>OX621245.1:15864329-25864329 GCA_951640165.1 Pseudoips prasinana
CCGTCATTCTAGATTAGACGGCTCGTACTTAATTACTTAGTTAAACTAAGTGATGCATAATGAACACAATAATATTGATTAAATTCATGATACATTCATAGACTCACGCCTGTTTCCAAGAGGGGTAAGCAGAGACAACGGATTTCCATTTGTCCCGATCTTTGCACACCTCTTTTGCCTCATTTTCTGTCATTATATCCTTCATGCATGTTTTCCGGTTTAAAGTACTTCTGACCTTTCTTGAGAACGTGTCCGATTGGTCAGAGAATGTTCTACGAGGTCTTCCCCTTCCGGTTGTACCATTTATTTATTATGTATTGTTAAAATAATCATAATAATTACAATTTAGAAAAAGAGTGCAACGACTTCAACTTATCTTCAAAACCATCGATTTGAACAAGATACACATGGAAGCATCATGAAAGCACTCCTTATCGAATAAAAAAATGGGTGCGTGTACTTATGTGCGCGTGTGAGAAGTTATATTTCTTAGGCATCATTTATATTTTAATTTATATCAAGAATAATATAGATAGTTAACCTCAATTATATTGGAGCACTTGAAAAATACACATAGCTCCTAGAGCCGACGGCCGCTGGGGCAGAAAGGTTCTCGAGTGGCGACCACGAACCGGAAGACGCAGCGTGGGCAGGCCCCCTACACGATGGAACGATGATCTTCGGTCGCTGGAAATCGCTGGATGCGGATAGCGCAAGACCGGCAATTGTAGAGATCTTTGAGGGAGGTCTTTGTCCAGCAGTGGACGTCTTTCGGCTGATATGATAATGATGACTGCAAAAAGTCAAAATAATATTCAATTTAAATTACTACTGAATAAAATATTAGCACATTATATGATTCGCACTTGTATGAAAATAAAACACGTGTTGTGAATGTAGAAACTGGAAACAAATGGATAAATTTTATATATGTATATGAAAACAGTGATCAGTGGCGACGGACGTATCAATATGCGCGACTGACAGAGGTTCTATTTATATTTTGTTGGTAGTTTTTTTTTATGTTTGAAAATAAGCTAATGAGCGGCTTAGTGGGCAGATTCAACCTGTTACTTTTGTGTTACAGTGATGCGCGCGCATCTTAAAAATTTCACTCACTACATTTTTTCATAACGCGAAGTATAATTTAAAAATAATAATAACAAACCGGTCACAAGGAACGAAGAAATCATGTACCATATATAGGAAATAATATAAAGTTGACAACCTTCTCCCTTCCCTTTCCTTCGATTGTCAGTTAAAGATGATTCCCATTTTCAACTTCTATTTTGCTTGTTACATTTGGACGACGAATTTGCTGTTCAGTAGTACTTAGTGAAGCTTCGCGAAAACCGCAACGCCATCCTTTAAGCTAGTTACTAATTTTATTAACATCATCATGTCAGCCAAATTTCGTCCACTGCTGGACAAAAGCGATGGCGACAACGACGACAACGCTTGGCAGACGAGTTGGCAATTGCAGTTTGAAGGCCATAATTCACAAGAAAACGCTGCTACGATCATGAGAGTGATGGAATAGAAAGTGCCCCTGTGTTTGCGCACACACTTGTGCACTATAATATGTCCTGCGCAATTAGCTAGTCTCCATTAAGACTGGCCGCCGTGGCTGAAATTTCAGTCGGGAGGACATCATCACATCATCATACCATTGTAGTCGCTAGTATACACTCACTAATTTGTGCCAGAGCTTAGTGACTGTAGACTAGCAACTAAAATCGTGCCCGATAGTTTAATATGGTCTCTCGGTTTTTTTATGCAATATGGGTTGGCGCTTGACCACAATCTCACCTGATGGTAAGTGAAGATGTGGTCGAAGGTAGACAGCGCGTACCCATAAGATGCCTGTTCAGTCTAGCCTTGAATAAACCCATGTTATATGAGTCTGGAAACACGTCGTTTGGGAGGTTGTTCTACAGCTTAGCCGTGTAGGTCGCACGTCGACGCTCAGAAATTGAACTTTGGCAGTCACCTATCTCTGACCGCATGTCTAGAACACTTGCAGACCGGTGAGAATAACTAGCTATGAGCACTATCAGCTATGATATCATGTCTATTTACAGAGGAGTCAATGACACAATGACATCTAAGGATTCGGTACTAGAAAAGGATTTTTCCTGGTTGATTTATCAGTGGCTTGATAGAATATATCCAACTTTTAGTGATGGAATGTCGGAAAAGCAGTGGTGGAGAACAGTGGTGGTGTAATAAAAATAAGATATGAAACTAAAACTAATACTGATGGAAACGGTTAATATGTTTAGGCACTTAGACAATTACAGTTGGAGGTTGTCCAGCCATTATAATCTTACAAATTAAAATTTTGGTAGACTTTACTAAAAGTTATTTATAGTTCAAAATTTAACAATATCATCAACCAATCGATCTGCTGAGAGACGTGTCAGTTACCGCATTTATAACGGGAAGTGATTTAAGGATTTTTAGGTTTCCGTAGCCAAATGGCAAAAAACGGAACCCTTATAGATTTGTCATGTCTGTCTGTCCGTCCGTATGTCACAGCCACTTTATGCCGAAACTATAAGAGCTGCACTGTTGAAACTTGGTAAGTAGATGTATTCTGTGAAACATAAAAATAGAAAAAGCACAATAATTTTGGGGGTTCTCCATACCTAGAACTGAAACACAAAAACTTTTTTTCATCGTACCCATACATGTGGGGTATCTATGGATAGGTCTTCAAAAATAATATTGAGGTTTCTAATATCATTTTTTTTTAAACTGAATATTTTGCGCGAGAGACACTTCTAAAGTGGTAAAATTAGTGTCCCCCCGTCCCCCCTGTAACTTCTAAAATAAGATAATAAAACTAAAAAATATAAAACTAAAAAAAAATGATATACATTACCATGCAAACTAACAACGAGAATTGGTTTGAACGAGATGTAGTAAGTAGTTTTTTTTAATACCTACGTCATAAATCGTAAACCACACTTTACCTTTCATTTAATCAACTGAAATACTTGCTGCTACGGAACCCTTCATGGGCGAGTTAGACTCACACTTGGCCGGTTTTTCGAACTTATACCTGCCGCCACGTTCTTTTACCAGAAGTAGAAATTTCATCTATATCACGTGGATGAATGATCGTCTACCACCGTACGTTACACAAGAAACATTTTACGCACTACCACTCCATGGAATCAATTAACTGCGGAGGTATTTCCGATCCGGTATGACATGGCAACCTTCTAGACGTTTTATTTTTTTTTAAATATTTTTCATTGTTCATTGACGGCATTTATTACTTACCATCGGGTGGCCCACTTGCTCATACGAGTATTATGATACTAAGTAATACAGTATTGACAGATGTGACACTTTCTATGTTATACGACGCACAAAAATAACTGATTTTAAGACTGACTCTTAGCGCAAGTAAGAAAACAGAGGAACAAATGATGTAGAAACTTTCCTAAGGAAGTATATTTTATGGGAAAACCTAATTCAAATCTAAATTCAAAATAGTTGCAGTATGAACTCTACATAATAAGTTCAAATTTTATTGTGTTAGAAAACCATATTATACGACAACACGTAAAAAAAGTTGTAAATGATTTGGTAATAATATGTCATTCTAGATTAGACGGCTCGTACTTAATTACTTAGTTAAACTAAGTGATGCATAATGAACACAATAATATTGATTAAATTCATGATACATTCATAGACTCACGCCTGTTTCCAAGAGGGGTAAGCAGAGACAACGGATTTCCATTTGTCCCGATCTTTGCACACCTCTTTTGCCTCATTTTCTGTCATTATATCCTTCATGCATGTTTTCCGGTTTAAAGTACTTCTGACCTTTCTTGAGAACGTGTCCGATTGGTCAGAGAATGTTCTACGAGGTCTTCCCCTTCCGGTTGTACCATTTATTTATTATGTATTGTTAAAATAATCATAATAATTACAATTTAGAAAAAGAGTGCAACGACTTCAACTTATCTTCAAAACCATCGATTTGAACAAGATACACATGGAAGCATCATGAAAGCACTCCTTATCGAATAAAAAAATGGGTGCGTGTACTTATGTGCGCGTGTGAGAAGTTATATTTCTTAGGCATCATTTATATTTTAATTTATATCAAGAATAATATAGATAGTTAACCTCAATTATATTGGAGCACTTGAAAAATACACATAGCTCCTAGAGCCGACGGCCGCTGGGGCAGAAAGGTTCTCGAGTGGCGACCACGAACCGGAAGACGCAGCGTGGGCAGGCCCCCTACACGATGGAACGATGATCTTCGGTCGCTGGAAATCGCTGGATGCGGATAGCGCAAGACCGGCAATTGTAGAGATCTTTGAGGGAGGTCTTTGTCCAGCAGTGGACGTCTTTCGGCTGATATGATAATGATGACTGCAAAAAGTCAAAATAATATTCAATTTAAATTACTACTGAATAAAATATTAGCACATTATATGATTCGCACTTGTATGAAAATAAAACACGTGTTGTGAATGTAGAAACTGGAAACAAATGGATAAATTTTATATATGTATATGAAAACAGTGATCAGTGGCGACGGACGTATCAATATGCGCGACTGACAGAGGTTCTATTTATATTTTGTTGGTAGTTTTTTTTTATGTTTGAAAATAAGCTAATGAGCGGCTTAGTGGGCAGATTCAACCTGTTACTTTTGTGTTACAGTGATGCGCGCGCATCTTAAAAATTTCACTCACTACATTTTTTCATAACGCGAAGTATAATTTAAAAATAATAATAACAAACCGGTCACAAGGAACGAAGAAATCATGTACCATATATAGGAAATAATATAAAGTTGACAACCTTCTCCCTTCCCTTTCCTTCGATTGTCAGTTAAAGATGATTCCCATTTTCAACTTCTATTTTGCTTGTTACATTTGGACGACGAATTTGCTGTTCAGTAGTACTTAGTGAAGCTTCGCGAAAACCGCAACGCCATCCTTTAAGCTAGTTACTAATTTTATTAACATCATCATGTCAGCCAAATTTCGTCCACTGCTGGACAAAAGCGATGGCGACAACGACGACAACGCTTGGCAGACGAGTTGGCAATTGCAGTTTGAAGGCCATAATTCACAAGAAAACGCTGCTACGATCATGAGAGTGATGGAATAGAAAGTGCCCCTGTGTTTGCGCACACACTTGTGCACTATAATATGTCCTGCGCAATTAGCTAGTCTCCATTAAGACTGGCCGCCGTGGCTGAAATTTCAGTCGGGAGGACATCATCACATCATCATACCATTGTAGTCGCTAGTATACACTCACTAATTTGTGCCAGAGCTTAGTGACTGTAGACTAGCAACTAAAATCGTGCCCGATAGTTTAATATGGTCTCTCGGTTTTTTTATGCAATATGGGTTGGCGCTTGACCACAATCTCACCTGATGGTAAGTGAAGATGTGGTCGAAGGTAGACAGCGCGTACCCATAAGATGCCTGTTCAGTCTAGCCTTGAATAAACCCATGTTATATGAGTCTGGAAACACGTCGTTTGGGAGGTTGTTCTACAGCTTAGCCGTGTAGGTCGCACGTCGACGCTCAGAAATTGAACTTTGGCAGTCACCTATCTCTGACCGCATGTCTAGAACACTTGCAGACCGGTGAGAATAACTAGCTATGAGCACTATCAGCTATGATATCATGTCTATTTACAGAGGAGTCAATGACACAATGACATCTAAGGATTCGGTACTAGAAAAGGATTTTTCCTGGTTGATTTATCAGTGGCTTGATAGAATATATCCAACTTTTAGTGATGGAATGTCGGAAAAGCAGTGGTGGAGAACAGTGGTGGTGTAATAAAAATAAGATATGAAACTAAAACTAATACTGATGGAAACGGTTAATATGTTTAGGCACTTAGACAATTACAGTTGGAGGTTGTCCAGCCATTATAATCTTACAAATTAAAATTTTGGTAGACTTTACTAAAAGTTATTTATAGTTCAAAATTTAACAATATCATCAACCAATCGATCTGCTGAGAGACGTGTCAGTTACCGCATTTATAACGGGAAGTGATTTAAGGATTTTTAGGTTTCCGTAGCCAAATGGCAAAAAACGGAACCCTTATAGATTTGTCATGTCTGTCTGTCCGTCCGTATGTCACAGCCACTTTATGCCGAAACTATAAGAGCTGCACTGTTGAAACTTGGTAAGTAGATGTATTCTGTGAAACATAAAAATAGAAAAAGCACAATAATTTTGGGGGTTCTCCATACCTAGAACTGAAACACAAAAACTTTTTTTCATCGTACCCATACATGTGGGGTATCTATGGATAGGTCTTCAAAAATAATATTGAGGTTTCTAATATCATTTTTTTCTAAACTGAATATTTTGCGCGAGAGACACTTCTAAAGTGGTAAAATTAGTGTCCCCCCGTCCCCCCTGTAACTTCTAAAATAAGATAATAAAACTAAAAAATATAAAACTAAAAAAAAATGATATACATTACCATGCAAACTAACAACGAGAATTGGTTTGAACGAGATGTAGTAAGTAGTTTTTTTTAATACCTACGTCATAAATCGTAAACCACACTTTACCTTTCATTTAATCAACTGAAATACTTGCTGCTACGGAACCCTTCATGGGCGAGTTAGACTCACACTTGGCCGGTTTTTCGAACTTATACCTGCCGCCACGTTCTTTTACCAGAAGTAGAAATTTCATCTATATCACGTGGATGAATGATCGTCTACCACCGTACGTTACACAAGAAACATTTTACGCACTACCACTCCATGGAATCAATTAACTGCGGAGGTATTTCCGATCCGGTATGACATGGCAACCTTCTAGACGTTTTATTTTTTTTTAAATATTTTTCATTGTTCATTGACGGCATTTATTACTTACCATCGGGTGGCCCACTTGCTCATACGAGTATTATGATACTAAGTAATACAGTATTGACAGATGTGACACTTTCTATGTTATACGACGCACAAAAATAACTGATTTTAAGACTGACTCTTAGCGCAAGTAAGAAAACAGAGGAACAAATGATGTAGAAACTTTCCTAAGGAAGTATATTTTATGGGAAAACCTAATTCAAATCTAAATTCAAAATAGTTGCAGTATGAACTCTACATAATAAGTTCAAATTTTATTGTGTTAGAAAACCATATTATACGACAACACGTAAAAAAAGTTGTAAATGATTTGGTAATAATATGTCATTCTAGATTAGACGGCTCGTACTTAATTACTTAGTTAAACTAAGTGATGCATAATGAACACAATAATATTGATTAAATTCATGATACATTCATAGACTCACGCCTGTTTCCAAGAGGGGTAAGCAGAGACAACGGATTTCCATTTGTCCCGATCTTTGCACACCTCTTTTGCCTCATTTTCTGTCATTATATCCTTCATGCATGTTTTCCGGTTTAAAGTACTTCTGACCTTTCTTGAGAACGTGTCCGATTGGTCAGAGAATGTTCTACGAGGTCTTCCCCTTCCGGTTGTACCATTTATTTATTATGTATTGTTAAAATAATCATAATAATTACAATTTAGAAAAAGAGTGCAACGACTTCAACTTATCTTCAAAACCATCGATTTGAACAAGATACACATGGAAGCATCATGAAAGCACTCCTTATCGAATAAAAAAATGGGTGCGTGTACTTATGTGCGCGTGTGAGAAGTTATATTTCTTAGGCATCATTTATATTTTAATTTATATCAAGAATAATATAGATAGTTAACCTCAATTATATTGGAGCACTTGAAAAATACACATAGCTCCTAGAGCCGACGGCCGCTGGGGCAGAAAGGTTCTCGAGTGGCGACCACGAACCGGAAGACGCAGCGTGGGCAGGCCCCCTACACGATGGAACGATGATCTTCGGTCGCTGGAAATCGCTGGATGCGGATAGCGCAAGACCGGCAATTGTAGAGATCTTTGAGGGAGGTCTTTGTCCAGCAGTGGACGTCTTTCGGCTGATATGATAATGATGACTGCAAAAAGTCAAAATAATATTCAATTTAAATTACTACTGAATAAAATATTAGCACATTATATGATTCGCACTTGTATGAAAATAAAACACGTGTTGTGAATGTAGAAACTGGAAACAAATGGATAAATTTTATATATGTATATGAAAACAGTGATCAGTGGCGACGGACGTATCAATATGCGCGACTGACAGAGGTTCTATTTATATTTTGTTGGTAGTTTTTTTTTATGTTTGAAAATAAGCTAATGAGCGGCTTAGTGGGCAGATTCAACCTGTTACTTTTGTGTTACAGTGATGCGCGCGCATCTTAAAAATTTCACTCACTACATTTTTTCATAACGCGAAGTATAATTTAAAAATAATAATAACAAACCGGTCACAAGGAACGAAGAAATCATGTACCATATATAGGAAATAATATAAAGTTGACAACCTTCTCCCTTCCCTTTCCTTCGATTGTCAGTTAAAGATGATTCCCATTTTCAACTTCTATTTTGCTTGTTACATTTGGACGACGAATTTGCTGTTCAGTAGTACTTAGTGAAGCTTCGCGAAAACCGCAACGCCATCCTTTAAGCTAGTTACTAATTTTATTAACATCATCATGTCAGCCAAATTTCGTCCACTGCTGGACAAAAGCGATGGCGACAACGACGACAACGCTTGGCAGACGAGTTGGCAATTGCAGTTTGAAGGCCATAATTCACAAGAAAACGCTGCTACGATCATGAGAGTGATGGAATAGAAAGTGCCCCTGTGTTTGCGCACACACTTGTGCACTATAATATGTCCTGCGCAATTAGCTAGTCTCCATTAAGACTGGCCGCCGTGGCTGAAATTTCAGTCGGGAGGACATCATCACATCATCATACCATTGTAGTCGCTAGTATACACTCACTAATTTGTGCCAGAGCTTAGTGACTGTAGACTAGCAACTAAAATCGTGCCCGATAGTTTAATATGGTCTCTCGGTTTTTTTATGCAATATGGGTTGGCGCTTGACCACAATCTCACCTGATGGTAAGTGAAGATGTGGTCGAAGGTAGACAGCGCGTACCCATAAGATGCCTGTTCAGTCTAGCCTTGAATAAACCCATGTTATATGAGTCTGGAAACACGTCGTTTGGGAGGTTGTTCTACAGCTTAGCCGTGTAGGTCGCACGTCGACGCTCAGAAATTGAACTTTGGCAGTCACCTATCTCTGACCGCATGTCTAGAACACTTGCAGACCGGTGAGAATAACTAGCTATGAGCACTATCAGCTATGATATCATGTCTATTTACAGAGGAGTCAATGACACAATGACATCTAAGGATTCGGTACTAGAAAAGGATTTTTCCTGGTTGATTTATCAGTGGCTTGATAGAATATATCCAACTTTTAGTGATGGAATGTCGGAAAAGCAGTGGTGGAGAACAGTGGTGGTGTAATAAAAATAAGATATGAAACTAAAACTAATACTGATGGAAACGGTTAATATGTTTAGGCACTTAGACAATTACAGTTGGAGGTTGTCCAGCCATTATAATCTTACAAATTAAAATTTTGGTAGACTTTACTAAAAGTTATTTATAGTTCAAAATTTAACAATATCATCAACCAATCGATCTGCTGAGAGACGTGTCAGTTACCGCATTTATAACGGGAAGTGATTTAAGGATTTTTAGGTTTCCGTAGCCAAATGGCAAAAAACGGAACCCTTATAGATTTGTCATGTCTGTCTGTCCGTCCGTATGTCACAGCCACTTTATGCCGAAACTATAAGAGCTGCACTGTTGAAACTTGGTAAGTAGATGTATTCTGTGAAACATAAAAATAGAAAAAGCACAATAATTTTGGGGGTTCTCCATACCTAGAACTGAAACACAAAAACTTTTTTTCATCGTACCCATACATGTGGGGTATCTATGGATAGGTCTTCAAAAATAATATTGAGGTTTCTAATATCATTTTTTTTTAAACTGAATATTTTGCGCGAGAGACACTTCTAAAGTGGTAAAATTAGTGTCCCCCCGTCCCCCCTGTAACTTCTAAAATAAGATAATAAAACTAAAAAATATAAAACTAAAAAAAAATGATATACATTACCATGCAAACTAACAACGAGAATTGGTTTGAACGAGATGTAGTAAGTAGTTTTTTTTAATACCTACGTCATAAATCGTAAACCACACTTTACCTTTCATTTAATCAACTGAAATACTTGCTGCTACGGAACCCTTCATGGGCGAGTTAGACTCACACTTGGCCGGTTTTTCGAACTTATACCTGCCGCCACGTTCTTTTACCAGAAGTAGAAATTTCATCTATATCACGTGGATGAATGATCGTCTACCACCGTACGTTACACAAGAAACATTTTACGCACTACCACTCCATGGAATCAATTAACTGCGGAGGTATTTCCGATCCGGTATGACATGGCAACCTTCTAGACGTTTTATTTTTTTTTAAATATTTTTCATTGTTCATTGACGGCATTTATTACTTACCATCGGGTGGCCCACTTGCTCATACGAGTATTATGATACTAAGTAATACAGTATTGACAGATGTGACACTTTCTATGTTATACGACGCACAAAAATAACTGATTTTAAGACTGACTCTTAGCGCAAGTAAGAAAACAGAGGAACAAATGATGTAGAAACTTTCCTAAGGAAGTATATTTTATGGGAAAACCTAATTCAAATCTAAATTCAAAATAGTTGCAGTATGAACTCTACATAATAAGTTCAAATTTTATTGTGTTAGAAAACCATATTATACGACAACACGTAAAAAAAGTTGTAAATGATTTGGTAATAATATGTCATTCTAGATTAGACGGCTCGTACTTAATTACTTAGTTAAACTAAGTGATGCATAATGAACACAATAATATTGATTAAATTCATGATACATTCATAGACTCACGCCTGTTTCCAAGAGGGGTAAGCAGAGACAACGGATTTCCATTTGTCCCGATCTTTGCACACCTCTTTTGCCTCATTTTCTGTCATTATATCCTTCATGCATGTTTTCCGGTTTAAAGTACTTCTGACCTTTCTTGAGAACGTGTCCGATTGGTCAGAGAATGTTCTACGAGGTCTTCCCCTTCCGGTTGTACCATTTATTTATTATGTATTGTTAAAATAATCATAATAATTACAATTTAGAAAAAGAGTGCAACGACTTCAACTTATCTTCAAAACCATCGATTTGAACAAGATACACATGGAAGCATCATGAAAGCACTCCTTATCGAATAAAAAAATGGGTGCGTGTACTTATGTGCGCGTGTGAGAAGTTATATTTCTTAGGCATCATTTATATTTTAATTTATATCAAGAATAATATAGATAGTTAACCTCAATTATATTGGAGCACTTGAAAAATACACATAGCTCCTAGAGCCGACGGCCGCTGGGGCAGAAAGGTTCTCGAGTGGCGACCACGAACCGGAAGACGCAGCGTGGGCAGGCCCCCTACACGATGGAACGATGATCTTCGGTCGCTGGAAATCGCTGGATGCGGATAGCGCAAGACCGGCAATTGTAGAGATCTTTGAGGGAGGTCTTTGTCCAGCAGTGGACGTCTTTCGGCTGATATGATAATGATGACTGCAAAAAGTCAAAATAATATTCAATTTAAATTACTACTGAATAAAATATTAGCACATTATATGATTCGCACTTGTATGAAAATAAAACACGTGTTGTGAATGTAGAAACTGGAAACAAATGGATAAATTTTATATATGTATATGAAAACAGTGATCAGTGGCGACGGACGTATCAATATGCGCGACTGACAGAGGTTCTATTTATATTTTGTTGGTAGTTTTTTTTTATGTTTGAAAATAAGCTAATGAGCGGCTTAGTGGGCAGATTCAACCTGTTACTTTTGTGTTACAGTGATGCGCGCGCATCTTAAAAATTTCACTCACTACATTTTTTCATAACGCGAAGTATAATTTAAAAATAATAATAACAAACCGGTCACAAGGAACGAAGAAATCATGTACCATATATAGGAAATAATATAAAGTTGACAACCTTCTCCCTTCCCTTTCCTTCGATTGTCAGTTAAAGATGATTCCCATTTTCAACTTCTATTTTGCTTGTTACATTTGGACGACGAATTTGCTGTTCAGTAGTACTTAGTGAAGCTTCGCGAAAACCGCAACGCCATCCTTTAAGCTAGTTACTAATTTTATTAACATCATCATGTCAGCCAAATTTCGTCCACTGCTGGACAAAAGCGATGGCGACAACGACGACAACGCTTGGCAGACGAGTTGGCAATTGCAGTTTGAAGGCCATAATTCACAAGAAAACGCTGCTACGATCATGAGAGTGATGGAATAGAAAGTGCCCCTGTGTTTGCGCACACACTTGTGCACTATAATATGTCCTGCGCAATTAGCTAGTCTCCATTAAGACTGGCCGCCGTGGCTGAAATTTCAGTCGGGAGGACATCATCACATCATCATACCATTGTAGTCGCTAGTATACACTCACTAATTTGTGCCAGAGCTTAGTGACTGTAGACTAGCAACTAAAATCGTGCCCGATAGTTTAATATGGTCTCTCGGTTTTTTTATGCAATATGGGTTGGCGCTTGACCACAATCTCACCTGATGGTAAGTGAAGATGTGGTCGAAGGTAGACAGCGCGTACCCATAAGATGCCTGTTCAGTCTAGCCTTGAATAAACCCATGTTATATGAGTCTGGAAACACGTCGTTTGGGAGGTTGTTCTACAGCTTAGCCGTGTAGGTCGCACGTCGACGCTCAGAAATTGAACTTTGGCAGTCACCTATCTCTGACCGCATGTCTAGAACACTTGCAGACCGGTGAGAATAACTAGCTATGAGCACTATCAGCTATGATATCATGTCTATTTACAGAGGAGTCAATGACACAATGACATCTAAGGATTCGGTACTAGAAAAGGATTTTTCCTGGTTGATTTATCAGTGGCTTGATAGAATATATCCAACTTTTAGTGATGGAATGTCGGAAAAGCAGTGGTGGAGAACAGTGGTGGTGTAATAAAAATAAGATATGAAACTAAAACTAATACTGATGGAAACGGTTAATATGTTTAGGCACTTAGACAATTACAGTTGGAGGTTGTCCAGCCATTATAATCTTACAAATTAAAATTTTGGTAGACTTTACTAAAAGTTATTTATAGTTCAAAATTTAACAATATCATCAACCAATCGATCTGCTGAGAGACGTGTCAGTTACCGCATTTATAACGGGAAGTGATTTAAGGATTTTTAGGTTTCCGTAGCCAAATGGCAAAAAACGGAACCCTTATAGATTTGTCATGTCTGTCTGTCCGTCCGTATGTCACAGCCACTTTATGCCGAAACTATAAGAGCTGCACTGTTGAAACTTGGTAAGTAGATGTATTCTGTGAAACATAAAAATAGAAAAAGCACAATAATTTTGGGGGTTCTCCATACCTAGAACTGAAACACAAAAACTTTTTTTCATCGTACCCATACATGTGGGGTATCTATGGATAGGTCTTCAAAAATAATATTGAGGTTTCTAATATCATTTTTTTCTAAACTGAATATTTTGCGCGAGAGACACTTCTAAAGTGGTAAAATTAGTGTCCCCCCGTCCCCCCTGTAACTTCTAAAATAAGATAATAAAACTAAAAAATATAAAACTAAAAAAAAATGATATACATTACCATGCAAACTAACAACGAGAATTGGTTTGAACGAGATGTAGTAAGTAGTTTTTTTTAATACCTACGTCATAAATCGTAAACCACACTTTACCTTTCATTTAATCAACTGAAATACTTGCTGCTACGGAACCCTTCATGGGCGAGTTAGACTCACACTTGGCCGGTTTTTCGAACTTATACCTGCCGCCACGTTCTTTTACCAGAAGTAGAAATTTCATCTATATCACGTGGATGAATGATCGTCTACCACCGTACGTTACACAAGAAACATTTTACGCACTACCACTCCATGGAATCAATTAACTGCGGAGGTATTTCCGATCCGGTATGACATGGCAACCTTCTAGACGTTTTATTTTTTTTTAAATATTTTTCATTGTTCATTGACGGCATTTATTACTTACCATCGGGTGGCCCACTTGCTCATACGAGTATTATGATACTAAGTAATACAGTATTGACAGATGTGACACTTTCTATGTTATACGACGCACAAAAATAACTGATTTTAAGACTGACTCTTAGCGCAAGTAAGAAAACAGAGGAACAAATGATGTAGAAACTTTCCTAAGGAAGTATATTTTATGGGAAAACCTAATTCAAATCTAAATTCAAAATAGTTGCAGTATGAACTCTACATAATAAGTTCAAATTTTATTGTGTTAGAAAACCATATTATACGACAACACGTAAAAAAAGTTGTAAATGATTTGGTAATAATATGTCATTCTAGATTAGACGGCTCGTACTTAATTACTTAGTTAAACTAAGTGATGCATAATGAACACAATAATATTGATTAAATTCATGATACATTCATAGACTCACGCCTGTTTCCAAGAGGGGTAAGCAGAGACAACGGATTTCCATTTGTCCCGATCTTTGCACACCTCTTTTGCCTCATTTTCTGTCATTATATCCTTCATGCATGTTTTCCGGTTTAAAGTACTTCTGACCTTTCTTGAGAACGTGTCCGATTGGTCAGAGAATGTTCTACGAGGTCTTCCCCTTCCGGTTGTACCATTTATTTATTATGTATTGTTAAAATAATCATAATAATTACAATTTAGAAAAAGAGTGCAACGACTTCAACTTATCTTCAAAACCATCGATTTGAACAAGATACACATGGAAGCATCATGAAAGCACTCCTTATCGAATAAAAAAATGGGTGCGTGTACTTATGTGCGCGTGTGAGAAGTTATATTTCTTAGGCATCATTTATATTTTAATTTATATCAAGAATAATATAGATAGTTAACCTCAATTATATTGGAGCACTTGAAAAATACACATAGCTCCTAGAGCCGACGGCCGCTGGGGCAGAAAGGTTCTCGAGTGGCGACCACGAACCGAAAGACGCAGCGTGGGCAGGCCCCCTACACGATGGAACGATGATCTTCGGTCGCTGGAAATCGCTGGATGCGGATAGCGCAAGACCGGCAATTGTAGAGATCTTTGAGGGAGGTCTTTGTCCAGCAGTGGACGTCTTTCGGCTGATATGATAATGATGACTGCAAAAAGTCAAAAAAATATTCAATTTAAATTACTACTGAATAAAATATTAGCACATTATATGATTCGCACTTGTATGAAAATAAAACACGTGTTGTGAATGTAGAAACTGGAAACAAATGGATAAATTTTATATATGTATATGAAAACAGTGATCAGTGGCGACGGACGTATCAATATGCGCGACTGACAGAGGTTCTATTTATATTTTGTTGGTAGTTTTTTTTTATGTTTGAAAATAAGCTAATGAGCGGCTTAGTGGGCAGATTCAACCTGTTACTTTTGTGTTACAGTGATGCGCGCGCATCTTAAAAATTTCACTCACTACATTTTTTCATAACGCGAAGTATAATTTAAAAATAATAATAACAAACCGGTCACAAGCAACGAAGAAATCTTGTACCATATAGGAAACGGCATAAAGTTGACAACCTTCTCCGTTCCCTTACCTTCGATTGTCGGTTAAAGATGGCTCCCATTTTCAACTTCTATTTTGTTTGTTACATTTGGACGACAAATTTGCTGTTCAGTAGTACTTAGTGAAGCTTCGCGAACACCGCAACGCCATCCTTTAAGCTAGTTACTAATTTTATTAACATCATCATGTCAGCCAAATTTCGTCCACAGCTGGACAAAAGCCTCTCCAAAGAAGGGGGGGATATGCTATAATCACCACGCTTGGCAGACAAGTTGGCAACCGCAGTTTGAAGGCCATAATTCACAGAAAAATGCTGCTACCCGTACTGTACTAGGTATTCTCCCGGGATGATTTCTACGCCCTCCACGGCATGAGATGGAGTGATAATATTCTTCGCCGTTACCACACAGCACAGTTACTTAATATACGTAATTAATTAATTAAAGTTATCCATTGTACGATATGAAAATATATTATTACACAGGCAATATTGTATACCCAGTGGTCAAGAAGCGTAATGTTGTTTGAAAATGGTGAACAAATAAACTCTGTGAACATTTATGGCGAGGATCATTCGTTTTGTGAAGTGTGTCATGTTTCAGGTTAACTACCAATTACAATACTGGAAGTATCTGTATGTGATGTCGTAAAGCTTTTTTCACGACACCCGGATTTAAAGTATGGATTTTATATTCGGTTTTTGTTCTTTTCGAGTACAACAGTTTGGGAGCGAGTTAGTTAGTGTCACCTGTCTGAATAGCAATTCGAAAACAGTTTAGTACATTAATTTAGTAAAACGTATATTTTTTGGAATAAGATTTGATTTTCGATTGTTATGTCAAAACAATATCAACTGTAGCGTTCTTTAAATCGCTAAATGGATTGAAAGGTGCGTAGTGGGAAGTACTTGGTGGTTAATTATAGCAGTTTATGATAATATTACAAAATAAATAGATATTTTATTTATGTCAAATTGACAAGTTTAATCGTAAAAGAATATTTTTGGTAAATATAAAAAAACTAGCTGTGCCCCGCGGTGTTACCCGCGTTAAATTTTATAAATTTTCTTTGCTATAAACCTCATGGAGCCCGAGATCTTTCCAACGAATGCAAAACCGTGGAAATCGGTTCGTGCGTTCTGGAGTTATATTTGGTTAAAAGCTGCAAGAATGTTCGATTCCTAGCTATAATTTTGCTTCACAACCTGCAATTTACTTGGATTGATATATAAAAAAAAAGGCATGGAAATTTTCAAGGTAAGGCTAGTAGAATTAGGTCAGTCTTAAACCACGGTTACTCAGGAAAACGTTCAAGCTATGGAAGTCTGCCTCGGAATTGAATCACCAACATTGCAGACGTCAAAAGCGTTGTTCGAGATAAATCCCACATAAATATAATGTGCAGAAAGAACGTCACGTGTATTGGTGCAATTTTATCATAAATAAATTTACGCTGATGGGAAAGAAAACAGATGTCAAAACAAGGTTATATAATTCATTTACTTTATGATTTTGCAACCAAGTGACAGTTCATGGTATGGCACTTTGAATTTGAGTCAAATCCAAGAAAATATCATCATGTACAAAATTGACGCTAGAAGATCAAATGACAGTTAACTCCATGTTTTCAATATATGATCTTTCACATGTAACCGTGATTATCAGTCGGCCATGTTTCTTAAACACAAAGTCCAAAGTCCCCCTACATCCTCCGAAAGGGTATTAGCAAGGGAATGCTAAATTTGATTTGGCAATGTATATATATAGCGTCTACCCCGGATAGCTAGAGGGTACCGGTTCGAGACCCGCGGGCCAATTCGATTTATGATTTTTAATTTTTTGAGATTGTATTCTGTATGTTAGAAATTAAAGAAATTTGTATGAAATGACAAGTATTGGCCATATTGTTTACGTTCCTCAATCAAGAAACTTATCTATGGGTATGAACTGAAGTTTTGGCATAAAATACGTTTGTTAATTTGTAAAAAAAAATCAAGACTCAATCAATTGTTGACGAAATAGTATACAAAACTTCTTATAACTTACAAGAAAAAGGTCTACCACATGAAGCTTAGTTTTCGTTATAGTCTTCGGAGATAAGGGAGAATTGCCATTTGTAATTGTTATCACTCGAAATATTTATATAAATAATACAGCATAAAATTGAACATAAATCTAGATTAGAAGACAATAATCGAGCCCTTTTATAATCCATTTAACCAAACCTCCACATTTTATCATATTTTAATCAGAGACAGGAATTATTTATTAAGATGTCTTTGTTAGAAAACATTAGTAGATGCTGATTAATACTGCGATTCCTTTTTACTATTGTCGTTTCGAATCCTAAAGAAATAAATAAATAATAAGCTCGCCAAAGACATAATAATTTTATAATTGTATCAGAATAACTTGTACAGTTAATGTATCAAGTTATACCTCTGATAGCGGAGGTGCACGAAATCTTGAATACGTTTCTCCATTTCCCTGCATACAAAACTGCAACATAACTCATTTATCACAAAACTTTCATAATATGAAAGATAACAACTTCATTCTATAACAACAGGTGTATGAATCAAAATATGAGAAATCTCTACAGTTCATAATATTACTAGGTTCCGTCCGCGGCCTCGCCTCGTTGTTTGAACTGTTTTTGCTAAAAATTATTTAAACCCAGGAGAAATGTATGTTTTTCAAGATAAAAGTTACTCTGTGTCCTTTGTTGTGGTCCTGACATTCTAGTCATAAATAGTTAAGTTATAAAACCTAAACTACGTTATGTTGTAAATAATGCCTTTGGTAAACCTATGAGCGTTTAACTCATAAATAACAATGTGGATGACAAAGGAAAAAGGAACTAATAACATACTATTCAAGAATTAGTTTTTTGCAAGGAAATTCGCATGAAACCTCTTTGTTATAAATAAAAATACTCACAAGATCAAGTTCTGAATGTGTAAAGTAATTTCTGAACCTCCACTGACGCGTCCTCTCTACTCTTCTTAGGTTTTGTTATATTTTGTTATGGCGTGTCCACCATAAATGCTTAACAGGATATGACATAGTGTACAACCCTGCCGTACACCTCTTTAATGGTTCGAAGGCTTTTATGACATCAAATATTTAGTTTTTACCTTGGTGTTTCTGTTGACGTATATAATAGGTCTTTACCTATGAAATTGCCGTTTTGTATGAAAAAATTTAAACGAATTTTTTTCATGAATTTTTTTATTTGTATTAATCGAAGTAATCACCCATGCAATCAATGCATCTTTGCCATCGCAGTGGCAGTTTATTGATGCCCTTCTTAAAGAAATCAGCTGGACGGGAGGCAACAAATTCTTCAAAGGCATTTTGTACTGCCTCTCGGGTATTGAATTTTTTTCCCGCCAAGAAGTTATCCAAATTCTGGAAAAAGTAGTAGTCTGTAGGCGCAAGGTCTGGTGAGTAGGGCGGATGACGAAGAGCTTCCAACCCCAGTTCTTGCAACTTGGAGACCGTCTGCTGTGCAGTATGAGGTCGCGCGTTGTCGTGCAGGAGCAGCGGAGACGAGCGATTGACCAATGCTGGTTGGAGATGCGCCAGCTTCTCCATCATTGTGCTCAGTTCTTCACAGTACACATCTGCAGTAATGCTCACCCCGTTTGGTAAGAAGCTGTGATGAATCACACCGGCGCTAGACCACCAAACAGTGACCATCACTTTTCTAGGGGTAAGTTTTCGTTTAGGGCATTGTTTAGGTGCTGAACCAGGATCCAACCAACTTGCTGAGCGCTTGCGGTTATCAAACAGAATCCATTTTTCATCGCAGGTAACAATGCGGTTCAAAATTCCTTCATTTGTGTGTCTGTTGAGCAGTGCAAGGCACGTCTCGACGCGTACTTCGCGCTGGCGATCATTGAGTTCGTGGGGCACCCATTTGTCAAGCTTTTTTACCTTGCCAATTTGACGCAAATGGACCAATATTGTTTTGACGCTAACGTCGAAAGCTGCTGCTAATTCAGCCGTAGATTGTGTATCATCAGCTTCCACAACCGCCTTTAATTCGTCATTGTCGACCAAAGTCTTCGGACGACCGCGAGGTTCATTTTTCAGGTCGAAATTTCCAGAACGGAAGCGAGCAAACCAATAACAGGTGGTGCGTTGGTTTGTAGTGTTAGCTCCGTAAACGTCGTTGATGTTGCGTGCCGCTTGTGCCGCGTTGCTGCCACGACGGTACTCATATTCCATAATTACTCGAATTTTTAACGTATCCATGATGACGAAAAAGATTGAAATGCGATGAAAATGTAACACTAATCAATAAAGAAATGACTACTTTTGGAAAAAAGAATCCATGTTTTTAAAATAAAATTAATTTGAAATTAGAATTCTTAGCCAAACAAAAATTATTTTGATTTGAAATGGCCAGTACTGCAGAACGGCAATTTCATAGGTAAAGACCTAATATTAGCTTTTTAAATGTCTAGATAAGCCATTTAAAACGAAGACAAGGATTTTCGAAAAGCCAACCCGTTTAATATTATCGAATTCTTTTGTGTAGTTTCGACATTGGAGCTTTTGTTTATTTATTTTTATTAGTTCTCATGTGCCCCTTTCATCAAAAATAGGTTTTTCAACGTCAATGTAGTGTATCAATATTATCTTATTACCATGGAATATGAAAGCTACGTTACAGTAGTTTGCAAGAGTCGCTGTTGTTTATTTTATATCTAGCATCACTTCCAGCTCATTTGTTTGCTTTCGTAAAGCTTCTCTAATTATCAACTTAATTGCAACAGTGAAATAAACAATTGCCACTTTTAATTTGGTTGGACAACTCCTAATATTACAATCTAAACTTACGCGCTATAATAAAAAAATATAGTAATCAGTATAATAATATCGGACAGACCGTCATTGCTAAAATGTTTGTTTATTTAGTAATCTTTGGTTTGACTATTACAGGTATGTTTTTTAAATACACGGGAGATTTACATAGAATGTGTAGCGATAAATCATCCGGTAATTTGTATACTCTGTAAACATACACCGTTGGATAATAATTAGAACATCATCGCGTTCCAACATAGCTTCCGTGTATACAAAAGTAGCGATTCAATGTAAATTGCCCAGTCAATGGGCACCCGCATCTCAATAGGCCATAAACAACGCGACTGTGAATACAAATCGAATATTAGAGCACTGCTTGCACGCACATGCCACGCAATATTATCAGTTTGTGGCATACGTTATGACCTATTATCGTGATCACATGCGCCTTGTGTACCTTGGCACCATGCGATGACGCCACGTCTACACCAACACCAATGTTAATTACGTATTTGACATACTTATGTGTGAGTGTGTATGAATTAGGACCTAATTTTCATCTACATAAAGACTTCCCTGATTAACCAGTGACGCCTTGTATAAAGAAAACAAACCTTGTAATTTTTACGTAAAATAAGTTTTTATGAGTTAGAAGACTAAAGGATAAACCTGTGCGTTTTACTTTCTCACCTATTCGCTGTTTTTATGTTAAAGATAGCGCGTAAACACAAATGCACGCTTTATTACCTTTTTGCCATAATGCATTGTCGCTGTAAAGATGAAGAGAAATCAGGCACTGGAACGTCGTCTTACGTGCTCTCCATGATACATCGGTATAACACAGCATATATTCTGACTTTGATTTGCTACTTCTGCCAGCAAAATTATTTAGTTAAGTTTAATTACTATTTGTTATATTTTGTTCATACAGCTTATTACCACTTTAATTTTATTTCACTTTGTCTTTACCTTATGTTATCATTTCTATTTGGCAGCTGTATATAACTTGGTACCAATCGTTATTTGATATGTTAACTGTATACAGAAGCTGTTGGTGCACCTTAAACAAATAATAAATAAAAAAATGCAGTAGCTTTTTTATCCTACCCAGGATTTAAGAACTTATTACCTACAGTTAAGAA
The DNA here is from genome assembly GCA_951640165.1 of Pseudoips prasinana. Classification (NCBI taxonomy): domain Eukaryota; kingdom Metazoa; phylum Arthropoda; class Insecta; order Lepidoptera; family Nolidae; genus Pseudoips; species Pseudoips prasinana. The sequence continues at coordinate 15,885,918 of OX621245.1, forward strand.
CGTGGGACCTGCGATATAATCAAATGAGATAGAACTAGATATACTGGGTTACTTTTAAAACACCAACAATCTCGCAGGTCTAGATTGCTAACACCCTAAGAAACAATTTGTGTTCTACAACTTTCGATAATGTCTTAGGTTCTATTTTCATACAAAAATAAGTATTCATTTAATTTTCCGCTTGAATGTTTATATGCATACCCTTGAAAGGGCGTGGGTATGGGGTGCACCACTAGCGCCTTTGAATTTAACCCATTTTGTTAGCCGCTAGTCGTCCGTTGGTCGTTGTTGAGCCGAGCGTAGCCCTATCGTTTATGAACAAAAGATAGACCTAAACAAGTCACAATAGTACAACAAATACTTATAAAATCATTTTTTTTATATCTTGAGTTATTTCCGAACTAGTAAAACAATATATGTTTTTTATTGTTCTCAAATCCCCTTTATTTAGGTATTTTGTATAGTGTATTTTTAGTATCTATGCAAAATTGGATTTAAAGTTATTTTACAGTACATTACTAGCCAACTTTCTCAATTGCTAATATACTATACATCTAAATTTTTATTCTGTGATTAATAATAATAATAAAGATTTAATGGCAAAAAGTTTACATACCATATGTTTACAGTTATAAACTTAAAACTATGTTCGATTAAATTAAAGTGTACCTATCTATCTATCTTAGGTTGTTAGTGTTTTACAAGTAATCTTGTATATACTCGTATTTTATAATAATCATTTTCATTTGAGCCAAGTACGAAACTAGGGAAGAGACTCGCCGGAACTTGTCAAATTTCATTGTCACAGATTACAGATACAAACTAGACCTACATTCAGAATAACTACATTTATCTGAGTTGAACGTATAGTTGTCTCGTGCGAGAATGACACGAGCAAAACAGGACACAAAGTTTGGCCACAGTGGCACACATTTTTATCATAAGTATGCTTGCACTTAAGACAAAAGTGGAAACAATGCTGGTCAAGGTGCAAGGGGACTGTTAATGTTTTAATACGGTGTCGTTCTGTTAGGACGAATAGAGATTGGAAAGAAATTGTCAATCATGAGCTTATAACGCTGCCGCACTGGGCAAATACATCGAATTGGTTTTTTTTAATGCTGAATGTTAAGTCTGATCCTCAGATCTCTACTGGATTTCATATCTTTAGAATTGTTTAGATTAAAAGATTCTTCAAGGGATAAATAGCGATACATTAATAAAATAACAAAAAGTCAGCACAGTCAGGCAGCACGTAGAAATAATACTAAAATAATATCCATAGATTTGTTTATAAAATATTAAAAACCAATCCCGCTGCCATATGAGTGACATGTGTATATTGCCACTCATCTTACAATGAACCCGCATCTGTATGGTTGTACGACTTGTGCATTGTACGGTTAATGCATATACAACTTTGGTAGGAATAAATTTTATTCACAACATTAAAATATTCAGTTTCATCATCACCGTCACCATGTCAGCCGAAATACTGTTCACAAAGGCCTCGCTCTGAGATCTCCAGTATCGTTGTTGAAGTTCCAGAGGCACATTATTTGACATATAATGTACTTAGTCTAAAAAATATGGTGCCCATAATAATAATTATTTTTTGGACATTATTCGCACACGTCGATCTGATGCCAAACTAAGCAGAGCAGCTTGTATTATGGAAACCAGATAACTGATATACTACATACACCAATTTTCTTTTTTAAATACATATACCTAGGTTTAATTTATCTATATAAGTATTATAAATATATATATATATATATATAAGTATTATAAGTATTGAGTTACAAAGACTACCTAGCTAAAATTGTCAGTTATAGGGATAGACAAAAACACTATAAAATGATATCACTAACGCATAGGAGAAAAAAAGCCGATCTGATATTCCTGCACAAACTGTTCAACGGAGAGCTAGATTGCAGCGAGCTTCTCGGCAAGCTGCAAATAAACGCGCCACGCATAGGTTAGCTATAATTTATTTAATATTTCGCGTAACAGGACGAATTTGGGACATTTTGCCGCTTTGCCAAGACTCTGTAGGCAATACAATGACTTTTTCAAACGTTATGGTTTAGATATAGCCTACTCGCTCCCGAAGTATAAGAAGGAGTTGGAAACCATATTGTCTGAAGAAACCAAATGAATACTTTTACTGTTTTCTCATTGTATTTGCTAAGTCTTATTTCTGTATTGACGTAAAATTCTTAACGTCAATACAGAAATAAGAAATCTAATGTTCTTTAAATTTTATTTTGAAACTGTTAGTTAAAATTAGTTATTAGTTAGTTGGTTTATTTAAGTTAGTTTAATTTAGTTTTTTATATGAAATAGATTACAAGTTATATTTTAGTTTATTGTTAACGTAGGTATTGAACAGAGCATGCTGTGGCTTCCTGTAATTGGAGGAGCACACTGGAAAAGACCTGTATTTTTTTGTTTTGTTTTGAGATTGTATGTATCTATCCTCTGTTGGAGGTCCATAAAAATAAATAAATAAATATAAATACTAGTAACAACTAAATTAAGAAATTTAAGCAAAAATACTCAAGGTGACACCACAGGTTTACATCTTTCATCCTAAAATTTTGCGGTTATATAGTCCGTATATCTTGTAGCGTACTGTATTAATTTATAATTTAATATTTAGTTGTCTTAATTAATGTCAAAATATCTAAAAAAAAATGTCAAAAGCGTACAATCCCTACCCACAGATGATTTATGAGTATATAGTAGGCAGGCGGCTGACAGGTTTCCGAGGAGCGCGTGGCGCGGGGTTTTCCCCTACTATCATGCGCCTGCGCCTTGGAACTGCATCGCGCCGCCGCGCCGCCGCGCCGCAGACACCTATTGATAGATTACGCGTCGAACGTATGTCGTTGCGCTGCACTATATTTTATGTTACGTTTTAAATACACGTACACGCGAAATTCCATGCCTTCTTATTTCGCCCACTGCTACAATCTTCTATAGAACACTTGTTTTCGTAGTTATATGAATGTTAAACAGAAATTATAGGTTCTCATGAACGTTACCTTTACCTTAATCCTCATAATTGGAATACGATGTGTAACGGGCAATACTATCGTTCGATATCCTAGCTCTAACATGTCTCCGGCATATAACTGGGCAGCTGTACTTAGCTATAAGTTACAAGTCCTACACCTAGACGACGTGTTACTTTATGTCATCCCATTTATGCACCAGTAAAACGAGCTAATTATGCGAATTGGTCGTCCCGATGTGAATACGTAGATCTGAGGAATGTTATTACTACATCAAATAGCGTCAATGTAAGTAGATTATACTTGTAAAAAATCTGTTAGGCAAAGAACAGAAGTGAATTTTGCTTTAAAAATGAATGAAATTATATAAGATACATGATATGTATTGTAAATTATTAAACTTACTGAAGTTCATCATCATCATCATATCAGCCGAAAGATGTCCACTGCTGGACAAAAGCCTCCCTCAAAGATCTTTACAATAATTATTAAAACAAACATTAACTAAATGTTAAAAGATTGTATTAAATGAAGTACAACTGTGACGGAAGATCACGCTGTTACATATTATCCGTAGGAAACTTATCAAGTCCCGTAATGTTTTTGATACGGAAGAGCTTGCGACCTTCTGTCACAGGTGAACTTCATTTAATACAATCTCTTAACAACTAGAATCACTTGGTACAATTTTGTTGAGTAAATAAATATTAAACATTTAATTAACTCAATAGTAACGCAGCACCGCCTTGTCTATCTTAATTTTTCTTTTCAACCCAGCATTCTGTTTCTAGTAAAATGAAATGCTGAAACTTGCTTAAACTTAAATAGTATGTTATTTAACTTTTTATGTTGTAAATAATAATATAATTTTCTATACGGCGTGGTTGGCAAATGCTTGCTTTTCACGCCGGAAGGTTCGTGGGTACGATTTCCACCCAGGACAGATACTTGTGTGCATGAACAGGTCTGTTTGTCCTGAGTCTGGGTGTGATTATCAATATAAGTATGTATTTACAAAAGAAAAATGATATATGTAGTATATCAGTTATCTGGTTTCCATAGTACAAGCTCTGCTTTGTTTGGGATCAGATGGCCGTATGTAAATAATGTCCCAGGATATTATTATTATTTTTATTATATTGCGATGGATTTATCTACTTCAGTTAAGTGAATTTTCCAATTACCTCAATCTTCCTTGTTCACTTTAAATAAAAAAAATGCGATTCTTCTCTACTAAAGCTGGTGAATTCGTTCACCCCCTAGCATTTTAACTTTCTTAACGTGGAGAGACATTACTTTGGCTTTTCACTCGCAATAACAAACTAAAATATTTTTAGCGCACAAGAGAGCTGGCACAAGACTAACGTCTTTACATAAACGTGTATTTTTTATAATAATAATAATTTTTTATTTCAGACAAAGTCACTACATAGAATGTTTTCATGGCAGATAAATGAAATAGAAGGCATAGGCCTTTATGATATTGGCATCCTGTTTATTTGCAATGTACGTCAGGATGCTGTTAGTACTGCCTCGAACCCAACTTATCATTGAAACCAGCCTCTTGCGTATGAGGGTAGGAAAACCCACCAATTCTTATTGCAGCAAATATACCAGAACCGCAACAAAATTGACGCAGCCCAAACAACATCATGAATCCATTGATATATTGGAGACCAGAGCATTAAACGATCTCAGAATATAACTGAACTACAGGCTGCACGTCTAGAACGACTGACAATAATAAAGGGCCTTACGGGGGCGCCAAAGGCCATGTACTCACTTTTTACAGAGTTATACATGAAGTAATGCGTATGCCTATATGTTTCACATATACCTAACAGTCTTCTCATTGCGTTTACACTTGGAATCAGCAGCAACGTATCGTCAGCGTAACTAAAGCTATTCATACAAATATTGTCAATTGAGCAACTAACTCGTGTGTTGTTGAGTGTGATTATAAGTTCGTTCACGTACAGGTTCAATAACTTAGGAGAACTTAAACCTGTTTTTCTCACTCCGCACTCCAGCTGGTATGTATCTGAGAAGCTGTCAGCCCATCTAACAAAGTTATACCAGAAATGAAACAGCTGTTGCAGCCATGTAAGCACGCCTGTCCTCTTGTGTTTGTTCCATAGGTCGAAGAAGCATGCGTGTTCTGTATAATTATTGCACGGTGTTTTTGAGACTTATAATTACGTTTTCAGTAGTACGTTTCCAGCCTGTAAACCCAACTGAGCGTCATGTTTCTGAAGATGTTGTTCAAGTTCTGAGTCATGCTTAGTTTCCAAAACCTTAACCACAACTGTAGCTAATTATATTGGCCGATAATTCTTCTTATAAGACAAGTCAGCAGTTCTGTTCTTTAAAATTGGCACGACAATAGTTTTCATTCGATCAGCAGGCGGTACGGTAAGTACGTTATTCAAGTCAACGGTCATGATAGTCTCAGTATAGTAAAAGGTCCTAGCGGAAGTTTTATAGTAAAATGCTTTTGAAATAGTTCTGCTATCATTCGCGCCCCCTACACTCACAGGGAAAGCGGACTTAAGACTAACCTTATTTGTTGCTTTCCAAAAATCAAGAGCATTTTTTCTTAATACAAAAAGTAATCGTCCATAATTGGAAATTAATCTCATAATGTGCATATTTACAAGCTGCAGCTTGGTATATATGCGAAAATATCAAATAAAATAATAATAACTGATAATAGGTAACCAAAAACTTCTTATAAAAAATTATTTGCGATGAACAGGATGGATTAGTATATTGATACCATCATTTAAAATGACTTTTCAATACCTCGTCGTTGAAAAGTGAAGGGCGCCTGATCTAATTACGAAGCCTCTTCTTTGTATTAAAATGAATATTTTCAATCTTATTTATTGAACATAGAAAGGAGCATATTTTCTTTGTACGCCAACGCTATGTCAGTGGATACGGTTTCACTACGAAACCCACTCTTACTAACTGCGCCTTAAAGACGTTTTCAGCGTCAAAGTGTATCCACTAATATATTGTGGACTTTACAAATAAAAACTGAAGATGCCTCGTAGCAAAACGTGACAAGTAGTGCGGTGAAAAGTGAGTTCGTTCACTACTTTTAAATGGTTGTATTTTTTCTCTACAAACGAGGCCTTATTCATATTATTTTTAAAACTACAAAAAGGTTCAAAGCAAGTAGGACCCGTCAAATATTTCACAAATAAAAATAAATGTGTTTATTTTATGTTTGTGATTTATCTGGCCGATTCATCAACGTTCAGATCTAACATTTGTCTTATCTTCATTCGTACAGTATCCGTACAGTTTCCTCCCATACATTGAGCACCAGGGCCTCTCGCGGAAACTAGTCATAATTCTTGAACAGCGTATCAAATTACTTGTCTATGCGGAAATAAAAACTAATCCATTATCAAACATCCATCCACACACAAAAACCAATAATACTTACAAATTCCCTCATTTTGCTAACTTTTCTAACGCACACATACCATACTCAGTTTCTCCTGCAAGTATGAGCTTCTTTTTTCATACATACACAACTTTAAGTACCTTAAGTAATAAGTTTTACTTTACGTTTCAAAAATGGCCAACTTGATAAATATAAATAATGAACTAGATACCAACAATCCAATAAACTCTTATATTTGCACACCAGATAATTGTAACAACTACCTCAACAATAAAACTTCTGTCAAATTACTTCACATAAATATCCGTAGTATAAACAAAAATTTTGACGAACTCTGTATATTGCTTTCAGAAACCAAAATTACATTTGACGTTATAGTCCTCACAGAATGCTGGCTCAGCAAGGTTCCAAATTTACCTAGCCTAAATGGTTACAAAGCCCATATCACAACATCAATACTAAACCAAAATGATGGTATAGCTATCTATACGAATACTTCTGTATTGTGCTCTGTATATGAACCACCTTTTAAAGATGGTAATTGCTTAACCTGTCAAATTGGTACTATTTGTTTTGTAGCAATCTATCGTTCTCCCTCGTTAAAAAGTAAAAATAATTTTGACAATTTCATAGATAGCTTGAACGCTGTCTACACAACCCTTTCAACTAAGAACATTGTTCTTGTAGGTGATATAAACATTGACATCTCCCCCAATAGTAAAGACCCTGTAGCAGAAGAATATCTTACTTTCAATGCTTCTCATGGTCTTTTTCCTACTCACAATCATCCCACAAGAATCAGCACATGTCTAGACCACCTACTATCAAATTTGAATTTTCCTACAACTACGCTTGTTTTAGAATCGTATATTACAGACCACATGCCACTGGTTTTCTATATTGATAAAACTATACCCAATTGTAAACACTCTTATACTAAAACATCCGTGGACTACGTAAAAGTTAAAACAGATATAGACGAAACAGATTTCTCCCCCATACTAAAATTTACTGATGCAAATACAGCTGCGGACGAGATTGTGACAAAAATATCATCCATTGTAATTAAAAACACTCTGACAGTTAAGCTTACTAAGAAAAATAAGATCCTGAAGCCATGGATGTCTGTGGGTTTACTCCGATGCATAAGAAACCGTGACAAACTACACTTAAAGTCTAAGAACTCGCCAGACAACATGACTCTTAAAATAACATACTCACGGTACAGAAATTTTTGTAATGGCCTTCTCCGCAAGTTAAAAGTTCAATATTCTAAAAGCTTAATCGATAAAGCAGGTAACAATTCCAAGGCTTTATGGAAAGCTATAAAAACTATAACCAATACAAGCAATGTCAAACGGAATCCAGTTGAACTGCTAAAAATATCTCATAACCCACAAATATCGATAAATAATGTTTGTAAATACTTCAACGAAGTTGGTAAAAACCTAGCGGATAACATAGTCGCTTCCAATTCTCAAGCTCAGCCTTTGACATCTGCTCTTGAGTCCTCAATATATAGTCCATTAAACTCTATAACCATCACAGAAGTATCCAAATCTGAAGTTGAAACTATAATAATGCAACTCCGTCTCGATTGTGCTGTAGGATGGGATGGCATTTCTTCAAATATCCTGTATGAATGTAGAGAAAAATTGGTCCCCCCCATAACTCATTTATGCAACCTAGCCATAAGTACTGGTGTTTTCCCAGCAGTCCTTAAAAAAGGAATAATCTACCCTATTCACAAGAGTGGTGACAGAGATTGTGTCAATAACTATCGCCCAATTAATATACTCTCTGCGTTATCCAAGATACTTGAAAATATATTAAATAGCGCCCTCAAAAACTACCTCAGTAAATTTAATATTTTAGCAAAAAACCAGTACGGCTTCCGCTCGGGTATATCAACAGAAGATGCTGTGCTGGATTTGACAACTGCAATTAGCAAGAGTCTTGATGCAGGAACTAAGTGTGTATGCATATTTTTAGACCTCTCCAAGGCTTTTGACACGGTCTCTGTCCCAATTCTACTACATAAATTATACAAAATAGGGATACGAGGCACACCATATAACATCTTTAAAGATTACCTTTCAAACAGAAAACAATATGTGAAAATAGAGGATTATCTGAGTGAAGAGGAAACAGTCTCTTATGGCGTTCCACAAGGGAGTATCTTAGGTCCCACACTATTCCAAGTCTATATAAACGATCTCTGCACTATCTCTCTTCCAAATACTAACATTTTCACATACGCCGATGACACGGCTATTCTAGTCTCTGGACCAAACTGGCAAGCTGTGAAGGAAAGAGCAGAATTATCCCTTGCGAAAGTTATGAAATGGTTAAAAAACAACTTATTGACACTAAATCTTTTGAAGACACATTACGTTCCTTTCTCGATAAGAAATATCAATAATCCTCCACGAGACTTCTCCATTAAGGCACATACTTGCAGTTCATCGTATTTATGTAACTGCCAAGAACTTAACAGAGTTGACTCTGTAAAATACTTAGGAGTGCAGATAGACAGTGGACTGAAATGGGATAAACACATAAGCCTCATGACAAAGCGAGTAAGACGATTTATACATTTTTTCAAAACCCTAAGAGACACAACCTCACAAGAAAAACTAAAACTTGTATATGTGGCACTATGCCAGTCCATCATCCAATACTGCATCACAGTTTGGGGAGCAGCAGCTAAAACGCATCTTATAAGTCTAGAAAGAGCACAGAGAGCCGTGCTGAAAGTAATATTGAAAAAACCGTATAGATATTCAACTACTAGTCTTTTTTCAAATTTTAACGTCCTTACAATCCGCCAGCTCTTTGTGCTCAGACTAATTCTTAGAAAGCATCCGACTGTACCCATACCAGACCCAAACAGACGCAGTAAAAAACGATTAAACACCAGCGTTTTTTGTAGAACATCCTTCGGAAGACGCCAATACTATTGTCTTAGCTCAAAATTATACAACACCATACACCAGGAAATAAATATTGCTGGTCTTAACAAATATAGACTCAAGAAGAAAGTTACAACTTGGTTAAAAAACTTAGACTACCAAAAGACAGAGGAACTACTTGCTTATATAGAGTAATACACAATTTCCAAGATTTTACAAAATAAATAAAAAGTAAATAATAAAAAAATTAAAAATAAAGAAAAGTTGTACCCATGTGCAATTACTCACATACATCTCACACACGCACGCTTAATCTCATACACATAGGTACTCACACACACTCACACACACACACACACACACACACACACACACACACTCTCACACACACACACACACACACACACACACACACACACACACACACACACACACACACAAACAGGTTGGATGTTAGTTTAACTTAACTAAAATTCAATAATAATGAATAACTGTATAAAATGATGTATGTTGGTGCGGTACATTCCATACCTCAAGCACAACCGTGGCACGTTTTACGACTGAACACTGTCTCCCAAAATACAGGCTTTAGCCTAGTCTGGAAAACAGTGTCAGTACCTCTTGTAATTAATCATGACAAAAATCTGTAAACACATGTGAATGTATTTTTGTTTTATCTGAGTCCAATAAAATTATAATTAAATTATTATTATTATTATATTAAGAACTAAAACTCTGGTGCTCAATGTATGGGACGAAACTGTACGTGTGATCGAGTAAGTAAACTGCAGGAACTCGTGCTAGAGGCACTGATATGTATTATAAACTCCCGTATGGTCCTTCAAACCAAATACACAAAGAAGATGGTTTACTGTTTCACGAAAGTATCATCATCATCATTTTTGGATATGACATCATATTTCGGTATCGTATATATTATACGATACCGAAATATAATTAATTAATGGTTGGCTGATATCACGCCTTGCACGTACCGTCTAGTGTGGATACAGTATAACGCCTCACACTTAAGGTTAAATATTAAATGTTGGTTAAATGTCGCAAGCGGCACAGTTACAGCCCTTAATTTTGGGTAGGTATATCAAAACGTTGCGGCTGCATTTTAATAATGGTCTATGAATATGGCCCGATTTTTTAATTCTTAGTGAGATAATAGGAATGAAAATTATACCTGCCTTATTTAATTAATAATTCAGAGAAAGAAGTCGCGGGCAAAAATTAGTATAGGAAAATTGCCCATTTATGAATTCTTACGTTATTGAGGTTAAAAATTACTATCGCTCAAAAGTTGCCTTATTTTAGGTCCACGCAAACAAAGTCGTGGGAAAAGCTAGTCACCTATTATATTGAACTTTTTCACGGGAATATGTAATAAATATAATAATAATAAATTAATTTAATTTTTCTTTACATTTCATCTTCTCCGTCAGATTTTGTCAAAAAAATACCACTATCATGTCTTTCCTTACACGCTTAAACCTTTCCATAGTATTGCGCATATATAGCGTATTACTAAGATCACGAAGATATAACCGGTGCATTGTGCCTCTAGCACGAGTTCCTGCAGTTTACTTACTCGATCACACGTACAGTTTCCTCCCATACATTGAGCACCAGCGCCTCTCGCGGAAACTATTAAGAACTAAAACTCTGGTGCTCAATGTATGGGACGAAACTGTACGTGTGATCGAGTAAGTAAACTGCAGGAACTCATGCTAGAGGCACTGATATGTATAATAAACTCCCGTATGGTCCTTCAAACCAAATACACAAAGAAGATGGTTTATTGTTTCACGAAAGTATCATCATCATCATTATGACATCATATCATCATCATTAATTAATTCTATTTCGGTATCGTATAATATATACGATACCGAAATAGAATTAATTAATGGTTGGCTGATATCACGCCTTGCTCGTACCGTCAAGTGTGGATACAGTATAACGCCTCACACTTAAGGTTAAATATTAAATGTTGGTTAAATGTCCCAAGCGGCACAGTTACAGCCCTTAATTTTGGGTAGGTATATCAAAACGTTGCGGCTGCATTTTAATAATGGCAAAATGAAACATGTTAATATATCTCGGATGAAGAAGTATTACGAAATTATAAAGACATTACTGAACCGATATGTCACTCTGAAATAAAGAGTACTAGCGGCCCGGTACGTGCTTCGCTACGTATAAGGCATAGTAATAAAAAAATGATTATTAAGTTCATTTATTCAAACAAAAAATATTTTAAATTGCTAAAAGATGTTGATTTTACACTTTTTCAAGACTTTTTTTAAATTTTCTCTACGTACAAACCTTCCCTGGACTTCCACGAATAATTCAAGACCAAAATTAGCCAAATCGGTAAAGGCGTTGTTGAGTTATAACATTACAACGAAAAGTGGCATTGATTTTTATATATATAGATTAAGGAAAGGTTAAATCTAAAAATATATTTAAGTTGTGTCTTTCATATTATCTAAGTATCTGAACCACAAACAGTTTCCTTTATCATCTTTTAGGGATGAATAGTTTTTTATAGATTCTGTGTTTTATTTTACTAGGTATATTGTCCTCATTGGTCTAGCGGTAGCGTGTTCACCCGGAGAAAACCTGGGTTCAAATCCCGGTTTGGGCCAAAAGTGATTTTGAGACTTTTCTTTAAAAAAATAAAAATTTCTCACCATCAGCCCAAAGTCTGGGAGTTGGTGGTATTATACCCCCGTGCCTCGGAGAGCACGTAAAGCCGTCGATCCTGTACCTGATCTCTTTCCGGTCGTGTCGCTAAGCGTCCCATCGGACCATGAGAGTGATAGATTAGAAAGTGCGCTCGGGTTTGTGCACACACTTGTGCACTATAATATGTCCCGCGCAGATGTCTAATCTCTATTGAGACTGGCCGCCGTGGCCGAAATTCGGCTAGGAGGACATTATTATTATTATATTGTATTATCCTGGGTGAATTTTAGCTACGATGGCCAGACATCTATACAGAATATATTATAGAGCTCAATCGCGGGGAACTCTCTATTCCCTCACTTTCAACGTCAGATGGGACGGCTAAACAAACGAGACCGATCAGGTATGGGCGTACGTACAACACCTCCCAACTTCTGGGATTCTGGGCTGCTAAGTCTTGATGGAAAAATGCTAACAGACCATTTTGTCCCAGGGACGTAGGACCTCAATGTCATGTAACCAGAATAATAAATGGTTAATATTATAATAAATGAATAGTCATTATAATCTTGCAAATAAATAATTTACCAAATTTGAACCGATTTTCTTTGTGTACTATATATACGATTAGCAACGAAACAAATTTGTGAACCGATTAATTTATAGTTTCTTATTCGGACGGGTAAGATTATAAAATGGTCCCATATCAATTTTATTAAGGTCATTTTATGATTTTTATGAAAGTTAAGGTCAAACAAGTCAAATGCCGTTGAAGTTAGAAGCTCTATTAGACTAAGTGAATAAAAACTTGGTGTTTAGTTTTTATACAACTAAGTCAACATTCCATTATTGGCCACCGCAGCCTATCGAAGTTTGAGTTTTAGGTAGTCTTTTTTTATTTTGTATTTGACTTAAAGAGATACATTGAAGATGTTGTGCATTTTTCATTCACGGAATTTTGCTTAATCTTTGGATTAGGAACTTGATTTATTATGGGTTTATCACCAAAGAGGGTCCAGTTTCTTTTGAGACTGAAGAACTCAACAATACTTTTTGAAACTATATCTAAATCTGTACTGTGTTCCATCGCTGTACTGCTTTGACTTTTTGATTTTTGGCGGCTTTTTAGGTTTTTGTAGACGTTGACGCCAATTTTTTTTTGAATTTGAAAGGGGTGGAAGCAGACTTTAATTTATTTCAAATAAATTTGTCTTTAAGAAAATTAAAATTTTCAAAATGTCGGAACTTAATCAACCTTTGAAACTGAACACCGTGTACATACGTTAACTACTATGTCTCGTAACCCTTTGACGGCTAATGATGCAAATTGGAAACTTCAAAAAACTTCCTCATATAGTCAATAGCGAATGGTGCGGATTTTCATCATCGTCCTAAAAATCATTTTAATTTTAATGAAACTAAATGCTTATATCGTGTGTAAATGTTAAAGACACATTTAAATACATTTATTCCTTTTTAAATTAGAGGTAGTCAGTGAATAACAATTCGATACATTAGGTTTAATAACATGAATGTAAGATTTTTATTTAAATTCTAGTTTCATATTAAATATTTCTTTGTTCTTCTTATCTTGTTACATGTAAGCTTGTATTAAATAAAAATATTATCTGAAGTTCTTGAAACAATGATGAATCATAGTCGAATAAACGGCAATAAGTAGTCTAACGTAACTTTGTTAGAGTACTAAAGAATACTTTTGTTCTGCAGCGAGATTCACAATAATTCTAACAATCCAAAGAGTATATCTTTAGTTTATTTGTTGTGTACGTAAAAAATATTTTAACATTACTTCAATTGAAAAATAGCTCATATATAGCCATATTTGCGTGAGCCATGTATACTGAACTATTTGCCTCTTTGACATCTGAATAGCGTATTATTTATGTGACCCGTGTATACTTTTTGGCAAAACTGGACCGTATAATCACAAAACGATATACATATGTTAACCCTTGCACTTGTAAGTATCGTTAACGAGCGTATCATAAAAACAGCAATAAAACACATTTTTATCGTCATAAAACTGCCATAATATAATCAACTCAAAGCTAAAAAGAACTGACGGAACTGGCTTTGAATGTAGAAATGATTTCAATTTAGTTAAAAAATATCTGTCATATTAGTTTAAATTATGCCAAGGATACACACATAAAATCGGACACGCCATGGAGGAATAATTACCGATCTTCTTGAATCTATGTAATGTATGTTACGCAATATCGCCCTTGTTTGTGAACCTTTATATATAATTCTTTAATTAGATGAGAAATGTTTCTGTGTCATATATATGTTGTTCAAATTGTTCTTAAATTCCTTCAAGAACAAATTGTACAAGGAAAATATCTTCAATTATTCCATCAGCTAATTAGCTGCTAGTGTGTTACACAAATTAATAAAAAAATAGAACAAAGACCATTTGTAAAAATCTTTACCAGCTCAAGCCAGTAAACGCACCTAAAATAACATTTCGTTTGGTAAAACAATACAAATTTTAATCGAGGTATACGGAAAAGGTACAAGTCGCACATCATATAACGTCGGGAGAGAAAACAGATGGCGAAATTTCATTACAATGTCTCAGCCGTGCGGAAGAAACGCAGGCGACTTGTAATGTTCCCTACCTTATACACTCAAGACGTATGAATCTTCTTTCAGATTTCTTAATGTACAAGTGAGTAAATTTTAATACGCCTTTTATTCTAATGTATTCAAAATGTTGGCGGTGATTTTAATGGATTATTCTAATTCAATATTGTGTCGTTAGTGTTAAAGTGAATTATTGAAGTCGCGATGTACTGATAAATTGAATATGAAAGCAAAGTTTGAAAGCTGGGGTAGATTTATATATTTACAGTAATTTTGGATAATTATTATTGTCTTATTATTTTGCAGATGTGATTAAAAGTAGTGTGAGCGTATTAGAAAGGATCTTGTCTTACTTATTTTTAACTAAGTTTACTACTGCTTTCGTATGTTTAAGCTCCAGTAATATGGCACTTGACCTCTCAAAGTGGTAGCAATATTTAAGCTTGGCATAACAAGCATTGCTTTCTTTCACTTTACGCTGTGTATTATACTCCATATAACATTATATAGGACTATTTAATGTTTTTATATGAAGAACCTCACCAGACCTCATAATAGTTAGGTAAGGTCGGTAATGCATAATTAATGTCTAGTGTATCACACATGCAGACAACGATAGTTGCTTACCACCAAGCAGTTTTTTTGTTCCGTTTGATTGTTTTCTTACTGTAACATATTGGAACCAACCAAAAAACTTAAAAGTTTGCATCAGTCAACAGCGAATGGTGCGGATTTGCATCATCGTCCTACAAGTAATAATAATAATATCATGGGACATTATTTACACACGGCTATCTGATCCCATTGCCATGCAGAGATTGTACCTACTATGTGTACTTATGTAAATACATACTTATGTACATAATACGCCCAGACACAGGACAATGGACACAATTATCTGTCTTGGGTGGGACTCGAACCCACGACCTCCGGCGTGAAAAGCAAGCATTTGCCAACCACGCAGCAATTTTAACCGCAACTTGCGACTATGATTTGATAAGAATGTGATTTTGATTTTACCTTTAGCTTTTAACTTACCTTAGCTATTTAATTTAACCACTCTCCTTAGAGGTAGATTTATGTAATCAATAGCTCACTAACAAACGATAAAGATTACGGTTGTATAACTTTATTTATGTTATCTATTTTTATTAAGACTCATAGCTAGATGCTTTCACCGTTCCGTAAGTGATTGGCGTGGTTAAGCAACTAGGATCGTGGTCAGTCCATGGATTGGTGACCACCAAAGTGGTTAGATTTCTGAGCGGCTCCGTGATTCGGAGGGCACGTTAAGCTGTCGGCCCCGGTTGTAGTCAATAGACAACAGTCGGAGACCTATTGGGCAGCTTGAACAACTCTGACACTAGGGTAACTGCCCTTACGATTAATAAGTAAGTATTAATAATAGCTGTGTGATGACGGCATAGGATATCATCAACCCATCTCATCCCGTGAGGGGCGTAGAAATCGTCGGAGGGAATACCTACCAGAGAACGGGCAGCAGCGCTTTTCTGTGACCTATGGCCATAAAACTGCGATCGTCAACCCGTCTGCCAAGCGTGGCTATTATGGTATATCGCCCCATTCTTTGGGGAGGCTTTTGTCCAGCAGTGGACGTACTTTGGCTGACATGATGATGATTATTAAGTAAACATTGATAGACTAGTGTCCGTATTTGTTTTGTAATTATGACGTCACGCTTTTTAAATGTCGCGCTATTCAACTCGAGTTTATTTCTTGGGCTCACATTTCTTAATTAGCTATCATTTAGTTGCACGAAATTTTACCTTTCAAGCACAAACAAAGACGCTTGTCCGTCTTTATTATTAAGTTTAAATTATAGTCATTAACTTACAAGAAACAAGCGGGGTCTCTCAATTTGCCTTAAGATTTTAAAGATAAGGTTTTCAGTTACACGAAACTTTCGCTAAAATTTAACTAAGAATAAATTACCTTTGTTACTAACTTAGTATTTACCCATTGAAATATGAGTAAAGTTTATTTGGGTTTGGTACTGCTATGTCAACTTTCAATTTATAACACTCGAATAAGTACCTACTTATACCGAATACTTTAGATATACATATACTTCGCCCGATGTAGGTAATTTATGATATTTTGTAAGTTTGTACATGAATATTAACTAAAATAAGTTATAACAACACTGTGTTTATTCATACATTAGCGGTTGGATGTATATTTACTCAAGTTAATAATTAAACATTCATCATTCATATTGAATTTTAGGCAATGTACGCAATACTGAGTTGTGAAAATTAATTAACACAAGTCTATCCTACTCAAAGGTTTATAGGTTGCGGATTAGCAACATAAACAACACTGATCCTGCTATATGTAAGAGTAACAAAATTAACGTCGAATACTTCAGAAGCTTAAATATTTAAGTCGAGTCGTTTAGATTCATGGGTAACCACCATGAATCTAAACGACTTGAAAAATACATTTTTGTTTGTAATATAATCAAGTAACTTATGTTATTAATTTATGTTCGTTTTTCAACATTCACCCTGTATTAAAAATTAACATTATCATTATATATAACTGTATAACAGGCAACGCGCTTGGTGAACATGAAATGTACTAACTTGATTGTTAAACCCATGAGTTATTATGTACACTGGGCCTTGTTAACTATTGTTACTGATTTATGAAAATAAAGAACTTTAAAAATCAAAAAAAATCAAAAATCAATCAAGTAACTATTTAAATGATTTTGGTTGTCAAATTACAAACGAAATGTATAATCACACAACGAAATGTATGATTGATCATTAAGCATACATTAGCTAATGTTTTACATAATACTCAGTTGTGAAAATTAATTCAAACGTTATAGTTTGGGGTTAGCAACACAAACAACATTGATCCTGCTATATTTATGTGTAACAAAAATAACAGCAAATATTTTGGAAGCAGTCCCTAAGTTTTAATGCAAACTAGATTTTAAAATAGTGAAAAGCAATTATTTAGTCAGCATATTATAAATTTGGGTATCCATTACAAAAAAAAAATGTTGATATGGTTGAAAGATTCCTCAGTGTATTGAGAACTTTTATTTAGGGAGAAATCCCATAGTCACTATTTGAACCCAAGACCTTTATCTGCTATTGAACTTGCTACCGCTAGACGAACGAGGCAGTCGATTAAGGTTAAGATTTAAAATAAGTACGATATGTACTTATCTCAAGGACTCAAGGTCGGCAATTCGCACTAACAGCATAAAGGATACCAAATCAAATACTAAACCTTTAGTATTTTACAAGGTGTTTGTTCATATACTACGTTCATTACGCCCTGAAATACTCTCAAACTAAATAATTCAGAATGAATTACTGGAAAGTTATACGATTGTCTTGCTTAATACCTAGTCATCATCATAACAGCCGAAAGAAGTCCACAGCTGAACAAAAGCTTGCCATTATTGCCACGCTTGGTAAACGGGTTGGCGATCGCAGTATGATGGTCATAGTACTCAGAAAGAAGCTTCTAAGTCTTCTGGTAGATATTATCTATATCTAGGGATAATGTCACACTGATCATCCTAGCAAAATAAGCAAAGCTTGTACTATGGGTACCAGGCGACGTTATACATACTTATATAGATAGATAAATACTTATATCATCATCATCATCATTACAGCTTAAATAAGTCCACTGCTGGACAAGCCTCCCTCAAGAATCATCTTGAGGGGATATGCCATAATCGCCACGCTTGGCAGGCGGATTGGCGATCGCAGTATGATGGTCGTAGTACTCAGAAGGAAGCTGCTTCCCGTCCTTTGGTAGATATTCCCTCGGGTCGACTTCTACGCCCCCCACGGGATGAGATGGGGTGATGATATTCTGATTCTGATATTTGTCGCCGTCACCAAACAGCAGAATACTTATATACATAGAAGATATTCCCTAGGATTGACTTCTACGCGCCCCATGGGAATAGATGAGGTGATGATATTCAGATTTTTGTCACCATCACCACACAGACACACCATTTAATACCAAGTATAGGTTAAAAATAGTTTTTATGAATCAACAATATTCAGAACTGCATAAAAAGGCCCATAACATAGGAGTATAGGAGTTTCATTTATACATAGTATCATTTGTTAGAATTTTTTTATTTACTAAAATGTATTTATATAGGTTTAAAATGGAAACGCCTATTAATTTATGAAATTAAAGAAGAATGAATTTTTGCAAATATCCTACAATGAATAGATTAGTTTACTTTAATATTCCATGTTAATTTTGTTAGATCTTATATAAACATAAACATGAACCAAACTGCCGCAAAATTTGCCTCAACGAGGTGTTTAAATTGAAATTATTAGCACCTAGACGAAAGTGAACAGCCGAGCAGTTTTTGCCGGTCTCACATTTGCACATTAGCATTTCCAACGCCTGAGTGTATGAGGGGAGCATTTCCCGCCAAGCCGTCGGCGCCCGCAAACGTACGGCAATACTGCCTCTTTTATTTATGTAAGCGTGGAAATGGAAATTAATTTCTCCGTTTATGAAAGAAGACTTTTTGGCGGCCTTTCATACGAATTACTACGCGCCAGACAAACAAGAGATGCAACGTGACATTTAGACAGGAACAGCAGTTTATAATTTATACTCCTAGTTTCATTTACTTCGTATGTTTGGTCTTGGCTCGTTAAACTAGCGGTAGCGTGTTCTCACGCAGATTACGGGGTCCTGGGTTCAAATCCGAGTCGGGGTAAAAAAGTGATTTGAAGACTTTTCTGTAAAAAAAAAAATCTCAGTATTAGTCCGAAGTCTGGGAGATAGCGGTATTATACCCCGTGCCTCGGAGAGCACGTAAAGCCGTCGGTCCTGAGCCTGACCTCTTTCCGGTCGTGTCGCTAGGCGTCCCATCGGATCATGAGAGTGATTTCATAGAAAGTACTCCTGTGTTTGCGCACACACGATGGCTAATCTCTGTTGAGACTGGTCGCCGTGGCTGACATTCGGCTAGGAGGACATTATTTATTATTTAAAATTTGGTTTATAGCTGGGGATAGCACTGGTTTGTAATCTATGGCCGAGATTATATGAAGAATGTAGGAGTGCGGTCAGGCCTTGCATTGGTGGCCAACCATGGTATTGTTTTTCAGACTGACTTCGGAGGGCGCAGTCACTGCTGGAATGGAGAGTAAGCACTTAATGACTGATGTAGGCATTTGCCAGCAGTCCTTGAGGCTTACCGTGAGTCAAGATTAACTTTGAAGCAAAAGTATTTAGGAGTAACACTACGACCGTGAAAAAAAATTAGACAAGGTATGGATAACCTTGCCAGTGCCCATCGCGAGCGTTTGTTTGTATAGAAAAAGTATTAGAAAAAACTACTGCCTAGATACTCCTAGACATGTCTAGGAGTATCTAAGTGGTCCCTCAACATTAAAAACATAGTCTTTTTAGTTATTTCGCATCCATGTTTTCGTCGTGTTTATTTTGGTTTAAATTCAATAAATAATCTTTTAATTTTGTGGTAATACTCAGGCAACTTTTATTAATTACCTGCTACTTCCATGTCTTTCTCCATTTATAATAAAATAAGAATTCGATGTCAAACTTTTCCGGCACATTAATGATAAAGGTGTAACAAAAATAGTGTTATAAATTTTAGGAGCGCCATCTACCCATTAAACTGAACAAATAAAAGAAAACCACTTTGTGAAATAGACCAAAATACAAATTTCCTTTTATACGTAAAGATTGATCGGTATGGGATCCGAACCCATGACCTTTCGGGCACAAAGACCCGAAAAACGCCTGACGCTACTCTGGCATTGGCAGTTTCACGTTAAAAGGAAATGAGATTGCGTTTAGAAACTGAAATACTTGATTTGAAATCGTTTATATGCAGCGGTTATACCCATTAGGAACTTTCAAAAAGTCAAGAGCTTTTTATTAGACAATCTCCGGTGAGAAAAGCGATCTTTACTAGTAAAGAAACAAAAGATAACACGGCATAATCTCCATCATCATATGCTTTCTAATAATGTCAAAGAAATTTAATAAAAATAGTGTTATCTTAGAAGATTTTTATGAAATATAGGTATTGCTATACACGTATAAACATAAACGTACACGTACAAAACCGTTTATAACAGTGAAACATAGTGTGTGTGTGTGTGTGTGTGTGTGCGTGTTTGCGTTTGCAAAGAAAAGGGCAATATTTTTTTAAACGCAAATTGTTTAGCAAAGTTAGCACAACCTTTGTTAAACAATTTGCGTTTACAAAATAATACATTCTCTCTTCTCTCTCTAGCTCTTCTTGATACATTGGAAAATGTATCAAAAAGAGTTCCAAAAAATAGTTAATGAACACGCTTACATTTAAAAAAAAGTTGAGTTTCTTTTCAGGATCCAATTTCCTCCTTATACCTAATCATTTTCAACCAACATAATCTCGTTTTAAGACTTTACGAACTTTCGCCACGAAATACGTTAGTTGAGAAAATTAATTTACTACTTAATTCGTTAGAAGATAGTAAACTCCAATTAAGGTATTCTAGCGGAAAAGTCAGAAAATTTTGAGTAAAATACTGACCTAACTTTAAAGTGGTTTATAATTTCTCTGCTACTCAGTAAAACAACGTAACGTAATAATTGTTCTACAAAGTGTAACTTCAGTCGTTTAAAAGCTGTAAACCATGTGATGTACAACTGCGTATCAATTTAAGATTTACGCTACAAAGTAATTATATACATAACAAAATAAACATGAATGCCTGAGCTTATTGTGATCTCCAGCTCGGTTTCAATGTTATTACACTCTTTTCCATACACAGAATAAAATAAATAATTAAAAAAGGTTTTTATTCACGTAGACTTTAAAAAAGCGCTTGTATATAGTC
The DNA here is from genome assembly GCA_951640165.1 of Pseudoips prasinana. Taxonomy (NCBI): domain Eukaryota; kingdom Metazoa; phylum Arthropoda; class Insecta; order Lepidoptera; family Nolidae; genus Pseudoips; species Pseudoips prasinana. Next base: position 15,907,453 of record OX621245.1, read on the forward strand.
AGAACATGTTCGTAGTAATATATAATTAATTTATAATTATTTCTAGGTACATATAGATATTTAGGTACACGGATTGTAGAAAATAATTTACAATACGATTTATTTTATAATAGTAACGATATTTAGCTAACTTAAATTAAGTTATTGTCAAGGATCATGTGTAGGTCTAATTTACACAATTTTAAATTTTAGCTATATTTACTACATATTGTCTGAATGATTCTGTCTATATTAAGGTACGAATTAAATGTTATTATTATGTCGGACCTTGTGTTTATACCGACGGTCGCACTTTAATGCTACCACCGGATCCAATGCGCCCCAACTGAGAAGACCCAGCGAAACAAACTCAGCGGGTGTCTCTAGTATTCCGTTATAATCTCCAGGATCAAGAAAAAGCTCTAAGAACCATCTCGGTTACTAATTTTCAGATAATATAACACAAACGAAAATTCATCTGTCTATTTAAAAGATTCCACAGAGACAGAAAGTTATACAGCCACACAAACAGAGAATTCAAACTTATTTTTCGTCAGCGGTTAAAAAAATGTGGCTAATTCGATGTCTAATAGCAAAGAAGTCGTATTAGTGGAAATGCCTAGATTTAAGTAAGTACCTAATGAATAAGCTTATAAACTTCAAAATCCAATAAAAAATCTATTAAATAAATTCTAAGATCCTTAAAAATGAATCGAGTGACATAAAACGGTCACCCCCGAACTTTGCTAATATGTGCCCAACCTCTGTCATCTCGTGAAATAATGGTGCTAATATTTGAAAACTTTCCCGAGGTAGGCCCATTCTAATACCGTAAAGAATTTTGCTTACAGTAATAACCACAAAGTCTTCTAAGTTAGTATATCATCCATTCCGAAAAGAAAATTAGCAGGAGCGTCTTTCATATTAAAAATAGTAACATTAAAGAGTTAAGAACCTCGCATCATTTCATGAAAAAGTAATGTAATATTCTTATACGAGTACGTAATCCGCGAAAAGCTTTTAATAATAAAGTTATAAATACAAGCCGAAAACGAAACATGTTAACGCCTCGGCCTTTTTGGTTACGTAAAAGTTATTGTTTGATTATACGAACACTTGAATATAAACATGTTTTGTGTGACACAGAAATCGGCAAAGGGTAATAAAGTTGGGGTCTGCCAGTTGTGTTAATAAGTGGGATCATTTTTTATCAGACTTCCGAGTGAGGTTTCGCAAAGCCAAAACAATAAATCACCGGGGTGGCGGCTTGTGGCTTATTATTTCGGGCTATACCCAGCATACACCAGTGGTCTTTTCTGCTAACTAACCAGCGCTCAGCGGAATGATATTTTTTCTTCGCGTTTGTAGGCACACACTCACCCTCGGGGTTATTAATTAACTCCACCGGATGTGGACCTTCCGTGACATATTATATCTAAAAATAATTACATTCTGTGTTCGGATCGCTTCACGAGGTCGCTAATTAAATAGCAAGCCTAATTCGATGAAAAGGATTATGTGTTGAGTAGGTGTTATTGGAGCTGTCATGATTGCATTTAGATGCAATTAAATACATGAAACTCAAATAGAATTTAATGATCGATATAAGATTAGACCTATCTTCTAAACGTATGCAATAATCACACTGTTTTTGTGTAGAGAGTAAGATACATCCTAACTCAAACTATTTAGGAATTTATGAAATAAAATGTAATAGGATCTCGATTCAGCGATATCTCCTAGAAATCATTATAAAATCGGTACATTATTTGTGAAGAAAAATACCATTACAAACATAATATCAAAAGCCTTATAATTATGCCTAGGCCAACGTGTAGTAAGCTTCGCCATTCAAAAAGATAATGTCGCTAGCTTTTGGATCACTTTTCCTTACCGCAAACGGTGATGGCTAGATGCATTTTTTTATATTTGTAGGCGTTTATGTGTTTGTAATATTACTAATGTTAATTCTTTTCATTTCAATATTCATTGTTCACGTTTTTATTTATTAAATATTATATCTATTAGTATTAATTAAAATTTATCTAAATCAACATGACCATTAATATAATATATATTTAATCGCAACGATGTTTTTTTAAGTGTATCTACATATAAAGAGTTATTTACACTTACTACTCTTTATAGTTATGCAAGTTGGTTTCTTCTAGATCATGAATGAATGTATAAAATCTCGCTTAACTCTTGAGAACTATTTAAAATTGTTGAATAAACTTATTTTCAAGTCACAAGTTCTGCGGTGCAGATGCCAGGGGTGGAGATGTGATAATAAAGAGTTCATACAGTTCGCATCCACAAAATCAGTAACATTTTTATGGGTTTACGCTTCTACATCAAACGGTCAACCAATAATTATAGATTAGAACAAAAATTAAAGCCAAAATGTAGCTAGGCATATAATAAAGTTTATTAAGGATAAAATTGCTTGGAAATGAGTAGATTTAATTCAGAACATTTAGATAATTATAATTAGAGGTTAAGCTGGTCACAAATGCTTTTAAAAGAGATTCCTACTGTGTTTCCTGGCAGTGTTTCACAATATCTACGATTTCAATCCCTGCAAGAAAGATATAAAAAAGGATGAGGATTAAAAAAAACATTTGTAAAATGTTACTGTTTTAAATAAAATTAAGGTTTAGTAAAATTAATATTTATATTTTCCTACATATTTCATTTATTTAATACTCCACTCCACTCCATGTGAAGTTGCGCAGCAGTGATTTAACGCATTGTTGTAATGGATACTGAGGGCATTGTGTGCTTTTGAGTATCTATGCCACATGCTGCATGTATGTGCAATCGACTCTGAACAGGGTAATTTTTACATTTTTTTAACATCGCGCAAATCTGTGAGCTATCATGAGAGAGAGACTCTCCGTTCTCTCTCCACGTCATAATTGTCCCCAAGAAAAACTATAAATATATATTATTACATACATACGTATTGTTTATTTATACAGTTACGGCTTAATAGATTCGTAGAGATCGATTTTTCAGATAGTTGGGAGTGAGACGAACAAAACCAATATATTTTCCGACACTTGAGCTCTCAGGTAATTGTGGCAGAAAGTTTTGGAACGTGCGCGCAATATTGATGAGGCCGTAGGCACGCCACAGTTCGTGCTTCGTAGAGTAACACCGCCACACTACGAATTGCCTAACTCTGTGTTTTTTAACTTATTTCACAGTGTGACCTCATATGAAGTTTGTTGGAAATCCTATCAAAACTTCTACTGTTGGTAAATTTAACACTGGTTTGCAATCAACTTTTTTATTGTACGCGTGATTGTTACGTTACAGACAAAGTTGGTCAAGACGGCCAGTAAGCCTCTGACAATGCTTAACGACTATTGTCAGACGACAGCAATTGGGTCTCTGAACAAACGCCTATTGCGTAATCTATTACACCTGAACAGGAAGGATCTACGCATGGTGATAGGCACAATTACGGGATACTGCACACTAAACCAACACCTCTTCAAGATTGGCGTCACAGACAGCCCCTTGTGCAGAGGGTGCATTGAAAACGAAGAAACACCAGCACACGTACTGCTACACTGCAAGAGTGTTACTTACCAACGGGCAAAGTTCCTGAATGATCCGAGGACACTGCAGGAGGCTCTCAGGCCAGGCTTTCATGGTCTCCTGGACTTCTGGATGGAACTTAAATGGTTCGAGTAGCCAAACAAGTATCACGCACAATGGCCCAATAAGGAGGCTAAGTGCGGAAACCTATCGCCCAACTAACTAACTAACTAACTATCGGTGCCTCAAAGCACGAATAATTAAAAACACCTCGACGGTCACCCATCTATGTATAGTCTGACCACGTGTCTAGGTGCTTTACCTTGCCGATCACTAATGAATCGATGATTGCAACTAGTCAGTTGCAATCATCGATTCATTAGTGATCGGCAAGGTAAATTATTATATATTATAGTCATAAGCGCCTTATTGTTCCTTTTACTCAAACTAGATGATAGTAGTTAGTAGCTGGAGCCTTATTTTGGTTATGGCGGAGGAATGCATATGCATAGCACCTGCAAATGATAGATAGGTCGGAACGCCGAGGGTGACATACTTTATTACTAAGTGAAGTAATAATAGTATACACATATTAACCTAAAGCTTAAGAAAATCGGCCAAGTTCGACTCGGACTCGCGCATGATGGGTTCCGTACCATTATCTATAAAAACGGCAAAAAGTCACGTTTGTTGTAAGGGAGTCCCTTTAAATATTTGTTTTATTTTAATTTAATTGGTTAATTTTATGTTCAATATAAGTATAACTCAATATTCCGTGAATTTCACACCTGTCGCCGTTATCAAAATATCACCTTTGTTGTATGGGAGCAATGTGAGCTCTTAATTATTTATTTTATTCAATTGTTTTGTGTTTGTTGTTATAGCGGCAACAGAAATACATCATCTGTCTAATTATCACGGTTTATGAGAAACAGTCTGGTGACTGAAAGATATAGAGACAGACATCGGAGTCTTAGTAATAGGGACCCGTTTTACCCTTTGGGTAGGGAACCCTAAAACATGGATAGTCACAAATTTTATTTACCACTCATTAACTATTCCTCCCATTATGTGTCTTTTTAATAATATTATCTGTAATAATACTAGTAATGCATAATTATATACACGCAGATAAGTAATATAATTCATAGATGGGAACATTTGAAGTATTTATAATTGAATCGCAAATCGTAGCTGATAACCAATCATTTCAGTAACGCTTTATAAACGAATCACTTCACCATTTTGAATTATAGAGGCTTACAAAATTATGATTATTTTATGCACTGCCCACTTCTTTATCTATTCACTTGTAAACTTTCGCGTATCATAATTATATAACATTGTTGGTACATTGCAACACCGAACCAAAATAGTGATTATGGGATTTTTCTGTTAAGAAAATTTCTCTTTATCAGTCTGAAGTCTGAGTGTTGGCGGTACGATGACCCCATGCCTTAGAGAGCACGTAAAGCCTGGTCCTGTACCTGTAATCTTTCCGGCCAGGAGGATATTATTATTATTATGTAGTTCTCTCATTTTAGCTTTTTTTATCAATTTATCACTCAGAGTACATTAATACAATTTGAAACGAAAGGTCGGATAAATAAATATAAAATCTTTTATACTTTTAGGTTAGACAACATTTATTGTTCTCCCCGACGTTTCGACCAAATTGCATTAATCAATGCAATTTGGTCGAAAAAGGTCAATAAAGGTGACCAACCTTTAAAAAACTGCTGCTGTAAACAATGTTGTACTTCTTTCTCTAGTCATACACCTGAATTTTAGGAGCATGAGGATCCGTCGACCTCAGGGAGCACATAATAAAACATAAGCCTAACTTATATTTTTAAAACGCGGGTCGTGCACCCACTACTAAAATTACCATTACACTCAATTAGCACATACAAGAAAAACGTGTTATATTACCCAAGTTTAACTAATTAACGTATGTGTATTAACACCAACCAGATTTTAATATTACGCTTTTAAGTATGACCACTTTCCTCCCAGTTAATTTCCAGCATAAATAATGATTTGGTTTTGAAAAGTTTTTCAACTTTCAAGTCCCGTTTAATTACTCAAATTGAATTATAAATGAATCCTCTTAAGGGTTTTATGGTCTTTAAGGAAGCAGTTTAATAATATCAGGTCTTCATGTTTGGAGCAATAATGTTATAACAACAAATACACACATCAACAAAGTCTAGGGATACGTTATTTTGAAATCAAACATGGCTTTATTGTTTAAAACCTATTTAGTTTCCTTAAAAAGTTTATTTACAGATTTAAACCTTGTCTATTCTTTATTCAAAATTTAAAAATTAAAATGAGAAACAAATGAAAACACGCAAAGCACAGCGCAATCTTGAGTTGTATCTAATTTCAAGAAGTTGCATTAAAATTTTTTTTGCGTGTTAATTGAAGAAAACCTGATAAATTGTTTTATTTTCTTTTCTCAATTGGTTGTGTAAGCTTTTTAGCGTCATGCCACGCCATCATTTGAGTCGAGATGAAATGTTACGGGCAGTTGGCATGTTACAAAACGGTGCTATTCAACGCGTCGTTGCTGAGTCTCTGGGCACAAGCCAAAATGTGGTATCCAGGCTGTGGTCACGTTATCGCGCTACTGGAGATGTGGCAGAACGGCACACAGGTAGATATCGTGTTACCACTCAGAGACAGGATCGATTTCTCCAAATGACCGCCAGAAGACTACCCAATATCACAGCGATGCAACCAGTGCAAAGGCTCCAGGAGGGTCAGCAGCTGCTGGTGAGCGACCAAACCGTGCGAAGGAGGCTGCATGAAGTTGGTCTTCATGCTCGCAGACCGCTACGAGTCCCAGCGCTGCGACGTGGCAATCGCGGTAGGCGACTTTTATGGGCTCAAGAACATTTGACATGGAGTGATCAACAATGGTCATTGGTGCTGTTCACTGATGAGTCCCGCTATGGATTTCATCCAGATTCGAGACGAACACGCGTTTGGAGAACTCCAGGCAGGGTCAGCCGTCTCCGACATCCACAGGAGGTCCACTCTTACCAAGGCGGGACAATTATGGTGTGGGCAGGAATACGAATCGGCGGACGAACCCAACTCATTTGGATTCAGGGCAGCATGACTGCCCATAGATACCGTGAGGAGGTAGTAGAACGTGTCATTGTCCCGCTCAGGGCCCTAACGGGGCAAGAATTTCAGCTCATGCATGACAATGCACCTTCCCATACAGCGCGGCTGGTGAGGGCCGCCCTTCGAGAACACGATGTTCAGGTATTAGATTGGCCTCCACAGTCGCCAGACTTAAACCCAATTGAACACGCCTGGGACATGTTACAGCGAAGAGCATTGAGGGATTTTCCGCCCAACTTGACAACAGAAGAACAACTTTTCGAACATTTAAAAAGAACTTGGGACTGCATACCCCAGCAAGACATTGACACCTTAATTTTAAGTATGGAAAATCGTTGCCGCTGTGTGATTAATGTTAGAGGAGGAAATACCGATTACTGATTATCAGATTTGGTAAGATTTTTATTCATTTAATTCGATTGAATAATTTTATAAGAATAAAATGTTTTTGTTCACTCAGTAATTTTCTATGGCTTAATTAATTTAAGACTTTTATTAATTAGAAAAACAAAATCGCATCGTGTTGTTAATGTTTAAATATCGGCCATGAAATTATCTTTAATTCTTCCATTTACAGTCATAACAAAATGTTTATAGTTTTCTAGATAATCAATGAAATGTTCAATATCCCTAGATTGTGTTGATGTGTGTATATATATATATATATAGTTGTCTGATATGGGCCGCTTTTTTTAATTAATTTAAATGATTTTTTTAGTTTAGGAGTCTTTTCCCGCTTGTGTAATCTGGAGAGGCCATGCGGACTATCTATGACGTCACAGCTTCGATCTTGGCTTGGAAAAGCTCTGTTTTGGGATCTGGTTTGATAGTGAGTTTGAGTGAGTAGCAATAGCAATTATCAAAAAAAAATTACTGTCCATTTTTGTCATACTGGATAACCAAATAAAATTATCGCCGTAAAATTATTAATATATTGTGTAAGTATATAGATAAATAATATATGCTATGTTTGACTGCGTCGATAGTCTAGCGGTAGCATGTTAATAATGAGGCTCTAGGTTCAAATTCCTGGCCGTACCAAAATGTGATTTTAGGATCTTTTCATTTAAGAAAATTTCACTTTATCAGTCTGAATTTCAGTTTATCTGTTGGTGGTACGACGACCCCATGCCTTAGAAAGCATGTAAAGCCTGGTCCTCTAGCTGAATTCTTTCCGGCCAGGGGGATATTATTATTATTATGTACTCTTAATTTTAGGTTATTTATTAATTTATCACTTTATTAGTCACATGGAGAAACGTTCATATTATATAAGAATAGAACATGAATAGAACTCTGGTCCCGGGTATGACCTTAAACTGCCTCTATCGGGGGCTCTAGAATCAAAGGATTCATCAGAGGCCTGCGATAGCAGGGGAGATGAGCCTCTAATACGGCCTGCAACTCATCTAGGAGATGGAAAACTGAACACAAACCCGGAACGGGGTCTCCGTTAGGCGCGAGTAGGGTCCAACCCGAAATATTCGGCAGATTTCTACAGCTGACCTAGCTCCACACGTATTGGCTTTCCTGTGGGCTCAGCTAGTGAGGCCTAAAGAGGAATGCAGGTCTTGGGCAACCCTGCGCTTCCTTTACTCCGTCTCAGGCGGTGTAGAACATGCAGTAACTGTTATTTTAAAATAAAAAAAAATGTCATTACAGTATAAAATCAATAAACTTTTAATAAAAAACATTGGGAAATTAAAATCTCAAATAAATAATTATTATTTTATAATAATTCATATATTTCTATTATAACTATTTATTACGCTAATAGTCTTTTTCTCAGTTTTGGTATTTCAATATAGAATTCTAATACTGCCAAGTTCGAGAGAGAGATCGACAGTACTTTTGACGTTTGGTATCTAAAACCCTTTATATTTCAATTTCAATTTGTAAACAAAGTAAAATACTTATATAGTGAATAATATAGCTAAATAGTCATGGCCAGTTGCATTCACCGGTTTGTAAATGTTCGGCGAGGTAAAGCATCTAGGCACGCAACGTAACGTAACGGTCACCCCATCAGTGGACTGACCCCAATGGGGTGACCGTATACGCTTCTGAGGGAATTACTGAGTGAGGTACAGGACAGCAGAAAAGAGATGGAGGAGTGTGCGCGCTACACACGCACACTTTCGCAAGAAATAAAAGTTGTGACGTCTGCACCTGTGCCGCGCTCAGTAATACCCCAGACCTATGCAAAAGCCGCGGCCACCCGTGTGCCTGAGATGCCACCGCCATCCCACTCTATAATCGTATCATCGGAGGACGTAATGGACACCTCCGGGACGATTATAGACAAAATCAGGGAGATGGTGGACGCAAAGACCTCAAGAGTACGGGTGGACCGTATTCTCCGTATTAAGGATAAAAGGGTGATATTAGGGTGTGCAAATAGAGAGGACTTGCAGGAAGTGACTGCTTAGCTGAAGAACTCGCCGTCCCAACTGAAAGTAGCAGAGGCGAAATTTAAAAATCCGCTTCTGCTACTCACAGATGTGCTGGCGTTTAACACAGACGATGATGTTGTGGGGTCCATCAAAAATCAAAACGGGCACCTACTTGGTGACCTATCCCCTGAGGAAATAACCGTCGCAGTGAAGTACAGGCGTAGCGTAGGGCGAGGAATCCAAATGAACAACATGTTGTTTTGGAGGTCTCGCCCCCCGTGTGGAGGAGGCTGATTGGGGCGGAGAAAGTTTACATCGACCTTCAGCGGGTCAGGGTGTTTGACCAAAGCCCGCTGATTCAGTGTACCCGATGCCTCTGCTTCGGTCATGGACGAAGCTTCTGCACGGAGAGCAACGACCTGTGCTCTCACTGCGGCGGCGTACACCGGCGACCCGACTGTCCCATGTAGCGCGCCGGAGAAAAGCCAAGTTGTAAGAACTGTACAGCGGCAAAATCCAAAAAGGCAGACCACAACGCATTCGACAGCGACTGTCCCATTCATAAAAAATGGGATACTCTTGCGAGAGCTAGGATTGCCTATTCCTAACGTATCGCTGGAAATAGTCGCTGTCGAGTGCGCTGTTGGATCAACCCAATTCCGGTTCTCCCTGAAACAAAAACGAATAATTAACTCTGTCTATTATATAAATAGACAAGTAATTAAAAACGAAGAAATAAACAAAACAGAGGGGAACTGGACAGGGAAAAACCCGGTTAAACGCTACTTGGCTCACCTTAAAGGACCATGGCCCTTTGTGGACCCCACAGCACATCCCAGGGCCGATCCCTATACAATCGGTCCTGCCACAAAGATTATGACACATAGCTTCCTAGAAGAGTTGGTTTGGTACAGCCATATAACACTAACATATATATATATATATATGTATATATATATATACAACATATAAAACCGGTATATTTGTATAGAAAACATAATGATTATGAAACAATACAAATAGCACTTTAGTTAATATGAATAAAATTATCTATGAATATCTACATATGTAAGTACATATATATTTAATCTATTAAACTCAGATGGAGACAGGTATAACAGAGATGGTTGCAAGAATATGTATTATGTAAAATACGTAAAATATGCAAAAAGGAAAAGTGAAAAAGGAATTGTAATAAAAATATATTATATTGTAAATAATAAAATATAACAAAATATATACATAAATATCTGAAATAATATTATCCAAAACTACTATCCAAAACGAATTCTATATATAAATGCACCATTTAAAATACAAATAAACAAAAATAATGGGACTGTACCAAACGAACTCACATATATCAGACCATAGCCAAAACAACTTAACATAAAAACTAAAACTAAAAATTCAACTACAATATATATTTAAAACTAAAAATTCAACTACAATACATATTTAAAAGCAACGAAAATACTTTAACAAACCCAACTTTGTAATAGTAAACTCACAAATAACATGCAATATATTCGAAATAAACACAAACTTAAAATATGAATCTAAAGCTAAATTATTAAATACAACATCCAGCAAAGCACCTTAACAAGCTCAACTTTCTACAGTAAATTCAGAAACAACATGCAATATATTTCAAATAAACTTAAAAATATAAATTTAAAGATAACTTATAAATAAAACATACCTAAATCTTACCTTCTTCAACATCAAATTCAATCTGCACCTAAAAAAGATTAAAACGGACTCACAAAAGGACTCTTGCCATGCAAGGGATACAGTTAGCCTATTCACCAAAAAAGCGGGAAATCTCAAAAAAAAAAAAAATGGGGTGACCGTTAAAGTGGATTGATTTCTGAGCGTCTCCGTGCTTCGAAGGTTACGTTTAACTGTCATTTCCGGTTGTTGCCATTAGACAACAGCCGATAAGCCATGTCAGAGACTTAATGGGCCCCTTGAACAACACCAGGTAACCAAACCAGGAAAAATTGCCCATACGATAAAAAGAAAGATTGTAAACTAATCTTGACTGATCCCACGCCCTGGTTTCGATGTTATCGGTGGAAATCTTTCATAAAGTTGACTGTTATAGATCTCCGAGTCTTAAAGAGAACGTAAATAGCTTATCTCCCTCTTGTCATACATATCGCATAGACATCGCATCGGATTAAGAGTATACAAAAGACAAAGAGACTACGCTAAAAAAGCTACGCTTTTTCTCTGGGGGAAACAATTTACCCCACGTATACATGACATATTCTTTATATCTTGTTTCTTTACTGTATGGGCAGTGGTTATCCTTGTTTCAGAATTGGTCAAACCATTTACTCGGCTTCTGACATGACTTAACAACAGCAGCCGGGCCGCCAGATTAATATGTCGTCCAAAACATGGAGATGCTTAGAAATGAAACTACTTAGACGGTCCCCCATCTAAGGCGATTGGCACATTGACCCCCATGATGCAGCGTAATGCGTGAATGCATCTTCTAACGTTGCTTTTAAGTATCTCCGTTTGTACAAAAAACACGTACAGTCCAACAAACTGAAAAAGCATCCACGCGCGTTCATGCAGATGCATGTCCTGTGTGTTGGACTGTGCGTATTTTCTATAAAAACGGAGATACTTACAAGCAACGTTAGAACACGCACTCACGCACTACGCTGCATCATGTGGGGCAATGTGCCAATCGCCTAAAAGCTGACCGCGTGCCTAGGTATCGCCAGTCACTGAGTACAACTGACTATGATACATTTGTTTTGTAACTTCATTTTCTGTAACATGATAAAGAGTTTACTATGACGTTTAATGAAAATCGATGAGACATTGAATCAGTCTCCGGTACTAATCTAAGATAGAAAGTTAGGTAAATGGTAGACAAGTCCTCCTACAACATACATGCCAAGATTATCTCCGTATAATAAAAGAAAATCATTTCAAAGAAAGAAATACTTTATAGGCAGTTTATTTTTGGCAACAGATAACTTTAACCGCGACTTTATAAGTGGTTTCTTATGTTTCGTCTTAAATACTAAACCCGCTTTAGAAATAAAGGCGCAAATTCAAGTAAATTTAATTTCAGCAGGGTCACTCTAATATATTGCTGTTGCTAATCAAAAACAATGTTCGCATAACTTTTTTTGTTTATGTAAACGTTACAAAATTGAGCGTTATTAGAATTGCTGAATAAATAATAGTGTGGACGTTCCTACCATTTAAATATTTATGGCAGAACACAGAAAAACTGCTTGGATTCGAACACTAAGATCGCTGGTTTTTTGTTAACTTTTTTATACCATTCGTTTTCTACAACGTGTCGTGTGAAGCATTCTACCCCGTCGTCGTAAGGAACAAATTATAACAAGTTCGGTTTGAGTATCTTAGTGCTAGGTCACGGTGGGGGCGGGTGAGCTGCTGTTTGCGTTGTTAAATCGGAAAGGTAAAACGCATGAATCGTTTGTCACTCACCTGCTTGCCAACCTGTTCACAAGTATGGCCGAGCACTTAAGAGTGGCCTGGTGAAGCGATGGTTATCATAATCCTAACTGTTTGAAGATTTTTATTGGTGGTACATATATCGATTTGATTGGCCAGTTTTCGGTTTTTGCCTATGGTATAGTAAGAATGTAGACCAATAAAGAAGTCACAATTTCACTAAAGATGTCTAAAAAATAAAAACATAGTGCCAGAAATTTAAACGCGGTGTAACAAAATTTTGATACAATTCGCAACCTATATAATAAAATAATAAAGTAACAAAAAAAACCTCTAATAATGGGCATTCGAGACCAATATTATTCTTTTTTAAATAATTTCTTTATTTACTTATTTCCCCGTGATATTTAACTGTTTCATATTATATACAATAAGTAGCAGGTTTGGTTGTCTATTGTTCCGTCTGGCTGGCTACAACTCTCATACCGAAGTGCAGCGGCAAGCATTTCTGTCGTGTTCCGTCTAGTGTAAGAGTCAGTACTGAAAGAGAATTTTCCTGTTATATCTAATAATAGGTTCTTAGATAGCACAGCAAAAATCTAAGAATAGGTTCTTAGATAGAACAGCAAAAATCTAAGAATAGGTTCTTAGATTGAACGGGAAAATTCTCTTTCAGTAATGGCAGTTGCGAGTTGTAACAAAATTTTGATACACCGCGTTTAAATTTCACACTAGGACAGACACTAGGTATTTCCTATTTTAATATGAACGGCTTAATATCATCATTAACCTAATAAATAAGCTTACAAAAACATTTCTTATCTCCAACATCAAACAAAACAGCTTCAAAAACATAGTGACGACGCGTCCCCAATTACACTAGCTTTCAGACTTCAAAATTACATTTAACTTGGTCAAACTATTTGGAAGCTCGATGCCACCGACTAGTCAACACATTGGCTATTACACCGACGAATAAGCTAAGTTTTTGTGTAAGGATAAAAATACAAATTAACTCAGATTATAACAAAAAGTCTTAAAAAGTCAAAATTTTATCGCTTATTAAATGTTCAAGTATATTTCTGTATTTACTCAGAAGATAGGTCAATGCTCGATGTTCCTTTATACAGGAATCTAGCTTTACGCTGATTGTACTGTATTATGTGGCAATATGTAGGAGGGTTTGGGAATTTTTTTGGCAGTTGCGATCAAAACAACATGTAGGTAGAAAACCACAACGGTAAAATTTATTATGGGCTCGATTCCGAGGGACGGAGGTTTTTATTATTCTGCATACAATTCCATTTTCCTATCACAAATTATTCGAACGGCAACGGTTAAGGTTTTGCATAACGTGCAAAAATTGTTCTCGGCGTATTTACGTCTGTTTTGTAGTGTATACGAGTAATTCGATTTGAATGTTGGATGGGAATAAATATGGAATAGAATGGAAAATATCAATAGAAAGGATTATTTATACACACACATATATATATATATATAAGAGTCAATCTATACAAATAAATAAAATTGGAGTGTCTGTTTGTAATATTGAAATAGCCGGTTTTTACTACATAAATATGAATATATATACGGTACATACACCAAATTAACATTTTTTACAATTTTTGTCTGTCTGTCTGTCTGTTTGTTCCGGCTAATCTCTGAAATGGCTGGACCGATTTTGACGGGACTTTTATTGGCAGGTAGCTGATGTAATAAGGAGTAACTTAGGCTACTTTTATTTCAGAAAAAGCCTTTTATTTTACTAAAAAAACTAAATAAACTAATTAACACGCGGACGAAGTCGCGGGCACAGCTAGTCAGTAATCAAACTGATAATTATTTACATACTCTACGAATTTGAGAACTGTTGGTTATGTCTCAGAATTATTAGTATAACTGTTATTTTGACGTGTTTATTTTCTCTTGCTAATATTTAATCCTACAACCGATCAATCAATTATTGTGTTTGCCATCTACGAGTAAAGTTAGTGGACTAAATCTAGTCTATATGCCCCATTGAGTATGTTTCGCCGGAGCGTCTCAACTGGGCCGTGTTGAAACCGGTTGTAGAAACACCCACTGAGTTGGTCTTCTCAGTTGGGGCGTATTTGGTAGCATTTAAAACCGACCGTTGTTATAAACACAAGATCCGCCCTAATAATTATATGAGTAAAATACTACCTTAATATAGACATAACCACTCAGAAAAGATGTAGTAAATCATATCTAAAACTATACATTTCGATAATTAAACGTACAATTAATATCTTTTATAATAACATAATCGGGTCAAATCAACCATAGTCGGGTAAAAATATCATTTATTCTTCGTCAATATATTTCATTTCTGAGAAATCTGTTTGGAATTGCGAGTCACGCTATGGTATTGTTTCTGCATTACTACCTAAATGAGCACCGGTTTCGAATAAGTTTCAGTAGCAAACTGGTGGTCTAATCTAAAAATAAACGTGTATATTTAACCTCTAATGGCATCGACAGAGACAGTTGGAGCAACATTAAGATCACGGATCACTTACGTACTTAGATTCTTGGCGACAAGTACTGCATGAGAGCTCACACGTGGTACACTGATAAAGTCCCCGCGACGAGTATTGTGGAAAAGTCCCGACAAGGTACACTTCTATGTCGAAAATTTTTGATGCGGACGATTCATGCCGCTTTGAAATGGTTGCTTAAATTTAAAAAACCAGAGGGACAAGTAGAATAATAATATAATAAATCTTATTGAAATGAAAAATGAAATGAAATGAAAAATGATTTATTCCATAAACACATCAATTTACAATGAATAAATTACTTCTGCCAAACTGCATAGCAGTTTGTTGGCAGATGTAGCTCCCTTTTTTTAACTTATAGTGTATTTAACATTGTTTGCTAACTATTAATTATTTATACATTGCTTAAGTTATCGTAAAGGTTCTTGTGAACAATACCTAATAAGTGAAATCTCAGGTTCTTTATAAATGATTTTTTGGTAACACAGCTATTCTCTAAATCAGAAGGCAAACTATTAAATATAGTAGGAACTAAGAACTTTCTGCACCTTCGTCCATAATAATTGTTACAAATGGGCACTTCATATCGTTTTGTGTTTTTGCTCCTTTGAGGTCTAGAGTGTTCAGACATGGTTTTAAACTCATTTTTACGGTATTGCTCTTGCGCTACCAACATCATAGCCCTTTCATGAACCGGCAGCATTTTACATTTCAAGAACAACTCTTCATAATCACTACTTTTACAATAATTTTTAGTATTTTTATCGACTAAAAGTTTCATAAACCTGATTTGTATGGCTTTAATTTTATTTAAGTAGGTATTGAATGTGTTACCGTAGCATGCCAGTCCATAACAGAGCAATGAGTCTACTAGAGCATAGTACACCATGTACAGAGTGGCCCTATCCAGAACAAAACTAAGATGGTGGAAGTTCACGAGGACCGGGCTTAGTTTGTTACTCAAGTTTGTTATGTGCATTTTCCATGAGAAATGATTGTCAATGACTAAACCCAGGTACCTGTATTCGTCCACCACCTCTATACTTGTACATTTACAAGCCACACATTCACTATGTAAACACTCATAGCTGTGTCCGACTATTTGAGGCAAACGAGTAACTTTTTTAAGATACGGAGATCGTATATGCATACATTTTGTTTTCTGTGTATTAACTATGATTCCATTGTCATGTGCCCATTTGATTATATTTGTAAAGTCTTCTTGGATGTGGGTTTCAATTACATTTAGATCTCTATGTCCATATACTACGCAGGTATCGTCTGCGAACATATATACGCGACAGTTGCGTACCACATTGCACATGCTGTTTACATGCATGATATATCCGACCGGGCCGAACACGGAACCAGTTGGCAAGCCGCATGTAACATTTTTTAGCTCGCCTTCGACCCCGTCAATGACCGTTCGTAACGTTCTATTTCTTAGGTATGCACGGAACCACTTGATCAATGGGCCTGCGACCCCACACTCCTCCATGGCGCGCAGCAGCTGGTGGTGTTCCAGAGTATCAAATGCTTTTTTGAAGTCAATATAGAGCACCACCACCTGCATCCGCTGATCCAAGCAATAATTGACGTCATCGGTTAGTTGTGCCAAAGCCGTTCCCGTGTTCCGCCCTCTTCGGAAACCATGTTGAGCATTTGATATAATGCCATATTTTTCCAAAAACCCGCTTATCTGACTAACAATGATTTTTTCTACAATTTTGTTTATAACAGACAATATGGCTATAGGTCTATAGTTTGAAAAATCGCTGTGAGATCCCTGTTTAAAAATAGGCCTTATTATTGCTACTTTCAGTTCATCGGGATATACTCCCTTTTCCACACACAAGTTAATAAACAATGCGATTACAGAACTCAGCTTATATTTTAAAAACTTTACCTCTTTAACCCTAATTTTATCTACCCCTTCCGATTTTTCACAACTTAGCCCATTTATTATTACCTCTACATCCTTAGAACAGGTTTTTTGATATCTCAGAGATACGTTACTGTGACTAACATATGTTGATCTATCTAAAAAGGTATGATCACACTTATGTTTTATATTTATAATTTCATTACTAAAAGTGTTAGAGAAGCGATCACATATTTCAGGTGTACTATATATTCTGCCCATATATTTTAATATGATTGTATCTATGCTTTTTGTCTCCCTTCCTAACCATGAATTAACTCTGCCCCAAATTTTTCTAATATTTTTATTACACTTTTTTATTTCTTCTTGTCGGTACTTGTTTTTAGCTTTACTTATACATTTATTTACATTATTTCTGTATCTGTTATACTGCAAGCGCAAATTCATATCATTTGGCTTACTTTTACAATATTTAAATAGTTTATCCCTAGTACTAATCATATGCTTAAGTGTGTTTGTAATACACGATTTGGATTTTCTTCTCTTACGGACCGGTACTTGAATTTTTGAATTATAATAAGCATTTGAAAATATTGTAGACAATCTGTTATATAATTCAATGGGACACTTACAGTTTAACAGCTCTGTCCATGGAACCTCGTCAAGCATTGATATTACCCTGTCATCAGAAATAACAGTCCTGTTAAGTTTAACACTGTTTGGAGAACTTTCTCCGTACGAACTCCAGTCAATACAAACACCTATTAGATAGTGGTCCGACATTTTACACGTTAACACATACGCAGTTGTTACACACTGGGTTCGAACCCACACATGATCGATACACGTCTGTGTCACTGTGTCACCGTACACTTCTTCACGCGTGACGTCACGGATGGCGCACTCCATACCTAATTCATTCATGTTGTTTGTGTATTGACTGATTACGTTGCCATAACTCGTTTTGCACATCAGATCCATATTTGTATCGCCTATAAGTATCAGTTCACACCCCAATGGTATCTTAGACAGTAGTCCATGTAATTCCTCCAAAAATCCATGCTTATTTGTTTTTGGGGGTCTATATAATATAAACATATGAATAGGCTTTTTTCCGTCTAGGAATAGCTGCCCATGTATCATTTCAGAATAATTGCAATTTATTTGTTTTGCAGTGAAATTTAATTTATTATTAACATATAGCAATACCCCCCCGCCCCTCTTAGTTTCTCTTGAATTTATGTACGTGTCATATCCTTCCATATTGTATAGCGATAGTTCTTGTTTACGTATATTAATCTCTGTAAGTGCAATAAAGTCCAACTTCTCCTTACAATTATTTATTAATACTTGAAACTGGTTATAGTTTTTTCTGAGAGATCTAATGTTTAAATGTATAATACTTAAGCCCTTACTCGATTGTATTATGTGGTCTTGCCAGCTGTCTATGCATGTGTATTTATTGTATATAATATTAGGTGTTATATGTGATGTATGATCGTCGAATGTTATATTCACGCTAATCTGAGGTTGACTGCACTGTTACACACGGGCACATCATTTGTTATTGGTGTAACTGTTTATATCGTCGAACGTGCGAATCGATCTTATTTTTTTGTCATTCGGATCGTCTTTCTTTACTAATACCGTACCATTTTGTACCCAAATATATTTAAATATCGGTTTTAGTTCGTTCTTTGCTGTCCATAGGAGATTGCGCATATACTTAGTCAGGTCCTCATTTATGTAAAGGCGTTGTTTGTTTCCACCGGCCAATATATCCTCGTTGGTGAGCTGATGGGTTTTTCTGGTAGCTAGCCACTTCTCACGGGCAGTACGAGTCACCATAGTGATTACAACCGGTCGTGCCTTTCTCTCGCGTTGCTTATTCTCCCCACCAGATAGGGTGCCGCCAGCGGCTGTAGTTTGCTGCGGGACGCGCTTATTTTCTTCACCTACCCGCTTTATCTCCTTTATCATGCCTGCATCCAGGCCCAGTTTATTTGCTAAAATTTTTACTATACTTTCTAAATTTTCATTTTGCTGCTCCTCTAATCCGACAACTTCGATATTTTTATCTCTCTCGTGCACTTCCAGGTATCCTATCCTTTCTTCCAAAGCCTTGTTAACTGTCTCCAAGTGCACATATTTGTGCTCCAGAGCTTTTAATTTTCTGTCAGTTTTTTCTCTTTCCTCGATTAACTCTTGGTATTTTTCCGCGTAAAAACTAATATCTTCCGACATAGCTTCTAACGTTTTTTTCATGTTGAAGACTATTCCCAACTTCTCATTTACCTCCGCCAATAGCTTCGCAGGTGAGGTTTTCGATACATCAATATCAATGGACGGATGATCGGTCTGCGTTACTTGGCACTCATCGCAAAGACCGATATCCTCAAAAGCACTGATTTTCGCGGCGCATTTTTTATGGAATACTCCCTTACAGTCACCCTCGCATTTTATAATGTTATCACCTTTCACTCGGGCCAGTGATAATTTACACGACTTGCACTGAAACATTTTAATACTAGTAATCTAGAACCGATACGATATCCCGAATAATTTTTATACAGTAATTTACTTAGTGAGCAAACGCACTTCTCACGTGCATACCGCGGGAGCGCGTACGGCCGACTTGATTGATTGAGTAACCAAGACTAATTTTGTTCGTATTACATTTTTTTCCTCCAACCTTGTCTTGCTTTTGAAGCAAATTTTTGTGTGGTGTATTGAATGTTTCATAATCACTTATATAATGAAAATTTGCCAAGCAATATGCCACACTACCTTCAACAAAGACCCTAATGTTATTGCTACGAAGTTTAATGGTATTGAAGGAGCTTCAATTTATTTTTTTTTTTTTTTTTTGTTAACGCATGGGGAATGCTATTGCATGCCACCCGCAAAAAGTGTCTGCGGGGGGGTATGTCGGACTCGCACCGACTAAACCTAACCTGCCGTGGACTTCTTCTGGCGCTTGATAGGGGGAGCCCCGGGAACGCGGGTATGCTGCTCCGGTGCCCCCCTTTTGCGCCGTGTCCCAGATGGTCGGGACACGCACCCGGGGAGCTTCAAATATACTTAACTAAACTATTAATTTGGGTCTAACTAATAGACTATTAAGGTGGACACTGGAAAGGCTATGTCTAAATGTATTCTTTGAAAAAAAATATGCAGTAATATGATGACCAAATTGATAGGTGACAAAAATATTTCAATACTATATTAAATTGAAAATGACTTGCAATAGTATAAGAATTAATTTCACCGATATCAAGTTTAATGGTGAATTAAAATAAGTACGGATCGTCCAGTTTACGGTAAACGGTTATGAAGATGAGCTTATGGATATTCCAAACAATATATTTTTGTTACGTATACGTGAGTATATTATTGTTACATTATACAAGGCCTTTGATACATTTCGTTGCTGTTGAGCACTCCTAGGCGACATCGTCCGGAGCTGTAAAATTCTCTACAAATTACATTTTATTAATTGAGTTAGTTGTAAATTTTATTTCAGCTCTTACTTACAGTTTATAATTGAAATATTCCTTCTCTTGACTTCGAGTTTCTAATAAAATCTATACAAATAAATAAAATTGGAGTGTCTGTTTGTAATATTGAAATAACCAGTTTTTACTACATAAATATGAATACATATACGGTACATACACCAAAATAACATTTTTTAATATTTTTGTCTGTCTGTTTGTTCCGGCTAATCTCTGAATCGGCTGGACCGATTTTGACAGGACTTTTATTGGCAGGTAGCTGATGTAATAAGGAGTAACTTAGGCTACTTTTATTTTAGAAAAAGTATTTTATTTTACTATAAAACAAAAAAAAGGAATAAACTAATTAACACGCGGATGAAGTCGCGGGCATAGCTAGTAATAAATACGAATTCGTCTGTTCACAGAAATAAACTCTTGTGAAATTTATATAGTTAGTTTAGTCACAATGGATAAATAATTATCGTGCTCGTAATTTTATTAATTCCACATATTTCGTTATCATCAAATATTTTTTCAGATACATTGTTAACCTACTGTCGAGCCAGTGGCGTAGTTGGTAAATGCTTGCTTTGCACCTACGGGTTCGATTCCTACCCAGAACAAATATTTCTGTGCATGAACATGTACGTTTGCCCTGAGTCTGGGTATAATTATCTTTATAAGTATATTTACAAAAGAAAATCTATATATCTGGTTTCTATCGTACAAGTTCTGCTTAGCATGGGATCAGATGACCGTGTGTGAATAATGTCCTAAGATATTATATATTTATTGTATTTCCTGAAAGGTTCTTCAAAGATTAGTGACATTAGGCAAATTTGAGACAGCGCAATGAAAATTGTCACATAACTGAAAGTTATATTCGAACTAGTATATCAAATAGTTGAATCGTGGATATAATATATCTATTAAATTCTTCACGGTACTACATAACGCGCGTGAGGGTCTTTCCGGCTCAATTTCCTCCTCTTTACGCATCCTCTGTGGTGGTCCGTTCTTAGCAAACCGCTCCTTGAGTCACCCGCCGGGTCTCGTTTAAGTGACAAACTGGGTCAAGGCGTCTATTTCCGATGCTCTAAACGTTTATATAGATATTATTGTGTACGTATGCTAATGTAGATACACTATGTATTTAAATGTTAGTTTAAATTTACTGCTCACTAATTTCCTAACTTTCGCAGGAGTAATTTTGGTGAGTGGAAATCGCTGGGTGACTAATCTTTATAAACCTTTTCAAAATATTCTTTAATAGCGGCATACATTTCAAAAGTAATAGTTAAATAATTTAATCGTTGAAATGATCTCAGCTTAAGGGTTATATAAAGGTTTTTATAAGACTACTGAAACAGAATTGTGATTAAGGAATAAAAAACCAATTCACGATAAAATTGGAAACGAGTCCTACGATCATTTCACCAATTATTTTTTAAACTTGATTATGACTTAAATGTATCAAATTACTTTTCTTATTTAAAAGTATGAAAAGTAGTTTAATACATTTAAGTATTTTGACTAGACCAATCAAAATAGTATTCCAATAAATAGTTAATGTCGTGTTATGGGTAACACGCTATTAAATATTTATTTAAACAGTAACCATTAAAATTAAAAAAAATACTGCCTCTAAACATTTTTGAAGAGTAAAACATGGCGTTCTCTCGTATCTATAAAGTCATGTGTAGTTTTTTTAAACAATGATTGTAATGATTCATTGGTGAGAAGTCATTAAAAAAATCAACCCATACTACCCCAATGAGCCCCTTCAGGAAAGGTGATATGAACAGTTGGAAAACGCTAAATTGTGTTACGAGACGATTTAACCACATCTTCGGAATAAAAATGTGTGTTTCAAGTTTACGACATCCCTTTCTTTATCTTGTTACGATAGGTGCCGATTCAAGCGTGGATTACGAGAAATAGCGGTTCGCTGATAAAATAAAACTTAACTATGCACATTACATTTCTAAAATAGAATATTCTAAGTTTACTTTAGAGAGTTAACTTCAATTACGTACATCAAATGTACCGTACGTTAATGTGTTTTCCTAATGAAGTTACTCAGTATTTACATAGCCTTGTTTTCTCTGAGGTAAACACCACTTCAGTGAAACGAAATAATTTTCTACAGCCTAGCATTACCTGGGAAATTAGGGTATTTACTATTAATTATTCTTAATGTTGGTCGATCTTCGGAGTGTTTCGTAATTCAATGTTTCTCAGGTCAGGTTAAGATGGGCTGTGAGCTTTTTGTGAATTGTAATGAGGAAACAATTCATTAATATTAAAAAGGTATTATTCAAATTCTGAAGCATTTTGAGTGTGTAGGCGTTTTAGTGTATTGAGAAGTCTAAGTGTAAATAGAATGGTGGTTGGAATCACAAGTAGCATTCTAAATTAGAATGTTGATTTGCATTAAACTTGACAGATATTCAGACCTTAGAAGGTTTTACAATGTATTTGACAAATTATTGTAGTATTGAAAATTTGTACGTTCATTCAACAGTGACGCCTAGGTGAATGCCCAATCGGATTTACATGAAAATTTCATTTTTTTTGTTTCTCTATTGGTTATATATTCCGACATCATTGTGCTGAAACGTTTGTTTTCTTAAAAAGCCGCTCTATTTCTAGTGATTTTCTGTAAGATAATTTATATAAATTCCATCACTTAAACTTTTAGCAGATATCTTATTGAATAAATGTAATTTTCTAAAGTATATGTTGATTTCATGTTTCTTTACAATTGTATTGTTTTGCAGAAACATCGCATGAGCCGAGCACGTCCACGGTTATACAAATGCCTCCCTAAGGATCTTCATAATTGGTGATCTTGAGCTACACGCATCCAGCGACTTCCAGCGATCCTCAAAAGATCGCCGGTCCATCTTATAGGAAGCTTGCCTACGCTGCTTCTTCTGATTTGTGATCGCTACTCGAGAACCTTTCTACCCTAGCGGCTGTCGGTTCCGCGAGCTATGTGCTACTTTTGTGAGATCAGCTGACATTTATTTCTTCTGCAAAACACAGTACGTATTTAACAAATAAATATATAATAATACCCGGGGACATTATTCACACGCGGCCATCTGATCCTAAACTAAGCAGAGCTTGTTCTACGGAAACCAGATAACCGATACTACATATACTACTTTTCTTTTGTAAATACGTATTTATATAGACCCAGACTCAAGACAAACAGACATGTTCATGCGCACTAATATCTGTCCTGGGTTAAGAATCGAATCCACGACCTGCGACGTGGATAGTAAGTATCTACCAACCACGCCAACCGGCTCAATTTTTGGATTCCAATATCGTCGATATTCGAATCCAAAATGGAGTTTCACCGTACCGTGGAGGTCACCGTAGCCTAGTTGTTAGTGCTCCTGCCTACAAAGCTGGTGGTCCTGGGTTTGAATCCCGGTAAGTGCAAACATTTGTGTGATGAGCACGAATATTTGTTTCTGAGTCATGGATGTTTTCTATTTATTTAAGTATTTATCTTTCTATATAAGTATGTATATCGTCGCCTGGTACACATAATACAAGCTTTGCTTAGTTTGGGGCTAGGATGATCTGTGTGACATTGTCCCTAGATATTATTATTAATGGAGTTTCTATAACTGTGACGTTCAAAATCATGTTATGAATCCAAGGTGTATGTTTGACAAGCTATCACATACACCCGATTCAACTTAATTAATGTTTACAGTAACCAAATCGACGTTAGCATACTCTACCATACTATAGGCATAATAATTTCGCAAGTGTACATATTTTGTTAAGAGAAAATTAAGAAATTGTTATACGAGTTTTCCGAGTATGTATAGGTTTGTCTGTTAGAGGTAATTCTGAAACAAAACTTATTCGTCTCGACCTTTTCGTGCATTACGAATGTCGTAATGTTGTTACCTAAATTAAATTAAACATTTATTACAAAAGTTTCTTGGTACAACTTTGTTAGACAGAGATAACATGTACTTAAGTATATTGCTGCTTCCTTACTTCATTATATATTTATATGAATGAAATACTGAGGCATCGTAAGTTTAGTCGAATTAGAAAAGATGTTTTGAAAAAATAAGTTTTTAATATATACATATAGATCCAACGTAAAATATTCTTGGCTGGCTTGTAGGTCTAGTGGTGAGCCAGAGGTTTGGGTTTGATCCCCACCTAGGACAAATCTACTACTACTAGGACTCGCGCACGAAGTGTTCCGTATCTATAAATACAAGCGAATTAATTCACGTTAGTTTTATGGGAGCCCCCTTAAATATTTATTTTATTTATTTTTTTTAGTTTTAGTCTAACTATCACGGCTCATGACCTGGTGACAGACAGACAGATAGACAGCGAAATCTTAGTGATAAGTTTTACCCTTTGGGCACGGAACCCTAAAAAATTATACCTAGGACAAATGTGATAAGCACGATTATTGGTTCTGTCCTCTGGGCGTATTTAGAAATATTTATATATTTCTAAATAAGTTTTAAGTGCTACGTTTATAAGTTTTATGGTTGCCATAGTACATGCTGGCTGCCTAATTTGGCATCACATGGCTGTATTTTAACTGTCCCAAGACATTTATTTCATGTAAAAGTAAGCGGAAAGAAGCTTGTGTATAGATAGGCTGTTTTTAAATTAAGTGAACTAAAAACTATTTATCCATAGCCAGATGCTCTCATTGGTTCGTAAGTGATTGGTGAGGTCAAGCAACTAGGCTCGCAGTCAGTCCATAGATGGGTGACCGCCAAATTGGTTTAATTTCTGAGCGTCTCCGTGCTTTGGAGGGCACGTTAAGCTGTCGGTCCGGGTTGTAGCCATTAGGCAGCAGTCGTTAAGCCATGACAGAGGCATAATGGGCGGCTTGAATATCACTGACACTAGGGTAACCACTGCCCACACGATAAGTAAGTAAGATTGTTTCATGTCCATAGACAATTGTACTACCTAAAAAAATAAGTACTACGCGATTCATATATATTTATCTAACACATATAAAATTGAAAACAAAGAATCGTTTTCAGCAAGGCATAATGTTTTGTGCTCACGTTCCCAAAATGGAATAATTTTGCCTAAATACAAGTTGTTTTCGGCAGGCGAGGGGAGCACGTGTCGGATCAAACATCGCCCGGGGGCGCCACAAATCATGACGCAAAAACCTGTTGTAGGTAATTCCGATCTTGCCGATACTCAAGATAGGCGAGCTTACAAATTGCTTTCGACCTTAAAAGGCCATATTTTATCTGCTTATTTATTGCCAATATCGCTATTGATATGTATTATGCTTCATCAATTTCCTCCCATTACTCCATTCGACCGTCCTAGCATATTACGTGATATCGTCACTTCAGTTTAGTGCTACAGAGCCTGAGGCACAGATAATAAATGTGTCAATTCAAGCTTTAGTGATAGTCGTAGCGCTGTTACAAGACTCGATAGTTGGAGCGCTACGATTTGGGATCCGGTGTTCTTCGGATTTTTATCGTGATTTATAAAACTATACTTTGGTTACTGTGTTAATTTGTATTGGGTTTTGTTTAATAATAATAATAATATCTAGGGACAATGTCACACAGATCAACCTAGCCCCAAACTAAGCAAAGCTTGTACTACGGGTACCAGGCGACGATATACATACATATATATACGACGATATATATACATAAAAAACATCCATGACTCAGAAAGAAATATTCGTGCTCATCACACAAATATTTGCACTTACCGGGATTCGAACCCAGGACCACCAGCTTCGTAGGCCAGCTCCCAGCACTTCGTAGCACCCAGCACTACCAACTAGGCTACGGTGACCGTCAGTTTGTTTCTAATAACTAATATTGTAGTAAGGCTTCTATTTTTTACGTCTAACTACAGACCATAGAATTCTTTTTTTTTTCAAATCATAGAATTCTATTCTCCGGCGCTTGACCAGATACTGGCTCCTATTAAAAACGAGATTCCGGCAACAACAATATTCTGGCTGCATGATGTTGGCATGTATTTCGTTAAAACTTTAACTGTCCCATATGTATATACTACTTTGTTACTCTATAGTTCCATAGACATTCAGTAAAAATAAAGTGAAATATTCTAAAAACAAAATAGAAAAGAACGAAGTAACTGGCTAGACTTTGTTTAAATTCCCAGTGGTTTGTACTTAACCAGCATCATGTTATATATTTTGTGGATGCGTAAAGCAAGTGACTTCGTGATGAGATACTATTTGAGGAAAGTGGTGATAGGTTCACCTTACACGACTCAACTAACTATTACTGACATTATCGGTATTATCCAAGCATTGTTATTCTTTATTATACGCTACGGTTGTGTGGCGCATTATGAATTTTAAGTTAAGTTTAGTGTTATAAAAATCGAGGTAGTAGTTAGTTGAGTGATGTCAGATGAACCTATCACCACTTTCTTCAAATAGTATCTCATCACGAATTTGTTTTTTTTTTATGACTGTATTACCAAGACATATACAGTCGTGGTCAACTAATTAGGGACATTCAAGATAGTGAAGGGCTATAACCGGTTATGTACATATAACTATAAAACCCTATTGATTTCTCAGCAGCTATTATTTGCATAATGTGGTCCGATTATTATGCTATAAATGGCAAGATATTATAACACTGCAAATTATAAGTTTTGTTTAACTGTATTTTTCATTATACTTTACTGTCCTTAATTAAATGTCCACTACAGAAATGTACCTTAATATTTAATACATGTTTAATCTTTGATATTAAATACTTTTTCTATTTATTTAATCTTTTATTTACAGCCATTTATAGCATAATAATCGGACCACATTATGCAAATAATAGCTGCTGAGAAATCAATAGGGTTTTATTTCAATTGGGGAAATATGACAGATTTGGGCAGCTTGATGTGCTGGCGTCTGTACATAACCGGTTATATCCCTTCATTATCTTGAATGTCCCTAATTAGTTGACCACGACTGTATCTACCTACATATTGCATGTAGGTAGATATTATTTGCAAAACTTTCCGGCTTCTTTTCTTAGCTATTCCTGACTTATGTAAGTGTATCTAAAACCTGATTAGTTCCAAAACCAATCTGTAAATAAAGCTAGCGGTAACAGTTTTAGCAGTTTGGAAACTAAGAAAGTTAGATTTCCAATTTCATTAGAGCTTCACGCTGTTTATTTACATGAGCCCACTTTTATTTTACCTTATATATGTAAGCATGGTAAGAATCCATATTGTTTAAAAGCAAATGAGAACGCAAATACTTACAGAAATAAAGCTGCTTACACATGAGACGTTATGGCAGAAGCTTAAGCTTTTTATCTCCGGATTAGTATACATCCCACCTAATTTACGTGACTTTGTGTTACATGATGACACGTTGTTTGTAGGATCAGGTGCGAAAGTTTAAACATGAAAAAGGATAATTATTCGCAGTAAAAGTTGTGTTCGAATTATTAATAATACTTACACAACTTATACTGCGTATAATTACTCATGTTAATTTTCTTTTCATTCTCTTGTTGATAATTTCCTCATTGTTTAGAAGATTTTTATGCACTGAACAGAACTCAGTTGTGTTATAGATTAACTAGGCATAGCTATTAATAACAGTGTACCAGAAATTACAACGTGAGGTAGCCACGTGGGTTTATCCAAGTTTTGTTCAGGGTACGCGATCACATCCTTTATCATAAACATTAGTTATGAACGTGAATAAAACAAACGAAAGCATTATATATATGTATATATTTTTAATTTTGAAATACTTAATTTAAGGATATATAAATATTCACAAAATTTAGTTCTGCGGTTGGTTACATTGATTGCTTAGACCATAATAAACTTTAGTGCATTACCTAAGTTAATTTTATATTGCCCGTAAATTACTGTGTATCATGTTTTCGGCAGTCGGATTCATCAACTTAAGAATTAATAACATTGCAAGTGCCAACATAAGATTACCGTCTAGTAAAAAGAATACAATTACTGCTAATGAAGACGACGACATGATTAATTATATAAGGGTATTATAATCTTATTTTTTTATATTAATTATTTCAGTTGTAATTACTCCTGGAAATATATTTTAAAGGAATAAATAAAACAAAAGGCCTTAGGGGAAGCCTTTTTCCAGCAGTGGACTCTACTGGTTTCGATGAAATAAAACAGTAATATTAAAATATTTTTGAACACTTGTACTTTAGCTACTTCTTACATACAAACATAACAAGATAAAATTAATAATTATAGACGATGTAAATACTCAGATACGTAATTTAAATGTTTAAATTTACCACAGTACATTTTGGATTAGATCTATTAAAAGCGTTTCGGAATTGCACTGGATCAGTCTTTAATAGGCCTACGAACGTTTGTAGAATTGAATATTTTGTATATTTTACAAATTTTAACGGTTTCTATTTAAATGTTATAAAATAGTAGGTACCAAAGTAAATTCAATGTCAAAGGCAAGTGGCCTCGCTTCTTAGGTTTATTTTATATTCAACCGCTAATTTTACGTAACAGCTCGTGATACATAAATATACATATATTATATGGGTTTACTATAAACCCTTTATAGTAAACCCATCAAAATAAAAAGCAATTGACGTAAAACACAACATTTAAATACAGCATACAAAGATTGGCCTTATCAAAAAATATAATCTCCTCCAAAGAATCATAATAGGGACCGAATAATGGAGTCATTGGGAGGGAAAATTGTCGTTGTACAGATACATTGTACGCAGTACAAAGAAACGCAGCGCAACTTATAGTTATGAAAACTAAATAAAATTTGTTTATTGGCTGGTACTAAAAACATTATTATTTTATCGCTTTAGGCTGTGTGTGAGTGAGTGAGTGTTATTTATTATTGCAAACATTTCATGATAGAAATAACTCGTTATTTTATTTTAGTAACAATCTAGGTTTGAAAACTTCGTAGCTTTCAAATAGTGGAGTTCACTTAAGTTGAAACGTCAACCATAACATATACGTTACAGTTACCTAATGTAGGTCAAAACACAAACAACAGTCAATACAGAAATGATGGATGCAGCAAAATAATGACGCATGTTGCAACGATAGATTTGATGTAAAACGTGGTCACATTGTTGTTGTGATATTTATTGCCCTTTTTAGGGTTTCGTAGGAGTAAGGGGAAAACGGAACCTTAATAGGACCACTTGGTTGTCCGGCCGTCCGTGTGTCTGTTATCGAGTTGAAATTAAAATCATATAATCTGGTTGGAGCTGTGAAAATTCAAATTTATGAGTCGATGCAAAATACAGATACGGTTGTTTACGCCTAAAAATACGTATACTTCGACAGGGCGTAGGAACGTGGGGACGTGGGGACGTAGACAGCGTGTGGGACATGGTCTATGACTGAAAGAGAAATGGAGCGCTATGGACAATGACGGAAAATCAAACATTAAATTTAAAATTTATTATCAGAATATATGTAATTAACATGAGAGTTGCACTAGAGTATGACTGCTACGATCAGTGTACAAACATTAATAATGGCCAAAAACTGTGTAGGGATTGAGGGACTGAGAGAAAGATTATTTTGTAATAAAGATAGAAGGCCGGCTTCGTTCTCGTCAATACTCCGTGCTGTTTTCTGGGTGAGAGGTGACACCCGTAGACCACAGAGAGTTGAAGATTATTACGGGCCCAATATCGCTATTAAAAATCGGGGTTGGTTGTAAAAGGGTGAAAATCAACAGTTATATGTCGTTTTAATGCCAAATTAGTAAAAATAAGGGGGCGAAAAGGAACGCCCGTGCGGGGCAAAATTTATATTTAAGAAATAATATCTAATAATATTATAATATCCAGGGACAATGTCACACAGGTCATCCTAGCCCCAAACTAAGCAAAGCTTGTACTATGGGTACCAGGCGACGATATACATACTTACATAGATAGATAAATACTTATATACATAGAAAACATTCATGACTCAGAAACAAATATTCGTGCTCATCAGAATAATATTGGCACTTACCGGGATTCGAACCCAGGACCACCAGCTTCGTAGGCAGGAGCGTTACCAACTAGGCTACGGCGTAAATAAAACAACCAATCTAGGTATGAACGTAAACTTATAGTACTTAAATAACGTACTTACTACTATACTAAACGTACTTTATAGTAGGTTTGGGAAACTAAATTTCAAGGAAAGCTCGATCTTATTTATAATATGTATCAATAAATTTGTAAGGAACCCTCGGTGCGTGGATCCAACTCTCACTTGTCCAGTTTTTTAGTTCCAATGTATTTTGTAATAGTGTGCCTTCCCCAATTAAGTTGCTCATAGTACGAATGAATGTAACCCCACTTAAAAAGTTTCTTTCCACATCCTTTAGAAAATTTCAACTGAAGAACCTAATTTTAGGCCTTCTTAGTACTCTTTACCAAGAAATAGAAACATGTGCAGACCTTGTGGTGGTTGTTTCGGTCCCTCCGGCGGTGGCTGCGGTGGATGCTGCTGTCCCTGCATAACAATTTACACGTGCTGCACCAATATTTGCTAGTGAGGATGTGGCGCTCGACCCGCAGACAAGCCATGGTGTCTGCGTCGGTTAAGCGCCGCGGATTTGACGTTTGCCTTGACGAGTTTAACTCTCCGTGCTGTTTCGTGGAAATAAACTACTATAAATAAGCGTAAATGTTGCTTCTGTTTAGTGTTACCCTACAGTAACGTTTGGTATCACTAGAGATGCCTATAACAGAGATAGGGAGAGAACTTCTCTATAAACAAGACGTTTAAAATTTAGAACATAGCTCTAAATTAAATGATGTTCAAGTTAATAAATTTACAACAACAATTAATTTTACCTTTAAACCTACTTCCGGAGTTTACTTTCATCTATAAATTATCAGATTTAAATATTTTCATTTTCATTTCAATTTCAGGTTATTGTTCAACTTTCATATAAAATTAGACTGTTTTATGTTTGAAATATATAACTTTGTGTCTTTGTATTTATACATCACTCCGTATATATCACCGCAGCTCCAAACAGATGGCACGATTTCAAGAGGTAGTCCACGAAGGGCACCCATCTGAATAGCACCTGCGCGAATGGTACCTAGCCTAGTCCACGAAAGGCACCTATCAATACTTTTGGCAAGTGCTCTTCGTGGATTCAATTTATTTTTTGCATTTTTGTCCACGAAAGGCACCTACGTTAACCGTTACAGTAACCTAGGTTATTAAATGAAATATATCGATAAAAATAACTAGAACACTACTTATATTACGCACTTTAAGAGTAGTATTTTCTTATGTTTAAGCGAATGTTACACATAGAAATTAAACTACTATCTATCCATTAATATCCGCTTAAATATAAATAAATACTAACGTCTTAACTAGCGTAATATTAGTAATGTTAATAAATGTTAGTGATTTTTATCGATATTTTTCATTTAATAACCTAGGTTACTATAAAGGTTAACGTAGGTGCCTTTCGTGGACAAGAATGCAATAAATAAATTGAATCCACGAAGAGCACCTGCCAAAAATATTGATAGGTGCCTTTCGTGGACTAGGCTAGGTACCATTCGCGCAGGTGCCATTCAGATGGGTGCCCTTCGTGGACTACCTCGATTTCAACACCTTTTAGTCGTTTATTTATATCAAAGAATAACTGTGTCATAATAAGGTAAATTAGGATATTGCTTAAGTATTCCCTATCTCAAATGTGCCACTTGAGGTATTAAGAAAAAAGTATCTGTTGAAATCTTTTTTCAAGTCTAGGTTTGTGCTTTTGATCAATAATTTATTAAACTCCTTTTAAAATAACCATAACAATATTTATTCAAAGTGTTTGATTAAAAATTAAACATAAAGGGTTTAAATAAATAATAACAGTTTGAATTATTTTGTCGGTTCAAAATGCTTTACAAAATTGGTGTCATTAAATTTCTTCAGTTGTTTACAATGGATCGTAGTTATTTGTACTTAATGAAATCATAACAGGCGATTTAATAAAAAAACCGGCCAATTACGAGTCGGACTCGCGCACGAAGGGTTCCGTAGCATTATCTATAAAAGCGAGTAAAAAATTCACATTTGTTGTATGGGAGCCCCCTCAAATATTTATTTTATTTTGTTTTTTTGTATTTTTTGTTATAGCGGCAACAGAAATACATCATTTGTGAAAATTTCAACTGTCTAACCATCACGGTTCATGAGATACAGCCTGGTGACAGACGCACAGACAGACAGCGAAATCCTAGTAATAGGGTCCCGTTTTACCCTTTGGGTACGGAACTCAAAAAAATGCGTCACCTTTATTTTACGAAATGACTCAAATAATTTAAATAATTTTACTATTTGTGTTTTAATTATCCATGTTTACTAAAATTGTAACCATAATTACATAGGCCGTTACTAAATATAGCAGGTGTAATATGGCAACAAACATGTTACCGTAATTATAACAGTTCGGAACTGCTATTCAATTATATTATTAGATTCTCAATTATATAATTGCATACGTAGATAATAACGAAACAATTTTCCTATTACGTATTTTTGTTTTTAGGAAAGTTGTCGAGTCGTTAATTGAGGACATTTGTTATTACTGTAATATGTAGTTTATGGATACTTGGTTTATTGGACAAACTTACCTCATATAATACTTTAGTTTATGTGTAATATATTATGCAGAACCTGTTAATGATAGAATGTGACGGCAGTCTCAATAATAATGTTGTAGTTAATAAAAATATTGCTACAATCTGTGCTAACTCCATGAAATTTACACAATATTAAAAAAGTGAAAATATTGTCTTGGTTAAAAAACAGTTTAATGTCCGTTGATGGTTGCCGAGAATTGACGATTAGAAGAGAAGTTGCTCATGAGCAATAAAGTTCCCTGAACCAAGCCTTTTGTGGAATGCTCCAATATTCTTTCCGCAAATTTTTGAACTAATAAAGATTTTTAACCGATTGGTGCTTAAAGGTCTAATTTTTACACCTGTTAGTTCAATGACAATGGAATAACGCTATTGACGTCTTAACTAAATTACCAGATATACAAAAACGTTTTCTTTAATTTAAAACAAAAAATGTTTTTCTTTTCTTTAATACAAACATCTGAAATTATATTCATCATAATGTTATGGACTCGGTCATTATTATATAATCGGATATTATATTATTGAATCTTGAATATTTTGTTTTAAATAATTAATATTAAATTTGTATGAGCAACCCCTAATATGTTGTACCTATGATAATATTCCACGATAATAAAGAGCTAGCCATTACATCACAAACATTTTCATCTCATTGCGTGCCTTTTACGCAAATGTTCCGTTATTAAAGTTTGGGAGAATGAGAGAGAAGCGCCCTTTAAAGGCAATAAACAACAATTTTTAGCTCGAAAACGTTTTACTTTTTTGCTGATACCATTATTTTGTGACTTTTGAATTTACAACTGCTAGAGACCGTAGCGTTAAAAATTGCAGCTCGCGATGACTTCGCTTTTTAGTTTTTGTTCAAATTGCAATTAGTGAAGAGTTTGCGAATCCTCAGCGTGGTGTCAGAGATTGATGACAATGGAAATTTTATACATCGTTAGTCAGGAGGGCGTTAGGTGAGCTCGCTGTTTTTTCAGTAATCCTATCCGTGTAGGCACCTACAATTATTTGTGAGGCCGGCAAGGTTAACGCTGGGTAACCACCCTCGTTTGTGTTCATATTTATAACGACACACCTCCCGTTTTTCGTGACTTTGTTAATGCCCCAATCACTGGCAGGCGTCCCGTCGGGCCTCCGTATCATATTGATCCGTTGTTAATCGACAACTATTAAATCTATGAAAGCCGTCGCCACAACGATAAATGGCTGTGCTGTGTAACGACACTGGGAAAATATTTATTTATGCCAGCGATGGACTGTAACAATCAATTTTTATACGAGGATGAGTATAATTGAGCTGGGCTGCGGACCCGAGCTCATTTGTTTGTGTTTATCAACAGGGAAACCGATAACTCTCATTCCGCTCGGTGTGATGCAATGCAGAGATTAAAGGCATACACTCGTAGTGCCGTGGCTGTGGATATGGAATCGGCTAGATCCAATATGAGCCCACCCTGACATGTACTCGACATACGCGTCAATAGCAGAGAGACTATTCTGACGCTCTAATACTAACGTGCTTTTTCTCTTTGTTTACTCGAAGCTGTAAAATACAAAGTAGCGAGCTAGCTAGCTAAATAATTCGTTTTAAAACAAGGCAACGCCATAAATGCGGATTCATTTTGTAGCTTCGAGGATTATCCTCTAGTAAATCTGTTTTGCTTGTAAAATTATGTGAACAATGAAGCAACAAATCTTTTTAACAGAGAATGAAAACAGATGCGTAAATCTTGGCCGGTTGACCGGCTGACATACTGTTACAGGCAGTTAATCCGGTGATGCGGGTCGTGCGCTGGCTCAGCTGACGTAGGGAACACCGTCTACTTTGCGAGGATCTGCGTTAAATCGTCACGTCATGCTCTTCGCTTTACACGTTTAGTGATCCGAAGACAATATGGAAATCTTTTAAATTCCATGCGTCTCGGTGTTAACATGAGATCATTGTGTTTGTGTTACAATAATCCTATGTATTAACATAAAATATTATGAATTGCGGAAATAAATGTTAATAAGGCGCATGTTATTATTCATTGCCTCATTTTTATCCACGTAATAAAAATTTATCAAATATATGGAGATGGTTGGATTATTATTTAAGATTCTTATTATTTTAGGAAATAAATCCCTGTATCGCAAAGGAGAAAACTTAAGTTACAAGGGTGCCTCCATTGTAATAATTTGATAACTAGCCTAACTTTTTTGTTAGGATTTTGTTTAATTCAATGATAATCAAAAAATATTAATAGCGAAGATGAAATTATAGCTGCTTTAAGGTTAACTACACAAGATATTAAAAGAAATAAGTTAGACATATTTTTTACCTATCTGGCCACAATCTAGGTGCTTACCTTTTTTGGTAAGAAAGAGACAGACAATGATTTCATACCAGAAATATTAAGCTTTGAGAGAGATAGTTTTGCAACTATCTCTCTCAAAGCTATATGGGCCTTAAACCGACGAATAATTTAGCGAGTATTCCCTTTAAATCTGCATATTATTTTGGTGCTCAGATATTCTAGCTTTGATAATAGTGCCGTCATCCATTCATATATAGTATATATAATTAAAATAATATTATGTAAAACATATAAAACATTACACAGAGAAATACTTTGTTTTTTATGTTCCTTGTAATGAATGACTGACTCAAAAACTACTTTGATTTTTATTTATAAAAAGCTTCATTACCAATCATTGCTTATACGCGTCGGACGTGTTCGATACGAAACATACGATTTAAAAAAAACTAATTATCTCTACGAAAGTTTCATAATGTAACCCGAGATATCGAAATTTGCCTATAAAAGTTACCCGTACTAAGTCGCTAGTATTTAATAAACCAAATATTTTTTAAATACCGTCCAGAATACCCCTTTTGACATCGGAAATATCATGCGTGGACAGCGTCGAATTCCATTCATGCATTAGAATAATTATTTTGTTATTTATCATTTTTTTAGTAGTCACATATTTTATTTACTTTGTTATCCATGTCTTTTCCTAAAATATTACAGAACTTGCCTTTTAATGTTTACAGAGAAACAAGTTTCAGAAACAAAAAAAACCTTGTTTGCCTCCGTATAAAAACCATAATTAAATTATACTTATGCGAACAGAAAAAAATAATTTGTATAAGAAATGTTTGGATTGTTTTAATTTTTTCAGGAAAATTCTAAAAAACTAAATCTGATAAAACTAAGCTACTCTTAATTAGTAGCAAAAAATCGAATGAAATAGGAACCTAAGAAGCCGTGACAAAACGTCATGGAGGCACACTAAGAAAAAGATTGAAGACCTTACTTATGTTTACTTCGAAAAGGCTCAATCATGGCACTTGAAATTCTGCATTTTCCGCTAAATTCGCAATATGTAGGTATTGGTGATTAATATCTGTTGTAGTAACAAGCCTAAACTTTGGAAGACTTGTCTAGTTTCTTTTGGTATTTTAGTCAATGCTGGCATCCACTCAAGGCTTCGTCGGCACATAAATTCCAGATGAGAAAACCATTAAGACACATACATGATAAAGCTATTGGCCGGATTTTAGTTGCGGTGCCTATACTACAGAAAGAAAGAAATAATATTATTTTCAAAACATGTACGGAAATTACATAACAATTGTGATATACATTTTTAAGTTTATCCGTACTGGTATGAAATGTCTGTCACTAATAAATAGATATGAGGAGCAGAACGAACCACTTTATGAGCTGTTTCAGGTACGGAGATGTCACAAGACCAACTCCGGCCTTATGAATATAGTTCGGAACCTACAACATTCTGAACAGATCTACTGAGAGATTTCTAGCCAGAAATATTAAAAACACGCTTTGCGTTTTTTTAAACTGACTCAACGTTTGGATCGAGGAAAGTGTGGATAGATCGGTTTGTTTGCTGAAACAAAACAACGTACTAAACGAGTCTTCAACGAATACTTAAGTCGTTTGTACCCTCTCCAAACAAAGGGACAAAAGATTAATTGTTTGGCAATAGATGATGTTAATGAGAACAATTTATCGTTCGGCGGTCAGTGGGTAAAGTCAAACACCTCCCAGTTTATTTTATCAGTAAACCCGTAAATTTATTGGCGCTGATATTGTCACAGTTCGGGGTCCGTATAATGAGTCCAATCTGCCATCGCTTGATACGCGTATTAAAAAGCAATTGATATTTTCAGCCCACTATTTAGACAGTGCTTTGTCATTGCAATATTATGACAAAATTTATATGGCAGTGCTACCACTAATCTGTACATAATCCACATCTATTTATAGATATCGTTTTTTTATATACGGCAAGTTTATTTATCACCTTACTTATTTACCTTCGACAAAATTAAGCTATTATTACTGCATATAATTTAAAAAGTAGACGTGCTTCCTCAGCCGGCGTTTTCTTATAACAAGCGCAATTAATTTAAGTACAGTCTCTCCTACGCTCAGATCAGATCAGATCTGCTTATCATTAGACTAACTTGAACTACTGTACTAGCTGTGATTTCATCACCAAGGTAATGGTTTAAACAACATTTATTCTTTCACAGTGAACGGTGAAAATATATATTATTAAATACCTTCACGGTGGTGGAAAATAAATAGTATTAACTTAGTAAATTAATGAATTTTATAATAATCATTGTCATATTTACTCGTATCGACAAACTGTCTATTCCTATTCTTAATTGGAAAAGCGGCCCACGTTGTTACGTGTTAATGAGGAGAGGCAGTTGCACAAAACGTCCCTAAAATTGACGTCTCTGAGCTGAGGTTTAAATCTTTAAGGGGATGTCCTCTAGTGTAAAATACTTTGTAGTCTCTTTTGCTCCGAGCCGCAGTGACAGACAAATTTCTTAGGCTAACTGACCACGTTATGAAAAAATTAAGACATCATAATGCCACTGCCTATATACATATTTACAAAATACGATTGGTGGATTACGGATTGTTTATGCGGAAGAATTCAATACAATTTGAGAATATTCGCAGCAGTTGCAGTGAGAAAAAATATTGCAATGTTGGTCACAACTCACAGATCTGGAAGCACAGTATTTTAAACGTTTCGGTAAGTGCACGAACAATCTTTTAATTTAGTTAATTGTTAGTCACTGTGAAGCACTTTCAAGTTGATCTTGAAAGATCACGAACGTCTTTATCCAATTTATTTAACGATGGTATTCGCTCTCATTAGAATCGCTAGTGGACGCTCGGAGACCTGTCTGAGTTGCTTGTTGGCTACCTTTACCGACCCTTGGAAATTATTATTCAAAAAGTCTTTCAAATGATAGTGTAATAAGTAACTTTACTGACGGACATGATTTTTGTTTTCCTACTGTGTTTAGTTAAAGTTGTTAATTTCTTCCAAATGCGATTCGGAGTCTCCCGTGCGAGAGTCCGAATCGCATTTACGATTATATAATCGCATTTATAATTATAATTTACCAATTAGAATACAATAGTACAAACTTGTACATAATATGTAAATAATTTATCAAAGATATTTTTTTGTGAAGAGAACAAGTTTATATAATTAGTATTTCATTTACTTGTGCTATAAGAATTAGGTTTATTGTTAAATATCATATTCTAGGACAACGGACACTATTCTATAAGGTTTGCGAGTGAAAAACGGCTATATTGACTTAATAGTTTGTTTTTTTTTAAGCTTTAATTAATTACCGATTGACTATGTGATACCTCCTCGTGTTCCTGAGATAAAGAGCCTTGATAGACAGCGAAGTGAACCTATGAGAACTCTTTTATTTTTTCGAGATACAGAACTCTAAAAACAGAAAAGTCAGCTCACGGGAACCAGAAGCACTATATACTTAGCTACTTAAGGTTACCAAACAGTCAAAGATTACCATAAATTTGTATCTACTTTTTGGTAGTCTGTCACTGAAATGGCTTTAATGAAACGCCAGAAATACCTTGCAATGTTTTACCGACCATAAACATCTACTTACGTTGTAAGCTTTAAGGCAGATTGTCGGCATCTTAGCAGAGTTGAAGGAGGATTTAGAGTATGTGCGGTTTATCTCCAGATAAGCTAGATTTGTTCAATTAAGGTTAGTTAATATGCTTAGCCGGAGACTTTGATTGACGTTTTGTAGTAGTGTAGGACGTTATTAGCGTTAGTAACTTTACAGTGTAAATAATGGTTACATGGAAGACAATAATAATTACAGATATTTGTATATTTTAATTG
Source organism: Pseudoips prasinana (assembly GCA_951640165.1). Lineage (NCBI taxonomy): Eukaryota > Metazoa > Arthropoda > Insecta > Lepidoptera > Nolidae > Pseudoips > Pseudoips prasinana. The sequence goes on from OX621245.1 coordinate 15,946,747, forward strand.
TTATGATAACATCCTAATGTATGATTTACCGTTATGATGTCAACCCAAAGTATGGCCCATTTATCTGCTTGTCCCTCCTGTCCAATCTAGTCTCTCCTGTCCCTTCAGTAGCTGTATGACGCTTGCGCTAAAGCGGTAAATTTAATTATTACCATTGACTTGAAGAAGAAGAAGAAGTTATAATAAAAAAATATATATGTAGTAAATTATAAAAAATATATAAAATAGTTGTAGTTATCAGTAAAAGTAAGTCTTTACTTTTCTAGCTACTTCTCTTCTTAATGCATTTAAGGAATAATTTGAGACATTTTATATTTTGCAAGGTATTGATACAGGTTACATATTTTTGGCAGAATAAATGTACGTAATATAATATACATTTTTATTTTTAAACAAGATATATTAGCTATTACTATACTATATAAGTAAAAATTAAAAACAACATTAAACCTACATATATATAAAATAAACTAAATCTAAACAGCGTCAAAAAAATCCTCATCGTTGTCGGGGAACGTACCCAGAAGACTGGCAGCATTGCCACGTTGTATGGCAATACTGATTCTTTGACCAAAATAAATTATTACACACAAATATTATTATTATTATTGCTTTGTATTATTACACACAAATATCCGACCAGTGCAGCGGCGTGAAAGGCAAGCATCTACCAACCACGCCAACCGGCCCGTCAAGCGGGAGAAGTTTCTTATTCTTATTCTTTATTGCACACAGAAACATACATTTAAATAAATTTTACAATAAAAAGTCATGTACATAGGCGAGCTTAATTAATTAATGAATTTTCTTCCAGCAAACCATTAGGAGAGTGAAATTATTATATAATGGTTACAAGCAGTGTACAACAAAATATTAAATTAAAAATATTTATAAAATACACACAAATATTTACATACAATACCTGCCAGTTTCCAATATTAAGACAAAGTCAGTCAGTTTTAAGAGGTCTTACATAAACTGCAACACCACCCCTCGCCTTATCTATTTGGTCGTTTCGAACAAAAATGAATCCACGCGAAGAATACGTGGTGGAAAGCAGGTTAGGTTTTATGCTAGCTTTTGGAAATCAAGATGGCGTGAACGTCACAATCTTAGAATGCCTGAAGCAGGTCATTGTAATGACTTTTTTTTTCTTTAACGGGACTAGTCTTGGATCCCGCAACGAGTTTAATCAAAAAGAGAAAAAAGAGGAGAAAATGAATAGTTCCACTTTCCTCCAGAGCAAAGCGGGAGACAGAATCATGTAAAGAGGCTATAGCCTCATAAAACGAGAGAATTGCAACTAGAGAAGCCAGCTGCAAAAGCACCGCGGATCAATTTAAGGGTCCTAAGTGAGCTGTTATGGTTGATTCCAATAGTAGGTATGGCAAAAGCGCTTAAACGCACGGAAGTTGTTCCTTGTTGCCACAAGATCCGTATAATAAACTACTCCAGATATTGGTTGCAAGCTGTTTATCATAATATCACGCTGATTTTGTCAGAGATTGTAATGACTGGGTATACTTGGCGTTTGTTCGAGTGCACGTATGACGCAGCGGCTAACACAGTCGCCTCGCCGCTTCGTGTCGCGGGTTCGAGTTCCGCGCCGGATAACTATTTGTGTGACCCATAAATAGTTATTCTGAGTCAAGATGTAATTTGTATCCGTCTATTATATGTTGGTAAAGTATCCCAGTAACACAAGGATTAGAGTCTTTAAAAAAAATAATAAGTATCGACAATTTCTAAAAAAGGGTTGTCGTATTAATACTCCAAGTGAGGTACGCAAGGAGGAATAACTCTTTAATCCTACACATATTAGCAGAAGTCGTAGATTCTGTAAAATAATGAAAAAATCATGATTAGTTAAAAAAGGAATAAATAAATATTAACAATATATAAAAATACGATATAATAAAACCAAGTATTACGCAGTACATGCAGGTGCGTATACGCTGCACCACCTGCCAGCTTATAAAAAAATTGGTTTTAACCACAAGAATATAATCATAGGCATACACAAGATAACAAAACGTAGATAGAATGAAACGTCAAAATTAAATTTGAACGTCTTAATACGATTATGGTGATACATAATTTAGACAACTTCAATGACAGATACACAACAAATAGAAATTGACGTACCTTTAACCAACAAGTATTAGAAATTAGCAAAAGTCACATACAAACAAATGGTATTGTGATAGATGTTATTATTTTTACAATCGCTTTCTCTCTGTCTGATTAAAGTTTTCTGGAAAATACATCTATGAGTTCGGCTTTTTTATTTATATCCTCTATCGAATATTAATAGAAATGAAACTATAAATCAAGAATAAAGAATTGAAACCATCTGTGCAAACTAAAGCATGGCAGCCCGTAAAACGGCAGAGTTTACGGTCATCAATTCGTGAATTAAATCGGGACTCCTGGCACGCGTCAGATATATGGATGTTCTGACTAGTAGATAGATTTACATTTATGCTACGTCGCGTCGGCTCGCCATTTGCTACAATATTTTAAAAATACACTTCCAAGCTGTTAAAACAAGTGTGTAGTATGCGCGCATATTACTTAAAAAGATTTTTTTAGAGTGGTATAAAAAAAAACTTCCTTTGTATTCTAAAATAGTCCTATTATTCTTTTAACTTTTATATCGAGAATCGGTTTTTGTCTTTAGAACAACACGAATCAAGGCTCAGAGAAATATTACAAGAATAAAGTTATATCTCAACGAATATCTCGTGTCGCCGCGTGTTCGTGACAATGTGATATAGACAATGCTTAGAAAAGGGTGATGCCTCGTTTACACATGCCAAAATATTCCCTAAAACTCAAGTCTAAGAACTATTTCAAGTAGTTATATATATACGCGCATATATTGCTATGTAAAGCAATTTCTTCGTTGTTTCCGAGTTAAGAGATTACCCTCCTAAATAAGGTTCTAAATTAGTGTATTGAATTTTTAACGGGTTTTCCTATTTTTATTAGTATTTTAAGGGCATTTTTAATAGCACTTTTCAGAACTATTAAAGCATAAACTTGTATGTACGTGTTACTAAATATAATAATTGCTGTGTTTTTATTGACGTGCCGCAGGTCGTGGGTTTGATTCCCACCCAGGACTGATATTTGTGTGCATGAACGTGTCTGTTTAGTCTGGGTGTAATTATTTATATAGGTATGTATTTACAAAGGAAAAGTAGTATGTAGTATATCAGTATTATCAGTTATCTGATTTCCATAGTAGCTATGGTTAGCTTGAGATTTATGTATACTCGTAATATCCCAGGGTATTATTTATTTATTAAAGGGAGTTTTAAGTAACTGTGGCGCTTTTACAGGTTAAGGGGAAATATGTTTGTGATTGGTAACACTGTTTTTAATATTCCTAACAGTAGTGTTGGATACAATGTAAACGAGGCTCTATAAACAATGCTTTGGAAAAGGGTAAAGCATCGTCCTGCTCACGTCTCTGAAATATGATTTCGATAAGTCGGGTGCTATTGGACGAGGTTCCTCTTTTTATAAAATAGTTTATTTTACACGTGCTTTAGTCGCATAATTTATGTCGGCCACTTTGGCTTTGTACTTGGTAGCACGATACTGAGATTTATTTGAATGTTTTGGAATTTTATCGTATTTGTTGGGTCGAAAGAATTATTAAGAATATGTCTTACTTAGTTGAACTTAATATTGTTACTTAAATTTAGTGCAGTCTTTAATGGAAGGATCTGGATAGAACTGAGATAATTGTATTGAAGTGGGTAGAACGATACAATAATAACTATCGGTGTACAACTTAATCTTGATTAGCTTATTAAGCTACAATAATCATCATTATATCAGCCGAAGAGACTTCCACTAAACTTCACAATTGCTGGTTCTACCCTACCAGCTTGCCAGGTTTTCAGTTAAACAAACAATTATAGTGCTCTAAACTTGAGAGCAAAATTGCCGATATTTATAAGCTGACAATGATATCTCCATATTAGAACCTATCGTTCAGTCGACTTCATGTCAAGAAATACACTTTGACCTCGACAGCGTCTTTATTAAGTAGGTAATAAAATAAGGTGGTATTTTTTGTATAGGTATCCTAAAAAAACTTAAGCCTAAAATAATTCCCGCTGGGTATTATATAAGGGACTGATGTTGTATTTACTAAAGCTCTGCAAATGCACACTGAGACACAACCCAATAAATCAACAATATTAAACTATCATTTTATTTAGATAATTCGCGTGTGTTAGTATATCCGTCAGTCTTAGTGAAATATGGTGGACGTTACCGACATCCGAGTACATTATTATTACTGCCTAAAACAAACAAAAGCTTAATGCCCAAGTCAACAATAACAATTAACTAGCTAACGATCAAGCCATTAACACAGCCTTACAAGTACAGTGAAAGAATATCGTACGGAACGTCATTATAGCAGAAGGAATAGCGTTATTAATCACTCGATATGATGCCGGGAAAAATAGTATCGTCACATGCTCTCGACACCGTGGGATTAACACGTCTACCCGCTAGTTCCGATCTGGCGGGGAAACGGCAAAAACACGTAACGTTTTGGACGTATCTATCAAGTAAATATTAGATGTAACACCACTAACTGTTCATATCTTATTACTATTTAAAGGTCAAAGGTTACTTAGTCCTATAATTTTCGTATCTTTAACTTCTTGTTGGGAAGTAATTTCATAGTGGGTGGAAGACATATTATTTTAGAAATCTATCTATAGAAACATTAATTAAATTGAAGTAATATTTCTATAGTTACATGTATTAAGTAAATACCTAAATTGCTTCTTCTTAAAATAATAAGTCATCCACCGCTGAGACGCCAAAACTGTCACTCTCCTGGGGGCAACCACCTATTTCGCCGGTTATGGTGATCGTGATATGCTTTCAAATAGATGAAGGTTAAAAATAACTTAATCATTCGTTCAATAGACGTCAAAATTGAAAATATATACCGGACCATTTATGACGTCATATGTGCTTATGGTAGCCGATTGAATGAATGATTTAGTAATTTTTAAACGTCATCTATTTGAACGCCGATCACGATCACGATGATCGGTTGTGGTTGAAAATCAGTTTTCGTGGGTGCTGTTTTATTCAATGCTACTTGATATTGTTTTATGTGATGGGACAGTCTGCCATTCGTTATTCACCACGATTGGCAGACTGTCCCATATACCGCCAAGATGATTCTTGGGGGAGGCGCTTTTGTCAAGCAATGGACTTCTTACAGCTGTTATGATGAAGAGTACCATAAGTATTTATGGAAGCCCTATGTATTTGCTGCGAGACTGGAAAATGTGTTCTTTCGGTATTAATGTAAAACATTTTGTTTACTTGTTGACAAATTTGGAAAGTACAACATATTGCAGAGTAATATGAAGGATAGTAATAATTATAGAAAGCACGTTATATTTAGACTGCACGTGAGGCACAGTGGTAAAGACAGTTGCCCTGCCGCTTCGTGTTGCCCTGCTCTTTCGAGTCCGCGGACAACTATTTATATGACCCATAAATAGTTGTTCTAAGTCTGGATGTAATTTGTGTCCGTCTGTTATATGTTTGTAAAGTACCCCGTGACACAGGGATTAATGTCCCTAATGCGGGCGTTGTCTTAAAAAAAAGGACGGGTAAATTATTAAGTTCCCCAGTGGGAATAACTACCTTAGTGATGGTGCAAGGACAAGCTATTATTTAGACACATGATGAGTGCAATACTTACCTGCTTAGAATTAAACACTTACATTTTATATATTTATTAATAAAACAGTAATGAAACTTTTTTAAGTATATGTTAACCGTTTATAAAAGAAGAGTTATTCAGTTAATGAAAGTGATTAAGTTACGCGTATCATGCTTAGTAGTAGTCATGCTTCAAGTAATAAGAAAATATTTCACTGATCGCATGATAGGTACTACTTTTAGTAATCCAATAAGATAATCTTGTTGGGTGACAAAACTTCAGACATTTTAATTCCTTCCAACATTTGACGAGTTAAAATGTAACTGATAAGGATTATTTTTCTTATACATATATTTATTTTCATAACATGTCGAAGGAATCTATCTAACTATTTGCAGTTTATTTTGCTACACGGTATTATATACAGTACAAATAAATGGCCACTAAGCCTTGCCGATGTTTTTCTTACGTGTTTTTGTTACTCACATCCAAAGAAATGGAGAGTAAGAAGCTAAACTAAGTATTATTAATTAATATAGTTACCAACATCTTAAAAATGGTACCGTTACATAATGCGTGAATTTTGAATAAATCGAAATGAAGATAAAATAACAATTGCTACACTGAAGTGACAGTACGCGAGCCACATATCTCGTAGAACCGACGGCCGGTGAGTTTCTTGAGTGGTGACCACGAACCGGAAGACGAGTTGGCGATCGCATTATGGTGGCCATAGTTCACAGAGAGACGCTGCTGCCCGCAGCATATCTGTTTATAATATATTAATGAATTTATTTAAAATTTCACTTTAATGAAAAATAAATATTAAAATATAAAAGGAGGGTATCGGTAAAGAGCCTCAACCTACCCACTTATAATTTATTATTTGACGTAGTCGTTTTGCCATCAAATATACTTCATTCATGGTCTTTATCTAGCAAAATCTATAGATTTTCTTAAAAATACTTCATAAATCATTATAAGAAAGACTCAGGCGCATTTTTCGGGGTTATGTTATTCTTTTATTAGTTCCTAATGATTTCAAAGACATGGCATGACCTATTAGTTACAGGGTTTAGATGGAGATTGTTTGTTTAATTCTGGTAGCTAGTTAGCTAACCTAATTTTTAATTGATTAGACTGGTAGAAACCAGATAACATTATATATTTATCATTATATTCAGCATTGGACTAACATGATGATATTATTTAAATAGATATATCACTTAATTATTCACTGCATAATCCAACTATAATATAAAAGTAATCTTATAGAATAAATAAAACCAATTTCGATAGTAGACTCCTAGTTAAGCATGTTTATTTTTATCTCTATGCAACTATTTAACTTCATTTAATCACATAAGTTCATTACTACGATAAAAGTTAGAAGAGAAGAGCGACTCATCTAATAAACGACTCTCGAAAGGATTGGAAAAATTCCTTTAATTTATTTTATTTCACGTACCTTCAAGTATCAATAAATGAAAATTTAAGTCGAAGTAGGTATAACGCTTCATCGAACTGTATAAAACGCAGAGTTATTGAAGACAGTAGGATTGAGACATCAATAGAGCACTTAATTGCCATAGTTGGAATATCAGGTTACCAATTAGCCAGCTTGATCTCTAGTCAAAGAATACATTTAATTGAAAACACTGTAACAAATGCTGGTCCAACGCCCACGGGGTTGATATAAGTAGTTGAAGTAGACTTCATACTGTTCTGAATATTTATGAAGGTTCGGATATACCTAGTAACCGGGTGGAAGTTCACCACAGCCTTCCATACAGCGGGTCGCGTTCGCCTATTGTGTAGCTATTCCAGCTAAAAGTGGTAAAATACGACGAGTTGCCTCAACAACTTTAGACTTGCATATTTATGAGTGTACTTTCAAAGACTTGAGCGATGAGGAAATAAAAGTAAATAGCCGGTGCAGTGTTGTTTGTAACTTAAAAAGACTGAAACAAGATGAAATGCATTTTTTTATTTGGATAACCACAGCCCGTATGTGTTCGTTATCTTTTGAAATAGAAATAGGAAACTTTTCAGAAGTAAATCTTGGAATTAAGAATCTTAGAATTTTAAGTCGTTACGTAAATGCTGAGATTTTGATTGGGAATTCGCCTTTCTATATTTTCTTCTTTCAATTACCTTTGCTGGACGTTTACTGAATTCCTAACCAACCAGCTACTATTGAAATGTATTGCGTGTGCACTAAAATATTTAGATTTACTTTTTGTTTCACTTTTCATTCAATTGCTTTTTCAATGGAACGGAGTATTTGAATAGAACCATAATAGTATATGTGGTGATTGGTTTATTTGAAATAAATAAGTCTATTTGTTTTTATTTGGTGCTGTGGCAATTAACTTATTAGATAATATAATGTTAAGGTCATTGCATCCTGTCCATTTAACATTTACCGGAGATTAGGAATATAGCTATGAAAACTATTATATTATAAAAATTTCGATTAATTGGAAATATTTATTTAAAATGATTAATTGAAAGTCATGATGCTTATTATCATTCCTCAATCTCTCAGTTGTTTCTGGCAACGTCCAAGAATTATTGGTTGCTAAAGCGTTTGGCTAATTTCTATGCTCGCAATTATGTAGTGTAATGTTTAATGGTATTCAGTGATAGGTCAATATGTGTATTTGTGGCTCTTCTAGTTACGCAGAAGGCTGAAATATCCATATTTATATATGGCCTTAGCGTCTATTACTGACGATTTACGGCGCATTGTCTGAGAGAAATTTCTTTTGGTGGCTAAACAAACCGATGCAAGAGCGACATAGCCTTCCACAGGCCGGACAAGGGAATTTTACGGTGGTTGGTGCCGAGCTATATTCATATTTACATTCCATATTTACCGTTATAATATTTGACTGTAGGTGTGGCTTAGTGGTTACGGTAGATGCGTCACTACCATCTCGGTGCCCTCGCGATTCCTGTTCGAACCCCGGGCAGGACAACTATCTGTGTGACCCAAATATGGTTGTTCTGAGTCTGGTTGTGCTTTGTGTCTGCAAGTTTCAAAATTAGCAAAGTACCCCGAGATAAAGAGATTAGGTAACCAAGGGCGGGTGTTGTCTTATCAAACAAATAAAAAAAAGTATAACATAAGCATTCTACAGTGTACTGGGGACATTTGCAGTCAACAATAATATTTATAGGTTGTTAGGTAGGTAATTTATAAATAGTTATATGTCAGCACAGGGGTGCTCTCGTCAAGATCGGCCATAATTGTTCACGTAAACATGCGAAGAACAAGGTAAAACTTAAAAATCAATTATTAAACCAAATTTTTATTTTAAAAATAATTCAAATTACACTTCAATGCGCAAATGAATATACTACAATTAAAATAGTCACTTTTACTTTCGGAATTACTCACAGTTAGCAATAATTATCGTATTATTACGCGGAACAGAAGAGAGCCGTCAAAAACGTGGTGCACTTACACCGGCCATTACAGATTGAATGATCCAACATGGCCGCGCCGACCATAGACGTTGACGTTCCGCTAGAAATGATAACTGTCAAATCTAATTCCGACACAATCCGACAGGTGATATGAATGTGCTATATTTTTTAATTTTGTTTTAGTTCAAAATTTATGAAGGAACTATATGCTCACTTTATTCATATATTTTTTCTTATGCTGTTTATTTTGTTTTCTTTTTCCACTTTTGCACATGTATAAATTTAAAACTAGCTGTGCACTGCGGTTTACTTAATTAATTATATCCTATGTATTATTATTTATCCAGGGAGCCAGCTAACTCCATACCAAATTTTATTAAAATCCCTCCAGCCGTTTAAACGTGAAGAAGTAACAAATATACACACTCACACAGTCACACACTCACAAATTTTCGCAATGTGATATAACTACGATGATGTTGACGACAAAACTATGATTTTTAATAAGTATATTTTGTGTTTATTAAAATCCATTATCAAGATTATTTAAACTACGTCAAAAAGTAAAACAGGACCAAAAAAGGTTATTCTTGACTCTTCATTCAGTTTTCATTAATACAGGAACACGAAAATGAATTGCTATTTTTACATTTTTCTGGGATATTTAATATCCCGCTTCAATTGTTTTATTTTATTCATAGGCAAACATATGTAATAAAGGCTCTAACAAAGTACTTGACAGTTAAAGTGGAAACGTAAGTACAGAATGTATTATAATAACAAGGTGGGCGTAAAATCTAAATCATGCGTAATACTTAATATTTTTATCGTCCCTAACAAAATATTATGTTCTTTGTATAATATGCTTTTTACAACTCCCGTACCTCAATTCCTGACTCGCGAGGTACTTAACCAACATATAATTGTCGGACACTCAGATTCAGAACAAATACTTTCGGGTCACATAAATAGTTGTACTAAGTGGGAATCAAACCTGGAACACGAAGTGGCGTAAGTTAACCGCTGTTAAAGTCTGTCCACGCTGTGTCTTTGAACCTTTCTGCCCCAGCGGCCGTCGGACCAAGAGCTTTGTGCCCCACCCACATATAATCACATTATTATTAAATTTTTATTTTATAAAAAAAAACATATAATCATATTATTATTTTATTTTTATTACCTTAAAGTTAACCAAATTACCTTAAATCCGTAAGTATACTCCTACACGTATGTACTTACAGACGCAAAATATGGGACATATAAGGATTTCGGGTAACGCGACCACATTAATTTATTAGGTGCGGTTGACAAGAAAATTGGCGGTCTTTTTTGTAAAGCTAGTGGTGGTATATTTACACAGTGCCACGTACACAAAGATTCAACTAACTGAGTCAGACAACGTCTCAATTGACTATTGATCGGTATCCAAACCAAACTATCCCTAACAGGATCGTTTAATGGTATCACGTTTCCATGCCTCCTGCCAAATAGCGGGACTATAAATACGAAACCTTCTGTGCTTGTCGTGTATGCAAGTGTACATAGTGTACAGTACTGTAACATGGATATAATTAATACCAAGCGAGACCCATTACATATAGCTCGTTGATCACAAGAGCACAATTTGATAGTTCTAATTTAATGAGCTCATTATACTGAAGGCTCCTACGTATAACTACAGTCTACTGAAGGTAGAGTAATTATGTAGAAGAGCAGTTCATAGAAAAAATTGCTATACCTACTTAATGATTTCAAGATAGGTACCTAATTCCAGACATGTACCTTTTCACAATGATTGGGATTTGTTTTAGTTTTATTTTTTATCCGATTTTTCAATCATATAAGTTGATACAATTTCTCTACAATATACGCCTAACTGCCTACGCAATAAAGACGCTGCGCTGATTAGATTCATGTGTATGTATGCACTGATGTGGGATCGACTGTATTATGCTGGCGCTGGGTTTGTTGTGAAAATGATTCAACAACAATCTTGTAAAGAAAACTCCACAGTTTGTACCAAAGTTTCATGAATTATATATGGGTTATTTTTGTAAAAAAATACACTTTTGAAAACCACTTGACTTAATATATTCGTTAGAAAAGAGTTATGTTGGAATTTGTAACTAGATTATATTGGTGTGCCCATTATGTCTCTCTGTATTATATTTTATTTTTATTACCTTATTTATTATTACCTTATCGCAAAAAATATGTTATTCTATAAATTTTTTTTTAGTCCATTTTATTTGCCACCGTGGGTGATGCGTCGGCTAATGAGAGATACTAGCAACAAACTCTGTGGGGCAAGTTTTACTAAACTTAATTTAGAGTACCGGCTTTATTGAGTTATGTTTGTCATATTAATACTTTTGAAAGCATTCAAAATATCTTTAAGGGAAACCAACGAAAATTCAAAATCTGTGTCGCACTTCTCTACGCTTTGCTGGAGTATTAGCCCAGGAGATATTGAAGAAGACGTAAGAGATTAAGTAACTGCAATTGAAACACTAAAAATATTTTTTATTGCCGGCGCAACTTCTAAGTCGCTTTTTTGAATAGGTATAAACATAATAAACTGAAAATAACTTTTACCAAAAGAAGCAAAAAAAATATGTTAAGAAAAAACCTAATTTTCTACTATCAAATAAACATAAATCGATAAGATGATTTGCCCAAAAATCTACCTTTAAGAGCAATCGGGCTTATAAAGCGATTAATTATAACTTCAAAGTCATAAATATTCAATGCCCCACGGAAAGTTGGTTAAATTAACTAACCTATTTTTGAGGAGAATAATTAAGTTCATTTTTAATCCTCGATGGAATAGACGGTGGGTTATAAGTTTGAGGACAAAGGCTGTCTGTGACATCATAGTTAGGAAACAGATGTAGTGTTTTAATTCGTTTTAATTGTGATGGCTAGTTTAATCATGGTTCTTAATGTTTCACAATGGTTTAAAAAGTTTTTACTTACAGTCAATTTATAATTGGGTTATTGGAGAATTCATAACCCGTTGCTCTCACCAATCCTTAAGTCAGTGTTTTTCAACCTGTGGGTCGAAATTTCGAATTTTTCAAGCCTCTATAGGGGGGTCGCGGAACTTCTATAGGCAAGTTGCAAAAAACAGGGAAAGCTAGTCATAGGGTCGCAAAAGAATTTTAATTATTATGATTAGGCCTGCTGCAAATTCAGTAAAAGTTCCAAAACTCTGGGCTAGCACTTTGTCTCTTGACGAGCTAACCTCTGAATGATAAAGAAAATGTTGGAGGAGTGCGTTCTATTTCAATTCTTCACAAATTTTAATGATGTATTTATCCGAACCCTATGAAAATGAATAAAAATTTCGGATATTCGTCACAAAATAAAAGAAACATGAAAAAAAAGCGGGTAAAAAACGGGTAGGGGGGTCGTGTGATGAAAAAGGTTGAAAAACACTGCCTTAAGTGATTATTTTATTACGCACAATCCAAGACATTCAGTGGTGAAGGTGGTAAAGCATTTCACATTTCAGCGTCGTCCCAGGAACGACCATCAGACTCTCGTGACAGTAGACTGTGTCGGCATCGGGGGTTGTTGTTAGACAACAGTCATTTAGTCTTGTCAAAGGCCTATTGGGCGGTTTGAACATCTCTGACATCAGAGTAAACACAGCCCGTACGATGAAAAAGATTACAGAATATTATATTTAACATAATTTTTTGTTAATTGTCCCAGGATATTTAACTATAAAGCAACTATAATTTTATTTAATAACTTTAAACTTGATTCATCGCTAAATGTAAAAAAGGTTTTGTGCCACATCTCTTAATTTCAACTTTATTCAAGCACTGCAACGTTAGTTTTAAAGAAATTAAAAATCGCTAATCTATTTTGTAGTACTGACTCGTACTGCGGGTTTTATTTTCAGTATAGTGTAATGGAAAATATCGTAACGATAAGCTTTTCATACAATCGAGTCGAACGTCTACCTTTCTTTTCCTCTAGATTATTTTTCTCGTCGTTACTACGAACACCGTAGTCATTAAGACGTGATTGAATAACATATCGCTGCTTTACAGAATATGGACCATACAATTTCCTCTTCACATACAGCGAGGGTATCGGATAGTATCACAGTATAATCACTGTAGCAGATTTTGAAGATAGCAGGTTTTAGTAGGTTCACTGACCTCGTTCCAGTAATGACAAGATCGTTTGACTACCTTCCAAATTCACGACGCGTGCGTTACCCTGAAACTTTTTACGATTATTACTACGATTTTTGATCCCCTCTCGTAGACGGCCACCTTAGACTTTCGACCCTCTAACATTTATTAACCGCTAAATGATAATGGTTGCTCGTGATCAAGAATTTATACAGTGGGTGTTCTTATTAGTCAAATCTTAAGTATGATACAGCGTTTAGAACAAGCACAGCTTGACGGTAAAATAAACCATTGTTTGGATTGTAGAGATTGTGCTCGCGTTTTCTGCGGGTAAATATTATATCTATGGATCCTTGCTGTAATATTTGAATATAAAGTCGACCGAGTACTAACATACCGTTTTCTTTTGGGTTGGCAGTATGATAACAGGGAGATGATGTACAAAGACAAGAATAGGTAAATGATGTAAAGATGTTTTAAGTGCAGTCGGGCACAGCGTTTTATTTTACCTACAAACTGGTAGTTTGGGATAGGGGACTATCCCAAACGAGCTGTCTGTGGGTTAAAATCTTGCAGAATTCGATGAAGGCAACATAACTCATGATAGAGGAAGGAAGAATCAGTTGCAAGCATTAAATGCTGAGCAAACGTTTTTAGGGTTTCGTACTCAAAGGGTAAAACGGGACACTATTTCTAAGACTTCGCTGTCTGTCTGTCTCTGTCTGTCCGTCTGTCAACAGGCGTGTATCTCATGAACCGTGTAAGTAAAACAGTTGACATTTTCACAGATGATGTATGTTGTCACTATAACAACTAACTAAAAAACTAAACTAAAATATAAAATAAAATAAATATTTAAGGGGGCTGCAATACAACAAACGTGAAACTTTTGCTCGTTTTTATTGATCAGAGTCGCACTTCACCGGTTTTTTTTACAAATAACTTAATATTATCGGTGCAGCATAAACCAGTATTGGTTTTTCCGTACGCTCAAATATAAAAAGTACATATTTTTTTATGACGACAGGTATGTGTCTTTTTATCTCCATGGATGAAACAATAGCTATTGCATATATTTTTGAGATAACTTATTAGTAATACGAAGCAAATCTAAATATTTTCTAATTGAATAAAAGTATATTTTTATAAGGCGAAGGATAGAAATGTTTTGGAGATAATAAATAAGAAACCATATCACTTGATCTAGTTTTCCCCTTCACAATATAAAAAGTTAACTCGAGAGTTTCTTGGAGAAGTTATATACACTACATTAGATATCATACGAAATCGAGAGAATGGTGAAGAGTAAAGTTTGTCGTGGAAAGTTAAACATTAGTACTTTGTCGTATGTTTGCGCCACTTCTAGGACCGCAAGAACATAATCATAAACCAAGTTCCACTACTGATGTTGACGTCATTAAAAACTATTCACAACTTATATTTTACTAACTGGCCTGGCCTGTTTCTCTAGTGGTTTGTGATCCCGGCTAACCCATAGGTTGTGGGTTCGATTCCCACCCGGGAAAAAAATTGTGTAATGAACATGATCATTTGTTCTGTGCCTGGGTGTTATTTGTTAAAAATATGTATGTATTTACGTTTATGGTTAGATTTACCCTTTGCATTCAAAGCACGAAACTTGAAAACTGGCACCTGGTTCAATTCCCGTCGGACTATTAAATTTATACTATTCGAATTTTCCACTTTTGAGTTTATTTTTATACTTAAACTTAAACGGTTTAATGAGAAAAAGCTTAATATTTGGTGACGTGAAGTGACGTAGACGTTTTGCTGGGCATTATAGCATTAACTCACAATTAATTACTGATACATAAGAGCATAATTACCAAATAAGACTTTTTTGTATTTTCACATCTTGTAACGGCCATTGATATTGATTAATACACAAATGTTAATGTTCATGGAATTATTACTTCGTTGTACTATCTAGTTATTACTCATATGTAACGCCCACATTTCTATCGAGTGCTATCAAAGGCTGTCAAACTCGGATGACAGCACATGATAGCACTTCACATCACGTGCAAAAATATAATGATCATATTTATTAAAGTGAAACTTGACATTAATGATTTTAAGAATTAATGATATATTGTAATTAAATTATTGGAGACATTACTAAAGCATTCAACTAGCGATTACAGCCCTTCATTTTTATTGACAAACGTTGACTCTACAAAGCTATCCGTTTTAGTACTTCTAGTGATGAGAAATCCAACAATGTGTTGCTCTGTGAAACCAAGATATATTTTCCTTTGAAAACAGAAAAACGATATTTAATGTTTTTTTGTCGCTCTTTCTTTAATAAACCTACTAAATATTTTTCTTTTATGTTGACACTCAAAACGCAGCCTTTACAATAAGAATCATAAAGCTGTTTAGCAATCTTATATAGCTGGCCAAGTCAATACAGCTTCCGCATTTTTGGGTACCACGCGCTATCCATAATCTTAAGTTGTAGTAACCTTGCTACTACATAGGACTAACCGTTATAAAGCAACGTTTGTATAGTAGAGTATAACGTTATTATTCCCTGTGAGCAGCTCGCTTACATAATATATTCCATTAAAAGCATTAATATGTTAACGTTTTGGTCCTAGATGTGAGTTGGAGCTGTAACTGGGAGTTTTTTTTTTTTTTTTTTTTTTTTTAATGGAGTTGAAACGCATGAGCATTGCCATGTGCGTCGCAAGTGTCATAGGCTAAGGTCACCGCTTAGTCGTAGCATTAAGTTTCTTAGCTACCTTATGGGCAAAAAAATATTTGAATTCAATAAGTAAGCATTTAAAAGTTTCTTCTCATATTTGGGCTCATGAGTAAGGTGTGAAAGTGAATTATCAGTAAGAATCAAAGTAATAAATCATCATCCTATCAGTCAAAAGACGTCCACGTCTTGGAACAATTAACACACTGCCATCTGACCCTAAACTAAATCAACTGATAAACATGCTTATGTATTTCAAAATACATACATATTATAAATTACACCTAGACACAGAAGAAAATAATCGTGCCCATGACACAAATATTTGACATGGGTGGGGATCAAACCCACGACCTCTGTCTTATCAGTCAAGGACACGAACCTCTAGACAACAGGCCATTCAATTGTATAGTCATATCATCATAACAGCTTTCAAAAAGTACACTGCTGGACAAAAGCATGAGGATTTTGGCATATTATTATATTTATTTATGCCCTAATCGCCACGCTTGGCAGACGGGATGTCGATCGCAGTAAGACGCTCATAGTACTCAGAAAGAAGCTGCTGCCCGTCCTCTGGTAGACATTCTCTCAAGTCTACTATTACGCCTCTAGATCACATAATAGTTATATACTTTCATACGTTAAGGTTTAAATTTCTTACATATAATATTCACGCATCATAATTCCACATGTATTTTTAGTACCATATAATTTATCACAAGGTTAACGCCAACACATTGTCGGGTCACAACAATCCATACAATAGCTTTATAAAAATGTACGTATATAAACTAATTTGACAGAATTCGTAATAAAAATTTACATAATGCGAGAAAAGACCACCCCACAAGAAAACACAAACGGCGAAAATTTTATTTTCATGCTCACATTTGCGCAATTTGTATACAGAATGTAAATTAGAAAGCGCCTTATTTCAGCCAACGCGCGTCAGGTTATTTGGCTCAGTGTCGTATCGCTTGACGAGTACAAAATATAGATACAATGGAGTGAACACTTTTTTATTCATATTTGTAACGTTTTAAATTTTACTTAACACAAAGTATGTTATCGCATAAAGGGGTTTCATTTTATTAAATTGCTCCAGAGTTTAAGTAAAGCGTGTAATGTAATATAATAATAAAAGTTTAGGACTTGATATCTGGCTGGAAAGTCACATGCAGAAGGTGGTTTCGTGCCAGGATTATGTGACGGTAATTTCTGCCCATGTAGCCTAAATATAGTATGAGTTGTATTTATATTAAAAAACTCTTGTTTTATATAATGTAAATAATATTGGTAATAAACATGTGATAACATAATATCCTGTGAAATTATTCACACATGGCCATCTGATTCCAAACTAAACAGAGCCATGTACTATAGAAAATAGAGAACTGATATATTACATATAAAGAAAGAAAGAAAGAAACAATTTTATTTTCATAAAGTACGGAAAATACATTCGATTTGAAAAACAAATATTTAATTCTATACATTATTAATTAATTTTATTCGTACTGGTATGAAAAATGGCTCTATCTCAGCTTGTACTGCATTTCTGCAGTGCTGATCTTCCGATAGGGCCAGTAGGTACTGGAAGCGTCATACCAGACGAATTCACATTATCATAGTTACAAGCTTAAAAAAAATATATATATATATTAAGATTATTAATATTATTATGAAACATAGAATAGGAAAGTAGAACAGAACAGAGAGAAAAATTATTAATAACAAAAAATATAAATAACAATAATTATCATAGTTATAATCACAATTTATTCCTCGTATCACATTATTCATGCATTTTTTTTATCGATTGCATTAATACATCATATCGATTTATAATGTCCCTTGTCTTGCCTTTATGCGTTTCCGAACGGCATAGATAAAAGACGCTGCGGGGTTCGCAAGCCTGACTTTATGTTTATTTAATATGTCTGTCAGTGTATGGTGTTAAGTGTATGAAATGCTAATATTAGTAATGCTTAATAAAGCTTATTAAATTATTAGAAATGGTGCGCTTATAAGTCAAAATTGGTGTTTATCACATGTGCTACAGTGCAATACAGATAAAAAAAACTGCTAACTACTAAAAAAAACTACCACTTTCTTTTGTAAATAATACTTATACAGATAATTACTCCCACACTCAGGACAAACAGACAAACAGACAGTCACACAAATATCTGCCCGGGGTGGGAATCGAACTCACGACCTGCGGCGGATAAGACAAGCCACAAGACGCCAACCGGCCCGTCAAATATTTGTAACCTTATAAATTTTCTTTAATACAAAATATGTTATTGCATAAAGAGGTTTCATTTTCTTTTAGTGCTTCAGAGTAAAAGTAAAGCATGAAATATAATTCCAATAACAAGCTTTCACAAAGAAATACAAGTATAAAATGAGTATAAGTTAAAGTGGGGGTGAATAGACCAGGAAATTAATAATGTAGCTTACAGTACAAAATAAAAAGCGCTAATTAATTTTGAATATAGAACAAAGATCTATTTGTGTTACGCAACGGTATTTATGAGTTTTAGGCGAATACAAAAAAGGAAGACTCTGCGTTTTAACGTATGTTTGTTACTTGTGTGTGTTCCTATAATAAAATGCTTTTGGGATGATCCCATACATACTGAGTACAAATCGTGTTAAATAGAAATTATTTTTATTTAATTGCTGTTATAACAAGTCTGTAATTAAATGATTTTCGCAAATTAAATCTTTTAAGTTAAAAGAACACCATTTTTTACGTTCATGTACCCTTCAATTGAAATTGTACCAGCCATTTTATCGTGATATCGTAACAAAAATTGGCTTACTTGCAGTACATTGCTTCCACAGCAAATATATTCTACTACTTAGAATTAAAGAAAATTGTTTAGAAATCTGTCGTTCAATTAATTTCCTATCATTTAATTTTCCTTTTAAACCTGTTTCTGTGATCCTGGAACAATCGCTCTATTTTTGAGTACCAGTTTTGTCGTGTCGGACAACTTGTACGGACCAGAGACTATAAGTGAAAACACTTAAGTTTGATAACTTTCATTCTGGAAATTTGGACCTCAAAGTTTGGCTTCGTGGTCAACTGGAGACGAAATAAGGATATATTGAAAGCCGTATTAGAAATAGATTCCTCTCAAAAAAGTCTGGGATTTGGTTATTCGTTTTTAATAAAAGTTTCATAAGGATAATGTTTCTTTTAAGTCAAATAAGAAATCTAAAAACGCTCAAACAGTGGGTACTGTATGAACTCACTGAACAACCACAAAATCTATTCTAAGTGGCAAACTTAGTTCGTTGAACAATCCCCCAATTTGTGTGCCTTTACAACAAAATGCAGGCGAACCAAAGCAACTGACATAGCCCGAAGAATTGCCAAGCTGAAGTGGCAGTAGGCAGGGCACATAGCTCGTACAGCCGACGGCCGCTGCGGCAGAAAGGTTCTCGTGTGGCGACCACGGAAGACGCAGCGTGGGCAGGCCGCCTACAAGATGGACCGATCTTGTGAGGGCCGCTGGAAGTCGCTGGTTGCGGATAGCGCAAGACCTTCAATTGTGGAGATCTTTGGGAGAGGCATTTGGCTGAAATGATGATGATGATGATGATGACAAAAAACTTCACAATATGGCACAACAGTAAATAGTTTGTGCATCATACACAAACTCGTTGTCAAAAAATCGCGACATGTCAAATTGGTCCAGTCCAATTCTTAATTATCGCTACAACTACAACACACAATCTCACACAACATAATGTTTTAAAATTACAGGTTGAAAGTCTACGTCACCTGATAGTATATATTCCGCCTGATTTACATTTTTTTCTGTATTCAATTAATTTTAAGAGTAAAAAATTTGGTATTATCAATAAGGTTTTATCGATTCACGTTCTTATAATTTCTATAGTAAAGACATACTTGAGAAAATATTGGTTTTATGCCATTAAAATGGCTAATATCAAGATAAAGATCGTACAGATTCCAAAAATTTGACAAATACCGATATTCACTGTTCTATTCTGTTCCGTATATTTGTGGTTACACTTTTTTAAAAGCCTAAATATGGACAGAAGCTCTTTACATTTCCTAGAAGGGAGCAGAGGACTGGGCAATAAGAATAGATGGATATTTTTTTTGGGCTGTAATCTACGCCTATGCTCGCATGCTATCCTTGTATCTACAATTAATTTACCGCTTAAAAGAATAACTTATTATTTAAGTTCATTCATTGTTTTATGTTAATACCATATTTACTCCTGTTTCAAAAATACAAATTCACCAAAATATGTTGTATCCCATTTAACAACGTGCTATCAACGAACGATACAACCAATAATATTGTTACATCGTCCACGCAAATAACTAGGATTTTATCGGTATTTGAGCAATCATTACAATTCACAGAAAATTGTGAACGATTCAAGTTGTTTTATAGGTGAATTCACAGTTCACAGCTAGCGATTCTATCGGGATACCGTCAGCGACATTGTATTTAATGTACAAAATCGAATCCGTGTGTAAAAAATGTTTTGTTGCTAACGCTACACGTCGCACTGTCCACTGAAAGATTTACAACCGCCATTACTGCTTCATGAACCCGCTACCGCTGAACACTTGCGATTTATATTAAAATTGTGTGTCGGATATTGCTTTTCCAGTGCTTTAAGCGTCCGTCCAGCGACCAGTGCGTCTAAATTTTGAGCGTCTTGAGTAAACGTTCAAATAACACACATGAAATTAGTATTAGAATTTATGATAATAAATGGCGATGTAATGTCGAAAACTTGGGGACTACCTTATATGCGAGTGGTCGATTCAACTACAATACTCGTTTTTTTTAAATTAAATACAGTAGGCAACTTTATGAGTTTTAAGGAATTTGTATTAAACTGAATGGTTTATAAACCATTGGTTACATTATATGCAACTAAAAAAAGCATCAAGTCCCATATACATATGCCGCAGGCAACGAATAACTAGCAGGATCTTAGGCAGTGAGTGAAGTTTACTTGTATGTACACGCCACTACATCGCCTAATTCATACTATGCGTTTGCGATAAATCGTACTAATATTATAAAGGCGAAAGTGTGTGAGTGTGTATGTTTGTTACTACTTCACGTCTAATCGCCTGGAGCGATTTTCATCAAATTTGGTATGGAGTTAGCTGGCACCCTGTATTAACACATAGGTAGGTTATCATTTATAAAGTTTAATGCGGGAAAAACTGCGGGGCACATCCAGTATAAAAAAAAATTAAAGATTCTATTTTGAATTCAGACTATGTATCAGGGACGTATAGAAACTAGAAAGTATCAGTTACTAACACTTATTTATTTCTTTAGTAACTTATGTCGCACAAGTACAACATTAGTTTACAGACATTATACTTCGAGCTTCATACTAGTACAAACTTCGTAGTATAAATAATGATTATAGAGGAGATATATCATGTTCATAGAAAATAAGCCAATAATAAAAGAGAGTAAGTAAAATAATTTTATATAAGTCAAACTGCACGTGTGAGTGCTAAAGGTAAACCTCGCTATTAGCTCAGCAGTCAAATGTTTCGAGTTCTATTCCCGGACAGGACACATATTTGTGTGACCCGCATATTAATATACTCGCAGTTGTTCTGAGTCTGTGTATGGTTTAATAGATACAGGAATATATTTAACAACCGTAGGCCGTTATCTTAACATTAAAACAAATGTGAATTATATAGACCTTAAGAAGCATAACATTCTATTACCACTATACATATGAAATAAGGAAAGACATACTATTTCTATAATTATTTCAAAATCTTTTCAGTGCTTATAATTCTTGACGCTCAAAATCTTTTAATTTTGATTTTAATTGCTAAAATAATCTATCTTTGCAGTATCTTAACTTTCATTTTAAATAACCTAGCTAGTTAAATTGATATTTAATTTTACCGTTACAAATTTGTGGCAACTCCGCATTTTACATAATAATTATTTAGTGAAACATTCAAATTCTGTTTAATTAAACATCTCGCTGAACAGTAGACTACCTAAGTATTTATTATTTACAGTACATTATTGATAACCGGAGATCGTTCACTTTAATGAAACGCTGGGATAATTTAATAAGAAATGTATTTTTACTACCGTTATTAATTGCGCACCTGCTTGATAATATAATAATTTCAGCATGAAAGGCTTCTTTTGTTTTTTGCTGAATTTTGATTGGTCCTGAACTTTTGTCTCTCTTAGGATACTGGAGCTGCCTCGTTTCTGTGGTGCAGTAGGGATGTTTGCAGATGTACATGTAGATTGCTTTTACGCAACCTTGCACAAAAGGTGTGTTTCCTTGGGGCACAGGGTGTAGGGCAACCCCAACAGCATCTTAAGCATAGTTGCCAGTGGACTGAACGGTAAATACACTGGTCACTGTGGTGCGGTCTCCCATGACCCAACAGTGACACAACCTTTATTTATTATTGACCTTTATTTATTTACTTGTTCCTTATTTTTGTTTAATGTCTGTGCTACTAACATAGGCGTAAGTTTCTAGTCTTGGTTACTCAAATAAAGAAAAATACTATTATATTCTATTACTAAAAACGGAACAAAAGTACTGTTAGCAATAGTTATAGTAGAAGTTAGTCAAACCCACGAAGGAAGTCTCAGTGCTTTTTAAGTATATTCCTGGTATTTGAAAGAGTTTTTGAAAGAAATGACTAACATAGGTATACTACTACTATAGAAATGGGAAATAAATTTCCGCTCTATCAGGTAATTGAAAAACTGTTAGCAATTCCTTTAATAATCAAGTGGCTTATTTACCAATTTAAATCTGTGTTTAAGTAATCGACCATAAAGATCATGATTAGAAACTTATTATGTATATACTATTTATATACCACGTTGTATAACTATATAGATGCTCCCACCGGTCCGTAAGTGAACGGTAAGGCTAAGCAACTAAGCTCGCTGTCAGTCCATAGATAGGTGACTACCAGTGGTTTAATTTCGCACGATAAGCTCTCGGTCCCGGTTGTAGTCATTAAACAACAGTCGTTAAGCCATTTCAGAGTCTTAATGGGTCATTCTCTGGTAGATATTTCCTCTAACGACTTCTACACCCACCTCCCACGGGACGATATGGGTTCGTGATATTCGTCGCCATCACCACACAACACAATTTAATTTTAAATCCAAATTCTGATACATCCATCTTAAATTCCCTCAAAAATAATGTTACACAGAGTGGCATAGCTCCATTCGCCATATTACGATTGAACTTGAAGAACTTGTATAAAATCATATTATATATATTTGTGCTTGGGATTTATTTTAGATCATTTTATATTGAACGGGGAAACTAAAATTGGACAGGACAAATAAAACGCCAACGTCTCAACAATATGATGGATAGTAAACAAGAAATGCACTGAACAAAAATAAACTTGGCCAACCTCGTCTTAGGTAGATGCCAGTGTTTCCATCTTATAAATATAAAAAATGGAGATTTTATTCAGATTTTTTTGTTCGGTCGCCTAACTCTTCTATATTATAAAAAGAATTGACTCACATAGTATAAAATAGAATATGAACTATTTTAAATAACTGCACAGATTATAACACGGATTTTTTTTTAATCTACCTTTTAGTACAAAATTATACGAAGCTTCCGCATTCAATCTGAGCGATATGATATTAATTCTGTAAAAATGTGTGTAATAATGGCTATACGGTACGCGTATGCAAAAAAAAAACGACAACAACATTTATATTTGTAAAAAATAAAGAAGTTTTGTTTATGTTTTGGTCTTAATTGTCTGAATTATAATTTTATGGAAATTCGATATACTTATTTATCATCATTATTAATTTTTTTACAATTTCTTTCTCAACTATTTTACAACAATATTGTGATGTCAGAGAAGAAAAGAAATCAATTTTTAAGATTTTCTATCGCGAAAATTTCAAGCTATTGATTTATACATTCCATAAAACACAAATCGCTAATTTAAAAGAAATTGTATATTGTATAACTTTTATTGCGGACAAATAAATCCATAGATTGTTAGTAACATAAAAATAACTTATTTTCTAGTGTTAGTATATAAAATTAACCGTACAAAACGGCAAATAATTGGCGAGTTGAGGTTCTCACCTATAATTTTCAGAATGCTATTCTGACTGTCTCTCACTCTTCGCACAAGTGATGCTGTTTTTTTGCGTATAATCGCATAAAAATCGTCGGTACGAGCTTTCGCAAACATTTCCCGCGCACTACAGTAACGAGGCAGTCTCAATAGCATTCTGAAAGCATTATTATACTGGACGCGGAGGACATCTAGCGTTCCCTTGTTGTAGTTGAACCATAGATTGCTCGTGTACAGACTCTGACAGTATGCCTTAAACAGGGTGATTTTAACTTGGTCGTTGGGTTGGTTGGAAATGGTTCTAAATTTTGACAGATACTTGGTCCTAGAATTTCGTTCGTTCTAAAACCCGTTCATTCCCTGTAACACTACTACTGTCGTCAGAGATTAGTAACCTAACATCAAAACTCTCAACCCTAACTAAATAACTAGTTAGGTTATCCATTTGAATATCTCAAAACATTTTGCGAATCCTGAAACCATCATATTTGAACTATAAACAGATAGACCATATTGATTTATTGAGATTGATTAAATAATACAGAAACTGACCGCACGGACGGACTAATATAAAATATTTTGTTGCTTTAATTACTGTTTTAAACTGTGTTTATGTATTGCATTGTGAGCTTGACAAGTACAAGTGTATGTAAATACCCAAGTGCTGAATATATTTCATTATTTCATTAATTTGCGAGGTACGATAACACTTACAGATACACAAATAAAGATAATAATATATATATAATATTTATTTTATTTATTTTTATTTTATTACTAGCTTAATTTTTATTGCACATTTTTTATGTACATAATTAAAAAACAGCTTCCAGGATATAATAATAATACAATACATGTCAATACTGTGAATTATTTATATCGGAAAAAGAAAATCACAATTACATTTTATTTAATTTTAAGAAAATGGCCTGATATAAAGTATAAAATGGCAACACTACATCCGAGAAACGCTGAGAAATATAACATAAAATATGAAAGACGGCAGCACTTGAATGCTAGGTAAAAATAGCTCGAATAAGGTTGTGTCTAAAGCAATTATATTTTTTCCTGATTTGAAGTGAAGTTCATGAATTGAGCTCTTTTTAGTTATTAATAGCAGTATATCGGATATTGCTGCAACTTTAGTGTTGGCTACTGCTACCGATTCTGTGAATTACTAACTTTATTGTGTCTGTTCCGCTTTTGCTTTGAGAATCAAAGATATGAGGATCATTTTATGAACTGCTAAATTATTCACTAAAGTAACAAATGGTACTTAAATAAGACGTTTGACGGTAGTTACCAGCTACTGTGTAATTAATAGTAGAAAGCATATGTAATTCACAAAATCACCCTTTTATTGCAGATGTCTGTTTGAATAGTGGTGTATATAAATATTATCATACTCATTATCATAACAGCTGAAAGACGTCAACTGCTAGACAAAGGCCTCCCTCAAGGATTTTCACATTGACCGGTCTTGTGTTACCCGTATCCAGCGGCTTCTTGCAACCCTTGCAAGATCGTCGGTCCACCTTGTAGGGGGCCTGCCCAAGCTGCGTGTTCCGGTTCGTGGTCGCCACTCGAGAATCTTTCTGCCTCATCGGCCATCAATTTTACGAGCTATGTGCCCCGTCCACTGCCACTCCAATTTGGCAAATCTTTAGGCTATGTCGGCTACTTTGGTTCGGATTCCGACGTTTCTGATTCGATCGCGCAGGTATACTCCGAGTAAGCTACTCTCCATTTCTCTTTGGGTGACCTTGAGCCTTCTTATGAGGCCCATAGTAAGCGACGTCTCTGTTCCATAAGACATAACACACACTGGTCGAAGACTTTCAACTTGAGAAACTGCGGTATTTGATGTACAAGAAGATATTACATAGTTTTTAAATGTAGCTTCTTTATGTATATATACTGGTGGACATTAAAGCCCTCGCTTAAATTAAGAAATATTATTAAAGTTGTTCAACACTTAAATAAAAAGATCTGGAATCTGATCACAGCGGCATCGACAGGTAAAATTGCAAATCCAAAAAGTTCAGTCAGTCTAAACCATGAAGGAATCCACTTAAAAAAACACAAAAAGAATAACAATATATGTATTTTGAAAGATTCGGGTGTTTTCCTTGTAGTAATGTTGAAATAATATTGTTGGTATGCTTTAAACCTACAAAGATTTACTCTCGTAAAGAATTGTTAGCTGAACCGTTAAGGAAGTTTTGTAATGGAACATGTGCGTACCGCTTCTTATATAGTGTACATTGACAACTATCACATCTTTGTTACTCCATACTCGTTGGAGTATGGACAAATGAAAAATTTAAAAATCAGGGTATGGGTATTGACCCATACCCTGATTTTTCATGCGCAGAAAATCTTCCTTCCTCTAAGCGAGCGTCTACTGTGTGCGAATAAGACGTTTGCATAAAAAAATTAATACACATACATCTCTACTATATTTATTTAGATATATTATTACAATTATGTAGACCAGCTCGCTAACTAAGCAAAAAGATTACAAAAAGAAAAACATTAGGTTGAATTCTAACAGTCTTAAATGCTAGCGTAGTCTATTTCATTATGAAAAGTAACGTGAATTGTGTACGCCACTCACGACGCGGGCTCGTTTGTGAGGTAACAACGTTGAGAGGAAAAGAGTTAAAAGGCTAGCTTTGCAAGTGGCCGCACGGTTTACTGCTGCTTGTGACCAGAGTTTGACATTGCCATTACACTTATGTAGAATATTTAACTTTAGTTTCAGAATATTTATTGATATGTAAGAATAAAATAACTTAAGCGATTGCAAAATGGGATTGCAAAAGAGGGAATATCTACCAGAGGACGGGAAGCAGCTTCCTTCTGAGTACTACGACCATCATACTGCGATCGCCAACCCGCCTGCCAAGCGTGGCGATTATGGCATATCCCCTCAAGATGATTCTTGAGGGAGGCTTGTCCAGCAGTGGACTTATTTAAGCTGTAATGATGATGATGATGATGATTGCAAAATGTCTCATAGATAGAAAATTCTATCTGCCCTGTTTGACGTCCCTAGATAAAAATAAAAATATCTTAGAAATAAAATAAAAAGGTCGCCATGGCGTCCCTCTTGACCTCAATCGTCATCGCCTAGCGATGTGTTAGGTAGACAAGAAGATCACCCTCAGACCGACCCTGAAAATATTGGCGTTCATAAATAAGCTAAGGGGGTAATGGCAATGCGCCGGTAGTTACCAGGATTATAGCGTTAATTGAAATACCTGGATGAGTTGGGTTAGTGGTGTCATTGGGTTGGCGATCGCAGTATAGTGCTCATAGTATACAGAGAGGCACTGCTGCCCGTTCTCTGGTAGATATTCCCTCGGGTCGACTTCTACGCTCCCCCAAGGGATGAGGTGGAGATATTCTATGCCATGCCATAGGCAATTTAAAACTGTACTACATAAAAAAACCAACCAAATATTTGAATGGTTGAAATTAAAGTATTTTATGCATGGTTGAATTATACAGAATAGTCCTGACAATTTTCATATGTACAAAACTACTTTATAGTAAAAAAATGTTTACAACACTGTTATAAGCAATGGTAGAAAGCATGCTCTTACCACCATGCTTTTATATTTTGTGCCTCAGCATTCTGCATTAAATTGCAAAGTTGTCACAGCTTATACAATTTAAAATAATTGACCAATTTACCGTCACTGTCTATAATTACTATCTATCTGCGTACCGAACTCTGTAGGGCTTTAATAAATCCACCTGATTATATTTGTTCCAAATAAATTGCCGTAATTTATAATTACTCAGCCAGTCTAAAGCTTTTATTTATATAGTCTTTTCCGTTAATCAAAATTTCAACCTTCATTATTTATCATTTATGTTTTATTTTTTATGGTTAAACAGTTGTAACCCAGGTGACAATATGTACATACAAACAGCCTCAAATACCGACGACTTTTCATAAGACGACAACGAAGATTGTCAGCACCTTTTTTTTTTATTTGGTCCAGCTACTACCAACCCTCACAAATCTTATTCTGTGTATTATTGAGGTAATAAACTATCTGCATAATAAACATCTAAAAAGAAACTTACTTATTTATGTATATAATAATATGTATTACATTTACATATATGTTTGTGAAGAAGACATTGTAACGCGCTACATTCTTGTATATTTAACGTTTTTAATGTGTAATGTACCTACTTATGTAAAGTTTATTATGTCGACGATGCTCAAAACTGTACCATACACCGAAGCGCGGTTGCAGTGCGTGTTTAGCATGTACATAGGAACTATATAGTAGGTATTGATAAATGGATGTGATTATTTGCAACCTTGACGCACTCCATATTTTCGAAGTGAAGCTACAAGTACATTACCCGCCGCGCTTGACGTAACTTTATACAGCCAGTGGTTCAAGCAAAATAAACTCTTGTACGTAATTACGTGTACATGAATTAAGCAAAATCAAAGCACACGGAATCTGTTCAAGCTAAATTTAACTTTATTCCTTTATTTCGAGAGTCTAGTTTATTTAAGGACTTTATAAAGTTAACCTCTTGAACGAAATATTATTCTCATATAATATAGATTATTGCAAAGAGGGTCAACGACCTACACTTAATTCCATATTTAAAGTTTTCACCTTCACACATAACAATGTATAGTGCACCTACCAAGTTTTTCTCTGCATCACCCTAAGGTTGACTGCTAGAGAATGCCTCTAGCATTAGTCGGCTTCGTACATCTTTGTACAGACGCCAGCACATCAAGCTACCCCAATCTGTCAAATTTCTTTCATAGATTTTCAACTTAATCACTCAAGCATAAGGTTCACTTTCAATTGGGGAAATTTGACAGATTGGGGCAGCTTGATGTGCTGGCGTCTGTACTAAAGTTTTAAATAATAAAAAAATAAAGTTGAAAATCCGGTGGGAACGGAGTTTAACTTTAAACTTAAAGCTAAGCTGTAAAAATAGGTACATGCGAAAGTATTTATTTCCCTAAAGTACATTCTACATAATAGTTTAAACTAAATAGTAACAATAATGGAAGCAAATGATCGAGTATATGCCAAATGTCAATTTATTCATTCCGCGTCCGCCGACAGAAAATAAACACAAATGGACATTTCCATTTGGGTTTATTTTCCATCGCAACTAAATCGGGTCCAGGTATACATTGGCACAAACAATTGGAGCTTATGGAAATCAGGGTACGTAGTATTTTACCGGATTAAATATACTAGCAATTAGTGCCGTCCCGGCAACCCCCGGCAAGCTAGTTATTTATCGCGAGGTCTAAGACTTAATTAAAACATCTTGCTTTGAGCTTTCCGGAACTATACCCCTATGTATCCTTTTGATAGTAAATTAAATAAGGTCAGTCGTGCATCGCAGTTCCGTCTTTAATTATTAAGCAGTGTCGGAGTTAACAATTATTTAAAAAGCACGACATAACTACCGTTACGTAAGTATTCCGAACAATAATTTAATTAAATAAAAATTGGACATAATTAAAGGGAAATGAATAAATTATTCCATGGTCAATTAAATTTACGGATTATTTATAAAATACTTTTATATTTTAAACACGCAATTTGTATATCCTAAATAATAGTTGGTTTTGACCTGAAATACAGACTACGTTTAGGCACCAGTCACACACAATAACTAATTATATCTAACTGTAATCTGTAACTGTACATTGTAAACGTTATATTTTGTAGGAAAATAAATAAATATATATTATTATATTATATTTAGGTACATTTAACGCCGCGACAATTGCACTACGAAACCACGTTCGTCTTTGTGACGGCCCAAGTAATAAAGACGCTGTCAAGGTTGAAGTATACTTAATATTAATGAACACTAGCCTTTTGCACGGTCACTATTATACTGAATAAGTATAAGCGTAAACCCAAGCACTGTCTCTATTCCACCACAATCATGGAACAGCTAGCTGACATGGCTGAAAAGAGTTCAGAAATAGGACCGATGCTTTACTTGCTCTTCAAGGCTCGGGGGTGTAACACCGCCAATTTTCAGACTGCATTTTCTGATAAGAAAGCTTATCAGAAAAATCGCAATATCACTTTACATTTATACGGGCCGGTTGGCGTGGTTGGTAAATGCGTGCCTTTCACGCCGCAGGTCGGGAGTTCTACAGTTCCCAGGACAGATATTTGTGTGCATGCATATATTTGTCCTGACTCTGGGTGTAATTATCTATATAAGTATGTATTTACAAAAGAAAAGTAGTCAATGTATTGCTTATTTAAGTAGAACTAACGGCTCAACATTGGATACTGTTGCACTACGAAAGAAAGACGCTGTTAAGATTGCTGTACATCTAATATTAAGATTAAATAAATACTTTTTATTGCATACCATATATACATGGTGGCAGTATGAAAAGTGTCCTCCACTGCCACCATGTGCAAGCAGCTCCTGGAAGATAGCAAACTGTTTGTGTTGTAGGTGCTGTGCCGAACTGGAAGAAGTTGGCAATTAGGGAGGGCAATCTAGAGCCCTTCTAAAGTACGTGTCACGACCATCTGGAACATGGCACAAAAGGGAGAAACCGGAATAGCATACCCGCGTTCCCGGGGCTCTCCCCATCAAGCGGCAAGAGAAGTCCACGGGATAGGTATATTATCCATGGGAACAGAATTACAATATAAACATTTACATGGTCTTATCTTTTCAGACAACCTTAGGTTGGACTAAAAAGGATGAGTATATTAAAAAGAATATTAATGTCCGTAATATAGACTACCTACCCATTTAAAAGGGATACATTGTACAAGCTTTATAATTATAATAAATGCTTAATCACATAACAATGTGACCAGCTTTTTAACTGAAAGCAAGCCGCAACTTGCGTGCGGTGGTGCAGGATACGGCATATTGCGGCTGTACGCCATATTCCTGAGGACAGATATAGCGCTGGGAACACATGACTTTAAGTACCTATGAAATCGGCCATAAACAACTGTCATAGAGTATTATAAAATGTACAATTTATTAATTTATAGCATTTAACTTATTAATCCAACAGTTTAAGTATTGCGAGTTAGATCCTAAAATACAAGATCCGGATTCGGCGCTGTATAAGGCCGGACTTTTGCCTTAAAATCCGGACATACATTCAAAACGCAGAGCTTGCAGTCGCTGTCCGTATTTGCTTCTTACTTGCCACGCTATTTGGATTGCTTAAAATCACGAAACCATTCAAACATACGCTACTGACAAAAATAAAACATGTTTGGACACCTGGCCAACCTTAATCGCGGGGGAGTTTATATACGTGTACTTTATTGACACAAAGCATACCCACACTTAGAGCAACTGTGTGTACGGAAGTCGAGTAATAGAGATGGCGCTTACTGATAATAATAATAACACCTTACCCGGAAACAGATTTGTACTATCATGTTGAAAGTGTCAAGTGAATCGGGAATGGATACAATAGCCCGCAGTAAGGAAGCTGGCAGTGGTTTCATTTTCCACTATATCTCCTGTGTATGAATACGTTTCTTATTTAACATTTTTTATGTAGAAAGATATATTTTATGTTTACATATTTTTTATGTCATAGGGCAACGTAACGAGCTAGCGTGTCACCTGATGGTAAGTGATCACCGCCACTCATATACACTCGCAACACCAGAGGACTCAAGGGTGCGTTGCCGGCCTTCAAAAGAGTCAGCAAACCAGTGTTGCTGGCCCTTCCTCCCACCCTGATGAGCTCTGGCGACGCTTCTTACACACAGTAACACAACATTAACTTAATATGTTTCTTCTGTAAGGTGGAGGTACTTCCCGAGTCGGGCTGCGCTTTGAGCGAATGGACGCTGTGCCGTCATTAAATTAAAGCAAATTGCGGTTTACGATTTATGACGTATTATAAAAAAACTACTTAATAGATCTCGTTCAAACCAATTTTCGTTGTTAGTTTACATGGTAATGTACAGACGCCAGCACATCCAGCTACCTCAATCTGTCAAATTTATTTTATAGATTTTCAACTTTATCACATAAGCATAAGGTTCACTTTCAATTGGGCGATTTTGACAGATTGGGGTAGCTTGATGTGCTGGCGTCTGTACATCATATATTTTTATGTGTTTCATCATTCTCTTATTCAATTAGAAACCTCAATATCATTTTTGAAGACCTATCCATAGACCCCATACGTATGGCTACGATGAAAAAAAAATGAGTTTCAGTTCTATGTATGGGGACCCCCAAAAATTACTGCTCTTTTTCTATTTTTGTGTAAAAATTTTAATGCGGTTTACCGAATACATCTACCTACCAAGTTTCAACAGTACAGCTCTTATTGTTTCGGAAAAAAGTGGCTGTGACATACGGACGGATAGACAGACAGACATGATGAATCTATAAGGGTTCCGTTTTTTGCCATTTGGCTACGGAACCCGCAGGTATCCTTTTAAAAAAATATTCAATGTACAACAGTTATGACTTTCCTTCGATTTTATTATATGTATAGATTAGAAATAATTTATATGGCAAAACAACGTATGCCGGGTCAGCAGCTAGTTGTAATATAATATGTATAATACTAGAAGTAGAAATAAGGTACAAAACACTTAAAGTAGGTAGGTACCTATTTCGGATTATGATTAATTACAAAAAAGCAAGTTCGCATAGCAGTGCAAACTGTTGGGTTCTATAAACATCAAAATTATCAGGTCACCTATACCAGCTTTTTGTGATTTAATTAGCAATGCCAAATTACGAGGTTCTAGATTAACGGAAAATGCCCTATAAATTTTGATCCTCTTGATAGTTTCGAAATATAAGGGGTTTTTTCTACATAAACGACCGTATTTATTTTTGCGTTTTCCTAAAAGTTTGATTTTTGACGGTTTCAAGGGAATCTAGACCTGAGTATATGGTTTTAGTTTTGATACGATACTTCCACGCTTCCCCGAGATTAGTTCTTGACAGATAGACGGACGGACGGACAACAAAGCGATCCTATACGGTTTCCGTTTTTTCTTTTAGAAGTATGGAACCCTAAGAAAGAGACCAAAGCAAGAAATAATTTTAAACGTATTTCGATACAAAAGACAAAACGAAAGTAAGTTTTATCATCACCCCATCTCAACCCGTGGGGGGCGTAGAAATCGACCGTGGGAATACCTACCAGAGAACGGGCAGCAGCGTTTTTCTGTGAACTATGACCATCAAACTGCGATCGCCAACCCGTCTGCCAAGCGTGGCAATTTTGGCATATCCCGCCCATTCTTTGGGGAGGCTTTGAGCAGCAATGGACGTAATTTGGCTGATATGATTATGATTATTATGCACTAGACATATGGTTAATATCTTTAATCTAATAGGATTATTGCATCTATTTACTGATCAATAGGCGAGCTTAATCCGTATTTAATAAGATACTCAATATTGAATTTACCGTTATCCATAATATAAATAATAATAATCATAATGTCTAATAATGAGAATGTCCTCCTAGCCGAATTTCGGCAACGGCGGCCAGTCTCAACAGAGATTAGCCATCTGCGCGGGCCATATATGTCCCGCGCAGATGGCTGTAACAATATTGTAGAGCTCAAGTGTGTGCGCAAACACGGAGCCACTTTCTATTCCATCACTCTCATGATCCGATGAGACGCCTAGCGACGCGACCGTGTAACTAAACATAGGTCATGTCACGTTACTTATAGTAGGATTCAAATCATTTTATTTATTTCCACTTTATTGCTCGCTTTGATCTTATTTATCATTTCATCCCTGAGCAAAATTCCCAATCATTTGTTTAAAATAACTCCATCTTTGGAATTATTAGGAACTAATAAGAGAATTTCATAACGCCAAACAATGCGCCCGAGTCGTTACTAGTAGAACTTCGGTTTATATTATAATAAAGTTTCATTCATTTTATTTATTTCCACCTTATTACTCGCTTTGATTTTATAATCTATCGTTTATTCATGAGTAGGAACTCTCAAACATTTGTAACTCCATCTCTGTAATCATTAGGAACTAATAGTCGTTAGTATTTTAATTTATGAAAGAGTCTTGAAGAAAATCAATAGATATCGCTAGTCCTGACGACAAACGTTTGCCGATTTATAACGCAAAGAAATAATTTTATTCTAATAAAAACTCTATTTATTTATATTTGTTTAGTAAAAGTCACGAATGAATTATGGTTCCTCGTAGAACTTCAGTTTAGGTTTTAATAAATTTAGAGAAGTGGGTATTTGTTTATGGGTACATATTGTATATATATATAGGTATATGTAGTATATATAGCACACTGTTAGCGCAATGTCGAATGAATATTTTAATATTTAGTTTGTATGAAAGTGAAATTATTTTCTACGAGCTGATATCTTTTAGTAAATGATTAAAACTATAAAGAAGGTAATATCAGAAGAGGTGTGGCGTAAACAAATTAACTTAAATCAATCGTTTAGGTACTTTATTATAAAAATATGTAGAATCTGATGATAAATCAATTGTAAAATGACCACAGACGCTCTTATTATAGCTATATTACACAATAGTGTACTTTTAAAGATCAATAGCATTCACTTGGCAAAGTTAAATAATAAAATTTCTCCAATAGTGTCTAAATGATACAAGGTAGTTAACTGACGTCTAAATACTAAGTTTTCACCATAAATTTTAAATCAAATTATTAAATTTAGAATCGTGAATTTTTGTTACACCTTAACATTTCCAATTTTAATTTTAGACGTTTTTGGTTATACGTTGTAATTTAGGGTCGGTTACGTGTGTTAAACTACCTTCACTGTTCAATAAAACAAAAGGTTAGCGCAATGTCGAGCAGCCTATAAAAAGGATTGATGGGAGGCTTCGGGGAGTTTTTACTTGTGGTTACTCGCGAAGAGCGGAGGCTCTCGGCCAGCCAGTATCAGTGAACGTGGAAGAAGTTTTTATTTAACAGTGAAGAGAGTACGGGCTCTCATAGTTAGGCAGTCTTTCTGTCGGTCGAGTCTTTGAGTTCTTTCGAGAAAATACGGAATATTAACATATGAAAATAATTGGTTTGTTCTTTTCAAGGCGAAGTTGATCGTGCTTTCTCTTTGTAATTAAGGAGACGGTATGGGCGATTTTGCATTGGGAGAATTCACCAGTTTGTATTAGAGTAAATTTAAAGTAACCTCTAAAGTAAAAGTGCCTCGTGTCGAGTGTGAGTGTTGAATCTTTATTTTATGAGAAGAAACCTGTAAGTACTTTTATTATATTATTTAAAAGGCACCTGATGGTCTAATGCTGCACTGAAGAACGTTTTGTGTGATTTATACTTTGTGGTCGGACGATCACCGTGGCCTGGTTGGTGGTGCTCCTGCCTGCGGGGCTGGTGGTCCTGGGTTCGAGTCCCGGTGGGTGCGGGTATTTGTGTGTTGAGCGCGGGTGTTTGTTTCTGAGTCGTGGATGTTTTCTATGTATTTGAGTGTTTGTCTATCTATATGGGTGTGTGTGATGTTGTACCAACATATTATTATATTATTATACAACATATTGGTTGTTGAAAATACGCCCAACGTGTGTTATATTCAAATATTATGGTTACAATATGCGCCTTTTGACGGTTAAATAGTTTGAACGGTTTATTTAGCATTCTATGAATGTAGGGGCAAGTTAGGTCACATACACGTATTAACCTTTTTAATTACTGTGATTTCTACGGCTAGGTAGGACCAGGTACAATATTAGGTAGGATAATCGGGAAATAATCACTTCATACTAAGACGTGACATATAAATCAACGTGTTAATTCTTATTTAGAAATTCCTTTGTTTAAAACTGTGTGGCGCCACATTATTGTAGGTAGGAGCAGACACTAAATAATTATCGTTTTCGCAGCAATGTGTTTGATGCTGACAATATTTTGATTTATATCAGTTTTGGAGTTAATTTGAACGTAATTATTGAATATTACTTATTTTTAATGATCTGATGGCTGGGTGATCCATGTTGGAGCAAGGTTCCAGTTATAAAGTAATTTCCTGATAATGGCTACGGAAACAGTTGTGCACTTCTTCATGTGTCTCGCCTAGAGCATGGCAACTAAAGCGACCACTCTGTGAACCAGGTGGAATCTTATCTTCGGAGACCGTGTGAATGTACGAATTGTTGTTGGAGATTTCTTTGAGATATTTATCAGGAGATTATGTCTACGGTGTTTCGTCGTTGCTGTTGGCGTGGAATACCCCAGTTATTAGTTCAGTATTTAATGTCATATTTAGAATTTGTAATATGATCGAAGTGTGTCAGTTTCGAATGCGAGCTGTTGGTTATAATAAACTAAGGAGAGTTTATATAAATGTTTGAAGAAATTATGGTAGGTGTTAGAGAAATTAATCGTACGTACTAATAGATTTTCATGTAGTATTATATTTTAAATAATGAGTATAGGGCTAGGTAGATCTAGGTACAATATTAGGTAGTAGCTATTTGAAAATCAATCGTTGATTTTTACTTGAGAGTTCCCTTAGTCGGAATTGTATGGCGCATTGTTGGAGGTACGAGTAACCAAATAATTATCATTTTGGCGGTGGTGTTTGAAGCTGATAATGTTATGATTTAAAATAACTTTGTTGGAGTTTATTGAAAAGTAATTGTTAAACATTACTTATGTTTGATAAGCTGATGGCTGGGTGACTTATGGCGGAGCAAAGTTCCAGTTACAACCGGAAAGAGGTCAGGCACAGGACCGACGGCTTTACGTGCTCTCCGAGGCACGTGGGTATAATACCGCCAACTTCCAGACTTCGGGCTTATGTTGAGAAATTTTTCTTTTTACAGAAAAGTCTAAAAATCACTTTTAGCCCGACCCGGGATTTGAACCCAGGACCTGGTTATCTGCGGGTGAACACGCTACAGCTAGACCAACGAGGCAGGCTGTGTAATATTAAGGCTGATTTCAGAGAAACGCGCGTGGCACGCGCCGGAGGCCAGCGCGTCTCAACAGCGGCGCGTGCGACCCGCGTCACTCTGAACCGCCAGCAGAGGAGCTCGGGCCGCGCGCGCTTCGCCAGCGCTGGCCGACGGCGCGCGTCTCACACGCGGCGCGTTTGAACTGCGTAACTGTGAAACGCAACTACTATCTAGTGTAATTGTAAGCACGCGCGTTTGGACAGCGCTGCTCGCCGGCGCGACTCTGAAATCACCCTAAGTGTAGAGCTATCATTATTAATCTAAGTTGAATGACGCTTCAATAAATAAAGATACAATAAGTATTTCAACAACTCTTCCCCCTCCAAAGTTTGTCTGGAAGAAGTCACACCATCATCACGCATCATTAACCCCACATCCGGCGTTCGTTTCTCAGTACCAGTAACACTAGAACAAAATAAAACGGATAGCAGGTGAAAAGGATATACAAAATTCTTAAAGCAAAATTGATATTCCATGATTATAATTTCAAAAGAAAGAGATGGTGCGAACTTCTTGATAGAATATAAAGAGATATGTGAAGAAGCTTGTAATTAGCAATTTGTTAATTTATTTGTAATATTTAGTTGTTTATTATTCTGTAAGCCTTCTGTAAAAATAAATTAAAATGATAGAAGTACTAGTCAGGAGAGAAGTAGTAAGTCAGGAATATTAGTGAAAGATCTAGAAAGAAAAAAATGTTTGAAATTTTAAATAATTTAGGGTTATATAAGCAATACATAGAAACCGGACGGTGAGTGTAAATTCAAGTGAAGTACAAGGCGAATCAAGTACTAAAAGTGAAAGTATACAGTAACAAGTATTCTATGCTAGTGAAAAGTGTACTGTGTTAATCGGGACTCTCGCACAAGTCCACGTCGCGGGACAGCAATTTTATCGACATTACAGAGTTGTAATGTCGATAAAATTGCTGAATTATA
Source organism: Pseudoips prasinana (assembly GCA_951640165.1). Lineage (NCBI taxonomy): Eukaryota > Metazoa > Arthropoda > Insecta > Lepidoptera > Nolidae > Pseudoips > Pseudoips prasinana. The sequence goes on from OX621245.1 coordinate 15,984,821, forward strand.
TTTTTCAAAGCTTATAACTTTTGTATTAATGTTAAGCAATGATTTCATCCCTTAGATAGTGTAACTTATACATATAACTAATAATAACAGTAGACATTTACTTGAGAAAGTTACAAAATCATAAAAATATATCACGATAAAGTCATAAAAGCATTTATTTTATTAGTTCGTATCGCGTATGAAAAGAAAAATCTCTTTAAGTTCACAACCATTCCAAACTAAGAAAATAAATTACTGTCTAGTGATCTTAAGTAAATGAATATTTAATTTATTTAAGATAAACTTATTCATTTCCGAAAATAAAAAGAAACTTTATACTAGCTGAATTAAAAGTCAAAGACACCAGCCATCTAAATTACTGGCCTATTCACTACCCGGGGATAGGTGGTATACATGGCTTCAGTATGTATAGTCAACAGCGCCTGGAATAGAGTCCATTTACCAAGAATACCTATAACTCTAGGATCAGACTAGGTTTACATGGAAATGTGCGCCGCTCAACTTTTATTTATTCAATGAATATTATGTTTGATGATTCCGTTTAGTTGGTTTTGTAATAAGAGACCTTTAGATATTCTTGTTACAGTTATATATAGGTCGTTAGCGCCCTTGGTTTATCTAAAAGAAAATATTAGAATAAAATACCTTATATTATTTAAGTTGTTAGCGATGTACGTATTTATTAGCATGAGGTGATGTGACTCATAATTAGGATACTAATTATGAGGTTGCTAATGTAACATGGATATTCAATAAATTAACAAGAAACAAGATATTAACAACTCAAAGAGCCATGGAACGGAGCACTCTACAGCTAAAACTAAAACATAAAGAACAAATAGAGATATCCGAAATACAACAAAAGTTATAGACGCCTTACATCATTGCAAAAAACTAAAATGGAAATGGGCTGGCCATGTCGCACGTATGGATGAGGAACGATGGACAAAAAAGATTACCATATGGAATGGTCCATTAGGCAAGCGAAGTAGAGGTAGACCAATGGAAAGATGGCTCGAAGAGATTCTAAAGATAACGGGCAATAACTGGACGGAAAAGTCAAAAGACAGAGACAAGTGGAGAAAAATGGAGGAGGCCTTTACTCAGTAGAGAGGTCCTTAATAATTTTGAAATAAATATCAGTAAATAATATAATACATTAATAATTAAATACAATATGATAATGTGAAAAATAATATATAAGTAATCTATAATAATGTATAAAATAATATATAAGAATCGTATCTTCAATTTATATGTAAACTAAATTAACAAATTAAAAATTTATTCAATGAAAATAAAACAAATTAAATTGTATAACTAAATAACTTAAATATTTTAAATGAAATTGTAGGCATATAAATTATATTGTGATGTATTTTATTAAGGAATAAATAAGGCTTAAATAAATAAATAAATAAATGCTACCGGGAATGTACAGATGCCTGCACATCCAGCTACCCCAATCTGTCAAATTTCGTTTATAGATTTTCTACTTTATTACATAAGCATAAGGTTCACTTTCAATTGGGCAACTTTGACCATATGACCAAAAATTTACAAATTAGAATGTACCCGGCAGTATAGGTGCACTCTGTATACTTTTGTCATCATAGTGTGATGCAAACCCGAAACGATTAGGTTGAGATCAGGCTCAGAAAGAGTTTTTATCAATTGTAAAGTTAACATGGTAGATTCAGATAGAATTTCCCAGCAGAAATGATTTCCAGTGAACGCACCTAAATAACGTAGACACCATGGCTTTAATAATAATAGGGAGATTCATTAAGCCCTCTCTGGTTCTGTTTAGCCTTAAACCCGCTTTCTCGAGAATTAAATGAATCTAAGTTAGGTTTTGATATTAAAAACAATAGATCAGTAGTCCATAAATTAACACATTTACTATACATGGATGATTTAAAATTATATGCTAACAAAGCCACTGATATAGACCGGTTACTAGACATAACAACAATTTTTTCAAAAGATATAAAGAAGGACCTAGGGTTAGAGAAATCTAGAAAATTAAATTTAGTAACAGGCAAAACTGTTAAGGGTGATTATGAAATAAGTAAAGATGAGAGGATATTAGCTATGGAAACGGAAGAACTTTATAAGTACTTAATTGTAAACACATAATAATAATAATGTATTTATTTATCTCTTTCACAAAGGTTTGGTGTACATACGAGTATTATATAAAGAAATACTTAAACTTTTATTTGTATAACGAATTAATAAAAATGAATATAGTATAATTAATATTATGAATAAACTTTTAACAAAAATTAAGCGCAGTAACATTAACGTGGGCGCTACCGCAGGTCACGCCAACCTTATCCCATTGAATAAATATAAAGGATTAAGCTTTTAAATTATTACTTTTCAAGCAAAGTTTATCAACGTTTTATTATCATAATTGGTTCTCTTTGCCCATTGAATTATAATCGTTCCGTGATAGCCCTTTCAAAAAGTATTTGTTACAATGAGGGCTACCGCGTATCAATTTGCCGCTAGAGGCGCTACCATCGCGGCAGGTCTACGAAACGTCAAAATACACTGTTTTTGTTCGGGTTACGATGTTTATTAATAAAAACTGCGATTATAACTAAACATTTGGTTTAAAACTAAATAAATTACAAAATGAGTAACAGCTCGATGACTGTAATAAATATTTGAAAAAATATTTATAATCCTGTTAAAGTGTTTCATAAATAGGATGCCGCAGTGTTGTGCGGGGACTGCACAACACTGCGGCATGCTATTTATGAAACACTTTAACAGGATTTTAAATATTTTTCGTAAAAACATTCGTCGCGTCCACAATAACAATGATTTTGATCAGCTATAGTGGACCTTCCGCGACAGTGGCGCCGGCTGGTGAGCACAAAAACCTGGGCTGGTAGCCCTCATTAATTAATTACGTCTGATAAACTTTTCAATTACTTTTAACCACTAAAACTGCGAGACGTTCTCATTTAGCGCGTACATTTTCTTAATATAATTTTGTTTTATAAAGTGTAATATGCAGTGGCAGGTCAGGTTCAGTCCTGATGATGGCGAGACGAAAAGTGTTATCGTTCAATAACTATCCCAACTTGGCCGATGGTAGCGCTTTAACTGGAGCCGCCACAAGTTCTCTAATGACAAGAAGACGAGCCCGCGTTTTAAAATCACTAGGTACTATAATTAAAAAGGACGTATTGAGTGATTTTACAAAGAGGGTAAGCCCAGCGCCTCTGTGAATTGAGAAATTTGGAAAAAACGCAATTTGGACAGGCTACAGACTAAGGGTGAGTGACGGTCCGCTAATTTTTGTGTAAAGCCTGGTGTATAAGGTGTAGAAACGCCGGTAAAGAAATACTTTTAATTTTGCGAATATCTATACCTCTGAAAGTGAGAACATACAGAATTATCCGGTAGGGAAGAATCTAGATTTGTTTTGCGGTGGAGTGACACTTTACTAATATTTTTTAAATTTGGTATCTCCAAATTTATTATCGACCGATTAATTTATTATAAATGACAATTATATTATTATATAATTTTACAAGATGGACCGATGATCTTGCGGATCGCTGGAAACTGCTGGATGCGAATAGTGCAAGACCAGCAATTGTGGAGATCTTTGGGGGAGGTCTTTGTCCAGCAGTGGACGTCTTTCGGCTGATATAATGATAATGATAATGATAATTTTTCAAATATTTTTTAACCTATATGAATTTATACAGTAAGTCTTGTAGTACGTGTTTCGCACTGCCATATAGAGTCCCATCATCTAGGCAACTATTTTATACACAATTAAGTATCGAAATTATGACTGAATCACGAGAGTCAACATTACCGGACCGAGCCGGTTAATCTGTTGAAAGTATGTGCATGAATTTACCAAGTATTCCCTATACAGTACAGTAATATACAGTAATTTTGAGTCGAACGCGTAACTTAATTTTTATAATATTCTGGAATTTTATTATTTACACAAGGCCATCTCCCACTATCCACCATCCCAAACTATGCGAGCTTGTACCTACTATGCAGACATGTTCATGCACGCAAATATCTGTCCTGGGTGGTAATCGAACCCACGACATGCGGCGTGAAAGGCAAGACCATCCTGTCAATTACCGTTGCTAGAGATAGTCATAAGTTATAATTATATAATATCTTGGGACAATGTCACACAGATCATCCTAGCCCCAAACTAAGCAAAGCAGTACCAGGCGACGATATACATACTTATATAGATAGATAAATACTTAAATACATAGAAAACATCCATGACTCAGAAACAAATATTCGTGCTCATCACACAAATATTTGCACTTACCGGGATTCGAACCCAGGACCACCAGCTTCGTAGGCAGGAGCACTACCAACTAGGCTACGGTGACCGTTTACGTATATTATAGTATACGTAAATTTACCGTAACGTGACGTTTGCAAGAGCATATTAATAATGGGAAGTGGCAGAAATGATAACATATTTTCATTACTAAGAATTTAGCTAATTAGTCAATTTCGAACCATTGGACATTTATCAACTGGGTCAAATCGTATCGCTCAGGGCATTTTACTCAATAATTCGATGTAATTAATTTGTACATAATTAATAATCCCATAATTTAAGTATTACCTACTGTTAAAGTCGTTTTCGAAGTAAAACCTCTTTATACATTTACCAGCTTACTTCACAAGTCAACTTGTGGAGCTGGTGAATGCATGACGAGAACGTTACAAAAATGTGATCGGGCGAGGCGAACGGACGTTGAGACGGAGTGTTCCGGTCATCACACCAGGCGGCGCTGCGCTCGCGCCTCCGACCGGTCCGTGGTCCTTCGAGCCGGATCACTGTTTGAATGCCAAGCTCCAGTTGTGCTTCTGGGGGTCTTAGCTTATAAATAAAACTATTTTCTGCGATATATAAAAACTGTATTGTAACCAGTTCAAAGATGGTAAGTAGCCGCGTTGCTTGCGCTGAGTTTTGAGAGCGAATCCCCGCCGCTGTAGTTCGACGGCCGGTTAGCGAGGTGGGGAAGGACGTTGAAGGTCAGCGGACCGGTCGGAGGCGCGAGCGCAACGCCGCCTGGTGTGATGACCGGAACACGGAGATATAAGTTAGTGAAGATAGAGTTACGTTTCGTATATTTATACTAAAGGGACAAGAGAGAGAGGTGCGAGCACACATTTTCTATAGTACAGACACCAGCACATCCAGCTACCCTAATCTGTCAAATTTCACTTTCAATTGAGGAAATGTGAGAGATTGAGGTAGCTTGCTGTGCTGGCGTCTGTACAAAAGATCCTGAAGGGTCCAAGTGCTGTACTCAAGTACACTCACACTCTACCAAGACCAAGATGCGACGGGCCTATTGGCGTGGTTAGCAAATGCTTGCTTTTCCGCCGGAGGTCGTGGGTGCGATTCCCACGCAGGACAAATATTTATGTGCATGAAATGTATAAGTATATGTATTTACAAAAGAAAAGTAGTATATGTAGTATATCAATTATCTGGATTTCATAGAACAAGCTCTGCTTAGTCTGGGATCAGATGGCCGTGTGTAAATAATGTCCTAGGGTATTATTATAACCTTAACTGTTCTCATATACATCAACTGTTTAACCAAAGAATGAAGCTAAAAAGTTGTTTCTTTTTCTATTTTCATTAGTATTATGTAAGATTTGCATAAAGATGGCTTCATTAATGAAGGTTGTTAGATTATCAGAATTAGCCCAACTACCCAGAAAATCCCGCCCCAGTTGAAAAACAAACAGAGGCATTGGTCAAGCAGTCCTGAAGTAAATAAAGCACATAATTGTGTGGTATGCAAGCGTAAATTTGTTAATTGTGGCAGTAACACAACGTAATTCGAACGTGACTGTAATACGGTCAAAACAAAAGTGGCTGCTTTGTTCCATTATAATTTACGACGAATCGCGCTACTGTTTTGTAGCAAGCTGATATTGGTGGCAATTAGCCATAAAAGGTAACTGACGGGAGGCATTATAGAATAAAATATCACAGAGTCTGTAAAACGTAAAAAAATTAGTTATAAGAAGATATATTGAGTTATAAGTCAGATGAAATTATATAGCCTATTACATTGCCTCGTTGGTCTAGCGGTAGCGTGTTCATCCCCAGAGAATGAGGTCCCGGGTTCAAATCCCGTGTCGGGCCAAAACTGATTTTGGGACTTTTTTGTAAAAATTTCTCAGCATCACACAGTGGAACGAATGTATGGGAGCGGTTGGACGTAGACATGTCCGAAAAATAAGAGTAAAATTATGACAAACTAATGATGCCATCTTATTCGATTACTTAATGCCTTCATAAATTGTGGTGATGAATTTCTTCATAACTCCCATATTTCGGGAGTAATTTGAGAAAATGTGAAATTTTACTATGAAAATGAGTGTATCGAGCTCTCTCCCTCCTGATTCCGGGCTTGTTTCAAGTAGCGGTCTCTAATATCGTAATGCTATTACTAAGAGCTATATTTAATACTAAGACACATAGTGCGCCAAATGTGCACTTTCTGGGATAAAAGGAAATGAAAATTAAAAAAAAAAAACGTTTTTTCCCCATTTGTATTTACTTTAAACCGCAGACAGACTTATTAAGAGGTCTATAAATATATTATATATATACAGAAATATATATTAACAAAAATATTCACAAGAACTGATGAGAGTATGACTTTTAAGTAAGTTGAAGATTTACGAGGACTAGGATGTGTACAAGTTGAAGCATCAGATTTAGCAGGAGAAATTATGGGCTCGATGACGTCACTTATATTTTCTGTAGAAGGTTCCATATTTTCATTCTGTAATTCCGGCCATTGAATTGCAGCCTGTAGCCAAATCTCATGTTTCTTCCGAAACTTATCTGTGCTTCTTCCAGACTTTGTCCATTTTGCATAAATGCGGTAGCAAAATCGACGACACCAGTCTTTTAAACTTGTTTCAGCACTTTCACATAACTGAACACAACTGTTATCTTTTAAAACACTGAACAAATAGTTAAAGTCGCGTAAATCTTTATGTGCGCGTGCGCATAAAGCAACGTGAATATCAAGATTTGTATTAAAATTTGGAAAATACATTGCGAGATTAGCTTGGATACAACGAGGTGTAAATCAACACTGATTTTAAAGTTACTAATAGTGACCTATTTATATAAAATCCAGGTATCCCAGGTATCCTTTGTTAAATATTGCAAGGTAATTAGTTATTGTGATAATTAGTAAATGATGCATGCTAAATTAGTGTATTAAGAGCCATTTAGTAATTAAATAATAGCAATGTTCTTATCAGTAATCATTAGTGCATCAGTTTTATATGTAAACCTTAAGTCCCTAATTATATATCCTAATTAGCTTATATCTTCTCTAATTGGCTGCTCAAAAATGTTATTGTAATAAGGTAAACCTTTAGAAAAACGGTTTTAATCAACAAAATAAACAAAAAATAAAAAAATTGTGTTATAAAATAAACATCACTCTTTATCCCAGAAAGTGCACATTTGGCGCACTATGTGTCTTAGTATTAAATATAGCTCTTAGTATTAGCATTATGATATTAGAGACCGCTACTTGAAACAAGCCCGGAATCAGGAGGGAGAGAGCTCGATACACTCATTTTCATAGTAAAATTTCACATTATCTCAAATTACTCCCGAAATATGGGAGTTATGAAGAAATTCATCACCACAAGTTATGAAGGCATTAAGTAATCGAATAAGATGGCATCATTAGTTTGGCATAATTTTACTCTTTTTTTTCGGACATGTCTACGTCCAACCGCTCCCATACATTCGTTCCACTGTGCATCAGCCCGAAGTCTGAAAGCAGGGACCGGACAACCCCGCTTCTGAGTTAAGCCGTTTGATAGGGTAACCCGTTCATTGGGTAACTCGTATCGCAGTGTTACCCTTTGATTGACTTACAGCCTCGAAACCCAGTGAAAGGGTTAACACGTTTTTTATGGTAACCCCGGGAAGGGGTTAACCCCTTCAATGACTTAAGCCCTTGAATAGCTTACCTTCTTGAAAAGGTTTTATTCGTGTTAACCTGAATTACCCAATCAACTTAGCAGCGTGTAGATGGGAGTAGGTATACTCGCACCCGTGCGGTGCCTCATTGCCTAACTACTTTTAGGTAGGTACAACAAATTTGACGAACGAACGACTTTTTATATTTTAAATTTGAAAGTTTAGTGACGACAAATAGTCGAGCTAATAATTAACGTGTTATTTAAAGAACTGACTTACTTTAATCTTAATATTGTGACAATCTGTATGATGTGATTATATTTTGTTAAATAATTATTATAATATTTTGCTGTGTGGTGATGGCATAGGATATCATCACCCCATTTTATCACGTAGGGGGCGCAGAAATCGACCGAGGGCATACCTACCAGAGAACCGGCAGCAGAGTTTATCTATGAATTATGACCATCAAACTTTCTTTCGCCAACCCGTCTGCCAAGCTATGGGGCTCTGGGGGTCTGCCAAGCTCTCATTCTTTGAGGAGGCTTTTGTCCAGCAGTGGACGTACTTTGGCTGACATGAGGACGATGAAATAATTGACGGGCGTGTTGGCATGGTTGGCAAATGCTTGCTTTACACGCCAGAGCTCGTGATGATATTGGTGTGCTTGAACATGTCTGTTTGTCCTGAGTCTGGGTGTAATTATCTATATAAGTATGTATTCACAAAAGAAAAGTAGTATATGTAATATATCAGTTATCTGGTTTCCATAGTACAATCTCTGCTTAGTTTGGGATCAGATGGCCGTGTGTAAATAACGTCCCTGGATATTATTATTATTTACATTATTGTATAAAATGAACTGATATATTATGGGTATTCTAAAACATCATTGACGTGACTAAAATGTTCATTATCATAAGAATATTATCACTTTAAGAATTTTCAGAGTCAAGCAATCTTAGGTTACTACTGTCTATATATTTCATATATAGACAGCAATCTTGGTCTGATAAAAATACATTTAGGCGACCACCTAGGTACAAGTTTTCCAAGACTAATTCTGTATTCAATAAAGTTCTTTACCGTAATTTCATATTAGTTACTAATTTATTTGCAAATATAGTTGAAATAAAAATACGGCTTCTGTGGCCTCATTAATTGGCTTAAGCCAACTGCCTGTTTTTTTGTGCCAAGAAGTCGTATGAAAAAATGACAAACTGGCTATCTCATATATCTTTTACAGAAACCAATGGCCTTAGAATTTGACAAATGGATGACAATCTAGTAGGACAATCAATTATACGGCTTCCGTAGCCAAATGGCAAAAAACGGAACCCTTATAGATTCGTCATGTCTGTCTGTCTGTCCGTCCGTATGTCACAGCCACTTTTTTCCAAAACTATAAGAGCTGTACTGTTGAAACTTGGTAGATGTATTCTGTGAACCGCATTAAGATTTTCTCACGAAAATAGAAAAAGAACAATAATTTTGGGGGTTCCCCATACATAGAACTGATGCTAATTTTTTTTCATCGTACCCGTGATTGTGGGGGATCTATGGATAGGTCTTCAAAAATGATATTGAGGTTTCTAATATCATATTTTTCTTAACTGAATAGTTTGAGCAAGATACACTTCCAAAGTAGTAAAATGTGTGTGTGTGTAACTTCTAAAATAGGAGAATGATAAAACTGAAAAAAATATATGATGTACATTACCATGCATGCATTAAATAAAAAATGAACGAAAACAAAAAGCAAAAGAAGACGAAAAACGCAAGCCTGGAGTTTCTTTGTGGCTTTCTTCTCCGGGTCGTCCACCTAGGTAGCTAGAGAAAGCCGCAGGTTAGCTAGGGTAGGCTCCTCAGCGGCGAGGATCGCTTTGGCCCCTTAACACGTCATTGGTGATCCCGTGCAACTGATCACACCCTCTCTTAGAATTCTGTCCTTTTGCTTCAGCGGCCCCCTGAGCTGTGGCCCGAACCCTAAACGGGTGGCCTCGGGTATTAATTGTTTAATTTAAGCTACTGGTTAAGAGCCTTCTGCGCTAGCCAAATGCTCATTGCAATTTCAAAATAATAGATTAATTTTTTTAGACTAATTATATTTTTGTAATTTTTATACTGTATTCGACTATGTTTATGTACTCCATTGTGAAATTGACAAGTACAAGTGTATGTTAATACCCAAGTGCTGAATAAATTTCATTATTTCATTTCATGCAAACTTCCACTGAAAATTGGTTTGATCGAAATCTAGTAAGTAGATTTTTGTAAGACGTCATAAATCGTAAACCGCAATTTACCTTTCATTTAATCAACTGAAATACTTACTGCTATGGAACCCTTCATGGGCGAGTCCGACTCGCACTTTACCTGTTTTTTTAAATATTGAGATGTTATAACGTTTTTTCGAAAAAAAGAAGGTTACCGCCGCTCTGGCAAGTAAATTGCAAGCTATTAGCTTTAACAGCGTGTTCATTTCTGATTACATTAATAAAGATATGGACGTTTGTATTAATAGTTATAGTATTTACATATCTCTCAGTCACCAACATTTTAGTCGTCGATCATACCAATTCAATCAATATCTTCTATTATTCTAGAGCAATGAGCTACCAACAATCTTGTCATTTTTTTATAATAGCTGCCATTGTCACTAGTGATTGAAAAATAATTCAACACCTCTCAAACTTAATCTTTTAGGAAAACGCCTGTTTGTTGTTTTAAAATTTTCCAAACAGCTAAATTTCTAACTGACTAACTTGGCCTTGTCTGAAATATTGTAACTTAATGCCTAAAGACCTTTTAAGATTAGATTAGCATGGTTCTTAAACAATTTAAGAACAATAAGGCTCCTGGTGATAACAGAGTTACAATAGAGCTTTTAAGGCGGATGGTATACCAATCCTACGAGCTTTTCAGAAGTTATTTAACTTCGTCATACAAAAAGGTCAAACGTCACAAGGATGGCACATATTGGTGTGGTAGTGCTTTCTTCAATAAGGGCGATAAAAACCCTTTGAAAAAATAACAGACCCATCACGTTACTGAGCCATGTTTACAAGTTGTTTTCGAGAGTCATTACGAATCGTCCCACGCACAGGTTTGACGTCAACCACCCTCCTGAACAAGCCGGTCGCCGAAAATGCTTTATTACCATATACCACATACATACGCAGCGGCAAGTTATTCAGAAGACCGAGGATATATCCAGCCATTATGCTTAGCGTTTGATTGAATCGAAACCTGGATGTACTGTGATCTTTCCAAAATTCCAAATTAACTACCGGTATGTCGAGGTGTTAAAGTGTTTGTATGAGAACTCGCAACCTATACGATTGCAGCGAGGCGTGAGACAGGAGGATATAACATCTCCATCTCCAGAACTATTCATCGCTGCATTGGAAGATGTCTTCAAGCTCCTGGACTGAAAGGCTTTGGCATCAATCTCAATGGCGAATACATCCCTTACCTTCGTAATCATGGCTGAAACATTGAAATAACTCGGTACAATGCTCGAAGACTTCAGCAGGGTCTCTCTACTAGTGGTTCTCAAAATGAACATGGATAAGACGAATATCATGTTGAACATTCAGGTTGCACCCATTCCAGTTAAGGTAAGGGACTCTGCACTCGAGGTTGTGAAGAGCTATATCTATACCTAGGACAGACCACCCCACTAGGGAGGCGGTCCAACGCGGTGGTTTTCACCGAAATCTGCGTGCGCCAAGAGAACGGGAGGGCGCCAGAAGAAACGTTCAATGAGTACCGACGGGATGATTACCGGCACGTATTAGTGCACTGGCGCGCACGGCTAGAGTTACGCCTAAACGCGCGCCAGCGTGCCGTCGGTTCCATCCTACCTCACCTCAAGGCCTGGGTGGAAAGGAGTCTGCCCAACACACTCTCGCTGAGTGCCCGGCGCGGGTGGCCAAAAGGCGACTCAAGATCTCAATCGGACGGGATCTGTCCCTGCCGGCAATCGTAGGGGCAATGCTGGTGGGTGACTCTTCTAAATGGCACGCCGTGGTCTCCTTTTATGAGGCAGTCATGTTCCAAAAGGAGGCCGCCGAGCGCGAACGGGAGAGATCCATCAGACGGAGGAGGCGTCAGGGTGGCGGCTGCAACCGGTAGCCCAACTCCCCCTCGGAGCCGCGGCGGCAGTAAGAGAAGTCAATGTTACCAGCTAAAAGAAGACAGCGATCTGTTTATGGCGCAGTCGCTGTGCCGGACTGGCAGAAGTCGGCAAATAGCGAGGACAATCCAGAGCCCTCTCAGGGTACGTGCGGGACCATCATACCATCTGGAACTTTTCGCATAAGGGGTGCACCGGAGCAACATACCCACGTTCCCGGGGCTCCCCCATCAGGCGCCAAGAGAAGCCCACGGCAGCATGTTCGGAGTTTCCCTCCGAGATCAAATCACAAATCTCAAGATCCAACCAAGAGAGGCAAATCAAAAAACCGACATAGCTTGAATAATTGCCAAACAAACGTGGCGGTGGGCAGGGTACATAGCTTGCAGAATTTACGGCCGCTAGAAAGTTTCTCAAGTGGCGAACATGAACCGGAAAACGCAGCGTGGGGCCCCCAACAAGATGGACCGATGATCTTGCGAGGGTCGATGACAGCCGCTGGATGCGGGCAAGGCAGGATCTGCAGTTGTGGAGTATCTTTGGGAAGTAATGGACTTTGCCCAGCAGTACCTTCGGCTGATGTGATGACAATGGTGATGGTTATGATGATGATGCATCTATTCAATAACGGTGTACGCCACTACGCCTCCGCGGTTTAACTTTAACAGAATGAAAATCAAATTCTTTGTTATAATATAATTATGTCATCCTAGCCGAATTTCGGCCCCAGCGGCCAGTCTCAATGGAGACTGGCCATGTGAGCGGGACATACCTCAAGTGTGTGTGCAAACACAGGGGCTTTATCTATTCCATCACTCTCATTATCCGATGGGACGACTAGCGGAACGACCGGAAGGTCAGGTACAGGATCGACGGCTTTACGTGCTCTCCGAGGCATGAGGCTATAATACCGCCAACTCCCAGACTTCGGGCTGACACTAAGAAATTTTTCTTTTTACGCACAAATCCCATAGACACTTTTGGCCTAACCCGGGATTTGAACCTAGGACCTCGTTATCTACGTTTGAAGACGCTACCACTAGACCAACGAAGCTTAACACATACTTTAAAAAAAGAACTGCTAAATTGCTTGTACTTAATTCTGTAGTACCTACCGAGTTCCAAATTAAAAGAAATTATGACAACAAACAAGAATAGACACGAAAAATTTAATATTACAGTGTTTAGCGACAAGCAAAATTGAACTTTAAAATAATAAATTCCAAATTATTACGACTAGATGTTACGTGCGGTGGTGTTTATGCAATTACCAAACCAATTTCGATGCGAAAGAGTGCATATTACAATGTCTTGACTGGAATGGCTTACCCTGTTACAGTGTTACAGGGTATGAAAGGGTAAGCCTTTCGGAAGCGGTTCATTACACCCGTTCGAAGGTGTAACTCGTATCATAGGGTTTATTTTTTAAGCGCTTAAAAATACCCGTTCAAAAACCCGTTCAACGAGTATCCGGACGGTCCCTGTCTGAAAGTCAGCGGTATTATACCCCCGTGCCTCGGAGAGCACGTAAAGCCGTCGGTCCTGTATCTGACTTGTTTCCGGTCGTGTCGCTAGGCGTCCCATCGGATCATGAGAGTGAAGGAATAGAAAGTGCTCCTGTGTTTTTGCACACACTTGTGCACTATAATATATTCCGTGCAAATGGCTAATCTATATTGGGACTGGTCGCCGTGGCCGAAAATCGTCAAGGAGGACATTAATTAATTTAAAATATTACTCTTTATCATGTTATAAAGAGTAATATTTCAAATATAATCGCATATGTATGTACATTTGCGATTATTTTGTAAAAAAATACTGGACATGAACGTATGTTAATAGGCACAGATTCAGAATTGTTGCCCTTATTAATACTTCTTTTAAGATAAAAGTATACTATTAAGAAGATAAAAGGTAATGAAGTAGTGTGAATCGGAATGGCACTCGAGGGTTTCGTACCTACCATCGAGAGACTATAAAAAATATCATTATCTAAACCGCGATACGTATTCAATTACATGATTTCACAGAGTTTCTATTGCCGCTAACAACAAATAATATAAAATAAAATTAAGTTATAATTTTATTTATTATTATTTGTTGTTATAGAGGCAATAGAAACTCTGTGAAATCATGTAATTGAATACGTATCACGGTTTAGAAGATACAGACCCCCTGACAGACAGATGGATATACGGACTGAAAGTTGAAGCTTAGTAATAGCGTTCAACTGGTACCCTCAAGTTACAGAATCCTATAAATTCGTCGCGAAACCAAAAATATCGATTTTATCAATCGATATTTAATACATCTATTTCTTTTTGGTATCTTTGTTTTTACAGCTGCCTGATTTTAAATTATATATGCCTTATACAGTTAAAAAATCAGACATTAACCAGATATTTTAAATAACCTATTAAGGGCATAAGATAGGATTAATGCGTGTTTTTAAGTCGTGCAAATCAATTGCATTTCTATTGTTTACATTTTAAACTTATGTTGACGAAGCCTATCCAATACCTTAAATGGCCAATGTCGTGTTGAGAGTCACGTACTTATATGAGATTTCATCATGATACATTGCCTTAGTTGGCTCACTTATGGAGACGTCAATTTCACCCTCTAACAGCACAGTAAAACAATCAGATACCACGTAAAAGTACGGCCCATTGTTACAAATCCTCACAGGATGTAATTGTTCATTCATTATTATTAGTTGGTCACATAATTAAATTATATTAGACTATATAATTATAAAGACTAGCATTACAATGCTTTTAAGAACCTATTAAAATATAAACGTGCCTTTTAAATTTACCTGACAGATATTTAATGTTAGGAGAGCGTTATTAATGTGCAGAAAAACGATTTATAAATTGTCAATTTAGATAAAATGATTGATGGACAATGGCTGTATTGTATTGGTATATTATCCATACGATACAATCTCGAAATCGGTCCCATAGATATTATCCCGACATCGCAACTTATTTCCCAACTGACCCATCACTGTGTTAACTGAGCAATTTTATTCACGAGTATAAAGAAAATAGCCGTTCAAAATAAAGTAGCTTGTCAGAAGAAAATGTAGAAAATTGCGGGAATAGCTTCTCCCCGTCATCTAGCGGAAACTAAAATACCATTATTTATAAGATCAAATTTTCTTATTCGAAACAGTAATTGAAATAAATGTGCTTAGGTGTTTAATGTAAAGGAATAAAAACTGTTTTTCTGGAAAGAAAGTAACAATGCCGACCTGGCATTCAGCCAAAGCTAAATTAGATAATGGAGTTTGCGTGCAAAAATATAGGAAACCGAGAACAAAGACAAATGGGGTCGACTCTCACTCTGAAATGGTAAAATAAAATAACACGGGGAAGATTGAGGTTGGCCTTTACTGTATGGGTGCACCTCATGTCGTCACGTGCTTCAAACGTGGTTACCCTGAACGAAACATATTACACCTCAATGGAGAAAGATCTTTTTTAAAAAGCTTTTGTTGCTAAGGAACTTGTGAAAAAATTCACCAAGTTGTGGGAGTTAAGAAACTTTGTCGAATTTATTTTGAAAACTCCCTCGTGTCACACTTTACAGGCGAGTAAATGTAGAAAAGTGGAATTTTATATAAAATAAGGTGCACTGATGCAACGGAATGAACTCAAAATTTGGAGGCTCATAAATGTGTATTTAAAATTAAACTGCATCTTTATTACAGTTGCATAATTTTATTGTGTTCCTACCGAAATATATGAAGGCATATTTCGTGGAATAAATTCACGTTTGTTATTTTACAAAGCTGCAGAGATTTATGTGGAAGGTAAATATTGGTTTTCTAATATGATTAATTCCGACCGGGTTATAAGATTTTATACATTCACGGGATAAAACCGACCGGACTAAATAATAACGTCGTGATGCTGGCAACGATGATTTATTATATCGCTTTCCTCGACCGCCCGAATGAACCACATGAAAAATGATCTCGGTTATTGCTAGCAGCAACTCTGCAGTTGACGCTTTGTTTAAGCACAAATGACTCCCACTATGAAGTTGTTATTTCGTCCGACTTATGTTTTTACCAGATTGTGTACTCGTCGGCAAGCCTGCCTGTCGCCTCTTCGCCCTCTAGCTTTCGCCACACTATGATAAATCGTTCACCGCTAAATCTGGGCTGTTTTGTGTTTGTCTTTTAAATGTGCATCTTTACATATCAAATGTATATTTGCCAGATTATTTCATTGATGTCTTTAACAACAAGTCTAAAATTCTAAACAAAAGTCAAAACCTTTATCATAATACCAATGGGAACAAATATAATATGAGACCATATAGAAAGCATAAAATATATGAAAATAGGTTCACAAATAAAGGAAAAATTGCAGGACGTACATAAAAAAAAAACAAATATAAAATCGAATTGATAACCTAATTTTCAGTCCGGAAAAATACAAGTATTTTATTGTAATGTAATAAAATGCTAATATGCATTAGCAGATCAATTAACATTCAGTCAGAATAATAAAATAACTATTTTAATTTATGGATATTGCTAATTATTACAGTTAAATTGGGAAAAAATTATTAAAAATTTAGAATTTTTATAAATCAATTATCTTCTCTTCTATTCACCGTAAAAAAGTCTCGTTTAAGGGTGCAATAAACTAAAAAATAAATAAACGTACAAAAATAAAAAAATCTAATATTATAATATTAGATTTTTTATTTTTATACGTTTCCTGCAAGTCTATGTACATAATTTTTATGTAACGATACATAAATTTCTTATTTACTCAAAGTTAATCAGCAGTTGCGTCTAAAGTACTACTTTTTTGCGGTGAGGCCTTTTAATTGTCACTTCAGTTTAAACGGAGAGTGCGAAACGGTTGTGATAAGGGTTTCTTTCTCTTCGGTGCCGGAAATTAATTGTCACCGAACGGAAAATAGGGCGAAAGTCCAATTAATTATTAGTCACTTCATTTATTTAACCCGCCTGCTCGGAGCTTCTTTTTGATATTAATGTCCAAGTGCCAGACTAATCTTAAGTCGCTCTTAAAAATAAGGGTGCGGAATTTTTTCCCTTCCTTAATTTTGTCATGAATAATCAGGACCAAAACGTTTTTGTTGAGAGCTTTTAACTTAATATATAATTATATAACTATCTGTTACCGGTATTTTCTAACCTTTTAAAGTATAAAATAAACGAATACAGCGTTGAATTGTAGGAACAGTTTCCCCATGTTCATAATCAAATCCCATTAAAACATAAACACTAAGCCCAATTATAATACACAAAACACCTCTTAAGAATGAAGGAGCATTCATTTCATTCAAAACCATTCTCAACTGTCTATTATAGCATCAGTCCTCTCAGTCTTGTGGTAAACTCTCATCAAGAGTTGAATAATGAGCCCGAACTCGATTTACATAGTACCTATAACATTAAATGTTTCCCGCTAATGTCCATGTGCTTATATATAAGACAGCGTATATAGAGAGAACCATTCAGACAACCATTTAAACCTATAAATAATCTCTTTGAAAAAACTTGATATATATGATATATAAATATGTATAACTGGCCTGTGTGAATGGAACAACCGGAAGTGGAACATTCTCTGACCAAATCGGAGACGTTCTCAAGAAAGGTCAGGTCAGAAGTACCCTAAACCGGCGAGCATGTATGAAGAATATAATGACAGTAATCGAGGCAAAAGACGTGTGCAAAGATCGTGACAAATGGAAATCCGTTGTCTCTGCCTACCCCTCTGGGAAACAGGCGTTAGTCTATGTATGTATGTATGTATAAATATATATACCTAGAAATAATTATGTATATTTAACTATATTAATAAAACATTTTATGACTATTTACAAGTGCTTTTTTCAAGTCTACGTATAAGAACCTATTATATTTTATTTATAACGTTCGCAATAGAAAATAATCTCTGTTTTCCAAAATAACTTTATAAAGACACACATTCTATGTGGGAATTGAACCGGGGGCCGAAGTGGCACGACAACTTAGTTAACCCGTGCGTCATACGTGCAGTCAATATAAGTAGTATATGTACCTTTTATCACTTTAGCTATTACCATCCTAGGAAGATATAGATAGCACAACCATTAAATACGCCGGAAACGCTATAAAAAACCCTTATATAATAAAAAAAATCCTTGTTATTATAATAATATCTAGGGACAATGTCACACAGATCACCCTAGCCCCAAACTAAGCAAAGCTTGTACTATGGGTACCAGGCGACCATATACATACTTATATAGATAGATAAATACTTAAATACATAGAAAACATCCATAATTCAGAAACAAATATTCGTGCTCATCACACAAATATTTGCACTTACCGGGATTCGAACCCAGGACCACCAGCTTCGTAGGCAGGAGCACTACCAACTAGGCTACGGTGACCGTCGTATTACACCTAAAATCTACAATAAGCTACAGTATCATTCTGGTGTATCATAAGAATATTTTTAATAAATTGTTACTTCAGTTTTTAACTAAAATACTATTAACGAATATTTATTAGACAAAAACATGAAACATGAAACTAACCAAGATATTAAATCAGTTCGCCCAGATTTGTGTATCAATCAATGATTGAATTTAAAATGTTTAATACTCATTCAATAACTGGTAAAATTAATTTCTGTTCTTATTCTGTATTTTCTTGACCACAACGACATATATATTTTGTGTAGAATTCATAAATATTGTATTATTATAATGTGCCCAATTAAATCAGATTCAATTGCATGCCGAACTGTTGATACATGATAAGAAAAAGAAGTGCACTTTATAGCATAAGGAATATACACAATACAATATGCATAGAACAATATTTTGCAATTGGCGGCCTTATCACTAAAAGCGATCTCTTCCATTAGAATAATGTTGTTGACGTGGCTAGGTTAATAATAAGTTTTCTTGCCTGATTGGCAGAAAATAATAAACTGGAAATTTTTAAAACACCTGTATGTCGGAATTTAATATATGATTGTTTGATTGATGATGAATTAGGTGCTAGTTATAACATCTAATTATTAGTTTCATAACATAAAATACCCTTTTAAAACCATTTGTCACGGTGCATCATCGCGTCAGTCCACTCAGTACTGTGGTACCTACCTAACCTAACCTACTAATTTCTATGTTATCTTTTAATGTTATCATCCTAGCACGAAAAGAAGAAAGAACAGGTCTGTTGTGGATTTTTAAAATTATTATCCTGTAACGAAAATGACACAAGGCATAATAGATCACGGTTAACCTTGAAGATAATTTATATTGAGTGTGAATTCAGGATGGAACTATAAAACATAACATATTAATATTCAAAGTCACTAACGTCCACGTTTAATCTCATATAATAATACGTATAACAAAAGATTACCTAATCATGTACACTTAGATTTTTGTTTCAGTTCAATATATTTATTTGAACAGTCACAATGATATCAAATATATTGGAACAAAAAGGTCTAAATGCCAACTTTTGTGTCTAAACAAAAGTTTCGCCTAAAATTGGCAAAAGTTTGAATGAAGTGACTTAGGTAACTCGCGGCGTTTCGCGCCGTCAGCTGCGGTGTTCCCATCGCCGCCGCCCTAATGTAACGAAATAAAAAATAATATTTATTTATACGTAGATTCAAAAAGAACAATCTGACATGGAAAAAGTTCGTTTAAAATCAATGCTGTTGGAGTTTCAAATAACTTTTTTGTAAAAGTTAATATCGGCGCTGTAACTTCATGATGCTTTTAGTGTTCTGTTTAATGGTCACAATGACTACGCAAAATGGAAGGGTGGGCGCGTTACGCAAGCAAAATGGTTAGGCGGACTTAGTTGGGGCCTTTATAGTAAGTTACGATTTCATACGATAATCTCGCTGATTATTAATGTGGGGTTCATTTAATCACATTATCATCTTGTTTTTTTTTAAATAACTTATTCGATAAACAATATGGCTGATTTGCAGCACGTTCCGTACCTTGTAGGCACTAGCAAACCTTAAGTTATTCCTCACTTAATGATGATCCATTAAGACCTTGGGAAAACTGTGAGGCAAACGACAGCATAATTATGAGAAATTAGACTAAGTATACCGATCCATGAAGTTTTTGTCCGTTGTTCATCACGACCAGTTCTCCAATGCAGTTGAAAGCGTTTCCCAAAATAATAGTCATTAATATCAACTCCTCTGAATTCGCACGTTCAAAACCCCGCGAAATACAAGGACTAAAAGCAAAATGATAATTACAATGCGAATGTAAGCCGACAGATAAGACGGTTTATTTGTTTTCATTGGGTTTCTAATATTTACACGAATGCATACTTACGACCACGACTCGAGTCTGTGGAGTTAGTAAACAAATGACATTAGCATTGCCTTAATCGACACCACGGGAGCTGTAGCGCTCACAAACAGTGTGTCGGGCTCCATCTACTAGCAATTTTCTTGTTTTGACAATTTCACACAATTTGAATACTGCCATCAGTATTCAGTACCAACGCCTGTGATTATTTAAATTTTGTACCTCAACGCAAACAGAAAGCTAATCTCTTTTGTTTGACAATTAATTTGCCAACTCGTTTTGTTGCGCAATATAAAATCTTATTATAATCACGAAATGACAAGTACCTCCTTCACGAGAAAAGAAGGCAAACAATATATACAATAGCTAAGATTTGCCTGAATTAGTTCCGATTTGAATGAGGAAAAGAAAACATAATTTATTGAGAGATGTTTTTATATTTCGCCGTCAGCCTTTATTATCTCGGAAATGTTACTAGGAAATGAAAGCGTGTAATCGTATATGTAACAATTTATTGCCACTAGCGGAAGACACAATTTCTGATAAAGCGGTATATTGTATCGTAATGGAGATTGTTTTAAATGAAGGCAATGAGACGACCGCACCGGTACTACGGCGGGTGCATGCGCGCCCCACTTTATTGGCGAAAAGGAAACATTTATTACATGTTAAGAGCCCGTTTATGTCTATACCGGTGCCAAGGATCTAATAGAGTATAAATGAACGTGAAATGAGCGTACATGCTGACCTCATGTAACCCTCACATACTCTGATAGCCGCATTCGAGCCAAACTCTGACCTCTTTACATGTAAACCTATTTAAACTCTAGACTTAGATTGTTATTTTGCATTAGCATTTTTAGAGTATTTTGTCGTTTTTATTTGACACTAGTATCATGGCATATTTGGCTCTAAAAGTAGATAGGCCGGGGATATACATACACACGGGCATAATAAGTAAATGTATAGTTCCGTTGTGTGATTATTATATCTGATTTATTATAAAATAAATTTTATAAATGTTTTCATACAATCCGTGTAACTAAATATTTATGGAACTAGAAATAATTATGTTAACCTATTTAATTATATTACTTAAAACATGTTCTGACTATATACAAGCACTTTTTTAAAGTCTACGTGAGTAAAAACCTTTTTTAATTATTTTATTTTATGTATGAGTTCATCGGGGGCAATCGATGGGTCAGAAATGCGTCAGTATTAAGAGATGCGCCCGTATAAGAATATGCTGTCCCATTGCAGGTCAAACGCCTTCCTTTCTATTTTTCGCTCATTTCCTTCTAAAAATAAAAATAAATATTGTTTTCTTTGTCCGTTCATCTGGACGTTTTTCATCTCTGAAACGACTTCGTCCAATTTCGACGTGACTCTCACTAGCAGAGCATATGGTATAATGAGTATAATTGAGTACCTTTTACCACAATAAATCTGCTCCCAAGGGATAGAAAAATAGTTTTTACACGTCGTTAACTAACTCGAGGGTAGAAGTTAGTAAATAATAAGAATATGTGTTGAGGTTTTGTACAAAAAAAGTACATGAAAAGTAACTATATAATGCAGCCAGCTGATAGGTACAGATACTCAGTAACGTAGACATTGGACTTCGCCGTATGTGTCGTATGCCGGGGGTTAAAATATATGTATGCATGGGGAAAGACCCTTGGGCTGATATTCTAAGAACAGCAATATCGATGAATTTTATATTAAGTGACTTTAGTGTCGCCTTCCAATACTTTGGGGAAATTCATCCCCTTCAGAGGCAGTCTTCAACCGTTGGGGTACCATTATTGGATTCTGGCATCTGTGCATATAAACTTTGTTTACGAATGAAAAGTTAGAACTGATTTAAATTCTCCCCCTTCTATTGTTTTTTTTTAAGAAAAAGTTCGAGACTCTTTCCTATTGTAAGTAGTATATTTCAAATGGGTTTTCTTTGCTATATATAGATACAGTTTTCGTTGGTTTTCATTGATGGAGAGGGCTGCTTTTTAATTAACAAATTAATTTTTACATTTCATTACATTTATTAAATATATACTTAATATTATAAAAAGGTAACGTTTGTGAGTTTGTGACGTTGTAAGGGATAATCTCTGGATCTACTGAACCGATTTTCAAAATTATTTCATCAATAGAAAGCTACATTATTTTGGAGAGTCATAGGTTAATGAAAACTTTCAAAATTAATAACGCATCTTTACTTAAACTTCAATAATGTAATCCAAGTTGCGGGACAAACGGGCAGGGATAAAAATATTAATAATGCGGAACGAAGTCCGCGGGCACTGCTAGTATACTATAAATATTTATCTAACAATACATCCGATGTTATTATTAACAAGCTTGTTTTGTTAATGAGTTGACATAACAACGCTAAATGTAATTCTAGATGGGTTAAGCTTAACTCGCTTTGTTTGGAGTTACTCACAAAATCGAGATGTTTCTGATAGGAAACTCAATAAGAACGATTTTAGCAAAAACCCTTCCAAATCGAACCAACCTTTCTATCCTACTAATTATGTAAATATTTATGTGGTTATATGTCTGCATTCTTAAGTGTTTGTCATTTTGTTTTACATGATATGTAAAGAGGAGGCTCACTATTCCACCAGACTTTAGAAACGGACGGGGACTCAAGCGATATAGCAAGTAATCTGAATCAGAGGGTGCCACTCTGGGTTATTTAGTTTGCAGTCTTATTTTCTTTTAGGGTTCGGACCTCGACTCAAGGTGGTGTAACGTTATTTATCACACTAATATTATAAAGGCGAAAGTTTGTGAGTGTTTGAGTGTGTATGTTTGTTACTTTTTCACGGCTGGAGTGATTTTAATAAAATTAGGTATGGAGTTATTGGTAGCCCTGCATTAACACATAGGCTATAATTTACAAAGTTTAATCGAAATGCTTATTTATAATGTTTTTTTTTGTCAGAGGGCGACCAACGAGCATATGCGTCACCTGATGGTAAGTGATCACCGCTGCCCATAGACACTCGCAACACCAGAGGAGTCGCGGGTGCGTTGCCGGCCTTTAAAAGTCGGCAAACAAGTGTTGCGGACCCTTCCCCCCACCCCAATGAGCTCTGGCGACCTAACTCACACTTGGAAACACAACATTAAATTATTAATGTTATTATTAAGGAATGCCTTCTGTAAGGTGGAGGTACTTCCCCAGTCGGGCTGCTCTTTGAGCGAATGAACGCTATGCCCTACCTCTCTTAATTTTTTACACACCAGGCCAGACTACGCGGCATACTTTTTATGTAATTAAGAATTGACCTGTGATTAGAAATATCTGCCTGAAATGGGTGCACCAATAGCGGTTGTGTTAGTTTCGCACGTTGGCACGCTCCATGGAGAGTGCCATACTGTGTATATATATATATATATATATATATATATATATATGTATATTTTACACTATTGACCCATACAGGGAGAATTTTTTTAATATTTTTTATATAATAAAAAATGGCCTTCTATTAGTACCTCAAATCTGTGATTTCGAACATATCTTTACATTAGGAGCACCGATAGCGGTAGTTGACCCGCTCTGTATCGCTCGGTATAACCGCGCTTCAGGGTCATCAGTGAAGAGGTTTGATTGCAGCTGGTAACTTACACACGCCCGGGTTAGATACACAAGTATACGACCAGAGGCTAATTGATCTACGATCGTAGCTTAACACAGTAATTGCATTAAACATTTTCATGCATTTGTATGACATTGGCGATTTATTTCATCTAGATACGTGTTTGTTTAGTACTGACTTTGAGAATTACCATTTTAAACATATTTCGTGGTCGATAATTTTTAACTTGCAAATAAAAACTTTACGGCACTTGTGGCGGTGGTTAAATCGCTACCTCAGGGGTGCTGGCTGAGTTAGTAGCTTTGCGAGTTAGCTGATACCCTGGGTTAAAACATAAGCTGATTTCTAAAGATTCACGCGGGTAAAACCGCGGGGCACAGCTAGTGGATGATAAGTATCTTTCATCTTATTGGAATGTAAATGCGAAAGAAGCGGGAAGAAGCTATTAAAGCATATTTGATAACCCGATATTATTATGTATTAACAAATTCAGTAGTTACTGAATCACGTTTGTTTTTTTTTGTAAGAATCAACAACGTGATTTGGCATTAAAACATGTTAAAGCAAAATTAACACACTAAAAAATTGTAGTTGGCATCTTCATTATACTTTTATATATTATAATATAATAATATCTCGGGACAATGTCACACAGATCATCCTAGCCCCAAACTAAGCAAAGCTTGTACTATGGGTACCAGGCGACGATATACATATCTACTTATATAGATAGATAAATACTTATATACATAGAAAACATCCATGACTCCGAAAAAAATAT
This sequence comes from Pseudoips prasinana, assembly GCA_951640165.1. Classification (NCBI taxonomy): domain Eukaryota; kingdom Metazoa; phylum Arthropoda; class Insecta; order Lepidoptera; family Nolidae; genus Pseudoips; species Pseudoips prasinana. The sequence continues at coordinate 16,009,678 of OX621245.1, forward strand.
TCGTGCTCATCACACAAATATTTGCACTTACCGGGATTCGAACTCAGGACCACCAGCTTCGTAGGCAGGAGCACTACCAACTTCCTGGCGGCAGTCGACGCGACGGTTTACACCGAGATCCGCGTCCGCCGGAAGAGCGGTGAGGCGCCAGAGCAGACGCCGTCGGTGCTATCCTGCCTCACCTCGAGGCCTGGGTGGGAAGGAAGGACGGTTAGATCACCTACAGACTGACTCAGATACTCACCGGACACGGGTGTTTCGGTGAGTATCTGTGCCGGATCGGCCGAGAAGTGACGACACACTGTCACCATTGCGGGAGCGACCTGGACTCTGCCCAGCAAACGCTGGAGGAGTGCCCGGTCTGGGAGGCCGAGAGACGAGTCGCTGAGATCGGACGGGATCTTTCGCCACCAGCAGTCGTGTATGCGATGCTGGCTGGCGACTCCACCAAATGGTACGCCGTGGTCTCCTTCTGTGAGGCAGTTTTGCTGCAGAAGGAGGCCGCCGAACGGGATCGGGAACGAGCCGATCCCGCTCGTAGGCGGAGGAGGCGTCGGGGTAGTGGCGGCAGCCGTTAGCCCAACTCCCCTCGGGGCTGCGGTGGCAGTATGAGAAGTGTCCTCAACTGCCGCCACGTGCAAGCAGCCCCGGGAAGACAGCGAACTGTTTGTGGCGCAGTCGCTGTGCCGTACTGGCAGGAGTCGGCAAATGGGGAGGGCAACCCACAGTCCTCCCAGGGTGCGTGTCCCGACCATCTGGGACACGGCGCAAAAGAGGGGCACCGGAACAGCATACCCGCGTTCCCGGGGCTCCCCCTATCAGGCGCCAGAAGAAGTCCACGGCAGGTTAGGTTTAGTCGGTGCGAGCCCAACATACCCACCCGCAGACACTTTTTGCGGGTGGCATGCATTAGCATTCCCCCTGCCTTCTCAAAAAAAAAAAAAAATGTAGCACTACCAACTTGGCTACGGTGACCGTTATTATATATATTTATCCATGCTATTAAAATTCATTCTTCGACGATTAACTGTATATGAAATTAGGAAAATTCTTTAACATCTTTATTATAACGATACGTCAACCAATTATAGCTAGACTCTATTAATCTGCCCGCATATGTAGTGTCAGACGTTGACTATAAATAGCATAGTTGTATTGTCATTATGTAGGTATTGGTAAGTGGACTAAGGAGCTTATAGTGACGCCCGTCTCACAGTGGAACGAATGTATGGGAGCGGTTGGACGTAGACATGTCCGAAAAAAAAGAGTAAAATTATGCCAAACTAATGATGCCATCTTATTCGATTACTTAATGCCTTCATAACTTGTGGTGATGAATTTCTTCATAACTCCCATATTTCGGGAGTAATTTGAGAAAATGTGAAATTTTACTATGAAAATGAGTGTATCGAGCTCTCTCCCTCCTGATTCCGGGCTTGTTTCAAGTAGCGGTCTCTAATATCATAATGCTAATACTAAGAGCTATATTTAATACTAAGACACATAGTGCGCCAAATGTGCACTTTCTGGGATAAAGAGTGATGTTTATTTTATAACACAATTTTTTTATTTTTTGTTTATTTTGTTGATTAAAACCGTTTTTCTAAAGGTTTACCTTATTACAATAACATTTCTGAGCAGCCAATTAGAGAAGATATAAGCTAATTAGGATATATAATTAGGGACTTAAGGTTTACATATAAAACTGATGCACTAATGATTACTGATAAGAACATTGCTATTATTTAATTACTAAATGGCTCTTAATACACTAATTTAGCACGCATCATTTACTAATTATCACAATAACTAATTACCTTGCAATATTTAACAAAGGATACCTGGGATACCTGGATTTTATATAAATAGGTCACTATTAGTAACTTTAAAATCAGTGTTGATTTACACCTCGTTGTATCCAAGCTAATCTCGCAATGTATTTTCCAAATTTTAATACAAATCTTGATATTCACGTTGCTTTATGCGCACGCGCACATAAAGATTTACGCGACTTTAACTATTTGTTCAGTGTTTTAAAAGATAACAGTTGTGTTCAGTTATGTGAAAGTGCTGAAACAAGTTTAAAAGACTGGTGTCGTCGATTTTGCTACCGCATTTATGCAAAATGGACAAAGTCTGGAAGAAGCACAGATAAGTTTCGGAAGAAACATGAGATTTGGCTACAGGCTGCAATTCAATGGCCGGAATTACAGAATGAAAATATGGAACCTTCTACAGAAAATATAAGTGACGTCATTGAGCCCATAATTTCTCCTGCTAAATCTGATGCTTCAACTTGTACACATCCTAGTCCTCGTAAATCTTCAACTTACTTAAAAGTCATACTCTCATCAGTTCTTGTGAATATTTTTGTTAATATATATTTCTGTATATATATAATATATTTATAGACCTCTTAATAAGTCTGTCTGCGGTTTAAAGTAAATACAAATGGGGAAAAAACGTTTTTTTTTTTTAATTTTCATTTCCTTTTATCCCAGAAAGTGCACATTTGGCGCACTATGTGTCTTAGTATTAAATATAGCTCTTAGTAATAGCATTACGATATTAGAGACCGCTACTTGAAACAAGCCCGGAATCAGGAGGGAGAGAGCTCGATACACTCATTTTCATAGTAAAATTTCACATTTTCTCAAATTACTCCCGAAATATGGGAGTTATGAAGAAATTCATCACCACAATTTATGAAGGCATTAAGTAATCGAATAAGATGGCATCATTAGTTTGTCATAATTTTACTCTTATTTTTCGGACATGTCTACGTCCAACCGCTCCCATACATTCGTTCCACTGTGCGTCTGGACTTTAGCACTGACAATAAATAAGGCTGTATTGTCCAAATATCCAGCGGCCAACTAATTGCCGCATCTTAATCCACTAAAATAAAACGGGGTTGGAATTAAACAACTGCTGTCTACTGTCCTTACCTGCAAGTAATTTAAATGTAAGCCTACACCTTCATTTGTTTATTGAAATCACGGGACTGATTTAATGGGTATAAATGGGTTTCCCTTATTGCTTATGGGTGCCTCACAAAGTTAATTTGGTGCTTCACTAGTCTTGGTAATAATTATTGCAGTAGGCACATTATGTATCATACAAACTGTAATTGAAATGCAAAAAAATAGCGACCTGTGTCTTATTGGGGGGTCTCATTGTAAGAAATTAAAATACGTGTAGTCTAAAAACTAATAGTAATTAAGAAACTTAGTTAAAAAAAACTCTTTAAAGTCTTTTGATTCTTTACGTTTAAAGGACTTCAAAAAAAGCATTAATCTACCGAGACCTATCTTTATCCGATGTGTATAGTTTAGGGCTAATTGTGTGATCTGTCGGAGGAGTAGTGTCATTTATATTTTTCAATTTTATTTAATTTTAAGTTTGTTATAGAATTTTTTTATTATTTTAAAGACAATGCCCGCAATAAGGAATCTAATCCCTGTATCGCGAGGTACTTTACAAACATATAATAAACGGACAGAAATTACATCTAGACTCAGAACAACTATTTATGGGTCACACAAACAGTTATCCGGCGCGGGACTGGAACCCACGACACGAAGCGGCGAGGCGACTGTTTTAGCCGCTGCGCCACACGTGCAGTCATTTTATCACGTTGTATTACAGATAATTTTATGAAAGTAGAATGATATTATCATAATAATATACATAGGCCTAAGTCTTAAATTTAAGTTTAACCGAAAGATGTGACACACTCTTTGACAAAAACTTAAGATCTTCACAATTACCGGCGTTGCGCCACGGAATTAGTGGTTTCGAGCGTCCCTAAGTAAAAGATCATCGGTCTATCTTGTATGGGGCCGATTTTACGAGGACCATCTTCAGTCCTCAGCCTCGTCGGTTGGCTCTGTCTGACAGACAGATCTCTTGCGAAAACTTTAGAGCCATTTTTCCGTCTGACGGTCGCTTTAATATTGATTGTATTAAATTAGTGCGTGTTCTCAGTCATAGCTATGTCTGTTGAGATGCCTGTATCTACTAGCACTTTGTCAAAATAATTCTGTATGTGCCATACAACGTAAAGAGTAAAATCCATACTAAAGGGGTAATTGTTAGTGATACACGGACAGATATTTGTGTGCATGAACATGTCTGTTTCCTGAGTCTGGGTGTAATTATCTATATAAGTATGTATTTATAAAAGAAAAGTGGTATATGTAGTATATCAGTTATCTGGTTTCCATAGTACTAGCTCTGCTTAGTTGGGGATCAGATAACCGTGTGTAAATAATGTCCCAGGATATTAATATAATTTATTCACATTATTTAATAGAAGCCTGCAAGTTACAATTCAAACTGTAGGTATACGACTGTATACTAAGAAAACTTTACATCTTACTTCTTAAAACTGTTTCTTTTATTCTCCCGCTCATATATATGACACTACATTAAAATATTTCACGTCACCTAAGTAACTACTTATTTATACTTTAATCAAGAATATTACCCACTATGAATACTTACTATGCGCATAGAAAATACTTGGCAAAGAGAATTAGTGGAGCTTTTTATAATATTAGCAACTGTTATTAAATCCTACTATTATATTATAAAGGGGAAAGTTTGTAAGGATGGATGAATAATGTTGACGCAAAAAACTACTGAACGGATTTTGATGAGACTGTATACTAATATACCTTATAAGTACATCCAAAAAACATACAGGCTATAATTTATAAACTTCAACATGGATGAAGCCGCGTGGCACAGCTAGTAGTAAAAAAATAATGATTGCCACTCAACGACCCATCGCCACAATATTCAATCTACTTTTATTTAAATTTAAATACTTTATTATTAAAGCTCAACGAAAAATGTTAAAGTCTATTGTGAGGTAGATTAATAGGAGTAAGTAGTACTATATTTATTCAAATATTAATGTGCCCAAAACAAACATATTATTATTTATGTTAATATCATATATATGTAATATGTTTTACGCAGTACTCGAAACAGAATAAAAATTCAATTTAAAACATATGTATCCCAAATAGGTTTTAAGAATATTTGGACACGTTTTGTAAGTATTGAGGTTATACATATCTACCGGCCGCGCAAAATACTCGTCTGTTCGAATATCAATCCTCGAAAACATTCAGAACAAGTTACATGCTGAGGGCATATCTAACACTTTTTCCAAACATAACGATTTTTACCCGACAACTCCTACTGCAAGCCAAGTTAAGAAACTTTGTTCCGAAAACTACATCCTTAAAGGATGTCGTTTATAAATATAATTATTTTGGCTCTGAAAAAGCATACGACTCACTAGAGGATAAGCAGTTACCATAAGAATAATAATGTCCTTCTAGCTGAATAGCCTTCTAGACTGGCCGCCGTGGTTCCACCAGTCTCCATAGAGATTAGCCATCTACGCGGGACATATTATAGTGCACAAGTGTATGCGCACTTTCATGATCCGATGGGACGGAAAGAGGTCAGGTACAGGACCGACGGCTTAAAGTGCTCTCCGAGGCACGGGTACAATACTGCCAACTCCCAGACTTCGGGCTGATGGTGAGTTTTTTTTCCTTTTACAGAACCTACCTATATAAAATTCACATACAACGCAGTAAAACCACTTGACCTAGTTCTCAGAATTAAATTTTAATGTTAAGAGAATTGAATAACATTGAAACTATATTGATTAACTCTACAGCATTCATTGTTTTATTAAGTTAACTTCATTAAGGTTCATTTCATTTATATTAGTTCAAATTAGTTTGATTTAATCTATAAAATTCTCGGTTACAGTGTTTGTAAACAAGCTCCTCCGAAACTTTTTGTATATATATTTGGTATATTTGAGAATAGGTCAAAAACTATTCTCTAAACCCCTGTTACAAGGGAAGTCGACTACAATTTTTATTTCATTGGACAATTTGTTATTAAAAATACACGTTAGCAATGACATTGTATACACATGGACAAATCATGGATTTGGCTGCCTCGTTAGTCAAGCAATAGGGGGGGTATTCAAATCCTTGATGGGGCAAAAAGTGACATTACGCAAGGAAAACCCCCAGCAGTGCCAAGAACCTGGAAGATTACGGTGTATGAACCTCAAAAAGTTTGTAAATCCATCTTATTGCTGGGGGGCTAAGTCGGAATGATCGGCGTTCAACTAAATAAAGATTGAAAATGACTTAATCAATCGTTAAATCGGCTTCGACGTTAAAAATCGATTCCGGACCATTTATGACGTCACATGTGCTCATGGAAGCCGATTTAACGATTGATGAAGTAATTTTTAACCTGTATTTATTTGAACGCCGATCACTATCCCGATGTGCAGCGACTTAGCCCGTAGCCCCCTGGTCCGGATAGCCGTCACATTCGATTATGAGCGTCAGGGCATAGAGAGTATACCTGATAATATTTCCTAGATAGTAGGCTAGATTTTGTTATGTTTTTGTACTATATATCAACTGCACTAATAAATAAATATTATTATTTCTTGATTAAGACGATATGGCATATATGTATTTAAAATAAAAAAACATATTTTCTCTTTTACTTTGTATAGTATCCACTTAATTAGTACCATCTTTCTATTTCCTCTATCATTAGAAACTAAAATAAATAACAATATATGTAGTAATGAACATGTAAATAGGGCGAGAACGTTTCCGACAAACAGCTATGCAGTTTGGCAAAAATGACAATAATGCAAAAAAAAAAGAAAATCTTTCGCGCAGTAACCAAAAGTCAACCATGAGTATTATATTAACTTTTTAAATTAGTACAAAACGTTTGTCTATAGTTTTGAAACCCTTCGGAAGCTTGTTTTCAAGGAGTTACAGCACGGTAGATATCCCCACCAAACCGGTGCGGTCAGCTTGCGATATTCGTATGGGTGGATAGTACATACGGATGGATATATATATATATATATATATCTCACTTGTTTTCTCTTAAATTAATGTATTCAATTAAATCCTGTCCTCGTAATACTTATCGTATTCATCTTATAGTTCACTTTACTAGAAACAATACTATTAATTTAGATTTCCTATAATTAAAAAAAACCTCTACCTTAAACTTAACTTTATAAAAGGACTTTTAGCTCTTTGTTTTAAGCCTGTTGTGTCAAGCTGTAAAGCAAGATTTAAGCAATTAAAATGATAAAGAAAAGAAAAGGTTCGCGAACTAATTCGTGTCTGAGGTATTAACATAATAAGATATAAAATACCTTATCTTAAAAGTGTGCCTAACTGGAAATTATTTAATCTGAGGACTAAAAATAGTTGTGAGTTAAAAATAATAAATATAATAATAAAAATAATTATATAAATATCTTGAGACATCTAACAATCTGCCATCTGATGCGAAACTAGACATAGCCAGTACTGTGGCAACCAGACAACTGATAAAAATAGATATGTATTTTTAAATACATACCTACATAATATAAATAAATTAAACCAGGACACAGAGAAAATAATCGAGCTCATCACCTAAAGATTTATCCCGGGTGAGGATCGAACCCACGATCTGTAGCTTAGCAGTATGGGTCACTAACCTCTAGACCAAAAGGCCAACCATAGAGCATATCTATACATATAATAAAATCGTATGAAAGTCAAAACTGTACATTGAATATTTAAAAAGACCAGCCAAGTACGAGTCGGACTCGCACTTGAAAGGTTCCGTAACAGCAAGTATTTCAGTTGATTAAATTAAAGCAAATTGCTGTTTATAACGTATTAAAAAAAACTACTTGCTAGATCTCGTTCAAACCAATTTTCGTTGTTAGTTTCTATGGTAATGTACATCATATATTTTTTTTAGTTTTATCATTCTCTTATTTTAGAAGTTACAGGGGGGGACACTCATTTTACCACTTTGGAAGTTTCTCTCGCGCAAACTATTCAGTTTAAACAAAAATGATATTAGAAACCTCAATAACATTTTTGAAGACCTATCCATAGACACTCACATGTATGGGATGAAAAAATGTTTTCAGTTTCAGTTCGATGTATGGCAACCCCAAAATTATTGTTCTTTTTCTATTTTTGTGTAAAAATCTTAATGCGGTTCACAGAATACACCTACTTACCAAGTTTCAGCAGTACAGCTCTTATAGTTTCGGAAAAAAGTGGCTGTGACATACGGACGGACAGACAGACAGACATGACGAATCTATAAGGGTTCCGTTTTTTGCCATTTGGCTACGGAAACCTAAAAAAGAGACTTGGGGCGTGATCTACAATGGATATCGAAGCCAAAAATATAGTTTTTAGAATTTTTATCTGTGTGTCTGTTTGTCTGTATGTATGTCCGGGCTAAACTGAAAAAATACTGCATGAATTTACTTCAAATTTTGAATGAATATTACTAAGAGGTCGGGTCAACATATTATTATAGGCTACATATTATCACGCTATCAGTTACGGCGGAGGAGCAATGATAATTTATAAAATTTAACGCGGGTAAAACCGCAGGGAACAGCTAGTTAAGTATATAAACATTGAACAAGTTGCTTACATAAAGCACTAATTCATACAATTCGTTTAGTAGGTCTTGCATTAAAACGTCTTTTTGGACTTAATCTTTTACGGGCGATTCATGTCCTGCATAACAACTTAAAATTAGTGAAAAGTATGACTAATTATAAGGTAATTGTAACAAATGTCAGTTATATAGTTATGTCAAGAAATTCTGTTACAAGCTTTTGATGTTAAGTACCAAAAGCTAAACGGATGGGCCGGTTGGCGTGGTTGGTAAATGCTTGCCTTTCACGTCGTGAGTTCGATTCCCATCCAGGACATATGTTTGTGTACAAGAACATGTCTGTTTGTCCTGAGTCTGGGAGTAATTATCTATATGAGTAGGTATGTGTTTACTAAAAGAAAAGTAGTGTCTGTAAAATATTAGTTATCTTAATAGCTTAGTTTAAGATCAAATGACCGTATCTGAATAATGTCCCAGGAAATTACTATTAATCTTCATTTCATCATTTCATTCTAAAAGAATAAATGATTTCTAATTTCAAAACAAACAAATTCTAAAACATACATTCTATTCTACCTATAGTTGACATTTGTATTCCTACTAAGTCGCCGGATATTTTACAGTCGTGGCAGGAAAATCGGTGCCCCCTGTGGTTCGGTAGACGCCCGGGGCAGTGGTCGTTTCCGACATGCTATAAATACGGCGCGAGCGGCGCGATTAATCACGGATACCACCTGCGTCTGCCTTACACCTGAGAGGCACCACAAGCAAAAACATTATGCCAGATTAGTGACGGTGCAATACTTTGTCGGATTTGGACGGGAATGTTAGTGGCAGGGTTAGACTTGTGCTTAAAAGTTACAAATTGACATTTTAAAAGGAATAATGACGAACTTTTATATTATATCTTTTTAATGTGATATATTTATGTATGCCTAAAAATGGGTTGAAAAGAGACTATGGTACTATAGTGGCTTGATACATCCGCGTTCAAGCTCACTGAGTAAACCAATCAGCAAGCAGCTGGTGAAAGAAATATGTATTTTTTAATACATTTACGGAAAATACATAACATTTTTAGTATTATTTTTAAAAAAAATTAAGTTTTCTCCGTACGGGTATAAAAAATAGCCCTTTGTCAACTATGCTGAAATTTGTTCGACGGGCATGTTGGCGTGGTTTGTAAATGATTGTTTTTCACGCCGGAGGTCGTTGGTTCGATTCCCACCACACGTCTGTTTGTCTTGAGTCTGGCTGTAATTATCTTAGCACAAGACGTGCGCAATCTTTAGCGACTTTTAAAGGAGAGGTGAAGAAGTATTATCTTTCCAAATTAGTTTCCTAAACTAGTGTTAATGTCGTTATCATTTTTTTAATGTTTCTTTTTCATAGTTACGCAATTTCTGCTACCTTTTACATTAAGTTTATAGGAATCTGTTGTTAATTACAAATGTATTCTTAATATAAATATTTATTATATATTATAGGGATATTAGTATATTTATTTATTTATGTATGTATTTTATATCTGTTGACTTTTGTTAGTTTAAGTTAGGTTAAGTTTAATTTATTCAAACACCTTCACTACCCAGTTTATTTTTAGATCCTTAGATTATATTCCGTTTAAGGTTGTCTGGAATCGCAGCATCGATAAGACCGCCCATTGTACTTTAATAACTTTATGTTCAATTATTATGCTATGTATTGGTGTACAATAAATAGTATTTTACTGTACTTATATGTATGTATTTATAAAAGAAAAGTATATGTACTTAGTACCTATATCAGTTATCTGGTTTCCATGGTACAAGCTCTGCTTAGTTTAAGATTAGATGACCTTGTGTGAATAATATCCCAGGATATATTTGTACTCCAACCTTGACTCTTGCAAATAAGGTACTTATTTTATCTTCTCAAAATTGCATATTATTATGCGCTGTTAGCTTATAAGAAATGAAACATTTTTGCTAATATATTAACGTACTAGTTGCCAAAAATATCTTCATTCACACCCTAACTAACCTTTACTCTTGAGATTAACTCGGAAATCCTACAAAGAATATTTCAGCGTCGCGTCGTCACTCAGTTGTATTAAGAATAGTTCTAGTGGAAATGTAGATCACATCGCTCCTTAGTGAGAGAACGATGTTTTCAATTCACTTCTTGTTTATTTGTTCTAATCGCAATTGAGATGTCATAATCACAACGATGTAAACGAACAAGGGATGTTTGCAGTAAGATTGTGCAGCTGCGTCCCCCTGTGATTCACGCGAGTCCTGCAAGTTTTCGACGGCACTCATGGGATAGTGAGGCATGCATTGTGTATGGTACACATACGTAATTTGTGTCTGTTGTTAAAAAAAGCCAATCGGTACACATGGAAAATGTAAGAATTGTTATAATTCTGTTGTTATGTGCATAGGGGATGCACATAACAACAGAAAAATATATGTACACATATTAACATTTTAATTCTCCGTGACAGAAAATGGACTATGGTTCTTTAGCATTCATTTCGTGCAGCTCCTCCGAATATTCCTCCTTCCTGCACTTAATCCTTATATTTTTTTATTTTATTTAAGACCCCAAAATCAATACAATAATGGTATTAGGTACTTATTACTTCCCCAACAAATCGGCTCATAGAGCAATAGGGCGCTATGCTCCACTTTACTTAAATATGATTACAGTGTAGCACTACCTAGGAGTCACTAATGGGTTTGGAACCCCGTATAGTTAGCTAGAACCGTTATAGTGTATTTTGATGATGTTTGGTCCGGCCAGTTGTGTTTATTTTTACTAAATTCAGGAATAAAACAATCCAAATACCTACCTACAAAAATACAAAAAAGGTATCTAAGTTTTTTTCTGTAGAATATCGCTCAATCGTAAACACTTCTTCCAAATTGATCAGTCTCCTGAGAGGATAAAGATGTGGGTTTTCATTAGAGCAAACCTGTCGAGACCACTAACGACTTGTTTAGTTCACAACATATACAACTTTGATTAATCAATTCAGAAAACGTTACGGAAGGTTATAAACGGTATCGTTATTAGATTGTGTTTATTAGGTGGTTGTTTGTATTTTAGCTCCATTAGATGGATTGATTAGGTACTTTGTAGTTGATACTAATATATTACCTTATTACAAAAGAAAGTCAAATTTTAGTCAATTTCTGCGTGATTTTTTTTCATGGTAACGACGGAAGCTAGGCTATTTGAGTATAACATATGTGATAAATATTTCATAGCGTTTTTTTGGGGTTTATAAAATTACCTCAGGACATTTGGGACTGTTTTGACGTTTACACGATTGTTTTGAGAGAGAAAATCAAAATGTTGGGTGATTTTCCATTTTTTCACAAGTTCCTTCCCGTGTTGTAACATACAACAGGTATGTTACAACACGCTGACGCACCTGTGAAAGTGATACCTCAGTGTTTATTCTGTGACAAATATTTTAATCCACCATTGGATCTGCAGTACATAAAATATGGGGGTCAACGAATGAAATGGTCCGTTAAATTCGATCTATAAAGCCTTACAGTAAAAAAATACAAATACAGCAAGTAAAAGTATTCGTGACCGCTGCTAATATTACACGAAAAAATAGACCGAAAAGTTTCAGACATGTTCAATTTAAAGTTTTACGATTATGATATTTTTAAATGTTTTTTATGTTGTTCAAGTCCATTAGAGGGAGTTGGTGTACCTAAATGACTACTGAGAACATCAAAATGGTGGGTGTCACAAGTAAGTTAGCAGATATACAGTAAAATTAAAAGTTGGATGGTCATATTTGGACGATAGATATCGTCCACTGCTGCATATAGTCACCTCCAAAGGTTGGTAAAGTTGCCATTTGTAGGGGTTTGTGTAGTCACCGTGTTAGGCATGCGAGTTTGCAGTCAGCTAGATGTAGCGCCACCTATGTAGGTGACACTGCTGACCGACTACCTAGTGTATCCCTTCTTAGTGGGCCGGTAACCGCACGGCTAGCGGGTTTATGAATGATCGTGGATATTGGGCGGCAGTATCATTAGCTAATATTTTATACACTTAGCACTCACGCACTCTAGAACTTTAGAATTTGCTTCTTTCACAAATATGTTAAATCGGCGCTAGTCTGCAGTCGGTGCAATATCTAATGAGATCAAATATTAAAGTTACACGAATTTGTTAAATTAGATCAATCAAGCCTAAGATAATCCTCTAGGTGTCCTAATCCCATATTGTTTTGAGTGCTCTTAGATAAGAGTTAAAAGATTCTAAAACCCGAAAATTTACTTTACTTTGATGCAATAATCAAAAAATTGTAAAGCAGGATGATGTTAATAGTCCTGATATTACATCCTAATACTTTGAGAAGATGCTAATTAACTCATTACCTGACTTTAACTGGCAGTAACTTCTTTTAAATAAAATGATAACTCATATCGATACCTAAGGCATTTAATAAAGGAATGAAAGGGAATTAAAGATATGAAAGTATGTAAATATTAGTTTAATTTAATATTCTATATTTTTTATTTATATTCATTTGTACAATTTATATTAAAAATAAAATTGCATGATTTAAATCACAACCGAATTTTTTCTACGAAACATTAACTGGTGGTGTGCGGAAAATAGAAATGTGTATTTCCTTTTACTATTTATTAAATCATCATCATCATAGTCTGATATCGTCCACTGCTGACATAGGCCTCCTCCAAAAGTTTCTAACGTTACCATTTGGAGGGTTTGAAGTAGTCACCGCGCTTCGCATGTGAGTTGGCGACCGCAGTTAGGTCGTAGCCATAATACACAGGTGGCGCTGCTGCCAGACTACCTGACAGTTGCCTTTTACGATACACATGGAATGGTATGGGGTGGCCCTATTATTCTTTCGAGGCCGGAAACTGCATGGATATAATTTGAATCAATTGTAGTATATGTTGTAAATAATAGTTAATATGCTATATTATTGACCTTATTTTTTTTTAATTTATTTGTTTGATTAACCAACGATTGTTTACACTAATACTATTATTCGTTTGTGATGACAATATGCTTGCTTAAATGTAACAATCTTTTACTGGTTAACACCACATGCAAAAATACACAAACAATACTGTCTATACCCTAGTTATATACTATTGTGGCGGCAACACCCTTTCGTCACTAGGCTGTCAAGTCAACAAGTGACAGGGATCTGTCACTTAGGTAAAAGCGCGCCATAAGTCGACACGAGACGAAAAGCTAGAAATATAGATACGTGATATTATAAGGTCCTCTGCTTTGTATTCCACTGCTGTGTACCAATAAAAGGTTGTGAAGGTGATGTACTGTGTTCTTAATGTCCCACGACATCACCCACTTCACTATATTAATGAACAAGAACAAAACGACGTATATGGAAATTATTTAAATCCATGACTGCTGGTTCAAGATACTGTAGCTAAATTTATAGGTAGTTTGGTTTTAGAACATTTCGTATGAAAACTCGCGCTGACAGATCTCTAAGAGCTCCAAGCTATATTAAACAATTGTTAAGCTATTTCGGAGGAATATTTTTCAGCTTTTCTGCTCTGACACCGACATGTAAAGTTTTGACATTATTATAGGTCCCCAGAATCTGTGTGAAGCTTTTAATAAAAAGAATGCACTTATTTCTTTTGTGACTACTGCTTCAAACATTTAAAGTACAGTATGTTTACAGATGGTACGAGAATCAATATTTGGCAATGGCAGTCAATATTTGGCTGGACATTTGATACGTCGCGGCATTATATGCACTTTCCCTAAACATTTATTTTCTTCGAATCTATGTTTTTACAATATATTTATTTTCATCTATGAATTCCACCTCTTCTTCATTTATTTTTTCTCTCGCCATCAAAATGTCTGCATACTTTGCCGACATCATATTTCTAAACTCTCTCTTTGTCCCTTTCTTTCGGTGCCCATTTTTTATTATTTAGCCAGAAATATTATTTTAATCAGGATTGTTACGTTCAAGGACAATCCGTTCCAGGTTTACCGCATATTCCAATAAGCACAGTATAACTTCAATTTTTTTTTTTCATTTGTTTTAAACATCAACGCCCGCACTAGGGAATCTAATCCTTGTGTCGCGGGGTAGTTTACAAACATATAATAGACGGACACAAATCACATCTATAAATGGTAAGTATTAACATCTCATGATCTTGGCGGATCCTACCACCATAGGTAACTAGGTTAACCAAAGGTAGAATATACCACCAAATGTATTACGTATCGCAGACTCAGAAAAAGTGCGCACTTTATACTGACATTGTTTTACCTTTCTTAGTGGCGCACAGTCAAGTCAAAAATGCTCGCATCACATTATTTTTCATAAAAATAAACTAGGATTACGTAAAATATTAAAATGAAATAGAAACACATCAACTTAAATAAAAAAGAGCATACAATTTAAGCTCAGCTGAAAGCCACATTCAGAAAAATGTGTAGAGTCACATTTGGATCCGCAATATATAAAGCGATGTACGAAGTGCAGGTAGGGTTGCAAGATAAAGCTTAGGTACGTGGTTTTAGACTTATTTTCATAAAAGAATTTGGTTCCTTGGTATCTTGTAGTCTGAGTGGAAGATGTACAAGATATTTCTAAGATGAGATTTATGGAAAACAATCCAATACAACTGTATGATTAATACGACTAAAATATAAATATTTCATTAACACCGACAAAAACATTGGAGCGTAAAGTGTATAGTGATCAAATAATAACCAATGGATTTATATGGTGAAATGTAGAGGAAATAGTTTTGGTCTCCTTCTTTCAAGAAGACAACGCCCGCACTAGGAAATCTGATCCCTGTGTCGCGGGGTACTTTTACATCTATTATGTAAGGCTATATATTTATTTACACATTTATATGAAGAATAATAATATGTCAAAAGTATATTATACTTCAAACCTAACTAAGGGACATAGTAAATAAACTAATGATCTCATTGTGACAACTTACAATGTTTGACATCATAATCTGTTAGTGTATAATTAAATTTACAATTTTAAATATATATATTTAAAATTGTTAATTATACTTTTTATAATATTACGGGTCACAATAAATAATATCTTCAACGTAACTTTTATGTATATGTTAAATAAATTAACAAATTAAATTTTATATAAAAGGAAGTGAATCAATTATTATAATGAAAAATTAAAATAAAACAAATTAAATTGTATAATGAAGTAAATCAAATATTTTAAATGTGATCGTAGACATATACGTTTTATAGTGATTGTATTTTATTAAGGAATAAATAAGGCCTAAATAAATAAAATATTATGGAAAGTATGGTATACTATAATACTATAAAACAATAAATTAACAATTTTAAATTGCAGTACCTTGCTTCATTATTTATTTATCTCTCTCCTTAGCATCTATCATTACAGGTCTTGACCTAATGCGATAGTGTTGGTATTAAAATTATAAAATCCTTATTTAACTACATTTTAAAACTAATTATTCATGTAACTAATTACATTTAACAGGATCTTTACTAATTCACTCAAATTACATGAGAATATATTCAGTTTTTCATGTACTTCATTAATAAATCTAATTGCTCGGGAGAGTAAGGTTTTTGCCAGTAGGTCATAATAGATTAGCACTGTTATTACCCTAGCTTCTCATAACGGGTACTTGCAACTTATCTTAGTACACTTAGATAAGTTGCAAGACTTAAATGTTATTAGTTCTACTAATCCCTATGAACCCCATGAGCTCGCTAGACCTTACAAGATTATACCGGTAAAGAAATTGAATTAAATTAAATGCTCATGTCATAGGCTTTGTTGGACATTGATTTTAATACTATAAGTGATTTATATATTTATTCAATGTTAAAATGAAAAACCAACAGCTTAATAAACAAGGATAATTACATAAATAAAGATGGTACGCACGAAAATGTTACAACTTTTACAAGAAACTGCATAGAGCCATATGTCCAACTGTTGTAGTTATATCGTGATAACTACTTATTGACATATAAATTTAGACCAAATTAGTTAATATCTTGGTATTTATCGCTAGCCAAATAAATGAATTTGTCGTCATTTTGAATTTTTTTTTTTTTAATAATTGGATACGCAATTAAATGACATTACTATATCTACTTATCGGTAAGCACCGCGGCGCTTAATCGGCGCGGCGACTGAAACGAGACCAATGTGCAGGAGAGTGAAGTGGTAATGTGTGTAAGAGAGGCAACCGCGGGGCTGAATCGCCCGGTCGACTTTCTAATTAGCGGTGTGAAAAAAAAAGTTATTCTCATTCTTTTAGAGAAAATTTCTTCCACGGTACATTTGAAGTGATGAATTTTTGGATATAATTATTATTATAATTATAACTATTTGTAATTGTAGTACTTTACTAATACTTTTACTTTCGAATAACAGTAAACCTAGAAACTCGCAAGTACGCACACGGACATCTAGCGCGAAACGCTCGCTTCGTTTACTCCAACAAAGTCTAGCTGAAAACAAACCTAGTCCTACTAGTGATTGATGTCATGTGTATCATAAACATCACAGGCCACGGCAGCCCCTTACCATCAGGTGGACCTTTTAACTGTATGGCGAATAGGTGCTAATAAAAAATATCATTTCGTTAGGTACTTAAAGTTATAGGTATGTATAAGTAAATGGGTCGAGCGCATCGCAACTTCTCACAGAAGCATTAATCAAGTTGACCACCTGCTTCTACGCTCTTATATTACGGACAATACGGAGGTACCAATTAGAGGTAACATAATGACTTTGGAAAGAATAAAAAATTCTGCAACGAGGTTCAGTTGATTGGATTACATGTTCATTTATATAGTGTTGATGGTTGAATTTCGGGCGCCGGGCTCATTCTTTATGGAAACACCTAGAATTGGGAGTATAGCATCAACTTCTAGATTCCGAGTAGCTAGCAGATAGTGAACAATAAAAATGTTTGACTCACTATATTCTCACGCAAAGTAAAGGAGTAATTTGACTCTAAACAGGCCTTTATTGTGGCCGGCTAACTTAAAATGTACAACGCAAATGTTAAGTCTTTGTGCTCTGGATATGTAAATGTTTAGCATCTATCTTATATACGGAGAAGGGAGCTGCTCGAATAGACTAGCTACGAAGCAAAGCCTTTTAGTTAACTATGTAAAGGTGTAGCAGGTATCTGCTAAAAGCTTTTAGACTCAATTCCCACTAGATATATCCTATATGGTCATAAATAATTAAGGCAACGTGTGTGTTGTTTGCAAAAAAAGTCAACAATGTAAATTGCCTAAAACTTGCTTGAGCTTACCTGATTACGTTTCGCACAATGTACTATTAGTACGGACCTTAATCAAATAAAAGTTAAAATAACAGGTTGTGTAAAAGTGTCTTACTTTTTATACCTCTCATAATGTCTATGATATAAACTTGTTTTATATAACAAATGAAATTTAAACTATATAAGACTAGCTGTGCCCCACGGTTTATCCCACGTTAAATTTTATCCTATGTGATATTCGGACATGTTCATGCACACAAATGTCTATCTAGTCGGGAATCGAACCCATGAACTCCGACGTGAAAGGCTAGTATTTAAGCACCAAACACGCCAACTATATATTATAAAACTAAAATTTTATATATCTATACAATCTATACAAATAAATAAAATTGGAGTGTCTGTTTGTAATATTGAAATATTACTACATCACACTAATATTATAAAGGCGAAAGATTGTGAGTGTGTGAATGTGTATAGGGGAGACCGGGGATAGTTGACTAGGTTTGATTTTTGGAGACATAAAGACAAAATAACAATATTTATTGATAGAATAACTATTACCCTTATGAAAAAAATTTAACATCTAGTCCTAGTTTAGTATAATGTTGATAATTTAGTGCATTTTGTATAACACTAACTCTTAGTCAATCTACCCCCAAACCGGGGTAGGTAGACCAGATACCAGGGGTAAGTTGACTTATATACCAACTAGCTATTGCCCGCGGCTTCGCCCGCATAAAATGTGGCCTATTTCCTAATCCAAGGTATAAGCCATCGCCATTAAAACTTTCAGCCAAATCGGTTCGGCCGTTTTGCCGTGAAAAAGCAACAAACCTCCAAACATCCAAAGTAGTAAACTTTTGCCTCTATAATATTAGTAAGATTAGAGTCAAATCATGAAAAGTGGCAAATAATTAAATATTGTTTCATATAATTGAGCTTTTTTACTATCGTAAACGTCAATCAGGTTCAAACATTTTTTAGAACTTCTTTGACAAAATAATCAGCAAATATTTTAAAATATACTCTTATTGAAAAAAAATTGAACTTACTATGATTTTAAATAAATGCACAATCAATGACAACTTTTTTAATAAAAATATTCATCTATAAATATACAGGGTTTTAATCACGTCACTTATCCTTTAATCAAACTTATAAAATCAGTCTTACTCATCTTTGTTCGCTAGTTTTTATAAAATAAATCAGACAATTAATATCAGCCTTCAATGTCTGAGGTGCTGTCTGCTTTCAAAAAAATATCCGATTACCTCTTATACATTAAGAATGGGCCCAAAATGACATGTATATACACTGAATCCATTGTTCGCCAGGAACACTATCAGCATAGGATTCAGTGCACTCTAAGCAAATCGTGCTATCGGAATCAATGTTATCCGAATCAACTGCATCGTCATTATTATTCTCACCAGTATCGTCAACAATAGTTTTATCTTTCCGTTTGGCCTTTGCTTCTCCTTTTAGTTTTTGGTTTTCGTTTGCCGTTTCCGTTTTCTTTTCCGATGTTCTTATTTTCTGTTATCATGTTCTTATTCTTACTATCTTGTGTTTTTAGATTTACTGGAAACATACATGTTTTCCGTAGTGTCCATTTTTTGTTTTTTTCTTAAAGGTTTATTTTTGTGTTCGTTTCTGTATTATTTCCATAAGATTTTCTTTTTCACACAGGAGTGTCGGTATATATCGTGCTTCTAAGTTCTGGTTGAATAATTATTCAACCAGCCCCGTAAAATTGATCTACCAGCCCCACATGCCATTTTATATTTTAATCGCGTAGCTAACCTAAACCATACAGCTGACTTGTAAAATAAGATATGACTTATCATAAATATGCACTCACCAAATGCTCTTGCATATGGAGGAATAGCTCATATAAAACGTTTAGTCGTCAAATCAAAAAATATAAAGTATAAAAATGGTACTTACGAGATTAAAAAACTAAAAACGTGTAGCCATTCCCAAACGACGTGCGACCGGGATGCGGTACTTCGAGCGAATGTGCGGGGCGCGGAGGGTCTCGGCTGTGATCGAATAACGCAACACTCGTACTGCCGACGAGTTTTTTGCAGTTAGTCTACCTACCCCTATAGTCAACTATCCCCGGTCTCCCCTATTTGTTACTTCTTCACGTCTTAACGGTTGGAGCGATTTAAATAAAATTTGGTATGGATTTAGCTCATACCCTGGAGTAAGGCTATAATTTATAAAGATTAACACGGGTAAAACCGCGGGGTACATCTAATATCTCATAAATATCTAAGAATATTTCTTATCAAACCTCATCTCTCTACTATTCCTTTGATGATAGCAAATATGTACATAAATTTAATGAGTACTTTTGCTACGTTAAGGATTTTGACCGTTGAATAAACCAAACATTTTCAACATAAACTTCTAACACAGCATTTAAAAAATCAAGTAAATGCACCGGGCGGAAGCTCTGTACAAATACGAAGATTTACATTTAGTCCGAGAATAAGAAGCAGGGAGACTACACATACCTACCTCTACATGGGTTTATACACATTTTGTGTCCATCTGCATTTCTGCAGCGGTAGCGCAGACGCTCGTAAATAATCCTTTGGACCTGAAAAACGTTTCAGTGAATCCAATAAAATACGTATCCGCAGAGAATACCTACGCCGCAGCCAGCTCGTTACCACGCCTAGACGATTTATTGAGATTTGAAGGCTGAAATATTGTAGCTGTTCCATTTTAAACTCTTTTATGAAATACAACTATTCAATCTGCCTTGGAATTCAATTTTAGAACGCCGCGGTCTCCGGAGAAAATTCGAAAAATAAATCTTGGAAATACTTAGACGATTCTTACTAGAAACATAGTTGCTTATTTAAATTTTTCTCCTTTTCTAGAGATTATTCATGTTAACTAACTTCATTCAAGGTAATTTTACTTTTAGGAACTTTTACTTGTCACTTGTCAGAGTTTATCAAACCACCTAGTATGTCTCTGTCACTGTTAGCCGTGCACCACAAGTAAGCCCGTCAGCTTAACGTAACCTCCGAAACACGAAGAAACTTTGAAATCAGTCGCACTTTGGCGGTTACCCATCTATAAGCTGACCTCATGCATTGCTTTACCTCTCCGACCACTAAGGGATCGATGAGAGTAACTGGCTATGCGCGCGCTTATGTTGGTATAATAAAAATGTATTTCATAAATGGGTTTAATATTTAGCCAATTTGTCCTATGAGCCTTATTTCTAGAGTTTGATTTAACGAAAAATTTGGCACAATGCATCCGATACAAAATAATTTATAAAAAAATTTAATAATTTTCGAGGTGGGCGACCGATCGACCGAAATTAATTTAGATTAAAACTAACCTATCTAATACATGGTGAACTTGTAACCATTCGATGTCTTTTATTGTAATCCATATAGGTATTACAGACGAATTAATATTGTGTAATGCCTACCAACTCGCATGCCATAATGCATTAAAGAAAAGAGAAAGTGAATAGTAGCAAATGTTTTTAAAGTAACAGAATGTAGGGCACACAATGATGTTTGCGCTTGTTCGTACTGTACCTTCTGCACTCCCAAGTCGCATGCTATAATACATGCTTGTACAGAAGGTACAATATAATTTTATAATTTTATTTTGTGGAATGTGAGTAAATGCACACATTCTATATACTGCCGTCCAATCACTAAAACGTCGTGACAGAGATACATCTATCAAGGTAAATTGCACTTTATTGCGGTATCATAGAGTAGCTTTTATCATGACAAATTTAAAGTTTAACGTCTCTTTAGTACATGCACGGCAGTATACACGAAGCCGAGAACATCATCCATCTCTTTATAAGAAACGCCTAGACTGTAAGCGTTGTGTAAATAAAACGGTCACCGTAGCCTAGTTGGTAGTGCTCCAGCCTACAAAGCTGGTGGTCCTGGGTTCAAATCTCGGTAAGTGGAAATATTTGTGTGATGAGCACGAATATTTGTTTCTGAGTCCTGGATGTTTTCTATGTATTTATTTATTTATCTATCTAAGTATGTATATCGTCGCCTGGTACCCATAGTAAAAGCCTTGCTTAGTTTGGGGCTAGGATGATCTGTGTGACATTGTCCCTAGATATTATACAAATAATTAAAAAATATATAACTGTGAATTAGAAAAAGAAAGCTAATTATCGAACTCATATGGGTCAATCACGTCATACAAACTAAACTGTAAGTTAAGAATATAATTGCCAATCAATTGATCGCCTCGAAAATAAATTACTTTCGACTGAATTGTCTATATCAAATTTAAAATTGTTAATTCGGACGCCTCGGCTTAGTTCAATTTCATGAATTCTCTTAGCCCATTTGTTTACGTAAATATCTCAAATTACAAATTGTTCTTTCCGAATAAATTAAAGTAAAACTAGAAAAATTATATTACGTTTAACATGGGGTATTTGTCTTTGGATATTTAACACGTTCTGTACCCTAACTGGATCACAGTCAGTTCCCACGTCTGTGTTCCAACATAGGAATCACTGCGAGGAGTATCATACTCATGTGCATTTTACCAAAGCACGCTAGTGTGTATGGCTTCAGCAACGTTATTGTATAGTTTATTGTTCGTATACTTTAAAAAAGAATAAAGTTGGTAAGTATAACCTTCATTCAGCTACGAAAACAGCTAGAAATAATTCGTGTTATAATCCAGGTGCACCTGTGGCAGAGTGGTTAAGGAAGACATCTAGCTATTATTTACCTTACACTTACCTTACTATTTATTACCTTACACTCTCGTGCTTCGGGTTCGATCATCGCACTGGACAACTATTGGTTTTAAATAAAATTATAAAATATAATAAATATGTACTGTTTAAAAGCAAATAAAACAAAATATACATTTTTATGACCTGTAACTAAAAGAGAGTTGAAGCATCAAATAACTTCTCCATATCACTGTTTACTGCTCGACAGCCTAGCCACGTTGTATGGATTGCTATAAAACGTAGCAATGCTCCCTTCTAGTTATTTAATCAGCCTAAGTATAGTTCAACCTTCTCGTCACCTCAACTATTAGTGGTACTTTTTTATCTGTACCTAAACGGATATACATCATAATCTATGTTATAAAGTGGTTTTGATTTATTGATGATTAAAATTATTGATTTTACTAAGTAATAATAATGATAATTTTCTCTCGTCTAGGTCATGTTAAATAAAAGTTTCACATATTTTCAATATGTTGTAGGTAAATCGCTTATAAATTTTGGTACTTAATCGAGAATCATTCACAAAATCAAACTCCCCACAATATACGGCTAGTGCCTTATAAGTTCGCTAAAATTATCTTCGATAAAGTCATAAATCCCCAAAAATATTAAGTTGGTTTATTTTGGTATACATTTATAATACATATTATTTTTACTTATTCTGAAAAATGCAAAGATATTTTAATTAAACATATACTTACAGGTTTGTGTCGCCACAGTTGGTGCATATAAATTCATATTCACAAGTCTATGAACGAAAATTGGGGGCATGGGCAAAACCAGATGCATTGAAAAATGCCTTAAATACAAAATATTTTTAATATTGATCACTTAACATACTCAATACGGTACGGTTACGTACAGTTCGCTTTCAGCGAAAGTTCCTTCCACGTACATTTAAGTTGTGGAACGAACTCCCTGTTACGGTTTTCCCAAGAGACTACAGCATAGGGACTTTTTTGTTTCTACAACGCGCTAATGATGCCTCTGGTGTTGCAAGCGTTCGTAGGCTACTGTGACCACCGTATGCTTGTTTGCCAACTAAGTTGTATAAAAAACAATAAAAATTATATGTAAATATGCATTTATTATTCTAGTTTCCAATATTCTAGACAACAGGTCGAACGATGACTAAAACTTAGAGAATAGAGATATTTCAATTAATTAGTCCAGCTTGGTCTCATGTCTCAAAAGCTATTTACAACTTGGACGCAGAAGCTCAATCTACTCGTGAAACTAAAAAACTTTTCATCCATCAGTTGGTGAAATACTTACAAAATTTAATAATCCGGCAATTTGTTTTTTGTAGTTAAATTTTATTTGTCTTAGTTGAAATTTGTTTTATGAACATATTTTCTAAACAGAATTTCTATAGGTTGTTGAGTATTATATAAAACGAAACTCCTTAAATATTGCTTACTATTTATGATATTTTTCTATAAGTATTTCCTTTAAAACAAGAAAATTCAATTACTTATTATCTGTGGTGTCCAATTAATTTCCGGCGGCGCCGGAGCTGATAGTGTCGAGTAAATTATAAATTATCGAAGCAATAATTCTCTACTGTACCAACCCATTTTAATTCTAAAACATAATTGTAAAGTTGGCTGTGTCCATTTTGTACACAAACTGGATTTCTAACGCTATGTTTTTTTTAAACTGTTCCTGAGATTAATATATATGTTATAAAAATAAATGTTAGGTACCACAATTAGACTTGCATGTCAAGCATATTTTAGTTATTTTTCTTATAGTTAGTTCGTTTTACACATTTTGGCTGTATTACGTAACTATAGTCAAGCTAGTCTAGGTCTTTTTTTTATTATTATTTGGATAAGTATAAAATTTTAGGAGTTTAATCATAAGTATAATCATATTTTGTGGGTGTGGAATAGAAATTAAATATAATTATTATATTTTGGTATATTAAGGTTAACCCAAGGCGAAAAAGGGTTTTAAACTTAGTTACTCATTTATGACATATAAAATACAAAGTGCAACATACCTACTGGTCGTGTAATTTTACATAAAAAAACGATAGGTACCACGTGTTTGTTTATCGATATATGTCTAAAATTGCAGTTTTATATCGTTTACTTAATTATCTAACTCACTTAGTACTAGAATGGGAATTATTTTTATTTAATTTGATTTTATAATAATTTCCATGAGATTAAATTTTTTGATTACATACAAGTGTGGCAAACATAATTTATTAAACGATATTTTTAATTTTATATAAATAGAAAACACTTGTGCTTAGCAATTAAATCTCTGTATCGTGGAGGATTTAGCACAAATCACGCCTAGACTCAGAATAACATATTATGTCACGCACAAGTATTTGTCCTAACTGCCGAGGTAGTAATTACTATTTTAGATATGAACGTATTCAGAAGAGTACGACTTTAACACAATCCAAATATAAATAAATAATATTAACTAAGTATTTTTGGGGAAAAGGGGCAATTTGTAATGATGCAAAAAGTCCAGGAACACATTAGCAACGCAAACACGTGAATCCATAATATACGATGTCAAGTCATTAAAACAACTTCCCCCAAAATAACTAATGTTACCAATAATATGAAAAGTTTTAGGTCACGCAATAAAAGAAAATTGCACTTTTTCTTTTTCGTATGACAGTGAGGACTAGTCTATTTAATTTGACAGTTTAACGACCGCCAAACCACGGTTCGCTATAAAATGAAGCGACAGCTCCACGTAAATGTGTTTCCATTGGGCTCTTCGAATAAACGTTATTTAAAGCATATTTACATGTAGTATCAAAACGCCAGTTAGCTACCATTTAATTACACGGCCGCATATACCGAGCTAAAGTATATTCAGCTATGTCTTTATTGTGAATGTGTAATCCGTTCATACCCCGAGGCCGCCACTTGCGTTTCATGTGGCGTGGGACACAATGTAGTAAAGATAAGGTGCCCCCTTCCAAGCCACTGAGTCTATTGTCGATCTCTTACGCAGCTCGGCATGTTAAAAGGAGCCTGATAGCTCGCCCGTTACAAAGCACCCATTTTTATATAAAGATATAAATTACATCATCTAACAGATACCTAATTAGATATTTCCCGCTTTGTCTTAACCCACAAAAGATATGACGTGTCACGTTATCAGGAAAAGGGTTTTTGAACGTGTAATATACGTAAAGGGAAATGAAAATTTTCAGTAGCAATAAAAATGATAAGTGAAATAAAAATTAGACGGCATAGTTCTTCTTTAGTGAAAATGGCTTCCTTTAGATAGAGAAAACGTATAATGGAATGCAATAACTCTTGACCGGGTGTGCGAAGAAATAACACTGTGTCATATTTCACAACCCTCCAACATTTTTATAAAAGCGGACCATCTGCTTTTGACCCCTCATTCTTTTTGTTTCTCGAATTATTTCTGTATAAGTAAAATATTAGATATCAGCGGATATAAGTTTTCCGGTGCACGTTCAAAGGCAATTCTTATTCGTATGTTTTTTTTTTCTATGTCCAATTTATTATTGTGTAACTGGCATATTATACATTAAGATATTAATCTATACTCAGCAAATAAATACAGCATACCTATTCATATAAAAACATTCCTATGTGTATAGTATTAGATTATATACTGATATTACAATAATAACTTAATCTTTATTTAAAATTATCATAAATTAATTGATTTTTATCAAATTCATTCATTTATGTACATGTTTGTGTTGTTATAAACATAATATTACGTTTTGAAGTGACCAATACAGTCCCTAAATGTAGCCGGTTAATTCTTAG
This sequence comes from Pseudoips prasinana, assembly GCA_951640165.1. Taxonomy (NCBI): domain Eukaryota; kingdom Metazoa; phylum Arthropoda; class Insecta; order Lepidoptera; family Nolidae; genus Pseudoips; species Pseudoips prasinana. The sequence continues at coordinate 16,036,029 of OX621245.1, forward strand.
CCAGATTTTAAATCATTGTAGATATTAGTTTCCTATATACAGTACTTTAATACCTTGGGTTTAAATGAAAGTATTTAGCTTGGTTTTCTATGTTCTTTCTGACTATACATGCTTATTTTTATGATAGCAGTATAGCAGATGACAGTAATATTATAGAAAGGAATATTTATGCTACAGTTTTGCCCATCTGTTATTTTTCAACTGCCACAGATGCATATTTTAGGCACAACTTACCCTCTCAATGAACAGGAATCCCGATGCAGAGATTGTTTCGACTTCCATGCATATGTTTGAAAAAGAAATCATTAGTTAAATCGACAAAATCAAGATATTGAATTATTCCGTTTCCTTTTCGAAAACTGAACTAGAATAGTCTATCATCATCATCATATCAGCCGAAAGACGAGCTCTGCTGGAGAAAGGCTTCCCCCAAGGATCATCACAAAAGCCGGTCCAGCGCTGCCCGCAGGACTATATGTATATATGGCTATTTTGTTTTCTTTTTGTTTCAAGTCGACAAATTTATTTACTTATACAAATTTTATTAGGAAGTTTAGAATATACCGTTTTATTGATTTCTGGAGGGTCATAAGGTCTACAAAATCAGGTTTCTTCTTAAAAGGGAAATAGTGGGGTATACTTGTGGACACTATAAAAGTATTAGTATATCACTATAGTATTATTCTTAACCTTATTGTGTACATCAAAACATTGATCCAGTCTCAATATCCATGGAGGAAAATGAAAAATACTTTTGGGTGGTAAAATATTATATGGCTATTATTGTTTAATATGTATTGTAATTATAAAATTGTAATGAATGTATAATATTTATTGTAATAAATTATATGGCTATTAATATCTAACCAGATCTCAGCTTGCAAAACTATTTTTAAAAAGTCATAGAAAACGTTACAGGCGTACAGAAAATGTCCATTCATATTACTAATACATTCCAGTCATATATTCATAAAAAAATACTTTTTTTATGTTCTGCTCCAACCTTGAAAAGTAAATAGTATAATTTTTATTGTATAAGCATAGAAGAGAGTTCCTGGAAGAGATTGCTATATTGGCGATAAGACCGCCGTTTGTACCTCATAATATAAGCTAACTTATGTTTCAATGTATGTCTTGATTTAGTGCCATAAAGTGTTATCTATCTATCTATCATATTCGATACCTACTTGGAATTTCGAGATTATATCCCTCAACGATTAAATTAAATCCAGTCTATTTATATATAGTACAAATATGGCTCGTTTAATTGTAACTGTACTTCCTACATTAAACAAACAAACCAACTCAGTTATGTGGTCCGGTTATGAAACGTAGAGAACTTGCCTCCAATCGAGGCACAGTAACCTCAATGCAACCTCACTCACTCTGTTGGCACTTTATACAGTGTTTTTACTTGCCATCTATGCTATTTACTGTACACATTTCCTAACATATAGTCTTAACAAAAACGATTGGACTATAACTTTTTATTTTACTTTTTGAGTTAAACACAATGCTTAGTTTTATATTTTCTACCCTGAATAGTTTTATGTCATCTAGAAAAAGAAAATGTTAGAGGCGAGCTTTCCTTGTGTCCATAAAAAACGTCTGTGAGTGAACGTGTAAGGAATACTCGTAAGCGTCACAGGAACTGGGGTGACTGCGGTCATTTCGCTAAACGAAGATCAGAATCGCAAGCTGTTAGCATAGAGATTGCGATCGAATGAAAGCCGCCCCAAGTATTCCATCCCGAAATCGAGGGGCCCCGAATATTGCGGCCGCCCGATACAGCCCTTTTTGACTCTACTAACATTCCACCGCGGTACTAAGCCGCCCTTTGATTTTATTTATATCTTAAAATACTCTCAAAGTTTACGTATTTACATACGCTTTTCCTTTGCGGACAATGTATAAGCTTCTAAGAATTTATTTAGATATAAGGATCGGTATATACACAAATGATACTCAATTTCCATCTCTTTTCTAACTCAAACGTTAATCTGGTTGGTAAAAAGCTGTGGATAGGTTCAATTTGTTCATAAACACATTTTACTTTTTCTACCAAAAAAAAAGAAAAATAAAGGTTTGGCTAAAATTTTCCAACAAGAAGGTTGCCTTACACATTTAGTATTTTTAAATCTAAACTTATCAAAATTCGTGAACAACTTTTCTATATTTTTATTTTTAATGAATGTTGCCGATTTTGGTGTAAAATAAAAATGTGATTTTACACACCTAGGCTATCCACAGCCCTTAATCAGCTTTTTAAGTTTACAGTTCAAATCTTCTGCGAATTGAGAATCACATTTTCATTCATACTTTCCAATAATAAAGTGAAGATAGTATCAATTCATTCATGCATCACAAAGAAAAAGACATTCCTATTTATCGAAAAAATGTGACCCATGAAAATTTTCTAAGTCATCGATTGTTTTGTATTGAGAAAAACTTCTTTGTAATTTGATCGATGACCTTTTGTCCATTAGGGACCTTTTAAAACTTGTCGTTTGATTTCATTGTGAACTTCAATAATAATCACGAAGTTCTTTGTTTGAAAAGTTTCGGTTTTCCAAGAAAAAATAAATAGCCATTAATCAAAGAAATGTTTTGTTTCAGAATTATTTTATTTATCAAGCGCGGGGTGATATTGCAACCTAAAAATCCAAGTATCTTGAGCGGCGAGTATTGTCTTAGCTAACTTTAAAAATATATAATATCCTGGGACATTATTCGAACACGGCCATCTGATCTCAAACTAAGTAGTGCTTGTACTATGAATACCAGATAACTGATATGTTACATATACTACTTTTCTTCAGTAAAAACATACTTATATAGATAATTACACCAAGACTCAGGACAAACAGACATGATCATGTACACAAATATCTGTGCAGGGTGGGAATCGAACCCACGACCTGCGGCGTGAAAGGCAAGCCTTTACCAACCACGCCACCAGGCCTGTCAAATTATATATTGTATATAGTGGGCTACCTCAGTATTACTCAACTGTTAGTTAGGGTATCTGTGTAAATATATATTGATAGAATATAATAATAATAAGTTTATTGGTTATGCTATAGAACATTCTACAAATGTATGTGTGGCGCCTCAACCACCTCGAAAACCTGGTAAAACTGTTTTGTTTATTGCACCTTGTTATAAATTATCTACGTAGCTAAAGTTTCGTGACTTGCAATAACTAATAAATAAATTGGCTGGTTCGTGGACTGGTGGAGGGGTGCTCATGTTTCTTTCGTCTATTTTTGTAACTATCAAAATCAGATCGTAGATATTGGAGGGTGGCGGTTCGTGTCGCGATCGTGAGGCGGTGAGGTTGCAGTAGGTGCCAATATATTTCCTGACGGTTGGACGGTCAGGTAATTGTGGCTGAAACTTATCTGTAGGGGTGGACGTGAGCGGAATACCAAACAGTTTTCAGGTCTTACAAATTATAAACGCTATCCTCAATGTTTAGCTTTGGTGCCTGCACTCAGGAACTGAGCGGCAACTAACTAAATTTGTCCCACATAAATTATTGCAAGTCTGTAAAGTGTATGTGTATTAGATATTATATACATAAATGGCTGCCTCCGCAGAACTGCTCCTGGGTTTAAATCCCGGGTCGGGCCAAAACGTGATTTTGGGATTTTTCCGTAAAAAGATATTTCTTAATATCAGCCCGAACTCTGGGAGTTGGCGGTATTACACCCTCGTGCCTAGGAGAGCACGTAAAGGCGTCGATTCTGTACCAGACTTTCCGGTCGTGTCGCTAGTCGTCCCATCGGATCATTAGAGTGATGGAATAGAAAGTGCACCTGTGTTTGCACATACACTTGTGCTCTATAATATGTCCTGCGCAATTGGCTTGTCTCCATTGGACTGGCCGCCGTAGCCGAAATTCGGTCGGAAGGACATTATTATTATTATGATATGAAGCAAATTCGTAATGAAAATTAACTTTAACTAACGTAGTATGAGCCCAAAATAGAAATAAAACACGTAATTATTTTAGTAAAATTTAGTTAGAGCTCCTAAAATACCACAAAGCGGAAGATAAATGTTGTCGATGTGCTCAGAAATTTAATTAAAATGTAAATATGCAGTTCAAAAGAAAGTAACTCTATAAAAGAAGCGGCACTATATTAAATGTTAGAGTCATTCTAAGAATTTCTTTGACAGGAAACTTGGTTGGTGATATTTTTTTATTTTGTTAACAAGTCGCCACGACTCGAAACGAGTATCAAAGGTTGAAACTGTTGCCTGAATCTCACTAACGTAGACTTTGTTCAAGTTATTTACTTTACAGCGCGCTCATTAGCTAAATAATAATATCTGGGGACAATGTCACACAGATCATCCTAGCCCCAAACTAAGCAAAGCTTGTACTATGGGTACTAGGCGACGATATACCTACTTATATAGATAGATAAATACTTATATACATAGAAAACATCCAAAATGACCGTGCTTTATTGAGAGAGTAATCAAAAGTGGGATGGAACAAACTAAGTAACGTTGCATCTTGTGATTTCGACTAACTTAGTTTAGAAGATGTATTTCTGTTAGTACTATAGCATATATTTATAATTAGGATATGTTTTCATCCTGTCGTGATCATAAGTAGGTACATATTATTTTTTAACGGGCCGTTTTGTATGGTTGGTAGAAGCTTGCCTTTCACCCTCAGGTCGTGGGTTCGATTCCCACCCAGGACAGATATTTTGTGTGCATGAATATGTCTTTTTGTCTGAGTGTAATGATCTATATAAGTATGTATTTACAAAATAAAAGTAGTATATGTAGCACATCAGTTATCTGGTTTCCATAGCACAAGCTCTGCTTAGTTTGGGATCAGATGGCCGTGTGTAAATAATGTCCGAGGATATTATTATTAACTAAGCCTTTATAAGATGCAGTACATTCATCGAAATATTCTTTTTAACCATGTCTTAAAAACCTCTGATCTAAATAATGTAGTCCACTAGCGCTGAACAAATTTGTGGTGTGCTAATTAGTTGGATTAACGTGATTATTCCTTAGCACTTTTATGGAAAGATGCTATCGATTCTGTGTCGCCTTACAAGTACTATATTTGGGGCGCAGTTCTTAAAAGTGGCTTGCGGTTAACCGGTAAAAATCATCACGAGGAAAAAGCGTTATATTTTCTCTATGTGGCGTAATCTCCCTCGCTCTCTTTCAGTTTCTACCTATTTTTACTGAGATATAACAGACGCAAAAACGTGTGATTCATTGCAGAAATAACAACGGAATACATATTGAAATTATGTCAGTCGTATCATATTTGAAATTGTGGTACAGGCGCCAGCACATCAAGTTGGGGTAGCTTGATGTGCTGGTGTCTGTACATACATCACCAACCAACCTGCCAGCTATTTGTTGGTACTGTTTATTATTTTGTTGTTTACATTTGATACTAGTTAAAACTAGGGACATGTTCAAGAGACTAAAGGGCTTGGATGCAGTGAGATCAAACCGCTACCGAAGGATCTGTTAACAATAATACTGATTAGATGAAAAGCTTCACTTCTTAAAGTTTTTAGTTTAATTAAGAATACAGTATAACACCACCTCTTTCCGGTCGCTAGGGGTCCCATCGGATCATGAGAGTGATGGAATATAAAGTGCTCCTGTGATTGCTTACACACTTGTGCAGTGTAACATGACCCGTGCAGATGGCTAATCTCTATTGAGACTTTGGCTAGGAGGACATTATTATTATATAACCAGATAACTTTAGCTATAGTAAAATTAAATGTAAAAGTTTTCTAATGTTAATAAATAAATAGGCACCTTAATTTGTAGAATATATGATATGGTACGCATATAGTTTAATATTGATTTTAAAAAAACTCTTCAATCAATACGTCTTAGACAAAAAATACGCAAAAAATTAAAAAAAAAACATGTTATGTAAGAAAACATTGAGTAATAGATGATTCCTGGACATTTATGAAGTTATGGAAAAAATATCAACTACTAATTCACTTATAGTGCAGAATTAAGTAATTTTTGGGTTTAATGGTGGACAATAGTTCTTTTATTTAAACATATATTTGTATCAAATTGAACATTTTAGCTTATATAATACATTATTTTATGCAAAAACAAAACTTCACTAGAACCCTAATGATATTATTTAATTAATAACCAGAATTCTTAAACAAAATAGTTATTTTTCTCAGAAAATGTAAGTTAATTTATTTAACTCAGTTTGTCTATCCAGGTCATATTCGAACTTACTGCGACTGGCAACTGTTCATTCTCAATAATATGCAAGCAAAAGGACGTGCTGGGCAGATTTCAGAGTCGCGCCGGCGAGCGGCGCCGTCCAAACGCGCGCGCTTACAGTTACACTAGATAGTAGTTGCGTTTCATAGTCACGCAGTTCAAATGCGCCGCCGCGCCGGTGACACGCGCGCCGTCGGCCAGCGCTGCCCGAGGCCCGAGCTCCTCTACTGGCAGCTAGCGTTTCAGAGTGACGCGTCTCGCACGCGCCTCTGTTGAGACGCGCTGGCCTCCGGCGCGTGCCGCGCGCCTCACTCTGAAATCAGCCTTACTTATTTTTTTTAAACATTCTGTCCTAGTCCTGCCTGATAGTAAACACACCCGGGTATTAAATAGATAAAGGGAATACGGAGGTTATATTAGACGTGGCACAAGTGTAACAGCTATCATTTGCACTTAGGCTTGTGTCAGTAAGGTAATATAAGATATCTTTAAGGCCGCTGGTTACTTCAGCACAGCTTAACAAAGCCCTAAGAGACTAATAAATTATTTATGTAAATGTAACATTACAACAAGGAACTAGTCAAGTCTGGATTCTTCCTCTATGTGCTCGTATAGAACATGGCCCGCGAATCTGTTGATTTAAATAAAAACCTCGGAAGGTTTTTATTTAACGGGGAAGAGTCCAGACATGTCAATTTCTTGCTGTACTGTTAATTTTCCGAAAAAATATTTTGCAAGTTAACAAGGGGCTTTCCATAAGATAAATAACATAACACCAAAACCCCATCATGATACCAGCGAAAATATGAATCTGTATAATTTGCAGAGATTCGTATCACATTTATAATTTTGTTGTAATGCAAGGAGGGCGCGCAGGGACCCAGTGGAAACAAAACCGATATACGGTTATTCCCTGACAGCTGAGCTCTTAGGTGATTGTGGCGGAAACTTTTATCGGATGTCGAACGTGAGCGAAATAGCGATTCCCGTGAGCTCACCTGTTTACACCGACAAACACTGTGCCCTCTGGAAGTGCTAAGAACATGTGAAACTGTGTTTTTCAAGAAAACATTATAGTTTACTTAAAATCTAAGTCTTAATCCGATGCTAAAGCAGCTGTTGTATATTTATATCGCCATTGTACGTAATTATATTCTTCTGTCGTAATGTTGCCTGCACTTCAAATTAATATTTATACACACACTGAGCAGTGTTTTTTTAATGAATGGGCAAACCAACGTGACTTTCAGGTTTTTATATAATAAATAATAATTAATGTGACCCACAAGTTTAAAAAAAATAATTAAAGGTTTTATTGTGGTTAGAAGCATTAACAATTGTTTTTTGTTTTGTTGTTGTAGACGTTGCATGGAGCATTTCTAAAATATTTTTTACAATCATTTTTAATTATCAGTGTTTAGTCCACCCTTATTTAAAGAGATTGATAGTTTACAGGAAAACAGTAAGCGATATTGTTGGACAGGAAAGAGTCATGTTCCTTCTGGTTCGCAATATTCTCGCCTTCTGTTTTCCCGCATTCATTCTATTTCAACCGGTCTAAGATCCGACGGGCCCACCAACTACGATCTCTCTTTAACGAATATATGAAACAACCTATACGACATTACTGTAAAGTGATTGGTATTTTGTATTCAGTTGAAGTTGGACGTTAAACGATAATTATACATAAGTACGTGTAAACCGAATGTAGTTACGTGAGTTTGAGCTAGTACCTACCAGCTCAAACTCAAACTCATGTAACGGTTGCAATATTGTATATCTGTGATCTTGTACCCACCTGGTTACAGGATCACAGTTAAACAACCGCATCAAATGCGAACTAGCTTGATTTTCCCTTTGAAATAAATAAATTGTTTATTAGTAAAATATGTAAACTTCCTTACAGAGTTAATTGAAAAGCAACGCCAAAATGTCTCAATTTTACTTATAAATTAATAACGTAAATTTTAATAATGCGATGTAACCAAATACGTAATTTTTCACGGTTGAGTCCAGACCCTTAATTAAAAATACGTCTGGTTATACCATAGTGTAACGCTGGTGATGCATTCTGTCTATTACACTGCCATATCAATTATCTCTGAAATCTATTTTATTAAATTTATTTCAATTAAATTATAGTTGGACGAAACCAAATTTATTTAGTTTATAATATTTTTTTATTCATTCTAATATTTGCATAATTGAGTAATAAGCTAGAATAAATGCATGAAAATTCAATTAAGCGTGATGTGCTTTCAAAATAATAAGTACCTACAGTAATAAACAGTTACATGATTACTAATCTTATACATTGATCTATGAAAATCCAATAGTTTTTGCCGTTGTATTTTAGTTTAATCATTTGTAAACGAAGGAAGTCGCGGTCGATTACGGTCTGGTAAAAAGCCTCAAAGTCACCAAAAGGCTTTGGAGAGCGTTCAAGATCGAATCAAAACTGTTGATATCCTCAATCGAACCAAAGCAACTCTCATATCCCGAAACCATGCTAAACTGAAGTAGCAGTCACCGGGGCAAATTACTCCAAAAACTGTATGTGACTGGGGCAGAAAGGTTGTCGAGTGGCAACCACTAGATGGAGCGGCAATCTCGTGCTGTTTGCAGGAAGCCACTGGATGCGGGTAGAACAAACCCGGCCAAGAACGGCAAAAAGAGTCGCAGCGTAAATAAGGATTCTTTTTTTATTTTTTTCCGGAATCCTAAACTTTCCTTTAAGCTTTATTGTATTAATAATATCAATACAATAATTTGCACGATTCCTACACTTCCAGCATCTATGTCTCTGCCGTAGCTTTAAGCTTCCCACACCCAAACATGCCAGTTTACTATCAATAACGCGTCATTTTAGCCCGTAAAATGTATAAGCCTTATGAACTATAAAACCAAACAATTGAATTATTATTTCAACATCAAGTGCTAAAGGAAACTTACAGACAATAATAAAATTGTTTTAATCGCACTTCTTATTTGAAAAATCGTTATTAAAAAAGGTATACATATACAGGGTTTTAGATAATTGTCAGAGTTAAACTTATAAATGACTATAGTATTTTTACATATTGTTTGTTGGCGCTAACAAAGGTATAATTGGAGATTCTACTTTTCTAACCCTACTTTTAGCTACTATTCTGGAAAACCTAATTATATCTATAATTTTACTATTTACATCATGTGTATCATAAGAACAACCCCATATATATTCCATCTGTCAAATTTCTTTTATAGATTTTAAACTTTATCACAAAAGCATAAGGTTTATTTTCCATTGGGAAAATTTGACAGATTGGGGTAGCTTGATGTGCTGCCTCTGCACAGTTGACACCTCCGCAGTCACGGACTCACTTCAGTTACAAATACCGTCCTTACTACGGTAGCACTATACATCTGTGTCCTTACTTTGTATGTTACAAATACACTGACAAAGCCAGAGAGTATCCACGGTCGTCGACAACTGTACTTAAAAGCTAAGGCCAATGACAAGTTATTCACCCGCGACGAAGGGGTGCCAAAATTGCTTAACTTTATACTGAGTGTAAGCAACTTTCAGCGTCATACTTGCTTGCTGTTTAAGCGTCAGCAGTGGATGCTACATAAATATTTTCAAATATAATATAGAGACGGTCACCGTAGCCTAGTTGGTAGTGCTCCTGCCTACGAAGCTGGTGGTCCTGGGTTCGAATCCCGGTAAGTGCAAATATTTGTGTGATGAGCACGAATATTTGTTTCTGAGTCATGGATGTTTTCTATGTATTTAAGTATTTGTCTATATCTATAAGTATGTATATCGTCGCCTGGTACCCATAGTACAAGCTTTGCTTAGTTTGGGGCTAGGATGATCTGTGTGACATTGTTATTACAAAAATTAGAAAATAAAAAACTGGATCTTGAAAAATGTCATGTCATACTCATGCATAATCTGCGTATTTTTTTTTAATTTGCCTGATGCAAATTGCTTCATAATTATTGTTGTATTCATATTCTTTTTGAAGGTAAAATTAACCCGTCCGAAAATTGACGCCAGTGGGCTTTTCTTAATTGTTAAAAGCATTTCCACGTAAAAGTGTAGGTAATACTTATTCGTAGGACATAAAATAAATTGGAAATACAAAAACAAGTTTTTAATTAAAATAGCATATTATTTAATTAGCCTGCGTAGTAGGTAATGAAAAAACATATATAAATTAATACTTAGCCTGCACTGATCGCACCTATTATTGACCGTTCGATTTCACATATTATTGACCATTTCTATTAACGGTTAAGTGCAATGACTGCATCCTAAGTAAAAATTTACATACATAGTGTTTAGGGTTCCGTACCCAAAGGGTAAAACGGTACCTTATTACTAAGACTTCGCTGTCCGTCTGCCCGTCTGTCACCAGGCTGTATCTCATGAACCGTGATAGTTAGACAGTTGAAATTTTCACAGATGATGTATTTATGTTACCACTATAACAACAAATACTAAAAAATCAAATAAATACTTAAGGGGGCTCTCATACAACAAACGTGAATTTTTTGCTCGTTTTTATAGATAATGGTACGGAACCCTTCGTGCGCGAGTCCGACTCGCACTTGGCCAGTTTTTTTTTCGTCCACTGCTGGACAGAGGCCTCCCCCAGGGATCTCCTGCGCTGGCCACATCCAGCGGCTTTCCGCAGCCCGTACAAGATCGTCGGTCCACCGTGTAGGAGAGCCTGCCCACGCTGCGTCTTCTGGTTCGTGGTCGCCACTCGAGAACCTTTCTACCCCATCGGCCGTCAGTTATTTTATTACTGTATATAAAATGCATCTGCGTCACGCAAGTCGTAAAACCCAACAAATCTACAGAAGGGTTTAATGCTGCGGCATATAAATTGACACAATACTTCTACATAATAATCGATATTGCAGTTTTACGGAAATTGTATATATCGCTTGTTATTTACGCAGGGTACTTATATAGTGTGTTATGTTAATTCAAAACATTCGTCTAACAAACATTTTCTCTGAAAGTGCTTGTAAATGGCAAGTAAGTAGGAATAGTAAGCTTTTAAACAATGTTTAGAGTAGGACCTTGAGAGTAATTAATTAATAATAATATTTTATTTAATTCAATTAATAATATCGTAATATCAATACTGTCTCCTTCTAGACACATATGCCTGAAAAGCGATTAATACTTAAATCGACATAAATTAGGTTCGAGTATCTCCTATTTCCTCCTCCAAAACAGAATCGAAGTCAATATATTTTCAAGTAGATAAACGACAAGTAAACATGCTATGATCATTTATTTTTTGATTTAGAATTATTTTTATATATTCCGCCAGATTTGTTTACCTGGCATGTATTTTCAGTAGTTTTAAATACGTGTTTTGTTAATAAACATATTCCTCACTAGCTGTGCCCCGCGATTTTACCCGCATTAAACTTTATAAATTATAGCCTATATGTTAATCCAGGGTATCGGCTAACTACATACCAAATTTTGTTAAGATCGCTCCAGTCGTTTGGACGTGAAGAAGTAACAAACATACACACTCACACAGTCACAAACTTTCGCATTTATAATATTAGTAGGATTATTAAGCTGGTGAGTTGTTGGTAAAATATTTTACTATCGTATTGTTAGTAAGCTTGTTGTGTACCGCAGGCCTACTTCATCCCGTGCCTCGGACGAAGCACGTATAGTCCGTCTTGTACCTGACCTCTTTCCAGTGGTGTCGGTAGTCGTCCCATTGAATCATGAGAGAGATGGAATAGTAAGTGCCCTTGTGAATGCACAAGCGCTTGTGCACTATATAATATGTCCTACGTAATTGGCTAGTAGTTGATCTCAACTACTGCATTTTTAAGTGATTCTATTTTAAGCTCCCTTTTTTATATGCATCTTGCTCTAGTTCCCCTTTTTATTTGCATCGATGTGATGATCAAGCTCATTATTTCATAATGTTAAAAAAGCCTCTTTAAATAAATAAGTCAACGATATCATTTTAAAATTTTCACTGGAAATGTAAAGCTTGAAACGAGCTAAAGAGAATAGTATTTTCAGAGATCCCCGTTATTACGGCTCGGCAAAATGTATACGGGCTATGCACGGTGCAGCGCGGAGCAACTCGAGTGAAACGTAGGTTAGGGCGAGTGTTCTGTTTCGATCGCGAGAGCTCAAGATATCTGTAATGGCCACTCGAGCTATCTGCTCAACCGTTATTCTCAACAAATCTTCCATATTGCGGCCAACCGGAGCTCAATCAATACTGTGCAATGCGCGTATAGTTTGTTTTCTATTTTGAATTTGTTTACCTGGCTTCCATCATGACGTGTTTGGCTGAGTTGCGGTTTTGAACTGAATAACAATATTTTTTCTAGTTTTTTTTTGTTTATGAATTTGAATGTTGATTTTCATAATTAACTATATTTTTTTTACGTTTAAGATGTTTATTAATTCATTCAAAGCTTAAAAAAAATATTTTAAAAGGACAGAACAAAATTTTATTAAACCAAAAATAGGGTAGATAAACAAGATTAATAAAATCGTAAAGGTGACCTTTACGTAAAATGTAGGTACAACGTCACTTTTATCCCAATTTAAGAACACACTACATAAAAATAACTATTCATCGTTTTTAGGCATTTTCTTATTTGTAGAGGTTTTATTTTGTCTAAATGTATGTATTAAGTAAAAAGTGATTCATTCTTATGGATCATAATATATTAAGTTAGGTACCTTTCTAGGTAACTATACATTTAGTAAAAGAGTTTTTTTATAACATAATATACAATCAAAAGACAACTTGACTCAGTCCCAGAGCAGGACTACTCGGGATTCTAGGTAAGTTTTTGTACTTACTAACTGGAGCACTGAACAAGTGAAATTAAGATAATGTTATAATGGGTCGCATAAAAGAAAGTTATAATATCCAGAAGCACATTCGTTGCTATGGAAGGTGGCCTGCTTTGTTTCCGACTTCTCAAACTTTTCCTTGTTACATTGTTCACTTAGTCGGGAATCGTTACTACACTTTACGGATTGGTGCTTATTTGTATTTTGTTGGCACGTACTCGAACAAAAAGCATTTCGCTGATGAGATAAAAATTATTTGGTGTATCTGTTGGGAATTGTTGAAGGGAGTTTATCTAGACACTTTTTTATTTTGTTATTAAAGGTGTTGTTTAAGGCGGCACCTGGATTAAGTGGAGCCGTTAGAGGGATGGAGGCGAGGCTCTCGGCAAAAGGGAGGCGGCGAGGTGAATAATTGCTGCAATCAGTGCCAAGCCAACTAAGCGATCAGGCTGAGACTAAGCAAACCCGGGAATTAATCCTTCCCATGTCATTTTTCTGTTTGCTGTATGTTTACTTTACGTTGACTGGCATGTTGATCTAGTGGTTAGTGATCCTAACTGCTAACTCAGAGGACATGGGTTTGATTGTGCAACTTCGTGTGATGAGTTTATCCATATAAACTCCACCCAGACACAGAACGAATAATCGTGCAAATTAATATGATAAAATATGAGTTATCCAGGTTAGAACCCCGTGTTTGATACCCTGGGGGGTCCATTTTGTTTTATAATATTTACTATTCCGGTCTGATCCAGCGTGTAGGGTATCAAAAATAAATTTAAATAAACGGTTGGATACCCTTGTTATCTATTATCAGATTTTTGGAACAGTTATTAACAAAACACTTTGTAATGGAAACGTTTTGGCCAAGGCAACCGCAACCTGTTTGAACATGTGTTAAAGTTTTTAATTTTTTGTTTTTTCTTTAATCTTTATTTTTATGGTCTGTCGAAATAAACGTAAAGTAATTATAAGTTCTGTTTTGTTATGTAGGTAGTTCATTAAGAGGGTCAAAATCTTTATTATTATTAAGGTTTGTCCAAGAAGAAAGTCGATATGTCTGATTATCTGTAATGATTTTAAAATAAAACAACCAAACAATTTACATTTACAACTGTTTTTCTATCTAAGGATCAAACCGGAATGACAAAGTTTACGGTAGATCAATCATCATCATATCAGCCGAAAGACGTCCACTGCTGGACAAAGGCCTCCCCCAAAGATCTCCACAATTGCCGGTCTTGCGCTATCCGCATCCAGCGATTTCCAGCGACCCGCACAAGATCATCGGTCCATCTTGTAGGGGGCCAACCCACGCTGCGTCTTCCGGTTCGTGGTCGCCACTCGAGAAGCTTTCTGCCCAAGCGGCCATCGGCTCTACGAGCTATGTGGATCAATCCCGCGCCGGAGGGCGCCCCCTGTGGGGCTCGAACCTCGGCTCTGGGCGGATACTGACGTGGAGAGGGCAAGATGTCGTGGTTTTAGGGGATTTTGTGCAACTGTCGCTCTACGTTAATGCGCGACGCAGGCCTCGCTACCGGTTTAGGTCCGGAGCGGGCATTCATCGGATCGAATGCAAACTAAGGGTCATGGAGGACGCTAGTGGTCGCGACGCGTTCGCGGTCGTACTCGCGTCCGGCGAGTACGAAATATCGGTTGTGCAGTGTTGCGAGAGTCTCTAATCGAATTGATTTGGTTTAAGTATACGGTGATCTCGTCGTCCGATTCGTCTATGACGTTCTTCGGACGACGGTGTTTACGTGAGAGTCGGGAAGGAGTGTATTTGACCGCCTGTACCACCAATTTACTTGGATGGTGAGTGGCAGAGTCAAAATACCTTTTGGACGCATGTTTCATCCATTGCCTGATGGTAGGCAATTGGAGATCGGCATGGAGGCTTTTGTTACGGACGAACCACGGTGCGCCCGCGGCTCGTCGCATAAACTTGTTCTGGACTACCTGGAGGAGGTGGATAAATTGATCCCTAGCGTGCGCGAAGACCGGGCTCGCGTAGGTCATCATGGGTCGAATGCACGTCTTGTAAATTCTCACCTTGTTTTCAAGGGACATTTTACTGCGTGCATTCAGGAGGCCGTGTAATCGATAAAGGGCAAATGAGGCACGGTTACGAGCGTATCTCAGATGGTCCTTGAAGTTTAACTTCCGATCGAGGATCACTCCCAAATATTTGGTTTTCTTCTCCCAGGGGATCGGTTCACCAAACATTCGGACGGGATCGGCGGTGGGGGCGGGGTCTATCCTAGAGAAGAGCACGGCTGCGCTCTTGGTGGGATTGACTTCGATCCTCCATTTCCTGAACCATTTGCCGAGGGCGTCGGCTGAGGATTGGAGTTCTCGGTGGATGGCTGACGTGCTCCTACTGGAGTAGTAGAGAGCTGCGTCGTCAGCGAAGAGGGCTAGATGAGCCTTATTGGGTCTGGGGATGTCGCTGGTGTACAGCGAGAACAGGAGCGGGGCAAGGACTGAGCCTTGGGGAACTCCTGCGCGTATCGGTCTGAGGGAGGAGTAATTTCCCTCGACGCGGTAGCTAAACGTTCGGTCCGTAAGGAAGTCTCGTAAGATGTGCACGAGACGGTCGGGCACTTTGAGTTCGAACAGCTTATATAATAAGCCGTTGTGCTAGACCTTATCGAACGCTTTGGCCACGTCGAAGAAGAGTGCTCCTGTGTGGGCTCTTTGACGGGCAGCTTTCACTAGGATGTGTTCGACAATGCGATGCACCTGGTGAACGCTGGAGTGTCTGGCTTGAAAGCCAAACTGCTCGTCAGGGAGGATATCGTTTGCGTGGATGTAAGACGACAAACGGGCGTGGATGATGCGCTCGTAGAGTTTCCCCATGGCGCAGAGAAGGCTAATAGGGCGGTAATTCGCCGGATCGGATTTGGATTTACCGGGTTTCGGGATACCAATCACGTTTGCCTGTTTCCACTGGTGTGGAAAGATGTTGTTGGAAAAGGCCGCGTTGAAAATCGCGACCATCAGGCTAAGTAGAAGCAACGGGAGTTGCTTGAAAACGCGATTGGTGATTCCGTCATACCCGGGGGCTTTGCGAGGGCGGAGGTTCCTGATCAGAGTTTTAACCTCTTCGATGGTCACTGGCCTCAGGGGATCGTCGTCGTCGTCGACGTCTGCATCCTCCCGGGAGGGGGCAGTTGGGGTCGGAGGGAGTGGTATGGCGAGCCTACGTTCTACCTCAGAGTCGACCTCGTTGAGGTGCTCCGGGTCTACTGGTAGGGTGCTGGGAGAACATTGGGACTCTAGATTGTCGGCCATGCATTCGGCTTTTTCGTCGTCATCGAACGCGGGGCGTTGATTCGGACGCGTCAGCGGGGGGATGGTCCAGTCGGTGTCTGTCTTGAGTCGCTTGCAGAGATTCCAAAAGGCCTTCCGCGAGGGTTGAATCTCGGCTAACGTCCTATCCCACCCGGAATTCCGCCTCTCGGTCATGCGTTCGCGTACAGTGCGCTGTAGCTCACGCATTCGAGTGCGGTTTTCTAGGGTGTTATAGGAGTCGAAGGCTCTGATGGCCGCATTCTTCTCAGTCACTAACTCACGCAAATCCTCCGGGAGTTTCCACCGTCTGAACTCGTCAGCCGCTGGG
The DNA here is from genome assembly GCA_951640165.1 of Pseudoips prasinana. Taxonomy (NCBI): domain Eukaryota; kingdom Metazoa; phylum Arthropoda; class Insecta; order Lepidoptera; family Nolidae; genus Pseudoips; species Pseudoips prasinana. The sequence goes on from OX621245.1 coordinate 16,052,750, forward strand.
ACCTCCCGGGAACATTCGTTCATTTGGATTTGGATGTGAGTCGTGAAAGAGCCGATGGCTGCATGCGTTTGCTCGGTGGTCTCTATGAGGGATGGAATCGAATCTAAGTGCTCCGACGTGGCTGACTTGAGTTTACCCTCAAGTTTCTGCCAGTCGGTAACATATCTGGGTGGGAGGTTGCTATCCGCGCCAGAGTGGCTTGTGCGGGAGGCAAGACTAAGGATGACCGGTCTATGGTCGGAGTCTAACTCGTGTAGCACTTCTACAGAAGCCAAACGTAGGTTTGTATTCTTAAGGAGTGCTATGTCGAGTATGTCGTGTCGGTGACTGTCAATTCTGGGGAAGTGGGTCGGTTCGAGAGGGACTATAGGGTCGAACGGTATGATTGCCAAGTGATTAGCAAGTGCGCGGCCGTTCGAGTTGCTCGTACGGCAGCTCCATTGCTCATGCTTGGAGTTTAGATCGCCTGCCACTATGACAGAGCCATCTAAGTCATACAGTGCTTGGAGATCGCTAAGTAGCATCTCCTTGTCTGGGGGGAGGTAGGCCGAGACTATCGTGATTGGCTGATGGCCTGTCATGCCTATTCGACAGACAGAGACCTCAATGTTCTTCAGCACGGGAGGGTCCAAAGGTACGCAATGCAGTGATTTCTTAAAGTAAATCAGCGTGCCCCCTTTGACGGAGTGAGTCCTATCGTTGCGAACTATACGATAGTTGGCAACTGTAGGACTCCTCCGTTTGCTCGGTTTGAGGAATGTCTCTTGAACGAGGAAGAGATCAATTTGATGATCGCAGAGGAATTCTGCGACTTCATCGCGTTGTCTCGCTAATCCGTCTGCATTGTAAAACCCGATCTTTAGAGATCTGGGTTTTAGCCTGCAAGTGAATTGGGGAGTCATTAGCGGGTGTACAGCCATTACGGTTGTAGGGTTTTGATAAAGCGGCGGTAGACGTGAGCCGCGTCGATGGCCAGTTGGATGTTGGTCGGATCAGCTTCGGCCCTCTGGGAGAGGTCCTCAAACTGGTCGAGCAACTCCCAACCTTGAGTCTTGATGCGCTCAGCAAAACCTGAGGCGCGCCCTTTGCTGTTCGCTTGGGGTGCACGGGTTTTGGGCGCTGAGGCCGATGACTTTGAAGTCTGGGCTCCTTTGGCCGGGGCCTTTGGAACCTGTGACTTCTTGGTCAGCGGGTTGTAAGCCCAGCCCGATTGGATTGGGGCGGGAGGGGACGCGCTGGTTGAGGGTTTGGGGGACGCCTCTTTAGCTGGGACTGGCACAGCCTTAGGGGCGACCACCTCACCCGCAGCCTTGGGTGCGGTCGAGGGGACGTAATCTGGCAGAGGCCAGTGTGGTCTTGCTGGTCGCAGGGATGTCTGTTGGACTTCCAAGGACATTAGCGGGGGAGTGCTTGCTTGGGGCTTGGCGGAGCTAGTCTGCGCCTGAGGCTTACGTGCGTTACGCTTACTGCGAGTCCTCCTGGCGGGTCTCCTCGCCGGTGCCTTGGGACAGCCGCGATAGTTCGCAGGGTGTCCCAAGGACTGGCAGTTGACACAACCAGGTGGCTCGGAGCATTCGCTACGATCCTTAGGTCTGGGGCATTCGGAGGTGTGATGACCTGGGGTCAGGCATTTAACACACCTCGGGGCGACGTGGCAGTTCTTTGACGAGTGCCCGTACAGTTGGCAGTTGTGGCACCGCCCCTGTACGGTCCCTCGCCGCGGCGGCTCGACGACAATGCCGCCGACGCCGCAAACTGTTTTTAGGACAGTAAGGATTTTCTGTCCTTCCTTCGAGTGATCTAGGTGGACCCACACCATATCGAAGGGCTAGCCACCGTTTGATCGGCGCATCCGATGCACCTCTCTCACGGGGTACCCTTGGGTGATTAGGTCCTCCTTGATGTAGTCGATAGGAAGGTGACGGCAGACTCGGCGGATAACCACGCGGAGTGTTTTGTCCTCAGCGGTGCCGTAAGTGTAGTAGTCTACCTTACGAGCATCAAAGAGGGCCGTCGTTGTCCTGTACTCAGTGGGGGTCTGCAGCTGTATTTTGTACATCTGCTCTTTGAGGATGTATGTAGTGCTAAGTGCAACTACTCCTTTTGACTTAAGTGCGGTAGACAGGTCTTCCCACTTATCGATGCTGAGTAGCATGATAGGAGGGGGCTTAGTGGTCTTGTCCGTGAAGCCAGAGGGTTTGGCCTTTGCCTGAGAGGCGGGGGCGCTTGTAGTGGGGGAAGAGGAGACAGAGTTGGTGGCGGAGGGTCTCTCCGTGCGCAACTTCTTTGTCTTGGCGCTCTTCTTGCTCTTCTCCTGAGTTGAAGACTCAGAATCGGAGCCCGAAGAGCTGCCAGACGAGGACGATGACGACTTGTCGCCGCGGGTCCGCTTATCAGCTTTCCCGCGCCTGACAGTTGTCCACTCGTTGTGGGCATCGTCGTCGCTGTCTAATTGTACGACGTCAATCTCTTCCTCTATGGCTAGAGGCTGAGATGGAGAGGGGGTGCGGTTGCGGGGGAGTGGTGACTGCCTGTCCGTCTGGGTGAACGGGGCAGAAGAGGAGGGGACGGAGAGACTACGTTGTTCCTGCGCTGTTGCGCCGGAGCAAGGGAGGGATAGAGGTTCCTCTAACATGATGCGGACCTTAACGGTCTCCATCAGTTTAGTCCAGGCAACTGGGTCGGACTTGAGGTATTTAAAGACCGCCTCAATAAAGCGGGGGTCTTTAGTGACGTCAGCCATAGAGGCGGGTACGGGGGCGGCCATCTTGTGATGGTTTTAAAAGCCTAACAGCTACCGAAATTTTACGTTAGTTCGCTCCCGGAGCGTTCCGAGAAGAAGAACTAACAAGAAACTTCTCGGCAGTCGCTCTAACAGTTGAATGTCCCTAACAACTATCACCTCGGGTTGGACGGGCCCGAGGGTGTGTTGGTGTGTGTATCACCCTCCTCGCCGGGTTAGACGAGGAGGTATGTGTACCTATGGTGAGCCCTAAGCTTGTATCCCTCTCGCCAGTCTTATAGTGCGAAAGGGTTCCTAGCAGCTCTAATGCAGAGGGCGATATGGGCCGAAGCCGTCAGCACCCAAACAACAAGAGAGAATGGGAAGGTAGGTTAAGGAGGTGGGATTCCGATTTAGAGTTGACTAGGGTAGCCCCCAAGGCCAATGATTCCAAACCGCTTCCAATTAACTGGCGTTGCTCTGAAGGAGCAAGGCCTAGTGCTTGGGTCTACACTAACTTGGCTTAGTTGGCACGGTTACGTTTCCACCAAGTACCACTAGAAAAGTGGATTTTCCCTGAAGGGGCACGAAAGTACAAAGAAACACACACTATATTGGGGTAGCGCTGTCTTGAAAAAGACGCCACTACACCAATTAATAGTGTGAAGGTTTGCCGAGATTCAACCAATCTAACGATCGATTTATCTCGACTGACGAACGTACACGAGCACGTATGGTCGGAAATAGTCGGGTAAAGCCAGGAGCGCACGAACGTGTCCGTGCGCGTCGACTGTCAAAACGAGACTGATTTGTACTCTTTTTTTTTTTTTTTTTTTTTTTTTTTAACGTGACGCGTGCAGTTAGCCATACGGCTTTTACTGCTTCACCGGGCAGTAGGGGTGAGCGTGGGCTCTAACCGGCCTAGCAAATATAGACTACAAACTAAGTACCCGCGCCGGAGGGCACCCCCTGTGGGGTTCGAACCTCGGCTCTGGGCGGATACTGACGGGGAGAGGGCGAGAGATCATGGTTTTTAGGGAGTTTAGTGCAACTTTCGCTCTACGTTAATGACATGACGCGGCCCCCCGTCCGCGTTGAGGGGGGCTTTTTATCGGTACGATATGCAAACTAAGGGTCATGGAGGACGCTGGTGGTCGCGACGCGTTCGCGGTCGTACTCGCATCCGGCGAGTACGAAATATCGGTTGTGCAGTGTTGCGAGAGTCTCTAATCGATTTGATTTGGTTTAAGTATACGGTGATCTCGTCGTCCGATTCGTCTACGACGTTCTTTGGACGACGGTGTTTACGTGAGAGTCGGGAAGGAGTGTATTTGACCGCCTGTACCACCAATTTGCTTGGATGGTGAGTGGCAGAGTCAAAGTACCTTTTGGACGCTTGCTTCATCCATTGCCTGATGGTAGGCAATTGGAGATCGGCATGGAGGCTTTTGTTACGGACGAACCACGGTGCGCCCGCGGCTCGTCGCATAAACTTATTCTGGACTACCTGGAGGAGGTGGATGAATCGATCCTTAGCGTGCGCGAAGACCGGGCTCGCATAGGTCATCATGGGTCGAATGCACGTCTTGTAAATTCTCACCTTGTTTTCAAGGGACATTTTACTGCGTGCATTCAGGAGGCCGTGTAATCGATAAAGGGCAAATGAGGCACGGTTACGAGCGTATCTCAGATGGTCCTTGAAGTTTAACTTCCGATCGAGGATCACTCCCAAATATTTGGTTTTCTTCTCCCAGGGGATCGGTTCACCAAACATTCGGACGGGATCGGCGGTGGGGGCGGGGTCTATCCTAGAGAAGAGCACGGCTGCGCTCTTGGTGGGATTAACTTCGATCCTCCATTTCCTGAACCATTCGCCGAGGGCGTCGGCTGAGGATTGGAGTTCTCGGTGGATGACTGACGTGCTCCTACTGGAGTAGTAGAGAGCTGTGTCGTCAGCGAAGAGGGCTAGATGAGCCTTATTGGGTCTGGGGATGTCGCTGGTGTACAGCGAGAACAGGAGCGGGGTAAGGACTGAGCCTTGGGGAACTCCTGCGCGTATCGGTCTGAGGGAGGAGTAATTTCCCTCGACGCGGTAGCTAAACGTTCGGTCCGTAAGGAAGTCTCGTAAGATGTGCACGAGACGGTCGGGCACTTTGAGTTCGAACAGCTTATATAATAAGCCGTTGTGCCAGACCTTATCGAACGCTTTGGCCACGTCGAAGAAGAGTGCTCCTGTGTGGGCTCTTTGACGGGCAGCTTTCACTAGGATGTGTTCGACAATGCGATGCACCTGGTGAACGCTGGAGTGTCTGGCTCGAAAGCCAAACTGCTCGTCAGGGAGGATATCGTTTGCGTGGATGTAAGACGACAAACGGGCGTGGATGATGCGCTCGTAGAGTTTCCCCATGGCGCAGAGGAGGCTAATAGGGCGGTAATTCGCCGGATCGGATTTGGGTTTACCGGGTTTCGGGATACCAATCACGTTTGCCTGTTTCCACTGGTGTGGAAAGATGTTGTTGGAAAAGGCCGCGTTGAAAATCACGACCATCAGGCTAAGTAGAAGCAACGGGAGTTGCTTGAAAACGCGATTGGTGATTCCGTCATACCCGGGGGCTTTGCGAGGGCGGAGGTCCCTGATCAGAGTTTTAACCTCTTCGATGGTCACTGGCCTCAGGGGATCGTCGTCGTCGTCGACGACGTCTGCATCCTCCCGGGAGGGGGCAGTTGGGGTCGGAGGGAGTGGTAGATTTGTACTCGACACGTCGGCCGTATTTATACGAAATGTGCGGCGACAAACATGTTACGTATTTTCTTTGTTCGATGAACGAATGTAAATTAAACTATTGAAATCATCAATTGTACAAATGTTAAGATGGTTTATAAATCGTAACTTGATTTTTAACACTAAATTCATTAAGTTTAACTAACTATTTAAGAGTAATTTAAACAAAGACTTAAAACTACTCCTATGACGCATTTGTTTTTGGTTAATTAATGTTGTTGCGCCGATATATATATATATATATATATATATTATCAGAGGGTGACAAGTGGGTGGTAAATGATCACCGCCGCCCATGGACACTCGCAACACCAGAAGAGTCGCGGGTGCGATGCCGGTCTTTAAGAGTCAGCAAACAAGTGTTGCTGACCTCCTCCCTCCCGCCCCGAAGAGCTCTGACGAATTTACTCACACGCAGAAACACAATATTAAGTTATTAATGTTATTATTTAAGGAATGTCTTCTGTAAGGTGGAGAGACTTCCCCAGTCGGGCTGCTCTTTGAGCGAATGACCGTTGTGCCCTTAAAATTTAACAATTATATAATTATTAAAAAACGGTAAAGTAAAAAATGCTTATTGTGACAGGAACATATATCATATAGTTATATGTTTAAGTCACATAAACCATTTTTGGTTTATGTTAGTTTTATCTATGTAAACGTGAGAAAGTGAAGCAGGTTACTAGTTGTTAATATTAGTACAAATTGATAATATGGCAGTGTATTTACACTGTTTGACTTAAAAGCTTATATTTTAATTATATTTGCGATTCAAAGGGTAAATACAAACAATATAGCAGAGTATATTACAAAATTTGGGGTTATTTTGCGGTTTAGTGTGTAGCTACACTAATTAGTTTATAATTATCAGCCTATTACAATCACTGATTATTGTTTATATATCTAACTGGCAACTATTATTGTGAGTGTCAGCCCAAAGTCTGGACGTTGGAAGTGTTAGACCACGGTGCCTTAAAGAGCACGTAAAGCCATCGAACTGTACTTAAACTCTTTCCGGTCGTGTCAGTTGGCTGTCCCATCTAATTATGAGAACGAGAGAATAGAAAATGCACCTGTGTACTGTCCAGGGGCTCTACCGGCTAAGTCGCCGAACTTCGATTTGTTAAATGGCGTTCAAATAAATAAAGGTTAAAAAAGACTTAATCAATCTTATAATCGGCTTCAACGTTGACAATCGATTCTGGGCCATTTATGACGTCACATGTGCTCATGAGAGCCGATTTAACGATTGATTAAGTCATTTTTAACCTTTATTTATTAAAAAAAAAATAAAAAAAAATAATAAAATAAGATTTATTGTTTCATATATAGTTGCACTTAGATATTTAAGATGACACTGGAACCCGCACTAGGATACCCTAGGATTTGAACGCCATTTAAGAAATCGATGTTCGGCGACTTAGCCGGTAGAGCCCCTGCTCAGATGGTTAGTCTATAAAAATATAAAAAATAATAAAAAAGGTTTTTATTCACGTAGACTTTAAAAAAGCGCTTGTAAATAGTCAGAACATGTTTGTAGTAATATAGTTGTATACATTAGATATTATTTCTAGTAACATAGATATTTAGGTACATATTGTATGAAAACATTTATAAAATTTATTTTATTACAGAAATGATATTTAGCTAGCTCGTATCAAGTTATTGTCAAGAGATTATGTTTAATTATCTAGTTTAAGTCTAATATTTTTACTACATATTGTCAATGGTTGTGTCTATATTAAAGGTATTATTATTATGACGGACCTTGTGTTAATAACGACGGTCGCGCTTTAATGCTACCACCGGATCCAATGCGCCCCAACTGAGAAGACCCAGCTAAACAAACTCAGTGGGTTCATCTACTACCGGTTTCAACACGACCCAGTTGAGACGGTCCGGCGAAACATACTCAAGCGGGCATGAACACGGGATTTGGTCCAATTAGAGTAATTATTTAGTAGGCAAACACAATATATGCTCGATCGCTTGTCTGAATGCTTATTATTTTAGATTATATTTAGGTATACAAAAGAAAAACTTCGAAACAATAACATTATTCATTTTGAGACAGAGCCAATAATTTTAAATTAAGTATATGATAGCAATCATTTACAGATAGTTCACGTAACACAGCAGATCAGTCATGTCTATATGGCTACAAGATCTCCAGCGAGCAATGTGCAGGTAGGAAGTGAGAGCCAGACGTCTTTGTCATCGATGTACTCTTTAGTGGTGTAATAACCCCTAGCCATAAGTATACGGTTAATATGTGTTTTAAAACTTGTGTCAGGCAGATCAGTAATTTGAGTAGGAAGCTTGTTATAAAACCTAATACAATTTCCTAAAAATGATTTATTAGTTTTGCTTACTCTAAAGCCTGGCATGGCTAGTTTGTTTTTATTCCTAGTATTTATATTATGCAGTTCACTTTTCTTTTTATAATTATGAATATTTTTTCTAACAAACATTATATTCTGATATATATATTCCGATGGCACAGTAAGTATATTTATTTCTTTAAACAAATTTCGCAAAGAATCGCGACTGCCTAAACCATAAATGGCTCTGACTGCTCTTTTCTGCAATACAAAAATAGCACCTATGTCAGCCGCCGAACCCCACAGCAGAATGCCATACGACATAATGCTATAAAAGTACGCGAAATACACTAATCTAGCAGTTTGTTCATCTGACAATTGCCTTATTTTCCAGACAGCATAGGAAGCCGAACTTAATTTACCTGCTAACTTTTCAATCTGAGGACCCCATTGCAATTTTGAATCAAGTGTCAATCTTAAAAATACGGTCGATGGGACTAGATCTAATATTTTCGCATTAAGTGCAACTGTTGGTACAATTTGAGTCACATTCGGCAATGAGAACCTGATGCATTTAGTTTTCCCTGCATTTAACAAGAGATTATTTGCCGAAAACCATTCTGATATAAAGCTGAGTGTTTTATTATGCTCAATAAGATCTTTATCCTTTCTATTTACTTTAAATATGAGCGACGTATCATCAGCGAACAAAACTATGTCTGATACTTTCTCTACCAGATAAGGGAGATCATTTATATAAACTAGAAATAAAAATGGGCCCAATATAGATCCTTGGGGCACCCCCATTTTCACAGGATGGCGTGCCGAAGTGACACCGCCTATCGAAACCATCTGTTGTCGCCCCGATAAATAGGACATCACAAGATCAAGAGATGTGCCAGATATTCCATAGTACTTCAGTTTAACAACGAGCGTACGATGATCAACGCAATCGAAAGCCTTAGAGAGATCACAGAAAACTCCCAGCGCATCCTGTGATCCCTCCCAAGCCTCCAATATTGACCTAATTAATGTGCAACCTGCATCCTGAGTAGAGCGGCCCCTTGTAAACCCGAACTGCTTGTTATGCAATATCTCATTCACGTTAAAGTGCGACAACATTTGGCTGAGCATCAGCTTTTCAAATATTTTACTTAAAGCTGGCAGTATTGAGATAGGCCTATAATTCGTGGCATTTTTTGAACAACCTGCCTTGAAAATGGGTATTATCTTACTTATTTTCATTAAATCGGGAAAGACACCATCACTTATACAGCCATTGAAGATGGCTGCAAGGATTGTAGCAATGTTTAGTATGATTGATTCAATTGCTTTAACAGACAGTCCCCACAAATCTTCTGTGCCTTTCCTTTTAATACTCTTAAAAGCTTTTATAATATCATCACTTGTTACGGATTTAAAACTAAAGTTAGGTACAGTTTGTTTTACGCTTTGATTTAAAAAGAGTTCAGCCACATCTGGTGATGATGCGAGACACTTAGTAATATCCACGGGTATATTTGCAAAAAAAGCAGCTAAAAAATTGGCAATGGTAAGCTTGTCTGAAACCAGTTCATCACCAATATTCAATACTAATGTTTGATCTCTTGATCTACTTTTACCAGTTTCAGTATTAATTATTTGCCAAGCTGATTTTATTTTATTATCAGATTTTTTAATTTTATCTCTTATATATAAAGATTTAGCTTGAATGCAAACCTTTTTAAAAATTTTTGAATAATTTCTAACATAATTAATGAAATTGACATCAGGGTTATAGGACCTTCTGTCATACAACTCATATAAAAAATCTCTACTCAGTCTAATGCCTTGAGTTGCCCAAGAACTAAATTTTATCTTATTACTGGCAACCGTTATGTTTTTTATTTTACAAGCTTTATTAAATTCTTTGCAAATACAGTGGAATAATGTAGTGTACATATCGTTAGGGTTACTTTTGTTTGGCAATAGATGGCACAAACTATTCTCCAGGCTGTTACTGAACTTTCCCAAATTAGATTTTGTTAAAGGTCTAAAACGAATTTTTTGTTTATTTATATTTATCTCATTTTTTATCTTTACTATTTGGCATTTATGGTCAGAGCGAACACCAGCCACCAAACACTTCTCAGAGACATCAAAGTTGGTAATTATGTTATCAATGCAAGTAGCAGATGTGGGTGTGACTCTCGTGGCCTCAGAGAACAAGCATTTAAGGTTAAAGGACCGAAATACAGATAGAAATATGTTTATTTCAGGTGAATCTGCTAAAATGTTCATATTAAAATCACCACATACAAGGATTTTTTTTTTTACTTTTAATTTTTCTAAGAATGTCTTCTATTGTTGCTGTAAAAAGCTTTAAATCGGATGCTGGTGGTCTATACACACATATTATACAATAAAACTGCGTCTCTACACATGCCACCTCACACACACGCTCAATAGATAGTTGGCATATATCTTTACGTTCTTTAAATTTAATTTGGTCTCGAAGTAGTATCGGTACTCCACCACCCTCTGCCGAAACCCTATTATAAAAGCTGGCGACCCTATAGCCACAGACACTAGAAGCCATCTTGTGTGCCTTCAGCCATGTTTCTGTAAAACAAAGGATATCTATTTCATATTTTTCATTAAAAAGTTCTATGTCTAGAATTTTGCCAGAGAAGCGGTTTATATTTTGATGTGATAGAATTAGAAAGTTATCACACTTCTCTATTGTCATGCTTACATGTTTAAACTACTAACTAAATTGATTTTAATAACATTACTAAAAGATGGTATAAAAAGTGACTTCATCATACTACTTATGACTGAGTTAATATGTGCCGCTACTAAACTTGCAAGTATGTTCAAAAATTTTCTTGAGACAGTAACTGTACTCATGGTTACCCTACAAGAATCTATAAAACTATTTGTGTCCAAAAATATAAATTTATCACTATAATGGCTAACCAAAAACTGTAGGTGCATATTTAGCTTGTGGATATAATTATTTGTACTATCAGGCACATTGGACACATAGGGGAAGGCACACAATATTATCTTATTACAGTCTAATTCTAACATCTCAGTGAAACTATCTGTAATGTCTTTTTTCTTTAAGTTTTTACAATTTCCTACCATTAGAGTTATACATGATTTGGCACTGTGTTTATTCTGAATTAATTTATGTATTATATCTTTATAATGTAATCCTGGCATACAATAGTTGACAAAGGAACAACTCAGCTTATTACAAAGCAAGGTACCAAGGCTCTTACCCATTTCATCGGAATACAGTATGGAGCTATGTTTAGTAATGTCATTTTGTGGAGATACTGGTGACTCTGATCCCAGCTGTGTGTATGACTCCACTACTGCACTACTGGTGTTAATCGGTTCCAATGTCCTATTGCTTTCAGGATTACACTTTCCAGCTAGCAATTGCATTTCATTCAGTCTTTATTGAGACATGCCCGATATTCGACCAGAAGGGCACTATTACGGCGTTTTTTATATAGTGTATATAGGTTTATAAAAATTACGGCATAGAATATCGCCACCCCATTTCATCCCGTGAGGACTTAGAGGTCGCTCCGGAGTATATATCCCAGAGATCGGGCATCAGCGTCTCCCTATATACAGACGCCAGCACATCAAGCTACTCCAAACTGTCAAATTTCTTTTATAGAATTTGAACTTAATAACAAAAGCATAAGGTTCACTTTCAATTGGGGAAATAGTACAGATTGGGGTAGCTTGATGTGTTTGCGTCTGTACTGTAACAATCATACTGTGTTCGCCAACTTGTCTACCAAGAATTGCATATCCGTCCAAACCACAGACACAACACCATTAAAATATTTTGGGGAGGCCTGAGTCCTGCTGTGGACGTCATTAGACTGACAAAGCAGTGGATTAAACAGGCTTAGAACTGACATCTCAATGATTCTCTTAGTTGATGACAACAACACTAGCAAAGTAACTTAATGAATAAAATATTTCACAAAACTTAGTGCTCAGTTAAAGCTTCATTGAGTAACTATAAGGCTAAGTTGGTACAGTAAGTTTGTTAGCAGAACAACTTCGCTATCAACTGAGGGGAATGAATTACTTAACGTAACCGATGCTCTTTGTCGATGGAAGTACAACTTACTGTTCCACTTGACTCTGCATATTTTAATCCGTTTTCTTATATACCGAAGTAATAAATGCTTACAAAAGTAGTTAAAGGCGAATAGCTTTTAGTCTCTTATGAAACACTATACAAATCAAAACGGAGAAAACTTCCTACATCATTATCATCATCATATCACCCGAAAGACTTCAAAGATTCTCCCCCAAAGATCTCCACAATTGCCGGTCTTGCGCTATTCGAATCCAGCAGTTTCCAGCGACCCGCACAAGATCATCGGTCCATCTTGTAGGGGGCCTGCCCACGCTGCGTCTTCCGGTTCGTGGTCGCCACTCAAGAACCTTTCTACCCCAACGGCCATCAGTTGTACGAGCTATGTGCCCTGCCCATTGCCACTTCAGATTTGCAATTCTTCGGGCTATGTCGGTGACAACTTCCTACACCAAAAATAAAATCTTATGAGGAAGTGTGTTTTTAAAGATCCTCTATAGCTAAAATCTATACGGGTTCTTACAGTTTAAAAGAGTTTTCGCACGTGAGGAATTTTGCGGCGCCTGTGAATATTCATAATGCTGTTCAAACTTACTAAAGTTGTGCACCCACTTTTTGTTATACACTGCTCGAGTACTTAAATTAACGTTTTCAGACTACAAGACCGTTAAGTTTCCAAAACTTCAAATGTAACGATTCTTTTCTTTGAATCGAATTCCTATTCTGCGCTGAATCATAAATGATATAAGGTAAAACTTTTCTTGTTCCGTTAGTGAAATTTCTTGAGTTTCAAATAACGAAAGATTAGAACTCTGCACGTGCAGCACACGTACCGTTGACGTCACGTCAGTGTATAAAATTGCATTGCAAATACCAGCCTTACGCCTTTCGTAATAAAGGTGCTGTTCAGGTCTTATATGACGTGGTTTCAATTCTACGTTCGTCCGTAGGTGTAGTTTGTATAAAACCAGAGCGAAATATTTCTCGTCACACCGACTCGCAATACCCAAGGAACAGTCAGCGCACATCGATAATTGGAAATCGCATACGCCGTGTTCTACCCTGATATTATTTCAATTTCATCTTCAAATTGTTTGAATGTTTCAACATTTATTTCAGTGAGAATTTTATAACAAATAGAGTAATCTTAAGCCTTAGTTGCGAATACGAACGAAGATATTTCAAAGGGGCGTGACATTTATTGGATGTACTTTCTACCGCGCCTCGGTGGGTAATTGATTTTTCCGTTTCATATTCGAATGTAAAGTGCAAAAGCATTTTGTCCATTTATGGAACTTTTAGAACGATCATCCAAAGTCGTGGGTACCTCGTAAATCCTAATAAATTGTCTAGATGTGGTAACGACTTCAGTGCGGTGCAGTCTCTGCGGATACGTATTTTATTAGATTTACCGAAACGTTCTTTTGCAGCAAATCATTATTTATTACAGTTAAATCCATCTCGTCGTATACTGAATGTTTTGAAAATATATATATTATTAACTCTTTATAAATAATCTTCTACCAATGAATGTTGTAGGTATGTACATACATTTCTTTAGAAAGTCAGACCACGACTGAATTTAATTAAATGTTTAACCTCTATTTTTCTAACAAGATATCGTTTTTATTTTTGCCCGTTTGTTGACCGCTTACAACTATTTACAGTATGAGTTACCGTAATACCAAAAACATGACTTTCCAAGCAAGTTGGCGTACTATGGTCTATTGACTGGAGCAAAGCTTCAATATATAGAGCTATATATATAAATGTATATTTAGTTTGTTTGAATATTTCAAAAAAGTAGAATACAATAGAGATTTGTAGAAAATAGATAATTCTTTACTTACTGTTTAGCGTTTTCTATTTTGAAAAAAGTAGTTCTGATTGAAATAATGAACTACAGACACCAAGTCAATTAAAGCTAAATGTCTTTTCAAAATACCTAATGGGCCATTCCACAAATATATACAATGTTAATTTAATGAATTGAATAAATTAATTGGCGAATCGAATGTCACATAAACGAGCAAATACCTAAATAATTATTTCACAGAATAATTGTCTATACCAATTTGCGAATTGACTTCGTACAAATAAACAATTAAGTGATCAAAAATGGAATATAAAATTAGAACAGTTTATTTCGCCAGTAAACAACTCCAATTAGGTATAAACACATTTTAATGAGCATAAACAAAACGTTGATATAGTTGAGATCGAAAGTCCAGTCAATTGCAAAGATAGTTTAAAAAAAGCCGCAAACTTTTTTCGATTCCCCGTACTAGGGAACTAAATCTCTGTAGTACAGGGGAGGTTACAACCATGCAATTCATGAACATAAAGCACACCCAGACTCAAAATAGCTGTATATGGGTCACAAAAACGGGTAGGGAGGCGGCAGCCTTCAAAGTAGTGTCAACCAACACAGAATTACAATTATATATTAAATAATGAAATAATGAAATTTATTCAGCACTTGGGTTTTTATATTTACTTACATACTTGTCAAGCTCAGAATGTATTTCATAAACACAGTTTAAAAACAGTAATCAAAGCAACAAAATATTTTGAATAAGTCCGTCCGTGCGGTCTGTTTCGTCACATATATTTTTAATATCCTTAAATAGTTATTTATTTTATAAATAATAATTTAAGGATATTAAAAAGTTCCAGTTTTATTGTTAATACCAAATAGATAACTCATATTGTAACGATAACTATAACAGAAAGTAGAAAGATTTACAAAAATACCTAATTGTGTTTGGGAAGTTGTTACTCACAACTAACAAAGGGAGGTAGAAAATAACTGTATTTTTTAAATGTTACTTGATTTTATGTATACTGCATACCTATTGATGTGTTGATCCGCAAATAATTGCAGTTACTTGTCCTTTTGGTAATCTTAAGACGTCTTTGATTTTTTGACTACTGTAATTAAAATAAAATAATAAAAATAAAAAAGATTTTTACTGTCGTAGACTTTAAAAAAGCGTTTGTTAATAGTCAGAACATGTTTGTAGTAATACAATTATAATTTCTAGTTACTTATTACAGATATTTGGTACACGGAATGTTAAAACATTTATACAATTTATTTTATAATGGTAATGATATTTAGCTAGCTGGTATTAAGCTATATTGTATTAATTCATATTGTACATATAATTTCCTAGTTTTGAGTCCAATTCTTCTTCCTTTATCAAAATTCATCTAACAGATATGAAATCTAACACTTGCGCAGTTTGTCTTCCAACATTTCAATACTGACTGAAGATTGGCTTCTCAGTTTAAGACCGTCCGTTTGTCAGTCTACATCGACTGATTGCCGTAATTATTCAAGTGTAATTCCTTCGCCCGCAACCTTGTTTGCTTGCTGAATACGTTTGCGTTAACATTTAATGTCGTATCACTAAAATTACACTATTCCGTCTCACTACGATAACCTGTGAGCAGATTCGAGCAGAGTATGAGTACAAAAGACCTTGTAGAACGTCAGAACATGAACGGTAGTACAGATTAACTATATCGTAATTTAGATTAAATCTGTGAGCGCTTTTTGAAAGTCTATGTGAATGGAAAACATTTTTATTTTATTTTATAAATTTTGTTTCGAAAACTGGTGGATATTATGGTAAATAAAATGTTTCTGAACATTTTATACACACAGTTTCTTGTATTGGATACATGTCTTCTTCGTAGCTTTCTTAGTAGTATTTATAAAAATCTTTAATATTATTGATGGATTATTAAAAAACAGTAGAATCTATAGGTACATAATATAATAAAATCGTAGGAAAGTCAAAACTGTACATTGAATATTTTTTTAAAAGGATACTTGGGGAGTGATCTACTATCGACATTGAAGCCAAAAATATAGTTTTTAGAATTTTTGTCTGTTTGTCTGTATGTATGTCCGGGCTAAACTCAAAAACCTTGCATGGATTTACTTCAAATTTTGCATGAATATTACTTAGAGGTCGGGTCAACATATAGGCTACATATTATCACGCTATCACCAACGGGGGAGGAGCTGTGATCATTTATAAAGTTTATCGCGGGTAAAACCGCGGGGCACAGCTAGTATAAATTAAAATTACTTTCAATGAACTAGAACTAACCAGTTTCTTTTGTTTAATTTCACCTTTACAGTTAATCTATGCTTTTACTGCTTTCCTGAGCCAAAAAGGCTATGCTCAAGCCGTTAAGTAAATACGAATATAAACTAAACAAACCGCGCTATAGGGCACCCTTATATATGTACTAGGGTTCGAATCTACGCTAACCGTGGTTACTAAAGCACGAGAGGATCATTGGACTAGCTTAATCACTGAAATTTGGGCGTGTGGAAGAAAAAAAAATGAAATAATATACATCCTAAAATATATAAAACCCACAAATAATGCAATAAACATTCCGTAGTCGAAAATACAATGAATGTTCAAAATCATTGGTTTGGGTGACTTCAGCTACACATAAATCTCTCTGTCGCAGGGGACTTTGCATACAGAATGCGGGAATAGTACACTTACCTTTGGAACAATAAAAGGTGCACAATGTAATTTACACAAAGGGTACCTAAATTTTTCTTAACGTTTGTCGAACTCATAAAATCACACAAACTCATAAAATTGTCATCACATCTTAAAATAGTACAACAGGAATACTACTAACGTAAATATGTGAAGGTATTAAATAATATTAAAATTGTTATTAAATACCTAAGATAAAATGAAGTGGAGCGTAGTGGGACTAGTTGTAAATTATCGCAGCAATTGCATTTATCAGAATTGCACCTCCAACCGCTAACAAGATTTAGAGGGAACGTGGACGGCGTAACGCGTCTACCTATAGGATAATTAGTATCGCTACCTCGCGGCGTCTCATTTATCGTTCTCCACGGGGAGGTGGGTCAGCCAGCAGTAAATCTACCAACCTGAGCGCTCTTGTCTTTGTAAACTTGAAAATCTAATTACATTTACAGCTCCACTTAAGTTCGCCTTTCCGTTGAATTTGCATTTCTTGATTTTTGTCCTCGAGTTCTGATAAGATTTCGTTTCAGTGGCGTGGATCTTTATTACTCGTTTTTACAGTAACATTTTAATTACCATTGCCTATACCATTTACCTGGAGATTTCGAATATTGCAGGCGTGAATTTTAAGGCAGGTGCGTGGAAAGCGACTGTTTGCGGAACCGCTGGTTTATATGCTCGAACGGGCCCAATAAAAAGCGTCTCAATGTTGTAAAGGCTTCCTAATGCTTATTTGCATTCAAGAAGGCTCCCAGAACGAGCAAGCAAGTGTACGGGAACGGCTCCGAAACGTCGGTACGGGCTTCCCGGCGCTAGACGGAGAGCTCCCCTGGCAGTGATTAGACGATGCTAATACCATTTACTTTCCAACTTTCCTGACTCACCGACCGTTACGTGAACATTCGCTATTTATTTTAGACTACTTTAAAATCATCTTAAAGTGGCACTTTAATTCTTTTTGGGCTATTAGATGTCGGTAATTGTAGATTTATTCTAATTTAAACAGGTTTAAGAACTCTAAAGCCCATTATAAATAATGACCATTATCAGTCTTGTTGAACAAAAATTGTATATATTTAGGTAAGCTTAACGTAGGACATTTATGATAGAACTGACATTGGCAGACTGCTATCAGACATATCTTTTTGATAAGCCAAGATTATGAGTTCTACTAAAACTCGTTGAGTCAATTTATAATTATTACTTATTATAAAGTACCTTTTTAAAAATCAACTTCAAAAACGCGCACTAAACTACGTACCACATAAATTATAACAGTACATTACAATATACTGGTATGCAACTGTAAAGGAGAAAATAATAATATTTTACCGACGGATTTTGAAGTCAGGCGGGTAAACAATTTTAATAATTCATTTATTATATAATATTCATTTATTTTTGTCTTTTTTGTCTTCTTTACCTATTAATGTCCAAAATTTTGCGATAAGTGATGAGTAAGGTTATTTTTATTCTAAATTTCATCAAAAGTTCTCACTAACGTTCAACTAACGTTTCTACTAGCTGTGAATATCTCGCATTTTAAAAATTTTCGGCTCAACAAAGTGAGCCTTCCGTGCTAGATATTCGGACTCTCGCTTATGAATTTCTAGCTCAGTTTTCAGCTAGACGCTGCGAATATTCAACGATTGATTGTCGTTCTTGCAGCTGTGATGAAGTCGCAAATTTCTTTAGGTAAAAGAAGTGAGCATTCCGAGCTAGATACCCGTGTATGCACTTGCGAGTTTCTAACTTTAATATTATTAGTTATAGAAGTTACAAGTAGTGTTTACCATTGACCGCTTGGCTATTACCTGTCTCACATTGTCCGGCTTGAAAGACGGTGGTTTGTTCACTTCCGCGCACCACGGGAGGGGATATCGGCCATTCTAGTCCGGTCGTGGCTTGCGAACTTTGATCGAGATTGCATAAAAATACTATTTTTAGATTTTCGTGGCGAGTTTCTTGTTTGTTTTAGTGAATTTATAATTAGTGCGGCGATCTTGATATCTATAAGATATAAAATTAGTTGCGAATAGATGGCTGCCTCTCTCATACACGTTACCAGTTCCTTCTCCCGCACATTGGTCTCTTCTCAGTCGCAATCTGCGTGACGTGGTATTTATCTTCTTAGTAATTTAATTTGATTGCGTTAAATGTAAATCGATATAGATTGTGATTATTTTTCTGGAAAACATTTCCACTTATAATTTACTGTACATTTATTTAAGTTACATATTACAAAGTGAAAAAGTATGTGTATAGGCGATCTTAATTTATTTATGAATTTTCTTTAAGCAAACCATTACGAGAATGAAATTTAGTATTAATGCGTACATTGTAGGTACGCAAGAATACCAAACAAAATAACAGGCGTTTATGTTAAAAATATTCATATTATTGGAGCTAGTATACAAACTACTGTATCGTACTATAAGTGGGACCAATTCCAAAGCTTTCTTCTACACAATTAAAAAACAACCTCTTAAATTCCAAAATAATCAATGTACAGATACCTGCACATCAAGCTACCCCAATCTGTCAAATTTCCCCAATTGAAAGTGAACCTTATGCTTATGTGATAAAACTGAAAATCAATAAAAGAAATTTGACAGATTGCTGATGTGCTGGTTGTCTGTACACACACGATAAGAAACGACTTGGGTATTCCTACTTTTTGAAGTCGTTAATTACTAAGCAATAATGTCAAATGGTCACTAGTAATAAAGGAATTATTATTATTATTATAACCACACCGCAATAGGAGATTTCGGTAACGAGGCCATATGAAATACAATTAAATAGTCAAATTCAAATAACCAAACAAGATTTCTACTATCACAATAATGTATTTGCCAAACCATGAAATTTTCAAAGGAATATGAAGCGTTCCCGTCTTCTCATTAGTGTATATAGCACAATTTCCAAAGAAATTGTTATTCCACCAAAGTTGGAGAGAAAAAACGAAGTTGAAATTTGATGTCCGAAACGCTGGTTGAGGTGGCCCTCGGAGTCACTGGGGCTTAGTTTACATTAAAACTGCAACCATAAAACTTTGCCCGGGAAAGTTGGACCGTGGTCGGTGTGCGGTGAAACTTGCACTGCATTACGACAAGTAAACCTGCAGTTAAGTGTTTACTTCGCACACTCCAAGGTATTGTGCCAGCAACTTGGATCATAAAAACGACCTGACTCCAGCATGCGCCTTTACCACCACTTGATTAATGGTTCATAATATTCTTTTCATCAGCTGTTTTTAAGAACTAAATCGAAGGCATGTCAAAAACAAAACATATTTAGATAAATGAATCTCTTCTTTACGATTTCCTTTTGTGTAGCATGCTACGAGGTGTTGTAGCATGCTATTTAAAAGTGAAACGTAAATAATAGATAATAATTTGTAGTACCCTAATAAATCAAATATTTCTCATGTTTATTTAATAAGATGTTTTAAAAACTATTATCGTAAATTTTGCTATTATACAACAAACGACTAAAAATAATAAATCAAATGATCTTACCGTCGAAGTATATAGGTAGAGGGTTGGGTGATGGCTTAGCCCTAAAACCGTCTGACTGTTGCTATGCTCAAAAGCTTAATAGTTTGATAAATTACTTTTAAAAATATAACATATATTAAACGAGTTTATTTCCATTTGAAATTTTTTTAATTTATTTTATGAAGTGGTAGCGTTAAAAATAAGATATTTTAATGTAATAAAAAGTCTTTCAATCGAGTGAATTTTGCTTAATGCCAGGTATTATCTGTTACTAAAAAAATGACAGTAATCCGAAAATAAGTTAAAAAAGAGCATACAATACAAGATGATAAAAATCAATACAAGTCATTCAGAATCAAGATTCGATCATATATTATGTAACTAATAAAATTAGGATACATTCACAATCTTAAGTGATTAGTGTTTACCCACCAATTTATTTTAGTGACTTTCTGCTGACAATTTAAAAGTTCTCGATAATTCTAGAAACCGGCCTTATTGCGAGTAGCTCACCAAGTATTTCATACCGTTCTTAGATGTATGGGGCTATTTTAGCTATTTATAGAACACTTAATAACACAAGTTTGTTTTTGAAGTATGATTGGTGATTTCATAAACTGTGCTATAAACACATCCTTCTTTTTTCCTATTATATTATATAGATATTTTTAGTTCCATAGCGAGAGATTATATGGGGATTTCAAATATAATAAATAAAAAAAGTGACTTTAAACAAGTTCCACTGTGTTTATTTTCAAAACAACTACTGGAAAAACACTTTAAAGATTGGGGTTCAGAAGCAATAGGGGTTATAAACTAACAAAATTGTCATCGTCCCACGATACCACTTCATTTCAGGGGTGAAAACTATTGAACCACAGTGTTCATGTTTCATCACAAATTAATAGGTGATCATATCATGAAACTAATGAATTGTGAAATTGCGATCAAACAGTGAAACCGGCGATCAGTACACCGGAATTGCGATGAAAATCATAGGTATAATATTTACAATCACACAGTATCGCGCAAACAGATAAATTGCGTACAGAATAGTCCACTGTGAACCGGATACAGTCCTCGTATGAAACAAACAGTGGAGGTTTATGCAAATTGGCCTCCTTTGTATTTCACTGGATTAAAATATAGTGAGAATTAGTTCCGTGTCAGATATCCACCAAGCGGCCTATGTTATTGGACTATCTGACTAACTGTTCTTATCATTATTATATTATTTTACTGCCTCGTTTGACTGCCCTATTGGTCTAGCGGTAGCGTGTTCACCCGCAGAGAACGAGGTCCCGGGTTCAAATCCCGGGTCAGGCCAAGAGTTTTTGGGACTTTTCTGGAAAAAGAAAAATTTCTCAGCATCAGCCCGAAGTCTGGAAGTTGGCGGTATTACCCCCGTGCCTCGGAGAGCATGTCGGTCCTGTACCTGACCTCTTTCCGGTCGTGTCGCTAGGCGTCCCATTGGATCATGAGAGTGATGGAATAGAAAGTGCTCCTGTGGTTGGGCACACACTTGTGCACTATTATAATATGTCCCGCGCAGATGGCTTATCTCAATTGAGACTGTCCGCCGTGACCGAAATTCGGCTAGGAGGACGTCCTCCTAGCCGAATTTTAGTAATATTATTTTAATTTTACATTTAAAAATGGAATGGTCACGAAATTTTTGCGCTTATTAATATCATTATGTAATTGTGACTATTACATAATTACAGAATAATACTAGTAAACGCTTGTTTTGTGACAATGTTTTAGTAAATTTTTGTAGTCTGTGTATTAATTGCTTCACTATAAAATCATTTGTGCAAATGTTGAGAACACTTTTATAGCTGCAACTTATTGAGATATCAGAAATGTCAATTTCGGATATCAATTGAGAATAGTAGAGAAGCAATAAATAAAATTAAAGAATTTCAAAATTCTACTGCATTCAACACCAAATGATTGCCTGCAACAGATAGCTTTTGCGTTGAATCTGCCAGTGTATCATATTTTTCTGTGCATATTATGTGTCTTTTGCAATAAAGTGTCCTTCTTTTTTAATTTATATTACAGGCAGAAGTTTTGTAGGATTTTAGGTAAGTAGTAATTTTTTTTAGAATCATTATACATCATCAATTTAAATTATTAATCAATGATTTTACAAAAAAAAACCGAATAAATACCTATGTCAATTTAACTTTAAATTTCAGCTCAAGTCGATCTCGACATAATTCTCACGGTAAACCTAAATAAAAAAACCCAGTAAAATATTGAAATTATGATATTAATATTACTGCATTCAATGAGTTAACAATATATTATTGGGGTAAGTAAATAATTGTTCTTAATCCTAATAATCATAAATTTGCTAACAGCCAAGCGCCAATACCTTTTCACTATCCATAAATCCTCGACATTAAAAGTCATATTCACCCCGGCGCTCTTATTTCGCAGTCTAATGATGTTGAATGATGCGACAGTCTCTGCATATTCAAGATAGACCAGACCATCATTTAAAAAAATGGCTTTCCTTTCATAACCCCTTCGCATAAAGGTTCCCTTCGTTATTGAAAAGACTTTTAGTACTGAACGGTGAGTCAACGTATAGAAATGGTGGCAGTCCGTCAGAATTATCTCCATTCTTTAGTATACTACTACACTGTAAGTATTTCTGAGTTATGCGGACCTAAAACTTTATAGAAGGATTAGGTGTGACAATAGAACTTATGCGAGCCATCAAATTGATTTGCCGTATAATCGTTTGGAATGGATAAACCAAAAAACTACCAAAAACATTTTTAACTACAATTCCTTTAACTATTTAAAGCGAAATTATCAGCGAGAAATTTGAGGCTTTAATTTATTTACTAAGTACCTATATTTTTTTAAGAAAATCATGATAATTCAACTCAAGGTGTCAAAACTTTTTCCATAATAACATTATTTGGTGTTCCATACTAATTATATTTCTATCTATCCGTACGGGAACAATTAAAATAATTAAGTAACCACTTGTTGGTTTAGAGGTTAATGACCCTGACTACTAAGCTAGAGGGAGGGGGTTCGATCCTGATCCCGATAGGATAAATCTTTGTGTGATGAGCGATAAATGAGTTTGAGCACAATTATTTGTTCTGAACCTGGGTGTAACTTACCAATAATATGTATGTATATGTAGAAATATATTTGTTTGTTTATCAGCTTTCTAGTTGCCTTATATATAGCCTATCTGGCAGTGTGTTAGATGTCCCAAGATATTTATTACTGTTTCGCGAGTACTTTACAAATATGTAATTCGCGGATATAAAACACCTCCAGAGTCAATACAAATATATATTTGCCATACAAATATTTGTTCTTGAGGAATAGACTTTAAAATACGGGGACGCCTAAGTGATAGCAAGGCGACTACCTTAACCAAAGCGCTATACGTGCAGTCAAACAACCAGTCTTGTGCTCGAAAAATACGAGTTCCTTTTTACCGTTTTCGTACGGAACCCTGTCATTGAGAAGAACCCCCATTTATGTCCTTATTTTATAACAATTACATTTAAAGACAGGTTTCATGAATAAAAGCAGTTTCAATTTGTCGTATAGTTGTGAGCCAGTTATCTCGGTCAGTCAATATATGATATTGGGGTTTAATTATTTACACAATTCCGTGGTAGGTAATTGCGCTATTCAGCTATCTGGTTTGGACGCCGACAGCTTATAGATGTGTTCGTTGCATTAATAAAAGCGATTGCAGCTCCCAATCCGATTAACAGCGCTGGTTCAACTGACAATTTTGCGGGACTCCCATCAATAGGTACTTGACGTTGAGTTTCATAAAAAGGAAAACAAATTGTTGTGAAAATTTTGTAATTATTAATAGTAGGTTTTAAAACAATAAAATACCTGCCTACTATATGTTACATGTACATTCACAATATAGATGATTGGTGTTCATCACCCAAATTAGTTATTTCGTAATAATATTGGACTGTCTCGTTGGTCTAGCGGTGGCGTTATCAATCGCGGATTACGAAGTCCTGGGTTCAAATCCCGGGTCGGGCCAAAAGTGATCTTGGGATTTATCAGTATAAAGAAAATAAGGCTTAATATCAGCCCGAAGTCTGGGAGTTGAGGGGTATTATACCACCTTGCCTGAAAGAGCACGTAAAGCTGTCGGTCCTTTACCTTGACTTTTCCCGGGCGTGTCGCCAGTCGTCCTATCGGATCATAAGTGTGATGGAATAGTAAGTGCTCCTGTGTTTGTGCACATATTTTAGCACTATAATATGTCCCGCGCAGATGGCTAGTCTCCATTGAGACTGGACGCCTTAGCCGAAATTTGGCTAGGAGGATTTTATTATTATTCAGATATCTGATCTGTACCGTGATCTAATATCACGGTACAGAACTTAAAAAATAAGTTTTCACGATTTTTCGTAATCACGTTAAACACAAAATTTGCTGACGCGAACAATTAAAATAGCAATGAGAACTTATCAACTTCATCATCATCATCATATCAGCCGAAAGACTTCCACTGCTGGACAAAAGCCTCCCCCAGATCTCCACAATAGCCGGTCCTGCGCTGCCCCCATCCAACGGCTTCCCGCGACCCTAGCAAGATCGTCGGTCCACCTTGTTGGGGGCCTGCCCACGCTGCGTCTTCCGGTTCGTGGTCGCCACTCGAGAACCTTTCTGCCCCAACTACTTACTTCTTTTCATCGTAACTGTTATGAATAGAAGTTAGTAGTTAATAATCATTATTCATCTACCTGAATAATGATTATCTATACAAATCTATACAATACAAATAAATAAAATTGGAGTGTCTGTTTGTAATATTGAAATAACCGGTTTTCACTACATAAATATGAATATATACACGGTACATACACCAAAATATTTTTTTTTACAATTTTTGTCTGTCTGTCTGTCTGTCTGTTTGTTCCGGCTAATCTCTGAAACGGCTGGACCAATTTTGACGGGACTTTTATTGGCAGGTAGCTGATATAATAAGGAGTAACTTAGGCTACTTTTAGATAAAGTCATTTATTTTACAAAAAAAACAAAATTAATTAATTAACACGCTGATGAAGTCGCGGGCACAGCTAGTGAAGTATAAATTCTATTAGGTAATATTATTAGGTGTCCAATACTATTAGAATTATGATTAACTGTATCGATTGTAATAGATGCTCTCACGATAATTGCTTCAAACGACTTACTGGGTTGTCAAAGCAAGGGATAATCTCTTAATCAAGCAGGCGTCGATATTCCAGATTTTTAATAGTTAAATTAACGTGAAAATACTCATACATTAACGTGAAAATGTTTTAATGCCAAATAAACCCCATCAAGACATGAAAAGGCTTAAATCGTAATTACAACCTTTGCATTGCATGCCAACCTTTAATTAGTGCAAGATATGCTCTTTACAATAAAATTGTATGCATAGGGTAGTAGAAAAAATAACTACACCCCGTCCGAGAAATAAACTCATAAATATTGCCCAAGGATTGAAAAAATTAAAATATATAGTTTTATATGCAATCAAGTCGGTAAATATGTATATGAATTTCCTGTTAGTTAGTGGTTACCGTAGCATAAGGACGACGGTAAAACGATAATTAGCTTCCTTTTTTATGAGGCGCTCATAGACTGTGCATGCTCTGAATAGCCCGTACGTGATCAGCGAGGTTAAGCAACTAGGCTTGCGGTTAGTCCATAGTTGGATGACCGGCAAAGTAGTTCTTTTTCCGAGCATCTCCGGGCTTCACAGGGCACGTTAAGCTGTATTGTTGTAGTCATTAGACAACAGACGTTAAGCCGTGTCGGTATGCTACAGGGTGGCTTAAACAACTCTGAAGCTAGAGTAACCAATACTCATACCATGAGTAAATTACCTTACATGAGACATTTTTGATAAGATATGTTTTAGAATACACTTTTCAAATGTTGACCCTTCACTTCTGCTTCTTTTGCTAAGTTATTTATAAAACTAGGTAATAAATACAAACTAATAATACAAGGTTTAATACTATATTAATTAAAAAATCCTTAATTTCAACGTACCTGCATTAGTGATTG
Source organism: Pseudoips prasinana (assembly GCA_951640165.1). NCBI lineage: Eukaryota > Metazoa > Arthropoda > Insecta > Lepidoptera > Nolidae > Pseudoips > Pseudoips prasinana. The sequence continues at coordinate 16,078,790 of OX621245.1, forward strand.
ATAATATACATAATGTAGACGGAAGATTGATGGATGGACTGCGTCGTAATAAAAAGGTACCGTTTTACTATTTCGATATGCCACCTTAAAAATATTGTAACTCAATCAAACCTCATTAAATATGGTTTATAATAAAAGTGAATAAATTATCTTGATTCTCATACGCATATTTTTTGTTTTCCTACGTTTTAGTTTTCTCTTCAGATACATTTGAATATGATTTTTTATATGCATATGTTCAAAAATACCTTAGCAAATATGAGATAATATTAAAAACAATTTTCTTTTTATATATAACAGGTTTCAGGTACCTTACGAACAACCCTGAATTTACATTGAAGTCAAACCATGCTTTAAATTAAAACTTTAGGCAGTCAATGCGATAGAAGGCGATGTGAGGATGTTTTTCATGATGTGTGTCGGTCCAGGGAAACCAAATCGATCGTAATTTGTTTCACCCGACTTTGATATCCAAGGGAGGAAAATGTGATTATATAAATTCTCTCAGTAAATATCCAATTTAGTTGGTAGAAAAAATATATACTGTTTATTTAATAGCGTTGGATCCTAGTTTGACCTGATGGTAAGCAGAGACTGGGTCTCAAACAGTATACTCAAATAAGGGCGCATATATTACGATTATTTAAAAAAACATAAATCGTTAGTAGTTTTTTATTCGTACATATCTTGAACTCTGCTCGAATTCCACCTGCTATCGAACACTTAAGTTTCACTTCTAGGCACTGACTATCGCCATGCGTAGTAATGTTGTTTAGGAAATTTAAATTTGACGAAAGGCACGTAAAATTTATTAAATTAGTTAATAATGTTTAGCTTCAATTTCAGTTCTCAAATGGATAAGTAAATTTTGGGTGCATTGTACAAATAATTTCGTTTCATAGATTACCTGTTCATTCTGATCTACTTTAACAATGCCAATGTCAAACTACATTTATCCTAAAAGTTTGTATTTTTTGTTGTAAGCTCAATATTTGATGCATATTTTTATACTCGTATATTTATCCAGAATTGCTCAAATGTGTACCTTTAGGTCCTATCATAAAGGGTAAATAAAATTATGTTATACTGATGTTTTTTACTTTTTATCGTTATAGTGCACTTTTTATTAATGATTATTTTAAGTCATTATAAAACATATTCACCAAAACTTTCCAGGTACAGTATACTTATAAATCAGATATACTTGCAGTTAAGTGACCCAAGACCTTCTAAAGGTTGATGTTTTCAAGTATTCTTGACCTTATTGTGAATTTCATTTGAACAACGTCGCAGGCATACGCTTTGTACAATAAATATGAACAATCCATTAGCATCTGAATGACGGCCGAGAATTTATACCTTCAAAATACATTTTTCTCTATACAAAGTTTCCCTTTGCAAATACTTATTGTGTTTTCATGTTGGTTTATTATTTCATTAATTGAAGTGGTGTTGGTCGCAACCGCTGGTTTGGCTTTTGTCATCGAAAAAATATGAGACGCAACTTGAAAGCAACTGGATTAATTCTCTCAGTGGCATCAATGTGAATTTCCATTTCATTGGGTTTATAAGCTGGAATCGAATGAAGTACTGTAGTGGAATTTCCATGAACATACTTGTTAAGTTTTCACTGCATAATATATTCGTACGAGACTTGTGTTATTTGAGTGCACTTGAAAATTAACATACAAAATATTTATTATGGCAGCAATATTATTGTCTACATGTATAAACTAATTTAAATACCACTACATATCTTTCTTTTAGATCGTATTTCTAGTAGATCTTATGAAAAGGACAGGGTATTGTTTACAATGGTTAACATAGAAAAATATATATCACAGCGTCTGACTAGTAGACGATGTCAAATCCTGGCGTACATTTTTCTTCATTATGTATTAAGCTTTAATAATAATAATAAGCCATGTCAGAGGCCTACTGGGCGGCTTGAACAACTCTGACACTGGGTTAACCACTGCCCATACGATAAGTAAGTGTATAATAATAATATTCCGGCACATTATTTACACACGGCCATCTGATCCCAAACTAAGCAGAGCTTGTACTATAGAAACCAGGTAACTGATTTACTACATATGCTACTTTTCTTCTGTAAATACATACTTATATAGATAATTACATCAAGACTCACAACAGTCAAATATCTGTTCTAGTTGAGAATCGTGCCCACTGCAGCGTGAATGGCCAGTATTGACCAATCCATCCCGCTCGTCATAACATTTTACTGTGTTTTACTTACTTATTAAGTTTAAGAAGATTGACAAAAGAAGTATACCTGACCTGTGTGAATGGTACAACCGGAAGGGGAAGACCTCGTAGAACATTCCCTGATCAAATTGGAGACGTACTTAAGAGGTCAGAAGTACCCTAAACCGGCGAGCATGTATGAAGAATATAATGTCAGTAAACGAAGCGAAAGAGGTATGCAAGGATCGTGACAAATGGAAGTCCGTTGTCTCTGCCTACCCCTCTGGGAAACAGGCGTGAGTCTATGTATTAAGTTTAAAGTCACTAACTGTTCTTGTTTTTTTTTCAAATGGCTTTTGTTATTTGATTTTAATTCACATGTTTGTTTTTACAGCATGTATTTCAATGCGTATTTGCATATAACTCATTAAATTATTTTACTCAGTGAAATACAACCTAAGTAACCTTCAAATTCCTTAATTTTACTCAGTACATATGTATGTATGTCCATATGTCCAGTCTGCTTCAACTCATCATACGTGATCTTGCTGCGCATAGATTGTTACGAGCATAGTAGAAGTGTACTACGTGAGTTCGGCAAATGGATGTGCGCTTAACGCTTATGCGACAAAACTGTACTGAGACTCAACATAGTACGAATGCACGCTAGTGCGGTACACTGAAGATCAACATCTCTAAAAAGGGATTGCGTTGTTTTGTCATGTTCTATCCTAACTGAACTAAAATAAATAAAATAATAAACCTATTGATCGTTTAGCGAGATATCGATCTTCAGTGTGTCGCGCATGCGTCCATTTGAACTATAGTGAGTCGCTGTACAGTTTAGTCGCATAAGCGTTAATCGCACATCCATTTGTCGAGCTCGCGTAGTAAGACTTTAACTATATTGTAAGCTTATTCATAATTCATATGTAGCTATGTTATGCTAATTAGTCCTTCTTAAATAAAATAATAATAAAAATACGACTCAATTATCTTAAGTAGAAGTAACAAGAAATACCATGTCACCTTTGTAAGAGCTAGAAAGATATGCAATAATGTTAAAATTAATTTGGTTGATGTTGATCGCGATTGAGCTAGTATTGTTTTCGCTTGAGCATTTTTGAACTGCTGTCTTAAATCGATGTGGATCCTAAAACATAATACTTTTGAAAAATTCAGAAGAAAATCGCTTAAGGGCATAAAATATTGAAATATTTGATGTTATGAACGAAGTTTTCATATTATCCCAAAAACGATGTTCCTTATAAAGAAATTTGTTAGTGTTGTTAACATAACGGTGTTAAAATAATTTAAGGACTCCATAAAGTTTAACAGCCGACGTTATTGACTCTTTCCAAAGTTAATGCGATCCCGGGACGCCGATCGCAGCTCGCCTCATAATAATCTCATCGACGTGGTCTACGGGTATGGATATTTTTAATAGCTTTTGCTAAATAACCTACCCTCAATTATGAATAGCTTCATATATTTCAAACTTTAGTAAAAATATTATAGTAAGTTACAACATCGTAGCGTTATACCGTAGAAAATTTATATACTGAAGGTTTCAATGTTAGTATGCATGACAATTTGGTGGTTGTGGGTAAAACTGGATTTGGGTGTACTTAGACGTGCACTGATAAAATATAGTAAAGTAAGCTGAGCCCTGCGGTTTCACCTACTTTAATCTTTATAAATTATAGCTCATTTATTATTTGGATATATAAGTTACTAGCGGCCCGGTACGTGCTTCGCTACGTACAAGGCATAATAATAAAAAAAAATGATTATTAAGTTCATTTATTCAAACAAAAAATATTTTAAATTGCTAAAAGATGTTTATTTTACACTTTTTAAGACTTTTTTAAAATTTTCTACGTACAAACCTTCCCTGGACTTCCACGAATAATTCAAGACCAAAATTAGGGAAATCGGTAAAGGCGTTGTTGAGTTATAACATTACAACGAAAAGTGGCATTGATTTATATATATATATATATATAGATAGAAGATAGATAGTAATAAAAAAAATGATTATTAATTTCATTTATTCAAACAAACAAATATTTTAAATTGCTAAAAGATGTTGCTTTACACTTTTTCAAGACTTTTTTAAAATTTTCTCTACGTACAAACCTTCCCTGGACTTCCACAAATAATTCAAGACCAAAATTAGCCAAATCGGTAAAGGCGTTGTTGAGTTATAACATTACAACGAAAAGTGGCATTGATTTTTATATATATAGATATTACTACAAAGTTTCACCAAATTTTTTTTCGTACTTTCTTCTATTAAATAATAACAAACGTGCATACATCCATATTCACGAAACCCATGTTTCCGTGTACAAATTTTACATTTTACGGCTGCCAACTGTCTCTTTTTATCCTGTTTAAATTAATATCTATGTCAGTACTACCAATACCGTACTAACTACCAGAATGTAACTAAAACCAATAACAATTTCGCTGATCAAATTACAGACTGTCTACAGTAGTTTGAGTTATTGAGGCGCTCTTACCAGTCTGTAAACGACCGGTGCGGTTAAGCAACTAAGCTCGCGGTCAGTCCATAGATGGGTAACCGCCAAAGTGGTTTAATTTCTGAGCGTCTCCGTGCTTCGGAGGGCACGTTAAGCTGTCGGACCCGGTTGTAGTAATTAGAAAACAGTCGTTAAGCCATGTCAGAGGCCTATTGGGCGGCTTGAGCAACTTTGACACTTACCACTCTCCATACGATAAGCAAGCAGAAGTTTTAATGTAGTTACGTATTCAAATGCTCAGTTTATTGCCTGGAAATGAAGAGGCTGTAATTTTGTTAATGAGGTCAAAATAAATAAATAGTTCCTAAGTATCTTTATAGTAGTCGCAATAAATAGCGCATTTAAATCAAGGCACTGGAGGCCAGCCAAGTGAGCGGGCGGCGACCGACCCAGCTTCTTCATTATGTTTTCTGCATTTGTCCACTTTACTCGCTTTCAGGAACAAACAAGCTCACTTAGTGATCGGAATGCCAACTTCTTAAATTTAATGGGTATTGGAAAATGTATGGATTTGACAAATCACTAAAAGTTTTTGTACTCTGCTCATTGTATAATTTGTTGCGGTGAATAAAACAGAGCCGTATTTTTTATTACAGACATAGTTATTTATATCGACATGAATATTTTATGTATAAACAAATCACGTAAATTCCGTCAATAGAGTGAGTGTAAGAAGCTTAATAATCATAAATGAAAATACATGCATAGACTTGACAGAGACCTGTTTTCCAGAGGGACAGGCAGAGACAACGGACTCAAAGTCAAAGTTTATTTATTGCTTATTACAGGTAGGAAAAATGTGGTATTGTATCTTATATTAAGGATCTTTGTAACATACCAATGAGGTGTGCAATATTTTATACATTTTAATTTACAATTTTTGTTTAGCAATGAGCATTATACATGAATACAATTTAGTTTCTAAAAATACATCCATTTACTATAATTTCTTATAAATAATTATAATAATTAAGTCCCTAATAAACATCTTTGGTCATATAATTAAATGTCAAATTTTATTACATATTATTATATTACTACACATTATAATAATATCACAAATAATAATTAATATCAGAATATAATCATTTTTAAAACTAAATTCATACATTTTTGTCATTTATATGATCATTTATTGAGTAATATGCCTTATATATTAAAAATTATTTTAGCTTACGTCTAAAAAAAATTATTGTGTCAGCATTTTTTATAATATTGGGTAGTTTATTATAAAGTTTGACCCCAATCCCAAAGACAGAGTTTTGAAAATGTGCAGTTCGGCAATTAGTGAAATGTAATCGATTTTGCTGTCGAGGATTCTTTGAATATTCATAATCTTGTAAGTTTTTTCGTACCGTCAATATAACCTCGTTAATAAATAAAGAAAGTAGTGTTAATATATTTAATTCCAGGAAAAATAGTTCACAAGATTCGGTCCGTTTTATTCCGCATATACTTCTAATACACTTCTTTTGTGCTTTGAACGCGTGGTCTTTATTTGTAGAGTTACCCCAAAATGAAACACCATATTTGAGGGTGGAACCGACATAGGCGTGATAAACATTTAAAAGAGCCTTTTGATTCACTACTTTTTTAGCATGTATAGTGGATACGCAAATTGACTCAATTTTGTACAGATGTGGTCAATTTGTACTTTCTAGTTAAGTTCTGAATCAATGTGGATACCCAGAAATTTTGTATTGTTAACTTGTTGTATTTGTTTATCTTTGTACTTTATTTTTAATATGTTTTTGTTTCTGTTATTTCCAAATGAAAATGTTATCTTATTTCTTTTTTTCTAGGTTTATCCTAAAGTCATTAGCATTCAACCAATTTATTATTATATCTACAGACTTATTTATGTTTCATTCAGATTCAATGTGACTGTTATCAGTAAAAATTACGGTACTGTCATCTGCGAACAAAATCATGTCTTGTTTTATAGCATTTGGCAAGTCATTTATATATATGATGAATAATAGTGGCCCAAGAATACCCCCTTGAGGGACACCCCGTTTTATTATTCTTAAGTCTGATGCGAATGTTTCTTCATGTTTAGTACTACTATTAAATCTAGTTATTTCCGTATATTGTCCTCTATTTAATAAATATGATTTTAAAAGTTCTTGAGCATTACGTCCCACTCCATATTTTTCAAGCTTGGCCAGTAGTAATTTATGACTTACAAGGTCAAAAGCTTTGCTCATGTCCATTAAAACTGTGCTCGTATACTTTTTATTTTCTAGGCCTAGCTAATACTATAAATACTAAATCAAAATAAAATAAATATTTAACGGGGCTCCCATACAACAAACGTGATTTTTTTTTTGTTTTTATCGATAATGGCACGGAGCCCTTCGTGCGCGAGTCCGACTCGCACTTGGCCGCTCTTTTTACATTTAACTTACATATATATTTCTGTGTGCAATAAAGAATAACTTTATATTATGGCCTAAATAATATAAATTCAGAAAATTGAGCACAAGTTCAGCTCTATAGTAGTTACTAGTTCTATAGCTGTAGTACTATGACTACAAATGGTTTATTAGACAATTAAGTCTCCTTACCAAAGTACGAAATACTAAAAGTAATCTTAACTTTTTCGTATATGGGAATTGGTGAGATTTCCGTAACAATTTTAAATGTCTACTTTGTCTATTATTAAACCAATATTGAAGAGAAGTCTAAAACGTAATTACAATAAAGGCTAGTTGTTCACCTTTGACATCTTTAATTAATTTATTCTGGTCTTGTTGTATATTTTACGTTTTCTTTTTAATGAAACACTCTTTAAAGTACTAAACAAAACGAACTACGTAATAGTTCATTTAACTCCAAGACATAAAATAAATCACCAATAACAAAAATATACGGTAACGGTTTGTTGTGTTGCTAATGCTTAATTTATTTTATACATTAAAATGAAATAAAAGGTTATAGTAAGCCGAATCCTATATTAAGTTTACGTAATAAATAAATTATAATGAAATAATTCAAGACATAAAATAAATTGCCAATAACAAAAATATACGGTAACAGTTCGTGATGTTGCTGATGCTTAGTTTATAATAATTCAATACATAAAAAACCACTAATAACACAAATATATAGTAACAATTTGTGATGATGCTGATGCTTAGTTTATTATTAACATTAAAATTAAATAAAAGGTTATAGTAAGCCTGCTCATATACTAATTTTACTTAAAAATGTATTTGAATAAAATAATGAGTTATAGTGGCCCGATTCTTTTAAGCAGTAGGTACTAAATGACTAAACTAATAATATTTCTGGAAAACATAACTTTTCTAGACCGTTCAATTTATCTCTAGGAAGATTCACTTTGTAAATCATTACGCAAAAATAAATTGGAACCCAGCATCTATAGTAATAAATTTAATACATATATTTTAGAGATAATACAGTATTTGAGTCAGTTTATAAAGCTACCATGTTCGTTTTCTAAATACTGGAGACTTACACAAAATAAAAAAATATAACCTCATATGATATAACTAAATAAATTGTCTATTTACTTATATCTTACTTAGGTTCTATTTACTTATATCGTATAAGGCTTTAATTTGTCTAGCATATAAAGAAACTGATTTACAAAAACTGTGATCACGTATTCTTTAAGTAGACGCGACTTGGCAGACATATTGGCAATAAGTAGTGAAATGACTCCTAGTTATGGGTTTGTTGTCCTACATGGCTGTTTGGATATCTGAGACATTACGCAATACCATGGTGCCTCTCTGTCTGACTGCGATAAGAATATGAAATCTCATTTTGTGCCTAGACTTAGATATCTGAAACATAAGTATGATGATGGGAATGCACATAATAAAATTACAAATTCATCGACGCATGTACATATTTCTAATATTTATTCAACACACCAAATTAATCATATCAGTCGAAAGAAGTCCACTGCTGGACAAAAGCCTTCCCTAGACTTTGAGCCTTCTGATGACCCCATAGTAAGCGACTACATCTCTGTTCCATAAGTCATCACTGGCAACACATACTGGTCGACTTTGGACTTCCGACACTGTGGTGTTAGGGACGAGAAGATATTACGGACACCCAACACACTGTCATTATAAAAAATGATCAATCTCGTATGAAAAACAAACATGAAAAGGAGAAAACGTTTCTCTACAAACTTTTAACTTATCTGTGACTCGAAATCACCCCAAGTAAAGTCTTACAAAGTAAGATATATCAATGACTCAAAGGCTTGCATTATGCGTCGTTGTGGGGAAGCACACATTTTTTTTGTAAAATCCATACAACAGAACACGCAGTTAGTGTCCGTGACGAGCGTGAATGAATGGCCTCGCATTTTTCTCGCTAAGTCCGCGTCGCCTCGCAATAAAACATTCATGAATTCAGAATGTTACTACTCAGTACTCATTGCGTGGATGGGATGTCGATACTTTGAAAATTTGCGAACGTATAGTATTACAGACTGACGGTTTGTACCCAAACGCTTATTGCGTTACCCTTTGGATTATACCTAAAAACGCAACCTTCGTCTCTGGTATTAAATTGATACCCAATATTTAATTTCCTTATTGTTATCATTCTTACCAAGATACAATATTAAAGTTATTCTTAATTCAAGTTTCATATTATTCCACATAAGTAGCTAATAGAGCTGTCTGATAGGACATACTGGTGCCATTAATAAAACGATTTTTTATGAATATATAACAATTGTATTGCTTGTGAAAAACCTGAATTATGTAACAATAGAAAAAAGCTTTCAATAAAGATAATGAACATGAATTATTGATAACACGAGCGTATTCAAATAATTCATGAATATAAACTACTATAAGAATAAAGAATAAAACCAATAATGTCACACGATGCATGAAAAGAAATAAGTAAGTTAGAAGATGGATAGATATGTTTCCAACATCTATGGTAGGATTGTTCCGCTGCCGCCGCCGGAAGTGCGGGAAACTATGCGCGGCGCGGGGACGGAATGTGGACAATTTCACAAAAGCCCACCGAGTGAGAGGTCTGCCGTGATAACGATGAAAGCTAATAAATTTGTATACGGGGAAGGTGACGAAACAGAACGTTAATGTTTTGTATTTTATTTTGTGAATAAAAGGGCAATTTGGACAATGTTTCATCTTTTGTGAAGATTCTAATTTAAGTGTAATAATAAAAATATCCTGGGGCATTCTTCTTACACAGATGGCCATGTATGAAGAATTTCCTAGGATATTTCCCTCACAATCCCAAACTAAGCAGAGCTTGTACTATGGAAACCATATAACTGATATATTAATTACATAAACTACTTTTCTTTTGTAAATACATACTTATAGAGATAATTACACCCAAACTTTGGACGAACAGATATGTTCATGCTCACAAATATCTGTCCTGGGTTGGAATCGAACCCACGACCTCCAGCGTGAAAGGCAAGTATTTACCAACCACTTTACAAGTTTATTAAATGGATAAACATATCTATACGTCTAGCTTTTACAAATAGAACAACTAGTAAAAGAAATCGGATTGTAATGGATCTTGTTAATCGCGTTCGAACTTCGTGGACTAAAAACACAGATTGAAGTTATCTAAGCGTTTCCAGCGCAAACATGTTTAGACGTAAGATTTATGTTTTCTGATCCATCTGTCGTGCCGTCTCGCATAATATTGCGGACGGACTTGGAAAATAATAAAGACTAGAGATAAGGTTTTCATCTGTTCCTGGGGAACGTTGAGATTGAGTTGGACAATTTTATTTTTCATTTTCCTTGAGTCAAATATATGAATGAATTATCTGTGCTTGACTGATGCGAGGTTCAGTTAGCGTTATTTATTATTTTAAATTCAATATATCATCATCATTACAATGGAGATGTTTATTCGTTTGTTCTATAAACCAATTAATATGAGAATACACCAATTTCATCAATAAACTACAAAGTGTTTATAAGACGGCCAAGATGCCATAGAACAAAATTCTAACGAACCAAGAGAGGCATTGTACATTAAGTTTTAGTTAATTAGTGTTCATTGGTTATTCAGAATTGGTGATTTTAATCATTATTAAAATAAATATTACAGGATTATTTATTTAAATAAATTTACGATACCGATTATACGTACAAATAAGATGTAAGACAATATTATCAAGTGTTGAAGTGGGTTCAAAAGACATTGAGGTTAAGTTATTTCTTCCGCATGTACAGATGCCAGCATATCGAGCTACCCCAATCAGTAAAATTTCCCCAATTGAAAGTGAACCTTATTCCTATGTGATAAAGTTGAAAATCTATAAACGCAATTTGACAGAATGGGGTAGCTGGATGTGCTGGCGTCTGTACATTATATACATCTAATTGTATTGAACTTGGTCACGGACAACAAAAGTAAATACATACCCAATTTAAACTTAACGTTGCAAAAATGTTTAAATTTAAAGAAAACCTGCTACTATTTTTTAGCTACAAAATTTTGTGTGAAATTGCAACTCAGAACGATCAATTTGGAGAATGGACACTAATTGACTGAACAGCTGACGTTTGACGGGAAATAAGAAACCATTGGATATAGAGATTTATTTATCACTCCAAAAGAAAAGTAACAAATTCTATACCATATTTTTAAAGAACATATATTATATTTTAAGAGATGTGCATAGCGTTCATTCGCTCAAAGAGCAGCCCGACTGGGGAAGTACCTCCACCATTCATTCCTTAATAATAACATTAATAATTTTAATGTTGTGTTTTCGAGTGTGAGTAAGGTCGCCAGAGCTCATTGGGGTGGGGGGAAGGGTCAGCAACATTTGTTTGTTGACTTTTAAAGGCCGGTAACGCTCCCGCGATACCTCTGGTGTTGCGAGTGTCCATGGGCGGAGCTGATCACTTACCATCAGGTGACCCACTTGCTCGTTTGTCGCCCTTTGATATAAAATAAATAAAAAATATATAATTTTACTCAATTGATTCATTATGTTATTATTACTCCAGTTGTAAGATAACAGATTAGAAGGATGGGATTTTAACAAACAAATACTGTTATTAAATTTAATATGATAATTGTGGTTTTAACCGGGAGTTTTAGTGTTAGATTACCTAAAAATTCCTGTACTGCAGTGCTTTATCATCTTGGAAGGTAATAAATAACGTTGATTGCAAATTGCATTCCAGCTTATAACCCTTAAATTTTCGAAATTAACACTATATAATATATTGTATTATGAAAAATTGGTTTAAAGATAATTTAATTGGCATTGAGAGATAATAGCATACAATTCATTTAAATAAATTTTATGAATTATTACAGTCCAAAAATAAATGCCAAGTTTACGAAATATTGGAACGAATTTCCCTATCGCGCGTTGCGGAAGGGGCTAGACGAAAAAAAATCAAGACTAAAAGTTGTAACGACACTTTATGCTTTTTTTATTACTAAAATTGAGCCTACTGATTAAGTTTATATTACTGTATAATATTTGTTAATAATTTTTTTATACTTCGTTCCATCCGGGTGTCCCTTGACACCTCTCAAGTTTTTTTGTTCTTATAACGTGGAATTAGTTTCTAAATTGATCACACATTAATTCTACTAAAAATCAAATAATATTTAATAATATGAAATTTTGGTATTAAAATAAAAAAAAACTTCAAGATTAGAAATTAATTAATGAGAATTAAATTAATACAGTAACAGGAATAAGTTTCGTCTAGTGGTTTGTGTCGGAGTTCGTGAGTTCGACGATCCCTACCCAGGACAAATCTTTATGTGATGAATTCGATTACTTGTTCTGTGTCTTGGGGGTAATTTATTTATAATATAAATACTTATATATTTTTAAATACATGAAAAATATATAAGTATTTTTATCAGTCGTCCGGTTGCCTTGGGACAGGCTTTTCTTGTAGAAAAAATACAATATCACTTTAATGGCCGACCCAGGATTTGAACCCAAGACGTACGGTTGAATACGCTGCTACAAAAGCGACGCTAATTGAATAACTATATAATTTCACCATGCAAGGCCTTCCGTTACTCGCACATTGCCGGTTTTATTTATTTGGCATGGAGTGGCTTTACCACCTCTGTTGCCAGGCGTGCCGACAATTGGTAAAATATAGCGAGGTCAAAAATCGATTTTATTGTTCTCTTATGTAATCGCTTCGATAAATAAAACAATGGTAGACCTGCAGAGGTGTAGTCAATTGATAAATGATAGGTATTTTGTTATTTAAATACCGGCTTTTTATTTACATAAAACTCGATAAGTTGCTGATCCCACAGCTTTGGCTTACCAGTGCCAGTGTTAAAGCTAGGCCGTGCTAACGATACCTGGTCCAGAAAAACTCAGGATTTAGAACTGTCATGATTCTAAACGAAACATGCAAGAAAGAAATTAATAAAGGGCATCTTTTTCTATGTATTCAGTATATTATAGAACTCAATGTAATTATTCCATTCCACAATTTGATGTGAGGTGGTAAGTACCATATTATCGGCAAATGAGGAGCAAGCAAGAGAGCTATTGATATATTTTATTACTAGCTGTGCCCCGCAGTTTTACCCGCGTTAAATTTTATAAACTATCACAGCTCCTCCCCCGTATATGTTGACCCGACCTCTTAGTAATATTCTTGCAAACTTTTAGGTAAATCCATGCCGTACTTTTTGAGTTTAGCCCGGACATACATACAGACACACAGACAAAAATTCTAAAAACTATATTTTTGGCTACGTTATCTAATGTAGATCACGCCCCAAGTATCCTTTTTAAAAATTATTCAAAGTACAGTTTTGACTTTCCTACAATTTTATTCATCATTACAGCTAAATGAGTCCACTGCTGGACAAGCCTCCCACAAGAATCGTCTTGGGGGGATATGCCATAATCGCCACGCTTGGCAGGCGGGTTGGCGATCGCAGTAAGATGGTCATAGTAATCAGAAGGAAGCTGCTGCCCATCCTCTGGTAGATATTCCCCTCGGGTCGACTTCTACGCCCCCCACGGGATGAGATGGGGTGATGATATTCTGATTCTGATATTTGTCGCCGTCACCACACAGCAGCATACAATTTTATTATATGTATAGATTTATTAGGAATAAATATTACAAAATTATTATTGAATTCTTCATCTATATCTATACAAATAAATAAAATTGGAGTGTCTGTTTATAATATTGAAATAACCAGTTTTTACTACATAAATATGAATATATATACGGTACATACAAAAAAAATATTTTTTTACAATTTTTGTCTCTCTGTCTGTCTGTTTGTTCCGGCTAATCTCTGAAATGGCTGGACCGATTTTGACGGAACTTTCATAGACAGGTAGCTGATGTAATAAGGAGTAACTTAGGCTACTTTTATTTTAGAAAAAGTGTTTTATTTTACTAATAACAAAAAAAACGAAATAAACTAATTAACACGCGGACGAAGTCGCGGGCACAGCTAGTTAACAGTATAATAACATAACATACCTGTACTTTTAAAACTGTTTCCAAATATCTATATCTATACTAATTCTATACTTCTATACTAATAAATAAAATTGAAGTGTCTGTTTGTAATATTAAAATACCCGTTTTTTACTACATGTATATGAATATATATACGGTACATACACAAAAATAACATTTTTTACAATTTTTGTCTGTCTGTCTGTCTGTTTGTTCCGGCTAATCTTTGAAATGGCTGGAGCGATTTTGACGGGACTTTTATTGGCAGGTAGCTGATGTAATAAGGAGTAACTTAAGCTAATTTTATTTTTGAAAAATCTTTTATTTATGAAAAAATCTATACAAATAAATAAAATTGAAATGCCTGTTTGTAATATTAAAATACCCGTTTTTTACTACATGTATATGAATATATATACGGTACATACACAAAAATAATTTTTTTTACAATTTTTGTCTGTCTGTTTGTTCCGGCTAATTTTTGAAATGGCTGGAGCGATTTTGACGGGACTTTTATTGGCAGGTAGCTGATGTAATAAGGAGTAACTTAAGCTACTTTTATTTATGAAAAATCTTTTATTTATGAAAAAATAAAACAAAATAAACTAATTAACACGCGGACGAATTCGCGGGCACAGCTAGTTTATATTAATGTTTTAATTTATTTATTTGTAAATATTATGTGCTTGAATCCCGACCATGGCGGCCAGTCTCATCTATCTACGCGGGACATATTATAGTGCACAAGTATGTGCGCAAGGGCAGGTGTACTTTTCAATCACCCACTCCCATGATCCGATGGGATAGCTAGCAGACATGATCTGAAAGAGTAAAACCGCTGCCATTAAGTGTTCTTTGAGGCACGGGGGTGTATCACCATCAACTTGATTTCGTGCTGATAGTGAAACTTTCTTTTTAGTAAAATTCTCAATAATACTTTTCTTTACTTAACTAGCCAGAATTCGAACCTAACACTTCATTATCCTTCGTTTCTAAATATATATACAGTATATATAGGGGAGGGCTATCCAGAGCCCTCCCGGTACATGTCCCGAACGTCTGGGACATGGCGCAAAAGGGCCGCGTTCCCGGGGCTCCCCCCATCAGGCGCTAAGAGAAGTCCAAGGCAGGTAGGTTTAGTCGGTGCGAGTCAGACATATCCACCCATAGACACTTTTTGCGTGTAGAATGCCGAGGCATTCCCACTGTTCTAATAAAAAATAATATAAAGTAGACAGATATAAATAGTTTATTAACATTTTATTTGAAAGAAGATTGACAAAAGAAGTATACCTGGCCTGTGTGAATGGGACAACCGGAAGGGGAAGACCACGTCGAACATTCTCTGACCAAATTGGAGATGTTCTCAAGAAAGGGCAGGTCAGAAGTACCCTAAACCGGCGAGCATGTATGAAGAATATAATGACAGTAATCGAAGCAAAAGAGGTGTGCAAGGATCGTGACAAATGGAAGTCCGTTGTCTCTGCCTACCCCTCTGGGAGACAGGCGTGAGTCTATGGAACATTTTATTTAATAGTGCTCAAATAACTATAGGGTGAATTTAGTAACTGAATAAGATCAAGGGCAACTAGTCTAGCATTGGTTGCTAGACTAAACAAAATGGCAGCTATTATTTTCATAACAAACGTTTTCTGGAAAACAATTTATATTCATAACTTAGAATAATGGATGAAAACCAATTTTTACCACAATTTTAGCCGGCCCAATATCAGAGAGACCGGGTGGGAGTTAAACGCATTTTTAAAGTAACTAATCCGCCGTTTAAATTTTTATAAACTTAATTACATTTAAAGTATGTTCTTAATTTCTTTTAAATATGTTCTTATAGCGAAATTGTAGGGAGGCTCGTCTCTATCATTTTGTTATAAAAACATATTTCAATCATTTGAAGCTAGAGTTCAAAAATTACTTCTATTTAGATAATAGTTATAATGGAAGTCATATTTGAGTTATATTATTTCCATTCACATTTTAAATTGCTTTGAAAATCAATTTCTGAGAGAAGATAAAGCTAGGTATAAGTCTAATGTAAGATTTTGTATGGCTTTTCATGAGTATTTAATGTTTATTTTTATTTGAAGTGTATTTGTTCAGAATTTCTCTAATGGGAGCACTAATGCACGTATTTATAAATACTAAATAATTTGCACGTGTAATTTTTTCCGTTAATTTGCATTGGATTGCTTTCTCTTCAATTCCGATTGCATTGTATTGAATTAAATATCACAAAACTCATGTTTTTAACTGGGTGTTTATTAATGAATTTCCCATTATATAAGTTTATATTATCACGTATTAATCTCAATACTAT
Organism: Pseudoips prasinana; assembly: GCA_951640165.1. Taxonomy (NCBI): domain Eukaryota; kingdom Metazoa; phylum Arthropoda; class Insecta; order Lepidoptera; family Nolidae; genus Pseudoips; species Pseudoips prasinana. The sequence goes on from OX621245.1 coordinate 16,095,349, forward strand.
TTTGTAACATACGAAATAACTCCTTAACCAACAATCACATTTGTATATTTACGTTGACATATTTACAACATCTAAAACTAAAAGTCTGCATATGAAAATATTTTTATAAAAACATCTTCAATTCACATTTTGTTTACATTTCAACCAAATTGCAATGGAGATTAAAACCAAACAAGCAATAATAAAACAAGATGTAGGTAGAACGAAATAATAAAAATAGGGTTTTAGCATAGCAAGTTTGTTCGGGCAGCGGAGCGGCAAGACGAACCAATTTCTGAGCCGATGCGGGGCGTTTTGTTGAAAATAGCTTTCCTTCAATCTGCATTTTCTTGCTGATTTACCAACTTTCATACAGAACGGAACTTTCCGCGAGATACCTAGATGGAGAAAGTTTGCCTGAGTCGATACATTAAATTATTATTAAACTATGTCTCTCTACAGAGTGCAATTTGACCGTAAAGGCAGTATCTGTTCCGTTTTCTATTGATATACGGACACGTGTTACTTTGAGGTATAATTAAAGAAATGAAATTAATATCTTGGGTAACACACTGCCATACGATCCCAAACTAGGTGGAGCAACTAATAGACAACTGATAAATATATTTCTAAACTCATACTTACAATAGATAACTGCACCCAGATACAGAACAAATAATGTGCTCATCACACATAGATTAATCAACTTGTGTGGGTGTCGAATCTGCTACCTATGGCCAGTAGGGTCACTAACCACTTAACCAACACGCCAGTATAAGATACTTTCAGAGGTCGAATTAAATCAGAACATTTGTCGAAATAATTTAAATTCTTCATACAATATACTGAACAGGTTCATCAGCTTGTAATATAATTTTTAAAACGCTGTTTTAGATGTTATTATTAGTTGTAACTAATACAACTAATAATAACTTCTCAAATCTGAAACTATTTCGACTAATGTTCTGAAATTATTATACGTACTCTACTACACAGCACATTATACCAATGTAATTGAATAATTACATTGGTATAATATTTTCCTTTAATTCAAAATCAATAGAAGTTTTATAAAATCTTTCGTGTTTAGGATTACAAGTAATATTTTTTATAAAATAAATACAAAGGTATTGTAATCAAATAAAAAATGCTACCACTTCTATAAAAATTTCTCTTCTTATAATTTTTTTATTGTTTACCTATCGGCTTTTGGTTTGAAAGTCCAATGGCATCTTTATAATAATATCATTTATTATAAATAACTGACTGTATTCCATCTTCCTATTTCGAATGCATGCTAAGTACATTATGGATCCTAAGTATGTCTTACAATTCTCTTTTAGTGGTTATAGCAATGAGCTCATTCATCACGAGGACTTAATCATCCACACTGATCACTCGGCCTTATTTATATGTATGGAATAAATAACTCCCTCACCAATAGAGCTCACGACTTCTGAGACCCTGAACATCTGGATGGAGTTGGTTCATGCCAAGCTGTTGCTCTGTTATATACTGTATTGTATATACTGAAAAGTCATGTTAAAAAAATCGAATGATGCATTCTTGTTTCAGTAGTTTTGTAGTACGCAAGCCAGGTTAGTTTAAGTTGAATAAATGTGTTTGTGCACTTCAAAAGTTGGATTCTTACATTTCTGACTGAATATTTGTAGATGTACCTAGCATTCAATTATTGTTCAGGTTCTAATTTCTTACGCAAAGTCAAAAGAACTATTTAAGGCTCAAAATGCAGAGATTTATTTGTCTACATACATAGACTCACGCCTGTTTCCCAGAGGGGTAGGCAGAGACAACGGATTTCTATTTGTCACGATCTGTGCACACCCCTTTTGCCTCGTTTACTATCATTAGATTCTTCATATATGCTCGCTGGTATAGGGTACTTGTCTACTAATATTTTATTTACTGTGTTACACATACTAGTCTATTTGTAGTATAAATTAGTATGCATTTTTGACAAATGTGCTTGGGTCTTATTGTGAGATTAATGCTCCAAAATATCCAGAGCAAATTTCCATTTAAATATGTTTTCTTATTTTTTTTTTTTGTAATGACCAGAAAAATGTGAATATAAGTCTTTCCTTTACCTTGGTTAGTAAAACAGGGGAAAATGTTCTGAAGTTTTTATAATAAGTATTCAGAAACTAGAGCAACTTTTCATTTTATTTTCCTCTTCTTTAACTCTGTATAAATCCTATTTGGTATATAATTTTATCTTGAAACTATCGGGTGGGTAGGTGTTGAGTGGATAAGTTCCCCATCTAAAAGGTTGATTGCGACTTCAATGGTAAATATATTTTTCATTTCAGATTTCGTATTTTTGCAACGAACCTTAGAAGCGGAATGGGTAGGATTTGAATGGTAGAAATTGTCACGTAACGAAAAGGTATTTCTTCTATTTTATACCAATATGCGTATCAATATTCAAGTAGAAATAGCTCTAAAGTCGGTTAAATGACATAAATACTGAGCGCTTGGAAATTTCGTTAAAATCTCATTATTTAAATTTTACAACGATTTCGTAATTAGTTTCTGGCGGAAGTTCCCACACGACCGTTCTTAATTTATATTTATTAATTTCATATTTTATTTTATATCAATAGTAGACAGCTTAATAAAGTCCTATGAAAATAACATATTTTGTATTAATAACACGTGTGTATGCACGTGTGGCGCAGCGGCTAAGACAGTCGTCTCACCGCTTCGTGTCGCGGGTTCGAGTCCCGCGCCGGACAACTATTCGTGACACCAATAAATAGGTGTTCTGAGTCTGGATGTAATTTTTGCCCGTCTATTATATGTTTGTAAAGTACACCGCGACACAGGGATTACATTCCCTAATTATCGTTGTATAAAAAAAAATAGAGTACTTCTATTGACGTGCCAGTTGGCGTGGTTGGTAAATTGTTGTTTGTCCTGATTATGTGTGTAATTATCTATATAAGTATGTATTAACAAAAGAAAAATAGTATAGCTATATAAATTATGTAATATATCAGTTATATTGTTTCCATATAACAAACTCTGCTTAGTTTGAGATCAGATTGCCGTGTGTTAAAAATGCCACAGTTTATAAAAATATTATTTTAAATAATCGGAAACTATATGAAATCCAGTCCATTGTTTCACAATAATATGAATGGGAAAAATACAAAAACCTGATTGCATGTGCAAAGTAACATATAAATTTAATTTTTCTATGAATAATATTAAACAATAAATAAACTAATGTACATGTTCTACTCGTTTATGAAACAAACAATATTTTCCACACATGCAAGTACACAAATAAATTATGTAGTAAGTAATATTAAGGTTTTAGTGTTAAAATGGCTATATTTCATTATTAAGTTCCCGCAAAGTAGAAATGGCTGTGCTGCAATAGTTTTGTGCAATAATTTTGATATATTTTCATTTACTTTCAGTTTATTTCTTCATTTCATAAACACAATATTACACCTGGATAAGGTACATGCGGAATTTTAATATGAGGTCTAGCCGACCTTGTGAGTAAACTTTGCATACATTAATAATAGAGATAATGGAACTGATATAATAAATATATTATAGCATGACAAACACAAATTTAGATAGACAGTTTATTTTTTATGCTTTCTGTTATGTATGCTTCTCTTTCATCTCAGGACAACTAAGTTTTTGAGTCAGAAGTGCATCTGACAACGAACAGCCTGCACTCTGGCCACCAGATAACTGATAACATAAATAAATAAAACACCGTCTACGTGAATAAAAAGGTATTTTTAAAAGCGCTTGTAAATATTCAGAAAATGTTTTTAGTAATTACATAATTATTTCTAGTTACATATAGATATTTAGGTACACGGATTGTTAAAACATTTGTAATATTTACTGTATAATAGTGATGATAGTTAGCTAGCTTGTATTAAGTTATTGTCAAGGAGATTATGTTTAGGTTTAATTATCGCAATTTATAGTTTAAGCTATATTTTACTACATGTATACTATATAACCATAGTTGTATATTTCTAAATACATACATATGGATAAATTACACCCAGATACAAAACAATCTACCGTCTCATTATTAATTTGTCAGTGTTAAAATACGGTTGTTAGTGATTATTTACTTTACATTATAATATCTGTTTCGCTAGTTTTAAATAGAACTTGTACCTAGTATTCCGGACAAACCTTCGTGGTTTTTGGTCTACTTTTGTATTGTTTTATGTGTTTTTATACTTACAATAAATAAAAAATAAAAAAAATCATGCTCATCACACAAAGTTTTGTTCTGGATCGGGATCGAACCCACGACTTCTAGCTTAGCAATCAGTAACACTAATCACTAGACCAACAGGCCAGTCAATTATTGTTTCAAGATATGGGTTTTACCAAATATCTATACAGAAGACATTCCTTAATAATAACATTAATAATTTTATTGTTGTGTTTCTACGTGTGAGTAAGGTCGCCAGAGCTCAACGGGGTGGGGGGAAGGGTCAGCAACAATTATTTGCTGACTCTTTAAGGCCGGCAAGGTACGATACGAGCGACTCCTCTGGTGTTACGAGTGTCCATGGGCGGCGTTGATGACTTACCATCAGGTGACCCACTTGCTCATTTGCCGCCCTCTGATATGAGAAAATCTTAGTAGTTTGTGCAAAATACGGTAAAACCATATATTTCATCGGAAGATCCTTCCGCGTAAACTTAGGCTATAGAATGAGCTTCTTGTAAGGGTTTTCCTCAGGGACTACATAATAGGAGCATTACAAAGAAGAGGCAAACGGTTTCCGGAGGGTCGGTGCCTTTCCATGTCCGTTGCAAGCGGGTACGAGCTTATCACCTAACGGACCGTATGTTTGTTTGCTGACTACGTTATGTCAAAAAGTCTATATTAGCTATTGCGAGCCTCTCTTTGCTTCAGAGAGCTATCGATAGTACGTCATTGTAATCACTAGAACACTAGTATGTATGATGCTTACTGACAGATCAACTACTCCAAATCAAGAAAATTAATCTAAATCAAAAAAAAAACTTGTGTGTACTTATTTACACGCGTTAGAAGTTAGACTTCTTAATATACAACTTGAATATAGTTATCAATTTTCATACCACCTAGAACTACCTTCATGCTGTTATTTTTACGATGCGCGCGCATCGTAAAAATTCACTCTCATTCCACCTAGAACTAACTTCATGCTGTTAAATTTTTTGGTGTCGGTGTGCGCGCGCATCTTAAATTTCACTCTCATAATTTTTCTCCATCGCGCCAAAAGAAGTATAACTTCAATAGAGATAACTAGTTGTGCCTCGCGGTTTAACCCACGTAAATTATATTACTACAAAGTTCGGTAGTTTTTGAGTGAACGAGTAGCAAACTATTACTCCTCCTACTCTATACATCCATACTCGTTGAGTTTATAATAATAATATTATTAGGCTTTACCTACAGATTCATATTTGAGTGTGCATAACATAGAATGCTTTAATTGTTTAATTCTATATATAGAAGAAATAATGGGTAATCTAATTGCAATAAATTTGCATCTAAACTATAACTTTTCTATTTTCTTGTTACTAAATAAAGCAACGTAGGCTTCATGGAATGAACTTGAGGCTTAATTTAATCTTAATCTATTTTATCTAAAATAATCAAATGTGTAATAATTTTATTCCTTTTTTTTCTAATAATGTATAAGCAATTAATTAAAAAACGAATTAAAATTCATTTACTTTTAAACTATAAAACTGATAACTTGACAAAATACTGAGTTATAATAAATATACCTATGTACTACCCCCACTCATAAGTCCATGCAATATAGTCCAACTGAAGGTTGTCTAGAAGAAATTGCTACTGCGAACCTATTGCCTATTGTACGTTTTTATTAAATATTATTTTAATCTTATAACAATTCTCTGTAAATGGTGTGCAATAAAGTGTATTTATCAATCTTATCTGAATAAATATAATAAGGTATATTCATATATAAATACCAATATCAACATTTTGTCGATGTATTTCGTGTTATATCGCTTACAAATGCACATATTTCCGCTGTCACAGTCGCCAATATTAATACAAGAAACAAATATCTAATAACCAATGAGGAAGGAACAATAAAGAAACTAAGAGAAAAATATAGGGTGTAAAGATTAAGCAAGTTCTAAATAACCGAGTTTGCTTATAGGCGGACGTCATAATAAATGGGTACCGACACGTCCCAAGGCAAGCGGCTACACTCGTAAAGTCCCCGGTTCGATTACATACACGAACGGGTCGGAGTGAATTAACTACAAACGGTCCCGGTGTCCCGTGACTCGAATATTTAAAAATCCTTTACCTTTTCTCTGTCAGTCAAGCTGGATGAATAAGTCTACAAATATAATTAAGCAGATTGTATAAATGTGAGGTTAATTTTTTTATGACACAAAATAAAGGTTGATGTGGAGCAACCTGACTTGAGTTTTAACAAGGAGATATTATTATGTAAGGTCACTATCTTTATACATATGTATTATCATGACCTAGCTATAAGTTGGCTGTATGGCTGAGGTCATGAAGAATATCGCCACCCCATCCCATCCCGTGGGGGTAGACTGAAGTCATCCTGAGATCTACCAGAAGACGGGCAGAAGCGTCTCTCTTTGTACTATGGCCATCATACTGCGATCGACAACCGCCAGGCGTGTCGATTATGGCATTTCCCCCCAAAGGCGTGGCGATTATGGCATTTCCCCCCAAGATGCTTCTTTGGGGAGGTGTTTGCCCAGCAGTGGATTTCTTACAGCTGTTATTTTGACTAATAAGTTAGATAAAAAATTTATATCGACTGTTATGTTGTGTTTTTTTTTACATCTGTTTCATTGGTTGGATACTAAATAGATAACCAGATCATGTTTCAGACGGAAAGACGGAAGTTAAGTCAATAGACGCTCGTTGTGAGATTAAGGTGCATTTATGCCGATATCAGTCAATGTCTGTAGAAGTGGTATGTGAAGAATTGCAATTGAAGACGGAGAATGTAGCTATTAAACGAAAAAGGTTTGCTCATCAGATTTGCTCTAGTCTACTCGTTGTTCACGACAACACACCGTACAACGGACCCTCTCAAATTACGCCACTTACGACAGGACACTCTCCTGCCGTCCCGTCTCGTCTCTCCGTTTTCCGTCGTCTGGATTTTTATAGCACCCCTGCTATAAACTCCCTTTAAAATTGCAAAAGTGTTTTAATAATAATAGCAAATACTTTGATTTATTATGAATATTATACAGAACATTTGAATTATATTTTTCTACATTCAACGGTAACGCCATAGGTAATTAATAATTTCTTTTTATAGACCTACATAAATTTGATTTACTTTTTACAATTATATTTTTTTTATTGTTGTTACTAGCATTTATATATACATACATACATAGACTCACGCCTGTTTCCCAGAGGGGTAGGTAGAGACAACGGACTTCCAATTGTCACGACCCTTGCACACCTCTTTCGCTTCATTTACTGACATTATATTTTTCATACATGATCAATTATCATAATAGAAACATTCAATGTTTATACCTATATATTTATATATCTTTTGTTTTTTATCGTTAATCAAAATTTCGCTAATATGAAGAAATCATATAGAATTTCGTTAACATCAAATTTTTTAATTGTTTTGTTTTCGATGTAATAACGTTTCTGAACAATCTGTTTGCAGGGCTGAAAAATGACTATAATTAACTAAAAGCCTATATTAATAACCAAGATAAATATACCATAATATATCCATTAGGTACGAAATAAATTAAATCTTAACATTCATAACACAGCATACTTTGTACACGGAATTCATTTCACACTTCCCATGGCAAATCAGCTAATGGAGTGAACGTGACACGAATCCGTCTCCAAGAGGAAAACTGATAAGCATGATTATCAAGTTTTGCAAAATTACTTTACGTTCAACAGGTATAAATCGTAAATAATATTTTTTTCTGTATAGGGTGGCTTTTTGCGAACCAATAATGAGTGCCACCTAGCTCGCTTTAGCTTTAATTTAGAAGTACTTTACTCCACCTTAGATTAAATTGTGGTTTGAGAGGAAATATATTGCGTTCCCTGTACGAAGAGGAGCCAAAAAAGGAGTTTATTTTTTGTATTTCACAAACAGGTTTTGTTTAATTTATTCAGTGTCCTGGGTAGATGGAGCACTCTTAATGTCCACTAATAATGCTACACCTTGTAATATTCTAAATATATTATAAATAAATTAAACCCAAACACAGAACAAATAAACGTACTAATCACACAAAAATTTGTTCTAAGTGGGGATCGAACCCACCACCTCTGGCTTAGCAGTCAGTGACACTGGACCAACTGGTCAGTCGTCATAACATCGCAATAACAAGACTTCGATTGAACAAGACTTCGCAGTATGATATTTTCGCAGTAAAGTTTTTCGATGTAACGAAACATCGCAGTAACAAGACGTCGATTAAACAAGGCGTTGTATTATAGAGATGTCGTTGAAAGGTTTTCGAAGAAACAAAATTCGATCAGACGACTTTCGCACTCACGTAGGTATTACAATATTATTGTTATGTATTTGCTGCATGGGAGTACGGGGACAAGATTTCATCATGATTAGTAAGGTAATTGTGACAACATGCTTGCGTAACATCCGACGCTGGTTTACCAAATAATTAATAAATAAAATACAAATTGTAATATCAACACTTTATGTGAATTGCCGCAATGGTAACAAGCTTGTCGCGTACAAATTTTAAAAACCCCGAAACATATTTTGGCATCCATTACGTTCTAATGCGTTTTGTAAATGCTCGGGCACGAATTTCGTATATTTTATGCCCAAATTCTGGACGTTATAATTTTTAAACTGGCATATTTTTTCTCCTTATGTAGTACTACTTAAAATACAACGTAAGTTATTAATATATTTTTTGCATTTTTATATTAAGATAAAAACAATATATTATTAACAGTATTTGGGTTATAGAGTTCAATTTGCGGGTCGGTTCAAAAATAGTTAGAAAGATTCAGTCAGCGGTAAGATAAGATAATACTTACAAGCAAATAATGGAGAATTTTCTAAATAATTGGAATAAGAAGTATGAATACAAAACGCAATTTTATGTTTTAAAATACAATATTTTTGTAGATATTAGAGTATGCAGTAGGTTTTTTCTCAGTATTAATAATCCGTTATAAAGATACTTTTTGTTGAATACAAACTTATTTTTTTTTAAACATACTAAAGTACCATGGTTATAGCAACTCTTATCTAACAATAACCAGTGTGTGAAATAAGAAAAATATGTTTTTGCTTCTCATACGTTATGCATTAGCTGATAGTTATTCTTTAAAAAGTTAAAAAGCAAGAAATTTACAACGAATCAAATGCTTATGTTTATGGTAGAACATTAGAGTTTTTATTCTTTATCAAACATCACTTAAATTACAAAATTTCTATGCTAACGCAGTCAAATATCCTCAGAATAAATGCAAAATTCTTCTTCATGGATATTTCAGTTACTTTTTCACTTCGGCATATTTTAGGGTGTATAGACGTCTGTTGAATTTGCGTAAAAGCTAGTGATTGAGAATTAAAATTATCACAAATTCTGATATGCCCTATTCTTTATCAGTCATAGTCATAGTCATTTATTCATAAACAATATCAATTGTGTTTGAATGTAACATAAATGATTAAAATATAATCTACAATTATTAATATTATCTGCATTTTATATGGCCCTTTATATGAGTATTTACCTGAAATAAATTTATTAATTATATTATTATTATCTTATTTTTTTATTTAAACAATCTTATCATTAACCCGTCTAGATGGATCTCCGGGAAATGACACAGCATACCAGCTAATAAAACAGGGTTTGGAAACAAAAGTAAGGGGGTCGGTGCCAATTGTGCTAACTAAAGACATGGCTACATGACTTACTTAGCAACATGAAAAATGGATGGATCTAAAATCAGAAGACAAACAAAATAAATATTAGCATCACTGAACAGATGCCTATAAAAAAAGCTTGTATAATTGCACAGATATTATATTTATGGTGATAGGATACTGTGCACAAAACCAATACCTCTCCCTGGACAGAACTGACAGGTTCGAGTAACGAAATAAGGTCACGCACTATGGTTCAATCAAGAAATCATGTGTGGAAACCTATCGCCCAACTAACTAATCATTCGCCATAAATAGTTTCATTTTTAAAAAGCATAAACCCGTATTCAATTATTTTTATAACACCCAATTTGCCACCAAATTTGTGTGGGACCCTTTCAAATGCTCTCCCTAACAAATAAAATCGATTCAAAGGGAAACATAAACAAAAATACGTTTTGATTATTATTCACCTCTATTTTTAATTTATTCAAAATATATTTACATGTTAAATTATTTGCATAGAAATACGAAAGTTATTATTCACGCTATAAAACATCGTTTATTCCGTATGGAAAAATATTTGAATCTCTATGATTCGGTTATGGTTCGCGCCGCATTGCAAATCCCGTGACAATGAATCGGTATTCCCTAGTCTCTGCACCGATCGTCTGATCAAAGGGTGAATTGTTTGAATCTGGTTTTGTAGATTTGTTTTTCTTATATTCTTCGTCTTTGAAGTTATGTTTCCGAAAGAACCTTGACAAAGTGAGCTTTTATTTTCAAACTCGATAGTATTAAACTAAATCCTTTTTTTGACTTTATAGGATGTTGCACATAATTTGAAGCAGTCGCCACTTCAAGTGCTTTCTAAGGGAACATCAAACTTAAAGTAGATTCTCGTCTATGGCCGGTGGACCATTCAGAGAGATTGTTTAATTCTGACTGAATTCCTGCCTAAATTATATTTGAGCAGCCACAATTTTCAAACTAGCTGTATGTCTTTAATATGTGTTACATGATTACATTTCATCAAAAAAACATTTTTTATTTAAAATAATATGCACAGCAAATATGGACCGATGATCTTGTGCGGGCGCTGGAAACTGCTGGATGCGAATAGCGCAATACAATTATGGAGATCTTTGGGGGAGGCCTAGTGGACGTCTTTCGGCTGATATGATGATGAATATGCACAGTGAATTTTGTAAACATTAGCACATAAGTTTAAGTTTATATATTATGTACCATGAAAAATTTGTTCAAAATATGCTTTCAAAATGTTCTTATACTTACAAATATATTAGTACCGAGTTTTAAGATTAATAAGAATATTTCGTGATTATAGAGTCGAAGAAACGGGACCTACGCTTTAATATACGAGGAACTAAATTCGCCTATCTGGCTTATAAAGTTTAGAAAACCTACGCTTTATTTTAGTGGCCTGTTGGTCTTGATGTTTGTGACACTGACTGCTCCGCCAGTGATCGTCGGTTCATTTGCCAACCAGAACAAATATTTGTGTGATGAACATGATATAAGTATGTTTATCAGTTGTCTGGTTGCCGTAGTATAGGCTCTGCCTAGTTTGGGATCAGATAGCAGTGTGTTAGTTCTCCCAAGACATTTATTATTATTGTTTGATATCTAAGCATTCTGAAATTACAACCTCAAGCAATATATTGTTTCAAATTGTGCTGAACACGATTAAGCATACCACAGCTTACAGCAACCAGCTTAAAACATAACGAACAATTTGACATAGGTAGCTATCATGCATTTTGGTTACCGTTCACGAGAAACGTTACGTATATCAGATTCGCAGAACAAGATTATATCCCAATTACGCTTGTAGCCTTCACGTAAGGGCACTTCAGCTTAATTCCATGTAGGTAGCGCAAAATACTCTGTAACGTTCGGATAACAATGTTAAATTACAAATGAACCTACGATTATTGCGAAAGCATCCATTGCTGCACAAAACAATACTTAAGAGCTGTTGCGGGGTGGTCGTAACAAATGTCGTTATCCTACATTTAGGGGTCGATAAACTTCGGCTCGACGTCGACGCGACGGCGGCGACAAGCTGGCTAACCTCGGGCGGGACGACGACTTGATCAAACTCCGTACAGACATAAATTCTCGTCTTACTGCCAGATTCGATTACGTTAAAGAATATAAGGATTATTAGCGAACTTGAATTATGTTAGTTACGTTCCTAAGATCGAACGCCCTGGAGATATTTTCAAGATTCTTTCACTCTTCCGTGTTCTGCTCGGCTGGGTTCAACTCAGAAGGGTGCGCGTTCTTGCGTATATATATCGACTTGATGTTCAGTTTCCTGAATTTCTTGTAAACCGCTACGAAAATCACTTGGCATACTTATTGACCAAATACTCGTAAATAAGTTTTCTTTGGATAAGTTGGAAGCGGGCAGCGCAGGACCGGCTATTAATTGTGGAGATCCTTGGGGAGGACTTTGTCCAATAGTGGACGTCTTACGGCTGATATTATCTTGATGAAGTTTTCTTTCAAAATTTTGTGCGTCCAAATATTCATAATAGAAATTATATTTCCCTAGTGACTAAAAACTCACAGGTACAGTGGTGACTGAGTTTGTCAGGAAATGACAATTTTTGGGAACATAATGTTCGTGTTTACTCAAACCATACCTATAGCAGCAGCGTCATAAAAAATACTGTATCATATTTACTAGACATAATTATTGAATTTTTGTATATGTTTTATGTTCAACAGATCATAATAAACTAGAATTAAAAAATACTTAAAAAATTTAAATCTAGTCATTTAATGCAAACCTAAAATATTCTAATCGGTACCTACTTACTGATTGTAAGATTTACTATATGGGAGATTTGTTCAAAAATTAAAACGTATTGTAATTGTATGATTAAGCGCACTGAAGCACAGATAGACGTTCGTGTGTGTTTTTATTATGGCTCGGGGAACCTACTCGTATGTAATGTCCGTTACATTATAATTATACATGTAGGTTCAGCGATATAAGGCAGTATTCGAATATGAAAAGGCTAATCTCCAACAATTGACGTTACTCTTGGCAGCTTGTTAAAGTTTACCAGATAAACGCAAGCACGTGATAGTCGGGCCTGTTGGCGTGGTCGTGGGTTCGATTCCCACCCAGGACTGATATTTGTATACATGAACATGTCTGTTTGTCCTGAGCCGGGATGTAATTACCTACATAATTATATAGTTACAAAAGAAAGTAAATACATCAGTTATCTGGTTTCCATAGCATAATCTCTGCTTACTTAGGGATCAGATGGCCGTCTGTGAATAATGTCCCAAGATATTATTATTATTATAGTCGATTCGCTGTCATTTTATAATCCGAAATGCTGAGGCTTGCCGCAAATTTAGTTTATTTATATTAAACTAAAACTTTATTGACTGTCTGGTATTGACCAAGAATTTTGCACCGCCCAAAGTCCATGCAGGGGCTCTACCGGCTAAGTCACCGAACCTCGATTTCTAAAATGGCGTTCAAATAAATAAAGGTTAAAAATTACTTAATCAATCGTTAAATCGGCTTCAACGTTAACAATCGATTCCGGACCATTTATGACGTCACATGTGCTCATGAAAGCCGATTTAACGATGGATCAAGTAATTTTTAACCTTTATTTATTTGAACACCATTTAAGAAATCGAAGTTCGGTGACTTAGCCGGTAGAGCCACAGGGTGAAAGTAATTCTAACGCAAAACGCTTTGCTATTTTTTTTTGTGGAATTTAGCAACATAGAAATTAGTCTTATTGACTAAGACTAATTTCTATGTGTGTATTCACATTAAATAAGGTAACGCATTATTGTTGACTTACGGGAAGTACGTACGAGTACTTTCTAGTTTAAGCTTCCTAATTGTACCTGTTTATAGCTAAGAAATGCTTCATAAATATTGACATGTAACTATGGCGTATGTGAACATTTATGGAAATCCTTAACATTGATAACTACTTTAAATTTATTGTTTTATAACGTAATTTGTATTATTTATTGTATATTTATGTATGTATATTTTAAAGTAAAGGCGTAGGTACATTTAAGCTCAACATAGGTAATCATATATTTGTAAGTCGATTAACTACTTAGGTACTAACAGTTAATTCCAAATTGCCCTCCTAGAAGTTAAAATTAGTCTATGAATAAAGATATTGCTCCAACAGTTTATGCCTAATATCAAATAAACGAACAGTTGAAATGTAAATAAAGATGAAGGATAACAAAAAATACTTGGAAATTTTTGGAAGGTAAACACACTAAAATTCCTTAGATCCAGAAGGGGATTTGAGTAACTGCTAGCACGCGGCTATGTCTTAACACGACAGGACTCTTTATCATTCCTGTTCACTGGTAGTTTGTGAGCATGACTTTTTTTTCTTTTTTTATGTCAGAGGGTGACAAACGAGCAAGTGGGTCACCCGATGGTAAGTGATCACCGCCGCCCATGGCCACTCGCAACACCAGAGGCGTCATGGGTGTGTTGCCGGCCTTTAAGAGGCATCAAACGAGTGTTGCTGACCCTTCCCCGCACCCTGATGAGCTCTAGCGACCTTACTCACACGCAGAAACACAACATTAAAATTATTAATGTTATTATTAAGGAATGTCTTCTGTAAGGTGGAGATCCTTCCCCAGTCGGGCTGCTCTTCGAACAAATGAACGCTGTGCCCTACCTCTCTTCTACTTTTGACGTATAAAGCTCGGTTATTATTTTTAATATGACATTGACAGCAAGCCCATGAGGATTTTACTGTTTACATCTACTAATAGTAAGTCATTATTTTCTAGTACATATTTTGAACATATCCGCTCATCCACTCGCTCGCTCGAATGCGTGTCAATATGATCGAATAACCGTTTATTTCATCAATCGATTTGAAAGTACTAAGTGATATTGAAAATCTAATATCCCACAGAAATCCGCTTTTGGTTTTTTGGATTTACAAACCTCGGTATCAAGGCAATTCGACCTCCAATTTCAGGAACAATCCGTCTTCCTTTTTCCGTAGTCGGTTTAAGAATGTCCGTCTTTCTTCCAAAGTTTATTAGGGCTTATAAACGCGCAAAAATATTAAAGTAGGAAACTTTGAAATTAATGGCCGCAAAAATAAAGCAATAAATTTTGTATAGCGTAGGTATTTACCGTCAGGGAAATGGGTTACAGTTTATTGCAAACGGGAATCGTAAGTCTGTTTAACTTTCTGCCAAACATTATTTTCATTACCAGTAGCCTAACACCTCAGCAGAATATCCTCATTTAAGGGAAAGATAAAAGTGTTGGTCCCTCGAGTACTCATTAGATAGTAGTCGTGTGCTTTGAATATTAAACAAATAAGACGCACTATTCTAATACAAATTAAGAAAACCAACCTAATCAAAGTGTTTTATTTAAAAAGAAAACAATTTGTAATTTTTTTTTTATACTGCGTGTCTACAGGTCTCATCGCGATAAATATTTAGGTAAATCATTACCTTGTTTACCCGACGTTTCGGCATGGATTGCACCAGCCGTGGTCACGGGTCGACTGGTGTGGCTCGGCAGCGTCGTCTCCGTGAAGCTCGGGTATCGGTATCTACCCTCGCATGGTCTTGATATTTTTTATTTTCCTTTACGAAACTGTCGGTACACACGACACTAATGACATCAGCGCCCGGGCGCACTACGTTGGTTACGCGACGATGGCACTTCGTTATTACAGGATTCCAAGATGGTGAGAGGCGGTATCCGTCTTCCCGGTTGAAATTGATATGTTTCTTTATTTCAACCGCTTCACGTACTATTCTGGAGTAATAGTGACGATCGGTGGAGAGGACCTGTGGCTTGTGTAAATTTGTAATCCAGTGTTGGGATCCTGTGTCGACTACATGCTCAGCTATTGCTGATTTATTAACTTTATTTTATTTTATTTTCAGCAATAAATAAAATATATTTATTATTATATTTTATTTATTGCTGAATTATTATATAAGCATGTAGTCGACACAGGATCCCAACACTGGATTACAAATTTACACAAGCCACAGGTCCTCTCCACCGATCGTCACTATTACTCCAGAATAGTACGTGAAGCGGTTGAAATAAAGAAACATATCAATTTCAACCGGGAAGACGGATACCGCCTCTCACCATCTTGGAATCCTGTAATAACGAAGTGCCATCGTCGCGTAACCAACGTAGTGCGCCCGGGCGCTGATGTCATTAGTGTCGTGTGTACCGACAGTTTCGTAAAGGAAAATAAAAAATATCAAGACCATGCGAGGGTAGATACCGATACCCGAGCTTCACGGAGACGACGCTGCCGAGCCACACCAGTCGACCCGTGACCACGGCTGGTGCAATCCATGCCGAAACGTCGGGTAAACAAGGTAATGATTTACCTAAATATTTATCGCGATGAGACCTGTAGACACGCAGTATAAAAAAAAAATGTGTACAAATCGCGAAAGTTTAAAAACATTAATTTGTAATTTATTCAAGGCTTTCTCAACATTTTTTGTGATGAAACAGATCGCACGGACGAACTAGTTCTAAAATCTAGTACTTTAATATTGCATCGGACTATACTGCTGCATTGTGACAGTACAAACAAAACAAGTATAAGTTTTACTGCACGTATGGCGCAGCGGTTAAGACAGTCGTCTCGCCACTTCGTGTCCCGGGTTCGAATCCCGCAGAGGATAGCTATTTGTGTGAACCATATTTATGTGAATAAATGGTTGTGCTTACTCTAAATGTACTTTGTGACCGTCAATTATATGTTGTGTGTGTGTATTAGACAACAGTAGCCGAGCTATATTATATTCTTTATTTTTTTAAATTTATTGTATTCAAAGAAAACATTTTAGAGAGTGTTACATCTAGCGCTAAAACACCACAAAGGTGTGTACTCATGCAACAGAGTCGTCAGCGTCATCATATTTACATTATTGTAGTCTCGTCTAAAACTCTCATCAATGGAATCGATTACGAGTAGACTAGGTTACTACTTACGGCAATATATTTCTTAGCCCTTTATTCTTAACTAGCTGTGCCCCACGGTATTACCCGTGTTAAGCTTTTTAAATTATAGCCTATGTGTTATGCGGATATATAAGCTACAATAAAATTTCATGAAAATGCGTTCGGATGTTTTTGAGTGAAAGAGTAACAAAAATCCATACATCTATACTCACAAACTTTAGCTTTTATAATATTAGTAGGATTTAAGTATAACTCGAAAGGTACAAGTAAAGTAGTAAGCAAGAGGTTTAGGTAAAGGTAAGTGCTACATTTTATACTGTCCCATTAACATGGAAGAAGGTTTTTAATGTTGGTTTAATGTTAGTTTTTGTTAACATCATTTCTCGACTAATAAACAATTTTATAAATAGTAATTTATAAAATTGTTAATTGTAAATTGTTAGTATAATGACTTTCACATGCTAATTTTTGATATCTTTACTTACAGTTGGCGTAGTTGGCAAATGATTGCTTTTCACGCCACGATCGTGGGTTCGATTTCCACCCAGGACAGATATTTGTGTGCATGAACATGTCTGTTTGTCCTGAGTCTGGGTGTAATTATCTATATAAGTATGTATTAACAAAAGACAAGTAGTATATGTAGTATATCAGTTATCTGGTTTCCATAGTACAAGCTCTGCTTAGTTTGGGATCAGATGGCCGTGTGTAAATAATGTTCCAGTATATTATTATTATTATTGTAATTTTCGGCGGGATATCTGTTTCTTTTTCAATAAAATACAGCTTATTTTGCTTGCTGATAATGTTATTTTATATTGGACGGAATGTTTAAAATCGATTAAGTTGGAAGTTTATGTATCCCTTTCAGACAAACACACAAATAATCAAATCATTACTCTTTATAATAACAATAATGTCCTAGGACATTATTCATACATCGATACCAGAAGTATCAATTAACGTAAGGGACATTTTGGCGAAAATGAGTTATATATGTCATTTGATTCAGAATTTTCTGCTCTGTCGTATGGTATTATTGAAAAAATTCTATCGTTAAAAAAAAATCCCTTACAGTAAAAATTTTTGGCCTGCTTAAAACGATTTATGACAGTGAAAATGATGTAACAGACAATTTTTTTTTTTTTCTCTGAGAATTAAAGTACGTCGTCGTGTTAAATAATTTTACTACCTTACGTTAAACCTCAAACCAGTCAATTTAAATGAAATGTACGTTACTTATTTATTATTTAAGTTTGTTTATTAATTATTAGAGTTTAATTAAAAATTAATGATTAGAGTTTTTGATTGATGATTAGAGAATTATTCTCTTTCATTATTATGAACACATTATTATTATACTGTGACAACTGTATGGGGCAAAATAATAATAAAGTTATATTTTCAATGTTAAAACATTTCCTGGTCCAATGTAAAAATCCAAAAGTTATACAAATATAATAAATATAATAACCTTTTAGCGGGACACACATATGCCAGTTGACAGCATGCATGCTGTCATTGAGAGGGAAGTAAGAAAACTAATTGTTTGGGTACCTTCGCAAGGGCCAAGTTTTATAAAGTGTGCTAGAAAACGGCCTCAACCATGTAATGTGAGTGTCTTAGAGCATACAGATTTCATTAACTTCCAGAATCTTGTGGATTCTGTATTCACTCAAGCTACCTACTCTTAAAAATAAAGATGTGCGTATGAAAAACATAAAAGTGTTCATATCTGCTGCAGTGCTGTATTCATATCAGTTACATTATTTTATTCATTAATTTTTCTGACATTTCATATTTTTTCAACTGTTTTTCGTTTCCAGTACATTAATTAAATTACTTAATAAATAAGACTGTTGCTTAAGTCTGAGAAAACATGTTTTTTTATTAGTTTGGTGATTATAGTTATAAAGCTAACTAAACGTAATTATTAAAAGTACAGAGTTTGAAGGACTGTTAATTAAAAGAGATCATGGAGTCAATTATACATAATTATTTTTACAGTGATAACTGGGTGGTTATAATTGTTAATTCGAACACTGTTAGGTTTAGAACATTTAGTTAAACTTAACAAAAAGTTTTATAGACTGATTTTTGTGTTGAATTTATAATAATAACGCAGACATAAACGTCTAAATATAAAAAATATATATTAACTATAGGTACATAGTTATTTATTGTATCCCTAATTTTCAGTTAAATCGGTGATAGGTAAACTGAAAATAACATTAATCATGCAAAAAAACTATGTACATGGTGTTAAAATACAATAATTTTAGTAGATAATCTATAATTCCATCAAATTACAACACTGTAAAAGTCCTTTACAATAGAATCACGTATAATTTTCTATTGCTCTTGCTGCTTACAGTATGCTTGACGGTTTAGACATAAAATATTAGTAACGTAAGGTACAACTAAACATATTTTTTTAATGTAAGGGACACGCTATATTTTAAACCGCTAGGTATTCCTAAATATTTCGTTTATAATATGAAAGAAGAGGAAATTCTAAGAAACTTGGCTCTAGACATAATTAAAATTGGAACAGACAGTAAAAAGTTATAGACAGATTATAAAAAATAAAATCGTTTTTTGGCTCTCCTGAAAAACCGTGTTTTGTCCCTTACATTAATTGATACTTCTGGTATCGACATGGTAATCTGATATCAAATTAAGCAGAGCTTGTACTAAGGAAACTAGATAACTGATATACTACATATACTACTTTTCTGTTGTAAATACATACTTATTAGATAATTCATCCATATTGAGGACAAACATACATGTTCATGCACACAAATATCTATCTCTGTTGAGAATCGAACCCACGACCTGCGAAGACCTATACCACTGGCCAATCCAAGTAGTACTGTTTCAAAGAATAGGCATCCATATTATTATTAAAAGTCACGTGAGGATTGGCCGAATCCAACATAAAACTTTACCCGTAACTATTTTTCATTAAAATAGGCATCCATATCTATACATATAATAAAATCGTAGAAAAGTCAAAACTCTACATTGAATATTTTTTAAAAAGGATGCTTGTGGCGTATAGATATCGAATCCAAATGTATAGTTTTAAATATTGATTATAGACGATCACCGTAGCCTAGTTGGTAGTGCTCCTGCCTACGAAGCTGGTGGTCCTGGGTTCGAATCCCGGTAAGTGCAAATATTTGTGTGATGAGCACGAATATTTGTTTCTGAGTCATGGATGTTTTCTATGTATTTAAGTATTTATTTATCTATATAAGTATGTATATCGTCGCCTGGTACCCATAGTACAAGCTTTGCTTAGTTTGGGCTAGGAAGATCTGTGTGACACTGTCCCTAGATATTATTAAAATCTTTATTTCGCAATAAATTAAACAGTAGTTACAAAGTTCCTGTGGACCTACGCTAGGCAAGCCTGTATCGTGGTATCCTATACTAGATTTACAATAAATTGATTAATTACGTATAAACTTAATTTAAATACTTGCAAGTTACAAAAACCTTTAAATTGTAAAGACTGCGTTCAAAGCAAAGTTGAATTTTGAGACTTGAGCCTTGCAGCGGCAGTTAGCGTCAAATGATAAATATATAAGGATAAATACCCAACGTTCATGACTTCATTTTTCTTGAAACTTTCTTCGCTGTTAGTGCATAATATTTACATATCGTGCACGCTATAACTTTTATGATGTAAGCATTGCCCCGGGCGAGCACGTAGCCACAAAAATCATGTATGCTTTCGATTCTGAAAACAAAACGGCGAAAACAAATTTATGATCCTTCTATAAACGTATCTTGTTACTTTTAAGCAAACAAAGCTTTTAAACTTTTGACAGTAAATAGCGCTTAGTAAATAATTTATGAAATTAAGTACATAACATAATAATAATATTATATACAACATGTAACGTAATTAACGCACACCCTTAAACACCTCAATTAGAATATTATGTTGAAATCATAATACATACATATTTTTTTAATTTAACAGGTATGTATTGTTATTTACTAAATTAGTTTCTTGGAATAAAGTTTATTTAGCATTGAATGGTGGAATTTGTATGAATACA
Source organism: Pseudoips prasinana (assembly GCA_951640165.1). NCBI lineage: Eukaryota > Metazoa > Arthropoda > Insecta > Lepidoptera > Nolidae > Pseudoips > Pseudoips prasinana. Next base: position 16,116,339 of record OX621245.1, read on the forward strand.
AATAAAAATGCGATTTTAAAAGTATTATTACTTTGACTTACGGTCCATTTCTATTAGTTTTTACTGTACTGGGTTAATATGATAATAATTTCCGTAGATTTAATTATTTTTGGAATAATAATTACTTATATTAAAAACGATATAAATCGCTTCAGTAAAGGATTCTGAACAAACTATTTTCTGGATGTGCGTTAATTAAGTTACATGTTGTATAAGTAAGATATTAATAAATACATAATAATATATTAATAGATGTAAAACGTTACTACAAAAGCATGAGGATTGTATTTTTGTAAGATTTCATTTGCTTTCCACGAGCATTGCGCCCGTGTAGTTATATTGAGCTAGATGACTTAAATGATGCTGCTATTAGTTGGTGAAGCAGTGAAATTTTCCTAGGCTAACAGTAACGGGATGTTAATATCATTATTATTTAATATATGATTATCAAATTAAATTGCAACATCTCTCTTTGAATATTCTTAAGTTTTACCGTAATTGAGGGCTGATTTCTTAATGCTTACGACGCGTGACAAAATACGTTATTACACGAAGGGGGTATGGAAACTTAAGACTCTTGCGCACCTTAAAGCTTAATGTACTTACTGGATTTGAATTAAACTTAATATAAAGCTTATTATACTGAAAAACCACAGGGTAAAAGTGTAATGATATGACTATAGATACTTATCTAAAGTCGTAGAGTAGGTACCCTCAAAACAATGGGACTATAGGTAGATTTATCTATAGTCGTATCATTACACCTACAAACCGATATCAACTATAGATACGTATGAAATTAAATAAAAATATTCAGCACTTCTTTTTTTTCAGTTCTTGTACTTGTCAAGCTCAAAATGCAATACATAAATATAGTTTAATACAGTAATTAAAGCAACAAAAATAATTTGAATTAGTCGGTCCGTGCGCTCTGTCTCATCTACAGTCGTATCGTTACTTCGAGAAACCGATACAAAGTAACATAATATATTTCGCTTATTAATTTTTGAGATATATATCTTCTTATAGGTATTCTTGTTTGTCACGCCTGATTCCATCTCTAAAGTTATACGTTTTCATCTTGTATACAGGTAATACGGGTTATATCGCCACTCAGATGACTTGACGGTCTTTATTGTTTAAAGAAAACGTCTCTGCTGATGGAAGAATGATGTCTTATGAATACATTAAGTCATAAAATACTTTCAAGTCCGACCCTTCGACGACAGCATGTATAAATAATAAATAATTGCCATTAAAAATTTACATTTGCTTTTATCGTTAACATTATTTCCGTAGTCTTTTTTCAATAGTTTGAATTATTCTATGCTATTAGCATTTCTGCCACAAACAAGTTGTGTAGATCATGACAAGCATAAACAAAGTGGAATGACCGTCGAAAAATTTCACGTGTGTTAACAAAGTTTAAGTTGACAATTTTACGAGAAGTTTTTCTTACTTTTTTGTATATAAGATATAAAAAAAATTGAGTATGTTCTAATTACGACGCCGCATAACAAATTGAGAGGACGGAGTTCAATACACAAATTGAATTAAAGAACTCTTAAAAAAAATACGCTTTATATAAAAATAAATATCCTAGCACATTATTTATCCCCGGTCATTTGATCCCGAACTAAGCAGAGCTTGAACTATGCAAACAAGATAACTGATATACTACATATACTACTTTTCTTTTGTAAATACATACTTATATAGATAATTACACCTAGACTCAAGACATGTTCTCTCACTTTCACCCACGGCCAGTGGCGTGAAAGGCAAGCGTTTACCAGCCATATCTGATGAACTGATCGTTATTTAGAGCTTCTTAACCTGCCATCTAAGTCCATCAATAGGTTAAAAAATGCCTAATTTTGAAAGAATTACTAATACGCTTAGACTATTCAAGTATTCCTTAATCAAAGCTAATACGCCCCCAAAAATTTCAATAACAGCCACTGATGTGAACTCGTTAAGAAAAAGTAACGAGCCTTGATTGATTTCTATTATATGTTAAGGAAAGAGGGAGAAACGAAAAGAAGTTACCTTGAACGCTGTACGTTCAAGGTAGCTTCTTTTCTTCTTCAAGACGCCACTGTTTACATCATTTATCCGGTCTCTCTTTCTCTTCTTTAGTTATTAAAAGAAACTGCTGTCAATTGTATCGAGGGGCACTCACTCTTACAAACATACAATTAATGAACACCAAGTTGGTGGATGTTGGTTGGTGATGAGATATTGGCAAGGACATAACAACTTCGCCACACACGTAAACTGGATTAAACTTTATTATTTACAAAATTTAAATTTTAAACTAATCCTACAATATTTTATGAATATCTGTTGTATTATTGATTCAATAATGAAATAGAAAATAAACATATTTAAGCAATTCCGGCTAATACACGCACAATTTGGCAATTTCGGCTTCAACAACTATATTAAGCCTTTTTGTATAAATAGGCTTTAAAACTGAAAATACTGTTAATTTTGCGTGAAGCAGAATTGGTTATTTAATTTATTTTCAATGTGGTCAATAGTTCGACATTCAATTATCTTGAACATAATGAATGCAATTAAAATGAAAGTTATATAAAACTATTAATGAATTTCAATTATTTTATGATTGAATAGAAACGTGATTAATAATTAAATAGTAAATTTCATTTAACAAAGAGTGCAATACTAATAAAATAACATATTAAGTATATTCTTATTCATTAAAGTCTACTTTTCCTGTAATATTTCGCCCACTATTTAATTGCCCTAGATACCTACATAAATATATATTAATCTTTGTATATTAATTAGGAAATCGATTACTAGGATACATAGCGTAACTATTGATATTAGGGACATCAGGCTTTGATAGTCGCCTCTTTCTCAGAACGTAGGTAAGTAATTTGAAAAAGCTTTCATATGAAGGTTCGTAAAGTTGTAAGATTTAGTATTTTGGCTTGTGTGCAAATAAAAATAAGTTAAACAATTATTGGAAGTTTTACCCTAAATACAATATTATTATAGGGATTTCGATGGGAACGTTGTGAGGCAGGAAAGTTTTTACACATCTATATTTTACAATAAAAGCAAAGAATAAGTAAGGAATTTTGATAAGTCCCTTCTTAGAAGTAAATGTTATGTAAACGATATACGAGTATTTATGAGGTAATCAATTTATAATTTGTGTGAAATTGATTACCTCATAAATACTCGTATATCGTTAACATATATATATATATATATATATATATATATATATATATATATATATATATATATAAGATAAAGTTTTACTTCAGTATAGTTATGTACTTAATAACTTCTATATAGTTAAAGAATCGTATAACCCATCATACAAACTATGTGAGATAAACAACTATATCTTCTTGTCAATTACCATTTACTGGGATGTTTCAGCGTTCTAGCAAATTTTCAGAATCAACTTTTATATTAGACTAACTAAACGTACGTATATATCGAACGTACGCTCGCAAAGACACTAACCACGGAACTTTTTCAAATATTGCTGGTTGATTTATTCCTATAAAAGTTTAAAGTAGTAACAGACACTATTTCCTATACGAGGCCAGCCAAATAACGTGCTTGCTTTTATACTACCATATAACTTCTCTACGTCAAAGCGTGTCAATATGGGACGTGCACTTTTTCGTTGGTATTTTGCGGCTAAACCAGCAGTCAACTTGTGGGTTTTCTATTTGGACCAATATGAGAGCGAGTTCTACAAAGTTTAGTGAATGTACACGAATGCGCAAGCCAATGGTTGAGGTCAAAGTTTTATTTTACTTCAGTATAACCAATTACCCTAATTTCATTTATCCCATTTGGCTCTTATTACTTTATTTGTTTCAAAGAGTTTTTTATACTTAATTGTTCGCTTGAAAGAGGTCTTTTACTTCTTCTACGACTTTGTAAGAGAAGTGTGATGATACTCACTCAATTTTCTACGAGATGTTTCGACTATAATATGTCCCATCATTTCATGTATCGACTTATGTACAAAATGAAAACGATTTTCTGAATATTTTGGGTAACAATTGATTGTTTAGATATGAGGTGCTTCGGACTTAGAAATAGAGATAGAACTTTAATTGACTGTTGTTATAGCACTTCTGAATAAGTTTGTTCATTGTCTAGCTCTGTTTGTGGGGCCTTTGTTATCGAAGGTTATTCTTGAGTATTGTTATTATGGTACGTATGTTGTTAGTGTGATCACGTAAAGTGAGTTTGAATCGAAGTTGTGGCGTGACAATAGTCATGTTAATAATAATAATAGGGTTCCTTAATGCCGAAATCGTGAGTAGCCACATTACAGTACATGTGTTTGCGAACACACATGTACTGTAATGTAAACTCACGTACATTCTATTCCCTCGCTCTCATAATATGTTATGGTAATCATCCACATGAAGAGAGTACAGTACAAGACCGGAAGAAATGGCGTCAATTGCCCAATCGATTCTCGAGTACTACACTACTAAGGATTACATTGACGATAAAGACATTTGGCGGTCGGCATCTACCTGCACATAGTCCGCTGGAGATCTTATAGCCATATAGACATGAGTAATCTTTTATGTTACATGAACTACCTGTAATAAAACTATCTATTATTTAAATATTCTACGAATTTCAGAACTGTTGGTTGTGTCTCAAAATGATTAATGTTACTTTTATTTTGACGTTTTTATTTTCTCTTTCTAATATATTGAACCTAAAATAAATAATTAATCAGACAACCGATCGAGCATATATTGCGTTTGCCTGCTAAATAATTTCAGTAAGTGGACCAAATCTCGTGTATATGCCCCATTGAGTATGTTTCGCCGGAGCGTCTCAACTGGGCCGTGTTGAAACCGGTAGTAGAGACACCCGCTGAGTTTGTTTCGCTGGGTCTTCTCAGTTCATCATATTAACCGTAACATAAATTACTTTGTGGTAGCAACGGAAGTTACGTTTCCAATAAGAACTTAAATGTAAGGTAACCACTACTAGATAATACGTTATGATTTCCCTGTAGACTGGCTATGCAAAAGCTTTTAGCTCGTACTAGAATCTACATACACATATCTAAATATAACCATGTAAAATGTGTAGATAATAATATACAATATCACATTAAAGCAGATATATATAGCTTATTACTGCTTTAAAAATATATAAACGGATTCAAGTTCGATTTGTAGTACATTTATGTAAGACCAAAATAATGAAAGCATTTCTTAGGGAATAAAAATCCATACATTCATAAGCAACGGATAAATTGCGTACCATATGTTAATGAAAATAAGTACTATTGAGAACCTAGACCTTTCTGAAGTTGGTTAACCCTGAACCAGGCTGCTTTTGATTTTGGGCTTCAAGATCGTCAAACATAAATATTTTAACAATATTTATGTTTGACGATCTTGAAAACATTTCCTATTGAATAATAAATTTATCAGAATAGGATACAAAAAGAACGAAAAACTCACGTAGCATATACATAAGTATATAATCAAATTAAATATGTAACATACTTAAATGTCAATAGCCAAATTGATCACCAAGACCTTTTTTTCGTTTGTTGTACAGCAGAATTACTAACTGTCGTGCTAACTACTCATACAATCTGGAAAGTACTTGGCATATAAAAATAAAACTTTGCAAGTGATTCAGCATCAGTTAAGAAATAATTTTACTCCAAGGATACAATTGCAAGATTATATGAACTTTTACAGTTGTCTCGTGCGGTTATGAAATTAATAATTTATCTCAACGATGTAAAAGAAATTAATATCGCAATATGATTTTGATAAGGATTCAGGTGGCTCAAAGAATATTAAAATTTGCTTTGAGATTCAGTTTGTATTTTACGTTTAATACTTGAAATTTATTTATTTTCTTTGGAAGTCTAATGTTTTCATCTCAGTGTAATGGATTTTACACAATATCTATTTGCATATTTTCAAGGAAAATATGCAAATAAATATTGCAATAAGGATTGTCAATAATGAAAAAAAAAACATGCAACAGACTTCAACTTTTCTTTTCAATAACCGATTTGAACTAAATTTATATGAGACCAGCTGGAAGCATTCTTTATTGTTAAATTATTAACTTCTTTTTTGAGACAACAGAGGAATTAAATTCATAAGCTTAGAGAACTAGAGATGTGTTCTCTAAGCTTATTAATTTAATTATTCTGTGGTTTCAAAAAGTTTTAGGTGGCAACTTATAAACGAAATCGTTCTATCACTACTAGCTAGCCGTAGTTTACAATGGGAGCCAACTCTTACAAAAATGGGAATGGGCATTTTTAGCTTCCAGTGTAAACTACGGCTTTATGTTCCGCAAGTCTGATAAAGAAAATATAGTATATATAAAAGTAGGTTTAATTATTTACTTTTTTGTTTCTCATCCCATCCAATATTATAATATTGGATGGGATGAGAAACAAAAAAGTAAATAATTAAACCTACTTTACCATTTTCTTTATCAGACTTGCGGAACATAAAGCCGTAGTTTACACTGGAAACTAACTCTTACAAAAATGCCCATTCCCATTTTTGTAAGAGTTGGCTCCCATTGTAAACTACGGCTAGCTAGTAGTGATAGAACGATTTCGTTTATAAGTTGCTACCTAAAACTTTTTGAAACCACAGAATAATTAAATTAATAAGCTTACAGAACACATCTCTAGTTCTCTAAGCTTATGAATTTAATTCCTCTGTTGTCTCAAAAACGAAGTTAATAATTTAACAATAAAGAATGCTTCCAGCTGGTCTCATATAAATTTAGTTCAAATCGGTTATTGAAAAGAAAAGTTGAAGTCTGTTGCATGTTTTTTTTTTTCATTATTGACAATCCTTATCGCAATATTTATTTGCATATTTTCCTTGAAAATATGCAAATAGATATTGTGTAAAATCCATTACACTGAGATGAAAACATTAGACTTCCAAAGAAAATAAATAAATTTCAAGTATTAAACGTAAAATACAAACTGAATCTCAAAGCAAATTTTAATATTCTTTGAGCCACCTGAATCCTTATCAAAATCATATTGCGATATTAATTTCTTTTACATCGTTGAGATAAATTGTTAATTTCATAACCGTACGAGACAACTGTAAAAGTTCATATAATCTTGCAATTGTATCCTTGGAGTAAAATTATTTCTTAACTGATGCTGAATCACTTGCCAAGTTTTATTTTTATATGCCAAGTACTTTCCAGATTGTATGAGTAGTTAGCACGACAGTTAGTAATTCTGCTGTACAACAAACGAAAAAAAGGTCTAGGTGATCAATTTGGCTATTGACATTTAAGTATGTTACATATTTAATTTGATTATATACTTATGTATATGCTACGTGAGTTTTTCGTTCTTTTTGTATCCTATTCTGATAAATTTATTATTCAATAGGAAATGTTTTCAAGATCGTCAAACATAAATATTGTTAAAATATTTATGTTTGACGATCTTGAAGCCCAAAACCAAAAGCAGCCTGGTTCAGGGTTAACCAACTTCAGAAAGGTGTAGGTTCTCAATAGTACTTATTTTCATTAACATATGGTACGCAATTTATCCATTGCTTTTTTTTTACTTATATACACTTAATTCCTCCGACAGGATCGGAGTTTTTTTTTAACATCATTTCTTAATTCAATACTTAGTTCTAATTATATAGTTAAAGTTGAATCATATGCTTTCTTAGGGTGTGTTAAAATCTTATTTATCTATCTACTTACTTGCTATTGATTGTTTTATGTATATATATATATATATATATTATTTCTGGCAAATTTATATTTATTTACTACACATTTCTATTGCAGATTTTACATGTATGATAATATATGTAATTCTACAGTATTTTCTTAAGGGCTTTTTTGTTTTTATATACCATATGTTTTAATTCCAACCTAATATTAATCTGTACATACATATACATTCTACACATACATGTCTATAGAATTCTCATTTATTTCTTTTTATTACTTTATCAAGCAAACAAACACTATACTTCATAAAGATTTCTCTCTTCTCCCTGTTTATCATTATTAAATGGACATTTTCGGCGTTGACTTGGTCATCCACCAGCTGCTCCATATTATATCTTAATAACCCATAAATAGGGCATTCAAATAGGATATGGGGCACTGTCTCGTGCACTCCTGGTTCACAGGTGCAAGATGGGTTGTCTTTACATTTAAATCTATGCAGGTACTCTGAGAACCCACCATGTCCCGTCAACATTTGGGTGGTCATACCATTTGGCTGAAGTGTCCTTATTATTTTGTAGGCATTGATAGCGTCAGGGAAGAATGTTTTTGTTGTTCTGGCGGTCGTTCCTGATTTATACCTTTTATTCCATTTATCAAGAGATTCGTCACGAATCCGGCTTTTGATGAATGATACCGGACATTGGTCATAGTCTGGGCTCTTTTTCAGCGTCAGGGCTGCATTTTTGGCTAATTGATCAGCGCGTTCATTACCTGTTAGGCCCGCGTGAGCCTTTATCCAAAAAAGAAGCACTTTTATTTTGTCTAAGGGCTGTTTTAAGGTTTTGTCGAGTTTCTGCTGCCAGATAATGTCGGGAGCTGTGATTGACTATTGTTTCTAATGCAGTCCTTGAGTCGCTATATACTCCGTAACTCTGCTCTGAGCATTTTAGGATTTCATTCGTGGCTTTGCATATGGCCAGAAGTTCTGCTTGATATACCGTGCAGTAGGATGACAGCTTTAGTTTTACATTTTTAATTTCTGTCTCGTCTGTCCATATAGACAAAGCGGCGCCAACTTTGTTTTCCACCTTGCTGCCATCCGTAAAGATGCGCAGGTCTTGAGAATTTTATTCTTCCACGTCTTTCTGATCTATCAAGCTTATGAACTTCAAGCTCATATGCTCAACCGGGTGTCCTGAGTTGTGGTACGGTACCCTTTGTTCAATATCCCCCCCTGCTAGTGCTATCTGGGGTACTCCCCTCTTAGCTTCGTAGAAGGCAGCCGCTTCTCGTATGCGAACATCTAGTGGTAGGAGACCTGCCAACAGCAGTGCTGCGTTTAGCGATACTGTACGATATGCTCTACAGATTTTTTGGGCAAATCCTCTTTGAACCGTATTTAATTGTTTTTGTATGCCCAGTTTTTTGGTGGCTGGAGCCCAGGCACTCGCCGCATACAGTATTATAGGTTCAACTACCGAGGTATATATTATCCTAATTACTTCGGAGTGGAGGCCCCAACTGACCCTAGCTGCTCTTGACAGTTGCCCGTACATATTAACTACTTTTTTACATAGACTCAGTATGTGGTTGTTAAATGTCAGGCCTCTGTCTATAGTAAGCCCGAGGATTTTTATTTCAGAGGACATAATTACTTTGAAGCTTCCCATTTCCAGTAATGGCATGTCAAACTTCCGCTTCCGTGTAATTGTCATTGCTTTTGTTTTATGCGCTGCGAATTTAAGCTTGTTTTTAATACCCCACTCTAGAACATAGGTAAGTGCGGCGTTAGCTTCTCTTTGTACGTCCAAAGCAGTCTCACCGTCAAAGACGAGAACTACATCATCAGCAAACGCTTGGCAATAGTAGCCTCCAGCCTCCAGCCCTTTTAATAGAGGGTCGATGAGGAGATTCCATAAGATAGGCCCACTTATGGAGCCTTGGACACACCCCTTATGCGTGCTTACGGAGTGTTCCTCTCCGCCGTAACGAAGCCTTACACTGTGATTTTGTAAGTAGCTGTCTATTAGTTTCCGGATGTTTATCGGGCATTCTTCTTCGACCAATCGCACCCTTATTTTCGGCCACCATGCGCTATCGAAGGCTCCCTCTATGTCCAACGAGACTACTGTCACTATTTTTTTCTGCTGTAGTTTGCTTTGGATCTGTTGCATCAAATCATAGAGGGAGTCTTCGGTGGTTCTTTGAGGCATAAAACCATACGGGTGTGAACTTAATTTGGGTAGCAAATGCCATTTAAGCCTGTTTACTACCAGTTTTTCTAAAACTTTTCCCATAACTGGTAGAAGTCCTATAGGTCTGTAGGATTTGGGCGTTGCGTAGTCTTCCTCAAAAAAAAAAAAAAAATCAAAAATGCCTTTATTTACTACACGTAGTTGTTAGAATGTGTGGGTCTCTTCTTTTAAGTTATGTGTAACTTGTATTAGAAAAGACCCCTCTCTTATCTGTACATCGATATTGCTGTAGTTACATTTGAAGAATAAGTTTAACTTAATTAATAACAAATAACAAAAGGACATGCTTCATAACATACATTAATCTTCTAATTTGTTCTATTAGTACTTGTGTATATATGTATATTCACATACACATACATATACATATACACACAAAATGCACGCATACATACCCATATATAGTCAATTGGAACTTTATTGCTATTCAATAAAGTTCCAATTGACTCTACATCTTTTATTTATAATTTTATTTAATAGTTTATTTATTTGGGAAAAATAAAATGTCTGTTTTTTGGGTTTTCCCGGCAATTATTCGAATTTTTCTCACCTTTTAAACCTTCCCTAGACTTCCACGAACATTTCAAGACCAAGATAAGATAAATCCGTTCAGCCGTTCTCGAGTTTTAGCGAGACTAACGAACAGTAATTGATTTATATATCTAATCGTGCAAAATACACTCAAAATTGATAATTTAATTATTATTGATAAAATAGGAATGATTAAAAGTTAATATGAGAGTTACACTGAGATAGCAAAATAATAATTGTCAACGTTACTACTACACTTGATGCATAAACAATAATGATAGCCGACAACTGTGTAGGGAGTGAGAAAGAAATGAGACCGGCTTTGTTCTCATCCCTACTCTATGCTGGTTACTGGGTCAGAAGTGACACCTGTAGACATCTGGCGGGGATAACTAATTAAATGACGATTTATCAGTTTTCGATCGGAGAGGAAAACTGATTAAATTACTAAAATGGCTATTAAAAAATAAGGGTTGATCATAGAAGGGTGAAAATTGGGGATTGTATGTATTTTTGTATGTTGTATCATAAAAAAATTGGAATTAGAAATTTTGTAAAAAAAAAAAAAAAAAATTTTGGGGTGGACTACCCCTAACATTTAGGGGATTGAAAAATAGATGTTGGCCGATTCTCATAGATACCGGAAAAGCACAAAAAATTTCATCAAAATCGGTTAAGCCGTTTCGGAGGAGTATGGCAACGAAAACTGTGACACGAGAATTTTATATATTAGATATATTTGCTTAATCTAAAAATATGTCTGATTACATGTATATATATATTTATACCTACATTCTTAGATTAAGTACACACTTTAGTGGTTAGATAATAGATTTTCTTTAGACTTCTTCCTTGGCTGGCTTCTTAAGAACCACCACTGTTGCCTTCTTCCAGATCTTTGGGAAGTAACCCAGCTCCAGGCATTTGTTGGCCAGTGCTAGAAAAGTCGCTGGATCACGCTTAATCACCTGCTGGCAGATGTCTGGTGAAAGGCCGTCCGATCCTGGGGCTTTTTTTGGATTGAAACTTTCCACGGAGTCTCTAAGTTCTTCTAGGGTAAAATATTTTTATATTATTATATTATATATATTTTTATATATATTTATTATCCGTTGCTTATGAATGTATGGATTTTTATTCCCTAAGAAATGCTTTCATTATTTTGGTCTTACATAAATGTACTACAAATCGAACTTGAATCCGTTTATATATTTTTAAAGCAGTAATAAGCTATATATATCTGCTTTAATGTGATATTGTATATTATTGTCTACACATTTTACATGGTTATATTTAGATATGTGTATGTAGATTCTAGTACGAGCTAAAAGCTTTTGCATAGCCAGTCTACAGGGAAATCATAACGTATTATCTAGTAGTGGTTACCTTACATTTAAGTTCTTATTGGAAACGTAACTTCCGTTGCTACCACAAAGTAATTTATGTTACGGTTAATATGATTAATTGCGTCATTATATGAACTATTCAGTAAAATTACTAATCCTGCTTTACGCTGTACTGATAATTTCAAGATATATGTAAGAATATCATAGTTTTTTTTTTTTAAACTACGCTCGCACTATGGAATGTAATCCTTAGTACTTTATTAACATATAATAGGTGGACACTTATTACATCCAGACTCAGAGCAACTATTTATGGGTCACGCATTATTTACTAAGCGCTATATACTGTCAAAAGTATAAAAGCTTTGTTTGCTTAAAAGTAACTAGATATGTTTATAGGAGGATCATAAATTAGTTTTCGCCGTTTTGTTTTCAGAACCGAAAGCATACATGATTTTTGTGGATACGTGTTCGCCCGGGGCAATGCTTACATCAAAAAAGTTATAGCGTGCACGATATGTAAATATTATGCCGATATTAAAATCGCCGTTTTATTTGTATTCATATAAATTCCATCATTCAATACAAAATAAAGCAAAATAAACTTTATTCCAAGAAACTAAATATATATACATTGTTATTTACGTTACATGTTGTATATTTTATTGAAGTTATACTTCTTTTGGCGCGATGGAGAAAAATGATGACAGTGAATTTTTACGATGCGCGCGCACACCGACACCTAAAAATTTAACAGCATGAAGTTAGTCCTAGGTGGTATGAGAGTGAATTTTTACGATGCGCGCGCATCGTAAAAATAACAGCATGACGTTAGTTCTAGGTGGTATGAAAATTGATAACTATGTTCAAGTTGTATATTAAGAAGTATAACTTCTAACGCACAACTACATAAGTACACACAAGTTTTTTATTTAAAGACAACGGCCGCACTATCGAAATTGACCCATGTGTCGCGGAATACTTTATAAACCTACTGACGGACACAGTATATCCAGACTCTGGGCAACTATTTACGGGTCACACAAATAATTGTCCTGCGTGGGAATCGAACCCGTATCCCTAATCAAATTCATCATGTCAGCCAAAGTACGTCCACTACTGGACATGAGCCTCCCCAAAGAATGGGGGTAGGTATATGCCATAATCGCCACGCTTGGCAGACGGGTTGGTGATCGCAGTTTTATGGTCATAGTTCACAGGAAAACGCTGCTGCCCGTTCTCTGGTAGGTATTCCCTCGGACGATTTCTACGCCCCCGACTGGTTGGGATGGGGTGATGTTGTAGGAGTGTCAAAACTGTACATTGAATATTTTTTAAAAAGGATACTTGGAGCGTGATCTACAATCGATATCGAAGCCAAGAATATAGTTTTTAGAATTTTTATCTGTGTGTCTGTTTGTCTGTATGTACTTATGTCCGGTCTAAACTCAAAAAGTACTGCATGGATTTACTTAAAATTTTGCTTGAATATCACGAAGAGGTCGGGTCAACATATAGGCTACCTATTATCACGCTATCACCTACGGGGGAGGAGCTGTGACAATTTATAAAGTTTAACGCGGGTAAAACCGCGTGGCACAGCTAGTCAATACTAAATATTCAAATTCGACCACTGTAAGATCTAAGATAACTTTATCTGTTAAGCAAAATATTGTTCAGTAGTAGTTCATTCTTGATAACCTTGTTATTTTGCTAGTCTAGTGCGGCATGTATGAAGAGCTCCCGGGTACAAGTGGCCAGTTACAGTTAAGAACAACATTATTGCGCTGCAGTGGTCCAATGTTTAAGTACACTCTCATTGGTGGAGCGCATGATACGGCAATAACACGACACATTCTACTTTCAGACAACCGTTATTGTCATATTATACAGTTGCTTGCTGAACCTTGAGTCTTTTATGTTCCCGATGCTTGTGGGAGTACTGTACACATAATATTAACTGAATGTTACTGTCTGGTTAGCGGCATTATGTTTTACCGTAAATTTTGAGTTCCTTGGTCAAAATGCCTTGTCAAATCAAAAAGAGTTATTGGGATGTGTATATAAAGGATTTAAAAAGAAATATGTCATAAAACAGACCGGACGGACGGACTATATAATTGTTTTTGGCACTTTAATATTGTATTTTACTATGTTTATGTTCTTGACTTTACTGTGTTTATATGCATTGTGAGCTTGACAATAACAAGACGTGTTGAATAATACCCAAGTGCTGGTGAAAGTTTATTATTTCATCATTATTATTTAATATTCAAATTAATTAGGACTTTATTTTTCGTTTTTTTTTTTTAGTTAGTAATAGTATTTATATATATTAGTTATATTTATTTACAAAAAGAAATTTATTTAATAAGAAATTTTAACTATACTGCTATAAACTAAACTAAAATAAACTAACTAAAGGCAATCCATTAAGCGCTCCGCATCGGCATCAAAGGGTATCGTGCCCAGAAGGCTGGCAGCATTGCCACGTTGTATGGCAATGCTTATTCTCTGTGCAAAAAATAGACCAGCCCTCTGGTCACGTGTGGCGTCGATCATTTTTTTAGAGATGCTCTTGAAGAGTGAACGAGCACCGGGACCCCATGTCGTTTTATTAATTTATTTTGTTTTTTTCTTATCTCGTAAGAATATTCACACTAGTTCATAACTAACTAAAAATATTTCCTATTTGTGAAGACCTGTTATTGGCTTCTTGTCGCTTGTTATATTGTTATCTTTGTTACCACTGTATAGCTGTAGGTCTTCCAAGAATAAATAAATAAATAAAACCTTTTCTCAGAAACATGCCGAAGTTAGGAAGTAGCCGATGTTACCCCTGAACCTGGATGAGCACGTGAATTCGTAGGTCATAAACCTGACCTCGATGGGGTTGCGGATAAATAAAATAGCTCCTATGTTTACGTAAACATGTAATTCTTTTACAATATACTTACAATATAATATGTATACGTGGCTGACCGCATAAAATATCGCCAACCCATTTCATCCCGTGGGGGTAGAAGTCGACCCGAGGATATTTCTCCCAGAGAATGGGCAGCAGCGTCTCTCTGTGAACTATGACCATCATACTCCGATCGCCAACCCGTCTAACAAGCGTGGCGATTATGGCATATACTTCCAAATTTTGGAGACAAGTTTATTCCAAAAACAATTTGGAGACTATTTTGTCCAGCCGTGGACGATATTAGGCTGACATGATGCTACGCATTCGTAAACAAGTGTATACGTATATCCTTGTGCACTTTAATAAAAAAAAAGGTTTCTATTAACCTAGACTTTAAAAAAGCACTTGTTAATAGTCCGAAAATGTTTGTAGTTATATATAATTATTTTCTTTCTTTCTGGTTTCTTTTTTATATACAAGGCACGCACCAGAGAATCTTATCCCTGTGTCGCGGGTTACTTTACAAACTTCTAATAGACGGACACAAATTACATCCAGACTCAGAACAACTATTTATGGATCACACAAATAGTTGTTAGGCGCGGGACTCGAACTCGCGACACGAAGCGGCTAAGCGACTGTCTTAGCCGCTGCGTCACACGTGCAGTATTTTATGAAAACATTTACAATAAAATTTATTTTATAATATTAATGATGATATCTAATATTATTGTCCCGATGACTAGTTTCCGTAGGGACCTGCTGCGATGACCAAAACTGGAACAAAAAAGCGTAGAGATACATTCAAACAAAAATATACACAATGTGTACAACACATGTGCTCCAAATATTCATTGCCTAATGACATATGTTATTATGAGAGGCCAAGGACAATTATAATATGTAGTTACACATTAAAAATAAGTGACACGAGAATAAATATTGTTGAGTGCGTGTAGAATAATCAGTAAGGCAATCGACTCTACCTTGTTCACTATGACCTGTGCTTTCCAAACCATGAATACAAGGTTTTTTTTTAAAAGACAACACTCACCTTAGGGAATCCGGGGCAATTTACAAACATAGAACAAACGGACACAAATTACATCCAGACTAAGATCAACCATTTATGGGTCACACAAATAGTTGTCCGGCGTGGGAATCGAACCCGGGACACGAAGCGGCGAGGCGACTATTTTAGCCGCTGCGCCAATTTCAGCACATTGAACTATAATAATATCCGGCTTGCGGATAGCGCAAGACCGGCAATTGTGGAGATCTTTGGGGGAGGCCTTTGTCCAGCTGTGGACGTCTTTCGGCTGATATGATGATGATGATGATGATCCTGGGACGTTATTCACACACCGCCATCTGATCCCAAACTCGCAGAGCTTGTAAACCAGATAACTGATATATTACATTTACTCATACTTATTTCTTTTTGTAAATAAATACTTATATAGACTAATAACACCCAGACTCAGGACAAACAGACATCTTCATGCACAGAAATATCTGTACTGGGCAGGAATCGAACCCACGACCTGCGGCGTGAAAGGCAAGCATTTACCAACCACGCCAACAGGCCCGTCAATTTATATTTAATTGGTTTGAGTTTGAGTATGCTTTGCATTTGCATTTGTAAATTGCATGTTTGGAGGTCCTTTTACTTCCCTAACGCTGGCGTTGTCTTTCCATATCAGAAAATTTGAAGTATACCTATATATAAAATTGTTTTTACTTATTAGAACAGTCATGTATCACGCTATAGCCAGTCGCGTGATCTTTAGCTATTGTCATTGGCCGAGAAGATAACAATTTTATTTGACTCGCTTGTCCACTTAAGATTTGCTGATTACATTGTTCACAATGGTCCCCGATTGATATAACCTAAATTTATCATATATTTATTTATGGTAACCATCGTATGTCAAAAGTAAGTATATAAAATATGGCTTCAAAAAATTAACTATGGTATATAAGTACTGTGGATAAACAAAAATATTGAAGTCCACAGCTGATCAAAAGTCTCCCCCTAGAATCATCTTGGGAGGATATGCCATAATCGCCACGCTTGGCAGGCGGATTGCTGAACGCAGTAAGATGTAGTACGTAATATTTAATCTTAAAAATATAACTTTTATTTTATCTCTTAGAACCTATAGTTGCTATTCGAAATTGCTATGCCTTAGCAATTATGTTATGACACATAATATGGGCCTGCGTCAATAGTGTTAGGTTGTGGCATTGCTAATATTTTGTTCTCGTAATACCTACCTACATTGTCTTAAATTTTTATCGAATGTACCAATTATGTATTATTTTTTATCAAATGTATAATATTACTTTTCTTTGTTAATACTTACTCAATACGGCTTTGAGAATTCTTGTTAGTATAGTAATAAGCTTAAATTAAGTATCCTGTATTTATCAAATAAATGAATGTATTCTTTATGAGAAATAAATGTCTTAAACCATAGTACTCAGAAAGAAGCTGCTGCCTATCCTCTGGTAGATATTCCCAAGAGACGACTTCTACGCCCCCCACGAGATGAGATGGGGTGATGATAGTTTGATATTCGCCGCGGTCACCACACAGCAGAGTGAATAGCCCAGTTAGAATCTCTCTGGTCTGGGGTGGATACATAAATAGACAAATGAACTGTCTCGTTAATCATAATGAGATCCTGGGCACTAATACTATTTCGAGTCAAAAACAGTGATTTTTTAGCTTGACCACGAACTCACCTGATGGTAAGTGAAAATGTGGTGGTGGACCGCGCATACCGATAAGATGCCAGATCACTCTAGCCTAGAATAAATAAACCCACGTTATATGAGTCTGGAAACACATCGTTCGGGAAAGAGGAAGCGAGTTTTGGCGCCACCGCGGAAAAAGACGCATCAGGGCACTGTTTCATTTTCAAAAACTGGTGTAAATTCGAGATTTTATGTGGAAATATAGTGGATTTTTAGACAAAGCATCATAGACAATGTACACAAGTGGAGGAAAGTGCCATAATGCCATGAATTGCGATTTTATGTGTTGAATCTAAAACTACATATAATGATATAAGCTTCTAGTAAAGTCTCCACTGCTTTACGGGGGTAGGACAAGGACAATGTATGACTTGACTATGACGGACTTTACAGAACGAATAAATGTAATAAAAATATATTTTACTGAAGGCTCATAAGGCCGAAGAAGCCAGAGCCGTAAAATTGAATATAAAAAAAAAGAAAGAGGAAGCAAAGCGATTCACACGTCACGCTGGATGGATATCATCAACAAAGCGATGGACACCCTCCCGATTTGGGTATTATTCTGTTACAAAAATTTCTCTGTATCACCCCAAAATCTGGGAGTTACCGGTATTTCACACTCAGGGTACGTTAACCCGTCGTTCCTGCATATGACCTTTTTCCGGTAGTATCGCTAGTCATCCCATCGGATCAAGAGAGTGATGGAATCAAAAGTACCCCTGTGTTTGCTCACAGACTTGTGCACTATAATATGCCCCGCGCAGAGGGCCACTTTCCATTAAGAGTGGCCGCCAGGGCCAAAATTCGACCAGATAGATATTACATAAATTATTAGTATGAATGATAGCTGAATATTATTGACATCAATCACGCTTTTCAAATAACAAGGACTAAAAAGACGATAGGAAGTAATACAATCACTAAGTTGATTTATATCGGGTTCACTTAAGAAAGTAAGACAAAACCCAATAATTCAAGAACAACTCAATTACCCTTCGCCTCTGCTGATTCAACTATACAAATAAGTTACAAAGTAATCTCAACTTTATATTTTCTGAATTTCGTCTAAAAATAAAGTTTATTGTAAGTATAGGTAATACAAATCCAAGTTGAAATTAAGTCAATATTTGTATAAGAGATCCCAATTTAATTACTTTAATGGCTCCTCAGGTTTATATTAATTAGTCTATGACTGGTTTTACCAACAAAACGCCCGAAGTTTGACAGCAGACATTGTTTTCTTATAATGGAATCGTTGCCGCGGATAGAACTTCAAGTTTATCTGTTACCGATTTAATTTGATGATTCACGTCTCAATGAAATCCGCGCTCGGTTTGTTCTTTGGTTATTCGTCTTTTGTCTTATTTTATTATACTGTTAGTCAGTCAGTCCGATAAAGGCTAGCGAGACGGCTTGTCTGCTGTTCCCAGTTTTCTCACCCTTGTTTATCCGGCTGGGGTAGTTAGTGCGGCGGAGTGGCGCCCCGCGGCAGTGCCTCCGCAACCCGCCCAGCGATGGGACGCTCGAACGCCGCCCAGCCCGCTCCTCTCGCACGCGCGACGCACCATCACAGGTGAACCACGCGATTAAAAAAAAGGACAATCATCTAATGTGACTACAACAATGACTCCTTTTATACATTTATATTGTGTTATATGGATAGAGTTATTGACTGCATGCTACAGTACGACAGGTGAGTTGATAGTGCAATTAGCATTTTTATTGAGTTTGCCGGCGACTTGTAAAAAGTTTTCTGTCACATATAAATTACGTTTAATAACCGTACCAGGAAATAACGACCTTACGAACTTAGCATATCATACTTTGAGATTTCTATAACAAAAAGTTTTAACTGCACGAATACTTTAGGAAAAATATGGAAATTCAGGTCAATAAAATTGTACCACTTAGCCAGATTCCGGTGTTATAAAATAGTGGCTTCAATATGGACGGGGTGAATAATATATGGGTATGAATTTTTCGGGCATATTTCATTTTTATATTTTTTTCCTTCACTATAAAAACGTGTAATAAAGTTCTGGTTAAGGACGTAAAGATTTTTTGTCGTCACTGAGATGGATTTGTGAATATTATCCTGTTTATTTTTATAAATAAGAACCGAGATAGTGTTATTCTTTGCTATAACAAAATGAAATTTTTTACTAAGTCGTTGAATGGAATTATATAGTTGATTTTATATCACGACAAAAAAATGTGTATTACAAATAGAAAGCCTATGTGTATGTGTCTGTACGCCACAGTCATCGTAGCTCCCAAACATCTGGATTGATTTCAATAAAAAACATCTGAGATCGATGTTAATTGCAATGTATATTAAATATGTCATGAAAATTCGTTCAACAGTCAAAAGATTCAGCTTTTTTCTAGATGCCACGTTTAAAGTTTTGTTTTATTTCCATAGAACATTATTTATATTATTTTTTTACTTTACACCACATATCACTTTATAATAAAGTAAATTAACCTAAAAATTGGTAAGTGAGTCTTTTTATTGACGAATGTTTGTAATATTCGGTCAAAAAAAATCGGGGGTTTCGTGTTAATTTATAAATAAATTGTTGTGCAGTATGCATTTGTATATTTCTTTAATGTGCAATACATGACTAAGAATTATTTATTATTTGTATGTGTTCTTAGTTCCCAGTTGGTTCTATTAAAAGAGAAGCGAAATTACATAGTAAAGGTACGTTTTTATTTTATTAGTAAGTGCCATTGGAATCCATGTTTTAGAATCAAATTAGAACTAAGTATTACTTATGTAAGTGCTTATTAGTAACATCGCTACCATTATTATAGTTTAAGTTACCTATCTCGGTATATTATTACTATCAAGACATGTAATTAAAATTGTTTTTTTAGGATTCCGTAGCCTAATGGCAAAAAACGGAACCCTTATAGATTCGTCATGTCTGTCTGTCTGTCTGTCCGTCCGTATGTCACAGCCACTTTTTTCCGAAACTATAAGAGCTTTACTGTTGAAACTTGGTAAGTAGATGTATTCTGTGAATCGCATTAACATTTTCACACAAAAATAGAAAAAGAATAATAATGTTGGCGGTTCTCCATACATAGAACTGAACTTCAAAAACAAAAAATTTCGTCGTACCCATACATGTGGGGTATCTATGGATAGGTCTTTAAAAATGATATTGAGGTTTCTAATATCATTTTTTTCTAAACTGAATAGTTTGCGCGAGAAACACTTCCAAAGTGGAAAAATGAGTGCCCCCCCCCCCCTGTAACTTCTAAAATAAGAGAATGATAAAACTAAAAAAATATATGATGTACATTACCATGTAAACTAACAACGAAAATTGATTTGAACGAGATCTAGTAAGTAGTTTTTTTATGCGTCGTAAATCGTAAACCGCAATTCACCTTTCATTTAATCAACTGAAATACTTGCTGCTGCGGAACCCTTCATGGGCGAGTCCGACTCGCACTTGGCCGGTTTTTAATCATTTTCATATTCTACAACAAAAGACATAAGAAGTTCAATTTAGCCATGAAACTATACTACTAACTTGACTTCATATGAATATTCCATTAATATGGAAATATGTAAGCAAAAACATTCATAATCATCAACAACACTTGGTAACGTCCACAGCTGGACATGGGCATCCCCCAAAGGTTTTATAACGCTACCATTTGGAGGGGTTTGTCAACGTCAACGTGATTGGCATGTGGTGCTGCTGCCCGTGTTTTACGGCACCCACGGGATGGTATGGGGTGGCCCTATTATTCTTTTAGGGCTGGAAAACACACAAGCAAATATAGTAAATAAATAAAATAATAATGATATCCTGGGACACCACCTACACACGGCCATCTGATGCCACACTAAGCAGAGCTTTTACTATGGAAACCAGATATTTTTCTTTTGTAAATACATACTTATATAGATAATTACACCCAGACTTAGGACAAACAGACATGTTCATACACACAAATATCTGTCCTAGGTGGAAATCGAACTCACGACCTCCAGCGTGAAAAGCGAGCATTTCCCCCAGCCAACAGGACCGTGAAATACATTCACGTTATTGATAAATTTCACCCCGACACAGAACAAGCAAACGTCTTCATCCCTCAAAGATTTAACCTGGGTGTACAAATGACCTCTAGCTTAGCAGTCAGGGTCACAAACTATTAGACCAAGAGACCAGTCAATCGTTTTCTTAATCATTTAAATGTTGATTAGACCGGTATGTAATAATCTTTTAGTGAATAACTGATTTTTCGCTTGTGTAAATTCTAATGTCACTCATTCTCTCACTGGTCAAACATAATATCTGGAGAACTACTGTTGCCTAAGAATCTTAAATTTGGATCGTAAATAATAGTCGTCGCTTTGCGGGAGGGTCAAATTAAGAGGTCTTAATGTAGCTGCCGGTAGTCTAGTTAATTTGTAAATGCATGTGGTAGCAATATTGCTTTAGTTTTGTAAATAAAAAATGTAATTAATTGAAATAAATATCCCTTAAAGCAAGGCAACTCATCGTCACGTCAGTCCTATCGGAAGCGCACAATTTGAAAATCTGCCTTTTTGTAGTAGAGTAGTTTTTATTTAATGTATTCGTATGGGCTAGTATTTTAAGCCGCCTGTAGTCATCTTCATGTCAGAGTATTTAAACCGCCTTATACGCCTTTGTCGTAGGTTAAATACTTGTCTAATAATTACATGTGATGAGCGCGCACTTTGGTGCCTTTTACCAACTGTGATCTGACCGGTAATGGCAATATGTAATAAAAAATGTATCTCCTTCAGGTACAAAAAAATTACACTCTTTTTTATGTACATGCCAAGATAAGGCTACGTTATTTCAAAGCTAAAGTTACATAAAGTTTAATATTAAGTATTGATCGTCCTCCAAATCAAAAACGGTATACTTTATAGAACTAAATTGTCCTTTCTGTATTTCGATATCTAAGCTCCTTCAAGAGAGTTATCGAGAGGGGTCTCAAAGACGCTCTTGTTTCCATAACATAATTCTAACAAGGGGCGGATCACAAACAAAATGTAGGTACGAGAATACAGAGGGATGGACCGTGACTCGTGACGCATCACCGGATATCCTTGGGTCTACAGAGCTACCATGAACTTTATTGATTTACTATGTAAATGTATATTATAGTAAAAAAATATTACGTAATATTTTTGTGATGGGTATAGACCTACTTTATTGTGAGTACTAGCTGTGTCACGCGGTTTTACCCGCTTAAATTTTATAAATTATTATAGCTCCTGCCCCGTAGGTGATAGAGTGATAATATGTAGCCTATATGTTGACCCGACCTCTTAGTAATATTCATGCAAAATTTGAAGTAAATCCATGCCGTCGTTTTTGAGTTTAGCCCGGACATACATACAAACAGACACACAGACAATAATTGTAAAAACTATATTTTTGGCTTCGATACCGATTGTAGATCACGCCCAAGTATCTTTAAAAAAATATTTTGCTAATTGTACCGTAATAATCATGTGTAATGAAAATGTACACATTAATATTGCGTAAAGATAATTAAAGTTTTGTTAATTTTCTAAAGATCTGTGGTATATGGAAAAAGAAAATTATGTTTCACGCGTATAGTAATATACGGGTGGGCCCAAGTTAATTTAAGATTTTAACTTTTGTATTCCTAAATTTTATGTCAGATTTTCTACAAAATTGGCATATCATTTGGGAATTAAAGTACTTTATTATCTATGTTTTAATATCTATGTTACTAGAAATAATAATAATAATGTAGACAACTATATTACTACAAAAATGTTCTGACTATTTACAAGCGCTTTTTTAAAGTCTACGTGTATAAAAACGTATTTTTTTTTTAACCACTGCCCCACCCGTGCAGTCAAGTTACGAATATACCTCTTGCGGATGTTGGGGACGGCTTTGTCTACCTAAAATGAATGAAATTCGTTACGAGTCTCGCCAGATAAAAGCACTATTGACCATTGGTTATCATCCCATGCGAAATGCTTCCGATTCTTAAATCGGGGGCAAGACTTCCCCCGATTGCCACGCCGCCAAGCTAATATTCAAAAATGTTCATGCTAGAATGATGATCGGCTTTATACAACGCAGCGTGCTTCCATCAATTCGTTGCTTAGTAACACTTTGTGGTCAGATTTCTTGATCAGGTCAGCCTTTAAACCATATTAGCCATAACCATAATATTATGTTTTCTCTAGGTTACATTAAGAAGGAAGCTTTACTTTAAAAGTGTGAGACGATTTTCGTCACGACGTGACGTCACATCTTAGCGTGTTCGTATAATTTCAGCAATCATGAGTTGGATATCGCCAGCTTCTAACGTGTCATCTATATAGCTCTAATTTGTTCTTCCATTTTCTTCAGATAACAATAAACGTGAAACACTTTAAGGTACAATTAAAAAAAGCGCAAACACCTTTAATTTACAAAAACTGTGCTACGAAAAACTTTGCTGAAACTAAATTTCATTATCGCCTGGTACCCATAGTACAAGCTTTGCTTAGTTTGGGGCTAGTATGATCTGTGTGACATTGTCCCCGCTAGATATTATCGTGCCTCCATTTAATTTGGCATAAGCTTTCTAATTTTTTAATTTTTAAAGCAGAGACTAAAATATTTATATTCATATTTAAATTATTTCTATACCTACTGCAGGTAGTTTTAAAGTTACGAATACAACAATTATATCTAGCCTATATTGATATAGGTGTTGTTGATTTGTGTACGTATAATTTTCACCGTTGTGAATGTAATTTTTTTACTTGATACTATAGATATGTAATTAAGTTAAAAAATTTAAATAAATTCAATTACGTTAAGTTTTAAGATATACTTCCATTTTAATAACAGCGATCGCTGGCCAAGCTCTGGAATATGACTATATTCTCGAGGACGGGCAGCAGCTTCCTCTCCGAGGGAGGTTCGTTGAGGAATCATACTATTGAGGATACCAGTACGATTAAGGTTCCGTAACAAATAAATTGGCACAAAATTTTAAAATTGATTAAAATAGATTTCCTTGATCATTTATATGTTAAGTTTATTGAATAAATGAATAAGTCTATTTTAACCTTAATACTTAAATAATATTAAGTTAAGTAATATTTTATCAGAGTTATGTAAGCCGCCAAAAAGACGTCTGAAATCTATCTAGAGAATGAGCCTGCACCTTCATGACTAGCCTTATGGTAAAAATAACCAGATTAGATTTTTATATATATGACAGCCAGGCAAACGAGCAAGCAGTCACGTGATGGTATGTGATCACCAACGCCCATGGATACGCATAACACCAAGCTGCAAGTGTGTGGCTTACAAGAAAAGAAATACGGGATCGGAAATATCTCCGAAGTGAATTGATTCCACAGAGTGGTAGTGTGCGGTAAAAACTTTCTTGATTTCAAAGCGCAAATATCTCGCTGGCATATTTAGGTATAAAATAATTGTGTGCCTATTCTAAAAATTTACTTCCGTCAGTTTATAAGATTATTATTTCAAATTATTCAGAACAAGATTTCATTTTGATATTTTTTGTGCCATAAAATATGAGAAAGTGTGTTTCCTGGTGAGTAAAAATATAAAAAAAAACGAAAACATGTTCTGATTCATTTGGAAAAATAATGTCATAAAATTACCGATTTGCATTGTTTTAATTCTGTTGGAAATAATAATAATAATAATATCCTGGGACATTTTCTGATCCCAAACTAAGCAGAGCTTGTAGGTACTATCGAAACCAGAAATCTTATATACCTACTAAATGTCCCAAGATATTATTATTATTTGTAAATACATACTAAAGTATAAACTCACTCAAATATTATAAAATAAGAGCTGTGCCCGCGACTTCGTCCGGGTGGAGGAGTGTGGCGCCATCTGGTGAAAACTAGTCGTACTAACTTAGAAACCTTCGTGGCTCACGCACAATCTATTCTGAAGATCATCACATGATCAAATGGATAATTTACTATTGTATAAAGGACATACAGAAAAATGAATATTTTAGGTATAATAATAATATTAGTATGTCCTTTAATATATAAGTGCTTATATCATTTAATAACATTATAAGTGTGTGCTTTTTTATAAAAATAAATAGGTATCACATTTCTTCAAAATATTTCAAATCGTCCAACCCGCACTAGTCACACAACGCCACCAGCATGGTGCACTATATGACCTATGCGCATTATGAGAGCACCTTGCCTTGCAATGGGGCAGTAATGAGCTGCATCATAATTTTTCACTGTACTTCATTCTAACTTTATAACTTCAATAATAAATCCATCAATAAAAGCTTAAACTCCTTAAATACAAATAGTTTTATTCGTAATTTACGAATTATCTTACAAACTAGCAATCCCACCTGATTTTTTTAAGTGGAATTTATTGTGGTTTGAAATATATTCGTGTTTCCTGAATCAGCAATATCAAAATCTCATAGAAGAAGCTAATAAATATTTTTTTTTATATAAACTATGATGAAACACATGAAAACTAGTAACTACTCATAGGCCAAATATAATTAAATCAAATCATTATAAACTTCAGACTTTTATCATCTAAGAACAACTTTTATTGAATTTTTCACGTACATATACGCGATGTTTTTATTAGTCATTCAACACATACTCTTTCTTACTCAGCAATTTCAAAATCAATTTGTGTCATTTTATAACTTCAATATCCCAAAACTCAAGCGTTTATCCTCTTCTATTCGGCAGGTACTTTTTAAAAACCAAATTATGAAACAAAGATTGAAAGCGAAGTGAATACAAAGCTGAAACGTAATAATAATTGTTATTCTGTTGAACATTTCGTTTATTGAATTGACGCGATTCAAAGTGACGGCCGCGGAGTTTGGAATTTAAACCGTAAAAAAGCGGTCAAATGCGAAAGGTCCTTGCCAAATTACGTGCAAGAAATACGTAAAACCAACACTAAAAAGCAAATATAAAAACTTTTTGAAATCAGAGCGCACGTAAAACAAACAAGTTTATTCATACTAGTTGTATAGCTAAACTTTTGCTCAATAAATCAAAACCTATGTGACTTTTGATTTAATAATAGCTTTCGTGTCATGTTAAACTGAAACAGGTCATCTATCTCTCATTATTTTATTTAATAAAATTACAGAAACTCAGATTGCTCGTTTTCTAACGTAATACAAAAAACTTTTTTCTAAATTGGTTTTAAGGTTGTAAAACTTTTTTCATAAATCAGTTTTCCGTAATAGGTCGAGCGTATCTTTAAAATATTTACTTTACTTTTAGTACTTGGCTGTCTATTAGTGAATTTTTAGACGAGTAGACTCATTGAAAGGTTTTCAGTTTTTATTGTAATGGTAATAATATAGTCATATCATTTTATTAAAAAGAAAGTATAAAAGCAAAACAAAAAGGGATCCTTTCGAATCTAACTTAACCAACTATTAACTCTTAATCTTAAGAGCTTTTATTGGAGGTTCAATGAAATGCTTTATGTAAGGTAGTGGAACATGAAATACAGGGATACAGGGAAGTATGAAATACGTATAAGTGTAGTACATAGGAATAAGAATTCATAATATTGTAACTGCATTAAACTCGGGAAAGGATGAAATGGGATAGTGGGGAGTTATATGCACTCATTACCAAACTATGACATTTACTCCTTTTGTTATTAATGCGTTGATTAACAACAACCATTGTTTCGATTCAAAAACCTCTCTACCATATTCTGACCCACCGAGAAATAAAAGGTAATTCTAAATACTATCCTCTAAAAAAAAATAGAATGGAATTCTCTTAATCTAAGATATAAGTATTTACGAGTATGAATGTTTATTATTAATATGTGTACGTGTGGCGTGTTAAGCGTTCATTGGATATTTTCAGTAAAAAATGTCAGAGAATGTTCAACTGGATGAATCGGCGTAAAAATGCAAGTTGTCTGAATCAAACCACGTCTTTATGGACACTATAAATCCTAGTAATATTATTATAAATGTGAAAATTTGGGCGTATAAATGTATGGAATATGGATATTTGTTAGTCTTTCACGCACGAACAAACGAACAGATTTTGATGAAACTTTGTTGTACATACATACATAGACTCACGCCTGTTTCCCAGAGGGGTAGGCAGAGACAACGGATTTCCATTTGTCACGATCTTTGCATACTTCTTTTGCCTCGATTACTGACATTATATTCTTCATACATGCTCGCCGGTTTAGGGTACTTCTGACCTGCCCTTTCTTGAGAACATCTCCAATTTGGTCAGAGAATGTTCGACGTGGTCTTCCCCTTCCGGTTGTCCCATTCACACAGGCCAGGTATACTTCTTTTGTCAATCTTCTTTCATTCATCCTTTCTAAATGGCCAAACCATCTCAGCATGCCTTTTTCAATCTTTGTGACTACATCCTCTTTCACACCACAACGCTCTCTTACATCAGTATTTCGAATTCTGTCTCTCAAAGTCACACCACACATACTTCTCAGAGCTCTCATTTCCACTGCATTTATTTTACTTTCATTCTTTTTCTGCCATACCCAACTTTCACTTCCATACATTAAAGTTGGCACTAACACTCCATCGTGCACGGCTAGTCGAGCCTTCTTTGATACTTGCCGGCTACTCATAAAGGCGTGTAGTGCCCCATTCACTCTATTCCCCGCATTTACTCTTCTAACAATATCTTTTTCATATTTCCCATCTCTCGTAAACAAAGTTCCCAAATATACAAACTCATTCACCTGTTCGACTTTCTCTCCTCCAATCACAATATCACACGTTGTCGTGTATTCATCCCTCTCAAATACCATTACTTTCGTCTTACCTACATTCATTTTCAATCCTTTCCTTTCAAAAGCTTCATGCATATTTGTTACCATCACCTGCAACTCGTCCGCAGATGATGCAAGTAGAACTTGATCATCAGCGTACAGCAGACATTTGATGAGTAACTCATTCATCCTTACACCGCATTCACTTTCTTTCAAATCTTTTAAACAGCTATCCATGAATAGGTTAAACAACCACGGTGACGCTACACATCCCTGTCTAACACCCTTTTGGATGCTAAACCACTCGGTGTATGACCCGTTAATCCTCACGCAAGCTCTGGAATCCCTATAAAGAGATTTCAGTGCTTGAACAAGGTTGTCGTTCAACCCATACATGGACAGTACCGACCATAGTTCACTCCTCAACACTCTATCGTAGGCCTTTTCTAAGTCTACGAAGGCACAGTAAACCTTTTGGTTTTTGCCCAAAAACTTCTCTACTATGCTTCGCAGAGAAAAGACCTGATCCGTGCATCCCATTCCTTTCCGAAAACCTGCCTGTGCATCCCATATTTTCGCATCGGTTTCTTTCACAACTCTTTCAACCAATACTTTTGCATACAACTTACCAACGACGCTGAGTAGACTAATGCCCCTATAGTTTTTACAGTCTTGCCGTGAGCCTTTCCCTTTGTAAAGAGGTACGATGACAGCCTTGCACCAATCACTTGGCACTTGGCCGGTGGTATAGCATAAATTGAATAGGCTGCACAGCTGACTCGCTATGACGCCATGTCCAGCCTTCAGCATCTCGGAAGTTATCCTGTCATACCCTGGTGACTTACCTGATTTCATACCCTTAATAGCTTTCACAATCTCATCCATACCAATGTCATCTTTACATTTGTTCTTGTCTATACTTAGTGAACTACGTTCACTCTCTGTTACACCTCTTTCATACAAACTTTCAAAATACTCCTTCCAACGTTTTAACACGCATTCTTCCCCTTTCACTATATTTCCATCTTGGTCTCGTATGGATTTCAGTTCTGAGGTTTGAGTTATGCCTCTTACTGATCTAACGGATTTCCAGAAAAACTTAATGTTCGTCTGAAAATCCTTAGACAACCTTCTATCAAAATTATCCTTTTGTTCATTTTTCTTTTCATTCACCACATCCTTTGCAATTCCTTTCATTTTCCTATAATCATTCCAGGCCCTTTCTATATCCTCATTCGTCGCCTTATGCATTCGTTCGTTTGCTCTGGTGGCTAGCCAGTCTAACCACGCTTTCTTCTTTTCACATACAACTTTTTGTACACTTTTATCCCACCAAATATTCTTCATCTTTCTTCCTCTTCGTCTCTTTATTACACCACATACTTCACCAGCTACACTCACCACACCTTCTTTGACTACCTTCCATAGCTCTTCTACTTCTCTTATGTCTTCAGATCCCTCAAACTTCTCAACCAACTTACTTTTGTACTCATCTGCCACTTCTTCCTCTTGCAGTTCCTCTACTTTTATTCTCTCAAGTACACTTTTAGTCTCAGGGATTCGGTGGCGCCATCCTTTGAATAGACCACTTATTCGGCTCATTACCAGAAAGTGGTCTGTATGGATTGCGGTCCCACGATAGACTCTTGTGTCTAGAACATTCTTTCTCAGTCTTTCATCTACAATCACGAAGTCAATCATACTCTTTCTCACATTTTTCCTCTCTCGTGTAAACGTATGGATTCTTTTATGTTCAAACATAGTATTTGTAACACAAAGACCCCATTCCAAACATATCTTAAGCAGACTGTACCCATTCTCATTCTCACTTTCGTCACCGAATTGACCTAGTACTCTTTCAAAACCATCACGTTTTACCCCAACCCATCCATTAAAATCACCTAACATTATTACTCTTTCATTATACTGACTTAACCGCAACACATCTCTCAGGGTCTCCCAGAATGCCTTTCTTTCCTCTTGTTCTCGC
This sequence comes from Pseudoips prasinana, assembly GCA_951640165.1. NCBI lineage: Eukaryota > Metazoa > Arthropoda > Insecta > Lepidoptera > Nolidae > Pseudoips > Pseudoips prasinana. The sequence continues at coordinate 16,146,656 of OX621245.1, forward strand.
TGTATTACAACTGCACCCATATCTACAGGAGCGTACACTCCTACTAGGAAGATACGGGTCATACCAACTTTCATTCTCAACCACATTACTCTTGCATTCACGCATTCGAACTCAGTCACACACTCAGACATACTTGTGGAAAGAATGAGACCCACACCTTGGCAACCTCTGGTGGTGTTCGGTACTCCAGACCAATATGCCGTGTATTGTCCGTGTGTTGTAGTATCACACCCTTTCCGCTTCGTCTCATTCACACACAACACATCGATCCGCTTTTCACTCATCAGCTGACATACTTCGTCCATCTTACCTTCTATTCCTCCTCCCACATTCAACGTAGCAAAACGGCTCTCCGTTGGCCACTTTTCGCCTCTCCGGGAAACGAGACGTGACGGGTGGTGGACCACGTCGCCGCCATTTGAACGATTAAAATGAATTATAACCATTGCGTTTAAAATGAATTATAACTTTGTTGTAATATAGCTTATATATCTGAATAACACACAGGGTTAAATTTATAAAGTTTAACATAAGCGTGGTTTACAAGTTACAGTTTAGTATAAGCGCGGAGCCCAGTTAGTTAGTTATGTATTAAAATGTTCTGCCGCCTGTTATTGCACCACCAAATGTAGGTTGTGATCAAAGTGCAACAACGCGGACATATTCTAACTTAGTTCGCTAAATAAAAATTAAAAATACGTACATAATTTTTAATTATTATTTATTTATGTGTATATTTATAACAGATATATAAGCCTTTTACACACACATTCGATTATCTTTTATTTTCTCATGTTGCGAGTCTGCCGGAAAAGATTTCTTTAGAAATAAGTTGTACCTTTTTGCCCTTTTACCAGTGTTTATAATTTAGTGAGACTAATAATTTAACCGACGATCTTGTGCGGGTCGCGGGAAGCCGCTGGATGCGGGCAGCGCAGGACCGGCTATTGTGGAGATCCTTGGGGAGGCCTTTGTCCAGCAGTGGACGTCTTTCGGCTGATATGATGATGATGATGATGAATAATTTAATAGTAGTTATATATCGAGTTTTAAATTGGGTGTATATAGAGTTGAAATAAATAATAAAGTGAAAATAAAAGAAAAAGATAGGATATGAGGTTAGTACTAGTTATTTATTAAATTAACACGTGGGAGGAAAATTTACTCTTAAGTTTCTTGTTAGATTCATAAATTAGTTTGAACTTAATTACTACTTCTAGGTAAGTATCACCCATTTATAAATACGTGCCTCAGGAAATTCCGTAGTTTGACATTGCAAAAGTATGCCAAAGGCAATTTTTTCGTGACGATTGCCTTCTTCATTACAAATCGACTTTACAATATGATTTAAAAAATCCCGTCGTATTAAACGGCAAATATTCATTATAAAAATAACATATTTTTAAGAAAATTCTTCCACTCTCGTAATTACACCTATTTTATATTGTTCATTCAATATCGGTTAATCCGACGCAGCTAATATTTCCAGCCCGACCCAAGTTAATTAAATTTACTACATAGCTAAAACAATTTTGTATTAATTAATTTAACAATTAATCATTTTCCTTAGTAGTTCATACCATAAACATAATTTAACAAGCGTATGAATTTAAAACTTGGAATGGTCATTATATAGGTATAAAATATTGGTCCATTACTATTAGCTTATGCCCGTGTCTTCCACCCGCGTGCTAGGCGAAATCAGACATCGAAGACGTTGACACGAGTAAATCAAGCTCATATTTATAAAAGAGGAAACTGACTGGCTGACTGGTTACTTTTCTGATTGATAGATCAACGTTTGTTTTATCATTTTACGGGCTGAATATTAAGAAAACGATGACACACTAATTAAATCTTTCAATTTATGTAAATGCCATGTTTGAAGTTGATTCTGATCAACTTCAAACATGGCATTTGCAAAGTTTGTATCGAACAACGTCTTTTTTTGGTCTGCCAAAAAAAGACGTTGTTCGATACAAACTTTGCAACTCCTTTTCTCCCCTTTAGGGATTGAATTTAAAAAATCCTTACTTAAATCACACACTGCACACTTACGCCACTTTAAGGAATATTAGTGCAAAATTTCATGGTTCCAGACAAAGCGGTTTCAGTTGTGTGTTGATCGATCAGTCAGCCAGTTTCTGCTTCTATATATGTAGATATTTACGGTGCAATATTTTGTAGCAATAAATGAACTCAACTGATCCTTAATTGTTTCTTACAATCCACCGCAAAGTACTGTCTGTAACTTAACAAAAACGCAATAAAAATATATTTTCTAGCATTCTCCTTTCCACAGTAGTCGTGCTGGAGACGACGCGTCACCGGTCAAATTGAATCGTAAACAGAGGTTGTAGTTTTTTTTTTCAACATGACGTAGGTTTCAGTTACTGCTTCACCGGAAAATACCAGTTGTAAGTTATTATCCAAAGGGGATTTGACTTCAACACATATAAATAAAATTATAACGATGCCACATTTTAATATTCTTAAAGCCAAGATTCTCCCAGGGTGACTCATCACCTAAACCACCCTTGTTCCTCGAAAGATAAAGTTTTGCTAAGATATTTGATGGCCTTCATTATGTACAGGATATAATACGTTTTTACCAATTTTAACTACTGGAATTTCAACTTTTTCATTTTTTTGACTTGCTGAAAGAGAACTCATAGTTGAGTAAAGCTCGCTGATGTACATGAGTTGTCTAATCTGTTATATTAATAGTATCTGTTATATTAAGATATTAATTTCCCGAGTACGGGCGTTGCCTTTTCAAAAATATTTTATTAGTGAAAATTTAAATAAAGTTTACATTTATAGTGCATTTGTACAAAATGATAGGTATTGAACAGTAGGTGCGTAATTTAAACAGTAATTTCAAAGTTAAATCATCTTAATTTCCAGAATTAACATTCCCATCCTAAAATTCATTTAATACTTAACTCTAATGAATTTCAAGAACTAGTAGGTTATCAACGTTTCGGACTAGTCCAACATAAATTTTATTCAAACCGGTTGTATGTTTTCGAATACAGTAATTATATTAACTTCCAGGAGATTATATTACACGTAAAGCCGGTTCAATAAAATTTGGCTTTGCATATTCAAATATTGTTTTATCCTGTAACGAAGGCAAACATAATTTTTAACGGTTATTTGACATAGGTATTTGTGATATAATTTACTGTTAATTCGAAAAAGGGGTTCAGAAAACTCGCCTTTTGCACAATTAAAAGTAATAGACAATGTATTGTTTGTGTGAACATTGAAGGGGCGACTTCAGAATTCAATTCACTTATGGGGAAGTTAGCAATCGGGTTGAAAGCGGCATGTTTACCCTCGCAATGACCTCGTGTCAACAGGGCTTAAGAGTAGCGATCGCGCTCAAACTAAGATCTATGAAACAGCAAATTAGTAGTTCATTGTCCTTTTTGGATTCATACAGGTTCAGTCGTATAGGTCGAGAAAGTTTCAACATGATTTATTGAAATTTAAATAAAAAAGCTATTTGTCTGGTTAATGAAAACCAATAAAATAATGCATGAAAAGTTTAAAACTGACTACGATGATAAATATCAGGTCAAACTTGGAATTTTTCATTTCTTTAATTTTATTTATTAAGGAAAACCAATAATTGTTACTTTTTCTATCACTAACTTAACAATCTGTTAAATTTCTTTTATAGATTTTGAACTTTATCACATAAGCATAAGGTTCACTTTCAATTGGGGAAATTTCACAGATTGGGGTAGCTAGATGTGCTGCCGTCTGTACAATAACATGAATCCAAATGCACAAATTTTAAAGGTGTCACAGCATGCATGTTAATGTAAATACTACAGCTAAATATTAAAAGCTACACTAATATTAATTACCTATATACAAATTTTAGGGTTCCGTAGTCAAATGGCAAAAAACGGAACCCTTATAGATTCGTCATGTCTGTCTGTCTGTCCGTCTGTATGTCACATCCACTTTTTCCGAAACTATAAGAGCTGTACTGTTGAAACTTGGTGAGTAGATGTATTCTGTGAACCGCAATAAGATTTTCACAAAAAAATTAAAACAATAAATTTTGGGATTTCTCCATACATAGAACTGAAACTCGAAAAATTTTCTTATCGTACCCACACATGTGTGATATCTAATATATATTTTTTCTAAACTGAATAGTTTGCGCGAGAGACACTTACAAAGTGGTAAAATGAGTGTCCCACCCCCCTTAAACTTCTAAAATTAGAGAATTATAAAGCTAAAATAAATATATGATGTTACCATCCACCGAAAATCCGTTTGAACGAGATCTAGTAAGTAGTTTTTTAATACGTCATAAATCGTAAACCGCAATTTACCCTTCATTTAATCAACTGAAATACTTGCTGCTACGGAAACCTTCATGGGCGAGTCCGATTCGCACTTGGCCGCTTTTTTAATTATTATTATTATCCATTTTGTTTTAACTTAATTTATGGGAGCAAATATTTTACCATCTATTTTTAGTCCCTAGTATCGCTGTAACATAAAAATAACTAATAAAAATTATGAGTTGCATGTGCCTTACTCTATCTATCTCCTTTCGATACGTCGCCGCATCCATGGAGCTCACTGGTGAGTGTCAATTATTCATCTCAGCGTCGATAATGGAACAATCCTGTCGGCCGCCGCGGAGTGGGGCTGTCAACGCTAGACTTAATGGTATATACAATCCTATTCGAAAACCTACCCGACTTAATGCGCTTACGGATGGCTCAAATGATTAAGGAAATGCACACATAAATATATTATCAATATTACTTTAAATTTTTATATATCAGTTTCGTTATGTTTTAATGTATGTTTTTATAGATTTTTGCTTAAGATAGTAATGTAGTTATTTATAAATTTTAATTGCACATACATGATTCGGATACTCCGTTATAAAGTATCTAAATTTTGCGTTTGAACGTCAACTTCTCGGCCACCGTCTATATGCATCATGCAGCAGTGGTTCGCGTATAAACAGTGCAAACATTTATAAGAATGATTAAAAATATAAAGTCGTTTCTAATTAAACTTTAGTAAATAAATGTTAAGCAATTATATAATGAACTGATAATAATAATATGTCTTTGGTTCTTTGTGTTTTTAATCTTAGCATTTGTAAAGAAATAACCAGTTGGAAAGAAAATAAATCGAAGTTCTGTTCATTAAAACAGAAGGTAATTATCAAACTTAGTACTCAACAAATCGCTCTTACAACTTTTACTTTAATTGTAATCTACAGTTTCAACTTTGTTAGTTAGATTTGATATCATTATTGTACAGAATTTCGACAAAAAATCCAAGAAAAATGTTTATTCAATTCGACTACCTACTTAAACTTAATCTTCATGATAAAAATTGAAAACTTCAATACTATTATGAACATTTTATGTACAGACGCCAGCACATCTAGCTACCCCAATCTGTCAAATTTCTTTTATAGATTTTCAACTTTATCACAAAAACATAAGGTTCACTTTCAATTGGGGAAATTTGACAGATTGGGGTAGCTTGATGTGCTGGCGTCTGTACAGGAAGAGTATAACTTCTCATGTTTTCTTCTTATTAACTATTAAGGGTTACTGGAAACCGCTAAATGCGGATAGCGCAAAACCAGCAATTGTAGAGATCTATGTCCAGCAGTGGACGTCTTTCGGCTCATATGATGATGATGATTAAGTTTTAAAGAACTTCGTGAGAGAGAATCCATTTTAATAAAAAGTTTCTGTAAATAATTTTCTGTAAATTGAAATATTTTTCTGAATCTACCTTTTAACTCTGTAATGTCTTTCAACTCAATACTGTAGTTATAAGAGGCACTAAAATGTGTTTTATTATTTCAATCATAGATGAAATTGTACTACCTAAGATGAAATGGAATCATATAATATATTTAAATTTGGACGGTGTTAGAATCATGTAACAGAAACTTGATTTAAAAAATGGCCCTCTAAAAGTGAGTTATGTCAGGAGAAACAAAATTTCGTAGAAGTATAACGACATAAGTGATATTATTAGGGTGGGGTGGCTGAAGTGCTCTATTTATCATCGCTGCCACAATTAGGGCTTTATAGTTAATGATGGTATATACCATTAGTTTTAAGGATTTTGGGCAAAGACGGCGAAAAAATTGCGATTTTCTTTAAAAATAAAATGAAAAATGGTTCAAGTTATGTACAGTTGAAGTCTTATAGGTGTATTGTGGTATTGTGTGTAAGGTATAAAGCTGAAGGTGAACTAAAGCGAAAGCTGTTAAAAAAACTGAGATGGAATTTATAAGACTACAGGTTGTTGTTGCAGTCTTAACAATTACTAAATAAACAACGCTTGAATTCTAGACATAAATCCCTATACTGCAGGGGACTTTACAAACATGCAAAGATGTATACACAGACTCAAAACAATGATTTGTAGGTCACACAAATAGCTGTATATGGGGAATGAGCATTGTTTTATCCAATATGTACATATTGGATAAAACAAATTGACCGCACATCTGGAGCAGTGTTTATAGTATTCGCCTTGTTATCGTGTTTCAGGCTCATTCCCCATATACAGTATTTGTGTGACCTGCAAATTATTATTTTGAGTCTGTTTATACATCTTTGCATGTTTGTCAAGTCCCTTGCAGTATAGGGATTTATGTCTCGAATTCAAGCGTTGTTTATTTAGTAATTGTTAAGACTGCAACAATAACCTGTAGTCTTCTTGTTCATAAAATACAAAGAAAATCTACTAGTATTTTATTATTAAAAGGGTCTGAATTTCAGAAGCGGCTTTAATTCCATTCTGGTAACACAGTTGCTGAACTATTGTATGTGAAATGTGCAGCGCGGAGTACTAACAGACTTACCTGACATACCGTAACTCAATTAAAGGAACGTATGTACAATTAAAACTTTTATCCGTCCATTTCATGCCACTGTGTACTGCTCTCCAATTTTATACAATTATAGTATCAAATTGCTACCATTTAATAAGAATAAAAGACCGATATACTTAATACGAAGACTGTTCGTGGGTAATTTGTTAAAGTTTTTGTCCTGCGACAAAATAGGACTTCGAAGGATACATGTTAGAACCTTTTTTATACAATTTACGACTTGTCTAAAAGCTTTATCAACGTCTTTTTGGTTTAGTCTGGTTAGTTAGGTACCCGGTTCGTGAGTGAAGTTTTTCGTTAATGTACCGCATCGACTGGAAGTGTTTTAAGAATATAAACACTGCGCTTGAAACCTAAAACCACGCTCTATGTATAATGCATGGCCACGAAAAGATAATGTTTTATTTTTTGCAAGAGCTTAAATAATCTTTAACGTAGTTTTTTTGTGCAATGGTGTTCGCTACCAATTTAAAAGCAAACCTATCGTAACTAGTAAGTTACGATGGTTATGCTTGTAAGTAATATGAACAGACTTTACAAAACTAATAACGCGTCACAGCGATTCTGAACAAGGATTTTGTATATTATTATTTAAGTAGGTACAGACGCATGCACATCAAACTACCCCAATTGTCAAATTTCCCAATTGAAAGTGAACCTTATGCTTATGTGATAAACTTGAAAATGTATAAAAGAAATTCGACAGATTGGGGTACCTGTACGTAATATTTGACTGCTTCGTAAGTTAGCGGGAGTGTCTTAAGCTCAATTAATGCTGACGATTTCGAATCGGTCGAGCCAAATTAGCCAAATAATGTCATTGGGAATGTGTTGGCAAAAAAATGTCAGCAGCAACACGAAGTAGAAAATGGTGGTGTTCACTCCCGTGCCACAAGTAGTACGATCTTGAACTATGAGAAATATGGAGAACGCAGATGGTGTAAACTAGGAGGACATTTTATTACATTACATGACGACCACCGTGACTGGCTAGTAAACCTGTCTTCTGATCCAAAGGTTGCGGGATAACAAATATTTGTGTTCATGAACATATTATAATATATAACTATTTGTCTCGGTATATTTACAGAAAATAAATCAATAAGTAGGTAATTCTATCCATTTTAACGAAGCAAACAAGCTTTGCTTAGTTAAAGCGGATTAAATTACTTATTTATTTCCTAGAGATACAATCTATAATACAAGCTTTACTTAGTTTAGGCTAGATGGTACCGTGTGATGCGCGATGGAGAAAAATGATGAGAGTGAATATTTACGATGCCGACACCAAAAAATTTAACAGCCTGAAGTTAGTTCTAGGTGGTATGAGAGGGAATTTTTACGATGCGCGCGCATCGTAAAAATAACAGCATGAAGTTAGTTCTAGGTGGTATGAAAATGTATGAGAGTGAATTTTTACGATGCGCGCGCATCGTGCGCGGGAATCGTAAAAATAACAGCATGACGTTAGTTCTAGGTGGTATGAAAATTGATAACTATGTTCAAGTTGTATATTAAGAAGTATAACTTCTAACGCGTGTACATAAGTACACACAAGTTTTTTTTTAATTTTATTTACTTTTAATAAAATAAAACCTATTATTTTTATTGCTTCTCCGAAACCACTATTCAAAGTATTTCAATTATATTTTTTTCTATAATAATACACAGAATATTCTGTAATATACAGTATAGTCTAGTGCCTAGGCATTGTTATAAAAATACATTTAGAATAATTCTAGAAGGGATAGCGTTATAAATGTTTAACAGCACCCCCTCTTTAGAGTTCCTTAGCCAAATGGCAAAAAATGGAACCCTTGTAGATTCGTCATGTCTATCTGCCTGTCTGTCTGTCCGTCAGTATGTCACAGCCACTTTTTTTAGAAACTATAAGAGCTGTATTGTTGAAACTTGATAAGTAGATGTATTCTGTGAACCGCATTAAGATTTTCACACAAATATAGAAAAAGAATAATAATTTTAGGGATTCCCCATACATAGAAATGAAACACAAAAAAAAAAATTCATCTTACCCATACATGTGGGGTTTCTATGGATAGGTCTTCAAAAATGATATTGAGGTTTTTAATATCATTTTTTTCTAAACTGAATAGTTTGCGCGAGAGACACTTCCAAAGTGGAAAAATGAGTGTCTCCCCCCCTGTAACTTCTAAAATAAGAGAACGATAAAACTAAAAAAAATATATGATGTACATTAATTACCATGTAAACTAACAACGAAAATTGGTTTGAACGATATCTAGTAAGTAGTTTTTTTAATACGTCATAAATCGTAAACCGCAATTTACCTTTCATTTAACTAACTGAAATACTTGCTGCTGCGGAACCCTTCATGGGCGAGTCCGACTCGCACTTGGCCGCTTTTTCTTTAAGATCATTCATCAAGTTTACCACGTTTTATTATCGAATGTTCGATTTTTGAAAACAAGTAATTACTAAAAGCGTCAAATTTCAATAAAATGTAATTCTGTATAGTACCTATATATTGATAGGGGTACGGACCAAGTTCATAAAACAATAACAATAAGATAGATAACTCCCAAAATAGGCATGATCGATATAAAAATAATTTATTTTATAAACATGTTCGGGCTATCCAAACAACACAGACAAGAGTATTTTAAAATTGTTTTCTATAAAATAATATTTACATATCGTTTGATGTAAAATTGTATGAAACAAACAAACGTAATTTGTAGACTTTACTGTATATTAACATCTTCTCTAGTTAGTTTTACCAAATAAACATATTTGTTATTTGTGTGTATAATTAGGTTTATATATTTATGTTTGTATATATGTTGTGTATTTATTAATACAGTCCAGTATATATTAAGTTTACGTATTGTTTATACAATAAGCTATCTTTTCTTCAATCAATTCGTACACCTTTTGCTACAATGATCCATTGATAATAAATTCTGGTCTATCCATATTAAATAGGTTGCCTGGAAGAGATCGCTTTTAGTAAAGACGGCCGCCAATTGCAAAATATTATTCTATGTATATTCCTTATGCACTAAAGTGTACTTCTTGTTGTTCTTGTCTGTAAATATGTTACTACGTACTACCACTACAGCTCATAAAAGCTTCTTGTAGTGCGCTACGTAATGTGCATAATTACATCTAAACGGATACTTAACTGGAGTCATGATAATAATCGTTTGGATATAACTTTTACATGGTTATATTATGGACCCTCTTAGAAGTACTTACCCGTGTTAAGTAGAAATTTATCGCAGTCGTTATAATTAAAACCTCTACAACATAATTTCGATACAATATGTTTGGTACTATATTTAACACTAGCTTTTGCCCGTGACTTCGTCCGCTAGGTAGTCGAAATAAGACATGGAAGTGGTTAAATCCAACTTATTCTGTGTTACCAATGGTTTAGGACTTTCCCCTATTGTCCAAAATAAAACAAAACTACGTGTAATTTTTTAGATTTGATCGAGTTTCGTGCGTTACTTTCAACCTCTACGTTAACCCCTTACAGGCTATATCTTATTATTCAAACATGGCATATGCATATAAAGCTATGTTTAAAGTTGATCAGACCAAGAAAACTCGTTATTCCATACATAATTTGCAACCCCATTTCACCCCGTTAGGAGTTGAATTTTCAAAATCTTTTCTTAGTGCTAAGTCACTTGCAGAATGTTTGTGCAAAATTTCATCGGTAGACCCGGTTACAGCTGTGCGTTGATCGATCATCAGTCAGTTTCTGGTTTCATATGTATAGATTTGTGTAGTTTTACAGAAGTTTAAAAGTACAAAGTGATTGCTAACGTCCCTAAACTATGCAGATGTCTGTCTAGTTTGCAAATATGTGTTACAGGTATGATCCCCGTACTGACCAATTGTGAGTGTGACTATGTTGTTCCAAATAAGGCGTCAGTGAATAGTATATTTGTAATGTCCCTTTAATAGGGAATTACTTGAAGTCTTTAAATATGCAGTGTTGTAGAAATTTTGTATCCACCTTCCAAATAGATTTTATAATAATATTAAATCTCATTAAATATAATAATAATTTCAAAATTGTTAATTTTGTTCGTATATGCATTGAATGTAACTTTGTATAACGGAACAACTATCCATTATTCTTTCTACTATTTATACTTATACTTTTTTTTTATATTGATTATAATAAAATAACGATTCTGAACTGTAAATTTGAAAACATTTTAATTCCTACCAAAAACCGTGCATAAGTCTTGTATATATACTAGATTTTAAAAATAGTAAAATATGTTTAGTAAAATTTTAATGAGCTTTGCCATACATCGTGATTTATTAGTATACTTCTAGTATTTTAGAACGCGACCTACTGAAGAAGTTCTAGAATTAAGATTTTTTTTTTCACATTTTAGTGATTCGTTTCATAATGAATACTTTTTAATGTAATTCACTTAAATTACAAAATTACATAAGAACTCTGTCAGAAATAATATACTACTTTATATATTATCTATGTCCAAAGTCAACTTTGTCAAAAATAATATGCGAAGTAGTATATTATTTTTGTCAAAATTCATCTCCATTCTTTGTTCATGTACGATATTTATTTTGTATAATTATAGTACATTTATCTATTTTATTGTCTTATTTCACTCAATAATTTAATTAAATACAATATATACGAAAATATTACATTAATATTCTACTTGCAGGTCGGGAACTGCCTACCGGGCAAAATGTAGTGTCTGTAGCACCTATAGAAGTTCCCGATGGTAAGTCCCTTAACTCTAACATTCCAACCAGTTTAAAAGGTAACATAAACGGGCAGCACTAAAATGTACGACTCCCAAACTTTTTTTATATAAAATTAGAAGATTACATACATACATACATAGACTCACGCCTGTTTCCCAGAGGGGTAGGCAGAGACAACGGATTTCCATTTGTCACGATCTTTGCATACTTCTTTTGCCTCGATTACTGTCATTATATTCTTCATACATGCTCACCGGTTTAGGGTACTTCTGACCTGCCCTTTCTTGAGAACATCTCCAATTTGGTCAGAGAATGTTCGACGTGGTCTTCCCCTTCCGGTTGTCCCATTCACACAGGCCAGGTATACTTCTTTTGTCAATCTTCTTTCATTCATCCTTTCTAAATGGCCAAACCATCTCAGCATGCCTTTTTCAATCTTTGTGACTACATCCTCTTTCACGCCACAACGCTCTCTTACATCAGTATTTCGAATTCTGTCTCTCAAAGTCACACCACACATACTTCTCAGAGCTCTCATTTCCACTGCATTTATTTTACTTTCATCCTTTTTCTGCCATACCCAACTTTCACTTCCATACATTAAAGTTGGCACTAACACTCCATCGTGCACGGCTAGTCGAGCCTTCTTTGATACTTGCCGGCTACTCATAAAGGCGTGTAGTGCCCCATTCACTCTGTTCCCCGCATTTACTCTTCTAACAATATCTTTTTCATATTTCCCATCTCTCGTAAACAAAGTTCCCAAATATACAAACTCATTCACCTGTTCGACTTTCTCTCCTCCAATCACAATATCACACGCTGTCGTGTATTCATCCCTCTCAAATACCATTACTTTCGTCTTACCTACATTCATTTTCATCCCTTTCCTTTCAAAAGATTCATACATATTTGTTACCATCACCTGCAACTCGTCCGCCGATGATGCAAGTAAAACTTGATCATCAGCGTAAAGCAGACATTTGATGAGTAACTCATTCATCCTTACACCGCATTCACTTTCTTTCAAATCTTTTAAACAGCTATCCATGAATAGGTTAAACAACCACGGTGACGCTACACATCCCTGTCTAACACCCTTTTGGATGCTAAACCACTTGGTGTATGACCCGTTAATCCTCACGCAAGCTCTGGAATCCCTATAAAGAGATTTCAGTGCTTGAACAAGGTTGTCGTTCAACCCATACATGGACAGTACCGACCATAGTTCATTCCTCAACACTCTATCGTAGGCCTTTTCTAAGTCTACGAAGGCACAGTAGACCTTTTGGTTTTTGCCCAAAAACTTCTCTACTATGCTTCGCAGAGAAAAGACCTGATCCGTGCATCCCATTCCTTTCCGAAAACCCGCCTGTGCATCCCATATTTTCGCATCGGTTTCTTTCACAACTCTTTCAACCAATACTTTTGCATACAACTTACCAACGACGCTGAGCAGACTAATGCCCCTATAGTTTTTACAGTCTTGCCGTGAGCCTTTCCCTTTGTAAAGAGGTACAATGACAGCCTTGCACCAATCACTTGGCACGTGGCCGGTGGTATAGCATAGATTGAAAAGGCTGTACAGCTGACTCGCTATGACGCCATGTCCAGCCTTCAGCATCTCGGAAGTTATCCTGTCATACCCTGGTGACTTACCTGATTTCATACCCTTAATAGCTTTCACAATCTCATCCATACTAATTTCATCTTTACATTTGTTCTCGTCTATACTTAGTGAACTACGTTCACTCTCTGTTACACCTCTTTCATACAAACTTTCAAAATACTCCTTCCAACGTTTTAACACGCATTCTTCCCCTTTCACTATATTTCCATCTTGGTCTCGTATGGATTTCAGTTCTGAGGTTTGAGTTATGCCTCTTACTGATCTAACGGATTTCCAGAAAAACTTAATGTTCGTCTGAAAATCCTTAGACAACCTTCTATCAAAATTATCCTTTTGTTCATTTTTCTTTTCGTTCACCACATCCTTTACAATTACTTTCATTTTCCTATAATCATTCCAGGCCCTTTCTATATCCTCATTCGTCGCCTTATTCATTCGTTCGTTTGCTCTGGTGGCTAGCCAGTCTAACCACGCTTTCTTCTTTTCACATACAACTTTTTGTACACTTTTATCCCACCAAATAGTCTTCATCTTTCTTCCTCTTCTTCTCTTTATTACACCACATACTTCACCAGCTACACTCACCACACCTTCTTTGACTACCTTCCATAGCTCTTCTACTTCTCTTATGTCTTCAGATCCCTCAAACTTCTCAACCAACTTACTTTTGTACTCGTCTGCCACTTCTTCCTCTTGCAGTTCCTCTACTTTTATTCTCTCTAGTACACTTTTAGTCTCAGGGATTCGGTGGCGCCATCCTTTGGACAGACCACTTATTCGGCTCATCACCAGAAAGTGGTCTGTATGGATTGCGGTCCCACGATAGACTCTTGTGTCTAGAACATTCTTTCTCAGTCTTTCATCTACAATCACGAAGTCAATCATACTCTTTCTCACATTTTTCCTCTCTCGTGTAAACGTATGGATTCTTTTATGTTCAAACATAGTATTTGTAACACAAAGACCCCATTCCAAACATATCTCAAGCAGACTGTACCCATTCTCATTCTCACTCTCGTCACCGAATTGACCTAGTACTCTTTCAAAACCATCACGTTTTACCCCAACCCATCCATTAAAATCACCTAACATTATTACTCTTTCATTATACCGACTTAACCGCAACACATCTCTCAGGGTCTCCCAGAATGTCTTTCTTTCCTCTTGTTCTCGCTGTATTACAACTGCACCCATATCTACAGGAGCGTACACTCCTACTAGGAAGATACGGGTCATACCAACTTTCATTCTCAACCACATTACTCTTGCATTCACGCATTCGAACTCAGTCACACACTCAGACATACTTGTGGAAAGAATGAGACCCACACCTTGGCAAGCTCGGGTGGTGTTCGGTACTCCAGACCAATACGGCGTGTATAGTCCGTGGTTTGTAGTATCACACCCTTTCCGCTTCGTCTCATTCACACACAACATATCGATCCGCTTTTCACTCATCAGCATGCATCAGCATCAGCATGCATCAGCATCAGCATGCATCAGCATCAGCATCATGACATACTTCGTCCATCTTACCTTCTATTCCTCCTCCAACATTCAACGTAGCAAAACGGCTCTCCGCTGACCACTTTTCGCCTCTCTGGGAAACGAGACGTGACGGGTGGCGGACCACGTCGCCGCCATTTAAAGGATTAAAATCTCTTATCTCCATTGCGTTCCCACGAGTATTAGGGACTAAACGGTCCACCCTCGCAGAGCCCTATACGGGGGTAAGGCGGATCCATTCTGTGTCCTATGACCGCCAACATAGACACCCTCCGTTATCGACCAGAATACCCTCTGGCCATGGATCCCTCAGCACGGGTCGGATGACACTTTGGATCGGGGTTTTGTTTCGGGTATGCTCCCTCGGACTAAATAGCTCACTTGTGCTCGTCCCCTGCGTCTCGGTGAGCGTACAGTAAGCCAGCTAACTCGGCCTGTGAGCGCCGCCGTTGGTATGCATAATTATGCCTACTCTTCCGCCGCCGCTCTAAGTTACTATCCTGTACTGATAGTAACTATGCTATCGTAGGCCTCTGATGAATCCTAAGATTCTAGAGCCCCCGATAGAGGCAGTTTAAGGTCATACCCGGGACCAGTTTAGAAGATTAAATAGTTTATTATAGATTTTCCATGTTTTGCCATAGATATATAATATCATAGAATAACTAACAAAAATTTAGAAATTTAGGGAAGTTATAAAAACATTATAATTTAAAAAATTTAATAAGTTTAAACGAAGAATGATTAAACGCAATATAGTCATGTTCTATTTTAATACAATAAAATCTAAATGATTGTCGAAGTAATTTATAGAAATAAATTATTTCTTACGTTCATAATAAATACAACTCGTCAATCGAGAATAATATGCCAATTAGTAGTAAGGTCTGTTTTCACTGCAATTTTACGATCCTGTAACAGATACAAGGAGCCTTTTCAAACATATTTTAGCCAATAGTACCACTTATCTCTTGAATTTTTTTTATTTGAAAATAGTTGTAGTAAACTCTGTATAATTTTTTAAACTTTATTATCTATGTTTCTATATATTTAAAATCGCCAAGTGCGATTGCAAGTCTTCTTAACCATTATTTGACAGAACAACTTATTTTTGAGGCCAATTTCGACCAAAAAACTACAACAAACGTGTTTAACTTTTGTTGGAAGTATGATAGACCCCTTATATTATTATTTTGTTTTAAGTTTTATTTGTTGTTATAGCGGCTACAGTAATCAGTAGTCATCTGTGAAAACTTCTAGTTATCACGGTTTATGAGATACAGCCCGGTGATAAACAGACAAAATAAAATAAAATAAATAAATAAATAAAATAAAAAAGGTTTTATTCACGTAGACTTTAAAAAAGCGCTTGTAAATAGTCAGAACATGTTTGTAGTAATATAGTTGTATACATTAGATATTATTTCTAGTAACATAGATATTTAGGTACATCTTGTATGAAAACATTTATAAAATTTATTTTATTACAGAAATGATATTTAGCTAGCTCGTATCAAGTTATTGTCAAGAGATTATGTTTAATTATCTAGTTTAAGTCCAATATTTTTACTACATATTGTCAATGGTTCTGTCTATACTAAAGGTATTATTACTATGACGGACCTTGTGTTAATAACGACGGTCGCGCTTTAATGCTACCACCGGATCCAATGCGCCCCAACTGAGAAGACCCAGCGAAACAAACTCAGTGGGTTCATCTACTACCGGTTTCAACACGACCCAGTTGAGACCCAGTGTTTTAAAACTTGTGTCAGGCAGATCAGTAATTTGAGTAGGAAACGGATGACAGTCTTAGTAGTAGGTTCCGTTGTTACTCTTTGGATATGGAACCCTAAAATTGTCATATATGACGGCTGCACAGTTGACAGAAGAAATTAGTTCCTGGTGGATATCAAACAAAATGGAAACTTTTTGCATGGCAATATTAAAAGTATATCATTAGATAAAGACATTATTGCTCTCAATTTTAAGGAAAATTTGCATGGCAAGTACCTCAATATTCCTCGGCTGCCAGTCAAAGGAAACAAGTTCTGGATACCTTAAAATGAGCTTGTAAAATAACCAAACTTCCCATACAAACCTGACTGCATTTGCATGTAGTAAAACTTTATTTTTATGTTTTCCGCAAACTTATGTTGTACGAAACTAAAACTACATCTTTTTATTGCAAGTTTTTAATAAAAATATGAGCCTAACTGTATATTTTGTTAGTTTCAGATACAGACACATAAACCATAGTGAAATAACAAACCCATTGCCAGGTTCATGTTTTATGGGCTAGGCTTCATAGTGATTTACATACATACATACATACATAGACTCACGCCTGTTTCCCAGAGGGGTAGGCAGAGACAACGGATTTCCATTTGTCATAGTGATTTAATGACATTATATTATTCCTATTATAAATTGTGGACGAAACTTAAACTAAAACTTCAGAAGTGTATTTTAGCTATAAAACTGAGCATCGTGGATTACGTCAATATGCAAAAAACACACAAAGAATAACTCCCAACAAGTATTGATTTAATTTGTTCAATTTCATGAGTGCGCTCTATCTATTAATCTACTTAATGTTACACATTGTAATAGCAATTAATACGTTCTATTTGAAGTAGGCATTAAAATCACTGTGAGGGGCAATATTAATGTTATTACGGTGGTACTCAAAGATTGAGAAATGAAACGAGGAGGGAAGGGTTGGTAACACCACAGCCATGTCGCATGCGTCATAGGCTACGTTAACCGCTTACCATTAGCTAG
Source organism: Pseudoips prasinana (assembly GCA_951640165.1). Classification (NCBI taxonomy): domain Eukaryota; kingdom Metazoa; phylum Arthropoda; class Insecta; order Lepidoptera; family Nolidae; genus Pseudoips; species Pseudoips prasinana. The sequence goes on from OX621245.1 coordinate 16,164,223, forward strand.
AGGGTATGCGGCGCATTGGATCCAGTGGTAGCATTAAAGCGCGACCGTCGTTATAAACACAAGGTCCGCCATAATAATAATATCGAATTCTTACCTTAATATAGACAGAACCATTCAGACAATATGTAGTAAAATATAGCTAAAACGATAATTAAACCTAAACATAATCTCCTAAAAAACCTAAAAAAAAATTATAAATGTTTTAACATTCCGTGTACCGAAATAATTATGTATACTTACTACAAACATATTCTGACTATTTACAAGCGCTTTTTTAAAGTCTACGTGAATATAAACAAACCTTTTTTATTTTATTTATTATGATGTTTTCAATTCATCCACTAAAGTGAATTAAAGTGATTAAAGTGTTGTCCAAAAATTATTCTTAAATTGGAAATATTCAACAAAAATATCACTTTTTTACATCGCTAAGCATCAGCAATGTACGTAATAAACCCGCGGGGCTAATTTTCGAGAAGTTGACGGCGGCGTAACGGCGTCGCCAAACAAACTAGACGAGTTTCAAAACTAAAGTCAGATGTATTTGGTAAATACACGTGAGTAAAACTGTAATAATATTAACAATAGTACGTACAATACATTCTCTTAATTGTACATACGCCAGCACATCAAACTACCCCATTCTGTCAAATTTCCCCTATTGAAAGTAAACCTTATGCTTTTGTGATAAAGTTGAAAATCTATAAAAAATATTGACAGATTTGCTGGCGTCTATACAATTACTAGTCTACTAGCAACACGCCTCGCTTTACACGGGTAGATTAGATATAGAAATATAATAAAAATAAAAAGATAATTAGTATTGTGAACAACAAGCGGTTATTATAACTTGACTATAATAGATAGATATATAATTTAAAAATGTCTTGTGAGAAATAACGAGTACTATCAATACTATAAGCATTCACAGCGCATGCCAAGTAATGACTTTTTAAGAAACCATTTACCTGATACCTTGGGTTACTTTATTCTTATAATGATGCTTCATCTAGGTGAAAAAAATTCGTTGTTTCTGTTTGATTTATTCGTGACAACTGAATATAAAAAAATCAAATCTTTTTTACTTAGTTTGAAGGGTGGAAAAAGCTCACGTGGTATGCAGGGTGGAGATTGAACACTCCCTCATTTTAGAGTAAAATATAAAACACAGATTATAAAAATCAAAAGGCTAGGACGAAGGCTAAGACAGTCGTCGGACAACTATTTGTGTGACCCATAAATAGTTGTTCTCAGTCTGGATGTAATTTGTGTCCGTCTATTATATGTTTGTAAAGTATCCCGTGACACAGAGATTAGATTAACGAAAGCGGGCATTGTCTTTTAAATAAACAAAAAATAAGAGAGAAATTAGAAAAAATAATTTCAAACAAAACTGTGTCATAAACAGTCAGCTCATTTGCCACTTATCACTTAAATAAAACACATTAATCGTTACATTTTAAAAATGAAGTCTTCACAGAAAGAAATCCCGTTATATAACAACATTTCAACAAATTCAGAATAGTAAGCGTGGATAAGAGCAATAAAATTGGAAACTGACTGTCAAAATCTAAGTGCTTACAGTGCACAAGTCGGTAAAAGTTCTTAAATTATGATCTATTTTCATCCACGCTATTTATAGTGCAACTGAACTCTGTTGACACGAAGTGCCTCTGCGTTATTATAGTTATTATAATACTGTTTAAACATTATTATTTGACCTTTGTTGTATTAATATAGACCGAACATAACAAGGTATTTCCGGTTTAACGAATTTGCAATTTGCGGCCTCGGTTTTCCTTTGAAACTTCTACAATTCATTTCTGATTTAAAATACTATTTTGTCACCTTAAATCCAAACTCCTAATGTAGTATGTAGTGTAGTAATAGTGTTATATAATCTGATTCAAATATCATTGATAATATCTCCTAATGGAATATGATAACCTTTCTCAAGACTGTGGTGTTAAAATGCAACTAGATCTTTTTATTAACTCACCACTCAAAGTGCAAGTAAAACTTCGATTAGCTAAGCAAATTTCCGCGACGTGCCACCTTTCTCAAGTTAATTGCAAGTCAATCCCATGCACTTTCTCAGAGTTTCAAGACTCAACTCGAGGATGCAGTTGTCGCATCTTAGCGTCACATGAATAAGTGACCCGCAGAAGGAAGGCCAGTCCAAAACATCATGTTCCATTGAAAACTATATATGTACCCATATCAGTTGTTGGGTAAAACTTACCATACTGTTTGTAAACGTAAGACATAGATAAATACTTGAATGCAGTAAAAAAAAACATTTGAAATTCTTAGAGCGTGCGTCAGATATATACAGTATGAATTTATATTGAATATAAAACTATGTTCAATTAAAAATAAAGCAAAATTCAAAGTTTAATTATGTCTAAACATTTATTCTATGAATAACAGTGTCAATTTGTAGGAACAATAAGTTTATGAGACAAGATTATAGTCACGTGTTTCTTCACTTCTTCTTCACAGACTTTATGTGAGCACTTCAAAGTCTCCGAGACGCTTACACTCTGGTAGATTATTTTGATAGAACTTAGTTGTAGTGTCGTCATAATCTTCGTATAATGAATCATCAAGCGTACACAAAGTGAGAATACTTGATTATAATAGTTAAATCTAGATATAATAGAATGTATAGGTGTGTGCCTATCATAATATTCAACCAATTATAAATAGTAAGAACCATATAAGACGTCTTCCTAACTAAGACGTTGATAATACCTAATTTGATATTATCACCCTAGTCTCGCCCGTGTAATTACGGGTCAAAATAGAATGCACAGAAAACTATCATAACTCATAAAAAGCAGGGGGAAATATAACAAAACGAATTGCGAAAAAAATATAACATTTATGATAAATATAATACACCAGTGTGTTTACTATTCATACCATGCTTTATATATTACCATAATAATTGAAATGGAGTTATAATTTATCAAGATCTTTTTTAAGTATTTTAAGGCGATATTAATTGATTTTTTGTATCGAGTAAAAGATGTCACACGTATAGGCTTTTTAATAAGAAGAATCTCAGCTAAATACTAGCGAAATAACACCATATTTGCTGATGTCAGCGCCTTAAATAACGATCGTACGAACATATTATCAACTATATAAATCTCTTTAGTATATTCTCATTGAAGTTCGCTAATAGTTACATGAGCACAGGAAATTTTTAATTACTACCGCACCGTTGCTACGATTGTACAGACGCCAGCACATCCAACCACCACAATCTGTCAAATTTCTTTTATAGATTTTCAACTTTATCACATAAGCATAAGGTTCACTTTCAATTGGGGAAATTTGACAGATTGGGGTAGCTTGGTGTGCTGGCGTCTGTACAAACCAACATAAATATTAGTTTTAATTTACTAGTTGGTCACTGGGTAATGCTGCAGCACAGTGGCTGTATTTGCTCTAGTACTGTGTTGGTTTTCTATTTACAACGCCTCGCGACCAAAAAATACCGCCTGGTTGTAAAAATAAGGCATCTGTAACCACAGTTGGCTCGCATTGTCAATTAGGATACTTATTTTACCATGGCACGAACATCTTTATCGTGCGATAAAACGGCATCGTTCTATAATCGTTAGCTTATGAAACGACGTCTGGGTATATCTAATTTTGGGCTCTAAAGTGAAGTCTCATTAGAACTCAAAAGTTGGTTAGTGACTGACTGCTTAGGCAGATGTTGTATTCGATTCCCACCTGGGACAGATCTTTGTGTGATGAACACGATTATTTTTTATGTGTTTGGGTCTAATTTATTTATAACTAGCTGTGCCCCGCGGTTTTACCCGCGTTAGACTTTATAAATTATAGCCTATGTGTCAATCCAGGGTGTCAGCTAAATCCATGCTAATTTTATTGCATTCGCTCCAGCCGTTTAGACGTGAAGAAGTAACAAACATACTCACACACTCACAAACTGTCGCCTTTATAATATTAGTGTGATATATGTGTATTTACAAATATATAAGTATGTTTAACAGTTGTCTGGTTAGCATAGTACAGGCTCTGCTTAATTTGGGATCAGATTGCAGTGTTTTAGTTGTCCACTGATATAAGATACATGCGAACAATGTTAGAACATATTTTATAATAAAAATATATTTTTATTCCTGCCCCTGTGTTTGCGCACACCCTTGTGCACTATGATATGTCCTGAGCAATTGGCTAATCTCCATTGAATTGAAATTTGGCCGGGAAGACAATTATCATTTTTATTCAGAAAAATGTTCTATTTTCGTCTAGTGAACATTTACCGTATTAAACTCAAAGCATTTCGTATTTAGAACGGTTAATAAATTCAATTCAATTTTATTTGCTCAGTACAGGTATTACAGAGGATAGTACACATTAAACTTATTTGTACGCTGTATTCTACCTAAAAACTAAGGCATGCAAATTACATTAAATAAAAATATACAATAAGCACATTAAAGTTCGCAAGCAAAAAAGGTAAGCATCGCTCTATAATAACTCACTCAATATCACTAAAACGCAAAAAACTACATTAGCGTGTTGACGACACGTGTCATGAAATCGACTGGAACGCTGATTCAGTACTTTGTGTCCTACTAATTCGTTTAACTTCGAGGAGTTGATAAAAAAAGGCTTGTCAAACCTTAACCTGTTTACATTTATTTACTTTATCGTATGAACTTAGTGAGTGATTATCCTAGTACCAGAATTCTTCAATCCGTCTGGTAGGCCGCAGCCTAACGACCGTTTTATAATGATAAAACCGGCCAAGTGCGAGTCGGACTCCCGCATGAAGGGTTCCGTACCATTATCTATAAAAACCAGCAAAAAACGTTTGTTGTATGGGAGCACCTAAATTAAATATTTATTTTTTAGTGTTTGTTGTAATAGCGGCAACAGAAATACATCATTTGATCATTTGTGAAAATTTCAACTGTCTAACTATCACGGTTCATGAGATACAGCCTGGTGACAGACAGATAGACACACAGCGAAGTCTTAGTAATAGGGTCCCGTTTTACCCTTTGGGTACGTAACCCTAAAAAGGTATGCCAAACCTTAACCTGTTTACATTTACTTATTTACTTTATCGTATGAACTAGTGAGTGATTACCCTAGTGTCAGAATTCTTCAAGCCGCCTAGTAGGCCTCTGACATCGCCTAACGACCGTTTTCTAATGATAATAAAGATGACAGACAACTTGATGTGCCTTTAAAAGCAACACATTAGGGGCGTAGAAATTAAAGTACTCTGGCCGTAACCATGCAATGACTGACCTCATGTGTAGGTGCTCACCCTCGCCGATCACTTACAAACCGGTTAGGGCAATAGGCTACGAGCGCTTCATAGCCGTGTAAAGAGAACGTTCAAACAGCTTTAAGTGCTTTCTCCGTTTCGATAAAAGTGGCAGCGATGCTCTCAGTGCAGATAACTACGGGTGCAGCTACTATACAAAACAAAATATAAATCGATTCTCTGGCCATTCCACTTGGTACAGACACCAGCACATCCAGCTACCCCAATCTGTCAAATTTCTATTATGGATTTTAAACTTTATCACTTAAGCATAAAGTTCACTTTCAATTGGGGAATTTTGACATATTGGGATAGCTTGATGTGCTGGCGTCTATTGCACATTATACTTGTATCTATCACTTGACCACTGCCTATTCGAAAATAGTAACTTTACACTCAACATTTCACGCCATAAAAATATCGAATAAACACGCCTCACTCACACTTCTTTCTTTTTTAATAAAGTACAGACGCCAGCACATCAAGCTTCCCCAATCTGTCAAATTTCCACAATTGAAAGTGAACCTTATATTTATTTGATAAAGTTGAAAATCTATAAAATATTTTTGACAGATTGGGGTAGCTGGATGTGCTGTCGTTTGTACAATAAAACTAAATCTTGACTAAATAATAAACTAAATAAACTAAATAATTATTATTTAGGCATATTTTTTTATTGATTGATGGAGTTTTGATGAACCATGATTTATTAATTCACATAAGTATCTAGTATAGGTTGATTGACTCTAATATGTGCTACTGTGTTGCCGCAGTAATTAGGTAGCGTACTGTAATGTTAAACCAGGTTGTTGAAAAGTTCAGTATGTATTAATACTTCAAAATACAATGTATGTTATTACATCATAAAGTTAATTAGCGAAATAAGTGCGTAGGCTATGGTGTGTTGTTTCTTAGAATGTTGTAAATAACTTACTCTTTAACTCTAGAGTCTAAAACAAAATAACGCCTTTATCTAGTTAATGGAACTTCATAATTTTGGAACGAAAGATAATATTTAATAGGAACTAATTATTCATTTAATTTGCCTTTACTGGAAAGAGTACATGTATAACGTTTACAAAGTTTTATATATTTACTTCCAATTACTAATTAATTCGTTAAAAACAAACATCTAAACGGCAAGTTGTAATGGTAAAGAATACGTAAGAGTTTTAAGATGAAAAATTATAATTATTTGAGGACACTTTAAACTGTTTATCAAGGATATTTTTTGATAGAAGAGGACTTTTTAAAATTATTTTGAAATTATTATAAATTAGGTAGGTACAGACACCAGCACATCCAGCTACCAATCTGTCAATTTATTTTATAGATTTTCAACTTTATCACAAAAGAAAAAGGTTTACTTTCAATTGGGGGCGCTGGTAAAGGGAGAAACTATGGTTTATTAAAATGGGCAAAACTGTGAACTGGCAATAACATATAAAATTTACAATAGTACAAGAATTTTGAATATAAAGTGTTCCAAAAAAGGTTCGATTCGTTGACAGATTGGGGTAGCTTGATGTGCTGGCGTCAGTACAACATCTCATTAATTTCAATACAGCTTAAATTATTTTATTTTTCCACTTGTAAAACTTACATCTACTTGGACGTGTATGGTTTTATGTTTATTTTATATGCAATTATAAGTTTTACTTATATGGCACAATTTAACAATATGGTAACGGACTGACGTTGGATTAATAAAAAATAGGCACAAACGTAACTCACAAAGCAAAAAATATTAATATTCTTTTCCGTTCTTTCCAAATGTCTGTAAGTATGGAGATTTTATAGCTTCGCTACAATTGACATCATATGGAAGTATGGCGCGTTGTTTATGTAACAAGATCTTTCATCATCATCATCATATAAGCCGAAAGACGTCCACTGCTGGACAAAGGCCTCTCCCAAAGATCTCCACATTTACCGGTCTTGCACTATTCGCATCTAGCAGTTTCCAGCGGCCCGCACAAGATCATCGGTCCATCTTGTAGGGCGCCTACCCACGCTGCGTCTTCCGTTTCGTAGTCGCCACTCGAGAACCTTTCTACCCCAACGACCGTCGGTTCTACGAGCTATGTGCCCCGCCTACTGCCATTTCAGTTTTGCAATTCTTCGGGCTATGTCGGTGACTTGGGTTCGCCTGCGGATTTCGACATTTCTGATTCGATCTCGCGGGGAAACTCCAAGCATAGCTCTCTCCATTGCTCTTTGGGTGACCTTGAGCCTTCTAATAAGGCCCATAGTGAGCGACCACGTCTCTGTTCCGTAAGTCATCACTGGCAACACACTGGTCGAAGACTTTCAACTTGAGACAGTGCGTGCCTGTAGATTTTCTGTGTGGGTGGAGTATAAAGGAGTTTTGTTCGAAGTAACGTAGATGTACCCGCAAATAGGTAACATCAGTGGATCTTTCATGATGTGTAAAAGAGGTTATATATGCAATAGAAGTGAAACCTAAAAACCCAGTATATTTTTTGGTAGATTGGGCCGCCTCATGACCCGAAAGTCTCAAAATCACATCACATCACATAGTATCTATACTATGTGATGTGATTTTGGGACTTTTCCGAAAAAAGAAATTTCTCTGTATAAACCCGAAGTCTGGGAGTTAGCGGTATTACACCCCCGTGCCTCGGAGAGCACGTAAAGCCGTCGGTCCTGTACCTCTTTCCGGTCATGTCGCTAGTCGTCCCATCGGTTCATGAGAGTGATGGAATAGAAAGTGCCCCTGTGTTTGCGCACACACTTGTGCACTATACTATGCGCAATTGGCTAGTCTCCATTGGGACTGGCCGCCGTGGCCGAAATTGGGTCGGGAGGACATTATAATAATAATAATAATAATAATATCTAGGGACAATGTCACACAGATCATCCTAGCCCCAAACTAAGCAAAGCTTGTACTATGGGTACTAGGCGACGATATACATACTTATATAGATAGATAAATACTTATATACATAGAAAACATCCATGACTCAGAAACAATTATTCGTGCTCATCACACAAATATTTGCACTTACAGGACCACCAGCTTCGTAGGTAGGAGCACTGCCAACTAGGCTACGGTGATTTTTATTATGTGATGATATTTTTTTTACAAAGAGGCTAGCAATACTTTTTCTTTATACTCAAAAGAATGCAAATTGCAATAAGGTTAGGCCTCTGTATTAATACTCTTAGATTTTTAGTAATCCTACTACAATCACGAAAACATTTCTTTCAGTCAGAATTCCTCCATATTAGTTAAAAAGATAACACTCAAGAAAGAGGAAACAACAGCTTGTTTTAACATCTTCTATAAGTGCAAACTAGCATTACCATGTAACCCGAACATTATTTGGATCTTCACCTACATACAATACTTTAATTCATTAGGTTTCGATTACATGGAATGGCAACTACGGTATTCGGCTAGAAAATAAAAAGCGTCTACCTAGAGATAACGGGCAGCATTACAGTTTGCGTTCTGACCCTTTTATATAGAACCAACCCTGGAAATTATATTTGTGCATTAGGGCTGCCCCTCGCTTGCAAACACCGCGATAACCATTCTCCTCGATTAACTTTCAAATTACGGAGCGTAGTATGCATCCACGCCTACAGTGTATGTGTTCCTCGTATCTTGGGAAAATATAAGGTTATTAATATCAGGTTTATTTCAGAGCACAGTTCACAAGGTGTAAAATGTGTATACATTAGTTCCTATGAATAATAAGTTCCTATTAAATATTATCTTTCGTTCCAAAATTATGAAGTTCTATTAACTAGATAAAGGCGTTATTTTCTTTAAATATGTAGACATCACAGTAAAAAATTGTTAAGAAGGAGAGAAGTTTTTTTTTTAATAATAATGGTTTTTATTACGTAGACTTTAAAAAAGCTCAGAACATGTTTGTAGTAATATAGTTGTATACGTTATTACTTCCAGTAACATATATTTAGGTACACATTGTATGAAAACATTTATAAAATTTATTTTATTATAGCAATGATATTTAGCTAGCTCGTATCAAGTTATTGTCAAGAGATTATGTTTAATCATTACACTAATATTGTAAATATGAAAGTTGGTGAGTGTGTGAGTGTGTATGTTTATACTTCTTCACGTCTAAACGGCTGGAGCAATTTTAATAAAATTTGGTTTGGAGTTAGCTGACACCCTGGATTAAAATATAGTCTATAATTTACAAAGCATTACGGGGGTAAAACCGCGGGGCACAGCTAGTTAACAATAACTTAGAGTGTGTAAATTTAGAGCAAATTTAATTTGCCACTAAATACTTACATATACTTACTTATATTTGTGGTAGAATCTCTTTAATCCGACGAGCGGCCCGTGTCAACATGTAATAAAAAAAATACATTAAATTGGTTTAGTTGCTGGCCCTTTCTCACTTCATTAATTTCGAATATACAGTATAGTATCGTTGAGTTTACATAATTTAAGCAAAGCCTCCTCTTACGTCGTTTCACTCATAGTCCATTTCATGTTCCAAATTAAGCTACGTCCACCAGAAACTATTTCTGTTGCAAACTGTTCGGTCAGCAACAGAAATAACAATAGTTCCATTGGGACTAAACTGTTATCACATAATACTTAATATAGTATTTAGGTATTATATGATACATTTACATCCTTTCAGGTTGATTTAACCACTATTTGCCACCAGCTTTTTCCTTGCCTTTCCTATTTATATTGACCTAATTGGTGTATTACCAAAATTATAATATTATACTCTACAGTTTACACTATTGTACTAAACTGATATAATGTAATAAAAAACACAGATTTATTTCAGAAAGGGAACCCATATAAAAAATATACAAAAATTAATGATTAAATTACATTACATTATAATATGAGCAAATACAGATAATTTATCAATTGCCAAATACAAAGGAGAGGTTAATGACGTAAGTATATGGCACTTAATATTCCATTGCAGATGTGTGTAACGGGCTCACAAAGGAGGCCTGCGCTTTTCTCAGAACAGCATAAAAATCATCCACCCCGTTCAAGCCAAACATGCCTGAGGCTCTACAACGCCATGACAATAGTAGTATATTATAATATAGTATACTTAATGGTAATACTTTTCTAGAAATTCTGATCCGATCTCGTTGAACAAAACTCAACCAATTTCAGGATTTTACAGTATTTAGCCAATACTAACTTTACTATATTTTAAGGAACACCATTGTTCCCAAAACATGATTTAACTACTTTGGTTCGATAGAAAAATATCAAATGGTGACTTCTAAAAAAATTTTAAAGCAAATTAATTAGAATTCAGTTCAAATTCTTATTATTTGGCATAAAGATTATTTTTCTCGCAATGAAAGATTTTAAGTGTTAACGGTGCGGCGTACTATTATTAATGTTGCATAATTAGGTATTAATAATAATGCATCGTTACAAATCAATAAGAATGTTTAAAATTGTTCTATATCTATGACCAATATATTGAAACTATAGTTTCAATATATTGGTCATTCAATATAATGGTCATATATACTTCAATGCATACAACTTTGTAACCAATATTCTGTCAAAATAAAAATTGCATTTTATGCCATTACATAGAAAATTTGTAACCTAGATGGCTACACCCAGGTGTTAGATTATATTTAGCTTTTGACTATCGTCTCATTAACCGTATCTCAAGACCTCTGCTGGACTGCGCAGTACTTACTTACTTATTGTATGGGCAGTGGTTACCCTGGTGTCAGAGTTGTTCAAGCCGCCTAGTAGGGCTCTGACATGGCTTAACGACTGTTGCCTACTGGCTACAACCGGGACCGACAACTGCCCTCCGAAGCACGAAGACGCTCAGAAATTAAACCACTTTGGCGGTCACCCATCTATGGACTGACCGCGAGCCTAGTTGCTTAACCTCGCCAATCAGTTACGGACCGGTGAGAGCATCTGGCTATGAGCCAGTAAATCCTTAGAAGAAGAAACTTTACAATATGAAAAATTACTCAATACTTTTACGTTAGTTTATCGTATGGGCAGTGGTTACGCTGGTGACCGTTTTATGCTTCTAACGTGGTTTATCGACAGTCGTCTAATTCTACTCTACAACCGGGACCCACAGCTTAACTTACCCTCTGATGCACGGAGACGCCTCTGTCAGAGGGCACGTTTAGAAATAAAACGGTGACGAGCCTAGGTTCGTTGTCAACTGTTACCTAGCCGATCACTTCTGACTGATGAGCGGAACCAACTGGCTGTGAGCGCCTCTAATATAAAAGGAAAATAAATTAGGTATTTTTATCGAAGGCTCCTAAATTAGGTATCATTTATTTTGGAGTGTTTCGAATTTGACTTAGCTTTCTACCTCTATATTACAATTCGTTAAAGTTTATTTGAGAATTTATTGGGACGTTTTCATACAAAAAACTGCTTCGATTCCTGAATTAAATAGCTTAACACCAGCGGGCCGTGTAAAAACTTTGCTCGAATGTTCTTTTTAAAGAACCATTAGCTGATAATTTATTGTGAGTCCCTAATGAATAGGAGTAGTAATTGTTGAGTCTCGGTGAACCTACTTCTATTACTGAGTATACAATTTTAAATTAAGTAGAAAGGTAGGTACGATTTATGTCTTTATAGTATCTAGACTGCCGCCCATAGTTTCGATGACTCATAGAAGGTGGATCATTCGTCTTCGTCTACGGCAACAATAATTTGAAACAACACTGACAGCACAAACTTGATAACCGAAAGTTAGCAGTTCATGATAGGATTATGGCTTATCGAGTTATATAATCACTGAGTAATTAGCCAAATGTACTGTCGTATAAATATACAGTTCGGACAAAACCTTAGACCCATACCTCGGGACCTTTGTATCTCATTTGATGCTCGTATAGGCCACCTATTTGTGTGACCAATAAATCCGCATCCCCTTAATTCCTTATTAAAGTTTCTTTTGAAATAGAAACATACTTAAAATTTATTTTTCAGTGAGTATATCTCGCGTACCTTCATTTAAATTAATTTTCCATGATAATGGACTGAGTGAATCACAATTAATGGATGTATCTGTTGTATGGTGACGGCGGTGAATATCAGAATATCATAACCCCAGCTCATCCCGTGGGGGGCGTATAAGTCGACCCGAGGGAATATCTATCAGAGGACGGGCAGCAGCTTCCTTCTGTGTACTATGACCATCTTTCTGCGATCGCCGTCTGCCAAGCGTGGCGATTATGGTATATTCCCCCAAGATGATTCATGGGGGAGGCTTGTCCAACAGTGGACTTCTTTAAGCTATAAATATTACCTTATAAAACCTTGAAAGAATCTTAATCTCTCAGGTCTTAATCTCAAAATGAAACGACGATTGATGTGATAAGGATGGATTTTATTCTATGACATCCGAAATTTTCTATCACTCAAAGTCGAATGTGTAATCTTTCTGTTATTTTCCATACGTCAAACTCATCAATCAATTCGTAATTCCGTAAAAATGTAAATACAAGTTATAAGATAAAGATAAGATAAATACTCTTTATTGCACACCAATTACAGTAGTGCAAGATAAAATAATTTAAGTAGGAATCTAAATACTTACAAACTAATAATGGCATTTACTTAATAGTAATACTACCATGTCATTAGATATAATACATACTTAATTACATAAACATAATAATACATACATAGATACATACATAATAAATAATATAATATGGAAGGACAGTGGAAATGCATTCATAGAGACAAGTAGTGGTTTTTCACTAGTGTTTTGAACAAACCAAGGGATTGAGCACGTCTAATTGTTAAAGGCAGCGCATTCCAGAGGCGAGCTGCCTCAACAGTAAAAGATTTACTAAAAAGTTAGTGGAATGTGTTGGTAAAGACAGGTTTAAGTTAAACATAATTAATTACAGAAATAGCATGAAGTTATTGACGTTTATGGCAGCGGTGCTAGTAGGTATAACCTACAAATGATTATGCAACGTACAAAATAATAATCAGCCAGGATGTATACCTTACAACCTTGAACGAAAATCTTTCAAGCAACAGTTATTTCAAATCATAAAATGTCTCTTACAACGCACTTAGTCAACGTAGTGTTTGTTTAGTGACTAACATAATTACACAGTCCGCTTTTTATTGGCAGGAATATAAAGTTTGACACTATAAATGTATAAAAGTCACGGAACTCTCAGTGCGTGAATACAATTCGCACACGTCCCAGTTCTTTTACATAGTTTATCAAAACTTTGCTAACGCTAATAAACTGCCTTTTATATGTTATCATAAGATATAAAACCGGTTTATACGACGATTACATATAAAAGCCCGACTCTAATACTGACAATAACAAAAGATATCGTTAAAGTAGATACGAAAACAAAACAACCCAGTTGAACACAATAAAAATATCTAACTTATAATATTATGTGAACATGTTCTACAAATAGCGCAGTTTATCTAAATCTCGCGGACCTTTTGCGACCTTTAACTTTTTAGAGGTTGGTTCAGATTGATGTTTTTTTAGCAGTGTGCTTCTTATACATTATTTTGTCGGTGAAAGAGCGATACAGCGACAAACCGCTATTTGTCGTCGTGGGCCGGGAATAAATCACGCTACCCTACGGTTAGGGTCGCCATGTATCCGCTCTATATGTCGTGGTCCGGTATTTATGCTAGCTACCTATCTTTGCGAAGAAAGGACTCCAATGATATATGTTTTGTTGAAGTTATCTACGACAAATGAGTTTGGTACACTTCTTTAGGCAGGTATACAACGTGTAACTTCTTTATGTTTATTTGGTTACTTATTTTTTTTATTTAATGGCCAGTGTTCTAATTTAACGTAACGTCTAACACCTCTTAAAGTAATGTATAGGGTTCCTTATCCAATATTACTTCGCTATATATCTGTACATCTTTCAGCTGGCGGTTTCTCATGAACTCTAGATAGATAAGAGTTTGAATGTTCTCAGTATATTTCTATTGCAGTAATTTTTTGGGTTTCGTCTCCAACATTACTCCGCTATTTACCTGTATATCTGTCAGCGGGTGGTTTCTCATGAACCGTACATAGGTAACAGAATTTTCACAGATCACATATATACCTATATAATTATATTTTGCAGCTATGATACAAAATAAAATAATATATTGAATTAAATTTTAGGGGACATCCTCTTAGAAAAGTAATCATTTCGATATTTTTCGCTCAGAGTGACAATCATTTAATATTTATTTTCTTATTTATTTATTTAAACACATAAACTATCATTACAGGAACTTAATACCTAATTCAATAGCCTATGTGCTTATAGTCATATCATATCATGTAGGTACCTACGAGATAGTAGGTTGTCCATCGTGTGCGAGTCCGATTCTCACTTGGCAGGATTTTGTATCTTTAGTTCTGACAAAAACACACAGGAAAGGTATTTTTAGTTTAGTCCATTCAATTTAATCACATAATACTGAGAGAAAATAAGCGTGAAATCATAACCTGTCCACCAATTAAGCACTCTGGACGAGCCATTTTTGCCGTATGATTATTTTAAACATGCTCCATTCCTTTCATACGATCTGTAATAGATACAGTTAGTAACTACATTTAAAATAGTTTAGTCATATATTTTAAAAACATACAGCGTGAATTCAATTTCAGTAGTGCATAATTAAAAGTTCAATTCACTTATCAGACGGAACAGGTCGTGGAACAACCGATTTGAAATTATACGTATAACTAAATTCTGGCTCTACAATAAAGTACATTATCTGATCGGCATTTAAATTAAATTAAAAGTAATGGAATCGGGCGTTATTTTGCGGAAATTCATAACATTCTAAATACAAAATCAAAACTACTGGGCCAATCTATGTAAAATTTTTATGGGACCAAATGGCTACTACCAACTCATCAAACTAAAGAAGAATCACGTAAATTGGACCATAAATCTCCGAGTAATCGTTGTACACACATAAAAAAAAACCAATGAACTTGAGAACCTCCTCCTTTTGAAATCGGTAAAAAAATAAATATATTGTATTAATTCCGCTAGTCTAATTAGCGGAATTAACACTACATGTTAATTTTAAATTTTGAATTAAAAGAAAAGTTTAATTTTACACAGTTGTTAAACATAATACGATTTGGTTGTTACAAAGTGAAGTTAGCCAATAACAAAACAAGCTGATTCTTAATTTAACTGTGTATTGAGTTTTGTGAAATCACCATCTGAGTTAATTACTAAAGTTCTAGCCAAATGACCTAGCCAAAAGTCCACTTCGGTTGTCAGAAGAGGCAAATAATGATTTAATTTGATGTCATAGTCGATCGCTCAGTAACTTACGTAATGACAATCCCATATAAATAATATATCTAACCGTCCGATCAATTTGGTTAAGCCTTAAGGAACAACTATTACCTAATCAATATCAGGCGGATATTGCTTATGAGATAAGCTCACTTCAAATATATAACGTATATCCTTAATAGTGTGGGATACTTAAGATTACATTAGATTTCCTACTACTTATTAATTATTTTACGGAACAATGTCCAATTCGATTTGTCGGTAAATTAACAATGTTTGCTAGTTAAGGAGCTTAACTAATTAACTACCACACATTGTGAATTAATTATAGTTATAATTTTCCCCACATAAATAATATATAATTACATTTAATACAGGTTTATTAAAATTATATGTACTCTACGTATCACTTATTATTTAAAAAAGATAACGCCCGCTCTAGTGAAATTAATCCCTGAGTCCAGCATACTGTACAAAGCTATAATTAACGGTTAAAAAATACACCCAGACTCAGTACAACTACTACTGGGTCACACAAATAGTTCTACTGTGCGGGAATAGAAGCCGGGACACGAAGTGGCGATGCGACCGTCTTAACCGCTGCGTCAAATGATACCGCTGATAAGATGAAATCATTAAAAATATATGTAGTGAACCCACAAGTCGCCACTTTCTCAGTGTCTTCGCTACGTTTAAATTATAGGACCTACACAAAATAATCTTCTTCCAAGGATTTATCAGCACCAAGTATTTTTCCATTAGGGGTTTGCAGTTGGCAAACTTAATTCTCTAACTTCACAGTTTTGAGTTAAGGATAGATTAAAATGAAGTATAAAATCAAATTGTTCATCACTATATCGATAGCCGAGCTTTCTGGAATTGAGAAGTTCGTACTTCTGTATGAAACAGTTTACTTCGTTAACAGTCGATACTTTTGCTGCACGATACTAACTGATTCTAAATATCCAAAGTTGTCCGTCGAATTCATCTGAGTAAGTTTGGCTACTGTTCAGACGCGTCGCGTTCACAAACGGCGGCAGACGCGACGGCACCGACCGTCATATTTGTGACTCTTTTTACTCCTCTCCTAAAAGTTTTACAACAAGTAAACATGTTTACAACTCATTACGAGAGTGTTTATTGATTGATCTTTTTCAGAATCGCTGTATCCGAGATTTGCTGAGCCAATACCGAATGTAACAGTGACTGTTGGAAGGGATGCTCTGCTTGCGTGCGTCGTTGACAATCTTCGAAGTTTCAAGGTAAATAAATGTATTGCTTCGAACAGTAGGTAAATAACATATAACTTTACTGGTCTGGTATTATATCGCAGCCAGTATTTTATGAGAGTATTGTGAACGTTAACTGCCGGCACAATTAATATAACTTTCAGGCGCGGTGATATTTATTTGTAGGTATACTTTGATATATTATTGCGTGTTAGTAACAGGCAAAGAGTAGTCAATATTAACCGTCAAAAACTCGACATGCCATGATATCCAGACAAAGTTAAGTTCTGTATGCATAAAAATACGTACAAAAAGCGCGCACTGAAATCGGCATATCTATTTGGGAGTTATGACAATACACTTGAAGGTGGTTTGTTATAAATTTAAAGCTCATGGCTACCACGTACCTTCAATATACTTACTTGTTCGTTCTTACTTGTACTTGGAATTCCAAGTCATAATGTATAAATGAGTAGTACTTATACCGAATAATCGAAAGACATGAGCGAACCCAGATATGGTATTCTACTTTGTGTATTTTAAAGTGATAGAGAGATTCCTATTTATAAAGCCTTAAACGTGTCCAAATAAATCGAAAATAATCGTTCTCGTCGTCTTTTCAACCAATAACAAAAGCCTAAAATTACGCGTCTCAGCTGTAGCGCATTAACTGTCGTCTATTATTTGCTGTGAAATCTGTCATGGACGCCAATCGCTTGAGGTAAGTCGATAGGTTGCAGACTTCCACAACTAAAACATGGAGTTACAGTCGTGGAAGTCTGTAACAACCCATCGTATCCGTGGCCTCCAGCTGCAGTTAGAAAAGACGTCTGGTAACTTCATGGATACAACTCGGTTTTACTCTGTAACCCCAAAGTACGTCGAAGGGGAAAATGTAATTCCCCCAATAATCTCATAATTTAAATCACAGCATGTAGTGTGATCACGTGAATTGCCAGTTTCGATTGGAAGAAAATATAACGAAGTATTCGAATCACTCGGCCACTTGGTTAGGTTATTTGTACCTACAACTAAGTCAAAACACAAATGTAGGAAAAGTCTGATCACAAATATACGTAGCTACTACTGGGACCTGGGACATACGACAAACTTTGAAACCTTACAATCCCCAAGGTTATCGTGACTGGTGACTTTTTCTTCTATATCAATGTACAGTCTACTCACCTCAGTGGAAACACTTGTACACACGGCCACATATCAAGCTATACATTTCCAATATGAGCTGATCTGTCATTGTATGGAAATCCTATTAAACGCGAGATCAGCTTATACGGGAAATAAATAGCTTGACGTGTAGCCGTGTGTACCACGAAAATAACCATATTATACGGTATAGAATTAAAATATAAACTTTGTTAACAGGTAGCATGGGTGCGGATGGACACACAAACAATCCTGAGCATCCATCACAACATCATAACTCAAAATGCGCGCATCAGTCTGTCGTACAACGACCACCGTTCATGGTACTTACACATCAAGAATGTGTCTGAAGTGGACCGCGGCTGGTACATGTGCCAGGTCAATACTGATCCTATGCGCTCCAGAAAAGGATATCTACAAGTTGTCGGTACGTAAAACTTATATGTTCCTTGTGTTATGTTACTGTTGTATCGTATGTTATGTTACTTCTTTAGGTGCGTTATGAAAATGAAGTGATGAGAGGAAAATTTTAAGTTGCGCGCGCGTCTCTGTAACACAAAAGTAATAGGTTTAAAATGCCCGCTACACCGCTCATTAAGTCTCGAAAAAAAGCTACCAACAAAATGGTTGTTTATTGTTTGCTTGAAAAATATAGGCAATAATACTCATATGCTCGAATTTTACTTGCCCGAATGGTTTGTTGACCATGAAAGTTATGTGACATACTCCTGTTTGCCCATACATTAAATTCCATAATGATACGAGTGCCATGCATATTGTTATCCATTTTATTAATTGCAATAATAATATTTAACAGAATATTTCAACGCCATACTAAATTAATTTCGAATACATCCAAGCTATGTATGTCCATGAAATTCCTACTGGTGCTTTACAATTATTAACAAACTTGTTTTACGTACACTGGTGGGTAGGCAAAACATTTTTAGGCGATATTTATGACAATAGTATAACTGCTTGTAATAAATATATGACAGTATGATTATATATTAACATTATTTTAATTGTAATACCTACTTACCATTATAATCGATCCAAATCGCTTCCATACAAAATTAACCTAACGCCTTTTCCTAAAAAGCGATTGGCTTTCTGGCTTTGTTTTTCATGTTCTAACCTAACCTAACTGAACCAAACCTATACTTATTGATCGTTTCGCTTAAACCGATTTTATTATTTTTTTCTAGTAGCAATTTCGATGGCAAATCATATTAGGGCATATGATAATTACGGCTTACAATGATGATAACAAATTATGTTATTGAAATCGACTTTATGGGGAACAAAGTTTCTAGCACGTGACTAATACATATTGTACACTATGAGTATGAAATATTAAATGATGAGAATAAAATATTGTCTATTGACCAGTATAGCAGATTAAATTATGGCAAATGAAATTCTGACAAAATAGAAATAAAAGCTATGTTATAAGCGCATGTTGTTTTCTAAATTATACTCATTATTATTATATTTTGACACGCAAAAAATCCTAAGCATTCTCCATGATATCAGATTTTACTGATGAGGCTGCCCCGTTTCTGTAGTGCTTCAGGGATGTTCGCTGATGCTCACTGCACAACAGTGACCAACGTATTTACAATGCAGTCGACTCTCAATCATGCTTAAGACACTGTTGGAGCTGTCCCACACCCTGCACACCACGGAAGCGAATGCGTAAAAGTTGTTTACGCATTGTTGCGTAAAAGCAATCTACATGCGCACGGTCTCACGTGGCATAGTGCAACAGTGACATATACCTTAATAAATTTACTTTTTTTTGTAGTATTGTTTTGCCTTGTTTTTGTTTAATGTTTTTGCTCATAAGTTTTATTTACAATCTTGATGAGTCTTGGTTACTCGAATAAAGAAAAATTCTATTCTATAACTCAGATCACTCGTATCAGTTTCTTGTATTTCGACCTTCGCTTGTGGAGCCTACACGCTGTACAGAAAAGGTTTTATTATCATTACAAACCTATAGATATGTTAGCGAAAATGTATTACGTATACCACAAATTGATCTTGTAGACCGTCGTGTTTAGATAAATATCTTATTTTTGTCGAAATTTAACTCAGTGTACAGGCTTTTAATTAATTGGGTCTGATACGAACCCTCTAAACTGATTGAATGGTAATAAAATCATAATATATAATAAATACTTTTGTCCTCGAAATCATCTGTCGTAGGTACTTCTACTAAGGTGAAAAATCTACAAGTGCTTAGTCAGTCTTTTATATATTTGTGTACATCGTGATCTGGAGTAGGTAAGTCTGTCCCAGTTACGATCGTTGTGTACTATTTATTGTCACTTTTTATTAGTGTTATCGTAATTACTTAAAATTCTGTACATGTAAATATGTCTTTCATTCATACTAGAGACAGCATTTTTTTTATTATATTAATAAAGTACCAAGTGTAGTACTTTATATATATTACAATGTAGTCTAGAGACTAATAAGTAATTTTATATTAACCTAAACTTCTACATAAACATAATTAATTCTAAGAATCAGTCCACCGACTTTCCTTAGTCATATTTGTTAAGGGAAAGACACTTTGTTCATGTGTTCTTTATAATTACATTATTGCTAACACTAATCACTAAATACACTAATCACTAATCACGACACTAGTTCATAGGGTTTTGTTCTCTTTAAACGTCTCACTAGCTCTGTAATGTCTAGGAGTTGGATGGCCTCGACGTTCACATGATGTAGAAGCCTATTTTCATGAGCAGTAGCGTATTTCCGCATGGTCTCTGCAACGGAGTCCATCTTTAGATCTCGGTGTAAATCGTCATTTCTTATATACCAGGGTGCATTTACGATATCTCTATCTATGATATTAATGTTGCTTTTTTTGGCACAACCCCACAATTGTATGCCATAAGTCCATACGGGCATTAAAATTTGTCTGTATAACAAAAGTTTATTATGTACTGCCACTGGCGAAGATCTTCCAGTAGCCAGTATATTTTTTTATATCGCAAATCGAACTCTTTTCTTTTCTTTTTGACGTGCGCTTTCCATCGTAATTTGGCGTCGAGTGTCATTCCCAGATATTTAGCAGTATCTGCGTATGGAACTCGTTGGTTGTTGATATATATCGAGAACTTATGCGGTTTTTTGTTGGTAAAGTGCACACAGCATAAGCACAAATTGGCAGCAGTGCCGAGGACCCTTCTAAATCATCAAAGATATATATGGCATATTCGGTATATAACAAACTCCCCGTGAGCATATCCAGTAGCACTACATTACCGAGTTTTAAAGTTTGGTTGAAGCAGTGGCTTATCGAGCAATTTTATTCGGATGGCGAATTTATAAAATGTTAATTGTTAAGTATAAGACATAATTTTGTGACATTTGCTTACTGTTATAATATTGTTAAACTAGGACATGTAAAATATAGGTATGACCAAAAAGTGACTATTGTCATATAGTCATATTTCACTAGGTGCACTTTCTGACTCGGTTAGACTTCTTTAAGAAGGTTCATCATTCGAGTTGTAGCAAATAATGTCATTTATTACATATTATATTCGAATAGTTATCTAGAAGATATCGCGAGAAGATATCATAAGTGATAAGACCATCATTTGTACGTAATGTGTTAAGTATCAAAATCACTGTCGTCATGTTGTTCTTCTTGTTTTGATGTATTAATGAATACCCTAGTGACGTCATAATTGACTTACTTCAGTAACTGTTTGTCCCGTACAAACAGTTACAGCAAGTTAAAGCAAGTTGTATTTCTGAGTGTAGCAGAAAGAAGTTTATATAGCTGATATTTTCTACCATATACTGTATGAAATATTCGAAGAAAATCACTCAAATAGTAAAGCTAATTAATAAAGTAAGTCGGTATGTGTGCCTTGACAAAATATGTACTTATACAGTTTATTGGTTTACACAGTGCCCCCATCAATCATCGATAACATGACGTCAACGGACATGGTGGTCCGCGAAGGGTCTGATGTGACGTTAGTGTGTCGAGCTTCGGGCTACCCCGAGCCTTACGCAATGTGGAGGCGAGAAGATGGCCAAGACTTTATCTATAACGGTGAATCGGGTAAGTTAACTCATTATTAATGACCTTCGACTAGAAAGTCGAATTTTTAATGACCTTCGACTAGAAAGTCGAATTTGGTAATGAACAACGAATACTCTGGACGGAGACTGGCCGGTGGCCACGAGCACTATTTAGGGACGACTCAACGGGATGGATACATGTAAAACTCCGTAGCACAGCGTACTAGAATCGCAAAATCTACGACCCCGAGCGAATACTATTATTTTTACCCGACTGCGGGACGCAAAGGGTAATGTGTTTATCAGGCTATGTATGTATGTATGTTCCTTTGAAGCACTATACAGACCAAACACCTGGACCGATTTTAATGATTCGCACGTTAATCGATTCCTTTCAGTCCGGAAAGTGTCACTAAAGACATGACGTTAGTGAAAATTCAATATGGCGACTACTGGACGCCATATTGTGAAAATTTAAAAAAATTAAGTCAGCAAACTATGTCATGTGGGCTATCGTTGAATAGGTATTTAAAAAACATTTTTAGTTTTCTTTCAACATTTTTCGATTTGACCGGCTGTTTAGGAGCTACATCGATCTAAAGTTGCGTAACAACTATTCTCACATTTAGGTTTTAAAACAGTAGAAATTTACGATGAAAAGACGAAAAATTCGTATGACTGTGCGTGTGAGTGTTGATGGACATATACTAAAGTATCTATTAGGTATATTGGACTACCTAAAGTATCTAACGTCTAACACGGTCGCCCATCTCCAACTTCAAAAGATTGAGTACTTAACTTCACTTGAAAAACTATATATAGGTAGGTACCTACCGGAATCGAATTGTTTTAAATGCAATGACAAAGATATAAAGAACAACGTCCCTTTGGTTGGTGGGAGAATCGAACTATCAACAACCGAATTTCATGCGCTTTGTGGACAAGGTCAAATTTAAAGAAAAATGTTACCTTTAATAATAGGTCTTTACCTATGAAATTGCCGTTTTGTATGAAAAAATTTAAACGAATTTTTTTCATGAATTTTTTTATTTGTATTAATCGAAGTAATCACCCATGCAATCAATGCATCTTTGCCATCGCAGTGGCAGTTTATTGATGCCCTTCTTAAAGAAATCAGCTGGACGGGAGGCAACAAATTCTTCAAAGGCATTTTGTACTGCCTCTCGGGTATTGAATTTTTTTCCCGCCAAGAAGTTATCCAAATTCTGGAAAAAGTAGTAGTCTGTAGGCGCAAGGTCTGGTGAGTAGGGCGGATGACGGAGAGCTTCCAACCCCAGTTCTTGCAACTTGGAGACCGTCTGCTGTGCAGTATGAGGTCGCGCGTTGTCGTGCAGGAGCAGCGGAGACGAGCGATTGACCAATGCTGGTTGGAGATGCGCCAGCTTCTCCATCATTGTGCTCAGTTCTTCACAGTACACATCTGCAGTAATGCTCACCCCGTTTGGTAAGAAGCTGTGATGAATCACACCGGCGCTAGACCACCAAACAGTGACCATCACTTTTCTAGGGGTAAGTTTTCGTTTAGGGCATTGTTTAGGTGCTGAACCAGGATCCAACCAACTTGCTGAGCGCTTGCGGTTATCAAACAGAATCCATTTTTCATCGCAGGTAACAATGCGGTTCAAAATTCCTTCATTTGTGTGTCTGTTGAGCAGTGCAAGGCACGTCTCGACGCGTACTTCGCGCTGGCGATCATTGAGTTCGTGGGGCACCCATTTGTCAAGCTTTTTTACCTTGCCAATTTGACGCAAATGGACCAATATTGTTTTGACGCTAACGTCGAAAGCTGCTGCTAATTCAGCCGTAGATTGTGTATCATCAGCTTCCACAACCGCCTTTAATTCGTCATTGTCGACCAAAGTCTTCGGACGACCACGAGGTTCATTTTTCAGGTCGAAATTTCCAGAACGGAAGCGAGCAAACCAATAACAGGTGGTGCGTTGGTTTGTAGTGTTAGCTCCGTAAACGTCGTTGATGTTGCGTGCCGCTTGTGCCGCGTTGCTGCCACGACGGTACTCATATTCCATAATTACTCGAATTTTTAACGTATCCATGATGACGAAAAAGATTGAAATGCGATGAAAATGTAACACTAATCAATAAAGAAATGACTACTTTTGGAAAAAAGAATCCATGTTTTTAAAATAAAATTAATTTCAAATTAGAATTCTTAGCCAAACAAAAATTATTTTGATTTGAAATGGCCAGTACTGCAGAACGGCAATTTCATAGGTAAAGACCTAATATTATGTTGGCTAGTAACTGTACACAAGTTGCAAGGGACAACTTTGAATTGAGCCGTTGTCGATCTCAGTTTGTGCATTTTAATTTTGAATTGAATTGAATTTTTCATAAAGCCAGGTTAAGTCTTTAGATGATATTTAGATTAGATTTAATTATTAGTACTCTGTACCACCGCAAGCTACTAAACAATCCTCATTATATCAAATCTCTCAATGAAATCACGAGATTGCGAAATTTGCAGTCATATAACAATAACAATGACTGACTTATGTCTCAGCTTATAGAGCTGCTTGTATTAACATATCACAGATTAAAAAATATAGATTAAAAAGAAAACAGTAAAAGAAAAAAAAATGCCACTCTGGAAAGTGGAACTCTAATTAAATATTGCCAATCGGACTATCTCGTAAATAAGCATGGACTCTTTTTCTTTTCTATATTAATGTATATGTAGTCCAGATATAACTCATTATACATGCACTTTGTTTGCAGACGATATCCTTATAGTTTTGGCATAGAATCACAGTAGTACACAAATACACAAGTCCCTCGTCCACAACATAGTGAAAATCAGAAGTGTGTCGACTAGGGTTGCGTACCTTATACTCAGAATTACCAAGCAGTATTCGTTGAAGGTCATACAGGTTTACGCGCCGACTTCGACGCACTTCGACGATGAGGTTGAGGTCATGTATGAGGATATTTCTAGAGCCATACATACCTCGAACTCTTATTTCACTGTGGTCATGGGGGACTTTAACGCGAAGCTGGTTAAACGATTCGGGAATGAGCTGAGAGTGGGGCAATTTGTAACTGGAGACCGGAATCCCCGGGGCCAAATGCTGGCCGACTTCATGGAGAAGGAGGGACTCTTTATGATGAACTCCTCTTTCAAGAAGCCGGAAAACCGCAAATGGACCTGGGTAAGCCCCGATGGTAAAAAAAAACGAGATAGACTTTATCTTGTCGACGAGTAGACAGATGTTCAATGACGTCTCAGTAATCAATACGGTTAAAACCGGGAGCAATCACCGACTGGTGAGAGGCTCATTGAACCTAAATGTCAAGCTCCAGAGGTTCCGACTGATAAAGTCTACGCTCCGACCTTTACCCATCTACATCCAAAACCCTGAACCCTTTCAGCTCGTACTACAAAACCGTTTCGAATACCTAGCAGATTGCGAGGAAGTGGACTCGTACCACGGCAGGCTCGTAGAAACTGTCCATACGGCTGGGTCTAAGGTCTTCAAGGCCCACCGTACAAACAGAACCAAAAAGATCTCTGACTATACCCTGCAGCTTATGGACGAAAGACGGAAAATGGTTCTGACATCCTCTGATGATGCTACCAGATACCGGCAGCTCAACAGACAGATCTTAAAGTCTTTGACTCGCGACACGCGTCAATTTAATACGAGTTGTATTAAAGAAGCTATTGCACGGAACAAAGGCTCTAAAGTGTTTGCAAGAGAACTATCTGTTGGACAGAGCCAACTGACGAAGCTGAAGACTGAGGATGGCAGAATCGTCACGTCTAGACCTGAGTTGCTGGGAGACATCGAGAGGTTCTACGGACAGCTGTATACGAAAACCCAGTCACCTGTCGATAGTTGTGCCTCAGATCCCAGAGCACGACTAACCCAACACTTACCGACGACATCCCGGACGTCAGCCTGTGCGAGATTAGAATGGCTCTCGAACAGCTTAAGAACAACAAGGCGCCTGGTGATGATGGAGTTACGGCAGAGCTTCTGAAGCGGGTGTTACACCAACCCTACGAGCCCTTCAGAAGTTATTTAACTCCGTCATACTAGAAGGTCAAACGCCACAAGCATGGCACAGGGGTGTGGTGGTGCTCTTCTTCAAAAAGGGCAATAAAACCCTCTTGAAGAATTACATTGAGAAGGGTCACTTTTGCTGGTGTCCCATACCATTTCAGGAAGCACACCTTCCCAGCTTCTGCAACATCACTATGGCTGGAGCTTGGGTTGTAAAAGATCTTTGCTGCTTCCTGAATAATTTCCGAAATTAAATACAATTTACAGAAACCCACTTTGCTTCTTCTAAACGTTGCTGATGTTGTATTGTAGCCGGTAAATGAGTGTAAGAAGAGGATGTGTTCATATCCATCCTATTGCATCTCATTTTTTGTCATTCATTCATTTATCTTCATTTTTCAGTTTTAGCCAGTAAGGTTGCGTTTCCTACAGTGAGCATTGAGCGAAAAGCAATCTTCATGATGTTTTTCCCGCCTAAGCTCAGTTATCTGCTGTTACAAAAAAACGCGATATCTTACTGCTACCGCCCTTGACTCGTGGAGGTACTCCCAGCTTATGTTAAAATAAATTTAGAGATAATTCGGGCATCAGGTGATGGTCATCATGCTGAATAACTCATCATCATCTTGTTCCCACTAATATGCTAGTGGGTTTGGTTTCCGCACTTAGTCCCGATGAGGACCATTGTATGTGAGCTATGACGGCCTTCACTCCATCCAGCACACCTCTCTCCAGAAGCATATCAGGTCTCCTAAACTTCTCAAGGCATCTATATGAGTTCCGCTGAATAACTTAAATTTTCTATATTTCTGAAGCGTGTAGCTCATAAACGAATGGAAATATGAAAAAGTGCGTTTTAGCAAAAAATATTTTTTGCTAAATCGCACTTTTTTAAAGACATTAAATCGAACATACATAAATACACAATACACACACATAAAATCGAGGTCTTTGTCCCCCTCCCCTCTGCTCCCTCCGCCTCACATCCTAGACGTCAGGACTTTTAGTATGTTTTCCCTCTAAGTACTCTGAACAAGTTTCTGAAAATATCCTTTAGGTTCCCGCTCACGCACTCTATACCCTCCTTTGAGTCATTCCTTAATCGGACTAATGACAGGTGATCGTTATTGTAACTGGAAATTGCACATTGATCAAATATGCATGTTTTTATTCACGACTTCGCAAAACAGCCTTATTAGCAATCGATATTGATGGCATATCTCGGGTACTTTGGTTCTATCCTGAGGTATGGTATCTTACTATGGGGCAATTCAACAGATAAATCGAGAGCATTTCTATTGCAAAAAAATGCGTCAAAGCAACTACAGGTACTCCTCCGTTTGTCTCATGTAAATCATTGTTAAAAGGACTAAAAATTATGACTAGTGTGTTTGTACATTTTTCAAATTGGTGTATTTGTGAAAACGCAGCCACAGTATTTACTAGAGCTAAATATGTTTTTCCTCGCAACATGATAACTAATACAACACTATTTCAAAAAAGTTCCTATGCTGTATGTGTAAAAGTGTTTAATGCTTTGCCGCAAAATATTAGACATTTTTCAGCGGCAAAGTTCAAAAACCAACTCAGACTGTGGCTCCTAGAAAAATCATTCTATGCAATCAAATCAAATTTTTGACTGCACGTGAGGCGCAACGGCTAAGGCAGTCGCGTTGCCGCTTCGTGTCGCGGGTTCGAGTCCCGCGCCGGACAACTACTTGTGTGACCCATAAATATTTGTTCTGGGTCTGGATGTAATTTGTGTCCGTCTATTATATTATTATGTTGTTAAGTACCCTGCAACACAGGGATTAGATTCCATAGTGCAGGGGTGGTCTTTAAAAATACTGTGATTTATTTAATTAATTATATTATTTATGTAAAATTTGACATATAACAATCACACATTTCGCATGCTGTTTATGAGTAAAATTGATGAGACTAACCTAATAGTAAGACCACCACTGTACTCTATTTTAAGTGAAATAAATAAATGAATGAATAATATTTAATAACTAAATATAGATAGATAGATAGATAGATAGATAACTCTTTATTGTACACCAAGTAAAATACAATATAAAGAACAAGGATGCATTACAGAAATGTACAATTGGCGGCCTTATCACTAAATGTGATCTCTTCCAGACAACCTAGGCAGGGATTGGAGTATGGAATAAAAAGAGTTGCGGTAGTTGTCAGTGTACACAAATGATGACATGGTACGCACTGGTACCATGACTAAAACAGTGAACTTAATACGCTACAAACTTATACTTAACTTAAATATTATATATCATCTATACTATATATAACTATATACATATATAAATATAAATATATATTCTTGAAAATTATAACCATAATGTACACAAGAGCTATTTTTTATGCTGAAGTTCTAGACCAATTAAAAGTAATCAATTTGTACTTTGTTGAAGAGACAAGTAGTGTTCTTTCACAAGATTCTGAAACTGTCGTAGTGATTTTGCTTGACGAATTACTAATGGCAGTGCATTCCACAGACGGGCACCTTGCACAGCAAACGATTTGTCAAAAAATATTGAGGAATGCTCTGGCATTTTTAATCGAAGATTTTGCGATGATCTTAGTAATCTTGAATGTGACTCGTTAAGGAAAGAAAAGCGATCTTTAAGATAAGAGGGAGTAGAAGGAATAAACAATACATTGTATAGAAGTGACAGAATATGAGCATTCCGGCGAAAGCGAATGGGCAGCCACTTGAGCTTATTGCGAAATTCCGTGACATGATCATATTTACGTAGACCAAATATGAATCTTATACAGACGTTCTGGAGACGCTCAAATTTATCAAGCTGGACCTCGGTAAGATCAAGATAGCTGACATCTGCGTAATCTAGTATTGGAAGAAGAAGGGATTGAGCAAGCGCAATTTTGGTGCTAGTTGGGAGAAAGTTTTTAAATCTTCGCAAGGATCCAATCGACGCAAATATTTTGCGACTGACGTATTGAAGCTGAGGGCCCCAGGAGAGGCAGTTGTCCAAGTATATGCCCAAATTTTTTACTTCGCGATAATGAATGATAAAAATATAAATATTAAGAACAAAAATTATAATATATAATGCGGTTATTTTTGAAACTAGCTAGGAACTTATAACTAAAAAGTACAAAATAAAAAAATATTTAATAAATAAAAAACCCAACTGCGTAAATAATGAACCAAACTACGTACACAGACAAAGAACTGAAAGGAAAAAAACAAGCACATAGATGGCTGGTGGTCTAAAATTATATAATGTACTATTGAATGAATACTATTGAAGAAAATAAAATATATTCTAATAATGGAACATAACAACTGAACAGTCGGGATCCATTAGTCGACAGCCAATCTAATTTGTCAATGGATCCCGACTGTTCAGTTGTTATGTTCCATTATTAGAATATATTTTATTTTCTTCAATAGTATTCATTCAATAGTACATTATATAATTTTAGACCACCAGCCATCTATGTGCTTGTTTTTTTCCTTTCAGTTCTTTGTCTGTGTACGTAGTTTGGTTCATTATTTACGCAGTTGGGTTTTTTATTTATTAAATATTTTTTTATTAACTAACTAATACATTTAGTTAGTTAAAAAAACATTACTTACATTTGCTTAAATCCATTCCGAAATCATGACATCCAAAAAATATTTATTTGTTTTCGTGTTATATTCTAAACTTAAAAGTGGTCCATAATAGTTTTTAAGATAGTAGTTCATAAAATGTTCTCTAAATAATAACGGAGGGTCTCCTTTATTTTTGAGATTGCGTAAAGAATAAATATATTATTAGTTTTTTTATTGGAAATTTTATAAACTATCATTATATTTTAACTATAATTTGATGTCCCTTTTACAAGGTGATACTCCGCCTAACTTGGGATGATCTCTGTATTTGTAAAGATCCTGACTGTAGTATGTGGTGTACTTGGAAAGAATAAGCTCTGGCCCGCATGGTTCACGAACTCACTGTAATCCATACTCCATTCCTCTTCTAACCCTACTTTTTGACAGTCTTTGAATTATGTTTTACGCCATGCCATTTAAAATCCCATCCGTATTATGGGATTTTAAAGCTTACCTTAAAATTACATCCACATCCCATGAAGACAAAATTACAAGTCTTCTCACTCTTTTTATTTATCCCTCTAGTAATGATAATATACAATAAATTATTCTGCTCGCATTTCAGCTATTTTAATACCTTTTTATTATGTAATGCGCAAAGGGTTGAGAAAGCAAGAACCCTTACTTTCTAATTAAACCCTCTGTGCTTCCGTTCTGATTTTCAGAATCCATTGTAACCTACTAATATGTTATTTAAATCAAACGTGGCACCGAAATAATAGAATACATTTCTTTGGTAATATGTTCTTGTACGTAATTTATCATGAGAACCGATCGCAATCGATAGTAGTTCCTATCTATTTGTTCTTTATATTAGACATAACTGGGTCATTTGTCTTCGCTACCGTCCATGTATCGGGTGTAGATACCAACATCTATATTAAGCTTTACACATATCGTAGACGCAAATGAAGATGGCTAGAACCTTCTCTAATAATAGTAATGTTAGGTCAATATTAAAAAGGGTAAATATAGACCTAACATTACCACGTTTCATTAATGATAGAAGGTAAATTTCGAAGAAAAAGAGGGCCACTTTTTGGCAGCACATGTTACGCAGTGGCCTCGCCGCTTCGTGTACCGGGTTCGATTTTCGTGCCGGACAATTATTTGTGTGACCCATAAATAGTTATTCTGAGTCTGGATGTAATTTGTCTCCGTGTATTATGTTTGTAAAGTACCCCGCGACACAGGGATTAGATTCCCTAATGCGGGCGTTTTCCCTAAAAAATAAATAATTGAATGCATCTATTTTCATACCTCTGAACCGTTAATAGTTAACAAAATTGTATAAGAAGTCCGTGGTCGCTTAACAACTACCAATGATAAGAAATTTAGAGTTATATAAAAAACTATCTTACCTCATTGCAAATAAAACATTTTGATTTGTTTCATAAATGTTATATTTGCAATATGTATTCCGAAATCGATAGCATTTAAGCGGAATTACTACATGTAGCTAAAGTACAGACACCAGCACATCCAGCTACCCTAATCTGTCAAATTTCTTTTATAGATTTTCAAATTTATCACAAAATCATAAGATTCACTTTCAATTGAATACATTTTACAGATTGGGGTAGCTTGATGTGCTGGCGTCTGTACAAAACCGTTCCTGTGACAGCTATATGGCCCCCAGAGAGTTGTTTACAGAAGTCCCATCGGTCTTTATCTTCAATTTATTATTAAATGCATTGGTAACCGTCAGCCATCAGTGCACTTCTAATGTGTGTTTGAAAATTTGCATGAGACAAGTAAGTTGAAACTTGTAATAAAATCAAATACTATTTTCCATAAACTATGTACTTGGCATTTTTCACACTAAATATGTATTTAGATGAGATAGTAAGGAGACTCGTAGATAATCGCGATTACCTAGGATAACGAGATTAATAATGACTCTGGCTGTTATATGCCTATATATATTACTAGCTGGTGCCCGCGACTTCGTCCGCGACAATTTTGAATGATTACCAATTTAACTACTTACTTCTAGCTTAATATAAAAAAAAATACTTTTAAAAGAAATCTATATAAATAAAAAGAGAAGTCCTGACTGACTGACTGACTCATAAACGCCCAGCCCAAACCCTTGGCCCTAGAAAGCTGAAATTTTGCACAGATGTTTTCTTTATAATGTAGACAAGGAATAAGGAAGGATTTTTCGAAGTTCAACCCCTAAGGGGGTAAAACGGGGGTGCCAAGTTAGTATGAAACTTTGCCGTTTTTGAAGTTAGAGGCATGAAAGTTGGTATTTGGCCTTGCAGTTAAAAATAAAAAATATGCGTTTCAGCATTTTCGGAAATTTCACCCCCAAGGGCAAAAAATAGGGGATTTAATTTTGTACGAAAAAAGTCCCAATTTTTAAGTTAATCGCATGAAAATTAGCATTTGGCTTTTTAGTTTAAAATAAAAAATATATATTTCAGGATTTTCGAAAATTCCACCCCGAAGGTCATAAAATAGGGGATGTAAGTTTGTATGAAAAATGCGATATTTTTGAAGTTAAACGCATGAAAATGAGTATTTGGCCTTTCTGTTAAAAATATATAGCATTTATTTCAGGATTTTTGGAAATTGCACCCACAAGGGCGGAAAATAGGGGATATAATTTTATACTGCCTGACTGACATATCAACGCACAGACTTGAATTTTTACAGTAGCTACCTTTTATGACGTAGGCATCCACTGAAGAAGGGTTTTTGAAAATACCACCCCTAAGGGACTAAAATAAGGGACGAAATATTTTATGAAAGTCCTTAATTTTGATGTTAAAGGCTTTAGTATATAGACTTGCAGTTAAAAATTAAAATATATATTTCAGGATTTTTGAATATTCCACCCCCAAGGGCGTAAAATTGGGGATGTAAGTTTATACGAAAAAAGTGCCAACAAGTTTTAAGTTAAACGCATGAAAATTGGTATTTAGCATTACAGTAAAAAAATTAAAAGTATATGTTTCAGGATTTCCGAGAATTCTACCACGTAGGGTGACAAATAGGGGATGTTTGTATGAAAAATGTGACATTTTTTAAGGCAAACGCATGAAAATTAGTATTTCGCCTTTCATTTAAACATTATAAATATATCATCAGGAGTTTTGGAAATTGCACCCCTAAAGACGACTAAAATAGGGGATGTAAGTTTGTATGAAAATCTGTTTTTTTTTGGAGATAAAAGCATGTAAATTGCTATTTCAGTTAAAAATAAAGCAATCAAGGGAATAATTTTTTGTTAAAAAAAGGTAATCCATAACTGATTCAATAGGTCAACACGAAAAATGTACGCCAACTTAAATTATAGAGAAATTCGTTTCTTATTGCATAAAATTATAGAGAAATTCGTTTCTTATTGCATAAAATGTCGTGTTTGTTGTCGTCTAAGTAAAGATTTAGCATTTTATAAGATTTGTAACTCGACTAACTTTGTCGAGATGATGCGATCATCTCGACACGAACAATTTATACTACGCTAACTCGAATTTCGGGTAAATTACTTTTTTATCCAAATTTTATTAAATTAACGTTTTTTTAAAATGTTATAAAAAAATACCAAAAAAAAAAGAAGTTACAAATCTTATAAAATGCTAAATCTTTACTTAGACGACAACAAACACGACATTTTATGCAATAAGAAACGAATTTCTCTATAATTTAAGTAGGCGTACATTTTTCGTGTTGACCTATTGAATCAGTTATGGATTACCTTTTTTTAACAAAAAAATATTCCCTTGATTGCTTTATTTTTAACTGAAAAACCAATTTACATGCTTTTATCTCCAAAAAAAAAACAGATTTTCATACAAACTTACATCCCCTATTTTAGTCTTCTTTAGGGGTGCAATTTCCAAAAGTCCTGATGATATATTTATAATGTTTAAATGAAAGGCGAAATACTAATTTTCATGCGTTTGCCTTAAAAAATGTCACATTTTTCATACAAACATCCCCTATTTGTCACCCTACGTGGTAGAATTCTCGGAAATCCTGAAACATATACTTTTAATTTTTTTACTGTAATGCTAAATACCAATTTTCATGCGTTTAACTTAAAACTTGTTGGCACTTTTTTCGTATAAACTTACATCCCCAATTTTACGCCCTTGGGGGTGGAATATTCAAAAATCCTGAAATATATATTTTAATTTTTAACTGCAAGTCTATATACTAAAGCCTTTAACATCAAAATTAAGGACTTTCATAAAATATTTCGTCCCTTATTTTAGTCCCTTAGGGGTGGTATTTTCAAAAACCCTTCTTCAGTGGATGCCTACGTCATAAAAGGTAGCTACTGTAAAAATTCAAGTCTGTGCGTTGATATGTCAGTCAGGCAGTATAAAATTATATCCCCTATTTTCCGCCCTTGTGGGTGCAATTTCCAAAAATCCTGAAATAAATGCTATATATTTTTAACAGAAAGGCCAAATACTCATTTTCATGCGTTTAACTTCAAAAATATCGCATTTTTCATACAAACTTACATCCCCTATTTTATGACCTTCGGGGTGGAATTTTCGAAAATCCTGAAATATATATTTTTTATTTTAAACTAAAAAGCCAAATGCTAATTTTCATGCGTTTAACTTAAAAATTGGGACTTTTTTCTTACAAAGTTAAATCCCCTATTTTTTGCCCTTGGGGGTGAAATTTCCGAAAATCCTGAAACGCATATTTTTATTTTTAACTGCAAGGCCAAATACCAACTTTCATGCCTCTAACTTCAAAAACGGCAAAGTTTCATACTAACTTGGCACCCCCGTTTTACCCCCTTAGGGGTTGAACTTCGAAAAATCCTTCCTTATTCCTTGTCTACATTATAAAGAAAACATCTGTGCAAAATTTCAGCTTTCTAGGGCCAAGGGTTTGGGCTGGGCGTTGATGAGTCAGTCAGTCAGTCAGGACTTCTCTTTTTATTTATATAGATATACTTAAGTTCAGTTTAATATTTTTGTTACATACTGAAATGTTGCGCAAAACACAAAGGAGGTTCCGAGTCCGAGTTTTTAACAAATTAAAAAAAGTTGTATGATAAATTTGGCACCATAGAGTTAGAAGTAAGTAGGTTTAAAGATGTCTTGAATTCACAAATTTGGCGCACACGATGTTATAAATTCAAATTTAATTCATCCTCTAGCGGATAAAAACGACTTATGTACTCAGTATCGAAGAGCAAAAATACTCATTCCGAAATGGGGTGATAAAAAATAAACAAGTGCCATCTGAAGAACTAAAGAACAAGTTTTTGGGTGTGTACTTATTAACTAGATTGTATGGAAAACAAAATAGCTCAATACAAATACATGAAAAAAAAAGTCTCAACTTTATAAACACTTTTGGATGAGGCCTATGTCCAGTAGTGTATGATATCAGACTGATAATGTAATGATACATGATTTTGTTCTCAGTGAGCGTCGTGGATGGAGAGACACTGACGATCACAAAGGTGTCACGTTTGCACATGGGAGCGTACCTGTGCATTGCGTCTAATGGTGTGCCACCGTCAATTAGCAAACGGATCATGCTCATGGTTCAGTGTGAGTATTATTAACAAAGATTGATTAACAGAATTAAACGTATGGGCAAAGACTATGGCTGTAGATAGTCGGCTCCGACGTGGATTTTCGCTATGACCTTTGGCATTGAGCACCTATTTACCGGCTTCATCGTCCTATTTGTTTTGAAGTTCTAAATTTCAAGCAATATTGAACCTTTAAGGAGTATGAGAGATTTTGCTCCATGTGTGTTCTACGCGGTACTTGAAGTCTACGCTGCATCTGATTTCCTTATTTGTTTTGAATAACTAATAATGGATACAAACATTTATCTCATTCACAATTGCACACGTAAATATTGACCGGCGAATATAGGATTTCTGATTTAAACAGAAAGTTAGTATAATTTATTCTATGTAAATAATCTCGAAAAACCAATTAAGTTAACAAATAAAAAGCAACTAATCTGATTAAATTTCACTGTAATAGGGAAACAGAGTTTGTTTACCTTATGAGATAAAGGCGAATCCACTAAAAGATGTAAAGATTAAAAATTAAATTTTAAGTAGTCTTATAATATAATAATTTTCTATTCCACTGCCTTTGAAGTTACTTCATATTCAATACAATTGCTACTTTAATTAACCTGAACTGAGAAAATGCTTTGTTCAGATATACGATACATTTTAGTATATTAGGTACTTAATTTTAATATTTATTTAAATTTTAGTATACAGGGTGGCCGAGGAGTTGACGTTCAAATGCAAAATTTAGATACTTTACGAGTATGATGAAGAGTATCCTAATAACTACACACTTAATCTCCCCATTTTAATTTTTTATGATTCTTTGAAAATTTATGAGTCCTGAGCTCAAACACTAATTTTGAACGTTCGAATAAATTCTAAGTCAGTTATGAGATAAACCATACTTTTTAGGGTAGGGGATTAAACTATGGTAATCAGTTATCACAAAAAAACTGAACCAGAAATGTTCTAGGACTGAACGAGAAAACAATCGAAAACTGACGTTGGGTGAAATTTACGAAAAAAATCATTAAAAAATTCTATCTCGTAAACTACGCAAAATCGTAAAACATATATGGGGGTGATTCGGATACTTCTCATGATAAAGTTTTGCAAGAGGTAGGGCGGTAAATACTAACTGAGTAGGTATGTGAAATTTTTATGGAGTGATGCATGACAGCTGCGCGGAATAAACGCAGAACTATTCGCTGTTGGCCAACTCCTTCTCCTAATTCAATGCAGATAGTTCTGACAAGAGAAGTCCAGTGCGCCCGTCGAGACGCGAGCTACCCGTGCCATCGCGTTACTTCTTCTTCTTCTTCTTAGTGTGTTGATGGCAAACTAGTTAAATTTTTGTGGCCCGGAACGTTAGCACACTGATTGCTCTGCTTGTGGCATTCTTAAGATCCTGCCATGAAGATGTGGCAAGGCAGGCTGGGTACGAAGTTAGGTGCCCCACAAATGCAGTCCATTTTGGGGTTGCTCAACAGTCCCCACCTAAACATGTTTTCTTTGCTTCGGCCCACCTGAGTCCGGAGTACATTTAGGGACTTGCAGATCGGCGACGGCAATTGAAGTCCAGGCGGGATGCTTTCCCGTTACTTAATACCACCTATATAAAAATGCCACCTACTCATATTAGTAATATGTCTCTAACGGAATAATGTGGAGATGGTGCCGCTGATTCCATACACTTGCAACGTTAGATCAACACAGCCTGAGGACCTGGTTACAAACTATGGACAGCATTTTTGATCGCTATAAGCCTTTCTCAGATTAAAAACAATCATTATTTTTTTTGTGTTCAACTAGTAAAACCATTGCGTTGACAGAAAATAGAGAGACAGAGAGAAAGCTTAGTTGCTCGTATCGGTAATTGTCCCAAAAGAGAAGATCGCACCTGCTTAAGTATGAGAAATATTTGAACATATTCTTATTTCAAACTAAAATAAAACATATCAACAATGCCAACGTTCTCGTCGTGTCGAGAAAATTCTATATAATGTGATGCGGATAGACCAATAAATTCTCCACGTACGCTGAATATGCTCGTAAAGCGCCTTTTAAAGTACGCATAGCTAAATGACTAAGTAACTTACTGCTATTATTAACCGTGTATAAAAGATACAATGATTCACCTTTCTAAGCTATTATCTGATTGATAGATAGAAGCTTTTGTATATCTAGAATGTCGACAAATTTTACTAATTATTTCTGTGCCACTTAAAATCATCAAATCAAATATGGCGCGGCTTAGGGTAGCACGGAAGTTAAAAAACAAACTTTAGTTACTTTACCTTTTCAGCATCATAAGTGTAGAAATTGTTTTGTATCGTAATAATTAAGACGTGTCGGTAATATAAGGTATTATTTGTTTTATATAAGCACCCTATTAATTGTTTAGTATAAGCACTTTCACAGCAGAATGCAAAGGTTAAAGTATAAGCAACCCTGAATACTTCACGTATCATAATAAAAAACATTGACAAGGATCATTTCTGGTCAGTCAATAATGCAGAAATTTTGTACGACTTCCTTGAGTCTTGTTTGACGTCGGCATTTGTTAGGTAATATTTTATGATCCATCATAAATGTTCAATCTGAACTCCAGTTTTAATCCCGTAATCTTTAACAGTTCCACCAATGCTGTCCATACCTAACCAGTTGGAAGGCGCATACATCGGTCAAGACGTGACGCTGGAATGCCACACAGAGGCGTACCCTTCTTCGATCAACTACTGGACCACTGACCGCGGCGATATGATCATTTCCGGTGAGACATGTTACTTATACCTACTGATACACTTTCATGACATAAGTCTCAATACACTTTTCATTCGTAGTACACTATGAAAACGTAATTACAATTCTAATTAGATGAGGAGCTAATTCAGGGCAGCCGGGTAAATTATCTTTCAGACGGTACTGCCTCACGCGCATTTTTATCGTCAGCTAGGATTTACAGGCAATATAACTTTTTTTGGAAATACTAGAGAAAGGCTTATGAAAGGAAGAAAATGACCGAAAAGATGTATTTTATTCAAACACTGAAACTGTCTCTGCTTATAAATTATTAGGTTAAACCGGCAAAATTTAATATTGTTTATACCTACTGGTGTAAAATTTATTTGTTTAAACGAAATTTGAAAATTTAAGCAATTTAATACACAATGAATACCAAGAAATATAGCGAAAAGCTTTGGAAAATATGCGTATGCATCCTGTTTGTGGGAAAATTTTCGAAGTCCTACTTGGGTACTTTTTTTGTACACAGACATGGCAACCCTAAAGTGCACAATGATACCAACATGCATCGTTCAATAGCATGTATGGAAGTATATTTCAATGGACATGGTATTGACCATAGTTCTTGTAAACCTCTAAGCTATATATTATAGGTAATTTAAGTGAGGTATAGATCATTGCGATTTTTTATCTAGAACAGCTTGAAAGGGGAATAACCTCCATCGATGGTACCATCGTACACTTAAGAGTTGCCACGTATTGATTTTGGACAAAAAACCTCAGTTTAAAAAAATGAACAATTTTTAATGATTTCCATTAACTAACTTTTCTAATTTAAGTAAATCTGCCAAATATTTGTCAATCTTCCCTTACCACAACTAAGAGTAGTATGATATGTTTGAATTGTTGGTTTAATAATGTTAAAGTTTCATCACGACTCAGCAAAGAAAACCCACTTTTTACTGATAGTTCAATAGCGTGATTTTTAAAAGTAGATGGCATAAAGTAAAGGTGAAGAACTTAATTAATATTGACACTAAATACATACACATGTTCAGAACTTTAAACTTAGTTTTTCATATTTAGTAATAATTAATAATAAAAAATATCGTACCATTGAAGGCGGCAACTAAACTTAGTGACTAACTAGCCTGTTTTGAAGTACTAATAAAGCATAATTGTACACTATTAAAACTTAATTAGTTCAGTCATTTTGATTAATTAGTGTATTCAACGTTTTAGTACCGTCCTTGTGACCGATACAACTAAACTAACACGACATTCATACGTGGTGTGCGTTTTGAAATCTCACATTACCTATTCTCACAATAAAAACCTCTGCAATGTGTTTGCTTACTTCCGCTCAAGAGAAATAGCACATCATATTATTGTTATTATCTAGATCGCTGTATTAGTTGTTCAGTTATGGCACATTTTCTAAAATGTACATGCCTAAATGGCCGAATCTAATGGCCAACTAGCTCATATAGGACGCGGTCGCACGAGAGAGTGGAGCTGTCTTTTAATACAAAGCGCAATAAATTCAGGATCTGAAATTGTAAGGCAGGAGCTCTTTGGAATGTCAGTTCCTAAGTTTTACAATAACTGTGTTCTTTAACATATTTAAAAACAATATGATTATGGATAAGGTTTTCATTTTAAAAGTACACGATGTGTGAGTATGTTTTAATTACTGAGACAGGATCCCTAATAGCCCTCAAGGCTAGTTGCAATTACTGTTCCATAATTGATTGTTGATTCTATATATGGGTGACCGCCTAAGTGGTTTAAGTTATGAGCACTTCCGTGCTTCGGTGGGCACGTGTAACTGTCGGTCCCGGTTATAGTCATTAGACTTTAAACCGTGTCAGGGCCTACTGAACGACTCCAATACTAGGTTAAACCCTAAAGTAGGTCCAATTTAATAGATCATATACGACACTTCATCAAAATTCAACAACGTAACCTTAACCGACGCGACGGGCATAGAATATTATTTAGTTTTTCGTAGTAAGAACTGCACATTTGCGCATTTTGTTTCAATTACTATTTATCTTTATTGTAATAATTACCAAATAAGGTAATTTCACAAATCACTTTACTAGTAACTGACAGATGACAAATGTGATCTATTAAATTGGCCCTAAGTACTATAGTCGGGAAATATTAAGCGTGGATCTAAACCCCTAATGAAATACATACCAAAAGATAGTATCATTGATTTGCTTTGACAAAGTTATAATGTGGCTCAACAACCTGTTTATAGCTACTTCAATATTGCACTGCAATCATATGACGTAGAACAAGTAATAACTGCCTTATTATTATCAACAAAAACAACACAAACAGAACATTTATCATATTTCGTACAAATAACATGCGTTCCCGTCAAGTAAGCCATCGTTCGATTGTACCGCTCATTGATTTATGAGTTAATAATGAAAATAGCTTCTATTGTATCGACTAGTAAATGTTAGAGGCGTACTCCAATACGAAATGTACTTATTCATGCGAATAGAGAATACTTACATAATGAAATACTTCGATATTTCCACATCACCTGAACTACAATGGATAGTCGAATAACAATTTTGAAACGAAAACTTTTGCAAGATTCTTTTGTTGCTGGAATTTCATATACCTTCCGGTAGGCTGGTACTGTTGAAAAACTACAGACTTACTGCATACGGGGGAGCTTGCTGTATTTGTACAGGGCTTCCGTTAACCGTTGTATGTTGAATTAAAGGCATACGTATATTTTCCATTCCACAATTCACTCAATTTCTCGATAAATGATTTCTATAGTAGTGTAGAATACAGATTTTATATTTAAGTAGAAATGGAAATTATAGGAGGCAAGTATGAAGCATTCCCGATGGACAGCGGCTACAACAAGTTCATGATGTTGAAGATCAAGAATATCACAAAAGAAGACTTTGGATTCTACAAATGCATCGCAAAGAATTCATTGGGAGAAACCGACGGCATTATTAAACTTGATGGTAATATTTTAACATTAGTACATTGATTTAAACCGGAGCCCGTAGCTGAACGTTTGAAAGCATTGAAACTCTCATAAAATAAACAGCCTTTTTTACGATCTTTAGGGATTCGGAAGTGTGGGAAAATCACACAAAACTGGCTGTCAATTATCTGTAAAGCTTTTGTGAACCTACATCTTTATTATTTTCGTCTGGGCATGAAAATGTTTTTCATATTACAATTTTCCTTTCAGAAATACCAGCTCCACCTTCAGCC
Source organism: Pseudoips prasinana (assembly GCA_951640165.1). Taxonomy (NCBI): domain Eukaryota; kingdom Metazoa; phylum Arthropoda; class Insecta; order Lepidoptera; family Nolidae; genus Pseudoips; species Pseudoips prasinana. The sequence continues at coordinate 16,205,513 of OX621245.1, forward strand.
TTTACAACTACGCAAAAAAGTGTTTTAGACAATCAAACAATCAGAAAGAAAGGTTAGTTTATTGTGTTAGTCGTATTGTACCCGACGCCCTATTTTCAAAACTTTCAAATTTAATTTAATACATTTCGGCCGTTGAATGCAAAGTAGCTTATAGTTAACTTTACCTTTTAGTCTAATTGTTAGGATTAACTGAAGTGTTAGGGAAAATATGTTAATGAATTTAAGTAAAATGAAAAAATATACAACCGTGACCTTTTAGTGGCTAATCTGCTAAGCATGTTATATATTCGAATCTCCTATAATATAACCAGATATAAATAACCAGACTAGGTCAGAGCTAAACATACCTATAATTCCTGATTCTAGCTACTGCAATAATGTACTGCAGTTAGATGACGTAGAACAATTAGTGATAACTGCCTTATTATTATCAACATCCTGGTGTTTTTCGAATGACATGTTTGTAATGATACCCGAGACGCTCATAGCCAGATGCTCCCAGTACGTAAGTGATCGGCCAGGATAGCAACTAGGCTTGTGGTCAATCCATAGATGGGTGACCGCGAAAGTGGCTTAATTTCTGAGCGTCTCCGTGCTTCGGAGGGCACGTTAAATGGTCGGTCCCGGTTGTAGACATTAGGCGACAGTCGTTAACCACTGTTCATACGATAAGTAAGTTAGTACCGATGTCATTAGTCGTATTATTTTCAGTGAATTGACTTAATTTACGATGTGGTCTTCTAAAATTTTAAATTAGAAGTTAAAACTTATGTTATTAATAAATATTTTATTCCAACAGGGTTGCCGCAAATTATCCAGTCCAGTGATGCTATTAGTTCCAATTTCCAAGGTGAATTGTATGGGGAACAGCTAAGCGATTTTGGTAAATAAGTATTTCACGATTGTAAGCAAATCAGAATAACCAATACATCTCTTGGTTTTTCTACTCAAATTAAATTAAATTTCGGGACTATATTAACATTTGTACAAATTACAGACATATTTAGCAGCTATTAAAACTAACCTGCTATTAACGAACGTTATAATTAAATATCACGTTCTGCTGCTTATTTAGGAATTCACATATTAAATATGTATTGTAAGGACCTTGGGATATTGACTTGTAAATAAATCAGAAACATTCTATCACGACATAAGTCTATCGATTCTAATATTAATTCTGTTAGTAATTTCTGTAATTTTTTAAGGTAGAGGCCTTAAAAAATTACAGAAATTACTAACAGAATTAATATTAGAATCAATTAGATCGATTTAATAGCTGCTAAATATGTCTGTAATTTGTACAAATGTTAATATAGTCCCGAAATTTAATTTAATTTGAGTATTTAAATTGAGATTATAACGAAGGTACATTTTAGTTTGCTATAACATATTAATTACAAATAAAGCGAGCGATAATGTATCGTATTTCTTAGAAGTTCACGCGGACTCATATTTGGCTGAGTGATAGTTATGTATTATAATCATTAAATTATAAAACGTACACGTTGGTACGAGAACTTATGCTATAATAATTAGTTAAAATATATCGCAAATTAACATTAAGCATTAGTTACTCTCTTGTCCAATTTCTGAATAAATTCTATACTACATTTTAATGTGACTTTGTTTGCTGTCAAGTAAATATAAGATAGGTCCGCAAATGGGTTTGATTAATAAACTATTAAACATTTATTGAACCTTCAGTTAAAGTATTTTTTAATTTGTAATACAACCTGTATTTTCTTTTTTCAGATGACGACTCAGAAAATTCAGCAAACCCCAGTAAAGTTACCCCTTTGGGTTTCACAATATTAATTTGCCATGTGATAAAAATAACCAGAGACATTTTACTTTCTTGATACACGTAATTAGTTGATATTATTTTAATTTATTTGATGCTGTTTTATATTAGATATTGTGTTAGTAAGTATCTAATTTCATAAGCTGACCAGACAATAAATGTTTCAGTGTTAAGTTACATTGTTTATCTCTAGACATTGCTCTGATCGCTTATTGAGTTGGGCGTCAATTTTAGACTGAGTTAATTTGTTTCATGTTGTCAATTAAATGTAAGAGCTACCTTAACTAAACGTTACGGTAAGAAACGACTGTGAAGTTCACTACACAGGCACTATATAATAAATTTGTTATTCTATAATTTGGTAGATCACTTTACTTTGCCATTTTATACTATGGATACTGGTTACTATAGTAACAGAGTTGTTTTGTACCACCAGTAGGCCTCTGACAAAAGCTAATAGACTGTTGTCTAATAACTTCAACTGGACAGCTTAACTTGCTTTTCTAACCACGGCGTTGCTCAGGAATTAAACTATTTTTCCGATCTACGGATTTGTTTATGTGCTTAAACACGCCGGTCATTAACGGACCGGTGTGAGCAACTGCGTATGGACGGATGCCTTTAGTCGCTGCCACCGATTACGTGGAGAGTTGTAAAGCATACATTTCTATGAGTGAGATTTCTCAAAAAAGTCAAATAGCCTACGTAAAGTGACTTGCCGCTTTTATTAAATCGTACGTGCTTTTAATTGTAAAATATAGAAAGTAACTGGTTTTTACCGTGCACGAGTCAAATGTTTAAGCTGAGCCGATAATAAGATGATTTTTAACAGACAATCCCTAAGGAGTTTGTTGAGAATGAGTATCATCGGTATTGTTTGAGAATACCTAGTAAGTACTATTATATATTCTGTGATAAACTGCATGACTTGAGCAACTGAGAACCCATATTACTATTAAAAAAATTATGCACACTAAACCAAGAGCCTGTGTAGTAGAACCTTAATTCAGCCGTATGCATTAAAACTAAGTCTTATGGGTTTATGTCAATTTTCATGCTATTGTTATAGTATGTTAATCAGTCAGATTGAATATTAACTGGGTAATCAGCAGAATAATAGCCTACGTTTTTTTTAAATGCGTAACATAACTTGTTAATTATATGTATGTCCCAGATTATGCTTTAATTTAATGATGTTTAATAATAATCTGATAGTTCACATGAAAATTTGTAGTTCTTGATGCAGACAAAGTCCGCAAGAGCGGGAAGACGCAGTTCTATTCAGGAAACCTTTTATTACTATTTTATTACGGGATATTGAACCCGGATATTATGGCTACACTGAATTTTTAGTATGAGTATCAAATCCTTTGATCTGCTGATTACCTAGGTAATAAGATATACTCTCATTAAATATTACATTTCCATAAAATTAGGTAAGTCTGTCAGTAAACTGTAAAAAATATTATTTTTAATGTCGCTGTATTGATAGCTAGTCGTTGTTAGTTTCGCTTAATTAGTTAAGACAAAATATTTGTACACCGTTTTTTCTACTACATCGATTTTATAAAAAGCGTCTAGATACTTTAGAAATAAACCTATTAACTGTACTTAACTTTTAGTAGGTGGTAATTTCCCCTAAGAGATTAAGTCAATGTTTACACTTTTGAACTATTGAGGCGTAAAATACCTCAACCTACTATGCTTTGGTAGTTAACTGGTCCCTTTTAGTTAAATATAAGGCTTATTTTAATATTTATTTATTTGTAAAGAATTCCTTAATTATTTGCTGTAAAGTAAAATACTATTAGTGACTGTAAGACATAGAAAGTTATGTGACTATAATTTACCTAAATGCTACAAACTGAAACTGCCAAATAAATGTGTAAAATATTGAAATAAAACTAAGCTTGTAATGTATACCGGTCGTTTTATTCCTCTTCCTTGTATTTTCCCATTTCTATTAAAGTCAGCTGTTTTCACTAGCACTGCAATACTTCAAATCCGTAGGTAACAAGTAAGTTAGATGGTTTTGTTGAGATTCTATCAGGCTTCTAATAATATTACTTCTATGACAGTTCAATTATTTTTAGTCCTGAAGCATTGCGTGGCCATCGTGTTGGTTATATGTGTTCTAAAGGGCATGGTAGGCTGTCCTTCTACTAAATGAACGCAGGAAAAAAATGAGTTTACGCTGGTTTTTTCAGTACTCAAACCCGCAATTGATGAACACAAACGACCTCTCAATATCAATAAACAACACTTACATTACCAAACATTTTCACCATAAAAACTTATTTCCCCTTTTTACAAAAATTGCGTGGACTGAGGAGTTTGAAATTTGGAACAGTTAAAATTCATATGCAGAAGGAGTTCAGTAAGCTAATATTTTTATATAAAGAGGCATTAGAATTAAATTATTACAGTAAAAAAACTTCACACACACTACCAAGCTTACAATTACACACTGAAAAACTGGGAGTGTCAAAACTGAGAACAAATTAACATTATGTATCCTTAATGTCCATAGTCTTTAACTATAGGATCTTAATGGCCGAATTTCGTACAATTGCGATCTCTAGGTAATATAAATAAATCATCATGTCAGCCGATGACTTCCATAGCTGAACAAAGGCTCCCCAAAAGATCTCCCTCCGCTCCCTCCATGGCGTTGTGTCGATCATAAGGAGGGACATGCTTTAATCACCAAGCTTAGACGGCGAGTTGGTGATCGTAGTATGATGGTCAGAATACACGGAAAGGCGCTTCTGCCCGTTTTCTTGGAGATAATCCCTTTGGTCAATTTCTACGACCCCCACGGAATAAAATGGCATAGTGTATTCTTTGCCGCAAGCCACACAAAAAATAATAATTAATAAATGTCTTGGAACAACTAACATTCTACCATCGGATCCCAAATAAGGCAGAGTCTGTACTATGGCAACCAGACAACTGATAATCATACTTATATATTTCCATATTACAGATAAATTATACCCAGGAACAACACAAATAATCTTTTTCTTCATCAAACAAATATTTTTCCAGGATGGGGATTGAACCCGTGACTTCTGGATTAGCAGTCAGGGCCACTAACCACCAGACCAATATACCAGTTTTATTGTACAGTCACAGAAGCTATGTTGAACCTTCATACTGATTTCCAACAACAACGTACGAGGAATTTGTACAAACGGTTTCCTGCGTGACAGGTTGATCGACTGATACATTAATTAGATAGTCAAAGAATTAAAGGCGGGAAAAGTTAACCTATCTCTGTCATTTTCATCCGGTTCTCCGTTTTAATCTAAAAGTTTCTTAATTGTTTTGCTCAATGAAATTAAGCTGCATTAATACGACAGTGTATTTCTGTTGTGGGTGACCCCTTAAAACGAAGCTTCCTAAATTTTAGGACAATTTATATCAATATTCCAAAACAAGCATATATGTAATTATAAATTAAACTTGAGCATATAATTTATTAGATCATTCGTTTTTTTTGTACAGACGCCAAAACATTCAGCTACTCAAATCTGTCAACTTTCTCACATAAGCATAAGGTTTACTTTGAATGGGGAATTTTGACAGATTGGGGTAGCTTGATGTACTGGCGCCTGAACAAAAAATAAATTGAAAAAAAATTGTCGTAAGAGTAATTTTATTTGAAAACTATTGTTTTGATCAAAATTATTTTCATCAAATCGCTTTGGATTGTTCCACTTCTTCTTGTGTAATATCAATACTTACGGTATGAAAATATACGTGAAAAAAATCACGAGATAATTTTTTATCAATATCAATTATTTTCTTTTGTAAACCAAATACAGTTTGCGGATACTATCTAGGATCGGGTACCTTATTCCAGATGTTTCCAGCGTTATGCACTTCGCAGAGTGGCCGATAGCATGGAGAAAGCTAACGATGGTCATAATCACGTTCTGAAGCACAAAATAACTAGTTTTTTTTATAACACTTAAGAGCTATTTATATACGCTGGAAAAGACTGTGGCCGACGGTAATAGTTAGATAGTAGTAGTGTAGCGTACCCCAGTAAATTTTGCTTAGCCCGTTTACAGAACTGCTTTCTTATGACAACATAATATTCAATATTCTTAATTCACGATACAGGTTTTTTATATGACGTAATAATTATAAGTATGTTTATCACTTGTCTGGTTGCCATTGTATAGGATCTGCCTTGTTTGGGTTCAAATGGCATTGTGTGAGTTGTCCCAATATATTAATTACTAGCTTGGCCTTGGGAATTGCCCCCCGGTTTCACCCGCGTTAAAGTAGTTTATGCGAAAAGACTAACAAACATACAAACTTTCACGTTTATAATAGGATTATTACTGACACTAATGTACCCAACAGTTAAAATCTCATCACTGGCTAAGGGTTCAACAAAAGATCCGTGGTTTCCGTAAGTATGTAAAAACTTAGCTATGTAAGCGGGACCGTGTTATTGTAATGTTTTTAATTATAATATGAAACGATAAAATATTGTTTTGGAATATGCAAAAAACGTCCTTCATTATCTGTAATACAAATGATGATGAAAATGATGGTGAAATGGAATGAATGGTGAAGTGAATAGTGATGTAAGAGACAAAGCTTGTCTTGTGAGAATCTAGACTCACCTAAAATTCTGCACAAAGATTCAAGTCAGAGCTTACGACGGCAATTTAGTCGCCAGCCAGTCTGTTTAACCACTGCTTTCAAGATGACATTTTGGTTTTATTGCCTTAACTTTGACGCCTTCCTAGGAAAAATGAACAGAAATGGTCCCCACAAAGGTAACACCATACTAAACCATCCCATAATGAGTGCGCTAAACATTTCGTGTGCTGTACAAGTTTTGGCGTAAGCATTATTTTTGTTCCATCGTGAAAATCTTTTCATCGGTAAACAGAAAACAATATCCTTCAAGGGAATCGGACTTCAAATGCTCCGTCGTCGTTCCAGTTACAAGTTACGAAGACGCTTCTCCTAGACTTTTAGTTAAAAGTTAAAGATCAAAGTAAAGTTATATTTAATTATTCTAGTGAACGATATTCAGCAAATATTATTTTGCGAGAATTAGTTTTTTCATCATTTTAATGTTGGTAAGCGTCTTTACGGAACGCGGTTGGTCATTTTTTAGAAGACTTTGCCACATGACCTTCTTAGGAGCAAGTCTCTCTACACCATATCATAATCTTTGGATTTCATTATATATATTTTTTGGATTGTGCTGAGTTCAAATAGTGAGACTACGGTCGAAATGAAGAATGAAAAACTCATTCAAATATTATATTAATTATACATGATTTTTAGCAAACGAAGATTAAAATTTTAAAGGTTAAATGTAGGCTAATATGTAGTTATATATATATATATATAATAACTAATTTATCTGATTAAAATTCAAAGAATAATTATTTACTCTTTGAATTTTAATCAAATATGGTGATTCTGTAAAAATATAATCCATAAAATACAACTTATCTACTTATACTTAAACATAAAGATAATAAGATTTGCTTAATCAAATTTCTACGAAATAAATAAATGTTTCAATGCTTACACTTACTAATAACACGTGTAAAAGCTTAAACTTAAAAAAGAAAAATGTGCATCTACTCTCCGTGTGAAGTGGAGGGGTTAAAACTGTTATCCCACCCCTCGAATGAAGGGCCCTTGAAAGGATCTCTATAATTGATACCGAGGTTTTAATTAACATTTTCCTTTTAAGTGTCCCGATCTAAATGTGTTTTTCTATACAGTTTAATAAAAGCAGATTACTTTTACCTTGGAGGTGTAGGTAAAAATAGGTCGTTGTGGGGATTTTGTATTCCATTTAGATTTTTGATGGGTTTTCCCGGTTCTCGGATAATCTATACGTATCGTGGTTTTAATAATAGTCTTAAAATATAACCTAATGGTTCTTCCTTTTCTGACTACCTCGTTGGTCTAGCGGTAACATGTTCAATCGCAAATTATGAGATCCTGGGTTTAAATCCCGGATCGGGCCAAAAAATTTTCTATAAATGAATGCTCAGGTCAGGCCCGAAGTTTGGGAGTTGGCGGTATTTACATCCCCGTACCTCGGAATGCAAAGCCATCGGTCCATGATCCATGATCTCTATCCGGTCGTGTCGCTAGTCATCCCTTTGGAGCATGAGAAATGAATAGAATGTGCACCTATGTTTCTTATGCACTTTAAAATGTCCCGCACAGGCTAGTCTTCATTGAGACTTTCTGCCGTGGCCGAAATTCGACCGGGTGGACGCTTTACTATACCTATGATATGGCTTAATCAATGCGCTTTAATTACTATAACCGGAACCATCAGCTTAAAGTGTCGTCAAATGTCCAGTTAATCTACCTGTGTATTTATTGACAGACCACCGTTTACGGATTGCTAAATGCAACTTAATTTATAAATATCACACTAATATTATAAAGGCGAAACTTTGTGAGTGTGTGAGTGTGTATGTTTGTTACTTCTTCACGTCTAAACGGCAGGAGCGATTTTAATAATAAATGGTATGAAGTTAGCTGACACCCTGGTTATCACATAGGCTATAATTTATAAAGTTTAACGCGGGTAAAACCGCGGGGCACAGCTGGTTAATAAATATAGAGCTCTTGCTGTGTGGTGACGGCGGCGAATATCAGATTATCATCACCCCATCTCAACCCATTGTATAATAGCAATGCAAACGAGCAAGCTGCCGGTAAGTAATCACCGCCAATCTTGGACCTTTGCAAGACCAGAAGGGCTGCAAGTACGTTGCAACCTTTAAGAAAGGAATAGTCTCGCTTCTTGAAGGTTGCCATGTCATTATGATATTGTCGAGCGATTCAGTGCCTGAGAGGGTTTGCCAGAACGACAACACGTGAAGCGTCATTGACCGTACAATAAGACCACATTGCTGATGCTAGAAATTTTAATGTAAATATGGACACTAAAATATTTAACCCATACTGGATTTTAAAACAAAGGATTGAAACTAAAATTGGCGCACTTCCATTTACTTAATCAGCGAAGTCCAAATATGGAGCCAAGTATCTATCGAGCTACAAATGCTATGAGCATGTTTCGAAACGCACTCAAAGGTTTGGTTCTCTTGCCAACAAAGCATTTTATGCTTTTAGATATAAAATTATCGAAGTCTTACGTTGTTCTAAGATATTCGGTATTGCTGATTGTACTCTCTGTGTGGGAGGAAATGTCCTAGTTTGAAACATAGGATAGGATTTACGCACCTGTCAGTAGTCGGTGTGTCCCAGTGTTCATTAGTTAGACCATTTTGGATAAAGTTAGTAATGCCCACCTGGCCGAATTATGGAAACGGCGGTCATTCTCAATAGAAACTAGCGATCTGTGCGGGACTTAATATTATAGTGCACAACTGTGAAAAAACTTTAAAAATCTTGTGGCCTGAGAAAACTAAAACAGTACACATTATATCCTATACGTCTTTGAAATGTATGCTTTAAGGACATTTTATGTATACATGAAGACGTTTTTACTGTCGTCAGTATGATGCTATCAAATCTAAACCTATATTCTTTATTGAAAAAAACCTTTGCCCTTGCTGAAATCAGTACACCTGTTTGTTCTGTTTCATCGTATCTAACTTCGTAACCCCAACAACTTTGTACGGGCTATAATGAGTTTTGCAGGACTTTTGCATTCCTTTTAATATACATATATGTGATTACCCATAAATAATAATCAAATACATTAATCACTGCCCTATTACCAAGCTTAACCATAGAAATTGAGGACCTGTTTCATTCTCACTATGGAGATTTTTCAAGCAACAAAATAACAGTATCCGCGAAATAGACTGTTCCGTCCAGGGTCGAGTTATTGGGTAAGTAAAATATCCAAGAGTGGCTTAAAGTTATCTTAACAGAGTCATTCCTCCCAACTATGCAGTGTAATATAAATATAATATTTTAATACGCTAGTATGACTTGTGCATAATATTAATCTAATGCACATCCAATGACAATAAATTGATGAAATAAACGGAAGCAAATTGCAAAATGCACCTAGAAAAGCTACGCTAATTTGCATAAAATGTTCAAAAGAGCTTAGCGTCGAATTGTTTGCTTAAATAGAAGGTAGAGGCACCAATTCACATTGCATTCTAAATCCGGCTAAAGTATAATTTGTGGTTTTCATTTTGTTTTCACACAGGAGTTTCGTATGAACTAGCCATAAGTATAGATGCAAAACAATCTCGGTACCCTTTAACAGTGTTGCCGATCACTGTGAATAAATTCTAACAATCTTTACTATTATGATAATATTTACGCATTCACCTACTTTCCATGGATTATTTACAAACAATGGTCAACTAAAGTTATTGAAATGATGTTGTAGTATAGATAAAATGGGTAGAATTACTTTATTTCTGAAAGATTTGCAAATCTTCGAGGAGAAACAAAATAGATAAATTTATTATAAAAATATATTTAATAACTAAATTTCTTAAATTTTTCAGCAAACCTCTTATTTCAATGGCGTCTAAAACCGTCATATAAGTCCAATACATGTCTCCTTTCATTGCTGGTTACCTCAACGCCCATGGTAGGAATCATTTCTATTATGAATGCTCCTCCTCATTAGTCATATGAGGAGGAGCATTCATAATACATTATTTTGATCTATTCCGTCGTAAATTGTTTCGTCATAATTGGCGTCAATATTGTATTATAATAATTTGCCAGATATCTATTAAAATATCGTCCGGTATATCAATCTTCACTTGACATACGTCACTTTGGTATTAAATAACTTAAAATTAACATCAAATATCACGCATGAATATTTGCGTAACCGAAAATGTGTGGCACCGCAAAGTGGCGGTTTTAGACGTTTTACCGAGTATACATATGGTTGGTGTGGTTGGTAGATACTTGCATTTGACGCCGCAGGTCTTGGGTTCGATTCCTACCCAGGACAGATATTTGTGTGCATGAACATGTCTGCTTGCCCTGAGTCTGGATAAGAAAAAAAGAAAAGTAGTATATTAGTTATATGGTGTCCATAGTACAAGCTCTGCTTAGTTTGAGACCAGATGACCGTGTGTGAATAATGTCCCAGGATATTTAGTAGTTAGTTAATGTAATAATCATCATTTTAGTTTAAAGTATTGTTTAAATTACTTGTTAGATTTGCACTTGTTACTAGCAAGGAAAAACAATAATAAAAAGGGATATTTTGGTACTTTTATGTTCTGATTCATAATAAATCCAGCCCAATTTGGGTATATGGGTAACACTGTCTTACGGTCAGAATAATCGATAAGTTACTTAGTAATTTACTGCACTGGAGTTTTCCACTCGTGAATTTCCAATCACGTCGGACAATAGAAGACATCTAGGAAAGTGTTGTAGGATTGTTGGCTATTTTTCCGTAGTTTTATTTATTTAGTATAGCGTTGGTTTACGGTGTAATGAATTTTAAATTATCAATGCAAGGTGCTCTAGCAGGAATCGCAACCGACTTAAGTGGCTAATTCCCACTTGAAATATAAGTTTTTTAAAGATTATTATTAAAAGAAGACGGGCCGGTTAGTGTCGTTGGTAGAAACTTGCCTTTCACGCCGGAGATGGTAGGTTCGATTTCCACCCAGGACTTTTTACGCTGACTTGATATGGAGTAAACGAAAAGTATCATACGAGAAATAATAAATACCTACTTGGAAAGAAATGCGCACCATAACCAATAAATTACATTTATCTAATGTCCTCCTAGCCGAATTTCGGCCACGGTGGCCAGTCTCAATAGAGATTAGCCATCTGCGTGGGATATATTACAGTGACAAGTGTGTGCCCAAACACAGGAGCACTTTCCATCCATCACTCTAATGAGCCGATGGGACGCCTAGCGACACGACCGGAAAGAGGTCAGGTACAAGACCGACTGCTTTACGTGCTCTTCGAGGCTCGGGGGTATAATACCACCAACTTCCAGGCTTTGGGCTGGTGCTGAGAAATTTTTATTTTTACAGAAAAGTCCCTAAATCACTTTTGACCCGACCCGGGATTTGGATCCAGGACCTCGTTCTCTGCGGGTAAACACGCTACCACCATACCTTCGAGTTTAATTTAAGCATGCACTTAAACCAAAGCGCTATTTACTATTACTGACACTTCAATGATAATATAAGAAATTGAGTAAAATTTATATCATTATAAATTTTAATTGCGTCGCGTTTTAAATAAAACGATTTTTTCAATATTTACTTTAATTAGCATATATTATTATTATGTTCATCATGACACTCTTGTCAGGAAACTACACCACTACGGTATCAGGAACAAGGCTCTCGAACTTTTGACTTCTTACTTGGGCAATAGAATTCAGAAGGTCGATATAAATGGTAAAAAATCTGCGGGATCCCCAGTGGTAATGGGCGTTCCACAAGGATCGATTCTCGGCCCATTCTTATTTTTAATCTATATTAATGACTTACCCTACTATGTAAGGGATAAACATGAGATTGTTTTGTTTGCGGATGATACTTCATTGACGTTTAAAATAAATCGACAATTACGCAATTTTGACGAAGTAAATGACGCAATCTCTAAAGTTGTTCATTGGTTTAATGCTAATAATCTTTTGCTAAATGACAAGAAAACTAAAGTCATAAAATTCTCTACACCTAATGTGAAACAGGTGGCTACCAATGTACAGCTTAATGGAGCTGGATTGACCCCTGTTAAGTCAACTGTGTTTTTGGGTATCACAATTGATTCAAAACTACAATGGGGCCCACAAATAGAAAAACTATCAGGCAAATTAAGTTCTGCTGCATATGCTGTTAAAACTATAAGACGGCTTACTGATGTGGATACAGCTAGAATGGTTTATTTCAGTTATTTTCATAGTATAATGTCCTATGGAATTCTTCTCTGGGGTAGCGCTGCGGACATTAACACCATATTTGTATTGCAAAAAAGAGCTGTAAGAGCAATATATAAACTTGGTCCGCGAGAATCTTTGAGAGAGAAGTTTAAAGAGATTAACATTCTGACTGTAGCATGTCAGTATATATATGAGAATCTAATTTATATGCATAAATATAAAGACTCCTTCTGTAAAAGGAGTGATACTCATAATATAAATACTCGATATAAGCATAACTTTGTGTTACATACCACCCGTCTCCACAAAGTAAGTAACTCTTTTATGGGGCAATGTATAAGATTCTATAACAAACTTCCCAGTGATATCCGAGAAATGTCTATGAATAAGTTTAAAAGAATTATAAAAGCCAAATTGTGTAGCAGGGCTTATTACAAAACTTCTGATTATTTAAGTGACAAAACAGCTTGGGATTGAGTCGCTCTAAATTAACACATTTAAATACAATGTAAATTTATTTAAGAAATATATATTTTAAAAAAGGATTCCTACTGAGTTTTCTGGCAGTGTTTCTCAGTAGCTGCCACGTCATGCACTGCACGGTAGGGTAAAAAAAAATGACGATTTCACACAAATGTAATATTTTAACGGAATAAATGACTTTTGAATTTGAATTTGAATTGAATTAATTATACTCATTATAAGTATATTGCTTAAAATATCCGTATCTAGCCATGTGAATAAATTTTTTCCGACTTATATACAAACCATACTTTGAAGAATACCTTTGATATAAAATTCTTAGAATTGTTGACAGAAAACCAAATTTGGTCTCATATTTGTTTTTCGTCAAATCAGTTGTTATATTTAGTTTAAGTGTATTTATTTACTATATAAGTTATGAACTGTTTCATATGAATATATTTTTATTGCGGAGTTCAGAACAATCAGGCGGCCCCGCTTATAAGCAAGCGGTTACCTGCGGGTAGGCATTAAATAAACGAGAATCATACCACTATGCGCCAGTCCCAAACAGAATCTTTAAAAACAATTATTGACGATTATGACGGTCACCGTAGCCTAGTTGGTAGTGCTCCTGCCTACGAAACTGGTGGTCCTGGGTTCGAATCCCGGTAAGTGCTAATATTTGTGTGATGAGCACGAATATTTGTTTCTGAGTCATGGATGTTTTCTATGTATTTAAGTATTTATCTATTTAATTAAGTATGTATATCGTCACCTGGTACCCATAGTACAAGCTTCGCTTAGTTTGGGGCTAGGGTGATCTGTGTGACATTTTTCCTATTATTATTATTAATTGCTGATAGGTGAGACAGTTCCATACTGGGCCATTAGATATGCCTACATGCCACAGTGGCGTAGTTATTATATTCTGTTTTGTTTTTCTGGTAGATAATACACTAGTATCTAAGTCATTTGTATACTTTCTTTTTGTAAAGGCAGGAGGAATGCCTACGCATGCCACCCGCAAAAAATGTCTACGGGCGGGTATGTCAGACTCGCACCGACTAAACCTACCTACCTTCTCTTGGCGCCTCATGGTAGGAGCCCCGGGAACGCGGATATGCGGCTCCGGTGCCCCCTTTTGCGCCATGTCCCAGATGGTCTAGATAGGTACCCTAGGAGGGCTCTTGATGGCCCTCCCAATTTCCTGACTAATCAAAATCGACTACTTTATGGGTCTGAAATAAAATATTTTATTAATATTATTATTTAAATGCTTATGTAACCACGTGACGATAAACTTGCACTTTGCAGGGGCGTCTTTTTTAGCTAGCTTTTCCATACCATATTTAATTAAAATGCTCTAACCGTTAGACGAAATGACGTAACAAACATACACATTCACACACTCACAAACTTTCGCCTTAATAATATTAGTGTGATAAAATAGAAACTGTTGCTTGGGCTCACGAAAGGTAAGAAAATGTTTAACTTGATCAGTTTTGTAATATTGAACTGACAAATAGCGGAATTAACACTACATATTAACTTTGTATTTTGAATTCTTAAATATGAATATCTAAATTGTAAGTTCTACAACAATGTTGATATTCATAAATAGTCTTCAAGTAAATATTCTTTAACGAACTTCTTAATTATAATTGCCTGGAACCAGCAAACAAGCACGGGTAGAATCCTCCCGATGCTGACGCATACATTTTATTTATTCGTATAAAGTACCAACAGCTTATTTAAAGCAATGAATAAGCACATAACATAAAGAAAGTCACATAAAGGCCAGTATGGGTCCTTACTTGTAATTAGTTCTACAGGTAATTTAAACATTACAAGTGGACCACCAAATTATTTAGTTTATTTTAAGATTTAACTAACAATTATCGGCATCCACTACCAGCTCAATGGCTTCCTTCGCAATATCAATATTTTAATCAATCTTTATAATATTATATTATTTACAATGCGATATTTGTCCACTGCAGTAAGTAAGACCACTTCATTGATAAATGTTGTGGAAGATATCAAGACAAATATCAATACAATTATTGTATTATCCAATTGCCATACATAAAGCATTTCTGAAATCAAACAATATAATTATTAAGTTGTTTGTTTTCAGAAATGCTTTAAACACAGCCGATTTTGACATCCTGTTCGTCATGTTACTCTTTCTTAAGAAATCTCCAATGGCAATTGACTGGTTTTGCAGTTATCTATTTAGAAGTCGGCAGCGGGTTTAAATAGAAGATTATATCTCTCTTTTGGTACGGTCCTACTGTAGTGGTCACCAATCAGCTGTGTGGTTTGGTTCACCGAAAAGTAACTCATAGAATGAGCGGCGGCCACACCCCGGTTAACCACGTTGAAACGTGGGCTAGATCCGGTGTGGGGACCAGCTGCTTCGGTATCGGAGAAATCGGCACCCCAATGCTAATAAGCAACAAGCAAGGTGGTAGTTTCGGTAGCCATTCACTGGACCCTACTATGTTCCGCAGGACGTGGAAAGGAGAGGGCGAGATTGCATGCATCTTTGCCAACGCAGTCACTTATTCACTTAAATATTTCACGCGCAGACTGCTTCTGATTACCGGACCTGATCAAGACCTAAAGCGATGGGCTGAGATAGAGAGATTGGATTGTGGTGCACATCCGATTTTGTCTGAACCCTACACATAAGAAGAGTGGTCGTTTTTGCTCTGCAAGTGGATTACAATGTAGTTTGGACAGCACATTAGGTGACGAAGCAGCCCGACGTACTGCTTCTGGCCTGACCTGGCGATAGGGCTAGATAAGATGCCCTAAAAAGTTATTGCTCCCATATATAGGTTAGTAGTTACCGCAGCTGCTTGTGCACCTCACTATCCGTGGTCACCGTCACAAAATAAATTATATGAGAAGATAAGTTATGAAATTCGGCGAATGGAATATGCGCACACTGATTGATAACAATAGAAACCTATGTTTGGAGCCCAAAACTGCGACAGCAGCGGACATCACCGGCTCCGTGCACATCATCCGCTTTTTATGCGGCGCACATTGCTGCACAGACCACAGGCTTCTGGTCACTAAATTGAGACAACGTCTGCGCTTACCATGTAGACCTTGCAGAACTAAACCAACATTATCAATTTAAACTGATTAAATTGTACCGGGCTTCGAGAAGATTATGCTACAATTTAATATTACGCTGGATGCGTTTGATTCTCAGCAACCCAGGTAACCTTATATCAAACTGGCAACATACCTCTATACTGACAGTGGCTGCTGAAGTCATCAAAAAACGTGTCGCCGCGGATGGGTTTGACCTGAACGATAGGACTCAAGCTATGGCATTCGAACAGTATCGTGAACTCATTAAGCGTGATGAACGTAATCAGAATCTGTTTACAACTTTGTAAACCTTATACAAGAAGTAAAAGATTATTTACTAAAAAATATATAACAACGATTGTCGGGTCAGTGTACTTAGTGTAATTAAATAAGTGCATTTAATTAATATTAATGGCTCATTGAGTGCGTTATTAATCAGCTCAGTGATGGATAACATTTTAAGAAGTCTTCTCACTATCTGTTTTGCACAAAATTACAAATTAGCGTAAAATAGGAAACATCGCTCAGTGTTTCAGAAATAAACGCCGATTTCCAATTACCTACCAATAAGTAATGTCGTCCTGTCCTCGAGTTACGTGGAGCAAGTCAAAATTATTAGAAACTCTCGTGACACTATATACAAACTGATATAAGTACCTGTCGTTCTCGCTGGACGAAAGTACAACCGCGAACACCTGCGTCCACCATGACACTCTGTTCGCATTTGGCTCGATTAAATGCTCTGTCCAAATCTCAATCGAACAAGAGGCCCGGGTATAACAGCGCAGTGAAATATTGCATAGATTCTTCGCACTTTTATGGATAAGATATATAACAGCACTGTTGAGATTCTCCGTAATGCAGCGAAAGATTCTAAGGCGTCCAAAGAGAGCAACACCAATAGGTGTATTAAGGAGTTTATGTTCCGTCTTGCCTGAGTGTGTGCAGCTTTAATCTGCTTATTCCAAGCACGTGAAAGCTACACACTCATTTCCAGCTATAGAATGAATTTCCTAAATGGACGACATGAAAGATCTGTGTTGCTTGAGGAAATGGCTATCAGAAAGTATAAAGTCTCCCAGCACACTTAATAAAAATACTGGTATACTAGAATGGAAACCAAACTAACTTTGTAAAATGGACGGACAACTTCCACAGTGAAGTTGAGGCCTTCCATCCCAGTCACTTTTAAATTTTTATATAATTGCCTTGACTGAGGAGCTAAGTAGCACCAAGATTTTTAAATTACTATTATTGTTAACATAGTAAGACAGTTGCACTTAACGCCCTTAAATGAACTGCCCCTCTCATGCATGCAGTTTCTCATGCAGTCAGTTAGCAGCCCTTGAGAATGGTCCGTGGAGGACTGAAACACGTGTTGGGCATGTCATTTGCTTTTTTGTATTGTCCTTCTTGCATGTGCACATTTTTTCGGGCGGCAGGGCGGTGCAATTTGCACCCCGGCATGATTAAACTGACAATTAGCGGAATTAACACTACATATTGATATATTTTATGTTTTTTCTTTTGCAAATAATCATAATTTATTAATATCATTATTTAAATAATTTGGTTTAGCGAAAGAGTTAAGAAAAGTAATAAGTAGTTAATATAATTCCTAACAGAAATTACTTTTTAACAATTACCATATCGAATAATATCTAATATTTACTACAGATATAGGAACTTAATATGTTGAAAATATGTGGTTAACCGTTTTCCATGTTTTATGTGGTAAATAAGGTATCAATTCCTTACTTATAAGTATCTGCATTTCACTGTTACTCTAATCTGCGAGAAGATCACTATAATATGGGGTTTAGTCTGCTTTTGCATGAATCAGTTTACAACTTCTATAGTAGTCTTACAGTCAAGTCCTTAACTAGTTTAAAATAGTTTAAATCCTATGGGGCACCAGAATAGCATACCCGCCGTTCCCTGGGCTCCCCCCGTCAGGCGCCAAGAGAAGTCCACGGCAGGTTAGGTTTAGTCGGTGCGAGTCCGACATACCCACCCGCAGACACTTTTTACGGGTGGCATGCATAGGCATTCCCCCTGCCTTACCAAAAAAAAATGTTTAAAAATTCTATAGTTAGCAAGTAGGTCAATAACTATCAATACAATTTCATAAATTGTCTAATAACTTCGCCAATATTAATCTGTATAGAGCTAAAAATTAAAATTGTCGTTGCTTGATGTAGTACCTACAGTCTGAATAAAAAGTCGTAAAACTCTCTGCGGAGTACGCGTGAATCACAATCGTTATCACTATCAGATATGCAAGTAATGGATAGATATCGCTAACGTCAGGAGATGCATTACGCAATTACTTCAACTTTTCTTTAAATCAACTGATTTAAAACCACTCCCTATGCAAAATAAAAAAGTCTTATTATTAAAATGAATGATAGGTACTTGAACCTCAAAAATAAATTATTATGTGAATAATATAATTTAAATGGATAGGTGGAGATCAAATTATTAATTTTATCTATAACTAAGGTAACGGATTATATGTGTTATCCTAACGTTATTACTTGATATGGTCAGTCCTTACAATTAAATCCTAATAATTTTACCTACACAATGTATCACACATTCTTAATTTGTAGCATTTTTTTAAATATTTAATTAAAATCTTTACGACAGATCAATATTTATCTGGCAATTAGAATATTGCCTAATTATAGTTTGTAAATGAGTATATCATTAAGATGCTCATACAGGAAAACTTTCTTACCATTTCGCAATATTTCTTTTTATGGTTCTGTGTTAATACATTTCCATTTATTGTCTAATACGTTTTTTATTTTATTTTTCGTCTTGAAATCAGGAAAATATTAAGGGATGCAATGATAATATTCAAAACTCACGCGGAAAGACTGCTACGTTGAGGTGGCAAGAAAGGGGCAGTGTGGCGCCTACCTCGACCGACCAACCAACACTCGACAGTATGACTCATACGCATGCGCTACTATGCGTAGGTACGTAACGTGGAGCATTTTAGACGTGCAAAATCCACTTGCGTCGAGATGCGAGTGTATTTGTCTGTTGTAGAATGTATGCGATGCCCATGCCTGCTTGATCACAGGCAATTGAGGACCCCGAACACGCACAAGGCTTTGAAAGACCTTGACTGCCAGCCGAAGTCGAAGAAACCATTTTTTTATTTTATTCAAGCGAAATCCAAGAGCCAATACGATTGCCAAGTTGCGATTCAGTGTGGCCCTGGGTGCGGTATGGAATCAGCTCAATACAGCCGGACTACATCACTTTCAGCCTGTAAAACAGCTTCATGACCCACAAACCCAGAACCACATTGGTACTTGTGAGAATGGTTTCTAAATCACCGGGAAGCTGACATCTTGTGGACAGATCAGGCATTATTTACACGTGTAGGAACGTACAAAGTACATAATGAATATTAGTGGTCATTTAATAACCCCCATTTGCTAGAAACATCACCAAGTTCTAGAAACATCACTAATGGATGTGCGGAGATTATTAAAAATAAAATTATAGGGCGCGTTTTTATCGAATTTGTCAATTTCAATTACAAAAGCATTATAATTTCATATCAGGTGAGGATAGCAACAGTGAGTGTTCTTGCTCGAGTCAAAATCACCAAAAACCATAAGAATCAATGTAATAAAACACGTATCTTCAGAACGAGACAATTTATTTAAAATTCACAACTCTACTCACTATTCTGCGGTAACGAAACCATACCGCCATCTAATTCGACGGTAACGCCATCTAGGGGCAGTCGATGAAACTAAACATACAAATATTGAACATTCCGCCCACTAAAAGGATTATTTCCTTTTATTACCGCCCACTATGCTGTGACTACATCTCGACACTCTTTCAAAGCAATGGACTGTATACAATATTTCATTTATTATTATTTTATCAAGTAGTGAGCAGCTCAAGATAAAGCAGAACATAATACGTAAGACTTCTAAGTTAGTCGTGAATACACTAGTGTCGTTGTTAATATTGCAAATTTTAACAAAATCGCTTAAAAAAACAATTTCACTAGTTAATTATTATATCTATATAGAAATAACTACCTTCTTAACACAAAATAAACTATTCAATTTATAAAATGTAAAGTAACAATAACAGTATAAAGATATTAAACAAATGTATGAGTCAATGGACTGTAACATGCAATATAAACCTAAAAAATAACAAGTGCTGCAATACTCAACAAATGTAAATAAAAAAATAATGCAATTCAAAATAAAACTTACAACTATAAATTAATCTGTCACTGGGAGTAAACATAATTTTGAAGCTGGGCGTTTAATGCTAGAACCTTTACAACGAAGTGTGACGACGCGTGTGATATTGTCCTTTCCCGGATGCAATTGGACAACTCTACCATACAACCATTTCGCTGGAGGTAAGTTGTCCTCCTTCACTAATACCACATCGCCTATCTTAAAGTCAGGAGTTCTACAAGCCCATTTATTTCTCTGAAAGAAATGGGTCAGGTATTCCTGATTCCATCTCCGCCAAAAACTCTGCACCATTCTTTGTAAAAATTGCCATCTGCGAAGTGTACTCAATGTGCAGTGCTCGTAATTATAGTCAGGGGCCACTATCAATGGCTGTCCTACTAAAAAATGTCCAGGTGTTAACGGAATCGGATCGTCTGGATCCGAAGTGCCTTGAGATAGTGGCCTGGAGTTTAAGCAAGCCTCTATTTGGGACAGGACTGTTGCCATCTCTTCATACGTGAGCGTTGAATCTCCAACGACGCGCCTTAAATGATGTTTCACACTTTTTATCCCTGCTTCCCACAGTCCACCGAAGTTTGGAGCATGGGGAGGGATAAAGTGCCACTCAGTATGCGAATTTGCCAAGGTTGCTGCTATTTCGCTCATCATAGTACTATCTTGTGCCAATAGCACTTTTAGCTCTTTAGCAGCACCAACGAAATTTGTGCCGTTGTCACTCCAGATGTGGCGACATTGTCCGCGTCTGGAGACAAACCGTCTAAACGCTGCCATAAATCCATCTGTCGACAAATCAGACACGGCCTCAAGGTGTACAGCACGAGTAGCCATACATACAAACAAACAAATGTAACCTTTGTATGATCGCATACCACGGCCTTTTGAAACTCTTAATTGAATGGGGCCCGCGTAATCAACTCCCGAATTCAGAAATGGTTTACTGGGATTGACTCTGCAAGCTGGAAGCTCACCCATCAATGGGTTTGTCGTTGTGGCTGCGTATCGAATACAAGGCACACAGTCGTGGATGTGAGCACGAACAATATTTTTAACTCTGGGTATCCAATATCTCGTACGTATAAAATTCAATACGAGTTGTTGTCCTCCGTGAAATGTCTTTTCATGGGCATCAGTTACGATTAATTTTGTAAGAAAGGAGTCATGAGCTATTATAATCGGATGCTTTACATTATCAGATAGCTGGCTATGTCTCAGTCTCCCTCCAACACGCAATAATCCGCTATCGTCAACGAATGGTGTCAATTTATATAGTTGGCTCTTCTTTGATAAAGGCTGCTTAGCCGTTAGAAGTGTTATCTCTTCCCCGAAAGACTGTTGTTGACTTTTACGAATGCAACAATCTAAAGATTCTTTGAGCTCGCCAACAGCCAGGTGCGTTGTTAGATTTGCCCTAGCATTACGAGACTTCATTAGTGATATAAATCTTTTACACAGCGCTACTACCCTTATTAATTTTCGGAGTGAGGAAAACCGAGACCACAAACTATCATCATCCTCTGACGGCAAAGTAGTGGAATGAACTTTTACAGTTTTCTTCTCTAGCTTGGTGCATATTCCACTAGGTCTTAAGTATTTGATCACACTGTTTTGTAACCAGCTTGGACCGTGTTTCCATAGATCGTTAAGAAGAAGAACATTCGGAGATGCTCCTCGTGAAGAAATGTCAGCAGGATTGTCCTTTGATTGAACGTGTGCCCACTGTGTGCTGTCTAACAATGCGAGGATCTCTGAAGTCCGATTAGCGACATAAGTTTTCCATCTACTAGGGTGATCACTTAACCAAGCTAGCACTACTGAGGAGTCAGTCCACGCATGTAAGTTTGACTTTGGAATTTCTAGTACCTCGGCCACTTCCGTCAATAATTTAGCGGTTAAAACAGCACCATTCAGTTCCAGACGCGGAATAGATAGCCTTTTTATTGGGGCAACCTTTGTTTTTGCTGTAAGGAGGTGGCAGTGTACTGTTCCATCCAAATCCACAACACGACAGTAAACAGCGGTTGCATATGCCATATCCGAGGCGTCTCCAAAGCCATGTAATTCAATTACAGCATTTTTGTCGCTCTTACCTATCCATCTTGGAATATGATACTTAACCAGTGTTTCGAGTTCAGCTTTATAATTTTTCCATTCTTGCCAGAGTTCCGGTGACAGCTCTTCATCCCAATCTATTCCAGCGATCCAGAGCTTCTGAATAAACACTTTCGACTTAATAATGCAAGGAGCTATCCACCCCAGTGGATCATATAGTGTCGAAATTTCTG
Source organism: Pseudoips prasinana (assembly GCA_951640165.1). NCBI lineage: Eukaryota > Metazoa > Arthropoda > Insecta > Lepidoptera > Nolidae > Pseudoips > Pseudoips prasinana. Next base: position 16,228,289 of record OX621245.1, read on the forward strand.
ACACCACAGTTCTTTTTGTTTCAGGTGCAGTTTGCGGTGAAAATTTGACTGAATAGTCAAACTCGTCGCTGTTTCTATTCCAGGTAAGTCCTAGAACTTTTGTTATTTTATCTGTTTTTATTTTCAGATCCTTACTATCGTCCTCCTTTAATTCTTCTAATAATTTAACGCTATTGCTTGACCATTTTTGCAGTTTAAAACCTCCCTTCTCTAATAATTCATTTAATTCATGGTATACACACATCAACACAATCTAGGGATATTGAACATTTCATTGATTATCTAGAAAACTATAAACATTTTGTTATGACTGTAAATGGAAGAATTAAAGATAATTTCATGGCCGATATTTAAACATTAACAACACGATGCGATTTTGTTTTTCTAATTAATAAAAGTCTTAAATTAATTAAGCCATAGAAAATTACTGAGTGAACAAAAACATTTTATTCTTATAAAATTATTCAATCGAATTAAATGAATAAAAATCTTACCAAATCTGATAATCAGTAATCGGTATTTCCTCCTCTAACATTAATCACACAGCGGCAACGATTTTCCATACTTAAAATTAAGGTGTCAATGTCTTGCTGGGGTATGCAGTCCCAAGTTCTTTTTAAATGTTCGAAAAGTTGTTCTTCTGTTGTCAAGTTGGGCGGAAAATCCCTCAATGCTCTTCGCTGTAACATGTCCCAGGCGTGTTCAATTGGGTTTAAGTCTGGCGACTGTGGAGGCCAATCTAATACCTGAACATCGTGTTCTCGAAGGGCGGCCCTCACCAGCCGCGCTGTATGGGAAGGTGCATTGTCATGCATGAGCTGAAATTCTTGCCCCGTTAGGGCCCTGAGCGGGACAATGACACGTTCTACTACCTCCTCACGGTATCTATGGGCAGTCATGCTGCCCTGAATCCAAATGAGTTGGGTTCGTCCGCCGATTCGTATTCCTGCCCACACCATAATTGTCCCGCCTTGGTAAGAGTGGACCTCCTGTGGATGTCGGAGACGGCTGACCCTGCCTGGAGTTCTCCAAACGCGTGTTCGTCTCGAATCTGGATGAAATCCATAGCGGGACTCATCAGTGAACAGCACCAATGACCATTGTTGATCACTCCATGTCAAATGTTCTTGAGCCCATAAAAGTCGCCTACCGCGATTGCCACGTCGCAGCGCTGGGACTCGTAGCGGTCTGCGAGCATGAAGACCAACTTCATGCAGCCTCCTTCGCACGGTTTGGTCGCTCACCAGCAGCTGCTGACCCTCCTGGAGCCTTTGCACTAGTTGCATCGCTGTGATATTGGGTAGTCTTCTGGCGGTCATTTGGAGAAATCGATCCTGTCTCTGAGTGGTAACACGATATCTACCTGTGTGCCGTTCTGCCACATCTCCAGTAGCGCGATAACGTGACCACAGCCTGGATACCACATTTTGGCTTGTGCCCAGAGACTCAGCAACGACGCGTTGAATAGCACCGTTTTGTAACATGCCAACTGCCCGTAACATTTCATCTCGACTCAAATGATGGCGTGGCATGACGCTAAAAAGCTTACACAACCAATTGAGAAAAGAAAATAAAACAATTTATCAGGTTTTCTTCAATTAACACGCAAAAAAAATTTTAATGCAACTTCTTGAAATTAGATACAACTCAAGATTGCGCTGTGCTTTGCGTGTTTTCATTTGTTTCTCATTTTAATTTTTAAATTTTGAATAAAGAATAGACAAGGTTTAAATCTGTAAATAAACTTTTTAAGGAAACTAAATAGGTTTTAAACAATAAAGCCATGTTTGATTTCAAAATAACGTATCCCTAGACTTTGTTGATGTGTGTATTTTTACAGCATCAGCCTCTGACTGACAAGATGTCATCAGATCATCCATATAAAAATCTGACAACACCCTGTCAGCAGCTAATGGATATGACTTCCCTTCGTCACAAGCCAGCTGCTGCAACGCCTTAACCGCTAAATATGGAGCACAGGAAGTTCCAAATGTAACTCGTAAAAGCCGAAAATCTTCAATTTCAAGAGAAGGATCCTCCCTCCATACAATTCTTTGGAAGTCTACATGGTCATCTGCTACCTTGACTTGGCGATACATCTTTACGATGTCTGCCGTTAGACACACCGGATATTGTCGCCATCTTAAAACAGTATGACGTAAATCTGCCTGCAGGGTGGGTCCTACCATTAAGGTATCGTTCAAGGAAACTCCATTAGTTCCCTTGCACGATGCATCATAAACCACCCTGAGTTTCGTGGTCAGCTTATCTTCCCTGATCACGGCATGATGTGGCAAGTAAACGACGTCATCCCGGTTTTTTTCTGACTCGCTTGTAATTCTCTCCATGTGTCCTAGCAATAAATACTCCCTTATCACCTCAGAATATTGTTGTTTTAATTTAGGATCCTTAACAAATTTCCTTTCTAGGCCTTGTAATCGTTTGCTTGCTATTATTTTTGAATTTCCATACTTACATGGCGGATCTTCAACGCGAAAGGGAAGTCTAACGATGTATCGTCCAGTCTCATCTCTTTGCGTTGTTGCTTTAAAATAATCTTCACATAATTGTTCTTCAGGTGTTAGGAAACGTTTAGTCAAGGAAGTTTCTGAGTCGAGTTCCCACAACCTTTTTAACATATCATTTTCTTCAACTTGCGTGTGCATACTAAGAATTACGTTATATTGATTGTGCAAACTCTCCTCTTCGCCTACAAAACCTGAAACAATCCACCCCAAATGTGTGTCTTGTGCGATTGAAGAGCCTTTTGGACTCTTGAGCAAACCTTCTTTTAATATTTTGCCATAAATATCAGCTCCTAACAACATGTCTACTTTGTTAGGTGAGTTAAACTTAGGGTCAGCCAGTTGAATGCTATTAATTTCTGGCCAATCCTGGATTTTAAAGCTTCTGTCCGGCATAACTGAAGTCAGTGAGCTTAATACATGCGCGGTCACGTTGATGGTAAAGGAAGGGTCGTGCAATGATTGCATATTAATGCTGACTACATATTTAGAGACAACGCCTGCGCCGCCCTGAAGACCCCCTATACCAGCTATGGTAGTTTTCGTTGCTACCTTTTTCAAACGTAGTAACTGCGCTGCTGCTTCCGTTACGAAGGATGCCTGCGATCCTTGGTCTAACAAAGCTCTCAAAATTTGAGAGGACCCATCAATTGACTCAGCCCTAACAAGAGCTGTGGCTAAAAGGACTTGTCCCTGAACATTTCTTTTCAAAAAATGGGTTGCAATATTTGTACAGATCTCCTGATGCGGTAGATCTAAACTGGTCTCGTGTGCATTAGTAGGTGCTGTAGCAACAGTACCTGCAATTGTCACTTGATTCTTAGGATGCAATAACGTGTGGTGTTTACGATGGCAAATGCGGCATTTGATGAATACTCTACATACCTTAGTTGTATGGTTGTTTCCTAGACAATTGTAGCATACACCTAGCGACTGAGCAATATCACGACGCTGATCAACCTCTTCTTTAGCAAATTTCTTACAATTAAATAACCTATGATCTCCGGAACAATGCGGACATGACAATTTAGTAATATTACCATGCATGACTTTAGGATGAGATGTTTTATTGTTCGGAACCTTTGGCTTAACCTTAGGTTCAAGAAATTCAAGAGCTCGAAACCGATTTTCTAAAAATTCTTTGAATAATTTCCAAGACGGCAAATCCTCGGATGATTCGCTAACATGCAGCTCCCACTGCTTCCGAGATTCAACGTCCAGCTTCAAACTTATAACATAAATAACAATAACATCCCATGATGTTATGTCTATCCCAAGATTTGCTAATTCGTGTAAACAATCAGATGTCCCATCTAAAAGCTCCCTAAGTGCACTAGCTGACTCGACTATTATGTTACGTTGGCTAAACAAACGTTTTAGAATACAAGTTGACATAAACTTTTTATTATTATAACGGCTTTCTAACATATCCCAACATTTTTTATAGTTAGATTGCGTTATGGGTATATGTCTGATAAGCTGCTCTGCCTCACCTGACAATTGAGTTCGTAAATAATGCAACCTTTGGACGTCCTCTAACGACTTATTATTATGGATAAGTGATGTAAATAAATCTCGAAACGATGACCATTCTGTGTACTGTCCGCTAAATGTCGGTATTTTAATTTTAGGTAATTGGACCATAGACTCACCCCTTACTTGGTCAGGTGAAACATCGCTACTTAAGTTAGGTTTAATAGTTTTAAAGGTAGACATTGTTTTCTTGAGTTCAACTTTATAGTTCAAATAAGCTTCCGAAGTTATTTCAAAAATATCATCTTCAAAATACTCTGCTATCTGCTCACTCCCATAGTTACGAACCATTGTTTCGTATTTAGAAGAGAAGTTTTCAAATGTTTTCTCCAAAATGTCCTGTCTAGTTTCCACATAATGTTCGTTAATTCTCTCTTTCGGAGACTTTTTAAAATTAATAAATGCTTTTTCTATTTGGTTTCTTATGTCTTCTAATACTCTCAAATCCTTATCCATGTTTGTTTTATCCAATAAAGTCACAAACTTGATGCAATTCCAATAATATTTTGTTCAACTTGTTAGTTTTTACAAGTTACGTTCCGTAGAAAACAGTACAAAATTCAATAGAGTGCAACAAAAATATTTTAAAGTGCCTTGTAGATTATGGCTCAAAATCGTCTAAGTGTTTAGGACTTAGTTTATTTCGCTCAGAAATCGGGCGTGGATTCCCCGTCTCAACCAAATTTAGACGATTATTCTAAGTCTAAAGTAAGTAATCCGCGAATTTTCTAAGTCCATGCATTAACTTATATTTCTTCTCGACACTTAGAATATGGATTTGTACTCACAGTTTATCTTCCTTATGTTGCACTCACTTAATATTCAAATTACTTGTACCACCAGCGAGAAGCGATTGCAGCGCCACCTTTAACGTCTTCTTGATTCGCCAAAAACGCCCTTCGGCTCGTTAGGACCTTGTTCTTGCTCGAGTCAAAATCACCAAAAACCATAAGAATCAATGTAATAAAACACGTATCTTCAGAACGAGACAATTTATTTAAAATTCACAACTCTACTCACTATTCTGCGGTAACGAAACCATACCGCCATCTAATTCGACGGTAACGCCATCTAGGGGCAGTCGATGAAACTAAACATACAAATATTGAACAGTGAGCAAATTACAAGTTTTTACTTATACACCCATAATTAATATCAGTAAAACATAATAAGTGACTTAAGTAATTAAATTTATCTTAACACGTTATTTTCTGCATTTCGATGGATCTAAGCCCATTCAAGTATGCAGAAAATATTGTAACTACTCTTACAAATACGTCACTTAAACATAAAAATGAACTCGTTTAAATCTGTTAATAATTAGAGGTCAGTTACCTGCGTACCTGCGCACAGCTGACAGCTATGCAAGATTGCGCATCGTGTGGAATTAGGTGCAAAAGTTATCGCCAACAAAACATCTTTGGTTGGCGATAACTCTATTTTTGAGTATTTAATACATTTTAATAAACATATGATAAAAAAACTAACGTGTTTATTAAATTGGTTTTAGTTTATTTTCTGAAAATTTGCGCACCGCTTAATAGGTTCTCCTGTAGTTGTTACTTACCAACGATAATAAGCGTGTTATTCTATGCTGAGTTCAAAGTAACATTCTCTTACTTCATACAAGATAGTGCAGTGGAAAAGCCATTTAATAATATTGCAATAAAAATAATAAATATTATCTTTCAAACAGTTAATTGAAATATATTAATTTCTATTTACTGATAAAGGCTTATAAAAGGCCAGAAGCACATTGTTTTATTAGTGTTTTTTGTGATTTCTAACGTATCTTTAAGTGCTCCTTTATTTACAAACATGTTAATTGACGAGCATTATGTTTTTGGTAATCAAAATGTTCAAGTGCCGGCTCATTTAAATTTCGGGAAGTTTATTTTAGATCGACTCCGCCTTAAAAATGATGAAATCGCTTTGGTAAGTTAATTAATTCACCAATTTTGACTGTATGTTTGGAGCAGCACTTAAGACAGTCGCCTCGCCATATCGTGTCCCGGGTTCAATTTTCGCACAGGACAGCTATTTGTATGACCCACAGTAGTTGTTCTGAGTATGAACATGCTTTGTGTCCGGCGATTATTTGTTGGTTTAAACTCCACACACAAGGTTTAATTTCTCTAAGGTGGATGGTATAAAAGGAAAAAGTCGCCACTTTCAAATTATCTTTTCAATTCTACCAAAATTGATATTATAAAATGTTCAGGAAAATGGCGAAACACATGAGAAACTAACATACAAAGAATTCACACAAATTGCCTGCAATATGTCAGCCGCTTTGACAAAACTGGGAGTACGGAGAGGAAATATTGTGGCAGTGGGATCCGAAAAACGCAATGAATTCGTACCGACGGTTCTTGGAATTGTGTTCACAGGAGCGACGTACACTCCCTATGATTTAAAGAGCGGTAGAGGTGAGACCAAAAATTCTGCCTTTCTTTGAACATACTGCTATAAATGTTATTTGGGTGGTTGTCATACATATTAAATAACTGATACGAAATAACAGGTACATATGTCTGTATCTTAAACGGCATAAACTATTTCAACTAATGCAACGAAATTCGATTTATCTATCACAAAAATAACAAATAATAAAAACCATTTAATATGATATCTCATGAACCGTGATAATTAGACAGTTGAAATTTCCACCGATGACATATTTTTGTTGCCAATATTACAACAAATACTAAAAAACAGAATAAAATAAGTACGAAACCCTTCGTGCGCGGGTCCGACTCGCACTTTGCTGTTTATTTTTGTTTTACTCTTTTTTAAAGACATTAAATATTACGTATAAAGAGGCGCTCACAGCTAGATGCTCTCATCGGTCCGTAAGTGATTGGCGAGGATCTGACCGCAAGCCTAGTTGCTTCTAGACCATAGATGGGTGACCGCCAATCTGAGTGTTTCCGTGCTTCGGAGGGCACGTTAAGCTGTCGGTCCCGATTGTAGACATTGGGCAACAGTCGTTAAGCCCTGTCAGAGGCCTATTGGGCGGCTTGAACAATTCTGACACTAGGGTACTCGCTGCCCACACGATAAGTAAGTATTTCGTATAAATATTTAATAAAAAGAAATCATAACTAAACTACACAATTCTCTGAGAAATATAAATTAAAACGTCTCATGTCATTAATAACCTTCGATGCAACAGAGTCGCAATATACAAGGATACTAATATTTCAACTTATTTATTTATAATGATCATTATTATCAAAAGTAAGACTAACCTCAATTTCAAGCGGCTACAAATTAAAAAAGAGAAATAATGAAACACTTTTGTTATTATAGCTTATTATAAAACTTCAAAGACTTAACTTGTTTGACATCTGTTCACAAAAAAAATCGTCAATCAATCCTCTTTCAATATAATTTTTTCAATGTGACTTTCATAATCATATTTTTTCTTAAATTAAATGAAAATATAAGTAAAATCGTAATTGTTGAATTCATCTTACTGCAAATACAAATACACGAACTGCACGTGGTGTGGTGAAGGTAGGGTAGTCGCCTCGCTACTTGCTCTTATTCCAGGTTCGATTATTTATTTCTATGAGTTGTGATACAAATATTTATTAAAGTGAAATGTTGTGCACTTTTTTGGGATGGGTAAAAATGTTAAACTCGTGTCAGGACACGTGACCTGATCGAATCTTTTATTTTTTATTCACACTGACCGTTAATACACTAACATGACCATTCTATTTTTAAAATTTATTCCCACTATAGGGAGGGAAGCAATCACTATGAGTATTTACCGCTCAAAGGTGGGAAGTAGCATCTTCCACTCGCTACTCGGAACAAATAAACACTACTTTCCGATTTAATAAAAAAATAGGTTTTTTTGCATTTCTCATACTCGGACAGTCTCATTAACGTAGAATTAGTAAATGTATCTTGTCTAGTGTCTAGTATCACAGGCAATAAAAGCACATACTCTAAATTTAATTAAGTAATTAAATTCATGTTTGTACATGTCACATCTTGAAACAATATTTAAACAATGACGTCCGTCATTTTATGACAACAACAACTATTATATTTCTTATCTTTTTTACAGCGGCCTTAAAACACAAGATATCCGTAACTCAACCAAAATACTTTATCTGCTCCAATCTCTTTTGGAAAACTTACGGCGAGGTGCTAAAAAGTTTCGACTGCATTGAAACGTTCATAACATTGGATGATGCTGTCGATTCACTAATTCCAATAAAAACATTGGTCACGAATGACGTGGACATAAATAGGTTCGAACCAATGCAAGTTCAGGGACAGATTGACACGGCATTCATTTTGTATTCCTCCGGCACCACGGGCATGCCGAAAGGCGTACAGCTGACACATTTAAATTGCATCCTCAATAGTCTGCCCGATGAGTAAGTATTCCGCTATAATTAACTCAATTGCTTATTAATGAGTCTCGTATTAAATAATCTTTGCTTAGTTAATTTTGAAACATTAAAAACAGGTCCTTTGAAACAATGAAGACCAAATTCGAATGTCAATTTAGAATATAAAATAGACTTTGCTTTTCATTAACTAACAACATTCATGAAAATTTGTTAGTGAGGCATGAATTTGCGGCTTTGCGTTGGTAATATTTGGAAACATGAGTTATCCAAGTCATTTAACATTTGGATGCCATATTTATATTTACCACATATTTAATTTTTGTATTTTTGGTTTAATGTTTTACACAATATATTAGTAAATTACAAAACCTGACACAATGATGGATCCTTTTTCCTTTTCAATTATAACTTCCAATTACAATTTTGATTTCTAGTTTCAGCGATAGTACTTTAAAAACTGCATTTATTTTCGGGGAATGGTATCATAACTACGATACATTCATGACGTACAAATTCCTTAGCCTCGGAAGGAAAATTGTTTATGTGAATAACCCGTCGCTTGAGATATTTCTCAAATGTGTTCAAGATTGTAACGTAAGTAGACATTTTAATAATGCATTCTGATCTAAACAACGTCTTTATTACGTATGCAGTTAGGGTGGTTTTCGTAGCAAGTACAAGTGTATTGGATACTTTAGAAAATAATATGACAATATGATTATCCCAGCATGTTTCATTATGGATTGTAGAAGTTAAAAGAAATAAAACGGAATAATAATATCTGACTGGGCCTGCATGATGTCTATGGCGTGTTATGCTGATAGACAGTTAAGGTCTTATTGCGAGTCACTTTATTACCTACACAGGCATCTGATAGTCTTGTATATACTGAGGAACGAATCATATATTTGCTTGACCTCCCAAAACTTTTTCTTAAAATGTTTTTTTTTTATTTTTTCCTGCAACATGGCGATCTGTGATAAATCACAATGTGCCACTTTTTGGCCCCATTGAATTGTGGTGGTATACTTTTAGTGAAAGGAGGCTCCTCTGGTGACCCTACATATAATACAACGTAATTGAACGTGTTTCAACGATTTTACAATACCGCTGCTACAACTTGAGTGGTAATATAAACAATGGGATAGAGATAGAGATGTAATCAATATTCTTAAAGGTTAAAATTATCTCTAACATTATATTTTATAAGGAATATAAAGTATGAATACATCTACAACAATACGCGTTTATTCATAACGCCTTCACAATGTTGCAGGTGAACATCGCTTTTGTAGTTCCTTCTTTTGTTTGCTTCCTATCAAAGGCAGAGGAGGCTGGAAAATATAATCTCGATTCGCTTAAAATCATATACTCTCGATCATCGCCTCTTCATAATAAGACAATACAACAGGTCAAAAACAGGCAAGTATGCACAGCTTTAATATTATAATTTTTATATATATTATAAATGGTACAAAAAAATCATTTAACGAAAAGATTGGGTTCAAATAAATAAATTTAAAACTAATCCCAAAGTAGATACAACTGATAAACATGCTTATGAAATGAAATTAAGTGAAAAACATTTAATTCAGCAAAACACACAAGAAAATGAGGAGTACAAATATACAACACACAGTTCTACAAGACATAACATACATAGATTTGAAGAAAATGCACACACAATTACGATTCTTGCATGTTCTGCCGAAAGGGTCACCACCTCAGCACTAGCTTGGTGGTTTACACCTAGCGCTGGTAATACTAAATACATACATGTTATGAATAAATTACACCCAGAGACTGAACTAATGACCGAGCTCATAACACAAAAAATTATGATGGGTGGGGACCGAACCCACCACCTATGGTTAAACCGTCAGGATTATAACCACTAAACTATCAGGCCAGTGAAACTGTTATTAGTGGTAAATCATATCATTTTTCTATTTGATATTGCTACTAGGATATAATAGACATAGATATATTATACCGTTACTAAGGTTTTATTATTTTATTTTTGTTGACGTCTGTTGTCACTAAAACATAACTAAATTATATTTTTGTTCATTGGTGAAATTCAAATAATTAAAATGTGTTTTAAGTAATATGTTGTACAGTAAACGACTTAATATTTTATTTAATACTAGAGTATCAGGTATTCTAATACGTTCCATAAATGTATTCCTGGTCGAGCTGCTTGTGAACTGAATTCCCTTTATATTTCATCTAATATTCTGAGATTTACTGGTGTTCTAGAATAAACAGCTTCTACATGTTATTAGCTAAAACGTAACCTAATAATGTGTAGACAAATTGAAAGCTGTACATAGTCACTTTATATTAGTTAAGTTTTTTAATCGGAATTCCTATTCGTTTTAAAGATTCTAGAATAATAATATTCTGGGACATTATGCACACGCGGCCAATCTGATCCCAAACTAAGCAAAGCATGTACTATGGAAACCAGATATCTGATATATTACATATACTACTTTCCTTTGTAAATACATATTTATATAGATAATATAACCCAAACTCACGACAAACAGACATGTCTATGCACACAAATATCTGTACTGGGTGGGAATCCAAGCCACGACCTGCGGCGAAAAAGGCTGCGGCGTGAAAGGCTGCGACTGGCCATTCGGTCCTTCGTAAGAATATGTGATTTACGAAAAGAAATCGGTAAATTGATAATCAAATTTTTCAATGCAACTATTATATTAATAACTTTACTTAAATTAAGTGAAAATAGAAATATTTAAATCATAATTATTGAATTCATCTTTTCTTTTAACTGTACTGTAATTATGACAGCACGTGTAGCGCAGTCGTTAAAGAAAAGACCTTGCTACGTTTTCGTCAGTTGTGATACAAATATTTATTTATTTATTGCTGGAGTTGACATATTAAACGAAAACAATCTTAAACTGTAATTAATAAATACTTAAAATATATATTTGCAAGTTTTTCAGGCAACAAAAGTACATACTTCAAATTTGTTTAAGTAAAAATTATTTTATACTACTATTATGTGTATACATACAAAATACAATTGTGTGCAAGATGTATCACAATAGATTTATAGACCATACATATTTGACATACGATAGCGTACAAATGTTTTTAAATATCTACCGATATATAATTAAATTAAATAACCATAGAATTACAAATAAAACTAATCTAAAAAAATACAATAAACATCGACTTTCAACACACTTGCTCATAAAATAACATATAATGACATTAAAAAACTTGTACGTTTTTAATAAATAGGTAAAGCTTTCACTCAAATATAACTTTTGTTTTCTCTGTAATAAAGAAAGCCTTGAATTCCCCATTATGAACGTGACTAAAATGCGATGAGCGAAAAACCAAAAAAAAAAACGAAACCTCATTCTTTTAGTCTATGAAACATTGTTCCCCCCATTGCGAAAAATTTTTCACAACTCGTTTTCACTGTTGAAACTATTGTTATTTTTAGTATTATTTTCTTCACAAGTGTGCAGAAAATCGTCGTATGATACACGTGTGTATTGATGATTACCGTCCTCGGCTCTCTTGAATACACTCACCTAACAGCTTGGGTCTCAATGACGCCTGAGCGGTAATCAGAAACGCGGTTATAACAGAATTATAAATATCGTTGGATGCAACGTTGCTAACACGAGAAACCCAGAAAGCATTTTAGACCTTTCTTTTTACGTTTATTTGTGTAATATAATATAACATAAAACGTTTTTAAACCAAATTAGAGCTTATTTGTTTTGTGTCTGGATGTAATTTATCTGTGTTTTTAGCAATCTTTATGTATGTTTCTCAGTTGTCTGGTCACCTTAGTACTAGCTGTCCCTAGTTTGGGATCAGAGTGTGTGAGTTGTCCCAAAATGTTCATTAATTTATGTATAATTGTTGATGTACTTATTTTATTATTTTTAGATTTCTTAAACTCGAAAATATACTTCAGGGCTACGGAATGACTGAGGCAGGTGAATTGACGTCAGAAAGCTGGGGCCACAAGGGCCCTAAGGCTGGAAGCGTGGGTAAAGCTTCACCTGGTATTACTCTTAAGGTCTGTAGAACTTATTTATTTTCTATAGCATCATCTGTCACATATGAACGATATGTGAAATGAAAGCCAATTGCCCTTGAATTCTCTGTTCGTATGTTGACATTACATCAGTTTACCATTTATTCAGTCAGTAGATTTTATTATTGTGATTTCGTGGATTTAGTAATAAAGTATAAGTTAGTATAAGTTATTAATAAAGTATCATCACCATCATTCAGTCGCAATCGGGTAATAAAAGACAGAAAAAACAGTTGATTAATACTGATGATGCTGTATGTATCTATTAGCTCGGGCCGAATTTCGTAGAACTTAGTGAATACGAAAAGCGAGTAAGATTTTACCGAGTTTGGGATTATTTTATTGTAATAAAGTTTATAGTGTCTAAATGTTACTGCAAAACATCGTGTTGTACAATCATAACATAACATTGAATTCCGTTTAGATTTTAAGCGTATTGCATGTTTACCTAATTCCTTACTGAAAAAATATCATATTTCTTTAAGTCATTTTGAGTGAATATTATTATTTTATTAATGAACCAGGTTGTGGATACTGAAACCCGTGAAACGCTGGGTCCAAACCAACGCGGAGAAATTTGTTTGAGAGGACCCGTACTTATGAAAGGCTATATTGGCGTGGACTCCTTAACCTACATGGACGAACAAGGTTTCTTTAAAACGGGAGACTTGGGGTATTACGACCAAGATGGATATTTCTTTATCGTCGAAAGATTGAAGGAAATTATAGCCTATGATGGTAATAAGGTAAAGTCATATTTTTTATATACTTACGGTTATACAATATAGTAAACGTCAAAATGCATAGCACGGTATTACAATATGAATCGTAAGACAAATTTAGCTGGTTACTTACTACTATGGCGTATTCCGTCTTGACCAGAAAATAGTAAAAACAAATATTTTTTATATAGAAATTTGAAGGTAATTTATATAACTTTCATGCTATGATGAAAGATAACATAAAACTCGGTGAAAAGTGTAGATGGATGGACGTAAATATATGCAAAGCGCATCTCTATTCTATAGAATAGAATAGAGATGCGCATGTGCACGTTGTTAATCTACAAGTTAGAGACTACATATGATCAATGATATTTAATTTTAGTAAGGACGAATATTTTTATAAAACTGGAGCAAGATAATTTATCTGATATAGTCTGAATAGAAAAATAAAATATTTAAACTACTTCTCCATTAGATTCTAAATTTAAAATATAATGACTGGGCTGTAAAACAATCTAACTATGATATTTGATTTTATGGGTTTTGAACTTCATGACAAAACCTACAGAAAATAAATATATTTGGACTCGACATCGAAGGCGGGTAACGCGACGTCCCAAAAACTTTAAGAGGTTCATAACATTTTTATCTTCGCCTTTATCTGCGAGGTTTTTGCACACATTACTTATAAAGACATTGTATGCGAAATATCCCACATTTTACCGCGAAATATTCCTTTTTTAGACTTCTTAGCTACAAAATTGTATGACTTAAATAATTCCAGATCTCAAAACTAATCTAAAATATTAGATATCATTATTTTGTTTACTGTTATGCTTTCTTCATATCCGCCATTGCCGCATTTCATTAAGTATTTAGCAGTGGAAATATATAAATCCTAGACACAAAGACGGAAAGTTTGTTAGTTAACGTGATAGATAATCATTACCACTAGGTATGTGTTAACCGGGTCAAATTCCAAGCAATGTATCTTGTCAGTAAACTTTGAGAGCCACGTTTAACAGAAGTAGCCATTAAAACTTAGAAAAGACCCACACATTTGTTCCTTAAGACCTTATTGACATGCTATCTGAAAAATAACAAGTATAAGTACCTATATAGCTTATCACTTCACTCATTGTAGCGTTGTTTGTCAGTTACGCTCACGGGTTTGTTAATGATAGAGGTATCAAGGTTAAGGCGCGATAACAGTTAAATAGCGTAGCCAATATTAATAAAAACTTAAATGTTAATACTTTTTTTAAAAGCCTTTGATACAAAGGGACGGCAAGGCTAAGATCACAGGACCAGCATAGGCCCAACAGCTTTACTTGCTCTCCAAGGAACGGGCGTAACACCGTCACCTTCCAAAGTATTATATTAATAACTAGTTGTGCCCCGCGGTTTTACCCGCCTTAAACTTTATAAATTATAGCATATGTGTTAATCCAGGGTGTCAGTAAACTCCATACCGAAATTCACTAAAATCACACCACCTGTTTAGACGTGAAGATGGAACAAACATACACACTCACACAATATCACACTCACAAACTTTCGCATTTATGATATTAGTAGGATGTGTTAAACTAGGGTGTCCGCTAACTCCATACCAAATTTTAATAAAATCGCTCCATCCGTTTAGACGTGAAGAAGTAACAAACATACTCACTCACATAATTACACACTCACACACTTTCGCTTTTATAATATTAGTAGAATTAAATAATTTAAACACATATACAGACCTTGTCACCGTTTACGGTTATGGTTATAAATTGGTGGATTAAAAAATATCTTTTCAAAAAATGCTGAAGAATATCGTCACTCCGTCTCATGCCATGGGGTATAGAAGTCGTCCCATTAAAATTTCACCGCGAGAATGGGCAGCAGCGTCTCTCTGTATACTATAATAATAATAATTTCGGGGGACAATGTCACACAGATCATCCTAGCCCCAAACTAAGCAAAATTTGTACTATGGGTATCAGGCGACGATATACATACTTATATAGATAGATAAATACTTATATACATAGAAAACATCCATGACTCAGAAACAAATATTCGTGCTCATCACACAAATATTTGCACTTTCCGGGATTCGTACCCAGGAGCACCAGCTTCGTAGACAGGAGCACTACCAACTAGGCTATGGTGACCGTCGTATACTATGAGAATCATATGCAATATGACGATTATAGCATATCCCTCCAAATTTTGGACACAAATCGATTGTGGAAATCCATTGGGGAGGCCTTTGTCCAGCAGTGGATGACATTTGGCTGACATGATCATGAATATTACTAGTACCAGTGGTTGAAATTAGACCTCGAGAAAATTTCAGTTTTTACATAATCGAAAGAATATTAAAAGAAATATTCATTTATATTGTTTTAGTTTCATTCCGTTACTTTATTATACTAATAATAACGGCTAATACTAATAAATAGTATTGGTCAATATTCGATGTTAACGTTATAATTGACATTGGAATGGTATATTTATATTATATTGGAATATATATTATATTACCTAATAAAATTTTACATAACGACATAAATAAATCTACTGTTACAACAGTAGAGTTATTTATAATAGCGACTTTTGTGAATGACCTTAAGTATTTAAAATTCTTCTGATCATTATATGTATGTCATTCGGTTACCCATACTTCACGAAATAAACTAACAACAACGAACACGGTTTTTCTTATTTAACTATGAAAAAATTACGATATATATAAACCCTGTAGTCCAAAATCACTAGGTGATATTGTTTTGATATCTAAGTAACTATAATTATTATCCTATTCAATAAAAACTTAACATTTTTATTCAATAAAATTACTATTATCTGTTTACTAACTTATAAAAGCATCTAGAACCAACAAATAAACAAAATTAAAGAATGTTTTTGTGTTGTTTAGTTTGGTAGTGCACCAAACCTGTTCTCTTTTATTATTTTTGTTGTATCTACAGCAACACGTTTAGAGTCTGTTGGGACTCAAATATACCGGTGTTGAAGGTCGTCGGTCATTTCCTTAAAAGTGATGTCATCATTTGGTAAATTCTCAAAATAACTGAGACACTGCTTACTAACATATTGTTAAAGTTAGTCTAGGATGCTTTCAGTGCCTCACCGACAAACTAAGATACTGCACTGCTGTTTATTTCCACTACGACGAAGTAATAATTATGTCCTCCTGTCAGAATTTCGACCTTAGCGGTCAGTCTCAATGGAGACTAGTCATCAACGCGGTACATATTATTCTGGTTATATGGTTGTAAATTTTAAATTACGCTAAAAGATAATTTGAATCTTAATGGAAATACGAGTAGGATAATACTTGTAGTTCTCCAGGCAACAAACAAAACCAACAAGGGATTTTGAATTTTATTTATTTATGAAGCTGCGAGATCAGCGTTTAAATATAAAAAAAACTTGTGTGTACTTATGTACACGCGTTAGAAGTTATACTTCTTAATATACAACTTGAACATAGTTATCAATTTTCATACCACCTAGAACTAACGTCATGCTGTTATTTTTACGATGCGCGCGCATCGTAAAAATTCACTCTCATACATTTTCATACCACCTAGAACTAACTTCATGCTGTTATTTTTACGATGCGCGCGCATCGTGCGTGCGCATCGTAAAAATTCACTCTCATACATTTTCATACCACCTAGAACTAACTTCATGCTGTTATTTTTACGATGCGCGCGCATCGTGCGTGCGCATCGTAAAAATTCACTCTCATACCACCTAGAACTAACTTCATGCTGTTAAATTTTTTGGTGTCGGTGTGCGCGCGCATCGTAAAAATTCACTCTCATCATTTTTCTCCATCGCGCCAAAAGAAGTATAACTTCAAAAATATTTACTGTCCAATTCATTGCGATATTACAAACGGCGTGTATGAAAGAGTAATGAAATCAATAGAATAGATTTGTATCTATTATAGTCCCATAAAGAAGCTTTCTCGTAACAACAAAGACATTGGTTTCATGTCTATATAGCTTTTTATGTAACTTCGATATATCGCCTTTTTCTGTCTTGGATGCTTCTAGGTAAACTGTTTCTATTGCTTAATTGCAATGACATAGCTTCTGATAATGTATTTGTTACTTCTAGGTAGCTCCATATTAAAAACTATCTCTTACGCTATTTATAGGTAGTAGTACTTGCTGTTACCCGCGACTTCGTCTGCGACAAATTTGAATGATGAGCAATGTAACCTATAACAAAAAGTCCTAACATACGTGAAAGACTCACTTTGAGAAACTGTGTAATGAATGTGAATAACTAAGGATAGGCCATTTCATAAAAAAAAATGTAAAACGTTTCTGACAGAAACGGTATACAATTTTTTTTTATTACAGAAAAAACACGGCATTTAAAGCATATTTTCATTATAAAATGTTTCACTGACTCACATACTAGGTTTAGGATAACTTTCCATTGGCCTACAATTTTGAAATTTGGCACCAAGACATAAAGGAAAAATGAGAAAATTGTCGTTACACGATGTTCCTTACAGTTATTTAAGTAGTAAACAACGGTTATTTCAATATTACAATCAGACAATCCAATTTTATTTATTTGTATCGATGACAATAGCTGAACCTGCGCTTCGTCCGCGTGTTAATTAGTTTATTTCGTTTCTTCTTGCTTTTTTCTAAGATAAAAGATATTTTCTTTAATGAACGTAGCCTAAGTTACTCCTTATTTACATAAGCTACCTGCCAATAAAAGTTCCGTCTAAATTGGTCTAGTCATTTCAGAGATTAGCCGGAACAAACAAACAGACAGACAGACAAAAATTGTAAAAAATGTTATTTTGGTGTATGTACCGTATATATGTTCATATTTATGTAGTAAACAACGGATATTCAATATTACAAACAGACACTCCAATTTTATTTATTTGTATAGATTATTCTTCTTCTTCTCCATTCAAATTTTTTAACTGCTTTTATTGGTTTAGTTGCTTCTAGATTACTCATTTAGTGACTTCATTTTATCGAGAGTTACTTTCTATCATTCTTTTTGAATTTTTTTGTGTCGTTTGCGCGTCTTGATTTTTCCCTTTGCTATTTTGTGTAATTTTTACGTTAGTTTGACGTCGATGTCAGTCTGTGTGTCTGTTTCTGTCTGTAGCATCGTAGCTCTCAAACAGATGGACTGATTTCGATGCGTTTTTTTCACATGAAAACCAGTTACTTTGCAGCGTGTTTTAACTATGTTAGGTTAATATCGGTCCAGCATTGTAAGAGTATCAGGTCTATACTTTAATTATATATAGTTATATAATTATAATTGGGGGTATTTTAATATCTTTGTTGTTTCCACATAATTCCTTCTTCCCTCACGTTTTAGTTGTTTACAGATAGCTCCTTTGGAGTTAGAGACGATCCTGCAGTTGCACGCTGGAGTTCGTGAAGCCGGCGTCGTTGGCAAACCTGTGAAGTACTTTGGAGAAGAACCTACTGCTTTTGTAGTCAAACAAGATTCAACTGATGTTACCGAGAAGGATCTTATTGACTTTGTTGCTGCTGAGGTATTATATGTTTTATGAGGCGATGGCCTCTTTATATCATTCTGTCTCCCGCTTTGCTCTGGAGGAACTATTCATTTCTAACTCCTCCTTTTTTCTTTCTGGTTAAATACGTTGCGGGATCCAAGACAGTTATAGATAGCGATTCCCCGGGATATGCCTGAGCCTCACCGCTCAATGTAATTTCATTGTGTGCCACTGTTGATCCTGGCTTACAGGATTTGCAGTGGAAAGAGCGAGGGACTAGTCACGATGCTGAGGTATGATTAAAATGAGATGTAACGTAAGATTATCATTATTTTATCCACTCATAAAACTGAGTGATTATCAGAGTATCTGTTTGGGTGCTAGACTTAAAAAAGTGAACTATGTATTATGTCTTTCCGTTTCAGACTCTGAATGAAAGCATTTTAGGTGTAAGCATTCTAGTCTTAACCACAAGTTTGCTTTTGTTTAAATGACGCTAATTTCGGAAATAGACTGTGTGATTTTCCATATCGAAGTAATTATTAATGCTATTAGCATGTTGTGTTCCCTTACATACTGAGAAGACAATATCCTAATAACATTAACAATTAGATATGAATAAAAGCCACGACAAATTTTTGTATTGCTTAGTAAAATTAACATTGACAGGCCTGTTGGCGTGGTTGGCAAATTATAGCTTTTCAAGCCGTATGTCGTGGGTTCGATTCCCACCCAGAACAGATATTTCTGTGCATGAACATGTCTACTTTTCCTAAATCTTGGTGTAATTATTTAGATAAGTATGAATTTACAAAAAGAAGTAGTATATATAGTATACCAGTTATTTTGTTTCCATAGCTCTGATTAGTCTGGGATCAGATGGCCGTGTGTAAATTATGTCCCAGTATATTATTAGTATTAACATTAGGTACATGTCTGATTATTTTACAGGTACCACCATATATGCAACTGAAGGGTGGTGTGAACTTCATTCAAGAGATGCCGAGAAATCCTAGAGGGAAGATTATACGCCAACGATTGAGAGAAATGTTAATATAGTTAATTAAAGCAATTCCAATATATTAAAACGTCTATTACATGGCTATCTAATTAATTATTAAAATAAGTGGTTATTTTGTAAAGTACAGTCTAAAAATTACTTTATGGTTTTGGTCATTAAAATATTGCTTATTTATTTAGTTGTTTTGACATCATCTGCCTGAAATCGTCTATTGCTTGACATAGGCCACCCTCATAGACGGCGATTATCCCCTGCGCGACTTCCGACTTTAGAGGGTCGTATACCCTTTTTGTAATTTTTTTTTTCTTTGTGGAATACTTTTATTTGCCGTTTGGTGAGATGACGGGGTATGTGGAAGTCCACTATCATTATTTTCTTTTAATTCATTCTGCAATTAATGACCAATGTATTATGAAAATGCAACTAAAATGTAAGTTGCACTGAGTAAGTGAAATAAGTAAACAATAATAAAGGCTGGAAACTGTATAGGGAGTAAGAGTAAGATTATTGTATGAGAAAGAAAGAAGACCAGCTTCGTTCTCATTCATCTTCCGTGCTGTTTGCTGGGTAAGAAGTGAACCCTGGCGGGATAATCCGCTACTGGTCTAATCTAATCCAGGTACACCAAGCTAAGATACAAATAACCACATGTAATAACTTTTAGTTAGATATTTATATAATATCTTTTTTGAGCATTTAGTTCAGGTAAGAACACCTGATTGTGTGAATCCTTCTAATAACATATGAATTTTCAATAAGTTTAATAAAAAGAACTTCTATTATTTAATTACATATTGATCCGACCTTGAAACATAATGGAAAGATTCCTAATAGGCACGTTGGCTTTGCGAACCTGCACCCTGGCCTAGTCGGAACAGTCCACCAATTCGATGGGTCTAAATATGTATTTAGTGTCTCATCATTTAATAATAATAATAATAATATATTTGCAACAGGTTATGAATCCTATTAGCAGGACAGAATCATTATAAAAAGTTGTATTCAAACAACATATTATGAGGAAACCTATAAATAACTTCTCATAAATATTTTTAATTATACACAATAAGGCCGAGCCAGTATCAATCTCCATACACACACACACACAATTCTGAACTCTGAGATTTATACACACAGGTTATATAGGTATAACTGCTTAAATCTTTATTGCGATTCAATTTTTGGTATTGCTTCCACCGCTAGGTATGTGTAATAAAGAAATTAGTATTATAAAATACTACTCATCAGTGTAAAATCATAATAGTACTAAATTAAGGCGTTGGGCCACTCAATACCAGTTGTTATTACTGGTTCGTTAACACTCAAGGGGTTAAGCCTATATATATATACTGTGTTTTCATTTCTGTGCATCTCCGTGCTTTGGAGGGCAAGTTTAGACAACAGCCGATTAGCCATGTTAGCGGCCTACTGCGCATCTTAAACACATCCAACGAAAAGTAAAACCACTGCCCATAAAAAAAAATGATGAGACACAATATATAAAAAAATAAACAAAGCGCCGCACGTAATGTTTTCTGTTCATACCTTTATCCAGATTTGATGCTTTGTTAAATGGAGTTCGACGATATTTGTTATAGGGCCATTTATTGAAAGAAGTATAGAGGCTAATGGTTGCTGCATTCAAGCCCCAAATTATCTACACATTTGTGAGGTGACATCAACAATCATTGCTATAAGCGCTAATCGGTCAATTACCATAATATCAGGTTTATTGGACGTAATATACTTGACCGTAACATAATATGTTACATAGTCTTATACAAAGCGTCGCGCCGGACGCACTTACAGTCGAGCTTCATTAGAATTGTTATTAGTCCTCATACGAATATATTAGGTCCCATCGGACCTACAAATTAGTTTCTATTGTTCGTATTTATTTGTTACTTACTTGCCGTTTATTTATAAACATGTTAACTGCCAATAACTTCGTCTATGGAAATCAAAATGTTCAAGTGCCAGCTCATTTGAATTTCGGGAAGTTTATTTTAGACCGGCTACGTCTTAAAAGTGGTGAAACAGCATTGGTAAGTCACAATAAGTTGCATATGTTTTGTAGCTTATACGAGTATCTATTGCCTGAGCAGGACATTATATTGTGCGTAGTTGCCTAGGTTTAGATGAATGCCTTGATGGTTTACTGGTGGTGTATACAACTGCAGTTAATTAATTAGGTCGCGTGTTTTAATTCCGGGTGGCACCGAAAAAGTGTTCGGATATTTTTGGCAATATAACACCCAGGAGCAACCAGGAGTTAAGAAGTTGACAGTGCAAGACGCCCGTGCCTCGGATAGTTTTTTAAACTGTCAGTCCTGCGCCTGATCTAGAATACCCTTTGGATTATGAGAGTAGGGGAATAGAGAGAGTACCTGCATTGACGCACATACTCCTGCAAACCCTATATATCCTGCTTAAGTTGAAATCAATCTAAGTAATTTAAGAGTTATTTCTTAATATACCATAAAACAGTATAACAAATTTTGAATTACTGTACTTTCAGTAGAATAAAGTACACACGGCCGCATATCAAGCTATAATTTTCCAATATAAGCTGACCTTTCATTGTATGGAAATCCTATATAACGCGAGTTTGGCTTATACTGGACTTGTATACCATGATGTGTACCTAAATACAAATTAGTTATATGAATAAAATGTTACCAATACGTTCTCTTAAATGTGTAGGAGCATGGGGTGACTCATGAGAAATTAACATACAAGGAATTCACACAAATGGCTGTCAATATATCGGTCGCTTTGACAAAGCTGGGAGTGCAGAAAGGAGACGTCGTGGCTGTCGGTTTGGAAAATCGCAATGAATTCGTGCCATCAATTCTTGGTATCGTCTTCGCAGGAGCGACGTACACTCCGCATGGTATTAAAAGCGGTAGAGGTGAGATAAAAAAATATAATATGTTCATCCCATTATGCACAGTTTTATAAGTAATTTATCATAAATCAACCGAAAAATGTTCACTGCTGGACATAGTCGTCCCCCAATAATCTCCATAAGCCAGAGGCCACCCCAACGGCTTCGAGCGACTCTCACAAGATAAGGTCAATCTTGTAAGCCCAAGCTGCACTTTCCTGTTCAATGAAAAATATAAATAATGATAATATATATACAAATAATTGCAATAAAATAATACAGAAATACCCCTGCCATAAAGAAATAAATTTAAATAGTGAGGGCGTTAAGTCTAAAATAAAGAAAAAGAAAATTCCTTTTAAACTAGGTACATTACAGTCATGTACAGACGCCAGCTGGGCGCAGTGGTTGCCGCCTCACTATTTCCTCAGCGCTTTCATTTATCAGGTTCAATTCCCGCACAGCAGAACTGTTTGTGTTACCCATATATAGTTGTACTCTCTTGGGTTTCCTCGTGGCTGTTAATTTCATGACTTTTACAAACATCCTTTCTTAAATGTAGCGTTTTAAAATATTACCGAAATATTTATACATAACGGCAAGTACACGGGTGACCAAGCCCGTCGCGTTTTTATCATGATTCACGAAAAGTCTGAAAACGAGTCTCAGGCCTGAGATTAAGATCAATATTGGCGTAAAATTGATGAGGGAATAACAGAGACCAAATTATGGCACCAATTTAAAATGTTATGATTTAGTTTATAGGTTACTCTGTTATATAAGATTTTGTTGGTATTGAAGCGTTTAGCTTTTTAAATACAATTTTATTTTTTGCCCTTTAGAGGCCATTTATCGACAGATAACTTTCACATTCATTATTTTAGAGATAATTGGCTTTTTAATCCTTTTTAAGGCAGTAGGTAGCTTTTCAATTGATTGATTTTTAAACGTAATTAGAAGCCAGTAGAGTTAAAAATATGGTCGTTACGAAATTCCCACAGCCTTATGAAAGGTTGACGCTTTTAATTCTACTATAAATCCGATGATTGTTTTTAGATTGATATATACATTTTATCAATCTGAAAACAATCTTAGGATGAATTTACACTATTTCACTACAATTTTAATACTACACATTTTCTGACTATTTACATTTATAAACAATGTCGATATCCAACGAGTTACTATGTTTGATATTATTATCTAAGTAGTTCTACATTATTGGCATATTAAAGATTATTTTTGAAGTTATACTTCTTTTGGCGCGATGGAGAAAAATGATGAGAGTGAACTTTTACGATGCGCGCGCACACCGACACCAAAAAATTTAACAGCATGAAGTTAGTTCTAGGTGGTATGAAAATGTATGAGAGTGAATTTTTACGATGCGCGCGCATCGTAAAAATAACAGCATGACGTTAGTTCTAGGTGGTATGAAAATTGATAACTATGTTCAAGTTTTATATTAAGAAGTATAACTTCTAACGCGTGTACATAAGTACACACAAGTTTTTTTGTTTGAAAGTATTAACTTTGATAAGTAGGTAGGTACTCAACCGATTTTAATATTTACCCTCTTAATGAATAATACAATAAGTACCTACCTATGCAATTAATTGTTTGATGTTTAGCGGTTAGAGAACCGAAACGGTTTAACCGATTTTCTAGGCTAAGAATAGTTAAATATTTTTTAAACCCCTACGGATTTATTGGTGTCACTTGTCACCCAGCAAACAGCATGGAGTCAGGATGAGAACGAAGCCTTTCACTTTTATTAAACAATAATCTTTCTCTCACTCCCTACACAGTTTTCGGCCATTATTATTGTTTGTGCATTGATCAGCAGTAGGTACCTCTTAAGACGCCTATTACAGTCCACTAGCGCCGCCAATCGAAAAAATGTCATAACTCGTAAATAGAATCAAAAATACAAAATATGTTCTATTATTACTGTGGAAAAGGCAATAACGTAATTGTATAACACCTTATCAACACTTGAAGTATAGCTGTTGAGCTAAATCGTGCATTCAAAACATAAACGGCCGTTTTTGTTACAAATGCACGATTTAGCTAAACAGCTATATTTCAAGTGTTGACAATGTGTTATAAAATTACGTTATTGCCTTTTCTACAGTAATAATAGACCACATTTTGTATTTTTGATTCTATTTACGAGTTATGACATTTTTTCGATTGGCGGCGCTAGTGGACTGTAAAAGGCCCCTTAAGCAATTGGCACATTGCCCCGCATGATGCAGCGTAGTGTGTGAGTGCGTGTTCTAACTTAGCTTGTAAGTATCTCCGTTTGTATAGAAAACACGCACAGTCCAACACACTGACAATACATCCACGCGCGTTCATGCACTTGCATGTTCAGTGTGTTGGACTGTGCGTGTTTTCTATACGCTGCATCATGCGGGGCAGTGGGCCAATCGCCTTATACCTACTTATAATTTTACTTTCTCAGTGCAATAAAGTACAATATTGCAGAATTTTACAATCAATTAAAGAAATATGCTTTTGACTGACCCTAAATTTAAACTAGTTACATTTTAGAGATTATAATTGTTTTAATGGCAAACACGGAAACAGTTAATAAGATTACATTAACATACTATTCCGTGTTTTGGTATGTTTTATGTAAAGTCGATAACCAGTTTGTGTTATTATTATTCCCATTGACTTGAAAACTAATTGAAATTCATAAATTGGATGAATATTGAATAACTACTATATTAGTATTTATTGACTGCCTCGTTGGTCCAGCGGTAGCGTGTTCAACCGCAGATAATGAGGCCCTGAGTTCAAATCGCGGGTCGAGCCTAAAAGAGATTTTGGGATTTTTCCGTAAAAAGAAATTTCTCAGTATCAGTCCGAAGTCTGGAAGTTGGCGGTGTTACACCCCCGTGCCTCGGAGAGCAAGTAAAGCCGTCGGTCCTGTACCTGAACTCTTTCCGGTCGTGTCGCTAGTCGTCCCATCGGATCATGAGATTGATGGAATAGAAAGTGCCCCTGTGTATGTGCACTATAATATGTCCTGCGCAATTGGCTAGTCTCCATTGAGATTGGCCGCCGTGGCCGAAATTCGGTCGGGAGGACATCATCTGCCACTTTTAATTCAGTGGTATAAGTCCTGGGTAATAGATTAAAATAAATGAGAATCTATGTATATCCGCTTAATACTGGTGAACTAACAAAGGATGGCACAATGTTCAACTTATATTGTGAGCTGGATTTTACCTAAGACAAACACACAAATTGTTAAGTTACTAGTAAACCAACGTTTTGTATTGTTAAATATTATAATTTACGGTAACGGTTAAAGACATTTATTCCTCTAAAAGAATTTACAATAATTCGCTTACACAAAGTAACAGAAAGAATTTTCAATAATTCGCTTACAGAGAAATACAAAGTAAAATACAAAGTAGCATGGGTTTATAGTAATAAGCATCCGTTAACGACCATTCGGCCACATGAGCATCAATAGTTTTATATTTGTGGTCACAATTTTCGTTTGTTATACATGTGTTCCATGTAAAGTATTTAGAACTACAGTATCTATATAAAGATAACTAAATATAATTAGATCACAATAAATTTCCTTAAGTATAGTGTCCGTTAAAGTAGTCATTAAAATAAAATCCTGAAGTACGTCATCTTAACGTCGATTAACAGACTTAGAACAACCAATAGCGATACAGGGAGTTGATTCTCTCGCAATAAAATTACATGTAAAAATTGCCTTGAACGTGATTTGTGTGACATTATGACCTCGTTTACTTTTATGCAATACGGCACTGCAATTGTACGTGATTAATGAAATGCAAGAAACATTTTTTTCCGAAATTCCTCAAAAAGGAGTGGTTATTCCCGTTTAACAAATAGGGAATAACGATTTCATAACAAAGTACAGGCCACAGAAACAATTACAACCTTCCTTTCTCAAAATCCTGGAAAAAATAATCAACGATAGACTAGTGTTATATCTAGAAAATAACTCTTTACTTTCAAACATGTAATTCGGTATTAGAGCTAACTTGTCCACATCACACGCGGTTCAATCAATTAACTCATATTGTCACAGAGGAACTGGAAAAAGGAATCTAGTAAGTAGATCTTCCTAGAACAAGAGAAGGCATTCGACACCGTGTCCGTTCCTTACTTCTATGTAAGTAAGACGAGGCAGTAGGAATTAGGGGCATCCAGTTGAATTTAACATATCATTGTGATGACTCGACCATATTGTCTGTACGGACCTGAAAATTCCTGCTTTTGGAAACCCTCAGGGGAGTATACTAGGACCTACCCTATTCCTGATCTATAATAATTCTCTGCCCCCTTATATACCCCTCTTACGCTAATTACACCGCTTTAATGTTTTCTACTCTAAGCAGCACTGCTTTTTATTAAGTAGGTACAGCATAGGTTTAGTGTAATAAATAATTTACTTAGTTGTAATCTACTACATTTTATGCCGAATAGACTATGTTTATTAATATTTGCAAGCGAAAAATCACAGATTTCTTATCAAGATAACATATTCACACTATTGCCCCCTCGCCTTTGGTTCATAAGACATAAAAACATATAATAATAATATAAAATAACAAAAATAGCTTGAAATACCTTGGTTTTATCGATGAATTTTTTAAACAACCATGACAAAGCAAGTACTGCTTTGTCAAATCGGATACGAGCTTCACTCATATTCGTGTTTCAAAAAAACTATATTGCTGATACGAAATGGATAAGATGATTCCATTAGGCATTATGTCAATAAATAATTCAATACTGCATCACTTCCTGGAGTGGCAATCCAAAAACCTTAATGTTAACAATTGAACGTGCCTAAAGACTATACTAAAAGTTGCCATTTTCCGACCTTTCCTTTTACCTATTTGCTTTCTCTATGAAAAATGCAACGTCTTAACAATCCACCTACTTTTTATTAAACATGCAATACTAAAACAACACATAACGCTTACAGTCAATACTAACCTTACTAACACCAAGAGATGGGAGGTTATTATCTGCACTTATACATCCGAGTTAAAGTTTATGTATTCAAACGGGTTTTAGCTTTTTCTAGGGCCTTAGCAATAAAACAAATAAGTCATTATGTTTATAAAATTTAAAAGAAAAGTTACTTTTAAAAGTTGACCTATAATTAAGATTGAGAAGTTATTAAATATTCTAAAATATATAAATTTTTAAGCTGTAAATTTAAGGTGAATTAGTTCGTATAATTAAATCTTGTTTAAATAATTTAAAATAGATAAGTACTAGTATAATATAATATAATGCTGTGGTAAATATCCCAGGTCCCAGAATATTATTATTATTGTGGGAAAAGTTTAACCTTATACAGGCAGGAACTGCCTACAGCTTAGCTGAATAATAATTGTTTTTAATATTTTGTACACCTTGTTACTTGAATAAAATATTATTATCAGTATTTTTATTAACGGCCACACAAATAGTTGACCTGAGCAGAGATTGATACCAAAACATGAGGGTGCCGAGATAGTAGCGACGAGAAAACCTGAACCCCGACTCCAGCGACGCCATTTTTGTACTGGAATGCCAAGTTTGCCCTTTATGTTGCACATTTTTAGGGTTCCGTAGCCAAAAAGGAAAAAAAAACGGAACCCTTATAGATTCGTCATGTCTGTCTGTCTGTCCGTCCGTATGTCACAGGCACTTTTTCCGAAACTATAAGAGTTGTACTGTTGAAACTTGGTAAGTAGATGTATTCTGTGAAACGCATTAAGATTTTAACATAAAATAAGAAAAAAGCAATAAATTTTGGGGGTTTCACATACATAGAACTGAAACTCAAAATATTTTTTTATCGTACCCTTACATGTGGGTTATGTATGGATAGGTCTTCAAAATTGATATTGAGGTTTTTAAAATCATCTTTTTCAATTTCAATCATTTCTTTAATAAATAATAATAATAAAAGCTAAAAAACTATGATGTACATTACCATGTAAACTTCCACCGAAAATTGGTTCGAACGAGATCTAGTAAGTAGTTTCTTTTTATTCATTTTAAATACTACGATTATATATTTTTATTTCTGTTTATGAAAATGTACGAAATTAGTGATTTGGAAGCTAAAATTACTAGGCTTGTTTGAACTGGAATTATGAATAACGAACGGAGTTTGATACCCAAGCAGCGTTGACTATTCTCCAGTTTAAATTATTATATTATTTTTAACTAAGTGCCATTTTACTAGATCTATGACTTTTTGCTAGAATAAACTACAAAAATGGATAGAGATCTTTTTTGTCAAATTACTGATAATTATCTCGTACTTAATAAAATCAAAGGCTAGGATTCCAATATTCTTCTCGTATTTACGTTTTTAAGTATTCAAACTAGAGTAATTTGCCTGAAGAACCCACACAAGAAAAGAAAAATAGATTTTTTTGTTTTTATATCTGGTTCTTTTCATTTCAACTATTTCTTTTACAGCAACCTTGCAGCACAAGATATCTATAACACAACCAAAGTACTTCATCGTCTCCAACCAGTTTTGGAACATCTACAGCGATCTCCTGAAAAGTTTCAACTGCATCAAAACATTTATAACATTGGATGATGCTGCCGATTCACTAGTTCCATTAAGTGAATTGGTCACGAATGACGCGGACATAACTAAGTTCGAACCACTGCAAGTTGAGGGACAAAGTGACTTAGCATGCATTTTGTATTCCTCTGGCACCACGGGTATGCCGAAAGGTGTACAACTTACCCATTTGAATTGCATCTTAAATAGTCTTTCCGATGAGTACGTATTCGTTTATATTTAATAAAGACTAATAACAAACATAATTATGTTTGTTAATTACTGTATTACTATAATACTATTAATAAACATAATTATGTTTGTTAATAGTATTGATTTAAAAATATTATTGAATAGCTTTTAAACGGTAAACGTTAAACATCCAATACCGAATACATATCCAATCTACCTTTGCTAAAACCTTTAGTAAAAGTAACGTCTGTTACTTATCAAGTTCAGAGAGAATACATTCCAGTTGCCTTTACTGCAAATGTATCTCTTAACTAATGATCCTTTATCTTGCATTGAAGAATTTGAAAAGAAATTGATAAAATAATTTGAGGAAAACTCAAACTTCACACACAGTCACCACAGTCTGGCATTTAATTAATTTAAATAAATATCTTGGAACAACTAACACACTGCCATCTAAACCCAAACTAAGTAGAACCTGCACTATGGTATCCAGACGACTAATACACTTACTTATACATTTCTAAATACATACGTATTATAGATAAATTACACCCAGACACAGAACAAATAATTGTGTTCATCACACAAACATTTGTCCCGGGTGGGAATCGAACCCACGACCTCAGGATTAGCAGTCAGGGTCACTAACCACTGGACCAACAGGCCAGTTAAAATCACTATTGCCAAAAGTCTATTACCCAATTTTTTTTAATTCTCACTAATGATAGTGAGAATTAAAAAAATTAGGGCAATAGACTTTTATAAGCGATTTATAGGCATGAGCCTATAAATCGCTTCGCCTTCATGTCATGTTTTCTGTAAATAAATGTTAACTAATTGGTTACAGTTCGACTATTTAGAAGCCTTTGTAGGGCATGTGCATTCTTATAATTTGACTGCTGCTTTTCAATATAGCCCACCCTCAAAGATTCGCGTGTCGTTTGCTCCGAAATATTTCGCTGTGCAAATTATTATTGTAACTTGAGATGTTCCCTGGTTTCTGAAACTTCTGAGGTTACAATTGCCGATACAGCTATTGTAGAGTTTATTTATGTAGTCGGATGGAATACTAGCGCTACTTTAAGACAGATTCTCAATACCGTTCTTAAAACCATTTGGCCTTAATAGTATTACAAATGTCAACCAAATCGATAACTTCGTAATATTGTTGTAGATATATGTAGCAGTGCTCTGTCACTTTTCTGAGATGATAACGACAAAATAGACGGGCATGTTGGCGTGGTTGGTAGATGCTTGCCTTTCACACCGCAGGTCGTTGGTTCGATTCCTACCAAAGACAGATATTTGTGTATATGAACATGTCTGGTTGTCCTGAGTCTGGGTGTCATTATCTATTCTATTTACGAAAAAAAAGTAGTAGGTAAATGTAATGTATCAGTTATCTGGTTTCAATACTACAGACGCCAGCACATCCAGCTACCCCAATCTGTACAAGCTTTGCTTAGTTTGGGATCAGATGTTCGCGTGTGAATAGTGCCCCAGGATATTATATAGCCTATGTATGAGTGTATATGCCTACTATTTTATACTAAAATATAATTTCAATTTCTAGCTTCAGCGACGAATCTTTAAAAACTGGATTCGTTTTTGGACTATGGTTTCATAACTACGACATGTTTATGACGTACAAACTCCTATGTCTCGGAAGGAAAATTGTGTACGTAACTCAAGGTTCTCCTGAAATATTTCTCAAATGTGTTCAAGACTGTCACGTAAGTATTATTATCAATATTTGCATCATTTTAATTTCAAAATACCATAACACTTAAGAAAAGTAATATTAACAATTTAGAATATTATTATTATATAAAAGTGAACTTTCCAGTTTTCAACCGATCGTGTCTAAGATGTTTATATGTAGTTTATGATATTAGTATATATCTAGTATATTGTTTATAAATATTATAATGTACGTAGTAGGATGCATATTAGAATGTATTTTATTTTTGTATTTATTTATTTTTTTAGTATGTAGTATGTACCCAAGAGTAGGTACCTTATTTAAACACTTTGTACACCGGCAACTACCCGTGACTATATCCTTTCTCCTGTTTCCTAAGTAGGTTGTCTGGAAGAGATCACATTTTACTGATAAAACCGCCAATTGTACTGTTCTCTCTAATGTGTATTGTTCTTGTACAGATTAATATTTTGGCGTACAATAAACAGTTTTAAT
Source organism: Pseudoips prasinana (assembly GCA_951640165.1). Taxonomy (NCBI): domain Eukaryota; kingdom Metazoa; phylum Arthropoda; class Insecta; order Lepidoptera; family Nolidae; genus Pseudoips; species Pseudoips prasinana. The sequence continues at coordinate 16,259,951 of OX621245.1, forward strand.
AATAATAATAATAAATGGAAAATTTTAAAGGAAATTCCAACAACACTGATTCTGCAACACTGGTGATATGAGGATATTTGTCCGTTGCAACACCGCGTCCGTGGCAACGTACGGTGTTGTAACGGACGCACGTGTTTCCAGACAAAATACTCATTTTCGCATAACTAATATTGTGTCTGTAATGTGTGTCTTTTGATAACGGTCACCGTAGCCTAGTTGGTAGTGCTCCTGCCTACGAAGCTGGTGGTCCTGGGTTCGAATCCCGGTAAGTGCAAATATTTGTGTGATGAGCACGAATATTTGTTTCTGAGTCATCGATGTTTTCTATGTATTTAAGTATTTATCTATCTATATAAATATGTATATCGTCGCCTGGTACCCATAGTACAATGTAAGCTTTGCTTAGTTTGGGGCTAGGATGATCTGTGTGACATTGTCCCTATATATTATTATTATATACCTATAGATTACAAAAAAACTGGAATTGCCAACTTTGCCTCATTAGTCTAGTAGATCGATGGACCGTTGGGGTATTTGATACAAGCTTGCCTTTTACGGGTTTGATTTCCACCCAGGACAGATATTTGTGTCCATGAACATGTTTGTTTGTCCTGAGTGTGGGTGTAATTATCTATATAAGTAGGTATGTATTCACAAAAAATATAAATATACCTATGTAGTATATCAGTTATCTGGTTATCATAGTTGAAGCTCTGCTTAATTTGGGATTAGATTGCCGTGCGTGATGATTAATATCCCGCGATATTATATTATACTAGCTATGCCCCGCGGTAAGTTTAAGGCGGGTAAACCACGTTAAACTTTATTTATTTATTATTTATTTATTTATAATAGGCTATGTGTTAATCCAGGGTGTCAGCTAATGCCCGGTTCCTTTATTTTACGATCCGTCATTGGACCAACGTTACCATCCGTAATTCAGCTACCGATACCGATGAAAAACTAGTGTTCCACAATGCCCTACCTGCGACGAACATCCGTAGTTTAAACCACCTACGACTCGTTCGGCGATGAACCTCTCTCTCCTCTTCACGATTAGTTATAACAAAACGTCGTACGTCAATTATGCAACTAAAATCATTTATTATTCTGTAATATTATGTGAGTAATAGTACAAATTACTGTACTTATAGTTACAGTAATAATTTAATTTGCGTTTTAGATTTAAAATATTTATAAATCATTAGTATTGAAAATTTGATGTTACGAGTGCATGGTGTGAACAAAACGCGTAACAGGAAAGCGCATAGCGCATGCGTCTGTCGTCTGACGTCTGTCCAGGAGTATTTCATGGTTTCTAAATAAGTTTTTAAATTGAGTATTTAATCTAAGGTTTGTGGTTATGAAATCTTAGAAGATAGAAAAATAATCAACCCTTTCTAACGGAAAACAAAGCCATGAATTATCTATCAGCTTCAGAGCTAGACATCACGGAAATCTCCTCAAACACTATGTTAACTACCAAAATAAAATACAAACGACTGGTAAACCGACCGAATTCGACTAGTAATCAAAGCAGTAACGCCTCGTTATTTTGACAGTTCCGTGACAGTAGAAAATATTTATAGGAACACTTTCGAACGCATCTCCATACAATAAGCTTACTAACGTCCTCCCATCCGTTAGTAACCAGACGTTGGTTATTTGGATAACGACTAGTATTTTTTAGGAACGGTTTTGCGTTACGGCTGGTAGAAATTCTAACTATTCGTAGTAGAAACGATTCGTTTTTGGAATATAGGAACCGGGCGTAACTCCATACCAAATTTTATTAAAATCTCTCCAGATGTTAAGACGTGAAGAAGTAACAAACTCACACACTCACAAACTTTCGCCTTTATAATATAAGTGTGATTATTATATTTTCTAAATGCGTGTTCACCCATAGATAATAACTCCAAATTTTAAGTCAGTCAGCGTTTCTGGAAAAGCGTATTTTCTTATCACAGACAGCCAAGTATATGAAGAGGTCATGTCATTGTATACAGAAGAGGAGACAAATGATGTGGTGCGTAGGTAGTTGAAAAAATATGTAGAATTTGAACAATACATGAACATTTGCTACAGTTTGCTACAGCATATCTGTTATTGGTTCCAATAAATATTTGTATTTTAATTTGTATTTGTAGATTCTAAATGTTTCAGGTAAACATCGGTTTTGTAGTGCCGTCTTTAGTGTCCTTCTTATCCAAAACAGATGGGATTGAAAACCTGAATCTGGATTCACTTAAAATTATATACTCTCGATCATCACCTCTTCATCAGAAGACATTACAAAAGGTCAAACAAAGGCAAGTATAAATTGGTTTTAGATTAAATATATATATTATAAGACGTCGTTATAGTGGACTTTAACTCAGAATGGTTATTGAGGACTATATGATGAGGCAGATTGCATAGCTGATGATAAGTCAGAGAGGGCATTTTATTGATACGTATGTAAACTATGAATCATAGAGCAGTATTTTAAAACACAAACTTTTAACAAATCGGTACTATTGTTATTGTTTTGCAGGCAGAGCTCCATGCAGTATTTGCATTAAATTATTGACTTCTTCATTGTGGATTCTTTAATAGAATGTTGTAATTTTACCTAATAAATTACTATGATATTTATGTACAATTGTAATTGTTTTGTAATTGTAATGTACAATTACAAAACTATTAATGTTTTTGTCATCTAATATTATTACTTTTTAACCTACATTTATCATTTAAGATTTTATCTAAATTTAATTTATTACTTCTATTTATATACACTTTTTGTAACTGTATAGGTACTTCCTAAATAATGAAGAATCAAATACAAACGTTTATCTTAGTTAAATAAATAAAATAAAAAAAAAGGTTTTTATTCACTTAGACTTTAAAAAAGCGCTTGTAAATAGTCAGAACATGTTTGTGGTAATACAGTTATTATTTCTAGTTACTTATTACAGATATTTAGGTACACGGAATGTTAAAACATTTATACAATTTATTCTATAATGGTAGTGATATCTACTTAATTACGTGTAGGATATTTCATATCACCACCATTTTAATATGTTAAACATACATTTGATTCAATTAAAATTATTATTGTTTCTATTTGGTAGATACAACAAAAACAAAATTAACATAGGTCACACTGAGAAATAACCTGTTATAGAGGTCTGCATAGAGGTGCGCTCGACATTTGCCGTTGTTTAGTACCTATAAATTCATAAAGATGTTTACATGATTTACCAATATATTATTCACATTTAAAAAATATTGATACAGTGTAATACAAGCTTGGTATCCTAGTAGGCTGAAAATTATATTACATATATTGTTGGTGTCTCCTTTTAGGCATATAGATGCCTGTGCCAGAAGACGCCGCTCCTTCATTTAATAAGTGTGTAATTTACAATATACAAAATAAAATTTTAATATACATTTTACATAATATATATTTGTATTATGGCTAAAAGTTGAAGATCGTGGCGTGGTCGCGTCTATATGGGTGTGGACTCCTTTTTATTTAATTTGTCAATATTAAGACGGGCCATAAATAAAGCCTAACAGTAAAACAAAATTCAAATTACCTTTAAAGTAACGACTAATACGATTTAAAAACGCGCTGTACAAACATATGACGTCACTTGTAGTGGGGCCATAGAAGCTTGATACTTACAGTCATTTTGGGCGAAAGGAACAGAGTAACTCCACTCTATCCCCGCCAAGAACTTAAAGCGTTTAATTTTAGGGTCTTGGCGTAACGTACATACCAACATTTTTTTCAGATTTTTAAATGTCACTTTTGTAAATATTTTTATAATTCTATACGCATTTCAAAAGATAACGCATAAATATTCTAACATTTGTAATCGTCTGATAAAGTTTTTAGATATCAACAATTTATATCTAGAAACTTTATCAGACGATTTTTAATGATATTTTGAGTTTTATGTATTATATTTTGCGTATTTCTTATTATGTTTGTTAACTTAAATAAATTTAACATCAGTCCGATCTCACATTGCTTTAAGGACGTGTACCACGAAATGGATAAAAAACGAGCATCAAGAATAAAAATAAAACAGTTTTTACTAACTAGCCGTGTCCTGTGGGTTTACCCACGTTTAATTTTATAAGTTATAGCCTATGTGTTATTCGGATATAAGTTATATTACTACAAAGTTTCATCAAAATCAGTATCTCAATCAGGATATTTTCGTGAAAGAATAACGAACATACATTTATATATCCACAATATTTATAATAATAATATAAACAAAACCGGCCAAGTGCGAGTCGGAAACGAACGTAAAAACGAGCAAAAATTTCACGTTTGTTCTATGGGAGCCCCCTTCAATATTTATTTTATTTTGTTTTTAGTATTTGTTGTTATAGCGGCAACAGAAATAGATCATCAGTGAAAATTTCAACTGTATAACTGTCACGGTTCATGAGATACAGCCTGGTGACAGACGGACAGACAGACAGACAGTCTTAGTAATAGGGTCCCGTTTTAACCTTTGGGTACGGAACCCTAAAAAAATACATTACGACGAAAAATTTTATTTTAAAATTAATGTACGAATTTATGCTATATATTTTTAAATACGTAAATAAATTATAAAAATATATACATAAATATAGAGTCAAATAAAATAGAGATTTCTTTAATTTTTGTTTGTATCCTATTATATTATTTCCTATATATAGGATACAAACAAAAATTAAAGAAATCTCTATTTTATTTGACTCTATATTTATGTATATATTTTTATAATTTATTTACGTATTTAAAAATATATAGCATATATTCGTACATTAATTTTAAAATAAAATTTTTCGTCGTAATGTATTTTTTTAGGGTTCCGTAAGTTCGTTAGGAAAGAAAAATTTTACGTTAAAATGCCAGAACGAAGGCCACAAGCTATAACTATTATTTTATTTGCTACACAGATTAACATGGGTAAACCCTGGCACGCAATGAGGCCTGGCCAGTAAAGTCATAAACGCAAAAAGAAAATTCTTGTTTTATTTATTGTAACGCTAAAAGGAGGGTATAACGCTTCAATGATTATTTCAAGTTAAAATAATATATACTCGACTAAAAGCTGGAGTTCTATTCATTAATATATTATTAGATTTTCTTTATAATATAATATTTTAATAAACAATGTGTGGCTCATCGGCTAAGACAGTCGCCTCGCCACTTCGTGGACAACTATTTGTGCGACCCATAAATAATTATTCTGAGTCTGTATGTAATTTGTGTCTGTCTATTATATGTTTGTAAAGTACCCCGCGACACAGGGAAAAGACTGCCTTATGCGAGCTTCATCTTTTTAAAAAAAGAAAAAAAAATGTCTTTGAAACATCGCAAGTCCGTTACATTGTGTATTGCTTATCTTTCGTATATAATTATTATTTCTAGGTTCCCCAAGCTTAAAAGTATACTGCAAGGCTATGGAATGACCGAAGCTGGAGAATTAACTTCAGAAAGCTGGAGTCACAAGGGACCTAAGCCTGGAAGTGTAGGAAGGCCATCTCCTGGAATTATACTTAAGGTCTGTCTTTTAGACATTATATTTTCATTACCACACAAAAGATTTCTACAAATAAAAATGATTAATTTTTCCTTACAAATTTCACTAATCAAGAAATGTATTTTACAATAATGTTCATAGAGGCAACTTGATAAACGCTTTAACCACCTTTTTATCAATTTTTTTATAACTCAAGTACTGTAATCATCAGGTTACTACTTCTCGCTAGTCAGCTTTGCTTTATAACATGCAGTAGTAGTGAATAGATGAGCGAAGAGCCATCTGCATATTGACGATGCTCTCTTCTATATAACACAGAAAGTTTAATAATTGGGACGTAGTTTCTTACAAATAAAAGCCTTAGTTGATAGTGTCATTTGAAATAAATATCTGATTTAATTCAATTTTTTCTTTTCGTGAAATACCAGGTGGTGGATATTGAAACGCGTGAAATGCTAGGCCCAAACCAACGAGGAGAGATTTGTCTCAAAGGGCCGGTGCTCATGAAAGGGTACATTGGCGTGGACCCCTCAACATACATGGATGAACAAGGTTTCCTTAAAACTGGAGATTTGGGCTACTATGATGAAGATGAATATTTTTATATCGTCGAAAGATTGAAGGAAATTATAACGTATGACGGAGAGAAGGTAAATGATTACTTACTTAATTTACCAAGCTTTACTTTACATTTAATTTTGTCAAATGACAGCATACTTAAAATATCATCACCATATCAGCCGAAAGACGTCCACTGCTGGACAAAGGCCTCCCCCAAAGATCTTCACAATTGCCGGTCTTGTGCTATTCGCATCCAGCAGTTTCCAGCGACCCGGACAAGATCATCGGTCCATCTTGTAGGGGGCCTGCCCACGCTGCGTCTTCCGGTTCGTGGTCGCCACTCGAGAACCTTTCTGCTTCAACGGCCGTCGGCTCTACGAGCTATGTGCCCTGCCCACTGCCACTTCAGCTTGGCAATTCTTCGGGCTATGTCGGTGACTTTGGTTCGCCTACGGATTTCGACATTTCTGATGCGATCCCGCAGGGAAACTCCGAACATAGCCCTCTCCATTGCTCTTTGGGTGACCTTGAGCCTTCTAATAAGGCCCATAGTGAGCGATCACGTCTCTGCTCCGTATGTCATCACTGGCAACACACACTGGTCGAAGACTTTCGACTTGAGACACTGCGGTATTTTGGACGAGAAGATGTTACGTAGCTTCCCGAACGCTGCCCATCCGAGTTGGATTCTACGATTGACCTCCTTCTCGAAGTTGGACCTACCTAGTTGGATGGTCTGTCCTAGGTAAATATAGTTCTCTACAACTTCGAGTGCAGAGTCACCAACTTTCAATTGAGTGGGTGCAACATGGACGTTTGACATGATTTTCGTCTTATCCATGTTCATTTTCAGACCCACTTGTTGAGAGACTCTGCTAAAATATTACATAGTACAATTTGGGTTAGGTTGGAGCAGATGAACCAGATTTCCTCTTTTAAACCTTTTCTATTTAATTTAAAAGACTATACAATTTAATAAGTCGTAATTTATCTACTGTTTTCCTACAGAAGGTTGGCAAATAATGTACGTTGTCAAATGAATATTTTTAGAACTTTTGCCAAATCTGTAATTTTTCAATTTATGACACATATACTAAAATAGTAAAAATTGCTTGTATTTATATTTCTGTGGACTTGATGTGACAAACGAATTAAAAATATCAATCGTGTGATGTGACAAACGAATTAAAAATATCAATCGTAAAATCTTTGTTCAAAAAAGAAAGACTAAGAGCTTATGGCATTCTATGGATCAGAAGCACTTATACTTTTATTAAAAAAAAATACAAATATATTTATAACAAAATTAAATACCACATTATAACTAACATATAACCGTTGTGAAGAGAAAATAAAATGTATTTATAATTCATATTTAGAGCTGGATAAACAACTATGTCAAAAACAAAAAGGCATTAGAAAAAATAAAAACACTGATCTAGTTACCTAAAAACACACTATACTTGTCAATGTTGATAAAAGTTATGCGCCATTTATTGTGATACGACGCAGGTCTTTGATTCTGTGAACCATTGCATATTACTAAAGAGTGAGTGCTATGAAATCCATTGTAACGTGTTAGAACTCATTAAGTCATATGTCACTTTGACTGGCTACAAATGACTAGCGTATCTAGAATAAATATACAAACTAAATACGAAGAATTACGCTAATCACAATTACGGCCTATCAAATGTCCCACAAGTAGTATACTGGGTCCACTTTTATTCATCACAGGATTTACCAAAATATAAAAATCACCCTATGTCCCATTTTGATGATATAAGTTATTGTTTGGCGTCAATTATTCGCTGACATGAAATTAAAGTTTAAAAAATTAATTTGCTAAAAACTTAAATCATGTACTTTGTTCAAATACATCAGCCACAAAATACTAATATCAGTTTCAATAATAACGCCATACCTGAACTAGACACAGCTAGATTTTTGGGTGTTACCATTGATAAACAGATAAACTGGAAAGCCCACATATCAGAACTATGTAAAAGGGTTACTACTTCTGCATATACCCTTTACAAATCAACTCCAATGGTAAATATTGATTCTCTATTATGGGCTTGTAGCCTCAGTACTACGCTATGGATATATTTTTGGCGATATTCCAATCAATAGTCGAATTATTTTTAAAGCTCAGAAACATTGTGTTTGAGCAATTTTGGTTTGAAATAAACAAATAGCTGTATACCATATTTTATTAAGTATAGTATTTTAACACTTCCATCTCTGTACGTTTTGGAGGTAGCATTGTTTGTTCACGCCAATCCGCAATTATTTGAGCGCATATCTGATGTTGTTAAGCGAAACAGACGAAACAATATTAAAAATAGGGTATGTGTACATACAATTCAAGTGTTGTATGTAGCCTGCATTTGGGGTTCCAGACGCCAATAAATAATACACTTTTAATTCTAATGAACTGTTTCTGTTATTTCTAGATAGCTCCTTTGGAGTTAGAAACTATTCTGCAGCTGCATCAAGGAGTGCGTGAGGCTGGAGTAGTCGGCAAGGCTGTGGACTTCTTCAGAGAAGAACCCACTGCGTTTGTGGTCAAACAACCGGGGGTCGATGTTACTGAACAAGAACTTATTGACTTTGTTGCTGCAGAGGTAAAATGATTATGAAATATTTATTTAAAGTACAGACGTCAGCACATCAAGCTACCCCAATCTGTCATATTTCCCCAATTGAAAGTGAACCTTATGCTTATATGATAACGTTGAAAATCTATTTATAAAAGAAATTTGACAGATTGGGGTAGCTGGCGTCTGTACATCAGAATTATATAAATTGTGATATGATTAGCATCAAGTACTAGTAAGTTTTGCAATATGGCTTGAACACCCGGTCGCTTCTATAGCGGAGTAGCAGCAAACGACTCATCGACACAAGCTTGATGAAGCGCGTATTTGTACACAGTCTAATACCATTAACTGCTCTTCTCTGCTTATTTAGTTAATCAGTACATTGCCTTCGGCCCTGAATTCGGTGCTCTGGTATCTCGCATGCGATTTGAAATGTTTTGGAGGATATAGCATTAAATCCACACTTTTCAAAACTATTTTTCGGTCATTCTTTGAAATTACTATCCAAAATTTAAAACAAGAGCTTCCTTTATTTTTGTATTGAGTAATATATATATAGAAAAAATAGTTTTTCTGATTTACGGGGACTTACAAAATATATCATAATATTTTAAAAGTGCATATAATATTTGTATAAACAATAAAACATCTGAATGCGTGAGTGAGATACCTGCGCATTGAGTTCAGAACCTTAAGAGCATACCTTTAAAAAGAAGCTCTCTGCATAAAATCTAAGCAGGATGATATAATGGCTTTATGAACGTTTTATGATTATGGATATGCAGATTATTAAGAATATAACTTTCGCTTATTTTCCGTTACGATAGAAGAGAACAAGATAAGATTTTTTGGATGTTTATAATTGATTGACTCAAAAACTGAACAGATTTGAAAATTCTACCACCAATAGAAAGCAACTTTATCGGAGGGTACTATGCGCTGTAAGTTACTTAGTTTTAAAAATTTTGGGAAAAGTAGGTATATTGTTTGGTGTTAAGTAATTCTCTGAAGTCGGACGGCTATTTATAAAAATAGAACTCTGTTACATATTAAAAGATGCTGTTTATTTAACAGGTACCACCATACATGCAATTAAAAGGCGGTGTAAAGTTCATTCCAGAAATGCCAAGAAATCCTAGAGGGAAGATTGTACGTCAACGGTTGAGAGAAATGTTGAACTAAATGATTTTTGTATATAATCTCCCACCTTTTATTTTAATTGCCTAACTTATTCATATTCTTTATTGCATAAAACCAATTTACATAACAGATTTATTAATTTGATAATTAAAAGTCATTTTAAATACAGTCACTTATAACATAAAATTCAGGACAGGCATAATCACATTTAAAAATTCATTTAGTTAATTATAAAGTGAAGTAATATTTAAATTTTGATGTCAAAACTTCAAAAAAATATGGTGAAATGTATGGTTGACAAGCCATCGCCTCAAGCGGTCCTTAACGAGATACAGGGAATGAAGAGGCGGTTAATTTCTTTTTCAATATATGAGGGTAACTAACTAGCAAGTGGTTCACCTGATGGTAAGTGTACACCGCCGCCTTTGTACACTCGCAACATCAGAAGAGTCGCGGGTGCGTTGCCGGCCTTTAAAAAACACAACAAGCCAATGTTGCTGACCCTTCCCCCCATCCCGATGACTTCTGGCGACCTTTGGGTCATAAAATCCCAATATCATATTTTTGACCTGAACCTCATTATTAGCTATTGAACAGCTACCGCTAGACCTACAAGGTAGCCAAAATAATAGTATCATTACCTCAACGTTATGATCGAAGGTTACCAGAGCTAGGAATAATTGGAAACTAGACAGGCTTACCGGTAAAATTTGCAAAAAAAAAACCGTTAAAATATTGCCTCAAAACTGATTGAAACCCAAAAAAAGCACGTCGAAGTCATGTTGATAGCGGTTTGTGAGTACCACGATGTGGCGGATTACGAATTCATTTCCGAACGAGACAGACAAAAGCTAAATATACCGTCTTATTTAGTTGTCTTTGCTACTGATAGAAGTCACCTTTTATGTAGTACTAGCTGTGCCCCGCGGTGTTACTCGCGTAATATTTTATAAATTTTTTTGCTATAAACCTCACGAAGCCCGAGACCTTTCCAACGAATGCAAAACCGTGGAAATCGGTACGTGCGTTGTGGAGTTATAGCGTCAGGAAGGTAGGTAAACCAGACTTATTTTTATATAGTAGATTACGTGTAGGAGGATATTGATCATTATACGAAGAATGCCGTGGAGTCACATAAGAAAATGTATTGCTACCTAACCGAACGGCGTAAAGAGGTTTTAGTAAGTGAAGCTGAGTTACACACAGACACACGACGAACAAACAAGACAAGAAAAATGACAAGAGAAATCTTATTTGTTCAAAAATAATAAATAAGAAATTACAGATTTCTGTATGATTGTCAACTTTTAGTGACAGACATATACATATTCAATTAGAATAAAAACATGTGGGGCAGTCTTTGGAGACTGCCGATAGAAGTGAAAACAATTTTTTTCATTTCTCTTACTCGGAATGTAGGGTTTATTTGATCCGAGTAGTGAGTGGAAGATGCTACTAATGCATTGTGCTAAATGTAGTTCGAAAGTACTGAATCCTTCTTGTGTGAGTTTGAATCGCGCTTGACCGGGTGTATTTAATTTCGGACGAATAGCTGAATTATTACGCGATATGAATTACATTTTTCTCAAAAAAGAGGGTAGGCAGCATGGCTGCGCTGGATTGTTCAACGGTTGGTTAAGATTCCAGATTCCAGTTTTGAGAATAGTATAATCAAAACGTCTTTATTCTACAAATTAAACTCACCGGCAGAGATAAAATTGACAAGTTCCCTATACGGAGGATCTTGTATTTCGTTTTTATCATAACTAGTCTGTTCATACATCACAGCAGTAATCATCAGTATCTTTATTGCGAAAGGATCATTTCAGAAAGTAATCTTGGGTTGGTAAAGTTTTGACCACAAATTGTTGACATATTGTGATCATAATTTTAACGTATTAGGATCAGGATACGAAATAAAAGTGAACATGAATTTCAAAAACATCTTAATTGCTACATATATACTTCCAAAATTCCAAAATATATTATTAGAAAAAATAACACCGAAATAATTACAGATAATTTAAGGACATGCGCGTGCGCGACCATTGTGTTTGGAAACGGCGGCGTACACAACTGCTAGCCGTACCGCGATACCGGTGCGGTGGTTAGGACCAATCTACTGGCAAAAACCTCACTCACCCGAGCAATTAGATTAATTAATGAAGTACACGAAAAAGTGGATATATTCTTATGTCATTCATGAATTCGTAAAGATCCTGTTAAATATATTTAGTTACAAGAAAAAATAGTTTTAAGATGTAGTTACATAAGGATTTTATAATTTTGATACCAACAATTTCACAGTAGGTCAAGACCTGTAATGATAGATGTTAAGGAGAGAGATAAATAAATAAATATTTTTTCTGACTTATACATATCTCATAAAATTATCAAATATCCTTCTTACTTATCCATTTATTTCCAATAACTCGATGTTAACCAAACTAAATATATATTAATTGACAGACTGTAGACACCATCTATTGCATCCTTCAGTGTACTTCTTACCTATCTGCATATTTAAGGGCAATGGATAGGCTGAAAGTTGATACAAAAAGAAAACGTGATTGAACGATTTGCACACAACAAACCATATTTTTCCTTTTGTATCAAAATTTACAACAATTATTGTTGCCAGAACGTAAGCAATATATTAATTGCATGACTTGGTAAGTTTAGATTTAAAATAGATAAGATTTAGATTTTAAACACCTGGTTATGGTCTAACCAGGTGTTTAAAATCTAAATCTTATCTATTTTAAATCTAAACTTACCAAGTCATGTTGGCTCATTAAGTGGTCTTACGCTATCAATATTCCGCTAAACCTGATTTACACACTAGGTTTTAAATTTACCAAAAATGTGGTCGTCACTCCTGTATAGAACTTTTTAGTTATGAACGAGCGTCCACTTATTTTGCAGCCAGATGCCACTTATATAATTTAAAAATCATGATAAAATAAAAGACCAACGTATGTATAATGCCATAGCATCATTTTATAGGTATAGTAGTCAATTGTCAAAAAAATATGGTAATCAATCAAATCATATTGCGACAGCGTACTACAATATGACACTGGAATGATCGGATCGTACCCTGAGATTTTGGAGTTTTTAGATATTGACTTAACATTGAACTTGAGAGATATAAGAATATAGTCGTTTAAGAAAACGACTTCACACTCATATGAATAAAATCTATATGGCTTTTGAGCCTCATAGTCAAATTGGTTGGTGCAATTGAACGATGAAGTCGATTGTATATTTTTGAATTGTCTTTAATCAGTATTCGTGTGGATAAGTATATTAATGTATATTAACTTAGACTAGAATTTCATCCCATTATTCATTCATTATTTATTATTTTATTAAATTTAAATTATTCATGGCAGAGTACTACTACGTAAGTATTATCTACTAATGCAGAAACAAAAACATTCCCCAAACCTTGGCTTTATAATATTATTCAAGTTCGTATTCCTGCCTTATCTTCCGAGACGTCTTTATTAATTCAGTATGATTTAGATTATCATAATTCCTTACCTTTTGCCTAAAATTACTTTATAATAGGACAAATACTTGGCATAAACAGCTTTGTTATTTGAATTTGTGTTGGAATTTTACTGAACATTTGTTGGTATTAAGAAAGCTTATTATTATAATTCGTTTGAGATAATACACATGTTTAGATTTGATGTAAATTCACAAAGGTAGCAATTTATCTGGCTTTGTTATCGCGGCTTGCGAAAATGTATCTAGACCCAAGTATGGTAATAAAGAACTTTCCTTGGGTGTCATTTGCATTGACATTTTTTTAAATGAAACTCTTTTACCTTTTAAATTGACTGGTTTTACCTCGGAGCAATTTTGCGCACTCTGGCCCCTTTCCGAGAATAGTCCCTGCGGCTTTTTGTAATAGGTTTCTTAAAAGAAAATCGAGTTAAATAGGCGTGATTGACTTAATTGCAGAAAAGCTTTATTTTCCAAGATTAAAGATTCTCTTCAGAGGGTCGTCTAATAAGATTTATATGCCAAAAAACATTAACGATGTTTTTATCCTAACTCTTTATTTAGAATATTTTTTAAAATAGTTTCGTACAAAAACAGACTATTAAGAAATAAATAAGCTTATACAACACATTTTATACAACATGTAACGTAATTAACGCACACCCTCAAACACCCCGATTAGAATATTATGTCAAAGTCAAAGTCAAAGTCAAAGTAAGTTTATTCCGTAAAAATTTTACATTTATGTGGAATCGTCATATTTTTTTTACCCTACCGTGCAGTGCATGACGTGGCAGCTACTGAGAAACACTGCCAGAAAACTCAGTAGGAATCCTTTTTTAAAATAAAATATACTTAAGATTAATTACAATCATGTGTGTTGACTCAGAACAACTCCATCCCAAGCACTTTTATCACTTAAATAATCAGAAATTTTGTAATATGCCCTGCTACACAATTTGGCTTTAATAATTCTTTTAAACTTATTCGTAGACAATTCTCTAATATCATTGGGAAGTTTGTTATAGAATCTTATACATTGCCCCATAAAAGAGTTACTTATTTTGTGGAGACGGGTAGTATGCAGTATGAGATTATTCTTATATCTAGTATTTACATTATGTGTATCGCTCCTTTTACAGAAGGAATCGATATTTTTATGCACATATAGTAAGTTTTCATATATATACTGAGATGGTACAGTTAGAATGTTGACCTCTTTGAATTTTTCTCTTAGAGACACTCTCGGGCCAAGATTATAGATAGCTCTTACAGCTCTTTTTTGCAATATAAATATGGTGTCAATGTCAGCAGAGCTACCCCAGAGAAGAATTCCATAGGACATTACACTATGAAAATAACTGAAATAAACCATTCTAGCTGTGTCAACATCAGTCAGCCGTCTAATAGTTTTCACTGCATATGCTGCAGAACTTAATTTGCCGGACAGTTTTTCTATTTGTGGGCTCCATTGTAGCTTTGAGTCAATAGTGATACCCAAGAACACAGTTGATTCAACAGGGTCCAACCTAGCTCCATTAAGTTGTACATTGGTTGTCGCCTGTTTCACATTCGGTGTAGTGAATTTAATGACTTTAGTTTTCTTATCATTAAGCACAAGATTATTGGCATTAAACCAATGAACAACTTTAGAGATTGCATCATTAACTTCGTCAAAATTGCTTAATTGTCGGTTTATTTTGAACGTCAGGGAAGTATCATCTGCAAACAACACAATCTCATGCTTATCCCTTACGTAGTAAGGTAAGTCATTTATATAAATTAAAAACAAAAATGGGCCCAGAATTGACCCCTGTGGGACGCCCATTACCACTGGAGATCCCGGAGATATTTTACCGTTTATTTCGACCTTCTGAATTCTATTGCCCAAGTAAGAAGTCAGAAGTTCGAGAGCCTTGTTCCTAATACCGTAGTGGTGTAATTTTCTGACCAGAGTATCATGATGAACGCAATCGAACGCTTTGGACAAATCGCAAAAGATACCTAATGCATCTTGCGAGTCTTCCCACGCCGCGAATATACTTTTTAATAAGTTGACCCCTGCATCTATGGTTGAACAACCCTTTGTGAATCCAAACTGTTTCCGGTGTAGTAAATTATGTATATTAAAGTGTCTGAGCAGCTGGCTAAGCATAAGCTTTTCAAATATTTTACTAAGAGTGGGCAGCACGGAAACAGGTCGAAAATTTGAAGGGTCTGAAGTATCACCAGCTTTAAACAAAGGAATGATTTTACTATACTTCATCAAGTCAGGAAATACACCTGATGCAACACAGCAATTGAACACAGTAGCTAAGTGTGGGGCGATTATAGTAATAATTGATGAAACAGTCTTAACAGATAGACCCCACAGATCCTTTGTGTTTTTCATATTAATACTCTTGAAAGCATTTAAAATATCTTTAGGGCTAACCACCGAAAATTCAAAAACTGTGTCACACGACCCTACGCTTTGCTTGAGTATCTGCTCAGCAGATGTAGAAGCACATGAAAGAGAGTTAGTAAGTATGACTGGAATATTCGAAAAATATTTTTCAAACTCAGTCGCAATCTCCAAATCGCCTTTAATATCTATGTTGTTTATTACTAAGTTAAAATCACGACTACGTATTTTTGTTTTACCTGTCTCAGCATTAATTATCTTCCAAGTAGTTTTGATTATATTTGTAGAAGATTTAAGTATATTTTTTATGTGCAAAGATTTAGCAGCGGTACAGGCTCGTCTAAATGTTTTGGCATATTGTTTCACATATTCTTGAAACTCTGTATTATGATTATGGGATCTTTCTTCATACAATTCATACAACCGATTCCGACTTTTATAGATGCCTGGAGTTGCCCAATCACTGAATACCAGACGGTCACTTACAGACAGTTGTTTGGGTGTGAACATTGTGCAGAACTCATCATTAATCAAATTGAATAAAGAGTTGTACAAGTGATCCGGATTATCATGATAGGGCAGCCATGCTATTTGTTTTACTATATTACATTTAAATTTGTCTAAGCGGTTTTCACTAAATGGAATATAGCTTATAAGTTTTCTTTTAATTTTTGGAGCATTTGAATAAGTTACCAACTGACCTGAATGATCTGACTGAATTTTATTGATTATTGATTTAAATAAAGGTTTTACAGTGCTAAATATATTATCAATGCATGTAGCACTTGTAGCAGTTACTCTAGTTGGTTCTGTAAAATTGTGATATAAATTATAGGATTTAAACAAATTTAATAAATTGCAACTTATTGTGCTTTTCTCCAAAATATTTATATTAAAATCTCCACAAATAATAACTGTTTTATGGCTGTTAGATAATTTATTTAATGCATCCTCCATAATATCTGAAAAAGTTGTAATCATAATACCTACACTGAATTTTTTATTTAACATGTCCATGCATTATTATTTACTAAATTAGTTTCTTGGAATAAAGTTTATTTTTCTTTATTTTGTATTGAATGATGGAATTTGTATGAATACAAATAAAACTGCGATTTATAAGTCTTATTACTTTGACTTACGGTCCATTTCAATTGGTTTTGACCCTACAGGGTTGATAAGACAATCATTTCCGTAGTTAGAATTATTTTGGAATAAAAAAAACTTGTGTGTACTTATGTACACGCGTTAGAAGTTATTCTTCTTAATATACAACTTGAACATAGTTATCAATTTTCATACCACCTAGAACTAACGTCATGCTGTTATTTTTAATATGCGCGCGCACGATGCGCGCGCATCGTAAAAATTCACTCTCATACCACCTAGAACTAACTTCATGCTGTTAAATTTTTTGGTGTCGGTGTGCGCGCGCATCGTAAATATTCACTCTCATCATTTTTCTCCATCGCGCCAAAAGAAGTATAACTTCAAAAATTACCTACATTAAAAATGATATAAATCCATTCAGTAAAGGATTCTGAACAAAATATTTTCAGGAAGTGCTTTAATTACGTTACATGTTGTATATTTGTAAAAATTAAATTTGCCAAATATTACAGAGATATCGTTGACGGGCGGTGTTATCGTTTTACTATTGAGTAATGAGATATAGCCAGTGAATTGCACGTGTGGCCTAGCGGTTAAACAGTCGCCTCATCACTTCGTGTCCCGGGGTCGATTTGTGTGACCCAGTTGAGTCTGGGTCTTCTTTGCGCCATTATTTATAACCTTTTAAAATATAGGATAGGATTTAATTACTTAGCGCGGGTATTGTTTTTAAAAAAGTATTTTACGCTCTAGCAAATTATTTCGGTACAGTCGTCGGCAAAAGTAGATGATCAAAATGGACGAAAGGTTGGGTTTATGGATCAACAAAATTGGACAAGACGTTTGGGTTTGTAAGTGGTCATGGATGTCGTGCGGCAGTATCATTAGCTAATATTTGTACACTTAACACTCGCGCACTTTAGAACACTTCCCCGCTGCACTATATTGACGCCATTTGCGATAGTAAATATTAAATATCCGATTTTGATAATCTACTTTTGCAGTTGACGCACTACGCATTTTTATTTAATTGAGAGTACATCAGTTAAATAAAAATGCGCGTGTGGCGTAGTGGTTAAGATAATCGCCTCGCCACTTCGTGTCCCGGGTTCGATTCCCGTGCAGTTTATTGATATATGATATTTAGATTTGTGTGGTGTCAACAAGTGGGTCTGAAGATGAACATGGATAAGACGAAAATCATGTCGAACATCCATGTTGCACCCACTCTAGTTAAGGTTGGAGACTCTGCACTCGAAGTTGTAGAGAACTATATTTACCTAGGACAGACCATCCAACTAGGTAGGTCCAACTTCGAGAAGGAGGTCAATCGTAGAATCCAACTCGGCTGGGCAGCGTTCGGGAAGCTACGTAATATCTTCTCGTCCCAAATACCGCAGTGTCTCAAGTCGAAAGTCTTCGACCAGTGTGTGTTGCCAGTGATGACTTACGGAACAGAGACGTGGTCGTGGTCACTATGGGCCTTATCAGGCGGCTCAAGGTCACCCAAAGAGCAATGGAAAGGGCTATGCTTGGAGTTTCCCTGCGAGATCGAATCAGAAATGTTGAGATCCGCAGGCGAACCAAAGTAACCGACATAGCCGTAACAATTGCCGAGCTGAAGTGGCAGTGGGCAGGGCACATAGCTCGTAGAGCCGACGGCCGCTGGGGAAGAAAGGTTCTCGAGTGGCGACCACGAACCGGAAGACGCAGCGTGGGCCGATGATCCTACAAGATGGACCGATGATCTTGTGCGGGTCGCTAGAAATCGCTGGATGCGGATAGCGCAGGACCGGCAATTGTGGAGATCTTTGGGGGAGGCCTTTGTCCAGCAGTGGACGTCTTTCGGCTGATATGATGATGATGATGATGATGAGATTTGTGTGACGCATATTACCATAATAGTTATACTGTGTTTGGATGTACTTTGTGTCCGTCAATTATGATTGTTAAGCACTTTAAGATTCAAATGTCTTAGGCGGGTGTTGTCTTTAATAAAAACGGCAGGAGTCAATTATAAAACTAACTACGCGGGTGAGGCTATAATTGTAAGCTGAGAAAAATAAACTTAATCGTTTTATGACTGTTATATCATCATCATAATAAGTAAAAAAGTTTATCTATTAAAAAGATTACTTACATATTTTACAAGTTGCCAGTATTAACAAGATATGTAATACAATATTGCGCTTCTAATTTAATCCTGATTCAAAATTCTAATAAATTGAACATTCAATGTAATTTTTCACCGTTGTCTAATTTATGCCTGCTGAGCGTTAAATAGAGAGGAGCTCTTCATTACTGTTTGCCACTTTGAAAATTGAATCGCTTAATCGCACCGGGTCAGAGTAGTAGAACGCATTCGATGGTTGAACGTAATTGCGTCGGAGGTACCTTTAATACCGAGTGGAAATAGAGCAATTAAGCCCCTCCAGTTGAGAGTTTACCTTGATTTTTTATTACTTGCCCTTTTGTGAGCACGCCATTAAGAGTTAGTAAACATGTGGGAGTATGGACACAACAACGCGACACATGCCGATACAATGTGAACCTTTTGTAAAATTTGTACAAACAATATTATCGGGCCAATATAAAATTGAGATTAATAACAATTGTATCCCTACGAGTTAGTAAGACTTGCACTTAATACAATTATCATATATGTTTTTAAGTTGGATGATTTAATTTAATTTTTACCAACCATGTCTTTCTTCTTGAGACCAATTGAAAACGTAGCAACTTTGAAAAGCTGGAAATTAGATACACTTTGTTGGACCATAAAAACACAACATATAATTTCTAAATAAGCAAATACAGGAAGTAATGATCTCTTCCAGTTAAAATATTATAAGATTACTTTGGGCGCTTCACAATTATACGTGGTATGTATACGAATAATAACTAGTAGACCGACGGGGCTATTAACAAAAGCTAAACGATAACGTCTACGATAACTTATTCTTCTTCTCTTAACTGCGTAGCTACCAATCAACTGTGCGCAGGTGCGCAGATTTTAAGCAGTATTTTTGAGGTTCGAATTATAAGAATAGTTCCAATTTTCCCTTAAAATAAAAAGGTTTTTATTCACGTAGACTTTAAAAAAGCGCTTGTAAATAGTCAGAACATGTTTGTAGTAATATTTAATTAATACTTTCATTGGTTTAGGACCATCAAAATGTAGAAAATAAAGTATTAAGACAATTTTAATTAAGGCACTTATTGCAAAAATTTTAATTGTAATTGCTTAATTTTATAAAAACGGGCTCAATTATTTTATTGTTAGTACGTTTCTAGGGCCATTATCTGGGTGGAGACCCATATATTGGCCCTATAAACATAATAATAATAAAATAAACGTAACACCAAGAAACAAATGGGTATTATTAAATCATCATCCATCTCTAGTATCAAATGGGGATTATTAAGTGACTACCAATGTACGTTGTACAGGCCCACACGTGATTATGCCTAATCCACCCACAAGATGTTGGCTTCTCGGTGATTTAAAAGCCACTCCCATAAGAATCGACGGAGTTCTGAATCTATATCATGGAGCTACTGTACCGGTTGAAAGTTGTATGAATGGAGTACGGACCGCTGGGTTACGGATCCCACTGGCGCGCATACGAGGTATGGTCCCCTAAATTAGATTAATCGAGCTACTCGTAATCTTTCACCACTTAACAAATACACTCGCATTACCTCGACAACTCACGCGCCGCAAGCGGTTGCGCGGGAAAAGATTTGACGTCACGTCATTACAGTGCGTGCAAGTCATACTGTCGTGTCGAGTGTTCCCGTCATGCGCAGTGCAGCGCCGCGCGCCGTCGCGTGAGTTCATGCAAATATTACGATTGCATTTACGATACGATTTTACTGGTTCCAAGTCGGAAAAAAAATTAAAAACCTTATCACACAATAAATGGAAATGTGTTCTATTATTGACACAAAACCACCAAAAATTATTTACGCAATGGTATAAAAGTTTTCCTGCATAAAACATGAATAACAAATCTAAATACTTTAAATGTAACATGCTAATGTTTTCATAACTAATTTAAAACTTGTTTATGTACATCAGACTACGCACAAATAACTTTGAAAAAACTGCTTTTCACTGCATTAAAAAGTTGGTCTAACTTTTTAATGAATATTTCAAACAAATTTGCTATCCTTTGACTGATATAGTTACTTGATAATTTTGATATAGCTAAAGTTCTACTTTGCTTAATTTGGATCTCTACACCTCGTGAACTTTATGGATACAAGATTGAACTAGGAAGATTTTATAACTGTAAAATTCTCAACAAAGTTTGTTCTTGGTGTTGTACTAGGAACTAAGTTATGGGGGCCAATTAGCCGAAGCAGTTCAAATAAAAGGGTGGTAAAGATCTTCTTACTACTTACTTATGCATTCTGTAATTTTCACATTAATTGCAGTTATGTCAGAGCAGTTGCGCTCTAACCGTTATTGTTTTGTAGTCTTTATAGATTTACGAAAATCGGTGACAAGTTCATAAAAACATTTAAATATGAGTAACAGTTTAAAATGTCAGTCAGGTATCATTAATTAATATTTGAAAAAAATAAATTATACTAGGTAGAACCATTGTTTTATCCTTGTACTTAATCTCGGAGAGGATCCCCTGAAAACCAGTTTACTTATTTTAGAATTCAAGTCAGTAATTAATACACTGATAACCATGCTTATACATGGTGTCCAAAAAGAGTATCGGGTATTTGTTGCTGAAGTTGACTCGGAGCGGTGGGGGGGCGCGGGAAGGGCATTGTTAAGTCTGCCATTTTGTGCAATTTTAGTTGCAATGGAACAGTACGCAGGGACGCATCGCGCATTTTGCGTACGAGCTTATTATCGTAACGGTGATTCAATTGTGACTGCTGAACGTTGTTCAATGACGAAGCCAACTTTCACCTGAATGGTCATGTTAATAAGCAGAATTGTCGATACTGGGCATTTGAGAAACCGAGGCGAAAACATGAGCGACCTCTGCATAGCCCAAAAGTCGTTGTGTCCGGACCAATTATGCTTTTAGCAGACTGCTAATTTTCATGAAGATCGACGAGGCCGAGCGCTCAATGTGAATAGTGAGCGTTATTGCGATATGCTGCGAAACTTTTTGAGCCCAGAGTTGCAGGAGTTACAAGGTTTGAATTCAAGAACGTGGTCCCAATAAGACGGGGCCACTTGTCATACATCAAATCAATTAATTGAAGCTGTTTATGAATTATTCCCTAATAAAGTCATTTCAGGTAGAGGTAACATCAACTGGCCTCCCAGAAGTCCCGATTTAAGCCCACTTGACTATTTCCTATGGGGATACCTTAAAAATAAGGTCGATGAGAATAATCCAACGAACCTAACGCAACTGAAACAAAACATCAGGTCAGAAATGGCAGCACTATTAAGAGCTATGTATCAGCGGGTTATCACCAATTTTCGTTCCAGATTAGAAGAGTGCCAGCAGCGTAACGGTCACCATTTGGATAACATTATCTTTTCCAAATAATTTCCCCATTTTGTATTCTAATAATGAACAATAAAAAAATACTTCATCACTAGTAGTTTTTTTTTTATTGAACAAACAAATACCCGATACTCTTTCTGGACACCTTGTACATATATTTCTAAATTATATATGAATTACACGAAACACGGTAAAAATATTCCAACTCTTCACTCAAAGACTTATGCTGGGTAGGAATCGACCTCTGGTTTAGCAGTCCAACAAGCCAGTCAAAATATGAAGGACAACTATTTTATAACCATATTATGATTTTATTATTTACGTTTTGTATTTTTTAAGGTTGATTAATATACAGATTTTATTTTTTATCTTAATTAACATGTGAATTAAATAAACATAAGGAATAAATGACGATCATTGTTATCGAAATTACCAGTCATAAAAGAGATATTAAGGGATACATAGATACTTAAAATCAATACTTTTTTAATGAGTATAAAAACAAAACAATAACATAACATATATAGCCTGAACAAGGCTTATAAGAACTAATAGTCAGATCAATACGGTCCAATTTGTGGAATTCAATTAGCTTTTTAAAAACGAAATATTTCAAAACTGGATGAATTAAAAAGAATACGTCGGTACTGAATAAGATGTTCTTTAATATTGCCATTAAACATCAGTCTTATTTCCTATGAATTTACTTATTACTTATGTGCTAACATAATACGGGAACTGTACCTCTCGTGATGCCACCCGGTTTTTGCAATGACAGCACTTTTAGGCTGGTACAGTAAACATCCTGTGTGGTACAAGGTACAGACGCCAGCACATCCAGCTGCCCCAATCTGTCAAATTTCTTTTATAGATTTTCAACTTTATCACAAAAGTACCTATAAGGTTCACTTTCAATTGGGGAAATTTGACAGATTGGGGTAGCTTGTTGTGCTGGCTTCTGTGGCTAAATAACAAATATTGTTTTGAATTTACTAATACTGTTATATTACTATATTGACCCCCGTGACTCAATTGACAATGAACCGGCGTTCTGTCCAAAGTATGCCAGTTCGATCCTCGCATTAGATGAATATTTGTGTTCATGATCATTTGTAATGGTCTAGGTGTTTCCTGCGTTTTTTTATGTATACATTTATATAAAATCAGTATTTATATCCGTTTTCTAGTATCCATAATACAAGCTTTGCTTAGTTTGGGCTAGATGGCGCAGTGTGTTATGTCCCGGTTGTTTAATTATATTTTAATTCACATAAATAGTGGTATCAATAATAATAAGATTCTGGTACATTATTCACACACGGCCATCTGATCCTAAACTGAGCAGAGCTTGTATTATGGATACTAGAAAACGGATATAAATACTGATTTTCATTTTTACAGATATCAAATAATATAAATACAAATACTACTTTTCTTTTTGCAAATACTTACTTATTTAGATAATTACACCCAGACTCAGGACAAACAGACATGTTCATGCAGACATATTTCGGTCCTGGGTGGGAATCGAACTCACGACCTGCAGCATGGAAGACAAGTATTTACCAAACAGTATTTTTTTTAATTCATAAATGTAGATTACAAAGTTCCGTAATCTAAAATTAAAATATCAAGTTTTAAGCATTAATCTAGTAATTTAGTTTATTTAATAAAAAAAGAAAGATGAAGAATTTGTTATTTTATGTTTTACTAGCTGGTGCCCGCGACGTCGTCCGCGACATTTTAGAATGATGACCAATGTAACTACATACTTCTGGCTTAATCTAAATAATATAACTTTAAAAATTTAAGAAAACCTAACTTAAAAATAACCCAACTAAGAAAGAACCTAAAGACTACTTTGCTACTGATATTTAAAAAAAGGACCCGATCTCATCAACCAAAAAATCAAAGATATATTCTAGATTAGGTTGCGACCACGGCATTGATAGGTCTAATATCACATTTTGTGAACCAAATCATGGCGCGATCTAAAACGATGATTACGCCATCTACTAACAAAAATATTAACTTGTAAAGCGGTAAAATTAAGATGTGTGCATATTTTTTGGGTGAGATTTAGGCGATCATCTATTGATTCAGTTTGGAACTACCTTTTATTTAAGAATTTATTTATCTTAACCGATATGCCAAAAAAGTTCCGCGAACTAAAACGATATTAACGCCATCTTACAAAATTGTGAACTTGTAGATCAGTAAAATTAAGACGATATTTTTTGGGTGCAATCATCTCGACACCAACAATTTATACTACGCTAACTCGAATTTAAGTAAATTCGGTTTTTTATCTTAGGGGAGGAATTCTCAAATACTCTGAAAAATATATTTTAATTTTTAACTGAAATGCCAAATAACAATTTTCATGCGTTTAGCTTAAAACTTTTCACATTTTTCATACAAACTTACTTGGGTGGAATTCCCAAAAATCCTGAAATATATATTTTTTAATTTTTAACTGAAATGCCAAATAACAATTTTCATGCGTTTAACTTAAAAAATTTCACATTTTTCATACAAACTTACAACCCCAATTTTATGCCCTTGGGGGTGGAATTTTCGAAAACCCTTCTTTAGTAGATGCCTACGTCATAAAAGGTACCTTCTGTCAAAATTTCAAGTCTTTAACTCCAGCCGTTTAGGTTGTGCGTTGATATGTCAGTCAGTCAGTATAAACTTACATCACCTATTTTATGCCCTTCGGGGTGGAATTTTCAAAAATCCTGGAATATATATTTTTATTTTTAAGCGAAAGGCCAAATACCAATTTTCATTGGTTTAACTTCAAAAATGTCGCATTTTTCATACAAACTGACATCCCCTATTTTAGGCCCTAAGGGGCGGAATTCCCAAAAAACCTGAAATATGTATATTTAATTTTTAACTGAAATGCCTAATACCAATTTTCATGCGCTAACTTAAAAATTGTTACATTTTTCATACAAACTTACACCCCCTATTTTACGCTCTTGGTGCTGGAATTTCCAAAAATGCTGAAATACATATTTTTTATTAAAGGGCCAAATACCAATTTTCATGCGTTTAACTTAAAAATTGTCACATTTTCCATACAAACTTACATCCCCTATTTTTCGCCCTTGGGGATGGAATTTCCAAAAACCCTAAAATACGTGATTTTTATTTATAATTGGAAGGCCAAATACTAATTTTTATGCCTTAAACTTCAAAAATGGCAAAGTTTCATACTATGTTAGCACCCCTGTTTTACCCCCTTAGGGGTTGAATTTCGAAAAATCCTTCCTTATTCCTTGTCTACATTATAAAGCAAACATTTGTGCAAAATTTCAGCTTTCTAGGTCCAAGGGTTTGGGCTGGGCGTTGATGAGTCAGTCAATCAGTCAGGACTTGTCTTCTTATTTATATAGAAAATGTGATTGGTCATTACGGTTTTAAATGATATCCAGGGTCTGATGATGGAGCTGATAGGTGTAGTTGCGGCCTTGGGAACTCCGTAATTAAACGACGCAAGGCACTCCAGGACAAAAATTCTGCCATGGAGGCTATTGTATCTGTATATTGCACAAACAAATAAGGTTTTAATTGGAAGAAAATATATTTTTTATGAAAATTGATTTATTTCAGCAACTTAACTTAATCTACATACAAAATTGTATGGGTTATAATATGTATATAGCCATTTCTCAATGCCTTCACATAATGAAATTAAATGAAGTAATGAAATTTATTCAGCACTTGGGTATTAACATACACTTGTACTTGTCAAGCTCACAATGCAGAACATAAACTTAGTCGAATACAGTATTAAAGTTACAAAAAAATGATTAGTCCGTCCGAGCGGTCTGTTTTACATATATTGTGTTTGTTTATCACATATATTTTCTAAAATCCTTAAATAAATACCAAGTTACTAATCTAATATTTTCAAATTTAGTTGTACCATATTAAAATTAAAGAATTGAAGGCAATGAGCAGTTGGCTAGCGCAGAAGGCTTTTAGCCAGTAGCGAATTAAACGACTAATACCTGAGGCCACCCTTTTGGGGTTCGGGCCACAGCTCAGGGGGCCGCTGAAGCAAAAAGACGGAATTCTAAGTGAGGGTGTGATCAGTTGCACGGGATAACCGATCACGCGTTAAGGTGCCAAAGCGATCCGCGCCACTGAGGAACCTACCCTAGCTAACCTGCGGCTTTCTCTAGCTACCTAGGTGGACGACATATTCTTAGTATACCATGTATAACAAGGGTGCCTTCTGTATATTGGTAGTCTCATAAAATGCCGAATGAATTTTTATTACCATATAGATTATTCATTTAAAAGTGAAGGGTTTCGTAAACAAGCTAGTAACTGATTCTACAAACGCGACATATTGAACTTAAAGAGGGCCAATAGTACAATTTGCAGATTCTGCCAAAAATCAAAAAAAGCAGTAGTTCATTTACATTGCAGATTCTGCCAAACATCAACGTAGCGAAGCTACTGTCTTAGCCACTGCGCCACACATGCAGTCAAAATTTGATTGAAAGTATTTAACTAGCCAGTAAATAAACAACGAAACATTTACTTGAATTTAAAATAGAATAAAAAGAAGCTATAGATGTACTCGTATATTGAATTCATTTGTATTCACAAAATACGTGTCGTGCGTCGAAATATATTTGACGAGACAAAATTTACGCACCATGATTTATTACGACTTTTGTTGTGGTTTTAATAATCAAGAAATTATTATTATGAAATTGATATTTCATGATAAAGCTCCAATATGATTGATGCAACATCACAGATGTTTGGTGTGAAGAACGTCCTTGTACGACTACCGCTGAAGCAAGTGAACGTGAGTGCAGATGCGGCTTTAGAAAACGATTTGACATATCAAGTAAGTAGGTAATTAATTTATGGTTTTATTTTTTTTTAAACACACATTTGTGCTTAGGCGCCATACTAGTGTTGTAAGAAACGATCTTGAAGTCATATTTAATAAAACTTAGAGCTTAAGTCATCCAGCATTTAGAGTCTTTTGTATAAAGACTTGAGTCCTGCAAAATAAGACTCAAATACATTTTAAAAGAACTCATGAACTCTAAATCTTAATAATAGTTGGAGTTCAAAGTAAATAAAATAGTCATGAACCAGTTATTGATTTGATTTATTAAGTATGTTACTATTATATATTCAGCAAATTGTCAGTCTTCAGGTCAATATTTTTGATTCGGTTTTTGTTACAAATTTTTATTGTGCGATATATTTTCAATCAGTAAATAAATATGGATAACGTTATAAACTCACCCAGTATTACCTATTATAATAGACCACATCAAGTTCATGACTCAGTCTAGTTCAAAGAACTTAAAAGACTCGAAAGGACTCAAAGGACACGGACTCATGTGACTAACGAGTCCTAGTCTTGAAAATCTACTCAAGTCTCGAAATTAAGCCTAAAAGACTCGAGTTTCTTACAACACAACGTTATACATTTACAGTAAAAAGTAAATGTTATTTATAAACGTTTAAAATGTCCGCAGCCGTAAATTCTACATCGATTACATAGTAAGCTAAACACTTAGCCTCTGGGTGGAGTCGATCTAGTGGAGGTGAGCGAGGCTCCAGAAGATTCAAGCATTGGTATATGTAAACATTAAATTGTAGCTTAAGTTAAGGAGAAAACAAAATAACAACTATGCTCAAAGTAGCAGTATTCCATCACCATGAACTGCATAAGTCTCCCAAAAGCAATATAATAGGTATCATTTTAATTATCTGCAATGCAAAATATAAACTGCACGAAACAATAACATTTGTTACCATTGTAATATAAAACTCATTTTGAGCAAACAATGGAATTTAATAAAATCGTAATATAATAACGAAATCGTAGCGCAGAGCTTAGTGTATACAACGTCTGTCATAAATAGTGTTGGTTAGTGAAAGAGTTTAAATCTGCCATGAAATTGAATTAATTGCAAAAGCATTTGTATGCCGAGTTCAAACTATTTATTTACGTTTGTGGTAAAGTGATGTTCTACACATTGTCCAGTTTCAAGGAGTGAGATTAAGCTGTTTCAATATATTATATTTTTTTGTATTGTCTTGTGTGCAACCAAGTCGGTACCCAATTATATGGCCACCTGAGGGGTAACGGTTACCGTAGCACTGATGCGTTGCCGACATTCAAATACAATAAAACACATTTACACAACAATTCTACTACCTAGAGTGAATTCCATAAGGTGCTTCCCTAGTCATATGTTAATAGAGTAAATAAAGTCTATACTCTACCCCAATTTAAATTATTATCGTTTCATCACCATCATCATCATATCAGCCGATAGAGCCCAAAAAAGGGCCGCCCACGCTGTACAAAGGGCTCCCTCAAAGATCTCCACAATATCGTGTATCACTGCGAAATTGACACGTGTAAGATTAATAAACATTTAACGCGTTGCCAACACTGACACACAGTAACACAACTTTAACACATTCTTTATTTTACCTAGAGTGTATTCTGAAAGGTTAAGGTACTTCCTTAGTCATCTATTCATAGAGAAAATAAATTCTATGTTCCATCCCATTTAAATGTTAATATCGTTTAGCACTTCCCACTTGTCACGTGTAGGGTGAATAAAGCTTAAACCTACGGACGCAGTAGTATTCGACCCTGATACTATTTCTGGTTTACGTTGTTTATGTAAATATTTTTTATTGTTGATAAAATTCAGTACTGTTTATGTACTCTAGTATACCATAATGAAAATATACGATGTCTGCAATTAACACATTAAACTAAACACAATAAAAGTATGTGGCAGATTTTGTCACAGGAGTTTTGAATTACTTACTTTATACACACAGTAAAAACAATATATCAAAAGGTTATGCAACAATTCGTTGAGAGACTCTCGTATTCGCCACTTAGTGTCTCAGGCTAATTTGTATGATTAAAATCTTCTTTAAACTTAAATTTTGTGTGGTGACGGCAAGACTAGCCAACTACGCCAACCTAGTTGATAGATACTTAACGCGGCAGATTGTGAGTTCGATTCCCACCCAGGACAGATATTTGTGTGCATGTACATGTCTGTTTGTCCTAAGTCTGGGGGTAATGATCTATTTTGATATTTTTTTATAAAAAAAAGTAGTAATGTAGTATATCAATCATCTTATTTCCATTATACAAACTCCGCTTAGTTTGGGATAAGATGGCCGTGTATGAATAATGTTGCAGGATATTACTATTATTAAATCAATCATGTAATAATAATATAATAATATTTAGGGACAATGTCACACAGATCATCCAATCCCAAACTAAGCAAAGCTTGTACTATAGGTACCAGGCGACGATATACATACCAATATGATAGTCAGAGTACACAGAAAGCCGTTGCTTCCCGTTCTTTGGTAAAAAATCCCTCGGGACGACTACTACCCTCAACATAGGATGAGATGGGTTGCTCATATTCCTTGCCGTCAGCCACGCAGCAACACCTTTTAAAAAAAGGCAAAAGAAATTATAACAAGTAGACATAAATAAAAGATATGAAGAACAGTACTAGAACACGAAGAAACAAAAGAAAACTTGTAGAGATGGGTGGCATTTAAAGTTTGGATGCTTTACGATCGCAGACATATGGATGGCGTTACACAGCCCTAAAAGCGTCAGTAAGCCATGTTAAATCCAGGGTGTTATGGCGGCTTAGTGGATTTATTTTATTACATTTACTTATTCACCGGTTAGATCGGACGATGATGACCGTACGGCCGCATTTAGAGGCTACTTACTTAATTAAATGTTACACGAATGGATGCCTCTGTATCGTACTATGTAAGGTTTATCGGAAGATGACTTCACTAGAGCGTTGCTCTAAAGCCATTAACGGGGGGTCTTAGCTTGTTATATTGCTTCAATTACTGTAATTGAAGTGTGTTAGTTTGTATTTAGTTCTAGTGGAGAACTCTATATAACATTAGTTGATGGATACCTACATGGAATATTACCCTGTAAATGTTATTGTGATGGGATTGAAAGAAATGCTATTTGAAAGGTGCATTATTGATTTATTATACGTTGGCGTTACTTGATCTGCTAGTATGTATCGTTTGACGGACCAGCATGGTTGGTAGTTGCTTGCTTTCATGCTGCAGGTTTGATTTTCACCCAGGACAGTTTGTTACTTGTGTGCATGATCATGTCCGTTTGTCCTCTTTTTGGGTGTAATTAGCTACCTCTATATAAGTATGTATTTACAAAAGAAAAGTAATATAATGTAGTATATTTTATTTCCATACATAACTGATTTTCATGGTACAAGCTCTGCTTGATTTGGGGCCAGATGGATGGATGGAACGGACGACGGAATTCGGACGATAAAATTAACGACTTTTTGACTTTAGATTTGCACTTAATATGATTGTTTTATAAATTGTTATTATGAACTTAATTAGACTATAAATAAATTTATTGTAATTGGAAGACGTGATTGAGTGTGAAATCAAATCTACGCTAATTTCACACACTTCGGTTTTGTACGTATTGTTTTTATTTTTTTAATTTGTCAAATATATAATATATATATTTACTATTGATAAGGAAAATAATTCACATAGTACATGTGAAAAATACAGGCCTAATACCAATTTTCATGCGCTAACTTAAAAATTGTTACATTTTTCATACAAACTTACACCCCCTATTTTACGCTCTTGGTGCTGGAATTTCCAAAAATGCTGAAATACATATTTTTTATTAAAGGGCCAAATACCAATTTTCATGCGTTTAACTTAAAAATTGTCACATTTTCCATACAAACTTACATCCCCTATTTTTCGCCCTTGGGGATGGAATTTCCAAAAACCCTAAAATACGTGATTTTTATTTATAATTGGAAGGCCAAATACTAATTTTTATGCCTTAAACTTCAAAAATGGCAAAGTTTCATACTATGTTAGCACCCCTGTTTTACCCCCTTAGGGGTTGAATTTCGAAAAATCCTTCCTTATTCCTTGTCTACATTATAAAGCAAACATTTGTGCAAAATTTCAGCTTTCTAGGTCCAAGGGTTTGGGCTGGGCGTTGATGAGTCAGTCAATCAGTCAGGACTTGTCTTCTTATTTATATAGAAAATGTGATTGGTCATTACGGTTTTAAATGATATCCAGGGTCTGATGATGGAGCTGATAGGTGTAGTTGCGGCCTTGGGAACTCCGTAATTAAACGACGCAAGGCACTCCAGGACAAAAATTCTGCCATGGAGGCTATTGTATCTGTATATTGCACAAACAAATAAGGTTTTAATTGGAAGAAAATATATTTTTTATGAAAATTGATTTATTTCAGCAACTTAACTTAATCTACATACAAAATTGTATGGGTTATAATATGTATATAGCCATTTCTCAATGCCTTCACATAATGAAATTAAATGAAGTAATGAAATTTATTCAGCACTTGGGTATTAACATACACTTGTACTTGTCAAGCTCACAATGCAGAACATAAACTTAGTCGAATACAGTATTAAAGTTACAAAAAAATGATTAGTCCGTCCGAGCGGTCTGTTTTACATATATTGTGTTTGTTTATCACATATATTTTCTAAAATCCTTAAATAAATACCAAGTTACTAATCTAATATTTTCAAATTTAGTTGTACCATATTAAAATTAAAGAATTGAAGGCAATGAGCAGTTGGCTAGCGCAGAAGGCTTTTAGCCAGTAGCGAATTAAACGACTAATACCTGAGGCCACCCTTTTGGGGTTCGGGCCACAGCTCAGGGGGCCGCTGAAGCAAAAAGACGGAATTCTAAGTGAGGGTGTGATCAGTTGCACGGGATAACCGATCACGCGTTAAGGTGCCAAAGCGATCCGCGCCACTGAGGAACCTACCCTAGCTAACCTGCGGCTTTCTCTAGCTACCTAGGTGGACGACATATTCTTAGTATACCATGTATAACAAGGGTGCCTTCTGTATATTGGTAGTCTCATAAAATGCCGAATGAATTTTTATTACCATATAGATTATTCATTTAAAAGTGAAGGGTTTCGTAAACAAGCTAGTAACTGATTCTACAAACGCGACATATTGAACTTAAAGAGGGCCAATAGTACAATTTGCAGATTCTGCCAAAAATCAAAAAAAGCAGTAGTTCATTTACATTGCAGATTCTGCCAAACATCAACGTAGCGAAGCTACTGTCTTAGCCACTGCGCCACACATGCAGTCAAAATTTGATTGAAAGTATTTAACTAGCCAGTAAATAAACAACGAAACATTTACTTGAATTTAAAATAGAATAAAAAGAAGCTATAGATGTACTCGTATATTGAATTCATTTGTATTCACAAAATACGTGTCGTGCGTCGAAATATATTTGACGAGACAAAATTTACGCACCATGATTTATTACGACTTTTGTTGTGGTTTTAATAATCAAGAAATTATTATTATGAAATTGATATTTCATGATAAAGCTCCAATATGATTGATGCAACATCACAGATGTTTGGTGTGAAGAACGTCCTTGTACGACTACCGCTGAAGCAAGTGAACGTGAGTGCAGATGCGGCTTTAGAAAACGATTTGACATATCAAGTAAGTAGGTAATTAATTTATGGTTTTATTTTTTTTTAAACACACATTTGTGCTTAGGCGCCATACTAGTGTTGTAAGAAACGATCTTGAAGTCATATTTAATAAAACTTAGAGCTTAAGTCATCCAGCATTTAGAGTCTTTTGTATAAAGACTTGAGTCCTGCAAAATAAGACTCAAATACATTTTAAAAGAACTCATGAACTCTAAATCTTAATAATAGTTGGAGTTCAAAGTAAATAAAATAGTCATGAACCAGTTATTGATTTGATTTATTAAGTATGTTACTATTATATATTCAGCAAATTGTCAGTCTTCAGGTCAATATTTTTGATTCGGTTTTTGTTACAAATTTTTATTGTGCGATATATTTTCAATCAGTAAATAAATATGGATAACGTTATAAACTCACCCAGTATTACCTATTATAATAGACCACATCAAGTTCATGACTCAGTCTAGTTCAAAGAACTTAAAAGACTCGAAAGGACTCAAAGGACACGGACTCATGTGACTAACGAGTCCTAGTCTTGAAAATCTACTCAAGTCTCGAAATTAAGCCTAAAAGACTCGAGTTTCTTACAACACAACGTTATACATTTACAGTAAAAAGTAAATGTTATTTATAAACGTTTAAAATGTCCGCAGCCGTAAATTCTACATCGATTACATAGTAAGCTAAACACTTAGCCTCTGGGTGGAGTCGATCTAGTGGAGGTGAGCGAGGCTCCAGAAGATTCAAGCATTGGTATATGTAAACATTAAATTGTAGCTTAAGTTAAGGAGAAAACAAAATAACAACTATGCTCAAAGTAGCAGTATTCCATCACCATGAACTGCATAAGTCTCCCAAAAGCAATATAATAGGTATCATTTTAATTATCTGCAATGCAAAATATAAACTGCACGAAACAATAACATTTGTTACCATTGTAATATAAAACTCATTTTGAGCAAACAATGGAATTTAATAAAATCGTAATATAATAACGAAATCGTAGCGCAGAGCTTAGTGTATACAACGTCTGTCATAAATAGTGTTGGTTAGTGAAAGAGTTTAAATCTGCCATGAAATTGAATTAATTGCAAAAGCATTTGTATGCCGAGTTCAAACTATTTATTTACGTTTGTGGTAAAGTGATGTTCTACACATTGTCCAGTTTCAAGGAGTGAGATTAAGCTGTTTCAATATATTATATTTTTTTGTATTGTCTTGTGTGCAACCAAGTCGGTACCCAATTATATGGCCACCTGAGGGGTAACGGTTACCGTAGCACTGATGCGTTGCCGACATTCAAATACAATAAAACACATTTACACAACAATTCTACTACCTAGAGTGAATTCCATAAGGTGCTTCCCTAGTCATATGTTAATAGAGTAAATAAAGTCTATACTCTACCCCAATTTAAATTATTATCGTTTCATCACCATCATCATCATATCAGCCGATAGAGCCCAAAAAAGGGCCGCCCACGCTGTACAAAGGGCTCCCTCAAAGATCTCCACAATATCGTGTATCACTGCGAAATTGACACGTGTAAGATTAATAAACATTTAACGCGTTGCCAACACTGACACACAGTAACACAACTTTAACACATTCTTTATTTTACCTAGAGTGTATTCTGAAAGGTTAAGGTACTTCCTTAGTCATCTATTCATAGAGAAAATAAATTCTATGTTCCATCCCATTTAAATGTTAATATCGTTTAGCACTTCCCACTTGTCACGTGTAGGGTGAATAAAGCTTAAACCTACGGACGCAGTAGTATTCGACCCTGATACTATTTCTGGTTTACGTTGTTTATGTAAATATTTTTTATTGTTGATAAAATTCAGTACTGTTTATGTACTCTAGTATACCATAATGAAAATATACGATGTCTGCAATTAACACATTAAACTAAACACAATAAAAGTATGTGGCAGATTTTGTCACAGGAGTTTTGAATTACTTACTTTATACACACAGTAAAAACAATATATCAAAAGGTTATGCAACAATTCGTTGAGAGACTCTCGTATTCGCCACTTAGTGTCTCAGGCTAATTTGTATGATTAAAATCTTCTTTAAACTTAAATTTTGTGTGGTGACGGCAAGACTAGCCAACTACGCCAACCTAGTTGATAGATACTTAACGCGGCAGATTGTGAGTTCGATTCCCACCCAGGACAGATATTTGTGTGCATGTACATGTCTGTTTGTCCTAAGTCTGGGGGTAATGATCTATTTTGATATTTTTTTATAAAAAAAAGTAGTAATGTAGTATATCAATCATCTTATTTCCATTATACAAACTCCGCTTAGTTTGGGATAAGATGGCCGTGTATGAATAATGTTGCAGGATATTACTATTATTAAATCAATCATGTAATAATAATATAATAATATTTAGGGACAATGTCACACAGATCATCCAATCCCAAACTAAGCAAAGCTTGTACTATAGGTACCAGGCGACGATATACATACCAATATGATAGTCAGAGTACACAGAAAGCCGTTGCTTCCCGTTCTTTGGTAAAAAATCCCTCGGGACGACTACTACCCTCAACATAGGATGAGATGGGTTGCTCATATTCCTTGCCGTCAGCCACGCAGCAACACCTTGTAAAAAAAGGCAAAAGAAATTATAACAAGTAGACATAAATAAAAGATATGAAGAACAGTACTAGAACACGAAGAAACAAAAGAAAACTTGTAGAGATGGGTGGCATTTAAAGTTTGGATGCTTTACGATCGCAGACATATGGATGGCGTTACACAGCCCTAAAAGCGTCAGTAAGCCATGTTAAATCCAGGGTGTTATGGCGGCTTAGTGGATTTATTTTATTACATTTACTTATTCACCGGTTAGATCGGACGATGATGACCGTACGGCCGCATTTAGAGGCTACTTACTTAATTAAATGTTACACGAATGGATGCCTCTGTATCGTACTATGTAAGGTTTATCGGAAGATGACTTCACTAGAGCGTTGCTCTAAAGCCATTAACGGGGGGTCTTAGCTTGTTATATTGCTTCAATTACTGTAATTGAAGTGTGTTAGTTTGTATTTAGTTCTAGTGGAGAACTCTATATAACATTAGTTGATGGATACCTACATGGAATATTACCCTGTAAATGTTATTGTGATGGGATTGAAAGAAATGCTATTTGAAAGGTGCATTATTGATTTATTATACGTTGGCGTTACTTGATCTGCTAGTATGTATCGTTTGACGGACCAGCATGGTTGGTAGTTGCTTGCTTTCATGCTGCAGGTTTGATTTTCACCCAGGACAGTTTGTTACTTGTGTGCATGATCATGTCCGTTTGTCCTCTTTTTGGGTGTAATTAGCTACCTCTATATAAGTATGTATTTACAAAAGAAAAGTAATATAATGTAGTATATTTTATTTCCATACATAACTGATTTTCATGGTACAAGCTCTGCTTGATTTGGGGCCAGATGGATGGATGGAACGGACGACGGAATTCGGACGATAAAATTAACGACTTTTTGACTTTAGATTTGCACTTAATATGATTGTTTTATAAATTGTTATTATGAACTTAATTAGACTATAAATAAATTTATTGTAATTGGAAGACGTGATTGAGTGTGAAATCAAATCTACGCTAATTTCACACACTTCGGTTTTGTACGTATTGTTTTTATTTTTTTAATTTGTCAAATATATAATATATATATTTACTATTGATAAGGAAAATAATTCACATAGTACATGTGAAAAATACAGGATCCTTAATTTAAGCTTATTATTAATCTAGCAAGTTCACAAAGCCATATTGATTTAATAACAAAAAATATACATAATTTGTTGGTAAATGCAAAACAATGTAGGTTTGTAAAACCTACATTTTTTATTGAATTTTAGTAATACCACAGTATAATACTATTGACGAAGGCCCTTATTATGTGTCCTAATACAATTTCTAAGGCATAGCAATTTAGAATAGCAATTGTAGGTTATTAGCGATAAAATTATTATATAATTTAAGGTTAATATTTACCTGTGTAATGTTACCAATGTGTACATTGTAATTATTTTGTTTGAATTGTGATAATATTAGACTTGAACAATGTTTATTATGTATTTAAATGTATCATTGTAACACATTGTAAAAGATATGACAAATGTAAATATAATTTAATGAGAGGTTAAGTTCTTGGATTTACAATATTACTGTTTGGTGAGTCATAGCGTTCCTGCCCTTATTTTTTTTTTTGATAAGGCAGGGGGAATGCCTTCGCATGCCACCCGCAAAAAGTGTCTGCGGGTGGGTATGTCGGACTTGCACCGACTAAACCTACCTGCCGTGGACTTCTCTTGGCGCCTGATGGGGGAGTCCCGGGAACGCGGGTTTGCTGCTCCGGTACCCCCCTTTTGCGCCATGTCCCAGTTAGTCGGGACACGTACCCTGGGAGGGCTCCTTTGGATTGCCCTCCCCTATTGCCGACACCTGCCAGTACGGCACAGCGACTGCGCCACAAACAGATCGCTGACATCCCGGAGCCGCTTGTACGTGGCGGCAGTAGAGGACACTTCTCACACTGCCGCCGCGGCCCCGAGGGGAGTTGGGCTAACGGCTGCCGTCGCCACCCCGACGCCTACTCCGCCTACGAGCGGGATCGGCTCGTTCCCGATCCCGTTCAGCGGCCTCCTTCTGCAGCAAAACTGCCTCACAGAAGGAGACCACGGCGTCCCATTTGGTGGAGTCGCCAGCCAGCATCGCATACACGACTGCTGGCGGCGAAAGATCTCGTCCGATCTCAGCGACCAGGACTCGTCTCTCGGCCTCCCAGGCCGGGGACTCCTCCAGCGTATGCTGGGCAGAGTCCAGGTCGCTCCCGCAATGGTGACAATGTGTCGTCGCTTCTCGGCCGATCCGGCACAGATACTCACCGAAACACCCGTGTCCGGTGAGTATCTGTGTCAGTCTGTAGGTGACGTAACCGCCCTTCCTTCCCACCCAGGCCTCGAGGTGAGGCAGGATAGCACCGACGGCACTTTGGCGCGCGTTCGGGCGCAACTCCAGCCGTGCGCGCCACTGTGTTAGTACGCGCCGGTGTGCATCCCGCCTATAGGCAATGAGCGTCTGCTCTGGCGCCTCACCGCTGCTCTCCCGGCGGACGCGGATCTCGGTGTAAACCGTCGCGTCGACTGCCGCCAGGAGATCAAACGAGCGTTCCTGCCCTATTTATCTCTGCATCATTATAAGGTTGACGGGTAGAAAATGCATTTGGAAAAATAATTGTTATATCATAACTAAAAGTTGTTATTAAAAAAACGGCCAAAGTGGGCGTTGCATTTTTTTAATACTGTTTATAGTTTCAAATATCTTATGAGAGACCATCACACGTTTTATTTTTACCTATACGACTAAACAACCAACCGAAATTTTACTAAAATATTTGTAAAACCAAAACCTAATTTAAAGTAAGAATCTAAATAAAATATTTGGGTACATATTTATGGACGCCTCCACTTGGCTGGTTTTTGCAAAAACCTAAGTAATGCTATTGTAAATAATAATAATAATAATTTATTAGCTTGATACAGTATAAAATAAAATTAAAAGTATCGGAAGCCTCCGTTTAA
Organism: Pseudoips prasinana; assembly: GCA_951640165.1. Taxonomy (NCBI): domain Eukaryota; kingdom Metazoa; phylum Arthropoda; class Insecta; order Lepidoptera; family Nolidae; genus Pseudoips; species Pseudoips prasinana. The sequence goes on from OX621245.1 coordinate 16,298,509, forward strand.
GCATATAATGCCTGGGTTAGGAGACTGCGCTCTTCCAAAACAGTTGTTCATAATCAAAGTATCACAAGTACGTGCTTCAATACTAATTCTAACAATATTACTACAAATTACAAAATATCATGTGACTTTGTTGACAGCGATCAAATGGCCGTTTGCGTATGTGTATGTATTCGTGTTTGTTTGTGTATGTGTGTATTTGTGTGTGTGTGTTTTTGGGTGTGCTAATAAATATTATAATACTGGACTACTTGAAAATTATTCATTTTAAATGTTTCTATCTAAAGAAATATGAAACTGAAAAATAACAAATATAAGTGTCGCCGTATTTTGTATTAAAGAGGATATTTAAATAAATACCGGTCAAGTGTAAATCCGACTGGTATTTGTAGGATTCCGTATGTACTAACAATTTTTTTTTACTTTATTTCTTTGTTGTAAACTGTTACGTCTGTAAACGAGGCGAAAGATGTGTGCAAGGATCGTGACAAATGGAAGTCCGTTGTCTCTGACTACCCCTCTGGGAAACAGGCGTGAGTCTGTATATGTAAGTATGTACAAATTGTTGTAGTAGCAGCTATAGAAATATACACCGAGAGAAAGTTTCACCGTAAAAGGTCGATAATATCGACCTTTTACGGTTAATGAGATACATTCCGCTGACAGAGAGACAGATGGATGGACAGAGGAGGCTTAGTAATGAGGTTTGGGTACAGAAACCTGAAAACTAGGTAAGAGGGTAATTTAAGTTCAATGTCATCATTTTCTCTACATACAGAAACACGAAATTGCCAAAATTCTAAACTAAGCTTAAAAAAACATGCGGGGCAGACTTTGGGGACTGCCGATAGAAGTGAAAACTATTTTTTTCATTTCTCATACCCGGAAAGAGATGTTTATTTTATCCGAGTAGCGAGTGGAAGATTCTACTTCCCAACTTTGGGCGGCAAAGACTCATAGTAATTACTTCCCTCTCTATGGCGGGAATAAATTTTAAAAATAGAACTAAATTTGGTTAGGCATTCGGCGGTAAAAAAATCTAACATAATTAAGAAAAAAAAAATGCACAACGCCGCTAAAGAAGTTTTAAATTCAAAAATGCTGCGGGCATGGGTGTATAAACGGCCAGTGTGAATTAAAAAAAGTGACCCACCTTCATACGAATATTCGATCAGGTCACGTGGAGTTTTGGCGCCAACGCGGAAAAAGACGTATCGAGGCTCTGTTTAATTAAAAAAAAACTGGTGTAAATCCGAGTTTTATGTGTAAATATGGTGGATTTTTAAACATAACATCCTCGGCAACGTACGTAAGTTGAGGAAAATGCGATATTGCAGTGAATTGTGATTTTTTATATAAAAACGTAAACTCCATAGAAGCCTCTAGTAAATTCTCCACTGCTTTACTGGGGTAATAATGTCATTTGACTGCAACGGACTTGACTGGACTTTAACTAAATAACGAAAAACACAATATGACAACTGAAGACGAGGCGGTACCGTCTATGATCTTAGCCTGCCCAAAGAGGACGAAAAAAAATCAGGTCACGTGTCGCGAGAATCCCAAAAAATTGCACAACGCCGTTAACGAAGTTTTCATGTCAAAAATTTAGTTAAGTAAGTATTAAGGGGATACATTACAAGGATAGTTTTCAGGAATATATTTGCCTTAAATCGGACCCAACTATTTTCTTCTAGCGTCCGTATTACTATATGGCGAATAATGATGCTCCAACTCTTTACTGGAAAATTCTCGGGAAAAGGTAAGTGCAGGGTCACGATACCATTAATTTTCATGGGGTAGGGTCGGTGATATGTTGTTAGTGAGATTAGGTATCAGCTGAGCTCGCGAGGGAATACGTTGAACATTTTGTGCATCGATCATGAACTAAAGACTTTCCTTCAATGCAAACAAACCGGAATTGCTTAATAGAAAACATTTAATAAAAGAAACGCTTTATTTTTAATACACACCATTAATTATTATTAACTCACATCAACGTTAGTGTATATAAAAATATCATCATTATCATAATAATTATAACAGCTGTAAGAAGTCCACTGCTGGACAAAAGCCTCCACACTTGGCAGACGGATTGGCGATCGCAGTAAGACGGTCATAGTACTCAGAAGGAAGCTGCTGCCCGTTCTCTGGTATAAATATACATATATTTAATCGGGACAACTTCTACACCCTTCACGGGATGAGATAGGGTGAGGATATTCTTCTTGGCCGTCAGCCACACAGAAAAAAAATATACCATATATAAAATTATTAGCTGCTCCCCGCGGTTTTACCCGCGTCAAACTGTATAAATTAAAGCGTATGTGTTAATCCAGGGTACCAGCTAACTCCATACCAAATTTTATTTAAATCTCTCCAGCCGTTTAGACGTAAAGAAGTAACAAACATACACACTTGTTCATCTTGCAAGAGGTTATTTTAATTGCTTGAGCGAAATGGGATTACCTCATTATTATTTATTATGTCATCGGTTCTGTGCGTGCTTAGCCCACATACCAGCCAATCACAATGTAAAAACAAAAAACAATGTTAAAAAAAGATATAAAATAAATCGAAAACAAAAAGCAAAAGAAGACGAAAAAAGTAAGCCCGGAGTTTCTTTGTGGCTTTCTTCTCCGGGTCGTCCACCTAGGTAGCTAGAGAAAGCCGCAGGCTAGCTAGGGTAGGATCCTCAGCGGCGAGGATCGCGTTGCCCCCTTAACACGTGATCGGTAATACCGTGCAAGTGATCTGACCCCCATTTCGAATTCCATCTTTTTACTTCAGCAGCCGCCTGAGATGTGGCCCATAAGGGTGCCCTCAGGTATTAGTCGTTTAAATTAAGCTACTGGTTGAGAGCCTTTTGCGCTAGCCAACTGCTCGTTGTTTTCAATTCTTTAATTTGATTGCTAAATGTAACAATAATAGCTTAGTAACTTGCTATTTATTATTTATTTAAGAATATTAAAAATACATGTGAGGAAACAGACCGCACGGACGGACTAATTTAAAATATTTTGTTACTTTAATTACTGTCTTTAAACTGTGTTTATGTAATACATTGTGAGCTTGACAAGTACAAGTATATGTAAATACCCAAGTGCTGAATAAATTTCATTATTTCATTATTTCACTCACACACTCACAAACTTTCACCTTTATAATATTAGTGTGATTCGAAAGCCTCCGGTAAGTACTGTTTATAATTATTATAACTATACCATCTAGACAAAAAACACTATGTTCTACTCATATATCTATATAATCGTGTATTTACTAAAGAAAAGTAGTATATCAGTTATCCGGTTTCCTTAGTACAAGCTCTGGTTATTTTGCAATCAGATTGTGTTTAAATATAAAAAAAGAGAAAAATCCACACCACTACGGCACCACGTTAACAAGACCTGAAATTAGATCGGACGATATTCTGATAACAATACAGAAATTTCTGTCATCGATATAATAAACAGAGATATCACAATAAAAAAGATAGAAAATAGAAGATAGAATAAAAAAGATAAGAAAAACTATAATTCAAATTAAATCAAGTAAAGGTCATGGCCCATAATCCGACCCGGTTCAAAAATGTTTTTGTACAAAAACGAAAATAATGGTAAATAATGCAGGCATAACCCACTGTTCATTATATGTAAAAAGAAAAAAATAATTCAATGGAGAGATCTTGCAGTAGACCGATCAAAATTGGATAATAATTAGCTGCACCAGCGGTTTCGCCCGTCTCTAAATTATTTTATCCCATGGAAAAATGTCACTGGGATAAAAAGTTTACTATGTCCGTCTACAAATCTAATATGTAGGTATATACGATATATTTTTTGGTCTATTCATAGGAATTTGACATGACATGATAGATAAAAAATAATTAAATAATGTATTTTCTTAATCTATGCTATGCACCTAAGGTATTAAACAAATACTCATTCTTTACATGTATACTACGGGGCAAGCAATTTAACCAAAATCGGTTCAGTAGTTTAGACTTGAAAATGAAACAAGCAGACTTACTTTGCCATTGTTTTGTTAAATAAAAATATCATCGTGACACTTAATAAGTAAACTCGTTCGGTCAGGTAATAAATAACACGTATATTGCTGTCTCGGTCTCACCCGAGCTTTGTTGCGGTCGCGCAATAATACAATGTATTATATTTTATTTCATGATCCCCATCGGCCACAGTAATGCACCACTTACCATTGAAAAGTATAATCATTTGTCTTTGATTCCACCCATATTTCATTTCTGTACGCCGTAGGTATATTTTTCATACTAAATGGGCCATTACCTTTGTCACCTATGTATAAGTAGGGTGGCCAGAATATTGCAACAACTACCGTGGGATCTCTACCTAATCAACTATAACCAAGGTATTTTTGGAATTAAGCTCATAAGCTTAGAAAGTATGCCGAAGAAATACTAGGCAAATATTAGTGTGGCTCTATTTGGTTCACTTATGAACGAGAACTATGAGGTTGAACTTAACACAGGTATAAGGTGACAATAGTGGGATTCATCTGTTTAAAAATATGCACGATATGTTTAATGAATGATGGCAAATATAGCTACAAAAGTTATGATAAACTGGAAGTCACAGCAAAAGACACCCGAGTCTTTGTTCATCACACATTATCTTGTATTATGATTCTGTGTATAATTTTATATTCCTTTTCTCAGCCTTACCATTAAGTAGTTACGCCAAAACTGTAATAACATAGCGAGGCAAAATTAAAATTTGCAAAATGGCAGGGAACTACTGGAAAGTCGCCGTCTCAACTCTTAATGCGTATTAATATATTTTAAATACTCACTAATGCTATCAACTGTCCTCTTCTTTCGTAGTCTTAAGGTGTCTAACTAGACTAACTCAGTTTAGAATTAAATTGTATTAGATAGCAGCTATATAAATTGTGATATATTGGGCTGATGCCTGATCTCCCCAATTTCCAACTTTCCCAGAAAATTTTCTATACATTAATTCCCAACGTCCCCAAAATATAAAATTAATTTATAAAATAAAAAAAAATATATAAAAAAGGATTTTATTCACGTTAGAAAAGCGCTTGTATATAGTCAGAACATGTTTGTAGTAATATAGTTTAGTATTTATATTTATTTCTAGTTACATACTACTCTGTCAAGAAAGTACCGGGAAAATATCAATAATATACAAAATGTTTGTTATTCATCAAAATTTATTTTATCACCTTCAAAGTATGCTCCTTCAGAAACGATACACTTACGCCAACGAATAATCCATTCATCAAAACATTTTTTAAATGCTTCTTTCGGAATTGAGTTCAGTTCTCGCCGCGAATTCTCCTTTATGTCTTCTACCGATTAAAAAAGGGTACCACGAAGTGGTAATTTGAGTTTAGGAAAAAGAAAGAAGTCAGCTGGAGCCATATCTGGTGAATATGGTGTTTGCTGGATGGTATTTGTTGAATGTTTGGTCAAAAATTCGTTCACAATGATGGCCTTGTGCGAAGGCGCAATATCGTGGTCCAAATCCAAGAATTTTCTTTCCACAAATCTGGCCTTTTTCATCGAATTTGCTCTCTTAAACGCCGTATAACGCTCAAATAATATTCTTTATTTACCGTTCGACCTTCCGGTAAGAATTCAGAGTGCACAACACCGCGATAGTCAAAGAAAACAGTCAACATGACTTTGACTTTTGTCAAACTCGTAAACCCACGTCTCGTCACCAGTAACAATGCGTTTCATGAATTTTGGGTCGGAATTGACTCCTTCTACCATGTCCTCAGCGACTTTCATGCGATTGAGTTTTTGGAGAAAATTCAGATCTCTTGGGACTAGCCGAGCGGCAACATGTTTCATACCCAAATGATTAGTTAAAATGGTACGAATCGACTCATGAGATACAGAAAGTTCGGCGGCTATCTCTCTCAGAGTTGAATGAGGATTTTCAGTCACTGTTTAAAGTCGATTCACCGTAAGCCTTCTGTAACATTTTCAGTGACTCCGAACACGAAATTCCATTAGCGATGCAAAATTTAAGACAAACTCTTTGTTCAATATTTTTGTCCATTATGAAATTCGCAATACACACTTTATATGATATTACTAAAACCAGCACTGTATTTAATATAAATAACAGATGCAACTCAAACTCCGCGCCAAAATGGAAAACAGTTGTGCCAATCTAACAACAACAAAAAAAAAACAAAAAATTGAATTTGGAACCATAAACAAATCATCCATTCCCGATACTTTTTTGACTGAATGTATAGATATTTAGGTACACGGATTGTTAATACATTTATAGAATTTATTTTATAATAGTAAAGATATTTAGCTAGCTAGTGTTAAGTTCGTATCAAGTTATTTTTAAAGTTCACACTTAAGTCTCTAAAACTGTTACACTAAAATAAAAACAGTAGTATGTTAAAATTAACTTTATTTTGGAAAATATATATTCACTGTGTATAATTTGTATTATGTGTTTTAAAATGATTTCAACGTATATCCAGGGAGTGAATCTAGTTTATTCTGGGAAAAAAGGAGTGTAAGGTACGAATTTAGGTTGTGTTGCAGGCAGCGAGCAAGCAATTCTTTAACTCAGGCAAATTATAAGTAAACACATCATGTAAGTAAGTAATCACATTTTTGTAAAATTAAACATTAGGTATATTTACATAATGTTTAATTTTACAAAAATGTGACTACATGATGTGTTTACTTACAACCTGCCTAAGCTAGAGTATTTTATAGCAACGATAGAAACCTTTTTTCATTCATTTACCGTGGTCTAACAATTATTCTGAACAACCAACTTGGACGGTGAACAGTAATATCCTTAAAACCTTCATTACTTTGAGCACTAATCCATAGTGGACTTGAATGAATAATTTAATAATTACCCTAAAGTTGTGTTAACATACTTTAAAATGTTTGTGAAACTAACATAAAAAGTATGTTTTATTTTATGGCCTGTTGGTCGTAATAGTCGTGGTTTCATGTGTATCTATATAAGTATGTATACCCATAGTACAAGCTTTGCTTAGTTTGGGGCTAGGATGATCTGTGTGACATTGTCACTGGATAAAAAAAATTGTTGATACAGAATTTTATTATAAGCTTTTGATAGAAGCAAATTATCTCGCTATTAATACTTTACCCTATGCATAGGTACATAAGGATAAATATATGATGGCTTTATATATGGTTTTATAGAAATCCCAAGAAATCTATTCCCGTATATGAAAAATAAACCCGATGATTATATGATGGCCCAAAAAATATCGCCTTAATGTCGTTTTACATTTGCCATTGTGTGTGTTACTCATTAATCAGATAATCAGTAAAAAACCGACTAAAAAGATGTGAAAAACAATAAAATGTTACTATACCTTGGGAACCATTAAGACAAATTAACCGCCTATGCTTTTCCTGTTCTTGATATTATACCGCAGAGACGCATTACTATTATTGTTTGGGGAGTGAAAAAATGTGCCTACAAATGGGGATAGTCCATTTTTTAAGAATTATGCTTATTAAAAAACCATTTCAAGGATAAAGTTTGCTTTTCAAAGAAGAATTTTATTTGAAGAGCAAGTTTATTCCTCGAACTGTTAAGGTAATTTTAAGAAAATTATTATTTGACCTTTTTTAAAACTTTCAATCACGTCATTATATGCATTAAGTGAGTGCTGAAAAAATTACCATTTGCGTTTCATGAGCTGAGTCATAGAAGAGTCAAATGGGAGTCACTAGTGACTATAACAGCCACTTTTATTTTATCCTTCAATAAAGTTTCACTCTCAGATAACAAAGTAGTGAGGAGTTTTAACTGAAATTCTTCGGATATCGTTTTAAGTACAAATCTAAAAACCTTTATAAAAATTTTAACTAGCCAATTGAATCCAAAAATATTCAAATAAGTTTTCTTATAACGCATTTATTACTAATAATTATTTAGAATCTTTGACTATTTTTTTGGACAGTGCCCATTGTCGATGCATACACAATGTGCGGCTTACGATCCGAACTAATGAGCCGTAAAGTACGAGGCCATGTCTATATTGCCATATAACGCCTCGCCGCAACATAGCTGACTACAATAACTGCAGTTCTGAAATGCGGTATCCATAAAATATTGCACATTTTATACTAAAATACGTCACAACGCTTTTGTCATACCTATCATAAAATGCAAAAGAATAGTTGGTGATAGTAAACGTCACGTACAATTTATGTTCATTTCCTGGCGCAGTGGTGCAGCCTTCTTATTGTGACTCAAAAATAGTTATGTATCGTCTGCACCAAAAATATCACCGGTCGAATTGACAAACTACTCTACTATTTTTAGTTAAATCTATCAGATGCAAAATATTATAGGTACATGAATTGGAAGGACTACCTATTGGAAGCCAATCAATGAATGGTACACTTATCACGCATATATTTATATAAGACAACAAAACACTTCTGTAAAGTTGTTTTAGGCGTTAGGTAGACGTATTATCAAAAGACTCCATTAAAACAATTTAATACTTTTTCTAAAGAATTAGAATTCTTCTTAGTAATTTTGAGATGTGATATTACAAGAATACTGATTAATTATATAACAATAAAGTTGTAATGTTTGTAGCCAAATGTTTCTAATTCTTCATTTTCCTACGTCAATATGATATATCCCACGACTGTATGTGAAAGGCAGTCGCGTTTCATTTTTGTGGATAAACCCATTTTTGAACGAGTGATAATACTAAAAAATATAAAAAACATTGTATCCAAAACTGCTGTTCATTGAAAAAAGAACGGTCAAGCATACCTCTTATTTGTGTTGTTTAATTACATATAAAAAAACGTTTAGTTTGGAAAAACAAATAGGAGAACACGAAACCTGGAATAATACTGTTTTATTTTTAGTTTCACAAGATTCGCACGGTGAGCGAGATGCAAGCAAAACCAAATAAGGTAAAAACCATGTGGAAAGCATTCCGTAAGATTAATTTTAATATGAATGACATATTCTCACATACATTACGTTTGTAAATGTAAGTATTTCCGCACAATCCTGGGTTTTTTCGGAATCTTAAGGTAAATAACGAAATCGATACTATATTTTTTTTATTATAATATATTTAACTATAATATATATATATATATGGGTATTCTTTTATAAATTCGCCGTGTGGTATCCGACCGAGAAAGAATTATAGGGCCTCTCCATATCATCCCGCGGGTGTCGTAACAGACGACTAAGGGATACACTGAGTGGTCGGGCAGTAGCTCCTCATGTGTACCAACTACCACCTGACTGCGGTCGCCAACTCGCATGCCAAGCGCGGTAAAAACATTCGCCAAATGGCAAAGTTATACCTTTGGTGGAGGCCTATATCGAGCAGATAACTATATCAGGCTGATGATGAGGATGATGATATACGGTATTTGGAAGGAAGATCTCAATTTTACTCACATACATATCATTTATTATACGATGTTTTTCTTAAAGCTGATGTTTCATAATCCATATTAATAACAAAACAAATACTTCAATATGAGTAATTTCCACACACTTTTATATTTGAGATCCAAACAACTATCTTTTTCAATTAATGGCACTCGGTATAGTATTTTTTTGTGACTGACCCTGAAAAACGATTCTCAAAAAAAAATTTTTTTTACCGACGGCTACGGTGGGAGTAAACGAGTGTGAAGTCAGTCTGAGTGTTAGGTATAACATTATTGTTAGGCCATGTCAGTCACCTACGTCAGTTTGAATAATTCTGTATTATGTTACCACCTCCCACACAAACAAGTAGCTAAGCAAAAATATTCCAAATAGTGAGCAAGTATAGGCTTTTCACAGATCGTTGACCAACGATGATCGATTAACAGTTAAGAAAGTTTAAGTGTGGATAAAGTTTGTCCGCTTAGTTTTTGAAGCGTTAAGTAAAACTCGTAAACGCGGAAAGACTCTCGACTAGGATAAGTCATCCATCAAATAGTTCCCGTCTTGTTAAAATAACAAGGTCTTATTAAACCTCACTGGGAGTTCTACAACGCCTTGGAAAATATAAAAAGTTTTTTCTTTAACGATATTTAAGTACTTATACCTACCAAGTTGTTAGCTCCGTAATTAGACTTTCCATGGAAAAAAAACTCTTTTTATACATTTTTATTTCAATTGTAGCCAACACTAATTAATTAAATTACGGACAGGTTATATTGGCTAGGCTATAATATTATGACATTTGTTTTTTTTTTAAATTTTTAAGTTAATCAAAATCAAAGTCAAAGATCATATATCCCGCAAAAAAATTACATTTATGTGGAATGGTCATTTTTTTACCCTACCGTGCAGTGCATGACGTTGCAGCTACTGAGAAACACTGCCAGAAAACTTAGTAGGAATCCTTTTTTAAAATAAAATATACTTAAGATTAATTAAAAATATGTGTTTTTTTTTTTGAAGTTATACTTCTTTTGGCGCGATGGAGAAAAATGATGAGAGTGAATTTTTACGATGCGCGCGCACACCGACACCAAAAAATTTATCAGCATGAAGTTAGTTCTAGGTGGTATGAAAATGTATGAGAGTGAATTTTTACGATGCGCGCGCATCGTAAAAATAACAGCATGACGTTAGTTCTAGGTGGTATGAAAATTGATAACTATGTTCAAGTTGTATATTAAGAAGTATAACTTCTAACGCGTGTACATAAGTACACACAAGTATTTTTTTTTTTTTTTTAAGGTCACCAACAATTGTTTGCACGATACATTAATAAATTACATTAAATACGGCAAATTATCAGGTGCAACAATTAATAATAGGTTAACACCGCATGCACTAGTTAGTTGAGTCAGTACAACTCAATCCCAAGCACTTTTGTCACTTAAATAATCAGAAATTTTGTAATATGCCCTGCGACACAATTTGACAATTCTCTAATATCATTATACTACCCGTTATGCAATATGAGATTATTCTTATATCTAGTATTTACAATACGAGTATGTGTATCGCTCCTTTTACAGAAGGAATCTATATTTTTATGCACATATAGTAGGTTTTCATGAGATGGTACAGTTAGAATGTTAACCTCTTTGAACTTTTCTCTTAGAGCACACGGTATGGTTAGCAAGAGTCCACCGAGACCCTGAAAACATATACTCTTAAAAAAATTGCGACGTATGTGGAACCACACGGCTGCGAAGTCTCGGCTGAAGTCAAAACATTCCTATTGAAATCAATAGGAACATTGAGGGAGAATAAAAATTATTAATGTATTATGCACACGTTTGTTAATCGCTTCGCCACCGCACTGTGGTGTTCAAAATCAAATTTATACAATTAATTCGAGAATCCAATAATTTCACTTAATGTAGATACTGATAATGGTTTTTTATTTATAAAATAACTTGACTGTGTTACTCTACACTGTAGTAAAACACATAACTTAAAATTTTGCACGACCAAAAAAACACAATTTGAAATCTCTTGTGACGAAATGTAAGTATTGAAATAGCAAAATTAAGCACCCACAGAACAAGACAAGACAGCGAGTGTAATCGGAGCCCTAGTCATCTCGCTTTAATCCAACTCGTTGTTGGTGTTCTAGCCCTAGTCAAATGGCACAAATACAGGAAAAGCTTGCAGCCACAATTCATAAGGACTCGTAAGAATTAGGATGGAATGAATAGTGAACATTTAATATTGACATGGGCCCTAAGACGAAGATGTTCGCAGAAGACAGAAGGATCGATTTATCTTTGATTAACTATATGCGTCACAACAATCGTAAATAACGGACATAATGACGACAGATTTATTAGTCCCCTCGGAGTATTACGTGTCTAGATGTATTTAATTGCATTCAACTTACGTAGATGCTATAGTAATATAACATCTACATACATAAGTTATGTACAATTAGTTAAAGCAATAATAGCTTTATAGTTGTTGTATACGGAATATTAGGAAAATAGTGCTCACCGTCTAAATTAGTTGTTAAAATAGTTAATTAGATCGCGACAAACAAAAAAAATCACAACATCGACAAGAATTTCAAATCAAACCTCAATAGATAAGGTAGCGATTAAGGGTTTTACGTTAGGTAATATAAAATAATGTTATTACAAAACGATACTCCGGTGAGGATCTGGACGAAGCAATTATTAACCTTAAAATCTAGCATAGCTTGCTCTACAAATACTACTATATGTAACTATATACGCACTACTTAAAGACGCACTAAAGTGTATTCATCGATTCGGCGTCGACCAAACAGTCCAAAGAATTAACCACGTCACCTGCAAATATATTGGTTAGTGATTATTCTAACAATAATTGATATATTACTTAATACTACTGTCTTGATGCAATTGATGGAGTATTCCCAACACATAATTTATCCCACCGACGCGACGGCAACAAACACAAAAAGAACTCCTGAAAGTTCTGTCATAAGTTATTTTAGTCTAAAACAGCGACACAATTAGAGTCCATTACAAATGTTGCTAATTATATTGCAGCTTATCCAGTCTGTCGTACTATAAACAGGGTGGAATGAACTGCGTAACGAAAACGAATAATACCATGGGCATTATCCATGATTCAGATTAACTGGCTGATCTAATTCAACGTCAAAATCTCATATGTAATTTTTCCGCTAGGCTTATTGTTTTTTTCTGTCCCGGTCCTAACCAAAAAAGTCTCCCCTTTATTCGGAAATAATTAGGAATTAAATCATTTAGAAATATTTCATTCACGCATAGATGGTTTGCGACCTCATTTAAGGCTACTTTTGATCAACCTGTCTTACAAAGGTAAAGAACGATTGTAGATGATTTCTAACGGAAACCTAGAAAGTTACTTACCATCTGTCAAGTTCAATGACATCTTTGTGAATAAGTTAAATAAGGCATATTTTTGACTCAAAAGTGTCATAAAAAAGTACTCTTTAATTTTATTTATTTATTGGACTCAACTTAATTCTACCATTACAGGGAACCTAATGCGATAGAAAAGTTACAATTCAATTGCGTATTATGTATTATTTTAAAGTGATTACTATTGTATTTATATTATAATGTGACGGTTAACCAAATTAATGTATTTTTTAAGTGCAAACTTCGTTGTGTTCTTTTTTCGGATGTGTAAAAAATGTTAAACAGATTATCTGATCGAATATTCGTATAATGGATGTTCCTTTATAAGGTTCAGTTAAACGGTAAAACGACGACCCTATTACTAAGACTTCGCTGTCTGTCTGTCCGTCTATCACCAGGCTGTATCTCATGAACCGTGATAGTTAGACAGTTGAAATTTTCACAGATGATGTATTTCGGTTGCCGCTAAAAAACAAAATAAAATAAATATTTAAGGAGGCTCCCATACAACAAACGTGAATTTTTTGCTTGTTTTCATAGATAATGGTCCGGAACCCTTCGTGCGCGAGTCCGGCACTTGGCCGGTTTTTTAATTCACACTGGCCGTTTCTACACTCACGTGAACTCACTTTTCACTCACTTTTGAAGTGAAACTTCTTTAGCGGGGCGTTGTGATCTTTTTTTCCTTAATTATGTTACATTTTGAATTAATAAGTTCTATTTTTTTTTCCCCACCATAGGGTAGGGAAGCAATTACTACGAGTCTTTACCGCCCCAAGGGCGGAGTTAACAACTTCCACTCGCTACTCGGATCAAATAAACACTATTTTCACAGTATGAGAAATGAAAAAATAGTTTTCACTTGTATCAGCAGTCCCCAAAGACTGCCTGTATGTTATTTAAAATGAAAATGAAATTGAGCCTTGGACAGCTTAAATTTAAGCTAAGCTCTCTTACACGAAATACATGATATTTATTAATTCCCATATCCTTTTAAATACTGGAAATTGTAGACGGAGGGACGGCTCACTCTGTCAGTCTGGGCATTTAACATCGAATTCGAACATAGGCTCAACATGGATACCGGCGTGTTACAAGCTGTCTGTGAATTTAATTGACAGGCGGCAAATACATCAGACTAATCTATTTATTACAAAGGCAATGTATAAAGACATGTTAGTATTTTATTCATTTCATCGTTAGGATAACGTTTACTTTAATGTCAGAGTTGCATAATCCAGTAGGTATCTGACATGACTTGAAAACTGCTGTCTTATGATAACAGCCGGCAACAAAAAATTAACAGCCCACCTGAAGAAAGAGGAAGAATAAGAAAATATATTTAATCAGCAGCAGTAGCAGTCATCATCATCATCATCATCATGATGATGATGATGATGAGTAGCAGTAGCAGCAGCAGATCTTAATTGCTATCTGCGCGAGTCCAAATTAGTCCCATATCAGTACTAGCTGTGACATTAACTGTTGCAGCGCTGGTTTTCTGATGAAGCCAAGTAAAATAATTAACGGACAATACATGTGTTAGTACAGCTCACATTACTATTTCAAGAGTACCTGGACACTAATAATGTTTCTTATAGCTAAATAAAATATTAAATAAGTATGTTGAAATAGAAACTAAAAAATTAAAAAGTATCAATAAATGAACACTAATTTGTAAACACGTGACACACAGAGCATATCAAATAAAAATAAAAAATATTTGTTATTATGTCGACATCCTTATCATACGTTGGTCATTCCAATCGAGACACCGAAATAAAAGTTATAATATTTAATCTATGTTACTAGCCGAGCCGTGTTGTCATCCTAATTATATACTTTCGGATTCAACTGTCAGATGAAAGAAAAAGAACGCGAATTTGAATCACATAAAATCTGGCAATGGAATACTGCAACTTAATTATACTACTATTATTATTAACAATTATATAATATTATAGGTAAAAGTGGTGATTGTGATTTTTCGATATAAAACTGAAATATCTGTCATCCATCTCTATAATACTTATATATATTATTCATTATACTGTTTATAATCCTTATCCCACGCGATCGGTTTTTGATTTTTAATAAAAATGCGTGGCGCATATTTAAATATTCCATTGCACGCAGTCGCGTGGTTTGGCTTCAATGCAGTTAACTAGCCAGCTCGCGGTCTACCTCGTATATACTCGGCGTGATATGTCACATATGTGGTTTGATACTTATGTTAACATATTGCCCAATAAAATGTAATTTTGAATGTTAAAAGACCAACGGCCTACCTCTCCGAAATGAGCTATTACGAAGGCTGTCTACGGTCTGGAACGTTTTATTGTATGTATTAACCGTATGTACATAGAGGTATTTAACTTCCGAATGTGCTTTTTTTGTTTGTTACCTAAACTACTGAACCAATTTACCTGAGATTTGAAATGAAGGTAGATTGTAGTCCGGAGAAACATATACGACAGCAGCCATACCGATAAAATATTTGATTTTCAAGAACAAATTTTCATACAGGCGAATTAATATTATGTAAGTATAATATGACTCTTAGTGGTTTTAGTACATTGTTTTTATCGCATATATAAAATATTTATTTATGAAAATATTCAATCACTATAGGAGAGCTCATGCACATAGGCGAGCGATCGCAGTTAGATGGTCATAGTTCACAGAAAGCCGCTGCTGCTCGTTCTCTGGTAGGTTTCCTTCGGAGGATTTCTACGCCCTCCTCGAGATTAGATAGGGTGATGATATTCTATGCCTTCACCACATAGCAAGTAGGATAAAAACAGTATGTTACCGTATTTCATCATCATATCAGCCAAAAGACGGCCACTGTTGCACATCCCCAAAGATATCCACAATTGCCGAACTTGCAGTACCTGAATTCAGCGTTATCATCATCATCTGCACAAGATCATCGGTCTGACCACACTGCGTATCCCGGTCCAAAAATGTTTATAAAATTAAGATCGAGAGCAATGAAACATGTTTTGGTTTAAGACATTTATTTTCTCAAAAGATTACAAAAATCAGTTGCAGGGAAAATACTATAGAACTAAACATGTCAAATATTTTTTCACATTTCATAAGATACTTGGGCAAGTTGCTCAAAATTTCGTAACTGGTGAACACGCGGTTTAAGAGCAATCAATGTGTTGGTTCAGAAAATGTCTATCATAAAAATTTTATCGAACAATTGATAACTCAAGTTTCTTCTTTATTTCCTGTCATGCGGGACAGAGAGAGAGACTTAGAGATTTAGAACTTAAATTACAGTTCCGCAAACTTATCTGGCCCGCCGGCAGCGTCGCTGTTATCGCATTTAGTGTTGCTAGTAACAATTTTTTTCAATAAAGTGGGTAAAATAATATGCACATTGTAACGTAAATATTACTTCACTTAAAAGGAAACAAAAACTGTCATTACAAATCTTTATACTTTTATACAATAATTATGATCATTTACAAAAAATGTATGCTGAGTGTTCTCTAACGGAGATACTCCAGGTATTATTATGTCACTGGAATTGTTTAATTCAGAAGTCATTTCATCATCATCATTATCGTAATCACTGCTTTCACTTTCACTATCACTACCTAAATGAATGATGAAAGACTCGTCTAAGTATCCATCCCTTTTTCGATACTCATTTTCAATATTTTTTACATGATTGCAATGTTTTTGCCATTCATTGACTGTTATTTTATCAAAACCTTCTGCAATCAATGTAGGCATTTCAGAATTCGATCTACTAATATTCTGATCTGCTATAAATTTTTGCACCTGCTTTCTTTCACAAGTTTTCTTACAAATCAATCCTCAACACCTACAATGAAATAAGCAAAAATTAAATAAATAATGAATATTTTAAAATATGATTTTTAATTTAAAGTGCGAGGGGGAGTTTCGTATTTTTTCGCAAGCTGACAACACTAACCTGTAGCAGCCACTACGCGTTCATACAACTTATTGAAGGATATAATTGGTGCCTCAATGCGTTTTTCTTCCTTCATATAATTTAACACTTGTCACATAACGTTACTCGCATCACTTTTTAAAGCTTTCGGCATTTTTCACAATTAAAAGCCACAAAAAGAAAATAAGGCCGATTGACATTTCAAACTGGCTTCGTTAGTTCTACTTTTGGCCACCGGGCCAGATAAGTTTGTGGCACTATACTTCTTCTCGTCATCCAATTCATATTTTTAGGTAGACATTGCCAGCCAGTTAGTGTGGTTGCGGTTCATTTTGACGTTGTTAGCGCCACAATTGCGTAGACAGTAAAAAGTATTTATAATGTCAGTCTGTACACTGGCGTGACGTCAACTATACTTTTAATACCTATTTAGTTTTTTTATATCTTTTATATCTTTTATATCTTTTATATCAGCAATAGTTGTGTGTAAGCAGCCATATTTAACGATTACACTCTGTGTGTATTATTAGTTTATTTAGCAATCAGGGTGATGAAATCTTCACGAATTTAGTTCATTAAAATATTGCATGAGAGGTCAGCCAGAGCTTTGAGAAGAACAACACTGCAACTAGCGTAGTACCATCTCAACTAACTAATTTAATAATTTTATTCTCTCATTATACGAGATGGTATACGAATTAGTAAGTGAAATTTGCACACGTGAAAATGTAAATTCTATTTATGCTCTGTTAATAAATGTAATTAGAAAATTAAACACGTACCTACTATTACCGATACACTGAATCAATTAATGAAAATGCATGCGGTGTTTAACTATATGTCTTAATGAGTATTGAATCATATTTATTGTTTGATGCTTGTTTATTTGTCAAAATAATTATTACACAAATTCTTGTTTTGATAACCGTTGGCACAAACTTCTTCTATCCATACTCAAAATCAAAAGTTTCCTTATGGTTGTATGGATATTTGTTTTTTAAATGGAGCCACTGCATCTATTTATAAAAAAAAAGTACGAATAGGGTATATTTTGCATCTACCTAAGTCTTTCGTGTAAGGTAAGCTTAGGTAAAACTTGAAATTAATTGTGAAAATTATAACGGGTAATTCACTGTTGGCAGTGTCTCTGTGGAACAATTAACTGCAAATGTATTTTCGATCTGGTATGACATGGCAACCTTCAAGGAGCGACCCTATTCGTTTTTCAAAGGCCAGCATGGTACTTGTAGCCCCTCTAGTGTTGCAGGTGTCCATAGACGGCGGTGACTACGTAGCATCAGCTGACCCGCTTGCACGTTGCCATCCTATTATATATAAAAAAGTCCAACATAAAATTAATTTCGGGGGTTTCTTACATATTTAGCAGAAGCATAGTGGTACACGGAGATAATTTCATAATCTTCAATTGAAAAAAAATTGGCCAAATATCCTGGTAATACCAGCCCCATGCTAGATACAACATAAATATTACTTTCTATACATACTAAATGTTACTTTCTATACTTGGGTTACTTCGGAGAAATTTAAAGCAGCGATGATACCACCTCTACGTAATAACATAATTTTATTATAATTTATCTATAAAAAGCATTATTATTTGCTAAACCACAAATTCAATACGTTGCTGAATATCACTAGCATTATCTATTTTCCTATAATTGAGATTGTAACGGGCTAAAAAAAGACAATTAATAATAGAATCAGGCTTTACTTTGCGGAAATCCATAACATTCAAAATACAAAGTTAATATGTAGTGCTAATTCCGCTAATTGTCAGTATAATAAAGCCGGGATGCAATTTACACCACCCTCATTCGCACAAAAAATCTACACATGCAATGAGGACCATTCTCAAGGGATGCTAACTCGTCTATTGCTTGACTTAGCATCCCGGGAGAGCGGTGCATATTGCATCCCGGCTTGATTAAACTATACATACATGTGTTCCCCATCTGATTGTTCGTATTTTTACGAGCCTTTTAACGTAAAAAGGAAGCGCTCCCTTTGCAAGCCCGACCGTGTCCAACAATATTTCATCACCCTATTCAGTTAAGAAGAGCTCTCAATTACCCCAAATTTTCTGCACTAAATTATCAGCTTTATAACTCCATCATAAACACCTTCAAAATTATTACGTAGACGTGGAGGCGACCTTCCAAATGAGCGCAATGTTGAGTCCATTATTTCATTCAGTGTAATGGTGTGGCAGTGAAATAGGGTAAAGGACGAATAAACGGGACCCTGGAAATGAAGACGCCGTTTGTTCATAACCAGCTCGTTAATTCCATTATTACAAGTCAGAGGAGCGAGTACCCGGTAACAGATGTGCCACGAGTCCAATCTGCAACGTCTCCGACGGCTCCGAGTTTCACGGATTTCGACATCATTAATTTTTGCGTGAGAGAGCTCAATTAAAAATTATTGCTACAGATATGTATGGCAAAAGTATAAAAATATTTTACACATTCTAATCTTAAGAAAACGCAGACTTTGATTATAGCGCGGGAAATTCATCTTTAGACTTGTCTTTTGAGTCAAAATTACAATAAGTAGTTCAAGCTACTAGTCGCTAGTATCTTTTTGGCTGAAATATTTCTTAAGCCCTGCGTTAAAATGGAAAAATATTGAAAATTTTGTCATAAAGTAGTAATGCACGTTATTATAACCGCACGCTTTAATTTATTTATTATGTCATCACAAAAACATTGCTTACGATAAACATGATCCAGAAATAATACATGAACCTGTGTGTCCAACCACGGTGTCCAGAGATGGAAAGAAACAATATTGTAATAATTATTTTATTTTCGTGATTTTAGTGTATTGCTTTTAGTACATTTTAGAAATTATTCAAGAGGTCATAAATATGTAGGTACTAAGCTCAAAGCTATTTAAATAAATAAACAAAATAAAGATATACGAATCAAGCAGTTGTTACACATTTGGTCCTACGTTTTTTACACACAACACTATTTTCGTAAATTGAATAGAACGTTGATGGTGCTGATGCAGCCTAGCAATACAGTACCCACTGCAGGGCAAGAGCCTCTTATCACAATAAAAGGGCATAGTCTACTAAACTTCACATGCCACCTAGAACATTTTAGAGAACTCACAAACTAAACTTAGTCACGTTAATAACTGAAAATTGTAAAAATACAAGCATTAAAATTGCACATCCTTCACATGTCTAAATAGAATTAACCAAATTTCATTTAACTGCACGTTCTACTTTGGGTTGCTATTGTGAGATACATACATAGACTCACGCCTGTTTTCGAAAGGGGTAGCCGGAGACAACGGATTTCCATGTAACGATCTTTGCATAAATCTTTTGCCACGTTTACTGTCATTATATTATTCATAAATGCACGTTGATTTAAGGTAACTTCTGACCTGGCTTTTCTTGAGAATTTCTCTGATTTGATCAGAGAATGTACTACGTGATCTTCCCCTTCCGGCTGTACCATTCACACAGGACAGGTAAACTTCTTTTGTCAATCTTCTTTCATTCATCCTTTCCAAATACCCAAACCATGTCAGCATACCTTTTTCAATTTTTGTGACTCTGTGATCCTCTTCCACACTATTCGCCAGGTTCTGGGCAGACACAATAAAGATCTACAATCGACTTACTAAGAAGAAGACCTAACAGCGGCCCGAAGGCTTATTAATTAGTAAGTTTCAGTGAAGATAATAAAAAGCGAGTTAAGACAAGTAATGCCATAGAGAAGACGCTCACTTTCTTTCAGTAGGTTGAAAAAACAGGCGGAAACAATGCCTCGGCAATATCGTGACATTAAGTTATAAAAATTTATACGACTATGCTAAACGGCCCGCAAGTTACGGCCCAATAACCGACAGATGACACATGTGTCTAACTCCTTTTTAACTATCATACTAAAACTTCCGCTTAGAAAAATTTAGCACGATTCGACATCGTTTCTGACCCCAAATCATAACAATTCCACTATCTACCTACTTCATAAGGTAAATAAAATTCCAAATTTATTGTACGTATCTGTACAGTAAATTTGGAATTTTATTTCGGGCAACAGCGGGATTAACCTGAATATTCGATAAACTCTTATAAACTTCCTCGTGTTAAAACTTACCACAATTTAATATATTTTTTTGCGTGAAATCACAGCAATTCTATTTGCCTACTTTATTAAGTAAATTTGGAATTTTATTTCGGCCTTTCGGTCGGTATTTCGTAATGTATACAACATACTACAAGGTCGTATAAAAGAAAACGTTGTAAATTGAGAGCTTTTAGCGATTGCCACACGTTTTAAGCTAAATATATTGTTGTCATTTGGCTAATTATAGAATAGTTAATCGTGTCATTATAGTAGAGAATGAGCATCAAAAGCTAATTCCTACACGTGTAGCATCGCCAGTACTTATTATGGTATCAATTTAATTCAGTTCAGAAACAATTACTAGAAAACAAAGTACTTCAAAGTTACCTACCTTATTTAAACATAGGTATAGGTATAGTCCATGAATCTATAGAAGAAATCCCACTCTTTAACTTGAAAATCATACAGGCAAATTCTATTCCGCGCTTCCATTTAAAAATCGAATACACGGAAAGATTAAATACGAGTCAAACTATTCCTGGAGGCCAAAAACGAGTTTTCCACTTTGAGTGCTTACCCTGGCTAAACTATAATACCTATTATGATGGAAGTCGCGTCGCACAAAAAGAGGCAGCAAAATTAAGTTGGCTTTAAAATTAAGTTGTGGAAATGCAAATACATACGACGATGCCCGTTGTCAAGTACTTACTAATTATTAGTTTTCCGTGTAAAATTATTTTCAAATCTTATAACCTTTTTGATTGGCCTGATGGATTTACTGATTAGAGAAATCGCGAAGTAGAAGAATAAACAGCCAAATCTTGTCCATTTTTTTCTTAATTTTCGCTGACTTTTAAAATAAAATCCTGGAACATTATTCACACACGGCCATCCCAAACTAAGCAGAGCTTGTACTATGGAAACCAGATAACTGCTATATTACATTACTTTCTTTTGTAAATATATACTTATGTAGATAATTACCTACACCCAGACTCAGGACATACATTACATATACTACTTTTCTTTTGCAAATATATACTTATACAAATAATTACGTCCGCACTCTGGACAAACAGACATGCTCATGCACACCAATATATCTCCTAGGGGGGTATCGAACCCACAACCTGCGGCAAAAGGCAAGCATTTATCAACCACGCCAACCGGCCCGTCAATCATCTGTCATTATGCGACAGAAATAAATTATTCTACAAAAAATAACGAGAAGTTAGTTTTAGTTGCCTTTTCTACCGGAATCTCATCCAGAGTAAGTAAAAAGTCACAAACTGAAAATAGATTCTTTTTTTAAAAACAAGTTTCGAATTTGGAATAAACACTTTTCCATACCCAGACATTATTAAGTGCCAGTAACAAGTTTGGTTATTAAAACTTCTTTAGAACGAAATGATTACCAATAATATAGTAAAATTCAAACCACCCCACAACTGCCTCGTAGGTCTGGCGGTAGCCTGTTCAACCAAGGACAAAAAAGTGATTTTGGGATTTTTCCGTAAAAAGAAATTTCTCAGTATCAGCCCGATCTCTGTCTGGGAGTTGGCGGTATTACACCCCCGTGCGTGGGAGAGCACGTAAAGCCGTCGGTCTTGTACCTGACCTCTTTCCGGTCGTGTCGCTAGTTGTCCCATTGGATCATGAGTGTGATGAAATAGAAAGTGCCCCTGTGTCTAGTCTCCATTGAAACTGGCCGCCGTGGCCGAAATTTGGTCGGGAGGACATTATAATAAGTTGAAGTGAATATATTTATACAATCCTAAAAACTATTTATTTGAAAACAATTATTTGAAGTGAGTACTGTCAAGATGAATAATGATGAAGGTCCGATAAACATCAGCAGTAATTGTTTGACAGAAACGATTATACGGCCGGTAATTGTTCGGTTTGATTAATATTGTATCGTTAACTCTGTACGTTTTATTTGTAAATAGTGAAAAAAGCTGTTGATATTTAATCAGGTTTTAAAATTTAACAGAAACATCTGTGTTTTATCCCCCTTTGCATAGTATATGGAATGTATGCAATGAATTATAAATTAATGTCATTAGTGTCAATCTTCATATATTAAATGTCCATGGTCATTGTTATGAGATAATCATCTTCATCATATCAGCTGAGAGACGTCTACTGCTGAACAAAGGCCTACTTAAAGAAATCCTCGATGGCTGGTCTTGTCCGCAACCAGCATTATCGTTATGAGATCACTATAATGATTCGACAATATGTAATAAAAATATAGCTAAAATTTAAAAGTTTGATAATTAAACCTACACATGCTCCTTGACAATAACTTAATTTAAGTTAGTTAAATATCGTTACTGTTATAAAATAAATCTTATTGTAAATTATTTCCTACAATCCGTGTACCTAAATATCTATATGTACCTAGAAATAATTATAAATTAATTATATATTACTACGAATATGTTCTGACTATTTACAAGCGCTTTTTTAAAGTCTACGTGAATGAAAACCTTTTTTATTTTATTTTTATTTATAAAATATTATCGTCATAAATCCTACTAATATTATAAATGCGATATAGTTTGTAAGTACGGATGTTTGTTACTCTTTCACGCAAAAAACTACCGAACAGATTTTGATGAAAATTTGTAGTAATATCGTTTATATATCCGAATAACGCATTTGTATTTTTGGATTTTAATTAACTATTCCGAAAATTCTGAGAGTAAATTCGATATCGCAATTTTATAATAATCTGTTTTTAAGGAACAGTTTTTGATTTCCACTTTGTAAAAGTTAGTATACCAATGACTTAATACATAAAATACATAAATAACAGTTCCAAATGTTTAGTAATAACTGAGAAAAATTGAATGCCCTACCACCAATAACCTCTATTCGCCATAACTAGATATACTTAAAGTTACAATATACAAGTTCCGCACTAAAATTATATTAGGAAATGTTACGATTCTAAATATTATTATGCTTTTACCCAACTAAATAAGATAATATTACAGCTGAAGAGTCATGACTATATCTCATGTTGTTATTGCATAAAGCAGTTGTTATCCCGAAAGGGAACGAAGCGTGGAGGTATAATTCAATTTACTCAAAATAGAAGTCTCGTCCGTATAACCCAATTATTAAGTTAGTTATACAAAAGTAATTTAAAAACAGCTTGATGAAGGAACTGTCTAAAAATATTTCTTTCCTCTGATTGATTAACTGTCAACATTTTGTTAAGGAGATTGTAGCGAAATCTCATATTTTTTATTAAACTTTTCTTTTAATTATTTTGATGAATAAATAATTTATGCGACACATATTTCGTTTTAATGATAAAGTCTATGAATTTGAATTGACAACTGATAAACATACTTCTACATGTATTTCCTAATATGGGTTATTTATGGATATGGTCTGGGTGGGGATCGAACCTACGACCTCTGGCTAATCACTCAGGTTTATTCATTTATTTATATATAGTACAACCAATGCAAAATTTTAATGAGTTCTCAGAAAGATTTTTGAAGCTAAATACCCACTCGGCATACACAATAATCCGGCACTGCTGTTTCGTTCCTTAATTCATATATGTAATCCGCTCTTGTCCTTTTTGGAAAGATTTAACTCTTCTTGGAAGAATTGACAAAGTTTTACGAGTTACATTGAACTCAACTTTAAACAATAATACCTTGGACAATGTCACACAGATCATCCTAGCCCCAAACTAAACAAAGCTTGTACTATGGGTACCAGGCGACGGTATACATACTTATATAGATAGATAAATACTTATATACATAGAAAACATCCATGACTCAGAAACAAATATTCGTGTTCATCACACAAATATTTGCACTTACCGGGATTCGAACCCAGGACCACCAGCTTCGTAGGCAGGAGCACTACCAACTAGGCTACGGTGACTTTAGACTTGGATGACCGTGCTTGGCTTCAGGCCACACTTCCTGTGCGCCTGGATGGTCTCGGCATCCGCAAAATTTCTAGTGTCACTTTACCGGCGTATCTGTCCTCGGTCCACTGTACTAAAGAACTTATCAGCAAAATCCTTTCTCCTTCCCAGATTAGTTCAGAGGTAAGGTGTTTGTCCGATGCCTTGAACGCTTGGAAAATGACTATTCCGAGTTTAAACCTACTCGTAAACCTGTCCTCTCAGAGATAGTTAAGCAATGGCGCCTGCCTTCCCTTGGGATGAGCTCAGCAGAAGGGATAACTTACACCGGAATTACGTTCGCAGACATCATATGTGAAAACATAAATAATCAATCACTAAGACATCAGAAACTTACTAACTTAACGTGTGGGGGGTTACCCTGGTATCTCATTTGTTCAAGCCACCCTGTAGTCTGACATGGCTTAACGACTGTTGTCCAATATTGGCTACAACCAAGACCAACAGATTAACGTGCCCTCCGAATCAATGAAACGCTCAGAAATTAAACCACTTTGGCGGTCACCCATCTATGGACTGACCGCGAGCCTAGTTGCTTAACCTCGCCAATCAGTTATGAGCTGGTGAGAGCATCTTGCTAAGAGCACTATAACACTCATTAGTAATTCCATAATGACAATACCACCATGAAACCAGGTGAATTTTATAATTACGATTTATTATTTAGTAAAATTACTTTCAATTACTATGTTATGAATGACATTATGATTAATTTGCATAATGAAAATAAATTCAGCTGCTTATAAACGGCTTAATAAAAGGGTTCCACTGGCCGGCCCTCTTTGGCTGCATGCATCAAAATTAAAACTATATGTATCTATCGTTAAAACCCAGTTAAATATAGGTATAACTCAACTGACTTTCGCGTTTATTTAATTTCCGGACACGCTCAATTCACTGTCTGTTGTACTTACTGAACTCAAATAAAACATAAATGATGAGATCAAAAATGTACTCATCAAAGTGGCTGCCTAATGTCTTGTTTGATAATCTTCCCGTTTTTCTTAACATTTGTATAAGATTTATTAAACAAATATGGAGTGTAAGGAACAAAATGAAAGAAAGATATTTTTTAAATCCTTATAACGGCATGTATTATTGCGTTATTTAGAAGCAAATCCAAAACTAGAACTATTATGGTTTTCATATGCAACCCGAATCATACCCAAAGAGCGACTGAATTTTTCAAAAAGTAAAGAGAAATCAACTTAAAGTTTTAAGAGATCCTCTGTGCTGAAATCTTGAGAAAATCTAGAAGCATATAGTTTCCATTACTGTATTTGTTACTTGGCTCATATTTGATTTAATTTAGAATTGTATTTATGCCAGACATCGAATCAACGTCTATCTTTTCGGCAAAATGTTATTTATGTGCAGAATCTGTCTTGTACATGTTTTTGTATCATGATTAATTTAATCTTGTAACTATGATCTGTAACTTGTTTGCAATAAAGTGTACTGATCATTATTTTATCTTATCTAACGGTTACCTGGTAGTGATCACTATAAGTGACAAGGCCACCTGACGCATAAAATTTTTTATATGACGCCATTCAGACGCCAGCAGATCCAGCTACCCCAATCTGTCAAATTTCTTTTATATAGATTTTCAACTTTATCACATAATCATAAGATTCACTTTCAATTGGGGAAAATTGACAGATTGAGGTAGCTTCATGTGTTAGCGCTGTACAATATATAAAAATATGACACTTTTAATTTTTTAAGGAAATAATGGATACTTCTTCGTCTTTTTACAAAGCCTTATTTTACTCAAAATAGTTAATAACACTCACGCGTTAATTAATGTGATGAGAAAATCAATTAACGGTGTTTCACTTCCTTATTATTAGACATAAATCGAGATGAGGGTCCTAAAACAATATCTGCATGAGCCAATTAACTTTGATCTAAGACCAGACCTTAATCCGATGGTCACTCGCATCAAAACTTTGTAATTGAATTTCAGTTTAGGAATATTCCCAGTCTTAATTTATCAGGAACAATGACTTTGTTGGGTAGACTATCGACGGTATGTACTTGTATTATATTACTAGATTTTATAGCTAAAACATAAACTGAAATGAATGTTTTGAAGACAAAGAAATTTGGACTTTCGTCATATGTTCCTCTAAACGTGTTTATTTAGTCGTGCAAAAATAACTATGAAGAATATTCATACTACATTTGTGATTTTTAATACTACCTAGATTTTTATTTATTTGTATGCAACATCTATCATCCTACAGAGATGATTGAAATTAGTAATATTTAATTTATATGGTGACCATCGTCAGACACTAAAGATCCGCTCTAATAACAACTTCTTAAATATGCACCTTAATATAAAAGTAATGTAATTTAAACTATTTACAAACAGACTCTGTGTCAGGGTGTAATTTATCTATAATATGTATATAAGTATGTTTATCTGACATTGCCTGGTTGCAATATACGTATTTATCTATCTATATAATTATGTATATCGTCGCCTGGTACCCATTTGCTTAGTTTGGGGCTAGGATGATCTGTGTGACATTGTCCCTATATATTATTATTTTTTATTATTATATAATATTATGGGGTATTGGGGGTAAAATTAGTATCTAACAACTTGAAGCTTACTTCCATTGCATTATCCTTGACTTTGAACAGCCGAAAATTTGCGCTCCAGCTAATGAAATAGGATAGGTATAATATCGAATTAAATTATGGTAATATCGAAATAATGTTAGCATATTTAAAGCCATACATTATGATCATCATCATCATCATATCAGCCGAAAGTCGTCCACTGCTAGACAAAGAACTCTCCCAAGGATCGCCATAATGCCCGCTCTAGCAATGCCCAATCCACGCATTATATATTGATTTAAAAATAATGCCGATACTTGAGAAATAAATGGCGGCAAATATGCCATTCACGGACACTGAGGCACCGAAACAGTATCTGCACCTACGAAAAATATGCTGGAAAATATCATCTAAAACAAATATATAATAATAATGTACATTATTTACACATGGCAATCTCAGCATCAAGCTTGTACTATGGAAATCAGATAACTGATATACTACATATACAACATTTCTTTTTGTAAATAGATACTTATATAGGTAGTTACACCCAGACACAGGACAAACAGACACGTTCATGCACAGAATTATCTATCCTGTGAGGGAACCGAACCCACGACCTGCAGCGTGAAAGGCAAATATTTACCAACTGTACAATAAATGATTCAGTAAGACCTACTTATTAGTGTTAAATACTTTTTGATTGATTAACTACAGTAACCAAATACACGTTAATACGAATTTCTTTCGATACCCAGGTCAAATTAGAAGTCATAGACGTTTTGCCTGGTCACGTCTACCGTTTATGCGAAATCGATTCGAACGTTTTATGTGACGTATCCGACGAATTTAATAGCTTACGAGATGACTGGACGAAGACCAATAAACGAGAATAAGTATTCCAGCACATTGCCCGATAAAACTCTATTTCCTAACTTGGTGTACCTACATCAGTACATTAAGAGTAAAATCATTAGGTAGATAGAATTTCACTATTATTTATTTTTTTAATATTAGAGGGCGACAAACGAGCCAGTGGGTCACCTGATGGTAAGTGATCACCACCGCCCATGGACACTCACAACACCAGAGGAGTCGCGAGTGCGTTGCCGGCCTTTAAGAGTTGAGAAGAAACAAGTGTTGCTGGCCCTTCCCCCCACCCCAATGAGCTCTGGCGACCTTAAGCATCTTCTACACGGTTACAAAGCAACGTTCCAACAGAGGTCACTGCAGTCTAGATGGATGAAAACCACCAGGGTGTCCATCAAGACTGCACAACTGCAGTCTAGATGTATGGCAACCTCTGTTGGGACGTTGGTTTACAACCGTGTAGAAGATGCTTCACACGCAGAAACATAACAATAAAATTATTAATGTTATTATTAAGGACTGTTTTCTGTAAGGTCCAGTCGGGATGCTCTTTGAGCAAAATAACGCTATGCCCTACCTCTCTTAATTGAATCTTGAATCATAGTTAGTGTATTATATCAACGGGCCGGCCGGCGTGGTTGGTAGACACTTGCCTTTCACTCCGCAGCCGCGCAGGTCAGGGGATTGATTCCCACCCAGGACTCTACCGGCTAAGTCGCGCAACATCGTTTTCGTGAATGGCGTTCAAATAAATAAAGGTTAAAGTTCACTTAATCAATCGTTAAATCGGCTTCAACGTTGAAAATCGATCCCGGACAATTTATGACGTCACATGTGGTCATGGAAGCCGATTTAACGATTGATTAAGTCATTTTTAACCTTTATTTATTTGAACGCCAGTCACGAAAACGATGTTCGGTGACTTAACCGGTAGAGCCCCTGGACAGATATTTGTGTGCATGAACATGTCTGTTTGCCTGGTGTAATTATGTATGTGAATTTACAAAAGTAAAGTAGTGTATGTAATATATCAGTTATCTGGTTTTCATAGTACAAGCTCTGCTTAGTTTGGGATCAGATGGCAGTGTGTGGATAATTTCCCAGGATATTATTATTATATATATTTTTTATGTGCCTCACTTATTAAGCCAATTCAGACCCAAATGTTCTGAAATGAGAATAGATAAATGAGTATATATCAAGAATATAATCAGAGTAAACAAATCAAAAGCGGTGTGCAAGGATCGTGACAAATGGAAATCCGTTGTCTCTGCCTACCCCTCTGGGAATCAGGCGAGGGTCTATATATGAACAAATGTATGTATATTGTGAAAGGTTATGACTCTATTTCGGCTCTTATTTTATTTTAGTGGCAGTGGTTACCATAATGTCGGAGTTGTTCAAGCCGTGCAGTAGGCCTCTGACGTGACTTAACAACTGTTATCTA
Source organism: Pseudoips prasinana (assembly GCA_951640165.1). Taxonomy (NCBI): domain Eukaryota; kingdom Metazoa; phylum Arthropoda; class Insecta; order Lepidoptera; family Nolidae; genus Pseudoips; species Pseudoips prasinana. The sequence goes on from OX621245.1 coordinate 16,328,281, forward strand.
ACGACTACAACTGGGACCGACAGCTTTACGTGCTTTCCGAAGCACGAAGATGTTCAGATAATATTATTAAAAAAAAAAAGGTTTTTATTCACGTAGACTTTACAAAAGCGCTTGTAAATAGTCAGAACATGTTTGTAGTAATACAGTTGTATACATTATTATTTCTAGTAACATAGATATTTAGGTACACATTGTATGAAAACATTTATAAAATTTATTTTATTATAGCAATGATATTTAGCTAGCTCGTATCAAGTTATTGTCAAGAGATTATGTTTAATTATCTAGTTTAATTCTAATATTTTTACTGCATATTGTCAATGGTTCTGTCTATATTAAGGTATCTCACATGTTTATTACCAATATTATTTACAAGGGTATTTTAACACAAATACAACTTATACAATATTTGGGCTACATGGAGAGAAATTTCCGCACAATCCTGGCATTCGCCTTCTGCATGTAACTCTCCAAGCGTATTATTATTATGACGGACCTTGTGTTAATAACGACGGTCGCGCTTTAATGTTACCACCATGAGCTTACCAACTGATTACTTATGGACCGGTGAGAGCAACTGAATATGTCCACCTTATGGCATGGCACCTTTTGGCTCTAATATCTACATAAAGATATAACGTAGTCCAGACCAAATTTCGCCTATGGCCGTAATTTGGCCATCAGCCATCTGCACAGGATTTATTGTAGTGCACATTCCCTCATCTTCATTATCTCTCTATCTATTATTATTATTATTTGTGTTACCCATAAGTAGTTGTTTTGAGTCTGGGTGTGAATTATGTCCATTAATTTTAGTGAAGAACATGGATTCATAGTCTTAGTGCGGGCGTTTTCGATAAAATAAAGAAAAAATCATAGAGGCATATAAAAAAATACAAACACACTCCAGTGTTATACATGGAGTAGAATTTAAATAAATAAATATCCTGGGACATTCAGACACGGCCATCTGATCCCAAACTAAGCAGACCATTACTATGGAAACCAGATAACTGATATACTACTTTTATTTCATAAATGCATACTTACACCCAGCTCAGAACAAACAGACATGTTCATGCACACAAATATCTGTCCTGGGTGGGAATCGAACCCATGACCTGCGGTGTGAAAGACAATCCTCTACCAACCGAGCCAGCCGGCCCGTCAATATGCTTTGATTATACTTTTAAATTTGTGTTAGTTATCCCTGCAATAGCGTTGTTCGCCGAATAAACTATATAAAAGTGCGATATTTCAATCCAATAAGGTGGATAGTTTCATAAATAATTCAATGAGTAGTAACAGGTAAGTGGCCCGCGTTACGGTCGCCCGGAGAGAAGGGGAGAATCCCGCTCCCTTCTACTCACGACGCAAAATCACGACAAATTTTATTTCGCGAAATTAATATTTAATTTCCACCATACTAAGAAGCCACTATTATATATACGCCACTGAAATAATGGTGCGTACCTACGGTACATTTGATATTAGATTTGATGACGAACTCACATTCTCTGAAATATGGATATTGTCTGTGTCATTTTGACATGCGTTTCGTATTATGAAAGATCTAACGAATTTCGAACACATTCCACGACCTTATCCATATAGATAAGTTCGTACTATTCAAATATATTCAACGAATTATGCTCGCTACCATTGTCATTCTCAGCGAAACCCTTTTCGTTTTAACTGCCTGATAGAGCTTATCAAGACTTTATAAAAGATGCCCTTTGAGGCGAAAGGCACATGAAAATTGAACCAGACGTAGAAAGGTTAAAGTTGTCTCGTGTCCGTGCAAAGATTTTGTCAATCTGATGGATTATTAACGCCAGGCGAGACCGCCCGTATATCGCACGTAGCCCGAGAGTTGGGGGAACCTCCCGATCCCGACGGAGTTCGGGAATAGATAAGTTGATAATTTATGCATTAGATATTACACCTACTAAGTTCACGCAATAATTTTCAATGAGCACTTAAAATTGTCTCAATTCTTGTAAATTATCTTCTAAATAAAACTAGGTGCGAACAATGTTAATACATACATTTGGCGGTATTCTAGGAAAAGATTGAAAAAATAATTATCCTACTAATACTTATTATAAATGCAAAAGTTTGTAAGTATGAATGTATGGGCGTTGTTACTCTTTCACGCTATAACTACCAAAAGGATTTTGATGAAACTTTATAGTAATATTGCTTATATATGCGAATAACACACAGGCTATAATAATATATTTAGTTTAAGCGGGTAAAACCACTAGGCTCAGCTAATTATTTATATTAAAGTACCTGAGCAACTCACTGAATACCACTCGCTTTGTTCACAACTTATGAAAGCGTGTTATCTCGTACCTACATGACACCCAGCTAGATCAATTTTTAAATCCTAAGTCCTTTGTTTTATATATTTTCCACATATTGTTAAGAGCCATTTACAAATACATACACAACATACATACATACATACATGTACAAATTTTGCTCGTTTAATAGTTTTAAGTTTTATGGCCAAAATAGAAATCGTAATTTGACATTGACCGGTCAAGGTCAAAAAATTTATGCAAACTTATCATGTTGGCGATTAATTTTAAAAGGAAATTATGATAAAAAATGTGAAATAGTTTCGTATGTCCTACGCTACTTGAAAAAGTTCGACTGTTCGTAATACCTTAGCTAAAAGGAAAGCAGTGGATAGACAAAATTTCTTATACTGTTTTTATTTGTGGTCATGTTAGTATGCTGATATTGGACGTCTGTAATTTTAAAAGAAGCCCTGAACCCGTTAGTTGCATTCATTAACTAAAGTGAGCGATTATTCAATGTAATTCAACTTATTTCGGATTATCCCCTCCGCCGATACGTAATTTAGTGGAAAAGGTTGCGACCCTGCTAGTTTGTATTACCCCGACAGTGATATAGGGTATTAAGTTCCCTTCCCTGTCTCCCTTAACGCGTAAACAAGACAGAACCTTTCTGCGTATCGCCCTCACAAAGGTTAATAATTTAGGAGACTAAGCGAGAGAAGCTTTCCATCTATTTTCTACTTAAACTAAAATTGTTTTGTTTCCATCACCACTGCAATCCCAATGAATTATGTATAGACCGCGGAAAATAACAGCAGCTTTCAAATGCTCTGTTTACAGAATACTTAATGGGTTCTACTCAAACAACTGTGCACAAACAATTATACGGCTTACCTCGTGTGACCGTTTCGTACAATTTGCAGGAATATCTTCCGAAATAATATTAAAAATGTAACAACATTGTTCCTACCTCTCCCATTCCGAAAGTGGAATCACCGATAAAAGCATTCAATGTTATCTGGAGGATCGCTTTGGGCTTTAACCTTTTTTTCATTATTTCGCCTCCTAAATGAAGTCTGTCAGTAGATTGGTTAACGAAGTGTAAGCCGATTTGCAAATTCGATAAGTTAGGCAAAAGCGCGTGGACATATCCCGAATAAAGCCCGGTTTGATCCTATTAACGCACGGCTAACGGGCAGGATCTTGTGACTGCGTCTGGCTGATCCTTGTATGTACCCACGTCGGGATTTGCGTTATTCTGTCAGTACAAATCTCTTTTTTATAACGAGTTTAAAACAGATGGGAATAGGTTTTGTAACATTAATAGATATATATATATTTAAGTACGTGTGTGGGTGTGCGTTGTCGCAGTTATGTAGGCGTGTAATCTCAATACACATTTGTTTGTTTTTATCGATGGAATGTCAACTACAGTACTCCCGATATACGATCGGATCAAAATAAGGTTATTTATTGTCCTTTGCGAGTTGATCGTGCGATGCTCGCGTGTTTTACTTATTGTTAATTTATTGTCTTTCAATTGTGTGTACACACGATCGCACTTCAGCTTTTGATATTCAAATGAGAAGACATTAAACGTGGAACATTTCCATTTATTTATCTATTATTAAAATGTTATGGTAACTGTGTGTTAATAAAATAACAATAAAGGAGTTCCATTACTATTAGGGTTGGCTCACGTCCTGGCACACAATAGTATTGTCATCGTTATTCCGTCTACGTCCGTATCCCGAGGCACTGACAAAGAATTTATTAAATAGCTCAATCGGTAGCTGTTTTGAAATTCTATGTCTCAACAAAGTCGGACATTCTTGAAGCACTCAGCATTTTTGTGTCGATATCCCTGTTGCTTAGATAGGCAGTTTCTTGGGGTTTATTCAATTTCAGCCGTTTAACTACAGTGCTGGCCTATACAAATAAATCTGCTAAGTGTAAGTATATTTAGGTGATTTCAGTTCGCCAAACATGACAATAATTTAAAAAAAATGGATTAATGAAAGAATTTAAAGGATCATTTATTAGTATTTAGACAGAAAGATACGCGTCATGGTAAATTTTACAACTATTTAATTACTGCATATTTTTTATGTAAGTTTACTACAATTGGAACTGTAAGATCTTAATTTCCAAGTACCTTATATGCTCGGTCATAGCGGCGCACGCGCGGGCGAGCAGTCAGGTAACCAAGCGGGAAATTTCAAAAAATATACGGAAAACAAATGAAGAGCGTTTCGTGTTTGTTCGGATTTTTTTGCATTTACCGCAGCAAATGCCGCTCAGCCGTCGTATAGATTTTAATTTATTTGCAAGGGTAAAAATATGCGGCATATATTTGTATTGAGTTGACTTACCTAGTTCATATTAGTACACATAGTACAAATATTAAGTAGGTAAGTCAACTCAATACAAATATAGACACTCTAAAAGACTCAATCAATCAATTTAAATTTAATTCACCCATATGATCCTAAATAATATTTGTATATATAAATATGTAAAAGCTGAAGTGCGGCTATACCAAGATTTACCCGGCTACAGCTCGGTGACTTACATACGTAAAAGCCTCCTAGTAACTAAAAAGTTATGTTAGAAAAACTGTGCAGCCGGTCGCAATTCGTCAAGTCACAATTATATAACCAATGCTCACACTCGACGGGTTAGTTTAGTACGATGACCGATTGGGTTATTGTACTAATCGAACCCGTCTGGCAAAGAGTATCGCCACCCCATCTCAAACCGGTGGGGGGGCGTAGATGTCGACTCGAGGGAATATCTCCCAGAGAACGGGGAGCAGCAGCGTCTCTCTATATACTTTGACCATCATTCTGCGATAGCCAGCTCCATCAGTGGACGTCATTCGGCTGACATGATAATGATGATGATGAACGCGTCGAGAGTGTGGTTACTAAGACTCAAAATCACCAGGTGTTTTAGGATCATCTCGTGAATAAATACAATTCATCTTTCTTTAATCAACTGCAAATAGCAGGGCCTAGAAAAAGCCGGTCAAATCTAAATGTAACCGCAATCCGATTTTTAGGGTTCCGTAGCCAAATGGCAAAAAACGGAACCCTTATAGATTCGTCATGTCTGTCTGTCTGTCTGTCCGTCCGTATATCACAGCCACTTTTTTCCGAAACTATAAGAGCTGTACTGTTGAAACTTGGTAAGTAGATGTATTCTGTGAACCGCATTAAGAATCTCACACAGAAATAGAAAAGAAGAATAATTTTGGGAGTTCCCTATACATAGAACTGAAACTCAAAAAAAAAAATTTCATTGTAACCATTTATGTGGGGTGTCTATGGATAGGTCTTCAAAAATTATATTGAGGTTCCTAATATCATTTTTTTCTAAACTGAGTAGTTTGCGCGAGAGCCACTTCTAAAGTGGAAAAATAAGTGCCCCCCTGTAACTTCTAAAATAAGAGAATAATAAAACTACAAAAAATATATGATGTACATTACCATGTAAACTAACAACGAAAATTGGTTTGAACGAGATCTAGTAAGTAGTTTTCTTTTAATGCTTCATAAATCGTAAACCGCAATTTACCTTTCATTTAATCAACTGAAATACTTGCTGCTGCGGAACCCTTCGGATTCGCACTTGGCCGGTTTTTATAAGTAACATTCATGTTTGTACAGGTTGGTAACTGAGTCGAATAATTAATTATTATCTTGGGACAACTAACACAGTGCCAACTGATCCCAAACTAGGCAAAGCCTTTACTATGGTAACCAAAAAACTGTTAAACATACTCATATATTACTAAATACATAAATATTATAGATACATTGCACCCAGACACAGAAAAATAATCGTGCTAATCACACAACGTTGGTCCTGGATGGGGATCGAACCTTAAGGAGGAACCAATAGGAACCACTAAGCCAACAGGCCAGTCATTATAGTAGTTATGCATAATATGAATCTAGTTTTCGTCGCCTGGTACCCATAGTACAAGCTTTGCTTAGTTTGGGGCTATGATGATCTGTGTGAGATTGTCCCGAGATATTATTATTATTATTAGTTTTGATAATAAACTAGAAATGTTTATAATGGCCTGGCCTGTGTGAATGGAACAACCGGAAGGGGAAGACCTCGTCGAACATTCTCTGACCAAATCGGAGACGTTCTCAAAAAACGGCAGGTCAGAAGTACCTTTAACCGGCGAGCATGTATGAAGAATATAATGACAGTATTCGAGGCAAAAGGTGTGTGCAAAGATCGTGACAAGTGGAAATCCGTTGTCTCTGCCCTACCCCTCTGGGAAACAGGCGTGAGTCTATTTATGTATTTATAATGTAGACCAGGAATACTAGCGGATGTGTGTTTGGACGTGCGTCGTGTTTTCTAGGTGTTGTTGAAAAGATTGGTGTAGCTTGATGTGCTGGCGTCTGTACATTTTTTTTTTACATTTTTTCCACCCACCACTTTGAAGACCACGTAAAGCCGTCAGTCCAGCACCTGACCTATACACGCACTTATTGTAAGAGGTATATAAATTGTACCAGGAGGATTATTATTTTAGTAAGACAAGTATAAGTTCAATATATCGTGAAACGAAAAGCAACCAATTATTCAATTTTACCATATATATGTTTGCAAAATTAAAAAACTTACAACCAATTAGCTCGTGGTAAATTGAACTCTTTAATAATGTAAGAAATCTTCCTTCCCTTTCAAGTAATGGGCAGATAGAAGCTAAATATTTAAAAAAGCGCACTAAGGGCGAGCACCACTTATGCCCGGTTCCTTTATTTTACGATCCGTCATTGGACCAACGTTACCATCCGTAATTCAGCTACCGATACCGATGCAAAACTAGTGTTCCACAATGCCCTACCTGCGACGAACATCCGTAGTTTAAACCACCTACGACTCGTTCCGCGATGAACCTCTCGCTCCTCTTCACGATTAGTTATAACAAAACGTCGTACGTCAATTATGCGACTAAAATCATTTATTATTCTGTAATATTATGTGAGTAATAGTACAAATTACTGTACTTATAGTTACAGTAATAATTTAATTTGCGTTTTAGGTATAAATATTTATAAATCATTACTATTGAAAATTTGATGTTACGAGTGCATGGTGTGAACAAAACGCGTAACAGGAAAGCGCATGGCGCATGCGTCTGTCGTCTGACGTCTGTCCAAGAGTATTTCATGGTTTATAAATAAGTTTTTAAATTGAGTATTTAATCTAAGGTTTGTGGTTATGAAATCTTAGAAGATAGAAAAATAATCAACCCTTTCTAACGGAAAACAAAGCCATGAATTCTCTATCAGTTTCAGAGCTAGACATCACGGAAATCTCCTCAAACACTATGTTAACTACCAAAATAAAATACAAACGACTGGTAAACCGACCGAATTCGACTAGTAATCAAAGCAGTAACGCCTCGTTATTTTGACAGTTCCGTGACAATAGAAAATATTTATAGGAACACTTTCGAACGCATCTCCATACAATAAGCTTACTAACGTCCTCCCATCCGTTAGTAACCAGACGTCGGTTATTTGGATAACGACTAGTATTTTATAGGAACGGTTTTGCGTTACGCCTGGTAGAAATTCTAACTATTCGTAGTAGAAACGATTCGTTTTTGGAATATAGGAACCGGGCGTTAATGAGAAAACAAAAAATAACACGTTACATAATAAAGTTGCTGGCATTTAATAAATCACTTTTAATTAATGCTTTCAATAGCTTTTTATTTGTACCAAAAGACCAACGGCATGAATAGCTGATATTCGAATAATATTGTTATTCGAATTTCGAATTCATCTATTCATGCCTATTATGAAAAGGAATTCAATTCATTAAAACTATTCAATGAGTTTTAAAAGCTTTCGTTATTTTGGCAATAAAAGCTAAGTACAGTAATTTTGAAGGTAATTTTTTATGATAAAAGCTTTTTTTAAGATTTGGATATATTAAAACTTGATAGTAGATTTTATTAAATGGCCAATTTATAAAACCTTAATAGAGGGTAATAAAGAATACTGATAGCTTTTGCAATCCCTGTAATAATTGAAAGGATTAAAATTATCACTTATTCTTCAAACTCTTATAGTTTATAGTAGTTTTAACGACGAATTGCTAAACTGAAGAGGAAGTGGTCATGACACATAGCTTACTAAACCGACGCACTATGGAATATCGTTGAACAAGAACTGATCTATTTGAAAATGTGGCAAAAAGCTCTTATTTTATTTTAAGGAGTCATTTTATTATATTAATTCTTTTTGTATACATTCAAAACACATCATAGTGAAAAATTTACATTTAAATTATTATTATTATTAATATTACCAGAATTAAGTACAGAGCAGTGGTTCAAAAATAATCACACACTGTTTTATATATTTAAAAAGGTTATTTTATACAGATTAAGAGAAATTTATTTAAATTATAATAAGAGATAAAATACAACTCTCATTTTTTTTCGTAAAATGCTGAAGAAAATTAAATTGTTTCAACTTCAACGATACTTTTAGAAACCTAAGTTTGATTGTATTTTATGCAAAGTATCCACCTAATATATTAAGTTAAAGATCTTGCGGATTTTTGGGATTTTAGATGTTGTGAAGCATCATGTGATAAATCTCTATTGAGCGTGAGTGTGGGGCGGCTTTTGTAGAATCGCAGTTCTACACATTGTATAATATGTAAGTATAGACCAACACCGGAAGACGCAGCGTGGGCAGGCCCCCTACAAGATGGACCGATGATTGTGCGGGTCGCTGGAAATCGCTGGATGCGGATAGCGCAAGACCGGCAATTGTGGAGATCTTTGGGGGAGGCCTTTGTCCAGCAGTGGACGTCTTTCGGCTGATATGATGATGATGATGATAGACCAACAGCATCCGGCCTAAAGCTGTTTACAGTAACAATCGAAGATATTCGTAGTGTCATGCATTCAACATTCTTTTATTATTTTCGAAAGTCAAAGATTATATAAATCTGTGACACTCCGCGGCCAAAAAAGACCGGAAGGTCTGCTAAACATACTACTGCTTAAAAAGTTCCTAGTTATACAAACATTATAGCTAGCAGATATATATACAGTAGATATATACATTAAGTCACGTAGTCCTGAAGGGCCTTCGGAACCTTCAAGACACGTCCGATTCGAGTCTTTGTTGGTTCAGACCTTAGTTCGTCAGAGTCTGTCTCTTTAGTCGTATTGTTTTCAGATGTCGTAGAAGTCGGTAAAGGAGTCTTCAAAACGGCTGAATTCTTTGGCAACTCAAGAGGATAAAGTCGCTGTAAAGGTCTAATCTTATCTCCGGCTGCAGTACGCACTCTCACTACTCGAACAACATTGTCAGAGCTGGGGTAAACTTCCACCACTCGGCCAATAGGCCAGTTAGTCCTTCTGTGGTCTTCGGTTTCAACTAAAACAATGTCACCAACTTCTAACGTAATATTCTTTGGTTTACGCTCCTTTGAATGAACAAGAGTACTCAAATATTCCTTCCTAAAACGTTGGCGGAAACCTTGGCGCAGCGTTTGACAATAAACTGCCCGAGAATTCAAAGAATTATGGTCAATCTGATCCAAATCAGTAACATCGTTTTGGCACAAAGGTTGAATAAAATCAGATGGGGTGAGAGGCCGCAGTTCATCAACACTATTACTTATGTAAGTAAGGGGACGACTGTTGATAGTCGCCTCACAATCACATAATACCGTGCTAAGTTCATTCAACGATACCGATGCTCGGCCTAAGACTCTCCGTAACCCTTCTTTTACGACGCCGATAAGACGCTCGTAGAACCCTCCCCACCAAGGTGCGCTGGGAGGCAAGAAATTCCATTTAATTCTAGCCATAGATGAAAAACACAAAATCTCATTCCAATCTAAAATTTTAAACGCATTAAATAGCCCACGAAAATTGGTTGCATTATCGCTGTATAGGCACGTAATTCGACCTCTGCGAGCTATAAAACGCCTCAAAGCCATTATAAACTCTGCTGTAGATAAACCTTCAACAATCTCTAGGTGGATGGCTCGATAGGTAGCGCAGGTGAACAACACTATCCATACCTTTTTCGTTGACTTCAATAAAAGAGGGCCAGCTAGATCTACACCTGACACTTCAAAAGCAGAGCTTGCTTCCATGCGTCCTATAGGAAGGCTTCCAGTTGCAGCTTGACATGGCTTCGCCTTAAAACGTTTACATTTAATACAATTGTTCACAATTTTCCTGCATAGTCTTCTTAAGCCAACAATCCAGAAACGTTCCCGCAAATTACATAATAATGTTTGTACACCAGCGTGTTGTAGCACTACGTGCCGTTGGTGAACCATGCGCTGAACTATAGATTCGATGCTTGGCAAGACTATAGGAAACTTGAAATTAAAGTTTTCTTTACCTAAATCCAGCTTAGTTTTAAGCCGTACAACACCTTTATCGTCTGTGAAGGTTTGTAAGTTGTTGTTTTGCAACATGCTATCGCTATATTTATTTTGTATTAACTTGATAAGAGTGTACTCTGCATATTCATACTCTTCAAATGTTAATTCTTTGATTTGTAATCCTGACTTACGCTTCATTCTTAAGATCCAGCCTATAGTACGTACTATCTTAGAGTATACTGAAAAATAACTCAGTCGGTCTAACATGCACGAGCCGCCCTCTGTAAGTACGGCGTTCACTACAGTTTTCCTTTCTTGGTTAACTTCGTTCAAATCAGTTTCAAACGCAGCGACTGGCCAATCTTTCTCCTCTAACCGTAGCCAGGTAGGACCATACCACCAGCGGCTTTCTACTAGGCCCTTGGGGAATATACCTCTGGAGGGCAAATCTGCCGGGTTCAACTTGCCAGGAACATGTCGCCATGCTGATGGAGAGGTGTTAGCCCTTATTTCAGTTACTCTGTTAGAAACGAAGGTACTCCAATCTCCATTGCCTTTTATCCAAGTCAACACTACACTAGAGTCAGACCAATAGTGAACAGGGCAATCCTTTAGGGCAAGCGAATCTATTGCAGTTTTAGCTAGCCTTGTGCCCAGTACAGCTGCGAACAACTTGCCTTGGAATAGTAATCTTTTTTATTTTACTCGTGGGAGTCACTCTTGACTTAGCTAGGACAAGGTTTAAGTCAATTTCATCGCCTTTCTTTGATTTTAAGAATATACAAACTGCGTAAGCATCCATACTCGCATCGCAGAAAACATGGAGTGTGTTTTCACTCTCACCTAAACAGTGCCTCGAGAGACGCCTTGGAATAATTAATTCATTTATAAAATGCGCTTGTTCTAGCCATAATTTAAACTCAGCAGAAAGATCTGCTGGTAGCTCTTCATCCCACTGGAGATTCCTTGACCACATTTTCTGTAGCATCATTTTTGGTATGATAGTAGTGGGACAAGTTACACCGATGGGGTCAAACACTCTCTGCATGACTGACAACAAAATTCTCTTCGAGACTTTTGACTGCGTGTCGACCAAACAGCATTACATCGTAGCGAGTCTTCTCCGATATTCCATATAATACCTAAAACAGAGATTGATTTTGTTTGATCACATTGCTTCACTGGGCTTGATACCCATCCTCTCAAGTCAAACTTACCTCGCTCCATTAGCTCTTTTGATTCGTTAACAAATTTCTGTAAAGCTTCTTCAGACTTGACACTCGTGACACAATTATCAACATAAAAAGATTTTCTCAATTTCGTAGCTGTATCCATTAATTCTTTTGGACTCTTACCGAGATGATGATTGATGGTAGCGATTAAATGGAAAGGACTCGAAACCACTCCAAAAACAACACGATTATGTCTATATGTAATAATGCCTTTGCTTGTATCATTTACATCCTTCCACCACAAAAAGCGTAAATAATCTCTATCGCCAGTAAAAAGTGAAATCTGAAGGAATGCCTTTGTGATGTCAGCGGTGACACCTATTGCTTCTTTACGGAAATCTATTAAAATTTGAGGAATTTGTTCAAGTAAGTTGGCACCTTTCTCTAAACAAGAATTGAGAGATATGCCATCTGCATCCTTTGCTGAAGCATCAAACACAGGCCTTATCTTTGTTGTAAGGTTGGATTCTTTTATTACGGCGTGATGCGGTAAGTAATGACCTTTTACATTTTGATCGGGGGCTACCTCGATAATTTTTAGCGCCAGCCATTGTTGGAAAACGTCATTATATTGTTCAACCTTACCTAGTTGACGAAGTCGGCTCGTAGTCGAAAGTAATCTCCTTTTAGTAACCTGGTAGTTGATTTGTGGACGTGGCACATCACACCATGGCAGACAGACCTCGTAGCGATGATCTCTATTCACCGTGATGGTTCTATCAAACGCTTCGAGGACCATAGCGTCGTGTTTTGCCTTAACATCTTGTTCGGCTGGGTCTTTGATACCTAAGGTTTCTAAACTCCATAAATCTGAAATATCGATTTTAGTTAGACAATGTAACGTTGTGGTCATGGACAGTGTGGAACTATATATCCCCGTGATGGGACCCTGTACAGTCCACCCCATTTTAGTCCTGATTGCAGTCAGACCGTTGTCAATATACACAAAATCTCCAGTCATCAGTACACTTGAAAAGTCAGCACCAATTAATAGTCTTACCTCGTCGGGAGAGTCAATAGAGTCAGTCAAATTCACATTGTTTTGTCTTAATTTTTGTAATAGTTGGCTAGACCTAACTTTTGGTAAATAACCACAAATATTTTCTCGTTCAATAACATTGAGAAAGCAACTAAAATCATTTTTTACACTTTTTAGACAAATATCAAAAATTTGACACTCTTCCCCTTTTTCTTCCTTTCCGCCAAACAAACAGTGAGTTAAAAACTCCTTTCTACTAGGTTTTAGGCTTAACTCTTCAACGAGATCTTTTTTGATATATGACCTCTGCGCTCCCGAGTCAATGAGGGCCCTTGCTTTAACTGTCTTCTTGTTCGACACAACTTGGACAACGATTGTTTGCAGCAGAGTTGTTGATTGTATTCCACATAGTAGGCTACTGGCGGTTTCTGGCTCTTTCAAGTTCTTACTGGTACTTTGCTCTGGAATCTCAGGACACATGAGAGTAGTGTGACGTTTCTTACATAGTAGGCACTTAGGGAAACTTTTACACCTTTTAGCTATGTGATTTAGTTTTAAACAGATCAAACACGCCTTCTTGGCTTTTAAGTGATCTATTCTCTCTTTAAGTAACATTTTCGCCGCTTTGTGACACTCAGCGCTACAGTGAGTGCTTTTATCGCACCAGATGCATAGAATAACACTGTTGCGGTTGTTTGGCTTGTTTTCAGCGACGAAACAACAAGTAGGTGCTTTGGGTTCGAGCGCAGAGAGCTTGGACGAACCTTGACGGGCTAATAATATGCGTTCTTCCGATTCCACTTCTAATCTTAGGAAGTCGACAAGCTTGGATAGATCATTTTTGCAGTTGTCTTCAGCTCTATTACGATTCCACGCACGTAACACCTCCTCAGGCAAGGCAGACTCTACCATCGGGAACAAAATCGACGCGTATTTATCATTGGTGACGCCTAGAGTTTCAAGCGCTTGTAAGTGCGTTTGAAGGCTGTCGTACAACGCGGGTAGGCTCCTGGTACTTGCTTGTCCTTTGTCTTGCATTAACGTAAGTAGTCCTCTGACATAGGTCTCTATTAGAATATCGTCACGGGCAAACCTGGATTTTAGAGCACCTAGTGCCTTTGTATAGTTTTCACCACACGGCGGGTAACTCTCAACTAATTGCCTAGCGCTAGAATTAGGTTCCATAGATTGAAGTAGGTATTGAAATTTGTCGGCTTTGTCAATGGCTGGATACTCATCTATTTTTTTAAACTGACCCCAGAATAAAAGCCACATTTTTACCTCTCCGTCAAACTTTGTTATCTCTAGCTTCGGCATTTTTATTTTGCACTCATGTTGACTTGCTTTGCAGCTAGACCTTGCAGACACTAAGGAGTCGTTATCATTATCGCAGTTACCATTATTGTTGGATTTGCTGAAGCTCTTGTCACATTTTGTCTTCAGCTGTAACCAACGGGTTTTGTATAGTAGTGCCTTATCTTGGTCAGCCTGGTATTCGAGCTCATCGAAGTCGTCAGCTTGGCACCACATGTCCCGAATGGAAACTTCACAACTAAACAGCTGCTCCGCGCAGTCGATAAGGGTAGCGTATTTGGTTTCCGCAATTTCGACGTCTTTGGTTTGCAGCGCTTTTTCTAGCAAATCTGCAGTGACTGTAAATTCACGCCGAAATTGGGCACGCTTCCTTTTTAACGGTTCCATTTTTCTACGCGAAACTTGGAATACTGCACAAAATTAAAAAAACAACGACTAAAACACTAATAATAAAAATTTTCACAAAATTTTACACGGTCGCCATTATGTCATGCATTCAACATTCTTTTATTATTTTCGAAAGTCAAAGACTATATAAATCTGTGACACGTAGGAAAGTTAAAAGTAAAAAAAAATCCTTGTATGTGGTGATTTTAATATGAAAAGTTTAGCAGATTCACCCGACATAAATATTTTTATCTGTATTTCAGTCCTTTAACCTTAAATATTTGTTCTCTGAGGCTACGAGAGACACCCACATCATGCTACCTGCATTGATAACATAATAACCAACTTTGATGTCTCTGAGAAGTGTTTGGTGGCTAGTGTTCACTCTGACCATAAATGCCAAGAAGTAAAGATAAATTTAAAAAAATAGTTTTAGACCTCTTATAAAATCCTATTTAAGAAAGTTCAGTAACAACCTGGAGTAAAGTTTGTGCCATCTATTGCAAACAAAAGTAACCCTAGCGATATGTACACTACATTAATCCACTGTATTTGCAAAGAATATATCTTATATATATAAAAGAAAGTCGTGTTAGTTACACCACTTATAACTCAAGAATGGGTGGAGCAATTTCAATTATTTTTGTGTTTTTGTATGTATCTTCGTCAGGAATAGGCTATAGGATAATAAGCAATAAAACATAGTATATAACTGTTAAAATAAAAATTCAAATACATAGAAATCAATTGAATCGAAATGAAATAAAAATTGTCAAGATTGACAATACCGAACGTACAGTCTATTTTTCCTTACTTGTCTTATTTGGTAAACAAATATGGCATACTGGTAACCAAAGACAATTGATAGAGTTGGGAAATTATCGAATGAAGGACTGAACGAATTCATACAGCTGTAACCGAATGATTTTCGTAATGTAGGATTTCCTGACAAATAAATTTGTATTTTATCGACGTCCTTGAAGAATAGCCAAAGGTCGTCAGTCTAAAGAATAAAACCATCCAAATCACAGAAGAAGAATCAGCAGAATCCCGTAGAAAGCCAAATCGTTACACTTCAAACACACACAGAGAGCAACCGTAACGTACAACATAAAGCGAGGCGACGAGACGATGACAGGACGTTTCCCGTCAACTCAAAAAATTTCACCTGTCAAATAATACTTTTAGTCTAAGACCAGTTACATCAAAAACTTTAATTTTTAAAAATAATGCCTTACATTACCATACACACATATAACTTGCATTTTGAAATGTCAAATTGCCAATATAATTTTTTATCTGTGGAAATGGATTCTGATATTATTTTGATTTTAAGAGAATTAATGTGTTAGATGGTTCATTTGAAGCAGTTTTTGGTGTTATTTATATAGTATGTTTTGCTTCCAACAATCAAGATGTTCATACCTAACTAAAAGTGCGTGATTGATGACGAAACTAGTGATTTTCGTACCGAGTAGTGTTTGTTTACCAAATAAGACAAGTAAGGAAAAATAGACCTACAGATTTTAAAATAGATAATTCATTTACGCTTTCTGTCAGTTTTAAGCTTCGAGCATTTGTCTATGCTCGAAGGTTTTAGGCTATACCTATATCGGGAAATTGTCTTTGGTTTGTTTTTTTAATGGGTTACTGGTTAATCACAAAATAGTTTGGGTTTACAAGAGACCGCACTACTCAAGATGCAGCGTGCACCTTAATGAAGTTAATATTGGAGGCTTGAGAGGGGTCACAGGATGCGCTGGGAGTTTTCTGCGATCTATCTAAGGCTTTCGATTGCGTTGATTACCGTACACTCGTTGTAAAACTGAAGTATTATGGAATATCTGGCACATCTCTTGATCTTGTGATGTCCTATTATCGGGGCGAGAACAGATGGTTTCGATAGGCGGTGTCACTTCGGCACGTCATCCTGTGAAAATGGGGGTGCCCCAAGGAAGATTCTCCATGCACACAACAAGATACTTTTGAGAATTAGTTCTGTCTATCTGCGTATAAAAAAACATGTAGGACAAAAAATATCATACAAGAAAAAAACAAGTTTCAGAAAATCAATTGTAAACAGAACGAAGCACGCATGCTGGTATGTTATATTAATTATCAGGTCAAGAAGAAGAAGTACACTTTGTTCCAAAAATAAATAATACAAAATAATGGTTACAAACTAGTAAATAGCTTATTTTAATGTCATTAAAACGCAACCTTATCGCTAAAAGCTCTTCCATACAAGGATATGTTCTGATAATTTTAATCTGATGATTTTCTAACTAATTGCAAATAAATTATTGATTTGCTTTTCAGATTTTTAAGTTAAACTGATACCGCATCTATTGTTTCCAAATTACTGACTACATTCCAACTAATAGGATTACTAAATTAATATTGCGGTCCTAGATGTAAAGTCATTAGCAAATAACTGCTTACCACAAAGACCGTGTGCTTGTTTAGCTACTTGAAAGTATAAAATAATTAAACTTACAATATTTTATTAAGATTAATTAGTAAATAAAGTTTACCATATATTTTTCAAGTATGCCAAATATGGTACATATCTATAACCCATGCACCGTATAATCAATCGTTACTTTTGACTAAATCGAACAGCTTCAAGATGTTGACAACTATTTTTCCTAACTATACCCTATAAGTATTATACTAGCTGTGCCCCGCGGTTCTACCCGCGTTAAATTTTATAACTTATCACCCGTAGGTGATAGCGTGATAATATATGTTGACCCAATCATTTAGTTATATTCATGCAAAATTCGAAGTAAATCCATGCAGTAATTTTTGAGTTTAGCTCGGACATACATACAGACAAAAATTCTAAAAACTATATTTTTGGCTTCGATATTGATTGCAGATCACGCCCCAAGTATCCTTTAAAAAAATATTCAATGTACCTACAGTTTTGACTTTCCTACGATTTTATTATATATAAAGATAACGTAGATAATGTTTTGAAAACCAAAATTAGTTACACTTAAATTCAAATCAAATTCCAATGTGTTAATTTTGCTTGTTCGTTAGGCGTAAACGTAAATAAACTTTGGCTATTAACGCGTCAAAATTGGTGTTTAACGAGAGGGGAGAGCAATGAATGGAGATTAAACAAGACGATACGGAAACCAAGCCTTCTCGATTACTTTATAGAATTAGTTTCAACACAAATTTCGGCCCTCTACTATCAGAAATTGGAAACTGCGATCTTGGCCAGCTGAATTGTTTGTGTACTTTGTGTAGAAATATGTACATGCATATACATAATCATACCGTACAGCGTATTGGGATATTATATAAGCATGACCCGCATAAGAAAGATAAGGGGCGTTATCGAACACAATATAATTAAATAATAAACAACAAACATCTTAAGAGTCTATCACTGGATCATGGACCGGATAAAAAAGTTGGCAATCATGGAAATGGCACGAATCGTGAGGACGTTCCTCCTGCCGCAAGAGGAACTCTGTTTTTACGTATCTAGTCACACAAATATTATAAAGGCGAAAGTTTTTGAGTGTGTATGTTTGTTACTTACTCACGTTTAAAAGGCTGGAGCGATTTCAATAAAATTTGATATAGAGTTAGCCACTTTCTATATTAACAAATAGGCATATAAGTTATAAATATTAACTCTCAAACTTTACTGTGTCGTAAACCATGACGTGTAGTATCCTTAAAATATAATGTAGATCTTTATGTAGATTTTTAGGACCAACCCCCGCTGGGGCAGAAAGGTTATTGAGTGGCAACCACGATTCTTCCATACTGGGCTGGAAGCGGCAGAAAAACTTCGAATGCCCCAGTAGCCTTACTCTTACTGGGCTGGTGGTAAAAGTCTACCAAAGGTAGAAATGTCATCGGCATCTGACCAACAACCAGAAAAGGAAAATTCGAAATAAACCCTATACCAACCCGTCTGGCCAGCGTGGTATAGTAGGCCAAACACCTCCAACACCCAAATGATAAGGCACCCAAAACAAAGGCCCCCAGTTCCCGGTCGTCCCACTGTCCGCAGCCACGGTAGCGGTCGCGGTAACAGCGGGGCAGGGGGTGCGAAGAATCTCCGGGCTACGGAAAAAGGCTACCCAAAACATCTGACCCTGGCAACGTACAATGGACGCTCTCTACGGCTGGACCAACACCTCACCGAACTCGAGGTAGAACTAGGTCGCATAAACTGGCACATATTGGGGTTATCTGAAGTCCGAAGACAGGGCGAGGACACGATAACCCTTGAGTCAGGCCACCTGTTCTACTTTCGGGAAGGTGATTGGCCTTCTCAGGGCGGTGTTGGTTTCCTAGTCAACAAAGCTCTCACTAGCAACGTTGTAGAAGTCAGTAGTGTGTCGACACGGGTAGCGTACCTCATAATTAAAATCACCAACAGGTACACCCTGAAGGTGGTACAGGTATATGCGCCGACCTCGACATACTGCGACGAAATAGCCGAAGCCATGTACGAAGACATAGCCAAGGCATTACATGGTACCACCAGTACCACCAAGGCTCACTACAACGTTGTTATGGGGGACTTCAATGCCAAAGTGGGAGTACAAGAACGCGGCGAAACGGTAATCGGATCCCACGGCGTGGGGCGCCGAAACCACAGGGGGCAAATGCTAATCAACTTTCTGGAGTCACAGAGGCTCTTCTTAATGAACTCGTTCTTTAAGAAGAAGCCTCATAGAAAGTGGACATGGCGAAGCCCCGACACTGTGACGAGGAACGAGATAGACTTCATCATGACTTGCAAGAGGTCTATATTTAGAGACGTCTCCGTGATCAACAGGTTTAATACCGGCAGCGATCACCGACTTGTTCGAGGCGCTCTAAATATAGACTTCAGGGCCGAAAGGAGTCGCATGATGAAGTCTACTCTCAGACCTACTGCGCCTCAATTAGCTTTAGGGTCCGAAAAGTTCCAACTTGAGCTTCAAAACCGTTTCGACCTACTGGAAACCGAAGGCAATGTTGACGAGAAAACCGACACAGTGGTCAAAACGCTACAGGATGTGTCGCGAAGGGTGTTTCCCGGAAAAAGCGGTAACAGAGAGTCTAAACTCTCGCTCGAGACTCTCGAACTTATGAGGCAGAGACGGGAAATGTCATCCATGCAGGCGTATTCGCCGGATGGGAGAAACCTCAACCGGAAGATCCGGAAGCTGGTGCGACGTGACCTCCGATGTTCCAACACCCGCGCCATCGCGGCTGCGATTGAACAGAACAGAGGCACCAAAGTTTTTGCTCGCCAGCTAGGTAGATCTCATCTGACGAAACTTAAAACTGCGGATGGCAAAACCGTGACCTCCAAGTTCGAGATACTCGAGGAAATTGAGAGTTTCTACAAAGACCTGTACGCATCACGGACGACTAAACCCACGAGGCCCAGCGCTGACGACCACAGAGCCCCACTCACACGCCATTACACGGAAGACATCCCTGATGTCAACCAGGACGAGGTCAGAGTGGCTCTCGAGCAGCTTAAGAACAACAAGTCGCCAGGTGATGACGGAATCACCACTGAGCTCCTGAAGGCAGGCGGGATTCCAATCCTGAAAGAGCTAGCGAGTCTCTTTAATTCCGTCATTCACCAGGGCTTAACACCTTAAGCGTGGATTGGGAGTGCGGTGGTTCTGTTCTTCAAAAAAGGTGACAAAACCTTGCTGAAGAACTACAGACCCATCTCACTGCTGAGCCACGTTTACAAGTTGTTCTCGAGAGTACTCACAAACCACCTCGCCAGAAGACTTGACGAGTTCCAGCCTCCGGAACAAGCCGGGTTTCGAAAAGGCTACAGCACCGTAGACCACATCCATACTGTTCGGCAGATTGTACAGAAGACTGAAGAGTACAATCAGCCGCTGTGTATGGCCTTCGTGGACTACGAGAAAGCCTTCGACTCCATCGAAACCTGGGCGGTTTTGGATGCTCTGCAGCGATGTCGCATCGATTGGCGCTATATCGAGGTGCTGAGATGTCTGTATGATACCGCCACAATGACCGTCCAGGTCCAGGACCAAAAGACCAGCCCGATCGAGCTGCGTCGAGGGGTGAGACAGGGGGATGTAATATAAGCTCTTCACCAACGCGCTCGAAGACGTCTTCAAGACGCTGGACTGGACTGGACGGGGCATTAACATCAACGGCGAATACATCTCACACCTTCGGTTCGCCGATGATATCGTCATCGTTGCAGAGTCACTGGAACAGTTAAGCGAAATGCTGCAAAGCCTAAATGGAGCCTCTCGAGGTGTCGGTCTCGGCATGAACTTGGATAAAACCAAGATCATGTTCAATGAACATGTCACGCCGGGACCAATCTACGTCGATGGTTCGATGCTCGAAGTTGTTCGGGAGTATGTCTACCTTGGACAAGTTGTCCAATTGGGTAGAAACAACTTCGAGAAAGAAATCAACCGCAGGATCCAGTTGGGTTGGGCAGCATTTGGCAAACTACGTCATGTCTTCTCCTCGCCTTTACCGCAATGTCTGAAGTCTAAAGTCTACAACCAATGCGTCCTACCTGTTATGACCTACGGTGCTGAGACGTGGACACTCACAGTGGGACTAGTCCATAAATTGAAAGTCGCACAGCGAGCTATGGAGCGGGCTATGCTCGGCGTCTCTTTGAAGGATAAAATTCGTAACGAAGTAATCCGACAAAGAACCAAAGTTACCGACATAGCTCGCAGACTTAGCAAGCTAAAGTGGCAATGGGCTGGTCACATCTGCAGAAGGACCGACGGCCGATGGAGCAAACGTGTTCTAGAGTGGAGACCGCGACTTGGTAAGCGTAAGGTAGGACGGCCCCCAGCTAGGTGGACCGACGACCTCAAAAGGGTCGATGGGACAGACTGGATGCGGAAGGCGGAGGACCGTGTGCAATGGCGCGTGTTAGGAGAGGCTTATGTCCAGCAGTGGACTGCGATAGGCTGATTGATTGATGATTGATTGAACCACGAACCGGAAGAAGCAGCGTGGACAGGCCTCCTACAAAATGGACCGATGATCTTGTGAGAGTCGCTGGAAGCTGCTAGATGCGGGTAGCAGTGGAGATCATTGGGGGAGGCCTTCATCCAGCAATGGGCGTCTTTCGGCTGATATGATGATGATGATGAGATCTTTATGTCATATATTGCGTCTTAACAATTTTCCATTATCATGAAAAATGGAATTATTCAAAATTATTTTATTGTACTTAAATACAATATTTTACAATATTATATCTTAAAACATTTAAATTTTATTCACAGAATTCTACTTTTAATAACTCTTACACAGTTCGCTATCTTAGAAAATAATTAATAATTTTATGAGTAAAACGAGATAAGTTAATTGAACGCAAGAGAATATTTGAGCTAATTGCGCTTATTAAAATTCAAATTTATCAATTTGTCGGTTTCACTCGTTGACACTCGTTAAAACGTGGAATCTTTATGATTCAAAAACATTTATATTCTTAAAATATTAATAATATTACAATTCAATAAAAATTGTGCAAAATTCGATTAAATTAAAATGGTTCCTGTACTGGAACTCGTTTGTCTAGTAGGGACTGTTCGTTTGTATGTCAGACGGCTTTCCATATATAGAACCGTATATAGCATTAAATGGTACCAAAGCAAAGGTCTCTACGATATTGACTTCAGCCCAATGAATACATTTCAAAGGATCGGGTCCCCGTAGACCCGCAAATGAAAAGTGACCATCCATTAGCTATTACATCAGTGCAGACATTTATGGTTTCGGTAAAGCCTCACTACGACGACTCTAATATAGAGCATAAATTTGTACTCACATACTGGTCCCAATCAACATCAGTAAAATAATTCTAATATAGCACTTCATTCCTTTCTAACGGACTTGTAATGTAAGGGTCAAGGCATACTTAGTTATGTCAATTTAGTTTTGGTGTGTAATACTAAACTACCAATTATGCGATTTGATACTTTGACATTTTTAAGTATCTATGCCCTGTCATCATAACACAAGCTATGATAGAGAGAGATAACTATATTTTGCGAATTTCCTGATATAAATGAAAGACACAGATGAAGACATAGATAGAAGTATTTATATTAATCTGGATTATTAATGAAGGGTCTAGAATGAAAAGAAACATTTCCGAAATATTTGTAATTGGAACAATTTAGGGATATATACTCGTGAGCAAAACATCGAAATCGTATTTTGAAATCGAAAGCTAATTAACAGGAAGAGGTAAAAGTAGACGAGTGAACAACAACTTGTACTTTACAAATGATCAGTGAAAGTCAACAGTACCAAGTGTTTCGTACATAGTGAGAAGTGTGCTATATACATACGTCAGGACTCTATATCACGTTTGAACCCTCACGCAATGCTTATCGTCGGGTCTCTTAAGTGCGAGTAAGTGTGTTCCGTGATCTTAGTGTTGCAGCAATTGCCACTGTCCACGCCAATAATGGTTCCATTAGCAAACATTGGTTTTCTTTCCAATCCAACGACCCACCGCATGGCACAATAATAATTACTTAGGTTTGTTAATTAAATATTTTATTCAAACTTTATGCACAACAATGCACAGATACGGACTCAATTCCGAAGGCATTGCCTGTCAACCTTGGGGTGATTCAGAGAAAACATGGTTGGTTCGCTAAGAGGACTATAAAATAAAACGTGATCCAATCTCTAAATGTAATTTTATATATCTATATGTATATATACATATATAAATAGTAGTATTAGTTAGTATTTATATATGTATATAAATAAAAACAGATATATAAAATACTACTAATGCCAGGATTCTGCTATTAATTTATAATTACATTCTTTCGACTTTTCTTTTTACAGGAATAATGCCAAGTTAGGAATTTGATTTCTAAGGGATAAGCATTCCGAAGGTGAATGGACTGTACCAGGAACGAATACTGGATGAATTCAAAACGATGTAGTAGACAGTGTTTGAGACGGTTAATAGTAGAACGAAGATTTTCGTTATGATAAGTAGGAAGATATTTAAATTGAGAAGTTAAATACTTACAAAAAGTGTGTAAAATGTAATTCTCAAAAGAATTAAATATTTTTACTTTCTTCTTACACTGAACATATAAATAAAGTTATTCTTTTATCGGTTAGACGACCATTGTAATCGAACAGTGTTAACCGTCCAATTAACCATACCGTGCACAGCCCGCCAAAAAGGAAATTCATGCATTGCGTATCAGTCCATTTCTTTCTCTTTTTCTTTATTAGATTAGCAATTGTGTTAATTGATCACTCATCTCATCACTTACCTATACGACGAAACGAAACGTTGGACGAAATTGTTACATATTTCGTAATCTATCCAATAGTATTTTACGTAACTATAAAATACAAAAGCACTTTATCAAAATACAGGAGGTATTTTTAGGGTTCCGTAGCCTAGCGTAAATGGAAAAAAACAGAACCCTTATAGATTCGTCATGCCTGTCTGTCTGTCTGTCTGTCCGTCCGCATGTCACAGCCACTATTTTCCGAAACTAAAAGAGCTGTACTGTTGAAACTTGGTAAGTAGATGTATTCTGTGAACCGCATTAAGTTCCCCATACATAGAACTGATACACAAAAAAAAATTTCATCATACCCATATATGTGGGGTATCTACAGATAGGTCTTCATAAATGATATTAAGGTTTCCAATATATTATTTACTAAACTGAAAAGTTTTTACTTGTAAAATAAGAGTAACTTCGTGTAACTTCTAAAATAAGAGAATGATAAACCTAAAAAAATTTGTGATGTACATTACCATGCAAACTTCCACCGAAAATTGGTTTGAACGTGAGTAGTTTTTTTAATACGTCATAAATCGTTTACCGCAATGTACATTTCATTTAATCAACTGAAATGCAGCTTCAGAACCCTTCATGTGCGAGTCCGACTCGTATTTGGCCGGATTTTTATTTATAAAATAGGTACGTTTAATATTGAAAAGGGGTATGTTTTATGTTTTCACAGGTACCTACAACAGGAAGAAACAAAACAGTTTTCCTCCAAGCGGAACAAAACAAATTACCTGAAGATATTCAGAGTCTAAATTAACAGGTGTAACAACACTATCCCCATCTTGTTTAATAAATTACTGAGAAAAGTTGAAAGACTTTGCTTCAACTTTTTCCGCTTTCGCTATCTGAGTTTTTTTTCCGTTTCGTACTTTATCGACATAGTTTTGTTCAATATCTTTTGTGTCTTTTTCAGTCTTCTTCTTTTAATCTTTTCTTTCAATTACGTAATAAAGTAGCCAGCAATACAGAACTGTATAGACTAGTTAATTTCATATGAAATCATGACTAGTTGTTCAGAATGTTAACGAAATAATACTGATACTAGCTTACGCCCGTAGCTTCGACCAATTTTCCTCCTTCCTGCTGGGAACCCATATTGTACACATAAAATAAATTGCTGCAAATATGAACTTCATATGTACTTTGTATATATATAAAGCGAGAATAAGTGAGCTTCGGCTACATGCGTACGATATTTTTCATATTATCTACTTTAAAATCTTTAAGGTCCAATGAAGATGTTTTATTCAACGCAAAATGACCTTAAAACTCACAATGTTTGTACAATGTTATACAAAGAAATCGAGTGTGTAGGAAACGATGTCTCATATTGCAATCATCGAAACTTTGTCTAATGCAGGTTTTCTAATGCATTTGTCTAAGAAATAATTTCACCGCTAAATAAACTACTTTTGCCGTGGCTTACAGGATATCAACATCTGTGAAAGCTTTAGGATCCTTGATGTCGATATCTTATGTAGCGTTTAGTTTCGAAGTCACATTGCGAGCAAGGCCTGGCCTGGCGTAAAGGCTTGGCGGACTCAATATAACGACGCACAATTTCACTTCGCAGACAGGACGGTCTCTTCATAAACAAATATCTGTATGGCCTATCACAGAGTATTGCCAACTCTTTAACTCCCTAATTTTATACCCACGGTCACTTTCTAGAACATATTATTATAATATCTTGTACCAGACAGTTTCAGAATAACTTCCTCCGATGTACGCTGAAGTTGTGAATTAAGTTCTCTGTCTTAACTTTTCTTACACACTTTAGCAAGCAGAGTAGGAATTAATATGTTTCTACGGAGTCGGCTTCGCGGAAAATTGTGCTGCAAGCACATTTGGGCTATGGATTAGCCAAAAAATAAATTAGTAGTCAGAAATCACCTTTTATAAAAAGAAATTAATTGCTAACTACGCAGATGGACTAAACACTATCATCCGACATGATTTTTCGTTTATATGACTAGTCTGCCTCGGTGGTCTAGCGGTGGCGTGTTCAACCGCAGATAATGAGGATTCGGACCCGGATTCGATGAGGACCCGGGATTCAAATCCCGGGTCGTGCCAAAAAGTGATTTTGGTTTTTTCCGTAAAAAGAAATTTGTCAGTATCAGCCCGAAGTTTGGGAGTTGGCGGTATTACACCCCCGTGCCTCGGAGAGTACGTAAAGCCGTCCTGTACCTGACCTCCTTCCGGTCGTGACGGTAGTCGTCCCATCGGATCATGAGGGTGATGGAATAGAAAGTGCCCTGTGTTTGCGCACAAACTTGTGCACTATAATAATAAATGTCCTCCGCAATTGCCTAATCTCCATTGATACTGACCGCCGTGGCCGAAATTCGACCGGGAGCACATTATATTATAACTAGTCTAGTCATAGTAGACAGAGAGAAGCTAATGCCTGTTCTCTGGTAGATGTTCCCTCCGGACGTCTTCTACGCCCCCCACGGGATGATATGGGGTATTTTATGCCGTATAGTAAAATATATGCATTATAATCAACAAGGGTATAATATCAACTCATTTTAATAATTAGTTTGCTTATTTATAAGATGGTAGGTAAATAAAGTATACATAATTTTTCACATTCTTGTCCAAGGTAGCTCATCGAACTTTAGAGCATCAACATGGGACTTAGTAAAGTCCGTAAGAGTGAATGCGAAGACAAGATAATTCTCTTTTTCTAGACTCTTATAACACGGTGGGATCCCCGAGTTGTGCCCAGAATTACTTTTTTAAATTTCTGATAAGACACAGGTTACATGCGAGTTCATGCGAAAAAGCGATTCTCCGGGATATGCTTGAGCTTCAATGTCATTGTGTGTAACTGTTGACCCTGGCTTACAGGAGTTGCAGTGGTGGGTAAGAGGGAGAGATAAAGTCCCAATAAAAAAGGCGAAAAGCCTCCAAGGTACAGAAATGCCACACGGTCTACGCAAGCTAATTTCGAGATTTTTTTTTCTTAAGAACCCTTTATGGTTCCACTTGTAATCGACCCTGGGACGCCAGACTTACTAGGCTTATAACCTTATCGTCAAAAACATCCAACTCTTATTAGGAAAAATTGTGTGCATATGACGAACTTTCTGATTATTTAAGTGACAAAAGTCCTATAAATTGTAATTTAACTTCTATTAAAAAACCATTTCAACTGAAAGTTTTTGGCAGTGCTTCTTAGTAGTTGCCACGTACCGCCACATAGGCACGGTAGGGATAAATGACAATTACACATGAATGTTACTTTTTAACGGAACAAATGTTCTTTTTAGGGTTCCGTAGCCAAATGGCAAAAAACGGAACCCTTATAGATTCGTCATGTCTGTCTGTCTGTCCGTCCGTATGTCACAGCCACTTTTTTCCGAAACTATAAGAGCTGTAATGTTGAAACTTGTAAGTAAGTAGATGTGTTCGATAAACCGCATTAAGATTTTTACACAAAAATAGAAAAAGAACAATAATTTTGAGGGGTAGAACAGAAACTCAATATTTTTTTTCATCGTGTCCATGCATGTGGGGTGTCTATGATTAGGTCTTCAAAAATTATATTAAGGTTTCTAATACCATTTTTTGCTAACCTGAATAGTTTGCGCGAGAGACACTTCCAAAGTGATAAAATAATTGCCCCCCCCCCCCCCCCCGTAACTTCTAAAATAACAGACTGATAAAACTAAAAAATATATATGATGTACATTACCATGCAAACTAACAACGAAAATTGGTTTGAACGAGATCTAGCAAGTAGCTTTTTTTAATACATCATAAATCGTAAACCGCAATTTGCTTTCATTTAATCAACTGAAATACTACGGAACCCTTCATTGGCGAGTCCGACTCGCTCTTGGCCGGTTTAATTTTTTCATTTAGGATGGTGAAATATGATTAATTTAGTAATAAAGTGTCTTTAGTTTTTATTGTATGCCACGTTATTAATAGATATGTTCCATCTGTAATTTTAATTATTAGAATATTTGATTTTAGAACACATGGGAAATATTAACTAACAAATTGACCTTAAACTACAAACTTGAAATTACAAAGATAACACATATTTAAAAAAACAACATAAATATATAACAAATATTTATTTTCATTTTTGTTGTTATCTTTGTATTTGAAAGTAATATAACAGAAAGGGTTATTATAAATCATAAATAAAATCCGTATCAATTAAATTAAATTACAGATAAGAAAACTCGCATAGAAATCAATACTCTAGTTACGACGCTATGATTTCAAATACGTATAGATACACAACGCCACTGAACCATAATGAACTTTGTCTGTCAGGGGTTAAAGTTAACATCTCAAATACCTATCAATAGAACAAATTGAAAGACAATGAATCTCTTCACTGCAAAATTCTTTTATTAAGATAAAACAACTTACGGAACTGAGAGGGAGCTCGTTGCACACGTAATTGAATCAAAGTTCCCCTTCCGAATACGGCCACTATATAAATAAAATATACGTGAATAATGTAATTGAAAACAAAATACTTTATTCACCAGGGCGACGTAAAGTCCAATCTCTTCTGTTATGCCGTAGCTTATACAAGTTACAGCGCTGGATAATATACATAATACGTCATTAATCCCCTGACTCCCGACGGGTCCAGGCGAGACCGCATAATTTATCTATTGTCTGGCAAGCGCCACGCCGAACGTTTAAACTGACGATTACATGTAGGTATACACATTGATAGTGATCTGAAGCCAAAAGTTAGTGCAAGGGTTTTTTATTTACTCCCAGCTGCCAATCAAGCTAACGGCCGATTTAAATATATATCAGCTGAAAATTCATAACAGTAGTGACTAAAAATATTGTTTTAAAAAGCAAACAACCAACTTCAATTTTTATTCAATCGGTTCACAAGTAAGGGAGAAATCGTGTAACATTATCATCATCATCATATCAGCCGAAACGCCCACAGCTGGACAAGGCCACCCCCAAAGATCTTCACAATTGCCGGTCTTGCACTATCCGCATCCAGCGACTTCCAGCGACTCTCACAAGATCATCGGGTCATTTTGTAGGAGGCCTGCCCACGCTGCGTCTACTGGAACAAAAAATAGAGAAAATACAGTGGAATTGAAATGAAATTTATTGGTGGACGACCCGGAGAAGAAAGCCACAAAGAAACTGCGGGCTTCCTGTTTTCGTCTTCTTTTGCTTTCAGTTTACGATTTTTTTTAATGTCTTGTATTTTACTTACATCGTGCCTTCGGCCGAACAGCGTTTGACATGTTCAAGATGATATACATTTGTTTTAATAATAAATCTATAAAGTTAAATTATTACTGCATTATTTCTATAGTCGATTGAGAAAAATGTAAATGTATATCCTTAACGTAAGACAGATGTTGCTCGTGTTTAACCAAGCAACCAAGCGTTTTTTTCGTTGAAATAATAATTTAGAGTGTAATAGGCCTTTTTCATTAAAATATTCTTGACCTCTGATTTAAATGTAGCATAGGACAGTCCCTGAAGATTTGTTGGTATTTTGTTATAAATTCGGATACTCAGTCCGACAAAAGAATAATGAACCTTTTGTAAAATTGATAACGTCCTTTTCGGTTCATAAAAACGCTTGTGTGCAGTAGTTTTGCTATAGAGCGGAGATTATGATTCCTCGTAAAATATTGAAGATACAACAATTAACTGTCAATTTTAGTAATAATAGAAGTGTTACTGGTCGAATTTATGGGTATTATTACGGTTTATCTTAGAGACTATCAAATTACTGAGGAGAGTTCCAAAACTGTCCTGACTAATTAGCGTAAATACAGGTGTACTTTTAACTAAGATAACCGAAACCTAAACTAACCTATATTTATTCAACATTATTAAATGGAGTTTAAGGTAGACAAGAATTGTTTTAAAGAAAATTCTTGTGTACCTTAATCTCATTTGAATAATGTCATATAAATCTACAGTTTTCGACATGTACAAACGAAGTACATATACTTAACTTTGTTTTACAGTTGTGGTCGTAACGCCCCGTAAGAGCATCGTACAGACGCCAGCACAGAAAGCTACCCCAACGTGTCAAATTTCCCCAATTGAAAGTGAAATTTATGCTTTTATGATAATGTTAAAAATCTATAAAAATAATTTGACAGATTGGGGTAGCTGGATATGCTGGCGTCTGTACAATCACATAAAATTAATTACTTAATTAGTATTTTAAATTAGTCGAAATGTATATCCATTAAAAGGTAGTTTTTTTTTGTTAAGGCAGGAGGATTGCCTACGCGTGCCACCCGCAAAAAGTGTCTGCGGGTGGGTATGTCGGAATCGCACCGACTAAACCTAACCTGCCGAGGACTTCTCTTGGCGCCTGATGGGCGGAGCCCCGGGAACGCGGGTATGCTGCTCCGGTGCTCCCGTTTTGCGCCATGTCCCAGATGGTCGGGAGTCGGGACACGTACCCAGGGAGGGCTGTGGATTGCCCTCCCCTATTGCCGACTCCTGCCAGTCCGGCACAGCGACTGCGCCACAAACAGATCGCTGTCTTCCCGGAGCTGCTTTCACGTGGTGGCAGTAGAGAACACTTCTCGTACTGCCACCGCAATTAATAGGAAGCTACTGGAAACATTAATTTTAAAGACTTGTTTTAGTTTGTTAAGTGTTTTGTTTTTGTTTGTTATATATATGTAACATGGTTTTGGTTTTAGTCGTCACGCCGTTGCACTGGATTAGCACATCAAACAAACGAAAAAAAGAACATGTACCGACAGAATGCACGTGGACAATGTTGTCACCTGGCTAACTCGGCGACCTCAGGTTTCAGTTTTTTGTACGGCACAGGACAAATCTTCTGAGTCGGAGTGTCTTTTGTGTTCATAAATTTAATGTTTTTATCGTTAATAAACGAATTTGCTTAATTAGTGCGGGGATAGCTTTAAAATAAGCTAAATACCACAACCATCTGATCAAAAAAATAAGCAGAGCTTGTACTATGGAAACCAAATAACTGATATACTACATGTACTACTTTTCTTTTGTAAATACATACTTATATAGATAATTACACCCAGACTCATGGCAGACAGACATATTCATGCACACAAATATCTGTCCTGGGCGGGAATCGAACCCAGGACCTGCGGCGTGATAGGCAAGTACTTAAATTACCAATACATCAACCAATAGTTTTAACACACATTTTGTCTTTTTGGCACATAAATGGTATTACTGTCTCCCTAATGAGCTTTGTCGACCTGACTCACACGCAGTACCACAACATTAACATAATTATGCCATTATCCGTAGCGTGTTCAGTTATGTGGATATATTTTTAAAGTTGAGCTGCATATAAAGCGAGAAACGGGATGCTCTACCTCTGTTGAAAATATTGTGATAATAATGAAGAAATTATAAGTATCAAAGCCCCAACAATGAACGAAGGGTTTTATAATCGTACTTCGAAGTGTGTCGCACGATTTTAATTGAGGTTTTTATCCCCTAGGTAGTTTAATCGACAAGGTATTTAGAATTGTTTCATGACAATATATGCAACGATTCAAAAGTTATACCCAGTTTGAAGTGGTTTCTGATGATTGGCTTAGGTATAAATTTTTATATTTAAGAAGGAGCCCCTTCTTAAATATCAAAATTTTATCCCTAAATCCTGATATAGTTCTGAACCAAGCATACATGCTATTTCATTTATTATTTCTAAAATATAAATCCTTTTCCTTTAAAGACTACGAACTGCAGATAGATTTTCTTGATGTTGGAGTGTAAACATTGTACACTATCAATGTTTTGCGTTGTCACAAATGGTTAAACGACTTAATTATATTTTATTTATATTTTTGTTTTTTGATAAGGCAGGGGTAATGCCTGCTCATGCCCACCCACAAAAACTATCTGCAGGTGGGTATGTTGCATACGCACCGACTACAACTGACCTGCCGTGGACTTCTCTTGACGCCTGATGGGGAGTAGTTTGCCCTCCGTTGTTGCTGACTCCTGCCAGTCCGGCACAGCGACTGCCCCACTAACAGATCGCAGTAGAGAATTCTACTCATACTGCCACTGAAGCCGAGAGGTGAGTTGGGCTATTGGCTGCTGTCGCCACCCCCACGCCTGCTCCGTCTGCGAACGGGATCGGCTCGCTCCCGATCGCCCTCGGCTGCCTCCTTCTGGAGCATGACTCATTATAATAGCCTATGTGCTAAGTTAGGATATAATAGTCTCCATTCCAAATTAAACTCTGCCGTTCGTATTAAAACATATTAATTATCGGCTATGTGAATAAAATACCTTGCAATTTTAATTATTATTTTAAGTTTTCAGTAAACAGTAGTCCGCTTCACTGTAATTAGGAAACAGCCTATTTATGAATTATATAGTCGTTCGTAGAATTCTGTTTTTCATTCAAAGGCAAAAATAATATCAGTGTTATAATGGTATTAAAACGTGCTGAACAGCATATTCTTGCTCAAAAAGAAGCCTGGAAGCAAAACAATGCTAAGAATTACATTGTAATGAAGTAAAATATGTAGTAATAAAGGGGCTAATTATATACTGGTAGGAGGTTGTGGCGGCACCTCATTTCTTATGCATTCAGCGCGCCTTAATGCCTTCATTGCCAGTTTAAAGTATTAAGCAAACTTTGAAGCTGAAGAACGTTCCAGTCAGATTTGACTAAGTGGCCAAGTACAAAATTGTTCAGGAAATAATAAAAAGCAAAAAATAATACTCCCTCTTTGATGAATTGACAAGAAACAAATCGGATCACATTTTCTTACCAAATTGACATGGAGACTGTTATGCATGGTATATTCGATCCTCTATTCGATTCTGCAAAGTATTATACGGAGATGTTGGTATATGTTGTTTGCTATTAATTATTTAGAGATTAATTTCGCCACGTTGTGTCAGAATCGGGTTAATTAACGTTACATAGATAGGTAAATCAATGAGTAGGTATTCGTAGCTACCAACATATGTATCTACTTTAATATTTTAATTAGGGTATTGAGTTAACCCAACAATTGTCTTCATATTTCATTACTATATATGTATACATATAATGACTGTCTCGTCGGTCTAGGGGTAGCGTGTTCACCCGAAGAGGTCCAAGTGGGGACTTTTCTGTAAAAAGAAAAATATCTTAGCATCAGCCCGAAGTCTGGGAGTTGGCGGTACCTATTATACCCCAGACCCCTTTCCGGTCGTATCGCTATAAGTCCCATTGGATCATTAGAGTGATGGAAATTCTATTCTATTCCAAATACAGGAGCACTTTCTAGTGCTTATAAATAAATAACAGATTAGCCAATATAAGTTTTTTAGTGTATGATATATTTATTAACAAACTTTTATTTGTGAAGTCATATTCATTATTTGGCATGCAATATATTTAGAAGACAGTTCCTTTATAATCGTATCCGCTTAAAGGTCATCCGGAAGAGATCAGTGAAGGCAATAAGACCATAAGCAATATAACATACAACGGGCATGTATGTACCTAGATTGTGTCCTGTATATCCAATGTATTTTTCCCGTTTGAGTGTGTACAGTAAAGAGTATTCTATCTACTCTAGTAACACAAAAGGTACACTAAGAGCCGATTTCAACGTTAAAATTAAACCCGATCAATTGACGCTAAATTCGGTTCAGCGTCCTGTAGCTGAGTTTAACGTCCATTGGTCGCGTTTAATTTTAACGTGAAATCGGCTCTAAGTGACTCAAGCGCATGACAACCTATTTTTATATTGAGCGCGTTTACGTTACATACTCCAAATATTACGGCCACCAAGAGCTCTGCTCTAGCTTGTTTGCCATCTTTTATAAAATCTAGAGTATTTTATAAAAGATAGCAAACAAGCTACAGTTACATACTCCAAATATTACGGCCACCAAGAGCTCTGCTCTAGCTTGTTTGCCATCTTTTATAAAATCTAGAGTATTTTATAAAAGATGGCAAACAAGCTACAGTTACA
This sequence comes from Pseudoips prasinana, assembly GCA_951640165.1. Lineage (NCBI taxonomy): Eukaryota > Metazoa > Arthropoda > Insecta > Lepidoptera > Nolidae > Pseudoips > Pseudoips prasinana. The sequence continues at coordinate 16,362,193 of OX621245.1, forward strand.
TACTCCAAATATTACGGCCACCAAGAGCTCTGCTCTAGCTTGTTTGCCATCTTTTATAAAATCTAGAGTATTTTATAAAAGATAGCAAACAAGCTACAGTTACATACTCCAAATATTACGGCCACCAAGAGCTCTGCTCTAGCTTGTTTGCCATCTTTTATAAAATCTAGAGTATTTTATAAAAGATGGCAAACAAGCTACAGTTACATACTCCAAATATTACGGCCACCGAGAGCTCTGCTCTAGCTTGTTTGCCATCTTTTATAAAATCTAGAGTATTTTATAAAAGATAGCAAACAAGCTACAGTTACATACTCCAAATATTACGGCCACCAAGAGCTCTGCTCTAGCTTGTTTGCCATCTTTTATAAAATCTAGAGTATTTTATAAAAGATAGCAAACAAGCTACAGTTACATACTCCAAATATTACGGCCACCAAGAGCTCTGCTCTAGCTTGTTTGCCATCTTTTATAAAATCTAGAGTATTTTATAAAAGATGGCAAACAAGCTACAGTTACATACTCCAAATATTACGGCCACCAAGAGCTCTGCTCTAGCTTGTTTGCCATCTTTTATAAAATACTCTAGTAAAACGCGGCTTAATGAGTGTCTCCGACCTGAGATTCATTTATAAGTACTAATCCGTGGGTGGTTAAACAAGCATAATTACTTCATAAGTGTAACCACATCACAGGTACAATTTAACAAAATGTAAACCAAAACCAGCCTTACTGTAAGTTTTACATATTATGTATCCTTTACAGGGGTGCATATATTTAAGTACAAATTGAACGAATTGATGAAACTGTACCAACAAACCTTCTTATCTCCTTGGCTCGACCGTTCTTACAAGATTGAGAAAGATAGTAAAAGAAATTCATGTTATTATTTGTTAGAGAAATCCGGGGTTCATTTTCGTCATAAGATGAATGTAAGAAGAAATATGAACGCACTTTTGATGTAAAATTATAAGAGTTATGGAATGAATTGAAATAAAATAAAATTCCTGCGATTTGTGATACTGTGCAAATAATATAAAATATTTATTTCCAAAGCCCGATTGTTATCAAGTTACTTTTATAACGAACGGAGAAGTATTCATAGTAACAAAGAGTCATTTTTAGAGACAATTGAAATAAAATGAAAAATGTTTTCATTTCCATGTGAATAAAAAACATTTTTGTTAAAACAAGTTTCCAAAATTTAGAAAACTTCATCAGTAGTGCTTTTATATATCTATGTGGAACCTAGTATCGGAGACGAACTGTAAAGTTTAGGTTTAAAGGCCAATTAGGTTTAAGTGTCTCTTAATAAGTAAATGCTTGTGTTTATTCGTGTTTTGTGGTAATGAAATTAAAAATAAAATTGTTAATTTCGCATAGAATTCCTCCTAAATTTTGTCTGGATTTAATTTTAGACTCACATCAGCCGAAAGACGTCCACTGTTGGCCTCCCCCAAAGATCTCCACAATCGCCGGTGTTGAGATCCGCAGGCGAACCAAAGTAACCGACATAGCCGTAAGAATTGCCAAGCTGAAGTGGCAGTGGGCAGGGCACATAGCTCGTAGAGCCGACGGCCGCTGGGGCAGAAGACCCCGAACCGGAAAACGCAGCGTGGCCAGACCCCCTACAAGATGGACCGATGATCTTGTGCGGGTCGCTGGAAATCGCTGGATGCGGATAGCGCAGGACCGGCAATTTTAGACTAGTCAAAGTAAATAAATAATAATATGTACTATAACTGAAATACCTGGAGTATAAGAATAAATAATATATTGTTTCCCTTCTGGGTAATGTTGCAGTTAATTTCGGTGTTAAGTTTAATGATGTACCCACCTTAAGACACAAGGAGTCATGGCTCACAAAGGGGGACTTTTTCTCCCTTCGAATAGCAATTGGGAAGTGTTAATGGCCCGGTATTAGTACCATGCTTATGAGTTTCATTAGCACTGAAGCCGCGAAAGATTCATGTAAGAACGTGCCTTTATTATAAGCGACGTGATTGTTTTGAAAATTGCTTCATACGGCACACCTATTGAGTTTACGTGCGTGTTATTGTTCTGAGCATACATTTAATACCCTAATTACTTTCTGGTGTAATAGACATACTTTAAATGTACTTAATTGTTGTTGAGATGGTGTTCTGCGTTAACATTCATATAAAGACATGTATTGTCTTTTCCAGTATGTTTTATACATGTTATGAATGTCACCGCCGTTCTACAGCCATACCTGCCTGAATCACTTACTGAATCTATCTAAATGTGGAGCTTTTCTAGATGGCTTCCGTGCCTCTTCGGTTTAAGCCTGTGCACTGAAACGATGACCAGGACATTTGTGGAACTCATATCTGAGAGATAGATTTTCATTAGGCAAGGCGATATCAGCCAGACTCTTTTTGAGTATCAATAGAGTTATTACCACGATATAAAATATTTTTTCCTTGATATATCGATACTTAAACAATCGATTTTACAACGCCATCGAATCATATAAATGTCAATTGTGAAAAACATTCATTTACCTGTCCCAAGTTTCATAATTTATGTTTGGGTTTTACAAGGAAAACAAGCGGAGCTCGAATATAAGATTAGATATCGTAGATTTGGCTTTATAAGATTATCATTTTAACGTCAAACAAACAGCTTGACAAAATATATTGGTGCCGTTCCAAACTACAAAAGTAATAAAAACCGTTACCATCTAAAATATTTATGAATTATTCAAAAATATCGCGTGTTTATTGTTAGTTAGTAACTAGTAGCTATATGAATCCTAGCATGATAAATGGTTTCAAAACTGCAGCAAAACATGGCTGAACTTCACATAACAAACACTTTAGAAACTACCAATAGACAATATATCGACAGAAGCAGATTCGATATCATTCTCCGAAACAAACAGCGATACATAACAACCACATAATCGATTCCACAAACGATTTTAATTCGTATAAATTGGGCAAAGCTGCTTTATAATAGATTTAGCCGGCTTTGCGACAACTGTATATTGGGATTGCGGCTATGCAAAACTGATACAGTTGCCAATTAGTCAGCTTTTGTAGCCACACAGAACTAAATTAATACGCTGTCGTAATAAAAAGAAGTTTAAAACTTAGGAGTAGATCGAAGCAGCAAATAAGTTGTTTACTTTTACAACACTTTCAAGGCACTCTAGCTCTAACTAGTCCATCAGTGATCGGTTTCAAGTTTAAGCAAATGGTTAGGTTCTGGCTGTAGTTGACAAACAATAGTCGTTAAGCTATATTACAGGCCTACTAGACAGTTTGACCCTGACACTAGGGTATAGACAGTACTAGAAGTACTAACAACTCTTATGGATACTTTTTTTAAGGCAGGAGGAGTGCCTACGCTTGTCAACCGCAAAAAGTGTATGCGGGCGGGTATGTCGGACTCGCACTGCTAAACCTAACCTGCCGTGAACTTGGCGCCTGATGGGGCGAGCCCCAGTAACGCGGGTATGTTGCTCCGGTGCTCCCCTTTTGCTCCATGTCCCAGATGGTCGGGTCACGTACTCTGGGAGGGCTTGGATTGCCCTCCCTTACACTCCTGCCAGTCCGGTACACCGACTGCGCCACAAACAGATCGCTGTCTTCCCGGAGCTTCTTTCAACTTTTATGGATACTTATCTTAGTAAAAGTTTGTGAAGAAATGCAACAAATGCTGGTATCTATTAATCCATTCAAATGTATGTTCCTCATTGGATGGAATGTTTACTTTAGTTTGTAACCAATGGTGAAAAAGCTGGGAGTACCTGAGAGATATGGAGTTAGGCGCAGGGAGCGCCAGTACGCATAATTTCTTGAACAATTATTGAAACATGGAGTTAGTTCTCCTAGATCACTACACTTCATACACTAAGGTATCTACTACCCATATAATAAAGTTAAGTAAAACCACTTTCTCATTCATTTTAGTTCCTTGTTTAGACAGTCAGCAACTGCCACTGCTGACGGCCCCGCGTGAAAGGAACACATAAATCTATCAGGGCTGAAACGTAGTGAATTAGACACATAAATTTTGTCAGTGAGAGCTGTTACTTTGCCTAATAAAAAGTTCACCTGTGACGCATGACCGCATAGAACATAAGGCAAAATTTTGAATATAATGTAGTTTATATATTAATTCAATGTTATAGATTTAGTAACTCACATTTATACAAAAAAAGTGTCTACAAGAGAACTTGGTTTTCAACGCGCTCGCGTAATTTATGTATAACGGCGCAAATGCCAATTTATTGCTGAGTAATGGCACCGTTTGGAGATCTGCAAATGGGCTAGTCGAGTAAGAAGAGAAATGGTTCGAAATGTACGCTGCTAAATGTATTTATAATTTATTTATCGGCCATGCTACAAATCCGAATTGTTATGGCAAGAATTGTTCTATTCAAGGCAACCCAGGCCTTCGTGTTGAGTAATGAACAGTACATGATAAAGATATTGTTTACTCTACAATTTTATCATTTTCAGCTCTTCAAGATATTTAATAATGTTAAAATATTCATTGAGAACGTCGTGAATATAAACGTCCTAATGCCACGGAAATTGAAGTATGGTTATTAGTTACAAAACTCTGTCTAACTTATTCCATTTACCATATTTAGTTCTACAAATACCGATAGAGATAATTTTAGTAAATCACCATACTGTAGCCAAATTGGGGATATCGTATCATCGGGCGATGTGCGACAAATGGTATTAGTTCAGTGCATTAACGCAAATCGCGCCGGAGTTAGGTATCAGTTAACAAAACAACTTTGCCTAATATTTTATGAGTCAATTTGGCTCCGAATTACATAATACTCAAGCATAGGTAGGTTTACTGGTTATTTCATGGTTCTTCACTATTGACCACCGGTTGCAGAAGGTAAAAGTATGTAACGTTGTTTTTTTTTATCCATGAGCTTACGCTTGGGCACCATATCATATCATGGTAAGCACAGATCTTAGATGTTCTGCTTGCGTGTATAGGTTTACTTTCTGACCCTAAATAAATTTGTGCTGTGTTTTAAAATACCTTGGTCATGGTCATTAGGTATTCTTCTGATTGAGTGTGCGTATAATGAATAAGGAATTGAAATGCCTTTTATTAACACTTGACATGCATTTTGATAACATCGGTCATATTGAAACTAGGGAATGGAATCTAACGAAGCTAATTTCAAACACTTACAATAGCTGTATCATCTAAAAATTTTGCAAATGAAGTGGTTTTGAACATATCAGAATAAACCTATCTCATCCCGTGGGAGGCGTAGAAGTTTGGGTATTCTTTCTGGGTAGTATGACATGGCATATCCTCCTCAAGATGATTCTTGGGGGAGGCTTTTGTCCAGCTGTGGACTTCTTTCGGCTGTTATGATGAGTGGTTTTGATAGAACTACAATAATTTGCTACCATTGAACTGTTCTAATGATATAAATGCAATTTGAATAGCAGAACTTTTTAATGGCTAGTATAGTTCTTTCGTGAAATTTGTACTCAATTGATTTGTTTTAACGAATCTAGTCCAATTTAACAACTGATCCTAGTCAGCAAGTGTAAGTACTTGCTGACTAGGATCAGTTGTTGTTGAACTAGAACTCTTCGATGGCTACTAGGAAATTCATTTAGATCGTTCGTCGACGTTAACGAATACATTAAATGGTTAAAAATTAAACACAAGTAGAACAAGTCAATTATGAATTACGGAATACAATATGGGTATATCGGTTTTGCCGTATTTTACTAACGTCGTGGACGCTCTGCCATAGGAGAAAGCGATGTAATAGTTCAAAAAGATCATTGTTTTAGCCGGTCGTCCAGGTGTTTTGTTTTGCAGACGAAAAAACATATGTTTTCTTTTTAAAAAATAATAATGGTCTAGACTTTTCTCCACCGCTACGACCTGAAAACGAAATTACAATCAATTACTTAAAAAATATTATCACACCCATCTCGTAAAAAAATCAAGGCGCCTCTCAGATCATTAACTTACAAGATTAGAGTTAGCAAAATACTTATATGTAATTAATTGATGGTATTATAAATGATGAATTATTATTATTTTATAAAATGTAATATTTTTAATGGTGATATTTAGCAAAATTAAGAAAATAAAGATCCATAACTGAGATTTTGGTTAACAAATTTAAAAAAATTTTTATATAATGTTATTAAAATATGCATAAAAAATTTACTACGTCGAATAACCTGTTATACATTAATATGTATAACAGGTTATTCGACGTAGTAAATTTGTGCGGCATCGTCACTATGTACTTACTTAGTGTTAGAGCCGTTTAAAAAGTGAGATCGATATAATTATCGATCTCACTTTTTAAACGGCTCTAACACTAAGTAAGTACATAGTGACGATGCCGCTATGTTCTGTTGCAGAAGCTGAAATGAGGATAGTACAGTCAACAGCATAAGTAGATGATTAAAATCAGACCTGAGTTTTAGAGTTTATGATGCTATTGGGTGGCAGTTTTCACCAGTTAATATTTTTTACACTTAACACTCACACACACCTTCAACTAGATACTCTTCACCACCACACTATTTTGTAGCAATTTATGATAATTAGTATTGAATATCCGACTTTCATCATCTACTTTTGCTGTTGACTGTACAACTTAAATAATGACTACGAGTGAATCCATAAAGTTCGAATTCATTTGGTTCGTTTCGTCTTGATGATAGAGAGATATATAGATCTAGAACCCTCTAGGTCTAGCATGACTGCCAAATAAAATTAATTATTATAAACATAAGGAACCTGTAGTGTAATGAGCTGCAGCCAATCAGGCACAACATACCAATGCACCTTTAACTGTCTATTATTTTCTAGATGTCAAATCTACGTATTCTTTCTTTCTTTATAACTTCATATGATATTTACAGGGTAAACACTTAGAATACTTATTAAATATACAATATTAATATTAAATTACGTTATACCCTATTAGCTTCCACACTTTCCAAAACATTTGAAACAAATCAGGAAGAGAAATTCCGCCTTAAAATTGTTTACTTACGCAAACCCAGATTAAAGACACTGTTTACCTTAAATATAGTCAAAGTCAAGAAGCAATTTATCTCTCAAAATGAAGTTTCTAATTTTAATAGAGAGGGTCCTTAGAGGCTCACGAGATTTGGCCTTTGAGTCAGTGGTCGATTGCAAATTGCTTTTTCGAAATTTATTTGGCCCTATAATTGCCAAACAGTATACAAATTACACAGAAAACGGCGTTTTTCTTAACCAAATAGTTACCTATCTACATAATTTTGGGGTTAAGTAAATACAATAATGTTATTTCAGGAAGTATAGTAAATCGAATTCGCTGTAAGTATCCTACTAATTTGCTGTGTGGTAAGAGGGTGAGTGACAGCGATTAATATCACAACTTTATCACCCCATCTCTTCCCGCGTGGGGCGAAGAAGTCGACCTGAAGGAATATCTACCAGAGAACGCCCAGCAACTTACTACCTGAGTACTATGACCATCATACTACGTGGCAATCGTAGTATGGTGGTCCCGCCTACCAAGCGTGGCGATTATGGCATATCCGCCTACGATGATTCTTGGGGGAGGCTTTTATCTAGCAGTGGACTTCTTACAGCTGTTATCATGATGATTCTACTAACTGTGTGATGGCGGTACCGAATATTAGCACCCCATTTCATTCCATGGGAGGGAGTAGAAGTCTTCCCAGGGGAATATCTACCAGCTAACAGGCAGCATCATCCCTCTGTGTACTATTAATATTGTACTACGATCGCCAGCAAACCAGGCAAGCGTAACGATTATGACATATCGCCCTCAATGATGGATGCCATTCCATTGTGGAGATTCATGGGAAGGCTTTTGTCTAGCAGTGGACAATGATGGCTGATATGATGATCCTAGCAAAATCACCTTAATGGATTTAGATGGAATTTTCAATGCATGTAGGTTATACATTTTTTATGACAAGGATGGGTGAATGCCTACCTATGTCACCCGCAAACGTGTTTGTGGGTGGGTATGTCGGACTCACACTGACTAAACCTACATTCCTGTTGACTTTTCTTGGTACCTGACGGGAGGAGCCCCGGGAACGCGAGTATGCTGCTCCGGGCCCCCCTTTTGCGCCATGTCCCGGATGGTCAGGACACATAGCCTGGAAGGGCTCTGGATTGCCCTCCTCTAAAGGTCTCTGCACACAGCGGGCGCGGTGCGGCGGGACGGGACGGCGACGCGACACTGAGGAGTTGTAATGTACTAGATATTACGGACGACGCCACACAGAGCAGTCGCGTCGAGCGGGACCGGGCGGGACGGCTCTGTGTGGCGTCGTCCTTACAACTCCTCAGTGTCGCGTCGCCGTCCCGTCCCGCCGCGCCGCGCCCGCTGTGTGCAGAGACCTTAACGCCGCCTCCTGCCAGTTCGGCACAGCGACTGCGCCACAAACAGATCGTAGAGGACACTTCTAATACTGCCACCGCAACCCCGAGAATATAGGCTATGTCTAAAATAAACACACAAACTACGACAAATAGCTATAGAATCGGTAATTCCGCGCAGCACAGCTAGTATCGAATAATCTTAAAATGAACAGCCCTCTTCTAAGTGTTACTAACGTGCGGTGAACTTAAACTTGTGCGTAGAGTTTGGGGTAAACTAATTGTGCAATCAGGTAAGGGACTGGTATTGTTTAGTTGGAAGCGAACGTTTTATACAACATGTAACTTAATTAACGCACACCCTGAACATAGTTTGTTCAGAACCGTTTACTGAATCGATTTATATCATTTTTAATATAGGTAATTTTTTATTCCAAAATAATTAAAACTACGGAAATTATTGTCATATTAACTCTGTACAGTCAAAACACACACAATTTAAATGGACCGTAAGTCAAAGTAATAAGACTTTTAAATCGTAGTTTTATTTGTATTCATACAAATACCAACATTCAATACAAAATATGGAAAAATAAACATTATTCCAAGAACCTTATTTAGTAAATAACAATGCATATACATGTTAAATTAAAAAGTCAGTGTATGTATTATGATTACAACATAATATTCTAATTGTGGTGTTTGAGGGTGTGGGTTAATTACGCTGCATGTTGTATATATCAACTTATCGGCTCTGTTCCACGTTCACGTCATATTTAAATTAGTTGGCCAATAGATCTAAGGAACAAGAGTAAAAGTTTAAAACAACAAAAAGTAACAAAACTTAGACATGTTACAACGAATTCACAGCTTTGTAAACTTATTAAGTTTTCCACTGTTACTGGGGTGGTTTGCGATCATTTGTTTAGTGACCCTATTAGAATAAATATGATTACGACTGAATATGAGTGCACGTGTGGTTCAGCTGTTGAGACAGTGACTCTCTTCGTATTCCGGGTTCGATTCCCGCACATGAATATTATTTGTGTGACCCAATAAGTAGTTCTTCTGAACCTGTATGTAGGTACTTTGTATCCTTCTTTAGTTTCTTCGTTCTTTATCTTTGTTCTATATATATATAACCCTTAATTTTGAAGAGTCAAAAAAGTTTGTAATTTATTTATGTTTTTCTTTATAGATTGATGTCTAGATTAGTTGGAAGGTTAAAAAAATAAACGAAAAATCTATAGTATTCTCTTTTCTAGGAAAAGCATGTGCGCCACAGCGGACGCTACCGATTAGCCTAGTACTTATAGTAAGGATTGAATTTGCTTGTCCGTACTGGCGTATCTTGTCAAACAAAGGAAATCATTATAAATTATACAAAAGTTATAAAATTCTATTAATAGTTATTAAAAACACTAAGAAACACATTGAATGTTATTTCATTTGTGTGAAAGTACAGAAAACATTTCCTTGGAGTTTTTCCTGTTACAAAACAAAGCCGCATATGACATTTTATGCTAAACAGAAACTTTTTTTTGGCAGTATCTTCCTTCTTCTTTCAACGAGGGAAAGTGATCCACGTTATCATATTTCAGTGATCTAGCTGGACAAGCTACAGTAGGCTGGTTCACCTTTGGAGGATCAGTCTTGCTTCTTTTGGAAGAATGATTTTATTACACAAGAAGCTCATAAAGGAAATATGTTTGAAATAAGATTTTGCTATCATCATTTCATCTATACAAACTTTCTTTCATCTCCACAAGGAACTTGGAACGGTAATGTTTTAAACAATTCCGCCTTATCATTTCCAAAATAGGGCGCACCTTATAATATATATCTATCAATAAAAGAGTGCATAACTACCCAACCCGTATGGCTAAGAAAAATAAGCTTAATATACCTAAATTAGTTAATTATTATGGTAAGAGAACTAGGAAATGGTTAACGCCAACTTTATTAAATGAATTACTCTGTGACCAATACTAATGCTAAATACCAATTTAAAAAAATACTGAATCAGCATTATTTATTACTCTGCCTGTGAGAACAACTATTAAGTAAACAACAAAATTAGTAGATCTATCCTCAACTAGTACTACCTTCAAAAATTAGGTACATCAACCACACTAGTAAATAAATATTATTAATTCTTGATTGATAATATTGTTGGGTAGAATGGGGAATAGTGTTCGGAATCCTGTTAAGATTTTGTTCATTTACAGATTCATATTCAGACGTTGTTGACAAAAAATTGTTATATTCCCGAAATAAGTAATCCTTGATTTTTGGCAAATCATTTAATTTAATTATGTTAGTAATAAGAAAGACTTCGTGTATATTGAGAAGTACGAGACGCACAGACTTGAGACTTATCACAACCTCTTTTTAAGAAGCTATTAAAAGTGCACTTTAAGCCTTGAATCGATATTATATTGGCCTCAGCGAGATGTATAGAACGTGGTTGCTGATGGCGAATGTTCTTAAGTACTACAATGCCCAGACAATGAAAGGCATTTAATCTAACTTTCTTTCCCCTGCGCCAGCAAACAGGAAAAAATGCCACGCCCTCACAAAGAAAACACGACGTCACTAATTAATTAACGAGTATTTCTTTATGGCGATTGTGACGAATTTCCTCCGAACTTTTACAAGATAATACGATAAAGCAGCCTTTCTTTGTATTCACACTAACTCAGTTCGTTTGATATTTTTGGAGGAGAAAACATTATTTAAGTATTTCCTTTTGTGTTATGAAAGTTCTTTCGGTGAGAGCTTTGTATGATGTTTAGTTTGGCTTAAGAAATTGGGTTGGTGTTTCTACGTATTCTACGTATATAAGAAACAAATTCAATAGGTGTGCTATTCTAGGCCATAGCTAAATTAAGGACGGACTTCCAGGAGTATTTCTAAAGAAGTATGGAAGATAATAATCTTTTCATTCTTCTATACATTTCTTTAAAGACTTCCTCAATCGAATGCAGCGTGGTCCTGGATTGTGTTCTAATCCGTGCCAAAAATGACAATTGATTTAATTTTGTAATAAGACAATCACTTAGTAGGAGCCTCGAGTCAAAAGGAAAGTGCTGCGGCCTCGCGCCTTGGATAAAATCTAGAGCAATCGGTCTTGCAACTGAAATATCCTTAAAAAGGCGGAAGTTAGAAAGAGCACCCGTACCTATTTTCAAATCCACTTGTACTATACTCGTAAGCTGTGTGGTGACGGCGACAAATATCGGAATCAGAATATCATCACCCCATCTCATCCCGTGGGGGGCGTAGAAGTCGACCCGAGGGAATATCTACCAGAGGATGGGCAGCAGCTTCCTTCTGATTACTATGACCATCTTACTGCGATCGCCAACCCGCCTGCCAAGCGTGGCGATTATGGCATATCCCCCCAAGACGATTCTTGAGGGAGGCTTGTCCAGCAGTGGACTTATTTAGCTGTAATGATGATGATGATGATACTCGTATATATGTTCTGCGTAGATAAGTATTGAAATTGGTTATCGTGGTCAATATTCCACCAACAACGCTATTACTATTAATCATTTTATATATGTACATTTATTTTTTATTTATTTTTATTTTAGCTGCAACCCACACATGTTATAAGCTAACACCCACAGATACCCATGCAATCCCAGTAGTATATCCGTGTGTGGTACATACACCCACACATACACTCACACACACACACAAACACATTTCTAAATATATTATTAAATTTATAATTCTCTCAAAAGAGAGATAGTGACCAAATTTGAATGAATGTGTCATACAACGCTTATTGATGTAACTATTGCATATGATCAATGCATATTGAAAGTAAAAGAAAAAATGGCCTACTTCGAGTGGCTACCAACATTAGGTATACTAGCAAGTCGGGAAAGCACGTATACAGTCCATTTGATCGTAACTGGTTACTGTAGACTACGACACTGTCACCACTTGGTGCATAACTCGTACGTTACCGACGTTTTTTTAAGCGCCCAACCCTGTTGTTAACTACCATAGCCTCAGCTTAGCGATACATACTTATAAGCATTTACGAATAAATTGATAAAAGCAGTAGCAAGCAACAAACATTATCATTTAATTTCACAGATAAGCTTATTTGGATAAAGTTTAAAAGGAATAACGCAATTTGCTCCTTAACCGAACTCTTGTAAAACAAAGAAAATGAGCGTGAAAAATCCCAGTTGGTAAGATAAAAGACAAATAAGCTAGTACAAGCGTAACTTGGATAGAGACGGTCTGTGCAAAGCCTCAAATATTTGTTTCTTTGAGAACCCTTGCTCTTTGCAAAAATAGGTAGGATTCCAGATATTCCTTTATTGTTATGTAGTATTACGTATATATGATAATTTTATCAAACTTTGCATTGTTTTGGTACCATCTTGGAGAAAATTTATAGTTTCCTGGGCTTTAAACTTCGATATTTTTAATTATTTCATCACTAACACATTTTCCACTCATAAATTTTCCATTCCATTCTCAAAATGTTGTTATATTTCTAACCTTGCAACAGGATTAATCTATAATATCTTCATCATCATGTCAGCCAAAGGACGTCAACTGTTGGACAAATACGTCCTCCGAGAATCGTCCCAATGGCCAGTCTTGGGGCCGAGATCATCGGTCAACCTTGAGCACAGATCACCATATGCAAGTAAGTTATTTGCAGTTTTATTTAAGACTGCAAATATGACTTCGACTATTGGGTTCTGAGCTTGGCTCAGGGTAGTATTCGATGTGAATTGGTATGCAGATGAGAGTCGATTTTAGGGACATTTGTGTGGTTGTTTAAGGTGCGTTTTGTACAGACGCCAGCACATCAAGCTACCCCAATCTGTCAAATTTATTTTATAGATATTCAACTTTATCACTTAAGCATAAAGTTCACTTTCAATTGAGTAAATTTGACAGATTGGGATAGCTTGATGTGCTGGCGTCTGTACAACGATCCTTGTGTCTGTCACTCTACGTTAATACGCGAAGACGCGAGCTACTCAACCAGTCGAAGACCGGTATTTTTTTTAATTTGTGTTCATTGTGGTTTCTCGTATACAGGGTTATAAATACCGAGATTCTTTAACACGAGGAAAAACATGTCAATGTGAGATATTTTAGTTTAGGTTGATATTACAACAAAGAGTGAGCCCAAATAAGAAAAGGGCCATTATAAAAACTTGGCGTGGTTGTTAAATGCTTGTCTTTCACGCCGCTGGCCATGGGTTCGATTCCCACACGGATATTTGTGTGCATGAAGTCTGAGTGTGGGTGTAATTATCAATTTAAATACCTATGTATTTACAAAAGAGAAAGTCAGTTATCTGGTTTCCATAGTAGAAGTTCTGCATAGTTTGGAATCAGATGGCCGTGTGTGAATAATGTCCCAGGATACTTTACTTATTATTTAAACTGATTGTATGAGTGCGAGAGTATACGTAGATAGGTCTATGCGTATTTACTCCTAGTGAATAATAAATGCCATCAGAATTTATTGTAAGGGATTGCATGATATGGTTACTTGGAAGTGACCTGTTATATCATCTCATTTATTGTTATATCATTTAACCATCCTATAAAGTGAATTGCTAGCCAATTTTCTAAGTCTTCAGCACCTGAAAACTATAATTTATTATATAAATAAATTTTACCCTACTCCTATTACTAAACCATAATTAAGTTGATGAAATTAACTTAACCAATTTATTTGTTTAATAATATAAATACATAAGTACAACCACGTTTGTAATCTGATCATAATATACACAAAAACTTAATTAATTAGTCTTGTAATTACTCACTCTTAAGACAAACATTTTGGGCAAAAGCTTTATTATTTTGAATCGGGAATGAGCCAGCAAATTTTGCCAGACTTTACATGAATACCGTTCATATTTCATGTTAATAAGTAAGTTAAGTAAATGTTCAAGTAAGTAGTATATATTTTAACAAAATGTTCTCTACTATATAAAACGGGTTTTTGCCTATGTTAGGACGGGCATGACGATATTTATTGTAGAATACCCGAGACAGAACGACCACGAGTGACAAAATATCTTCTTTGGAAAATGTAAGAAAACCTAAACTAAATAATATATATAGGTACTGTACTTTTGGCAAAATTATCGTTTGTGTTACTTTTTGTCCAGCTAAGTAGATATTTGAAAACCAATTAATGTAGTTTATTACCCCTAAAATACACACCACAGTTCTGAGTGAAATAAATATCGAGTTTTCGAATATTTCCAGGTTTTGTGGTTGCTTTTCAAAGTGAAGGTTGTTTCCAGACTATAAATGATTGCCTACGTTTTTTTTACGAATACTTTTTTATGGTTTCGCATATGTCGTCGAAAACTACGATACCGGTTTGACTGTAATAATATATTACATAAATAAAATTACTATTACTATTATTTTTCACAAATTTAATTTAAAAACAAAACAAATTACTAATATTATTCCGATATAGCTATATTACTACAAAGTTTCATTAAAATCCGTTCCTTAGTTTTTGCGTGAACGAGTAACAAACATCCATACATCTATACATACTCACAAACTTTCACATTTATGATATTAATAGGATGTGACTAATATAATAATGTAGGTTACTAATCTAGGTACTAATCTATTATATCTCTTTAATAACGTATTTTGATAGGTTTCTGTTTACTCTATTTTGGACCCGTAAACTACCAAGTAGTTTGTACGAGCCTAACTAGTGCGATAAGATAAAACTGGTGTCAGCCTCTTAACGGTTTTATTTATTACTAGCTGTGCCCGCGACTTCGTCCGCGTGTTAATAAGTTTATTTTATTTTTTGTAAAATAAAATACTTTTTCTAAAATAAAAGTAGCCTAAGTTACCCCTTATTACATCAGCTACCTTCCAATAAAAGTCCCGTCAAAATCGGTCCAGCCATTTCAGAGATTAGCCGGAACAAACAGACAGACAGACAGACAAAAATTGTAAAAAAAAATATTTTGGTGTATGTACCGTATATATATTCATATTTATGTAGTAAAAACCGGCTATTTCAATATTACAAACAGACACTCCAATTTTATTTATTTGTATAGATAGCCTATTAGTCTACCACCTTAAACGCGTTACAAGATGTTGTAATAAGACAACATGAAACAATCATGTAAAGTTATAGACAGTCTTACGAATACAAAATATAAGAAAAATCATATCATTTTCAAAATGATAAATGAACTGAAAAATATTTTTATTTTTGAAAAAATTAAATCTTACCATATAAATCAATAACAAAACAAAATTAAGTTGAGAGTCAACAAGAAGCCCCTACTTCAGCAATAGCCTCATTAATAACTAAACGTAAAGTAAAAAAAAAAACGAAGTAAAAGTTTAGTGTTATTTCATTCAGAGGTTACCTTTATTATCTTTTGGAAATAATAATTGATATTATATTTCAAGTCGACACAAAAATGATGATATAAATGTTGAGAATTATATACGTGTGTCTGTCTAAACAGATAATCATTTAATCGCGGTTTTTTATGTAAAAGCTAATCTGATAAACCACCTCAATTCCGGTAAGCATTTAAGTTATAGCTCTTTGTCTAGTTCACGTCGGTTTCCTACAGTGCGGTAATTTTATGTTACTTTATTTTTCGTTGAAGTTCAATAAATATTAAGTTAAGCTTTTAGAGTACCAACGATCATTGATTGAAGGACACTAGGGGCCTTGCAGTAACAGTCGGCAATGTATTGGAAAATTTTGCTTTTATGTTCTTAGGTGTATACTGATTTCAAATCTGCTTTTACAAATTCAAATAAATGATAGTTTTTTTTTTAAATGCAAGCCCGCGCTAGGCCTTCTGTACCCTGTGTCGCGGGGTACTTTAAAAAGATATAATATACGGACACAAATTACATCCAGACTCAGAATAACTATTTATGCGTCACACAATGGTTGTCCGGCGCGGGACTCGAACCCGTGACATGAAGTTGCGATGCGACTGTTTTAACCATTGCGCCACACGTGCAGTCATATATCAACACACACTTACAAAAAACTGGCTAGATCACGAGCAACGTAAGTTCCGTCCCATCTCCGTCGAACCATGAGAATACTTTTGTAACATCTTTGAACGGAACCTTCAAAACCATGATTATTTGTACAGAACCAAATTACGAGCAAATAAGATAATTCTCTTAAATAATTGAAAGAGTTCAGAATTATTTACTTAAAATTATTACCGCTTTCAATGCCTCTATAATTCCTGTACTATACCTAGTATAGTCTATCCTTTGAGTGAGAGTAGTTCAAATACATTTGAAATCAAATCAGTCTGATGCTTTTGGGAGCTACGGGCTATACAAAGTGCATCTAGTGTCTCTATATCTATGAGAAGTAAATAGGTACTCCATCTGATATCGTACCTGAATTTAAAAAAAAAAACAGAATGTAATTAGTTCACTACTGCAAAGTTTGTAATAGTTCGGGTGTTGTCGTTAAAAAAATCAATAATATTGATGGTCTAATGTGAATAAGTTCTTAGGGATACATGACCCATAAATTCCATTCGTATGTATAATCATCTCTGACATAATCCATCTTCATACTCCTGCCGCACAGACTAACAATAGAAAAACTCGTTTCTGTTGAGGGCTTGCCACCTGTACAATGATGCGTGCCAGAGAGTTGACATTGATCATTTTAATATGAGCGCTCCACAAGTGAAATAAGATCTTGTGTAACAAGTATTTTTCTTACAATGTAATGGTTAATCATCACCATTTTATTGTGTGCCTGGAGGTACTACTGCCTTTAATTATCAATTGTTTAAATAGTATAAGTGAAAACTTGTAATTGGCCTTAACTTAAACATACAACTACAACATATTAGTCTTTAATTAGTTTTTAGTAAGTTGTTTTTAACTTAAAAATAAAATAAAATGACCCTCCCGATCGTCAAACGCTTACGGGGCTCTACTTCTTAAAATATTAACGCTGAGTAACACAAAACGTCCCTGAAAACCGACCCGTCAGTAACCAGCCTGTATTTTGAACCTTTATGGGGTTCTCTTTAGCTAGGATTACTTAGCTTGTGGTTTTATTTGCTGGATGGCTTAAACCCTCACTCGCCCCTAATTCCATTTGAAGCAGTGAATGCCTCAAAGGCTAAATGTAAACATCTGATAAAAAAACGTGTGTACGTTGGAGAAACTCACCTTCAAGAACGAAGATGCTTTAAGAAATCCTAGCTAAAAGGTAATAATGAAAAAATATATAATAATATCCTGGGACATTATTCACTCACAGTCATCAGATCCCATATAAAGCAGAGCTTGTACTATGGAAACCAGATAACTGATAAACTACAGCGATTCACAAATATTTTTTAGCGAGCCACACATGCATGTTCATCTTTCATTACGTTATCATATAGCTCGTCTGTTCAATACTAATACTACTACTAATAATCGGACGCAAGCAGATACTCGTATTTAATAGAAAGACACACTAAGAAGAATAGAATGCCTAATGCCTGCTTGCATGCTGCATGCCTGCTTGCGTTGCATGCCTGCTTGCATGTTGCATCCCTGTCTGCTTGCATGTTGCATGCCTGCTTACTTGCTGCATTCCTGCTAGCATGCTGCATGCCTGCTTGCATGCTGCATGCCTGCTTGCATGCTGCATGCCTCCTTGCATGTTGCATGCCTGCTTGCATGTTGCATGCCTGTCTGCTTGCATGTTGCATGCCTGTCTGCTTGCATGTTGCATGCCTGCCTGCTTGCATGTTGCCTGCAACCGCCGAGTGCCAGATCCCCTCTATAATTGTTGGTGAATCATTTGGGTTAGGTTAGGTTAGAACTGTGACCGGGGCATCAAAATATTTTTATTCGTATTTTTGATGTTTCGAATGATCATTAAGACGGTCTTTTTGTTATTCGATCTATTGAAGCTCGGTATTATGAGAATAGTAATTATAAACATTAGGAATATTGAAATTTAGGACTTATAAAACTAGGAGTAATGAAAAGACGGAGTTGTAATATTCAGAATTTTCTAACATTCGGAATTATTCGGTATTTTGAAATTCGTGTTTGTGACTGTCGGAATAAAGATTTACGTATTAATGTAGTGCACCCACAAAAGAGTAAACCCTAAACTCAAGTTATTTGGCCTCACTTCCCCATTTCAGCTTTCAGTGCTTGTCATTGACGGATCTATCTGCACCGAGCTCGTTACACTATCTACATTACATCTATAGCTTCTCTTTTAACGAAGTTTGATGCTCCGGAACAAATAGTGCTTTCCAATGAATTGTTACAAACCTTTAATATCGATTCTATTTCTATCAGTATCTGCTTAGTAGTTTAAACAGGTGTTTATACATAAATATATTCTCAGTTTAGTATTTGATTTTCAAAGACAAATTCTACTACTTCGGATAATTCGGATATAGAGGTACATATATGTGTCGCAATCGAGTCATCATCGGAACTCAAGCGCCATCTGTTGGTGCTTCATAGAGTCAATGATACACCAGCTGAGCGGCACGCTCGAAACTTTTGGAGCAGTAGCCGGTCAGTGCGGTCGAATATTGAATCCTAAAATTATGTATGCATCATTTAATCGTGTTTGCACTAGCACTATAAACGTGAAACATATTTTTATCCTGATAACACTAAAACTAGATACCTTAAGTGTATTTTAACGTGAAATACACACACGGTCATGAAAAAACTATAAGGGTTCCCAAAGGACTCGGAAATTTTAAAATAATGGTTGAAAATTTATCTAACTACTTTGCACCTGTCTGGTTTGCTTTGATTAATTTCATTAAATTCAAGGAGCGCTGTGTACCTAACACAGCGCTCCTTTAGTAGGTAATAACAATAATAATATAATATATCTTGGGACAATGTCACACGGATCATCCTAGTCCCAAACTAAGCAAAGCTTGTACTATGGGTACCAGGCGACGATACACATACTGATATTGATATATAAATACTTAAATACATAGAAAACATCCATGACTCAGAAACAAATATTCGTGCTCATCACACAAATATTTGCACTTACCGGGATTCGAACCCAGGACCACCAGCTTCGTAGGCAGGAGCACTACCAACTAGGCTACGGTGACCGTCATTATTTGTGTTACAGCCCGCCAACCAGATGGTTAAATGCGACCCCCGTCTAGGCAAGTATAGACGCCAGCACATCCAGCTACCCCAATCTGTAAAATTAGATGACGTGCCGCATATTGTACCGCGGAGACGTGAACGCGGCTATCGCCACCATCAAGACCAAGCGCACCATCCAGTTCGTGGTCTGGTGTCCTACTGGGTTCAAGGTGGGCATCAACTACCAGTCCCCAAGCGTTGTGCCAGGCGGCAGTGACCTGGTTAAGGTAAAGCGTGCCGTGTGTATGTTTTAACACCACCGCCATTCCCGAGGCCTGGGCGCGTTCGACCACAAGTTAGACCTTATGTACGGGAAGCGTCCCTTCATGCACTAGTACGTGATAAAGATAAAGATATATTTAGTTGCGTAAAACGCGTGGGTGAAGATATGAAGAGGGAGAGTTCTCCGAGGCCCGTGAGGATCTGGCCGTGCTCGAGATGGACTACGAACAAGTCGCCAGGGCGAGGGTGAGAGAGCTGAAGGGTACTAAGCTCAAGTTTGTTCGAAGCAGCACTATTTAAGAATGATTCTTTTAAATTATAAGTAAGCGAATTGTTTACCACGCATTGTATAGAATGACAATTAAGCTTATACTATACCTATGGCAGTAAAATGATTAATGATTATTACGATGCAGCGATGTAGGGCTCTCAATATAACAGTGGTAGATAGGTAATTATATTTTAGTTAGAAACTTACAATGCAATTTAAACTTTGATGCCCAATTTGCAAATAGAACATTTCCTTACCATTTTTAAATGGCTAACTTAAAAAGCTGTTAGGGAAGCGTCCTGCTTTAAAACTTTTTAAACGAACATCACGGCACGCCACTTGTTTCACGTGACCGTGACACGTGCCTTTGTAAAATTAGAGACTATGTGTTGATATTTATCAACGGTCGCCTCTTACGGCAAAGAATATATACATACTAATGTACGGCCCTAAGAATGTTTAAATGACATCTGTCTGATTAAAATTGACAGGTGTCATAAAAGCATTCTTATAACGGCCGGTCATCGTCTTTATTAATTTACTGTAATAGCAATCAAAGGTCCAAAGACAAATTTCGTAGTTCTTATTAATAATACTAATAATATCACTTTAATAAATATTATAAAACTTATATCCAACATCAAATGAGTGTGGTTTCGGCAGAAAATCAGAATAAGTAATTAAACTTAAGAACACCACCATTACGAACAAAAACTAACTTGCAGTGCAGCAGAATAGTGAAATTATGCGCCGAGAGAAGCGCTACCCGCAGCAATTAGATATGGCACGGCTTTTTGAACAATAGACATTGCGACGGCTGAACAACCACGACGGCTCATGACAACGCACTCACAACAATATAAACTCCAACAATAATTGTCTCCGGGGAGCCAACTTGAAAACTTTTTGTTACTCCATCAAATCCATACGCAATATGGTTCCGTACATCCTTTAAATAATAATATGTTCTCACGTACACCTTGAAAGGCCAACAAGTTCATTCACCCTGACAGTACGGGCAGCATGAGCTCTGCTTGAGCTGAATTGCTGTCCCTTATAAAGTTCCTATAGCAACCAAAAATGCCTATAGAGAACGACCGTATATTATAATATCCTGGGATATCCTGGGAAATTATTAACACATGGAAACCAGATAACTGATCTACTACTTTTCTTTTGTAAATACATACTTATATAGATGATAATGCCCAGACTAATAGACATGTTCATGCACACAAATATCTGTCCTGGGTGGGATCGAACTCACGACGATCTGCCAATCACCCCAACCGGCCCGCTCGCTATTATATGTTTCATAACCCAGACATTACAGGCAATGTGCAGAGACAGACGGCTTTGGCTAATCTATTGTCCTTTAGAAGTACTCTAGTACAAGCGGTTTAAGGGTATATGACCAATGATGACAATAACATGAAGAAGAGCGATTAAAGATTACTAACAATAAGTAATGAAATAATTATTTCGTTCTAAATAAAATTACCTATAACGGGCTTTAAATCTCGTTATTAACCGATTTCAAAAAAGAGAAAAGTTATCAATTCGATCCGTATGTATATTTTCCTGTACACGATTGCGCCACGATTTGAGAACCGATATAGAGTTTATTTTTTATTTGATCGAGTGTTTAATATGTTCCTGTGTATTCTTTGTAAAAACAACTACCTAGAACAAAGAATTTCAGTCTTACAATTTCAATGAAGTGTAAACAGTGAAACTAGTGGACTGAACTCAGCCTTAGGCTAGTAACTTGAAAGATGTTAAAGCGAGTGTTTAAAAATTTAAAGTGGCGTTCCCGCCGACATACATTGTGAGGCTTCCCGATAAACATCCCCGGGCGCCGCGGCGTGAGGCCAAGCCGCATTGTTTATGTTCTACGCGCCACTACGTGATGTATTATACTCGTCGGCGACTAGGCGACTGCTCGCAACTCCTCAAACTAGAAAATAACTGACTCACGTCATGCGTCACTTTGTTTAAAGTGGTACTCAAGATTTTTACTGCGACTAGACGTAGGTATTGAAGGTTTGGCTTTAGAGAAATCAAATTTGTAAGTTATTATTTTCGGAACTAATATTTAAGTATATCTATTTAATGTTTGAATTGTTTGGTACCTAATTGTTATACGTAGTTATAATTGGTTAACTTTTAGAACAGAAAAATAAATGAGAGCTTTTTTTCCAAGGTTACGAGAAGGAAATGCATTATTGTATTTGTTTATAATATTTTATAAACATTGTACCTCATAGTCTTTACTTTGTAAGTGATAAATTGTTTTGGCGGGATTGATCCCAATCTTTATAAACCAATAAAGCAGTGAAGCGCCCTACGCTGGTATAGATTAACAAGCATCTACTGTAAATACTAGCAGCATCCTAAAGTGATCCTTGACTGCCTCGTCAGTCTAGCGGTGGCGTGTTTAAATGCAAATAATGAAAGTCATAAAATGATTTTGGAATTTTTCTGCCATTTCACTGTCGCAGTGCACTACAGTATGTCCCGCGCTGATAGCTATTCTCAATTTGGATTAGCTGCCGAGGTTGAAATTCGGCTAGGAGGACATTATTATCCTAAACTTGTTTTTACGCCATAGTTTGGTTTGCATTCTGAATGAGGGCAAAATATAAGCCTGAAAACAGCGTTTGGCCACTGGCGTTGCCGCGTTGGAGGAATTCACGGCCTATGCTGGAGAACAATTTACATTAGCCTTTACTAGAGAACAAATCAAATCAAATCAATCTTTATTGTGTGAAATTTGGTACAAAAAGAGGATCTTATTCTATACATACATAGTTCTCAAAAATCAACCATACAGGTGTACACAATTTTACAGTTCCTGCAGTAATAACGAATGTCAAGTGTACTTAAATATTCTCATGTTAATTAACTAAAAATAATGAATACCAAATTGTCATAACATTAATATTTTTCATAATTAAACAATCCCAATAATATCAAATTAATACAAAACAAATACAAAATTACATTCAAATTTATATAACAGTACCTAATTATTTATACGAATTGAACCCTAGACACGGATTAAAATAGATCATTATGTCTACCACAAGTTCATGTAGTTTATTTCCTCGATGATACTTGCAGGTGATTCCAGTAGGTGCATTAACTAGCACCGCCTCTTGCGGAAACTTCAATGAACTTAAAATGTCTATACTAAAAAACAGTATGTTTCATCGAGTAAGTATAAACTATATGGATTCATAGTAGGAGTACTGTTCTAACATACATCTTTGTGCGCCGCGCCGCAAATAGTGCGTACGAGTAGCGCCATCTCGTGACCCATAATGGAATGTCTACCCCACGTTGAAGTATCAAATAAAATAACAATGAAGCCCTAGTCATTGTTATTTTATTTTATTGTAATATACCGTTTCTTACTGAGATAAGAAAAAATAAAGTAATCTACTAGCTGACTTACAACGCAACATGTAGTATAATAATCAAGAACCATTCGACAATATGTAGTAAAACTATAGCTAAAATTTGAAATTTTGTTAATTAAACCTACACATGATCCTTGACAATAACTTAATTTAAGTTAGTTAAATATCGTTACTGCTGTATAATAAATCTTATTGTAAATTATTTCCTACAATCCGTGTACCTAAATATCTATATGTACCTAGAAATAATTATAAATTAAGTATATATTACTACGAATATGTTTTTTTTTTTTTTTTTTTGCCTCCTATTATGGAGCAATGGCTCGCACGTTCAGTGCATCCGCCAGTTTCGAGTATTGAGATTCTCAAACTTTCTGGTAGGTAGCTTTTAGGTTTATGTTGTATTATTCATTATTTAGCGACGGTTACAACTTTGAAAAGGTTACGAATATGTTCTGACTATTTACAAGCGCTTTTTTAAAGTCTACGTGAATAAAAACCTTTTTTTTTTTTTAATAAAAAGTATCAGGAATATCCTGGCGTACGGGTCAACAATGTAAGGTGTTTGTTCCCCCAGTCAATCTGCTCATAGCAAATAATATCTTTGGCTCATTTTGTAGGGTCAAGTCAAGATTTAAATTTTGTGACCTCAAATATGTTTTGTACAAAAATGCAAAAAAATACATTAGGCACACGACCCTGTAGATGAAATAGTTTTTTTTGTAACCTTTCCTATTTTGGTAAAATTTTAACAGCAATGATTGCAATTTACATTTATAATACTAGTAGTATTGCATGCGATTACATTTATTTTGAAGTTCTTCTTGGTCCTATAATTTATCCTTCGGTACGTAACCTATACCTACTACTTACAGTCTTATATGTTTAACCATGAAGATTTTTTGCGTTTACGCATTTATACCTTCCGATTATAGATAATAATTTCAAACATATAATGCAACTGTGTAGTACATAAAATAAAAATATATATATTTTAATGGATATCAGGATGTCATGCAGTAGGTATTCAGATATCTAAGTATTTAAGCTTCCATAATAATACAAAAATAAGATTTCAAGATTCAAAATATTTTAGGATTATAGCATTGCCTTTCCTTTATTAAATTATAGCTGGTTTTTTGTTTTCCTGTTCTTACCTCATATGACTTTGAACTACATAGTTAGCAGACTTACCTACATTTAAATTCGACAACTCTGAATTTCTAATAACTCGCATTATTATTTACTTCATACACTCAGACATATGAACCAGTTTTGATTACTTATTTTACGCTTACAGCAAGTAATTTCAGTTATTTTTGCGCAAACATCGTTTCTTGCTGCTCGACTGAGTATTATCTACAGAGCTCTTTTCACAATTTTCTTAATTTTAGTAGCATTAATCGACCCAAAATTGATATTAAACACTATTAGTTTGCTTAACATTCTCCTTTCAAAGTCAATAACTGTAACTATGCATCCAGTTACGTCTTTGTTTATAAATATCTAAATAAAATATATAGAAGTTCAGAAAACATGTCCCATAAATAACTCAACTAACTTGGTATATAATAGGTCTTTACCTATGAAATTGCCGTTTTGTATGAAAAAATTTAAACGAATTTTTTTCATGAATTTTTTTATTTGTATTAATCGAAGTAATCACCCATGCAATCAATGCATCTTTGCCATCGCAGTGGCAGTTTATTGATGCCCTTCTTAAAGAAATCAGCTGGACGGGAGGCAACAAATTCTTCAAAGGCATTTTGTACTGCCTCTCGGGTATTGAATTTTTTTCCCGCCAAGAAGTTATCCAAATTCTGGAAAAAGTAGTAGTCTGTAGGCGCAAGGTCTGGTGAGTAGGGCGGATGACGGAGAGCTTCCAACCCCAGTTCTTGCAACTTGGAGACCGTCTGCTGTGCAGTATGAGGTCGCGCGTTGTCGTGCAGGAGCAGCGGAGACGAGCGATTGACCAATGCTGGTTGGAGATGCGCCAGCTTCTCCATCATTGTGCTCAGTTCTTCACAGTACACATCTGCAGTAATGCTCACCCCGTTTGGTAAGAAGCTGTGATGAATCACACCGGCGCTAGACCACCAAACAGTGACCATCACTTTTCTAGGGGTAAGTTTTCGTTTAGGGCATTGTTTAGGTGCTGAACCAGGATCCAACCAACTTGCTGAGCGCTTGCGGTTATCAAACAGAATCCATTTTTCATCGCAGGTAACAATGCGGTTCAAAATTCCTTCATTTGTGTGTCTGTTGAGCAGTGCAAGGCACGTCTCGACGCGTACTTCGCGCTGGCGATCATTGAGTTCGTGGGGCACCCATTTGTCAAGCTTTTTTACCTTGCCAATTTGACGCAAATGGACCAATATTGTTTTGACGCTAACGTCGAAAGCTGCTGCTAATTCAGCCGTAGATTGTGTATCATCAGCTTCCACAACCGCCTTTAATTCGTCATTGTCGACCAAAGTCTTCGGACGACCGCGAGGTTCATTTTTCAGGTCGAAATTTCCAGAACGGAAGCGAGCAAACCAATAACAGGTGGTGCGTTGGTTTGTAGTGTTAGCTCCGTAAACGTCGTTGATGTTGCGTGCCGCTTGTGCCGCGTTGCTGCCACGACGGTACTCATATTCCATAATTACTCGAATTTTTAACGTATCCATGATGACGAAAAAGATTGAAATGCGATGAAAATGTAACACTAATCAATAAAGAAATGACTACTTTTGGAAAAAAGAATCCATGTTTTTAAAATAAAATTAATTTGAAATTAGAATTCTTAGCCAAACAAAAATTATTTTGATTTGAAATGGCCAGTACTGCAGAACGGCAATTTCATAGGTAATGACCTAAAACTCATAATAAATTATTCGTAACACAAATAGTTGTCCTGCGCGAAAATCGAACCTGTGGCGAGGCGACTGTCTTAACCGCTGCGCCACACGTGCACTCATTAAAGTCAGTCCTATTTATACATGTTCTTCGCTTAAGACCCTTTTCGAGAGATTGATTTAGTGTTACTTTACACCCCGTTTCACGGTAACTACAATGCATTGGAATCTGGAATACCGAGTGAAGTTAGTCGCAACCAAAGATATTACAAAACAAGAGACGGCCGAAGCGGCAGATTATTTTATCTGTGCTTTTTATGTCATAAATCCAGTCGGCGTTTTACATTTGTTTATTTTGTTTTTAAGAAGATAATTAGTGATATTACTGGATTATTACGCTAAGTAAGTATATATATTTATTCCTTCGAATATTATACTCAGTTTTACTTTAATTGATAGGATACCTACAATCATGACGCGATGTATTGTGACAACAATTCAACATAATATTTGTTTTTAGTTTATTTGCCCTAAAACTATCCATCGCATTCAATTAACACTAATTAAATTTTAACTTTAATTCGTTTATTTATTGTTATTAAATGTATAGGGCGAGGTAGATTAACAATATTCAGTGATTACATTTTGTAGACTGTATTAGGTTAGAGCAATGAGAACTGTGTAGTAAATAGTTACCTATGTTTTACACGGTTAAATCTAAAAGACGATTATAATCCTTGGTAATAGATAAGTGCAACACTCGTAAAAGATTTTCACGTAAAGGCATGCACGACATGCATCACATATTAGTTTAACTCTCATAAGAGAGAACTGGGTCCACAAGTATTGGTAAGTACCGTCTGTTCCGAGTTCGTTGCGTTCGTTGCTCTCTGAGTATATTAGTTTATTAATTATCTACATTAATTTGGATATTACCAAATTAATAAATAATATGGGACTCTCAATTCACTTGATTCAAAGTTCTGCAATAGGTTACTGATGGGCCTGTTAGCGTGGGTAGCAAATGCTTGTTTTTCACGCTGGAAGTCATGGGTTTGATTCCCACGCAGGACAGATATTTGTGTGCATGAACATGTCTGTTCGTCCAGAGTCTAGGTGTATCTATATAAGTATGTGTTAAGAGAAGAAAAGAAAAGTTGTATATTATTATGTAGAATATTAGTTTTCTGGTTTTCATAGTACAGCTCTGCTTAGTAGGTATGGGATCAGATGGCTGTGAATAATGTAAATAATGTCCCAGGATATTATTATTATTTATTTTACTTGTTTAATATAAAATAATTGGACATTTCTTCTGCCTTCTACATATTATTATATCTAGGTATATTTAGTTACACAAATACCAATTCTATCTACAATATGAATTCTTGCTTTAGATTGTCAAAAATGTGCATGAGTAAGGCAACCTTAGAGTAAATAAAACCAGCCAATTGCGAGTCGGTCTTGCGCACAAAAGGATCAGTACTATTATCTATAACAACTAACATTTGTTGTATGGGAGCCCCCTTAAATTTTTATTTTGTTTTTTAGTATTCATTTTTATAGCGGCAACAAAAATATATTTAATTTATGAGATACAGCTTGGTGACAGATGGACAGACAGTCATAGTAATAGGGTCCCATTTTACCCTTTGGGTACGGAACCCTAAAAAGTACTCAGGTACTCATATTATCATACATATATCTTACACTTATACTTAACATATAGGGCTTCTTTTGATTATAATTTTGCAACCATTAATTGCAAATATTGAAGTACCAAACTGAAAACATCAAGGTCAATAAATTGCCAGAAAGAGCTCTGTCAACCTTGAACACTTGCAGCATATTAATTAGTTGAATTTTGCGATTGCTTCATTGAATGTAATCTGCAAAATAGATGTAGGTTCTTTCCCAATTAATATGCTCATAAAGTGAAAAAATGCTATGACCCAAGAAATTATCTATTGAAGACATTAGAATGTCAAATGTTTTGATCAAATAATATTTCTTTTTTGTCTTATTTGTCCTCCAACATACTGATTTATTGTTCCGTAATCAAAATATAATAAAATACGGGACTAAATATTATGTCTATTCTAGCCACAAGATTTGTGTACCTGAAATTCTTTTATTTCAAATAGGCTTTTTGTATTTTTATAAATCCAACAAAAATAGTTTTAAGCACAAGAAGGCTGACCATAGTCATAGCAGATTGTATATTTATAAAAAGATATTGGCCTAATTTTTTTACTTGAGGAAGAGTATAATTGTATATGAAAATGCCAGCTAGTAATGTCTTGACAAAAAATGTAACCAACTACATCTAACTCATATCGTATAGATGGCGCCCGAGGAGTCCTATATAACATAAAGTAACTCGTAGCTCTTAGAGTTCATCTTGAATAATAATTGTAAATTTTTCACTGTGTAGCAGAGCAGTTGAATCGCAAAGTGCACTAACTCATGAGGTAGAGTGTGTGTTTGCACGGGTAAATGCTCAAATTTTTATGATTCTTCATTTGTTTTCGTACAAATGTTGAGCTCACCTGTGCATCACTTGACGGTAACCGGCACTTAGCGTATAATAGGCGATCTATAGACATGAAAAACATTAAATTTTTTGTTGTTTTTATTAAAGTGAGATTGATTCGGTTCGCGTCTATATAAAATGGTCTAATTGGTTACTAGTTTAGCCTATTACTTATTCAGACTCCGCCCGCCATTGTGTTGATTGCAGCTTTGTGAAAAGATTCTCGTAGTAATCTATTATTCATGGATAATTAGTATACTCATGAATTCCCTCTTATGAATTGTTAACCCACCTTCCCGCGCACATATCTACATACCAGTTATAACTACCTTTCTTAGTTTGATATGCTTGTGAAAGATTTTAAATAGCATCAGTGACATAATATTTATTTGAGTATAAATCTCATGCTATTCCGATACTCCTTATGGTATAATTCTTTAGACTACAATTAAAAAATTATCTTATCCAACAGCGTGATATCAAATAAACAGAACATTAATATACATACTTTCTAATATTTTATTATATTATAACAAGACCACCAATAAGCCCCATAACTGTCACTGTGGGGTTCAGACCTTTAGGGCACCATGGCCTATCTTGTCGCCGCAGTGCGGGTAGGCTTTCACGCCACTCATTCGTCGGGCGCTGGCCACCGTTCACGTGCCGGCTCTCTTAGAGCCTAACGGTATTTCTTGTGACGATGGCAAGTGGCCTGATGTTATGACGTTTATCCCTTGGAGTCGTGGGAGACCACTGGTATGGGACGCAACTTGTGTGGATACATCAGGCGGTGCTGTAGCGGAGGCTGCTGAGAACCTCAAACGGAGTAAATATGCTGCCGTAGGTGATGGCGTTTGGGGTCGAAAGTCAGGACAAGACTCCTTGACGAAGGACCGAGCTTCTGGGGCCCAAGGACCCATCCTTGGGCCCCAGAAGCTCGGTCCTTCGTCAAGGAGTCTTGTCCTGACGACTTGCAGAATACTCTGGTGATCAGAGAGCTGGCACGCACTTCGGCCCACGCATAAGCCTTGCGATCCAAAGAGGTAACGTCGCTAGCTTTTTGGGCACCTTACCCGCAGATGGCGACTTGAAAGCGGTTAAGTTACACTTTTATTTAGTATTTTGATTTTAAGTTTATGATAGGAGTTTTAGTTTCTATGTAGTTTTAATCTATTTCCAATAGTTTTGTTTAATTAGTGTGTACATAAATTTGAAATAAATAGACCACTATAATAGAATAATATTGGAAAAAGCATATCGACATTTTTATGATGCTTTTGTCATTAAATACATAAAATTACTTATTATGGAAAGCAATAGGATGGACTTTACCGAAACTTATTTTTCATACAAATCGGCCATTGGAAATGTTTCTATGGAAGTAACGAAAACAGCCATCAATTTCTGGATTGTTATAAAAAATTTGGTTGTTCAGAATCGTTACTAGACCGTGGTAAATATTTTTATTACGTTTGTCCATAAACGAATTGATAGTTTTTTTTACGGGACGAATACAGTTTCCCTAGCCTTTTGTAGGCTAGGGAAACTAAGTACCCGCATCGGAGAGCACCCTCTGTGGGTTCGAACTTCGACTCTGCGCGGTTACGGGCGGGGAGATGCAAAAGAGGGCGTATCATTTTAGGGATGTTTTGTGCGACTTTCGTTCTACGTCAATACGCGACGCGGGCCTCCCTTCCGATTTAGGTTTGGAGGGGGCGCATTGATAGCAATCCGCTAATATTCTTTTCTTTATTTCTTCTTCCCTTCCTTAACGGCTTAATAGAGAATTAAGTTCAACTAATAACATAATACTTGGAATTGGGACACGTTGGTTATATTTTTCAAATGAGGTCGAAAATGACCTGAAATATTTTAAAAAGAATAAAACTTAGTACCTTAAATATTTATTTAGTATCTGAAATTAGTTATTATACCATTAATCCAGTAAATTGTATACTGCCCTATTTTAATAAACTGTAAATACTTGTTTAAATTAATACATATTAATATATCATGGGACATTGTTCACACACGGCGATCTGATCCCAAACTTAGCGGAGCTTGTACTAAGGAAACAAGATAACTGATATAAGTATATGCCACATAGTACTTTTTTTTGTAACATAGACTCACGCCTGTCTCCCAGAGGGGTAGGCAGAGACAACGGACTTCCATTTGTCACGATCCTTGCACACCTCTTTCGCTTCGATTACTGACGTTCTATTCTTCATACATGCTCGCCGGTTTATGTAAATACATACTTATATATATAATTACACCCTGACTCGGGACAAACAGACATGTTCATGGACACAAATATCTGTCCTGGGTTGGAATGGAACCTACGACCTGCAGCGTTAAAGACAAGCATTTACCAACCACGCGAACCGGTCCGTCACGCCTGTTTCCCAGAGGGGTAGGCAGAGACAGCGGATTTCCATTTGTTTAACAGTTTACATGTGAGGGTCAAAGAACAAAACGTTCATCAAGCGACAAAAACCCCTCATGACATAGGTATTGTGTCTGTATGACAAGGACACCACGAAACTCTCGAACGAACGCCCTTAACGCCTTTGTAGAAAGATCACATATAGAAATTCGACAACAACTTATTGACCGCACCGTTTATTGGTAATAAAAAAACTATGATGTATTTGGATCTTCTTTTAAGCGTTTTATTTTGCCTTAAAGTAATAAGCTAAAGAAAATAACTGACTAATACTACGATTTGAGAACAGATGGACTAGTCTTCGATATTCCTATAAAATTTGAAGATCAATACAGACAAGTACGATAACTGCATTCGGGTGTTAGGCTCAACATGAGTTCTCTAAACACAAGATAGGTGGACTGCTATCGACGAATACTGACAACTTGCTGGCTGAAATTAAATTTTAATTTGATTTGAATTTATAATAATTTATATATATTGATGGTTGGATGTCCCTGGTATAAAAAAAACGTAAAATCATCAAATATATTACGGAACTGACTGCGTACTAATTAAGTAGTAGTAGTGCGTACTATTTGGAGACAGGAGTCATGTTATCCGCCAAGACACGACAATCTTATGAATTTTTGTGATTCCCCTGTTATTGTTCTACTTGGTACTCGTACATGAACTGTCATCAAGGTCTTAATTTGTTTAAAACTAATGTGAGGCATATTTTAATTTAACATTTTATTCACGTAACGAACGGTTTTTTACTCTATTTTAAGGTAATAAGTACCCCTTTGTTAGGGAGTACTCGCGACTGCGTTCCTAGAGCCACTTGTATGTTTGAATATTAGTATAGTCATTCTTTTCCTAAGAAATGATTTGAATTCTATACCGTAATAATCAGTTACAATTTCAATTTTAGATTTAAAAGAAATGGACTTCATGGCTGGATTTAACGATATGCCACCTGAAACAAAGACGGCATTTGAAAATTTGATCATGCATATGCTGGAGAAGCTCAAAATGGAATTCGAGAATAACCAATTACACGTATCTCTAGATAATTTTGAGAATAGAGTTGCATACTACACTGGAATTCCTAAAACAAAACTACAGGTTATGCAAAAAAGAGATAAAGCAAGGAAATTAAAGGTACAATCTGTCAATATTGATACCCATATTAGGGTTTTAAAATGTTTGATTCATTTTTATTCACTAAGGCGATTTCCCACACCGCAGCTTTTATACGAGGAATTAAAAAGTAATACTCAAATAGCCAACTACACGTTGGAACAATTTGAAGCAGAACTATTTCTGCTGGGTTTTGATTATCGAACAGTAAACGGCCGCACAATATATATGGAAGATCCAAAGTTAACGTATGAAAGATACTTTTACCTTGAAAAAATAAAGAAATTACGAGGAAAGAAAGGAACAATTTATTATATATCAGTAAGACAAATCGATTCTGATCTTAGCTTTATAAAGCCTGGGCTAACAAGAAACATAAGTGATGGAAACTCTATTTATCATGGATGTGTGTTAATGCATGCAGCGACTAGGGGTAGCCTTACACATGCCATGTATTGCCACAATGCTACCGAAGAAGATTTTAATAAGTGGATAGTAGATATTTTACTTAAACTTATTGATTCAGGTAGCAAAATTGTATTTGATAATAGTCCACTCACCAGAAAATTAGAGTTTTCAACGATATCAATGTACGATACGAAAAATGATATGCTAAAATGGTTACGTAAACAAAATATACCCTGCAGTCCACATCTAAATAAAGCTCAGTTATATGAGTTGGGTAAAAATAAAACCTGCGGTGGTATAAACAAAATTGATCAAATTATAATAGCAGAAGGTCATGAAATATTACGATTGCCAAGAAATTTTGATTATTTGTCTCCTTTAGAAAGTGTTTGGCAAGCTATACGAGATGAATGTGCAAAAGAACCAAATAACAAAAAATGTCAAACCGACATAAATGATATAATTTTATCCCTATTAGAAACACAAGTTATAGGTAAGTTTGCGAGTTATGAGAAAGATATCCAGGAAAAAGAAAATATTCTGTATTCATATGACAGAGATATGGAGTATAATTTAGATAAATATATTATGGACTCGAGTATCGAAAACTATGATCTTGAACAGATTTTGGAATATAATTCAGGAGACACTCACGCCGTACCTACGCCAGCTAATAAATTATCGTTAGATACACCAGCTGCAACATCATCAGGTATTGGTCGTTTCTCAAATCAAAATATTTGTGTTATAGATAGTGTTAGTAGCCTATAAGTAAGCTTGTACTAATTGTAATTAAGGACTATTATTGAATTTTGAAATATGTCACGTGTTATTTAAGGAAGTGTTAAGGACAATTTGAAGGTTCACTTGGCCGCCGCCATGGCGTGGCTGTAATTCTACCGTGGGGGCATTTTATGTATAGGTTGTTGACAGTGAAGTTATAATGAAACCACAGAGATCTTGTATGCAGCATAGTCTTCTTTATATATACCATTACACAGTTACACAGTACTTTTACTATTGTAATTGCGAAGGCTTATATTACTTTTGTACAGAGTGTATGGAAGAAAATATAAATCTAAATCTGCGAGAGACACGCTTTTGAATCGTAGTCTTTTATTACCAGTTCGAATGCTAGAATAGACAACCTTTTTTTCTTGTCTCTTCCATAGACCACGAGCCGAAATACATCGGCTGACCGTAGTGTCTTTTCGCCACATATGTCTCGAAAAAGTGCGTGGACTAATTTATAAACATTATATTATTAACCCCAAAGCAAAAAGAGGGCGGTAATAACTTTGACGTGGACGTCTGTCTATGTATGTGTCTGTATGTGGCATAGTAGCTCTCAAACGGATGGACCAATTTGGATTTTTTGGTCGTTTGAAAGCCACTATCCTTGCAGTGGTTCTAAGCTATGCTTGGTTAAATCGGTCCAGCAGTGTAAGAGTATCAGCTTTTTTCCAAAATGATGTAATTATAGTTAACCCGACTCGACCGTTTTCTAACGGTTAGGTTATTCTTATATATGTATATTATTATTTATAAGCATTATATTATTCTAGGTTTATTAATTAGGCAGTACACTTTATAGGAATATATAATGTCCTCTCGCTCGAATTTCGGCCCCGGCGGCCAGTCTCAAGTGTGTTCACAAACACAGGGGCATTTTCTATTCCATCACTCTCACGATCCAATGAGACGACTAGCGACACGACCGGCAAGAGGTCAGGGACAGGACCGACGGCTATACATGCTCTCCGAGGCACGGGGGTATGATGCAACCAACTCCTAGACTTCGGGCTGATACTGAGAACTTTTCTTCTTTACAGAAATGTCCCAAAATATTTTGTTCCTACCCGGGGTTTGAACCCAGGACCTCATTATCTGCGGTTTTACATACACGATACCGCTAGACCAGTGAAGCAGTCAAATTAATAAAATATCAATAATAATACATGTAATTAAAAAGTAAACATTTTTTTAATAGGCCCTCACCTTGCGTGGAATAAAATAGTCTCTTTTTAATTATTTCAGTATTTTTATATGATTAATTGTAGTTTTTATAATGGCTGCATAGTTTCGCTAATTCATTGATGTATCCTTTGAATC
Source organism: Pseudoips prasinana (assembly GCA_951640165.1). Taxonomy (NCBI): domain Eukaryota; kingdom Metazoa; phylum Arthropoda; class Insecta; order Lepidoptera; family Nolidae; genus Pseudoips; species Pseudoips prasinana. The sequence goes on from OX621245.1 coordinate 16,397,144, forward strand.
GTAATAAAATCCTTAACAGGGTTTAACTTCTGAACCATATTAGTATGTAATAAAGACTTTGCCCTCATAAGTGGTTTTGTTTCATTTTTATATAGATATCAATGTATATATTTTCCATGATAGTTAATATGCAGGTATATTCCGTGTTAGAAGCAGATCTCATTATTGAAGGTGGATAGTAGTAAATAAATACTCTGTTTTTGAAGGAGTTGGTACCTAATGGTGAACGAGGCAGAGGCTGGCACGTAAGTTTGAATATACTGTCTTTAACGCACCGAATATAATAAAACTTTTTAGTACTAAACTTAGCCGATAAAGTGTTAGTTAGGCAAGGTATTTTTACCAATCGTGCTATATGGGTTGTCATTAAAGGAACAAAAAATCACACATGGCAAACATTATTTTGTAATTTTTTTAAGATTGTTTATGACACATGGCATTTCATACAAGCTGCCAAGTCCAATATTAAGGAAATAAATAATACGATTTTATGAAAACTTTACGCATGAAGATAGGTTTAAAAAGTCAGTTAAGATTATATCACGTAACAGCTTTTTAGTACCAAGAGTATGTAAATACTTTTTAAACCGCGGACTGCGGAACCGACAGACATAAGCAATTAGTTAAATAAGGGATCTTTCTTTTACTACAAGACCCTACAAACAGGACCATCAGACTGTAGGTAATCATTATAGCGAACGAGCAAAAGCAAAAAGAAGTTTTTAAAGAGCACTTTATGTTTTCTTTTTGTTTAAAGTCCCCAACTTTGTTAACCAGACATTTAATTTCGGTAGCTTGACACAGGCTTTTAATTTTAACTTCTACAAAAATAGATTTATGAAAAAAAATAACTTGGTCCTGTTAGAAATTCATATTGTGTCAATATTGGACTATTCTTAAAATGCGGGGAGGAAATAGAGGAATATTTTTGTACATCATCAGTCTGATGTTGACCATGGCTGGACAAAGGCTTCTCTCTATAACGTTTCTACTTGGAAGGCTTTGCCGTAGTCACCTCGCTTGGCATGTGAGTAGCATCGTACACCGGTAGCGCTGCTGCCCGACTACTTTGTCTATACCTTGGACGCCTTTTACGACACCCACGGGATGGTGTCGGGTGGCCCTGTTATTCTTTCTAGGCCGGAACTACTCTGCTAATTACTGTAAGTAATAGCTCCTAATTCTCCTTTGACTTCATAATCGAGCCCAACTTAAACACATTCACTAAAGTTACTATGTATCTTATTAACAGTCATCATCCCATCCCTTCCAAAATAAATATCGTCATGCTAAACAAATAGCAGACAGTTTGCCGACATGTGGTTAATTGTTACAAAGTGTGTTTAATTTTCATTCGTTGTTCGTATTTCCAGCGGTAAACGACAACTGGGGCTACGTTGGCTAGCCCGAGGCACTTTAATCGATTTAACAGTGACCTATTTGTTTTATTCCAATTATTTATTTATTTTATTATATGCTTTGTGCGACCAAAATACAAGACTGAGGAATTTTAACTGACTGCACGTGTCGTTCAGTAGTTAAAGACGTCGCCTCGCTCTACGCTCGGCGCATTCGTGTGTCGGGTCCGATCCTCCCACATGACAACTGTTTGTGACCAGTAAATGGTTATATTGAATCCGAGTGTGTTTTGTGTTCTAGAATATGTTCCCAGTGCGGGCGTCGTCGAATAATACAGTACAGGAAAGGGCAAAAATACAATTGGCTCTCCAGAGTAGGTTGGTTATTCAATCAACAGGTTACCCATTTCAATTTAGGTATAGAAGAATGTTATTTGGATTCCTATGATATGGCGTTCGGGACATTATCTGGTGTAGAACCAACCGATTTACGTAAAGTGGGCCTGGGGCTCTACCGGCTAAATCGCCAAACATCGATTTCTTAAATGGCGTCAAATAAATAAACGCTAAAAAGGACTTAATCAATCGTTAAATCAGATTCCATGAGCACATGTGACGTCATAAATGGTCCGGAATCGATTGTCAACGTTGAAGCCGATTTAACGACTGATTAAGTAATTTTTAACCTTTATTTATATGAACGCCATTTAAGAAATCGATGTTCGGCGACTTAGCCGGTGAACCCATGGTGTGGCGACGATAGAGTTTTTGCCGCCGGAGAAGACCTCCGAAGCACGGGTGTGTATTACCACCAACTTCAAGACTCCGGGGTACTACTTGGTGTAAGTGAATTTTGCTTTTTAGCCTTCCTTTTAGATTTATGCCGTTAAAAACGTTACCGCAAGACTGCACATAAATGCTGCTAATTACACACGGACACGTCAATAATGTGTAATTTGATAAAATAACATTTAATCAAATTATTTATGTACCTTAGAATATACAGACGCCAGCACATCAAGCTACCCCAGGTCGTCAAATTTCCGCAATCGAAAGTGAACCTTATGCTTTTGTGATAAAGTTGAAAATCTATAAAAGAAATTTGACAGATTGGGGTAGCTGGATTTTGTGGCGTCTGTACATCTGTCAGTTACTGGTGATTGAATTAAATTTGGAGATCACCAAAACCAGACATCGTGATTGAATACTTTTGATATGGGTAGTTCCGCACCCAAAAGTTGCCAACGAAACGAAACCTGCTATTCTGCCCGTCTGTCAGTGGGCACGTTGTTACGTTGTTGCAGTAGGTCCATGAACTGGTAGACTGTTCACCTGAGTATGTATTAATAAACGAATAGGTTTATTCCCGTTGACCCCGAATGCCATAACCCCGTGACGGGGACAGCGGGACGTGATAAAATTTATTTCCCGTTGTCCCCATAACATGCATTCGACTGACGGGGACAACGGGAATAAAACAAAAACACGTCTCGTTATCCCCGTACACTGTTCTTGCTTACATTGTGTTCCAAATATGTAAGTAAATTAGTTTAAGATTGTGTACTTACCTATGTATTTAGGCAAAATTGAGACCATTATCATTCACAATTATCTACTATTTCGATCAAATTTATTACCTATATATAAAATACTACTTGTAAACTAAGTATAAATCCTTTATATTAATCTAATGGATAGTAAGACTAGTTCTACCAATATTCCATACACTTTGTTGGGTAAGAATGCCGACTCACATACCTAATACCTACTACAGAAAAAAGAAAATACGGGGACTGTGGGCATAAATGTTTAATTATTTTATTCAACTCTATTAACGGGGCCAGTGTACGGGGACAACGGGAAGTATTTTTTAATATTGAATTGAAGTACCGCTGTCCCCGTAGGACAGGGACACGGCGTACGGGGACAACGGGAATAAACGTTTCTATTACCGCCATAATAACAATTAATAATTATTAACTTTTAGGGGCTTTGTATGGACAAGAAACATCAAAATTCGACGTTTTTCGTAACTGGACTGTTGGTCTAGTATGGTTACTGACCCTGACTGCTAAGTCAGAGGTGGGTTCGATTCCCACCCGGGACAAGTCTGTGTGATGGACACGATTATTTGTGTGTGATTGTGTCATGTATGTATTTAGAATTATATAAGTATGGTTATCAGTTGTCTGGTTGTCAAATCACAGGCTCGGCCTAGTTTGAGATTAAATGGCAGTGTGTTACTTGTCTCAAGATATTTTTTTTCCGACGGTATGTGTACGAGTCCGATTAGTAGGTAAGGTACCTACTAAATTTTATTCTATCGAGGTAAAGTATTTAAATGATGTTACGGGACTAGGGAAGTTTTTTTAAATACCTATATATCTATTTTTAAGCAAGATAATCCGAATTGTTTTGTTTCTAGTATTGCTGAAATTAAATAAAAAAATGGCCTTACAGGCTATTCAGGATTAATGTCTCCATACATCCAATGTGGCAGATAATATAGGCACTAATCACTAATATCATATTAATATTTATTACTATTAATACCCGTTCAAGCTTTTCCAAACCCAATCAAAAACAGACTTGTAACTATTGAAGTGCTAGACAGATTTTTTTGAAATTAACTAAAAACAGAAGACTTAGGTATATCTGAGCCTATAAAATTCGGCTAATTATGCATTGATTTATAGCTTTTACTTCACTGCCAAAGTACCAATACATTCAGAGTTCCAACTCGGCTTCAAACTGCGTGCCTATTTAATTTAGATAATAAGTTTTGATAAATTCTTTACTCTATGATACGGCCCGTCATTCCCCTCCCTCGCGTTAATTCAATAATATTTTTCTGTAATAAACGCATAACTTACTTTTAATTATACGTCTTGAGTGAGGTAAATACAGTTACATTCATAACTCTGGGCAAAACTGTCCTCGCAATATTCACTCTGAAAACCTATTTGCATGCATTCCACCTATGAACAGCTGTAACTCCTAATAAACTTAGTTATCTACGCAATTGAATAAGTCGGGCCGGACGCCAACCGCTTCGAATTAAGTTGTGGGTGGCAGCAATAGGGTTTTTAAAAAGACAGGCAGGTGTTACCAGCTTGGAGAGCTGAACAAGACCGACTATTTTATTTGGTAATTCGTTACACAAAGACTTATTCTAATTTACATCTATACAAAGAACCATTATTCTAATATTACTGTTTCCTGTTATTCGGTGAAGTAGATAAGGAATTTAGGGCCATTGACTCCTTATCGTCTAATTAACACTAAGGTTACTGTGCTTGTGTTATGACGATATAACTCCTCCCCCCTTAAGTAGGAGGCACGCAGATTGCTGTGCCGGCTGCTGTTCTTCAGTTTTCGTGAACAGTACTTAGGCTTGTGGCGATCTAGGTTTCCAGATGAATTTGTAGAAGGCTCCAGATCCCGCCAAGATTATGATGATGTAAATAGTATTGATGACCAGCTGGGTGTGGTTGAGATTATTTCTTTGTTTATCTGTGAAAACTTAAGTTTATCCAATTGTTTTAGGGTATCTTTTAGGTTATCTAATTCAACATTTTCCAGTTTTATATTTGTTGGTGATGTTTTAGGTGTCTGGTGGGCACGTGGAAGGAGTATGGTTTCCCTAAGGTTGATATATTTCTGGTGTGTTGTCAGCGTTTTGTCCATTATTTGGAACTTACAGTTGCTATCTGTTGTGACTAAAAAGACACCTTTATTTCTTTGGTATTGGACGTCATTACCACATGTAGTTTTCACTATATCTTCTTGTTTCATGACAATGATCCTGCTGTTATCTTTTATTTGTTGTATTATGTTATTATCATATGTTGCCGTCACATATGTGCAGTTGTGTGGTTTTGATGTTGTAGTAGCTGTGCTATGCAGTCGTTGGAGTTTCTTAAGAGGCCTATTACAGTCCACTAGCGCCGCCAATCGAAAAAATGTCATAACTCGTAAATAGAATCAAAAATACAAAATATGTTCTATTATTACTGTGGAAAAGGCAATAACGTAATTGTATAACACCTTATCAACACTTGATATATAGCTGTTTAGCTAAATCGTGCATTCAAAACATAAACGGCCGGTTTTGTTATAAATGCACGATTTAGCTAAACAGCTATATTTCAAGTGTTGACAATGTGTTATAAAATTACGTTATTGCCTTTTCTACAGTAATAATAGACCACATTTTGTATTTTTGATTCTTTTTACGAGTTATGACATTTTTCGATTGGCGGCGCTAGTGGACTGTAAAAGGCCCCTTAAATCTTGCCACTGAAGGTGTTTGCAGATTACGTCATTGTCTACTATTTTATTGCAAGGCTCGCGAGGATAAGCGAACTCATCATTTCCCAAGATTAGGGTAGGATTTTTGGGTATAAGGATCATATTGTTATCGTTAGAGATGGATTATAGGTGTAGGAGTTTGTAAGGTTGGTTTGCAACTAGTTGTATCTCTAGAATAAAATTTAAGGATTTATTTGTACTATATACTTTAACTGTGATGGTTTTTTCCCACGAGTGTATATTTTATGTTAGGGGAAAATGCTAAGTAACCGTCTACTGTATTTTGGATGTAGTTTAGTTCTTCTATTAGGTAGTTTGGGTCAATTATACTTGGGTGCATTTTACCGAGGTGTGAAAATGTGATAGCAGTTTCTAGTTTGTCATATAGCTGCTGGAAAGATCTTTCTATTTCGTTGAATATGTTAATTGTTAGAACGTTTGTCTCCAGAGTCGATTTTTGTTGAGAGTATCTGTCAATAGCTCGATAGATTACTATTTGATTACGTTTTAGACTTTGTAAACTTTTTTTGAAAGGTTCTACAGTTCCTTCGTTGGATTTTTTTATGAATTGCTCTTTCTTTTGAAAAGGCACGAACTTTTGTGGTTTACTCGTTGAATGTTTCGGGGGGTAATTTTTTAATTTGCTCGCGTCTTATTTTTAAATACAGTTCCTCTTGTTTGGCCACGGTGATGGCTTGTTCTAGGTTTTCAATTTTAACTCGTTGGACCTGAAGGGCTATTATTGGATTTAAATTTCTGAGAAACGTTGTTAGTGCCATTTGTTGGTAATATAATTGTCTCGTTGGCTCTACTTCTATTAACGCACTCGATAAGTTATTTATTTTTTCTCCAAATACATCTAACGAGTTATTGTCTCTGGTTATGTGGGTTAATTGGTGAACAAGTTGAATTTCTGTACGAAATTCACCAAACTTTTTCTTAATAGTTTCTTTTATTTCGTTCCACGTTATTAAGCTGGGACTTTGTGAAATGGCTTGCATGACTTTGCTTGTTATTTTGTTTCTTATAATACAAGCTATGACAGGTTCGTTCTTATTAGCTAGTAAATCTAATGCATTATCTAAAACTTCGATAAAGAAAGCAAGGGATTTTTTATCTCCATCGAAACTAGATAACATCTTTGTAAGTGTACTGTAGTCGATTGGAGTTTGGTATGGTTTTTCGACACTAACAATCTTATCGGTAACCATTTTGAATGCTAGACGATATAGAAATGAACAGTGTCTTAAACGAAATAAAATATCAAAAATGATATTATTAAAGTTTGTCTTATACCCACCCTAGGGACACAAAAAGTTGCACACACAGGTAAGGATAATATAGGTAAATCTTGAGAGTAATCAGAGTATATGCTTACCCCACGAGCATTGCCGATTTGAGGCTTGAAGATTTGATGAGTCTGCACTTTGTCCCTGGCTGCTGCTTTGTTCTACTGCTGTTCCACTTGTAGGTTGTTTTACTCGCGTCGCGAACTCGTGGTGTAGTTAAATTACTATTTTGGGCCGTCAGAACGCGAGATACCGACTACGCCAGTTAAGTTGTGGGTGGCAGCAATAGGATTTTTAAAAAGACAAAGGCAGGTGTTACCAGCTTGGAGAGCTGAACAAGACTGACTATTATATTTGGTAATTCGTTACACAAAGACTTCTTCTAATTTACATATATACAAAGAACCATTATTCTAATATTACTGATTCCTGTTATTCGGTGAAGCAGGTAAGGAAGTTACAGCCATTGACTCCTAATCGTCTAATTAACACAAAGGTTAGTGTTGGTGCTTGTGTTATGACTATATAACTCCCGTCGCGTCAGATTCTTTCGTTTGAAAATTTTGTGTTAAGTAATTTTCGACAGTGGTAAAGTTGAAAATGCGTGTTTTGAGATGGATTAACTTCTTAAAATATTTGACGCCGCAGGTCGTGGGTTTGATTCCCACCCGGGACAGATATTCATGTTAATGAACACGTCTGTTTTTCCTGCGTCTGGGTGTAATTATATTATTTCAAAAATACGTATTTACAAAATAAAAGTAGTACATGTAGGAAGTGTATGGATACCTATCATAAGTTAGAAAGATATTTGACCGAAGTTCATTTCACCAAAAACTTTTCAACTTTTATCGTTTCGTTTTTTTTTATTTCACCGAAGTTACGGCTGCCACTGTATCAGTTGACCTGTATCAATTCGTTTTTTTTCGTTACTCCGACGTTTCATTTGGTTGAAAAACTTAGTCAAAATAACATTTATTCGAAGTATTATGTTTCCGAACATTGATTATAGGTACCACTGTTTTAATCACCATACATTATACTTTAAGCAACATGCAGCAGGCATGAATCATGCAGCAGGCATGCAACATGCAGCAAGCATTGTTTCTGTCATGGCTCCAGCGCTGCGGGGTTTGGGCGGGCCCACGCGAGCTTATCGTCGCAGATGGTTTTAGCGGTTACTACCGCAGCCGCGGCGGCGGGCCTTCAAACCACCTGCTCCTCAGCTCGCGGGCCACCCTACCCCTCCGCGTCTACGCGGGCTTACATTACACTCTAAGGGTAGGGCAAACATGACTGTGTGAAGTCGGTTTTGCAACGATTCAACTTTTTATGACACTATTTTAATTTAATACTGAAAATGCTTCAAGGAACCGTCTATATATTTGTGGCCAAAATTCAGTAAAATGTTTTCAGTGTGGTGAACATGTGGCAAATAATTTGCAAATGAAAAAATTTCAAAAGAGGCTTCGGCCATTAGCAGAAAGTTGTTTTGTAAATCGGCGAGAAATAGTTCGGTAAAATAATACCTATGACACATGAAACTTCGATGATATTAATATATGTAAAATAATGCATAGAGCAAAAAAGACGTCGTTCAATAGTTTTCGGTAAAATGAAATTCGAACAAAAAAAGATCGGCAAAGTGATCGGTTCCCGTAGTGTATCATTTATCTGGTTTCCATAGTACAGGCTCTGCTTAGTTTGGGATCAGATGGCTGTGTGTGAATAATGTCCCGCGATTTTATTATTATTTATCTCGAAAACATACAAGTCAATTTCACTTTATAATGTATTGCAATACCTTGTAAAGTATTAGGAAAATCTTTATTTCTTAGATTTGTTATTAAGATTACCTACATTTTGTCCGTCATCTATGTAAGTAGGTACCTCGTTCTGATAGGTTTCTGTTTACACTATTAATATTTTAGCGCAAACAATGTAGTTAGCATAGAGAGACGAGATTGGTGTTATACGATAAGATTGTGTATGGAATTTATTTATTGATATTTTAATAATAATAAAAAACTGCCTACAGAATAGAGGTGGAACGGATGTTTTAGTTTTAACATATGTCTACCTTTGTTATGTTTTTCTCATACAGATAAAATCCTAGCTCAAACGTCAGCTTTCCTGTTATAATCTGAATAATTTAATACTTTCTTCGCTTTAGTAGGTACCTAGATAATAATAAAATATTTATTATACATACTCCTACATGCTTTACACAGGTCTCGCAACCACCATAACAAAAGTTGCGCCGCACAAAAAGTTTTTCCAAGACATTCATAAACGCAAAGTTTATGAGCTATGGAAGACATGCGATAGTTTTATTGGGTAAATGTCACGCAAGACCGTAGACGGCACCGGCAAATAAAAATAGGTGCAATCGAAACCATGGCGGTTGACACATTTGAACTTTATGACGGAAGCAGGAAGGTCAATATTCGTAGTAGACTTGTATCCACTGATGTGACGTTGACTGAACTATCCATTTTTCAACTACCTACCTATTACTTTTGCTAGTCTAGGCATCAAAGTAGTTTTTTTGTATGAAGACTTTACAATAAATACTCAGTCAGCAAAACTATTATGGGTTTATTTATAGTATGACCAAAATTCCTAAACGAAAACAAATGGGTAATTTTACTGTAAAGAATTTATTTACTAATTAAATCATTAATTACATACATAGGTACCCAATAAAAATACAAATCTTTATTTAAACAGATCTTTTAGTGTACTATATAACAACCATTTATGCCGCTAATAAGGATGAGTGTACGACTAAACGCCGACAGACATTACGCCGACAGTCTGTACACCGACAAGACTTTACTTCGATTGTACTTTTTGCCGACAGAACACTTCACTCATACCTACTCAGAGAGAAACATTTACCAAGTGTAATAGGACCGATTCTGTTCTAACCTAACCTACACCAAAGGCAAAGTGTTCTGTCGGCGAAGTCGAATTAAAGTCTTGTCGGTCGGCCTTTAGTCGTACACTGAATAACGATAATATCTAAGCTCAAGCCACAAACCCATATAAACATTTGCCTATAAAAACGGTATTATTTTAAAGTAATTATATCATACTTAGGCACAGACGCCAGCACATCAAGCTACCCCAATCTGTCAAATGTCCCCAATTGGAAGTGAACCTTACGATTAGGTAGGTAAGTGATAAAGTTGAAAATCTATTAAAGAAATTTGACAGATTGGGGTAACTGGATGTGCTGGCGTCTGTACCTACAACTACAAGTACCCATGTTACCCACGTGCTGAATAAATTTCGATCAATTGTGCATTGGACCGTTGCGATGGCTTTAAGGCACAGTGCCTTAAACTGAAGACAAAAGCCATCAAAGACTGTAAATACAAAGATTTGATACCAAACCCCCAAAGCAACATTTTATAATCCCTTTATCCAATAAGCCTCGAAGCCAATTTCGAATAAAGAGTGAGCAGTTAGAGGCGAAGGTAAAAACACGTCCTCGACGCGAACCCCCACGTTAAGCCACGTACTTTTCATGTAAATTTTAAGCTGTCGGTTTTTGCGGGGATTTCTAACAAATCCGAATTGCTGAGACAATTTTCGAGTTAACTGGGGTCAGTCACGCACATTATTTCTATTTGTTAAGCTATAGGTATCTAATTACTTGGCACGAGTAAATTTCACTAATCCAACTTATCTGAACTTATAAGAAGAAGAGGTAAAATTCGATTTTATTGTTTATTTTTTAACAAAATGAGTGTTCTTTTCATTAAACGTTGTGGTTATTTTACAGCAAACACGAGGGACTCATACAGACGACTCTCTAAAATTTGATGGCCAAATGGGTGATAATTGGTTCGATAAATACTCAGCCAACACTTGTACCTTAAAGGAACGCTAGATATCCGAGAACATCGCTGTGCTCCGTAAAACTGCAGGAGAACCCGTTCTCGATTTATTCGTCAGATTTTAGGTCTATCTATACCAATCTTGTAGGTACTACAAGATTTATCTGACACAGAAGCTCAAATCATATATAACGCTTTTCCTTCTCCGACTGAATTTTGGAAAGTTTAAAAGATGACTTCAATTATTGTGCTAGTAAAATCTTTAGTGACGAGGCGCAGTCTTTGGTTGCAGTTGCATATTGCAGCTTAAATTCATTTCAAAATCGACCCGGCGGCGCTGCCTTTATGACTGTAGCAGATATTAGCCGTAGTATCATGATTCATGATACCTTTAACGCTGGATCTGAGTCAACAACAAAGTCCTGAGATGAATATGTTATTTTAAAGGCACCTTTTTTTTTTTTTTTTTTTGGTATGGCTGGGGCAATGCCTTCGCATGCCACCCGCAAAAAGTGTCTGCGGGTGGGTATGACGGACTTGCACCGACTAAACCTACCTGCCGTGGACTTCTCTTGGCGCCTGATGGGGGAGTCCCGGGAACGCGGGAATGCTGCTCCGGTACCCCCCTTTTGCGCCATGTCCCAGATGGTCGGGACACGTACCCTGGGAGGGCTCCTTTGGATTGCCCTCCCCTATTGCCGACTCCTGCCAGTACGGCACAGCGACTGCGCCACGAACATATCGCTGTCATCCCGGAGCCGCTTGTACGTGGCGGCAGTTGAGGACACTTCTCATACTGCCACCGCGGCCCCGAGGGGAGTTGGGCTAACGGCTGCCGCCGCCACCCCGACGCCTCCTCCGCCTACGAGCGGGATCGGCTCGTTCCCGATCCCGTTCGGCGGCCTCCTTCTGCAGCAAAACTGCCTCACAGAAGGAGACCACGGCGTCCCATTTGGTGGAGTCGCCAGCCAGCATCGCATACACGACTGCTGGCGGCGAAAGATCCCGTCCGATTTCAGCGACCAGGACTCGTCTCTCGGCCTCCCAGGCCGGGCACTCCTCCAGCGTATGCTGGGCAGAGTCCAGGTCGCTCCCGCAATGGTGACAATGTGTCGTCACTTCTCGGCCGATACGGCACAGATACCGAAACACCCGTGTCCGGTGAGTATCTGTGTCAGTCTGTAGGTGACGTAGCCGCCCTTCCTTCCCACCCAGGCCTCGAGGTGAGGCAGGATAGCACCGACGGCGCGTTGGCGCGCGTTCAGGCGCAACTCCAGCCGTGCGCGCCACTGTGTCAGTACGCGCCGGTGTGCATCCCGCCTATAGGCAATGAGCGTCTGCTCTGGCGCCTCACCGTTCTCCCGGCGGACGCGGATCTCAGTGTAAACCGTCGCGTCGACTGCCGCCAGGAGATCAAACGGCGGGAAGCGTGCCAGGAGTGTCGCCGCCTCAAAGGATACCGTCCGGTATCCTCGTGCGATCCGTATGGCCGCCACACGCTGTAGGCTATTCAAAATAGCCCTGCAGCGGGAGGCGCCCGTCAGGCGTTCAGACCAGACGGGCGCCCCATAAAGGACCATGGATCGCACGACACCTCCGTAGAGGCGGCGAACTTCTTCCCTGGGACCCCCGAGGTTCGGCAAAAGCCGGTGTAACGCACCGGTTACCCGGCGCACTCGGGGGGCCAGACGCTCGAAATGCTCCTCGAAGCCCCATCGGCTGTCTAGGGTGAGGCCCAGGTACTTCATGTACCGCCCCACCCTGACCTCTGCGTCACCTACACGCATCGACATACTGGGTGGTTCCACCCTACGGCGTAAGCCGTGGAACCATAGCGCCTCGGTCTTGTGAGGCGCTACCCGAAGGCCCAGTCTCAAAATGGCCGCGACGACACACGCAACTCCGAGTTCGGCGAGCCGTACCGCCCGCTGGAAGCTTACCTCCCGGGCTATGACGAGCGTGTCGTCTGCATAGCAGACGACGCTCACTCCGGGAGGGAGGCTTATCCGCAGGACCGCATCGTACGCGAGGTTCCATAGCAGAGGTCCCAACACGGACCCCTGAGGAACCCCGCAGGAGAGCTCCCTCTGGATCTCAATCCCGTTCCGACCGACGAATTTGATCGTCCTGTCGCGCAAATATGCCCCGACTATACCACGGAGATAGGGAGGCACGTTATGATGGACCAGTGCCTCCCGTATCGCCCGCCAGGGGACGGAGTTGAAGGCGTTGACGATGTCTAAACTCACCGCCAACGTCACCCCCCCCCGCCCGAACGGCGGGCTCCGACAGGGCGCGGACGCGATTAATCGCGTCCACCGTCGAACGTCCCTGCCGGAAACCGAACTGGTTGTCCGATAAGTCGGGGCCAATACGCGACAGATGCTCGCTGAGACGGGCGGCTATCACACGCTCGAAGAGCTTACCCGCCTCGTCCAGCAAGCAAATTGGTCGGAACGCCGAGGGAGAATCGGCGGTCCTGCCCGGCTTGTGCAATAGCACCAGCCTTGCCTCTTTCCAGCAGGTGGGGAACACGGCACTACGGAGGCAGCTGGTGAACAGTTGCCTCATCCAGTCCCCCAAGACTGCCAGGGCGCAAACCCACGCCCTGCCCGGTATCCCATCCGGGCCAGGGGCGGTATTTCGGGCTGCAAGTCGCCGTACTGCTCGGTCCAACTCCCCCTCCGTCACCTCCAACTGGTCGTCCCAATCAAGGTACGATGGTGACGGAGGGTCCGAGGGACTGTCCTGGACCCTAGGGAAGAGGGTGTCCACCACCCTCCTCAGGAAATCCGGGTCCAGGGTACTCGTCAACGGAGGGACCCACGGTCTGAGCTTGCCCAGTACCATTTTGTACGGGCGCCCCCATGGGTCCCTATCCAGTCCCTCGATGAGCTCGTTCCAGGACCGAGCTTTGGCTTCCGCTATCGCGATGGATAGCGCCTTGACGGCGACTCGGTACGCCCTGTGCGCTCCGGCAGCCTCTTCGGCATTGGCTCGCCTCCTCCGACGGGCCCGCTGGTGTCGGCGACGCGCTGCGACATACTCCGAACGGAGTCGCGCGATTTCGGCCGACCACCAATACTGCGAGCCTCGTCTGTCACCCGGACGGATCCGGGGCATCGACGTGTCGCAGATGCGAGACATGATGCCCCGGAACCAGCCCGCTTGCGAATTGGGATCGGACGGGATCCTCTCTCCACCCTCACTCGCCCCCCAGGCGATGGCGACGGTGGCAGCCGTCAGCATGTCGCGGTCCAAGCGGCGTAGGCACCAGCGCCGCGGCGGGACAACACTACTGCGGTCAGGGCCGCCTCGGGGCGGACGGAAGGCCACGCTGAAAAGGATGTGACGGTGATCCGACAGCGTGGCAATTTCCTCCGCAACTCTCCACCCCGAGACCAGGTGCATGGCCGAGGGAGCAGCCCACGTCAAGTCGACGATCGACTCCCCCTGCCACCGCACACAGGTGCTGACTGAACCCCGATTTAAAAGACGGAGGTCCAGTCCGGCGGCCCATTCCAGCAGTGACTCCCCTCGAACGTCGTCCCGGGCATCGCCCCACACACTAGAGTGGGCGTTAAAATCGCCCAGGACGAGTACCGGATGGGACTGGTAAGAGCTAATATGGCTCGTTAGCCCGTCCAGGTACGCCACAAAATTTGCGAGGCCGCAATTCGGGGAGATGTAGCAGCCCACCACGACTGCTGGTCCCCACTCCACGACGACGAATCCGGGCCCCTTGGCCAGGAGTGCGCAATGGGGGTCTCGTTCCCCCCCTGCCCAGTAAATGGCGACGAGGCCCCCATCCGCCCCGAACCAACGAGGGTGGTCGGGAACAGAGTGAGGCTCCGCCACTATCGCTAGGGCAACTGAACGCTCAGCAATCGTCTGCGCAAGAAGAGCTTGTGCAGCGATGCAGTGGTTCAAGTTGCCCTGCAAAACAAGTTGGGGGGGAAAGAAATTTAGACCTCCATGGATACCCCACCGGGGCCAGAACCCGGATCGTTGGACCGCGACGATGTTGGAGCGGACGTGGCAGGACGTCCCGCTCCCTTTCTTTTCGGTGGCGTACACCTACCGCTGCCCAGGCGATGGTTTGCCGGCCTGCCAAGGTCGGCACACACAACGCAATGAGGGGCGCGCGTCGTGCATTCCTTCGCCTTGTGGCCCTGTTGGCCACAGACGAAGCACGACGCGCTCCGGTCGCACCCTGTGCACCGAGCCCTGACGTGGCCCCTCTCCAGGCAGCGGTAACATTGGAGAGCTCTGGGTGGAAGTGCTATCACCCGGACGGACATCCAGCCCACTAGTACCCGGCCGATTGCCGCTAATTTGCGGGCGGCCACTAGTGGGCACCGAACCCACACCGATCCTAAGCCCGACGGGGAGAACCAAATTTCGCCGACTTTTACGTCGGCGACGGCACATCCCCCCGCCGTGGCTAAAGTTTCTGCCACTTCGGTGGGGTCGGCGGAGTCATCCAGGTCCATCACCCGGAGCTCTCCCATAGCCACTGGGTGCGCCACCACCGCACCCGTCTCGGCTAAAGCCTCCTTTAGACGGGAGGTTAGGGCCTCCGCCTTCGCGGACCCCTGTGGACCAGGGATCCTCAAAATGAGGCCCCCGGTCAAGGCCCTCTTAGGGCGAAGGCCCGCCTCCAAGCCAAGGTCCTTTAATTGGACCTTGGTCCTCGCCACCTTCATGACCTCAGCCATGGTAGTGGCCGAGGTCGATGGCAGGTTGATCGTCACTGCCGCAGACGGAGGAGGTCGTGGCAGTGCGATCGGCTTCTTTTGAGGCGGAGGCGGTGGCGGCCGATTAAGGCGAGCAGCCTTGGCCCTGGCCTTCCGGCCAACCACCTGGGCCCATGTGCCCTCAGCGGGTGGCGGTGGCGCTGACTGCACCGGCATTGCCGCAGCCCGAGCCGCGGCAGCCTCCACAGCGGCAGCCCGTTGTTTCCGCTGCCGCTTCGCGGTGGGTGGCACTTGGGGTGGCGCTGCGCTCCTAGCGAGCGGAGGGCGGATGGCCCTGCCCGGGAAGACCTCTGCCATGACCTCGTGACGCATCTGGACCAGACGTTGGTCCCAGATGCGCGCCATTTCTCGCATTTTGCGGTCCAGAATGGTTTTAAAGGCACCTTAGAAATATTGTCCTTTCGTCAGCGGATAACACATACATTGGTTTAGGCGACGAATTTTTTGTCAAAAATATGACGACTGAAGGGCAATGAGTGGCGCTAGACTGCATACAAATCTACGCGCGATCTAGCTTGTGACGAAGGGTCGTTCTCGCCACAACTATTTTAGGTACCGACCTACATACTCTTTTAAAGTAAAGACTTTAACGAAATGTCATAAAATCCTATAAACAGATTAAAAGAATTATCTATTCATATAATTGGAAGACTTATTTCGTTCTCGTTAGTCTTGTAAAATTAAAACAATTTGTTTTTAAACAACAGTTTTTGATCAGAAAATCCCTAAAAGTTAAGCAATCGTATACCCAGTATATATAATAATATATATAATAGTAGGTATGTCCACGATCTTTAAAAATAAAATACCTACCTACTTTAATTTTTAGTTAAAAATTTAATAGCGTTACCAACCTTTAAACAGGGCGGTTGTTCAATTTCAAAACCTAGTAAGGGACACCACCGGGAAACGGGTTTTTGCATTTTGCTGCTTACTAGGCCATAATGCAACGATTCATATTGACAAAAAGTCTAAAATTACCTTACTTATAGGATTTTTATAATTGAAAAACCTAGCAAGTACACATCCGTTATTCAGCCAAACGCAAAATACCATTTCAAAAACCTAGCAAATGACATTGACAATTTCTAAACCTAGCAAGGGATGTCCCTTGCTAGGTTTTTAAAGTTGTCGTGCGACTTACTAGGTTTTTGAAGTGGTCGATGGCGGTTGAATTTCGCGCGCTAACGTCAGTAAGTGACAAACCGTCATCGCGTCCGCATCGTTCGTTTGGTTTTGTTAAATTTAAATAGTGAAACATGTCTAAATAACAGTTTTATAGTTCAAAATTAATGTTGAGGACCCTAGAAAATGCAGATGGGCGTCAACCCAACGTAAACACGTAACCAACACGAATCAGCAGCTCCAATACGTCAACTCGGCTACGGCTCGGTGACGCCTCGGCTATATATGGCTAGCTGATGCCTCGGCTACGACTAGGCGACGCCGTGCTTACGGATCACCGAGAGTGCAGCGACTCTGGTCCGTTTAAAACAAGCTAGTTGGCCCAAAATAACTCCTCAATTCGTTACTAATAACCTAATAGTTAATTACTACTATGAACACAAGTTATTTTCGGATTCGGAATCCATTTTGCTATGTCCATTTTATTAACTCATGACCTCAGGAGATTTGCAGTTGTTCACTTTTTTATTGTTGTAATAACTTATGAGAAGTTATTACAAACCCAACATAGCAAATAAGAAAAATCCGGTTCATTAATATATATATTTTTAGGAATTAAAAGGATTTTATTATAAAAATGAGGTTTATTCACACTTCAGAATAAATCATTTAGAAATCAACAACAATTCTCTTATGACAAATCATTTATAACAAGAAATACTGTAACCACTGCACATTACACTCAAGATTTGATCGATACGTAAACCAGCAGAGCTTCGCCCTCGTCGACGTCTGGCCCCAAAAGAGAGCGAGGCATCGGCCGACTGAGCCTTATATAGGCAAAGTCTGACGTCACTCCTCGCCCATCTTGAAAATTCCTCACACGGCCTCTCCTGACTTCGCGTCGACCACGACCGCGTTTCTTCAGCAGCACCAGGAGACACGTCGAAGCTATGATCGCCAGCTCCTACTGCATTAGACAGCTCACCGTCATCAGAATCATCATCTGCGTAAAAAACAAACAGTTAATTATCATGGCAACTGCACAAAGATGCCTATTCAGTCATCCACCTCGCACTCAAGGCAATCACAATAACACAACACTCAAACTCAAAATACTTCGCTCTCAAATGTATGCAAACATCTCTTGTAAACTTCTGTCATACTCATAATTGAACAAGTTATATCGGCAAACGCCAAATTATAGCGACAAACGCCAAGTATTGCGACAAACGCAAAGTTATAGCGACAAACGCAAAGTTACAGCGACAAACGCCAAGTTACAGCGACAAACGCCAAGCGACATGCCTGAGTGCCTAGTACCATAGCGACTAGCAATTATAACTCATTGATTTTACTGTACGGAGCGCACATCTTCACACACGCGTACAATAAACAAAACAACATTAAATAATTCGGTTGAAACTTATTACCAGAGTTGCGGAACAAAACTCAAAACGTAGAGACTTCCTGACAGCCAGCCACGCGCGCCAGGTGCACGCCTGCCGGATCCGACGCCTCAGGACTTCAGCGTCGAAGGCAGCCACTGCCACGCCGACAGTTTGTTCCAAACAGCAAGTCACTCGCCTCTTTCACACGCATAAACAATTCATACGTGTAATCATGAAACAAAATTAAAGAGGTTTAGTTACGCCTAAAACTAATTTAATCTTAGATAGATCATCAGACTAAGCGGACCAATTATTATCGCTCTCTACACGGATCATACCAAGAACCGTTCCCATATATACTTGCTTGAACGGCTTATCCGCTCAAACGATGTATTTCAGGTGACATATTACATTGCCAATTGAAATCGATCCCGAACACCGGACTGGAAAAGGCTGCTCTGGGTACACACATCATATACCTACATGCGGATTAAACAATGTGCAATGTCCGGAAAAGTGCTTTTAGATAAGATCAACTCTCTTACCGGCACCAACATGATAACGACAAAGGCTTTGGAACGTTTTTAGTACAACAAGAGTTTCCTAGCTCGTAGGAGTTATGTTTGCCCTTCACATCTGGAGTCACTGTACTGTAGTGGACTGCTACAAGTTTCTTATAGTCAGTATACGCTTGAATGAGAACTGCTAACCAGCGCTGAGCCTACGTGAACTTCAGGAGCACTTGCAAAAACTCAACACTCTTTGGTTAGTTTGGAAATACAAGCGGATTCAGTGGAGTAACCCTTTATATATCTGAGAAAGTAACCAGCTAGACCAAGTAACTGGCTAACTTTGGTTCCTGTTATGATAACACTACTTGTATGTTGATCAAATGTGTGTTATACTAACACTAAGGAAATTAGGTGTACTTACAGGATAATGACAAGCAAGACCACAAGCAAAGTTTACGTTAGGTTAGGATAAAATAGTTGAACTCAGTCTCGAAGAATGCAGCTCATGTCTCCGGGCACCGTTCATTGCACAGCCACTTGCACAGTCTTGTCTCCCGTGAGCGTAGCTTCACCTCATAACGACCGCTCTGGAAGGCCTTTGTCACTTTGTAAAGACCACGTGTCCAACTGACCAGCTTTCCTGTAGACTGAACATACATGATTACAAAAACAAGTTCGTTAAGTTTTAACTCGCGAGTAGGATGTCTATTACGGTTAAATTACTCGTCCTTATATATTTTAGTTAGATTGTCTGTAATATGAAGTCTCGTGCAGCCTCTGGTTATTTTACCTAACGCATCACGGTTGGTGACACGGCCACGTCACGTACTAACACACAAAAGGTTGGCGTAGTTTAATCTTAACAAATGGGAGGAATTAAAGTTCTCAGTTCTAAAACTGAAATTGGTTTGATACTTTCCCAAGGGGTAATAGGCTGATATGGGATCTTAGGATAAGTTTCTTAGAACAATGCAAGGTATACTTTCCGACAAACTGCTTCAAACCTCGCCACGACACCATGTACTGGTCGCAGCCTGCACAGTTTTGTCATAACTGCCACTGAACAACGCACGCTCATGAAGACCGTTTGGCAGTATGCTGAACACCTTCAACGGTCCACACATTTATAGATTATATTGCTGTGAATTTACAAAAGGGAAAAGACAATGAGCAGAAGTGGTCCAAATTTCCACCACCATTGAGGGCTATGTAAGCTTAAAGTCGACTAAATACCATACAATTTTGATTACTAGGTGAAAAAAATATATTCACTCAGAAAAAAGTTATGACTGTTTTAAAAATACGTATTTTTAGTTATTTAACCGTTAATTTTTTTCGCACATAGCCACATTTCAAGCAGTAAAAACATGGTAGCAATGATGACGCATTCCCCCTGTTCTGTTATGCGCTCAAATCGTCTGCAAAGTATACAATGATAACCTTAGCGCACCTACCCATATAAAAATGTAATCGGAACGGTTCGCAATCGTGCTAAAAGTATTTTTTAATATTTTTGCATTTCGAAACCCGGGGATTGCTAGCGTCGACTCGTAGATGGAGATAGCATTAGTTTTGTCCCTTTCGCACTTAGGAAGCAATACGGTATACGCTGCGCCGACGACGTTGAACTGGTTTTTACCTAACTACCTGACCCAATCAACACATATTGTGTCCCACGCAGTCGTTCGTTTGCTTGCTTTCGGTGCGTACTGTGCATTTTCTGGTTATATTTTCCCTGCGACTTTTGTGTACTTGATTTCTTCTGATTCTCTACTTTCGACTACGGCTATATCTCATCGGACTATTTGTTATTGCTTTGTGTATCTGTGACAATGGAAGCGGAAAGAAGAAACTGCATATGTTGCAGTTATTCATTGTTTCAAAGAAGAAACTATCAGTTGCTTCAACCGTTTCTGGATAATCACCCAGGAACTGCAGAGCATATTCAAGGACTTTTAGCACCTCGACAGGTTAGTACATGCATATGTGTATTTTATTTCAAATTGTCGGAAGGCGTGAACAATAAGGCTTCTGACAGATGAACGCGCGGCGACGCGCGGTTGGTTCGGCGCGCGGTTTGAGATTGTAACAAATCAATGTTGTTGTGTACATGACCGCGTGACACACGACGCGCGGTCATGTACACAACAACATTGATTTGTTACAATCTCAAACCGCGCGCCGAGCCAACCGCGCGTCGCCGCGCGTTCATCTGAACTTAGCCTGAGATTACTTGTAACGAAAGATCCCTAGAAAAACCTTTTTGAAGCGAAATATTTTGGACGTTTTCAGTCTTGATCCATTTTTGTTACTATTGTTTGTCAATTAATCAATATTTTAGTATCGGTAGTAACGTCATGTTTTAATCATCATTACCGTTTTTTGTTTTGAATACATAAGTACATAACATAGATAATATATCCAGACGTGGGATGGCGTGAACAAAAAGATTACTTGTAAGTAACACTTTTGTTAAGTTAGTTAATCAATATTTTACTATCGGTAGTAACGTCATGTTTTAATCATTCTTACCGTTTCTTGTTTTGTTTTGAATACATACTTATATGGATAATATACCCAGACGCACAGAATCAACACTAGCTTATTGCCGGAGAGCCTGTATGCGGAAGGAATCGAACCTAGGACCTCTCTTAGCGAGTAGACATGTTAGCTAACACACGCAGTTAGACAGAACGTCATGAATAAAGGTGTTGTATTTGTTGCAGTTAATACTGGATGGCGAGCAATATATCTGCCGCAATTGTTGGTTGCGGGTAAGGTATGCAGTTGACCGCAGTCAAAACCAAGCTGACCAGCCGCCTCCTCGTGTCGGAAGACCATCTGGAGGAATCTTCGAAACCAATGAATTCAAAAGAGCACCAAATACATCTAACACATGCATTTATCATGAATGTGGCAATGCAAGTAGATGCCGTATTCCGGCGTCTATCAAACTAGAACTGTTGGTACACTCGAATTTATACATACCTCCAAACGCAAGAGTATGTCAACAACATTTGGATGAAAATCAATGGGGTCACTTAATTGATGCTCCAAACTTATCCCACGATTTTACCGGAGAAATGTTCGTAGACATTACGAAAATCTTACAAACAGCCGTTCTTAATAGTTCCAACACAATGGACTTTGAAAATATACAAACTATGGATCCAAAAATATTGCATCATCGTGTGGGCATCACTCATAACGCATTTGAGCAAGTGATACGAGAAACCCCTTCATTGCAGCAAGAAGTAACCGACCCCAATACTGCACTTGCTATTTTTTTGATGGAGCTTCGGACGGGTGAGTCGAACGAAAGACTCAGCGTACTTTTCAGAATGAGTCGCCGTACGCTCGAAAGGAAAATGAATACTGTGCGCAAATGTTTGGTACAAGATTTCGTACCAAGGCACCTGGGCCTGGATCATATTTCAAGAAATGAAGTAGTTGCGAAAAATCTGACTGTGCCAAATGGTCTTTTTGGAAACCCAGATGCACCCTTACAAGAAAGGAAAGCTATTCTGGTGATAGATGGAACCTACGTCTATACTCAGAAGTCTTCCAACTTCCTTTTCCAGCGGAAAACATACAGTTTGCACAAATACACGAACCTGTTAAAACCATTTCTCATTGTATGTTGTGATGGCTACATATTAGATGTTACTGGGCCTCACGCAGCAACAACATCGGATGCCGTTATAATGAAAGGTCTTATTAACGAAAGAGAAGACAATCCATTCCATTACTTTTTTGAAGCAAACGATGTTTTTATCTGCGACCGCGGCTTTAGAGACGTTATTGGTGACATGGAATCGTGTGGTTATGTGGCACGTATGCCAATTAGCAAACGGCGTGGCGAAGACCAGTTACCCACGTTAGAAGCCAATAAAAATAGGGAAGTGACGATATGCCGCTGGGTCGTCGAGGTCGTAAACGGACGTTTTAAGCGCGATTTTCGCCTATTCAGGCAAGAATTTTTTAATCGTGCTATGAGCCACATGATGGATGATTTCCGGGTGGCTGCTGCGCTTATTAACGCTTTTCATCTTTTAATCGAAGATAACGCGCATGCGGAAGAATATTTAAGAATAATTAGAGAGAGATTGCATGTACCAAATCAATTGGGAGCATATGTTACAAATAGAAATATAAATAGAAGGCGGGCAAGTTTTCGAAATATTGAAGCCGACGCCATAGGAGCAGATGAATTTCCTGTTCTGACTCAAGAAGACTTGACATTGTTTGCACTTGGTTCATATCACATAAAACTTGCGCGTAGCTACTATAGCGAACACGTACGCAATGGCGTGTATCAGATTGAAGTAGCAAGAGATGGAGCATTTAGTGAAATAGTTGATTTTGGCATTGAACCTGAAAACGCTATGTTGTTACGCGCAAGAATACAATCCCGACACGCACGTGCAAGACAATACTACACGTATGTAATGATCCATAATCGAGAAACCATTTCGAACTACTACTGTTCTTGTCTTTCTGGAATGCGAACTGTGGGTTGCTGTGCCCACGTCATGGTAATTATTTGGTATTTTGGATGGGCGAGACACCAACCCACAATTCTACTTCCAGCTGCGAATCTGGACAATGTTATTGTGGATGAAGACATATGAGATGTATTCTTTTAAGGACAGACTCCACACTGTGAGACAGGAATAAATAAAACTTGAACGTGAAATATTTTTGTGTTTACATTTTTCCCAGTATTACAAATATTTTAAAATAAATATAAGCATTGTAAAGATAGCTATAAGTCCTTTCATTTGATTTGATACCCCACATGATAGGGTTTGATTTTTTGACGTAGCGAGGTACCTACCGCGACCGCCATATTGTTTATATTTTGGCTCATATAGCTTATAACAACCAGAATAACGTATGAATTACAACGAAATGTCATACACCTAAATCAATCGAGTAGTTTAAAAGATATAGTGAAATAATGAAGCGTAAAAAGGTTTTTAAATTGCAAGTTTTCATGGGGTCATAACTTTTTACTGAGTAAATATTTTTGGTTGCGGTCTTCTTATAATGATTCAGAACGCAGTGTTCCATCATATGTCATAGTTCTTATTGATGGTGGAAATTTGGACCAAGCTCCATATATTTTTGCCCATTCTTCTTTATTTACAAAGAGTACATTCCAAACGTGAACTCTTTTAGTTAAACTCAGTGGGAGTCGATGTACAATCAAATGGAAGCACGTGGAGCTAAAAATACTTCAAAATAAGGGAGACAGTTTTTTCCCCAACTGCATGCTCACGTTCGTCACACTAAAGACTCAACAGAGATCCTTTAACAATGTTACACAAGAACCGCCTGGGTTCCTCTCCTACCGGATTGTATCGATAAATACAAAAGATAATAACGTCTTACGTACTTGCCTCCAAACTACCATACTAAAGCTATTGAATTACGTCGTCCGCTGTCTGGGTTACCTGTGTCCAATTTAAAGGCTTTGAAATCTGATTAATACAACTTCAGCGTTATCAGCATTTGGCAACATTATCCCCTTTAGAAATCAAAATCCTAGAAACAATGCACCAACGCGCAATACGCGGTATTAGATCACATTAAAACTCGGTATATTTCAGAGCACTAAAACAGTAATTATAAAAATCACTTCTATAAGATAATGGTGGAAGTCAGACTTTTTGTGGCAGGAAAACTTACACTAAACCACCTTTCTCGGACTCGGCCTCACCTGACCATAACGCACTTGTCTTCAGGTTGCTTACACGACTCTGATCTCACCTTTGTGAAATGTTTGTGCTCCGCATGACCTTGTCTTTTACAAAACATAATTACATAATGACGAACATATAATTCACGTACACAAAACACATCCAGAGTACAACCACTTATGGTTCACACAAACAGTTTACGCAATTTACGGGAATCGAACCCGGGTCATTGAATGACAAGGCGATGATCTTAACCACTGCGCCACACGTGCAGTCAAACTTCAGAGGATGACTTCAAACTTATATTGATAACTCCGCTGCTAAGAAGTAGCTTGAGAACGTGCACTGCTATTATACCTACTAGGTTTTAAATAACAACTCATTTACATTGTAGAATGCAAATAACACATTGAGTATTAAATTGAAAAAATGAGAAGACTGTCAAGTGTTACTCAGTAAGCTTTGTCAATACCTTGTAGCATAGGCTTTTCAGCTCCTCACTCAATCCTCTCACTACCATAAGGCGCAAAACAACGGCATGACATGTTATACAACACCGTGATGTCAACCGTTTGAGGTTACATTCCTCAGCGGTGATCAATACCTACTGCTATATACCATGGCTATCATGCAATGCACACGATACTGAGCGGCACCGGCGGCGGCGGCTATCAACACTACGACGTCTACTGATCGAGCTTAGATCGTAATTTGTAACACACATCGCAAACTACCTTTTATTTTAACATGATGAATCGGTTAGACTAGGAGGCTTTCACTGTTTCACTGGACTATCGCAAACTACCGTGCGACAAACTAAGTGAATGGTTCTTCGCCCTGATATGGGATCCACCTTTCAAGAAAAGTCTTGATCGGCCACGTGAAATACATCGCGGTATCTCACAAACAAAACAATAAAATTGTATCTACTTACTTAAATCACACAATACAAATATTTACCAAAACAAAACACACTTGTGTACACTTCGTTGACTGTGCTCACAGTTAATACACTCGTTAACGGTTAAACCACAATAGTGTTTAGAACAACTCTAAACAAAACGAACGACTCGAAATATAGACTGATCACGTCAATAGTAGCCGGACTACCCACATTTTGTGTTAATTTTACGGATGTAAAATTACTTTCGATAATTTCTAAACTAATCACGATAGTATCGAACGTACGATATAGATTTTATTGTGCCTTGGAAGACATTCAGGTTCACACTTACATGAGCTTATACTGCTAACACTCAAGGAACGTAAACGGAAATCGTCCAGTTTTTAACAAACAAACACACCTAGGTGATCGGTTATTCACTTGAGAGCGCGACTATGATTGCGATCGCAACCGCAGTGTACAGGTAGGGCGTCGGGGGCTACTGCCACGTGCTATATTAGACGCACTTTTTTCTGACTCACGCTACTAATCACAATCCTCTAGCACTCAATTACACGAGATACGCAGCGGCGTTGGAATTTCACAACACCATAACACACAATATACAACGTGGTTGATTTGTCTTAAGAAAATCACAAATGGAAGTAACACGATGTTAGATCTTATTAAATTTGGATGGCAACAAGCAGCACTTGGGTTCTTTATACCAATTCTGATTTTAGGAATTAAAAGGATTTATTAATAAAAAAGAGGTTTATTCACACTTCAGAATAAAGAGTTCCTAAAAGTACCTTACTTCCCAGCTAACTGCCACCCCCCACTGTATGTATATATTGCAACTTATCCGGACACGATTATATTTATGAATCAAAACCAGGCAGACTATTTCAGAGAGAACTCAAAGATGGTAGATTTTGACGCAATGTACACAGAACCCATATATTTCAATCAAGTTACAAATGGAACGCCAAACTTTCAGACTGAGAATCAGCAGATTTTTGATGAGAATCCAGTGATGTCTGAAAATAGTACAGAGATGGCTGAAAAAAAGAAACTTAAATATCCATTTATTGAGGAAACCTGTGGAAACAAATGCAAGAGACAGTGTGATTTTTTTAAATTAGAGGAACGAAAATTAATATGGAACAATTACTGGGCCATGAATAACGAAAACCGCAGAAGCTTTTTAAATAAGTGCACATAAATTTAAGCTATAAAGAAACACAAAGTTGCGGAAAAAAATCCAAATCCTAAGTACGCTAAAAATTAAAGTCGGTTCTATTACCTAACTAAAATTAAAAGATGGTATTCTGTCCAAACTTGTGCCGCTCATGCCTTCAAATCGAAGACAATTTTGGATAAATTTACCGGTTTGTGACTCATCCGAAGATTTAGTTTCAGGGGTCAAATGATTACAGACTAATACGGTTTTGGGTTTCTTTTTTCACGTTTCATGAGTCTTTATTATATACTAAATTGTTCCTACTTTAAGACATATATAAATAATTACTGCAAAAATCATGAGTATCATTTAAAATTCGTACTTACTTGCTTTATTAAATGGTCATGGTGGCGATAGGTGAACTTATTCAACAATATTAAAATCCTAGTAACGGCACTCACTATGTTATGAAATTGATCAACAGGTTAACTCTAAATTAAAAAAAACAATTTAATCTTCAGTAAGTGCTATAAAACGTGATCTATTATTTCTACGCAAAAATAGTTAAATTCTGTTTAAAGCCAAGGATATACCGCATCTTTTGATCTAAAAATCTTCTAGTCTCGGCGCGGCGAGATCTCAAGGTGACCTACTCGTTTTTTCGCTCTCCTGTAAAATTTGTCCCGACTCCCTTACTAGGTTTTGGAATTGCACAGCCGAGGGGATATTTTAAAACGGCGCTTTATTGAATCGCGTACTACATAATTAAGGACTAAAAATAATTTCCAAGTGTAGCAAGTCTGTAATTTAAAGTGCGAGCCACTATGGTAAAATATTCTATACCAGTATATTTAATTAAACTTGCAAAAATATATTGTTGGCGATTCTTTCACCACTAACTTAATTTAAACGATTAAAACTGCTCAATTATACGAGTAGATACCGGGCATATAATTAAATGACAGGTTGCTTATTTTTACATAGTATTTCGCGCCAAAACTTAAACTAAAAATGACACAACTAAAATAGCCCTGTCCTCTTCATACGGACTATGTTAGAAAGAAATGCAATGATATTAAGATTAGTTTAGTTCGTAGGTATTCCATGGAATCGAAGCACAGAGAGGCATAGACGAAGTATTCTAAAATGTAGTACAATACTAGTTGTTCCCCACGGTTTTCCCCGCGTTGAACTCTATAAATTATAGCCTATGTGTTATTAGGATATAATATAAGCTATATTACTACAAAGTTTCTTAAAAATCCGTTCGGTAATTTATGCGTGTAAGCATCACAAAATTATACCTATACATCCATACTCACAAACTTTCGATTTATAATATTAATAGAATTTAGACCTAGAGAATAAGACTTCATTTTTAATATAATAAAAATAATTAACGGATTAAGGACAAGTTTCTCCTTATAACAGACCTTTTTGATAAATTTAATACTTATCTTAAAAATACAGTATGTTTTTTTATCACATCTGGCGAGTTCGAATAGGAGACCGTACCTATAGTGCCACAAACTTATCTGGCCCGGTGTCCAAAAGTAGAACTAACGACGCCGGTTTGAAATGTCAATTGGCTGTTATTCCCTGACATTCCTGCCATTGATTGTTTGTTGCGCGTATTTATTTTTCTTTTTGTGGATTTTAATTGTGAAAAATGCCTAAAGCTTTAAAAAGTGATGCTAGGAACGTTATATTACAAGTATTGAATTATATGAATGAAGAAAAACACCTTCAGGCACCAATTATACCCTTCAATAAGTTGTATGAACGCGTAGCTGCTGCTACAGATTAGTGTTGTCAGCTTCTGAAAAATATAAACTCCCCCTCGCACTTTAAATTTAAATACATATTTTAAAATATTCATTATTTATTTAATTTTTGCTATTTCCATTGTAGGTGTCGGGGAGTGAATTGTAAGAAAACTTGTGAAAGAAAAAGAGCAAGCAGATGCCAAAATTTATAGCAGATCAGAATATTGGTAGATCGAATTCTGAAATGCCTACATTGATTGTAGAAGCTTTTGATAAAATAACAGTCAATGAATGGCAAAAGCATTGCAATCATGTAAAAAATATTGAAAATGAGTATCGAAAGGGGATGGATACTTAGACGAGCCTTTTATCAATCAATTAGGTAGTGATAGTGAAAGTGAAAGACTTCTGAATTAAACAATTCCGGTGACATAATAATACCTGGAGTATCCCCGTTAGAGGACACTCGGCATACATTTTATGTAAATGATCATAATTATTGTATAAAAATATAAAGATTTGTAATGACAGTATTTGTTTGCTTTTTAGTGAAGTAATATTTATGTTACAATGTGCATATTATTTTTACCCACTTTATTGCAAAAAAATGTTACTAGCAACACTAAATACGATAACAGCGACGCTGCCAGCGGGCCAGATAAGTTTGTGGCACTGTAGTCAATGATTAAAAAAAAATTGAATGTAGGTAAATACATGAAAATGTTAAAATTTCTTTTAGCAAAATTTCGCATCTATAATATTTAAAATACGTCTCCTTCGTGGGGCGTTATCGTTGAACGACCTGTATATTTACTACCTATATATATTTAGTTTCGGACCATTTTCATCAAACTTGTCTGAGAGATAACGGCTGTAATCTCGCTAATTGGTGTGCAATAAAGCAAGTCTTATTCATCTCATTTTATCTTCAATCTTTAATGTCCTTGAATTAACTAGATGCTGAAATGACTCTTGAAAAGTTTATGAAAACGGATAAGATTATACTACTTAGTATCAATAGTCCAACGCGGCATCTTAGGTAATTCCACAAAATATTTCAATATACTTTTTAAAAAATGGTTCATAAGCGCACACGGTATCAACTATCATATACAATTTAAAAATGTAGAATACCACAGTTGTGAGTACCACACGTGTAAACTATAATATATCCTATATAAATATATACTCGTACGCACGGCTACATATCAAGCTATACATTTTCAATATAAGCTGACCACTCATTGTATAGAAATCTTGTACAGCGCGAGATCAGCCTATACTGGAAATGTATGGCTTGATATGTAGCCGTGTGTACAAGATTACTTGTAAAACACCAACAACGTCGCAGTACTAGATAGCTAACATCATAAGCAACAACTATTATAACACGAGTTCGGACTTAACTCAATAGGTACATAAAAAAAATATTTTACCAGTATTTGTTGTACTCATCGTTACATTTGTAGGTCTATGTTTAACTCATACGACACGCGGCCTCGCACGCGCTTCGGCTGCTAATAATAATAACACTTTATTCGCCAGATATTTATCTACTTGATTTTCCGACTTGGTGTAGGCAAATAATTTGGAACCTTGGGACCGTTGGCTTCTGGGGGAGGGAACGAGTAGGGTTCTTTTGCTCCGAGCGCCAGCGGTCCCGGGAAGGGTAACCTGCTATAGCTCAGGTAATACGCAACCTAATGTTTAGGTTTAATTGAGACCTGAATGCCTCCCCATTCAGGTCCCAATTAAACTTAAACATTCAGGCGGGGAACCAAGTCGCTGATAGCCAGAAAGTGACTGGTCCGCGAAGTTATGCACCTAGGCATTTTGGGCTACCACGAAAACGGTGAGTGGAGTGGTGCGCTCGCTACGCAGTCGGCCCAAGTTGCAGTCATCATGTCAAACGCCTACTGAGCGGCTTGGTAGGGTAACCTCTGCTCAAAGTAAATACACATACTTTAAAAAACCGGCCAAGTGCGAGTCGGACTCGCCCATGAAGGGTTCCGTAGGTTTGCGGTTTACGATTTATGACGTATTAAAAAAAAATACTTGCTAGATCTCGTTCAAACCAATTTTCGTTGTTAGTTTGGATGGTAATGTACAGCATATATTTTTTTAAGATTTATCATTATCTTACTTTAGAAGTTACAGGGGGGGAGGACACTCATTTTACCACTTTGGAAGAGTCACTCGCGCAAACTGTTCAGTTTAGAAAAAAAATTATATAAGAAAACTTAATATCATTAAATAGGTACCTATCCATAGAAAGCTCACATGTATGGGTACGATGAAAAAAAAAATTGAGTTTCAGTTCTATGTATAGGGACCCCCCAAAATTATTGTTCTTTTTCTATTTTTGTGTAAAAATCTTAATGCGGTTCACCGACTACATCTAGGTACTTACCAAGTTTCAACAGTGCAGCTCTTGTAGTTTCGGAAAAAAGTGGCTGTGGCATACGGACGGACAGACAGACAGACATGACGAATGTATAAGGGTTCCGTTTTTTGCCATTTGGCTACGGAACCCTAAAATTGGATGACCAGCTGTAATACTTAAGTTTGCTAATAATATTTTACACGGAAATTCTCAGCGCCAACCATTTCATATAAAGACATTGTTCAACTGAAAAAGTTGGCAAATTTGTCTCCCCCGAGGCACACATTATCTCTGCTCATATTGCGTTATAAATTGGTGTGATTTAACCGAAGCTGCTGTGACTATTAAGGATAGGACACCTTGGTTATATTCTTCACTAACTTTACCCGAGACCTCTACGGCGTGAAAAATAATATAGCCTACGTCTGTTTCTGATCATCCCCCTTTTTATTGTATTTTTTTTTAGTATCCGTCTCCTGCTGTAAACCTTTCTCTATGCAAAATTTTATCGCTAATTCGCAGACCTATTTGGGCGTCGTAGCCGACCAAACAAATACTTTCGGATATACTAAACCAGGTTAGAGTGATGTTGGGACTATCGAGGCGCTGTAATGCGTCCTGAATGTTTGCGGAGGCCTATACAGATGGATTCCATGCAATCATCCGCAAGAGAGTCGCATCAATACTGCACAGAACACCCAATAGTCACAATAGCATTCTGAAAATATTTTCTGAGATGTATGACAACCCGATACTAAGCCACTGGGTGGCTAAAGTAATAGGTGCTGCTTGATTTAATTTAAGATTATTCATATTTACTAACATAGGATATAAGACCACTAACGAACAAAATATGGCTTGATTTATGTCTGAATTAAGTGTTTTATTATTATTATAAGTAGTTATTCTAGATGGATAGGATGAGTATGAAATAAAAAATAGAAATGTCGGGGAAGATTATGTAGGTACAAGTAACAAACTGTATACAAGATTAACTTCTTAAATAAAGTGGTAGAAATAGGTAATGTTGTTGCAAACGATAAGAATTCTCTGTATAATGTAATAAAACAATGTTTATGATATTGAAAGAAAATGAAAATCAAGGCGGAACAACAACACTTTTCACGTATTTTATATGCTTAATAATAAAAAAAACTCTGAGTAAAATCTTTTAAAACTGAAGATGTCGTTGCCTCACCATAACAACCGAATAACATTGTTTTTATTAACAGTAAGAAATCACACATCTATTTCAATTTAATTGTCATTCATATTGTTATTTTTATGCTCGTGTCAACCTTTGTTAGTGGTTACCATCAGTCTTAAGCCAACCAGAAGAATTTCGATATAGCTGTTATCTAATGACTACAGTCGGAACCGACAGCGATAGCCCTCTGAATCAAGAGGCTCAGAAATTAAACCACTTTCTTTCTTGCTTCTTCTATAAATTGGTGACTCGTATAAGTGCTTTATCTCGCATATCGTTAACGGCGTACTGAAAGCCACACTGGTTATAAGCACTTCTCTTCATCATCATCATCATCATATCAGCCGAAAGACGTCCACTGCTGGACAAAGGCCTCCCCCAAAGATCTCCACAATTGCCGGTCTTGCGCTATCCGCATCCAGCGATTTCCAGCGACCCGCACAAGATCATCGGTCCATCTTGTAGGGGGCCTGCTCACGCTGCACTTCTCTTATTTTAAGTTAATTTGATCTTAATTTTCAGATCGTAGTTTCGTGTATAATTACTACAAGTGCCGACTCTCAACCCAGGACGAGTAAGTTCATCTTATGTAAAATTGTTTGGTACTCACTTAAATGAATAATATTTTATATTTATTTATATTTTTAGTTGGTATCAATCTCGGATTTGATGTAAATCAAGCAAGCGATGGATCCCATTCAATACTTATTAGAGATTTCCATGGTACCTACCTTAGCATTTTCCTCTGAATACATGTTTGTGCATAATACAAAGTGAGTAGTTACGTAATGGAATCGTGCGTTACTCTGCGGAAATCTATAACATTCAAAATAAGTAAAAGTTAATATGTACGTATACATATTTTATGCGGGCGCGAAGGCAGTGCATATTTCATTCCGGCTTGATTGAATTGACAATTTTTTTTGAATTTAATTAATTATATTATTTGTGTACAGTTTGATATATGTCAAACTGTACACAATCAAACATTTCGCATGCTGTTTATGAGTAAAATATATGAGACTAACCTAATAGTAAGACCACCACTGTACTCTATTTTTAAGTGAAATAAATAAATGAATGAATAATATTTAATAACTAAATCTAGATAATGAATGATAAAAATATAAAAAAAATATATAATAGGTCTTTACCTATGAAATTGCCGTTTTGTATGAAAAAATTTAAACGAATTTTTTTCATGAATTTTTTTATTTGTATTAATCGAAGTAATCACCCATGCAATCAATGCATCTTTGCCATCGCAGTGGCAGTTTATTGATGCCCTTCTTAAAGAAATCAGCTGGACGGGAGGCAACAAATTCTTCAAAGGCATTTTGTACTGCCTCTCGGGTATTGAATTTTTTTCCCGCCAAGAAGTTATCCAAATTCTGGAAAAAGTAGTAGTCTGTAGGCGCAAGGTCTGGTGAGTAGGGCGCATGACGGAGAGCTTCCAACCCCAGTTCTTGCAACTTGGAGACCGTCTGCTGTGCAGTATGAGGTCGCGCGTTGTCGTGCAGGAGCAGCGGAGACGAGCGATTGACCAATGCTGGTTGGAGATGCGCCAGCTTCTCCATCATTGTGCTCAGTTCTTCACAGTACACATCTGCAGTAATGCTCACCCCGTTTGGTAAGAAGCTGTGATGAATCACACCGGCGCTAGACCACCAAACAGTGACCATCACTTTTCTAGGGGTAAGTTTTCGTTTAGGGCATTGTTTAGGTGCTGAACCAGGATCCAACCAACTTGCTGAGCGCTTGCGGTTATCAAACAGAATCCATTTTTCATCGCAGGTAACAATGCGGTTCAAAATTCCTTAATTTGTGTGTCTGTTGAGCAGTGCAAGGCACGTCTCGACGCGTACTTCGCGCTGGCGATCATTGAGTTCGTGGGGCACCCATTTGTCAAGCTTTTTTACCTTGCCAATTTGACGCAAATGGACCAATATTATTTTGACGCTAACGTCGAAAGCTGCTGCTAATTCAGCCGTAGATTGTGTATCATCAGCTTCCACAACCGCCTTTAATTCGTCATTGTCGACCAAAGTCTTCGGACGACCGCGAGGTTCATTTTTCAGGTCGAAATTTCCAGAACGGAAGCGAGCAAACCAATAACAGGTGGTGCGTTGGTTTGTAGTGTTAGCTCCGTAAACGTCGTTGATGTTGCGTGCCGCTTGTGCCGCGTTGCTGCCACGACGGTACTCATATTCCATAATTACTCGAATTTTTAACGTATCCATGATGACGAAAAAGATTGAAATGCGATGAAAATGTAACACTAATCAATAAAGAAATGACTACTTTTGGAAAAAAGAATCCATGTTTTTAAAATAAAATTAATTTGAAATTAGAATTCTTAGCCAAACAAAAATTATTTTGATTTGAAATGGCCAGTACTGCAGAACGGCAATTTCATAGGTAAAGACCTAATATAAGTAAAGAACAAAAATAATAATATATAATGTGGTTAGCTTATATTTGAAACTAGCTAGGAAACTAAAAAATATAAAATAAAAAAATATTTAATAAATAAAATTAACAGCACATGTTAATTTTATTTCGAATATCCTTTTAAGGTTAAGAGTGGATGCATATACTTGCACAACAAAAACCGCCCTATACTGTTTACATAAATAATAAAATAATATCAAGCTTAAAGTGTATCCTCCGATGTAGTGTCGACGGTGTCGATGTCATGTGGAACAATCTCCAATCTCCTAGTCGAATTTCAGCCATGGCCAGTTTCAACAACACGAATGCATATGCAAACGCAGATGCGCTCTCAAGCCTCACTCACGTGTTCCGATGGGACGAGCTAGCCAACACGGCTGAAGTGAAATCAAATGCAGGCCCAATGGCTTTATATGCTCTCCGATACACGAGGGTGTAACACTACCCATATATGACTCCAAGCTGCTTCTGAGTATTTTTCTTGACAGAAAGGAAGCTCACTATTTTTTTTAACCACGGAGATAATCTTCGCTTGGAAACGCTCCCGCTTTCTAGCGGTACAGGCAGTCGTCATGTGAAATTTTATTTGTTTTAGCATCTCAAGAACGATACGATGATCATGAACGCTTGAAACCACAAAGGAGGGGGGGAGATTCTACGTCTAGTATGAGCAGTGATTCGAGTAGTGGCGACCTAGACTTAGACAAGGAGGAGAAGTCTGATGAGCATGTGGCACGTAATAATAAAGAAAAAGATGATAATGACGACGAAGATGTCTTAAACTTAGACAGTAATTATTTCAACTTATTATATCTTTCCTTAATATAATATGTATAGTTATATGACGACATGGTTTAAAATTTCTATTTCTATCAAAGGTACTATTTGTTTATTTAACTATATTCTAACTAAAAATTGTTCAAAAACCATAGAACCGTCTTCAAATCTTCTCGATTTCAAACGATTTTAAAAAAATGTATGTGGGATCACTCCTAAAGTGTTATTAAGCATCACTCAAAATAAAAGAAGCATACGCAAGAACACCGATGATGCAACGCAAGACTTGACTTAATCGATATCCTTGGGGAAAGCTTTTATCCCGCAGTGAACGTCTTTCAGCTGATGATGATGATGATAATATGTAAAAACATGCACTGAAATTAATAATGTATTTTTGAAGTCGGCTAAAAATGGGAACGAAGTGAAATTAAGGGTAAGGATTTTCTACGGTGCTATTACATCACCTTCGACTAAGGTAGCTACGAAACAAACGCTAATAAAACTAAACAGTTATGTTGTCACTTACTGATACGTCTATGCCTATATTCCCTTTTACAAATGAACTGTAGAATTTTCCATCTAAACAATCTTGTGCAGTGGACGTAGGTCTGACCACTTTAGTATCAATGTTGTGCTTACTCTTTTACTGGACGGAGTCATAGAATTCATAGACTTATGTAATGCAGTCCATTACTGTCCTACTGCAGGGAGAAGGAATCCTCTTTTCACGATGAGACCCCTCTCATCGTGAAAACACTAGACCATCGTGGTAGACTATGGCGTATCCCCATACGCCATAGTCTACCACGATGGTCTAGTGCCGGTGAGATAATAAATTTCTAATAGGCAATTCGAAAAGTCAGTGGTGGCCTTGGGTTTTAACTCGAGACCACAGACACCACATCTCTTATTTATATAGCCATGGGGCGGCTAAACTTGTATCTTCCTGTAGATTTAGCGAAGGTTTGATTTGTTAGCGATATAAATTTTTATACAGATCTCACCTTCGATAAGCATTTGTTAGGTGCCTATTATAGACACCGTTCATCATAATGCCACAAACTGATTTATGAATCGTTTGTTTTACAGCTTCAGACTCTGAGAGACCTGATAGAGCAAGCACACGTGGACTTGCTGAAGAAGATGTTGAAGAGCATTGTAAGTTAAAAACAGAAATAATGTAGAAAAATTGCCCTACCTAAACTGATTAGGAAAACGAAAGTCAGCACTCTGATGGGACTGGCTGGAAGCATTCACATCGAGACGTATATTTCATCGCTGGTGGTTGGTTATCTAACAACAATTTTCTTTGGGTTCGATCTGTTACACAACTCAGGCATTACAGATAGAACTAGTTCTAGTTTAGCTAGTCTGCTCTTCGTTATGTACTCAAGTAAAAAGCGGGGTAAGCGTGAACAGTGGCCGATATTATCCTATTCTCATATCATTGAGCTCACGTTATGAGTATGTTAAACAACGCAGGTATTACGTATGGCATGAGCTCTCCATTCGTTTGTCTGTTGTCCCATGGCAAGTACTCTAGGAAACAAACGGATTCAATGTATAGAAGGAGCGACACTTTATCCTATACTGAGTACGCTGTATTTTGCTTCATTGGTCTAGCGGCAGCGTGTTCACACGCAGAGAACGAAGTCCTGGGTTCAAATCCCTGGTCGGACAGAATGTGTTTTTGGGACTTTTCTACAACGAAACAAACTCAGCGGGTTTCTCTACTACCGGTTTCAACACGGCCCAGTTGAGACACTCCGGCGAAACATACTCAATGGGGCATATACACGAAATTTGGTCCACTTACTGAAATTATTTAGCCTTTGTCCAGCTGTGGGCGTCTTTCGGCTGATATGATGTTGAACGCCTTAAGTATCTCACGTTATTCGCAATGTAACATTTAGGCCTGGCTCACTTTTTTTAAATTTGGATTGTAATTTTAATACCCTATTTTAGAGTAATGTGTATACACTAAACTCATTACAATTTTTTTATTGTAGATAACCCAAAAAGGCCCCTAAGAGAGGATTTGGAAGACATCCCTCCTTCGGATGGTAAGTAAAATATTCAAAATAATACTATCGTTTTAATGGCCAAATAAAATTTTGAAAATTTAAAGAAATGCTCTATCAAAATTATGGAATTTCAAATCAATCATTTACGATTACAACCGAACGATATTATTCATAAGCGGCTATTATTTACAAAACAATCGTCATAAAATCTAGTAAAAACCTATCTATCTCTCAGTTTCTACTGAATTGTAATACGGTTCTTCCTATTAGGCTTATTTTTGCCCATACGTGAATTAGCTGACACGCTAGGCAACTTTATGGTGAATAACAAGGTTATTTTTAAAACACCAACAACCTTGCAGTACTAGATAGCTAACATCATAAGCAACAACTTATGTTCTACGAGTTCGGACATAACTCAAAACATGATAAATAAATGTTTTTTTTTGTACTGACGCATGTCGTGACATTTTTTGGTCTATGTTTCATTCATGAACCAAAGGGCGGCGACGCGCGAACGACGCTAAGCTCACGGGCGTGTGCCCGTCTTTGCGATACTCGTAGGTAGAGTTCACACATTCAAGGGGGAAATTAAATTAATACTTATTTTTGTATGAAAATAAAATCTAAACAATGTATTTAAAGTTGTTGCTTATGGTGTTTGCAAGGTTTTTGGTGTTATAGAAGCAGTGTAACAAGCTACACCGTACCTACCGTAGAAGTACGGGATTTTTTACTTATAGGTACACGGTCTACGGTAACGATTCACTACCGTGTAAATTTACGATAATTTTAAATACTGGTGGTAATCTTACACTGAATTTAACATAGCAAGCTAATCAAATTTTAGTTCAAAAATAACATAGATCATATATAAAGGTTTTCGGATTTGCAACAATATTCGCCTACCCCAGATTGGTAAAAAGTGCTGTTTTAAGGCCCGCCAGACGATTATATTTAGGTATGATTTTGAGATATCCTTACCAGTATATATCTGTTTAAATTAAGAGATTTGCTTTACTTTCATGTTTAATTAATTAAAGATATTATGCTCTGTGTTACAGAAGAGGTGAGGCGTCGTCGTCATCGCCGTTCTTCTCAACATAATGACTATCCCAGATTTATATAATATGTATAAATTTTTCTTCCTAGAAATCGTCACAAAATAAAGATCATAATTATAAAACGATTTTTGTATTTATCTATATACTACATAATTATCTACTGTTGAAAATACATAGAACGGAAGAAAGTTCTATGTCTTTTTAAAAATAGAATAGAATATTAAACAGTTATATGTGCCAAATCTAAAGGTAAAAAATGTTAAACTCGTGTCAGGACACCTGAACGAATATACGTAAGACAGAGTGTCGCTTTTTTATGCACACTGGCCGATTATACACTCACATGACCGCAGCATTTTTGAAGTGAAAACTTCTTTTGTGGCCTTGTGCAAATATTTTATTAATTATGTTAGATTTTTTACAGACTGCCTAACCGATATTAGTTCAATTTTTTTATAACCCAAGAGCCCTCGACAGCCAGACCATCGTTATTTTACCAAAGCTGAAAGTTTTTCTTTGCATGTCCCCTATGCAGGTAAGAACGATCAGCGACTATGGAGTTTGGGTTTTATGGTTAATTTGGCAGATAATGAGTAGTAAAGGTGCATAAAATAGCACCTAAATTTCGTTAAAGTATAAAGCACATTTTTTTATATTTTCTTCGAGATAACTTTAGAAATCTCGTCACCAATTGCCGGCCTCTTATGACAGTTGTTACCCCCTGCCAGATATCCCTGAACTTTAATAAATTATGATTACACTTTCGTTATAGTATATCCACCCGCATAACTGGGGTTTTCAAAGTTGGGAAGCGCGCAGTACCTCAGCCCCTATTTGAACATGAAACTCTACCGGATTCCGGCTTCAACCAGAAAAATAAACATAACTTTAAATCGATTAAGCTAAGAATTAAGATCAAAGCTAAGAACGACCACAATAATAATTACAAATGTATACCTTTCCTGCCCACGAACGAGTCTGGTCCGCAAAATTAGGTTTCAAAGTAGGATTACATGTTTCATACTGTCCTCAAACGGGGAAGTAAGAACTACTAAGTAAATATAAAACAAGTAGGTACGGACTACGGTCCCTTGATAATATGACAATTCTATCTTATATATGAACGTGACCAAAAGGCATAGCCATTTATGTCGCGAACTCACTCATCGAACGAAAAGTATCTATCTTATTTTTACTCTTAAGCAAGAAGAGTAAAAACTTCGTGTGTCGTATTTTCAATGTAAAATATTATACCTACTTTATTACGGTTTCAAAAAACATAAAACCAACTTCAACTTTTCTCATTGACCTATGATTGGAAGCTTAATTTATAAATATGTGGCCATTGAGAAAGTACTTACAATCGATCAAAAAAATATATCAAAATCTGCTTACAAACAAGGCAGATATCGCGGAAAATGCATACAAAAAACTTACTAATAAAAGATGTAAGTTATCAATTCGCATATTTCATTCTTTTAATTTTTTGTGTATGTTAGGTACCTACTCGATCTTTCTGTTGTTTGTTAATGTTGTTACTGAACCTGTATAAGTTTTGGTTTTTACTTCATGCAATGGTGCATGCTATATGGTCATGCTATATGGTCTCATAAACATACAGTCATTTGCTCGAATCGTTTATAATAAAGAAAAGTTGAAGTCAGTTGTATGAATGTGTACAAAGTACAGACGCCAGCATATCAAGCTAACCCAATCTGTCAAATTTCCTCAATTGAAAGTGAACCTAATACTGTTGTGATAAAGTTGAAAATTTATAAAAGAAATTTGACAGATTGGGATAGCTGGATGTGCTGGCGTCAGTACATTGTGATCTAGACTCAGAACAACTATTTCTGGGTCACACAAATAGTTGTCCTGTGCGGGAAGCACGAAGTTGCGAGGCGACTGTCTTAACTGCTGCGCCACACGTGAGTCAAATATATGTATATGTAAGTATAATGTAATATTTAGGCAGACGGTTTTCATCATTTTCCGTAAATTATTATACACTATAGTAGAAACAACTTCCATGGACACTTTGACATAGACAACGTAGGTATTTATTAAGTAGCAAGACCTTTTTTCGTCGTGCAAATATATATTTTCACGACGAAAAACGACGAACTAAAATGACGTCGACTTTACATATTTGCTTACCGTTGACCTTGAATGATGGAATATTCCAAAAAACATGTTCTCGTCGCAAAAAAGGGGCGTTATAAGTTTGACGTCGATGCCTGTTTGTCGGTTTGTGTGTGTGTTTGTGGCATCGTAGCTCTCAATGGATGGACTGATTTCGATGCGGTTTTCATTTGAAAGCAGTTTCCTTACGGTGGTTCTTAGGAATGTTTGGTTAATAACGGTGCAGCAGAGTAAGGGTATCAATCAGCTCTTCTCTAAAATGATATAATTGTAATTGGAGTCGAGGGTTTTCTAATAGTCAGGTCATTTTTAATAGGCTTTAAATTACTAACATATGCATAGGGCATCGACCGTAAATCGATGTAAATAAATACGGTAATGCCCTTCAATACGGCAGAAGTGAATTAAGTTTGCACGGTACCCTCAAGGCACGATTCCAATTCATACCTACTTGTCCTTTATCATAAACTTACTTGGTATCCGATTGTGTCTTTCCTGAATTTGTTTCAAATTAATGAATTATTCAGAACCAAAAGTTCCACTTCTTTCAATTTTAACTTTTGCTCGTTTTATTTGATTAGGCTCAATATTCTGATAGCGTGATTTTTTCCTATATTGATTTTAGGAGCTGTTGTTGATAGAACCCCTATAAATAATGTATGGTTGGGAAATCGCGACCTTTTATTGCTCAGATGCGACGTATCTCTGACTCACTTTATAGGTAGGTACCTAGAGATAAGACGTAGCCAAATAGACCGATATAAAAAATTCAAGAAAATATCGGAGTCTTGTATAGACAAGACTCCGATATTTTCTTGAATTTTTTATATCGGTCTATTTTATACCTACGAACCTATCCTAGTCATAGGACTAGGATAGGTTCGTAGGTATGGGTTTACAGGGTGATCTTTTAGTTGCAGCTGATATAGAACAGTCCTAGAAAGTTTGCTTTAGAACTTTTTTTTTTTTTTATCAGACATATCTAGTGATTTTATTTAAACACCATTAAAAACGCCTTTACGCCTTTCTTTAATATAGCTTGTATGAAAAGAACAAGGATACATAGAACTGTCAACCTGATGATTGTTATACGCGCATCAATAATGCAATAAGGATTATTGTTTGCTTTAAGGCTTTGTGTATTAGAAAATACTAATTTGCTGTCGAGACATAACATTTTAAGGAATACTAAACTATACCTACATATATAAAAAAAAATGGGAACCCACAAATTTAATCATCTGCTACTATATCATTTACCTACTACTGCTCTACGTCCTCCGTAACGATGTAAGCACGGGAACTCGTAATTTGATCTACCAATATGTATCGTTAGTAGCTTAACGGCAGACCGTTAACCCCGGTTTGGCAAAGGATCTGGATGATTATATTTTCCATACTCCCAAACTCATACTTTTTTATGAGTGACCACGTTTAGTACTAGGTTTAAAATAAATCACCGAGGAAACTTAAGGAGTGCTATAAGTATACTTATATTGCTGTACAATTTAAAAAATAAGACCAGTTTGTGAAATCAAATAATAATAATATCTAGCGACAATGTCACACTGATCATCCTAGCCCCAAACTAAGCAAAGCTTGTACTATGGGTACCAGGCGACGATATACATACTTATATAGATAGATAAATACTTATATACTTACATAGAAAACATCCATGACTCAGAAACAAATATTCGTGCTCATCACACAAATATTTGCACTTACCGGTATACGAACTCAGGACCACCAGCTTCGTAGGCAGGAGCACTACCAACTAGGCTACGGTGACATGCAACGGTGAAAAGCAAAACATGGTTTAGCTTCCCTTAAAAAATGCTGTGCGTGTAAACTTTTTGTGTATTTTGCAAGTTTAAGAACTACGTCATTCATATTCATTGTCTACTTCAGGTCCTTCAGTTATGTATTTTATTTATGAAACACCTTGTATAGGCCGGTACCTATAAAAGGGGACCTCACTCAAATATAGTTATTTAAGTGAGGCGGCACATAGATCGTAAAACCGATGGCCGTTGGGACATAAAGGTTCTCGAGTGGCGACCACGAAGCGGAAGACGCACCCACGCTGCGTCCTCAGCTTCCTGACCGCCTGCAAGATGGACCGTTGATCTTCTGCGGGTCGCTGGAAACCGCTGGATGGGAATAGCGCAAGACCGGCAATTGTGGAGATCTTTAGGGGAGGCCGTTGTCCAGCCGTGGACGTCTTTCGGCTGATATGATGATGATGATGATGAAGTGAGGCAGAGCTTTTTGATACCTACAAGGTATAACATAAATAGTGGAGTAAACTTAAGGAATACTATCTATTAATGGAACTGAACCAATTAGCATAGAATTATACTGTGGTTCAGTTAATACTATGCTAATTGTTTCATTAACTTTAACATAATATGGATATTATTTACAAGGTTAGTCCAACTATGACCTGCCATATTGTGGTAACAACGGCGAAAATCATTATATCATCACCCCACTACATATGTGGGGGGCGTAGAAGTCAACCCGAGGGCGGATATCTAAGTACCAGAGGACGGGAAGCAACTTCCTTCTGAGTATTTTGCAACAATCTTCTTACATAATACTGTAAGCACACTCGCAGCTGCAAGAGGTATTTCTATACGGGATCTAGGGAGATCTTCTCAATGATAACACATGTATTCACAAACAATCACTGATTTTATTGAAATAAAATTAGATTCACAATGTTTACTTTAGCACACCATTTTTATAACTCCTGACAAACATCAATCAAACGTAACCCCATACTTTTTATTTGATTCGAATTCGATTCTCATTTTAAAAGCTATGTTTAGTTATTTTAATAAAATTACCAGAGCTACTAGCTATCTTGATAAAAGAGGTTTTATTCTATAGGAGGGCAGGTAATATCATTACATCACCCCCTCCCCAAAAAAATTTTTGGAAGTCTTGAAACACTTCCAAAATTCTGTTACCTTCCTACATTATAACTGTCTACCTATGTTGGGAGTTATCAAATACATAGGTGCAATAAAAAAGAGTAGAATTGAACCCAGGACCCACTGAAAGTCTAGCAAATGGGAGTATGAGTCCGACTTGCTCAAAGTATAAAAAAAAACCAACCAAAAATTATACTTTCAAGGCCTTAATTCTACTTTCCTAACACTAGCTAAACGCTACCTAATTATAGCTATCCTAGCTAAAATAAAATATTAGTCAACCTTCACACACAATAGCTTCAATGATCATACTTGGTCCTATCACCAAGTAAAAGTACAGAAATAAAAAAAAATGAAAATAATTACAACTTTTAACCATTTAAATAAATCATAAATTAATTATCTGAAAATAATTATTTTAAAAGGGCAAACTTAATTATAACAACTGGTTAAAAGTTTAATCCAAATTAAATTATCACA
The DNA here is from genome assembly GCA_951640165.1 of Pseudoips prasinana. Lineage (NCBI taxonomy): Eukaryota > Metazoa > Arthropoda > Insecta > Lepidoptera > Nolidae > Pseudoips > Pseudoips prasinana. Next base: position 16,440,736 of record OX621245.1, read on the forward strand.
ACAGTTGACCGTTCAACTAAATTATTAATGATAATCTGAAATAATTAATTAGAACAAGTGGTTAAAAATTAATTGAAGCATGTATAAAAGTTGGCTAATGGCTATCCTATTATAAAACCTAACTGCTAAACTATCCAAAATAATTGATAACAAAAAGATATTAATCTTATCAATCAGGGGTGGGTTCCAGAGAGTCAGGACTATGATGGAAGATCATATACCAACCAAGATTAATGAAAAATAAATATCCCATTTATACCAATTAACCTATTATATTACCTATTTGTCCCCAGACATGAAAATAAAAGTGTTAGGTAGAATAGAAAACCCATCAACATCATGGAGCCCATGAGGTTCTCCCACATCTATAGTCTACTATGTGCCAGATATGTGATGCAAATGAATAATTAAATTCTATCACCCACTCTTAACTACTGACGGAAATATCCCCTTAATCTACGCTTCCCCCATTTCCTAACTCCCTATCACTACCTGGATGTTTACTTCTTGTAAACCCGTTATTCATTTTTCGATCTTCCATCATGTCCATTGTGGTTGTACTGGATTCTGTAAACTGGAACACCGCCCCTGGTCATCGTTGCTCTCGTACGTTTCACATGAAAACAAAATTTATGCGCGAAAGTATATTCATATATTTGACAAATAAAATAAAATTGTAAGTATAAACATTCTCATCAGTAACATAAGTAAACGGCTTATATATTCTACCACCGCCGTAACAATAGCAATAAAACTCGCAGTCTTATCGCAGCGCCATCTACCGGGTCTATTAACAAATCTAAGTTACCGAAAGACATTTGATTGGGTGCAAAAAAATTATCCAAATAAACATAAAATTAAATTATTGTTACTAAAAAAATAGATAGGGCTTGGTAGTAGAATGGTGAATTTAAAGTTTTATTTAATAGTGGTTGGCAAATATTTAGTAGTGGTTCACCCTTAAACTTAAGGTAAAAAAAAAATATTCGCCAGATATTCATACAAAATTTTATGCGAATCGGGCCAGCCGTTTCGGAGATGTTTGGTCGCAAACACCGTGACATGATAATTCCACATTTTTGATGTAATCTATAAAAGTATTCTAAAATATCTTCCTCAAATTTCTGTCTTGTCATATAAAATTGTTCTACATAGTCGATAGTCCCTGAAAATTCCTCCAGAAAAGCCTTTTCAATGTCGGCAAATTCTGTTGCCGTATCTACTATTACATTGTAGAACGATAGTGCTGCTCCTTGCAGAAAAGACGGGATGATCGCTACTTTTTCTTCATCTGAAAATCTTTTTACGATAGAAAATCTTTTAAATTGTTTGAAAAACTCCTTCGCATCTTGTTTCAAACCATTAAATAATTGTAAATTCACGCTTGTCGATTCCATATTTTCTTACTTTTCTCTAGATTTCTTGTAAATCTTGTTAAGTCTCCCCTTTGAAAACTTCAAAATCTTTTCAAATAACCAAAGGCGCCTACCACCATGTAAGCACACTCGCAGCTGCAAGAGGTATTTCTATACGGGATCTAGGGAGATCTTCTCAATGATAACACATGTATTCACAAACAATCACTGATTTTATTGAAATAAAATTAGATTCACAATGTTTACTTTAGCACACCATTTTTATAACTCCTGACAAACATCAATCAAACGTAACCCCATACTTTTTATTTGATTCGAATTCGATTCTCATTTTAAAAGCTATGTTTAGTTATTTTAATAAAATGACCAGAGCTACTAGCTATCTTGATAAAAGAGGTTTTATTCTATAGGAGGGCAGGTAATATCATTACAATACCTAATGTCATTTAAACATTTTGCTGATTGGCAAATGCTTGCTTTTCAAGCCGGAGGTCGTGGGTTCGATTCCGACTCAGGGCAGATATTTGTCTGCATGGACATGTCTGTTTGTCCTGTAAGTCTGAGTGTAATTATCTATATAAGTAGGTATGTATGTTTCCATAGTACAAGCTCTGCTTAGTTTGGGATCAGATGGCCGTGTGTAAATATAACGATACTGACGCTGGGATTAGGCATAAAATTATAATTTCAAAGTTCACGATAGATTGTTGCATGCAATCTGGAGTCTGACGAAGGTCGGCAGAGGGTTGGTCGAGTTTACCACAAGATATTGCACGAACCTGCAAAATTACACTATTAAACCGAATACATAGCGCCTTTACAAGGGTCGGGTGGCGATTGTGAAACTTTACTATCGATCAATTTAGAATAAATATCGATTATTCTTTAAGTGATGGAATTCTAATCTGAAATTATTGTAAAATAAAATTACAGCCAATACGAAAAACAATATAATTTCCTATAGACACATGATAATTATACCTGCGATTTGAGGAAAGAGATATCTACAATGTTTTTAAAATATCCAACAAGTGCTAATAAGCATAATTACCGATAGCGGTTACCACTGAATACCTTGGAATACCGGGAGCCATGCTCACACATTATCCCTGATAAGCCAGGGACAGATCATGAAGGTTATGAACACTTGTATTTCTGCCGTATGTGTTTTGCGCTGTGTGGAGACGGCGATGAATATCACTGCCCCCTCGCATGCAGTGGGGGGGGCGTTGAAGGAATATCTACCAGAGAACAGGCAGCAACGTTTCTCTCCGTGCTATGATCTTCATACTGCGGTCGCCATCCCGTCTGCCAAGCGCGGCTATTATTGCATATCTATACCCCCATAGGTATAATGGACGCAGTTTCAATGTGCAGATTGGCGAGGCCTTGGTCCAACTGTGGGCGTCAATTGGCTGACTTGATGATGCATATTTGTAAGGTACTTAGGCTGAGATCTATAGAGCGTACTTAGACTTTGCTCAAACTTTACTTACGTAAAACTTTGCTAAGTGTATGCTAAGCTTATACTTTGATTTGGTATTTATAGACTTTTTGAAGTTAAGATTATGCTTAGCATAAGCTAAGACAGACAAAGTCAAAACACCAATTGTAATTTCGTTACATGCATTAACTTTTGTCTAAGTAAAGTCTGAGCAAAGTCAAAGTACGCTCTATAGATCTCAGCCTTAGACACTCACATTAGCCTGCTCTTTTTCTCCTACTCTCTGTAAAGGCGGTCTGTTGAGTATTAAACGTGGTACATAAGCTGCTTTCTATAATGTTAAGCTCGTCTCAAATACCTTGACAACTGACTTTTTGCTATTGTACGTCAATGCCATGTGTTTTGGTGTATTCCTCATATTGTTCCACTAATAAATATTAAAGACTAGTTATTACTTTAAAAATAATCTAGGTCTTTTTAACGATACGACCTATTACCGAATCAACAAAAAAGTACTATCATTTTATTTTTACAACTTGTATACATAGTTTTTAATATATCATAGCTTTAGTTGAGTGGCTTTCTGCCATTAATATTGTTCGTGCATCTATACTTGTCATTTTACTTTCTCAGTACAACTCTTACATTAATTATATATTCATAGTTAATTTATGATAAATTTGCAGAATAAAGAACAGTGTATAACAAACAAGTAAATATTAGCTTGGTACTACTCGTACCTACGCCACTTACTCGGGATCTAATTTTCAATTTGCCGAAGGCTTCAGTCAAGGTCCCTTGACTGAAGCCTTCGGCAATTGTCAGTTTGTAATCTCTTCGTGTAAAACGGTCGCACCACATTAGGGATTTGAAATTTACACTTGGTTGATTGTAGTTCTTGATACCGTAAACTTTGTAACTTAGTTAATGTTGGACGATTAAGAAAGTACCTTTCTGATATTATGACTCGAAGACAGGAAGGCAAATATGTATAATAGGGAAGGTGTTATGGAGCTGTTCTTTGGCGCCTTCTTGTGGCTACTCCAGTCAGATATATAAATCCATCAATGGTCTACTCCCTTCGGAGCTGCGGTGACAGTATGAGAAGTGTTCTCTACTGCCACCACGTGTAAGCAGCTCCGGGAAGACAGCGAACTGTTTGTGGCGCAGTCGCTGTGCCGGACTGGCAGGAGTCGGCAAATGGGGGGGCAACTCAGAGTCCTCCCAGGGTGCTTGTCCTTGTGCTCAAAAGGGGGGCACCGGAGCTGCATACCCGCGTTCCCGGGGCTCCTCCCATCAGGTGCCATGAGAAGTCTACGGCAGGTACATAGGTTTAGTCAGTGCGAGTCCGACATACCCACCCGCAGACCTTTTGCGGGTGGCATGCGTAGGTATTAGTTAGTGACGCTGGTGTCAACAGGTTAGTACAGACGAGGCAACGTTGCATTACAGTTTGTACATGACAATGTACAGACGCCAGCACATTAAGCTACCTAATCTGTCAAATTGCCCCAATTGAAAGTAAACCTTATGCTCATGTGATAAAGTTGAAAATCAATAAAAGAATTTGTCATATTGGGGTAGATGGATGTGCTGGCGTCTGTACTTTACCACAACAGCAATAGCAGTAAAGGTGATTAGCAACAATCCCAATGCCAATATTTTTCATTAAAAACCTATATAGAACCTATACCTATATTTTTTAGTAATTCGATTAATTACGAAACAATAAGAGAGATATTATTAAACACATTCTTTATATTGATGATCGAGACATAGTAATAAAAATCACTTTTACCTGCTGCTTCTACCAACGCATTCCGGGACGACTAATGCAGTAGCACCAAAAACATCCCGTAAACTTACCTTATTAGCAATTGTTTACCAACACAAATTAGCCTCGAATTCCACACTTTGTACTAAAGTGGGAAGTAAGATAGTACCGCAAATCTGTCGTCTATTCCCTGACCAAATTAAAAGGTGCAATTCATGCAGAATATCTTCCGGTATACGGATTAATTCAGATGGCTTATAATAAGGACCGGTTGGTAAATTCTTGCCTTTCACGCTGCCGGTCATGTTCTATTCCCACCCATATATTTGTGTGCATAAATATGTCTGTTTTGTCCTAATTCTGGGTGTTATTATCTGTATAAGTATGTATTTACAAAACGAAAGTTGTATACATATGTAGTATATCAGTTACCTAGTTTCCATAGTACAAGCTATGCTTAGTTTGGGATCAGATGGCTGTGTGTGAATAATGTCCTAGGATATTATTATACTTACTGCTAAATTCTCGAAGTACTGAAAAAATGTTTTTCTAATACACTCTTCAATAAACTCTTCCACTTATTACAGATGTTCTGTATGTAAGCCGTTACCATAAATGCTCCTTCACAGATACGAATAATAAACAGGGTAGGAGGTATGTAAACCTAATTTTTTTAATGGAATACCTACTATTGTACATTTTGTATTTCACAATTAGTTTGAATAATTAAAATAATCAAGTACAGCAATGTATGTAGGTACTACCTACCTACTAATATAATAATCAATATAAATAACCAATCTGTCAATTTTTTTTTATAGATTTTTAGAAAATTTCCTCAATTGAAAGTGAACTTTATTCATAGAGCTACCCCAATCTGTCAATTTATTTTTAATAGATTTTAACTTTATCCTCTCATATGTTTAGGGGATAAAGTTGAAAATCACTTTCAATTGAGGAAATTTTCTAAAAATCTTTAAAGAAAATTACAGATTGGGGTAGCTCTATGTGCTGGCGTCTGTACCTAACTTATTCAAAAGACAAAAGTTCGCAACCAGACACTGAATACTTATCTAAAGTGTTAAGTGAATTGGGCTATATTCTTTAGTTTGAACAAATAGACTACCTATCTAAGTTCTTGGATTTTTTAAATAAGTAATTAAAAATCGTTAGTAATTACGTTAATACTGAATTAAAATATGGTGGTAGGTACGTAACTTCCGGCATATTAATTTTAATTCTATAATGAAAGTGAATTTGATTGATGTGCTGTGTGTTCATTAATAGGGGCCCTTTTATAGGTCAAGGACATCTTGTATTAAAAAATGTAGTACTTGATTATACTTATATTTACTTACATAGTGAATACATAGAGCAACACGGCCCACCGGCAGGGTCTGCAGGTGGCCCGTGTTGCTTTATGAGTGAATAGGACTATACGACTTTAGAAGCTAGTGAACTTTAACATAGTCAAAGAGCTCTGCTACAACAGATCAGTAACGGTCGAGGTAGCAAGATACCATCTAGTCATCAAGCCCCAAACAACAATAAAAAATAACAATAGGACTGCAGACTTATTATGATTCAGTTTTCATTACAATATCATCCCTACTCAACAATCACTTCATAATCCGCATAGTCTTAACGGTAAACAGATAATCATATCTCAAAGTACGAATTAATTTAGACGCCTGAGCGCATACCTTGAGCTCTCGGCTTCTACTCTCAAAACTTATAATTGAATTTCCAATCCTTAATTGAATAGTAACAGTCGAACAGTCGAAGTCCAGATGAATGAGGTCCTTGACGAAGGATGATAACGGTTAAGTAGCTATCTGTAGGTATATAAGCATTTCGTTAATTATTCTTAGTTGTTTGCTGATTCTTTTAATACTTCGCAGTATTTAATTACAATAATTGGCTTATTGGACGATTCGCACGAATTGAACTCGCACGAAACGTGCAGTTCGACTCATTTAAATAATATTATTTTTTCTGTAGGCGTTTCGCACAAAGTTAATTTATTGGTGTGCGAATCGACCAATTGTTTTTTTATGAAATGCAGCAAAGATAAAGTACATACACTTGAGTACAGAAGTAACAAGGGTAAAATATGTTTTAATACGGAAGAAATACAAAGTAATCAAAAATATCGTAATTAAAATGAAAACTAAGTACCTAAGTACTTAACATCCTCTAAACTCACTATTTGATAAAAATGTGAAAATATCGATCACAAAGTAATAGATAAGTGTCACTAATAGCAAGTAAAAAATAAAAAGTACAGAAAAAAAAGAACAAATAATATTATTTAAAGGTGCCCAGTAAGTCTAATAATTTAACGGATTGATTGTTTACTTTAATTTAATAATAGCTTCCGGATACAAAAAAACAGTCAAGTGCAGTTAAGACTTGCGCAGAGAGAACCTCATCCTAACGCCATGCAGTGCCTTATTGTTATTGCACATAGCTACTTTTTACGAATGCACTTACTGAATGTGTATTGTTGGGATCCGTTGCTAACGTTTTTCAATAATACTTTAGTATTCACCTCAATTGTTGGGTGGCCTCCAACACGAATGATTGCGCATTATAAGACCTAAATTAAATAATATGTCACTATGTTATTCAAAATCATCACTGTCACATCTATACTAGGACACGGTGTAACAAGAGACAGTTATTTGATTTCCCTTTCTTATAGAACTTACCAAAGTATTGTTTTTTATAGTAGTTTCTAAGAGGAGTTTACGTTTTCGAGAATGTTAAGCACGTAGAAAAGGTCCGAGTTACCGTTTGGGGACAAATGAACATCTGCCTGCTACGACTATTATTATTATACTTAGCCCTGGAAGGTTCAGCTGTTGCTTCTACCTCATTTTATTCTTTAAGTTGTGCTACATATTTTATCACGTGTACCTAGACGTATTGAAAATTGTGGATATTAGGTATTTTAGTTTAATAAATTAATCTGTGTTTTTATGCTGGAATTTTCATTTAGTATTAAACGACTTTGAAAAGCGTGAATCGTAAGTGATTGTTTTACAGGTATGTAAAAAACATTTTGGGGATATTAAAGTTCGAACTGTGGAAGCTAGAGGAGTGAAAACCTTGCTAGAACGAGCAAAATACAGAAACGTTGGGGACGATGAATTATTTTTTGGATAACTCCCCAACATCTCCCAAAAATAAAATTGCGTCCTCTAAAAAATGTACCTAACCTTTCAATGGACTATTTAGCCAAACTTTGTTACTAGCACTTAAAAACAAGTTTGGGTAAACTTTTGTTTTTAAAAATAATAATCCATTTTGCAGTTTCCGACATTTTACTTGTTTTTTGCGGGATTTGGATTAAAAGGTTATCAGGCAAATTAAATTAACTCCTTGTTATTTTTATTACTTAGAATAATTAATATTTGACGCATAATCCTGCCTTATTATGAACTGAAAACTGCGAAAAAAATTTAGAAATCCGAAATCACTGCAACAAGGTATGTAGCGTATGTAAGCCCAACGCCTATCCGCCGCTCCGCATATCCATACTTCCGTAGAAAACGGAGACCCAGCTGAAGTCTGGCAGTTCATGAAATCATTAGGTGTAGTTAAGTGACGACAAAAAACAATCAGATTTGAACTTAGATTTACTAGACCAATATTTCTATGCTTCGTGCAATATTCAAAGGGCAACTAAAACTATTACCTACTTTAAATGATATTTTATCTCGAAAGGTAAAATATAATTTAAAGTAATAGTAGTTAGTAGTGTTCCTGATTACACCTAATTTGTCTTTGGTCATTTTACTGATTGTGATGTTAAGAGAAGCATAATATCTCGTCCAATGCAAGACAGTCACTGTCTCAGAGTAAAATGATCCTACCCATCTTAGACGAGATAGTCCTACGTATTTTTGAATAATTCCATAACCTTTTAACTTTACCGGCTACTTAAACTTGATGTACTTACTGAGTATAAATATCACGACAGACGCTTTCTTCCCGATTAACATCGGAAAGCGTTTTGCATTCCAGACTTTATTATTTATGAAGTAGCATATATTGCAGTGTCTTTAATATAAACTATTGATATCTCTATTGATTTAATAATTGAGCAATAAATTAATAGCAACCAAAATAGTACCCACCAGTACTTCGAAATAGTCAATAAATAACCTTATGAGATGCTTACCATTTCATCACAAGTATCTACGATGGCAGTTTAATTAGGAATAGAATCCATATCCAATTTAATTACGCTTGTAGGCATACAGTTTTACAAAATTTCTGAATTCACTTGTTCTTTTTTATTCCAACATGGATATTGTACCGAAGATTATTGTTGTCTAAATATAAAAAAATATCTATAAGCATTACAACAATAATTGAATTACTTGAAAAAAAATTTTTCCTCGCCATCACACATCCTTTTATTTCTATAATCACTGATTTCAAGTAGTCTTTCAAAGCTATAGATACTTACTGTAGGTTAAATACTCTTTGGCTATACTGTCATCTGTCATCATGCCAGTGTCAAATTGTAATTTAACGTATTGTCATTCATAGTGTTCATAAATACTCGAAAATCCTTGATATTTCTTTATTTTCTTTAAAATTCATACATTATTCAGGTTATTAAACGTGCTCTACAGATTTCTGATACTTCGATAAAGTCAGTTTCTTTGTCCACGCCAAATTTTCGTCGTTGTGTACAATGACATCTGTTTGTTTTGATCTAAACTTATTGTAATAATTAACTTTCATTCGTTTATTATTGTGCGGTAAAAATGGAAGGGGGTGAGTGGAGGAACAATATTGTTTGCCAATTGCAGGCCCGAAATAAATTGGAAACTTCTGCGTTTCAAGATATAATTTCTTTTCGTAAGTAACTTAACCTCTGTACTTCTTTGTGTTGACATTATTGTATAGTAGTATATCAAATAGACGAGTTATATCTCTAGGCTAATAATCCATTGTTCTGGGTCGTGATAGGCCTGCTCTTCATTTCACTCGTTATCAAAACCTAATAAACCTAACTGGGACTTATTATAACCTACCATCAAAATACAATATAATTATATAAATTTCTGCTTCACTGAACATACTGGGTGCTGATGGAATATTACATTGATGATAACAGACTTCTGTAATACTTGTGGATGAATTTGAGATATATTAAGTAAGATCTTTTTTTAATATTGTGGTGATAATATTGATTAGATAAGATATTTTGTGATAAAAGCAACCAAAGAAAACAAAATATTTTATAGTTTTGATGTCAATCATTTACTTCTGTTTAAGCACATAAATAACACAACATTAATTATCTATATACTAAGTGTTAACTTCACAAAACAACTTCTAGATTATTATTGATCATGAAAACAAAAAAGAACACCAATTTAAGAGCATTACACCCTTCTCTTAAATTATACTAGTAGATTTACTTTTCTGGTTAGTTATTACATTAAGTGAAAATAATTATTCTTGGGGGTAATACAATATATCAATATTATTTAACAGAAAGTTACTAAAAGAGGTATTTTTTTAAGATATAGTTTAACCCTTAATCGGACAATAGTATTAGGGCTACCAGCTCATTTTACATTATTTTGTTGTAATAAGAGTTATACTAACAAATTGCATACTATATGATTTATTAAGGATAAAAATTAATTTAGGCTATAACAAACATTATAAGCATGCAGAAAGCCATACATTAGCACATCACTGGTTTAATTGCTAAGGATCTAATATTAAAAAAATAATTTTCTTTCGTCTCATGTCTTTAGCCTGAGGACATTTCCTCCATTGAAAAGTATAACAACTCACTCAGTTACATAAACTATTTAAAAAGTTCAAAATTATTTTTTTTCAAGTCAAGCTTATAAGCACTAAATTGTGTAAATAAATGACAGTATACAATGAAAACCAAAAATACATAATTATACTTTAAAGAAGCAATTTTAAATAATCAGAACAAGGTGCACCAACAAGTATTTGAAGTTAGCAGAAATTAAATAGATTATTAAATCTGCGACTTAAATTTATTTGATCATATCGAATTATGATTTAATTTCTGACAGTAGGTAATGGTTTAGTTAAACAGCAAATTTTTCAAAATTATTCTAAAAATGGTTATTTAATGTTTATGATATTAATTGTCAATATGTATAGTTTTAGATATATTTTACTACATCTTGTCTGAAATGTTTGTCTATATTGGTGTAAGAATTTAATATTAGTAATACAACGGGCCTTGCGTCTATTGCAACAGTTGGACTTTAATGCCACCACAGGATTCATTGAACCCCAATGGCTAGATCATCTACTACTGGTTTCAAGCCTGTTACATGGCCCAGTAAGACGGACTGATAAAACACACTCAAGTGGGCATATACATCAAAATTTAAAAAATAACACACCATTATGTCTGGGTATAGAATTAGTATTTATAGATTTTTTTTTAATATTTGACTTGTGTAGGAAAGCAATTAATGTATGCAGTTATTTTGTAGGCGAATACAATATGTGTTTTTTTTGTATTTTAAATATTTAATATGTTTAGGAATAGAAAATAAAATCAATTATTCTATTAATTTTGAGAGAGAGCTAGCAATTTTGTATAAGAGTCCTAAAGTTAATACAATTATCACTAGGTAAGATGAAGCCTAACCACCTAACTATATAACATTTTCAGAAAGCCGATTATTTGACAATGTAAATACATTGAAGAATGAAAATCTACAGTTGACACTGCAAAATGAAAGAATTCGGTTTTCTGGTGCAGACAGTGTTTTGTCAGGAGGAGGTAAGCTTGGATCAAAATATTATTTTAAAACTTATTAAATAACAAAGATGACATACGGAACAGAGACGTGGTCGCTCACTATGGGCCTTATTAGAAGGCTCAAGGTCACCCAAAGAGCAATGGAGAGGGCTATGCTCGGAGTTTCCCTGCGGGATCGCATCAGAAATGTCGAAATCCGCAGGCGAACCAAAGTCACCGACATAGCCCGAAGAATTGCCAAGCTGAAGTGGCAGTGAGCAGGTCACATAGCTCGTAGAGCCGACGGCCGTTGGGGCAGAAAGTTTCTCGAGTGGCGACCACGAACTGGAAGATGCAGCGTGGGCAGGCCCCCTACAAGATGGACCGATGATCTTGTGCGGGTCGCTGGAAACTGCTGGATGCGAATAGCACATGACCGGCAATTGTGGAGATCTTTGGGGGAGGCCTTTGTCCAGCAGTGGACGTCTTTCGGCTGATATGATGAAATAACAAAGCTAATTGTTTTCAATGGGTTAAAATGAGACAATTTCCAAGGTACATCAGATTCCATTCGGCTATTCTGCCTTGTATAGCTGGTTAATGATCCACATATATTTTATCACAATTTATTCTCTCAGGACCATTTTGATAGCATTCCCTAAAAAGAATTATCAAAATCAGTTCAAAATACTTTGTTTGTGGTTGTTAAATAATGTGAAATTACATTAGATTAATTAGTATTCTACATCACTTTTAAATAACAATGCTAATGACTTGAGAATGTGTACAGCCACTGGATGTGGGTACCTTAATTCCAGCGATTGAGGAGATCTTTAGGGGAGGCCTTTGCCCAGTGGCAATCTTTCAGCTGATATGATAATGACGATGATATGTACACAGAAATCAGTACAGGCATTTAAGAATTCTGTGGGAATAAAGAATCATACATGTATTTATGAAATCTTTTTGGGCAGTTGTATATGAAAGTAAAGTATTCAGTGTGAATTCTAATGAAGTCTAATGAAAGTCAACTGTTCTACATACATGTTTGTATGTTACTACCTATGCATACAATGAGTAACATAATTATGTTGCTATCTTAAACGTTATTGTACATTAGATTGGTTCAGTAATTGATGTATGAAGAGGTGACAGTCAAACACAACAACTAAGAACTATACAGAAATTATGGCTGTCAACAGCTTGAGATATTGCGTCTCACAAGCAATCTCGACACTTATTTCCGTTGTTTACTAAGTATCCATTTATATTTCCCTTTAGATAATGTTATTTATGATAATTATGTTAAGAGATTCTGTCTTTTATACCACTAAACGAATTAAAATATCATTACATTTCATGTTTAGTTCATTACAATCTTTGTTTATTACCTTACCTATCTTATTTTTTTGACAGTTCCATAATAGTGACGCCCTCACCCATTACCAATTCCGAATTTGATTTCATTCAATTAAGTGCACCAAATATGTTTAGTTTAAATATTATTTATTCATTTTGTTAGTTTTATTTAATTATTTTGTTATTTGATACATATCTACGACTCCATGATTAATTGTTTGCAAACAATTAAGTCCAAATTATTATTAAGTTCAAACCAAGAGTAAAGAACTATACTTAACTCTATTCCTTTATTTTATAAATTAAATTTACAGAAACAATATCTCCTAACACAGAATCTAATTAATTTTGTCATATGATCGATTTATTTTATTTCAGGACCTGTTTTATGGTAGTTTGCACAAAGTCAGGCGTTACCCGTCAATAAAGTACGACATTACTGTTACTACAGTATTGTCGTAGTTTATTGATGGGCTTCGTATCCCAGGTTCAATACCCGCAGAGGACAACTATTTGTGTTACCCATAAATAATTGTTCCGGGTCCGGATATACTTGGTGTCAGTCAATTATATGTTTGTAAAGTATCCAGCGACACGAGGACTCATTTCCCTAGTTATCTTAAAAACAAATATGATGTTAAGTTTAAATGCTTAATTTATAAAATTCCATACTAAATAAATACCTCTAATTTATTTAGTAAGGAATTTAATTTATGGAATACTTAAGTAAAACATACAATTAAATTATAATAAGAAGACTTGATGTTAAAAGAATATTTAACATCACTTTTGATATTGGCACCATTAAGTGAGTTCAGGTTATTTTTGCGAATTTCGCTTCTAACCATGTAATAATAGTTTGTGTATAAAATCTGGTCTCTTTATAGTATATAACATGATGTTTAAAAATTAAAACAATCCTTGAATGCTTTTCCATTCTTTTAATCAATATAGGGACTAGAAATCTATGGAAACTTCGTATTTTTTCGGGATGAATCATAAAATACTAATAATGAAGTCCGAAATCAACGCGGACTAAGTTGCTTTATTATAATTATTACTTAATAATTCATTATTAGTGGGATAAAACAAAAGATAAAAGCATCTAATGTTAAAGATCCTTTATTTTTATTAGAAATAATGTAATAGCTGATTCATTTAAAATTTCAGGTGGTGCCGCTAGTAATGAAAGGGTACAAGCATTAGAACAGAAAATTTTAGCGCAACAGGAGGAGTTAACTTCTCTTCATAGGCGCCGAGGAGAAAATGCTCAGCAAATTATGAGTCTGAATGAAAAAGTCCATGACTTAGAAAAACAATTACAATTTAAAGATATTGCGTAAGTATTTGTGTTCGATAGCCTTAGGTGATTCATCAGGCCATTGAAAATAAATGATACCTACACCAAAAAATTACCATAAAATGACTTGCAACTAGTAAACTTTGGACAATGTAGTTCACTGGTTTATCATACGAAAGATCGTATTGTGGATTATAGCAAAAATATTTCTTTCGTCTCAAGACTCATTTATCATTACGGCTCATTTATCAACTAAAAAGGATTAGGTAACCGTTTCCAATCACTACCATTGGTCTCTCTTCCCGAGGATCTTCCGCTTTAATACGAGTTGCCGTAGCTACGCTGAAAATTGGTCGCAGTAAAGAAAGCTCGCCGTTTGGAAATTTATAAACGCTCTTCCATTCTGAAGTGTTGATGATCTTGCCAGTAATCGCCCAGAGTCGAGGTTCAAACCCCACAGGGGGTGCCCTCCGGCGCGGGTTACTTAATTGCTAGACGGCTTGAGCCCTCTGCTCGCCTCTATAGTCCGGGGAAGTAGTGAAAGCCTCCTAGGCTAACTATAGCGTCACGTCAAAAAAAAAGGTTCTTTTCCTCAAAATATGAGATTCATGTCCAAATGTATGTCTAAATTCCTAAATGATACAGAAACGCTTAACGCATAGCTGAATTTTAGGCTTAGGTACCTACTCAATTAGATTGCTGATGAATTGAATACGATAGATGAAGTGACCGTACTATTTAAACATGATTTAAGAAGAACATTTTTTAATGGGTTCAGCAATTAACTCATGTAATACAAAATTGTATAAGTACTTGTAACAAAGAAATCCCCCTTTATTGTCTATGGAATAAACATGCAGTCGAGGGCAGAGTGTATCCATTGTTTTGACGCCGACTGTACTTATAGGTAAAAATGCCCAATAAATCTTCGGCGTAATTCTTTGGATATTTGCGGCCTACGCTTTTGGTCGTATCATTCTGGCCCAGCATAGTTTCTTTGACTAAGATTTTATGGCAGATTTTTTTTTATATTAGTGCCCGTATTTTTTACTGTAACTACTGTCGTATTTTTGTAGATTATTAAATATATTGTTGGTTCCATATACACAAATACATTATGACTAAAAAGACACGAACGACACACATTTCATTGTAATCTGATGATCGAATGGGGTTGAATACAGCTTTCTATTAATAGTCTGAACTACAACACTTGTATTACTTATAATTAATATATACTGCCCCACAGTTAAATTCGAAACGACATTGTACGTACTCTATTTAGCATGTTGGTAAATACAATTCCAACACGAAAACCACCCTTCCTGCGTACTGAAAAAAAAATGTCGAAGTTGAACGGTACCCACCGACAAGGGGTTAATAATATATTGTTCTAGTAATATTGATTTTTTTCTAAGAATAGGTATTGGTGAGCACATTGAAATTTTAAAATATCGTACGTATTGTTTATTTTTTGACCACACTACATAATTGCCTATAAAATAATGTAATTGGCCCGCAGTAAATTATTATCATTGAAAACAAGAGTGGTGGGGAGCTGATGTAATTGATTCTATATTACAGTATACCAAGGAAAAAAATTCAATAGCAGTATGAAATAATAGATGATGAATGATAGAAACTATAATGCTCCTTCTTTGTCTTGCAATGAGAGAGCAGCAATGATGTAGGGTTATTATAATTCGATTCTTCTCGGCTTCCCTTTTAAATCAATGTCAAATACTTGTCAACTGTACGTTACTACTTAAAATAGCAATTCTGCAAAATAGTTACCACATCATTTTAAACTCTATTATGTTGCAATAAGAGTTGAAACCGATGAATTATGAACATACGCTATGCCCAATTAAGGGTTAAGTACATTGTTTTTTGGACTTTTTTTTGTCTTGCACAATTTCAGGAAATTATTAGATTGAATATACCAATTATATTTGGGATTTGACTATCAAGCCGCTCGTGTCGGTTTATAATTGATCGGTTTTGCAAATTTAATATTACCTACACCTTTCGCCGTTGCATCACAGATAACAAACGAATTAAAGTCACACAGCATTTTCAGCATCACGTCTTATTCTTATTTCTTTATTTCAGTATTTCAGAGAATACTGCAGTAATAGCTTCTCTGCGAGCAGAAATACAAATGTATGAAACTAATATGACTGAATTACAAGGACTGAACCAGGTACTGAGGGATGAACATCAAGCGTTACAAATCGCTTTCGCAGCGATAGAAGAGAAATTAAGAAAAGCTCAGGTAACTATATATTCATAAATAAGTGTCTTTTATAAAAAATACAGCATTCATTAAAGTTTTCAACTCGGGCATAACATAAACGCACGGAAAGTCCCTTTCAAAATTTTACTTTTTGAATAAGTATGTATTTTCTGAGTGTTTTCATTAAACAATAGTCGTCTTGCCATGTAAGACTGTCATCTGATTACCTGCCAGGTTTACATGAAGCACTGTCTGAACTTTCATTAGGAGCGTAGATATAAGTTACAGTACTTCAAAATACTGAGACCATACACAGCTGGCGAAGTTATTTTAAACATGCCTTTATTTAAAAACTTCTTCTAAAAATATCTACGCGTACCTACAACTATCCAAATAGTAGATTTGTAGTAGATGTGTCATGACCATGAATAAATATCTCATAAATAAATATATTTGGACAACTTATACAGTGCCATCTGATCCCATACTAGGCGGAGCCTGTATATGGCAACCAGACAACTGATAAATATACTAAATACATACACATTACGGGCCTGTTGGCGTGGTTGGCAAATGCTTGCTTTTCACGCCGGAGGTCGTGGGTTCGTTTCCCACTCAGGACAGATATTTGTGTGCATTAACATGTCTGTTTGTCCCGAGTCTGGATGTAATTATCTATATAAGTATGTATTTATAAAAAAGAAGTGTTGTATACGTAATATATTAGTTATCTGGTCTCCATAGTATGCTTAGTAATATAGTCTGCTTATTTTGGGATCAGATGGCCGTGTGTTATTTACATGTCAGGACATATTATTGGAACGAAGTTCCTTATCGCGCGTTGTGAAAGGGGGCTAGACGGAAAAAATTCTTACGAAAAATTGTCACGACACTTTTTGCAGCTGTTTCTCTGGCTGTCTCTCTCTCTCTCTCTGTCTCATAGAAAGCAAGCCAGATATTTTCATTTCTATTTCCCATTGAACAGAGTGGTGTCGCGACGATTATTTTTGCGGAGTGTATACAGGTTTTTTGTACATAATAAATAATAAGAAATAACTTCGTTCCATCCGGGTGTCACTTGACACCTCTAAATTATTATACGGATATGTAATTGAAGATCAATTATTGCGCTAATTACGTAGTTCCTAGTGTGCTGCAAGATCTAATAATAATAATAATAAATCTTTATTTCGGAATCTTTACACTCCATATTTTACACAGAAAAGAAAATAAAAAAAAACATATCCGTATTAAAAATAAAGTAAATGAAGTAACATAACAAACAAAATGAATATATATAACCTCTTTACGCTATAACTAAAAATTACGCTATTACGCTAGTGTATCACTTATTACGCTGCAATCTGTAACCATTTATTGTACATTGTGGTAGTATACAGTCTTTCAGAAAACTCTCTGATAATACTGTTCGTACACGAACCAACCCTCGACATGAATCCAGCGATTCGTTTTCTCTGGGTGGCATTAAACGTATCCAGCCTAGCTTCTGCGAACATACCCGACGCGCTACAATGCGGCGCAAGACCCATTAGCTGTCTAAAGATGTTATTGTACTGGACACGAATACCATCCAAAGATCTCTACGTGTAACGCGTCCAGAGTTGGCACGTGTAGAAACACTGACAATATGTCCTAAAAAGATGTACCTTCGTCTGAGTGTCGGCTTTAAAAAATCTCCTGGCTATCATATTGCCCACTACTGACAGCGCTCTGCGTTGCCTGTCTATATCAGCATCGTCTTTGAAGTCTGACGTCAGTATATGACCAAGGTACTTAAACCTCTCTACTACTTTGACTCGCTGACCTCCTATCCAAACTGGTGGGACGTTTTGTGGACCTCTTCCTGACCTAAATATTAACATTTCTGTCTTCTTTGCATTATACACCAAGTTATGTTCTGTAGCGTATCTCTCACAAATTGCCATCAGTTTCCTTAAACCCTTAATTGTGGGGCTGAGTAGTACCATATCATCAGCGTAGCTCAGGTTGTTGACATACCTGTCTCCAAGCCTAAGCCCCACCGCAGTACCACTCAGCTCCTCAATCAAGTCATTTATATAGATATTAAATAGGTCAGGCGAGGTTAACCCATCCTGCCTAACGCCACAGGATAGTTTATAGCTATCCGAACTAGCTGATTCCCACCTGACGTTGTTCGTCTGATTAGAATACCAATATCTAATCAGTCCAACAACTCCAGGCGCGATATAAGTTTTATCTAGTTTCTCCCATAGCAAGTCATGATTGATTGTATCAAAAGCACGGCTTAGATCAAGGAAACAAGCGTAAACAATTGTCTCCTGTTCCACATATTGCGATACAACTTGTTTCAGGGAGAAGATAGCCATGTCTGTTGAAACTTCAGGACGAAAACCGAACTGTCCATCATTTAGGCTAAGTGCGGGACTTAACTTTTTATGTAGCAGGCGCTCAAGCACCTTGGCCACAACCGTTGCCAGCGAAATGGGTCTATAATTCGACATACTAGTAGCATCCCCAGTTTTATTCTTAACTATAGGTACAACCAATGTACGTATAAGTTCTTCAGGCAAGTATTGGTGCCGTGCACAAAGATTGAACAATAAAGTTAAGGTATCAGCAATATACTTTCCTGCGTATAACAGATGCTCAATACTCAAGCCATCGTGCCCTGGGGATTTCCCACGTTTCATTGTCCTGAGAACCTCAACAACATCATCAGTCGACACCTGGAAAGCCCCCTCCTCAACACTTTTACAACAACTTGACGAAGGCACAGGTACTGCTGGATTAATTAAAGCCTGTTTTACATTAAAATGCGTACTAAAGTTATTAGCAATAGCTCTCTTGTGAGATTCACCTTCTATACTGACTGGTGTACTGGTTTTAGGGTTGAGCTTTTTAACTTCCGTCCAAAAACCCGCGAAATTTTTAGACGAAGCATGATGCGCTAACATATTCATTTTAACCTTCTCCTGGTTATTTTGAACATATTTCAAGGCAGCTTTAAAGTCTTTACGCGCTGCACGCATTAGATCGTAATAATATCCTGAACTAGGCCTGCCATATGTATTCCACTGTAAAAATGTTTGCCTAGCTTGGACGTGATATTGTCTAGCATAATAATTCCAACCGGTTATATAACGTTTTCTATTATTTTTACATGTATATGTGCGTTCAGCGGCAGTTTGTAAAACTTTAATTATATTACAGTAAAGCCTGTCAATTATACTTATATGTTCTACATCATTACATAACATATTGCTCTTACATGACAAGTTATACTCCTCAGATTGATATAGTAAACCTAGATTTTCAGTACATAGTTCACAGTATTTATCACACTGTTCTTTACCCCTACAGCCCCACCAATACTTTATATTGCAATCAGTCCCACTTTATACTATCAGTCTTTTACTTATAATACTATTAATTCTTACCTCTATTACTAATGGTAGGTGATCAGACAGATAGGCATCATATAATACGTATACGTCGCTTACCGAGGACTCGGCCGCCGCTGAGACTAGGCAATGATCAAGCCATCGCTGCGAACCGGTTGCATCACTAACATATGTATACGTGCTTATATCTAATCGCTTAGAGTCTATACAAGTTAAGAACTCTCCAAAACAATAGTCCATTAGTTCCTTGTAGAAACGCGTGTCGGGGTGCGCATTAAAATCCCCTAATACGAACACACTTTCAACATCAGATCTATTTACCGATAAGAACTAAATCTGTTCTACTGTAAACCGTGAAACGCAAACTATCTACTAATAAGTAGAGAAGATTTATATTCCGCATCCGTACCATTTAACTTACACGTAGCAATAACTTTCATCCAAATATATTTAACGTACAGTTTTTACGTTTATTATATGTCTAAAAAAAAACAAATGTTATGATTTAATGCAGTACATGAGCAATACATAAATAACAGGTTGATCAGTTTAACTAATATTTGATATAGTTTATTAGTATATATTTTTCAGATTTTTGTTATGTCATAGTTATTATTAGGTGAACAATTACTACTATTATTTGCTAAGTCAATCAACGACTTAAGAAATAGTAGTAGAAATCGTTAACAAAGCAATTGCTAGCCTACGCTTTGCTTCGTAAATTCGCTTTGATTCATGCACACAAATATCTGTCCTGGGGCTCTACCGGCGCCGAACATCGATTTCTTAAATGACATTCAATTAAATAAAGGTTAAAAATGATTTAATCAATCGTTAAATGGGCTTCAACGTTGACAATCAATTCCGGACCATTTCTGACGTCACATGCTCATGGAAGCCGATTTAAGGATTGATTAAGTAATTTTTAACCCTTATTTATTTGAACGCCATTTAAGAAATCGATGTTCGGCGACTAAGCCGGTAGAGCCCCTGGGTGGGAATCGATACCACAACTTGCGTTGTGAAGGGAAAGTATTTACTAACTACGTCAGAATAATAATCAAACTAGAGATAGCCCTATATCTATCTATATCTGCTGTTCTTATAGTGACATAGTTTACATTCACACACGAGTCACGACCATCTGATATCAAACTAAGCAGAGCTTGTACTATGGAATCAGATAACTGATATATTATGTATACCTACTACTTTTTATTTTGTAAATACAAACTAATATAGATAATAACACCCAGATTCAGGACAAACAGACATGTTCATGCACAGAAATATCTGTCCTGGGTAGGAATCGAACCCACGACCTGCGGCGTGAAAGGCAAACATTCATATTCTTCTTGTATGTTACAGCTTGCGTTATATAAACAACGAGAGCTACCATAATACACAAAATGTGAGGCGTGTATTTGATGTTCGATATAAATCGCGTTCACCTCAAACCTTGATAGTTTTACGTGATGTTGTAAAGTATATCGAGCTATAAAGCCAAGACTAGACGATTGCGATATGTCTGAGAATACTATCATCACTAATAGAATATTGTAACAGTACAGTCTGTACATTTAATAATAAATAACTGTATATCTGTTACCGGCCTAAGAAATATTTGCAAATAGTCACAAAAATAGTTCTCGCGCAAGCTTAATAATACTTTAATTTTATTTATTCTTTTAACTTCAACGACACATATAGGGACATTCAAGATACAACCCTATATCGCGGGGGACTTTAAAATCATGCAAATAAGGAACACAAAGCATACCCAGACACAGAACAAACATTTCTGGGCCCTCACAATTTTGCCCTTTTCGATCATTGAACCCGAGACAGTATGGCGCTGAGGTAGTAGCGAGGCGTTTACCTTAAGTAGCTACCTACTGCTTGCTCCACTTGCTAGTGAAATAATGGTTAATAGTACGTACTATCGCAAGTGTGGAGGAGTAATTAAGGTAAAAAAATTATCACAATAGCGCACTGCATTAATAATCACTCTAACTGTAATAGATATTAAGCAGTATTGTTTTGAAGTATTTGTTATAATATTTTATTATTGCTCATGTTACATTACATACAACGGAGTAATCGCGTAACATACATACAAATAAAACAAAATACACATGACCACTTAGAGTTTATGATAATAATCATTAATAATGATTATTATCATAAACGACTAAAAATATAAAAACTAAAGTATGTAATAATCATTCTTAATGATTATTAGCATAAACGACTAAAAAGTGGTCATGAATTAGAATATGTATTTTGTTTTATTTGTATATATGTTACGCGATTATTCAGTTGTATGTGAACTGATTTTGATTTTTTCTATTCAGTAGGGAAAGCTTTCGACCCTGTCCCATATAAATCGTATACTTAATTGAATTGCTATAATTATTCTTATTAAAGTCGGTAAAAACTGTTACAATATTGTAATTGGGTCCCTTGATCACATATTAGCAATTAGCAACATTTTACCCGGAAAGGCATTGGATATTGTGAATTTGTAATTGACAAATTATGCCCACTGTCCAATTCGTGTTTACAGGATCGGTAGTACATCACGATAAACCAAATTACATGGTAAAGTCAACAATAATATTGCAATATTGTTCGCGTCAGAAACGTTGATAAGTCTACGAACAAACGTAAATGAAATATTTTCATGCTTTAACGATTTTGAACAAATAACCTGTAAGTTTCCAAGTAGACAAAGCCGGGAGCTAGAACTATTTAATAATAAAATGTCTTACTAGTATTGAATTGCGTACACATCAAAGTGTAATCCATTCAGTAGCCGCGTTGAGGCGCAGATTTAGACTTAATCCCACTGCCACTAATTCCTCGGTATTCCACACTAAACACTTCTATTTCAATATGTGTAGGAAATGCGAGTTGAGGATTTTATTGGTAGGTAGTTAAACAAGATTTGTTAGTTTCTTTTGTTGAAGGCGGTAAAAAGATGTGTGCGGGCTTGCCTTTTGTTTATACTGAATTAAATATTTTTGGCATAGAGTACTGCCGCCATTCCTTACGATATTTTTTTCCACTGGAACTTTGGATTTTTTATAGCATCGTTTAAAATTTGGCAAACATCCAACACGATTCTAGCTTGTCTTATTAATATTCAGCGTGTTTCATATTTTGTGTACCAAAACTTACGTACTGTATAATATAATGTTTAATTACTTCCATCTGGTTTTTCTGGCCAATTGTAAATAAATATACTCCGTGTTATAACAACAGAAAATAAATACTTAAGTTTAATTTTATTTAGGAAAATATAGGTATACCTATTAATAGATCTACTGGCAAAATTTTGATTACAACGGCCAATTTCGATGGAGGCTAACCAATAAATGAAACTCCTGCAGTGCACAATTGCAGCGCATGCTGTTCGCTGGAGATTAAAATTAAATAAAAAGGTTTATATTCACATAGACTTTAAAAATCGCTTGTAAATAGTCAGAACATGGATTGTAGTACTACAAAGTAACTATATAAATTTATTTCTAGGTACAAATGATTATTTGATCGTGACCTATAATGGCACAGATTCAAACGGATTAGAATCCACGTCCACATTGTCTGTGTCAGCCATCCATTTAATAGGCCAACACAATTATTAATATGTATTATATCTACATATTTTTCCTAGGAAAATGAAAGGTCTATTAATAAGATGACATGGACATCGATAATAATATGTCAGGTGCAAAACTAACGGTTTAGCTGACTCCGGTAAACTACCGCAAGAGGTAATATGAAAAGAAGATAATAGGAAAAGAATATCTGGTTTGCAATAGTGTAACGCGATTATAACGTTAGGTAGCTATTGTAAAATCTGATTATATTAGTCTTATAATTCAGAACCCATAGTAAGTGGTATAAAACCGGAACAAGTAAGATACAGTAACACACACAGCGTAAGATTCAGTAGTTTACATGAAATCTAAATACGCAATTCGCGTACTTAAATGTCAACTATTATTCGTTAACTTCTGAAGGGTATTATGTTTCCAACCAACGAATGCTGAGAGGATGACCCTTTCGGCAGGACAAGTGAGGAAATTTGAAAAATAGTTTTCCGTTCTCGAATATTTGTCTGTATTGCTGTGAAATAATGAAATTTATTCAACACTTGGGTATTTACATACACTTGTACTTGTCAAGCTCACAATGTATTACATAAACACAGTTTAAAGTCAGTAATTAAAGCAACAAAATATTTTGAATTAGTCCGTTCGTGCGGTCGTGCGTTTCGACACATATATTTTTAATTACCTTAAATAAAAAATGAATAGTAAGTTACCAAGCTATTATTGTTACATTTAGCAATTGTATATTAAAATTAAAGAATTGAAAACAACGAGCAGTTGGCTAGTGCAAAAGGCTCTCAACCAGGGGCTCTACCGGCTAAGTCGCCGAACATCGATTTCTTAAATGGCTTTCACATAAATAAAGGTTAAAAATGACTTAATCAATCGTTAAATCGGCTTCAACTTTGACAATTGATTCCGGGCCATTTATGACGTCACATGTACTCATGGAAGCCGATTTAACGATTGATTAAGTCATTTTTAACCTTTATTTATTTGAACGCCATTTAAGAAATCGATGTTCGGCGACTTAGCCGGTGGAGCCCCAGTAGCTAAATTTAAGCGACTAATACCTGAGGGCACCCTTATGCAGCTGCAGCTGTTTTGTGTATATCTATAATTTTTGTCTAAAGCCTAGTTGCTGTGGTTACTTATCCTTTTATCTTCTAATGTTTGACATGTAGGTATGTACCTAGTCTAGGTGTAGTCAGGCGTGGCTTTTATTAAATTGTCACTGAGGTATCGTAGATACATACTTATTCAATAAATTTCGTAGAACACTGATATTTTTATTAAGGATGGTAGTACTTAGGCGCGACCTGGATGTGTTAAGTTTGTACGCGCTTCGGATGATGGATTCGGTCTAGCATCAGGGAAGTAGCTAAGTGTAAATATAGCTTCATCTAAAGTTGTATGTTAATTATTTTTTTTTGTTTTAAGTATCAGAAAACATGGTTTTCGGAAGTTATTTGAAATTATAGTCAGGTATCATTGTATATAAGTATATTTCCTTCTTCAGTATAAATACGAGTACTAGGTAGGTGTTTAATGTCTTCCTGGTCCAATTTCAGCTATGGTGGTCCGTGTCAATGGAGACTAGCCATCTGTGCGGGACATATTATAATGCTCTAGAGCAGTGTTTTTCAACCTTTTTCATGACGCGGCCCCTTTAGTATTAAGAAACATTATCGCGACCCCCCGTACCCGTTTTTCACCCCCTTTTTTGCATGTATTTTCCAAAATATTTATTACTTTTCTTAATTAGGGTTCGGATCAATACATAATTAAAATGCGAGTTGAGGCAATGAGTATCAGAGACCCGACGAGCGTTACGGGGGCGACACTTGCTATGCAGTGGCGGAACGCCCGATCGTGATTCGCTTGCTTTTTACGGCATTTCACATTCAGATTAACTGTGATTGGGAATAAATAAGAAAAAAATAATAATGTAGTAGTCTCCTTGAAATTTGATAAATCTACGAATATTGCGGATTGTGTGCACTTTCTAGCTTTTATGTGTTTTGAATCCAATGAGACTTAATGGAACAAATACTATTTTGTACAGCGCTTGCCATGAATACCACACGTCAGTGCATGTATCACATGTTTCCTGGAAAAAGAAATGTATTGGAAAACCGCTGCGAAACGCCTATTGACGCATAGCTTTCTCGATCGCCAAGCCCTTGTGGCCAAAACCTTACCACAGGAATACAGTCAAGTTCTAACTACTAATAAAAAAAGCATCCAACTGCGAATCCGACTCGCCCATGAAGGGTTCCGTAGCAGCAAGCAACATAATATGTTCTTTTTATTTATTTATATGTTTTTTTTATTTATTTATTATGAGCTAATTGAATGATAGGTAAATTGCGGTTTACGGTTAAGACGTTTAAAAAACTACTAAATAGATATCGTTAAATCATATTTTTTAGTTTTATTATTTTAGAAGCTACAGGGGACTTTGGAAGTGTCTTTCGCGCAAACTATTCAGTTAAAAAATATATATTAGAAACCTCAATATCATTTTTGAGAGTATCCATAGATATGTACTCCAAAAATTTTTTGAGTTTTAGTTCCAAGTATGGGGTACCCTCAAAATGTATTGTTTTATTTTTCTATTTTTGTGTGAAAATCTTAACGCAGTTCGCAGATAAAACATCTATTTACCAAGTTTTAACAAGTTAGTTCTTATAGTTTCGGAAAAAAGTGCCTATAACACACGGACGGACAAACAGATACACAGACAGACAGACATGACGAATCAATAAGGGTTCCGTTTATTGCCATTTGGCTAGGGGGCCCTAAAAATAGTAAATTCTATTAAAGAAAAAGCGTTTCAGACACCTGTCACCAGTTTGTTACAAAAATATTGCTAATCTTCACAATTTTTTTGAAACAGACGTCGACAAAGCACTGCTTCTAAATTTACTTTATGTCAACTACTACTAACCAGAGTTTTGGAACTTCGCGCTTAACTTTTAATGTATTTGCAGCAGGCCTAATTATAATACTCCAAATTTATTTGCCAACCTGTGACTAGCTTTCCCAAAGTTTTGCAACTTTCCCATAGAAGCGACGCGACCCCCCTAAAGAGGCTTCGCGACCCCCCGGGGGGTCGCGACCCACAGGTTGAAAAACACTGCTCTAGAGTGTGCGTAAACACTTATGATCTGATAGGACAACTAACGATACGACGCGATACGGGAAAGACGTCAGTTACAAGACCGATGGTTATACGTGCTCTCCGAGGCAAGGGGATTTAATAACGCTAACTCTCAAACGTTGGGTTTCTACTGAGAAATTTTCTTTACAGAAAAATATTAAAATCTCTTTTGGCCCCGACCCAGGATTTGAACCCAGGGGCTCTACCCGCTAAGTCGCCGAACATCGATTTAACGATTGATTAAGTCATTTTTAAGCTTTATTTATTTGAAAGCCATTTAAGAAATCGATGTTCAGCGACTTAACTGGTAGAGCCCCTGGGTTCAAATCCTGGGTCGGGGCCAAGTCGGGCCCCTGGACCTCATTATGTGCGTACGAACACGCTGCAGCTAGACTAACGAGGCAGTTAGAGGTGTTTACTTATCATATGAAGCAATCCCATTAATACTAATAATGGAAATAAAAGCGGCGGCCTTGTCCAAATGTTATATCCATTTACACAACTGATTACTTAGCGTAATGAAAAGCTCCCGCGTTGCGTATGGATGTCGTAAAGAGGAACACACTGTATATTTTACGATCCTCACGTGATAACAGCTGTGTATGAGAGCTCATCGCTGTCTCAAGTAACATTACTTACATTCAGTCAGATTGGATATTTCGTGCTAGTGTGTCAACTGGCTGATACCTCATTTTTACGTTACCATTCATAAATATATTTTAAATTATATTTGTAAACATGCGAAAACTTTTCAAAAAGGTAATAGGGTACTTATTAGTGTAGTGTACCTTTTGTTTTAGTGTTTACTGTGTGTTTTTTGGATTATAGGATGAAAACCGTTCGTTAGTGGAGAGACTAATAAAATACAAAGCTAAAGATGCGGATAAAATGAATGAAGAAAATGAACATTTCCTCAAGTGAGTTATCTTATTTTTACGTCTATATATTTATTTGAAACTATTAATTTAATATTATAGCATGTTTATTTTCAGTTTGTAAAATAGTAAATAAGACATTTCAATCCCTAAATGACACCAAATCCTATGAAGCGCCAATGAAATTAGTTTATCTCTGTAAAATTACACTAGTACACACACCTATGTTTTGGAAAAGATTAATGATATTATGTTGGGGCATTCGGTCAAAGCATCCACTAGCAATGTAATTGTTTTATTATTGTTTTTGCCTGTGAGTACCATAGATGCAATGATTTTAAGTGAATGTCGCTGCTATCATAGAATTGATGTGCACTGCACAGTAGACTATTTGTCATGTATGAAATGATTGCTATCTGCGAATAAAATTTTATTTGTAAACCAATTCTTTACAATGAATCAAGTCAAAGCACAATATCACGTCTCGGCTTCGACTCAATTTATGGATCGGAGTTATGTATTGAAATTTCGGCTTTATTTGTATGCAGTATAAAGAACATTTTATAAGTCAGGGAAAGCTGATGTCGACGTCACTACTCGATGTATTTTTTTGATGAAATGGTCTCTATGCTGAATGTGTATAACGCTCAATATTTCAATGTTCCACTCAAAGTTCAGTTAGAGGAGATTCCTTAGTCTGATGTGCATTGTTTATCATTAATCGTTTCGTACGTGACAAATAATAAGTAGTTTGCACATTATTATTGTTTATCTTGTGTTAAAATGTGTATTTTTTGGCAAGTGTCGTTATTAGATTGGGATTTTTGTGTGCCGCGAAGCTTTATAGGCTTGCATATGAACCCATATTTTTTTGTTTTTGCTTCTTTTTGTATAATTTCTTCAACAGGTCAAGCCCTACCGCGTTTTTCATCAACACGTTTGGTAGAGTTAGTTTCGGGTGAGTTTGACATAATATAAAATGATGATGTGGTGGTTTGACAGCATTGTGGCGTTCGTTATTGAACATATATCTCTTCATGAAAGTGGACCATATATTTATGTCTTAACTGCACTCTGAAACTGACTCATTATATGTATTACTTTCTTGGTTATGATGATGTACGAGAACTTCTATCATATACCTACTCCTG
Source organism: Pseudoips prasinana (assembly GCA_951640165.1). Taxonomy (NCBI): domain Eukaryota; kingdom Metazoa; phylum Arthropoda; class Insecta; order Lepidoptera; family Nolidae; genus Pseudoips; species Pseudoips prasinana. The sequence continues at coordinate 16,469,198 of OX621245.1, forward strand.
TACTCAAACTGTCCTTGATTCATAAATACTCGTGGTAACCATTAATAATACTTAAGTCCTATCATTATTTTTGGTGTTCATCGTAGTCACTGAGCGAAGTAAGTCTCATGCGTAAATTATCTGCGTCATACGTACATACAAAATATATTCAGACGCTATCGTGCATGTATTCGGTTTGCCATTGAGATTCTGAAGAATTTTCATTACATATTCAATAACGCCCATTCGTTCTATTTTTAAAACACGCAAAATCTTTTCCGGCATCTATTGATATTATCAATATGCTCAATATCCATGGTGCTATTAAATGTAAATACATGAAGTGACGTTAGATATAAACATACGTCACAATAGTATGTAATCCTAAAATAGAATCTTGTATTAATGAATTTTGTAATGCTAAATGTGTACACTGAACTCTATAATGATCACATGTTTAGTACACAAGAGATTTGATCAATGAAATGTTTGGATGTTGTATGATATTATGCCGGCTATTTTTAGAGAACACTATGTTTACTCACGTTTGTATATTTACCATTTTTATTACTCTTTTGAAGTGGCTATATTTTCTTTTCCATAACTCACACTCTAGAGAATTATTTTAATAGTTTTTATTGCTCGGTTAACGTTTGATCTAATTTAATAGCTATTTAGCAGTATTTACGGCATTTCATTTTTCCTGTGACAAACTTAGCTTTTATCGGGTTTTTTTTGTAGTTTTGCATGTTTGATATTGGAATGTGGCACCGATTGTTATATGAATACAATTATTTTTTTTATGTCTGTCGCAATGCAACGTTAATGTACTGCTCGATAAATTTATAAACTTCATAGGTAGTTGACAAGAGTAACGGGTGAAATTGTTTGCATATCATTAAGATAGCGGTACAATTAATCTTGCATAATTTTCCCCATCCTCCTTTTGAAATCGTAAAGTACCATTTATCTATGTCTCTACCAAGATATGTACAACGTGTGACTTACGATACTAAAGAGCTCAACCAACCCTTTGAATGGTTAACTTGTATTTATGTTTATAAAATATGACAAAATAAATTCTTTGCGACTTACGGTCAATGCGGCTAGTTAAAACTGTAAAAAAAAAGTACTTCCCCAGTCGGGCTGCTCTTTGAGCGAATGAACGCTGTGCCCTACCTATACTAGTAGAGCACAGCGTTCATTCGCTCAAAGAGCAGCCCGACTGGGGAAGTACTTTCACCGTATCGTAGGCATTCCTTAATAATAACATAAATAATTTAATGTTGGTTTTCTGAGTGTGAGTAAGGTCGCCAAAACTCATAGGGGTGGGGGTGGAGAGGCGCAGCAACAATTGCTTGCGGACTCTTTTCAAGGTCGGCAACGCACCCGCGACTCCATGGTGTTACGAGTGGGCGTGACGGGCGGGCCATGGGCGGCGGTGATCACTTACCATCAGGTGGCCCAATTCCTTTTCTTATTATTTTATATAATAATATAAAATAATAAAAAAAGCTACCGATCTGCGCAAAGCAATATTATATTGGGTACTTGTGAATCACAAGTTCACACTGTCGTCTCTCGATGTCATAATTCGATAGAACAACAAGTTGTCAAGTGGAGGGTAGTCAGGCGCATGACAGACAGCTTGATGTGCTCTTTGAGAGGCAGGGTCGTAACACTATTTATTGATTGACTCTACACTACTATTGGCATTCATTATTGCGACAAAGAGTTCTAATAAAGATGCGGTGGGGCCCAGAAATTGAACCCAGATTGGGACAAATATCATACGATATATTCTCTCAATTGAACACCCTATCGCTGAATCATCTAAGCATCTAATTAATACCGTCGGTATCTTTATGGGAAATGAGATTTACGTCGGGAAATTGAAAAAAAATTGATACTACTACATAGGTCAGTTTTACAAGGCCTATCATAAATTGTGGAGGTAACTTAAGTGTCGCAATATACCCATAAAACTGAACAAAAAAAAAACAGTCTCCAATATGAAAAATATAGTTTTGCGTCCCATCCAATATTTATCAGCTGATTAAAATACATCGATATTCTTGGATGTGTAATTTTTTTTGTGTTTTTTTTGCATGTTGACGTATTGCATGTTGTTTAGTTTCAAAGGCAAATTAAGTATAGATACGATAAAAACTCACGCCCACGACACACCTCGCAAAGATTTTATTTTAATAAAAATGATTTATTATGCTTTCATAACTACAATTTATAATGTTATGAGGCTGTCCCACTGAGTTATGAAATACATACGCTGGAGCTACCTCGCTCCTATCCATTATAATATTGGATAAATAAAAACAAACATTGATTGACCTTTTTAGGTGTCCGCACTCTATTTAAGTTATACGTATGTACTCGGGTTTATGACGAGTCCACTCACCGTAAGATATTTCTCTAAGACAGACCTATCAACAAATCTATTTTAAATAATTAATGATCTGCAAACGCATATTTAACCCTCGTCACCTACCTATTTATAGGGCCTTTTATGATTTTTTTCAGCTTAATGCTTTGGACGCATACGGCTGGTTATTCAAATAATCATTTACGTATACAATACATATGGTATGTTTTTGCATGTTCGTTAAAATTGGATGGGGATAAAATTGCCATGTACATAAATAAAAACGTAAAAGTGTCTGCAAAATGCTTCGTGGAAAGGCGGTCTAATGGCGATAAAAGTCAGACGAAAGGATACCGGCCATATGTCTTATGTGGGTTGCTGTTATTTCAGAAAGAAAAGCGATAAAGTGCGGAAGGAATTAGAAGAGGCGGCGCGAGAGAGTGGGAGTCGGAGTAGTGGGTCAGGTGGCAGCTCAGAAGACAAAATATTAGACTCCATGCCGTACTTCGCAACTGTTTTACCTAATAAAGTAGCCATACGATTTGTAAGTATAACTTTTCTGCTATATAAGATTTGTGATTGAAAAGAAAGCAACCACAAATAACAATGGTAATCCGGACGGTAATCTTATACATGGAAAATGTCTATAATACACGATCAATGACTGCCGGAAGATTCGAAGTAGGTACCTAGGGTCATCAATTATTATGGTGATAGAACCATTAATAAACGATTACCTTATATTTTAAATAATCTGCCGGCTGACATTAAGAGTGAACCAAAAAAATATATATTTAAAAACAAATTAAATAAATACTTACTTACTAAATTAGATTAGGTAGATATTAGAGATATTGTTAATACATAAAATAGTGCCATAATATCAACTGCGATTAATAATAGTTCTTAGTTATTTTTAGTATATACCTTGTCGTTTTCTTATTTATTGAGACTTTTCTCCCGCAGTCAAACCGACTGATCGGTTTTGTGAGGTATTTTTTTGTACTTGTGTTTTAATATTAAGGAAACAATAAATAATAATAATATCTAGTTTTCGTAGCTGGCACCCGAACTGGTAGATATTAAAATTATATGTTGTCTTTTAAAAAGTATATCGATTATGACACTCCTTAACCTGATTGATTGGCCAGCTACTTAAATTTATTTTATTCATTATTATCTCATCACAAAACATTGCTTACGATATACATGAGTGAAGAATAAAACATGACCCGGCCCACGGAAGGCAAAAAACAACCGCTGTAAAAATTGCAGGCTAATCTGGGCAAGAGAATGATTTCTGATATTTATTTAGTTAATAATAATTACATATTGAGTACGGCTGTGATTATCATCTAACATTAACCACTACCTACTTATACCTAAACAAACCAAATCATGTGTGGAAATTTTAGTTTTTAATATTTATGAAATTATTCGCTACTAATTAAACTAAGAAACATCTATTTGTGTGACCCATTAATTTTGATTCTGGATCTGGGGTGCGTGTAAAGACCTTTTTATATGGGCCTTTGTTTCACTAGTGCGGGTGGTGCTAGACAAAATAATAACGTTTCATAATTATGTCAATAACGCAAGTTCCGTACATTTTTGCTCGATCCGCCTGATACTGAATCGGGACTTCGATGTATTATCCGTATGTATGTAATTATATCGTACGTAAGGAGAACAAGATCGGTATATCCCGTTTAACGTTCGCCACATTCAAAGATGTTTGAATACGGCGATCCTGGTCACACTGAACTTTATATGGCGTTTCAACACAGGCTGCCCTCTTTTGACAGGAACAATATAAATATTACCATCGACTCGATCTTTTTTTTATTATATGGGCAAACTCTGGCATTAGATTTGAAGCACATAAGTCTCTAAGCGTAGACCTCTGACGTATCATTTCTAACGTCAACATCCGGGACAGAACACATAGACGCTGAGAAATTTAATCACTTTGAGGGTCACCCATCCATATACTGACCGCCTGAGGATAATATAGGACACATCTTATTTTATATATTTCTTTTCTTGTTTTGAAATAATAATAATATCTAGGGACAATGTCACACATATCATCCTAGCCCCAAACTAAGCAAAGCTTGTACTATGGGTACCAGGCGACGATATACATACTTATATAGATAGATAAATACTTAAATACATAGAAAACATACATGACTCAGAAACAAATATTCGTGTTCATCACACAAATATTTGCAATTACCGGGATTCGAACCCAGGACCACCAGCTTCGTAGGCAGGAGCACTACCAACTAGGCTACGGTGACCGTATAATAAATGTATTCTCTTTCTTTCTCTGATTTTTTTTATTTATCTAGGACGCCCATGACGGAGAAGTAAATGCCGTGAAATGGAGTCCAACAGATCGAATACTTGCTACTGGTGGTGCTGATAGAAAAGTCAAGTTATGGGATGCATCTAAGGGTAAGTTTCCCAAAACATTTATTTTCGTATTTCACAAACTAGTTTACTTAAATATTATGATTAGTGTCATGAGTGGGTTGCAGATCCTGTATAATGGCAGATTCGTAAACTGTTAGAGCAAGTTTACGAATCTTCTAATAAGAGGGTCTCATTGAGGGACTAACTTAAATTTTGAGAATGTTCAGTCCAAATAAATGCCCTATTATTCTATGAAGCTTTCTATTTTCTTCTTATTCTTTTTGAAATAAGCAACTATAAAAAGGACGAGAATAAAAGGTATAACGTCGTAAATATTACTGTCGCATTTGGCGTAGGATACTTATCTGCCCTCTTCGATCTTTAATAAGACTAGAGGTCTGCCTATTCGCGTAGTAATGTAAAGCGAAAACATCCCTAACATCACCGACATTACACATAAGCTGATTGTCATTATTCCGTCGTGAACTTATAATTCGATTATGAATCTTTAAGATATTTGTTTAAAGAGCAGTCCGTCTGGAAGACATACCTTAATAACAACATCATTAGTTTCTGCGTATGAGTAAGAGTCCTCAGAGATCTTCGGGATGGGGGAAGGGCCAGCAACAGTTGTTTGCTGACTTTTTTAAAGACCGGCAACGCACCTCCGATTCTTCTGTTGTTTGATCGATGTTCATGGGCGGCGGTGATCACTTACCATCGGGTGACCCGCTTACTCCCTCTTATATAAAAAAACGGTGAAAACACAGTAACAAATATGTCAAGTAAATGTTTATCTATTTCTAACTGAATGTTTATTACAGATTTTTGTACAGGTATGGTGGAGAACAGAGGAACACTGGTGGGGTCGAACGCAGGAGTAATGTCCGTAGATTTTGATTCCACTGGCGCGTATATTGTGGGGGCCTCCAATGACTTTGCGAGCCGGGTGTGGACAGTTGCAGACCAGAGATTAAGGGTGAGTCTTTAATGTACCTGTTTTATGTATATTTATATATTGGTTTATGTAAAGATTTCTCGTGAGTACATTTACCAGCACTACAGGTTGTTTTTTTTCGAAGTAGTTATAAATTCAAATTTAATGTTCAAATGTTCTGTGTGGAATTGTATTTTTTCCACCGGACATTGGCAAAAAATCAGTAGGAACGCTTTTTGTTAAGTATTTGTTTCTTAACATAAAATAACTTTGTATTTAAATCTTATGAGCGTTGATTTAAAGCGCAAAGCTCTTTTGTCTCTTAAATTTAGCTTTAATAGTTCTTTTAAACTTATTTGTAGACCTTTCTCTGATATCACTGGGAAGTTTGTTAAAGAATCCTTTCCATAGCCCCATAAAGAGTTACTTATTTTGTGGTGGTGGGTAGTACGTAACACAAGGTTATGCTTATATCTAGTATTTATGTTATAAGCTCCAAGGAAATACACAAGGAATCTCTATTTTTATGCACATGAAGTAGATTTTCATATAATATTGTTGTGAGTAAAGTTAGATAACTCGAGCCTACCCTCGCCTCTGTTGTCCAGCAAAATATTGCAATTCTCCTAGGCTAATTGCAAAACGTCATGTAAAATAACGGAGTAAATAATTCCCCATTATATTATCTAAACATAAATATAAGCAGGCGTTTTTATTTTATCTGTAACAAAACCAAATCAAATAGTAATAAAAAAAATTGCGTTTATAAAAACATTAAACGTATGCGCAGGAAACAATAATGTTTACCTTATTTACAGAAATAAACTTGTAATTATTATACTCGCTGACGCCCACATCTTCCGTGGATTTATACTTTCATTAATGTTTCTTTATTGCATAATGTCCGGCGCCTGCCCATCTCTCTAAAGAATTTCCCACATTTTTTTCAGTCTGTCACGATAAAGAAAGTTTAGCGCTCCTTTTAATATTTTGTAGGTGTGACGCAGTGGTAAAGCCAGCTGTCTAGCTACCTCCTTAGCGCCCTTATGATACCCGCGCAACACTAAATCTATTTGTGTGGCCCGTAAATAGTTGTTCTGAGTCTGGGTGTTCTATGTGTCCGTTAATTGCAGGTTTGTTAAAGCCCCACTTTTAAATTGCTGGTTGGTAGATACTTGCCTTTCACGCCGTAGTTCGTGGGTTCGATTCCCAACCACGAAAGATATTTGTGTGCATATCCGCTTGCCCTGAGTCTGGGTGTAATTGTTTATATAAGTATGTATTTACAAAAAAAAAACTAATATATGTAGTATCTATATCAGTTATCAGGTTTCCATAGTACAAGCTCTGCTTAGTTTGACATCGAATGGCCGTGTGTGAATAATGTCCCAGGATATTATTTATTATTATTGGTTATAGGTGCGGGCGATGTCTCTAAAAATGAAACGGAGCACAGATTTAGAGATTCAGATTTTTACTATCGTTTATTTTTTAATATGTCTACTACATGTGGCCGGGCCGGAGGCTTTGACGCTTCATCAGACAATGTACATATATATTTAATAACTAGCTGTGCCCGCGACTTCATCCGCGTGTTAATTAGTTTATTTCGTTTTTTTTTCTAAAATAAAAGTAGCCTAAGTTACTCCTTATTACATCAGCTACCTGCCAATAAAAGTCCCGTCAAAATCGGTCCAGCCATTTCAGAGATTAGCCAGAACAAACAGACAGACAGACAGACAAAAATTGTAAAAAATGTTATTTTGGTGTATGTCCCGTATATATATATTCATATTAATGTAGTAAAAACCGGTTATTTCAATATTACAAACAGACACTCCAATTTTATTTATATGTATAGATTTGTAGTGTTGGATATGGGAATAATTTCCTGAAATAAAATTATTATTATAATAGTGGTAAACGGGTTCGTAAAGCATCTAGAATATAAGATTAAAAATAATTTAAAGATCGAAATCGCAGATTACTACAGGTCGTCACTTAACAGGAGCACAACAAACCACGTCCTTTCGATACCAAGGTTTTAATGGTCGAGAGCGCGGTAATCATAAAAAACAGGCCAAGTGCAAGACGGGCTCGTGCCCGAAGGGTTCCGTATCATCTATAAAAACGAGCAAAAAAATCTCGTTTGTTCTATGGGAGCCCCCTTAAAGTACCCTTTTTAGTATTTGTTGTTATAGCGGCAACAGACATACATCATCTGTGAAAACTTCAACTGTCTAACTATCACGGTTCATGATACAGATACAGCCTGGTGACAGACAGTCAGACAGACAGCGAAGTCTTAGTATATATATATATATATATATATATATATATATATATATATATATATATAGGGTCCCGTTTTACCCTTTGGGTACGGAACCCTAAAAACGTATGTCGGTAGTTTTACATAAGTAATAACTGCATTGCATACATTACAGTAAGTAAGGGGACGTAACTTTGGGTTCTGAATCTCGACTCAAGTTTGATGTTATTTCAGTGTTATAAAGTTGGAAGTGATAAAAATATTATTATAAAAATAAACCAAATCCCTGTGATTATTTTACAAACAAGAATATCAACAATATTTATATTATTTTTATAATAATAATAATATTTATAATTATTTTTATAAACAGGAACCTGCCCCAAGTATAAATTAACATATGCAATTTGTGGTTGACTCATCTGATACGATCTCTATTGTCAGCGTTTTATAACTATGAGAACTCAATTAATTATCATGTTACATTGAATTATTCATTTAAGGCGGACCTCGTATTTAAGTGATGCGGGCCACAAAACATTGATATGTATGGCATACATAGCATTTTTTTACGGGAGACATATTATTATTTTTTGACAATTGCTCTATTTACATACATTTATTCCATTTTATAGTATAATTTTTATGTTAATAAAAGCTAATTAAAGCGCCATCTTGTATGATATTTTGTGAACTGCCTAGTACCAACATGTTCTAAAACAAACTCGATATTCGAACTTTAAGTAGTACTTTAAAATAGTTCGAATATCGAACGATAAATAAAGTCCAAAAAGGTTTAGAATTGCTTCCAAAAATGTTCATTTAATAATTTTCGAAAAATGAAGTCAAGTTACGCCATCTAGTAGTTTGACTGTTTATTTAGAACATGTTGGTATTAGGCAGTTCATAAAATCTCATACAAGATGGCGCTTTAATTAGCTTTTATTATTGCATCTCGATTCAGCTTGCAGCTTCTCTTGCGTGTATATTGTGGTAGAGAAAACAGTTTAATGAATGAATGCTTTTGGTATACCTACATGTTAAAATCGAAATTAATTGTAAAATATATGTGTATTGTCTTATGTTAGGTGGCAATAGTAATTTTATATGTCATCTTATAATAAATAATAATTATACATGCCATTTGTAATCCTATGTAGGAAGTCAGTAACCTTTTCAGTGCCTCTAGCACGAGTTCCTGCAGTTTACTTACTCGATCACACGTACAGTTTCCCCCATACATTGAGCACCAGCGCCCCTCGCGGAAACTATTAAGAACTAAAACTCTGGTGCTCAATGTATGGGACGAAACTGTACGTGTGATCGAGTAAATAAACTGCAGGAACTCATGCTAGAGGCACAGATACCTTTCCTGTATCGTATGCGGGTGCAACAAACAATGTTTGACTATGTTTAACTATGTTTTTGTTCGTTTGTTTATTTTCGGATTTATAGTATAGGTGTGGATAGTACAACTATACTAAGTGTAAGTACTTATTTTTCCGTTCATAGACTTCTTAATCGTCACCAGTGGTTCTCTGACGTGTGTTAACGACTGTCATCTAACGACTATAACTGGGGTCGATTACTTAACGTGCCCTCCGAAGCACGGAAACGCTCAAAATTTAAACCTCTAGGGCGCTCACCCATCTATAGACAGGCCTCGCGCTTTGGTGTTTAACCTTCTCACTTACGGACAGTGAGAGAAATAAGCTATAAATATATAATGGGCTGCACGTGTTTCGCAGCGGCTAAGACAGTCGCCTGGTCGCTTCGTGTCGCGGGTTCGAGTCCCGCGCCGGAAAACTATTTGTGTGACCCTAAAATTGTTGTTCTGAGTCTGGATGTAATTTGTGTCCGTCTATTATATGTTTGTAAAGTACCCCGCGACAAAGGGATGAGATTTCCTAGTGCGGACGTTGTCTCTTTAAAAATATCCAAAACTAATGTTTTGTTATAATACCACGACTACCTACCTCTGCTTTTAACTCTAAAACGTGATAACTTGACCACGTCATACCTCGCGAAATTTAAATAAAGGTTGATGGATTGGTACTACCCTAACGTAGTACCCTTCAAATAGTGTCGTATTTATTTATAAAGTAATGAAAGGATACCAACAAGATTAGTTAGCGACTGAGCCGTATTAGTAGCAAAATGTTGCAATCTCTAAAGTGTAGGTACAGACGCCAACACATCCAACTACCCCAATCTGTCAAATTTCTTTTATAGATTTTCAACTTTATCACTTAAGCATAAAGTTCACTTTCAATTGGGGAAATTTGACAGATTGGGGTAGGTTGATGTGCTGGCGTCTGTGCATATATGTATAATAATAATTATAAAAATAATAGTATATTACTACAAACATGTTCTGACTATTCACAAGCGCTTTTTTAAAGTCTACGTGAATAGAAACCTTTTTTATTTATTTTATTTTATTGTACCGAAATGTGATATTTTGATTGGACAACGCGTATATGCATCATTTCATTGTACGGGTAAGTCTGAATAGGTACACTTTTCATTTTTGGTAACAACAAATTCTCGCACACATTTTAATTATATAAATATAAAAGGATAAAACAATTAACTGACAACTTTTATTCACATTTTTCACGGTTCAGGCAGTCACATTGTGATTTTACCTCTCTTCATACATCTGTAACTCTAAGGCAATATATTTGTTAAAAAATTTAAATGAATAAATATTACCTACCCTCTTCATTTAAGTTGTTTATATATAAGTAGTTTATACATATAGTTCCCTATTACAAGTTATCCCAACATATAACTATTGCCATCCAGCGTGGCAATCCTGCTAGTATTCTGGGAATGTTACTAACAGGAGAATAAAATAAAATAAATAAAATAAAAAAGGTTTTTATTCACGTAGACTTTAAAAAAGCGCTTGTAAATAGTCAGAACATGTTTGTAGTAATATAGTTGTATACATTAGATATTATTTCTAGTAACATAGATATTTAGGTACATCTTGTATGAAAACATTTATAAAATTTATTTTATTACAGAAATGATATTTAGCTAGCTCGTATCAAGTTATTGTCAAGAATTTGTCAAGAAAATTTAGAATAGATTTAGGTACTTTTAGTTTTTTTAATGTCGTACTAGAAATTGATAAAAACCAATTAAATATACATTAGTTTATGTAAATGTTAATCTAATCGCATGCTCGTTTCCCCAAAGTTTGTTTACCCACTCGCGGGACTGCTGAAAGAAATTTCTTTATAATAAGCAGCAGTATTTTTTATGTCTGTCATACAGCACAACACAATTTAGTACCAACTGGTTAGATGTCTCATAAAGCTTCTTGAGATAGGATGTACAGAGATATGTAAATGTTATCTGTTTATATTTGTCACTTGTACTCATAAATAATACCATCAATATCTTCCTGAACCGGCCACTTACTGTAAAGGTACATTCTCATAGATGGTAACGGGGTAATGCAGTTGTAAAGACTGTAGTGTGTTAGATCCTCATATTAAATTCCGTACAGTTATTTGGGGTGGGACAATGAGAGAACAAAATTTTACTTATTATTATTATTATTATTTATTTATTATCAGATAACATGATCCATTATGATTAGTAACAACAGGAGCTTATAAACTATGTTAGTAAATAACTTAAATATACATAACATTTAAATACACTTTACACTAAATACACCTTAAATTATTTTATTTTGCCGTCCCAACTACGATGCTTACCCAGAGCGAGTGTATCGGACACTGATATTTACTAGATATTATCTTCAGAATGTCGCTGCTGCTGCCGCGCACTCTAGCACTTATGTATAGATCATCTTGGTCTAGCTGTTACTGAACCTGACTGCTAATCTAAAGTTCGCGGGTTCGATCCCCGCCCAGGACAATTGTTCTGCGTCTAGGTGAAATTTATCTAGGTGTATTTAGAAGTATATATTTTTATGTATGTTTATCGATTGTCTGGTGGCCATAGTACAGGCTTTGCCTAGTTTGGAAGCTGATGGCGGTGTTTTAGTTGTCCCAAGATATTTATTTATCTCTATTCGGGGTGAATAAATATATATACTGTATTTTACCATATTCATAATTTTATATAGTAGCTCGATGTCTCATGAAGTATGACGAACAGGGATATGTATCTAGTAATTTACTGTAAAGCTAGATTCACAGTAAATTCATAATTTATGAGACATCTGTGTTTATAAAACGGTTATGGTCTGAATTTAAACAATGAAATTTGATAAAATGTCACGTACCCAACCATGGTCAGAGCCCTATGTACTGCGTCAGGGTAATGCAGCGGTAGAGTCTCTGACTATATTGGGATTGGAATATTCACCTGTGTTTATAAAATTATTAATATATGTAATTTAATCAATTACTATAGTTTTGATGTTATCTTAATTGTTAATGACACGTATCCCAACATGGTCAGAGTCCCTACCACTTATCTATTTATAAGACTGGATATTTTATATTTGCCACTTCCAAGATCATAGATATTTCCTTGAATTAGCCATTTACTGTAAAGGTACATTCTCACGTATCACGAATGAGGTAATGTAGTGGTAGATTGTTCAATGTTTTCTATATCAAAGTGGAAAGATTTCATTTTAATCGTTAATGTCTTGGGCGAAATAGTTTAGCTAGTTCGTTAGTAGGACTAAGGGCAATGATCACCCAAATTGTCACAAAGTGATATCGTTAAGAGTAAATGTGTTTTTTTTAAATTACGGTGATTCTAGGAGACTTTCACTGTTACACCAGACGATAAAGGCTTGGGTTCAAGCTACCTAGCGTAATCTATCTAATATATAAAATTCTCGTGTCACAGTTTTCGTTGCCATACTCCTCCGAAACGGCTTAACCGATTTTGATGAAATTTTTTGTGCTTATCCGGTATCTATGAGAATCGGCCAACATCTATTTTTCATCCCCCTAAATGTTAGGGGTAGTCCACCCCTAAATTTTAATTTTTATTTTTTAGACAAAATTTCTAATTTCTATTTTTTTATGATACAACATACAAAAATACATACAATCCCCAATTTTCACCCTTCTACGATCAACCCTTATTTTTTAATAGCCATTTTAGTAATTTAATCAGTTCTCCTCTCCGGTCGAAAACTGATAAATCGTCATTTAATTAGTTATCCCCGCCAGATGTCTACAGGTGTCACTCTGACCCAGTAAACGGCATAGAGTAGGGATGAGAACAAAGCCGGTCTCATTTCTTTCTCACTCCCTACACAGTTGTCGGCCATCATTATTGTTTATGCATCAAGTGTAGTAGTAACGTTGACAATTATTATTTTGCTATCTCAGTGTAACTCTCATATTAACTTTTAATTATTCCTATTTTATCAATAATAATTAAATTATCAATTTTGAGTGTATTTTGCACGATTAGATATATAAATCAATTACTGTTCGTTAGTCTCGCTAAAACTCGAGAACGGCTGAACGGATTTATCTTATCATGGTCTTGAAATGTTCGTGGAAGTCTAGGGAAGGTTTAAAAGGTGAGAAAAATTCGAATAATTGCCGGGAAAACCCAAAAAACAGACATTTTATTTTCCCCAAATAAATAAAATATTAAATAAAATTATAAATAAAATATGTAGAGTCAATTGGAACTTTATTGCTATTCAATAAAGTTCATTTATCGATTGAGGCAGTACGAAGTGTGCCGGGTCAGCTAGTATATTATATATTTACAAACAAATTACCCACGCTGGAGGGCGGGTCGGTTTATTTAGATACGGTTTGTGTAGCACACGGATGGGTTCGCGGCGGTTAATTCGGCTGGCGAGTAAGATATATTGAAAGGAAATACGGATCACAAAATAAAGCCTTACGTTGAAACTTAAACTAATGGAGAATATCTTTAACATACCCTTATTCGACTAAAACTTTGCGTTCAACAACATCGCCCACGATGCACAGACTGATCGATTTATTGATAGTACAATAATTTAATCTATAGTATCCGAGTGATGAAAATGGGTATCTGCAACGTATCTGCCAGCAACATTTATAGCATTGGGTCTATTCAAAACCCAAGCTGTAATAATTTAACTTTGTGACAACACAGTAGCAACACAGCAGTGTCGCGTGTAAGTGGAGCTTAATTGGAACATTCAAATCAATATTTATTTACCGTCTGGCAAGTGAAGTTGCTATAAGATTTTGATCTCGACCATCATATCACAAATCATATTAGCTATGGCTAGATCTTGGTGATATGTGGGTGTTGCTGTGTAAACGCTCTAGAGGCAATAATAATATCCGTCAGTTCGGACATTATTATTGAACAAGGGAGGCGGGGTCACGAACACGATCGTCTATTAGCGCATTGTTAGCGCGCGTCTGCGCTTCGTGATCCAACTCTGATCACTTCCGACGTTTTACGCAAGTACCTACCTACCTCATCCGATCACAATATGAATTATGTACATTATAATTCGATGATTTAAATCTATGTGAACCGGCGAGTTTGTATTTCATTCCCCGGTGGAAGTTAACAATTGTCTATAATCCTGTTCTCATTAGTATGCGTGCATAGTATACTTCATAAATACTCATAACCTTGTTGTATAAAAGCAGAAACTGACTGACTTATCGATCAACGAACTATTGAAACCGCTGGGTCTAGAACCACGAAATTGTACGCAAACATGCCTAAAGTGACGTAGGTGTGCACTAAGAAAGTAATTATGAAAATTCAACCTCTAACGGGGCTTAAAAGGGGTTGCAAATTTTATATGAAACAGCGTGTTTTCTTGATCTGAGCTACATCAAACTTGGCATTTATATTCATGTTACATGTTTGAATACTAATATTTCCCCGTAAGGTGTTAATGTGGGGGTGCAATATTTATAAAAAAAAATATATACGGAGTGTTTTTTTTTGGGTTCGGACAAAATGGGGAAGTGCTATATATATAAACGATAGGTAACATAGAATAGATTCGTTTTAACCTCTTCGATATGACTTCGTCTACCACGCGGATGAAGTTGCGGGCAAAAGGTAGTAAAACAATAAATCTAAACTGATTACGAGCATCTCGAGTGACCTCTGTTGTACGAAAATCTAAACAAATAGCTCCTCCAAAGCTGTACGCACTTTATAGCTAGTATTTCACGAACAGTAACCAGGATTAAAAATAAAATACACATGTTTTCCAGTTTATATCATAATTTTGTAAGGATTATTAATATATAAATTATTTTAAAGTAACAAATTTTAGAAACAAGAGAAATATCTACGTATTCGTCACGAGGTCTCAGTGACAGCTTTTCATGCCGTCATCTGTTAAATCTTGAATTCATCTGACAAGTCGTAGCATATCAAAGCATAGCCCGTTGCGGGTTGCCAGCAACAATATTCATTGCTCATAATCAGATCCGTTCATTCTGGTCTGTGGTAACATCTCTTTACAACTTATACAGTCAACCGAAAACCTATATCTAATACATGTATCATAACCCGACACGGGGTGTTTATGTGTTCAAGCAAGATAAAATATGCATCAGACTACAAAAGTGTTAAGTATAATAAGGTTATAAATATGACCAATATTTTAAAAAATGATTAATTTTTTGACTAAATTATTATTATGTTTAAAACATAAACTAAAAATTGTATTATCTTGATAAGGTACTATTTTAATCTGTTGGATTCAATTAAATGAGTTAAACAGGTCAGCAGAATTTTTATCAAGTGGTATCGTGTTTCTAAAACTGTCTTGTCGCAACAGGTAACATTTACGAGAAAATCAAAAGAGTATTCGGTCTATGAGGTACTTGTACCGTATGCTAAGTCTATGGTTAAAACTTAGTCCAACGTTACATAGTTGTCGTGACTTCATTTACATTAATTAACTTTGCAGTATTGCATAATACAGCATCGTGCCATTTAATTAAATATTTCACTTTAATCCAAACTCGGAAAGAATCTTATTTGAAAATCGATATTAAATCGACACCGTGGAATCGATTTGCGAGCATTATACAGGGCTTTGGGTAATTAGTTTTATTCACCGTTACTATTATATTTTTTATTCATGGTCTAAAGTGGGTTATTCAAAATCATTAATAGATCACGGTACTTAAACAAACAAAAACCCGAAATAAGACTGTTTCACGTTTGTTTGTAAAATGTTTATCCCAATCTATCGATTATCGTGATCTAAAAACGATTCTGAGCAAACTATTAAGTCGTGTAAAAACTTTAAGGGTGGCTTGTATTAAATTATGTAATTTTAATCATGAAACATTTATAGATAATAATGCACAAACTGTATGCCGTATCATTGAGTACACAACATGTAAAATGTATAAATGAATGAATATTAAAAAAATGGAATATTTTTAACCGTGTATTAATAGAAGATCATGTAGTTAAAGACTTTTTGGATGAAGCAAACATTTATTACTAACACAACGTGAATAAGACTTGGACAACGAGTACCTAGATGGCGCCAATTCCCCGTAAAATCTGTTTGAATGATGATGTTTGACAATTTGTCATTCGTTTTTATGCCATTTTAGACATTTGCCAATTACGGCATATAAAGGGCTTCACCAGATACTTAAATACAGTTTTAAAAAGAATGTGGTGTAAATTTACTATTTGCATATTTGAATAGAAAATGTATTAATTACAATACAAACACGCCATGTGTTTGTATTGTAATCATACACTTTCTTACTTAAATATTGTTTAGACTGTTTTTACATAGAAAAAAATAAATTTAATTTTGGAATATAATTACTTTTTTATAAAACATAGCATCGACTTTTCTTTCTTTATACTAACCGATTCGAAAAGTCCATAGACGAAGGAGAGAAAAAAGTGACCGTAGAGGACTCTTTGATATACATATACGAACGTAAATACGTCTTGTGGAAGTTCATAATTTATTCTAATACACATACACACACACTAATAAACTAATATATTTACAACATTGTATCATACCAGTCGTATTCCGTCGTTTATCTTAATATAATTATTGTCTATATCCGCCACTGGTGAACACCATGTATAAATATCGAGATTACTGAGACCGATAAATAAATATTGTACACGGGAATATGGTGGTTTCAATAAGTATAACAGATGCCACTTTAAAGCCGCCCACCAATGGCGGATATTTTGCATGCTCTCGATCCTGTACAAACATACAATCAGGACCTGAACGTCAACAAATTGGAGAGACCGCCCCCTCATTTGCTGACCGACGAAGAATAAAAGCAAATACTAGATGTTCTTATATAAACTAAGCTCTACTATAACGGTACTCTTTGCTAAATTACGGGCCTGTTGGCGTGGTTGGCAAATGCTTGCTTTTCACGACGGAGGTCGTGGGATTGATTCTCACCCAGGACATATTTGTGTGCATGAACATGTCTGTTTGTCCTGAGTCTGGGTGTAATATATCTATATAAGTATATATTTACCAAAGAAAAGTAGTATATTATTATGTAGTAGGTACTATCAGTTATCTGGTTTCCATAGTACAAGCTCTGCTTAGTTTGGGATCAGATGGCCGTGTGTGAATAATGTCCTAAAATATTATAATTAAATTATGAGCTTGCGAATTACAACTAAGTAAATAATATAATCTGTGTCACAGCTCTTATACTTTAGTTTTCTAATGAGTTTCTACAATAATTTAAAGGCGCAGTACCCTGAGTGATGGTACGTCACATTTCAAGCATAGCTGCTTGACTATTTTTGATAAATTAAGGGGTTAAGTATTATGGATGTTATCTGTGATTCTGTACACTATCGATAGACCAACAAATCAGTCGTATATCCTGGGTTAAATTCTAGTCGAAGTCATCTCTGATCAGGTTAAAAATGTTATTGTGATTTGGCACAATGAGATACGGAGGGCATTGCGCAGATTGTAGCTACGTACAAATTTTGCACGCCACTGTAGTTGTGCACTGACTGGTACCACGGAGCACCAGAATAGTAGTGGCGTTACACTGCCGTGCCTCGGAAAGTAGGGATTGCCCTTGATCATGAGAAAGTGTCTATAGGGAGTGCACTTGTGCACCAAAATATGTACAGCGTAGTTGCAAAGGCTGACCGCCGTAGTTAAAATTCGAATAGTAGTACTGTATAATAGCTTGTGATCGTCACTTCCTTACCGTTTTAATGAAATATTATATTAAATCACGACGTATTCACAAAGTACCAGTGACGTATTCGATGTTCATCATAAGATCCAGACATCATAAGATTTAGCCGATACATGAGCAATACGCCAATAAATGGTATAATACGCATAGTCTGTCATGTATAACTAAGGATCATACATTACATCGAGTAGTATTTAATGTTATTCATTCATTAAATCTGAAGTAGTAAGTCCAACCTTCATTCGATTAATACTTATAAACTATTGCGCTGTGTGGTGACGGCGTAGAATATCATCACCCCATCTCATCCCATGGGGGGGCGTAGAAATCGTCCCGTGAAATACCTACCAAAGAAAGGCCGCAGCTCTTTTCTGTGAACTATGGCCATCAACTACGATCACCAACACGTCTGCCAAGCGTCCTCCAGTCCCCCATATCTCCCCATTCTTGGGGGGCGTAATTTGGCTGCCATGATGATGATAAACTATTACATGAGCATGTATGTGATTGCAGTTACGGACGTCTACCTTAACTCTTTTGTTAATACCTTCAATGAACATACATACAAGGCACTCTTACGGTTGTTAGATTATAATCCGAGAATTTGTTTCGACAGTGTCTCTTCTAGAAATACCATTCGATTCTCTATGTTTATTATTGTTTATTTTCATATTGAGAAAGCCTCTGCGTGATCTTGGCATCACAGAACTATCCCGATGCAAATAGTACACAAATTGCGCTTCGAGTATCCATAACCGGCGCCGAGCAATGGCCATATAATGAGTCCAAATCGATTGCGCTTCGTGAACCCACCGGATGTTCTCTCCTATCTCAAATACGATCTGATTTATGATCTGTTAACAGATTTTTGGATCTGCAATAGTGGTCAATCTACTTTTTTTTTTTGTTTACCCGTCTACAAATTGCAGTTCTCTTTAAATGGCATTTTCGGTACTATTCGGCAATGAACTCAGCTATATTAATTTATTGTATAATAGCTTCCGTTCACGTACATTCGCCTTGGGGACACTATTTTTTTCTGTATGTCCTCTATTACTCTTTATAACATCGGTTATCTGCCATTTCCTCAGCTCCCACCGTCGAAATCATCACAGCTGATTCGGGTATAAGCCTGAATAAACAGACAACATTTTTTTATGCTTGTTCAAGGTTTTTGTTTAATGTTGTTATGGAAGGTAAGGTATGTACTTTTGTGCGCATTAAGTAAAAATTTGTTAAACACTTACCTCTACAAATACTTAAAAATATTGTATCGATGTATATGTGTTTATATTGATGTTTATCTGTGGTAGGATTAGGAAATGCCGTCGTATATTTTTAAATCTTGACTCGCTTACCATATTGTCAGACGATTTCCCGGAGAAGATTATGTTTGATACAATGAAATTATTTGATGTGCTGTAGCACATAGTTGAAACGGTTCCATTCGTAAAATATTATTTGTATATTTCACCAGATTCGGAGTACCTATGTGATTTATTCTTATCATCGGCGTTGGTGGAGTAATAAATGGTTGATTAGAAATTTTAGTAAGTTCAATTAAAAAAAAGCAGGTTTTCTTTTGTTTTCATATTTATTACATGCCTGGAAATATTCTATAGGTATCTAGTGAAATACGTAGTTATGACTATTAAAAAATAAATAAAAGTGAGGTAGAAAAATAAACTATTCATCTAATAAATAAATAATTAAAGTTAATTTATTAACTGGTCATGAGATTGAAGCACTTAGATAGAAAGGGTTGTGTAGTTCTCGCTAGGCAGAAAATAATACAGGAAATCGACCGTTTTTTTACTGACTTTAACGGGTAGCCTATCATGGTTCCAATGCTTCAGTGGACAATGGAGGCCAGCAGGAGCTCGAACTATCTAACAAATAAGACAAAGAACTAACTAACCTGCAGCAGAGGTGTTTGACACTTTGCTCAGGGCGGTTACTGAAGTGGAGATGCATGACGGTCGGTTTTGGAGACGTTTGGTACAACTGTCGGTATATATAATAATGGACCGGTCGTCCGATTGTGGATCGGAGGGGACAAATGATTCATTAAAACCAAATCACAGCTTAATAGCTGTGATTTGGAATTTCTTTCATTACAAATTGTAAATCGTTCTGTTAGAGATTTCGTCTTAAATAACATACAATAGTAAATCTAAGATGAATCAATAAGTCGAGTTTTAGTTGTTTTGAAATAATTATGAAAGGAAGTGAAATATTTCACTTAGAGCCTATATATTGACGTTAATTGATCTATACAAAATCAGGAATTAACTCTAAATTACTGTGTGTCGTGTAGAGCTATTTTATTTTGATGTCTAAATAATGGCTTCTAATGAATTGTACTATTAATATAATTGTAGTCAGAATTATATAAAATTACAAGAATATAGTATAACATAAAAATATTAATTAAGCGTATTACAGTACTATTAAGAATTAATTAAACAGTATTTAAATATTTTATAGCGCTGCAAAATAACTTAATAATACGTTGAAAGTCACTAAAATTGATTAGGATGAGAGTAATACTAAGAAGACATTATAGTTTTATATAAATACGTTAATTAGTTGTTATGTATGATTGTAAAGCGCTCTCCGCGTTCATTATATCAATGCGTTTTGGATACTGGTGGGGCTGCCCCGTATCTGTAGTGCCTCAGGGATGTAGATTTTTTGGTGCGCAAGGTGTGGCCTCTCGGGCACCTCCAACAGTATCTTAAGCATAGTTACGAGTTGGCTGGACTGTAAAGACGTGATTACTGTTGTGCAGAAAGTTATTTTTCGTATTATATTCCTTGTTTTTGTTTAGCGTCCGTGCTTACTTATTAGTAAGTTTTACTAACATTCTTGTTGAGTCTTTGTTACTCCAATAAAGTAAAATTTTATTCTTATATTTTGTATTTGACACAGTCGCACTGACATTATTTTGCCTTGCAGTCGCCCTCATAATTATCATAATTTTCTTAGTAAAACATATGAATAGTCAACTATTCTCAGTATTCATCATAAAGTTTAATTAGGTAGATTGTAGTCCCGCTTCCCACAACGTTTCATAAAACTTTTCACAAATACTCCCTAAAAAGCGCCCCTCTCACTCCAGTAACCACTCTAAGCCGAGTTCGAGGTCCTCTGGCACGGGTTATTTAGTTTACACTCTTAATTGTCAGATGGAATGAGACCCCGCACGCCTCTATTGACTAATGAAGCTGTGAAAGTTTCCTAGTAAAATATAAACATAACGTTAAAAAAAGACATACGGGGCAGTCTTTGGGGACTGCCGATAGAAGAGTAAACTTTTTTTCATTTCTCATTCTCGGAAAGTAGTGTTTATTTGATATCGAGTAGCTAGTGGAAGAAGATATTTCTCATCTTTGGGCGGTTAAGACTCATAGTAATTGCTTCCCTCCCTATGGTAGAAATAATTTTAAAAATAGAACTTAATTTGGTTTGGCAGATGGCTGTAAAAAATTTAACATAATTAATAAAAAAATGTATAAACGGCCAGTGCGAATTAAAAAAAAAGATCCCTCCATCTTACGAATATTCGTTTAGGTTACGTGTCCTGACGCTTGTTTATCATTATTACCCATTTCAAAAAAATGCACATAGGCGCTAAAGTTTTCACTTCAAAAAAACATTTTGGTCGCCCGTTACCACGTATTCACATCAAGTGAAAAACCTAAGGCACTCGTTCAGTTGTTACATTATCTCCAGTAAATTGCGGCAGGTCCAATTTGGATATTGGTCGATTTCAGTTACGTAAGTAGGCATTGAAACCGTCATGCCCCGTTAGGAGTTAAGTTGTAACGTTTCTGGTTTGATTGATCCCATTATACCGTGAAGGTTATTTTCACGGAAACGGCCTAAATGGTTTTTGTGTTTGCCCCCATGGACTCCATGTATTAGCTTTTCTGCTATACGCTTAGGGAACTCTGTTGGAGCAAGTATGTCACCTGGGGGATCGCAACGAATTAATCTATTCTGACCAAATTACGAAAGACATAATAATATTATAGGGTACAATCATTCCTGTTATCCGATAATTCCGGACTTCAGGCATCTTCTTGGCGTTTTCCTTACTATAAAAACCCCAATATCGCTTATTGACCGGATCCGGAATTTATAATGTAATATCCTGGGACATTGGCACACGGCCATCTGATCCTAAACAAGCAGAGGTTGTACTATGGAAACCAGATAACTGATATACTACATCTACTAAAGAATTTTTCTATTCTAAATACATACTTATTTAGATAAATTAACCAAGACTCACACAAATATCTGTCCTGGGTGGGAATCGAACCCAGGACCTCCAGCGTGAAAAGCAATTTGCCAACAGGCCTGCCGAATTGCCTCATAATCTGCGGCCACTGTTAGACCAAAAAGGCAGATAAAACTCGAAATTATAAGGTGAGAACATTCTCTGATCAAATCGGAGACGTACTCAAGAAAGGTCAGGTCAGAAGTACCCTAAACCGGCGAGCATGTATGAAGAATATAATGTAAACGCAGCGAAAGAGGTGTGCAAGGATCGTGACAAATGGAAGTCCGTTGTCTCTGCCTACCCCTCTGGGAGACAGACGTGAGTCTATGTATGTATGTAACCATTATTGCTATCATATACTTAATTTAAAATGATTGACTCTGTCTCAAAATGAATAATGTTATTGTTTCGAAGTTTTTCTTTTGTATACCTAAATATAATCTAAAATAATAAGCATTCAGACAACCGATCGAGCATATATTGTGTTTGCCTACTAAATAATTACTCTAATTGGACCAAATCCCGTGTTCATGCCCGCTTGAGTATGTTTCGCCGGACCGTCTCAACTGGGTCGTGTTGAAACCGGTAGTAGATGAACCCACTGAGTTTGTTTCGCTGGGTCTTCTCAGTTGGGGCGCATTGGATCCGGTGGTAGCATTAAAGCGCGACCGTCGTTATTAACACAAGGTCCGTCATAATAATAATACCTTTAATATAGACAGAACCATTGACAATATGTAGTAAAAATATTAGACTTAAACTAGATAATTAAACATAATCTCTTGACAATAACTTGATACGAGCTAGCTAAATATCATTTCTGTAATAATATAAATTTTATAAATGTTTTCATACAAGATGTACCTAAATATCTATGTTACTAGAAATAATATCTAATGTATACAACTATATTACTACAAACATGTTCTGACTATTTTCAAGCGCTTTTTTAAAGTCTACGTGAATAAAAACCTTTTTTATTTTTTTATTTATTTATTATTGATAACAAAATTAAATCTTCACCTCAATTTAGATATATTTTTATTGTATGTAGTAAAACATCAATAACGTTTAACGAGCAGTTATGAAATTGTAACTTTATCATATTTAAGCGATATTTTATTGGTACTTAGTTGGAAAATTAACTTCAGTTACCCTTTAGTTGGGGTCAATCATCATTAGCTATTTACTGTTGACTTGACAAATAGAGTTGATCTTTAGATAATATTTCTAACGTGGTTGTTACATCGCCCAAACTAATCATGTTCAAATTACCGATCTTATCCGCATTCAGTTTCCGTTATAACTCGGATGTTTCCGATGATTGGTGAGAGTAATTTAATACAAGATAATACTTATAAATATGGTACAGTGCAATGCCCCAGAGATATGCTTATATTATATGCTTGGTGGACGTAGATCTTAAGACAAAGAAACTACTTGCCGAAGACTTGCAATTGTTCTCTACAGAGCAATCGGAAGCCTTCGAAATGTAATGTTGCTCTCCGGGATACAAAAATTTTCAAAGTATCTATTTGGACAAGAGTTCTTTTATGGGACAAGTCCCACCCTCTTATAGAAAGAAAGTCAGAAAGAAACAAAGAGTTGTAGTTTCGGACACGAGTCTGTAAGCAACATTTTTTTTTATATAGTATCAAGATCGCAAACCAGTATTGTATATTGTGGTTTCCGGCCCAGGAACAATAACAGGGCCACCCCATACCACATCCCGTGGGTGTCGTAAAAAGTGACTAAGGAAAACAGCAGGTAGTCAGCTACCACGTAACTGTGGTCGCCAACTCGCATGCTAAGCGCGGTGACTAAGGCAAACCCCTCAAAATGACAACGATATTGAAACCTTTGGGGGAGGCCTATGTCCAGCTGTGGACGATATCAGGATATGTGGTTATCATAGCTATGACACCCACGACATAACTCGCGCTGTACTGAATGATGAGCTCTTGTAACCTTATTCACGCTGCGGTTCACTAATTTATTATCATTATGCTATTACCGGTAGTTATGAAAGATAGAGAGAGATGCGATATGATATTTAATCGTACAGCAAATTGTGTAAAATTCTGCAAATTATCATAGAATACCACAATTGACGATTGTGACACGATTATTTCATAGCAGACATTGTCTAAGGGAAGCTTTTAAGGATATTTTTAGATGAACAGTACAATATAACAAAGTTGTACCCTACAGCTATGATCATGTCCTCCTAAGTAATAGAAAAGTATTACTTTGGAGCTTAAAACGTATGAATGGTTTCATTAAAAGTGTACATTGCGACCTAGTTTTAGACCGTGTGGGGCTAATAAAGAATTGAACTGTAGTGTTAAAGTGCAAACTAAGCAGTACACACTAGAATTCAGTTGTTTAAAATAACTTTTAGTACACATGTCAGTTACAAAGAGAGTACCTGTTTTCCCTGGTAACACTAGCAGCTCTAAAATAGTCCATTTAAATTTACCCACAGCACTTTTGACCGATGCCGCATTGAAATTCCTGGCAGACTAGTTGCTAAGTATAAATATATTGCCTTTTCTGACTATACATTGAGTAGTCTTATGTATCTTACTATTATTAATAGCTAAGATAAGAAAGTAAAAATTGAAGTAAGTATACTAGTAAGAAATAAAGAAGTGGATGTAAAAAAGTTATGCAGCAGTATTAAAGATTGGACCACTAACTAAGCTTATAAAATTGAATATTGTTTATCTGAATAAACTTGTTTTCTTTGTTTATTTTGCACTTAACGGATCTAACATAATTTATCTAAGGCTGATATAAAATGTTCATTGTTAGTGTACCTAGTTAGGAATTGTTAGGAATATTATTGAAGAAAAGAAGAAATCTTTAAAAAAAGCTTTCTCTTAAGTATTTAAACCATGAAAGGTAACCTTTGTCAACGTTTACTTTCGTTTCCGAACGAAAGTGTCCTAGTTCATAAAAAAGGCTTAGTTAATGTGCTTTTGTTACAAAAGAAAGTACATTCGTTAAGATGAAATAAGTATATTATGGTGGTTACCATAAATAGCATAATACTTAAGCATTTAAAGATCTAATACTTACATTAGCGTGTGGCGCTTATGGTCGTTGCCATTGTGCTGTTCATACTTAAACTTGAAGTACTTACAGTATATGCTTAAGCATTTAGTGAGATAAATCATTACTTAAAAACGCTCTTGGGGCAGCTTTATTGGCGAAGTACATTTACTTTAAAAAATTAACTCCCAAGTAATAGCATTATTATGTTGATAATGTGATCCTGTGTGTAATTAAGGTGTTCAGAGCTAATTGGGGAGAGGGCAAATGTCGGCAACGCTTCTGTAAATCTTTTTCGCTCGTAAGATAACTATGAAGTACGAAAAATACATCAGTATTGTGGACATTCAATGGATATTATGTAATGTAATGTGAAAATTCCTTAGGAAATTGTGTCTGAAATGTTTTAAGCGTAATTTTCGTGTACCACTGAAAAGGTTAAAACGATCTATCTTCATCATATCAGCTGAAAGACGTCCACTATTGGACAAAGTCCTTCCCAAAGATCTCCATAATTGGATTGTGTCCATCCATTTGGATTGGTTGGCGTTTGTATATGGTGCTCAGAGAGAAGCTACTGCCCGTTCCTTACCTTAAAACATCTATTTACTTATAATAATACTTTCATGTTCTCTAAGTAATTATTTTCCTATATCCTTGCATATAATGAATTGACTTTTGTCTTACAGAAGGTCCAATCAGACCTGTATACTTTATTACTAGTCTAAACAATTCGTTATGATTTTTATTATTATTTCATGATCGCTGCTCTGTTATGTTTTCAAACTGATTCGTTTATTGTAATTTTTAATCAGATTACATATTTCATGAGAATCGAGCCGTCTTGGCAATATTTCATTTGTGTCCCGATGCCGAGCGCGAGATAAAATCTTCAACTATTCGCTCAATAAGTAGGATCGGAACAAGATACAAAAGGAGCCGATATTGATCGAGTACGCGCTCTTCCCTATACCAAAGCGGTCCAAGGACGTACCTTATAAAGACATGACAATGTTTAATATATATGTTGACTGCTGCAGTCGTCCCATGACCGATGTTCGCAAGACGATTGTTTGACTTGTTTGTTTTTTTTCTCATCCGAGCTCCGCGATTCCGGTGGCCACCGTCGATTCCTTTTATGAATATTTCATATTATTGTAAACAACTTTATCTCCAGCACAATGTTGCATACAATATTTGAATTTTATAGTTCTTCGAATATACATGTTATAGTTGACTACTGTAAAATTGCGTTCGCCCTCTGCTTCTCCGAGAAATTTGCATTTTATTATTTTATAAGCAGTCCTAGACTTTCAATAAAACTGTTGATGGACTTCTTACATTTTTATGTCTGCAAATTGCTTGATTCCAGCGAAATTTATTTTATATGCACTATCGAATGGAATTAAGACTTAAATATATACAATGAGGTGGTCCATTTATTTCAGTTGCCTTATTTTTCAAGTCAAGAATACCATATATGTATATAATAATTTTGCGGAACTGAATACATTAATTGAGTATACTTTTTTTTTGACCTCCGGCCCATAATAGTAATAAGATTATTACGGTGTAGCACAGTTTGTCCGTCTGCCAGCCACAGAGATATATGTCGACTTATTTATACTAATGCAAGCGATTTAGACCTGAGAATAAAATTAAATGTTGCGTACCCGAAATTAGATGCTGTATTGTACAGACGCCAGCAGGTCCAGCTACCCCAATGTGACAAATTTGCTTTTATATATTTTCAACTTTATTACAAAAGTGTAAGGTTCACTTTTGATTGGGGAAATTTGACAGATTGGGGTAGCTTGATGTGCTGGCTTTAGAAAATATACTACGAAGTTATTTTCTCAAAAAATAAATGATCAGTGTAGGAATCAGATAAGCGGGTATATCGTATATATTCAGCTAATAGATGTTTACTTGAATATTACAGGAAAGATAAAATCGATGTAACGAACGAACACAGTTCTCCTTAAAATCTTTCATAACTAAACGAACTTAGTTATGCGGTCCGGTAAACTCCGATAACTTTTGGTGCGTCTAAGAAACACACGGAACCACAAGTACACGTGATCGATACATACTTCTTAAAGAGTTAATTTTTAATTTATGGATTTTGCTCATCAAGTTTTTATTACTAATTAAGATAGATAGATAGATAGAGTACACTTTATTGCACCAGAAAAAACAATACATAATATCTTAATAAAGAAAATATAGGTACAATCGGCGGTCTTATCGCTTTGTAGCGATCTCTTCCAGACAACCGTTGGGTGGACAAGAAGAATTAAGATGGAAAAGGCGGTAGTTGTAAGTGTACTATCGTGTGTAATAAAGTAGATTCATCTACTCAATTATCTTAATTAGTAATATAAACATAAATAATTAATAATGTTGACATATTACATCTTTTTAGAGTTCCGTAGCCAAATGGCAAAAAACGGAACCCTTATAGATTCGTCATGTCTGTCTGTCTGTCCGTCCGTATGTCACAGCCACTTTTTTCCGAAACTTTAAGAGCTGTACTGTTTAAACTTGGTAAGTAGATGTATTCTGTTAACCGCATTAAGATTTTCACACAAAAATAGAAAAAGAACAATAATTTTGGGGGTTCTCCATACATAGAACTGAAACTCGAAAAATTTTGTTTCATTGTACCTATACATGTGGGATCCCATACATCTATGGATAGGTCATTCAAAAATGATATTTAGGTTTCTAATATCATTTTCTTCTAAACTGAATAGTTTCCGCGAGTGACACTTCCAAAGTGGTAAAATGAGTGTCCACACCCTCTCCCTGTAACTTCTAAAATAAGAGAATGATAAACTAAAAAAATATATGATGTACATTACCATGCAAACTTCCACCGAAAATTGGTTTGAACGAGATCTAGTTATTAGTTTTATTTAATACGTCATAAATCGTAAACCGCAATTTACCTTTCATTTAATCAATTGAAATACTTGCTGCTACGGAACCCTTCATGGGCGAGTCCGACTCGCACTTGGCCGGTTTTTTATGTATATTCTTGTTAAGCGTGCATTTTATTCATTACTTCCAGTTTTAAACAAGACGTCTCTAAAAAGAACAGGCAAAAAACTCAGGGAAATCCTATAATTAAAAATGTTTAAAAATAATACAATAATATATTACTTACTTATCGTATGGGCAGTGGTTACCCTAGAGTCAAAGTTGTTCAAGCCGCCCAGTAGGCTTCTGACAAGGCTTAACTATTGTTGTCTAATAGCTACTACCGGGACCGACAGCTTAATGTGTCCTCCGAAGCACGGAGCCGCTCAGAAATTTAACCACTTTGGTGGTCATCCGTCTATGGACTAACCGCTTAACCTCGCCCATCACCAGACCAGTGATGCTCTCACTGGTCCGTAGGTGATGGGCGCAGGTAATAGAGGTGTTCATAGCTATGAGCACCTAAATAATACATATATTGAATTCGGTGTTTGTATGGTTTTCGCCAAATGGCAAAAAACGGAACCCTTATAGATTCGTCATGTCTGTCTGTCTGTCAATCTGTCCGTCCGTATGTCACAGCCACTTTTTACCGAAACTATAAGAGCTGTACTACTGATACTTGGTAAGTAGATGTATTCTGTGAACCGCATTAAGATTTTTACACAAAAATAGAAAAAAAAAAACAATTATTTTTTGGGGTCGCCATACATAGAACTGAAACTCAATTTTTTTTCATCGTACCCATACATGTGGGGTGTCTATGGATAGGTCTTCAAAAATGATATAGAGGTTCCTAATATCATTTTTTTCTAAACTGGATAGTTTGCGCGAGAGACACTTCCAAGTGGTAAAATGGGTGTCCCCCCCTCTAACATCTAAAATAAGAGAATGATAGAACTAAAAAAAATATATGATGTATATTACCATGTAAACTAACAACGAAAATTAGTTTGAACGAGATCTAGCAAGTAGTTTTTTTTAATACGTCATAAACCGCAATTTGCATTCATTTAATCAACTGAAATACTTGCTGCCATGGAACCCTTCATGTGCGAGTCCGACTCGCACTTGGCCGGTTTTATTTTTTTAATAATATATCTAGGGACAATGTCACACAGATCATCCTAGCCCCAAATTAAGCAAAGCTTGTACTATGGGTACCAGGCGATGATATACATATATATATATATATATAGATAGAGAAATACTTATATACTTAGAAAACATCCATGCCTCAGAAACAAATATTCGTGCTCATCAGACAAATATTTGCACTTACCGGGGTTGGTGAAATAATGAAATGAAATAATGAAATTTATTCAGCACTTGGGTATTAACATACACTTGTACTTGTCAAGCTCACAATGCAGTACATAAACATAGTCAGTTACAGTAACAAAAGAAAAATGAATTAGTCCGTCCGTACCGTTATTTAAGGATTTAAAAAAATGTGATAACACAGACCGTGTTATCACATTTTTTTAAATCCTTAAATAAAAAGTTACTAAGCTGTTATTTTTTAAGTATAAAAAGAAGAAGACAACAAGTAGATGGTTAGGGCAGAAGGCTCTCAACCAGTAGCTTAATTTTAGCGACTAATACCAGAAGGTACCCTTATGGGGTTCGGGCCGCACCTCAGGAGGCCGCTCGAGCAAAAAGGCGGAATTCTAAATGAGGGTGTAATCACTTGCACGGGATCACCGATCACGTGTAAGATCAAGAGAGATCAAGAGAGGTAGGGCACAGCGTTCATTTGCTTGAAGAGCAGCCCGACTGGGGAAGTACCTCCACCTTACAGAAGACATTCCTTAATAATAACATTAATAATTTAATGTTGTGTTTCTGAGTGTGAGTAAGGTCGCCAGAGCTCATCGGGGTGGGGGGAAGGGTCAGCAACACTTGTTTGCTGACTCTTAAAGGCCGGCAACGCACCCGCGACTCCTTTGGTGTTGCGAGTTCCATGGGCGGTGGTGATCACTTACCATCAGGTGACCCACTTGCTCGTTTGTCGACCTCTGACATAAAAAAAATAAAATAACGTGTTCAGGGGCCAACGCGATCCTCGCCGCTGAGGAACCTACCCTAGCTGACCTATGGCTTTCTCTAGCTACTTAGGTGGACGACCCGGAGAAGAAAGCCACAAAGAAACTGCAATTTAAAAGCTCACGTCTTTTTGTGATTTGCCTACTCCAAGATTGCGTAGTATGTTTATTACACTATTTAACTTTCACAGTGACTTTAAATCTGTTTAAAGATGGCCAGAATTATTAATTGTAGGCAGGAAAATGTGTGTACGCACGGCTACCCATCAAGCTATACATTACCAATATAAGCTGACCTCTCATCCTATGTAAATCCTATACAACCCGAGATCAGCTTATACTGGAAATGTATAGCTTGATATTTAGCCGTGTGTACATAGTAATACACACTGCATATGATATAAATTGCCAATTCCAAAACGGAATCTCGCTTTAAATAAAGTCAAAGCAAAGCTGCGAGGA
Organism: Pseudoips prasinana; assembly: GCA_951640165.1. NCBI lineage: Eukaryota > Metazoa > Arthropoda > Insecta > Lepidoptera > Nolidae > Pseudoips > Pseudoips prasinana. The sequence continues at coordinate 16,500,181 of OX621245.1, forward strand.
GTCAAAGTCAATTAAAAATAAACGAAATTAGTTTATTTGTAATTGACTTTGACTCCTCGCAGCTTTGATTCATAAAAACGGCTATCATAAGTAATCATCTATCATTTAAATTTATTGACAGTTTAAACTAAATCCTGCGATAAGGTATAATTGTTTTGATGCAATCTATAAACTAGATAAGTATGTTTACTTTTTTTTGTTAGTATAATTATTGTTTAACTGTAGTTGAGTTGGTATTATAGTTGGTTGAACCTGGCATGTGTAATTTGTAAATCTGTGGAGGTCAGGTAAAAGGAGATGAGTCATTATGTACAAATTTTACAGTATGGCCCAAAACTAAATTGCGCATGCGTGGTTTCTAGAATTGTTATATAAATTTATAATTTTCTATAAACTTTTATCATAGAAACCTTTTTATGTTTATTTTGAATATTCTAAATTTTAGGATTTATTACATTTTCTTTTTTAAAATACCTCCACCTGATGGTGATATTATACTTTGGTCTCATATGTCCCTTAGGTACTTATATTAATTTGACACGAGCATATTTAGACTCGTCTCCTTTTTTCCCGTACGTATGATACCTAAGACCTAAGTCTTAGCATTCCATGGATTCACCGTGCGGAAACCGCGATGGATCGCGTGGTAGAGGAGCGAACACTCGACAGGTTAGCGGCTTGCAAGTCAGACGTAGGTAAGGGAGCCTGTGCTCCATCAACGCCCACCCACTCTGTCTCTCAGTGTTCCCTTCTTTCTAGCCAAATTTGGTATGATCCTAATAAAGCCGCTTCGGATACTTGTTGTAATAGAGAACTTAGGGAAATTCTAAGTCTTTTAATAGGTTGTACAGGGTTATTGCTGGTATACCCCTCGCACGCACCTACTTCCATGGCATATAAATATAAAGGGGATGAGTTGCCACGAACCTGCCATGTGTAGTTCTTGGGTCACTTTGCCTTTTAATGATAAAATATTCGCGGAATAGTAACTAATTTGTACAATTATTACTTAATTGTAATTTAGTTGGTCGATCCTTCCATGTGTATTTGTCTGGGCTCTTTGCTTCATAATGATTTAATACTCGCAAATATGTATGAGTAACAAGTTTGCGTTAATGAGGTACTGGATTAAAACCCCGGGTTAGTCTAAAAAATAATTATTGAGTTTTTCTGTCAAGAAAGATTCACCCTCGTACTTCGGAGAGCACGTAAAGCCGATGGTCCTGCACGTAATGTTTTTCTCATTTTCGTGGCTAGCCTTTCCAATCTGATAACGAGAGTGAGTGATTAGGTAGTGTCCGTTGCTCTCAGTATCATGTTTGAGTACACACTTTTGCACTAAAATATGTCCAGCACTAATGCCTAACCTTCGTTACAACTGGCCGCTATGGTCGAAATTTTAATAGGTTCTCCTATTATTATTATCCTCCTATTACATTAGATTAATATTTATTACTCGCTAGATATTGCGTAGGAGTTTGATAATCTACATCTAACCACATTGGTTAATTAGTGTTGCTTTACTCTGTTTACATGAGCGATGATATTTTTTTGTCCTTATCAGTTTATTTTCCCTAATGAAATGGCGGTGCGGTCTCGAATAGGCTTTAATTGAATTTCTTTTCGCCGCCGCTTTGTAATCTAAATCTGAAAAGAACGCTTGTAGAGACGGAGTTTGCCGCTGAGGCCGCAGCCACTACTAATGGTTGCGCTTGGTTGTGAAGTCGGCACGCGACTCGGGCACGTGGCGTCGCGCGACGATCTTATCTCGCGCACGAACACGAGCCTTGCCCCTTCGCCCCTTCACACGTGATGGTGCAAACAACTTAACTCTCAGATCCCATCTCATTGATGCGTGCATTTTCACACTGGTCAAATCTAACCTGGCATTACTTTTTATTGTCCGCTTTTAGCACACTTTAGTTTTTGGAGAAATTGTTTCGTTGATAAATGTTTCAATCTCCTTTCAGAAGGAGGATATCGTCATAGTTTTATGTGTTAATGTATGTAGATATTATTCCTCTATACCCTGCTATCGGCTGAGATTTTCATGCAATGACATATAAGGGCAAAGGAGTTTGAAATCACGATACATTTAAATTAACTGATATAAAGAAATATGTATTTATTATGTATCAAACTGTATTGCCCTTATGAATATGTCCACTAGTGATAGTACTAACCCTTAGTAAAAATCCGCTGAGTAAACTTTTGTAATCGTACGCCACTGTAAAAACGAATCTAACTGAAATCTTTCTACCAATACCAATACGTTCTGATTCTCAAGTACAGACGCCAGCAGATCAAACAACCTCAATCTGTCAAATTTCCCCAACTGAAAGTGAACCTTATGCTTTTGTGATAAAGTTGAATATGTATAAAAGAAATTTGACAGATTGGGGTAGCTGGATGTGCTGGTGTCTGTACTTCGGCTTGTTTTAGTGGCTAGATTAAAATTTTGTTCTTATTTTTGTTATATCCACTGTCGTAATATAAATATCTTATTTATTTTCATTTATATAAAGGCTCTTAATGGCGGTACTTTATAAATATAGGTTATACTGAATAGTATGAAAGCACCCGTAACTCGTTCAATGGTTAAAGTTATTGTGCTTAAAGACCTATGCGATATCAGCCTATCTGGCTTAATATTAGACAAAGCTATGGTAAATAAGAACATTGTATACACTTATATACTTTCTATATATGTTGCGAATTATCCAGTTAAAAAGAGCGGATCTTGGCGGTGCAGGTACTGGATTATACACCATCTGCAATATGTATGATCACTTCTTGGGAAAGTAATATGCGCTGGGTGAACTGTGAATCTGAGCGCTATGAACCGATCTGGCCCAATATTAGGCAAGGATATGGTAAATAAGAGCATTGGAAACACTTATATACTTTCTATATGAGTAGCGAAATTTCCAGCTAAAAAGAGCCGAGCACTTTTTAGCTGTCGCAGGTATCTTCTATATAATATGTGGATTGAATAAAACAAAAAGTATATTGTGAAAAATTTATTTAAGTAATGACAATTTGGACGGATGAAACTAGGTAAAAATGTTGTTTAAATAACATATTTAAACAACATTAAATTACATCGTCATCTAAATATTAAGGCACTAGTAAATATAATAAAATACTTTCAGTTTACATGGAATAGCACATTTTTGTAAGTCGTAAGCTTTCTTTTGTTTTAGGTAGGTATTTCATTTATATTAAAATTTTATTAAATAGTATTAAATTCAATCATAAATTACGTAAAAAAAGAAACTATCCTAAATTAAATAAATTACGATGTCGGGACGGCCGTCAATCCATCGTCTCTTGACTTAGGTCGCACGTTCGGTTATCTACTTAAAAGGTACTGAAATATTACTTTTTACTTACTTATCACTAGGTATCATTAAAATCAGGCTTACACTACTTTAAAAAATATGGTACAGTACGTTATCGGACTTCCGCGAATGGACGTCCGAGCGTAAAGTGAACGAATGAGCGACGCGATCATGATAACGACTCACGGCCGCGGTCCCGCCGACGACAGCGGAGAAGGGGACAAGCAAGCGTTCTCTCACGCTACACGCACTCTACAACGGTCACTCTGCGCGCCGCACTCGCATCCGTCCACATTCGCGCACGCTCTGGCGGTCGTCCCCGTCTCCGTGTCGCGCGCTGTCCACCCGGCGCGGCGTCCGTGCGCGACGCCCGCTGTGGAGGCGTTCGGACACTAACCATTAAATAACCGCTATCGCTGTCCTGAGCTCATCCGGAGGAAGACGCGGCGTCCTGCGTATATGTCTTCCTCAGAAGCCAGAACTCGACGGGGGTTTTTAAACTAACGAAATATACTACTATTGCGAACGCTGATCACGTCGACACGTCTACGTTTATCTAGAAGTGCCTCTGGTGCGCACGAGAAAAACTGGCATCGTAGACTTTGCAAAGAGAGGAGGGAGCATTGGGTCCCGGCAGTAGTTCCGCGGCTTTGGCAGCGGCGCGTCGTCGCTGCCAACTGCAGGTCCACGCTGCTAAAACGACTAGTTGAGCTGCAAGGAAAGCTGCCGCTGCAAGCATGGCTCCTGCAGCGTTGACACAGGTGGCGTCGGTCTCTCTGACGTATACAGAGTCTTCTGTGACATTCTTAGCGCGTTGTTTATCGAAACCAAATTTATCTGTGATCTGAATAGTTTGCACGAGAAGCATGTCGTCGGTGGGAGCAGCTGGGGTCGAACGCCTCTTCCTGCGTCCGTAAGACATGACGGAGCGGAGTTCGTTCGGGCCGCCATCGCATTGCACTGGCTCGCACGTGGGCATGCACGGAGTTACTAAAGCACGGAACTGCACGACCTCCGAAGATGGGAATTTGAATGCGTCGAAGTGAGACAGCAGCATCTGCAATATTAAAAGAGACTCGTTGTAATGTGTTTCTTTAATGAAATTGCGGTTTAATGAGTCAATTATGTACATGGCAAGTTTTTCTTCAAAGCTTAATTTAAATGATAAGGTAGTAATAATTTGCTATTTAAACGGCTATTATTATTGCGCGACTATATTGTGTCATATATCTTACGTCAAGTCTGTAATAAAATTTCTTGAAAGATTTTGATAAGATTATATATTACCTTTCCACTATTAACTGATTTGAACAAAGGTCCCATGATGAAGTGCTCAGTAGGACAACCGTCGCTGTCGATAAGTGTGATCTCGCTGGAGTCGACTCCATCCATAGCAACAAGTTCGCGCACAAATATTTCGAATGGTGAATTCGGGTCCATAATTTCGAATCGTAGAGCCTGAAAGAATAGCAGAGTGTTAGTATTCGAAGATTTGATTGTAATATTTATAAAGCGCTATTAAATAAACGTAAATTACCAGGGGATCTCCGACTTCAGCAGATGCAATAGTATCGTCTCCATTTCTGTCTGTGATTCTCATAGCCACGTTGGGAGAGTCGACAATAACCTCCTCCGACAGTCCAGTCTGGATATCTCCGTGAATACCAAGGTCCACCTCATTTGCTACAGTCTTATTCGTTAGGTCGTACTGACAGGTCACAGCCAAACCAAGATCAGATGATGTAACGATGGTATCGTGATGCTGAATAACTACATCGTTTAAGTACCTGGAAACAAAATATTTATATATACATATGAATTAAAACTTTTGGCTGTGGGTTTATCATGCTGGGTGTTTTATCATAATACTAAAACAAAGTTTATTAACATCGCGGAGACTGAAAGCCTACTAAATCATTGAATTGAGTTTAACTTGGTTACACCAGCTCAAAATGTTATGTTATTTGTTTCGATTTCATTACATTACGAATAAAGCAAAATTGCCCAATGTGGTCAGTTTTGTTCACTGCTGATTTGAAGTATATGTTTATTCTATGTATTGTATATCTATGGATTTAACAGTTAGGAATAGTTACCTTCCAAGTCCGTTTTGCTTGACGTTGCATTCGATGTTGCTGTATCCCATATGAAGCTCAAATTCAAGACTCTGTTTGACATCAACGACGCATGAGTTGGGACTGCCCTTAGCATAGATTTTGCCGTCGAACAACTTGGAAGTCTGAATACGTGCAACCATATCTCCGGCGCGACAATCGATAGATACGTTATAGCATGAAGATAATTCATAGGTAGCCGCTTCAGGAACTTCTAAGTAGGGGTCCTATAAAAACATAGTACGTTACAACCTCTATGAAATAATTTTCAACAAATTTCAACTATAACAGTCACAAAATCTTTGTAATGAATTATATACCTGAATGTCGGCAAGAGTAGCTCGAGAGTGATGAGATAAACGACAAACGTGGTCACCCGTGTCTCCGTGGTCATATGAGTGACAACGGAATGGCGAGTTCAAGCAAAGTTCACGACATTCTTCAATAGTCTGGACATCTTGATATACCGAATCCACAGTTTTTAGAATACGTCCGCCCATTTTCTTGAACTCGCAAAGTTTAGTTGGCTCCTCCACGCAGTTGTTTTCAAGATAATCGGTATCTGTAGAGAAAAATCACAAATGGTTTTAGATAAATCACTTCAAATTATGTGAAAACATTAAAAAAATATTGTGGTCTATACCTTCGTTCGGTTGGAAAGAGTTCGTTCCTGCCAGAGTAATACGGTCCATGTTAGAGAGCACGCACTCCCCTGTCTTATTGTTGTAGTTCGCCGATCTGCAACAATGTTCACGCGGTTTAACAAATGTTTTGTGTTCTTTTTTTACTGTGTGAATTTTCCCAAGTAGTTAACCGCATGCATACTGCAAACGTCTCCAGTTTGATGCACTTCTTAATTACAGGTTATGGAAATGAAGGATATAAGTATGTAAATTAATAAAAGTTTCATTGGCGTTTATTTAATGATTCTTGTACATTAAATGAAATGCTGACATATTGACCTCAGAAGCTAGATGAGTCCATTTCTCGAGACCTACTACAGTCTTAAGACTGGTTTTATCTAGCGCATTATAAACACTTTTCTTCAAAGAATATTGCTTAGATCATACGGGTCTAAGAGTTCAAGTTTTCTGATCATATTCATAAGTGTGCCGTGTCGATAATTTGTTTGTATATACTTTCCTCGTCTACTGAGTCATGCTGTGTGTCTATTAGTTCATTCAAGATATAAAAGTTCACTTTTGCTCTCATTGCTTGCACAAAAATTAAAATATTTTTAAATTCACCGGGCAGTTTTCACATTTACATTGATATTTTAGTTGCTCACTGATTTAATTTCCTATAAGGGAATATAAAAACGAACATGACTAACCTGCAAAACTAATGAATGCATCATTATACATTTTTCTTTCCTTTGTTCCATTTCATTCGTTTAAATAAATAATGTATTATCATAAGTATGAATGCGCGGTGGTGTTCATTGTATAACTATGAAACTGGTGTTTCAATGTTGTAATGTACAATATTCCCGTCGTGTTTAGTGACCACCCGTATAATATTATCTCGCTCATCTAACTCAATATTTTCTCTTGATGTACAATCGAACCCGATCAGATGACCCTGCAATAACCTATGGGATTTTCACTAGAGATGCGCTCATTTCTTTGTTGTATGTGCCTTGAGAACTTTCCGTTTCATTTTGCAATCGATATTTATTGGAGCAATTTCTTAGTGCTTTAGGCGAGCGGTATTCACTAAGTCCTCATTATCTAGTCTCTTAATCTAACTTAGTTGTGGTTTTAACTTTTTAGTCTGTTGTAAGATTCTTGTCGGTATGTTGAGTCTTTGAAAGTATTGTCTTCTTGTGAGCGAGTAAGGTTGACATAGCTTACCATGATCTGATGATTGAAAGAGCTACAGTAGCTGCTAACCAATAGTTTGGCCGTCTTTCTTTTTGCTTACTAAGTTGTATAATAAAAAGATGCCTTGGTTTTCTAGCAATGTGGGCATAGACTTGTTTACGCTAATTATAAGAAAACGCGGCCTCGAAGGGGTCGCGCGTCATATTAGCGGCTATAGTTAACTTTATACTAGGTACGTAACGGCCGCGTCTTCGTAATATACGTGTATTATGAGAAGACATTAATTTGAAATATCTTTAACTTAATGATTGCGAATCTCCCGCTACTGGTTGCCGTTGTTCATTTAACCGTACGAGTCGCTCGAACGCGTCGACTTCATCGCATAATAATTACACAAACTACCGGCAATTTGTGTAACTGTACATATCTTCCTTGATGTACGTACTGATAGAAAATCCAAATTCATTTCAAGTCAGTGGGTAGATTTACGCCATCCCTAATTACGACAGGTCAGACAAGATATAGACAAATATCTAAAACTAAAAATTTCGATAATTAAACCTATAAAGAATTTCTTTGTCAATAACTTAAATAATCATTTCTATCATGAATTAAATATTATTTCTAAAACATCTGACACAAATCTTATATCGAACTATTTATATGTACCTAGAAATAATTATGTATATATATATATATACTTAACTATATCACTACAAACATGTTCTGACTATTTACAAGCGCTTTTAAAGACTACCTACGTGAATTAAACCTTTTTTTATTTTATCTTAGACATTCCATTCTGCACCTATTGAATATCCGTCTCTACTGCTATTAAATCAATTAGTTCTAATATAGCCTATCCTACATAGAAATATTCAATGAAAATAATGATTGGCCTTTTCTTTGACTATTTACATTCGTAAGCGGTAAACTATAAAAACAATGGTAATCACATGGTAACCCATATTATTAAATTTGGTTAATATTATTTGTATCTATAAATAAATCTTTGGATTGTAGTAACGTCTTAGGTGGTCCTCCTATAATAACGTGCAATTTATTGATAGGCTATTATTACTATTACTCGTAATTTGTACTCTTATGACTCTTGATGTAAAGCGTAACTAAATATGAACCGGATTAAACTATTAAGTATTATTTTTTGTTTCCTCTAGAACGTAGTGTTATTAGCTTAATTATGTTGCCGGTGGATATTAGAGAATGTTCTTGTGGTTTTTGGGTTAGTTCCCATACTTTTCCGCGTGTGAATCCGTTATACTCTGTACTATAATTTGCATGGTAAGGTCTCATCGAGTGTGTGTGATACTTTTTTAACCCACCATTAATAGAGTACTTTATAAGGGACAGTGGACTTGTTAAATCACGTTTTGACTGCACGTATGGTGCAGCGGCTAAGACGTCGCCTCGTTACTTCATGTCTCGAGTTCGATTCCTGTGCAGGATAACTTCTCGTGTGACCCATAAATAGTTGTTCTGAGTCTTGAGTACTTTGTGTCTATTTGTTTGTAAAGTAACCCGTGACACGGATTCACCGGCGTTATCTGTTTAAAGAAAAAAAAAGCTGATGCTGTCCGTAAGGTCTAAGTTATGTAATATTGAGCGAAAAAAAGAATATGTTGTCACTCGCTAAACATACTGACTTAACCCCCTTCTTACTTTAACATTTATATGATACAGCTGACAAGCTTTAGCAGAATTATGCTGTCCGTAATATCTGGGTTATGACCAGCCAACTGAAGAGGTACGTTACATAAAACATGCAGTTATGATAACATATTATTATGTATTCTAATGTGAGTGATGACAGCAGTTATACTACGTGTCCGTATTATTTTTTACTCTGGTTTGATTATATAAAAAGAAACTGAACATCCAAGTAACCGCAACTATCATCGATAATTATTTACGTGGGAAAAGGGCTCGAAGAGTAAAAACAATATGTCGCTTATCGGTTATTGTATCGTGGAAGTAGGAAGTGATAGGGCAGGCCGCTCCCACACTGCACTATACCGCCACGTCCGGGGAATATTTGCCAAATGTCGTGACTGTCGACAATCGCGATGTGCACCGCCCGGGGTGCGCCCAAGCCGCCAGCTTGCCTATGCGCCCAAAGGAGATACGACGATTTGTATCCAACGGTACACGTGTCGAACAAACCTCGACTACATAAAATTCAGCATTTAATTCTCTAATCGCTCTCACCCCACCCTAGTTAAGAATTCGAGATGATGGCGTGAAGTCGTGGAATTTATTACGCCTCGACCTTTGTATGTAAGCACCGACGGAACTTGAATTAAACTTGCACGCCAAAACAGTTGAAAGATTGAAATCCAAATGTAAATGATAGTTACTATAAAATGGCCTGAGATTGTTTATGTAAATCAAATAAACGGCATCGTTAGCAAATACCCTTGCCTCCCTTACCTTATTTCTAATTCTTTTGGGCTATAGCTACCAGCTTAAATTTGGCGACTCCAATAGACAGTAGAGAACCAGTAACCGAGATAGTTAAACCAGGCGTTAGAGTAAGGGTTTAATATGTTCTCAGGGGTATTTTTAGATGGTCGAATAATACGGCAACCGTAGGCTTGAGTGCTAGTGACCCTACTATACTACATATGAAACCCAGCCAGGGCTTCACAGCTCGATTAAAGTGTTCCTTACGTAATATTCCAAATTAAATTTTGTGATCATGAGTAAGGTCGCCAAAGATCATCGGAAATGAAAGGGAAAGGTCGGCAGCTCGTGTATCATGTCAAGCGTCATAGATTACGGTAAATGGTTACCATCGAGTAGACCGAATGCTTGTTTGCACAATTATTAGAATAAATCAACGAATATTGGATTTAACTCAAAACAGATGTCGGGTATAATAGTATCTATAAAACTTATGAGTGTTCAATTAACGGTTTACTAACAAGCGTTGTGAATAGTAAACTGTTAGTGTGTTAAGCGGTCCGAGTCAATACAGACGTGATAGTTAGAATTTATTTTAGAGAATAATAATAAGTAAAGCTTTCTAGCGCTAGAAAACTAATGTGTACCGATATGTAATAAAGTTGACCGCTATACTCTGAGAGCACGTAGTGCACGCATTCAGAAGCAAATTAGCGCTACGATTCGATCGCAATAGTTACCAAGCAACGCAAGCTTGACCTGAACACGCCAACGGAAATACGTGTATCGAATGTGAGCGTTTGATGCAGAACACTATTTATGTTAATGATATCAAAAACCGTACAAGGAAATAAACACAATAGGACAGTCGTGTCTTGCTACATTAGACGCCTGAGACGTAGGCCGTTCAATTGGCCTCCCTGCTTTGTATATAATGCTCGTTTGTAGAATTCAGAAACGGAACGGCTACCAGGAAGAGGCTGTGACTTATCCACTGAGCCGCAAAGATGTACCGCGCGGACCACCATCTATGGCAACTCGGTGAAGCCTGATTGACTTCGTTATCGGGCTTATCTATAAATTAGTTTATACCTGTAAGGATATCTCGTAAGCCGACTTTGATGATACATATTTGTTTATTAATGTTACTAGTTTTGTTGTGTTGACTCCATTCACCGCTGTTAAGGACGTATTTACATACATAACTGTCTTCGTTAGGCACAATGCTGAATCAGTAACTGCGTGATACCATCTGATTGAAGAGAATAGAGTCATGACCTCCTGTATATTTTCACATCTTGTTAGCTCGATTGTGACCATTAATATCCACGTCAGTGTAATATCGATCATTAATCAAATTAACACTAAAGTTCTAATGCTGGTAAGAGCCAATATTCAAAAATCTTTTGTAGTAAATATTTTACTTATAATTATTATATATTGTGGACACGGGTCTTAACGGCGACAATATTTTAAGGGAAATCATTACCATCATCATTATCATTTGGTTTAGTCGACGTTTTTGTATAGATTGCACCTGCCGTGGTCACGGTTTAATTTTAATGTTTCCATCATAGGCACACAACATAGGTACTAAGTGTAACCATAGCATAACTAGTAACCTTGCTTTGAAATATTAGTGAAAGTGGAAACCTTTGTTGTCTATTGTCTCTTTAATGTTGTTTGGTTTTCAGATGATCTAGTGATCTATTACTTTCCCTATCTATCCAATATTTACTGCCTATAAATAACTTCGATTATTATCGACGACCTCTGTTTGAATTATTTCATACCTATAATCTAATTACTTGATTGGACTAATGTAGATACGGTTTAATCAGAATAAATCATACAGGCTCGACTATTTTAATTGCAACAAACTTTGTTAGTAATTAGTGGTTTTAAGATTTTAAAATTCCCTTGTGTAATGTTAATTGCATCGCGACTTAAGGAATGATGTCAATGGATCGTTAATTAACTCTTAGATTGCTTTTCGCTTCATTTGCATTCTATACAGAGAAATATTTCCTTTCTATTTAAGGCAATTTTGTCTGGAATCACACACAATGATATAATAAAAAATCATTAACGTCTAAAGCTTCATGGGCTTGCGTTGTTGAAGAAAAAATATTATCGTTAAAGTTCTTTGAATTTCAGCAAGCTGACATTTTTTTATGACTACACCTGCATTACAGAGTCATTATCGCGGGAAATTTCACAAACTTTTATTCATAACCAGACTCTTTATTGGTCGCACAAATAGTTGTCCAGTGGGGGACTCGAACCTCAAACACGAGGATGCTGAAGTAGAAGTGATGTGACCATCTTAAATACTGCGCCACACGAACACATTCTTAGTTGGTTCCTAAATCGAAGGCTAGATTCTGAAATACGGGATATTGAACTATCGTTTGAAAAGCTTTAAGGTAATATCAAGGAGGTAAAAATCGAAGGCCCTGAGCTTATTGAACGATAACTTTAAGATTGGTTTTATACCTCGGGGACAAATTAACTGGATTTCCGATACACGTTAATTTAAAAAAAAAAATTTACTTATTTTGTATTAAATTTGGCTATAACGAAACTATAAAATAATTATATATTTCGTATTATAATTGGTTTTGATTAACAATTCCGTAGTGTAATATTCACTATGTATACTCTTATTATAAAAGTCTTTTATAAAATCATTGCATGGTCCACGTTATTTTTTTAAATTGCATCCCATAATACATAGCTGAGATGTTTACTCTAATACTATTCTAAGTGCCTGTACATCGCATAGGTCGTGTCGAGGGCAAATGCTCGGAGGTCATTCATGTTTATCCCCGCCCATACGACGCTCCACTTTGTAGTTTCTTTTTAAACGTTTAATTATCTTAATAATCTAGAGCGGAAGTAATTATGGAAACATAATACATTACAACGTTCAAAAAAGACACTTTTAGATTACTTATAATTTATTAAGTTGGCTTTTATAGCTCTTAGTTAACTTAACAAAGTTTAAGGATTATTGAAAAATTATTTCGTTATGAGTTCCAATACCAACAAGGAATTCAATTAAAATTCCTATCACTCTATTTAGGCAACTACCATCTATAATTACCTGTAAATTAAAAGGATATAATAATGATTCTCTTATTACATTCCTTACAAACACGAAAATACAATAAAAAACCATGACGTGGCTTTTTCTATAAACGAGGAGTCGGACGAGTGCTTACAGCCATCCACGGTAAATCGAATAGAATTCCAATAAACCCACCGCATCCTTCTATTGTGGTTTCGAGAAGAAATATAAATTTCAAAGTTTATGTTCACGACAAAAATATGAATATGATTTCTATAAGGCCAACTTATTATTTATACCCTGTAAATATGTTTAGCAGAAGGGCTAGTTGTTTGTTAGAATTGTACACGAAACACATAAATTACGACGCAACTTTCACTGGGATCTTTTGTCAAGTTGACATTAATACCCAGCTTGTTGAAGAATAGAAACAACAAGTGATTTTAACTTTAAGTTCACTAAAGCTAAAATCACGTGTTATTTATATCTTTTGTCTGGTAGGTATTTAACTAACCTGCAAACAAACTCGTTTTCACCGAGACAGAGGTCAAGACACATCTGCCTGGAGCCAACTGTGTGTGTCCTCTTGCCTCTCCCTTTGAGATGGTAGCCGCGTACACGATCGAAACACCAGGCCCTTTCACACGGTCGGACGCCTAGGCAGGACTTTTGTGCGTAGATTGTGAACACGGGGAACTGCGACTTAGTTAAGGCACCTAAAAATAAAACAAAAAGTCTTAGTAAATAATTGTGGTTATTGAAGTATATTTTTATACGTCGAACATTCCTGTTAAGTTAGATCTATTGGTTCTACTTATTTACGGGACCTAACTATTGAGCAATAAATATGATAAAAGAGGCACTCGTGTCATCATTAAATTCTTCATGCTCACACACGTGTTCTGGACGAAGAGCTGTTCAACCTTAGCGAATTCGAAAATCCGTACAGCGTCTCGACCGAAGCGATTTGTGCTTCCATAATTGGATCTCATCGCTTAGTTCCTTGAACTGACTGGCTTGTCCGCAATTTCACTATAGCTTAATTCAATATGGCTCTTAGTCGGCAAAAGTCGGCATCTCCTAGCCTCTACTATTATCTTAAAAGTTCCCTTTAAACTAGCAATTTATTGTAATACTAGATTAAGACAAACCATACCTAAAATATAACCACAATTGCTTAACCATAGCAACATTGCAATTTTAGCAAAAGTTCGTTAGCATTTAATATTAGTCATGGTTTTAGTGATTGTTAACATTAAAATCGAGGTAACTTATTTTTTACGTCTCCGTCGTGCTTTGTGGTCAGTATACAGAAATCATCACATGCGGTTCTTCAACTATATTTTATATCTGTATAAGTGTCTTTGACATTTTAAAGCATCTTCGTACTTACTGAACAGAACTCTTATTTTTTTATGATATCCATACCGGGCACAATATATGGATTCCTTACTGTAAAATATTCTATGATGCTCCATTGTAAACACACCAACGTACAGCATAAAATTTCATGTTACTTCTTTTTGTAGATGCATATTTAAAGAGAGAGGATATTTATCGAAAGAAATTATTTACACGACTATTATTGAAAGGCAGACACCACTGCATCAATGAGCACTTTTTCTTATTAGCAGAAATTACAGTAGGTATGTAAAAGAGCGTCTATTCATAGTTACGAGGTCAAATCGTGTTCTAAATCCTATTTAAATTCAGTCGGTCATGTTTATCTTTTCGCGGTGAGAGTATTTTTTTCCCAATAAGGCGCGATGAGTGAGCATATTCATGCCGTTATTAGCATTCAAATGATGCGTTGAAGCAAAAAATCGGAATGGTACGCTTGTTCGTGAGCTCACACCTCTATGTCGGACAAATGAGAGTACTCTAGCGCCATTACTGCCACCTGTTATGTGTGCCGATTAGACTACACGCGCATACGCCAACCAACACACATCTATTTGTGCCGTTATTGTTACTTTTTATGATACATTGCTTATTAACTCTCTTCATAGTTTCGCTTGAGATATTAGTATAAGTTATTAGGAACTGCTACGCTATGGACTTATATCTTATGATCGTAGATGTACTAATGAACGCTGTCGTCCATATACTCTTTAGGTTATAGCCCACACTAATGACCAGCTTGTATACATCTTTATTAGTTCAAAGAACTTCATTAAGATCCAGTATTGGCATCTTTTATTATACTTGTTTGAAAGTATTTAACGATCATTAAAAATAAGAATAAGTATTCATGCGAGAGTATTATTGTTATTAATAAATGTTATATGTATTGTCGTTAGAGTTGGTTATAAAGACTCACCGGGTAGTTGATCAGCGTCGGAGCTGAAGAGAACACAGAGTCCGGTTTCGTAGTTGACAGCGCGACATGTATCGTTGGCCTGACACTGCTCTAGGCAGTCGGTCAACATAAGTGTACCGGGGATGTCGTCTAGGATGTGAGACGGTGCCGAGAATACGTATCTGTACAAAAAGATAAAGATCATTTAATATATCATTTTGTTCTAGAACACAATTAAATGTTTATACAGAATGTAAACATAGTCGAGTGTTAATCTACGTCATCTAGTATTATCATAACTTGATACAAAGTTGCTTGTAGTTTGTTTTAAGTTATAAATTGTGATAACTTGTATGCAGAATATTAGTGGGTATATTAAGACGCTGCTTAAATGTTTTAACGAGTACCGATTTCAGGTTAATATCATCGTGCATACATACAAATGCATATTTTAACATTTCTATGCAGAGTAAGTCTCATATCATGAATACTTAAGTAAAAAACATAACACTATTTGTTTTGAGTTTTTCTCGCAAACTGTGTTTCATATCAAATTAAGCCTAAAGGGCTTAACTACACGGCTACATATTTTTGTTAAAGCTTGTATGTAGAGTAATTTTAATCCGGTTAGCAAAGCGCAGGCATGCACTTAAAGAAACACTTTCTCAAGACAGGACATGAGCGAAGTCGGATCTTGATACCTTCACTTGTCGGTTAGTTACGTCGACTTAATAATCTTAATTACCTGAGCAATTATCGGTCACTACTCCGCCGCTATCTAGTCTTAATAACTGGCCAATTAAATATACACTCACCCGGTGACAAGTTCAAATCCAATCATTTCAGGATCACATTCTTCTAGCGAGTTAGCAGGCGCCGAAGGTGCGGACGCTCCACTGGGAGCAGAAGGAGGAACTCCTCCTGACGCAGTTTCGGGCACGGCTGCCGCTTGTGCGCTCGGCTCTGCTGACGGTGGTATTTCGGCTGGTTCTTCAGAGACAGTGTCCGTAGGAGGTGGAGCTCCTGGGTTTTGATAATCCTGTGGGGCAGCGACCACCGCCGGTTCTGGTGGACCTGATTCTACTGCGAGATTGTCCTGCGGTGGGGCCTCAGCTGCTGATCTTAATGTCCCTTCGAACTTTTTTGCAGCTTCGGCTGCGCATGCCACTAACACTAAACTGAGAAGCAACCGCATTGTGCTCTTTGAGAGGGGCCGTGGCAACAGTCGTTATCTGTAACAAAAGAAAAGTGTTGCTTAAAAAACTTTTATTGCATTTTAAAAGTACGTAATTGCATGGGAAGCTCTAGAATTATCGTATATAAAGTCGATCAGCTATACACGCAACCATTTTTCCTAGATAGGATAAAATTGTACAATATCTTACAGCCATATCGAAAATCGTTAGCCGTATCTATCGATGTGTTGTATTGATACGAACTTGTATACAATTTGTAGGCGCACTGCCCCAACCAAACCTGTGTCTTTGGTAGTATAACAATAAATAAACATCTTTTTAATTCCACTCCTTATTTTATTGAACATACTTAAAGTTCAATAAAACGTCTTAATTATTACCTACCTAAGCGATAGCAATAGCTTATAGTATTTTATTGTACCTATACGTTTCGTATTGTAAGGAAATGTGTACGAGAAAATAAAAGGAAAAACAATTATGTTAGCTGTCTAAGGGCATTAGCTTAATGATTGCCGTCTCATTGTAATTAACTTGGAGCGCCGTATATACTATCAAGTCTTTCACCTCACGGAGTGAGCTACGTTAGATTTATCATTATACAATCATAAATTCTAGTAATATTTGTCTTAAAAATACACGGTTTATAATTGATGGGAAAAAATTTGACTCGCTTTCTCATAGGTAGCCTCCTTTTTCGTTTATGTGAAAAATGCTCGCAACTATCTTCCGAAACCAATCACTTGAGTGACCATGACTTCTTTTAACTTTGCTAACTTTCATGAATTTCATGTACTCAAATACCATACCATATCATATTTAAGAACATCAAGAAATATCTAGGCTTTAAGGAAAAGTGCAAATTGCGTGAGGAAAAATAGTAATATATAATAACGTTTGACATATTAAATTGATGTGATGAACACGACTATTCGTTCTGTGTTTACTTATTGGGGTTATTTTTGTATAAATATATTTAGAAATATATAAGTATGTTTATATATAGTGATTGGGTTGTCTTAATACAGGCTCTGTCTAGTTTGGTATCAGATGATAGTGTGTTAATTTTTACAAGATTTTATTTATTTATTAAATGTTAATTTTGTTTCAATCGGTTGTCGGAGAGATAAGTTGTAATTTTTATGTTTATTGAAACAGTAATTATTTTTCTATTTTGGTTCATAAGAGGTCTAGGAGTCCTGGACCGAGACGAACTGAGTTAAAACAAAAAAAAAATTGCAAGTAAAGCTTAAGAGTTAAACAAATGTCTCGCAAAGAGTACGTAAAGTGTATTCCCATCAATAAATACTAATAATGTTATGTGAGAGTGATCGCGTGTAAGTAAATTTGCGTGAAGGTTTAGTTTATTATCATTCTAGAAATAGATATATAACTACGTACCGTATTTGTATTTATTATAACAGTAAATTCTACGCAACCTGTTTCTGTTCCGATGAGCTATGAGAGCGCACAATACTAATATCTATTGGCATATATATATATCACGACACGATCGGAAACATCAGGTACAGTACCGACGGTTTTAGGTGCTGTCCGGGGCACAGAGGTGTAACACCGCCAACTTTCAAACTACAGGCCGATATTGGGAACTTTTCGTATTAGAAAAAATCTAATATTACTTATTGTTTTGTGGCCCGATCGGGGATTTGAAACCTGAACCTCTTTATCTGCGGTTGAGTACGCTACCGGCAATCCACTCATTGGCATAAGTATGTGGTATTACTCAAAATATATGCTATTATTTCGAATCTTTATATGTAGTACCGCTAAGGTGAATAGTCCTCGTTGACAGCCTTCACATAATTAACAAGCTGTGCCCTGCGGTTTTACCCGCGTTGAATTTTATAAATTATCACAGCTCCTCCCCCGTAGGTGATAGCGTGATAATATGTAGCTTATATGTTGAACCGGCCTCTTAGTAATATTAATGCAAAATTTGAATTAAATCCATGCCATTCTTTTAGAGTTTAGCCCGGACATACATACGGACAAACAGACAAAAATTCTGAAACTATATTTTTGGCTTCGATATCGATTGTAGATCACGCTCCAAGTATCCTTTTAAAAAATATTCAATGTACAGTTTTGCCTTTCCCACGATTTTATTATATGTATAGATAATATAGAGATTTATAGATAATTATTTCCTTGCTCTTATTAATACTAATACAGTAGTAAACGCGTATTAATACAATTTATTATGCGTTGATAAATTAGAATATAAATAAATATGAGTGAGTATGGTAGTACCATATGATCGCGTGTGTGTACAATTGCGTGATGTAATATTTATAGGCATACTATACCTATAGTAAATTTTCTGTTAATCAATACCATAAACTAAATTTAATGATTTTGCGATGTGTAATTTCCGTTTTCGTTTAATTTCCGTTTTACACATTATTCAATGGGATTCGTTTTATTTATGTTCTTTGTTAACTCGAGTTTTGTAGATTATCGACGTTTGTGCGGTTATCGACATAAGTATGGCTTGAAATATGTAACAAGTAATTTAAAATAATTTAAAAAAATATAAGCCTGATTTATTCTTGTTATTTAAAATAATATAAATATTTAATCATTTTCTGACTGCTCTTTTAACTCTGCCCTATTGCTCTCTACATTTTATTTTCACTTCGAAACGTGCATACCGGGTTTTGTCAAAATTCAATGATTTCTCTATTTGTCCCTCGAATAGTTTAATCTTATTTTTGTATAGCAGTACTACAGCCCTATAATAGGCCATAATGTATAGTATGATATAATTTTGCGTTATAAAGCGTATGTCTAACTAAAACCGTACAATTATTATATATACCTACTCGCACCTCCATTTTGATTCAGTTAGCGGTATTTAACACAGCCATTTTAAACTAATAAACCATCAACGTGAATATTGTGAGAACAGAATTGAAACGAGTTTTTTAAACTGTTCGTTTCCTACTACAGCTGCCAAGGTTCCATTTCTTTGGAATGGTCTATCAATTAAATGTTTTTTCTGTTCCATATTTAATTGGATTCACACTTAATAGAATAGCAAGAATTTTAGTTATTACGTGTTGCTGGCAGCATAGTGTAAATCGACGCGTACGCATGGTTGAATGATACCGCCCAAGGAAACCTAATTCATTTCATGCGTCGTGTCTCGTGTCGCTCACGGCCTGATAGTAATTTGATTTGCCCGTCCATTATGAAAATTAAATTACTCGCTTTAGAACGCTTACTGTGTCATACCGCAATATATTTACTTTTATTTTTCCGTTTGATAGATAACCTCTATAGATTTAGTATTCTATTCAAGTAACTCCTGAATGGGTTATAACTTATAAGTACGTTATTAATCAATTTAGATCTCAGCAAATTATTAGCGCAACAAAAGCGCTAATAATTTGCTGAGATCTAAATTGATTAATAACGTAGAACAATATTATAAAGGTTAACTCGAGACATTCTCAAAAGATTGACAAATTACATATAAGTATGAAATATCAATGCAGGAAGGAGCGCTCTTTTTCCAGCATTGAAAAGCGCCTTTCTGCCGGAATCGCAATTGAAAGACATTTTTTAAATATATATCTGAATATGTTCTTCATTGATTTTGGAGTACCCATAATTAAGATCTTATTAATTAAGATCATTCTATTTTATTTTAGTGTCACAAATTATAAAGTCCCCAATATCGCACGAACAAGTGTTTTCAATTTTGCTGTCAGATTTGAACTGTAAGTGTCTATGTTATTGTCATTCAAGCTAAATCTAAATGATTAAATACAAATCACATATATCTGTACTTAGCGTTACTAATTAATCATTAACTAAGGGTGACACTACAAACATGTTCTGACTACTTACAAGTGCGTTTAAGTTTATGTGAAAAACATAGTTTTATTTTATATGGACGTTTTATCATGAACCAGACGGATACTTCAGTGAAAAATTGAAATAAGTGTAAAGTTATGCGACGTGACTTGAAGGTAACTACAGGATCAGATATGACATTGTTAAAAATGATTTCGTGAGCAGTGTCTAACATTTTCCTAGAGTAAACATTACAACGGGATAGGAGCCTTTTCAAGTGTTATTTGTCACGGTCTTCACAGGCAAAGTTCAAACAACAAAGTATTAATAAATATGGACGGGCGCCGGTCTCAATGGGAGGAAATAACAGGAGTGTCGGTCGTGGTGAGCTGGAGACTGCAGGTATGTCTCGGCCGCCTCGGGACCGTCATGATAGACACCATTTTGTGAGCAAGCGTTCACACGCCACCAATTAATTCATTCTTTTATATTATTTATTATTACATTCGTCTTAAATATTTACACGAATATTTCTGTAGTTTTTGGTTGAAAGGGTTACTACACCACAGTAACAAATAAATATTTAAAGAAAAAATTAGCAAAATGCTGGATTTCTGACTTAGGTACAATTCTAAGTTATCCTCTCGGGTAGTATTTGCCGTGGTTGTAAGGTTTTACGTAATTAATGGCAATCCTCCAAATGAATCGTTCTAAAAAGTAACAAAATATACGAAGTTTCCTATATTTGTCAGCAAGATCGAGAGTGATAAAAGTAGTTTTTGTTACATTTATTATATTTTAATAACATTTCTGATGAACCCATTTGTAATATTGGCCGTAATTACCTCTAAACGTATGGAGATATAAGTGTAAATTTTGTTTATAAATTGTGTTGACTAGTTCTGAGTACTTAACTTCCATTCTAAAATGGGACATTTGCAACATAAAACTTTAATGGTATGACCTGTGCAGTAATAATGAGTTAAAAAGCTTTTACCAATTCACACGACCCATAAATTCAGCAATATTTTAGCATTAATCTTTTTGATATTTCATATTATATTGCTATTTTAAGAGCTAAACCTTATTGAGATTCGTTTATTATCCACTATCCAGTTTAACTACAACGGTCGACATTGCAATAAATAACTCGGAAATATACAATAGATAGTTACTTGGAAATAAACATTGACCTCTTTACATACAAAGTAATTAATCAGTTATCTGTTTGAAAAATACTTGTTTTCTTGTTTCGAATATAATAAATGAACTACCGCCTTTCTTTATAGTGTATTTAGAGATACAAAATATATATTATTAAATAATAAATAATAATCTTGGGATAGCTATCACAGTTCCATCTGATCCCAAACTAGGCAGAGCCTCTGCTATTGACCAGACAGCTGATAAACATACTTATATATTTCTAAATACATACATATTATAGACACACAAATAAATAATCGTGCTCAACGCATTTGTCCTGGGTGGGGTTTGATCCCGCCACCTCAGGTATGCAAACCGCGTCACTTATCACTAGACAAATTTATTTGGAAACAATACCATTGTTTTTATACAAAATATGAATTTCGATTTCATTAATTTCTCGTTGAAAGAACGTATCACAAAATCATACGTTCTTTGAACTTAACTGTTTTTTAAATGTAAAACCGAGATCATGTCAAGACTGCACGTTGGTGGTTTATATTTATTTTACAAGTATATATCGGATTGAATTGTTGCCCGGTTACATCATTTTTATAGCGGAAATTCGCTATTGAAGATAGGTATGTATGTATTTTGTGAAACTCACAGGCGCAGGCGCATCACAATAATGCTTTGACCTGTATGTAAAGGTCGTACGCCAGAAGCATAGTGTTGAGCTCTCGCCAAGTAGGTCAGCCTCTTACCATGAAACACTCACTTCTTATTCGAAGCTAATTAGAAACTCCGTTTAAACTAAGAAAATTGTTAGAGAAATTATATTACACTATGTTTACATTAGAAACTTGGTTCTTAACTTTAGATGTATTTATTACCACTTTAAACAATTAAATACTTCTTGAATATGAAAATATGTAGCTTATGTTTGAGTTACTACATCATTATTCTTCTTAGCTTGTCTTGTTCCAACTTCAAGACTAAGGCCTCCCTCTCATTTTTACCTCGCTTCTGTTTAAAGCCACTATTAGGCGGCCTTTCCTCAAATATTCTGGCTCATAGCAAAATTTCATAGGACTCAAGGGTAACAAACTGTATTCAAAAAGTCGAATTTTAAGTCACGGAAACACATTTCACACCGTAGAACCAACATCAAAAATAATTTACTGTTAGAAAATATTTTTTCAATTGTTAATGTATAAATATTGAAATTAATGGACTGCACTTGTGGTCCAGAACGTACAGTCATCGGCAAAAGTAAACGATCGAATTCGGATATTCAATACTAGTTGCCGTAAATTGCGTCAAAATAGTGTTAAGTGTTATAAATATTAGCTAGTGATAGAGCCCATTCTCCTTGATTATTGAGAAACCCAAAAACTCTCGGCCGATTTTGATCTTTTGCTTTTGTCTCCGCCACAAATCTAGTACAATTTATCACCTCGATGCTACTTCAGTGTCCTATGTATAGTATATAGTTCCTCAAAATCTAGGTTCAGCCCCCTCGATATAAAGATTAATTAATCGAGTGCGGACGATGTCTTTGAAACAAATCCGATTTGTAAAGTTCCTAACTTATATGAAACAATTCGGGGAGCATATTATTTCGGATCGGTTCCTTAACAACGGAAAAAATGGCGTAAGTCATATACATAAAAATCTTTAAGTTGAATATTTTTTTTATGTCGGAATGTTTTAAGTTTACAATGTTGAAGTTTGAAATGATTTAGTGTCATCACTTAAGAATATAATATTGTCGATGAATGACTATGACAGTAGTGAGAATGTGGTGTTCGCTCACCGATCAGATGGGGTCAGCGCATTCAATGGGCCGGATTCCTCCAACCTGCTATTTACATTTCACCATACCAGTACTTGCTGGCACACTATGAATACCGTCTTCGTTTTCTTGTACGCTTACAAGTAATACACCTTACTAATCGTTTCCGTGATTCTGAATAAAGTCTGAAAAATTGTATATCTCTATTCTTATTAACTCGTATCAACTTGAAATATGTTTCTATTCTTTAATAATATCGATTGTAGATCACACCCCAGGTATATTTAAAAAAAAAAATATTTTAGGGACAGTTTTGACTTTCCTTTCCTACGAATTTATTATATGTAAGGTATAACAGCTAACTACTTTGGTACTTTGACACATGTTGATGCTCGATCAAAATTGTGATGACGGTAGTGAAAACTTGTTGCAGACATTATGTACTCGCTATGAGTACCACCAGTACAATATTTATGAAATAATTAACAATTCATCAAAGCATGAAGTATATTGGAAAATTAGACAGAAGCAAAGCTTGGTTAAGTCCAGCTTATTATTTATTAGTAATATTATATAATTAAAACAATTATATTTCGATGAAACATGTTGATTAAAACCAACAGAGGACTACTACGTTACGACGTTGACCTTTGTGGATAATTGGGCAAGAACGGTAGAATAAGGAATAATTAACTACAAATTTAGTCTCAATTATGCATCTACTTCCGTCTCGTTTGACATCATGTTTTGCTCTTCTACCTAAAACTCCAATCAAAACGTCCATTCAGTAGCTTCACATAAACAACATTTTTGTTTTATGTATCCCTTAAATATACTGTACTTCTTGGTACTGTAATTCTACAAATTTTAACTTTACTTATTAAAATTAAGAACGACATATGATGCATACCCAAAACAAAAAAAAATATTATTACTTAAATGGGTTAGTTGAAATGGGGGTAGCATACGTATTGAGTTCATATAATTTTAAAACAGGGAATCTGATGTAAAGCTTATTGCATAAAGTATCCTAATTAATTTTTGGTTTGTTCAGACTATTTGAAACGTATAGATTATTTACCTGTAACTGTGTATAATAATAAGTATTTTAATTAATTTCCCTCAGCAAAATTTATACTACCTCAAGTTAATTCTTAGTAGTTATTATAGCTTTTATTACTAAATTGACTTATCTCTCAGAATTTATCTGAAGTTATTTCACAGAATTACATAGATTTTATATCAACTGAGATTAATCGCAGCTTGAACTGGTTACGCAGCTTTTAATAGGATTATTAAAAAGTACGGTTCTTTAATCAAAAGTCGTTTTGTAAATTTTAAACGAACGATGAATCTAGTAAAACAGTTTGTCAATTAAATCTAACATAATTTTTATAAAATTATTCGTAAGTCATCTCAAGAATAGAAGTAGTTATAGATCCGTGCCATTACAAAATTCTGGCAAAATTACGCAGATTATGTTGAGTTTAGATTGGCTTTATAGTAATTAGTTCTTTGATTGAATTGAGATATAATGAATTTAATTATTTCCTCATAACGTAGTAGATTCGATCCCCAAGGGCGGTGCACTCTGGCGCGGATTACTTATTTATTACTCATTATTGCTAGAAGGCTCGCTCGCTTATAAAGTCCGGTGGAGCAGTGAAAACTTAAACGTCAAGTAAAAAAATCGGGGTATCGATAATACTCATAAAAATATATAAATGTTATGAAAATAGTTTCCAACTGTTTCCGCGTCTGTGAAAACGTGGGGAGTCTAAAGGGTTAAATAAAAATAAAGGTATTAGTGGTTTATTATCTGATGTAAAATCGAGTTCACATATGATAAATGTAATGAGAGCAAAATGTACTAACATTAATCAGATGTCTCTGCCTACCCCTCAGGAAAACTGTCTTAAATGTATGCGTATACACTGTCGATATCTAGTATTCCAACAGTTCTCCGCACCCATTTAATGGTACTAGTTTAGGGTTTTATTAGTAAAGTTACTTAGCCGGTCATATTTTAGCGATTCCTGTCATTTAATTCTCATTCAGATCTTTGCCCAGTTACTAAAACGTGAAATAATATGCAGTTAAAGTGAGGTTCACTCAGAAGCTTACCCCGAGTATATCGTAAAAGTTAATAGGCATATTCGCACTTGGATTAAAATTACTGCATTTGCCAATCGTAAACTATAACTTTTATGTTGCAATAACTGTGTAACGCAACTTAGTAGATAGATACTGATGATGTACGTACTGCGCATACCTTATCTTCGTAGCGGTTATAAAAGCAGACTCCCGTTAAGGCTAATTACAGAAGCTATTTGAATATATCTTCGACGCCAGTACTATAGCGATATAGACTGACAGGTATGTCAGAATACAATGGAGATGCTGAACGGCTTAATCTGCCTCTCTGTAAACTATTAAGCGTGTCTAAGTTCAACCATTAGAGAACGTTCCACGGATTTACATTGAATGAAATTGTAATTTGTTGTATCTCTGTCTAATGGGGTGGCTGTTTCCTTATGTGCTGCGTTTGACGGTAAGGACTGGCACTGCGCCCTTACATGGCTGCACTCGTAAGCCAGGCGTCAATGTCGCTCATTGTTCGATGCCTGTATTTGAAACGAAACACGTCCGCGACATATAAATGCCCTTATATGTTCTTAAATTGAAACAAACTCTTAATTTTTTTTATATATAATATTTATAACTTAAAAAAATATTATTATAAATTATAAATAATAATTAAACAAAAAACCTTTGAGTTTACCTGTTTGTCTTGAATTTACATTATTTATGTCTGTTTGTAGCAAAGGCTACGTGTTTTTAAACTTATCAACTGAACTGACATTTTGTTTCTGCAGTAGAAGCTGAAAGTAAATTTTCATAAATTACGAATTCTCTTTTATTACTAAGTATTTATTTATTATTGGTTCAAAGTAATGGCAATATATGCTCATAAATTGAACTATTAGAGTTTAAAGGTAGAATCTTATAGATAACAAAGGCTCTCTTAGAACTTAAATAATTTCCTTTTATGTAAAAACATTCTAAACATCCAACCGAGTGAAATTATTAATGATATGTGAAATCCTATACGAAGGTCTGAAATTAAGCTCTATCTCCTTTCTACGCAAAATATAAATAGCCCTTCGGATACGCAGTAATCGTGAACCTTAGCGACTAGCAAAAAAACATATACAATGACACACGCACTAAGTCCATTTGTATTAGTCTTAACGACAAACTGGTAATCATTTACAAAGAACTTTTGCCCCTTTAGGGCTCTAATGATTACACGTGCATGGCAGGCAAATGAATAACTAGCAGATAATCTGACTCACGGCTTCGAAATTTATTTACTCTTCGAAGACAGCGGCGAACTATTTTTAGAATACTTTTTAGTAAGACAATGATGGAATAAACTATAAGCGCCGCATAGATGAATGATGCCGTGCCATAGACACACTATAGAATATTAATAATATTCTGATTCGTAAAACAAATGAGCATTATGTGGGTTTTTAGTGATGGCTTTGAATATACGTAGGGATATGCAACGTATGTGTTATTATAATATCAGGTTCTTCAATGTAATTTTATTTGAATAAAGTTAGCGCTTAAGACCTGCGTAACTCCGCATGGTAATGCAGCAACACACATAATTGCCCTATTACTTACTAAAGCACGACAGTGTGCGTCGAGCAATGCTCATTATAATAATTAAGCATTACAAACCATTACCTTCACAATGTTAGCCTGTTTAAATGAATTGAGCTAGTGTAAGGGTTCTACAACACAAATATGCAAGATGTCCTCTCGGAGGGGTCAGTGGGTTGCGTTGATGTGCCAGCTGCGGCTGCCTCGGTGCGATTTACATTAATGAGGAAATCTCGATTTCTCTTATCCCGACCAAAACAACCACAGTATAAAGAGGTTTATAGTCATTAATGTTTGTATTGGGTGCGCATGTCGTACTATCCCGTCTGCATAAATTGTAGAAGAGCGAATTCACGCACCAAACTCTTTCATTTTTATTATGTCGTTTTAAGTTAGACTAGGAGGGTTTCGAGCGAAGCCTCAACCCATAAGATTACAAAATAGCTAACACGTACTTAGAGACCGTCCTTTAAGGGTTACTGATGGGTGGGTGCATGCACGGAGCATCGAGCAGAGTTTGGAGTACGGAATATAGTATTTCGTCCAGCTCGCACGTCTACCTTTATTCGAAATAGAGATAATATCGTAGACACTAGTGTAGCACTAGTGTATCCTTTATTTTATTAGTTAATAGAAACATTCCGGTTGGGCCAGAAACTGTTACACCGGGCAAAGACCAATGTCAACGCCTGTCATGACACACCCATGTTCAACACAAACAACGTAATATCCAGATCCGTTTCGGTAAATGTTACTTCGATAATTTACTAAGAACGAACTCCTCAAAATGAACCTAGAATTGTTTATAGCAAATAAAAACATCCCATGTTTTTTAAGGCTTCTTTGACAGTTCTGATCGGTAGGAAAAACATCGATGGCTATACGATTTTAATATTTCTTTACATTACTGTGAAACAATGAGTTTAACAGCTGCCTGTAGTTAAGCTATGGAAAAACAATTAGACACCGCCTACATGACTGAATTATATCTTTATACCATTAATTCAGAAATTGTTCAATTAAGACATGAGAAACCAACAAGCTGCCTGCCGTAATTCGTCTTTCTGCCACCAATCGAAAGCTTTAGTTTCAAAAGTCGAAAGCTCATTAGCTTATCTTCAATCGACGTGTGATATGTTCGCTAAGTATTCAGAACGTTTTACGTTATCTTTTGATTTCATTGAAAATAAAAAGAGAGTAATTAGAGTTGCCCGTGATGAATAGTCATATTTTATAAGTAGAAGCTTAAATTAGATTATTCATTACAAGTGGTTGCGTGCGCTTTAAATGGCAGCGCTCGTTGGAACATTTGAAATATTGGAACACTTTCTATAACGAGACTTAGGGCTTCACGTATTTAAAAAAGAGTAATTAGATTTGCTCTTAATTTACTAAGCTATTTATAAAAATGTATGCTCAAGTAGGTCAATATATATACGAGGAGAGTTCAGTGCGCATGATTTGTGGTCTTCGAAATACTCGTGAATCGAATAGCTCTCTTTGAAATATTCGACTATTTTCGTATTGAGAACCTTTTACATTCTCTTTGTTTTATATAATATATATCTGGGGACAATGTTACACAGATCATCCTAGCCCCAAACTAAGCAAAGCTTGTACTATGGGTACCAGGCGACGATATACGTACTTATATAGATAGATAAATACTTATATACATAGAAAACGTCCATGACTCAGAAACAAATATTCGTGCTCATCACACAAATATTTGCACTTACCGGGATTCGAACCCAGGACCACCAGCTTCGTAGGCAGGATCACTACCAACTAGGCTACGGTGACCGTCATCTTTAGTTTAATATTAGGTCTTTACCTATGAAATTGCCGTTCTGAAGTACTGGCCATTTCAAATCAAAATAATTTTTGTTTGGCTAAGAATTCTAATTTCAAATTAATTTTATTTTAAAAACATGGATTCTTTTTTCCAAAAGTAGTCATTTCTTTATTGATTAGTGTTACATTTTCATCGCATTTCAATCTTTTTCGTCATCATGGATACGTTAAAAATTCGAGTAATTATGGAATATGAGTACCGTCGTGGCAGCAACGCGGCACAAGCGGCACGCAACATCAACGACGTTTACGGAGCTAACACTACAAACCAACGCACCACCTGTTATTGGTTTGCTCGCTTCCGTTCTGGAAATTTCGACCTGAAAAATGAACCTCGCGGTCGTCCGAAGACTTTGGTCGACAATGACGAATTAAAGGCGGTTGTGGAAGCTGATGATACACAATCTACGGCTGAATTAGCAGCAGCTTTCGACGTTAGCGTCAAAACAATATTGGTCCATTTGCGTCAAATTGGCAAGGTAAAAAAGCTTGACAAATGGGTGCCCCACGAACTCAATGATCGCCAGCGCGAAGTACGCGTCGAGACGTGCCTTGCACTGCTCAACAGACACACAAATGAAGGAATTTTGAACCGCATTGTTACCTGCGATGAAAAATGGATTCTGTTTGATAACCGCAAGCGCTCAGCAAGTTGGTTGGATCCTGGTTCAGCACCTAAACAATGCCCTAAACGAAAACTTACCCCTAGAAAAGTGATGGTCACTGTTTGGTGGTCTAGCGCCGGTGTGATTCATCACAGCTTCTTACCAAACGGGGTGAGCATTACTGCAGATGTGTACTGTGAAGAACTGAGCACAATGATGGAGAAGCTGGCGCATCTCCAACCAGCATTGGTCAATCGCTCGTCTCCGCTGCTCCTGCACGACAACGCGCGACCTCATACTGCACAGCAGACGGTCTCCAAGTTGCAAGAACTGGGGTTGGAAGCTCTCCGTCATCCGCCCTACTCACCAGACCTTGCGCCTACAGACTACTACTTTTTCCAGAATTTGGATAACTTCTTGGCGGGAAAAAAATTCAATACCCGAGAGGCAGTACAAAATGCCTTTGAAGAATTTGTTGCCTCCCGTCCAGCTGATTTCTTTAAGAAGGGCATCAATAAACTGCCACTGCGATGGCAAAGATGCATTGATTGCATGGGTGATTACTTCGATTAATACAAATAAAAAAATTCATGAAAAAAATTCGTTTAAAATTTTTCATACAAAACGGCAATTTCATAGGTAAAGACCTATTATTAAAAAAAAAACATCGCTTATATCATCAGTTGCTCTTAATAAATATATTTTAAAATTTGATTATAAGAAACGAAGTTAAGATTTGCATGACTCGTTGAAAGTATTAGAAATTTTGGAAGAATTTTGATGGTGGGCTATTATTAGAACGTTTTACACGAACTGTAAATTGAATTTGGATAAATAAATAAAACTGTAATTATATAAGCTATGCAGGGAATTGCTCTGAATAAATCGACGTTTAAAAGCGAATGCTTGAGGCTCTGTACTTAAAACGTTATTTGCTACCATTTTTTCTACCATGCGAATTACATGAATTTATACATAGAGGCCCGATCACTACATTAAAATTACAATGAACTGTCAAAATTCGTAGATTGAGAACTTATATTTTTGGAGTATGTTTATTTTTTTATTTTAATGATACCAAAATATTATAAAGGTTTTCGTGAAGTTAGAAGTTAGCTACAGTTTTTTGGTCAATTGTCTACGTCTATCTTTGTTATTTTTTACGTCTTATTGTACCTTACTTTTAATTCATAGTCGAGGTTTAAAATATATCTTAGTTTGAGATATAGAGGCCTCTTGAAATTAGATTACAATATTAAAAATCGTTATGTTGTTCCTTAGCCGGCATTTGAAATATTATACCATTTTCTATGGGACTCAGGGCGTCACATTCCAGTGGGCAGGTGGAAATAGTATCGTTTCATTATTCGTTACTACTCGTGGACCGTGGAGTCAAGTATTGTATGAGCTATTTAAATAAAGAGATATAATCACTTACAATAATACATTAAAAAATAAATAATTTGCAAGACTGCGGTACGACGTATAAAATATATATATTGTCATTATCAGAAACGATATTTTTTAAACGCCAACATGTCATAATAACTTCTCATTTCAGGCCATTTTGTTGCGGTAAACTAAACATGGTAAAATTAATAGCTTTTATGAGTTAATTTTATTTTTGATAAAAGATAATATATTATTGTACGAGTACTCACGAGTTTAAACTCATGAGAGATCGAATGCGTGTAATTTAAGCAGGTCAAGCTCAGGTACGATTCCTGCGCATATTATTTTCCAACTTTGTTTAGGAAAACAACTTTCGATTGTGTTCACAATGGCTCTATAAAGATCAGTACTGTGCAAAACGTGCGATCTTAAATTACAAACGTATAATTCCGCTTAGTTTTCTCCGCGATTAATCATGTTCAATGAGGGACTAGAGTTAAAAACCTATAATTTTGTAGTATTGTGCGGCACAGCACGGAGTTAAAGTAGAATCAGAAGTAGGTTTGGAGTTCAATCGTATCCGCGTCTTCGAAAAGCATCCCATGCTGGCCAAAATATTCGGCAGCAGAAACTACTTGGAAGATTATTCCATTGGTGCGGATAGCACGACCGGCCTTGTAATGCCGACTATTAGAGAAAAGTACATTGTGGTCACTAGAGGGTATTATCGGCTGCGACATCGCAATTTGTTTCTATTTCTGCCCACATCATCCTTGTGGTGGTTGTGTGTAATTACATTCATCCTTCTTCGCCTTTCATTACTTTCGAGTTGGTTTTAATCTTTTTATATGGTAATTTATTTTTATAACTTAATAGTATAATGCATACAGTCGACAATTTGAGACATATATCTTGTTCGTTACAGTCATTATTGGTCGTGGTTGCAAACCTCAGGATTTCTGAGTACACCACCATTATATTTTATCACAATTCATCCTGCAGTAATTTAGTCGGTAAACATAGAGTCGTTGACTTGTTCATAACAAATTATTCTTTCTATTGCGTTAGTGTCCGTGCTTGTTAACTTGCCGATCTAGTATTATTTTAGATGACGATGGCAGTTCTTTAGATTGAACATTCTTAATTACAAATTCGTACTGTTGTTACAACGGCCAACTGTTTATTGAGCAGTGAGTGATAATTATGTTTGAAGCATTATTTATTTAAGTAATATAAATACCGTACATATTTTTTGTATTATCGCTCGTCACACATTGCTTTTGCTAGTAATTTTTTTGTATAAAAAAATACTACTAAGAACAATAAGTCTGTGGATGAAACTTTTCCATGCATGAAATAAAGCAAGTATACCATGTTTTATTTTGAAATAATGACCTGAGATTCAGTTAAAACAATCTCGCAATAATTATCCGCATGTCTCTGTTAAAAACAACTCCAGTATTGAGCTTTTATACTGGATTCGTATTTATAGGTCGTTTTTATAGGTGTTGGAAGTGGTTATTTCTATCAAGAGTCATTGAAGCCGGCCTTTAGGCCTCTAAAATAGATTGCCTAACTTCCTGTTTGTAATGTTCACCCATCCATAGAGTGACTGCATTTATTGCCCATCGTTTATGAATTGACGTGGGCACCTGGTTTGGGCGCCACGTACTAAGTTCATGTTTGGTGTTAAGTAATTTGTTACAATATAGCCAATATAATATTACTACCGATGTCAAAGAGGTATTTATTTTGGTTTTTGAGGTCCTTTTCTATTATTTCACACTACGATTCTTGTATTTGATAACATCTATTTATGCAGTTTAAATTCATTTTATAGTCAATGTTGCCGCGAGGTAGTTCGTAAATTTTGTCTAATACAGGTTTGCGTCCTGTCACGTCCATGTAGGGTTGTGGCTTGTGGCCGCACCTGTTCAACTCGCATTTCGCACCCATTCAACCGGTTTTATTCTTTTGCTTCTTTTCAGTAACAACCTAGTCCCATATCGAAATACAACATATTAATTAAAACTAACCCCGAATTTACATATGAAGCAAATAAAATGTGTTTGTTTTTTATTTGTTGACTCTATCCTTCTAATATTCTGTTTGTTACACAATCACGCAAAAAGGATCAAAGGACTTGATTTGAATTTGAAATGGAGATAGTTCTGACCCCGAACTTTTCTGTTAGATCGGGGTCAGATCTATCTTCATTCCAAATTTAAATCAATGACTGTTCTTTGGCTGCCTTACTACTAGGGAAGTGGGATTACTAGGGAAGTGGGAAGTGGGATAAGTATAATGAAAAATTTATACAATACTCATCAAAAGAATCGATTGAGTCAACCACAAGTTAAATCTGGGGAAAAAGGGTTCCAGATTGTCTTTTTATACTTATTTGAAATAATGACGCGAGCTAAGAAAATTGCACACCAAAGCACGCATTCCTAACACATTTTACCCGTTCCGATAGAGCTCTTAACTTTACTGGCAACATATATGCAGTTATGAAGTTAGCCTTGCTCATCCCTGGCAGACATGCAGCCTATTGGTGTTGTTTTTATAATAATTCTGGTAATTATTTAATCCCAAAAACTTATTCTATAACCGATTTATCACACCTAGTATTTGAAATCAGCCCACTAATTTCAAAGTTCATTGGATTATTACATTGCCTTTTCTTCTTTAAAATTTCCCTCATAAAAACATTTCTGAACAGTAAAATTGATTTGATGTACTGTTACTCTTTTCATTTTATTCACGGCGATGAAATCCGGTTTTTGATTGATGTCTTCACTCCTATTGCATGTTTTTCTGGTGTACAGAATATCAAGAAATAAGTTAGAAATGTATTTTGCTCTAAATGAAATAAAGCAATAAATGTTTATAATAGAAGAGACGCAAGCGGCGGCGCCGCCTGCGGCATGCCGGCTTAAGAGCGGAGAACACTTTGCTTGTGGTTGTCCGCCGGTACCTTTATTATTCGATCATGTCTGATATAATAAATTTGTAAATAAAATACAAGTGACTCGAGAAACGATTTGAACGCACTCTCTATAACATATGTCACGTTGATTTAATTATATGTAACTGTAAACTCTTGAGTGGCATTGCAATTGAAGCTCGTTTTCAGAACTTGTACCTAATAGTATAAGTGCGGTTAAACGATATTTCAAGCGGCGTTGTAAAGCATCACACTCGTGAGTCGATCGAGCATTTATTGCCGCTAATGGTTTTATATGGCCTATCTCGTAAAATTGTAGAATAGATGTCATTCTGTGTCTTACTAACTTTAGTGATATGTTAAGTAAACGTTTCATTGCGGAACAAGCGAACTTATCATGTTCTACGTTTGATTTCTTACTTGTGCAGCCAGCAGCGTTAGTATATTAACAGGTGTTAAATATAGTATTTTATTTATTGTAATTAACAATAAGTTTAAGATAAAACGCTTGGTCTAGTCGTGCTCTTAAACCCTGATATTCATTGTTTGACGTTAAGGCAGTGGTTGCATTTGTGTGGAGTAGTTCAAGGCACGTTTTAGTCCTTTGACATCCTGGGCAACAGCTTACCGTCCCCTTTGAGGCACGGGGAGGCTCAAAAATCAAACTCCTATCTATAGACCCATCTATAGACTGACCGCACGTCAATGTATGTACACCGATAGTACGCCCAGCTATGAGGAATACTAGTAGTCAGTAGTCACTAATACGATAGTTGTGACACGTAGGAGTAAAAGACGAGACGCGACTTCGTCCGTGGCAGTCGAAACAACGCGGAACAAACTAATAAATTAAGATATTATATTTATAGCTTCAGCCAAAGCGATCAGCGTTGCCCAATTTTGGGAAGATAAAATCTAATTCTGACCATCGACACGATAAGAAGAAGAAGAAGAATAAAAAGGAAACTGACTGGCAGACTATTTGATTCACTGACTGATAGATCAAACTTTGTTTTATAATTATATGAGCTAAATATTAAAATAAAATCAATATATATATGAATGCCAAGTTCGACGATAATGATTCCAAGAAAACACGATGTTCGATACCAATTTGGCAACCCCTTTGCACCCTCATAGGGGATGAATTTTTAAAAAAACCTTTCTAATTGCATACCTATGACACCTAAGGAATAATTGTAACCCAGTGGTTTCATCTGTGCGTTGATCTATCAGTCAGTTTCTGCATTGGCAAAATGTGTGTGTCCGGGATGTACATCATTGCGCCGTACAATATATGCTGACTGTGACAATGTTCTGGGACGCGATCATGTGCATATAGGACTTATTAAACTATCCTTGCACCCTAGAAATGATACTTTTAGGTGTCAGTATGTAATATTTATCTGGCATTCTTTTAGCAGGACGGCTACCTACATATTATATATTTTGTCCAATTCCTATTACGCAAATGATACGGTCCGCTCGGCGGGCGTCATTGCGGCTTCGGTCGTGCGGTAACGGCATCATCAATCATCTGTAATTTGATTTCTATGCTCAATTATTGCGTTCGCGGAGGTCGTGGCGGCCGCACACTCCTCTTCCACGTACTCGCCGTTCCCGAGATAGCTACAAACAACGGAATTATACCTATATCTTTAGCTAAAGCGAATCCTTTTTTGCGACCTTTTACTATCTACATCTCACCTATGAATTAAGAAGGTCAACCGAACCGTACGTTGGAACAGATATCAATACAAGTAAGAAATGAATGCCATCGTAAATGGATGACAAGATTGATCGTTTTTGAAAAATTGTATCCGTCTATTGTCATGGAAAGTCAATTCACTTTTTATGCACACTCTCTTTATTTTTATTTTTTTATTAATTAACCTTATTCTATCGACTGAACTATTTGAGTTTTAAAGTCGCGACTGGAAAAAAGCTATTGTCGTGTCGTCGCGTACAATACAATGGAGTGCCGTGACGCAGGCGCTAGAAGACATGATAATCACAAGTAGCGCATGACAAGAACGGCGCACGCGCGTCGGTCACGACGTCGCGTCGTCGCTACGTCTCCGCCCCGGGTGACACACCCGAGTCAGCGAGCTTACCGATATACGCTCACACGCGGCGACCTTTATGATAAACATCTTTATGTGTACTCGCCGAACTAGGTAATATCACTTGTTTATGCTGCCATCTATCATGGGTCCGTGTCACACGATGACGGGTGCACTGCTTACAAACGGCATCAAGAATACATCCTCTTACTTAACAACATAGTAGGGCAGCGCTAACGACATACTTATCGGTCGCCTTAAGTACGACGATAATGTTTATTGTTCTTTTTTAATAGAACAACTTTGTAACCATTTGGTGACTAGTAAATGGATCTCGTCCATATTGTTTTTTGTCTGAATTTATGAATATTTTTGGTATTGAACTGTATTAGCACAAGGTGACTCGTCAAAAGTTAACTGTCCATCAAAGTGGTGCAATGTAACGGTAGGCGCGCTGGGTTGCGCACGAGCACCGCGGCATCTGCGGCGCGCCACGACCCTTTCACTCCCCATAATTCGACAAATTCGTCAATACGCAGTAAAATTGGATTCGACACCATTACTTTTTATATAAAAGTGTGACTAGAATCGGTTACGATTCGCAATATCACAAATTTCAGTTTGTACTGCTATTTGACCCCTTTATCTGCAAATACATAGAAAAGCGTGTTTCCTTGAATCGTAAAGCGCACGTAGAGTAAACCACAAACATGTCATTAACCTACAGGTAGACAAATAGGGTTTCTCCGTATTCAAGTGAATGTTATGATAGAACAAATAGATATTGAAATTGGTAAACGCCTTCATCGCAAAACACGAACAAAGTCACATAAATCATATCAATATTATGTGGTATGGTAAAAGTCAATCAGTTACAGACCAGCATTGAAGTAAACTTTGTCGTCTTTATATTCTCCGTCACCATTGACCAGGGTATATTCTAAGAGAACAAATGTGACAAATGTAAGACTTTATTGTCATAAACTAATCACACAGACCCCGATTTGCGGGACAGGTATAGACTGTAGCTGACTTCGCTCGTAATGAGAATTCTCTGCGTCGAGATTTACTTAGACATCATATTGTGTGCATATTACGAGCGCAATAACGAATGACGGAACAATTTCGTATTATCCGCGCACGGCAGCTACTAGCCGATCTCTTAAATACAATCTAGTATCGTGTCAGTGATACATCCTTCGATACTGGATGAAATATGAATCGGTAAACTTTGAAGAGTTATGATGTATGATAATGAGGTATAGAAACGAATTGGATGCAAATTGTTATCCAAGTAATAGCAAGGTGTAGTTAATCTCCTTATGGTAACTATGTTGCGGATACATTTGTTCGTGTCTTTCGTGTACATAGTGCTAATGGACTACCACAATAAGTTTCTGATGGACTTACCATTGATGTGAAATCCTAAGTAATGCAAAAGCGTGATATTGATGGATCATGGAATAATGCATTAACCTACGGTATTAGAATTGAATGAGAAACTTCATATAAGCCGATTCGGGTGAATTATTATGAGTTAGGAACAGTCAGCATTTCATAAAGGGAAATATGCAGTTCAGTGAAGACAAGGTGTGATTTTTACAATGTTTTAGAGTCTAGCAACAAATTTAGAACTTTAATCATCTGTGTGAAATAGCCTTATTAGTAGCGAATAGTAGAATTAGTGTAGATATTAACAAATTCTTTAGATTTTGTATAAAATTAGCGGTGCACCAATATCGGCATATAAGAATGTAAGTGTAAAATGTGTAAAATTTCGATATTGAAAACTTAACAGAAAATAATAGAAATGCTCCACTAACAAGAGAATTTTAAACGATGAAAAGGTGGACATAAACTTGGTTCAAATCGCGAGTTTTATCTCCGGATAAAAAGACTTCATGGAGCACAGTCGCAGAAATCTGTTAGTAGTAGCAGCCGCATTAAATATTCACTACTAATGATATTTTATACGATAGTGTTTATTATGTATCAAGCACCTGGTGTATATAAAATTAACGTACCGATGAATTGAATTAAATTCAGTCAAGATTGCAAATGCTGTCTTTCCGACTCTCGTACAGATTGTCGACCACAAGGAAATCGCGCAGCGTACAGTAATGACAGAAACACGTACGTGATAGATTCGATTTACAGGTTCGCTTCAATCTTCACAGCAGTAGGTACACGTGGAAAATTGCGTTGCGGCTTTACTGCTGTCCGCAGGATCTAGCCCGCGATATTGATTGCCCACATGAAACATTACATTGTTGGTACTAATCTCGTTTTCATTTATTGATCTAGTTTATCCACATAATCGGGCTCCATTCAAGTGTTAACTATCCACCTCAATAGAGCTAGATGCGTATCCGTTAGACACGTGCCAAGCAATTGATACAAATAGAACCTCGCTTGCTTATTGTATTGTGGTCTGGTGTCAAGAAAGAAAGTTAGCTGAGCCTAAGATTAATTATCTAAAGCTTTATTGTATCGTTTGTTTGTTATGAAACATACATCTCTTCTTTTTAAGAAGTAACATATAAAGAAGGCGCTTATAGACAATTGCTCTTACTGGCTGGAAAGGTTCGGTGAGGTTAAACACCTAAGCGTCCGGACAATTTGTAGATCGCCGCAATAGTGCTTAAAAGAATATATCAGGCTATACATCTTGGCCGTAGTTATTAGACACGGTCACGTCTGAGGCCTACTGGGAAACTTTGACAAAAGGCAGTTCATACAAATTAAAAAATGCAATTAAGTTCTCAAATCTATATCCGATTAACGTTTCATATTTAAATAAGAAGCAGTACAACAGTGCACAACCATTTTGTAACAGGTATAAGTACTAACAGTTTAATAAATAAACATGAAGCATGATTAATGATGGTGGCTATAAAATTATGCATTGAATTCTCTCGAATGTTTTCAATTCTTGCTGATCATTACGCAATAATATTTAAGTTCTATCGAAGTGCATTTATCAAGGGGTACATCTGCTGTCGTATTCAATATCATCGGTGAAGAAACCGCTAATCTGTCTGAATAGAAATTAGGAAGTGGAATATATAATTCTAGGTGGAAAAGACACCCTACTGCATATCCGCTAAATCATTCTGAATTCCCAAAATTATTATTTACGATTAATCTATGTAATAAAAGAGCTATTGTCAGCTTTATTTGATACTTTGACTCCTTCCACTCAACTCCAACTTCCTCTTTGATCCGACGCTTGTCAATTATCTTTGGTCTGTCTCAACCTCTCCATTTCCTTCCACTTTGTTTCTTTTGAAAGTCGTGCTATACCACGTGTCGACATCTTTCCTTTTATAAAATAAATGTGTTTATTGTTTTCAAAGATCCTGTGGTTTTATCTCGGTGAACACATGAGTTGTTGGAAAAGGAAAAGTCCGTGATAAACCTCATTCAATGAGACAAATACTCTTTAATTTCGCTAACAATTATTTTTTTAAAAGACAATGCTCGCACTAGGTAATCTGATCCCTGTGTCGCGGGGTACTTTACAAACATGTAATAGACACAAATTACATCCAGACTATTTTTGGGTCAAACAAATAGTAGTATAATATGAATATAAATAATAGTTATTCCGTTATTCGACATTACCCCTAGAAAATTTTTGTATACCGTTAAAGAGTCTGGATTTTCGGATCTTAGCCGTTGTTGTTTGAAGACGCTACTATGTTATAAGATTTCATTTTTTTATTAGGCTGTACTTTTAACAATGTGTATCTTAATGGATGCAGTGCATATTCTGCGCCCTGCGCTCTTTCCCTGGCACGTAATGACGAAACGAAATTACGTACGACATGTCGGTGGTTACTAATTGGTAAGTGGACGCCACCTGTACTCGATACGCAAACGACCGGTTCGAAGCTAACGGGCCTTTAGCAAACTTGTTGCCGAACAAATTAATAGACTTGCTAATACACTTTGAAATCGTGTCATTATCGATGCCATATAATCTTGTGCGTTTGTTGTTTTAGTTTACTTGAAAGCTTACGCCCCCGTTCGATTTTATTGTTCGGTAAAGCATTAAAAGCCTCATAGGCTACCTGTAAACATGTTAAAAAAACCACCGAACTCTTTGTAAAATATGTCATAGTAGCTGTTTTTCCCGCGGTTTTAGCCTATGTGTTATTCGGATATATAAGCTATATTACTACAAAGTTTCATCAACATCCGTTTGGTATTTTTTTTCGTGAAAAAGTAACTAATATACACGCACTCACAAACTTTCGTCTTTATAATATTAGTGTGATACTAATCAATAACACCCGGCACGTTTCAAAGTAAGCTTTATAGTTAGTTTGGTTAGGTGCTACAGTCAATTTGAGTCCGGCGACAAATACTTATATTGTGTTTTATCGTGTCTGAGTGAGAGACAATAACTGAAAGAGAGTTAGGTACTTGAATTAGCACACTGCATGTGTATGTGTGCTTCAGTATAGCTCAGGTCTAAGTTATATTAGTCCCCTCTTAAAGTATAGGTATATAAACTATAAAGCTTAAACTCCGTTAATAATTTTATTATACCTACTCCATAAAGATCTGATCTAAAGTTTCTTAGAAACTATGTAATTACGGGGGCGCCTACATGCCATTCCTAATATGTAACGAGTTCTTGTCAAACCAGTCTCACATCTCTATATGTACAATGAGATTTTCTAAATTTGATCGTATCCTATAGTGCTATTTAAAAAAAAGGTATTGTAAAATATTGGACAAAAACTTTGCGAGCCATTAGTATCCTGCTGATAGGTAATAGTTTTTCTACTCATCTCAAGAGATGAAAGGAAAACAAAACGAAAAATATTTTTGGTGCTGTGTAACAAGAAAGTGTCTAGTTACAAAATAAATTATTGAGTCTACATTCTAAAGGTGTAAGTAGTAAAATGCAAGTACATAAATGGTGTAAAATCGATTTGGTTAAATTCTATTCCAGTACCCAATAAATGCAGTATTTTTGCAGGAAAGGCACGTGTATTGAATTCGTGTCTGCAGTGGCATGTTTATTGCTAGCCTGGCGCGTTTTATGTTCTCGTACTTCTGTGTATCTATCACGTCTATCCTATTCTTCTTTTATTAAATTTAAATTATGCTATGCTGGCTAAGCTTGTTTATGATCGAGTTAATTTAACCCCAGGTTATTCGTAAAGCTTTGATAACATTTGAATCATGGAGGTAATTGGTTAGATAGCATGTCTACACTTAAGAGGTGGTGCAGTAAAGTTTTGGCACGATTAGAAGTCGGCGTTAGCAGTGAGGCGGATACCGAGGCGGGCGTCAGGGCCGCTGGCGACCACGACGGTGCCCCCGCCCATCGCGCACGTTGCCATTGTTTTCGTCCCTTGCGGCTTTTGTACCATACATCTCCAATTAAAACCAACTTTATGATTCAACCCTAATTCTCTTCTAATGAAAATACTTTATATCGCATAAATCCAAATGCAACTCAGTACACGACTGTGCTTTATGATACCAAGAACATTGTTCCGACTGGCACTCGTAATACAATTACATCCAGGAAATCACGATATTAGCTGCACGGTATTTTCAACTGTTCAAATTGATTTGGCTAACAGTATTTTTGATTATAGTGGCTACGCAATGCGGTTCGATTTTGATTATTTCGAGAGCAGATATATATAACAAAAATTTTATCTCAGTAAGAAGTCTCAGGGTATGATGGTCTTGTACAAATGGCCGTTATAGTCGGCTGTGAACGGTCAACACCATGCAAATCTCCTGGCGCGAACAGTGGGCTATCTACGTCACATTAAGCTAATATGTAATTGATTGGTTCCCGGTGCACGGGAGTGGCGGCGACGACGACACACTCCTGCCCACTGATGGCGGATGCAAAAACACTAATGTTATAACGGTGAAACAGCTCTTCCGGCAAGCAATATGCCCCTAGGTGCTTACCTATACTTTACACTCTTTATAAATTGAACGGTCGATCGGAGACAGCGGGCATGTGGCCTAAATACATTCACTACAATGTCGATATACATACTAACAGCTATGCATGAACGTTAAATTAATCAACTTAAGATCTCGTGACCTCCATTAAGATAAAAAAAAAACTCTGAACGAGAGCACTCAGGCGAGTTAAAAAGTGTTAAAAGTCAACATGTAAAGTAGGGCGATTAAAATTAACGTATGTACGTATATACACATAGCGTCGTTTCCTACGAAAATGGTTGTTTCTGTAAATAGAATCTTGGAAAAAAAGTATTTTTAGTTACAGTAGGCAACAATATGTATTTAATTAATACTTACTTTTGTATTTTATAGCATTCTTCGCAATGCAAAGCGTAGTTGTAGATAATGCAGGTTCGAGACCCGCCGGACGACTAAATTTATGATTTCCCATTTTTGAGAATATGTATTAAGTATCCAAATAAGGTGTATTGGTATAGTATAATAAAGTTATGTTTGTTGTAATGCTAATTTGGATTTACCGCTTAAAAGTATTTTAGACTTTAGGGA
Source organism: Pseudoips prasinana (assembly GCA_951640165.1). Lineage (NCBI taxonomy): Eukaryota > Metazoa > Arthropoda > Insecta > Lepidoptera > Nolidae > Pseudoips > Pseudoips prasinana. The sequence continues at coordinate 16,542,248 of OX621245.1, forward strand.
CTTTTTATATAAAACGATATGCACTTGGATGATATTCTTATCGTAATAAATCCCCTACTTAAGCGAGAAAAAGAGCTGTAACTTTAGAATGATGGTTTTCATAAAATGAAGCGGAGAACCATCATCAGTCTCTATCTTTTAGATCAATAAAAACACATTTCACTTCCATCCGTTTATTTTACGCTGCCACAGTAGAATCATATACACAGATAGACTACAGACATATTCCGTTTTGTGTCTTAAGTCAATTAAGTAAAATGATTACTATATAAATTAAAAGCCTATCAATTATGTATATATCTGTTTATACCGTGGACTGTCAATCATCTTCCTCGGATGTTTAATTATAATACTTATCTTACTAATAGTGGTCACGCCTCTACATACAAAAGCGAACTTGGCCGCCCAAAAACAATTAAGTGGCCACCTAAATCTCGGAATACGTTTTAGTTTTAACAGCAATGATTAATGTTACTAATACATAGCAATCAGCGGTCTCATGTGTAGCTAAACACATCAGTCATCTGATTAGATGTAACGGTATACTTCGTGTTTATAATGCGCTTTTACTTGGTTCAGTTTGCGTCCATTATTTTTGTTGCTCTACAATTTAAACGGCGGAAGAGGTTCCGTTGGACGTGGGAGGCTTTCATTGAGGATTACCATTGTTTCAACATTCTACAAATCTTTATCGTATAAAGTTATCTTTTTAAACTACCTGTGGCATGTATTTAGGCTGTTTGCGAAGCTGAAGATGGAGGCGTAACGTGTTTATCATGAACATATAATTTGTATGTTTATATTATAATCTTTATTACTTTTTAGAAAAGTTTATACTATTTGCCGTGACGTTATAATCAATCGACTGTGTAACTCCGTCTTATAGAATACTCTCCGGCCGTGAGTAAGGTCGCCAGAGCGTTGGCAATGCGTGAATGATACAAGCGCCATATGAGTTGCAGGCGAAACGGCTCCAAAAAACTGACTTAGGCTGAGATCTATAGAGCGTACTTAGACTTTGCTCAAACTTTACTTACGTAAAACTTTGCTACATGTATGCTAACCTTATACTTTGATTTGGTATATAGACTTTTTGAAGTTAAGATTATGCTTAGCATAAACTAAGACAGACAAAGTCAAAACACCAATTGTAATTTCGTTACATGCATTAACTTCTGTCTAAGTAAAGTCTGAGCAAAGTCTAAGTACGCTCTATAGATCTCAGCCTTAGTTACTAGATAAGCTGACTTATAGCAAATAAAAATGAATCCTAATTTTTAAGTAATTCGCTAATACAAGAATTTGATTGTTGTCGTTTGAATACGAGGAATTTAGTTTCTCTTACTCAGTTCTTTATGAGCCCCCTACCAAAATGGTGAAAAAGGAAAACTTATGATGCGACACCGTCTGGCTGTCTAGCCGTTCACCTGTCGCGGCGGTACATGTAAGTCATTACTATTGTTAGCGATTTGCAATTCGAAGTTATTACAAATATTACTTACACTGCCTTAAAGCAAAATAATAAAAGTTTTATTGGGAATTAGATATTAAACCAGAAAGTTACGCATAAGGTGCGATATTGAGGGGTGTATGAAAAGTTGGTTATTTATATAAATCACATTACTATCCGTCCAAGGGTAGTACTAAGCCGAATATTTAGTACTCTTGTCATTGTACACTTCAACTTTATTACGTAAATGAGTTTACAAACGGCTTGTACCTAATAACTTTCGGGTCCAGTGAGCCGCATTTTTATTGTCAATTAGACAATGTGAAATGATATAATTTTAAATACATATATTTGCAATCCAACTTCCTACAAGTCACTAGTTTCCTGATAACACATACATATGGTTAATTTTCTATAGGTTCAATATACTCACACCGACGCGCGACGTGTCGTCGTCTTCCCTACCGTTATTGGCGATATATTGAACGTTTACGACAGTCGTTTAAGCGCATCATTGCGCTATTCGCTGTGATGCAGAGTTATTGCCCGCCTAATAAAATAGTAACTGATTTCCCGACATCGACCGCATTGAATTCACTTGACGTTGACCAACTTATTTGACATTAATCTTTAAACGTAGACGTGTCTAGTTTCCGTATGCAGGTAACTGTGTGGACAAGAATCCTTACAAGTGTAATTGTGGTCAACCAGTATTCTATTCGGAACAGAGTGCGAATGGAAGCTCGTCAGGTGCAAGAGTAAAAGCGTTTTATTTAGAGTAGGTATCGCGATAGTTTACCGGAACAAGCTCGCACGTAATTTAAGTGGAGCGATGTATTGCGGCCGCACGATGAGACGCGAAACGATGTCGGCGCGCGAATCCCGTTGGGGCGGACGCCATTACCGCCCACCGCACCGCGCACGCGTAGAAAAACCGACCTCGGAATAAAGATGTCGCGCGCAGATAACATTGGATGGACAGTTGACAACACCGCCTCTTCGCCCTCTTCAAATATATCTTTGAAATCGCGGCTTTACCGCGAACATCCAATTATGTTCACACAGATCCCGACATGAGATCATATTTACAGTGTGGTATATTCCCGACATTTTGCATGCAAGGGGTCGGACTGTCGTCGCATTCCGCGTCGCGACAGTCTCGTAGGTTTCTAAACAACGCTCGTAAAACAAACAAGAACGTCAAGACCTACAAAGCGGCTACTTTTACAAACCAGAAAAATATTACGTTATGTACATTTAAATGCGACATTAAAAGTACCGTTAACTAGTGCGTTAAGACTTGTTTGATAATATCTGGATGCATACGCATTATGCCGTCTGGATTCGGTAGAAACTGTTGAAATTTATATTGCCTTTGTGACCATTATGTTTCAGTTTGGACTAGTAAATTAACTACACTGGACAATACAAACGCCTCTATCGTTTGTTACATACATTGGATATTATCTCAGCTAAGCATATTTAGATGGCCCCAATTCAGGAAACATGTTCTTTTGGATTTTATGACTCCTAATGTTATAGCTTCTATTGTAGTTACGTTACTTAGTAATTTATTCATAGTAATATTTTAATAATAAAGAGTTTCAGGAGCATTTATTTAATATCCATGTTGCTTTTTCTTAAATATTTTATGTTCTATTGAATAAAATGTTTAAGAATAGCATTCATTACGCTCATACATTCTATCGTAAATAGATATATCTTTCTATTGTTGTGTATTATAAGCATTTATATTGACATTGACTAAAGTATACGTAGATAGCACTACTACTATACTAGAGAACGTAGATTGCCATAACATACATTTGGTAATTTTAATATTTTGGAAATACGAATATGTTGATATGAAATTTATATTAAATCAAGTTTCATAATTTCAGTTCGTGTGTAGGTTTTTATTGTTAAACCTTTTACTTTAATATAATGTAAAGTGTTCACCTGTGTAATCGTCGGCAACACTTAAATTCACACCTTTACATGCATTTATTTGAATATCAAAGAACCAAACTCATTAAAAAGTACAATTAGCTGGCGAGGAACTAAAACAAACTGTAAAGTTAATGACCAAGAACTCGACAGTGGGTGGTCCGCACACTTCATATATTAATGGAACTCTTAAGTGCACCTTCACTAATGTCACTTCAGCTCTTCTCCTGTATTATATTTCTTAGAGATTGGCAATCAGCATAACGATTACAAGCATTGTAACTCTACTGTCATGAGTCTTCCGTGTGTTTGATTGCGCTACATTAACTATCCATGCTTATCCACATAAACCTATATCTGTTATCTTATTAATACACACGAAGAAACCCGGAATAGGAGAAATTATATGACATGACACTTATTAAACGTTAAATATGTGTATGCCGTGTTATTATTAACTAGTGAAGATGAGCTAAGTTTACGGTTTTGATATCATTGTAATAAGGTTTGAATTGAAAATTGGATACAGTTATTGTTAGCAAGTAAATTAAGCATCGTACTAATTAGATAATTTTCAATATTATATACAAACTATAGCTTGAAATGTTATTAGATGGAAATTTAATAAAATACGTTGTCTACACGATCAATAGCACTATTTGCCACTGATAAGACAAATATTGATTCGTAGATATTCCAATAGGACCAAAAAATAATCTTAATATTTTTGGTACAGACTACGGCATTGCTAAACCTACTACTTGCTATACAACTTCTCTTTGAAAAAACAAATATGTAACTACTACCCACATGTCAGGTTAAAGGTAGTGTTATCAAGTGCAGTATCTATGCAGGTCGGTCGTTATCCATTGTCAATTAAGAGCCTCTGGCGAAGATCCCGACCGCCTTTTGCTTGTTCTATAGTATGTACACGATTGCTTCCCGATGCAGAACTAGTGCCCGAGGGTGGATATATCTCAGACATTTCCTGTATTAGTACTGCTTGTGTGCTCGCATTCAACTAATCTTTATTCTGATTGTTCTCTAAATTAACATAAAATCTATTTTAGTTTAGATTCGAATCGTTTCATAATACTTATTCAATCAGGAAACGATATTTGTACATGATTGGTAGTTTAAGATAGGTTTGCTTTATATTTCACTAGCTTTCCAATGACTGCTATTACATCGAGATATTGCTTTACTACATTTGTACTACAATATAGTTGTTACTATTTGTCGATGCCCTCATAACTCGTGATTTTACCGATTTGTAAATAATCAGCGAACTTCAATTACTAGGGGCACGGTCAAGCCATAGATATCCGCCTAAGAGTACTGACCGTAGTCAGCAGACATGTCTGGGAGTATCGTACCTATACATTGTATGTATTTAGAAATATTTAAGTATGTTTATCAGTTGTCTGATTGCCATAATACAAGAACTTTCTGTGGCATCAGATAGCAGTGTATGGCTACAGCAAAAGTACTAAATTAAGGTCCAAAATTAACAATTATGTGGTATATAAAGGGTTTTAGGTAATTAATAAAGACATTTCAAATTTGTTGTTCAGAATCGTTATCGTTAAACTTAAAAAGGGAAAAGCTATTTTTTTTTAAATTTTTATATATACAATTGATTTGATCGTTTGATACTAGTAACAGTAATTATCTAAATCCTACGAAATAATCTTCTATCTATGTGGTAGAGGCAGAGAGCTAATAGGTATAGTGGATAAAAATATCCTCAGCGTGTTTTTGTTTAAATAACAAATAAGGTCGTATGAAGAGGTTTCACAACCATTCGACTAAACAAGCTTGAATAAAAGTAAGCATAACAGATGCGTTGGCTAGAACGTTTGTATAAAAGGTTCACGTTTTAATCGTATTTTCCAAACTGTTTTATGCCTCTTAAGTATTCCACTCGATCTATGTTACAAGTTGTACACCACTTAGCAAACAAGTATCTGGCTTGCTTGTTAAACCGCCTATTAACATTTTAATTTTAGAAACATCGGCTCTGTTACAAGATCGTAGCTTATGGACTTTGCCACAGCCGTGGAAGCACTCTCGTGTTCTCGATCTCGTCAACACCCAACAAATTTGTCTTTACTAAATAAGCCATAAAACTAATAAATGAATGTATGTAACAAATGCTACGACATGCCAAAGCCCGCATGGTCGCAGGAAAATAAATTTAGGATAAAAATACTTTTATATTTTGCAAAAAACCGACAGCACTTTGTTCAACTCATTATAATAATCCAGGAAAAGTAATTCATCCGAAAAGATATAGCTTTAATGTAATGTCTCTTCGATCGCGTACTATAAGAAGAGTCATTATTACAGTAACAACATATTTATTAGTACTGCTACATTATATCCAAATTAACACAAGAACGCTGAGTTTACCCAGCGTAGTTGTAACTCGCCACGAAAGACATTCAATGTTAATAAATCACACATCTGACAACCAGCTGTGAGATAATTAAATTAGAGCCGTACTAACAAATCATCAATTTATATATCAGCTATCGCGTTATTAACCGATTATTATAAAGCAAAGAGAATTAAATAGGCTGTTAAATATTCTTGAACAAAATAATCAACCGCACTTGCATAATAAAGTTTCGCTAACTAACAGAGTCACATTATAATCTCGCGGGGATAAACACAGTGTTTAAGCTTGTTATGAATGAAGTTATTCGCGCATTCTATCTAAGATATTATAATGAACAAGGCACCTCCGCCGCCTTGCCGCAAATACAACTTTACTTTACAAGTTTTCCCAGCGACTCGTAACATTTGAACGAACCTAAATACCAGCAAATTACATTAAAAAATAAATTATAAGAACAGTTCTGTAACATTTCTGCCAAGAAAAAATGTTAATGTTAAGATTTTCGCTACAACAACAGCAAATTAGGAATAATTGCTTACACCGAGGGAAGTAAAAATTTACAGACATGCATGCATTTGCACGCTATGTGGGGCGTCGATTTCAATGGTAGACAAGTGCGTGGTTTCGCTGTGGTCAAACGGTAAAAAGTAACAGGATAATGTTAAAAGCAAACCGGTTCATAAAAATTCGGAAATCGAGAAAGCAGAACTTTTTAAAAAACCTACAGCGAAGTGTAAGCCCTCCTTATTTAATGCTCACCTGCGAGCCAGCGAATCCTGTCGGTTCTGAGAAAGCGCTTGTTTCGTTTTATTACTCATTTGCGTTTTTATTTTCAATCATCCTCAGGAAAATGCCTTCATTAAAAATGATTACGTCAATATAGATTCATTAACATTCCTTAATCTCATGGCTCAATTTAAAAAGTACCTGAATCGCAGGCGGCAATTGCGGCAAAATTTAATTAAGTATCATAAACGACTATGTCGTAATCTTCCTCAATGATAGTCTTCATTTTTAAATTATACGTTTATTTATAATAACATTAACCATACTATTAAAAAGGTAGCTAAGCTCTTGGCTATGTAAAAATCAAATAAAACTGAAGTGACTCATTGATTTATATTTCTCAATTATAGAGTGCATTAATTTAAAGTAATCAATCACTAGGGCTGGGTTTTCAAACAACGGTACATGGAGTTGCTAACTCACTTCTTTCGTAATATCCGAGAGTCAATTTTAATAATAGGCAGCGCATTAATGACGATACACGCATTCTTACTCGACTATATCGGCGAGTCACTTAGTAAATAACACCAAAACCTAACTGTACCTCAGTTTGCGCTCGGTTGGTTTTATACTCATTTCTTTTTTATCTATTTCTGGATTATTACTGTCAGTATTCATGTCCTTAAGTAATATACCGTTACAAATGAAACAATAGACTGAAACTAATTGGTCATTATCATTACGAAAATATAGAAGCAACATGTTAGGTATCTATTAAATATAAAGCTATACTAATTTTTATAATGGGGGCAATAATGGATAGCAGAACAATCACTCGAGACTAGAGGTGTTATTTTCCTTACATTTGCTCTAAGTGCTTCCTCTACGGTTAATAAGATATAATGATGTGTTATTTCTGGAGATTCACAAATTCCGATCGTAGGAGAGTAAGGTACATGAGGTTACTCACCTTACAGCTTCGTTACAGCTTCCCGTGAACCGCCACAACTATTCTGTAATCAAAAGCAAAAGACCATTGTTAATTGCGAATGTTACGTATGTCAATTATGAAATCATAGATTATAGACAGTTGACTGTAATCACGCATGCTCGAGCTGCGGAGATATGCGAATGTATGCGCATGCTCATGTTTCCCCTATTCATTTGCGGAACAGCGCACAACCACTTCCCCATATCGAGTTGTAATTACGCACATTTCACGAATGAGGATTTTCAAGAATGTTGTTTTAACCCATAATTCCGTTGTCTGTTTACACAAGTAAAAGCATTCAGCAAAATAAACCTTGGCGCGGATGCAGCTGTTCACATGTCAAAGATCGTTATAGCTGATATCTGCTGCGCATTGAAACTGATTGTCTATAAGTATTAATATGGTAAACAATAATGGAAATTTCTCAGTTTTCTACATTATATGCTACGGAATGACCTGTTTTGTATAAATTTATCAAAGTTATTTTGTACGTCGAACTGAAAGATTTATACTACTCGTATGTTGGCAATTCTGTTAAACCTGTTGATTAGAACATTGAGAGTCTGATGGAACGTAGCTGCTTGATACATCCCGATGTCCAGAATAGTACATGAAATATTTCACTATTGTCTACCAACCTACTGTACATTTATTTTAGTAATATTTGTATGTATATTATATGTACATGAAGATGATTCCGAAATTGATAAAATTTTGTGTAAGTGTTTCCAAGGTGGTTCCAATATTAGGCGCAGGCCGGGAAGCTTTACCTGCTCGTAGGCACGCAGGTGTATAATACTGCCAACTTCAATTCATGCTGCTCTGTGTTTTTCTCGCAAAAAACCGGATAACACTTTTATACACGCAGGATCTCATTATTTGAGGAAGACAAAAGCGCTAGACCAACAAACCAGTCAAAAATATAGATAGCCCTCCACACCGAACTAAAATGTACATGTCCCTACATTCTGAGAGTTTATTATAATTATTTAACTATTCTAACAAATATTGTTCGAGCAAAATTACCGTTTTAAGTAGCGTATATAATTTTTGTTATGAAGTTAGGAAGATTTATTATATTTGTTTCCCGATTTATAATTAATATTTATTAAAGTTATAGTTTAATACGTCGTTAGTTAAGTTTTACTGCAAATCACGAGTAGCGTGACCATGGAGCTTATGAATATAACTGCCTTTTGTATTCTCATTTTAGTACCCACTAGATTTGTAGGTAATTCACTTTAACTTGAACATTCCATAAATATGCCGTTCGACAGTAAAACGTAATGGCGCGGCACCTCTTAGGTCGTCAAAGGCTTTAGGCTACAAGGTCGTTAAAACCTTTGCATTCTTTCAGGTTCATCGTAATAAACTGGCCATCGATTAACGATGATTGGTTTTCAACTATAGAAAACGTAAACTAAATCAATGTAGGAATTAGGTACTAAAGTTGTATTTTTAGCATCGTGGTGAATTCTCGGCTACAGGGCTATCACTCATAGGACAAACTGAGAGACTGGGCGCCATGACTGAAACTTTAACCCATAGCAGATTATTGTAACATTGTAAATATTTTCTTTATCTTAATTATTTATAGTTGCCCCATTTTATCCCTCTGCTTCAGTTCTATAGGCACATTCTATAGGCGCATATTACTGCCTCGTTGGTCTAGCGGTAGCGTGTTCACCCGCAGAGAACGAGGTATAATATTATTATGTCCCGCCCAGATGGCTAATCTCTGTTGAGACTGGCCGCCGTGGCCGAAATTCGGCTAGGAGGACATTATAGGCAAAAATCCAAAGTCCTCGCCCTTTCTTGTCATTTTTCCGTCACTCGATCGATCCATGTCTTCTTCAGTCTCCATATTCTACTCTATAGGTGAAAACATTCATTCCTAACAATGGACTCATCGCATGGCCTGGCTAATCTTTGTGTGAGTAGCACAATTATTTATTCTGTGTCTCGGGGTGTAATTTATCTATACACATATTATACATAGTGTAGGATTTGCCTTTTTTTGGTAAGGCAAAGGGCATGCCTTGGCATACCACCCGCAAAATGTGTATCTCGTCCTTACTACCCATGATATGAATATCACAGCTTTTCATACGAAGCGCCTATATTCATATCAATCATCGTCTAATATTCTCATTCATATTATAGTAATATTTTCATAAAGTAATACTATCCAATATTATTAGATACTAGCAACTAATCTAAATATAGCGATTTAATAAATAAAAAAGTTAAAAGCAGCGGTTGAGTATGGAAGTGAAAAGAAATTTACAATTATTATAATGCACCTTTTTCCGATGTGCACTTCATACGCTGTAGATGTCGTAACTTTTTCTGGGAAAATGAAACAGGAAGACTGTAAAAATTAATATAGCTGCAACAATATTTAATCTAAAACAAAAAGTGTGCGAGATACGAACATTATACGTATGATTATTTAAACCTATAACGGATGTCGGACTTTGTTTCGTGGTAATAGTATCTTCGAAGCGAGTACCAAAATTGAGACAGATTTATGTTTTAAACCGTAACGTTTCACGGTATGTCGGAACTTATTAATATTAATTTCCTTCAATACTGTGTGCCAATTAAATCTAATACTGATTGACTTAAACAATATGCACAAACAAATTCAAAATCTTACTTGTTTGCATGTTTACTCTACATCTAAATTAGATCACATGGCCTAAGCACGTTAACATGGTAAACACTAAACTTAAAATTACTTACGCAGCACCTAAACATAGAACATCTCAAATGAATTATTTATAGTACTTATTTGTTAAAGTTACGGGAAATTATTTAAATTCAACATAGTTTTGCCTGTGAAACTATCCTCCGTGTTCTTTAGAACTTCACTTTTGTATTCCGTAGAGATATATGTATGTTGAGTGTCGCCCGATTTAAATATTAACTGTATCTCACCTGACCCGCGCAAATACGACAGTTGAATTAATTTGTTCTTAGAAAGTTCTTTTTTAACATGATAAATGTTAATTTCACGTTTTTGAAATATTGTTGTTATGTTGTACTTCTGAGTAGGTGGGATAGTTGAGATGAGATCTATGTTATATGTACGTTTTATTAAATTCAAATTATACCTATATAATTTATTTATTTGTTAGTAATAAAACAAATTTGTGCCTTTCATATATTTTATTGCCACAGGCCTTAGACAGAGCTCAATAGAATTTAAGTTGAAAGGATATGTAACAAATTAATATATATCCTAAAACTAGGTGAATATGTGTAAAATGAATTTTACTTAGTATGTATATTTCTATGTATTTGTCCCAATTTTTTGTTTCACCCCGTTTCACAATTACCTTACGTTTTAAGTTTCTTACTCGTTACTGCCATAAGGTCTGAAGAGCATTGGGTAAAAAATGTCTAGTTTGTTGAACGACTACTACAAGGTAGATTGGTGGATTTTTATTGTTTCTATATTTGAACTTAATTTTATACACCATTTATTCAACTAACGGGTCCAAAGTGTCCTTTTTTCTAACATAATTTCTTTTGTTTCAGGTAAATATAATACGCATTTTTATAATTCTTTCTTAAACAACGCGGTCATGGGAGGTGGGCAGGCATTATCCTCCGAAGAATCCATTGTGACCCACCCAACCTAATTTGGTGAGAACCAAATTTGGTTATTAGACATTGTTTAATCTGAATTTGTAGCATCATTCACGGATCTTGACTTAAGTAAGTATTCCAAACATATTCATTTATATTTATAATGCAAAAAAATAAGTAGCTTTAAACCTGTATTTGAACATAATTAAGACAAGGATAAAAATAAACAGCGTACCAGTTTCCGCTTCAATTCTAATTAAAAGTACAGTAACCTGTCGAAAAAAACATCTGTACTCCTCACTTTGCACCGACCGCACGTCATTTAAAATAAAGCACATGCCACTTATCTTATGCCAACTCAATTTTCCCAATCTGTTCCATTAATCAAATAATAGAAGATATACGAATACATGTGGTATCAGTTATAGCTTTACGTCACTAGTCAGGCACTCATTACTATCCCACGCTTCAGCAAGCCGGACGAATCGTATCTCTAGAAAAAGTTACCGATCCGTCAAAAGTAGTCTTGACTGATCGTCGTGATCATTGAACCTTAAACGGCACTCTGACGCCCATAGATTGTTTTATAGTTAAGTAAACACGCTCGACTGGCTTACAATCGCAATTTCACAGTCAAATAACAGAAACAGGCATTACACAAAACCTACACGAAGAAACCGAGAGTACTTGCCGGTTTTTTCAACTCATCAAAAAACAATTCAAGTGTTCTCGGAACAAATATTATTATATTTACAGTTAGTACAAATAGTCACGGATTTTATTATCAGAGAATTTGTATATTAGGAGGAGGCTGTTGGTCCTATTTTTGTGCACTAATGAATAGACCGCGAACATTCTAGACCTTTCCTTAGCTCTGTAAAAACTTTAAGGCAAGGCATGTCATCTACTACTGATATTGAACAGCTCTGAATTTCAGTTTGCATTGGAAACTAAAATAGATATGCGATCTGCACACATTGTAATCCAATCATTTAACGCACAATGTATGAAAATCGATAAAGTTACACTTTCTAATAGGGTAAATCCCATACAATGCTAGAAGATGCCAAGATTTAAGATTGTGACACAATAAAGTTAGTAAATTCGTAATGAGCGCACATAGAATTAGAATCAAGAGCCTCTTACTATTTAAATTTTCTATATTTCCTGGAACTAAATATATATTTCCGGTTCTCAATCGATCAACTCGTAAAATAATGCATAGCGCCCCGCCTTAACTAACAGTTTTTTCTTTAAATGTTCCACCTTATTATTTATAGTTAGAAGCTAAACATACTGGTCAGCAAAGTCATGTTATTGCTTAATTTAATCTTATATTAATGTGGTCTTGAGTACTTTTAACCCTAGTGGTTTAATCGCATCATGCATATTTATACTGGATAGGAAGAAAGTAAGGAATGGCATGTTCCTACCTACGTAGTCCATTAAATTGCGTTCCTATTTATAATATTCAAATTATGACTGTAAAGCTTCCACCAATGCTTGTTATCTTGCAGCTTGTAGTGTACGTAATTGACAGTGCTAAAATCAAATGGAAGAGGTGAATTTATTTACGAAATAATATATTCAAATATATGGTTTATCTTTACGCTTTTTTGTCGTGATTCAACTTCGGTAGCCAGTTCTGACACTAGTTAAATATACATTTTTTGTCGGCCACTGTCATTATTTGTTTAGACAGACAAACTGATATGTATCAGCCGCCACTTTTTACCGGCATAATATATTTATGCACCGTAACAGACGTTATTCTTAATTCGGCCTCATTATCGCGATCAATCAGTGAGTAGTTATAATAGTGTGAGCCAAAATGATACGCGTCATGATTGATGTATTAAAAATTACTGCTAAGGTTTTAATTTAGCCGTTGTACTTGTTCAAATAAATTGGAGCGTCAAAGGCATTAAACTCATTGTTTTGTTTATACTATCAATTTTTGTTTGAAGCTAGTAATTAGTACGAGATCCGATGACATTATTTTTCTGTTTATACATAACGTTATTATTATGTATTTTTTCTAGGAAACAACAATTGTAGGAATACTTTATTAGCAGGTACCCAGGAACAAAAAATATGGTCACTAGTTTTTGGTGGTGTATTTGAAGATTGGCAAGGCATTCGTACTTTCTTAAAGATTATGTCATTTAAGTTTAATTTTGTAATCCTAGAAGTAATTCAATATACTGCAAGTTTTTTTTTTATTTTATATGATAGGTTGGCAAACGAGCAAGTGGGTCACCTGATGGTAAGTGGTCACCGCCGCCTATGGACACTCGCAACATCTGAGGAGCTGCAAGTGCGTTGCCGGCCTTTAAGAAAAGAATAGGCTCGCTTCTTGAAGGTTGCCATGTCATACCGGATCGGAAATACCTCTGCAGCTAATTGATTCCACAGAGCGGTAGTGCGTGGCAAATAGTTTCTTGAGAAACGCACAGTGGTAGATGACCATTCATCCAGGTGATAAGGATGAAATTTCCACTTTTGGCGAGAGGGTCTGTGGCGGAATGTGGCGCCAGGTATAAGCTCGAACAATTCCTCTGAACACTCCCCGTGGTAAATACGGTAAAGGACACAGTTCTATTGAATGATTGGTTATATAGAAAGATCTATCTTATTTTTCAATGGGTTTTTAAGGATACGGCATTATTGGAGAGTAGGTACGGAATCATAATATTAATACGTGAAGAAAAAACTTTGTACCCCTTTTTACGAAAAGTTCCAAGTTTTATACTCCCCCGTCCACGCAGACGGGGGAGTATAAAACTTGGAACAGTTAAAGTGCATACGGAGAAGGAGGCATAAAGCCAATATTTTTATATTCGAAGTAAAATATTTTAATGAAAATACATGACACATTGCCATGTTTTGACACTCTGACAAACTGAGAAGAGATGACAAGCTGAGTGTCAAAACTGACGTCTTTAATGTCTATAGTCTTTGACAATAGAAACTTAATGGTCGAACTTCGAACAAATGCGATCTCTAGTTAAAGATTAATAAGTCAACCAACCCAAAACATTTTCTTGTGACACTTGTTAAATGTATTTAAATGACGATATTGGGATTGTGTTATCATATCACGTTTGAAATGCACTACATTTTTGAAGGTTCTTTGCAATCATTCAAGGTTAGTGAGTCATTATAGCTTTACATACTTATCGTATAGGCAGTGGTTACCCTAATGTCAGAGCTGTCCAAGCCGCCCAGTAGGCCTCTGACATGGCTTAACGACTGTTGTTTAATTACTACAACCGGGACCGACAGCTTAAGGTGCCCTCCGAAACACGGAGACGCAGTTTGGATGTCACCCATCTATGGACTGACTACAACCTTAGTTGCTTAACCTCGTCGATCACTTATGAACCGCTGAGAACATCTAGCTAGGAGCGGCTTTGAAGACATGTTTTGTCGTGTTTAATGTGACGCATAAATTGTCATGATTGTCCTTGACTATTGCATCCTAGTTGAACAGGTTGAGTCGATACAGTTGGAGCCCCCACGCCTCCCGTACATCTGTCAATGTCACTCCGAACATTATTCTCACGTAACACTAGGAAGTATTCTTATTTCCATTAGTTAAGATCACTACTGAAGATGCCTTTTACTAAGCATTGTAATCTCGCGTTGTAAATTCACGTTAGATAACGGAAATCGAAGTTCGAACATGGATTGCTGCTCATGGATTCGTGCTCTTCTTATATCGGAGTTTAATCAGATGCATTCAATTCACGTTTCCGGGTTGCTTACCAGTACTTACTCCTAACATATTCACCTCAAAGCGTGCTTAAAATGTTTAGCATTAAGTGCCTATGTTTCGAATGAAGTAACGTTACTAATTGTATTATATTTTATTACCAGGCGTCTTTTATCAATATCCTTTGGAACGATGAAAGGAAGTCAGGTCGTTAACCTATAAATATTGACTCATCCCGAAAGGCACTCGCCTAAACATACAGAACGTGCTTGTGTCAGGTGCACCTTTTTTAGTGAAATGTAATTTGCTCCTAACATCGTACAATACATATTGTTACTTGTGTAATTTGATCCATCTGTTTGTAGCGTTGCAGGAAATGGTTATTTAATTTCCTGCTAGTTGCAATACAAATAAAAATAACAGAGGATTCGAATTGAATTTTGGTCAAAAAAAGCCTTTTAGAATTTTGGGTAATGAGAAACTAATTATTAAAAAATTGCTTTTTTATTCACAATTGGCTAAAGAAATCAAAGTAGAAGTTATCCTTGTAACTATTTGTTCAGAATCAAAATTAGAATATCGTAATAAAAATAATGTGTGTTCGGGGAACCCCCATCACGGCTGAAGTTCCTTATGCTTTTTTTTAACTGTGATGTGATTTAATATAGATGTTTAAGTAGTTTTATAACTCACGTATGATTTAAAACAGAATCAAATACTAATATTAGAAATGCGAAAGTAACTCTGTATGGTATGTCTGTCGCATTTTCACGCCAAAACTACAGAACCGATACAAATAAAATTTGGTACATACATAGTCTAGAGCCTCATAAAGGACATAGGCTACTTTTTAATGCGCAAAAAAGGTTAAAAGGGGGGATGAAAATTTGTATGGAAGTAGCGTAATTTTTAGAGCTAGAAGCTTGAAACTTGGTTTTTAGGCTGTTGATTCGATATATAACGCGGCGTTGTACGGCGCGGTGTAGGTGTAGAAATATGCCTAAGTGTGCTTACCCGAACGGGCAGACACGTGAGGGCAGACGACTGTGCCACACGCATGCGAATATTGATTTTTGAATGCTACCCAAAGACACAATTACACGCGGACGAAGTCGCGGGTATGGCTAGTAACTACATAATAAGTATTAATGCAATTTCAACGAGTTAAACTTTACAGCTGCCTGCTTTCAATGCTCGTCTGCTTGAGTCTCGATACTCGCACCCACATACTACATACAAATAAACTCGTGCAGAATAGAAAAAAAACGGAGTGAGGAGAAAACGTTCCATGGTGGAGATATAGATATAACATATTTTCCAGTATAGTTTTGCCGCAACCTACGTTTAAGAACTTTGTAATTTAAATTCCAACAGTAGAAAAGTCGACGGAAAATTTTCGAAGGACCTACCTTCGAAAATTTTCCGTACTATATAACATTTCAGGATGACCATATTTTTAAATTATCGGGCATGTAATTCTAAGGACGACCATCTAATAACTTAAAACCCTCCGGAAACATATATATAATGGTATATGTGCAATAACAAATCTATTTAAAATGGCACTAAACATATTTATATCAGTTGTTGGACCTCAAGATACCCAACTTCTGATGGCACCTCAATCGTTCTTGGCCTCACCTACGCAATGCTACCATCGTGTTCTTGACCATAAATATTGTCAGCCCTGCTTGAAAAGTCGATAAATGGAAAGCGACTAAACGGCTCTAAGTCTACAAAACACTAGATGGCGTTGTTCATACAAAGCACGTTCTAAACAATAGAGAAATAAACCATGTTCCATTTTCCACCTCCGCTAAACTCGGTCTAAAATATTCTTCAGGTCGCGGAGAGACAGTTTTCTTATCTATCTTGTGAACTGACAACATCCACAACGGACGTGTGAAATTGTACACACTTAGATTCATTACTATGAGGTGAACGGACGTAACTTAAAAAGACACCATTGAATTGGAATATTTGTTTGGCAATGAGTTTTGTATAATTCGATTAAATTTCGTAAGTAGGACGTCGACCTGTCGCGGGCGCATCGAGCACGACGTTATTTTGGAACTGTCTACGTGATGCCACGCATCTTTTACAGCCACCGTTCCACTGGACTGCATTATGATTGCTAGATTTCACAGTGATGGAAAACGTGATTGTGTCTCGAGCCATTCCGATTCCAAATTTAATGGAACGGTTTTAACTCGGATACCAAAGAAATAGCTTCGCCTCAATTTGTCCATTCATTGTTTTATTACTTGCTATCATTTGTTTATCATAGGGCTTTGTTATCCCTCTATAAGGCAATAATCTTTCTATTCTTTTTCTAATCGGTCTTGTTGAAAGATATTGTACTCCATATATAGGACAAGGCCTTATCGCCACCCGTGTTTTGCGATATTGCTTTTGAGACGTACGGTAACGCGATTAGTTCAGCCATATACGCATACATCGTATTAATTTTAGATAATGTCATAGTTTTCTAATAATGTGATTCAAGATCAAAATCTTCATAATAGTATTTGATGCCTGTAGTAAACCTAGATTTTAGACATAATCCTTCAAGTTTGCTTATAGGCTGCTAGCTATACTGGAGATTTTCTATAGATACAAGTAAAACTAAATCATTTCACTCTACTTCCATTCCACTGTCACTACTCGCGAATATAACAAAGATAGATAGACAGCTACTGTGTATATTCTATTCACCGGCATGATAGGATTACGAAAATACCCCCCATAGAGATCGATTCAATGTGTACATAGCTGAGTACACATTGAGTATAAATGTAATAGAATAATAAGTATCCCATCGTCTGACTTTACTTTGAATTTATGTTAAGAACTGGAATATGATGTTGTTCAATTTCCTGAAAGAAATAAATTTCATCATCATCTTCCGTGTCTTTTTCCCAATGGTTTGGAAGTCTACTTTAAAATAACTACCAGAATTGTCAAAAGTTGATAGAAGAACAGCTCTTAAAAATACAATTACTTAAATAATAAAACATAATTAATATTAGTGCATCAATTTATTCAATTTTAGGGAAGATGTGAGGTTACATCGTGGTATACGAGCAATACCAACCAATTGCTGTCACATTTACGTTGAAAAAAAAAACGGCGTTTATAACGTAATAAACGTGATAATAAATATACCTTTTGAGTGAGTGCCTCTCTGTTTATGCAAAAATGCTTATGGGTTAGACGTTGTATAAGTTTTAAATTTGAATGACCAACAATGATAATAAAGTTGGAACGTAGACATCCAAACCTGATAAAAATTAACCACAAGTAATAAAACTAACAAGTACTGCTAACCATGTTCTATGCAGACCGTGAAATTCACTACATTGCTATTGAATTATCAGCGGACCAGTGACCGTATTGCTTTTAAAATTACTTTTATTCTTATTCTTGACCTTGTAAAACAATTTACAATTAAATAAATTGGTGCTAAGGAGACTTGTCGGTGAAAATAGAGGCTCATTGTTAAGGGTAGGCCGTAATTGTAATCGTTAAGTCTAGAAAGAGCGATCAGCTATGTGAACAAGGTTATGGGGTTCTAATTGACAGATCACAACGACGGCGGACACCGTAACCGCCTTTATCCAGGCTAACTGTACCACTACCGTACGACATGGACCGCCTGCCGCTCGGTCATACTTACCACCGCAACGGGAAATGCCGGACAACGCCGTCCTCGACGACAACCTTTCTTTGTCGCCACACTCATTTCCTCGAGGAACCGCACTTAATAAAACCACAACAAACAAAAACTTTCGACTGGTAAAGATTTGATCTCGACTATCCGTCATTCTTGGAGATATTGCATTTCGGTCACAGCTGCAAACTGTGACAATATCGCCTTAAACCTTATAGCTTTCCCATTACAAATTCCTCCAGTAAAATATTTCTATGTCATCTCTATTTTAGATATTCGCCGTGTCGGTTGCTAAGTGAAACCGTCGCGAGAATCTTTTATTCTTCTTAATGCGAGCCGTTTCGGCTCTTGTTCGGGATCCTACTGTGACAGCCATTATAATTCCAAGTGAATGTGGAAGTATACAAAGACGGCTTTGTACCCGCCATAAATATTTATGAGTGAGTGCCTATTTTCTACACACGTGGGCTGGTGGATACGCACGATACCAGCGGCCTAATTGGATGTCTGTAGGCGCGAATTTGTTTCACTCTGATGGGAATTCCGTATTTGCACCAGAAAGCTATTTCTAATAAGCAAATTTTACTTCCTGGTTTATAGAAACTTCTTGTACGCTATTAATTTCTGCATCTATTGGTTTAACCGATTAAAATGTTAACGTTCCGGTTAAGGTTATATAACGATAAATACATTGAAGATACTAATCCTACTTTCTCTTAACTAGTTTCTTAAGGCCACTATAAGAAAGTAAAACCCCGCTATGTTAGCGCTCGCCGCGTGTCCTGTTGACACACAAATTGCTATGATAAAATTATTCTGGAATACTGATTTCTGTGATAGTCTCAATATTGTATTGATACTAATATGGATTCCTTAATAAAAATACTCAAATATATTTACTGAAGTTAAGTTTGTACTGTTTCTGAAAAGAAAATATAAAGTAAAACCTCTTAAATACGATGAGGCTGTAATTTTTTTACAATTAAATTGTGTATGATACAAACGTACGTGCAATAATCCATAAAGTCATATTCGCCAATAGATAACCTTAGGTTTTGGCGTGCATGATTACGGAACTTAGTAACTTCTCAAACAAGTATGTTCGTATACGGCCGCTGTGACACCGCGGATGACCTCAATCCCGCTTATCTGAGCTCGCATGCTCAACGTATATCTGGAACGCGGGAACGGTAGTGTGACTGTGGACGGTAAGGCATCTCGCCCCGTCCTGCCATGACATTTGGCCTCTAACAACTATACACGTCATATAATGCTGTCTTAGACTATCCTTGCGATAAATTATGTTTTATAGCTGGACTAGGCGCTTAGCCGAAATGATTACAGTACATGAATACAATGCCTGTGGATTATGATTAGACAATATTCATGAAAAGCAAATGCGCTTATCTTGACACCAGCACTAATTGTTAATGATATCGTTGTGATAGTATTTGATGTTTCCACCAGTATCTTGAATAGTGTATTCTTTAAGGCATTGTAGTTAGCAACAGCTGCTTTATAAGTACAGAACATTTTCGGTGCATATGCATACGTATCTTAAGGTGGAAGAAAAATAGCTACACCGTTTAGAGACTGGGATCAAACAAGGGATCATGTTGTCTCATGGACTGGGTACATGTCTGGCACACTTTCAGGAGGTCTCGGTTACAGCGACGACGTCACGTTTACCATGTTGAGAATTGTTTATTGAAGTCATGATGTGACCTTAACGTTGTGTTTTACGATTGTCTCGTCACCGGTCCGCGCACTGACATTTCAATAGAGGAGGTGAGCGTAGGTCAGGGCGTGAGGCTTAGCACGACACTCAGCATGACCCACCACCTACACACCGCATCCAATGTCAACACCATGCTTATTTTTCATGATTTCCGTTATTTATAAACGCTGTCCACGTAAATCACGACCATACTGTCCGACCACGCCAACCGAACGAATGTCCCATCTCTTTGATAAACTTGTGAAACATTTTCTTGTGTCCTGTTTTCACCTGCGCACATTTTTGGCTATAGCCGTGTGTGTCTTCCAGTTAAGACACCTACTCCATATATGATTAGGTCAGTTTGTTGCAGTATTTTCGTCCTTTTCAGTAGTTTGATATAGTGAAAGCTAAATCAAGCGACTGAAGAGGAAGTGTCAGTTTATTTAATAGGCTCATGGGATGATGTTTACTCGTGTTCGGTTTTTTGTAGCAGTGCTTTTTTATAGGTTTTTATGGGCCTCATTGTTATCGGCCATGCCGCTTGGGATATTGATCTAAATAGAAAGTTTTTTATTCATTGCAATATTGAAATGTTAGGATTTACCTAAAGCGCTTCCCTAGAGCTGTACGCCATACATTCGTACCGGTTTTGGAACAGTCTTGTATATCAACTTGTCAGTGCATCCAAGTGGCACTTTTGTGGAGTGGTATTAATTTTACCTTAATAGTTGGTATTCTCGAACTACCTCCGGAAGCTTATCGGTGTTTACTTAAATTTGCATCTAGGAAGCATTTTCTCGTCGCCAGTTGTATAGTGTGTGCTCACGATTTAACGCTGGTATTAATGCATTATTCAGCGGAGTTTTCATTAGACTGTCGCTATCGGCGCGGGTGATCGCGCTCTCGTTAAAATGTACGGATGGCATGACGAGTGCTCGTATTGGAAGGGCACGCGAATGTCCACTTATCGCAGCTCATATTCAAATCACTGAAAAACTTATTTGCAGTTCCCATTTCCCATCTCCTGGTTTCGTGACACGCGTCAATCTATTGAAACCGGTGCCCGACGTTGCTGTGATTCTATAAGCTCTGTGATTTATAGCTTTACAGTCTTTGATACCATGCATAGGTATCTTTATTGCCTTTCCATTTAGTAAAACATTCTTGCCGACTGTACGGTACACAAGTAACATGCCAGACTTTATAGGTTGCGACAGTATTCTTGTTTACTTGTATACAAACGTTGTGTAGATACTATCAAAAATAAAGCTAAGGTAATCCTTCCCCAATAGACAACCAACACTTTTGTTCGCAATATCCGCTCTTGATCGCAAATTGAAGAAAGTATTTTTTTTATGAGGCTCAAATTTAGTATACTGTTTACGTATGAACGTTAGTTTTAAAATAAAACGGCTGCGTGGGTTTCGGACTCGCGCACCTAGGATTCCGTCTTATAGACATAAAAAGTTATTACGTAAGTCAACTAAATCCGAACCGCTTAAGTTTGTCTGCGATAAAATTTTGATAATTTAAAACTATGGTAAAATTTATAAACGTAATTATTTTTCTGCAATATTTACACAAGGATGTATAATTCTTTTGTTAAGATGAGAGAATGAATTTTATTTGTTGTGTTTTGTATGTGTTTTGGAATATCTAAAAGTAGTCGTATGTGATACACCCGTTACACATACGAATACATGCTTGAAAATTATGACATATTTTCAAGGAATATGGGGTAGCAATATCTCTAGATAAAAACATGCTACCTGCTGTGATTGACAGAAAGATTCCGTTTATTCTTTTTTGTTCCGAATTTACACTTAACCGTTACCTGGTTTCATTGCTTTTCCTAGTAATTTCTCCTTGTAAACATGAGTTTCACGGGAACAAACCAGGTAACTATTCTTAGTACCCATACTAATTACTGGATTATGTGTGCATTCACGGTTAATTAGCTCTTCGTGAGCTATAGTTGCCATCCCACGTATTTATTCCATCTATAGTTCCCATCTTCGGCATAATTGATGCCTCTAGATTCACAATGTGTTATACGCGGACGTTGCAAATACTACATTAAGTAGAAAATGAGGTCTAAAGAATTCCTATCCCTTTTAAAAATACCTTAGGAGATTTGTATCCTATAAATATTCTATGGAACTGAAGATACTTAAGCATACAGTTGGTGAAAGAACATTCATTGGTTTATTGTGGACTAAGTGAACACATACAATATTATTTTGAATGGTGTTTTCAAGCCCTTGGTGAAGAGTCTCCTACAAGATTTTGAGGAACATACATTTTGAAAAAATAACGATTACAATAATGTATTAGGTTACTTAATTCCGAATCCATGTTATTTATTTTATTATAGCGAGTACCTAATAATAAACAATAGCAATAGATAAAGTAATAGATAGCTAGCGTCCGTCAGTCTGTTGTCCGTCTCGGCCGCAATCAAGAAATTAACAGCAATAGGCTAGAATGTGATATGATATTTAAAGTATAACTGCACTGAGCCGCTTGTTTAGCTAGTAGTTTTATTTGACGGCTTGAGCCCCTCCGCTCGCCTGTATTGTCCGGTGAAGGAGTGAAAGGCTAACTGTAAACGTGATAGTGGAGGAGTGAGACGGAGTAGTGTGGAAAAGCGTTCATTTGTTTCTTTATGTATTTTATACAAATAATACTGTGTCCGCTAAATGTTTCCCGTCCTAGAAGCGTCGTAGCTGAATAACTTGTACATACAAAGCTGACAGGCAAGTTCCTCCTCATAGCATTAAATAGTTCTAGTGGCATTCTCAACACGCCGTGTTGGACTATACGTACGCATACTATCAAATGCTTTCATCGTTAATGGTATACTTTGACACGTGATGCTCATATGTGTTGATTAGCTGGCCGATGTAGGTCAATGTTCATTACACTGGCTAATAAGCTAATCTTGTATTGGAATTAAACTACATGTAGATGTCTTCATCGAGATTAAAGTTGTTTGAAGAAAATCTTTTGTGACGGACACCAGAATAATCTTTAGGGATTTCGTCCTTACCTAACCATAGTAAAGAATTGTTTATAATCACATATCCTTTATATTGCCTTTATTATATACAAGATATGTTTTATAGAAAGAAAACAAAATTATGCTATAAGTATAAATGACAATATCATCCTATAAAGGTTTATAAAGATGTAATGTTAACTACATATTTTATTTATGACTTTAAACGACGTCTAATATTTGTTTCGGATGCCAAATCTGAATCCATGCGGCAAAACTAAATGTATTTTTCTAGAAACGATGACGTTATCCACTATAATAAATTAATCGGTAATAAGCTATAAATAAAGACCAATTAAGAAAACCAAAATAAAACTTCCACTCTAATCCTAATTGCATTTAACTAGCATCTGTGTTATAAATGTTAGTTCCTTATTAATCTAAACCTGTAAGCTTGAAGTTATCGCATCGAAATTCTTCAGAGGTATTAAAGAAATGCAATTAACAAGGCGAAGAGATCTATTAAACGTCCAGCTTGACCAGTTTAAAAGAAACTGGTGCAGTGCGTAAATACAGGTTTTACAACCCTACACATGACACAGACTTGCGGATGTAGTATACTTTCGATATTAATGAGTTCACATCCCGCTTACGTCGCCCCAAATCAGTTCGCATTTTATACTTAATCAGATGATATGATCTCGTTTTAAAGTTCCGCACAAGGCTGACCCATAATCATATTTTTATAATATATTGCGATTAATAAACAAACAAGCACAAGGGGTACCGAGTACCCTAGCCTGAGGAGGCTTATAACCCTTGCAGCCCTCATAAACTGAAACTGCATGAAGCATCCGTATTAAAGCCATCTTTAAATTCTTTTCCAAAACAAGATATGAAGATAGTTAAAATATTATTAATCGTCTAAAATATAAACTTACAACAAATCTAACATAATGACAGTTTGAATTCGAATACTCCATACGAGTATACATATAATATTTATTCGACTGCTAAAGTATTTTTGGCTATATCTGTGTCCGTGATAACATAATTTGAGTAGGAGCTCAATTTCCACATGAAACTGTACAACCCATAAAACACTAAATTAATTAAATATGCCGCGATAAAAATGTATGTATTTACTTTTCAAAGATTTCCAGGAACAAACTAATTGAACTGTTATCAGCGTAATAACACGCAAGAGACAAACCAGCTCGAGAGTAGGTATCCATGTCATTCGACGACCTTTTGCTTAAACCTTTTTAAATATTCATATGTTTTTGCCCGTACAAAATACTGGATATGTTTAATGCATTGCAGTGTCTGCTGATTATTAACTTATGTGTATCTATCTCCATTTCCATCTACGTGTATGCAACTTAATTGATGCAGTCCTGAGTCATTGGCATCGTCTCTACTTGCCTACACAGTTCAGCAAACGCAATAATAACTCTAGTGTTTTTAATTACCTTGTCAACGCTTTGTCTGAGTGATGAGAATCGTCTGTAGCACCTGCAACAATCGTACACACAACAAATTAGCACTTTATCTACAAACATATACGGCTGCAGTCGGTGCAGGCCGACTAGTTTCATATGCTCTATATTTGGACAACACACGATTAAAACCATAAACCTTAAGTCGGCGACTGCGTACCTATGTACCATATATGGTCTTTATTTATAGAATGTCCATTCAATTAAGTGACGCTCTTGGTTTATTGACATAATAGTTTAGATTCGCCCATGGGCTGACCGGATTATAGACCTGGAGCACGCATGTTCTTATCTCGATTTGTAGATAGAGTCGGCGTCGGGTGGTGTGCAAGTTCACGCCCGGAGCGATGACTTTGATATATTTAGCTTGCTTATTTTCATTGAAAGACTTATAGGTCTATTATGTTTCTTGTAACTTTATTATTATTTGGGTCAGCTTTGTATGCAGCATATCTGGGACGTTTAAAGTTTAT
This sequence comes from Pseudoips prasinana, assembly GCA_951640165.1. NCBI lineage: Eukaryota > Metazoa > Arthropoda > Insecta > Lepidoptera > Nolidae > Pseudoips > Pseudoips prasinana. The sequence continues at coordinate 16,567,432 of OX621245.1, forward strand.
CTGGAATTGTAAATCTTAACAAGAGTGGCCTTGGGATACAATTGTTTTCATATAAATATTATTATTACGTTAACGCTACGAAAATATAGCGATAATACGACACACCATACACACCACTTAATGGTGTGCATTAACACACCATTAAGCCATCTCAGAAGCCTACTGGGCGGCTTGAATAAGTCTGACACCAGGGTAACCACTGCCCATACGATAAGTAAGTAAGTTGATTTACAAGGTGTAACATTATGTGGACGTAACTTAAGGAGCGCTTTCTACTAAACTGAACAAATTAAACTAAGCCAGTATGTAAAATACCAAAACAATATTGTAGCTCCTCATACAAAATGCATCATCTGATTGTCATCTGGTTATTCTTGTATGTGTTTTTTTTTCCATTCTCCATGTTTTTATGCTACACTTCATAAAATACAGTCATTGTTAGAAAATTATTATGTACCGTAATTTTGAAAGTTCTCCAGCATGGTTTTTTATCCTGCGGTATGCCAGTCACAAAAGGACTTCAACCTCTTAAAGGTTGCTTTTTTATTTCTTGTTTGTATATCTAAGTTCATTTTAAAAATGTTTCGTGATAATTTTCTAGTTCAAAAACTGATTCCAGTTATTATTCGTTTGTTTAACAATCAAGATAGATATAGTCTTGGATGAAAAAATAGTAATGTCTTGATTTTGTGACTACCCCTAGATTTACAGCATAAAATATACTTAAGTAGCTAATTAACCATATTCCATATTAATCTACAAATTTCCACAAACAATAGATCGTTAGTTTAGCTGGTTAAAAGTGTGAACGTCCGCTGTGTGATGTTGGACGTCGCGACATTCGTGTAAACAAAGCGCTCCGCTGACCGGGTTAGCCTTGAATGGTAAATGTGCGCGGAGTTTCGCCGGGGAAAAATATGCCATTGATGCAGGCAGCGTGCGTGCGGGTAACGGTCACCACGAGCCGAATAAGTGGTTTAGCATCGTACGTGGAATGATAATGTTCGAAGCGAGACTTGTCACGCGATTGCGTTGCCCTGTCACTGCATGCATCCGTAGACCCACTTTCTAACCTTGTGTCCTTGAACCATAAGTGCGTTCGCACTGCACGCTTTCAATGACTGATCATTAGAATTAAATTACAAGTACCTGGGTGACAGAACTTTAAGTCTTAGGTGAAGTAAATTATAAAAGATGTTAAACATAGCTTGATATCTTAAGAATCATGTTTCAGAATCCGAATACTTTAACCAAACAATTATTAACAAACTAATTAAAATTACAATACCTACTTAAGTAGGGCTAACATATACAATGATAACGCTTATTCTGCGATCATGTTAACGAAAGGCATGAAGCAATTGTTTCACTACTGTGCCTGTAAAATGTTTCGCTATAAGATTAATGAGGTAATAATGCATATATATATATATATATATATATATATATATATATATATATATGCATATATATGGCCTTTGCGTCTATTACAGACGATTTACGGCGCATTGTCTGAGAGACATTTCTTTTGGTGGCTAAACAAACCGTTGCGAGAGCGACATAGCCTGCCGCAGGCCTGACAAGAGAAGTTTGTGGTGGTTGGTGCCGAGCCGCTTTTATGTCGCTTCTGTCTCTTGTCAGCAAGTACTCCGAACCAGGCTTCATCACAGATCTTACGACCCTCCACTACACGTTTGTGCCATTCAACTCTATTTTCAGCGAGCTTTTCCCGGCTACAGTGGTCCATTTTAAATAATGCATAATTAAATGTTAATTGTGTATATTACCTACTAAACTTATTTCCATATTTGCGGGATCTAAGTATTGAAACGAAATTGTTAATAGGGAGATAATATAAGCAATCACCCAATGTTTCGAGTTCCCCATTACAGTAGTGTGGATGTCGGTGTCGGTGTCGGTAGGACGAACAATGTGCCGCTAACGAGGTACAGTGAGACGACAGCGCACCGCGCACCAGTCCGTCAAGCGGTCAGGCCGCAAGCGAGCCGTCGCGCGTGAGTCCGCCAACACCTCAATTCGTTCTTTGTTTACGTTGCCGTTGTACTAGACGCGCCGCGGTTCCCGATTTCATCCTGAACGCAATAAAGCTCGGAGCGAGCTCACGACTCGGCAATGTCTACTCTTTATCACCCCCGCCGAATGCATTTCAATCTTAAATGTATTTTAATAACTTCCACCAGCCGGTCGCCGTAATGGGATCACCATGCAAATGCTTGTGCCCGTGATGTACCGTTATATACCGATACCGCCGGTAACGAACCGCCCCGTGAAATAAAGAAAGGCAATAATCGCAAACGGGAAATCCGATCACGCCTTGGGCGGACGGCGGTACAGCGGACAGGTTCCACGAGGAGCGTCCACTCTATAACTATGTAAAACATACTGCGATTCAAATGCCTAAGCGCCCAGGCATATCCCCCTCAACTCAGCGTCAAAAAACTTGAATCACTCGAAGAAAGTGCCCTTACTAGTTCCTGTATTCGATCCTATCTTAGAATGAGGTAAGTTGTTAGTGAAGTTGACGTACCGAGTGTGGATTTGAAGTTCCCTTTCGTGATATGGCAAGCGCTTTCCCTGTCACAACTCTGCGCCCTGACACTTGCACTCTTCCTTTCTACAATACACTCGCTAGCGGAACGATAATGCTATCACATTTAATCTGATACACACTATTTAATAAGCGGCTATTATTATGGTCTACTCTAAATTACACATTTATTTTATAATTTGCATAACATTACATGTAACGGTAACTTACTCGACGCGCAACGAATGAGCAAATAACATCCCTACGGTAAAGTCGGTAATGAGTATTTAGACATTATTATGTAGGAGATGTATTTTTTACTACAGTTGGGACATAATTAAATCCTTTGAGTGCTACCGAACGATGTCATCTTTTTGAATAAGTTTTCAATTCAAAAGCCGCTTCATCATCTCTCCTTGCAAAGTGCTATTACAAAATAAGATTAACAATTTTCTCACGTCCGCATCGAGATCGAGTTAGGCGACGACAACCTCTGCAAAAAGTAAGTTGGAAATCTAATAGAGTTTGTGGCAAGCCGGTTATTTGTGTTATTTTTTAGTTTCTGACGCTAGGAGAAATGCTATGTAACGCTAGCGAACGAAGACGGAGCAACCTGACATTACAGTAATAACGCCGAACCGCCCTTCTGTCATTATTCTGTACACTTTCCTCGGATAACTAAACATGAAACGCTTCTTATTTTTCAAAGGCATGTTCATTACAATTGCATTACACTTCGTGTTCATATTTCTGCTATAGGCAACCACCAACACGTAATTATAGGACCAGTCGAGTTTGAATCATTTCTTGTCAGCCTGGGCCATAATTGCATACGAATGTCATTTTAATTAGCAACAGGATAGATAGCGTTAGTGGCTGATTAAGTAGCACGGATTATATTAGATAGACTTCCTTCAGTACAGATTTGTTGTGAACGTGTTGACAGTAGTGGTGGTGCGTGATAAAACTGGTCTAACAGTAGAAAATGATGCACTAGCGTGGTCACTGCGCGTCGTCCTGATAACGTGTAATTATTTCGCATTTGATTACAACCTTAGAAGCTTCTGTGCCTCATTACATGGACGTAATTATGCTTAAATTTGATGGCAGCCACTACGACGATTTAACGCTGGATTCTATTATAATTGCTAAGAATTTATTTACTCATTATCTGCCTTTGAATACGGTCTAGGACCAATTATTGTTATTCACATAATTATCAGGATTTTAAACATTACGCACTTGTAAATTCACCACAGGAAGGAAATAGGTGTAAGTTATATAACGCTATTAATATTCCGTTTATATCGGGGCATGAACATGTTGCCATAAAAGAAAATTATGGTCTAACTGCCAGGATTTAATGGGGGAAGAATAGGAGTTGTGGCCAAACAGACCGCTCATTTAGTTTATCATCGTATAGTAAAATTAGGTATTATGATAATTAAGATCAGCAATCAACAGGCAAAATATTCATAAACGGCTTAGTTCAAAGTACAATTTCTATTATAATATGAATGGCATATCGACTCCAGTAGTTACTGATTTGTAGAATTTTAGGAATTTTGGTTTTATGTGAGGTTCTGTGCAACTATCACTACCTATACGTTAATACGTGAAGACATGGGCCTCTCGTCCGATACGATGCTCATATTGAACATCAACCGCATTGGACATAAAGTTGGTATTTTTGTTTATATTATATTGACACGGACATTTCTTTACTAATGAACATAGAATGTATAGTTAGCGTTGGACACATCCCTTCCTTTTTACTGAAAACACTTATTAATACATTGCAAAGCCTCTAGGTGTTACATAATTGCAAGAATGCGATGCATGGCGGCATTGCCGGCGTGTTGGTCTTCGCAAGTGCACCGTATTTATTGTAATTACGACACGACCATCGATTCAAAGTCCTCTTAAGACCAACATCTCTCTCATCTTCCTTATGTTATCTACAAGCTTGCGCCCGCGTCTACTACAACTTATGTTATAGATTAAGACCCAGCAGTGGGATTAAAAGCCTATGACCTTCCCCAGGGTTTAACCTGTATCGTTGCCAATTTCATCACGATCGTTCCACAGTTTAAGCCGTCGAAAGTTAACAGACGGACAGACATTTATAGTAAGTATGGATTTTTTTTCTAGCTTTCCGCCCCGGGCTTCCCCCGCTACATTTCATGTCGTAGGTAAATAAACTCATACCTTGCAGTGCGTTCAAAATAATCTTATGTTTTCCCTCAGGTTTTCGTACATCTTCTTGCCAAGTTTCATCACAATCGATTCAGCCGTATAGTCTTAATAATATCACAAATAGACAGATATATATGTCAATATATATTAGTATAGATGCAGGACTACACAACAGTCTACTTACTGATTGTAAACTAATTATTTTAATCGACCCGCATTAAAGTAACAATGGTTTGATGTCTTTATACAATAAACAACAACTATAAATAACTTACTTAGATATTTTCATTTTTTTTTTTCGTACCGGATAAAAACTGAATTAATATAGAGCTATGAACCGCCTAATAACTCGTTTCAACTAGCCGTTACTCATTTTTATTACCATTTTATTATAATTAAAAACATCTTCATAGAGATCACTTAGCTCGTGTTTCTCAAACTATTGTTAATTAGCTACTGGCAGTGCTCATAGCCCTTCCCGAAAGACGAGATTAAGCAACTAACTGCGGGTCAGGTTATAGATGGGTGACTTCAAAACTGTTTTAATTTCTTAGCCTATTCGTGCTTTATGTTATTATGTATAATGACATGCCCTCCGAAGATAGAGAACAGTCGTCAGGCTTTGACAACTCTTACATGTCAGATACTAGGACTCTACGACTTATTAAGAAAGCCAGTACACTATGGGTTCAGATCTATCTTCAGAACTCCGCAAAGTCCGCATTACGTGACTTGCTATCTTGTTATTTAAGATATCTTTTCTGTGTATGCGTTATATTATTTTATTTTGACTTACAAAGGAATACATTTAATAGACTTTTCCTCATTTTTTTGTTGTCAATGCAACGCTGTGATGCATGCGAGCTTACAGAATCAGTTTCTTTGAAGCAACGGCGACCGTGTTCTTTCAGGTGAGCCATATACTTGTTAAAACTTACAATTGGTTTTGTAAAAACTACTAAAATATTTATCACCCATCGCGACTGAATACTAGGTATACTTAGGTGATGCTGATAGGACGCAACAAAGTAGCTCAACAATCTACATATTTATCACATAGCATTAATTGGAGTGGCATTGGTAATAGTTTCGCGATTAATGCACGCGATCGTCTTTAGGTGGGTCCGTTTGCGTTATTTCGCGGTATCGCGCGCGCAATCGTAACCTCTTCCCACATAATTGGCGTGTGGGCGCGCCGGCGGTGGTGTTATCCCGATCGCCGCCCACCGGCGACGAGGCGACGCCCGATTAGATAGTCCCGACACCCCCGACCCGGCAACACCTCCTTCGGCTACTCCCGACGCACAAAGCTAACTGGGATCATCTGTTGACGCGATCGCTATACTCATAAAGCAGTCTCGTTAGTTACACTGTGCTCCGACACCGCCAATTGTCAATAAATGCGAATTTATTAGTTTCGCCGGATGCTCCTCATTTATTTATAATAAATCAATCAGCTTTTATTAGTTTTCATTGTTATTTTTATTCAAACTGTAAATTTAACCGACCGGCTAGACGCAGCCTGTGAATTCTCATCGTAAAGGACAATACCCCTCGGACGTAGCCCTTATTAACGATAAGAAGTGGCACCCGCTTTCTCGTTACGCAAGACGAGATGCTCAGTAGACGGTTCATTAATTGCGTATTGTCGAAGCCTCGGCAGCCAACCGATCACATCTAGTAAATCGTCGAAGTGATCTCACGACGTACTTATTTCCGCAGTTATGCAAGCGCTGTAGCCATGCGAGCTACTTTTGTATGGCCATAGCTAATGAAATATATATACAGCAAAATTAATCGGAAGCATCGATGATAGGCGTGCACGTTTATACCGCCAAGATAAGCACAGATAATCGCGATGACCGTTAAGTTGATTCAGCACGTCGGTTCCTCCTATCCTCAGTGGTATTCAAAATAATAATATGCAGAAAATATGAATCTCCTCTCAATGACTTTCCGTAACCAATGTATGGGAACAGTTTAAAACTTTGAAACATGATCCTATGCTAAAATTACTGTGAACTACACTACAACATGTATGGAATTCCATTCTGAAATATGAACAATCAATATGATTAGCGTCTTGTACTAAAATATTGCACACGCAGCTCTTTCGAAGAACTCCCTGTAATTTTAACTCGCTAGCCAAAGTATGTAGTAGTATGTTACTCCGCTCAAATAGTTCATTTGAATCATTATTTAACTAATATGTTAGTAATAAGCGTTACGTTTGAAACTTTTTAAAGATTATAGGCAGAAATATGTAGAATTCTTAATTGTATGCAGGTAATTTGTTATCAAAGGTGCGAATCCATGCTGTTTCTATACAGGTACTAATAAATATCGAGGCTAACGACGGACACGCTTATCGCTTACAATATGGTTGACGTTAATTGACGAAATGCGATGTAGTAGTATTGGCGGCGGTTGATATATTCTCGCGCAAATCGCTACTCAATTTGCATTGGATCTATGTAAAGCGCCCACTCGAGTACTCGTTACCGCGAACGTTGCCGACTTCTACATACTAGACGCAGACTAATCGTCACGACTAAAACCAGGAATGTCTTATCTATTAATGCGTAAATTTTGCCAACTTTTCTTGGTGAAGGAAATAATTTGGCAACGAAAACAGTTTGTTAAATAAAAACGGCTTTTCATAAAGAACCTGTAGGCATCCAAGAGCCTAACCGATTTTGATTCTACTCACTAATCTGAATATTCAATGATAAATATTCCAGATAAAGCCTGCGTATAGAAAATAGCTACATTTGTCAGAACTACATTGGCTAAACACAAACAATTCCGCAATATAATTTAGTGGTGTGATAGGGACGACTGTTCGGTGGCGGTTAACATATTTAAAGCATAGTATACAAGGAAAGTACGGTTGTAGATAAAATCATGAACATTGTATACGTATGCACGTTTACAGTTAGTAGCTCAAAACGCAAATAAAATTAACGAAAGACAGCAGTAAACGACCGCATAGACACATATCCATTGCGGTGTAAAATAGCGGCGCGCGCTGCAAATGACATTCCGTAGTCATACCACGCCAAATAAGTGCGGAACGTAAAGCTTATTCAGGTCACACACTGATTCTCTGTAATAGAAGTGTTGAGCCTAAAGTTGCGTAGTTTTACCACAAGTAATCTGACAGACGTATAAGAAGTTCCTGACTAATTTGCGAGGCGTGCATTTCGGGCTGCGGTCATGCGCAATGCGCATGCCGACCGCAGTCGAATTCCGCTACGGGGACGTGCTCTGTGATATGACGAAGACAGTAGCTGTCGGCTATCACTCGAATACCGCATATAAAATGTAATTTTAAAAATATTTTTGTACCTTCCCTCGAGTAGTACGAGATCTGATGGCACTTTTTGCCTGCCCTTACTTTTTTTACTTCACTCTTGTGTATTTCGTCGAACCGAAATGACTGGACTACGTTTAAACCGGTGGTAGAGCAATCGCTGAGTTAGTTTCGTTGGACCTTCTCAATTGGGCCGCTTTAGATTCGGTAGTCAAATTTAAGCGAGACTGTCGTCATACTTTGTGTATTATTATGATTGTGCGCCTCAATACAAAATTGAGCATATCAAATTTAATATTTTGTCTAAGTAAATATAAAAAGTTTTTCGCTTACACGACTGTATTTAGAACTAATTTATGTTTCTAATACTTTTAAAAACATTTTTTGTTCTATTTTTACACATTATGTTTACGGCTTCCACTTCTTCACTGAACAATAGAGGCTGACGCGGCCTCTGACGATCTAGTACTGACGACTTTAAACTAAGTACCCGAGCCAGAAGGCATCCCTTTTCGGATTCGAAAAGATTCGATAAGCTTATATTTAAAATGCTTTAAGTAAAATTAATTTTATAGATAGATACTAAAATCTATGATTTATAAATTACTATATAATTACTATAAAAATATAATTACTTTTAACTAGTACCTACAAGTAGGGATAGTACAGTAACAGAAAAACTAGATGTTCAAAATCGTTTCAGATTTTGGGTGTTTGAATGACCATGAATATTGGGTGGCAATAGCATTAGCTTATATTTGGTACACATAACACTCGTGTACTTTAGATATACTTCACTGCTTCACTATTTTGACGCAATTTATCGACTTTTACCGTCGACCGTACACGTTTTCCTGGCAATAGCAGTATACAGACGAGCACCTTCTACATCAAATGGATTGCCTGGTTACGTAAAATTGTTCTAATTTAATTTGCATTTTATTGCATACAAATAGAAGGGAAAGAAATCATAACCAAGTATAAATTAGTAACTATTTGCATATTTGTTTGTTTTACCCTCGTATTCACTCAGCGTACAACACAACACAGCACTCTAAGCCGTCTGTTGAGCATTTTACGCGTAATTAATGTGAGAACAGACTTCAATAGGGTAATGACAGTGTTATCGATAATTTTATGGAAATGAATACGATTGTAATTGATTCCACGTTTGTTTTTCACGATGAATACTATGTTATACCAAATTGAGAGTAATAATATTGTTTTGATTTATATTCGTATGAAATACTACTTTTGCTTAGTACTGCTATATCCTATAGTAATATCTCTTCCAGCTCCTTTACTTTGTAAGGACCATTAATTTCGCTGGTGTGTAATTTTTCCATTATTAGCTGCTACACTGCAATTATAAAAGTGTAAGACTATACATCTTGATTACACTTCACTTATTTTACACGTTTAGGGTATCGTATGTGCAATTTTCAAATTCAAAATGTCAGGAAATGGATGTTGACCTGTTTCATAAAGATACATTACATGAAAAAAAAAACAAATTGCGGATTATTTTTTTAGCGCATTATAAGCCATACTATTTATTATTATATTATTCTTATTATTATATTATATTATTATATTAATTATTGTTAATATAATAAAATAGATTTATGTTACTTTTATTTTAATTATTCTATTTTATTATGTTATACTATATTTTCCATGTCTTTTTGTCTACCTACTTTTACTTTTTCTTCTTAAACCTATGCATATCTGTGAAAACTTTTAATTGGCCTTCATCTTCTTTCCTGTGTGTCATTTCTATTCTAGCTGTAAGTTTTTCTTAAGTAATAAAATAAACTAAATAAATGTAAAATAGGTCCCTTACTCAGTTTCTTTCGTGTCAGTCTGCCACAGCTTATATTCAGAAGAAATGTAATTTGTTATCCTATAATAAGTACAACCGTACAAAAACGCCCCAAAGCCTGTGGCATACTATTAAAAGAAAGTTTTTGTTTCGACTTTCTTGATATTACCTATTAACTTCAATTTAAAACTGGTCGAATTGAACTATTAGTTTGATGGGAAGCGCCGGATTATGAAATGTAACTTTAGCAACTGGTAAATTAAGTACTATCATGTATTCTCCTGATCTTCTGTCATATCAACGGGAATAAAAGGATTTATGGCGAAAAGGAAGGGAATCGGAGTTTGGAGAAAATATACGAAATTAAAGACTCCTCTTGTATAATCTCTGAAACTATCGCTCCCAGAATATTGATAAAAATTGCAATATGAGGTGCCATTCATAAATTAATAAATCCTTAAATAAAAAGCGTAAGTCTACAGATAAAAAAATTGCTAAATATTGATTAAAATATTTTTACTGAGTACTCATTTAGACAATCATATTTGGGATCCGTACTATCACTACGGAATTCTGACTACATGTCCGATTTGCTCTTGTTCAGTTTTTCATAGCACGTTCTGCTTTGTAGTTAGAAAAATTAATAACGTCTCACGCTCTCTGAAGATTCGTGTATGACATAATAAAATAGTCGGGATTATTAAAATTACTTTTATTCTTCATTTGAATCCCATCAATTTATAATTAGAAACAAATTAAACGAGTAGTTGTAAAGGTCAATCGAAATTAAATGTTATTTCCTATATAAGGACAAAAATCGACAATTTATAAATACGAGACTTGTGCAGGAAAGATCTAACGTTTAATTTGTATAATTTGAGTCCTCTCTAAAACAGCAATAATGTCACCACGTTGTTTATGCTTTAGAGAATGGCGTTAATCTTAGGCTAAGCAGCTGGAGTCACGCGACACTAGCGGCTGGTGAGGTGTCGCATCTAGTTTCATTTACGGTGCAGGTTTTTCGTCGGGAACGCGATCGCGACCGCGATCAAGAGCTCGCATTGTGACTCCCGCGCATTGCATAATGTGTCAGTCGTGGGAGCGACTATACCTTACGCCGTTATGCGACGCACGCCACCGGTACCGTTCTATTAGTAATTTTATAAGACGATTCGCGTGTATCGCCCGTAATCAATTTGAGCACATTGCAGGCGTTGTAAGTCGCCCCACTTGCAACGTATTATAGAGCATAAAACGCTTTACAGCCACGTTCTCCATTTAAGCTCACACGGTGTTTCATTCCGGGCTAATGTAAAGCTTGCTGTGTATAATTTTGTTTTGTCTGGTTTATCTAGGACACAACAGTATGGCACGAATTTTACAGACAAACCGGTACGATCGTAGATAATCGTATGTATCTACTGCGTGAATGGTTGTTACGAATTCGATCACCAGTATGAAGCGCGGCTATTACATTTCTTGGAAATTTTATTTGAGATCCGATAGCTTTTCTAACCCGACTTCTTGTTGTTCAAGTAGACCGCGAACATTGTACAACGGTATTGACGAATTTTCAGGAAGTTTTTTTATAGTTGGTCGAATGAAAGTATTGCTCTCATTTTTTATCGTAAATGAAGTGGACTAAAGCCATAATGTTCCTTTTATAGTATTACAGATACCGATATCTGTTTTGTAAATTCGTATAATTTATTGTCGTATCAGTATTTGGATAGAATGAGGTATCCATGTCGCGATGAGTCAACGATGACCGCTTACTCCCACATCTGAGCTTACTTATTATTCGTCTCAAAAGCGCAGGTTCCTTCATTTGCATACTCATCTTGCCATAAATAGACATAAGGACTATTAGTATAATAATATTTTCTACCGTTTGAATTTAAAGAGTTCCCCAAGTTTTTGTTGGTATACAGTTACGAGAATGACTTTTTTGTTTTTATTAAATTAATGTATGTAAACATTCATTTTATACTATTTCAAATGGACGTAAAATTATAATTCGAAATCACCGTGTCCTGTTATAATATCTAAATTCTGCAGGTTTTTTTGGAGATCTAAAGTCACTTAACTTTTTTATATTTTAGAAATACAATACCTACCTCGTTTATTGGTGGCCCGTATTTACAAAAAAATTACAAAAAATGTCACAACGGATGAATGCTTCATAAAAAGAAGACTATAATAGCATCGATTATAGGAGATAAAATACGTTCTGTTACGGGACACCTGCCGAAAGAGAGGGCCGTCAAAAATAGGTAGACACCAGCGACGTGACAGAGGCCGTTCACCCTAACAACGTAATTAAAATCCTTCATGGAAAGCTCGCCTGATGGAATCCATGCTGACACGGCGCAAGCGCACGACTGTGGGTACCGCCCTTTAAGTGTAACTTTATAAATAGTAGCAACCCAGCTCCCGCGATCCCAAAGCTTAGCCGCAGGAGACCGAAATAATTATATTATTATTTATACAGCATATATAAAATTGTTGTTTCTCCCTTTTCTTAACACAAATATATACGAATAGGTTTAAATGGTATTTGTTATGAAATTTTCAAAACAAATAAATTTGACAAAATCACTAAACTGTTAAATTCTTAGAATTGATTTTATATCTTCGTTTGTCGTCGAAGAAATCGTGACGACGCAATATATTTTTTCGTCAAGCAATCCATTAAAATGATACCTATATTTATTACTTCTACTTCCATTTTGTAAAGAACATGTACTTACATCAATAAAATAGATTTATTGCAAATGAAAAAATATTAATTACAGCGTGTATAAAGAAGAGCTGACGATTTATTATTTACATCAAACTAAAAATAAATTGGCTATCAGAATCTTAAAGCTGTCGAAGTGGTATAATTAAAAGTAATTCACTCTGAATTACTTTTCTTACCATCACTTTAACTTGATTTTAGTGTACGTGTTGGACTGCGTGAGAAAAAGACATCAACGTCCATTTTGGGTTCTGTTTGCAGTTTGCAACTTATTTATTGCTTTACGGTCTTTTATTGGGCATACGAAATATACACATAATTGTAATAATACAGGAATAGTCTGGACTAGTGTGAGTATTGCAGCCATTTTATCTAAAAAAGCCAACGCCCGTACTAGGGAAATAAATCACAAGGCAATTTAACAGACATGCAATTCACGGCAACTGAGCACACCTAGACTCAAAACAAGAACATACATAAAAATTCTACAAAAAAAATGTGCAGATTTTGGACCCGAAAAAGTAGTAACGAGGTAAATTCCTTGATAACTAAGCCGAACCCCAAGACAAAAATGACACATTTTTTAATAAAACATAGCTGAATACTAATAAATAAGCGTTTAAAGGAATACAATGCAATACAAGTGAACATTCGTTCCGGAGCTGTAATACGTCGGCAGACGGATTCGACTTCCAAATTAGAACACACAAGAGGTGTGTTCTCCTAATAAAAAAAAATACAAAAAGACTTAGAACCGACATCATATTTTCGTTATTAATCTAAAGTTAGTAATCCCATTTTAACAAATTCTATGTGGGACTGTCTGGAATGTATTCTCTGTGGACTCTACGGTTCATATCCAACGAATAAATCGCACAACAGATGGACAAAAATACTTAAGGTAGAATTGATAACCGTCTCGATTTTTGAAGTCGCTCAATAATCTGTTAATCGATTTGATTGCATTCATTGTTATTAATTTTCTGCACAGAAACTACTTAACTTCGCTTATCATTTCTATTGGGTCGTTTTGATGCTGTAATCTAGTTGAAACCAGTTCGAGCATCCTTAGCATCGTTTCATACAACTTAAACTAGTCGTAGTATCAAAATAATCAGGAAATCGGGACGCCGTATCGCCTTGTACTCAATAACCGAGGCGGTAGCGTGTCGCCACTTGGGGCAGTCACGAACCATCTGTGAGATGACCCTGGTTATTATTAAATTTATTAATTAAGTTCGAGAAAAATCGAATAATATTTGTTTATAAGATTTTCAGAGTTTATCAGATATTCTCACTAAAAACACGAAAAAAGTCTTTGTAATGTTTTGCGTTAGTTTGATGTCACTGTAGCAATAGTTTTAACATGTTTTTGTTGTCAAAACATAATAGTTTTCCAATTGAACTAGCTAAACTTTCACAAATACTAGCAAGTTATGCTTTAAGCATAATGTTAATATAAACAACTGTTTGTTTGTATTTTTCGTACACTCTCTTTAAAGTTTTTTCTCGTACAAGTTAAATGCTACCATTAAAATACTTAAGTATTATTTAATATCTAAGAGTACATAATGGTGATATTGCTCAGTAAATTAAAATAAAATAAATAAATAAAATAGACATGTATCTACTGTAATATCAATTTATTTATCGGTACCATTGTCCATAGCAACAAAAATATATATTTCTTTGCGTTTTATTGACTGGTTTTAAAAATAGCCCGTTCCGAAATCATTACATTAATTTGACTAACTCGAATACTTATTTTCTAGACGCAAAAAAATATATAGTGCTTAAATTTATTAATAGTTAAGAAGCAACACTTGAATGTATACTATCCCGGAAGTCCTACAGTTTTATAAAAATATGAACGAAACATTGAACGATAAAATGAAAAAACATGTAGTTAGCACGATAATTGTGTAATAAAATGTACAGTTTCCTTTGCTTCCTTTATATAAAAATTATTAATTAAATCTCGGTAGATATAAGCTTTCTGAAAAATCTACGTTAGCTAAAAGGTTTGTTCAATAAACTGGACGACTAATATCCCCTAAGTAATAAAATAACCGTATTTATATTCATAATAAATTTTCAAAAAAAATGTAAAGAGCCGTTATATGCGCTTAAAGCAAACCCGCATAAATTAAGTATTTTTATCCGTTTGAAATATGCGATATTGCACACTTAACATCCTTCTTTGTATTTTTTGTTACGTTTGTGTGTTATTTGATATGTATGTCGAAAGCTGGGATTGATTTTATTACAACGAAGATAAAAAATATAATTTTACAACGGGTACGGTTTTCAGCACACTCGAAAAACATCAGAAAAAATTAGCACTTAAAAAGTAGGCTGCAAAAATATTGTGGCAGTGTTAATGAAACCATAAAAATCTTCGGGTTAGTAAAAAAAGTGGGTCGCTGAGGTGCTAAAGTACTATGTTAATGAATTGTTTGATTGACGTAACCCGGCATTTGTTTTTACGTGGCTTTTTACAGAATACAACTTAGTCATGTCCGACAGCAAAAGTACACAAAATTGTGATTGATAAGTTTGCAGTCAGTCTGCAAACTTATCAATCACAATTTTGTTAGATGTTTAGTTAGTTTATATGAAAATATATATTCTTTGAGTAAAATATCGTTAACAGTCAGCAAACGGACATACAACTCGCCTAGTGGTAAGCGCTTTCCGTAGCCCATGTACGTTTGCAACATACGAAGCAAAACTGGTAAATGGAGGCTAAAAAGAATATATTTCATTCGAATACTGGATTCAGTCAAATTAGTAAAATTATTATTCGATATCATCATCATGTCAGCCAAAGTACGTCTACTGCTGGTCAAAAGCTTCTCCAAAGAATGAGGGGATATGTCATAATCGCCACGCTTGGCAGACGGGTTGGCGATCGCAGATTGATGGTCATAGTTCACAGAAAAATGCTGCTGCCCGTTCTGTGGTAGGTATTCCTTCGGTCAATTTCTATATGACATGGGATAATGATATTCTATGCTGTCACCACACAGCTGATTCGATATATCGCCATCAAATAAGCGAAATACCGTCACACAACTTACCATAAAGTATATAGTTTTATATTTAGTATGTTATCTGTCATCTTAAGTTTGGAGACATTCAAAATATATTTATGTTATATACCGTTTTGGTGGTAAATAAAAATAATAATAAATGTGTTAATAAGATGATATTCTAGGATTTGTACTGGTCAGTACTAAAGTTAAATATCTATAAAATGTTATTATTATTTCTTGCTTAGCACCTAATGTTTCATAAAGCGTAAGAACTCTAACAAATAAGGATTTATAGTCTTTATATAATAGGAATAAATGTGCATGTATCTATAAAATATTGTAGTCTTCTCTTTCATAATTACAAATTAACATTGAATCACACACTCAAATAAAAATTTATTTATTTTAAAATATTGTAATACCACTCTACAAGATAGACCGATGATCTTGTGAGGGTCGCTGAGAGCCGCTGAATGCGGGTAGCTAGATCGGCATTTGTAATAAATCTTTGGGGGCGGACTTTGAACTACGGGGTGTCTTTCGGCTGAAATGAAGATGGCGATGATACACTCATCATAGTCTTAGAATATTCTAAGAGTCATCAATAAGCATGTTTAAAACTATCACTTCGGATTAAATGAAAGCTTTTATTAAAGAATCGTTTAAAAATCTATTTCAAACATAAAAATGTTATGTTAAAATGAACAATGAAATATGAAATAATGTTATAAAATTTTAAGACTCATGTATTAATTGTAATATTTATAAATGTTAAACGATGTATTTGATTGTAATATTAAAGTAACGGGGCTTTCTCCAACATTATATTGTCTTCAATTCTTCGACGTGGTAAACGCAGTTGCAAATCAAATTCTATTTTGTAAGTATTTGCTTCTACATATTTTCTTTCCATCGGTAGTGTATGATAAATCTGAATTAAGTGACGGTCAGACTTTTAATTCTATTTTCCTGGTGTGCAACGATCTTAAAATTTAGATCATAAAACTTGATACAATCCTTATTTACGACGGTAAACCAATTCAACAGGCGTCTAACGATTCTTCCCATGTTCCCACATTTAACCAGAGCCTTTTACGTGAGCCCGTTAGATGTGGCGAGGAAATTTTCAAAATCTTGAAAATTTATCACGGTCGCGGCTTAGGTCGTAAGTTGTGGCTTCGTGATCTAATTTCACATAGTGCAGTACTGAAGTAGAGTTAACAAAAACGTTAGTCAGTTTAGCAAATTCTAAAATTCATGGTTCGGCGGACCAGGACTTTTCAGTTTATCGACGGCAAAATTTGGATATTTTTGATATTTCAATATTATTTATTTAAGTGTTTTATACTGTTAATGACGATAATGTTCTGAGGAATTTTGTTTAATTTTCTTGCTGACTGTACCAACCTGACCTGAACCCCGGTCGTGCTCTTCAGATCGTTTGTTATACTTTTGCGGTTCGCGAACGCTACCAGTTGTACCGTGTGCAATTGTGGACCCAGATACCGTAGGTAGGGCCCAAGACCTTAATAATGTACAACCTACGTGGGAAAAAACTTATTGTATTAAGTGGAGCAAAATAATTCTTAAAGTGTGTTATTTTTATTTTATGTCATTCCCATGTTCTATTACTAAGCTCTAATTCTTTGTAATATTATTGTTTTGTTTATAGTCTTCATCCTTATATTTATTTTATTCATGGGCATTTTTTTAATTTAATGTATTCATAGCTTACACATATCAATCAATGTTCATATTATAGAAACGGACATAACCCCTTTTATTATTTCTGTTACTGAAATATGAATTTATGAAACAAAAATATAAATAACCTTCCAAATAAGCCCATACTAAAATACGGCAATCGTCAGTGTTTAACTATTTTGTCCCTAATCTGTACTTAAATATCTATTAAGTATATTTAATTTATCCTTATACGTTAAATCACATAAAAATATATTAATTTAGCTTTTAAGTATTGTATCCATAATCTATGCCTCTAGACGTTTAAGTATATTTTTATGTTTTTGCAAACGTTACTTTCGTTTATAGATATATTTTTTAATAAAACATTCCAACATGTACCAAGAGCGTTTTATAAATATCTAAATGTGACCATACTAAAATATTGCACACGTCAGTGTATAAACTATTGTAAATCGTATGCATGATATGTGTCGTCAAATGTAAACGTATGGTAGTTTTATATTTCAATTAAGTATATTATATGACTGACATTATACCATTATGTTTGATATGCTGCAAAATAATAGCAATGAGCTGTAGATTTTATATTCCTATGAGTAAACTATCAATTACGTGCTGTTTGTTTAAACACGACCCATGAATTAATATGACAATTTATAAATATACTAGTATGAGTATAATAAAATATATTTTGTGACAAACTTCATACATTTAATAATAGCTATAAACAACACGTTATACTCGTATGTTGCTAAGGAATCCTCGTGGACGTCTCCATACGCGCGTTGAAGTCTTTTACTCAAGCGTCTAACGCAAGCTTTGGGCAGACAAATATTCCGCGTTTGCGTCGGATCAGATTTTCTGATGAAATTTGCTTAAATTTTGATTGATATATTTTTTTTCAGTTTAATTAAAACAATTATGATTTTTCTCATTACATCGAGAATTAAAACACATTGTAAATAAGTACATACATATAAATCAAATCATACGTGTTACCAATGGCTAATGTTGCCGCCAAAGAGTCATAATTATTTTTGCTTAATTTCTTTTTATTTTAATAAAAATTTAACTATAGACTATACTTACTTAATATTTTATAATATATTTTCTACGGGCTCACGATAGAGAACGGTGATAATTATTACAAGTTTACGGTAGGATCATCACAAAATTACTTATAATTATTTAATCGCAACTGGGACTGTGTTTTATGTATGCCTGTGATACATACTTTACATTTTAAACTTTTTAATAAAATACGCACCTTGTCCGTGCTAATATGCGCATACTCAAAGCATTAAACTTAAAAACGATGAAATAAATGATAAATCTTCCCGCAAAGGGAGCTAAACGAAGCGACTCTAAATATAGCGCAGTGCTATTATTGCTATATGCGCATCGAAGCTTATCGCTCTATACACGATTGAAGACAAGCGCGCGTATGAGCAAAAACCTTCTTACGTTTGAACGTATCCTAACGGTACGTAACACACTCCACTCATTTATATTTGTTATCAGTAATTTTTCTTCCTATAAATAATAAAAAGTAAAGCTTTTTCTAAAAAAATATGATATACGCTAAAGCAAGGCAGGAAACAATTATGTAGTCTGATCTACAATTATAATAATAGCTCTTCCTATGCCCCTAATTATATACTATGATGTGGAATTATTTAGAGATATATACGATGGACCTGTGTATTATTTTTATTTAGTAAAGCCAACTATTTTAATTACATCTCAGGTTATTGCAGTTCGATCGTTAGCTCCAGCCGAACAACCACCATAAAATATTTAATAAACCAGTTTATTGAACAGGATCACCTGACTGTTGCTAAGATATCGAACAATGATTAAGAAAAATCATTTCTTTCATACATACTTTAAATACAAAAAATGTTGTAAGAGAAGTTTAGTGTTTATAATGACCGTAGTACATACCTTAGAAGGGCTAGGGCAAGGGTGGTCGGTTTAGCGTCACGTGATATTATAGTTCAAACAAATAAACACGAAGTTCATGAACTTGTCACTGTTCGTATATCACACAGTCCTCGGGTGACGCGGGCACAGCGATGGTCGCAAACCTAGTGTCGCGGCCACTCTCGACGAGACACTGAACTTGTGCGAGTGCGCCCCAACGGTTATAACATAACACGTCTGACGTAACCTTAACCTTGCAAGAAGAAGAGGAACGTACTGTCGAAGGACGGAGAGAGAGCGCGATAGCCCGGGAGAAAGGGAGAGACGCCACTGTCCGGCGGACACGGACCCGCCGGCCCGGCGAGCGCTTTGGCGCGCTGCACCGTACGCTGCCGCCCGGACTCTCCCGCCGGCGACACCACTAGCAGTGGCTAGATCATGTTTATCTTTCACACTACTGTTTGATTATAAACATTTGAACATATTGAAAATCAAACAGATTGGGGACTTAGAAAAGCTGTAGTATATGTGAAAGCTGTATAAACTATTATGAAATGTAGATTTTTTTAGCGCGCTGCGTAACTATGACTTATCATTTTTAATGCCAATATTGTTTTTACATATGATCAACTGACCTCAATTAAAGAAAAATCAATAAATGAACAAGATTAACCTGGATTTGTGAATATTATTTTTAGCTTTCGACTTGTCACTGGACAACGAAATCACTAGAGCATGTCGATCATATAATTTGAATTTTGAATCTCTTGACTTGAATTTTCACAACAACGGTCACTTCGTTATAAACGTATAGTGGCGACAGTGACGTAAAACAAACGAACACACATGCAAACAATGCGGAATCAATACAAAAGTTATCAAACTTTCAAACGTGGAAATCTCATCACTATTAATCAAAACAATAAAACCATTAAGATAACATCTGTCAATTTCTAACGTGACATGTAAATGTGTAATGGAGCTTAATTATGTATTTAGTTTTCACACCCGACTAAATGAAACCCTTTAGTATTCCATACTATACCCCAGCTAATGCTACCAGTACACAACACGATTCTATTATTCATACCTGTCAATGCTAGATCAAGGATCACTCGGTCACATCTATAGCCAAAGGTCCCCTAAATGTAACGGTAAATCGAGTTTGTGTACCAAGGGTTTATATACACTATTTATTATGATCTACCGACCAATAAAAATGATTCAGATCCATAGCTTGCAAATACAATCGAATAGACTGTTATAATTATTGACTGATGATGTGCGTGTGTTCATTATTTGGGCATAGCTTTTGCATTGCAAATTTGATTGTCTCGCTAATTATTGCATTAATTCGGTATTGACCGCTTGGGGCGCAATCTCCACAGGTTTTAATTATATTATTTTATCCATAATAATGAGCCTATAGAGATTTTTGGTTATTTATTATGTTGTGAAAGTTTCATGTATGTCCGATCAACAAGTTTATTCGTAGTAATTTTATACGCATGTACTAACCTCTATGTAGTGCGATTAAATTGCAAACAGACGCTAGGCGGGTTCTGTTGTTGCTTTATGTGGTACTAGTACGTCTTGTAAAGATACAATATCCTAGTTCTGATGTAGGATCTACTGACCGAACTACGGTTATTGTGGAGACACCCTGTAAATTTGGGAAGAAATCCTCACAAGAGCTGTATGAGTGAACAGCAGTGGCTGAGTTCAGTCGTTACGTACCGTGTATTTAGAATTACTTTTTGGTAGCAAAAGTCCCCGTTTTCTAAATTGTACGGACTCGTTTGAGCCGTTTTCCAGAATAGTAATACAGTAGCACAACAC
The DNA here is from genome assembly GCA_951640165.1 of Pseudoips prasinana. NCBI lineage: Eukaryota > Metazoa > Arthropoda > Insecta > Lepidoptera > Nolidae > Pseudoips > Pseudoips prasinana. The sequence goes on from OX621245.1 coordinate 16,588,555, forward strand.
AACAATGCGCGTGCAAACAGTTAGATTGTTAGATAGTTATTATATGTCACTCATGCTATATTTTATATTTACGAAATTACTAGGATTAAGATTTTACACATAATACCTGCTCCAGATCTAAATAAAATGCTATTAAATTTTATGTGAGAGGGGTGAGATGAAAAGTATAGAATAAGATGTAGCTAATACGGTTGAACTATATGGACTTACTGGATGCCATACCAGTTTTTCGTTACACACCTTTTGTCTCCAACATTACTGCTTCGATGGTACTCGTTGCGGGGTTGACAAGTGAAATTTTATTGGAACGCCGAGTACATTGTCCCCATGTTTTCCGGGGGTAACACATACTCACCGTCATAAAAATTGTAATACATAATAAACCGAATTTCAACGTGTTAGTTACAGAGCCTTAAGTCTAATCGAGAATCTAAGCGTAAGTCAGGAAACGACGATGTATAATCTATACTATAATAGGTAAGAAAGCAAGCTACACACAAATCCGTGTCCTGATATAATAGGTCTTTACCTATGAAATTGCCGTTTTGTATGAAAAAATTTAAACGAATTTTTTTCATGAATTTTTTTATTTGTATTAATCGAAGTAATCACCCATGCAATCAATGCATCTTTGCCATCGCAGTGGCAGTTTATTGATGCCCTTCTTAAAGAAATCAGCTGGACGGGAGGCAACAAATTCTTCAAAGGCATTTTGTACTGCCTCTCGGGTATTGAATTTTTTTCCCGCCAAGAAGTTATCCAAATTCTGGAAAAAGTAGTAGTCTGTAGGCGCAAGGTCTGGTGAGTAGGGCGGATGACGGAGAGCTTCCAACCCCAGTTCTTGCAACTTGGAGACCGTCTGCTGTGCAGTATGAGGTCGCGCGTTGTCGTGCAGGAGCAGCGGAGACGAGCGATTGACCAATGCTGGTTGGAGATGCGCCAGCTTCTCCATCATTGTGCTCAGTTCTTCACAGTACACATCTGCAGTAATGCTCACCCCGTTTGGTAAGAAGCTGTGATGAATCACACCGGCGCTAGACCACCAAACAGTGACCATCACTTTTCTAGGGGTAAGTTTTCGTTTAGGGCATTGTTTAGGTGCTGAACCAGGATCCAACCAACTTGCTGAGCGCTTGCGGTTATCAAACAGAATCCATTTTTCATCGCAGGTAACAATGCGGTTCAAAATTCCTTCATTTGTGTGTCTGTTGAGCAGTGCAAGGCACGTCTCGACGCGTACTTCGCGCTGGCGATCATTGAGTTCGTGGGGCACCCATTTGTCAAGCTTTTTTACCTTGCCAATTTGACGCAAATGGACCAATATTGTTTTGACGCTAACGTCGAAAGCTGCTGCTAATTCAGCCGTAGATTGTGTATCATCAGCTTCCACAACCGCCTTTAATTCGTCATTGTCGACCAAAGTCTTCGGACGACCGCGAGGTTCATTTTTCAGGTCGAAATTTCCAGAACGGAAGCGAGCAAACCAATAACAGGTGGTGCGTTGGTTTGTAGTGTTAGCTCCGTAAACGTCGTTGATGTTGCGTGCCGCTTGTGCCGCGTTGCTGCCACGACGGTACTCATATTCCATAATTACTCGAATTTTTAACGTATCCATGATGACGAAAAAGATTGAAATGCGATGAAAATGTAACACTAATCAATAAAGAAATGACTACTTTTGGAAAAAAGAATCCATGTTTTTAAAATAAAATTAATTTGAAATTAGAATTCTTAGCCAAACAAAAATTATTTTGATTTGAAATGGCCAGTACTGCAGAACGGCAATTTCATAGGTAAAGACCTAATATTCCCCTGGACACGTTAATGGCGCTCCGGCTATGCTGACAAGTACCTATCGTGTCTATTTATAATAAGCTTGAGTTAACTACCTGTGCTTAGCAGACGCGAAGGCGTGAAAATAAATCTTCTTTTTGTTCATGTATTCATAATCAAACTCCCATGACAAAAGTCGTAAGCAGGTAGCAAGAAATGTTCCGCTGAAGCAATCAAGTTTTTATTATATTATATTTCGTACATATCAATGCTTATGATTCGAACTATTATTAAACAAATTAAAAAATTATGAAATTAAATTAGAGGATAGCAAACTAAATTATGAAAAAGATACTCAGTATTTGCTTTCTGAGATAAAAACTCTTGAGAAGTCCCTAGCAATCTCATATCACAGTTTCCAGTCATACAAAAATGAAATGCAATTGCTGGCTGGAAAGTGTAATCCTGAAAGCAATAGGACATTGGAACCGGTTAACACCAGTAGTGCGGTGGTGGAGTCATACACACAGCTGGGATTAGAGTCACCAGTATCTCCACAAAATGACAATACTAAACATAGCTCCATACTGTATTCCGATGAAATGGGTAAGGGCCTTGGTACCTTGCTTTGTAATAAGCTGAGTTGTTCCTTTGTCAACTATTGTATGCCAGGATTACATTATAAAGATATAATAGATAAATTAATTCAGAATAAACACAGTGCCAAATCAAGTATAACTCTAATGGTAGGAAATTGTAAGAACTTAAAGAAAAAAGACATTACAGATAGTTTCACTAAGATGTAGAAAATAATAGAATTAGACTGTAATAAGATAATATTGTGTGCCTTCCCCTATGTGTCCAATGTGCCTGATAGTACAAATAATTATATCCACAAGATAAATATGCACCTACAGTTTTTGGTTAGCCATTATAGTAATAAATTTATATTTTTGGACACAAATAGTTTTATAGATTCTTGTAGGGTAACCATGAGTACAGTTACTGTTCCAAGAAAATTTTAGAACATACTTGCAACTTTAGTAGCGGCACATATTAACTCAGTCATAAGTAGTATGACGAAGTCACTTTTTATACCATCTTTTAGTAATGTTATTAAAATCAATTTAGTTAGTAGTTTAAACATGTAAGCATGATAACAGAGAAGTGTGATAACTTTCTAATTCTATCACATCAAAATATAAACCACTTCTCTAGCAAAATTCTAGACATAGAACTTATTAATGAAAAATATGAAATAGATATTCTTTGTTCAATTGTTTTATATAAATGTGTTATGTGAACTATCTGTAAATGATTGCTATCATATACTTAATTTAAAATTATTGACTCTGTCTCAAAATGAATAATGTTATTGTTTCGAAGTTTTTCTTTTGTATACCTAAATATAATCTAAAATAATAAGCATTCAGACAACCGATCGAGCATATATTGTGTTTGCCTACTAAATAATTACTCTAATTGGACCAAATCCCGTGTTCATGCCCGCTTGAGTATGTTTCGCCGGACCGTCTCAACTGGGTCGTGTTGAAACCGGTAGTAGATGAACCCACTGAGTTTGTTTCGCTGGGTCTTCTCAGTTGGGGCGCATTGGATCCGGTGGTAGCATTAAAGCGCGACCGTCGTTATTAACACAAGGTCCGTCATAATAATAATACCTTTAATTTAGACAGAACCATTGACAATATGTAGTAAAAATTTTAGACTTAAACTAGATAATTAAACATAATCTCTTGACAATAACTTGATAAGAGCTAGCTAAATATCATTGCTGTAATAAAATAAATTTTATAAATGTTTTCATACAATATGTACCTAAATATCTATGTTACTAGAAATAATATCTAATGTATACAACTATATTACTACAAACATGTTCTGACTATTTACAAGCGCTTTTTTAAAGTCTACGTGAATAAAAACCTTTTTTATTTTATTTATTTTATTTTATAACTCGTATCAAATAACACGGATCCATGGCCTGGATTTGAAGTCCAATAACGCCTTATTAAGCTTTAACCCATTTTGCATAGTTAAGAGAAAGAGAGAGTTCACCATCGCTTTTCTCTTAATCTTCAATATCTTTAAACTGGGTTACATAAAACACGCCAAATTCTTTGCTTTTCTAGTAAAAACAATTTAAATTCAAGTCATCAATTATGTCAATTTGTTTAAATACTCTACAATGCCTCAAAATCCTCCAAACTATATTTACATTTATAGTGTTATTTTAGTAGTCGTTAGATATTGACACTTTACCGTCGAAGGTTTTACAAAAAGAGCTGTAAATAAATCGCTGTAAAGTGAAGAAGCACATTCTAAAATTATCTAATTTTCAATATGTGTTGCACATAACTTTTCCGTTTTAACCTCAACTAAACACGATTCTGTAAAAGCGGTTTCACCACAAAAGTTCAACGGGTTGGCATCTGATCCCGAGACCTTACGATCTATGTCGACGCTTTGTCGTGGAGATATTAACGAATTAAAACTTATATTGCATCGTAAATAGCGTTAACTTATTGCAAATTTCACTAAATTCACTGTTATCAAAATTAATCCAGCCCTATAATTGTGATGTCGTCTAATGTCTTAAATAAAAAATAATGAAAAAATGTAAAAAATAAATTATTGCATTTTATTTTTTTGTGCCTTATGAATTGTGTCATTATGTAATTTTGCAAAGACATTTTACAGGAACATCGTTCTTGGCCGGATCCCCCAAACGCACCGATTTATCTCCTAAATAATACTAATAAAATAAATCTCACATAGATTTAATTTCCAAAAAAATTAATAAGTGGCTTATAACGTCGATGGACTATAGGTCCCATTGTGTAAAATCATGTTCAAACATACCAATGGATGGCTTGAATAACTAAAACACTAAGGCACCCACTACCGATTCAAGTAAAAAGTAATAATAACATAACAGACAGCGTGCACACGTCACATAAAGAAAAAAAATCATATTTTGTAGTTTCCCGCAGTCGAGTTTTTGGCTGAAGAAGAAAATTGAGAAGCTCTGCCGACAAAGCTTAGACCCAAAATGATGATGAACATATGCTAATGCCCACAATAATGATTCATGTTTCAATACCTAATAAAAAAACGCAAGATTAGCTGTGCTCATATATATTCATATAAATATTAAGTGGCAATAATGATGTCATCATCAACAGGTGAACAAACTAAATGAAACCTCCATATTTCATAGTGCTTCAGCTTGATGACTCTATTACTTGCGGTGGCACTGTAGCATGTTGAATAAGTATTATAAAGCGTTCAATTGTTACTTAAATTGCTCAATCTTTTACTCTCATCTTAACATTCGTGAATGAAAATGTAAAAGAATTTCGCTTTCAAACTGAACAATTGTGATGTCTAATGACATGTGCCAAAGAAAAGATTATGTCGTCGACCTCCACTTTCTACCGTCTGAACTTGAAAAATGTTTATTTTATATTCTTTATTTACTCTTCACTTGACTTTTCAGTTCTATTGATTTTATTTATAAATATGAAACTTTCACATACAAACAACTCTCTTAAGTGAAATGGGAGCTATTAAGATAAGAAAAAAAGTTTAAGTGCGTTGTGTTACAAAACGATATAAATAACACGAGTTTCATGTGTGAATATGTCGTATTTTCGTTTGAGTGATGAATGCGAAACATCTAGAACAGTAGTTTTAACTCCGGTGATACTGGGTTACTAAAGTATTCATATATGGTCAAAAAATATAAATATCTGCAGCCAAAATAGTAGAAGTGGTAGCGGTTTCTCTTTAAGAGAAAATCACAAAGTGTTTTATAAATCAGATTAAGTTTGCTTAAGATGAAATGTAGACTACACTATAAAATGTTATCTTAAAATTCAATTTATTAACTAGAACATTTGGTCACGATATGAAGATTTGGGCATTTCTTACTCAGAGTTATTGATTGTGGATCTGTTTTCTTTTAGGGTCGAGTCAAAGCGACGGATCGATTTTAATGTAACTTTTCTTGATTGAAGTTTGCTAGATTGTGGGTTGTAATAAAATTTTACTAAAATACTGTCAAATTTTGTCGGTCGAGTGTATAAACACCATCCAAGTCCCATGGTAATCTAAAGAAAAAGTCAGATACTATCCCATCGCCCTGTTCCTTAAGCACTATCGCCCCAAGAACGTCTAAGACCGGTTCCGGACAATGATATCAAAACTTACCTGAACTTACCAGTTAAGGTTATAAGAAACTCTCGTGCCACTTTACTCAATCCGATATATCGTACTCGCTGCTTAAGAGTACGACAGCGAACCCGAACTTATTTTACATTCGCATCGATGAAATCCTTAACATTGAGAGGCAGTTGCTATAAACTATAAGCGCCCTGATACGAGGTTTGAATTCGAAAAGGGGTGCTTGATGACGCGGCGCAGGTTACGGTTTATGGACTTATTTGGTTGAGCCCCCAATCGCTTCATGTCCGGTGAAGAAGTAAAAGCCTCCTAGGCTTACAGTAAACGTCATGTAAAAAAACCTATTCTAAACAGGTCATATAATGGGGAGGGCTTTAGGTACCTACACCAATAAACAACATATAGCCCCGTGATGAGTTTTATTAATTTATTCGCGTAGGCAGTGGTTACCCTAGTAGAGTAGAGTTGGTTAAGCAGCCCAGTAGGCCTCCGGCGCCTAAAGACTGCAATGTGCCAATGATTAAAGCTGGGACTGACAGATTAATGTAATTTCTGAAGCACGGAGACGCTCTCTAATTAAACCACGTTCCACGATCACACACGGTCACTCTATAGAAGACAGACCGCGCGCCTAACCGATGCTTAACCTCGCCAATCGTTCATAGATTGCTTAAGCCCACTGTCTACGAGCGCCTGATGGGTTATGGATTTTACAAAGAACTTTTCAGCTATTATTGCTCCCTCGAAATGAGTATTTGTTTTTGTTTTTATAAAATACCAAGACCCACGAGTAAGAAGGTCACATTATGGTTAATGATCACCACCGCGACATTTGACATTCGCAACACTAGAGGGGACGCAAGTGCGTTGCTAGCCTGTAAGAAAGGAATAGCCTCAATTGATTCCACAGAGTTTAGTGCACTCAATGAAATCAATTGAGCTTGCGATTTAAAAGAAGTGACGGCGGTGAAAGCAACCCACAGCAGATATGCAATAGGTATTGGTGGAGTCGGAAAAGTAGGCAAGGTAGATGTCCTAAAGGTCGGTGATAGTTAGCACAGTTGCTACCTTCGGCTAGACATATCATCCGAATTCTCTGCTAATCGTATATGTCCTGCGCAATTGACCACTTCCGAATTGTGGACTCCTACATTCAAAAGCCCTATGGCGTCAGAAAAGTAAAGAGGTCTCATCTTACGTTTTCATGAACTCGCCCTATAACTGACTTTACCTATCTAATGCTGGTAATCAGATACATTTATTGCGACGCCATAACGGGGTTTTTATTAGTTCGATTTATTATTTAAATTAAATTTTATGCGCAGTGTATCAGTTTAAAATCTCGAAATTGGCCTCGAGCTAACATATCGATGTCAAAACAATATCATATCTAAAATTTTATTTTCACTTGGTTTTCGCCCGAAGTTTCAGCTTCATGCAATTTCGTGATGATTAAGTAGTGAAAGCGTAAAATACATAGAAATAAACTTACATTCGCATATGTATTCAAATTTTGATGAACATACGAAAAGCTTTATTGGTAATATGTATAATATTACCTATGCATCTCTTTTAAACGCAGTTGCGGCAAGAAGATAATCAGATTAATAGTTTTACAAAGTTAGTAACGGATAAAATACAAAAGATAAAATCGTAAACTAATTAAATACGCTACTTAATTTATAATTTGTGTAATCGCAATACTTTTATATCTCCATTTATAAGGTACATTTTACCAGTTTCAATCTACAATTCTTAGGCATTTAGGAAACGATTAGCATCTACTCTTTAATACTCATATATATGTATAAACTACTGTTTAATAAAAGTTTCGTCCATTTAGTACAATAAAACACTAAATGAAATAACACGGTATAGGATGCGTGCCGCAGAGTTTCCTACGACTTTAGATGCTGCAGTTGGTTCTGTGGAAATATATCATCAAAATTTATACAATAAGCACAGACATCATACACCTAGACCCCTCACCAGGTCCAAAGCCTCTGATGTCAATCATTAACACAATCTTAAATTTAAACATTGAATTCAATATCCACATACATAGTTTAACCGGACATGCGGTTGGTAGCAAGGGGTGTTATGGGACGTCTTTCGCTCGCATCGTTATCGTAATGAGATATAAATATTAAATTTTTCAAGTTTAACCATAAACATCCAAACATAATAAGGGGTCATCGGTCCAGTAGTTTTTATGTGATGCTTTAACAATTAAAGTAACAAACAATTTATCCAAAAGTTTTTGAGTTTTAGTTTAGAATTTTTATCTATTTCACAGGTATGCGTGGCGAGGAAGATAGTCTGGACATTAGTCATCTTAACTTAGTATTTTATAAATTGCAGCAGCAAAACTACAGTAGGTCCCACCTGCCCGTAAAATCTGGGTTTGGTAATATAAGCGAACTCAATAGATGTTAGATGATCGTTCCCTATAGGCGCTCAATTGTCAAATCACTTAATTCAGTATGACTGTAGGTAGTCGTTCCCCACAGAGACTAATCTTAACCCGCTGTTTACTAGAGTATTTTGTAAAGGACGGCAGTCAAATTTCAGCCGATCTCATCTGGGTAAGCTAAGGAATGTTCCAAAAAAAATACTGGTAATGTACCGTACATGTCTCTTTATACCAACATACTGGCAAATAAATGTATTCTATTCTATTCTATACTACATAATAATAACTGAATACACTGCCTTCACTTATAATGCCGCTGAAAATATTTATTCTTCATTGATATATTCACCGTAATCTTTGACTTATAATCTACATTAGCACAGTCGATTCCTCACTGAATCCTGTCAAGTTACCAAATTCCTCATTAACAATTACAGGATAAAATATATTTATTTATATATCATGACTTCTGTGGATGTTCTTATGCTTCATATCATATTTCCCGTCTGAATGCCTTTTAAGCCTCTACAAACGTGGTTTCCCATTTATTAGCCAGTGATACGTATCTCATTGTTTATGTATGTGCAATTTTACCTGTAAGACAAGTACTACTGTAATTAATGAACAGCTATAAATATATAGCAACTGTGTGACTATCAAATATTGATACAGCAAACATATTTGAAACGAATCTAAACTATTATTATATAGACAACAAAAATAGATATTCTGTACGTTAGTTCGTAATAAATAAACTCCAAAACTACTTAAGGGATATAAAAAAATATTTTTCCTTTTGAATTAACCACATTTTCTACATTTACAAAATTATATAATAATATAATATAATAATAAAATCAATTTATTCTCTCTTCACAAGATAGGGTTATTGAGCTTATGATTAGAAGTAACAATTTAGTAACAAGTTGAGTAACGAGTTTAGAATAATGTAACTAAGGTATCAAAAGTTTGACTATAAGTAATTATTTGGTGTACGTTGCGAAAACTTAATAAACTTAAAAATACATAAATTAATATACAAAATGTTAATTGTACTTATCATTAGTCACCAGATAAAAATCCTTAAGTTTGTAACTAAGTAATTTAAGTCACTATAACCGTTTTTAGTGCAAATGCGTAAATTTATCTCTATATGTATAGTGTATACCCATGGGAAGCTGTAATTGGTCACTAATATAATATAGTTTTATATAATTGTTGAAGGTGACGTAAACGAGACGTGTCTGTTTTGTTCAGATTGCAGCTTTACATACGAATTTTGGTTCTTTATTAGTGAGCCTCGTAAAAATAGTTGACCAAATTTGGATAAAATTTTATACGGAGACAAGGTTAGGAACAAGCATTTGGCCCATCAGATGATTATGGACGGTCTGTAGACACTTGCAACACCAGAAGCTTGCAATCTATCACTCGAGCGTTGCAGACTTTTGAGACACCTTAACACTCCTTTAATGATGGGCCCTATTCTGGATTCTTTTAGGAAAATCGTGGCAGGAAGCTGATTAACAACCTTATCGTTTAGCATATGTATGTACCATCAGATGTTGGAAATATTATACGTAGAATGTATTAGAAAGTGAAATATTCTATATCTATAACCTGACAGGATTTATCGTTACCTAAATTGGCAAGGATTTACCCAAAGAATGTATCTTCACAAAAATCTTTGACTTTGACTTCATATGCTGTCGGTGATCTGAATTTATAAAATAAAGATTGTGAATTGAAAAAAAAAACTACAATACAATAGTTTTACGGTTATAACTCGGTTCTTGTTTGTCATGCTTTGGAACTTCACGTATAGCGAACCCAACATATGTAGATTGCATTCGTCCTGTGTTTATTTTATGCACGTTTAATCTACATCAGTAATCATCAAGCAATTTAAGACACGAATATATACTACGATATTAACTAGAAAACACATTAAAAGACCGTAATCTATCGCCGTTAAACTTTTATTGAGTATTCGCCAATTAAGAATAAAATTTACAAAGGTAAGGACCATTCTGAATAACATACATTACTTAAAAATCTTGCATATAGTCAGTTCACTCAGTTCCACCGAAAGTTCACTGGGTCTTGATATATCGACTTCAACTTTGTCCACTGATGGACAAAGGCCTCCCCAAAAGATTTTCACAATGGAGATGTGTCCATCATTTGGAGGGATATGCCATTGGCAAACGGGTTGGCCATCGCAGTATGATAGTCAATGTACACCGAGAGACGTTGCTGCCCGTCCTCTGCTAGATATTCCCTCGGGACGACTTCTACGCCCCACACGGGACGAGATGGGGTAGCGATATTCTATGCCGTAGACTTTTCAAATAAAAAAAAATATCAGAAACACCGTAGATATACCGTAACATAAGAAACTACAGAAATCCAGTCAATTTAATCACTTTGTCTGATTTGAAGCCGATTAAAAGTTGGTAGAACTTTGTACAGAGGGTTATGTCTTTTCATATTTATCCAATGATTTTAAGTAAATGCCGAAATAGAGGGCAATTTTCTTTTTAAGTTCTGTATAATTATTTATGCAGTATTTAGTTTATCTATTTGTATAACTCTGACACTGTCCGTGTTATTATATTTTATATTATATAATTATTCAATCCGCCCAGTTGGGCACTATCTAGGACCGATGACTTAACAGAAAATTGCAACATACAGCTGACAGTCATTGGTAACAGCGAGAAATTCTGAATAGCAACTCCGAGTACGATTAATATATCACGTTAGTTGTCAACTCAACCCACACATACTCGTATTGTAGACGAATGAAGAAAACTCTTCAGGTAAATTTGGCGAAACCAACTTGTTCTTGTTGATAAAACATAACGGGCTCAACGTTATTGTTAAGATTTTATCAGATCTCAATAAAACTTAGACATTATCATGTACAGCTGGCATTAAGTGCATTAACAGGTTAAAGTTCATATTCCTGCGAAACACTGCATGCGTCTGTGTATGACTGTATTATCTAATACACAGTTGATCAAAGAGAATGGTGATAAATATAATCCTGACCAGTCCGAAATGTATCCTACATTTGCAAATAATTGTAAATTTGTGAATCTATAATATAGAAATATCTTTAAAGGTCAGACCAGAACCCAGAATGTCTATCCATTCCTTCGTGACACTGCTCCTGAATATATGAATTACACTATGCCTTCGATCGCTTTTTTAACAGTTTCTTCCTTCGTGTCCATAAAGACTGCTCCACATATTTTGTTTTTTTTTTCTCAAAAAACTCAGAAGGTTTCATACGGCATTGATTTGCAATTTCGTTTATGTAATTAAAATGGACCGATGATTTTGTGCGGGTTGCTGGAAATCGCTGGATGCGGATAGCGCAAGACCGGCTATTGTGGAGATCTTTGGGGGAAGCCTTTGTCCAGCAGTGGACGTCTTTCGGCTGATATGATGATGACAATATAGTTTTATAAGGTTTCACAAGAACTAAGTCGATTTTCCAGTATCCCTGTATTACTGTATATTCATGCAGATCGTAAACATTACGGTATCGTCAATTACACTAACATTCAATTCCCCACAGCAGTTTAGTCCACTTGAACTTCTTCTATTTTATTCGTTTAATTAACTCTTTTAACTAAACCTAGCATTTCAACACCATTTTCTCGTAGCCAGCACTTTGACCGTAACAGCATCTTTATTACTACAGAAGTAAAAGCGGTTTTCGTAGTGAAAATGTGTCCGTGGTATTGTCGTCGACGGTGCCAATAATAGCTTTTCTTACCCTACTATTTCTAGAATACCGGCTAAAGTGGTACTTTACTAGTAAAATCCACAGAATTGGTCCTCAACGTATGTTTTTGTAACAAATGAGGCTATCCTGCACATCGTTTGGATAAAGAGAAAATAAAACTCTAAAAATCGTTAAAACGTCATATTTGTTCACGTTAGCAAGTTCACAAAGGATCCCATTAAAAAAAAAATTAGTTCGCTTAGAAAAGATAAGAAACGTTATGGTTATGATATGATATGATAACAGAAGTTCTGAAGGAGCAATATCTACCCAGAAATTAAAATAAAGAAGATAGTGTAAAAAATATATTTTATATTGGTACCCGATACAAAATGCGTCAGTTGATCTACGTTTTAGTGTCGGAAGCTAATCAATTTGTAATCTGTATCGTGCAAGTTGAAATTTTACGTGTCGTACAAGTGTTATTTGTAAACTAAGTTCCTTAAGTTTCGTCCACTATTTACGTTACACCTTGTATACAAAACAAGCCACGCCAGAGTTCGTGGGTTCGATTCCCACCCGGTACAAATATTTGTGTGCATGAACATGTCTGTTTGTCCTGAGTCTGGGTGTCAATTATCTTTACAACTATGTATTAATAAAAGAAAAATAGTATATCAGTTATCTGGTTTCCATAGTACAAGCTCTGCTTAGTTTGGGATCAGATGACCGTGTGTGAATAATGCCCCAGGATATTATTATTATAAAAACTTTTAAAAGCACTTGCAAATAGTCAAAACATTATTAATTATTGTAGTATTACACAATAACTATATATTAATTCTAGGTACAGATAGATTATTCGATCGTGACTTATATTTGATCATTCGGAATTATAATTTAATTTATGATAGTCATGGTTTTGTTAAATGTATTAGACATTTGACAATGTATTGTCAAAATGGTTCTTTGAAAGCAAAATACAATCATATAATACCAGTTGAGTTGATTTGAAAGAGCTGTGTATAAGAAAGTTTGTTGAAAATATTAAACAGTTAACAATAATCTATTATGACCGTGATCTATTTTTAACTTACTATTTTCAGAATAACCTTATCTAAAAATAGCGTTTATAGTTTTACTCTCATGCCTTTAAAGGCACATTTCGTTTGCGAGAATCTTTTAATAGTGAAGTGACATTAGTACGCACCTATTTTGGTCATATTATGCACTTGAATAGAATTGTAGAGGTGATAAGAGAAAAGTTATTCCCTAACTGCCATTCGGCAATGCCTAGGTAAGGCACTGGTGCTCTATAAGAATGTCAACCTACCATCTCCGTGATTATATGACAATCATAAAATTGCGTTTTTTTTTTGTTAAAGGGCTAATGTTAATTGGAACCAGAGATTGCCAAAGTTTAACCCATGTTCTACTAAACACAGCGGCATCTTCAATTTAGAGACAACGCGCGTACTAGGGAAATGTAATATGAACATGCAATTCGCGCACACAGTGCACGCCCAGATCTGAAACTATTTCATATATCCGATCCATTTATGGGTCTCACAAATAATAATATTAATTAATAATATCCTGGGACCTTATTTGCACACGGCCATCTGATCCCAAACTAGGCAGAGCTTGTACTATGGAAACCATATAACTAATATACTACATATACTACTTTTCTTTTGTAAATACATACTTATATAGATAATTACACCCAGACTCAGGATAAACAGACATGTTCATGCACACACATATCTGTCCTGGGTGGGAATCGAACTCACGACCTCCGGCGTGAAAAGGAATCATTTGCCAACCACGCCAACAGGCCCGTCGAAATAAATGCGCCTTTAAGGTATCCAACCCAAAACACCAGGCATACTAGTGAGGCAACTCAACCTCAACCATTGCGATACACTTACATAATATAAACATAATACCCTCGACTATCCGCTTTTCTTAAGCTAGTTCATTCAAGGGTTTTCTAGAATAGAAGAGTTGCCTGCTGCTGAGCAGGCAATTGTCTGTGCCAAGGCTGCTAATTGTGTAATCTCCATTAGACGTCACTTTTTGTAGGTCTACAATAACATGTATTATTTATTGATCCAAAAAAGACACACAAGAATTTACCTAGATAGCTATCTCTGTCATAGAAACTATGCATTTGAGATCATAATTTCAAGGAAAGTCACTTATTTTCACTTTTTCTATATGAGTCTCAGATGAAGTCTAACAAGTCATGTATCATTAATGGTTTATGGTGCTATAATATTATATGACAAATGCTTTATACAACATGTCACTTTGGAGAGGTTAATGTAACCATAATAAAACTGGAGAAGTTGTAGAGCATTCGTTTGCAAAATATGCAAAAAAATTAACTGTCCGTACCAAAATGTGGATTAACTGTGGCACTTTGTATAAAGGGTCATAATTGTCTTTGGTTATTTTATAAACTTATATTTCCTACAAAATGTTCAGTTTCTAAGTTGCATATTGTATATGTAGCCATACTATCCAATCAACCTCTCTGTCGTAAATCTAAAATCTATCATATTTCGCCCAGTCGTTAATATTTGAAATATTGTCAACGCTACTAAGTTGGAATCAATGACAATCTTCGCATACTGTATTCATTTTGTATTGCGTGCATACAGACCGGTTATATTAACTTCAGGTTACAATGTAAACTTGAAGGGTTTATTTATATTCATAACAGGCAGTTCCGAGAGTTTAAATAAACTTTCCAGTAGAGCGTGCATACTGTAACGCGAATAGCTACATCTCTCTTACAGAAAACTTAAGGAGATAACCAACTCATCTCGTACGACTTTGATTCTATTTTAAATTGAGATTTTAGTAGACACAGATTGCATAGGACTCGTAACAATTTAATATAAACTTAGTTAAACATCTTTTTATTTGTTGTAGCTCTCAAACATACTAAAAACCTTAAATGTGTTGGTAATACTCGTTAACTGTGGGTAATCTTTATGGCCTGCGTATCCGAAGATGTTGTTTATGTCACGCAATAAAACAAGCATACAATTTTCTGGTAGTATATTTATTTGCACTACATTAATGATACCCTTATTTTCCGACTGTACAAAAAAATACCATAATCCATGCATTTTTAAAATTCCTATTGGTAGATATTTTAAATAGTACCTGACGGAATATTACAGGACTTAATTGGTTTCACCGTCAAAGTTGGTTGTTCTGATTCTAATAAATTATAAGGTCACAATAAGCATACAAAATATCAAATTCGTAATCTACGTTGAGATCGTTAATTGATGAAATAAACTTCATTAATAACAATTCTGAATAGCTAATTTGAAATAACTTTCTGAATAACTCATTTAATAACAATTCGAGGTAAACACTAATTATATATTTCTACCCAATTTTTTTTGTGATAGACATACTCGAGTGATGTTATAAGGGTTCTATATTTTCACATTAACACACGGAATTTGAAATAAAACTTACATCTTAACAACCAAGACCCCTCAAAGAGAAATAAATCAGAATATCGCGTGTTAACACTAAAGCGTTCGAGGAGAATCCTTCATAACTAAATAAACTGAACGAATAGCACTTACACTTTATTTACTTACGGATATAATCTGTGAGCACGCACAGCCTCCGTCATGCGCCATTCCGAATAAGAATTGACCATAAAATAGCCACCATCCTCGCAAAATGTTCGTGTAGCTGGTTGAGTTTAAATTTAAATCATAAATAGCAGTTGTAAAAGCTGTAATTTCATTAAAAGCTCCAATCGTAAACCAGGTTCCGTATATGATATTTTTCTTAAAATGTAAAACGTGTAGCTACGGGTGTTATAAATAACTTATTTAACATCAACTTCTATTTATAGCTGTAGCATAGATTCACCTTTTTAGAATGAAATGTTCTTTTTGAAGATTAAATGAATTTTTTTTACCATACCCATACAGGGAACTGATGCAATAAATACTTAAGTATTGCAAATTATGTAATTGTACAGGCACACTTCTGTTATAGTTTTATAATATTGTACATGTATAGCCGTCAGTATACAGATAAAGCTCCACAATTTCACACCTCCGTCTCGACCAGATACATATTGCAATAATTCTAGAATAATCTGTCGAGTTCATCAGGCGTACTCGTACAAATGTGCTTTACATTTCGTTTGTGAGCATTCGCATTCGTTTCTCCCGACTGTTAGAAATCTTACTTTTTGTATTATTTATGAAACTTAGTACTCGCTTCTCGCGTATCCTTAACAACTTTTTCTTGTTCTCATTTTCTTTTTAATTTATGCAAATATGTTTTCTTTGATGGAGTCGCTTTTCACACGCTCCAAGATGGAGTCCGATCTTAATCAACGCGAGCAGATTTTTTATTACTTCTTTATTAACCAGGAAATATTCAAAGCTTTAAATCATACGATATAAATGTAGAATGTACCTTTTTATCTATCTACAGCAATCATATTCGTTTGTTGAACAAAATTAAATACATTCAGAAGAAAGTCGATTAATATGATGCCTTTGAAATATGAGTGCTTTTAGTGTTCCTTATTATTAGTTTTTGTGGTCAAAAGGTGTTTGGATACGGAACGTACTTTTAATTCATAAACTCATCAATCTTCCTCAGTCTGGCTGGTCCGATGTAATTACTTATTAAGATGAATTATTATTGATATTTATTTAATTTGAATTAGTCACTTTCATAACTAATCTATGGAGTCTTATTGTGGTTTTTAATAAACGGTTATTTAGAAAAGGTTATTTATTCGCCACTGAACTAGAACTGGATGAATTAAATTGGAGACTAATCGCAGGCATCAATAACTGGCCAACTGAGACTCGGCCACACACAAGAAGGGTTCCGTAACATTATACAAAATTAAATACTTTGTGCTTTTTAATACATTCTTAATAAGTACTACTAAGTAATACTTTCTTAATAATTATTGTCTGTATATTGCGTGAAAACTAACAATACTAACATATTTACATAAGCACCATTGTTACTAACACTAAAATACTAACAAAATTATGGACTTGTCTTTTGGTCTGAATTTTTTTTTTGCTATTATTAAACGAAACAATATACGCTATGACCATATAAAAGATTTCTACGGTAAATACATTTTTCCTATGAGAATCCCCTTTGTTTTCAACTTCTTTTTAATTGTTTGTTGTAATCAGAGTGAGTTTTAATGTCGTTGCGATATTCCATAAAGGCTAAGAGAAAGGCATATAGTGGTATGGACATTTTTGATCGTATGGCATACCCTAACATTCCCAATCACGAAACGTACGCGTCGTAGTCCACCAATTATTTGGTCGTGTGAAAAATATCTAAAGAAAGGCTCAATGGGAGAAAGATATCGCACAAAACCGTGTTCAAGGGGAAGAAAGGACCACAAGTAAATGCAACCAGGTCTTGTAAAAATAAGAACAGGTGCATAGCATGGCACGTGGCATTTGGGCACTAAGGGCCCCACCGTACATTAGCAAAAAAATATTATGTTCGAACGTATTTAATTTATATTGACTGATTTCTAACCTTTTATGGGTAATAAAAGAGTCTTCATAATTTTCATTCCCGTTCATAAATAGAGAGAAGCTTCCGAAAATTACAGGAACAAGTTGATGTTTCTTTTATGTTTTTTAAATAGTAATAATTATTTATAATGATTTCGTTATTTATTAATATCCATTAGTTTTAAGGTGAATAAAATGTTTCGTACGTCGCTACTACTTAATTACATTGACGTTTGCGTAATGTTAAGCAGGGCTGTATTTATATTTAGAAAGATGTTCAACACGTAATGAACCATATTCTCCACTGTCAATTAATAAAGTGGATATACTTCCGTTTCTTTCCTGTCGTTTTGTATAGTAGATTTTTTGGCCAAAAATATGGTAATCTGCTTAATCCCTTGGGATTTCCGCATGCAATGTCTTCGGTGCAATAACTGATCAACCGTCTTCGCTATATCTATGATGACCGTCAGTGACTCACCTTGACTGTCATTGGCCATATTCCATAGGTGTGTAAGAAAAAGGTCATCGGTTGAGTGACCACAGGGCACCACTCCACCAACATATTGATCACTGACAAGATCAGTCTCTTATAACTTCCTTAAGAGCTGGTTTTAAATCAAGCCCACTATTATTTTGAAGAGAACTGAGGTGATATCGAATGACCTATAATTTGATGGGTTTGATTAATGACGAATACCTTTTGTGAAACGCAAAAAAAAAATTAAACGCTTTTTTCATCCCAATCATACCTATTTGTTTCGTTATTGATTATCGTATATTATTATAATGTCGTTGAATATCATATCATACAAATGAAATCCTTTTATATGGTACTTGCTCTCATACTCTTACTTTTAAATGTTGAAAGAACCCTAAAAAGATAAATTGATTATCCGATTACAATACAATTGACTTTCATTTCACAATCTCGTTCTTAACTTGTGACGCCTTGAAAAGAGTTATATATGTATAAAAATCGACTAGGTAGTTAAAAGAAGAGAGTGCTAAATATAAACTTGAAGGAACACCTGAAGTGCGTAGGTATGATATATAGAAACATAATTTACATATTAATATTTAACTTAACGCATAATATATACAAACAAAAATACATACATAAAATAGTTACAGTACATGCATATATAAATGAATACGAGTTGGTTATCTAAATGGTGTTACCCGTACAGAAAGTGAAAAACTTCGAACCAGCAAATAACTCAACAATGTTTCAATTAAAGTTGTAATTTGTGTTAGTATAGTTCAGACAATTTACCTATATACACGGCCACGATTTCCAATGAGAGCCGCTTCATTACACCTAATTGCTATGGTATTATTGGCCATTGAAAAGCTCTAGGAACCGAGCTATATTGAAACATTACTTAACTGCGTTTTCCTCTTTAGGAAGTGTACCAGTGTCGTTGAAATTTAATGGTTTTATTTGCAAGTGAGGTGCATAATCATTATTAAAGATAATTTTTAACTTTTCAACTGACGATATAGTGAAATCTTTATAATGGCTTGACTGCCATGTTGGACTAGCAGTAACGTCTCAAAAATGGGAAATCATAAATTTAATCGTCCGGCGGGTCTCGAACCTGCACCATCTACCAATCTGGGGTAGGCGCTCTGCGGTAAGTTACGAACGATACACGCTGGCAGATCAAATTTAGGATTCCCTTGCTAACACCCTTCCGGAGGATGTAGGTATTATCTATCGGTTATTTTCTAGAAACATGGCCGACTGATATGTTTACTGTTGCATGTGAAAGATCATATCATATTGATACTACCTTCCAAATTATTAAAATTATATAAATATAAAATATAAAAACCAAACAACACCAAAATAGAATAAAAAATTGAGATTAGATAAACGCTTTGCACTGCGAATAATGCTATAAAATTAAAATTTAATAGCAGTAACGTGTTAAACTGCAATAAATGAAGTCCAGAACAGAGGTCAAATCCTAGTCGGGACCAAAAAGGGTTGTTTGAGATTTTCCTTAATCTTGAAGTGCAGCACAGCCTCAAAGAGCACATAAAACTGTCGATTTAATAATGCGTCTAAATAAAGAATGCATCTTCTTTTTTGTATTATAATGAGACAAACGGACAAGTGGTTCACCTGTTACTAAGTGATCACCGTCGCCCATCGACCCTCGCAACACCAGATAGCGGCCAATGCATTGTCAGCCTTTAAGGAAGGAACAGGCACGCTTCTTGAAGGTTGCCATGTCGTAACGGATCGGAAATACCTCCGCAGTTAACTGATTCCACGGAGTGGCATTCCTCGGTAAAAGTATCTTGTGACACGCACGATGGTAAATGACCATTAATCCAGGTGATATTGAAGAAATTTCCACTTCTGATGATAGGGTCTGTGGCGGCACGTATAAGTTCGAGCAATTCAACAGAACACTCCCCGCAATAAATGCGGTAAAGGGCACATAGAGACGCACGTCTTTCCGTCGAGTAAGATGATCAAGCCAAGCAGTGGGACCCCGTCGCCCTCAACGCATTGATAATGTTGTACTCTCAGCAGAGTTTATTTATTTATTTATTTATACTTATTGCACAAAACTGTACAAAGGCGGACTTAATGCCAAAGGCATTCTCTCCCAGTCAACCTTAGGGTGATGCAGAGATAATATGGTAGGTGCACTATAGACCAAGTATAATAAAAATTACTAAAATACTTGACAAGTACTATATAATACAATCGTATAAATATAATAGTTACATAACTACACACTATACTATAAATACATAAATATATATATAAATATATAGACAAATATATTAAATATATATAAATTTATAAATATATTACATATATAATAATATATACACAAACTGTAATATTAAGATGATTCTGCCTTAATTTTTTTGTGAATGTAGTCACGAGTTTTGATTTTAAAAGTAACCCGCGTCTTAGCCATTCTGATTTCCAGAGGTAGCGCATTCCAGAGAAGAATAGCTTGTACGAAGAAGGAAGAATGTAAGAAGTTAGTCCGATGGGAAGGGCATTGTAAAAGTCTGTTATGAGTGGAACGGAGATTTTTGTTGTGGTTAGAAGATAGATACTGAAAATAGGGAGCTAAGTAGGATGGAGATATTGGAGAGTCGAGAAGAGAAAATAGTGTAGTGAGTGCTCTGAGATTTCTTCGGTGCCGAATGGGCATCCAATTCAATTGAGAACGGTAAGATGACACATGGTCGTACTTACGAAGATTGAATACGAATCGAATGCAGTTATTCAGAAGACGGTCTAATTTATTGAGTTGATCTGCATTCAGGTCAAAGTAGCACACATCACCATAGTCGATTATAGGAAAAAGAAGGGCCTGCACGAGCGTTACTTTTGTCTCGGATGGTAGGAAATTCTTCAATCTATACAGTGACCGCAAGATCCAAGTCACTCTTTGGCTGACGCTAATGATTTGGTTTTGCCAGCTTAAAGTAGCATCAACCAGCAGACCAAGGTCCTTAACATTCTGGCAGTATGGGATAACAGAATTGTTGTATAAGACTGGAGGTTGACTGTCAACATCCACTAAACTCATCATTCGGGAACTGTCCACAATGATAGCCTGACATTTGAGGGGATTGACAGTCAAGCCAAACCTGTTAGCCCACTCCCTAATTAAATCTAGATCCCTATTTATGGCGACGATCGCTTCTGCTAACTTATCGATGCTTGCCTGTGCGTAAAGTTGTAGATCATCGGCGTATAGATGATACGAGCACTGAAGATTTTGAGTTAAGAGATTTATAAATACCGAAAATAAGAGGGGAGAAAGGATACCGCCTTGAGGAACGCCAGTGTCTAATTTACACCAGTTTGATGTAACATCACCACTGCGAACAGACTGTTGGCGCCCTTGAAGATAGGAAGAAAACCACTCCAGAGATTCGTCAGACACCCTAAGGTAGGAAAGGATACATAAAAGGATATCGTGACTGACGGTATTAAAGGCGTTGGAGAAATCAACCAGCACCAGGACTGTGACCATAGTGCCCTCCATACCAGCCCTAATATCGCCAGTCACTTTTAGGAGAGCGGTGGTGGTGCTATGACCAGGCCTAAATCCGGATTGTAAGGGACTTATTAAGTTATTGGATAGGATAAAATGGGAAAGTTGTTTATGGACAGTGGACTCAAGTACCTTGGATAGGAAGGGAAGGATAGAGATAGGACGATAGTGGGTGAGAAGTGATGGGTTGGTGACTTTAGGAAGTGGACGGACATAGGCTTTACACCATAAAGTTGGAAAAGATCCATGGCACAAGGAATAATTGACGATATGGGTTATTACGGGAAGAAGGTGGTCCAGGATTGGTACTAACATGCGTCGACTTATGTTGTCACAGCCAACCGCGTTAGATTTGATAGATAGGATAACCTTCTTAATGTCCTTCGAATCAACTGGAGAAAAATGAAAACAATCTATATTGGAGCGCGTTAGACCATTTAAAAAATATATAGTTTGGGTTTTTGTTTGATAATCTATAGAAGAACTTGTGGTGAAATGTAGATTAAGATCATCTAAACTTATTGTGCTGGGGAGGTCTAAATTTCGCGACTTGCCAATACCCAGAGTTCCCAAAAACTTCCAGATACCAGCAGGAGTAGAAGAAGATATATTATCGAGAATATGTCGGCGTTTAGCGTCACGTATCATCATATTACACCGATTTCTAGCAACCTTAAACAAGCCCCATTGCTCATTAGATCGATCCTTTTTATATCTTCGAAAGGCACGGTCTCTGCGACGCATTGCCATTCGGATCCCTTGCGTCATCCAAGGTGCTGGTGGACGTTTCAGTCTAACATTTTTAATGGGTGCATGGATATCATATAGCCTGGTGACAGCCTCATTTAACAATCTGATCTTACTATTAATGTTATCAGCCTCCATCAGCTGCTTCCAGTCGATATTGGACGCATCCTTTGCCAAGTTTTCAACATTAATCCGAGCAAAAGAACGCACGCGCAGTACCTTGGGTTTGACTTTAGGTGGCTTAAGGATATAGGACATGAATATGAGGTCATGATGGGAGAATCCAGGAGCATCGTACTGTCCGTGGGAGGAAACCAAGGACGGGTTAGAAGTGAGGATTACATCGAGCCAAGTATCATCACCGGACGCATTATGGTGAGTAGCTTGAAGCGGCAACACATGCAAGCTGCTTGACTCGACGATGTGAAGGAATTTGCGGGAACGAGGAGAATTTGGAGCTAGGAGATTGGTATTAAAGTCGCCCATGATGATGTAGTGTGCATACTCAGAACCCAACGATTCAAGAACCAGTTCGAAATTGGTGAAGTAATCAACAGAAGGGGGGCAATAAACAACGCCAATTATAGCCTTGGACCCCTTTATAGTTACCTCAATAAATAGGAATTCGGCGGAGGCTGAGTAGCTGGATGGGGAAGCTTCAATAATCTTGTAGGGAAGATCACTTCTAATATAAATGGCTACCCCGCCCCCCCCTTTACCTATCCGGTCATTCCGGACAAGTATGTAGCCCGGAAGAGGGTAAGTGGTTGAGAGAAGATGAGGTTTGAGCCAACTCTCGGAAATCAGAATGGCATGGACATTGCAGTCTGTAAATGCTTCAAGCAAGTCGCTGTATTTACTCGGTATGCTTTGAGCGTTAATATGGCATACATTTACCATAGAGTTCTGGACAGACACAATTTAAATTCCCATCGACTTGCTAAGAAGAAGATAATAAGTCCTCCGTAAGTAGCTAGTCCCCTATGAGATATAGGCCACCAATATTCGGTTAGGTGTATTGTTATTATGTCGTATGAATTCCAGTGGCGGCACCCAACGTATAGTTCTATGTATAAGACATATTCTAGCTTAGTGTTACATCGATCAGTTTCCTCTGTATTCTCTTTCAGAATCCGATGTGACAGACACCCGACTGGAGAGACGTTAGACTCAAAGTTTTCTTGACGTGCTCTCCGAGTTATAGAAAAGGTGTAACTATATTTCTTCACAAAATAATGACACGTCATGGAAATCAAATACGGAAGGTCATTATCACATCTGTGACTTAACACTATCATAAAACCAATGAGGCGGTCATAATACTTAAACCATTTGTATCAATTTGGACAGGGTTTGTAATTAGTGTCCATTAATCAGGTTTCTTTGGGTATCGTAGTCTAATAATGATTCTCAACAACAAATTACTAGGATTGACTCTTATAACTTGAACCATGCAGACTTCAATGGTGATGCAGTGTTTAAGATACTTCGCTATTGCCTAAGTTGATCATCGCACAAGACCACTACTTGTATGATCCATTAAAATTAAATTATGAAATTTATGTAGCACTTGGGTATTAACATACATTTACTTCTCAAGCTCACAATGCGGCAATATAGTCTAATACAAAATAAATAACTAGATTTTAGACCTAGTAGTTTATTGTATAAAAATGTTAAGAAATTTTGCTTACAATTATTTAATTAATAATAATAATCATATCCTGGAATATTATTTACACATGGTCACCTGTCCCGGAGATGAAAGCCAAAGCTCTGCAAATACTTTATTATGAAATAATAATATTAATAAAAGGTAACTTTATAGTGTTGCGCAGCGTCTAAAACAATTATTTGTGTGACCCATAAGTAGTTGATCTGAGATTGGGTGTACTTTGTGTCTGACAATTATATGTTTGTAAAGTACCCCGTACCATAGGCCCGTGCCATTCATGAACCTAGTGCAGGTGTGTATTTTTCAAAGATCTATCTTAATACTAACATCAGGCTTTAAAAAGTATAGAACTAAGAAAACTATTGTCTGAGGGTTTTAGTTTTTGAACATACTTTTTCCAGCCTGGTTTAGCGCAGCTCTGGTGAAAAAGACCTATAAGAGTCAGATATTTATTAATACATATAAAACTAGCAAAAAAGGTGTGTGGCGCGCTATAACGCTGCATATGTCTCGGGCCACGGTGTAACCAGTCCTTTCGCATTTTCGTACCGTCCAAACACACAAGGAAGAATTCGTAGCTTTCCTTGGAAACTTTATACCTACCGTGCGAATAGCATGTATTGTATCCTCTATTATCCTGACCCAGGCTAGCTATCTGGTTATACCATAACGAATATAAAAGTAGTTTTTATTGGTATTGGATATCTAAACGCAAAAAACTAACAATTTACTTGTAAACTGAACCATAATTAGATAGCCTATTTTGCGTAGTAAACCGTTTTTGTCGGGAAGGTATTATTACGTACGCATATTTAGAGCATTTTATAATATCACATCCTTCTGTTTTATGACAGAAGTAATGAGTTATGCAGAACTCCTCCGAGGAAATTATTCGAAGGGAACCCGTAGATTATAGAGACTATGGACACAAAAGCAAAAAATACTAATATTAAATTTAATATCATAGATAATTACTTCAGTTGTGTTTTATAATAGCTTTTGCCTGCGGCCTAGTCTTTGAGAGTACTGACGACAAAATGAATATTTACTTACTACGTCCCTTAAACACTTTTGAAACTCATCTACTTAAAAAAAATGGGATGGAACTGTAATTTATAAAATAAATATGCGGGTCAGTGTTTGGGGTCTGTCGATAGAAGTGAAAACTATTTTTTACACTTCTAATCTAAATAATCTACAGTTTAAGAGCTGACACTGCACATTGAGATATACTATTTGTACAAATATAATATAAAATAAATAAAATAAAATAAAAAAGGTTTTTATTCACGTAGACTTTAAAAAAGCGCTTGTAAATAGTCAGAACATGTTTGTAGTATTATAGTTGTATACATTATTATTTCTAGTAACATAGATATTAGGTACACATGTATTGATAGTATTAAAACATTAATAAAATTTATTTTATAACAGCAATGATATTTAGCTAGCTCGAATCAAGTTATTGTCAAGAGATTATGTTTAAGTTTAATTATCTAGTTTAAGTCTAATTATCTAGTTTAAGTCTAATATTTGTGATACATATTGGCTAGTCTAATATTTGTGATATATACTAATAACGCACGGAGATATATCTTTGTTCATATATACACATTATACATAAAGCTCATGGAAAGCGTTCGGTGATGATGACGCGAGTTCCATGATTTTTGGTGGCTAATATTTATATTACTAGATATAGTAATGAGTATTGTATTGGAAAAATACCAATTTGAATTATGTCAGCGTCACTATCATTATTTAAAAATAGAATTCTAGTCGTGATTGTATTCAGAAGCATAAGAAGATTCGCTTCCGTCTAGTATCCCACGATGTATCACTTTTTTTTCTTATAGTCTATCTAACGATAGTAAAGATTTCACACCTGAATTATCTGTGTCATGTGATTTTGCAAATACGAAGCACGTCCGTCTCGCAACGACTACAACTAGATACACACATAGATAAGCGGCAACTTATCCGCTTGCACTTGTCTCGTATTAATATTAATTGTTAACGTTGCCAGTCGTTATACTAATGTGATGATGATGTCTTCCCGGCCGAATTCCGGCCTTGGCGGCCATTCTCAATGGAGATTAGCCAATTGCGCAGGACATATTATAGTGCACAAGTGTGTGCGCAAACACAGGGGCACTTTCTATTCCATCACTCTCATGATACAAGACCGACGGGTTTACGTGCTCTCCGAGGCACGGGGGTGTAATACTGCCAACTTCCAGACTTCGGGCTGATACTGAGAAATTTCTTTTTACGGAAAAATCCCAAAATCACTTTTTAGCCCGACCCGGGATTTGAACCCGGGAACCCATTTTCTGCAGTTGAACACGCTACCGCTAGACCAAGGAGGTAAATGCTTGCTTTTCACGCGGCAGGTCGTGGGTTCGATTCCCACCCAGGACAATTTTGTTTTGAATGAACATGTCCGTTGGTCGTTGTTTTAAACCGTACCAGATAGATAGGTACGCACAGCATGAGCTCTGCTGTAACTAGTTCGCTGTCCCTTTAAGGTCGGTATAGTGAGTGCTAACTAATCGTCGTATGTAGCTCACTGGTATTATCTGGTACGGGCAACATGAGCCTTGCTACCCGTACCGGACAGTACCGTTTTATTGCACAGAGTGAGTGAAATACGAGGATTGGTCAATCACTCAGTATACACTTAGACTCAATATACACCTGCTTGTTCGTGGATTACTATTAAGTTAATTAATTAACTAGTAAGTTAATTAACTAGTGTAGCTAGTTTTCTGTCACTTTATAGTAATCCACTAACAAGCAGGTGTATACTGAGTGATAACCAATCCTCGTATTTCACTCACTCTGTGCTATAAAAGGGTACTGGTACAGGCAGCAGGGTCACTATTTTAGCTGGTCTTATGTGGCTTGTACTTTTCTTACAACTGGGTGAAAATGAAATATAAATCTCGCTAATCCAAGTACCTCTTAACATATCAATTTTCTTTAGCAACGAGTAGTAAAATACAACAAATAAGCTACAGAGATGTGATGTAATAAATTTTAAAGTACCGCCGTCCTTTGCCTAGGCTGGCAGCGGGCAGTAAATCCTGGAGTTAGCAGTTAACTATTAGGCCGATAATTAGCAAACTAACGCCGGCCTTTAGGAGTGAACGTTGTTACATGCTGTATGTAGTTGCAGTCCAGTCCAGTAGTTCAGTTTGTTCGTCAAAACTTTTATTCAGGTGTATATTCTTATTGTATTACCCATAATTCTATTAGATTAAGACACTGGCGACTGTTAAATTGGTTCGTTTTCGTAAGATTTCAGCCAATACAAACATGTCAGGTTTGATTTTATCTTTTAGTTTCAATTATTTTTAAAACGACTTTAAATGCAGGTGGGCATTGAACCAATGAACCGCTGGTAATCTGTCGACATGCCTTAACCGCTTCGACACCGCATTTTATTTTATTCGATTTTTCATAAAGATCTGGATTTTACCCACAATAGATGATTTTGTTCTATTTCAATTTCACTGGAATAGGTTTCTATTCACTCTATTTGGTGCGGCGTGATAAGAAAAACATTGGTATTGTCAGCCTCTCAAAATGCCCTGCACTTCCCTACAGTGTATATTTGTAAGTAATGACATCTAAACTAGACGTTTAGTCGTGTAAAGTACAGAAATACCCCCGTTATCTCCACATGCAACAAATTATGTAAGTGCCCTTTTAGTACATTCCGTAATAATGTTTGATATAACGTAATCTCAGCGCTGTTAGGACCTTGGGAAGGTTTATTTAAATTAACATCAAATAAAGTTATACAATAAGACCCCATACATTATTTAGATTGAGATTATTATGTATTTGTAGTTCCTGGTATCATAATAACGTGCCTTGCATTGGGCGCACATAAATGCATCCAGTTTTCTCGTTAACACAACGACGACGTAAGTTAGTGGGAACAGAGGAGTAATCGGTTGGCGTAAATATCGTTTGAATTGGTGCCATATCGTAAACTGGAGTAAATTGACATAATACAACTATTTCGTGCAAAACAGTGTATATTTTAGTGAAAATCGCGATGCAGGAGTCAGAACACAATTTAAATGCACATATTATTATTGCGCCCATTCTTATTTTACGAAGACTATTGTCAGCCTGCCAACTGTAACATTTTCCGATAGACATTGGAACTATGTATAAATGTAAATGTATTTTTGTTCTTACAATACCCGTTTTAGAGTCAATTTTCACGGTGTCTCTTCGCCACCCTCATTGCATGCAGACGGTAGTAAGAGCACAATTCAAGACGTATCGTTAGCATACTTGCATATCTTCCATATTTTCGAAAACTTAAAAGAATTCACACAATTAAATATTACTGCTTCGGTATTTTAACTGTCTTATGGTTTCAATTTTAATCATGCGAATATATGTACCGTTACAAACTCTCGACGTCGTTATAAATGTTTGGACAATCGTAGGAAGTTATTACCGTAAACGTTCAATTTGTGGTAATTTTGTCGCGATGCGCAATAAATATTAATCTGTTTTTAGGTGAGTCAGAGAATCCTGTTGAAAGTCACCATACTTGATACGACTGTGGAAGTACATATCAGTTTCACTTTTCTCTCATCTATAAATGGTGATATTCGAATCACGATTGGGGTCACGCGTGCTAACTGTCTCGACATGTGTGCTAAACTGATTTTCCCCGCTGGCTACCGAAAAATAATATTATCTATCAGCTGATAAGACTTGAAGTACTGAAAATATGGAGTTCTTATTACAGGCCATTTGAATTCAGTTCTAAAATTAAATACAAAATTTTTCCTCACTAAGAAATAGTTAAACTTGGATGCTATTAAAAACTTCGGAGGGTAATAATAAATCAGTATAATGTATCAATTTCCAAATAAGAAAAAAAATGTAATTATTAATATCAATTAGAAAATATGTATACGGTTCGAGCTAAAACGTTGAAATCCTATAGTATCGAGGTTTCCGTAGCCACGAACACAGGTTGTGTCCCAAATTAATCTCACCATCAATCAATTATAACTTGTTGATGATATATGTATATTTGTACGGGTATTTATACAGTGGTATTTATGTATGTGGTTTATTAAGCTTACTTGGTGCAAACAGTATACTTGTATAAACATGGAACCCATAAATCGAACCCATGACCTCCGGCGTTAAGAGCAAGCATTTGCCAGCCAAGCCAACAGGCCCGTCAAATATACGGATAGATTAAGTATACTGTGTTTACCGCTACAGGGTTCCACCAAAAGAAGGGTCTACCGTTGACTAAAATCCGTAGCCTAGTTGGTACCGTAGCCTAGTTGGTAGTGCTCCTGCCTACGAAGCCGGTGGTCCTGGGTTCGAATCCCGGTAAGTGCAAATATTTGTGTGATGAGCACGAATATTTGTTTCTGAGTCATGGATGTTTTCTATGTATATAAGTATTTATCTATCTATATAAGTATGTATATCGTCGCCTGGTACCCATAGTACAAGCTTTGCTTAGTTTGGGGCTAGGATGATCTGTGTGACATTGTCCCCAGATATATTAAAAAAAAAAAAAAAAAAAAAAAAAAAAAAATTGGACTGGACCGAGGTAAAATTAACATGAAACTATAACACTCGTTGTTGAGTAGAAATAAAAGAAAACGTGCGTCTATTCTATTCAGATCTTTTACTGGGCAGATTGAAACAGAAGGAACAGGACGAATAATAAACGACAGGAAGACTGTCTAAGCTTTACGACCCAAGATGTATGTCCAATTGGTAGTTAGAGTATTTTAACGGCGCATTGCTTTAGAGTTGAAAATTAAAGCAGCGGATATTAGCGTTGCGGTTTAAGTATTGGAATTAATTAGTGGTGTTGTAGAATAATTTCTCATTAATCTCAACACGGTCGTATAGAAACTCCGTACGGCAGTTCCATGCTTTGTAAATGGAGGCATGAATTACCATATATCATGTTGTCTATAGGCGTGCTTTATGTTGGCACCTTTTTAGTTCTACATTGTGATATTTAAGAAAACCCAATAACAAAAAAGGTGCTAACAATAGAATATGATAGATCAGATACCTTTGTGGTGAATCATACATAGTTTTATGACAACCTAACCATAAAACGACCACAGCTTATTTAATACATATTACAGTGCCTATATTTAGGATATTATGTAAATCAGATCGTATACTAATCTCAAACCTCTATCGACATATATACGCCGCCACACATAATATTAATTATGTCACCGATTTATGACTGTTGAGTGTGAATATATGCAAAACCATTAGATAATGTACTTACCTACTTAATATAAATTATACATATATAGATAGGTAGAATACACTTGTTTGCAACAGAATTTAAGAAACATATAAGTACTAACAATGGTTATCTTAAAACAGGTAAAATACAAACGGTGGTCTTATCGATAATGTAATCTCTTCCAGAGAACCGTTGTGTGGACAAAATTATTGAACCTATATACGTAGAAAGTTGCCAGTGGAAGTTAAATATATACAGGTACATTATATTTTTACCGTCACCTGAAACCCCTTTCTGAAACAACATCCTAATTTCTGACTTTATATATATATATATTTTGTCGCCTCGTCTCGTTTAAGATATAAGAAACCCTCATCAAGTAACAAAGTTTCAAACATGCGGGAAACGGCGTTGATGGAAATCTAATCAACTAGTTTGTAATTTCGACGGTCACCGTAGCTTAGTTAGTAGTGCTCCTGCCTACGAAGCTGGTGGTCCTGGGTTCGAATCCCGGTAAGTGCAAATATTTGTGTGATGAGCACGAATATTTGTTTCTGAGTCATGGATGTTTTCTATGTATATAAGTATTTATCTATCTATATAAATATGTATATCGTCGCCTGGTACCCATAGTACAAGATTTGCTTAGTTTGGGGCTAGGATGATCTGTGTGACATTGTCCCCAGATATTATTAATTATTATTCCAACTTAATTTGACTGCGCGTGTGGTGCAGTAGCTTATAAAGTCGCCTCGCCGCTTCGTGTCCCGGGTTCGATTCCCGCGCCGGACAACTATTTGTGTGACCCATAAATAGTTGTTCTGAGTCTGGATGTAATTTGTGTCCGTTAATTATATATTTATAAAGTTCCCGGCGACACAGGGATTAAATTCTCTAGAGCGTGTTTTGTTTAAAAAAATACTTAATGTATATATTCAACCCATTGGGGCGCACAAATCTCGTCGCTCTGTTTTGAATAATTTTTGTCTTATAAATTTATATTACATAAATAGATATTATGTATAATTACAAATTAACGTTATGCTGTACGTGCTAAACAGATTAATAATATATGTACTATGTTAAAGTAGTTCATTAAAGTAAATATTTTATAGCAAGTTGCTCGCACATTCTAATTAATTGCGTGTTATTTAATAGATACGTACATCTTACGCCAGTCTTCCGCCCTTTACATTTTAACTTAATCCTCTATCGGCCCTCATAAACTTGTCATTTTATAGCTAATAATGTGCATCGTATAGTGTTCATTAATATTACTTAATATTCGTTTTTATTTGCAGGTAAAATCAACATTGATGTAGCAGATTTAAGGCCTGGATGGACAGGTATTACTCTATGGCACAACGGTTTCTAGATAGTCCGATTTTTCGCTTGCTTTTTACGTTTTTGAATATTTATGTATGATTATCATTTCATATTGCTTATACCAGCGCTCATAGATATTGTCAACCCTTTTTATTAAAGGCTTACTTCAAATTTCCAAACCTAATTCAAACTGAATACCATTACCATTATTTAAGAAGAATATCTAGTGCCCAGACTGTCTCGCTCTCTATGAATGAGTGTGAAAAAGAAAACAATACTACAATTGTCTAAGGTACCGTTTTGTATTTTTCCATGAACCTCCCCTGGTGTGACTTTAATTGATTTGAATATATTTCATAAATACAGTATAAAAACAACATAAGAACACTTGCCGTAAGGACCATTTAATTTGTATTTAACCAAGTCGTCAAATTTTAGTCAATCATTATTAAAAACAGTTATTTCATTTTCATGGTCATAGTAGAGAAATAAACAAATAATGTCCAGTTTTAAAATCCAGTTAGAGACCTAAGGAATTAGGGAGGGCTTTTAACTTATTCCTTAACTCAATTCTCGAAATTATACCAGTAAAAAAAAGATAATACAATACTACTACTAATTACATTAAGTAACAGTGTGCGTGATATCTCTGTTGCAAATTAATTACGCTGTTTAAACGCTATAATAATAATGTTGGTTCTCAACTACGCGGTTAATAGTTTGTCATGATTATAACGAAAGAGATATCATCCAATGTGCGATATTAACGGGTAGTTGGGATTCTCACGCTGCGACTATTATGTATTTGTTAGCGTCATTTGTTCGTTTTGTGCGGGTGTACAGTCGAGCACAGACCTTAGTAACACACCGTTATACTTCGGACACTAGCACACTGAGCTAGACAAATTCACTCCACTTTCCATTTTTCACAGGCCATTTTCTTATACACCATATATGCGGTCAGTGCAGGTGGTTCGCGGAACAAGATGTAGACCGCCAAGGCTGCCTTCCACATCACCCACTTTTGACTCGTTATATATCTTGTTGACACAAAATACACCTTCATACGTCGCACAACATGACATTATTCAAAACTCGCTATTCGCACTTTCCTACTTACGGAGATTACCGTTTGGAAACTGAAACAATATGGTCGTTCAAATGCAAGTACTATTAATAAAATCTGTTTGATGGGAATGCAGAATATGGGTACGACGAAATGGAGAAATTTACAGAATATATAAGCGTTAGTCAGTTTATCGCCCTATGTATCCTGATGAATGGCTATTTTTAGTTTTATTAGCTTGCCCTAAATCGCGCATTACTGCATCAGTTACCTTATACGGGGTTGATTAGCAGATACGTCAGTTGTGTGATAATAGTGGCAGTGCTGACACTAATCCAGGTGCTCCTTGACGTGGCATCGAAATAAAAGAAAGCTTGAGATGTGGCTCGACCGCTACTTGCAAGTATCGTGCACATACAATTTTATGAGTCACCCACCGAATCAATGAATTCGATATTCCTACAGTATCTTTAAAGCAACCGTTTTAACCGTTTAATCCATAATTTGTTAATAAATTGATTTCGTTTCGCGTTAAAGTATTTTATTTCTTAGTAACCCCAAAAATAGTGTTAATCGAAGCAGTGTGAGTACCTGTATTATTTGATATTTCCAGCATTTTGTTATTTATACGGTACTTACTTCTCGTGGTTACCCTAGTGTCAAGAGTTGTTCAAGCCGTCCAGTAGGCCTCTGTCACGGCTTCACGTGCACTCCAAAGCACGGAGAGGCTCAGTATTTAAACCACTTGGTGGTCACCCATCTATGGACTAACCGCGAGCCTAGTTGCTTAACCTCTCCGATCGCTTACGGACCAGTGAGAGCATCTAGCTATGAGTTCCTCATTTATCGCAACTAATATTATAAATGCGAAAGTAACTCTGTCTGTCTGTCTGTTACTCTTTCACGCCAAAACTACTGAACGGATTTGAATGAAATTTGGTATACAGATGGTCTAGACCCTGAGAAAGAACATAGGCTAATTTTTATAGTTAGGATAACACATAGGCCATATTTTATAAAGTTTAACGCGGGTAAAACCGCGTGGCACAGCTAGTATGGTTATAATATTAGACTATTTAAATTAGACACATAAATAAGAATTGGTAGGACTTAACTTTTTATTTGGACCCAAAAGATAGACTTCTCGTGATAGACAATATATAATTATAAATTAATTATATATTACTACAAACATGTTCTGACTATTTACAAGCGCCTTTTTTAAAGTCTACGTGAATAAAAACTTTTTTTATTTTATTTATTTATTTATAGCGACGTGTCTAAAAATCTGAACAATAACCAAAGTATCTAATGACAAAATAAGTATTAAAACTTAAAAAGCAGATACAATTGTATGTTTACGAATAAAACCCGAGTCTATACTCTCGTATGCTTCACCTGCTAAGCTTTCCGTGAAAGTTATATTAACGCCATAATTAAACAGAAAAACGATAAACATTTAAAATGTATATCGAAAACAATGTATAAAAATTACCTTTGTTATTGGTTATACCTATTTCTAAAGTTTTAAAACATCTCGTTTAGTTTCAACAGTTTATTATAATACATAATATCATCCTAATAAGTACCCAGAGTCTGTATTTAGTCTGCCATCCGTTATGCCAATAAAAGACATACCCCGTCATTAGTATAACTAGGTGTGTTTGCTTTAAACTGGATCAATTCAGACAATATAAGTATGCACATTTTATGGCATAATTTAGCCGCTTAAAATTGTACGTTTATAAACTTAATAATACGTGATTTTTATAAGTCGCGGTATATTTATAATCTCGCTACAACGACTGTAAATTAAAATTAGGACAGTTAACTACATCGATATGTATACAGACCCTGTAAAAAGATCCGTCAGGTGATCGGTATTTTAGCATATATTGCCAACTATGAGTTCTCCTAGTTTCATTTATTTGCATTCGTGGACATAGCTTGTAGTTTACATATTTGATAGTATCAACACGAAGCCTTGTTTAGTGTATTGTATTGTGCATATTGTATGTGGACAGTAAATATATTTTTCGCATTCTCACACACTAATTCTTAAAATGTATAATTTTTATATGAAAGTTATATTCCGTGTACAACAATAATTTATTTAGGCATTTTCTATATTTAAATTTATCTCCTTACGGAGTTGACAACAGCCAAACTGGTTATACTGCATAACCAAAAAACGAATTTCATTCAAATGTAGGCGTAAGTATGCCTTCATTTAAAAGAAAGTCAAAATCTCAACAAAGTTGCAAAATTACCACTCACTGTTTGTTTGTAGAAAGTGAATTTGCCTCCCGTTTTGTGTAAAGTGGGGTAGGCCCAAGTTCTTCAGTTTCGTGGGTAGCGAGATCCTTTATTAACCTCGCACATTACTTACGATCATTGCATATTCCTAGAATTGTCAATTCCTAACATCATACGAGCCAATCATAATAAGTATAAAAACTGTTTTTTTTATTCATGTGGACTTTAAAAAAGCGCTTGTAAATATTCAGAACATGTTTGTAGTAATATAATTAAGTATACATAATTATTTCTAGTTACATAGATATTTACGTACACGGATTGTATGAAAACATTTATAAAGTGTATTTTATAATAGTAACGATATTTAGCTAGCTTGTATTAAGTTATTCTCAAAGAGATTATGTTTAAGTTTAATTATTTAAACTGTATTCTTACATATCATTTCAACTAACTGTACTAACAGAATAACAACTTCATTTACTTTCATTATTTTGTCTGGAATAACGAGTTCTTAGCCTTAAATATCTTAAACGTTACTACTTAATCTACTGATAAATATTTAATGAAGATCTTCATGGAGATATTACATTAACAGACGTACACATTAAACAAGTAATGTGTTTAAAAACAGAAAAAACTTTGACTTATAATTAAGTCCTTCGTAAAGGGGCCATCGTCCACAATAACTTCATTTATTTTTAGACAGAGCTACGGATTAGAATATGTATGTTGCTGTTCCATTGAAATAAACAACATTTATTGGGTACTTCATTGTTATTTTTATGGAATAGGTACTGTTAGAAAAATATTTCTATTTTCTCCTAATACATTGCATACTCGTAAATATCACATTTTTGTTGCACAAATTTATTGTTAGTCATCAGTGTTGTATACATTTATTTATTATTTCTAACATACTTCAAAAGCCGGCCAAGTGCGACCATACCATGGTCCATACCATGCGGCATTATAAAGCGGTAAAATAATCACGTTTGTTGAATGGGAGCCCCTTAAATATTTATTTCATTCTGTTTTATAGTATTTTTTTATAGAGGCAATAGAAATCCATCCTCGGTGAAAATCTCAACTATCTATCACGGTTCTTAAGATACAGCCTGGTGATAGACGGACTGACAGACAGACAGCGGAGTCTTAGTAATAGGATCCCGTTTTACCCTTTGGGTTCGCAACTCTAAATAAGAGGTTATTAATTTAAACCAACATTAATATGTGGCTATATCGTAAGTATCCCTATCGAATAAACGTATCTAAATTTTCGAAAAATTACAAATAAGTTTTACCGTCAGCTATTTTTAAATTAAACCATAAAGAAAATTCCAGTCGTATCTTTTGTATTTTTGTATCACAGTAGGTACTAACTGATATGAGGAAACATTCAACAAAAAAACTGGACTGATAAATAGGTCAATACTAAGCTACGTTAGTTTGAAAATATATATAGAAATAATAATAATATACCGAAAAATAAAAGTTATCGATAAACAATATAAACTAAATTGCATGGACTCTAAAATAAATATTATAATAATTAATTATCAGTATGTACTGTTAGGTTTTGTATCTGTTTGGCGAAATATTAATACCAAGAGCATGATCAAAATTTGTGATAATAAATAAGGAACAGTTTTAACGGTATATAGACATTTTCCATATAAAATGGATTTAAATAAGATAACTGTGTCAATCGCTTTCCATTGCGAGCCGAAGAATAAATTAATTAGAATGACACAAGGACCTTAACTTGCGAACGAATGAAAATATTGGGTACGATTGACGGGCCCGTTGACGTGGTTAGTAGATGCTTGCCTTTCACGCCGTAGGTCGTCGGTTCAACTCCTACCCAGGATTTGAGTGCATGAACATATTTGATTGTCCTGAATCTGGGTGTAATCTATACATATAATAAAATCGTAGGAAACACAAAACTGTACATTGAATATTTTGTAAAAAGGATACTTGGGGCGTGATCTACAATCGATATCGAAGCCAAAAATATATTTTTTAGAACTTTTGTCTGTTTGTCTGTATGTATGTCCGGGGTAAAAGTACGGCATGGATTTACTTAAAATTTTGCATGAATATTACTTAGAGGTCGGGTCAACATATAAGTTACATATTATCACGCTATCACATACGGGGGAGGAACTGTGATAATTTATAAATTTTAACGCGGGTAAAACCGCGGTGCACAGCTAGTTATCTATATAAGCATGTATTTACAAAAGAAAAGTAGTATATTACGTAGTTTATCAGTTATCTGGTTTCCATAGTACAAGCTCTGCTTACACGGCCATCTGATCCCAGAGATCCGATGGCCGTGTGTGAATAATGTCCTGGAATATTATTATTATTACTTTTCTTGAATAGTACAACGTGGACCATATTAATGTAGACACTACACGTGCACTAGCACCGTGGATAAGGTTGATGCAACAACCTCGGCACCGTCGTGTTTCGGGTTCGAGTCCCGCACAATACATCTTAACTCAACTGAACTTCTTCTCAGTTGTTGGTTTGCAGCCATTTCAGTTCAAGCTTTTTTTAGAGCGGATGTATAGACAAATTGATGAACATTTGTTTTTGTTCGAGTATCACCTCAAATATTTTTTTTTTTCTTTTCGACCTGACAATTTTTTATTTTTTTTAGGAAAAACTTTACTACACACATCATTAAAAACTAGCAACTTAGAATAAATCCCTAACCCCTCAGGTATAAATTAAATTACCAATACATGCGTGGCACTACCGCGGTGGTGTAAAAATATATTATCACATAAGAGTTTTTGGAAATAACTACAAACATGGACCTTAATCGCGACGTAATGCGAGAGTGGGTAACAAAAGTAAAAGTGTGGGTAAAATGAAATACTCGGGAAGTAATTCTGTACTTAAATGTATCTCGTTTGCTTTTCAGTCTTTTAGTGCTTATCACCATGCATTAGTACAAACTTGTAGCACCGTAATATAATGACTCGTTCAACTGTACTTGATATTTTAGTTTGACGAAACAAATTCCATTGAAACTTCGATATTAGAAGTGCATAATATTCTTGTAATACAACTACAAAATATGTGCACATACTCGATGTGTCGATCAATAATTATTATAATAATTCAACAATTTAATTAATATACTCGTAAACACCGTTATTTGTAAGTTATCATAATATGAAGCAGCTCACTTGAATACGGAACCTGTTCTTAACAACTCATATCAGTACATAATGATCATGTACCAAAAGTGCAATAATTGCAAATTACATGAGCTAAAGTGGACGTCAATTTATATTCAAATTTATGATCAAGTACTATATTTTCGACTTGAATGTGCGCTGACTTCGAGAAAGCTAGTATCATTTTTCGAAGTCACTCAGCGCACATTCAAGCAGCCGAAAATGGTGTTTGCTTTGCTTGGCACTTGGCAAGATTACTTTTGGTGTGCGTGTTAATTTTTAATTTAATTCTAAAGTTTAAACTGGAGAACTGTATTATTTCTAATCCTTAAACAGTTGGTGCGTACCGTATACCACAGTGTAAAGATTTATATTTGTAGCTTCAAATTGAGCGAGGATCCTAACAACACATACTGCGGGTACGACACATAGTGGCTATATGAAGAAATAAACGTCACGTACCCTAAGCGCTAAGAAAGTTCATGGTAAGCAATACCTCCCGCCCCCACCCCGCGCTTGCCTCACGATTCACCTGGCTAGCTGACATTAGTAATATACGTTTACAGGTAATAGTGTCAATTCGTTAGATGTCATTATTTGTATCGCGCTGACATACCGAGCCAGTAAGTACGACGGCACATTGTTGTTTGATTATTTCTTAAGTTTAGTGCCAGAATATCTTGGATAAGAATATAACTATAGCCACCTATACATTTCTCAATATTATGAAATTACGTGACAAATGTTCTCAACATCAAAGAAAATTGTGAGATTCGAATTTTAAAAGTTTGAGTTGAGTTTCTCACTCACTCTAGTCATAGTCGTCCTTAACTTCGCACTTCAGAGTGTCGATTCTTAAATAAGATTCGACAGTTTTTCAATATTGAAATTAAGTACAACACCGAATTCTACGTGATGCAAAAAAACACAAATGTTTCCTTATAAAGGCTGTACACTACACCCTGTAAATGTCTTATTGTTATCTCAATTTATTCATTTACAGTTACGTTGCATCTAGTGTCTCTATGGTAAAAAATCGGTCAAGTGCTATACCACTTTGCGTGGTTATTGTTCCGTATTATAAATTGCCTGAATCTATCTTTGTACTTTCGTCTTATTATTTAATCTAGATTAATGCGTTTTGGACACAAGCTAACAATACAATGAATTATGAAGGAATGGAATTTATGGGTATTATCCAATTCTTAATCGCAAACCATTTCGCAGGACATCTTAGTAGGCTAAACTTTTCTGTGGATTTTAGGTAGTGATATTTTTTGCATAATAGGAAGTCCTTTAAATTCAGGGATATCTTCAGATATGTTAAGCTATTTTCAGTCGGATTTCAATGTGTAAATATCATCCTTGTGTTCTGTATTAAACAAATAAATATCTTGAGAGAACTAGCACACTGCCATCTCATCCCAAACTAGGTAGAGCCTGAACTATGACAACCAGACAACGGATACATGTTATAGATAAATTACACTCAGCCATAGAACAAATATCGTGCTAATTACATAAAGATTTGTCTTAGGTGGAGTTCGAACCCACGACCACTAGTTTAGCAGTCAGGGTCACTAACCACCAACATTTATTTTTGCACATAATTTGGTCAGTTCACATACAACTTGCTATGGGCAGTGGTTACTCTAGTGTCAGAGTTCTTGAAGCCGCCCAGTAACGTGGCTTAATGATTGACTGACTGTAACCAGGGCAAATAGCTTATCGTGATCTCCAAAGCGAGGAGACGCTCATAAAGTAAATTACTGTGATGGTTATCCATCTATGGACTGACTGCATGCCTAGGTGCTTAACCTCACTAATCGCTTATATACTTGTCTGAGTCACTTGCTAGGAGCTTCTACTCTCAGTTAAACTAGATTTTGTTAGATATATCACTTGGAGACACTTTTCGAATAAAAATGTCTTTAAACTAGGACTACTATTTATCTGTTTAAAGAAATGACTGTGAAAACCTACAAGGTGTGGAGGTTTTTGTGTCCCAGAATCGAGATCACACCTTTCTTTGTGAATTTTACGCATGAGTTTGACCCACTGTGGCCTAGAAAAAAAAAATACTTGAAATAAATATTTCTGAGCAGGTTACATATTTGAGAGGAGATACTTATCCACTGATGTCACCTGCTTTTCTGTCAGTATATACTCGCTTTACGAAACACGTCCTTACAGTCCATTTAATAAAGACGCTGTCAAAGCCATAGTGTATCCACCGAGTTGCGGCCGACTGAATATTAATCCCACTGGCCATATTTATATATTTTTTATATTAGGATTAAGTCTATAAAATAAATTCACAAGGAGTGGTGCAGATATATTTGCCCCGTGCGTAAAATACTAAAAATATGATAATTCTAATAGCTTTTATTTTGTATTAATATTTCTTTTTTGTAATTAATTAACATATTTATTGCTTGAAAAGCCATTTACAGATTCTTTTTAGTATAATTGTGTTGTGTCTATTCTTAGAAAGTTGTCGGTGATTTGGACATGTGTGTTGAGTTTATGCAAGTGCCAATCACTTTGTTTCGATACTGTTCGCAGTTCTATAGCAAGTAATAATAGAAATCAATCATGTATAAGGAGAGCAGTGGGCAAAAAAACCGCTAACCGAACTTAGTGGTAGAACGTCGACTCATTCATTACTGGGAAGCTGTGCGGTTTGCTTATTTAATGAAACGTTACTTCGACACCTAGACCACATCAAGAGCGGCATGCATCAATCATTCATTGCATTAAAAGATTTTGATAACATTTTCAATACTTGCAACATTTTCAATATCTATGTTACTAGAAATAATAATGTATACAACTATATTACTACAAACATGTTCAGACTAATTACAAGCGCTTTTTTAAAGTCTACGTGAATAAAATCCTTTTTTATTTTATTTATTTCTTTAATAAACATCACTATGTATACAAAGTATACTTTACGTTAAATATTAATCTAAATATGGATAACCTAAGCCTAAATGTACGTGTATTAACACGATAACCTGTTCACTTAATTCGACATTATTTTCATGTATTACGACTATTATATTTTTCTCAATATTTCGATAAAGTTTCGATTTCAGAAAAAAATAGAGATTAGCGACGTTATAATAGTCAATAATCATTCCGTATAATTATAATACGCGAAATTTAGAAAGTGTGTAGGTAAGTTTTTTCTATAATTTCGCATCAAATTTTACCTGATCAACCCGAAATACTTTCAGCCTGAAAATATAGAATACATTGTGTTAATAATTGGATTCAGTTTTTACTTAAACTCATTTTAAAATTTAATGTATCTTAGTAATGAAGTTTAATTTTTTATGTATCGTGTAAGAGAACTGGGTGCATAAGCCATGGTCAAGGTGATGCGGTCACTGCCATGCTAGTAGGTGAGTAACGTGCGACGCTGCGCGGGCGCACGACGAACAACGAACTGCGTCCACTACGTCCACTTCTGACGAATGTCATTGGCACGCCGGCACCGTTACTCGATCTCGCGTCCGCCGAATTAATTCGCCAATGGAAATCCGTCCAGCGATCGATTCCTACATTCAATGACTTAATGAGCAACTTGTTATTTAGGAGCGTGACCCCCTTATCGGACATCTTAGGGGTAAATATCCACAATATTCTAACGCAAAAAAATACGTACAAGTGTAGCCCACACACATATTGAACATATCAGTACATATCGCAAATATGAGCTTGTCATTATTCATCATACAAAAAACCTTTATTACTCTCATTGTCTAACTGTAGATCATCACGGTCAAAGACACGAAAACAAGTCGATGCAAACAAAGCCGTGCGGCTCGGACATATACAGAAGTGCTGTAAGTAACATCTCATTGATATTGAGAACTGGAGCTGAAAGGCGGCCCTAATGAGAATGCTCTACATTTCAATAAAATACGAATTCTCATATATTGGAGACTTTCATTGGTAAGGCTCGTTAATCTGTTGGGCAGTCTGTGGCATCACGCTGTTATGCGTTTATGCCGTTTGCATGGCTCCTTGGTACGCATTATACAAAAATAACTATATTTTCCAGTCAGCACTCATCTTTATAAATAGTTACACTTAATGTCGATCGGGCGCCACACTTTTACTTACAACGATTGCGATGCTTGTCTACATTCTGATTTATATCTCGTACATTTATCGCTGTTAAAATATGCACAAGTCATTTCTTGCCGTCTTGTTTCAACACACATTTTTAATGGGCCTCTAAATAAGAAAAATCTAACAAATACAAAACCGGGACGTAAGTAACTATGGATCTACCAATGATAGGGTTGGAAGCGCTTCTGTCTCCGATTATTATATCGTAAGGGTCCAATTTTAAGTTTTGTTTTTACTTGACTTTTAATTTTAAGTAAGAACTTTATTGTTAGACGTAATTTAAATAAATGTTTTTATTCTACTTGAATTATTTTTAAATGGTTTAAATAATTTGGAATAAAATTCAACACAACAAAAAAATATATTAATTTGGCTTTACGAAACGATTAATTGTTTAATGTTGTTTCCTTGTAGTGTATGTACAAGCACAGTGATACTATAAAAATAAAATTGTATTGAGCATAATATTTTGTCTGGATCGTATTTAATATTATAATAATAACTGAAAATCGATTTTTTATTATGTTAATGATCGTATTATTATTTAACAATCGTAGTAGTCGGTGGTATCATCGGTAGTACCGATGATAGCACTGTCCTTATATCGCAGAAACCAAAAGATTTTATAAATTAAGATTAACAATTTTATCCTATTAAAATATATTAATAATGAAGTTAAGTTATACCCCTTAAGCTGCGATCATGCCAATGAAATTGTCATTCCTTAATTATTGTGTTATATTATATATGCGTAATCAATTATAATAATTATTGCACTTAAACTCATCTTACTTTTTACAACTGCGCATGGTTTTAAATATATTATTTTGACGCAGACAGTCGCCTTCGCTTCGCCACTTCGTGTCCGGGATTCGATTCCCGTACAGGCCAAAAACAATATGTACATAAATACAAATATGTATGAACCATAAGTTCTGAATCTTGATACACTGTGTACCCTGAATTATATGTTTGTAAAGTACCTGCTAATTTACAAGCAGGGATAGCCGCAGGCATATATTTCTCTAGTGTGTGCGTAGTCTTTAAACAAAAAATATATAAAAAATGATGTAAATCTGATGGTACCTCTAATATCTATTAAGTAAATTAAACAAATAGCCAGAAGCAGAAACCATGATATTACTTATGCAAATTATCAAATCTCGCATAAAAATGCAATCAATCACCCGTGTAAACCAGCTATAAATCTGTATTAATTAACTAATGGAGTTTCGCTAGCAATCTAGATTATAATCGCCATTTCTACTCTTAGGCCTGTAGTTAAAAAAATAAAGATTTGTTCTGAAGCGTGTTTAACTTCCCACCGAGGAACCGATTCTTAAATCTTATTGGATAATCACCTTCTCAAGTTTAAATTTGAAGTTAACCCGCTTGATACTAAATTACTGTAAAGGTCCTTATAAAGTACTCCAGTAGCAAAAGGAGGAAGACTCTAAAGTTGAGCTCGCAGTGTTTTTGTCCTATATAGAGCGAGGATAAGTTGTTGTTTATTATAGACACTTATTTAACTCGCTTATTACAACAGTATTTTATAAGGGATAGCAAAGGAAAGCTCGTGGTGCATCAGGTCTGTGTAATATTGTAGTTGTCGATCATAAACACCTAATTTAACTCGCTTTTTACTAGAGTACTTTATAAGGGACAAGATAAAAGCTGGAGTAGAGCTCATAGTGTGTCGACCTATGTTCTATAAAGTAAGAATATTAATAAATATGATGCTTACGATGTTAGGAAGTAAACACTCTCAGCGACCACAGTTAAAAACTAGAGACGCTATTTGTAATTTTAGATTTGGCTTTATAATACGGTTTGTTTGATCTATTTGTCACTTATTTTTAACTTGCTTGTTACTAGAATACTCCATAAGCAACAAGAGCGAAGCTAGTGTAAAGCTTGTGATGTCTGACATGTCTTCATTTTGTCATAGATATTTAATTTACTGCTTGTTACTAGAATACCTTATAAGGGACACCACCATAGGTATTTTCAAGTTCGTGGTGGCATTGGCCTATAGAACATACAGTGGGCATAAATTGTCACTCTACATAGATACTTAATTTAACCCACGTTACTAGAATACTTTATAAGGGACAGCATAGTTATATTCAAGTTCGTGGTGGCACTGGCCTATATCAATAAATTTTGCTCGAGAGCCAGAGACGAGTAGTGATATCTGTGTTAAACTGTTGAGTAGAGTTTGATTCATAAATACGAGTCTTGTATTTTTGACGAAGCGCCACCTTACATATCAATTAAGCTTGATATTAATTCTATCATCGATCATCTGTCATCCACCTCGGGCTAAGGTCAATATCTTTCGTAAACTTGATCAAAGCAGCATATTGATTTTTTATGATAACTGTACATTAAATAATTATGCATGCATTACGACGATACTAAAACATTATTATTCGATAAGACTTCAAACATTGTAATACACCGTATGCAAAAAGTATGAGTAATTGATAATAATAAGTGAACCACATTA
The DNA here is from genome assembly GCA_951640165.1 of Pseudoips prasinana. Classification (NCBI taxonomy): domain Eukaryota; kingdom Metazoa; phylum Arthropoda; class Insecta; order Lepidoptera; family Nolidae; genus Pseudoips; species Pseudoips prasinana. The sequence continues at coordinate 16,633,462 of OX621245.1, forward strand.
CAGAACATTAATAATAATGGGTATAACTTACCATACCCTTCGGTTCTACGTGGAATATATAACTTTAACATACTAAATGTATCCACGAGAAAACATACCTTATTGATCTTTTTAGTTAAGGAGAGACGTTTTGTGAAATATAGTAGTGTGTTTTTAGTTTGTAGCTTATTATAATAATAAAATTCTGGGACGTTATGTTCACACGGCCATTTGATTAAAACTAAGCATCTATGTATATCTATACATATAATTATTAAAACTGACGCGAGGAGCTAACATAATGAAATATAATAACGGGTAACTCAAGTTATTAATTTTATGTTGGATACGGCCAACAGTTTCAACTTCTTCAGGAAGTCATCTTCAGGGCGAATGCGATCCGCACGATGTCGCGTCCAGTCTATCTATACAAATAAATAAAATTGGAGTGTCTGTTTGTAATATTGATATAACCGGTTTTTACTACATTAATATGAATATATATACGGTACATACAACAAAATAACATTTTTTACAATTTTTGTCTGTCTGTCTGTCTGTTTGTTCCGGCTAATCTCTGAAATGGCTGGACCGATTTTGACGGGACTTTTATTGGCAGGTAGCTGATGTAATAAGGAGTAACTGAGGCTACTTTTATTTTAGAAAAAGCCTTTTTTTTACAAAAAAAAAACGAAATAAACTAATTAACACGCGGACGAAGTCGCGGGCACAGCTAGTCCAACATAAAATTAATCACGTGACTATCTTTCATTATATATATTTTTTATTGGGTGTTTTAATTTGGTTTTTAATAAGTGAAGCTCATGTCTGTGTCATCGTAGTTCTAAGAGCCGGCCGGTCCAACACCGTTATTATCACCCGAAGGCTAGTTTAATCGAGATAATATTTTTATATTAGTAGAAAATATACGCTAAAAAGAAGAAGTAGTGTATTTGGAGGGTTCTCTAACAAAAATGGAAAAACGAACCCTTTCAATGCTTCCCAATCCGTAATGTCGCTCCAAGTCAGAAATAAGTTTCGGAAACTAATAAAGATATTGATTTGAAATTTAATAATGCTTCCCCAACATATAGCGAATTAAAAAATATTAATACCACAGAAGATTTGTTTAGTCGGGTATCATTTTTTTTTATTAGTGGGTGACAAACGAGCAAGTGGGTCATCTGATGGTAAGTGAACACCGCCGCCCATGGACACTCGCAACATCAGAGGTGTCGCTGGTGTGTTGCCGGCCTTTAAGAGTCAGAAACCAAGTGTTGCTGACCCTTCGCCACCCCGATAAGCTCTGGCGACCTTACTCACACGCTGTAACACTACATAAAAAAATATTAATGTTATTATTAATTTAATTCTCTTGAAATTATATGAATAATAATGAATATACAAAATAACTTAGGAAAGGGCTTTATTTGAACATTCCAAAACAACTTCACACGTTCTATATTCGCAATTTTTTATCAATTCTAATCCAAATTGTCTAATAAATTGTCGCCAAAATTAATCATAGGAAAAGTCTAAAAAAGAATATTGTGTCAATTGTTTTCGCGAAAATTATACAATTGCAAGATATTTCTAACTATACAGTTCGAAATAATAAAAACTTTTACAAATAAGCTTAGTCCCGTCAAACGAATGGAATCAACTGACGTCCGGTTTTAGTAGTATATGAATAATTAATAACTTCAATACGTCCATGAAAGATACGGAACCCTTGATGCGCTATTATGAGAGGTACTTGGCCAGTTTTTATTTTGCATTCACTGTAAAACTTGTCTTTAGCGTATGCGTGATAAATTCTTACTCTATGTTATTTTTATTAAGAGTTCATAACTGTTAATAAAAAATGCATATCGTATAACACATTACAATATGAAAACAGAATAAGGTGATGATAGCTTGTCAGCGTGGAATAATATATGTGGTTGGTCGATGAAGTCAATTAAAGTTAAACGATACGAGACTTTACATTATCGGCGCACTTTATTAATAATGAAGTATCTTTGCATATGATTTGAGGATCCTTTTAAAAGTACAAAGTCAAAGTATATTTATCGTGTGAAATTTGGTACGAAGAAGATCTTATATATAAATAAATAGTTTTCAAAAATCAAAGACACAGATGTACACAATTTTATATTTCCTGCAAGTAATAAATGTCATGTTTAGTTAAATTTTGTTATGTAAATTTACAAAAAATTATGTTCACCAAATTGTCGTAACATAACAATATTTTTCAAAGGTAAACATAACGAATAATATCAAATTAGTAATATAATACATTTAAATATAATAGTAATAATTTATTAGTTAACAATTTCAAAGTAAATATAATCGATGTCAAATAATAATACGATGCCAATAAAATATCTGCAATCATAACTCAATGATTATTTTAATTGTCAAAATACTAATAAAAATTTGTTGAATTATTGAAATTTTAATACAGTTTCATGTCAATCGTATATAAACTAAAGTCATTTAGCAAATTACTGAGCTTTTTAAAACAGAAATCCTATACATGTACCTGGCTTTCATTATATATGGCTATCGTACAGAGCAGTTGGATTGCTGATTTATATCAAGCAGTCTACAATGTATAGAGGTCGTATACAAGAGGAGGTTGTCAATTCGATATTTTTATTATGAAGTGGGCTTTGCATAATTTTAAAGCATAATCCGATTAGATTTTATTGCTATAAAATGGTTAAGTATGACTCTAATCCAATGCACAATTCATAAACTATGATAGTTTGTGGAATGTTCCTTCTTCATTGTTACTATAAACTCCTAAGAAAGATATCAATTTGTAATATTTTTTTTTTAAATACACCACCGGCACTATGTAAATTTATGCCTGTGTCGCGGAGTACTTTACTTACATATAATTGACGGACACAAAGTACATCCAGACTCCAGAACCATAAATAGTTGTCCTATTTATGGTTCACACAAATAGTTGTCCGGCGCGGGAATCGAAACCAGAACACGTAGTGATGAGGCAACTTTCTTAACAGCGCTGCGCCTATTAGTCCCTTATTTACGGTAAGATAAATGATGATACGTTGTATGAATTAAATTTTACAGAAGTTGATTATAGGGTACGAGTTACTTCTTTGATTCCGGGCTCCAATTCCTAATAAAGCTGCAAGCAACATTATGTTTGCCGTCAGCCGTCCACTGCTGGATAAAGGTGGCGAAGCTTTTGTACAGCTGTGGATGGCTGAAGGATCTCCACAATGACCAGTCTTGCGCTACCTTCATCCAGCTGCGTCTTTTCGGGTTCATGGTTGCCACTCAACTACATCGTTCGCGGGGCTGAAACCTTGCTGTCTATAAAACTTAAAAACGTACCAAGCAATCATGGGCCATCACTATCAACCCTATCAGTATGCGCAGTGTAGACAAAAGTGTCACCATATCATTGGAGCAATAAAATTGTCTATTTGATTTGATGGAATGATTCCTTGATTTAATTAGTCATATGCAGAACAGATGTTTATGGCTTATGTTATTATATGTTCGTAAGATTCAAGATCAAAGATATACTTAATAAATAGATAGTACCTTATAAAATAATATAAAACTATTGGTATGAGATCCAATTTTATTCATACGAATAAAAATAATAATTTGAAAACAATCAATAAGCGCTGTCAAAATATAAACTTTATAATTAAGAAATCAAACCTTTATCTAATCCAATAACGCACTTCGTATGTAACAAAAACCATTAAAACCATTTTGATGAAAACCAGTTGAAATTGTTAAACCATTTTGATGAGTACAGGTGACGTAGCAGTTTTTTCTAGTAATTGGCAACCGTCGTCGTCCTCTTCGCAAACAATGTTGCACACATATGGACGGACTATAAAATAGTGGGCTAAATCTAATTGCTGCTTTAGTATTCACAGTAAACATATCTGATAAACAAAATTTATTCGTTGAGTATTGATATCGAAAGATAAGATAACCTAACAAGGCTACGGAGTCCCAAACACGGCTATGTTTTAGATTGTATACTGAAAAGGTGCGGTCGGCATGGGAGCAACTGTAGAGTAAACTTGTCGTTTTATAATCGAAACAATTTATATCGGGCGCCAAGGCTCTGCTTGCTACTAGTTGGTTACAGTCAAGTCCCATGAAATAATGGCTTTTGGCATCGGGTGTGTCGGTGAGCCAAGACTGCGACACATCCATTCAAAGATTATATTATAATATATGATGTATTTGAATTTGACGTAAGACTTCCTCTGTACTAGGTCATTTCATTCCGAAAGAAATACAACCGAAGGTTACTAAAAAAAATTATTATAACAAATAAAAATCGGCCAAGTGAGAGTCGCGCGCCCGATCAGATCTAATGCCTTAACCGTTGAAAATTGTTGAAGTCTATGTCATATTTTTTAAGAGATTTCCTGTAATGATTACCTAATATTATAATCTGTAGTTCTACATGTTTTCTAAACTGAGTGTTTTACATGAACTATTAACCGGATCATGTTTATCCACTATACTATATTTATCCTTATCAACGTTTTCTATGTATAGTATAAAGTTTAGGGAAAAAGTTTTATAACTTTAAAACTGACTCCTAGGTGAACTTGAAATAAAAAAATTTGGCGTCAGATTCATAATCAATGTCCCTAAAAATATATTTAGTTTATTTTTATATGAATAACGCAAAATAAATGAAACCCACAATTAAACTTCACGCACACACACACATTCACACATTTCACATTATTCTAATATAGTATATTGGAGGTAAAATTTGAAATTTCTGTCAGTACGAAACGTTACATGGTCGTAACATCTTAATTTCAGTAAATTAAGATTTTATGACAAAAAATTGGGTGATGAATCGTTTGGTTGTAGTAATTTCGTCTAAATTAATAGGAACGTTTTATCCAAATTACTATAAAAACCTCGGTGGCGTCAACCAAAACTTCAGCATTATTCGAATTAAATAATTCTTATGTTCATTACTTAAAATGTAATATGTTTTTAATGGTAGTATTATACTACTAAGTACTAGTATTTTGTATTGGACATATATAGATTAATTTTATGGTCGGTTGTGTCGTTTTTGTTTTACTAAGGTTATGTGACTGGTGGTCAAAACTATAACCAACAACCCTGACACTAGCATGGCAACAGTTGATTGTTGCAACTACATATATATGTACATTCTGATTGCAGGCACATTCCCATGGACATTTGTATTATTCTTAACGGCACATTTATTACATGCCTTCTAAATGCTGAATGAAATGAAAAGCCGGCTTCATTTTGAAATTCAACGTGTTTTATTAAAAGTTCGTGACGGTGCAATCACTTGTTTAATTAAACATGAGAGCAGGAATGCAGTACATTTTATTTTCATTTGTTTTATCTCGTAGACAACCTACAACAAATCACTCTTTCTAAATCAAGATAAACTGCGGCTTTTTGTTCCTAAATATACGAAAAAAGTCCTTTTTATATACCGCAACAGGTTTTAAAACTAGTTTATTTTTATAGTTTTAAATGTACGAGGCATACACAAATAAAAATGTTATCAAGTTGCAGATCAGAATTACATCCAGAGTATTCATTTACCTACCAAATATGGAGTATCAATTTGAAATGTATTGTTATATCTGTAACACGTTTTGGATAATTACGTTCGATATTTTTAGATGATATTAGTGTAAAATTTATGATACAATTTCCAATTCTAATCAATTCTTTAATTATTTTTGTTATAAAAAGATAATATAATAAGTTTTTACGATTGAAATTCTAAAAATTGCTTTAGTGCCAATGAATCGTTTAAAGATGATAGCATAATCTGCATTATTTAATTACGCTTAATACCGAAAAGTGTTCGTGGGAAATTTTCTTACAGGAATAACTTAACAGCCTAGAGTAAGGAAGAAGGTAGTGTTACCCCCATGATCATGTCGGATAACCGACCTGTTCACACGGCTACATATCAAGCTATTCATTTCCAGTATAAGCTGATCCGGCGTAGTATAGAATTTCCATACAATGAGAGGTTAGGTTATATTGGAAATGTATAGCGTGATATGTAGCCGTGTGTACACGTTTTAAATAGTGTATTATCGTTTCTTCTTGGTTTATATCGCCGATTTCCGTTTAAGTAGACCGCCGTAACGGAAACTATTATTACTAGTATGGTAAGTATGATTTTGAAATAGGGCAATATCATGTGGCTTACCTATAGATCTTGTTGTACGAAATTATTTTCTATAAAAGGAACGCAATTAATTTGCCTCAGTATTTGCTATACAAGTCATAAGCCCGCAACGGTGTCCGTTATTTTTGATAGAGCTGTGCCTATCTGCACAGTATTAATAGGATTATTAGAATAATATAATATTCTCGAATGACAGTTACGTATTAGAGTCCCGGTGTAACTGTAGCATGATTTTATGCCTAATATTATTATGATTATAAAATTAGCTGAATTATCATCACAAAACTAGCTGTGCGGGTTTTTTGCCATGCAAATACAGTCAATCTATTCATACATAATGTATCAAGGAGTTTGGTTTAAATATATTCATAAGGTAAGGAAACACGTAACTCAGAAGCCCAAGATCAACCGTGACACAGTATAAAATTAATTGATACATTCATCAAAATAATATTAATAAAAACAGCGCTATCAGCAGAGATATACAAAATTAAGTTAAATTACGTGCAAATATATATGTATATAATTGCACGATGTGATCTCCTATAATTAAAGGAGCACATGGAACTTTACATTATTAGCATGTAAGGCGTATTCTTCAAATACATGATTTTGAATTAGACCCTCTCAATAGTGGTCTATGGCATCCGGAAGTTTTCAAGGATACAGTGGGTAACAGTAGCTAAGGATTGTATTTGGCTAAAAGAGAGATAACCTATGCTCAGGAGTGAGTAAATACAAGCTGATTAGTAGTCATAAGATTTCATAATAGACTAGATTCTGGAAATATCTGTAAGGCGTATTCTTCAAATACATGATTTTGAATTAGACCCTCTCAATAGTGGTCTATGGCATCCGGAAGTTTTCAAGGATACAGTGGGTAACAGTAGCTAAGGATTGTATTTGGCTAAAAGAGAGATAACCTATGCTCAGGAGTGAGTAAATACAAGCTGATTAGTAGTCATAAGATTTCATAATAGACTAGATTCTGGAAATATCTCAATCTACCTACAAAACTAACTCACTATTATGTAGCTATAGTTAAAAATTACCTTTGGGGAGATTTAGCTCTGTTTATGACAAGGCAATTCAGAAGTTATTATTACGGATGGCCTAGTTCCTAATAGCTATTCAGTTTTATAGGCATTTCGAGTTACTTTATTTCTCACACACATATTCAAATATCCCTATATTATAATCTCTAATCCTGTGACAGACAGTAGAGAAAGTACACTTTATTCAAATCAAATCAAATCCCTTTATTTGCTAAATATCTATATTACACCTAAAACAAAAGGCATCAAGTATAAATTCGCAGTATTAAAAATATAGGTGCAAATAATCTTCTATATCTATATATATATATAAAAATCAATGCCATTTTTCGTTGTAATGTTATAACTCAACAACGCCTTTACCGATTTGGCTAATTTCGGTCTTGAATTATTCGTGGAAGTCCAGGGAAGTTTTGTACGTAGAGAAGATTAAAAAAAAACTAGTGTAAAATCAACATATTTAAGCAATTTAAAATATTTTTTTGTTTGAATAAATGAACTTAATAATCATTTTTTTATTACTATTCCTTATACGTAGCGAAGCACGTACCGGGCCGCTAGTACTGTATAAATTGCCATACATGAATATTAGAATAAAATGGTAATCAACTGAAAATCGAATCCCGTAATACATCGACTACCAACATAATGTTAATTACCTAGTGACAGTACGTAAACGTCCTTGCCCGACGTCCTTGCAGGCCAGTCGCTCTTTGCAATGCACTTTTTTCAATTCACGTTTCGCTCCCCAGCTACGCCCCACGCTCCAGTCTCGATCCTGCAAGTGATAAATCGCTCCCAACGACAGCCCTTACTTCGATCTTTTTTACGTTACTAGTTTACTCATGCTCGTACCATTTTATTTACAACCGAATGGAAGCACATCATGAATATAAACTTTACACTAATTCTTTTTTTAGTCTATGTATTTTAATAGGTATCTAGCCAATGATCCTGGATTCGGTTTTATTTTTCAGACTTTTCATTTTTATTAGGCGCAGGATGCCGACCTGATCTTAACATTGTCATTGGTAATGACAAAATTTTATCCGTATGCAATATTAAAAGTTAAGGATAAAAATGAAACTGATGAATATTTATTAGGGCTGGCACGTAGGGCGCTGGCGAGCGAAGGATACGTCGACCGCGACCGTGTAACCGCCTAATGAGGATCACTCTTATGGGTACGGGCCGTGTTAGAAAATCCCTAATTGTGCGTAACTATGTCGTTGATATGTAGAACACGTAGTTTTACGTCCAATTAAACCAGTTTCGCACCTGAGCAGTACACATTGTGGTGCATGTTACTGGTATCTACAAGAACGTAAAGTTTGCGTCTTTTTTCAACATCGATAATGTATGTAAATACCTATCTTAGTTAAATATGCAATACTTTTCAATAAATATTCTTAAAGGCGTTATCCGTGCACTTTACAGACTCTTACAATTTTTTTTCATTTCGCACTAACGACTTCGCTGAAGAAACATCTATTCGTGGACATTAGCATACTATTATCTCTTAAGACCGTGTAAAGAGCTACGTTTAAGAATGTCGGGTAATCCAGTATGGTAAAATGCAAAATAAATCGTCTATTGCACTTTTTAAAGTTATTTACATAAATAGGTTACACACGCTTTGCGTTGAATCTTAAATTGAAACTGTTGATACCGGTGAAATAGAAATCAAACAGATCTACATACATTTTCATGATACAGTAGTAGGTTGTATCTAAGGGAGTTGAACAGTTGTAGGTAGTTTTTATTTTATCTTTAATATTAAGTTTAATATTTGTATGCCATTATATAAAGATGGTAAATGTGTGATACCATGAAAATCTTGTCATCTCTTTGTATGTACACCACATTTATGCAAATAAATATTTTTGTATTTGTATAACAACTTGAGGTCAAATTTCTCTTACTCTTACTTATTGGATATTTGTATGTAAAGTGGAATTGTTTTCATGTCTTATATTTAACTGAAGTTACATAAATGATCCTTTCTCTTGGGAGATTGAACTACCGAAAAATCTTTTAGACACTTTTTATATTAGATGTTGTATATCTCTATGTTACGAGGATAGTTTTTATATGTTGAAGTGTGAGAAATTGTGAATTCTATCGTCAAAAAGAACACGAAAATAAAATTCCAATATTAATTTCCCACGGCTATTATTATCTCACGAGTTAAGGAGTTGAAAATAAAATGACGCCAAAAAGATATAACATTTTATGCGACTATTTTACTAATATCCTCAGGGGTTTGTAGGTTAGTTGGTGAGTCTATGGTTCTGGCTTGCGGCCAGGCAGGCTCTCGTTAATGCGCCTATTTACGGCGAATGGATCGCATGCCTCGAGAGCTGATTATTGGCGCCTCACTGAATAATGAAACGGCGATCTAGGCTAATCGACGCATGACTTTTTACAAAGCTTTCAAACCTTTGCTTTTCCACTCGATACCGAATCCAAACGCAAATTAGTGCCCTGGGAAGCTTAATGTCTGTTTGTCATAATTGCTTTCTTAGAAGAAGGAACATTTCGCATTACGGGCATCAATAAAAGCAAAAAAACGAAAACAAAAATTATCTAGAGCTAGAAGAGAATATCTATCTACCTAGGATCTTAATGCGGACCACACACCATACTTATTCAACAACGCCGTTCGTACAATAACTCAAAAACCAATTGAAATGCCAATAATTAGCCCATAAATCTTCAATTGTATAAGCCTTCCAAGTAGAATATTACTCGGAGGCAATACAATAAAATTTGAATTCGAAATAAACTTGGCGTTGTTACTTTTCAATCGTTTCAATCGCTTTGCCAGCGGATATATGTCGATGGTGGAAGGTATCGCATCCGTTTGTCGGTAGAGAACTCGGGGATGCTCATCAGCATGCGTTGCCACTCTTTAATGCAATGCCGCAGTTCCTTTACGAGTGCGCGTCTCGATGCCTACCATTTAAGGCTACTGCGCGTGTTACCCTGATATATAGTGCGCAGTCACGAGCGGAGCGATTCCAATAGCGACCTCCAGGGAAAATAAATAAAATTAAGTATTTTGTTTATTACTTTTGCCGTGGCTTATAAATACAGATCAATGGAAGCCAATTAACACGAAAGTTGTCTCAAATTATCTCTTGCAACATAACAGGCACAGCTTCTTATGGAAGCAATCTTCTAACAGATCAGTGAAAAATATTTAAAAACGACCAGTAAAATAAAAAATGTTTATTTATTTTCGTTCTTTAAACTATAACTTTTTACAGTTGTTGATTAATAGAGAGAGTTCATGTGAACTTTTCATAATAACTTATCCTATCAATTCATATCACCTCAGACATCCCCCCCTCAGCAAGGGATCCCATCATGTGGCACGGCTGCGAAGTGCAATGTCTTTTATAATAAACATGAAATGAGGAGGACACCCGCATTAGGGACATTAATCCCTGTATCAGGGGTCTTATCAAATAAAAAGCAAGCCCAGCCTCATTACAACTATCATTAGGTCATACAAATAGTTGTCTTGTGGGGAATCAATCGCTAAACACGATGGAGAGGTAGTAGCGAAGCATCTCTCTACAATAGTTTTATACGAAGAAATGATAAAAACTTCATTTCTTCGTATAAAACTATTCATTTTTATTCAAAATGAAAAGAATACTTATAAAACACATACATCTACATCGATTGTTGAGACAAATGCTTCGCTACCACCTCTCCATCGTGTTTCGGGATTGACACAATAACCATACTAACTCTATACTCTTATAAAAAAAATATAAACAAAAAAATGACGATACTTTTTAAGTTTTCAAATTAAGTCCTTAAAATAATCTATTGTCATTCCATTTACTATGAGTATATCAGAAAATTGTTCATTGATTTTTCATATTTGATGAAGATAGAAGATAAGATATTCCTAGATTTTGTTGATCTGTGTATATTATCATTATTGCATAATAAAAAAAATAGTGAGCTTGTATTGTGTAATTGTGTTCATCGTTTTGTATCTGTGTTACCGTGACAGTGGTTTATCTTAGGTAATTATGATAATTACCTAATTTTAATTCCGTACTAAAAATGCTATTGATCTGCCTTCAACTAATCAGCGTTAGTTTCGACAATATGAATTATTATTGTCGAAACTAACGCTGATTAGTTGAAGGCAGATCAATAGCATTTTTAGTACGACAAATGAACTTACTAAATAGGGATTTGTCAAAGTACAAATAAATATATTTGTATAAAAATCCTCACCATATGAGTCGATTTAATTAAATACCGCTTACGGAATTAAAATTAGGTAATTATCATAATCGATCGATCAGGGTAGGTTACTGTATATATAATAATAAATAATAATAATAATCTTTATTTATCCAAAAAGCATACAGAGTTTGAAATAACTTAACTTAATATTTGGTTTGGAAATACATTATATTTTATGTTGCAAAATCTGTACAATAATAATACTCTACCTCTTAAACTAGGGTATACCTGTATTATAAGAGGTAGTTTGCGGTCAATTATCAACAACTAACTTATATTTAAAACTTATATCTAAAGTGGACAGTGTCATTCTACTGTATGGTATACAGGAGTAGAATTGATGCTGTGTGTTTGCGTGTGTATGGGGTGTGTAGGTGTAAATGTATGTGTGTGTGTCTGTCTGTGAGTGTATTATACAAGATAGGTGAGTAAAGACTCCGTGTAAGAGTAATCCTTAAGGAGCAGCCATTCTGTTACTTTAGATTTTAGTGCATGTGAGTTAAGATTTATAATGTTGAAGTGATTGTTAATTTTTTTATAGATATGAGCACTTAGTATATAATATTGATGTTTGGCGAAGGAAGTCTTGTGTTGTGTATTTGGTGGAACGTACGTGCGTTTGTTTGTAATAGTAAGAGGTAGAAGGCCTGCGTGTTTTCTAAGGATGGATTTAAGCACATAAAGCTGACGAACCGTAAGTACTTTACAGTCAGAGAACAGTTCAATTGTTGGATACCGGTAGGGCTTTTTCGTCATGACTTTAAGTATAGCTCGCTGTGCTCTCTCCACCCTCAGAAATCTAGTCTTGGCGGCACCGCCCCACGTGGCTATGCAATAACCAATCACTGATTGGCATAGTGCAAGGTACACCATCTTAAGAGTTTTTAGGTCGGCGGATACTCTAAGAGACTTAAATACATGTATAAGACGTAACATTCTGGTGGTGACGGTGTCAATTTGTTGGTCCCATCTTAGTCCGTCGTCTATGTGTACTCCGAGGTATTTAACGCTTTCGGATCTAGTAAGCGGAGAACAGGTGCAGAAAGTCGACGAGTTTGTGCAGGAATGGGGAGTTATACTAAAAGAAGGAAGTGGTTTAGCGTTACGTCGTATAGCAAAGGGGATATAAGTAGTTTTTTGAAGGTTTAATGTAAGAAGGTTCGAGTTTAACCACATCATAACCTTAGCCAAAGCCATCTCCGCATTTGCTTTAACAGTGTCCCAGGTGTTTCCGTCTATCAGTATTGCAGTGTCATCTGCGTAAGCGTAAATTCTACCATTTGGTAGACTCAGCCTGCAGAGATCGTTTACGTAGATCTGAAATAGAGTTGGGGATAGGATTCCTCCCTGGGGAACACCATAGGATACCAGGAACTCATCACTTAGGTGAGTATCAATTTTAATGCATTGCTTACGATTTTTTAGGTAATCCTTAAATATTTCTAACGGCATTCCACGCACACCGACACTTTCCAGCTTCATGATAAGTTTGGGAACAGAGACCGTGTCAAAAGCCTTCGAAAGGTCGAGGAATATACCTAGGCATTTCGATTTTTTATCTAGATTTGAGGCCACCTGTTGCGTGAAGTCCAGTACTGCATCATCTGCAGATAGACTTGTTCGAAAGCCGTATTGGTTGTTAGCAATGAGTTGGTGCTTGTCGAGAAATATCCGTAGAGTGTTATTTAGGATTTTTTCGAGGTATATGCAATTATACTAGTTATCATGCAATGAAGTTATTATGTGCAACATATATTAAGCGGTGATACGGATTGAACGTATTGAGTGCTTGCAGTGACCACATCCTTACCCACTAGAATAACGAATGGAGCGGCGCGTAGGCGCCCACTGATTTACTACAGTGCCAAATTACTACGTCCGTACTACATGTCAGCCGACTATTTTGGATCGACTTCGACCTAATTATATAAAATACTGTTATACGTATAATCTATATCATATCAAATTGTTGTTGGTTATAACAATGTGAATGTAATAATTTTTCTATTAATAGAATATTAAAAATTAACTTACCACGTAAACGTAATTGTTCACCGTGATCCATAAATAGTGTGGAATACTTAAGTTGCTTGTACTACCCATAAAGCTGAACAACTACACTCGCGAGCAACCAAATCGACTCAAGCCTAGACGGCGCACATATACATTGATTTTCCTAAAACGATAAATGGTAATTACAAAAGTGATATGTCATTCGAAATCTGAAGAATTAGGCTTTCAATTAACATCAATACCTTAAAAAAAACTAAGCGCTGATTTATTGACACATTTTAATTGGCCGTCAGCGTAAATTACCTCTTTAGGAATCCACGACTTGCGCTACCTGCTCCCGCTATAAAACCCCCCACTTCCGGTTTATCTTATCAGTTGCTTGTTACAGGTTGACCGGTACACATCTCCGTAAATTGCATTCCTTGTTTTCGCTAACCCATGGATACCACACCAGAAGAAGCCGCTCAAGTTGTTGCCTTGTTGCAACAAGGGTTAAGTCAGCGAGCAATCGCTGCCCAGCTCCACTTGAGCCAGTCTTCTGTATCCCGAGTATACAGACGGTTCCAAGAGACTGGTGCCTTCAATCGGAGACCAAGAACGAGCCGCCACCGGTGCACTTCAGAGAGAGACGACCGCTTCATTGTCTCAACCTCGCTGCGCAATCGACACCTTACGGGCGTTGATGTGCAGCAAGAACTGAGACGTGTACGACAAGTGGCTGTCAGCCAGTGGACAGTGAGAAGACGCTTGAAGGAAGCCAACTTGACGCCAAAAAGACCTGCGACGGGCCCTAAGTTGACTGCAGGCCACCGACAAGCGCGCCTTCAATTTGCTCGAGAGCATCTCAATTGGAGCGTTGCGCAATGGCGATCGGTCCTGTTTACTGATGAGTGCAGAATGTGTCTGCATGGCAGTGACAGGAGAGGCCGAGTCTACAGGCGTCCGGGAGAACGATTTGCCCAATGTTGTTTCGCTGAAACAGTGGCATATGGCGGCGGTTCCTGCATGATGTGGGCTGGTATCTCTTTAGAGGGAAAAACCGAACTTGTTTTCGTGCCTGGGGGCGGCCGAGGAGGCGGGCTAACAGCTGATCGGTACATCACCGACATTCTACTGGATCATGTTGTGCCCTACGCAGGGTTTGTCGGTGAAGACTTCGTGTTAATGCACGACAATGCCCGCTGCCACACGGCACGAGTCACTCGACAGTTTCTGCAAGAGGTCGAATTACGCACGATGGACTGGCCTGCGCTCAGTCCTGACATGAATCCCATCGAGCACTTATGGGACGAGCTTAAAAGAAGAGTTCGGGCCAGAAATCCAGTCCCTTCAAGCGTAGACGAGCTAAAGACAGCATTATTAGAGGAGTGGGACGGCATTCCTCAAGAAAATGTCAAAAAATTGATAAGGTCCATGAAAAACAGACTGCGGGATGTAATTAGGGCTAGAGGGGGCAATACGAAATACTGATTTAAATAAAATAATTTTATTTTTAATTTTTTTTGTTTAATTTGTCAAATACGAGACACATACCCTTTTTCCTAAATTCCCGTTTTTCCTACTCTTGCATTCAGACATCATTTATTTCAAAAATGATGGATGGATTTCAATGATAATGATATCAAATTAAAGCTGACATCTTAAGCTTTCGAATGACATATCATTTTAATAATTTCCATTCATGATTTTAGTTGTATCAATGTATGTGTGCGCCGACAAGGCTTGAGTCGATTTGGTTGCTCGCGAGTGTATATAAACATTACTTTATACAAACGTAATGACTGGCTTAAACTTTTATTCGTTATTGTTTAATATGTGATAGAAAGTCATGTACATAAGTGAGCTTAACTCATTGATGTTTCTTACAGCATACCAATTATGAGAAGATTTTTAATAGAGTTACACAGTATACACTAAACTATAGATAGATAACAAACTGATAGTTTAAATATAAATAATACTAAATTGTAAGTCAACTTTATATGATAACCGTATTTTGCGCAATGATGTTTATTTATAAGTAAATCTGATTTATTCGCTAGGATAGTCCCCCGTGATACAGACATTGAGGTATTTGGATTCAATGAGCGAATTTGTAAAATTATGCTGAAATGAAAATAAGCAGAATCTTTAAATATCCCATACTTAAAAGCTCTATAATTGAGAATTAAAACTGTAATGTTAGATATTTTGCAATAAATAAAGCCCTAGTCATTATTAGTTTTTAAAGAATAAGCAAATACTCATGGCAAGAGATCTAATAAATAATCCACGTTACCAAAAGTGAGAGGAGACATTATCAAATACTTATTACAATAATTTGATTACTATATTTTCAAATACAAGTTAAAACTTTTTCGAAAAGTTTGTTTAGTACCTATACCTATCCAGATACACAAGTTTTCCAGTGCAGTCATGCCTACATGTAATAGCATTTTGCATCACGTCTGCCTTTATTACTCACACCTGACAATTTAAGCACCGAATAATAGTTTCATAGTCTAAAACTAAAAAAAAAACAGCTAGAAAAGCTACATTTACTTTTTAACATGCATTTTTATGACACAGGGAATCTTAGTACAGTTATTAAAGAAATTCTATGAACAACAACATAAACTGTTTGTAATATAACTTTATGATACTAAATACCTGGTTGTAAGTATTTAGTATACGTAATTAACTTTGTTCTATTAACGGAATAGGTTAGTCAACCGTATTTGTAGGCTAGCTGCACTACTCTCGGAATAATAAATGGTATAATAATAATAAACGTTCGGCCGGCTAAATTCCTCCCACAGCAGCCAATATCAACGGGGACTAGCCATATGGACATATTATTATATAGTAGTAAACACTCTTTTATGAGGCAATCGTCTAAGAATAATGCTCTCACCGGTTCGTAAGTAATTGGCAAGGTTAAGCAACTAAGCTCGCGGTTAGTCCATAGATGGGTGACCGCTGGTCCCGGGTGTAGCCATTAGGCAACAGTCGTTAAGCCATGTCAGAGGCCTAATAGGCGGCTTGAACAACTCTGACACCGGGTAACCACTACTATACGAAAAGTAAGTAAATGACCATTGTGCTTGTATACGCTTGGCAGGAAGAAATATTTACAAAGAGATTACTACCCGCGAATTTATCACTTTGTAAAGATCTCTTCCAGACAAACGTTGATGGACAAATAAAACGTTTAACAGAAAAGGCGGTAGTTGGTAGTGTACTACCATGTATCAATGATAAAGTATTTACGGTACAGTCATATGTTCATTTGTTAGAAAAAGATACTCATGTCCAGATAAACACATATAATAGTAACGTATATGTATTTCCTATAGTAACCAAAAGTAAGTATAGTAAATATAGTTATAATTTTCGATAATTAAACCCACACATGATCTCCTTGACAATAACTTAATATAGGCTAGCTAAATTAGTATAATATCTAGGGACAATGTCACACAGATCATCCTAGCCCCAAACTAAGCAAAGCTTGTACTATGGGTACCAGGCGACGATATACATACTTATATAGATAGATAAATACTTATATACATAGCGAACATCCATGACTCAGAAACAAATATTCGTGCTCATCACACAAATATTTGCAGTTACCGGGATTCGAACCCAGGACCACCAGTTTCGTAGGCAGGAGCACTACCAACTAGGCTACGGTGACCGTCATTACTATTATAAAATAAATCTTATTGTTCATGTTTTCATACAATTCGTGTACCTTAATATCTGTTTGTACCTAGAAACAATTATAAATTAATTAATTATATATTACTACAAACATGTTCTGACTATTTACAAGCGCTTTTTTAAAGTCTACGTGATTTATTTTATTTTAACCTTTTTTTTATTTAACCCGACAAGTCGAGGAAAATTATTCACAAGGAGAAAAACAAGGAGCAGGACCGATGATTTCACGTGCTGACACAAAGCATGTCGCTGTTAAGTCACTAACTTCCTGGCTTTGGGCTGCCATAGATATTCCCTTTCAGAAATAGTTTAAATAACAGTTTAAGACGCGTCTCATTATCATAAAGAAAGATTACTTCACTTTTGGTAAATTCAGTTTATTTAACTTACATAAATTAGTCACGTGTGTTTTCAAAATGCAGGCACTAAATAATAGCTGTATGTCGTTCTACAAACTCAATTCACATAGTTATCTGTCCGTGCACATTTATCACCAAAGTAAAACTAGGACTCATTAAGGCTGCGACTGCCATCAGTGTATTTCGTGGTACATTTTAACTAATTTGCACGTTAGCAAATAAAATATCGAAGTCCTATACTAATAATTAAGCGATACTTATCTATACGATTCATGTATATAGAATCGTAAGGTACTAGATAACAGCTCTAGTGATTTCGATTTCTGGAAAGATGTTTTTCGTTTTTAGCGAGGATTTCTAAATTTTATTAATAGGATTATTTAAATGAATTTCATTTTTCTTTTTCCCATTCTCGGCGTAAACATTAACGGCCTTATTTAAAAACTCTACTTAAATTACAGCTGGCCGCTTAGCCATGGGTTTATCAACATTTTCATTTAAAAAACCGATTAAATTTTGAGATGGGGTTAAGCGGTGGTTAAGTAGTCACAATTAAACTGCATCGGCATGTGGTTTAAACCTAGTTTAAGTGGATAAAAGATACCGGATTTTACTTGCATCAGCAGACGTTTTATTTGACGTTTGTGTGTTAAATTATGTTTTGATGAAGCTTTTTCTGTTGTGTAATACATT
Source organism: Pseudoips prasinana (assembly GCA_951640165.1). Classification (NCBI taxonomy): domain Eukaryota; kingdom Metazoa; phylum Arthropoda; class Insecta; order Lepidoptera; family Nolidae; genus Pseudoips; species Pseudoips prasinana. Next base: position 16,651,758 of record OX621245.1, read on the forward strand.
TTAAAATGAATACCGAGTTCCAGTTGGATTCATTTTCACAAACTTGAACATTACAAGAACGCTGTCACGATCATGCCAACCATAGAAAAATCCTAAACTATTGACACATCATCCGATTGAGTCGTTTAATTTTGGTCAAGCTCTATAGCAGTCCCAGAAATGGTGACAGAGTAAAATAATATCACGTCTCTTAACTGAGAAACCTTTGAGTAGGGTTTTTAAATAAAGAAATAGATGAGCGTGGTTCAAATGGTTGACTGGGGTTTACCTGAGCCACGGTTCAGCGGCGGATCGCGGCTAGTTTTAAATAAAAACGTAATAAAATATAATTTTATGCAAATACACTTCAGTATTCAGTATTTACTTTCATTTTATTCAAAAACAAGCTGCTTATAAAATAGTAACTTATTTTATAGTTCTAGTTTTATAATTTGGATGAGTCATCATCATCATCATATCAGCCGAAAGTCGTCCACTGCTGGACAAAGGCCTCCCCCAAAGATCTCCACAATTGGTTGTGTATTAAGAGCCAAATAAAATAACTTTTTGTTGCTTTTTATTATTAAGACTGACATGAGGAACTATTATTGTGTAAACTGTGACGGTAACTCACGTAATTAATTGTATGTTAGAGTCGGCCACGTCCAACATAAAATTAAATTAATTACTTAAGTTTCTCGTCATAGTTTTTACGAACTGTTTATTACTCTTGATTTTAAATCGTTCTTCTTTTTTTTTAATTCACCCGCCGAGTTATTATCATCCCAGCTTACGGATTTGTAATCTATATACGCGAGTGAGTTAATGTGAAAAAATATGCGGATCAAAACTATTTTTTACACTTCTAATTTAAATAATCTACAATATAATAGTTGACACTTCACGTTAAGATGTACCCTTTGTATGTATAAAATAGCTCATAGGAAGCGTGCGGTGACGATGACGCGAGTTTCATGCATTTTGTTCATCCTAAAAGTGCTCAACGCAGCTAAAGAACTTTTCAGTTCAAAAACTTTTTCATATTTATTGAGATTGCGTTCGACCAGTACATTAGAAATAGTTGTTTTGTAATCCATTTATATTTGATTTGTATTTTCCGTCTAAAATATATAAGGTAATACCATACAAAACATAATTTTTCATTGAAATTGGCAATGATTTCATGTCATGTCTATAACGTAAACTGCCATTTAATAAATTAGAATTAGCACATGATTAGTTTTGAATACACTAATCGTTCGCTATAACAGTAAATCTATAAAATTATATTTCTGCGACTTATGCTAAGAAAGGTTAATAAAATAAATCACAGACATAACAATAAAGCAAATTACATTTCAGTTATTATATTTAATGCCTGCCAAGTGGCGAGGGGTGTAATAATTTATATGACAAGCAGATGTAAAATGGCTTAGTCCGCAGTCATTTTAAGTGGATCCTATGAGCAGCCACTCTTCATTCTGATTTCTCAATGTTGTAGCGACAGTTTGTGTGTAAATAAGATATTTTTGCAAAGTTTACATTTTCTGTGCAGTTCCACTCTGTATTGGAAACAGATTAGGATCATTTAAGGCACGTCTAATGACCTTTGTACATGTATGCATGGATTTTTGATTAATATAGAAAATCTTAAAGTAAGAATAATAAAATCAATAATGAAATCTTTGAAGAAGCCAATACAAAATCAATTAAGTCACAAGTAATATTTAATTCACATTGCTATTTACATATTTATATACATTTTCTGGTAGTAGTTACTCGAGGAGTGTAGACTTACCATCAAATTCATTCATTCATACTCGTAATATCCACTCCACATTAATTTTCAAGCTCAGTTGCATAATGGATGTTTGGAATTATACATACATAGACTCACGCCTGTTTCCCAGAGGGGTAGGCAGAGACAACGGATTTCCATTTGTCACGATCTTTGCATACTTCTTTTGCCTCGATTACTGTCATTATATTCTTCATACATGCTCGCCGGTTTAGGGTACTTCTGACCTGCCCTTTCTTGAGAACATCTCCAATTTGGTCAGAGAATGTTCGACGTGGTCTTCCCCTTCCGGTTGTCCCATTCACACAGGCCAGGTATACTTCTTTTGTCAATCTTCTTTCATTCATCTTTTCTAAATGGCCAAACCATCTCAGCATGCCTTTTTCAATCTTTGTGACTACATCCTCTTTCACACCACAACGCTCTCTTACATCAGTATTTCGAATTCTGTCTCTCAAAGTCACACCACACATACTTCTCAGAGCTCTCATTTCCACTGCATTTATTTTACTTTCATTCTTTTTCTGCCATACCCAACTTTCACTTCCATACATTAAAGTTGGCACTAACACTCCATCGTGCACGGCTAGTCGAGCCTTCTTTGATACTTGCCGGCTACTCATAAAGGCGTGTAGTGCCCCATTCACTCTGTTCCCCGCATTTACTCTTCTAACAATATCTTTTTCATATTTCCCATCTCTCGTAAACAAAGTTCCCAAATATACAAACTCATTCACCTGTTCGACTTTCTCTCCTCCAATCACAATATCACACGCTGTCGTGTATTCATCCCTCTCAAATACCATTACTTTCGTCTTACCTACATTCATTTTCATCCCTTTCCTTTCAAAAGATTCATACATATTTGTTACCATCACCTGCAACTCGACCGCCGATGATGCAAGTAAAACTTGATCATCAGCGTAGAGCAGACATTTGATGAGTAACTCATTCATCCTTACACCGCATTCACTTTCTTTCAAATCTTTTAAACAGCTATCCATGAATAGGTTAAACAACCACGGTGACGCTACACATCCCTGTCTAACACCCTTTTGGATGCTAAACCACTCGGTGTATGACCCGTTAATCCTCACGCAAGCTCTGGAATCCCTATAAAGAGATTTCAGTGCTTGAACAAGGTTGTCGTTCAACCCATACATGGACAGTACCGACCATAGTTCATTCCTCAACACTCTATCGTAGGCCCTTTCTAAGTCTACGAAGGCACAGTAGACCTTTTGGTTTTTGCCCAAAAACTTCTCTACTATGCTTCGCAGAGAAAAGACCTGATCCGTGCATCCCATTCCTTTCCGAAAACCCGCTTGTGCATCCCATATTTTCGCATCGGTTTCTTTCACAACTCTTTCAACCAATACTTTTGCATACAACTTACCAACGACGCTGAGCAGACTAATGCCCCTATAGTTTTTACAGTCTTGCCGTGAGCCTTTCCCTTTGTAAAGAGGTACAATGACAGCCTTGCACCAATCACTTGGCACTTGGCCGGTGGTATAGCATAGATTGAAAAGGCTGCACAGCTGACTCGCTATGACGCCATGTCCAGCCTTCAGCATCTCGGAAGTTATCCTGTCATACCCTGGTGACTTACCTGATTTCATACCCTTAATAGCTTTCACAATCTCATCCATACCAATTTCATCTTTACATTTGTTCTCGTCTATACTTAGTGAACTACGTTCACTCTCTGTTACACCTCTTTCATACAAACTTTCAAAATACTCCTTCCAACGTTTTAACACGCATTCTTCCCCTTTCACTATATTTCCATCTTGGTCTCGTATGGATTTCAGTTCTGAGGTTTGAGTTATGCCTCTTACTGATCTAACGGATTTCCAGAAAAACTTAATGTTCGTCTGAAAATCCTTAGACAACCTTCTATCAAAATTATCCTTTTGTTCATTTTTCTTTTCGTTCACCACATCCTTTACAATTGCTTTCATTTTCCTATAATCATTCCAGGCCCTTTCTATATCCTCATTCGTCGCCTTATGCATTCGTTCGTTTGCTCTGGTGGCTAGCCAGTCTAACCACGCTTTCTTCTTTTCACATACAACTTTTTGTACACTTTTATCCCACCAAATATTCTTCATCTTTCTTCCTCTTCTTCTCTTTATTACACCACATACTTCACCAGCTACACTCACCACACCTTCTTTGACTACCTTCCATAGCTCTTCTACTTCACTTATGTCTTCAGATCTCTCAAACTTCTCAACCAACTTACTTTTGTACTCATCTGCCACTTCTTCCTCTTGCAGTTCCTCTACTTTTATTCTCTCTAGTACACTTTTAGTCTCAGGGATTCGGTGGCGCCATCCTTTGGACTGACCACTTATTCGGCTCATCACCAGTAAGTGGTCTGTATGGATTGCGGTCCCACGATAGACTCTTGTGTCTAGAACATTCTTTCTCAGTCTTTCATCTACAATCACGAAGTCAATCATACTCTTTCTCACATTTTTCCTCTCTCGTGTAAACGTATGGATTCTTTTATGTTCAAACATAGTATTTGTAACACAAAGACCCCATTCCAAACATATCTCAAGCAGACTGTACCCATTCTCATTCTCACTCTCGTCACCGAATTGACCTAGTACTCTTTCAAAACCATCACGTTTTACCCCAACCCATCCATTAAAATCACCTAACATTATTACTCTTTCATTATACCGACTTAACCGCAACACATCTCATTCATCACATCATTGGAATTATAATTAAAAATATCAAAAGTCTACAAGAAACAAGCTGGTAATGGATACTTGGTGTGTAATGAATTGATGAATGGTTATTGAGTTCTTTTATTTAATTAGCATTCAATAAAGAAATAAAAAATCCTATTAAATTCAAATAAAGCATTCTAAAAGTCCAACATGCCATACCCTTGTATAAATAGATATAATAGCTGCAACAGATACACGGCACGTAAAAAAATTAAAAGTGGAAGCCGAATGTAATAGTGTAGTACGGACCCCACGCCAATGCAAAATGGCTATAATTCTAGTGTCGTGCAGTGTGACATTTCTTCCACTAATTGTGTAACGAGTACTGTGATTGAATGTGGCAGGCTGCAGTCCATCTAACAGGTACACCCGGCCTCTCGGCCCCACATCTGACACTCCTCGTCTTCATGCCTCTTCCACTTTTCTTTTTTATTACTCCACATTCTGTGCATCTCGTCTCTGTATTTTTATTTCTCTCGCCGTTTAATAGTTTTTATTGGAAGCAACTACGTCAGACATAAGCGGCAGTCTATCGGCTAAAGTGTTGAACTTAAAACGCTTATATTATTTTACTTTATTGTATGACTAGTTTTCGAACAGCTCGTTCGAAAATTACAGACATTTAGCCACCATCGAATTGGATAATTACAAGCAGGATAATGATACGCTTGTAGGAATCGAGCAATTTGAGACACTGTTTAAGCCTTTTTTTAAGTGAAGTGATTAGTGTTGTCTTAAGATAGAACGTAAAGTCGTATTTTACGTATTTAATAGAGACGCTAAAATAAGTGTTTACGTACGTAACCATTGATTGTGTGTTTTTTATAAAATTTGAATTTAACAGTTATATATATATATATATATATATATATATATATATATATATATATATATAAAACCGTTAAATTCAAATTTTATAACGTAATTTTCGTAAATAAACAATGGAAGCTATATGAAAATTCAATCTACATACCTAAATAAACAACAAGGATAGTTAATTAATTCCTTATTTTCTTAATTATTAATAATAAATAATTAATTTTAGTTTTCATAATTACCAAAACACGAATGGTGCCTATATCCAATCGTTTTTGTCAAAATAAATATATAGTTTTAAGATATGCACATTTATTTTCGACTGCTAATCTTTATTTCCAAATACTTTTCGACCTCAAGCTTCTACGCATAAGGTATAGTATTTCTCTTCAGATGACCATGGAGTCGCTCGGCCGTGCAACTAGTTCACCCTTAAAAGTAAAATTGTAATGAAATTGGATTAACCGAGTACACCTGGAATTAATTGCTTTCAACGGTATTTACATGATTGAATTTTGTTGGAATACTGACAAAAAAAATGTAGACGAGAATATCTGTAGGGTATTATTATCCTATGGCGGGTGGAATTACTCCGTCGTACTTATACATACAAAACGGTAGGCTCAGTGTAATCACTAAGTTGAAATGTTGACACAGTTGATGATTTAATTGAATTAAATCAATCAAAAAAACAATCAACTTTAAAGACTAGACTTACATGTACTCTTAATACGACCGTATTTATGATGAGGGTTTTGAGAAAAGAGTAATCTCGTCAGAACGGGTTTTATTACGTTATCTTTTAACTTAGCATTTGTGGATCTAGCATCAAAACTTAATATTATATAACAGAAATTGATTTATATATACATCAATTGCTTTTCTGAAGTTATTTACAGATTTGATTTTCTCTTTGTTTTTTACGCGCTTAAAACTTCTTCTTCTTTCTTACTTTAAATAAAAAAATAAGGAAAACCTATAAAAATATTCGATTATAGACATATTGTCTTTTGTCTAACAGACCACAGAATGACAGCTACTAATTATGTTCTATCCGTGCGGTTGTGTAAAATTGTAGATTGATTATATAGTTTTGCTAATCTCTGGTCAAAAGTTATGCTAAAGTACATTTAACGTGATACAAAGTTCACCGGGTTATCTAGTATCCTATAATAGTCAAATATGTCATTTATATCCCCACAAACAAATGGTAATTTATGCCATAATAATAATATGTACTTTAATTTTAAATGATAAATGCATATATAGCTAAAATTACTTAGCTTCGAAGTACAGTAAATTTTTATATTAATTTTTACAATTTTGCTTTGCCGCACTAAACGACGATATTGTTTTAACAGTGGTATCGAGTCGTCGTCCATTTACAATTATAATGGAACGATTAAGATTGTACGTTTATTATACCTAAAATCATATGATTTTCACACTTCTTTGCTTTTTGCTTTCGCCTCTTCCCGTTACGCGGGGTCGGCTTTCTTAATCTTTAGGGGCCATTCACTGCGCTGCTAAGCATCCTTATCTTTAAAGCAAAGCTTTTTCATGTCCTGGATATTTGTCAGTGCAAGAAATTTGCGGTTCACCTCTCTCTCTTTTTCGTAGCCATGGTATGGCATTTTCTCACGATATCTACTATGTGTGTAAGAAAATCTTGGGATCTTAATTGAACCCACTTCCGATTAGGATGGAATTTTGCACACGCTCTGAGTTCTGATGACAATACATGGCTAGCTAAGAAACATCATTACAAATCCAATATGGCGGCCTCCCCAAGATGGCGGACTGGCTGTTTGAAATCCACCCCCATGATATGGGTATCAAATGAAAGTGTATGCGAGTGGGATACTAAAAAAATTATCACGTAACATAAATCCAAGATGGCGGCCTTAGTGCGTTCCAAAAGCGTGTTTTTTAAACTATTAACATTTATTTCATATGCTGATTAGATATATAGCGAGCCGTGATAGGGCCCGGTATAAGTGGAGAAATATGCCGAAGTGTGCTTAACTGAACGGGCAGACACCTGAGGGTATACGACTGTGCCATACGCAAGCGAATACTGATTTTCGAATACTACCCAAAGAAACTATTCCACGCCAATGAAGTCGCGGGCACAGCTAGTTTATTATATTATCGTTTAAGAGTTATTTTCGTTTTCGTGCATATCGCCCTCCGGCAGACCCTTAAGTTAATATGGCAGACGTTTTTTTAATGTTCTATCTCCGTAGTAATTTAATATTCTAGGTGCAATTTTTGCGTTTGGGTGGTCATTGAGCGGTTATTATCCCTACATAAAGCGGTAGGTTTGTTTCTTATTTTATTGTTTTGAAGTATATCACAAGTTAATAGGGTTCAAAACATAGTACTAACTATATCGCCATTGTCTGGAAATGATTATAGTACCTTATGTTGTGATTGCTCATGTTTATATGTATACATAGAACTCTTTACGACATCTAGATCAAATGTCAGTTTCAACTAAGTATATTTCTTTGGTTGTTTATTTAAATTGTCATATTTTCGATTATTTATTGGAGTAAATTATCTTTTTACAGAATTAATTAATAAATTTTAGAATAGTACACAGGTAATTCAGTGCTATTTATCTAAGTCCTGCAATAAAGCAGTATTATTGAGCTAGCAGTTATATAGTACTACATTCTTACTTACTTTTCGTATGGGCCGTCGTTACCCTAGAGTCAGAATTGTTCAAGCCGCTTATTACTCCTCTGGCATGGGTTAACGACTGTTTCCTAATAGCTTGAACTGGGACCAACAGCTTAAGGTGCCCTCCGAAGCACGGAAATGCTCAGAAATTATATTATATACTCAGAAAAACCACTTTAGTGGTCATCCATCGATAGACCGAAGGCGAGCAGTGTTGCTTAACCTCGCCAATAATTACGGACCTGTGAGAGCATCTAGCTATGAGCAGTATAATACTTATTAATATCATACCGTATGAAAATAGATTAGAATAATTATTTTGTTAAAGCCCAAAATCCAGGATCTAAGGGTGTGCATTTTTATGTCTTTATATCGTTTTGTAGTTTAACTTGTATTGTTAAGATAGTGCACCCAATTGGTATCACCGGACCGTCACTGATCGGCAAGGTTAAGCTAATAGTTACGCGGTCAGTCTGTAGATGAGTGACCGAGAACGTGCTTTATTTTCTAAGTATCTCCGCGCTTAAGTGTCCGGTTTATAATCGTTATACAACAGGCATAAGCCTCGTCCTAAAAACAATTTATATTACTATAATTAGCTCGATTCTATGTTCGATTATATCCATTGTAATTAGGTAATTGATAGATAATCACAAGTTTACTAACGTATTTTTGAGTACGTTTAAGATCTATAATGATTTCGATCTAGTTAACACACAATCATTAAATTGTCCGTGTTGCTTCGACTATCATGAATAACTTTATAAAAATAAAATAAATAATACAACCGGAAAGCTCTTGTCACAGCAAGAACTCATAAAACCCACTAATTTATTTATTATTATTTACTTTTGAAATTAATTCTTATAAAACTTTAACAGAAATGTGTCTGTACGTTAAAGATATTAACAGTAAAATATTCAGATATCGATTATTGTATTTTTGGTTTTATTGATTATGGTTTTAATGCATTCGATGAATCCGACGGACCAGGCATTTCGTCGGTTGAAATTCCTATAAAGTAACTACATTTAAATCGGAGCGGTGCTTAAGTTAAGTAGCCGATTACTACGTTACACGGCACTTATCCCTGACACAATACATAACAATGGCATCTGCCATATATGAGCACTTCGCCAGTTAATCGATTCACTAATAAATATGACGAATCAGTTCCAAAGTTCAGAGATGAGTCACCGTCTATTAAAAGTACTGTTTTATATCAAATATGCTTTTTTATTAAATCTACCAGTTCTGTTGGGCTTTGACGGAAATGTTTTTGTATCAACTTATTTACAGGTCGGAGATTAAACTAAGATTATATTTTAAATTAAAATTCTTAAATAAAATAATGTATAACTTAAGTAAACTGTACTCTTCAATCCAAGTCGCAGGCAAAACCTAGTTAAATACAAATTCGATAAATCCGGAACTCGATAATTTATAGCAATAATTATTTCTCAATTCTCTTCCTAATTTATGTTTAATACCGCTATAAAAATGCCATAGCTACGTGATTTGAATTTGTATTACTTAGTTGTATTTAAATGAGTTCACACCTATCGATGATAATGTTCAAAGTTTTTTCGCTGAGTTGGGTTTGTGATAGTTGAGATAAATGTGGAGATTAGGTTGTTGTACAGACGTTCAAACGGGCTGATACACATCGTGTTCGCTCTATCTTCTAGGATGGCTCAAGTTATGTTTAGTTCTTAAACCGCCACCCTGATGACTGGAAAATCTATGATATTTCTCATAGAACTTTATTACATGAGCAAAGAAATATGTAGTTTAATATTTGAAAATTGATTGATTTATTGTATTGATAAAGATAATATTGATTTCTTTTGGTATTAAAAAATATATAGTATTGTCATATTTCGCGCAGAATCAAATATCAACGATGGCACTTAGGAACTTTGATACTGTATTACTTTCAAACGTCGACTGATAGTGAATTTCCAAATACTCAAAATCGTTGCAGAATTTGCTGTCTTATAGAATTAAGGGAACGCTGATCAATTTGAGACATAGTATATTAAAAGACAAAGGCGCGCATACCATTGCCCAAGTTACGCATTCTGATTGTTAGGAATAAGCAGATACTCTTACAATATCTACAACCTAAATATCAGTAATAAGTAACTAGAAATAATTACGGAACAGAGACGTGGTCGCTCACTATGGGCCTTATTAGCAGGCTCAAGGTCACCCAAAGAGCAATGGAGAGGGCTATGCTCGGAGTTTCCCTGTGGGATCGAATCAAAAATGTCGAAGTCCGCAGGCGAACCAATGTCACCGACATAGCCCGAAGAGTTGCAAAACTTAAGTGGCAGTGGGCGGGGCACATAGCTCGTAGATCCGACGGCCGTTGGGGCAGAAAGGTTCTCGAGTGGCGACCACGAACCGGAAGACGCAGCGTGGGCAGGCCCCCTACAAGATGGACCGATGATCTTGTGCGGGTCGCTGGAAACTGCTGGATGCGAATAGCGCAAGACCGGCAATTGTGGAGATCTTTGGGGGAGGCCTTTGTCCAGCAGTGGACGTCTTTCGGCTGATATGATGATGATGATGAATTCTAAGATAATTTAATTTATTTCGAACATGGTCCTTACTAAATGAACACGGTGTTTTTAGTTTTATCTTTGGTATTACGGATGCCATCTACGAAACCTTACAATTAAGGGAAAATAATAGCTATGTTTACACGTATAAACTTATAATGCGCTCTGGAAGAACAACTTTTTCTATCTCGGCAATTGAAAGAGATGTATTTGGATTTAATTTGGCAGTGTAAACTAAGAAATGGATACCGAAGACTAGCCTAGTTCTAATTAATAAGAAGTTAACAAAATGTTATGTTATATATTTATTTTTATGAAAAGGTGCACATTTAGTTCTCTTGAAGGATATTTCTTCTCAATTTTACCAACCTAAATTAAATTTAATGTATAGACTTAATTAAGTAGAACAAATAAGTGACTAAATAAATTAAATTTAATGTATAGACTTAAGTAAAGATACTATCTTTACTTCTGACCTAATAATAATATCCAGGGACATTATTTACACATGGCCATCTGATCCCAAACTAAGCAGAGCTTGTACTACAGAAACCAGATTACTGATATACTACATACATAATTACACCCAGATTTAGGACAAACAGACATGCTCATGCACACAAATATCAGCCCTGGATGGGAATCGAACCCACGATGGTGAAAAGCAAGCATTTGCCAACCACACCAACAGGCCCATCGATATTTATGTAACTATGTTACAGAGAAATACTGTAAATAAAATTATTTCGTTGGTTTTAGTTAGAGTCGAGGCCGTTATCGTCTTCTTGCTGAAATTAGAGGATCGTACATGTAATCTTACGAATAAAGAGGGTTGGCAGCACCGGATGGCTCATCGTGCGTTCATTACCTCTTAGTTCAGTCATATGTGAAGGCAGGGAGCGCCTCGGCCTGCGATTAAGCCACCCAGCCCATCATCGGTAAGATATAAATCGTGATAATAGTAGATTATTTTAGAAATATCGACGGAACACCCGGGAAATGCGCCCGATGCAGCGATTACACAGAACTCACTGACGTAATTGCGCCTCTCATTGATACCTCACGAAATGTAATTAGGCTTTGTTCCAGCTAAGTGCTGTCCGAAGACTTGCCCTCATCGGTAAATAGAGCGGGCATCGATATATAATCGTGATATTAGATGATAGATACTGCTGTGGACGTGGGTAAAATCGTTGACCTTATCAGAGGGGAGGCAAGGGTTTGTAATACGTCACACGAGATTTCGTGTGTGGTTATACTTACCACCATATACGCCTCATGCTTGTTTGGGAACTTGGTATTAATAAAGTACTTGAATACATTGTTGTTTCTAGATTAATTTTAAGGTATGCAGTATTATCAAACTAAGTTCAAGCCCGTTCGGAGTTTGAACCACAATTCTGGCGGTTACTTTCGTAGATAGAGACGATCAAATTTCAGAATTTTTGACCGCTCTACTTATTGGAGATCAGAGAGAGTATTTCATCTGTCTTTATAAACAAATCTTTATTTCGAAGTCAGAGTAACACCAGCGACAATCGTTACAATCAGTCAGAAATCAAATAGAATCTGACACCTGATCTTATCATCTAGTTTAGTGGTTTTCAAAGTTCTTGCCCCACATGACAGTTAGACTGGTGCCAACCTTTATAAATATAAAGAAAATACAAAGATGATACTAATTAGAAGTTCATATTTTGCGACCTATTGCAATCACTCGCACATTAGTAAATGTTTGTTATTTAGTAAACGATGTTATGGCACCGATCTTAATCGATTTTTATATATAATTTATACCGACCCTGTCACCTTTAAATCGGAGTGTCGTGCGCAGTTTTATGCGAAAGGGTTATATATCATAGAAATATATGTCATTCCGTTAGTCAGAGGTCGTAGCAATAATACAGTTGTATGTTCAGAAACGATAACCTATCGCCCCTGATAGCGCTGGCGCTCTCATAGCGTTTGGTAGAGATGCGGCACTTATCGTGTCTAATCAGGTTCGCACGCGGCGCGGTGGCTAAATCATCCGATTATTGATTTCCGATGTCGCGGTCGTGATCGGGCGCTGGATTCAACGTTCGGCGTGACAGTGCAACCATTGTCGGAGCCGACGGCGGCTCGCGCTCGCGACGCGCGCGCATTCTCCATGATTAAACGCTTGTAATTCCAACAATATCATCCCGACTGTCGGATTCAATCTGCACACGCCGTGAGCCGCTCGACTCGTGTCATCTTCCTCGCGACCTGACTTAACAGCGAATGGAACACTTGTATGTAATAAGTCAGTTAACATTAAGACCCCGTGCCCTGGAAATGTCTCCGCTCGTCTAAAGAAAGAGAATAGCGATATGCTCTCTCGATGGATAAGGATCTTTTAGTGTGATAACGTCGCGATTTATTATTTTACTTTCATAATCTTTATTACGCTTAAGGCGCTGTGTAAGCTACATTTAAAAAATAAATGGTTTTGAACTTATAGTCCTACTCTTTAAGCTACTACTCTTAAAGCTTCTATAGTTTCTTTTACATTTTATTTTTGACGTTTGCCGAATAAGATATGCTTTATTGAGAGAAGAATATGTCTATTATGATAAAAGTCTTTATGACATAGTGATACACCACAGCGATCATCACTCTACTTGTATCGAGTCTATACTCTAAATATATAATGGGCCTATGCTCATTATCCTCGCGATTTTCAGCAATGACATCATAATTTTATTTTTAAATTACTTGGCGCTAGTGCAATAACTGAGCACCCTTTTGTCTCATTTTTATACTTATAGAATTTAAAGTATCTATTAAAAAAACTAAGCACCCGTAAAATATCAGCTACAGGGCCTTAAATATGTATCAACGCCTCGCTGGTCTAGTCTCATAGTATTAGCTGTGAATTTGATACTAATATCTTCAATATTGTATTGTATCAATTGCATTCATTTATATCGTAAGTAGGTTAGTATAATTTTATTTTAGAACTGACTGATGCTGGCAACTTCACCTCCGTTAGAATAGACATTCATAATTCTATTCAATAATATTTAATGAAATGTTGTTAATAAAGTATATCGTAGACTCTTATCGAGGACTTACTGGATGGTCATGTTAAAAATAATAAGAATAAAATGATTAATGAACATTCGAAACAGGCATAAAGTTGCCGACATCAGCCAAAATAAAATTATACTAACCTACATGACTTACATGGTTTCCACCAGCCGTGGTCACGGGTCGGTAGTCGACCCGTGACCACGGCTGGTTGAATTCATGCCGAAACGTCGGGTAACCCAAAGGTAATGATTTGCCTTAAATCTTTATCGCGATTTTGACCCGTGTCTACAATATATAAAATTGTGTACAAATCGCAAAAGTTTAAAAACATTAATTTAAACAATCAATCAGGCAATTTTCTTCCGATCCTCTAATGCTGATGAAAATTTACACCAGCCTACAATTAAACTATTTCGTTGAATTTCGTTGAGAGGCGTTTTCTAGTGCTGAAGTATCAAATAGACATCAATTCTTGAAAATGTTTTTGACGTTAAGATTTATCCTTATTCCCTATTGCTAACCATAGCTTGGCGGTTTTGAAGAGGTCACATTTAAATGATAAGTTTGCCAATTGTATACTTTGTAATTTTATGCTTCTGAATCTAATGTTTCTGTAATAAAAATGAGCTAGTCTATCAAGTCGTTTTACATGAGATATTCATGAAACTAGACTATCAGAATAGTATTAGGATTGCCTTTAGACTTGATATTTGTTTGATGAATTATTATAAAAGTCTTTACGATATAGTGTTAAAACAATTTGTCCTCATATAATTGACTGTATCGATCTGATGTTGGACCACAGCGATCATCATTCCACTTCAATATTTTAAATATATAATGGGCCTAGGCTCGTTATATAAATTTTAAAACATCAAAACAAGATAGATATTAATTTTATCACATGAAGGCCTGTAATTATCTGATATTAGACTATAATTGCTACCATACAATTTGATTATAAGTTTAATTGTGTTTAATTTTTCGGCATTAATTAGAAAGTATCAGGAATGATGTATTTACATTTTAAATTATACGTTTACATCATTAATTTTTGTTTCGCTGTACTTGTCGAATATAAGGGGAAAGTACCGAGATTAAGCTAGTTTGCATTTAAAATCTGATGTCCCACGCTGGCTCCATCAATCAATCTCAATTCCTTAAGAGTGAAAGGCGTGTTTTTCAAGTATATCAGATAAAATACCCTGTTTACAAATTTTTGCTCTTATTGCACACATCGCCGCTCTGGACAATAATAAGGGAGGCAATTTCTCGCGACATGAGATCGGCGGATGGTAACGAGCGGTCCGCTGTCGTTATTAAACCCCATTGTTGTGATGCGCCGTATAAAGCCTAACGCAGTATAGTCCCCTTCTAATACATGCAGCCGATATACCACTGAAAGTGCATTTGCAGTGTGATTAACTCGCAATGGGTACGCGGCTTAGTGCCGGTGTAACAGAATAGGGATGACCTATTTGCAAACTAGTCTTAGTAATATTCATGCAAAATTTGAAGTAAATCCATGCAGTACGTGTGAGTTTAGCACGGACATACATACAGACAAACAGACAAAAATTCTAAAAACTATATTTTTGGCTTCGACGTCGATTGTAGATCACGCCCTAAGTATCCTTTTTCTTTATTATTATTTATATTATTTTTTTAAAATTTTCTCCCTTTTGTAGGGGTTAATTAATTGCCACAAGGACCATGGTCAAGCATGACAAGGTAAATTGTGAAAGATTATATAGTGGAAGATGTTAAAAACTTTCTAGTGACTCATTATTATTATTATCCTTTTTAAACAATATTCAAGGTACAATTTTGACTTTCCTACATTTTTATGATATGTATAGATATATATCTTTATTAACAAAACATAAAGGCAATCGAAATCGAAGGATTATATATTTTGACCCGTAGACTTCTAATTTGGCATAACGAATGCTATTTAATGGCTTAAGAGGTGTCACGTGCTCTTAAAAATATTGAGATGTTCATAAAGAAAATGATCACAAAAACATGATAAACTCAAAACTAGGAAATCGTAAGTTTAACTGTATTCTGTGCACAAATCATCCAAACCTACAAACCATGTACACCGGAAGATAAAATTAGATTTCCGAGCGATAAAATTTATGATTGCAGAGTTTTGAGTACAAATGCTATAAACTAAAATCAAATTGCTAAATAAATTTTAAATACATTAAAATACTAAAAATAAAAATATGTTATATCATAAATTTGTACTTAGCCACCCCATTCTGTCAATATATTAAATTTAATTCCCCATATGAAAGTGAACCTTATGCCTTTGTGATAAACTTGAAAATCTATAAAAGAAATTTGGCAGATTGGGGTAGCTTGATGTGCTGGCGTCTGTACAAACATACAGTGTACTAATGTCGAATATTTTCAATTTGTGATAAAGCTGGCTTTTTACCCTTTTAAATTTTTACCATTCTGCATATTTCCGTATCAATGAACTTTTCAACTTCGACTTTGATGCAAAATAAACATTTAGTGCCAAATATATACTAGAGCAACAATAGCATTATAAATAGCTTGAACTATGCAATCCTATATATAAATATATATCTGATGCCTGATCAAGACATTGAAAACCATTTCAAGGTTTCTTTGCGTAAAATTTACGGTCAATGTCACATAGTAAATTCATTAAAAGTGAACATACAACCAAGAAATAATTTGCTCGCACATTTTTAACCGGAGTTACAATAGCCACTTGTTTTGCTGTTTATATTATTTAATGAACTTGGAGGGCGGCAGGCGGTTGTAAAATGTAATAATGCCAAATAAACTAAGTATTCAATATTTGTACTGGTTGTTTATGTAATGGCAGGAATATTTGATAAATAGGAATATTTTTCCAAATTTAAATATGGCATGCTAGATATACTCTGAATTTAAAATATCGGCGAGTATTAGAATACTAATCTAGTAGTTCAGTAATATTTAATAGTTCAGTAAAATTCGACTACACGTGTGGCTCAGCGGCTAAGACAGTCGCGGGTTCGAGTCCTGCGTCGTACAACTATTGGTGAGACCCATAAATAGTTGTTCTGAGTCTGGATGTAATTGGTTTCCGTCTATTATATGTTTGTAAAGTACCCCGCGACATAGGGATAAGATTCCCTAGTGAGGGCGTTGTCTTTAAAAAGATACTTTCTTGTTAGCTTTCTTTGGAAAATAAATTTATACAACAGCTCCTGGTCATATCACTGTACTTAACAGTCGTGTAGACACTGACACAAATATTTAGAGTCAGAATTACTAAAATATATGAGTCTAAGAAATGGTTGTCCTGTGCGACTCGAAACTCATGGGTACCGAGAAGAGGCTTTTCTTAACCTTTACCACCTTTACTACGCTAGCGGTTTATCTAAATATTAAGATTTCTGACATATATAACGTATTGAAACATTTTACACTGTATTAGAATATTAACTGGTATAATTCGATTTATTTTCAACTCATCAACTAAATATTAAAAACATGTACAATGTATTAAAAATATTTCTTATTATTTATTCTAAAACTGAATATTTTTATACAGCTCTATATATAAGGTATAAAGTTTTATACCGCCAAAGAAACAACAGGTATTAAAATATTATCTGGTAAAGTATTCTGATAATACATTATGCTAGCTTTTGTTCACTTAAAATGATCAAATAAATATTACAATCTGTAATAACTTCAAGACAGTAGTTACAATAGTTATTCTAGTCGAAATAAATCAAAAATGTAATTAATGGGACTAGCGAAGTGCAACGAGGCAAATATTGAATTTGACAAAGCTAATAGTGCAGCATTTTCAGTGATCATTAAAAAAAGTTTGTTGCTTATTCCCCACAAACACGGCGATCAGCTGACGCACTAGGAAAGTAAGTAATCAAAAGATTTTCTTATGTTCTCAAACTGATGTTCTAGGTATCTTTTAGTTCCCTGAGTAAATTGCGCCTCTTAAATATGTAACGCTACTAATTCATGCATACATATCCATTATGAATCCATGATGGAAGAATAATATACTCATGGTATACCACATAGTATGAGTGTATTATTTTTCAAAAAGACAATTGAAAAAAATATTATAGGCGTATTTGAAGACTTGATATTATTATACTAAACAGAAAATCGTGAATGATTTACTTACCCATAAAGTACGAGTCGTAAAACAACAATGTTATCTTTGACCTGAAGGGGCAGCCCTGGCAATCTATGGCTGAACTCTATTATCGACTGTTAAGGCGCCACCAGTTCAAGTAAAAATTTCATGCGAGGGGGTGAGGCATGCACATAGCCCCCCGCTGCAGCGGGGCGGGAGGGAAGCTACGGCGCTCATTGATGCCACGCGCGGGCAAATTCTTGTTATTATTTTCGTTTCGGTGCGCATACAGTGTAAAAATAGTAGTAGTGCAACTTAAATTTTATGGGTAATTAAATTTTTATTGGGCATAAGAAATGGTTGGTGGGTAAGTTAAATAAATACAGTAATAACTTATAAATATATTTTATATCTATTATATCATATGACCTCTTTCAGGTTTTGCATACGCTCCATTTAATTTAGAATATTTGCAATTCTTTTACATTATACAACTGATCTAATATGTAATGTAAATTTAAGATTATAAATTACAAATAACCTAAGGGCTGCAACTTTCGAACGGCAAAACCAATTTTCATGAAATGTCCTTCCCAATTAAACTAACTTTCAGATGAAATAAATGCATTTAATAATTAAAATTTAATAATTTAATTGGTGGATCCCTTTAGAAGCTGCGATGCCCCAGGCAGATACACAGATATACATGTTAAACTTATGACACCTTGTTTTGTGTCAGGATTTAAAAAAAAAGGTGGAAAATAAGTAAGTGAATACAATCATTTTACCGATCAACAATGCTTAAAACAGAAACTAAAAGATAGGTGTAACGTGTGTATCTTGGCGTGGTGTCTATGGCGTCTTAGCTCCTTAACGGATTATTTAAAAAAAAGTATGTTTGAAATACATCATTATTTAATAATCTGCGAAATTAAGAACTGATATCGTTTCTTCATCCTGAATTCTGATACCTGCATTAAAAGAGATATCCGTATTGCGTGCTATATTATTTATGTCTTCCGTAATGCATAGTACATTATTAGACTGTTTGTTCTCCTTGTCTGTTTCATCGTCCCTTAATGGTAATCTCCTACTATACCGTGAGTCAACCAGCTCAACAAGAATTTGATTAATATAAAAATCAACCAGCTTTTCCTCCATCTTATTTTTCCAAAACTGTTCGTCCTTATTTATATTAATGACCTTTAATGGTGCTTTCTCACTTTCCCATATACCAAAAATACACTTTTCTCTGCCACTAATATTCAACTGACCTTGGATTTGAAAATACCAATTACAGTTTGTGTTAATTGATACCTGCTTAGATTTTTTATTGTATTTATAAATTTGTACTTTATTCGTTTTTATAGCTTCCTCCATGCCAACTTTGGAAGGAGCTACTGGACATTTTATTTCAATCAATGTGTCATCACCTACTAGTCCATCTGGACTCGCTCCAAGAAATGGATATATTTTATGAACAAATGGCCTATTTGTTCCTTCGGAGAGAAAGACCTTCTAAATTTTCTAAAAACTTCTGCTTAGCTATTTTCAAATCTGAAACAGGGACATAATTAATTTTATAAACATCGCAGATTATTTATATATAGACTCATAAAGTAGTTTTAAACGTGTGTGTGTGTTTGTATCACTAACTTTACAATCATACAATCAATTTATCATCTTTAAATTTAGTTTAGAACATTATATAAACACAGTCGACTAGTATAGATTACACAAAATACATTGATAAGTTAGGATGCCATGATGACCTAGACTGAGTAGTCCAGCACTCACTTAGCTAGTTTTTATTTATTTACCAAGTATCTCTTACCCTCAAAATGCATGTCAGGGGCGTTACTGGAACTCCCGTAATCATTTTGAGGTTTTGAAGAAGTTTTACAACTCAGTCTGTTCTTCTTTCTTGGCATTAAAATTGTACGTTTTCTTTTTTTATCACGTTGCATTTCTAATCTCGTCACATAACTGTTTTGGCTTCGACCGATAAGACTTTTCTGCATAGTAGTAATAGGCTTTCTTGTGTTAAACGATACGACTGCTGCAGAACATCGAGATTGGTATGAGCGACGCATGGAAAAGTTAATTCGTTTTCCGCCTACAAATTTAGCCACAACGCTATTGAACCTTTCAACAATGTTGGTATCCACCTTCTCTATAAGGCTACGTGACTTAGATGCCACGCTTTCAATGATTACTTTTAAACGAAACCACATAGATGAAGTACTTTGCATTTTCAAAACATCTGAGCTCTGTAAAATACCCACTTTATCGCAATAATAATCTTTGCATTGTTGGTGTTCTCCGAAAGCATGTAGAGGTGAGTTAGTGATATCTGAGTACAACTGTCGTATTGCTTCATTTTTGTTCTCCTGGATCCCGTTGTGTTTTAAGGATAACACTACTACTTTACGCATAGTCATTACTTTTTTGTCAGACACCATTTTTCTATGGGCTAAAGGATATTTTAGATCTTTTCCTATTGTTCTCAGTTTTTTGCACATATTGCGCAGTATATGGTTTCTACATTCGATTTTTTCTACTATATGGTCAGGATAGGGATTAGCAGTTAAAATTTTTGTATATGTCGAAGAATCTCCATCTGCTATTACTTTTCCATATATTATGCCGTACATCTCGAGAGATTGCTTAAAGCCTTCACAGATAATATCGGACTCCATGCTTGATGAAGGGCCTTCGAAATTTTTATAGCAAGTATGTTCCTTTCGTTCAATTTTCTTATTTTTTGGCTCTTGCACACACCGTACAGTATTTATTCTTAATACCAATATATAAGACTTCACCAAATTTTCGTCCAATTATAACCGCTGCACCTGACAGTGCTGGATAATTATCACCATATGATCTGGAACTCCAGCATCCATCTACAAAAACATCTATCACAGGAACACCGTTTTTGAGCTGACCTTCTTTAATTGCGGCTTCTTTTTCTCGTTGAGCTGCAATTTTCATTTCATCAACTGCAGTTTTTTCCCATTCGTCAAATACACGATCTTGTAATCTGGTGTAATATTTTTCCGTAAAAACTGGAATGTCCATGGCAGAAATCAATTCTTGAAATTGTGCATATCCAATCCCAGTCGAAACTATTCCCTTTGCGGCAGCTGTATTTATTTCAACTTTATCGGTATTATTCTGGTCCTCCGAATTGATTACGAATACCGTGTTGCAAAAGTTGCATCTAAATTTATACTTAGAAAAAAGTCCCACTCGTTTTTCTCCAAGTAAAACCAGATTATTTAATTTGCATTCGAACAAAGCGTTATGTGAAGAGATTATTGAAAGATTCTTCAAAAAATAATTTAGATCTAAAATTCTACGTCCAGTCAAAGGTACAAAGTCTTCTGATTGTATTTGGTCCTCGACTGAATATGGTACACATTCTTCATTTAAGGTCGATTCCCTGTCAAAACAACAAGCTCAAGATGTAATCACATGAATAGAATAGCAAACAATAATTATTATAGATGATAAAAATTAAACATACTGAAGTTCTTTTGTGGATGCATTTGAATGCCTAAGAATAAAATTACTATCCTTACCATGATGAGATAACGGTGATCTGTAAATAAAGATTAAATACAAATATATAAGATAAATAGACAATTGGGTTATTAGAATTAAATAAAACATAAATAATCGTACTTTTGATTATCATTACAGACATTTTCCACTTAGACGTTACTGAGAGTAAAATATTCTTTAGCAGAGCTGAAACAAAGAAACATTAAATTTTACGAACTATACGATAAATCTATTTATTAATTATATAAAACAAAATGATCTTGTGCGGGTCGCTGGAAGCTACTGGATGCTAGGTACTGATTTATGGATTTCACCACGATAAAATTTAGACTAAAAAAACACCTTGTTACTTACTCTTGATGTACAGATTCTGCTGAGAAGGTGCAAGGCTCACTAATATCAGCATTGACTTTGCGCTTCTTTGATCTGAAATAAGTATATCGATTATAAAATAAATAAGCGTGATTATAGGGTTACTTACCTACATTATGTAATCATAATTAAGTCATGAGGTAATTAATGCTTTTTATTTACGTCTTTTTCAAATACTACGTAACAATATAAATGGAGAAACATATAAAGTAATAATAATATAACCAGGAAGATAAGTAAGAAAAGCGTAGTTTCCCAACTATTTCAAAAGTCAAGACGATTATATCTTACAATCTGGTGCATAAGCGGCTTGTTTATTTAGACTTGTATGCACTATAAGTATTTATAGTTAAAGTGATCCTGATCAGGTGCGAGACCAACGACTTGCTTTTGAGGCTCGGAGGTATAACACCATCATTTCCTGACCTCGGACTACCTACTAATAATTTTTCATAACATATCACAGCAGTTACTCTTTTTTCCCGACTCGGCAATCGAACCCCGGTCCTCACGATGTACGGTTACCGAACACGCTGGACCAAAGAGTCCGTCAATAGTTCTACTGTTCAATTCTATTTACTATGTACTGCGCGGTCACCTACTAGCGCAGACTTACATATACTATTATGGACTCTATTACTATAGAGTTAAAGTGCTATTAGAGAAACAAAATTATCGGTACTTACCCAAACATTCCATCATTGCGTTGACGTGTTTGACGTTTCCTTGTCCCAATTTTACTAAGCAACTTATGACGTTTATTTCCCATTATTACAAAAACAATAACTTCTTAAAATATAAAAAACCGTTCCCAAAAAAATCTTATAACCTGCCTACCACAAAGAAAAATAGCTACTTCGAATAAAGTAATTTCTGTCTTATATTTATTGAAATTTTTAATAAGTTGTTCGGCGATCAGAGCGACACAGAATCCACGTCCCGGGGCCGCGTCTGAACGCGAACTGAAAGTACAAGTCGTTCTGACATTTGTTCTTGTCTCCCGGCTAATAAGGTCGAACTTTGCGTAACGAAGGGCGGGCGTCTGTAAATGCAGGCGTTGAAGTCAATTTATATTTAAGGTTTTTATTTAATTTTGTAAAAAATAAAGAGCACAATAATAAAATAAACGGTCTATTCTTTTAGAAACTATTTAAGGTACAAACTTCTTAAAAAATAATATGCTGTTGTCGCTTAAAATATGGAGAAATTGGAGATGAACATTTTAATTTTTAGGTCACTTCACATTTTTTTTTTGCTTTGTACCTTTGTTGTTTTGGAAATCTACTCGGTTCATTATTTTATTCATATTCTTCACTGCCTACTGTATTTTTCTTAGTTTGGTAGCTATTTCGAGTCGTGAGATTCGTAAGAAGAAAAAGGGGCTTCTTACTGAGTTTTCAACTACGACGTCGCCTTAATAAAACTAGGTAGCGCACGCGGATTCGCGGCTGCTGGTGCTAGATGGCGTCGTTGGTGGATGCGCTCGCATTTGCATAAGGAATTGGGTGCGCACGCTTCAGTATCGTCTCGCGGCGTATTTCTCACGCTACCCGCGGCCATTGCACGCTCTCGCCATCACCGCCTCCTCTTGTCTAATGGCTTTGTCAGCACGTTGCCCCTGTTCAGACAATTTCTTTTTTTCTCGTATAATAAACTTTCTATAGCTACATGAAACCCTACACTTTAATATCGAAACTAGTTTTTAACAGGTTTTCAGAAAACCGTTTTCCGATATCGACGTTTTACTATGTTGGTTCACTAATGGTGCATACCAAAATAAACAAGCGATGTTAAATTCATAATTGCACGTGTCTTGTGATCGTTAAGACTTGAAGTTGGTCGATCATTTTTTCACTTAAAATACATGTTCGACGAAACATTCGGCGATAAGTGTCGTTAATTGTGTGTTACATTGATAATGGGGGATTTTCAGGCCAGACGTGTTAATGGTGGCCTTGATTTAAGTCGGCTACACCTGCATTGCGTATGCCCAAAGTGGTCAGATCGACGCAATTACCTGCCAGGAAATAAAAAGACATAAATAGTTATACGTTAAGGAACTACGTACAATATTATCAGGGCTTCATAAACATGGACAATAGTACCTGAATAACCACAACACGTCATTTAATAAAGAATATCGCAAACCTTTAAAGTATAGAAGACAATAGCTAAATGAATATTTCATAAGGCCATTATATAATGATGATGCTTATAAAACAGTAGTGCTATCAATTAGAAGCGAAGCAGCAGTAATTTCTTTTAGTAGATTAAACACAAAGCAAGCTTTGTCCCATGACCTCTAGGGTCGGGCTTATTTTATGGGTGAATAGCGTTTTAATAGAAACATAAAGCTCTAACGGCGTGCTACATCGAGCCATTCAATTGATAGAGAAATAAGGATGTAGAGTTAATCACATTGTAACATAGATACTTTCAAGTACGTAAGATACAATTCGGTCAATAATTTTTCAATTATTGACCGATTTAAATCTTACTTATTTATAGGTCCTAATGTTTACGGACTCAGTGCATGAACCTATATAATGTACTAGAAAAAAATGCAATATTCAAGTGCAGTAATAGTATTTAGCGTTTCGCAACTTCCTTTTTTTTAAGTGTAATGGACATAACTATAATATGATTCGTACATAATAATTAGTCATTCCCCCGTTTAATTATTGGGCTCGCTTTAGACTTGTACCATTTGTATAGTCATGGCGGTCACTATTGTAAGCACTAAGCAGACAGCACGCAAGAAATTCTCATGTAGCATGTTCCATGAAGTCGTCCCGGCTGCAGGGGCCGTGCGCCCGCGCCGCGAGCCCGCGTTAGCTGCGCCCGCGCGGTTCGCACAACTCTAGTGTGCGTAACTGATGACCGCTTACCAGCAATTCCCTATTGCTTAGTTCCTTGTTAATACTTCCAGCTAAAATAGCATTGTCCTAAGCAGCGGTTTAATAGATTTCGTAACGGGCATGTATAATTTATAATTGGCAGATTACTAGTATTTTAGAACTACTGAATATTAAAACAAGAGGTAGCTATTTATTAGTTAAATAACTACTTATGGTTTTAGTATTCAGTAGCTAGTGTAGGCTTTCATTAGCCATCAATTTCCTAACAAGTAGGTTGTTTTATTGAAAATAGTAGCCCAATTCTTTAGTTAATTTTACAGAAACAAAAGAACTTTGTGTGATCCAAAATAAGATTAAATATTGCTGTTCTGTTTGGAGCCCGGGTTTTTGTATCATATGGGATAGACTGACCACAAATGCCGCATTCTACCATGGTTTCAAGACAGGCTAAAACATTACAAAGTTACCTCCCTATACACGCGCAGGAGATCCTCGGATGTAACGATTATGTTTAAAGCCATTAACGGTTTAATTGACACCCCAAGCATTCTCGAACGCACATCTGTTACAATACCACATCAGGAGAGCAAGTTGTGCTTGAAAAACATTCAGCGTACCACTTTGCAGAACCAATAAAAAATACCTATTTACCGCATGGTCAAAACATATTATGAAAAATGAGTCTGGTATATTTAATAGTTCTATCGTCTCAAAAAATAAATAAAAGATTAATTTAATTTTAAAGTTATATTTAGTCATTATTTTATATTTTAAGGAGTTTTTATTTAAAAATATACACATATGTATTTAGATATATCTATTTATTTTATGCATTTGTGTGTCTGCATCTAATACACTCCCAATTTATTTGCGTAGTTTATTTTTACACTCTTTATATTAGCTTCACTTGTAATATATGTTTGTTTTTATCTTTATGTTTTTCATTTTCGTATGCATCCATTTTTGTAGACCAATTAACAAAAAAAATTAATCAAAATCAAAAGTCGTGTAAATCTGTGGCACAAGTCTATTGTTTATATTTTTATGTTGCACACATTCAGCCATTAACGACTCTTATCTGAAAAGTAGAAGCAGGACTGGCAGATGTGTGAAAATGTTTCGAAATTGTACCATTTATACGGTCTATCTACAGTCTATGTGGCGAGGTCCTTATCCGCGCGGTTCCCTTGTGGACTGCTAAAAGCACCCGACTTCGAACAAATATGACCATCTAAATAAAAGTAAATTACGTGCACCATAATCCATTGCTCCATAAAGGCTAATTAAGTATTAGAATGTGATAATATCGTTTAATATAGAATACAGTAATTAAATTAATCATGTGACGAGATTATTTACCCACATTCCTGTAATTATCTAGTGTAAACTGGTTACTTAATGATGTTGTTCTGTGCTTACGTGCTACGAATCTATCATTGTAGAAATATATTTCCTAGTGGCGGGTAACCAGGTTATCTTCTGTATCTAGGAACCGTTAATAAGCTAATTTGTATCGCACGGTCTAATAAATAGATTTATGTTAAGTGTCTCTTTATATATGTGGGACAAAGGTGAGCTGACAAGGTAGTCTGGATTGACTATATAAAGCGGTAATTACCTATCCCTTTTACTTATAAACACGGATCAGTTGAAGAAGTTGTTTATATTATACGCTTGAAGTTAAAAGGACATGACATTTGAAACAACACAACTTTTGAAACGTTTCTTATGGTAATACAAGTTTTTAAATAAGGGAGTAAGTGGCTAAACTTCAATAATGAGAATTTTAAACTAAAGTAAAATATGTTATATATATATAGATAGTTACTACTATAGTTTAATGTATTAATAAATAGAAAACATTTCATGATGGTTGAAACTAATTTTATGATAATATAATTCTGAGTATAATAAATACAGACCTCCTCCAAATCCTAGTCGTTTGAAAAATAATGATTAATTTGGACAACATAATAGAATTTGGAGTAGCCTAACCATCATAGACTTTTTTTAAATTTGTGTTTAGTTTCTTTTTTCAAAATAATTTACCTTAAATTCCTATTACATTAAAATATAAGCAACATATTGCTGTGTGGTGATGGCATAGAATATTATCACCCCATCTCATTCCGTGGCGGGCGTAGAAATCTACCGAGAGAATACTAGAGAACAGGCAGCAACGTTTTTCTGTGAACTATGACCATCAAACTGCGATCGCCACCCCGTCTGCCAAACGTGGCGATTATGGCTTTTGTCCAGCAGTGGACGTACTTTGGCTGACATGATAATGATGATAAGCGTTCTGCACTCCTTCTTCATATGAACTTTAACTGTTCCAAATTTCATACTCCTCCGTCCGCGCAATTTTCGTACAAATTTTTGCTAGTCCTAGATGATACACTAGCACTACAAAATCCCCCTTTTCCGTCTTTATAACAAATAAGTTGTCAGATTCAAAGTATAATTGCCGACTGCAACAATACTGGGAATTAATATACTTACATATATTCTTTTTTTGCCAGTGGCGTTAATCTAAAACGTAAACGATTAGTGGCTGAATGGTGGCACATACGAATAAATAAATGATTTTATTAATCCAGCATCGAAGAAAATAAAATGCACATTTATTTATTTTCTGACCTAGTATTCCTGGAGAACTTACCCAATATATTATGCATGCGGAGATGTATACTATAACTAAGATTCCCTTTATATTATTCCGCAGTAATCTTGAAATGAATCATTAACATATTAATGTGAATTTCAAATAAATTAACAGGTATTAATGACTAGTTGTATTTCAAATGTCCCTATATATTGCCATTTTGCACATTTATTGCTAAATAAAATGCCAACTATTAAATATTTAAACACTTGAGATTGCTGAATGGTATGAATTTTACTAGCACCTTTTAATATTCAGATGATAAAGATTTCCTTATCTCCGCGATAGTTCATTCAGCTACCCGGAACTGAGCAGGTTAGTGAGGTTTATTTAACTGATATTTTTACACTATAGAAATTAATTTCTGTATCGAGGGGTACTTTACAAAGGAGCCACTCTGGGACACAGTACATATACACTCAGAATAACAAATTTAGCTCAGAATTGAAATTCTTTAACGTGGTACGTTCTTAATAAAACCATTCACGCTGATTCTCAATTGCCTATCTTCAAGCATTGGACGAAACAAGCACTTAAACGCATTTCTAATTAGCCACCTAATCACTTGGTGGGCGAGATCATTACATACATGGTCGTCCTCTCCAGTAAGCACCATCGTCCTAGAAACGTCTCAGACGATAAGGATGACGATAACATTAGATACCTAAAACTACGGTCTAGATTATGAGAAAGAAATAAATAGTATTTGGCCGAGATACCACAATCGAGCGAATCCCTTCATGAATCTTAGTTGGGTTGTATGGAGTATCTCAAGGAAGTAAGGTACAGAAAACATTCCACATTTTTATTTCTGATCGAGTTTTTTGGCAGTGTGTTTCTGTAGCTGCGTCATGCATTGCACGGTAAGGAAAAAATATTGACGATTGCACACATAAATGGTACATTTTACTATTGGATGCGGGTAGCATACGACCAATTATTGTAGAGGTCTTTGGAGAAGGCTGTTTTGCAGCTATGGACTCCTTTTTGATCCTCCTTTTTTTGGCCGAGTTGATGATGACGATGTACATCTAAATAAATGACTTGAATCATCCTCTCCACATGTCCAAAGTATCCTATCATTTATTTTCCTATCTTTTTCACTACTTGTCGTTTTACAGCGCACTTTTATAGTTGTTACTTAGTTAATAATTTCTTCAAAAAATACCCCGTAAACATGTCTCGTGTTGAAGCTTCTCATCCAAGTTATATTTTCACTCTAAATTCCCATGGATGTTTATTTGAAAAATTCTCATTGTAAAATATAAAGCATAATTTAATTGCAACAGCTTGTTTCGTCGGGTTATTAACCCGTGACTTACAAATACCGTGGCCACATAAAATTTTTTTGCTCAACCGACTTTTACGACTTATTTTTTGCATATTAAGTAATTAATACACTATCATTTACATATTATATAAAAGTGGAATTAATAAAAAACTGAACGATTGGTTCACAGCCACAGCAGCTATGTGGCGGGATGATTAATGACTGGCTTCCTCTTTAATAACAGATATTCTGGTAGAGATATACCGCTACCTCTAGGCTACTGAAGTTCATTAGTTACGTGAACATTTTATTATTTACAATTTTTAGACAGAGGGTTAAGCATGTCGCTTTTATGCCCTACAAACAATCAGACATTTATTTTATTTTGATAAGGCAGTAGGAATTCCTACGTATGCCACCAGCAAAAAGTGTCTGCGGGTAGGTATGTCGGTCTCGTACGGACTAAACTTAACCTGCCGTGGACTTCTTCTGGCGCCTGACAGGCGGAGCCCCGGGATTGCGGGCAAGCTGCTTCGGTGCCCACCTTTTGCGCCGAGTCCCATTTCGTCGGGACACGCACCCTAGGAGGACTCTGAGTTACCCTCCCCAATTGCCGACTCCTGCCAGTCCGGCACAGCGACTGTGCCACAAACAGTGCGCTGTCTTCCCGGAGCTGCTTGTATGTGGCAGCAGTAGAGGACAGTTCTCGTACAGCGTCCGCAGCCCCAAGGGGAGCTGGGCTAACGGCTGCTGCCGCCGCCCCGACGCCTCCTCCATCTGCGAGTGGGATCGGCTCGCTCCCGATCCCGCTTGGCGGCCTCCTTCTGGAATAAACAACCAGACTGGGTGATCGTTCTTTGTCAAGTTATGGTGATTAGAGTTCACCCTGATATGCAATATCTCACCGGACAATAAAGGCATACGACACCTCAAGTTACCTAACAGAATAATACTGCTTGAAATCATAAAACCTACTTCAACTTTTTCTTTTACCCAACTGATTGAAACAATTTATATGGGTCTATTATGAACAGATTAAAAAATATATCGATTTATCGATTAACAAACAAGGGAGTAATCTATAAATATAATAAAATCGTAGGAAAGTCAAAACTGTACATTGAATATTTTTTTTTAAATATTCAATGTACAGTTTTGGGGCGTGATCTACAATCGATATCGAAGCCAAAAATATAGTTTTTAGAATTTTTGTCAGTGTGTCTGTTTGTCTGTATGTATGTCCGGGCTAAACTCAAATTTTGCATCAATACTACTAAGAGGTCGGGTCAACATATTGGCTACATATTATAACAGTATCACCTACGGGGTAGGAGCTGTGGTCTGTATCCTGGACCTTATACCTTAGAAGCTTCATACAACTGTCAACTAACATCACCATGTAACCGACTAAAAGTACTTATAGTTGTGCAATAGTTCTTTACGAATACGTAGAATGTTATGTTTATGTATCTAATCTATGGAACACTATTATGTAACGAGCGCTAATCTCGCCGACAAACTGTTACACAGTTTGGTGGGTTAAAATATAATGTAATGGTTTTTGTTCCAAATAAATTATTTATTTATTATTATTATATAATAAAACCGTAAGAGAGTCAAAACTATACATTGAATATTTTTTTAATAGGATACTTTGGGCGTGATCTACAATCGACATCGAAGCTTAATAATATAGCTTTTAACATTTTTGTCTGTATGTATCTCTGGGCTAAACTTAAAAAGTAGTGCATGGATTTACTTCAAATTTTGATTGAATATTACTAAGACGTCGGGTCAACATATAGGTTACATGTTATCACGCTATCATATACGGGGGAGGATCTTTGGTAATTTTTAAATTTAACGCAGGTAAAACGGCGAGGCACAGCTAGTTGTGTAATATACATAGAATTAGAACATTAGTCGAATTAATAACCTCTTTCTTTTGAAGTTGGTTAATAAAGCTACACGCAACCGAAACCCAAACCGATACTAAAGGGCTCAACGTTGGGGTTCCATCCTCAACTCCGGGCGCTTATTGACGAGGAAGCACTACATTAATTCGCGAAGTCTATTCTGATTGTAGATCGGGCAGGACAATTTATCGGTACTAATGGTTATATACTGACTAAGGGAATTATATACGTAGGTAGTTTCCCAGTTTGGGTCCCTATATAACCCTTAGTTTGCATTAGAAGCGATAAAATGCCTTAATAATTCTGGCTGGAGCATAGTGCCTCTGCGTCAGTTAGATTTACGCAATAATGTCCTTAAATTACAAAATCTTATCAGTGACATATAGTACCGCTATACAAGCAACACCTAACCAGTACATTTATGTAGTTTGTCATATATATCTGCAAGTATTCAATTCTTCAAAAAAATAACCATAATTTCAGATTTCCCAGTAAATTGTATGTCCCTAACCATTGTACCACAGTGTACAGAATTCATGGCGTATGGCAATTCATGTATGTATATATTATGATGCAATATTGCTTCAAAAATTTTGAGGTTTGGTCGTTTAAGCATAAATTATTTGAATTGGTACGAAATATATTATATTGTGGAGAAAAACCTGATATTGGATCAAAAAAAATTGTACGCCAGTAATGGTAATTTAAAATATGTTTATAAGAAATAACTTATTGTACTAAATACTGACAAATAAACCACGTATATTCTACTAATTTCGCAAATACTATTATTCGCTATCACTTGACTTCTGGAAAGAATGTAATACGGGTACGGGATCAGTTCACTGAATATTAACAAACTCACGCAGAGCAACCAGCATGAGTTATTTGGCCCTATACAAGTTTGTTCTTGGTACTTAAACGCGTTCTTCAATCAATCTTTAGGGAGTTATATGATGGTCAATCAATCATATACGGTTGATTGACTTGTCTCGTTACCAATCAACTTGGTAGATACTGACAGTCACATTAAAGTAAGTACATAAATATATTTGTATGAGCTTTTAACAAGTAATTGAATTTCTCTATAATCCATTTTTATATTCTCAGAACCTCATTTGGTTTTGTGGTTCTAGAGTTAGCGGTATTTAACCGCAGAACTAACAATACTTACCTACTGTTAAATTAAATATTACGTTAGTGGACGATGTATTATGTCCCTTAGTTTGCATTCGTATCGATGAAATGCCCGGCCGATGCAAAATTGGACCAGCCATAACATAAAATTACCAAAACCTAACTAGCCAATTACATAAGGTGTTCGGAGAATCGAACATCTCATGCATCTCCAAACAATATCCGTCCTCAGCTAAGGCCAGAACTTCAAAGGCGCGAGTTACTTAGTGGTCTTATTTGTTTGACCTCCTGTCTCAATTGTTTACGTCATGATAAATGGCGAAAAATGTATCGTAGTGGTTTTGTAGTATTGAAATGTGCGTAACGGAAGTGTGCGGAAGCGGACGCGGTAGCGGGCACATATCGCCTAGCGGTTCGCGCAGACGCGATGGCATCGCGGTCGTGCGCCACCGCTCACGGCAGCCGCCGGCGCTCGCGTCGCCGTGACTTATGGCCCCCGCGCGAACCTCGATCGTACGATTGAATAATAATATCCGATTCCCGTGCACCGAATTTATGTTAGGAAGTGAGCAGTGTCCCGTATCGTCGAGCTCATCGCGCGCCTCGCCCGCCCGCAATTTCCAGCCGCTAGTCCTTGGGCGCTGATGTATAAAGCGATACTTGATAAATAAATTTTCGTGGATGGCGGTTCCCGCTGGACGTCGGCACTCCGATCCCTTAAGAACCGCCCCTAACCTATATCGAATAGCAACAACTGTCGGAGAATGTCACGTCTCGCTATTATGATCACAGTGAATTTCAATTTTCCCACAACCATTAAACTAATCTACTGTCTTCCCTTCTGATTTTCGACGTGATGTAACCTTATTTATATCCTTACTGAATTCCGTATTCCTTAGCCTGTTGTTTTCAATAACGACGGGAATAAGTACGATAACGCTGTATCACATTGTGCTGTAGGCAATCTTTAAGGCGCGGTAGAAGCACAGTATTTGCTTCATTGAAACAAGCTGGAAAAGAAATTGTCGATATTATTATGATTAAAATTGGCGTGACGAGTTAACTAGTAAAACTGTCAATGCGCAATTCTTGTAATTAATTTTATGTTGAACACCGCACGTCTCACAAGGGGGGACGCGACGACGCGTGGATCGCATTCGTCCTGTAGATGATCTCTCGAAACGATTGAAACTATTGGCCAAGCCCAAAATAAAATAAATTATGTGACCCGTTACAGTTTCCTCCACATAGTCGATGTTAAATATTTTTTAGAGATTCGTTTAGTTACAACATTTTTAAATTTCATTTAGAGATTATCAATATGTATTTATTGTAAGGATACCGTCTTTCTAAATCATATTTGGTCATTTTTGTTCTTGAAATCCGTTTTTAGATGTCAATAAGAGCAATATTATTGCTCTCAAATATTTGTTTTCTTCACATAATAATATGTAAGTGGACTCTAGTAAGTAAATTTCTTATATGTTTTGTGGTTGACTCACTTCTTCTCTTAAGGGAACATTAATAAGAAATTACTAAATTCATATTGAGGTCTAATATGCATCAAATTTTAAACTAAATATAGAGTATTAAATATATACAAACGCGATCTCTTTGGTAAGTACGTCATGATACGTCTTTAAAACCTATAAGAAACGTCAATGCGCCGTATGTAAACAAAGAAAATCTTAAAACAAATAAAAGCACTGAGACGCCAATTAAAAAAAAACTCGTCATCAGTAAACCACAAGATAACGCACCGTGGCCACGCTTGATGATATTACTGAAATTCGCTCTCCATATACTTGTATGTGTCTCCCGTCGGTCACTTAGGTAGTAAATTACTTCGGTTCAATGGCCTACGAATTTTGTTGTAAATTATGGGTTCACACACATAATGTTTTCACTTCGGCGAGTAATCGTGACCGCTGTTACTAACTACTACTAGATCGATGCATGTAGGAATTTTGTTGATTTTTTACCGTTAAATATATTTTTATTACTTGCCATCTCTATCCCAGTCCTAACCTGTCATTATGACTAGTTGTTTTATAATTTAATATTTTCAAAAG
Organism: Pseudoips prasinana; assembly: GCA_951640165.1. Classification (NCBI taxonomy): domain Eukaryota; kingdom Metazoa; phylum Arthropoda; class Insecta; order Lepidoptera; family Nolidae; genus Pseudoips; species Pseudoips prasinana. The sequence goes on from OX621245.1 coordinate 16,685,390, forward strand.
TCACGCAGTTTGTCGGCCTCATTATGTAATTCTAAGCCAATGTAATAGCAATCAAATTCACATTCTAAATATAATTTGCAATGTGAGGACGAATAAAAAAGACAATCCTGTCTGCCATATTCGTCTATTTATACATACAAAGTGTAAGGTAAATAGTGGTGGAAATCAATTGAGTGTTATCTACCCATGTGACTGAACGCATGGAAGAAAACCAACGAGTGAAATAAGAATATTTCTTGGTCCCCATACAAATTGTGTATTTTGCAAGTTGATGTTCTACCTATTGTTCAGGTTAATAGGCAAAATAAGTAAGTAACTCTTTATTGTATACCAAAATTATGACAAAATAAAAAATTAACATGTTTTTCACAATTATACAAATGGCGGCCTTTTCGTGTCATCTCTTCCAGGCAACCGTTGAATGGACCAGTATTAAAGAAAATATAGTTGGCAATTTTTAAACATATTAATAGATGAATAAAAATGTTTGTCGCTCATAACTTCCAAACAACTGCACCAAATTGGATAAAGCTTTCTTTTTTGTGTTCTTAATTGTCAAAAGTTAATATGCAAAAAATAATGTTTTATTTTGGCCGTTGTTTCTATAGCATTATTTGTATATTACAATCCATTAAACAATTATTAAAGTATTAGACTTTAAACAAAATTGACGGCAAGAAATATGGTAGTCTGAAGTTCTCCGGGATAGCTAGTATATTAATAAATATCAAATAAAAGTACACAAGGTTAAAAAAATGTCCTAATGACTTTATAAAGCTATATATAAAGTTCTTCAAGTTCTACTATTTATATTACACCTTGTATATAAATATACACTTAAGTCGAATGAAAAAGTAAACGAACAACGAACCATATTTCATGTGTTCATAGAACGATAGTATATCAAGAGGAGACTATCTAATCGGCAGAAAAAATCAGGTTATTATGTGTAATGCGCCTGAGATTATAGACCAGGATATCAAATTACATTAGCACAATGTGAAAGCATTGTTCGCGAATGTGCATCAAAGTCAAACACCCTGAAAAACAAAACATCAGTGCTCCAGTAATGATGCGGTATTTTTTTTGAGAAGCTGTTTTTTGGCCGGCCGTCGAGCGCATTGGTTTTAATATTATCAAATTACTCACACAATACATTGTCATTATGCTATAACGGTTTTATCAATTAATGTGATTAAACCGGGCAAATGATCGTGGCCGATCACGTTCTACCGCTCCCGTGTGTATTGTTCGTTCAAACTCAATGTCGTCGGCCCTCTTCTCGATTCTATTATCGTATTATGAGCTATTCCAAAAAGCATACATAATATGGCATGTAATAAAAAACTACACCTAACGGGGTTCACTACTATCTACAAAAGACGATAAAATTAGATCCCATTTCGATGCCAGTCGTGGACAGTGACCTTCATAGTTTCAGCACATCCGTCGACCAGAGTGGCATACTGTCTGTCTTTGAAGATTTTATCTGTCTATGGTACGTAATCTGACAGTTCTTTGTAGCTTACAGAAATTGTTAATAAGATAGTATCATTTTTAACCAACTTTAAAAGAAGGAGGTTATGAAGTCGAGTGTTTGTCTTTCTTGTATTTCTTTACGCGATTTCTTCGATGTATTTGAACCGATTTAGATATTATTAATCGATACGAAATGCTTTTGGTATTGTCTCATATAAAATGTAGTTCTAATTGGTTGATTAGAAGAAAATTTGAAGTCCGGTTTAATCAATAATTATTACATTATTTATTTTGCGGCTATAAAAGACAATATTGTACTCATGTTAAGTCGTATAAAGATCAAAATCTTTAAGAATGGACTAAGTACACATACAGAATATTATTTTGTTTTTTTTATATTGACATTCTAGGGGAATTAATATCTATTGGGGTTTCGAACGGGATATGTATTATGGTATTGTAAGCACACTCGCAGCTGCAAGAGGTATTTCTGTACGGGATCTAGGGAGATCTTCTCAATGATAACACATGTATTCACAACCAATCACTGATTTTATTCAAATAATTATATTAGATTCACAATGTTTACTTTAGCACACCATTTTTATAACTCTTGACAAACATCAATCAAACGTAACACCATACTTTTTTATTTGATTCGAATTCTATTCTCATTTTAAAAGCTATGTTTAGTTATTTTAATAAAATGACCAGAGCTATCTTGATAAAAGAGGTTTTATTCTATAGGAGGACAGGTAATATCATTACATCACACACTCCCCAAAAAAAAATTTTGGAAGTCTTGAAACACTTCCAAAATTCTGTTACCTTCCTACATTATAACTGTCTACCTATGTTGGGAGTTATCAAATACATAGGTGCAATAAAAAAGAGTAGAATTGAACCCAGGACCCACTGAAAGTGTAGCAAATGGGAGTGTAAGTCCGACTTGCTCAAAGTATAAAAAAAACCAACCAAAAATTATACTTTCAAGGCCCTAATTCTACTTTCCTAACACTAGCTAAACGCTACCTAATTGTAGCTATCCTAGCTAAAATAAAATATTAGTCAACCTTCACACACAATAGCTTCAATGATCATACTTGGTCCTATCACCAAGTGAAAGTACAGAAATAAAAAAAAATGAAATGAAATTATTACAACTTTTAACCATTTAAATAAATCATAAGTTAATTATCTGAAAATAATTATTTTAAAAGGGAAAACTTAATTATAACAACTGGTTAAAAGTTTAATCCAAATTAAATTATCACAACAGTTGACCGTTCAACTAAATTATTAATGATAATCTGAAATAATAAATTAGAACAAGTGGTTAAAAATTAATTGAAGCATGTATAAAAGTTGGCTAATGGCTATCCTATTATAAAACCTAACTGCTAAACTATCCAAAATAATTGATAACAAAAAGATATTAATCTTATCAATCAAGGATGGGGTTCCAGAGAGTCAGGACCATGATGGAAGATCATATACCAACCAAGATTAATGAAAAATAAATATCTCATTTATACCAATTAACCTACCCTATCATCTATTTGTCCCCAGACATGAAAATAAAAGTGTTAGGTAGAACAGAATACCCATCAACATCATGGAGTCCATGAGGTTCTCCCACATCTATAGGCTACTGTGTGCTAGATGTGTGATGCAAATGAATAATTAAATTCTATCACCCACTCTTAACTATTGACGGAAATATCCCCTTAATCTACGCTTCACCCATTTCCTAACTCCCTATCTCTACCTGGATATTTACTTCTTGTAAATCCCGTCATTCATTTTCCGATCTTCCATCATGTCCATTGTGGTTGTACTGGATTCTCTAAACTGGAACACCGCCCCTGGTCATCGTTGCTCTCGTACGTTTCACATGAAAACAAAATTTATGCGCGAAAGTATATTCATATATTTGACAAATAAAATAAAATTGTAAGTATAAACATTCTCATCAGTAACATAAGTAAACGGCTTATATATTCTACCACTGCCGTAACAATAGCAATAAAACTCGCAGTCTTATCGCAGCGCCATCTACCGGGTCTATTAACAAATCTAAGTCACCGAAAGACATTTGATTGGGTGTAAAAAAAATAATCCAAATAAACATAAAATTAAATTATTGTTACCAAAAAAATAGATAGGGCTTGGTAGTAGAATGGTGAATTTAAAGTTTTATTTAATTTTCAAAGTTAAAGTAATTATCAAAGGCAAATATTTAGTGGTGGTTCACCCTTAAACTTAAGGTAAAAAAAAATATTCGCCAGATATTCATACAAAATTTTATGCGAATCGGGCCAGCCGTTTCGGAGATGTTTGGTTGCAAACACCGTGACATGATAATTCCATATTTTTGATGTAATCTATAAATATCGTGTGTTTTCTGGCATAAACAACATAATAACAGGACTTGGTTAGTCTAGGAGGCTTTCATTGCTTCTCCAGACAATGAACATCCTGTGTGTGTGCCCCAAAAACGACTCTTTTCAGGGTAACACCTGATAATCATATAGCAGCGCCACTTATACATCATCACCACCAATTAAATACGTCACTATAAGTGTGATGACTATAGTCAATCATAACCAGTATTAACATTATGAAAATATTTGGGCTACGCCTATGTCCAGCAGTGGACAACTTTAATATTATAATTTTATGCTAATCGTACAATGTTAAATAAAAATAACGGAACAAATAAAATAACTCTCATTAGACATAGGAGCCCAGCATACCAAGTATTTATTCAAATCTCCCTTGTCTGGAATGATTTCATCCGATTGATATGTACTGTGTCGGATCTATTCCGTCCAGGCTTTCGCACCACATAAGTGACATCACTTACACGTCTAACCACCACCCATGGCCCTACAAATAAACGTTGTAATTTGAGGTTCTTACCAGAAAATCGTCCCGAAGAGCGTATGATAACTAAATCTCCCGGCCGGAACTCGCGCCTTGTTCTCCTGTCGTAGTTGACCATTTCCTTGTGACATACCTGAGTTATGTTCTATACCGCTTTTGCCGTTAAATTTCCCAACGAATTGACCTTATCATCACTAACTCGATCTTTCTTTCTTTCATAGACTTCGCTATTAATTACTGGCGAAGAGTTCTTATTTACTACAAAATTATTATTCTTACCAATCTTGTCAACATTTTGGTGACATTTGACATGACTGTCAGAATTTTTTTCAAAACAATTAAAAACTCTTTGGTCTTGGCAAAAATAGACCATTTCCGTGCCAATGACTATTCTACTCTTAGCAAAATCCATGACAACAGCATTCGCATTCAAAAAATCTCGTCCTAAAATTAAGTGGCATGCAAGATCTTCTATGATATAAATATTATTACAAAATTCCTTACCGTTAATATAAAAATTAAATTTAGCTGTTCCAGTCGTATCGATCGTCCTTCCATCAACGCCTTGTATAGAGCCGACTGCAGTTCCTGTCGAACATAATCCTAATCTACGCGCCATCGTTCCCGACATACATGACACCGCAGCTCCTGTGTCTAAGAGAGCTGGACATGAATTGTTCTTATACATAACCCTAATATACGGTATACTATTTCTAAAACTATTAAAAAAATTAAATACTTCCTTTGTTTGAGCGCCATTTTCACACGTCGCCATGTTCTGCTGACTCGAAACTGCCTGATGTGTGACGTTCAATGCCGCCGACGTTCTTTTCCCTCCCGGCGTCACATATCTTGAGTTGGCTGATGGTTGGCGTTCTGGTCCCGCTTGCACATGTGGTGTCGGGTAACGCCTCGTATTATATGATGGTGTGTAGAACTTATCATCATCATGTGGCTTTAAATCTTTCATATCGTAAATATCTTTTAACTGTAAAATTAATTTCTTTAATTGTTTTCTGTCTTCTATTAGTGACATTGCTAATTTATGTTCATAAAACGGTGCTGACGATTTAATAAATTTTATAATAAATTTCCTTTCATCTTTTATTTCGGCCTTCCATGCAAGATCTTGTAACTTATAAAAATATTCTAAAATGTCTTCATCATAGTTCTGTCTCGTCATATAAAATTCTTCCGTATAGTCAATAGTTGCTGGAAATTCTTCTAGCAAAGACCTTTCAATGTCGGCAAATTGTGTTGCCGTATCTACTATTATATTGTAGAACGATAATGCTGCTCCTTGTAGAAAAGACGGGATGATTGCTACTTTTTCTTCATCTGATAACCTTTTCACAATAGCAAATCTTTTAAATTGTTTTAAAAACTCCTTCGCATCTTGTTTTAAACCATTAAATAAATTCACGTTTGTCGACTCCATAGTTTCTTATTTTTCTCTCGTTTTCTTGTATAATCTCTCTCCCTTTTGAAAACTTCAAAATCTTTTCAAATAACCAAAGGCGCCTACCACCATGTAAGCACACTCGCAGCTGCAAGAGGTATTTCTGTACGGGATCTAGGGAGATCTTCTCAATGATAACACATGTATTCACAACCAATCACTGATTTTATTCAAATAATTATATGAGATTCACAATGTTTACTTTAGCACACCATTTTTATAACTCTTGACAAACATCAATCAAACGTAACACCATACTTTTTTATTTGATTCGAATTCTATTCTCATTTTAAAAGCTATGTTTAGTTATTTTAATAAAATGACCAGAGCTACTAGCTATCTTGATAAACGAGGTTTTATTCTATAGGAGGACAGGTAATATCATTACAGTATCTAGTAGTAATAAAATTTGAGACATGTATCTACTTAAAGCTACTACTACTCACTAATGTAGCCCTCCTATCTAAAACATGTATGTATTAATATAAATGGCTGCCAAAGCTGGCTTTTTGTGAAATAGGACACTAATACAAAAAAAGGAAACCAAAAAGTGGTAAAGCTTCATCCTCATATTAGCTAACTGAATTACTTATGTCGTCTGCCAGTTGACAAGTGCATAATCCAGGGATCTAATTGCTGCACCATGCGCACACACACAAACACAGACACACAGACAGAGTTATTACTAAAACACCAACAACCTCGCTGTACTAGATATATAAAACCATAAGCAACAACTTTTGTTCTACAACTTTTGATAATTTGTTACATTTTATTTTCATACAAAAATAAGTATTACTTTAATTTCCCGCTTGAATATTTATAACTCTATGAGCATCGCAAAGACGCGAGAACGCGCGCGAGCTTAGCGTCGCGTCGTCCTTTCGTGTATGAATGAAATATAGACCTAGAAATATACCCACGACAGTAAAACAGAAACTTTAAAATCGTTTTATTTTTCATAGATCGAGTTATGTCAAAACTCGTTGAACAAAAGTTGTTGCTTATGATGTTAACAATCTAGTCTTGCGGGGTTGTTGGTGTTTTCCAAATAACCCAGTAGGTATATACATACCTACCATAACAAGATAATAACAAACCTTCTGTTCTCAGCATACTTATGCACAAAATACTTTTGTATTTTATTATTTTCTACATAATATAATTAAGGTATATTAGTATCATCGACCTTAATGCAATAGAATTTAAAACCTAATGACTACGTTGGTCCTGTTTATCTGTCTCTTAAATGCTAGCCGTACAACAATAATTAATGACCTGTAGGTAATTATAGTTTTTTTTTTGTAATAGTTACTATTAACAATTACTAACTTCAAATTAATTTGCAGTCCTATATTCATTCGATACTTATCATACTAATATTATAAAGGCGAAAGTTTGTGAGTGTGTATGTTTGTTACTTCTTCAAGTCTAAACGGCAGCAGCAATTTTAATAAAATTTGGTAAGGAGTTAGCTGACTCCCTGGGTTAACACATAGGCCATAATTTATAAAGTTTAATGCGGGTAAAACCGCGGGGCACAGCTAGTTGTTTATATTACAAAAGTTACTGGTAAAATCGTAACACACCAACTACTACGAGCAATTTCTACGGCTCTCCGTTCAATTCATAGAAAAGAATTAAACGCATAAAGCCATAGCAAGGAACTTGAACGATAGAACTTTTAAGGTCTGATCAAATTGTACAAAAGTCACTAGTTTTACGGTCACATGACTTCTCTTAACAAATTAGCTACGAATAACTGCAGTCATATATCCAAACTATCATGTCATATAAACAAATCGGATATTCAGGGATAGTTACCGAATCGCCTTCGCCTGGTAGTCGCCTCGCCATCAAACAGGCGTCAACCTAACGTAAGCGTAAATATTGTATTTTAAACTAATATGACTACATATTCTATGAGTATTTTCCACGAGTTTATTACGCATGTCACTTGTAATTGTCTTCTCAGTTGGGGCGCATTGGATCCGGTGGGAGCATTAAAGCGCGACCGTCGTTATTAACATAAGGTCCGTCATAATAATATCACCTTAATATAGACAGAACCATTGCCAATATGTAGTAAAAATATTAGACGTAAACTAGATAATTAAACATAATCTCTTGAAACAAGCTAGCTAAATATCATTTCTATAATAAAATAAATTTTATAAATGTTTTCATACAATGTGTACCTAAATATCTAGGTTACTAGAAATAATAATGTATACAACTATATTACTACAAACATGTTCTGACTATTTACAAGCGCTTTTTTAAAGTCTACGTGAATAATAACCTTTTTTATTTTTTATTTATTTTATTTTATTTATTGAATAGTTTCCTTTGTTGGTTGGTTTCTTTTCTTGAAAAACACTTACATTATGAAAAAAACTCAAACATTGTGGTAACATGTAATATTTACATCATATCTACGCTAATCTATATATATAAAAATCAATGCCACTTTTCGTTGTAATGTTATAACTCAACAACGCCTTTACCGATTTGGCTAATTTTGGTCTTGAATTGTTCGTGGAAGTCCAGGGAAGGTTTGTACGTAGAGAAAATTAAGTCTTGAAAAAGTGTCAAATCAACATCTTTTAGCAATTAAAAATATTTTTTTGTTTGAACAAATGAACTTAATAATCATTTTTTTATTATTATGCCTTATACGTAGCGAAGCACGTATCGGGCCGCTAGTCTTCTATATAAATAAAAAGACAAGTCCTGACTGACTGACTGACTCATCAACGCCCAGCCCAAACCCTTGGACCTAGAAAGCTGAAATTTTGCACAAATGTTTGCTTTATAATGTAGACAAGGAATAAGGAAGGATTTTTCGAAATTCAACCCCTAAGGGGGTAAAACAGGGGCGCTAAGTTAGTATGAAACTTTGCCGTTTTTGAAGTTTAAGGCATAAAAATTGGTATTTGGCCTTCCAGTTAAAAATAATAAATCACTCTTATTTCAGGGTTTTTGGAAATTCCACCCCCAAGGGCGAAAAATAGGGGATGTAAGTTTGTATGGAAAATGTGACAATTTTTAAGTTAAACGCATGAAAATTGGTATTTGGCCTTTTAGTTAAAAATAAAAAATATATATTTCAGGATTTTTGGGAATTCCATCCCTTAGGGCGTAAAATAGGGCATGTAAGTTTGTATGAAAAATGCGACTTTTTTTAAGTTAAACCCATGAAAATTGGTATTTGGCCTTTCAGTTAAAAATAACAATTTGTATTCCAGGATTTTTGAAAATTCCAACCCGAAGGGCATAAAATAGGTGATGTAAGTTTATACTGACTGACTGACATATCAACGCACAGCCTAAACGCCTGGAGTTAAAGACTTGAAATTTTAACAGAAGGTACCTTTTATGACGTAGGCATCCACTATAGAAGGTTTTTTGAAAATTCCACCCCCAAGGGCGTAAAATTGGGGATGTAAGTTTGTATGAAAAATGTGAAAAGTTTTAAGTTAAACGCATGGAAATTGGTATATGGTCTTTCATTTAAAAATAAGAAATATATATTTCAGGATTTTTGGAAATTCCACCCCTAAGGACGACTAGAACAGGCGATGTAAGTTTGTATGAAAGTCTGTATTTTTTGAGTTAAATGCATGTAAATTGTTATTTGGTCTTTCAGTTAAAAATAAAGGAATCCAGGGAATAATTTGTTGTTAAAAAAAGGTAATCCAAAACTGATTCAATAGATCGCGACCAACAATTTAAGCAAACTCAAATTTTAAAAAATAAGTTTCTTATGCCATGTAGTTTAAAATGTCGTGGTCGATGTCGTCTAAGTAAAGATTTAGCGTTTTATAAGATTTATAACTTCTTTTTTTTGGTAAATTTTATAACAAATTAAAAAAACGACATTTTAATCAAATTGGGATACAAAACGAATTTATCAAAAATTCGAGTTAGCGTAGTATAAATTGTTGGTGTCGAGATGATCGCACCCAAAAAACATCATCTTAATTATATTCATATTCATTTATTTGCATACCATAATGTGAGTGAAGGTGTTAACAATAGGCTTAAAGCTTAGGTACAATTATGGACCCTGTAAGGGCACAGCAACATAAGTTTTGAGTAATTACATTAAATTAAACATTAAAATTACATAATTGCATCTAAAACATAATAACTCAAACCTACTTAATATATTTAGATTATAATTAAAATTTATACAATATTAATGTCATCTTCACTGTCACTTCATATAATATACATAACTTATAATTACTGATCTACAAGTTCCCAATTTTGGAACCAGATGGCGTTAATATCGTTTCAGATCGCGGAACTAAATTGGCATATCGGTTAAAATAAATAAATGCTTGTAATAAAAGGTAGTCCAAAAATGAATCAATAGATGATCGCCTAAATCTCACCCAAAATATATGCACACATCTTAATTTTACCGCTTTACAAGTTTATATTTTTTTTTGTAGATGGCGTAATCATCGTTTTAGATCGCGCTATGGTTTCGTTCACAAAATGTCGCAACCTAATCTAATGGGAGTTACCTTTGTGATTAATGCATCGTTGATTATTATTTTACTTTATTTGACTTACTGACTATACTTAAGGTCAATTGATATGTATTCTTTTGATTTTTGCTTGATGATATCGGGTTCTTCTTGTAAATAACAGTAGCAAAGTAGTCTTTAATTTTTTCTTAGTAAGGTTATTTATAGGTTAGGTTTTATTCAATTTATTTTGCTTATTTGTTTTAAAAGTTATATTTTTTAGATTAAGCTAGAAGTGAGTAGTTACATTGGTCATCATTCAAAATTGTCGCGGACAAAGTCGCGGGCACCAGCTAGTATAGAATATAAATAGAAGGCCAATATCTCGCTACCTCTACAGACTTTCATGTACGGATCAGATCGTAAAGATTATAGTATCTTTATGATTGTTCATTATATCGTAACCAAATTTGAACACATAGATGTTTGAAAGAGATGAGTAGGACTCCACCGATAAAAGAACTTCATTACTAAATATCCGTAGTAATAGTAGCTTCTGCACTTACGCTTGTAATTACTAGTTTTACCATCTACTATGTTTTACCCTAAATAACAAATTTGGTCCACCTTAATAGGATTCATTGTTTTAACAAAAGGTTAATTAACTTTCTCTTGGAGTGCACGTGCGTTTCTCACAAGGAAGCGTTCGCGTTGGTGTTAATTAAACTTGCACCAAACCTATACAGCCTCAATGACGCCCAAGCTCCCAGCAAGCAGCTAATAATTATCGACTTTCAGACCATTTTGCTAATACACAATTGTACAAATGCTTCTTTACGACACAACACGCCCACTTAAGATTCTTCGACTACAAACGCATACCGTGGAACGTTGAATTGTCACTTTACGACCGATTGTTCTATAGCGCATTGCCGCTGGCGAGCCGGAGCTATTGGGATGAATTCACCACTCACTCGTACGACGATAACTGCATACTTACCTATTATTTTAAGATTGAAAATTGATTTTCAGAATTTATTACCCACATTTAAAGCTTCTCAGCGGCATTAATTTATAATAGTAGATACCAAATAAAAGGATAGCCAGATCTTTCCATAACTGTTAATCTTTTGCAATGGATATCTTTCTATCGACTGCAAATATTCAAGCGCATCGGAATCCGTAGACTTCAGTTGATGCCCATTTAGTAGATGCGGTCATTGTATGTGATTCTGGTATCACGAGGCTATCGTAGAAACATTAGCATTATCAAAAGGACCGCGGGCGTCATGGTGATATCGGCGGGGACACGCGACGGTCGCGGAAGCGCCGCGTGAAGGCAAAGGCCCCGACGGACGAACGGCGATAACTCAACTCAACATACCTGAAATACAATCGTGTGGATACCATGCCGCGGAGGCGTGGGCCCGCCTCTATTATATGTTCCTTTTGTTTCCTGTTTCTTACAAATACCGCACTGTTACATTTATATCTAAGCCAACATTCACGGTTGTCCTAAAAGTAAAGGTAGGTGCTAATCCTAAAAGCCAATAGCGTTCTGAATTAAAATCAAATGTTGATTCTAAATTACATTATTACTTACAAAAAATAAATGAATATGTATGATTATTTCAAGTTTCTGCTTCTGTTCTAACGGAATAAGACATTGTTCCAAAATGAAATCAGTACGTCCGTCATATTTTAGGTTTTAAAACGCTGAAAACAATTTAATATATATTCTTTATTTTATTAATATATATTCTTTCTTAATCAAATTTAACTACGAAGTATGTTTTTTTTTGTAAAACTATTTTACGGCCACAGCTAGTAATGTCTTTACCCAGAAATTTCTGCGGGGAACATCTTTGGGTGCGGTTATCTCATTTAATGTTACCCCTAACCACTCCCGGACGCAAAGTAAAGGTTACTTCTACAAAAATATATTTTAAGGTGCGGGAAAACCAAACCTTAATAATTATTTAGAAATATTCCATTTACTACTCTATGAAGAGGTCATACATGTCTTAATGATAAAAAAAACATAATCAAGCTGTGGCAAAAATCATTTTTACTAAGAACATCTAAATCACAAACGTGTTTTGCATTGATATCCAATAAATCTATAATGGGTGATCAATTTACTTTTGATCATAGCTGCTCAGTCAAAATTAAATGGATAGAGATATAACAACTCTATTAAACCTCGTAAATCTTCCGGACACTCGAAACGATGTCAGGACAAGCTCATGGCGTGTGTCTGTTTGACATTATTTATAGGCGAAATTTATGGCCCGATTTGAAACAAAGGCTTTACGTGAACATATCACTTTACTGTTTATTTTAAGGTTCCGTATCAAAATAGTGCAAACGGAACGCTATAAGCCTCCGCTTCCATCTATCTGTCAGACGGCTGTATCTCATATTATAGCTATATCAAAAAATAATAAAATTATACAGGCCCCATAAAAGAAAAGTGATTTTTCGATGTTTTTGCTCGGCGTTTTAAAATTTGTTGTAATATACTGTATGACTCCGACTTCCACTTGCTCTGGGCTAGTATTTATTGTTTTATCTTAATACTTTAGTTTCCACCTAAAACCTTAAAACTTGCATACCGAATCATAGAATAAAAATCTACATTGTTTTTATTCTATGATTCGGTATGCAAGTTTTTAATTAAAGTCGGTAATTACGAAACTTTTAAATCGTAAATGCTTCAGCAGTCTGATAACGCTGAAGCTACCGACCATCACAAAGCTATCCAATTAGATTAAATTAATCGTACATGTGCTGACTGGTAATGTGACAAGACAGTTTGACAGTTGCAGATTGTCGCTGACGCGCGTTACTAGCAAATAGGCGTGGTGCGGAAGCGGCGCGGACCGGCGCACGCGCCGTTACCGTCATTGGCCATTAAACGTCCACTCTTAATTATCAACAGTTACCCCGTACCGCAGTGATACCAGTCCGCTGCACAACTCCTCACCGTAACTGGTGAAACACCCTCTCACCAGCCAATCATGTGCCAGTTATCAACACTGGTGCAATTACCTTCGTATTAGCTTGACACCAATTAATCTGTGTTAATTTATTACTGACATTCCACAACTATAAATATCGCAGTCATTAATAAATTAACTTTCCTTTACTGCCCCATAATCACTTATTTTCAATTTTATTAGGAAAATAGCGTTAGTTGTTAAGTGGCGGGTTAAGCATCGCGGGATAGCACCCCGCTGGCCGATCTCTCACATGATAGGAGGTGCGCAGGCGCCGCGCCGGATGCCGCGATAGCGTCGCGTTAACCCTGCCGCCGCGCCGTTCCTACCACGTTGTTCTCTAATTACAAACGCTATCTCAACCGTTCCCAACTGTTGTCGACTCCACTGAGGATGCGCATTACGAATAGCCGCGTATTGTCTACACGGTCCTTCCGGTGAACAACTCCACGATCGCAATCTGTATCCCAGACGCTAACATTTACGACACTCACCTATTTACGATGTGATCTTTAATAAGATACTAAAATATATCAGGTGCAATAATAATTTAAAGAAATAAATTTATTTAGCCATTATAGTACAAATTAATGGTTGCACACTCGCTAGAATCCCTAGTATCGAAGGAAATTTTACGATCTGCCATCCCTATGTTTACGATATACGCATTAGTATTATTTCCGTCTTTGATCATCATAATAATTCTGTGACTAAATAAAAGCATTCGCATACGAATTAGTACGTAGTTATCTTAATAACTGTACAATCCTTATTTCCCATATAATTTAAAGAGCTTTCTTCACTCTCTAGTAGTATTTTTATGTCACGTCTACAAATAATAATAATGAATAACTATAAATAAATATATTGGGACAACTAACACAATGAACTAGGCCTTTGCTTTGTCAATCATACAACTGAACAAAAAACGTATAATGATATTTCTAAATGCATACAAACATATCTTAGAGAAATTACACACAGGCACGGTACAAATAATCATGCTCAACACACAAATGATTTGTTCTATTTCGTAATTTTCCAAGGTGCAGGTATTTATTAAAAACGAGTCAGGTATATGGATGATATTTTTGTATGAATATCCACCCGCGCTGCCTAGTTTTTAATGAATGTGCCCAACGGAAACGCATATTAGATGACACCAGAATCGGCTTTGATCAGCGCGGGATAAGTATTTGAATGAGAGTAAATGTATATATTACGAGATGTAATTGGGTAAAAATATAGTAGTGGTTAAGCCGACCACCCAAGTTGACGGGCTTTGGTGTCGAGCGGCTTCGCGTGTCGCTGTCAGCCCTTCGCCTCGATCAATCTGCAAATAACGCAAAACAACTCTACTACTGACGTTTTACTAACTCCAATGAATAATGACTATAAAGCATATTTTATTAATTATCTCCTCGTTTATCAATGTCACTTGAATGCGTATCACTTTATTTTCATACTGTATTTATTTTAGTCCTAATTTATTGGCTACAGTTAGAAATCTAAATATACAGGCACTATCCATTTTGTGGGATTAAAACTATGATAAATTACTATAGCATGATATTACAACCATAGTTCCTAGGCACCTAAATAAGAGGCGACAGTCTTGACATACAAGGTGTAAGGGTCAATATAACGAAATATGATACTAAAATACAGTGTTTTCCCAAATCTCCCAGTAATGAAATTCATTCAGGGGCTCTACCGGCTAAGTCGCCGAACATCGTTTTCGTGAATGGCGTTCAAATAAATAAAGGTTAAAAATTACTTAATCAATCGTTAAATCGGCTTCAACGTTGACAATTTATGACGTCACATGTGGTCATGGAAGCCAATTTAACGATTGATTAAGTCATTTTTCACCTTTATTTATTTGAACGCTATTCACGAAAACGATGTTCGGCCACGTAGCCGGTAGAGCCCCAGGTTGAAATTTTCCAATACTGTTATCAGCTCAAATATATAGAACATATTCATTTCCATTCACGTTCTTGTATGTGTATATTATTTTATTCCTGTTGAAATTATGACTTTATAGTATAGTAAATTCACCGGTATCGGTTAAAGGATATGTTAAACGTACTTTCCCAAAGACTGGTTCAACAAGTAACCAAAGATATAATTTAAGGTATTTTGGCATGTTTTGACTTTCAATACAGGTAGTATTCAAGTAATACTACAACTAACCCAACAGATATAAGAAAGTAATTTAAATATAAAACTTTCGTAAGCGACACTCGAGATTATTTTATGGCAGTTGTTTTAACATTCACAATTTAAATAATTGGGTTTGTTCGACATACATTTTCAACTCACTTTTGAAGGAGATTACAAAGTAACTGTTGGAGGACGTTACAAAAACGACATTAAAAAAATGCATACACTTTATTTACTAAAACTGAAAATTATATATTGTTGGCTTAAACGACTATTTTATGTCAAAATAAGATGCCAATTGCTTTGCTGCCTTTGGGCTTGGCTTTAGTATTTGTAAACATAACTGCCTTCATAATTTGGAAAGATATCCCAACCAACATCACGCTTGGCTGACGGGTTGGCTTCGGCAATAGCGGTATGATGGTCATAGTAGGTAGGTACACACAGATTCGTCGCTGCCCGCTCTCTGGTAATTATATTCTCGGGACGACTTCTACTCCCCCTCACTGGATAAGATGGGATGGTGATATCGTCCCCTTCAGTCACACAGTACAATTAGAAATTCATTTAGGTGTTTTCAAATAAGTAAAAAAGGCATCAAGATTCAGTATAATATTATGACATTACATGCTATGAGAGCAATTAAAAATTACAAATAAGTAATCATACATCATAAAACTGAACATTGTAGTGATATACCCATTTAACAGAACCCATCCGATTAATGGAGCCCTCAACGACTAGGCGTCGCTTGGCATATCTTCTTACTTTGATGATATAAATGTGAAAGGGGAATGCCCAAGTGACTATGGAACTTAGTATCGGTGCAAAAATTATTGTGCCTAGATGAAAACTACTGTTCTATGTTGGGATTAATATATACTTTCAATTAAAATTAACGTGATTTATGTAATTTGCCGGGTTTCATGGAAATAGATGGGTGAACATTGAGCATCTTAGGTAAAGAAACGACTAGTTAATAGACAAATTATGAGTTAAGTAATATTATGGAGTAGAGGCGGCCAATCTCAACGGAGTCTAGCCTACTAAGCAGGATATATTAACGTGCATGTGCAATCGTAGGTGCACTTCTATTTCATCGTTCTGATTGTCTAATGGGGCAGTGAACAGTTGATAAACTGTACTATGCATAATGAAGTGATATTAGACACTATTAGTCTCCCGTCTCAAAAATTACTTTTCACAATAAGGAGTCTCTGTCTCAGATTACTATTATTAGCATAATGGAGTCTCTTTCTGAAAGTCACTCGAGTTGTTGCGAATAATCCACAACTGCAGACACAAGAAATATCAAAACATTCGCCAAACACTATGATAAAAACCAGTAGTGACTTGCGCAGTTGCGATGTCACATAACGTCAAAAATCACTTAAGTGTTGCCAAAAATATTAACCAGATATTTTTATCGATTTGCTTATCATGTCGTGACGTGTCATTCATTTTATATGTTCATGTTTGTATATTCTAGCATTTAGAAAATAAAAGAAATGAATAGTATGTCTTTGTAAGTAATAAATCTATAATTCGTTTATGTAGGTTGTATAGAAATATTGTTTCAGTAGGAATGTCTTGGTTATTTCACAAAGCAGAAACTCGTACCACTACGTAACGAAAATGAATAGACTTAAGAATATTCAGCCCTAATTTACCATTACTAAGTGCTATTGGCTATTTTATTGCGAAGTAACATCACTAATTTGGCTAAAATAAATCCTTATTTCTTTTTTGTCCATCGATTATTGACTTTAAATATTCCGAATTTATTTTCATTTGCGGCAACATTTTGTTAATGGCGCCGCTCGTTTATAATGAAAAACAATAAAAGGACTTATAATTGGTTTTTCTTTTATCCGGCAAATGTGAAACTCCATATTACGATACTAAATTATGATAATTCAAAATAGGATTTTTACTTATAATGATCATGTGGCACAACTTAGTTTTAAACGATACTGTCTGTGGGCATTTGCCTTTCAATCTTCGGAAAGCTTTTAATATAATCGTAAAAATGATTGATTACGGGTAAAGATTCGACATTTATTATCCAGTTTATTAAACAGAGCCCATGGACATTAGAAAGAATTGCAATCACCTATTATAGTCACTGTTCCGACAGTTTTCGTTACGCTATCCTTTTTACACTGTATTAAAGAATGTAGATGCTTCGCTACCATTATTATTGATCAAGCAATTGTCTATTGACAAAATCAATCATTTTAAGTACCGCTGTTTTTGCATCTCTATTCTAAATATGTAACGATCTACACCGGATTCTATTCATTAATTTCAACTGGGAATCTTATTGAAGTCGTAATAAGCTTTAAATTTGAATAATATTCGGCACGATCAGATTTTACAATGTTTAATAAAAATGAATATTTTCTACATGAATATACAGTTACTAGGTATATTTTAATGCATATTTTCGTAGCGAAAATGGTCAAAAAAAATGGTAGTCGGATAGTATTTTTTGTTTTCTGGCGCGTGACTGATTGGTCAAACAACATTGTGTCCAGTCTCACGTTCCTTGTCTGTTAACAAATTATGTTTTTACTATAACATTCTAGACAGATAGGTAGCCTTCTTTATTTTTTTGCGAGCGTATAAAAAGCTTATTGTGATGCATTGATTTTTTAAGCGAAATTTGATTGAATTTTTAACGTATAGAGAGTCTTTTTTTTATATTTTATTTGGAAAACTTACAGCCAATACAGTTATGTAAGTAAATATACCTATTGGAATAAAGCCAATTATAAGTTATCACTACTGTGTCGTTTTTAGAAAAAAGTGAGAGTATTGAACCCTGGCGATTAAATTTCGTATTGAGAATTTCATCTCGCAGCCCATCTTAAATTTTACTTTAAAAAGAAGTGTAGAGACAATGTGGAGTAACCAATCAGGTTTAAAAAGTGCTTCTTAACTTTAAACTGAATCCCACGAATTACAACGCGAAATTCGTGAAAAAGTGTAATTTTGAAATAAATGCCGATATTATAAAAGCGATGGATAGAAAATAATATCAAAAAATAAATTGATCCAATACAATTTAAAAAAGTAGTTTGAGATAGTACAGTGAATATGCAAATGATTGCAAGTAAATAAGTTCTCGCGAGCAAAAACGCCGCTTATTCAGCGAAGATATAATAATTTAATTTACGAATTAAATAGCTAATCGAATGTTCTAAAATACTAACCGAGAGTTTTTTTTATATTTAGTAAATAAGAATGTACAGCTAAAAGAAAAGTTACATAATTAATGAACATCCTCAAATACTTTGTAATATTTACAACTTTATTTCAATGAGCGTAATATTTTGCCGTGCATGGTTAAAGCGTATCTTGTTAAATATAATACAAACAAGCGACATAATGTTCTGACATGTTTTGAGTTATGTATTTAAAACCCACATTTAAGCGCATCGTAATCACTTTTAGAAAATGTACATGTATCGGTCACTTATACGATTCAAATATGCAAACCAGTTTCACTTTTATATGTTTTTAACTACGAAAATTTTTAAAATACGAAATGCTGAGATCCGCAGGCGAACTAAAGTAGCCGACATAGCCCAAAGAATTGCAGGGCACATAGCTCGTAGAACTGACGGCCGATGGGGCAGAAAGGTTCTCGAGTGGCGACCACGAACCGGAAGACGCAGCGTGGGCAGGCCTCCTACACGGTGGACCGACGATCTTGTGCGGGTCGCGGGAAGCCGCTGGATGCGGGCAGCGCAGGACCGGCTGTTGTGGAGATCCTTGGGGGAGGCCTTTGTCCAGCAGTGGACGTCTTTCGGCTGATATGATGATGATGATGATGATGTTTTTAACTCACAAAAAAACGTGTGCTGAATATTTAGAAATATAATAATATTGTAATATGACTGAAGTACATTTTTAGAAAGTGCCTACAATATAACATGTAAAACATGTAAATGTGTGCGAAGTGACTGCGCGCTAAAGTTTGGGCCTTAAGAAGTCCTAACAGCCGACACTGAACTGTGTATTCTTCAAGTAGGTACCTAAGAACCATGAAGAATATCTGTTCTCCGTAGAAATGCCGAAACCGAGTTAACCACAAGGGTAATTGACTTTCACATTGTATATATATGAATCGTGTTGACGCGTTTACTCACTGCCTATTCATGTCTACAAACAATTATATAGCACTTCAACGTCTGCCTTCCCACGATTGTATCGGCGAGCGAACTAAGTTTGCAGATTTATGTTTACCTTGACTAGCAAACTACACTAGGACACGCCTACGGATGCACTTGTGCCTTACAAAATAATTACTCCCCATTGTTTTCCGATGTGCAGTTTATATGTAGGAAGTCTTAAAAGAGATTAAGTCTTCAAAAATATGTACCATAACACTGAGACTTCGTATTTAATAGGTATGTAATAGGCGTTACTGTAACCCACGTCATCCCGCGAGGGGCGTAAAGTCTCCCCTAGGGAATACCAACTACCGAAAACGGGCAGAAGCGTATCTCAGTGCAATAGAAGAGTGACAAAACCAACACTCCGATTCGCCCCATCAAATTATATAGCCTTCCCAAAATCAGATCACCATCGCCTCCTCGCGCTGATGTCCAAGTAAACGGCCAAATGATGGCACTTAAGCCTACAAGCGGGGACATTGCAAATACCCGAGATGCTTTACGGAAAATCATAAGGCAAGAAATAGATGGTTCCATTTAAAAACTTGTGAATGTGAGTTTAAGAAAATTAATCATAATATCAAAATCTTCAAAGAAGACTTGGATTTTTCAGGACCAAATACAAGACGATATGAACAAGACGCTTAACGAAAAGTGCAATGAAATTATTGAAGTGGAAAAAGTTATATATCACTCACAGATTATATGCAAAAGATCAACAAACGAAACTGTCTGCCTGTTTGCAGACAACAAAGCACTGGCAAGAATCCTTGCGAAAAATCTGAGTTTTAAATATTTGAAACCCCGATTTTTCGCATGGATTCTTGTTTATAAAAATTATACGGTTACCAACCCAGATATATGTCGGAGTTCGTAACTGTTATATTTTTATAAAGGAGACTGACAAATCCGAAAGTTATTTTATAAGCAGCGCTGAGAAATTACAATTAACCTAACGATTTTAACTGTTCACTTTAGACACGATTTGGTTGTATGAACATCAAAATTTCTTACAAGAATTTAGTTTTTAGTCAATGGACTACGAACATTTTGGTAATAAATATCTAGTAAATTGCTTCTAGATATTTATTACCAAAATGTTCTTAGTCCATTGACTAAAAACTAAATTCTTGTAAGACAATCTAGTAATGAATAACTTTGATCTTGTATTGCTTACAAAGACTTGGCTTAATAGTAGAGTTTATGATTCGGAATTATTTGTAATGTTTTCATGAGCGGGTTCTTAAAAGTTCTGTTTTCTTTCTGCTCAATTTATATTTAATTAAATGTAATAAACAGTAATATTACAAACATTTTATGTGCTTAAAATTAAGCTAATATACTCACCCTGCCAGCCCAGTGTTTTATCTTTCTAATACTTGACCTTAAAACTTAACCCTAATCTTTGCTCATACCTATCCCAGTATTGATAATTCAATATTACCTAAGTAGTGCTTGAATGGCTGAACTCCGCTCATCTTGCTTATAACTCACGTATACCAGTTTTCTTTAACTTAAGACCAGACCAGATCGAGTTAAAAATCAATATATACATCTCTTTACTTTGTTAAAATCGTTTTCTAGTACACGATCACATGTATATTTACAAAATATTTCCGATTTATTTAAAGAACAGAACCTGGGTGACCACCATCGCCACGCTTTTAGTTTAGAACTTGGAAAACCAGTTTTGACAAACATAAAACCTAGGCCAATCGATTTTTCGCCCCCGAAACGTTCATCGTAATCGCTAAGCCGTTATCAAAAACCCATATTCAAATACAATCCCCGTTCTCACCTCGGAATTGTATTAATAATAATAATATCGTGGGACATTATTGTCACACGGCCATCTGATCTCAAACTAAGAAGAGCTTGTACTATGGATACCAGATAACAGAAATATTACATATATGTAACACTTTTTCTCTCGTAAATATATAATTATATTTTATTTGGGAAGCTAACAGCTGCAATACAATTGTTTACACATTTTGATAAATAAATGTCAATAACAAGCTTCCACAACGAGTTAACAAAATGGAGATACCTCTCCGGTCTACTTAATTAATTACAATAATGGCTACCTTAGAAATGGTTTTACAAGATTGAGCCAGTAGTACTATAAAAAGATTTATACATTATTAATGAAATATCTAGTTAATTTGGATATGGTAGACTTTTTGCTAGTAGTAAACAGATCGATAAAATCAAAACGACTGCTACCATTTAACTTTATATGGAAAGTTTTCACCCAGACTTAGGACAAATAGGCATGTTCATACATACAAATATCTGTCCTGGGCTTGAAAGGCAAACATTTAACAACCACGCCAACCTTGTAACTAAATACTATGAAAACCTAGGCATATTCATGCCTAGTTTAATAGTATATGCGCGCCACGCAGTTTTACCATAACAGCGCCTTTATTATATAGGCAAAAAGTTTTCTAGTTCATTTTTATCCACTAATCTGGCGTCGTTTGTCATCATATCATCATACTTATAAAAATATTTCAAAGTATTTTCATAAATAAAAGATCAAAGAAAACTTAGTTGTTGGTATTCTTATAAAATCTGAACATATTTATTTACCAATAATTTAAAATAAGTAAGTGGCACATATACGCCTTACAAGCTTTTATTGAAACAGAATTATCCGAATGTAATATTTTGTATACAACAAGCTGTCTAATATATCTGCTAACGCCAACATAGTAAGGTTAATAAATATTAATATTCATTGACGATACGTTAGACTTATCGTAAAGAGCGATTTTATTGTACGTTTATTTGTTCATTTCCAAGTCAAGTCGGATACTAACAATACGAAGGTAAAGTGTACTCTATCGTCTAGTTATTCTTAGCCCTGTGGAAACATGGTACCAAAACTATTGTCAGCAGTTCTGTACTTAACTCGGCGAAACTACTTTTTTCTGTACAGATATTACGCTTCTTTTTCGTTTTCTTATAATGTTATTTGTGAACCGATTCTGGTAATCCTTTGATAGAAAATACTAGATTTGAGACCCTCAAATCTTATTCCAACCGGTTATCACAGTAATAATTATAGTGTTATTTATTATTATTATTTTGCTTTTATATTTTATTAATTGTATTGATTGGATTAAGCAAAAGGTTAGAATAAAAATCTTTCTTACATTTTTATTAGTATTATTAATATTATTTATTTATTTTACTAAATGTAAAAATGCACGGATAAGAAAGGAGATACGCCTGCCAACAAGCTGCTGTTATGCAGTTTGGCAGAAGTATCAAAATTATTGGTAAATTATGTAAGTTACAGTTAATCTTTTTATTCATTAAATATATGTGGAAATCGTTTCAAAGTTTTGTGAAACTACATTTTAAAATGAAATCAATATTTTTTAATTTGGTTCTTTAACCTTCAAAGCAACCGAATTCTATATAAATAAAAAGAGAAGTCCTGACTGACTGACTGACTCATCAACGCCCAGCCCAAACCCTTGTCCCTAGAAAGTTGAAATTTTGCACAGATGTTTTCTTTATAATGTAGACAAGGAATAAGGAAGTATTTTTCGAAATTCAACCCCTAAGGGGGTAAAACGGGGGTGCGAAGTCAGTATGAAACTTTGCCGTTTTTGAAGTTAGAGGCATGAAAGTTGGTATTTGGCCTTGCAGTTAAAAATAAAAAATATATGTTTCAGGATTTTTGGAAATTTTACCCCCAAAGGCAAAAAATAGGGGACGTAAGTTTGTACCGAAAAAGTCCCAATTTTTAAGTTAAACGCATGAAAATGAGTATTTGGCCTTTCTGTTAAAATATATAGCATTTACTTCAGGATTTTTGGAAATTACACCCCCAAGGGCGGAAAATAGGGGATATAATTTTATACTGCCTGACTGACATATCAACGCACAGTCTAAACGGCTGCAGTTAGGACTTGAATTTTGACAGTAGTTACCTTTTATGACGTAGGCATCCAATGAAGAAGGGTTTTTGAAAATACCACCCCTAAGGGACTAAAATAAGGGATGAAATATTTTATGAAAGTGCTTAATTTTGATGTTAAAGGCTTTAGTATATAGACTTGCAGTTAAATTTAAAATATATATTTCAGGATTTTTTAATATTCCACCCGTCGTAAAATTGGGGATGTAAGTTTATATGAAAAAAGTGCCAACAAGTTTTAAGTTAAACGCATGAAAATTGGTATTTAGCATTAAAGTTAAAAATTAAAAGTATGTGTTTCAGGATTTCCGAGAATTCTACCACGTAGGGTGACAAATAGGGGATCATTGTATGAAAAATGTGACATTTTTTAAGGTTAACTCATGAAAATTGGTATTTGACCTTTCATTTAAAAATATGTAATTCAGGATTTTTGGGAATTCCATCCCTTTAGGGTGACAAATAGGGGATGGAAGTTTGTATGAAAAATGTGACATTTTTTAAGGTAAACGCATGAAAATTAGTATTTCGCCTTTCATTTAAACATTATAAATATATCATCAGGACTTTTGGAAATTCCACCCCTAAAGACGACTAAAATAGGGGATGTAAGTTTGTATGAAAAACTGTTTTTTTTTTGGAGTTAAAAGCATGTAAATTGGTATTTCAGTTAAAAATAAAGCAATCAAGGGAATAATTTGTTGTTAAAAAAGGTAATCCATAACTGATTCAATAGGTCAACACCAAAAATGTACGCCAACTTAAATTATAGAGAAATTCGTTTCTTATTGCTTAAAATGTTGTGTTTGTTGTCATCTAAGTAAAGATTTAGCGTTTTATAAGATTCGTAACTTCTTTTTTTTTTGTATTTTTCATAACATATTAAAAAACGTCAATTTAATAAAATTGGGATAAAAAAGTCATTGACCCAAAATTCGAGTTAACGTAGTATAAATTGTTCGTGTCGAGATGATCGCACCCAAAAAATATCATCTTAACTTTACTGATCTACAAGTTCACAATTTTGTAACTCGATGGCTTTTATATCGTTTCAGATCGCAGAACTCATTTGACATATCGGTTAAAATAAATAAATGCTTGAAGTAAAAGGTAGTCCAAAACTGAATCAAAAGATGATCGCCTAAATCTCACCCAAAATATATGCCCACATCTTAATTTTACCGCTTTACAAGGTTATATTTTTGTTAGTAGATGGTGTAATCATCGTTTTAGATCGCGCTATGGTTTCGTTCACAAAATGTGATATTAGACCTATCAATGCCGTGGTCGCAACCTAAGCTAATGGGAGTTACCTTGGTGATTAATGCATCGTTGATTATTATATCACTTTATTTGACTTACTGACTTTACTTAAGGACAATTGATATGTATTCTTTGATATTTTTGGGTTTATGATATCGGGTCTTTTTTTTAAATAACAGTAGCAAAGTAGTCTTCAGTTTATTTCTTAACTAGGTTATTTATAGGTTAGGTTTTCTTAAATTTATATTGCTTATTTCTGTTAAAAGTATTTTTTTTTAGATTAAGCTAGAAGTAAGTAGTTACATTGGTAATCATTCAAAATTGTTGCGGACGAAGTCGCGGGCACCAGCTAGTAATATATAAATAAAAAATGGATGTTCTATTAAATGTTTAACATCCGTGTCTGCTAAAAAGAACAGAGCATATTTAAAATTGTTAAACTAGTGAAATTACTTGTACTTATGTATGGAACGAAATTTTCGTTAGGAATAAATAAAAAGCGCTCATGCCTATTGAAATTTATTACATATAAAATATACAACGAAAACGTATTTTTCTTATTATAACACGATTAAATTAAGTGGAATCAGGCTTTTTGTTCATACTTTTTCGGCCAAAACAAAGACATTTCGTTTCGGTTAGTTAGTTTTTCACATGTTTTAATATGGTTCAAGGCACTCTAGTCTTACCTAATACGGTATTGTATGTGTCACACAGGTTCGAGTGCGAATTTTCGTCGTGTCGCACACCGTACCAAGCCACGGTTCCCAGTTCCGCAACGTTAATTTGATATACGGAGGCAGATGGCCTCGCACAGATAGAATAGAGCTCAAGTGCCTGCCGCGCTTTAATGCAAAGTCCAAACTTTAGGCGCCAGTGTAAGGAACAGGCGACCAGCTGTTTACACATTATCCAGACATTATACAGCTTTCTTTTAAAGTCATTGCGAAACAACTCAAAGTATTCATACAGGCGCCCGAAGAGTTTCCTACAGTATTTTGGTGTAAGCCGCAACCTGTAAAAAATGTATACATTAAAATCAATAAAAGAACATATTATGTCCCATCTGATGGTACTTGCTATTTCTATGGGCGCTTGCTATTCTGGGGGCTCAACTAGCGCGTTATTTAAGTTAAGTTTTTCCTTTTTCCAAAGAACTCTGGCAACCTTACACAGGCTCAACGGTGTATAATAATTAACATGCACTACGTTTGAGAATGAAGACTTTTCTTAGTAATTTATAAGATATAAAACTTGAACTTAATAAATATTCTAACCAATCAATATTTGGAAAATTTATTACCAATAAAATGGTATCTTTACGGTAGTTTGAGTTTAACAGATTCAACATATTGGTATATAATATTTTAGTTCCAATGTAAGTTCTATTATTATGTTAAGTATATATTTGTACTATGTTTTTATTAAGTAGGCAAGTAATAAACAATTATTAGTTGCCTCATAAATAAATAAATGTACGCCAACTAATTATCAATATTATATTGGCGTATATTGCCTGATGGTAATTGAACACCAATCTCTTACTACTCTATGTACTACCTATCTTTTGAGATTATCGGTAATATTTAAACGTTTGTCTTTAAATTGAGTCCATTTATCGACTTCGAGGTGTCATACCCCGAATGATAATGTGATTGAAGACCAATAATATGTTACGGCTGGCTACCAGGTGCGACATGTATAACTATGAAGAGTTCTGTAAGAACTATCCAAAAGGATCTTATCATGTGATACATAGAAGAAACAACCTGCGTCTTAAAGGTTTGTTCCTTTTATATTGAATAATCAAAGGAGTACAGTAATTACAACTTGGACTCCAAAACATTATGAAAGTCAAGCGCGTGTTTCATTTGCATTTTGATCCAGTAACGGGTTGTGAGATAACATTTTAATGCTCGAGATCTTACCACAGATCCACTATCCCACATGTCTCGCTGTCATTCATCAACTACTTTTTAACTCCACATACTAACCTTATACGGTCGCAAAATTACATTGTTGAATACAAATTTTATGTTGTCACACTAACCCACAACTATTTGATTTTTATCTTTTATCAAAGTTCTCACCGAGTCATCGAATCTTAAAAAGAGTAATTAAAACCCGTAATAAAACTGCAACATAACAAATTACTATGTATCATTCACTATTTTAGTGGATAGGTAATTATACTTAAAAAAGCCAGGAAATAGTCAATCAGTGTTCTGTTATTCGCGATACAAGAAGTCAAAGACCGTTCATATAAAGACCTTATAATATGCCAGCAACGTAGCTCACATTAGATACGGCATGCATATGATGATAGTTGTGTTATCCAAATTCGTCTCGGCTCTTCCTTTGCACCAGTTCAGAAATATTGTAAACATAGTTATAATTTTTCCTTATCGTTTCTACTAAGTACTTAAGGTACTTATGGACCGTAGCTAGACCATAGCCATTCAGCCAATTATGGGAGCAGAAGTTATTAAGCCTAGAGCAGAACATTAGCATAAACGTAAACTTATTTAGGATTCATTCACCCCGCGTTACGCTAGGCTGTGTGGAGTGCGCATTGTCTCACACACCGCACTCGATGCGAATGATCCTTTGTTTGTTACACTTTGCCTACAGTGTAACCCAAACCAATAGCGGAACACTTAGCGCCCACCTCTAAACGTAACATTCACGCGTTCGAGCTCACGCTCTAAAGCCATTCCTGACTTAACGATATTTACTCTGAAATAACAATACGTGTACTATTCTGACATTGATAGCTCTCCAACTGATGTGTTTTGTATTCTCCCGGTTTAATACATATAATGGTCCTGTGCTATCGAACAAAAATAATGATGTGTAATTTCCTGTTCCGAGCTATTAGAGAGTAAATAAAATTTACAAAAAATACATATTCAACTTTCACTAAGAGAGGAAACTGTTTGTTGTACCAAATTTTATTCCGGTTGTTATTGTGTCATAAATGATCTGTAATTTAATAACACAAAAAATCTCACGCACGCAACTGGTCAAACATTCATCGCTTATCGTTTTTCTCCGGACTCGATTCACTCATCTTCATTGATTTATTGTAATGGTCGTAATGCATAAAACTTACTCTTACTATAGCGTGTGTTTGAAAAGCACGCACCAGTAAAAGGTTTCAGAGTAGAAAGCCACCTCTACCTTAGTCTTTATTGTTTATTGTCATTGTTTCGTTACAATAGATACTTGGAATAGTTTTAACAGCTATTGGGTATAAGATAGAGCGTCGTTCGACAACTTTTCATGGGCTAGATAAGAGATATAGAAAGTCGCATGCCTTTGTGACCCCTCTCTGTGAATCCTGTATATTATCTTCAGAAGAGCAACAATGTATGTAGTTGAGGTATAATTTTATATGTACTTACAGACATATGCACACTATTTTAACGGAACAATCTTTTTTATCCTTTGAATTTTTTGTTACTTATCTACGCTTGAGAATACATATTAAAATTTGACCATAAACATCTAATTTAATCAAATCTGATAGTAAAACTAGGGATTATTATTTTATTTATTTGTGTATTCATACGTAATAACATCCGCCAATATTCACGCTGTGATTTTATTGCTTTATGACTAATTTAACTAATTATAATCATAAAAGATTCGGAAAACACTTATATCAGATAGAGATAGATGTTCACATTTAAACAGCACCATGATAAAATCTGAACAAAAAGTAAATTTATATCTTCCGGTCCGTAATTAACACCTTCAAAATAGACAACATTAGTTTTCTCTTATTGGTAAGTTCAGAAGCTCTAGTAATTTAAATAACTATTATCGATAATACTATCTGTAATTAACGCATCCAAATAAACGTTATTCTTAACCCATACATTTTATCCATAGATAAATATTACGTTTTAAAACAGCATACATTAGTTAACAACACACACATTACTAACTCTTAAATTATAATTAAATACATTGTTACTCGCAAAAATTAAATAAACACTTTTTAATTATACTAATAGCTGCCGTAAAATTAAGCTAATGTTTGTATGCGCATAATTACAGCGTTTACTCCTAACGGTAACTCAATCGGCAAAAAGTTCACATATTTATTATAATGAGGTGTAATAAAGGCATCGCAACTTGAGCATTAATAAATTAAGCATATTAAGGCGACTAATAACAAAGACAATTGCAAGTTGCTCTATCAATTACTTAGCACTCACACGATACGACCGATATCGCCATTATAACAACATTAGAGATGGTGCGGTCACGCAATACAGGCATTAAAACCATCAGTAACACGGTCACTTCGTTTCTTAACCGCCCAATTTCGGTTTTTACTATACACCTCTATAGTTTGTAAGCAATTTTTACATGAGCGTGCGAAAACAACTTCGAACGATTCAGTTTTCGATTTATTGAGTTATGACATTCACTACACCCGTAATTGAATTCACCGGTTTCAATCAAAAAATCTGGGTGCCTTATGAAATGCAAGACAAAGTGATTAGACACAATTTGCGTCCCAATTCTTTGTGCATGAATCAACTACATGCACTATACCTATCTAGACACGCTAGTGTATAATAGCATCTAATTTGTGATATTATTTGGACTTAGCTGTACTAGGTTTTGATTACTTTCTAATGGGGAAGAATAGAAGCCATTAATGTCGAGATGAAATGAATGTTTTGTATTTGAATGTAGTGCGCCAGTAATGGTTGCAATATAAGAGGAATTAACATTTTCATGTGGTAAGGTCACGACCCTACGCTCCCACACATAAATCGGTAGTGGATGTCGCGTCGTGAGTGCATAGCGCGCGCTACCGGCTTGTGTTGTGTTGCCACAGTAATTAATATTAGCAACCAGTTATACTATCACTACTTGATATCCTTAAAAAGCACTATATTGTTTTACAAGTAACACCTTTATGGCAAGCCGCTAGCGACTGTATTTTATACACGGTAAATGAAACCGTGTGATACAATTAAATGACTTCTAATTAATTAATATAATACTTACATACTAATAAATCCTGCCATTAAAACATGTGATGTTATTAAAAAGCTCTTAATGTCGTGGATAATATATATGTTTACCGAATTACTTAAAAAAGTCTTACGTCGATGTCAATAAGTCTGTACAGTCCGATATGGTAAGATCAGCGGTTGGAACATTTCACATAACGAAGCTTGTTTTATTATCTTTGAAATCTCGAGGAGTGTTGATTTATTTCATTTATAATTATATTCCCTGTAGATAATTTATAATATTATTTTAATTGATAATTTGCAAAGAAACTGGATTAACCCCTTATTTATCCAATCTGAGATAAAGCTAATTTGAGAAATAATTTTGAATTTTTACCGATCATTTGCGTAGAGGTATCTATGATCTGTCAGAATTTATATTTATCCCCAAACTATGTTTTATTAGAAGAAGTTACAAAAATTTTGGCCTAAAAGGAATATCAGGGTCACCCTATACCATCCCGTGGGTGTCGTAAAAGGCGACTAAAGGATACAACGGGTAGTCGGGCAGCGGCGCCATCTGTGTACTAGCTACCACGTAACTGCGGTCGCCAACTCGAATGCGAAGCGCGGTGACTACGGCAAACCCCTCTAAATGACAAAGTTACATTAACCTTTGTGAAGGCCTATGTCCAGCAGTGGATGATATCGGGCTGATGATGTGGTGTAAAACAGACTCAAGGTGTGAAAATCGTTTGTGACGTATTCTATCTATCAAGATGTATTTGAGCACTTCAGCAGTTCACATAGGAATGTTTGTCATGTGAAAACTGAATAACTACAAGACTATTCATGCTGTCTAGTATGTGTCGTAACAAATATAAATATATTCTTACTCCAGGTAATAATAAACATTGTTTAAACGCTGTAGTACTCTTGAAACTAAACATATATTTTCAATTAGACTCGCGAAATGTTAACGACCAATGACTACAGCAAATGTTCTTACGTACTTTCATTTGACGGCGGTACATGAGGCAAACACTTCCTTCTCCTAGCTCATTAGTCATTATCGCATAATAGCTTTTTCTGTGGCTTTAACTAAGTTAAAACATTTCGAAGATCGGATGATCAAAGTTTGTGTAAGGAAATTTGTTTGGCTTTGCAAGGCTTAAGATAGACAAGCGATCCTTGAAACAATTTATTGAGTTAAATAAAAAACAATGTCAAAATATTTGTCCCTGAGTAAATGTTTTGCTTTGTTTTCTTATGAGATAAAAGTCGTATCCGCCTGTCGACATAAGAAAATATGACATAGTGATAACTCTTGCCGCGCATAGATAAGGTTTTAGGTAATTAGTGTTTATGGCCTCAACAACTAATTGTTTAGTATGTTTAATTAGATCTTGAAAATTCTATATTGAAATGGGTTTACTCACAGATCGCAAGCCTATTACTTTGGTATCCAAGAAATGGTAAAAGAAAACGAGGTGTACAGTTCTGAAGATGGGACGATTAAATTAAGATCACAGCAGGGAAAACATGGACCAGTCAAGCAATAAGTAGGGAAGAGTTAAAAGAAATGGAGGAGGCCTTTGGACTTTAAGTTGGACAAACAAAGCAAGTTGTCGGTGTCGCTGACTCGCCAGGGTAGCTCTAGATTAACATATGTATTTCTAATAAAATATAAAACGTGTCCGAATAAAGGCATATACAAGTATTATTATTATTACATATCGCAACTTTGTTACGGCTAGCTGAGCATGGCTACTATTTCAGCCATTCTATTGTTTACTAGCTGTGCCCGCGACTTCGTCCGCGTGTTAATTAGTTTATTTTGTTTTTTTTTTGTTTTTTAGTAAAATTAATGAACTTTTCTAAAAAAAAGTAGCCTAAGTTACTCCTTATTACATCAGATACCTGCCAATAAAAGTCCTGTCAAAATCAGTCCAGCCGTTTCAGAGATTAGCCGGAACAAACAGACAGACAGACAGACAAAAATTGTAAAAAATGTTATTTTGGTGTATGTACCGTATATATATTCATATTTATGTAGTAAAAACCGGTTATTTCAATATTACAAACAGACACTCCAATTTTATTTATTTGTATAGATTATGCTTAGCGTAATGTAATAACTATTTTATACAGCCAAAACATAATGAGGCAGACATAGACACTTATTACCTAAAATCTGTACCTATCGATAGTGAAACATAATAAAAATTCAACAAAGTCCTAAACTATGCGAGTTTATTTAAATAAAATTAAATAAATATGGTAAATACTTATATAAATGTTACTTAAGTCCCCAGCGATAGATGGATTTACTTTCCTAGTAATTTGTGTTTGTAAACATAGACTTTAAAATACTTTTTTTTATATTATATATAGTATAATATATAGGGACAATGTCACACAGATCATCCTAGCCCCAAACTAAGCAAAGCTTGTACTATGGCGACGATATACATACTTATATAGATAGATAAATACGTAAATACATAGAAAACATCCAAGACTCAGAAACAAATATTCGTGCTCATCACACAAATATTTGCTCTTACCGGGATTCGAACCCAGGACCACTTTGTAGATTTATTTTAGATATCTAGCAGGTTAAATTTTATGTTGTTGTTCGGAATCGACATTAATACTCGCTAGAATAATAACATTACTGTAATACAGGTACCTATTTATCTAGCGAGATCTGATAAATAAAAAACTGACTAACATACTTCTGTATTTCTACATGCTCATCACACAAAGATTTGTCCTGGGTGGGCATTGAACCCATGACCTCTGACTTAGCAATTAAGGTATAATATAATATCTTACATATTATAATATAATATCTTACATATTATAATATAATATCTTACATATTATAATATAATATCTTAAAAAAATATTATATTTATTTAGATATTATTATGTATTTTGTACCAACTATAAATATATCTATTTTATTTAGTACAGCTGACAGCGTATAGCAAGTTGACTGCCTCGTTGGTCTAGCGGTAGCGTGTTCAACCGAAGAGATATTGAGGTCCTGGGTTCAAATCTCGGCTCGGGCTGAAAAGTGACTTTTGGGGATTTTCTGTTAAGAAAATATCTCAGAAGTCCCGGAGTCTGGGAGTTGGCGGTATCACACCCCCGTGCCTTGGGGACCACGTACGTAAAGCCGTCAGACGTATACCTGACCTCTTACCAGTCGTGTCGTGAGTTATCCCATCGGATTGTGAGAGTGATGGAATAGAAAGTGTCCTTATATTTGAGCACACATTTGTTAACTATAATATGGTCCGCGCAGATGGCTAGTCTCTATTGAGACCGGCCGCCGTGGCCGAAATTGACTAGGAGCTCATTAATATTATTATAGTAAGTATCAAATTAATAGGAAGCTACAACAGTACCTATAGTAGCAATTTCTACTGCTGACGGTACTTGAGTAATATCGGCATCTATAATAATAATAATGTCCTCCTAGCCGAATTTCGGCGGCCAGTCTTAATAGAGATTAGCCATCTTCGCGGGACATATTATAGTGCTCAAGTGTGTGCGCAAACAGAGGAGCACTTTTTATTCCATCACTCTCATGATCCGATGGGACGCCTATGCGACACGACCGGAAAGAGGCCAGGTACAGGACCGACGGCTTTACGTGCTCTCCGAGGCACGGGGGTATGATACCGCCAACTCTCAGACCTCGGGCTGTTGCTGAGAATTCTTTCTTTACAGAAAAGTCCCAAACTCACTTTTGGCCTGACCCGGGATTTGAACCCTGACCTCGTTCTCTGCGGGTGAACACGCTACCGCTAGACCAACGAAGCAGTCAATCGGCATCTATACAAAAGTACAGTAGTACTTATTTTAGGTGCATAATCAAAACAAACTTATCGTCTCGAAATATCTGTGTCTAGTCAACAGAGGGGAAACCCGACAAACAGACAAGGGAATATCGCTATGTCCAATATGGAATAGAGATTAATTAACTAATCAACTGGTTTGCGTTGATACCGAACGGTGACAAATAGCGTGTACGTCGACCAGGCGGCAACGGTTCACCTCACGGTAGAGCACATATTTCGTTAATTGATTAACTGTACCCCGTAGTCAACGGTACAGTTAGGTACATATTTAATCATCTGTAAACTGATTTATGTGAACTCTCTCCGAATTGACGCGAATCACATTACTTTTATACTCGTTCCTTAATTTGGCGAAAGATAAGAGTAGAAATGAATTAATTGCAATCGTTTACGTTAAGAATGAAATATGTTGAGATATTTCAACTTTTTACATCGTCTTGTCGAAGGTGTTAACGCGCGGAATATATACGCTTTATAAATGGTTATTATCGTTGCGTTACGTATTTACATACTGGAGGATATATAAATATTTATGGCTTTTAATAACTTTCATGAAAGAAAAAGCCACAGGCGTTTTGGTGAAACAGAAGCGAAAGCGTTGAGGACTTTTAATTTGACATTTATTTCTATCATTATTTATTAATTAAATCTGATATTTGAGCCCGAGTGGCGTAAGTCGTCCAATTGGGCCTTTGAGATAATCTTGGTGTAAAAACGAGTTTTGGTGGCTTTATTTATATATCTCATGATAATAAGAGCATCTATCGCAAAATAATAAGTCAGACAGGTAGAAACATCTTGGTCTCCTTGATTCTGGTAGCTAGTAGCAACAGGCAAGACTGGGTAACCGAATAGGAATGGTACAGTAATAATAAAAATCAATGGTTAATTAATGTAATAACTACTATGATGTTGGTTAACTATTTTAGATAAGACAACGTTCGTATTAGGGCAATAAAT
This sequence comes from Pseudoips prasinana, assembly GCA_951640165.1. Classification (NCBI taxonomy): domain Eukaryota; kingdom Metazoa; phylum Arthropoda; class Insecta; order Lepidoptera; family Nolidae; genus Pseudoips; species Pseudoips prasinana. The sequence goes on from OX621245.1 coordinate 16,720,043, forward strand.
CTCTGTATCGCGAGTGTCATACATACATATGTATGTATAGAACGAAGAATTTCACGGCACAAAGTACACTCAGACTTATCTATATTTAATGTGGGTAACATGTATAATTATAATGAACATGAAAAATACATTGTGACATTTAATTTTGTGGACAAGTACAATAGTTGTAAACCTGCCTTCTTATCTAAAGGTTGGTTCGATCCTCGCAAAGACAAAAATTTATGTTTATGGACTTTTCTATTTGTATTATGTCGGTGTGTTTTCTGTGTAACTATATATTTAAAAAACCGGCCAAGTGCGAGTCGGACTCGCACATGAAGGGTTCCGTAGCAGCAAGTATTTCAATTGATTAATTTAAAGCAAATTGCGGTTTATAACGTATTAAAAAAAACTACTTGCTAGATCTCGTTCAAACCAATTTTCGTTGTTAGTTTCTATAGTAATGTACATCATATATTTTTTTAGTTTTATCATTGTCTTATTTTAGAAGTTACAGGGAAGGGGACACTCATTTAACCACTTTGGAAGTGTCTCTCGCGCAAACTATTCAGTTTAAAGAAAAATGATATCAGGAACCTCACTATGATTTTTAAAGACCTATCCATAGACACCACACATGTATGGGAACGATAATTTTTTTTTTTTAGTTTCAGATCTATGTATGGCGACCCCCCAAAATTATTGTTCTTTTTCTATTTTTGTGTAAAAATCTTAATGCGGTTCACAGAATACACCTACTTACCAAGTTTCAGCAGTACAGCTCTTATAGTTTCGGTAAAAAGTGGCTGTGACATTCGGACAGACAGACAGACATGACGAATCTATAAGGGTTCCGTTTTTTGCCATTTGGCTACGGAACCCTAAAAATTAAAAGTATTTCTATCCGTTGCCTGGTTTCCACGCTACAAGCTTTATTTAGTTTGGGCTACTTAGAGCCGTGTGATATGTACCGGATATTTATGTATTAATTAAAAAATGAAATAACATGAAACTAAATCAAAGACAGTAGTACTGTGCTGGATATGACTAAGGAAATAGGATCTATTCAAAACACTATAGAGATAAGAGAAAAATTTGGGGACTTTATACGGCAATAAGATTCAACACAGAAGGAAAAGAAGAGAGAAAGAAAATTCAGGGCAGTCTTGGGCTGGATCAAATAAAAAAGAAATTAACGATCGAGATCGAGAAGTATCGTATCGAGAAATCAAAGTGCTTATCGAAGATACGGAGATATAGATTAAGTTGATTGATATAGGTTCTTAAATTGCGTAGAATACAGTCCTATAGATATGGAAATAAATAAAACCGGTCAAGTGCGATGTGATGCTGACTCTATTAGGCTTATGGACAATAGCCGTGAAATGAAGCACTCATTACTAATACTTATAACTACTCCATATTGTCTGCTGGTTGAGAAGTGGCGCCGGTAGACGCGTGGCGGAGAAAACTGATTGATCATTGATCAGTTTACGACCACTGAGCGTTGAAGATTATTACCGTACTAATATCGCTATTCCAATCGTTTCAGAGAAGGTTGGTTACGATCACTGTGACACGTAAATTTTATATATATCATTTTAGATATTTCAGTCACAACATGCTCTTTCATTTGTTTAATGACACATCATGGTTCGTTAAATCTTTTCCGCATTTCCAAAAGTGTACCAAATTCCATTTACTTCTGTTATGGATATTTTAGCCCTAGAATATTTATAAAAGTTGAAGATAAGTATTGCACGCTGCCGCCATGTTTCACGTCAGTTATGTTTTGACAAGATTAGATTCCTATACTGTGTGTCGCATTGATTAATTATCATAATTTGTATTTTTGAAGTGAAAACTTTTTTTAGCGGCGTTATGCACTTTTTCGAGATGGGTAAAAAATGTGAGGCTCATGTCAGGATACGTGACCTGATCGAATATTCGTAGAACGAATAGAATCATTATTCAATTAAAAAGTTTCCATTAATGTGATGCTATGACTATACATAATACTTTCCTAGTAACTGTAAGATAGAAGGATGAAATAGATAAGTCCAGTAACAGTGAAAAATCGCTATCATTACAATTAAGTTACCCGTTGATAGTGCACGGTTTCAACTTTCATGTTATAAATTCTGAATCTATAGCGGCTATTAAAACAATTCATGGCGAACAAAATAGGAATAGCTTCTTAGTACATTATGCAAGTAAGACGATTACTTTTTCGTAAATTTATAATCCTACGATTCTCGCCCGTCCGTATTAATTGGTCTAAGAGTACAAACCTTGTAAGTAATGGAGTACTGCTCTCATATCTGGGCAGCTGCCCCTAAATACCAGCTCAACCCACTTGACTTCCTCCAAGGGCGTTCTAATACAAATGACGGGGATTCCAAACTTACGGACGGATTGGAGTCGTTAGAGCAGCGGAGAGACATTGAATCTATCAGCGTGTTCTACCGTCTCTTTAACGGGGTATGCTCTGAGGAACTTTTTGAGCTGGTTCCATCGTCCCCTTTTTATCATCGCACCACGCGCACTCGCAGTTGGGTTCATCCGTACCATCTGGAAGCGATCTCGTCAAGCACGGTTCACTTTCAGCGTTCATACATCCCACGCACGTGCAGGCTCTGGAATGAATTACCTGCTGCGGTGTTTCTTCAGCGCTACGACATGTCCTTATTTAAACGAGGTTTAAAAACAGTATTAATCTCACGATAGGCAACGTTTTGCCTACCCTGCCCCCTGGCATTGCGAATGTCCATGTGGAGCGGTTACCACTTACCGACTTAAAAAAAGGTAAGTAACTCTTTATTGTACGCCAAAGTAATAACATACGTATGTTTCTTTTGTCAATTTCGACCAATAACTTTGTTTCTGTATCTTTAATATGTACAGGTTTTGAAAAATCATTTAATCAAGTGAAAAGGTGAACTGTGTGAATATTTGTTACCAAGCTATTTTGTATCTATAAGACAATTTGATACTACCAGATAAATCGTATTAGTTTGCAAAGCTCCATTGTTTGAAGCACATTTCGATGGTTTTAATTTTGAACTCCAATCACTGCCTAGAACTAACAGGTCACCTGTACGAATTCGACTCAACGGAACTCTCACAGAATGTTAAAAATAAAATACTTCAAATATTTTTTACAGTATTAACCCAAATTATTTGAAGCTTTCGTTTTGAAAGTTTTTATAAGGACGGAAATGGACGCCACACGCAAGACTTCAACCAACGATACCGGGTACCTATTCGAGGTTTGTTGAAATATGTGTGTCTGTTTTTTTATTTATATTATTATTTATTTAGTTAGATCTTCTTGTGTGAACATCTCCGTCCAAGGTACAAATCCAAGATTGGGCTAAAAGTGATATCGACATTCTGTTACGAGTAAAAATTATTTTCATTGTAAGCCTAATTTCTAAAATTTGGAGAGTAAAGTCGAACTTAAACCTGACCACTTGTCCGTCATTTTCGCTAGTCGTCCCATCGGATCCCCATAAGGAAATTTAAAAGACACCTGCACTTAGCGCACATACTTGTGCAATATAATTTGTACCGTATAGAAGACTAATCACCCTGGAGACTGGCCACCATGGCTAAAATTCGTGTACATTATAAATTCAAATACCTGTTTCCTAATAATTCTTTGAAATCTAGTGAACTATTGCTTTATTAACTGCGAATGAACTTTTGAACTGATAATACAGGCTCTTTAAAGGTGCAAGCTTATATCATTTCAAGTTAATGTCAGTTTAATGTAGTGACAACAACATAATGAAATATTATAATGTTCTTTTGCATACCAAAAATAAGTATATAAGCATCGGAAAGTAGTAGGTGTCAGGTATCTTTCCTACCTATACATTTACTATTTAATATGGGGTATATTAAATAATAATAATATCTAGGGACAATGTCACACAGATCATCCTAGTCCCAAACTAAGCAAAGCTTGTACTATGGGTACCACGCGACGATATACATACTTATATAGATAGATAAATACTTAAATACATAGAAAACATCCATGACTCAGAAACAAATATTGGTGCTCATCACACAAATATTTGCACTTACCGGGATTCGAAACCAGGACCATCAGCTTCGTAGGCAGGAGCACTACCAACTAGGCTACGGTGACCGAATTTTTAAATTAAGCTAAGTAGTCCTTATTAGTTTGGAACTTACCATTGGTGTAAAATCACCAGCAGAAGTACATATATTTATATATAGAACCGGTTAATATTCGCACGTAGACTCTTAATTCGGTCATTGACGGGCCGGTTGACGTGGTTGATAAATACTTGCGTTTCACGCCGCAGGTCATGGTTTCGATTCCCAGAAAAGCTATTTGTGTGCATAAACATGTATTTTTGTCCTGAGTCTTGGTGTAATTATCTATATATGTATGTATGTATTTACAAAAGAATGTGACATTATTTGGCAATAACCATATCAGTTCCGTCCAGAAACCAACAGATATTTTAAATGCTTGATTACCTAGTGCAGCAGCTTCGGATCGTACAGGAAATTCATCCTTTAGTAACCGCAGCCGACTTATAATCCTTGCAAAGTTACTTCTACTGTTGGCCATACTTAAATACATTTTAAAGTTTACATCTTCAAAAATAAACAACGTTAATATTGTATAATTAATCACACAAAAGTTGCCCAAAGCGTTAAATTACATACTATTCATCTTTAAATTGTTATTAATTAAGTACACAGAAAATAGTTCTTAAATTGCGGCAAATGAGTATAATTTTCAGAAAGATAAATGAAACATGTTATGAGAACGTGTCAGCTCGTAAAATAAAAACTGACAAAGATCTATTGGTTTACTAATTACAGACAACAATCGATGGTAACGCGACTCGATCACGCACTGATCAACGAATCATGTGAAAATAAGATAATAGCAATGAGGTCGGGTGCGACACTCGGTGATTGAGAAGTGTTAAATAACTTTTTTGTGGTAATAAAATTATTGCACACTAGTGACCCGCTCGAGCTTGAACACGAGTAGATAGATATAAACATAAATAATTTTTTAGTTATTACTTTAGGCCGAATAAGGACTTATAGGGAAGTATTTTTTATATAGTTTGTCCCCAATTTTACACCGATAATGTAGCTTCCTTTATAATATTTAAAATCAGTTGTGTAGTTTTAGAATTTTCCCATAACAAACAGAAAGATCAAATCTTTTCTCTATATAGTTTAGAGTAGGTACCTTCCCAGCTTCCTTCTTCCCTCTTGCAGAGAAACCGAAACTTTCCGTATCATCGTCATCATCATATCAGTCGAAAGACATCCACTGCTGGACAAAGGCCACCCCCAAGGATCTCCACAATGGCCGGTCTTGTGTTGCCCGCATCCAGCGGTTTCCCGCGACCCTTGCAAGATCATCAGTACACCTTATAGGGGGCCTGTCGTGCTTTTTCCATATAAATATATCTGAATTATTTTGTAGCAAAAATGTAATACTTTACGCAAAAATGTAATGTATTACCTTACTATACTTACGCTTTGGGAGATGTTTTAGAAAAAAAACCAGTACAATGTTCCCCGCACTAGGACACACCTGTTTGGTTGAGAAACCCAAAACTTGATTTCCTCGAAGAATGTTACAAGCATAAGTAGGCGAAAGTCCCATAAGTAGGTTTAGTAGTTATTTCTGTTTCGTATTCTGTACTGAGGATGCATTAAGGATATTGGCGGTATTCAATATTTCACAGGAAATATTATTAAGTATATTATTATTGTTATGACTGAATATTATCTAAAATATTTATTGTGAACTGATATTGATACTTTTTATTTTTTAACGTAAAAGTTAGGAATTAAGTAATTTGGTCTGTTGTTCCAAATTTTTGGAATATACGATTCAAAATCCATACGTAAATACATATTATATTGGATTTATAAAATTTGTAGAATTCTACTTTACAAGTAAAACTGCCAAAGTGCGAGCGATATTTCGACACAAGGCAAATCATTCCCCCTTACATTTGTTTATCAATGTATCGTCTTAAGCAAGTTATACATATATATTCATAAGATAAAAGTGCATGTTTTGATGGTGTTACAAGAAAAATAATTCAATGATGTGAACTCGTAATTCCACGGTATATTAACGATTTGCTTTAGCAAGTTAGTTAAAGATCGTGTCAATACTCTTATATTAATAAAAGTAAACTCTCACATTAAGTACTAATTATCTCCTGGCAAATTAGTGAAATATTTGTAGCCTCTTACTGAAGATTGTTATAAGCGTAAATGTTATTACAATTTGAACTCTATGCTCTTTATAATTCAAATCAAAATATAGTTAAGAAATGATTCATAGGTAGGTATTAATTTAATTCACAATTGTTCATTGTTAGTACGTTAACTCCGTTATAAAAAGTATATCATTCTTTTAGATTGTTATAATTGCATGGTTTGCCTTTAATTTCTCGGGCGCGTCAAGTAAGCATCTGAATCTCTATTAAGGAATGTTACTCCGCCCCCATTATGCTACAACTTCCTATAACATTACCGTTATTTTTAGAAATATTTAACTATTCAGTCCTCTGGTGCTAATATGCAGTCTCACTGGTCCATAAGCGCGCGGCAAGATTAAGCACATAGATGGGCGGTCAGTTTATAGATGGGTGAGCGTCGTTTGAGCACCTCCGAGCACGTTAACCTGCTGGTACCGAATATGTCTATGGTCCACTGCCGACATGATTAAATAAATAAATCAAATTCTGTACGTTATGGACTTATATGTTTTTTGTAGTTTCTGTACCTGACCTGTTATAACATTGAAACATGTTTACTGTATGTAATGGAAATTTATTATTTTTTACAAACATACTTTAATATAAATTTCCATTAAAATATTTTAAAGAAAGGGCCAATTATAATTTCTATGAATATTAAATATCATGAATTTATCTTGATTAAATAAATAAATCAAATTCATTACTTTATGGACTTATTAGTTTTTTGTACCTGTTTTTACATTAGTAATTATGTTTATTGTACACTTTGTGGTGTGCCATAGCATAGCACAAACAAAAAAAATTACATCTACATTTTGTCCTAGGTATGTACTGTATGTAAATGTGCCTCTAATATCAGCAATTAAAATACTTGAATACCTATAAATAATGTAGAGTCATGATATGTAAAGCTGGTAGCTCGGCGCACACGCATACTGACTGAAATGCAAATTTATTATTTTCTACCAACCTACCTACTTTAAAATAAATGTAATCTAAAATATTTAACAGAAAGGGCCATTTATAATTTCGACGAATATTAAGTATTATACATTTATCTCTTTCTTGTTAAAACTACGAATGGCAAATCTTATGACAGGAAATGCTTAGAACTAGTCATATAATGCGGTACTGCCTGAAACCTACTTTATGAACAGAAAGTTAACACAAAAATATTGTACCATATATATACATATTACGCATATATTCAAATATACCCAATTAGAATTCTGTTTTTAATATCAAAGTAATAGCTTTTGAGTATTTGCATATGAATGTATGTATAGGTACTTATAACAAAAGCAATATATTTTTTTCTGTCTGTCTGTTTGATCCGATTTATCTCTGAAATGGCTGACATTACTTTGATGGGACTTTCACAGATAGCTGTTGTTATAAAGGGTAATATAGTAAGTTATCATCCACCCTTGCCAAGTCTCAAGTTGTAAAAATATCTTTTATACCGCCATATAATTAACACGAGCAAAGCTGTCAGTTGATGCTATTGTATGAATAAAAATGAGTACATGAATTTGTACGTCGTGAAATTAACAATTTGCTACTTATTGTGTAAAGAGCTTATTAAGTTCTCTTAGGGGTTATAAACACACCGAGTGGGAACATCCAAACAAAGTGTTAATGGAAATAATAATGGTCTGATAAGTGCTTGAATGCATCGGCCTTGGCTAAAAGATTTAACTTCCCAGGAGCACGTTAACCTCAAAACTTCTGTTATACTTCATTAAAAATTCCTTATCTGCCGTATGCAAATTAATAGGTATCTCCGTAATTATTAGTACGATAGCCATCAAACTCTTTGTAATCAAATAACAAATTACAACACTAAATATACATATGTACCTCGTCTAATATCTTAAATAATTAATACTTTACTCTGTAATTACTAAAGGAGTTTGTAAAACATAGCCAATTCAATTGTTGACTCTGTACCTACTGGGTTATATTTGAAATTTGTCGAAGGAACGCTTTGTCTTTATGATAAATTTAAAATGTTCATATTAACATGTTCGTTGTCTTTGAACATCTTAGTGGAACAAAATATCTTATCCTAAACAAATCGGTCCAGGAGTCTAGCATTAAATGCAATACTACTACATTAAGGTGTTACGTTAGCACTTATAGTGTGTAACGGAGTGTATGACGGTAAAGCGGTGTTTCTCAAGTGTTAAATTGTTACATTATTTAGTCGGTGGGTATTAAAGGTTGGTTTCAACTTACCTTTAGTCACATCTAGTGCTAAATCTAAGTAGATAGCCCAGCAACGTCAAGACAGTACCGTGAAAAATTTTTCCTTACTCCATTTTCTAACATATTTGGAACTGCATGAGACATACTATGGGTCCAATCTAACCTGTTAGACACGCAAAATCAAAATGTTTGTAAGTTGGGAATCACCCTAAATACACTCCAAAATAGAGTCAAGTTTATAGCATTGTTGTGTTTATATTGTGGGTTGAATAACGTTGTCAGTACACATTGGCTAAGGGAACCGGTCGTAAAAGCATAAGTGTGACGTAAGCGTAATAAACTATTATTTCCGAACCAAGTTTAAAATTGATTAAAATAATTAATTTTTTCGATGAAAAATGCTTTTAATATTGTCACTTCTTTTTCAATACGGTGACAATATATTTTAAATTTTAAAGTTCACGATGAAGAAATTCATGTACTCATTTTTATACATACAATAGCATCAACTGACAGCTTTGCTCGTGTTAATTACATGGCGGTATAAAAGATATTTTACAACTTGAGACTGCCATATCCATTTTCGTTGGAAAGGGTGGATGTTATTGTTATATGTGTATTTACTATATTACCAGTTATAACAACAGCTATCTGTAAAACTCCGTCAAAGTAATTTCAGCCTTTTCAGAGATTAGTCGGATCAAACAAACAAATAAAATTGCTTTATGTTATACCTATCTATATATATATAAAAATCAATGCCACTTTTCGTTGTAATGTTATAACTCAACAACGCCTTTACCGATTTGGCTAATTTTGGTCTTGAATTATTCGTGGAAGTCCAGGGAAGATTGGTACCTTTTAGCAATTTAAAATATTTTTTTGTTTGAATAAATGAACTTAATAATCATTTTTTATTACTATGCCTTATACGTAGCGAAGCACGTACCGGGCCGCTAGTATATCATAAATACAAGCCATAAAATACTTGAAGTCTTTTCTATGTTTATTTTATAACAGTCATTATTTTCAACCACGGTTACTTGGCGTGGATGACTCAATATGAATGCATCAAAATAGCTACTCACCAAACGAAGTTTCTCTTACTAATTTGATATAACCTTATATAGAGACTGATATCCAATATTTTGATTTAAAATGAGACATCTGGACGTGCTCTCGATTATCTACGATTATGGCAATTTCCAATAACACTAACTGAATACAACATTGCCTACTAGATTTACATGGTGCGTGAAATGGTTCTAATTCAAATAAACATCGAAACGCTGATTGCTAATATTGGATCAACAAATACTCATAATATCGTTATCATGTAGTCCAGATTTATGTTGTTACATTTACTTTATTACCTGCACACGCAGTTACTTGAGCTCTAAACAACTAATGGCAGGGGCCCTCGGCGACTGCTACTTGATTGCATCTGTTGTCGCTCTTCATATCGCGCACTGCTGTGATTTAACCGCCACCTGTCGTGGTTTATGTCTTGCGATAGCCGCACACGAGGAAGTACACCCAACCAGAAACGAGGCGTCACATAGCCTACCTACTTATCTTCTGCTCTACTTACGTTAGCTACAATGTATAGTTTATTCTGCTCGCATCTTTCGGCGGTTTCTTCCTAGATGCTAATAAGATGAGATTATCTTAAATGGAAGCTGTATGTATACTGGCTGGCACCGTCACGCTATTCATTATAAAGCTCTTATTTTTGCAACATGCAGAACAGTTATTGTGGTGACTCAGATTATACAAGGTGTAACAAAAATTATTACACAATTGGAACCAATACAGCCAAAGGAAGTCCTCGTGGTAGATCCCGAGAGGATGGCAAAAACGATTGGCAACTGTTTACGTTAGTCTACAAAAGAGTGGAAAAAGTATAGGAGACATTTGCTCTAAAATGGGGAAATATGGACTTATAATAACTTTATTAATGGATCGCTAGATCAGGAGCCGTATACAGAGGGCGACAAGTGTGGGAACGGCACGCATCGTGAGGCCTCACTCTATAACCCTGACCACCGGTGGCCTAGGTGGGACGAATCCTATTTTTTACATATTTATATACATCTATGTTATAATAATAAAAATGTATTACGAATAATACTACAAATATTTAAAAAAAACTATTAGTGACGCAGAACAAATTTAGCAGAACAGATTGGTGAAATACTTTCTAGTACGTCCCATGTAAATTATGTTCTTTTTTGTTATGGAAAACCGTAGTTATTTGTGTTACATCTTGTATATCATAAAAAACCTCTTTATAAACGACTCATGATTTTAGTAGTTGAGATGAAGGTACCGATAGCGCCGATTTTTGTATGTGACTATATTTGGTTTATTCGTTTAGTTGAGAGAGATAAGTCGCGTATTCAGTAGCTAAATGTAGACACTTTATAAATGGATTTAGTCGTGTAGCCAAAGTAATAAGTTGTGTATTTCAGTGCAACGCACCGCACCTGGAATTACTAATGAGAGCGCAATTCAAATCAACTGATTTATAAGGAGTAAGTTATTTCACCGGCCGGCCGTACAATATTTACTTACGTTCTAACGGGCGCATAGATATCGTAAGCTATTATTGAGATAAGTACCTATAATATGCAACGTGTTAAGGAGTTCAATCTTCTCATGTAACTGAATAAATATTTGATAGTTTCTTGAATTCGTAAAGAAATATATATATTAAATGTCTTTTTTTTCGCGTATTCTAACTTACGTTCTGTATTTGTGCTTTTAAACTTTCACATATTTTGTTTGGGAATTGGTTTTAAGTTGATCCCGAGCTTAAGATTAATGCAATTTGATTCAAACGTCTGGAAATTCATATTAAGTGTAGTTGCGTTAAAACCCGGATTTACAATTGCTTCAGTTTAATGCGTTGTAGTTGCAAGTTTGTAATTAGTAGGGAATTTAATGTACGAACAGATTTTAATACTTTAATTATTTCCCAGCCAATTGCTTTACTGGTCCGTAAGAAATCGATTGCGTTGCGAGTGGGGTTTAAATTCTTCCCATCTTCGTGCTACAGATGGTACGTTAAGGTAGTCATTAGACAACAGTATTTAGCCATTTTATGTCGCCTACTAGGTGGCTTAAATAACTCTGGCTATTGGGTAACCACTTCAGTCACGACTAAATAACTTTCATTATATGTCATGTGGTTTTTGGTAATTATATAAAACCAATTGGTATTCCAATGTAGAAGCATAATCAAAACATACGAAAACTGATGATCGGACTCTACATGATGAGATGAGCATTTTTCATAGGCTCTGTATTATTTGTATACTTTAATGGGATGGTAGAAATTGGTTAATATCGAATTGTAAGCAATGGGAGGTCTATTATTCGGAATGGCGTACGTCTGTTTATATTAGCTCGTTAGGAGTCGGTGAGCCTTGTCCGGATGATATCTCGTAACCCCCTCAATTAGTGTGCCCTGACTATCGCGCGGCAATAACCCGAAACAGCATATAACCACCCCGCACTCGTGACACGAAGAACGTACCAAATGAGTGTACTCTTAATTAGCCGTTATACTATAAATTTTAAAAGCAATGATAAGGTCCCGTTGCCCGCTCACCGGGAACACTACTAGCCAGCTAATGGTGCCTTGAGAATTAAATTTAATTAATTCCTCGTCGCCAAACGTGCTCACTGTATTGAATTTGGCTAAGATATGAAATGCAAAGTGCACATACGCCTTGTTTTTACGATGATTATTATTAGTGGATTGGTATAGACCAATCCACTTAGATATGTGATTACTTTTAAATTTATACGTATAGCAGTACATTATAAGTCAATTACGCCTCGTCATATCAGTTCGTGCTTTATTACTGGCATTATATTTTTCTGCGGATCAACCGTTTTAAATATTTTATAATGACGTCTAAATTTGCAGTACGTGGTGCAATTTATAGTGAAGTGAATATCCATGTTATAACTGTTAGTTTGCTAATGACTTAATATGCCAACGCTATCTGGCGAAGCCGGGGTAGGAATGAAGATTCTTTCGGTTGGTTGAAGTGATCTTAAGGCGGCGAAAGAATTTTCCTCGTACTTCTATACTACCAGAGTTTTTATACATTAATTATAGGTTATATATATTTATAAACTATTCATTTTCTAACTTGTTTCTTACTGATTAAATTCGTTGCGGGATCCAAGACAGTTAAAGCAATTCCCGGGACATGCCTGAGCCTCACCGCTTAGTGTCATTTTATAGTGTGCTACTGTTCAAATCAGAAGTTTAAACTGACTTCATTGAAATCAAGATGTTCCTTATTTAGGAAACGTTTCCATAATAAGGAATATCTTGATTACAATGAAGTCAGTTTCAACTTTGAGATGTTTGCTCAAATGGCCTGAAATCTGATATCGAAGCTACCACACTCCAGATAAGTTGCTATTGTAATGTAATTAATGGTTTCAAACTGTTAATCATGGCTTACAGGGGTTACACCTGCTCTTTGAGCGAATGAACGCTGTTCATTCGCTCAAAGAGCAGCCCGACTGGGGAAGTACCCCCACTTACAGAAGACATTCGTTAATAATAACATGAATAATTTTAATGATGTATTTCTGCGTTTGAGTAAGGTCGCCAGAGGTCATCGGGGTGAGGGGAAGGGTCAGAAACACTTGTTTGCTGACTTTTAAAGGCCGACAACGCACCCGTGACTACATGGGTAGCAATGATCACTTACCATCAGGTGACCCACTTGCTCGTTTGTCGTCCTCTGATATATATCCTCTGATTCCCGATTAAAAAAAAGACAGATTTTTTATTTACACGAATATTTGTTGGTGGATTGGAGCGTTCTCTTTGCAACAATGTGTGTGCGTCTTAAGCTTTTGTTTATGTATCTCTTTAGTGCACATAAATGGTATGAAACTTGTCAACTATGCCGCCTGATAACGGAGCGTTTTGTCTGTAATTAAGAACACCGAGAACGGGTCAGACGTCTACTCTAGCATTACCACAAAGTTATGGAGACATTTTAGCCGTGTCCAGATTGTTTAACTACAAAACTGTCATGTTAAGAATATAGTCGTGCTGTAAATCTGTCATAATGTCGCGATTCTAGTGGTATTGTTTGTTAATTATAGTATTACATTTCTCTCTAATGAACTAGGCATAGTTTACTTGCAACAAGTATCTTACATCAAGTATGCAGCTTTAAAAGGTATTGGTTATGACGACCGCCATGATTCTGATCCAAAGATTGCGGGTTCAATTCTCGAAAGTGACAAATATTTATGTCTATGTCATGTCATGCTGTGTGGTGACGGCGACAAATATCGGAATCAGAATATCATCACCCCATCTCATCCCGTGGGGGGCGTAGAAGTCGACCCGAGGGAATATCTACCAGAGGATGGGCAGCAGCTTCTTTCTGATTACTATGACCATCTTACTGCGATCGCCAACCCGCCTGCCAAGCGTGGCGATTATGGCATATCCCCCCAAGACGATTCTTGAGGGAGGCTTGTCCAGCAGTGGACTTATTTAGCTGTAATGATGATGATGATGATGTCATGTTCATGAATATAATTTTTTTATTAATATACAACGCTCGCACTAAGGTTATTAATCCCTGTATCACACAAATAGTTTACATGTGTGGGGATCGAACCCGAATCCCTAGGGCGCCGCGGTGGTAGCAAGGCGACTACCTTAACCACTGCGCTACACGTGCAGTCTGTTGTCTTGATCTGGGCGTTTACTGAGTGTTGTATGTTTATATTAACCGTCCCGGCAATCGTTATACTGCCTTAAAAATAGAAATAAAATCTCATCGCAGCGCCATCTACCAGGTCCAATTATAACAGGTTAAAAAATGAACAGCTCACATTTTTTCGTTCAGAGATACTTATTTTTGTTACCAAACGAAAAGAAAATCAATATATTCTGACGGTTTTCTTTTTAATTCGACTTGAAATTAAAAAGAAAAGCGTATATATATCAATTTTCTACATTTATTGAATTCATGCGCAGTCGTAGCAGATTTATGTATAGCGTCATAAACATATTTTTCTAAACTTAAAACCCCCGGAAGGAAATGAGGAAGGCGTTTTATGAGTAAATGGTAGCTAGTTATGGCTATTAAAAAGCTAACTAACCGAACGCCTGACAACATTTCCGCGTGTAAAATGAAAAAAATACTTAAGTCAGACTTCGGAACATGGTGTCTAATCATTTTTTTTATTTAAAATTTCCCGTATTAAGTTCCTCTTTCACGCTCCTTGGGTCTACCCCTAAAAAACCAATTGGTCAGCTGCTGTCTACCTATTTAGGTGCCAAACTTTATCACAATTGGTAGGTATAGTTGTTTGATCGTGAAAGCTAACTGGAAAACTAGGCTTTCACATTTTTTATGGATGTGTAAAATAATGTCCCAAAATATAAAAAAAATAAGTACTCTTAATAGAGAACGCGCTTTTTACACACATTTCACATTTAATTTTGTTACGAATTAATTAATGTAATTTTAAACTTGTTACCTTAGAAAACGAACTAAAACTAAACGGGCTTGAATTTCAATCGATCGGTTCTCTGATGTTTCTTCGAAAATCTTAAAGTATCAATATATCCTATTGTATTTTTACCAGAATTGTAATGAAAATGAACCCCACAAAATATTCTTATATTTATTTCTGTAGTCTAAAAACAATACTGGCAGGAGAGTAACTGCAATATTCAAATTTTGTGTGGAGAATAAATGAAGACCAATTTCAGTTTAACAAACTGTGGCTAGCTACCAGGTTCGAAGAGCGATTGTAATCTGACCTGAAGACCCAATGGGTCTATAGATAGTAGACTACTTAATCAAGATGGTTGGACCTTATATATCTCTTACATATTAGACTCTTATATGATTGCCATAGATATCTTTGTGAATAACGGGACTGACTGCTCCAAGGCAGAGAGAGTAGTCCCTCTATCTACCAGACCCCTAAACTAATCTGCCCCTTGAGCCATAACTGTTGAATCATGAACAAAAACCCAGCCGGATATACTTACTCTATTATGTTCATTTTCTACTAACAAGAGATTATAGGGTAGTTTTTATTACGAAATAAAATGCTGTCACTACAAATTATATCAAATTAGTGACTATCCCATTAGTTTGCTTAATTAACCCACTTTCTTAACATTTTAGGTATCTTTTTAGCCATACAAGGATATCAAAACGATTTAAAGGCTATTTAATACTCTCGTAAACTTATGGAAGTTTATGAAAGTGACATTCATGCAACTAATAGTCAACTTATATGCAATTGAGCCTCAGGTATTTTCTAAGCACTAGTGCAGCTTAATTAGAACACAGATGTTCAACTTGCCGTGACTGACATGACAACCATAAGACCGCGTGAGACGGGAGGTACAGACGCCAGCACATCCAGCTACCCCAATCTGTAAAATTTCCCCAATTTGAAGTGAACCTTATGCTTTTGTGATAAAGTTGAAAATCTATAAAAGAAATTTGACAGATTGGGGTAGCTGGATGTGCTGGCATCTGAACATATAGCGACAAACACGTACCTCGAGCTCTTTATATACTGGGGATATACGGAATTTATTCTCTTCGATGACTGGACTTAGGCCTGGTGCCTAGATCATTTCTTGGCAAAAAAACTTTAAATCAATTTTGCTTCCTCCCATAGTAATGCCGCAATATAATAATTGATTATACAAAAAGTCCTCCAGATACAATTTCGGCATCTACGTGGGACGTGTTATAATAGACAAGTATTGCGCACACACGCTGCATAACCAGTTGCAGAGGTTGGTAGACTATGGCCTATCTCTCTCTCTCTCTACATATATCTCATTCCGAGAGGTGATCCTCAGATGAAACCCGCTACATCATCTAAGTAAATGCGAATGTCTTTTTTACGTTTTGGCTACTCAATAGTCAGGAAATTTTGCTCACGTTATTAGAGCTATGAAGAACGATATACCTTTCCCCAAAAAAAGGTACTGACGCCCTAACCGCAGAGTGCCTGTCAGCCCAAACAGTATCCTGAGCGCCTTTGCCCAGCGATTCGACTGCTGTATCACTGTGACGGTATACGGGATAAAATAAATAAATAAGGTTTTTATTCACGTAGACTTTAAAAAAGCGCTTGTAAATAGTCAGAACATGTTTGTAGTATTATAGTTGTATACATTATTATTTCTTGTAACATAGATATTTAGGTACACATTGTATTGATAGTATTAAAACATTAATAAAATTTATTTTATAACAGCAATGAAATATAGTTTTAATGGTTTTTTTTTTGTTGTATTGTAATGTAATTGTCCTTTATTTATATAATTCGTCCTTGTTGGCTTTTAATTCAATAAATAATTACTTATCATCCAGTGAAAGTTCCGTCAAAATTGGTCAAGCTGTTATGTGGATTAGCCGAAACAAGCTACGAAAATATGAATTTGAATATATATCTCATATGAATGTTGTAAAAAGCTGTTATTTGAACATTACAAACCGACACTTAAATTATATTTATTTGTATAAATATTCCTTGGTGGCGTTACTATTCGTAGCTGGTAGATAGTTCCGCACGGTCGCAATACTACGGTACTAGACATCAATTAGGTCTACTAGGTAACTCGGGGTACTAAGTGAAACTGTGTGAAGAACTCACGAAGCTATAAACACGAGACAATAATCGTTGTTCGTGAAGCCACTAGCCGGGAGTCGTGTAATACCTTTGTCGATGTAGTTGGTAGTCTGACAGTAGCTACATTACCATTTTATTGCTCCGCCACCTTTTACATCAAAGCTTTTAACTTTATACGCAATGCATATCGTAATTTTTAATTTGTCGTATAAATTAACACATGTAAAGAATTAATATTTGCAACGTAGTTAATTAGGAAAAGTTTTTGTAAAATCGATATATTACATAAACTCAAGATTTTATGTCTCAATAGAATTGAGAATTTCTAGAACATCATTAGTGATGAAATCTGAACCTCAAATTTAAGAGTTTTGTGATACCTAATTTTAACTAGATCTAGTATCTAGTTAAAACAACATTTTGAACACGGCGTCTGCTATATTTTGGTACGATCGCAGTATAAGTGATAAGTTATTAATTAGTAGGGGAGGGCAATCTCGAGCCCTCCCGGGGTACGTGTCCCGACTATCTGGGACATGGCGCAAAAGAGGGGCACCGGAGCAGTATACCCGCGTTCCCGGGGCTCCTTCTGTTAGGCGCCAAGAGAAGTCCACGGCAGTCGGCAGGTTAGATTTAGTCGGTGCATGTCCGACATACCCACCCGTATACACTTTTTGCGGGTGGCATGCGTAGGCATTCCCCCTGTCTTTAAATATAATGTTATTAATTGGTACTGCTTTGTTACAGCACACGTTAACGGGACACAGCGGCAAAGTGATGGCAGCTAAATTCCTCGGGGAACCAACAAAAGTGATCACGGGAAGCCACGATCGAACACTCAAAATATGGGACCTTAGAAGTAAAATGTGTAAGTATGTACCGACAATATGCTGTCATAGTAATAGCTATTTTTGTATGCGATAAACTTGCATTTGAGACCATCTTCGTTTCGTCTTATAGTAAAAGATGTGGTTTTGGGTGGACCGCTCGTAACAGCTGGCCCTGGCGTTATTTTAAGAAGTAGATCACTACTCATTATGAACTAACACATATTATTATAGTACGAGGCACTAAATAACTTATTGACTCTTAAATACGAAAAATATCTGTTTTTTACTAATATTTAAAAAAATATAAAATTACAATTGATATTTTACTTTTCTGGTCGTACTTCGTCGTCTTTGCGTGGCATGGCGCGCGTTTATCTCTTTTCAAGGCAAAATTAACCTACCTCCAATTCAACGAAAAGCTCCAGTACCCACTGTAAATATTTTGTGTGCTATTTTAACGATCATAGTTTGAGCCATCTTACCGATATTTACCTAAAACTCAGCTATTGACTTATGATCAAATTCTGTCTACCCTTCTAGATATAAGAGCTGTTATTCGTAACAAATAGTAGCAATACTAACTTTTAATCTTAAATGCTAGTCGAGAACGTATCTTATTCTAGTGTCTGTACCTAAAAATCTGCATTTCATCTTAAGAGCAGCAATGAATTTATTCGATAAATTCTTGTAATTTATATTCGTACCATTTGTTTTCTCATAATCGCAGAAACAACACTAAGTGCTGTTAAAACTGTTCCACCTGACTCCTGATATAAATCACAGCCAATTTCTCGTAAACTCCACCATATTTACACGTGTCCAAGTTTAAGTCATTAAGGATTTCCTTGTTACTGCAAAGTTTTAAAGGATCGTAAGTTATATTGTACTATTGCTGCTTAACGTATAAAGGTTTGTAGGCAAGTGCGGGTGTTCTCCTGTTGTAAAATGTCTAGAAACTCGTCTCATAAACTTATAACAATTAATGGATCTTGATTCATAGCAGCATTTATTACTTAAATTGTACTATTAACAGGAACGGAGAGCGCAAATGATTCTAACTGCTGATTAAAATATAACCAGGACGTGCACACAATTATCCATTTTAGTGCATCCTGTTCTCATGCCTTTTCTAACTAAAAACTAATTGGGATATAATCCACTTAAAATGTTTAGTCTTGTGAAAAGAAAAAGGCTTAATTTCAATCATTTTGCTGATAGATAAGATCATTTGTGATTTGAAACATATAGCTTTGTGGTTAGACTGGTGGACTTTGTAGTCAGTGGTCTCGAGTTCAAGCCCAAGTCATGCGCCATAGACTTTACGATTTACTTTGCGTATTAGAGATTTATTATCTCATACCTAAAGTGAAGGAAAACAGCGTGAAAACATCAAAAATTTGTAGATATGTGACGTCTTCCAACCCGCACTCGTCCAGCACTGCCCTGCTCTCTGTAATGTTATAATTACTTTCACATAAGATTTTCTTCTTAATGATGGTGGTATAAAAAAGGACCTTTTCATTTTAATTAAATATTTATTAATATTATTATTATATCTATATAATTTTTTGACGCGATGGAAAGTATTGAAAGATTATGAGGTATTTAAATTTTTTGCCATCGATTAGACGAAGAGTAATTAAAAAAAATAGAATAAGGTAACTATATTAAATAAACGATAAGGAAACATACGAATATGATGTGTCAATTTGACTGAAGATTAGTATGCACCACAGATTACTGAGGCACTGATGTCCAGTTCTAGCCAAAGCGACACACAATTTTTTATGGTAATACTGATTTAATTATCTGTATTACCATACTATAAAAACATGTGTGTTGCTAAAACACTATTCATAAGATGAAACTAACATAGTTATAGAATATAAATTTTCATCGTTTTCGTCCCATGTTACCCACGCTTAACAAAACTATAGATAGCAATTTACTTCCCTCCCCAAATGTTTTGCGTCTTTTGCTATACTTGCCGCGGTCATACCAGGTAACTTCGGTCGCTAACTCGCCAATCGCGCAATCGCATGCCAATCGCGGTGACTACAGCAAACTTTTCCAAATGGCAACGTTATGGTAACCTTTGGTAGAGGCTTATGACCAGCAGTTGACGATATCAGGCTGATGATGTAATAAGTTAGTATCTCCAATTCCAATTAACAAATTCAATAAAACAAATGAAATAGCGAAAGTTAAAGCTAGCTATACATATTTTGCTGTAAAAATAACCGGCAAAATGTTATTATAAGATATCGCTATATCGAATTCTATGATACGTTAATGGCCTGTGTTACACTGGTTTCTAACAGATTAATGATATACCGAAACAGCGTTAATGTTAGGTTACAACGATAATTAACTTACAAAATGTAAAAAAAATTACATTCCCGGTGAAGCAATACATATTTATGATGTTTTCTTCGTAATTTCTATAATAGATAAATAGTTAGCATATTTGGAAAGTATTGCTCAAGTGTGTTATTTAACTCCGTGTAAACATTACTATAAAATTTAGTTAAGATTCTCTTTATGTATAGTTTATTATATCACAATAATAAGGTTATTTAAACTCGGGTCATATAAGATTCTGGGACATTATTCACTCAAGGCCATCTGATCCAAAACTAAGCAGAGCTTGTACTATGGAAACCAGATAACTGATATAATACATATACTACTTTTATTTTGTAAATTCATAATTATATAGATAATTACACCCAGACTCAGGACAAACAGACATGTTCATGCACACAAATATCTGTCCTCGGTGGGAATCAAACCCACTACGCTGAGGTAGTAGCGAGGCGGCCACGTTAACCCACTGCGCCACACGGATGGTAATTAGTTATATTTAAGATTCGAATTTTTTTTTTCAATTCGACTGCACGTGTGGTGCATCGGCTAAGACAGTCGCCTCGCCGCTTCGTGTCGCGGGTTCGAGTCCTGCGCCGGGCAATTATTTGTGTGACCCATAAATACATTTTCTGAGTCTGGATGTAATTTGTGTCCGTCTATTATATGTTTGTAAATTACCCCGCAACACAGGGATTATATTCTCTAGTGCGGACGTAGTCAATTATAAAAAAAAAGAATTCCAAGGATTTTTATTAATTGACACTTTCTTTAAGTTCAAAAAAAAAAACAAGATTATCAACAATTAGAGACTGCAAAAGCACGTTATAGAGTTTTTGCATGCTGGAACTTACCGTGTATAATTGTGTACACACTATATACCAAATTGCCTATATTTACAGTTTACCTGTCATAAACGAGTTTTATAGCAGTGCATCATTGTAACTCATACTCCAATCAACCATTTAGCAGTTCCAGTCGAGTGTGAATAGCCTGGCGCCCTGTAGCGCCAACACGCCTGTCAAATTTATTATATCAAACATTTTTTATACAATGGCACCACAGTATAAATTGCATGAAGTACGAAAACTAGGCTGTTTACGCAATATTAATTAATAAAACACGGATCTGTGCCTATGACCTCACGATAGAAGTTAAAACTTTTAACGTCTTGTAGCCGTTATCATCTGGAGCAGAGTATACGTAACTCCGTGCGTTACCGTCCCGGATGCGGTTGATGTCGAGTGGAGCCGAGTAAATCCGATTCAGTATCACCGACCTGCGGCTCTACCGGATAAGTCACCGAACATCGATTTCTTAAATGGCGTTCAAATAAATAAAGGTTAAAAATGACTTAATCAATCGTTAAATCGGCTTCAACGTTGACAATCGATTCCGGACCATTTATGACGTCACATGTGGTTATGGCATCCGATTTAACGATTGATTAAGTCATTTTTAACCTTTATTTATTTGAACGCCATCTGAGAAATCGATGTTCGGTAACATAGCCGGTAGAGGCCCTGGTCGTGATGGTTTACTTACGTTTACTACTTATCAAAATCGCATTTCAAGTGTTCTACTTTAGATAAACGTATTATAATCACGTAAACATAATGTAAGTATTTCTAACATATCGAGTTCAATTTAAATAGGAATAGGAATAAATAAGTCGTAGTTCTAGCCGTTGTGTCAGAACTATTCATAGGTCAATTTTCCACTGACAAAGTTTAACGACTGTTTAATGATTACATTCCGAAGCACAGAGCTGATTAACAATTGAGCCTCAATAATAAATAATTTATCGCACTGAAACGTTAGGGCTGTCATAATGCAATGAGTACCTTTAGCCAAAGCACTTTTTGAGTGATTGAGATAGCTGGGAAAACAGTCCTCCTGGCCGTATTTCGGCCACGACGGTAAGTCTAAAAGATCTGCGTGTTACATTTTATAGTGCGAAGTATGAAAGCAAACACATGTGTATTTTCTATTCTATTACCCTCATGATCCGATGAGATGACGAGCGACACGACTAGATAGAGATCAGATACAAGTTCGACGGCTGTATGTGCTCTCAGGGCCACAGAGGTGTAAATACCACACAATGGCTAAGTAATAATAGTGTATCGATTTTTTACTTTATATTGGTAGGATTCTGTGCATTTTACTGTACCTAATGTGTAAGCAATTTATGCTCCCTGCGATAAAAAAGACTCACAGCTTATTATAATACGTAATTGTTGAATATTTTTAGTAGAAGCTCCGTTGTAATAATTCAATTTATATAGTTCTGTCAGGTTGTTTTTACACGAAGCTCAAGGCACATCAGACTTTGAGCTTACGACAATATTACTGAATATTAGTTTTCCGAAAGGTTTCCGCCTCAGAAAGTATAACAAGGTGACCCCATACGATCCCGTAGTGTTTTAATAGGCTAAGAAAACACCGGTATTCAGCAGATCTTTGTATTAGGTACCTCAACTAAACTCCTCCAAATAGGAACATTGTGGATACCTTTTTAGGTAGGCCTATGTCCAGTAGTGGACCACACCAGACTGATGATGAATGTTAGGTGCAATTAAGTAAATGGGGTAGCAGCTAGTAATAAATTACTAGCTCCTACCGCGGTTTCATTTAATGGAACATCGTCTGTTGTTCCTAATGGTGAGCAAACATTCAAACATCGAATACTTTATATAGGCCACGCAGATATAATCCCTGACACCGATTGTATATTTTGATTTTAAAAAGTTAGCAAAACAAGGGTCCATCTCACATCACCAGAATAGTGGTCACCGTAGGCAATAGTCGCTTGGAATAACTTAAGAACTAAGTGTGACTACCTGGTATTCTCACGCGTTGCCGACCCTAAAACTATTAGATATACATCTTTAGTAATTGACAGGCAATATAATAATTTCGTTATGAAATATGTGCTAACTGTTTCTATCTTCATTAAAGTTCGGAGTATATAAAGCCATAAACATTTATTTACTGCTATAATAGGAACCATAAATATTCAAATATCGAGAAAATTATGGCAAATTTAAACAAGTTTTCAATTCAGTTATCTTTAATATTGATTATGGAAACGTCGGTATAACACACTATTTTAAAGCTGTATCAGAAGTATGTCTGTTAATTATAGTTATTTACAATACTAAGGTTATATTATATAGTATGGCTTACCACAAGGTAGTATATTGGGACCTTTTTATTTCTAATTTATATTAATGACATACCCAATATAACAAACCACCTTATTAGCGGACTATTTTCAGTTAGTATTTAGTGTAAAAGATAGAAAACTAATTTCATGTTGGTGTTATTGAGTTTCAGATAGTTTTTAGTTAGTTAGAGTGGTGGGTTTTTGCACTTAACCTCGTGATTGAGCCATTGTTCTTGACCAAGTTTGGTCACTCGTTTATTCCGGTCTCAAAGTCCAACAGACCTCGAAAGCTTGGTTTCAGTGCCTGCTGCAATCCTATTTCTTTTAATCCGGTTACTGACTGTTTATTCAGTATTTGTTTACTTTTGTCTGTCTTTGTAAATATTATATGAACGTTACGTTTAAAAATTATATATTTTATATCGTTATAAGTACGGAGGCCGGAGATAAATATATACAACAACTTGCAGCATCGTGACGGGTATTCTCTTTCTATCGGGTCAGGTCTAATTGTTTTGATGAGTTCTTACCTCATGACTGACTGAACCGTTGATTAACGTCGAAAGCTGTTACGGGAACCCATTGATGCGGACATCTTCGTGCTTTCCGTTAAGGAACATGTTTAACCTTTGACAAGATTGTACCAGTAACTGACTCAGCTGGATTGCTCGCAT
Organism: Pseudoips prasinana; assembly: GCA_951640165.1. Taxonomy (NCBI): domain Eukaryota; kingdom Metazoa; phylum Arthropoda; class Insecta; order Lepidoptera; family Nolidae; genus Pseudoips; species Pseudoips prasinana. The sequence goes on from OX621245.1 coordinate 16,744,212, forward strand.
CGGAATCATTTAGTGCATCGATATTAAGGTCATATTTAAGTACGAATTAAATTACTTACTTATCGGGTGGGCAGTGGTCACTCTAGTGTCAGAGTTGTTCAAGCCGCCCAGTAGGAATGTTGCCTAATGGCTACAACCGATCCGACAGCTTAACATCTATGGACTGTGCGATAGCCTAGATGCTTAACCTCGCCAATCACTTACGGTCCGGCTCTAGGTCTAGCTATAATGAATGAATACATTATTATCGAAAAATAAAACCATTCAAGGTTGTTGACCTTGGTTCTTCTAAACCTTGCGGACGCGTTAGATTCAACCTTGAAATGTTGTATTATCAGGGCTCTCGTGACATATAAATAGTATATGTTTATTTATATGTCACGAGAGCCCTGATAACACAACATTTGAAGGTTGAAGTTGAGTTCCCAATTATAATATTGGGAAATATACATTGATTTATAAACAAATAAAGACAATTGAAATGCGGATAGCGCAAGACCAGTGGAAGTCTTTCGGCTGATAAAATGACGATGATGATGAAGTAACATTGGCAAAACCTTGCGTTTATCATGGGAATTGCCATGAAATAAGTTCGAATAGAATTATAGATGGGTATTTTTTTATACTGTCAGGTCGGTAAACAAGTATACTGCTACCTAAGGGCAAGAGTTTACCGTAGCCTATGAAGCGCCTCGACCACAAGCGTAATCCTTTTGTTTGCATTTGTATCGATGAGACGCCTTCTTCGATTCTTAATCGGACGATGGCCTGCATCTTACGTATTGACGCTCAAAATTTTCAGGAAACTTTGTGCAAATGTCTCCAAGTCAGTAACCGCCCAGAGTCGAGTTTCGAACCCCAAAGGGAGTGCCCTCCGGTGCGTGTGCTTAGTTAATAGTTATATTTGTTAGATGGCTTGAGCCCACGTTCGCGTCTATTGACCGATCTATTAGCCTAATAGGCCAACTGTAAACGAAAGGTTAAAAATATAGCCTATGCTAGCGACACACTTGTCATCATTGACGATTTGGCGACCCTTTTCCCTAATGAACTATAGCGACTTTACTCACACCAAGGGCCACAACAATTACTTCATAAATTTGCTACCGTACCATTTATATATAGGTAACCATATTAATAGCAGGATCATATATTAATGCTTTACAAAACCACCTCTTCACCTGTGTGTACATACTACATTAGTTCAGCAATCTGTGAATAAATCTGTACACAACATACGTGCGCAGGCTGTGCGGTTAGCCGCAAACATGTGAGTATGTGTACCTTTACTTTTTGTGCACCATCCGAACAACTTACCATCAAACATTCATAATGCGGCAAGAAAAATAATTGTACTATCGCTATTCAATAGTCAGAATCGATTTCAATCTAGCCCGGTGATGAACGTTCTTCTGCAGATTTCTTTACATAAATGTAAGAGACCTTAAGTTGATTAGTATAAAGATTATATTCCTATAAAAATGTTTCTACTAATGTGACATTGACTATGTTTCAAGTTTTTATTGAACGTGGACTGATAATAACAATAATTGTACATTATGCCTCATATTTCTTAGCTTCTACGGACGTATGAATGTTACGACAAAATTATGAACGGAATCTAGAGAATGTGGTAGAAATTATGAACACAGTAGTGGTAAAAGGTGTCTTCAAGGTGTAACAAAAATAGTGGACGAAATGTAAGGCGTGCTATCTTACCATGTAACTGTCGCCCTTGTTAATTCACACAGGCCATTTATATTTTTTCTTAATTATGTTTGTGTTTACAGCCGACTGCATAACCGAATTTAGTACTATTTTTTAAATTTATTCGCACCTAAGGGAGGGAAACAATTACTACGAGTCTTTACCGCCCAAAGGTGGAAAGTAGTATCTTCTAATCGCTACTCGGGTGAAATAAACTACTTTCCGAGTATGAGAAATGAAAAGTAGTTTTCACTTCTATCAGCAGTCCTCAAAGACTGCCCTACTCATTTTTTTTTTTCATATTAAATATACATCGTCCTGTTAACGGAATTCTGTATAATAATGCAAAAAGGTGCGCCGTCTATCACACCTACTGCACTACCGTAAGTAAGCACGCCTATAGTTACACCTCTGCCCACGCCCCAGGGATTATAGACGTGACTGTTACGAATATATCGATTGAGCACATCGATTACTGTTTTCCGCGCTCCTGTTCATTTCAAATTCTACAAAGATGCGATTTTATGTGCGACCACCACTTTAAACTAAACTTTCTTATGATATAGCTAGGAGTGCTGCTATAAACTCGCAATGGACTATCGTTAAAAATATTTGCATTTACCGAGACTACAATACGACAACACTACATAACTTAAAAGCAGAAGTAGAGCAAATAAATTGGTTTTACCCTTACTTCGCTTACCTACATAGGCACTTGCATCAGTTACCTGGTGGGTTAGCACCTATTCTGTTATTGAATACCTTATAGGGGTTGATAGATGCATACTTGTATATGTGATTGGAGTATTGATTTGAAGTATGTATATAAGTAGGGAGGTAGCTTTATATGTATATATACATATGTTCTTCTACCTAAAATAATATTTGGTAAGGTGCAAGCACTGCTTTAGTCAAGCTGTTGATAGAAAAATAATGAACTGCGCTTTGCTTCTTTTAAGAAAGTTTGCCAGAAGCTACCTGTTACCATGTGTGATTGTGGTCTAAGGCATGAAGGCAAGAATTTTCAATAAAGTTACTGGAAGCTTGGTCAAAGTTTTGAAAAAAAAACACTTTTATATAGTAGTAGATATAGAGTAGGTATTATTGATAGATATACCTACGGTATTCAACTTCAGACAACATTGTTAGAATGTTATTTTTGTATAAAATTTTAGTTTTTTAGTCGTAAACCGAATATTAAAGACGATTATATAATTTATGACTTTATGACCGTTGTAAACATATTATGAACGTACTGCAAAAAAAATTTTGGTACATGGCATGTGAACCCGCATGTGGCTGCCAATCCGAACTAGGCCAGATAGGAGGCCCTTTCCCTACGTTGGAACAGTAATGGGCTGTGTCATGATATAATATGTTTATTCGCATAATTATTGTTGAAGAAATATCTCGGATATTTTATGTTATGATGGGATCTTTATCTTTCGCTTCCGGACTCAACGAAAGCGAATGACGTGACGTGACTTACCCGTTACGGTTTTCTTTACTAAAATAATTTATGATAGCTCAGTAAATGATATTGCAATATTATTTCTAAAATTCTGATTCAGTATTAATTTAATAGAATAAAGAGATAATTGAACATTCTTCATTATACAGACACATAATAACGGTTGTAAAAACATGCAATAAGTCGGTTGCATGTTTTTACAACCGCTTTTCTTTATGACAACTAATTTAAATTTAACGCATCAAGAAGGAGCTCGAAAGCATTCCCTATTTGTTAAATAATAATTATTTAAATCAGTTAACAAACAACATACAAATCCCCATATAAACAATTGTTATCGTCCTTTTTTTGAAGGTCTGGGGAATCTGGGGAATGTATGGAGATGTGTCTCCACATCTGTATGCATTCCGCAGATTTGTCCTAGTTAGTTCCGGGGAGCGTCCAGGCGCGAATTCATTTATAGTCCGGGTTTAACATTTTAAAATCTTGGGCCGCTGCGGCTTTTAGACTTGGACGGTTGACAATCCGGTTTCAAGGCTCCAAAATCCGGTGTTATCCCGCGTCTGGTCCTGATTGCCAAAATTTTATAGATGGCTACACTTTACCGCATTTCGTGCGAGAGTGTTCTGAGGAATTGTTCGAACTTATACTTGACGCCACGTTCCGCTACAGAAATTTTCGCCAAAGGTAGACATTTCATCCATAGCACCTAAATTAATGGTGATCTAACGCCATACGTTTAAGAAAAAAAAAATCTGTGTAATAAATTAACTGCGGAGGTATTTCTGATCCGGCATGACATGACGCCCTACAAGTAGCGAGCTTATTCTTTTTTTAAAAGCGGGTGTTTCAAGTGCCCTTGGGCGGCGGAGTTCACTTGCTCGTCTTGCTATTGAATAAAAAAAGTCGATAAAATAGGTCATAATTCATAAACAATGTACAATGGGAGGTTCAGTGATTTATTCCCGAATATCTTTATATTATTTTATGTGTAAAATATTTGTGCCAAAACTGACATAACACCACTAATGTCTGTGTTATACGTTATTGAACATACACTTAACATCAACAGGTACAGAAACGAAGTTTGCCGGCTCGTCGTGTAATGATTTGGTGACGTCGGATGGTGCGGGATCAACAATCATCTCGGGACACTTCGACAAAAGGATCAGGTTTTGGGATATTCGGACGGAAATGTCAGCAAACGACATCATGCTGCAAGGAAAGGTCACATCACTTGATCTTAGTAGAGGTAAGTTTATATTGTGATGACTAGAATTTAAGTGCGAGAGCGCACTAGGTACATGTTACTATGGAATCGCTGTACCAGTTTCACTGGGGACGGTACAGTACCTGCCACGTCTTTTCGTATCAATTTTATTTCCATTGGTTTCCATGATACTATAGATATGGATATATAATTAATATCAATGCCCGCGGACTTCCTTCCGTGTTATAAATATTTTTGTCCCTGCCCGTTTGTCCCGCGTAATACTTCGGGTTAAAAGTTCGGGATTAATAAAAATTATGACGATGAATGAATGATCCAATAAGCGGTGCTTTTTGACACGGCTTGTATTGTCAGGAGGTTCCTGCCTCTAGAGCCGTAACCTCCGGTAGCATAGACCCTCTTCCTGCTACCGATTGCAAATCCTATATTTTATTCTGAAGTGTATATTTTATTTTTAGCTATGTATATTTAAAAATGGATTTAATAAGAATATAGTTTTAATAAATAATAACAATATGTATTTATTTGTGATCACTCCATAATGTCTTAGTTATAAAAGTCTTATCCTATGTTAGTATCAGGGTACAATCAAAATTTAAATTGAAATTAAATCAAATAAACATTCAAATTGCCATTAGGGAATTTCGGGTCAAATAATAAATTAAACAATTGAGGTACTATTAAGCAGAATAACAACAAAGCAATACTAATGTTGCTGTTCAATGTGTTATTTTTATTATTTGAAGTATTAGTACCTTAATTAATTTGTGATTTTATTTCAATCTGTAAGTTTCAATCCAGTTTTCTACAGCATTTCTCTTCTCTTTGAGCTCCACGTTTTAATGCCACGTGAGATCTATTTACTCTTTAATTACTGCTATAGTGCTAAGTTTTTTATGGAAAACACCATTACAATATTTCTTTAGATAATAGTTAGTCAATCTTATTTGGGTCATTTGTGCTATAAAATTCAGAGAATGTGAAGCTCTTAAGGCAGGATCTAAATTTCATCCTATTTTCACTTGAATAATCTCTATGCTGTATACGGCAATGTTTATTATACATCTTTGATTTATGAGGCAGCGAAACTACATATTTCTGTTATGACTGTACCTACCTAGCTTACCTAAGTCAGTATATCTAAATGCTTATTTAAAATGACTGGGCATTATCATAATAATTTATAAAACTATAAAAACTTATTTACAGTAATCTTATTAAGAACTACCAAAACGTAAAATATTAACTGCTTATTCAGCAATAACAACATACAGTTAAGCACATTACATCAAATTATGATAGCTATTAATGGGGTAGAGTACTTGTGAATTTCCGTAATTGAAAGCACCGCGTATTACTAATATCGGTATTCGTGTCAGTAGTATAACGTGACGGGTGTGCAATGCCCATTTCCGTTACGCGCAGCTCCATCAATCCCTTTTTTGTCAATAACGGTCTGTGCATCGCACGAAACTCTCAGATTGATACCTTCAATCAATCCGAGTGTCGAGACGTCGCTGCCTCGGAAACTGATTAAATCACGTCGATTTCATCGACAAATGAATGGGGGAGACAGTTCACAGTTAGCCATCATGCTCGATCCAGATACATCACCGGTATCGACAATCGATCATGTGCGGGGATGCGGCGCCATCGCAAACTCGACACTGCGCCGGAGTCTAATGACTTAACTTCTTTATTATTCGGTCTTAATCTATGATGCTTGTCATTTATCGCGTTATTGATATAAATTGTGTTGTATAGTTGTCAGTTATAATCAGAGTTGCGGATTATTGATCGAATAGCTTCTGCACGAAATGATCAAAGAGCTTTCAGAGTTTCTTTCGTCGTCCTTGAATTTTCTAATTGCTATATGGGTTGCCGCTCGGTTTAACCTTTTCGGCTAGCTATCAAAATTAAACGAGTGATTGCTATCTAACCTCGAAGCACGTAGGATCTAGTAACCAAGGTGGATACATCAATTTTTTTAAGACAACGCCTGCACGAATGTAAGTAATTCTTGTATCGTGGGATACTTTACAAAAAAGTAAATCGCTTACATAAAGGACTCTTATTTATGGGTCACACAAATAGTTTTTATTCTGGGGATCGAATACGAAACACGAGGGTCAAGAGGTTGTAGTGAGGCGGTCACTGCGCCTAGTAGTCAAATGATGTGAGATTATAGAAATATCTGACTTATTGTAACGATTGTCATAGATGTTCACTTGACCACCAGATCCGACGGATCAATATGCTCTCCCAGGCATGGAGGATACGTTGTCTGTCAACTCATATGATCCCAAAACAAATTGTCGTTTTAACCCATAGATTGAGCCGCTGTAGGAATAGAAACCGCGACTACCCAAGCGCGTGTATTATGCCCATTCATACACAGCAAGTAATAACAGTGACAACAGAAACTATCTGAAACCAAGTATATACAATGCGCAAACACGGGTACACTATCTTTTCTCTCACTCTTGTAATCTCACGACGTGTAAGCCGACACGACCGCCAGGACAGACAGCTTTGTATATTTTCTTTAAAACAAGGTGCAAGGTGTAACACTGCCAACAACTGACTGCACGTGTGTTTCAGTTAGACAACTCCACGACGAAAATTCCGCATTGATTTGAGCGAAACGTGGATCCCTGGGTTCTGGTTGTTACGTAAGCTATATAGAAATCGTATCACTGCTTGAATAGGTTCGTTAACTTCGTTAAATTCATTCAAATGTACAGACGCCAGCATATCAAGCTACCCCAATCTGTCAAATTTCCCCAATTGAAAGTGAACCTTATGCTTAAGTGATAAAGTTGAAAATCTATAAAAGAATTTTGATAGATTGGGGTAGCTGGATGTGCTGGCGTCTGTACAACCATTTATTTGACACATAGATTCTGTTTTGAATCAGGATATACTTCGAGTGCGTCCTCCTCAATTCCGTATTACGTCTGTCTCTTTTTAAAATAATATTAATAGGTTTCTAACCTCGGGCTACTAGCAGCCCGTCCCCGGAATTCAAGCCTAGGATTTCAAGATTTTAGGATTCAAATCTTGACGTGCTGTTGAACATATTACCACTAAACCAAGGAGGGTTTTAGGTCCCAGTATTAAGCTTACAGTCGACTCGCATCTCACGTTTGGTTCAGTAAACTACTGGCTTGAAAATCACATGAAAATTTATTATTGACCTCAAGATACTAAATTGCAGCTCTTTATGGACTGACTAACTATGCAACATCGATGTTATCATCCTCTTAAATTATCTAATTTAATGAAACGCTATAACCGACCGTTATGGCTCATATTAAAACCATAAAACCACAATTGAAAGGTTTAAGGTTAAATATAACCTTCGTGGAGATTATCGAAAGAGCAATAAACAATATAGAGGTTCACCGTTACAAATCATCTGCATACAGTAAGTGCATGCTACATACCATAGTGTCTCAACTTACTCAAGGGCCTATGTCGAAAATGATTCTCGGGTTCTGAAGTAATCGGTATAATTACTTAATCGATTATCAGAGTCGATACTGATTCCGTGTTCACGATCGTAATTGGATGAAAGCAACATTCTTATCCATTAATCATATGAACTATACCTTTTTTTTTTCGTGGTGGAAACCTTTTATAGGTCCCCGCCGTTTAGGGGAGACGACGGGGTATGTGGGAGTCCACAGGGTTACCCACTAAAACCGCCACGGCAGCCTAGCCTCTAGATGCTTATAGTGATGGCTCTGGGAACTCGAAACGATTAATATCAACTATACCTACAGATTGACTATATTGTCACCTTGTAATATTTAAATTTGGAAATTTGCCTTAATATTTATTTTTTGTATCACACTGTACTAAAAACTTAATATTGGATATTTCAAAGTAATTAGAATTAAAATTAACTCGGGAACAACATATTGGATATTGAATATATGATATGTCGAAAAAAACGCCCTCCTAGATGAATTTCGGCCACGCAGCCAGTCTCAATGGAGACTAGCAATCTGCACGGGACATATTATAGTGCACAAGTGTGTGCGCAAACACAGGGCCACTTTCTGTTCCATCACTCATGATCCGGTGGGTCGAGTAGCGACAGAACCGGAAAGACGTCATGTACAGTACACGAAAGTGCTTGGGATTGAGTAGTTCTGAGTCAACACACATGATTCTAATTAATCTTAAGTATATTTTATTTTAAAAAAGGATTCCTACTGAGTTTTCTGGCAGTGTTTCTCAGTAGCTGCCACGTCGTGCACTGCACGGTAGGGTAAAAAAATATGACGATTCCACATAAATGGAATTTTTTTACGGAATAAAGAATGTTTGACTTTGACTTTGACAGGACCAGCGGCTTTACGTATTCTCCGAGGCACGGGGTATTACCGCCAACTCTCATACTTTGGGCTGATACTGCGACAATTTTATTTTACAGAAAAATCTCAAAATCACTTTTGGCACGACCCGAGATTTGAAACCAGGAACTCGATCTGCGGTTGAACACGCTACCGCTAGACCAACGAGGCAGTCAAATTAAAAAAAAACTATCTAAATTGAGTCGTACACTATACGGCTAAATATTACTGGTAGACATTTTTACTCTTCGTCATCTTAAAGAAATCTAACTATAGCATCCCAGATAATCTAGTATAGGCGTGCATATAACATAAATATTGGATTTGCATGATCTTGTATTACATACATCCCGCCTCCATAAAATATGTAAGCATTTAATAGCGCAATGTATTAAGTTGTACAACGAAATTCTCGATTATATCAAAGAATTGATTAAAATAAGTGTTAAAATGAAATTGTGAGGTAATATTAAAATTATCTTATTATTTCCCTGATAAAGTTGCTTTGGGTTAAGCCGCTCTAAGTCCACATATAATGTTATTAAACATACTAGTTGCGCTCCGCGGTTTAACCTGCATTAAAGTATATAAATTATAACCTATGTGTTAATCCAGGGTGTCAGCTAACTCTATACCAATTTTATTAAAATCGCTCCAGGCGTTTGGACGTGAAGAAGTAACAAACATACACACTCACACAGTCACACACTGATAAACTTTCGCACTAATAATATTAGTAGGTGTAACATAGAGCTGTCGCGAATTCTTGACACATCTCCTGCATATAATCTAAGGAGCTCTATTTAAAGAGCCTGTGGCGTGGTTGGTAAATGCTTGCCTTTCACGCCGCAGGTCGTGGTTTTGATTCCCACCTAGGACAGATATTTGTGTGCATGAACATGTCTGTTTGTCGGGACAAACATATACGTGGTATCTAAGTATGTATTTACAAAATCAAAGTAGTATATTATGTGATGGATAGATTGCGCTCTTTAAATTTGCTTTACTATTTGTATTACACCTTGTATTTAACGTGTAATAATATTAGTGTCAAACATTTTCAGGTATAGTAAATTAAGTCATACCGTCACCGATTTTGTGTAACGCAATATACACTAATAATCTACTAGCCCAATTTCGACTACGGTGGCCAATCGTATCTCTCTTCTCTCATGGGAGAGATCAGGCGCAAGTACCGGTGCATTAAACATCACCACGTTTAAAACTCTGGGCTGGAACCGGGTGCTTATCTAGCCAGGGTCCAGGACACTTCATTATCAGTTTACCGCTATACCAACGAGATAGCCCATAATACTATCCGGAGTTTGAATAAAGTACCCGTCATGAATAATTCTGATCAAATGAGCTAACATTATTATTTGTTTCCAGACAACAACTATCTGCTGGCATGCGTACGCGACGACACAATACAGCTCATAGATCTCAGGATGACCACGATCGTGCGGTCTTTCAGGTTGGTGACATACAGAACCATAATTTATTACTACCACATAGAACCCTTGTATTGTGGTATAAAGTTTTATGTGTTTCCCGCTGATGAAAATGTCTAAGCAATGTTTACAGTTAGGTATTGCCTGTTTTACGAGCTTGCTCCGAACAATACTCGTGAAGTTAATAATTGTTTCTCTAAAGCCCGTAACAGATAGTTTAGCTTCTCAATTTCATACGACAAGCGACATTTGTAAAACGGGAATGTTCGACATAATTGAAACTGTAGTTTTATGTGAAGTGATGTTTTACTGTTTGTTAGTTACTCCGGTAGTAAGCACCTAACTACTTACGACATTGTTTCCTCGCCTGATAACTACTGCAGTGGCGTTGAATCCTCGTGGTTTCCCTTTTGTAAATGTCCATATATTATACTAGCTGTGCCCCGCGGTTTTAGCCGCGTCAAATTTTATAAATAATCACAACTCCTCCCCCGTAGGTGATAGCGTGATAATATGTAGCCTATAAAATATGTTGACCCGACCTCTTAGTAATATTCATGCAAAATTTGAAGTAAATCCATGCAGTACTTTTTGAGTTTAGCCCGGACATACATACAGACACACAGACAAAAATTCTAAAATCTATATTTTTGGCTTCGATATCGATTGTAGATCACACACCAAGTATCCTTTTTTAAAAATATTCAATGTACAGTTTTGACTTTCCTACGATTTTATTATATGTATAGATATATGATGTGAAATCATTACAGCGTCTAGAGGCACATAGGTAATTATTAGGCTAAGAATTTAATATTATTTACACATAAAATTCTCTTCTTTTGTGTAAAATTAACTCTTATACCCCAATTATTTACATTTTGGAACCGAATTACTGCTATGTATATATTTAGCGGCAAAAATATAGGACTGGTGTGCTGGTTCAACAGAATATAAGAGTAAAAAAATATGCGGGGCAATCTTCGGGGACTGCCGATAGAACTGAAAACAATTTTTTCATTTCTCATACTCGGAAAGTAGTGTTTATTTGATCAGAGTAGCGAATGGAAGATGCTACTTCCCAACTTTGGGCGGTAAAGACTCATAGTAATTGTTTGCCAACCTAGTGGGGATAAATTTAAAAAATAGAACTTAATTTGGTTTGGTAGTTGGCTGTAAAAAATCTTATACAATTAAGAAAAAAATGCTGCTATAAACGGCTAGTGTGAATTAAAAAAAGACCCTTCGTCTTACGAATATCAGGTCAAGTGTCCTGGCGCGAGTTAAAATTTATTTTGCCATTCTTAAAAACTGCACAACGCCGCTAAAATTTTCACTTCAAAAATATTGTCAAAGATCGGAGGACCGCTGGTGAAACATAATAATAACAATAATAATATCTTTATTCAGTAAGTACTTAGGTCTAATTAACAATTTACATCTGTACCTGACCTAGGCTTGAAGCCTGTATCTCAGGCAACAGTGCTCATTCTTCAAACCAATCCATGCAGTTACACTGAATTACTACTAACAAAAAACCTTAAAAAAATTTAAATAATAAAGGAAAAAGAAGAAAAATAGACATATATTTTTATATATAATAAAAACTAAATCCATTATCATGCTTAAAATTAAGTTATGGATTCCTCTCTGTGCGTGTGGTGAGTATGAGTGAGTGTATGTAAGAGGGTGTGTAAATGTTTTTCACCTTTTATTAGTATATGTAGGGTTTGATATTTTTTTCAGATTCATTGTAGTCTAATTGTTGAAGCCATTTAAACCAAAGAAGGGAGACATTCATATTAACTTACCGTTAGCTATTATTATTATTCAGAAAAGTTTGTACGTTACCTCTTCTCCCCTAAACTGGCCAAAATTATAAACTTATTAATTTTGTATGTTACTACATACACAATTAATAAGTCTTGTGGTTTTGGTTGTCTTTCGCTACCCCTCCATCTTTATCGACATATAACATATTTAACGTGTGACCAGTAAACATCTAACCTGAAAAAGGAAATGAAAATTAGATTCGCCGCCCAAACATGGCTACGATTGACACACTTGGTCAATAAAGCGGTTTTTTTTTTGTTTCGAAGATTATTTTCTACAGATTACTTAGTTTCAGAATGAATTACTTGAATTTTACACGCCATTTTGACGGTGAAATCACGAAGAGGCGTAACTAACTAATCATTGATTTTGGGTTAGAGAAACACAAATAACGAGCGTTACTTGTCCTTCCAAATTAATTTCATATCACGAAAACACAGTCACAGTCCGACCTTAACATACGAAAGGTTTAGTTAAACTTTTAAAAAAGATGTTGTGTGTAGTTCTAGTAAAGGATTGTTTGTGATTTAACTAGAAACTGATAAAATAAATAAATTAAAAAAGGTTTTCATTCACGTAGACTTTAAAAAAGCACTTGTAAATAGACACAACATGTTTGTAGTAATATATAGTTATTTCTAGGTACATATAGATATTTAGGCTTCGATCAATAATTATTGATCGAAGTATTTAGGTACACGGATTGTAAGAAAAAATTTACAATAAAATTTATTGTATAATAGTAATGATATTTAGCTAATAATATTAAGTTATTGTCAAAGAGATCATGTATATGTTTAATTATCGAAATTTAAAGATTTAGCTATATTTTTACTACACATTGTCAGAATGGTTCTGTCCATATTAATTGATACAAAATAATGTCGTTGAATTTCAGCCACGAGTCGTTTAAAGTGGGTTGTGACTGGTCTCGGGCGGCGTTTGGTCCGGGCGGGCGGCTACTCGCAGTGGGAGCGGCGGACGGGGCCGCCTACGTGTGGAACACCTATACCGGCCGACTAGAAATAATACTCAAGGATCACACGTAAGTATCATAATAAAAAAAAAGACGTGTGGCACTCGGAGACTGCCGCGGTAAAGCTAATGCATAGCATTTTTTATCAACTTATGCAATTATAATTATTTATTTATTTTATAATACTGCATTTGTGATAATAATAATAACATGAATGTATATAGAGTACTAACTCATTTTCTTTCACTATTTTTTCGTGACTTTCTTCGTATATATATAGTTTAGTTATATTTTAAGTGCTTTTTTTTTAATGGTGACGGACAACTGGCTAAAGTTTCTTAATTGTATTTTTTCCTAAAGTAGTACCTATGCCGGAAGACTAGCCTCTACTACTAAGGTTATTCGTTCTGTTAAAATCATGATATCAATAACTCAGCCGTTATATCCATGTTTCCTGCATTAATGTAATGGCTTGATTATTGATAACTTATTATTAATTATTTATTTATTGACAATAAATATCACTACTATCCAGATTATTTTGTTTTTAAAGCCATGACTAGCCACCATTTGCTAATACAAACGTAATACTCAGCCTCATAGTTGGTTTAAAAGAATGGGCCAATAATTTATGGCGCAATAAGATATTTAGCTTCGTTATGCCCTGTCGCTTCGTTATTCAAAAAGTTATATAATGATATAAGACCTCAACGGTGGGGCTTAGCCTAACTTTAATACATTTGCTGTTTATTTGCTGAAAAAAACGAAGAATATGAAATCTCAATTTGAGGCTATAGGTGTCTTCATTGGATCTCAATGCACTAAACTAACGACTTTAGCAAAATCTGAAACCATAGGTTCAGAGGCTAGAGACCAGGAGCTACAGTAGCGTAGCGTAGACGTTACAATGAGATAGTTCCTCACTTATTCATAATATTATATCTTGGCATATCTTACCAAGATGATGATTGGAGAAGGCTATCGTCCAGCAGTGGATTTTTGCACTGGTATGATGATGCTCGAAATATGACTAACTTAGAAAGGTATACAACCAACATAGTGCGAAGAATTGCCAAGCTGAAGTGGTAATAAGCAGGGCACATAGGTCGTAGAACTAACGGCTGCTGAAGCAGATAGATTCTCAAGATGCGACCTCGAACCGAAAGATTAGCGTAGGCAGGAGGCCACCTATAAGACGGACCGATTGACTTATTAGGACCGCTGGAAGCCGCTAGATGCGGGTAGCGAAAGAACCGCAAATGTGTAGAGTTTGAAGAAACATATGTCCAGCAATGGACGTATTTCGTTTGAAATGATGATAGAAAGTAATTTGGTTTTGGCATAAAATATCTCTAAGTAGTATTTTATGTCTTTAATTATTTATTAGGGTTTAAAATTCAAGTATGACTGTTAGAATCATACAATAACTGTTAGGTACAATGATGGGCAAACTTAAAAGTGCCTCTGTTTTATCTTTTCAATATTTAGTTGTAACTATAAGTTTGTTTGAGAATGGACAGTAAAAGTGTCCCCGTAACATCGATATTTTAATATTATTAGTGAAATATATATATGATGAATTTGACGTAAAATGTTCACTAAACTGTCAAGTATCATGAAAGCCTTACAGCAGCCACTCATTAATGAGGAATAATATTAAAGTGTCCATATTAGGTGTAGACGTTTACAGCTCATTCATAAATACTACTCAAGGGGCATTTGAAATGAAACTTGATATTACATATACAGCTATATATAATTAAGTAGGTGTTTGTAAATAAGTATGATTGAATTTTGTAATATAAACCACTCAACTTTACAGTCAGTCCCTGAGCTTGTATGCTCATTTTCAGTTGGTAAAGTCGACTTTGAGAGTCAGAGCCATCTGTCATCCTGTTTTCTTCGGTGGTTTCCTTAGAAATGTGTTAGAGGAACCGGATGACAGTATCACAGCTTACCTAGAACAAGTCAAGGTCATACGGTCCACATATCGATATATCGTACGCGATGGCTGAGAGTAAGACCGCGAATGTGCGATGAATCTTAGTAATATAGTATCGATAAAATTCCTCCTCCCTCAATCGGCCGAGTGCCAGCATGTTCGCGTAATAATGTAGGTAGAGCAAAAGTTGCAAATAACATCCCCGCTCGCCTCTTTCTGGTGAAGCAATGAAAGCGCCCAAAACTAACCGTATCAATGACGACAAAAAAGTTGGAAGGTTCGAAAATTGAATTAGAAAATGTTCACTTTTCACGAAGGAAGAAAATAATATCTTTGATGTTGTTCATTCATTTTGTACTTGTTTTGTTCTTTAAATTGTACGGAATATAGAGACAGTACACTTTATTAAGCCAAAACATAACATAATACATCTTGTCGAAAATATTTGCAGCATTTAGAATATCGCAGTAAGCGATCACATCGAGACTAACGTTGGATCGACCACAAGAATGAGGAAGAAAAAGTGGTAATTGGCAGTGTTTTTTTCTTATTTAGT
This sequence comes from Pseudoips prasinana, assembly GCA_951640165.1. NCBI lineage: Eukaryota > Metazoa > Arthropoda > Insecta > Lepidoptera > Nolidae > Pseudoips > Pseudoips prasinana. The sequence goes on from OX621245.1 coordinate 16,759,740, forward strand.
TAAAATATTTCAATGGATGAATCATTCATATGGTTATTTGACGTGTTATTATATTATGTTATCATTTCGTCCTTGAAAACCTGGATTTTTTATGTACAGAAACGAAACCATTTTAATAAATTGTATTCAGTTATTTACTACGGTATTTCACTCCTTGATATTCTTTTCAAAGATCTGTATTTTTAATTCATTATACTCACCTTTTGGTTAAACCTCACACGACGTACATAAACATGCTTTAATTCGAATTAAGCGTCAGACTACGAGCTCTCCATATTTCCATACCAACTCGGAAGGGTATTTTTGTATGACTGATATAGGAAAACATTGTTTTATTGCACAAGTTAATAAGTTTATTTACTAATATGTCCTCGCTTGTAAAAGCCTTTAAATTAATATATGTATATATATATATTATTAAAAATAATACAAATTTACGGATTTAATTAAACTACTATTTTAGATTACTATTACAGAAAACAATTCAGATTTTGTTTTATTTGTATAATCATTCGCACCTACTTTATGACTTTAATTCAACAGCCAATTAAATTACGTCCGATTAGTATAATTGACGCCACATCTGTGGTTGCACCTTCTCTACGAAAGCTGTCCTTACTACCTACAGAATAAAAACGGTGTCAAAGCAAATATGATACTATGACTGCACGTGTGGCGCAGCGGCTAAGACAGTCGCCTCGCCGCTTCGTGTCGCGGGTTCGAGTCCCGCGCCGGTCAACTATTTGTGTGACCCATAAATAGTTGTTCTGAGTCTGGATGTAATTTGTGTCCGTCTATTATATGTTTGTAAAGTACCCCGCGACACAGGGATTAGATTCCCTAGTGCGGGGGTTGTCTATAAAAAAAAACTACTGAAGTGGTGGTCATATACAAGCACATTTAAGATTTTTTTAAATATATTTAGTCACAGCATATTAACACCATAAATAACAGCTGTCACAAAATCTAAAGAGGATTTCAATTAGAAGTTAAAAAAAACATATGAAAACATTTTATTTGTTTAACATAATGGTACCGACTGATTCTTGTTATTGAGACCTTCTATTAAGTGAAGTACACCTGTGTTAGAAGGTCACGCTCTTCCATATCCAACACTATATGGTACCCAAGAAGCTTCCTATGGCTCAAATATCTTAAATCTAGGTTAGTTAAGGGCTTGTTAAGTTTTCTTTATAACTGTAAAATCGGTACCTTAAACGGTACGGTAATTTATTCACGGCCGCCGTGACCTTTATGAATCGCAATAGATTTTCAGCAGACACATTTCTGACCTTGAATTTTAAACTGGAATTGTTTTACTCGTGACATCGTTCCGTATCCCCGTAACATTTTGCATGGACAATTGAAATCGTGAGGTCAACATTGGCTCGGGCTGTCTAACGATTGCAAATTTCTCTTTCCCATACCGCACACTGCATATTTATTTGGCATTAGGGTATCGTCACACCTGCTCCATGCGATTAAACTAAAGAATGACATTTGAATTTATTTGAATACCAAATGGAGACGCGTTGTGTTTGTTGTGGATTCTACGGATTCCAGCATCCAATCAGGCGGTATGTGTGGGTATGTTTTTGTTTTAAGTGTCGAGTGTTGGCTAATGCAATGGGTAATCGATAATGAGTTATTTTGTGTTGACAGCAGTTTCTTATGTGCCTAGAATTTTTTAAGCCGTTCAGTTTGTTTCTGACATAACTTAACGACTGCATTCTAATGACCACGATCGACTACCCCCATGACCAGTTGGTAGTGCCTTCTGATCCAAAGGTTTCATGTTCGATTCTTGCACAAGACAAATATTAGATACAAGACATGTGTCTGGGTATTTTCTGTATATCTCATAACAGCTGTACAAAAGCCTCTCTCAAGAATCATCTTAGGGGGATATGCCATAATCGCCATAATTGGCAGACGGGTTGGCGGTCGCAGTACGATGATGATGGTCATAGTACACAGAGACACGTTGCTGCCCGTCCTCAGGTAGTTATTCCCTCGGGTCGACTTCTCCGCCCCGCACGGGATGATAATATCATCCCGTGCGGGGCGGAGAAATGGGGCGATGATATTCTGTTATTCGCTGCCGTCACCACACAGCATATTTATCTATACTAATATTATAAAGAGGTAACGTTTGTGAGTTTGTGAGGTTGTTAGTTTGTGTCGTTGTAAGGGGTAATCCCTGGGTCTACTGAACTGATTTTCAAAATTATTTCACCAATAGAAAGCTACGTTATTGTGGCTATGATTCATCATCATATTTTTTATTTATCCTCAACTTTTAACCCGAAGTATTACGCGGGACAAACGGGCAGGGACAAAAATATTTATAACACGGAACGGAGTCCGCGGGCACTACTAGTAGTATATATATTTACAAAAAAATATCTAACTTGATGGCGTCACACATACTGTCTTGCCTGGAAGAACACGCAAGCCGTTGGTCGTACTTCCGATCCATTTCCGTCTGTGACGGATTCATATCTTATAGATGTAAGAAATTTATCTAATATCAAGTATATATATGCACAGAAACTTTTTCACTATAATATATTTTCCTAGTTAGGTAGTCTCCCTTAAAACGTGTTGCCGTCAATGAATGCCAGTAGCTCTATTATTATAAAGGAATAGACACATTATTTACGATCGCATTTCCTGGTCGCTGCGGGCAGTCAAAGGGCTGTTTTACCTCTGGTCTTGTCGCGGTCTTATCGCGTTTCTCTCAGCAATGGGAGTTGATCGAATCTTTGTCAAGACACCCGCGCAACCCGTCCGTGGAGTCCATTCTCCCGCAGATCGTCGCAAATGGGACATATTGTTCCCTAGCCGTGTCCAACACAAGCGGATGCCGCGATGCGATCGCGCTTATTTCGCACCGACACGCCACACACAATAGTGTAAACAATTTTACCGTAACAAGGATAAAAGTGTACGTGGAAACATTCCTCTGCATCTCAACGTGCATATTGTCGCTTCGTAATGATCACATTGGCATTTGTACTGTAGATATTTGATGCGAGTTTGCACAGTGAAATCTCCCCACTATATTGGTGTATTGTCGAGTCTGATTCAATATTGAAACTAATATTACTACGGTTTTGTGCGATATACCGTTGCGACATGAAATCACCATCTCCGGTTGAAATCAATTTGGACACAACAATATCGAAGTAAAGAGAGATGAGCAATAAAGATTGCTTGCTTTCCTTTCGGGTCAGCCATTGTTTCCTATTCCATACTTACTCGTATAAGCATATAACCGCAAACGGGATCGTAACTAGTATCACTGCACAACTCATAAAATACTATTGATTTATCACATTACTATAATTTTGTAATAATGTACGGAAACTTTTTACAGACGTCAGACATCCGGTGTAAGTCGGTCGCGCTTTTGCGCTTGAGAGTTAGCGGGTTCAACTTCCGATTTCTGCTTTAACAATATAATGCTTTAATACTTAGTATGTTTCCATTAAGTTGAATAAACTGAATGTGTTATGCATATTTTTTCGGGGATTATAGAAAAGTTATCTTAAATTAAACGCATTTATTTCCTTTATGATAGAGATATATGAGACTGATTTAAAGAAAATAATAATATTAAAGCCTTTTTTATAAATAATGAACTTTTGTTGAGAATTCGTTGACGTTTCATTAGTACACTAAAACAATTTTAAAAAATACTATAGTTACGGGGTACTGAAGGGGACATTAATTATTTTGAAACCTGTATATGCCCTATGGACCTTGATTATGCTATTATTAATTTTAGTGTATAGTAAAACAGTGACGCCCCATGAAACTTGTATAACAAAATTTTTGAAAACCTAATTAATATTGCTTTCTTATAACATATAATATACCTATTCGCCTTCGCATGAGTATGAGTGTGGCTTAGTATTAGTTTTTGAGAGTTAGATACCCTCTGTACCTAGTAACAAAAAATGAGAAGAGACAGTAACAAATAAATTTAAATAATCACCGTTTTTATTCACATAGGCTTTAAATAGCGCTTGTAAATAGTAACAACATGTATTATAGTAATTTAACTCTTAGTATAAATAAATTAATGAATTTGTTACTTTAAATATTTGATATTTTTTTCTTATAACTTAATGTATGATAGTTATGGTTTCGTTGAACAGCTAATTTCTAAAAGTTATTGACAAAATGGTTATTAACGGATTTTATTACTGATTAAAATGCCTGTACTATCCGATATACCGTTACTGCAGTAAGTCGAGTCATTCACTCCACCTGTTGCAGCAGTATATATACTAATAATCCAGATGATGTAATTAAGAATAGGTTTAATAATGGCATTAAAAAAAAGTGTGCATTAGACCACACAACTGAAGTAAAACTTAGATATACGACAGGCTATGACAGAAAGAGAGAAAGAAAATGTGTGCACTCACTCTCTTTCTTGCCGCTACAGTTCCGTATGAACGTAATTCTCTCTCTTTCGATCTTCAATAACTTATATCTCCCTCTCAACTTCCGTTCACCCCGCCCGATCACACTTTTCGTAACCCTTTCGTCACACGTATGCGGCATGTCTTTCGGCATGCGTAAAGAATGTTTATTTTATAAATACTTTAGCTGTCTTTGCAAGAGAAGGGGGCTAAATGTAGAAAATACGATTCTAATGCTAATGGGTGATAACATTGAGTTCTAATTTAAGTTCTTTTTATCCGTTTATTTAAGAAAACTGAAAACAGCATATTATTTTCGCGTATCTCGAAAATATCATATTATGCGAGATTCGATATAAAATTGCACTGTTTTCAGTCTCGACCGTATAAACTACTAAGTACGGGTGAAGATAAAATGAATAAAAAACACGCAAAATATTCAAGCGTGCGTAAATAATGTTTATTTTATAAATACTTTAGCTGTCTTTGCAAGAGAAGGGGGCTAAATGTAGAAAATACGATTCTAATGCTGATGGGTAATAACATTCTAATTTAAGTTCTTTTTATCCGTTTATTTAAGAAAACTGAAAACAGCATATTTTTTTCGCGTATCTCGAATATATTATATTATGCGAGATTCGATATAAAATTGCACTGTTTTCAGTCTCGACCGTATAAACTACTAAGTACGGGTGAAGATAAAATGAATAAAAAACACGCAAAATATTCAAGCATGCGTAAATAATGTTTATTTTATAAATACTTTAGCTGTCTTTGCAAGAGAAGGGGGCTAAATGTAGAAAATACGATTCTAATGCTAATGGGTAATAACATTCTAATTTAAGTTCTTTTTATCCGTTTATTTAAGAAAACTGAAAACAGCATATTTTTTTCGCGTATCTCGAATATATTATATTATGCGAGATTCGATATAAAATTGCACTGTTTTCAGTCTCGACCGTATAAACTACTAAGTACGGGTGAAGATAAAATGAATAAAAAACACGCAAAATATTCAAGCGTGCGTAAATAATGTTTATTTCATAAATACTTTAGCTGTCTTTGCAAGAGAAGAGGGCTAAATGTAGAAAATACGATTCTAATGCTAATGGGTAATAACATTCTAATTTAAGTTCTTTTTATCCGTTTATTTAAGAAAACTGAAAACAGCATATTTTTTTCGCGTATCTCGAATATATTATATTATGCGAGATTCGATATAAAATTGCACTGTTTTCAGTCTCGACCGTATAAACTACTAAGTACGGGTGAAGATAAAATGAATAAAAAACACGCAAAATAGCAGGTAAAACAAAATCATTAATTGTGAGATAAATATAATTTAATTAATTACAATTGTATTATAATAACAATTTAAATTGAGTTTTAGTTTACCGACATCACTTTGTTTGCCGACAGTAGTTAAATCGTGGTTTGAAATTAATGATTACCTTCAAAATATAGCAAATTTTGTTGTTACAAGATAGGTAAATCTCCTTCTATTGGCTATAAACTTGCGGACGTTCACCAATTTGCCTGATATCAGTGCCTTAAACAGTCGGCGTTATACACCAATGATAGGACTCCACGTCACTCAAGTTGCAGCATTCAACCTCTGATGAGGTCCCAGGTTTAATTCAAGTTAAGAAACATTAAGATTTTTATTACTATACTATACTATACTAATTTCGACTACTATCATATTATACTTGTATAGCCAGATGCTCTCACCAGTCTGTAACTGATTGGCGAGGTTAAACAGCTAGGCTCGCGGTCAGTGCATAGACGAATTACCACCATAGTAGTTCAAATTCTGAGCGACTCCGTGATCCAGAGAGCACGTTAAGCTGTCACTCTCGGTTGTAGTAATTTGACAGCAGTAACAACTATGACACTAGGGTAACCACTGCCCATAAGATTAGTAAGTAAGTATCTAACTAAAGACCTTGTGATAAAATGCAATACGTATAGTCGTGACCAATCATAACCTAAGAGCACACAATACCCCACCCGGCCGTTTCCGGAAACGTACAATACAGCTCCGATGTCGGGCCGATGGTGTGCTTTGTACAAACGATACTACACATTGACCTAAACATCGCCTTTATTACAATGTATTATGGGTTGATTTTCGCAGTGATAATGTTACCACTGATATGACGTCAATGGCATCTTATCATACCATACTATGAGTATATTGTACCTACCAATACCTCCTTGTATACTCACAGCATGTGGCCATTACACGAAATTAATCCTTACATGTGCGACACATTGTTATACTTGTCATCTTATAATCCTATTATTCATCGCAGATATATTGCAGTGTCTTATCTGTTGTACATACTACGTCACGTTGCACTACGAAAATCGCCCTAATTGCCTACGAGATAAGGTATGTTAAGGTCAACGTGTATCGCTAGTGATGTGGTGTCGAATGTACAAAATACATGCTTCACATATTAAAAGACTACAGCAATTTTTTTCTTGACATTCTAATAATAAGATCTTAGGACATTATTCATACAGGGCCATCTGATTGACTTTTCTTTTGTAAATACATACTTATACAATTACACCCAGACTCAAGACAAACAGACATTTTCAATGCACACAAATATGTGTTCTGGTTGGAAATCGAACCCACGACTTGCGGCGACGAAAGCAAGTATTTACCAACCATGCCAACCGGCCCGTAAAATAATAATAATTAATTATATAACATTTTAATCACGTTTGACATTGATATGTGACAATTTGACATTATAGATTTGACTTCAACAATTTAATGTATGAAAAACTAATTATAATGTTACTATAATTTGATTTTTATTTGCAATTTTTGTAATATTATTATTAATTTTTTACTTTTGCCAAATATAGATTTTGCGGCAATAACTGGGGCCAACTAGAATACGAGCGCTGCGGCTTGCATGCTGTAGCTAATGCTGAAGTTGGCACCCATTAATGTTAAGAATTATGTTACGTTTCAAGCACGTACTATATTTGAATTGGTTGTGTCTTATTAATACAATTATTTCTTTCTGTATTTCTTAAATATTTGCTTGCCCAAAGGCAAGTAATGTTACCTATCATTGTTATATAAAACGACTATGCTCGCAATAATGCAACGTTGTCTTAAAAAGTTTGTTAAACACGATCAAATATCTTTACTATTATATATAATTAAAATCTAAAGTCTAAACATGCTTAAAATAAAGAAAATTACAAAAAATGAAATAAAATTAATCTTATAGTTTGGGATGTTTTATCAATATGACATGATGTTTTACATGTAACTGTGAACATATCAGTCGGCAGTTGAAAATTACCATACACTTTGCAAAGCTGTTAGCTAGTGAACTCGTAAATGTGATCTTCGGGTCTGAATCGTTCGAAGCTTAACGGAAGAATGCATACCCTGAATTGATTCGATTCCCACCGAATTATTAAATGCATGATTCACCAGTTTAAAGTTCGTGTTAGGTTTGCCGTAGATTTCAATTATGCCGGTAATTCAACTCCTTTGGATAATATTCTATTCAAACTTCTATTAGACTAATTGCTTCCGTCAGATATAAACATTTTATCGCTGAAGATGTTCAATATCTTTAGCAACTTATCATTAAGATAAAGTAATTAGTAGCTATCTACAAGCTTAGGAATTTTAGGATTCCGTACCAAAGTGATTAAAAGAAATCCTTATGGTCCGACGGGACTATAATCATTTTTCAATATGGATATCACTGAAATTGACGTATCCTATAAAAAGGCTTATTTTAGGTAGTATTAAATGTCTCATTGCATTTTAATCATGATTAAAAATATCATAAATTACCTTGCACTCTTCATCTCCAAAAGTTTTGATAAAAATGATTTGAAATAATTATTGATATATATATATTATTCCATAGACAGGCAGGCACGGACTCCTCGGTGCACTTCGCCAGTTTTTATTTTATTGCAAGATCTTAAGATTAAAATCAAATATAGCGATTGCATGTTGGAACTTACTAAATAAAAAACTATTGTGTACGAAAAAGCAAGAAAAAATTAATTTATTGGACACGCATAAGCGATATGTAATTCTTTGCTATTCGATTTCAGAGCATATCACAAAGGTTTACAGTATAAACTGAACTGCACATAGCGGTTTCTTGTCACCTTTATCGACTCATACCTTCATTCATTACATAGTTTATTCGTTCGGTTAACGAATTAATGTGTAATAAACGTTGGGAATAAATAGCCATCACAAATTTGCTTTCAAGAAAATAGTGGAGTAAAAGGAAAAGTGGTATTAAGCTTTTTCTAGCATGAAACTCACCTTGTAGTAGTCCGGAAGCTGGAAGTTGGCAGTGATATACGCCCGTGCCTCGGAGAACAAAATAATATAATAATAAATCGGGCGGTAAATTTGAAGTCGCGATGGAACAAAGCATTGTGATTGGCAAAACTTATCACACCATCATTACAATAACCAATCAGAGCGCTGCAAAGAGTTCAAGTTCTTGACAGGCGTTGAGAACTTGAACTCCTTCGTATTTCTAGGTTTGTGCAAATACATATTACATCTTTCCAGTCGTGTTATATAACCGTGCGATTGGATTTTGAGAGTGAGCGATAGAGAATGTACCTGTTTGCGCACTCCTCATGCAACTCCTTGAGAATAGCCGCCGTAGCTACAATTCGGCCTTAGTGTGTGTTATGTTAGCTGCAAAAGAACAATCCAAACTAATATTATAAATGCGAAAGTAACTCTGTCTGTTTGTCTGTCTTTCTATCTGTCTGTCTGTCTGTCTTTGCTTCACGCCTAAACTACTGAACCGATTTGTGTGAAATTTGGTACAGACATAGTTTGGAACTTGAGAAAGGACATAGGATAGTTTTTATTACAAAAAATAAAATAAAATAGCGCCATCGGTCAAGAGTCGGCTTCAATTCAGTACTGAAAATTCATCGGAGAAATGTAAATAAATAGTAAAAAGGTATGAAAATATAATATAATAACTAGCTTTTGCCCGCGACTTCGTTCGCGTGGAATAGTGACTTGAAGGATGTGGAAGATATTCTAGGGACCTCTTCAAAAATCAACATAATGAGCTCTGCGTTTGAATTGAAGATATGTATACTCACTTAGGGCATTAAAGCCGTTATTGCCGGAAGTCACTATTCCACGCGAACGAAGTCGCGGGAAAAAGCTAGTAACACATAAATTTCAGACAAAACGGTAACATTTCCAGGATCTATGTTAGCTTTTCCAATTAGTATGGTTTTTTCTTGGTGTGCTTATAGCTATTGCCCTAGTAATAATTCATTGTACGTCTGGTGGAACTACCCTGTAGATCACAGCGTGCGAGTGTGTACAAGTTAGTACGGACATTGGTCTCAGCTAATCGCGGTGCATGCTTTTTCTAGCGGAAAGGTTAACGACCGACGGAGATAGCTTCTAGAATTTGCTTTATTGGGTAACCTGTTTTTGAACAGATGTCGGGCCATACGAATCAACTCAGATCAGAATATGATACGACTTGGTCCAAAGCTACCGCATCTGTAACTGTAAGCTCTATTTACCGAACACATGACCCTTGGGTAGCGCTAAAAGGTGGCAACTATTAGCATATTGTTATATACAATAAGCTGTCTCTAAACAGCAGATTTGTAATGCTAATTAACTCAGATCAGAATATGATATAATTTATGAAGTCAAATCATACCGCGTTCATAGGTTGAAGATAAATACACTTTATTGCACGCCATTTATCTATACATATAATAAAATCGTGGGAAAGTCAAAACTGTACATTAAATATGTTATTAAAAGCATACTTGGGGCGTGATCTACAATCGATATCGAAGCCAAAAATATAGTTTTTATAATGTTTGTCTGTTTGTCTGTATGTATGTCCGGGCTAAACTCAAAAAGTACTGCATGGATTTACTTTAAATTTTGCATGAATATTACTAAGAGCGACCTCTTAGTAATATTCATGCAAAATTTAAACATATAGGCTACATATTATTACGCTATCACCTACGGGGGAGGAGCTGTGATGATTTATAAAGTTTAACGCGGGTAAAACCGCGGGGCACAGCTAATAGAGAATATAATGACAGTAAACGAGGCAAAAGAGGTTTGCAAAGATCGTGACAAATGGAAATCCGTTGTCTCTGCCTACCCCTGTGGGAAATAGGCGTGAGTCTATGTAAGTATAAAGTAGTTAAAGGTTAATATATAATTAAAAAAGGTACAATAGGCTTATTACTTACAGCGATCTCTTCTAGACATCCTTCAGTTGGACTATATTGTATGGAATTAGGAGTAGGGGTAGTGTATGGTGTAAGAAATTTAGGATATGATTACTAAAGACTAATAGTAGTACTACTACTTACATACATTACAGATTACTTATACTTATTTATATATAATACATATAATAATAATATTATACTCCTGGGTAGTGCTAAGTGACGTAGAAAATAACTATTTTCCGCGGAATTAACACCTTCACTAACGAAGTACCACCTTTCAGAATTGACACCAGATGTAGGTAATCACAATATTGTATTATTGTTGTTGTACTGGGCGTCAGTTTGTTTGCCAGAGCTCAACGGCGATGTGTATTGCAAGCATCATAAGCTACGGTAACTGCCCACCACAATGTGGGTGTAATAGAAGACAATTACTGCCTCGTTAGTCTAGCAGTAGCGTACACTGTCGCAGATAATGAGGTCCTGTGTTCAAGTCCCAAAGTGTATGGGGATTTTTATAGCAAAAAACTGCTAATAGTAGCCCGGAGTATGGAAGTTGGCGGTGGTATATGCCCATGCCTCGCTTCTCCTCCGGACTTAGCGTAAAGCAATCCCATTGAACTATGGTCGTGATGTATAGAGAGTGCACTCTTACAATATAATATATCCTTCATATTTGGCTGGTCTCCGTTGAGATACATATCTAATAAAAAAAACCTTGTCGAAATTTGTCGACGTAACCATTGTAACTGTAATGGAGTCTACACACCAAACCCGCCGACCCGCCGACACAGCCCGGCGGCTTGGTGTCGGCGACTTTGCTTCAAGAATCATGTCGGCGACTCGTACCCGCGCGTGCAAGTCGGCGGCATGGCCGGCGACTTGCGTACGCGCACGCTCAGTTGCCCGCCGACACTCCAGCGATAGTGACGTGCTTGTGTTTTTTTTGCGATTTTCTGCAATAATGGAATGGGACGAAGAAACCACTCTAAAGTTAATAAATTTGTATCATATAAAGGAATTATTATGGAATCCAAAACACTTGGATCACAAATGTAGACCTAAACGTTTTGATGCACTAAATGAGATGGCAAACGAATTAAATACAAATGTCACAGAAATAGAACGGAAGATAAAAAAAAATGACGAGCCAATATTATAGAGAAAGAAAAAAGACGATTGAATCAAAAAAGTCTGGAACCAGCGCAGATTCTGTTCTTGAGAGCAAGTGGTTTGCCTTTAAATCTTTGAATTTCTTGCTCAATAAAAATAAACCTACTGGAACAATCGATACGGTATGTAACATTTCAGTGATGTTGTATTATTTTATTTCTAACCTAATTATTAGAGCACACAAGAATAATATGTAAGCTTGGACCGAGTGAAGAGAGGCGCGCGGTAAATAAAGACATAGGTACTTATTTTATCTGCCTTTGTTGTTGCGCTGCCGCTATTGTTATTGCACCGAAATATTTCTAAACAAATTATTTCTTGGAATGGCATGTGCACAGATATAATAGTCATTGCAAATGTATTTTTTAAAAACTAACAACTCTTTTCTCAACAATCTTTTGATTTCGCCGAATTTCTATTATAAACCGAGAGATTCCGTACCATTTTCTTTTTTTTTCTTTTTAGGTTGTTTTAGAAATATTATTATTAATTATTATTTACATTGATAATAATTATCAATGTAAGTAATAATTAATAATAATATTTCTAAAACAATTAGTATTAGGTATGATTTATGACCATTGTCTTTTTTTTTCATATATTCCGTGCGGTGTACCTACTCGCGGGTAAAAGCTAGTGTATAATACATTTCATAAGTAAACTGTTGGTGATTCAAATAAAATATTATTTCAGGAGATAACAGCAACTGACAATAATGCCCAACATGCGGACAATGATGCTCAACATGGGGAAAACGATTCACCTCAAACGTCAAACATCATTCCCCAAGCGAATAAACGTTATAAACCTAATCCAAGTAATGAGATGGTGTCGGAAGCATTAAATTTAATGAGAACAGTCAGTCAACGGACAAATCAAAAAATAAAAGATGAGGACGATTTGTTTGGCGAATATATTGCGACACAACTTAGAAAATTTGATAAAACAACAAAGGCAATAAAACATCGGATTAACAATATCTTTTTTGAAACCGAAACTGGATATCGTTCAGACATGTTCGAAGCTTCGCCAAGACCTTCTATTCCCATAGTCATCCAGGATATTATACAATGGATCAATGTGATGTAAATTCCTACTACTCATCATCCAACTCTGCCGTAACAAACCCTGTTTCACCGCCTCTTGGTGAACCTTCAACATCTTCAATTGAACCTTCGTTACGTGTGTCGCTTCAAGAGAGTGGTGATATTGAGAACATATTATCATCTATTGAGTCAGATAAATAGGTTTATTCCACAAATCCCCACCGTATGCACTCTGAGAATAACCCTATCACCTGATGCGAGATAACGTTATGTAGGCACAAGTATTTCGTCTTAATGTTGTTGTCATAGAATCGTCATAGTATACTCAAAATGCATAAAAACATCAGTGGGGATTTCGCGGTGGGGATTTATAGAATAACTCGGTAAATAAAACCACTTATAAATGAACAAAAACAAGTGATTTACGAAGTTTTTAATACAAATTATAATAAAAATACAAGTACTAATACAAGTATGAGTTTCATTAAAACTTACGAGTTAGTCATTGATCATTCTGCCATGGTAATCTCCCGACATCGGAAAGAAAATATTGAACCAATTCTGTCCTTATAACCTCAGGAGATTGTGTCCTTGTAACCTCAAGGGAATGTGTATTGTCTTGTCTAGGCAAGTCAGCAAACAAATTATTTTCACGTTCCCTGCGCCAATCTCCTGGATTGATTTCTCCCCTACTATTTTCAGTATCATATTCATTTTGTTGTATTATACCATGTCGTTTTACATAATTGAACAAATGAATACATGCCAATGTTACAATAGTAACTTTTTGTGGATTTAGCTGGATGGGTTTGTTAAATATCTTAAATTGTTTTGTTAACTGTCCAAATACGTTTTCAACTACTCTTCGACCTCGACACATGCGATAGTTGTACACTCTCTTGGGAGACCCTCTCGCATGATTACCATCATAAGGTTTTAAAATATTGGTTTGTAAAGGAAACGCATCGTCGCCCAAAAAAAAATAGGGTACTGGCATAATTCTTCCAGGTAGAGGTGTTTTATCTGGCAAATTTAAATCATTATTATATAACATTCTGCATAATGAAGAGTTAGCAAATACACCACCATCGGAAATGCGACCCTGGCACCCCACATTAGCGTATAAAAACTTATAATCTGCATCCACTAATGCAAACAGTACAATACTGAAATACATTTTATAATTAAAATAATCGCTTCCACTTCGTGCTGGACATTCAATTCTAATGTGCTTTCCATCCATAGATCCAACACAATTAGGTACATTCCATCTACTCAGATATCCATCTGCAACTTTTGTCCATTCTTTTGATGTTCGTGGAATCGGAAATCGGAAATGTGCTCGGTGATAGGATAGCCATTTGCCTACTTATATAGTAATTTTTCGGAACATAGTTTTTCTGGAAGATTAAAGAAAGTTAAACGCCCATACACACATCAACACAATCTAGGGATATTGAACATTTCATTGATTATCTAGAAAACTATAAACATTTTGTTATGACTGTAAATGGAAGAATTAAAGATAATTTCATGGCCGATATTTAAACATTAACAACACGATGCGATTTTGTTTTTCTAATTAATAAAAGTCTTAAATTAATTAAGCCATAGAAAATTACTGAGTGAACAAAAACATTTTATTCTTATAAAATTATTCAATCGAATTAAATGAATAAAAATCTTACCAAATCTGATAATCAGTAATCGGTATTTCCTCCTCTAACATTAATCACACAGCGGCAACGATTTTCCATACTTAAAATTAAGGTGTCAATGTCTTGCTGGGGTATGCAGTCCCAAGTTCTTTTTAAATGTTCGAAAAGTTGTTCTTCTGTTGTCAAGTTGGGCGGAAAATCCCTCAATGCTCTTCGCTGTAACATGTCCCAGGCGTGTTCAATTGGGCTTAAGTCTGGCGACTGTGGAGGCCAATCTAATACCTGAACATCGTGTTCTCGAAGGGCGGCCCTCACCAGCCGCGCTGTATGGGAAGGTGCATTGTCATGCATGAGCTGAAATTCTTGCCCCGTTAGGGCCCTGAGCGGGACAATGACACGTTCTACTACCTCCTCACGGTATCTTTGGGCAGTCATGCTGCCCTGAATCCGTATTCCTGCCCACACCATAATTGTCCCGCCTTGGTAAGAGTGGACCTCCTGTGGATGTCGGAGACGGCTGACCCTGCCTGGAGTTCTCCAAACGCGTGTTCGTCTCGAATCTGGATGAAATCCATAGCGGGACTCATCAGTGAACAGCACCAATGACCATTGTTGATCACTCCATGTCAAATGTTCTTGAGCCCATAAAAGTCGCCTACCGCGATTGCCACGTCGCAGCGCTGGGACTCGTAGCGGTCTGCGAGCATGAAGACCAACTTCATGCAGCCTCCTTCGCACGGTTTGGTCGCTCACCAGCAGCTGCTGACCCTCCTGGAGCCTTTGCACTAGTTGCATCGCTGTGATATTGGGTAGTCTTCTGGCGGTCATTTGGAGAAATCGATCCTGTCTCTGAGTGGTAACACGATATCTACCTGTGTGCCGTTCTGCCACATCTCCAGTAGCGCGATAACGTGACCACAGCCTGGATACCACATTTTGGCTTGTGCCCAGAGACTCAGCAACGACGCGTTGAATAGCACCGTTTTGTAACATGCCAACTGCCCGTAACATTTCATCTCGACTCAAATGATGGCGTGGCATGACGCTAAAAAGCTTACACAACCAATTGAGAAAAGAAAATAAAACAATTTATCAGGTTTTCTTCAATTAACACGCAAAAAAAATTTTAATGCAACTTCTTGAAATTAGATACAACTCAAGATTGCGCTGTGCTTTGCGTGTTTTCATTTGTTTCTCATTTTAATTTTTTAATTTTGAATAAAGAATAGACAAGGTTTAAATCTGTAAATAAACTTTTTAAGGAAACTAAATAGGTTTTAAACAATAAAGCCATGTTTGATTTCAAAATAACGTATCCCTAGACTTTGTTGATGTGTGTATATGTACATACCTTCACATAATCCGAAAGTCCATCTACGATAGCTTGGCACACTTCTGGAATAATGTAGGAAATAAGTTGAGGAGATACTTTAAAGGTGTCACAAAGACTGTTGAATGAATCTCCCGTAGTCAGGTATTTTAATGTTAATGATAATCTGTCCGTTGGTGAAATTGCACTTCTGTAATTTGTATTTTTTTTAACTATTGTGGGTCCAACAATGCTTAGTAAATATTCAAAGTCGGTAAACGTTAACGACATAAATGTCTTAAAATGTAAGGGTCTTTTTACAATCAAATCGTCTGTTCTTAAATCTTTTATTCTATCACTGTTACTGTAACGACTGCGACTCATTAAGCTTGGTCTAACCCAACACTGTCGTTTTCTCTTCAGGGATCCAGCTAAAATTATTCCACATGCTGCTATTATTAGATCAGCATCAGTATCCATGTTTATTGTAGGCTGCAATATTCGAGAAAAAGAACACGTCACGTTCGTACACACTGCAATCACTAACTAAAAAAGTAGTACTGATTTCTTGCCGCCGACTAACTCACCGACACAGCCCCATGACACATGTTGGCGGGTTGGCGGGTTTGGGTCGCCGACACCAAGCCGCCGGGCTGTGTCGGCGGGTCGGCGGGTTTGGTGTGTAGACTCCTTAATGTAGCCGAATTTTGGGCAGAAGCAAAACTACTATTGTATACTATTACTATTGCACACCTTTTGCTAAAAAATTCTGGTCCATCCAACGTAAATAGGTTGCCTGGAAGAGACCTCTTTTAGTGATAAGGCCGCCAGTTGTAAAAAAATTATACATATTGTTCTGTTTATATTCCTTATGCAATAAAGTGTATTTCACAACCTGGTTTTATTTGATTAGTTCAGTTCCATGGGTGTGGATAGCGTTCCTTAAGTTCATTCTACTTTTTGTTTGGTGTAGTATAAAACCCATCATGTAAATATCGGCCACGCACTAATTTACATTTTCATGTTTGTACAGACGTCAGCACATCCAGCTACCCCAATCTGTCAAATTTATTTTATAGATTTTTAACTTTATCACAAAAGCATCAGGTTCACTTTCAATTGGGGAAATTCGACAGTTTGGGGTAGCTTGATGTGCTGGCGTTTGTACCTACGAAATAATTCAACTATCCGGTTCACGACTTTTTATTACATACATTGAGTGTTAATTATTATTTACAACGTTTTCTAAGCGTTGCCCTGCAGGCGGAACTATTAAAGCCATATCTTAATTAACGATACATGAATTTCAATATACAAAATGGAATAAATTAACGGTTATTAAGTTTGTTTCGAAGCAAAACACCATAATAGTAACGTTTGGGTGTATGCATGGTTCAATAAAACGCAAAATAACTATTAGAAAACAAATGCAGCGTATAGTTACCACCTTTGTTCGTGTTATGGCGTTTCCAAGGCCCCGTATTGGATGTCCCTGAGACTCGTTACCGAGCGGGAGCGGTATGTGTAAACGAGCTGAACAAACTGGACGCTAATCCTTGTTTATGAGATCTCTTGGCCCGCATAGAAACGATGTAAAGCCTTTAAGCGGCCTCCGACAATCAAAGCAATGTACAAACAATTTCTGTACTCCACTATGGACTCGTGGACTCGTACTCAATCCTTCCTTTTACGATAAATTGGCATTCAGCACAGATATATTTTTAGATATATTTCGACTACATTGTTGGTCAACAAAAACATTACCTTGTTCAACAACAGGTAATGAGGTCGTGGGTTCAAAAATTTCTAACCAAAAAGTGTTATTTTATTTTATTTGATACACCAAACAATTGCGTTGTATTGATTTTTTTGACACCGATTAGTAACTAGCCCGGAGTCTGAAAAATGGCAGTGTTATATGCCCGGGTCACGGAGGGCACGTAAAACTGTTCGCCCTGCGCCTGACCTCTCTCGGGAATATAAGATATAATACATGTCGAAAATATGTTCATAGATATTAAATTTTAATAGTTAACAGATACTACGTATTCAACAATCAAGTGGGTGAGGTGCTGAACTCCTAGCTAGATTAAGGAGTTACAAATCTGATTCCCTGTTAGCATTTAAAGCTGGCGTAGTATGTGCGGCGCAGTGGTTAAGGTGTTCATCTCGCTAGTACCTTGGTGTTTCGGTTTTGAGTCCAGCACAGGTCAATTAAATGTGTCACCCATAAATTGTTGTACTGAGTCTGAGTGTGATTTGTACCCTTGAATTGCATGTTTGTAAAGTCGCCGCGATATTCATAACGTAGGACGGGCAGCGATATTAAAAAGATACAAGTTAAAGAAGTCCGCTACTGGTCAAAGGCCGTCCCCAACGATCTCTACAACGACTAATCTTGCTTGGTCCTGCGACTCATGCAAGATTGTAGGTAAACCTTGCAGGAAGAGATGTGGTGTTAAAAAAATGCGCTAGAATGTCTTGCGTAGCTTGCTGGTCTCGATTGATAATGGCTACCGTAGTCAAAATTTGGCAAGGAGTGCTATTACTTACATATATATATTCCGAAATTCGTGACCGCATTCTATTCTTTGAATCATCTCAGACAAATGAAGACAGATAGCTGAATTCTCAAGACGGTATATTTTTTGTCGGCCTTATTAAAAGCCTGAACATTAATGGGAGCCATGATGAGTATATTTTAGTGCTAGTGACACAGATATAAGTGTCGTCATAATATCAGTAATGCGCGGCATTATAACGCGGGTTACCGTTCTTAGATCCCCCATATAATATTCTTAACATAACGGTTTAATGTTTTATATGCCTCATCTAAGACTCTTCTTTGTTTCTAGATATGGCTGGTTCTGGTTTGACCTGGCAGATTTAGATGTTGTCAAAAATACTTGCGACGAACTTTGGTCTTCCAATTACCTAGATATTATGAGCGAGGAGAATCTGGCTCTTAAACTAAGATAGCCCCGCTGATGTGACTGAGATTTTTGTGTACACATTCTGGCTAAAAGTCAAATTGATTCAATCATCATCATCTGTGAGACATGTTTGGCCATAAAAGTTAATGTTTATGTGTTGTTCATTTACTTTTTAGTGTAGATAGGAGATAACTCATTTACTTAGAATATACCGTTGTTCAATTACATTTGAATGTTAGGCGAAGAGAGGTTTTTTTAACTGTTACGTAATGAAGAGGTAAACACTTCCCCGTAATGACCATTATTTTTCTGAGGTGGTGATAGCTACTTGCTCTCCCTGATATGTTTGTGATATTTTAGATGAGGCGTCTAGGCATTCAGTCAGTCTAAAGTTAGGTGACCGCCAAAGTGGTTTAATTTCTGTACATCTCCGTGTTTCGGAGGACACGTAAAGTGGTTGGTGTCAGTTGTGATCGTTAGACAACAGTCATTATGGCAATTAGGAGGCATACTAGGCGATTTGAAAACACTGCCCATAGGATAAAATCAAGTAAAATGACTATTCAGTTTAAATAGCCATTTTACTTTTTAGATTCATCTCGTGAAGGCCAAGATGTAATCTACAATAGAATCATGTATGGTTCTCTATCCATTTGCATAACATTTTAAGACGTAACATGGTATACTTTTGTTCATCTTATAATATTTATGCATATTAGCATAATTTCTTTAATCATAATAATGTGTAAGCATAACATTCTTAAGCGTAAAATTGTCTACGCATAATACAATATCTTATCTTATAATATCGGTTATAGTTTTTTTTTTCAGATTCAAATAACCGTCAATATCAAGAAAAATTATAGAATAATATTAAATCAATCAAGCGATTTTAAATCCTACTTGAATTTAATAGTGCATGATTTATGCCTAAAAGGCATCATTATGCCTTGTAACATTGTAGGAATTAAAATTGTATCAATAGAAATGAGCCTAAAAGATATTAGAATCTAATTTAATTATGCCAACTTTAGAGATAAGCATTTTTCTTAAAGAAGGGATTTCTTGAGGATACAATATCTCCGTTTAAATATACGAAAGTATTGTTAAATAAAACGATTTTGTTGCAGATCGGCAGTTACCGCGGTTTCGTGGCACCCTCAATCTGGACTACTGGCGTCTGTGGACCGCGGCAAGCGTGCCATTATTTGGGGAGATTTGTGACAAGCCTGGGAGGCGCCCCTGCCACTACCGCTCACTGAACAGGTACTTTTTTTTTCAAAATAACTCCACTGCTGGACATATTTCCCTCCACATCAGTCAGGTGGTTATTCGATAACCGCCATACTTCGCAGACTGTTTGATGATCGCTGTATAATGGTCATAATACTGAGAGAAACGCTGCTGCCCATTCACTGGTATGTATATTACCTCAAGCCGGCTTCTACGTCACATCCCCCACGGGATGAGGCTAGACGTTGATATTCATTGCAATTGACAAAAGTTGTGTGAGACTTATAGCTTGTCAGATGAATCATAAAAACCATTGGAACGCCTTTTCCCAAGATGGCGCCCATGGGACAAGGGTTGCAACCCCTCAAAAGCTGTTCAGATAAACCATAAAAACCATAAGAACGCCTTATTCCAAGATGGCGGCCTTGGGTCATAGGCTGCAACTCCTCAAAAGCTCGTCAGATAATCCATAAAAACCATTGGAATGCCTTTTTCCAAGATGGCGGCCGTGGAACAAGGGTTGCAACCCCTCAAAAGCTCGTCAAATAATCCATGAAAACCATTAGAACGCCTTTTTCCAAGACGGGGGTCGTAGAACAAGGGCTGCAACCCCTCAAAATCTCGTCAAATAATCCATAAAAACCATTAGAACGCCTGTTTCCAAGATGGGGGTCGTGGAACAAGGGTTGCAACCCCACAAATGCTCGTCAGATAAACCATAAAAACCATTGGAACGCCTTTTTCCAAGATGGCGGTCATGAGACAAGGGTCGCACCCCCACAAAATGTCGTCAGATATACCATAAAAACCATTGGAACGCCTTTTCCCAAGATGGCGGCCATGAGTCGAGGGTTGCAATCGCTCGAAAGGTCATCAGATAAAGCATAAAAGTTGTAAAGCCTTTTTTCAAAATGGGGGACGTGGGACAAGGGTCGCAACCCCACAAAAGCTCGCAGATAAACCATAAAAACCATTGGAACGCCTTTTCCCAAGATGGCGGCCGTGGGACAAGGTTCGCAACCCCACAATAGCTCATCAGATATACCATAAAAACTATTGAACCGCCTTTTTCAAAATGACGGCCATGGGACGAGGGTGGCACAACTTGGATTTAACATTAAAGTTACCCCCGCATGATTACTAAAAATATTAAATTGCATCCTCAGTCAAATGCACACTAAGCCAAAAAAACTTAACATTGCAATTGACTATTAAATAAGCAACACATTTACAATACTTAAAATAATTTCTCAAACTTTTTAACCGAGACACCCATGTTTAGTTGACACACCAAAATGTGCCCAGTAAGTTACGGTACGTCTACATGACCGTGGCTTGTTGTCATCTATAGGTATAGGAGAGTTGCGGTCAAAAATTATATCATATGGTATTATATGTTTAATACAAAATAATAATAAATTCTGGGCGAAGTTTGGCCACGGCAGCCAGTCTCACGACACGACCGAAGTGCGGTCAGATACAGAACCGAAGGCTTTACGTGCTCTCCGAAGCACGGGCGTATGCTACCGCCAACTCGCAGACTTCGCGGTGCTACTGAGAAATTTCCTTAACAGAAAAATCCCAAAATCACTTGTTGGCCGATCCGGGATTTGAACCCGTCCTGGGTTTCTTGTTATCAAGCCAAGACCAACGAGGCAATTAATTTACTGCACGTTTTAAAGATACAAAAATATAAAAAACGAACGGGGTATTTCAAAACGAATGTTCTCCTATTAGCTCAGTTGCTGATAATTGGACACACTAGTATACGACGCACGTTTATTACATAGCTTTCAGGTCTATAATACTGGGTATTAAAACATTAAATAAAGAAATACGTCTAGAAGTTTATACAGTTGTGGGTGAAGTGCACACCATAAACTAAAACCAGCTGATAAGCCTAGGTTTATGTTAAACTAGCTGTGCCCCGCGGTTTTACCCGCGTTAAACTTTATAAAATATGGCCTATGTGTTATCCTAACTATAAAAATTTGCCTATGTTCTTTCTCAAGGTCTAGACCATCTGTATAGCAAATTTCATTCAAATCCGTTCAGTAGTTTTGCCGTGAAAAAGTAACAGACAGACAGACAGACAGAGTTACTTTCGCATTTATAATATTAGTTAGGATTAGGATTTAAGCACCAACTACAAATCTCACAGATTGTGTTTTGGCTACGACGTGGAAGCTATATTGTTTATTATAAGACGTTTATATGACCACCAGTATCATGTAGTAATAAATCAGCAATAAGTATTCTATTTCATAAACTAGTATATCCCACGTGCTGCTTTTTGGCCTCGACATGTCGAGGCGAAAATGCCGCTTATATTTATTACTCCAATACTTTTATTACTCTGTCCGAGCGGTGTAAGCCGTCTAGTCGGGTCTTTATGCATGGCAGTTTGATGGTTAGATAGATGTGTTTCTGGTTTTGGCCGGTATTCCATCTTCCGTGGGTAATTGGGTAACATGTCGTATCAGAGAAGTTCTCATAAATGCGAAATCATAAATTGTATAGTTCGACGGGGCTCGAACCAGCACCCTCTACCAATCTAGGTAGGCGCTCTGCAGTTAAGCGTAGCTTACACCCTTCCATGGCCTGGTTTCTAGAAAAGAAAGTCGATGGTTATCACCTAGATCCTCCAAAAGGGTGTTAGACAAGGAATAACTTAACTGAGTCCAGGGTAGGCACTCCTACCCTAGATTGGTACAGTTTGCTAGTTCGAAATAATGCTATAAAATTTCATGAGAGCAATTGTTTTTCATATTTTAGTGGAGTCTTCCACTACTAAATCATTTTGAGAGGGAGAGTAATACAGCTTCTACTATTACACGTAACATGATTTTAGCTTCTCCGATATCAATAGAAGCTAAGTAGCTCTACGAAATAGTTATTAGTAATAGATCATAAGTTACTTTTAATCTGTTATTTAAGGAAGAAATTTTCAATAAAGAATATCAGTAACTACATATGTATGTATGTGTTGTTCTTAACCTAAACGTTGCCAATAGACCTTCCTAGATTTTACAGGCTTCATTTTGGCTTCGACGTGTAAGCTATATTTAGTGCTTTCATAAAACGTTTATATGACCCCGTGTAAGCAGTATTGCAGTAGTAGTAAAATTAATAACCAGTGACCCGCCCGGGCTTCACACGGGTAGATAGATAGAAAGTTAAATAAGTATTTACGCTAAATAACTTGAATAGACAAAGTGCATTATTATAATTGTTGTAGGAATCTCTATTTTTTTAATAAATATTATTCGCTGATAATGTAGATATTAGATGAAAGTATTATTAAACTCTGTTAAATAAACGTGCAAAAATTGAACCTTTGTCTAGGCTTAAAGTTAAATAAAACCTATCCTAAAACAATCTGTCATGGTATTCTTTTGTTCTTTAAATGTAAGCCATTTTACTTATAATAAAAACCCTTATAATATGATCACCTGTAACGAGTTGTATAGTAAAATTAATACGTCATTTGTATTATTTTTAACTAGAAGCGCCCGATAGCCTTACTTTTAAAGTTAAACTAAAACCTATGACCTACAGCATGCTCTCACAAACTGCATTTTAACCCAACGTGAAGGGTTAAAAGGTTTACAACATTGTGAAAACTTGACACCAATGTCTGGTTTAGTTTCGAACAAAACTAGCCCCCGGAACTTCACACGTTGCCGGCATAAGATATTCACATTATAACATGTTAACGACACAGCCTACATGTTATTTGACATTTTTATTTCACCTGAGAACATAAATTTAAATGAAGTTTCACGTTTTCAACGCATTTCTTATTTATTTTAATCACGTAGTTATGAGTTGTAACTTGGCTTCTGTCGGATTGTGAATAATTACTTGCGACAATCTACTGTCATATGTTTATTTGTGTCGGTATTAAACTCGGGTCTTCTAAGTGATAACATCATATTGTAACTTGATGACATTGATTCAATTCGTCCCCTTTTACTGTTAACTGTAAAATTGACAGTTATGTCTGTAGTTAAGACGGACTTACCCGCATTTTTATCCCATCCAATAAAAGCACTATATTTATAATGTATTCATAAATAATTATATACAATATCAACCCGTAGTTGATATTGTTGTCTCCTTTCTAATTTAAATATTATAAACTATGAAGAAAACTATAACACACGTGATTTTTCTTTAAGCATCGCTCAGTACTACAATACTAAAATAGGACAGAAGATAGTAGATTTTGTAAGTATATAAACCGGCATATATAAGGCATTCTGGCTATTCAGAATTCTTATTAGAACACGGTAAAAATAAAAATGGAAAAGCCGACAAAATGTTATGAATTGGTTGTTTCGGTTTTTTATTTTTTCTTTATTGTGATGTTATAAAAAATAGCAGCCAGCCATTGGGATCTTGAACAATTATTACGCTACACGAAAACTTTTTGGTCTTTTTTTTCTGCAGATGTAGCTTACAACGATTTGACGCTTTGACGATCGCAAAAATGTAGGAGTTAAAAATATAAAAACCTATAAATCAATTTACTTCTCAAATATACTTTCAAAGTATTTAATAAATATTAGTTGCTTCGGAAAACAGATCACTTTATGACGTTTCAACCAGTAGATAAAGGACGGTTAGTGCAAAGTGCGATAATTGGGATATCGCACTTTGCATCAGATTCCCACTAGTTATCATCGAATTTCAGAAAACCAACCCAAAGTCTCACATGATCCTGCACCCATAGCACCGTAAGTTCACATAGTGTTTGTCCAGCAATGTTTGGAGCAGCACAATGTTCCATATAGTCCTGACTTCCTGAGCTCGAATGACTTTATGTAGGTTAAATATATGAAATGATTTGAGTCAGATGCTTCCATTCCAATAAAGTAGCAGTAAAAGCTTTCAAATCGACGATTTTGAGTGTCCCGACGACGGGACTAAAGGTTTCAAAAACTAGTTTTGGCATGAGAAAAAATGTTAAAGATATTGAGAGTCAATAAAATGTATGTAATGTAGACGTTTATATCCTCTTAAACGACAAATCTTACATGTCGACCCTCGTTTAGCCATCACGACTGGTACAAATTTGAATATTATTACGGTCGTACTCAAGTGAATCGGATACGTCTGAGTATTTATTTACCGGAATATTAACCGCAATATACTGAAAGTAGTTTGTTCTGAATGGCTGAAAACAATCAATTCCTCACAAGTTAATTTTTACAAAAGTTTAAAAGTAATATTAGTGAATGAAACGAACCGCGGCAGCGGAACGAAATTGTCAATTTGGACAGATTTTTTTTATTCATTCATTGTGTTCGTTTTGAGACCGTACGAAAACGATAAATGTTTTAACTGGCCGCATTCATTCATGCACATACACATCACTTAATTGCAAAATTAGTATAAGTTAATTACCTCTATGCGTAAAGTTATTACTGCTGAATCGATGATCCAATTTTGATAATATTTTAAATGGAGATAAGAGAGAGAGATTCAACCCTGACACTCTGGAGACATCTCATCAAAATGATGTACCTATAATTAACCGAAAACGTTTGTCGCAGTGTCATAATACTTGTGAAACCACAATGGTTCAACTATTCCTTACCTATATATTAAGGAGTAGGTAAGCTATCAGCGATATCCTTTTAATTCTTCGTTCGTTCGTCATTTTTATAGGTTATCTTCAAGGTTACGCGAGAATTAAGTACGTGACTTATTTCGCGAATAAACGCCGTGTAACAGATCCCTGAATGTGTGGATTATACTGTACTGGTAGTCCCGGTCCGACCTCTCTATCTAGCGATTGAGTTGTCTAGCACCAGTTGATTTAACAACTGTATATTAATTAAGCTGTTATTTTAACAAGCAGAGCCCGCCCATGTTAATAAAAATATTTAATACATAATATCATAGTAATTATTAATTTGCTGCCTCGAAACTGTTACGTTCATCAGTCAAACGAACATGATTTACAAGAATGTTATGAAGCAAAAGAGATACTTAAAATTAATGGTTAGATATAGACAAATCTACCAACCTTTTAATCATACCTAAATTTAATACTGTAATAAGATAGACAGAGATAGTAATAAAATATTCAATTAATTTAACTCTATGTCAAACATGGGCATTATATTTTTATATAGAAAATTAATATTTCTTTAATTTCTGTCTTGTTCAAAGCCGGCCTGTAGCTACAAGAGGTAATTTAATAAGCCTTGTACAATAAATCTTGTACAAAAGCTAGGCTCATTTAGCCTAACTATTAACTTGAGATAATAATTACGTACAGGCATTATAAAATGTTAATGGTTATAGAGAAGAACATGCAAAGCCCACTTTATACTATTATAAATTATTGATAGTATACTCACAGATTAACGTACATAGGTGTTAATCTAGATGTGACAAATAGGTCAATAGTAAGCGTAGCTTTTGTTACCAGCCGAGCTTCCATCTCTCTACAATATTTGACCAATAATCATTAATCACAGAGATTCTTCTTTTTTTGTAGCTCTAAATAAATGTATCATTGAGGCGCGGGGTACGTTAGTAACATTATAATTAACGGACAGAAAGCACACCCAGACCCATAACAACTACTTATGGGTCACACAAATAGTAGTACTGTGTGATCGAAACCGAGACACGAAGTGGCGAGGTCGCTGTCATAACCGCTAAGGCACAGGTGCAGTCGGTTGAACTGTGATTATCATCATCATATCAGCCGAAAGACGTCCACTGCTGGATAAAAGCCTCCCCCAAAGATCTCCACAATTGCCGGTTTTGCGCTATTCGCACCCAGCAGTTTCCAGCGACCCGCACAAGATCATCGGTAGGGGGCCCAGGCTGCGTCTTTCGGTTCGTGGTCGCACTCGAGAACCTTTTTGCCCCAACGGCCGTCGGTTCTACGAGCTATGTGCCCCGCCCACTGCCACTTCAGGTTTGCAATTCTTCGGGCTATGTCGGTGATTTTGGTTTGCCTGCGGTTTTCGACATTTCTGATTCGATCCCGCAGAGAAACTGTTGAACTGTAGCGAGACATAATTCTTTGTCGCCATGCTAATAATAAATAAATAAACTTTAAGCGTTCTTAATCTTAACTAAATGACTGGGTTTAGTTTTCGACAGCCACGCAAACGAAGTCGCGGGCACAGCGAGTTTTAATAATATGTTTATTCCGAGACATAAAAATGGAATCAATCAATCAATTTTATAATTTTACACGGTTGAAATTATGTCATAAAAATAAAGACGTTGCACAAGAGCGTTTTATATGCGAGAAACATCGGTGCGGTAGTTTCACTTACATCATTGATTTGTTTAATAATGTGTATTCTATTTCTGTTTATGCTCGGGGTACACGGCGTTAATTCAATTTACAGACGGATTGTCATAGCATTTGTCGGCTGGATCCGTACTTAGTTCGAAGATTAACTACTATACATGTTTTTGTACTATGTTATAGTTATACTCATTATGAAACTTAAGTGTACATAATTAACTAAAATAACGGTCACTAGGTAACCAACGGATGTGAACCACAGCCTACCGCAAACTGATACCTCAGTACAAAGATCACAGTAGCTAGTCGTGCTGCTGTGATATGCGTACCGTGACCTTTTGCGGTAACTTACAACAACTACAATAATTGTTATAGAAATTTACGGATCATGTCCTGCATTATCTATAAAGCTAGCTCGATCTAGTGCGGGGCTGTCACATTTGTAACTTCATAAAATCTTATATTAGATTTCCCTCGAGAGTACCGATTTTGTGTGTGTACCAGTCGCCGGTTATTACGAGTTCCAGCGATAATCTGTATTATATTGTGTAATTTAGACATACATGTTACGTTTGGTTCCAGTGTATGAAAGAGTAAGTACTGAAACCTAAGTGAGCAGATAGGGCTTTCGCTGATAAAATTAACTTCCAGCGCTCAAAATCGGAATCCGATTTCTAACAGAATCAATTCAACGATAAGAGTAATTTATTATTTAAAGTTTATATATTCAGGTAATCTTAGGACTATGGGTCTTAGCATCAACACAGTTGAATAAAGCCCTTAGTTTTATCGTTACAAATACCGGTTTTTTTTTTATACAACTAAGTCTAGTACAAGTATACGGCCGCCTTATTGGAAGCGGCCACCACCAATGGACGCTTGCAATATCAGCGGAATAACTCACTGTTTCAGACCCTTTTAAAATCGAATTTCTTCTATGTTGAAGAGCCCCATTCTGTAGCATCTAGGGAAAACCGTGGCAGGCAGCTCATTTCACAGCCACAGCGTACGTGGGTCACAGTTTCGCTGAAACCATACAAACAAGTTTCAGATATCAATTCCAGTTAGGTACGCTGTCCTTTACACACATGTGATTTATGTAATAAACTAGCAAATCGTGTCTAACGAGAAATACACTAAACTGAATTTCAGTCAAATAACTGGAATTCAAGCCATAAAATGCTTTTATGAACAAACCTGTACTTGATGAAGCAATTATGTTATAATATACAAAGAGACTGTTTTTGTTGTGGAAATCATTAAACAATTATATCTTATTCCTATTTCCTGACCTAATTCCGCAATGACAGCTAATCTTAACGGAGTCTAGAAGACGAGACTGACACGTTAGACATATTGTAGAACAACGGTGGGCCCACACTCTCATATTCCGATTGGGAGAACACTCCCACCTTCCAGGCTCCCGGATGTAAGGTGGGATTTGAAACCAAGACCCTCATTATCTGAAGTAGAATACGCTGCCGGTAGATCGAACATTTCTACTTCAGTCAGATTGTAACGGTTCAGAACAACTAATTTTGATGGTGTTTTGTAATCATAACCGTAAAAGTTAGCATTGGGTTTGCTTACATAGCTTGAATCAGAGCGCCTACCCTGGATTGGTATCTACCAATCTAGGATAGGCGCTCATCTGGTGCTGATTCGAGACCCGTCCGACAATTAGATTTATGATTTCGCATTTTTGTGATTATTTCTATATATAAAAAACTAAGCTCAAATTACCTCTCTATATAACTTGTTTTTTTTTTTATATTGCTGGCTTGTTTGACTAGTGGTCAGTGACCCTGACTGCTAAGCCAGAGGTCGTGGGTTTGATCTCCACCCAAGACAAATCATTTTTGTGATGAGCGTGATTATTTGTTCACTGCCTCGGTGTAGTTTTTCTGCAATATGTGTGTGTATAGAAATATATAAGTATATATATCAGTTGTCTGGTTGTCATAGTTTCCATAGCCTCCATAAGGCTCTGCCCAGCTTGAAGAAAGAAGATATGAAGCTCAAAATACCTGTAATACTATTATTACGTCACTTTGCTATGTTAAGCCCGCAATGATAATGAAAAGTAAAATAATTTATTTTCGTATATTTTACTATTTGTTGTTCTACAAGTATTTATGTTTAAGTAAGCCAGAATATTATGATTCACATTTCAAGTAGAAGGAAAGTATAGGAAATCGTTAGACCCTGCAGCTTATTCAAATAATAACTATATATTGGGTAAAGTTTCTACCGTCCAAATTGGTCGTATTATAAGATCACAGAAGTTTATTTTTAAACCTTAAACGAAATTGCAAATAAAATCGCCGACAAGATTCCAACAGACTTAAACATTTTTGTCGAGCATTGTAACATTGCCACATATAATGCAATAATGACCATTTTATAAAATCGCTCTAACCTTACAAAGATGACACTTTGGACAGATGTTTCCTTTATGATTTAAACTTGAAATAAGACAATATTTTTCAGAATTGTCACATGCTATGGAATAAAGAGAAATCTCAAGCTTGCACAGACGCAGTCGTTGGCAATAGCTAGTATATATTAATGTTATCTAGAACATGGCTCATTGTATGCGATACCTAGTTAAAATTATGCTGTGTCTAATTCAGCCGATGACCGGCTAGACTGCTAATGTCTACCTAACGTCTACAAGTACAACCGCGCCACCCTTGTTTTAAAAAACTGAGAAATACAATTGAATTTGTATTGTATACAATGACGCACTATACAATGCCGCCGACTAGTGAAAGCGTACTTTCGACTTTCATTAAGTTTTTGTGTAAGTATGTGTATGGGTCTCGCCGGCCGGACCATATTGTCTCGCGACATAAATCCGCCGGACTCTTCTGAATAAGATATCTACCTGAGTATTTGCTCGATTTTTACTTTCAAATGAACGTTCGTGATGAAATCTCTATACCTAGTAATTAGGAACTTGTTTTTCTTTTTTATTTTATAGTAATAATAGCTGCGCCCGGCGATGTTACCCGCGACCAATTTTTTGTAGCCCATCCGTTAATTTTGGGTATTTTCCCTGTGTAAATCTAATGTTAGAATGTTATGCCAGCTCACTGTAACTTGCTAGCTTAGCACTCCAAAAATGATTCAGTAAAAATTTACGTATGAATACTACAAACTTAGCGCATGGAATCATGTGTCGCAAGCAACTTATGCTGGTTTGCCAACCTGTCGTAGACCTAATAATTCTTTGAATCACTCCATTAAATCCATGTGAAGTCACTACTGATAGACTAAGTCGCATCATATGAGTTCGATTTAATTATTTATATACGTAACATTGTAGAAACAATTTGTTGTTATTATATATTAATTTGATGTTATCTCGATAGGTCGAACATTCGCAGCAAATTTAGCTGTTAGAAATACTTTTCAAATCAAGGATCATGTTTATTTGGGATAAGTAGTACGTATTGCAAAATTTATGCATATGGGTTGTGTTCAGACGTTTTTACGTGATTGAGATAATATAAATGTGTAAATGTGTTGCATTATTACAATGTTTGTTACATTGTAATAATACAATACACATTTATATTATTAAGATTAAATTTAATTAATAATAGTATTCGTAGCTTATGGCTATTGTGATATTCCCCTTAAGGGCATTTTTCTTTTTGCACCAGTATCGTCACCATTAATTAAAATTTAATCATGAGGTTAGTTGTGCAAACATACAATCTAAACTAAATAATATTTATATAATATTATTTACGTTTAGTATAATAAGCAGTACTTATATGCACATTGCACGCCTTGTTGAAGCGACACGTTCCCGGAATGTTGGCTTATATTTTATATTAGCCATACAGCGTGGCCACGTGGTAATGCTGGCTTTCAGTATTCTGGGAACGTTACCAATGCGAGGAAATTTAGAATACTTTTAATTTAAAGTTTTATAGTAAATTATAGTTGGTTTTACTAATCTGTGGAAAATTTGTGTATTGTACAGACAGACGCCAGCACATCAAGCTACCCCAATCTGTCAAATTTCCGCAGTTGAAAGTGAACCTTGTGCTTTTGTGATAAAGTTGAAAATATATAAAAGAAATTTGACAGATTGGGGTAGCTAGATGTGCTGGCATCTGTACATTAAGTTATGTTTTGTTATGTATTCAAATTTAAGATAGAGTTGTCTACCAAAAATAAATTAAAAACCTTATCAAAATGTATAAAAGTCATTTAATGATATATTTTTGGTACGTCTTCTGATACATCTTTTGTTTCATTTTATTTTATCACTATATTCTTACGCATACCCATGAAGCTTTTTGCAATTATTTGAGTAAGTGGTGTATAATCAATAGTCATTAAATAGATTAAATTAACTATTCAGAGAAATGGAAATTTCTTTAAGCAAATTAAATTCTCAATTTAAATTTCTTACTTCTTCCACAAAAAGATCTAAAACACAAATAGATTCTCTACAGATCTTATCAATGAAAACGAATACGAATAGGAATAATTTCGAACAGAAATACGACTGTAAAAAATCTAATTAAAATACTATAAAAACACAATCGTATAGTCCGAGACCCCAACTAGCAGTAATACTTATTGTTTATTTGTTAGTTAGCTACTGAAACTAGAAGTCATTTAAATAGATGCAAAAGTAATGTAGAGAAAAATAAAAACGGGACGGTTAAATGGTTGGATGTCGACATCAAGATCCTTACCATACGTATAGTGTATTTGGTGTGGTCGCTCCGGGCGCCCGACACGGGTACTGATTGGCGTGTGTGAAGATTGGACAGTCATCCATCAATTGTACACAACTTGTGGAACTATGCAGCACCACCGGTGTTAACCGTTCAAATCGACTAACGAAATCAGATAACATTTTGATTGCTCGATTAAAATAGAAAACTATTTTAATCGAGTCGGTCACCGTAGCCTAGTTGGTAGTGCTCCTGCCTACGAAGCTGGTGGTCCTGATAGTTCGAATCCCGGTAAGTGCAAATATTTGTGTGATGAGCACGGATATGTGTTTCTGAGTCATGGATGTTTTGTATGTAGGTATATAAGTATTTATCTATCTATATAAGTATCTATATCGTCGTCTGGTACCCATAGTACAAGCTTTGCTTAGTTTGGGGCTAGGATGATCTTGGACATTGTCCAAGATATTATTATTTTAATAGGACTACATGAACACAATACAATCTTCTCCTAATACTGCACGTATTTATAATTAAATTGAAGAAATTATATGACGGCGTTTACGTCAAAACGTCAGGTTGACACGACTGTCAATGTCAACCTAGCGAAGCGTCATTGTCGATGGTGGTGTGGGCGGCCATCTTGAAGTCACTTTTGAACGAGACGGCGCCCGCGCACCACGCTTGTGACGAATCGCTGAGAATCTTCGCCATCACGATATTTTAAGATTTCATTTGATTGATTTTACATTGTAGTAATCACTAAACATCTAATTAAATCGTGATTCTTGTGAATTACGTTGATTGTGATTTGAAGTAATTTATTTCTGTTCCGCCCTCACCTACCCATGAAATTATAAGAGGATGAGTTGTGGTGAAGAGCCTTCAAGTCGTCCTGACTCCACATCAGAAGTGCGATCAAGAACCGAAGATAAGCCACATGGTGAAGATATTTTTCGAAAATGTTTGAGCTAGAAAATAGCTCGATGTTGAGTCTGATGGAAGCGATTAAAAATCAAGTGAGCGCCCACAATATAAAGCTACCCAAATTCGAGCCCAAACTAACACAAACGCACGTGCTTGGCATACTGTTGATCTTTGTTTCGGTGAAAATCATTTATAATAGCTATGGTGCGCTGAAAAGCACGGCGTCGCAGTGGCTATCACAAATATCGTTCCTTGAAATGCGTTGGTTGCAGATTCGAGTTATTTACTCCACGGAATGATAGTGTTGAAACACCCGTGACTGACCTCATTAACCTGCAAAATAGCAAACGCAAGGAAAACGAATATCTGCGCGTGACCATACGTAAACCTCAAAATGGCCAAATATGAGCGAAGACAACATTGCTGTCCACTGCACTGTCACATTCGTCAAAATTCCACAACCACCTACAACGATTAGCCTTCAATACGGAGATTATTACGAGAAAGAAGCTGCAGCGAGAATTGAAACCGTCTACTTTTATGAAAAGGAATGCGCCTCAAGTAGCTGAATATAATTGTGTAGACGCAAAACGATCCGAAACTGTATCGTTCTTAATGTGGTTTTATAGTGTTTTTAAATTGTTTTTTAAAGTGCTTTTAAAGTGTTTTCAGTGCGGCAAGCTAGGACATGGTGCATGTGAGTGTCGTCCGAAAAAGAGAAGGTCAAAAACGCCGGCAGCGACCTGGTTTTCTGCGACCAGAAACCAGACATCGCTGCTGTTTACGCTGTGGCCATTTAGCTTCGAAGTGCAACCGTGGCAATGAACAACGTGATCACAAGAGATGCCCGTTAACGTCTACGTCGTTAACACACCAGAGAGGACATTTTGGTGAGTAGTTCCATGTTTATACGTTTCTAGAGCTGATTGCTCACAAGCTACAGACGGCTTATAAATTTCGAGCAAAACTGTTTAATAATGTTGTTAATTATTCTTGTAGCTTACAAATTTCAACACAGATCGAGATCGATAATGTTTCGTTGTTTTTCATGGACAACCCAATCGTCGTTTACGTTATGATATCATGATTTAACGCTATACTTAAATAATCGTCCGAGTCGGTTGCCTCGAGAGGGCTGACTTGTCATGGATGATCGCTTGCTATATCCGAGACGAATTGTGTCGTCCAAGTCAGTTGCCTCGAGAGGGCTGACTTGTCATGGATGATCGCTTGCTATTTCCAAGACGAATTGTGTCGTCCGACTCGGTTCCCTCGGGAGGACTGACTTGTTCTGGCTGCTTGCCTGCTAAGTGTAAGACGAATTGTGTCGTCCGGGTCACATCCTTGTTAGGATTGGCTTGTCTAGATGTTCACAAGAACGAAAATGTGCTGTCTGGGCTAAATTCTAGCCAGTTATGATATCTAATGCGTTTCTCGACTGGTCTTACTGAAGTGTAGTCCGAGTCACACCTCACGGTTGACTAAGCGGTACACTTGCCTGGTTGGTCCAAGTTATTAAATGTTTTTAGTGTTTGTATACTGATGAAAATTATTAAGTCAGGATGAGCGAACGGACTATGCAGTTATCTTAGTTTGTTTCAGATAAATCGCCCGTGGACGGTCGTATGTCAGTCCGGCCGTGACGGCGTTTACGTCAAAACGTCAGGTTGACACGACTGTCAATGTCAACCTAGCGAAGCGTCATTGTCGATGGTGGTGTGGGCGGCCATCTTGAAGTCACTTTTGAACGAGACGGCGCCCGCGCACCACGCTTGTGACGAATCGCTGAGAATCTTCGCCATCACGATATTTTAAGATTTCATTTGATTGATTTTACATTGTAGTAATCACTAAACATCTAATTAAATCGTGATTCTTGTGAATTACGTTGATTGTGATTTGAAGTAATTTATTTCTGTTCCGCCCTCACCTACCCATGAAATTATAAGAGGATGAGTTGTGGTGAAGAGCCTTCAAGTCGTCCTGACTCCACATATATTAAAAATTGTTTTAGCGGACATGTGTATTTAAATATCACTGTTGTTTATTTATGTATTCTAAAAATAAAAAAGTAATCATGGCGTACCTAATAGTAGGCGGCAACAAGAAAAAAATACGTATTAATTGCCTGGAAAGCCGGTGCCCCGTGTCACGCCCACGAAAATAAATTATGTGAGAAAAAGAGCAAGAAAGTATTTAAAAGGTAGTTTATAGAAACTCGGCATTACTGTCCGGTTGGATGGCATTACTCGGCGAATTGAAGCGGTCGCAAACGCAACACGCGCGCTGGACCGTTCACTAACCGTTTGTCGCCAAAACGAAGCGGAAAATTTAATACTCCAACTCTGTACGTGATCGGTATCATTCTTTTTGTACTCCAACTGCGGAGGCACACTTTCGTTTCCCACCGGGAGAGCGTTTACTTCAATCTACTTAGTTTTTGTACATCAATATTTATTTTAATTGAGTGTTGTCGACTAAATTTAACCTTCTAGATCTTTCTAATTTATGTCAGCCGCTGAAGGCCTGTCAGTGACTGACAGGAATTTTCTCTATAGGACAATTGCAGGCATCAATCTAAATGAATGTGTGATTTTAGGTTACCAAAATAAAGAACAGAACCATTTAAGCGTCAAAAGATTACCGATATACGTCCATTAGAAGCCTCATCCACTTACAAATCGCTTTTAAAAGTTAAATCAAGTGCTCAAAATGTCCATCATAAATCAAGTGATTTTTGCAGAGTCATTCAAGTTGCACTAATGCCATTGACGTGCTTCTTTAGGTAAATATAACGCTCAATAATCACAAGTGCGTATTTACGTTCAGTCGTTAAATTTGTCCCGAAACATGGCGTCGGCACGTCTCGGTACCGTTGCGCGGCTGGCGGAATATTCGGCGTAATGACCTGCGCAGGCGCTCGCCGCACGAGTGTCGCAGATCTCAATCAACCACAGTCCGTAACTGCAGCCTCGCAAATTCCCCAACACTGATCTGTCATTAACAATAATTACCCTTTATAAATTATGGCTTTTTTAAAATTAAGTAATAATAAAAAGTAAGCTTTTAGTAACAAGATGAAATGTGAGGAAATAAATTTAAGTACCAAGTAATTAATTTTGACGAGAACCAGACCAGTATGGTTTTATAATAGAAATCGATACGGAATCGAAACTTAAATAGGCACTCAAATTGCTTGCAAACCGCGAGCAATTTGAGTATTCAAATTGCAACCGTATTTTAATGAGCATACGAGATACAGATTAGTAGTTACGATTTTTCCAATTAATGGATTTAAATTATAGGTAGCAGGAATTTACGACGTACCCATGATTTTATAGACTAATCATTTATTGAGTAATGCGATTTATTTTGATTTTAAAAACTTATTCTTGATAAAATTTATTGTATTTTCAATTTAGTTTGGTTGCATTATTCTTACGGCAATTTGTACAATATTCATTATTTTTTCAATTATAAGTTTATATGGTAGGTTAGGTAGGTGTTATACAGTTTTTCGAATCTATAATGAATTAATGATAAGCTTGTGTAAATGAATAAATACAATCATTATAAAATGGTTACATTTTTAGATCAAATTTAATAAAACAGACTTTCGGAGTCGTTAACTGCCCTGTATCCATTATGTTAGATAAATTAACAATCACTTGCGACGCAAATGATTAAATTAATAATCAAAGCTTTTACCCTCCCCTATCATGTCATAATTTAGGTTAATGGTTCGAAATTAATTGGTCCAATAGCTTTTTGATTTGTCTATATTTCAGACGGACTTTGGACTATATTGCCGGATTAAACTGGTACAGGTCCTCCCTCTTAATTGAAATTTTCGGTATGAACAAATCTTAAAATTATGAAATCTTACATGAAGAATTCATATTATCGTTTTTGACGTTGACAAGTTCCAGACCGTGACCACGATCAATGCAATTTGGTCGAAACGTCGGGCAAATAACAATATTGGCTAGTCCCGTTAATTCATGTAAACATTGTAGTATAATAAATCCCCAAATTTGATGGAGTTATGAAGAGGAATTGCTACTGCCGGATTAGGCCCCTGCTTCACGAACAGATGTTGAAAATAGAAAACAATATTAAATCGTCAAAATAACGGATTCATGATCTCCTATTTCCTCTCAAATCTGCTGCACTGACATTTTTTTTACTGATCATACTTCCAGGAAATGTATATATGTCTGTTTTATTATTTTTGCTAATTTGTTATTTCCAGGCACGTAAGTTTAGAGGTAATCTTACAAATATAGGTTTATTTCCATAACAAAACGCTCATTAAATGTTTTTTTTTTAATATTTCAACAGCAAAAAAATGCAAATTAAAAGCTTTAATTATATATTTCAGAATTACAAAATATAGGATGTAATAGGTATTATGAAATATCATGTATGGAAAAAAATGTTAATCTTGATATGACATTGAAATGCCTTGTTATAAAATTTATATTAATATCATGCATAGGTAACAAGAAAAGTTAACACTAAAAAGAAACCTTGATGTATATTTGTATTAAAGATAAATTGCATGTTTGTAAAGCACCATGAGTGGCATAGGTTTAGTAGCTTCCATAAAGCGGGCGATGCCTTCGAATTGAAAAAAAGAAGATTGTAATCACATTGCAACGGATATAAGGCTGCAGCCAGTTAGAAGATTGACATTTGTGTATTTACACCCGAATGGCATACTCGTATATACTATACCACAATTTATATTCTGGGGCAGTTATAGCCAGTTACTATTCTCACTCGTAATGCTTCTTTTATAAACTGAATACATGTCAAATCGATCTAGGAATAGATGAGATTTTGTTTTTTCTACTTCATAAAAAAATACAACACTTTAGCATCACTTAACATAACCTTAATTTGGAAAGCATTTCTAATAGCTTAATTCGCCGCTGAACACGCAAAACTTCGACCTATTGGCACGACAACGCCCCGGTTTTAAGTCCCAGGCTTTTAATCGTGTCTTATGTTTCTTTGGGGTTCAGTACATAGATAGTAGAATCGAACTCATATTGTGCGTGACTTACTTCGTCTGTCTGTCTTGCCATTTACTATATTGAAAGTTTTCTAGGCTATTTTAAATTTAATTAAATACTTTACAGTATTATTACATATAAGTTGTGGAGAATATAAGGCTAGGTAAAAATATTACCTACAACTTATATTTACATTTACAAGAGCTTGCTACATTACGCATAATTATATCGGCAATATCACCAATACTCAATTAGGTACGTGTTTTTAGTAAGGTTACTCGTAGGTCTTTAGAGATCACATCATATTGAAAATGAAAACCATTTGAAGGATTTCTTATTGAAAATCAATATTAACACAGCAGCAACTCTTGTCAACAGTCAAAACGTTATTTGTACTGTTACTAATTACTTATCATATGAGCAGCAGTTATCCTAGTGTCAGAGTTGTTAAAGCTGCCCAGTAGGATAGTGACATGACTTACCGACAGTTTTTTAATTACTACAACCGGGATAGACAGCTTAACGTGCCCTCCGTAGTTCCGAGAAGCACACGAATTTAGATT
The DNA here is from genome assembly GCA_951640165.1 of Pseudoips prasinana. Classification (NCBI taxonomy): domain Eukaryota; kingdom Metazoa; phylum Arthropoda; class Insecta; order Lepidoptera; family Nolidae; genus Pseudoips; species Pseudoips prasinana. The sequence continues at coordinate 16,798,267 of OX621245.1, forward strand.
ACTTTGGTGGTCACCCATCTATGGACTGACCGCGTACCTAGATGCTTAGATCAATACTCGCCGATGGGAACAGCTGTCTGTGAGCGCCATTTGTACTATGAAACCTAAAGTGCTCATGCAAAATTTTACCTGCGATTTAGTTCCTTCTTAGTAGTAGGTAACTGAGAAGATCCAACAGAACAAAACTCAATGGATTTTCTACTACCGGTAGAAATGTGGCCCAGTCGATTCGAACTCTCACCCGATCTATCTCATTTTATATCCATGATTATTCCCTATGCGGTAATATGCCTTCATAATGTAATCTACAGCCATTAGTATGTAATTTTACGGTCTGTAAATTTTGTTGGATACGAACCACCAGTAAGAAATGTAGTTAGTATGACGAAATATTGTAATGTAATAATTTTGCTTCTATGCTTTATATGATTTCGTTCCAAGTTATCTGATATTTGATCTACAGGGTTTCCTTACCCAAATTGGTTATGCAAACCCTTTATTAAATTACAATGAACAATTTATTTATTTATTAACTTCAGGTTTGCCCACAGCTTGTGCATACAATATATATCATCATCATCATCATCATCATATCAGCCGAAAGACGTCCACTGCTGGACAAAGGCCTCCCCCAAAGATCTCCACAATTGCCGGTCTTGTGCTATTCGCATCCAGCATTTTCCAGCGACCCGCACAAGATCATCGGTCCATCTTGTAGGGGGCCTGCCCACGCTGCGTCTTCCGGTTCGTGGTCGCCACTCGAGAACCTTTCTGCCCCAACGGCCGTCGGCTCTACGAGCTATGTGCCCTGCCCACTGCCACTTCAACTTGGCAATTCTTCGGGCTATGTCGGTGACTTTGGTTCGCCTGCGGATTTCGACATTTCTGATGCGATCCCGCAGGGAAACTCCGAGCATAGCCCTCTCCAATTACTCTTTGGGTGACCTTGAGCCTTCTAATAAGGCCCATAGTGGTTTACAATATATATCTTATGAATAATTTCTTAACAAATTAGACTTACACACTAGCCAATTACGGGTTAACCAACATTCTCCAAATTTAGACGAATAATCGGCACTTGAGATTATTAAAAATATAATAGAAAAGTCGATATAGAACGGTAAGGCAAACGCATTGCGTTGTCATCAACATGTCAGCCAAAAGGCATCCATTGCTGGACATAAGCCTTACCCAAAGATCTCCACGATTTCCGGTCTTACGCTACCCGCATCCAACGGCTTCCAGCGATCCTCAAGATTATCGATCCACCTTGTGGGAGGCCTGTCCACGTGTATTCTAATTCGCCGCCCGTCTGTTTGCCGCTCGAGAATCTCCCTGCCCCACTGGCCTTCAGTTCCATGTACTATGTGCCCTGCCACTTCAGCTAAGCAATTGTTCCGACAGTCACTTTCGTTTGCCTGGGGATTTCGTCTTTTTGATTCGATTTCGCAGGGAAACTCCGAGCATAGCCCATTCCATTGGTCTTAGGGTGACCTTGAACCTTCTTATGAGCCAGGAAATAAACGACCACGTGCGGTAAGAAACATAAATAGTATATTTTTTATTTGTATGTTTTAAATTATTCAATATGTATATATTTATCCTATTAAAGTGTATTTTACAAGTTGATATTATATACGTTGTTCAGATTCTTAGACATAAAAAATTACGTAGGTTTCATACTCTTTTTGTACATAACTAAGAGTCGTAAATTATTCTTCGATGGAATTTGCATTCATGATTGTTGTCTTTACATGGCAACGCACTTTCTAACTATTATACCCTTAGATATTAGACTACTGTGCCTCTAGCACGAGTTCCTACAGTTAACCTACTCGATCACACGTACAGTTTCCTCCCATACATTGAGCACCAGCGCCTCTCGCGGAAACTAATAAGAACTAAAACTCTGGTGCTCAATGTATGGGAGGAAATAGTGCATGTGATCGAGTAAGTAAACTGCAGGAACTCGTGCTAGAGTCACTGGTGGCTCGTTTAAAATTATAGTTAGCTCAAGTAGAGTAGCATAACTTTCAAAAATGTGTATACAAAGTTAATATTTATTTTAATTTATTAAAGCCTACGCTCCTAATGAGCCATATTTAGAAATACGCATATTTTTTATTCTCTTACCGTTAATTTGTTTATCATAATGAATACCTAATTGTGTTTTACTCGATTCCCAAAATTAAAACTGATAAAGTATCGATAAATTTTCCTTTATTCGAATGGGCACTCTCGCGGTCGCCGATTGTCGGCTTTCGAAAAAAACATGACACAAATTTTACCGTACGGCTATCATCTACACATGGAGGATCAATTAAGTGTTACCGTTTTAGGAATAATTATGTTTTTTGTGTAGGATAGTAAGGCCGGTAGTCGACACGCAACCTGACAAAAGTTGACTGGGGGCGGACTAATAGCCGCTATTAGCAAATCGCTCTGTGAAATCGGCAACAATGAACACGAAATATGCTCATTGCCGCGTCCCATTCATTAAACTTTTTGCGATACAATCTCCCCTGTTTTAAATGTGTGTCACACTCTTTTATCTCCTCTTTTTATTTCGCTAAATAAACGGAGCAATTTGCCCTCGAGCGCGGCTAATATCGTGATTAAATTATTATCTTGGCGCGTTTACATTATGGTATCATTGTATCATTTGCTTGTGAGTCTCCAGTGATTTGCAACAATTACTTTTAATAATTTCAAGCGTTACGAAAACCGTAACATCTTCACATTTGACTTTGTAAAATACCATCAGCGCCCGCATTACGACAGTTTAATTAAGTTCTCATGTTTCTTGGAAGCCACGCTGCTACAGTAGCGCCCGCTGAGTTATTACAGTAGTTAATTTAAATAATTTTTATCCCGCTGGTTACTACAAAACTTTTTTAGGGACAGTACACTAGCGACGTCCTTACGCTAGCAATATTTGGGTTAGGTATGTGAGCTATAACGTGGTCAATATGAGGATGAATAGTCACTCGTCATAAAGACTTACGTCACTCCGCTAGCCGCTGCAGAACTTTTTGAATGTCAGCAGGCTAGTCAGAGGTGACGTCCTAATTCTCGTATTATCTGGGTTATGTAAGATAGCATGGTCAATATGAGGATGATTAGTCACTCGTCATAAAGACTTACGTCACTCCGCTAGCTGCTGCAGAACTTTTTGAATGTCAGCAGGCTAGTCAGAGGTGACGTCCTTATGCTCGTAATACCTGGGTTATGTATGATAAAACGTGGTCAATCTGAGAATGAATGAATTGTCACTCGTCATAAACACTTACTTCACAGCGCTTGCTGCTGCAGAACTTTTTGAATGTCAGCAGGCTAGTCAGAGGTGACGTCCTTATGCTCGTAATATCTGGGTTATGTAAGATAAAACGTGGTCAATCTGAGAATGAATAAATTGTCACTCGTCATAAACACTTACGTCACTCCGCAGAACTTTGTTAATTCAGCAGGCTAGTCAGAGGCGTCGCCCTAATGCTCGTATTATCAGGGTAATATAAGCAAGAGCGTGGTCAATGGGAGGATGAATAGTCCCTCATCATAGACACTTGGGTTACCCCCCTGTAACTACAGAACTTATTCGGGGATAGCGTCACCTCACTGGCATCCTGATGATTGTAATATGTGGATTAAGTTAGATACGGTGTGGTCAATATGGGAATAAATGGTCGCTCGTCTTACTAAGACTTATCCGATTGTTATTACAGAACTTTTTAAATGATAGCTGGCTAGTCCAAGGCGACTTTTTTTTTTATATCAGAGGGCGACAAACGAGCAAGTGGGTCACCTGATGGTAAGTGATCACCGCCGCCCATGGACACTCGCGATACCAGGAGTCGCGAGTGCGTTGCCGGCCTTTTAGAGTCAGCAGACAAGTGTTGCTGACCCTTCCGCACCACCCCAATGTTCTTATCCCTTCCTAATGTTCTTATTATCTGATTTATGTAAGACATAACTTGGTCAAATCACTCGTCATAAACACTTACGTCAGTCCACTAGCTGCTGCAGAACTCTTAGAATGACAGCAGGCTAGTCAGAGGTGACGTCGTAATTCTCGTGTTATCTGGGTTATGTAAGATAAAGCGTGGTTGATGTGAGAATAAATGGCTAACCCGCTTGTTATTACAGAACTTTTAAAGGGACAGTATAAAATGTGACGTCCTAATGCACTTAGTATCGGAGTTTATCTCGACTTAAAATAATTGAGTTAGTTATCACACTTTATTATAATATCAAAAATAAGTTCATTATTTCTCAACAAAATAATATAACGGTTTTGTTTAAATATAATATGATTTATTAATATGAATAGGCTCACCAACCTAAGGTGAACTCTGACTTTGTACAATTTTGTGTACATAAAATTGTAAATAATAAATAATTTATATTATTTTTCACGTTTAATTTGTTAATAATAATATTAGATCATAACCTTCTCAACTGTCAAACTGATGAGTTGAATAAACCATAACCATCGAAACTGTCGCTACTAATACGCACGTAATTTTCAAAAGTCAGTGGTAGTGCGCCTTTTTATTGAACTCAATATTACTGACTACACTGTCTAACGGTCACTTTACTATCACAATAACATATAGAAAGTTATTTACTATTTATATATATATATATATATATATATATATATATATATATATATATATATATATATATAGTCTCGGTACAAAGGTTAGATGGAAATTTTCTGCATCATACAATAATCTATTACGTTGAATGTATCCAGTGGGTTTATTACGTATCATGCAGAAGCTTAACATTAGAGAAATTGGCGTAATCATTTCTATTCAATAAGTATCGCTGATCGATAGTACGGATGTACAATTGAGGAATAATTTTAGCTAATATCTCTATCGCTAGGCTTCTGCAAGATATGAAATGCATTGCATGCATTGTGGCATTAGCATTCCTTTAAGGAGCAGACTTGGGTTAGCCGCCATCTCGCTAACATATTTACAGCTACATCTATATTACCTCTACAATACTCTACATACTTTAAAATAATTTGAAATTGTGAATTGTCCTTCAGTTATCTCGTGAGAAGAATATGCTAAAATAATCAGAACAAGTTATGGTTTTGATTTGATATTGTTTGTAATGATTCAGTTGACGTGGTTGGTAAATGATTGCATATTTATATATTTCACACCGCAGCGATTTCCACCCAGGGCAGATATTTTTGTGTATGAACATGTCTGTTGTTCCTGTGTCTGTGTGTAATTATCTATATAACTATTTATGCACAAAAGAAAAGTAGTACCTATATCAGTTATCTGATTTCCATTGTACAAGATCTCCTTAATTTAGGATCAGATGGCCGCGTTTGAATAATATCCTAGGATATAATAAATGTGGGACGAACAGTTTATTACTTTTGGTGAATGAAAATCATACCAAAGTGGGCCTTAATAATATTCTTAATATTTGGAATATTCGTCTTGATAACTTATTAAAGCACATTCATCGAAAGTGCCGAGTTTTTTTTTATATCTTTACAAACATCTTAATGCGCGAGCAAGGTATCTCCGTGCTGAATTCTGGGCCTTAATAAAATATTGAATTTCCGACTTTCACGCCATAATCTGAATATCCAATTAAGGCGCCGAATATAGCTTATTTCGAAAAAAAATATAATTGAAGCTCGAGTGTGGCGATACGATTTTAGTGAAATTATCAAGTTACAAGTTTTGAGTTCATAAAAGGCTGAAGTGCTCATACTATCTTAGTAAATAATAATTATAAATATCCGGCAGGTAGCTAACACACAATTAACGCTATCTGACACAAACTAAGCAAGCTTGTTGTACTATGGATACTGGAAAACGGAACGAATATTGTTTTTTGTTAATATTTTCATACAATACACAGAAAACACGCAGACCAAGACTAATAGACATATTCTTGAACACAAAAAATATATTTGTAATTTGTGAGCGCCGACACCCTGCCGCTGGCTTTTTATATTGATATTGTGAAATCCTACTAATATATACGATAGTTTGTAAGTATGGATGGATGTTTATTACTCTTTCACGTAAAATCTACTGAATGGATTTTAATGAAACTTTACAATAATTATACGTCAGAATAACACATAGGCTACAATTTATAAAGATATTGTGTAAATTGTCCAAAATATGACGATACATATATATATTCCGGTATGGACTGCCAAAACCGCTAGAGGTACACATTCTAATAATATTATAAATGCGAAAGTTTGTGAGTATAGATGTATGTATGTATGTTTGTTACTCTTTTACGCCAAAACTACTTAAACGCGGGTGAAACCGCGGGGCGCATCTTGTATATCATATGACATACGATTTAATTCACAAATTTAAATGACAAGTAAATCGCTGGGTTGTAGCTACGCCGTTGCGGTTTTGTTACAATGTGTTATGCTATCCTTTACTCTTCACTCTGATTATGGACACAGAGATGGATTATGGATGGACACAGATTGATACAGAGATTACTTCTATGCTGCGGGCATTCTCTGTAAAAAGGAAAGTTATGCTATTTTCAACCGAGCTTAAAAGAGACAAATATTGTGTTCTATATTATTTCGTACCGTACCTTGAGTATTTAAATTTGTTCAAGATACGTTTTTAACTAAGTTCCCACCGTGCCTTTCCTGTATTATCCCCGGAAAAAATATTCTATTTGGATGAACCGTACTTAACGTATGTCCTTTTCGGTACGTCTGCGCCTTTCCTGATAGTTAGTTGAGTGGCTAAGGCGTGAAAGTGTAACAAACAAACAAACGCATATTCGAATTTATAATATTATAGTCCGGATTCATATATCTCCTAGTTCCAATCGGGTTAAATGCGTAGGTTAGTACAAATGAAATAGATGTCCACGTTACAATATACGAATATACTGTAGCCATTATTGTCATTTATTTAATTAATGTCTATATACATATCAACAGTTCGATAACAGCCAGCATAAATCGCGTACACCGATTCAATTTGAAACACAACTGTGAAGTACAAAATACGAGAACTACGAAATAACGGTGTTTGCACACTTAACCTGTTAATCACTATATATTTTACTGTAACTAAAACCTTAATTGATGTTATCAGATAGGCTCAGATATTAAACTATGCGGCGCGGCGCAATGCCATGCTGCTATTTACTTACAAACTATATTACGCTCGTAACAAGCTAAAATAAGAGCATAATTAATCAAGTTATTGTCTCCATTATGTTTATATTTAATTTAATCTTCGCTTTTATTATTGTGTTAATGTACTATTTGCAACCAGGTCGGCGCCGGCGCTATCTTATATTTAAATTTCGATGTTCAATTTACGGTCAATTTCACTTAAGAACAGTTACATTTGACACGTATTTTTTTCTTACAAAAGGCTCCAGAATTTTTAGTCATGTGTGCTCATGAGATTGGAAATGCCGGGGCCATTTCTATACATGTGTAAAAATGAAACTATCAAAATACAAAATCAATATTTAGTGTTAATTCCGCTAATTGTCAGTTTAATCATGCTGGGATGCAATTTGCACCGCCCTCCCGCCCGCAAAAATGTGCACATGCAAAGAAGGACAATATAAAAAGCAAATTACATGCGCCAGTACGATACCCAACACGTGTTTCGGTCCTCCACGGACCATTCTCAAGGGCTGCTAACTCGTCGAGTGCTCGAAGGAGACTCGACGAGTTAGCAGCCCTTGAGAATGGTCCGTGGAGGACCGAAACACGTGTTGGGTATCGTACTGGCGCATGTAATTTGCTTTTTATATTGTCCTTCTTTGCATGTGCACATTTTTGCGGGCGGGAGGGCGGTGCAAATTGCATCCCAGCATGATTAAACTGACAATTAGCGGAATTAACACTAAATATTGATTTTGTATTTTGATTGTTATGGATTTCCGCAAAGTAACGCCTGATTCCATTACTTAAAATGAAACTAGTTGTAGATAAAACACTAACTGTACTTAAATAAAGGAATGGAGCACGAATAACCCAAATATGCCTTTCCTTTCCAGTTACTGGCACTCATCTGTATGCCTGTATTAACACATAAGCAAACCCCTTTGATTTCCATTTAATCCATTTTACCGCTACCGTATTTTTGTCGGATTCGCCAGCTTTTATGGCAAGGACCAAATTTGGTGGCCACCAAAAACGGTAGAACTTTTGGAATCGATTTCGAAATGTATGAATCTAAAAAAATTAATAATTATTACAAACATCATTGATATTTCACATGGTTTGTAAGTGGCGTACGTGTTTGATAGCTGCAGTAACCAGATGTTTCAGGATAGTGCCACTGATATAAATAAAATCAGTGGCACTATCCTCAAACATCTGGTGATCTCTAACTAGACATTCTAGTGTCCTAGATGTAATTATGTATTAAAAACTACTAAAAAAACTATTTTTAGTCGTTAAAAATAGTTTCAAATTACCTATCCGCAAATTTCGCGTACCCTATTTATAAAATTAAAATAATAAAATATTATTTTATTATATTTTAATCAGTGAGCTACAAAAACTCATAATCAGATCCATTGATCAGTCCATTACTACAAACAAACTAAATTAGTTAGATAAATTGAAATGACATTATAATTATTTTTGTATATAAAGTACAAATATTAAAAACACATACATTCGTAAAGAATGTTGTTTGTGATTTTTACAAAATAAGTAAGCCTTTTTTATTTAAGAGATTCACTACGCGCTTAGCTGGGAATTTCTTTTACTCCTGTCTGTGCTATCTACGCCACTCTAATACAAAGACTCCCGACTGGTACTTGATCGGATTTTCTCATGAATATAAAATATCAATTAAAATATGTCAATAACTTTTGTATTTTTTCACAGGTTAACAAGATTGAAGACAGCGAGGGCCCCGAGAGTGACGCCGGAGAAATGTTCGACTTCTTCCGAGGTATCACCACAGATATATTGCACCGGTTCACGTAACAACTCTACAATGGAACGCGCTATGAACTGAATAAATCGATCACGCTTCACATTCTCTCGCCCTTTATTCGTTTCTTCATTGAATAACCGACAAAATCAAAAAGTTTTAGGGCTCCGTACTTAAAAGGCCAAACGCTAACCTATTGTTGTCCAACCCGTACATAAGTCACAATTACTATACAGAATTTTTCCAAAAAACATATTTTGTGTTTTAACTATTTATATTGCATATAGTAGTTGTATATTGTGCTATAAAAATAACTCAATTCTCAATTAGATTAATTTTATAGATGAATCCTGTAACTAAACAAACAATTATTAACACACAGCTTGTATAAATAATGAAAACGACTTATCACTCTGTAATTTGTGAGGTATGTTCGAAACAATAAACTTTTTAACTTGTCTATGTTCTATCGCAACAATCGGTAATACGGTACAGAGCGAAGAGTAAAGAGCGATGCCTGACTCGCACTTGTTTCTATTTTTTATTTGAATGGCATCAATTTTGAACTCAATTTGAGGTGGTCGGTTCCGTCGGTTATCCATTGAGGATTTTTAATGGACGAATACAGAACTAGACTGTTTTATTGAAAAAAATTGTCAAGTTTATGAATGAGGCAGTTTTTTGAAATGATTAATAATTATACTATAATTTATTTTTATGGAGTGGTGCTATAGTTATGTTACAATTTTATTGTATTTGATACGAACTAAGAACTTAATAAGTTCCGAGCCTGGGCCGATACCTGGGATCCGAATCCGATTCTGAACGTTATAAAAGTTTGCGTTCAGATTTAAGTTTCTTATTTCTTACGGGATTCAGACAACATGAAAAGCCATCAATTAATCTTAAATTTCAACCGTAACTAATCCTTTACTCCGCGCGGCGCTTTTTTGCCATTACCTCGCTTATGGCAGGCCTTTGTATGCACATGTGAACGCGGACAGTATCGATAAAACGGAGTTAATAAAGATTGGGACAATATCTATACATAAGTAAAACACCTTGATTTCTATTCACCCCGTTTTATCGATACTGTATTCATGCCGGATTCGCGAGCTTTTATTACAAGGACCAAATTTGGTGGCGACCAAATACGGTAGAACTTTTGGAATCGGTTTCGGAATGTGAGTATCTAAAAAAATAAATTATTATTTCAAACATCATTGTGTGTTATAAATAATGATATTTCACATGGTTTGTAAGTGATGCACGTGCATGGTAGCTGCAATATCCACATGTTTCGAAATAGTGCCACTGGTTCCCAACTAGACGTTCTCGTGACACCTTGGTCTTAGAGATCATTGTGTAATTGCCCCGATTTGATTAAAATCAGAATGTGTAATTCTGATTTTAATCAAATCGGGGCATTAGAATCATATAATAATATCGTCCGAATCAAACCTTTAATAACTCATGGTTTTCTCATCAAGACATCTCATGCATATTGATCATTTATTGTCAAGGAAACTCGAAATAAGCTCATGTACAATCAAAATTAGTAACTCTTCCTTTTTTTTGTGACAACTTACCGTTATTTGCAACAATTTCTGCCAGTGTCATGTAGTGGCTATACACGGGTAATGCAGGGTTATTATTCATACTTAGAACCAATGACATTCTATAGAAAGTCATTGCTTAGAACAAACGATCAAATGTGATCATATTTTAAAATCTGGAACAAAATCAGAATAACATTTAATGTTTCTTTCTACAACAAACTTCCCAATGGCATCAGACAACTGTCAATTAACAAAGCCTAATTGTAGCATGGCTTTAATATACAATTTCAGACTATGTTCGCGAAAAAATTGCTTGGAAATATATATTATTTACAAGCAATTTTTCCCGAATGGCTGTTAGGCAACATGATTAAATACGAAATTGTTTTTATATATTAAGATTCCCAAGATTTTTAGTCAAGGATTGAATTGGAATGAATTTTTGCCAGGAATTTTTATGTCACGACATGCGCTGCACGGTATAAAAAAGACAAATCATTTTTTTAAATTATAACTGAGTAGTATTTTGTTTATTTTTTCCACTCAGTCATAAAATTAAAAAAAAAGAATGATCGTAGTCATAATTATAAAAAGTTTGTATCGTCATTTTTTATCTGTACCGTGCAGTGAATGAGGTGGCCTGATAACTAAACTCTGATTTATTATACGTTTGGTTCAGATTTTGTAGTTTGTGAATCTTTACCCCGAAGTACCATTATAAAAATTCCATCCTTGCGTGTTTTGAATGTCCTGCAATGTTTGTGTAGTAAAGTAAACGTGTATAGTGCAAACCGATGTCAAACGTTCTCGTGTTTAGATCTTAAGCTATCTTCCGTTAATTGTACCTCTAGTTTGATTTCATTCCCGTGTAATTTCACGTGTACTGTAACACTTGACCCTTAATCTGTCATAGATAGTGTTTACAATTTTATTGGTTTTAGCTCTTATTGCAACACAATACAGTTTAAAATGAGGTGGTAACTATTATGCCATAGTCCGATTAGGGGTTGAACTGGGTGATGTGCAGTGGTCTTTTATGTTATACTAGGTTAAATCAAATTAATTAGTGAGACTTAACAGGAATGCTGACATGCTGTAGTTGTATTGATAATGTAGTTGTTTTTCTTAGTAGCAGCCCTGAGTCAGGAAATGAGCGGTATTACACCCCAGGGTCTCGGAAAGCACGTAAAGCCGTTGGTCCCACACCTGAACTTTACCCCGACCGCGACCGGGTAAAGTTCAGGTACATGGGACTGAGTGAATAAAGAGTGCACCGGTTTTAGGCACACACTAGTGCGATATAATATGTCCCGTTTGACTAATCACTGTTGTGACAGAGATTTGACAAAGAGGCCATTATAATTGCATATAAAAATATTTGTAATAAATATTTTTTTTTTTTTATTTTTTTGCGATATCTGTCATATAAAGTGTACCGTACTAAAAATATATTTTTACGCAATCTAACATCGATACGTGGCATCACGGCAAAGTGTTTCTCATTATTTTTATTTAACCTTAATTATGGAAGGAAGGTAACTGGCCGCAAATTTCTTAATTAACGTAGAGATGCCAGCACATCCAGCTACCCCAATCTGTCTAATGTATTTATAGATTTTCAACTTTATCACATAAGCATAAGGTTTACTACTAGCGACTGTAAATACGAAAAAAAAATAGTTATTTCAGGATATATGAAAGGAATAACAAAATTATACTCGTATGTTATTTTAGTGGTCGTCGAACCCACTTCGCCGCTACACTTGGCTAAGCCATAATTTTATTCGAAGTACAATATTGTATGAGAAAATGTTGCTACTTTTCCATGAAACACGATCATATAATATCATTGACTTGCGAATAGCCATTGGCTTTCACCAGTCCGTAAGTGAACGGCACTGTTAATCTGTAGATGGGTGACCGCCAATCTCATTAACTTCTGACCGCTCCATTCTTCGGACGGTACGTTAAGCTGTCGTTTGACAACCGTCAGAGGCTTGAACAACTCTGACACGGTCTTGTATGGACCATGGCAAGTAAATAAAGTCGATAATATAATTTTAATGCATAATATTCAGCCCACGAGTGTTGCCAGGTCTCAGCGGGAATGGGGAATTGGTTGGCAATATTTAAATGGTACCTTATGTAATATTTAAGTATTACCATCATGGTGGACCGTAAGGTAGTTTGCCTATTTAATAACATAATAATGGGAACAAGGTGAGTGTAGTAAAGTTTTCAGTAATATTTGCGATAATACAATATTCTGTGTAGGTTTTTATCAATCTTTTGAGAGATTTGTGGGCAGTTATCTCGTACGCGGTGTGTACAAGCTCTATGCCAATTTTCTACGTCTGTGTTGTAGATAATTATTGATTTGATTAATTGGTGATTTTTTGTAATGTGTTAAATAAGTTAGTGTAAGCAAATATAAATAACCTGGCAGAATGAAAGACGTGAACACTCGAGATTCCGCGGCATTCATACATTAGTACACAACCTTTCACCAACAAGTGATCGGCCCGCCAGGGTTACCAAGCATAATTAGAATATATATTTATCAGGTTCGCTGTAATTTTATTAATTTACAGTATAAAAATTAGTCTAAAAGTATAATTTGCAAAATTGAATATATTTTTACGTCCGACAGTTATGTATGAGACAATTAAATAATAACAACAAATTAAAAAGTTTGTTGAATACATGTGTTGTAAATTTATTAAATAATAAATCTGGTTCAAAAGATCCTACATCATAATGCGTCCATAGCTGCAGAATGCATGTAGACATCAGAATGATACTAGATGCTATTTCCCGTAACCTTTTTTTACATCAAATGCGACCCTAAATATTTATATCTAGAAGATGGAAACTTACAAGCACCTTATTTTTTATAGATTGGTTGAAAATCCCTGTATTACGCAGTTCGTATGTGCACTTATATCGGAGTATTCCTTACGTCTTTCACTCTGGTAAATTATTTACTCGTGTGATATAACGTTACTTCCCAAAAGTAACAACAATAATTTCAACTGAGTAACAATAATAACAGTAAATTCTGTATAACGCTAGTTGTTACTGCTACGTACCTTTGACTGCTTCGTTTTATACTCCTGTGGTTAGTATAAGTAAATTAATAGGGATCATTTATTATTGTCAACATGGCATCATATTTGTTTTACTTAACTGTGTTAGATCTCCGTGGACCACCTGAGCTTAGCAAGTCTCATTAGCAAACAATGATCGGCATCGCCGACTACCGAAGACTCTCGCGATCAATAAACTGTTCAGACGATAAGAGCTATGAACAGTTGTAGGGTTGCCACACACTTTCTAATATATTTAGTATAACTGATTTACCCTTTTTTTACTGGATGAGCTGATAAGAGGCCACCAACTAGCTATAACTGAGCTAATTTTGTCCATAATATTTGGGTTAAGTTACATGGATAGAGGTCAATATGAGGATAGTTTGTCGCTTACTATAGCTACTTAAAATAACCCGCTTGTGGGTTATTTATAAGGAACAGTCGTGCTGTCCGTAATATTAGGTAATATAAGTTGTAAAAATTACTTTAATGAAAAAAACTAATTCAACCACCAGCCGAAAATATATTAAGCTGTTTTTGCAGTAGTCGGGATATTTTATGTTCATGTATGATGTGACTGTTTAAACATCAGCGTTGCTTGCAGCGTATTACCTACCGAGTGGTCAAAAGATCAGAATCATACCTTACAACTGTAAAAACTGTAAGTTTCTCAGTAGCCGATGGACTTATCAGCTATCTTTAAACAAAATAATAATATTACGGAGTAAGTGGCAGCCCTGCTAGGAAGCGCGTACGCTGGAGGCGACACATTCATATTCCTGTGACGTGTGTTTTGACAACCAGGTTACTCGACATTTTCAACCTTATTTTTTACGCAACATTTTTTGCGAGACAGTTCATTGACCTCGCGTTCATGAGCGCGATTCTCATGTAATTACATATAACCGACTGCTTAATTACTTGAAACTGCTGTGACGTCCGGGCCCGGTATCCGAAAAGAAAAAACCTAATGTAGCGCCGCTTTTAAATTATGCTTCGTTAACCTTCGGCTCGTTTAATAATAGCGTACATCACCTACTTTGCATAGGACTCCGACGGCGCCTTGTCTCTCTAATACGTTTTTTTTTCTTGCCAAAAAACATAACATGAAATACATACATACTCTTCAACTAAATTATACTCGTAAATCTTAGTTGTCGGCCTGCGAAAGTAACTTTTCACTGTTAAGGTGGCATTCATTTTATTATTCGCCGGCCATTTTTATAACTAGTCACTTGTCACGACTTTTAAGATATTTCACTTTTATTTTAGTCAATTTATACATTTTGTTTGCATTTACCGCTTATATTTGCAAAAAAATTAAGTTAATGATTCTTATTATGTAGGTGAGTTAAACACATTATGCACATAGAAGGAAGGATATTGTAATATGTAAATGAGGCAAGATTTTTTTATTTAAATTTATTATTTTAGCCGCGGTATATGTCGGGTTCACAGTCATTAAAAATGAGCACCATAATGTTTACATGTTATAAATTATTATAATTTATTTTACATATAATTATTGATTTGTTTTTGGCCTTTTGATAGTATATAATTAAATATACATACTGAATATTATTTGGCTTAGATTATTACAAAAGTACATTTACGGTATGGTTGAAAATTCATATCTGGGTTATATTTATAGAGATTTTAGTGACATTTGAATGTTGGTAACCACTGGATACTCCTCATGAACTATGAACGTGAATGAACTATTCACGAGAACAGATTTTCTTTTTATGTTAGTTTTGCCAGTCATTTTATTTCAATAAAATAAAAAAAACGTAAACCATAATTATTACTTTAATCCGAAGGCACTAATTGAACGAACTCACTTGAGCTTAATCGTCAGTTCTATTCACTACTGTACAATTAATTAAGTTATTACATAATATGGGAGAAGCTTTCGATAAATAAAATTGATACTCAAAATTCGCTGAAAATAACATAACGTAACAAAATTTGCCTGAAAATCTTGCGTATGATAATTTTACGTCGCAAAATAAAATGAACGTACTACATATTGTAGTAAATTTTATATGCCTGAAAATACTGAATATTAATTACTTTTTCTAAAAAACGCTGAAAGTGAAATTATGATCATGCTCTTTGAAATATTAATAGATGAGCGTAAACATAACTAAATTATAACAACTAGGGTTCCTAAAGAACACAGTAACATATTTTCAGAATTATGAAAAATTCTCTGAATATTCAGTGAATTTTTGGGAACGCTATTATAATATGTTATAAATTTTTGCCAACGTTCTATAATATGTATGAACATTTACCGATTTCTAATTCATTAATTTCAACATCATATCAAAGATCTCCACAATTGTCGGTCTTGTGCTATCCGCATTTAGCGTCTGCCAGACTTGATTTTCAATACATACAGTCTAATGTGGTAAAGCGTACATAGTGTGCAGTCAATCAACAGGCAACTGTTTCAGTTTTCAGTTGCACTCAATTGACGCATACCATTAACCAAAACAGGTTGTTCTGAAAATGTTGAAGTATATCCAACCTCAATAATGTGAACTCTTTCTTGATCTTTATTCTCGATATTGTTGTAATGTAGTTTAATTAATTAATTAAACTACATAACTATTAATAACGAACTGAATTAATTGCAATTTAAAACTAAACTTTTAGTTGCTAGTAATTAATATTCATTACTTTTATTGTATATAATCAATAATAAAAGTGTTAGGCCATTAAAAAATCAATTAATGCCAGCTCTGGTATACACTATATGATAGACAAACTTAACTCGTTGTGAATTAAGGCTTATAAGCCTTATAATTTTAACAAAGTTAATGCATAAATCTGAACAAAATATCACTTGTTTATAAACAAGTGATATTTTGTTCAGATTTATGCATTAACTTTGTTAAAATTTATGTAAAGAAAATAATAAAACATGTGTTTTTTAGGGTTCCGTACCCAAAGGGTAAAGCGGGACCCTATTACTAAGACTTCGCTGTCTGTCTGTCCGTCGGTCACCAGGCCGTATCTCATGAACCGTGATAGTTAGACAGTTGAAATTTTTCACATATATATTTCTGTTACCGCTATAACAACAAAAACAAAAATAAAATAAATATTTAAGGGTGCTCCCATACAACAAACGTGAATTTTTTTGCTCGTTTTTATAGACGGAATATAGCACGGAACCCTTCGTGCGCGAGTCCGACTCGCACTTGGCCGGGTTTTTTTTTTCTCTTCTCTTTCGGTACTAAAATATTAAAATATGACATGTCAAAATTGATTAGTTCCTTTGGAGAATCATAATGATTTGGAATGATGTTTGGATTGAAAACATTTGATATTATATTTTTTAAGTGAAGTTATTCTATAGCACCTAGACAATATTTGGAAGCTGTTAAAAATTCCTCTATATGGTCTATAAATCAGCTGTCTCTTTACAAAAAAAAATATACTAAAGTCAGGAATATTAATTTAAGTATGAGTAAAACTGAAACGGCACTGTCATTGTCAAGAGTGATGTCAGATTGTGAAATGATTTTTTTAATCTATGTTAAGTTTTCAACACGTCGCTAGAGCGCAAAGTCTTAAGTTTCTGTTGCCGAATTTCATTTGACTAAGTAGCTTGTATCTATGAACAATGTGCCTTTTATTAGCTATTAAGTGAGTACTTATATTATACATGGTATAATTTAAATTTAAATTTCGTACATCGTGTAATATAAATAGATAACCATATAAAACTATTCATAGAATGGTTGTAGAATATTGCAATATTTTCAAAATTATATTTGCCTAAATCTACTACCATAGCAACGGTAGGTAAACGCCATTCTTTTATTATCGTGATTACTGATTATTATTTGTGTTTAAAGTAATATAATGCACTTTTTATTTTTAAATTTAACGTGCCATGTGGTGCTCCCTTGTATAAACAGATTGTAGTCATTAAATGTGTGTACCTATTTATCTTACTCGTTGTACAACATTAAATGAACATTGCACCCATATAAACTGTCAACTTAATTTCACATTTCATGTCGAATGCTTTTCATTATTGTACATAATTAAGTATAGATTTTAATTATACAGCTTTACAAGACTGTTGTCCTTATTTTAGAGAACGTTACATCACATTAATAAGTGTAATTAATTAAATACTTAGTGTTAAAACTTTTCTTGGTAACATTTTCTATACGATATTCTTAAAATTTGGTCACTAAATATAATTATTTTTGATTATTGTACATAAGATTGTATGCGAATACATAATAAAGCTTAGTGAGTAAATTGTAGAGCATATTGCTTTAAATATATGTCTACTGATATTTTTATACAAAACGTTGTACAGTATATCTGTTTGTAAAAACTGTAAAACACCAATTAGGTCAGCGCATTCAATAAAATGTACGTAAGTATCTTGTCTAATTATTCTACAAATTGTACCTATATTCAATATAAAAATAAATGTGTTATTATTACAGTCTTAGTTTTCTTTTTTTGTAATCGAATAACTTTTTTGCTTACTTTCGAGAGCACTTCATTGTTCGCCGCTAGTGTATTATTAAGTTCGCAGAGCTTCATTCGTGCCTTGTCAAATTAACATTAATTTGGGTGAGAAATAATCACCGTTACGCGTGATTTATTTAGGTGAAGTTATTAAGCGCGCTATTACTTGCGAAGTGCGGCCATCACCCATTGACCCAGCGGTTTCTCCAATTAAACAACCACCGGAGGGGACACAGTCTGACAATAACTCATGTATTTATATATATGTATATACTATTATATGATACAATGTAGGGGTCAAGTGATGTTCCTCCAAACTTATGTAAGTATGTTTCTCGATAAGTTCCGTTATTGTTGATCCAACATTTGGCAGCGAGTTTTAAGTGAAAAGAAAATAAATACAGACACGTCCGTATAAAAATAGTTCTTCATTTGTCAGTATGTAAATAGATGTTTTTATATTAATGTAACGTCACAATTTACGTATAGAATACATTGTACAATACCTGTTTAAATGAGGACCAAATTCAAAAGGATGGTGCAGTAACTTTATTCATAGATGATTCAAATAAGACCAAACACCGATACAATTTGTTGGTACTTACAGCGTAAAATTATTTGTTAAGTATCAGTATCTCGTCACTTATGTGACTATAATTTATTAATCATGTTCCGATATTATTGATCCACATTTGACAGCATTACAGGTTATTAGTAAATAAATTCAGTCGTGTCCATTTAAAAATAGTTATTAATTTGTCACAAAAACATTTAATGTAATTAATGATACACTTTTTAAACGTGGAATAAATACATTAGTGAATTAAATACATTATTCGAAATACCCTCCTCCATTTTGTATACATGCCCTTAATCTATTCGGCCAGTCATCGATCGCAGCACGCACCATATTCATAGCTATTGGTGCCGCTGCTTTAACCAGAGATGCTCGGAGAGACTCCAAATTATGATGAGGGTTAGCGCAGACTTTCTCCTCCAAAAGTGGTCATATCTTGTATTCCAATGGGTTTGAATCTATAATAGAAGAGGCACACATGCCAGATGAAGTCAGCTCCACGGGCGGTCAACCAGTTTTGCATGCTTTGTAGCTGATGCTGAGTCCTATTGGAATATGCAGTATCTGTTTCTAAACATTGTTTGAGAATTAAGTACCACATTGTTCATTTGGACAGTATTTTGGTACATCACGGCACTGTGGTTTTCACATCTTCTTCATAGAAAAACACTTCAAGGCCGAATACGAGACTCCAAGCCAAACCACGAATGCCCTCGCTGTACCCTCAGAATACGTGCGCTCGCTTCTTCACTGATGTGGGCATGCACCTTATTATCTTCTTTGTTATAACATTCTTCGATGATAAATAAAAACTTTTTGAACGCTCCTTACAAAAATGATCGTCGTTTTTCAAACAAGAAACACTCTTTTGACCGTAGTTCTGCTTAGCCCCATCTGAAGAAGGATTTACGCTCGGGATATCGTTGGATCCGCTGCTGCTGCTTTCATGCCCGCTGTGGTCATAACTGTGCCGTCGTCAGTAACTCCTCTTATGATCTTAGAAGCTTGAATCTTCATTGTATTGTTTGATAATGCGATAAACACAGTAGTGATTTATATTGTTTGGTGTATATTTAAAATTTCTGTTGGCACGTTACCACAGCGCCGGTGCAACGCGATAACTACGATTATCTTCCATCTTCTGCCACTCCATATGTGAAAATGTAGTAGTTCTAAAAGTAATAATTCTTTTTTTTTAATTCGTCTAAAGTATATCTCGTCAGTATTCGAATATTGACATAATAAGGTATTGACAGAACTTATGACCCGACTACGTATAAATGGACCATTTATTTATCATAACGTACGCCCACATAATAAAATACACAATACCTGTTTACATGAAGGACTGTGTATAAAAAATAAAACCATATTCACTCGAAATTTTCCAATTTCAATATAATTAAAATAGGCTAGGTTGTTAATATCCGGCCACTGAAAAATTTGTTCCTGATACTTATAAGTCTTAACTAGTAATGAAAATAAACAAAACTGGCCTAAATAGTAATGTTTATTGTCAGTTGTCATAATAATACAGTGGTTATAATATTTATTTGCAGTTTACATAATTATATGGCTGTGTGGCTGACAGCATAAAATATCACCACCCCATCTCATCGCGTGGGGGGCGTAGAAGTCGCCCCGAGGGAATATCTTCCAGAGAATAAGATTCTATAACAAACTTCCCAATGATATTAGAGAATTGTCTACGAATAAGTTTAAAAGAATTATTAAAGCTAAATTGTGTAGCAGGGCATATTACAAAATTTCTGATTATTTAAGTGATAACACTTTTATCACTTAAATAATCAGAAATTTTGGGATTGAGTTATCTGAGTCAACACACATGATTGTAATTAATCTTAAGTATATTTTATTTTAAAAAAGGATTCATACTGAGTTTTCTGGCAGTGTTTCTCAGTAGCTGCCACGTCATGCACTGCACGGTAGGGTAAAAAAAATATGACAATTCCACATAGATGTAAAATGTTTACGGAATAAAGAAATTTTGACTTTGACTTTGAGAAAGAGCTGCAGCGTCTCTCTATGACTATGACCATCAAACTGCGATCGCCAACCCGACTACCAAGCGCGCCGATTATAGCATATATCTCCAAAGGATGGATACAACTATATTGTGGAAATCTATTGGGGAGGCCTTTGCCTGCAGCAGGGTACCTACGTCATTCGGCTAAAATTTATGTAATATACCAAATTATATAGAAAACTATATAACCAACTGACAGACGACAAGAACACATTCTTTCAGCGGTCATCTAACTGATGTAAGAACTTATTTCTGTCATGTTCCGTTATTGTTGATCCAGCTTTGACAGCGTGTTTTAGTTAAAAATAAAATAATTACAGTCACGTCCATGTAAAAATAGTTATTCATTTGTCAAATGGACGGTTTAATATTTATCAACACGCCACAAACTACCTACCACCAATAAATCGTAAAATACCAGTGTAGAGGAAACACGAAATAAAAAAGGGTCAGCAAATTTACAAGAAGCTGCTTATTTTATTGAAAAATAATCATTCAACAACAAAACGATCCAACTACTTTACCCAAATAGAAAATAACCATAAATTTGACCTCTAAAAATACTTAAAACAAAATAATCTCAAAGTGACTTCAAATCTAATTTTTATTGAAGTTATACTTCTTTTGGCGCGATGGAGAAAAATGATGAGAGTGAATTTTTACGATGACGTTAGTTCTAGGTGGTATGAAAATTGATAACTATGTTCAAGTTGTATATTAACCCTTAGGTGCATGATTTTTTATTTTGCCTTCGAAAAAATATATGTGTTAAAAAATAACCTAAATAATCTAGGAAAAATATAAAAAAAAAACATATAGTTATTTTATATATTATTTTTTATTAAGAAAAGGAATTATCATTTTTGATAACTTATGCATTAAACTTAGTAAATAGTCACATTTTTGTAAGAAATTTACAACTATATTTATTGAGGAAATTAAAACAAAGTAAGATGAGAAATACGTAATTGTTCCCCTCTTTAACATAAATTATTATGTTTTACGAATGGAAAAGTTGAAAACAGTTATTTTTTCTATTATCACAAAGGGATACTTTGCATTTAGCGCACATTACAGAAGTAAGTTTTTTACAAGCAGTGTATTTGCACTGGTTGCGTTTCTCATAGTAAGTCTTGTTGTGACCAACACCATCCAAGCGTACATCTGGAGGAGGTAACGTCTGAGCACCAAGTCGTGGTTTCTTTTGGATTGTAGTTACTGGTTGGTTGAGACTAGGTCGTCCTCTTTTGTTTTCAGACACGCTTCCATATTTACACAAGGTTTCGGCCAGATCAGTTCTAAAATCAGCTAATTTCATTATGGCTTTGGAATCTATTCCTTTCTTAGTCATTACTTTCTTGTATAAAACCCAGCTGTTTATAATGGCCATATCCAGCATATGATGAAACATTCTATTTGTCCACTTCTTAGACTTCATACGAATTCGATACCTGCCCAAGTAACTGTCCATGGTATCCACACCGCCCATGTTGGCGTTATACTCCCGTATTGCCTTGGGGCAGGATAAAGTTACGCTGGTTTTTACTTTTTTATCATAGCGGTTGATAGTGTCTACAGGTTCTACACCAACGTAAGTAGAAAGCAGCAAGACCTGCTTGTTATCTTTCCAGCTTGTAGCTGAGAAATCAACTCCTTGATATGTCGTCACATTCTCTTCATACGATCCTCGTGGAACTGAGGTCTTGAGCACATCTTTCTTGTCAGGTAGCTTACAGGTCTTGCCCAATCTATTCCGTTGGACAGTCCCGAGGCAATATATCCCTTCTTTGTATAAATAATGAAAAAGGGACAAGTTTGTATAAAAATTGTCAAAAAATACAATGTGATTCACTTGCCTCGGTACAGGTCGAAGCAAGCGTACTACAGTATTCGAGACAACTCCTAAGTCGGGTTCATTTGGTAACCTATCAAGGTTGTGTGTCCCTGAGTATATCTCAAAGGAATAAGCATAGCCCATGAGACAGCAAAGCACATAAAATTTGAAGCCCCATTTGTGAGGCTTATTGGGTAAGTATTGCTTCATGAAATGCGATATTTTTGTGGAGCACATCTGTTCATCTAATGAAAGACGATGATCGAAAGGAACAGACTTGAAGCGAAGATTGAGATGATTTACTAATGGTCTTATTTTGTGTAATCGGTCGTGATTAGGGTGGTCAGGCGGTAGATGTAAATCGTTGTCGTGAAAATGAAGTACTTGTCTAATTTTTTCAAATCTATTTACTGTCATAGTGTCTGCTATTGGTTGAAATCGTACATTACTAGCCCAATAAGATCTTATACTTGGGTAATGATAAACAGAAGTATATATCAAAATGCCGATATACTTTCGAAGCTCAAGTAATGTGATTGGGTCCGAAAAATTTGGGTTTCTCTGCGTGGCATATTTATTACTCTCTTCAACAATTACTTCCAGTAAACTATTTTCAAAAAAGTATGTAAAGAACTGATAAGGTGTGCTTAAATTTAAAATGTTCTCAGGGTACTCGGTTACGCCTTGAAAATCATAAGCTTGGCTCACCAAAGCCATATTCTTTTTTTTCCAAACTAAATAACTAAATTACGAGCATTGGTGTAATTAATTGAATTATTTTCAGACAAATTTTCTGGTAAAACTGGAGCCCCAGATTCTGGTAAAACTGGAGCCCCAGATTCTATATTATGTAGTTCATTTACTTCTGGTTCTTCTTGTTCATGATCCTCAATCAACTCGGCAACATCATCGTAGTAATCAATTGTATCTTCGTCGACGTCCATTTCATCCTCTGAAATATCGCCATTTTCCAGCTGGCGCAACAGTTGTTGTATTCTGCTGTCATCCATCACTAGGCTTGTTAATCTAGAAGTTTATAAACACCCATTCAAAACCACAACCAAAGCATAAAACACAGTGCAAAAAGCATACAAAACATATGAGAGAAATCAAATAACGATATACCATTCCACTTTTTTTTACCGGGAATGCATGAATTATCAAATTTGATAATAAAGTTCAATAGCAAAATTAGTGCCCTTCAACATATAAGTTTGTTGTAAAATAAATTATTTATGTCAATATAAAGACCCTTACCTTTCAAAAGATATTTTTTCGCGGGCAAAACACAACTGTTTTTTATAGATATACTTGGATGAAAACTTCGAAAAAGATTCAACACGTCAACACTATGAACCGCTAATAAAAATGTCAGATTTCCACCAATCACGTAAAGGGAACTTTTTTTTATATTGACGTATTGAAATATGATAGATTGAAAAGCGTTCAGAAACGTTATCTTTATTAAAAATTCTACTGTTCAATAGTTATGGTCATGTAAAATGATGTTATCAATTTTGATAAACTATGCACTTAAGGGTTAAGAAGTATAACTTCTAACGCGTGTACATAAGTACACACAAGCTTTTTTTTGTATGTAGTGCATATTATGATTAGGTATCTTTAATTTGTCATGTACTCGTAGTGTACATTTAAGTGGTAATTAATGATTTTATTTTATTTTTGATCTCGTATTGATAGTTTTCTCTTATTGGCCCATACACAGCTGATACGGGGTGGAATTGGTAAAATTGATTCTGAAGGTACTTTGTGGTTGGAAATCAAATCACATCGAGAACATTTTGGGAGAGCTCTCAGGCAAGCAGGATACTTCTCGATGTTTCCTGCGCCATGTTATTAATTCGAAAAGTCAATGGTGCGCCTTGGATTTGTATTCGGGGCTACTGACTCCACAGTCCAATGGTCATGGAGCAGTTTCAAACATGTTAGTATATCACGGTTACAATAAAATATTTTTTTAATTCCTTGACCAAAACACGCCAATCCAAACAAGCCTAGGAAAGGATTTTTAACCTTATGATTTGTCTTTTGTTCGTCGTGATCTAATAACGATTTTGAACAAAGACTTTAGAGGATGGAGACCAGTTACCTAAAACCCTGTATGGTAGAGCTTGAGATGATAACTGTAATACGGCTAATACTGCTGATATTTAACGAAAAAAATTAGATCTCTTCTCTTCACCCACTGTGCAGAGGTTGCATTAAAGTTGATGAAACACCAGCACACGTAGATACTGTTACATCGCAATAGGCAATGTTCTGGAATGCGTGCAAAGTTTAGAGATCTCTTGGGCTTTAGGACGGCGTTGAAATAGTTCGAGAAACCAAATAAGGTCACACACAATGGCACAATCAAGAGGCTAAGTGAGGAAAAGCGTCCAACTAACTAACTTGTCCTGCCTTGTCTTTGCCGTGACTTAAAATAGGGCCAATTTAATAGATCACATTTGACACTTCATCAAAATTCAATAACGTAACCTAAACCGGCGGGCATAGAATATTATTTATTTTTTTGTAGTAAGAACTTCACATTTGCTTATTTTTTTTATATCAGGATTTATCTTTATTGTAATAATTACCAAAGAAGGTCATTTCACTTTATAGTGCGACAAGGATCTTTATGAACGTGGCTGAAAGTGGAACTAACACCGCCATCTTTTAAAGTGTCTCTTTGAAAGTTCTGCCACAGCTTGCTTTGCTGACTGGTGTTCCTACGTTTATTAATGTATTATTTGGTTTAAAACACTAACAATATGCCAAAAGTTATAAAAAGTGGTGTCAGGGAAATAGTCCTAAAGGTTAAGGAAATTTTCATGAAAGAAAAACACAGTGAAGGCTTGATAATTCCATTTGAAAAAGTTAACGAGCGAGTTGCCGCCTCGATAGATAAATGTTACCATGCTTGATTTCTAAAGTCGCACCCGTGTATTAGTTTTTGGTTTGAAGTTTTTTATTAGTGTAGTATTAAGTAATGTGAATGAAATATTAATTTATAAATAAATTTATTTATAAAGATAATAATTACTGCATATTCCCTTGTGCTATTCAATTATTTATAATAAGAAATCGATAATATATGGGGTACCCTATAAACTTTTAGAGTTAGATATTCCAGGGAAATTATTCACACACGGCCATCTAATCTGACCCCAAACTAAGTAAAGTTTTTACTATGGAAATCAAATAGCTGATATGCTACATATACTACTTTTGTAAATGCATACCTAAACACCTGGACCTGGGACAAACAGACATGTTAATGCACACAAATATCTGTCCTGAGTGGTAATAAAAAAACCAACTAAGCCAACTGGCCCGTCAAAGTTATAGAATACAATTGATACAAAATACAATGGATACAGACTATTACCATTGTTAAATTTTCCCATAATATTAGGGAAATTTTCTTAAAAGCAACCCTTGCCGCCATAGTGTCGCCCTCCCACAAATGTCAGTCACGTTCATAAAGATCCTTGTCCCACTGTACTAGTAAGTGACAGATGTCAAATGTGATTTATTAAATTGGTCTAGTCTTGGTACTATAAATGGACAATAAGTCGTATGGGTCGTTGGCAAAGCTTATGAGTCGTGTTCACCGACTTGTCACCACTCTAATGGCCCTGCATTATTACACTGGCAATAGCAACATGACCAATTAGTCTGCGCAACCAAAATTTTGTAACAACGGAACAAATCAAATTGTATAGCGTCAAAATACCTTGTTATTGATTTAATAAATAACATATTCCGTTTTAAACTACCTTGTCATTTATTAAATAAATAACAAGATATTTTATTGCGATACAATGTGATTTGTTCTGTTCTTTCTATATTTATGTGACAAGACAGACCGCACGGACAGTCTGGGTTATCTAGTTTCTTATAATGGAAGTTTAATATTGTATTAGATTTTACTGCCTTCACAAGTACAAGTGAATGTTAGTACCGAAATGCTGAATAAGTTATAGTATTTAATTTCATTATCTTTCAGCACAAACCAATGGCATGCCGTCGTATTATTAATTTAGATACTGTTCGGTGCCTATATATATTTCGATAAGAAAAGATTAAGAGTTAGAAGGGAAACTAGGATTTGATTATGATCATAAGGAAAAGTATCTATCAGTTAAACTAAACGGGGTTGCAGGTCACACTTTATAAGAAACTATTTCAGAGAAATGAAATCAAATAAAAATCATGATACTCTCTATTATACCTCTATAATGTTATAATCATACAATAGCTTACGTAGTCACCTACTTGTATTTTTATTTATGTGCAATTTTTGAAAGTAAATAAGTTATTCACAAAGGATTTTATTACCGTTACACAGGTATCGACTGAAATATCGCCTCGAACAACAGCGGGTAATACGACATTAGGTAGAATATGATTGGTTAGAAAAGTTAGGCGCCATTTCTTCCAAATAAATTGCGCCGGATATTACGATACTAACAGTGGAGTGGTTTTTTAAATTGTCAGACCGTACCCGAAATCGACTTATATATTTAGGTACTACTTATATTTATTGCTATTTATATTTTATTTTTCTAAATCTACCTACCTACCAACTATTTTTCTATAATTCGTGGAAACGCAACACATGGTACGATAATTAGTAAAAATAGTAGGTACTTGTGTGAAAGTTTTGTTAATTACTCCTCAAGTGAGTTTTCCAGTTTCATTGAGTATATGAATTAATGAGAGCCAACCTCAGGCACGTATTTTATTTGCAAGGTTTAGGTATAGTTAAAGCTTAAGATAAAATATTGCGAATACAATGAATATCCGGGACCTATCTCACACTCCAAACAAGCAAAGCGTGTTATTGTTACTTAGCAATGGATGAAAATACTTAAATACCCTTTAATTAAATAAACATATAATACATATGTAATAATGCTTATAGGGGGAATAACGCTATCTCTTAAACATTGCTACCATTTACCGCTCCAAAGAAGTCACGTGCAGGGTTTCTACAGGTAGTCTACGAAGGACCCGGAATAGATTTCCATGCTATATTTCCATTTATTGCTAAGGAACCAATTTCTAAGTTTTACCCTATCTTAAAGTATAAACATCACTAGAGACACACCGCGGGTTATGCGGGTAGTATAAAAAAATGAATTTTAAATTACATCACGCCAAATAGTGTCTTCTAAAAGCAAATCTTTGTTACCTTGGGTAAGTTTTGTAGGAATCTCTAATTTTTATGACAATAAAATATAACCCTATAAACCCTTTTGACTCGCTAGATAATGCAGCTTTCTATAGTTTAAGAATTTTTAATACCAGCTTTTTAAGGCAGGGGGAACACCTACGTATACTACCCGCACGGACTCGCACCGACTAAACCTAACCTGCCGTGGACATCTCTTGGCGCCTGATGGGGGAAGCCCCGGGAACGTGGGTACGCTGCACCGGCGCCCCCTAAATATCAGTGATATCGTTTTTGAGTTTATCCATAACAAAACAAACATACAAAAAAATTAAATATTTTCTCTTCATAACATTAGTTTACATTTGCTGACTTCACTGTTAAAAATACAACAAAGAGTAATTTATAATAATTTATGGTTCGTATGGGAGTAGCGTCCTTATAATACTTAGTAGGTATATTAAATCATGTTCTATCAATCACGATCAAATAATATTGATCTCCAAGGCGTCGCCTCTATCAGGTTATCATGACAATCAAATATTTATTATTACTACAAAAAAAAACACCTATCTATTAACAATAGTCTATTGTACAAAAGTCAGAACCGCTGGAAGTTATCTTCATCGTTATTACAGACTCCTACGCGAACAACAGGTGTGTTAGTCATTAGTTTATTTTGCCGTGATAACATCTTGATAGATGTGAGCACCGAACATTATTACAACAGGCGGGAAGCCGTAATGGACAAACAGACAGCTCTACAATCTGTTCAAGATGTTTCCTTAGACACGCATAACACCTATACATACATATTGTAAATTTTGGTACAAAGCAAAATTTGTGAATATGTCTGTCCCGAGTCGGGGTGTAATATATCAGTTTCCTGGTTTCCATATTACAAGCTCTGCTTAGTTAGGCATCAGATGGCCGTGTGAAAAATGAATAGAGCCAAGAATTGAACCAAAATAGAAATAGAGAAAACCGGCCATGAACTTTAAAGTCCCATGTAATAAGACCTTCTTTGTATAAACATTTAAAGAATAAATATTGATTGATGGAACATATTATGATCTACCTCTGATATAGCAACTTGCAAAGAAATGTTTACAAACTATAGAAAATGTTTCCATACATAAACACGTATACCCATAAGACTTGCTTCGTATCAAAATTTACACGTGTGTGTTTACAGCAAGCAAGACGTTGATTGTGTTGTGAGCAACTGAATTTGCATTCTAATAAGTTAGAATAATATATTTGAACCTAGCGTCTGAATTAGCTAGTTTTCATTTACGAATTATCATTAAGTGCCTACTAAAACAGTCATTAAAGAGCCCTAAGAGCTCCTTCTAACTCCTACGAGTCAGCGTTACTGACCTCACTCTTATTAAAAACTAAAATGTTCCGGCTCGCTCGTCATATTTTTTAAATGAAATGTTCTATTCCAATAATCCAAAAAGCCTTTAACTGCGAAGGCATTTAAGCATAAATACCAAGATATGAATAGCTTGGTGTAATTTTGACCAATTTTCACGACTGCTTTCAAAAGTCATGCGACGCCTTAGACGCATTTGCGTGAAAACTAAGTGAATTTTAATGTTACAGTAATCCAAGTAGCCTTTACTACGAAGGCATTTATTTGCTTAACGATAAATACCAAGATATGAATAGCTTGGTGTAATTTTGACCAATTTTCACGACTGCTTTCAAAAGTCATGCGACGCCTTAGACGCATTTGTGTGAAAACTAAGTAAATATGACGTTAAGTAAAAATCTATCCACTGAAATCTGGCCTCTGTAATGATACAGAGTCTGTATCCTTCTGTGAATTTAATTGATAATTAGCCTACAATATCCTATGAACGAAACTAAAAATTATTTCATGCCCTGTCCTGTCTCTAAATTTTTATATTTAAATTTCTTATATCTAAATTATTATAGGACTTATACATCAAAAATTCAATTTTATCTTCCATAGTAAAATAATAAATGTCCCTCATCTTATTGTCCGTAGTTTAGGGTTCTTCTTACTCCTGGAATACTCCTACCCTAAGGGATCTTTTCTACTTCCCCTTATTTAGACTACCCACCAAGAGCTTTATCAATAAGTTTATGATGGTTCGAAGCCATAAGAAACGTTCCTAAGATCCTTATTATACTTTTCACCAAGTGCATGTGTTATGCTTTTATTATATTCCCCACACGCTCTGCAGGTGGTGGTATTATATAGTCCTATATTATGCAGATGGTAATTTGTTCCGTAATAACCAGAGAAAATGAAAATGTCTGAAGCTAAAACTGTCCGTAGTTTGTATATAGGAACCTGAATTCAATGATATTATATTGTAAGTATTTAAATAATAATGTGCGCGTAGTTGACTGCCTTGTTGGTGAAGCGGTACCGCGTACAATCGCAGGCAATGAGGTCCTTGGGTCAAATCTTTTTCGATTTGGCAAAAAAATGGTTTTGAGTAGAAATCTGAATCAGGAATAGTTTGCACCCCTATGCCCTGGAGTGCTCGCAAATCTATCGGTCCCTTAAGTCTTGTCTGCTAACTCGTCCTAAAGAGTCCACTTATTGACTTTATCGTGCGGGATTTGGATACCCTAGTACCACAATCATTCCAGCCGGCCAGTAGACATCTGATATGGCTTACTAATTTTTGTGTATCGACTACAACCGGGACCTAAAGCTTAAAGTGCCATCCGAAGTACATAGACGCTAAGAAATGAAACCATTTTGGCGGCCACCCATCAATAGCCTAACCGCGTGGTGGATGATGACACTAATGGATGGTACTCACAGCCAGTTTCTTTTAACTGGCTGTGAAAACTATCCACTAGTGTACGATAATATGCCCCGCGGAGATGGCTAGCCTCCATCAAGTCTGGCCGCCATGACCAAAATATGAAATAGAGCATCATAATTCAAATTGATTCTACTTAGGGCAACTAGTTCTGCTTCTGACACTACCACAGGCTATCACATTAATTAATAGCCGGTAGTTAACTGTTTATATTGAATAGTAATTCCTGTTTCAACGAACAACATGCTGACGACCGTATACATATAACACCTATTGATATTTTAAAGAAACCGATATGCAAAACAAGAATAACAGTATTGGCACATCATTTGTATGAAGTTTTTGTGTACGAGGGAGCAAAAAGCGGCGCGAACTCGTTACGGTGAACAAATTAGAAGTCGACGTGTTCGTAATTACATTGTGTGCAATGTTTTGGCACTGATTTTACTGTTTGTAAGTTGAGGATACGGTTCAATAAAGAAGTTATTCTATAACCGATAAAAAAGAGGTGGTTCTCAGTTCACTTTTGTCTTTGTATACATTCTATATCCTACACGATGAACCGATCTTGTGAGGGTTAAGCTGCGGTTCCACTGAGGCGGAGCGGAGCAGGGCGGAGACGTGCTGTGCCACGATTCACCAATCACATGGCTTGGAATCCACATCAGTGGAGAGGAGATGTGGATGACAAGCCATGTGATTGTTGAAGGCACAGTACAGCACAGAATTTTACGGGAAGCGGGGCGGCGGTGGGGCGGGTGCGGAAGGATCTCATGCGTAAAATTAAATGGATCTACCCTCGAAACGGCGGCACGGGAGCGGGCGACGAGTGGTGCATTCCAGTCAAGCGGTGAGCTACCGCCGCCGTCGCCCGGCTCCACGCAAAGTTCGAGGCAGGGGTCGAAG
Organism: Pseudoips prasinana; assembly: GCA_951640165.1. Classification (NCBI taxonomy): domain Eukaryota; kingdom Metazoa; phylum Arthropoda; class Insecta; order Lepidoptera; family Nolidae; genus Pseudoips; species Pseudoips prasinana. The sequence goes on from OX621245.1 coordinate 16,829,707, forward strand.
CCGCTCCCGAGGCGGCGGCGCGACGTGTTCCACGCGCGCCCCTCTTAGACGTTTCGGGGGGAGTTTAACACCTCACTCCCCCAAACATGGGCCAGCACCAGCAGGGGGTTGCGGAAGTATCGTTTGTTCCCGCGCAGGTGTGAGCTGGAAAACCGGGGTGGTTTTTAGTCAGTAGGAGTCTGACAGACCCCTCCACCTCCCCCAAGGCGGAGGACATCCATGCAGGATTTTACACCCCAGCAAAAAAAAAAACAAAAGGGGGCCGAAGCCGCTGGATGCAGATGCGGGTAGCGCAAGACCGGCAATTGTGGAGATCTTTTTATCGATGATGTCCTATGCAGTTTAAGAACCTATTTTTTTATTGGATGGGATTGGTATACTTTCTATACTTTATATTGGTGGTTTGGTGACGGTCTCGACCGATAGACCGTCGCGTCCATACAAAGTCTAAGGTACAAGTGGACTAAGAGGCATTAAGCGGCGCTACATTGCATACAATTTCCAAATGTTATGAAATCTTATAAATGCAATTAAGCGTTCATTAAGAATAAAGTATTCTATTAATGTGAAATTTGGAGACTAGGTTTTGATTACCCTGTAAAATGAAAATGAAACTGAGTCTAATTGTTTTTTTTTATATTTCCTTGTATTATGAAAGTTAATCTGTCGTATAAAACTATGATCAAAAGTATGTCAAAGACCTGAAAACTAAAATATATAAACATCAGTTCCAAATGTTTTATAATTGCTAAGAAAAATTGAATTTAGTACCGCCAATATATTTTCAATGCTTCGCCTTAAGGAGACGCTCAGAAACTCCAAAGATTTGTCTAATACTTACTATATACATAACAAAAACTCCTCTACTCGTTGTAATTCTTCTCAACCATGCTTCTGATATTGGACTCCGTCAGAAAACTCGGATCTTACAGCCGTAAGGATATAGTTAAGTAGGTATAGAATCCATACCAGGATACAGTCCTGATCACAATTCTACATCTAAGTTGTTTACGTAATATACAAAATTACAAGAAAAAATCGAACAGAATTCATCTCAATATTTAAAAAAAAATGGGTAAGTAAACGTCCGTCTACAACCACTTTTACGGTAAACACTAACAAAAACCACAACCTACATCAATCACTCATAAAACGTGAAAGAGAAATAGGTAATCATGCTTAAAGAACTTACTACACAACTAATAGAGTCGCGAGCCAAACTTGACAGAAATGTTTGGTATCAATAAACACTACTGCAGTAGGATTAAGCCCAAGAAACATCTAGAGTTTCCTGCCAAATAACTACTTTTTGTATGTTTATATTTTGAAACATTGTATCAAGTACATAGAACGATACCACGTAGACTCAGAAATGAGCCCCATGCCATGGTTTTCTCTTATAAGAGTTTTATAAAATGCCAATCAGGTGGGCTGTATAAAAAAAACTAGCTAAGTAATGCATTATAGTAGATCTAGCTAGAAAAATGTTTTTCGAGATTACCGTCTTATTAGGTAGATAGTAGCATAAACATGACTACCTATTTTTCTTGCGTGTAGTTTTAACTTTGTATTCATAAAGACTAAAATATCATCGAAATCGAATGGAAACAATTGAAGCTCTACGTGCAAAATCGACTGCAAATAAATGTAATCGGTTAGACACAGAGAAAGGTAATGTTCGCATTCTTGCAAAGACAAGGAAACTCACTTTGAATAAAATTTCGAATCACGATCACAATAAGCATAATGCTTTTGTACTTTCGTAGCTCCTAATTGACAAACACACATACAACTATTCTGTATTATTAATATTAAGACACATATTATACTCAATCCAATTTCTTTTATCCGTTTGCCTCTCAATATCTACCAACAGAAATGATCGTCCTCTTTTGATTTTATTAATAGCCTCATTGAGTTCAGTTATTTAAGAGGATGATTGACACATATTATACTCAATCCAATTTCTTTCATCCGTTTGCCTCTCAATATGTAGTCAACAGAAATGATCGTCCTCTTTCGATTTTAGTAATAGCCTCATTGAGTTCAGTTATTTAAGAGGATGATTGACACATATTATACTCAATCCAATTTCTTATATCCGTTTGCCTCTCAATATCAACCTACGGAAATGATGGTCCTATTTTCATTTTAGTAATAGCCTCATTGAGTTCAGTTTTTTAAGAGGATGATTGCCTGGAAATCTGTCATACAGGTCTCGAACCCAGTATAGACTCCAGCTCTCACAAAGGTCTGAATCTAAGCTATCAAATTGTGATTGTGTTTACGTACCTAAAATTATAAAAATAAATGATCTATTATTACTATTACATTATAGGCATTCGTTATAAGTTTCTACTTTCTATCGACGACTTAGACTGGTATGCAACTCTGTGTTCTGTAGGTAAATTCTAGAAATTTCACATCATTCTTGTGTCAAAGTAGACTCTAGCGAGTTTCACCCACAAAGTGCGCCAATAGGTCATCAACGCAAGTATTCTTAACTACAAAGTCTTTTTAGTCAAATTTCGGCCATGGCGGTCAATTGACGGAGCCTAGCCATCTGCGCGGAACATCTTTTCGTTTGTTGTACTTTGTACGCCGTATGGTACAGACGCCAGCATATCCAGCTACCTAGCTAATTGTGTAGTCGGTATTTGGTTTCTACTTTATCACATAAGCATAAGATGCCTTTCAATTGGGGAAATTTCACAGGTTGGGGTAGCTCGATGTGCTGGCGTCTGTACATAGTGGGGTATTTTTTATTGAAATATTTTTGTATTCAGATATATTTATTACTATATATCAGTAGTAGGCACATGGATCACATGGCTTCAGAGTATTGTTCCACAGCTATATACGCTTCAAGTTTAGCGGGTCATAGACACAGGACTTCAGGTATCCATCTCAGCTTAAATTTAAAATAATAGTTTTGACGGACCTGTTGGCGTGGTTGGCAAATGCTTGCTTTTCACGCCGGAGGTCGTGAGTTCGATTCCCACCCAATGAGACTGATATTTGTGTGCATGAACATGTCTGTTTGTCCAGTCTGGGTGTAATTATCTATAGGTATAAGTATGTATTTACAAAAGAAAAGTAGTATGTGTAGTTATCTGGTTTCCATAGTACAAGCTCTGCTTAGTTTAGGATCAGATGGCCGTGTGTAAATAATGTCCCAGGATACTATTATGAAACAAAAATAATAAAACGTCCATGAACGGCTGGGCTTGTACTTTGTACATAACCTTTGTATGTAATCAAGTATTCATATTTTTACGTATGCTTGGCAAATCGTTCAATTGCCAGTGTGCCATTATTCTTAGAGATTGCACTTAGAAGAAGCTGAAGTTACAGAAAACTCTCTTAACATTGTACATAATCCGATATATATAGGACTCGCTGGCCAAGAGTACGACCGACAAAGCTTTACGATCACTTTGTTTGCATTCGTACCAATAGAATGCTGTCTTCAATTCTCAATCAGACGAGAAGCCCGCATCTTTGCCTACCTATTAAATTAAAGTGACAAAATCACTCAGAGTGCCAATTCAAAACCTAAAAGAGTTACCATCCGGCGTTTGTGGTTATATTTGTTAAGACGGCTTAAGTCTATTCCCGCTTTAGTTGTCCGGTGAAGCAGTGAAAGCCTCTTATGTAAACTGTAAACGTCTCGTTAAAATACCTTCCTAGACGAATTGACTTGGGCTATTTTGTCTACGTTTTTCAATATTAAAACGTAATATGTTGGCACGGTTCGCTTTAAATCTGCAAAATTATGAAAGTTACTAATAAATAATTTTCTATCAATATCTCACTAAAACTGCTTCGGGACCCGTACGGAACCTTGGTGGACGCCGGCATTGGTTTATATGTTATCAGGGTTCGGGCTTCTAATACTTTATTTATATTTTGCTTGGATGAATTAGCAATCCATTGGAATAAGCCTTCCAAGGAATTCAGTTAGGTGGCGACTTTTTATACAAGACTCCAGTGCCAAAGCCGATCGAATGCCTGCACTACATCTAGATTGACAGCCTGTGCCTTATTTTGACTCTCAACGGCAAGTGCCCGACAGCGCGTAAGATACGAGTATACGAGAAAAAAAATATAACTTGAAATGTTTTTCTTGTTGAGACGGCTAATTAGAATATTTGCTATGTGCGGTGTTGTGAGTCCGAGATAACGGTCTAGTTATTTAGATACCGACACTTGCATTCCGATCGAACGCCTAATTTATCATGTCATACATAAAAAACTAAACAACCGATTTGAGATAACTGGTTGCTATTTTTATACTAAGCAAAAACAATTTTGCTTATTTCACATGTCATTTGCATGTCTTAATTAGTTTGTATTATATGATATCGTATGGTGGATGTTAGTGAGAGCATAACACAAATTACAGCTACAGAATATAGTACTACTTATGGAAGCTTCACACATAAATAAACAGCGACTTCTGCTACATTAACTTCAATCTAGCTGTGCAATCGCTGAATACCTACGGTACCTATGGTAATAGAACATTTTCTACTAAAGTAATTATTAAAAGTGCAGAACTTCCAAGTTCACTTTATTCCCTCACTTACATGTTCCAATAGGAAGGGCTAGCCGCAAAAACTAATGAGAATGGTTCTTGACTGAAAAAAGCCAATACTAGTTTTTGCCTGGCCTTTGGATTGAAACCAGACTCTCAATATTAAACACACTACTGGCACTGCTATACTGCAACTATTCTTATACTGTTTACGCCATTAATGTTAATTGAGTAGTAGGTTAAATAATTGTTACTATTTTTTTTATATTTTAAATTAGTAGTCGGTGCAACACAGGACAATATAAATACATGGTTTTGGAATATGTATGCGATGAAAACCTTCCAAATGATAACTTTTGACTACTCGTACCAGCCCCGGAACTTCAATATTTTTTAAGCGGGGCAAAAACTGAAAACTGCCGCCCCTGCCCACTTATATTTCTCATCACATTTTGCATAAAGATGCTATATCAGATATCCGCTACATTTGAACATAGTCCTTCCGTAAACAATGCATACATCGCTGTTATTTCTGTCTTAAGCCTATTTATTTACTCATATATAGATTTGGACGTGTAGGATATATATTTATAAATAACAAGGTTTTATCCGCGTTAAACTTTGTCAATTATTTTTTTCAAAATCCGTTCAGTAGTTTTTGAGTGAAAGTATAACAAACATCCATACTCACAAACTTTCACATTTTATATCTTTGCTAGCTGTGCACCGCGTTAAATTTACAAATTACAGTTTATGTGTTATTCAGATCCATAAGCTATATTACTACAAAGATCCGTCAAAATCTATTTGATAGTTTTTGCGAGAAAGAGTAACAAACATCCATACATCCATCCATACTCACAAACTTTTGCACTTAAAATATTAGTAGGATATATCCTACACGTTCATGTCTATATATCAGTAACTAAATAGACTTAACACATAGCACGGAATAGGGTTTAAAATAAAAACCACACTAATATTATAAAGGTGAAAGTTTGTGAGTGTGTATGTTTGTTACTTCATCACGCAAAAACTAGCGAACGAATTTTGATGAAACTTTGCAGTAATATAGCTTATATGTATATCCGAATAATAAATCTATACTAATATTATAAAGAGGTAACGTTTGTGTGTTTGTGACGTTGAAAAGGGTAATCTCTGGATCTACTGAACCGATATTCAAAATTATTTCACCAATAGAAAGTTACGTTACTGTGGAGTGTTATTCATTCATCATCATAATTTTTATTTTCCCGAACTTTTAACCCGAAGTATTACGTGGACAAACGGGCGCAGACAAAAACATTGGGCACTGCTAGAAGGCTATAATTTATAAAGTTTAACGCGGGTATAACAACAGGGCGCAGGTAGTATATAGAAATAAAATATATTATTGTATTTTTAAATTGCAATTAGATTTTAACTATTCGAGCTTTTTGTTCAACAAATAAATCTATAGCCTTGCCATAATTTAACTCGTGTGCAATTCGATTTTCTATGGCTAATATTGCAAGACTCGATCGCGATCGATAGCGTTCCTGGTTCATAGAAGATCGCAAATAATTTTTATTTAGTATATATTGCAAAAAATTCGCTCACAGCTGGTCAATAAAATATTTGGAAAAGCGTCCTGCGAATCATGCGCATAGATCTATTGCAAGATATAGAAACCGTTAGCCTTTTCTCTATCACCAAATAAAGGCTGAGCTTACTGTTTAAAAACGTAGAGTTCCTGGCTGAATTTAGTGGCGCTTAAATTACGCTCGTATTTTCGAGCCAGTTCTGCTCCGTACTTTTGTAATTCTTCAATCGACATTTTTACATACAATATTTTTACCATTCAGAAATAATATTCTAATATTTGTACCCTGCTTTGGTAATACTTGCATAATAAAAATCAATACTTATTTATCCAAGTACGTACTTAATCAGTTTTATTATAATTAATTATAAAAAGAAATTAAGTAGGTTTTTTTCTTTAATTATTGATTTATGAAATGCCCTACATGTAAACTCTTCAAATTACTTATATTGAATTAAAATTATAGCTCGAGCTTAAGCCGCCGGTAGTCGGTTTCTTTTTATTGAGACCGATAATAGAAAAAAGTCTTTCTACGTTTGCATTCTGGGCTGTAATTGTAAATATTTATGGAGAAATATGCATTAACTCTGGTAATCGTGAGTAAGCCATGTCTTGAAAAGAGCTAGATCTGCAATGTCATCGAATAATTTCACATCATCGATGTGTAGGTACTCCTTTTCCATTCAGATAATGAATTGATAAAGCAATCTGGTCAAACTCAAAGGGGCGCAGTGCTTCTTGGTACCGTTTTTTTTTTCTTTTTTCCCCGGGTGGATATTGATGTGCTCCTCCTTGGGGGGGGGGTCTATCACACTCCTACGGACTAAAAACACCCCGGTGTTCCATCTCACACCTGCACCGGGGGTCACGGGACCTTACGATACTTCCGCAACCCTCGGCTGGTGCCGCCCGTCCCCACGGGCCTCGTCAGATCAGCGGGGGTAGTGAGGTGTTAAACTCCCCCCGCAACGTTTAAGAGGGGCGCGCGTGAAACACGTCGCGCTGCCGCTTCGGATACCGATGTGGGGGGGCTACGGACGGCTACGGACGGGGACTCATTTAGGGGCCGGAAGAGGGCGCTGTATGACCTCCGCCAACGCCCGCTGCGCCAGTTGCGGGCTGGGTGAGAGAATGTGATCTCCCTCTCCCTTTCCGCTGCCTTATTCCGCGAGATGACAGTCTCGCAGAAGGAAACCACCGCGTCCAGGGACTCCTCGCTGCCAACCATCTAATTCACGACGGCCGGCAGCGACAGGTCACTGCCTACTCCAGAAATAAGGGCAAGGCCCGCCTCCTCCCAGGCGGCGCACTATGCCAGCGCCGTGAGCTGCGAAACGCGTGAGCTCAGTGTATAAAAACGATAAAATTACGACCTTTTTAATTTGCGAGTACGTTTGAGAGAAATTTCTCAAACTAAAAAATCTCAGGATTTTCTAATGGAAATCTCATCTGGTAACCCTAAGCGGGTGCGTATTTTGTACATATTCTGTGGTCAAAGTTAAGTAAATGATGAATTGTCCATTCGTCTATCAAGGCTAAATTTGCCGCCCTCTGAACTTGCCGCCCGGGGCATGGGCCCCGGCTTGCCCCCCTTACTTTTAAAATAAGACATCTACGTACCGCTGCAGCATCTATTAATCATAGAACTTACTTAATTCGAACTATCAACTCGATAGCATCCGCTAAAGTAGACGCTGAAATGTCACAAGGATGCAATAGATGGACGAGGAACTCTGACACTGTTTAAATACTTAGTCAAAATTATAATAATAATTTCCATGATGAAGAAGATCAGTTCTGTCCCGCTGAAAGACAAGGATCTCCTCACACAATAAGCAACAGGCAACAGGCCACCACGCTTGTCTAGTGGAAGTTAGCAGAGAATTTTGAGGACTCTCAGGCATGAACGTTTCCTCACCGGTTTCCTTCACCATTTTAAGTACGAAATAATTAATTTCACATTTCCATATATTGATCTAATTGAATACCTTCTTCATAGAACAATAATATAACTATACGTTTAAAGGCCTTATATAACATGTAATAATATTAATGTTTTATATTTTCGGGGATTATTTACTAAGCAATAAAAGTATTAAAACTTTACAATATAGGCCCACAGATCCTCTTAATTTTTTTATTTGCAATATGGGAATAGAGTAAATTTTACTTCGATTTTTTTCTTCCACGCTCCCTTAATAACTATCACTAATAAAATATGAGCCCAAAATTCTAACAGGTTATAGCGCACATTATATCCTAAACTATGACATTATTAGTAGTTTAAATGCCTACGGCCATACTGGCAGTTGCATACCTTTTAACTGTCGACTGTTCAGTGTTTAAATATAAATAACAAACTAATTCCAATGTCTGCAGGCTTACTTGATAATCGACAAACTTCAGTACAGATATTTACGCTGATTACCTTGTGTACTGGCTGGTAAATATTTTGTTGTATTACAAGTAAGTAAGTAAAGTAAATCATTTAATTGCGCGCACGCAGCAGAACGGTTGTCTGAGAAATAGTTTCGAAATCAATCAATTTATACCAAAAACCAAGTACTTACTACACAATTAAGCAAGTGGAATAACAAAAAGTGGCAGTAGTGTTTCTACTATTTCACAGTTAATTACGACTCCTTTCAAAAATTTATCACAAATACAGATTAAAAATAACTAGAATTTTCACAAATTTATCTGTAAAATTTGTTAAATTGTTAGATTTTTTTACTTGACGTTTACAGTCAGCTTAGGAGGATTTCACTGTTTCCTGGAAAATATTAATTGTTACAGAAGGAATATGTTTCGTATATGAAGGTATGTGTAGCCAATTTTGCATTATTATTTTAATGCGGCTGCAGTAAGCGGATAAATATTGATCCATCTCTTAATTTAAAGAATAATATCCCTACAGCAATTTCCTTTTTTCAGAAGCTTATAATAATGCTAGCATGTACAGACACCAGCACATCAAGCTACCCCAATCTGTCAAATTTGCCCAATTGAAAGTGAACCTTATGCTTTTGTGATAAAGTTGAAAATCTATAAAATAAATTTTGACAGATTGTGGTAGCTGGATGTGCTGGCGTCTGTACATACCTATTAATCATGCACATAACATAGTTTCTATTCTATAATTTGTATTACAAAGATTCACTTGCACTTCGAAACTGCCTGAAATATGATGCCTTCAATGACAAAGTAGCGTAGACCTATACAAAGATGGAGTAAAAAATAAATCATGTAACACTAGCTTATGACCACTTAATATTTTCATTTCAAACATACACTTTCAACATAACAAAGTGGAATCAATTGTTAAGACTCAGAGTTGTGTTTTATTTGTAATAACGAGCCTTAGCTTACGCCCTGCATAATTTCACATGAAAGTTTATGTTGATTATGTTAGCTTCCAGCCAGTGTCCAGCCTGACGGACGCTTCGACCTCGCAAGACAAAAGCGCAACGGATTTGAGGTAAATCGACGAGTCGTGACCGACTCGTTTAATCATAAGCATCTAGCTAATTAGAGTAGGTCGCGAACTCTTGGGACCGGTAATGAAAATCACAATTGAACTTGCGGTGGAAAATTGCACTTGGCTAGGCATTCCTGTTGCGACTTGCCAGCGGCTGAGGCTCTCAAGGGACTGGTTGTCAACCCATCACGATACTGTAATTATTCTTTAGAAATGTAGGCAAACAACTTGAATGAAGAGGATTTGTACCGATGTGACAATTTAATATTTTTATACCTTATATACTTATATATATATTACCCAATAAAATTAATTGCAGAAACAACTTAGGATTAATATCTTTGCGAAATAATTAAACGTTCTAGAATAAAGTTAAGGAATAGTTCATAAGGAGAAACCTGTTCCATAAATAAGATACTAGCAGGTTTACTAGAAATGAAAAGCTAAGGAAAAGTGAATAAGTGGTGAAATAATTTATTTCTAAGCAGAATCATCGGCTATAGCTGAAGAATATTATATATTTTTGCAGATAAATGATTAAATTTTAACATCGATTTAATTTATTATGGCCTAGGTTATTCAGATGTAACCTAGTGGCCATTGTCTAAGCAAAACATCAGTTTTAAAAACAGTTTTTTCAAAACTGTAGGTTTGCTTTCAATGGGTAATAACTTATGGGTTTCTAATGTGGCACCTAAATTACTTTAATTAATGACTGGGCTCTTAATCTAAGTAAGGAACTCTTTAATGCACATCAAAATAGTATCATACAAAGAAAATTCAAATGTTTAACAATATCGTACAAATGGCGGCCTTATCACTAGGTGCGATCAATTCCTTCCTCTTCTTCTTTATTTATTTAAAATTGAACAAGATCGGCATATCAGTGATGTCGATCTTGTTCAATTTTATCCCAAGACATTAATTTTATTCTACTTAATTAACATTTCATTCATTCATTTCTACGTAACCGGGGATAATGCGTCAATTAAAATTTCTTGACTGGAAACGCCTAAATCAACTTTGTGGTACTCTTTGAGCCACTGCATCATGTCCTTATACAGCACAATATTTTTTCACTGCCTGTTCCGATGTATTTAGTAGACAAGCTTTTTAAGCTTCGCGTGAAAATTATTTGCAGAAGAAACAGTGGGTAGAACGGAAATATCGGCGCGGCACAAAGCCGCTGTCGCATTGAGCGTACTTCAAATACGATGTACGGTATATCTAATCATCGATTAATTTTGATGATCAATAACATTATATCAATGATCAATAAGATGTCATCCGCACCCAATACAATATCTTCAACTTCTTATTATCATTTAAGTAGTACTGTGAATTCGATAACTTGAAAAGGTATTTATTAAAAGTAATTTAGGTACACAATAAAAACAAGATTTACATTCATTATTCAGGTTACTAATGGGTTGCAGAAATAGTTTTGAACCAACGGTAGTAACTAGTACCTAAGTAGTAAGCTGTAACAGTTTACGAGACAATTATTCGGATACATGGACCTACAATTCATCACAGCGACCACCGTGATCTCAAAGATATTTTGCCGTTAACTTCGACCTTCTGAATTCTATTCGTCAAATATGAAACCAGAAGTTATAGACATAGTTGACGTTTACAGTTGAATATGCGAAGTTCGAAAAGGACACATGTATACAATACGTGTTTTTATAAAAATGTGACGTATATTCTTGTCCACCCTATATATGATAGAAAAGGGCACATCTCTAGTAATAATTCTACTATTAACGTCTTGGCCTGTACAGAAATAAAAAGGTAACAACTCCCAGCGATGTGCCCTTTCAAAATTGCAAATTCAATTAGCCTAAGAGGCTTTCACTACTACAACGGAAATAGAGAGAGAATACCTCCTTTGTGGTTCGAACCTCATTTCAGTGATAACAGACGTGGAGATGCATTAGAGGATCTGTTTTTAGGGACTACGAGATGTCGCGGGCCACTTGTTGGGTTAAAATGGCATTTCATTAATAAGAATGTTAACCAAAGGTTATGGATGGTGCGAGTCCGATATATTAGATTGTGTAAGTTTCTAATAACCTTAATTTGTTATAGGTTGAGATCCGCAGCCGAATGTCCTGGGACATCGCATCGGTGTCAGAAGTATGAGAGTCATGTCCTGCGTGCTCCATAGTCCATAGTGTTAAATTAAATGGGAAGTTGTTATAAATCCGTCGGCAGTCTAGACTACATCCGCAGCAAAGTATCATGGTACCTAAGAGGAACGGAACAAGTTGAACTAACTCGGAACTCCATATCGGTACCAAACTAAGTATGGGCACTCGAGATAACTAGTAAACAGTACCGCTTTTACCTACATGCAGACGAGGCGCGGAGTAACGGGGCCCTGTGTTTTAGGGGCCCTTAGTTAGTTAGTTGGACGATTGGTTTCCGCACTTAGCCTCCTAATTGGGCCATTGTACGTGAACTTATTTGGCTACTCAAACCATTTTAGTTCCATCCAGAAGTCCAAGAGGCTTCAAATACTTGGCTTGAGTACTTCCTGCAGTGTCTTCGGATCTTTTAGGAACTTTGCCCGGTGGCTGACAACGCTATTGCAGTGTAGCAGTACGTGTGCCGGTGTTTCTTCAGATTCAATGCATCCTCTGCACAAGGGGCTGTCTGTGACGCCAATCTTGAAGAGGAGTTTGTTTAGTGTGCAGTGTCCGGTGATTGTGCCTATCACCATGCGCAAATCTTTAGGAGTCCCTATCGTTTACCTTTTGTCATCTCTATTGGTGTTGCTCCTACCTTCTTACCTAGCAAGTTTTGACCAACAAGTTACTTACTGACGAGTGACCACTAACGCGAAGTGTAAATGAGGCGGTTTGACCAGGCGCTAGTTTTTATTAAGGCTTATGAGTTTTAAATAGAAAATATTCTTCAAATTATCTGACTCTATTACTTAACATCGTTTCCAAGGCCTTAATCATCTTAAACCGAAATCAAATTTGCATGCTAACTACAAATACATTTATTCTGGTGTCAAGATCAAACATGTAATGTCAACATTCTGATACAGTATGCTGGCTTATCGATTCGACAAATTTTTTGCACGTAATTACAGTATAAGATAGATAAAAAAAAAAAGTTTTTATTCATGTAGACTTTAAAAAAGCGCTTGTAAATAGTCAGAACATATTTGTAGTAATATAGTTGTATACATTATTATTTCTAGTAACATAGATATTTAGGTACACATTGTATGAAAACATTTATAAAATTTATTTTATTATAGCAATGATATTTAGCTAGCTCGTATCAAGTTATTGTCAAGAGATTATGTTTAATTATCTAGTTTAAGTCTAATATTTTTACTCCATATTGTACATGGTTCTGTCTATATTAAGGTATTATTATTATGACGGATCTTGTGTTAATAACGACGGTCCCACTTTAATGCTACCACCGGATCCAATGCGCCCCAACTGAGAAGACCCAGCGAAACAAACTCAGTGGGTTCATCTACTACCGGTTTCAACACGACCCAGTTGAGACGGTCCGGTTGTCTGAATGCTTATATTCAGACAACCGATCGAGCATATATTGTGTTTGCCTACTAAATAATTACTCTAATTGGTATATATATATATATATAGATTATATTTAGGTATACAAAACAAAAACTTCGAAACAATAACATTATTCATTTTGAGACAGAGTCAATAATTTTAAATTAAGTATATGATAGCAATCATTTACAGATAGTTATCGTAACTCAGCAGATCAGTCATGTCTATATGGCTACAAGATCTCCAGCGAGCAATGTGCAGGTAGATAGTGAGAGCCAGACGTCTTTTTCATTGATGTACTCTTTAGTGGTGTAATAACCCCTAGCCATAAGTACATGTTTAATATGTGTTTTAAAACTTGTGTCAGGCAGATCAGTAATTTGAGTAGGAAGCTTGTTATAAAACCTAATACAATTTCCTTAAAAATGATTTATTAATTTTGCTTACTCTAAAGCCTGGCGTGGCTAGTTTGTTTTTATTCATAGTATTTATATTATACAGTTCACTTTTCTTTTTATATTTATGAATATTTTTTCTAACAAACATTATATTCTGATATATATATATTCCGATGGCACAAATTTCGCAAAGAATCGCGACTGCCTAAACCATAAATGGCTCTGACTGCCCTTTTCTGCAATACAAAAATAGTACCTATGTCTGCCGCCAAACCCCACAGCAGAATGCCATACGACATAATGCTATGAAAGTACGCGAAATACACTAATCTAGCAGTTTGTTCATCTGACAATTGTCTTATTTTCCAGACAGCATAGGAAGCCGAAATTAATTTACCTGCTAACTTTTCAATCTGAGGACCCCATTGCAATTTTGAATTAAGTGTCAATCCTAAAAATACGGTCGATGGGACTAAATCTAATATTTCCGCATTAAGTGCAACTGTTGGTACAATTTAAGTCACATTCGGCAATCAGAACCTGATGCATTTAGTTTTCCCTGCATTTAACAAGAGATTATTTGCCGAAAACCATTCTGATATAAGGCTAAGTGTTTTATTATGGTCAATAAGATCTTTATCTTTACTATTTACTTTAAATATGAGCGACGTATTATCAGCGAATAAAACTATGTCTGATACTTTCTCTACCAGATAAGGGAGATCATTTATATAAATTAGAAATAAAAATGGGGCCCAATATAGATCCTTGGGGCCCCCATTTTCAGAGGATGATGTGCCGAAGTGACACCGCCTATCGAAACCATCTGTTCTCGCCCCGATAAATAGGACATCACAAGATCAAGAGATGTGCCAGATATTCCATAATACTTCACTTTAACAACGAGCGTACGGTGATCAACGCAATCGAAAGCCTTAAAGAGATCACAGAAAACTCCCAGCGCATCCTGTGATCCCTCCCAAGCCTCCAATATTGACCTAATTAATGTGCAACCTGCATCTTGAGTAGAGCGGCCCCTTGTAAACCCGAACTGCATGTTATGCGATATCTCATTCACGTTAAAGTGCGACAACATTTGGCTGAGCATCAGCTTTTCAAATATTTTACTTAAAGCTGGCAGTATTGAGATAGGCCTATAATTCGTGGCATTTTTTGAACAACCTGCCTTGAAAACGGGTACTATCTTACTTATTATTCTTATGATAAGAGTACTTGAGATAAAAGCGACAATTAACCTCGTATTCCAAAATTCATAGGTAGCCTTAAATACAATTTGATAGGTCATCAATGTATTACAGAGGCGTTAAACCACTGTTGTTTAAGTGAATTAGATTACTTCGATTATGTTTTCTTTCAATGAGAACAAGCAAATAACGCTACAACGCAAAAGTAAAGAGATCTATGTTGTTTTCTGTGGCTGAGGTTGAAATTTATAGATGAAAGAGTCAGTTGAGATTCTAGTAGATGGATTTATTTAGATATTTGTAGGCTCCATACACCAAGCCCCTAATATATAGGGGCCCATGTTGATATGAAGCGGCACTGTTTGTGCTGCAATCCCTGAATTTATAGCTCCCGTTATAATTACTCTCATATGTACAGACAATATTGTTAAATCGTAGGGTCATAGAGATCGGTGTATTAATTCGCCCGAGGAACTATTTACGATACTTATTATTTAATAAAACTGTCAGTATGAGAATCGAAGAGTACATTTCTATCCAAAGTTCTTATAAGGCTTTATGTACTGATATGTAATTAAATGTAAACAGGATTTCAGATAATTAGTGTTCCCGTACCAAAATGTTGTTAAAAACCTTATTGGACCTCAAATATATAGAAGTAGGTACCTATGTTACGGATATATTATATGTTAACCAACTGTCCCTAATATAATAACTGTTTTTAAAAACGCATAAAACTGACATGATGACATGTATTAAAAATCCTAAGTTCATTTCGAAAGCATTCCTTATCGATTTAGAATTTAGATCCAAAATCGGTTCAGAAAAAACGGTTAGATCGCGTAATATAAATAACATACATTTACAATAAAATTAACAATTGAATTTTGATTTTTAACGAAACTGCTCCCACGATTTAGTAATTTGTGCCTATCTGTTAATCAAGGTATAGCCCATTGACATTAGAATGTCGTTTCAATCAAATCAAATATCCACACATACAAAACTTTCATATTTTTAACGTCGCCGAAAGCCAAAGGGCATCCACTGCTGCAAACAAGCCTCCCTCCAATGAATGATGGGGGGATAACCTATAATGGTCACGATTGCACGGAATTGTCGACGCGTTACTGATCGCAGTATGATGGTCTTAGTACTCAGAGAGACACTGCTGCCCGTTCTCTGGTGGATTGCGGCGACATAAAAGAAACTTTCGAGAGTATTCAATGGTTCAAAGGTTTCTGTTCTTGCCACTTGGTTGGTCTCTTCTCCGGCCGGTCTCACGGGCCGGTGGGCGTGCTTGGTAGGTACTTGCCTTTCACGGTGCAGAGCGTGGGTTCGATTGCCACCCATGACAGATATTTGTGTGCATAATATATATGTTTGTCCTGAGTCTGGGTGTAATTATCAATATAAGTACCTATATACTTACAAATGATAAGTAGTATATATACTATATCAGTTATCTAGTTTCCATACAAGCTCTGCTTAGTTTGGGATCAGATGACCGTGTGAATAATGTCCCACGATATTAATTAAAAATATCAGATTTATTATTTATATTATATAAAGACTTACTCATCAAATAAAAAATATTTTATTGTATTTCAAAATAGGAATTTATATTAGGGTTAGTTAAAGTTATAAACTTCTGAAAAACAAATAAAAGATACATAAGACCCCAAGCTTCTTAGCTTCTTCAAACGTCGCATCCTTCCTGAACATATAAAATTGCCTTCATCTTCCAACAGGTACCGTCAAACCCAAGGGAGACGTAATAACTTTGTTTTTTTAGTAGGTACCTAATCATCACCCTTGCCATTTCTATATTATATTTCTATTCCAGTCTAACCTGATGCAGATTAAAACACCTGACTGCCATCTGACCTCGAAGCCCACAGAGCGACTAACCGAGACAGTCCAAGCCTGGCGGTATAACACTACGCTGTTATTCACAGGCAATTACTTAACTACATAAAATATTACCTCGTTGGCCCAGCGGTAGCACTTTCGCTGTGTTCACTCTCAGATAATGAAGTAAGTTCGGAAGCTTGTGAAGTGATCGACTGTTGTTGAATGGGCTTGTGGGTTCAGGCACAAAAATGTAATTAGAATTTTTATGCCAAGGAATATTCTCAGTACCTGCCCGGAGAAGTTTAAAAAAAAAAGACAACATCTGCACTAGGGAATCTAGTCCCTGTGTCGCGGGGTACTTTACAAACATATAATAGACAAATTACATCCAGACTCAGGACAACTGTTTATGGGTCACACAAATAGTTGTACGGCTCGGGACTCGAGCCCGCGACACGAAGAGGCGAGGCGACTGTCTTAGCCGCTGCGCTACACGTGCAGTGGTTGGTTGGTCACGTTCACTTTCGACTAAGTAAAGAAGCCATTCTTGCGCCTGACCTCTCTGTTGAAAATAAACTGAGGTAATGAAAAGTCCACATATATTGTGCACTATAATAAGTCCCATATATATTTATTAGACACATAAGGTACATCAATATAAATTAAGCAATAGGGTACAACACACAGATGAATACATACCTATTTTGATACTTATAAATAATCTTTACATATAATAAAATCGTAGGAAAGTCAAAACTGTACATTGAATATTTTTAGAAGGATACTTGGGGCGTGATCTACTATCGATATCGAAGCTAAAAATATAGTTTTTAGAAGTTTTGTCTGTTTGTCTGTATGTATGTCCGGGCTAAGCTCAAAAAGTACTGCATGGTTTTACTTCAAATTTTGCATGAATATTACTTAGAGGTCGGGTCAACATATAGGCTACATCACGCTATCACCTACGGGAGAGGAGGGGTGATAATTTATAAAAATTAACGCGGGGCACAGCTAGTAATTAATAAATCTATCTATTATCCATACTTTTACATGTGACTTGTAGATGTTATTAGTTGCTGAAAGTCTCTACCTGGCACAGATACCTATACGGAGGTCACCTCTTAAGGTCCCCACTTAGATAACTATATACGGAGGTCACCTCGTAAGGTCCCCACTTAGATAAATATCCACTTTCAATGACGAACAATATTATATGAGTGTTAATTAATTTTCTATCCTCTGTTGACACTAAGGTAAAAGGTTAACGAGAAATTAATATCAAGTATTTGTGAGTAAATTACTAAGATATACGACCTGAGACCCGAACATAATACCTAGGTATCGAATAGAAACTTATATGGAACAGAGTGGTGTATCGTGATCACCATTATTATGGCTTGACCTTTGAACAGGTGGCTGAAGTCCAGAATCTCACATATGTATTAGAGATTTATTCTTAGCAAACCACAATAAGAGAAACATGGGTCGTTTACTTAATCGTCCATCCATCAATTCTTCTTATTGTTTGGAACTGATCCCACTCTGTTATACTCCACTGCAGCTCCTATATGCCAGGATCAATCAAAAGACACTGAGTGGTGAGGCCCAGGCACATCCCGGGGAATTGATTCGACTGTCTTGTCCCGCTACGAATTTTATCGGAAAGAAACAGGGAAGTGTTAGAAAATATTAACGTTTTTGAGGGGACGGTTCGCATGGTTGGCAAATGCTTGCCTTTCACGCCGCAAGTCATATATGTAATATATCAGTTATCTGGTTTCCATAGTACAAGCTCTACTTAGTTTGAGATCAGATGGCCTTGTGTTAATAATATCCCAGGATATTATTATTTCCCCTCTTCGCATGACCACATTATTATAATGCTATTGAATGGCGTAATACCGTCGTGTCGCTAGTCGTCCCATGGGATCATGAGAGTGATGGAATCGAAAATGCTCCTATGTTTGCTCACACACTTGCGCACTATAATATGTCCCGCGCATATGGCTAGTCTTCATCGAGACTGGCCTTCGTGGCCGAAATCCATCCAGGGGCTCTACCGGCTAAGTCGCCGAACATCGATTTCTTAAATGGCGTAACCTATATTTATTTGAACGCCATTTAAAAAATCGATGTTCGTCGACTTAACCGGTAGAGGGCCAGGACGGCACTATGTACCACTAAAATACATTTGAGGTTGATTGTCACATCAGATTTATAACACTTTTTCCTGTTTTTAATTAGTTTTAATTAACTGTACATAGGTAGTCGTTGCATACTTATTTTTTTTATTTTATATCATACGAAATTATATCTAACATGTTTTGGTGCGCTAGATCTTGCCAATCAGGACATATTTTCCTGCGCGTACGCAGGAAGTGAATAAAACCGGACGAACCGGATCGTTCACTTATTTTTACTTTTTCTTACAATCTGGTTTATGTAATGACTCTTCCTGTTGACTTAAACCGAGATAAGGTACTTAAACATAGAACTTCTATGCAAATCTGTCGCAAAACGTTATTTTAACGCCATGAATATGATTGCAAAATTATTGTTATGGGTGGTTATTGCAGTGGCGGTCCTGCAATGGTCTCGTTGTCCCTTTGTCTTTATTACTGGTTGTCGGGCATCGTCCTTATCTACACGTGTATCTCGTGTTAGTATCACTCTATATGGAGGCCGTTGGGTATTATCACATCAGGTTGCTGCCGGCACGGTCGCACGGTAAGGGCCGCCATTTGCATACAAGCAAATATCTCGATCTGCGACCGCTGTGCGAGCAGATTACCGTAGCCGCTTCCGCGCACTGTATTGAATTCGGTACTAACGGTCTTATTACCAGTTCACGTTTACTTGTTAGTTTGATTCGGAGATGATAACAATCGCGCCGGCTCCAGACGGGGCACAATAACCACATAGAGAATCGGTTCAGCTCGGTTGTCCCATTTCAATGCATAACAAGGGAAACGAGGTGAAGTTTACTGTCTTATTCGTAAATAGTCGATGCGATATACTAGGTTTTAAATGGCTCATTGGATTCTTATGGTGGTGCCTTGTAAGGAATTTCAGTGACTGCACGTTAGGTGCAATAGATATATATTATGTAGCCTCGCTAGTATTTCCACGCTCAAGGTGTTTTCGGTTCAATCCGCAAAGGACAACTGTTCGTGTGATTTATATATTCTAGGTTTTGGTACTGGATTGCATGTTTGTAAAGAATTCCCGGGGAACAGGGATTTTCTTAACAAGCGGCCGGTTTCTATAACACGACCGGCGAAGTGGTGATGTTACTACTAATTATGGATAATGGTGATGAATATCACCACCCCATATAATCCCATGGGGAAATAAGTACCAGAAAACAGGGAGAAGCGTCACTCTGTGAACTATGACCATCATACTGCGATCGCCTTTACTTGTGCTATATTTTTTGTTAAATTTCATGACTCCCCTTTCGGAAGTCAAAATATGTTCGATGGTGTTGATTTAGAATTTATTTTCAAGGGATTCTCGACCTGAGACATTTAATAGATAGATAGATACTTACACTTTATTGCACAAACTATAAAAAGCATTTTACAGAAAAAAAACTTAATATTTAAATAATTTACAATTGGCGGTCTTATCGCATAATAGCGATTTCTTCCAGACAACCGTAGGATGGACTGGCATAATTAAAAATGACAGGCAGCTGATTTCAATTACCACGCAATCCTGTGAAATATAGTCAGACTTACATACATACGGACAATGAAGCAATTATTTCCTTTTCAGTTATGGAACACTAAAAACAAAATTTTAAACTCTGAACATTCTAGTTTAACAAAACGCCTAAAAATAATACAACCGCAACTAGTATATTGTAAAATAAACAAAACCGCTTAGAAATGGATACAGGCGCCTCGTAATAATTAAAATAAAAGGTCGAACGCGCAATATAATCTCAAATTGCGTAATAAAATCGTGTGACATAAACATTTTATTTTATTGTGTAGAAAATTATATAAGAAGACTTAAGGAGTATTGCAACTGCCCCGAGACTATATCGCACGCCACACGTGTCAACAAAAAGCACGAGTAAGATTCACAAAATCGAGCTTCTTCTATAACCGACCTCCTCTAAAATTAAACTTTTTTATTTCGAGTAAGAAGTAATACTCCAAATGGCACTTTATGACCATTTAGAATTGTTTGCTTCATTTCATCCACTTTCTTAGCCAGTTGTTCATTTTGCTGCAGTGTAAAAAGGCTTTTAATCGTTGCATAACTTCTTGAAAAATAGGTTTACACACAAAACGAAACAATTTGCCCTGGTCGTGGCGAAAATGCCAAACTCATTTTCTCATTGTAAAAAAAAAGGAAACGCCATTTATTTACTATGGCAAAATGGGGCTAGTAATCCCTCTTAAGTTTACAGTTACAACAGTGAGGACAGACATGGCACGAAGGAGCTGAAATAACGGGGACATTAGTGGTCGTCGTGTTTCAGTGCGAAATACACAAAGTACACAGGATTCGCCGTGTACCCGATGTGTAGGGGAAGTGAGCACGCAGCAAGGTCAACCGGGGCTGCGTGGGAAGTTGGCGCCAACCTTCTATCCTTTCTCAATTGTATTTTCAATTTAACACAGTCAACGCCGAGGTACTAAAAACCCAAGCGATACAGGAACTTATCCCATGGGGGTATTATATAGCGCGGTCGAGTCCCGTTAAAAGAAAAGTGCCTTCATTCAAAGCTAAATACTTCATTCCTAAATAACTTTTCAGCCTGATTACCCAAAAATCCTGTAAATACTCAGCGACTTGTGGTTCAACATCTTTAAATCACTGTGGTTTAAGATACTTCTGCAAACTCGGAAATAGATAAATAGAAATTACTAAGGGGCAGATCTGTAGAATATGGAGGTGGCTCAAGTCCCTATTACAGTC
This sequence comes from Pseudoips prasinana, assembly GCA_951640165.1. Lineage (NCBI taxonomy): Eukaryota > Metazoa > Arthropoda > Insecta > Lepidoptera > Nolidae > Pseudoips > Pseudoips prasinana. The sequence continues at coordinate 16,851,244 of OX621245.1, forward strand.
ACGGATTGGGGCCGTCGCAACTGCGAACTTATCGGCAAAGGCGTTGTCTGGATAAAATACTTCATTGCAAATTTTTTCACGAGTTTCCTTAGGTAAATAATTGTCTTCACAAATTTGCATGTCATTATTATATGATTAGATATGTTAAGCTACTTTTGTGCTACCAATGTAAGACCTTTTAAAACCATATTTACTTGCAAATAAATCTTTGACTTTGACGCTAGGTACTTTTATTTGTTTTGCAAATATCGTGCCCATAAAAGGACCTACGATTTCAATCATTGACCATCCCAAATAAAAGTCTTGATCTTATCGGAGCGGCGGAAGAATTTCTTAGGAGATGACAATTAATAGATTTTAATTAATTGAAGACGCAACGTGGAAGTAGCGCAAGAATGGCAATTTGATTTATGGGAGAGGCCTTTGTTCCGCAATGGACGTCTTTCAGCTGACATGATGAGGGTGAGACTCTATTTTCGTAGAAGTGAAGCTACGTTTTGACCGTTATTAAGAATTGAGCCAAAAAAACGATCACGGATCCTGTTGCTTGATTTCAAAGGAGCAACGGAAAATATTCAGTCTGTTTTGGTTCGGTAAGAATTCCAAGAAGAAGTTATGTATATCTTGGTCTCTTTTACAATAAAATCTACTGTAAAACGACGATATGCTAAATCAATCAATCAATCATGTTTTTATGTCTCTTAACCAGGTTATCGGACACCGCTGCGCTGTAGCGTGGCGTTTCCTACTATCATGTTTGGTGGATGTTCTTTCGCGTCTAAATTCGGGGCACCAATGACAACGAGCAAGTATAGCGGAGAATTTCCTACACAAGTAAATCTCGTATATTTAAAAAATTCAAGAATTAATATTTTTCTTCTTTGCATCCTCTTTAAGCATGTTTAGATCAGAGACAATACCGTCTCGTCTTCAGTTGTAATATTTTATTAAATATTTTCGTCATTTAGTCAGAGTCCAGTCAAGTCCGTCACAGGCAAGACATCGGTACCTAGACTTAACCCAGTAAACCAGTGGAGACTTTACTAGAGGCTTCTTTGGAGTTTAACGGAAAATCACAATTCACGGCAATATCGTACTTTCCTCCACTTGGGTACGTTTTCGGACATGTTATGTCTAAATATCCACCATATTAACACATAAAATCTCGAATGTGAAAATGATACATAGCCTCGATGCGTCTTTTTCCGCGTTGGCGCCAAAATTCCTGAAGCATAGATATTTTTTTTTTATATATATATTTTTTGGCGGTATGGTCACAGACCTTAGCCTGCCCAAAGAGGTTTGGGCAGGCTAAGGTGTGTGACCATACCGCCTCGTCCTCAGTTTTAATATTTCTGTTTCAAAGTCAGTCAGTCATGTCCGTCACGTCCGTCACAGTCATGTCCATCACGTCCGTCACAGTCAAGTCATAGTCCTACCCCAGTAAAGCAGTGGAGACTTTACTAGAGGCATCTATGGAGTTTTGGTTTCAACACGGAAAATCACAATTCACGGCAATATCGCACTTTCCTCCACTTGTGTACGTTGTCAAAGATGTTATGTCTAAAAATCCACCATATTTACACATAAAAACTCGAATTTACACCAGTTTTTGAAAATAAAACATAGCCTCGATGAGTCCTTTTCCGCGTTGGCGCCAAAAACTCGAAGCATAGATATTTAATATTGGCACCATTTCTTTTTTTGACATCAAAATACTTATTTATCTATGAGATAGTATGCTATAAAATTAAACGTAAATGCAATCTTTACAACCAAAACAGACTTTAATATAAGTACTTAATAAATAATCCCATCAAAAACACGTGAAATGAGACCGAAGCTCAATATTATATAATATTATTTATGCCTTGGTCATTGACTTTTACGACAAAAGAAGTGTGATCTAAACGGGTAACAAGTTCAATGGTCAGTCCTGAAATTTATTTATAACAACATAAAATAGTCTATAAGAACTTTAAATATCATTTCTTCTTATAACTTATGATAAAATATTTAACCCTCAGGTCTACCAAACGAGTACCTACCAACAAAACGGCCTCTGATGATCAGATTAGTGACTGTGTAAGAAACATCCAAACAACCAAATGTCAAAACTTTCACACATATAATATTAGTTGGATAACATCATGTTCGTTTTGAATCTAGCCTCGAATTTTAAGATGCTGTTTAGGCAAGATACCAATTTTATTTCTGACTACAAATAATTGGGTACGAAAACTGGCGACAAAGGTTAAAGACCGTTATGTTTGGTAAAATGATAGAGGGTGAGTGCGGTTATTGTGGATAAATAAAGCGTAAGTAAAGGGAAGGCGCAGATAGTAGGTAGTTGACAGAGGTTAAATTCGCCCGAGGCTCTGGGGCTCACCCGTGACCCACAGCGGAACCAGCTTCATAAATTCTCGGAGATGACAACTAACTAGCGTCCGCCCATAGTATTAAATAGCAAGTTTACGAACTAATATTCCTATAAGCAACTGAACTTTACCTTTGTAGATTTAAGCAAATATTATAGTCGTGACTGAAACTTTGTGTTTAATAAAGATGCGATTTCAAAGAAAAGAACTTGAACAATTCGACTGAATGTTGATTTTTGTTTTATCTCCATGTTACACAATTTCTCGCGTCGTTTGCGATTTACATTTTCAACCCTTGCCAATATTTATAGTCATTCAATAGCTCCAAATTAAACAGAATCACAACAGATCAGTGGAATAAGCCTACCGGGGAAACCACATTGAAAAAAAACGCGCTAATACACTACCTCAAAATGGCGTGGAAATGTGTGCATATTACGATGATTACAACTCGTTCAACTTTTTGAATCGTTATTTCTAAAAAACTGTGGCTCTTAAGAAAAAAGTATTGAGACAGTTTTTGTAGATAATTATCTAATCTACAATTTTTTCTCAACTAATTTTACGATAAAACTTACCGTTTTGCTGAAAATCGAGAAAAACCCGTTTTTGTGACGTTTGAACCCGAGTATATTTTTTAGCACGTGCCGGATCGATGTGGACTTTTCACATTTCCTTTATAATAGTTTAATGAACGATCCTACCAATTTTCAGCCTAATGGGAATTATTGTAACCTTACCCCTATTTTTTTGTCTAATTTGACCGGACTAGTACTGTTCGTAGCCTTTTGATGGATGCTACCTGACTGAGATTAAAAGTCGATCACTCTTGTTGTTGCTTGCCAGTGCCGTTGTAGACCTAGTGTGTCTTAACCAATGCCATGCCGCTGCGACAGAAAGGAGTAGTTTCTGTATAGCGTCTGAGCTGTGTAGATCGGAGTGAAAAGCCCAGTGAGCAGTGCAGTTTATGCAGGCTGGGAACGCGCTGCGGTGTGTCCCCGTCAATAGATAGCAATTTGCACCACATCATTACGCGCAGTAGAAATCCTTTTTCACAGACATTCACAATAACAACGCAGGAAGACTCGTACTTCCATTGACTTATTGAATTCAATAAGTATGAACTTGAGAATTTCCGGAGCGTTAAAAAAGAAAGTACTTAAGTACTTATTTAAAAAAAATTAAGAATATAGCCTGGGATAAAAGTGGATCGGTGTAATTTTGTTCAGTTATGCCAGGTGTAGAAATCGACCGAGGGAATACCTACCAGAGAACGGGCAGCAGTGTTTTTCTGTGAACTATGACCATCAAAAGCGATCGCCAACCCGTCTGCCAAGCGTGGCGATTATGGCATATCCTCCATTCTTTTGTCCAGCATTACTTTGCCTGACATGATGATATCAAGTGTTACCAGGTACATTTCCCAATTGAAAGTGAATCTGATGCTTAAGCGATAAAGTTCAAAATCCATTAAAGAAATTTGACAGGTTGGGGTAGCTGGATGTGCTGGCGTCTGTACATAATAGTGACATAACAGATGACTCGATATTAATTCTAATCGGCACACTCTTGCACAGTTATGTGCAATATAGGTGTCCCAAAACTCAACGTCAAGCCGAAACGTGGTGACAGGATTGATCATAACCATCACGAGAAAAATCTGAAAAAAAATCTATCCCATGCAGTTTAAAAATTATGGGCATTTTAAGAAAAACCTAGAAATTTGATCAAACTGTACCATTTTTCGGTTATTGTGGTTATTCTTTTTTATTTTTGTTCATTTGAACTTTGGAAACGTAATTCTAAATAACATTTCTAGAATCCCAATAAAAAATAATGACACAATTGCCTCAAGTTTCCGAGAATTGAGACTATTTGTTAAACTACGAATTTAAAATTTTCAAGATTCGTTGACTTTGACAGGCCCTCCTATAAAAAAAATGTACTAGAGTGCCTTGGCAAGTGGCATTAAAAGTTGGCGCATTTAATCAGAATTCTAAAATGGTACAATACTTGTTAGTTCCATACAATAGAAAAGAGTAAAAAAATTAAAACCTCAAGTAACCCGATTTTTGCTATCTCATTTTACTCAGTTAAAATGTTTTTAATTCACACAAGCTCTAGGTAGGTTCTTAATTTTAAGACAAAATGATGAGAGAGATGGATAATGGGTATCTTCGCCATGAGTGAGCGAGACAGATAGTGACGCCACTTTTACCAAAGTGAAAAAAAGTTAGTAAAATTAGTAAAATAATTAGGTTTGTTGGAATAAAAGTCAGATGATAGAGAAATAACGTTTTTTATTAAAATAAATGTTCAAATTGTTTACCATCAGCCTCAATACAAGCCCTACATCTTCTTAAAAAAGATCTACTTATTAGTCGGGCATATCTTCGAGAGTTGATCGCCTCAGCTGCTTGAGAAATGCGTTCACGCAGGTCGGCTACGTTCTCAATGGGCTTTGAGTAAACTTTTTCTTTGAGAACTCCCCAATAGAAAAAATCCAGGGGATTTAAATCTGGTGAACGGGCGGGCCACGAGATAGTGCCCGAACGTCCAATCCACCTTCCCGGATATTCCTGGTCAAGGAAATCTCTTACTTGCACTGCGAAATGCGCTGGGCAGCCATCTTGTTGAAACCACATGTCGCGAAGATCTGCTAGTGGTACGTCCACTCATGGCAAACATACCCATTATCCATCTCTCTCATCATTTTGCCTTAAAATTAAGAACCTACCTAGAGCTTGTGCGAATTAAAAACATTTTAACTGAGTAAAATCTGATAGCAAAAACCGGGTTACTTGAGGTTTTAATTTTTTTACTCTTTTCTATTGTATGGAACTAACAAGTATTGTACCATTTTAGAATTCTGATTAAATGCGCCAACTTTTAATGCTACTTGCCAAGGCACTCTAGTACATTTTTTTTATAGGAGGGCCTGTCAAAGTCGACGAATCTTGAAAATTTTAAATTCGTAGTTTAACAAATAGTCTCAATTCTCGGGAACTTAAGGCAATTGTGTCATTATTTTTTATTGGGATTCTAGAAATGTTATTTAGGATTACGTTTCTAAAGTTCTAATGAACAAAAATAAAAAATAATAACCACAATAACCGAAAAATGGTACAGTTTGATCAAATTTCTAGGTTTTTCTTAAAATGCCCATAATTTTCAAACTGCATGGGATAGATTTTTTTTCAGATTTTTCTCGTGATGGTTATGATCAATCCTGTCACCCCGTTTCGGCTTGACGTTGAGTTTTGGGACACCCGGTATATTTCACATAAGTGTGATGTGACACAGATCTCAACATTTCCTGTATCATATTGACCTAACATTGACTTTGTAAACTTTAATACTAGGTACGTTGCAGAACTCAAGGCAACGGAGAAAGCTTACCAGAAGCATCCAATGTGGTCCTGCATTCAAATCTTATCAAAATGTCATGATAAGTATTACATTAATATTTATTTTATACAAGTACCATATTGACCCTGTGAAGCGAAAGCGCTCCAAGGGCAGAGCAGGCTATTCTCAGTGCAACTGCTCCCTCAGACTCAGATCTTTTACCACAATCGAGGTGTGTCAGAAGATATATAACAACATCCTGAATATTATGTCCGCCAAAAGACAAAAAAATCGATAGGGGAAGGTTGCGATCATTGGACTAGCACTTTCATTGGACCACCAAGGTATTTCCAAAACTGTGCAAGTAAAGAACACCCAAACTAGTCGAAACGATTCCATGGCGACTCAATTGTACCCCCCTCTTACCTCAGTGACGGTGCAGCACATGGGGACGATTGACGCGTATAGTTGCTTTCGCGGCGGTCAAAATCTAATAATTTCACTTTGGAGATTTGACGTAAGTATCACTGTATTCATATTTTTATGCATGCACTGTTATGAAATATTGGACAATTTATTTGAGATTCCACGAGTGTTATTCCATTTTGTCTAATCATAACCATTCCTTTTTTTAGTTAAGTTTTTCTTAACACGTATCTTGTTGCTTGCAATGGACCTCAAAAAAGGTCCACCGTTGGACCGGTTCAATCATAGGAACTTATTTTCGAAGTTATACTTCTTTTGGCGCGATGGAGAAAAATGATGAGAGTGAATTTTTACGATGCGCGCGCACACCGACACCTAAATTTAACAGCATGAAGTTAGTTCTAGATGAGAGTGAATTTTTTGGTTATAATTATAGGAATAGGTCCCGTTATTTCACTAATTATAAAAAAAAACTACATTCCATTTAAAATATCTTAAATCTTGCTTCAGAATCAGTAAGGAGGCAAAGAGTTGGCTTAAACAAAGCCAGCAAAATATACGGAGTGCCATAAGCAACACTTAACGACGCCACGGAGGGGCAATTCTACGAAGGCTGCAGTTAGACGACGCGAAAAAATTCTTGCGGCCGCCGCGCGACGACCGCGCGGTGGCCGCGTACTAACTGTTCAGTTATAGCAAATTTATGTTTTATTAACTAGGATGTAAAGTTGAAATTAAAATTTGAGTAACTAACTGCGCGGTGACCGCGCGGCGTTCGCTCCTCGATCACACGGCGGCCGCGCGGCCGTCTCGCTCGAATCACTCGAATGTTCTCGATGTACGCCCCGCACCGGCGTCCCCGCATTCTCCTTTCATTGGTCCGTCAGTCACTTGCGCGAGACGTCGTGACGCGCGGACATCGTGATTTCGAAGATGGATGAACTGAGTATCAATCCTGAGACATTGATATCTTTAGTTAATCTGATAAATAATCTGTTATTAATATCTTTAGTTAAATAATCTGCGAATTCTTTTTCATCTTCTCGCAATTGGTTGTATAGCGTATGAAATTCACCAAACTCTTCTCGCCGTGCTAAAATAGGATGAATCCAAAATTTTCTACATTTCTTTTTTTCTTTCTTTTTGCTTTGTCGGTACAAGTAATATGCAATCATAATTTTATTCTTCTTAGTCAAATAGCTCATAACGAACACGTGTGAATTTTAAGAAAGACTAAAATCAACTGGAAATGGTTCGGGTTCGCAGTGGCGTGGCCACCAGGCCTGACCGCGCGGCCGCCGCGCGGTCATCGTACTTTCGCCGCGCGGCCGAGACGCTGTAACATTCCGTGTCATATAAACGCGCCCTTAGGCGGCCAAAAATACAATTCCTAAACGAGTTCCTACAACTGGTAAATAACCGTAGAACAATGGGGGACCCAACCCATTTCCACACTCAGGGCGCGCGCCAAGGTGTACCAGTCTAAACTTGATCATAGCTCTAACTGTTCGTATTGCTTTTAGACATTTCGTACAAAACTGTTATTTTAAAAATGAATATATTTTATTTGGAGTGTGTTATGGAGAAAACTTTGATGGATTCAACTATAGCGGGTAAGAGTTTATACATATTAATATGTCTTAAGCCAATGGTAAAAAAAATATTAGGTATAGGCAGATTACAAAAACATGCTCATGATTGTTGTATTAAATTCATAGTCTTTTTAGTTAAAATGTTTTTTGTTGAACTTCAGGGTTCGTCCCATCGGTTTTGTCAATTGTAGTATAAAAAAGGGTATTTAAACTAACTTAAAACGGTAAAATTTACCGTGATTTTCCGTGAAAACAAAGTTTTCAACATTAATTAATGATATAGTACAAATTCATCGAATTTGCTATTTTTTATTATAATTTTTTTAGCGAGTTCTGAAGCACCCCCTAGCTTCTGGAACAAAAAGTGTTCCAGAAGCTAGGGGGTGCTTCAGGGGTACGAGTAGTAACGCGTAGATACCTTTTTAAGAAAATGCAGGAACAAGACTTGCATAATTTAGACGAAAAGTTGAATTATCCCGAGAGACTATTGTGAGGAACAAAAGAAGGAAGTGAAGCATAAATTCTCCTACTTGAAGTCTCAATTTAAGAAAAAGTGGGAGGAAGCTCATAAAAACAACAGCTTTTCCTTCAAAAGAATGATAAGTGGTTACAAGAAACATTCGAAATACCGAGGGTTAAAGGCGTTCTTCGGGTCGACCAACAAAGTCATTTTAGAATCATGTGAAAGGAGTAAGCGCAGAAAAACACGTGAAGTTCGCAGTGTTGTTGATAAAGAATGGTTAATACATGCTGCGCAGATAAGCCTTCAACGTTCGGGAGAGAGAATTGCATCCAATATTCTAAAATACATTACCAACACTCCACAGCTCAAGCATATCAAAAAGGATACAAAATAACCAAGCAGTATGAAAAACAATCACAACTAGATCTACTATTAACCGCCCTTTCACTGTTTGTGGAAGCTGACCTTTCAAGGCGACATATGAAATAATAAGAAACGGCAACAAGAAGTTTTATCCGAGCTACAAATTGTTACAGCAAGCTAAAAAGACTTGTTATCCGGCGAAAGATGCCTATCGGATAACCGAAACATGTACTGAAATTATCCTGCAGGATCTAATGGACCATATAGCTAAACGCTTGGCAACATATTTAGAGGACGTACAAAACACTTAAGTACAGAAGAGCGTCAATCGTTGACCCTAATATCAAAATGGGGATGTGATGGATCTCAACAATCACAATTCAAACAAAAAATGCAAGATAGAGACGCGAGTGACAGTAACATTTTCCAAAGTTGCTTTGTTCCGCTACAGTTACTATGTGGGTCAAACAAAAAAGTGATTTCGCAAAATCCAACTCCTTCTTCGCCACGATTCTGTCGACCAATAAGGATCCAATTTATCAAAGAAACAGTGGATATCACTAAGTCTGAAATCGCAAATGTCGAAGAGGCCATAAATGCTTTGAAACCCAGTGAATTCGCACTGAGCGAAAGTTTATTAAGTACAAAACACGTTATGACTCTGACTATGGTTGATGCAAAAGTGTGTAACGCTGCAACTTCGACGACTTCAACCATGAAATGTTGTGGTGCAACATCAAAAGAATTGAATGACCACAACATAAGCAAACTGTCGACATCGACGCAATATAGTTTGGCCTATCTGTGTTGCATGCTAGGATTTGGGTTTTCGAAAGAAGATTATAATCTGGTGAAGAGACATGGGACTCCTCATCGTAAAATATAAAGTTTTGTTTTATTTTTTCAATAAACCGTAATTTTCTCACCAACAATTGTGTTTTACTTGAATATATGTTCACCAAAAGCTTTTATAGTTAAAATAAAATAATAATAAACTATTTAGAATACATAAAACAAAGAAAATAATTTGGACCGCCTAATTTGAATAAATGCCCCACCGTGGCGACGGTTAGATGGAGTAAAATAAACACCAAAGAACACGTCCAAACACCGAGTTCTGAAGGTGACATACCGTACGATTGAGAAAGTGCCCTTTTATAAACTGTTACTTAATTTTAATGACTTATTCAACACACTAAATGTGCCAATTTTAGAATTTTATTACAAGTTAAGTAGTCTATGACAATAGTTTGTATGCTTGTCGTATGTGTATGCGAATTAATTGTTTCTCCTTGTATGTCATAATGTAGTAATTAGTTGCCCCGATTGAACCTGAAGAACATGTTTCTCATAGTCCATTCATGGCAATTTGGTGGTTCAATGAAGGTACCCATGGTTCAAAGAAGGCAACAGCCCAAGGTTTAGTTTTCTTCGTTTACAGCAAAAAGTGTTAGCCCGAATTGTTTGTGCATTTGATTATTATAAATAAAGGTCTTACGCAATAAAAATAATAAATTACTTTCATTTTAACACTTATAATTTTTGAGATGAGAGGTCATAAAGTTAGGTGGTCCATTCATCACAACCTTCCCCTATGGGTGAAATTCAACAATATGCAATTTTTTTTTCATATCGGTGAACTTTTTATTCATTGGAACGAAGTTCCTTATCGCGCGTTGTGAAAGGGGGCTAGACGGAAAAAATTCTCACGAAAAATTGTTCACGACACATTTTGCAGCTGTGCGGCGTGCGCATGTTTCTCTGACCACGTGATGCTACGCTGTCACCGTAGCCTATGGTTGCTTCTAACAAACAAGTATACGGACCACGTGATGCTAAGCGGTCACCGTAGCCTATGGTCGCTTCCAACAAACAAGTATACCGACCACGTGATGTTAAGCGGTCACCGTAGCCTATGGTCGGTTCTATCAAACAATATGGACCACGTGATGCTAAGCGGTCACCGTAGCCTATAGACGCTTCTAACAAACAAGTATTTGGACGACGTGATGCTAAGCGGTCACCGTAGCCTAAGGTCGCTTCCAACAAACAAGTATACGGACCACGTGATGTTAAGCGGTCACCGTAGCCTAACGGTCGGTTCTATCAAACAATATGGACCACGTGATGCTAAGCGGTCCCCGTAGCCTTTAGACGCTTCTAACAAACAAGTGTTTGGACCACGTGATGCTAAGTGGTCACAGTAGCCTATGGTCGCTCTCAACACCAAACAAGTATACGATGTTAAGAGGTCACCAGAGCCTATGGTCGTTTTCAACACGAATCAAGTTTACAATGTTAAACGGTCACCGTAGTCTATGGGCGCTCTCAACACCAAACAAGTACCTATACAATGTTAAGGGGTCACCGTAGCCTATGGTCATACTCAACACGAATCAAGTTTACAGTGTCAAGCGGTCACCGTAGTCTATGGACGCTCTTAACACCAAACAAGTATACAAAGTTAAGTGGTCACCGTAGCCTATGGCCGCTCTCGACATGAAATAAGTATATAGACCACTTGATGTTAATTGGTCACCGTATCTTGTTGACCCTCTCGAAACCAAACATGTAATAATAATAATGTCCTCCTAGCCGAATTTAGGCCACGTCGGCCAGTCAATTTCTTCACTAATTAATCGAAAGGAACTGCGTTCCGTCCGGGTGTCCCTTGACACCTCTCAAGTTTTTATTTTTGTATATTTTTCAGGTTATAGAGGATATTAGGTAAGTATCCCCAAATTATTATCTTAAGTGATACGTTGATGATATTATCATCAACGTAGGTATCACTTAAGACTAAGGAGAAAATTCAGTTTGAATTCTGGTTTCCACCGATATGACAAACCGGCACTGATTATTTTTTCTGTACACCGATATGATAAGTTAATCCACCGAAATGATATACCTACCTACATATCCATCAATATGATAATCTTGGATAGATTATCATATCGTTGGATATGTATATCATTTCGGTGGATTAACTTTTAACATCACTTCCTTTGAACATCAAAAAGGAAATAGTTAGTTGGCATATTTTGACAAGGGTGACTTAGAACTGAAGACCTGAACTGAGAGTCTTATGTAAGTAGAACACATCCATCGAGAACTGAGTTCTTAGAAAACCAATTAAAATTTATTTGTTTAAATATACCTCCCCAAATGATACATCTATCTACTACCCAGTGGTATCGTGGTAATATTTAATGGCAGTCTATGTAAGTAAGTATGTATGTACATATGTATGAATGTTTGTATGTATGCTGATTTTTTCGGTGTAAATTATCACATCGGTGGTAATTAAGCCCACTGATTACACCGATATGAGAACAGCGACGTGAGAATCAAAGACGTCAGACGTCAATAACAGTGTAGGAAGGTAGTTCACTTACTACCTCTGTTAGAACCAAACAACAATAATAAAACTACTCAATACACTAAAAAAATGCAACCACTGGCTGAAATGGCGTACTTTACATTATTGCGGAAATATGCAGCAATTTGACACACCTCCTCCACCTCCACTCACGAGGGAAACAAGCTGGGGTAGGGACGCTGTCGAACTCGTCAACGTAAAGTTAGGTTCTAATTACTTTTGTTCACCGATATGAGAACATTTTGCAGGACAAGTACATTAGTGCCTCTCAGTAACAATAATCGTTAATTATGTAATAAAATATGCTATTGTTAGATATACGTCTGCTCTGGCAACACACTATGCCGGGAGAATCTATGGTAGAGACATGATATTTGGCTGGAGAGGAATGTTTTTTGGTTGTCATGGCAACAGTCGAGACGTGAGCCATTTTCTGTTAACTTTATTCTGTTTTTCTGTTAATCTTTTCCTATGTTTACTCGTGAATTATTTGTTGTCCGTTTGTGATTAGTGATTACATTCATTGTTCTCTGATTGGTTTACTGATTGTAATAATAATATTAGAGGTAAATACAGTGAGGCCATCTCGTGTAGTGTTTTTCTTTTTGTTATTTCAATTTCACTTTTAGTTCCCAAAACTATATATTAATTAAAAATAATATTCTATGAAATGGAATAAGTTATATATTTAATTTACTTATTTTTATGAGTGTACCTACTTATAAGGTTTTTTTTTTGTAAAAAAAGTAGAGGGAGAGCACCGATTTGCAGAAAATAGAGGTTTATGTATTTATTTTTATATCCTCCCTCCTAGGCAAATTATAGGTTTGCCACAATCGAATAACTACCTATCTATTGAATACTTAATATATATTTTTAATGGAATTTTTGTCAAATTTTTTTCAATATGAATTTCATCCAAGACAAAAAAAGGCATTTGGGAAATTCACCCATATAGATGGAGATAGACCTTTACAATAGGCCGAAAAGTAGTCAAGGTTTTTGAGAATGATCTGTGCTCGTGTCTGTCTACTTTTCTTAGGTCAACTTAATCGCTATTGTATAGCCAATCCGAGTATCATGCGAACGATAAAATTTTATTAATGATTTTTAATCATTCGCGGATTGGCTATATAATAGCGATTAAGTAAATTTCATCTAACATCATCATCGTTTTTGATATTTTTTCGTTCTGCTTGACATTTCTGGTTCAGTTTTTTCGTGATAACTAATTAGCATAGTTTAACCTAACACCCTAAAAAGTATGGTTTATCTAATAATTGCAGAACTGACTTAGAATATATTCGAAAGTTCAAAATTACGGTTTGAGCTCAGGGTTCATCCATTTTCAAAGTATCAAAAAAACGGAAAATCGTAGAACATACATGGGGGTGATTCGGATACTCCTCATCCTCGCCTCGGCCACCCAGTATGACAGCTTCAAAAGGGACACCCATATTGACAAGCTTTGCGATAAAATAGGCAGTGCTTGCTTTGCCCTTCGCCATATATTACTACTTAGCAACACTTTGCAACAGAGCTCTCCTAACTGCAATACGCCGCAGTGCGACGCTGACTGGGAGCAGGCGTTTAAAATTCAAAAGCGAGTAAGTATACCTTACGACGCATGTGCCAAACCGCATCGCAAGAAACTTGGTATCATGCAGGACATTGCTGTCCATTATATATCTATCGAGCATTATACCTACGTTGGTGCTAACCTAAAAACTATATGACATAATGAGGTAAATAAACTCATATAATACTAGAAACGAAGTTCAAATTAAAAGTCATAAAATGACTTTATATTATCGTGTTATCGGTAGCCATTATATTAGATTCTATTTTATCAAGTTTTAAATACCGTCTCAAATTGTGGCTTTTTGAGCAAACATTTGACGAATTTGTGCTTTATAAATGATTGACTAACTTAGGTAATATTATTCTATACGTTCATTGTTTTTTTTTTATTCTTATTTTGTTTTAAAAGTTGTAAATGTAGCTCAGACAGCTATTTATAGTTGGTCCGATGCAAATTACAAAAAATAAACGCCAATAAAGACGAATATTATATTATTTAAAATTACTTCACGAAATAAATAAAGTCAAGACTGAGCTTGTCATGGAAGTAAAGGTTCTTGGGACCAAGATAGACACTTTTAAACTGGAAAAGAGAATTAGAATCACTGTAGGTACTTACTGTATCTTCTGCATGTTATGCCTTAAGGATACTGAGGGACGAAGTAGGTAAGTACGTACAGACGCCAGCACATCCAGCTACCTCAATCTGTCAAATTTCTTCTACAGATTTTCACCTTTATCACAAAAGCATAAGGTTCGCTTTCAGTTGAGGAAATTTGACAGATAGGGGTAGCTTGATGTACTGGCGTTTGTACCTACATATAAATCACTTAAAAATGGTTTATTACGTTTATAGAATCTAAATGAAAATATCATACAGTTTTGTAGAAATATTTACAATTGCAATTGTTAAAGGGCTATTGTTTACAAACAAGAGCTATCTAAATAATTTTTCGTGTCTGACAGCAAAAGTCAGCAAAAGTCAGCTGTGTGGTGACGGCGACAAATATCAGAATCAGAATATCATCACCCCATCTCATCCCGTGGGGGGCGTAGAAGTCGACCCGAGGGAATATCTACCAGAGGACGGGCAGCAGCTTCCTTCTGATTGCTATGAACACCTTACTGCGATCGCCAACCCGCCTGCCAAGCGTGGCGATTATGGCATATCCCCCCAAGACGATTCTTGAGGGAGGCTTGTCCAGCAGTGGACTTATTTAGCTGTAATGATGATGATGATGATGACAGCAAAAGACCAGCCGACCTCATTTCAAGAACCTGGGCATCCTTACTGTACGAAGTATTTATGCGTTAGTGTTGTTTATATCCTTTATAAAGCATATCTATAAATACGAAACTATCTATAAACCGGCTAGTGAGGAAAAACAAATATAATGATAATGATAGTCATAGTAATGAAAAAGATAATGATAGTTTTCCTGTATACTTAGGTACAAAGTCATACCTAGTCCACGTCAAGTTATGAAAATCTTCAACAAATTACTTAGGTACCTACCACTAACTACACTAGAACTTACCACTAGACTAAAAAAATAAGTAATATCATACAAAAATATATTAAAAACACAATTTAAATTCTTACTATTAGACAGTTGTCTGTTTTCTATAGATGAATTATGATTTTAACATTTAAGTATAAAAATATGTTAAAATAATGTAGGTAGTATGTAATAGGAATAATATTAGTAAGTAGTTAACCTAGTCGAGTGTCAACTACCTACCTATTTAATACTGTTTTTATTTTTGAAATTGTTTGTTCAGTTATTAACATAGGTACCTACTATGATCCCTTTTTATTTCATTTGTTATTAAGTTCTTAACATTGATTACATTATTAAAATTATGATTATGGTCATATTTACTTAATTCAATAATGATTTTTATATCTAACTAGTCGATTTTTGTTTTACCTGGAACATTTTTCACAAACGGTCATCTGATCTCAAAATAAGCAGAGCTGATAGGTAGGTACTATGGGAACCAGATAATTGATATATTACATATACTTCTTTTCTTTTGTAAATACAAACTTATTACCTGCGATGGTATTGCTCTTGGTTTACATGTGGAGCGATGTAAGTACTGCTGTTTAGCAATACCAATAGCCTAACATGGTGGTAGAGGACCCCTCACTATCAAGGAGAATGAATGGAAACCATGTGTGAGGTGCTTAAACATCACCTCGCAGTGCAAAGTTGTGTCGTGATATCGTTAATACTGAACCATAATAATATGTGCAACATGCTTTATTTCGTTAATTTGTTAAGTTTTTTTATAAGTAGGTATGTATGTAGGTAGGTATGCTATTTTAGGTTTAGAAGAAGTGTTCTGAAGCATGAATATTGTAAATAAAAAATGTCTGTTTGAGCACTGTAAAACACATTC
Source organism: Pseudoips prasinana (assembly GCA_951640165.1). NCBI lineage: Eukaryota > Metazoa > Arthropoda > Insecta > Lepidoptera > Nolidae > Pseudoips > Pseudoips prasinana. Next base: position 16,867,180 of record OX621245.1, read on the forward strand.
ATTGTCAACTTTCAGGAATTGAACATTTATTTGGCATACCAAAATAATACATACCTAAGACACTAAATTAAATACGTATTTATTAAGCCGACAATTCGTCAACTTTCCAGCCACTAAAAGTTATTATTATTATTATTATTTCTCTTTTTCTATACCCATCGTACGTAGTACGAACAAACCTTGAGACATTCCTGTTATTTAAGCATTTAATTAAACGCTTCAACATTTTCAAAACTTATTAATAGAAATATATCAACGAGAATGCTACTGTTACCGTAGCACCTAGTTCTGAAATCCTGTTGAGATGACTAACAACGATTAGCCGAAATTACTCAAAACCTCAATTCGAAGGATAGCCACAAGATAATTCAATATTTTTGCGATTAACGATGAGCCGTGTAGTACCATCTATCGGCTAAATACTTGAATCACAGCGCCGAATTGTGTATGCGAAATTCACACGCACGTTATATGATGAAGACCCAAATTCAAGGAAATGGACTGCAGCTAGCAGTCACCGAGCGAAAATCCTCACCCGGTCGCAAGGTTATTTATTTTCGTGGAGGAACACGGTTTTCCGTTCGTACAAAAGAGTTACAGAAATCATTTTTATAAGATTTACATACCTATATCCCAATGCACTATAATAATAGTAGTTGTTCTTCGAGCATTTTTGCTCTGGTCACACGGACATTCGATAACATAACTATTAATATTAGGTCTTTACCTATGAAATTGCCGTTCTGCAGTACTGGCCATTTCAAATCAAAATAATTTTTGTTTGGCTAAGAATTCTAATTTCAAATTAATTTTATTTTAAAAACATGGATTCTTTTTTCCAAAAGTAGTCATTTCTTTATTGATTAGTGTTACATTTTCATCGCATTTCAATCTTTTTCGTCATCATGGATACGTTAAAAATTCGAGTAATTATGGAATATGAGTACCGTCGTGGCAGCAACGCGGCACAAGCGGCACGCAACATCAACGACGTTTACGGAGCTAACACTACAAACCAACGCACCACCTGTTATTGGTTTGCTCGCTTCCGTTCTGGAAATTTCGACCTGAAAAATGAACCTCGCGGTCGTCCGAAGACTTTGGTCGACAATGACGAATTAAAGGCGGTTGTGGAAGCTGATGATACACAATCTACGGCTGAATTAGCAGCAGCTTTCGACGTTAGCGTCAAAACAATATTGGTCCATTTGCGTCAAATTGGCAAGGTAAAAAAGCTTGACAAATGGGTGCCCCACGAACTCAATGATCGCCAGCGCGAAGTACGCGTCGAGACGTGCCTTGCACTGCTCAACAGACACACAAATGAAGGAATTTTGAACCGCATTGTTACCTGCGTTGAAAAATGGATTCTGTTTGATAACCGCAAGCGCTCAGCAAGTTGGTTGGATCCTGGTTCAGCACCTAAACAATGCCCTAAACGAAAACTTACCCCTAGAAAAGTGATGGTCACTGTTTGGTGGTCTAGCGCCGGTGTGATTCATCACAGCTTCTTACCAAACGGGGTGAGCATTACTGCAGATGTGTACTGTGAAGAACTGAGCACAATGATGGAGAAGCTGGCGCATCTCCAACCAGCATTGGTCAATCGCTCGTCTCCGCTGCTCCTGCACGACAACGCGCGACCTCATACTGCACAGCAGACGGTCTCCAAGTTGCAAGAACTGGGGTTGGAAGCTCTCCGTCATCCGCCCTACTCACCAGACCTTGCGCCTACAGACTACTACTTTTTCCAGAATTTGGATAACTTCTTGGCGGGAAAAAAATTCAATACCTGAGAGGCAGTACAAAATGCCTTTGAAGAATTTGTTGCCTCCCGTCCAGCTGATTTCTTTAAGAAGGGCATCAATAAACTGCCACTGCGATGGCAAAGATGCATTGATTGCATGGGTGATTACTTCGATTAATACAAATAAAAAAATTCATGAAAAAAATTCGTTTAAACTTTTTCATACAAAACGGCAATTTCATAGGTAAAGACCTATTATATAAAATGCCATTCAGAAACAGTGCTGCCAATTCCTCTGCTTGTTGATGGAAAGCTTCTTACTCAGATACACAAACATACTTAATTTTATGTTGGCGATAGAAATCTGTATCTGTATAAATGTTATATTTTTAAGCAAACCCACGTTACATACAGACATTTTAAAACATGAATTATTGTTTCTACATCAGAAACAATAATTCATGTTTTAAAACACTCGGCCCGTTGTATCTTTACTTATTATGTCCGAGTTACATAATAAGTAAAGATACAACGCAACGGGCCGAGTGTTTATACAGATACAGATTTCTATATCTAGCAAACCCACGTTACATACAGACATTTTAAAACATGAATTATTGTTTCTACATCAGAAACAATAATTCATGTTTTAAAACACTCGGCCCGTTGTATCTTTACTTATTATGTAACTCGGCCATTTGAATATCTGCGGAATTATCCTTAGAAACAAGCCGGAATAGTATGGAATCCACCTTACCATGGCATGCAAATAATGTTGCGTCTATAGTAGTCTTTAAAATTTGATGCTTGTTACATAGAAATTACATTTTTGTAAATTGTAAATTGGGAAAAAGATTCGTATAAATTAAGTAAACTTTTGTAGCCATCATAAATCTGATTCTATTGTATTATTATTTTTTCTTCTTTAACTTAACTTGCACTTGTCGGTGTAGCCATCTCTATCGTAAACCTTCTCCTTGACTTCTTTCTAAGCCTCCGTTTTCACAACTTCCTTCACCTGGTCCATATATTTACGTCTCGGTCTGCCTCTCTTTCCCACATTTTTTTCTTCTATGATGTTGGTGATGAACTGGTGGTGTTGAATTAAATTTCCAATTTAATTCTATTATTGAAGTTATACTTCTTTTGGCGCGATGGAGAAAAACGATGAGAGTGAATTTTTACGATGCGCGCGCACACCGACACCAAAAAATTTAACAGCATGACGTTAGTTCTAGGTGGTATGAAAATTGATAACTATGTTCAAGTTGTATATTAAGAAGTATAACTTCTAACGCGTGTACATAAGTACACACAAGTTTTTTTTTCACAAATATTATTCACTTTTGTGTAATTGCGACGAGTAAATCATCTATGTAAAGCATACATAATATACCTAAAATACTAACGAATGGAATAGATGAATTATTTTGAAATAATATTACATATAAAAACACATCCATTCAGTCTATTGAACAGTTGATTTTATTTGTAAAATAGTTTTTAAATTGGTACTCGTATTTTGTTTCTTAAACAGTTTATATTGCTCAAACTAGTTCAAAATAATTGATTTTAGTCGAGGAATTTCAATAAATAAATTAGTAGTGCTTGTCAAATTTACTGTTAGCGTATCATTAGGGTGAGATGTGATTGAATGGGTGTTAGTTATTTTTACATCGAAATTAGATTTAACTTGACGGAGTCACTTGTATGGCATTATAATGCGAATTCGACTTGAAGTATTGTATTGTTCGTAGGAAGTGGCAACTCTAAACAGATGTGATATGTCACTGACGTATGCTATGTGTATGATAAAAATGGTTCCCGTTTACCAGCTGGCATCCAATCTTTATTGTTAAAAATATTGCCATTGTGATGATAAAAATCGTGTAGCATGGCGTCAGTTCTTGATATAGTTAAATATTACCAACAATCAATAGAAAAGTACCCCAGCGACGAGAAGAAAGTAAGTATGAACTTTACTCATCTTCCATTTGGTTTAATTCCCACATAAATTATTATTATGAATATTTTTTATGCGTTTAAATACGAATATTACCAAGAGTTTAAATGATCAGTTGTGGCTCAATTTCCATTTGTCGGGCATAGTTTTATGATAATATACTAAAAATATGGCTGGAATATGGTGTGGTTATATTGTCACTAAATTGATATCGTTTGAAAAGGTTGGAATTTCCAGATTGCAGATGACATTATTTTCTGTATTTGTTCGTTATAATGTTCTTCCATGGAGTTTAAAGTGCCTATTCACTTGATTCTTTTCAGATTTTAAGATGTATAGACAAATTGTGCATGTTGGATGTGACAGTCCAGCATCTACAGGAGACTGGGGTGGGCCGCACCGTGAATGCGTTGCGCAAAGAGCCGGGGACGGTAGGCCAGGCGGCGCGCGCCCTGGTCTACAAGTGGAAGCTCATGGTGGCCAATGAGGAGAGTGACCAGGAGACAGAACAGAACAATGACTGTGAGCACTAAATATCTTAAACCTATACCTTTATGTGTTTTTGGTATTTTTTACTGGTAGACTATGTACTGCCTGTAACTAGATAACACTGGACACTATAATGTTAAATGATTATTCATAAACTTACAACTATTTAGGTGGTACAGATATTTTGTTTATATGCAATAATAAAATAAATAAACATTAGTAAAATAGAATTAAGACAAGTACTTAATCTGAATTTTATACAAACTGTTACAGCCGGAAGAATAACAATTATTTTTATAATTTCATTCTCATACATACATATAAAAATTTTAATTTGTTATATTGTCCTGTGTACAATGACCTAAATTTTTTATCATAGTTATAATGTTAGTGCTATGTGATTAGGCCTCCTTAGCACTCTGCGGGATGTTAGTATAAACTCCCAACTATACTGTTCTTCACTTAAGTTGGTACCAGAATATTACACACTTCTCATAAATTAATCAATAGTATTGTGTAAATTTTTATATCATTAACAAAGCAATAAGCTATTATAATCCATAGTTTAAGCTAAAATTGAATAATCAACTAATTTTACAATGGCCTAGAGGTTATAGTTGATTTTACAAATTACAAACTTTAGACACAACAACATCACTTAAATACATTTTGTTTTAATTACAATTTTTAACTATGTTTTCATGCATAATGCAGGATTCTTTATTTTATTAATTTATTTTAATTGCATAATACTGAGCAAAAACCATTACTTTAGAACCTGTCAACTAACAATGTGCTTGACGAAAGCAAGTTCACTAGTTCTAAAAATGGCATGTTGTTTTAATGTAATGTGACTTATTTAAGTATTTGACATGTAAAATATAGAATTGCCACCAGTGATACTTAAATTCAATGAAATAGAAGAATAAAATATAGTTATCTTACTTACTATTTATATTATGATAAGAATAAAATAATATCTGCATATTTAAGGTTGCTATTACAGGCTGAAAATTTGTTGTTTTCAAAAATGTTGCTATATATTAGGTCTTTACCTATGAAATTGCCGTTCTGCAGTACTGGCCATTTCAAATCAAAATAATTTTTGTTTGGCTAAGAATTCTAATTTCAAATTAATTTTATTTTAAAAACATGGATTCTTTTTTCCAAAAGTAGTCATTTCTTTATTGATTAGTGTTACATTTTCATCGCATTTCAATCTTTTTCGTCATCATGGATACGTTAAAAATTCGAGTAATTATGGAATATGAGTACCGTCGTGGCAGCAACGCGGCACAAGCGGCACGCAACATCAACGACGTTTACGGAGCTAACACTACAAACCAACGCACCACCTGTTATTGGTTTGCTCGCTTCCGTTCTGGAAATTTCGACCTGAAAAATGAACCTCGCGGTCGTCCGAAGACTTTGGTCGACAATGACGAATTAAAGGCGGTTGTGGAAGCTGATGATACACAATCTACGGCTGAATTAGCAGCAGCTTTCGACGTTAGCGTCAAAACAATATTGGTCCATTTGCGTCAAATTGGCAAGGTAAAAAAGCTTGACAAATGGGTGCCCCACGAACTCAATGATCGCCAGCGCGAAGTACGCGTCGAGACGTGCCTTGCACTGCTCAACAGACACACAAATGAAGGAATTTTGAACCGCATTGTTACCTGCGATGAAAAATGGATTCTGTTTGATAACCGCAAGCGCTCAGCAAGTTGGTTGGATCCTGGTTCAGCACCTAAACAATGCCCTAAACGAAAACTTACCCCTAGAAAAGTGATGGTCACTGTTTGGTGGTCTAGCGCCGGTGTGATTCATCACAGCTTCTTACCAAACGGGGTGAGCATTACTGCAGATGTGTACTGTGAAGAACTGAACACAATGATGGAGAAGCTGGCGCATCTCCAACCAGCATTGGTCAATCGCTCGTCTCCGCTGCTCCTGCACGACAACGCGCGACCTCATACTGCACAGCAGACGGTCTCCAAGTTGCAAGAACTGGGGTTGGAAGCTCTCCGTCATCCGCCCTACTCACCAGACCTTGCGCCTACAGACTACTACTTTTTCCAGAATTTGGATAACTTCTTGGCGGGAAAAAAATTCAATACCCGAGAGGCAGTACAAAATGCCTTTGAAGAATTTGTTGCCTCCCGTCCAGCTGATTTCTTTAAGAAGGGCATCAATAAACTGCCACTGCGATGGCAAAGATGCATTGATTGCATGGGTGATTACTTCGATTAATACAAATAAAAAAATTCATGAAAAAAATTCGTTTAAATTTTTTCATACAAAACGGCAATTTCATAGGTAAAGACCTATTATACATTGTGCATATGAATTGTGTTACTCCAACTTATTGTTTAATTCTGAGGTTATTTGGGGTCCTGCTGTTTGACCCAAAGTCATTTGGCAAAATTACACTTGACAAACAATGTTTGGTAAAACAATGGCTTCACCAATAGATCATTTTAATACAATTCATTGTACTAATTACTCACTTTTCCAAATGATCAACAAGAGAAAAACTCTATTGACATTTTAATATTGCTAATGGATCATTTGCTAAGTGAGTTTTTGTAAGATGATACTTTTGTCAAATGTCTTGTTTGCCAAATGAACATTTGGTGAAACATTGTGTGTTGAATAACCATTTGTCAATAAATTTTTGCTAATCCTATTATTTTACATAGATCTTATTTTAGAGTAGCATATACAGAAAAGTCTCTGATGTTTAATTAACATTGTAAAACAACTGCATAAATATAATAATAATAATATCCTGGGACATTAGTTACACACGGCCATCTGATCCCAAACTAAGCAGAGCTTGTACTATGGAAACCAGATAACTGATATACTGCATATACTACTTTTCTTTGGTAAATACATACATGATGTCTTAACATTGCACATGATTCTAGTTGGCTAGTTGTGATACATGTGATTGTGTGATACATAAAATCATTTAGTAAATTCAATCCTATTCAACACCATACAATTACAATTTTGCCAAACTTACTGTAATACATCCTGTCAATAACACTGATGGATATCTACTAATGGCCATGTATCATTTAAAATTGAGGAGGAATATGCATGCTTGAAAACTATAATAATATAAATTGTGAGCATATCAACAAATATCCTAAGTACCTATATTAAATATTTTCTTGGTTTTAAAACAATTATTAAATAGTTTTTGCTTCTTCGTATTAGGATATATTACAATATTATTATAATCAAAAGATCATATCATATCAGAGTACAAAATGATTCCTCAACTTATACTAGTCCCAATTGTAACTAAGAGATAGATTTGCTTTTACGTTTTAGATTTTCAATGTTATTGTTATTTATGATTTTCTTTAAATGTTATTTACCAAATTCATATAATGTGATATGCACTGTAACTTGTAATCTTGTAGTGCATATTATATTTCCTTGTTTAATATGTAAATTTAGATAATAGACACAATTAAATACTTCAAAAAGTGATTTTATGTATGGACTGGTAAAGTAATATATATTTTTACACTGCATTATTGAGTTCATTCTTACTTTAAATACCTCAACATTAGAGCTTTATTCCTTTATCTTTAAATTGGACTTATTTCAAAATTATTTATTTAAATGTAGTAATCAAAATGTGACTAGTCACTGGATGCGGGTAGCGTAAGACCGGCAATTGTGGAATCTGTGTAGGAGTCCTTTTTCTAGCAGTGGACATCATTCAGGGGAGATGATGACGATGCAAAATATGACATAAAAATACTTAATAAACTTAACCCAGCCAGAGAATTTGCCAATAAAGCAAACATTTTGTTCCTATATTTTAGAAATAGATTTTTGAATTAATTTTCTGATATTTACTCAGTATATTATATTTGTAGAACTCAATTCTCCAATGGAGCTAAACAAATTGCAGATATCAGTAAGGGAATTATACAAGAATTACATTATATCCAAAGCACTCCATTCCAAGGATGGAATACATCACCAAATAATGTGTTGTATTGTAAATGTGTCAATGTCAATGTGCAAGTATAATTTTGTCGCGTCATTTTTAAAATGAGGTTCTACAAGGTATTGACTGAATAACTTGTATATTGACGTTCTTGAGAATCATGAACTATTTATGTTGCATATGATTTTACTTTTGATGTGCACATTGATACACAAGTATATCTAAATTGTTTCTATAGATAATTTGGATATACATGTATAATATATAAGGCACATATAGTGTCACACCTACAGGCGGCGTTATATGCGCCTTATTTGTATAGCCGTAATGACCATGGATATGTGATAATATAGTTTTCTCTTTTTGCGAATATTTGAAATGTAAATGTTTGGGACAAACTAACTGATCTGCCACCTGATCCCAAGCTAGGCAAAGCCTGTGCTATGGTAACCAGACAACTGATCTATCAACTTATATATATTTTAACTTATATAAATTACACCCAGACACAGAACAAATAATCGTGTTCGTCATACAAAGATTTGTCCCAAGTAGGAATCGAACTCACGAATTCTGGTTTAGCAGTCAGGGTCACTAACAAGAGTGTTTATGTGACCAAGATTTGTTTCTAGATTTTATTTTTTTTATAGTGTCATTGTTATTATAGTCAGACAAATTAAGTGTTAGTGTTTTTATATGCCAAGTAAAATTCTATGTAACTTTTATAAGAGCCAGTTTCAAAGATTATTATACAATAACATCTTTACATAAATAGGTATACTAATGTTGTATAAGGTTAAATAATAATTGGTTTTCTTTTAGCCTCCGCTCATAATGGACATGGCAGTGGAAAGGATTCTGATGATAACACTCAGCAATCTAAGGGTCAATCCGAAAGATATGAAAAATATAAAACAAAAGAGCACAAGGAAACAAATGGCAACCACAGTGGGACCAAACGAAAATACCACAGCAGCGAGGTTAGTGTTAACAGTTATCATGTTGTTCTCTTATTATCTGTGGTTTTGCCCACATATTTTGCACATGTTAAATAAAAAACTTGATTTACAATGAAAGTCATAATTTTGTAGAACATCTTTCTATTTATTATTATGCAATAAAATTAACACGTTGTTAACATATATTTCAACGTAATTTTCTACTAAATGACGAGGTTTATGGTTACATCAATTAAGAAATATTTATTGGCAATATTTAAGAGTTAGAAGTACATCAACTAAAAATAAAAAGTGCTTTTGCATAATTTGCTGACATTCTAGAATCACTTCATGGAAGGTTGAGGCGTTTATAATGAGATTAGACAACTAAATACTCTTTTTTGCAGAGTATAATTTCCAGGATACCATTAATTATTTTATTACCGTTAGTTATATAAATGGTTCAATAGGCGATCTAATCACTATCAGTGATCTCTTCCAGACAACCTTTGGAGGGTTTTTATTCTATTGTAGAGAATAGGCATAGTGTATGAGGGGAGCACAAGACTGGCCATTGTGGAGATCCTTGAGGGAGGCCTTTGTCCAGCTGTAGATGTCTTTCGGCTGATATGATGATGATGATAGTGTATGATGTAATATATAAAGAAGACTAAATAAATACTCATAGTGATATCCATATTAGGGAGTCCGAACCTCCTCTTGCCCGATAGTTACAAGGCGTGAGTCAGAAGTAAAAAAACGAGTAAAATTGTTCAAGTGTGAAAAGTTTTCAAAAACTAAATATTTCTATATCCGGTTAAAATGGAAATGTCAGCTATGTCTAGCAGGGTTCCATAATGGACAAGATAAAAGGAAGGTTTATTTTTACTGTGGTAAATAATGTTATGTCACTAGTTGTTGTGTTTTAAATGTAGGTAAATATTGGGCATGTCTTATTGATATTAGTAACGCATTTCAGAGGTGGGCACCTTGAACAGTACATTACTTACTGAAGAAATTGGTAGAATGCATTGGTGAGGTCAATGGCAATTCTTGTGATGATATCAATGGCTTAGTATGCGTGTCAATAATAAAAATAACATTCTTTAAGATAACAGGGCATTGAGATATAAAATAAATATTTTATAAGAGAGACAAGATAAGTACATTCCGAAGAAGGCTGAGTCCTTAAGTATTCCACACTATTAATATTATATGCTGTATGTACAGTCAGCACCAAAAGTCGATGAACAGAATCAACTTAAAAAAGCACCTGTTCACAATAAAAAGCCATAAGTTATATGTATATATAGCCGCAACTAGGAGTCCTTAAGTATTCCACACTATTAATATTATGTACAATTCCCTGGGTTTAACAATTTTCATACATTACAAATATGATTAGCTATATTAGTGATAATATTAACAGACTTATTTTATTTATTTGCAGGATGAGGAGTCTCACACAAAGAGAACAAGAAATTCTAGTTCCAGTGATGATAATTACAAAACAAAATCACACAGTCGAACTACAAGGGACGAACCTGAAAGTGACAGCAATGATGATTCTGAGAACTCGCAGAGTGAAGATAGTGATTCTGAAATGTCTGACTCCTCACAAGAAGAAGTAAAGATCAAGCAAGAAGTAAAGAAGGAACCTTCTAGCAGCCATAGTGATCGATCCTCATCCAAACATTCATCGCGCGCTGAACACACAGATCACAAATCCCATAAGTCCAAAAACCCTCATGAATCGGATAGACACTCCAAACATCACAGCTCACACTCTAAAGACAGGCATTCATCTGAAAAATCTTCGTCTAAAGAAAGTCACAGTATATCTAATCATAAAACTTGTAAGGAGAAAGAAATAAAAGCTGTGAAGAAAGAGAATAGCGACCATAAGTCTGACTCGGACAGAGCACATAAAGAGTCAAAGTCGACGTCACAAAAACACAGCGGTAGCGGTAGTTCCGAAAAGCACAGGTCAAGTAGTTCCCAGAGGATAGAAAGTGGAGAGAAGCATAAATCTAGCAGTGATAAAAGTAGTGACAGAAATAAATCGAGCAGTGACAAAAGTAAGTCTGACAAACATAAAAGTTCCAGTCACAGCTCTGAAAAAGAAAAGCACAAAAGTTCTTCAGAAAAAGAAAGCTCAAAACACAAGTCAAAGAAAAGTGGTAGTTCTGAGGAGAAACACAGTTCCTCTAGCAAAGAAAGGTCAAAAGACAGGAGTAGTTCTACTAAAGAAAAGTCAAGCAGTAGTGAGAAGAAACATTCATCATCAAGTGACCATAAGTCAAGCAGTAGTAAAGAAAAGAGCGATGACCGAAATGGAGATAACGGCTCTAAACATAAATCAAGTTCCTCTTCATCACATAAGAGCAGCAAGTCGAGTAGTAAAAAAGAAGAAGTACCAAAGAAAAAAGTTCAAATTCAAGAACCTACTGGCGGAGACAGCGACGATGGCATTGACTGTGGATCAGGTAAGCAGATATTTACAAAACAATATACTTTAACATTTGGATCTCATATCAGCCGAAAGACGTCCACTGCTGGACAAAGGACTCCCCCAAAGAGCTCCACAATAGCTGATCTTGCTCTATTCGCATCCAGCTGTTTCCAGCGACCCGCACAAGATCATCAGCCCATCTTGTAGGGGGCCGGCCCACGCTGCGTCTTCCAGTTCGTGCTTGCCACTCGAGAACCTTTCTGCCCCAAAGGCCGTCGGTTCTACTCGTTATGCGCACAGCCCACTGCCACTTCAGCATTGAACTTTTGAATATTAAAGGCTAATTATTATTCTTATAAAAAACATTTTCATTGCAGGTGCTAGTTTTGCCGAAGCACTTGGTATGTCGTTCAGTCCTGTGAAAGCTAAAAAGAAATCACAAGTGAACTTGGCTTCACCTAACAGTGACGTAAGTATACGACATAATAAATTAAAATAGACATGTCTTATCACCCTTATAAATTGTTGCGTTAAAAAACTACACAGCAATATGCTGCATTTTTTGTGAAATAAATAGGATTCGCTGAGACGAATCTAATAAGCTCAAAAGGGTCAATGTGAACCCGTCAAAGAAATGAAAGGTGGTTAATGACCCACCTTTCATCCCCATCAACAAACGAGATCAAATAAGTAAAGACATTTTGATATGTATTTTGGATCTAATATATTAATTACCACTGAATGGAAACATTCAACACAATATTTCTGTTCTAATCTTAACTCGCTAGAATCTGGTCCAATAGGAACTTTGTTTGCGCATCAAGTCGTTATAGATATATCACATACAAGGATCAGGTAAAATTACATCATGGAACAAATGTGAGAGCTCCAATACGTACGTATATAAATGCTCTCTACTTTAAGACAGAGTCAGCAGTTCCTCTAAAAGTCCATAGATGCACTACTTTACTTTTTAGGGCTCCGTAGCCAAATGGCAAAAAACGGAACCCTTATAGATTCGTCATGTCTGTCTGTCTGTCCGTCCGTATGTCACAGCCACTTTTTTCCGAAACTATAAGAGCTGTACTGTTGAAATTATTAATTAATTTACCTTTCAATTAATTGAAAGGTAAATTGCTGCTGCGGAACCCTTCATGGGCGAGTCCGACTCGCACTTGGTCGGTTTTTTCACTATGCCTTTGTCACTCGTACGCACGTTCATCAAAGAGCCCGGCCAGCCCGGGTCGATCTGTATAACTTTAATGGGCGTAAAATAAAGATCTTGCTATGGTCAGTACCGAAGAAACTCTTAGGTGCAATGATTCGTTACATATCAGCCCTGTAGTCAAATAAAATCAAAGGCATATTAATAAACCATCTTCGCTAAAGCTTCGGTTAAGGAGTAGCAATTTATGTTTGTATCTTAAAAATAATCTTCATGGCACCCATAACAACCCTATTACCTGATTACCCAAATTTTCTTTACCTAGCGGCCAACCAATTTAAATATTATGTATTTATGTAATCAGAATGACCAAACCGAAGTAGAAATTAGGAACTAAATTTTGTTCATGTTGTTTTCTTTTCAGCTAAGCCCCGCTTCATTGCTAGCACCCTCCGCGAAACTGGCGCCATTGCCCACACTGGAGATCTCTGCTCTACCCGAAATATCTCCTAACTATAAGCCTCGCCCGCCGCCCAAACCAATGCCGCACTTCAGCGACGAGGATGCTATCAGCGCAGGCATATCGTCCAAAAACCAAAGGTATTTTGCATACATTGTAAATATATCTGTATTAATATCTATATCAATAAAAAATGAAAGGTTCTCGAGTGGCGATCACGAACCGGAAGACGCAGCGTCGGCAAGCCCCCTACAAGATGGACCGATGATATTTTGCGGGTCGCTGGAAACTGCTGGATGCGAATAGCGCAAGACCGGCAATTGCGGTGATCTTTGGGGGAGGCCTTTGTCCAGCTGTGGACGTCTTTCGGCTGATATAATGATGATGAATAAAAAATAATCATCAAAAATCACCGAAATGTTTGTACGCTATACCGTAATGTTTGTACGATAACTTCCAAACGACTGCACCAAATTGGATATATCTTTATTTTATGTGATAGTTATTGTCAGGAGGTTTGACTGAAAAAATAATAATTATCAAATATTTAAAAAATATCCGAAAAGTGAGTGTGCGAATGAGCAGAAGACTGTGAGAAGTTTTCTTTTTTTTTATACAAACCTCAAAACTTTTAAAGGACTGCACGAAATTGAATAAATCTTTCTTTGGTGTGTTCGTTATTGTCTGGAGAAGGTTTGTATCTTTGTAACATAAATAGTTCAGGATCTTTAAAGAGCTCAATCCACCAATGCATCTGAACGAATTAAAGTAAACCAGTTTGTGAAATGCGGATTTTTATACATCCCATACAAAATGCTGTTGTATGCAAATGTGAACCGTTTGACATTTTGTATGGGATATTATACATTTTTATAAGTGTTACATACTTTGTATACGGGCTAAAATATAGCTAATGAAACTTTGCGGGTGTATTAGGTATTGATAAAATATTTATCGACCTTTATTTTTTGGGTAGTCTATTTGTTCAAGTATGAGGAAGCGCGTTTAGTTCGGAACGCCCTCAAACGTGTAGATTCCAGTCGATATAGGTACTCTAAATTTTTTTCACTTTTATCGTTCCGGTCATAAGTACCACCTGTATGTACTTAACTTTATTTTCTATTATTAGATCATCCACATTTATTTACCCCAAATACTTATTTATAATCCAATAACATATTTGACAAATTAAAAAGTGTAACAAATACTTAAAAGTAAACACAACAAATTAAGTAACACATAAGGAAAATTTTATGTTGCCGTTTAATTAATATAAAAAAAATAAGTCAAATTCTGTAAAACATTTGATAAAGCAACTTTCCTGTTTGCCAGTTGAATCGCAGTGTTATCGTTATTTAATCAATTAGATACCTACCATTTTCAGTTACATTCATTAATTAGACAAGTAATAGACTGTTTTTAAAGCGCAGAAACGATGTGTACGTTCCATGTGTGGCTTAAAAACTACAGAATCTTGCAAACCCCATTTTAAATCTCTAAACTTGCTAACTCTGCCATCTATGTACATTTACGAGACTGCTCTATTTGTTAAAATCAATCTACAACACTTTGAAAAACTGTCCGATATAAAAAAAAACTCCTATGCGTTCACAATACATTAATCAACTTTGCCACATAAAATGTAAAACCGCCTTTATAAAGAAAAGCTTTTTTGTAATAGCTCCGAAAATTTATAATGAAATACCCAATAGCATAAAAAATTTGCCCTTGAGAAAGTTTAACAAAACTCACTTATTGGAAAAATGTTATTATGCTGTTGAAGATTTTTTAAATGATAATGTAATATAAAATAGTCATAAGTTTTAAGTATTTTAATATTATATATATTTATATATATATTCATTTTTCAAATATAATTAAAATATGTTGTTGTATGTTTTTTGTTTTCACTTAGAAATATTTAACTTTGTTTTCTTCTGATAGTTTTTATTTTTATTGTAAGTTTTCATTTGGTTCTTAAGTAGCTATAGCTGAGTTAAATTATATTTGTACGCCTCAACGGCAAAACATAGCGTCCATATATTATGTCATTGTACTTAACACCTTTATGTAAATACCTATGTTTCAAAATAAAATATTTGATTTGATTTGAATAGTGTAAATAGGGAATATTTATGAGAAGAATTTTATTAAAGTTGTGTATTTTATTTTATTTCAGAACCAAGGTATATTCTGGTAACAAAGTCATAGGGAAAATACCGTCGCTTTATGAAATGTGTGTACAGATCCTTCAAGAACATATTGATGGTGAGTTATCTTACGTATTCTAGCTTAGCTATTCTAAATTCAAAAGAAACTTTATTTTGATTCATTCAATAATATCTTCATAATGATCAAAATAATACAAATTCCCTCGTGGTTGAACTTTTACTATGTCGAAGTTCGGGGCGGTGAAACAACACCAGCTCTCTGACTCAGAGTTGCTACTGATTGTTTTGTGCAATGGCAAAAAATCCCAACGACATACTTAGCCCGAAATCAAACTCGGAATCTAGCAATCTGCGGTTTTGCTAGTTCAACGAGATAGTTCTATATGTCCTTTAAGAATCATAAACTGTATTTGATCATGTTATGATCTTCAGCTAAGTGTTGTGCATAATCCCACGCAGTTAATACGACCAATCTTCGATAGATGGCGCCAATATCATTGCAATTTTTTTTTTTTTATTTTGGTGTAGCAACTCGCACTGTATACAGCTTTTTGTATATATAAATTTAATCATGTAAAAATTACAGAATGAGTAACTAATAATTTGATAGGGATGAACGTTCGTTTGACAACAGTCCACTGGCATCAACATTTTATATAATCTTTTAACACTATGGCTAAAGTTTTTTTATTTAATTTACCGTGTTTATATTTACATTACACGGGGGGAAAATTGCAAACTAGTATTTCATTATTGAACAAATTTCCATTATTTTTATTTCAGCTCTGGAATTCACGGGTGGCGTGCCATACGAAATTTTAAAGCCCGTGGTAGACCGAGCCACTCCGCAACAACTGTACACTCTAGAACATTACAACGCTTATCTGATGGAAGACACAGACCACTTGTGGCATAAGTTCTGCGAGAAACACTTCCGGAATAAAAAACGACAAGAAATGGAGACCTGGCGGGAAATGTATACGGTAAGGAATTAATTGTGATACTAATTTCCTTTAAAACGACTTCAAAAGAATAAGAATGAGAGAAAGAATTTGCTGCTGCAAATAATTAATAAACGCTGATCTTCCATTGGCGTCAAAAAGTACCTACTGTCACAAATATGGCAAAAATTTGATTGTCGAGAATCGAGTAGGAAAAAAAAATGCTAATTCTAATAATAATATATGAAAACATGCATGTATCTACCTATATGTTGAAAACAGTACAGTTTGCTTAGGGCCAGCCTGTGGTATCTGTCAAAGTCTGAATACACGCATCATAAGCATTTAAAAATGATTATTAGACAAAGATCGTCAAGCTATACAATTCCAGTATAAGCTGACCTCTCATTGTATGGAAATCCTATACAACGCGGGATCAGCTTATACTGGAAATGTATAGCTTGATATTTAGCTGTGTGTACTAACATATTACGTCACTTATCGTAAAGCCATACAAGTTTTATACACGTTTTTATATTAACTAATAGTTGTCCCGGCGAACTCCGTACCGCCATATGTTTTCGACCAAAAATACAACGTCTCAGTCTTCTGTCTCATTAGCACACTCACTTATCGGTTATCATTAATATTTGCTATTTTTCATACAAACCTCCTGAAAATAAGCAACGTGTTAGAAATAACTAAAAAATATGTAGATATAACCAGAAAGCCAAGCTAATATGTAAATTGTTGTAAATAAGGTTACTTAACACCATTAACCAACAACAAAGTAGGTACTATACTTTATGTATGATGGAGTAGTTATATATAATGAAAACCAGGTAGTCTATGTATAAGGTATATTTATTAACCATGTAGGGAAATAATCATTTAAATTTATTAATGCCGTATTTAATTAGCAGTTTACTATTATTTTATCTACCAACATGTATACTTATTACATCGATTCCAAGCTAACAAACGCATAAAAGTAAGATTTATCTAATTTGGTGCAGTCGTTTGGAAGATATGAGCGTACAAACATTACGGCGATTCATTTGTATTTATATATTAACATTAATACAGACTGGTTATAAAAGGACAAATTATTACATTTACTATTTGAATTTTTTTCCGTCTTCAAAAAAAATCAAAGTATTTATACTCACTGGGATTTTTTCCGTCTTAATTAGTCCTATAGTATATGGTTTACAATATTTAATGTTTTATGATAATGTTAATGTTAATTTTAATAATGTTTTATGATCTGTTTCAGAGATGCCAAGAAGAACAAGAAATAAGACTCAAATCGCTCACCGCAAACATAAAAATAGCTCAAGAAGCGAAGAAGGCACCCATTAAACAGACGAAAATGGCGTATGTGGATTCCATAGCAAAACCGCCCCGGAGTATTGCCAAGAAACAGGTAAAATTATAAAAATAAACCTTTTTATTCTATAGCTGCATTTATGGAAATTAACCTTTACTCTGCTCAGTAGTAATTTTATCAGTTTCTGAGGAACTGCTAAAATACAGGATACATAATTCCACATTACTTTGTCGTATTAATAATGTAGTCTGCTCCTGGGTTTTTCTGGTACAATCAGACTAAACAAGCAATTGGGAACCAATGAAATGATTAGACAATGTGTTCGATTAAGTTAATGGCATTAAATTTCGCCTCTAACAATTTTGCCGCGTTTTAACGTACGATTTCGTAAATGTCAAACTAAAATTATATTTTCTGAGGTTTATGCCTACCAATGGTCTACTAATATTTTGTTAGTGGAGTATCGTTCATTAAATACCGTACGAGGAGAGTTAAATATTTTCAGCCAAACACAATTATATAATAAAATCGTAGGAAAGTGAAAAATTTACATTGAATATTTTTTTTAAAGTATACTTCTCTCGTGATCTACAATCGATATCGAAGCCAAAAATATAGTTTTTAGAATTAATTGTCAGTTTTTCGGTATGTATGTCCGGGCTTAACTCAAACCTTACTGACTGATTAAATTAAGTATTACTTGTGACAGGCGCGGAGGCGAATGCGTGCACGGAAGCGCTTGAAAACGTATATTCTGCGTATGAATGAAGGAAATTACTAAGTAATTATTTTTATTCTTATATTTTTTTAATATTCGCGATGACTAATGTATGAGTATCGCAGTTTTCTTTATAGCCGCTCCTATTTTTTATCACCATGTTGTTTGGAAAAAGTTTGCATAACTCAACTCCTGATAAATGCAAAGAATGCAGAATGGAAGTACACATATGCGTATATTTCTATACATGTTTCCATAAACCCAATCATAGCCTCCCCTTGAAAGATTTTGTACGGGCTAAGTGCGTTGCACTTGCACCGACAGCATTTTACCGTAGCGCGTGGTTTCATAATTATTATATTAATGAAATTTCATTAGTAGTGAATTGTACCTTGGTCGGCTACCACGTCTAGTCACATAACTATTCATATATTAGGTCTTTACCTATGAAATTGCCGTTCTGCAGTACTGGCCATTTCAAATCAAAATAATTTTTGTTTGGCTAAGAATTCTAATTTCAAATTAATTTTATTTTAAAAACATGGATTCTTTTTTCCAAAAGTAGTCATTTCTTTATTGATTAGTGTTACATTTTCATCGCATTTCAATCTTTTTCGTCATCATGGATACGTTAAAAATTCGAGTAATTATGGAATATGAGTACCGTCGTGGCAGCAACGCGGCACAAGCGGCACGCAACATCAACGACGTTTACGGAGCTAACACTACAAACCAACGCACCACCTGTTATTGGTTTGCTCGCTTCCGTTCTGGAAATTTCGACCTGAAAAATGAACCTCGCGGTCGTCCGAAGACTTTGGTCGACAATGACGAATTAAAGGCGGTTGTGGAAGCTGATGATACACAATCTACGGCTGAATTAGCAGCAGCTTTCGACGTTAGCGTCAAAACAATATTGGTCCATTTGCGTCAAATTGGCAAGGTAAAAAAGCTTGACAAATGGGTGCCCCACGAACTCAATGATCGCCAGCGCGAAGTACGCGTCGAGACGTGCCTTGCACTGCTCAACAGACACACAAATGAAGGAATTTTGAACCGCATTGTTACCTGCGATGAAAAATGGATTCTGTTTGATAACCGCAAGCGCTCAGCAAGTTGGTTGGATCCTGGTTCAGCACCTAAACAATGCCCTAAACGAAAACTTACCCCTAGAAAAGTGATGGTCACTGTTTGGTGGTCTAGCGCCGGTGTGATTCATCACAGCTTCTTACCAAACGGGGTGAGCATTACTGCAGATGTGTACTGTGAAGAACTGAGCACAATGATGGAGAAGCTGGCGCATCTCCAACCAGCATTGGTCAATCGCTCGTCTCCGCTGCTCCTGCACGACAACGCGCGACCTCATACTGCACAGCAGACGGTCTCCAAGTTGCAAGAACTGGGGTTGGAAGCTCTCCGTCATCCGCCCTACTCACCAGACCTTGCGCCTACAGACTACTACTTTTTCCAGAATTTGGATAACTTCTTGGCGGGAAAAAAATTCAATACCCGAGAGGCAGTACAAAATGCCTTTGAAGAATTTGTTGCCTCCCGTCCAGCTGATTTCTTTAAGAAGGGCATCAATAAACTGCCACTGCGATGGCAAAGATGCATTGATTGCATTGGTGATTACTTCGATTAATACAAATAAAAAAATTCATGAAAAAAATTCGTTTAAATTTTTTCATACAAAACGGCAATTTCATAGGTAAAGACCTATTATTATACCATACCACTCACCACCATCTCAAACTCATCTTAGACTAGTGTTCTGTGAAAACACCATAATTAACAACTCTCTAACCTACGACTTTCTCTTATCACCACGGACTAGTCTATACAGATTTCCTATATGTTGAAAGGTTGACTCTATTTAAAACGACCACCATGTCTTTTATATTCTTCCAAACATCCTTACTTTTTAATGCCTATATTGTACAACTATATCAACCAGAACCAAAGGCCAAAATTACTAAGCATTGGCAACTTTACACAAGAGCAGTTAAAAGGTTTTTGTTTTATATTAAATATTGTAAGAATGTCAATCCATTATAACTATTTGATTCCAACAAAAACATCAAAATTGCATTATACAACATAAATGCAGTTTAAACGCTTCATAAAATCGCATTTAAACATTATGAATCTTCTTATACTTTATGACATAGTGTCGGTTAGTATATTATAATTTTATCAAAACACAAGCTGGTTAAAGTCTTCACTAAATCAGCTTTTAGCGATACGTTTTTAGCAGGCCTTTTCCTCTAAAGTATTCCATAAAGAATAATACAAATGATTAAAATGATGACTTGCAAAATGCAATCTTCTGAGGCAAAATCATTACGTTCTCTATTAAATTTGGTAGTGTTGAAATATCCAGTGTCTACCAGCAAACACGGTTTTGATAGATAATTATTAACACAAGGTCCGTCATAATAATAATACCTTAATATAGACAGAACCATTGACAATATGTAGTAAAAATATTAGACTTAAACTAGATAATTAAACAATAACTTGATACGAGCTAGCTAAGGGTACACTACAATAATACGAAAAGCTTTATTCCGAGAGTCACAAATACGAATTTCAAAATACCGACTTTCATAATTCCGAATGGTAGAAAATTCCGAATATTACAACTCCGACTTATCATTACTCCTAGTTTTATAATTCCTAAATTTCAATATTCCTAACTTTTATCATTACTATTCTTAAAATAGCAAGCTTCAATAGATCGAATAACAAAAAGTCCGACTTAATGATAATTCGAAACATCAACAATTCGAATAAAATATTTTGTTTCCCCGGTCACAGTTCTAACCTAACCCAAATGATTCACCAACAATAGAGGGACCTGGCACTCGGCGGCTGCATGAAACATGCAAGCAGGCAGGCATGCAACATGCAAGCAGGCATGCAACATCCAAGCAAGCATGCAGCATGCAAGCAAGCATGCAACATGCAAGCAAGCAGGCATGCAGCATGCAAGCAGGCATGCAGCATGCAAGCAGGAATGCAGCAAGCAAGCAGGCATGCAACATGCAATCAGGCATGCAACATGCAATCAGGCATGCAACATGCAGCAAGCATTGTTTCTGTCACGGCTCCGGCGCTGCGGGGTTTGGGCGGCCCCACGCGAGCTTATCGTCGCAGATGGTTTTAACGCTCACCACCGCAGCTTCGGGTTGCTGGCCGGCTACGCCGGCCAGCCTCAGCCGCGGCGGCGGCCCTTCAAGCCACCTGCTCCTCAGCTCGCGGGCCGCCCCACCCCTCCGCGCCTACGCG
This sequence comes from Pseudoips prasinana, assembly GCA_951640165.1. Taxonomy (NCBI): domain Eukaryota; kingdom Metazoa; phylum Arthropoda; class Insecta; order Lepidoptera; family Nolidae; genus Pseudoips; species Pseudoips prasinana. The sequence goes on from OX621245.1 coordinate 16,888,818, forward strand.
CGCTTAAATTACACTCTAGGGTAGGGCAGACAAGACTACGTGAAGTCGGTTTTGCAGCGATTCGTTTCTGGCACAAAATTTTGTAGCACAACGTGGTGATTTTTAGTTTATTCGATGTATTGTAATTCGGAATGTCGTTTTTCGGACCGAGAACCCTTCGAGCATTTGGCTCTTAGAACGTATGAAAATCGGAATACTAACAAATCGCATTTACGACTTTCGGAAAGATAAATTTCGTGATATTTAATAATAGACATTACAATTCTTAGAAATTATGAAATTCGGACTTTTGAAAATCGGAACATCAAAATTCGGAATAAAATATTTCGGAGTATTTGGGTGTTCCCGCTAGCTAAATATCAATGCTATAATAAAATAAATTTTATAAATGTTTTCATACAATGTGTACCTAAATATCTATATTACTAGAAATAATAATGTATACAACTATATATTACTACAAACATGTTCTGACTATTTACAAGCGCTTTTTTAAAGTGAATAAAAACTTTTTTATTTATTTATTCATTTAAATTGCTTAGATTTTACCCATTTTTCACGAAAATTGAATTATACTCGGTCGTGGTCGTGTTAGGACAAAGCTCGCCAACCCATCACAGATGCTGGATGGTGGCCTCCGTTGACCTTTGGAATTAAATCTTATATCTATCTCAGAAGCCTGTGTATGTGTGCTTAGATCCTATCACTTCTACATTAAAAATCCACCCGTCTGTCCCAATCTGTTAGTCTTTGGTACATTTTCATATAATCTGGATTAGAGTTTTCTGAGGCGCCTATGTGTAACGCGATATATTTTTCTCTGGGGCAACCTTCATGTTAACACTACTATGTGTTTCGAAATTAACATTTTAAGACCCACTTTATAGAAATACTCAAATAATAATACAATCTTAATTAGTTTGTAAGAGATATTTTTGTTGGACTTTATTTTCATAAATTCTACTTTAACGCTATACTAGTCAGTGAGAGTGATAGTCAGATACAGTGTAGTAGAAGTATATTTCTAGTTGAAATGTCTCCCTAGAATTAAATTAAAAAATATGAGTAACTTACATCTAATTGAATTTTATGTTACTATTTTTAAGAGCTATATTCGAAGATCACTGGCTAGTCATTAGTTTTATAATAGATATGTTTCAGTAGAACATTATATATTTAACATGACATTCGTAACATTCGTAAACACACCCCTTCGCGATTGATTAGTTGTAGTTAGTTACAACTTTACTTAGTACACTATATTCTCATTCAGGTAAAAATATGTATAACGGAGAAATCCCAGAACCCTTCAATGTATTCTTATTTATATCAATAGAACAGCCGCCAGAACATCCAGCTACCCCAATCTGTCAAATTTCTTTTATAGATTTCAACTTTAACACAAAAGCATAATGTTCTTTTTCAATTCGGGAAATTTGACAGATTCGGGTAGCTTGATATGCTGGCGTCTGTATATACCGTTATTATCACTAACGCTATTACAATCAGTAATAGTCTATATGCCCTACGAATCCAATAATTTTGAAGAGCATTCTGGCATGCTCTCGGAAGACCACAGAGATGGTTTTCACGCATTCATCCGAAAGAAGACCGCCTCACAATTAATTAGGATAGTTCTTTCTTAATTAAAAACCCCCTTGCTTTTATTCATGTATGCTTCGTTTGGTTGTTCTTTCTATATTGAAAGCCGACAAAAGAGTTGCCATCCTATCTGTAATCCTGTGCTAGAAGCAGTTAGCCTAACTTCCTGTACACTTGCAGGCTCAGCACGGCACGGCACGAATAGCGACAGGCAGTCCAGCAGCACGCGTGGCGTCATTGGCCGCCGCCGCGCCCAACGTACTACGTGGGGGGACCGCGGTCCGGCCCGTGGCCGCGCCCTCCTCCTCGTCCTCCTCTTTCCAAAAGCCAAAGAGAGCCCCGCTCATGGCCAAAGCTCTCCAGATCATGCGCGGACGCAAGCGATGATAGACACCCCGTATCTACCTGTGTCTTATGCAAGATGGTTATAGAGAAAAGTGGAGTGCAAACTAAGAATAACCAGTTGAGTTTCAACTGTTGTTATCTCTTTCTTAACTAGCATACTTATTGTCCTACTTGATACAAAATACAGTTACCTTAATGCACAGAGAGGGAGATAGTAATAGATGTGAGTTAACTCCAACTGGTTATTTTCAGTTAGCACTTCATTTTATCTGTAGCTTTGAGTTGGTGTGTTGTTTTTGTGAGTTGGATATGAACCAATTTGAGAACTCCAGGGTATAGGACTTGACTGTGTGTGCGTCCAGAGTGTAATGAATGCCCTCATCTACAATCAGTGTCTTAGTGATGACGTCAAGTTGTTTGCTAAGTTGTCTGTAAATAGTATGTGTAATGAAACTAGCGATTTATTCCGGTTTAGGTTGCAGTGCAGAGTTTGCTTCTGCTGCAAGTTTTTACGCTTTGATATTGTGTGTGTATTTACTTGCAATTGTTTTTTTAATAGTTACAGGCGGTGAATAAAACAATACAATTTTATTATTTTTAATACACCATTACCTTGTAATGTTTGAAAGATTTCAATAAATATTTTGATAAACTCTGTAATTTGTTTTTTGTATACGAAACTGTATTTTAATTATTGATATTTTATTTTCATTGGACATCACTATTTTCTACCTCGTAGCTGAAAAAATTATAGATACAACGTGTAACACGAGATGGCGTGGGATCTGTGAAAATTAAACTAGGTACCTAAAAATTAACTTTTAGAATAACCATTTTTTTTTTTTAATTAGAGATGTGAATATTATGCAAGGCAAGGGTCACCTCGCACAATGCCAGCGGACAGGCCATAGTCCACCACACTGGCTTAAAGCAGGTTGGCACACTATTCATACCATAAAAACATTTTGAAGAACTCACAGGCATGCAAATACAAATATAGTCATGTTCTACAAGTTGTGCAAATTTCTAGAAAAATATAACATCACCCGCTATCTCTGTTAAATATTGTATATTAACGTATGTGTTAAAATAGTTTAGTATTACGTGATATACTTCGTTATCCTATAATTTTAAATATTTTGATGTAAATTGAACTTTTTAATAATATAAATTTAATTGAACACTGTCACACATTCAACTAACAGGATTTATTATTAGTTATTTGTTCCTGAACGAAACCAAAAATAGACAGTGTACAAATAAAAAAAACGTGTTAGTTAAATATAAGACAAATACATTTTGGCCTTATCAAAATATCTTAGATGTACGAAATTTATTAGTTCATAATTCATCTGTTTCTTGTCATCCCCCAAATAATTTTATTTACGCATTTGGTCGTCAAATTTTGTACAGACGCCAGCACATCCAGCTACCCCAATCTGTCAGATCTCTTTTATAGATTTTCAACTTTATCACTTAAGCATAAGGTTCACTTTCAATTGGGGAAATTTGACAGATAGGGGTATCTTGCTGTACTGGCGTCTGTAAATGGTGCAAATTTCCCGGATAACGACGGTGTTTAAACTGCATAAGTTTAAACACCGTCGTTATCCGGGAAATTTATTGTTCATAATCGTTATTAATAATTTTTACATTATTATAATAAAAACTGCCGTAAACATATAAATATTAGTTTCTATACCGTGAAATGTCATCTGTGTAAACAGAATTTTAATATACTAGCTGTACCCCGCGGTTTTACCCGCGTTAAACTTTATAAATTACAGCCTATGTGTTAATTCAGGGTGTCTAACTCCATACCAAATTGTATTAAAATCGCTCCAGCCGTTTAGCGTTGAAGAAGTAACAAACATACACACTCACAAACTTTCGCCTCTATAATGTGATTAAATGAATATATCAACTGCACGCGGCTGCTGCCATTTAGTCCGTCTGATGGCAGCCTAACTCGCGAACCCGAATCCAACATAACATTAATTACGTGAGTTACCCGTTGCAGTTTTTCACTATTTCTACATTAGCTATTATAATTTCTGATTATCAGATAACCTTTTACGGATTATGGTATTGAAACTAATATTTATATTTTGAACAGCATCGGTATTCATCTTATAAAAAGTAATTATCTATAGCGATATAATGCAATATATGTACATGGGAATATAAACGTTTAGACGTTAGCTTGAAACTAGATTGCGTAAATGAACTCTTAATTTACTTATCGTCACTTAGTGTATATTTTTTTGTAAATATATATGTAGATACTAACAAAATTTTGTCTGTGGTTTGAATTTAAAGGTGGCTATCCACTATAAGTATAAACCTACAACGCTTAGTACTACTCCCGGTAATAGATATCCACGTTCGCGAACACCACGTTTCAAGTTCTACGGCAATCGATCTAATTGTGTCGGTTTTTAGCGCGAACGAAAAGCGGACCGCAATAGGTAGTGTGTTCGTGGAGGTGAGCAAAGCAACGCGTATGGATATTCGCTAATGAACTGACAATAAAACATATGCAGTGTATCGAAATAATACCTAGTATACCATGCTCATAAAATAATAAACACTACTACTAATATTATAATTTATATTATTAGTAGTATAATTTGAATATTTTTTGTTCAATTACGCAAAAACATCAGGACGGATTTGGATGAAATTAAAAAAAAAGAGATTGTGTGTACCGTGAATACATATACTTTTAGAATGGGCGCAACTAGCCTAATATAAATATATATGGACATGGTCGCTCAATAGTTAGTGGAAAACGGTATCTATTGGATATAGTGGATACCCACCTATATGCATCTACCGTTTTAAGGTATAAAAAATGTATGTAGTTTTATTTTTATACCTGTCAAAATCTTTTCAATTTAAACTAGTTTTTAATGTATCTAGACACAAAATGTCTCATAAATGCAGACAAAAATACATGTCTAAAAATGAGGCGAATAGATAAATCATATCGTAAACAAGCCTTTTTGTGTAAATTATCATTCAATGTTTATACCGATACACTTCTGTGAGGTACAGTTTTATCATAGTAAAGACATTATACATAGCATACGATACAAGTATATCATATGGCATTACGGCAGTAATTTTTAATACGTAATAGCGGCTTGAAATGACCTTTAGTCAAAATTATGTTCTCGCATAGAACAAATTGTATTACATATTTTAAATTTTCGTTACTACACGTAGCGTAGTTTAAATGTATAGAGTGGTAAAATTTGAATTTAAATTTACGTGTATTGGGACCTTCTCGGCAGTACTGTAAATAGGGTGGTGCCGCCGGTGCCCAGACCCGGCGTAGCCTCTGCGGGGTGCAACAATGGCTAGACTGGTCAGGACTATTATTTTTCGGTTTCGGTTCGGTTTTCTGCTGATAAGTTTCTGCTGCGCCCCTAGTTCGATTCCAACACATATGTAAGGTACATAGATGCCATTGTCACTAAGTCTGTTAAATTAGGCAAAACATAGCGCTCTATTTAAAAAAAACCGGTCAGTGCGAGTCGGACTTGCGCACGAAGGGTTCCGTACCTATAAAAATCAGCAAAAAAAAACACGGTTGTTGTATGGAAGCCCCCTTAAATATTTATTTTTATCCTTTTTTAGGGGCAACATCATCATAAAAATTTCAACTGTCTAACTATCACGGTTCATGAGATACAGTCTGATGACAGACAGACAGACAGCGAAGTCTTAGTAATAGGGTCCCGTATTACCCTTTGGGTTTTCGTACCCTAAAAACAAGGGCGCAGTTATAAAAGTTCGCATATGGCGCAGAAAAGGCACTGCTTATGGGGCCACAATTGCTAGATGATTGTTTTATAATATATGGCAAAAATTGTATATCCTACATCATTGAATTGTGTTAGTCAGCTAAGTATATATATATATATGTATATATATCACTTTGATTGATATTTTTTGTCGTAACTTAAATAAGCTCCGCAAGCTGTCAAAAGCGCACATACATGTTAACATTTTTGGTTACATGTCATGAATCCGACAACCGATCTATGTATTGTATATTCACGCAAAAAAGATAGCAATCGATTGTCCTGTTATCATAGAGCCTGTGGACACCACGTTTTTTAAACGAGCCGTCGTCGTGCGTTTTGGAAACGGGCGTCAACGGCGCACTTCTATCCTACAGAGCTGCGTCTGACTTGCGTGCGTATCGCGTCTGTATCGCTACAAATGTTCGGATGCAAAATATTTCGATGTATTTTTTTAAAATTCTCTATTGCAGAACTGTATAAAGTTGTATGTAGTAGAATAGCCTCGCATTTCAATAAAATTAGAGTTATACTTAGTATTATGGTACTTGATTTTTTTATTGTAATCTTAATTCGGTATTTGAATAATGGCGAATCTTTATGAAATAATAAGTCAATTGAAGCATGCAATTAAATGTAAGTATTTGTAAATCGAAAATCAATATTAAAATCTGGTTGGTGCTGTAGAATCAGTGCAGATAATTAGGTATTAACTATTTAACTCTTAACTGTGTGTAATTTTTTCTCTGTAAAATCCACGTTGATCACTTTAATACTAAAATAAAGCTCCTTAATTTACGTCTACTATTTATATTACACCTTGTTCTATGTATTTGCTTCTTTTTTCCACCTTAAATATGAAATAACGCTAGTCAAATACCGAATTAAAGACATTTTTGTAATGCGTGTCGACATCTTGCTATCAACCAGATCTTTTACCACGGTGTTTCTTTGTTGTTAGATACTATCGAAATATTTGGGCTTTTTCGACTCTGTTAAAGATTCCATAGCGTAACATTTCTTATCTAAAATTATAGTACCAACTAGTAGATAACATGATAGAAATTGTATGCAAACATGAAATTAATTTCATTTGTTTTTTATTTATTCTAATGAATGAAGATGTCGAAGGCTACAGTCGGCGCTACATCAGTGTATGAACTTGTATGTACTACGAAAACTATTTACTCCTCACGAAGCAGTAGCGTTTCTGCTTTGTGAGGAGTAAATACTGTTCGGTAGAATCCTATAAATAAATATACAAATTCTATTGAACACTCTATTGTACCAGAGTTTTATGTAGCAATAACATATATTGGTATTGTTGTAATGATAGACAAAAATGTTTGTATATGATGATCACATTATTGTTACTTTTCTAGCAGTTATAAAACATATTTTCCAAAGGGAAGCTATTTTCCTCAATAATAAAAGACCAGTAGGTATTTTTTCTTGTAATTTTAATATAAATATAATTTCCATGGAAAATTGTTTTGACTAGTACCATTCTTTATACATTGAAATATACTTATGTGGATTTTATGATTTTTTCTTATTACCTACCTAAAGACAGCCTTGGTAGACAAATTTCTTGCTCATGATTTCATTTAAATGTATACATTGCTTTATTGCTATTTATTATGCTTTATGTTATTTTATTCTTATTATTTAAACTAACTAAAATTAAAACTATAACTTATTTACAGTATTTAAGTAAGAAACCAATTAATAATCATTATTCTACTCTGTGGACTTTCCACCAAAATGTTCCCCGTATAAGGTTAGTGGGTAAATAACTGCAACAATCAGTTATTTCCATATTTCACTAATAGTAAAATAGTAAATTTCATATAATATTTACTTTTTATATAATAATTGTAGAAATAAAATTAAAAATTATTCATGAATTCCTAGAATGATAAATTGCAATTGCCCTTATTAAATGTATAATTATTATGCTCTTTCATGGTAATAATGATATTTGTCCATAGAGACAAGACAACTTATATATTATGAGATGGACATGTAATGTAGGCAAACATGATTACTTAATACAAAACAACATCAATATTTTTAAATTTTGACTTCAGCTGTCTTTCATAATCTGTGTTTATGATTCTAGGGCATTGATATACTGCAAGAAACTTTAGATTCTTATAATATTCTGATATAACATCAACTATCATTGGTGATATATTGCCTATTTTAGATAGACTTAGGCTTTTTAATGTTATCAGATTTGGACTACACAGTGTTCTATGTAAATTAGCCTCAGTGAAATTTATATTATTCCAAATTTGCAAATGTTCTATTTGTTTTAAATTAGTTAATTGTATTAATCCTGCATCAGTTAGATTTTCACAGTGGATTATAGCTAGATCTTCTAACAACTTACATTGTGACAATAATAATAAGCATTCATCATTGACAGCATCTCCTCCATAAATATGAAATGTTTTGATAATATCCTTTTTTGATGTTATCAATTCTCTTACAAATTCTATATTGAGATTTTTTATTTTCTCTATAAAGATATAAGTCAAATAGTTGCATCGAAGTAAACTATCTCTTGTCAATGCTGGAAGCCCAAAATCCGATAATGCTAAATAATTCAGGTACTTAAAGTAATCATATGTTATGTGCAAATCAACATTACTGGTTAAAGCTACTGAATTCTTCAAATTAATCTTCTTTAGGTTTGGCCAATCCTTGATTTCCTCCTCTAAGTCCTTGCTTATGCGACACATAACCAATTCCAGAGATATTAGATTACGGCACTGTTGAAGTATTGACTTGATGACAGAATAGTTATAAACATATTGTATTTTAAGACACCTTATACATTCACTGTGTGATTCCAATATGCTCCAACTCCTCTCACTCTGTTCACTTTGCCCCAGTTTCCCAGAGTATTTAAAAATAATGCCCCTCCATAGCCCAGCATCTCTAGCAATCTTTTTCCATCTAATGCAAACCTTTTCACATTCTAGTATAGTATCCAAAGGCAATAATTTAAAGATATTGATCATTAATTCATCAGGTAGAATGTCGATTATGTTCAAAGCATAAGTTTCTTCGTCCTTAGGGACTGTCATGATTAATAACTAAGTTTCTGAAACAATAATAATAAGAATGATGAACATAAACAAATAACTTGAAAATTTATTAGTGTTAAAATTAAATGCTGTTAATATTTATGTATTCTAAACATGGCAAAGATTAAGTTTTTAAAATGAACACGTTACTTACCTTAGTTTTTTAAGTGAGAACAGTTAATATAATCCAAACTGTGCTACTGACTCCAAAAATGCAAATCATGTCTATTTTTAGTTTCGATCACAAATATTTAACGTAATTTGCGTATTTACTCTCTCCCCCCAAACTACTCCACAACAAAGAGAGGGGCATGATAGGAATAGATAGGATTCTACGCAGTGATTTTATTTGTTTTACTGTATGTTTACTACTCTTTCTATTAAGTACAGAACTATCACCATGATAGCTACAATTATAACCCTACTTTTAAGTATTATCTTAATCTAAGTAGCATCGTAATAAATAGTATTTAAACGTACACTTTTAAAGTAAATAGACATTATTAAACTGAGATTTAAGAGACTACTACTTCGTTTAAGTTCGTTTGACTTTGACAAATAAGATACCTACTAATAGTGTTGCCTAAATTTCTTTTTGTCTGGACCATGGATTTTAAATCCTTCGGTCGAAATAAATAATGATTTCATTACAGCATTAGCGTTTTTGTCATTTAGTCAATAGTCCTCATTAAGTGAAACAAATAGAGAAGCAAACCTCATTATGGCGCGTCGCAAAAAGTGTAACCACCAATCGTAGCTTTGTAACCACTAAAATTTTTAAAGTAAACATAGCCAAGTGCGAAGAGGTGATCTCAATTGGCCACCGAGATCTTGTGATTTAACACCTTGCGACTTCTTTCTTTGGGGCCACGTGAAAGAGAAAGTCAACACCAACAGCCCATCGTCGATTCAAGACCTCAAAGATGGAATTCGTGAGGCTATCGAGGACAAAGGGCAGCCACTTTGCGATTAGGTTATGGAAAATTTCATGAAAAGAATATTGTCCTGTAAGCGTGGTCGTGATGGTCATTTGCCTGACGATATTTTCCACTATTAACGGCATACCTTCCTCTTTATAATGAAATAAACATCCAATCATTAATTTTAAATTAGCATTTTTCTTTGAATATCAAAATAACACCTCTTATTGGAAAACCATGTATTAGGAGCAGACGCGGGCGGCGTGGCCAGGTAAAAAATGCCTGCATATCTGACTTCATTTCCATAAATAAACTATTACATTCCATACTACTATTCTATACTATAGGTAATTAATATTAGGTTCCAGAAACTACACATTCTCTCAATATTATAGAATAACCTAAACAATGTTGTTAATTTTTTGCGTTATTGACGTTAATATGAATACATAAACATTTCCGAAAGTAATTCCGCTTGATTTGTTATGGCTTAAGACATTGAAACGCATTCTTTCACTATGTATTAACCAATTTTTTCTCGGTTCAACTAGGTTGGCGTCTCATTGAGCACTGAAGTGACGTTAGCTGCACATATGGCTGTGGCCATATGTGGAGTTGTTACGTATTACACCACTAAAGAGTACATCGATGACAAAGACGTCTGGCTCTCACTTCCTACCTGCACATTGCTCGCTGGAGATCTTGTAGCCATATAGACATGACTGATCTGCTGTGTTACGTGAACTATCTGTAAATGATTGCTATCATATACTTAATTTAAAATTATTGACTCTGTCTCAAAATGAATAATGTTATTGTTTCGAAGTTTTTCTTTTGTATACCTAAATATAATCTAAAATAATAAGCATTCAGACAACCGATCGAGCATATATTGTGTTTGCCTACTAAATAATTACTCTAATTGGACCAAATCCCGTGTTCATGCCCGCTTGAGTATGTTTCGCCGGACCGTCTCAACTGGGTCGTGTTGAAACCGGTAGTAGATGAACCCACTGAGTTTGTTTCGCTGGGTCTTCTCAGTTGGGGCGCATTGGATCCGGTGGTAGCATTAAAGCGCGACCGTCGTTATTAACACAAGGTCCGTCATAATAATAATACCTTTAATATAGACAGAACCATTGACAATATGTAGTAAAAATATTAGACTTAAACTAGATAATTAAACATAATCTCTTGACAATAACTTGATACGAGCTAGCTAAATATCATTTCTGTAATAAAATAAATTTTATAAATGTTTTCATACAAGATGTACCTAAATATCTATGTTACTAGAAATAATATCTAATGTATACAACTATATTACTACAAACATGTTCTGACTATTTACAAGCGCTTTTTTAAAGTCTACGTGAATAAAAACCTTTTTTATTTTATTTTATTTTTTATATTTATTGGCGCGGTAATAACTAATATAGTAGTTATATATCAATGATAGTCCCAGTCAAAGACTAAAAAGTTAGTCACACACAGTCAAGTCAGTCCTAGTTCCCAATTGGTATACCGCTAGGTATACTAAATGGGAACTATACTAACTTTATGGTCCTACCCCAGTAAGGCAGTGAACTGTGAAGGCTTCTATGGAGTTTTCGAATCAACACGGAAAATAACAATTCACTGCACAACTACAATTAACTACACAGACAAGTGTCAAGCACTTAAATTATGGATGGATGGATCAATGTATAATTTGCAAATCATGCAAACAATGACATTCTAAAATGTCATTGAATGCAAATAAATGATCCTAAAAAATCCATTAGCAGTTCCTTCCTGGTCGTCATCGCTTTTCTAGCATTTCAATTAAGTACTCTGTCTTGCACGATGTGATCGTTTTAGACTTACTTTATAAGTTGACAAGATTTTCGCCATTCCTCCACACCAATTTCTTCTTCTCTCTCTCTTCTTCTGTTTATGATTTACCTATATTGCTGTCCCGGAAAACGTTGCGGCGTCTTAAAAATAAATTATAATAATTGTTTATTACTTTGCTATAGCTACACACATTGGTTTTTAAAGGTTGATGATACAAGAATTAAGCTTAGGTTAAACCTTTGAGAGAGCTGGAGTCTGGACTAGGCTCGAAATCTGTAGGACAACTTTCCAGTAATAAATATACATAGACATAAAACCTGGACTCACAGCACAACACCACCAAATAATAAATCTAAGTAAACTAATAGCCACTTTAATTTACTTTCTAATAATCACTTTAATGCATAAAAAATATCAAGTCCGGTCGTTTATGAGGGTGTTGTCTGCTATCATTCATATCCTTTTCCAATGCGTGTAGAAACTTCTCGAAGCCGTATAGAATAGAATATCTTTATTTGCTTTGAATGTTGGTACAAACATTCCTTGTTAAAATACATTTTGAAGAATTCTTGTACATTCTGCCTTAATAAAGTGTGCAAATTCATTTTTAAACTAAAAAAGACATGGAATTTTATCTAAATTCCCAGTCTCTGCAATGTTTAGATATAAAGATCTCCGAGGCCGCGCGGTCGAATCGCGCACCATATTGTCTGGATCTGGCAACTCTCGTCTACAATGGACGGACTATTATTTTATCATAGCTTTAGGCTTTAGCCCTTTAGCCCAAAGAGTGGAGTAGAATATTATATTATGCTTTAGCCCTATTGCACCCAAACAACATGTTTGTTAATAAGTAATAGAATAAAACAGACAATATTTTTAAATTATGTCATTTAAAATTTTAATCAAAAAGTGATAGGTACAGACTTGACCTCATAAAGGTTTTAATAACATTTTGTATCGGTCTTAGTTCAATAATACCTTCTGAAATACAATAACAACAAATGATATTTTACTTATAATTTTATATAGGCATATCTTCGTACATAATATAACAGAAAAACCTTCGAAACCTTCTGTTTATGTGGTCTGAAATTGTCTCTACATAGATTAATAAGATAGATATCTTTTACAATAACTGTAGGTAAAAGTTTTAGAAAATAATAGCACATCGTTAAACTATTAGGAGCTTTTATTTGGGGTAAATCTAAATCTATCTTGAACAAAACTATTGGATTCTGTTTTGTTACCAACTTCGTGCTGATACGTTATCTTTATCTTTCAATACGTGTGTTGGAGCGAGACCGAAAATCCGCATCACGCCTTGGGGGCCTTTTTATTTTTTGCCATACACCGCTTTACTCAGTGAGTCGGATTCCGTCGGGGCGGGTCGTCACTACGAGCTGTTATATCATCGTTCATAATTTGTGTATAGTACATTTAGTATAAGAGTAGGGCGACCCGTTTTTACCCGACTAACGTACTTAATCACAACATTAACGATGTTGCACCTAAAGAATATCGCCAAGACGGTGGTTCCGTTGAAAAATAGTATCCAGAATGAAGCTGCCAGTAATATGCTCAAACTTACGCCTGCCGCCGTGAACGTATGCTGCCGCACCTATGCAAGCCACGAAATTCCAGACAGGCTCAAGGATATTCCGACCAGCGGGAACCCGAGGTTCTTCGACATGGTAGAATACTTCTTCCACAGAGCTTGCCAGGTGGTTGAAGATAAACTGGTAGAGGACATGAAGTCTAGAGTCCCCATCGAAGAAAAGAAAAAGAAAGTAGCTGGCATCCTAAAGCTTATGCAGCCATGTGATCATATTCTCGAAATTCAATTCCCGCTTAGGCGTGACTCTGGTGATTATGAAATGATCCTAGGCTACAGAGCACAACATTCCTCACACAGAACCCCAACAAAAGGAGGTAAGTCCTAAATTTTATAATTTTGCTTCAATTTGCTTACATCATCCACGTAATACCTACTTATTGTTAATAGACACTTTTATTTATAGCTCGCGGGACACGTGATGTTGCTATACCTATGTAATTTTAAATTATCTTAAACTCTCATTATGTAGACTTATTTTGGGTTTAACAAGTAAAATTTAAAAGATAACTTTTATAATAGTAGAGGTAAAGTAATCAAGTGCTTGTGGCAGAAAGTTTTAAGCGTTTTGTAGCTAAAAATATACCTATTTAGTACAATTAAACTTCCTATTATTATTCATTGAAGTAAAATATAACCTGAAATCAAAGTGGTCACATGTTTTAATTTAGCTGTACCTTCTGAATTATGGCATTCACCTTGATATCGTGATTTGATTGTCTTTGTTAACCTAAAAATAAGTGGCAATTTTCTACTATTATCACGGAGCTTTAAATGAACTAAGTAGACCTCCTACGAATATGTAAGTTGAGTTTTCTGGTGTGCCGCCAATAAATATTATACGGCATAAAATGACATCTTTCAATAACGTAAAACAATAGTAGTCAGATACGTACAGAACTACATGTATTTTTAAAGTTTGGATCAAAGAAGCATCCGTGATCTGCGCCTAATTTCCTACACAAAAGGGATCAATATGCACTATCTGGATCATAGAAAGTGGAGTGGACAGTAACTAAAGGCTTAATCTTCATAATTTCGGCTACGCTACTGGTTCAGAAGGTGGTAGCAACTCCGAGCTATATTGTGGTGGCGTCATCAAAACTTAACCTGTACCGAAAAATAAAAATCAATACATTCGTATCATACTCTATGTTTGCATTTTCTGTTTTTGGTTCGTAGAAAGGAAGTTGATTGTTCTTTCATGTTATTTTATTGAAGATGACGAATAAAAAAATGCTCTTTGGCCCACACTATTTCTTATATGGTAGGTAGGTATATAATTGCTACTTGCCCAAAAGTATTTTCAGCAGTATTAGTACAATTTTTGACACGTGGTAGAATTCTTCCAATATGTGTCATTGCTTTATTTTCTTTCGTCCTTCAATACTTCAGTTATTTCCGGCTCATCGAAAGAAACGTATAGTTCTAAAACCCTTTTTACCGTCTGAGCTAAAATTTCTTTGAAATCACGGGAGAGCCGCTTTTGAAATGGTTTATCAATCCTTAATTTCACCTAATAATATCGGTTTAGTTCGAAATTTCTTCCGCCATAGGTAATCGAAACGTAGTAGCCGCGTTGTCAGGACATTTCTGGTACATAAAATAGTAGCTGTGCCCCGCGGTTTTACCCGCATTAAACTTTATAACTTACAGCCTATGTGTTAATCCACGGTGTCAGCTAACTCTATACCATATTTTATTAAAATAGCTCCAGCCATTTAGACGTGAACACTAACAAACTTTCGCCTTTATATTATATTTATTAGTGTGATATACCTACAATTTTTATTGTTATTTTTCTTTCATACCACAATATTTATAAAATGGTTCAAAATTGTTTCTAGCTTACCGTAGAATACTTCGGATATAGTTTCAATTAAAATTTATGTTTGTATGCCAGGCCTTCTTTCTACATGGTTCATTAAAAAAAAAACTATCCACTCAATAATTTCAGCTCGTTTTAATATATTGATTTAATATATGATACGGTACCGAAATAATTTCGGCATAGTTGAAAATTTGTTCTAGCTTTCCTCAAGTTAAATAAAAAATACAAATTTCTAAAATCGTCGTTTACGTTCCTATAATCTCGACTCTAACCCAATTGTTATAAGAGGAACACCCAAATACTCCGAAATATTTTATTCCGAATTTCAAAAGTCCGAATTGCATAATACCTAAGATGTGTAATGTCCATTATTAAATATCACGAAATTTATCTTACCGAAAGTCATAAATGCGATTTGTTAGATTTCCGATTTTCATACGTTCTAAGAGGGTTCGCGGTCCGAAAAATGACATTCCGAATTTCAATACTTCGAATAAACTAAAAGTCAACATGTTGTGCTACAAAATATTGTGACAGAAACGAATCGCTGCAAAACCGACTTCACGTAGTCTTGTCTGCCAAACCCTATAGTGTAATTTAAGCCCGCGACGCACGACTGCTTGAATGCTGCATGCCTGCTGCCGCCGAGTACCAAATCCCCTCTATTGTAGGTAAATCATTTGGTTTAGGTTAGATTAGAATTGTGACCAGGGAAACAAAATATTTTTATTCGAATTATTATTAAGACGGACTGTTTGTTATTCGATCTATTGAAGCTCGGTATTTTGAGAATAGTAATTATAAACGTTAGGAATATTGAAATTTAGGAATTACAAAACTAGGAGTAATGATAAGTCTGAGTTGTAATATTCGAAATTTTCTACCATTCGGAATTATGAAAGTCGGTATTTGTGACTGTCGGAATAAAGTTTTTCGTATTAATGTAGTGTACCCTGTTATAAGATTTATTTGTGATCGAAGATTCAAGATCTATGAAACTCTGTCGAGGACCAAACGTAGGTTAGTAGTAGAAACGTATCTTCTATACAAAATTGTTATTGATGCTATTACAAGACAGGCGCTCATAGCTAGATGGTCTCACCGGTCCGTAAGTGATCGGCGAGGTTCAGCAACTAGGCTCGCGGTCAGTCCATAGATAAATGACCACAAAAGTGGTTTAATTAGGTTCTGAGCGTATCGGTACTTCGGAGGGCACGTTAAGCTGTCGGTCCCGGTTGTAGCCATTAGATAACAGTCGTTAAGCCATGTCAGAAGCCTACTGGGCGGCTTGAATAACTCTGACACTAGGGTAACCACTACCCGTAGGATAAGCAAGCAACTAGGCAGGGAATAATTAAAAAGTTAACAATCACATAAGATCGTTTATATAACTTAATATAATGGGCACAACTCTGTAGGCAGTATTCGCTTGTTTTTCGGAAGGCAAGAGTAGATACCTACTTAGTCAAAATTGAACTTCATCTCGTCATAGTCAAGACATTAATGATTGCTTAAAAGAACATTTGCTATCAATGATGTATCCGTCAAATTAATAAAAATATAAATGAAAAGAGGAAACATTTTAAACATATATCCTAAAGAAAATCCGTAAATTTAAGTCGGAATCAGTTATTTTTAATTATCCCCTGTATGACTCGTACTACAAATTTTGGTATGGATGATATGCATAGTAAATAACTTACTGCTAAGTACTCAGCCCTATTGAAAAATTAAAAAAATCTTTTGAATTTTAAGAACTTTACTTCGAGAAGAGCAAGCGTTAAATCGATAGGGGGGCCATTCTGTGTTGATTATTCATATATGCATGCGTTAATCTACATAATATATAGATGTTTCGGTAATAGTTCAGTACTTAACAACGATTAAATATATCGTTTTCCGTTGTCTTATCCGGATCAATCTGTTAGTTGTAACCGATCACGCCGAATTGTTTTGAAAATGTTTGTTTTTAGGCTTCTGTAGCCAAATGGCATAAAACGGAACCCTTATAAAATCGTCATATCTGTCTGTCCGTCCGTATGTCACAGCCACTTTTTTCCGAAACTATAAGAGCTATAATGTTGATACTTGATAAGTAGATGTATTCTGTGAACCGCACAAGATAGATCGCATTAAGATTTCACACAAGAATGGAAAAAGAACAATAATTTTGGGGGTTCTGAATAGTTTGCGCGAGAGACACTTCCAAAGTGGTAAAATGAGTGCCCCCTGTAACATCTAAAATAAGAGAATATAAAACAAAAAAAATATATGACTTACATTACCTTGCAATTCGCTGTTAGTTTGCAAGTTGCAAACTAACAACGAAAATTGGTTTGAACGAGATCTAGCAAGTAGTTTTTACCTATTAATAAGTCATAAATCGTAAACCGCAATTTACCTTTCATTTAATCAACTGAAATACTTGCTACTACGGAATCCTTCATGGGCGAGTCCGACTCGCACTTGGCCGGTTTTTCTTTCATATTAAGTCTACTTAAGGTAATAGGCAGCAGATATAATATAAATTTAAACTGAAACCTAACAATAGGATATAAATTACATTTTAAAAGAGCTACCTGAAATATCATAAAATCAGTCCATACCGATGTCGTAACGCACACCTTATAATAATGCAGATAAATTACATATCGTAGTAAAACTCCGCATGCCATAACTTGTTACAGTAAAGTATCCACATGGGCTGGGTATTGCGTAATTCGCGTACCCAGAGCTCTCTATACCGTCAGAGTTCTGCGGCGTTTATTATGCAGAGGCGCTGTCGCAACATTGTGTCTGAGTCACGTTCAGTTAGATTATATCACTATTCGAAGATTAACTGCTATACATATATTTATACTAAGATCTTATATATTTATATTCTCTTTATCCAAGCATACTGTGGTTTTTTTACACCTAAAATTGATATTATGAGTAATAATCACTTCATGTCCACAATTTTCTTAAATCTTGTTTTTGAAAGATGCTACCCGCTTATTACTATTGACGACGTAGGGTAAAGTCAAGAAACACCAGTCCTCAATGGGGACCACCATCTCTGGGTACATTAATTGGAATACATCATAAGTTATTTGGCTGGAGCCGTTTATAAAGCGGAGATATATCGAGACGAGCTGCTCCTTTAGTAAAACGCAATCTGCACCTCTCTTCAACTCCGAAGAATTTAATCCTACCCTGTACAATACCTACGACAGATGAATTATGTTGCTTAATATATGCAATCTGTGTTGCGTGACATGTGATTAAACATATCATGGTCACCATAGTTTTAACGAACACCCTCTTCTATATAAATCAACCTCGAAATCGACTCTCATATATCTCCACGTCAGTAACTGAGTCGAGGTTGGAGTCACAAAAGGGGTGCCTCTGCCGCGGGTAACCTTATTAAAATACTACTCGCCGGAATTGTACGGTTAAGCAGTGAAGACTCCAAGGCTAACTGAAATGACCGTTATCATGTATCAAAAATCTTTCCAGATCTGAAAAACTGAGCTTTTCATAATTCTCATAACAATAATCAATTACAAATATTATGCCCTATTATATGTAAATTATAATTGTTTTACTAATTGGTAACTAGTCTTTATACTATTTAAATTAAATTATACATAATTATTAATTCATTAATACATTTAAATAATAGTTTAGATATCAAGTACTACTCTACTATATAGGTAAAACCAATTTGTAAAACACCAATTTAGTTTTTTGTCACAAACCAATTTTGTTTTTTTTGTTGTTTGGGATTAAATAAAATAATAATAAAAATATACCGTAAACTCGGGGTGCCCTATTCCTGATTCCTATGTATCTTAGTAGCCACTGAGGAATGCATTTATACACCTCCTCATTCCATGATCAAATCAGTTCGATGGTATAGTTTACTGTGTTGTCTATGACATTACATTCGCTTGCAAACTTTCAAACTTCCCAATACGAAAGTTTAAACTACTGAGATTACATTGTAACCAGTGGAGCTAATAATAGGTTGACAAAAAAACAAGTTTATCTTTGACAACCACGCCCCCTATTTCTACGTTGGTAACAACACCACTGTACGGTAAAAATAGAGTGAAATCATTCATCAACGTGATAGACTTTACGGTAAAATGTAGGTATGTTCAAGCACATAGGTGTCGCACGTGAGCGTAGGCAGGCAGAGAGATAGGCAAATGTTCCAAACAACAAGATAAGAGGTTTAGTTTTAGGTATTTACCACGTTGGCAACCGGAGGCGTGGTTCTGACGCATTTGCAACGTCAGACTATGTTACGTAATTACTGAAAATAAAGTTACTACCTGTTTTCCCCTTCACTTGTCGCGACAATGGTACCTATGTTCACACGTACATATGCACCGATATCTGAAAATGAATAACACACAATATTATATTTCATTTTGACACAACACATTGCATACGAACATTATGTTTACTGGTTTAATTTCTTTATAATGCCGTTGCGAATTTTATTTATCAAATCCTCAAATAAACTGTATTCTTATAATTTTCAAGATTACTAAATTATCAAAATCAAAGGACAAACAACATGAAGAAATCGCGCAGGAGTCACTGATCCGTAGCGAGATCATAACCTGATTTTAGCCAACGGTATACGGGCGACAATGCTACATTTCTTTTGACCATAATTAGCGAAAACTGTTTTCGTATTTCATACCTAGGTTAATTTTACCTCTGAAACACATTTGCTCATACCAGCTGGCCGAATGACATCCGCTCGCATTATTCGTGATGCCATAAGGTTGCCAAAAATTTTTCAAGTTAAGACCTAGCTAGATCGCTTTAAGCAATCATTGTATTTGAATGCCCAATCGTTTTCTCAGAGGTTCAACCATTTCCAGCAAACTATTTGGTAAGTATACACATAATTCATTTCTTTATTAATAAACTTAAAAAAATGTAGGAGTTATGTGGTTATATATTACAACACTATAGTTACACAATGGCACCTGGCTTTCGTTGGCATGATCGCAGCAGATGAGTCATCTGCATTGGCGCTTGACCCCGAGACGGTGTTTGCACTCTTACAGGGTAAATAAGTAGACAGATTTTTTAAAAGACGTGGTTTTATTTCTGACTGTACTTCGTTGGGCATATTAAGCTATCGGTATAAAATTTAAAAATTCCGCTCAAGAACTTATTGTTACCGTCAAGAATTTATGGAAACTGTCCCTATATCTTTTGACCCCAGGTTTTCACCCCCGTCTATCAGTATACGTAATTTGGTAAGACTTCTAAGATCATTTCAATACAATGCCATATGTCTAAAAATAACAGACGCATTGTTCTCTATCGGCTGCTAGTAAATGTCATTAGTTATACCTCAGAGGTGGCGGGTAAGTGACTGCAATAAAAACTAAAATATTTGTTGACATGACCTAACAGACATTATTTGTAAATAGTCATAATACAATTTAATTTAAAGTATTTAATATAAATGTATTTTAACGCACACCAAAGGTATATGATACATGAGAACAGAATTAAAATATAAACATATTACAAATAGGCGGTCTAATCGTAGTTGGTAATCTCTTCCAGACAACCGTAGGATGGACTAGAAAGGATGAATATATTAAAAAACCGGCCAAGTGCGAGTCGGACTCGCACATGAAGGGTTCCGTAGCAGCAAGTATTTCAGTTGATTAAATGACAGCAAATTGCGGTTTATAATGTATTAAAAAAAACTACTTGCTGGATCTCGTTCAAACCAATTTTCGTTGTAAGTTTCTATGGTAATGTACATCATATATATTTTTTTAGTTTTATCATTATCTTATTTTAGAAGTTACAGGGGGGGGGGGGGCACTCATTTTACCACTTTGGGAGTGTTTCTCGCGCAAACTGTTCAGTTTAGACAAAAATGATATTAGGAACCTCAATATGATTTTTGAAGACACCTTACATGTATGGGTACGATGAAAAAATTTTTGTTGAGTTACAGTTCTATGTATGGCGACCCACCAAAATTATTGTTCTTTTTCTATTTTTGTTTGTAAAAATCTTAATGCGGTTCACAGAATACACCTACTTACCAAGTTTCAGCAGTACAGCTCTTATAGTTTCAGAAAAAAGTGGCTGTGACATACGGACGGACAGACAGACAGACGGACATGACGAATCTATAAGGGTTCCGTTTTTTGCCATTTGGCTACGGAACCTAAAAAGAGAGGGTAGTCAAACACGTATTTAGATAATACATGGAAAAAGTAAAAGGCGCGAGATACTAAAAAAAAACTTGTGTGTACTTATGTACACGCGTTAGAAGTTATACTTCTTAATATACAACTTGAACATAGTTATCAATTTTCATACCACCTAGAACTAACGTCATGCTGTTATTTTTACGATGCGCTCGCATCGTGTGTAAAAATTCACTCTCATACATTTTCATACCACCTAGAACTAACTTCATGATGTTAAATTTTTGGTGTCGCGTCGGTGTGCGCGCGCATCGTAAAATTCACTCTCATAATTTTTCTCCATCGCGCCAAAAGAAGTATAACTTCAATAAAAAAATGTATAAATCTGTCAAAATTCGTATTAAAAATACGTATTGAAACATTCAGATTTATAGTAGAATAATAGAAGTAAAAAAGCAGTATTTTAAGTTCAAATAGTAAGTGTTTAATTTATAACTACTTAGTTATTTTACTTCGGTACCTAATTTACGATATGCTTTACTTTTAACGAGTTTAGTCTGTCCATGGCAATGCAAAACACACATTATTGTAATGGCGATAACTGGAGCATCAATATTCATGTTATTTTTTTGTTTAATAATAATAAAATCCCGTGCATGAATCGGTCAATGATCAGTTATGCATTTTGTATGGGACGCATATTTTACAAACTGATCTTGTTTGCTAGGTTCAGTTCCATTGGTAGATAGCACTCCTTATGTTTCATGCACTTTATATGGATTGTGTGTAATGAATTCTATGGATTTTACCAAACGACAAAGCATAAACTTTTCAATATGATGTTTGATAAGGTCTTTGAAAACGAGGCTGGTTAAATACTATATCTTGAACTTCTTAGATAGACCTTTAATATATTTACCCAGTGAAGCAGTGAAACCACCCAGAACTAATAAATTTATGCAACTATCACAGCAATGCAAACTACATTGCCCAGATAGTTTTAACATTGATATCATCTTCTACTTTGACATATCTAGTATAAAATCATATATTCTCTGGTCGAATTATCAACACTAGTTTCTGTAATTTCGTGACTGTGGTTGCAATATCTTGATGTGGGTAGAAGTCTTACCAGCGATAGATTTCATTAAATTTTCTGTCAGTACAAAGAGTGAATAAGCCAATGATGTTATATAAATACAACATTTAACGTAATGAGGGCTACCGCGTATCAATTTGCCGCTAGAGGCGCTACCATCGCGGCAGGTCTACGAAACGTCAAAATACACGGTTTTTGTTCGGGTTACGCTGTTTATTAATAAAAACTGCGATTATAACTAAAAATTTTGGTTTAAAACTTAATAAATTACAAAATGAGTAACAGCTCGATGACTGTAATAAATATTAGAAAAAATATTTAAAATCCTGTTAAAGTGTTTCATAAATATCATGCCGCAGTGTTGTGCGGGGACTGCACAACACTGCGGCATGCTATTTATGAAACACTTTAACAGGATTTTAAATATTTTTCGTAAAAACATTCGTCGCGTCCACAATAACAATGATTTTGATCAGCTATAGTGGACCTTCCGCGACAGTGGCGCCGACTGGTGAGCACAAAAACGGTAGCCCTCATTAACGCACGCCCTTAGACACCCCAATTAGAATATTATGTTGTAATCATAATACATACACAGAATGTTGAATTTCACATGTATATTTATGCATTGTTATTTACTAAATTAGTTTCTTGGAATAAAGTTTTTTTTTTGTATTTTGTATTGAATGATGGACTTTGTATTAATACAAATAAAACTGCGATTTTAAAAGTCTTATTACTTTGACTTACGGTCCATTTCAATTTGTTTTGACAGTACAGGGTTAATATGACAATAATTTCCGTAGTTTTAATTATTTTGGAATAAAAAAATACCTATATTAAAAATGATAAAATAAAATAAAATAAAATAAAAAAGGTTTTTATTCACGTAGACTTCAAAAAAGCGCTTGCAAACAGTCAGAACACGTCTGTAGTATTATAGTTGTATACATTATTATTTCTAGTAACATAGATATTAGGTACACATGTATTGATAGTATTAAAACATTAATAAAATTTATTTTATTAATGTTTATATATATTAATGTTTATGATATAAACCGATTTAGTAAACGATTCTGAAGAAACTATTTTCAGGAAGTGCGTTAATTAAGTTACATGGTGTATATACGTGTATGGCGGAATTGACATGTTTAATTTCAGGGAAAATATATTAGATTATCCTCCCTCAGCTACATGTAGACATGCGTTCATTAAAATCGAGCGGAAAACAAAATCACCTACCTACTTAATATGACCTACAGAAGGTAATGTTTCCCGACATTGATGACTTTTTTAGTAAAATATATTCTTAAGAAAATAATTTTATTGCACCTAAATTATCACCTCAATATAAATTTGCTATTTCAATATAAATACCTATCTACAAACAATTCAATACATTTTTTTATACGCGACGAATAGATCGCGTTGCTACAAAGACGTAGAGCAAATCGTGTTGAAAAAGTAGGTAGATACAATTTATTTTAGTCACTCTACGTTTGCTCTATTTATACGTAGACAAGAAAATGCGCCAAAACACACCTCCATTATGAACATCGAACACATTTATAGAATCTCAAAACAGCTTTTACTACTTGAACATCTTTCTCAGGGATTTAGGTAATTAGTGTACGTTTACTAAATTGGATATTCAAAAATTTTATTAGTTTTTCTTTCTCTTTCGTAACAAGCTTTTAAATAGCTTCAAAAAGCTTTGCTTATTCTTATCCGGTCATTATCCGGGTTTCTAATGGTGTAAAATATGAATTTAAAAAAAAGTTAATCGTCACTCTATGTGGGTATGGAATGGACTATGGGTGGACTTTGCTTGACATTATCGAGTCGTTGATTTCTTTGGAGTAGGTACCTCTTCTGTGAAGACGGTTTAGCTTTGAGAAACATGTCAAACATGTCACTTCTATAAAATAATTATCAAACTGAATCTATAGGCACAAAAATTTTAGATTAATATGTTGACGTGAAGTTATTCCAACCTAGCTTAGAATATTTATTCCGAACACACATCATTATTTAAGACCAGTTTTGTGATAACATTGAGATCCGAGGAGGAATTTATATCAGTAGGTATACCGAGGTAAAGATAATATAATACTAACGTAGTATAGGTCAACACTTATATTAAATATGATTCGCGGGAGATGTTCCATTTGTGATAACACCGAAAAAGTAACTTAAAAGTCTTATGTAATTGTAAATATTTATTGCATTTTATTTCTTCTATTATCTTCGTTTTATATATTTCGATAGTTTACCTTTATCCGAATCGTCGCGGGAGACCTTGTGAATAATAATGTGTACCTACCTAGTTGCTACCTTCCGATTCGCAATAACATAGCCAGAGAAATGTAGTGTGGTGGTAAATGCGTACAGTTATGATAGCCCCCATAATTGGGTTAGTTTGCAATCATATTTTTCGACACAAATATAAGTTGTAAAAAATAATCGCCAGCTCAACCGAATTGAAAACCAACTAAATAGTATTAAATAAATTTCGATTAAGTATAAAATACATATACCTACATTTTATTAATATGGGTGCAACTTTGAGGAGTGCCCAAGGGTGATATGCTTCCAAGATCGAATTAAAAGAAAATGTGTCAAGTAGCCGTTTGGTTTCCCGCCCTGAAATAATAACAGGGCCAACCCTATGGTATGGTTAGCCATCGGCCATCTTAATATATGGGTGCACCTTTGAGGAATGCCCAAGGGTGATATGCTTCCAAGATCGAATTGAAAGAAAATGTGTCAAGTAGCCGTGTGGTTTCCCGCCCTGAAATAATAACAGGGCCAACCCTATGGTATGGTTAGCCATCGGCCATCTTAATATATGGGTGCACCTTTGAGGAATGCCCAAGGGTGATATGCTTCCAAGATCGAATTGAAAGAAAATGTGTCAAGTAGCCGCGTGGTTTCCCGCCCTGAAATAATAACAGGGCCAACCCTATAGTATGGTTAGCCATCGGCCATCTTAATATATGGGTGCACATTTGAGGAATGCCCAAGGGTGATATGCTTCCAAGATCGAATTGAAAGAAAATGTGTCAAGTAGCCGTGTGGTTTCCCGCCCTGAAATAATAACAGGGCCAACCCTATGGTATGGTTAGCCATCGGCCATCTTAATATATGGGTGCACCTTTGAGGAATGCCCAAGGGTGATATGCTTCCAAGATCGAATTGAAAGAAAATGTGTCAAGTAGCCGTGTGGTTTCCCGCCCTGAAATAATAACAGGGCCAACCCTATGGTATAGGCTGGCCATCGGCCATCGTGGGCATCGTAAAAGGCTACTAAGTGATACAAGAGGTATTCGGGCAGTAGCGAATCCTGTGTATTAACTCCCACCGTGTCCCACCTAACTGCGTTCACCAACTCGCCAGCCAAGCGCGGCAAACAAACTACAGCAAACACCTCCAAATGGCAACGTTTTATAAACCTTTGGGCGAAGCCTAAGCAGTGAACGATATCAAGTTGACCTATGCTAAGTCTGAACTACTGTTTAGTTTTTATTAACCTATAAGAAACATACAGTCGATTTGAGAAACTACTCTTTTCATGCAGTCGATCAAAAAATTTGAAAAATAGTTTATAAATAAAAAGATATTGCATCATACAAGTGTCAAGATTCACTGAAATCGCCGTATCTTTGTGCAGATAACCCCTCATGAAAACAAACTTATTTTAAGTTTGAGATTGACAGTCTGTGATATCATGACACGAGTGGTGATGAATGAGAAATGTGCCAATGATAATAAGATAACACCTGTAATAAAAAAAACTGTAATCAATGTAGATACTTGGTGACCTCTTATTTTTTGTTTTGATAAGTTGCCATACCATGCATCTGATTAACAGATTTTCATTATGGCAAGTTGAAACACACGTTGAATATCGACATTTGTGGATAAACCTATTTTTGTAAAAGATATGACCATCAAATATCTTATAGCAAAATTTAATAGCCTATTCCAAGCTGCCTAAAATATATGTCTGGAAAATAAATACTAAAATTACGATGGCTTGACCATGTCGCTTATTTTCTTGCTGTTGAATTACCTACGGAAAACAATATTGCAATCGGTCCCAGCTTGAAGCTGTAAAAATGAGAGCCAAACCTGGATTATGTCGATTTTAATATTGGTTTCTTTTCACGTGTAAACGTAAAAGCCAGACGGATTGTGGACTGGAAACTCCTCTTAACTGTGCGCCATGCGGCATTGTGCACTGTAGGTACTACACATTTTAACATCGACATTTGGTGCATAGAGACACTCCCTAATAATGGTTTTAAAAACTCTTTAGCGCTGTCGATTTGATTATAGTAATAAATTCCCGGCAAAAATACCGTAGACGGCGTATAACCTGACTCGCAGGTCCACGAAGAACGCAGTTAACTACGCTTCATGCGGCATAGTGTGAATTGCAGGATACATTTGAACATCGACATTTGAACGGACACTGTGTGTAGAGAAACTTCCACAAATTATTTTTACAACATTTTAACACTGTTATTTTTATTATAATTATTTATAAGTTAAATAAATAATAAAAAAATATTAACTTCATTTGTGTTTAACTCTAGACATAATGAAATAATGAAATTTATTCAGCACTTTGGTATTAACATACACTTGTACTTGTCAAGTTCACAATTTAGTACATGAACATAGTAGAATACAGCATAAAAAGGTAACAAAAAAATTTAATTAATCCGACTGTGCGGTCTATTTTATCACATATATTTTATTAAATCCTTAAATAAATACCAAGTTACTAAGTTATTATTTTTAAATTTAGTTTTACTATATTAAAATTAAAGAATTGAAGACTACGAGCAGTTGGTTAGCGCAGAAGGCTCTCCAGTAGCTTAATTTAAGCGACTTATACCTGGGGGCACCCTTATGGGGTTCGGGCCACAGCTCGGCTCATAACTACCCTAGACGGCGGATACGCTTGCGCGCGGGTCAATAGAGAAAGCAGTTAACTGCGTTACATGCAGCACAATGTAAGCTCCAGGTAATATTTGAACACCAACATTTCGAACGCAATGCGGGACCGATATTAATGCACATTTTATTGCATTACGGAGAGAAAACTCACCAGGACTCGCGTTCTGTTAAGTTATGGGTGTTCACCGTCCTCCCAGGGTACGTATCCCGACCATCTGGGATATGGCGCAAGAGGGGAGCACCCCTCATTCTCGGGGCCTCCCCCCATTAGGCTCCAAGAGAAGTCCACGGCTGGTTAAGTTTAGTCGGTGCGAATCCGACATACCTACCCGCAGACACTTTTTGCGAGTGGCATACCTATAGGCATTCCTCCTGCCTTATAAAAAAGGTGTTCACCGTCCAAGCTGTTTGTTTAGATTTGTTATGAGATCACATATATACAGGGAGACTCATTTCCTATCTTTACCCGATTTTAGGTATTATGGAAGGGTAGCGTTTTTGAAACAAAAGGGATGCTATTATCTGATCACAATATGTACCTAATCATCATCATCATGTCAACCGAAAAACGTCCACTGCCTGACCAAGGCCTCCCCCAAGGATCTTCACAATAGCCGGTCCTACCTAATGTCCCGTACTACTACTACTACCTAATGTCCCGTAGTAACTTATAAATCTAATATTTTAATGCTTAATGATAAATATTTGATACTTTTAAAATGAATTTAGATTAATATTCCTTAATAAATAAATAAAAAAATATATAATGTTATTAGTAGTTCGCTTAACTTTAGCGAGAATAGCTACGATCGCCAATTGTATGTTGGTATAGACGTGACAAGTAGAAAATGTATTGTTGTTTTTGTATGTGAGATACGGACGTTGAACACTAATTACTTACCTAAAACCTTGTATATTACACTAGCTTTCCGCCTGCGGCTACGCCCCTCGTTTCTTCGTTGACGAAACTATCGTTCATCATTTGTTTGATTATTTTTTTTAAATCCCTTTTTCCTTATTCTATGGACAGTAGTTACCCTGGTGTCAGAATTATTCAAGCCGCTCAGTAGGCCTCTGACATAGCTTAACGAATGTTGCCTAATGGCTACATCCGGGACCGACAGCTTTACGTGCTCTTCGGAGCACCAAGACGCTCAGAAATTAAATCACTTTGGCGGTCACCCATTTATGGACTGACCGCGAGCCTAGATGCTTAACCTCGCCAATCACTTACGGACCGCTGAGTGCATCTAGCTGTGCTGTGCGCCTTTTTTATATGTTTATTCTATTTTAAGTGTGTGTTTATACATATTATTTTCGGCACTAGAATTCCTAGCGAAGTATTGCTCAGTAGGTAATAAAATTTTAGTTAACCTATAAACTGTACCTATTTTATTTTGCACTGCCATCCCAATTTCCTCGAACGTATTAATGAAGCGGATGGACCACGGACGCCATACTTAACAATTTAGAGCAATTAACTGCATGACGTAAAGTGTTTGATAAACAAATTACTCTTTGTTTGTAATAAATAGCTACCCTATGTGTACAGGGTAAAAATGTTTTGGTATAATAGTTCTAAGCTTTTCTGGGATTAGGAATGTGACGGAATTATTTCGCATGTGATTCCATATACTAGTAGTAGTATTTTTCCTGGTTGAATGTCGGTCAATGTCAACGATAGGTATAATATTGAGCAGGAGTGTATGCGCAAAAACAGGTGCACTCCCTATTCCCTCTCGTAATCCGACGTAAACTGCAATCCACCACTACCGGAGAAAATAAGTCTGTTCTGGTGAGGCGCAGAACCGATATCTTTACGTACTCTCCAAGAGAAGAGCGTATGACACCGCCAACTTTCAAACTTAGGGCTAGCCCGACCCTGGACTTGTACATAGGACCTAATTATCTGCGATCGAACACGATACTGCTAGACGAACGAGATAGTTAAAAATCATATACCACTTAAGACCAGGCCTTGTTTTTGAACATTTTTAATCTTATAGCCGTAGATGTATTTCAATAACTTTGAGTACTTCTAAGGAAGGTACGGAAACTTCACTGTGCAATCATATTTTTTTACATCTCTAATTATAAGGAAGAAGAAGAAAAATTCAGTTTCCCGTGTTTGATTTCATAAATTATATTATAATTATTATGTAATCTTCATCAAAACAGAAACAATCAACACATAACATGCTTACCATTCAACACGACACATATTCGCATCGGAATAAAACACTGACCATTTTCTCATTTTCTTTCTTCCACAGGTATCAGATTCTCAACCGACGTCACCAGGGACGAAGTCAAGGCTTTATCTGCGTTGATGACATTCAAGTGCGCGTGTGTCGACGTGCCTTTCGGTGGCGCCAAGGCCGGTATCAAGATCAACCCCAAGGAATACTCAGAACATGAACTCGAGAAAATCACCCGCAGATTCACTCTGGAGCTTGCCAAGAAGGGATTCATTGGTAAGAGTTTTTTTTTATCTTTATAACCCTGACTGTAGCGCAGGACTTAAAATATGGACCTACTCTAATAGGATATTTTTTTTGAAAGCTAGTTTAACTAGGTGCTTAATTGTTTCATTTGAATAATTTAAACCATTAAATAGCTATCAGCACCTTAATGCTCCTAGACTTGAGCATTCATTTGTAACAAATCATCAAACCTTCGCCGTTTTTTAATTGTCGTACTGAGCAACGAACAGAGGCAAGCATAGAGCTTAACACCACTGCGAACATTTTCACGATCATTCTAGTGAATGCTCATCAAAAAATATTCTTCACGGAGATGTCAGAGAGGAGGTGTTAGCCGATAGCGATGGGGGTGCGGGAGGTGTGGACATAGAGGGACGGCGGCGTAGCGGAACAATGACAAAATACCTCTGCTCGGGAAAAGTTCAAAGCAAATTGACTATCATTACACTAGAACGCTCCCGTTTATTTTTTTCTGTAATGAACTATCGCTAGAATACTTGCACACAATATTACCACAGATATTCTGTGTATACTAGTTTGCTTTTCCTTTTAAAGTACTTACACTAACAATCAGGTTACGCTAAATGTGTATATGTGTTTAGTGAACCTATTTTCATATTGAGCTCACTTTATGTTCCTCAACCAAAATGTTATGGACAGCATGAGTTTAGCTAGTCTTTTAAAGTACAAAAGTAACAAGATCTAGTAACGACTTTTAGATAAAACTATGAATAGACGAGTTAAAAAAAATTGGCTCATGATTCAAATGCGTCGGCAACAGCTGATCGCCAACTTTTTGTGGCGAATGAATGAAATATGAATATTAGTATCTACCTGACGTTTTTTACACACCAGGTGTTAAAATGATCTCACTTTACACGTTGTATCCAGTGGGTGTTAAAGCGGCATTGTAGGTACTAAAGTTTAAGTATGTACATACGTATCAACATATTCTTCTATGTATAGGTGTCTTCCTGTTACTCAACTAGAAGATTACAGCTTGCTAGCAATTACTTATCTGTAAATATATAATTATAACAACTTTGGTTCTTGTTTTCGAATAAGTCTTATAATATCAGCAGAGATAGGTATCTGTGCTAGATATATCTGCATGTACACAATTTTATTTTTTTATTCGTTTCATTATTAATACACTTGGTACATATTAGGTAATACGACGCAAGTAGGGCTGTGTCATTATATGCTCTCATAAGCAAAACAACACTGCCAACTTACTTACTGACTTTGAGTTGCTACCTACTGAAACATTTGAATTGAGAAAATCTTAAAAAAAAGAATATTTACTCGACCCGAGTATCGTATCTGCGACCACGTTATCTGCGGTTGCATACGCTCTCGCTAAAACCATCTGCTTACTGGTAGTAAGTAGGGTATTTAAAGTGGGCGGCATAAAAGTTAGTAATTATTGGTGGGGATCATGCTGGTCCATACATATCCATTCGTGTAACATCTAGAAAATAACACGTAACAGCAAATAAATATTTAAATTATATAACTATTCTATACTTACACTAAATAGACTACAAACAAACATCTTGTTTTTCCATTTAACTTAGTTTATTTAGCATTTAGGTAGATGCTTCATAATTATCTTATTTATTTACATATGTTACATGTAAATTGTAACATCTCGACTTGACCTTGTTTGACTTAGTTCAATGACTGTCAACCGCCGCAGCACGTACTAGGTCGATAACCGGTACTAAATTACAGTTGCGTGTCATAAATTATCAGGCAACGACTCAATCGCGATTTAACAATATTCTCCATCGAAAAATGGCTTAGGGTCACAAACGTTTAAAAAACACGAACCGGTTCAACTTTGTCATGAGTTAAAGTTTTCTAAACTCAGCACCGAAGTTTTTTTTATTACCAAACAACCATACGTTCACGATATCAACCGAAAGACGCCAACTGCTGGATAAACGCCTCCCTCAAAGATCTCCTGGTCGTCATCACAATTGGTCTTGAGCTGTCTGCGTCACAAGATCATTAGTCCTTCTTGTAGGGGGCCTACCCACGCTGCGTCTTCCGGTTCGTGGTCGCCATTTGTCGCGGTACCTTACCTTACTTGTACCTTATCCATATTCCAACGAGCTCTAGACCTTACTCACACTCAGGATCTATAATCTATACACATCATTATAAATCTATATTCTAGAGTGTAGAGTAAGCTGTGAGGCAGAAGGATTTTCCGAGTAGAGCTGCTTATAAAGCGATAGATAAATGCTTTCTCTCACTTAGTTAAAACTGCACGGTATTAAAATAAGTACATATTGGCGTGGTTGGCAAATGCTTGCTTTTCACGCCGGAGGTCGTGGGTTCGATTCCCACCAGGACAGATATTTGTGTGCATGAACATGTCTGTTTGTCCTGAGTCTGGGTGTAATTTATCTATAAAAGTATGTATTTACAAAAAAATAGTAGTATATGTAATATATCAGTTATCTGGTTTCCATAGTACAAACAAACTGTGCTAAGTTTGGGATCAGATGGCCGTGTGTAAATAATGTCCCAGGATATTATTCTTATTTTTATTCAATAGAAATATCAAATTAGACATATCAAGTACACGCCCATTAAGTGGTATACCGCTAAATGGATGCTATTAAAATTTTTGAATAATATTGCCTTACCAGGTATCTGGGGACCATGCCTACTTCAACATGAATAAAAGTTATACACCAAATGTTTTATTCCTTATTTCTAATTTGGTGTACATTCAATAAAATAATTAGAAAACAATAGAATGGGGGGATAGGCCCCATAGGGTTCAGGAACTCACAATTTTGTTAAGTACTTGTCTAGAAACGTCGGGTGACCCAAGTTACTTTAGCCAGCGTATCTACTTACAACTATCTACTATACAAAGAGGTACTTAACGTCTTCGGTTTTTTGAGCACCCTGCCCGTAGATGATGAATAAAATGCTAATTTTATCGTAGTTTGTTTCTTATGTTCCTTTATTACTAAATAAATATAATTTTAGTTACATTACATTCATTAATTTAATCTTCGTAAATATGACCATGTGAGTGACTACCGAGCTCAGCTAAAGTGGTTCCCTATTCGTCAGCGCAGAACGATGAGAGCCTTAACTACCTTATTTTCTCTTCTACACTCGCCTTCTTCTCCTCTATACTTAACTTCTCAATTCCAATATCTTCATAACAATCATTCCAAAAATCTTCGCTCTTCTCACAATCGTCTTCTTCAATGCCCACCTCATCGTTCTGATTTCATCCATTCTTCCTTTTTTGTTCAATCCATTCTTCTTTGGAACTCTCTACCTACTGAGATCAGGATGGCAAAGAGTAGCTTTTCTTTTAAAAAGAAAATCCGGGAACATATTATGAAAAATATGGCAGAATCAGCCCAATAGCTCTTTTCTATTATAAACTTTTCTCTAGGTATATATTTATGTCTATGTATGTATATTTATGTATATGTATGTATATTTATGCATATATGTTTATTATTTTATAAATATATATTATTATATTCTAGTTTTAATTTATGTAGTTTATGTAACTATTTTTATTGTAATTTTTAAGTATAAGATTTATCACCTCCACACACGACGTGTTAAGTGCACCTACTTTAGTTTTCTCTGCATCACCCTAAGGTAGACTGGTAGAGAATGCCTCCGGCATTAAGTCCGCCTCTGTACATCCATGTGCAAAAGTTTTAAATAAAAAAATAAATAAATAAATAAATTATTTATATGTTAATAAATACAACTATGAAAATTTATCCCTTTGTATGTTGTTTAGGACTAATTGAGGTCACATTATGTAATTTAATTACAAGTAGACAAATATTTAATTTAAAGTCGAGAGGCGATAAATGCATTCCATACTTATACCTACTTCATTGCACTCGTATTATCACTATATGGTAACCGATAAGAGGAAATTGAATTACATAGCTTATCGGATAAAATTACGAACAACCAAAACGTTTCACTTCAATGTTAATCCAGATAAAATATACTTATTCTAAAAAACAAAAACACCAAATTCTGTAACACTTGAAGTTGATGTCAATAAGAATTGGAAATTAATATTAGGTCTTTACCTATGAAATTGCCGTTCTGCAGTACTGGCCATTTCAAATCAAAATAATTTTTGTTTGGCTAAGAATTCTAATTTCAAATTAATTTTATTTTAAAAACATGGATTCTTTTTTCCAAAAGTAGTCATTTCTTTATTGATTAGTGTTACATTTTCATCGCATTTCAATCTTTTTCGTCATCATGGATACGTTAAAAATTCGAGTAATTATGGAATATGAGTACCGTCGTGGCAGCAACGCGGCACAAGCGGCACGCAACATCAACGACGTTTACGGAGCTAACACTACAAACCAACGCACCACCTGTTATTGGTTTGCTCGCTTCCGTTCTGGAAATTTCGACCTGAAAAATGAACCTCGCGGTCGTCCGAAGACTTTGGTCGACAATGACGAATTAAAGGCGGTTGTGGAAGCTGATGATACACAATCTACGGCTGAATTAGCAGCAGCTTTCGACGTTAGCGTCAAAACAATATTGGTCCATTTGCGTCAAATTGGCAAGGTAAAAAAGCTTGACAAATGGGTGCCCCACGAACTCAATGATCGCCAGCGCGAAGTACGCGTCGAGACGTGCCTTGCACTGCTCAACAGACACACAAATGAAGGAATTTTGAACCGCATTGTTACCTGCGATGAAAAATGGATTCTGTTTGATAACCGCAAGCGCTCAGCAAGTTGGTTGGATCCTGGTTCAGCACCTAAACAATGCCCTAAACGAAAACTTACCCCTAGAAAAGTGATGGTCACTGTTTGGTGGTCTAGCGCCGGTGTGATTCATCACAGCTTCTTACCAAACGGGGTGAGCATTACTGCAGATGTGTACTGTGAAGAACTGAGCACAATGATGGAGAAGCTGGCGCATCTCCAACCAGCATTGGTCAATCGCTCGTCTCCGCTGCTCCTGCACGACAACGCGCGACCTCATACTGCACAGCAGACGGTCTCCAAGTTGCAAGAACTGGGGTTGGAAGCTCTCCGTCATCCGCCCTACTCACCAGACCTTGCGCCTAAAGACTACTACTTTTTCCAGAATTTGGATAACTTCTTGGCGGGAAAAAAATTCAATACCCGAGAGGCAGTACAAAATGCCTTTGAAGAATTTGTTGCCTCCCGTCCAGCTGATTTCTTTAAGAAGGGCATCAATAAACTGCCACTGCGATGGCAAAGATGCATTGATTGCATGGGTGATTACTTCGATTAATACAAATAAAAAAATTCATGAAAAAAATTCGTTTAAATTTTTTCATACAAAACGGCAATTTCATAGGTAAAGACCTATTATATAATCGTAGCTAGAGTTGTTTTTGTTTTTCCCCGAAAAGCAAAATATTCCAACTGTACCCGACATTTTACTTATAACCTATCTGGACAAAATTATATTAGCCTCACAAGCACATCTACATTCTGAAAAAAAATGAAAAATAATAATAATCCCAAACGTTGGGTAGTCGGTACATACATGAAAAAAATTAAATTTGAAAAAGAACATTCTTCATTTTTGAAGTCCGTTAAATAGTAACATAGAATAGAGCAAAAAAATATTACTCGTCACAAATATGCTACGGTATCATACGCTAGCTAGGCTAGGCAGCGTGGTTACGTAATAAAAAAAGTTATATCGTCCCATAGCGCAAATCCAAGACTGAATATATAATAAAATCGGTGTAAACTGTACCTACAGTTTGCAATTATTTTGAGTACCTACTTCCGCACCAAGACACGAATTTTCTACACGGTCCACCAAAAGTACTTGGTGAGAATTATTTGGTGTAATTTATGTAAATGGATAGCGGTAAATACTAATATAAAAGTAACAATATATTAACGACACGAATTTACGAATGACTACCTCTGTATAACCACAAATTCTGTTTATCACAGGGCCCGGCGTGGACGTGCCTGCCCCTGACATGGGTACCGGTGAGCGTGAAATGTCATGGATCGCCGACACATACGCCAAGACTATCGGATTCCAGGACATCAATGCACACGCCTGCGTCACTGGAAAACCTATCAACCAGGTAATCTTCGATATTTATATTTCCCCGCGCGACACTTACATTCTCAGATGGCCCCCTGGAGACGATGCCTATTGTTGCGGTGGATTTTCCATCATTTTCCATCATCATCATGTCTGCCCCCTGCATTAATGCGGGATAAACAATAATCGCCACGCTCGGCAGACGTGTTGTCGATTGCAATTTGGTGGTAATACTTCACGAGGCTTTATAATAAATAGCCAAAATATTATCAAAAGTCACATGATCGTTTACGTGTATGTGGATTATTGATACAATGAATTTGTATCTCATTACATCTACAATTACAAAAATCAAGGCCACAGACAAAAACACATACATCAAATTCAGTCGTATTATTTTGTAATCTCATTTGTCACTTTTGCGAAGAGATGTGAAGAGATCGCACCTAGCGATAAGGCCGCCATTTGTACAATCTTGATAACATGCTCAGTTCTTTATATAATAATATTTTTTGTGTACCATAAAGAGTAGTAATAGTTTTCATGTAGAAATTCAAATTGAACTTAAGTTATGCCAACTTGTTTACTAAATGGAGTGTGATAAGATGTTTTAAACGAATTCCATTGTCTAACAATATATATATCTTGATACATAAGTATTAAAATATATAAAATTACGTAAGCCGTTCTTACATACCATAATAAATCACAGACTAAATGTACTGACGTGGGTACAATACCCACGTCAGTACATTTAGTCTGTATATAATACTTTAATAGTTTTTAATTTTATGAAAACCAGCAACTCGCCCTGGATTCACATAGTAGAGTATATTTATTTCTTTCCACACAGACGGTGCGATTTTTACGTACATCTTCAACAATCATAGTCATATTTCAGCCGATTTTCCCACAGCTATAAGGAACTTAATACTTGTTGTTGAATGATTTCGTGCGACTGTTTGCAGTATATAATATAAGTTTGATTTTTCCATTTATAAGCTTTCAATGTTTATTTTATTTTTATTTTGTTGGAAAACCTACAGCTGTTGATATGTGATTAGCTATTTGTATATAATGTAGAAAGCCAATTACAGGTTTTCACCAATAGCCATACATTATAAAACTGGTACATGTTTGCTTATATACCTCGGAGACATGCAACTGAATACATATTTTAATAATGTTAGTTTCCTTACAGTCACTTATTACTAAAGAAATCAAGGCATAGCAACCGCTTCACTGTTTTTATGTTGAATGAATAAGGGTCAAATTTAGCTTTAGCTAATATTATATTCTATATTACCAGGGAGGTATCCACGGCAGAGTGTCTGCTACCGGTAGAGGTGTGTTCCACGGCCTCGAGAACTTCATCAACGAAGCCAACTACATGAGCATGATCGGTAAGCAAGCTACCTATTTACATCCATAGCTCACTTGGGAATGGCAATGGGTCAGCGTGAGTCGGCCCCCGTATTATAAAACAATTAATTTCAGCATTATTGATACACATAAAGTATGTATCAATAATGATCCAATGAATATTGGCTAAAACAGTATGAAAATCACCTACCATCAGGTAGGTAATCCGTTGCTAAGTTGATTTTATTATTTTTGACGCAATAAATTTCTGTTAAAAGTTTAAAACCTATCTATGTATCTGTCCCTTTGGTATCGTAGGTGCCATATGGATACCGATTTCAATGCATATTTTACTTTAAATCTTCTCAAATAGACCATCGGAAAAATAAAAAAATATATTCGATAGCATGCTTATAAGCATCATTTATATTTTTAAACCAACGAATAAAATCAAATATTTTGAATCTATTCTTCATGTCAAACAAACACCAATCTAAACGACTGACGTCATAAGTAAGTAAACAAACAACGTTATCTGCCGTACTGTCAACTCGCATTTGACTGTTTGACAGATCTACGAAATAGTTTGATGTGTTTTCGTCCCATAACGAACAACTTCACAAAACATTTAAATAATACCTTGCATGGTATATTGCTGTTTGTTTACACATGATGACAAAAATATGAATGATTGACATAAATTGCCAGGTACATAAACAGCTTTGTATAAATTAATTTATATTTTTCCTAGGTACATACACATGCATCATTATTCTTATGAGTTACTGACAAGTTGTCCGATACCCTACTGGAGCCGTTCTTGGCTATTTTCGAATAAGAAGTCTTTCACTTTGAAATCTCCATTTGGCAGTAACTTTATCATATTATTAGGTTCAATGATAGAGGTCTTAGTTTTAACAAATGGCCTATCCCGTCCATTGGATTAATCACACAAATGTTAAATCATTTAATTAATATGATACATTTGAAGAATATTTTGGTTATCATAATTACTTAGGTACCTACTCAAATACTAAACGTTCGGCGTGACATTGTAAATTGTTCACCTGATTTCAAAAGCCTAAGTTCGCACAAGATACTTTCTTATATAACCGTTTACTTCTTATCTTATTGCACATCTTTGACGGGCCTGTTGGCGTGGTTGGCAATTGCTTGCTTTTCACGCCGGAGGTTGTGGGTTCGATTCCGACAGATTAGGGCAGATATTTTTGTGCATGAACTTGTCCTGGGTCTGGGAGTAATTAACTATTTAAGTATGTATTTACAAAAGAAAAGTAGTATATGTAGTGTATCAGTTATATGGTTTCCATAGTACAAGCTCTGCTTAGCTTGGGATCAGATGGCCGTGTGGGAATAATATCCCAGGATATTATTATAATAATTGCAAGAAAGAAAAAGTGATACGAATCATTTCTCTGTCGTTTTATTACATTAAGTATTAAAATGTTTTTAAGGGATATTCAAATTTTATCTCGAGCAAATAGGGCTTACGGATTACATCCTTATCGGCATTGCCTGATAACGTCCGATGTGTGATTAGAATCGAATGTTAAATTGATTTGGGATATTAAGGATTAGCGATAACAGAATCAGTTACTACCACTGAAATAGCGACTGCTGGATCGGCTTAAAAAAAAAGTATTTTAGTTAGTATTAGTAAGCGAAATGATTTCGCTTCATATCTTAACTAAAAACTTGAGATGCAATTACACCAATATGATTTACAAATCAATCAAAAAACTTTAACTTGTGTTGAAAAAGTCATACTTGAATCCATAGTAGTAACAATTACATTCAACGCTTGTTATGGACCCTGGCAGTACCTAGTTTAAATATGAATTGAAATTCGAATCCTTTTCCCCGTGTCTAATGTTTCTGTATAGTTATAGTCACCGTAGCCTAGTTGGTAGTGCTCCTGCCTACGAAGCTGGTGGTCCTGCGTTCGAATTCCGGTAAGTGCAAATATTTGTGTGATGAGTACGAATATTTGTTTCCGAGTCATGGATGTTATCTATGTATTTACGTATTTATCTATCTATATAAGTATGTATATCGTCGCCTGGTACCCATAGTACAAGCTTTGCTTAGTTTGGGGCTAGGATGATCTGTGGGACATTGTCCCCAGATATTATTATTATTTATTATATTATATTATTATATATAAGTGCACATGCGGATTGGTAAATTAAGTCCATGTTCATCATCATCATCATTATCATATTAGGTGAAAGACGCCCACTGCTGGACAAAGACTTCTACGATTGTCGGTCATGCGCTATCCAAAATCAGTGGTATTTTAACTAAATTCCGTCGAAATGAAACTTGCTATTTATTTAAATGTCTTGATAAAGTAAGCTTGATGTAGGTACTTATACTATCTATCTGTTGTTACTCATTCGTATCTCTGCATTTCATTCAAAATTAATTGTATACTTTTAAATGGCATAACAACCTACATGTAATGTACCGATGATAACGTTTCGCTGAATTGATGACGCTATTCGACACCAACGAAGCTGTTATCTTTTCGTTGAATATCATTAATGTGATATAAGTGCTTAATTATGTAACATGTTAGAAGAAAGATTTGTAGATACACACTTGAAATCTTAGTAGTAATCTTTTATTAATAAAACGAGATGAAAGTGTGCATGCACTGATGTAGGTATTCTCAAGTTATAACAGACAACGGTCGTTCAATTATAATAAAAAAAAAAATCTACGAAAATAGCATATAAAAACGTAGTTTTTATCTTAAATACATACCTAGCGTGATCATCTAATGAACTTATACGGTGAATTCTAAATAATGAAAACTTTATACACTAAACCCGCTATACTCAACCTGTGGCCCGCCGGACCTTTGTAATTGGCCCATCTGAAGTTACAAATATTTTATTAATAAAGTAACTACATCATTATCTTAAAATTACGTTTTAATAGAGACCTAAATATTTTTTGTTTGCGGCCCTCGACAATATGACTGTAATGTGTCTGTGGCCTCTTTAAAAAACCGGCCAAGTGCGAATCGCGCACGAAGGGTTCCGTACCATTATCTATAAAAACGAGCAAAAAATTCACGCTTGTTGTATGGGAACCCGCTTAAATATTTATTTTATTTTGTATTTGTTGTTATAGCGGAAACAAATACACCATCTGTGAAAATTTCAATTGTCTAACTATCACGGTTCATGAGATACAGCCTGGTGACAGACGGACAGACAGACAGACATACAGAAGCCAAGTCTTAGTAATAGGGTCCCGATTTACCCTTTGGGTACGGAACCCTAAAAAAGGTCGAGTATGTCTGCTCTAAACTAATAATAATAATATAATATCTGGGGACAATGTCACACAGATCATCCTAGCCCCAAACTAAGCAAAGCTTGTACTATGGGTACCAGGCGACGATATACATACTTATATAGATAGATAAATACTTAAATACATAGAAAACATCCATGACTCAGAAACAAATATTCGTGCTCATCACACAAATATTTGCACTTACCGGGATTCGAACCCAGGACCACCAGCTTCGTAGGCAGGAGCACTACCAACTAGGCTACGGTGACCGACTCTTTACACAATCTTTGTAATCCGTAGCAATTCTCCACTTTGCATCATTCAACAGCTGTGTTACACAGACCAAGGGTTCTTTATAATACAGCTGTTTCAATTGTTATTATTAAATAGATTCTTCCGGTTCTAAATGTTTCGTTCCTTTGCAGGCACAACCCCCGGCTGGGGTGGCAAGACATTCATCGTGCAAGGTTTCGGTAACGTAGGTCTCCACACCTGCCGCTACCTGGTCCGCGCCGGAGCTACCTGCATAGGCATCATCGAGCACGACGGATCCATCATCAACCATGAGGGCATTGACCCCAAGGTAAATACGATTAATCTATACATATAATAAAATCGTAGGAAAGTCAAAACTGTACATTGAATATTTTTTTTAAAGGATAGGTACTTGGCGTGTGATCTTCAATCGATATCGAAGCTAAAAATATAGTTTTTAGAATTTTTGTCTGTTTGTATGTCAGGGCTAAACTCAAAAATTACTGCATGGATTGACTTCTAATTTTGCATGCATATTATTAAGAGGTCGGGTCAACGGGATATAGGCTGTTATCACGCTATCACCTACGGGGGAGGAGCTGTGATAATTTATAAAGTTTAACGCGGGTAAAACCGCGGGGCACAGCTAGTTATTACATAGTACGAGATAACCTAGTATTTAAGCAATTGGATTGTGGAGTCAGTGGCTCAAACCCCAAGAGCACGCCATCGACTTTTTGAATTTATGTGGGTATTAGAAATTAATTATCTCATACTCTAAATGGTGAAGGATAACATCGTTAGGAATCCTGCAAAAGGCATTAATTATCTCATACTCTAAATGGTGAAGGAAAACATCGTTAGGAATCCTGCAAAAGGCCATTACCTTTGATATTGGTCTTGGACTGTACGTACATATTAATATGTGTGGTTGGTTTTTCGAACAAGACTACACTTACTAAATTATTTTGTAACCTACCAATAACCAACAAACAGCGCGTCGAATTATTCAAACCAAGCATATTGTATGCAAATTAATATGATATTATCGAATACTTATACACTTAGTCAGATTCCTACACAAACGAATAGCGATACAACGTCGAGACTAAGGGTCTTTCTACCATTTTCATTATTTAAGGCGTAAAATTAAACCCTTCTGCAGGTCCAGGACAGACAGCTTGTAAGCTCAAGACGTGCCATATTGATAGATCAAATTTGCGATTATTGTAAATAAGTAGTACCTACGTAAGCTTCGTCTTGGCACTTTGACTGCCCATTTTTGACCCAACATGTCGTCGTGAATTATTCTACATGAGAATGAACCCTTCACGTACAATACATATTGTTGCACTTCCATGTAGCGTCATTTAAGAGGGCTACATAGAATTATAACGCAATATGCTCAAATGCGTTATAATTCTATGGAGGGCAACAATGATATATTTTATCTACGCGAAAGGTTCATGCTCGAGTAGAATAATTCACGACCACATGTTGCCGCATCTGTTCGCCTGTATCCTACACAAGGTCCAAATTAATACTATGGAATGGCCAACAAGGAGCCTTGACCTTAATCTTATAGAACACAGTCAGGGCTCTGTCCAGGCACAGACGGAAGTTTCCCTCCGTAAGTGTTCCTCTTTGTTAGGGATATCTATAAATGGTAAATAGAGAAAAAATATCCACAACTACATTCATTTATGTTTATGTCATAAAAACGTCCATCGCATAATTCATACTTTTTAGCACCTAATAAAAATCACTCGTAAATGTACGTTCACGTTTTAGCTTATATACTCTTCTGTGTTTGGAGAAATAATGTTGTTGGACAATTCCCCTATTGATCACTACCGTTAACTATCGTAACTCTTGTGTATATTTTTCCATTAATTAGGCACAATAATTAAATTTTCTTTATAGTTTTTATATTCAAATTAAATTAATAATAGACAAGACAAGATAATTTCTATGATTTTGATGTGAAACATCTATAGCCGCACGTAAAACAGGCATGGCACGCAAACATTCTGGCGTGGCGACGCATGCCGTGGCAACGCGTCGCCACGCGATACGATAGTAGTGTGTACGGTGTGGCGACGCGTCGCCATGCGCAATCGACTTTTTATTTTATCATTATGACATATTTAGTTCCTATCACAATATGTTCTTTTCTGCATATTACTTTTACAAAATAATGTCGATGTTTCACATCTGCCAGGCGTCCCGTGACGGCTCACACTTTTTTTTTATGGGAGATATATTTATAATGGCATGTCTGTGTGTTGTGGTGTTAGTGCTAAGCCAAGGTCCTGGGTTCAATCCTCGACCTGAATCTTTGTGTAATTAGCACGATTATTAGTTCTGTGTCTGGGCGTAATTCGTCTTTAATATGTATGTATTTAGAAATATATAAGTATGTTTATCAATTGTCTAGTTTCCATAGTATAGGCTCTGTCTAGTTTGGGATCAGATGGCGCTGTGTTAGCTATCCCAATATATTATATCTTAATATATTTTTATATTGTTTTATCCTATCCAATTAAATTGATTTACAAAATCACGATTCTTATAAACAGAAAATATAACTTACTACTCTACCTTCTAAAATTGATTCCAAATTTCCAATAAATTGATAATTTGTTTAGGAATAGTTTCTAAGCAATGTATTTAGACTGGTGATAATATTTTTTTACCCTTACCCTAAGCTTTTTTTTACCATGACCTATGTTCAATCTTCAATACCAGATCCCATGATGTGCTTGGTTTAAGGATTGTCGGAATCTTAATGAATTTATGTGCCACATGAATTAATCATTTATTATCCCCGCAGAAATATGAATGATTACTTCTTATGTTAATTTGTAATAGATAGGTACCATTAAATGCAGTTAATTGAGCGCGAATCTACACGCAATCATGTATGAAGGATTTTAAATTTAAATTCACTTCGTGATATTACAATATTATAAGTTTAATATAGTAATTGTGAACCGTCGGAATTCGTTTTGTTTTTTAAATACCAATCATAAAAATATATTCGTTGGCAACTTCACTGCTACAAAAAAAAACTTTTAATGTTTATTTTATTATTAAAGTTAGGTACTTATATAAAAACAATTTAAAATTAACACTTATAAAATTTATCCAAATATGTCTTAAAGGTTTTCAATATTATTTCTGGTCAAACTTGTGTAGCGTTTTACCTTTCATTTTTTAATAAGTAATAATAATATATATCCTGGGACATTATTGATACACGATCAACTGATCCCAAACTAAGCAGAGCTTGTACTATGGTAACCAGACAACTAACAAAAGCATAATAATAGTCGGTGTATTGTCATAAATTACTATGTATTACGACCGGAACATATTGTAGATAGGTGTGGAAGCATCTCACATACATAGACTCGCCTGTTCCCCAGAGGGGTAGGCAGAGACAACGGATTTCCATTTGTCACGATCTTTGCACACCTTACCTCGTTTACTGTTATTATATTCTTCATACATGCTCGCCGGTTTAAGGTACTTCTGACCTGGCCTTTCTAATCACCCATTAGGATACTGCATGTTCATACAATGCAAAGCAAATACAGTAGTTAAACTACTAACTACCCACCCTGGTGGGATACATTTATTAATTCCTTCTCTCTCTCTATCTCTAAGAATAGAGGGACCTACATTTACGGGAGTGTAAATACCATCTTAATGCGTTATTTCATGCGGACTCCAATCTCATAGGAGTACAGTTCACGTTAACGTGCGACGGTTGCACAAAACGTCCAAGAACAA
Organism: Pseudoips prasinana; assembly: GCA_951640165.1. Classification (NCBI taxonomy): domain Eukaryota; kingdom Metazoa; phylum Arthropoda; class Insecta; order Lepidoptera; family Nolidae; genus Pseudoips; species Pseudoips prasinana. The sequence continues at coordinate 16,933,420 of OX621245.1, forward strand.
TCGACTCTCTCATGTATCTTCACGTCGCGTCTGTAACCACCCAGAGTCAAGGCTGTAATCCCAAGTGGGGCACTATCTGGCACTGATATTATAGTTCGTAGTTTTATATTCCTAGACGGAGCGAACCCACGCTGCCCTTCGTCCATCGTGTCTAGTGAAACAGTAAAAACCAAGGTTTTAAAACCTCATAGCATTTCAAACCTCTAAACTTTTATGTATTCAATTTAATCTAAGATAGTCATGATCATAAAAACTTTTTAAAAAAAAATTGCCGCGGAGCACTTGTAGGATCAGGTTATCGGCCCAAGCAAACATGATTTTGAAATATACTAATTGGCATGATTAGTCGGTCGGGGTGGTAAATCTGTTATCTAAACTGGACTTAAATTAACTTAATATTCATATATTTAAAGGTCGAATATTGAATAATGATCACACGATTGTCCTACCTATTTATATTGATGTCATGAATTTTAATGCCAATCTATGCAGCACGGAATATTATATTTGTCCCTAGCCGATTTCTGAGATTTTTACCAAGAATAATACTTTGCCATACCAATACCTAATAAATTAATAGTTTACCATAATTACTTAGAGCTAATTAATATATATATTATGCACAAGCCTCATCATAGCACCAGGATTAATCTATAAAAAACTCAAATCGGCGAAGGCCAAATAGTTACAAATAATATGTGCCAAAAAGACCGTAGTTCATGGTCACACCCTCTTATAAAGATAAAGAAAACTTATTGATACGTCATGAATATAAATTTATATCAGTTTGTTGCTTACCTACGGAGGTAATTTAGAGCCAAGATTATTTGCTCGAATAAGATTTAAATAACACCAAGATAATATACGTAATCAAGTTGTTTACAATATAATATTGACTCAAGAAATCAGCTTGAAATAAGTACATTTCTTGTTCCAATTAGGTACTTGACCATTAATTATTGAGTCAATATAAAAAAAGGAAACCAAAAATATGATGCATGTAATGATGTGCAGCGCCGTATCCGTGGAAACACTGTGACTTTGAAACATTGTGACATTCTTACGTTGGTAGTAAGTGCGATGTCGATAGAACATGGTATCTATGGACATCGCACTTACTACTACGTTTCTACTACAAGAGCGAACAGACATGGACAATTTCGATATCTGTTGAGATCGCATGTAACAACGTGTCAATATAAGAAGCCGGTTAAAAATTGCAAGCCGCTTCACTTTCCCGGTTTAGTGGTTCAGTTGTAAAACAAACAAACATCCGTATAATAAGTAGGTATATTACAATGCTAAATCTCAATAGTCTAGGTATACATTAAAATTATATTATCGTAAATTGTTAATAATAATAATATCCTGGGACACGGCCATCTGATCCCAAAGTAAGCAGAGCTTCTACCCACAATGGAAACCAGATAACTGATATTTTAATTTTTTATTTTATTTCATTTGGAATTGTTAATAATAATAATATCCTGGGACACGGCCATCTGATCCCAAAGTAAGCAGAGCTTCTACCCACAATGGAAACCAGATAACTGATATTTTAATTTTTTATTTTATTTCATTTGGAATTGTTAATAATAATAATATCCTGGGACACGGCCATCTGATCCCAAAGTAAGCAGAGCTTCTACCCACAATGGAAACCAGATAACTGATATTTTAATTTTTTATTTTATTTCATTTGGAATTGTTAATAATAATAATATCCTGGGACACGGCCATCTGATCCCAAAGTAAGCAGAGCTTCTACCCACAATGGAAACCAGATAACTGATATTTTAATTTTTTATTTTATTTCATTTGGAATTGTTAATAATAATAATATCCTGGGACACGGCCATCTGATCCCAAAGTAAGTAGAGCTTCTACCCACAATGGAAACCAGATAACTGATATTTTAATTTTTTATTTTATTTCATTTGGAATTGTTAATAATAATAATATCCTGGGACACGGCCATCTGATCCCAAAGTAAGCAGAGCTTCTACCCACAATGGAAACCAGATAACTGATATTTTAATTTTTTATTTTATTTCATTTGGAATTGTTAATAATAATAATATCCTGGGACACGGCCATCTGATCCCAAAGTAAGTAGAGCTTCTACCCACAATGGAAACCAGATAACTGATATTTTAATTTTTTATTTTATTTCATTTGGAATTGTTAATAATAATAATATCCTGGGACACGGCCATCTGATCCCAAAGTAAGCAGAGCTTCTACCCACAATGGAAACCAGATAACTGATATTTTAATTTTTTATTTTATTTCATTTGGAATTGTTAATAATAATAATATCCTGGGACACGGCCATCTGATCCCAAAGTAAGCAGAGCTTCTACCCACAATGGAAACCAGATAACTGATATTTTAATTTTTTATTTTATTTCATTTGGAATTGTTAATAATAATAATAATATCCTGGGACACGGCCATCTGATCCCAAAGTAAGCAGAGCTTCTACCCACAATGAAAACCAGATAACTGATATTTTAATTTTTTATTTTATTTCATTTGGAATTGTTAATAATAATAATATCCTGGGACACGGCCATCTGATCCCAAAGTAAGCAGAGCTTCTACCCACAATGGAAACCAGATAACTGATATTTTAATTTTTTATTTTATTTCATTTGGAATTGTTAATAATAATAATATCCTGGGACACGGCCATCTGATCCCAAAGTAAGCAGAGCTTCTACCCACAATGGAAACCAGATAACTGATATTTTAATTTTTTATTTTATTTGGGAAAGTTACAGTGTCTATTATCTAAGGTAGTCTAAAATAAGGATAACTTAGGACTATTTAACAGAGATATGCTACATATATTATTTTTCTTTAAATGTAAATACATACTTATATAGATAATTTACACCCAGGAAAAAACAAATAGACATGCACACAAATATTAGTCCCGGGTGGGAATCGAACCCTCGCTCGACCTCCGGCGTGAAAAGCAAGCATTTGCCAACCACGCCAACAGGTCCGTCAGTGTAAGTTTAGAAAACATAACATCTCCAGCTGAACACAATGATTTACAGTAATACCTTAAATTAAAAAAAAAACAGCGTTTCTTATTCTCCTATAAGATTTATAGCGGATTTTGCGAGTACAAACGTATGTAAAATGTGAATTGTCATTGAGCCACTGGCACTCAATTCCATCAGTCATAAATTATGTTTGAGTGATGTCCTCCAAATCCATAAATACATCAGTCACTGTATTATAAGATAAGTTATCGGTTATTCAGTCGTGACTGTGGTGAAAAACCTATTGTATAATGGACGTCATAAATCGCTAAACATATTGGGTACGTTCAGGTGTTCGAGAAACAAATATCTGATAAAAACTCGTAAAATCATCACGCGATATAATCATGGTTAAAAATACCTATTCACGATAAGCAGTTTGGAATGTTTAATCATGAAAAGGAATCCTATCAACTTTTATTTTTTTTCAAAGACAACATTCACGTTTTTTTAAAAAAATACACTAGGTACCTAAGTATATTGATACGTTATGAGGTACACACGGCTACATATCAAGCTATACTTGTCTAATATAAGCTGACTTCTCATCGTATGGAAATCCTATACAACGCGAGATCAGCTTATACTGGAAATGTATAGCTTGATATGTAGCCGTGTGTACCAGTTATAGGACTAGTCCCACCCTATTATCCTATCTATATATTTTTAGTTAGTACGTTTACTAACCCTTCCCGTTTGTTAACTCTTAAAATGGCGGTAGGATTTTGAATAATATTCGGAACGGTACGAATATTGTGTATTAAAGTGTGATTATATCATCATCATCATATCAGCCGAAAGACGTCCACTGCTGGACAAAGGCCTCCCCCAAAGATCTCCACAATTGTCGGTCTTGCGCTATTCGCATCCAGCAGTTTCCACTGAACTGTGATTATATACATATTTATATTAAAATATTAAACTGTGGGTAACACTCCCGTGATGATACTTCGTTTGCTTACTTCGTTTGCTTACTTCGTTTGCTAACGACACTTAATTAGAAGTTATGTACCTACTTACACAATACGTGATTAGAAAAGGTAGAAAAACAATCGTTTTCCGTTAATTATAGACAATTAGTTACTAGTAATTATCTCTGTCAATTATTGTGCTTTACTAGTTAACTTTTATGTTTGTTTAGGTTATACAATATAAGACTGCAGTAAGTAGTAAGTGAAATAGGTAATTGATCTACACCTTTACCATCGTCGAGGCAACTTGGCAAAAATTAGATAAAATAAAGAAAGTATTATGGTATTTATTTTGAATTCACATACACACATAATGAGTTAAATGTAGATAAAAAACAATACATGATCCACCATTGTTCAAAGGTTGCTTATTTATACATAAATCTCTTACAGTAGACATGCAAGAGATATTGAAAGATAGAAAGTAGTGTGTAGGATCATATACATACATACAAAACTAAAATAAATACAAAGTTCATGACCATGTACAAGGTTTAACATGAGTACTTAGTAGACGTAACTTAAAGCTCTTATTTGGCTATGAAACTGAACATCAGTGTACAAAATACACAAAGAGTCGAATACGTTCCCATACTATTTATCGTCCAGCTGCCCCATTGTGTATGGGGACGCAAATAAAATTGTTCCTATTTCCCAAACTGGTTTTCTTTCATTTGTTCAGTGTCATGAGTAGATTTTGCTCTTTAAATTTAGTCTTGTTTAGGTGGTATCTCTGGTAGAACCTTGTGAGACTTAATCGATAATTTTTCAACAGCAAAGTTTGTAGGGTATTAGGTTCGATAGAGTATTCGCTAAAGCGAATACCAACCAACCCAATATTGACACTTATACTAACTAACTGGCATATGAGGAAAGGAAGGTCTGAATCCGCATCCCAATCCTACGTCTAATCCCAAACATACGTCAGTGCTTCTAAATTTTATAAATAAATTATCATATCTCTATTTCCAGGCTCTGGAAGACTACAGGATCGAGAATGGCACAATCGTGGGCTTCCCCGGCGCCAAGGCGTACGAAGGTGAAAACATGTTGTACGAGAAGTGCGATATCCTGGTCCCCGCCGCCATTGAACAGGTCATCAACAAGGACAATGCACACAAGATCAACGCTAAGGTCAGATTCTTTTACAAACAGTTATTTTTATTAAACGAATGACAAAGGCAAAATATATTTTGTAAGCTAACCTTTCCTTATGTGAGAGGATATTTTTGGAACAAGGCTCCTTTAATGCAGCTTGTGGTCCCGTAAGAAAACATTATGCTCGTTCAAGCGAAATTCTCTCTTTCCATCATTTCACAATTTTCGAAAATTGTGATGCGATCTGACGACCATTGTCGCTCCTGCCTGTTCTATAACAGTTATTTTTATAATAACTCGTTATCTTTTCAATATCATGAAAACATGACGAGGGTCCCTAGGACTTGTTGGTAATAGTAGTGTTCAGTACAAATTAACTGTACAGAATCATGACAAGCATCAAAAGTTGGAAACATTGAAATACTTATTTTGAATCTTACTTAATATACTCGTCAAGGCCACGAATTTAATGAAAATCTCTTTGCTACTATAATACCAATATCGGCTTGAGAAATGTATAATGACGATGTCGCTCATTCGACATCATTCTATAGTAATATACAAATATAGTGAAGTTAGGGACCGCTTTAAATTGAGTAGATTAATGCGGTCTGTTTCTCAGCTCCCTTCAATCCGAAATGTGGGCTTGCTCGTGCATTCACCGCAGTCCAGACAGACCCGGCTCACTTATCCAACTAAAGCCAATTCATTGAACTTTGCTGTCAACACACTCACGCCAATTTGCCAAGCCTATTCACGGATCAATGAACTTCACTCAAATCGATTTGCATACCTAGCTAAAATTATTTTTGTGTCTTAAGTTGGCACGCGTCAATGTTATAAATCAAACTAAATAAAGTTGTCTAATTATAAAAGTATGAAATTATTAGATCACTCACCTAATGAACAATCAACCTCGTCTAGCTAATTTAAACTCTCTATGATTTATTGTCATTTCACATGACTAAGGTTCTGCAAAATTATATCATCTATCGTCATATATAAATAAATACATAGTAAAGACACTTTCCATGTCTACTGGCCTCGAGCTAGATACACAAGTATCGAACACGAAAGAAACAAAAACAAATCAATCTATTACAAGCTTGTACCCGCGCTTATTTTTATACTTCTGGTGACAGCTTTGTCCAGTCCCCGGATTGGTGACAAAACTGAATATGTGGCGCAGAGGTTTAGGTAGTCGACTATACTCGTGATTCGGCATAGTTTTACAGTCTGGGTCTACATTTTATCCATGAATTGCAAGTTGGTCAAGTCCCCCGCGATATAGGGGATTTATTTCACTAAAGTGGGCGCTTTTTATAAAGCAAAGTACTGTCATGTCAGTATACAAATCTACTTATATGACTGCCCTTACAAATTCCCATCGACTCACGTGGAATAGGTCAACAACTTGTATTGTGTAATTGAGACTAATCCGTCCACTTAGCTCGCCTAATCCACATAGGCGAATAATAAAAAGGTTTTAAGCCGTTCAGCTCAGATGGACAATTAACCGTGCCGCCGACGCATTAAAAGGTAGGATCTACTTCCCTCCAACGACTTAATTAACGCTTTTAAGGCGATTAACCTCAAGCAAAAGTTTTATACAATAAATGTACCTATGACTTGTAAGACACCACGGATATTTCATTATTTTTAATAATAGTTCTATTTCTTTCTGTAATATTACAGATTATCGCTGAAGCTGCCAACGGCCCTACGACCCCTGCTGCAGACAAGATCCTGATCGACCGCAACATCCTCGTAATCCCCGACTTGTACATCAACGCTGGAGGTGTGACAGTCTCCTTCTTCGAGTGGCTCAAGAACCTCAACCACGTCTCATACGGACGTCTTACCTTCAAATATGAGCGTGAATCCAACTACCACCTCCTGGGTAAGTTTGAGATCAAACGAACGGCCATTATAATAATAAATTGAAAACTATCAAAAGAAGCCTATAATTATATAAAAACTACTTATTATAATCTTATCATAAAATGCCCTAAATATTAAAGAACAATTTTGTATCAGTGGTAATTCTGTTTTAATTAAATGTTATCAGGGGTGACTACATTTTTACAAATTCAGAAAAATAGTTAAATCTTGTTTTGAAATTTAAAAGAATTTTGTCAATTGTAGTACCTATTGACTGACAGTTGGTCTAGCGGTAGCTTGTTCACCCGCTGAGATCGAGGTCCTAGATTCAAAATTTTGTAAAAAAAATATGTCAGCATCAGCCCGAAGACTGGGAGTTGGCGGTGCCTCGGAGAGCACGTAAAGCCGTCGTTCCTGTACCTGACTTCTTTCCGGCCGTATCGCTAGGCCATCAGAACATGAGAGTGATGGAATAGAAAGTACTCTTGTGTTTGCGCACACACTTGCGCACTATAATATGTCCCGCGCAGATGGCTAATCCCTATTGAGACGGGCTGCCGTGGCCGAAATTCGGCTAGGAGGCCATTATTATTAGTATTGACAACAACTTCGAGAGAGAAAAACATTTCGGCTATTTTAGTCCCTTAACGAAGTGTACCCATTTCCATTTTATCCGCAACGCGATCCAATTGTGCTGGAAACATTATAGCCTTGTTATTTTACCTACATTAATTACTTACGTAACGTTATTTGTATAACACCGGTGTGCGATGTACGGTCATGTTTCTCTTATCTGTTTGTTCTATCAAAATTGAAGGTCATTTTAATATGAACTCTATTGTTATAAAACGCTGTGTTTGATTAAACATATGGAGACAGTGTTGTATAATTATATCCTAGACGAATTTCTAGAAACACATTACTATACACATCACAAATTCGTGCGCTAAAACAGGTGATATTTGCTTCGTTGACATTGATCTGCGTAGCAGGACTTCGACTATTAAGTATATTTTTGCACTAGTTGGACCTAAATCGTTAAAATAATTTAATCGAAAACGTTTGGGTTCCAATACGGGATACGTATCTACCTCATCATCGTCAGTTGTAAGAAGTCCACTGCTGAACAAAAGCCTTCTCCAAGAATCATCTTGGGGGATATTCCATAATCATAGACTAGATAAGCACTTAGAAAAAAGCTGCTGCCCGTCTTCTGGTAGATATTCCCTCCGGTCGACTGTTACGCCTCCCACGCCACGGGATGAGATGAGGTGATGATATTCTGATATTTGCCGCCATCATCACACAGCAATGTACGGTTATTTCCACTGGACAGCACAAATTGAGCCTTAAACGATTCACCTATAATTTAGAGCGTAAAATAGCAACACAGAAACAGTTCTATAACATTCAAACACCTACACCTAGCAGGTTGTATATGTAGGTGTAACTTGCATTTCCTACTGCTGATGCCTTACCTTATCACTGCAGCGTTGGTCTAACGATAGCGTATTCAGCCATCTCGAACTTACTACTGGTACCTATTTCTTTATAAAAGGAGAAATTCCTAGCAATTCCTAGCACTAGTTGCATTACTTAAGTAATCGGTTTTGAGGTGGTAAAGCCGTCGTCGGTCCTGTACCTGACCTATTTCCGGTCGTGTCGCAAATTGTCCGTAAAGTGCCCCGGTGTTTAGAGAGAAGACTGGACGCCGAGGCCGAAATTCGGCTTGGAGGACTTTTTTAAAAATCGATGATAGTAAATCCTGGAGCTAGGTATTTAGCAGTGTTATACTTTCGTGCATCAGAGAGGTAGTAAAGTCGCTAGCAAGTTGTCCATGTTGAAAATGACCGCTGGAGCGAAGTATGACGCTATAATGTATTTGACTACACGTGTGGCGCAGCGGTTAAGACAATCGCCTCGCCACTACGTTTTCCGGATTCGATTCCCATGCAGCACAACTATTTGTATGACCTATAAATAATTTTATCGAGTCTGGATGTAGTTTGTGCCCGTCAATGATATGTTTGTAAAGTACCCCGCACATTTCCCTTATGCGGGCGTAAGATTGCTTGACTTACTTATTCGATTTTCTTTACAGAATCCGTACAAGAATCCCTCGAGAGGCGTTTTGGTCGCGTTGGCGGTCGCATCCCAGTCACACCATCTGAATCCTTCCAGAAGAAAATCGCTGGTGCCTCCGAAAAAGACATCGTACACTCTGGTCTCGACTACACCATGGAGAGATCCGCTAGGGTAAGAAAGAAACAACACCGATGGTGCCTCGATAGTTTTGTGCTAACGGAAATGAGATTTTCTAGAAAAGGAGCTTCTAGAAAAAGCCTCCCCCAAAGGCTTCTAACGTTTCCAATTGTAGGGGTTTGCCGTAGTCACCGCGCTTGGCATGCGTGTTGGTGACTGCAGTTAGGTGAGGTGGTAGTTAGTACACAGGAGTCGCTGTTACTCAACTACCTGGTCCAATGAGTTCCAACCCAATCTATTTTAACACTATGTGTGGTTCTCGATTATCTATAAAAGAGCGGTGAGTTGAAGCATATGTAGATGGTGACATCGTAAGTGCTATAATATCTGAATGTTAAGTTGTTGTTTTCGGCTTTGACCACTAGAAAATAGCCGTAAAACAATTTCAGGCTCCACCCAACCACTCTAATGCCATGCTAATTACCGCTCATAGAAATTAATAAAATAGTTCTTACTCTTGAATTCCTGAAACTACAACAACATCTGGGGCTGATACGGCGACTCCTAAGTAACGGAAGGTAGTGCCTTAATCTCAGATATGGGCGAGATTTGAAAATCATCATCTGATACAAAAAACCGCATAGTTACGCCATCGAACGCTTCACGCCAATCATTTTGATGAAATGCCCCGTCCGATCTTCAATCCAACGAGCAGCCAGCACCCTATACTTTCCTCTCGCTATATCTCTGGTAGAGATAGGGGATAAGTTGGCAATGTACGGGAGATGAATTGCATAAGCGTTTATGGCCATTAACAGAGCATTGTATTATACTGACTTATATTATACTTAACGCATTTTTGCAAAATGGAGGTCCCTAAACAAGATGCTGACAGAACTCAAACCACTATCTTTTTTTAATTATTTATGTTGTTTTTACCAGGCGATCATGAAGACTGCCATGAAGTTCAACCTGGGCTTAGATCTGAGGACAGCCGCATACGCGAACTCCATCGAGAAAATCTTCACCACGTACGCCGATGCCGGTCTTGCGTTCTAATCACTCACTAGTTAATTCTAAAGTATTGTCTGCATTTTATAGACTCCATTTTAGTCCCTATATTGCACATAAGTGTAACTTTTAAGACATTATGATCACAGTATTTTTTGTTTGTTGGAATCATGGCTTTTTTACTTTAATGTTAAGCGAATTTAGTTAAACGTAAAGTGAAATTTAATTTTACACTTGTATTGTCTTTGAATTGATTAAATCGTTTACCAACTGTTATTCTTAATGTGTGTTTTAAACAACCACCCTTTTTGCCTCCCCGATATTGGTTAGCCAACAATTGTAGGTCCTCCCATGACGGACCATATTTATGAGATTGCAACTAATACAATACTTCCAGGAATTTATTTTCAGTACGGTGTTTTGCCTCGTAATATTGAGTACTAGTAAAGTATATTGAGTAGTAGAATTTTACATTTCAATGCGGTTTCATACCAAGTAATGCGTGGTTGGTGCAAAAAAAGTACCTAACCTTTTATAATTCGCATTTACCAACAATTTAGTGTTTATATAACTAATTATAAGTTAGATCAAAAAATAAATTTTACTAAAAAGTTTCTAAAAAGAAATCCTATCCTCCATAACGGTTAGGATTTAAGTATAATATATATATATATATATGTATAATATCTCCAACTGTAATTGATTGGTTCCGTAAAGAGTTCGTATTGAAAATTGTTTTTCTTCATGGTGCAGTACAACAGCCGGCGTACCTCAGTGTGGCGTGCTTTCTCCGTTACTCTTCGTTATTTTTATTAATACGATCTCCCGACACCTAACCTCATCCTATCATCTTTATGCTGATGATCTCCAAATTTATACTCACACTCCATTAGCTACACTTACGGAAACTATTAACTTAGTCAACAATGATCTCGCTAAGATATGTAAATGGAGTCGAGAGTATGGTCTCCAAGTTAATCCATAGAATACCCAGGCTATTGTCGTGGGCAGCTCTCGAATGGTTTCCAGGGTAGATGAGTCCCGAATCCCCCAAATTAATTTTGATGGTGTTCTGATCCCATTTAGCAATCAAGTGAAGAACCTGGGGATAATAATAGACAACACTCTATCTTGGGGTCCACAATTAAAGACAGTGAGTCGAAAACTTTATAATAATAATAATAATAAGTCCCCCAAAGCCCTACCTTACGTCCGTGCCGACCATCTGGCCACGTGGGGGACGGACACGCGTACTGTTGAAACTTACGCGGCTAACAAGGCTAAGGCAATAAGCGGTATGAAAATGGTACAAACAAGACGTAAAGTTCCCCAGGCGGGTACCAGTAATGGAGAATCCCGCCCCGAGCCTAGCTTGGGCAGCCCCTCGCACTCTGGGGGGGGGGGGGGCAACATATCGCAGCCACCTACCCAGCTGAATGCTGTTGTAGGTATGACACCAATCCCAACTAGTCCCACGGTAGCCTCTTCACCGACTTCAACAACCTTGGCTGTTACACAGGAAGCTACTGCTTTTCAACCTGTGTCCACCAAAGCTGGAAAGCCCCGAGTACGTATGAGATGGACTAATGATGTAAATATTTTCATCATGCGTACTTATTATCGAATTACTAAGTTAGAGACGGATTTAACAGTTTACAGAAAATTACTCCATGAACAGTTTATTAGACAATACCCAGGGGTCAGTGTATCAGAACAAAGGGTTTCAGATCAAAGGCGAGTCATTATACGCAATAAAATGATCTCGGATGAAATATTAACTAAAATTAAAGAAGAGGTGAAATTAGAATTACTGTCTGCTCCACTACTAGAGGATGAGCCATCAGCATCCGAATCGTTCTCACAACTTAATAATATACATGTGGAAACACAACTAAACACACTCCATCACAAGCAGATCCACAAATTTCAATAAATCTCCATGCTTCACTTAGTATAGAAGTTAGTAAACAACGTCTCTGTTTGTGTTGATACATCCGTGATTGATTACGTGTAGACGTAATCAATCACGGATGTATCAACACAAACAGAGACGACAGTCACGTTGTCGGAAAACGACATCGAAACCTTTCAATCTGTGCCATTAAATGATCATTTAACACAAAAACTATATGAAAATTTACAGACAGCTTTGTTAGAATACGCAGGAATTGATCCTACAGTCAGGCCAAAATTGCCAAAATTAAAATATTGTTTCCAACTTGCACAATTCACTAATATTTTCAACGATCATATCCTCCCTAAGTTTGTCTCAGATGACTCTCAAATAATAGACGTTCATACACTTATATATTGTAGTGCATTAGTTATATCGCGGGAGCTTGGTTGCAGAATCGGAGAATACAATAAAATATACTCCCGAAATGAACAAAAGCCACAATGGCAGGTTAGATTGGAAACATGTGTTGCCCAGTTACGAGCGGAAATAGGAATATTAACACAATACATCAGAAACAATAGGTCACAAAAAGTGGTAAATAAAGCAAATATAATATTTAGGAATACAAAGATACACAGTAGACACGAGGATAATAATAGAAGACCTGAAGAATATTTAGATACACTTAAACAAAAATTGGCACTTAAAGCATATAGACTTGCAAGATATAAGAAAGCGCATAACAGAAAGGAAGATAATAAATTATTCATCAATAATGAGAAATTATTTTATAGAAAATTAAGATGTGATAATTTTATGCCTACAACTATTCCCAATGAAACACCAAACGCAATGAGTTAGAGCAATTTTGGGCTGGTATTTGGGAAGTAGACTCACAACATAATGACAAAGCGACGTGGATAGCGGAAGAAGAAAGTAGATGGGAGGCTCTAGAAGAAATGAACTTTACAGAAATAACAGAAGAAGATATAATGAATGTAACTGCACGACTGCACAATTGGAAAGCGCCAGGATTAGATAAAATTCAAAATTACTGGTATAAGAATTTCCGTACTCTCCATAAGATAATAGCCAAAAATCTTACACAATTAATTCACGGTCAGCAAAGATTTCCTCAGTTTATTGCTAAAGCGTACATGCTACCCAAAGGAAAGCATACATCACAACCATCACAGTATAGACCTATAACGTGCTTATCTACATTATATAAAATTTTAACATCTGTCATACATAACCCAAAAAATCACTTCCCATATAGAAAAGCACAACATTCTTTCAGAAGAACAAAAAGGTTGCAGGCGTGGTCACATGGGATGCAAGGAGCAACTGATAATAGATTCTTTAATTCATCGACACGCAGCAATAAATAAAAGAAATTTACACTGTACTTTTATAGATTATAAAAAGGCCTTTGATAGCATTCTACATTCTTGGCTAGTTAAAATTTTACAGATATATAGAATTAGCCCTGTATTCATAAATTTTCTTAAAATGGTAATGAATCTTTGGAAGACTAAATTAAATCTGAATAAAATTACAACTAGAGAAATTGAAATTAAAAAAGGTATATATCAGGGTGATTCCTTGAGTCCTTTGTGGTTCTGTCTTGCTCTCAATCCTATATCACATATGCTGCGAGAACACGGAGTTGGATATAACTTGAAATATGATAATAATAAATAAAACCAACATATCTCATTTAATTTACATGGACGACATTAAATTATATTCAAAAACACAAAATGAAATGAAAGCTCTTATAGATACCACAGCAACATTCAGTAAAGACATCAACATGCAATTTGGCCTTGATAAATGTAAAACACTTCATATAGTTAAAGGTAAAATCCAACCAGGTGATTACACAGTTGGGGGTGAAGACAGAATAACAGCTATGGAACCTAATGAATTGTATAAATACTTAGGATATCAACAATCTAAAGGTCTAGATCACACAAAAATAAAAACAACTCTTATAAACGAGTATAAAAGTAGAGTCCAGGCCGTCTGTAAAAGCAAACTAACAGGGAAAAACCTTACAAAAGCTTTAAATACTTACGCAGTACCCCTTTTAACTTACTCATTTGGTATAATTAAATGGACCAAAACCGATATCAAGCATATCGAAATAAAAACAAGAACCATTTTAACTAAATTCAACTGTCTACACCCTAAGTCCGCAATTGAAAGAATGACACTTAAGCGACAACATGGAGGGAGAGGTCTAACTAATATAACAGTACTATGGAATAAGCAAATTAATAATCTAAGATCATTCTTTCAACAAAAAACTGGAACCAGTGACATTCATAGGGCTATCTTTTTCAACGATTTTAATCTGACGCCTCTAAATTTAGCTACAATAGATAGACCAAATACGGAAAGTGATACTGAAAATTCTAGGATTGCTCAATGGAAAAGGAAAGCGCTACATGGAAGACACCCTCATGATTTAGAACAAAATCACGTTGACTCCGTAGCATCAAACAAATGGCTTTCAATAGGTTACCTATTCCCCGAAACTGAGGGTTTTATGATAGCGATTCAGGATCAAATTATTAATACCATGAATTATTGAAAGCATATTATCAAAGACCCTACAATTGCTGACGACAAGTGTCGAAAATGTCACATCCACCCAGAAAACATACAACACATAACTGGTGCGTGTCCAACGCTTACACAAACAGATTATACATGTTGATGAATAATGTTAGCAATTTGGTTATGCCTGTAACCAAATTGCTAACATTATTCATCAACAACTAGCACTTAAGTACCAACTCATACCAAATACCCCACATACACCTTACTACAAATACAGCCCTCAAAATATTTTGGAAAACAACACCCAAGCTATACTAACTGACAGAACGATTCATTATAACCGCCCCGATATTGTCCTGCAAAATAAACAAGATAAAATTACATATCTTATAGATATTGCTGTCCCAAATACCCACAACCTAAATAAAATGATCACAGAAAAAGTTAATAAATACACAGAACTTAAAGAGGAAGTCACCAGAATCTGGAAACAGAATAAAGTATACATTGTCCCAATAGTATTATCCAGTACTGGAGTAATCCCAAGACACATACACCACAGTATTAAGCTTATTGATTTGAAACCTAACATTTACATTCAATTGCAAAAGGCGGCCATACTAAATACTTGCTGCATTGTAAGAAAATTCCTCCAATTAGACGACGACAATAACGCAACTGACGGACATAATAATATGACTAGCTAACTCCTTGTCATTTACTTGGCGTTTGCCCGTAAATGATAAGAAATGCCAGCAATAGCTGAGAGAAAAAAAACAAAAAGAAAATAATAATAATAATAATCATTTAATTCAGAAAATTATTCCATAGATAGGTTAGTAACAATAAAACTTATAGAACTATGTTAGTATACAATTCACAATTCACAATAGACATAACATAGAAATTAGCAAAAAATAATAATAATAAAAAATAATAATAATAATAAATAACTTATCATTTTACTAGGCCAATTACTCTCTCCACCCAGTGTTTCTGGATTGGACAGTCGTAACGACCAGCAATCATTTTTAAAATACTGTTGGAGCTACCTCGTAGTCAGTCAAACAGTGACGCAGTCCTTTTACGCATTATAGCGTAAAAATCATCCACCCTTGCGTTTGCAAACATGAGCGATGCACTGCAATATCGCGGCAACCCCACCAACATTCTAAACGCATTATTATATTGAACTCGCAGGACGTTGTAAGCTCGTTGCGTATATTGAACCCACAGGCTGCTCGAGTAAAAAGACTGACAGTATGCTCTGAATAGAGTGATTTTTACCTGTACCGTAGATCGAGCAAACCTGCGGGCCAACATGTCGCTCCTTACCGCCAACGCCCTGCGCTCTCTCTCTATGTCTGAGTCATCTCTTAAATCATCAGTGACTATTTGACCAAGGTATTTGACCCTGTCTACTATGTTAAGGGGTGTTCCGTCAAGTACAACTGGCGGTACTTCTCTTGGTTTGTAATTACCAGCCTTGAAAATTAGTACCTCACTCTTTTTAGAGTTGTACTTGAGTCCGTGTTCAATAGCATACCTCTCACAGATGCAAACAAGTTTTCTGAGAGCATTAATAGATGGGGCTAACAAGACCATATCGTCTGCGAAGCTAATGTTATTAACAAATACATCATCAATGACACATCCGACATGCGTCCTGCTAAGCTCGCTGATCAACTCATTCATATAGAGATTGAACAGGCTTGGGGAGGTGACTCCCCCCTGTCTTACGCCACGTTCTAGACAGTACTCATCGGACAAAATATCTACCCATCTCACCTGGTTAACTTGATTTCCGTACCAATATTTTAATAAGCAAGTACAATCTGCCGGCATGCCTGTATCGCTGAGCTTTTTCCAAAGTTTATTGTAAACCACCGAGTCAAAAGCTTTTGACAAATCGAGGAAACAGACATATACTGGCGTGTCTCTGTCAGTATAGTACTGAACTGTGTGCTTAAGACTTAAAATAGCGCTCTCAGTGGACAGACCCACTCTAAAGCCAAATTGTGCATCATTTAGGTCAAGATGTTTAACTAAATAGCCATTAAGCAAACAGTCCAGCACCTTTGCTGTTATTGTAGCAAGTGAGATGGGCCTATAGTTTGACCTATCAGAGACATTCCCAGTTTTGTTCTTCAGTATGGGTACAACTACGGTCTTCATTAGGTCTTTCGGTAGATAACAATGACTCAGACACAGATTAAACAACATAGATAAGACACGTGGAAGATGAACCCCAGCATATTTGAAGTGCTCAATACTGAGACCGTCATGCCCAGGCGATTTACCTCCTTGAATGCTTTTAATTACTGCGTCAACGTCCTTAGCAGAAAACCGTGTTTCGCACTGTAGCTTGACGGTTCCACCATTGTCACTTCGTCACCATTGTCATGCCGACGCCAGCTATCTTGATCTCACACAAGAACAACTTGATAAACTTGAGCGACTCCAAAATTTATGTAGGTATCAGATTCATATTTGGCTTACGCAAATATGATCATGTTTCCGAGTTTCGTGCCAAGCTCAAGTGGTTGCTTATTCGCTTTCGTCGGAATGCCCATATTCTCGCTTTATTATTCAATATACTTTTCAACCCCACTACTCCTTCATATCTTAAAGAACGTTTTGAATTCCTTTGTGACACACATTCGAGGCTTTTAAGATCATCAGAAAACCTTAAATTGCACATTCCAGCGCACTCTTCCATCTTTATGGACAAATCATTTGCAGTCCAAGCAGCTCGTTTGTGGAATGAGTTACCATTTTCTATTAGATGCTCTCAGAATATAGGTACTTGGCTTCAAAAAACTTGTGAAAGACACTATCTGTCTCTATCATAATAATTATTAATTTATTTTATATGGATATAGTATTTTAATATATTATAA
Organism: Pseudoips prasinana; assembly: GCA_951640165.1. Taxonomy (NCBI): domain Eukaryota; kingdom Metazoa; phylum Arthropoda; class Insecta; order Lepidoptera; family Nolidae; genus Pseudoips; species Pseudoips prasinana. Next base: position 16,951,001 of record OX621245.1, read on the forward strand.
TATAGTATTTTATTTACGTATATGTATGTGTAATAATAATATGATCATTAACATATTTTTAGTTTTTAGTATACCTACCTTTTTAATTATCTCTTTTCTTCTTTTTTATCTATGTACCTACCACACTTTGTTGCACCATCCCCGGCATTATTACACATTTCATTCCTATCCATCCAAAGGTTGCCTGGAAGAAATTGCTTTATGCGATAAGACCGCCCATTGTACATTATAATTAATGTTTCATTGTTATATGTTCTTTTATTTTTTGTGTACAATATCCGACCATATTATGATCTAAAAGACTAGAGAGTGATATACTTTTAAGTGACTTAAAAAAGAGCGCGCACACTCCGAACTCGCCCGTATATAATTTCCCAAAGATATTTTTTTAAAGACAACGCCCATATTAGGGAATTTAATCCCTGTGTCGCGGGGTATCTAATAGACGGCCACAAATTACATCAAGACTCAGAACACCTATTTATGGATCACACTAATAGTTGTCCGGCGTGGGACCTGAACCCGCGACACGAAGCAGCGAGGCGACTGTCTTAGTCGCTCGTAACACGTGCAGATTAACGAACAAGTATGTGCGGTCGTTCACAGATCGGTGGTAGCTACTTGGTATGAGAATCTCATGTTAGTTAACATAATCATATTATTTGTTCCGACTCTATATCAAGAAAAGCAACTCCAAATTTTTACATTTCCCCACCATACATGGCAAAATGATCCATAGCATGAAAAAGCATCGAATTTGAGTATAGCAGGTGGTGGGATAGGTATATTTTTATACGGCCAATTTTATTATTCTCCCGAAGCTTAGCATTATTACTTCCCGTGTACATTTAACGCTTCTTTTATTTTTCCCTGTTGTTTTCATATGAAGGAAGCACCTTTAAGACTAACAGCACTAAATTGCGCCAAAATTATACGATACCAACACCACAGAGCCACCGAGTGTTATCTGTTCTCTTCCAGCCAGTAAGTAGTAATATTTTCTCTTCTTCTCTGACAACTATTTTTACCGGTGTTAACCTAATACAATAGTGTAACTATCTACTGATTGTAGCTTATTATAATTATACAAATAACGCTATCTTCGTGAATTCATTCAGAGAACATGAAAACAAGTCAATTTTTCCGCTACCTGGTTAAGGGTGTGCAGTGCTTGTGTCAGCGCCGCCTTATAATACTAGGTTTAGATCAGAAGGTTTATATAATATTTTACCCATAAATCATATCAACAAATTTACCGCTACCTACCATGGAAAACTAACATCACTTTTTAAAAATGTGCAAGTCTTTCGAATACCAACATGTACGAGTACCTATTAACGCGCATGTTGGCGTGGTTGGCATATGCTTGTTTTCCACGCCGGAGGTCATGGGTTCGATTCCCAACCAGGACAAATATTTGTGTACATGAACATGTCTTGTTTGTCCTGTGTCTGGGTATAATTATCTATATAAGTATGTATTTACAAAAGAAAAGTAGTGACTACGATGTTGTACTATCAATTATCTAGTTTGCATAGTACATACCTACAAGCTCTGCTTAGTTTGGGATCAGATGGCCGTGTGTAAATAATGTCCCAGGATATTATTAGATATTATATTAATTGTTCTATGTAGAAGACTGATAAAAAATAAAGTAAGTTTTAATAGTGTACCTATTTATTACTTTCTTATAATAAAACATTTGGAGCACATGATTGTAATAATAGGTACTTATTTCGATGGAACGACTATTTGTATAGCCAACATATTTAAACTATTTCGACGTGTTTTGTTTCATTGAGTCGGTACCAGATACCCAAATAAATATACTTAGGTACTTGTTTTGTAAGAATACACGGTCACCATATTTCATACATTAAACTCAAAGATATTAATAATATGCGTCCAACATTATCGATAATCTCTAGCGCAGTGTGTCTGTGCGATTGACTACGAAATCGTTTAAAGATTTTGTGACGACATGGATGATTGACTTTAGATAAACATAGATACCAGTAAAGTTACAGGATATGCATAGCAACGAGTATGTAGGTAGACATAGATACTTATGTCAAGATGGTGTTCGCAGCAATACCTACTGTTTTGATTTTTCTGATAAAGATTCCTTTTTTTCATTCTTCTTTCTTTATCGTATAAGCAGTGGTTACACTGGTTTTAGAGTTGTTCAAGCCGCCCATAAGGCCTCTGACATTATGACTTAATGACTGTTGTCTAATGACTACAACCGGGACCGACAGCTTAACGTGCTCTCCGAAGCACGGAGACGCTCAGAAATTAAACCACTTTGGTGTCCACCCATCTATGGACTGGCCGCGAACCTAGTTGCTTAACCTCGCCGATCGCTTACGGATCGGTGAGAGCATCTAACTATGAGCGACTTTCTATTTATAATTTTGCACCATTTACACGATGCAGTATATTTATAATGAATTTTGGTTTTGGTTTCTATAATAAATACTGATGTTTGTGGGAACAAGTACGTTGCGGCGAACAGTCGCCTCCGAGCCGACCGAAACTAATGACGTCATGCGTCATCACAAACACGCGTCATATAATTTTATAATGGGAGAAAAAAGCTTCAGAATTTCGTCTTTTGTGAATTGATTTAAAAAACACTAGGATTTATTGCAGCCTGCAAATAAAGAAAAGAAAATGAAAATATGGAAACCTCGTTAGGAGAAATCATCATATATCAATAATAGAAATCATTATATATCCGGTTAGTTCCGGAAGTTATTATAATGAGTTTACGAATTAAATAAAATTAACTAGATGAGGAACATGTATTCAAAATAAGTCCTGTGCATTTGGCGTTTGTTTTGTTTTAACTATATTTAACAAATCGATCTTCCTTTTAAAATTGTTCTTAATATGAAAGTTATAAGCAGCTAAAAAGCTTAAAATTACATCAGACGTGAATTTCGGTCAAATGATTAAAGTTTTATGTAATAATTCCGGTAACTCAGATCCAAGTAAAGTAAGATACTAATAATAATATGAAAAGTCAATATTTTTTTGTATTCAATAAATGCAACAAAAATATACTTGAACGCGATGAATATTTTTTGACATAATCTACGAACGCGGCCAATTACGTGGTGAAATGTCAATTGTCAATCGATGAGGATTGTGTTAATTTGTGAAGGTTCCACAGAAATACCGAGTATTTTTGTATATTATTGGTAAAATATTAATGTTAAAATGTTTATCACACCACTAGCTGTTACTATTTTAGCAATATTAATTAACTGTATCTATTGTAAGAGTGTCGAGCTTACATTTGAACTACCAGACAGTGCAGTAGAATGTTTTTATCAAGATATAGAAAAGAATACATCAGCCGCATTAGAATATCAGGTAAAACAAAGCCTTGTTACAATTAAAATGCCACGTATTTAATTATCAATTACAGATGTCTTATTAAAACAGCAAAAAATTAGTTAACCTTACAGAAGAGATGTTGTTTCATTTAGAACATGTAGAGTATTTTCCTTAAAACACGCGTTATGTGCTTTTCAGGTAATTACCGGCGGTCAATATGACGTTGACGTGAAAATTGAAGGTCCTAATAAGCAAATTCTATATCAACAACAAAAAATGCAATATGATTCTCATCAATTCACTGCACAACAAACAGGTACCATCTTCAATCTATATAATTAGAATCTAATTGGCATAGATAAATATTAACTTTGCTTACTATGAACAGTAAAATTATGGCTAATTGCCTAGAATCTTCTACATGGAAAGAAACAAATCCTGCTACAGAAGAAATAAAAACATCTAATCCTAAAACTGTTACTTAATACATTTTTGTATAGTTTAACAATATATTTTTACAGGTATTTACAAAGTATGCTTCAGCAACGAGTTTAGTACTTTCTCCCATAAACTGGTGTACATGGAATTGAATGTGGGACCTGAGAAGCCTTTGCCTGGTGTTGGAGATCATGCTACTGTTCTTACACAGGTTGATTTAATATTTTTATTTAAACTTATATATAATGCAACTACTATGATAACCAGAAACAATAGTTAAACCAGTAGCTATAATTACATAATGATGGCTGCTCTTACCGAATTCTTGATAATAACTGTAGCAAGGCCAAGTATATCCATTAATGTGGGGTCAACATTCTTGTATATAAAATATTTTTCTCATAATTGGATTAAGACTTATCTCCATACTGAGAAAGTCCCTGTTGCAGACTTAACAAAGATATGTTAAACTAATATGAATAATACTAGACACAAATAGGTTGAGATCTCATTATCAACATTAAGAAGTCTGCAATCACTCTAACTCCTGGCCACCTATGATGTCATGATGATTTTTTATTTATGCCTTCATCTGATATGGACTAAAACCATGACCATCATTCAAAAGAATAGCAACTTAATGATTTTACTACAATTGTGCCAAAATATGACAGATACCATTGTGAAATTACTAAGTGAAAGAAAAGCCACGTAATGTAATTATATTATTTAAAGAGTATGCTGGTATTGTCTAGGAAACACATGTATGAAACATTACAAGTGTTAAAGTAAATCTGCTAAATAATGTTAGCTACACTCTTTATGTTCAAGGACAGCTAATAAGTTGAATAGATATACATACCCATTTACATTTCAATACTTAAACTATGCATTCATATGTGGTATGACATAAGTAAATACAAGAAAATCTATACACGGTGGCATGTGTCTGATGGTTGTGCACATTTACTTGTATAAATTCCTACACTATGTTAAATTGGACCTAAGCGATGTGGTTTTTAGTCCAGAAAGAATAACAGGGCCACCTCATGGGTGTCGTAAAAGGAGACTAAGGAATACATTAGGTAAACGGGTATCAGCACCTCCTGTGTACTAGCTACTACCAATTAGGTAATTGTGGTCACCAACTTGCATGCCAAGCACGGTGACAATGGCAAACCCCTGGATAATATCAGGTTGATGATGAATATCACCTAAAAGCTTATAGCCCACATATAGGTAGTTGCTTGGGTCACATATGGTATCACTCGAGTAAAGCCCCAATCCTGAGAGGTCCCAAATGTACTCTAATGACATTCGTCACATCCAAGAACAAACCATTCAGTGGTGCCAATTGGTAATTGATGACTTCCCCTGTTGAGCTGCTCATGGAGCATAAGACTACTAAGCTCTAGCTCTCCTTCATGTTGCTATCATTTAGCACTACTATCCAGGAGTCACATGTATGGCTTCCAGAGCCAAAGCCTTAGGATGTAGAAGCAATTAACTCACATGTCTTCAAAAATGGTTTAAATTACATGTTTATTACATATTTCAGCTGGAAACTTCTGCAGAAGAAATTCACTCAGCCCTCAACAGAATAATTGATCACCAAACTCACCATAGATTAAGGGAGGCACAAAGCAGCAAGAGAGCAGAGGATTTAAACAAAAGAGTGTTCTGGTGGTCTATGGGCGAATCTCTCGCTATTGTATGTGTGGCATTTGCACAAGTTATGGTTCTAAAGAATTTCTTTAGTGACCGACCTACATTATACAATCGAATGTAATTATTAGTTAATTAAATAGTTTTATTTATTAAAATACATTTCTGGGGTTTATATTAACATAGTTTTATTCATGTAATCCTTATTATATACAGTTGAGTAACTTACAACTTATGTTGTTTTCATAAAAAAAAAACATTTAATATAATTTTATGCCATAAATACAAATAAAACAATCCATGAGTAGAAGAAAACAGATGTTCCAAAGTTAACATTGCATACACAAGTGCTAATATGTAAAATTAGGTAATCATATTTATAGCTTTTCACAAAAAGATTACATTGCAATCTTTATTAACACTTACTGTGCCCACAACAACTCATCTGCCTTATTTGTTAAAACTTTTGAATTCTAACTGTTCTAAGTAATATAATAAACATAGCATAAAATAGCTAAAAGATATCATGTAAAATATGACACATTTTGGTCAGCCTAATTTACAGGATGTCATGATATCAAGTATATGCAAACGTGTCTCCCTGTTGCTAACAATTAAATCAACAGGGGCACACAAGATTACTTACTTTAATACCGCTAGACTTGACATGTTCATGGTTGAGATTCACAAAAATGTGCACCATGGGCAAAGCGAGATTTGATTCGATCAATTGGTGACTTGAGGTTCTCAGCTAATTATAGCTGAGAACCTCAAGTTACCAGTTATTTGCCATTTTGTATGGTTAATTGTAAATACTAACACTAGAAAATAAGTTATTTTTATGTTACTAACACTCTATGGATTTATATGTCCGCAATAAAAGTTATACAATACAACACAAAAGCTTCAGTAGGAAAAATTGTTTTGGGCACAATATGTGTTAACATATTTTTAGATAATATAATTTTTTAGTTCAATTCACAATTTATAAAAAGTATCTTGCTGCAGTGCAGTATCAGTAATTATGTAGACAGCTAATTTAAAGATTTATGTAGGTAGGGACCATGCAGTTGGCATAGTATGGTATATTGATATTGCACAAACTAATAGATTACATCTTATTAATGAGTAAGCAAGCATAATCCATAATTTGAATTAAAAGAGTACCAATAAAGCAAACACTCCATTGACTAAGGCACAAGGATAGGCAATTAATGGTCTTTGTTCAGCATCTCCTGACATAGTAACAAATAATCTGCTGGCTGAGAGAGCTGACCAGATAACAGCAACAGCTGATATGCTCATCCCAACAGAACCTTCAAGAGACAGGAAAATACCAAGGCTTGCTAAAACAACCATTGGTAACATACAATAGCCTAACACACTGGCAACACTCAACAGAGTGAATACTCCTTCGGTACGACTCATTAGTGATAGCAAACAATACATTAGGATAACTGACATGACAGACAAACCATAAACATATCCAAAGTGAGCTTTGTTTCCTGCCAGAAACAGGCACACTGCTAATGCTAAACAGAATGCTATTGGGCCAGCTATATCAGTATCTCTTAATAGGAAATTAGCATCGTCAGCTTTTGATTGCCCATGGAATGGATTAAGAACAGCTAATGTTTTTTCTAATATTCTATCTGGGTAAATTTCAAGTTCATCTAGGAGGGGTGGTTCGTCAAAATCGGTTGGTTCGGTCGGCTCTCCGGGAATTGTTGATGGTGTGAAAATATTAGTGTTGTAGTACTGGTTGTTGTTGGCGGTCATAGTCCCCTGGTCCTGATCGAATGAGTAGTTTTGCTGCTCAGTTGGGAATGTTTGAAAATCTAAAAACAAAAAAATTAATAAGTATATTTGAAAGCGCGACAGAATCACAGGTAAGCAAGTCAGAAACTCACCCAAAGTCTGCGAAGGGTCACTGAAATTTGACGTGTTAAACGAATAGTTTTGACTATTCCCTTGAGCCTGCCAAGCGTAATCGTTTGGGTTGTTATAGTTGGCCATTTTGGATACTAACTATAACTGAATTTCAAAATGAATGTGTATTTTAGGTAAATAATTAAAAATAATTCACCACTTCCATGTCACTACAAACTTGTCAAGTAGTGTTGCTAGGAGTATAAGCCCAAAACATTATACTTTTTTAAACGATACGTATTTTTTTAAGAATACTGTTAATACAGATACACTGGGAGTATCACGGGGTACTACTTGAAATACTACAAACGTGGAAGTCGAGGATACAAAGCACTCCCCACTCATGACATCTTTATACGATTCACCCAAATAGTTATCTACCTCGGGTTAATGATCAGACAGAAGGTACCGAACTAGTCTACCACCTATAAAAATACTTTTTTTTAACAATAAATTGATTATTTAAACTATCTTTCTCCAATTGTTATATATAATCTGTTTTGCAAAATTAGCTCTTTCTCTCAATTCAAATCTTAATAATACACTATCATATGAATAATTAATATTTGTGTTAACCTTGTGATTTTAATCTCAAATTTGCCTTACACAAGTATTAAATGTGATATGCGGAAAATGCGAAAAACCTAAGTTACGAAAAATGTAATCACAAGGAAAAAATTGGCAACGCTATTTTATGTCATTCAAAAAGGTTTTGAGTGTTTTGACACTTTGGTTTATTTTTTTATTTATTTCTTGACCATGGATATTAAATTCTTCGTAGTAGTCGTAATAATTAATGATTTCATTATAAAATGTATTTAGCATTTTCGTCCCAGTCAAATTCAAGTAAAAGTCCATGAAAATCCTTCCCCAGTAAAGCAGTAGAGACTTATCTTAGAGACTCACACGGAAAATCATAATGAGGGTGACCAACACATGCGAATATTGCACTAAAAGCTACTTAACAATAAAGATTAAATTACGTACATTATATTAGTCTTTATTTCACGTAAATCAATGCAGTATTACGGAAGTTATGACTGTGAGAAGTTTTGAGCACTTTTTAAATTTCCACGATAGCGCGCGCTTGGCGCGTGACGTCAGCTATCAGCTCACTCCGATCGCTCGCGCCCCGCGCCATATGAAACTCATTCAAGTGATGCCTCGCGCGCGCGCTGTACTTGTATCATAGCTTTATTTATTAATTTGTTATTATTGTATTACATCAACCTGTTAAATACCTTGTGAGTTACATATATCTGCACCCTGGAAGAGGGTTACATGGGAGGTAGATTTCCTTACACGACTGACAAACTTTGATTGACAGTAGCATGCGACGTCAAGAATCCAAAGTTTCTTAATCTACCAATAATACTCTCGACTTAGTTACTTACTTATTTATTTTAGTTTTCAGTACCTTTTTAATTAAGTCTAATAAAGAACTAACTAAACTAATATAAAATAAAAATATTATAAGTAGGTACCTTTTTATATTTATATATAATTCCAAATTTTAATGTCATTATAGACGACCAAAATAAGACCAAACGGTTACGCAAGTAAGTACTATACTCAGCGGCCCGCTAACTGCTGTAGATTAATACCACTGTCATTCTTAACATTTTTTTTTCAAAGACAATAATAATACTATAATACTACTTTACAAACATATAATAGACTATTTACGGGTTAGAGCTGGTTCACATTAGGTCGGACCGACAGTTTTACCTGCCCGACAAACGTGTCGGATCCATATTGGCGTATGTATGTCAATAGCGCCGTTCACATTAGGGCGACCCGACCAAACTGTCGGAGCCGACACTTTTACCGTACGTCCAGCCACGATTTCTGCCGGAACGTACATAATATTGGCGTACTAGCAAGTATGGCGCCGTTCACATTTGTCGGCGCGAAGCGGCGGCGACACCCGCCTGCCACCCTCCCACCCGCCCTTACCCCGCTCTCGGCACTCGCGCAAGCAGTTTCGTCGACGTATGCAGAGTAGACACGTTTCAATATGGAGGGTGAAATTAACGTACCTATAAGTTTTGATTTCTCTTGTGGAAGACAGGAGTTTACTGTGGGATAAAACGTGTGAACAGTACAAAAATAAAAGTTTAAAACTAGCGGCATGGTGAAATTTGTTGCATATTTTATGGAATTAAATGAGAGACAAAATTTTTTAATTCTTAAGTTATTATAAAACTTTAGCTCGTCACTTCTTAATTCGCTTATTAAAGTTTGAAAAGTTCCAACTTCATTTCGCTCGGCAATTATTGGATGCACCCAATATTTCCTTTTTCTTTTTTCTGCCTTTTATTTAAATACCACATTACAATAAAAACGTCGTCGTCGTCCATCCTATACGAAAGCAAACTCACAACTGTATTGTGACGACCCAGGCTGGGCAGTAAAACGACCGTACCGACAGTTATATTCACATTAAGTCGGGTCGGCGGCGTCTAGTGTGAACAGCAACACCCGGCAGTCGCCTAGTCGGTGAACGGCAAACTGTCGGTCCGACCTAATGTGAACCAGCTCTAACACAAATAGTTGTCCGGCGCGGGAATAAAACCTCGGACACACAGCGGTGACTGTCTTAGCCGCTGCGCCTCACTTGCAGTCAATTTTACTTCACTTATATTCATTACATACCTTTTTTTTTTTTTAAGGCAGGGGGAATGCCTACGCATGCCACCCGCAAAAAGTGTCTGCGGGTGGGTATGTCGGACTTGCACCGACTAAACCTCCCTGCCGTGGACTTCTCTTGGCGCCTGATGGGGGAGTCCCGGGAACGCGTGTATGCTGCTCCGGTACCCCCCTTTTGCGCCATGTCCCAGATGGTCGGGACACGTACCCTGGGAGGGCTCCGTTGGATTGCCCTCCCCTATTGCCAACTCCTGCCAGTACGGCACAGCGACTGCGCCACAAACAGATCGCTGTCATCCCGGAGCCGCTTGTACGAGGCGACAGTAGAGGACACTTCTCACACTTTCGCCGCGGCCCCGAGGGGAGTTGGGCTAACGGCTGCCGCCGCCACTCCGACGCCTCCTCCGCCTACGAGCGGGATCGGCTCGTTCCCGATCCCGTTCGGCGGCCTCCTTCTGCAGCAAGACTGCCTCACAGAAGGAGACCACGGCGTCCCATTTGGATATTCAACATACCTATTTTTACTTATTGAGTATTAGTGGTTAAAGTCAAACGTCGATAATAATCACAAAATATTGTATAAGTAGGTAAAATATTTCGTGGTTATTATATATTTTTTCCAAATATCCCATCTACGTCAGTAAGTTAGGGGTAACATTACCTATTCTCATTTAAAAAATACGATATTGATGGTTGGTTGGTTATTTATTATAACATCCTGATATCAAGGTTCCTGATAGATAATACCAATATTAATGTTTCTTATTTAAAGACAAGGTAGATAAACTTTTAAGTTTAGCTACCTTTGTCATTTAAGGATTTTACAATTTAATCAGTCAGAAGTTGATTATAAAATGCACCAATAGATAACGTAGTGTTTCATGATAAAAGTATAAATATAATAGTTATTGACATCAAAATAATATTCATAACAAAATGCAATAGTTTTCAGTCCCATTGAATCCTGTCTGCGTATTGCGGTCATCCATTTCTTCCTTATCATAGGATATTTAGGTATACTAAAAACACTTTTTGGGTGTGTTAACATTGGAATTAAAACTCTTGGGCACTACACGGCATTTTCTAATAATTTTCTCGTAATAAAATCGCAAGTACGAGCCACCAGCAGCGGTGATTAAATGAATAGTACCTAGATTTGTACCCGCAAACCGGCCGGCGCGCTGCGTGAGTTGATACGTGACGTCACAGCGCGATCAAACGCCGCTTGTATTTTGAAATAATATCGCTCGAAAATGCGTACTTTGATTGCTATTATCTCAGCTGTCTTTGGGAATATAAAAAAAGTAAAAATGCAGATGTTCTTGTATTTAATTCTAGATTACTTTGGCATATCTAGAATAAAACATTGGCCAGGCTCATTAGAATCACAATCAGTTTTCTCCACTGACACTTAGATTTTTTTTAAATTCAATTTTACGGCTTCGGCTTCTTCGGCCTTATGAGCCTTCAGTAAATATATTTTTATATCATTTATTTTCGTCATTGTCAAGTAAAGTCCGTCACAGTCAAGTCATACATAGTCCTTGTCCAACCCCAGTAAAGCAGTGGAGACTTTACTAGAGGCTTTTATGCAGTTTTGGTTACAACACGGAAAATGACAATTCACGGCAATATCGCACTTTCCTCCACTTATGTACGTTGTCGAAGATGTTATGTCTAAAAATCCACCATATTCACACATAAAAACTCCAATTTACACCAGTTTTTGAAAATAAAACATAGCTTCGATGCGTCTTTTTCTGCGTTGGCGCCAAAAACTCCTGACACTTAGATTTTTTTAAATTCCGTTTTACGACTCTGGCTTCTTTGGCCTTATGAGCCTTCAGTAAATATAATTTTTATATCATTTATTTCCGTCATTGTCAAGTAAAGTCCGTCACAGTCAAGTCATACATAGTCCTTGTCCAACCCCAGTAAAGCAGTGGAGACTTTACTAGAGGCTTTTATGCAGTTTTGGTTACAACACGGAAAATCACAATTCACGGCAATATCGCACTTTCCTCCACTTATGTACGTTGTCGAAGATGTTATGTCTAAAAATCCACCATATTTACCCATAAAAACTCCAAGTTAGTTAGTTAGTTGGGCGATTGGTTTCCGCACTTAGTCTCCTAATTGGGCCATTGTACGTGAACTTATTTGGCTACTCAAACAATTTTAGTTCCATCCAGAAGTCCAAGAGGCCTCGAAAGCTTGGCTTGAGTACTTCCTGCAGTGTCTTCGGATCGTTTAGGAACTTTGCCCGTTGGCTGGCAACGCTATTGTAGTGTAGCAGTACGTGTGCCGGTGTTTCTTCAGATTCAATGCATCCTCTGCACAAGGGGTTGTCTGTGACGCCAATCTTGAAGAGGTGTTTGTTTAGTGTGCAGTGTCCGGTGATTGTGCCTATCACCATGCGCAAATCTTTTCTGTTCAGATGTAGTAGACTGAGTGATAGACGTTTGTTCAGACATGATAGAACTTCCTTAGTCTGTCTGCATGATTCTAGATCCATCCACTCTTTTTCATGTTGCTGCGTGGTTTTTTAACTTAGGCATGTTTTCAGTTGGTTAAAGGGTATGGGTTCTAGAGGTTCTGGTCCCACTATCCTCGTTTCTGAGCCCTTTCTTGCCAGCTGGTCCGCAGTGTCATTACCCAGAGAGCCGCTGTGGCCCCGGATCCACTGTAGTGTAATTTTGTTGTCAGATGCTATGTTTTCGAGTGCACAGTGGCACTCCATGATGAGATCGCTAATGAAGTTGTTGCTCTTTAAAGCCTGGAGTACAGAAGCACAGTCTGAGATAATGCGTATGGATTTCACCCGCACCATTCTAGACTTGACTGCTGTTGCACCTCTAATTATTCCCACGCATTCCGCTTGGAAAATAGAGTTTAGGCTTCCTAGAGTAGTCGATATATTGATGTTTAGGTCACTAGAGAAGACGCCGGCTTCTGTGCCTTTATTTGTTTTAGATCCATCCGTGTATATCCGAACTTCGTGGATACCGGAACTGTCCTTGGCTTCTTCTTGAAGTTGGATTGCGTAGTTTTTATCAAAAACGAAAGTTTTTGGGATTATATCACATGTCGCGTCAATCATTGGGAGCGTCTTCTGTATGTCATCCATGAGGCGCGTATGCGTTTCCCTGTTATTTTGCTTCCACAAACCAGCTTTGTTAAGCCTTATGGCTGTAACCACGGCCTCATGTTGAACTACTAGGTGCAACGGTCTGAGGTTTAGTAAGGCCTCTAGGGCCGCGGTGGAAGTCGTTCTCATGCTTCCTGTCGTTGCTTGCTAGGCATGCTAGCCGTTGGAGGCTTTGTAGTTTGGCCCTTGCGGTGCCTGTTTGGGTTCTGGGCCACCATACAACGGCGCCATACGTTATCATTGGGCGTATTATCATTTTGTAAAGCTATAGGGTCATGGAGGGTTTCAAACCCCATTTCTTCCCTATGAGTCTTCTGCATTGCCAGAAGACTGAGCGGGCTTTGTCGGTTTTCACCTCTATGTGTCTATTCCAGTTGAGCTTACTATCGAGAGCTAAGCCTAGGTATTTGACCTCCGATGAGAGGCTCAGTTTAGTGCCAAACAATTTTGGTAGGTCCATAGTGTTTGGTTTTCTCTTTATTGTGAATGGGACCATTTCTGTTTTCTTTGGATTGACCGTTAATTCGTTTTGGTCGAACCATTGTTCTACGATTTTGAAGGCAGATTGCATGCGGTTACAAATCATGTTTTCTGAGTTGCCTTTTATCAGAATCGTGATGTCATCAGCGTAGCCGACGGTGTAGTAGCATCTTTGGTTAAGGCGTCGCAGTAAATCATCCACCACGATGTTCCATAAGAGGGGTGAGAGTACATCTCCCTGGGGACAGCCTTTTGCCCCGATACCTCTCGTGGTGGAGTTTACTGTGAACCTTATAGCTCTTAGCCTTAGGAGGTTGTCAATCCAGCCACTAATAGTTTGATCCGCTCCAAGTTGCAAGGGAGTGTTTGATGCTACAGAATTTTGTTTTGTCGAAGGCTCCTTCGATGTCAATGAAGACGTCTAGTGTCATCAGTTTGTCAGATAGGGCTGCTTCTATAGTTCCTACCACTGCGTGTAGAGCCGAATCTGTTGATTTGCCTGTTCTGTAAGCGTGTTGTTGTCGATGTAGTGGCGTGTGTAGCACGCCATCTCTAAGGTGTCTATCTACAAGTCTTTCTAAAGACTTGAGCAGGAATGATGTTAGACTGATTGGCCTGTATGATTTCGCCTGGGTATAGTCAGTTTTACCCCGTTTCGGTAGGAAAATAACCTTCACTTCTCTCCACTGGCGAGGTATGTAATGGTGTGCAATACAAGCTTTGTATATTGTTAGTAGGTGGGGTGTTATAGTTTTATGGCCCCATTGAAGCAATGCTGGGAATATTTCATCCAAGCCCGCGGACTTGAATGGCAGAAAACTATTTATTGCCCAGGTGATTCTGTCTGCTGTTACTATTGCGTCAGCAGTTTTCCAGTCTAAACGGCTCGGTTTGTATTCCACAGGTGTCCCCCAGTCGGTGTTATCAGTTATTTGGCAGCCTGGGAAATGTGTTTCAATGAGTGTTTTGCTTATGTCTTCATCAGAAGTGGCATATGTTCCATCTTGCTTTTTGAGTGAGCCCAGAGTGCGCTTGTCATCCTGGGATAGTAGTTTTTTCACTCTTGAAGCTTCATTGGTATGTTTGATGTTGTCGCAGAAGCGCCGCCAGGATTGTCCTTTGCGATATCTTATACGTTTTTTGTAGTGATATTGGGCGAATTTGTATCTCTCCCAATCTTCTTCGTTCCTCGTGTTTCTTGCACGGTTGAAGAGTTTTCTTAGATTTCGTTTGAGTTTTTCCAGTTCTGGCCCCCACCATTGATTTTTGGTACCTATTGTCGGTATTTCAAGTGGGCATGCCTGCTGGTAACTCAGTTGCACACAGTTGGTTAATGTGTTTAAATTGTCTTGTCAATGTTAGTTTGCATGTTTTTGAAAGTGAGTTTACTTACCTCATTTTCGAGTAGGGTTTGGTACCTTGTGACGTCTGTCCTACGAGGATTGCGTCTTGGTTGTATCCCTTTCTCGAACACTTCGATAACATAGCAGATTCTCCTGTGGTCTGCGAAAGATGGTTCGGGAGAAACATGCCAGTTAGACAAAATTTCTTTTGCACCATCTGACGCCAGGGTAATGTCCACTATGGTTTGGTATCTGGAGCTTACGAAAGTGGGTTCAGAGCCCCTGTTTATTATAGATAGGTTGGTTGAAAATATGTAGTCAGTTAGTAGCTCACCTCTCTTATTTGGCATCGCGCTGCCCCATAGTGGGTGGTGCGCGTTTGCATCTGCCGAGATGATGATGTCCCAGCTGTTGTCTTCTCAGTGTTGTACCAGATCACTCAGTTCTTTTGGTGGAGGTTCACCATCTCCTGGCATGTAAGCTGATGCCAGTACAAGTGGAGGACCTTTAGAGTCTGGGTTATCTGGTAGCCGTATGGCGGTTAGGTCTCTAGAACAGAATTGTGTTAGTAGCACAGCTGGTATTGTTTTAGGTACGTAAATGCAAGTCCTCGGCTGTTGTACCGAAGTCTCGAGTATCAACTTACCTCCAATGTTGCCAAGTCCACATATTCTGCTCTGCCTAATCCACGGCTCCTGGATTAGGGCGATGGTCTTGTTGTTAACCTCCAGCAGTCTGCGTAGGTTAGCCGTCGCGATTTGTTTGTGCTGGAGGTTGGTCTGGACGATATCAATCCGAGTCGGTTCCGAGAACATCACTGTTCACGGATCCCTCCCCGGATGACATGTTGTCACTGACTTCCATTTCAGATTTCGCTATTTTTTCCTCTCCTGTGGAAGTCAGTGTTTTCAGGGTCTTATAAATAAAAACTCCAATTTACACCAGTTTTTGAAAATAAAACATAGCCTCGATGCGTCTTTTTCCGCGTTGGCGCCAATAACTTCTGACACTTAGATGATAGTTAGGATTGCCATTTAAAATATCCATTCCCACTTTAGATAATGTAGCGTCATCTCCTAAATTATCTTTCCTATATTTAATATATAGGAGATTCTAGCAAGTAAACCAGGTAATTTCACCGTTCCCTAAGACCTATAGTCAGATTTAATACTAAACTAGATATGCAAATCTTATAACTTTCTGAATTTAATGATTTATTTTGCCAAATTACGTAGACGTGTATATTTATAGCTTGTGTGGATATCATTACAAAAATGTATGGATATGCCACTTCTCCTCGAAATTACTACGCATGACCTTACGAGGAAAGATCGAATCGTTCAGTTTACGTTATAAAATCACAAATCTTCTTGTACCTAGTTTAATACGTTTGGAATTAAGCTTTTTAAGTTATCGTATACCAACAGAAAAATCTATTGGTTTGTAAAACATCTCTTCCCCATTGTTTTCAAATTTGTTGCAAATAACTTACCCGAGTATGTTCTTTTAACTTATACAATATAATACTTATATAAATTCTTATCTTTATACGGGTATCTTCATAATAGAGAGCCCACTGAGTTTGGTCCAACTAGACGCGGCGACGGATCTTATATATTTACACTAACGATGAACCGTAGTTCAAAGCCAGTTATTAATGAAAATGAGCAAAGTAAAAACTTTGCTCATTTTCATTAATTACCTAGTACAGTTGAGATTCTCACATCAGCTACCTAGTTACTTAAATTACTAAAAAACTTATTGTGTATCGGGATTTCGCGAATAATCGGGAGAGGTTATACAGATTTCTGATTTAATTAGAAATTTATACACAAAATTCGCAATACTGCTGCATACATTTTTTTGTAATTTCAGATTTAATGAGGAATTGATACACAAATTTCGCAATAGCATTGCGTACAATTTTTTTTTTGTAATTTAAGTAATAAATAATAAAGCCCAACAGGAAAAACATAATTCCTTAAACTGATTATATTCCAAAATGCTTATAACTTGTTATAAGTATTTTAACATAAAATCATCCTATACTAAGCATAGCTTTATATAGTTTACTACATTTAGTCATTTTCTTCTGTAAATACATACTTATATATAGATAATAAATAACACCCAGACTCAAGACAACACACACATATCTGTTCTGGGTGGGAATCGAACCCACCACCTGCGGCGTGAAAGACAAGTAGCTGCCAAGCACGCTAACCTGCCCGTCAAAGAATTAATGTTAAAAAATTTGATAAGGGGCGCGCTATACTCACATGATTTCATTGTAGTGGAAACATAGAAACTCCAATGCTCTATACTAACAGTCATTTTGCATGAAAGGGCAGATCATACCAACTGTATCGTGGCCAACAACTTGCTTGCTTATCGTAGTGGTAACCCTAATGTCAGATTTGCTCAAGCCGCCCAGTAGGCCTCTGACATGGCTTAACGACTGTTGTCTAATGACCACAACCGGGACCGACAGCTTAACGTACCCTCCGAGACACGGAGACGCTCAGAGATTAAACCACTTTGGCGGTCACCCATCTATGGACTGACCGCGAGCCTAGTTGCTTCACCTCGCCGATCGCTTACGGACCGGTGTGAGCATCTAGCTATGAGCGCCTCACCAAGAACTAAAAAATAACAGGTGTTTTTTAGTTCTTGGTGAGGCGCTCATATAATAAAATGCAAGCTTATTGTTTTCTGAATTAGTGCCATTTTTATTAAGTTTACTATCTTCAATAAATTTAATAATAATAGCTAGGATTTTGCAAGATACAATAATAAGTCCGCGGATTAGACCCCACATTGATTCAGCCAACTCTTTGTAACCAAAATCTACTTAATCTGTCGTAAAATAAAAATACAGCAATCTTATATGGCATACTTTATTCCATTATACATAATTTTAATGACTGGATCTATTAATATGATGGAATGTTTTTGAGTTTGAATATTACGATACATACGAGTACATAATAAATGTTTGGTAATTCGTTATAGGTACAGCACAATAAACAGACAGAAAAATTACATCGTCAAGTAGTGACTTAATTAGATACATTTTATCATAAAGTAAATAAAATCTTAAAGTTATTGGAATACACATACATAGTATAAATTTATTAAATTCACTCAATAGTTCGGACTTTACTTGTAAGAATTGTATAGCAAAAATCCCGTGTGAGCTAGACGTGATTAAAAATATGTTTCCATAAAGAATGTCAATCAGTAACGCATTTTGTTTCGCGTATTTCGCACTGATGTTATAGATATCTGAACCATGGCAACATTTATGACTCCTTATTTTTTACCTCGTGAAAGCTCTCGGTGAAATGTGATTAAAGTTTATTTAAACCGACCTATGTCAGTTATTATCGACGTGATAGTGTAATTCCTGATGAAATAGGATGCCACCATCTCCTTTGCGTCATAGAGGTTCTAATGGCAATCCGAGACCGTCGGATTAAACGCGCAATCCGAGGCATAGCCTAGGTCTCGTTTTAACACACAGTATGTTCAGTGCGGACCTGAATCCTTACATGTCTCAGATAGAGGTTGTCCAAAGTACGTCTACTGATTGACATATTTACATGGAAAATAAAAAAACAACATTTTTAAGTATAGCACACTCCACAACTTGTAATACATCAGTTACGAATTGTTCAGTTTAAAAGGTAGTTTCGAGTTGCTTATTACACGATATTTATGATACACATATTTTGTAGATATACATACTATAAAATGCTTTACACACACAATGTAATTGGAGAATATATGGAAATGAGACGCAGTTCTCTCAATTGAATGTTACTTAATTCCACCAGTCAATAAGTGAATTTCGAGCAAGAAATTAAATTAATGAACACATAAGTACCAGCCATTTTCATACTCCCGTTTGCCATTCATATAAATGACCAAACTGTCCGACTCTAACTTGAAAAAGACCCAACGCATACCAAAAAAATATAGGTAAAAATTCTTATTAAACTGAAGCTCAAGAAGCGGGAGGAGACCGATTCACACGAAGTTAATTATCCAAAATAATGTTCGTTTAGCACAATATGCAATGGTCAATATTTATTTGTATCTTCAAAAAGACTCGGTAGTGTCATAGATTTAAGGTTATTATTAATTATATGCTTGAGTATCGAAACATGCACATATAATCAGGAATAGTAATATTTGATAAATAATATACTATCTTACATAATTTGGTTCATAATTTTCGTCATAATATTTTGGGCATTCCCATTTTCCTTTAATCATAGGCATATAGCAAGAAAGTCAACTATACACTGAGATCTCAGAGTGCACTGAAGAGTGTTACATTAGCTTTTTACCGCGTCTCCCCGCACAATTCCCCGTAACACCCATACCCTACTCTCCTCCCGTAGACTTGTTACCTCGCAGACAATATTTCACTTATGGGGTCACACTATAGTTTTCAGATGAAACAAATGACTGACTCAGATACAATCATAAGTTTTAAACTTAAAACGCGACTGTATTTTTGTTGGCAGTTTAGAAGCCTTCATGATCATAAAGTAATTTCGGGTATTTATTTCTCATATGCAAACTATACCACACAAAAATAACGTTCATTTCCTACACTTTCCTGGAAATTTTCTCAGTACTGGTTTGTTCATCTTATATCTAATAAGTGTGTCAATTTTCTAATATAATACGACATCGAGAACTGATAATTAGTATTGCTTATATATTTTAATTACAACAGCAAATAACAAATAAAAAACAACAACTATGAAACAAAAAGATTAAAATGTGTAAAATTAAATTTATCACTGATATTGCTGATGAATACTTTCTTCGAAATATATTAGTGCGCCTGGAATAGTATAAAAATTAACACAATAAATAGAAATGTTATAATTGTTCCTTTTCTGGCAGTTATTGTTCAGATAATTCAGAATTTAAATTTTAAATGAATATTACGTTATTCATACGAATAGACAGTACAGACTAAAAGGCTGGTGATTTATTTTAGATAATAAAAAGTTCGAAATAAAGGTGCCAGATCATTACAGTAGTTGTCAAAGAAAGAACTACTAATGAATACTCTTACCTAAAATGCATAAATCATAGAAAATTCGTTGAAATTACGTTGTGACTAAATGAGCACTTCATGTTTAATGGAGCAATGGAAAATATTCCCCAAGCTTGCAAGGAGCACCTTTTGTAAAATTAAAACCTTAATCTAATATCTATTCCAGGTAGGAAGACCCAGATCACATCTGCCAGTTCAGCATATATTTTTATGTCAAAGAATATCTTTGACATAAAAAATAGATCACGTGTGATAAAATATATTGAGCTCGAGTTGTAGTCCGTGTCACCGTAAGTGGAATAAATATACAGTGAAATAGTTAGTGAATTTTTCCGAGGTACTTTTTTTTCAGCTCGAAATGGCTAATTGATATTCTAATAAATTAAATAATAGATCGTTACGGTGTTATTGGTACGTGTATTGACATAGTATTATCCGTACAGATAGTTCTTAGGTTTGTAATATCTAACACTCGTGCTTAATATGAATCATGTTTTAGAAATAAGATTCAGCTCCACAAGTTAAGCATTTGTATAATTGGAGTTTGAGTTATAAAAAGGAACCCTAGAAACATAACCATAATTATTTATAATGCGAAAAACCCGACAATCGATCAGGAAAACACGTTCTGACAGAATATATATATTCTTTCTTTCAAAAATGTTTTTTCCATATAAATATTGCACAGAAATCTCTGGGTTGTCAATTAGAAAAAAATCCCCAATTTTAGGGAATATTGAACCTTTAAGTTACTTAAGCATGAATCTGCACCTTTTCCCGACGTGGCTACCTCATAAATTTATATTCCGTATTAAAGAGTCACACAACAAACATTTTAAGTAAAAAGTTTAAGTGCGTGCGGCAGCGGCGGTGTAAACCACTCAAAGCTACGCTAGGTTTCAAAAACATTTAGTTTAAAAGTATTCCGTACCAATAAATGGAATCATCTACGTATCTACCTTTATCTTTATCGGATATAAATATAAACATTTCTAAAAAAAAAATATGTTTACACAGATCAGTCACTCAGAGAGGGCAAGTTTCTATAGTTGAATGTTTGACTTATATTAAGCTTAGTTTTAAGGACGTTATGTAAGGGGGGTAAATAATAAAATACTGTGTACCCTCAAAAGAATAATAGAGAAAATTTAATTGGAATAATAATTAAGTATTTCTTTACATAGTGATATTCCAAATTGGGGACACCCAAATATATCACTAAATATAATCTCAAAAACAGTACGACAATATCAGAATATACTGAATAGAACCAATTTAGGCGTCAAGGAATAATGTTACTGAAATTAAGTTATCTATAATGATATATATATATATATATATATGTATAAATTTCCAGGTAACATGGCAGTCACTCCATGAATCTGAAGGCAGGGAGGGTAGGCCCACATCACACCGAAGCAAATCTTTTCCTATTAAACAAGCACTAAACTAAGTGCGAGAATCAAACCCGTGACTTCTCGGGCGCAATATCCTGAATGGGCAGTTAACATGGATTTCTGTTTATCTCTCAAAAACAAAAATGTATAAGTGTAGGGCCACTATATATCACTATTTTATCACATGGGTCAATTAAGTAAATACCATACATAGGATACGGAACACTCATTGCGGAATAAAACTTGCATTTAACCGATTTTAATTTCGCCCCAGGTGCTCTTCCTTGAACCATACAAATTCAGTATGCAATAAAAAATAGTTTACAATAAAAGTTAATCATAAATTACTTAAATTAAAAAATATATGTACAATCTACATTTTGTACACGCAATATACACGCCACATTTCATTAGCGCTATGTGTAAGTAATTTTAAAATCACACCTTTGAACACACTAATAAATGGAGATTTCGTAACAAATTATTCTCGATTACAGAATAATATAATTGTCTATCAATGCTCATATAAAAATCTTATGGAAATAAAAACAAAAATCAAAATTTTTATAACATTCATATATCACAGATACCTAAGGAAGATATTACTTATTATATCTAACGTTGAGGTGCTGTATACAGTCCCTAAAATATTTAATAAATTAATAAAAAGCACTTAATCTCAAAATCCTATGTGAATACTGTTAATAAAATATTAAATTTTATGTCGATAGCTCGTATTCCTGTTTCACATTGTTCATGAACTAAGTCATAATAATATTATTATTTTACATGTTTACACCTGAAAATAATCACTGACGGTGGCGTCGCCGCCATTTTTAATACTGCTTTTGGGATCGCTCGTTTTCTGCACATTGATCTTCTCGTATCCAGCTGCTGAATCCGACCGTTCTACACTAGAACTGCCCGCTACTTCACTACTCACCTTTTCGTAAGGTGGTTCTTTTTTCGATAGTTCAAAATATTTAACACTTTCATAGTTGGGGTCTTTTTTAGAGCGCACTGAATCATACTTGGAGTCTTTCGAGCGTACGGACTCATATTTAGGGTCCTTACATCTTAGTGACTCGTAATTAGGATCTTGCGTACTCACGCTTTCGTAATTAGGGTCTTTGGGGCGTACAGACTCGTAGTTCGGATCTGACTCACTACCCGTGTTGTAAAGCGGGTCGTGCGGCATGGACTCATAATTTGGTTCTAAGGTGGGTTCGTCGTTATTATTAACGGGCCAGTTGTTGTACTTATTCGGTCTTTTGTTCACCGTGGAATATGTGGGTTGCACTTTATAGTTGGGCGCGATCGTGGCATAGGGTGGGGTCGGAGGTTGGTTTCTCAACACCTCGTAGTTGGGATCGGAGTCCGAAGCGTTGTTATCAGTTTTGGAGATGTGCTCGTAGCCTGCGTCGCTACTCACGATGCTGTCGGGGCCACTATCGGCGACCAAATGATTTAGTTTTAATAAATTATTGTTGGAGAAGTTTGGATGCGGCCCTAAATGATTTATATCCTTAACGGTTTCGTAGCCCGGATCCTGATTCTGCGATATTTTTCGTTCTTTGTGTGCTATCGTTTCGTATCCGTGGTTAATAGATTTTTTACGGTCGATGGTTTCGTAGCCGGGGTCGTCCCCGCGGTACTTGGAAGTGTGCGGCTGCCCGTCGGTAGCAGGGTATTCCTTCGACCGCCGCTCTTCCGACCGGCGCTCCTCCGACCTGCTCTTAGCTTTTTTCATGACTTTTGCGTACATTTCTTCAACGTTCCGAGAAGGGCTTTCGGTAACTCGATGGTCGGAATTTAAGCTCGTGTTAGCGTCAGCGGAGGAATAGTCACTACAGTTGGGTCCCTCGATAGAATTGTATAAATTATCGGTTTGTCCATCGCGTTGATCGAAATCGAAGTTAAGCTCGCGAGCTACTAGCGGCCGGATTAAATCGCCGGAACTAAACCGGTGTTTTTCAACGGGATAGTTGCAGCCGTAAAAATCGGAAGAGCTGACGCAACTGTTGTTGCGTTGATGTTTCTCGTTAAGACTCCGCCGAAGTTTGTCGTGATTGAAGTGCAGGTCTCCTGCAAATAATTCATATGTCAGTCGTAGCTTACATTAGGATGTCCATAAGGTCTCATTCTTTTTCTACTAAGTACCTGTGCTGGACATGCGTTGATGCCGTTGCGCCTGTTCAATGGCAGGCTGACGTGGCGCGGCGTGGGTCACGTGGGCTGGGGTGTGCGTCACGTGGGCCGGCGTGTGTGTCACATGTGAGGCATGTGTAGTAACATGCGTGGTAGTGTGCGTAGTAGCGTGTGTGACATGTGCAGCGTGTGTGGAGTGTGCAGCGTGTGAGGCGTGTGCAGCGTGTGCTGCGTGTGTAGCGTGAGGTGGTGGCGGTAGCGGCGAGTTGGCTTGACGTTTCTCAGGCTTTGGCGACCCCAGTGCACCCGTCGAGTTCGAACACGACGACGATGATGCTAGAGATAACAGGCATTTAATTACGATTACGTTGCACAAACATAAGTCGATATAGGGATTCATATCGATAGTGCAAGCGTTCTCTATTCTTAAAATAATATTTTATTATAAAATAATATTGAAGAGAACGCTCGCAAGCCGCCCTCCCCGCCCCCCAAAGAAGGCTTCTTTTGGGTCCGAATTTCCGCTGACCAATGTTTTGCTTTATTACGGATTGTATTTGTATCACAAAACTCTTTTTATAGGGGAAAATGTACCTTGTCTGGAGTGCGTAGCGTGTGACGTTGAAGCCCCGATTTCTGGTGGAGCACTCCTCCTGAAACATTTCCCTTTATTTAGCATCTTGTGGGTACGGTCAGCAACAGAAGTAGCTTCGCAGAAGTATCGCTCCTTATTATAACAATATCACAGGCATATTTTCACAGGATTAGAATCTTCCACAAAAGAAGTGGTTAGCTATATACCCGGGCGACTTGGAAAATCAAGGAACTTGACCCGCGTAGGATCTGAGCGGGATGATAAAATTATTACTACGTATAAAAATAATGGTTTATCAGAAATAATAAGTCTACTTTAATTTTTTTTTTTGTTTTAAGCATATTAATTTCGCATTCGCGGCTCTTGTGTTTGCGGACAACATTTTACACTCGCATACGTGCGCACCCCCTGCCTGCCGCAACTGTCCTTGGTTGATTGTAATCCACCGGCCACACGGTTGGCATCCACGCCTTCCAACCGCGATTTAACAATTAAAATTTGGTTTACAACTGCAGTCTAGATGGACGACAACCACCAAAGTCTGTTTGGACTTTGGTTACCAATCGTCTAGAACAGGCATTATAGAGGAGACATCACTGTATTATCTTTTGTGAAACAAGAGCATTTAACAAAATATATATATATACTCAAAAAAAAAATCCGAGCCGTCACGGGACGCCTGGCAGATGTGAAACATCGACATTATTTTGTAAAAGTAATATGCAGAAAAGAACATATTGTGATAGGAACTAAATATGTCATAATGATAAAATAAAATATTACGATTTTTGCCAGATAAACTAAAAATAACGCAATGCGCATGGCGACGCGTCGCCACACCGTACTCACTACTGCATATAGACTGTATATATATATATACCATCGTATAGCGTGGCGACGCGTCGCCACGGCATCGTCACCACGCCAGAAATCGGTTTTGTTGTCTTGTTTCACATCAAAATATAAATATAAAGGAATACTGTCGGTGAGGGCGAGCGAGAGATGTCATTTAAATGGGCCAGCGACAGGGCAGCGCACTAAATCCTGGGCTACTGTAGAGACTGTCAGGCTTCCCAAACCTGCACTTTGTTTTTTTTTTAAGTCGCCAATTGACAAGTAAATAGCCTATGCATAAACTTTTTAAGACCCCAGATTTGATAACCATACTTTTATTTAATATAAAATTATATTGTTCTTTTTTGGAGGAACAGAACATAAATCTTACTTTATTGCGGATCGGTCGAGCATAGCCCTAGCAGATATTATAGTTAATAGTTTATCATTGGACGACCAGGAACTCCGGGGACTGGAAATAGCCGCCACCAGAAGAATTGCGTTACATAAAAATTATCCAGAGAGGATAATTATTAAAATCTTTGCATAGGCAACTTATAGCCAGAGAATGCTTTTATTAAATACCTCGCAACATGCGCCGGATCTGCATGTGTCTGCAATAGGTCGGGCGTGGGGTCTCTGCGTCGCGGTTCCGTGTTTATCTGCGCGTACGTATCCGAGCCTTCGCCAACGCTCGCCTCTTCTATCGCAGCGTACATTTCGTCTAAAGGAAACAAACAAAACATCAGATAAAGTGGCGCATCCCAAACGAATGTTTCCAATAAACTAATCGATATACAGGGTGACTGAGGAGTTGACGTTCAAACGCTAAATTTACGGAATCTTTATGATGAGGAGTATTCGAATCATCGCCATGTATATTCTACAATTTTGCGTTTTGATACTTTGAAAACTATGAGTCCTGAGCTCAAACCCTCAACACAAAAGTCAGTTCTGCAATGATTAGATAAACCATACTTTTGAGGGTGTTAGGTTAGACTATGCTCATTAGTTATCACAAAAAACTGAACGAGAAATGTTCAACAGATCGAGAAAAACATCGAAAACTGATGTTAGGTGAAATTTACGAAAAAAATCATTAAAAATATTCTATCTCGGAAACAACGCAAAGTCGTAGAATAGGAATCATACATGGGGGTGATTCGGATACTCCTCATCATCTATCTAAATTTTGCGTTTGAACGTCAACTTCTCGGCCAGCCTCTAGAATTGGATATGTGGATTCATATACATAGACAGACCAATATAAACAATGATCAGTAAAAACGGCGTGTTTGTATGTACGGGAAGTGGCAAAATAATCTGTATTAAATAAACGTAAGTTAAAAAAGTTAATTGCATACGAGTTTCTGAAGTATCCCACAGTAAATACGTCACAAGTATAGGCGCCTATTTGCCTTTATCAAAGTACCTTATTAAATAAACCTAATACGACAGATAAAATTAATCACTTTATTAGTCAATGAAATTGTGATAAATATGAACAAAATGTAATCGGTTTATTAGAAATACTGCGCTAACACAATCAGAATTATAGTATTAACAGTTTTCGGCAAACACTGCCATCGTATACGGATACAAGATTTATTGATGTATTGATTGCTATCTCTTGTAGGAATTCATTAACCATCAGATATGCATCATATAAAAATAATCCTAAGATAACCAAGCTATCATAAACAAAAACGGGGATTTTCGTGTAGTGTATCAGCCAACAAGCTTATTTTATTAAACTGCGGACAATGATGTCGCAGATTCCAAATGGAGTCTAACAACGAGAATTCGGTTTTTTTTGTATTGTTTTCACGTAGACTTTAAAAAAGCGCTTGTAAATAGTCAGAACATGTTTGTAGTAATACTTATTATTTCTAGTTACTTATTACAGATATTTAGGTATGAGGAATGTTAAAATGTTACTCTTTGTGATATATTTTATGTTTCGTTTTTTATGTTAATTTTGTTTTCTAAATTTTAATTTTATTTTAGCTATAGTATTTTTCATTTTATATTTAGTTTTAGTTGTTATATATTTTTTGTTTTTTACTGATGTCACGAGTGTCATGAATCTGTGCATGTTGTGACACCTTAATAAACTGTCCATTTGATTTTAATTTTTAAGTGTTGTATTTAGACTTGCAATAATGTAACAGTTACTGGTTGTCCTAAATAAATTAATAAATAAAACATTTAAACAATTAATTTTATAATAGTAGTGATATTTAGCTAGCTTGTATTAAGTTATTGTCAAGGACATTATGTTTAGGCTTAATTATTGAAATTTATATTTTACTACATATTTAATTGTCTGAATGGTTCTGTCTATATTAAGGTATGTATTCAGTATTATTATAATAACGGACCTTGTGTTTAAAACGACGGTCGCGCTTACATTATTATTTACATTAACAATTAAATGTGGAGAAATAATTATCAATACATAAATACATAAAGGTCTTTGCCGGCCTAATTTGACAGGCGCAGTAGTAAGTGAACCCTGACTGTGAAGCCACAGGTCCCGGGTTCGGTTCCTTCCCACCCGGGACAAACCTTCGTGTGTGTGTAATTTATCTAGAATTAGAATGTATTTAGAAATATAAAGTTGTTTGGTTCCATTGTACAGGTTCTGCCTAGTTTGTAATCAGATGGTATTGTGTTACGTGTTACCACCTCATTCTAAACTCTATTGCGTTGTAATAAGATATAAAAACCAATGATTTATGAACATATGCCAAGCCCGATTAACGGCTATGATATATGCTAAAACTCAAACATCTACGTACAAAGCCAGGCCAATTAAGAAGCATTAGTCAAGTTACCAGAATCATCGGAAACAGTAGCATAGTGTGGTTGTGAAGGCGGCTTAGTGCTCTGAGCGCGGATGTTGCTCAACGGCTCGCGCACAGAGATACTCGTGTAGCCCTCTGAAACAAAACCGGTATAATAATTAGCTCTTGATCTCCCTCAATATCGAAGGTAAATGTATATCTTCTTCGTCCCACTCTTCATTACTGAAAGTCTGTGTCTGTACATGCGACGTTTCAATCGAAATTTATTTGGGAAGGTCAGTACTTCAAATGTTTAAAAATTCAAAATTCAAAATTCATAAGTCATTTATTCCGTTAAAATATTACATTTGTGTGGAATCGTCAATTTTTTTTACCCTACCGTGCAGTGCATGACGTGGCAGCTACTGAGAAACACTGCCAGAAAACTCAGTAGGAATCCTTTTTAAAAATTTTTAAAGTGTTCTAATATTGATGACGATGTGCTCCCGGCCGATTTCGGCCAAGGCGACCACTTCTTCTCCTACTGTAGCCGACGTTCGTGTGCTCGCATGTGACTTATGTAGCAAATTTTATTTGAAAAAATTCTCGCACATTGCGGGTATCTGAGCACACCATTGTAATAATTGTAATTGATCGCCGCCGGTGGTCTGGCTTTCAATTTATCGCGCTTGGTATCCAGCTCAGCGCGCCTGTCGTCGAATTTGGCTTTGAATTTCCGCCATTCTGACCGTTTGGCTGCCCGCTGTTCCCATTGCGAGGGCTCCACGCCACAGTTTTTCATGTGGCGCTTAAGTTGCTTGCTTAAGCAACTTAAGCGCCACATGAAAAATCTCCTCAGGTATAAAGATGTGCTTACATCTTTATACCTGAGGAGATGTCCGCCATGCTTTCGCTTACCCTCCTCAAGTTCCGAGTGGAAGATGCGCTTAGCCACTCGCAGCTCGGCCATGCGTGACACTTAACCGCACCACCGAAGCTGTCGCCGCATGAGATAAACCTCTTATATTACTAATAGTATTTCAAATATATCATATACACATCCATAACAACGTAGTATTTTATTAGTAACTAGCTGTGCCCCGCGGTTTAACCCGCGTTAAGATTTATAAATTATCACAGCTCCTCCTGCGTAGGTGATAGCGTGACAATATGTAGCCTATATTTTGACCCGACCTGATAGAATATTCATGCAATTTGAAGTAAATCCCTGCAGTAGTTTTGAATTTAGCCCGGACATACGTACAGACAAACAGACAAAAATTAAAAAAAAATATGTTTGGCTTCGATATCGATTGTAGATCACGCCCCAAGAATCCTTTAAAAAAAATATTGAATGTACAGTTTTGACTTTCCTACGATTTTATTATATGTATAGATAACCATATTTTTTGTTTTAGGTCCTGTATCCAGTTGTCTACCTTTCTAATATCGTAGTACAGTACAACGGGTAATTCATTATTTCGATAATCTTTACTAATTGTATTATACAATCGCCGTTAAGTCAGTAGGTATATACTATACAAAGAAAACCACCTTTACTGCGTACGTCATAATGACACTGTCAAGTTCAAAGTGTATCCACGTGACGTTGACTGTACCACCCACACAGTCATAATTTTTTTTTAGTTTTACGGCTCTGGCTTCTTCAGCCTTATGAGCCTTCCGTAAAATATATTTTTATGTCATTTATTTCCGTCATGTCAAGTAAAGTCCGTCACAGTCAAGTCATACGTAGTCTTTGTCGTACCCCAGTAAAGCAGTGGAGACTTTACTAGAGGCTTATAGGGAGTTTTAGATTCAACACAGAAAATCGCAATTCACGGCAATATGGCACTTTCCTCCACTTGTGTACGTTGTCCATGATGAAATGAAACAATGCCCTGATGCGCCTTTTTCCGCGTTGGGGCCACAACTCTCCACAATCCTAAGAGTTTTAAGTGTTAACACTAAATAATAATAATATCCTTGGACATTATTCACACACGGCGGCGTGAAAGGCTGGATCTACTTACTACGCCAACCGGCTCATATGAATTATATTATTTTCTAGTATGTTTTC
Organism: Pseudoips prasinana; assembly: GCA_951640165.1. Classification (NCBI taxonomy): domain Eukaryota; kingdom Metazoa; phylum Arthropoda; class Insecta; order Lepidoptera; family Nolidae; genus Pseudoips; species Pseudoips prasinana. The sequence goes on from OX621245.1 coordinate 16,980,912, forward strand.
TGTTTCTCAGAAATCTGAAGATATTGATTGGTTAACAATAATAACCAACATGGTAACGTATTTAACTACAGCACAGAACACACGATTTTCCTGTAATTAAAAATAATATTTACCTAGTACATTACCTAACCTAACCTTTTGACAATAACCACAAGAAATTAGCTATTTAACAAATGATTACCATCATAAATTAAATTAGAATTCCATATGATCAAATATATGTAAGTCACAGATCTAATAATCTATTTGTAAAGTTAACTTATAAATTATATATACTTATAATAATATAAGTTATATTAAAAACCATAAATCCATTTTCTACCTAGTTACAAGCGCTTTTTAAACCTTTAACTGGTAGTAGGTAATTGTATATGGTGCAAATATGGTGGCAACTATATTGCCACTACTAGTTAATGGGTTAAAGTCTATACAAATAAAAACAGTTTCGTTTTTTTAGCAAACGTCATAAGCCCCGACGTCCAGTCTAGTAAATATATAAATATAATACTAGACTGGACGTAGCTGTAAATGTTGAACGGCAGAGCAGAATTAAGGACAAGATTGAACGGATCTTTTAGTAATTTAAACTCCATCTATTTGAACGCCGATCACGATCGGCAACTTAAGGCGGTAGCCCCCTGTAGAACAATCTACACACATTCTTGTTTTCTTCAATACAACTACTATCAATGATGCAATTTAATGATTTCAAGGAATCCCTACTGATGCTAATAAATTCTGTGTTAATACTATTTATAGCTTTGTCAACGTAATAATTAAATCAATTTAAAACAGCAAAAAGAACTCTGAATCAACTACTTATGATTTGTGTTCCTTTAAACGTGGTATTTATCTTTATGAAATCTAATCATTTTATAATAAAATCTAATCACAGCATTTCAATCTATGCGACCTACTGGTAATTTCAAGATGAGACAAGGATAACTATCAACGTAATACAATTTAAGTAAACTTGATCGGAGAACAGTACAAAGCCATATGTAGTTTTAAATTTGTTCAAACAATGATCCTATCAACTAATGCATAACTAGGGAAATAAAGTTGAAAATGAGTTTTCATTCTCACCTGCACAGCCCGACCCCATACGTCAGCCACCTCCCATATCTGTCATATTTTTTTTTATAGATTTTCAACTTTATCACATAAGCATGAGGTTCATTTTCAATTGGGGAAATTTGACAGATTGGGGTAGCTTGATGTGCTGGCGTCTGAACAATGCTCAAATGAAGGATTTAAATCCATAAACCGCGGGGATTTTACAAACATGCTATTTACGGACACATAACATCAGAAGTATTATTGGCCATTTATATAATTTATATATACTAAGACGCACATTGTTAATATCAGTTGTTGTTCTCCCTTATATAAATAAATAAACAGCTATTAATAGTTTCACAAATAGCTACTTGTGCAGGGGAAGTATTAACGAGGCGTCTACCTTAACCACTACGTCACCTGCAGTCAAATCTTATTAACCGTTTTGTTTTTATTTGTTAACATTACGATCACAGTTTGAGGAGGCGATATCATAACCAGATGCTCCCACCAGCCAGTGAGGGAATGGCAAGGTTATGCAACTCTGCTCACGGTCAGTCCATAGATGGTTGACCAGCAAAGTAGTTTAATTACTGAGCGTCTCCGTGCTTCGGATGGCACGTCAAGCTGTCGGTCCCGGCTTTAAGCCATGTCAGAGGCATAATGGGCCGCTTAATCAACTCTGACAGTAGGCTAACCATTGCCCATTCGATAAGTAGTAGTAGAGGCGTGCGCAGGCAAGTTAAAAACGTAACTCTCAATAATTAAGCTTTGAAAATAACGGGAAAGACGTTTACTATTTAAGATAGTATATACATCGATTTTACTCTCTTCCGTACACAGCTGTGAGCAATTAATCTGTGGAATAACTTCTATATAAATAAAAAGAGAAGTCCTGACTGACTGACTGACTCATCAACGCCCAGCCCAAACCCTTGGCCCTAGAAAGCTGAAATTTTGCACAGATGTTTTCTTTATAATGTAGACAAGGAATAAGGAAGGATTTTTCGAAATTCAACCCCTAAGGGGGTAAAACGGGGGTGCCAAGTTAGTATGAAACTTTGCCATTTTTGAAGTTAGAGGCATGAAAGTTGGTATTTGGCCTTGCAGTTAAAAATAAAAAATATGTGTTTCAGGATTTTTGGAAATTACACCCCCAAGGGCAAAAAATAGGGGATGTAAGTTTGTACGAAAAAAGTGTCAATTTTTAAGTTAAACGCATGAAAATTGGCATTTGGCTTTTAAGTTAAAAATAAAAAATATATATTTAAGGATTTTTAAAAATTCCACCCCGAAGGTCATAAAATAGGGGATGTAAGTTTGTATGAAAAATGCGATATTTTTGAAGTTAAACGCATGAAAATGAGTATTTGGCCTTTCTGTTAAAAATATATATAGCATTTATTTCAGGATTTTTGGAAATTACACCCCAAGGGCGGAAAATAGGGGATATAATTTTATACTGCCTGACTGCCACATCAACGCACAGTCTAAACGGCTGGAGTTAGGGACTTGAATTTTGACAGTAGTTATCTTTTATGACGTAAGCATCCACCGAAGAAGGGTTTTTGAAAATACCACCCCTAAGGGAGTAAAATAAGGGATAAATATTTTATGAAAGTCCTTAATTTTGATGTTAAAAGCATGCATATAGACTTGCAGTTAAAAATTATAATATATATTTCAGGATTTTTGAAAATTCACCCCCAAGGGCGTAAAATTGGGGATGTAATTTATATGAAAAAAGTGCCAACAAGTTTTAAGTTAAACGCATTAAAATAGGTATTTAGCATTACAGTTAAAAATTAAAAGTATACGTTTCCGGATTTCCGAGAATTCTACCACGAAGGGTGACAAATAGGGGATGTTTGTATGAAAATTGGTATTTCAGTTAAAAATAAAGCAATCAAGGGAATAATTTGTTGTTAAAAGGTAATCCATAACTGATTCAATAGGTCAACACCAAAAATTTACACCAACTTAAGAAATTCGTTTCTTATTGCTTAAAATGTCGTGTTTGTTGTCGTCTAAGTAAAGATTTAGCGTTTTATAAGATTTGTAACTTCTTTTTTTTGGTATTTTTTATAACATATTAAGAAAACGTCAATTTAATAAAATTGGGATAAAAAGTAATTTACCCAAAATTCGAGTTAGCGTAGTATAAATTGTTCGTGTCCAGATGATCGCACCCAAAAAATATCATCTTAATTTTACTGATCTACAAGTTCACAATTTTGTAACTAGATGGTGTTTATATCGTTTCAGATCGCAGAACTCATTTGACATATCGGTTAAAATAAATAAATGCTTGAAGTAAAAGGTAGTCCAAAACTGAATAAAAAGATAATCCCCTAAATCTCACCCAAAATATATGCCCACATCTTAATTTTACCGCTTTACAAGTTTATATTTTTGTTAGTAGATGGTGTAATCATCATTTTAGATCGCGCTATGGTTTCGTTCACAAAATGTGATATTAGACCTATCAATGCCGTGGTCGCAACCTAAGCTAATGGGAGTTACCTTTGTGATTAATGCATCGTTGATTATTATATTACTTTATTGGACTTACTGACTTTACTTAAGGACAATTGATATGTATTCTTTGATGTTTTTGGGTTTATGATATCGGCTCTTTTTTTTAAATAACAGTAGCAAAGTAGTCTTTAGTTTATTTCTTAGCTAGGTTATTTATAGGTTAGGTTTTCTTAAATTTATTTTAAAGTTATATTTTTTAGATTAAGCTAGAAGTAAGTAGTTACATTGGTAATCATTCAAAATTGTCGCGGACGAAGTCGCGGGCACCAGCTAGTGATAAATAAAATTACCTTCCGTTTTGTTGAACTAACAGACTTCAAAAGTACTATTATAACTAGGCTAAGTCTGCAAGGCATTCCGTTGCTTGCAAATATCGAGTTAAAAGTAGCTAAGCAGTGTCTAGTCTTTTGACATTGATTTCAATCTAACGTTAGGGTTCCGTAGCCAAATGGCAAAAAACGGAACCCTTATAGATTCGTCATGTCTGTCTGTCTATCTGTCCGTCCGTATGTCACAGCCACTTTTTTCCGAAACTATAAGAGTTGTGCTGCTGAAACTTGGTAAGTAGGTGTATTCTGTAAACCGCATTAGGAATTTTACACAAAAATAGAAAAATAACAATTATTTTGGGGGGTCGCCATACATAGAACTGAAACTCAAAAATTTTTTTTTGGTCTTACCCATACATGTGGGGAGTCTATGGATAGGTCTTCAAAAATCATATTGAGGTTCCTAATATCATTTTTGGCTAAACTGAATAGTTTGCGCGAGAGACACTTCCAAAGTGGTAAAATGAGTGTCCCCCCCTGTAACTTCTAAAATAAGAGAATGATAAAACTAAAAAAAATATATGATGTACATTACCATAGAAACTAACAACGAAAATTGGTTTGAACGAGATCTAGCAAGTAGTTTTTTTAATACGTCATAAACCGCAATTTGCTTTCAATTAATCACCTGAAATACTTGCTGCTACGGAACCCTTCGTGTGCGAGTCCGACTCGCACTTGGCCGGTTTTTTTTCGGTGGTTATTCCTCCGTGCCGTGTTCGATCTTTATGAATTCAGATGTATGCACTCATGAGTAGGGATTGCAATCCGCAATGCGAATCCGCAAGCATAAGATGGTGCGAATTTTTAAAATTGGCGCCTTTAATCTGCTCAGCAACGTATTTTACGAGGAAAGTATTTCAATTTTGTTGCACGATTATTTATTAACTATCAACAAGTGTAGAGGCAGGAACAGCTTTTCGGCCGCTGGCTACATAATTATGTAATTCTATAAGAAATAGGTTGGGGATGACACCATTGATGCCATTTGTTATTTATTATCATATTTTCAAAAAGAGAAGTGACTGATATTTTATTGCTTTATATTTCTTACGTTGCAATTAATTATTTAGTAAGAAAATTTAAACTAAACTAAATTTATATGATACTCTCTGTGAATACGAAAGACTGATTCTAACTATTACTTCAGATAAAGATTAGAATTAATATTTTTAGTTAACTAGTCGAGTACAAAAGTACAAAGTTCTAACAAATATTGTTTTTTTTTTCATGTTTCTGGCCTTTTTTTATTGATTAATAAGTATCCGAACTGGTGAAACAATTGGCCAATTAATAGTAAGGCGTTGTTCATTTTTGTATTTTTAATTTAAAGTTGATTATAACCATAATAAAGTTTATATAAATAAACTATAAACTATACGTGATCCCGCTGTAACGAAGTCAATCCAGCAAAAATCCCGCGGGATTGGAAACTGCGGGATTGCAATCCCTACTCACGATTATGGCCACTACCACTGTGTCAAATTGAGAGAATATCGGTTTTGCCGTTGAGTTGGACTACAATAAGGAAGGACTTAAAATTTGGTTTCAGCAAAAAAATGTATATTTTAGTTTGTAATGGACTTTTTTTATTTTAAAGTTCTTTAACCTATAGTAAGCTATATCAGCGAGTAAAATGGGCTGTACTTTATTTAATAAAAATAGAGGTCTCTACGAAAACTACAATAGCGTAACCAAAGGTATGAAAACTTTGACAATAAATTTTAATAATTGGCGTGGATTCGGCTTATGAATCACTACGTTCACACGGTGATGAACGGCATTAGTCATCGGTGTATGGTATTAAATATAAGTGATGAATAATCTCACTCAAATAACACGCCGGTTAGTTAGGTCGTAGTTCGATTCCCACCCAGGGCAAGTATTTGTGTGCATTAACATGTCTATTTGTCTTCAGTCTGAGTATACAATAAACAGTACAATAATTATGAAAAGTAGTATATGTATTATATCAGTTATCTGGTTTCCATAGTACAAGCTCTGCTTAGTTTGGGATCAGATGGCCGTGTGTAAATAATATCCTAGGATATTATTATTATGTAAAAACACATTTTCCTTTTCATAACAACATTGGCAACATTATTTACAATGTAAACAATAATACAGAAAAAGACAACGTATAGCTATGAAATTGTACCCCCCGCTTTCTACATATTATATGGTCGTATGCTAAAGGGTAAAAAGGATAGCAATAAAAACACCACTGTCAGTATACGGGCATGTCAATGGAGACATGATGTCCACTAACGCCGATATTACCCTTGATTCGGGGAACTTCACCTGTTTCTTGCTTTAGGAATTAATGATATATAAGTGTAACAAAGATAGAAATATACATACTTGCAGAATCAGTAGAATCGCCACTGAAATGCGTTATGTTATCAGTGTTCGGGCGCGGTGATGGTGGCGTGATGTACGGCAACTCTTGACTCGACGGCAACTGCCCGCTTATAGCCACTGACGCTGATATTACTACAGAGTCTGAAACAAATACATATTCATAGTGAGAATAATTAATTACTTTAAGGCATCCTGGATGAATTTCGGCCAGTCTCAAGAGACTAGGCATCAGCGCGGGACATAAGATAAGTGCACAAATGTGTGCGAAAGTACATGAGCACTAATTTATTTAGCTCACCGACAATTGAGTACACTCTAACATTTATGGGTTACATTTCTTGAATCAGTTCGGGTCAAGTGTATCAATCTCTTACAAGGTAAACACAACATGCATTATTACATATTGATTAAATAAATAAAAGCTATTTCAAATTACAGGATATTTTATACATACAGAACAATCAGACTCCTCAGACCAAATTAAAACTGAAAATTGAAACAAAACATTAAAATCACAGGCAGAAACAAAATTACTTCCTATTCCATCACTCTCATAATCCGTGGGACGACTAACGAAACTACCGGAAAGAAATCAGCCACAGGACCGAGATATTTTTCGACAACTTTCTTATTACAATAACGTCTTAGCTCGACCTGGGATTTCAGTCCAGAATCTTTTTAGATGGGACAGTTATACGACACGACTGAGGAGAGATCAACGCAGGACCGACCGTTTTTCGTGCTCTCAGTAGCACGAATGTACAACATTGCCAACTTCCGGATTTCAATAACACTTTTTGGCTCACCTGGGATTGGAATCCAAGACCTTATTGCTGTTAAACAATCGCTTGACCGAAGAGGCAGAGTTCAACTTTACACTTTGTGTGTTTTGGTGTAATTATCTATATAAGTATGTATTTACAAAAGAGAAGCAGTATATTATGTAGTATATCAGTTATCAGGTTGGCCATAGTACAAGCTCTGCTTAGTTTGGGATCAGTTGGCCATGTGTAAATAATGTCCCAGGATATATTATTATTATTATATGGTAATGGATAATTTAGCTACAAAAGGGAAATTGGGACATTTACCTCAGCGATTATGATTAACATCGTACAATTGATAATATAATCTTTATTAAGAAGATACATCACGTATAAGTAATTAGCGGAATTCAAGAAGCGATGAAGAATTTGTTTTTGAAAGACAATTAAAGAGGTTATCGATTCTACTGTAAGTTATTACGCGATTTATCCGTGGCTTGTGAACAGATATTGATCGTTATTGATTTGATAGGAAGTACCTTCAAAACGGAGCCATTTAAAATTTGTTTGTTCTGTTGTTATAAAGTAAGAGTCGGTTCTATTTTAACAGCAATTATTAATGAATCAAGTTACAAGCACAGGGGCAAGTTGGCAGTGGGCAGGGCACATAGCTCGTAATGCCGACGGCCGCTGGGGCAGAAAGGTTCTCCGAATGGCGACCACGAACCGGAAGACGGAGCGTTGGCAGGCCCCCTACAAGATGGACCGATGATCTTGTGAGGAAAGCTGAAATTCGCTGGCATTTGTGGTGATATTTGGGGGAGGCTTTTGTCTAGCAGTGGTCGTCTTTCGGCTGACATGATGATGATGATTATGACAGGGTTACTTGTAAAACACCAACAACCTCGCAGGACTAGATAGCTTACATCAGTAAGTAAGTAAGTAAGTACTTATGTTATAGGAAATAAGACATAACTCAATGCATGAAAAAAAAAGAGATTTTACTTGTTATTGTTGTACTGTCCTGACATTTGTTGGTCTATGTCATTCAAACGAGGCTCACGCGCGCTTGTGCTGCTGATAATAATAACAACACTTTCATGACTGGCGTCTAGAGAAATGGGTTAAGTTCAAAGGCACTGTTGCTGCAACCCTTCCCCGCGCCCTCGCAAGTGTATACAACGTGTAACAGAAAGTGTGAACGTAACTTAAGGGGGTTATAGGGTATCAGGACGGCTACCTATGGACGAAACTTCAAACAGAAATAATCATTTTTTTATTCAACTAGTAATTTATTTTTATATCGACAACCTAAATCAACAAGTAAGATTACCGACGTTATGAACAACACTAAGCAAAACTCAGCCGCAAGGGTAATGAACCTTACCGAGAACTCTTTGGGTACCTACTACTTAGACTGTAAATAAAAAGTGTGGTTCTGTACAGTCACATAATTTATTACACGTGTTTATTTTAAGATTCAATCAAATGTTTAACTGAATTTTTGCTCTAAATTCATATAAATTTGATAACTAGGAAAAATCACTGAATTTAATTTAAAATGATATTCCGCAAGATGTTGGATCTAGGAGAAATAAATAATTTAATTGACTTATGTAACTGCAGATATTTTTTTGTGTGTTAAATAGTAAGAATATTAAATTTTTCTTTCAGTATGTGAATTTAATCTGGCCGGAAACGAATAGGTACTTAATTTTTAATACAAACTAACCAGATAAACACACGCGGTACGACTACTGATAAATTACGAAAAAATATGAATAATGTACTAGGCTCATATGAACATTAGGGGACATTTCGAATTCCGTCCTGATTTTGTCGCAAGGAACTCTAATACGGCGGCGAATACAAAGGATTGATGTAGGTAAATAATAAATGGTTAAATATTTTTTAATATTCATCAAAGCGGGCCCCGCTCGTGGCGGCGCCTTTGAGAGAGTCAAAGATGCCGCCACCGCGCGCAACGCCATTTGAATGTGTTCGTGTATAACTCATTGGTCTAGCGGTAGCGTGTTCAACTGCAGATAATAAAGTCCTGGGTTCAAATCCCGGGTCGGCCCAAAAAGTGATTATGGGAATAATGAAGTCCTGGGTTCAATTCCCGGGTCGGGACAAAAAGTGATTATGGGAATAATGAAGTCCTGGGTTCAATTCCCGGGTCGGGCCAAAAAGTGATTATGGGAATAATGAAGTCCTGTGTTCAAATCCCGGGTCGGGTCAAAAAGTGATTATGGGAATAATGAAGTCCTGGGTTCTATTCCCGGGTCGGGCCAAAAAGTGATTATGGGAATAATGAAGTCCTGGGTTCAAATCCCGGGTCGGGCCAAAAAGTGATTATGGGAATAATGAAGTCCTGGGTTCAATTCCCGGGTCAGGCCAAAAAGTGATTATGGGAATAATGAAGTCCTGGGTTCAATTCCCGGGTCGGGCCAAAAAGTGATTATGGGAATAATGAAGTCCTGGGTTCAATTCCCGGGTCGGGACAAAAAGTGATAATGGGAATAATGAAGTCCTGGGTTCAATTCCCGGGTCGGGCAAAAAGTGATTATGGGATTTTTCCGTAAAAAGAAATTTCTCAGTATCAGCCCGAAGTCTGGGAGTTGACGATATTACACCCCCATGCCTCGGAGAGCACGTAAAGCCGTCGTTCCTGTGCCTGACCTCTTTCCGGTCGTATCGCTAGTCGTCCCATCGGATCATGAGAGTGATGGAATAGAAAGTGCAGGGGCACTTTCAATTCCACCTTTAAAATTTAGAGTGATACACTCTAAATTTTAAAGGTTTCCTGTAACGAAATATTAATTTTCATACAATACATACAAATAAAAAAATATGAATAATGTACTAGGCTCATATGAACAGTCGAGGACATTTCAAATTCCGTCCTGATTATATCCAAAGTTACACTAATATGGCGGCAAAATCAAAGAGTTGATATAAGTAAATAATAAACGGTTAAATATCTTTTAATATTCATGGAAGCGAGCCGCGCGCGTCGTAGATACCTAGGCGGCTCTTTTGAGCGGACTCAAAGACGCCGCCAAAGGGGCCGCGTTCGATGAAAGCCGCCAAATTCATCAAATATTGTGCAATTTCATTTATTTAATAAAAATATTAAAATCATTAGTTGTTCGTAAACTGTTGTCTATTTAGGTCGTGTTTAGTTACTAAATCGTCTAAAATGTCGTTTAGTAATGAGTAAAGTGTTCCGCGAAATCCTTAACTATGTCGTTTAGTGATCGTAATAATTTTGAACATTTCGTGCATTCATCTATGAAAGAATAGCCTCAGACGTGCACTTTGTGATGATGAGGATTCATAGGTCACAGAATTTAAGGCTGTTTAATTACGAGGAACCTATGTCGTGAAGGGTACAGTGTCGCGATGGAGGCCACGCCTCTTTATAACTAAGAAACATGAAAGCTTTACGATTCTATGAATATGTTGTACATGAGAGAGACTTGTGTTAGTTGGCAAGTCTTAGAGTCAAGCTTTCGGTGTCGGTGCAGATTTTAGTGAACGTGAAATAATGAAATTCTTCCATCAGTACTGAAAACAACTTCAACTAGAAGTTAAACTATAAAAAGATTCTCGTAATGTACTTATACGATGTAAAGTATCCAATAGCTATTCAGCAGTGCTATAAATAAAAACATAACTCAAAAATAAAACAAAATATGTGTAGTGAGTGCAATCGGAATCAACTACCAGGCGTGCATAGAAACACAGAGGTATGTCGAACAATTTCTAGCGTAAATCAGAATCAGCTGTGCTGTGTTAGTACGGATGTTCGTTATATCGATAAAAATACTTGTCGATATATTGAATGGTATATTATTTTAGGATCAAGATTAAAATTATGGTATTTCGGTATGAGATTTTGTGTATAGGTAGGCTTAAGGAGACCGTATATGCCCCTTAAGTTACGTTCACTCTTTCTGTTACACGTTGTATTTACGTAATCTTGGTGATAAGTTTTAGTATAGTTACATAAACCAAGCGGGAAATTAAATTAATACTTATTTTTGTACGAAAATAAAATTAACAAATTATCCTTTTGTACACAGCAAATGGTCTTCATTATGGTGTTAACTATGTAATCTTGCGAGGTTGGAGGTGTTTTACAAGTAACCCATTTATATAATACTGGGACATTATTCACACACCGCTATCCGATACCAAACTAAGCACAGCTTGTACCATGGAAACCAAATATCTGAGTATGCATATACTACTTTTCTTTTGTCAATACATACTTATTTAGAGAATTACACTCAGTTTCAGGACTAACAGACATGTTCATGCACACAAATATCTGTCCTAGATGGGAACGGAACCCACCTGCGTCGTTAAAGGCAAGTATATACCAACCATGCCCACCTAATTGTCTATGATATGTATGTATTTAGAAACATATAAGTAATCAGTTGTCTGATTGCCATGGTTACAGGCTCTGCCTAGTTTCGGTTCAGATAGGAATGTGTTAGCTGTCTCAAGATTTTTTTTTTCTTAAACAAAGCTAACATTACATACATATATACATAGACTCACGCTTGTCCCCAAAGGGGTACGCAGAGGCAAAATATAAATCCTACTGATATTATAAACGCGAAAGTTTGTAAGTATAGATGGATGGATGTTTGTTACTCTTGCACGTAAAAACTACTGAATGGATTTTAATGAAACTTTATAATAATATAGCTTATACATCAGAATAACACATAAGCTACAATTTATAAAGTTATTGTGTGAATCGTCCAAAAAAATACGTCGATAAGTGTCAAGAAAGTAGGAAAAAATGTGCCATCTGCGAGCTATTCCGGCGTGCAATGCCAAAACAGCTAGAGGTACACATCCTACTAATATTATAAATGTGGAAGTTTGTGAGTATAGATGTATGAATGTATGTTTGTTACTCTTTTATGCCAAAACTACTTTAACGCGGGTGAAACCGCGGGGCATAGCTAGTTAATTATAATAATATCTCTTAAACAAACCTGCAGGATTCTGTCCCACTTCTCTTTCATCTATCTGTATTTCTCTTTCAGCTGGCGGGTCCGTCGTGACGTCAACAAGGCTGCAACACAATAATAACACATTTAAAGAGCCCTTTCATATGCGCGACTTACAATTCAATTTATTGCTCCAATGGGTGTTCACATTAATTTTTATCAAGTGGCATGGCAACCAGTAGCGATCGAATTCGTTCCTCAAAGTCCGTTAACGGATTCACGGCTCCTCTGGTAACACCGGCGATTATGGACACTCATAAACAAAGAACAAAAAAAAAGTTATATTTAAGATTAAATATAAAAAAAAACGGCGGTGATTACCGCTTGTAAGTTATATAAAATGTCGTGGGCTGCAACATTACTTAATAATTTTGTAAATTCTATGTGTATGTATTATGTTGTAGCTGTTAATTATCCCTAAATAAATAATATAAAATATAAAAAAAATATTGCGGGCCGGAGAGGCATTTATAAGTTCAGTCCTCGATGTGTTGATATATACATAACTTAAGTGTCAATTACGAGCGTCATACCATCCTTATATAGACCCCGCTCGCCTTAATTGGCAGTGAAGACGTGAAAGCCTTCTACACCAACTGTAAACGCCAGGTTAAATACAATACCCTCTGCATTCCACCATCCCCACACGAGAATATTCTAAATATCCTCATCATATTGTGTTAAACATCTTATTTGCCAAAGGATGCAGGCTGGTACGTTTAACTTAAACTTTCTCTTAAGAAAATTACATTAACATGCAAACGAGCATATTCAAATCAAATCAAATCTTTATTTGCTCAAATATGGTACATAAGATCTTAATGAAAAGGTTATATCCAACATATTCTGACCAGAAGTCGTGCAAACGCCCTATGCAGATATTTTCATGAATAGGTGCACAAACGTAGACCGAGGACCCGTACAGAAAAGCCGCCCGCATTGAGATTAAAGACTATACATATATTCACATGTCTCTTTACAAGAAATTCCTAATTTACCAATATACTAGCATGCAATAGTATAGGTAGCTATGGCAATATAACGTTTTATTCTTTGCTAAATCACGTAACCCTGCCCTCGACTAGTCTGTTTATTTTTGTCTCACAACCTTTTCTTGTATGCAACTCATGACATGCAAGATTGGAGAATGCCTGGAGATCTGTCTAGTCTGTCTGTCAGCCTAGTACAGACTCGAGCTCTCTCTAAGTTTTAATTAAGCAAAAATTGTTCTAATTAAGTATACATCACAATGTAATTTATATATGAACTTTTACCACAGAAATAAACCATATTTTTATTTTACTTTATTTTGGAGGTAGTTACTTTCTTGCAACTACATGGAATTCAAATGTCAAGAAAATGTCTTTCCTCCTTTGCGTTCATAGTAATAACCCAGACCTATTACGCCCTTGAATCACAAGGCAACGTAACAAGAACCTAAAAATGTATTGGAAAACTGTCTTTATTATTGAATGTTTAAGATTCTCCACTGTTACCACTTATGTGATGTTGGCTGAATTATATATTGCTCAGGTGTTTTCCTCTTGAATCATTTACAGCAAATCTTCCTTGAATGCTATTAAAGATTATTAGAATACTAACATTTATTTTATTGCTTCACTTATAAATTTGGCATAGAAGTAGAAGAAGAGGTAGTACATTTTATTGCATAAAGAGTATACCCAGAACAATATTTTGCAATTGGCCTTATTACTAAAAGCGATCTCTTCCAGGTAAGGGTGTTCATTAGGATGATTTCTGCTCATCAATGCTGGCTCTGGGAGGCTACCGGCTAAGTCGCCGAACATCGGGATAGTAGTGATCGGCGTTCAAATAAATAAAGGTTAAAAAAGACTTAATCAATCGTTAAACCGGCTTTCATGAGCACCTGTGACGTCATAAATGGTCCGGAATCAATTTTCAACATCGAATCCGATTTAACGATTGATTAAGTCATTTTTAACCTTTATTTATTTGAAATAAATACAAAAGTAAAATTAGGTTAGGTTGGGTTAGAACGGCGACCATATAGTGAGAAACAGTGATATCGCCAAAGGACATATTCGAGTACATATGTTTAATTTATTAACCATTCGATATTATGAACGTTCGAGTATTTAGACATTCGATTACTTGGCGTTCGATTTGGCGTAGTACACCCGACTTAGCCGGTAGCCCCCGTTTCTAAACAATTGTTTTATGAGACAGTGAAAGAGCAAATGATATGATATGAAAATATGTAACTGCAAGGGCAAGATTCACAAATTCCAATGTCGAATTAGTATCCGATAAGCTGAAGTTCTGACTTCGGTTGTTAAGTAATATCGCAGAGGCCACAATCCAAATTCATCTCTTTAAACTTTATACAAAGGTTTAACGAATGGTGGCATTTGAATTCGGTATTTGGGAATCTTATGCTTATCATAATAACCCTTTTCTTAATAATGGAGGTAATCAAATTAATATTATAAAGACGAAAGTTTGTAAGTGTGTATGTTTGTTACTTCTTCACGTCTAAACGGCTGGAGCGATTTTAATCAAATTTGGTATGGAGTCAGCTGACAACTTGGATTAACACATAGGCTATAATTTATAAAGTTTAACGAGGGTAAAACCGCGGGGCACAGCTAGTTAAGAATATTTTGCATACTAACATGTTATGGCTTTCATTCTGTAGTTTGGCATAGGCGTGTTCATAAGGGTGGTCTCTGCTCGTCGATGCTGCCGCTACTGTCTTGTTTCCTGTAGATGAACAACACTGATTAGCCAAATGGCATAAGCTGATAACGACTAATTAAATTCAGTTCCGAGTAGCGGCTCCTTTAGTAATTACCTGCGGGTCTTGACGCCGATAGTGTCTGATTGTATCTATATTATCTAATGTTTCAAGATCTTTATTCTCCCAATGAATTACGCGGGTAATGTTTTTATCTAATCCTTGATATTAAACATTAATTGTGATTATGAAATTAATTCATTTTTTGCAGTAAAAATTATCGTAAAGTTCTATTTTATCTAAACTATGATTATAAACTTAACTCAAAAACAGTTGTTATTTTTTGCACGGGTAGTTAGATAGAAATATTACACTATTATTAATCAATTTGTAAGATGGATGAAGACAGGACACAGATTGAGATAAATCGCCATCAGGCACTTTTTTCGTACGATGGAATGCGGTAATACTATTTGATAAGTGATATGGTAAGTTAGCCTTACCATCAAGTTTTGGGATATGTTTACTTTTACAACAAGCGACTTTTTCCACAATGCAGTATTATTAGGTTGTCAACCTGAATCGTGGTCTTACCCATAAGGGTTCATTCAGACTTCTCAACTAGATTCTGTTTTGCCTTATTTACCATGAACTAAATTAAATTTGGTACATAGATAGTCTAGACCTTGAGAAAGGACATAGGCTACTTTTTATTGCGAAAAAGGGCCGTAAGGGGTGGAAAGACGTCATTACAAAATGTGCGGACAAAGTCGCGGGCACAGCTAGTATTTTCTACTTGTTTGGAGGAAAACATGATGATCACAATTGTGGCGTACCGATGGCACGTTCGTTAGAGACTAACTAATTAATTACTATAACACTGACTCTGACATCATTTTACTGAAGAGGCACACTACAAAATGACACAGCTTTAGTACTATCTTTAATAGACACCATTAAAGCTAATTGACATTGAATGACACAATTCCTGTGTGGCGATTTATGTATTTATACAAATAATTTAATGAAATATTAATTGAGTGCCTTCAATTTAGGAAATTTAGAGTGAGATGAGTTTTAAAACATTTCCTGACATATTTTAAGAGTCACCAAGGAAAAGTTATTAGGCAACAGGAAGTCTTGCGAAAGTCCAATTCGAAATTCAATTATTCCGTAAAAAATACATTTATGTGGAATCTTCATTTTTTACGCTACAGTGCAACTACTGAGAAACACTACCAGAAGAAACACTATCAGTAGGGATCCTTTTTTAAGCGAACAATATAAGCAATGATCGATAGCATTACCGTCTTATTGAATGACCGATCAATGGAAGAGTTTAAGATAGTTTCTGAGACGAATATGTACCACCATATCCACGAAGTATCCATTGTAGATTAAGAACACGCATTTGATCAGTCGAGTCACAGCATGCAAGTAGCCTTGAAACAACACCAAGCTAGCGATATTTCATCGTGACAACTTGATAAAAACCGGCCAAGTGCGAGTCGGACTGGCGCACGAAAGGTTCCGTACCATAATCTATAAAAACGAGCAAAAAATTCACGTTTGTTGTATGGGACCCCCTTAAATATTTATTTTATTTTTAATTCTTATAGCGGCAACAGAAATACATCATCTGTAAAAAATTTTAACTGTCTGACTATCACGGTTCATGAGATACAGCCTGGTGACAGACAGCTTAGTCTCTGTAATAGGGTCCCGTTTCACCCTTTGGGTACGGAACCCTAAAAACGAATGCATGCAGCGTTTTAAAACAGCAACTGTAGATTAACCTTTAATTCACTACAGGAACAATTCAAACGGTGGAATACTTCTGCCGAATTTCCGCTGAGGATAGCTATTTATGGAATGCACATCTATTATTAGGTACAGAAGTAAAACGATAACCGAGGAATATTATATTAATTTATTGGGACATTTTAACAATATTCACGGGCCTTGTTCACGGGTAAACTTTAATTTTACACCCACTTATGAACCGCACCGGCTATTTGCTGATGCCAAACAAGAACTTGGTTGATGGGAAATTAAACTGTTCCTATTTCAGTTCCAGTTGGGAATCGCTAACGGGAAAGGTTCTACATAAAGCAATATTTTAAATGGTTTGCAAATTATTATTATATTCAGTGATCGCAAAGATGCATAAACTTTAGATGAGATATGTTGATCTAGGTGATTATATATAAAAATAAAATAAATGTTTTGTACAATTTAAATTACTTGTCTGTGTTTTTTACCTAGCTGGTAAAAATATAGACTATTTTGTATTAGAGGAAAAAGAGTAAAAGCGGGATGCGCGCGCGCACTTTGCAAAAAATCTATGGAGCACGAATCGCTCTTCATCTGTTCTGTGTTCAATCAATATTTTCTCGGTTCAAATTCTTATTGTGTCGGGGAAATGTGAAGGTTCGCCTCAACAAAATAAATAATCTAGATCTATAGACTGTATACTTTGTAACAGGTTATCCTTTAGAAATACATAGTTGTTATTATGGCAAGTTAAATAATTAATACAGTAGGTAAGTGAGCAAAATGCGCAGCAAACTAACGAGTTGAACATAAACAACATAAATAATGTAAGAACAATCGTTTACTATGCACGTCATGGTGGAATGGTGTATTTACCGACTGCAAAACCAGATGCATTACAATAAAAAAGAACTAAATATACTTTAACGATATAGACTTAGATATCATAATTGAATAACAGTAAATCTCGTTCGCATACTTTCGCCCACGACCTTTAAAGAAGTAGGTATATAGGTACCGATATATGTCGAGGTTTCGTAGGTCACACCGCAACGTGTTTATCTAATAACTTATGACAGTTGCTATGACTAGATGTAAAGTTGAAACATGTAAAGCAAGGCTATTTTCTTCTACTCAAAAATACATTCCATTTTCAAGTCTGAATGCACAATACCATGAAGTACGAAAAATTTTTATTTCCCAGGATCCACTGGAGGAGTTACCAAGGCCAGGCACTAAAAGTCATCACAGAAAGTTAAGCAAACGAAAACATGCACCCGTTACTAACTGGGAAATACAAGAGGCTTAATTTCGACAAGGCTAGTCAATATATGGAGCTAGATTTTTTCACTCTTTACCTTCATCCAAATTCACGGTGGCGTATATTTCTGATGCTGTGTCTCCGCTGTCGTGGCGCCCAACTGGATGCGGTATCTCGGGCAGACTCCGCTGACTATTCTGAGTTGATGCCCTAATAACGAAAGAAACGATGTAAAAAAAAAAACAAGTAGGCATATTCTTGCAAAAAATATTTGATGTTAATTTGCGGTAAGGTAAGGCTCGTTAAATGACAATATATATATATATATTATATTCAATTATATGATAATTTTATTAATTATAATAAAATTCTGAAACCTATTTTATGATCTTTTTAAGTTCCCTAAAATATATCAAATTGTCTTATTTGATATATTTTAGGGAACTTATATATAGTAAGATGTGTAGCAATTCATATTGTAATAGTTCCGTATATAGCGAAATATATCAAGAGATTTGCGTGCATCACGCAAGAGTTAAGTTCTAAAGGTCATGCCGGTAAACTACAACTCCGTCACCTCATTTAAGTATACCATAGAATTCTGGGTCAATCTTTGAACGTTTAATAGACGAGACCGATTGCATAACCGCTACGGAATTTAATGCGTAGTTGTGCTAATAATTATTTATTTCTTCTATAAGCTACGTGTTATATGATCCAGCACCTTAATAGAAACAATTTCATTGTCCATTACAAGAGAGTTTATTACGCATAATACGGCTACACACAGTAATTAGAAATTTACTTACAAGTACACGAAATTAATTAGCCAATTCGTCAACGTTCTGTAAAATTCGTAACGCTTTTCTTTTTAGTATAACGCAGTCCAAAGATAAGCGAGAAAACTTGAGTATATTTAGAAGTGTTAATAGTTAACGCGTGCTGTGACGATTGAATAAGGGTATCTTCACCGACCCTAAACTGAATGTGTGCAAAATACATTTATCTTTTTGTACCAAATGCCACATTAAGTGAAAATGTAAACAATTGAAAAGATGTGCAATTAATTTGCACGTTTTTTTTAAACAAATTAATTAGACTACAATTTGCTAACAAGTAGGTTGTTTGGAAGCAAATTGTAACCTAAAGCATTAGTTTTTTTTAAATGTTAAGTTATTAAAACTCGTGCAAATCTATTGCACTACTTAATTGGCTATTGCCGATTTTGGTACGAAAAGAAAATATGTTTTGGACACATTCAGCCTATCCCATGGTTAAAAGTATAAAACATGATTCAAGATATTTTTAGTCGGAGATTGAAAGATTATATTTATCACAAACGAAGTTTACTCATCTACGTCCATAGAAGACTTATTAAAAAAAAGTTATTTATCTTATTCAATACAATGCTCTTGATTCTAGCCTTGCCTACTAGAAAAGATAGGTTGAGAGAAACCCGAAGGGTTCCGTATCATCGAGTTATTTAGGTTTTTTTGTAACGTGAAAGCAAATGGCTCACTTTTAAACGTCTATGTGTTTTATAAATCAGAAACTGATTATGAATATAAAAATGAAAGAAGCATCATGCAGCTTAAAATATAGAGTAGTTTTATACACCATTTCGGAAAAAGACTTTTCTAAATGTAATATACATTTACATGAAAGGCCAGGTCAGAAGTACCCTAAATCGGCGAACGTATGAAGATTAAACAAGACAAAACAGGTGTGCGAAAAGATCCGTTGTCTCTGCCTACCCCTCTGGGAAACAAGCGTGACGATATGAAGATGTCACTAATTATAGCTATATTAAATCATTCAAATAGCAATAGTGAAGTGTAATAAAATGTTACTTACTACCAAGATTAAGGAAACAGATCGATTGACCAGACCTTATTAAAATAATGAAAAATACAAAGTGAAGAATACAATAACACTACACCTTGCTAGTTCATAGTTCTTGTATTATTTATTTAAGTCCAAGGTCTCAAGAATTATCATAATTAATAGGTTCACAAACAAAGAAGAAATAGCGTAACATACATACATACAAAATAAATATAGTCGAATTGATTACTCTTATTTTTTACACATACGAGGGGGCGTTTTTAAGTTCGCGGAATGGAGGGTAAGAAGTGTAAATAAAAATACAAAATTATTTTTCTTTTTCAATATATTCACCTGCTACCCTTATACATTTTTCAGATCTTTCAATTAGCTTATGTATACCTTCATAAAAAAATGTTTTGTCTTTGTCCGAAAAATAGGCTGAAACCGCGTCCTTCACTTCTTCATCAGTAGAAAATTTCTTCCCACGAAGTTCTTTTTTGAGTTTTGGAAAGAGGTAGTAATCACTGGGAGCCAGGTCTGGGCTGTAGGGTGGATGATCTAAAATATCGAAGCCCACGTTATGCAGGGCAGCCAAAGCAACACGGCTCTTGTGAACTGGCGCGTTGTCGTGTAGAAGAAGGACACCTTTGGTTAATTTTCCCCTCCTTTTTTCTTTAATGCTTTCTTTTAACCTCTCGAGGATGGAAGCGTAGTATTGTCCGGTTATAGAAACGCCTTTATCTTTATAATCGATCAACAGGATCCCTTCCGAATCCCAAAACACTGTTGCCATGATTTTTCCAGCCGATTGTGACACTTTAAACTTCTTGGGTGGTGGTGTGCCTTTTTTGTGCCACTGCATAGAGTCCTGTTTCGATTCAGGTTCATAATGATGAACCCAAGTTTCATCTCCAGTAACAATTCGACTTAAAAGTCCATCCTTATCTTCGTTACAGAGGTCCAAAAACGTGCGAGAACACTCCACGCGGCGTTGTTTTTGAGGCGGCGTGAGCATTCTTGGCACCCATCTTGCACTGACCTTTGTCATGCCAAGATGATCATGTAGAATTTTGAAAATTGTCGTATCCAATACTCCAACCATTTCTGCAAGCTGTTTCTTCGTTAGTCTGGCATCTTCCAATATAATTTTTTCGACTTTTTTAATGATTTTCGGAGTAGTCACCTCGGGTGACCGTCCGGGCCGAGGGTCGTCTTCAAGTGAGGTCCTGCCTTGTTTAAAGAGACTGTGCCACTTGTAAACCATGGTTTTACCCGGGCAAGAGTCCCCGTAAACGGATTCCATCTCTTCCAGTCTATTTTGAACTGACTTTCCTTGCTTGGTAAGGAACTTTATTACGGCACGGTACTCGATTTTTTCCATAAGTTCAGAGTTCAGAGACTAATGATCCAATTAAGATAAAACTTGGTATTTATACTAATATTGAGTGGCTGAAGTCGTGGCCATCCCTATAATGACCTATTATTATCTCCTCCCCCCCATTCCGCGAACTTAAAAACGCACCCTCGTATTTCTATAAGATTTAATATTTGTTAAGAAGTATCAAATCTTATCACACTATCATTGAACTGGCTCTAAACGGAAACCGAAAAACCAACAGTTCGTGATAGCGTTGGCAACAGATGCGATGAGATGGTTATCAGCTGGCGTCAAGTGGTCGGTTGTTCGTTCACATCAATCTCGTAAATTGCAATAAAACTCTCGTAGATCACTCGTATTGTTAAGATGCAAATGGTGAATCATCTATCTTTGCGTGACTCATGGCCTAACTTTCCAATTTACTAGAGTATCCGAAATCTTGAAAGCACTAAATTTAGTTACATCGCTTTAGTTTGCAGTTAGGTTTATGGAGTGAAATTTGCGGTGATTGGATTATCGATAAGTGGAGGAGAAACATCGTTTAGTTTTAACCGCGTCACTTTTAGGCACATTTCTATCTTGAGAGAAGAGAAGAGTGCTATATCGTATTCTGATGCAACGGAACCGGGGCAAAAGACAGAAACACAACAACGATAGAATAAGATAGTGTACCGCATCTTCGCATTGTATATGTATGCCAGACGCTAGAAGTGAACTTGACGTAAGGCAAGCATACGTTGGGTTATTAATAATTAATTATTATTGCGATTATTTTTTAAATGTTTCACTTTTAACACGTGCACGCGAAGGTTTTTATTTATATGGGAATGTTTTTTATTAAGGTGCTGAATTCCCGCTTTGGAACATTTATTACCCGTTAGTACAATTAAAGATACATGCATTAAATCTAATTTATTACTTCATGCTTGGAATGATCTACGTTATAAATTTTTTTTTATTATTTTTTAAGGCTACGCACTGGCGAACCTTAAAAAATAATTCACTATCTAGTAATAATTAATGCATATATAATAATAATGCATTGCGGGGATTTATTTAAATCGATCGAACGGTAGTCGGTATCTTGCAAGTTGATACCCAGCGTCAAGAGGTTTCTTTCATAGAAGATGGCATATGAAGAATTAGGGTGTCTGACACATTATTTGTGGGGAGTTACGTTGGGCTTGAGAGGCAATATAATTTATAAAATATTAAAGCAAACATTTTGTTGTTCTTAAATTATATTATATTAATAATATCGCCGCCCTACCCATCCCGTGTGGGGCGTAGAAGTCGTCCCGAGGAAATATCTTTCAGAGAACGGGCAGCAGCGTCTCTCTGTGTACTATGACTGTCATTGCGATCGCCTACCCGTCTGCCAAGCGTGGCAATTCCGGCATATTCCTCTAAATGATGGACACAACGCCATTGTGGAAATATTTTGGGGAGACCTTTGTCCAGCAGTGGACGTCATTTGGCTGACATGAACATGAACTGGTTATCTGATCTCTTAGTTTCGATAAATAATACCCTATGTTTATCGAAACTTAGAGCTCAGATGACCAGTACATACATACTAATACTACTATTATAATATAGTAATAATAAAACTGATAATAGTTTTTCTTGGAAAATTTTAAATTTGCCCCGATACTTGATGTTGTCACGCAGGTGATTTACAGACCTGGCTATGACCTGTGATGAAATGTGTATTGTCAAAGACATTATGTTTGAAGTTTGTGGGGTACCTACAGCCTAATTTCATGGTAGTTTTAATTTGTATGGACATATTGGACATGGTCATGGTAATTTGTTTGGTATAGCCCAGCACCATAGCATCATTTATTTAGCGTGACTTCAAATAACATAGTAGCCAACCAGATATTTTAAAATAAATATTAACATACAATAATTGATTGAGTGTAAGGGTCCCAGATCATTTAGAACCAAATCATTTGATCCATAAGACTAAGAAAATGCAAGCTTTTAGAAGAATGACAAATGCTTATTAAAAGATACGCAAAAATAATGCAGTATTTGCAGTGTGAATCTATCCACATAAGACCTATAAAGTAGGTGCTATAATTACATCAGTATCATAGGAAAACAAATATATCTCAATGGATATTATTCCCACCGGCCGAGAGGAAGACTGCCTATGAACACTTTATAAAAAAAAACATAATATCACTGTTATACTATCTATGAAAATGAAATAGTATGCCAGTGGGAATAAATATTATGATCTTACCCATCTTAAACCAATAGTCTACTTAATGAACATAGTAGAAGTAGTTTAGCATCATATAAAATTATTGAAACAGTTATCATAAATGAGAATAAATATTAAATAATTTTATTAAAGCCCAAACACCCGTATTAGTATTATCTCAAATAAGAAAGTACTGGGACATGGTGTCATTTAAAGGTAGCACATAAATTTTGATCAATATGATATTATTATATTTTTATTAAAGGAAGTAACAATGATTCTTTTTTATTTAATATTAAAAATGCGTAATGAGATTTTTAGTGTGGGTTACATTGCAAATATGTAATTGACACCCCCAGGCTCGAATCTACTACTTATGGGTCACACAAATACTTATCTGGTGCTAGAATCAAACCCAGGACACAAAATGGAGAAGAAACTGACTTAACTGCTGTTCCACATGTGCAAACAAGTCAGTTTTATGTTAAGCAGTTTTGTATAAATAGTTACAATAGTACAATTAATGATTTGACTACCTATTTACAAACCCTCTAAAGGTATTTGTGTGAATAAAACATTTTTCTTTAAACCATTATGGAGTTTTAAAATGGTTACCAAAATATGGATTAACATCAAAAACAGTAATTACAAATCAGGTGTGAAGACCATTTTAAAATGAATTAATAATTCTAATATTGTAAATTGATTTCCCATATAATTCAATATGTATATATTAATTATTATGGAATACATAATTTTTTAATATAATAATGACTAAATTAAACATAATTAGTTAAAATCACTCTAAACCAGAATAATCAAAAGGGATGCATTTCAATAATTTAGACTTAAAATGTAATAATGACTTCATAATTCGATCGTTTTGCAAACTAACATTTAATTTTCCTTGTAATTTGACAAAAGTGTAATTAAATCTTTATCATATCTTTAAATATTTATAAATGTTTGTGTTAAATGGTAACATGCATGTCCATTATTAGAAGAAAAATTACTAAAATAGGCAAAGGATTAGATCTAAAATTCATATCAAAAATATATATCTTAAGGCTTATGACCAAATAGGTAAATAATATATATTAACTTAGAAGAAATAAATCAGCTAATATATTTGTTAGTTTATCCCCTGTAACCTGGTAGCAGGTTAAAGAAAGAATGATAGAGGGTTCGAATTAATGAGAACAATCTGATATCAATTATAATTTATTGTTCTGTCCACTTCCCAACGCACTCGATTATAATAATATAAAGTAGGTAGAAGTAGGTATTTAGAGGGAACTGGCCTGACAGAGTGTTGTCTTGAATGGGTGGTCTTCTGGAGATAATGCCTTCTCTTCTGGTATTTCGCAGGTTTCACACTCACAGCGGACTCAAGTGTCAGCCAACTCACAAAATAAATCAGTAGTAGGGGGGTTCCTGGAACGTAACCAACACTGGTTTTAGGGAAGCTTACGATGCCAGCAAATAGCCCTAGTCTAGCACAGTAACCCTTCTAATACCCTTCATATGCTAAGCAGCCCCAACAGAAAATATAACACTTCAATACGTGTACTTAGAGAACAACTGACAACTACTTAGACAAATAAAATATATAACTCACCCCAGCGGGAACAATACACAATACAAGTAATTAACTTCACGTAGGTATTCAGTACGTGAGCACTTAATAGTTGTAATAAAAATCTTAGCAGAATTAGTAACCAACAATCTCACGGTGACCTCCGTAATGAATACGATTCGCAAATCATCGCTCATGAACGATCGAACAAGGAGCTAATTAGAGTGAATGGAGTTATAATCTAATCGTACCACTTAGGGATTTCTAATAGAATCTAAAAACTGGCGGCAGCCGTTACTATTTAATTTGGTCAGGCGCCTACTTTTTGTATGCGACGTGACAGTACCCCGCCGCAAAGAGAAGGATTTTACGTTGAACAGCTAGTGAAATCCGTCTTCTAGTGACTATTCCTTATAGTTTATAAGCTTCAAATCTTTAATGTGCCAACTGCCTAAAGAATTATCTGCCATATCTGCCAATTCATACACAAGTGGAGACTTCTTAGCGATAACCTTGCATTTTATAAATTTAGGTGCTAACTTTTTGTTAAAATATTTATCCTTATCACTTTGATAAAACGTCTTTTTCCAAACTATGTCACCAACATCGAATTCGGCCACTCGACGGCGTAAATTATATGAATGACAATTCTTACTATGTGCTTGCAATAAATTAAAATGTACTTTGTCAAATATGTTAGATAGATAGCCCAAATTATCAGCATATGAATCACGAGGTTGATAAATTATTTCCTCCGACTCAGCATCAATGTAATGTGAACCACAAGAAACCAATTCCCGTCCGTATACAAGGAAGGAAGGAGTATAACCAGTTACCTCATTAACTGCACTATTAATGGCAAATTGTATCTGCGGTAATAATCTATCCCACACTCTATGATCATTTTCGATAAAAGTTGATACAGCTGTCATTATCGTCTTGTTATATCTTTCAACTGTGTTAACATGTGGCGAGTATTTAGGTGTGTAATGTAAGTTAGGGACTTTATATTTAGAAAGCATATTCTGTAGAGTAGAACTAATAAACTGTTTACCATTATCTAAAACAACAGTAGAAGGAATACCGTGTACTAGAAATACTTTTTCTTCGAGTATACTGGTAATGACTTCAGCGGTGGCCCGTTTTATTGGAAATAAAAGACAGTACTTACTAAAACAGCACGTTATGACAAATATATAAACATTTTGCGTCCTAGTTGGAGGAAGAGGTCCAACCAGATCCACACTAATTGTTTGAAATGGTCTAGAACATATCTTAGGGCGACCCATTTCACCTAACGGCGCATGGTTTGGATGTTTGTGAGATACGCAACTGTCACATGCTGAAATAAATTTAACAACATCTCTATGCATACCCGGCCAGTAATACCGTAAAGCTACTCGTTTGTATGTTTTAAAGACTCCAAAATGTCCAGCAGTGGGTTCCGAATGATTTTCCGCAATTATATTAGTTCGTAATTCAGCAGGTATAACTTCTTTCCACTCGAATTCTTTACGCAAGGAACATTTAGCCTTCATAAGCCGGTAAAGTTTTCCATCTTTAATAAAATAATTAGGAAAGGAAGCAGCAGAAGTTTGACACCCATTATATATATTTAAGAACCACGGATCAGTAGTTTGCGAAGCAGTTAAATCACTATCAAGGGCAGAAATAGGACATGCTCGAGAAAGTGCATCGGGAATAATATTGTCAGCACCACGACGATGTTTCACGTCAAAATTAAATGCTGACAAGCGCACTCCCCACCGAGCCAGTCGACCAGTAGGGTTACTGAGATTAAGGAACCACTTCAATGCTGAGTGATCAGTGTAAACTGTGAACTTTAGCCCGTTGTCAAGGTAACAACGCCAATGTTCTATTGCTGCCAGAACAGCCAAAGCTTCCCGTTCAGTAATGCTATAGTTGCGTTCTTGTGCAGATAGGGATTTGCTCATGTAAGCAATAGGAAGCTCCACACCATCAACTGTTTGAGTGAGAAGGGCTCCTATACCATAATCACTCGCATCTGTGTGGACTTCAAATGGCTTATTATAATCCGGGCAAGATAAAATTGGAGCGGAAATTAGACAATCTTTTAATTTAATAAATGCATCGTTAGCTTCTTTGGACCAAGTGAAGGAGGCAGCTTTTTTACTAGTGGATGTTAATTTGTTAAGTGGGCCAGCGATGGAACTAAAATTAGGAACGAACCTTCGGTACCATGAAGCAGTACCAAGAAATCTTTTTACTTCTTTCTTGTTCGTTGGTGTAGGAAAATTCAAAATTGCCTCAACCTTGCTAGGGTCTACATGTAGGCCTTTAGAGTTTACTATGTAGCCTAAATATTTCAGTTCATTACGAAAAAACATGGATTTTTCAAAGTTAATTGTTAGGTTAGCAGACTTCAATTTCTCGTATACTTTTGTTAGCAAGGTGATGTGACTTTGATAGTTAGGTGAAATTAAAATAATGTCATCTAGGAATACAAAAACTGAGTTTTCAAAATCCGGTCCACTAAACATTTGATCAACCAATCTTTGCTGCGTAGCTGGAGCATTGGTTAATCCAAAAGGCATCGTAACAAACCGGAAGGTACCACGGGTTGGAACATAGAAAGCAGTCTTATCGCGGTCAACTTCTGCGATCGGAGTCTGCCAAAATGCTTTTGATAGATCGATGCTGCTCAAATATCTAGCATCTCTGAGATTGTCCAGTATTTCAGAGACATATGGTAACTTGTAAGCATCTTTACGTGTAACTATATTTAATTTACGGCTATCTAAACAGAACCTCAGTTTGCCATCTTTTTTAGGAGTGAGTAGTATAGGTGAAGACCATGGACTCTCACAAGGTTCTACCACGCCAAGCTTAAGCATATCATCCAATTCCTCAATTATGATACGTAGCTTTGCAGGCGGCAATCTATAATAACGTTGACGAATGGGCGGCGAATTGCCAGTATCAATTCTGTGTTCGACAAGATGCGTGCGGCCTAGACCTACCTTTTCAGAAGATATACATTCAAATCTAGCAATTATATTATTTGCCGACTCTCTCTCAATCTCGTCCAATTCATTGTAAGAATGCAAAGTAGTAGCTGTTTGAGTAATGGATAAAATGGACTGATCTTTGTACGTACCCAGTGAGATCGACCCGCAAAATTTTGGTAGTAGTTGAAACTTTTTCCAGAAGTCTACTCCTAATATGAGTGAAGAAGTAACTGTTGGCACAATATATGCCCTTAAGATGTGGCACTGGTTCTCAAAAGTTATAGGTAGATTGATATAACCCGTGGCCGATAATTTGTGACCACCAGCTGAAACAAAGGACTGCAAGGGATCACAACTATTTACTGACAAACCCGAGGAGGAAAGTAAACTTAAATGTGAATTATTTCCCAATATAGTCACTGCAGAACCCGAATCTAATAGGCCGTAGAGTGACAGATCTCCTACATTAATTGTAACATAAGGTCTAATATCAGAATCAGGTTTTTTGTCGAAGATTGTTGCAATAGAATACGTAGAAAAATAAATGTTAATAGTTGTCAGCCAATTACGCCAATCTTTTATGTCAAAATTGGCAGAATTTTTATTAAAAGATGAAGTGCAACAACCTTCGCCAACTAGTTTTTTTGACCAAGACCTGATTGACACTTAGGGCAGTCCGGGTATATAACATTTTTAAGCCCACATTTAAAACAAACCGGATATCGGTCCTGCTTACACTGTCTTAGCGAATGCTCATTAGTGCGACAGCGCGGGCAAAAAACGTACCTAACTGTAGAGGAACAAGGTTGAGAATTAATTGCATCTATTGGTCCGCTCGAACCATATTTATAATGTTTGTTGTAAATATAATTATTATTATTATTAGGCAAGTTATAATTGTTTTTATAGTTATTATAATTACTTCTAGAAAAAGTAGGCTTTGATTCAGCCTTTACGTAAGCTAGATCAGGAGCTAAAGTATTATGAGATGGCTTGGGAGGTTCGTGGAACTGAGAAGAAAGACATCGTATTTTTTCATAATTTAGACACAAGGCACGAAGTGTCGCAATCGAGTCCACCTCAATGATGCAGGATGCCAAAACACTCATATAACATGGCCGTATGTTATGCATTAGAATATTTAATTTTTCCTTCTCCGTGATATCAGCAGATAATCGAGAGAAAAGTTCCGACATTATGGCTAAGTAGATAATAATACTCTCAGATTCTCCCTGTGTCCTATTACGTATTTCAGACAAAAGTTTATAGTCGTAGTCAAAAGGACTGAAGTCTACTTTTAATTGTTGAATCAGTGCATCCCAAGTAGTAACGGTATCCCGCACACTACGGAACCAATGAAGTGCATTACCAGTAAATATCTCCGAAGCGCACATTAATAATCTTTCTGGGGGTAGGTTCCTAGCGGTCCGATACTCGTGTATGCGCTGTATGAACGCGCGCACGCAGCCCGTGCCGTCGTATTTAACCGGACACAATTCCTTTGTATACGAGTGATCGCACTGTACTGATAAGACAGATGCGCCGTCGAGTGAAGAAGACGACTGTGCACAGTTAGTACGCACGGATGTGGCAGTTTGAGCAGAGTCGGGTTTCTTTATTGTTGATAGTTTGGCAGATAGCTGCTCAAACTCTTTCACTAAATTGTTAATTTTAGTAACAAATGCTGTGTCAGACCTATCAACACGTCGTAAACGATGATAAATGTGATTATGCAAAGCGGTAGTGCGCTGAAATAAGTCATGCTCATATTTCACCGACATGGAACTAATACGCGTAGTCAGTTCAGTTAAAGAATTTAAAATACCTTCACAATCGATAGTTGGTTCGAGGCCTGATTCAAATAGGTCATCGTCCGGTATTAATATTATTATTTTAGGTATTTGTTTACGCAAGGATATCACACTAGAAGCCGGTTCTCCACCTCTAATTAGCACCTCGTACGTCAGTTCATTCTTATTAAGCAGATAATATTTTATGGGGTGAGCTTCCATCTTATGATTACTAAAGAAACAACAAAATTAACTAGGTACAAGGTAGAACAATATACCGCATCCAAATACTATCAGTCTGTTCTTTACAAGATTTCCTACTCCTAACTACGATTTGGTGTAATAATCACAACAATATTCTAAAATAAGTAAATAAAACTATTATTAGGTACTTACGATTCCGACGAAAATTAGCAGTAATGTTGATTTTAGGTCTAATGCGAACTGTTACGTATTTAACTTACATTTAACAATTTACTTATGATTTACTAATTAACAACTAAAATTATACTCGCCTACACATCACAGAGTAGGTAAGCAAAGTATTTACTTTAAAAAATTACGTAACAATTAACATACATGTAGTAGAAAGTATTAGAATAATATAAAACGTACCAGTTCGCTGATGTGAAAAAACACCTCCTCGTTCACAATAATTATTATATAGTTGTAAGCTGCAAAGCAAAAATATAATCGAAGCGATTGGAAGTAAGACCAAGACCGTGGGCGCCACTGTAACCTGGTAGCAGGTTAAAGAAAGAATGATAGAGGGTTCGAATTAATGAGAACAATCTGATATCAATTATAATTTATTGTTCTGTCCACTTCCCAACGCACTCGATTATAATAATATAAAGTAGGTAGAAGTAGGTATTTAGAGGGAACTGGCCTGACAGAGTGTTGTCTTGAATGGGTGGTCTTCTGGAGATAATGCCTTCTCTTCTGGTATTTCGCAGGTTTCACACTCACAGCGGACTCAAGTGTCAGCCAACTCACAAAATAAATCAGTAGTAGGGGGGTTCCTGGAACGTAACCAACACTGGTTTTAGGGAAGCTTACGATGCCAGCAAATAGCCCTAGTCTAGCACAGTAACCCTTCTAATACCCTTCATATGCTAAGCAGCCCCAACAGAAAATATAACACTTCAATACGTGTACTTAGAGAACAACTGACAACTACTTAGACAAATAAAATATATAACTCACCCCAGCGGGAACAATACACAATACAAGTAATTAACTTCACGTAGGTATTCAGTACGTGAGCACTTAATAGTTGTAATAAAAATCTTAGCAGAATTAGTAACCAACAATCTCACGGTGACCTCCGTAATGAATACGATTCGCAAATCATCGCTCATGAACGATCGAACAAGGAGCTAATTAGAGTGAATGGAGTTATAATCTAATCGTACCACTTAGGGATTTCTAATAGAATCTAAAAACTGGCGGCAGCCGTTACTATTTAATTTGGTCAGGCGCCTACTTTTTGTATGCGACGTGACACCCCATTAATTTATTATGATACAATATTAGAGTTTAATAATAAAATATGAATAGGCAATACGTACACTACATGACACTAACATATAATTAGTTGGAAGGTTCTGATAATATACGGATTTGTTAAATAAAATTATTGTTAGCTCTCAAGTTAGGGATGTCTTGTCTAGGTCATGCTAGATCTATAACAAACCGCTTGATTGAGGCTGGAGTGGTGGGGGTGGGAGACGGAGCCTCCTCATCAAACCGTATTTTGACTACACCAGCCGTCCCACCCAATTCACTTCTGTTAAACAATATATTAAATCTGTTATAGCATCACTTACTGGTAAAGTTTAATAAAAACTAAATAACAACTACTCAATTGTAACATACATTATAATATAAAATTATTCATTATAAATATGGTAATATAATTAAAACTTGGAAATTTAATATGCAATTTTGAAAAGGGCACACCTGTTCTAATTCTTATCTAACATCACAAGATGTAGTAATTTTTAATATCGTTTTTTTAATTTATTTAAAGTCCATTTATATTAAAGCCAAGTAAATAAATTGATATTACACAAATTAACTTTCGAGCAGTTAGCAGTCAAAATGCCGGAAGGAATTAACTGATGTAATTGTAACTAAACTGAATTTATAGTAGTAGGGCCAATTTAATAGATCACATTTGACATCTGTCAATTACTAGTAAAGTGAATTGTAAAATGATCTTATCGACTCAAACATTCCGGTTCATTTGACACATGATGTTACTATGTCCACGTGATTTCGACCTTGCAAATACTACCTGACTATATGGATAAAACACTTTGTATTAATTTATTACATGTGCTAACCAAAAAAGAATAAATGTGCTATAAAGCTTAAAGTACAAAGAACTTACTTATCTACCTGATTGTGAATCTATTTTCATTTTATATTATGAAATTGTGGGTTAAACATGCGACATGTAATATTTTTCCGAGTTGAAAAAATATGTACAAATTAACATCAACTTTACATAAAAAAACTTCTAATTGCAACATTTTAACATACATAACAAAAAACTATATTAAATACCCTGTTAAATGATATAGTAATAACTATAAATCCCAAACATAATTACAAAGAAACATTCAAAAGAAATCTATAAATCTTCCCGAAATATGTCCATTTCAAAGAGCCTTCACTGGTAGACGCACTTCACGAATATTTTTGTTCTTTGTCATTCCATTTTGGCGGTCCCACTTTTTTTTTTACTCTATCCTAGTGGCCATGGTGTTATGATTCATACCAATTAATGCCGTTATTTGCCACAGGTTGGCATTTATTTTAACTATTGAATGTGCGGGGACTTTTGTCCACAGGACGTAGGACCGTCTACCTGTTTGGGGCAATATGTACCCGTGGACGTGATAGTCGTTATTTGGTAATTATTACAGTAAAGATCAATCATAATTGAAAAAAAATTAAGTTCTAACTATTAAAAAATAAATAAAATTCTATGCCTGCTAGTTAAGGTAATATCTAGGGACAATGTCACACAGATCATCCTAGCCCCAAACTAAAAAAGCTTGTACTATGGGTACCAGGTGACGATATACATACTTATATAGATAGATAAATACTTATATACATAGAAAACATCCATGACTCAGAAACAAATTTTCACGCTCATCACACAAATATTTGCACTTACCGGGATTCAAACCCAGGACCACCAACTTCGTAGGCAGGAGCACTAGCAACTAGGCTACAGTACATTGTGGAATTTTGATGAAGGGTCAAATGTGATCCATTAACTTGGCCCTACTTTAATATATTAAACTGATGTTGTTGCATGTCTGTCCAACATAGGTCTTATGAAGAGGAAAGGGCTTCTTTAGTTGTTTCAAATTAGTTAAGGTGCAAAATACAGAAGGTACATAGATGACCTGTTAGAAGAATTAATTATGCATCTGATGCATTATTGGAGCACATATTATTGGTAGTGGTAGCAGTTTGACTTTAAAACTATACTAGAGAGATGGTTTATAATTTAAATTAGTTTAGTGGTGTATAATAAATTCTTATGCATTATTTGAGATTAGTATCATACACCTTTGTAAATTCTAGTTGGAATTCATTATAATCTGAAAACATACTTAAATATTTTTGAGAAAGATCTAGGCATTATTCACTATATTGGGTGCATTAATTTGTTTACATCATTTTAATACACATGCACCTTTTTGTATGTTGCATGATGGGTGAGAGGATAAAATTTATCCAAGGTGAAAAGAAAAGTAAATATTGAGAATTATTCATGGAATAATATGTAACTACTGTTTATTTTCTTTCCAGAAATTTTTGAAACATATTAATAAGTATTAATTTAATAGTTCACTTACATTTTCTAACATTCTTTCTATGACAACATTTCTATGATGGCAAAGTATAACATTATGAACTTAATATTCCAATTAGTTTTTTAGTTATCTCTTAATGTGACATACAAATTAAATGTAATTGTATACTTCTTAATCTTTCATCTGCAAATATTTCAATTTTCAAATAAGTAACCCAATTTCAATATTGCACATTTATATAAAAATATATTCTACTAAAATAATTTTATTGATTGATGTTTACATTATATTACATTGATTTGAGCAATTAATAAGTATTATTATTAATAAGTGGGTCATTTTCGGTACCAAAACAATAACCCAAATTAATATAAATAGTTCAAAATGTTACAAAAAAATTGTTATGATTTTCCAAAGAATATAATTTTTATAGCTACAGTGTTTCATATACTGCTGATGTTTTTAAATAAATACGTTAATTTATAGTATAACTACTCATTTGCGAGACCCGACATATAAATCTTTCGTCATAAATCGACTGTTTTGAAATGGAAGAAAGTTTTTATCACAAAAATTGAACGAAAAAAAAAATTATGTAGAAACTGAATCATAAAATTGACAAGTATAAATTTCCACTATCATAAATTATTGATAAAAATGTAAACAAAACGACTTACTTCTGGTTGGAATTTTTACAGCCACATACACATGCCGATAGTACTGCAACAAGGGTGACTAGCACCCCGACACTTAAAGCTATCTCTAATAAAGTATACATAACAACAGTTTCTTAATCAATAGGGATCCGACGGGACGATTTACCGCGAAAATATTCCATCACAGAAGGAATATTAAGTCACTTCCCTAAACAGAAACACTATTTGTACACAACTCTCTTCCATTTGATTAAAAAATGTTGAAATGTAGGGCACTTGCCTATGTGACCACATAGACTGAGTTAAAACTTGTACGGAAACAATACGAATACAACACTTTTATCAAAGACAACGTATTACTTAATTCGTTGGCCAATAATCATCAACTTAGATTATTTATTTCGATATCAATAAAATAATAGTGCAAGCGAAAGCAAAGCACGTCCTGTAGTTAGGGTTGCCAATGATGACTTTCTCATTCCCACTTTAGTAAGTGATATAAGACGAATTCACAAATCGATTTTTTACGTAGGCATAAAGTAGAATTAAATAAATCAATTTGTGAATTTGACTGTCTTTTGTTTCCTTTAATAAAACTTGTGGTATTATTAATCGGGCCATTGTGAACTTAGGACAAAATATATAGAATAGAATAGGATTTTATTCTATAGTATGTTCCAAATAAATATTGAAATGTTCTTTTGTACGAAATATAATTTTTATTTTTAATATATACCTATATTAATTCCTTTTTTTTAAATATATACTCCATTGTCAAAACAAAGGAGTTTCTTTGTGGCTTTTTTCTCAAGAATGTCCACCTAGGTAGCTAGAGAATGCCGCAGGTTATCTAGAGTAGGTTCCTCAGCGGCGAGGCCGGCGTTGGTAACGACAGTTCGGTGTTCCCGTGCAAGTTGCAAGTGATCACACGCTCATTTAAAATTCCGTAGCCTGAGCCATGAGCCCGCAGGTATTAGTTGCTTAAATTAACCCCTTACTGCATAGCGTGACATATCGGGCATCAAGGGTTTTTATAACTTCATTTGAATTTGGCACAATTTTTTTTCTTCTTGCAACTCTTAAATAATAAACCGGTAATATGCTTTGACGTTTGTGACGAAAATTGGTATCCAGCACTAGTAGATCAAAAATTACTGTCAGTTTGTTTCGTGGCGATCGTTACGAGGTAAGTGGACTCAGTTTTCGGGGTATTTAT
Organism: Pseudoips prasinana; assembly: GCA_951640165.1. NCBI lineage: Eukaryota > Metazoa > Arthropoda > Insecta > Lepidoptera > Nolidae > Pseudoips > Pseudoips prasinana. The sequence continues at coordinate 17,016,230 of OX621245.1, forward strand.
CATGGATTTAGACGATATATAGCTATGATATTTATTTTGTACACAATAGGCATCTGTTATGAAAGCAATGAGCACAAAAAAACTAGATTCGCATGCATGATAGCAAATATTTTTGTCACCGAAGTTAGAATCCATATATGGGATAGTATGCAGTCGTGTTGGTCAGATATGGAATTGTATGCAGAATAACAGGAAAAATGAGAAAGCCATATTTGGGATAGCATGTGATTGTGTCAACTTTAAGAAAAAATATTTGCATATAATTTTTAAGAAGTGGGTACAATATTTTTTTGTTTCCTTGGTTTGATTAGGTTTGCTTGCTTTTTTATTTTGCACCTTACACAGTTTCTTTCCCAACAGTTTGCAAACAACAATGGCGAAACGGAAACAAGTGCATCTAGCCAACATTCCAGATGGGAGTGAAGACGAAGAGGTTTCTGATGAAGATACGGAATAGAGAAATAATCGAGGACAGGACCTGTTATATTTGTCTGAGTCCGATGAAGATAGTTATGTAGATTCAGAGTCAGATATTGAATCGTAAGACCCATTTATGTTTGAATAAAACAAGAAATTGCTATATGGAATATCATGTACAGTACCTAATTTACGTATAAGACTAGATTTTGGTAAAGGTTCCTAATGAAAACTCAAATTCCTAATATTTTTAATAAATAAAATAAAACATAAATAAATATGAGCGTTTTTCTAATTTAATTCCATCTCTCCCTACAAGTATGCAATCTATCATCAGCCTATGGCAGCATTCTTGCTATACCCAACAAGCCTACTTTCTCATTTTGATCTTCAATTTTTATTTCTCCATTTCTGCATACAATGGCATATTTGGCGAACTTGATAACAACCATAGAACTGCATTCAATGCCATATTTGGCATTGATAGTTTTTTAAATATATTTTAAAAAATACTAACGATAGATTTTTTTTATTATTTTTCATAGTCTTTCTAAGGGTCCATACTACGTCATATTTTTTTTCATCCCAATCAAAAAATCTATGCAGTAAGGGGTTAAGCTACTGGCTGAGAGCCTTGTGCGCTAGCCAACTGCTCGTTCTCTTGAATTCTTTTATATTAATCTAATAGTACTAAATTTTAAAATAATAGCTTAGTAACTTGTTATTTATTTAAGGATTTAAAAAATATATGTGATAAAACAGACCGCCCGGACGGACTAATACATTTTTTTTGTTACTTTAATACTGTATTCGACTATATAATGGACTGCATTGTGTGATTGACAATTAGTATTTGAGAATTCGACAGTGGATTGGGAATCGGAAAACTTCATTGGCAGCACCTGTTGACCGACTGTCACTTAAATTTTTAAAAGTTGCAGGTTAATATTTTGCACATATTCATATTAAAATAACCGTTTTAATCGACCACAGTAATAGATAGACTTATAATACCATTGTACTATGTGACAGTGACTATGTGATCTTTAGCAGTAGAAATCTTATTGTTTGATAATATTAGTGCAAATATTTAGCGAAGCAAGCCGTCCTATTTTAGGATTGCCGGTATGGAGTCAAAAAGTGAAATATTTTCTCAAAGACTAGTAATAGCAGTGATGTGGAACATTGTACTTCAAACACTTCTAGCCGTCTTTCTAGTCTTTGTCATTCAGGTGGACGTGCTGCATCCTGTATCATGGATCACCTCTACTCTTCACGATATATTCGGTTGGAAGATGGGCCTCAACATCGTCTTACTGGGTTTGGTGTCAGTCTTTCAAGCTTATGTATATGGAAGCTACTATTCAGTACCGTTACCCAAATATTTTACAAGATTTTCAATGTTCCTAAACATGTTTTCTGTTCAAAATATCATTTTTAGTTTACTGTATGCTCTTAGTGGGTATTTTACAATGGGATTGTATTCATCATTGGCCAAAAGTAACTTTAATGTACTGAAGAAAAACTGTGGCTTGTATGATGGTCAGTGCCTTGTTGAACAAAGTCTATTTCTGCAATTTGGTGGAATGTGGATGGGTCTCTTTTATTTTCTGAATACTCACATCTTTGGAACCACATTGCTGATTTTCCCTCATATTTATCAAGATAAGTTTCAACAAATCAAGCTGGCTGTGAATAACATACTCTCCACAGGATTCAAAAATTCTATAATACCTGTATTCTATTTTTGTTTGTTCTACTACATATGGGGTAATAAGCCTAGAAGTTTTGTATCTGATGTGTACAGTTTGTATTTAGAGGACCCACCTTTGGATAATATTTTCAACTTAATTGGGTCTGGCATTTGGATTGGGCTTTGGTTCTACACCAGTTTGTTCTTAGTGTCAGTTTATACAATGAGAACTATCTTTAATATAATACTAACTGAACCAATAAAGTTTGCTATAGAGTCTGAGACGAGCCTGATGCTCCACAATGCTTTAGCTCAAACATCACAATTCAATGGTTATCTGGCAGCACAAGACCTAAGAATTATGTCAATGTCACACCCATCAAGAAGACAAGAAGTATTCACTTTGTCTCAGCCTGGTGGTCATCCTAGAAACTGGAACAACTTATTAGAAAATTGCTTAATAATTATCAATGATTTTAACAAGGAATTGGAATCTATCAATGGAGATGGAAGACCAACTGAGACTGAGAATCCAAATGCAAACTCTGCACGTACTTACATTGGTAATATAAGAAACTTAAGCCAATCTTCAAAATTGCAAGAATTGAAGGATCATAATCGAAATAAAGTTGAAAACACCTTTGCCAGTGTTGTGAAAGATGAATTTAATATTTTTGTTCAGAAACTTTGTCAAAAGCCTGGCATCAGCTACTTGTTTGGAGAATTGACTGATACTAAATTGAAATTCTTATTGATGCAAGCCCAACCAGTGATGTGGACATGTGAGGGGCTTGCTTGTATTGCAGCTGCCTCCTTGAGTGAAGACAAGTATGGAGTGGTACAGAATGATCTGCCAATTGTGATCTCAACATTGATAAATCTTAAACAAAATCTAGATAAGTTGTCCAAACCGGGCCTGGTGCCTCGGAAGCATATACTCAATAATAGTTTTGCTATTAAAATGAAAACTGCTCTTATATCAGCTGTGAAGAGAAGTATATATAAGATTGCTATAACATTCTCCAAGTATACCCATGAAATTGCTCTGGATCCTGACATTCAAATAGCATTACAGCCATTTTTATTGTGTAAAGAAGCATAATAAGTGACATACAAAGACTTGGAAGTGAATAAACATTTCATATTTTTGATAGTCTGATTTTTGTAATTTTGGTTATAAGGAAATAAAACACTTAATATTTAAAACAAAACTGTCTATTAAAATTCTCTAAAAATTAACCAACATACACATTCCTTCTATAAACTCTTCATCATTGACAAATAAATAATTTATTTATGATAATTATTTTTTAAATTACTATAATCTAAGTGACAAAAAATACTAAAATATTACTACTATTTGAGATTATTGGTACTTACTAAAATTAGAGAGCAATATTTGTAAACATTTGATCATAGACACTTTAGATGCTGTCAATCATAAAAAAAATTGTTATCTATTTTCTATCAATGCCAATGTATATTAAAAACATAAAATACTTAACAAGTAAAACATATAAATTCAGTCCAAAACAAGTCTTTCTAGTTACATTGAAACCTAAGCATTTTGAATTGAATCTAGAGTAAAGTATCTTCATCTCGCAAGTCACTGCTGAGTAACAAGGACCGTTGGCTGGCTGCACCAAGCAGTGCAGTGCGTTCTGCTGACGATGTACCCGACTCGCAGCTCAGAGAAGCTATATCATAAAAAATTACATAAATATGATGTTCAATTAGGCACAGCATTATAAAAAAGCAGTAAGTCAGTAATAGAAAAAGACAGCAAGTGGCAAACATAGAGTTACTTACAGGTAAGACTTAATACTTTAGTAAGATAATTATGTTATTGGTTGAGTAATCCATCAATGAATCAACTACTGCATATTTCTCTGTGTACATAGAAAACTGACTGGGTCCCTTAGACTAAACTGAACTCACCCAACTTCCTTCTAGAATTGAATTAGGTGAGCAGTGGTGAACAAATAAGATATTAAAAGTGCGACTGTATTGTAAACCTATCTCAGTTATTATACTTTACTGCTATTGGAGAACCGGAAAACCGTTGTCTCAGCCTACCCCTCTGGGAAACAGTCGTGAGTCTATGTATGTATGTATTGGAGAACTATTCTCGGTAATTTTACTACTGAAAGATTTTTTCAACATATATTTGTATTACAGCAATTTGTCACTACTGTAACACATTGCACTGTAAGCCTGTCATTATTAACCTATTAGCATTTTAAGAAAATAAAACCACATCTGAGATCAACATCCAAGAAATAGATTGTAATGGTCTCAGATCTAATTATAAATGTTATACTTTAACTACAGCGAAATTATGAATCTGAAACAACCAAGTAGCAAATATTTAGACTCTAACAAAGTCATTTTTAGAATCTAAAACTTTCTGGAAGCTGTGTATGGTAGGTGTAAATGTAGAGCAATATAAGAAATTAAAAAAATTCCAACTTTCAAATATTACTATCAAACATATTATTTTAAATTAGCTGTTCTAAGGGACCAGTCAAGTATCAGATCCATGCAATTTTATTATTGCATATGTTGGCGTATTACCTGCATGTTTAGTATGCGCGCTGCGAATGTTAAGAGAATAGGCGAAAAATCTTGACGTGTATGAGTAGAAGAGCTAAGTTTTGGGAGTGTGTGTTCTTTCTTAGGAAGGGAAGATATTCCAGCGGGGCTAAATGATATGCCTGGCGTTTAAGTGTTCGTTTTGAGAACTTATATGTGCGCCATGTGTTATACGAACTTTGCTTTTCCGATGTAAGGATCGGGCGTCATGTTTCATTAATTCATTAAGACTAGCCCTGTGTATCATCGCGGCGCGCATGCTAGACTCATAAGTAACTGCATAGCGATGAAATAGTACGGAACAGTAGGTACCTTACGAGCGAGGTCGGTCGACAAGACAGAGGCAGAAAGAGGATTGCTCGGGGTGCGTATAAGAGCGGTACATACGAAGGGCTGATTACCGTCGGGGCTGGCGTGCGGCGTGGCGCTGCCGGTGCGCTGCTCGGGCGACGCCAGCGCCGCGCGCGCGCTGAGGCCGGGCGACGACGTCATGGACGCCTGCAGGCTGTAGCTCTCCCTGCACGGACACCACTCACTCAACTAACGCTTGGGCACCAGCTACCTTACTACGTATCTTGCACAAGCGAAGCAATCACGAAATTTTGGCAAGAGTTGCTCTTTAATTGGATTAAAGAGCAATTCTTGCAATATTTTGTACATGGCCTATCAATAGAGTGATAGTAGCCTGGGCCTCTAGCACGAGTTCCTGCAGTTTACTTACTCGATCACACGTACAGTTTCTCCCATACATTGAGCACCAGCGCCTCTCGCGGAAACTATTAAGAACTAAAACTCTGGTGCTCAATGTATGGGACGAAACTGTACGTGTGATCGAGTAAGTAAACTGCAGGAACTCATGCTAGAGGCCCAGGAGTCTGTAAGTTGGCGGCGTTGTACGGTGTGCGTCACGATTGCTCCCCCACCGCCATCAGATAATGAGATATCAGCGTTCAAAGTAACGTTACGATTGCGCGGCCATGAAACTTTTGTTTTGCCTTGATTTCGTCAGTTTAAATAAACTTTGGTGGCATGAAATGCTTTCGGTACTTTTGACATATTAAAAGCTTTCTTCTAGTAACAGTTTTACTGCATGATATCTTAAGTTTTTAAGAAATAATCGAGATTAAAGAAACATCAAGTGAACGATTGCGCGGCCATAACTTCCAAGGTGAATATTTCGTGAAATATTGATCTTAGTCTTATAATTCTTTTTTGACAATTGTTGACAAATGAAATGTTGAATTAACAAAAAGATTAAGATCTCTATCCCAAGTAGTTACTGAGATCTCCATGGCCGCGCAATCGTGCACGTTACGTTCGCGCGGCCAACTTAAAACCCCTGTAACTTCTTTATTTCTGCTTTGACAAAGTTTTGGTTTGTTCCTTGATTTTGACTAATTTTGACAAAAAATATAGCGATTTCTTTTTCTGTTTGGATAACGTGGCGGAGCAATCGTGACGCACACGTTATACGCACATGCTGACATGGTTATAATTTACGTATTAACTATTCGATAATGGCAATTTAATTTAGAATAAGATAATAATAATAAAACCCTGAAACATTATCCACTCACGGCCACCTGGTCCCAAACTAACCAGAACTTGCACCATGGTAACCAGAGAACTGATATACTACATATATCTACTTCTTTTATTTTGTAAATACATGTTTAGATAATTACATTTAGACTCGCTTCGCATTTACAGTAACATTGCCTGCACACCGCGGTGTTTCACACGATTTATTAATTTATTGAAACGTAACCAAATCAATTCAGCTGTATTTGCGTGATAGAGTAACAAACATCCAAACATCTATGCATACAAATTTCCAAATTTTGAATGTAATAATAATAATAGCCAAATTCTATTTATCTGGTAAATGATGCCATTTTTAGGGTTCCGTAGCCAAATGGCAAAAAACGGAACCCTTATAGATTCGTCATGTCTGTCTGTCCGTCCGTATGTCACAGCCACTTTTTTCCGAAACTATAAGAGCTGTACTGCTGAAACTTGGTAAGTAGGTGTATTCTGTGAATCGCATTAAGATTTTTATAGAAAAAGTACAATATTTTTGGGGGGTCGCCATACATAGAACTGAACTCAAAAAAAATTTTGATCGTACCCATATATCTGGGGTGTCTATGGATAGGTCTTCAAAAATCATATTGAGGTTCCTAATATAATTTTTTTTCTAAACTTAATAGTTTGCGCGAGAGACACTTCCAAAGTGGACAAATGAGTGTCCCCCTCCTGTATCTTCTAAAATAAGAGAATGATAAAACTAAAAAAATATATGATGTACATTCCCATAGAAACTAACAACGAAAATTGGTTTGAACGAGATCTAGCAAATAGTTTTTTTTAATACGTTATAAACCGCAATTTGCTTTCATTTAATCAACTGAAATACTTTCTGCTGCGGAACCCTTCATGTGCGAGTCCGACTCGCACTTGGCCGGTTTTTTAATAATGATATTTAGCCTACCGTGTCATTTTATTTTCACTTCTTCATCCGACAATAGACGCCAGCGGGGGCTCAATGGACAATATCCATCAGTGCTATACATATATCCATTTCTTTACTTAATCTGGTGGTGCGAGCTAGTTGGATCACGCGCAGGATGGATGGCCTTGGGTGGGAAGTAACACCGCCAAGTTTTAGACTGCTGCTCCCCGAAATTCGAATCACCCAATAGTCTGGTCGGAGGTTTCCATTAGACGTATGGGGACATGCTATGGTTAGACTAATGACTCGGCTCTCCTCTAATAATTTGATTGATTTTACTGCAATTTAAGTAAACACTTCAAATAACGACCTTATGGTAATGAAAACTCGAGTTGAGTAATAATATAAAGCCTTACTCAATCTATTCAACAAAACATAGTACAGATGCCAGCACATCCAGCTGCCCGAATCTATCAAATTTCTTTTATAGATTTTCAAGTTTATCACAAAAGCATAAGGTTCACTTTCAATTGGGTAAATTTGACGGATTGGGGTAGCTTGAGGTGCTGGCGTCTGTACATACGAGGGCGGTGTATATTGCATCCCGGCTTGATGCAACTGACAATTAGCGGAATTAACACTACATATTAACTTTGTATTTTGTAACTAAAGTACGCTCAACGTTGTAGCGTTTATGTGGCACAACTCAAGTTCTATCATCGAAATTATCATTTTTTAATACAAAGCTACAATTACTTTTAAGTTTTTAATCGCTAAACTGTACCGAATCGTTGTTCATTGTAACTAAAATAATGTTTGATGTTAATATAATGCCAATGATCTACATGCACACATCGAGCGGACGGCCGAGCCGAACAAGACCAGTTTCACGAGGCGTTCGGAACATCGAGGCATGCTGACCACACTCATATTGTGTATGCATCAATTTACTGATTGGTGGGGAATGCTAGCCTGTATCCGGACGTGGAGGAGGTCTGCGAGATCTCGCTGTCGTAGGAGGTGTCGGTGTTGATGCTGGCGGGCAGCAGGAAGGGCGGCTGCGACCAGGCGCGGCGCAGCGGGGTCACCTCCGGGCCCGGCGACGAGCCCTCGTCCGACTCCAGCCGCATGTGGGACACCTGTACGGTACAACAACCAACAAGTACTACTCGTACCGCACTCAAATTTTAAAGTGGAGGAAACTTAAGTAGTGCTATCTACCCATGAAACTGAACAAATAAACATTTGCGTTAAGTTCGAATGAAATTGAATGATGTCAAAATTTGTTTAAATATAAATAAAATCTATAGGTACATATAATAAAATCGTAGGAAAGTCAAAACTGTACATTGAATATTTTTTTTAAAAGATACTTGGGGCGTGATCTACAATCGATATCGAAGCTAAAAATATAGTTTTTAGAATTTTTGTCTGTGTGTCTGTTTGTCTGTATGTATGTCCGGGCTAAATTCAAAGAGTACTGCATGGATTTACTTCAAATTTTGCATGAATATTACTAAGAGCTCAGGTCAACATACAGGCTACATATTATCACGCTATCACCTACGGGGGAGGAGCTGTGATAATTTATAAAAATTAACGCGGGTAAAACCGCGGGGCACAGCTAGTAAATAAATAAAGTTGCTATTTCAATTTATAACATGCAAATGCAACAATTCTTTGCTAACGATGCCGACCTGTTATATCGCTATAATGCAATGAATGACTGCACGCGTGGCGTAGCGGCTAAGACAGTCTCCTTGCCACTTGTTGTCTCCTTGTCGCGGGTTCGAGTCCCGCGCCGGGCAACTATTTGTGTGGCCCATAAATAGTTGCTCTGGGTCTGGATGTAATTTGTGTCCGTCGAATTATATGTTTGTAAAGTACCCCGCGACAAAGGGATGAGATTCGCTAGAGCGGGCGTTGTCTTTAAAAAAAAATGACTGACTGCCAAGAATATCGCCCGCCTTTTTGCCCGTGGGGGGCGTATAGGTCGTCCCGAGGGAAGATCTATCAGAGGACGGGCAGCAGCATCTCTCTGTGTGCTATGTACATCATATTGCAATCGCCAACCCGTCTGCCAAGCGTGGAAATTATGGCATATCCATAACTCCATTGTGGATACCTTTTGGAGAGGCCTTTGTCCAGCTGTGGACGTCATTCGGCTGACATGATGAGAGTACAAAGATGAAATTATGGCATTCATATTAGAAATCAATGTTTTTGTGTTGTTAATATTTTATCAAAACATACGTCAGGTTTGGCATGTCTACTGCGTCTAAACTTGAAGGTTTTCTTCGAAGGTCCGTGTGCTCGTTGTAGCCGAGGTCGTTCGACCGCTTCCGGTGTTTCTGACCGATCGGGTACGAGCACATCGCTGTCAAGGCACACGCGGCCTGTCGGGACACTCTCACCGCACGACGCCTCCCCCGGAGACATGGGGGATAGTGGACTCATTGACGTTTCACCTTGGAAAAATATACTTATAATCAGCTCGGTTATGTAAGATGAAATGACTTAAATAATTATCTTTATAAAGAGCAGAGCAATTTAAACACAGCGTTATAGTGTAGCAAGCTAATAAAGAAGTCTCAAACCCTGGATTACGCAAACAATGCTTAGTGCATATCGACACCAGAAGTATCGATTAATGTAAGGGACAAAACACGGCTTTTCAGGAGTGCCAAAAAAAGAGTTTAAGGGTCAGCGCAGATAGAAAGGAGCGCAGCGGAGAGGATTTTATTAAGGTACTAGAAAATCAACGCTCAATTATTTAAATAAAGTGCATATATTCTTGAAAAAATAAGGTGAATATATGTTCAAGCATATATGAACTTTATTTAAATAGTTTTAAAGTTGATTTTTATAATAAAATCTGTCTGCGCTGACCCTAAGAGCAATTTCAAATTTAAGAGAAGCTTTAATTACTTCGTAATTTAAGGGACATATTTTGGGCCTTGTACTGCAGTTTAATTTAAGGAACTTATTCATATTTATGAACTATTTACTTCATTTTTCTTGGACGTAATAAATATTAAAGCCCGTTAATTTTTTTGTCAATTAATATTTCTAGGCAATACTAAAACCATACTGTAAGGGATAACTATAGAGTAATTTCAAGTATACACTACGATAGAACGTAAAATTCCCAATCCGACGGTGTATACAACTCATTTTGGCCAAAATATCCCTAAGTTCTTCAAACAAACGGTCAGACCGTGGTTTTACCATTTTAGTATAAAATTAAACATACCAGAAGTGAATTTCAACTCCACTGAGGGGACAAATCGTAGTTTAGTTTGAGCAGTCGTGAATGAAGGAGTGCTGACGGTGGGCTTCGACTCTGTGCCAAAGTTGTTTAGAGAACCTACGAACATAAAATAAAATAGCATTTCATACCAAAAGTACCTTTAATTTCTGAAACTTATATATGGGTTAAGACTATACGACACTATAAAGATCTTTATGGTATCGTATAGGTCTTTCCTTCCATGTATCAGATATTCAATGCATCATTTCATGATCACATGCATCGGATGACATCACCAAAATTATTATTTATTACAGAATTGTCCATTCGGTAAGAAAATAAAATAAAAAACAAAAGGTTTTTGATCTTTACACGATAAAACTCCAGCGGGCAGGAGCACGCATGATATGTATATGAGAGCTCGTTTTGTTGTAGAATCCATTGCAGGGTAGGTCTTGTAATGCTACTCGGTAATTTCAATTTGATTTAAGCCGACCCAAACTCGGCAATCGTTTGAATATTGCGGTGATTAATAAATATATATAAAGATAAATAAGCTGTGTGGTGATAGCGCGCAAATATCAGACAGAATATCATCACCCTATCTCATCCCGTGGAGGGCGTAGAAGTCGACCCGAGGGAATATCTACCTAGCATATTACTTTTACAAAATAATGTCGATGTTTCACATCTGCCAGGAGTCCCGTGACGACTCACATTTTTTTATAGCTGTTATGATGATAAAAAATATGAAGTGTTAGTTTTGATAATTACCTATGTTAGAATTAGCACTGCTTGCATTAGTATTGCTATTATCGCTGAGACGGCCGCTATTCAATGGAGCATCAAATGTTGGCATGTGCTGACTCGTCGTTGAACTGCTCGATAATGATTCTGAAATATTACAAAGTCATAAAATGCCAATAGGATCCCAAAATAATCTTTGGCCCCGATACTCTAATTTTCCTATTTCGCTATCATATTTGAGAGCAAAAGTGTACTCACTCTATTTCCTATCTCTCATAATACAGATCCACGATTTGAACAACAGTTGAACACGTTAGCGGCAGTATAACGAGACAGTTCAAAATACATAGGCTATCGCTATATATTTGGCATTTGTAGGATTTTGATATTATTAACCGTAAGACACAGCGGGAGCAGGTCCCTAAAAATGGTCCGTTGTTGTTAGTTTATTTTTTATTTTTAATATAATAGGAAGGGAAACGAGCTATTGGGTCACCTGATGGTAAGTGATCACCGCCGCCCATGGACACTCGCAACACCAGAGGAGCCGCATCTTGTGAGGGTCGCTGGAAACCGCTGGATGCGGACAGCGCAAGGCTGGCAATTATGGAATCTTTGGGGGAGGTCTATGTCCAGCAGTGGACGTCTTTCAGCTGATATAATGAAGATGACGATATTATTTTAATTATTAAGTTTTACAAACCAGGAATATTACGAAAATAATATTATGTGTGCTGTAACCTTTTAGTGGAATGCAATATTTTACAAATACATGAGTCATATTAGTCTGATAAATGAAGATTTGGTTTACCTATCTTATTTTTATCTGAACTATTTTGTAGGTAAACAGCCTTTGTGAAGGCTACGCAGTGGTTCTGTACCTATAGTCTTTTTGAGGACTTCTTTGTAGGTACAAACAGCCTTTGTCGTGGTTACTGCCGTTGATGTTTCTTGAACGCACGTCAAGTAGGTATGTGGTATTGGTTGTGAGGTGGTAACGTCCAGTCTGGTATTTGACTGGTGGTGGTTTTGAGGTAATAAGAGGTAAGGTATGGGGTATTAATAGTGGCTTTGTGACGGCCGTTATAGGTAGAATGGTTACTATACCTCGTTGTGCCGACAGCGGCGCGGAGGGGTGGTCGGGCGTGCGCGGCAGCCCACCTGCGCCGGCGCGCCCCACCAGCATGGAAATGAGCGAGGGCCGGTGCTGCTGGTGCTTTTCGGCAGCCGCCGTCGTGCGGGGAAACACTTCTGATGCTCGCTTTCCACCACTCTGGCCTAGATTCTCAGCTATTTGCTCTGAAAACACACACGTGGAGAAGGATTCGTAAACAAATAAAAATAAATAAAAAAGGTTTTATTCAACGTAGACTTTAAAAAATCGCTTGTAAATAATCAGAACACGTTTGTAGTAATATAGTTAAGTTACCATAATTATTTCTAGGTATTAATAGATATGCAAGTACACAGATTGTATGAAAACATTTAAAAATTACATTTAATTTATAATTGTAATAATTAAGTTATTTAGCTAGCTTATATTAAGTTATTATCAAGATTATATATAGGTTTCATTATCGAAATTTATTAAAGATGAGTGTTTTTAAGCTGAGTATTTAGAATATCACCATGTTATGTTATGATCATAGACTTCATGTATTTTTTAGGAAATACTTTATGATATATTATGTAATTTATGATTTACTTTATTAAAAATAATAAATAAATAGGTTTATTTTGAACAATAACTTTGATTCTATTTATTTTTAAATGATGATAATATATTTAATAACATCATAATCTATACATATAATAAAATCGTAGGAAAGTCAAAACTGTACATTGAATATTTTTTAAAAAGGATACTTGGGGCGTGATCTACAATCGATATCGAAGCCAAAAATATAATTTTTAGAATTTTTGTCTGTGTGTCTGTTTGTCTGTATGTATGTCCGGGCTAAACTCGAAAAGTACTGCATGGATTTACTGCAAATTTTGCATGAATATTACTAAGAGGTCGGGTCAACATATAGGCTACATATTATCACGCTATCACCTACGGGGGTTGAGCTATGATAATTTAACGCGGGTAAAACCGCGGGGCACAGCTAGTAAGGAATAGTTTCAGTGCAAACCATTTCCAAAAGTGAGATCCATATTAAAATTAATTAATTATTTTATGTTATATTCGTGTTCAAATCACAGAAATTCATCTGTGTAGTAAATTTAAAGTAAATCGGCCCTGTGACAGTCTAATTGACCAATGATCATCCATATATGGGTCTTCATTCGTACGTACGGAACCATAAAATGAATGATATGGGCGGTCGCAGTTATGCTGGTTTTAATAATACACTTATCAAACCTATACTGTAGTTTGTTAATACGCTAACCAATCTTATACTGGTAATGTGTTAAAACACTTACCTAACTTATACTGGTAATGTGTTGAAGTACTTAAGAAACTTATACTGGTAATGTGTTGAAACACTTACCAACTTGTACTGGTCATGTGTCTAAAATATTAAAACACTTCCCAAACATATACTAGTAATGTGTTAAAACACTTACCAAACGTATACTGGTCATGTGTCTAAAATATTAAAACACTTTCCAAACTTATACTGGTAATGTGTTAAAATACTTACCAAACTTATACTGGTCATATGTCAAAAATATTAAAACACCTAATTTATATGTATACATACATAGACTCACGCCTGTTTCCCAGAGCGGTAGGCAGAGATAAGACCAAACGTATACTGTAAATATATGTTAAAACACTTACCAAACTTATATTGGTCGTGTGTGTCCCGCATGTGTCGCAACTCGCGCGCTAGTTCAGCTAGCAAGGCCCCGCGCGCCCGGGCGGCGGGCAGCTTCAGTCCTCGAACGCGTTCTCGTACTACGAACTGCATGTGACGCTCGTTGTCACCAATAGGTGGTTGAGATAACTACAATTATAAATATTCATAATTTAATTTATTATAATGTTTTGCCACTTAATGTTATTTACATTGAATTAACTACAATATTCATGAGGCCTGAATTCCAAACAACAAACGTTAGTTTTAAAGCACACCTTCAATACATGTACAGGATATGTAAGCGAATTTCAAGAATATTGAAATGAAATAAAAAACAATTCACATTGACGTTAAAAAAGCGCTCATACGCTCAGAATATATTTGCAGTGATGTATTTAACTGTACGTCATGCCTTCTATGTCCGCCCCCCTTCACCCCGGACCTCTGAGGCGTTCAGATGGGGTTTTAGTGGACCCTATTTATAATATTTTTTAACAATTAAATTCCTATTAGTAAAATAAATAGTGACTCGAATAATAGGAGCGCAGTAATACCAAGGAACCTCGCGGAAGAAACGTAACAGAAGCGCAATCATTGCAGACATCCACAGCCGCAACACAATCAGTGAGTGTTTTCATATACCTGCATCACTGTGTGAAAATACGCTACGATTGCACACGCAGATTTGAACCGTCACACATTGATGAATTTTAGTAATTTCATTTATTAATATTTTGTAATAATAATATATAGTGCTTAAGATATTTTATTTTCTAAATTTTGATTTATATAGTTCAATATCTGGAACGCTGTCGTCTACCTCTTGGAGGTGGGCGCTAATGGCTGCGACACAGTATTCCATACTAATGTGGTTGTTAGCGAACTAATTTTAATTTTTGTAATCTGTTTTTGTTCCAATAATATATTTGTATTTATATGTAATGTAGAGAATAATTTAGATGGGGTTTCACTGGCAGATGTCCATTGAGAATTCCCTAGTGATAGATAAAGAACTAATGTACGGAAACTGTTCTTGTTCGTTTAACTGTTTATCACTTCTCAATCGCTAATTGGTTTAATTTTATACTAACCTTGTGAACTATAAAGGGCTGCAATAGTATATAGAGCGGCGTCCTATACGTAACGACGTGCTCTAAGAAGTCGTACAAATGGTGGGCGGCTTCGTTCCGTCGCCCCAAGTCACGCATCGCTCGAGCTATGCGGCCCCATTCCGAGCACAACTCACTCGTGAAGCATGCACACATCACTTTTAATGCTGTTATTGGTTTAATTTTATAATGATACTAACCTTATGAACAATAAAAGGCTGCAACAGTATATACAGTGGCGTCCTATACGTAACGACGTGCTCTAGGAAGTCCCACAAATGATGGGCGGCTTCGTTCCGACGCCCCAAGTCGCGCATCGCTCGAGCTATGCGGCCCCATTCCGAGCACAACTCACTCGTGAAGCATGCACACATCACTTTTAAAGCTGTAATTGAAGACGATAATAACATAGATAGCTAGATCTCTATTACACACCAACGACATAAACTTAGTGTAAAAAATTACATTAAAATGGGAATAGTACGAAGCCTTATCGCTAGAAACGATGTCTTCCAGGCGAACGATCAATGAAACAGAACTGTTAGAGAATAGAAAGACGGGGGTAGAGTACAGAACAAGAGGTGGCTGAATATACCGAAGGTACATTCAAAGGCAGAAAATTCAATTGAATATTATTAGTTATTATTAGTTAATAAAATTATATAAATAAATAGGTATATATATATATATATAAATAAATACACATAATGGCATTCCGATAAGCTCATTCAGCTTGTGTAACTCCTCATAGTTACACACGAACTTCCAGCTTTTGGATTAAATATCAGCCACCTGGAAGGAAACTAAACAAAACATACCTTTATATACAATAAAAATATCTATGATAAATAGATAATAATTAGGGTTCTTAACTCACACAGATACATAAAGAAATTACAAATACACTTACTATTTAATACAATTTAGGCGTTTCATTAGCATCACTAATAATTGGACACGAAATAATATATGATATCATCTCAATCTTAAGTACACTATAACTTTTATTAATAGTAGTCAAGAATTAATTAATACTAAAATTATTTTTTTATTTTGTATAGGTGGATTATAGCTTACCTGAGTGCTAACATATTTCAAGTTTAGCTAGCTGTGACATCACAATTTTATAATAGAGTTAGGAATTCATGAAAAATAGACATAAATATTATTTATAAAGCAAAAAAATAATAATTGGATAGTAGCTTTTTAGATTTGACCGTTTAAAGTTCTTGGCGGCGATAATTTGGGGATACTCTGTCCTATGCTCGCTAACAGACTCTTAGTATGGAGATTCTATTGCTTCACTACAAGTGACGTCATACGTTAGTAAGTGGAATTATTCATTTTCTAACTCCTCCTTATTTCTTTCTGATTAAATTCGTTGCAGGATCCAAGACACTTAAAGCGATTCCCTGGGTTATTCCTGAGCCTCACCGCTCAGTGTCATTTCATTGTGTGCCACTGTTGGTCCTGGCTTACAGGATTTGCACTGGTGAGGAAGAGGGAGGGATCAGTCCCGAAAAAAAATACGTTAGTATAGCGCGTTCTTAATCTTTAAATAATTATAACTTCGTTACTTCTAAGGCAATTTCAATGTTAAAATCATGATTATCCTAGTAAGGATAACGGGTCTAACTGTTTAAAATATTAAATTGTTATCGGTCCCTGATAAGTATGCCAAAATTCGATTTAATCTAACGTTTTGAAGGAGGTCAATAATGTTCAAAGTTTCCGTTAGATACTAGCATAATATGTATGAAGCTAATAAATGCGTTATTATAATTACCAGAATAATGATGAAAACCATATCAAAATCAATTGAGTGCCTGAGAAAAACATTAGAATTCATAATACTAAGTCCAGGAACAGCTTCAAACCATAGGATATGCTACTAATATAATAATATTTCATTGTAACAAAATTAAAATAATAACCCTTTTCTTGTGATAATTAATAATAATAATAATAATAAAAAGTATTTATTTTCTCTCACAAATAGGTTGGATACATTAACAATAACATGTCTCGCACTGTTAAGCCTATGTACATAGAATTTGTAAGTATGCAACCTGTTTTATGAGAGACTGGTGCCTGAAGTAGGTTTAGAAAAACCTGTAGTACAGGTCACCAGGATCCCATTCCGCGGATTGTATATTACATGTATTTAAGAGCTTTAATTACATTTTAGATAACAATCGATTGTTATGCCAGAGAAAAACAAAATAAAATAAATAACAATAAAAATAAAAGACAAGGAAAATAATATTTAGACTAAAACTAAGAATTCTTATAAAAATAACAATAATTTTGGCTTACTGTATTTGTGTCAGTATATTGTATTTTATACGTGTGTTATGTGTGTGTTATATGTGTGTTTGCGCGTAGTATATGACTAGAGGAAGTGTGTGTGTGTCCCTGCGTGCGTAGGCTTTGGCGTAGATTACAAACTATAAATATATATATAAACATTAAAACATTGTGGAGCCAAATACTGCGTATTACGAACTCGTATCAAGATATAGGACGCAGAAGACTCTCAGTCTCATCGTAGTTTAGAGATTTAAGAAACCTGCTTGTAATTAACTTACAGTTAGTCTTTGATAGGGGGTAGATAGTTAGGATTTTATTAAGTTTGTTATATGTATATGGTCCTAGGAAACAAAAGAAATTACCTGAGTGGCTTGTACGAAACATTTGCATAGGACAAACAGCACCCTTGCGTCGTTTGTCAGTCAGCATTTCTGGATGGTATGGCAATTGGGAATGCTTTTTCAGAATACAATGGAGTACAAAAATTTGTCGAACTGTCAAGAGATCCCACTTTGTATACAGTGCAGTCGTCGGGTAGCGATAGGGAAGACCAGCGCTAACTTTAAGTACAGCTCGCTGAGCTCGCTCAAGCTCTAGGATATAAGTTTTAGCTGCACCTCCCCAAGATATTATACAATATTCTATAATCGATTGGCAGAGAGCAAAGTAGACCATTTTGATAATTTTATGATGAGCAACATTTTTAAGTGTTTTGAAAATATATATAAGTTTTCTTAATCTTTTTACAAGTGTTTCAATGTGAGGTATAAAAGTTATAGTATGGTCGATCATTACACCCAGAAATTTTATTGTTGTGGTTCTTTCGAGACAAGGGCATGTACATGGCAAAACGATTTGGTTACATTTGTGTGCCTTCAATGTCAGTGTTGGACTTGGCGTGAGATTAGACCTTAATGTAAAAGTAATATATTTGGTCTTAGCGACATTGAGGCTTAGTAAATTGGCATTTAACCATGTACAAACAATGTTTAACCCATCCTGAGCATGGGAAAAAGCTTCTTCCCACGTGCTGGATTTAAAGAAAATTGCGGTATCATCCGCAAAGGTTAAAATTTTCCCTTGAACAAGGTTGATATTACAAAGGTCGTTAATATATATCAGAAACAATGTTGGGCCAAGTATGCTCCCTTGAGGAACGCCGAAGTGGACATCTTGTTCCTGGCTTATATGGTCTTCTATTTTCACACATTGCTTCCGATTTTTGAGATAGCTTTGCAATAATTTTAGCGGTAAGCCCCGTACCCCTACATTCTCCAGCTTCATCAGTATATAAATTAATTGGTCCGGATAAATGAAAAAAATCTAAATACGTCGTATCCAAATTCAATATAAGTAGTAAATCTCATAGTATAAGGCTAATAAAGAAATGGTCTGAAAGTGAACAAGAGCTTTACTATAGCCATCAAAAGAGAAATTGGTTCCAATCATTACATAGAGATTAAAATACAATAAGTTCTACAATCTTACCCAAGAAAGCAATCCGATACAGTTGATTCGACAACCTCGTGGTGTTCCTCGTGTCCCGACTGCCAGTAAACGTGAGCGAGTTTGCTCTGGCCTCAGCAGCGTTCAGTTTAGCGTTCACTGCAGCCAGCTGTCCAGGCGGCGCGGGCGGGCAAAGTGCGTTTAGTACTACGGATACTAAGTAGCTAACGTCTGACTGTCGAAGAGGCGGGACATCTGTTAACGAAATTAAACTGTTAATTCCAACAATAGAGAAACAGAAGCTCCTGTATATGATGAAAAAACAAATATATGTACATTTTTATTTTTAAATTCGTTTACATAATAATAATGTCCTGGGACATTATTATTATGTAAGCGGAAGCTTTTACAGCAGAAGCTTTACTTTAATTTTAATAACATTTCTTAAATGAAGGAAAATATGAATAATGATATGATATAATAATAATCAACTTCATACACTTCTTTATATCTAATTTGTTAGGTTAGGTTAGGTTTCTGTTTCTATTTCTGTACCTAACAAATTTAGGTTAATTTTGTTAGGTACAGGACTTGGTTTACCAAATACAAATAAAAAACAGTAGTTTCCATCATATTGAAGGCAATAAGCTTAACGTTATAAGAATTAGTCGACTAATTTTGCAATTTGAAAGAGAAACATAAGTAGTTTGACAGTTCTAAGTACTTATAACTTTTTTCCATATTTTTATAGAAAAAGAAGAATTAATCTTACCAACATGTCGCAAGTCGCAAGGCATGTATTTTAATTAAATCTTATATTTTGCACGTAACTTACCTTTTCTACCACTCCCGACACGCAAACAAAGTGGCATAAACAGATTCATCAACATATTTTCGGTCTTTTCAGCGGATGGGAATATTGCACTGCCTCCACACATCTGTTCCAGTGAGTAGCTGTCCTGTGAACAATTACAGTTTGTTTTACTATGGGCTCTCTAGTTGAAACTATTACGTCCAGACTGGCGAATCAACTCTCTTTCCAGTCGTGTCGATGGTAGAAACAACATTTGTGCACTATAATGTATTTAGCGTAGATGGCTAGACTCCATTGACGCTGATCGCTATAGCCAATAATCTACCAGGAGGACATTATTATTAAATCCCTTTATCGTGGATAGTGGACTT
This sequence comes from Pseudoips prasinana, assembly GCA_951640165.1. Classification (NCBI taxonomy): domain Eukaryota; kingdom Metazoa; phylum Arthropoda; class Insecta; order Lepidoptera; family Nolidae; genus Pseudoips; species Pseudoips prasinana. The sequence goes on from OX621245.1 coordinate 17,036,238, forward strand.
CGTTCTAGTAACATGGTGGTTCTAAGCTTACTTACCCCAGTGTTAATAATCTGTAGCGCAATAAGTCGTACAACAGTGCTGCAGAAATGGGGCGGCGGTGGTTGGGACATTAACGCGGCAGTCGCTGAAGATAAGTTTTCTCCGCTGTTGTTGTCAGATACTATGAGGGCCTGTAACGAGTACGACATTAAATACTTTACATAATACTTTGCCTTGCTCTCTTACATATTGCAAAGACAATTAAAACTTTAAGCAAGGCAAGGCAATTTTTTTTAAGTATATCATGTTGAGAAGATATATTGCTTAAAGCCAACCTAAATAAACATTGATTTGGTCCAGGCTTTAAATAAGTCTGGTCGGCCAATAAGTCATCATTTCGAGACATTTGCAATAGCAAATCGGCGTAAGTTTATGGAACAACAGATTCAATTCGAAAGTTTATAAATGTACTATCAAATGGCAATAGGTGCCAATAATTCCATACGTGAAGCCGCTTCTCCGGTGAGTACCATCATGGATTTGATATATTTAATAAAAGGCAATCCGAGTGGAATCGTATAATAGAAACTCGTCGCCACGGGTACATACTTTAAAGGTCTTTCATTTATTTTTTCTAACATTATTCCACTAATTATTGAGCCAGTAATTAATAAAATACTTTCGTATGTATTATCGATAATGCAGTGGACGCAGAACGGCTATGGAGAATGAAGTTTATACTTGTATATTACAACTATATAATGTTCACGAGCGTGATAATATTACTTACTTGGATGGTATTTAGTAGAGTCTTCACTTGTTGCCAGTGCATAATATATGGACACCGAATCATTGTTTCGTATACTCCTTTTAATAAGACCGCTGCTGAATCCCAATCAGTATTCCTCTGAAAGTAAAATAAATTTGTGAATAGAGCATTTAATTTCACAAATTTAAGTTAAATAAGCACCATTCACTCTTAGGAATTTAGAATATGAAGTTGAATTCAAGTGGAACTCAAGTCTTGGCATGAGAAAAAGAAATTGCAGTCATGCGAAAACAAGACAACTGAATTTGGCCATTATTCGATTTTTTTTTATTATTTACTGAAGATATACTAAACGATTAACATATTTTTTAACCAGGTGAGATTTTCCTGCCCTGTGTTTTCTATGTGTGGATCACTTGTAGATACTCAAACAATACTTTAAACCTTATATTAACAAGACGCAAAGTATGGCTCGAGTTCGGAATAAAATTTTCTTGCCATCAAAGTTTATAAAAATAAATTCAATATAATATTTAAAATCACAAAAATACGATAAATTTGCTAGGTTGTCCTCAAAGGTTTTCAAAAGACTTTTTAGGATGGCAATCCGTTTTGAAAATCTGCTACCCAATTCAATAGTCTGTAAGCCAACTACTAAGAAGGACAATTAAATTGAGATGCAGCCAGTCATATTGTTCGCAATTATTATTTTACACGACTATAGTTTTTCAAATGTCATTAGATCTCTTTGTATTAAAGATCGTATGTAAGGGACAACCCATATTTAGAATCGCTAAACAAATAAAACTAATAAAAGCACATAATTCACATTATTGCACAGTATTACGCGGCTATTCTCTAATATAGGACTTTGAAAATGTTTGATAGTTACCCTAATACTAGGCTTCTTGGCAATCTTGAGGAACACTTTATCAAGCCGTCTCAAGATCATAATAAGTGCTGGCCGCAACGCATCATCAGCCCAGTCAGCCGCGGGTAGCACTTGTGTCATATACCGCTGTAACCCTCGACACCCCATGGATTCGGGGTCGTATGGTGAGACTTTTAACAGCGAGTGCGCTATTTCTGCAAGTCTCTGTACAAGATTATGACATTTTGTTATTCGACAACTAGTTTATTTATGGTCTATGGCTTAAATAAAAAAAAAATAGGTGTGGGGTGGACCATAGAAAGTTTGCTGACTTAGTTGTATAAATACAATAATAAATATATAGTCTTTAATGCTAAGTTATAAATATCCAAATCAATGTGTAATGTAGTAAGCACTTACGGCATGCGATTTAGAGTCAAGAAGCTCCACTGGTTTGCCTTCGCTGCCGCCACTTCCTTTGGACCCGTTCAGTTCCAACAACCGTGATGTGGCGCGTCCTATGAATTCACCTACTAGGGAAAGAAGGACGTCCCGAGGTCTTCTATATTCAGCTCGCACCAACTATAGAGAACGGGCAAACAGAACATAAGGAATTGTTTAAATATAACTGGATATATTCTATCTGGCAGTATGCCTATACTAAGAGGCGTGCTAGGTACGGGGATCGCGTAGGGTGGTAGGTAAGTCTTAATATTTAGGAAACATAATCACATAGAGATGATTCTGATATAGGAAGCGAGAAAGAGATCTAGAGAGAAAGAGAGAGAGAGAGGGAGAACGAGACAGGTAGGGCGAGAAAGAGAGAACGTAGCGAGGGATACATCGTCCTATAATATTGAGAGCATTATTTTACTATAGAAGCCTGTGGGAACTGTATACACAATAAACATACAATGTTCTCCGCTAACGATGTCTTTGATGTTATAACCGGACCGCTATTTATTACTTATTGGTCCGGGCGCGGGAGCTGAGCGATGATTGGTTCGCGCTGGTCATCGTGAGAAACTGATCCGGTAAGAATTTTCTACAAGGGCTGCCTGTTTTTGTCTTACAACGCCTATCTAATGTAGTAGGGTTGTACAAGTAATTAAGTTTGAATGTCAGTGTAAGTTTACCTCAGAATCTTCAGTGCCAGTATATTCCGGTACTGGCATTTTGGAGTTGTCATATTTAGAGTGGGACTCCTCAAATGCGATTATAGTAGCGGCTGCAGTTCGAGGCCCTGTCCTTTGTGAAGAACCTTTGTGTTCAGGAGATGTTCTGTATGGTCCATTGTAAGACCTGGAGATAAATATCACATTTTATCTGCCTGTATTTGGTTGGGCAAGAACACTAAACTTCATCTGTTTGTGAAAAATCTAGTCTTGAAAACTGAACGAAAAAACCACTACACTCAAAAGTAAATAAGATACTAAATAATTTTGCAATTTACTATTATAACGTGTTTTTGAGCATAATATTTATGTAAACTGAATTTGTTTTCTTCATGTTCGATTTTGGTCATATTGTAAAATTAATTCAAGTCTTATTAAAAAGCTTCAGTTCAAGCACCTTACATTTTTGAAACGAAATGTCTGGCTAATTATAATTTGAATATCATTCATTTGGTGAACATTTTATGTAGGGCTTACAATTTCAAAATCTTCAGGAATTCATTTTCGAAGTAGATTTTTTTAAATTAAATAACAAATCCTGTTTTTATTAAAAATTAAGCCTTTTACCCGTTAGAGTTTTCACTATGTGAACTCCCCACGTGACTTTTAATTATAATATCATTCGTTATTTCTTTCCCAAAAAATGTTAAGCGTATTCATTTGACTTACTTGGATAGGCCTTCGCAGTTATTCACAAGCGTCTTGATAGCTATAGCTAATTGTTGAATGATTTCCTTCTCAGTCTTGCCTTCTCGATTGTATGTGGGTAGTTGTATTTGTTTAACATAGCACGGTAGTATAGCTTCGAGGATGATCTAAAATGAAAAAAAAAAAAATTATGAAGAAGTTAGGTAGGCAACTAATAAAATATATAATTATTTACCTGGTTATAATATTTTTTTATACTGCAATAAAGATGTTAACTAGATCGACAGTTTAAGTACTTACAACAGGCAATTCATGTAACTTAGTAACAATTTATAAAAAAACGGGAAATCATTTTAGCTGAATTGCTTATGGCGCGAGCGCTATCGCTAAACTTCCAGTTTTCTGATAAAAAGATATAATAATGATTCTGAGAAAGAGCTTCGACGGTACATTAAATTGAAGCAACCTTTTACTATTTTTGGTTGATAGTAATAATGGATTTAAATAATATTCTCCTTTATATCACCAATAACAAATATCCCCACACAATCAGGGTAGAATACAAGTTACAACAGCCCATTACATAGAGACTGATACAATCCAACCCATGGAAGTTCCTCTCTGTAGCTGAAGTCGACTGGCCAATATAAGAGGATGGTTCATTTATGTGACCAGTAGTAGTACTTAAATAAGACTTACCAACATCTGATATCCCCTCATGCTCTCGGCAGAATATGAAACGACCATAACACAGAGACTGATACAATCAAGCACATTGACCATCTCTTCTTCATCTCTGTAGCAAAAGTCGATCGGCTTGAGCGGCTTCTCCTCTTTGATAAGTTCAGCAATGTGTAAGGGGTCAGGGGAAGGAGTTTCCAAGCTTAAAAGGAGGTTGAAGAGACAGCTGGATTGGACCTGAGAGTAACATAGACATAAATGATACAATAAGAACCCATTATTCGCAGCTTACAACTAAATAAATAAACACATCCCAAAACAAATTCTACTCACTTTACTAGCATCTCCATACGTAGATTCTTCATCAGTATCCAAAATGGCGGAAACGGAGCCAAACATTTGTAATATGAACGGCTTACGATTTAATAAGTAAAACTGTTTCACCGCATATTCTATTGTCGTGGTCACCAGTTTGTTGGTTTGAAAATTTGAATATATTTGCAAGAGAGTTGGCATTATTAGAAGGTAGCTGCAAAATGACAACAAATACATGAATATCTAAAAGAGGGATCTTATTGGACCCGGAGTTTAATGTTAGGTAAAACTTCGAGGATATTTACCCATTCGTTGAGAATATGCTCTTAAAATTAAAAGCAGCGTTCACATAAGTGGCGATTACGTAGCGCAGTATCAAAGAGTCTTCGCTGTGCAACATTAGGGCTCCGTTGAGAACGTTCAGAAACAAGTGAATGTCTCGAGATGACGTGAAATTGCCCGCCATCGCTTCAAACATTCGCGCTATTAGACGTACCCACCTGAAACATAAGTTAACATCGTTTTTTGACATCGATTTTTCGAATTTTGACAAAGACAAGAAAATCAATAAATTTTCAGCAAGATACGTAAGAAAAACAAGGAAAAGGTTTATTCCCAACTAGCACAGATAATTCTAAACCTAACTTAGTTTAAAAATACGAGTATATAACTAACTAGTACATGATGGTAAATATTTTCAACTAAGCCCTACACAAATATCTTATTATAATAAGTTAGTTTGAAAGAATCTCAAAAATATATCTATAATAACAACGGTCCATACCAGTTACACCATAAAAACGTTGAACATGGGAAACCTAAAAATTTTAATACCGACAACGTTAAAATTCAAGAAAAGTACCACAGACTTTTACTTATTTTTACAAAAATCCTGTCTGGCGGATCTTACAGTTTAAAAGTTAACTAAAACAAGTGAATCAACATCAATAAAATATTCTTTTGTAATGCCACACTGTCTCATGCACATTTCAAAAAGGTGTATCTGAAACACTTACATGAACTTATGCAGAACGTCTAATCCCAACAGAGTAGAACCGAGAGCACCTCGACTATACAGCAGTAAGTCCGCCTCCAGGGCTTTACGAGGGAAAGAAGGTAGCTTCATCAGCTCGTCGTGTAAAAATACCACGCGTTGCACCACCTAAAATCAAAACCATCAAAGACTTGGCAATAAAACAAATTAAATATTTACAACGCCATTTAATTAAGTAAATAGCCATAGATAGTAGCCATCATCGGTCCGTGAGCAATCCGTGAGATTAAGCATCTAAGCGTGCGGGTGTTAATGCGTCTCCGTACAGTACAGATGCATCCCGAATTTAGTATTAGACTATAGTCGTTATGCCATTTAAAAGCACACTGGGTGAGTTGAACAACCAGAGAATAGGGCAACCACTCCCCATACGAATTAATAATAATAATATCCTAGGACATTATTCACATACGGCTATCTGATCCCAAACAAAGTAGAGCTTGTACTATGGAAATCAGATAACTAATATAATAGGTCTTTACCTATGAAATTGCCGTTTTGTATGAAAAAATTTAAACGAATTTTTTTCATGAATTTTTTTATTTGTATTAATCGAAGTAATCACCCATGCAATCAATGCATCTTTGCCATCGCAGTGGCAGTTTATTGATGCCCTTCTTAAAGAAATCAGCTGGACGGGAGGCAACAAATTCTTCAAAGGCATTTTGTACTGCCTCTCGGGTATTGAATTTTTTTCCCGCCAAGAAGTTATCCAAATTCTGGAAAAAGTAGTAGTCTGTAGGCGCAAGGTCTGGTGAGTAGGGCGGATGACGGAGAGCTTCCAATCCCAGTTCTTGCAACTTGGAGACCGTCTGCTGTGCAGTATGAGGTCGCGCGTTGTCGTGCAGGAGCAGCGGAGACGAGCGATTGACCAATGCTGGTTGGATATGCGCCAGCTTCTCCATCATTGTGCTCAGTTCTTCACAGTACACATCTGCAGTAATGCTCACCCCGTTTGGTAAGAAGCTGTGATGAATCACACCGGCGCTAGACCACCAAACAGTGACCATCACTTTTCTAGGGGTAAGTTTTCGTTTAGGGCATTGTTTAGGTGCTGAACCAGGATCCAACCAACTTGCTGAGCGCTTGCGGTTATCAAACAGAATCCATTTTTCATCGCAGGTAACAATGCGGTTCAAAATTCCTTCATTTGTGTGTCTGTTGAGCAGTGCAAGGCACGTCTCGACGCGTACTTCGCGCTGGCGATCATTGAGTTCGTGGGGCACCCATTTGTCAAGCTTTTTTACCTTGCCAATTTGACGCAAATGGACCAATATTGTTTTGACGCTAACGTCGAAAGCTGCTGCTAATTCAGCCGTAGATTGTGTATCATCAGCGTCCACAACCGCCTTTAATTCGTCATTGTCGACCAAAGTCTTCGGACGACCGCGAGGTTCATTTTTCAGGTCGAAATTTCCAGAACGGAAGCGAGCAAACCAATAACAGGTGGTGCGTTGGTTTGTAGTGTTAGCTCCGTAAACGTCGTTGATGTTGCGTGCCGCTTGTGCCGCGTTGCTGCCACGACGGTACTCATATTCCATAATTACTCGAATTTTTAACGTATCCATGATGACGAAAAAGATTGAAATGCGATGAAAATGTAACACTAATCAATAAAGAAATGACTACTTTTGGAAAAAAGAATCCATGTTTTTAAAATAAAATTAATTTGAAATTAGAATTCTTAGCCAAACAAAAATTATTTTGATTTGAAATGGCCAGTACTGCAGAACGGCAATTTCATAGGTAAAGACCTAATATTACATATACTACTTTTCTTTTGTAAAAAAATCCTGAAAAAGACAATTACACCCACACAATAAATGGGGCTAATGAATAAATAAATGTAGTAGGAAAATATTACATATGAATTTTAAGATCTTACCATATCGACATTTTTAAGTATAGCCCACGTCAGCAACACTTTCCCGATCTCAACAAACTTCTGTAACAGTTCTTGTTCTTGAAGCTTTTGGAATGCATCGTCTGGTTCCATGTGTACCAGCCCTAACTGCGGGTACTGCGACCGTTTAAAGAAATAGTGATCGCGGACGTAGCTTTGTGGGTTGTGGATTTGACCTAAAAACATAGAACGGACCATGTTATAAAAATACTGATATGAGTATACCTCCAGTCATAGAATTCATTCATCATTGCAAATAGACTTACGTGTTTTGTTATCAACTAAAAAGTGTTCTCTATGCGATTTTTCCGGAATACCGAAGAAATCAAGGGATTCCTTTAATATCTGTGCAAACACCGTGTCTTCTTGCACTGGAAATTGTGATGGTATACTTCCTTCGTTGTCGGCTAAAATTATAGAAAAATATATATAAGTACAACGCTCTAATACGGGTGCTTTATCTTTATGCCTGTACTGGTGGCGCCATCTGATGACACAAAATCTGTAGGTCGCACAGCGGTGACGAGCCGGGCGGCGAGCAACTTGATATCGACATATTATCTAAAAATCAATTAGATCAGACTTAGGCACCGTCCGATATGCCGTCGATAGGGTGGAGATGTAGGTGTGAAACACCAGGATGTCAGCTTTATGTTTTTAGGAATGCGTATTTCTAAAATATATCTATACTTACAGGGTCCATGAACAATAATTTTTTTGGCAGCTGGTACGTTTGCCGTTAGCAATATAGACGCATCACATTGTTCTTTACGTAGTATCTGTTTCAGATCTTTGAACATTATCCCATGAACACTATGCACTACCTGAAAATAATGCAAGCAATATTAGAAACTTCAAGCAGGCTATATTAACAACAGAGCGTATAGTCATAACTGACAACATGGCCAGTGCATGCTACTGCACCACTTAATACGCCGAAGTTTAGTTTTCATACAAATCAGGATATTTTTGAGAGAAAGCTGTACAGAATCTTGATCTAAATTGACCAATACATAATAAATTTGGAAGGGTGTTAGCAAGGAAATCCTCAATTTGATTTGCCAGTGTGTTACGTTCGTAGATTAACGGCAGAGCGCCTACCCCGGATTGGAGCGCATGACGATTAAATTTATGAATTCCCATGATGAGATTAGATTAACGTTTTGCTTTGCGAATAATACAATATAACTAATTTTTTACAATTATTTGTTAGGGAATTAAATATAAACAAGATGTTGCTATTGAATAATTTAATGGATGCGTATAGCGAATTTTAAATGGTAGTGTTTGAACTTACCATCCACAAAATCGATAACGCTGCACCCACAAGCCTCTGTCCCTCTTCATGTGGGCTTCTTACATAGAACATCACATACCCAATAATATAGTTATATAGCGCAAAGGCCGCCTGCTGAGGTAATCTTGGTATGAACCTGATTAGGTGTCGGAGTAACTTAAACATTTCGTCTTGATGGTCGCGGGTTAAACGTTCTAGCACGTGGCGGAGGAAAAGGGCTGAGTCTTCTACTAGACAACACCATATAACCTGGAATATGACGAAATGTTGTAATACAGAAACTTCTTGTCTCAACCAACGATTCAAAATTTTCAGTACAGAAGCTAAGTTGAGAAAGTTTGCTCTAAGTTTTCTTACGGTCACCATAATATTTAAAGAGTGGTTATCCACATAGCAATAAGATTTTTCGAATGATTGGATGTCTGAACATATTTTTTGGTTTCGTAAAGATAAGAAGAAACATTTTTAATAATTTATATATCATTATGAGTGATAGCTACTTGAAAAAATTAATTTCCTATTCTATTCTATTACATCGCTCTTTCTAATATCATCATCACTTCAGCCAAAGTACCTACGTCCATTTCTGAACAAAAGCTTCCCCAAAGAATGGGGGAATATGCCAAAATCGCCACGCTGGGCAGACGGGTTGGCGATCGCAGTTTGATGGTCATAGTTCACAGAAAAATGCAGCTGCCCATTCTCTGGTGATGAGATGAGGTGATCATATTCTATGCCGTCACCACACAGCAGTAATCAATAATAATAAACTTTCTAATATAGCAGAACTGAACAGGGCTCGCTTATAACTGCCAAACTAATTGGTGCGCGTATTATAAGCAGTTTTAGTAGTTTGGCTGTTAATTGGTGGACGGGTACGCGGTTCGCAAATTTCTTTTAGTATTTCGCGCCAAAACTAAAGATGCGCCCTGTCCTTTACAGAAGGAGTATGTTAGAAAAAAAATCAATGATATCGATAAATTAATTTGGTTGAACACTGTCAATTAAATACATAAATATATCATATCCATAAAATAAAGAAGAAGTCCAGTTTATAAAAGTACGTAATACAAAAATAAGTAATACAAAACAATGGATACAACAAGAAAATTAGCGATCCTATTCAAAATTATTGGACAGAAAACGCAACCAAAGATACAATTTAATAATCTCAATTTATAAGAAAGTTTGTTAAATAATTATATTTAACAAAACTTTTTGCCATACGCTTTAATTACATTTTTATTGACTTCACAATTACAATTTATATGTATGTTACTTCAAATATATTTATGCTAGTTAACCTAAACTAAGGTACATGGTAACGTCGTTACGAAAGAAAGGGACATATAGTAGACAATGATGCCTCAATGAAAAATAAAACTATGTTTTAATTTTATTTGTAGGCATCCACGAGATAATAAAAATACTGAAACTCAATAGGGGTGCGGACTAACTTATTTTTATTTTTCAATATTAAGACGACTCATAAATAAAGCGATCAGTAAAAAATAAATCTATAAACATTAAAAATCATGCGAGATAAATAATGCGCGATAATAGCATATGACGTTATTTGTAGTGTAGCCATAGAAGCTGCATTCTAACAATCCTTTGGTGATAAAGGGATAGAGCATTCTCACTTAATCCCCGTCATGAATTTTAAACGCTTGAATCTAAAAACATTACAATATTTATTTTGGTTTCTGTATTATACTTGTAGTTATTTCTTATTAAGTTTCGTATCTTAAATTAATTATAAAATCAATACGGTCACCTATTATATATTTTGACAACAAGATAATAAACATCCTACCACTAACCTAACCACCCACCTAATAACCTAATCCTGCCACTAATCCTGATAACTAAAACTACTGTAATTCGAATTCTCTCAATAATTAACACTTGATGTGTTATCGAAACTTGGGCAAAAACTGCATCTTACTTGATAAGCGACTTCATACACCGAACAGCCGTCCCCAGAAACGGCCGCATCGTCTAAAAGCGACACAATCTCAGCCACCGCAGAACATAGCGTAGAAGGAAATAACGCAGATGCCACTTGTGTGTGATGAGATCCTCGTACACCTTCTACTAACTCTTCATCAGCTGGTGCTGTGGAGTTTCAAAACATTTATACAAAGACTATTCATTCATTAGAAGCTTAGTTTAACCTTCTGCTACATACTGATGCTACTACATCTGATTCCTTCAAATTCTGGTCCATCCAACTCCAAACCATTGCTTGGAAGATATCTCTATTAGGGATAAAGCGATAGCCTATTGCATTAAATTTATTTATAATCATTGTTTTCTAATAAGTTTACTTCATCTTCTTTCCCCATCTTGATTTATACGATCCTGTGTTTGCATTAACCCCTATATTAGATAACCAATGTACAGTGAAGACAACGCCCGCAATAGGGAATATAATCCCTGTGTCACGGGGTACTTTACAAACATATAATAGATGGACAAAAATTACATCCAGACACAGAACAACTATTTATGGGTCACACAAACAGTTGTTGTGTCTGTTGTAATTAATTCATATGTATAATTTTGATGTGAATTAAAGAGTTACTTTCTTACTAATGCAATACAATAAAAAATAAGACAAAAGAAGCTATTACCTAAATACCGATGGATTGATGGATGAACATTTTGGGGTTTGGTTTGATTTTGAGTTTGGGATTAATTATCCTCTGAATGGGCCCTTTGCGTAATTGATGATGAGGAAACTATTTTTAAGGCTTACTTACTACTTAATAGTTTAATTATTAAGTACTTACGTTCAACATGGTCATCAGCGGCATGATCAAGGGCAGGCTCGCGTGCCGCCTGCCGAGTGATCGGTATCGTAGTGATAAGGAAACTCTCCCGCTCAGCGCGTTTTTTGTCATTCCGCTGTTGTAACGCTCGCTTTATGGCCTCAGTTTGTTGTTTCTTACGAGTTTTTGTAGCAGTTACAAGAGAACGCTAGAAACAAAAACGTGCAAAAATGTAGCAAAAAATTTAATGATTTACATATGGATATTCAGAAAAAAATACTCATACTTACATGGCGTTCTTGGTTTAAAGTCATCTCCATATCTTTATCCTTCACTTGAGGGCTCCAAGGCGGATCAACTACAGCTAACGACTCAATACCTATCTTTGGGGATGGCAATGTGAACTCTATCCCCGGAGGAGGCACTTTGAAGGTAACTGATGCCCCTTCTTCCATTCGTGGCCAGACTTGGTATCTTAACTTCCACATAACTTGGAACCGTAGGATTGCGTTAATTCTGAAACAGGTATATAAGGTTATTTTATATTGATAAAGTGGTTTTTCTCTGAAGATATTATATTAGATCCCATTATAAACTAACTACAAAAATAAAGTGTTTTTGTTTTCTATATGATTGCAGCTCATTGTTGACTAAAATAAAATGATTCGCATAAGAAAATTAAGTCAGTCAACAAACCGATATATTTAAAGTATTCCATACAAATTATTATTCCGACGTTTTTTGGAATTTTTGCCGAGTCAACATTTGAGTGATGCATAGAAGTGTAGTAGTAGGATATTCGTTTTTATCTTCCAACTTGCGTACACAACGTGTATATTAAATGCTCGACACGCCCAATTTATTCTCGCTAGTGGTGTATCTTCTAGTGATATGAAAGTGCATATGTAATTAATCAACCTAACATTATAACGGCGACAGTTTGTAAGTGTGTGAATGTGAAGGTTTGTTACTTCTTCACGTTTAAACGGCTGGAGCGATTTTAATAAAATTTGGTATGGTTAGCTGATAGCCTGGATTAACACATAGGTTATAAAGTTTAACGCAGGTAAAACCGCGGGGCACAGCTAGTATTAGATATTTACTACTACTACCCTACTATGTAAACTAATACAATGACACAAACCTAGTCCCTGGATCAGTATGTTTCAGATCATTATGCATGATCTCAGTGGCTGTCTGTGGCGCTTTCACTGCAACAAGTATGAACAACGCGGCCGCACACGAACTAAGTTCGCGATCGGATTCCAAAAGCAGTTGCCAGGCAACGGGAGCGCATTCGGCAAACATTTCTTCGCTCATTGTAGTAGCCCCTTTGATAAGAGTCGCTAAAGGGGTATGGTAGGCGTCTCGAACCTGGGAATGAAGAATAACTTTTAAGTAAGGCAATAAAAAAAAGTAAAGTGGATGCTTATTTTTTTAATCCAGGAGCAAAGACTTGTGGTAAATTAATGTTATCTTTAATTCTGCCACATAGGCCGATAACTGGGTGTACTATGCCAAATAGAATGAGATATGTATATATACCCTACCCGTCTCCAATGACAACACTTGACATCATGCAATGCATAGATGAAGCATATACTGTTAAATGCTATTCTATAAATGTAGCCGAAGATTGTTGTGATATTATTTCAAAACACAAATTCAAAACTCTAACTCTAAACATTCGAAGTATTAATCGTAATTATGATAGTTTCTTGGTGGTCCTTAATCGTCTTAAAATTGATTTCGACGCTATCATATTGACCGAATGCTGGCTAAATATAAATACGACGGTACCTCAAATGCATGGGTATAGATCTTTTCACACTACGACATATATAAATAAAGCTAGTGGAGTAGTCGTGTATTTGAAAGATAGTTGGTCGCCCTCTGTTTATGAACCTAACTTACAGGACGCAAACTGTATTATTATTAGCGTACCTAGGGTTATTACTATTTTGGGTATTTATACATCGCCTTCGTTTAAAAGCACTGACTCTTTCATTGACTCACTATATAAAATAATAAGTAAACTCAAAGATACACGTATTTTGCTAACTGGAGACATCAATATAAATCTTAGCACCTCAGATTCCGCTGAGGCAGATTCGTACCTTTGCACCATGGCGGAGCTAGGGCTAATACCGGCTGTTGATTTGCCAACTAGAGTGGACGCATGCCTTGACCACGTTTTCTTTAAAGGAAATATGGATGTCGAAACAATTGTCTGTTTATCAGCGGTGACTGACCACAACATGGTAATTACCGGTTTAACGGACCATGTACTAATCCCAAATACTCCCCCGAAGCACAAACTTTGCATCAAGTACGACACAATTGCGGAAACATTAAGTAATGTAGATTGGACGAGTTTGAGCAATACTTACAATGTAGAAGAACAGACTAATCAATTTATGGTCTTAGTCAACAAAATAATTAGCGATAACACAAAAACCATCAAGTTAAGCCGCTCTAAAATTATCTTAAAGCCGTGGGACTCCTTAAATGTTCGCGCGTTCGAGATAGATTACATTTAGGTGCGAGGAAAAAACCACAAAATGATATCAGAGTTCTTGTTTACGCTAGATATCGCAACTTCTACTACACATTACTACGTAAGATAAAGAATGAATACGAAAGGAGTTTGCTGGAGAAGTACCAACGGCAACCACGTAAGCTTTGGCAAACTATTAACGAGATCTCTAATAGGAAAGGGAAAACTAATACACTTGCCTCGGATCTTCTAAATTTAACAACTTGTCCACAGCAGGCTGTTAACTCTTGTAATGCGTTTTTCGCCTCTGTGGGTAACATTTACGCCAATGATATACTTAAAAACCTAAACTCCACACAAAAGTCACTAGCGCAAAGAGTTGAACGTGATAATGATTCCCCTCTGAATTCTTTTTTCTTTGAACCAACCGACCGCTATGAAGTGGAGGGCATAATTCATGGTTTGAAAGTAAATAGCGCTCCAGGATTAGACAATATTAGTAATTCACTGATCAAAACTATAAAGGATTATATATTAGAGCCTCTAGTATTAATCATAAATCAAAGTTTACTAACGGGAACTGTTCCCATGGACTGGAAAACTGCGGTGGTGGTACCCATACATAAAGGGGGTCAGTCGAATTTGCCCGATAATTATCGTCCCATATCACTACTTCCCGTGTTTTCTAAAATTATGGAAAAGGTAGTGAACTCGCGTTTGGTTAAGTACATTACAGAAAATAACATCTTGTCAGATTTTCAGTTCGGTTTCAGACCAAACAGGTCAACTGAAAATGCTGTCAGTGTCCTTGCCAATGAAATTGTCTCTCATTTAGATAAAAATCGCGTCTGTATTGGGGTCTTTTTAGACCTCGCTAAAGCCTTTGATACCGTCTCCATTCCAATCCTTTTACAGAGGTTGGAAAATATCGGAATCAGAGGAGTTGCTCTGGATTGGTTCCAGAGTTACTTAACTGAAAGGCAGCAGTGTGTTAAGGTAGATTCTTGGCTCAGCTCTATCAAGAAAACATCGTTTGGGGTCCCTCAAGGCAGTGTATTAGGGCCGACCTTATTTCTGCTATATATCAACGAACTTGCAACTTTACCTCTAAAACATGCAAAAGTTGTGTGCTACGCCGATGATACAGCCGTAATTTTTCATGGTACTTCTTGGAGTATGTGTTTTGATAATGCAGTGCAAGGCATGTCTAAAATAGCCAAATGGCTCAATTACAACCTGCTCACTCTTAACACATTAAAAACAAAATTCTTGTGTTTCCATAAAACCAGCGCCTCCTCACCAACCTCTACTCCAGACATTCCGATCGATACGTGTGACCAACATCAAACAAACAGGAACACAACATGCAACTGTAGTAGAATCCAAAGATCGCGGTCTATTAAATATCTAGGCGTAGTACTTGATGAAAAGCTTAACTTCAGAGATCACATAACTGCTTTATCTGCCAAAGCTAGGAAACTTATTTACGTCACAAGACAACTTAGAGATGTGGCTAGTAGTGAGCTTTTGAAAACTATTTACACCTCACTTTGCCAGTCAGTCCTCACATACTGTATCAATGTATGGGGTGGTGCAGCCACAACACATATGATAACTTTGGAAAGAGCACAGCGATCAATACTAAAAGTGATGCTAAAGAAACCCATCTTATTCCCGACATCAGAACTCTACAAAGCGGCGGGCCTTTTGAGCATACGTAGATACTATGTGGTTAATGCAGTTCTGTGCACTCACAGAACTGTAATGACTTCGAATAACTACCCTAATATGCTTAAACAACGAGTTTTTAAACTGCCCGTTCCAAGTATAAAAACATCTTTTGCGAAACGTTTTCAAGAGTACATGTTTCCATTCTTGTATAACAAATTAGTAAACAAGTGCGGCATTAAAGTGAGTACTTCACACGAAGCTCAGAATAAAGTAAAAAAATTCGTTTCTGAACTAAACTACAGTGAAACTGAGCAACTACTAAGATCTCTAATTTAAACACACATGTGATTTATTACGACTACACACACACACACACTTTATACATACACACACATACACTTCATACATTAATTATGTATTATTTTTAGCTACGATTAACAAAACTTATTTTTTTGGTATTCATAAATTGTATGCAAGTAAATAAATTAATAATTTAATTAACCATCATAATCCTTAGTCAACATGTAATAATAATGGAATGTAACTTTTATTTTATAGTTAATAATGATATAAACTGTGAGCTAGTCCTACCAGGCAATCGTATTTTGTATGATAACCTCGATACAGGCATTGCCTAGTGAGGCTATCATTGTACATCAACCATGTAAAAAAAATAAGTGCTAATAAATTATTATTATTATTATTATTATGTATAATTGAACATCAAGTGACCGAACATTATAAATCGAATGTCTAAATAATAAACGGGCACGCATGTGCTCCTCGTGTGCCCAGGCATCAATCCTCAATCGAAAATCCGGAGAAAAACCCTAGGATCACTAAGAAGTCTTACGGATGCCCTGAGAAGGTTGGGGCTCAAATATGCTTCTGGAACGAAGTGGGTTGGGTGGAATGACGGCCACCATGGCTCACGTAAAATGGTCCACATCAGGGACTCAGTGCGGAAACCATGCCCACTAGCATTTTGGTAGGACAAAAATGATGATGATGACACAGTCAGCCTTGCGCCTAATCTCCCGTAATCAGGCAGGAGTGTGCACCCGTGTGCGCTTACACTCCTGCGCGATAGCAATAATTCTGTACGTGTGGCGCAGCGGCTTAGACAGTCGCCTCGCATCTTCGTGTCGCGGGTTCGAGTCCCGTGCCGGACAACTATTTGTGTGACCCATAAATAGTTGTTCTGAGTCTGGATGTAATTTGTGTCCGTCTATTATATGTTCGTAAAGTACCCCGCGACACAGGGATTAAATTCCCTAATGCGGGCGTTGACTTTTTGTTAAAGAAATTAAAATAATATGAATTGATTAGGTCTGTGCACTCCGTCGAGTAATACATTTTGTATTTTTAATTACCTGTCCTTTAAGATATTTGAGTATTGGCGGCGGATCTACTGGCGGGTACGGTACGGACGAAGGTCTTGTCGGTGCTCCTTCGCTGGTCGCATTGCTCTGCTCGCCGCCCGCGGCCCGGTAAGCTAAACCTGCACTTTCTATCACTGAGCGCTCAATCCTAGCAAACATATTGAAATAACTATAAACAGGTTAGTAGGAAGTGGAAATTTTTACAAGTAGAAGAAATATCATCTTTAAGGGTGCTGTCAATGCCATTATTATTAATGAAATATATTAAAAAGTTCGGCATGAACGTACATATGCACTTGTCAAAGTAACAGTATATTAAGACTGCCTGCTTTTTTGGTCTAGAGGTAGCATCACTAAAATCCAGAGGGAAATCCTGGGATCACCTAGAACTCTTACTGTTGCCCTGCAAGGTTCGGAGACCAAATACAAACTTTTTTCTGATAACTAGAGCCTGGAATGACGTTATTAACATGCCATCTGAAAAACAGAAATCGCTCTTTAAATAAACCACTTAGACCGTGGCCCGTCTAGACAATGACTGCCTACTTAGTTCTTAATTTTTTGGATAGTATGGGACCTAGTGTAGTCAGTCAGTAATCTAGTTATATATGAACTAGGTTACTGACTGGCTAACCTAACTGACTGCACCATTAAAGATATAATATACAAAGTTATTAGAAACACACCAGAATCTTATTGAAGGACTAAATAACAATAAGTACTAATATTCCTCATAGTGAATCATGGGTCAAGCATGAGTGATGAATTACTTCAAATATTTGATACGAGATTTAGGCTGTTAAACTTACTTGACATTAACTGTTCGGAATATCTTATGAGACACAAAAACCATATGAAAAAATCTACAAACATTTTTTGCTTTTTTATTTGGAAATGTGTTTAATCAAAAATGATGTGTAACATGAAAATAACAGACTTTCAAGCACCTAATCTATAAAAAAAAAACTGAAATATTATTGGAAATAATATTTGAGTTTTGTTTAAAGAGATCAAGTGTTTGTAAGTCTGTTAATTTCATGTTACACATCATTTTTATTTAACACATTTTCAAATAGAATCAGGCACTAATTACCTAAAAATATTGTATATAATTTAAGATTTAGGGGCATTTTTCAAATAACATCGCATATGTAGTAGAAGTTTAAAAGATGAAAGCATCAAGAATGTCTAAAATGATACCATAAACTTTATAACGTACCTTGCAAATGGCCAGTATCAACAATTCATAATACGGATTTATAATTAGACAGCAATTATTGAACAAATATACTATACACAGCTTTTGCATGACACGTAATAAAGGTGGCATACCAAGTACAAGAGGTGAAATGAATAAAGGTAAATAAATAAAGTAGATAACATTAATTGAAAAAAGTCTGAATCGATAGTATTTACAGTTAGAAATGTCTTGAATTTTACAAAGTAACAGTGATGTAAAAACCTCAGATTTAAAAAAAATATTTGACAGGTCTTTGCCAGTTTTGTATGCACAACACTGGGTCAAACCCGTCCATTAAAATTTTAATAATTGCCAATTAACTACAGCAGTAATGACTATTTATTTAGTCAGTTTTAACTACAATTAAAAACACTGTCGATTAATTCGATACCATTCTTTTATTTGCTTCGTTATATACATATTAAAAATTAATTATTATGAGTAAGTTAAGTTAGATAATTTATCATCAACAATTAATTTAATGTCCTTTGTGCGTTTTAACAATTTAAAAAGGAACTATTAGTTGTGCAAGTCCTGAGTCACAATTAATTAATTATAAATCTTTAGTTGTATCCAAAATTTTATTTTCCCTAACACTAGTTTGAGCCTAATCTTGCCTGATGTTCAAGTCCAGACACGTTTTACCATGGAGCACACAATTTCTAGCATTTTGAACATATACTAGTCTAAGTCTATCGATTTAAAATTCGAGGTATTCTGTTATCATATTCTGTATAAAAAAATAATTCTAAAAAAATATTGTATCCATATTTTTTATATGGATACAATATTTTTTTAGAATTTATTCCATTTCTATGCTGAATATAAGTTCTATGCTGAGTATTCATTAAATGTTTCGTTAAATATTTTTGTAGGTACCTAAAAATAACACCCGTTTTACGTATCAATATGAGAAATATATTTTATTTTAACATTTTTCTATATTTTTGCGTTTGGGTGCTGGCAGTGTAAACAATAAGGTAAGATTGCTAATGAAGGGAAGTAAAAAACGATCAGAAATTGAGGAACTTACGGATTTTTGCTTTGATCGCAGGCAAGCTGAGATGTCCCGAGCCTTACAATGTGATTATATAAAAAGTAAATAGCCATGGATAATAAATAAATGGATGGTAAAATTTACATCATACTGAGAATACCTATCTGCAGAATGTTCAGAAGGTTTGCGCGTTCGACGTCCGCGACGGACTCCACTCTGTTCTTCAGAACTTGTTGTATTGATTTCTGGTCCGAACTTCTCCCCGTAGATCTACGTAAAAAGATACAGTTTTTACAAACGTATTTTAGTACAACATTGCTGATGATTGATTTCGTCTCTCTCTAATGTAGTTCGTATGAAAAGAACAGGGTATACATAGAACCGTCAAACTACTAATACTTCGTCGAGAGGTCCTAACGTGACGCTTATGTTTACTCAGTACTTCGCGCTTAGCAATTTAACCCACTAGTCGGCTGCTGGGTACTGAAAGTGTTAATTAAAATTACACAACTAATGATGACCTTTTCATAAGAATTATGTTAGAAAGGAATGGAATGATATTATAATTAGTTTTGTTGGTATTGCATAGAATCGGAGGTATTCTGAGTTCTTGCAACATCCACAGATTTTATAATAGTGTAATCCCACAAGATGGGGGAAATACATTTTTCGAAAGTGCATACCGAATTGTGTAAGCGAGATAACCGCATAACAAATTCTGGGTACATAGAGTAGACTCATATCATAATTAAAACTAACGTGAGACGGGATATGACATTGTGCAGGTCGCATTTGACCTGAAGATGATCTCCTGAAGAGGTTGAAACTATTGGCCAAATCCAATATAAAATTAATTAGGTGAGTTACTTACTATTTTTCACTAGATTAATAATAATAAATATCATAAAAAGTATTTAAGTCACCTTTTGTACAGATTTCATTAGGCGCACACTGGAACGCATGTTACGACGGAAGCAGTATGGATGGCAGAAGTTTTGATGACAACATACGTAGTTGAATGAGTTCAGGAATTTCACCATCACCTGTGACGAATAAAAACTATAAAAGATTGCGAAATTTACAAATTCATAGCCCATCAAAATAACTTAATCTAAACAAATTTTCATAGTGTTTGCACTTGGTCCTAGAAAAACTCGTATGTTTGCTTATTTTTATAAATAAATATTTCATACATAACATTACAAAAAATAATAGAAGGTCGATGAAAGATTTGTAACTTTGTTTGACCAGGCAAAGTCTAAATATTATGCCATCTAAGTTATAAAAACATTATGAGTTGTGGAGACAAAAGTCAAAATCTTATGCCACCTAAGCTATGAAAACATTATGAATTGTGGAGACAAAGTCAGAATCTTATGCCATCGATGCTCTGAGAACATTATGGGACGTAAAGTCAAAATCTTTTTATTTATCTTCATTTCTAGATCATCATCATATCAGCCGAAAGACGTCCACTGCTGGACAAGGGCCATTTCTAGATATCTCATTGCAATAAAGAGAAAAAGTGGAAAAATAGAATCTTTAGCTAGTAAAACCTGTAACAGACGAACTAAAATAGGAATTTTAATACCAACCTTAAGCCAGGGAAACCCTTTATTAGTATCAGGCGGATCTGTAGAGTTACTGTCAGGGCTGTCGGGTGGATGATCGTGGTCATCAGAGAGCACACCTGGACTTTCTTCGCCACCGCTATCGACTTCATTCGACATTATGACCGTACCACCTGGGTATTAATGTATCCATTTCATTAATTCATCATTTACTTACAATACATTCATTGCTCCAAATGAGATAATGATAAAAGATGTGTCACTAAGTAATAGACTGTCCTGAATCCTGTTTATAAATGCGTTAAAATATGAGAAATGGTTTGGCGCATCCCTTCGTTGTTATGATATAATTTTCCATGACATAGACTTAACAATTCTTAAGTTAATCTACGTTTATAAGGTGAGTATCTAACAGTCTATCGCAAACGCAATATCTGCCGTTGCAATGCTTTCAGCATGAACTACTATACAATATCAACGCAAACCTTTATAACGCACTAGTTTTATAAATTCATTATCATCATCATATCAGCCGAAAGACGCCACTGCTGGCACACGCACAAATGCCTCCCCCAAAGATCTTCACAATTGTCGGTCTTGCGCTTCCCACACCCAGCGGCCTCCAGCGACCCTCACAAGATCATCGATCCATCTTGTAGAGACAGCGTCTCCCAGCTCATGTTCGCCACTTAAGAACTTTCTGCCCCAGCGGCGTCGGTTTGTACTACGAGTTATGTGCCCTACCCACTTCCTTATAAATGATTGTCTCCTAATTAACTAATCTAATCTGTTTACAGTTATCTCCGTGCAATGAATGAACAAATACTTTTAAGGTGCGAAATTGAATAGAACTTAAAACGGTTAGCTGGTCATTCGAGCTCTATGGTTTAAAAAGTGTTTACCAGGATAAACTTCGGAAGTATCGCTTCTATCTGATAATGAAGACACTTTTCTCCTGCTTTGTATCGAATCTGATCTTCGAGTCACAACTGAAATAAAAATTATATCTTATAATATATCTAGTTATAATTACAAAACAGTCAGGGGATAAGTATTCTTTTCGTCTGTAGGGATGTTACCGTCCCCACAGAATGACGCTGAACGACTAACAGAGTTTTAGCTTCACCATCATCATTACTTTAGCTGAAACACATTTACTGCTGGACAAAGGTCTCTCATAAAGATCTCCACAAATCTTGCGCCAGCGGGTTGTTGGATGTGGTAGCGCAAAACCGGATCACAAGATCATCGGTGCATCTTGTGGAGAGCCTGCCCACGCTGTATTTTCCGGTTAGTGTTTGCCACTCGAGAACCTTGTCTCAACCACCGTTGGCTCTAAAAGTAACGTGCTTCGCCTACTGCCACTTAGACGTCCGTTAAAAGGTAGATATTGCTGTCAGCTTCACCACAGTCAAGACTGACGGATATACTATACTATAGTCTAGTAGCGACTGATGTTATTATGAACAGGATTCTGTGGATATAATTCTAACATAATTAATGACTTATGGAATTGAATGACCTTTGCCTCGGTGTAAGTATTAGTCTCACTCGGTGGTGAAAATAACAGCACAAATCTAACTTGTGAGGCAAAGTGAAGGAACGAAGGCAAAGGAGGAAGAAGTTGTGTTCTGAACATATTCATTCACTATAAAAAAAATCCAGTATGGGGCAGTGGTTAATACAGTCTTCGCAATTTCGTTCATCCCATGTTCAAACCGATTGCCGCACGGGACAACAATTTTTATGTACCTATAAATGGTTGTTCTGAGTTTGGATGTACTTTGTGTCCGTCAATTGTATGTTTGTAAAGTACTCCACGACACAGGGATATATTCTCTGGGGCTGTCGTTATCTTTAAGAAAACTGATACAGTTTACTGATTGAGAAAGAAAGCAACACGTATTAAACTTACATTCATCGACGTCTCTATTCGCGGGATCTTTTTGTCTGAGCTTGATGGAGCGGCGTTTGAAAGAGCCGTAAGCAGAATGTGTTTGCTGGGTGTTACGACGATGCATCCCTCCTTTACCACGAGAGCCCAGCCGACCTTTCTTATCGTCCAGGGCCGGAGGTATGGCATCCGCTAACTGTATGATACATTATATATATTACTACATTCTCTGACCAATTAAGAGATGTCCTCAAGAAAGGCCAAGTCAGAAGTATCCTAAACAGGCGAGCATGTATGAAGGATAAAATGAGTGTAAACGAGTCAAAAGAGGTGTTCAACGATCGTGACAAATGGAAATCCGTTGTCTCTGCCTATCCCACTGGGAAACAGGCGTGAGTCTATGTAAGTATGTGTATATTACTGCCTATTTGTGTAAGAACTAGTTTTCCATAATTATGGACCACATAATATTTATGAATCAGTGCTACTTTCACAACGCCTGTTTTTAAAAGAAATTGCTTCTTCTTACTTAAATCTGTCAGCTGAAAATTGATAGCAGATTCACAAGTGATTCAAGTTAATCATGCCTTGAAAGAGTAGGACGTTGTCGTGCCCCAAAATGAATACCCAACCAGAGAATAAAATTTAATGGAAGGCGCCCCACTGATAAGAATGCTGCTTGATAATAAAATATGTTTAAAAATCTTAGACACTTACAGTTACATTGCTTCCACCAGATACGTTCTCAGGTTCGTGTAGAACAAACGATATCTTTCGCTCTGTTTCCGCACCCGCAATTGATTGCAAACTTTGTGCTGAAGCCTGCGAGTGTCCCATACTCGACAAAGCCATACTCCAACGCCGGTTAGCTTCCCTGTCATTTAATTTATTTACATTTCAAACCTTCAATATACTTTAAACTTTGTGCACAAGGCGTATTGCACAGTTTCAGCTATTTTACTCAAGTAGCCTCTATTTCTGATTGCTATACAATTTCCTTTGGTTTTTACAGGTTGTTTCGGCATGCCAATGTAGCAAAAGCGTATTTACTTTTTACTAATTCAATCTAAACTATATCATCACTTATTAAAACTATTGGATAAAATTTTGAAAGGGTGTCTCACAAAACAATTTAAATATTCGTGTCGAATTTTAAAATAATTTTAATTCTTAGCAATTTTAGGTGTCATTTTACAACATTCCATGCATTTAAGTGTGCGTTCGCACGTTTTACCGATTATTTGAATTTCATTGTTATAAAATAAGAATGTGTATGAGATAACCATAATCCTAACTGCATGTAGATTTAATATTATTATAATATCATGTCGTTCGGGTTAAACCAAGCTTTATTTCAGTTAAATGATTATGAAACAAATGTTAAACGAATAAAATAATTCAAGAGCTTGTCTAATAAGGTATAATGGAAACAGGTAGTTAATACAAACTTATTAATTCAAGTGGTACCTTTCATAGAACCACGTCAGCAGATTGATGTCCACTGCTGAACAAAGGCCTCCCTAAAAGATTTCCACGATGGAGTTCTGTCCATCATTTGGAGAGACATGTCATAATGTCAGGCAGACGAGTTGGTTTCATAGAATACTATACTCTTTATTGTACACATTCAATTAGGAGAAATATATTCGAAACAAATAACATAATGTATAACTTATTTATTTATTAATTTATTACTTACAATACATCATACAATACATACACATTCATATAATGTATTCAATTTCCCCCGATTATTTCAATATGTACAACAATCTTACTTAATATCTTAACCTAGGGAAAGTGGGTAGGTACATTAGATGAGTACCACACCTTATCATAAGAATAATGTATGTACTTAGGGAAACTACGAACTCGAGCTTATGTCATTTATTATAAGTTATTATTTATTGTTCTCAAGTAAGTGACTTATTTGTTTTTATTGAGAATAAAGAATCTTTAAACCTAAACCTAAACCAATACAACAAAAAGTAACCTAGAAGACGAAATAAGTTATCTATCAGCCTGATATCGTCCACTGGTGGGCATAGGCCTTCCCCAAAGGTTTCTATAACAGTCATTTGGAGGGGCTTGCCATGGGCGCCGCGCTTGGCATGCGAGTTGTTGACCGCAGTTAGGTGGTAGCTAGTACACACGGCCACATATCAAGCTATACATTTCCAATATAAGCTGACCTCTCATTGTATGACAATCCTATATAACGCGAGATCAGCTTATACTGGAAATGTATAGCTAGATATGTAGCCGTGTGTACACAGGTGGTGCTGCTGCCCGACTACCTGCTGTATGTTTTAGTCACCTTTTACTGGTGGCGCTGTTATTCTTTTTGTGTCCGGAAACCACACCACAGATTATATTGATTATTGCTTATGTCACGCACTGAAATTCCACTTTTTGTGCCACTATGTTTATTATTTCCACATCACGCACCAATGGAGCAAATTTTAGGACGCTAATCCGGCTATTTGGGCCTCCAGTTGCCTCTTCTTCAGTCCTAGTCTTAGTTTACTATTAAGGACCAGTAATTTTAAGGATTCCAATACTTGTGGATTATTCTACTCGCCACGAAATATTAGGAACTACATACCTCATTACCATAATGAATGCAGTCTTATCGCGTTAAGCAATTTCTTCCAGACAACCTTAATGGATAAGAGCTGTAACTTTGGGCACTAGAAGAAATGGTAAAGAAATGAAAAAGAGCTTCTAGAAGAAATCGCGACTTGCGGTTGCACGTCATCTAATGTTACTGTTTAATTTCAGATGTAATTGATTTGACGGGCCTGTTGGCGTGGTTGGCAAATGCTTGCTTTTCACGCCGGAGGTCGTGGGTTCGATTCCCATCCAGGACAGATATTTGTGTGCATGAACATATCTGTTTGTCCTGAGTCTGGGTGTAATTATCTATATATGTATGTATTTACAAAAAAAAATGTACTATATGTATTATATCAGTTATCTGATTTCCATAGTACAAGCTCTGCTTAGTTTGGGATCAGATGGCCGTGTGTTAATAGTGTCCCAGAATATTATATTATTATTAATTCTTTGAGTACAATAAAGAGTATTTGTATGTGAGCGTTTTAAAACCATGTACGGGTTATATAATTATATTATTCTTTTTTATTTTGATTACTATTGTCTACATGCAGTTAGCTTTATTAATCTCGAGTGCTAAAATTGTCATACGTGAACAATATTCGCTATAATATTCACATCTTTCCAAGTGTAATTTGCACATCATACTTCCATTTTAAAAAAGTGTACGTAATCCAATATTATGTACGGTTAGCAAACGAGTTATATATACCAGGCCAGCAACTATGGTCTCTATTTCACTATGAATTATAATATTACATCGGTAAAAAGGGGTATGAATAGATCTAAATGCACACTTTTAGCACCAATTTTCACCGAACGCATATTGCCTACCCAAAGGAAAATAGAAGCAATCATAGCTGTATACCAGGTACAGATATCTCCTATGTTGACGGTACATACTACATACGCATGCACGCTTAGTGCCGTATGCAAGGAAACATGCATTATTTCTTTTAAAAACATACTCGACTGGCATTAATGTGTGTTGACTGCTAAGAGCCCTGTTAAAATAAAAGTATCGTCAAATATATGCACTCTCTTTAATACATTTCAAATGAACGGAACATAGTTAACTCACTTAGTCTTACATAAAATACGTCGTTTTTCCATCCATCTTCGCATAACGTAATGACAAAAAATGAAATCGTTTTACACCATAGAATTAATCAACTACTTACCAATATAATCTTCTAAGTAATACATGAAAAGGGGGGTTGGTACCTGTAAACTCTGTCCCAAGGGCCTCTTTCCTTCAGCGATGCGCGGTTGGTTTTAGGCATACTCTGGTATGTTTCTCGGAGGAATGAAGTTATTTCGAACAATAATACGCAGGCTATAATTCGTAATGCTCGGGGACATTCGGCACCGATTGGCTTTCCCGGAAGACGAATACTCGCTAGAAGAATATCACAAATTTATTATTAGAAACATATGTATTGTTGTAGTTGTATTAAAAAGATATTATTTTTTTTAGAAAACTATGGAGGATTTAGCAATAATGTAAAACTGGACTGAAGAATTAGCGTGCGGATAATTTGATTCACTGCTAATTGCAGTCGCATGTTTCTGTGATGTTGTGAAGCAAGCGAAATTAGCGCTACCCGATCAAAATAGCATTTATTTCAATTCATTAATAACTTGGTAAGAATTGGCTATAGTTCCCAATTTTGGAATTGCTTTGTAAGTATTTTTATGTACACCTGTGATTAAATGTTTTGGGAGTTACTAAAGCTTGTCCAGTGGGAATTATCGAGGTTCTATATTCTATACCGTCTTCAGACGTCAGATAAGTTTTAATGTCTTTTTTTCAAAGTCTACGAAATGTGTAGGTTCTACTGATAGCATCGTTAGCAGCTGAGGCATGGCAATATTGCCAGTCTCCTCTAGTTACCTTCATCTAGGAAATCTTCCTCCTCATCTTGTTGCAGAAGTTCCCGTTGCCCATCTGGATCATTGACCAAATT
Organism: Pseudoips prasinana; assembly: GCA_951640165.1. Taxonomy (NCBI): domain Eukaryota; kingdom Metazoa; phylum Arthropoda; class Insecta; order Lepidoptera; family Nolidae; genus Pseudoips; species Pseudoips prasinana. Next base: position 17,063,539 of record OX621245.1, read on the forward strand.
GACAACTGTCTCAATGTGTTTTTTATCTTCGTTTAACATTTCCTCCAATCTATTTCCTATAGCCTACAATAAAAAAAATATAGGTATTAAGATTTTACAGCTTTGTGCCACAGGACCATTACCAGGCTTTTAAGAACCGTTAGCTCATTAAGGGTAAAAATAGATCACAAAATTACATTTATTGTAATAAACATACAGTGAACGCAAATAAACATGGAAGCATTACTTCAAGGAAACTAAGCGCAAATTTTGACCCAATATCCCAATCAAACTGACACAACGGAATACCGTCTCTGATTGGCCAAAATATTACCGCTCAGATACACCTTTTAAAAGTAGACTTTATGACGTCATGTTCGGGTCTAAATTACCATGTTCATGACATTCACCGAGGGATGTTTTATGTTATAAAGTGCAACGAAAATAATTCACCGTGACATTGATATTATTAAAATAATAAAGAATTATGATAAAATATACAGTATCTTGAACTTTACGGCAAGAGATTTTCTAAGGTCTTTAAATAGAGCAGTATTTGGCGAGTTATGGGTTTATTTGCTATGATAATAGGTAAATAAAACAAATTTGTGACTAATTATTCACTAATTATTATTTACAATTTCCGTAGGTATACATAACACTTAAGTACTACTTTTTAGGGCCCCCTTCACTTCTTTATCCATCCGTCCGTCTGTCTGTCAATACCCTTTATCTTGAAAACGCGTGGACGAATCGACTTGAAATTATAGGTGATCTAGATATGCAGAGTTACTTGTAAAATACCAACAACCTCACAGGACTAGGAAGCTAACACCATAAGCAACAACTTGCTCTACGGGCATCGCAAAGATTACGCAAGCCGCCTGGTTACATATTATTTACGATGCACGTAGAGTTATAAACATTCAAGTGGTAAATTAATTAAAATAGACTTTTTACAAAAAAAAATACAAATTATCCAAAGTTGTAAAATAAATGTTGTTGCTTATGGTTTTAGCTATCAAGTCCTGCTTTACAAGTTACCCTGTAAATATATAAATGAAATTGAATTGAATTCATTTCCAAACGAACCGTTTTCGTCCATAGTTCTCTTCGCTTTAGATCGTGTGGAAATTTGAAGAAACCAAGCTGTTTTAATACCACCATTACCATTCTTTGTGCATACCCTAAAGATGCTGAGTATTTTATCTAAGATTAAAATAATTGTAATAAATAAAAAAAATTCGTCATAATTTTTGTGTAGATAAATAAATTGATTCGTTTGCATAACAACATCACCATATATTATGTGTCAATTTGATTGACTTCATATTTAATAAAATTAAAATATATAGCGATGTACTTACTCGTAATAACTAATTCCAACACTCTTGTTATGCAAATGAGATTTATTAATACACCACTTCACTGCACAGGAAGGCATTTTTGGAAATTAAACACGCTGAAACTAATAACTAACAGACGACCGCCATTGATGCCTGTAGTGCGCAAACTCGGTCCCACTCGGTCCGCGGCACAATTTTTAAGCCCCGCCTACCGCGGCACAATCTGCGTTGGATCATTTTCGCGAGCTAGGAATGCTTCCATGTTTATTTGCGTTCACTGTAAACATACAATGCATCACAGTTAACAGTTTCATTTCTTTCAGTATGAAGTGTAAAAGAAATGAATTACCTACATCCCGTCCCTAACGGTGTAGACGATGACATTTCTTTGAAGTAGGTAGGAAATAGTTAAGCAGCCTTAACACTATGGTTTTAAGACAAAGGAAATTACCTCTGCCCATTGATAAAACAATTTTCCAGCAAGACGTTGCCTTCGTAGTTGAGGATTTAAAGACACTGTAAACAAAATAAAGTAATTAAATTACAAGATTGCCAAAATAAGTATATGGCCTGTGTGAATGGTACAACAGGAAGGCGAAGACCTCGTAGAACATTCTCTGAACAAATCGGACAAGTTCTTAAGAAAGGCCAGGTCAGAAGTACCTTAAACCGGCGAGCATGTATGAAGAATATAATGACAGTAAACGAAGCAAAAGAGATGTGCAAAGATCGTGACAAATGGAAATCCGTTGTCTCTGCCTTCCCCTCTGGGGACCAGACATGATAGACTCATGTATGTATGTAAAAATAATTATAGATAAAACCGTGAATAAATAAATAAAGTTTAGTAAAACAAAAGTGAATTCTTACCGGCAGTTTTCGACGTATTTGATTTCAGCCAATAGGGCCACTGCCCTTTGTTGCAGTTATGCACTAGGTGCGCGCATTCTAAAAGTATGGCTGCTCTGCCTACTACTACTGTATTAGGCTAAAAATATATTAAACATACATCAATATAGAGTATTTTATAAGTACGTACGTATGTATACAATTAATTTAGGTATTTAGGTTAGGTAATTTAGGTATCTAGAACCATAACGTCAAGGTGCGTCCTTGACAATGAAGTAAACAGCAGAATTGGAGCAGCTGCTGCAGCCTTTGGTAGACTTCGTTCGCTAGGGTGTTCCGCTCACACGACATAAAGCTATCTACGAAAGTAGATGTGTACATGGCGATCGTTCTGCCTAACCTCCTGTATGCGTCCGAAACGTGGTGCCTATACCGCAAACGTATCCGCACATTAGATAGATTCCACCTCAAATGCCTCCGCGACATTATGAACATACGCTGGTCGGATCGTGTTAGAAACACGGAAATTCTACGGCGGGCAAATTTTGGTGGAATTGAGATTTATTTGATGAGGCGGTAGCTGCAGTGGTGTGGCAATGTCTCCCGAATGTCTGGGAACAGAGTAGCAAAGTGCATCTTCTACTCTGAAAGGATGGCAAACGAAAACAAGGCGGCTAATTCCTGCGGTACAAAGATGTGCCCAAGCGACATATGAAGAAATGTGACATTGATCCGTCACATTGGGAGGCTCTGGCGGCGGATCGACTACGGTGGAGGCGCACTGTACACACTAAGTAAGGTGTTCCGAGTTTAAGAAGAAGCGGAAAGAAGAGCTCGATGCTAAACGAGACGAACTCAAGGCCCGACCACCCGCCGCCATATATTATAATTATGTCGGAGGGGTGCTGACTTGTAGCGCATGTAGTCGAACGTGCACTTCAAAGATAGGTTACGTCAGTCACCTGAGAGCACATAAACGAAGCTTTCAATAGTTAGTAGCCAGTCGCTGTGGCCGAATACGGTCACACCCATCTCTCTTCATTATCGTTATTATTTCATGTGAAGCATAATTATTCTCTAAGATATGACGTCATACCTCACAAGAATTATTATCCTTTCATCCACAATAATAACTATAAATGCCTCATAATATTAATAGGCGATTTAATATTTACAAAACCAAATTAGTTTTTAATAATAAGATATCAATCAATTCCTCTATAGTACGGATAATATTTTGAACATTATTGCTCTCACTTTTCTTACCAAATCTAAAAGAGCTGCCATGAAAAGCGCGTCAGGTGTCCCTCCTGGTTGAGTAGCGTCAAGCAAAAAGTTGAATCGAGCAAGACCTGCATATAACGGAGCTGCAGCTACTAAGCGTCGTCTCTTCAACACTACGACTTCAGATTCCCCACCACCCGAACCACCTTCTGCAGAGCCGCGTCTTGACATATCTGTGAAAAGCGTTTATGTGATTGGTCGAATGCTGCTGCACAGTGACATTACCATGCTGAACACACCAACAACCTGGCAAATAGTTTAATATACCCACAAGGAAATATTAAACGCCTGAAAAGACCTACTAGATCTGGATACAGAACATAAATCAAATCAACATATATAGTGTCATTAACGGAATGTCGCCTACAAATTTAAGATCCTATAACACATCTGACTAGAGAACCGATTGCAGATTAAAGGGGAAAACAAAAAGACATGCTACACTGAAAACCAGGGTGAGCACATTTTACCCATTCATGGGAAAAAATATGATTTCATACATTTATTGATATTAAGTTTTGATTGCATTTTGAAAAGTATTTTTCTACATGTGTTTCTAATAATAAATCAGTTCAATATCATAAATGTTTCAGAAACACATAAATACTGTTTAACCCAATTCATACTCCAAAAGCCAATGAAAATTGTTTCATGTGTTTTTAGCACCAAACTCAAGGCAAGGAATCATACATTTTATCGTTAGTTAGTTGGGCGATTGGTTTCCGCACTTAGCCTCCTGATTGGGCCATTAAAACAAAAAAGTCTTATCTTTAGATGGTACTGGAACCTACTGAAACACGTTATACTTTTTACCATTAGGCTACGAACTAAGTACTGCAAGGGTGTCGATTCAATTAGCAATCTCCTAGTTTTGATTTAGGATTTACGCTTTGGATTGCGAATAGCGCTATAAAACAAATAAATCAGTCCAGCCATACACTTCGTTTATGTAGATAACCCTGAAGTACAGGTTTATTTTACTCACATCCAGCGCTGGTATCTTCGATACTACCATCTCGCTTTTTGCCCATTTTGCGAAGACCGAATCTGTTTAGTCTGTCTTCTACCCTTTTTCTTGCTCTGTAATAAAATAATTTTAGTTATGTACCATTCACAAAAACGATACATAAGAAAACATGTTTTTCAGGGCTATGTAGGTTGTTATTCAAACATTGCTCATCTTGATCATAATTTGCGAAAACGAGCTTTCTTACACCTTAAACCAAGAAAATTTCTAACTTCGATATACTTCTCTTTCAAGTATATTTTCTTAATAACTATTATTATATGCACAAGTATTATTGAGAAAATTTACCTTTCATTCAAGTCCCATCGTATCCTAAATTGTATTTCCACAAGACGTGGGCAATGAATCTGAATTAACTCTTCGCATTGTTGCTATGTGGTTGGAATAGAATTGTATGGAACATAAAGTAAAGTCGTGTTCAGGGATCTTACTAAATTATTTCTACATGCATTAATAAAATGTTGAAAAGTGATATTTCATCAGCAAGGCAATTTTAGGGCATGTAATGAGTCCAGATCTGAGTTTAAGATCAGTTTTTTTCTAACAATTAGTTTAGTTATTACCTGTTGAGCGTATATCCAACTCTTCGCTTAACGTGTACGGGCCGGCTCGAGTGTGCAGGGGGGACTTGTGGCGGACGCGCCAGCGACACCATGCTGCCGGAGATGGGTAGAGATTCACCTGAACCACCCCCGTTGCGGATCAAGGATTGAGATTGCTGGGGCTTTTGACGGAACCAGTTCACTGAAAAATAAATATACGCTAACAATAAACTACAACAAAACTCTGTTAAGTTGCATAGCTAAGTTACTTAAGACTTGGATGTGTATGTACATATATGCAATAATTTTTGTTGTACAAATAAATACACACTTGATTATTTGTATAAATCCTTCGATTTCTATCAAACTATATACAAACTTAACATCGTGGAATGCGAGAACTTGGTAATTAACAAGTAACATAATATAAACCAAATTTACCCAAATATATAGAAGAAAAAAAGAAAACAATATCTAACAAGTTGTATAAATTGTATCAAATAATAATATAAAAAACTAATGAAAAACACATACACAAATCAAATATTATCCTTGAACAATCCCTCTATTAACTTTCCGATTTGTAATCACATTCTGGTTAATACCACCAGTGCATACAGCATATCCATATGCTTCAACATCACTGAATCTGTCCAACAACTTGCCTTTGTCATATGCGTGTAGTTATATATATCTGCGTGAATATATATTGTGTGTGAAGAATAACGTTCAGATGTTTCAAAAGTCAAATCGTGTTGATAGCCGATGCTAGTGGGTGACGAATCAAATGATTGATATACATATTATTGGACTTACCAATCCCGCTGATGTGGAACCTTGAAGGTATAGATTTGGAGTGTGAGATCTTATGATGTGGCGTTATATCAGCCGAAGACGCCGAAGGTATAGTCCGTTCTGATTGGCGCGGCGTCAACTGGTAGCGACGAGTACGAACTGATAATGGGGACTGACTCGCGGATTCATCACCCCCTTCTGTTTCTAATAGGCTCTGTATAAAATATATAAAAATTAGCCAGCAGCCGAATTGTTTGCGCGTTTTAAGTGCTGTAAACATCTGACTATTTGATTCAAATCAATCTTAGTTATGTGTTAGTGTTGAGCCGCCATATTGGAAAAGTAATAAATTTATGTGGATTAGTGAATGAATCATACTAAAATAAAAAAGAAAAATCTATTATTTTGTCTTGTTTATTGATAAGTTTTAAACTAATTCTGTGAAGGTGATGTTTTAATCAAGCATGCAGATGTATTTGGCACTTATTTACGCCCATGTCATTTAGCTATTTAAAGGTTCAAATTTAAAAGGGTATCTACAACTAATGATGTTAAAATCGCTACTTGAAATACGCACAAAATTCCCAACCTTCATAGTGATAAGGGAGCTCGGTAGCAGCTGTAGTAGCAGCGAAAGTCAGATAAAAATATATTAATACATATTTACAACTGCTATTTAAAAAAAATATTTATTGTAAAGTGCGTATCTATTAATACGTTTCAAATGTGTAGTCCGTAAATTACACAATAGCTTAAATTTACAATATCTTTTAGGGTTCCGTACCCAAAGGGTAAAACAGGACCCTATTATTGAGTCTATCTGTCTGTCCGTCTGTCACCAGGCTGTATGTCATGAACCGTGACAGTTAGACAGTCGAAATTTTCACAGACGATGTCTTTCTGTTGCCGCTATAACAACAAATACTATAAATCTAAATAAAATGAATATTTAAGGGGCTCCCAAACAACAAACGTGAATTTTTTGCTCTTTTTTATAGATAATGGTACGGAACCCTTCGTGCACGAGTCCAACTCGCACTTGGCCGGTTTTTATTTTAATTATATCAACCTTTTGTTGTAAATTGTCTTCAGATAAAGCCCAAATAAAATAAAGGCTAGTTTAAAGGTAAAGTAAGAAGTCGCAAGTTAAAAAAGACATACGGTTGATGTGCAGTCAAGGAGTCGACACTGAATAGAATTTTACCTGGGTAGCTTTCTTATTACAGAGAGTAAAGGGTAGTTTTTGTAGCGCACGTGTTTCCACAGATGTGCCATCGAAAATCTAAATGCCGCGTTACATTCTTTTCGCACTCAAGTTGACACTGGCTGTGGTTGAATAAGAATTCCATCTTTAAAGTTATGTATAGAGGAATACATCATCTTATATAAGTATATAAAGCAAAACAATGTAGGTTCTTTTTAAAACTTTATATTATATACTCTACAAAATTTCGGGCAGAAGGTAAACAGTATGGCCATTAATTATAAGATGCAACTCACATGAGCTCCCGTAGAAGATGTGCTTCTCTTCTTAAAAGTAAACTTCTTGTGTGAGCGTTCATCTGGTGCGCAACCAGAATCTGCGCCCGTGTCAGAACCGCGTTCCTCTTCTGTTGGACGCGGAATGTGCCTACCAACATAAAGAGATCTTATAAAATGTATTTTTCGTGTAATCTAATACCTACGGACCCACAAATTGGCGAAACCCTTTTGTCAATAAATTCTCATTCTAACAAATTAACACTCGTTCATCAACGTTCAAATAATTTGGTAATGACATTCACACGTTTCGAGTCGCCTTTGAGTGGTGAAACAACCATCCATAGGCATAGTCGTAGCAGATGTACGACTATGCCTATCCACCTAATGAAACACTGACATAAAACAATTACTATGTTTTCTATACCTATCTGGCTACCCAAGCACGACAAATTGGTTGGTGCTTCATTTGGATGACGAACTATTTTTATTATAAGTTTATTTCTCAAATGGATATTGTTCTAGCTTGCCAGTTTTAAGAGTTTGATCCTGAAGAACATTCACAGATAGAAGAGTTTTATCGACTATAAACACTATTTTGCTTGTAAGAAAATGTATTGAAATTATTTCGTGTATTTTTATATATTCCTTGTAATGATTTATCCAATTTGTGCACCTACCTACTATTTAAATCTCTGCATCTCCTAAGGGTCGCCTGGTAGAAAATGCCTATGGAATTAAGTCCACCTCTGTACCACTTGATGCATAAAGTTTTGAAATAAAAATAAGTTTGTACCTAATAACTCTCGTCGTCTGCATATTGGAATCTTTCTGTTGACTGTCGGGTCGTTCAGCAGTATCTAGCAAAGCGCTGAACGCAACCACACGATACTCTCCGCCGTGCGCTTCTCTGACATAGCTCAGCAGTAGACGAACTTCACTATATAGGGCCTGACAGAAAAATAAACCACGGTCAGAACTATGACTATAAACCAAATATGATTATAATAATATAGGGCTTTTGTATGTCTTTAGCTATCAAATTTAGATGTACATTTTAATATAATAACTTATACGACAAGAAAGATGAAATGATCATGAAATATTTTTCAATTAGATATTTAGATAGGCGTGCCGGTAAATTTTATAACATTAATTATCATTTCATAAGTTAGACTTTTCTTATAGTGGTTTACAATGGCTACCTTTGAATTATATTGAATTTTCGAGAGACTCAAAATACAGCAAGACTAATCACTATTGTAAGATATTATTCAAGCACTTTTCTTGACAACTCAAGATGACAGCAGATTGATACACACGGCTAAATCATATCAAGCTACTCATTTCCAGTATAACCTGATCCCGCGTTGTATAGGATTTCCATACAATGAGAGGTCAACTTATATTGGAAATCGATAGCTTGATATGTAGCCGAGAGTACCTCCTTCGATATCTCCTTCCCAAAATTAAAAACTATAAATATGTGTAGCGTTTTATGAAACAATTAAGAATTTTATATGAAGCAAAGTATTTTTTAATTTAGTTTTATATTCTTTAAATGAATGACTCAATATGTCAACGTTTTGATCGTGACTTTGGAGAGCGTGTACTGATCATAATTCTGTTAATAGGTGATAGTAAGTAGGTATTTCAACACAGTTACAGCTTCACTCACCGAGTTATCCAGCATTTTGAGTTCCTTATGCATCAAAGCAAACCTAGTAACCAGTACCCTGAAGGTAGACTCTATGATGAACGTTTCTATAGCTCTGTTCGCGTTCGATCCTTGCGCCGCGCCGAAGTTTGTTGCGTATCCAGTTTGTAAATTGCTTATGTCAGGGGACTTGGCGAAGCCACGTTTTTGTTGGTCTGTAACAATATTTCGTAACATACATTTAATGTCAAACTGGGTAGTCTATGTCGGCAAATTTGCCGTCAGATAAAGCGGCTGAAATGGTCTTTGCTATCTCACGTATAAGGTTAGCAAAAATAAATGCTTCATGCTTTATGGCCTATATAGTATTTATTTGTGTGTATTCGTTCATAAAAAGGATAGTTAAGCTTGTAAAACAGACTTTATATCACACTGTTTGTAATTCTAATTGGTTATTATGAAGTAACTTCAACAGACGTCAACGAGCAAGGGAAAAGCTAAATTATGATAATTACTCAGCTAAGAGGCGGCCAAAATAAGGACCAAGGAAAAAACTTATAGGAAATATTACAGTTATCATCATAACCATATCAGCCGAAAGACTCCCATTGCTGGACCTTCACAAAGCCTTCCACAAAGATTTCCACAATTGACTCAACAATAAGAGAATCGTTGGACCGGTGTCTTGCGCTACCCGCATCCAACGACCCTCACAAGATCTTCGGTCCATCTTTTAGGGGGCCTGCCTACACTGCGTCTTCGTCCTTGCATATTACAGTAATCGACTTTAACTACCTTACGATATCTATCAATGAGAATACTCACTCATAGGAGACACCAAAGTGGCTGGCTCCGCACAGAATCCTACAGCAGCATGCAGGTTATCCAACACTTCACGTATAGGCGAAAACTTGGTCATTTCCTTCAAACGAAGCGTAAACTTGGGTATAGACGCTGTACGTAGCTGTCGCAAAGAGTTCCGTGCTTGCACTCTGAGACATTCTGCTTGAGGGCCACGCAGCGCTGTTGAGCAGCCGTGTGAACAGCCTAGTTGGCGAAGTAGCCTGTGTAAAATCAGGACAGGTAGTAAATATAAATACGTCAACCATGGGTGGATGGCATGGCGTAAGCTGTTTTCTTCGGTCATATCGTTCTGTGAGGTTAGGAGCTACTATACGGACTTATGGAATACCCATATCTAACTATCATCGTAGCCTAGTTGGTAGTGGTCCTGCCTACGAAGCTGGTGGTCCTGGGTTCGAATCCCGGTAAGTGCAAATATTTGTGTGATGAGCACGAATATTTGTTTCTGAGTCATGGATGTTTTCTATGTAAATAAGTATTTATTCATCTATATAAGTATGTATATCGTCGCCTGGTACCCATAGTACAAGCTTTGCTTAGTTTGGGGCTAGGATGATCTGTGTGACATTGTCCCAAGATATTATTATTATATTATTATTATTATAAAACTCAAGGCATATAACTCTTTGACTTTCAATAGGACAATGGTATAAAAGTTCCCACCTCGTTTTAAACTCTATTGTGTTGTAATAAGAGCTAAAACCAATGAATTATGAATATACGCTATAACCAATTAAGGGTTAGAACTAATTGATGAACCACGAATCGCTAACATGCGGGCCCTGGTAGAAAAATCCATATCAATGATTAACATCATGAGGAGTAAGTAGTGGGGCCTCCCCCAAAGGCTTCTAACGCTGCCATTTGGAGGGATTGGCCGTAGTCACCGTGCTTGGGATGTGAGTTGGCAACCGGCGTTAGGTGCTAACTAGTATACAGGTGTCGCTGCTGCCCGACTACCTGGTGTATCCCGTAGTCTATGGAATGGTGTGTGGTCCTATTATTCTTTCTGAACCAGAAACCATACGGTAAATTCATTACATTACACAGTGGAAGGAAAAAAAAGTGTATTACACTGCGGACTTTTCGGGTGTATTTCTTAAAGGATATCTTTTTATCGCTAATATATTTCCTAGCTTGACCTAGCTCACTCTTTACAAGTACATGGACAGAAAACCTGAGCAGTATGAATCTACCGTCTAAAGATGAACGGAAGCGATTTTTTTTACAATTGAAATATGTTTGGTCGTCATTAATTCTAATACTTCATTTAAATAGAGACAACATGAGTGGTGATATTGGAAATGCGTTTTGGAACACGTACGAAGCCACATCACTGTTCTCACCTGAGTATAATGCGCATTATCATGTAATATGGGCAGTCAAGATTATCTTCTTCTCGCGTTTTGTCTTTCGTACTATCCCCTCCTTCGACATTTGTAGAATCTTGACTTTGGGCGCAGGGTATGCCAGAATCTCTTTCCTATAAAAATAACGTCGATGTATTTAATTAAAACAAAAACCATAATACTACTTATATGTTTTAAAATACGACTCATACAAAATTCCGTTTAGCAACGAATAATGAAACTAACAGTTATATTCTACACGAGCTGTGCCCCGCGGTTTTACCCGCGTTAAACTTTATAAATTATAGCCTATGTGTTAATCTAAGGTGTCAGCTAACTCCATACTAAATTTTGTTGAAATCGCTCCAGCCATTTAGACGTGAAGAAGTAACAAGCATACACACTCACACAGTCACTCACTTTCGCCTTTATAATATTAGTGTGATGTGTGATATACACTTGGACGGCATACGACAGTGGCATAGATGAAAAATTGTCTATGAAAACTAACCAATGTTTTGTTTCGTTCGCAGGCATCTACCATAAACGTTAGACACCCATTTCAAGATTGTTCCATGTGATGGAATTGGTCATTTGATTCTAGCGGGTATCATAAAGAAAATCTATAATACATTTCAAGTAATGTTAAGAATTTTTGATTTGAAGCCTTCTCACACAAGTGTCGTTTTGACGATTTACTACATACATATTTCTTTTGAAGCATGCACGCGATTACGCGGATTAAGATATATAAAGATAAATTATATAGCTTAACGCTAGTGTGAAGGGTGTTAAGATAAAACTTCCTATAAGCATGTAACCGAATGGTGTGGTTTAACCCTAAAATTTCGCAGACAAATGAAAGAGATTCATATCCGACGAGAAATTACACAACGTTGCTACATGACTTCACTATTTTCATACAATAAATAGATCGTATATAACTTTACCTTATTTTCTTTATCCTTGTTGGATTCAGCCAAAGGATCGACATGGCCTGGCTGAGTTTCTTCACATTTGGTATTTTGCCAATTCTTATGCACGCCTATTTCCATAAGGGTATCAACTAAGTTCAACATCACCTCCATAACACGTAGGGTTATATAAAAACTGTCCATAGTTGATACTGAATATACGGCCTGCAAATAATGAATGAAGATCAATCATGATACATGAGTACATGATAATTTTATTTACGAACTAAATAGCGAACTTCTTCCTTGTTTCAATAGGATTAAATCGTTCGGCTTTAATGAAAACACCACAAGACCAATATTGTCTATTTGATTCTCAAAGGTAACATGTTCATAAAATAATAACGAGCTAGTCAATCTGGAAAATCATAAAAATAAGGCAAAAAAAAAAATTAAAAAAATTTTCGCATTTATTTCATGTACAATGCGAAAACGGACGACATTTCAAATTCAAAACAATATTTAAATCTCTATCGTGATGCATATGTAAACTTGCGTACGAACGTCTTTGTAGCAAATATTTTTTCATTAAATTGCGTTCGAATTTGAAGAGAGAATCGATACCATCTCATTATAAAAATAAAAAACGAGTCCAAATAACAGTCCAGGTTCATTCTAGCAACTACTACTTTTTTCAATAATAGTCTATAACATACCTTGAGTACTACTTGTAAATCTATATCTCCATCTTTTGTAATATAATGTACGGAACCCGGTGCCTCCTGTATTTCTTCAACGACGTATGTGATGTTAGAATCTGTCTGCGACCGTGTAAGACTTGGCTTTCTTTCCGGCGTTGGAATATGTTGCGAACCTTGCATGCTCACGGAATCTATTTGTGATTCCATTGAGCCCTAGAATAATAAAAAATATCATAAAACTTACAGTTACCGTCAAAATCTGGGCACCTGAAATTGTTGTAGCTCTGTTTTATTATTGTTTGTACGTCCAGCTGTGGTTGATGTAACAGATCTTTTTGCAACGTTGCAAGTTGGCGTTGCAGTATTATTACCATGGATATTATATACCAGAAATATTAGATATAAACAGGAATGATAGCCTAATTCTATAGGGAGCAGATTTGAAAACCCATATAGTGGTAATGACGTGCCACATCGACAATTTTATTACAAACTTTTCTTTTGATTGGAGATTATTTATTACCGCTATCGGAATGTGGACTCCATGGGATCATCAACAATCGAGAAGAGTTGGGTTTGGCCACGTACGCTCACATTGGCTTTCATTACAGACTTTGGACGCGGTGCGTCGAGATGAAAAACAACTTATTTTATACACCTGCATCTTGTACAAACCTGGCCTGTTTTTGAAAGATAGTCTGGAGACGGTGTAGGTGTATGTTCTGTAACGGTTATAATAGGGTTCTTCTTTTTCTGAACATTTGATGGCATTGTATTAGTTGGACCTTGCGCTCGTTCTGTTTTCACCTCACCAATGTACCTGAAATGACATAGGTCCTACTGTAATATTCATGTGCAGATATTTTACCATACTTACCTGTATTTAAAACTATTTATGTCGACAAATTTCTATCCATATTCACAATAATTCTATTGTTAGGAACTGTCAAATACAACAGAGACAATTGAAAATGGTTAGTTTTTTGTTTACATATTATATGGTATAGCAATAAGAATTAGTGCATTTCGTCGTATTAAAGTATTGGTTACAACTCAGGGTCGATTTCTTCAAAGTGGACTATCCTCGTGTTAAGGAATATAACTAAATTATATAAGCCAATGTATAGGTCCTACTTGTGGCATTTGTTATTCAAATGTTGCTTCAGGTTTATGTTTTTGTATTTAAAAATACCACCTGAAAATATGGGTCCATCTAAGAATTCTCAGTTAAGCTAAAATTTATGAGACTATCAAAATAAAAGCGAGTGTCATTATTCCACTAACTTTATCTTTTCATTTCTTAGTTTGGTAAATACGAACCAACATATCAAATTTTAAATAAACTTATACTGATATTAACGAATTTAATATTATTCATATTGGATTTGTTAATATAAGTAAGTATATTAAAAAATATGTTTTTTTAGAAGAAATCCACCCTTAGACAACTTTAATTAGGTTACGTCTCACATTATATGTGTGTTTTGTCGTACATTTGGATCATGCCATAACATTTTATTTGCACATGCTTTAATTTCTGCAGTGGTTAGATGAAAAATAATTTGAATTCGGTCTTAACGTAAAGCAGGTAGGTTCACATTCCTAAACCAAAAACTGTACCTACTGAACTATGTCGGGGCTGTTATATGATTGGCATACCATATTATCGGATAAAATGAAGCTTCAAATAAATGCATGATTGTCATATATTTCTACCGGGTAGGCTATTATATTTTAACTAACTACGTTATCTTGATTTGTATTGTGTACTAATGCATTCGTTTCAAACATGAATGTGTATTACAGTCTAATAAAAATAGTGCGTGCACACAACTACTTTGATTTTCTGTAATTTTGTGCTTTTGTGGCTGTTGGTGTTTGTAAGTGAATGGTGTGTTTTACATGTCATCAAAGTAATTGTTTGGCGTCTTGAAATAAGCTTAATTTTAGGAAATATCACAAGGGTTTAGGGTCCATTTACATTAGCGTGTGTCAAGTGCGGCCATAGCTCTTTCACGTGACGTCAGCATTACGTTCACGCAGTGCACCCAGAAGTCGTTAGCGATCATCTAATCTAAAACACTCGGTGTTAATTTTAAAACAAATTCTCAATTATTTGATCTAAATTCGGACTAGACATAAATTTATACAATTATATTCTTGGCATGTAATTTAAACCTCATTGAAATTCCATGCGAAGATTTGAATTGTATGTAATTTTGTATTCAAATAATTCGGAACTAATGTTTAAATGTTTTGCGTTGAACACATCGACTACACCGATTGCCAGGCGTACTGTGTGCGCGTGGTACAGAAAGGATGTGAAAGTCAGGTACACGCTAGCCGAATACACTCCTGAAACGTTAATATGAACGGACTATGGCTCCTCGCCTAAAGCAGGCTTTTTATAGCTTTTGAAATAAACAGTTGACATAAGATAAGGTTTTGCACTTCAATGTGATATTTATATTAAAATTGTGTTGCTATGAGAATTGGTGGTACAGCCAAGCTTCAAATCAGAAGCTTTTGTATATTACGAAGCTATATTCTACACCTAGAGGATATTGTTATACTAGTTGTATAAGTTACCGACGAGCAGGACTATAGCATCTAGTTACAAAGCTTCTAATCTCTTTGTTACGATGCTGACTTACCCATTATATGCTAGCTCATCAATCAGACAGCTAGCGACCGTATTCATCCAATATATTAGTGTAGGAACAAGCGTTAAACAAGACGGGAAAAAGAGAATGAATATAATCTTCAATACAGTTGCTCGAGAAGTGTTACTTTAACAAATAGTGGCGTGTTGTGACGTACTTTACAAGGCCAGAATGAAAAATAAATGGGGTTAGAATAAGATACTTTCTTAGCAAACTGATAACTTAATTAAAAAGGGGTTAATTTTTATATGTCAGTGTTGCTTTGTAAGCACATCAAAGCACGCCATTGCGTAGACAAATAGCTAGCTTTCGAACTAACAGAATCAAGGATTTCTAGGGTCATCACATTTCAAGATATTAGGGAAACTCTCATATGAAAAACCTTTGAGTAGTGTAGTAATATTTACGAGAAAAAGAAATTATACTTGGGGATATAAGCAGGTTTGATCTTGATTAAATAGAAAAAGAAACACAACTTATTGAAATTATCCTAAATTGTATTCGGAAATGTCAAACTTTTTATAGAACTTCATTAGAATAATCTGTTAAGTAATCGTTTTCTCAGTGAAATATGGATATTATATAAAGTACTTTCTCGAAACTGTATTGAAAAACGTCGTGTGATACACGGGCGCTAAGGTTATTCTTAGAAACTCGTGATCGTCCCAGCTATCGAATACCGCTTACAATGCACTCGTTTACATAAACCTCATCTGCCCGTTTATCCCAATGGACAATTTTGAATAGGAATTCTCACCCTGAATATTGTGTTGAACAATAAACATGCTGGTGCTTGTACGTGACAA
Source organism: Pseudoips prasinana (assembly GCA_951640165.1). Classification (NCBI taxonomy): domain Eukaryota; kingdom Metazoa; phylum Arthropoda; class Insecta; order Lepidoptera; family Nolidae; genus Pseudoips; species Pseudoips prasinana. Next base: position 17,079,794 of record OX621245.1, read on the forward strand.
ATATTGTAAAGCATCTTCTACACGGTTGCATACCAACGTCCCAACAGAGGCCACCCTGGTGGTTGCCATCCATCTAGACTGCACAACTGCAGTCTAGATGGAACCAGGGTGACCGCAGTTGGGACGTTGGTTTGCAACCGTCTAGAAGATGCTTTATAGTACAACGATTTATATGTTACATGTTATTATTTTCTAGTTACAGCTTAAATTTTGCTTAGCAATTTGCTAATAGCTTGTGATGTTTAAGAAAAGAGAAGTGAGAGGGGGAGAATAGGTCGGACAGACGCAAGGCTAATATTAGGGTTGCCTGATCAATATGAATACATACCTACATACGTAACTATCGAGTACAATATAGTGACGTAATTTTCCTACATTTAACTGTAGTGTTTTACACAGTGCAATACAAAAAGTTAACCGTAGTAAAAACTAGGTGAAAACACCCAAAATATTGTATGAAAAATCACGTCATAGCTATTGTAGTCCATAGCAGAGTAGTAAAGTAAGTTTTATGAAAAAGAAATATATCAGCCATCAATGGAAAATCAAGTCTATATTTCTCCCTCTCATTATAAAAATATGAAAAGTATCGGTAGGTACTACAACTAAATGAGAAATACCTAAGTAATAACAAATGTGACATACGATAATCTAGTTAAACTAATAATGGGAATGGAAGCCGTATGCATTTTTTATATATTTTTTGTAATGTATTAAGATTATTTTAATGAAGACAACACATGGTTGTACAATTTATTTGTTTGCATTCCGTATTTGTACATTGCCTGTACAAATGCAAAATGCAAACAAATAGGCATGGCATCGTCTGTACTACAGACGATGCCATTACGACGATAACGTAAAAAGCTATAAAAGAAATTTGATAAATTGGGGCAGCTGGATGTGCTGGCGTCTGTACATAGGCCATATCTTTTTTGTGACATAACTCTGATTTGTCATCTGGAAGAGATCGCTAAGGCGATAAGGCTGCCCGTTGTACATTATGTTCTTTTTATCGAATTTATTTGCTTTCCGTTAGAGTGTGTACAATAAAGAGTGTTATATCTATCCATCATAGTATATTATAATTTTGTAACTAATATTATTAAATGATATACATAAACAAATACATATTTTAAAAGGTGTGGAGGGCATTAATATATAATTATTTTTCTTTTTAATATTTTTTAAATTTTGTTTGTGGTTTCATTTATTTGATATAACCTGTGTTGATAATATTATTGTTTTATTTAGAAATTATCCAATGAATTGTTGTGCCGGAGACGATAGCAGGGCGGCTTGAACAAGTCTTGGCGCTATAGTAAGCACTGCCCATAAGATAAAATAAAAAGAACGTCTGTATTTATCTATATCTATCTATACATATAATAGAATCGTAGGAAAGTCAAAACTGTGCATTGCATATTTTTTAAAAAGGATACTTGGGGTATGATCTACAATCAATATCGAAGCCGTAAATATAGATTTTAGAATTTTTGTCTGTGTGTCTGTTTGTCTGTATGTATGTCCGGGCTAAACACAAAAAGTACTACATGGATTTACTTCAAATTTTGCATGAATATTACTAAGAGGTCGTGTCAACATATAGGCTACATATTATCGCTATCACCACGGGGGAGGAAGTGTGATAATTTTTAAAATTTAACGCGGGTAAAACCGCGTGTCACAGCTATTAATCCATAATTTCATCAACAAGTTGATTGATTGACGTGGCTAAACGCAATAAATATTTGTTTTCTGTGGCTTTGGGTGGTGACCGCATCCTCGATTGCATAAACAGTAGTACATCTCTGTTTTGGAGCGTAAATATATCATGTGTTCAAGTCCCACCACATCATAAAATATTGGATCCCATTATTAGTTTAATTAGTACTTAGCTGAGTATTGCTTTCTAAAAATATATTAAAAATTAGATAATCCGTAAGAGACAAAATCCAATACTGAATAAAATTCAAAAATACAATTGGAAGTGAACATACATAGGGCGTGTTCATAATACGAAATCTAATAATATATTTCGAATGATTAAAAAATAATAACAAAAATGTATGAAAATCTACATAAAAATTTCTAGTATCGACTACTCACCTAAGACTCGGCATACTTTTGCCTTTTATAAGATTGCAATGGAAGAGATCGCCGGTTAGTCTAGGAGCCAGCGGCGGAAAGTTACTCCCGAGTGCCGAATTAGGTCTGTCCTCTGTATTGTCCAAACTTCTATGGTACTCCTACAAAAGATTACTAAATTAGATATTTATTCATTAGTAGTGATCGGAATAAGTAGTGCAATTATAGGCAGAGCAAAGTGAATTTAATGTCAATATACAATTTAATCAACCAAAAATTAGGCACTAATTAATAATTGAATGGACTCATTACAAATAAGCCAAATAAGTTTGAATAACGTTGCATTAAAGTTTAAGTAACGTTAACATTAGCTCAGTGCTAACCGTGACTCTATATTTAAGCTTGAATAAAAAGTTATTGTCTAAAGAGGGTCAAACCTAGTTGATGGGGTTCGATTCCCATGTAACTATAACATATGGCAATGGGGATAACGCTAATCGTAAACTTCATATAAAAAATACAATCGAACCGAAACCCTACTCCTTTTTTTGAAGTCGATTAAAAATAAGATCAAACTTGGTAAATCAATTTTACGATTTACATAACAACCATTCCTAAGGGATTCCCCTTAGGAATGGTTGGACTTACATTTATCAACCATACTATATAAAAACAACAACTGTTGGCATGTTTGCAGTTAAGCGCGTGATTATAATATACATTATTTTTAAAATTAGCCGAATTTTTCACTCTAAATTGCACGCCTATTTCCGATCACATTTACTCAATGATTGTATATAAAGCACAAATAAAACAAAGCTAGGTACAGATATCATCCTAACTGCAGTGTGAAATGAGAACTTTTGATCGTCATGTCCAATTTTCTCCAAAGCCTTTTCAGATTTCGATAACAGCTTCGTTTCAACGAATGCTTTTAAGTCAGACATTTTCATTTTACGCTTAATCTTCTCGCTAGCTCTGCGTGTCATGATGTTTTCTTCTTCAACTTTCGGTGGGCTTGCGAAAGGCATTTCCGCCAATGGAGACATGTCTTTGACTTCAGGGATTTCAATAAAGTTCTTTAGTGAATCACGCTCTTTCATATCCGGGCTTTGGTATACTGAGACTTCTATTTTTGGTATTGGCAGTGAGTTGCTCCGCTTTCTTGGTTGCGTTTGTTTCGACATGTCATCGCAAATATCTCGTAAGCTTAAATAAAAAAAAACGTTATTAGTTCCCCTTAAGTTTTATATCTTGAAATAAAATTATCGCTTTATTATTTTGCACATGGATCCCTGGCTCGTTAAATATTTATCATTTATAGTAAATTTTTATGGCGACCATGCAATGAGACCTCATAAAAAGGAATATACGATTAAAACAAATATCTCCCCTAAGTGAGGGAAGTACCTCCAAAACGTACGTAATTATAATAAACCATGTTAAATTATAACATTTATATAACAGTATTCTTAAATGGCGTTTATAAATTCATCATCATCATATCAGCCGAAAGATGTCCACGGCTGGACAAAGGCCTCCAACAAGGATCTCCACAATAGCCGGTGCAGCGCTGCCCGCATCCAGCGGCTTCCGCGGTTTATAAATTACTAGATAATAATTATCCAAATATAATAGAATCAAAGTAATTGCGTGTCGTGAAAAGAAAGAAAGTGTATACACGATCTAAGTTAATAGTATACTGACCTTGCTAGTAACTCGTGCAAGCAAGTATTACATGTTTGTTTTTAAAAAAGGGCAACCAATGATAATAGTATATAATACGCTAAAGTAATGAATGACATGAAATAAGTTTTTTGGGATGCCATTAAGATTTAAAAAAAAAGAAGCATAATTCTCGTTGCGAAGTCTCAAAGCCAAAGCGGTATAAGTATATAAGTTAAATTCTTTATTTATAGTTGGTCGTCAAGGTTTTATAGTCGGATATAATAAGAAAACATTTTTTATACCGATTGTATAAGTAATGTAATGCCCAATAGACGCCTTCCTCTTGCCACTGCGACGTAAACAAACACCGTAACGTAGCAACATCTAAAAAAGTTGCACCCGACACCTGAAAACGAAAATTATCATATGATATGAATAATAATATCCTGGGACATTATTTACACAAGGCCATCTGATTCCAAACTAAGCAGAGCTTGTACTATGGAAACCAGATAACTATATCAGTTATCTGGTTTCCATAGTACCATAGTTCCATACTACATATACTACTTTTCTTTTGTAAATACATACTTATATAGGTAAATTACACCCTAACTCAGGACAAACATACATGTTCATGCACACAAAAACCTGTCCTGGGTGGGAAACGAACCCACGACCTCTGGCGTGAAAAGCAAGCATTTGCCAACCACGCCAACAGGCCCGCCTATTATATTTCTTTTTCTTTTTTCTACAATATTAACAGTCTTCCCATAGAGAACTTCTGAAGATATTACAGTATGATATCTTCAGAGGTCCTCTATGGGAAGACTGTATTATTGTAGAAAAAAAAAGAGATATGTTTTAGTCAAATAAACGGGTAATAAATGCAGCCGGCGAGCAAGCCGAAGCTGTGGTGGCGAGCGTTAAAACCATCTCCTACGATAAGCTCGTGTGGGGCTGCCTTACGAAGAATAAATATCGATATTTGCGAGATTCGATACTATGTAGGTACTTGGATATTTAGATCTTTCGATGTCAATTCTGTCAATAACCAGATTTTAGATACATTGAACGTAGGTTATCTAATCTTTCTACAATATAAACGAACGGTGTTGTAATTTTCGATATTGCGATTAAATAGGTATTTAAATTTTCGATGTTTTGAACACAGACATTTTACTTGTAGATATTTAAATTTTCTACATTTAAATATGTACCCATATTAACATATACGACCGGTACCAAGTAGTTTTATTGATTTTGCTAAACGCGGTGTGCATAGCACAGCCAGTGCCCGTTATTTGTTTAGTCTTGCATGCAAGTAATCACGTCTGAACAATGTTTTTTTCATTTCCAGACAATACAATTTAACAAACTTCTTCCAAACTTAGTAATAAATCATTTATTATTTGGGGTAAGAGTTAGTTTAGCAATTTTTTTATTTGTTGACCCAAATATTCTCAATATTCTCATATAATTATTTCAATGTGTAGTATAGTTTTAATAATATTCTGGGACACTATTAACACACGGCCATCTGATCCCAAACTAAGCAGAGCTTGTACTATGGAAACCAGATAACTGATATAATACATTACTACTTTTCTTTTGTAAATACATACTTATATAGATAATTACACCCAGACTCAGGACAAACAGACATGTTCATGCATACAAATATCTGTCCTGGGTGGGAATCAAACCCACGACCTCCGGCGTGAAAAGCAAGCATTTGCCAACCACGCCAACAGGCCCGTCAAAAGTAAGTTGCGAGACGTTTTGAGCTTGCGACCAAAACGCAGTAGGTAAGAGAGGAATAGAATACTTACATTCCCTTGCTTCGCAGTCGGTGGTTTCTCGGTAGACGTAGGTGTACCTTTGGGACCCCCTCCTCCACCGCCACCACTATCTGATAACGACTCTTTGTCTGAAGAACTGAAAACATACAGTTAAATTTTCTTTAGGCCATCAAGTAAATATTCATACACACACAACATGCAGTTTGGTACATTTTACGTCGATATTGAAAATAAAATATCATCATCATTATCATATCAGCCGAAAGACGTCCACTGCTGGACAATGGCCTCCCCCAAAGATCTCCACAATTTCCGGTCTAGCGCTATTCGCATCCAGTAGTTTCCAGCGACCCGCATAAGATCATCGGTCCATCTTGTAGGGGGCCTGCCCACGCTGCGCCTTCCGGTTCGTGGTCGCCATTTGAGAACCTTTCTGCCCCAACGGCCGTCGGTTCTGCGAGCTATGTACTCCCACTGCCACTTCAGTTTTGCAATTCTTCGGGCTATGTTGGTGACTTTGAGTTGGATTCTACGATTGACCTCCTTCTCGAAGTTGGACCTACCTAGTTGGATGGTCTGTCCCAGCTAAATATATTTCTCTATAACTTCTAGTGTAGAGGCTCCAACTTTCAATTGAGTGGGTGCAACATTGGTGGGTGGGACGTTTGACATGATTTTCGTCTTGTCCATGTTCATTTGCAGACCCACTTGTTGAGAAACTCTGCCCGCAAAATATACAGATATAGATCATAATATCTTATTTACCTCATCTTTGTAATCTGTGGTAGGGGTTTGATACCAGGCATTGGTTGTTTTGTGGCGTCCGTTTTCCGCAGCTGGAATATACTGGGATCAGCCGCGTATACCGTGTATGCTTCCTTGACGGCTCCACCAAAATTTTGTTCCGAGGGTAGGCGGTAAATAAACTGCGGGAAAATACGTTTTGTGTTACATAGTATATGCAAGTGTTAAAAATATGGGCTTTACGGCATGGATCATGTTGAGAGATGGTCAGGCCCATTTGTTGGAATGTAAATTCATATTTGAATTGCGAAGACAAAACGTCTCTAAAGATTAACTGTGTGTCAATATTTTTATAAATGAAGTGCTAGTTACTATACAGTATAACCCAAAGATAATGTTGGAACTTGCATGACAGGAAGTTAGCTGCCCAGCAGAACAAAACAAGATTTTCTTTAAAGCATGGTGGGGATGAATTTTTTTCTTGTCCGTTCTTAGACATATATTTTAAACTAACGACTTCTGGCTAGCTAGGATTGAAAAGGGTACGTACCAAAATCCCGAATTTTAATAGACCGAATTTTAAAATACCGATAGACGAAATCCCGATAATTGAAACGCCGAATGGTTGTTTGGTCGAAAGTTTTAAATTCCGAAAGTTTATTTGCCCGAAAGTTTAAAATCCCGAAGTACAATTTTGTGACAGAAACGAATCGCCGCAAAACCGACTTCACGTAGTCTTGTCTGCCCTACCCTAGAGTGTAATTTAAGCCCGCGTAGGCGCGGAGGGGTGGGGCGGCCCGCGAGCTGAGGAGCAGGTGGTGGGCGTTAAAACCATCTGCGACGATAAGCTCGCGTGGGACCGCCCAAACCCCGCAGCGCCGGAGCCGTGACAGAAACAATGCTTGCTGCATGTTGCATGCCTGCTTGCATGTTGCATGCCTTCTTGTTGCTGCATTCCTTATTGTATGCTGCATGCCTGCTTGCATGCTGCATGCTTGCTTGCATGCTGCATGCTTGCTTGCATACTGTATGCTTGCTTGCATGCTGCATGCCTGCTTACATGTTGCATGCAGCCGCCGAGTGCCAGATCCCCTGTATTGTTGGTGAAGCATTTGGGTTAGGTTAGGTTAGAACTGTGACCGGGAAGACGAAAAAAAGCAAGCCGAAGCTGCAGTGGTGAGCGTTTAAAATAATTTAAAACAAAAGTTTAAATGATAATCATACGTATAATTAGGAAAAAAAGAATATTTCGACATGGGCCTTAACAGTAGGCTGGTCTGATGTTTTTGATTTTAATTTTTGTATGTTGTCAGCAACATCGGCACGAAGCGGTGTGCTTTCATGGGAGTGTTCATTATTTAATGATATTAATGTTGCACTTTCAACATTCGCGAATACATTGGTAGTAAGGGTAGCTCTGCACTTATAAACATCATGTCTCTTATATTCACAGTTCCAATAGCATTTATCCGTGGTTTGCCGGTTCTTTGTAAACACAAAACCGCCTACCTGTACTTTAAATCCACCGTTTTGAGACTTGAACACTTTAAAAGTATCTTGACTCATTATAGCAACCACTCTGTACTAAGTAGCTAACAGTAACTATGAATTAATAAAACATTAATAAAATATTTTTTCGAGATCTACCCCCGCTATAAAAAAATATTAAAACATGTTAAGCAGAATGCCCACCGTCATAACTGTGTTGCAGTGCCATCTATGAGTAATCGCGGGAACTACGTCGCTGCTCTTTGGGATTTCATCCATCGGTATTTCGTCCATTCGGGATTTCGTCCTTTCGGGCATTTGAACATCGGTATTTTGTGTTTCGATATAACGACTATCGGCATTTAAAACTTTCGGTATTTTGAATTTCGGTGTTTTGGACGTCGGTATTTCAAACATAGGTATTATGAACTTTCGAGATTTTGATACGTACCCATTGAAAATCTATTTATCACAGGTTTGTTTAGTCTCCAAATTAAAAAAAAAGGGTATGATACGTATAAAGCGTATTCAGTCTGTCACTGCTATGTAGATGTTAGTGTAGGGAGTTTAATTGATGAGATGCCGTCGTTTTCCGTGTAACATGACTTCTTGGCCATGTTACACAATTTTTTTGTTGGAGACGGCGGTTGGGTTTTTTATATGATCTTACCACATGTTCTTCTTCAGTACTGGAACTTTCCTCAGGTATAGTCTCAGGGAAAATAGTGTCTTTGGGTGAAGAGAGCCAGGGTTCTTCCTCAGTGCTGGCCTGTTTAGATGTCACGTCAGATTGGGACATGGATACATTCTGGCTCGGAGGACTACCATTCACGTTCGCGTTATTACTTCCTTCTTCTTTAGATAGCTTTCCTACAAGTACAGAAGTAAAATTGACTCGTATTTTATGCAAAGGATGATGACCAATATCACCACTAAAATCTAAATTATTCAAATAATCCCCAATATCGAATTTTGGTTTGTAATAATCTGAATATGAATCAGCGTATTGGCCAACGCAAGCAAAGTGTGGAAGAAGTGCTTCCGAAGCTATAGCAATAATGGCTAATAAAATATTGCTCAATTGATTAATGTAAGAATTCCTGTATGGAATGAAAATATCGTGCGAGTTATACTTCGCGCAAAACATTTAGGTGAGATTTAGAACTTTAATACTCCCTAACATAGATTAATTAGACTCTATCCAGTAGCAAAAATGGTACCGGGATAATGGCGTATTGCGTTGCCGTACAGTAAGTATCGATTGATTAATTTATTTATAATTGAGCTTTACCTCTTGCGTAATAAAATATAGTGTCCATTACTTCAACCGATAGCTTGTGTCTTTATGATATTATGTTACGGTTGAGCAATCGGACAATTTGCGTGAAATTTGCACCATATCACTCTTGAGACTATTAATATTAAAAAAATATTATTTGCGAGCATTATTACGAGGTAATTGCTAGAGGTCGTGGTTCGATTCCCGCCCAGGACAAATCTTTATGTAATGAGCAACATTATTTGTTCTGGGTCTGGGTGTAATGTGTATTTATAATATATGTTATGGTTTTATTCAATAAATTATTATTAAATTAAATTGAATGTATCTCTAATATTTATGTATTTAGAAATATGTAAGTAAGCTAATCAGTTGTCAGATTGCCATAGTACAGGCTCTGCCTATATTGGGATCAGATAGCAGTATTATGGAATATCGTGCGTGGAATTTCACCATAATAAGATTTAGCTCAGATCATTCCCATAACCGGAATCAGATGAAGCAATGTATTGGGAATGTAAATGTAAAGGGACTTTTCTTTTCAATGACCAAGTCAAACATTTCCCATTTTGATTTGTATTTATATGTACTAAGAGTATCTAAGCATTTATTTCTAGATCTCCCTGTCTAAATATTTTGCGGCTACTATAATAGGGGGCATCCAAGAGATTTTAAGTCCGAAATAGTGAAGTGAGATTGAATTCTGTACAAAATTTGAAGAGCATACGACCTCTCAGTCTATCGTAGAAGGTTCCCATGCTTTTTTGAAAGTAATCAATTTGTACAAAATAGACAAATGCAAGTGATATATGTATATAAAAATTGAACTGAGACCCATATATTCGTGGACGAATTTGACATTTCTACAATTGATAGTACGTCAGTAGATATACGTAAAATACGAAAATCACCCTTACTACCTATGTTATAAATCTGTCAAGGTCAAAGTGTATCTACCGATGCGGCGTCACCTGCAGGTACGGTTTAAAAACGAGATCCTAATTCCGTGTAACTGAAAATGAAATTGGTCCACGAACATAGATCCAGGTTTGGATATAGAGATATCTTGCAGAGCAAACCAGTCATTGATGTCCAAGGCTAACTGGAAAATCCATACGAAAATTAAAAATATTATGATAGTCCAGATTATCATGCTCCATGTGTCAGGAAAAATACCATAATACAATTAGTAAAAGATTACTAAACGGTAAATATGGCTCCTCTACATACGTCCCATAAACACGTCGCCCGGTTGGTGCCTCTTGGAATACTTGCCACCGAGAGGCTTAGGCTTTGGTTTGACGAGGGTGGTGAAGCAAGGCGCGTCGGGGTGACGAAACTCCCACATCGCTTGCCACATCTTTAGCCCGTTTTCTAGCCGGTAGTTGTTCGTGAAGTCCGATTCTTTCAAGTGTTGAGAAAGCGGTGCGAAGAGGAACACAAACAGCTGAAAAAATAATTCGGTTATTAAAAATTAGTTTGGTTAAATAAGTCCAGCGAGATTCAAAACCGAGTAGTCATGCCTTGACATAGCCCCGTATCGATAAGCCATGGATGAAGCACACTGGCTGATCAAATGTAAAATTCGCTTACTAACTACCCTCATATAGTGAGTATTTCAGCGCCATCTATGGAACATGTTTTGAAACATTTATCAATTTGTTACATGGAATGATTAAATCATATGAGTACCTAACAATTTCTGAAATCGAAAGCAATTGGACCGGCGTGTTCGCGCATTAACGTAGAACCAGTAACTGCCATGAGCCAAGGTTCGAACCTTAAAGGGAATACTACATGGCGTGTGTTGCTTAGTATATAATTTTATTTGCTAAAAGGCTTGTTTCCCCGTTCACCTCTTTTGTGCGGTGAAGCAGTGAAAGCCTCTTATTTTAACTGTAAATGTTAAAGTTAAAAAACCTCAAAAATTGTTAATATAAATAATTTTTGAGGCCTTCCGCAAGTTTATATTTATCCTAAATTAAAAATGGCAAAATATAATTCTCACCATTGAGCAAGAATTAATACTTGTTTAATTGCTTTCACTTATTGGGACAAATGTTTTGCATTGCTAATACACCTTAGATAAAGCACCGTGGGTGATGAAATCAAAGATTCTTTGCTTAGCAGTTACCCCATCTTTTATTTAGCTCTTAGACTTGTATGTGGGGTTTTCGAAAAATGTGATCAATAGTAATTTCATTTCAATACTTACTGTCATTGCAGGAATCGTAAACAGATAATGGAATGGATTGGAAAAGTATACACCATTCTCATAGTCACTCTCGGTGCACTCATCAGATGCATCAAGTATAATCCAATGCAGCGTGTACAGCAATTTTGTTTCCACATTTCCAAGGGATTGCATGTTGTCCTTTACTCTGAAAGGTAAATCCCAAGAGTGACAATATTAATGAGGGCTTAGACAGCTGTTTATTATGCAGCAAAAATATGGGCAAGAAGAAATAGATTTAAGGAAGCATTAAATCATTGTTACATAACAATATTGTATGGTCATAACATTTGGTGTAGCCTTAAACTCTGCTTACATCAACTGAGACAAACTTTGTAAAATACTTCCAAATCTCATAAAATATTTGATACATTTTTAGGAGATTTCGCAGATAATACTACTCCAGCGCCACTTAGAACTCGCCAACACTTCTTTCCAAATGGTAGCTCGGGTCATGTACCCGTGGTTGCCATTCTTTGTAGATTGGGGCTGTTCAAAATTGGCTGTCTGTGTTTGGTGGCTTCATATTTCCCTATTATCCATAGGAAGGGAAAATAAATTTTGATGGTGTCATTGAAGATTTTAGTAGCAAATAAAGTAGGATAAGCATGTTTAGAATTTATTGTTTTACTGTAGATTATGCTCAATATAAAAACATATTTTGGTTTATGAGTTTAGTTTAACCTTAGTTACCTGATTTTATTGCTTACCATAGGCAGTATAAAACACATTCCATCTGAAGTAATATGTTCAATCATAATATTTATACATAGAAAATGTTTTAAATTTACTGCTTTAAATTACTTAAATAAAGAATCCAAGATTTAGTGATTGTGTGATGGCATATAGGTTACCTGTTGTGCAGCAGAGCAGCTAATGCATGCATCACATGCGGCAATGCTGCTTGAATAAGCCTCCATCTTGGAATAGATTCTATGGCATCCGCTAAGCTGATTGAAAGGCCGAACCTCAGATTTTGTACAAGTACTTTCTCAAATGACTGTAATTAAATGGAAAAAAATCAAGTAGAAAAAAACATTAATGTATTGGAAAATCTTCTTCCAGAGTATATATTTATATATTATAACTGTGTATAATATTGTCATGAGATAATTACAGTTACTTATCAGCTAAAACCTTTTAATTCATGTATGGTATTAGGTATTTGAAAAATACCTTATATAAATGGTAAAATTTTGATATTGTTAGGTACTTTATTAAATTATTTACCAAAAAATGCAGATCTCATTCAAAAATATTTTATACAGTAAGGGAATCTAATTGGCTCCTGTACATAGTTGTGATATTTCATTTTTTAGTATTGTTCAAGGTGCCACTTAAATCTTTATCTGTTTTGCAAATAAGGTTTCAGTGTTTAATAAATGAGGATGTAAAGTTAGGGAAAGTTAAGCTTATAATACTTAAATGTATAAATGCAATGTCTGGTATTTTAAGACTAAGTATCACTTTTAACTTTATAATCCCATTCACAATTTCCCTGAAATATGTCAAATCTTAAATGCACACAAACTAGGGTGGTAATATTGTACGCTGTGTGTAACATTAAATTATGTAACTTATATACATTTATTCAATGCCTTTATAAAAACAATATGGGCAATACTGCACATGTGGCACAGGAGTATAAGTCGTTGCCTCTCTACTGCCTTATTCAGGCGAAGTCCCACACAGGGCAACTATTCCTGTTGCTCAAATAATTTAACTGAATCTGGGTGTGCTTTATGTGCGTAAAAAAATCTTCCGCATGGACCACCTGCATTAATTGGTTGATGATAAAGCAATTCATGTACATACTACATGGATATTTGTTAGTAATTATACAAAACTTTGGATTTTTGAAGATTAATAACTAAACCATTGTGTTTTATTGTAGGTAATGTACATAGAATTATTTATCATCATCGTAGCTATAATATAATATCCAATGAGCCTGAAATGAATTGAGTTTGAGCTAAATTCTGATAAGGCCAATTCTGACCTGGCCGGGCTGCTGGTAACCCTGGGAGATACACATTATATTGCCTGTTATAAACATGATTTACTATGCAATACCATCCTAAAAGTCAATATGATACTAGTAAGAATATTAGTTACTAAAGTTTTAAAATATGCTCGCATCTCTTTAGGAAAATTGATAGTTACAAAAAATCCGGATACAATAGATCAAAGTTGTTGATAATAATAAGAACATGAATTAAAATATATAATTACATTAATAACGACTTACCTTGCAAGCTTCTTTGACTTCCTAGAATGTACATGAAAGGAAATAGGCACTATGAAAGTTAATCATTTTATAAATACATACTTATAGAAATTAGAAATAGGTAACTATAGTATGTATGTTTTGGTTTTTTTTATTTGTTTTGGGATGGGAACATGTCAAACTTTTTGTCACTGTCATTTCGACATTTGATGAGTTTGACAGTTACAATGAAAGCAATGATGGAGCACTGATAATCAATGATGAAAGAAAGGGTAGCTACCCTTTCTTTCATCATTGCTGATAATACATTACTAAATTACTAAAATAGACTAATATTTTATTTGGGTAGGTGCGCAGAATTTATGTGAATAAAATTAAAATTAGTGTCAAATTAAAATGAATAAATATTGTTTTAAAGAAATACTACTGCTCCAAATTAGAAAATAAACCATACAATTTAAAACAGTGTTGATCATTCTTAATTTTTGAAATGATTTTACGTCTAGTGACTAGCACAGATAACTATGTAGTGCTGTTCTGCGAGCCTTGAGCGGTGAACGTAAAATCATCCTTAGAAGAAGAATATTAAATTAATGATTATGAAGTGCAAATAGGTTTCAAAGGAAGAATACCTATACAGTTAGGTAAGTTACTTACGAAAACTCGTGCCTAACTATACAAAAAATCACAATGGTGACTGATTAGTATACCTAGTACCTATGACATACTTCAGTGCTTATTGTTTCTTTTTTAATTTTACAAGTGATGGTTTGATCACTCGGGCTCGGACATCGTGGGTCCATCAGATGAAAATGTAGATAGGCAAGTTTTTCATTGGTAGGTAAACTAGGTATACCTATTCTAAAAAAATAATTGACTTCAATATTATATAGGTCCAGCAATAAACCGCAACGGTGGATACACTTTGAATTTGATAGTGTACCTACCTTATGTGCAGCCGATGTATGTATGCTTCTATGCTTTCATGTCACCTATCTGTTCAGGACATTCTACCTCAAATATGATCAAATCTAATGGAAAATGACTCAACTGACAGCTCATGAGTTTCTTGTTAAAATAAACTACGGCAGAATATTTTTTTATGTCATACATTTATTATTAACGGTTTAATACTATCGCTTCGATAGGAAGAATGTTTCATAACTTAATCGTAGGTAATTACTTGGGTCCTGCATCCCAATGCAGATCGATTAATGCCACTCATAAAAAAAGATTTCAGCGTTACAGTCTGATACTTACAAAAATAACCATATTTGAATTGACCCGGACACAAAGTTTCAAATACCTACTTACTTTTAAAAACCTGCCCGTACTCTCCCGCATGCACTCTACTCTAAGACAAATCGATTGTTCGATTAATCGGTCGATTAATGGCCCATAGTTACAGCTGGACAAGTGCCCATCTTTGGTCTGGTACCAGCTCTCATTTATTTACTTAAGAAAATAACTAAAATAATTCTTTCTAATCTTATAGTCTTAGTTATTTGCTGTTTCTGTTCAACGATTTGAACATCCGTTCAGCCTACAACACAATATATCTATCTATATACCTACTATCTATATACCTACTATCTATATACCTATAGGTACGCAACAATACAAAAAACAGAAACATTTTTTTCTAGATATGGCAGGCCAGATTCATTGATATCCAATATTAAAAAAAAAGCTGATAGGTGCTCCAGGATCTTAATTGAAAAATAATATTTTGTTTCTTTCGTAGAAACAAAATCTTATTTTTTTAGCTATATTATGCTTGAATAACAATTTACTTACACAAGGTATCTGCACTTATCAAGGAAGTGATTGCCTTCGTTACTAGATATATACCTATATAAATTCTATACGTTTTTGAAGGGACATGATGAAGATATCAGTACTTACATAGCGAGAGTATATGAGCAAGCGATAAGCACAATGCATGATGTGTACTTACATAGTGTCCAGGAGCACGTTGACAGAACTGCGTGTTATCAACAAATAAGTGATTTTTACAATCAACATATATGACAATACAACATATAGGTAACTCTAAACACAAAAATACAAACATACAAACTCGAAAAGTTTCCCTGTCAAGTCTATTACCAGGTATCAGTGGCGGTGATTCATATTTATAATGATGCTTTAGTCTTCTCGTTCATCAAATTAGTATAATCCATGATACTGGCCTTATTCAGCTAAAACCGGCACAAAACAAGCGTTTTTTGTACATGAGCTCTCTGTATGAGTACTTACCTATATCTATGAGATTTAACAAGAACTAATCAGACTAACGCCTTCAGTAATACAATATTAGAATCAGAATCACATTTTGCAACTGCCACGTACCTATCCTAGATAATAGACCATACAGGAGTTGGCCCATTTTTTTCATAAAATAAAACACACAATTTCGAAGTCATTGCCATGATGATACAGCTAACATACATAATTTTCCATTCAAATAGAGTCACATGGATAAATAAGTATCGTTATTATTGAAGTGCTCAAAGTGTTGAATTTGTGGAATATCGTATAGTCGCACATGCATGCCAATTACACCAACTGAGATCTCGAAAGGAGTCCCTGATCTTTCGTTAGTGCAATTCGCATTGTAGAATTTAAAGCGAATAAATGCTGTACAAATCGGATTTCTTTACATTTTTTACGTCGATATTTCGTATGAAAGAACACGTAAGTAGTTCATGATGTTTACACAACTTAAGTTTCACTCTGTATATAGGGTATTAATAATTCTGTTAACGTAGCGTATGTACATTGGCAAGCATATAGTTGTACAGGTTTGGATAGTCTTTTATACATAAATTCCATTTCACAAACATTTAAAAAGGCACCGTAGGTACTTACCATGCAAGCAGCATCGTGGACTTTCCCAAGTCGCGGTCTTACGAACGGCGTAGTTTGTCGCCATAGGAAGATCTGAACAGGAATTGGCACCACTTCGTCTGTGTTTGGATCCTCCTCCGAAGCATCTTTTACTTTCATTGTAAAGATTTCTCCTAGTAACACGCATTTTCAACTTGATTTAGTATATAAAACAGATTGACAGAAATCTTTAAATAACTATGTTCAAATTGATTAATCATTTTTATTTAGGTGTATAGATTGATTTTAATCGCAGATTCTATATTTTTTAAAGATCGAGTCTTGTTTAAATATGAAAGAACTAATTATTTGCTTTTTCTTTGTCGCAATGTAGAGTAGATTTTCTATGAATTAGTTCGCTAATTTGTTCAAGGATTGTGTTTATGTTTCAAGCATTGTAAATGATCACATTTAAACTCTCTAAAGGTATTATTTAATTACATAAATTCGTTTTTTATACTTAAAATATAAGTTGACTGCTTGCTAGCTTTCTTGTTCCACCGTTATCACATTTCAATAAACTAAATGTAGAGCAATATTAACCGCTGTGATAATCTAATAAGAAAAACCCACGAACGCTGTAACCCATAGATGAGCTTAGCTAGGGAAATAAATCCATGATGTATAGTACCACTTTCAAACAACTCCTATGTTGTGTTCTTGCTTTCCAGCGTGTGATGAGCGGTTACTGTAGGTAACCGTAACATTGTGCTTGCAACGACTGGCGGTCTTATTAATAATTTTATTAGTCGGGCTATATTCTTGTTTGCTGGCGTTGTTCTATAAAAACATTGGCTCTGATATTTAAAGAACTTCATTGATCTTTTTTGGTTCAAAAATCTGTACCTTCATATGCACGGATGATGCAAAATGTTATTCCTAACTATACCACTATAGAAAATAGGTAGAGCTGCTTATTTAGCACTTCAGAGATCCACCTACGAGTAATTGTCGATTTTGAAACAATTACCCACGGGCGGATTTCTGGGTTAGGTAAATTTATTACATTGGGTGACCGAAAGGGAAAGGAAGCCTAGCTTTTGATCTTAATATAACTAGGCTTACCTACATACCCAATATCCTGGCTTACGGGAGTTAAAAGGGCAATAGGCACAAGAAAGTATACAAACTGCCCATTACCATCACAAATGACGTATGCACATACTTTATTATGGGGTGAAGTTTTAAGTGCATACTATGAAAGATATTAATAATTTAATGGATGTATAAATACAATAAGCATACAGCATCATCAAATGTGAAAATAAGCCTTTAGTGTTTAGGTATAAGATTTTAAATTAAATTCGTTTATTTTCAAACCCGCATTACAATGAAATCTCCTGAATCACAAATTTTACCCATAGGGCAGAGTTTGGCGGTTTGCTCTAGAGAACTATTTAAGAATTTTAGCAAAACGTTATATAAGCTAGATCACCAACGATGTTTTAAAGGGTGTAACTAAAGGGTGTAGGGTTTTATTAAAAACTTGCAAACATACCTCGTTCGTCCTAATTAACACATCGTCACTGGTAAGTTATAGCAAACACTGTTTACATCCCATAATGACACCATGAGAAGGGGAGAACTGAGAACCTTGCCGAAGGGACGCGACACAAGGAATGAGGTTCCGCGCAACACCACCCAGACGGGAGTATAGGGTTGGCAGTGAAAAGTTTTCTTGGAAACTAATTAGTCTGTTATTGTGTGTTTATATATTTTTGATTAAAATATTAGAAAAGTGGGTAGGTACCGTTCCCTACGATTTTTACAGTTGGTAAATGTTCAAGCAAATATTCCAGAAAGAATAGAACTGTGTATCTCACAACCGAAGCTTTATTGAAATCATTACTGCTCGACAATCAATTTAAACGCGGTTCGGTTTTTAGTGGTGCATGACTAACTAGTAAATCTCTTTATATACTAAGGAAGGCATGGAACCTTCGGTCCAAATTACATTTGGCTAGTTTTAAGCGTATACTGCTTATAAAACGTAAAAGTATTGCTACTGGGACGATATTTTTAAAACATAACTGGGGTGCTTATTAATTTGGTAGCGGTATGGTAAAAAAATATTTAAATGCTTTAGGTAAGTATTTAATTTTTCGTTACATGTAATTTTGTCCCTTGAGTCCATCATTGGCAAAGTTATCCTATAAAGCTTCCCAGCTTTATTACTAGATTGCGTTACAAAAACTAAAAATTTAAAACAATGTATGTCAGGAGGTAACAACCCTATGAAGCATTCAGCATTGATCTGTGCGCGCGGATTTAGAGGTGGAGAGGCAGCCTCCCGTTGGTATAACAACGGCAACATGGCTGCTTTCCATCCAGCTGGAAAATCTAGGTGAAGTGTTCAATAAGAAATATCTATTATTTTGATCAAATCTCTATAACACTGTTAAAAAAGGTAAAAAAACTGTATTTTTAACTCTCTCTAAATAAATGCTACATTTGAGTTCACTAGTTCGTAGCTTATTAATTCTATAGAGAAAAACTGGCCAAGAGGGAGCTTTTACGCATGAAAAACGAATAAACTATGTTTAGTCAGCATCTGAGTACCTAATCACATTTAATAATATCTGTAATATCTGGGGACAATGTCACACAGATTGTCCTAGCCCCAAACTAAGCAAAGCTTGTACTATGGGTACCAGGCGACGATATACATACTTATATAGATAGATATATACTTATATACATAGAAAACATCCATGACTCAGAAGCAAATATTCGTGCTCATCACACAAATATTTGCACTTACCGGGATTCGAACCCAGGACCACCAGCTTCGTAGGCAGGAGCACTACCAACTAGGCTATGGTGACCTTTACCTTACCTTTTAGTCTAGGTACTTGTCAGAATAACAAACTGGAAATTGAATCTAAGCTATACAAATAGATAAGGGAGCCTATATAATTAGGAGCCATTATTGAAGTAATTCTATTTCTATACAATTCTTCTGTCAAATTAATATTATCCGAAATAGAAATACATCTTACGAAACTGTTTTGTTTATGCGAATGCACACATTTTTGTAGATTTTGTTTCGTATGCTAAATAACCAGCAGTTTTCATTCTTTTCTATGCAGATGCTGTTCTTTAATTAGGTGATAAAAGTCTAGATACCTTCATAAGCGAAGATATACGTTGTAGTTTATTGTTGCTAAAGACAAAAAATAAACAAATAAAATCTTTTAGTCTACTCAAAATGAAAACATTATTCAATAGAATTGCCCTATCAACCCTCCTACATTACTAGACTAGGTAATATGTCCCAAATAAAATGAGCGCGCAACATAAAGACATTGAATTAACAAGATTGACATAGTTATCAATGTTCACTTTGTGGCAGGCAATTTACTTTATAAATAAACAGACGGTAGGGAGTGCCGGCACTAAACAGTATCCATTTTATAGATTGTTTCCCTAGTAATGTCCATATACATTGTCACCGCCACCTTGTTACACCTACTTCTGCAAATGCGTCTGTAATGGCTTGTATACTAATGGTGGCAATTCTAACTTTAACACAAATAAACTAGTTTCCACAGATTTCCATATTCTTCTTTCAAAATATACGTGAAAAAAGGACTAGGCTCTTTCGATACTAGGTATTTATGCACGCGCGAGGTACTTTATGAAGCTAAAATGAATATATGAATAAACTAGTGAAGATCCCAGAGACCGAATCAGCGAAAACATCGTACGTCGCGTCAGACTGTACGAGATAAGAATAGTTCTTAAACATCTTAAGAACAATAAGACACCTGGTCTTGATAGAGTTAAAGCTAAGCTACTGAAGGCAGTTGGTACACCAATCCTAGAGGCTCGAAGCATGGCACCGACGTGTGGTGGTTCTCTTTTTTATAATGTGCGCACACTTTTGATGACTTCCCGCCTCCTCAAAGAAGCCGTTTCTGAAAAAGCTTTAGCAACATATAATATATATGCTGCGGCATGTAATGCAGAAGACCGAAGAGTATAATCGGCCATTATGATTAGCGTTTGAGAATTGGATTGAAACATGAGCCGTACTGAGGTTTCAACAAAAGTACCATGTTTACAACTGCTAGGTATATTGACGTGTTAAGCAACCATCCAATTCGGTAGGTCTAACTTCGAGATAAGGCAATCGTCGAATCTACATAACTCGACTAGGCCGTGTTCTGGGAGCTACATAATATCTTACGTTTCAAATACCATAATGTCTCAAGTTGATGTTTTCCGACCAGTGTGAGTTGTCAATGGTCTACGGAAGGTCACTTACTATGAACGTCGCATACTATGGCTCTCCCAAAGAGCAATAAAGAGGGCTATGCTAAGAGTACGCTGCGAGAAAAGAAAATCTGGAATATTAAAAGCAATTTAAAGCAAGCAATTAAAACCAAAGTAACAGACATAGCCTGAATAATTCTTAAACTGAAGTGGCAGAGGGCGATGAACATAGCTCGTATCTACAACGTAAGCTGTAGGTAAGGCCGTTATTGAAAAAGTTAATAAATTAGCTTAAACGGCGATGGCCAGAATCAGGGCCAATGTTTTCCATTTTAATTAACGTTTTGCTTTATAATTTAACGTTATGTGACTAGTAATGAGTAGTGAGTAATTAGTAGTATTTTGATGTTATCAGCTGGTATTAATAAACGTATTACCTACTAACATCAGAATAGAAATGAAAAGTGAAATAAGGGTATTAAATCTAAACCGAATAACGTATATAGGGACAGCAAAAACAGTAGGTACAGGACGCCAGTACATCAAGCTACCCCAATCTGTCAAATTTACCCAATTGAAAGTGAACCTTTTGCGTATGTGATAAAGTTGAAAATTTGTAAAAGAAATTTGACAGATTGGGGTAGCTGGATGTGCTGGCGTTTTTTATACCTACATAGATAGAAAACCTGAATTTAGAGCAGTATTATGACCTCGCGTTCTGTCAATACTATGACGCTCAAGGAATCCTGATTTTATGTCATTTGTCAAGTTGCCAGGTCTTGTTATTTTTTAAGCTCTAAATAGCTTACGTTCTGCGTGATGGATATGCTTAACCTAGCCTATGACACTTGCAACACACATTTTTTTCCCTTGTTTCTATCCGCGATTATCCTCATAGTTATAACATAAATACCTATAAGATTTTGTATTTTAAATTGACTTATAGGAGAGTTACCCTATTCTGTGAGGCGCTCATGCTAGATGCTTTTACTGATTCGTAAATGATAGGGGAGGTTAAGCAAGTGGGCTTGTGGTCAATCCATAGATGGTTGACCGCTAATAAGGTTTTATTTCTGAGTGTCTCCGTGCTTCGGTGGGCACGTTGAGCAGACGGTCCCGGTTGTAGCAATTACCGTTACACCATGTTAGAGGCCTACTGGGCGACCTGAACAACCCTGATACTAGGGTAACCACTGCCCGTACGATAAGTATGTACCATCCTCTGATGTGCTCTGCTTTATTTATAGATTAATTTTATAGTTATATTGTGGCTTACCGTGGCTTTTAAATAAATATGCACTTGTTTGTGTTCCGAAAAATATATATGGCTGTGTTAAATTTAGTAATGCGGGATCACTGGTTTCACAAAATTATGTTAAACCTGATATCCTAAATATTCTCTGAAGAAAAAATCTCTATATTGATACGATACGATGGTTTAAAAAAATACCCAATAGAGATACCTTAAGTTGCTCATTTCGATTTTAATGCCAATTTTATCGATGACTTTTACATAGAGTTCAAATCTGGTTAAAGAAAATGCACAAGGAGTTTACATTGTCATTTTTACCATGTGATATTTATAAGTAGATCTTATAATGGTCAAGACATAGGTATATTTCCTTTTTTTATGTTCAGATTTGTTATTAGATCGACGGCGATTTGGTGCTCATCGAATCCTCACTGGCTTAACCTAAACTGACCCTCCGCAGTTGTGGTACAAATTGACTTGAGCATTACTATAGTCCGTGCATTACAAGCTGGGTTGCCAACTGGAAACCAGCGCTTGATTTAGTGCTTAAAGGTCCACTATTACAATTCAATTTTAAATTTAAATTATATTAAATTCAATATTAGCTAGTATTAATTAATTTTCTGAATGATTGTACAGACAGCACATCCAGCTACCTCAATCTGTCAAATTTCTTTTATAGATTTTCAACTTTATCGCAAAAGTATAAGGTTCACTTTCAATTGGGGAAAATTGACAGATTGGGGTAGCTTGATGTGCTGGCGTCTGTACATTTAAATGTATTTTCCTTTTGTTTTTACGACTAATTATTTTCTTGTGTGTTGAGCTGGTATTTATGTATGTGTTTTGTTTCTTTCTAAGTCAGGTTGGTAAATACCCTTATTTTTCTGTGTATCTCCTACATATTCCTCCTTCATATGTATGTAATAACGTTAAACATTTAATACACACGATAGTACACTTACAACTCCGCCTTTTCCATCTTATTTTTCCTTGTCCAACGGTTGTCTGGAAGAGATCGCTACAAAGCGATAAGACCGCCGATTGTACCTGTATTTTCTTATACCATTAAGATATTATGTATTGTCTTTTCTGGTGCAATAAAGTGTATTCTATCTCTATCTATCTATATTCTCAAGAACAGGAAACCAAATATGTATTATTGGCACGGAAAAATATTTTAGGAGTTCGTAATTTCCAAAACGTTATAGTTATAGCAATTCGGAGCACAACCACTAGTTTCCAACAAATAGGAGGACCTCTATTCATTTAATGGCTGCTATACAATAAAAAAAAATGTTTAATATGTGTTTCAATATTGACAACAAAATGTATGTTCTGTTTAAAGCATCTTCTACACGGTTGCAAACCAACGTCCCGAGTTCCAACAGAGGTAATCCTGGTGGTTGCCATCCATCTAGACTGCAGATGTGCAGTAAGTTTAAACCCCCATACAGTAAGTATAGCCTAGATATAAAACATATGATGTCCTTTAAGTAGTTCAATCCGTTAAAGCTATAGAAATTGATAGAGGTAGCAGTGATAAAATCATATAAACTAGGGCAAAAATGCATTTTACAAGTATATATACATATAAATAAATAAGAAATAGATTCAGCAGTTATAGATGAGTCACTCCCCCAAATATGTCAACACAAAACAATTTTCTATTTAGATGTCCGTTTTAAAACAAAATATATATTTGGACGATTTGAACGATTAGGTTAAAATACCGATACGAATTTGTACATACGACAAAAGTTTTGTAACTTACCTACGAAATTCTTTTATATTTTTCTCCGCCTACGTGCTACAAAAGAAGATATTAATACGTAATATTCAGTTTCCTCTGCTTACGTTCAAATGCTAAAATATGAATGTAGGTGAAATATCTAGATATATAAATAGAACGGTAATTATTTACCTGAGTTACGCAATTCCGTAGAGTTATTTACCTAAAACTGTGTGTGAATCATCACGAGCAACTCACTGGAGCAGCATTTAAAAATATGCTTTCAATTCATTTATGTGTTATCACATCTGTAGTCTGATGTATTTGGTATGGAGAGTGGTGTCCTTCTATTATTTAGTGAAAAGCTATTGTAAAATTTCTTTGCTCGTATGTCTTACTATCACACTAATATTATAAAGGCGAAAGTTTGTGAGTGTGTGAGAGTGTATGTTTGTTACTTCTTCACGTCTAAACGGCTGGAGCGATTTTAATAAAATTTGGTATGGATTTAGCTGACACCCTGGAATAACACATAGGCACAAACATCAATTATAAAATTTAACTCTGGTAAAACCGCGGGGCATAGCTAGTTCTGTAATAAAACGAGCTGGTTTCGACTAAATAATTTCCAGGTTATAACCATTTACTGTTGTTTCATGTTTTTTTTTAACTAAATGAAAACGAAAAACTTTTTACAAATATATAATTCACGGGCACAAAATATACCCAGACTCCGAAAAGCTATAAATGGATGACATAAATAGTTGCGGGTACAGTTCGGGCATCGAACCTGACACACGTGAGTGCCAAAGTATTATTTAAACCATTGCGCTACACGGCAATCTCAGTTTTTATAATGTTATTTGTTTTAAATTATTTACGAAATTCATTTAGTGCAATTAATTCATTGGAGTTAGTTTAAAAATAGATCTTCGTAGAGAAGTGCCAGTAAATAAAAATATCCCACTGCTGCTCATGGATCTCATCTCGTCTACAAATAACTTTAAAAGATCTATAAAAGCCAAATTGCGTGGCAGGGCTTACTACAAAACTTCTGATTATTTAAGTGACAAAAGGGCTTGGGATTGAGTCGCTCTAAATTAAAATCATTAACAACCATGTAATTTTATATAAAGAAAAAAATATTTTCTAAAAGTATTCTTACCGAGTTTTCTGGCAGTTTCTCAGTAGCTGCCATGTCATGCACGGTAGGCTAAAAAAAAGACGATTCCACAGAAATTAATTTTGAGTTAACCTCCGTTTTTTGTACCAACAAATTAAATTACTTTTTACGAAGGTACTACGTAAAAATTAATTTAATTTGTTGCATATAGCTAGCCATCAGACGACTTTTGGCTGATATGATTATATCACAAAAAACTGAATCGCATAACTAAGTTTATTTGAAGAATATTAGGCTTTTTTTGGTTTTTTGTAATTATTGCAAATCTTGTCTAAACGTTTGGGATATAAAGACAGCGAACCTCTGTAGTCAAAATTGTTTTTTTAATGATCCTATTTGGGTCTTCGAGCGTTTGGTCAACGTATTTGGGTACGTGTAAATGGTGCAACTGTAAGTATTAAAATTATTAATTTTATATCAATAATACAGATTTTTACATAATTATCAAAATTAACAATCACTGACAACCATACAGAGTCTTGACATTGTGTCTAGGTAATTCCTCAGTCTTATCGTTCTGAAATAAGCCGCTCGTACATATGTTGCGTTTGGAAAAGCTACAACTCCACTTGAATTTTGAACTTTCAAATCTTGTACCTTTTGCAAAGAAAATCAATAATTGTATTTGCGATGTTAAGAACTATGTCGTCTTATCTAGCATTTTAAGTTGTTGCGATATATCGCTATGAGATTATACAGATGGATTGAGGCCCATTATATAGCGTACATATTTTATGCTAGGTATAGAATTTAAAAAATATAAAAATTGTGATAAATTAACACACCATTAAACTTCAAGAGAGGTGTTAAGCAGAGAGGTGTTTTTTGTTGCTTTCTATGCTACCAAATTAGCACACATGCATTGGGCCCATCTAGTGGTAAGCAGTTTCGGTAGGCTATGACGTTTGCATCACTCATGGCATCACCATGCGTTGCCGAATTTATGATGATCTCTGATATCCAGATATTCGGGAACACAACTTTAAGGGCTGTGGATAGGTTGAATGTTGGCAAATCACATTTTCTTTTTCTACTTAAATAGTAAGTACTTAAAAGGACAAAATTAAATTTAAAATCTAACAAAAGAAACATATGCATAACTTATGTTGATATTAGACTTTTTAAACTAAATATAATTTCATATAAAATTGTAGCTCACTACTTTTTGTCGAATCAAAACTTATCAAAAGTGTTTCAAATATATTGTTTACATTTTTAATTAGATAAGGTTGCCGATTTCAATCTATCCACAACTCGTAACAATATTATGCCATTACTTGGTGAGTATTTTCTAAGGTACCACTTTAGAGAAGCTGTTCATGCATGAGGAATGATGTAATTTACCTCATTGAAATGTTGCTAACATTGAACGCTACCCAATGTAGATGCTAACTAGAGCTCATGCTTAAAGAAGAAGAGAAATAGTCAATTATTTTCGTAACATTATTAAAATTATACATCTTTCAATTAATTTACTTAATGGACTACATTAAAAATCTAATTATGTTACTTGTACCTGCCAATAATTTACAGAGCGATTGTTTTATCTTCCAACCTATTAACATTATCAAGATTCAATCCACTAATTGATTGCAAGTCAAACTGTCAAACCTATGCAGCTGTGCCGTACGATTGCAAGATTTATCATTATACGAGTATCATTCCACACTGTGGAAATTTCTGCTAGAAAAACTATCTATACCTATGTTCCGACATATGTACAGACGCCAGCACATCAATGTACCCCAATCTGTCAAATTTCCCCAATTGAAAGTGAACGTTAAGCTTACGTGATAAAGTTGAAAATCTTTAAAATAAATTTGACAGATTAGGGTGGCTGGATGTGCTGGCGTCTGTACTATAGTATAAGTTTAGGGTTCCATACCTCAACTTTAAATGAATTACCTTAAGCGATTCGTATGGGTAGTGGTTACCCTAATTTCAGAGTTGTTCAAGCCACCTAGTGGGGTTTTGTCTTGCCGATTATGGTCTACTGGCAAAGGCTGGGACCGACAGCTTTACGTGCACTCTGTAGCACGGAGACCATTAGAAATTAATTAAATTTTCGCTTCACCACTATCTGTTGTTAAAGGTCCGTAAATGTAATTTTCGGATTGGTAAGGGCAACTCCACATGTTCTTAGAAAAACTCAACTACTATCGAGATAAATTCTATAGTTTATGATATCTAAGTATAATAATAATGGGCTTTCGTACGTTGACGCATACCTACGTTCATTTACCAGAGAGTCCAGCTGATACTTTGCGGATCAGTCCCAAAGATGAGAGCAGAACTCCATGGAGGGTCAGACTTGAACTTTGTGTAGATTTAAAAGCTGTTCCCTCGCGTAGTACCGTCTCACCTTATAGGATACTATGCTTTTTAGCAGATATCTTAGCTTTGGACTCGATGGATCGGCCGACCTTAAATTTAGAATAGTTTTACAGGTTGCGCATAACTAAACTTAATGCAAATATAAATAAAAAAAATACAACTAGACTTTAGGAATTGGGGTCATATTTTCAAAACTAATATTTCATATGAAACGGATTTATTTGCACATCATCATTACAGCTAAATAAGTCCACTGCTGGACAAGCCTCCCTCAAGAATCGTCTTGGGGGGGATATGCCATAATCGCCACGCTTGGCAGACGGGTTGGCGATCGCAGTAAGATGGTCATAGTAATCAGAAGGAAGCTGCTGCCCATCCTCTGGTAGATATTCCCTCGGGTCGACTTCTACGCCCCGCACGGGATGAGATGGGGTGATGATATTCTGATTCCGATATTTGTCGCCGTCATCACACAGCATTTATTTGCACATCTGAGATAGTATTTTTCTTTGTTTTTGAATGATCAAAATGGCTGAACATGGGGCGCTTATAGCTAGTTAGTAGTTACCCTCATCGGTCTGTAAGTTAACGGCGAACTTATGCACCAAAGTCTGCGGTCTCTCTTAAGATCTAATAGGCTATCGTCAAAGAGGTTTAATTTAATAGCGTCTTCTTGCTTTAGAGGCTTCGTTTGCAGGGTAGGTACGCTGTCGTTACTGGTTGTAGTCATGAGTGACTTGAACAACCGTGACTCTAGTGTAAGTAATTTAAATATCAAAAATATTCCAATTCCCCAATATCTCCAGAAGTAGTATTTTCAAAATTTTAAATAATTGCCGTTAATCGAAAATTATATTAATATAAAAAAACACATTCCACACTAGCATAGCTTTTTTAAATAAATCATCCTTCACAAAGAAATTTGGTAATGGAGTCGGTTTTAGTGGTAATGACTGAATTAAATTCGTTTAAGGAAGGCACGAAACCGCGCTGGATGGAAATAGCGCAAGACCGGCAATTGTGGAGATCTTTGGGGGTGGCCTTTATTAAGTAGTTGACGTATTTCAGCTGATATGATAATGATGATGATGAAGGAAAGTACGGAACCCTCAGTCCACGAACCCAACTCGCCCTTGTCTGTTTGTTTCGCATTAAGATCTACATCTACTTAAAATTTCAGGCAAATTGCTTAAGTTATTTTATGTAGGGTGTGAACATGTATCAAATATATAATTATAATAATCCTGGGACATTATTTACACACGGCCATCTGAACCAAAACTAATCAGAGCTAATACTGTTGAAACCAGATAACTGATATATTACATATACTACATTTCTTTGCAAATACATAAATAGATAATTACACCCAGACTCAGGACAAACATACATGTTTATGTACACAAATATCTGTCCTGGGTGGAAATTCAACCCAGAGTGTTTGTGAATTGTGAAATTCAATTGTGTGGGACTCGACACCGCGCGGCGCTCGGCTTGAAAGGTTCGTTGTCTTTTTTTTAAAGTGTTTATTGGTTATATCTCATAACATCAGTTATGGATATAAGTATGTGCCTATTCTTTGTTCAGAACAGATAATTCTATGATAGAATTACGAAACTTGAACAAAAATAACCCGAGGTTGGAGTTTTCAAATATATGCAACATACTATAGCTATTGGCTGGGCGGTACCAAAATAGATGCCTTGTGTTTTGAATGGAAAAAGCTTTTTATGTATTCGTGAAACTTCATTATAGGTACGATACTGTTATATCGATATGTTATTCCAAATATGTGGAATATAATAATAATAGTTAAATCCGCAGTGGTCCAATCCTTCTTACCTATGACACAGCAATATTTTTTATGTATTTGTAATCGGATCCTCAAAACTGATAACACGATTTCGATGAAGTTTAGAGTGACGGCGTTTTCGGAGACGAGTTAGATCTTAATGCGAGTTATGAGCAGTACAAATGTAGCTCGATATCTCAAATTCTAGAGAATAATTGATCATATAGTACAGTTAATTAATGGTACAACTTCAACAGTCACAATTGAATATTTAACGTGATATTTAAGGGTTTTCAAGAGATGTGTATAAGGTGATTACGATAAAACAGCTTGTTCATTCGAGTTCCGATTACGGCACATTTATAACGGCATATTTATATAGGTTTTTAATTAAAACTATTTAAAAACCTAAATAAATATGTTGTTCATAAAATCGTCGATTACAAAATTGGTAATAGATACGACAGTAAAACCGGGATATTATTTGTCCAACTATCTATACTATAAGTGTTTCTTAATATAATTATGATTCTGATTGAACCATTTGGAACGTGATCACTACAATTACCTTTAACTATATAAACCCAATATATGTATATAGGTACTACAAAGATCTTCCTGGATAATATTGCTTGGAAAGTTTTAGTTCTACCTATTTCATGGGACCTCTTTTATTTATAGCACTGGTCGAAATATATGTATTACAAAACTATATACCAGAGCCATTGATATCTACATATGTGTCAATTAATAAAATTGATATGAAAGGCAAAATGACAAATAAAGAAGGTGTGTGCATAAATTATTTTTTAATTTACTTATTATTTTTTGCTTTGTATGATGTGTATTCCGGATTCCCTTTGTTAATTAGATGATGGTGAGCCCGTTGGGAATCCACGTATTGCAGCTTTGTTGGCGGTACATCTTGTCAGCCAGGTCTTGGAGGAAGCGTATGTCATCGCTAATGCATCTTTGGAATCAGGTTATAACTTATTTATACCCTATATAATAGTTAGTAGTTCTTCTTCAGCGAACTATATTTTTACATATATCTTAAAGTTGTCATTGTCTGTATTTTTGTTAATCAAGGGTTGACGATTTCGCTCCTCTGCCGTCTTTGATTCGTTATATAGTTATTAATAGTTTTACTTTTATTTAAGTATGACAGTAGTGTTCAGATTAGTATGACCTAATTAAGGGTCGATACCACCCCGCCAAATCAAGCTAGACAAAAAGAAGCGAGGTATAAATAGGTTCAATTATAACAATACAGGTCAACCGTGGAATTATCAGTCAATGTTGAAACACAAGAGTGATAAACTCTGCGAAACTGATGATGAAGATACAACATTTGAAGCGTCGAAGGGTGACAGCGACGTGAATGAAAATAAGATAGAGGATGGTGCCAATATAGTTGCTACATCGACACCACAAAAAGTTACAGGTATAGATACTCCAACTCAGATAACATTACAGGCGTCTGCCAATTTGTTTAAAGAAACCATTTATGACTTCAATTAATCAATTAATTTAACATTTGCCCATAATGTACGCTTAAATATGATGAGGATTTGTAAAATTATAATGCGATATTGTTTTTTAGTAAATTTATAGATTATTTCCTGGTCTCCCACTTCTACGATTTGTATCATGCAAGTACAGTTTTGTACGAGGATTTAAATGGTTTTTAGTGAGCGGTAATGGTTGCAATTTGGTTTAGTTCAGTCAGCTAAACAACTGGCTGTGAGTTGTGCTAAAAGTTTATAATATAAATAACTTAACAATTGGTTATTTACGGCTCAATAATATGCCTATATATGATACATACTTAGATAAATTATTTATTTATATATATATATATATATATATATATATATATATATATATATATATATATAAATACACCATATTGATACATAATATATTCAAAATGACACGGGATAATCAGATGTCCCACTTGATGGTAAAATGTCTTGGGTTACATATTTAAATCGACCGCTCCGCCCCCGATCCTTTGGGCGACTTCACATACAGGCCCACAACATAAATATAATAATGCTTCTTCTGTAAAACAAACTACTCATAAAATGCAAAATTAATAAACTTTAAATTAGTGACACTATTCTGACTATTCGGTTTGCTCCCCAATTGTTATGGGTATATTGTTGGTCTATACTCGTATTGTAACTAAATAAATTTAATGACCTGGATCACTAATTTACCTTTGCAATATGTTTTCATATTAACTCTTAATTCCAGATAATTATCTACTGCTCAAGCCAGAGTCTAGTTTTATAGGACAAGGAGATGAAGAATATGATTTGGTAATTTTGACAATCGTAAACTTTTTAGAATTAAGATCATAACTGGTAATCAGCCCTTTGGTAGTTTATTACTCAAATCAATGAACTCTGCAAGCAGCCAGGAGTATGCTGTCTTTTTATCCACCAATAATAGATTTTTTCAAGTATTCTACTACTAGTATTCATATTACAGGATCTGCTTAGCAAATAGTCTAAAGTGTTGCCTAATTCACATGATTTGTCAGAAAGAGTAATATTTCTTTCTTTTTTCACGAAAATATAGCAGCAGGATGAATCAACCAACTCAACATCGATGTTTATAAATCATCTTTTTGATTTGAGCGAGGTCGAAAAAGTTGTAATTTGCGATGAATCTGAAATAATACGAGGCATTCCAGAAAATAGCGATACTATCCCTGAAACAGTGACAAAGATTGTGGATAATGTCACTGATGGTATGACGGACAACGTCCCAATACAAATTGAACCTTCCGCGAAATCCTTCAGTACAGAACATTCAGAATACTCGTTTTTAACTGATGCTTTTGTTACCGATGTTGGTAGAGATGTTGCGTTTTATATTCAAGATGACGATGACCTCGGAGATATCCAATATAACTGTGGAGATTCCCATGTGGTTCCGAAAGTGCAAATAGCAGAGGTAAACGATACTAGTAAACTAAAAATGTAGGATTAGAATAATGCAATTTGATTGACGTCTGCAGTAAAACATTCTAAACACAATCTATACCAATCTCAAAAATAGGGAATTATAAATTTAATCGTCCGGCGGGTCTCAAATCACCACCATTTACCAAACCGGGGTGGGCGCTCTGCGATAAGCTACGAACGATACCCACTGGCAGACCAAATTTAGAATTCCCTTGCTAACACCTTTCCGGAGGATTTTTGAGATTAGATTAACGCTTTGAATTACGAATAATGCTATAAAATTCAAATTTATCAATCTATACCAGTCTTGCGATAAGGTATCCGGTGGTATTTTTGAAGAAAGAATATTTATAAAGTACAATAAAGTAATAAATATTATTATCTAGGCTGGAACAAATAACACATTGCCATTCGAATACAGTCTCAAAGCATTCGATACAGTCTCTATTCCACTACTTTTGAATAAGTTGGACAAGCTGGGTGTTAGGGGCGTACAACAGAAGTTGATTGCAGATTATCTCGATAACCGTTTCCAAAGAGTTAAGGTCGATAACGGGATTAGTGATGACCTTGCCATTACTCACGGTGTACCACAAGGCAGTATATGTGGCCCTACACTTTTTTTGGCCTACATTAATGACTTCTGCAACCTGGAACTCCGTTTCGGTAAGATCATCACTTTTGCCGATGACACTGCCTTACTTTTTCACGCAAATACTTGGGAAGAAGTATTCGAGTATGCTCAAAACGGTTTTAATATGGTTTTCGAATGGCTAAAAGCGAATAAACTTACTCTAAACGCGAACAAAACTGTATTCATTCCTTTCTCAATAAAACATACCGACGTTGACTCATCACTTAATATAACATACCACAACAGTAACTGTCCGGACCCTAATCAACATACGTGCACGTGTCTTACTCTAACTAAAACGAAAATAACAAAATATTTAGGTGTGCAAATTGATAATAAACTAAGCTTTCAACCCCACATTGACTCACTCACATCAAGAACTCGTAAAATGATTTATATCTTCAAAAATCTCAGACATGTTGCAGATATCAATGTTATTAATATGGTTTACTTTGCACTAGTACAATCTATAATAACATACTGTATTTCTTGTTGGGGTGGTGCTCCAAAAACATATCTGATAAAATTAGAAAGAGCTCAGAGAGCCATCTTAAAAGTCAGTCGGCACCTCCCCTTTCGCTTCCCAACTATAGACTTATACCAACAGTGCAAGGTACTAACCGTACGACAACTTTTCATACAGAATACTATTATTCGTAAACATATGGAGCCAATAATATCGGAACCAAAAGACGCAACTACGCGGTCTGTCCAGCTCATTTATTAAACACAAACTTTGCTCAAAGGTTTTATATGTTTCTAGGAGGCTATCTTTACAACAAAGCTAATAAAACGTTGGGTATTTATGCACTGACAACTTTCCAGTGCAAAAAGAAAGTCAATGGTTGGCTTAAAACTCTAGACTACGACGCCACAGAAGAACTCATACGAATCATCACCTAGCAAAATATTATTCCCTCTTACACTCATTCACACACACACTCACACATACGCACATACACACACATACACACACACACAAACACACACACACACACTACATACACACACCGGCTGGTAAAAATACTTATTAACTAAATGTTTTTGTGTTACCTCACTGAATTGTTTATTTTATCTACAATAACGAAACTAGCACAATGTAAATTTAATTCAGGAAAATATCTCACCTGTCCGAGGTGGAGGCCTGGAGACTTGTAACACAGGGTTAACCTAGTACCGGCTCCAGTCTCCACAACATATCTGTACAACCTATTTCTAACCTGTAACTTTGTAACTTTTATTCAAAAATATTTGTGGAGAAAATAAACGATATTTATTATTATATTATTATTATTATTCGATCCCAAAACTAAGCATAACCTGTACTATAGCAATCATAAAACTGATAAACATCTAATATATATTGCTACATACATACATTTTATAGATAAATTACACCCAGACACAGAAAAAATAATGAATGAAATAATGAATGTTCATCACACGATGATTTGTTATGGGTGGGAATCCAACCCACAATTTCTGGCTTAGCTGTCAGGGTAATTTTTCTTTACGGGATTACCTTTCCTTATATGTTACATATAAGTACATATTATACATATTGTGTTCAATATTATTATTAAATTTATTTCATAGATTTATTATGTTTATTCAATTTTAACAGCTTTGTGACGATGATACTGAGGGACTAGATGAGCAAAATGCCGTCGCTCGCTTTGAACATTATCTCACGTTAAATCGTGAGTATGTTTTTAATTACTTCTCTTGCATTTTTCCGTTCACATAGTTACGTAGTTTAATCTGTTGTGACTTTTTGTTAACACGACCTTAACAGTGGGATCAGAAGAGCCTTTCCCTGTTTCACCTATGCTTCATTATCTTCTTACACATAAATGCTAAAATTAAACAAGTGATTAATAGCGAAACATTAGATAATCAAATAGGATTGATCGGGTGTCAGATCTTATTAGGCCTCTGACAATGTCCGATGACTTAACATGGTCTTTGAATCACCACCTAACTATGAAGCTTAATCAACACCGAATCTTTGTTTGTGCAGGTAGTTGAGTGGTGATATTTTTATAACATGCTATTATACAATCTTTAGGTGATTATGAACAATGTTCTGATGATGGAGCAGATCCAATATTAGAAGATCCGAGGGGTATGACACTTCAAGAAGTCGAATTATTGACTGCAAATACGTCTGAGGAGAATATCGTATCTTCAAATCAAGAGCCCGAACTACAGGAAAAAGTACTAAAACATACTATATAATAATAATGACAGTTAACTATAAATATTAAATGGGTAAAACACGAGGTATTTTCTATTGCCAAAATAAATAATATGGTCTCAGAATTATTATTCTAAGCGATATAAAAATTAATTTTGATCAATAATGATAAACAATAATTTTATTTTTGTTACTAAGACATCGGAAAAACATACGGTCCCCCTGTTCTTAAGTGATTATATCAACTCTAGCAACAGTAGCAACTTACTCATATAGAAGGGCATTATTTAATTTTGTGGTTAAATGGAGACTTTAAAGAATTTATTCAAAGAGCAGACCTAGAAGGCTAGGTTTGCCCCAATGAATGCTTCCACTAACGATAAAGTATTGGTTCTGACAAACAAAGGAACGTAGTAAAAACTACTTGATGTCCGGCTAACATATATGCTACCTAGTTAGGCCCACAAAGTGAATTTTTGTTGATGTTGCCTTTATAAAACAATACGTATATTCTTAGCGTGCCGTAAGGAAGAATTGTATTATATCCCACCCTGTTCCATTGGTACGTCCAATATATTTCATATATTTCAAAAAAGTATTTGTTTTTGGTAAATTCATATCCATATTGTGATAAAACACTTAATTTCGTACTTACGGAGTTGATTACGTTGTGTCATTGTCATCTGTAATATGGTATTCACTAAATAAATTACAGTAAAAAAATATAATTTAATAGGACAAACCCAAGACGGTAACTGAAACTCTGACGGCGACTACTCTGGACGGTGGACTTAAGAAAACTTCTCTGGTTGGAAGATGTCGCAGCCAGGGAGCAAAGTTTTTAGCGTCTCTCCGAGGTTGGTGGCGACGCCGAATACCTGGAAAGCGTAAGGTAGTATGTAAAGCTATTATGGTACAGCTGTTTCTCTTCTAAGGGAACTTATTAAATTATGTTCACGAATTTTTACTTTGGGGCTATAAATATAATAGAAGCGAAATTAAACTTCGATACTTAAACAACTGTTACAGATATGCATTAACAGGTAGTAAATGCATTTATGTAACCACACCACGCCTTGAATATAGTCTCAATTATAAATTATTGGCGTCTATGAATTTGGGTCTATGGCATTTTTAATAGTATCGAGAAAAATAATTTTATATATTTAATATTCAAAAGCGAACAATTTGGGGGGTATATTTCAAGGCCTAAAACATAGGAATGGTAATTAACGTTTGACAGTAAAATAGACATTACTTGCAAGGGTCCTTTGATGTAACTGTCTACTCTCCTTTACACACATTCTTTCTTAATCTATTTTTTTTTAATCTTATTCCAGCGCATTAGACGAAGAAAGTGAAGAAATAGAAATTTCACTTGTGTTGGGCACACACTGGTCTACTAAAATATGCCCTACGTTGTTGGCAAATCGCCGTTAAGATTGTCCATCATAGCCGAAATTCTGCCAAAAATTTGCCAGCTATTGCTGTATGGTTCCATCGCCAAAATATTGGGATTAGATTAATCGTTTTAATTTGGTATAAAAAGCCAAGAGAGTATTAGAAACAGATGATATTTATCATTTTTAGATTCTTATCCGGTCAGAAAGGACTTGTCAAAATTTACTAATCTGCCCCCTTACCGTAAAATATAAAAAAAACACATCGACATATTTTTATGTCTTGTTTGTGCTAAAGGCGAATATGATATTAACTATATTATGATAAAATCTTCAGCGTGCTTTGCGCTAAACTTAAACCCTCCCATCGGCTAAATTTCTTATTTTAAAAATTAATCTGCTACCAAAATTTCTTATTTTTTTAGGAATTTCATAAGCAACTAGCGTAACAATTATTTCTGCATAGCATTTTTAGCTAGACTTAAAACCCAGATTTCTATTAGAACAATAGGTGCACAAGCAACTAGCATAACAATTATTTCTGAATAGCATTTTTAGCTAGACTTAAAACCCAGATTTCTATTAGAACAATAGGTGTTATTTTTGAACAGCTGACTATATTTTCATTAATAACATTTAAAACCACCTCGATTAAACTATTTAAGTACTTGCTTACTGGTAAAATAAATCTGATCTAGCTCGGACAGCTGCGATGTCACTATCAGACAGAAACATATATGCAGTGACACGCGTAAATAGGCTTCAAACTAAGAATGTATTTCTTTTATGTGGAAGGTCCCAATTTCAAAGAATTGCATACAGACTTAGTAATAATATATCTATACATATAATAAAATCGTAGGAAAGTCAAAACTGTACATTGAATATTTTTTTAAAAGGATACTTGGGGCGTGATCTACAATGGATATCGAAGCCAAAAATATAGTTTTTAGAATTTTTGTCTGTTTATCTGTTTGTCTGTATGTATGTCCGGGCTAAACTCAAAAAGTACTGCATAGATTAACTTCAAATTTCGCATGAATATTACTAAGAGGCCGGGTCAACATATAGGCTACAAACTATCGCGCTATCACCTACGTGGGAGGAGCTGTAATCATTTATAAAGTTTAACGCGGGTAAAACCGCGGGGCACAGCTAGTAAATAATAAATAATTTCCTGTTGCATTCATAGCCAGGTGCGTTCCTATAGCCGTGTATTTCTTTTGCCATGTCAGAGGCCTGCTACGCGGCTTAAACAACTCTGACCTTGGGGTAACCACATCAGATACAGAAATGTTAAATTTATATATTCATTTTAGAAGATTAGGGCTTAATTTTTTTCTAGATTTAATTTACGAAATATGTAAGTTATAATTAATTAAATTAATAAGCCCAAACTAAACAAAGCTTGTACTATTGATACTAGACAATACAAAGAAATACCTAAATAGATACTATACTTTTGTAAATATATACATGCAATATGTACACAGAAAACACCCAAAACAAGAAAAATAGTAGCATGTTCATGTGCACAAATAGTTGTTAATAATTGATTTGCGCGAGATTTGAACCCCAACCTTTGGGTCGGAAGGCAGGCGCACTAACTATTGAGTCACGGCGGATAGGACTAAAATTGTAACGGTTTTTAGGGTTCCGTAGCCAAATGGCAATTAACGGAACCCTTATAGATTCGTCACGTCTGTCTGTCTGTCTGTCCGTCCGTATGTCACAGCCACTATTTTTCCGAAACTATAAGAGCTGTACCTACTGTTGAAACTTGGTAAGTAGATGTATTCTGTGAACCGCATTAAGATTTTCATACAAAAATAGAAAAAGAACAATAATTTTCCCATACATAGAACTAAAAAAAAAATTCATTGTGCCCATACATGTGGGATGTCCATAGATAGGTCTTCAAAAATGATATTGAGGTTTCTAATGGGAACACCCAAATACTCCGAAATATTTTATTCCGAATTTTGATGTTCCGATTTTGAAAAGTCCGAATTTCATAACACCTAAGAATTGTAATGTCTATTATTAAATATCACGAAATTTATCTTACCGAAAGTCGTAAATGCGATTTGTTAGTTTTCCGATTTTCATACGTTCTAAGAGCCAAATTCTCGAATGGTTCACGGTCCGAAAAACGACATTCCGCAATTTCAATACTTCGAATAAACTAAAAGTCAACATGTTGTGCTACAAAATTTTGTGACAGAAACGAATCGCTGCAAAACCAACTTCACGTAGTCTTGTCGGCCATACCCTAGAGTGTAATTTAAGCCCGCGTAGGCGCGGAGGGGTGGGGCGGCCCGCGAGCTGAGGAGCAGGTGGGTTGAAGGCCCGCCGCCGCGGCTGAGGCTGGCCGGCTAAGCCGGCCAGCAAGCCGAAGCTGCGGTGGTGAGCGTTAAAACCTTCTGCGACGATAAGCTCGCGTGGGGCCGCCTAAACCCCGCAGCGCCGGAGCCGTGACAGAAACAATGCTTGCTGCATGTTGCATGCCTGCTTGCATGTTGCATGGCTGCCTGCTTGCATGCTGCATGCCTGCTTGCATGCTGCATGCCTGCTTGCATGCTGCATGCCTGCTTGCATGCTGCATGCCTGCTTGCATGCTGCATGCCTGCTTGCATGCTGCATGCCTGCTTGCATGCTGCATGCCTGCTTGCATGCTGCATGCCTGCTTGCATGCTGCATGCCTGCTTGCATGCTGCATGCCTGCTTGCATGCTGCATGCCTGCTTGCATGCTGCATGCCTGCTTGCATGCTGCATGCCTGCTTGCATGCTGCATGCCTGCTTGCATGCTGCATGCCTGCTTGCATGCTGCATGCCTGCTTGCATGCTGCATGCCTGCTTGCATGCTGCATGCCTGCCCGCATGTTGCATGCAGCTGCCGAGTACCAGATCCCCTTCATTGTTGGTGAATCATTTGGGTTAGGTTAGGTAAGAACTGTGACCGGGGAAACAAAATATTTTTATTCGTATTATTGATGCTTCGAATTATCATTAAGTCGGACTTTTTGTTATTCGATCTATTGAAGCTCGGTATTTTGAGAATAGTAATTATAAGGCGGAGTTGTAATATTCGAAATTTTCTACCATTCGGAATTATGAAAGTCGGTATTTTGAAATTCGTATTTGTGAGTGTCGGAATCAAGTTTTTCGTATTAATGTAGTGTACCCGTTTCTAATATCATTTTTTTCTAAACTGAATAGTTTGCGCGAGAGACGCTTCCAAAGTGGTAAAATGAGGTCCCGCCCCCCTGTAACTTCTAAAATAAGAGAATGATAAATCTAAAAAAAATATATGATGTACATTTCCATGCAAACTAACAACGAAAATTGGTTTGAACGAGATAAATCGTCATAAATCGTAAACCGCAATTTGCTTTCATTTAATCAACTGAAATACCTGCTGCTACGGAACCCTTCATAGGCGAGTCCGACTCGCACTTGGCCGGTTTTTTTAATAAGTAGTCTGGAGTCTCAAAAATTACTCGGTAAAGAGTGGAGATTGTTTTTACTAGTGTGGTGTCCAGCAGTGTGGCCATTATCCGATTAATACTCGTCCGTTCGGTAAATAAAGATATATTTATCGTGTTACTCATCACACTGTTTTTAATAGGCATTTGATGTATGTGTCATGCTTGAGTCCAGGGTGCCAAATCAACTAAATGAACTCTTCAAATTGTGTTGTTGATTCTAGATCCCACCTGCCACATAAATATGACCATATATGCACCTGGATAGCTCTAGCTATATTATTTTTGTTTTTAGATTCATGATATCAAATTCCTTTTCTAAGGTTGTGGGAAATATTAAATTTCATTTGTTTTGTATCAGGAAAATCAGATCCCGGTGATGGCTAGGGGGTTGTGTCCTCTGTCTCCAGATGCCAGACGTCGCGCAGCCAGTCTTTTGGATCAACGACTTCTTCGATCTCCTACGTCAACTCGGGAGGTTATTTGGAAGTTCAACACGGTTAATGAAGCCGTAGTCCATTCTTCCCATTGGAAAGAATATACATTCGACGAAAATCCTGAAATCCTGAATGATTGCGGCGAACGCTAACTTTTTTATTATGTTGTACAGTTTGGTGTGAAATTTTTCAATGTTCTACTTACCTCCTGTGGTTCAATAAAGGTTTAGAAGTAACATGAGGTTTTATTTGATTTTTTTTTCCAAATTAATTTAAATTTTAATCATATATGTATTTAATTGATATTAAAAATACAGCTGACAAGATCATACATATACACATACATTGTTACTAGCAAGCATATTTTAAACACCTTCGTTCCGGAGGGCATCTACATCGCAGATCCGATCGAAATAGTTTAGCATAAATGTAGATTTACCATTACAATTGGCTTTAGTACGATATTCACACAAGAGACAGGTGAAAATTCAATTCGTCTCTTTCTCACTTGTTGTATAGCTATGAGTTCGAAGGCGCCATGGAAACGGACCGACTCCGCCGAAAATAGAACGGTCGCGGATTCCTGGGCTAAATCTCAAATATCCAGACGGGTGCGCCATCTAAGCCAGTTAAAACAGTCCCGTGAAAAGTTGCCGAGCCCCACTTCTTGTCTGAACGTCTGCCAGTGAAGACCGGGAGGGAACCAACTAACACCACACAAAATGGTGAGTCACTGACGTCAGTGAAAATGTGGAAAGGTGTTAAAAGTGAGAAAAATGGACTGTTAGCTTGTCAAGTGAAAAGAAAATACGCGTTATTCCTCGTGATAGTTATTCCGCAGACCGGATGCTCGCGAGTACCTTGGAAGTGTACTTAACACTTTCTAAGATATAAATCAGTGTTGTGCTTACAAACCAGTGAAAGAAGATGGTACTTAAAGTATAACCCGTCTACTTATACACAAACAGAACAGCCAAGCTGTGATTTTACACGACTAATACCACACAATGCATGGCATCAGTTAATACAAGGAAATAACGAAATGTTTTTGGTACTTTTCAGAGCGATCTCAGCAAGAACGACATTGAAAGTGAGTATTCATTAAATTGTTATTTATTTATTTTAATGTGCTTTAATTCTAAAATATTAACAAAGATAAACTTATTTTACCTCGAAGCTGACCATTTCTATCGACGTTGTGAGTTCAGGAAAACATAGCTCACAATCTATCGTGTAGGTTAAAGGAAATACTTGGTATATATAATATTTGAAGTCGGTTTTTCTAAACGAAGCTTTTTTTAAAACTATTATTTATTACCCGACTTCAAAAGGAGGAGGTTCTCAAGTTGATTGTTTTTTTTAAATATTCGTTAAAAGTAATTAATGGAATATTGATCGAACTTCACTTGGGAAATTCGTTTCGTCACAAATTATAGATAGAACAAGCTACGCTCTATAAATGTAATTTCTCGACCATGTAACTAACATACTAATCGTGTACTGTAATATTGCATAAATTTTACGAGAGTGAGTTCACAACAGCTAAGTTTAGCATCGTTTCTCATAAAAGGCGTGTGATACTAAGAGATGCCGGGCGGCAGCGCCAGTGGCACGGCCACGCTGCGCGCGCTGCGTTCCAAATTTAAACTCATGCGTCACGTGATACCGAATCGCCGCCCGCCCAAACAGAGAAACTCCACTCAGATTTCACTGCAAACATGCTTCGTGTGTTTTGCTTAGGATTCGGTCGACGTGCAAAGGCTTGGTGTATATACCTATTACAATATGCAACGAATATATGTCATTGCAGTTGCATTTGATAAATCAGCTGTCATTATCAAGGTCGGTAAACGATCTTGAATCAGCTGGTACTTATGTACTTAGTGTATGTCCGGAGTCCTGAAAAAATTAAGATTAAGCTTTAAATATGAAACGGATATCTGGGACGTTGAATTAAATTGACGCTTCGGGAAATAGAACATATTGATAAATGATTGGATATCTTGACAGGAGTTACAGACATTATTGATAATTATCTTATAATTTCGAAACGTTTAACATATAAAAGCATATTTAAATATTAGAAACAGTTCAATGCGTTATAAATAGAATGTGACTCAGCAACACCGAACATATTGAAACGTATCGTGGAAAAGTATTATTCCGAGCGAAGAATGTCCGCCTACGTGCCGCGTTACCTGATCTAAACAAAATATAGGTGACTTCGAGAACTTCAAGGAAGTGTTTTAGGTTTTGATAATTGATGTAACCTTGGACAATACATTTAAAATAGC
This sequence comes from Pseudoips prasinana, assembly GCA_951640165.1. Classification (NCBI taxonomy): domain Eukaryota; kingdom Metazoa; phylum Arthropoda; class Insecta; order Lepidoptera; family Nolidae; genus Pseudoips; species Pseudoips prasinana. The sequence goes on from OX621245.1 coordinate 17,122,143, forward strand.
TGTCTGTATATACAATTAACAAATAAATTGAAAACTAAAATAAAATGACTATCGAAATAAATAGAGAACAACGGTAAAAAAAATATATATCAGTAATAAAGTAAAAATTGTATTCATATTTAACCATCGATTACACGAATTAAAGCTTTATCTCACTAATTCAAATATAAAATAATGTTCGGAGGACAAAGATTAAACATCACTAAACCTACTCAATAATTAAACACGTCTCTAAGTGCAGTTGTTAGTCCTCTAACTTTACATTTGATTTAGGATGAATAAGAATGAAGAGATGAATTCCAGTTGTAGCCTGGATGTCGATGAAATAATACAAAACCTTCTGTATTTAAAGTATTATTTCTTATTTAACAGTATTTTTTTTACAAATAATACAGCACATTTTGTCAATCGAATATAAGTTTTTAGGAAGATACGGATCCACAATTTATGTTCCTGATTTTCTTTCTACTTTTAACCATGTTCTAGTATGGAAAGTTATGTCCAAAGAACGATATCAAAATGATTACTATCTCGGACTTCTATGACTTTGGTTATTCATTATTTTAATTTAATAAAAATGCTTCAACAAATAAAATTATATTATTTGCCTAAGCAGTAGTAAATTATTTTTCACAAACACAAGACTTGGAACTTGCAACGATGCAAGTCAGTATCAATTTATTTTTATTTGTGCAGGGGCATCCTTCGCCTTCTCCATCTACGACTTCGATGGATCCGGCAAAGTTGATGCGTTCAACGTAGGAGATATCCTCAGGGCACTTAACTCCAACCCCACAATGGCCACCATCGAGAAGCTCGGTGGTACCAAGAAGAAGGGCGAGAAGCAGCTCACGGTAAGATCATATTTTGTCTTTTAGTTCTTGTTTGAGTGATTCTTAACTTGTGGTACCACTACGCCAATCTAATTAATGAAAGAAATACCGTAATCTTTCTGGTTTAAGATCTTTATTCCTCAAAAGAATACAATACACATATATGAGAAACATATTTACAAAATTAAACAAAAGTTTCTTCAATACTAATCGGGCGGTTACTTAATTTAATTTAAAATACACAAGTTATGTCTATAGAAAAATATTGAATAAAATGGGGTAGTTAAAGAAAAAAAATATATAATGCTCCGCTTGTACCTCAGTTGAACATTATGGTCAAACTAGTGTAGGAGGCACATTTATTGCATTTATAGAGTTACTAGAAAGGGCAAGAACGTACCAAGCTCAAAGACGAAAAATGCGCTATAACCAATTAGACAAATTTCTTACGTATTTATCCAATTCTTTTTACATTCAATTGAATGTACTGTTTGATGAAGATTCAAACTTTTAACTGAACGTCAGTCCGAAAAACAAAGTGACGTAAATTGCAACTTAAATGGTCATGTTTGTGAGATTATTATTTGATTTCTTTTTTTTATCGTTTTTCATTTCTTTCAATATTATTTGTTGATCAATTAAATATTCCTTTTTAATGCCCTTTAAATTATTATTGATCGTCACCTTTATATTTGATATTAAAGCATGTTATTGATCAATTCGATCAAGTGGATTCTTGAATAAAAACTGAGAGATGAAAAGCGTATTGTTAAAAAAACGTATGCAATGAAAGTTGTATTAATTGTTGCAGCTCGAAGAGTTCCTTCCCATCTACAGCCAAGCAAAGAAAGACAAGGACCAGGGTGTTTACGAGGACTTCCTGGAATGTCTGAAGCTGTACGACAAGAACGAGAACGGCCTTATGCTTGGCGCTGAGCTTACACACACCCTCCTTGCGTTAGGTAACTATGATGAATGCGAGCCACTTGTTTTTATTTCAGATTCATTGCTTAGTACAGACACATGATTTGGATTAGGAAAGATGAGGAACTTTACAGGATTGCTGCGGTAACGCAAACTCTAGGTTCAGACAGTAATATTAAAAATGCCCAAATGAAACATTCCACTGGAAATAAGAAGTTATTTTAGCTATTTCAGTATAAAAATATGCTTCACAGTTTTTACATGGCAGTGCAAATCCTATCCCACACTCCAGTATTAATTGTTATAATAGTTCGTTGTATGCATAACAATTCGCAATTCATTATTGCAATTAACCGAGGTTCTTATATTATTGACTGATTTGAAATTGAAAGATGGCGGTATATGCTACTCGCCAACCTTTGTAAGGCTTAAGTTGTAGTAAAACTGGAACAAGAACATTTTTCACTTTGCTGTTCAAATCTCTTAATGCAACTGTCTTGTTTATTCCGTGCCAAGCTATTTCGAAAGGTTTCGTGTCAATAAGATAAATTGGCATCGACCAGATTTCCAGTTGGACGTGAACTGAAAATCATTTGGCCAATAGCCATTTTGCACTGCGTTCGTTAAAAATAATGTTTCTATTCCGCCTAGAGATTACACCTACATTTATTTTGCCTGAGTTCTTATATAGATAAGTTACAAAAATTTAACACTTTCAAATCTTATAACTTTTTTCGTTCTTCTATTGGCTTAAATTTCAATAAATATCCAATTCATACACAAATATTAAAATTTGCCATACTCAAAATTTGAAATCATACCTTTTAAAATTATTCATGTTATTGTTAGCTTTAGGGTTATTGGCTTTAGGGTTTCACCCTAAAGCCAAAGTAAACAGCAGTCATAACAACGTCTTTTTATTTTATCAGAAAGTTCATTGTAAAAAGGTTTGATAGTGAATATGATATACTTTTTAATTCAGTTTTAATAAAAGAATACGTTCTTTTTTTATCAGGTGAGAAACTGGAAGACAGTGAAGTCGCAGAAGTCGTAAAGGACTGCATGGACCCTGAAGACGACGACGGCATGATCCCTTATGCACGTAAGTATCTACCAATTAATTATAAACAAATCTTGTATACTATGTATTAATAGTGTCCTATAGTTAAAAAAAAGTTTTATTTAGTTACTGTACCTTACTATAGACATTGTACACGGTGTTTTTCACGTAGATCAGCGAATGCACAGAATGTATCGCACAATGCACATTTCTTTTTAGAACACATTACACCTCCAGTAGGTAATGCATGACGAAATTATGAGAAATATCAATTCCCTTTCCTTATTCTTGTATGGTCCAATGACCAAAGAACCTATGTATTCAAAAAATATTAAGTAGCGAGAATATTAAGGCCTGTATTTATATTAAGTAGCCGTTCACAAGTAACATATGTATATGCTACAATAGCGATAATTTGATATATTTGAATAAATAATTGAAGATAATATACATATAATTAAGATAATATATATTTGAACAAATAATTATATAATATTTAAAGATATTATATGTATCTGGTTCAATAAGGAATAACCAATGCAGTAAATATGTTTGAACAAAACACAAGGCATAATGTTGTTTATTGCTTAGACTAAGATATGAACTGTAAAAAAATGTACTTACCAGTGACTTTAGATGTGAGATTAATTTATAAATACAGGCCACGTAGACCATTTATCATAACTGGCATGAGGGTCAAATGTGTTGGTTTATGTGTGTCCCCTTGTCTTACCAATTTTACATTTACAGCATTCCTGAAGAAGGTGATGGCGTAGAAGGCAACTCATCTCGTCATAATCTTTAGTTATAAGATCGTAAGTGACTCAACGCAAAAGTGTTTAGTAGCTCTATCACTTTTCTTCGTTTCCGCTTTTTTTTCAGCTTTATAATTTTACTGCCGTTCTTACCTCTAATTCTTTTTTTAGTGTGGACTTCTGGAATTTACTGCTTACTACTACATGATTTTAGTTTTACCTTACATGAGTTTAAAATTTCAAAATAATCAACGAATTAATACTGTATTCTATTTTATGCCAAATACTTCCATCATTTTTATTTTTTTCATTTATACCCGTAACTCATATAACATTGGCAAATAACATGACATACCTATTAAAGGGCATGTTTTAAAATTCTATTAACAATGTTTTCAGCGTTCCTCCGAAAAATGTGCGATGGCTGGGGGTTCAAGCCGAGTGAGGAGGGGGCGGAAGAGGCGCCTGCGGAGGGCTAAACCGACACAACGTCAGTCGCGCGGCGGGCGACGCGCGGCGCCCGCACACCGCACGCCGCCGCCGCTCGCCTCGCGGCATGCTTCGACCACGGTCACATCTACATCCCGTATACACCATCTTAGATACGGACTACCCCCTTTTTTATACGAATATAACATCAATGCATACCGTTTTGTACAACTTTCTACCTATGACTGTACATACTAAAGTAAGATTAAATTAAACATACTGTAAAAACACGTTGTACGTGTCTTTTAAATTTATTATTATTTATTAAGTACGTTTATAATGGCAGAAATAACAAACACCGTCAATTATTTTATAATAAACTTTTATAAGTTCAGTCTGTTGTTATCTTCAATTAGTTCATTGTATTTTCTGGTATATGCAAAATAAAGACTTAGCTGATGAATACAGCTCACAGGAAGATTTAAATATTTTTTTAGATGCATCAATAAGTTATTTAATGAAAGTACAAAGATAACAATTACTTGAGCCGATCTTGGGTTGGTTATAAAACATCAAATAAATTAACTAAAACTTCGATCCGGAAAAAAAATAAAGAAACGTCTGGTATTAGTTAATTTCTAACCCACTATTATTATAACGTATTATTATATTATTATTACGTTATAACGAATCTAAACCTCTACATTGAAGATTCTTTCAAATCACAAAGTTTTTATTTTAGGTCGATAGGATTAATCCAAACTTATACATTTATACAATTCCTTACATCACATAAGAAATACCAATCAATACGGATTATGCTGAGAGCCAATTTCACCATTTACATTAGACGCGATAAGTTGACGCTAAACTCAGTTCAATCGTTCATCTGAGTTGAGAGTGCAAGGTTGCAATGCACCGTTAAACACTGAACAGAGTTTAATTTGACTTTAGGATAAATTCAGCTAAACGCCTAATTTCTAACGAAGGGCCTATGTTCACCACGCGTTTTTAGCGCGCCGTTGACGCGCGTTTATAGCGATTCACACGCGCGTTAGAATCGCGTTTATATCGTATATCGATATACAAACAAAAACAAACAACTCTGTAGAATAAAAGCGCGCCTTCGATGCACGTTTCTAAAACGTGGTGTGCATAGGCCCCAAATTCCAGCCGCTGAAAGAATGGTAGTGATCGAATGGACAACTTAACTCCGAAATCACGTTGAATTTATGATGAAAATATTTTTACTTATTTGCCGTACTTAATAATTATTATTTAAAACTATTTTACATGTCAAATTGATACCAAATATTATTATTTATCTAAAAATTTAATTTAAATATATAAATAACTGACAAACGTCGGGAACACATTCCTTCGGCAGTTTCAGCGGCTGGAATTTAGTTAATTAAAAAAAATTCTAGAGCTGTCACGTTATTTCAGCTTTTGTGAAATGTGCTGTTATTTCAATCTCTGAACTTGCTGCGACATAATGCAATTGCAATGCAAATGATAAATGCACTAGGATTAGTAAGTATATTATTTGCTCCTTTTGGCAACATTGACGGTTAACGTGGAGGTAAACTTTATTTTTGAAACGAAAACGATTGAAGCGTAGCTCGTGGGATCGGGGTGCTGTAAACTGAGTTTCACATCAATATTTATACTAAAAAAAGCAGAACTTAGTTATAAAAGTCTACCGTAAAATCAGCACTAAGTGCATCTAGTTTGTGTACCGTTTATGTGAGTTTTTCTTGGTTTTGCTAATAAATGAAAATGGAGACGAAGGCACGAGCAGTTGAAAGTATACAGATATATATTTTTTATGACGAGTAAGAGGAAAATATGTCGCTTAATTTAAGCCTTTCTCAAATCAAATAATAGTTAATATTCAATTTGAGACAGGCTCATTTGTTAGGATATTATCAGCAGCACTAACGATTGGTGCAATATACACCTGGGCATTGTATATACTATAATCAACATGTGTTTACTTTCAGTTAGGTTTCCATTGCTTTACAACCGGTGACATAGTTCCTAAAATAACTATGTGCAAAATTTGCTTTAGGGACTAGACACAATTAGTCATATAATCTGCCTTCAAGGAAAAGGAGTACTTATGTGAGCATATATGTATATATATGCTCACATAAGATATATTGAACTAAGATATTTATGAGATCAAATAGTAGAGTCGCCTTTAGCTATAAGAAAAAAAGCACCACCCGCCCTAGTAAAATGAACTCCTGTATTGCGCCGGCTTTACAAACATGCCATTCACTGCAGCTCATTAAAGCTTAGAACGTAGAAATATATGGCTCTCACAAATATTCGTCCTGAACCTTAAACATAGCTGAGTAGCAAGTCTACTACTCTAACCAATGAACCACGTGTGAAGTTAGCTGTTGCTGGCAAGTATATGACGAAAGATTTGTACCTCCTTTACCTTGTAGGGCCCAAGTCAGTGTACGAACTAGATTGACATATTCTAAATTCTACTGCGAATTTTGCTAGCCCTGGTTCTAAAGTTTAATTGCCAAGCAATGACACGCACGGATGTTAGAAACAAACACAATCTAATAAAAGTTTGCGCCCTGGCTTATAGATCATTTGAATTCGAATTATGAATTTCCGGTTTGTAGAGTAGAATGTAATAGTTGAATCCCTTGTCATGTAGAACTTGCAATTTGGTTCTTGAGTGGAAACGGGCCAAAAAAAATTGATACACCAAGCTTACAATTTCACTGCGTTCTTTTCACTAAACCCGCATCTTCGAAACGAAATCAGTTAAAAATGGTACCGTACGGCAGCAGAAGCAGCTCCTACCTTAGCGATCACCGACATATTAATACAAGGAACAACGGAACAAGGAGTAGCTTGTTCAGCTGTAAAATGAACTTAATCTCTGATTGGGCTCTAAAAGTGCTTTTGACATTTTCCTGACAACGAAAATCTGTGTACCCTGAAGTTAGGTAGTGGTATTATGGTATAAACAGCCATGCTTAAAAGATCATGTAAAGCTATCATCGATCCACCCTGGTCATGCTCTCATCGTGTGGGGTTGCCGCCCCATTGGAGATTGAAAATGGCAGAGAAGAAAGAGAGCGACTCTGTACATACTTCTACGCAATAATATGACTATCATAGACATCTAGTCTCTATTGAGTTGAACCTTTAATATATAGCCAATATCGAAATTATTTTAAATTAATTTCTATTATTTTGGAATTGCCAAGATGATGCGCGTTGGTTAGTTTAGCTACGTATTGGATACGCACAGAAAAAAAAGGTTTTTTTATCAGCCGTGTACCTACATAAATTTGCGAGTCTATATTAAACCTCTCAAATAGGAACTAAATATTTGAAAATTACACATTTTTATAACTTGCACGAGGTCGAAAAAAAACGGTTGACAAATGTAAGTTTAAGTATGTGATAAATGTTGTCAATGAAATGAATATTAAATTTAATCAGGGCTCTTTGAGATGTAACACTGGGAATATTTTTGTTTGTCTATATAAAATCAGTGCTCTGGGCCCAATTTCGGCGGCTTACTTACTTTGCTTTGTACTTAGCTTTGTACTCTGGTAAACTTTCTATACCTTCATTCTCATAAACTGATGGAACAGTGATCCCAAGTGAGATGGGACAGACCAAAATTTTCTTTTACAACGCCCGCACTAGTGAACTAAATGTCTGTTTTCGGAGTATTTTATTAACATACAAATCACCGACACAAACAACACCTAGACTCTTTATGGGCTACACAAATACGTCCTCTCCGAAGCATGAGTTGGGGATATTACACACTACTTCCTAACTCCAGATTACTATTATATTCAAAAGATGATATATCTCTATGAAGGATATATTTAAAAATATGACATAAGGGTCCTTGTACCGATTACCACAAATACGTTGCTTCAGAGAAACTAACTTCGATGTGAGTAAACTTTAAGGATTTACCACGACACGTATGCATCCTGTATTCAGAGTAAATAAGTAGTTGATTGGCTTCAAACCTCACTTATGTAGAGATCAAATGTGTATCATGTCACAAAGCAACGTAACAAAAAGATGCTCCGGTGAAAGAAGGACAGTATATTCCAGTTGTTACTGTGGTGAGGCTAGTTTGCCCGTCTTCATCAGTATCGAAAATCTAATTTATTCTAAGTTAAGATTACTACATTATCCCTTTTGTGGTCGTGACTGAATTACCAGGAACGTGGAAATGATCAAGTCTTGGGGACTGCTGCTGGAGTCGGGCCGGGAGCGGAAAAATAATCTTGTGTGGACATTGAATGCTTAGTAGCATCCTAATAACATTTAATTCAGCTCCTGTCTTCCTAGAATGTAATATCTACTGTATTTAAATATATTTATTTCGCATAAACCCGAAGTGCAACAAGTACAGATAGATTTTTCTTCCTGTTAAGCAATAAAACTTCCTAACTTGTTTTAGACGGCAAATTTTTCAACACGTATCGAAATCATGCTGCGTGATAGTAACCATGGTATTTTGAAATGGTATAATATTTTAAACTAATTTCCAAATAATTTTCACTGATCAGGTGAATACAAGGAAACAGTTTACAACATACTACCTACACCATTTTCCTAATAAAAGTAATCTACTACACTCGTATGTTAAATCTGGTAAACATTAACTTTTTGTCCAGATGCATTCAGTTTCATTGATTGATTAGTCTAGAAGCTTAAACAGGGACCGGTAATAGTGTTCTTCTTGGTAAAGGGAAGATCTTTCGGCCGAGTGAGGTTATATTCAACGACTGCATTCCATTTGAATACGTTTTAAGCTTCTGTAAAGTGTGTGCAAAGTAAGCTTAGCGAGTAAGTGGCCGATCGTATAGCTGCCGATAAGAGTAGCTACTATCACGAGAAGTTGATAGGTCTCCAGAAGTTGTAGTTCTCCGGAAGTTTTAAGAGCCCTACCTGGCACAGCGTTCATTCGCTCGAAGAGCAGCCCGACTGGGGAAGTACCTTCACCTTACAGAAGACATTCCTTAATAATAACATTAATAATTTAATGTTCTGTTTCTGCGTGTGAGTAAGGTCGCCAGAGTCGCAGTCGTCACCAGGGTAGGGGGAAGGGTCAGCAACACTTGTTTGCTGTCTCTTAAAAGCCGGCAACGCACCAGCGAGTCCTCTGGTGTTGCGAGTGTCCATAGGCGGCGGTGCTCTCTTACCATCAAGTGACCCACTTGCTCGTTTGTCGCCGTATGATATAAAAAACGTAGTTTTGACGCACACGACATATTTGTGTAAAGCGAGCCTAACAACACAATTTGTCTCCTACTCGTGTAGGTCTGTCCTTGGAGTTGTGGGAGAATGATGGTTCATACTTCCAGAACTCCAAGGAATTAATGATATTATTGGGACTCATTGCGTTAATATGGGATGGTAAAGTATAATGTCAAACCTATAACTATCCATCTACTTAAGACTCAGTTCTAGGAAAGCTTCTTGGAACATATAAAACGCTCAAAAATGGAAAATATATTATTAAAAAGAGCCCAAAAAAGAACAATGAACTGTGTTTTAGGTAATTGGCTGGGCCCTAATATTGTTCGTTGAGTATGATTTCATTGAAAAGACGGAAGGCCAGATTATAGCACACTAATATTACAAAGGCGAAAGTTTGTGAGTGTGTGATTGTGTAGATATGTATGTTACTTCTTCACGTCTAAACTAAAAAAAATTGGTATGAAGTTAGCTGGTACCCTGGATTAACACATAGGCTATAATTTATAAAGTTTAACGCGGGCAAGCCCGCGGGTCACAGTTAGTAATGTGGGACATATTACACAGCGCCATCTAGCTGGTGATTGCGCCATTGATACTAGACAACGTACAGCAATACGTGTTTGCTTTCTGAAATAAAACTTTAGCATCTTTGTGATTTAAAAATGGAAATAAATTAAATTTGATGAAATGTATAAAAGCGACCAACCTAATAATTTTCAAAAATAGAATATAGCCTGCAAGATAATGGCTTGGCGCCTGCGTACAATGAGCCTTCGAAAAACGTGTCATGTCTTAAAACAACGTGGTTCATTAATTATTTTTTAATAATTATTAAACACATCTGTATTAATTTGACCAATCATTTTTGTTTCTAGCTCTTGTGTCATTTGTTTAAAGTATAGTAAGTATAATATATTTAAATATTTGGAATGTAATATTTTGCAATAAAATTCAAATATTTTTTAAGCTTGGTAAAAATATTTTAAAATATTATTTATTTTCACTCCTGATACTTTATATTTCATGTAGGCTACGTTTCTGAAGTTTAAGTGAAACTGCTGAACACATTTTTTGTAAATATATACATATAATAATGCAGCGTGGGCAGGCCCCCTACAACATGGACCGATGATTTTGTGCGGGTCGCTGGAAACTGCTGGATGCCAATAGCGCAAGACCGCAAATTGTGGAGATCTTTGGGGAGGCCTTTGTCCAGCAGTGGACGTTTTTTGGCTGATATGATCATGATACATAATAAAACCAAGACTAATATGCATGTTCATAAACAGAAATATTTCTCTTGTACGCGGATAGAACCCCCAAACTTTGGATTAGAAGGCAGGTTCAGTTCCTCCAGAGTCATGGTCGTCAAATAAGAACAAGTAATTGTATTCTTCGCTAGCGGAAACCGAAATACTATTTCGTTACTTTTCTATTTATAGTTAAGTGTATAAATTTTAATTTTGAAAATATAATTTCAAGCATGAACATTACCTGTAACTACGTAAAACATTAAAAAAAGTTGATTCCAGTTTCTGTGAGTAAATAACCCCATAATTTAATATATATTCCGAAGATATAAAGTACCTACTCAACTGGAATTAATACGCATGGCAAAGTAAGTATCTTTCTACAAAACTTGTAACCTAAGACCTAAAAAAATATATTGCCTAGCCGGCAAAGTCCTTTGTTCTCCATCGGTAAGTACTCATTCAAAAATAGGGGCATCTAGGGCTTTGTCCAAAACACTCCCCTATTCGCGCCAGTGAAAATGGCGCGGAAAATGTTTTTCCCGGCATCAATACAACCGTTCGGTAGCAATCGGTTTGTGTTCGGATACATTCGGCGCTCGTACTAAGCGAAGCTGGAAGACAGTGTTGCCAGGTCTAAATGATTCCCAATTTCAAAGGAGAATATAGAAAATATTTTTGTACTGTAATTTTTTTGATAAGTATTATTTAAGAAAATATACTACTTATCTTATGGGGCAATATATACACTTCGATGACTATTTGTTAATAAGTCCAAAGTCACTATGAAATCAACATTGTATAAAACGGTATTTTTTATGGCAGTGAAGTCCTATAAAACATATTAGTTCGAAATATTATGTGATTTTTTAATTTTATGCAAAAAAAACAGTTCTTCACGGAGTTAGCACGTCCTGAAATGGAAGCAAAAATAAAATGTTAAACGCATAATAACAAAAAGTCCAAAGAAATCCGTTAATATGGAGTATAGAAAATATTTACTTTGACTTTACTAATTATAAAGTGCAATAGGTAGTAGTCTAAGTAAGACATAAATATAAGCGAGCGACAGAAAACTGACTTAAACTATTGGTTTTTGACTAATCAAAATTCAGACATCAAAGAACAAAAAGAACTTAATATGCTTTTAATAAAAAAATATTACATGCAATATAGGATTTGGGTTTTTGGTGAAAGTCAGCGGACAACAGCAAAATGCTGCGCTAATTCCTTTTCGGCACTATTACAACGAGACCTATTAGCCATTGCTAAGTAAGATGATTATTCACAGTTTACATGTTGTGTATTGCCTAATTAGCCAAAAAGCTCTATATCATGTTTTTCGCTTTGTGTGTCGAATAAATGTCATTCGTCCTTTATTTGTTTTTACTTTCAGAATGAGATAAGTAGCTTCTTTAATAATTCCTGTTTATAAGTATACTAGCTGTGCCCCACCGTTTTACCCGCGTTAAATTTTATAAATTATCATAGCTCCTCCCCCGAAAGTGATAGCGTGATAATATGTAGCCTATATGTTGACCTACCTCTTAGTAATATTCATGCAAAATTTAAAGTAAATCCATGCAGTACTTTTTGAGTTTATCCCGGACATACATGCAGACAAACAGACACACAGACAAAAATTCTAAAAACTATATTTTTGGCTTCGATATTGATTACAGATCACGCCCCAAGTATCCTTTTAAAAAATATTCAATGTACAGTTTTGACTTTCCTACGATTTTATTATAATATAATATGTATAGATAAAAAATAAGCTCGTAGTAATTAGCTGTAACCACGTTTTGTGACGATACTTTTATACCTTTAAAAATCATAATGAGTTCTAATTACTGACATTTATTCGACACACAAAGAGAAAAACACAGTAAACAAATCTACATTAAATTAAAATTTAGTTTAATTTAATTTTTTTTATAATAACACGATCCTATCGTAATATTTACTTATTCCGGTAAGGATGTGGTGTTATAGACATATAAAAAATCGAAGAGTTAATCTAGTTGGGGATTTTCCCATTTGAAGTGTGGCATCCCCACGACAAGACTAGCCGGCTCAGCCAATGTAAAGCAGCGCTCCCCAGTGTTTAGTTTATCTCGATCGTGAGCGAGTCGTTTGTCCTGTGTTTACAGTGTGAGTGATACCGATAGCAGTGATAACGGACTAGTGCCGGTAAGCGTAATCTCTCTTATCAGCGTAAGAAATAACACTTTTATTACCTATTTAACAAATTTAAAACACATAGATTAAAAAAAGTTTAAGTTTTAAAGTTGACGAATAATAACGTCGCTCTGTTTATTTGTGTACTCGTACGTAATTGTAATTATTAACCCCCTTAATAGTAAATGCAACTTAATAGTAACATAATAAAGTAGTTAGATCCATCGTAGTTTATATGGTTTTTTTAAGAAAACACAGATAGCAAGTACACTCTCCCACAGGTTCACAGCGCGTTTTTGCTCTATTACGTTACGCGCTACATTTTAGTAAAACAATGGCGTCTGCATTAAATTGGCAGTTCACTTGTTGAGGGGAATCGCTTCTTTATCTTACAGATTACAATGTCGGAAATGTAATTATAATCTTGTTAATTATAATGTAGTGATGTGACTGGTAGTGACTATGTCTAAGGCCGTCAGAGGTAGAGTCGTAAGACATCAAGGAGGGTAGAAGAGACACCACAGCACGAGTAAAGTTATGTATTAAAAGATCCGGTGGTGCCATTAAAACGCGACCGTCATTATGAACATAAAGTCCGCCATAATAATAATATTGAATTCGCACCATAATATACATAGATAGACAGAACCATTCAGACAATATGTAGTAAAAATATAGATAAAACTTTGAATTTCGAAAATTAAACCTATACATGATCTCTTTGACAATAACTTTATATAAGCTATTATAAAATTACTATTATAAAATATATATTTTTTTTATGTCTTCATACCATCCGTGTACCTGAATATCTATATGTACTTTAAAATAATCATGTGCGCTTAACTATACTAATACAAACATGTTCTGACAATACTTACAAGCGCTTTTTTAAAGTCTACGTGAATAAAAACCTGTATTTTTTTTTTTTTAATACGCTAAGATGGCAGAAACTTATGAATATTTGGTATCCTCTCTAAGAAACTATAAGCACTTTGTCTCGTTGAAATCGGTGGCTAGAGATGGTTGACTAGTTTTATTGTATGCTTAAATTATTATTACTTCGTATCCGTATAAATATTGCTTTGTTGTACCGGTGCAGACTCTACCTATCCCTTGTTATTGCGCCCGCGCAATGTGTTATCTCCCGTGTCTCCGGTTATAAAGTACGGTGTCAATAAGTAATTGTATTGTTCAACGGTACGACTATATCTGTAAATTATGCGAAGATATTCACAGCTATTAACGTTCACAAGACTGTAATTAGCGGTGTTTACTAGTTGCCAATGTTACTACAAAATGCCAAAAATATGTATGAGTTTAATAAACATTATTTTGGTTTTACTATCAAGTCAGTAAAGAAACAAACGACACGCTTGATGGTAATCGGTTACCGTAGCCTATGAATCTTGCAACATATATAAAATCAATCACGAGATGCCGACTCTACTTCCCTCCCCAACGAGCTCTGGCGACCTTACACACTTGTAGGACGACAATATTAACTTTATAATTATTATTACTTTAATATTGTTGTCATCAATCAATGCAGCTAAATAAGTCCACTGCTGGATAAGCCTCCCTCAAGAATCGTCTTGGGGGGATATGCCATAATCGCCACGATTGGCAGGCGGGTTGGCGATCGCAGTAAGATGGTCATAGTAATCAGAAGGAAGCTGCTGCCCGTCCTCTGGTAGATATTCCCTCAAGTCGACTTCTACGCTCCCCACGGGATGAGATGGGGTGATAATATTCTGATTCTGATATTTGTCGCCGTCACCACACAGCGGTAAATTATTATTATTAATATTGTTGTACTGACCCTCAAATCCAGTTGTACTCACCGGTCCACAAGGGCTCGGCGAGGTAAAGCACCTAGGCACGCGGTCAGTCTAAGGCTGGGTGACAGTGAAAGTGGTTTAAGTTCTGAGCATCTCTCCGCTACGGAGGACATGCTATCGGTCCCGGTTATTGTCGTTGGACAAGTCGTTAAGCCATAGATGGTTATCGGAGGGCTACCGGGCGATTTACAAAACTCAGACCGGGGTAATCACTACCCATACGATAAATATAGGAGATTAATTAATCTGCAGTGTATTTGTAAGTAAGCAACAGTATTTGGATGTAACTAGTGACACCATACCCCCTATAGGTTTCAAAAAGCAGCTGTTGTGTTTTTGTTGTTGCAACTGAGTAACCTGGATACCAATAGGAACTGGAAAAAGGAATGGCAAATTAGGAAAGAGAAAAGATTTATGGATGAATAAATAATAATACAAATAAATAAAATACATATAATAAAATCGAAGGAAAGTCAAAACTGTACATTGACTATTTTTTTAAAAGAATGCTTGGGGCGCAATCTACAATAGATATCGAAGCCAAAAATACAGTTTTCAGAATTTTTGTCTGTAGGTATGTATGTCCGGGCTAACCTCAAAAAGTACTGCATGGGTTTACTTCAAATTATGCAACAACATATACTGGTCAATTTATGCAACAACATATACTGGTCAACATATAAGCTACATATTATCGCGCTATCACCTACGGGGGAGGAGCTGTGATAACTTATAAAGTTTAACGCGGGTAAAACCGCGGGGCACTGCTAGTTCTATAATAATTCAAATGTATTTGACTATCTAAAAATACGTGTCATAAGTTTACGTAAAAATAAACATGTTTCTATTGTATGAAGCAGATCGCAGATTGCAGATCATACGTAAGAAAAAATTAAAATAAGGGTGCTATGAAAAGCAGCTATGAAAAGTAAGCCAATTCCCATTTTCAGATTTAGATCTATTTTTATTCAAAAATAATGTAAACCTAACCTTTATTCCAAAGCAAAAAACGGTTCACGATCACGATGGAATCTCGTTAAGAATCAGTCAACCGGATCAGATGTCCTTCTTTGCTTCCTTGCTGTAAGAAGCAGGATGGTTGATAAAATCACGAACATAGTTCAACCGATGCATGTAAAGAAATAATGAACTCATTCCCAGTGATTTAAATTATATGTAATGGCATGTATATTCATTTCAAACTTACGTAAAGCGCTTTTGCTGTGTAGTGATGGCATAGAATATCATCACACCATCTCATCCCCTGGGGAGCGTAGAAGTTTTCCGAGGGAATACCAGAGAACGGGCAGCAGCGTTTTTCTGTGAACTATGACCATCAAACTGCGATCGCCAGCCCGTTTGCCAAGCCAAGCTGCAAGGGATGCTTTTGTCCAGCAGTGGACGTACTTTGGCTGAAATGATGACGAAAGCGCTATTTTATGAAAAAAATCTTATCAAGCCTTTGCGGTCCTTTCCGCATAAAATGTCAAATACCATCGATGGGAGAGAAAGGTACACAACATAACTGAGCGTTTACGGCAAAAGGTTGTGTTTGTTTCTGTTTTATTAATATGTATACAGTCGAAAATGTGCAGATGCGAACTAGTGCATATATTAATAGACTTACAAAAACATTTATCATTTGCTCACAGGCATCCAATAAGTAGTTAAGTCCTTTGATGTAAATTTTAATTAGGGTATGTGCTGTGCATAGGCATATCTGTAATCAACGGAATTGGAGTTATAACGAAATTGCTAAAATTTTGCAAAACGGATGAACCAATTTGGATTTAAAGTGACAACCGGCTTGCAACACCCCTATCTAGTTTCAGACATAGGTACAATGATATCAAGTATATTAATACAGATATATTACTGTCAACATAGGAAACAAGTACTAGTGACTAGTTCCTGGACCCTATTTGAGAAAAAGATAACAAACCATTTTATTAAATGCTCAAATTTAATTTATTTATCACTTTATGCACATAAAATTGTACAAAGGCGGACTTAATGCCCTGGGCATTTACTGCCAGTCAACCTTAGGGTGGTGCAGAGAGAGCATGGTAGGTGCACAGATCATAAAGTAAACATTAATAGTAAAAAAACTGGATTATACAATCAATCTCAATGGCTTACTTCTAGATAGACTTGAAAATATACAACATGTTAACGTATTTATCGCACACCCTCAAACACCCCAATTAGAATACTATGTTGTAATCATCTATACATATAATAAAATCGTAGGAAAGTCAAAACTGTACATTGAATATTTTTTTAAAAGGATACTTGGGGCGTGATCTTCTATCGACATCGAAGACAAAAATATAGTTTTTAGAATTTTTGTCTGTGTGTCTGTTTGTCTGTATGTATGTCCGGGCTAAACTCAAAAAGCACTGCATGGATTTCGTTCAAATTTTGCATGAATTACTAAGAGGTCGGGTCAACATATAGGCTACATATTATCACGCTATCACCTACGGGGGAGGAGCTGTGATAAAGTTTAACGCGGGTAAAACCGCGGGGCACAGCTAGTAATAGATACACTGAATTTTTAATTTAACATGTATATGCATGTTATTTACTAAATTCGTTTCTTGGAATAAAGTTTATTTTTCTTTATTTTGTATTGAATTATGGAATTTGTATGAATACAAATAAAACTGCGATTTTAAAAGTCTTATTACTTTGACTTACGGTCCGTTTCAATTTGTTTTGAATGTACAGGATATGTATGACAATAATTTCCGGAGTTTTAATTATTTTGGAATTAAAAATTACCTATATTAAAAAATATATAAATCGATTCAGTAAACGATTTTGAACAAATTATTTTCAGGATGTGCGTAAATTAAGTTATTTGCTCTATATAGCCCACATTTAAACTACAATAAAATATCTTATACCAAGCTATTACTAGTTTTATTTATTGGCATTTGAATAAATAAATGCTCTATTACCTATTATTCAGTCTTGGTCCATTCAACGGTTGTCTAGAAAAGGTCGCACCAAATGATAAGATTGCCATTTCCACAATCTTGTTGAACTTATTGGTATTTAAGTGACTCTATGATTTTATTGCACAATATAAAGTCACTTACTTACTAATTAAATTATGTGTGTCTTTGTTGAAAACAGTAGAATAACAAAGGCTAACAAGGACCTTAACTTAAATATAAAAAAAGTATTTATATTTGGCATGGTATGAATACTTTATCGTTATAAAAATATCATGTGTGCTTTGATATTAATTATTTCGCTAAAAAAAAGAAACTAGCTAATTTAAATAAAGGTTTATATAATGTTAGCTAAAATTGCTATTATTTTATTATTGATGTATTTAAGTGAATGTTTTTAAGTTTATATTTTATCGATGTACATGTGTATGTATGCACCCATTCTTTACGTGATTAATATTTCCATGAAGGACACACATCCTTTGTTAAAGAGAACTAAAACTTTTGTGGTAAACACACCAGACCCGACGGGACCGAATATACCATCAGTATATTATAGTCGTCACCGTCATATAATAGGTTGAACAAGCTTGTAAGCTATGTTAACCCTTAACCAGGCTGTGGAATATACGAGACCAATTCAATTTCAACTTTATCCCTTTGGAATAAGGTCCAAAAACAATGAAAAATATATATAGCAAAGCCTGGTTAAATAAAATAAAAAAGGTTTTTATTCACGTAGACTTTAAAAAAGCGCTTGTAAATAGTCAGAACATGTACGCAGTAATATATAATTATTTCTAGGTACATATAGATATTTAGGTACGCGGATTTTAGGAAATAATTTACAATAAGATTTATTTTATAACAGTAACGATATTAAGCTAACTAAAATTAAGTTATTGTCAAGGATCATGTGTAGGTTTAACTATCTAAATTTTAGCAATATTTTTACTACATATTGTCTGAATGGTTCTGTCTATATTAAGGTACGAATTAGATATTAATTGTTAATGGTTAGTCCAGAATAAAATTTATATGAAGAAAATTTTCTGGATTTATTTAATTATAACGGGCTTGTTGGTCTAGTGGTTAGTGACCCTGACTGCTATGACAGACGTCGTGGGTTCGATCCCCGCCTAGGACAAATCTTTTATAGTGAGAAAATTATTTGTTCTGTGTCTTAGTGTAATTTAGCTATAATGTGTATGATATGTATTTAGAAATATATACTTAAGTATTTTTATTAGTTGCCTGGTTCCGATAGTGGCTCTGTCTAATTCCCAAGATATTTTTTTATTTATTTACCTTATATCCTCTACTGTATAATCATATCACTGAAAATAAAAACATATAAATTCTATTGATAAATCGAGAAAAAATACGAATTCACTTCTTAAATGACCATTTAGATATGCCTTAAGTTAAGCTTAATTTTTTTAGTAAAATACGCGTTTACACAACATATACTACTATGTAGATTAACTTAAATAGCAAAACCTTATCTGAAAACAAATATGATAGACAGATATTAAATAATTATTGTTTTATGTTATAGATTAGATAGATAGATAAATAGCGTAGCTATTTTTTTTACATCAGCATATTGTTGTTGTTCTTTACCGCATATATGAAGAAGCTACGTTGAAGCTACGTCTTTTAGGATTATACCTACTTACTTATCGTATGGGCAGTTGTTACCCTAGTGTCAGAGTTGTTCAAACCGCCCAGTAGGCCTCTGGCATGTCTTAACGACTGTTGCCTAATGGCTACAACCGGGACCGACAGCTTAACGTACCCTCCGAAGCACGGAGACGCTCAAAAATTTAACCACTTCAGTGGTCACCCAACTATGGACTGACCGCGAGCCTAGTTGCTTAACCTCGCCGATCACTTACGGATCGGTGAGAGCAATTAGCTATGAGCGCATTAGGATCATGGACCACATACCATTGATGACACATGGAACTAATTCCAAAATGTAATCTGATGGCTTGGAACCTAACCAAAACTCTGATTCCAATTTTCAAAAAGGTACGAATAAAGTACTATTTGCAATATGAGACTGTCTTTAAGTTCCAAGTTAGGAACCACATTATAAAGTTGGGATATACATAACTATCTAGATAGTTATGTACCTATATGTAAAAATTATTTAAGAAATATGAGTAATGTACCGAGGTATACTAAATACATACGGTACGTTACCCATATGACTATGTAAGAACATTGAATGATGTATTGTTACCCACATTGCAGGTATATACTACGGAGTTTGTGAGTACGGTGCCCGGTCATGGCGGATGTTAAAGAAAACGTGGACGCTGAGAATAAGCACGCAGACAAACATACTACAGGTAAACAAATAGTAATATTGTGACATATTGTAAATAAATACATAAGTAGTTCGTTTATAAGACTAAGATCATAACTAATCATAAGACACATGTCAACATGTAAAGGTCAAAACAGAGTATAAAAATATGCAATAGGTATTAAATTAAGATAAAATATAATACACTAATATGAATCAATACGTTTTTACCCATCGAAAATACAATAAATCAGAGGACATAGCATCATTCTGGCCTAGTGCAGATTGGCAGACTTCACATGCGTGCAGGTTTTCTCACGACGTTTCCTTTCACCGTTTTCAGTATGAGATAATTAATTTCTAATACTTACATTGGCTTGAACTCGAGGCCACTGACTCCAACGGTCTAACCAATAGGCTCTATACGGACATGGCGCAAACGGGAGGCATCGGAGTAGCATACCCGCGTTTCCAGGGCTCCTCCCATTAGACGCCAAGAGAAGTCCACGGCAGGTTATAGTCGGCACGAGTCCGACATACCCACCCGCAGACACTTTTTGCGGGTGGCATGTGTAGGCTTTCCGATGCCTAATAAAAAAAGGCTCTACAGGCAAACCGTAAATGATTTATTTTATTTGAGAAAATTACGGATAATTTAATACTATTTAACATTTTTATATATATTAAAAATCGACTAAGAACTTGTGAAAAAGGTAACAAACAGCCACATTTGTTTTTTCTAGATACATTCATGTCTCAAGTTCTTTCAAAATGAATTGTGTAGATGCGCAGTTGCAGTATCCGTCGATCGAGTTCGCGCTTATATTGAAGTTTAACTACTACAAACCTTTCTACTAAGGTAGTATAGTAGTTGTAACTTGTTTCGGACTCCTCAATTCAAGTAACAGCTACATGTATAATCTTAAGGGACATGATCTTACTAAATTGAATAATCTAGTTTATTTAAAAGCGGGAGAGATGTTTGACCAGACAACCCCATTTTATTTATGATAATAGCGGAACCAGATTCAGAACAGAGCTACTATATAGTGAGGGTCTAAATTAGCGTAGCTTATCGGCTCGGGTTCTCCGGAATGAGGTTATGGTTTGAATAATATTAAATCGCTGAAATAAAATTAAGGCTAGGATAATATTTAATTCAAGAAATATTAACCCGGTAGTTATCATAATACTCGTATAAAGGGCAGGGGGCTAGCTAAAAGAGAGGACATGTTGTCAGTAATATCTTGGGCATTATGTATCATAGATAGGGTTGTCATTATTGTTGAGAACAGGATACGGGACTTATAGTGGCAAATAAATAAAAATTAAAAATAAGGGTAGCAACGGTTTATTATAATAAAAAACCGGCCAAGTGCGAGTCGGACTCGCCCATGAAGCGTTCCGTGGCAGCAAGTATTTCAGTTGATTAAATGAAAGGTAAATTGCGGTTTACGGTTTACGACGTATTAAAAAAAAACTACTTACTAGATCTCGTTCAAACCAATTTTCGGTGGAAGTTTGCATAGTAACTGTTGTTAATCAAAAAATTGTACATCTTATATTTTTTAGATTTATCTATCTATCTATATTATTTAGCAAATAAATATTTCATTTATTCATTCATTCATATCATTCTCTTATTTTAGAAGTTACAGGGGGTTGGGGGGACACTCATTTTACCACTTTGGAAGTATCTCTCGCGCAAACTATTCAGTTTAGAAAAAAATAATAATATTAGAAACCTCAATATCATTTTTGAAGACCTGTCCATAGATACTCTACATGTATAACAACGATAAAAAAAAATGAGTTCCAGTTCTATGTGTGGGGAACCTCCAATTTTTTTCTTCTTTTTCTATTTTTGTGTGAGAATCTTAAACTCACTTAGTATTTCACTGTCACGTGACCCGGAAAGGATACTAGTTAATCTTCACAATAACTGATTTACGTACTTTAACTCCCACATATGTGACATGCCACAGCTAAATCAATTAGCAGCCAAATGTTTCCAGATCTGTTGAAATGATGTGGTGTTATGCATGAGCATTTTCGTAACCGCTGTATTTAATAAACAGCACAGATGGTGATGTAATTCTTCGGCATTCTTGAAGAATCTATGGACGTTTTAGAATAAGTAGTATAATTAGACTAAATTTCAGTTTCAAATTCACAATATTTATTGGCGCAACGTGGAAAATCTAGGTTGAGGCCTAGTTGAAGACCTCTTTTAAAGCTTTTATTCAATTATGTAATAATTTAAAATTTACGATCACCTTGTTGGTTCGGGAACACGTAACCGCTAGTTACGTGTTCCCGAGTGGAGCTAAAATAAGGGATATTGAGGATTTTGATTTTCTATTCCCAAAACTTTAAACACCACCTGGGACTCCAGAATCCCAGGTGATATTGAAAGTTTTGGGACGGCAGTTTTAGCACGGGGTGTAAAAGAGTTTGCGGTTATAGACCCTGTAGCACGCCAAGTCGTCGGTCCTGTACTCTTGTTTTCCGGTTGACACGACTGACACGACCGGGATGGCCGGGGCCATTCCGGTCGTGTCATCCAGCAGAGCCATGGCATCGTGAGGTAATGGAAAGTGCATCTGTCTTTGCACACGCATATTATTTTTCTATATCTAAATCTTGCACCGGTCACTTGATGGTATCGAAGTAGATCACCGCCGCCCATTGACCTAGTAACACCATAGGAGCTGCGAGTACGTTACCGGCCTTTAGGAAAGGAATTATTAGTTTTTAATACTTGAAATAAACGTTTTATTATATATCTTATTATTTAAAGGATAGTCTCCATTGTCATAGGCTGCCATGACCGAAGTTTGAGCTGAAGGACATTGTAATTTAAGTACCTGCGTTATTGATTGCTATCATATCGTTGGAACTGTGTATTGGTATCTGACTCATTGATTTGGTATTTACATGAAATTGAACATTAAAACACAGCGTGTTACTGATTGATTGCCTTCATCATAATAATAAAAATCCGGGGCATATCAAGAAGTAGAAGAAGAAAAAGATTTCTTCAGAAAATTGCTCAGACAAAAAAAAATATAAAATATGAATAAAAAGAAACATAAAATAAAAACAAAGACACTTGTTGTCCGTGCAAGACCAAAAAGGCACCACAATAAAATGGTCTAGCAAATGCTGAGAATTTGCTAGAATTTTATTGTTCCAGCGTAATTCTGATGGTGTCTATTGATTCTCACGGAACTTAACTTAAAAATAATATAAGTAAAAATTGATAGTAGTAGCCCAAACTAAGCAAAGTGACGATCTTGCAACGGTCGCGGGCCTCGGGGAGTCACTGGATGAGGGCAGCGCAGGACTGGCTATTGTGGAAATCCTTGGGGGAGGCCTTTGTCCCCAATAGTGGACGTCTTTTAGCTGATATGATGAAGCAAAGATTGTACTATGGACACAACAGATAGAAATACATCATTTTTGAAAATATATACATATAATTGCAGAAAACAGCTAGACCGAGGCTAAAATATATTTATATTTGACTTGTACCGGGACCGAAACTACGTCCTTTGGATTAGAAGGCAGGTTCCCTAACAACTGAGTCACGGCGGTCGTATACTTTTTTAATGCTATAACAACCTGGTTAATGCCCCTTTTTGTATAACTTACGTATTATGAACACCAGATTATGCGGATACTTTTAATGCAAACATTTTCTAGAATTAACAATACAACTTGTCAAGCATTGCTTATAAAAAAATAATAAAATTATCCTACTAATATTATAAATGCTAAAGTTTGTGAGTATGGATGGTGTGTAGGTATAGATGTATGGATTTTTGTTGCTCTTTCACGCAAAAACTACCGAACGGATTTAGATGAAATTTTGTAGTAATATAGCTTATATATCCGAATAACATCATCATCATCATCATATCAGCCGAAAGACACTGCTGGACAAAGGCCTACCCCAAAGATCTCCACAATTGCCGGTCTTGCGCTATCTGCATCCAGCGATTTCCAGCGACTCGCACAAGATCATCGGTCCATCTTGTAGGGGGCCTGCCGACGCTGCGTCTTCCGGTTCGTGGTCGCCACTCGAGAACCTTTATGCCCCAGCGGCCGTCGGCTCTACGAGCTATGTGCCTTGCCCACTGCCACCGATAATCCATCCGAATAACACATAGCTATAATTTATGAAGTTTAACGCGGGTAAAACCACGGAGCAATACCAGTAAATTATAATTAAACGGTATATGTTATGTAGACCAGCTTTTGCCTGAATTTTTGTATGGCTCTTTTTTACTTATCCCTTTGGAATTCAATAAAGTATTTCTAGTCTGCATCATAGAAAAACCCCTGTGCCAAATTTAATGTTTTTAGGTCAAGGGTTGGGGTAAGCATTGATGAGTCAGACAGTGGGTGAGTCAGGGATTGTGCTTTTTATATATATGGGTAGATAATTGAGTTAGGTTGCCTGCCCTCATGGATGTAGGGTGTGTCACAAGCGGAGGTACATGTCTACAGTGACTATAGTATAATATAATAATAAAATAGTATCTGAATACGGAATAGGTTATTATTATATTGGAATAAATCGTCGCCGCTATAAGACCGCCCATTATATTTAAACCAATATTTGTAGTACTGTATGTATATACTTAACTTTTAGCGAATTGGTAGTATTATAGTATCTAAGTCCCAAACTTCTAGGCTTTAGATGGCTCCTTTACTGTATGCACAGTGTATCTTTGGAATTCTCTAACACATTCGGTACATTCCACCTCATCATTTAATATTTTGCACTTGCACGGTATCAGGGTATTTTGTAATTAATTCTACATATATTCGTATATAGATTTATTATTTTGTATACTATGTAATTATTAGTGTGTATTTTATCAATACTTTTACCCCCAAGAGGTATTTAATTTAATAATTTCTTGCTTGTGTGTGACCATTAAAATTTTGCTGCCTTATGTTTTTTGGAACTTTATTAATTAATGAGTTAAG
The DNA here is from genome assembly GCA_951640165.1 of Pseudoips prasinana. Lineage (NCBI taxonomy): Eukaryota > Metazoa > Arthropoda > Insecta > Lepidoptera > Nolidae > Pseudoips > Pseudoips prasinana. The sequence continues at coordinate 17,146,956 of OX621245.1, forward strand.
CTCGGCTTTCTATGCTTTTTCTTCTTTAAAACGCTATATGTTACAAAGATAAAATAGCATTTTCATCTCCCTTTAACTTAAGTGTTGTGCACTTGTCGGTGTAGTAAGCCTTCTCCTTCACTTCTTTGTAAGCCTCCACTTTCACAACTTCCTTCACCTGGTCCATATGTCTCGGTCTGGCTCTTGCCTTAATTTTGCGTGGAGCATTTTGATAGGCGAGCTTAATTTATTAATGAATTTCCTTTTAGGACAGTGCTTTTAATATAAATGTATGTTTCTCTACGAAAAAAGAATAAAAATAATAATAAACTATCTATCTATACCACAATGGTACGTAAATTCGATGCCCAATGTCACGGCTAACGTCCATTGGACCTATGTACATAATACTTTTCTGTTTATTAAGTGTCTGATATGAAGTACAAGCCCTAGTTGTTTCAAAACAATGCCCACATTGAATATTTTTATGAGATCACCGCGTAATGACTCGATATTAAAACAATATCACATTAAGACGCTAAAAACAGGCAAATTAGTTGTTTTCTATGACTTTTAGCCACTGCGATACGAATATTCTATAAGGAAACCTTTTTAATAAAATACTTTTTTTATTATTTGTATATAGAAGATGAATGAAAGAATCGAAAATTCTGTGTGATGAAGGCACCGAATATGACAATATCATCATCCCATCACATCCCGTGGGGCGCGTACGAGTCTACCCGAGGGAATATCTACCAGAGGACGGGCACAACGTCCCTCTGTGTACTATGACCGTCATACTGCGAACACCAACCCCTCTGCCAAGCGTGGCGATTATGGCATATCCCCCCTAAGATGATTCTTGGGGAGGCTTATGTCCAGCAGTGGACTTCTTACTGCTGTTATGATGATATACTCGTAAAAGACGAGTAGAGTAGGTACACACGGTAGCAAAATAAAAGAAATACAAATCGACCTCTTTTTTTAATATTACCAAGTCGGCAAACAAGCATCACAGATGCTCATATACAGGTGATAAGTGGTTACAGTAGCTTACCATGTCATAACTCAGGCGGCTTTTTCCCTCCCCGATGGTTACCGACTCCCAGTCACATTAAACTTTATTTTTTGGTGCACTCACCAAATTTTAGCTCGACTCTATCCTTGCTTTAGGTATAAAAAGACCTTTCTTTGAATGTCGTAGCATTCACCTGGCATGAACAAGGCATTGCACTTAATATGTAATGTTTTCTAAGTGGGTTGTCGATGTGTCAAGTGTCTTAGGTCTTAACATTGTCTCAGTCAGCGTATTGGTGAAATGAAAATATATGAAGTTAACATTGTGTGAGAGTAATGTGAATACATTTCTAATTAGAAGGCAACAAAAAGTGGTCACTTGTCTTTGGTTTACATTTAGTAAATCTGCAAGAACAACTGCTATTTGTCAAAGTCAAAGTCAAGAATTATTTATTCCGTAAAAATTTTACATTTATGTGGAATCGTCATATTTGTTTCTACTTTGGATTTTTAGTATGGATATGTAACTAGAAATATTATGTATACCTACTTAATTATATTACTACTAACATGTTCTGACTATTTACAAGCGCTTTTTTAAAGTCTACTTGAATAAAAACCTTTTTTATTTTATTAGTTCAGATCTCCGCACAGATTCATAATTCTACGACTTACGCTTATAATGGACTAGTTTCCCACCCTACTCTATGAATCATCCAAAATTGTATCTCTACTACAGTATGTAATATATAATTTCACACATGTTCATCACATCCCGTATGGTCTAGTGGCTAGGATACCTGGCTTTCACCCAGGAGGCTCGGGTACGATTCCCGGTACGGGAAATATCTTTTTGCTGTATTTTTTAAATATACGTTATACAATTTTGTATCATAACAACGGCTGTAGTTATCATTATTATATCATATTTAAAATTAGATATCCAAATATAGACCGCGTTCGTCATCATTAGATTTATAAAATTAATTGTTGGCGTTGTTAGTCACGATAATTTTAGAGATGCTAGTGACCGTTTTAAGGTCGAACTTATCTTGAGATCTAGCGTATGAAAAAAAAACAATGCTGTTTACTACGATGATTAAATGATTGCATAAATTTCTTTTCGATCCCAGGACTTTTTTTAGTATTATAATAATATACATATATAAAAAAATATAACCACTTGGTATGAAGTCAGTTTATTTTTTGCTTACTCCAACATTTGTTGTTCTGTAAGCTTTTATATGACGAGCCAGTTGGCGTGGTTTATAAATGCTTACCATCCATGTCGCAGGTCGCGGGTTCGGTTGCCACCCAGGACAGATATTTGTGTACTCGGGACAAACAGTGATTTGTGTCCTTAGTCTGGGTGTAATTGTCTATATAAGTATGTTTTTACCAAAAGAAAAGTAGTATATGTAATATATCAGTTATCTGGTTTCCATAGTACAAGCTCTGCTTATTTTGGGATCAGATGGCCGCGTGAAAATAATGTTCCAAGATATTATTTCTTTATTACATGTTTATTACCAGTATTAAATTATGATATAAGGGTATCTTAATTCAGATACAGCTTCTACTTTATTTGGGCTACATGGAGAAAAAATTCCGCACGATCCTGGCATTCGCCAGCAAAAACGCCTTCTCCATGTAACTCTCCAGCCAGATATCAATTCCTAAACTTTCAAGGTTGATATTCAGGGATTTAGGAATAACTCCAGTTGTGGATATGCCTAATTATCATATTAACTCTATTTAGTGTGAATAAATAAATTGAATTGAATTGGATATAACAATTTGGATTCTTCATAATTTATTATTTTATCATTATTAATATGGTTACAAGTTAACTCACATTATATATAACATTTTTATGAAAATTTGTTTACAAGCGGAATGTGCAATATGTAAGAAGTACACCTACTAGCATTTAAAGATAGGAAGTCACAAATTGGCGGTCATAAACCTGTAAATTAGGTGGCTTATCTCATTGACGACAATGAGGCGTTACGTAGGCGAACTCACTTATCAACGTCAATCCACTTTCTTGTAGATCCTTCATATACCACATTCCGCTATGATTGCTCTTAATAGATCTCTCTCCATTCATAGAATTGCCCCAGTTTATAATAGCGAAACAACTTATTAATTTATATAAGATATATAACTGGAAGTCGCTGGGTGCGGATAGCGTTTTAGGGGAGGCCTTTGTCCAACAGTCGGTGTCTTTCTGCTGATATGATGATATAACTGAAGTCAAAGAGGATTTAATATTAAAACTAGAGTAAAGTAAATTTAAACGAGCTAATATCTGTATATCAATCATGATTATAGACATTGTAATCTCAAACGGTGGTTAACTTAATGTCAGCATTTTGTATTAATATATTTATCCATAAAATCATTCTGCCTGAATTAACAAAAGTAGAATTTTATTTTTGCTTAACTTTTAACACTTAAATTTTACTACTAAGCTGCATACTTTCCCTGTTCCTATATTGGCTGAAGATATTTTCTTTTGATTCTAAGTAGTAAATCGACCGTGTGGTTCCCGACCCAGAAATAATAATATGTACTATAGTTACCACCTAGCTGCGGTCGCCAACTCGCATGCCAAGCACAGTGACTACGGCAAACTCTCTAAATGACAACTGTGCGCAACGCACCTCCTTGTATATATAAACTCATTGTATATATATATATACTTTTTGTATTTTTTCTAATTTTGACGTTTTGTCATAGTCGTGTTTTGTTAGCAGTTAGCTATGTGAAGAGAAAATATTGTCATATTATATCTGAACCAGCCCTTTTTATAATTACCAGTCCCAGTCTCTTACAACAACGTTGTGAAAACCTTAGGGAGAGACCTATGTTTAGCAGTGGATGCTATCAGGCGTATGATGAAGTAATAAATATAAGATTTCTATTATTAAGAAGCATTATGTACTTAGCTCTGTCTCTGTCTACCATTGGAAGAATTTTTCTTTAATTCAGTGCGTGATATGGTCCCAGTAAATTGTCCTCAGAATGGCTCTTACCTACTCCCTCTGTTCTTTATTACAATAAAGTATTATTACCCTGCCCTTAAGTGCAATCGGGCTTTGACTTATTCAACTTGCATTTATTATCGTCTTTATCAAGTAGCAAAGTTCACTCATACATCCTAATTTATTAGCAATTGGTGCGACATACACGTATTTAAGTATTTATACGAACAAAATGTTCAAACTCATTAAGTGATTCATTATATCAATATGTGCACCGATTGTTATTGCAGTGTCTGACATAGTACCTATGATATAAATATATTTTCCTATCGCAAAGTGCATTATCATTATTTATCGTTTTATCGGATTATATCATGCATTTGTCTTGTTATACTAACATGTAGGCACCCTTTTTGTGTTGAAGATGTTGATTTTAGTAAGGTAGCAAATTTATATAAATCTGTTTGCATTCTATAACTACTTCCATTGATGACATGAAAGAGTATAGTTTGCATTCCGCAAATAATAATGACCTTGAGTATTAAGATAAGTATTGCCTGTTGGCGTGGTTGGCAGATGCTTTCTTTTAACGCTGGAGGTCGTGGGTTCGATTCACACCCAGGGCAAATATTTGTCCTTGTTTGTAAATATTTATTTTGTAATATATATTTACAAAAGAAAAGTAGTATATGTAGTATATCAGTTATCTGGTTTCCATAGTACAAGCTCTGCTTTGTTTGGGATCGGATGGCCGTGTGTAAATAATGTCCCAGGATATTATTATTATATTGCGAATGTTAAGATGAATGCCCTCACAAAAAGGACCGTTAAGTAAACAACAATACATCAAACTTGTTGACCGAAACAAATAGCAAAAAGGGTCGCTGATTTATTTTTTGTACTACAAATTGGGTTCAGCAAACGAATTCGGCACGTTGACCGTTGGCCAGAGTTTCTAACTTACTACAAATAGATCAGGTGTAGGTGGCATTTCTAAGAATACTTACAATAAATTGACACATCTCGTATGAATCCCCTTGATGCAGGAACCTTGACTTCATTTCGCTGTGCTGCCATTATTCCATTTAGTTGTTTCCTACTGGACTTTATTCATTCCGGTACGAATTTTCTTTGCCCTCTTATTCGTGCCCTCTACGATAGAAAGGAATATCAAAACTAATTTAAACGTCTTTTATACGTCAAATTGCTCCGGCGTTTTTAGATCGATTCCGATATTAGCAAAAAAAAATAATACGTGCAAATGGGTTTCTCGTTTCTCTATAGAAATATAATTGGTTGTACAGTATTGATTGCAATAGTTGACAGTCATGATAATTGTGTATAGGGGTTGGGGTGTGAAGTGTAACGACGGTTCCTAGAAGAATTCGCTCGTACCAGACACCACCCGCACCTAGGTCTTATGTCGTGCTGTTGGTAATCACAGAATTTTAATTAGCTAGATTTACGATCCAATTTGTTTAATGATTTTTTTACTTGGAATTCTCATGCAGCGGTGACATCGTTGGTATTGCAAGTATTGCGTCGTTGTTTTATTTTATACCTCGAATATTTAGATAATGTTTTAATAAACATTCATCAAATTTTTAGTACAGTACACCTTGAATTAAATAGTATTATTATAGTTTAATATAAATATTGAGCCAAAGTTTGCATGAACATCAACAGTGGATTGTACTGTATGAAAGGAGATTTTAATTTTTATATATTTTTGAGAACCGGATAAACATGTTTATTTTTGTGTTGTATTATTTGTGTGTGTTTTTATTATATGTATAACACGATTCTGAGATGGTCCCATATAATATAAATGTTCAAACACAACAAACAACAAACTTGTATTTTAACGAAATATAACCGATAAAAATAGTGAAAATCCATGTTGTTTTCTAAAGAGGTAGTTACTTTTAAACGACTTCAAAAAAAAGACGTTATCAATTGGACCGTTTGTTTCTTTTTTGTACGTTATAACGTTTCCTCCGTCGTCGCGTCGTTTGCTAACCGATTTTGATAAGTATTTTACAATATGAAATGCTTTTTAAGCGCTGTTACAAAAGCCTTTCTTATTGTATAATATTATTATTTATTTATTAATATTTGCTGTGTGGTGACGGCATAGAATATCATCACCCCATCTCATCCCGTGGGGGGCGTAGAAATCGACCGAGGGAATACCTACCAGCGAACGGGCAGCAGTGTTTTTCTGTGAACTATGACTATCAAACCTCGAGCCCGTCTGGCATTATGGTATATCCCCCCATTTATTGGGGAGCATTTTGTCCTTTGGCTGACATGATGATGATTTATAAATTATATAATATTAATATGTAATATTACTATTAATTTAACTTCTTTTTAAACTGCGATCATTAAATATTTTAAAGTCTGTTGTATGTTTTATAGACGATGGTCGATAATTACATTTTGAATGATTTTAACGTGAGTATAAAAGTTCGTTACTAAGCTACTGCGTTCTTAAGTGATCAGGAGTGATTTGCAGTTCTATTTGATTAATGGATCTCTGCTAAAAGGTCAAAATATTGAGCTTGCTACAAATTTCGAAGACGTAACTAATGTAAAATTAATGAGGTGTTTTCTTCTATCATCAATTTTTTTAATAGGTATTCTGTTTTGTTGTTTACATCAACTAATTATAACAAAAACCAATAAACGTTTTATATTATTCATCTTATTACATTAGCCAATAACGTAGTTTATTGAAATATTAGATCACCAAAATAAAATCCTTCTCACCTGCACTAGTCAGATTGTAGTGCAAAAGTGTGCAAACACTTGTGCACTACAATATAAACACAAATGTACTCTCCTATTCTTAAATCTTAACTCCCGTCTGCTAAGACGGGCTAGTCGATACGGCCGGATAAAGTCAGTCTGATAAATTATTAGACAACACACAGGTTTTTTCGGACTTGACTAAAATAATTTAGGTGCAACGCAGTGTCAATATTCTTTAGGCTACCAAAAAATAGTCAATAACTTATTAATGGTGGGTATTTTGATTCAGCCTCTTTTTATTCTGTCTAGAATGTTACCTACTAAGGCACAATTCTGGAGATTCATGGAATTCGTGCTTATTACAATTTTATTAGGTATCTATCTATTAATGATCTGAGTAATCTTGACCATTTGTATTCAGCCTGCAATTGTACCTTAGTATGTAAACTCGGCCATTGTTGCCCTCAACCAATAATTAATATGAAATTGGAATTTACTGGGATCAACTGGCCTGTGGGTCTAGTGATTAGTCCTGGGTGGGGATCGAAGCTACGACCTCTGGCATAGAAGTCAAGGTTATGACTGCTAAGTCATAGGTCTAATCTAAGTGCGATGAGCACGATTATTTTCAGCATTTCTGTGTACTTGTAAATATATAAGTACGCTTATAATTTGTCTGATTACCATAGTACAGACTCAGATGTTGACCTATTTTGGAATCAGATGGCAGTGTGTTATTTGTCTCAAGAGTAAATATTATTATTAAGTGTTATAAAGCAACAGTTTTTCTCTAGAAAGCAATGTATTGCTACGCATAATTATAATCGCAATTGTGTTTGCGTTCTACATTGTATAATTGTTATCACAGTGTTTATTAATATTGTATATTTACTGCTGTGAGGCAGATAGAATGATAGGTAACACTATATCTTCCTCTCGTAGCTACACAAAATGTTTAAACTGTGATTGTTTCTTATTATACGCCCTACCACTGATTAAATCAGTAATGTTCTGTACGTGTCGCCACCGTCTATTGTGTTAAGTAATGCCATAAATACAATTAAACTCACTTACTCTCGTTAGCGTGATAATGCAGTGTCTTTGCCCCCGGGCAGCGGCCTCCATTTATTGTTTTATGCTGAGCTCACCAAGTTACAATCTATTGTCTTTTGGAACTGCCAGAGTTCAACAGCGCATTACATATACTCTCGTTAATATTATAAATTATAACAATGGATGACACAACGAGTGAAGTTTGTGGCTTCGTTTGCTAAATTAAAACACAAAGCCTCTTTTAAAATGTTTCTCGCAATTGTCGTAAAGCGAACGCTTAATGCATTTAAGTGCCAGGCACTTGTCGGTATTGAAGTTAGCCGCTGTCTCCAACTTTCTCTATGTAATGCCACTTTATCCTTTGGATGTCATGTGGTCACCAATTTCTCTTTGTGCATCCCGTAGGTTTTCTCTGTGGTCTTGACATTTTTCTTCATGCGTTAGATCTTGTGCCTTTGATATTTTTAATAGGAAATTTATTCATAGTCTTTTACTGCTTAAGGGTTGCACAAAACAGTTCTTCAGAATAAGTATAATGGTGGAACAAATTACTTTAAGTATCATCCTTCTTATTTTATTTTCAATTAGCTTCAGTATAAGGATTATTTTCTATCCCTGGGGAGATATATATATTTTTTATGAGAGATAACTTTTGTAACTTTTTATAACATTAACTATCTGCCAGTGTTAGCCTTTTCCGAATCGGGCCAGCCATTTCGGAAATCAGCCGAAACAAACATACTTCTTTTTTTTTATTTTAAGATTGCAAACAGATAATTCAACTTATTTTGTTTGTATATACGTATGGACTGTGAAGAAATAGACTTAAGTCTGTTCATTTTTATATTGATACTATTTTTGTTCAAATCACTGTTTCCATTCTAATCCAGAACCACATTTTCTAAGATTCCAATCGTTCATAATAGGCACAAAGTACCTACGTCTAGTAAATATCAAAGGTTTGAAACTATTCAATGTTCACTCCTTAGTCGTGTGCTGTCCGCACTAAATGACGCGGTGGTTAGTGAATAATTAGGTCAAATGTTGCAAACGACTATCGCCTAATAAACTGCTTGGAATTTGCATTTACAGGGTGTGTCTTTATAAAACTTCTGCAGTAGTAGTTAATGAAATAGTATTAATTTAAGTGTCTTCAATACGAGGATACTGCTAAGCTTGTATATATAATACTAGCTGTGCTCCGCGGCTTTACGCGCATAAAATTTTATATATTATCACAGCTCCTCCCCCGTAGGTGATAGCGTAATAATATGTAACCTATATGTTGACCCAACCTCTTAGTTATATTCATGCAAAATTTGAAGTCAATCCATGTAATACTTTTTGAGTTTAGCTCGGACATACATACAGACAAAAATTCAAAAAACTATATTTTTGGCTTCTATATTTGGATTGGGCGTGATCTACAACGCCCAAGTATCCTTTAAAATAATATCCTCTAAAAAATATTCAATGTACAGTTTTGACTTTCCTACAATTTTATTATATGTAATAAATTAAACAAACTATGTTTTATTTTTCAATCAGTGTTACTCATTGTGCATAATGTGGCACCTTATGTACATTTAGATTTAAGAAGATTTAACGGCTATTTGGTGTTCTTAAATAAATGACATACTATTACTATGCTCTGCTTAATTTTGTAATTTTGGAATGTAAGTCTGAGAAAATAGCTTAAATTTCCGGAACAAAATAAAAGTACGTATATATTTCTTTGGGTTGACAGAACGGAGTCAAATACGAAGATTTATTTCCACTTCGTAATGCTCCATGTCCGGAACTTCAAAAGGATCGTTTCATAGATTAATTTATTACTTTTTTAGATTTTGTGTGAGGTTAAACAACTTTAACCTTTTGAGTTCAGTAAAAGTTTGTTTTGATCAGGGTGGTCTATATTTTCTTAATAGAGATAATTATTATCTGCGTTACTTTATATAAATAATTTGGCTAAAGCTGATATGCTAAGTTGAACATACCAACCAGTTAAAACTAGGTGCTGGAGTTAAGGGTTTAACTACAAGTTAATAAAATTGTTTAAATAGATTATACTAGCAGCCATTCTCCCGTATAAAAATAAGCCTGGGCTTTAAGAATAGACCAGTCTTAAAATAGATAAAAAAGTAGTTAATATCAATTTTTGTAAAAGTAATGACCCTATGAAAATCATAATAAATGTCTAACTGTATTTAACAAAATAAAAATAAGAGACAAGCAATGCTTCTTGTCTTATCTGTAGATTATTGAACTAAGAATTGAAATCGATATATTTTTGGATGAGGGAAAATTCGAAACCTTGATTTTGTCTGATTTAGCATGGTTTTCTTTTACATTTGTATGGTGAAGCCACGCTTGTAAGGAAACTTTAACTACCTCCTATTAATTTGAAAGTATAATCATAAGTTTATTAACAAACGGATATTGTCCAATAGTATATGGTACATAGGTACAATATTAATAAGCATAATTATTAAATCAATGCTTTGGTTGCAAACGGGCTAACCTAAGTATGAATGATGGCCGACCCTTCCCCATTTTGACCTCGCTCTATCCTATATAAACCGAGCATATAGGTACTAGCAACGGGATCTAAACTTTCACTAGTCTGGTGTACCATATAAGTGCTGTAGTTGTAATAAGGTTAATTAGTTAAGTCCCTTTTTTTGTTAGGCAGGGTAATACTTACTGATTAAACCTTACGTGCCGTGGACTTCTTCTAGCACCTGATGTGGGACGTGGGGACCGGGAACGCATGTATGCTGCTCCTGTTTTCCCCTTGCGCCATGTCCCAGATGGTCGGGTCACGTCCCTGGGAGGGCTTCGGATTGCCCTCCCCTATAGAAGGGGAAAGATGCTAGGGCATTTGATACGACATGACACCTTTATGAGGAATATTATTGAAGGCAAAATAGAGGCAAGGAGAGGACGAGGAAGACCAAGAAGGACCTATATGGGTCAGATAAGGGAAAAGATAAATGCAATGTCGTATCAAGAAGTCAAAGCGCTCGCCGAAAACCGAGACGATTGGAAGAAGCTCCACCGACAAGAGCATAGTTCTTAAATATGATGATGATTGCCGACTCCTGCCAGTCCGGCACAGCGAGTGCGCCACAAACAAATCTTTTTCTTCCCGCAACTGCTTGCACGTGGCGGCAGTAGAGGACATTTCACATACTGCCTGACCAGCCCCGAGGGGAGATTAGTCAAATACCTGGTCCGAACGTCAAAACTTAAGTAAAGAATATGTCTAAAGCATGATTGAATGAATCATTTTACCTTATTGAATTTTATCTATAATCTAATTTCTCACAACAATATAAGATAAGGAAGTATAAAATTTAATTTGGGGTTTTTATTATAAGGCGTGGCTTTTTGGGCACGACAGGAACCATCTTGAAACTTCGCATATTGTCTGACTAATGAACTGTGAACCGAACAATAGACTCAGGAAAAACGGTTAACTTTCTGTACAACAAGGTATTACAAACTTATTTAATTAGAAATTTATAAAAAGGAGGTTACTAATCATAGAGATATTATAAAAAAAAGTGCATTTGGTATGCCACCTTTAATTTACAACAAAATTCCAACAGTAATCAAAGAGCAACCATATAATATATTTAAGAAAAGACTGATTACTCTATTACTAGAAAGGTGCTACTATTCAGTTACGGATTACTTAAAGATTCATTCGATGTATAGTTTTGTTATTTAATTAGATAGAATTTAATTTAGTGATTTATTTGATTCCCTATTTAGTTTTATTTTAGTTTTAAGCCTATTTAGTTTTATTTTAAGTCACTGCAATGTTTGTATGCCAAATTGGCATGTAACTGTATTGTAATCACCTACATTCTATGCAAATAAAGATTTATTATCATTATACAATTATAATTATCGTTTAGTCCTTTAAAAAATTGAAAACTATTTTCGAAGTATTTGCCATTTTTGATATTAATGCAAATTCATTTTATTAAATAATGCTTCTGAGATTGTGATAACTAATATATGAAGATAAACTAAAGGCTGACAGTAAATTATTTTACCAAATTCGCAATCGACCGTTTTACGATTATACCTAAAACTATAGGTTTACTAATAATGGTTTTGCGCCAAACAATATGAAGATATAAATAATAATAGATATTCTAGGACATTATTCATACACGAGCTCTCCATGTTCTGATCCCAAATTACGTAGAGTTTTTACCATCGATGAGACGTGAGGGAATCGAACCCACGACCTGCAGTGTGAAAGGCAATTATCTACCAAACGCGCCAACTGCCCAGTCATATGTCCGGAAGATATGACATTAATTACCGCAAAATTTGTTTACTTAATTTTGAACTGAGTTCGATAGAAGTAAATCCATTTATGGCAGTCCTTTTATAGTAACTATTTTAAATACTTCAATGACCATTATCCACTTTGGCATTGACTCTACAATATGTTACAGATTAGTCATAGCATTAGTTGAAGGTAACAAATAAATGTCCACCATGGAATATCAGATAATGTATCTATTGGAACACCACATACCAATTCCAATTTGGCGTCTCCTTGCGTTATTGGTAAATTACCGGACGAGTTAGGCGCAAACGCATCACATCCCACCTACAGCTGTGTCTAGTTCATAGTACCCGATTATAATGATAGTTCCAGCAGGGCGCAGAGAATTTTTGTATATATTTTGTATACGGGCTGGTTGTCGTCGTCAGGTCGTGGGTTCGATTCCCACCCAGGACAGATATTTGTGTACATGAATATGTCTCTTGTCCTGAGTCTGGGTGTAATTATCTGTATAAGTATGTATGTACAAAATAAAAGTAGTATATGTAACATATCAGTTATCTGGTTTCCATAGTACAAGGTCTGCTTTGTTTGGGATTTGATAGCCGTTTGTGAATAATGTCCCAGGATATTATATTATTATTATACATGCAGCAGGATTACACCTTTTTCTAAAAATCTTATTATAACGATATTTTGAACCAATTCCTTAAGTTTTTAACTACTCCACTGGATTTCAATTAAATGCGCATTTAATTCTATTGGCATTCACTATTGAATTTACGAGGACATTCGTAAACTATTTAAATAAATTGCTCCAAGTGATATCGGCAGTATTTTACCATCCTTTATTTGGATTTAAGGATAACGTCAATTAGTTTCGGACTGAATCGGTTTTAAATGAAGGCAGTAACGTCGCCCACGGAGCAAATTTCAGCCATTACGCCGATAATTGTAACGATTAGTACAATTTAGTCGCGACATTGCGTGCGCCTCACCAATTAGGTGGAGCTACCAATTAAAGCTGGTCTACAAAAATAAATTGTTTACTAGCGAATTATTTTCTATTGCATCTGGTTCTTGTCTACTGTATTTTATTGTATTAAAATAATTAAAAGACCGTTATCGATTAGCAATAATATCCTGGGACATTATTCACACACGGCCATCTGATTCCAAACTAAGCAGAGCTTGTACTATGGAAATCAGAACAGAATAAGAAATGGAAATAGATATACTACATTACCTACTACTTTTCTTTTGTAAATACATATTTATATAGATAATAACACCCAAACACAGGACAAGCACACAAATATCTGTCCCACGTGGGAATCGAACCCACGACGTGCGGCGTGAAAGGCAACCACGCCAACAGGCAATTAACGATCTTACAGTACTTACCTATCTATATTATGGGCAGTGGTTACCCTGATGTCAGAGTTGTTCAAGCCGGTCTATAGGCCTATAGGCTGTTGCCTAATGGCTACAACCGGGATCGGCAGCTTAACGTACCATCCAAATCATGGACATGTTCAGAAATTTAACCACCGTGGCGGTCACCCATATCTGGACTGACCGCGAGCCCACTTGCTTTACTTCGCCAATCACTTGCGGACCGGTGAGAGCATCTGGTTATGGGTAGCAAGCAAGAAATTAAATATCTTCAATTCAGAAAATAACAATGTTTAAAAACAACAACAGAGCGTGCCAGTTTTACAATGAGAGCAATAAGCATGCAAATAAACATCGGATACAGATAGTGGCAACGTAGAGATTTGGCCCCAGAGGTGTAGCACAAACGTGACGTCGCATACTAATGAGTAAAGATATGCGCACACGCTTGTTCCGTACACTTAAATCATATTACGTTTATTCAATTCTACTCGTATATAGTTGACAATTAGCGAAGACTGAATTTTCTAGAATATCTGTAGCATTCGTCATAATGCTGTCATTGAATTGCGTTTATTAAAATCAGCTGATTATATAAACAACTATACTTCCTTTTGTTTTCAGTAGATAATGTAAAGGTAAATATTGTCATACATTTAGGCTATAAACCGTTATTAGCGTAGACTTAGATATTGTATTTTTTATGATTTCTGTGGACTGTTTAGAAGTCATTAATTTCAACCTTGTCAAATTGGAATACGGTCTAAAAACGATGAAAGAAAATTAATACAATCTGGTTAAGGATTAAGATGGTTAAGCACTATCTATTGTTGATCTATTGTTTCAAATCAAAGACTTTAGTGACTATAAAAACAAGTTTGACAGCAGTTTTAATTATTACAATAGAGTACATTTTTATGTTTTAAGGATGTGGACCCATTTGTAATTAAAATTACTTTTTAAAACTGTTAATTAGAAAAGTAGTAGGAAAACATTTGAAACGGTTGAAAATTTCAGCAGCAATATATCTAAGCAAAGTAAAGCGAAGAACTTATTGACAGCCCGACAAATGGTAGTCATTTATATGCGGAACACCTATAGGTATATCATTGGCTGTCCAGGTCTAAGATTTACTAACCTGCCTGAAATGGTTTAGAATGAAAAGAAGTATGTGGGCAAAAATAATATAGATTAACAGCATTTACACATATTTGTGTAGGTCACAACAAAGCACTTAATATCCATAGAAATGTCAGTGCATGCTAAAAATCTATATGATCTAATACTAACAGAATAAAACTGAATAGGATTATTAAATAAAAAACTCTTCAATAATGATATCCATTTTCCGTTTGGGTATTAATTACACTTGTAATTGTCAAGGTCACAATAAAACAGTTAATTCTCATACAAATGTATAATGCATGCTAAAAATCAATATGATCACTGTCATAGAGTAAACTGTATAGGATTTTTAAATAAAAAATGTCTTTAAGAATGATATCTATTGGCCGCTTGGCATTAATGACACTTGTATTTGACAAGGTTATTGTGTTGCAATGAATAAAGAAAATTAGCACATAGATTTAACTGTTTACTAAAACAATTAAATCTATAGATTGTTTTTGATTACTTAGTCCGATATAACTATTCGATCTTATACTAGCTTAGATTAGAACTGTACGGGACTGGGACTGGTTTGAGTTATAGTACGGTAGAATATCTCTTCATATACCAAACTGACATAACAAAACACAACTATCAAAAACATCAAAAAATATAAAAGAGAAAAATATATAAAAACGTATATGTTATTTTTATTTTAAATTTGAAATGTCTTTATATTTTATCTTTTCACCAGGGACCGGACAACCCCGCTTCTGAGTTAAGCCGTTTGATAGGGTAACCCGTTCATTGGGTAACTCGTATCGCAGTGTTACCCTTTGATTGACTTACAGCCTCGAAACCCAGTGAAAGGGTTAACACGTTTTTTATGGTAACCCCGGGAAGGGGTTAACCCCTTCAATGACTTAAGCCCTTGAATGGCTTACCTTCTTGAAAAGGTTTTATTCGAGTTAACCTGACTTACCCAATCAACTTAGCAGCGTGTAGATGGGAGTAGGTATACTCGCACCCGTGCGGTGCCTCATTGCCTAACTACTTTTAGGTAGGTACAACAAATTTGACGAACGAACGACTTTTTATATTTTAAATTTGAAAGTTTAGTGACGACAAATAGTCGAGCTAATAATTAACGTGTTATTTAAAGAACTGACTTACTTTAATCTTACTTTTGTGACAATCTGTATGATGTGATTATATTTTGTTAAATAAGTATTATAATATTTTGCTGTGTGGTGATGGCATAGTATACCATCACCCCATTTTATCACGTAGGGGGCGCAGAAATCGACCGAGGGCATACCTACCAGAGAACCGGCAGCAGAGTTTATCTATGAACTATGACCATCAAACTTTCTTTCGCCAACCCGTCTGCCAAGCTATGGGGCTCTGGGGGTCTGCCAAGCTCCCATTCTTTGGGGAGGCTTTTGTCCAGCAGTGGACGTACTTTGGCTGACATGAGGATGATGAAATAATTGACGGGCGTGTTGGCATGGTTGGCAAATGCTTGCTTTTCACGCCGGAGCTCGTGGGTTCGATTCTATTTAGGACAGATATTGGTGTGAATGAACATGTCTGTTTGTCCTGAGTCTGGGTGTAATCTATATAAGTATGTATTCACAAAAGAAAAGTAGTATATGTAATATATTAGTTATCTGGTTTCCATATTACAATCTCTGCTTAGTTTGGGATCAGATGGCCGTGTATAAATAATGTCCCTGGATATTATTATTATTAAAATTATTGTATAAAATGAACTGATATATTATGGGTACCTATTCTAAAACATCATTGACGTGACTAAAATGTTCATTATCATAAGAATATTATCACTTTAAGAATTTTCAGAGTCAAGCAATCTTAGGTTATCTAACTGTCTATATATTTCATATATAGACAGCAATCTTGGCCTGATAAAAATACATTTAGGCGACCACCTAGGTACAAGTTTTCCAAGACTAATTCTGTATTCAATAAAGTTCTTTACCGTAATTTCATATTAGTTACTAATTTATTTGCAAATATAGTTGAAATAATAATACGGCTTCTGTGGCCTCATTAATTGGCTTAAGGCAACTACCTGTTTTTTGTGCCAAGAAGTCATGAAAAAATGACAAACTGGCTATCTCATATATCTTTTACAGAAACCAATGGCCTTAGAATTTGACAAATGGATGACAATCTAATAGGACAATCAATTATACAGCTTCCGTAGCCAAATGGCAAAAAACGGAACCCTTATAGATTCGTCATGTCTGTCTGTCTCTCCGTCCGTATGTCACAGCCACTTTTTTCCAAAACTATAAGAGCTGTACTGTTGAAACTTGGTAGATGTATTCTGTGAACCGCATTAAGATTTTCTCACAAAAATAGAAAAAGAACAATAATTTTGGGGGTTCCCCAAAAGAACATACATAGAACTGATGCTAATTTTTTTTTTCATCGTACCCGTAATTGTTGGTGATCTATGGATAGGTCTTCAAAAATGATATTGAGGTTTCTAATATCATATTTTTCTTAACTGAATAGTTTGAGCAAGAGAAACTTCCAAAGTAGTAAAATGTGTGCCCCCCCCCCCCCCCTCCTGTAACTTCTAAAATAGAAGAATGATAAAACTGAAAAAAATATATGATGTACATTACCATGCAAACTTCCAATGAAAATTGGTTTGATCGAAAACTAGTAAGTAGAATTTTTCAAGACGTCCTAATTCGTAAACCGCAATTTGCTATGGAATTTGCTATGGAACCCTTCATGGGCGAGTCCGACTCGCACTTGACCTGTTTTTCTAAATATTGAGATATTATAACGTTTTTCGAAAAAAGAAGGTTACCGCCGCTCTTGCAAGTAAATTGCAAGCTATTAGCTTTAACAGCGTGTTCATTTCTGATTACATTAATAAAGATATGGACGTTTGTATTAATAGTTATAGTATTTACATATCTCTCAGTCACCAACATTTTAGTCTTCGATCATATCAATTCAATCAATATCTTCTATTATTCTAGAGCAATGAGCTGCCAACAATCTTGTCATTTTTTTATAATAACTGCCATTGTTACTACTGATTGAAAAATAATTCAACACCTCTCAAACTTAATCTTTTAGGAAAATGCCTGTTTGTTGTTTTAAAATTTTTCAAACAGCTAAATTTCTAACCTTTTAAGATTAGATTAGCATGGTTCTTATAAGGTTTAGATATAAGGTTTAAGATATTTATTTCTACATCATATAATTACATTCACTTACATGAGAAAAACAATTATATCTAATTAATTCTAAGAAGTTACGGTTAGTTACATAGTAATAAATTAAACTTATACATTATTATTGTTACGCTATCATGCTTAAACATTGTTCTTAAACAATTTAAGAACAATAAGGCTCCTGGTGATAACAGAGTTACAATAGAGCTTTTAAGGCGGATGGTATACCAATCCTACGAGCTTTTCAGAAGTTATTTAACTTCGTCATACTAAAAGGTCAAACGTCACAAGGATGGCACATATTGGTGTGGTAGTGCTTTCTTCAATAAGGGCGATGAAAACCCTTTGAAAAAATAACAGACCCATCACGTTACTGAGCCATGTTTACAAGTTGTTTTCGAGAGTCATTACGAATCGTCTCACGCACAGGTTTGACGTCAACCACCCTCCTGAACAAGCCGGTCGCCGAAAATGCTTTTTCATTCATTCATTCATTCATAATCTTTATTTGTGAACACAGGTACATAAAAGATCTTAAATATACAATATTATTGTAGACGAACTCTATGCTCTACCAATGAAATTGGTGTACAAATAGTAGGTGTTTAGGTTTAACTAAATTATAAAGTTTAGTCAATATCTAGATATAATATTACAGGAATTGTCATAACTTATCATTTAAAAAATCCTCAATATGGTAATATGTCTTATCAGCTAGAAACAAAAACAATTTACTTTTAAATTTGTGGACACTATCTTCACTTCTTATGCATTTCGGTAATTTATTATATATCCTGGGAGCCATTGCAAAAATACTGTTCCTATAAAGTGTAGTTTTAGACCCAACTGTTTGTAACCGGTCACAACGGCGCTGACTACTTACTCGAGCAAATTTGTGCAGATTATTTTTGACAAACATAGAAGTTTCAAATATGTATAACGAGGGCATTGTTAAAATTTTCGTATTTTTAAAATATGGTTTGCAACTATCAGTTGTTTTTATGTTATAAATGGCTCTTATGCATCTTTTTTGGCACTTAAATACTGTATCTTTACCCGTTGCATTGCCCCAAAATATAATACCGTATCTTAATGTTGAGGCCACTAGCCCATGATATGCTGTTAATACTGTTGCTCGATTGGCAGTTTTACTTAACATATGCAAGGCATAGGAGTATTGGTTGAGTTTACAACAAACTTTGTCAATATGCGAATTCCACTTTAATGTACTTTCTATGTTTAACCCAAGAAATTTTGTCACATTTGTTTCATTAATTACTTTGTCATTATATCTAATATCTAAGTTCAAGTTACGATTTGTTCTTTGTTGAAATGTCATTATTACGGTTTTGTCTAGATTTATAATCAAATTATTATGTCGCAGCCAATTTACAACCGACTTTAAATCAGAATTAATATCAGCCTCTAATGTATTTACTTCGTCATTATTGAAAAGTAAAGTGCTGTCATCTGCAAACATTGTCATAGGATACTTTGATGCTGTCGGAAAATCATTAATATAGATAGTAAATAAAAGTGGTCCGAGTACGCTACCTTGTGGTACCCCGTAAATTACAGTTCTCTGGCTAGATTCATATGTGTGTTCAGTATTTTTATTAATTCTACTAATAGTCGTTAATTGCTTTCTATTGGATAGATAAGATTCTATTAAATTTAGTATATTTCCTCTAATTCCGTATGAGTTAAGCTTATTTATTAGTATTTTATGGTCCACGTGGTCAAAAGCTTTTGACATGTCCATATAAAGCGCTAGAGTTGGTAGTCTCTTATCTACTCTGCTGCTAACCATATGCAAGAAGTCATAGATGGCCATGTCAATTGATCTCTTTTTCCTAAAACCTTTTTGATTATCAACGAATAGATTATTTTTCTCAAAATATGTAGCAATTCGATTATATATAGCCTTTTCAAAAATTTTAGAGAAAATTGGTACTAAAGCTATAGGTCTATAACATGACATGTTGTCTCTGCTATCTTTTTTGAAAAGAGGTTTAGTAATAGTTATTTTTAATTCTTCCGGAAAATAACCATGCGATATGCATATGTTGATAAGATGACTTAATACAGGGGCAATGATTACAGATACCTGTTTAACAATTTTCGTACTTATATTATCATATCCAGTGCTAGATGTATTTTTTAGTGACATAATAATACGATGAATTTCAAGCGGTATTGTGGGCAACATAAACATAGATGTAAGTTTACTTTCTATTGGTGTATTTTTATTAGTGTTTGTATTGTTAACTGGATTTACTTGATCCACGAAAAAATTGTTAAAAGCTTGTGCTATTTCAAGAGGATTAGTTAAAATTTTATCATTTGATTTGATTTTCATTATAGCTTCACGTGGTAAATTATGTTTACTCTTGTTTTTGTTGATTACATTCCATGTTGCTTTACAGATATTCTGCGCTGAATGTATAAAACGACTGTTATGAGCTCGCTGTGTGAGATTTATTACCCTTTTTAGTCGATTAGATAGCTTATAGAGATTTGTTTTATTTTGCTTATTTGGCAATAACCTATACCTCCACAGCAATTCTCTTTTTCTTTTACTGCATATCTTAATGCCTCGACTAATCCATTTTGCTTTTTCTTTAGTCGATATCCGTGTTTTTATATTTGGAAAGCACAAATCGTATAGTAACCGAAACATATCATAAAACAATTTGAATGCCTTAATGGGATCATTTTCCTCGTAAACGTCAGCAAAAGTAATGCTATTCACGTGATTTCTGAATTTCTGAACATTATCTTTCGAGTAATCTCGTTTAGTTGAGTACCAGTAACTTATCATGCATGTCTGTCTAACTGGACATCTTAAAAGTTGTGCCGTATGATCGGATACTGCTAGTTCTAAAACCTCTCCTTTCGACCCTCGTACATTGTGGATTATGTTGTCTATGCAAGTTCCGCTACTTAATCGTGTTGGGACTTTAATTTCAAATTTAAGATTATAACCCAATAAAAGATATTTGAACTGCTCTAGTACCATATACCACATACATACGCAGCGGCAAGTTATTCAGAAGACCGAGGATATATCCAGCCATTATGCTTAGCGTTTGATTGAATCGAAACCTGGATGTACTGTGATCTTTCCAAAATTCCAAATTAACTACCGGTATGTCGAGGTGTTAAAGTGTTTGTATGAGAACTCGCAACCTATACGATTGCAGCGAGGCGTGAGACAGGGGGATATATCATCTCCATCTCCAGAACTATTCTTCGCTGCATTGGAAGATGTCTTTAAGCTCCTTGACTGAAAGGCTTTGGCATCAATCTCAATGGCGAATACATCCCTCACCTTCGTAATCATGGCTGAAACATTGAAATACCTCGGTACAATGCTCGAAGACTTCAGCAGGGTCTCTCTACTAGTGGTTCTCAAAATGAACATGGATAAGACGAATATCATGTTGAACATTCAGCTTGCACCCATTCCAGTTAAGGTAAGGGACTCTGCACTCGAGGTTGTGGAGAGCTATATCTATACCTAGGACAGACCACCCCACTAGGGAGGCGGTCCAACGCGGTGGTTGTCACCGAAATCTGCGTGCGCCAAGTATGTGTTGCCTCTGATGAATTAGGGAACCAAGACGTAGCCGCTCACTACGGGGCTAATAAAACGGCTCATGGTCACCCAAAGAGCAATGGAGTACGCCATGTTCGGAGTTTCCCTCCGAGATCAAATCACAAATCTCAAGATCCAACCAAGAGAGGCAAATCATAAAAACCGACATAGCTTGAATAATTGCCAAGCAAACGTGGCATGGAGTACGCCATGTTCGGAGTTTCCCTCCGAGATCAAATCAAAAATCTCAAGATCCAACCAAGAGAGGCACATCATAAAAACCGACATAGCTTGAATAATTGCCAAGCAAACGTGGCGGTGGGTACATAGCTTGCAGAATCTACGGCCGCTGGGGCAGAAAGTTTCTCAAGTGGTGACCATGAACCGGAAAACGCAGCGTGGGGCCCCCAACAAGATGGACCGATGGGTCGATGACAGCCGCTGGATGCGGGCAAGGCAGGATCTGCAGTTGTGGAGTATCTTTGGGAAGCAATGGACTTTGCCCAGCAGTACCTTCGGCTGATATTATGATAATGGTGATGGTTATGATGATGATGCATCTATTCAATAACGGTGTACGCCACCACGTCTCCGAGGTTTAACTTTAACAGAATGAAAATCAAATTCTTTGTTATAATATAATTATGTCCTCCTAGCTGAATTTCAGCCCCAGCGGCCAGTCTCCATTGAGACTGGCCTCCATTGGGACATACCACAAGTGTGTGTGCAAACACAGGGGCACTATCTATCTCATTATCC
Organism: Pseudoips prasinana; assembly: GCA_951640165.1. Classification (NCBI taxonomy): domain Eukaryota; kingdom Metazoa; phylum Arthropoda; class Insecta; order Lepidoptera; family Nolidae; genus Pseudoips; species Pseudoips prasinana. The sequence goes on from OX621245.1 coordinate 17,169,138, forward strand.
GATGGGACGACTAGCGGAACGAGCGTACAGGATCGACGGCTTTACGTGCTCTCCGAGGCATGAGGCTATAATACCGCCAACTCCCAGACTTCGGGCTGACACTAAGAAATTTTTCTTTTTACGCAAAAATCCCATAGACACTTTTGGCCCAACCCGGGATTTGAACTCAGGACCTCGTTATCTACGTTTAAAGACGCTACCAGTAGACCAACGAAGCGTAACACATACTTTAAAAAAAGAACTGCTAAATTGCTTTTACTTAATTCTGTAGTACCTACCGAGTTCCAAATTAAAAGAAATTATGACAATAAACAAGAACAGACACGAAAAATTTAATATTACAGTGTTTAGGGACAAGCAAAATTAAACTTTAAAATAATAAATTCTAAATTATTGCGACTAGATGTCACGCGCGGTGGTGTTTATGCAATTACCAAACCAATTTCGATGCGAAAGAGTGCATATTACAATGTCTTGGCTGGAATGGCTTACCCTGTTACAGTGTTACAGGGTATGAAAGGGTAACCCTTTCGGAAGCGGTTCATTACACCCGTTCGAAGGGGTAACTCGTATCATAGGGTTTATTTTTTAAGCGCTTAAAAATACCCGTTCAAAAACCCATTCAACGAGTATCCGGACGGTCCCTGCTTTTCACCACTTAAATATTCTTTTACTTGTACATGTCAAGGTCACATAACACACAACAACATAACTATTCAATCTTATACAATTGTTTATACAGGTTATTTACTTGGTAACGTAAAACCATGTGACCTTATTTATACTGACAGAATAGAGCTGTATAGGAATTTTACACCACCATTACCGACTTAAAACTAATAAAAAAGTGTGAGAATTACCATGTAATGCTGCCAGTCTTTTGGGCAGGTTTCCCTTTGATACGGAGCGTCGACTGGATTGCCTATTGTTTACTTAGTCGTAGATATTAGTAGATAAAATTTCATATTTATTTTATTTTATATTTATTTTTCTTTTTAATATCTCTTATTATCGTTGTAGTTAGATTAAAGTAAGTGTTTACATTTTTTAAATTATTTTATTTACTCTAAGTATCTATTAGGTTTGATTCAAACATTTTTAAGAAAAGTGTATGTACCTACACCATAGTTCTTCGTCCCTTTGAAACTGCTAATTTCTTTATTAATCCTATTAGATTGTTATCCGATATTAACATCATTTATATGCGACAAACTCGTAAGCTTCTTTTTTTACAATAGACAAATAATAATCAAAACCGGTTCACAATCGCCTAGGTCATCGGTGTAGGTGAACTCATGAAAAAAGCAAATAGACGGGTCAGATTGATATCCTTCCACCTTTTTGAAGCAGGTTAAAATTATTTTATTCCTCGATTAAAATATAATACGATTTATATTTAACGAATAGCTGCATCGCAATTGCAACCGGAATCTTGTGCATCGCTTTGTTATCAGTAGATAATTTTTGATGACATGGCTTAAAGTTATCTCTAATTTACGAGATGGCCTAGTTTGTCCGTTGTTTCTTTAACGATGCTTTTGTTTGCCTATATATTCCATAATACGATAATAATAAATTAAGTAGCTTTAAATAATATTGATGTGGGGGATGATAAAGAATCAGGACCTTTTCCACTTTTTCTTGAGCATAAAAAGAGATATCATATATGAAAAAAGAAAATTATGTGTATAGATTGCCACCTAAGTATCACAACATAGTTTCTATATGTGTGTATACTTTTACTTTTTTTTAAATTAAGTAAACAGCCATGACATTATTGACATATTTGACATTTCGCTTTCATCTACTGCATAAGAATTACCTGATCCTGTTGTGGTCCATGCCACTGGCCTACCTCTCTCTTTGTGTCAGAAATTAAAACCTTATGATGACCACTCTACTCCGTAATAGAGTCTAGATCGCTAGACTTTTTCAGAGCTGGTGTTATCATAGCAAGTACATTGATATACAATTTTTTCTTCTGCAACGTTTTGTTGACAGTTTTGCGTCTAAAACAAATATTTTTTATTACCTACTCCCGCGGTCTTTTTGGCTCACATTGTAGCATCCTAAAATAAAGTTAGTGCTTGGTCAAACAAACGTTACAAGATCGAAGCATAAGATGGCAGGCACCTAAGATTAAGAAAATTTAACGCAGCTTACGAAAGAAGTGGATGCGATAGACCCAAATCCCAGATAGATAAGATTAATCCAGAATGCTGGCAGCCAACAAAACGACACCATTCCGAAGGTGTGTCGGTGACCCATCCGAGTTGTTGTCTGTATATATTATTTGTAGAGATGATGTAAGAAGTAGCACTAGGTAGAATCTAATGATTACGACACATGAAGGTCATTGTGATCGCATCATCTGTTTTTGTATTAACTTTCAATTTTAAAATTGAGTTCATGTTGAGTAGTATTGTGAGAAAAAGTGTTTAACTTGATGGGTTGTGAGTATTTAGTAATGACAATCTTGAAATTAACAATTAGTTTAATTCCAATCAGATCAAGGGTTGGGAATGCATTATTATTTTTTACTTACGGCCCAAATCTATTACACACATGAGCTACTTCATGCCAAAGTTTCGGCAAAAATACTTTTCATTTAGCAAAACAAATATACATAAATACAAAGTACACATACCACATTAATTATTTATAGCAGTACCTAGTGTATTTGTTATGTTCGTCGTCTTTGTCAAAGCAGCTTTTTCGGTAGCATTTGAATATTCATATAGTCATATGGGTTTTTTGAAGCAAACACTAATTTTAACTATCGTGTGAACGTATTTAAACCGTCACGTTCACGGCGGTGACGCCAAATCGGGTTTACTAATCTCCACCAACCGCGCTATGGTTGGTGACGGACTGAAGCGTGTATTGTTGGCGCCAGTCGAAATCAGTCACGATTAATGTCCGCCATGAAGTCAGAAGTTGGTCCGGTTTCTAGATTGTGCAACATTGTACAAAAAATTGTAGGATTTACAGTTCTTACGTATTTTTGTGGTAGTGGTTATCTTGTTGGCAGAGTTGTTCAAGCCGCCTAGATGTCCTCTGATATGGCTTTCCGACTGATGTCTTAACGTGCACTCTGAAGCACTGAGGTTCTCGAATATAAATCTCTACGACGGTGACACATCTACCGACTGATCTCATGCCTAGGTGCTTTGTCTCGTCAATTATTATCAGGGCCTATGTATTTACATATTATATAAGTTTCCGTTCATAACTGGGCGATTCATAAGACTGTTCAGCGTGTCTATAACTTTAACTGCCTAACTGCTTTAGACTGTTGTAGTCTGTTTATGTCATCAATGATTTTGCAAGAATACTAAGTTAGTTTGAAATTTAATTTAGATTAACGTTTTTTAAGGATTGACACATCATTTAATGTTTATGTTATCTAACCATGAATATAAATGATGTACTAATTTTGAATGCCAAAATAACAACAAAAAATAAATGATGATATATTAAGTTATTAGTATTAATATCTCGTTAGAAGGCATTTTCTTAGATAAACAAGTCAAATAATTTTTACTGGTTACAAAAGTTTGTCCGAAATCTTGAGCAAAAAGTCATCAACTAGTAGTCATGGCAACATTATAGGGTTCGGACTTCAGAGCATGTGGGTTCGAACCAAAGATCAGTGGGCCGGTACAGTAATAAGAATGAATTCAACAAAGAAAAGTTAAGGCTGGCATGGGCTGAGTGCTCGCAAGTCAGGGATAGGAGCCCTACACGGTCCTCGCCGGCAAGGTTCACATCCTAGATAACCTGCAACTTTCTCTAGAAGCAGAACTCTGGGTGTTTCGGATGCTAGCCTCTTTGGTCATAGATTGGTCAAGAGTTAGTAGTCTAATACAATTTATAAAGATAGGTATGTCATAGTATGAGCTTTTGTACTTCTTGTTTTTTGTTTGTACTTGCGAATGACTTGTAATTCGGGTGGTGCTGAGTAAACCCGTTTCGGCGTCACCATCCCGAACGTAACGGTTCACTTACGTTCAATCCATAGTTAAAATAAGTACTTGCTTCAAAAAGGTTTTTCAAATCTACGTCTACGTCTTCGAGACGTATCGAAGACGTACATAACAAATATGGGGTAATATAAGGTATTGCTATTAAATTAATAATTAGCGTGGTATGTGTACTTAGTAGCCTAGTCAGTATTTAATTATTTATTTTCTAATTGGCAAGTATTTTTTACCTAAGCATGAAGTAGCTCATATGTATATGAGTCCTAAGATATAGCGCAAATAGATTTAAAGCATAAGAAAAAAATTATAATGCGTTCCCAAACCATTGATCTCATTGTAATGAATCTAATTTCTATTGTATTTCAACAATTATCCATTGATAATTAATTCTGGTCCATCCAGCGCAGGTTGCATGGAAGAGATCGCTTTTAGTAATAAGTCCGCCAATTGCTAAATATTGTTCTTTGCATATTGGTATGTTTTTATTCCTTATGCAATAAAGTGTACTTCTTCTTCTTCTAATTGTCAATTTCAACATTGGCTTGAAAATATGAAAATTAAAACATGAATATGAAGTCTTCCTATACTCTTTATAGTTTATTTTTAAACATTTCTCTTCAGGATCGTTCGGTCACGCTATGGTAGCAGTCATTTAAAACATCAAGTTTGCATTTTATGCAAAAAGTTTGTGTTGCAAGTTTAATCGTAACTTCTATATCTTCATTGTGGAGACATCCTTGTCTAGAATAAATTAGAACTAGAATGATGTTCCTTTGTTCATTATTTTTAAATAAGTTGGTGAATGCTAATGATGTCGGATATTTTTTTTATTATTACTACGTATATGCGTAATAACTAAATACTACTATATTTTATCCGAAATAATGATCATCTTATGTAGTAACATTGGGGTGTCATATTAAAATAAAAGACAAGTGTTTAATTATTTTAGGTACTCAAATATTTATGTTTTAAATGTGGAATCAGCGAGTATAATATCTTGGCGAGAATACAAGAAGTAGGAAAAACAAGCTTGTACGAAGTAATAAATACCTCTGTGGTTATTAATTGCTATAATAACCTAGACATAATGTCATGGCTCTTCTATTTAACTACAAATCACACTATGCAATTAATGTCGATTTTAGATTCTACTACCAGAAGTCGTATACTCTACCAACGGCGGTCGTATCGCTAATGTAGAGATCTTTTCCAGACAAGTATAAGTCCTGGGATAGTTCATTCATTGACATTAATACTTTCCACCTCCATAACTATTAGTTATCAGAATATTATCACCCCCATCTCATCCCCTGGGCGGCGTAGAAGTTGACCCGAGGGAATATCTACCAGACGAAGGGCAGCACATTCTTTCTGAGTACTATGACCATTATACTGCGATCGCCAACCCGTCTGCCAAGCGTGGCGATTATGGCATATCCCTCTAAGATGATTGAGATGAGTGGACTTATTATAATGATGATAATCTTTTAGTTTGCATTAGAATTAAAAAAAATGCTCCCACCAGTCTTTAATGACACGATCGCGTATTAACGTAAAGCGAAAGTTGCACTAAACGTTATAAAGCAAAGGATCCTGTTATCGCTTTTCCACGTCGGTGAAGATGGTGCCCTCCGGCGTAGTTACTTACTTGACAGTTTTATATTGCTAGATGGCTTGCGCCCACTATTGTCAGGTGATGCAGTGAAAGTCTTGTACGCTAACTCTAAATGTTATGTAAAAACACTATCTTTTCACATTTTCCTTTTCATAAACCATCTGCTTTGTTTCCTGATACGATAAAAAGAAACATATTTAATTATGTTTCCTTTCAGTGTTAAGTTCAATAAAAATGTAATGTTATTTTGTAACACCGTAGAAACCGAATTAGTTACCTACCTATTGATACCCGTATTGATTACGAGAGAAATAAAAAAACTCATTTGTATGCTAATATATTCGATTTGACACAAATAATGTTAATGACTTTGATAACTGCAGTACCTAAAAATTGATTAAATTTTTACTTTTGGACTTATTTTATTTGTACAATGTATATTAAGTTATTCTTACTGCAACGTGCAAACATAATGTATCAAGTGTATAAAGCAACTGTTATTATAATCACTTACATCACTAATTTGTTGAATTAAAAACCTTTTGTTGTGTACCGATTCTAATGACCTAATAATAGATTAAACAAAAATCATAAAAAAAATAACAATTTGACAAGAAGTGAAGTAATAATCTTTAAAATACTAAACTATAATACTTTTAGAATATACTTAACGCACGTCAGTTATTATAAAGTTGTATAAGTGTGTAGATTAGGCATACGTACAACGTGTATGAAATGTTATCAATGACCCCTATTCGCCAATAGCAAGAAAATTCATTTCGATATCAATATATTTCTTTGTGACTCATTTCTTATTAAAAGAACAGGGCATCTTTAGTTGAATCAATTTAGTCTTGGCGCGAAATACTGATAGGAAATTTATGACACCTTATTTACTGTTGACCAATAATGAGCACAGTGCGCATAAACTGTGTGCGTATTATACGCAGTTGCGTATACAACATGTAACTTAATTAACGCACACCCTGAATATAGTTTGTTCAGAATCTTTTACTGAATCGATTTATATCATTTTTAATATAGGTAATTTTTTATTCCAAAATAATTATAACTACGAAAATTATCGATATTTTAACCCTGTACAGTCAAAATTGAAATGGACCGTAAATCAAAGTAATAAGACTTTTAAATCGCAGTTTTATTTGTATTCATCCAAATTCCATTATTCAACAAAAAATAAATAAAAATAAACTTTATTCCAAAAAACTAATTTAGTAAATAACAATGCATATACATGTTAAATTAATAATTCAGTGTATTTTTTATGATTACAACATAATATTCTAATTGGGGTGTCTAAGGGTGTGCGTTAATTACGTTACAAGTTGTATACGTGTGGTACATGGACAGGACAGGGCCCTCCTATACCATTCAGTGGGTGTCGTAAAAGGTGACTAAGGAATACACCAGGTAGTCGGGCAGCAGTGCCACCTGTGTACTATGGCTACCACCTCACTGCGGTCCTAAAGTCGCTTGCCAAGCGCGGTGACTACAACAATCTCTCCAAATGGCAACTTCATAGAAACCTTTTTCAATGTGTGGGGGCGAATATCAGAATATCATCACCCCATGTCATACCGTGGAGGGTGTAGAAGTCGACCCCAGAGAATATCTACCAGAGGACGGGCAGCAGCTTCTTTGTTCCTGTGTACTATGACCATCTTACTGCGATCGCCAACCCGTCTGCCAAGCGTAGCGATTATGGCATGTCCCCAAGATGATCCTTGCGGGAGGCTTTAATCCAGCAGTGGATTTTTTACAACTGTTATTATGATATAAACCTTTGGGGAGGCCTATGTCCAGCAGTGGACGATAGGCTGATGATGTATAAGCAGTTTTAGGAAGTAGTTTGATAGTTCTATGTCCCTGTTCTTTCCATACAAACTATAGAGGAAGGTATAAGAGAAATATGAAATAAAAAATATGTATAGTGGAGTAAAAAAAACAGTATCGCACGCATTTACCGATAATTCGCATGCAACTCTTTATTAATAGTAGATCTCTTGGTGGTCTTGGCGTTTCGTATTTAATATGACGAGATTTAAATAACAATAGGTAACGACTTGTTTGTCACAAAGGCACTATAATTATTGTCATTATAGAAGGTTATTTGTAAATATTAATCATACATTTATTACGTATTCATTCAGGTATGAGTGAAGTGACAAAAATAAAATAAAATAAGTGACAATTTATTTATCGACTATGTAAAAATAAGTCGGGTTTTCCTTCCTGACGCTATAACTCCAGAACGCACGAACCGATTTCCACGGTTTTGCATTCGTTGGAAAGGTCTCGGGCTCCGTGAGGTTTATAGCAAGGAAATTTTATAAAATTTAACGCGGGTAACACCGCGGGGCACAGCTAGTAATAGCTAAAGATTTTTTTATAAAAAACGTATTGGGACCATTCCCAGAGGATTACTTATTGATAAAAAAATATTTAAAAAAATATTAGAAATCAATTAAGTTTAATAGGCATTTTGTCTTTGTTATATGGAGAAATAAAATAGTAGTAAGCTAGTCGTGGAGTTCCAAATATGACTTATTCTTTTCATAAGAATTGTACTAGAAAGAGATGGTGGTACAGACGCCAGCACATCCACCTACCCCAATCTGTCAAATTTCTTTTATCGAGTTTCAACTTTATCACATAAGCAGAAGGTTCACTTTCAATTGAGAAAATTTGACAGATTGGGGTAGCATGATATGCTGGCGTCCGTACCTAATAATATGTTTATGTGGAATAACTTCAGAATTATCGGCCTTTACATAGGTAAGTAGGATTAGCAAGCTAAACCCTGTTGATAACCATACGAAGAAATAGCCACTTAATTAGTTATTATCTTCAAAATATTACGTAATATGTAATTACTGAGTTATTATCATATTGTTATGTACATCCATTTAATACATAAACTACAGTAAATGCTGTTGATGTAAAGTCTGAAACGACTAGTGTGTGTTGCTACTGACGACTTACGGAATAGAGTCGTGGTCGCTCACTATGGGCCTTATCAAACGGTTCCAGGTTACCCAAAGAGCAATGGAGAAGGCTATGCTTGGAGTTTTCCTGTGAGGTCTAATCAGAAATACTGAGACCCGCAGGCGAACCAAAGTAACGGACATAGCCCGAAGAATTTCCAAGCTGAAGTGGCAATGGGCGAGGCACATAGCTCGTAGAATCGACGACGGCCGCTGGAGCAGAAAGGTTCTCGAGTGGCCACGAACCGGAAGACGCAGTGTGGGCAGGCCCCCTACAAGATGGACCAATGATCTTGCGAGAGTTGCTGGAAGTCGCTGGATGCGGCTAGAGCAAGACCGGCAATTGTGGAGATATTACGGGGAGCCTTTGTCCAGTAGTGGGCAAGGCTGATATGATGATGACGATGATGATGACTAATACTTATCATGTTCAGGTGTGCAGCATATCAAGTGGTACCTAATGTAAATATTTTATTTTAAAAGAGAACGCCCGCACTATGTAAATAAAAAAAAATCAGATTTAGGTCCATTATTTATGGGTTGCACAAACAGTTGTCCCGGGTCCTAAACACGAGGGCATCAAGGTGGTAGCCAAGCCACAGGTGCGGACAGTCACGTCCAGCCATTCTAAACGTAGTACACTGTTTCCCTCCTCTTTTAAAAAAGAATTGATATTTGGTATTAATTTCTTTCTATAATATATTATTATACAGATTTACGTACTCATCTTCACGGCTCTGGAGATCTGTAATCGATATTTAACGACTTATTTATTAACTGTGTGAAACCACAAGACAAATGATAATCTTTGCATTTCAAAATAGGCTTAACCTATAATAGCGTGCTAAACTGACCGAGTAATAAAATCATTTTAAATGCTGATATAGTTTATAGGCACTGAAAGTCAGTTCCTCCTAGGTACGTGGTCTGCCTATAACGGCCGAGCGCCAAAGTGGTTTATTTACTGAGCGTCTCTGAGCTTCGGAGGGCTAGTCAAGGTGTCGGTCCTGGTGTTTGGTTGTTGTCATCAGACAACAGACGTTGGCCATCTTAGAAGCCTACCGGGCGACTTGAACATGGCTGAGAGCACGGTAACAACTGTCTATACGGTAAAGAGAGAATATTAAAGATTAATTTTTGTTTCTATTCGTAGCCTACGATATTATTCGATCAACGATTTAGTAAATCAATACAATATGTGTTTACCAGCTGCAAAATTGTACCGAGACATTGAATAAATCTTTTTACTTCCACCAGATTATTACAAAATCCAATGTCGCCATTAGACGGTCTGACTACCTGAGTTCAACTACCAGAAAGATCATTAAGAGCCGAAATGAAAGGGGTGAAACCCCTTAAACTGAGTAGGTGTGTTTTACCCTCTGCTATTAACAATAGAAAGCGTTTCATAGCTCTCATCCACGAACTCGTTGTCTGCAAACCGCTTCACTCGCGGGTCATTACGCTTTGACTGCGTAATCTACACCGTGCACAGAGTATTCTGCAAAACAACAAAGGTTATTTCTTAAATATAAATAATGAATATTCATGTTGCAGAAGTTTTTATGGGTCACACAAATAGTTATTCTGTGCTGGTAATCGAACCCAAGACACCATGTAGCGAGGCGACTGTCTTAACCACTGTGCCACACGTGAAGTCAAATTGCTTTTTTAGGGTTCCGTAGCCAAATGGCAAAAAACGGAACCCTTATAGATTCGTCATGTCTGTCTGTCTGTCCGTCCGTATGTCACAGCCATTTTTTTCCGAAACTATAAGAGCTGTACTGTTGAAACTTGGTAAGTAGATGTATTCTGTGAACCGCATTAAGATTTTTACAAAATTAGAAAAATAATAATAATTTTGGGGGTTCCCCAAACTGAAACTCAAAAATCTTTTTTTTATCATACCCATACATGTGGGGTATCTATGGATAGGTCTTCAAAAATGATATTGAGGTTCCTAAAATCATTTTTTTCGAAGCTGAATAGTTTGCGCGAGAGACAGTTCCAAAGTGGAAAAATAAGTGTTCCTCCCCCCCCCCCCTGTAACTTCTAAAATAAGAGAATGATAAAACTAAAAAAAATATATGATGTACATTGCCATGTAAACTAACAACGAAAATTGGTTTGAACGAGATCTAGCAAGTAGTTTTTTTTTAATACGTCATAAACCGCAATTTGCTTTCATTTAATCAACTGAAATACTTGCTGCTATGGAACCCTTCATGTGCGAGTCCGACGCGCACTTAGCCGGTTTTTTTGTACATTTTTAATCCCAGCTGTAGTCTATTTATTTACTTAAGGAAACTAGGAAGCCATTTTAATAAATTGAATGCTATTTATACAGTACGATTAAACTAAACCTATTACAGAGTTCCACAACAATGTTAGATGGACTCAACCTTGATTAAATTATATCTAACTAATTAATCTCAAAAATCTAAGATATCTAAAAGTAACCTCTTTTTTCAATTCAAATTCAAAAAATTTACTGAATTCCTGTGTGCTGCGATAGATGTCATCATGATGACATTGGCTATTTTACCCATTTTTAGGGTTCCGTAGCCAAATGGCAAAAAACGGAACCCTTATAGATTCGTCATGTCTGTCTGTCTGTCTGTCCGTCCGTATGTCACTCTTTCCAAAACTATAAGAGCTGTACTACTGAAACTTGGTAAGTAGATGTATTCTGTGAACCGCATTAAGATTTTTACACAAAAATTACAAAAAGAACAATTATTTTGGGGGGTCGCCATACATAGAACTGAAACTCAATTTTTTTTTTCATCGTACCCATACATGTGTGATGTCTATGGATAGGTCTTCAAAAATGATAATGAGGTTCCTAATATATTTTTTTTCTAAACTGAATAGTTTGCGCGAGAGACACTTCCAAAGTGGTAAAATGAGTGTCCCCCCCCTCCTCTAACTTCTAAAATAAGAGAATGATAAAACTAAAAAAAATATATGATGTACATTATCATAGAAACTAACAACGAAAATTGGTTTGAACGAGATCTAGCAAGTAGTTTTTTTAATAGGTACGTCATAAACCGCAATTTTCTTTCATTTAATCAACTGAAATACTTGCTGCTACGGAACCCTTCATGTGCGAGTCCGACTCGCACTTGGCCGGTTTTTCATCCCTCTTTTAGGGCTTAGCATATAAGATGTAATTTAAGGAGGTTATTTTGCATTTTCCTGTCAAGGTGAAGCGCATCAATATACAAAATACACCAATAATATTGTAACTTCCTTTACGGGAACCAAGATCAGCTGCTGCGTTTTGTAAGGGGCAAAATTATTTGGCATAGTTAATGAATTGGTTTTTTTTAAATCGTTCAGTTTCAACATACATAGTGGACGAAATTTATATATAATTAATATATTACACCATGTTGATGTGTTCTATTACTAGGTAATCAATTAGCAGTTGGGTATTGCAAAGCGGTCGTAAACTTTAAGTAATATCTATCTGATAAAAAATCCAGAGATGAATTTACTTAATCGGTTGACAAACAAGCGAAATATCATGTAACTTGTACCTATGCAAAAACATACCTACACTTTAATTGATAACATCCTTCCTTTTGAAGTTGGTTAAGACCTTTGATTTTAGTGGCAGATCACAGTGTTTGTCTGCAAACTCCTCCGAAACGGCATGACCAATTCTCATGAAAAGATATGTGCATATTTAGAAGGTTTGCAAATGGGTGGCCACCCCTCTTTTGTTTCATTTTCTTGGTAATATTTTTATTTTATTATGATATCCTATTAAAAAATTGTGAATTTGATTTGGTCCCTCGATGTTTTAGATTTACATATTTTGGATGCGGAAGGTGGTGCTGCGATGAGATTCCGGGTTTTATTTCTACTGTTACGGCCCGTACAAAATTTGCCGGGACAACTAGTTGTTTTATGTATTTCAATCAGATGATGTTTATATTTGTTTTAGCGCCATCTAGTAGCGCCATGTAGTAGTAGTAGTAGTAGTTTTAAGTCACACCGTGTAAAAATTCAGCAACAACGAGGCGCTGAGTAGAGAATTTAGAAGTTAGTTATAATAAGTTCTCGTAGATGGCGTTGGTTTATGAAATGTAGAGTCATGCTTAGCGCCGTATCTACACCACGCGATACGATTGCGCGACCATAGATGTAGTCATTAGTTATTGAATTGATCTCTTGGCTATAGCACTGAAGAAAAATAAATATCATCAATATGATATGTATTAGACTTTTCTAATATTTTTATTTTTATAATAATTATATATGTTTGGAGTTGATTTTCTTATACCTAGTTAATAAAATCTAGAAAATATGAGTATAATATTATTATAATGTACCTATGTGATAGTTGTTGGACATACTCGTACTAGGCACCTACTTCTTTCAATGTATCCATGGCTTTATATCGACTCGACCTAATTTTTGGTCCAAAAATATTGGAACGAAGTTTGTAAATTGGGATAACAATATTTTTTGATGAATCTATCAGTTGAGGTTTACTTGGCAAAACTTTTGATTCTATTTTAACATGTAAGACCTACTTTTATGTATCATATTTTGCGGACATAAATATTTACTTTATCTCTATTTGAAAGGTTTATTTTATGAAATGAGAGATATTTTTGTTAAAATTATTTTGGTGAGATACCACTACCTACTCAATGCGGTACATTGCTTTAGAGGTAGGTATGTATACAACGTGAAACATAAATAATTTAGTACACGCAAGAAACAAAATACGCAAAACTATTCTCTTCCTTTAAAAAGCGTCTGATATTGGACATCTATAAGTAGGTAGTGATTTTTTTTACAAATTAAGGTACCTACGTTGTGTCTCCGAAGACGTCTTAGAAGATAAAACGAAGTCATAGAGAAAGATAGGGAAGGCAGATACTTAGTCCGTAAGGTGCTTTTTAAAAAAATACGGTAAAAGATTTTTTATTTCTCATAAGAGTGTACATACTTAGGAGTATTCACTTACAGAAAAAATATAATATTTACATAATATAAGACGCTAAGCGTGGCTTACATACCTATCTACTACAAGATACTTACAAAATATTTTAATGTTTAACAAATTTACACCCACACAATTTTAACAATAAATAATTAAATAAAACAATTAAACAAACTCCATCCATTCCTGCCTACTAGATTATATAAATACGAGTAAATATATAATAAATTGCTTAGTTTGATAGGTATAATTTCACTTCCTTCATAAGTATTCCACGCTATTCTTGTAACTTGTCATAGAAGGAATATAATTGGATAATTAACGTCGATCCTTGGTCGCTGCTTGTTAACCTGGCCGTGGGCGATGAAGATTAATAAGAAATTGTTTACCATAGGCCTTTACGTAAATAAGGTGCTGTAATTGCCATAAAAGTAAGTACTTAGATATCTCATTGTTGAACGTTCTATGTAAGTATATGTATAATACGTTATTAAGTTAGTCATATGCCATTAAAAACTGAACCGTATGGTATATATACAATTGAGAGATTTTATTAAGTCCTTAATTTTTTTTTAATTATTTATTTAAATAATTGCCAAGTTGCCAAATAATTTATACATTGCTTGCAAAAATAAATAACATATTTTACTGAAATATTTAATAAACATTGGTGAAAAATTCTACTAATATTATAAAGACGAAAGTTTGTGAGTGTGTGTGAGACTGTGTGAGTGTGTATGTTTGTTACTTCTTCACGTCTAAACGGCTGGAGCGATTTTAATAAAATTTGGTATGGAGTTAGCTGATACCCTGGATTAACACATGGGCTATAATTTATAAAGTTTAATACCGGTAAAACCGCGGGGCACAGCTAGTAAATTAAAATAAGAGAAGCCATGGAGTATCCTTTTATATATATACTAGCTGTGCCCCGCGCTTTTAACCGCATTAAACTTCATAAATTATAAACTATGTGTTATTCGGGTATACAAGCTATATTACTACAAAGTTTCATCAAAACACATTCGGTAGTTTTTGCGTGAAGAAGTAACAAACATACACACTCACAAACTTTCGCCTTTTTAATATTAGTGTGATTGCCACATACATACAGACACGCTTCTACCTCACGACATATATAGGGCTAATACAATGAAAGAAGTATCGATTGACCGATAAAAAGCTGCACAGATTACCAGAGACACATATTTTCCAGCCGAACGCCTGAGCGTGGCACGCACCAATAGCTAAGTAGTAAGTACCTAATGTTGGGTCGCACGCGATAACTCTACTTCCTGGTTACCGACTTCTACCAAGGTTCTTCAAGGACTCGTACTGACAATAACTTGAAAGTTTTACGAGATGTGGGTAGCGACAAATACGCGTAAATATAACCTTGAGTCTACCGTGTAACGTGTTGTTTTTAGTGTTATGGGAAAACTATTATCGATTATAACTATTTCAGAATTTAAGACGCCATGTATGGCTACACACGACTAAATACTTGTAGGGTTTTGAACCCTTAGTGTGACCAAATAAAAGTACTGCTAAGAAAATTATAAGACATTCACATCGAAATATTATTTTTGTACCAATTTGATCTTGTTAAAGATGTAGTCTATTATGTATATTTTTATATTTTTAATTGAGAAACTATGATGTGATGTGGTATTTTTTGGTTATTATTATTGCTAAGGATAATTATAGACAACTATATCAAGGGTTGAATTAAATTTAAAACATATGCAGTTTATTGGGATATTAACTAAAACTACCTCTACTGAAATCAACTGTTCTGTGTGAAGTCGCCGGGTAGTTGTATATACAATTTATAGAAAACATACCAAAAAATATGGACATAGTAAATTAATATGTTTTCAATATGCGTATGCGTGCCTTTTGATATGTGATAAATATAACATACTGAGCCCTTTTCTGACTATGCGGAATTCATTGAATATACTGATCGCGTCCTGTCTTTCTGTTAAAAATATCGTCTATACTGAGTGCATTTCGTCTCTACGTGAAAATAATCGTCCATACTGGCTGAGTGCTTTCTGTCTCTATGTGAAAATGATCGTCGATAATAAGCACCTTCTGTCTTTATATAGAAATTATGATTTCTTTCATACCAACTGCTTGTATACAAATTTAATATATAATATTTATACGATATATAATGCTAGATTCAGATCAGAATCTAATCTAAGATCAAAGATAATTTAGTATCTAGTATATATGATACTAGATACTAAACTTTTCTTAATTGAAAGCTATTCGGCCACCAAATTGCGGATTTATTATTAAGCTATCAGTTTCATAAGAATTAAAAGGTTGAAACCCCTTATAATTTACCCGCGTTAAACTTTATAAATGATAGCCTTTGTTATTCGGATATACCTATATATAACTACAAAGTTTCATCAAAATCCATTAAAGTAAATTTTTATATAAAGTGCTTTCAATTTTGTCTGAAGTTGGCTGATATAAACAACATCTGAAACTAAAAAAAAGCTAGTTAGAACACATAAGTATTGAATCAGAGATTATTTACCAATTCGTAGATACATCTCTTCAACTAATCAAATATTCGGTTGTTCTCACTTGTCTGTAAGCGATTCGAAAGCACTTTGAAGGGCATGTTCAGTTGCCACCGCCAACTGCACATGCCCTTCAAAGTAATCTTACTTGCCGGTAAAATACACTTTGACCCGAGTAAATGAACTCGGGAGCCTTATTATATATGCTACTAGACGGTAGATCTTGAAGAACGAGATATTACAATCACTAGTAACTTTACATCTGTAATAGATTTTCGACAAAGAAGGAGTCACCTTATATGTTACTCAAGGTGACTTTTAGCCGTCGCAGCGTGTAGTTGAATATTTAGTCGATTACGTATTACTTTATGCTTTGATGGACAGTCATACGATATTTGTATCTATTGTCAACGTTTTCAGAGTCAAGTTAATATTCCTCAAGGGCATTTTTCCTCAAGTTTTAACCAATTTGGAAAATATTCTTATATTGTGGACACGAGTTTCGAATCCGGTGACATATTAAGGCAAATCATAAATTTTTGGTTTATCCGACGTAAACGGTAACCGTCACCGCGTCGGGTCGGGTAAACCAAAAGGTTGTGTTTATGTTTATAAATCGCCAAAGTTTAATAACAACTTGGAACTTATTTAAAGACTGTTAATTCCAGAACATGATAAAAACACATAGTACATATTCTATAATGCAATAAATCAAAAATAAATAATAAGATTTATGTGTTTTGATTAGAAAATAGTTTATGATTTGTTATTTGTCATAAAGTTAAAATTTTATCAGCCAATAATTATAAACTTGTCAAATACAATTAATTCTATTTATTTGGACCACTATAATTAATATCAAGCGTTAAATTTGAGTCTTAGCAGGGTAATATAAAACTACTTTATTATTGGTTATAGTATGGTGGTCAAAATAAATTAACAGAGTAATTTATTTTCGGCCATCAGTCATGTTTAGCAGTACCTAATACCATCTAGGATCTTTGCCAAATAAGTCAATGACCGATCTGGGTATTTTAAGGAAAGAGTTTATTTCTTTTTCCATTTACGTCTGAGATCTTATCTACTAATATACGAGTATGTAGTACAAGGTGTCATTTAACTTGACTTCTCAGAATTATTATAAGATCACGGTAAAACCGGATATTTTAAGGTGCTTACCATATTATGTCCTTGTTTTTGCGCGCGCAAGCGACTACATATAAACATGTTTAGTCTACATTTACAGCCTAATAAATTCGGGTTTTGTTTATTTTTATAAGCGTGTATCACCGGTTATTTTACAAACATGCAATTCACGAATACTCAGTACACCCAGACTCGTTACAATTACATATGGGTCACATTCGAGAAGTTAATTCTCTAAACTGAGTGGCATGTACTTGTACTTGTATATTTTTTTTTAAGTAAAATAGAGCTATTTAGCATATAGTATGTATCTCATATGGGAAACTTTAGGTCTACAATTATATACATTCTATTTTTAAGTATCTGAATTTTGTAAGACTGTTTGTTTCTAATAAATAAATAAAAATAAATAAAGAGTAGTACTGTGCGGGAATCCAACCGGAACCACGGAGGGGTTAAAGTAGTAGCGGAGCGACCACATTAACCACTTCACCATACGTGCAGTCGAAAAGAAAATGGCAAAATCCGTATCGCATAATTCCTTTGTTGTTCAGCTATATAATTTGTACCACTTGTTAAGACAACTAAGGTATTGATTTTAATGTAAGTATAATATTTTTAGAACTTGGAATTAATTAATTAAATCAAAAAGAATATTTCAATTATTTTCAATAAATAAACGTAATAAAATCGTAAACTAAACGCAGTTACGTTTACAGAAATTGCCATGTGTAAAATAATATAAATGTCGAAATTATAATTAATTATTTATAAATGGGAACAACATTACATATAAATAATTTAATTATAGATTTATTTATTATACCTAAGTAAGCACATTAGTTGCATTATATCGAAATAATTAATGATTTTGAATAGGAACGATTTTCGACGTCAATATTTTTTTTGACATGGCAATTATTTATTGACAGGCAAAGACAATCTGTCAGGTATTTATTGCTGTTGTTTTGATACATGTCATCAATTTAGCAAATTATCTTGCAGATATTACATGAGTTCAGCATCAGTTCCTCCGTGCTATAATATATATCTGTTGACAGTGGATTCACGAAAGGACGCTTTATCATTTAATTAAAATGACGAGTTTGCAATGTGTTAATTGCAACATTCGCTTGCCCCGACTAAGAAGACAAGCATTATTCGAAGAGAGTGAAGTTCTCAATAAACCCAATGTTGCTTTGTGCTATGTGATAATTATTGTTTGGTACTTATATGAAGATATTCTTAGATGAAGTAATGATGATGTCTTCTCGGCCGAATTTCGGCCACGGCGGCCATTCTCAATGGAAATTAGCCAATTGCGCAGGACATATTATAGTGCACAAGTGTGTGCGCGAACACATGGGCACTTTCTATTCCATCACTCTCATGATCCGATGGGACGACTGCCGACACGACCGGAAAGAGGTCAGGTACAGGACCGACGATTCTGTGAATTTTCTTTTTACGGAAAAATTCAAAAGCACTTTTTAGTCCGACCCGGGATTTAACCCAGGACCTCATTTTCTGCGGTTGAACACGCTACCGCTAGACCAACGAGGCAGTCAACGATGAAGTAATACTAAGGATACATTAAAAATAATATCAATAAAATTATTGTAGTTACAAAAAACAAAGAATCTATTGTTTTATTTACCTCCACTCAAAACCTCATATATAACCCCTCGCAATCTCACACAAATGTACACTGGGTTATGAACTATGTAATTAATGAAAATAAAGAACTGTTCATTATCTCAACAAATAATAGTTTTTTGCATCTTCTCCTAACTCGCGACCCGGTTAGGGTTTTCGGGGCAGGTTCGGAATAAATCCATGTAAAAGACTATAAAAAGAGCTACAACATTTACTTTATCACCATAACAATGTTTATGTAAGTATAACATGTAACAATCTTCATTGGTACACTAGTTAACACTAGCATTTCATTGCCACATCAGTAGACACACTTTGATATTTACAGTATCTTTATTACTAAGGCAGTAAGAGTGATTTTCGAACTACTATGTTTCTACGCTCATGGGGTTGACCCACAGATGACCAAACAATAACCTCAAAATAAAACTGGCTATAACTTTTATATCCCAAGTTCTAAAAATCTAAGAAATTAAAACTGCAATTTCTATCACATTAACCACCAATTAATACATAAAATATCCCGTAACACGAATTTTACTAGCGGTACAAATGTCCCATACATTCTTGCCGTTTGCCTTTAAAAGGTTGTTTACTTGTGCGTTACTTTTATTGAACGTTGCATACATGTAGTATTATTTAGTTTCCTAAGTATATTACAGAGTGAGAGTCCTTGGCTGAATTTCGCTACGCTGGCTATCACTCTCGCCGAACACTAGACGCAGTTTTGTAGTACGCAAGTGTCTGCGCAAACACAATTGTTTTAATGTCTTCAGCCTCTGCATGCTATGGAACCGCTCGACTGCCTCGTTGGTCTAGCGGTAGCGTGTTAACCCGCAGAGAACGAATTCCTGGATTCAAATCCCGGGTCGGGCCAAAAGTGATTTTTGGACTTTTCTGTAAAAAGAAAAATTTCTCAGTATCAGCCCGAAGTCTGGGATTGGCGATATTGGGGTATAATATCGCCAATGCCGTGCATCGGAGAGCACGTACTTAAAGCTGTCGGTCCTATACCTGACCTCTTTTCGGTCGTGTCGCTAGTCGTCCCATCGAACCATGAGAGTGATAGAATAGAAAGTGCTCCTGTGTTTGCACACACCCTTGTGCATTATAATATGTCCCGCGCAGATGGCTAATCTCTATTGAGACTGGCAGCTGTGGGCGAAAATCAGCTAGGAGTACATTATATTACCATGAAACGGACAGTACCTACATGTCAACGAGTGAGTCATTGAGTAGGTATTGAAACAGAGCACGATGGCATAACGCATTTCTGGTTCTATGACTGTTACTGTCAGTTTTTATTGCCAGAAGAAAAGCACTTAACCCTTTCTGTTCTACTCGGAAATCCAACCCGAGGATCTCATTGTTAACGGTTGAACTCATTATTGCTTAACTAACCACCAGTCACGTTTGCGTCACAGAATACGTAGGAAGTATTCTGTGACGCAAATATGTAAAAAGTGTGGTAAGCGGTATCTGAGTATCAGTTACCACTCTACTTAGTTATAATATAAGTAGGGTGGTAATTGCTGATAATGAATTATGGTGACAAAGAAACAGAATTCAGAACAAGCTTCTACTTCTACACAAAATTAATAGTAGACGAAACTTAAGGTTTCATGGTAAGATTGTCCTTCTTCAATTTCCCCAACTATTTATGTTACAGGTTGTATGGCAATTACTTAGAGAATATGTCATAAGAATGGCAATTTCCATTTCTCTAGGTCATTAGTAAATAAAAATAAAATATTTCATACTATTAATCTCACAATGTAATCACACTAATATTTTAAAGGCGAAAGTTTGTGAGTGTGGGGGTGTTATGTTTGTCACTTTAACTGTACTGAAGCGATTTTAATAAAATTTGGTATGGAGTTAGCTGACACCCTGGATTAACACATAGGCTTTTTATTTTATAAAGTTTAACGCGGTTGTAATCGCGGGGCACAGCTAGTTATATATACATATTATGTTTTGACGAAATACACTGAGGAATAATCACCGAAAAAAAGTAAATGTCTCATTGAAATCAATGTAAAAGTATAATAAACATCTGCTCAGCTCAATATTTGAAAACAGCAGAAGGCCTTGGACACCTAGTCATAAAAACGACCTAACCTAAGGAAATCAATTGTTTACAGAAGTTTAAGACCATATCACACCATAGTGGCTGCCATTTTCCTATTTCCCGAAGTCTATTCCCCCTGGGCTTGAAGACTAGACTAATAATTTACTAAGGCAACATAGATAACTGCTACGGCTAGGCTAGCCGTTTCGGGTTTGTAAATTAACCTTTCTTTCTTTAAGTTATAACCCTCCAAAAATCAATACTACAGCCTATTCAAAACAGCCGAATCTAATCGTCTGGTAAACAAACCTGGCAACATGAAACAATAAACAAAAACGGTCGGGCAAAGCCTTTTTTCTTATTGTTTGATTACTACAGATTATAGCTGACTTCCAATTAGGAAAAGTGAGGATCTTGCCAACTATCGACCGATCTCTATCTTGAACGTGATATACATCCTTATCCTCCTCGGTTTGATGTCAAAAAAGTTAAGCAGATGTTCGAAACAAGCTGTATGCTGCCCCAGAGGAAGCCGTGTTAGCACTTAGTTGTCACAAGTCTTAACAAATCAAATCAATTTAAATCTTTATTTGCTCAAACATGGTACATAAGATGTTAATCAACAGGTTACCTATATCCAACATATTCTGACCTGAGGTCGTGCAAATATACAGATAGTTGTGAAACTTAATCTATTCAATTACATTGTTATTTATATTCTAGATATTCCTTAGTTGTAAAAGGGAATTTCCTCTTTGAGGAAATTAAACAATTACTTTAAAACCTTCTCGGCTTTTGCAGACCTTTGTGCTGCATACGACACCGTCTACATATATGTTATGTTATATGTACTGCGTTAAATGATGCCAGCGCCAAGACAATTAGGCTCCTCAAAAATATGCTGGGTCATAGGAAAATTAAAGATAAAAAACTGTATTTTTCGTGGAATAAAATCTACATAAAACTAACTCGAATCCACACTGCGTGTTTCCAGTCCTGTCGCATACTCTACAATTTACTTGGTCTAAGCCCTACATCTCGCAGTCCTTTGACTGTCGACTGATAAGCTTGTCAAGATCGACTTGACACTATTGAATAG
The DNA here is from genome assembly GCA_951640165.1 of Pseudoips prasinana. Lineage (NCBI taxonomy): Eukaryota > Metazoa > Arthropoda > Insecta > Lepidoptera > Nolidae > Pseudoips > Pseudoips prasinana. Next base: position 17,191,219 of record OX621245.1, read on the forward strand.
TGGAAGCTCTGGAGCATCTCAATTACCAAACTGACTATAGAGCCCACCAAACACCATGGGCTCACCGTCACCTAGGTCTTTTTAGACCTAGGTGACGTGGGAAACGACGGAATTTCCAAGATGAGACTGTGAGACACCGAAACAGACCGTCAAACACATCGTTCAAAGCTATTAACACGCTGACGCCGGACTAATTGAATAATACAACTGTTTCTTTATTATCGTATGATGATTAATTTATTTAGAATAGATACTTATGACGTAATGTATTATAGCTATTAATTGCCACACTATACTAATATATTGTATTCGAAAGTTTGCATGTCAGTAATACACTAACATAACGTAATAGTATAGAAATAATACGTATACTTAATTCACGCGACTCTACTTAAAACTGGAGTGTACCTAAATATATACCTAAATATCTATGTTACTAGAAATAATAATGTATACAACTATATTACTACAAACATGTTCTGACTATTTACAAGCGCTTTTTTAAAGTCTACGTGAATAAAAACCTTTTTTATTTATTTTATTTTAGTGTGGTTAAACCTAGGTGTACAATTAGGTCATTTGTAATAGTTTAAAGATAATTACTATGAGGCACGAATTTGGCGTATACAGGAATCTTGTAAAAAATATGAATGGAAGGGTTTATTACGAATAATAGGGTTATATTTATATTAATATATATATTTATATTTGGGAATTCGTAAAACAAATATCATATATAATAAAAGTAATTTTAAATTATTCATACACGGCCATCTGATCCCAAACTAAGCAGAGCTTTTACTATAGAAACCAGATATGTTCATACACAAAAATATCTGTCCTGGTTGGGGATCGAATCCACGACCTGCGGTGTGAAAGGCAAGCATTTACGAACCACGCCAACCCGTCCGTCAATTAAAATTATTTGAAAACATAATATAGTGCAATACTTCCAATCTAATATTGTATGCCAGTATGGCGGGTCATAGTTGGACTAAACTTGTAACATAACATCCGTATGTAACCTATGTGCCACAATAAAGTTCATTTCATTTCATTTCATTTCATTTTAATGCTAAATAAGTCTCCTTATTCTATAAATTCATTCCATTTTACTTAGAACGCTGCGCTGGGCACCCTGTGGTATCTAAAACAATTTTAACTTTTAATTGTTATATTTTGGATAGCAGAAATTAATTTTGAAGTTTGGGTTTGAATATATAAATATTTGGGTAGGATTGTTGTCAGATAAAATATTTAACATTGGAACAATATCTGTATAACCTGTAAGCACGGCTACATATCAAGCTATACATAACCAGTAAGCTGATCCCGCCTTGTATAGGATTTCCATACAATGCCAGGTCAACTTATATTGGGAATTATAGCTTGATATGTAGCCGTGTGTACAACAATTATTTTCTCCTACTTATAAAATTTCTGAATTCCTCTGCAAGTAATGTATATTATTGAAAAGTGCTAATAAAACTCCATTAGCTTGATACCAAGTACGATATGTTTATGTATTCCAAATTCAGTGACCTTGTAGATTTAAATATTAGTCTATTTGTATTTACATATCTATCCATTTATAACTATTTATTTATAACTCTGATTAGTTTATTTTGATGACGACTGGTTCCATCAGCTCGATGTGACTCAGAATGTAAATGGGGCTACCTATTTTAGAAAGGTCAAGTTCTATTTCCGATTCTGCCAAATTTAATCTACTTATTCTATCTCAAAGAAGGTTTAGAGTCTCATGACACATCCGAGATGCCTGAGGTTCTCGGAGTAAGACACCTTGACAATAACTTAATTTTAGTTAGCTAAATATCGTTACTGTTATAAAATAAATCTTATTGTAAATTATTTCCTATCATCCGTGTACCTAAATATCTATATGTACCTAGAAATAATTATAAATTAATTATATATTACTGCGAACATGTTCTGACTATTTACAAGCGCTCCTTTAAAGTCTACGTGAATAAAAACCTTTTTTATTTTATTTGTTTATTTATTTAAGAAAAAAAGTCCAGTTGTTTAAATACAACTCAGCCGGCAGACTACGATATTGGTCACCTGATTGTTAGCGGCGTCCGTAGCTTATGATCCTTGCAACACACATGGTATGATTTACGTGTTGCCGATCTTCCCCTACTACCCCTCACCGATGAGCTCTGGCGACCTAAATGTAAATGTGGCGCAGCGGTTAAGACAGTCGCCTCAGCACTTCGTGTCCCGGGTTCGATTCCCGCGCAGGACAACTACTCGTGTGCCCATAAATAGTTGTCCTGAGTCTGGATGTACAGACGCCAGCACATCCAGCTACCCCCATCTGTCAAATTTCCCCAATTGAAAGTGGACCTTATTCTTACGTGATAAAGTTGAAAATATATAAAAGAAATTTGACAGATTGAGGTAGCTGGATGTGCTGGCGTCTGTACTTTGTGTATCAATTAAATGTTTGTGAAGTACCCCGCGACATGGTGACTAATTTGTCAAGTGCGGATGTTGGACAAAGAAAATGCTGAATTATACGTACACCTGGAGTGTATTCTGTTAGGTGGAGGTGCTTCCCCAGTTGAACAGCTCATAGAGGGAATAAACCCTATCAAAAATCCATTTGGCTAATAGATTTTTAGCACAGTTTCAGACCAATATTTTTGTGTACTAATTCTTGCTTTGTATTGTTTCAGGTACATGTCTCGAGGTTCCTTATATACGCAATATAATAATGTCTGGCTCATTTTATTACGTCACATGTAAGAACAATTTTGAAGCTATATATTATAGATGATATTTGTAAATAATGTCCTCCTAGCCAAATTTCGGCTGCGGCGGCCTGTCTCAATAGAGATTAACCATCTGCGCGGGATATATTATAGTGCACAAGTATGTGCGCAAACACAGAAGCACTTTCTATGCTAATCCGAATGTAACTTTTCTGGCCGGACCTGGGATTTGATCCTGGGATCTCATTACCTCACTTTCCATTACTACCTCTTTCCAATCGTGTGAACTATCTGACAGTGGGGGAATGGAAAGTGCATCTAGTTTTGTGCCCTATGATATGTCCCGCGCCATCCGCTGGTCTCCATTGAGACTTGCCGCCATGGCCAAATTTCTAAAAGGGGGGCATTAAAATGTTTATATTTAATACTTATCATCAAGGTTATTACCTAAAAAGCTTGCGGTCACCCGATACAGATTTGGTAATCAGCTAATTTGTATCAGTAGATACGAATCAGCAGTAAAGTAAATTAGGTTGTTCTTTTCTAAAATGATTATAATATTAATGTTGTATAAGCATATTCTATCTATTTCTGTAATTCTGTAACGTCCCTGTAATATATAGATTTAGCATTCCGTATGTGTGCGTCTTTGATCCGATTTACGTAAATTGAAACTAGAAAAATAAACATTCTATCTAGACATCATCATACATTGAGCCGTCTATTACTTTCCATGAAAATAACTTAAGAATTTCTCTTGCGTCTCTTTCGCGAGAGACGGATATGACAAAGACATAATATGTTACGGTTTGAATGGAGGTTAGAATGAACTTTAATAGGGTTGCTCGGTAGGTAACTGGTCGGTGGTGGCTGCGCGCGCACGATTTTCAGGGCGCAGGACGCTTTTCTGAAAGAACTATGAATCTGTAGAAAGGGAATTAAAACAATACTTGTACCTAATATTATATTGTTTACAAAAAGGCTGTTATAGTTGTAACGTACGTTGGCATATAGATGTTTATGTTATATAAAAACTACGATAAAACCACAAAAAATACCTTACCTCGAGTTTATTTATCTACTTGTATTTATATCTATACATATATTTTATCTAAAGATAATAGTATCTGGGGACCCAATTTTGTTTATTAGTCGCAAAACGAGTTACACCTGACATTAAAACCTTTTCAGAAAAAAATTTCACCCTCCCGCAAATACGTAATCTGTTTATTTTGTCTCAAACATAAGCGCTTTATTCGTGATCACCATTATGGAGGGTTATAGCTACTTACTGCCCACGCTCCACGCGAATCTTCAGAATTATATTAAAATAAAATTAATTCTAGACGTAAACAACGTAAGCAAATTGAAATATTTTCTTTATTCGTGATCCTATAACATTTCTGATCGACTAGTTTAAAGCTCCGTTCATATTATATATAATATTGCTACTTTAACTTAAATAAAGAAGTAGGTATCCTACTTCTAAATAAATTTTTCATGTTTCAAATGTCACAAGAAAAGAATACAACAATACAGGAGATAGATTCAAAAACATTTTTCAAATGAAAGTGCCAAGCTTACAGTCAGTACATACTTTCATATTTTTTTAAACCCCAACACGTAAACTCTCTACAACGACAAAGTTAAATAAAAACAATATGCCTCCTCTGAACATTTAGTTAGTCTTCACGTACTACGGTTGCCGATAGAGGGAGCACGTATAACGACACTTCAGGTTTTGCCGGCGTCCATTGCGGAACGCACCCTTTACGTGCACTCCAGTATTATTAAACCACCTACCCATATTTGAACTAAATAGTGTTTCCCAATTGTCTCCGGCGAGGTAAGTGTTAAGTATAAGGATTAACTAAGCACCTCCACAGCTTCGTGAACACCTCGAGTATTCTAGTATTACTTGTTCAATAATATCACTTAACGTCGGCTGTACATGGAGTAGTTACTCAACATCTAGTACTCTGAATATTGATCGTGTGCCATTAATCATTTACAGTCGTCGTAACGACGCTGCTTATTGTTGTCACGTAGTTTAAAGAACAAATGCCTTAGAAATATAAAGCGAATTACTCTGATCTTATTACTCGATGTGTCTGCTTACTCTACATCTATAATAAACCTTGGTTCTTTCAATTAGATAAAAAGCACTGTATACTTAGTACGAGAAACATCGATACTTCTTCGCTTACGTTTTTAGTTGAAACGCATTTTGAAATAGGAACATATTTCCGCCGAGCTGCCATTAAAATATGGCCGCAAGTACCTTTTATTTTAATTGTGATGATCAATTGCTTCCGTACTTAATTTTCAACAGTGGTTGGTACAGTTTATTCCATATGAACTCTGAAAACTATGGAAATTGCGAAATTGTTCAAATCGATAGCAAAAATGGTGACTTGGGTTTTCTAACCAAAAACTAGTATACGGTAGAGATAAAACTTATATAAATTGTAGAAACTAGCTCGCGGTCAGTCTATAGATGGGTGATCGCCAAAGTGGTTTAATTTCTGACCGTCTCAGTGCTTCGGAGGGCACGTTAAGCTGTCAGTCCCGGCAGTAGCCGTTAGGCAACAGTCTTTATGCCACGTCAGAGACCTACTGGACGGCTTGAACAACTCTGACACTAGGACAACCACTGCCCATACGATAAGTAGTAGTTATCCCTCAAAAGTACCTAAAGTCATGTTTTTAACACCTGTTACTATTGAATGAGGATAAAATAACACAATTACACTTGTTCATAATTTGACCAGCAACCCGGCACAAGGGTATTTTTCTAATAATAACTAGCTAAATTAAATCCGTTTCAAGTAAATCATTGAACATAGAAAAAGTGGTGTGTTTGTTTGGTGCTTTAAGAGAGGTAGCGCACAGCGTTGATTCAGTCAAAGAGCAGCCCGACTGGGGAAGTACCTCCACTATACAGAAGATATTCCTTAATAATAGCATTAATAACATAATGTTGTATTTCTGCGTTTGAGTAAGGTCGCTAGGGCTCATCATAGGGGTTGGGGTAAGGGTCAGCAACACTGATTTGCTGACTCTTATAAAGGCCGGCAACTCCCCCGCGACCCCTCTGGTGATGCGAGCATCCATGGGCGGTGGTGATCACTTACCATCAGGACTTGCTCATTTTGTCGTCCTCTTATATATAATAAAAAAAAGTGTCTTTGAATCTCGTACTACGAGCAATTAACGTATATTTCAATGCTATGTTAGTATCAATTAGTAACTGGTCGATATACGTGCGTACTTACCGATATACTTATAGTTTCTTTAAACGATGTTCGTCATAGATATCAAAGCAATTAATGATTTCCCTTGTCAATTGCACTAATTAACAGATAAGATATTAACTTCAATTATGACGATTGATTCCGAAGGCTGGCTGATTTGCTTGATAAGAATATTTTATTGTCGACGGTGCGCAGTTCATCTTTGATGTAACATAAGGTTATACAGAAATTGTACTTTTATTATCTTATGTACATTTGAAGATATGGCGGTGGTACTTCGATTTAGAAATCGTCTTTATTACAAAGTGATAGGATTTTCGTAGTAAAGGTGTAGAAACAGACATATAAATTGGCTGTTATCTTCTATATAGCTATTAGTTGGTATTTACTCGTAATCTATATTATTGTCACGTGTAATACAAAATAACAGATTAAAATAACATATAATGTTTACAAATAATACGTTCCTCAAACATAACATGCCGTTAAACTTTCGCGTTATACTAAATTATTAAGTTTAAACCATTTTTATTTTCTTGGTGAAACGATTGAACATGATATTTTGTTGCTCTTTTCTATTATATAATATTAATAAGAGTTACAAAGGTTGCATGAGCATTGATGTAGTTCATAATTAACAGAATTAATGGACAGATGGTAGTCGCACTATCGATTCTAGTAGCTTGCCATATTCGCCGACCTCAAAAAAAGAAAAAGGAATGAAAGAAGACAAAGTTTCTCGTGGGGAATAAATGAGTTGTAAATGATAACAAAACCAAGCACGCTTGGGGATCCGATCAATTGGTCTGCTTAGGTATCTACCGCCATCAGATGTAAGTTCGAAGCCAAGCTGTTTACTGATTAGTAATCTGTGTTTGTGATAATGTTACGGCGGTTAGCTAAAGCTAGCTTATAGAGGCTACAGCAAATAGGTCATTGCCACGTCTTATTGTATAATAATATTACTTCTCTCACCCTTTCTTTTTCGGTTTGGTTTGGCACCAAATATAATCAATATACATTAGGATATGTCTTCCATACAGAACACCGAATGTGGTTTTGGGTATGATTCAATAAGTCAATCAAGCTATGTCGAGTAGGAAACATTTAGGCAATTGGATCATTTGACAGATCCGCCGCCGTCTCTCTGAGCGACTCCCACGTAATAACCCACATTGTTATTTCATCATTTAACACGAATTAGTAGAACTTTAAGGAATTTGAGTGAAATTAAAATTGAAGATAGCTATTGTAACCCCATTTGTTCCCATCGGTAAATATTTTTGATTTTGCACGTGTAACTTTTCCGATATTGAATCCAATGCTTGTCCAGGGGATGGGTTGTCCAGGGGAGCAGTGGAAGCCTTACACGCCAAAGTTATCATGTAAACTGCAGTATTTCAATGTATGTATTACGCTTTACATTCTACTTTTTAAAATAACAAGTGGTTACCCATTGCTCCAAATTCAAGCGTAACTTATATTGTCTATGACTCCCTCTATGATGATGTTTTCATTCAATAAGAATTAATCCCTTTTAAGCTGTGAGAGATGACCAAGTGTGGCAAACGCATGGATTACCATGCGTTTGCCACATTAGTGTAATATTCTTTAATAATTTTATTTATTACTGATGCATAAAATATTAAACTGTTAGCTTACTGCACCTCTTCACCATATCAACTTTAACCGTGCCAATTTTATGCTCCTCTTTCCGCGTAATTTTCTTAAAAAAAAGGTACCAAGTATTTCTTTCTCGTTTTAACATAATAATAATGATAATAACAGAACATCTGTACTGTTATTATTCCAAAGTATTATTCACACCACTCTCTCCGCATTATAAAATTAGCGCCAACCACGTACATAAATAATATGCTAAAAGTAGAGATTTTGAATACTTATCAGATCGTAAATTTTTTGTCGGACGTAACACCTTATTACGTGTCCCAAATGGAGCATAATGCTGGCAAAAAAAGTAATACGAGAAAAAAATATCTAAAACAATATTTAAAATGAGTTTTATTTCATCGGAATTAGGCACAATGTATAAACAGCAAGAAGAACGAATTGCTGTAAGAGTTCTTCTCTTCTTATAGATGTCACATCTTCAACTGCACACATCTTAAGAACATAATTCTATTTCAAATATTTGAGGTATTGTATTATAAATTGTATATTGACTTCGAACTGTCATTTTTCTATTTATATTTATTACTGACCAGCTGTGCCCCGCGGTTTTACCCGCGTTCAATTTTATAAATTATTACAGCTCCTCCCCCGTATGTGATGGCGTGATAATATGTAGCCTATATGTGGACCCGACCTCTTAGTAATATTGTTATTATATTATATGTATATTGTTATTAATTTTGAGTTTAACCCATACATAGAGACAAACAGACAAAAATTTTAAAAATTATATTTTTGGCTTCGATATCGGTAGTATATCACGCCCCAAGTATCCTATTTAAAAAATACTCAATGTACAGTTTTGACTTCCCTACGATTTTATTATATGTAGAGATAACACTATTACAACCATGATTGTTTCCTAAGACTTGTTTCCTATTTGCATCACTTGTAATTGTCATCATTTGTAATAGTGATGCAAATAGGGAACAAGCATTAGGAAACAATCAGTCAATGTTATTGATACTATTATATTATATTTATACTATGTAGTATTTCATTTAAAAATAAATGAAGTCAGCAAATTTCTTTTTATTGACGCTACGTCCGTATTGACTCTACCTTCGTATTGAGTCTACCTTTGTACTAACTTAACAGGGAAAATATCTAAAATTACCTATTGTACTATTAGACTACTACTACTAATTGTAATAGTATCTTAGGATTATAATACAGTATGTTTTTAAATAATGTATAAAAAGCGTTCTTATCGCTAGATGAGACTACTTCTTTCTGTCATTTTTCGAATGGGCAAAAGTATTAGTTAAGGTTGAATAAATAGGAGAAGATATGGAAAAAGAAGTTACACTTACCAGTTGTAAGTGATATGGTAACTAGGCATGCGGTCAGTTTATAAATGGGTGACCATCAAATTGGTTTAATTTCTCAACATCTCCGTGCTTCACCAAGCGGTCAGTACAGTTGTTGTTGTTTAATAATAGTTCTAAACCAATAGTTTAGTTTCATGACCTCCAAATTAAACAGTAAATACAATTTTGCTTGGTCTAAAATCGGTGCCATGCCTTTCCATTTTTTTTTAAGACAACATCCGCACTAGGGAATTTAATCCCTGTGTCGCGGGGTACTTTACAAACATATAATAGTCGGACCCAAATTACATCCAAACTCAGAACAACTATTTATGGGTCATACAAATAGTGGTCCAGCGTGGGACTCGAACCCGCGACGCGAAGCGGCGAGGCGAGTGTCTTAGCCGTTAAAAGTAAATAGTCTGCACAGTTTGTGATATAGATAAGAAAAGAATATGCTTATGCAAAGGTTACGATGCGGATAGCGCAAGGCCTTTGTCCAGAAGTGGGTCTTTCGGCTGATATGATGCTCATAGGAAACGAAAACCCCCATAGTGTAATCTGTAATCGGTTTAGTTTGTGCCTTTGTAAACGATCCACGGGGTTAATTTTCTATAACTGTTTGATGGACTTGTTAACACCGTGACTGTACTGACTATTGTATGAAGTAATATTGAATACGGGCGAAATCTAGATGAGTATGATTCATACTTGTTTTGGAGAAATACCTACTTCATTTGAATGAGTCACCGTGTCCCATCTATGACTCGAATGAATCGTAGGCGTTACCATGTATTTTATAATATTTTTGTTTGTTTTGATACATGCTATTTGTAATGCATGCATGATTGTCCTTGTGGCCTATTTAGTTCTCATGCGTTGTTTAATATTTTTGAAGTGAAAACTTCTTTAGCGGCGTTGTGCACTTTTTTTCCAAAATTATGTTAGATTTTTTATAGCCGACTGCCTGACCAAATTTAGTTCTATTTTGAAAAATTTATTGTTCCATAGGGAGGGAAGCAATTACTATGAGTCTCTGCCACCCAAAAGTGGGAAGTAGCATTTCATCTTGCTACTAGGATCAAATAAACCTTACTTTCCTAGTATGAGAAATGAAAAAATAGTTTTCACTTCTATCGATAGTCCCCAAAGACTGCCCCGCTTATTTTTTTTGATGCATAATGGCCGTTTATACAACTACGTGACGCGAATATAGTGAGCGCTTATTCATGGAATCAGCACTTATATTTATAAAAGTTTACTACTAGTACATTACGGAACTGTAACAAATTATAAAGGAAATATTTTTTCTTTATCAAAGTAATTTATATTATGTTGCTTTTGGGTATTACCTATACGAGGTTTAGAAGCGCTATCTCAATGCAGCAGCTGATCCCTGCCCTTGTATGGTAAGATATACATACTATATCTTACCAATACAAAGTGTAGAAAAATAGCGTACTTACTGTAACTTAAGGAACTTAATTTTATTGTGGAGCTGAAAAACGTGTAGTACGTCTACATGTAAAATAAGATCAACTTCTTCAAGCAAGTTTCCAAACAATATATTAAAAGAAATATGGTGAATGGTAAACCAACAAATTATTTGATGTTTACCCATGGCGAACGGTTTCTTTATTTATTGGTCCTTCCAAAGGGTCCTTCTTGTACTGTTCATAGTTTCAACTTTGTTTTAAAGGATTCCTTTGTATGTGCATAAAGATACTTACCTAGTTACTTAGTCCTCGAGAACCCAGTTCAAAGTGCGATCATCGCATTCATGCCCTGTAGCTGTAATATAGTACTTCGGGAGGAGGCGGTTTATGATAAATTGGACATGCGAAATAAAATAAAAAGTTATGTTGACTTAGCCAGTTACTTCTTAGTAATTTTTATTTATTATTTATTCTGCATTTCTACTAGCATATAGGTAAATTATTGACTCAATATTAACTTATTAAGAGTATGTACTAATATTAATAAACATTGTAATGGTCTAGATTAGCGCCGTACGATAACGAAGTACACTGTAATATAATCGTTAAGGTGTTAAAATTGTTAGTAATTCGTAGTTGGCTGAGTATTGCAGTTTATTACGCTGTAAGTACCACACTATTGATATATATGTAGATATATTTTGAAACAAAACAAAAAATTGGAACGGTATTCAGATTTAAAAGAGAACTAAATAACATATTCTGATCAAATCTTCATTTTAATTTGAAAATGAACAAATAAACAAAACTATATCACTGAATGACGTCAATGCAAAGTCAACAAGAAGATCCGAGTAAATATGAGTTATCAGATGAATATGACGATTACAATATACATGAGTTTCTTATCACGTATTTACAAGTTCTAGAAACAGTTTTGGTAGATAAATACCCGTAGTAATATAAATAAAAAAAAGGTTTCAATATTCAGTGCCTAAAACTCTGCCCATTGTAGCTGCATACATAATGTAGGTAATATAGTCAATACACCGAAACATACATAAACTAATAGCAGTATATGGAATATACAATTAGAATTGATCAATACAATACTAGTAAACTAGTAGCTACCTACACACTAAAAATAATAAAGTAATTTGTTAATATCTTACATTTCACAATACTATTGTAATTATGTTGTAATTTGTAACCACCACTTCTTAAAAGAAAACAATTAGTATTCACTCGGTGCACAATCAACATATTGTCGTCATGGAAATTCACAGTCGTGCGGTTTCCACAAATTATCACAGTACTTATACAATAAAATTTATCGCTATATGGAGGCCACCGCACTTTGTCGTACTTATTCTACGCGAAATGCCTAGGATTAGGTATTTTTCTTCGATCCAGCTCTAACATTAGCGTAGATTCTTGGTAACAAGATAGCGGAGCGTACTCATATACGACTTTCCTGAAGAATCCGTCCACAAAATGGCAGATTGCCATTTATATTTCATTTAGGTACTGCTTCGTCCAGTGACCGAAGCTACCCTATTCTTTGTGGGAAGAACTCGAGAGGCTGTGGTTTGGTTTGCGGCGGTGGAGTCGGCGGCATATCGTGCTGGGGCTTCAGTAGCCAGGGATTACTGCCACCTTGTTGCGACCCATCAGCTCGCTTGGGCCCTCCGCCCGATGGGGTCAGATGTAGCTGAGGCAGCTTGCTCTTCGGGCAGACGGGCGGTCTATCAGCTTTTGGTTGCATGTCGACTGAAAAAATAAATTATAATTTGAGACACTGATTGCGGAAATAAAGTTTCAAATGTTTATGGACTTTCACAAAATGAGGTATTACTTCCGTGACACTTTAAAATTAATTTGAAAAGTTTTAATTTTAGTTTTTGGTTACTTATTTTCAATAATATGTAAGTGAAACTGTTATCGTGGGAAATAATTTTAAACTTTTTCTATATTTTGAGTAATACTCACTGTTTTCCTTTAAAGTGATATTTTCTAATCGAGATGTGATGATATGTTCACCGTTTACAAACATTAATATTGAGAAGAAGTGAATAAATAGGTACACAGCGTGGGTCGGCTGGTTGGTACTAAATGTGCGATGTTTAGATTGTCCGCGCGGTTTTATATCGCTACTGAGTCACATTTGGCAAGAGAACTCTCGATAGACACGTCACTCAGGCGCTGACGTTTAAAGCTATGACGCCAGTGAGATTCTCGCTTCAGTATTAACCACGTCCAAGGAACTAAAACTTACGTCTGTACAATATTATGACGATAATTTTAAAAATTAATCATTAGTGAACAATAAAGTAAATAGAAGCATGAAACATTAATGTTCTGCCATATTTTACACTCATATCTGTATACATACAATAGACATAGCAATAGACTGACATAATTAGACATTTTACGTTTAATTTTGTTAAATTGATATCAATTGAAAATCGTCACATTCAAAATCCATTTATACCCTATAAACTTATCAGATCAGATCAGATCAGACCTTTTAACGGACGAGTAGCCCGTGTCTTCGTGTATAAACGTAGTGCATAGATAGGTATTCACGTTAGTTACCGCTTCAAGCCGAGATTTGAACTCTAAAGGGGGTCCTCTAGCGCGAGTACTTGACTTTATATTCTTATTTGCATGTATTTTATTTTTCGTGGAGGAACTCTTTTATAGTTCCCCTTAGTTGGGGAGACTACGGGGTATGTGGGAATCCCCGGGTAAACCAACATGGTAGTTTAGCTTCTCGGTGCCGTCGGTGATTACACGAACTGGAGACTAAATGAGAGACGATCTTCTATCCGGAACCTGCTTGAGCCTCTTGTGATGACCGTAAACGTCATGTAAAAAAGACGAGAATAAAGCTTAAAGGTAGTGCAAGCTATTAGAGATTTTTGGAACATAGGTGTTATTGTTTTATCGCATTTTTTTCTATTTTAACCGACTTGCAAGATTATTGAATAGAGAAGTTGTTGTGTAGCTAAAGAATATCACCAACCTATATCAACTCGTGGGGGGCTTAGAAGCCGACCCGAGGGAATATCTCCCAGAGGACGGGCAGCAGCGTCTCCCTGTGTACTATGGCTATTATATTGCGATCGCCAACCCTTCTGTCAAGCGTGGCGATTATGTGCATATCCCTCGAAATGATAGACACAAAACTATTTTGGAGAGGCTTTTGTCCAACTGTGGACGTCATGCGGCTGATATTATAAGACTACATCGTTACTATGAGTACAGTACTCATTGGATCTCGCATGTTCTTTGATAATAACTTATCATGATTAGTTATTATCGAAGAACAATATTTGATGGGTTTTATATCTAATGCCTTCATGTTCTTGATAATACTTAGGTTTTTCCTTATGAACATGTCTGTATGTAAGATATTAGGAAATGTTATTATCTAGTATCAATATTTTCTATAAACAAAAGATAAATTACAATACTTGGTATTATAATCGCATTTCCCCGTAATGTGATAATAATTTTTAGTCATACCTACTTCCTATCGGATTTATAGCTGGTTTTCACGTACGATTCGGGATTACACATGCAAACTCGAGTTTTAATCCTACCACAGATTAATTTCATTATCATATCAGCCGAAACACACAGCTGGACAAAGGCCTCCCCCAAGGATCTCCACAATAGCCCGCATCCAGTGGCTTCCCGCGACCCGCACAAGATCGTCGTTCCATCTTGTAGGGGGCCTGCCCACGCTGCGTCTTCCGGTTCGTGGTCGCCACTCGAGAACCTTTCTGCCCCCATCGGGCGTCGGTTCTATGAGCTATGTGCCATGCCCACTACCACTTTAGTTTGGCAATACTCTGGTTCGCCTACGGATCTCAGCATTTCTAATTCGATCTCGCAGGGAAAATCCAAGCATAGCCGTTTCCATTGCTCTTTGGGTGACCTTGAGCCGCCTGATAAAGACCATAGTGAGCGACCACGTCTCGGTTCCGTAAGTTATCATTTTCAAGACATCAGATTAGGTTAGCAGCATTTATATGTTTTTTTAATTTTATTTCTCTGCGAGTTTCAAGGTTCTGTGTACGCTCAACTATTAAAGTCGTACCTACGTAATGTTTCATAATTAAATGATAAACTTTGATTGTTAAAGATATAGGTACTTCATTAATTTGATATATCTTGCGGTTTCAAGAAACTGACCCCTTTTTCCTGTTGTTCTGCCAAGGAAAAAACAGAGCGTAAAGACTATGTCACTTACGTACGAACGGATATTGTGTCAGTCAATGGTGGGAAATGGGTTATTCCATTGGCTCTGGTCTCAAATACAGACAGTTTTTTCACGCACATTGTGTTTTAAATGCCGGTTCCGCTAGACCTACTAAGTTTGATACAATAAAGTAGGTGTATTGTGTTAGTTTTTGCACATTCAACTTCTTTATAAAAGATGGTCAAAAAATATTTTTTTCATTTTTTAGTCATTTATTCTCTTAAATTATTCACATTAAAACAATTTAACAAAATCGCCAAACTGTTGCCAGTTTGTTGGCGATAATGGCGCTCTTACATATTACTTTTATACACATTTTATATTTATACCTTTTTTATATAACTATACATATTTTATTTTAGGTAGTACTTTTTCAGTCTTTTTTTAAATGATACAGCACTTATATTATCATCTAATCTGTGCTATTGTTAAAAATATAAATTTATGGATAATTTTTGAACAAGAAAGCCTTTAGTAACCAATAAGTCATCTTCGTCAGTTAGTCTTGTCCACTGCTGGGCAAAGGTGTTCACAAGAGATTTATACAATGCAGTTGTGTCGATCGCAGTGTGATGGTTATAGTATACAGAGAGACCCTGCTGCCCGTTCTCTGATAGATATTCCCTCGGGACGACTTTTATGCCCCCCACGAGATGGGGTGGTGATATTCTATGCCGTCAGCCAACAGCATACCAATATCATGTCAGCCAAAGTACGTCTACGGCTGGACAAAAGCCTCCCCAAAGCATGGGGGGATATGCCATAATCGCCACGCTTGGCAGACGGGTTGGCGATCGCAGTTTGATGGTCATAGTTAACAGAAAAACGCTGCTACCCGTTCTCTGTTAGGTATTCCCTCGGTCGATTTCTACGCCCCCCACGGGATGAGATGGGGTGATGGTATTCTATGCCGTCACCACCGCATACCAATAAGTGCTTCAAAATAAATAAAAAAAACAATACATGGATTATAATATTACAAGTTAACTATGTATATTTAATTCTAAGTAAAAAAATATTATTGGATCCATGACTTACATTTGATCATTTACAATTATAATTTATTTAAAATAATACTAATAGTTTAGATAAATAGCGAATTTCTGGAATTTATTCTCTTGAGCTAACCGTATCTCGCGGTTTCCAGCGACCCCACAAGGTCGTCGGTCCATCTTGTAGAGGGCCTGTCCACGCTGCGCCTTCAAAATATTTCTCATTAAAATTCAAATCTAATACTATTTACCGACCATGATTCCTTTATATAGCACATAGCCAAATGGATCTCACCGGTCCGTAAGTGATTGGCGAGGTCAAGCAACTAGGCTCGTCAGTCCATAGATGGGTGTCCGCCAAAGTGGTTTAATTTCTGAGCGTCTCCGTGCTTCGGAGGGCTCTTAAGCTGTCGGTCCCGGTTGTAGCGGTCAGTCCATAGATGGGTGACTGCCAAAGTGGTTTAATTTCTGAGCATCTCCGTGCTTCGGAGGGCACGTTAAGCTGTCGGTCCCGGTTGTAGCCATTAGGCAACAGTCGTTAAGCCATGTCAGAGGCCTACTGGACGGCTTGAACCACTCTGACACTAAGGTAACCACTGCCCACAAGATAAGTAAGTAATTAATTCCTTTATATCTCTGGACTTTATCTCTTCAACTAGCTTGTCGTGATATGGAGCTCTAGACCCTAAATTGTTCTATTTTATTATAATATAAGACATCCAATTTCGTCTCTTTCATGTCAGTTGTCTACTAAGGTTGACCTAAAATTGTTAATAGCACCACATTACAGTAACCTTTCATTCCTATCTATCAAACGTATTTTACTCTTTTAGTGCCATGGTTATATCATTATCGTTATAGGACACAGTTTGTCGGAAGTACATTTCTCAAAAAACATTATATTATAGAACATATAAAGGATATTTATTATCTTCTTCGACAAGTATATCTCGTTTCTGAGTAGTGTGTAATGTGGTAAATTCAAAACAGATGAGATTTTACTCGGCACTTTCTCCTGCAAAACGAATAACTTGCTCTTGAGCCTACGAAATGAAAACAAACTAAAGCTAATTTTCTTTTTCGTAGCTAGGGTTGAAACCTCGCCTCCGAAGATTGCATAGGCTTTGCCTTTAGTCCATGACAGTCCCTCTGCTCGCCTCTATAGTCCGGTGAAGTAGTGAAAGCCTCCTAGGCTAACTATAGCGTCATACAAAAAAAAAAAAAACCATGACAGTGTTCACATTCTCCTTGAAGAATTCCGTTTTCTTACTTCAGCGGCCGTCTGAGCTGTGGCCCCAGCCCCATAAGGGTACTCTTAGGTATTTGTCGCTTAAATCGAACTACTGGTTAGTGCGTTCGCGATTCGGTGTGTTTAATTACTTACTTATCGCATGGGCAGTTTTACCCTAGTGTCAGAATTGTTCAGCCACTGATATGGCTTAACGACTGTTGTCAAATGCCTCCAACCGGACCGACAGCTTAACGTGTCCTCCGAAGCACGGAGACGCTCAGAAATTAAACCAATTTGTTGGTCACCCAATTATCGATTGACGGCGAGCCTAGTTGCTTAATCTCGATGATTGCTTATGGACCGGTGAGAACATCTAACTAAGAGCGCCATCTATCATCATCTTAACAGCTGTAAGAAGTCAACTGCTAGACATAAGCCTCAACCAAGAATTATCTTGGAGGGATATGCCTTAATCACCGCATGGCAGTCGGGTTGGCGATAGCAGTTAGATGGTCATAGTACTCAGAAAGAAGCTGCTGCCCGTCTTCTAGTAGATATTCCCTCGGGTCGACTTCTACGCCCCCCACGGGATGAGATGGGGTGATGATATTCTGGTATTCGCCGCTGTCACTACACAGGAAGCAGCATCTAGTCAATTGAATAATATAGTAGTAAATTTAAAAATAATTAGTAGCAAATTAAATTGTTGTTTTTATGTGATAAGACAGACCGCACGGACGGGTAAACAGTATACAGACTGAGTTTAGTTTATTTAAAAGATACGTTATCAGACTTTATTACTGCATTGTGAACTCGACGAGTATAAGTATGTATTCCCAAGTACTAATAAATTTCATTATATTGTTTCATTATGAAATTTGAGGTTTACCGATTCGAATATTACACCGAATAAACTTTAAACGATACCAACGTCTTATTTTAAATGAAATATGTATCATAATTCAAAATGAAACGCGTGCAAACATAATATAACAAGAACGTTATTAATTTAACACAACAAAATAATTTTAGAACAGGCACGCAACGTTTACCAGTTATACCAATAAATTTGTTTACGCGTATGTTTCGTCGCGTAGGTTTTTTTTTGTACATAATAGGATGGCAAACGAGCAAGTGGGTCGCCTGGTGGTAAGTGATTACCGCCACCCATGGACACTCGCAACACCTGAGGAGCCGCAAGTGCATTGCCGGCCTTTAAGAAAAGAATAGGCTCGCTTCTTGAAGGTTGCCATGTCATACCGGATCGGAAACACCTCCGCAGCTAATTGATTCCACAGAGCGGTAGTGCGCGGCAAAAAGTTTCTGTGGTAGATGACCATATTTATTTATATTATTCAGATATACCTTAGTAATTAGTTGTTACTTCAAATCGTTTTCTATGGTTATAGAAAACACATTTGTATACATACATATATTAGGCATTACGTTTCAAGGATTGCCCATAAGGGTAACCTTAGGTATTAGTCGCTTACATGAAGCTACTGATTGAGAGCCTTCTGCGCTAACCATCTACTTGTTGCCTTAATAAGCTCGTAGCCTGATATGAAAACTCCAGATTCAACAGGAGCAGTCGATATGATCTGTCAACCGGATAACTTAAAATAAGATTCAGATTTATTATTACAGTTTATACCAACTTCTACTTTTATTTACAAGAATCGATTTGAATTCGCATTATAAACCATTTTGAAACAATTCTCTATCAGTTGAATGTAAATAAATCTTAAAAATTGATTCACAATTATCGGAGAAATCGCTTGGCATATAAATAAAACAAAAGTTACAGTTGCATTGATAACCTCCCTTTAAGCCAGTCAATAATATAATAATAATTAGCATAACATTCATGAATTAAACTATGTTCGGAATCATACTCAACATTAAGAGTAGAATTAGAATTTGGCAATAGAGTCAAAGTGTGGAGATCCCTAAGGCGCCTATTATTGAACCTGGCACCGGAACTTTCAATAATTCCTTAAGCCTTAGACTTTTTTTGAATAGCCGTAGGTTACCTTTTTAAATTTCATCATCATCATAACAGCTGTAAAATGTCCACTATGTCCACTGCTGGACAAAGCATGCTGCTGCTGGCATCTTGGGGAAGGCCCCAAGATGCATCTTGGAGTATCTTTAATTTACTTTGTTCAAAATCATACTGAACTTAATATTTGAAAAGCAAATTGATAAATCAAGTAAGTATACGAATTCAGATTTGGCAATAGGGTCAAATTTTGAAAATAGGCAGGGCTCTGAACCAAGTACCAGTTCAAAACCCGGGCATTCGTTTTTTAAAGTAGCCAAAGGTGGTTGTCATATTATTATCCTAATGCCTGCTTTAAATCTTGTAACCTTCAAGCTAATGAATCACAGGTACTAGATGAGAATGCGTCGTAGTTTCTAAGGTTGGTCCCTCCCATCGACTGCTCCCAAAGGAGTGCCGAATGACGTGTCTATTGCCCAATCACTTCCCTCCACCGATGTACCACGTGAAAACTGCGTGTTAATATAACAATCTTAAATGAAAGTTTCTTCGTGTATTTATGCTCTATATTTAGAAACGTTTGGCACATTATACAATGTGTGAATTTGACAGATATGTATAATGGCGTTAATATTTTTAAACAATATGTTTATTAAATTTTAGAAATCATTTAAATTAGTTTAGTAAAATTAGCTCGGATAGAAATATAAAAGAGCTAATGTTT
This sequence comes from Pseudoips prasinana, assembly GCA_951640165.1. Lineage (NCBI taxonomy): Eukaryota > Metazoa > Arthropoda > Insecta > Lepidoptera > Nolidae > Pseudoips > Pseudoips prasinana. The sequence goes on from OX621245.1 coordinate 17,210,865, forward strand.
ATAATTAACTAGTTTCGCCCATGTTCCAATTCCTATGAAGCCGAACAATTTGAAGGGATCATTGCTGTCCTATATTTGAGAGTTTTCAGACGGAACGGTTCAGTATTTAAGGTGAACATTGTGATGTTGATTACCAACAAAGAATCACTTCGGAATTGTAATATTATTATAAATGTGCGTGACTATGAAAGAATTGACTTAGTGCTCTAGGAATTGATTATTATGGACTTGTAATTCTAAGTTATCTAATTATTCACTATTCTAGGTTATCTAACGACCTCATACTATTTAACCTATTTAGGGTTGGTTTTTATAATCATCGTTATCAGCAGGTGGTAATTTAGTTCACTTGTTTCTATCGTTATCGTTTTTTATCAATATGTATTATTTGTGTAGAAAATGAGGGGTAGGACCGTAGCGGTTGTTCGGCCCTATAATATCCTGCGGATACTGAGTACGTCTGAGAATTTGTTTCAATCCACATGTTTTAGTGAGGTCTTGTCTTATTTTACGTAGTGGACTCTTACTTAATGTGTTCATCAACCGCTATATACATTCAGAGTATCATAACAGTTGTGCCACCACCACAAATGTAAGTTTGAAAATTTGATAGTGAATTTGTAATAGTCATGTAGTGTCACGTCTTTCCACACATTATATCGCCAAGTAGAACAATGAAGAGAACCGGTGATAGAAGACAGCTCTGCTTCGTCACCGGAGTTTTTGTACCGCTTTATTCTTTCAGAATTCTGTTCTTTTAAGTATCGAATGCTTTTCCGAAATCTAGAATCGAATGATAATCTTTACCAGTCTGCTCTGTTATTTCATTGGATTGATGAGGTCTCTAAGACTGAACATTTACCTATTTATAGTATGGTAATATTTAGCAGCTTATCTGTATTGTTTCGGAATGGGTACTGGTTTAAGAAACTTGCACATAAAACAAACAGCTTATTCTGTGATACTATTGTAAGATAAGCTAGATCCTTGGGTCTGAGAAAGGTGCTATTTTTCATAATTTAATCAAAAAATAATTGTCTTTAAGTAACCGGTATTTAGGCGTGTGTTTTCCAGCCTAGAAATAATAACAGGGCCACCCCGTACCATACCGTGGGTGTCGTAAAAGGCGACTAAGGTATACACACACAGCAGTGTCACCTGTGTACTATCTACCAACTAACTGCGGTCGCCAACTCGCAATCTCCTCCATCCTTGAAGGAGGCCTATGTCCAGCAGTAGACGATATCAGGCTGATGATGTATGATGATGTACTGGTATTACTCGGTAGCATCTCATAAATCAAACCGTCTGCATGGAACGGATTTCTCTCCGGAGGATGCATCAGTGTTTACGCATGCAGTTACTTGTTATAGTATTCTTTGTAGACGGCTGTTAACCTAAATTAATTCGGAAGTATACTCATTTTTCTAAAACTTGACTGCGTCATACGATGAAAATGTAAAAATAACAAAAAGTCTACATTATTAATAAACGTAGATTGTGTACAATATATAAATATAGATTTTCCATGTTCCTGTTTTATGACGCTGGACCTACTTATGGAAGTGGTACATTTCGTCGCTATTTACTACAACAGTCATCTATTTGTAAAGTATAATTATGTCAATTGCTTTAAAGTGCGTTAAACTATGATTCATTAAAATGACAACATGTTTATTAATTACTACGAGCTTTAATGTCAAGTTTACTCATAAAGAAGTGTCTTTATCGAGCTACAGTGTTATAATTTAGCTATAGATTCATATATAAGTATAATTAATAGTAATCGATAAATTTATCTTAATGTTTGCGACAGTTTATTCTAGACTTTACTGATGGACTGAATAACTATAAACATATTGTTTATAAAATATTTTTAACAGGGAATAATGTTGCTTCCTGAGGCGGTCACTTCACCCACCAATAGCCAATATGTGCGTCTCAAAATAATCGCAATCATAGCTAATAAGAACTATATCTATCCTAATACGAAACAGACATGCTCTGCAATTCTGCCCAAGGACACTCGCAACACTAGAGGAAGAGGAGAGAAGAGGAATTTTATTGCATTATTTTATGTATTGTATTTCCGATCCGGTATGACCCGAATACCTTCAAAAACTACTCTACTCTTTTTTTAAAGGCTGGTAACGCACTTGCGTCTCCTCTGGTCTTACAGGTATCCTTGGGCGGTATTGCAGAGCAAGTTTCTTTTATACTAGGATAGATATAGTCTTATTAGCTATGGTCTAGCTAAATTCTACTTATTTTAATTCATAACAATACAATTAACAAATCTAGTTACGACTAGTGATTTCCACGTGGCCGTTCTGTGCTGAAAATACTTTTTTATTTCGTACGGGTTTGTCCTCATGACCACCAAAATGATTGATGGCATGTAGTCAGTTAATAAGGTGCCATGTAAATCAGTATTTTTATTAAATACCCACATCCTTGATATAGAGGAGTTCGTTGTCTTATTAGATTTTATAATGTGTGTATTTAAACTTGAAATAATTAGGCGGTTAATTGATTTCGCTCATTTTGAAAAATAACCCGTACGCAACATAGAAATAATGACTAAATCATTATGACTCTACAATAGTTATACATACTTGATGGGTACTTAAGGCACAATAGCCAAATAGTTGAACTTCATTGATCTCCAAACATATTTAACTACTTTTCTTCTATTTAAAAATCACAAACTCACGTCTAAAAAATATTTCCAAATACCTATTGAAATAAAATCCACTAAATTGAAGTTTTTGTGTTATATTCTCCTGTACCTATCGCATTTTATTATAAAAAGAACATCGTTCTCTTAGATAATTTATAATGTTTATATTTCACCCGCAATCAATATTTTAGTTCGCTTTTACTTTGATTTTTACTCGTTATGTTTGATAGTTCTGCCCTGTACTTATTCGGACGAGATTAGCGTGCAATGAGAAAATTGGGTGTTTTCAGCCTCTTAACTATATTATATGTACCAGCCTACTATTTTTATAACTATTTTATGTAGTCTATGCGTTATATTGTTCATGATGCAAAGATTCTGATACCACCACATATTTAACGTCAAGTTTGACGTCATTTATAGGTACTAATCCGGTTAATGTTTACTGGATCATCGCATCATTATGACGTACGGGTACAACTTACAAAGTACTAACTGATACAGGTCCTGTATTTTCTCAATTAGTTCATTATAGATCATTGTATATGATATAGGAAAATAGAAAATTGAAAGAGAAACCTTAGCAAAATACTCGAAAATAAACACTTCACAAATTAACATGCCAATCGAATGACGCACTTTGTTTAAAGATCCATATTTTATTTGCATATTTCTCTAAGTACTGTACTAAAATTTGTTTAGTAGTTGAGTGTATGTATTCCACACTGTTTATGTTAAATATTGAGTACTGTAAATGTTTGGACCCAACATTTGTGACCAACAAATGTTGGGTCCAAACATTTAGTGCGTTTCTAGCTCTCCTAAAAATACCTGCTTCAAAGAGTTACACTTTTACACCAACCCGCTTATCACATAGCTTTGCGGTTGGTAATAGGAGTTTTGCGGAAATTTCTACTCTGATATTAACTTTAATGTACAGACACCAGCACATTCAGCTACCCCAATCTCTCAAATTTCTTTTGTAGATTTTTGACTTTATCAAAAATGCATAAGGTTCACTTTCAATAGGGGAAAGTTGACAGATTGGGGTAGCTTGATGTGCTGGCGTCTGTGCACTAGAGGACCACGCAAGATATTTTATTCTGCACGATTATCTGCGGAAATATAGGCGATCTCTCTAATCTCCACACACCGTCATAGCCAGTTGAACAACTTTAACACCAGGGTACCACTACCCATACGATGAAGAAAAGAAAGACCGCCAACCGCCAGATTTCAGGATGCCGCTGTTAATTTTTACCGTCACAAATCAAATATGTGACTTAATTGTAATTGATATTTCAATAATTGAAACCAGGACATAGTTTTATGCAGTTGAACATGCTGCGACCAACGGAGCAGTCAATAATGATAATGAAACTTGTAGTTATTTTAATACTAATAATATGTTTTGGATAGTACCGATCCCATTACTGTAAGGGCTTTTAAATACCACACTCCATACTTACAGTATGTAGCCAAATATTTTTTCCCTTAAACTTCTTGGCAATTAATATCGTTTGAAACGTAGGTATTATGATATTTTTCTGTTTGTCGTTAAGTACATAAATATCATCGATTTCTCTAAATAGTAATAGTCGTAAGAGTAAAACTCCTCTGTTATTAAATGTTGTATACGCCAATTTCTTGTGATTTTTTAATAAAAAAATATTAAAATAGTCGTAAAATTTAATATTTTTTTATTAAAAAAACACAAGAAATTGACGTAAACAACATGTAACGTAATTAAAGCACACCCTCAAACACCCCAATTAGAATATTATATTGTAATCATAATACTTGTATTTACGTAATACTTGTATACATTGTTATTTACTAAATTAATTTCCTGGAATAAAGTTTATTTTTCTTTATTTTGTATTGAATGATGGAATTTGTATGAATACAAATAAAACTGCGATTTCAAAGTCTTATTACTATGACTTACGGTCCATTTCAATTTGTTTTTGCTGTATAGGGTTAATATGACAATAAGTTTCGTAGTTTTAAATATTTCAGAATAAAATTACCTGTATTAAAAATGATATAAATCGATTCAGTAGACTATTCTGAACAAACTATTTTCAGGATGTGCGTTAATTAAGTTACATGTTGTATACCCAATTTCAACTAGAAATATAATAGTATGGGTGCCTCATGCAAGGAAGCCATTTATATAACTCCAGATTATATTCATAATTTATCGCTGATTCTCAAATTGTATAAGAGTCTCCAGGCGCCACATTACTTACCTATTTAGGAATACTAGTCTCCATAATGAAGTCGAAAGTTAGCTTCCCTTTAAGCTTTTATTCTTTGAGTTCTGAGCAAAAACGTTATTGTGAGTCACTCGGAACTTATATGCCACATCATGGACACTAAATTAGTGCGCACTCAATCCGACCGCAGAGTCGGATTGAGTGCGCACTAATTTAGTTCCCTGATCCATCTACGTTCCTGCCCCGATCAGATATTACTCTTTGGCAATAATTAACAATATTATGTGCACATTTCCATTTCCATGGGCACATTACATGTTCTCCCTAGCACTTAAAGTTACCTAAAGTGTCAACAACTGAATCCGTCTCCGTGGAATCTTTTTGTCAAATATACTATTCATAGAAAGGCTACGTATTCACAAATCGATTGCACATAAATGTCGTAATAGTTAACCTATATAGCAACCATATGTGTGTCTAGTACTATATAATAGTACTATCTAGTACTATATATAGTCTAGTACGTATATAACATGCAAAGAAGGTCATAAAGTACCGCAAATGCCATATTGACGTCGATAGGACATAATCTAACCAGCATAAAGCACAAACGTTTAGACGTTCACCGTTACACTTCAACATAATTGTGTAGTTTCCACAGTTAAATGCGTCAGCAAAGCACCACGGCACCTTTATAGCATCAGGTAGTTTGCGTGAAGGCTTCATGTCTAATAAAACCGTATATTGTCTTTTATAGTTTCAAGGAGACATCGCAAATAAGCGATCGCCGTCGAGCGAAGAAATATGACATACAGACCACTGTAAAAGTTTGAAGATTGTTAAGCTTTATACTAGTAGTGAAGTATGGAAACGAACACCGCCAGCCGGGTAAGCCTCGTGGTCGCTACCACACGAGAGCACTGACCTACATACTGCATTCATGCACATCATAACAATTATCCACCAATATCTACTATATAAAAATAAGTCGGGTTTTCTTTCCTGACGCTATAACTCCAGAACGCACGAACCGAATTCCACGGTTTTGCATTCGTTGGAAAGGTCTCGGGCTCCGTGAGGTTTATAGCAATGAAAATTTATAAAATTTAACGCGAGTAACACCGCGGGGCACAGCTAGTGATTATATAAAATTGAACTACTTATCAAATGGCTTCTTGGTTGTGTTTTAATTTGATCTATTTGCAAAGGGTACAAAAAGTCAACCTTGAAATGCTCAATCCTCCCCTAAAAGTACAAGGGCCCTTCTGGCCTATGGCAATAAATCGAATTACAGTTTTTCGTGATAACTTCAACGATAGCGTTATTAAACCTGACCAAAAGTGACTAGCTCATGAAAACTTTGGCAACGAACATCACGATACTAAAACATAATGAACGGATTGAATTAGTTTCGACTTCGCAAACTTTTGTAATTTTTTTGTTTTGTGATTAGGTAGGTATTGTTGGAAACGTTCATGCTTTACGAGAACGACTCAGCGATTTGCAAGGAATTACAGATATGTATATACGTGTTTATGAATACAAATAAGCAAGTCGTGCAATATTATGGCAGCGGTAATATCGAACCATAGTATTCGCGAAATTATACAGTATTTTCATGTAAATTCGAGAGAATTCGTTGACGATCACTATAAAATATTGAAGTAAAATCACGCGATCTAGGGCATCTACCTTTGAGCGTAGACATACATAAATCTTAAAGACATGCATTGCTTTTGTATAACTTAATTTTTTGTGGCTATATGAGAATGACTTCTTTAGTAATAACCCAAAATCTACATTAAAACGTTCAAATATTTTAGAAAAAAACTATTTCATCTAAGGGAAATTCTTTTTCATAAATTAGGTGACGGCACTGAAGACGCGAGTAGATTGGTACTTTTTTATTTATTGATAGGGACTTCCTCTTACCTACCACTCCAACTCCCGTAAGCTAGGATCAATAGTGACACTGAGCGGTGAAGCTCAGGCATGTCCCGGGAAATAAATTTTACTGTCTGGGATTCCACAATGAATTTAAAAAACAAGGAGAAATTAAAAAGTTAGGAGATTGAATACTTATTAGTGTAGAAGACTTTTAATTTTTTTCGCAACGGAATTAAATGTACAGTCGGCTAGTGAAATATCTTAACAACTTTTTAAGAATGGAATAAACTTTTCAACTACAATACGCGCTATAGCTATAATATATATAAGAAGTTCCAAAGTAGATAATATAAATAATGCATAAAAGTTTTGGTATCGCGGAACATTTTCTTGTTATTAAGTCATTGAGTGATATTTTTTCCCCACGACTCATCTGACTCGTCACTATCGAAGCCCAAAAAAACCCGCGTTCGACCTTGAAAATGTGGCGGAAAAATAGTGAAAATATGACAAGGAGGCCTTTGCCCTATAGTATAGTGTTATAAAACATTAATTTAATGTGATATAAGCACATGGGCATTTCGGATTATAATAATCCTAGCGTTCAATATATTTTATTTTAATTAGTTCCCTATGAATGTAGGGCAATAATAATTACAGCTTGTACGGTTGTCAATCGTATAAACCTATTTATATTAGTAAACAGATGCCAGTAAGTAATGCCTCACACTTATGTTCATCAACAAATTCTATGTATTCGTGTGCAGAATAAAATAAAAAGCTAGTTGAAAGTAACTTGATGTAATATAGTAGCTTATTCGTAAGAAAGGCATCGACACAGCGTCGTGTAAAACATCAGAAGATACAACGAAGGATGTAGAAATACTAAATAATAGGTGATTAGTTTATTTCTTTGCTACATAACTTTCTCTTAAAGAAACCTATTGTCTCATGGTTCAGCGTAGGATTGAAAACAATTAATTTCATAGTTTCTCGTATATCTCTTTTGAAAGTGAATTTAAGAAGGCGGTGGTGTGGATTTGCATGAATACTTATAGGTAGTTTATTCTTTCCCAGCCAATAGCTCGTTGACCCAGTAGCCGAGTTCGTGACAAGCTGTATCTATCGGGCGTTGTTCGTTTCGTTCATGTGGTACCACTGGAACCATCGAATGGGGGACGGGAGCACGGAAATAACAAATTAAAACCGCAAAAAAATTTCAAATGCCATGCGCTTTACTATGTGGATACGATAGCATTGCTATAAAATGTGGAAGTTACCGATTTTGGGAGGCAATTGTCTCTTATAATGATAATATATTATGTCCACTAATAATAATGGAAATGAAACAACAAAAAAAAATTATAATATAGAAAAAAATGTAAACGGGGAAATTGTAAGTTGGTAAAAAAATACCCAAGATCCTTCAAGCGTTAACGTTTCCTCGTTGTATCAAAAAAAGTATTAATGATAAGAATAAAAAATGAAATAGAGTTAGTATCATAATTAGATGTGTTACGTGACAAATATACATAGCCAAAGAAAATGAATATACCCATCCGCGCAGTTATTTATTTTTATTTACATTAAAGACTAAAATTTAATTAATAACAGTTACATGTCTTGAGAATTATCAACCATTATTTAGAAAAAGTAGAGTAGAGTAAGACGGTTGTTTGGGCTCTCATTTTACGACCTAACAGTTGCAGAAGCAGTTAGTTCAAAGAACGTATAATTTCTTTATGTTTTTTTTGAAATACGATACGAAATATAACATTTATTTAAATGCGGTACTAATAAAATGGCGTCAAACAGAATCAATGCTTTTTGAGTAGTAATTGCTTACGTATTACACATAATTTGACTTAATACCCGTAATTTCAAAAAACAATATCTATAATTAATATCATATTATAAAGCCTACAAGCAATACTATCACAGACTAGTTATTCCTATGAAATTAACTGGACGGACTGAGTGGCACTTTCCATCTGCCTCCAGCCAGTTGCCCTGTCGGTACTACGTATTATATTATCATTGTAACGACATTAAAATTGAACCAATACGACTTACATATTAGATACACATCGCTATAGTCAAATCTACTTGTTTCAATTAAATACTTAATTATAATCTACTTTTTTCAATGTTATCATATTCAGATATATAAAAAGTATTAAGAGATATATTTCTTTGTTTGACATGTGTGTTTGTGATACAAAAACTTTAGATAGAACACATGTAAAGATTTAGCATGTCTAGTATGATCCGAAAGACTCCCACCTATGTAATACACAAGAAATAGGACAACAGTATAGAAAACTATACATTAAACCATATTACACATTATATATTTATTCTTTGGATGAATAAATTATGTGCTGTTGAATTGACTAGTTAAATAAAATTGTTTTGTACAATAATTAAAGTATAATAATCAAGCCCGCGCGTAATATTTACCCTAAAAGTAATAAGTGGTTAAAGACCAGTTAATTTTTGCCATATAAGGTATTTTTTTTATTTAAATACAAGTTATTTTTGTAGATACGTTATTGGTAGCATGTGGTAAGTGGGACCTGGTGACAGCGCGGCCATCTCCACCCTTACCACCACCCGTCAGTATCGTGTTTAATCTCTACCTGAATTATTGGCAAAACTTGAAAAATATAGTGTTTATCAGTTAATTACTATACAATCACTTTGTGAAATATAGCAAAACAATTTATTTTGATTCGAAACGGCTAAAGCAATAAACTTCAGTAATATGAGATTATATTTTTTAATAACATGTTATGTTGGAATATAACACAAACGTATTAAATTACTAACCCTAAAAGCTGGTAAAAATAACGCCTTTTTTAATGGTTTTTGGGGATATTACTGCTATATTATAACACTAATCCTATTTTAAAAGGCTCCAGCGGAAGCCCGCCCACCAAGTTCTGGGTCGGCAGGCCAGGATTCTGCTCAGCCACCGCCACCGATTCGACCGCTCAGTAGAGTTGATTCACGGGCTGCTATACCACCACAATCTCCGAGGCCGGTAGCTCCACAGGCACAAACCCGACCACAGTTTCAACCGGGAGGACCTGTTAGTGCACCAGCACAAATTGCAGCGAGGGCAGGCGTTCCAGGGCCGAGAAACCCAGTTCCACCTCCACCGGGAGTGCAACAAGTTAGGCCTACCCCTCCTCCACTAAGACCATTTGGTCCGCAATCTATAGCACCCCAGCCAGGTGTAAGGCCAGTGCAGTCACCTACAGCCACTCAACCAACCCAGCGAGCTCCTCCACCAAGCAACCTACAGTTTGGTCCGAGGCAGCCACCGATTGGAGCAGTGACTACACCTACCGACGTAGGGAGGCAACAGATTTACCAGCAGCCAAACGGAGCTGTTAAAAACGGATCTATACCTGGTCCTGGGCAATTTTCACGACAGTCGTCTCAAGGCTCTTTGAAGGGTCTTGATACGTCCAACACTTATCAAACAAAACCAGCCAACCTGGATAACCAAAGCATCCCTAGTGACATCCAAAATGTCAACAAAACAGAAAATGGCATTGAAATACCTGGGATGGCTAAAGGAAGGAGTTATAGTATTGCAGCTGCTCCGGGAGCTCCAAGTCCATTAAAAACGGAAGATGATAGACGCAAGTCTGTTAGTGCTATCGGCGGAAGAGTCGAAGATTTTACCAGCCGAAGTCCTGGGCTAGGTTTAATACAAGAAGGAAAAGTAGAAAGCAAAGAAAATGTACTCGGTTCAAAAGAAAGTCTCAGGTCCAATGAAGGAATTAAAGAAAATCTTGATCGCCCAGAATCACGCTTACTGGGATCAAAAATGACAGAATCTTTTATTGGTGTTTTACCATCGGCAACACCAAAGAAGAAACTTGATGACGATGATGATGTAGTTTCGCAAAACAATTTGACTTCTGGTAAAACTGCAAATGAAATACCGAAACCAAAAGAAGAATTATCTGATCGTTCACCATCTCTGACACGTAGTGATGATTCTCCAGAACCTAAGCAGAAAACGGTACAGAGTCCAGGCTTACCAAATAAATCACAAAGCGTAACCCCAGAGCCACAGCGTCCAAAAACACCAAAGATTGAAAGTAAATTTGATCCGAGGTTAGAATCCAAAACAGTTGTAACCCCAACTAAAACCCCAACTAAGTCACCGCAACCCGATACTAAGCCACCAATATACGCTCAGAAAAAGCCAAATGAACTTAACACAACAGTTTCTTCAATAGATTCAAAAAAATCAACGCCTCGAAAAACAGCCTCCGCTCCAAAAGCTCGACCTAAAGGTAATCTTTGACATATAGTATTATATATGGACATGGATAATACCCTTAAATTAGATATTACATTTCAAAAAATTGTAAAATAAGTTACGTAATAAAATGAGCCATACATATTCATTTTTTGTTGGTTTTTGGAGCTTCAAAAACTAAAGCATATATAAATTAATATTGTGTACTTTTTTAGATGGGGACAACGACAGTGGTGTCGACGAGTCTACTCAGGGAAATGTATGAAGTTATTTTTTTGTTGATATTTTGTATTGTTACAATATTTTTATAACGTAGTTTTATCATCACAGGATGTAAATGGTTCCCCTGGATCGCCAAACAAGAAGATTCCCAGCAAGCTACCCATGAAGGAAAAGTCGAGTAACAGTATAAAAACAAGTCTTTCTCGATCATCAAGCAAAAGCGCTACTGCTAAAACACCTGAAAACCCAGCGCCAATTGATAAGAAAAGTAAGTGTAAAACTTTAATTTAATTGAATAAACCAGGCTTTAAACATATATTTAAAATTGGTAACAATTATATAAATACATTTATATAACGTTCAATAAAGGAAGAAAACACTGATATAGTTCATTTTTAATATATGACAGGGTTAAATTCATTTAATTAGACTAGATTTACACTTATATAAACTTGACAATAACTTTATATAAGCTAGCTAAATAACGAAATCATAAAATCACCAATTAAATGTTATAGGTATCTAAATGTTTTCATACAACCCGAGTGTGTACCTATAAATAATTATGTTTACTCAACTATAATACTACAAACATGTTCTGACTATTTACAAGCGCTTTTTAGGGTTCCGTAGCCAAATGGCAAAAAACGGAACCCTTATAGATTCGTTATGTCTGTCTGTCTGTCCGTCCGTGTCACAGTCACTTTTTTCCGAAATTATAAGAGCTGTACCTACTGTTGAAACTTGGTAAGTAGATGTGTTCGGTGAACCGCATTAGGATTTTTACACAAAAATAGAAAAAGACTAATAATTTTGGGGGTCCCCATACATGGAACTGAAACTCAATTTTTTTTTTCATCGTACCCATGCATGTCTCTATGGATAGGTTTTCAAAAATGATATTGAGGTTTCTTATATATTTTTTTCTAAACTGAATAGTTTTCCCGAGAGACACTTTCAAAGTGGTAAAATGAGTGTTGTGTGAGTGCCCCCCCCACCTGTAATTTCTAAAATAAGAGAATGATAAAACTAAAAAAATGCAAACTAACAACGAAAATTGGTTTGAAAGAGATCTAGGAAGTAGTTTTTTTAATACGTCATAAATCGTAAACCGCAATTTGCTTTCATTTAATCAACTGAAATACTTGCTGCTACAGAACCCTTCATGAGCGAGTCCGACTCGCACTTGGCCGGTTTTTAAAGTCTACGTGAATAAAAACCTTTTTATTTTATTTATTAAGTGTGTCCGCAGTATTGCATGCTACTGATAATAAAATACTCACAGTTTCTTTTTACGTAAAAAGTTTCAAATGTCTGTAGCTGTGTGGATCTAGCGTATAACAAAATTCACTATAAAATTATTTTTGTATCCAGTAGTATATCTCGTATCAACTTCAGATATCTCAGCCTCTTATTCCTATATAATAAAATATAACAGCTCACTTAGGACCCTTAAATTGATCCTCGGTGCTTTTGCAGCTGGCTTCCCTAGTTGCAAATCTCTCGTTTTATGAGGCTATAGCCTCTTTACATCATTCTGTCTCCCGCTTTGCTCTGGAGGGAAGTGGAACTATTCATTTTCTAACTCCTCCTTTTTTCTCTTTCTGATTAAATTCGTTGCATTCGATCCAATAAAATAGACAGTTAAAGCGATTCCCCGGGACATGCCTGAGTCTCACCGCACAGTGTAATTTCATTGTGTGCCACTGTTGAACCTGGCTTACAGGAGTTGCAGTAGTGGGTAAGAGGGAGGACTAGTCACGATAAAAAAAAGCCTCCTATTCCTATGGGTATTAACCATAGACAAACCCTTACCTATGAGATTCTATGAAGACACTTCTTTCTTTCTTTCTTCTTTCTTCTTTCATTCTTTCTTTCTATAATAGAAGTTAATTATAGCTTACAGATATTTCACCAAATTCGCAAGACCCTATAAGAATTATTGTTTGGTTTTTCTTGTGTTTACTCTCATAATGTTATTTACTCGATGTTTCTTTCCTAAAGTACGTAAAACTTTCGAAATTTATGTATATTTATGGCATAATCGCACTTTCAGTTTGCATATTTCAGTATATTAGTAAAAATAAATAAACGCTATTAATAAAATATACAATTTTATATAAATTTGTGGCTAACAATAGCCAAATTAGATACATTTAAAAACTGCTTATGGATACTTGGGTATATGTTGATACGTTTGCGTTTTACAGAAGTACCTATGAATAAAGTGCAAGTAGGCAATGCTCCGTCACCCAACATTAAATCAGTAAAGTCGAAAATTGGTTCGCTGGATAATGCAACTTACAAGCCCGGCGGTGGAAAAGTTAAGATTGAAAACAGGAAATTAGAGTTCGGAAACATCACACCTAAGATTGCTGCTAAAAATGATGCTTACACTCCAAGTGGTGGTGCCAAAAAGGTATTACAGTGGCTATTTTTGCATATTACAATAAATCTGTAAAACCAAACAATCACATTTAACGTTTAATTTTCAGATTATTACCACGAAACTAGAATGGAATGCAAAGTCAAAGGTGGGGTCGCTTCAGAACACTGCATACAAACCAGGTGGCGGGGATAAGAAGATTGAAACTGTGAAATTGGATTTCAAGGACAAAGCAAAACCAAAGGTAGCCTCTACGGCTAACATCACTCATAAGCCTGGAGGAGGTGCTGTTAAGGTAACTCATCTGTAAAAAATACAATTTATCATACTACTAATATCAGGTCGTAGCTTTTAGAGTTCCGGATACATACAACAAATATAGAGTGAGTACTTCAAAACCGATTTGATAGCACCGCTGGTAAAAGTAATTTGGTGAAAGCACTACGTAGGTCATGGCATCACCAACAAGATCATAATTGAGCAAACAAATATTATGTTAGTTAAATCACCTATCTTAGACGCACTCAGTGTATTGATATTACAGGCAAATTTTAGTTTGAATTTGCTATTGAGAATAATGTGGTTTTTCTTTATAGTCGACAGTTGCAAAGAACGGAACGCGAACAGTGAGTAAAAATCAATATTTAAATTTGTGTAACCACAAACACTTTATTGCACATTTTATGTAAAATTTTACTTGTTTTTATAGGTAAACGTTGAATGTGGTAACGGTCTTATATTTACGGTAAAGAAGATTGTATCGTGGGAAAATGTAACATATAAAGTCGCGTTCTTGTTTTTTAGTTTATAAAATGGGCGTTACCACGATGGAGGGCATCGCACAAACACTTTGCCTACCATGCTTTATGGAGTAAGGTTCGTTGGTCGGTACATATCAGTACCACATATAAAATAAAAAGTGGAATGATAAAATGCCTTGTTTCCAGCGATATTTTAGAGTTTGCCGCGGCTGCATTTGACACGCTAGGTCACTTTCGATACCGATACACAATGTTAGACTTACACATAAATAAAGAAGATTAAACGATTCATTAAAGTGAATGACGGTAGCACCTTATCTGTTGTATTTTTACACAAGGAATGTTAAAATATAATTGTTGATAATAAAATGATATTATATAATAACATAACGTAGAAGGAATACATCATACGGTTTGGTACCCTTGTACCTCCACACGACCTACACAAATATCATCGACATACACGCCATAAAAATCAATACCGATTATGCTTGTACTATGAAACTATCATACTGATATACACAATGTGTGTTTGTTGTGTCATCTGTTTATGAAATTGTGTTTCTAAGCAACAGCTGCACTGATATAACTTTTACTATATTGATGTGTTTATTTATATAAACATATATGTATATATTATGTATATGATACAGTCTGCTTCGGTTCCGTAGATATTTACTTAATGAATACTAAAAGTATTTCCAATATACAGTCGTTCTACATTTTGAAATTAATTTACAAGACAATAAGCACTTTCTTATTCTCATCAGTATTTCCCTGCTCATGTCAATTTATTTTAAAACGTGGGGTAACTGCGACTTGGATATAATGGATATAATCAAGTCATTATACAAAGTGAATGAAAAGCGTTTTCATTAGGACTTATTAAGAATATATAAATTTTTAAATATTCATAAGATATGAATGAATATTTATATATTCATATCATCTTCCAGAAGGAATACGTGGAAAAATCGCAAATAGTTTGCCATTGTTTTATATAACAATAATGCAAAAACCATACTTTAATCATAACTGCTTAGTGTACCCTATAGCATATTTTTTGTATATATGCTAGTAGCAGATGCTAATCAAATCCAGACTCAGAAATAGGTACTACATAATTATGTGATACACAACCCGTTGTTCT
This sequence comes from Pseudoips prasinana, assembly GCA_951640165.1. Classification (NCBI taxonomy): domain Eukaryota; kingdom Metazoa; phylum Arthropoda; class Insecta; order Lepidoptera; family Nolidae; genus Pseudoips; species Pseudoips prasinana. The sequence continues at coordinate 17,226,449 of OX621245.1, forward strand.
GTGTGAGAATCAAAGCCGAAACCCGATGGCCCTGAGGTAGTAGTAGGGAGCCTTAACCACTACATATTACGTCCACAATGATGGTGGCAGTTCATTGTAGAAGAAATTAAAGTCATCAAATGTAAAAAAATCTAATTCGTACTTATGTATGTACTAATCACATCAATAATTACAGTATATAAATAAACAGTCTCTGATTATGTACGACTAAATTCAGTCGAATTAAAACTCTCTAATACTTAACTTTGCGCGTTTACCATTAAAAGGCTCCTCTTGCTGTGACACTATAATAATTCAAGAATATAGTACTGATTATCTCAGAGCCAGGATCCTCGTCGTTGATGTCATTAGTGACGTTCAGTTTTGAAGACTTAACTGGTGTATAAAGCACAAAAGCGATAGAGAACTATTAATGATTACATGTGGAACAAAGCATCTGGCCCTTGACAGTATTGTAGGAACTGTACAAATTGTCGATTACTGACAAAGTTTCCTAGCTTGTGAGCCATATTGAACCCCCCGGTCTGTAGTGAGGTTTTGTATTGCGTCAGTTTTATTAGTTGTGCTCTGAAAAATAGTCCGATCTGATGCCCACGACCACTTTTTACCACCCCACCTGTTGCCATCGTCAAAGGTTCATCTCCACAACCTGGAATGTACATTATCATATTTCATGTGTCGTGGTTTTCCCATAAGACTAGGATACGAGGCAGGGGCTGTATGCCAGTCTATTAATGGGGATTAGTTTTTCTCAAAACTCCAACGTCCAATATATGTTTTAGTCAGGCTATTTACGTTAGAGATATAAATACTAAGGTAAATGTATATCTTTTAATATATATCTACGGAACCAAAATATATATTTTATTTTATATATGTATGTATTTTATTTTATATGCACACTGAATTTTTGGAACAGATCGAAAACCAAAAATTGGAATTCAAAGCACAAAGTAAAGTCGGCTCCCTGGATAATGTAAAACATAGACCTGGTGGAGGAGAAATCAAAATATTCGATGACAAAGACTACATCAAGCAGATGACTGGACATTCTCCGGTGCCTGACAGTCACGGCCACTCGCGACAGGAGGTGAGGCCCCGTCTAGCCATAGCTGGGCCATTTCTAATACTATGTCGCTTTTTTTGTTTCGGTGAAGGCCATTTACCTAATTCGCTGTCATTCATTTTTGTTTCAGCCTGGATATTTATACACATTTTATTGATAGGTAACTTAGGTATCATTTGTGCGGTTTTGGTTTATTTTTCTAACTATTCACAGTGTTTTATTTTCAGTTGTTTTGATTTGCTGTCATAACATTTTGTGTTTTCTGTAAATGTTTGTTTAATAAACTAGTTTTGTTTATATTTTTTTAAGTATTTGAAATTTTAATGTAGTTTTTTTTGTAGAGTCCATTACCTCCGACATCGGCGCCAAAATCGGATGAGAATTTGAACCAGCAGCAGTGTTAAGAGCTTATACTGAGCGACTCCGACTCCTCAGCGAACAACTATAATTTTTATAATGAAGAGTCCAAACATATTGTATAACATTTTTTATAATTGTTATTTTTATTCGATAACGATACCCAGTTTGAGTGATTCCGTTATAAGGTACGTTTGACAACATGAAATTTTATGAATTTGTCTTAAACAATGTCAATGATTTATTGCATATCTTATTGGACAATACGTTGAGTGCGTTATAAATGTATAATTGAATTTTTCAATTTAACTGTTAATGTATTAATATGAATGTTGTATTTGTAGCATTATATTAACTATATTTTATCAAGTGAAATTCTTATTTTATCATTATGACTTACCTATTATGTTATTACCCGAGTGATGTTAGTATCATGAGTGCCAATACATAATTGTATTTACTGTAGAATATCCACGTTATGTAATTCAGTAATATTATCTGAACAAAAAGTAGCCCATTGTAAGGCAGAGCATGACTTCAATAGAATTTTCCTAAAATAGCGCTTGGTCCTCACTAATATCACCACTCTGAGCTAAATAGCACAATTGCCATTCATTTCGTTAGCGACACTATTGTAATATTTTTCCTATGGACAATGTGTTAGTACGAGTACACGTATATTTATTGTAAATCGGCATATTATCCAAATTTAATATAATGTGAAAAATTATTTGTACTCCTCCTAGAAGATAGGCTTTGTTATCACTGTGTTTTGTTGTTTCCAGTAAGAATTAATAGATTTATATGCACTATCAATGTAATTATAATTTGGAGTGCAATGATTGTAGGGTTCTTGGCACAGCATTCATACTGATTTTGTGATACACCGACTGAGATACTTTTCACATTCTCATAGTATTTGTCTAGCTTATGCGAACTATGTATTTTTACTAAATTTTCACTGAGTATTTTATGTAGCTATATTACGGGACTTAGCTGTGGCGAGAACAGGTGCGGGCTCGAGATTGACTGACCAGATTGTTATAATAAATGTTTTTATATAGAATTATGATTATAAGATTGTTAGATTTAGATAGCGTGTATTGATTCCATGTTGTAAGCTTGAGTCACAAAACTATCTTGCTTTGTAATTTTTATTGTAAGATACAGACCTAATAATACTTGCATTTGTATGATTTAATTTTCCCTTTTTTAATATTTAAAGTATTGACGAGTATTCTTAGGCATATTTTGTTTGGTTTATTGATTTAAATTGGTTAATTTTCATGCAAGCTTTTTATAGTACACTTGGTATAAGTTTTAACTACCTAAATATATTCTTATCTGTAGACAAGAACTTAACGCGGAAATTTGGGTCCTAGAATATTTTATGGAACCTAGGGCATATTGTATACCGTCAGGTAATTGTTTAATACAATTTAACACTATATTATTTGGTTTCATTTGGTCACATTATCATATATCGTAGTACCAACAATATCATTCATTGATATTAGCTTTATATTTGTAAGGTTACACTTGCACATAGACGCAGGAAAAATATTGGAGCATTGGTAAGTTGATTCTTCTTTGTTATTTAAATTATAATAGTTTCTTATTAAAATCAATAGTTCACTCACATTGCAAAACCATTACAAACTTATCTACTAACTATTATCTACTTACTTACTTATCGTATGGGCAGTGGTTGCCCTAGTGTCAGAGTTGTTCAAGCCGCCCAGTAGGCCTCTGACATGGCTTAACGACTGTTGTCTAATGACTACAACCGGGACCGACAGATAACGTGCCCACCGAAGCACGGAGTCGCTCAGCAATTAAACCACTTTGGCGGTCACCCATCTATGGACTAACACCGAGACTAGTTACTTAACCTCGCCGATCACTTACGGATCGGTGAGCGCCTCAACATATTTGGACTTGTCACAAGAGCATATGTAAATTATTTTAGTACTCCAATACATAATTATTCTCTTGTATTTCTAAACTAGTGTAGCAAGTCTATGGGTTCGATCCCCGATATTTTAATACTACTGTGATCTGTATACGAATGACCATTGCGTTAGATTGCACATACATATATATGAAAAATATTAACAGTGATACAGTTTCAACAATTTTACCTTTAGCAGATATCAATTAAGGTTTGGATACCTAACAAAATTGATATCTAGCCCATTCAAGTTCGGCTGTTCAAAATTCTAACTCCATATCTTTGTCCGCTTGGTACCTGTAACTTTCCATGGTAACTGAGCATTGATCTACAAGATTGTTTAACGTTAACCTATTTATACAGGAACACTATTACATGTCCGTTCACGAGTGGACAGAAGAAGATCGTCCAAAATCTCGCTGTCTATCGGCGAGAGCGCCGCGCACGCCGCGTACTCCTCGAGCGCTGTCGCCGCGCCGGAAGATACACCACATGGTGGATGACGATGACGACATGGTGATGCGCAACAACGAGAGGAACCGCCGAACTTCAGTGGCAAGACCTACAAGCGCCCGCGACCCACCGCGTTCCGCATACTCCAGACGTGCCTCCGTGACTCAGCGTCCAGCATTCTCTATATATTGAGAAATTAGTAACACTACAATTGCAGATTTAATCGTATCTTGTGTATCACCGTAGGATGTCTGTGTTGTTCAATACGTCATAGGTACATGTTATCACCCATACGTCCAATCTAAAAATGAACATGCAATTGTTTCTGAAGTTACCTTAAACACATGATTAAAACGTTAATTACAATAATTTATAATGAAATTGCTGAAAACAACATTGACTTTAAGTTTAGAACAAAACTTATATTTCAAAATACCACGTTCATTTTAAGATTAGACGTACCTAGCTTACCTATGTCGTTTATCCACCCTTTTGTAGGACGATTCTATATCGATCTCGTACTTTGTAATGCACAAAAGTGCACAAAATTCTATTCTAAATGTAAGAGTAGAAAAAAATATTCAGTAGTTTCATGAGTTTCTCACTGAGCCATTAAAATGATGCATCATATCATTCAGTCAATGTAGGAAAATAGTAATATGTTTTTCAGTGGCGAAGAGATTAATTAATCAAAAAATAATATTCTTGTTTCACTTTAATTTATTTTTAGGACTCCGTACCAAAATCGTAAAAGACTCAGTTGCAATGCTACTACGACTGAGACAGTGGTTAAAATCCTATGCCAGTCGTTTGAATTTCACAATGATTTTAAATACTTATCTACTCATGAGTATCTATCATCTATATTATTTATAATTGTTAAATATTATTGAAAAACAAAATAGAACAAGGTTTCTAATAAAGATTTTTAAATAACCAAAAAATCCTTGAGACTCCCTTTTAGTGTGTATAATAAATTACAGAACTTTTTAGGCGAATAGAGTAGGTACGATATCTTCTGTGATTCAGTTGTATTCGAATTTCAACAGTTATCTACACTCACAAAATAAGCATATTATATCTCTTCGGCATTCTATGTTGCTATCTAAATTCAATACGTAAGTAGATAATATATAACAAGATCATGTTTAATTTGATGTATTTTATGTAGAGTTCAAGTTTTATCTGTGTAACTAGGTACCCTAGATACAACTTATTAAGCTCAACTTACATTGCCACGGAAGAGAACTGAAACAAACGATTAAAACGTAAATACCACAGAATTTTAAAGTCCACCCCGTGAAAGATCTGAGAACAAAAAACAAGTAGCGACCTTTACCGGTAATTCTCAATTATATAATACCTACACGCAACTACCGCAAACAGTTGGCGTCGTCAAAGTATCCACAGGAAAAGACGCAGTATATAAAATGCAGGTTCCATCTGCCTCGGAAATACGCTCGTATAGTACGGGAGAGTGTGGATAAACACTCTACACTCACCATTTTCTCGCTCCTGTAATCCGATGGGACGGGCAGAGATCAGAACTGAATGCTTTAGGTGCTGTCCGAGGCATGGGGTAGAACACTCCATCTTGCACCCTCCAAGCAATTGGGCTTTTTAGCCAAAAATACCCAATAATATTTTGGGGCCCGGATTTAAACACAGGATCTCATTATCTCCGGTTGAACAGTCTTCCGTTAGACCAATGAGACAGTCAACAAGAGCATAAATTCATGCGATATGCGCGGGAGATCGACAACGGGAAGAAATAGACATCCTATTCCGCGGCAGTGTAAATTGTGCCTTAGCGTTATTAGTATTTGATATGTCTATAGATTCTAGCATGAATAATAGTAAAACACTTATTAAAAGTAAGTAGTCATCGGCTTCAGTAGCTCCGTTATTTTAATGTCAAGTCTATTTCTGTTAAATAAATAAGTCACCTCATGTTGAAGTTTATTTTTCATTATCCTATATACCCTATAAACATTGGTAATTGTGATTTATTGACAATCAAAAATCATGGACCTTCAGAAATTAATTTAGATAATCTATTGATATATACATGTATACATATTAATATACATGTTAATAAAATCATGGGAAAGTGAAAACTGTACATTGAATATTGTTAAAAAAAGGATACTTGGGGCGTGATCTACAATCGATATCGAAGCCAAAAATATAGTTTTTATATTAGAATTTTTGTCTGTTTGTCTTTATGTATGTCCGGGCTAAACTCAAAAGGTACTGCATGGATTTACTTCAAATTTTGCATGAATACTAAGAGGTCGGTCAATATGTAGGCTACATATTATCATGCTATCGCCTGCGGGGGAGGAGCTGTGATAATTTATAAAATTTAACGCGAGTAAAGCCGCGGGGCACAGCTAGTAAGTATAATAAGAGGTCGTGGCCTAACTACGTGAGGTTCAGCCTCTCTACGAACTCGGCAGCCTAGTGTTTCGGGTTCGATACCCGCACAGGACACTAATTAATGTTACCTACATACAGTTAGTTGGTCTTAGTCTGTGTGAGGTTAGTGCCCGTGAATGCCAGATTTTTAAAATCCCCAGCGGTAGAGTTGTAGAGTACATGGCATTTCAGAGTACGCTGTCATTGAAAAATAAAGCATTCAGGTCTTTTTCAGACGAAATACAATTTCGCTGGATTGGAATGCTTTTATAATTTCAACTAGCTGTGCCCCGCGGTTTTACCCGCGTTAAACTTTATAAATTGTCACAACTCCCCTGTAGGTGATAGCGTGATAATATGTAGCCTCTATGTTGACCCGACCTCTTCGTAATATTCATGCAAAATTTTAAGTAAATCCATGCAGTAATATTTGAGTTTAGCCCGGACATACATACAGACAAACAGACACACAGACAAAACTTCTAAAAACTATATTCTTGGGTTCGATATCGATTGTAGACCACGCCCCAAGTATCCTTTTAAAAAAATATTCAATGTACAGTTTTGACTTTCCTACGATTTTATTATATGTATAGATAGTAAACAAGAAATATTATTATTTGACAATTTTATCCGTGATACACTTACAAATATCCTTAATTTATACCTGGATGACCGAGCATGGCTACAGGCCACTCTTCCTGTTCGCCTGGGCGGGCTTGGGATCCGCAAAATATCCCATGTAAGCTTACCGGCATTTCTGTCATCGGTCCTTAGTACGGAAGCACTTACCAGGAAAATTCTTTAATCATCACTGGTTAGTTCAGAATTACCGTGCCTTACCGAAGCCTGGAAAATAGCTTGTCCGGATACGGATTTGCCCAACTATCCGTCCTCCCAGAGGCAGTGGGACCAGCCGCTCTGCAACCTAACTTGGGATTTTTATTAGATACATCGGTTTATCCCGCAGAGCGCGCCTGCCTACTGGCTGTGGGAGATTGGGAGTCGGGCATTTGGTTATAGGCGTTGCCGTCGTCTAACATAGGGACCATGTTAGACGACAACTCATTCCGGATCACTGCCTGCCTTCGTCCCTGGGTTGCTCCGCATCGATGTCTCTGTAGAGAGTCTGTCAACCGCCTCGAACACCACGGCCTGTCATGTAGCAGAAATGCGGGTCGGCTACCACGCCATAGCAGCCTAAACGATATTATTCATCGGGATTTTGTCACCGCCGGCGTCCCAGCTGTGTTGGAACCAAACGGCTTGGCACGCGACGATGGCAAGAGACCAGACGGGATGTCTTCGCTACCTTGGAAGTCGGGTAGGCTTTTGGTGTGGGACGCGACATGCTTTGACATCCTAGCCCTATCACATCTTTCAAGTACCAGTGCGGCGGCGGGCGATGCTGCTGCCTGTGCGGAGACACTCAAGCGGCGCAAATATGGTAATACGATAGGAAATTACATATTTGAGCCGTTTGGGGTCGAAACGCTTGGAACGTGGGGTCCGAATGCCCGTGGTCTCTATCGCCAGATTTCGAAGCGTTTGGTTGACGCTTCCCGTGACCAGAGGGTTGGCTTTTTCTTGGTAATGTAGCCAGTCTTCTGGGCACATTTTCTCATGGCCTCGATTCGGAGGAATACTACGACGCCATCTGTAGTTAGTATCATTCATTTATGTATATAATTAACTTTTTCGTAGATTTAGTTTTTCTTTCTAATGTAGATAGTTATGTATATTCATAAGTTTATTTAGGTTCTTTGTTATTACGTTGGTCATTTTCCTGTAAATTTTAATATTGAAGCAATATTTATATTATATTTTTAAGGATACATTATCTATTCCTAGATATCGACCTTCTTTCTAAAAGTAAATTAAAGTGGTTACCAATTGAAAATGTGTACCTACACATTTTTCATTAGCGTTATATACTCATTTTTTACAGTTACTCAAAACCGTATCAAGTAGATTTACACTAAGGAGTATTACGTAACGTGTAGAATAGGGTACGTTTGACTCGTATTTAAGATATAGGAATAAAACTGAGTAATGCATACGTAAAATATAATGTTCAAAAGAAAGGCCATCTATTGTCTATTATTAAAAGAAAGGACCCCTTTTGCCTTCTTCAGTCTTTATCTAATAATAATATAACAATATCCTGGAACAATATTCACACACGGCCGTCTGATCCCAAACTAAGCAGAGTTTGTACTATGGAAACCAGATAACTGATATACTACGAATACTACTTTTCTTATGTAAATGTAAAAAATTACAACCAGACTCGGGATCTCTGTTTGTCCTGAGTGTGGGTGTAATTTTGCACACAAAATCTGTCCTGGGTGCAAATAGAATCCACACGTGGAAGGCAAGTATTTATCAACAACGCCAACCGGATAGTTCATAACAGCTCGGAACGCCTGCAAATCAGTAATCATGCTGTCTGACTTTATTGTCGGTAGGATATGATTTAAACAATAATATATTTTATATACTGTTTAATTGGTGTACATGGTTATGCATTATAATAATATTTATCAATTGTTAATTCATTAAATTATGGCACTTAACACAAATAAAAATATCTTTAAACAATACATACATTGAATGAGATTATGTCTTGCCAAAACACAATTGATAATTGATACATAATTTGTTTCGAAAATTAACTTATAATTATATTCGGAATTAGTTTCTCAGTCGTTCGTTGACTTTTCGTAAGATAACGAAAGCCTCTTTTTCATTTTACCTTTTTTTAAGAAAATAAAGTTTACAACACAAAAATTCAACTCATTGATCCCAATCGTAAAAACTATAGATAAAATCTTACACAAAAAATCGATACAAATGAAATAACTTAACCTTTTGTACCTATAAGGACAACTGACTCACCACATGTATCCAACAATACCTTAAAACGAACGCGCAGGATGTCATTTTATAAAAAACCAGTTCAACATCACCCCGTAATACAAACTGTTGATAAAAACTTACAACTAACAAACTCCTCTATAGCAAACGACAGATACATGCGCTAACGCTGAAGCGGATATTGTGGAGCTCAGAGCAACGTCTCTACGGCCGCTTCGATATATTACTTTGATTATTTAAGGCATGTTTGATCGACTAATACTTTAACGGCTAGTTAGGAGTTTCAATTACAATAATAAATAATTTGTGGAAGCATTCTCCCATGCTGTTTAACGTTAAGTAGACGATACAATGAATATTTCGACTGATGCAACAAGCACACACGCACGACACACTAACACTATATAACTTTAATACATACAAAGGCCACAACACATCATTCAGTCACAAAGCGCGAATTATACCTAACAATAATGAAATGTTTATATATTACAAACTCGTCAGCCACCCCATGAAGGTTACGAATGATCATCTAGATAATTTCAACTATAATTTAGATAACATTATCACCCTAATTATTGTTTAGGTAGATTATTACTATTGTACAGTACTAATTTGTGTCAACTTACGTCCACTCTATTGTTAATGAGATTATCGACGAGCCTCTTAGTAATTCACGGAACGTAGTTGGCAAGAGTCGATACAGCGACTGCTTCGAGAGAGGTACCTATACACAAGGACATTACTATAATTTTGTTTACTACGAGTATATCATATACAACTTCGCCAATGTTGTGACTCGAGCACGACGGACTACGAGAGGAACTGTATCGTGCATTCAAAAGGTTTCGTTACAAATTTTGACCTCTAAAATCACTAATAAGAATAACCATAACATTATGTACAAATACTTTACACCCATCGACGAATATACGAATACTGAAATTCGCATATAGTTAATATTCATTTAAGAGTATTTCGTCTCCAATATTAATCATATCATCCGATAATGTTGCGATCCCAACTTGAGCAATAAAATACAATACATACCAAAAATATCATTTCTATCCGCATCATAGTAGCAGTGATATGACCATTATATCACAATAATACTCGTGTGACTATTAAGCAAATTTTAGATGATAAAATCGACTTTATATACAAACAAATATTACTAGAAATTTACCTAGAAAAGGGGGCAGAAGGGGGTGAAAATACTGTTGTATATGGTGTTATATGGTAGTGCTGGGCTGAGGATGTGTGAAGTGGAGAGGCGCATGCAGTTACTGATTACAGATAGTTACGCACCAACACCGCTGTAGGAGTATCGATTATCGATAGTGTAGACCGACTTTAGGATAGTCTTATAGGTAAGGCCATGCTGTTAATAGTATATACATGTTACGTCACCTACACCTTGTTATATACCTTTACCACAGTAGCCAATTGGAAGGTAATGAGGAAAGGACGCATGCTATTAGTTACTATGTAAAAGTTAAATGCTATCTGTGGACTGTGGAATTAATCGTTTGATATGAGGTAGTTTTCACCCAAGTTAAATACATAGTTACCGAATTATTACAAAATCTCCCTTTAAAGTTATTCCTACAATTTTACATTCCTAAGTAACCAATAGGCAGTAATTAGTATATCATACAATGTTAATATCAACGGTTAATTTTAGACATCAAGTTCACAATAAGTAATTTATCTAAACACCGAATTAAATCGAGTACCTCTCTCTAAGCAGTCGTGAATTGCGAATTTATTAAGATACAAAGGAGTTTGCCCTTACGGTTTGAGATTTTGCCCTACAATTAAAGTAAATAGTATTCTATATATCACATACTATTGTGATAAATATTTACTGTCAAAGTGGATACAATTTCCAGTAAATATTTTCGCAACTTGTGTTACTTAAAATAAATCTATGTACAGTCCAAGACCTTGTCGTGCCTTATAACGTAAGACTAGATTTTACTACAATAATAATTAAAAAATGTGAGATATTTAATGATTTTAAGATTCCGCGAAATGTAATAGATATTGCTGGAAGGCAACACCGAAATTAAATATTTTAAATAATGTTTAAGATAATAAAAATAGCGATCTAAATGAGTGAAGAGTATGAAACATTAGAATTACAAATATATTCACATAGTCTTTGAACAGCATTAGTTCCGAGCACATTTACACATACCGATTCAAGACAACACACAGTCCAACAAGTCTCCCAATGAAATAGTTCCATATCGATATATCACACCGCCGATACCTATTGCATATCACTATCAACAATTCCGTATTATCCTTGTTACCTGAAGATGTAATAAATGTATGACGATCTCTTGCAACTCATACATTTATGACGTTATCGTCCAAGGATAATTCGAGATGTTTAATTTCCTAACTACTTCTTTTGGTTGCCCCTCATCCTCAACGGGCGCCACATGGGCTGCCAGTCGTGCTAGGGCCAATATCAGAAATCCTCCAGGAGTACCGCGTCGCGGGGCACTAAGCCCTTCTGGTCGCCCCGACAACACAGCAGGTGCTGGTCGTCCACCTCCAGGATTAGGCGCAGACGCTCTCCCTCGTTGAATGCTAAGTGTCCCGAGTCTGAGGGTAACCTGTGCCACAGTGTCCTCACATATCTGAAACGAAATGGGTAAGATGATAATATCGACTCTTTTAACTCTGTGACGACTAATGATGAAAATTGGAACCATGAAAAAGACTGAAAATTGTTACGTCAACGGCTAATGGTGCGGGTTTGCATCATCGTACTACAAGTAATTTTAAACCCTGTTACGAATGCTTTGAGTCGATTAAAGTATGGCAAATTATGTCACAAAAGGGTGTTTGTTTATATGATGCGCTCGTTATACGGTACAACTGCAAAGGGTTAACTAATGGCGCTTATGGCGAGCGAGACGCCTTACTGTTCCGTAAGTGCTCAACGATATTAAGCATGACCGCTAATATGCTTCAAAGGGCACGTTATTAATTTGGATGCCAATGTCACGAATACGTGACAAATAATACAGTGCACCAGAATACGACAGAAGTATTGAAATCTCTATATTTTTCCTATCTTCGTGGAATTAGTGGCTTGGTGCTTGTGGGTACGGCTATGCGTTTTTACTTTGGCGGTCAAAGTGTTATGCTGTCGGCTGTTCCGTGTGGCCATTAGACAACAGTTGTTAAGCTTTATCAGATGCCTATTGGACGGATTGAACAAATCACACTAGGGGGACAATAAAATAGAACTAGACAATTAAAACATTCCACAACCCTTGACATCTGTTGTATTCATAGACATATGATATACAAAACATAGATCAGCAAAGAGTTGGAATCAGATGCATCCAAATTTTTTTTCAATTGTGACGACGACGCCCGCATTTGTCTATTAAACCCTGGTATCGCGGAGGACTTTACAAATATACAATACTTCAGAAGAAACAATATTTTTTAACTATCTTGATACCTGCGCTTATGTATTAAATCGCGATATCGCGTGGAACTTTGCAAACATGCAATTTACAGACACATAGAACAACCCGTCTCAGATTAATAGTTTATGGGTAATGTTGCCCTCTGCAGGACTTGAACCCAAACACGAGGCCACTGAGGTTATACCTATTGCGGAGCTACCTAAATGGTTACTGTACTGAACTTACTCAAAAAATGGTAACTCAAGTTTTATACTCTTGGGAGTTCAATAAAATTATGTATGTTCTACAGTTTTCGTATTTCGTATTTTAACTATCTCACAATTGAGGTCTTACGGGACATCCCCTAATTCCGAAAATTTTAATTGAAAGTAAGAAAATTTGTTAACTGAAACATAAACTCAATAGAGGCGCTTTATATAATTTATTCCATCCCCATTGTAGGAGTTTAGGCCTTTATAGTTAAATTTATGATAAAAACATTTGTTTTGTCTTACATTACACGTCATGGTTTGTAAGGTACTTGACCTAAATGTCAAGTCTATGGTTGGAGACGACATGTGGCGTAATGTCGTGGGCGAGTGGGTGAGTGACCGCCCAGTAATGCTCAAAATTTGTTCCGACAAATAATTAAAAGCAATTCGTGACAAAATGTTTGTACATTGGCAAGTGTAGGTAGGCTTATCCACACACACTTACAATCGTGTGTGATAAACTATATGAATAAACAAATATTATTATTATTGTAAGTACTGGTATCACACCACTAACTCCCTAAGTATTTTTGAATAGGTATACATGACTTCTTGTGAGGGGCGCGGCAATTGAGGATTTTTGGGGGAGGCTTTTGTCCAACAGTGGGCAACTTTCGGCTGTTATGATGGTGATGATGATATGAAAAAACATACATATATTTACTAGGATAAAGTCGTATATATTTTGTCTAATTTTAAATAAATTCCTTAAAAAAATTAGTTAATAAATGACGGACGATGAGTTTATACAATATTTATAACAATATTTGAATGTATTTTTTTTACACTAAGTTTATATCTTTGGTGTGCAATAAAGAGTTATCTATCTTATTTCTCATTGCACTAGCTCGGTTTTATTTTCAAGTGAAACGTTATGACTTTCTCAACATGACTAAAGATATCTTCTAATACCCGTAAATCTAATAATGTAAACAATTTAACAGTTGAGAAATACCTCTACTAGTATTTCTCAACTGCAATGTATTAGTTTAACGGATATTAGGAGCTATCGCAAGTGAAATCCAGTTCCAAATCTCAGTAGATAGCTTAAATACGTCAAGATACTTCAAACATTCTAAAATTGTATCTACTTTCATTAGATTCCTTCCATAAAGCTTTTGAACTGGATATGGGTTAATATGGGTTCAATCTAGCATTTTACATCGGTAATAATAGGTCTTTACCTATGAAATTGCCGTTTTGTATGAAAAAATTTAAACGAATTTTTTTCATGAATTTTTTTATTTGTATTAATCGAAGTAATCACCCATGCAATCAATGCATCTTTGCCATCGCAGTGGCAGTTTATTGATGCCCTTCTTAAAGAAATCAGCTGGACGGGAGGCAACAAATTCTTCAAAGGCATTTTGTACTGCCTCTCGGGTATTGATTTTTTTTCCCGCCAAGAAGTTATCCAAATTCTGGAAAAAGTAGTAGTCTGTAGGCGCAAGGTCTGGTGAGTAGGGCGGATGACGGAGAGCTTCCAACCCCAGTTCTTGCAACTTGGAGACCGTCTGCTGTGCAGTATGAGGTCGCGCGTTGTCGTGCAGGAGCAGCGGAGACGAGCGATTGACCAATGCTGGTTGGAGATGCGCCAGCTTCTCCATCATTGTGCTCAGTTCTTCACAGTACACATCTGCAGTAATGCTCACCCCGTTTGGTAAGAAGCTGTGATGAATCACACCGGCGCTAGACCACCAAACAGTGACCATCACTTTTCTAGGGGTAAGTTTTCGTTTAGGGCATTGTTTAGGTGCTGAACCAGGATCCAACCAACTTGCTGAGCGCTTGCGGTTATCAAACAGAATCCATTTTTCATCGCAGGTAACAATGCGGTTCAAAATTCCTTCATTTGTGTGTCTGTTGAGCAGTGCAAGGCACGTCTCGACGCGTACTTCGCGCTGGCGATCATTGAGTTCGTGGGGCACCCATTTGTCAAGCTTTTTTACCTTGCCAATTTGACGCAAATGGACCAATATTGTTTTGACGCTAACGTCGAAAGCTGCTGCTAATTCAGCCGTAGATTGTGTATCATCAGCTTCCACAACCGCCTTTAATTCGTCATTGTCGACCAAAGTCTTCGGACGACCGCGAGGTTCATTTTTCAGGTCGAAATTTCCAGAACGGAAGCGAGCAAACCAATAACAGGTGGTGCGTTGGTTTGTAGTGTTAGCTCCGTAAACGTCGTTGATGTTGCGTGCCGCTTGTGCCGCGTTGCTGCCACGACGGTACTCATATTCCATAATTACTCGAATTTTTAACGTATCCATGATGACGAAAAAGATTGAAATGCGATGAAAATGTAACACTAATCAATAAAGAAATGACTACTTTTGGAAAAAAGAATCCATGTTTTTAAAATAAAATTAATTTGAAATTAGAATTCTTAGCCAAACAAAAATTATTTTGATTTGAAATGGCCAGTACTGCAGAACGGCAATTTCATAGGTAAAGACCTAATATCAATAACTTGATAATGGGACAGTTGGAATATAATACATTTACCTCAACCAAATATCTAAAGAGGTATGTTCCTACGTACTTGTGTTTCTGCGGCGTGCTGGTGTGATGCACCCGCGCCGCGGACGAGGAGGCCGCCCTGCGCGGCGCGGCGGGCGGCGCCGTGCGCCCGTACGGGAGCGACGAGGGACGCGGCGCGCCGCCGCCTGATACTCCGTCCACGCGAGATGTCCTGTGGGATGTTAAGATTAATTTACCACTTTGAAATTATTACTCTGGCTATCGATTATACTTAGTCAGATCAATCGCTAACGTAATGCTTCTAATTAAATGTTGGATCTTGTTAATTCTTCAAAGGAAATTAAATCTATTCTACAATTTAGACAAAAATATAAATATGAAAATAAAATATTTCTTTGAAATGGCCTTTCAGAGAATTATTTTATTTTCGTCCTTCAGGAAATGCTTTAGACTACGATTTCAAATTAGAATAAAAGAGAATTTTATATATTCCAAACTTTTTAAAAAAAGCAGTTTTTTTTCAATTTTTAATAATTGTAGGCTTAAGGCAATTAAATATCCTAATTAAAATCGTTGCATCAACAATATTATAAGGTCAGGAATAATTTACGTAACGTATGTAGGTACGTGTTTTAATTTTACCAATATAGTTATCTCCATTTCAAAGTGATATAATAACGATTTTAAACCTTAACCATTTCAACCAATTACCAAATATTATAAGTTTCCTGGAGTCCTAAACAACAGGATTTTTTCTAGTTTAGGCTCCAGTTCACCGCTGATATTTTAATAAAATAATATTTTGATAAAATTCTGAGAATCAAATGGGAAGGTGGCTTCGTTACTTTGAAATAAAATAACTCTCTCTCTATCTCAGACCCCACTGAATTGTAATTTATCATTCCAAAACATAATGCGTTATATTATTCAAGAATTTTTGCGCTTACGAATAATTAGTATCCCATACCGGTTCCGAAACAATCAGGAACTTAATGTCACTGACAAGTAGTAGCGCAGTCGTTCTATAGGTGCCCGAATTCGTAAATAGTTACTGTTTGAAAATCATAAGCTTCAAGATTTCTTTTGGATAACCGATTGGTACCATTTATTACGGAACCATTTCGAAAACCCAAGATGTTTAACCAAAAAATAAATTAAAATTATTGCGTAAATATAATAATAATGAATAACAGTGAATGAGTAAATAAAAAGTTGTGTGAAATCCCTTTACCGTAAGCTATCTTGATCAGTAATGTGCATTTGGCTTGCTATGTTGGAGAGGGAATAGTAGTGTTGGTAGTGAACCTGCGTTCACTACCAACTGAATCTACTGTGATTTCGATCCTCGGACTCGACAAATATTTGTGGTCGTGAATATTTCGGTTTGTCTTATTCTGACAGTTTTCTGTGTTATATATTTACAAATAAAAACTATTTGAGTATTTCCATATTACAAGTTTTGTGATATGTCCTGGATATTTTTATTACTTAAACCAAAACATTCTTAAAATGAAATTTCTATTATTATTATGGATAAATGAATTACAATGTGTATTATAACCGACGTAAAAGAATTTATTGTTATAAAAATATGTTTTGTGTCCATCGATACTTAAAAATTGGTAATTGTAATTCAAAAATATAATATGGAATTTTAAATAAATTACCATTGGTTATTATTGCCTTATTAGGTTTAATTTATTTTCCTATATGTCGTATCGAAGTCCTATGTACCTACATATCATTTGAATTGATTATTTCCAATTAATAATGAAATATTATTAGTATTCATTATCTATGAGTCATGGCATAGTTTACACCAGTTTCCTGAATTCGGGTTTCCTTCAACTCGTGCGCATGCTGTTAATATCAAGACTAACAATAAAACCACGTTAGTATAATGCCCATCCAAAGTACGTACGGCGCAGTTTTCTTAACAATGGTCGTGTTTTTAGAGCCAGCATCGTTAAATCTCGGCTTAACAGGTTTGCACACGGTGGCTCTCTTCGCTGGCATCTCGGGCATAGTTCTGGAGATATCGTGCGATATAAGCATAATTAAAGTGCTACATAAAGCAATAGAAATAAAATAAATAGGTATAAATATTACAAATTTCCACCACCTAAGATTTCCCGCTGATAGAGAAAGCAATAAAAGAAGTACCCAGTAGTCTAATAGAATAGAAAAAGAAATATATAAGCTACTAGCCATTGTTTAATTTAATTAATTTAAAAACAAAAATTCGCTGAGCAACTTCTACGGTCAGAGTGACATATGGCTCAAGGCATAGATAAAAAATTGTCAATACAATTTATTAAACCCAATTCATTGAGCTAATCTTTGCAAGAATGCCGGAAATGAATGCCGGGTCAATTTCATATTTTATTAATACATATATTATTTACATGTAAATTAAATTACTAATTAATGTAATCTACATGTAGTAGATTACATTAATTAAATAAGGTTTACTTAGTTAATTTTTTAAATGTTTTGAAAGCATTTTATAAAGTATGGTGACAGGTGATTAGTTTTCACCATATTCCAAATCGTTTGAAAAAGGAAACAATTTATTGACGTCTCGCTGTGGATTACAGCATCTGTGCTCTCGAGAAAATACTTTTTTTTTCATTTATTATATCGAATATTTCTGTTTATATTTATTTATATAGCTGACCACCAATTTGATAATTAAGTACCAAAATTAATATATAATTAAATACCTAACATTTCTGCGATTTTACACTCGCTTGGTAATAATTAAAACATAATATTGAAAAGATATGTATAAAATACGCAAATAGAACGTACCTGTTAGCCGCTTGAGGAGGTTTTTTGTTCCCAGTTGTAGCTCGCGCAGTTGAAGGGCGAGCTGGTGTGGACGTTATTGGAGATGTTCCTTTACGCACTGGTACGGGGATCCCGCTGTTAAAAGATAATAATGATGTTATAAATAAATCTGCGAACCTTGTACCGAACTTTCTTTAGTCGTAAGCATTTTACTACTAAACACCAATCAGTTACTGTTACCGGGTACACCTGCAAGGGTATTCACTGATAAAAAAGCGAAAAGAAAATGTTTATGTCGCATTTTTATTTATTATTATTTATTATGATTGGTTAATGTCATGATATTTTTGCTATTATATGGAAACGACATGGTTCTGATTCCTAAAAGTTCTAAAAATTCATAATTTTATTACTAATTAAAAAAAAATATGTAAATAAAAAGTTTTGGATAATAATACGACGATCAATAGTTGTTACAAATGTGTGCCTTGGATCTGACGATACAGTAAAGTAGTCTTCAGTGCTGTATAACTAGATTGAGCAGTGTTCGAAAAATAAGTAATATATTTTATTATTTTTACACGCTTTTATTTATTCATATATACCAAGGATACCCTTTTAACAGACTGTATAAAGTGACATGTTTGTACATAAGTTTGTGATGAATGATGTATTCAATAGATTAATGGACGTGGTTGCATCCATTTTGTTTGGCTCATAAATAAACTGCCAAATCAAGTGCCGTCAAGAACAATATTGGCACAATTACACAATCACTGTTCAATTAATTCGTCCTTAATACGAATCTGCATCAATGATCCTTCAACATCAATGAAGATGAATTTTTGTTCACATACGTTATTTATCAAAAAAGATAAAGGATTTTATTGCTCTTTTTTAATGATCCTATTTATCCTACATAGGAATATCAGCACCCTATCTCATCCCGTGGGAGGCATAGAAGTCGACCCGAAAGAAAGTCTACCAGAAGACGGTCAGCAGCTTCTTACTGAGTACTATGACCATCTTACTGCGATCGCCAACCCGTCTGCCATGCATGGCGATTCTGGCATATCACCCGATGACGCTTAGGGGAAGCTTTTGTCTAGCAGTGGACTTCTTGCAGCTGTTATAATGATGATAGCTGGGTTGTTATCTTATTCAAAGTACGGATCTAAGTTTGAACAAAATATCGAAAACAAAACTAATAAAAGAAAGCCTTCGTTTGATTGTAAAACATGGTAAAAGAAACAATATAACAAAAAAATACACAGAAAACCGAAAAACAATGGTAAAACTGACTGTAGCACTCTAGCGCTATAACATAATAGTCTGTATGTACTAAGTACTCTGTAGCGTAACGCTGAGTCAACGGTTTAAATGCGATATTACCGAGGGGTATTCTTGGCGGGCGACTGCAGCGCAGGTGCCTGAGGCCGCACGGGCGATGACACAGGCCGGGGAATCTTCGAACCCCGGGACGCCGCCGGAGACGTTTCTCCTGGGAATATAAATAAAACAACATTGGATGACGTCACCTGATAAACTTTAGACAGCCGTGCCATGTTTTGCGGATCTCGCGAGTCATACATGTCGTGATAGGGAGACACGTTATTATCTGATTTATGTTTTGTGTCCTTGGTGGTCTATGTAGCCCATTAATAAATCATCTACAAATTCTCTTGTTATGACATTGAACTTGTTTGCTTGCGATAATGTAATCGTAGTTAAGTAATCGTTTCCATTATTTTCGTTTGTCGAAAAGTATCTGATATTTCCTGAAAGTTCATATCCTGACATTGAACTTGTTTACTGGCTATGATTATGATTAAACAATAGCTCGAACAGAACTCGCTGCCAAAACAACATGACGCAAAGATATAAAAATACTGGGTTTATATAAGTAAACAACAGGTTACAGGACTATATAAACTTCTATAATATGTATAAAATTCTCGTGTCACAGTGTTTGTCTAACTCCTCCGAAACCGCTTGATCGATTCTTATGAACGTTTTTGTGTACATTCAGTGTAAGCAATTCCCAAAAGTTTATTTTT
Source organism: Pseudoips prasinana (assembly GCA_951640165.1). Lineage (NCBI taxonomy): Eukaryota > Metazoa > Arthropoda > Insecta > Lepidoptera > Nolidae > Pseudoips > Pseudoips prasinana. The sequence goes on from OX621245.1 coordinate 17,246,605, forward strand.
AATTTTTGCACAAATTACTTTTATTTATTTTTAATGATGTAGTATTAAACATACATGTAACCGTTAAGAATACGATGAATAAAGAATGAAAAAAGTTAGGTGTTTTGTGATTTTTAGGCAGTCATCGTCCACAGCGCTCCATTCGTCTTTTAGTCATAAACCAAAATGCGTGGGACTCACAATAAGTTCGTTATTTTTTATTTCACTACCAAAATATTCACTACAGATGATTTATATGGTGTGGGTGCTTCTAGGCTAGATTGAAGTTATACAGCGAACGCTGAACGAAATTAAACATACCTAATTGTTATTCGCTCACTGAATTTAAATTTCTGAGAACATTATCAAGTTTTAATAGCAGTCTCTAACCTTGGCTCAACACATGGCACAATTGCTGTATTCAACTTTACAAACTATGTTCCTAGTGGAACCGTTTGTAGCGGGAAGTGTAACTTCGTCTTCTTTCTCAAGATTTTGACTGTGCGCGACGAGACACGTATCCCTGGAGATTATTATTAGTTAAACCGTTTATAACTAGTAACTACGATATATCTTGTAACGTTTAACTAACCTGACGGCGTTACTGGGCTTTCGGCATTGCTAAGCATCTCCCATTTGAGTTGTAGTCTTCGGAACTTGCCGCCAGAGTTGTTGCTGCCATTGCCCGTGTTGCCACTGGCGCCACTGCTTGCTGATCCTGGCCGCCATTGCTCCTCACCACTACACTCCAGCTAGATAATACAGAAAATAAATGTTAAGTGAAGGTGCTAATACGTGGACGAGAATGTTCCTCTTTCTGCAACCAAAATAAAGAATTAAATATATTAAAAAATATACTAACTGCACTTTGTGCAGGACATTATCAACAAGCATATAATCGCTTGCAACACAGTATTTATAGAACAATAGTGCACAGATTGCTTTTTAAATGGTCAAGAGACAACAAATAAAGATACTCTTTCTTTGTGGCGGAAGGTAGATCTTCTTTAAGCCAGCTTATGACGAGGTGCCTTGAACCCTCGAGGTCATTTCGATATTATTTTTATATAAACTGAATAATGCTTTAAAATTGGTTGATTTCTTGCGCAGTTATTATTTTGGTCTTTACGATGCGCCAATTATTATCAACATGTACGTATAAGAGTAAAAAAACCAGTACGTTTTGAAAGGTATTTGAAAGACTTAAAAAAACGTTTTGTATTTGTTGGGTCAAAGAGCTTTCAATATAATTATATTGAGTATTAATGGAATTATAACTTTTGTTAACAGAAGTATCAATACGTAGTCGATTAACTAATAATATTAGAGAGCAATAAATAAATAAATAAATATCTTGGGACAACCAACACACTGCAATCTGATTCCAAACTAGTCAGAGCCTACTATGGTAACCAGACAACTGATAAAGTATGTTCATCAGGTATATATTTCTAAATACATACATATTATAGATAAATGACACCCAGACACAGAACAAATAATCGTGCCCATTATACAAAGACTTCTTCCAGGGTGAGGATCGATCCCTCGACCTCTGGTTTAGCAGTCAGGGTCACTAACCACTAGACCAATAGGGTAGTGGTAATACGGCCAAAAGGGTACTCAAAAAATAAAAACAAACGAAGTAATTAGTTCATAGAAATTATTATCTAAATAGACTCCTAATTAACGTAAGTAAGATACTAAAGGCGCTATTATAGTAAACAATTAAAACATGTATAACACACACTTTTAAATAAAAATTCTACATGTAGAGGTGAAATATTAAAGCACACATAAAATGTTAAAAGCAGTAAGCAAGATACCAACTAACTTGCAAATTAAAAACAACGAAGACCGCAACAAAACCTTAGTAAAGCACACACAACTGATATCCAAACTGATACACAAAGCACCGCCAAGTTACCTTCGCTTCATTGCTGGAGGGTTTAGCGGAGGGCTTATTGTTTTCTAGGCTATCGGTATAGTCGTCGCTGTCGTCAAAAACGAGTCTATCGAACGCCTGCATTAACTTAGAGCCCAAGTGTACCCCGGACCATCTGCGGTTAGTTTCCATCTCTATTCTGCTATTGTTTGGACATATATCGTATCCGATTGGTGTTGGATTGACGCATGAACGGGGTCTATTCTTTTCTACGGTAGTCTTTACGTTTGCTGAATCGTTTAACAGATCGGGCGTCGATGGTTCTTTGTTTTTGGGTTCTTTGTGCCTCATTATGACACTGGTTTGGCAGTCGTCACTCGAGAGGCCGCTTGACTGCATCGAACGCACCAGCTTCAGTAAGTTTCGCTGGTTCAGTGTTAGTGGAGGAGTGTTAATCGAAGTGGGCTGTTAAATACACCAAAGACTTTTAGCATCATGCATCATGCCATCCAAAGTTAGTTTAATAATAAAGTACAAGGTCATCGATCGGTTTCGATTGCTCGGTCATACCTTTATTTGCATTTTATGTAAGCTGTGCACGAAATGCTAAAATATCGCGTTTGTACGCCGTGAACTGTGATTTAAGCACATGCAGTAAACAATAAAATGCAAATAAAGCGATGTTGCTTCGGAAGGCGGCTGTTTGATAGTATGCGATAGTGGTTTCTGAACACGAAAGTCACGGAGTATTGATTATGTATATCAACATGGGGTAGCAGTCGGTGTCAGTCTTAAAATATGAATAGTCTAAGAATATAGTCTAATACTTACTCGACTCGCAGCACGCATGTCGCTTTCGATCTTCTTGAAACTTCTGTGTAATTCGCGCATTTCAAACATAAGGTCCAGAGAAAAAGGTAAGAGTTTTAAGGGCTCTAGACTAGCTAGTAAAGTGTCCAATAGAGCACGACACCGTGTTTCTCCGACACATCCTGCGAGTATTAAAGAGTCAGGGGTGTAGTGTTTGGCGAGTACAGACTCCCTCGTGCGCACAAATGACACCCAGGCGTCTACAGACTGCGCACTGTAAACAAATACACGTGTTTAATTCCGTCGAATTGGGTTATGCATGCATGCATTTTATAGTATACAAATGACGAGCTTACTTGAGTAACCCTAATATGAAGGCATTGAATTTAACGAGGCCTTCCGTGACTGCATCTTCACTATTTATCCTGAGTACCAATTCATTGAGTGATTTGGTTATGGGCCCTGAAACAAATCGTATGTTAGTTGTGTCATTAAGTAATTGACTACACCAGTGGTGTAGTAGTGAATTTAATCAACTCGATACCTTAGAGCCCACATATTTTAGTTCGATCCCCGTGTACGACAACTATTTTTGTGAACCATATATTTTTTGAGTCCGAGTCAAAAACCATTGTGATTTACCTTGTCTCGCAGTAGCTTCAACCATTTGCCATACAGAGTTATTAACAGCTCCAAAAGATGTTTCGATATTCTCTTTGAGACCATCTCTGAATATAGCATATAAGGCGGGGCACAATGCATTGAGCGCTATCTTAGCGCAAGCTGGAGATTCTTTGGAGTCACCCAAAAATGCTAATTCTGCTTGATCAGTTGCCGGTGAGAAATGTTGAATCAACATTTCTACAGCATCGGTCACGTTGGAAACTAAAGCTGTAACAATAAGTACAAAATTACATCCTGATGCTATTTAAAACAATAACAACAGTGTTAAGATATTAAGTTACCTCTCTTTTGTGACACATCAATAATATCATATTTTACTCTTGTATCATGGTGGATGGGGCTGCTAAATTCATCTGGGCTCACTTCAGCTTCTTCGCAAATTGGTATTTCAGCTAGATTCTTTCCCTGAAATTGTGTTGTTAACTTTTTTGGTAATGCAAACATTAAATTACTCAAGCACAATGAATTAAAGTGCCATTGTAAGGTTAATGAGTAACAAGCTTACGAACATAAGTGGGTTAAATGATTATAGAAAAAGTGTACCAGGTGAATTTTACTGTAGCAGAAAATAAAAGACAGCACATTTTCATAAGTGAAATTATGAAAATACGATAAAACTTGGATACAAACCAATGCAAATAAAATAGAATGAGCAAATAAAGAACCGAAGGTACTCACAGAAATTAACGGGCAATGACGTGTGTGAGCAGAAGAAGCACTAGCAAATAGAATGTTACCTGATAATGCCTCTGTGCTATCACCGAGGAAATATTTGGTGAGTTAGGTGGCGTAGTAAGACTGACCCCTTTCCCATCGTCCATAGGTTTGAGTTGTGCCTGTTGACTATCGGCCCTGGTGGCCTCAGACTTCTGTGCAAAACTTACAGATTTTTTACTATTACAACTACTGCCGCTCGATTCTGTGGACCTTTGATTCTCCTCTTGAGACCGCTTCATTTGAAGGAATTTTGACACTTGATTCCTTACCTTTTGGACTTGATTTTGGTCCCATTCATCCATATTTAGACAATTAAACCCACTATGTTTTAAAAACTCTTCCAGCTGTTGTAAATCTGCACTGCTAATCAGTGCCCCAGGTGGAGGGAACTCAGTGTATTCCATTTTCTTCGTTCTTGGTTTAGGTAACGGGGGAGTGTGCGGCCTATGATATTTTATTTCATTAGATTTTCCTGACTCTAAGCTACTCTCTGTACCTACTCCTTCATCTGGATAGTACTCGTTATAGTCAGCATCCTTATCAGCTGCATCCAGAAATTGTTGTGACAATCTTTTAGCAGCTAAATCATTATTCTTCCTGTAATCAACATTTTGATTTTGCAAATAGTATGGTTCTTGTAGAGATCTCCTTTTAGTTTTTTGCTCCGTTGCAGCTGTCATACAGACTACCGGATCTTGAATAAGGTCATCCATTTCAAACATACTGTATCGTTTTGTATGCGTAGTAGATTTACGATTTTTATCCATGGACTTACGCAATATACTTTTAGGTAAAGGAGGCCTTGGTGGCGCTAATTCTCCTTGTTTCAGAATACGATTTTGATCCGCTAATGAGAGCGATCTCTTTGGAATCGATGGATTTATTCTCTGTCCATCATTATTGACACCACTTGCTTCCGAACTTGTGGCACTATCATAACGATAAACAAATAGTGGATTAAAGTTTCCTGCGGGCGCAGGGCTGTTTTGTGCTGACGAATCTGTTAGCATTGTAGATGATCCTCTGTAACCTGAAGACGGTTGTGTAGCTGTACTCGAACTAGATGATACAGCTGTTGTATTTCCTGCCAAATTATTACAATCACAGCTTATTGGCCGACTTTTAGATCTAGAAGTAGGTGTAGCATTGCAGTATTTATCTCCACATTTAGTGTCCTTTTCTTTCACATGTTGCATTAATTCCGGAACTTCAGATAATAATTGCCTGCATTCCATTGGCAATAAAAAGTTAAGTGAATCCCAATCTTTGATGTGACCGAGACCTTTTTTCTTTAACATCTCTAAATCATTACATGAGAAAGGTCTTTTACCTTTAACATGCAATCTGTTTCGTTTACTGTCACTTGATTTCGTCGATACATTTATTTTTAATGGGTTTAAATAAATATTTGGCCTCCCATTCAGAAAACTGATATCTGGCAAGGTATAATTTGGATACAAAACAAATACTGGCTTTTCGCAATCTCCTTCTTTCAACTTTTCTAAAAACGAGGGTTCCACAACCTTAAGCAACTCTCGTTGCGATATACTAGAAATTTGCATACTCGATGTTTGCATGCTCTTATCTATGGTATTGGCTTCAAGGTGAGTTGACGTTGCTTTATGGTCACACGGTTCCCTTTGTAGAAGCCTATTCATTCTGGTTATTTGGGTTCCGTCAGATTCAGAACAGCTAGAAATACTGACACTTGTGGCTGAAGATTGAGAAGAACATGATTTCCTGTTACTTCTTCTAGATGGACTATTCATGATATTTAAATTTGTTCTTTTAATATGTGGTTTGTTTACAGTAGCATAAAGATTGGTTTCACTGTCACATAACTTAGCGCCATCAGCGGTTTCTTCTTCTTCAATTAATACTTCATCATAAACTCTATTGCTGTATGTGTTTGAGGGAGGTATCTCTTCATAAACAAACGAAGACACGTCTTCGATAGTACTACTTGGTAGATCAATTTGGGGTCTCTCAGAAATTTGCGATTTTAATTCCTCAGTTTTTTGTTCTCCTACTGAGTCTCCACTTTCTCCTCCAGAACTTGAAGGCCAACATTCTGACCTATCTAACTGGTCCATACTAACGATTCCATCGTTACTCATACTCTTCTGTTTCATAAATAATTTCACCAAACTAAATGTTTGCTTAGGTTGACTTTTTTCTGATGAAGTTTGATTTTCTGTTGACGAGGTGCTCATTGGTTCAGAATGTTGACTTCCATGTATCGATCGTTGAAGTGAAACATCATAAACTTTCATGAACATCGGAGTGCCTATAAGTCTTTGATTTACAGTAAAAGAATCGACCTGGGGACAAAAATATAATTAGCAATTGAAATATCAGTAAATATATCATAAATGAAGAATGTTTGGCAAACTTGCCTAATACATACCGTTGAATTACTCAGAGCAGCAGAATTTATAGAACTACTCATAAGTTTCCTCCTATACAGATTTGGCAGACTTTGGCTTTTGATGACTGAATTGTTCATGTTGTCGTTTGTAGCATCAGTCGTTTCATTTGAACCTTCATTATTGTTACCGGATGGGTGTCTGAAAATTTGTATGTGGTATCAATGGTAATTCTATGATCAACTTATAAACTTGTATATTGCATAATTCTCAATTTATTTTTACCTCCTTAAGGGTGACTGACTGGTTTGTTTCTTAAGCTTACTCCAAGTTGTTAATCCTAAATCGCTCCTAGCCATAGACGTTGTTAACTTATTTGTTAATTTCTTACATCTCTCTAATAATTCTAAGTTCCTGCGCGTTCTCTCATCGTTATCTAAAACTAAAGTTTCTTCCTCGCCCAATTTGTCTGAAAAAATGCATTTAGTTTGAACTAATTTGTAGTCATGACTAATTATTACATACCAATGATTCAGCACAAGTGCGTACATTGATATGGCTGTAAAGTGAGCAAACATTACAACATTATCATTTCATGCGTCACTAGTTCTAACGAAGGAAATCGTTTTCATACCATGTTTTTTATTGACGGCCAGTTCAGCGCACTCACTGTCCTCCGAGTATGTGGTGAGACTGCCCTCAAAGGCGATGGTGTAGTTGTCCTTGTTGGCTTGACAGGTCAGGATGAGATCCTGTTCAGAGGGCAGCTCGCAATCGAGGCTGTCCACGCTGAAGTGGACGCCATGCATACCCTCTTTTACGGGGGAGAACAGAAGTTCCGACTTGCAAATCGACATTGTGTTGATCGAACCGACGGATTCTTCACCCTATGAACGATAAATTTCTCATTGGTATTGCAATCTTGATAGTAAAGAACTTAAAATAGATGTAACGGAAAACTCTTGTAATCAATTTAATTTGGTAATGATCAACTGGTTTATTTCTATTTTCTATTTTCGAGATATGACCCTTACCAAGACGCATCAAAATGAGATCGGACGCGATGTTGTCTAAGTCCCATTCGGTTCTGAAGATAATCTGAATAAATTGAAATGGTTGGCCAAGCCCAGCTTTAATTATTTACCCAAATTGCCGTTTATAGTGTTATTAATTTTTTTCCTTTAGCTCTTAGTGCCAAATTTCAAAATTGTAGGCCAATGAAAAATTATCCTTAACTTAGTATGTGTTAAACAGTGAGTCAGTAAAACATTTTATAATGAAAGTATGCTTTAAAAGGCCGTGTTTTTTCTTTATGCCGTTTCTTTCAGGAACGGAAACAACGGAACAGAAAAACACGGCCTTGATAAGAATTTTAATGAACGGTCTTTCTTTGGATATTCATATTCATTTTACAGTTTCTCAAAGTGAGTCTTTCACGTATGATAGGACTTTTTGTTATAGGTTACATTGGTCATCATTCAAAATTGTCGCGGACAAAGTCGCGGGTAGCAGCTAGTATTGCTAATATGATACAACCTAAACAATTAATAAATAATATTTTAAGGTGCTCCGCAGATGACTGATTTTGATCGGTCTCCGATTTTCGTCCGATTCAAACTGATTATCGGCCACATTGTACCTTCTGTCATTCTTTTAGTCTTACTATTGACAAAATCGGTTCCAGTCGGCGCATTACTTATGTGGCTTTGTATAATAGAATTTATAATAAGATGTGAGCGTTTATCTGAATGGTGTTATAGGTTTAATGCTGGCTTTTATTAGGCCATGAAAAATCGATCACCTGCGGAAGGCCTTATACGAGTATAAGTAAGCGAAGGCTAAGACATCACAAGTGTTTATAAAATAAGTATACCTTATAAAATAAAAATAAATAAAGTTATCGATATAATAAACTATGCCATTACAACCTAGTACAATGAATCATCTGAGAAAACTATTCATTTAAGCCCGTACCTACGATAAAGGGTTTCGGGCGTAATAAAACAAATATCTAAAAACAACATGTTGCACACAACATGTGAACGTTCTCGGAAGATTTCGAAACTGTAACGCGTGTTAGTTTGAACATAAACATTTACGTCTAGTTATAATCCCGATGCGGATGCAAGTCGCAGCTAAAAATACGAGACTGCCTACTTGCAGGTAGGTTCAATGTACAATTCGTGTTAACGAATTGTACATTATTGATTTTAGTGAGTCGGAATATGTACCTATATATCAGTTTATCTCATAATTAGCTTATCATTCTATTAGTCATTGATAACGAAATTTCATTGTAAATTTGTTACGGAGTGCAGAAGACTAATCAGCTTTAAATCTAGGAACAGAATGACCTTAGAGGATATTTTATTTATTAACCTCTAAAATTACAATTAAATAACTGACACGCCCTTGCATTTGTAGCTATGGGTAGAGTCAGTAAAATCAACGGAACGTACAAAGTGACAAACAACATGGCCGCCGAGTGCCGAGTGTTATCATCAATTTAATTCCTTTTCCTGCCCCAATTGAGGTCACAAATCAAACAACTCATAACAAAGCTATTGGTTTATTTAAATGATACTATATTATTGTAATTTTATGCTTGAAAATTGTTGCAAATGTATTCGGTGTACTGAGGGTAGTTGTGCTTAGTAAATCAAATTGTTTTGTTTAAACTTAAAACAATTGGATGGTTTAGACTAGTTTATATATGTAGTATAGACGTAAGTATATTTAAGAAATAAATAAGTATAAGTGTTAGTATTGTTTGTGTTATTGATGTTACTCATGATAACTCCAATACAGTGATAATAATAATACTTATTTATAAAGAAATAGATGATGTAATCTAAGAATAGTAATAATGGCAAAGATAAAGAAATAATGATAGTGTTATTGCAGAGTAAGTATAGGTATCTCGTTAGCAGACTGCGGGATATAGAGAACAGTATATGTTTGTTGTTGAATATATTAATAAAAAAACTTGATCGTTTTGACACAATAATTAGTAGAGTATTCTTATTACTTATCCGAGTTGTGCTATAATGAAAGCATTAGAAGTTGCATGATAACACATCAATAGATCTAAATACAAACAGTTTAAAACTAGAGAACTTACTGAATAGTAGCCATTATTGCAAGAATCCCAATCATACTCCGTCACACCCATTTTTAAAAGCACTGTACTATTTCCCCTGTCTCTAATAGAACCGCACCAAAGCACTAAATCATTCACCAACTACTTATAACGAACTGTATTTGCCATCGTCCTTACTCACACTATCCGAATCTATAAGTTCACTACATCCACTGTGGCGTTATCTAACGCAAACACAATTATCAATTAGGTTCTTTGAACTATCACATTTATTGGGAAAGCAACATGTGATTGAATTCATTTCAAGAAAGTTAGCGATACAGCACTCCCGAGAGCCCAGGCGCGACTGGGGCAGCGGGAATATTAATTTTAATAATAGCCACTACAAGCCATTCTCAAACTTTACTACGGAACACACGCGAAATACGTCTCGTACTGTTGATTCAAAGCTTTGAACAACACTGTTATCAAAGTGTAGCTGCACTATGCTAATAATAAGTTTATTGGGGGCAGCAGATGCTATTAGCTCTTCAGTAATCATTAATTAACGAGCTCCAATAATTAGCACCCCATAGTTAGGAAGTTGAGTTTCATGTTTGTTTTGGGCTCTACCTATTGGTTTTTAATAGTAGCGTTTATAGTTTGAGAACGACTGTCCTAGAGGATAGACTTCATTGGCAACTCACACAGATGGTGGCAGTATGAACAGGGCCACACATAAGGATGATTAAATATAGCGCACACATACATGCATAATACAAGAGGAAAGACTGTATGACTGGGGGAGTAAAGAGCGCAGTAAAACCGATTGACGCAATGAAGCTACGCACACATTGATAATGGTCTTATTTTGTCTTTACTACTGGCACATCCCGTGGGACCAACGGACTACGGAGTATAAGGTACCTACTCTAGTTGTGAATGCTAGCCAAGTCTGGAGTTTCCAAGTATTGTTTCGGTGTGTGAGTTCTCTGGAGAGTCAATAAGAGTTAATTAGTGTAGCGTGACGGTTTTAACTATCAACGATTAACTAACTGTCCTCAAAAGTTAGGGACATCCGCATATTCTTTTAATTGAAAATATGGTCTTGTTTGAGAGACATTGGTCCGGTGGTAGGTAAACAACAATTTATGTAAGTGGAGGAAAATTCCGATGGGAAAATGGATTGAGGTAATGTTTTCGCGTCATAACGTTTATTTTATTTTCCTTATTTTCTTATAACGCAAATCTTTATAGTATTCTTTATTTTAATATTAATGGCTTATTTTATTAGTTCAATATCATGTCCTCCCGCCGAATTTCAGCCTCGGCGGCCAGTCTTAATAGAGATTAGCTATCTGCACGGAACTAATTAAAGTACACAAGTGTGTGCGCAAACACAGGAGTACTTTCTATTCCATCACTCTAATGATCCGATGGGACGCCTAGCGTCTCGACCGGAAAGAGGTCAGGTACAGGACAGACGGCTTTACGTGCTCTCCGAGGCTCGGGTGTAAGTACAATGCTCCCAACTCCCAGACTTCGGGCTGATGTTGAGAAAATTTTCTTTTTACAGAAGGTGCCAAAATCACTTTTCGGCACGACCCGGATTTTGGACCTCGTTCTCTGCGGGTGGACACGCTACCGCTAGACCAACGAGGCAGTTTAGATTGTATTTGGAAAATAATTACAAGTTTCATAAAAAAATGTCACCATCGTCTAAAATCCCGTTGACCTCTCTATAATATTTGCTCATAATATCGATTATACTACTAATAAATATTTTTATGTGTCGGATTGTTTACCTAGTATTTATTGGAACGTGGTGTTTCAGCATATCCTGGTAATCGGGGCGTAACTACTTCAAAGATAATTATAATTACTGTTAAAAACTTTAATTTTGTACTAACATGTACATGGGACCTTTAAAAGCATTCCCTGTCGAGACAAAAATTAATATCAAAATTTGTTCACAGTGGAAAATGGCGTAAAAAATACAAAAAAGAACATGCAGTGCAGGGGTAAAATTAATAACCGCCTACTTTTGACGTAATTTGTTACCTATACTATTACTTTTAAGTTTCACCTCTATATTTCGTCTATTCTTTGCTTTAATATTTTTTAATTGTTAGGAAGCTCAACAACTGGTCGCTAAATTAACAAAATGAAATTGGTTTCACGTTTTGGGGAAAGCTATTTAATATTTTGATTGTCATACTGTACTCATTCGTTTGGAAAAGGGGTAGTTTTATTCGAAGTAAACTATGATTTTATATATATAATACTGGAGGAAAAAATAAGAAGAATAACAATACCTTGCACCCTTGCAAAATCCAGACTTGAAGAAAGCGTGTATAAGAAACGAATTAAAATCTAAAAAACGCGACTCAAATGTCCGAATTAATTTTGAAAGGAACCAACATGTATTTTAAATTAAGAAATGTACTATTCGTATTTTAAAAATCGAAAACTTCATTTTTCAAATACACAACGACATCTATAACCAACAGTGAAACTATGTAACGTACCTACGTTTATATCATACTAGATGGCGCCAATTGGTTCTTAGCAGATGCTAAACAAATAAACTATTGATCTTGACCGTTCCACGTTTGCATGATTTTGTGCGACTAAAAATATTTAAAGTGCGTAGCAAGGTTCAAAAAATGAGATGAATATACATAAAGTATTAGAAATGAATTAAATGAAACGGTGAGGAGCAATGCGAGGCGAACCTGGAAACTACTGTCGCCACTCATACTGCTGTCGAATCGAAACCTTTCCATGAGAGAACTAGAGATGCTCGCGAACATCTCGCCACGGGGGTTACTCTGCAATACACCATAAAACGTCATCCACAGACAAAATAGAAGTAATGGAACTGAAAAAATAAACATAAGTACATAATAATAGTAAAGAAAATAATAAATTATAACTACATAGAATATATAAAACATATTGTTAGTAGCCATTACCACAAAGATGGAAGAAGTGAGTAATTTCCCTCACTATAACAAAATATGATGAGGATTTAACGCGGAGACATGTAGTATTTATTAAATACATGGTTTTGGATCATCGCTAACTAGGAATTTGGAAGAATATGGTAAAGATTTAAACATTTTAATTTTCTGTAGGTAAGTACTAAAATAATACACGTGAAGGTCATTCAGATATTGCGAACAACATCATTTATAAACAATGTTACATCCAAACATCCGTATATTTAGCAGCAGCAGCGAATAAATAGCTACGAGTAGGCAATTTGGGTTATGTTCGCGGGAAAATGGCTAATTTGCGGCAAAGTGGGTAATATATTTGACACAAAGTAAAGCTAGTTAGCTGACCTATTTAAATTTGAATGGTTTGTAAACGTATGCGTCCATAACAACATACAATGACAACTCACGGTTTAGTGTTTATGTATTAAAAAAGATCCTAATATCAAATATTTCCCGATTCCATGCAATACCCCCTACAATAATTTTAATTTGACTGCACGTGTGTCGCAGTGGTTAAGACAGTAACCTTGCCGCATCGGGTCTCGAGTTTGATTCCCGCGTAGGACCACTATTTATGTGACCTATAAATAGTTTGTGTCCGTCAATTATATATTTCTAAAATACAGCGACACAGGGATTAATTTCCATAGTGCGGGTGTTATTTTTTTCAAAGAAACAAAATATATATATTTTTTAACATAGTACTTATGAAAAGGCCATAGTAGCTTTAAGTGTGTTTTAAGTTTAGGCTCGAAATAGGAAGTAGAAATAACTTGTTCTTTATATACGAGCTATTTTACAGAGAAATATAATGAAACAAGGCAGAATCGCCAGCACTAGCATTTCTGTTTCTGGTGTACAGACAAAACGAAAACAAGTGCTATAGGCGACAAATATCAGAATCAGAATATCATCACCCCATCTCATCCCGTGGGGGGCGTAGAAGTCGACCCGAGGGAATATCTACCAGAGGATGGGCAGCAGCTTCCTTCTGATTACTATGACCATCTAACTGCGATCGCCAACCCGCCTGCCAAGCGTGGCGATTATGGCATATCCCCCCAAGACGATTCTTGAGGGAGGCTTGTCCAGCAGTGGACTTATTTAGCTGTAATGATGATGATGATGATGACACAAAAAATACTTTGTTGGAATAATATTTTCTTATTTACGAAGTTCACCAAACTAATTTCGCTTGGTGCACTTGTTGTATTCCAAAATATAAAGGAGAAATTTGATCCTACACCGAAAAAAGCGAGAAATAATTTTAATATTGTGGGTAGGTTGAGAAACTCTGTTTCAAGTATAAGTAGCTTGCCATATTTAACTCTTACATCAAAACTATTCAAGATAAATATCAACCGTAATGGGCGCTATGGAAGGAAGAAAACCTGAATAAAACTGGCTGCACGTGTCGCGCAGTAGTTAGGTTATTCGCTTCACTACTACCATCTGTTTCGACTTTTTTTTCTAACAGCACAGAACAACTATTTTTAATATTTACTTTGTTTTTTTTAGTCTGAATGTTTTTTGTGTCCTTGAATTGCATCCCCCGCAATACAAGGATTAATTACAAGTGCGGGCGTTATCTTATTTAAGATAAAATTTAATATAATAAAAAATATGAAGGATTTCTCAATAGTATTAACCTCATGTATGTACCTACTCTGATTAGCGTTGCGTACGTGATCCAATGCATACATATGGAGTCGAACAATGATGATAACACTTAAGTAATATCAAATTAAATTAACACAATACAATTATGAACCATATTTAATTTTATCCAGCCACTAGGGTATACTGATAAGTGCTTACTGAGTCTTAATGACGCGTCATATAATCAGGGACCGTCCGGATACTCGTTGAACGGGTTTTTGAACGGGTATTTTTAAGCGCTTAAAAAATAAACCCTATGATACGAGTTACACCTTCGAACGGGTGTAATGAACCGCTTCCGAAAGGGTTACCCCTTCATACCCTGTAACACTATAACAGGGTAAGCCATTCCAGCCAAGACATTGTAATATGCACTCTTTCGCATCGAAATTAGTTTGGTAATTGCATAAACACCACCGCACGTGACATCTAGTCATAATAATTTGGAATTTATTATTTTAAAGTTCAATTTTGCTTGTCGCTGAACACTGTAATATTATTTTTGCATGTCTGTTCTTGTTTATTGTCATAATTTCTTTCAATTTGGAACTCGGTAGGTACTACAGAATTAAGTAAAAGCAATTTAGCAGTTCTTTTTTTAAAGAATGTGTTACGCTTCGTTGGTCTAGTGGTAGCGTCTTCAAACGTAGATAACGAGGTCCTGGGTTCAAATCCCGGGTTGGGCCAAAAGTGTCTATGGGATTTTAGCGTAAAAAGAAAAATTTCTTAGTGTCAGCCCGAAGTCTGGGAGTTGGCGGTATTATAGCCTCATGCCTCGGAGAGCACGTAAAGCCGTCGATCATGTACCTGACCTTCCGGTCGTTCCGCTAGTCGTCCCATCGGATAATGAGAGTGATGGAATAGATAGTGCCCCTGTGTTTGCACACACACTTGTGGTATATCCCGCTCACATGGCCAGTCTCCATTGAGACTGGCCGCTGGGGCCGAAATTCGGCTAGGAGGACATAATTATATTATAACAAAGAATTTGATTTTCATTCTGTTAAAGTTAAACCGCGGAGGCGTGGTGGCGTACACCGTTATTGAAGAGATGCATCATCATCATAACCATCACCATTATCATCATATCAGCCGAAGGTACTGCTGGGCAAAGTCCATTGCTTCCCAAAGATACTCCACAACTGCAGATCCTGCCTTGCCCGCATCCAGCGGCTGTCATCGACCCTCGCAAGATCATCGGTCCATCTTGTTGGGGCCCCCACGCTGCGTTTTCCGGTTCATGGTCGCCATTTGAGAAACTTTCTGCCCCAGCGGCCGTAGATTCTGCAAGCTATGTACCCTGCCCACCGCCACTTTTGCTTGGCAATTATTCAAGCTATGTCGGTTTTTTTGATTTGCCTCTCTTGGGATCTGATCTCTCATCTTGAGATTTGTGATTTGATCTCGGAGGGAAACTCCGAACATGGCGTACTCCATTGCTCTTTGGGTGACCATGAGCCGTTTTATTAGCCCCGTAGTGAGCGGCTACGTCTTGGTTCCCTAATTCATCAGAGGCAACACATACTAATCGAAGACTTTTGATTGGTATTTGGGACCAGAAGCTTAGCTTTCCGAACGCTGCCCAGGCAAGTTAGATTCTACAATTGATCTCGTACTCGCAGTGGACCTCTTACCTTTTTTTTGATAAGGCAGGTCGAATGCCTAAGTATGCCACCCGCAAAAATGTTTACGGATGGATGCGTCAGACTCGCACCGACTAAACCTACCTGCCGTGGGCTTCTCTTGGCGCCTGATGGGGGAGCCCCGGGAACGCGGGTATATTGCTCCGGTGCACCCCTTATGCGAAAAGTTCCATATGGTATGATGGTCCCACACGTACCCTGAGAGGGCTCTGGATTGTCCTCGCTATTTGCCGACTTCTGCCAGTCCGGCGCAGCGACTGCGCCATAAACAGATCGCTGTCTTCTTTTAGCTAGTAATATTGACTTCTCTTACTGCCGCCGCGGTTCCGAGGCGGAGTTGGGCTACCGGTTGCAGCCGCCACCCCGACGCCTCCTCCATCTGCGATCTCTCCCGTTCGCGCTCGGCGGCCTCCTTTTGGACCATGACTGCCTCATAAAAGGAGACCACGGCGTGCCATTTAGAAGAGTCACCCACCAGCATTGCCCCTACGATTGCCGGCAGGGACAGATCCCGTCCGATTGAGATCTTTAGTCGCCTTTTGGCCACCCGGGCCGGGCACTCAGCGAGAGTGTGTTGGGCAGACTCCTTTCCACTCAGGCCTTGAGGTGAGGTAGGATGGCACCGACGGCACGTTGGCGCACGTTTAGGCGTAACTCTAGCCATGCGCGCCAGTGCACTAATACGTGCCAGTAGTCATCCCGTCGGTACTCAATGAACGTTTCTTCTGGCGCCCTCCCGTTCTCTGGCGCACGCAGATTTCGGTGAAAACCACCGCGTTGGACCGCCTCCCTAGTGGAGTGGTCTGTCCTAGGTATAGATATAGCTCTACACAACCTCGAGTCCAGAGTCCCTTACCTTAACTGGAAAGGGTGCAACCTGAATGTTCAACATGATATTCGTCTTATCCATGTTCATTTTGAGACCCACTAGTAGAGACGCTGCTGAAGTATTCGAGCATTGTACCGAGGTATTTCAATGTTTCAGCCATGATTACGAAGGTGAGGGATGTATTCGCCATTGAGATTGATGCCAAAGCCTTCAATCCAGGAGTTTAAAGACATCTTCCAATGCAGCGATGAATAGTTCTGGAGATAGAGATGTTATATCCCCCTGTCTCACGCCTCGCTGCAATCGTATAGGTTGCGAGTTCTCATACAAACACTTTAACACCTCGACATACCGGTAGTTAATTTGGAATTTTGGAAAGATCACAGTACATCCAGGTTTCGATTAAATCAAACGCTAAGCATAATGGCTGGATATATCCTCGGTCTTCTGAATAACTTGCCGTTGCGTATGTATGTGGTATATGGTACTAAAGCATTTTCGGCGACCGGCTTGTTCAGGAGGCTGGTTGACGTCAAACCTGTGCGTGAGACGATTCGTAATGACTCTCGAAAACAACTTGTAAACGTGGCTCAGTAACGTGATGGGTCTGTTATTTTTTCAAAGGGTTTTATCGCCCTTATTGAAGAAAGCACTACCACACCAATATGTGCCATCCTTGTGACGTTTGACCTTTTAGTATGACGAAGTTAAATAACTTCTGAAAAGCTCGTAGGATTGGTATACCATCCGCCTTAAAAAGCTCTATTGTAACTCACCAGGAGCCTTATTGTTCTTAAATTGTTTAAGAACCATGCTAATCTAATCTTAAAAGGCCTTTAGGCATTAAGTTACAATATTTCAGACAAGGCCAAGTTAGTCAGTTAGAAATTTAGCTGTTTGGAAAATTTTAAAATAACAAACAGGCGTTTTCCTAAAAGATTAAGTTTGAGAGGTGTTGAATTATTTTTCAATCAATAGTGACAATGCCAGATATTATAAAGAAATGACAACATTGTTGGCAGCTCATTGCTCTAGAATAATAGAAGATATTGATTGAATTGGTATGATCAACGACTAAAATGTTGGTGACTGAGAGATATGTAAATACTATAACTATTAATACAAACGTCCATATCTTTATTAATGTAATCAGAAATGAACGCGCTGTTAAAGCTAATAGCATGCAATTTACTAGCAAGAGCGGCGGTAACCTTCTTTTTTTCAAAAACGTTATAACATCTCAATATTTAAAAAAACAGGCCAAGTGCGAGTCGGACTCGCCCATGAAGGGTTTCATAGCAGCAAGTATTTCAGTTGATTAAATGAAAGGTAAATTGCGGTTTACGATTTATGACGTCTTAAAAAATCTACTTACTAGATTTCGATCAAACCAATTTTCAGTGGAAGTTTGCATAGAATAGAATAGAACTTTCTTTATTCAAGTAACTATGATTCAACAAGATTGTTAGTAAAAACTTACGACTATGTTAGTAATCACACAATCAAATATGTCAATGCATAGTAATGTACATCATATATTTTTTTCAGTTTTATCATTCTCCTATTTTAGAAGTTACAAGGGGGGGGGGGGGCACACATTTTACTGCTTTGGAAGTGTCTCTTGCTCAAACTATTCAGTTAAGAAAAATATGATATTAGAAACCTCAATATCATTTTTGAAGACCTATCCATAGATCCACCACACGGGTACGATGAAAAAAAAATAGCATCAGTTCTATGTATGGGGAACCCCCAAAATTATTGTTCTTTTTCTATTTTTGTGAGAATATCTTAATGCGGTTCACAGAATACATCTACCAAGTTTCAACAGTACAGCTCTTATAGTTTTGGAAAAAAGTGGCTGTGACATACGGACGGACAGACAGACAGACATGACGAACCTATGAGGGTTCCGTTTTTTGCCATTTGGCTACGGAAGCCGTATAATTGATTGTCCTACTAGATTGTCATCCATTTGTCAAATTCTAAGGCCATTGGTTTCTGTAAAAGATATATGAGATAGCCAGTTTGTCATTTTTTCAGACGACTTCTTGGCACAAAAAATCAGGCAGTTGCCTTAAGCCAATTAATGAGGCCACAATAGCCGTATTTTTATTTCAACTATATTTATAAATTAGTAACTAATATGAAATTACGGTAAAGAACTTTATTGAATACAGAATTAGTCTTGGAAAACTTGTACTTAGGTGGTCGCCTAAATGTATTTTTATCAGACCAAGGTTGCTGTCTATATATGAAATATATAGACAATTACATAACCTAAGATTGCTTGACTCTGAAAATTCTTAAAGTGATAATATTCTTATGATAATGAACATTTTAGTCACGTCAATTATGTTTAAGAGTACCCATAATATTATATCAGTTCAAAAAATACAATCATTTAAATAATAATTATATCCAGGGAAATTTTTTACACACGGCCATCTGATCCCAAACTAAGCAGAGCTTGTACTATGGAAACCAGATAACTGATATATTACATATACTACTTTTCTTTTGTGAATACATACTAATATAGATAATTACACCCAGACTCAGGACAAACAGACATGTTCATGCACACCAATATCTGTCCTAGATGGAATCGAACCCACGAGCTCCGGCGTGAAAAGCAAGCATTTGCCAACCATGCCAACACGCCCGTTAAATATTTCATCGTCCACATGTCAGCCAAAGTACGTCCACTGCTGGACAAAAGCCTCCCCAAAGAATGGGAGCTTGGCAGACCCCCACAGCCCCATAGCTTGGCAGACGGGTTGGCGAAAGAAAGTTTGATGGTCATAGTTCATAGATAAACGCTGCTGCCGGTTCTCTGGTAGGTATGCCCTCGGTCAATTTCTGCGCCCCCTACGTGATAAAATGGGGTGATGATATCCTATGCCATCACCACACAGCAAAATATTATGATAATTATTTAACAAAATATAATCACATCATACAGATTGTCACAATATTAAGAGTAAAGTAAGTCAGTTCTTTAAATAACACGTTAATTATTAGCTCGACTATTTGTCGTCACTAAACTTTCAAATTTAAAATATAAAAAGTCGTTCGTTCGTCAAATTTGTTGTACCTACCTAAAAGTAGTTAGGCAATGAGGCACCGCACGGGTGCGAGTATGCCTACTCCCATCTACACGCTGCTAAGTTGATTGGGTAATTCAGGTTAACTCGAATAAAACCTTTTCTAGAGGGTAAGCTATTCAAGGGCTTAAGTCATTGAAGGGGTTAACCCCTTCCCGTGGTTACCATAAAAAACGTGTTAACCCTTTCACTGGGTTTCGAGGCTGTAAGTCAATCAAAGGGTAACACCGCGATACGAGTTACCCAATGAACGGGTTACCCTATCAAACGGCTTAACTCAGAAGCGGGGTTGTCCGGTCCCTGCATATAATAACTAACCTGAATAGATCCTGAGTGCTAACCCCCTGCAAATTCAAGCTCTATGGTAACTCATGCATAATTTGTTCATCCACAGATAAAAAATAATTGAGAAATAATTTGACAGAACTTCTCACAAAACAAGATTCTTGTCTTTTCACATGTGTGCAGTACAATTTTAAAGTGTATGCTCGTATATGGTACTGTTTTATAACATTATTTCGAGTACTTACATTTATTAGTTATTATAATTTAATAAAGTTTTGAATCAATCTAGTACATTTTTTTTGTCTTCAAATTATCTCGATTATCGAACAAAATTTTTATCATCAGCCTTCGTAATATTTCTTTTGTAAGATACTTAATTACCTAATATGTACATCTTGCACCTGTGATTATAACATTCGGTGATAAAATCAAGTAATTTAATACGAAATAAGTTTGAATAAAGTTTATTCATTTAACTTAGTTGCCAAGAATCTTGTGTTGTCCTTTTATGACTTTATCATTGCAACACGATAATTTGATGCTTAATGAATTCACAGCTGCCTTTCACACTGATGTAGGTATGTTTTAACTCGATTTATATTAAAAGCTGTTGTGCACCGGGTTTGAAGGTAATTCAAGATAATATGCATCTGTAGAAAAAACAAAGAGTTTTAAAGAGTGAGTCATATCTATAAGGACTTGTGAATAAATTAGGATGTCAGGCTCATTTCTATAAATATTTGTTTTCTACTGAAGGTTATTTAGTAGCACGTTCATAATGAGAAACACCGGTTAAGATGCATACATACGCTTCCCAGAGGGGTAGGCAGAGACAACAGATTTCTACCTATTTGTACATGATGTCTTTGCACATCTCTGTTGCCTCGTTTAGTGTCATTATTTATTTCTTTGTCTATTATTTCTTCATACATGCTCGCCGGTTTAGGGTACTTTTGACCTGGCCTTTCATGGCCTATAAATATTTGTTTTCTACTGAAAGTTATATAGTATAGGCCACAATGAGAAATGCCGATTAAGAGGTTGATTAGTGATTTGTATAAGCTAGGAAGTACGTACGGGTCAAATTAATTAGAATCAACAGAATACTATCAAAACACGCAAAAAGCAGACTGAAATATAACAAAATCATGAATAGCTAGAAAAATATAATCATTACGACAAATTTATTACAACAAAGTTTTTTTATAATATCAGAAACAGAATATCATCACCCTCTCATCCCGTGGGGGGCGCAGAAGTAGACCCGACGGAATATCTAACAAAATGTCCCATCTGGAACCCTTTGTACGATAAGTAATATATTTAAGTATGTAAAGTATAATAAATTTAAGTAACTCGTGGACAATGGTGTGGGTTATATGTATTATTAGAATATTTACTCATTTTTATATATAACATGTAACCGTTTTTTGTGCCAAATAAATTAAATTATCCATAAAACAGATTTTTATTCCTATTCCTTTACTGTTCATGCAGTCAGATTGTGGAACTCTCTTCCGCCAAATATAAAAAAACTGCAAAACTATTGACACTTTTAAAAGACTAGTGAAAAATCACTATTTTTCAATTTCATCCTCATAGAATGTATTATTAGTATTTAGTTTATTGTTAAGTCTAAATTGGATATCATATTTATATGTATTTAAGTATGTATGCAATTATTAGTATGTAAGTGTATTATAGAACTACACACATAATTATGTAAACTTTTTCCTGTCGCGGGTCTGCTAGAAGAAATTTCTTGGAAATAAGCAGCACCTTTGTACTTTTCATTTCTTCTTACTTTTATCTATTTATTGTAAGTTTTGTGTGTACAAGAATTAATAAATAAATAAGAGAATGACGGACAGCAGCTTCTTTCTGAGTACTATGACCATCTTACTGCGATCGCTAACCCGTCTGCCAAGCGTGGCGATTATGGCATAGTCCCCTATTCTTGGGGGAGGTTCTTGTCCAGCTGTGGATATCATTCGGCTCACATGATGATGATGCCCATCAATCAGTTAAAAGCGAGTCTCGGACAGGACCACAATTTGTGTAACCCATAAATTGTTGTTCTGTGACTTGGTGTGCTTTGTATCCATAAATTGCAGTCCCTCGGGATACAGGGTATATATATAGGATAGATAATTCTTAGTGGCGGGCATAGTCTTTTAAACTACAAAAAAATATAAACGAATTGGCCACACGAAATTATTTTTAATTATAATTAATGATGTTAATGAGATAATTAAATTAATGAGGTTAAGCCATTTGCAAAAATTAATGACTGATTACAATAATGAAGAAGAGAATGGCATTAAATCTATATGATTCTTTTGATAAATAGAGCCACATAACTCCATATAATAACAGTGTATAACAATTAAAAATATATCAATAGAGGAGCCGTCAGAAATCATATTTTGAACCCTTTTCCAGGGGTTTCAATACTATCCTTACATATAACTCATTATTAACATATATATTCGTTTCGTATATGCGTTGTTTAATAGATAGCCAAAGACCGAAAGACCTGCGTCTGTATGTATTGTCCCGAAGTCATGATGACCCTACCTTATAGCGTATTGTAATGGTCATATAAATATTTATTTTACTTAAGACGTTGGGACTAAAAATGTTTACTTGATCGCGTATTCGGAGCAATGAACAAACATTGAATTGCATTTAAAGATCTGATTATTTGCTAATACAGGCCTTGATCTGTATAATTACGAGTATGTAATTTACGTACCTTGATTTTGGTTCAGACAAGGTAGTCAATAAGTTTTATTTTACAAAAGCACGTAAACCAGATGCATACAAATATCCATATTATCCATAATTGTTGTTTAATTCATTTGACATAAAGATAAAAACAAAAGTTTACAGTTACTGTTTTCAGGAATTATGAATAATAATTATGATTGCTCCATTATAATGACTGATTGTTTGTCTTGTTAGACTAATAATAATTGTATAGATACATAAACCAATTCGCAAATTATGTTATGTACCTATACATTTTCTATAGATTTCATTCAAATAAAATCTCAGTTACAGGCCAGGGCCAGGCCACATTCTTACTGATTTTGGCAGTGTCACGAGGAGCACGTAAATCCATTTTTACGATTTTCTACGACTTGCTTATCTCATCTCAGGAGTTCACCTGTGTTTGCGCACACTTTTCCTCTGAAGCATGGCTAGACTTCATCTACATCACTACTGGATAAGGATCTCCCCAAAGGTCTCCACAACGGGTCTTCTGGTTAGTGGTCACAACTCGAGAACCTTTCTGCCCCAGCGGCCGTCGGTTTAACGAGCTTTGTGCCCTGCCCACTGCCATTTCAGCTTAGCAATTCTTCGGGCTGTGTCGGTTACTTTGGTTCGCCTGCGGATCTCAACATTTCTGATTCGCAGGAAAACTCCAAGTAAAGCCCTTTCTATTGCTCTTTGGGAGACCCACAACCATCTGATAAGGATCATAGTGAGCTACCACGTCTCTGTTCCGTAAGTTATAATTGGCAATAGGTACACACTGGTCGAAGACCTTCGACTTGAGACACTGCGGTATTTGGGACGAGAAGATGTTACGTAGCTTTCCAAACAGTGCACAACCGATCCGTTCGTTTAGATATGCCATTATTATTAATGAACATTTTTGCTATGCTCATCAAGCGGTTAGAAAGAATAAAATTAAATTCAAAACTAATAATTTTATCTGGCGATGGATAGATCACGTGTGAAGAAAACAAATATATTTATAAATAGTTATTAATTACTTATCTAACAGACTATCTAAAAGGATCTATATTTACCTCAAACTCATAAATGTACTTTCAAATGAATAATAGTTCTCTATAAAGTGGCTCATTCGGTTTACTTAAAACCACTTATCGCTTGTGAAATGGATAAACAATATACCTACGCCAGGTCAGAATTATAATTAGGTACAACGTAACATCACCGTCATTTATTGTGTAATAATTTAAACGGAACAGTACCCCATTCAAAACGAAGAATATTCAATATTCAAATAATTTATAAGTTAGAAACGTCTCTTTGTTGTATGCCATCTAACTAAAATTTAATAAAAGAGATAATTTATAATGATATGGACATCATCTTTAAAAGACAATGTCCTAAATGGCCCTGTGGCAATGAAGAGTATCAGAATATACGATAATTAATCGCCTATTTTATTATATAAGTTGCAAATACTTCTGTATCACGGACTAGCTGTATTCCAAAATGTATTTTTAATAGAATTTAAGCGACTAATAACATTAGATCGCCATCTTCGCCTAATGTCATGTCGTGCCGAAAGTGAAATAGGGATGTCCAATCAATTATAATCGATCGATTGTGTTTTTTTTTCTTTATGAATGCAGTCATACTCCAATTTAAATAGGTAGTAAGAATAATATTATACAGTAATCAAAACTTCTTTATTTTTATCTGTTTAATTTAGACGAAGAACAATAAACGTGAAATTAAAATCTGTGTTTTAGTTCTTATTCAAATATAATATATATTGTAGGACTATCGGTTTAAAAAAATCACTTAGGTATTACCATCAATTGGTAAAGCTGGTATCCTATGCACACCGTTCAGGCGTAGGGACGCTGTTTCTAGGTACTCATCTCATGCCAAAACGAATGCTAAGAATTCAGTTGCCTACCTATAGGTACCTACCTAATTATCTAGGTAGGTATTATGATACTTTTCAGTTATGAAAAATCATAGGTAGGTACTAACATTTAATATTCGTTGTCATGGTTAGATTATAACCTCAAAATCTGATACTTCTTTTGAAATATATCTTTTCTGCAGCTAGTCCGCTATAAAAACAAGGTCTTCTAGGAGTCTAAAATTATAGAGAATACAATACATAATTATCCGATGCTTTTGGCTCCAGGGCCAACAATGTATGGACGCAGAGCAATGTCTTTTAGATATTGGATTTCCTATCCTTCCTTATCTTCGTTGCAAATTTGAAATCTTGAGAAGTTATGCACTTCTCTTTTGTTGATTGTTGGTTTTTGAGCACTTGATGATGTTTTATTTTAATGTACCATAGAGATAGAAGGCACTTTGTATTTTTTTTTATTGACGCATTCTTTAATGATGGTATATGAAATACTGAGCTATTCACATGAGTTTATGTTTATCATCGTTATTCAAAATAACTTTAATAATATATGAAAACCATTTTAAATTTGCAACGAAGTTATACTCGTTCATGCACTGCGACTGCGCTGCTTACACAATAATTTTAAAGAAAGCTAAGTTTACAACGTACGAGATGTCTCTTTTGGAAACTCAAAGGAGATAAGAACTGCAGTCTCCTGAAGGCAATGGAGGTGCATTTTATCCGTGCATACATTGTATACACACAGTTGGTTCTTTGCGTATTTTTGGTCCTTTTCAATTCAGCGTTGTCATTCCTACGCAAAGCAAACACAATGTAATTGCATTCGTACGTACGACGCGACGCGACGCCTGAGTGCACCGCTGCAAGTATCCACGTGTAAACTAAACCATACACATATCTACTTACAGCTACTTTTAACGTAGTCCGGCTGGACTCGATTCTGATATCGTTAATTAGCTGTCGGGTTTCGTAGTTCTTTTCCGTATGTGTATTAAGCAAGGCCTCTACTTATGAACTCACATCATGCGTTCTGTCGTCGATGATGGTGTCGTGTGGCAAGTTGGCGGTCATCAACAGTGCGTGGATGTCTTCAGTCCTAAAACTCTCCATGTCAGCCTCAGCGAGGTTAGCGTCGAGGTCTCGTGCGATGTCGTTGTAGCGAGACGTGAATTCGAATCGAGATGTTAGGTCGCTTATGCCTTTGTATGAAGCAGACACGGAGGACAGCACTGAGGTGTGGTGGCAGGAGCCGTCTCGAAAAATTGGGCTGTAAACATAAACATTAATTGATTAGAATCGATTTACATCACACATCAAACAACAGGAGATAAAACACAAACACCTCAATAAAAATATACAAAATGGCATATTGACATTTCATTAGCTATGTTTGTGTTTAACAAAAGGTAACTTGAAACTAATCCGCAAAATGTCAAACTTTAAGCAACCAGTTGAAAATTTACGAAAGTTAAATTAATTGATCCTATTTCTGTTGTGAGCGGTAACGGATTAAAGCCATTGTTAACCTAATTCTGATTGTTTTGGATTCTGTGAAATTGAAATTACCTGACTGGAATTAACTACAGTCTGGTGTTCTATAAAAACACACAATCACGTAAATCGGAATTAGAATAGAAATCGAGAACATCGATGTCTATTCTAATTCCGTTTTGCGTGATTAATATGCCCATCATAAATTATATAACGAATAAAAGCTGAATAGTAAATTTCCTATAAATTGTGACAAAAGTGGAGCAAAAGCTAAAAAGAACTTGTTTATTATGTTAATTATGCGAATAATATCATTAAATAAAACTTGTTTTGTTAAGTAGGCTCGTTTAATCTCAGATGCTCTGCGCCGATTAATATATGCGAATTATAATTATCCTCTTAGAATTATCCTATTAGAATTAACGTGGAAATCGTTCTTGAATAAACATTCCCGGGTTCGTTGACTTGTTTACTAGTAAGGTAAGGTTAGGTATCCTTTTTCTCATTATAAGTCACCAGATACCGTGTCGTTTTCAAGGAAAGGATATTTTGCTACATAGATAATTAGCAGAAAGCCGTTAGCGACTACTACTGCCCCCAAAATAAGGTCATCCAGTTAGAAGAAACTTAACATAATGGCCAAATATTATGGACCATGTAGTATGGTGGTCCTTTAAGAAATATGTCTTACTTCTTCATCGATAATTAAGTTCGAGCTCCGAATCCTTATATCATGAATAATTGAATAACAACAAGAATTATTCTTCATATAACTGCAACAGGAATAGACCAGGGCGGAAATTCGTAGAAAGTGTTTAATTATAATGAAATAATAATAATTATTCAGAGCATTGGGTATTAACAAAATAAACCTGTACTTGTCAAGCTCACAATGCAGTACATAAATATATCAATTCAAATGTAATATTAAAGTTTATCACATAAAATTTTGAGATATCCTTAAATAAATGAGGAATAACAAGTTAATTAGCAACTTTTTTAAATGTATTACCTTTATATTAAAAATTAAGAAATGAAGACACTGAGCAGTTGGCGAACGCATAAAACTCTCAACCAGTACCTTAACTTAAGCGACAAATATCTGAGGGCACCCTTATGGCGTACGGGTTAACTCAGGCGGCCGCTGAAGTAGAAAGACGGAATTGTATAAGAGCATATAATCACTGGCCCGGATTACGGACACGGGATTAAGTAATATTTATTTGTTCGTGTTATTTAGAATACTATTGTAAAGTAACACGCTTTTATGGTTACACATAGCATACATCAACTTAGACTTAAACCCGCAGTATAAAAACAACTTCCCTTGACTTATAAACATATTAAGCGAACAATCATCATGACAGCTATTTTGCCTTCGTCATTCAAATGACATTTTATTTTCGAACGAATGACTTAATCAATTTTCGTTCGTGTTTTGAACTAAATTTGTTTCAGCTTAAATTATGATAGGATTCTTGTATGACTGTCGAGGTGACTTTTTAATTATTGATTCTACCTAATAATTAATAAACAGTTTCAAATCGCGTTTAATTGCGATTGTGCCAATGTTGAATTGACTGTATTTTAAATTATTTCAATTATCAATTTAATAACTCTGACATGGTTTTTCTCAATAAAAAATATGAGTTTGATTAACTTTAACTCTAGAGATATTCTAATATATCCTAGTGACTGCACGTGTGGCGCAGCGGGTAAGACAGTCGCCTCGCCGCGCGCCGTCTCCTGACCTGGGTTTGATTCCCGCGCCGGACACCTATACGAAGCAAGCAAATATGTGTGACCCATAAATAGTTGTTCTGAGTCTGGATGTAATTTATGACCCTCTTTTATATGTTTGTAAAGTACACCGCGACACAGGGATTAGATTCTCAAGTGCGGCCGTTGTCATCAAAAAAGAAATATGGAAGATACTCACTTATAATCGAGGAACCAGAGGTACCCGGAGTTGTCGCAGTGCGCATCGATGTCATCGTGCGCGGAGTGCTGACTCCCCGTGAGGCTGGTGTTGCTGTTGCAGTCCTCATCGGCGCCTGCCACCCCGGGGCTCGCCGCCTTCAGCCCCAGCCGTGGCGGTGGCCCTGGAATATGCGGAGAAGATGGTATTTGAGATATGGTGATCCAAAAAGTAGGTACTTGATATCTAAGGAATTAATGATTGAATTGAAAGACTCATATATTATAAACTTTAGTATTCCTTTCGCTTGCTTTGATTGATATTAAAAATTATGCTGGAAATTCAATAGGCTGATGTTTAAAACTATATAAAAAAAATTGACTAATACCGTTACATATGTTATCTATATTAAATTGTACCAATACCTATAGTGGAATGATTTAGATTTATTTTTGTGATGTTTATTTTTTTCTATCTCTTCTTTATTTATGACTGCCTCGTTGGTCTAGCGGTGCCGTGTTCAACTGCAGACAAAGAGATCCTGGTTTCAAATCCCGGGTCGGGCACAATTTACATCGAGACTTTCCTGCTTAGAAGATTTCTCAGCACCAGCCCAGAGTTTGGTGTTACACCTCGCGCCTCAGAGGGCACGTAAAACCGTCGTCCCTGTACCAAAACTCTTTTCAGTCGTATCAGCCAGTTGATCCAACTCTAATTGAATGAGGGATAGAAAGTGCACCTGTCAACGAGATGGTGGAGTCTCCACTGATACTGGCCGCCGTTAACGTAATTGGGCCAGGAGGACATTTTTGTTATTATAATGTTAATTCGTATTAAAGCAGGCCAATAATAGAATAATTTAGATTATCGTATGAGTTTTAATCTTTTCGTTATTTATCGTTTTCGTGACCGAAATTATCTACATATATACGTCATCAGTACTTGGTAAACAATTCCATGAATAGGGATGTCCTATGAGTCACTATCCAAAGCAACGCAACCTTGAAATAACCCGCGTAGGTCTATAATAGCAGGTAGGTAAGTTAGTATGTTTATTTGTAAAACTCTTTAAATAAGCTTAACAAGTTCACAATGAAATAGGTCAACAGCAGGAAATTAACTCATTAATTTTCACTCCCTTTCGAAAGGGGTTGAAAAAGGTACGCTTTTACATTTTAAGCTTTTTCCTTTAAAAAAATGATGCAACATTTTGTTTATGGCTAAACATTGCATTTATTTAGTGATGTGAAACTAACCCTGCTCTCAAATTCAATGTTTCAAATAAAATTTTATCCGAATCAGGCATACAATACAATTCCCCTTTTTTTTGTTAAGGCAGGGGGATGTCTATGCATGCCACCTGCAAAGAGTTTCTGCTGGTGGGTTTGTCGGACTTGCACCGACTAAACCTAACCTGCCGTGGACTTCTACACGTGTTCTCGGGACTTCCCCATCAGACGCTAAGGTCTGATGGGGGAAGTCCCGAGAACACGTGTATGCTGTTCCCGTTCCCCCCTTTTGCGCCATATCCCAGATGTACCTTAATCCTTAACCTTAATCGCCTAGAACCGTTTTTTATACACTATTTTATTTATTTATACGTACCTACGTAGTTAGATAACAACGATTGATCTGATTGTTACAAATTTGGTGAACATAATCAATTTTCCATGCGTACCTACGTAACCGAAGCGTCTGCGGTCTATTACCACGTACATTGATAACAATTATAGGAATAATTCTTGGAAACTGGAACACTTGTTGCGTGTAGTTTCATATGCCGTCAGTGCATTGTGTCTTTCAACGCACATTGTATTACATAATTTACCACAAATGTAACTATATTTTAAAGGAGAGCCATATTTTATACTCGATCATCATGGCTTTATAACATAATATCCTGGGACATTATTAAGAGACGGCCATCTGATCCCAAACTAAGCAGTTTGTACAATGGAAACCAGATAACTGATATACTTACAACTTTTCTTTTGTAAATAAATACATATATAGATAAATACACCCAGACTCAGGACAAACAGACATGTTCATGCACACAAATATCCTCTGTCCTGGGTGGGCATCGAACCCACGATCTCCGGTGTGAAAAGCAAGCTTTGCCAACCACGCCAACAGACCCGTCTTTGCAAAAGGATGCTATGTTGGTACTAATACGCCACATTCGTTAGTTTGCATTTGTAACGATGAAATGCCGCCTGCGTCTCTCTAGTGGACGAGTGGCCTGCTTCTTATTGACGTAACTGACAGCACAAACTTCCCTATAAACCGACCATATCAGATATTTTCACTTCAGTAACCGCCCTGAGCCAAGGTCCGAAACCAAAGGCGACGACGCCCTGCGGCGTAACTTAGTTTGTAGCTTGAGCTCCACTCGTCTCAATTGTCCGTTGAAGCAGTAAAAACATCCTAAGACAACTATAAACGACCTAGTTTAAAAGAATGGCATACATTTATAACAAATTGGTTTCATATGATTAGCCTAGGGACGATGTCACCCCACTCTAAGTATAGGATTTAAGATAATCACTGTCAATGCTCTAAAATTACAGTTTTTAACTGTTATTGGATCAAAATTTGTATAAATATTAAGGACGAACAATATGCAGGTGAAGGTTGACCATTTTATGTACAAAAGCGAGGTTTTATATTAAATTCTACCATATTTTTATACGAAACGTGCTCTGATTTAAACATCTGATGGTAAACGACCAGCTGTGTAAGCAATATTATCTTAATATTTATGTTATTTTAGATTATTCATATACCTAACTTATATTAGAATATAAAGATAGCAGACTTTTCATTATTTGAATATTTGAAGTTAGATTAAAACAATAAGACCCCACAACAAACATTTGGGAGTGAGGTCTTGTTGTTTAATCTAACTTCGAATTCTACTAGTTATTTAAAACCCTGTAAAATCTTAAGCTTGATTTCTTTCATCTTTAATTAATTATATCTACTATATAAAAATAAGTCGGGTTTTCCTTCCTGACGCTATAACTCCAGAACGCACGAACCGATTTCCACGGTTTTGCATACGTTGGAAAGGTCTCGGGCTCCGTGAGGTTTATAGCAAAGAAAGTTCAGGAATAATTTCAACAGAAAAGCGGGAAAATCTTCTTTAACGCGAGTGAAACCGCGTGAAGGGGCATAGCTAGTTTTTAAATAAAAAAAGGTTTATATTCACATAGACTTTAAAAAAGCGCTTGTAAATAATCAGAACATGTTTGTAGTAGTATAATTAAGTAGGTAGGTATACATAATTATTTCTAGTTACATAGATATTTATGTACATGGATTGTATGAAAACATTTATAAAATTTATGTTATAATAGCAATGATATTTAGCTAGCTTATATTAAGTTATTGTCAAAGAGATCATGTTTAAGTTTAATTATCGAAATTTATAGTTTTAGCTATATTTGCACTACATATTGTGTGAATGGTTCTGTCTATATTAATATATTATTATTATGGCGGACCTTGTGTTTATAACGACGGTCGCGCTTTAATGCTAACACCGCATCCAATACGCCCTAACTGAGAAGACTCAGCGAAACAAACTCAATGGGTTCATCTACTACCGGTTTCAACACATCATTATCATCATCATCATCATCATAACAGCCGAAAAACGTTCCCTGCAGGACCCAGGCCTCCCCCAAAGATCAATAATTAAGGTCATGGGTAGATGTAATAATCGCAACGGTTGGTGGACGGGTTGGCCAGCTTAGTATGATAGCCATAGTACTCAGAGAAACGCTGGTGCCTGCTCTCTGATATATATTCCCTAGGACGACTATTACGCTCCTCACGGGATGAGTTGTGTGGTGATATCCTTTGCTCTCACCGCCAACAGGCACACAGTAGATTTAACTTGATTTCTTTAACTAAGCAAAAACTCGTAGGCTACTCTTGACTAGAATTTCCTTATTTTTATTCTAAGTTGTGATAAACAGGTATATTTAATGAGCATAAACAATTCGTAATCGATGGCGCCACATTAGGCCATCACGAGCAACGAATACTAAAATGTAGTGGTAAATGTTATTTATTACAGAGAGGGGACGTGTGGGTGGGTGAGCTGGCTGGACAACTTGCCTTCTAGGGAATGTTGATGTGCATTCAAGGTATAAGGAAAACCGTGTAAAGAGAATTTATTCTGCAATCAACTTCTATCATCCTATTACGTTTAAATGTTTCAATCAAGGATTAGAGTATTAAACTTTAGTAATCAATATGAAGTGATCAAGTAACGGGGTCAATAATCGTCACGGAGTATAATTTAGGCAAGGCTGTGAACTCCCGTGTGAGGCCTGTTAAGATCTTGTGACGTAACCCTATGCTGGCTGATTCACCAATGATACATAACAAGAAGTGGCTATGACTGTCCAGCCAATTGTTTTCGCAGTTATGTTAATTCAAAGTAAGAATAACACAAGAACCGATTGAATATTGATTCATAATTTCTTCGTACTTTAAGGATACTGGCTTGAGTCATGAATACATTTGTAAACTAAACGCCGGTCTTGTTTTCCTAAATAAATTTTGCTGTCGAACTTCATTGTATTTGTTTTTAAATGTTTATTGGTAGGCGTTGTATGGGCAGACGTATTATATACATTTCAATGACACTACCACATTACGAAAACCACGTTTACTGCCTACGTACGTAATAAAAACAATGTCGAGGTCAAAGTGTATCCACCGATGTGGCTTCGATTGAACAAAAATCTTAACCCCACGATATAAACTGATAGAATTGCTTAATCTTGATCAAAGCTACAGCAACTTGCTAAAGCTACACAATCTTAATCGAAATTTGCCAATTACTCAGGATATAACTAAAGACTAAAGGGCAGGAGTGAATGCCCAAGCACAGGTGATCGCTGTCCTCACTCTTATATTCCAGTATGACGACTATCCGACACAAACATGAGCAGACGCTGCACTGCTTTACGTATTCTCCGTAGCATGGTCATACACCGCCAACTTCAAAAATCCGAGCTGCTACTGGATGGTTTACTTGTCAGAGATATTCAATTAACACTTTTTGAGCCGACCCAACCCTTTGGATTCGAGCCCAGGGCCTTATTATCTGCGGTTATACATGCTACCGAGGTAGTCCACGAAGGGCACCCATCTGAATGGCACCTAGCCTAGTCCACGAAAGGCACCTATCAATACTTTTGGCAGGTGCTCTTCGTGGATTCAATTTATTTTTTGCATTCTTGTCCACGAAAGGCACCTACGTTAACCGTTACAGTATCCTAGGTTATTAAATGAAAGATATCGATAAAAATCACTAGAACGTTTATTAATACTACTAATAATACGCACTTTAAGAGTAGTATTTTCTTGTGTTTAAGCGAATGTTACACATTGAAATTAAACTACTATCTATCCGTTAATATCCGCTTAAACATAAATAAATAGTAACGTCTTAACGTGCGTAATATTAGTAATGTTAATAAATGTTCTAGTGATTTTTATCGATATTTTTCATTTAATAACCTAGGTTACTATAACGGTTAACGTAGGTGCCTTTCGTGGACAAGAATGCAATAAATAAATTGAATCCACGAAGAGCACCTGCCAAAAATATTGATAGGTGCCTTTCGTGGACTAGGCTGGGTGCCATTCGTGCAGGTGCCATTCAGATGGGTGCCCTTCGTGGACTACCTCATGCTACCGCTAGACTTTGAGTCAGTCTAATGACGACAGTATTCTGTTAAACTCCACATTTAGCCGTAGGTATTCATCATAATTACAGCTGGAAGAATTGCTGGACAAGCTCCCCTACGAATCAACTTGGGGAGATATGCCACAATCGTTGTGATATTATTATTATATTATATTACTAAGTAGACATAATTTTAAAGAATTTTAAGTAGCTTGACTTCATTACATTTGCCTCGGATTTATTAAGCGTCGCTAGTGGGCGAACATACTGCATTACATGATTCTCTCAATTTATGGACTTAAATGAAAGGAATCTAGCTAGCGTACCAGTTTTTTAGGTACCTTACACTTACTGTCCAGTTGAATGTAAAATAATTTGCCTAAGGTATTGAAATATTAAAACGGGCCGGAACAAGAATTTTATTGCGCCACCAAAAATTTTTTCATAGACTCGTCAAGAATTACAAAAATTTGTTCAGAGCCGGGTTGCACACATTTCAACGTTCGAATAAATTAATGGTTAAGATAGTTTATTTATGTTTTAAAGGTTTCTAAATTTCCTAGAAGGCGTAGCAGTGAAAGCATATCAATTGGGTTGATGTTTTGATAAAACGCATATAGAATAACTCCTAAACAGCGGCAGACTGCCAAAGAGACTTTTCCCTGCTGTTGGTTGTTATCGAAAGTGTGCTCGTTATATTTAGCAATGAGGCGTATCACCGCGAAAAATGCGAATTTTTGCATTAACCGTGTTTACTACATATTTATGTGTTAGGAGCTATTCGTATCGCGGACGTTGTTGTTTGCCGGAGACGTTCTTGAGACGTTCCATTTTGTCTCGCTCTGGAGGGATGTGTCATTTTTCATAAGAGATTAAGGCTCAAGCATGCACACGGCTAATCTTGTTATTAATAACGTAGTATAAGACGTAGGAGTCGGATACTAATTTTACTTTATTTACATAGATACAGGTAAAATGAAAGCAACGAAACCGTACTAATAGATTGCCAATCAAAACAAGAGCATGCAACAATTAGAACCATTACGGCAGCAAAAATTGGACAACCGTGGAAAGTGTTGCACGTCACCAGAATAATAATTAAGTTTTTAATTATTGTAAGGTTGTAGGTATCGGTGAATAACGTTTAGTGTTTTCACAATTAATAAGATTTGCAATATTCAAGAGACAATGAGAACGCCCGTGAGATCGGCAGTTAAATCGGCCATGAGCTGTGAATGGAGGTCGGCTGGCGCTTACCACGAACGACACGATTCGTTCAATTCAAAAAGGAACATGAAATTCAAACGAATGTTCTCAATTGTATAGTTTTAAAATATATCATAGAGTTTGGTACTACTCACGGCCTGCATGACGCATGACAGGCAGTCGTTGAATTTATGAAATGATTGCGCTACGCTTTAAAGGTAAGTATCGAAAGTTTCGCATGGCCGGCAGTAGGTACACGTAGATGTAGACAACAAAGCTATTTGATATGATATCAATTACTTTATTCTAAATAATTGTACTTTTACTGACCAGTTTTTTGTTTCCAGTCTTTTCGTAAAATTGAAAAACAACGGGAAGATATTACGTTAGTTTGTAAAATTTCCATTTCACCTTCTTTGTTAATGTGACCAATACTTAACACACACTGTTCACATTTCTTTAATGTATTTTGAATTTCAACACAGAGTATTTGATTTTGAACCTTATTAATCATGTTTCTAACATCAGAGTTGGAGCTAGTTCACAATTATGGGTGTTATAGGAATTAGATCTAGAGATAATGCCATGAGCTGAATGGGTAGTGGCTATTGCTGACAGTTTATTACGACAAAAAAGTAATAAAACACTAGAGCATTGTTATTTAATTATTATATTCATAAAATCACATCATTTCTTTTGAATAGTGAAACTTCCAAACATTATGAAAGTGTTTGTCAAACAAATACTAAGTGAGCGTGAGAATTGTAACACGGTACCAGGTAACCTTTCACCTCCCGTAGGCTTCACTGTCCTTTTACGGAGACATACGACAAGCCGGCGCCCTGAGACCACACACAACTACAAACTAGAGCTATGTAAGCCGACTTCCAAGAAAATATGTGTAGTGGGCGGACTATAAACAATAAAGCGGAGATGATTGTCGTAAAAGCGGCAGAATTGGCGTTTCTAGGACATGGCACATCGATATTTGCTTGCCACTATGATGTGAAAGGATATTTGCGCATACCAGTAACTAAAAGCTAAATTCTATGTTCCGGAATATTTTCCGCATAAGGTCAATGCAGTAGTTTTATCTATAGCCAACTGCTATTCAGTTAGTACTAAAATTTATGATAGTTATACGTGCAGAGTGACATTATTTTAAACAAAATGGAAACGATAATCCAGATATTATGAGCAGCATGAAGTCACCTCTCACTACTTTGCTTGACTAGTCTATTTGTCTAGTGGCTAGTGACCCTGACTGCTAAGCCAAAGGTCGTGGGTTCGATCCTTACCCATATCTCTATGTGACGAGCACGATTATTTGTTCGGTGTCTAGGTGTAATTTATCTATAATATAAATGTGTTTAGAAATATAAAAATGTAGGTATTTTCAGTTGTCTGGTTGCAATAGTACAGGTTAGGTTAGTTTGGAATCAGATGACTGTGTGTTAGTTGTCCCAAGAGATTTATTTAATTATTATAAGTCTTGATAGTACAGACGTACTAACAATCGAGTTAGACCCATCCTCATAATATGAGGATGGGTTTAACTCGACCTCGGTCTATCGCAGTTTTCGCACATATTACTACTGCAGTATATTAATAAAGGAGTTAATGACGTAGCTAATCAATATTTTTAGGTGTTAACGGTTTCCAACTCTTTAACCTCATAAAATCTCATTCACACAGGTCTTTAACAGTACCATCCGTACCGAAAGGAATAAAAATAATATCCAAGCATTTAATATATAATACCTTCGTTACCTGGATTAACGTCCCTTTACAAAGTTTGCTTCTATTTCATCCGTGTGTTTGTCATAAAGCCGATTGAAAAAAGAGAGGACGCACAACAACCGGAGAGCATTGTTCCCGCTTTCGAGATATTTTCATGTTATTAGGGCCGTTTAAATCCGATTATGACGTCGTAATAAAACAAGAAATCTGTATTTTGTTTTCAAGGTAGTTTTTGTAACATTTTATCAGACGTTTTATTCAGATGTTGTCGTGTCGACGAAATTGGATGATTCATTTTTCTAAATGTAATGTTATATTAGTTAAAAAGTACTTTTACTAAATTAAACTTTGATGGTTATGGGACTCAAAGATAACCGTTAGTTTTTTATTTAAAAAGACAACGCCCGCACTAGGGAATCTAATCCCTGTATCGCGGGGTACTTTACAAACATAGAATAGACGGACACAAATTACACCAAGACTCAGAACAACTACTTATGGGTCACACAAATAGTTGGCAGAACCTTGGACAGTCCAGGCGCGGGAATCGAACCCGGGACATGAAGCGGCGAGGCGACTGTTTTAGCCGCTGCGCCACACGTGTAGTCAAGTCAGTCAGTGTTACAAGTTGTAACACCCACGTTAAGTTACAGGCCAACACTACGACTTGAACTAGCATACACATAGCAGTAAATTTTGATAATGTAATATTATCCATCGAATTCTATAATCCCACCAACAGCGAGGGGATACATTAAACCAACGCATTTAGTTGAACAAACATATTGGATTTCGAAATTTAATCAATTACAAACGGGCAACTCATAGTCTATGCTGTACTTTACAGTTTATTGGCTATAAACTCATAAACAAGACCATAAGTAACTCCTACAGTGATATTTTAAGCATGGCAAGTGACTCATGAGAAAAACAAATTGCGAAACCAAAGAGACGACAATAAAAGAAAACATGCCAGGCGCCAGATAATTTCACAGCGACTCCGCGACATGAGTTCAACTCAAAATGGAAGAAAACCAGCCCTTATAAATAGAATTACTCCGCTGCTCACTGCATGACCAATTCTCTAATTTTGTAACCAGTAACTGGCCAATAAAGTGAGCCTTAAAAATAGATCCCATCTTTATTGGGACTTGTAGTTAATGGTACAATATTTACTCGTTGCGTCTAAATAGAGGGTGGCATGACGCACTACGTTAATTATCGCAACAAATGCAATACATATAAATAGATCATTGCTGAAATAAATGTAATCATCATCATAATATTATATTTAATGTCAGCGTGGGACTTATCCCACGTAAACTACATCACAGAGGTTTACTAATGATTTTTGCATAAAGTCTTTTACCGTTTATTATTCCTAGTGTGGACTGCTTTAAAATCATCAGACATCCCACGCAAAATCAGAACAACGACCGTTGTGAGGTCACAAAAACCTTGAGAGTGACTTTTGCTCAGACAGGTGAAATAGTGACACACAGTACGATGGACCAAACGAAAGGATCAAGTGCCTGCCAAAAATATTATGTTGAAAGCTCGTAAAATATAATAACCGAACCGCCAAACCAAAAAAAACTGAGCTAGAACTTTGACGTCTGGATTGTGGTTCACAAAACATATCTAAAAACTACTACGATTATTCTTTACTTTTGGTTGGAATTATGTGAACTAAGTAAAACATGTGAACTAAATAAAACTGTTTAGGAGCCATGATGCCACAAACAGACATACAGATATATGCATAAAACTTAAAACCATCCCTTGTTTGTCGAGGATTAAAATATAAATCGTAACATTCATCAATCACGGTACAATCAGACGGATACACCTTAGATTGTCATAAGTCGATGTCCAGGCCATCAATACCTGTAACAGTACAACAGTGAATGACACAATGATAGACAAAACAAGTAGAATGACTAATCGCGCACCAATCTGTACAGTATAAGTCAGGGCCACATGCAACGATGAGATGCCACGCTGTGGTGACGAGATCGTTTCAAACGGCAAATTAGATACTGTGCAAATAGCCACTTCCTTTGGCAAATTCAAAACGGCTTTTGGTGTTCCGTTGCAGCCGTACGTAAAACATCTAGTTGATTCATTTTATAAAAATACTGAAACTACTTCATACGTAGTTGATATTATATACATTTAGTAAAATATGGCCAATAATGATTGTCCGTACCGAGAATCTGTTTCTACATCATTTTGTATGTGATAAAAATGGTGAAACTCTTGTTCTGTTGTAGTTATTCTTTTATTTCGTATGAATTAATATTATATAGGGTTTAAGAGACATTGTAAATAAAACTGATATCAGAGGCTCAGTACGCGGACCTAAAAACGTCGGAGGTGTAATATTACATCTAAATATATTTATATTAAAACTAAAAGAACGCCTAATACCTTGAAGTTTATTTCTCCTTACCGGATGATTTACTTCATTCTGATTTTATAAAGGATGTGGAAATATTTAATAATACCTTAGAACCTTGTGAAAGTACTAAGATAATAAGTATTTTCAGCTGGGACTGCGGGAATAAAAGTAAAATAATACAATGCATTCGTTTATTGTTTAAAATCCAGTTGGTGCCAACAGAATTGGATAAAGTTTTCTTTTCAGATTATAAAGCGGAAATTAATACTGAAATCGCGAAGACTTATATTCTTGTTGTTCAGATTAATATAAATTTAAATAAAAATAGGCAAGGAAATTTTTAAGAATATAAAAGTAAAGTTAATAAAGGAAATTTAAACGCATAGTTTAAATTTTAATTTAAACTCAAAAGCGCTGATTCTTCACCAAAATATTACCATTTAATTCGTGTCTGTGGAAAATTGTAATTAATGCCTTTGTGTATATCACTTATATCACCGTCACTGCTTTCCTCTTCATTTTCTTGTTTCTATTTAAAATTATTTCTAGTTTAACCAGTATTACTAAGCTACCATCGTACATTTTTGTGTGGACAATGCTTAATTTAAAATAGTACTATATTTGTACCGAGTCGTTGAAAGTACACCGGTACCTATAGCGTGTATGCGGTAACAAAAACGCCGGATAGGAGCTATATTAGGTTTTAAGGAATACCAATGTGTCGAACGGACGCGGCATTATTATGCGGTTCTGTTATCCCAGTTTTACATGTAACAATTTTACCCATATTAAATGTTGACTTTACTTTAACAATATGGTATGCGGGTCATATAAGTTTTATTATTCACAGAAATCTCGGCTAGTTTCTATATGGAGATTATTTATGGAACGTTATTTGGCAAGCTGTTTCAACATGAAACAACCTCGCACACTTAACATTCGCTGCACAACCCACACTGAATCAAAATAGATGATCAGAAAAAAATATAATATTCAATGTCATCATCGACATCATCTTACTTCTCTTTTTCTAGTTGCTATTGGGGTTAGCTTCGAATGTAACCAGCAGCTAGTTACCAGAATGACACGAGTAACTGCAATCCAACATCGAAATACCAAAAGGACCAGTTAACTACATATAGATATGATTTAAATTT
Source organism: Pseudoips prasinana (assembly GCA_951640165.1). Lineage (NCBI taxonomy): Eukaryota > Metazoa > Arthropoda > Insecta > Lepidoptera > Nolidae > Pseudoips > Pseudoips prasinana. The sequence goes on from OX621245.1 coordinate 17,286,924, forward strand.
GATGTTAGATTTTACTAGTTTTTTGAATTGCTACCTGTAACCATTCTAATGAAAAAATACGACCACAAGCTTTACGTGCATATTCCGAGTCCCTGAATGTAAGTAATCTTAGTTTTCGTTCAAAGATCGAACCCGCACAGCAACCAGCCCGGGATACACCGCTCGGACATAATTATCTAACGTGTCATCGTAATATTATAGCATAAAAAGAAAAAAATAGAAGTTTACGTTGAACTATGGTCATCATATCATAGATACTTTAATATTACAAAGATTGCTGCAAGCTGACAAGCTCTTCAAATCGGAAGAGACCAGATATTTAACAATTGTTTCACTTAATTACTGTAATTATAATTTGTAGTTACAACAAAAAATGTTATGTGGGTTGTAGATAATATTCTTAACTACCCAAATCCCAAAACTCCTAAACATCATTTGTCAAGAAGACTGGACGACGCTTTCTGTGACTACAGGGCTGGCCTGCTTTTGACGCAACGAATAAGCAACTCCACACAACGTGGCAATGTTTTGCAGAATTCTTTATCCTTATCCCTACACTAGCTATAGATGAGGACTGAGGATTGAGGTATCACTATTACTATTATATTTTTAATTTACAATACAGTTTCCTTACTTACCTATTGTATTATTTTTTGTAAATGAACTAACCAACAATTATAATTATTAACAAACCTTTTCATATAATTAAATTTTATGTTACAATTACATGCTGTTGGTATACCCCTACAATTGGAAATTATTATGCAACAACACCATTCAAAACAAATGACACCGAAAGGGAAGGAAGCATAAACTCCAAATACTTTTAGTTTTCCGTTGTAATAATATCTTTATGACTAATGGGATCCATGTCGTCCGTAATTAAGATTTATTATGAATGTTATTTTAAAGTCTTTTTAAAATGTTCTGGCCGCGAATAATTGGGAAAATCAAAAGCATTACTGATCTATGTATCTGTACAGACGACAGCACATCAAGCTACCCCAATCTGTCAAATTTCCCTAATTGAAAGTGAACCTTATGCTTAAGTGATAAAAATTAAAATCTATAAATGAAATTTGCCAGATTGGGGTAGCTGGATGTGCTGGCGTCTGTACTTACAGAGGTCGAATGCTAAATCAATGGTGGTAATAGACTGGATCGATCTAGAATCGAGAAGAATAGTCATTAAAGATATCAAGCCAAAGCTTAAGGACCGTGTGGTGCATCAATTACTCGGGCGTTGCATGCCCTGCCTTCGTTAGAATACAAAGGGCCCTATCGGAATGGTTTCATTGTGCGTACCGGTGCATATAATAGCATTAATCGTGTATTCCGGTATATAATGAATGACACAATGCATATTCCATTGTTTAGTGTGTCACAAAATGTAGCTTTAGCTCTTTCGTTAATAGTAATTTAACTTATTTAAGAAACATTATTATTTCATTGAATTATTTTAGATATTATAAATGAATACTTTTCTTGAGTCTGCAAATTAATAGGAGGACCATTATCTACGATTAAATGTACTACCGTTAGACTAAGTAGGTATATTACGAAAAAAGTAGAAGATTTCGTTGAGTCCTTACAAATTTAGTTCGCTTTTTGCCTCCTAATTCTCACGCAATAAAAACTTGTTTATCATACTAATTATCAACATAATTTTTATCATAACAATTTAATTGCTTGGGGTAAAATTACAAAACTCAAACCTATTGTGTCTAAAGTTTACCTAATGAGTGTATGTCTCATTAGCAGTTTCTGTAAGTTTTAATTGCAGTTCTTAGTACTTCTCAGTAATTCTGAGAATCTTATAAATAGTGATGGCCCATTCTAATAGATTTGTTTATCCGCAGTATAAGCAACTAATAAAGAAGCAACACTTAAGTTAGCATTTAAAATACAGTTTAATGTAAATAAAGCATTAAAGTATCTAGTATTCTGGTTTGTATAACCATGAATTTAAGTATCTTTATGCGTATTTAAATATGTATATCTAACACGTGCTCTTGATTCATAATCTAAAATCGAATGTTTACTACCGGGATTGTTATGCCAATGTGACTCATTCCGTAACAGATTTGATTGTCCAAATATCTGGGTGGCTCAATATTAGCGTAGTTTGAATTCATCCGTGCTACTCGTATTGCTACTTTGTCAATAAATACTTATGTGTGATGAATAAGCAATAAGCTATGTATGTATTCAATTTATTCTCAGAGAAATAAGTACAACAATACGAAACAAATGAGGTAGTTGTCGTCCTTGACTCAGGAACGTAGGCGCCACCAAGAGTGGACTGCTTATTGGCCCTCTACCACGAATTCTCAAACCTATTGCCTATTTGGTACGGAAAGAGAAAGGTAGTTTAGTACATGTAAAGCCGGCTTACTCGCTCGTATAGTCTCCGACAATTAGTGGCGGCCCTGACAGAAACGAATTCGTTTGATATATAGCTGTTTGAACCGACAGAGAATTTAGTGGGAGTAATTTATTTTATCAACTAAATTTAACATTAACAAATAATTTTAGAGATTTCAATATTCTCTTACTTGACCTATCACATAATGAGTTTATCTTTCAGGAAAATATTTAGGCAATGTTCAAATTGTTAAAAATAGCATATATATGGATATATCTATCTATCAAATTGTTTCATTTTTACAATGAACATCGGCCTTGTATGCAATAAGGGGTTAAATTATATAACCCTTTATTGCATATCAAGCCATTCATGGCTTCTTGATATTATTATATTTAATAGTTTATATAAATAAAAATTGTAATTGTGTTGTAGCTATCAATATTTTATGGGTGAAATGTAACATATTCTATTTTACTGAGGTTATTATATGGTACATCAACTATTAGAGGTTATAATATGGATCCCTAAAGTGAAAGTGCTTTACTCAAAACTTAGAATTTTATAGAAGTAACTTATCTAACGTCTTCACTACTAGAATTATGAAAGAGTAACAATAAAAAAAATTAATGGTAAAAAGAAATTATAGCTATTAAAAGAGAATTTATAGCGAAATAACGTTAAAGTTACATTACGTTTCTTTACGTATGTCATAATCCTTGCAGTAAGAGTTAAGTAAGCTATTTCTAGTAATGCGTAACACAAAATGTTAATTGGTTGTTCAAAATCGCTATCAGAACAAATTGAAAATAATATGTATAATCTGAAAACGTTTTAAAATACATTTCAACATCTTAAGTTTGTTGACAAAATCTTATACGCGAATTAACATATAAAATTGTGGTTCCGGTTTTATTTTAAAATTATCTAATAATAACGATCCAAAGCAAGCAGGACACAAGAGTGAGATTTTACGGTAATTATATAATTCCTTATCTAATATTCGATGTTGGAATGAATATTTTTAATCATCATCATATCAGCCGAATGATTTCCACTGCTGGACAAAGGTCTCCCCCAAAGATCTTGACAATTGCCGGTTTTGCGCTATTCGCATCCAGCGGTTTCCAGCGACCCGCACAAATATTGTTAATCCTTTGTAATATTGTTATAGTTTAAATTTACCATTAATAACGGTACTCTAACGGTAAGAGACTTGGCGAAATAAAGCTACATAATGCGTAATAAATGTAACAAATATGTAGTATCGCGTAAAAATACAAGAAGTAACAAAACGACTCGTGATTTTTTAAGCTATTGTTTGATATAATCCACCAAATCGTAGTTAAACGGTAAATACAAGTCACTGACCACCAATGCAATATGTCACGAACCACGAATGCCGTAAAAATATCTTAATAGTCCTGTTAACAACGACGAATTTAGGTCAGTCTTGTCAGCATAATATAAAAGCAAACGTTTTTTATTGATACTCGTTGAGTCTTAAATTATAAAATTCAAGTCTCATCCAGTCAAGACCCAGTTCGATATATATTACTGAATATTTTTTGTTTACTGTCCGAAACAATTATAAACAGGGTTTTGATTTATAGTGTCCACCTTCCAATAAAATATCATGAAAAATATGAGAATATTTTATGAACAAATGTGAATAAAATTTTTAGTTACGTGTAATGTTTATCATAACTATCATAATATCAAGCTTTATATGTACCGTCAAATTCAATACTGGGAAATTATAACATTAATCGTCTGGTAGGGCTCGAACCAGCTCCCTCTACCGATCCAAAGTACACCGGCACATCAAATTCATGATTCATGTCCGGGTTATATGTTGATATGTTTGTGAAAGCTCATAATGATAACACCCTTGAAACTCAAAAAAAATTATGGCACTATTCGAAACGCAAAGTATAAATTAAATTTAAAACTGGGAAATCATTAATTTTATAGTCCGGTGGGATCGAACCAGGGAACCTATCCGGTAGCGTAACAATACACACTGGTAGGTCAAATTCATGAATCCCTTGCTACCTTGACCATCAATGAACTTTGTTTCTAGAAACCCAGATTTGAGTTTAAGTTTTCGCCTTGCATTGTGAATAAATTTATATTTCCTGACTGTCGAGAATTCCTTATCATATTTAGAACCATTTTGATAATTTAATTGACTTATAAATGGGACACATTTATTGCGTGTGCGCTTTGGTTTGCGTTTCCGAAATATCTTTCGTGACGACCTGCAATTGATCTGAATGTTCAAAACTTAGACCGTTTATTTCAGTCTGTTGTCAACCAAAATTATTTGTGTAGGTGGGAGATATTTCACAAAACTTTTTGATATTTTAGCAATAGTTTTAATATACACGCAGCGATTTTTTCGTCGTTAGGTTTCAAAATGTATATGTAAACGTTGCTGTAGAAGTAAATCGAGTTACCGATGGAGAAGTTGATTGGGGTATATAAATAGCCGAAGCGGCATCCCGGCCTCCGGAGCCGGTCGGCGTGGACAATAGATTCCGTAGACGAGACGCGTTCCATATGGATGAACCGCTAAAGGGCATACATGATCGCGTTTTAAATGCTACGTCGCTCGTTCAATGGGAAAGTCCAATATTTTAATTGCTCATTGTTTTTGTGGAGAGACTTGGTGATAGTAGTTTGAGTAACTGTTCGTCATAAAATTATTTCACAATAAACACCCATTGTTTCTTCTACTTTAATAATTCCTTTTTATAAGCCATACTCTTTGCCTATTAATTTCCGGAGTAGGCCCTTTATCTTTAAAATTTCAGACACTTGATGAAACCAGTAACCCAGATGTTAAGTCCAGTTGTCAGTTTCTAATATGCTACCGATTATTATTGTTGCCCTCATGACGAATGAAATGTTCCTTCCTGTAGGACGCATGGAGTCACAGGTAACTGATGTCCTATTTACTCAAAGGTTTGTCCGGTGCGAGGATCATACTGGCATGCTCGCGGCTTCAGCAGACTGATCGGACAATTTGAAGTGCTCGGTCACAGGGATAAGCTAGTAAGTTAGTTAGTTATAGATTTAACAAAACCAATGGGTATTTAACTATGGTTTCATTATTTGTCTATGAAACCTTTAACCATTCACTACAGTAGACCTTATAACTACTCAGTATAAACTGAGAGCTTTTTTTAAAAACAGAGTCGTCTATTTGGGATTGCATACTTTTAATATTTTTACGATATCATGTTGTTAAAGCATTTGAAACCGATCGCTTAGTAATTTACCCTGAGTATGAGAGTATAAGTCACTCGGAGATTTGTCTTCTGTGATCGCAGTTCAGCGAAGCCTTTTGCACACAGTTTCATGATTTATCCTGGACATTTATCACCAATTACAAGGTAAGGTAATGAAATATGACTTAATATAAATTAAAAAAGAATATTACTTAACTTATTAGTAATAATAAATACTCACATGAAAGTTTTGGAACGTTCCAAAGTATTTTTGTTATTTTATATACATATTTATCTAGTGAGTCTTGAGAAAATATCTTCCGAAGAACCATATTAAAAAACTAAAAAAACGGCATTAATATTCATACGAATGTTATGCTTATCCTAAAATAAAGCGATAAATATCTGTAAGAATCGTTAGCTAGTCTGCCACAAAAAATATGGCTTATAAAAGTTATAAATTAAGACATAAAATCAACACTATTTACACTAACGAAACACATACATTCATCAAAAATAATGTGAAGACATAAAAAGGGAATCTCAATTATAATGATGATATACTTAAAAGAAAGCTTTCTTCTCCCACGATTTATAGTTCATATTAAAGTAGAGCAGCTGTAACGTTTTGAGCCACTTCCGAAATCTGATGTGCTCGTGCGAAGATAACGTTGAAGTGGGTTTTGGAGATATGCTAATAGCAGACTTGCGGGAGATATCACGACGCCTTCACGAGCTCAGCTCGTTATCTAGTGGAGGCGACGACGGCGCCGCGCAATGGCGTCGTTACCAGTTAGTAGTCGTCATTTGTCGTTGTACAAATGCCACTTATAGCACTTACAGTAGTTATAGCCAACACATTACGTATGCACGCAACTATGCAGTGCATGCAGTCTGCATAGTAAAAGTAAATTGTGAACCGCAGCGAAATTACAACGAAATGTCATGCTGAATTATACAAAACGCGAACAGGAAATTGATTAGTGACGTGCTTATTAAATATTGAAGCGGCTTAATCCGACCGCTCTGATTATAATTATTATTATTTATATTTTTAGGCATTAAAATTAATCTATAGGTAAGTGTTTCAACATTGACGGTTCATTAATAGGTCTTTACCTATGAAATTGCCGTTCTGCAGTACTGGCCATTTCAAATCAAAATAATTTTTGTTTGGCTAAGAATTCTAATTTCAAATTAATTTTATTTTAAAAACATGGATTCTTTTTTCCAAAAGTAGTCATTTCTTTATTGATTAGTGTTACATTTTCATCGCATTTCAATCTTTTTCGTCATCATGGATACGTTAAAAATTCGAGTAATTATGGAATATGAGTACCGTCGTGGCAGCAACGCGGCACAAGCGGCACGCAACATCAACGACGTTTACGGAGCTAACACTACAAACCAACGCACCACCTGTTATTGGTTTGCTCGCTTCCGTTCTGGAAATTTCGACCTGAAAAATGAACCTCGCGGTCGTCCGAAGACTTTGGTCGACAATGACGAATTAAAGGCGGTTGTGAAAGCTGATGATACACAATCTACGGCTGAATTAGCAGCAGCTTTCGACGTTAGCGTCAAAACAATATTGGTCCATTTGCGTCAAATTGGCAAGGTAAAAAAGCTTGACAAATGGGTGCCCCACGAACTCAATGATCGCCAGCGCGAAGTACGCGTCGAGACGTGCCTTGCACTGCTCAACAGACACACAAATGAAGGAATTTTGAACCGCATTGTTACCTGCGATGAAAAATGGATTCTGTTTGATAACCGCAAGCGCTCAGCAAGTTGGTTGGATCCTGGTTCAGCACCTAAACAATGCCCTAAACGAAAACTTACCCCTAGAAAAGTGATGGTCACTGTTTGGTGGTCTAGCGCCGGTGTGATTCATCACAGCTTCTTACCAAACGGGGTGAGCATTACTGCAGATGTGTACTGTGAAGAACTGAGCACAATGATGGAGAAGCTGGCGCATCTCCAACCAGCATTGGTCAATCGCTCGTCTCCGCTGCTCCTGCACGACAACGCGCGACCTCATACTGCACAGCAGACGGTCTCCAAGTTGCAAGAACTGGGGTTGGAAGCTCTCCGTCATCCGCCCTACTCACCAGACCTTGCGCCTACAGACTACTACTTTTTCCAGAATTTGGATAACTTCTTGGCGGGAAAAAAATTCAATACCCGAGAGGCAGTACAAAATGCCTTTGAAGAATTTGTTGCCTCCCGTCCAGCTGATTTCTTTAAGAAGGGCATCAATAAACTGCCACTGCGATGGCAAAGATGCATTGATTGCATGGGTGATTACTTCGATTAATACAAATAAAAAAATTCATGAAAAAAATTCGTTTAAATTTTTTCATACAAAACGGCAATTTCATAAGTAAAGACCTATTATTTCTTTTTTTGTAAATAGGTCAGGTTATCTACCTATTTATTAGTATTCCTAAGAGTTCGTTTTTGTGTGACATGTAGGTTGTCTTAGTTCATAAATTGTTTGACACTCAAAGCAGCACTAATTTCCCATTGAAATATGCATGAATTCTTAGTAAAATTAAGAGTTTTAATGTACTTACTTCATTTTGATATAACATGCCCATTTCATGTACGATTTAAGTGCTAAATGGTTAAATACTTAGACTACAATAAAACTATTTATCTACTAATCATAACATTTTTGTTACACATCTCCCTTTACCATCCTAAAAGATCTTTCCTAGTTGACCAAAGTCGACAAAACCTAAAAGAGGCAAGTCATACCACAATACTTGCACGTCAGATCTTTCACTCGCCTGTGCACTTCTTACTTATTCCAAGGCCACACTTAAAAATGTTTCCAAGAAATATTATTTATCTGTTTAGTGTATTGTTTCTATTAAAGTGTGACTAAAGTCACTGACGTCGTTTATTACATCAATTCCTGCTTTTTTAATTTTATAATTAGCATAAAATGTGTTATTAGTGTTATTACATTAATAACACATTTTATTTGGTTTGGTGAAAGTAGTTACAGTCTTACACCCGCTATTCTGTTTGCCTGGAAGGGATCGCATAGAATTTATAACTGTAAACTATAGTGCATAATAGATTTTCCTAATTTTATTTAAATAACCACTATTCAATTCAAAGTTTGCTTTTTTCCAGAGTACCAACCTCACCTTACGAAAACTCGTAAATAGCTTGCGGCTAAAATAAGAACATGAAATCTCACGATGCTCTCAACCTTGAACTAAAAGAACAAGCTGATTTTATAGATACTATGGTCACTTAATAGATGTAGCCACGGCCACGACCGCCTCGTAAACATAAATAAACTACCTAATTAGGAACGAGAGGAAAAGGGGATTAAATCTGTCACCTTTACGCATAAACACTATAAATATTACTACGAATTCGAATTTAATAAGGACTTGCGGGTAGCAAGTTTATTAAGAAATTTGTTCAGTCTAATTCCGTATTTATAAATCCAACTGAGATGATTTATGAATTAGATTAGAACCAAGTTAGAAGAAAGGCACAGCACCAAGCAAAATTAATTTCTAAATACGAAATACATAGGCCATGCGTGCTTTACGTATACAATTTGTATGTATGCATGATCCTGTGACACAATTATTAATCTAGTGTGGGTTTATCAGCGCCTGATTTACTCCCAGGCTATGTAGGTTTGATATAGATAACCAACTAAACAAAAAATTACTATAGTAGTCCTTGAGAAAGGGAAGAGCGTTATGATCCATTAGGGTAAAAGCTTATAAAATATAGTTGGTATTAGTGGGCCAAGCAGGTAGAAGCGGAAGAGGCTGGTAGACGCATTTTGATAGCTAGCCTACGGCTGTCAAAAATCGAAATCAGGGACTGGGCACTGTCTTTACTCTTGATATTTTAGGTAAAATATAAAATACAAAGAAACAAAAAGAATGAAACATATAACATACATAACCAATAAAACATAGTTCAATTAAGAGGCAAACTCAGTTTCAGACGGGTCGAGGTTTTGCTAGCGGCGTTGCATACATACTGCCTGGGATATAAGGTGTTAAAAAACACGACACAGAATTTAAAAATTTATATAATGTAGGTATGGTATATTTTCCCTAAGATACGAATAACAATAATTTATTTTGGTGTTGATCCAAAATTTTACTCACTTTGCCACAATCTTGCCCAACCGATGAGATTTCTTAGATAAACCTATATTTGTAGAAGTTCTTCTCCCTCCGAAACTCAATTTAAATAAACGTCTTATAAACAAACCTGATAAAAACTAAACCTTTTTCTTGTTCCTAATAAAACTATTTAAATTCAGTGAACTTTAGACAAACATATAGGAGAACGAAAACCTCGATGCCATGGATTATTGTATAGTTTGCTCTTTCATTCCTATACGTGGAAAGCGAGAGAGTTTTGGAAGTAGCAATTCTTCTTTAACTATTCCCAGAAGAGAACTGAGAATCAATAGTCAAGTCAAGTCAAACGAGAGCGTAGACGTTTTATCGAATGTTTGTGTTGCACATGTTCTCTTTCATTGTAATAAATCACGTTCTGACTAGCATTATACATACATATTTCATAACGATAATTCCTAAAACTTTAAAGTCTGCCGTATAAAACAACAAGGCCATCTAGTATTACTTTATTACAACAGAAAAAATGTATTTACGTACAACGTACAATTTAGTTTTGGGTTATGTTCCAGATAATTGCAGTCGTAATTGGCACATGTTGAAAAATAGAACTAGACATGACAAAAAATATCTAGATTCATATCAAATTATAAAGGATTCTCAATGTTTTTTGTGTGTTTTGTTATGTGTAAGTCGCAATGGTACATTAGCGTAAGGTTATTTTTAAATTTAAAAGGGGTTAGGTAGGTGTGAGGTGGCAACCATATAGTACAACTATAACCGCTTATAAGAGTAAACGAGACAAAGGTGTGCAAGGATCGTGACAAATGGAAATCCGTTGTCTCTTCCTACCCCTCTAGGAAACAGGCGTGAGTCTTTGTATGTATATGTAGTGGCTTAGTTATATAAATCGTTTTGATCGTACACATGGACCAAAAATGTTCCGCCATTTTTGTCCAGGGTACTGCATTACTTTGAGAAGATTCTTAAAAGGAATTGCTACTGCCGAAGCTGTCATGTAGGAAAAAGTAAACAAAACTGAAATCTACAAAGCCAAGGTTACGTATTCTTGAATCTCCTCCAAAACGAAACTGATATTTTTTTCCGTAGGTAATCAAACAACAAGACATGGGCCATTTCATTTTTTGTCGTTTCTTGTAGCCAGATTTGTTTAGCAGACGTATATTTTACGTTATTCCAAACATTGAAAATAGCCTCTTTTTCATTTTCGTAGAGGCATAATTATTATAAAAATGGGCAAATATCTATATTAATAGTTTTATTGCCAATTGTCTCTAATACTGAAATAGCTTTGTACTTCATACCGGATGAAATGATCCTCAAACTTGTAAAACCAAATCACTGTTACAATTTATAATGTATGAGAACGCTTACTGCTAGATATGTAAGGCATCGTCATCGTCAATCGAATAGTAACCGAGAGATTACTAAGTAATAATACTATAGGCTGTACGTAGGAGGCAGTTTAGTTTCCAAGCGGTAGCGTAAATCTTTTAATCATAGGGTCTATTATCGAGTTGAATTAATGAATCGATTGTGTCAACGATGGACAACGCCTACAGGGTGCGAATCAGCAAATGGCGTGCTCGCCTTATTTGTAAAAATTCTTTAGCTTCATGGTGTTAATCATTAAATCCAGTTAATCTATTAGGATTAACTAAATTAGTAGCTTCATCTTGTGCTCCTAAATTTCCCCCTTCATTAATCTGCGGTATATATGATACTTTCATAATTTATCATAAAGAGATCAGATGTTTCTTCGATTTTTATAAGTCAACACGAAATACCCATCAGACCGAACAACTTTTGCTAAGACCTTATTCCTACATGTGTTATGCTGTAGCTGGGCCGTTGGATTTCCACAACAGGTATTCCAGATCTTAAATTTTTATACGTCAACAGAGAGAGCTCATCAGGCTGAACCACTCTTGCTAAGACGTCATTCCTATATATGTTATAGTATCGCTGGGCTCTTGTAGTTCCACAATAGGTGTTCCAGATCTTCAATTTTTATACGTTAACAGAGAGTGCTCATCAGGCTGAACAAACTCCTTCCACTCTTGCAAAGACGTCATTCCTATATGTGTTATAGTGTCGCTGGGCTCTTCGAGTTCCAGAACAGGTGTTCTGGATCTTCAAATTATACTCTCAGCAGATAATGCTCATCACGTGGAACAATTTTTGCTATGGTATGGTTATGTATGGATTAACAGTTCATTATGACATATTATTATGTAGGAACTAGAAAAAGTTACTTGACATAAATCGATGGATACATCCATACATGCTTTGATTGTTAACTTCTTATACATATAGGTCGCTTTATAAATTTCCAACATGTTTGTCTTTAATTAAATGCAATTTATTGTTTTTTTCATTGGTTGTTATCACTTTTCAGTTCATTGAACTTTTCTTAATGGTTTTATTATTTTTCTACGGATAACAACATAAATGATAACACTTTTGATTCAACGATTCTTGTTATAGATGCGGTTATCTGTATAGATAACCGCATCTATAACAAAAATAGTCGAAAAACTCAAATCTATATTTGAGCTGTCTACATCGGGATCGAATTTTTTCAAGCACTTTATATTCTTTGAATAACCTTTCTAGTTATAAAACTTCTCCAAGATTTGCGACATTATTGTTAAGTACATTTTATATTTTAGAATGTTGCATTAGCACAATGCTTGCAATGAAAAGCTAAATTTAACATTCATAGTAAGATAGTTACTTGGTCAAATTTGACAATGCTTATTAGTTTCTGCAACTTAGGCAGCTTATGTAAATATGTAGGCCTAAGCCGCAACGTAATGAAACTTGCTGTACCCTTTTCACATACTCGTACAACCGAATGAATATGTCAGTGTTACCTATCAAATCAGCTCTGAAACACCGTTTAACTGCTATTTTTTAAGTAGTATGACATAATTGGATTGCAACACTTTCTCGGATACTCAATAGTCACGTTTTAACAGTGCTCCTAATTAAAAATAGTTATTAAGTGTTAAAATCACCGGTCACGTAATTTAAATTAAATAACAGTTATAATAAAGTTATAATACAACTTATTATATAGTGTCCATAACCAGTTACTAGTATTTTATACTGATAATTACCAAAACTAATTTAACTAACAATAAAAAGTAACGTCCATAATTCGAAGTGAACAGTAATCTATCTATACGCGTAAGTGACACCAAATGGCGCTTTAGACCTTTTGGGCACGGCCTCAGTTACCGACATCAAGTGAGTGCTGGTATTGTATATTTGACCGAAACCAAAGCTGTTTGTAAGTATTAATTACTTACTAAATTGAGCGTATACCTACCTACAACTACTTCACGTGAAGTACTATCTGCTGTGTTAACTGTTAACGTGTTCCTGCCCGACTTAAACTGAGTTTACAATGCCACCGAAAAAAGCATCTACATCATCACGTCAGGAAAATGCCAAAGCGGATACGTGTTCTGCGCCCGTCATCGAACCTGAAAATGAGAGCTCTAATAATATTGATGGGATGGCTGTAGGTATAACTGATCTAAAACACTCGCTAGCTTCCTTCAAAGTTCAACAAAATATGATACAGGAAAGCATAAATAATATTCAGAGGCAAAACAGTGATATAGTAAAATCTATGGACTTTATGTCAAAGCAGTACGAGGATATGAAGAACAAACTAATCGCTATGGAGACTGAGCGACGTACGCACCTAGCATATATACAAACATTAGAATTAAAAGTAGAAAACCTAGAGAGAACTCAAAAGCAAACCACCATAGAGATAAGAAACGTTCCCACCCAAAAAAATGAATCTAAGAGTGATCTAATCAATTTGGTAAAAAAAATTGGGACAGCCACAAAAATTAGTGTTGAAGAAACTCATATTAGAGATATATTCCGCTTGAAGTCAGATAAAGTGGCCAACAGATCCATCATAGTAGATTTCTCGTCAGTTTTATTGAAAGAAAAAGTTTTAACGTCGATAAAATCTCACAACCGGACTAATCAAGACAACAAACTAAATACGACTCACTTAAAACTCGACGTACCACCTCAGCCAATATACATTGCCGAATCACTTACCCAAAAGGCAAAAAGATTGTTCCACCTAGCTCGTGATTTCAGCAAGAAAAACCGTTATGAATTCTGTTGGACCGCCCATGGAAGGATTTTCCTGCGCCAGAAGTCAGGCGCTCCGTCCCATCGGATTGACAGCGATTGTGATTTAGAAAAACTGAATTGTCGACCAGAACTGTGACTAGTAAATCATGTATGGCTTTTATACTTTATTTTTAGTACTGCAGTCTTTCCTACAGTTGGTCATGTTTTCACCTATCTTATTTTTAAATTTATAATTCATTACTACGTACGCTCACACACATACCATATGTCTCAATACTCTAACCACATAATTTTCAACATTACACGACAAATACTCACAAAAAGCACAACAGTTAAAACTTTAATCTATCCTTTAATTTTATCATACGAGTGTAAAAAGCTGATATTTATACATTTACTAGTTTTTTTGCAATTTAAACATTATTATTTGCATCACATAAAGATATGCGTTTTAGAACTGTTACGTTAAAAATGCTGTTTCTGGATAAAATATTGTCCGACATTGATTCATCTCAAGTTTCAGAATCAATGATCTGCTCTCCTGAAAATTTGATTAATCACATAAATCTACATCGTACAAGTCTAACTGTAATGCACACTAACATTCGTAGTGTAGCATCCAATTTTGATGCACTTATTATCCTTATAGAGCGAACCTGCATACAGTGTGATATTCTTATTCTGACGGAATGCTGGCTGAGCAAATCCCCGGTTGCACCTAAACTCTCTGGATACACATCGTATTCCTCAGATTATCTCAATCAAAATGATGGTGTCCTTATATACGTTAAAACTGAAATCAGACATTTCATATTGAAACCGTCAGTGTTAGATGCCAATTGTCTTATTCTTCAACATGATAACGAGTATGCTGTCGTAGCCGTGTACAGATCACCATCATATCGCAATATAAATACATTCTGTGACAGTCTTGACCTGTGCCTTGACTCACTGAAGTCGGTTAAATCAGTGATTTTAATTGGCGATATTAATATAAATATTTCCCCAAATGGTAATGATCCGAACTGTAGCAATTATCTTAATCTGATGGCTTGCCACGGTTTGCTAGCTGCCCACGAGTTGCCTACTCGTAATACAAACTGCACTGATCATGTCATGTTAAGATCCGATAGGCATGCCGTTACATATGTACTGGATTCACCTATAACAGATCATTCTCCACTTGTTTTTTGCCTAGATTGTAACATTAAAAGATATACCTATAATTCTACACTCACGAAGATTAATTATCCATCATTAATATCGAAACTCACAAAAACTGATTTTACTTCAATCTATTCTACGAATGATGCTAATGTTGCAGCTTCAACTCTTAGTGAAATTATTTGCAAAGCCATCGCAATAAATTCTAAACAAATCACTATTCCTCACCGAAAGCGTACTATCAAACCATGGATAACCCCTGGTTTGGTACGATGTATAAGACATAGGGATAAATTACACACCAGATCTAAAATTGATGTAAATAACGCTATACTTAGGGTCACTTACACTAGATACCGAAACTTCTGTAACAATCTACTAAAGAAGCTAAAGATAGCCTACGAGAAAGCAGAATTTGTTAAAAACAAAAATAATCCAAAGGGAACGTGGAACACGATCAACAAAATTACAAATTTAAAGTCATCTTCACTTCCTCCTCTGGAGCTGCTTAATCTTAATGTAGATCCATGCAAGTCCCTAGACTTGGTCAATCATTACTTTGCAGATATTGGTAAAACGTATGCAAATGCAATCTTATGCAAACAGGGTATTAATCAACCAAATGTAAATGGCGGGTGTAATACATTTCAATCACCAAAAGATTCCATGGCACTATTTGACACGGACCGTTGTGAGATTATAACCATTATTGATAACCTGAAAAATGACTCTGCAGCTGGTATCGATAATATATCGACACAAATAATAAAAAAGACGAAAAGCAGCTTAATTTCTCCCCTGACACATATATATCAACTCTGTCTGACTACAGGTGTTTTTCCAAATGTCCTGAAAAGGGCGTTAGTTCATCCCATCCATAAGTCTGGGGACAGAGAGAGTGTTGGAAACTATAGACCAATATCGGTACTCTCAGTCATATCTAAAATCCTTGAAAAGCTCTTAAATTCCAGACTTGTCAATTTTCTTAACCAAAACAATCTGATTGCACAAAACCAATTTGGATTTATAAAAGGCAAGTCAACAGAAGATGCTACTCTATTATTGACTGAGACGATTGCTAAAAATCTTGACAACAAGGAGAAAGTTATAGGTGTGTTTCTAGATTTGTCTAAAGCCTTTGACACTGTATCCATTCCCCTGCTTCTTTCCAAAATGGAAAAAATTGGTATACGTGGTATTGCACTTGATATTTTCCGATCCTACCTTTCAAATCGGACCCAGTTTGTTAAAGTTGGTAACTATACAAGTGCTCAAGCATCACTCTCTTTTGGCGTTCCACAAGGTAGCGTTATAGGCCCGACTCTGTTTCTCCTCTATATTAATAGTTTGTGTATGAAATCAATGCCAAATTGCAATATAATCACTTATGCTGATGACACAGCGCTCATTGTACATGGTAAGACATGGGAAGAGGCGCAATATTATACTGAGAATGCGCTCAGAGATGTTATGATGTGGCTAAATGTGAATCTGCTAACTTTAAATGTTGATAAAACTTGCTACATTACTTTCGCTCATCGTACTGATTTACAACCGTCAATAGAGTTTAAAGTTAGTGCACATACCTGTGTTATTATAAATAAATGCAATTGCCCCATACTAACTCGTACGCAAAATATAAAATATCTTGGGCTCATAATAGACAGTTCCCTAAACTGGTCAGCTCACATATGCCAACTTACATACCGTATAAGGAAACTTATCCCTGTATTTAGAAAACTTAGAAATTCAGCTGATCTTCCAACGCTTTTATGCGTTTACCACGCCCTTGCTCAGAGTTTGCTCCAATATTGTATTATTGCTTGGGGTGGAATCAATAAGACTACTCTACTTCCAATAGAACGTGCACAGAGAGCAATATTAAAAGTAATTCTTGGAAGACCGCGAAGATACAGCACTGAGCTCTTGTACAGGGAATGTTCAATACTGACCGTAAGACAGCTTTTTATTCTTGTCGCTGTTCTCCATAAACATAAAACTATTGGTTTTAAACAAATAATAAAACGAAACAAAACGAGAATCTGCACAATGGTCCCTCATAGAACTACACTTGCTCGACACCAATACTATATAATTAGTAACAAATTGTACAACGCCGCAAATGATGTAAATAACATCTACACACTTTCGACCTATAAATGCAAGATTGTTTTACGAGACTGGCTCTTACGCTTAAATTATATCGATACAGAAAAAATTGTAAATGCTTAAAACACACACACACACACACACACACACACACAAACACACACACACACACACACACACAAACACACGTACACACACACACATACACACACACAGTGTATTTGAGATAATGTATACCTTATAATAGTATTTGTTTTATGTACTTAGCACAAATCTTAGCTAATAGTTTGTTTATTTTTAGTTTTTAATCTTAGTTTTTTGGTACTTGGTTATTGAGTAAAGACAATTTTAGAGGTAAGACGCTGCCGACTGTCACACAGTTTATACTAGTACAGTCGTCAACGAAATCTCTATTTTAAATAAAATTTTCATTGTTGTATTTTTATTAAGAATAAGAGAATTTGTATGTATTTCTAAATGTAAAATAAACTTATTATTATTATTATGTCAATTATAATGAGAATAATAAATCTTAATTATTAAGTTGACAAGCCCTAAACCAAATCAACATCAGCAATTACATTTTTTAATTATAACTTTTCTGACTTCACGTATTATGGTGGATGGCAGCATAAATGATAATTATTATAAATAAATGAATATTCTATACAGGTGTTTAGAGTATGCTTAAATAATGTGTTTTTATCGTTCATTGTTGAAAAAATATAACAAATATGCTAAGTGGACTGCATAAATAAATACTTATTAAATGCGATAGATAGCTACTCGTAAACTTATGATAAACAGGGAATAAAACAGCAGGGCGTCTCTAAAAAGTAAATAAAATCTGTGTTTATCTGACTAACTACAGGAAAAAATAGATAAATTAATTAACTTTTAAATTTATTTGTCCTTTGATACAAATTCTTGTCTTTTTCTTGCAGATAATGACTACATTAGCAACAACGATAACGCTAAAGATAAGTGATGTCAGGTCTAATATTTCATACCGCTTACTTTAATCTTCAGACATGCGTTATGTGAGATGGCTATCGAAACGACAGTCTAAAATTGATCACGACTCAATTTTTTGCCTATCTAAACATAAGACGTATTAAAGCCGGTAGTAACTTGCGTCTCAGGACGATTTTAATTACATGTTCGCGACTATACGGCTTCGCCATTTTTTACTTGTGACCGAAGAGATTATGTAACAAGCAGTTTAAAATTAAGGGTCTATAAATATTCACAATAAAAGATGTTCATTCCGTAAGATACTTCTATACGTACAACTGGTTGGACCAGTGGTATAAGGAATGCAAAGCCGGGATTTCGCAGTGAACGCACACATAAGACTCCTGTTTTTGCATGGCTCTTGCGTGGCTCTTGCGTGGGTGTACCAGACAGAAATTTACTATTTGTTTAATTTACAACCGGCCGTATAAAATAAATTGATTATGATTATGTGTATAATTGGCGAAAGCCACTTGATAAAACGCTGGATGTTGTACAATGTATTACAAAACATCCTTATATAACTTTTAGATCATATGCATTTTTCTAGCTTTTGCTATTTTCTGATATGAGAGACATATGTCTTAGATATTCGATTTACACAAAAAGGCGTTTTAAGTTTAAAACCTGCGCCTGTATGCGGCATCGTAGCTCTCAAACGCATGGACCTATATTATTTGGGTAACTACCTGAAGCGATTTAGTTCTTGCCTTTGTTTAATAAAAATCAGTTGAGATATGACGCCTATAGTTCGTCCATAAGGTTTTTACTGCTTCATCGGACGTTAGAGGTGACCCCCACCAAGTAATCTAGCAAATAAGACAACAAACTATATAACCCGCGTCAGAGATGATGAGAGGGTCGGTTTATAGGGGCGTTTGGTTCTACTACCGCTGTACGTTTATACACGAGCTGCTCGTCCTATGAGGATCGGATGAGGTATTTCATCGATATGAATGCACACTATGGGGACATGGAAGACGATGGTGGTCAGAGCTGTCGAAAAGTTATACTTTATGGGTTGTAGAAGTTGGCGATGTTCTTCATACATTTCAGAAATAGTTATCTAGTTTTAAATTATTACTGGACTAAAGATGAGACCAAAATAACACATTACAATATTTGTTTGAGTTTAGCATTCAGAAGAAAATTATATAGGATCCAATAGGTTTTTACAAGATCAGGTACTCCTATGCCTGCCTATTGCCTATTAATCCTATTTAATTTATTTCATATCTACGCATATTTAAAATATACATTACATACATACACACCTAGTAGTTAATACATACATAATCTTAGTTGCCACGACAAGGACTCATATAATTCAAATAATTGGTAAAATGTAGCAATTCAATATTGGTGTTCCAGTTTCTTTCTGTAATAGGTATCTAGCTACATTCTTTATGGTAAGACGGGAGTGGTGGTCAAACCATTAAATAGCTTCAAGCTTCAATACACGTGGGTATAGGCAATCTCGATCTTTGTGACGCCCACCGAGCTATCGTTTTAATAACGTAGTGAAACCTGATCGTGTTTCCATGTTGGATACTGATCGGGTTTAGAGTGTCTTTAAGACAGCCGTTTGATCCCGATCATAGTAGAAATTATATTTCATATTCTGATGTTGCTTTAGATGGACAGTTACTTACTTTTACGAGACTTATTCAGGTAAATGTTTGTTCACTTTACTTATGCAAAATGTAAGTCTAATAAACTTGATTATTACAAATTGAATCGTATAGTGGGAGACAAACCTGCATTTTATACTACCCGGAATTGATTCTCTAGCCGTTAGGTTACAAACGATGCACACCTGTAGATCAAATTTACAAGTGAGTTTACTAAATCCCTTATGAAAGTTTCATTGGTTGACATTTTTTTGGATACATGACCGACTGATATCTTTACATGGTTGATACTAAAGAGAATAGGAAGTTCGATTAACCACGAACTATTCCATTTATGATTCACTCGTTTTTCGTTTATATAATAAATTATCTTGTATCAAATAAAAAAAATAACTAATTTGTTAAATTTTATAAGAATATAGAAGATTTTGCAAGAGATTTATTAAAATATTTATCATCCAAATCTATCTAATTATTGAATTTAGACCGATTCATGTTTATGATGATACGTATGTGCATACAGACAACATCAGAGGAAACATGCAATTACAAAATATGCTTTTCATGCACTGGTTCTTACGTATATACGACGGGACAGTATAATACAAGCAGTAATACTGCTTATAGCTAGCTAGCCAAGCGGATCAATAGATTCTACAACCAAGCTTTTGTTAACTTTAATAATCAGTATGCAATTGGTGGGGAATTATTGCATTGTACACCATATTGACGGCGAAAATTTACGGGGTTTTAATAAGTAATCTTGATAGTACGGACAAAATATGAGTATAGGTTGTCCCCAAATATATGTATATTCTTAGTTTTATTGAGCTTTAACTAGAGCACTTTATACATATAAAGTATAGGGCAGCTGATTCACTAAAGCAGCGCTCTTGTTGTCTGGAGTATCTAGGTAAAAATCAACAACGTCTCTTAGGCATAACCTGTACATATTTAATTACAAAAAGTGACGCTACGAACAAAATTAAAAGATGACGATGGTGGTGAGCAAATGTCTTTCTTTCCTTCTTTGAAAGGATACCGCCCGCACAAGGGGAGTAAATCCTTGTATCGCGGGGGATTCTACAAACATGCATTTCACAGACACCCAGCACAGCCAGACTGCGAATAACAATTAATGGGTCACACAAATAATTGTTCTATGCGAGACTGAAACAAGAGGGCGCGGACGTATTAGAGGCGACCACCTTAACCACTGTGCCAAATGTAGAGTCTAACATAATCAAACAACTAGTCTAACATAATCTAACAAATCACAGTACTAGTACAGTTCAAGCATTTCCCATCGTATAAAAGAAGGAATATCGAAATCTGTTCAGAAACTACGGATATATATCGCGTACCTTACAAAAATATACCAAACTAGCGGCCCGGTACGTGCTTCACTACGCTTTTAAGTATTAGTACAAATTGTTTGTATATGGGAGTATAGAAAGATGTTGATTTTACACTTTTTCAAGATTTTTTTAAATTTTCTCTACGTACAAACCTTCCCTGGACTTCCACGAATAATTCAAGACCAAAATTAGCCAAATCGGTAAAGGCGTTGTTGAGTTGTAACATTACAACGAAAAGTGGCATTGATTTTTATATATATAGATATATATTTCCATTATATTAACTTTTAAACTGTTTGTTTATATTTTGAATTTTCAGAATTCAAATTGTCATCATCATTATGTTTACTCAACATAGTCAATATACATCTTCAACAAGTCATGTCATTACTTGCTACAAATTAATAGTATTTGAGTAACATTACTGAAAAATAAAAGAAGTTATCACAATATGACACGTATTGACACAGATGACAAATAGTACAGAGACTAACAAAACACTATCAATTGAAAAAACATGCATGTTATGTAGCTACTAAAACAGATGTGATGTTAGCTAGGGAGCCACCACCTACCACTATCAGATCGTTCACATCAGTTCGTGACTAATTAATTACTCCAGCAAACACGCCATTAATTTATTTACGTGGATCTCCGACACATGCATATAATGTATGTTGGGCCTGTTGGCGTGGTTGGCAATTGCTTGCTTTTCACGCCGCAGGCCGTGGGTTCGATTCCCACCCAGGACAGATATTTGTGTGCATGAACATGTCTGTCCTTCTGAGTCTGTATTTACAAAAGAAAATTAGTATATGTAGTATATCAGTTACCTATCCGGTTTCCATAGTACAAGCTCTGCTTCGTTTGGGATCAGATGGCCGTGTGTAAATAATGTCCCAGGATATTATATTATTCGCTGTGTACCTGTGTTATTGTCAGCAGTACCATTACGTTAGTATGTGTTATTTCATGTAACATGATCTACTGCTATCTGTGCATTTGGCCTAAAAATATTATATTAACAATTGCGGCACGTGTCAGCGGCCATTAGCTATCAAAATAAAGTTCAGTTGGACACAGTAAAATTTTTAAACAAATAATATTCGAAATCGGAACTTGAATACTTGATTAATTATACAAAACATATTGAGCGTAGTGAATAGGAGCAGGTGGTAATGGTTTAGCCTATTCCTGGTCATCATTGTATTGTAGATAAATGAATAATGACCACCTATTAATATTTTGTTGTCAATTATTATACAAAATTGTAATTTAACTTATTTCTATTGTATAGTATTTTGTACAATAATCAAAACTTACATACCATTTATATTAAATACTTATAAATAAAAAACTGAATTTTAATCGTCGCCTGCGGGCAAGGTGCCCAGGAAGCTTACATTATCCCGTTGAATAGCGAGGCTAATACATCTTTTAACAGATTACTTTCTTATTCATCAATGTTTTATAGAAATAATACAAGTTTAAAATTGCATATTGCATATTGATTATACATCAGCGTCCAAAATATTGTTTTATAATATCTTACTTGTACGCAACAAATCGCTTCGGCAGATATGAAACTTACCTGGAAAAAAAGAAAAGAGCAAATCAATATAACTTACATAAACTTATCAGACAAGTCGTAACACATTCTTAAAAACTATTCGCATTCTGAACTAATGATTAAAAAAATTATAAACTCCCCAATAAACACGAGACATCGTTTATCATTATTTAATTGCGCAATGCGAAAGTGAGCTCCGATATTAGACAGAGATATTACGTAATTATTAACATCAGGTATGTTAATCCAAGCGATATCCGATTGATAATGTCGTTGTTAATGTTCTCTATCATCGTTTACACGTCTGTAGGCTTCCGAATGTTGCGCAACGGTAATATTATTGTCTCTTTTATTACGTCTACGGACAACTAAATTAGCTAAGTAATGGCTAAGTTCTGTTAAATTAATGTTTAGAGGAAATTATGTTTATCTCAAAGTTAATTGAGTCTGTATTTTAGCTTTAGCGCAGGAGTTATCTTTTCTATTAGAACATCACTTTATTGTGTTTACTTTCTTGGAATTCTAGTTATTAAGTGTATTATTATATTGCAATAATTGAGAATGTATTGTAGCTTTAGCGTAAGGAATTATCTTTTCTATTAGATCGTCACTGTATTATCTTTACTTTCTTTCCATTCTAGTTATTAAGTGTTTTATTTTATTGCAATAATTGAGTGTGTATTCTAGCTTTAGCGCAAGGAGTTATCTTTTCTATTAGAACATCACTATAATATTGTGTTTACTTTCTTTCAATTCTAGTTATTTTATTTCATTGCAATAATTGACTCTGTATTTTAGCTTTAGCGTAACCGCAAGGCGTTATATTTTCTATTATTATTATTTATTTTATTGCAATAAGTAGATACTACATTTCTATTGTACTAATAAGATACTTATTAGTATATTATACTAAGTTAAGCGCGTGTAGTTTGCTACTTAACAGTGACGGAGCCAGAACTCGAGCTAAGACCACCCAAAACTCAACTGTTTGATTACATTTTTAACTTGGTGTGTGTGGTATAATGGTGTTGCCAAAAAGCAAATTTCAAATTTCAGATATAAGCTTGAGATAGTTCCTATACTAAACGGTTCCTAACATTTGCGAGTATAAAAACAATGTAATAGACTAAGTTATCATTATGATACATGAATAAAATAATGTAGGTTTTAGTTTTAATTAGCGTCGGCGCTTTCGTGATTTTTTTCAATTTTACGTTATTTTATGTGTGTCGTCGAGGAATTCAGTGTAAGAACAGTCTCACCAATAAAATACGTGACAAAGGGCTTATTATTATAAACCGATTATATAGCTCGTAACGCAACCACTATGGTTACGTTATTAGCTGTGCCTTGTGATTGGTCCGATTTCTGGGTCGTTGTGATGCATTAAATACAATTAACTTAGGGTCGTTGTAACAATACTTCATACAAGTGGTTAAGTAGTATAAGGTTGAAATTGGTGGTGCTAAATTATTTTGAAATACTGCACTTCAAAAATAATTTCAAACCTCTCATGAATTAAATTAAAATGATACCATAAATTTTTCCAATCATTTACCTTCTATGTTGTTGTTTCTTTTTTGTAGTTATTTCTTTAGATAATATTAAAATTATTACCTACTCACTGTGAGCTGAAAGTGTAGAAGAAGTCGAAAGATATCCTTTCGTCCTTCAAAATTGGATATTATTATTATTTAGTCACTGTAAAAAACTTGCCTATAGAATTACTTTATTCACACTAACGATTAAGTTCACCTATTAAATTAATTAAAACAATAAACTAGGGCAAAACGAGGAAAATTGAACTAATTAACAAACAACCGCGGTGACAGTCAGTACGTTAACTGAAATGAAAATTCACCAAGCATATCCTTCCTCTGGAAACTAGTGGTGTTGAAGGACGCTCTCCTTTATGTTCTACTTGCTCACCTCGGTCGCATATCGTTAATCCCATTCTGATATGCAAATGTCAAGCTAACCTACTCCTAAATAAGGACTCATTTTGAAGGGAGAAGAGGATGACGCAAGAAGATTCACTGAATGTAACCCGCAACAGAGCATGAACCATGTAAAGGTGTACTTAACACGACACTAAAGACGAAGTATGTTTGTACTTACTATAATCAGGCTTAAGATATTACGACGGAATTATTTTGACCCTTTTTACAAAGTTTTCCTACTCATTGGCCCTGGACCGTAGATTATGAGATAAGTAAGTTTAAAGTGTAAACAGATAACACAAGATGCCCGTGCCCCAGTTTCGACATTCATTAATGAATTAATGTTGCAAAATCATAACTTGAAAGTTGTCTAGAAATTATTATCAATTACGGTAGATGCAGGGACGTCAAGAAAATTTGTTTCACAGTCTAGAAATAGTTCTATCGCGATGTTGCCAGTCCATAACTCTGATGAAGTAAGTAATAATAAAGTAATACTTTATTTACTACATGTAGATAAAGTATTATTTAATTTAATCTTTATTTCAGACATATATGTACAATGACAGATATAGTCCATAGTTAAATTACGAAACTAGGTTTAGTACGGGTTGTTAGTAGTACACAGAAATAAATACAAAAAAAGTGTTAGTAATTTGTTAGTAAACAAAACAGATTAAAACAATTATTACTATCTTCGATTTATATGAAATCAATATAAAACATTTATTATGGCCATAGATCAATGGAACTGTTATAATTTAAAGTTATACAAAATTTATGAAAGCGTTATTTTTACTCGGCAAAAGTTTAACCATCCCCAATGTCACTAATCGTCCCAAATCAACAGCTGTTCACAGCATTTACGCAAAGAACAGATCCCTATCAATAGGATTGTTGACATTGGTAATTTAAGAGGCCATAACTAAAGGGGTGTTATGGTATCATGCGGGTGACTGATGAATAGGGGTATTGATTCAACGCCGGCGCCGTTGCAGGCGCGTCGCGTTGCGGACATACATCCGGACGTTGAGACATCACTTTATGTATTCATCGAACACATTCTGATTCAATGTAAACGCTATTTCATATTCATCTACCTTCGTATGCCAGTAACGCTAAACTCTTAATTATGTGATAATTAAAAATAATATACCCGCAGACGTGATTATTCAGTCTGAATGTTTAACAGGCTTCAAAAGGTTTAATCAAATCGTCTCGTATTTTTCGTGTTCTTTTGATTGCATACCAATAATACTGCAATAGTTTAAATTATATATTTAAGCATTTATTTATATGTATATACGGTCACCGTAGCCTAGTTGGTAGTGCTCCTGCCTACGAAGCTGGTGGTCCTGGGTTCGAATCCCGGTAAGTGCAAATATTTGTGTGATGAGCACGAATATTTGTTTCTGAGTCATGGATGTTTTCTATATATATAAGTATGTATCTATCTATATAAGTATGTATCTATCTATATAAGTATGTATATCGTCGCCTGGTACCCATAGTACAAGCTTTTCTTAGTTTGGGGCTAGGATGATCTGTGTGGAATTGTCCCCATATATTATTATTATATTAGCCTCCACCTTCGGTTTCGTCCGAGACAGCGCTGGTGAAGAAAGCAAATGTGTTACATAATTATATTACTCCGTACATTATTTTCATATAGGACAAGTCCCATCAAAACCAATCCAGCAATTTCGACAATATAGTCAACCAGAATGAATCAGATAAAAAAAATTGGTTGTTTTTTCATTACTTTCATACGTAAACAGATAGTTCAATCTTCTTTATATGTAAAGATCTTTCAACAGGAAGCGGGACTTTATTTATAATGTAGTCCTTTACCATCCAACTTCAGGGCATGGGCAATGAGAGTGCATAGGCCATAGTCGTAGAAAGTAGACTTTACATGCCCTTAAATTCATTTTGGAGAGTTCTCCAAAATGAATTTGGAGAACTCTCCAAAATCTTTGCGTGCCTGAGAGTTCTCAGGCATGCAGGATTAATTTCTAATACGCACATGAATTCTAAAAGTCAGTGATCTCCCTCCACAGTCCAAATTGTCTCGACACTATATTATCTCGACTCGAGAATTTATGAGATAAAGAATATTATTTTTAATTAAATTATCGTATTAGGCAATTTGTGACGCGTGTTTACAAAATACAATACACAACCTTGGTGGGTAACAATAATGAACAATCATCTATAAATATCACATACTACGTGTATATATACGTGCAATAAGTTATTGCGAAATTAATTGTTCTATCATTAAACATTCATACAACGTGATGGCTTAACAAGGCTAGAAAAGTTCTCAAGACGAAGCTGATGCAGACGATGCTAAAGAATGTGTTTCGTTGTCGATATTTCAGCTGCATAGAGATAGAAATAGTCGAGAAACGTGAGTATATTAATATTTAGGAAGAAGCGTAATCATGTCAACACATGAAATGTAAGAATCAATATTTAAAATTTAAATCAAATGTAGGTGTTCTAAACCAAACTATAATGGTGCAGCTAATTTATGCATTATGCGGCTTAGGAGACTCGATTGGGCAACACTGGGCTCTAATGCTTTTTAGGGTTCCGTTGCCATTTGGCCTGCCTTATAGATTCGTCATGTCTGTCTGTCCGTCCGTATGTCACAGCCATTTTTTTCCGAAACTATAAGAGCTGTACTGTTGAAACTTGGTAAGTAGATGTATTCTGTGAACCGCATTAAGATTTTTACACAAAAATAGTAAAATAATAATAATTTTGGGGGTTCCCCATACATAGAAATGAAACTCAAAAATGTTTTTTTCATCGTTCCCATACATGTGGGGTATCTATGGATAGGTCTTCAAAAATGATATTGAGGTTCCTAATAATTAAATAATAATATAAATTCCTAAAAAGGTTTGCGCGAGAGATACTTCCAAAGTGGAAAAATGAGTGTGGGGGGGACACTCATTTTTCCACTTTGGGGGTTCTAAAATAAGAGAATGGTAAAACTAAAAAAATATACGATGTACATTACCATGTAAACTAACAACGAAAATTGGTTTGAACGAAATCTAGTAAGTAGTTTGATTTTAATGCGTCATAAATCGTAAACCGCAATTTACCTTTCATTTAATCAACTTAAATACTTGCTGCTGCGGAACTCTTCATGGGCCGAGTCTGACTCGCACTTGGCCGGTTTTTATTAAGTTATGCTTTCTTTCTGATCGTAGTTTCAATGAAATACTTGAATGGTTTTCTTAAATAATTTCCCATGCTGTATGGAAACTGGTGCCGTCTTGGAACTGTTAACATGTTTTTGGGGTCGATACCATCCAACCTAGGCAAGAAAAAAAATTACCATTGTCCGATATTTGTCGCCAGACGGTATCGCTCGGTACAGCAAAAGGTCTAAACTTCAAAAGTTTCTGTAAAAGAAACTTCATGTAGCGTTTTATGGCGAAATGTCACGTCTATATATGTATTCATGCCAAATTTGACTGCTAAACGCTGTCAAAGTTCGCGCGTCCCCATTTATACCCTTTACAAGATCAAAGATACAAGAACTTAGAATAATAAAGGATACTTATTCCTCGACCACGGTAACACCGGGAGGAACGTATTATAAAGACTTAAACAGTCTAATTTGACTGCACGTGTGACGCAGCGTCTAAGACAGTCGCCTCATCGCTTCGGGTCGCGGGTTCGAGTCCCACGCCGGACAACTATTTGTGTGACCCATAAATAGTTGTTCTGAGGCTGGATCTAATTTGTGTCCGTCTATTATATGTTTTTAAAGTACCCCGCGACACAGGGTTTAAATGCCCTAGTGCGGGCGTTGTCTATTAGAAAAAATAAATAATTATAGGTATGTTCCGTTGTTATGTTTTCTACATATTTTATAGTAGCTCATACATAAGTTACTTACTGACTGATTTCAATAACTAAGCTGTTATAAGATGCCAGATTTGCCGCAAATCGAGTATGGCAAATATTCTGCCATATTGGATATCTATATCAGTACTCTACCGACCGATACCGTCTGGCGACTTATTTAATAATTGTCCCACATTCCCACATACATTATGTGACGAACTACACTCTTGTGGGACTATTCCACAAGAATTCCCTATCGAATACCAATATTCGAAGTCTGTTCTCAAACAACGGAAAAATACAAAACATCTACAGAAGTATTGTTAACCTTCCATTTTTGAAATGTGTTACAGACTAAAATTCACGTTAAAAAGCTAAAAGCAGGTCAAAATACCACATTACATTCCACTATACAACAGTTACAGTCGATATTTGTAGTCGGAGGCCGCGGACAAAAAAATACTAATACGACCACCGACTACAAATGTCTACTATAACTGTGATATCGAAGAAGGTTTACTATAACTTTGTATTTTCACTTGTCATTTGCTCTTTTGTGGTCAGATTTTCATTCTAACTATATCGTTTTTATACTTTTTGTCATACTTCTCAAAATCCTTTTCTCTTTATCTCTCTATATCTTCTCCAGGTTGAATTGAAACGGCGGCCAGTCTCAATGACGACTAGCTAACTCCACGGGACATATTATAGTGCACAAGTGTGTGCGAAACAGAGGCACTTTCTATTCCATCACTCTCATGATCCGATTGGATGACTAGCGATATGACTGGAAAGAGGTCAGGTACAGGAACAACGGCTTTACTTGCTCTCCGAAGCATGGCGCCCCCAAACTCCCAGGGCTCCTACTGAGAAATTTTCTCGAAAAGTCCCAAAATCCCTTTTAGGACCGACCCGCGATTAGAACGCGATTCGATTCAGGAGGGGTTCATTATCTGCTGTTGAACACGGTAATGCTATACCAACGAGGCAGTCCACACAATATGGGTTTATTGACTGATCTGTTGGTCTAATGGTTAATAAGCCTGACTGCTAAGCCAGAGGTGGTGAGTTCAATCCCCTAGTAATCTCACAAAGATTGGTTTCTTTGTGAGATTACTGATAAATTGCAACCATATACAGAACAAATAATCGTGCTGATCTCACATAGTACAGGCTCTGCCTAGTTTGGGATCAGATGGTAGTGTTTTAGTTGTCCCAAGATATGTGTTACTATTATTTAATTTTGAACCTTCTATTACAAAATGTATACTTAACTTAACTATACATTAAAATAAATAATTATTGCAGGCAGATATTGATCATACGTCCTACCTAATATCTGAATTTCAGGAGTAATAGAGTATGAAATATATGGTAGTACCTATTTCAATTGTAAAATGAGGCCAATATTTCCAAAATTGGTATTCAGAAGTACAATATGGTTTTATGATTCAGAATTGCAACATTTATGCAACAATATTTCATCAATAGCGTGAAATCTAGGGGCTTGTATATTCCAACAGAGAACATAAATTGCCATTATGTCGTTCTTCATGTCTTTAATATATTTGAATTACTGTTAAAATAAATCGATTTTAATTATCTGCCAAAGTAAACTAACTACCTATTTGGTCAGTCTTCTGGGTATATTGTCTCGGTATGATTTTACCCTTACGACGCGGCGACGATGGCGTTCTCCATAATGCTAACTATGTGCAATCGTGTACCTCGTACGTCACGTGGTATTTGCTGTTTAGTAAATATATGTTTAAATTAGTTTTATACACGCTACCTGATGCTTCTGGACGAATGTTGGCATTTCGCCCAATCACAACACAGAGCAAAGTGGGGGCTGATAAAGAGGTACACTCTTACGAGTAATATCATACTAATTCGTCTAGAAAGAGATCTGGTACACGATCACTGGCTACAAGTTTCTCGAGGTATCATTGGTTCCTAACGTTATATTTTTCCCGACTCTAAGACACGTTTTGCCGGATTCTAAGCTGGAACACAACGCGACTATTGAGGCAGACAACAATAGAGGCTATTTCACTAAAAGGTATTTTAATACGCGACTTGTAAATTGCTGGTTATATTACCGTATTATAAAGGTTCTAATCTTTTTTATTTCATATTTTATTATTTAATTTCTTATTTCTTTTTGTGCTTATAATATTAATTATATTACTTTTCTCGGTAAAGAAAATTTCCAGGGAACTTTCTACATTTACACCAATGTGAAAGCTGTTAGAGTGTTATTTTATAGCGAGTAATGAGCATCTTACAATTATTAAACTCAACATTTTATAGCCATATAGTAATATTAGTATATAGTAATATAAAAAAATAATGTAAGATGGCAGTTAATATTCCCAATATACATGTATATAATCAAATAAGTGGCAAAGTGTACTACACCGCCCATAGGCTGCTATCCCGCACAATACTTGTCAATCCAACGATCTGCAAGCATTGTTCAGCCCACATTGAATCTTACGACAATAAGTGGTTTTCGTTCTATTGAGCAACACAACAAGAATATCATTCGCAAAATTATATTGAGTAATAATGAACACCCTATTTGCAATTAATATGACATGTAAATTTAAAAGGTAAGTAATAAATTACAAAGTTCAGTAGTTCATTGACTGGCACTGCGTTTTGTCCGAAGGTTCGTCTTAAAACATACGTGTATTATTTAAATATGTACCAAAGAGGTACATATTTACTAATCCTCATAACCCTGATAAGAGACGGATTGCGGCATCATATATTCCTACAGCCTCAGTAACTTTTTACTTCGATTAGTCATTAAGTTGCATAAAAGAAATCGCATCGCTTTGGAATTTTGCACCTTAGGCTGATAATAAACATGGCTATATACCAATAAGATTGAATATCGAAAATGCAATGTATAATACTTAACATTTTCTACTTTAAGATACAGTGATAGCGCCAACAATAGTATCACATCTCAACTCACATGAAGTGCGAGATGACCCCGTGTAAATCTTTGTTCAAGCTTCAATATTGTCCTATGCAAATATCGACCTGAGGCATTTTGAAGAAAAGTACAGACAAAAAGTAACTTTCGCCTTGTCAGGTTCTAGTAATGTAACTGTGGCAGTAGGCAAGCACTTTCCAGTGTCTGTGGGTGTCACTGGCCGCCCATTGTGTTTAGCGAAAGCCGAATAAAGAGAAAAGATCATTACGCATGGATGTTATCAACATCCTTATTGGAGAATTTGATTGATGGGCTTTGAAATTAGAAGGGCATATGGTGTAGAAATTTCTCTGGGATGCCTTTTAGAAGGACTTATTACGAGCACAAATATTCTGGTTTTACCCAAGCCCAAATTGTATACTCATATAAAGAGGCTAGCTAGAGTATTGGCTAAAAATTTGCACAATTTGGATGATGTCGGCGCCTTAAACGCAGTCGCGGTCTACCTTAGACTATATCTTTGCTTATTATTGGAATGCCCCATGCCCCAATGTTAAAATGCAATACTATCGGTATTTAACAAGTTTCTTAAAAGCATTTAACAGACTTACTGCCCCTTTGGTGTTGCTAGCGTCCATGGAGGTCATCACTTACCGTCAGGTGACCCACGTTTGCCTTGCAGTTATATAAATAAAAAAGGAAAGAAAATATCTGGATGATATACTTATTGTTTATTGGTTATCTTATATATATTTTATCAGCTATGGTATGGCTAGTTAAGAATTTATTTGAAGTCTTTGAAAGGCCTAATGACAATATCATATCAGAAGAAAAAACCAAAACGTGTCTGTCATAAATTTGTATAGAGTGATTTCATTATTTTTGTTATTTTAAGCTTACACCTTTACCAAATATAAATAATATCAGTGCTCTCTTAGAATATTGGCCACAATGACCAGATCGATCCGATTTCGACGAATGTAATCCATTTGTCACTCCGCAGCACAGTGCATAAAGAAAGGAAACAGAGTGCAAAAAGAAGTGCACTCTGTTTCCTCAAAATAAGATTAATAGTACCGATAATGAACAAACCGACACGAACACAGAGGGGTAAGATGTAACGATCACCGGATATTGATTTTTGGCTGTAACTTTGAATTGTTCTTGCAAAAATGTCAAGAGTTGGTCAGTATACATATACAACTGACATAGGCTGGTATGTCAACTGAGCTAGACAGAACATTTCTGAAATTTTACCATATTTTGTGAGACCCTTACTCTCTAGATCGCATACAGACCGATGATACGAACTAACTTTAATAATATTTATGCCTACTCAGTATCTATTTCCTGTAATTGCGATGTATTATACTATAATATGTACACGCATGGATAGTTTACCTGTATACAAGTAAGAATACTTGACCTAGACTTAATATTAAACTATACAACGTGTAACAGAAAGTGTGAACGTAACTTAAGGGGGTTATAGGGTATCAGGACGGCTACCTATGGACGAAACTTCAAACAGAAATAATCATTTTTTATTAAACTAGTAATTTATTTTTCTATCGACCACCTAAATCAACAAGAAAGATTACCGACATTATGAACAACACTAAAAACTCAGCCGCAACAAGCCGTACCTACTACTTAGACTGTAAATAAAAAGTGTGGTTCTGTACAGTCACATAATTTATTACACGTGTTTATTTTAAGATTCAATCAAATGTTTAACTGAATTTTTGCTCTAATTTTTAACGACATTTTAATCATTCATACTTTGATAACTAGGAAAAATCACTTAATTTAATTTAAATTGATATTCCGCAAGATGTTGGATCTAGGAGAAATAAATAATTTAATTGACTTGTGTAACTGCAGATATTTTTTTGTGTGTTAAATAGTAAGAATATTAAATTTTTCTTTCAGTATGTGAATTTAATCTAGCCGGAAACGAATAGGTACTTAATTTTTAATACAAACTATACAAACTAACCAGATAAACCCACGCGGTACGACTACTGATAAATTACGAAACAATATGAATAATGTACTAGGCTCATATGAACATTAGGGGACATTTCGAATTCCGTCCTGATTTTGTCGCAAGGAACTCTAATACGGCGGCGAATACAAAGGATTGATGTAGGTAAATAATAAATGGTTAAATATTTTTTAATATTCATCAAAGCGGGCCCCGCGCGCCGCGCCATTTGAATGTGTTCGTGTATAACTCATTCGTCTAGCGGTAGCGTGTTCAACTGCAGATAATAAATTCCTGGGATCAAATCCCGGGTCGGGCCAAAAAGTGATTATGGGAATAATGAAGTCCTGGGTTCAATTCCCGGGTCGGGCCAAAAAGTGATTATGGGATTTTTCCGTAAAAAGAAATTTCTCAGTATCAGCCCGAAGTCTGGGAGTTGACGATATTACACCCCCATGCCTCGGAGAGCACGTAAAGCCGTCGTTCCTGTGCCTGACCTCTTTCCGGTCGTATCTCTAGTCGTCCCATCGGATCATGAGAGTGATGGAATAGAAAGTGCAGGGGCACTTTCAATTCCACCTTTAAAATTACATATCAATACACTCCAAATTTTAAAGGTTCCCTAAAGACATATTAATCATTCATACAATACATACAAATAAAAAAATATGAATAATGTACTAGGCTCATATGAACAGTAGGGGACATTTCAAATTCCGTCCTGATTATATCCAAAGTTACACTAATATGGCGGCAAAATCAAAGAGTTGATGTAGGTAAATAATAAACGGTTAAATATCTTTTAATATTCATGTAAGCGAGCCGCGCGCGTCGTCGATACCTAGGCGGCTCTTTTGAGTGGACTCAAAGACGCCGCCAAAGGGGCCGCGTTCGAAGAAAGCCGCCAAATTCATCAAATATTGTGCAATTTCATTTATTTAATAAAAATATTAAAATCATCAGTTGTTCGTAAACTGCTGTCTATTTAGGTCGTGTTTAGTTACTCAATCGTCTAAAATGTCGTTTAGTAATGAGTAAAGTGTTCCGCGAAGTCCTTAACTATGTCGTTTAGTGATCGTAATAATTTGGAAAATTTCGTGCATTCATCTATGAAAGAATAGCCTCAGACGTGCACTTTGTGATGATGAATGGATGATGGATTCATAGGTCACAGAATTTAAGGCTGTTTAATTACGAGGAACCTATGTCGTGAAGGGTACAGTGTCGCGATGGAGGCCACGCCTCCTTATAACTAAGAAACATGAAAGCTTTACGATTCTATGAATATGTTGTACATGAGAGAGACTCGTGTTAGTTGGCAAGTCTTAGAGTTAAGCTTTCGGTGTCGGCGCAGATTTTAGTGAACGTGAAATAATGAAATTCTTCCATCAGTACTGAAAACAACTTCAACTAGAAGTTAAACTATAAAAAGGATCTCGTAATGTGTTTGTGTATCACGTACTTATACGATGTAAAGTATCCAATAGCTATTCAGCAGTGCTATAAATAAAAACATAACTCTAAAATAAAACAAAATATGTGTAGTGAGTGCAATCGGAATCAAACTACCAGGCGTGCATAGAAACACAGAGGTATGTCAAACAATTTCTAGCGTAAATCAGAATCAGCTGTGCTGTGTTAGTACGGATGTTCGTTATATCGATAAAAATACTTGTCGATATATTGAACGGTATATTATTTTACGATCAAGATTAAAATGATGGTATTTCGGTATGAGATTTTGTGTATAGGTAGGCTTAAGGAGACCGTACATGCCCCTTAAGTTACGTTCACTCTTTCTGTTACACGTGTATAAGATCCCATATTTACCGGTAAGTAACATGAGTCAAAATATTCATTTACTCTTTGACTTTAACAAATAATACAGTGTTACGAACATGGGGCTTTCCCTTGCCATTGAGGACATTGTTTAAGATACAGTTAGTTACGTCAGCGTTCAGATGAAATTCTCGACGCTTTTTTGCAAATAGTAAAACTCGTTTTTATGCGACCTACAAAACAGTTGGAAACCCATGTTTAGATAGCGTTGAAACGCCAAATGATCTGTTATTTTTTTCTCTCAAGTTTCTCAAAGTAAATGGCGAAAATATTTCGAAATCGTGATTGCCATAGCCGATGCCATTGTGGTCCAGTGGTAATGATTTACTGCCGTATAAATTAGTGACGTGCTATTGCTATTGCATCAATGTGACTAGAAAGTCGTGTGGATAACTTTTTATCTAGGTATCATAGTGATAGTTTGCTGACGCTAAAACCAGACCTGCGTTATCACCCGTCTTTCCTTAGATGTTTATTGACATGTTGCCTAGCTCTCTCCTTTTAATGGCTTTCCAAGAAAGACAGGTGCTATAGGATCTCTCTTTTATTGATAATCTATAATAAATTTTAACACTTCACACACACGCCTGGTTTTCAGTGTAAGCCTATCATAAGTAATATTATTTATACAAGTTTGTTTGTTACGCTTTTACGCCTTAACTAGTCAAGCAATCATCACAATATTTTCACCCACATTGTCACGGGTACAGAAAAGGACATAGGGTATATAGGTACGTATAAACCAATAACAAGTACTGTTCATGAAGGTTACAAGCTAGCAATGAAATGACTCTGTCAAAATATATATTAATAACCGAATGTGATACGCCGGATACGCGTCGCCTTGGCACTTGATTTAATTATACTCAATAGTTTCTGGGGATCACGCCAAAGAATATAATTTATTCTCTATATCTAATCTGTCCGTATTCTTTATTAAAAAAGCGTTTGTAAGTATATCATCATCATCATCATCATATCAGCCGAAAGACGTCCACTGCTGGACAAAGGCCTCCCCCAAGGATCTCCACAATTGCCGGTCCTGCGCTGCCCGCATCCTGCGGCTTCCCTTTCTTGAAAGTATATACCGTAAGCCAATTTGAACAGAATAACAAATATAAACTCTAATGAACAACTTGTAAACACAATAATTTATTCATTACTACTTAACCTACTACTTTTCTAGTGCGATGGTTCACTCTTAATCTGAATATAGAATAACTTTGCGAGTCGTGCATCCAAATCGATACGCCCCTCTGGGTTGCCTGCGAATATACTCCTCTAACTATACCGGCTATAGTCACTTCGTAGTGACCGCAGTCCGACTTGCACAAAAACAGTCGGAAACAAACGCTTCATGGCCGCTCAGTTTTTGCTCACGCTTATATGTATTCAAAATGTTCAATTGTTAGGTCATGGTAGTTATAATTTATACACGAGCAAAATTATGTTGTCTATTTTACACTGAAATTAAAATGGATCTAGTATGTTAATAACCATTTCCTTCCTCATAATAATTATAGACATTTTATAGTATGATATAATTCTAGATCTACATAATGTTACTTTGCAGGAACAATAAAGGAAGTAATCGATTTGAAACCTCGATAAATACTTTAACTTTCAACTTATATATGTATGTTTCAAGAATCATGTAATGGTTTCTATCTTAGATAGGTACTAAGTGTTCGGAAGTTAATTTCTTACTAACTTCCTTATTTTATTTTCCTTATATACATTCACCGAGTCATCAGCAAATCACAGGGTATAAATACTGTATTACGACTTCATTTACTCTCTGTAATCATCTTTCTCATTTACGTTGACATTTTAAGGAAATTAAGTGCTCACATTTCGCATTATTTGGCACTTTCAGACAATCAATAGAACTCAAGTGGGTATTGACTTTTGCTTTTATATAAGTCATAATTTATTTGAATAGGATTGAAGAGCAGAATTTTATATGACTATGAGGGGTAAATTGACTGACTTAAGTGGTGTTACGTCGTGGAGGAGGCAACATCCGATACGTGTCTTATTAACTTTCTTTTATTTTGGTATAGCTTCACAACTCGGTAAAAAGAACCAACAAGAAATACATATATGTATTGTGATTTTGAATGGGTATTATTTTTATGTTTAAATAAGGCAAACAAACTTATTGAATGAATACAACGATGAATTTGTTAAGAAAACCTTGGTCTGAATACTTTAAAGTTAAACGAAGGTGATTAATGACTTAGGACAGATCGTGTTCATGTCAAAACCCAATAGGTAAGTATATCTTCGTATATTGAACCATATGTTTACAATATTCGCTCCTAAATAAATTAAATAAATTAAGGAATCAAGTAATCTGAGCAAATATTTTTAGTCCAATAAATAATAGACGAATAAACCTTAAATTAATTAATGTTTCTTAGGTCTGTCTTCGTCTGTCGGCACTGTTTCATACTTCCTGAAAGTTTCTATCAGATTCGAGACAAGTTTTAAGGCATGTTAACAAGGATGTGCCCATCGACTGGGGCTAGACGCCATAGTGCCACTGCGGTTTGTTGCTAAACATTGTAGCCAGAAGTTAAACGCTATAAAAATCTTGCACACACCTGCAATACCAGGGTCAATTGCTCACTTTTGACTCATCCCCTCTCGTTTAGGCACTTACACGTGCAGGACGGAAAACAGTACAACCTGCTTTGTGGTGGATTAACATGCGAAGGGCGATAGCCTGGAAGATTCGTACGACATACTATTGTGTGCTGGGTTTTGTAACTATTACAACACACGTTTTTCCACATTGTGTGGTTACGACGAGTTACATTGTATCCCATGGGTGGTTGGTTACAGTGAGTAATGTAAATAGGTAAGTTTGACTTCCTAACCTAACATTTCTTTCATTCATCATTTTCTTTTCCTAATTAGATCGTATAAGAAGTAAAAATTTAGTGTGTCAAACCGATTTTCAAACGGTTGTACGACCAACGTATATAAAGTCGAAAGTGTTTACCTATTGCCGAAATTGAGAACAAAATGCCGACAGTTATAATAAAATAATAAAACATCCAAAATGTTTAAATTCCAGTCCAAAATACCAAAGAACTGAAACATTACAAACAAGTCGCTAAATATCTCGCACTAAAAACGATAGCGCTTCGAAATTTTACGTAAATATCGTTTAGCCATTTAGATAATGGCAGTCAGCCAGTTCGTGATAGGGATACTGGTCATACCAGGTGGTACAGGTTAGGATACAACTGTGACCAACAACAACAACAGAACTAAACACTTTCAACTAAAACAGTTCTATTTTGTGGTTGGCCTCAATTTTTAACCTAATCTAGATATTGTAGCCAGATTGGTTTTGTAGTTGGTCCCACAAAAATGTAGAAAATGTGGTGTAAAAATGTTGTAATTTTGAATCATTTGACATTTCATCAAATCGGCATTCCGAGCGGTGATATTTTAGAGTTAGTTCGTTATGTTTCAATATTATAATTTTACTTCTGATACACAAATTATCAAAAATGCAATCTGTATAATATAACTAGCATTAAAACAAACTGCAGAAAAAACAAACACATATACACACACACAAAACAAAAAAAATATGATAGGAAAATGTAGAATGCAAATCATTAATAGCACGTTTTCCGGGTAGAATATCAACAATAATATTGAATCATCGAACAATCCACAGATAACATATTTCGATAAAGAAAGTTCGGTTTCAATTTAAGTACAGCGTAGTCATGACATCATTATTAGAGATTACGGTGACATAGTTTACAACGGTGCAAACAAACAAACATACCCAACATGTTGTGTCGAAATCTATCCATTAACGATAATTAAGCTCGTTTTTTACAGCAAACGCTTAACATGTCATCCGCTCACACGTTGCCATTAATAGAGTGTAGAAAGCATTTCGTTTGCTTACATGTCCGATGTTCGAGTATAGATATGTACAGTTTCATTATAACGGTATCCATTTTGAAATATTTTTGCGAGGTAACGATTTTACCCGTAAGCTATACACGCAATCAGTTTTTAAAATTGAAACTGTATAGAGTAAATGGTCAAATGCGAAATAGAAAAGACTATGGATGACGAAAAAATATGAAAAATGAAAATGAAAAAAATGAAAAATGTTTTATTTGTTATACAAGTAAATTTAACAACTAGTGATTGGAGTCTCCTTTTAAGCAAAAAAAAAGCCTGTGTTAGGAGACTCCGCTCTTCCAAAACTTAAAATATTAACATAGATTACTTGTTTTAAATGTTATAAAGACAGGCGATTTAAAAAAAAAAAAGAGAAAATTAAAACTAGACAAGAAGCATGCAAATGTGTGAGTGAGAGTAGGGGTGTGTGAATGTGAGTATGAGGGTGTGTGAATGGGACTATGACTATGAAGGTGTGAGAATGGGGGTGTGTGAGTGTGAATACTAAGGAGTGTTACTGTGAGTATAAAGGTGTGTAAATGTGAATTTGAATGTTGAATGTGAGCATCTGTGTGTATGAAATATGATGATGTTAATTCGAAATTAACAAAATAATACTTAAAATATTGGGCGATTAACTTATAGTGTAATAAGTTATAGATCAAAGACAAATCAAACATTAACATTAATGAAATATCTTTGCTATGAAAGATTTGAACGAGGCTGTTAATGAAGATTCAGTTAGTGATATGTCAAGGAAGTAATTTTAAACATTAAATAACTACAGGTCGATTCATCTTGATGTAAAACATAAAAAACTCCAAGAGTGATATGTATTTTAACACTTAACAGCAACGTTTGTAGTTTTGTTATAGTCCTCTCTCAACACATTACTGACTCATCGAAAATGATTTGACAGCTCATTTATTGTCATTGGTGGAGCTGGCACCTACTAAATGCCAGTCCGCTGGATTAGAATTTTGTCTTTATCTGTGTAGAAAGTATATCTTCTAACCTTGCGGTTATCCAGGTTAGTAATTCTTAACTTTGTGCACGTTATTATTTTGTACCGAATAATATTTGTTCAGATGATTTAACAGGTAAATTTATTGCTATAAAATGCGATCAATTGATTCTAGAGAAATCTATATCAAATTTGATTGATGGCCATTATGCAGTTGTCTATTAAATTATTTATCATTATTATAGTAAATATAACAACTATTGACTATGTATAGACAACGGGACCTTATAACACCAGCTATTTTAGTGATAGATAGATTAATATGAACCGAGCAAAGGCTGTCTTTTAAATATACAAAATGTCAAGGAAACGACGCTATGAAGAATGAGAGTAAGAGCTTAGTTTGCTTATGACCATTTATCAACATAAAGACGGTAGATACACGCAACATATACTCTGGTAATGGTGAATAAAATACTCATATTCCTTATTGGCTGGAATAAACTACAAGTTTTGTTCGAGCCAATCACGAATTCCCCGTTAAGAAAGAAACACTATTTAATATCATTTTATAACTTGCAGCGCTATTATTGTATACTCTACATTGTTACAATAAACAAGCGATTACAGCAGATGATACAAAAGTTAATACTGTACCTGATTCCCAAGACCGTATAGTTAGATCTTTTTTGTACAAATTCATAATTATGTAGCTAACGAGCGACATAATCAAATTATATATGCATAATTCTAGGCTATAGCATTTATAACTCATCGTATAGGAATTTGTATTAACGATATATATATATATATATAACGATAATGTTTTATCTCAAACACAAAGTTAATACAAGCGCAATATAAAGTGTACATATTGTGGCGTCTACGACGATAAAGTAATATTACTAGTGTTTGTTGAGAAAATGTTTTCCATAATTATAATTTCAAATTCAAGTTGTAAGTAACGGAACGTAAAATATAATAAGGCAGTTTCAAGCATGTAACATCGAGTCCAAACCTTCCCAATGGGTAGGGTATACAGTACAACAG
This sequence comes from Pseudoips prasinana, assembly GCA_951640165.1. Lineage (NCBI taxonomy): Eukaryota > Metazoa > Arthropoda > Insecta > Lepidoptera > Nolidae > Pseudoips > Pseudoips prasinana. The sequence goes on from OX621245.1 coordinate 17,328,180, forward strand.
AAATGCAAAGAGAAATGTCTGGTTACGCAGTGTGATTGATTTAAACACTACACATTATTGTGGTGAACGCATTCACGCTTCCATAGGCCTCCAAGTACGCCATAAAACATAAGCCAGAGTGGCGAAGTCATTCCAAAGTAACAAAATATGTTTTCAATATAACAGAACATAAACTCACAACGAGAGTAATGAGCTGAAATGAAACAAAAATATAATCATCTCCTGTTCGTGATGGAGTTAAATGTTTACATTATTATAGAAAGATTTTAATTATGTTTCAAATTATGGTAAATGCGTCAATTATTTACTTTGATCAGTTGTAAAACGCTGTGTGGTTGGCTGTGTAGCTGACGGCCAAGAATATTGCCACCCCATCTCATCCCGTGGGGGGCGTAGAAGTCGTCCCAAGAGGGTGACCAACTGTCACAAGGTTCTCAAGGTTCTCGGCACTAAGAAATAGGGCTTTCAATAATCACGTAATTACAGTAATCTCACAATCGTATTAAAAAATATTGTATTAAAATTTATTATTTACCATCAAAACTCTTTCATGTTCAACCATTAGAAATTCAGGATTAATATTTAGTTCAGAACAGTAAAAAGTGAGTGATAAATCAGCCTTTCTAAAGTAATTAATACACATCAGAATGATATATTATTTACAGCAGATTGGTCACAAAATGTAGTCATGTAGATATTAAACGTTGACTAACTTTTCTAACCGGTATTTGTCGTAAGCAATTTGTATTTCCGCTGTCATAACATTGATTTAAAATTACAGTCCCGCAAACTTTTCTGACCCGGTGGCAGCGTCGCTGTTATCGCATTTAGTGTTGCTAGTAAATATTTTTTGCAATAAAGTGGGTAAAAATAATATGCACATTGTAACGTAAATGTTACTTCACTAAAAAGCAAACAAATACTGTCATTACTAATCTTTATAACATCTTTATATTTTTATACAATAATTATGATCATTTACATAAAATGTATGCTATGTGTTCTCTAACGGAGATGCTCCAGGTATTATTATGTGACCGGAATGGTTTAATTCAGAAGTCATTTCATCATCATCATTATCGCAATCACTGCTTTCACTTTCACTATCACTACCATGAATGATGAAAGGCTCGTCTAAGTATCCATCCCTTTTTCGATACACATTTTCAATATTTTTGTACATTATTGCAATGCTTTTGCCATTCATTGACTATTATTTTATCAAAAGCTTCTGCAATGAATGATAGGATTTCAGAATTCTATCTACCATGCTCTTTTTCTTTCACAAGTTTTCTTACACATCACTCCCAGACACCTACAAAGGGAACAGCAAAAATTAAATAAATAATGAATATTTTAAAATATGTATTTTAATTTAAAGAGCGAGGGGGAATTTCGTAATTTTTCAGAAGCTGACAACACTAACCTGTAGCAGCAGCTACGCATTCATACAACTTATTGAAGGGTATAATTGGTGCCTGAAGGCGTTATTCTTCCTTCATATAATTCAATACTTGTAATATAACGTTCCCCGCATCAATTTTTAAAGCTTTCGGCATTTTTCACAATTAAAAACCACAAAGAGAAAAATAAATACGCGCAACAAACAATCAATGGCAGGAATGTCATGGATTGACATTTCCAACTGGCGTCATTAGTTCTACTTTTGGCCACCGGGCCAGATAAGTTTGTAGCACAGTACTTATCTTACTTGACATAACCAGGTTCCTAGGCACCACTAACTACTAAGACGAGATTTTATTTTACAGCAAAAGCCTGCGGAACTAATTAATACGTAGTCCTTAATTTTGATATCTGCTTTCATTAAGCACTCAATCACGAGATTTTTTATTTTATTTGGTTGACCTTTTAGACTAGTCAGTTCCATGAAAGCTGATTAGAAGTGACTCAGTAACTTATGATGTGACAACCTAGTTCCATGCCAATGAGTTTGGTATTTTACAGTTGACACCAAGTCAGTGGAAACACATACACTACGAAACCCTCTCTTAATACCCTTATAATAAAGACACTGTCAAGGTGTATCCACATGTGGCGTCAACTACACTATATTCTTAATACAGAACATGTGTATGAGAACTTTTTGGGGAGCCATCTCAATCATTTTGGAATGTGAGAGACAAACACATGTATTTTTAGGTCCAGAATCAAGTTAAAACATGGTATTATTCTACTGAAAAGGTTTGATAAATGACTAAGCCAATATGTAAGAACAAATGTATACGCTGTTCACACCATGAGCAGCGAGTAAGTATTTAGATATGAAACTCATCTCAGAATCGTCTAAACTTAACACTTGGGGAGTTGATTAACCGATGATTCAGATTTGTGTCCCTTCGTCCAGCATACTCACCATGGAATCCTGATATTTCATGAATGTCAAAAAACTGTTCTGAAATAGTGCTAAATAGTGCCCAAAGGAAAAAAATAGTGCTCTTGTACTTGCGAAGTTATAGCCATAGTTCGATGAGTATGCTGGACGAAGGTTTCGCCCAGCATACTCACCTCCGTCCGGAGAATCTGTATACGCTTCAAACATAATTCATACTTCAAAAAATAGTTCCCAAATAGTGCCAAACGGTGCCCAAAAAGAAAAAACAGTGCTCGAATAACTTCGGAGTTATAGGCTTCGTTCAGTGAGTATGCTGGGCGTAGGTTTTACGCCCAGCATACTCACCTCAGTGCGCGAATATCGAACGAGCTATAGGTACAATTTACGTCTCAAAAAATTGTGCTTGAAATAGTGCCCAATATCAGTCCAATTTTTGCTTGACTTTTGACCTAGAAAACCATTAAATTTGATTGTAAACTTCTACATACATTACATTGAGTACAGTCGAATACAATATTATTAACTTTCTTTCTAACAATTTTTGTCTTGTGTAAATTATTAATTGTCTATGTAAGGGAGTATTTACTTTAGAATCGCAATATTATTAATTACACATTATTTTAATAATACTTTATAATAATATGATTAAGCCTTCGCGCGTCGCATGGGACCCCGGTAGCTAGGAACAATGATTTTATATATTTTGTCTAGATCACGGCGCTTGAAGGATTAAGATATCAAATGAAGTAAATCATGCATGAAAAATAAAGTTGCTGTTATTAATGCTTACATTACAACTGACAAAATTATTCAAAATAATTATTCAAAATATTTGTAAGATAATTTTATTGTGATTAAAACGTTGTAGCAGTAAAACAAAGTACAAGTACCTACGTGTTATATTTTAGAAAGTTTTACCAATATTTGGCTAAACATTTTTTTATATGTATATTATATACAATATTAAAACTACAATTTTTTCTATTTACATTGATTATATTATGAATGTTAACAAAAGCTGTGAACTAGTTAACTAGAATTCTGATTACTTTGGCCCTTTAAATAGTAATAAATAACGTAAGTAATTAAAAATGTTTTTTATTGCTAAACCTTTCATTGATGAAACTATTGGAAAGAGTTTTAAAAATTTGTATAACTATGTCACAGTACTAGTTTTGACTGGTTATAAGTTTTGCCTGCAACATATATACAAAAAGAAACTGTATAATTTCCTTTTTACAATTTTTCAAGATATTAATTTTATTGGCTGCAAATGACTGTTTTTATTCAGACAAACACACAATGCAATGAAGTAATAGACTTCATTTACGCTTAAAGTTTCATTCATTTATTATTATTTATAAAATATATAATAATGCATTTAATCGAAAGTTTTTGACATGTGAGAAAATACCATAATTATTTCCAATAACATGAAGTCTACAATTAGAAAGTTTAATATTTTTGTCCAAAAACATGTGTCGACGACTGTACCCCATTTTACGTTAGTATGTAGAAGTTTACATTAAAATTTAATGGTTTTCTAAGTCAAAAGTCAAGCAAAAATTGGACTGATATTGGGCACTATTTCAAGCACAATTTTTTGAGACGTAAATTATACCTATAGCTCGTTCGATATTCGCGCACTGAGGTGAGTATGCTGGGCGTAGAACCTACGCCCAGCATACTCACTGAACGAAGCCTATAACTCCGAAGTTATTCGAGCACTGTTTTTTCTTTTTGGGCACCGTTTGGCACTATTTGGGAACTATTTTTTGAAGTATGAATTATGTTTGAAGCGTATACAGATTCTCCGGACGGAGGTGAGTATGCTGGGCGAAACCTTCGTCCAGCATACTCATCGAACTATGGCTATAACTTCGCAAGTACAAGAGCACTATTTTTTTCCTTTGGGCACTATTTAGTTCTATTTCAGAACAGTTTTTTGACATTCATGAAATATCAGGATTCCATGGTGAGTATGCTGGACGAAGGGACACTCAGATTTGCTATATAACTCTAGTGTTTGAATTAAGCACGGCTTCAGTCAGAGTTTGATTTATAAACACTGTGCCTTTGCGTATTTCTATACGTCTCAATATGCTTCTTATTCATAATGTTGTCTATTTCAATTATGTTTCATAGTAAAATTATTCATTGTTTTATTACATAGTAATTTATATGGCTACATCTGCGATTGAAAAGTCAAGATCAAGAAATTTTATTCAGGTAGGCAAAAATAAATTCTATAATTTATGTTGATATGATATTCATTTTTCTATTTCTAACTTAGTTTAGCTTAGTTTAGGACAAAAGCTCAAATTATATTAACCATCAAGAAATATGGTGAAATATATATTTTTAACAATAATAAGTATCCCAATATAAGATTACTATAGTTATATTGTTTGACCCCTTCGTGCCTCTCAGTCTGCTGATGTCTAGTGACTTATTGTTTTATCAGTGACTCGCCTTAATACAATTTTATAAACCAAAAAAAATCCTAATTTATGACATAATAATATAATATGGTCAGACACTGATCTCATCCGGATGATTCAGCTGTCCTTTTACAATTCTGAATAACGTCCCTCATCATAAATGGTATGCAACATATTTATGACACGGACCATATGGCATATTAATAGACAAATTTACTAGTCGTTATTAAAACTCTGTTTTTAAGTCACATTCCTCTAGTCTGGAGTGCCAGTTTTTAGCTAATTGGGATGTTATAAATAAACTTGAAGATTGTTTTTTCGGAGAATGTGTTTTGAGAATGGAGCAAGTTGAAATGAAATGAAATAAATATGCGCATTCACTACCTACTTTATAAGTTTCAAATTTATCAAATATAAATTATCGTATATTTTTTTGCAATTATGGCCCTAAGAATGGGAGTACTTGCCCCACTACTATCATATATACATACTATGTATACTATGTTATGGTTTTGATCTCCGCTGTAAATATATATCCCTTGGGTATGTAGTACTAGTTAACCTCTGCTTTGCAGGACTTCATAATATGTAATTTAGCAGGACTCATTCTGTCCTATGTTTCCTTATTGGGGACAGGCACAGATTTTCTCATAAAAACATCAAAAAATATCCTAAATATTTTAAATGCGTTTTTTTTTTGCATAAATACTAACATTTTGAATCTACAGAAATACTAAAACACCTCTGCGTCCACTTGGAGAAATCCATCTGTTCGAGGCTTACCACCCGGACGGGCGTAGGTTCGATTGTTGCACCGGTAATTTACCCTCCGTGCCAGGAGAACACGTTGATTAACCGTCCCGGTTATAGTGAGAATATCGCTACAGGTAGTCAGAAGCCATATAGATTCTGACCTTCCTTCCTAGTTAGTGTTTCCCTACGAGTTTCAAAGTCAGATAGCACTCGCTTGAATCATTCTGGTTGCTAGTCGTAGCAGTTTAGACCGGGAACAGACTCCAATATAATTTGGAAAGAGGCAAGAAACTATGCAAATCTTACAGTACTCAGTAACACAACTATTCGTTGAGTATTTTTACTGCACTCTAAACGTCAAACAATGTATCGGCTATCATTCGACAAGTGCTATTGTTGCCAAAAATAAATGTCGCTCATAGGCGCCCCGCGGGGCGGCGTTCCACCTTGGCAAAGCTGGCATCAGTCTGCATCCATCACATCGTCACAAAGACCAGGTGTATTACGATACTCTTTGATTACAGATGGGAAGCATAGCACAGTGCCAATTCTCCGAACAAGCCGCATGACTTTGTATTTCACCTGAGTGAAGTACAAAGTCATTTTACGTAATATTAGAATAATTTAGATTTATTTTTAGCACTTAGTACGCAATCTGCTACCTTCATCTGATATCCTTTTAATCCTGGTCCATTCAAAACAAAACGGTTGCAGCATGGATTCAATCGCTTTCAGCAATAACGGAATAAGGCCAATTACGTGATTATTAAATTTACATACTTGTTTTCTTTGATTGGCCTGTTCTTTTAGTGGTTAGTAACCCTGACTGCTGTGCTAAAGGGGTTCGATCCTCACCCATGACAAATCTTGTGGAGAGCAAGATTATTCCTTTTGTGTCTAGACATAGTTTACCTATAATTATGTTTTTATTCAGAAATATACATACATACATAGACTCGCGCCTGTTTCCCAGAGGGGTAGGGATATAATTTACCTATAAGTTAGTATTTAGTAAATTCATCAGTTGTCTTGATGTCTTCCTACAGGCTCTGCCTAGTATGGAGTCAAATGGCAGCGTATTTTTTTGCAATTAACTGTACTTTTTCTTACGTAGCTGGATAGCTGCACAACAAGAGATGTATTATAGAAATATAGATGTGTATACATTCAATGTACTTAATAATACGTTCCATCGGATATTAGCCATCTCATCATATGACCGATGAATGGGATAAAGATATTTGAAAAGAACGGGCTGGAATCATACCTTATTTGACCATATCAACTAAATAAATCATAGAATTGTGTCGAATTATAAAAGGGAATATTTATTTAAGTATATATATAGTACAATTAGGCATTGTTATCTTTAGAAGTACTGTGAACAAATCAAATTTGAATAAAACAGAACACAAAATTATACAGATAGGTAGTCTTGTAGAAACAAGAATAAATTCAAACGTCTTATTCACTCAGCAACGTCAGTAAACCGTATCCGTGAAACTGGCGATAATTCGAATGTCCGCCTGTTATCTCATCCTTTTAGATCAACCCTGAACACTACCGTACTCTTGTAATCCGTAGACAGGAAAATAAGTTACTCGTAATTCACAGTTCCGAACCAGTGAGATATCGTACCAAAACCGGAACAGATAGCTACGTCGGATGTTTTATTATGGAAGATACCTGCCACAAGATCCCCAGTTTTCTGAGCTTTATCGATGAAAAATGTATCTTATGTAGAATACAGTTCTCCTGGGCGTTGTTATTAGCAAGCTAGGACATAATAGTGCAGGGAGTGCAAACACAATTAATACTGCTCGCTTATTCTTCACTCTCATAATCCGATGGGACGGCTATTCAATACAACCGGGGAAATAAGAGGTGTAGGACCGCCAGCTTCATGTGCTCTGCGAGGCACGGGCGTCTAACAGCATCATTTTCCAGACTCCCTGACGTTATTTTGGTAAGGAAAATCCCAATAAGTCTTATTGGTACTTTAACCGGCGTTACACCTCACAATGGGGAAGGCCTTTGTCCAACAGTGGGCATCTTTCGGTTGAGCCAAAAACTCCAACATTGAAATCCTACAAAGATACCAGAACAGCATAGCTAATGCACCATGGTTCACTAAAATGATAGAATTGCATGATTATCTGAAAATAGATCCAATCAAAATAGAAGTTAAAAACAGAGTTAAAAGATATCAACAACGCATTAATTCCCATAGTAACAATCTAGCGATAGCTCTCAATGGCCCACTTCATACTAGGAGATTGAAGCGATATCACATCTGGGATCTCCTTCTAACCTGAAATTCGCTACAAACCAATAAGAGGTTAATTCTTCACAGGAAGAACATGCCTCACACGCCCTTTACCGCACTCAACGTATCTGCTAAAAGCCAAACAGCTGATTGCAAGATAAAATATAATATTCGGCTGATATGATGATGAAACCGCATAATCCTCGATTGAACACGCCACCGCTAACCAACGTGGAAGCCGAGTGGGTGTCTTAAGTACAACGTAACCAGTAAGATATAAAGTGAAACTACAGTAGCATTTTTTCTCGATGTCTCTATCAGACGTTTTCATTTCACTTACACACGTTAATTGCGCTTCACATCAATTACAAGCATCCTGCTAATGTCGATACTTGTATGAATCGATCTTTAGTGCTACTACGTACAGAACGTACATACATTTGCCCGTCCCTGACACTATATTAACGAATACCTACAGCCGAAGCATAGTAGCATACTGACTAACGGTAACTATACTTGCTACTCAAGGAAAATTGTGAATCCAGAATGTTCAACTACCAATGTACTATATAATAATAGCCATTTAACTACAAAATTAATTCAATATTACTATGTTTTTATGTAAATTCTTTTATATTATTATGGTAGTACATCTTTTGCTAGAATAGATTGACAAACATAATACCTGAGTGTGTGCAAAACACATTTTTCATCTGTTACAAAAATTGACAGATATTTTTTTTTATTATGAATTACTAGCTGTGCCTCGCGGTTTTACTCGCGTTAATCTTTATAAATTACAGCCTATGTGTTATTCCAGGGTGTCAGCTAACTTCACACCAAATTTTATTAAAATCGCTCGAGCCGTTTAGACGTTAAGAAGTAACAAACATACACACTAACAAGCTTACGCCTTTATAATATTAGTGTGATGTTACGATATGGTAACACGTAGGTTGTTTTATGGCAAATTGTGGCCCAATCCATTAATTTATTAATTAATCTTAACTTATTCACAATCGAGCAAATCTATTGCACAATGTATTATCACGATTCTTAATAAAATAATTAGATAGAAATATGTTTTGTACACTTTTAGCCTATCCAATGCCCATAATATTCTTCCGTTGTTTTAAGTTGTTATTTTCGTCACGGTTGTTATTTCTTAGGTACGGTAAAAGGCGTCAGTGTTCTTTGTGAATCTTATTTTATGTTGCGTAGTTCCATAGCTTCAATTATAGCAATTTGCCTTCCAGTGAGTTTAAACTAAGTTGCTCACTGATGTCAGATTAAAAGTTGTTTAAGATTGCACGGCAGTGGCATTACTGACTCTAGTTTCACAACTAGACGCCCAATGGGCCTCTTGCTACTTGTAGATTAGAACTCGACCAGTATTTTTTTGCTGTATTACGGTTTGTGAAGCCGCCATTGAGCCTTCGCACCCAATAATAAGAGCTGTCAGATACTTTACACCGCGACGATCTGTTTTTCGTCATTACATTGCCGACCGCCGGCAACGAATTCTTTCGCATTATTTTTAGAACTATACACGTACGCGTCATATACATATAATGTAAACATATGTATATCACGCGTACTTTTATTAATATTTAAACATTTGAGAAGTTTTATACTTTAATAATAATGAACACCTAGTTGGTGCTCATCTATGACGGTCAATATAATAATATCCTGGGACATTATTCACACACGGCAATCTGATTCCAACCTACGCAGAGCTTATACTATGAAAACCAGATATCTGATATATTACTTATACTACTTTTCTTTTGTAAATACATACTTACATAGATAATTACAACAGACTCAGGACAAATAGACATGTTCATGCACAAAAATATCTGTCCGCAGTGGGAATCGAACCCAAGACCTGCGGCGTGAAAAGCAAGCATATTCTATCTAACCACGCCAACGGGCCCATAATGCATAATAATAGGCAGTATATAAACTACATAGTGTGTGAAACTCATGCCAGGAGTTTAATCTGCTTATAAAAGTGGTCAACTTTCTAAATACACAAAAATAGATGTAGGTACTTCCCATGCACATTTATGTTTATCAAATGGCGCAGACGATGTATGGGTATAAAATATTTTAGTACATATTTCGCAAACTGGTTTCCATTTTGCGCTCCTTTAAGTTCCTCCACTATAATATGTAGTATACATATAGTATATATATATATAGTACACATATAGTACGAGTACACATATGGGTACACTGATTATTGATTTTGACTGCACGTGTGGCGCTGTGGTTCAGATAGTCACCTCGCCACTTTGTGACCAGGATAATAGTGCCACCACTGAGATAATAATACCATTTAGGACTATAAAATTTGCGAGGCAAGTACCTACTAGGTAGTCTACCCTCTTCAAGGGTTTAAACAAATACTAACTGACTATACTAGATGGACCGATATTTTGAGGATAGTCGTTGGAAAGCGACGGCTTTTTTCCAACGACTATCATTCGATTTGATGACTACTTTGTTTAAACGCTTAAAGCGGGTAGTCTATCTAGTAGACTCAGCACAAGACCAGCAACCGTGGAGATCTTTTGGAGAGGTCTTTTTCCAGCTGTAGGCGTCTTTCGGCTGTAATGGTGGACTGACTATCCTTGTACTAAGAATTATATGCTTCCATTTATGCACTTCATAACTAACAATATTATACCATTAACTTTCTACAGTTCTACAAAGGAATGAATACGAAGTAATTGCTTTATTAAAACTGTGATAATTAATTATCATCAGCTGTTAGAAGTAACTTCCATTGACACTTGCTCGGATTCCACAAATTTCTTCATGCTTATGAAGTCATTTAGCAGCAGCTGTCTCCACTCAATATTTGCTTACAAGTATTATAAAGTTTGTGAATATTAATTAAGCCTCGTTCCACATTAAAACTTAAGGTGACGTTAAACCTATGTAGGTCGTGAACTCTACGAGTGAGGTAATATACCTACCTACATATGCAGTTAGCAAATTCCATACGTATTACAACGCAGAAAATTCCATTAAACCTTACATCTAACGTTTAATGGCGAATAAGACGTTTTCGTGTGCCATTTTACTCGCCCAATTACTTGCAGTCGCAAATCATTTGACAGATTCTAAACTTTTGTAACGGTCATGAAAAATTTATTTTATTTGGAATCTTCAAAGCCAAATCTAACGAGACGTATAAAGGGGAGTAAATCTGCATTAGTGGCAGAAGCTATAAAACCGATAGGTTATTGCCATCTTCGTCTAGAATGCCGACTGCAAAATGTCCGTGTATCGAACCGGGCAAGCAGTAAAATTGCAGGGAAAAGTTGGACGAGCGCCAGGCGTGCGTACCGTCGCGTCGAATGCGGTATATTGTTTGTAGAAAGAATTTATTTCTTATTCATGTGGACACAACACTTGGAACATTGAAAGTGATATCGGTATCGCTGCGCTGCCACGTTGTACGTTAGAGCCAACGTGCTTGACAACATCATGCATAAAATATGTACTTCTATTCAAAGAGCTAACCGTACATAGGTACCCAATTTTCTCTCGGTTCAAAGTCTTTAACAAGTTGTTTCTAAAACTTGTTGATGACCGAGTGAATTTTGGGTACCTATGTTCGATAAGCTAAACCAACAAGTACCTATAAAGTTCCAATAATTATGATGACGTGTCTTAATATATTCATAGAAATAAATAGTATGTTTTTAAAGTAAGTCAAATTTCCCTCGATATGCGCTCGGGGTAAACTGATGCGAATATATTGCATTTGAATTACGTAGAACTACTTTTTACCGAGTAAAACGGTTATTCCTAGTAAAATAGGAAGGAACCATGGATCGTTATATAGACATCTTTATTGCACGTTCTAGCCTTTCCACGTTTAAAATGATATAACTATATGTAAAAATATTACCATATATTGAAATTTAAATTAAACATATATTTCTAAGATATTTTAAACTCACTCAAATATTTTAAAATAGGTTATAATATAATGTTTATTGTACATAATAGCAGCTCCATAGCAGTGTTTAATTTAATTAATAAGCAGTTGCCCATAAAATATTTATTTTGTGTTAAGTATAAGTAAAACACACCATCTATGTAGTTTAATCTATGTATGTTATGGAAAACTTACTTTATTGTTATGGCGAACGTTGTGAAAATTTATTCAAATAACACCAGTTTCCATTTGAATGCAGCTGACTATTATAGTCAGCTATAATAGCTCAATTCTCATACCACCGTCATTCACCGACCAATTACTTCATTCGATAATTTTATGTATTAGAACTTTTTTTTAATATAACCGATTAAAACAAAATCATGTAGAACCATACATAAATACAAATAAAATAAAATATTATTTAAATCAAAGGCAAAATGTCGTTTAAAGTCCTCCTGGCCGATTTCTGCCACGGCGGCCGTTAGCCGTCTGCGCGGGACATATTAATTACACAAGTGTACACGGTACACGTATGTTTTCTATTCCATCACTCTCATTTTCCGACGATACTGAGAATTTCTTCTTTTTATCAGCAAAATACTATATACTAGAATTTGAGCCCAAAACGTCATTATCCGCGGTTGAAGACGCTACTGCTAGACCAATGAGGCAGTTAAAATAAATAAAGTACATAGGTAGGTACAGTCAAATTGATCACCACCATACCTTTAAAATATAAAAAGCATTACAAGTTACCGAATGATATTTAAGATAAATGTCATCCCGCATCACAAAAAATACAGTAAAATAAGTTAATGCTTCATTACATAGACATTTTAATGGCTGTAGGGAAGGGAGTGAAGTTAATTTTACTGGCACGCACAACGGGACCCTCCGCCCCCGCACACTGCCGTGACGGCGACTGGTGTCTGCTTCTCTCATCAGTAAAGGGGCCCTCAATATTCACTTGCAGGATGTTCAAAGTATTAATTTTAAAAGAACGTTTACGTAGTTATATTGGTTCAGATTATATTTGTCTAAAAAAATATTTAGGTTAAATCTATGATTAACTGATTACACTTAACTGAACGCATAGTTGTACACACGGCTACATATTATTATGAAGCTATACATTTCCCGTATAAGCTGATCCCGTGTTGTATAGGATTTCCATACAATGAGAGCTTCAGCTTATATTGGAAATGTCTAGTTGGATATGTAGCCGTGTGTACAAATTGTAACATTCATTGACTACTAGCTGTGCCCGCGGTTTCACCCGCGTTAAACTTTATAAATTATAGCCTATGTGTTATCCGGATATATAAGCTATATTACTACAAAGTTTCATCAAAATCCGGTCGGCAGTTTTTGCGTGAAGAAGTAACAAACATACACACTCACAAACTTTGGCCTTTATAATACTAACTGTGCCCCGCGGTTTTACCCGAATCAAACTTTATAAATAGTAATCTATATGTTAATCCAGGGTGTAGAAGGGTAATTAAGGGTAACTCCATACCAAATTTTATTAAAACTGCTCCAGCCTTTAGCCATTAGGATGGTAGGAAGCAGTATATGATAGGATTAGTGTGATTTATTTTTGTATAGTTAACGTGTCGATGTTCTTGACGTTTTAAGTTTCAATTAAGCAATTTAGGCTCCTTAAGTTATTACATACTTTGTGTATAAGTCAAAGTGCGAGGGGTTTACAAGGTGTAACACAAGTGGTGGAAAAAACTTAAGTAGCGCTACCCATGAAACTGAATAAATTAAAGGAAACCAGTTTGTGCAAGACATAGTAGTTTCTTTTGACTCCCCATACGAAAGTGGGTGTTATCTCTTAATTAAAAGCCACAGCTGATGGTTATTCTTCTATGCGATCCATTAGATAATGGACGTTGACTGACCTGTTGTTCCCTTAGTTAGTGACGATTACTGCTAAACCAAAGGTACGATCCCCACCCAGAACAAATCTTTGTGAGTGTGAGCACGACTTATTCTATGTCTGGATGTAATTTATCAATAATATGTAGGTATGTATTTAGAAATATATGAGTATGTTGATCAGTTGTCTGGTTGCCATAGTAGAGTCTCTGTCTACATTGATATCAGATGGCAGTGTATTGGATGTCCTAATTTGCTAAGCTGTGGCAGTTTGTATGGGGAGCCTGAAAATAAATACATATTGCACAAACTAAATTTCTTTGATTTGTTCAGTTTCGTCGGTAGCGCTACTTAAGTTTTATCCACCAATAACGTTACAGCTTGTAAACCCCTCGCGCGTTGTCTTATACACAAGCGTTATACGTAGATAGGTATCGATAAAGCTGGCAGACAGCGAGGGGTCGCCGCACTACCCTAACCCCGATGAATTCCTGGAAAATCGGCAGTAAAAGCAACGTTAGGAAAATATATCTTTGGCTTCCCAGATAATCATGACTCACTTTAATAAATCAAAGGTTATGGCCTTGGAGCCTGATGCCTAACATTTACCTAACGACTATACCAACTTGACTTGCCTAAATAACTATAGCCTTGAACCATCGCAGTAATGGTGAAAACAAGAGCGGCACGCAACCTTTTTGCTCAAGAAATAAGTCGCTAGCTGGACAATTCCAATTAATGTCAGCCAAAAAAAGCATTAAATTGATTAGCTACATTACCAAGTAAGTAAACTTACTTGGTAATGTAGCTAATCAATTTAAACTGCAAAGGTCACATCGATATAGAGGTCTATAAATAGTGGAGAAGAGCAATCCAATAGCCGCGGAGAACAATATAAAACCGCATGTCCCAACGCCCCTCTGGTTGTAAATCCTTGCAGTCTCGTACGTAACTAAGTTTTTCCGGTAAAACACGCATCGGATGATTCATCGAAGTGCCTCGTAGGCTGCTTACGTATATAGCAAGAGAACCATTTTAATGTTTTCCGTGTATTATCTGGTTTATATGAAAGCGAGAAGACTAGTTTTCCTTAGTCATCTCTCTTGATGTTTGCAGCTAAGGAACTCGATACATCCTTAGGTGTTGCTTTTGTATATTTTTATATGTGTGGGCAGTAGTTACCCTTTGTTCATAGTTATTTAAGCTATTATTTTGTCCTGTGACATGGCTAAACGACTATTGTCTTACATACCAATATCAGCTTTGAATGCACGTGTGGCGCAGCGGCTAAGGGTCAGCGCTGACAGAGAGGAGCGCAGCGGAGAGAAATTTTTTAAGGCACTAGAAAATCAACTTTAGAGCTATAGGAATAAAGTGCGTATATGCTTGAACCTGACAAAATGCTCGCGCAGTTTCGCGCATTATAATGTTCAAGCATACATGCACTTTATTTAAATAATTTTAAAGTTGATTTTCTAGTGTCTTAATAAAATCCTCTCCGCTGCGCTCCTCTCTGACGCGCTGGCCCTTAGTCTGGATGTAATTTGTGTCCGTCTAGTATGTTTGTAAACTACCCCGCGACATAGGGACTAGATTCCCTAGTGCGTGCGTTGTCTTTTTTTTGTATTTTTTTTTTAATTACGAGCCTTCATTCTTTATGAATATCCTAACCTCGGTGTTACAAGTTTCGCCAAGCTAGTCAAAACTGAGTCACATATTATTGTATCTGACTGTATACATTCTGTATTTCAGGACGCAATCATCTGCATTGCATAGCACACATATTCTACAATATTTTTTTTCACCCGCTGACAAACTAACCACTGCCTAAGTGCTTAAATTCTCGGATCGATTATGTACCGGTGAGGACACCTAGGTGTGAGCGCCTTTTTCTTTTTAATTACAAAATAAGAATTGAGAAATGTCGCACTAATAAGTAACTGGCTGTTTACAACATCAGTATCTATTGATTGCTGAAACGTACTATGTAAATGCGCAACACATATAATGTATTATACTTAGCCACATCTCGTGACTAAAAGCATTAGGGGGCGTTCAACACACTTTTTAAAATATGAACATGTTTCTGCAAAGAGGCGTTTGAACCAAGGGGGACTTCAATTACATTGAATTAGTTTTATTCGTTCTTTTTAATGACTAATACTTCGTTAGTCTACATTGAATAGGAAGCAAAGATTAATTGATATTAAATTGTTAGCGTATCAGATTTTGATTGCGTTAATAGAAGTGAATTATCATCACCATTCACTTCAAGGAGCATTGAAGTATTAGGAAGGAAATATGGAAAGATAATTAAATAGAGAAAACTTAATTTAACAACTGTTATGTTAAATATCCAGTGACCCAAAATCATGCCATATTTTTGTAAAAATACATTGCAAATACGCATGCAAAATCGTCAATCGGCAAGAACGCTAACACAATCTTGCGTAGTAAGAGGAACATCGATAAAAGCACTTCACTGAATTAAACCAGCACAAGCTAAATTAGTTAAGATACTATTTATTTATAGTACATGAGTTAGTGCTGATTGTTTTAATCAATAAACTACAGTAGAATAATACAATATCGTCAGGAACGCTAACACAATCTTGGGTATTAAGAGGAACGTCGATAAAATACTTCACTGAATTAAATCAGCACAAGCTCAATTTGTTTAGACACTATTTACCTATAGTATATGAGTTAGTGCTGATTTTAAATCAATAAACTATATCGAAATAATACAATATATGGTCAAGAACGCTAACACAATCTTGGGTATTAAGATGAACATCGATAAAAGCATTTCACTGAATTAAATCACCACAAGCTAAATTTGTTTAGACGTTATTTATAGTACATTAGTTAGTGCTTATTTTTTATCAATAAAATACAGTGGAATAATACAAAATCGTCAATTGTCAAGAACGCTAACACAATGTTGCGTATGCAGAGGAAAATTTATAAGAGCATTACACTTAATTTAATCAGCACAAGCTAAATTTGTGTAGACACTATTTACAGTACATGAGTTAGTGCTGATATTTGTATTATTAAAATACAGTGGTATAATACGAAATACAAAGGTACGCATTTTATTTATCTACTCACACTAAAATTCATATTTTTATTTCAGACTGTTCTGAAATATGCATTGAATTGGAATTTTCCATTACGTTAACATTAGGCTCGTATTTAAAATTAAGTATTATAAGATGCATCAATGTTTAACTCTCTTGGTATATATCCCTATGTTAATATAATCTAACGGTACACGTTACAAAAGAAAATATTATGTAAAACATCGAACATAAAAAAAAGAAATGTTAGTGTTTGTATGTTAAGATCAAAAACACCCTACCCTTATATAATTTATTATTACTATCATAAACTAAGATCATTTAAAAACAATTCGATAAAAACCTGTAAATATGTATATATTTATTGTTTCTAGCTTTTATATAAATTATTTCTAGTTTCATGTAGATGACCCTAGAGATAATGATGTATAAGTTAGCTTTATTACTGCAAATATGTTACAACAATTAACAACCGTTTATTAATAAAAGTATACGAAAAAAATACGCATAGTGGAAATATGCAGACACCACAGAGCCATGATTTCGGTTAGTTCAATACTTAAAGAATTTAAATTTATTCTACCTAATTGAACACACTATATGTGAATAATATATAATTGATAAATGATAATGCAATACGTGATGCATGAAATTTTGAGACGATTATCAATACACAAAAGAGCACGTAACTGAATTCCAATTTAATGCGATTTCTTATTGCTTATTTAACGTCTTCTAAAAAATATTAAACGATAAATTAGCTTGATGAAAAATATATATATAAAACATTAGTCATCTCATTAAACATCGATAATCTGCTTTTTATTGTTTTAACCTGAAAACCAAAACCACCCAAGCTTGTGTCATGTGTTATCATTGCGTGTGTCTGTGGCAATCATTACTCTGAAACTGATTTCAATGCGTTTTTCCGAAAAAGGGAAAGAAATAAAAAAACTGAGGTTATATGTTTAACTACTAAGTTAGGTCACAACATCCGTTTTTTATTAAAAAAGAAATACTAGTTTATCTTATCTTTATATCTATCCATTGAGACTCCGACTACGTCCTTGTATCTTATGATAACTCTATCCAATTGAATCCTCACAAAGTTTATTCTAACGTTTTAATAGCTTCAGGTTAAACCATTCACAATAAATTGCATTACGGCCGCGGAAACTTCCAAACGGAAATCCAAAGGCGTTACTAAACGATTAAGAGTGCCTAGTTTCGCTCAGTGATTTGCAGTTGAATAAAATAACAAAATAAACTTAGTATTTAATTTAAACGTCTCAATAAATTAAGTAAACACGACAGATGCGATAACCGTCTTATTTTTCACCTGGCCTGGGTATTAACACCACCTTGTGTAAGTGTATCTCAAGTGTAACCATTTTTGGTACTGACCACATTTCATGGACGTAATCTTGATCCATGACATTTCATTTTGTCAAGAATGCACGGTTATAGTTTAATCGCCTTACTTATTTTTGTTCTAGATGTTTTGTTTTGTTATGCTCTGAGTATTTTTTTAGTTTGTTATGATAATTACATATTTTGCCGTCATTTGAATTTTAACGTAATATTTAAGAATATAATTGTATCAAAAAAAATATGTTGACCTGAACTTCACATATATTTTAATTAATATAATAAACAGAAAAGATTTAATTTTTGTATGAATTTTTGTTTCTTATAATTCCTTCGAGTCTTAATCGGATGATAGACTAGACGCTAGAGATGAATAACCCAATACTTACAAACTAGAATCTATTTGAGTTTATTTTATTAGCTCGAATGTATATATCTACTGGCATGGTGACTGTGGAGTCCTTCCTCTTAACGCACCACCTTTTAAATTTACCTTTTCTTATTAAACAACTGTATAACATTTTACTACAGTGACATAAGATCGGTTTTTGAGCGTACAAAGAGTATCAATAATATTGAAGCACAGTTGATAAAATTAATGGTAGTATATTATTATTATTATTCATTTATTTCAGATATAAAATCCATATAGTGTTAGTATTACAGTACTTAGAATATGTTAGTAATCATAATTTAAAGAGGGCTAGAGTCTTACCTCTATACAGTCAGAAC
This sequence comes from Pseudoips prasinana, assembly GCA_951640165.1. Taxonomy (NCBI): domain Eukaryota; kingdom Metazoa; phylum Arthropoda; class Insecta; order Lepidoptera; family Nolidae; genus Pseudoips; species Pseudoips prasinana. The sequence continues at coordinate 17,347,021 of OX621245.1, forward strand.
TGCTTTCCATACTAACTTCGACTTATGAAACAAACAAAAGGTAGCCTTTGTGCTGTTGATAAAACTATATAGAATGAATTAAGGTACAGAAATCAACTACAGTGGCCTCAATGGAGACTATATCATATAATTACCAAAATGGAAAATATACTTCATAATTACCAAAAAAACCCAGCCAGTAAAAAGGTTGCTCCGATCGCTACCAATGTTTATACGATCACCTTTTGGGCTAAGATTGTCAGAAAATTTAATAACAATCGCTCTAGGCATTTTGTAGCACATAGGTACATACAAACAAACATCGATTGTAACATATATAGATCATAAGAGATCAGACATGTTATTTTAATTATTCATCACTCTGTATAGTCCTTGTTATCCGTACCGCCACTTGAATAGGTACATTACCTCCGCGCTTTATTATACGCATGAACTTTTAGGCTGAACTTCACCTTTAAAAGCCGGTAAAGTTCAAGCCCGTACATATTAAAAATACAGCTAAATATGTAACAATGCTGTGGTGTACTAAATGAAGCGATTAAAGACCTTGCCAGCGACCTATTTTCGAAGCCCACTCAACTACAGCCGCAGCCATATTTACAGTAGCAATTCCATGAAGCGATCGATTGAGATTCTGCCCTCTAATCATTTGACATCAAGGCTATGATAAAAAGTGACTTCTCTGTTACTTATTAATTCAAACAAACTGTATTATTGCCTACCGCCGCTCCGCCCGCCGTAGTTTATTTGGTAATGAATCTGCCTTCAGATCCAAAGTTTGTGGGTTAGATCTTGAAGACAAATATTTGTGTTCATGAAGATGTCTATTTATCTTATCTCTCTTTATTTATTAATTATATCTTGTATTTCTGTGTATTTTATGTATATGTATATTTACAAAAAAGTACATAAGTATTTCTATCCGTTGTCTAGTTTCCATAATAGGTACAGACGCCAGTACATCCAGCTACCCCAATCTGTCATATTTATGTTATAGATTTTCACAATATCATAAGGTTCACTTTCAATTGGGGAAATTTGACAGATTGGGGTAGCTTGATGAGCTGGCGTCTGTACAAGATTTGCTTAGTTTATGTTTGATGGCAATGTGTGATATGACGTGGATATTTATTTATTTATTTGTTATGATTGAAGCGCTCATAGCTAGATGCTTTCACCAATCCTGAGTGATCGGCGAGGTTAAGCAACTAGGCTGGCGGTCAGTCCATTGATGGTGATTGAAACAAAGTGTATGTATATAATATGTATACTGAAAGCAATCCCTAAACATAAAGAACACATGAAAAACCGAGTAGCACAGAAATAAAAAGCAAATACTAAATACTGCAGTCGAAGTGATAAAATCCTTCGTCGGTAGTTTAGTAAGAATATTGTAGAACCATATCATAATGAAGTAATAAAGACATCTTTATGCTCCAGGAGTTATCATATAGATTAGTCTCTGGGGTCGGAAGCTACCGCATCCGCCGTAGGCTTCCGCTCTAGTGACCTTATACGTGACCCTTGGGTAGCGCTAAAAGGTAGCAGTAACATTTAAGTGAGGTAGTGTATAGCGTTCATTTAGTTTTATTTGGTAAGTGAGGCGAAGTTCATCGGAGAGAAGTGAAAGAGTCGGCAACATGTGAATAATCCCAACCGTATTGCCTACGTCATGGATTCTTGTTTTCCTAATCCCAACCGTGTTGCTAACGTCATAGATCCTATTTTTCCATTGTGTCAGTTTAAAAATGTCCTTATACTTCTCTATAATGGACTCACACAGAAACAAATATAATAAACCGTTAGAGATATAAGTGTTATTAGGTATTTACTTATATTATATGTTCAATATGACTATGATGACAGAGTAATAAACAATCCTATCAAAAGAGTCTTTAAGGCCCATATTTCAGAGCACAACCACATTCAGATATTTTGCATACTATAAAATACTATTATGCACTATCTAAAAATGTGTTTCGGTCATCTTGTCAGGTTAATATTCTAGAATATTCAGTACAACTTTTCATTTTGATATTTTTTTTTGCAATGACCACAGAATATCTTGAAAATTGGACTTCCCATTATTTGTGATAAACATAAAGCATATTAAAGTGAAAATGAGCATTACACAGTTTAAGTGCACGCCAATCACATTTATTATTATTATTCACCCAAATTAGCAGCACTAATTAAAATGAAAACATTAAAAAAGTTATGCAAAAATTTTCACGACTTTTGATGACTTCAAATTAAAAAGAAAGCAAGTATTGAGTTACAATTTGTTATAAAATTCTCGAATTTCAAACTTGTTATACAATTGTTGCCTGTTCTGAAAATTTAATGCTGACTTAGGAAAAAAATGTGTTTTGATCAAATTGTACAGAGTTCATCAAGTTACCCTAATCTGTCAAATTTCCCCAATTGAAAGTGAACCTTATGCTCATATAATAAAAAAAAAAAAAAAAAAAAAAAAAAAAAGTTTTTATTCACGTAGACTTTAAAAAGTTGTAAATAGTCAGAACATGTTTGTAGTAATATAGTTGTATACATTAGATATTATTTCTAGTAACATAGATATTTAGGTACATCTTGTATGAAAACATTTATAAAATTTATTTTATTACAGAAATGATATTTAGCTAGCTCGTATCAAGTTATTGTCAAGAGATTATGTTTAATTATCTAGTTTAAGTCTAATATTTTTATAATAAAGTAGAAAATCTATAAAAGAAATTTGACAGCTTGGGGTCGCTGGATGTGCTGGCGTCTGTACCTATTCGCAGCGAGCAGAGTATTATCTGTATTTTTAACCGCATAATTTATTATACACATAATTCCTGTTAAAATAATATCTTGAGAAATTATTTACAAACGGTCATCTGATCCCAAACTAAGCAAAGCTTGTACTATGGAAACAAGATAACTGATATAGGACTTTTCTTTTGTAAATACATACTTATATAGATAATTACACCCAGACTCAGGACAAACAGACATCTTCATGCACACAAATATCTGTCCTGGGTGGGACAGTCGCCTCGCCTCTTCGTGTCGCGGGTTCGAGTCACGCGCAGGACAACTATCCGTCTATTATACGTTTGTAAAGTACCCCGCGACACAGGGACTAGATTCCCTAGTGCGGGTGCTGTCTTAATAAAAAATTTAACCGTCGACCTCCGACGTGAAAAGCAAGCATTTGCCAACCATGCCAACAGGCCCGTCATATACACACATAAGCATACACTGTATATAAAGCGATTTAAATAAGCACAAGTATTATAATCCCGATAGCTTTAAATGTATTCTCGTAACTTCCGTTACGAGTGAGTGATTTATCAGGAAGTATCCGCATGAACATTATCTCCTGCAAGGTGACAATACTGGTACTTATTATTGCACTGACTTCGTATCAGGTTATGTTGCAATTACTTTATTTTCGTATTGAAGCTTCTTAATTGACCTTTAATGAGAAAGAATAACAAAAGACGACTTGAAAGATGTAGATCGTGGGTCCTAGAGTAAAAAGAGTCACTGTTATTTCTTATATGTTTAGGAGTTTATTTTAGGTAATATTAAGTAATCACTTTCTGTATTCTTATCACCTATGCACCTGCTCCATTTCTCGCTAGTATAATTATAGTGTTAAATTCCTCTTAAAACTCATAAAAGTCTGTAAGACCTCAATTTAAATAAAATATTTAATTAAATATAACGCTATTACACGGCTATTTAGTACTAGATACATTACCGAATGAATATTTTATTTTACAAATTATAGATTACGTACTGGCTTTGCCCGCGGTTTCACCCGCGTTTATCTATTTAAATTATAGCATATATGTTATTCATATATACATATAAGCTATATTATTAAAAAGTTTTATCTAAATGGTTTACGTAGTTTTTACATGAAAGAGTAACAAACATCCATAAATCTATACTTACAAACTTTCGCATTTATAATATTAGTAGTGGACTACTAAAACTAATGGTATATTTAAAACGATCTATAGATAACCTTCGTACAGGTGTCCCACGATATGTCAAGCTTCATTGGCATGCTTTAATAATTAAATACATTAGTATTCAATAAAATAAATAAGGTGATAAGTACAGACACGTAATTACATAAATGTTGACCTTGACAGGTTCTGTGTTTAGTAAGCAGTAAGGGCGGTTTTCCCAATAGAAGTGTATCTTCTAACGTGGCGTCGATTATACATCCAACCACAGCTTTGTTTTATCTACAGCGTCTAGTAAACGTCTGCAAATGTAACTCAGAATAGAATATCTCACGTGAAATGGATGCTCTAGACGTAAGGTAGCCTTATTTAATTCGTCAGCTGGCGGTAGCTATCGATCGATGTGCTGTCGAGCAAATCGTATACCTACTTCTACTATAAGTATAGAAATACACACATTTTCGGTTATAATAATGAAAATAGTGGAGGAAACTTACATACAACATCAACAATATCAACTCATAAAATAGATGAATTAAACAAAACCAATTTGCGAAATACGAATAATATTTTTTTGGCTCCCCGGACAGTATATACATTTTCATTATTCTTAATTTTAAACTTAACGTACCGTTGAGCTCCTTACGTTAAGTCCACTATTATTGATCATACTCATCATCATATCAGCCGCAAAACGCCAAAGGCCTGCTGGACAGAGGCCTCCCCCAAAGATCTCGACAATTGCTGGTCTTTCACTTCCAGCGACCCACACAAGATCATCAGTCCATCTTGTATCCTTTTGTCTTCCGGTTCATGGTCGCCACTCAAGAACCATAATTGATACAATCTGTATAATAAATTTGTATAATTGATACAAGTTGTATCTTCAAACCCTCTTCCCTATTTAAGAGTGGTAACTCCCAATTAACTGTATTATCTGAAACTTCCGGAATTCCCTTGAAACTAGGGTTAAACTGTAATGGTAACTAATCGTCCAATATTGGATAATCTCAATAAAGTACCTATAAAATTGACATGCCTCCTAAACTTTAGTTAAGGAAAGTAAGGTCCAATCATTAGAAAATTACCTCCTGTATTTGCTATGGAGAGTTTCGTTCCAGTCGCCCGGTATACGCTCAGCAACTGGGTTATATGGCAAGTACCTATATAAAGATTGATTGTGTCTGTATCGAATGCATTAAACACTTTCTCTGAGCATCAGTCTGCACATGCAATCATGTGCTCCAATCATTCAGATCAGTATCTGCTCAATTGACATGCGAAATTGTTCGCACTGAGTTACCGAGCCTACACACGCTTTACAGGGTTAAACGAGTTCGAATTCTTTTGTTATACGCCTACGTAACTTCAAGGAACGACTGAAACTGTTTCTTATAAAGAACGAGACATGAATAAGGTCTGGTAAGTTAACCTAGAATACAGTACATCGTCCTATTTAGAGGATAAGACACATAAAAGATCGTCCTAAGCCAAACATAACGGCCTGAATATATCGAATTGGTGTCATTATGTGTATGAAATAAATGGGAAAGTTTACTCTTTTTATTAGTTACTAGCTGTGCCCGCGACTTCGTCCGCGTGTTAATTAGTTTATTTTGTTTATTAGTAAAATAAATGACTTTTTCTAAAATAAAAGTTGCCTAAGTTACTACTTATTACATCAGCTACCTGCCAATAAAAGTCCCGTCAAAATCGGTCCAGCCGTTTCAGAGATTAGCCGGAACAAACAGACAGACAGACAAAAATTGTAAAAAATGTTATTTTGGTGTATGTACCGTATATATATTTATATTTATGTAGTAAAAACCGGTTATTTCAATATTACAAACAGACACTCCAATTTTATTTATTTGTATAGATACGATCGACGACTGTATAAATGACAAAACATATTGGTATATTGGTAGCTTGATCAGAGGTGTCAATAGGCTGCCATGCTATTATTTTTACCAACATTTATTTTTTGTAATAACATATTTTTATTTTTTGCTGTAATATTCTGTTACAGTATTTAATTTTAACCGTATTGTATTTTATAACTTGTACCTCTATAATAGAAGTGCTCATAGCTAGATGCTCTCAGATGGTCTGTAAGCGATTGGCTAGGTCAAGCAACTAGACTCGCGGTCAGTCTATATATGGGTGACCAATACCACCATATCATTAACAATCGTTAATTACTGGTATTTACTTGTAAGTATGACCACCAGGATATATCTATTATGTTCCAACATAATGTACACTCATACAAAGTGTGCATTCATTTAATTTATGTTTGTTCTCAACCCTCACCTTGTATTAAACATTAACATTATTATATATAAATGTATAACAGGCAACGCGCTTGGTGAACATGAAATGTACTAAACTTGATTGTTAAACCCAGGAGTTATTATGTACACTGGGCCTTGTTAACTATTGTTACTTATATATGAAAATAAAGAACTTTAAAAATCAAAAAAAAAAAAAAATCAATCAATACCACCATGATGACCATCCACGTGCTTCGAGGGGCACGTTAAGCGTTCGGTCCCAGTTATATCCCGGATAGACAACAGTCGTTAAGCCATGTTAGATGCCTACAGGGCGGCTTGAGCTACTCTGATACTACGGTAACCAGTGCTCATACGTAAGTAAGTACTTAATAGAAGTGCATAAGGTAATATCATGTATATGATATCATAAGGTAATATTTAATCAATTTGATACCAAGTTCCCTTTATAAAGTCGGTTGTTAAATTGTATTCTAATCGAATTTTTGAATACCATATTAACAAGACTTTAACAGTTATTCAATAATGGATATGCAAATTTCAACTCCGATGAGATTCAAACACATGACCTTTTTTACATAGCACGATCCATACACATACATACGTTCACGGCTGATAGTTAAATCTCAGCCACAAAAAATATTTAACTATAGAGATAAGTCAGTCGTATCGTCAGTGACGGGGAGTCACCTGAGTCAATAGTTATTTGTGTCGCCGTCGTAAGGGGTGGATTGAAATCGATTGAGTGACGAAGCCTCCCCTATGAGGGTGTCAAGGGTAGCTCTGAGACAGCCTCGAGGCTCGAGCACATCTTAATAAAGAATATCTTATCGCAAATCAAATGAAGTTGACATTGTTAAATTTTAAAACAATATTTTTCTTTTACACGTCACGGTCAGGTATTACTGACAAGGTAATTCAAATAGTCATTATAAAGCCAACGATATTTGTTACTTGTTTTTGTTCCTATTATGATATCTACAAAACCCAAACAATAGTATATAATTCATACTTAGCATAAACCGTTCAACCGGAGTTAAAAATCGGGTTCAAATCCTGGGTCGGGTCGAAATCTATAATGAGGATTTTGCTCTTAAGAAAAAAAATCTAACTATCAGCCTGTAGTCATGAAGTTGGCGGTGTAATACCCCAGTGCTTCGGAGAGCATTTAAAGCTGTCAGTCCTGTACTTGATCTCTTTCCGATCGTGTCGGCTTGCAGTCCATTATATCATGGAAGTGAGGGAATAGAAAGTGCATCTGAATACGATTACTGAAACCCGCAGATAGCTCGTCTGCATTAAGGCTAGACGTCATTTCCGAATATCAACCAGGATGACTCTTAAATAAGTTAGCTAAACTAGATAGTAATGAATAGCAAATGTTTTAAACTGCAATTTGTCGAGACTTTTTTTATCTTTTATTTACTAATCACCGGTTTGCTTAGCATTACATCATTATTATTGCGAACAAATCGTTTCCATTAATATCCTAAAGCATTTACATTTTGCAAGACAGTAGGAAATGTTCGCGTGTTGGCCACTTATTTAGAATGGCGGCGAAGATTGTTATACGAGTAAAGCAACTCGAAATATAGTAGTACAATTAAAGTTTACAAAAGAGAATTATCGTAATCAACACGGTAACCATAACAATATAACGCCATAATGTAAAACAGAATCGCGGTAACTGACTATTTAAAAGAACAATGGGAGGTTGTTGAACAAAGTATAAAAAAAAACCTTCGTCACTGTATTATCAATATTGTTCGTGTATAATGTTCACATTTACCGAAGCCTGAGTACATATGAGATTCCAGTGTCATGCATCATCATGGCATAAAGATTTTTTTTTCAAAAAAACCCATTAAAAAAATGCTCGATTTCAACTATGTTATAACGATCGATCTAAGCAAAATATATATGGGTACATCTCTATAGCATTGTCCAACATTATATTCGATAAAAAAGGATTATTAAAATCAGTACCCAAATCATTCATAAATGAAGTTTAGAGAATGCCACCTGTACCCGAAATTTAATTGGTTGATATTTTAAAACAACTATCAACTCTATTCAAAGCTAGTTTTTTTCGGACGGTATGTATTCTCAATAGTTAGATGGTCTATATGTTCGTAGCAAAATGTCTTTGGTCAAGTTCATAACGTCTTGTTCCGATTGGAATCTCTCGTTTTATCTTGCAAGCCCATCGCCTTCAGGCCCCCAAGCAATAACTCTTTCATTGTGTACATAACTATTATAAGGAGACTGTTAACATTAAACATACATGAAATAACAAACATTCCTTAGTCACGGGTGCTCTGTGGGATTGTAGGAATGATAAACGATAAAGGATCTACAAATACAAAACCGTTGCATTCGAATCTCAGATGGTGATTCGTTAATTCCCATATGGCGGTCCATATGGAAGATGTTTTATTGTATGTATTTATGTTCGTGATGAAACCGCGCCCGACCTCGACGGACTCAATTGCGCCAACGAGAGGACAGGACCAGTCATCGTAATTTAAATCATTAGAACGTTTGAGCCTGAGTGAGTCCCAACGGCGATAATGCACGGCTGTGTAATGACTGTGCTAATCTTAACACAGAGGAGTGAAGCGGCCTCTTCGTACTACCGGCTTTGGAATATGAAGCTATACAGTACAATGTACCTACTGCATATTTGCGGCAGCAGTGGGTATAAAGCTAACAGTGCTATGCTTTTCCTCTTAGCCGTTATAGGATAATAATTATGTTTCCACATTTAATCTATTCTAGTTACACTATGTACATACTTTATACATATATAATGAGGGTGTTTTAATTAAATGCTCATTGCTGGATTTAGATTAGATAGGTACACTTGGTATTAAGATCCGTTTCCTGGTAATTATTTTCAATTAAATGAGATAAGAATGCTCTTCGGGGAACCATTGCTACAGGAAAGTCTAAAGATTCCATACAATTTTTTATGAATATCAATCATCAAAAAAATCTTTAACTATAGAAAATTATAACCTACTTACTGATTTCGATTGTTTATAACTAGCACAGTTTGATACAATTAATTAAAAACAAAATTTAAGTTAGTTATGTTTATACGTTGGTAGATACGTTTTTTTTTTCAAATAAATCGCTACTACGTTTTTCCAGCCTATATAAATATATTTGGAAACCATCCAAATAACTTTTTATACATCCAAGGAAAACAAAGGCCTGGCGCGCACGTGTTCCTATCACACTGTAAAATGATTTGTTTATTTTTTTATTTATCAGTAGTTCTATGTCAACGCAAGCTGCATAAGCTATCGATTCCAGTTGTCAAAAGAACATATGACAATCGGTACAGTTAGAAGTCTTATATGATCCGCTACCTGGGGTTAGCCTAGGCCCCCCATCTCGGTTAATTACACTATTTATTCTGGCACAGTTAACAGCAAGGGTAGATCAGAATCGACCGAGAAGTTTTCACGAACTTTAGAACACTTCACTGCCTCACTATTTTGACGCAATTTACGAATATTAGTATTGAATATCCGATTACGATCATCTTCTTTCCCGTTGACTGTACCTAATAACAGTAATAACAGCTGTTCACATATTCCGATTTCAAATGCGCAATTTCGATAATATTTGCTACAATCTTCACATTCAATTTTTTCTTGACCTACGTCATAATACCGTAAGAACCGTCTGAAATTGGGGTTAGAGGACATTTAATTAATATTCTGACCTCTAACTAAATTATAAAAGGCAATTAACATAATGATCTGTACCAATACAGTGCCCACTCAGATTTTCTCTACAACATATCCAGGGTACCATCACATTTTTTTACTGTTTTAATATTATCCTTAATTTCCGTACACAGTGAAACATCTACCTATACGAAAGCTAATATTAGGTTGTTTCTAAAGCTTTTAAAACAAAAAATCGTAATAGGCTCCACTTCCATAAAATTCTATAGCTCTATAGTCTCTTTTGACGTTGCGTTCTTTTAACGGCGCAAATTTTTCTTACTTATCACTATGGTAGTTTCAATGTCCTCCATATACATATATCTACGTTGCTAAGTGCTTTCACAACTGAATGTTCACCAAGATTAGTCACTGGCAAAGATTTTAAGAGTGATTGCCTAGACCTATTTTCAACCGAAAATGCATTCTTCTCATACGTAACGGATTTTAACACAAATATTTAAATTTATTTATTTAGGATAATTTGGTATTTATAGAAACTGTACCCAAAATAAACCTGGAGACAAAACGATAGTTTTACCACATCTTCAAAAAATGGACTTAAGGGAACGGTTCTGTTTACTCTATTTTTAAATTTGCTATCAAGACGTACGAACACCTGTAAGAATAAAAGCCTCCCCACGAATCGCCCCGCTTGAAAGACAGGTTGGCGATCGCAGTCGGATGGGCATAGTACAATTTCAATTTATTTAAGATTATAATACAGTACCAAACATGAACCCCGTAAGGGCACTGCAACAATACAATATACAAACAAATATTTTTTTGTCAAAACTTCACATGTTAAACTTAAATTAAAATGAATACAATAAAAAAGCATTGTCAATATCTGTAAAGTGTGCTTTTTATGATTTTTCTTTATTGAATAGGTAGCGAAGTAATAATGTTATTAAAATAATACCTTTAATATAGACAGAACCATTGACAATATGTAGTAAAAATATTAGACTTAAACTAGATAATTAAACATAATCTCTTGACAATAACTTGATACGAGCTAGCTAAATATCATTTCTGTAATAAAATAAATTTTATAAATGTTTTCATACAAGATGTACCTAAATATCTATGTTACTAGAAATAATATCTAATGTATACAACTATATTACTACAAACATGTTCTGACTATTTACAAGCGCTTTTTTAAAGTCTACGTGAATAAAAAAAAAAAAAAAAAAAAAAATATTATTATGAAGGGAATTATTAATTAGGATTTATTTTCTTACTGACCACTGTATCTTATTAGTGTTTACATTATTTATGTCAAATTTTTTGTTAGTATTTCAACTGGATAGATTTTATAAATAGTTAATAAATTTAATAAATATTTATTACATAGTTTTATCATTTAAATATTCATTTATAGAATAATAACTTTTATTTATGAGCAACAATTTTAACTTTTTTATAAACTTGAAATTTTTTTGTTCATTTTTTATACAGTCTGGTAGTTTATTATATAGCTTTACCGACATAGCAAGGGGGCTGCAACTGTGTTAGCTGAGACCCTTGACGACCTCGGTACAATGCTCGATGGCCTCAGCAGAGTCTCTTAACAAGTGGGTCTGAAAATGAACATGGATAAGACGAAAATTATGTCAAACATCCATGTTGCACCCACTCTAGTTAAGGTTGGAGACTCTGCACTCGAAGTTGTAGAGAACTATATTTACCTAGGACAGACCATCCAACTAGGTAGGTCCAACTTCGAGAAGGAGGTCAATCGTAGAATCCAACTCGGCTGGGCAGCGTTCGGGAAGCTACGTAATATCTTCTCGTCCCAAATACCGCAGTGTCTCAAGTCGAAAGTCTTCGACCAGTGTGTGTTGCCAGTGATGACTTACGGAACAGAGACGTGGTCGCTAAATATGGGCCGTATCAGGCGGCTCAAGGTCACCCAAAGAGCAATGGAAAGGGCTATGCTTGGAGTTTCCCTGCGAGATCGAATCAGAAATGATGAGATCCGCAGGCGAACCAAAGTCACCGACATAGCCCTAAGAATTGCCAAGCTGAAGTGGCAGTGGGCAGGGCACATAGCTCGTAGAGCCGACGGCCGCTGGGGCAGAAAGGTTCTCGAGTGGCGACCACGAACCGGAAGACGCAGCGTGGGCAGGCCCCCTACAAGATGGACCGATGATCTTGTGCGGGTCGCTGGAAAACGCTGGATGCGGATAGCGCAAGACCGGCAATTGTGGAGATCTTTGAGGGAGGCCTTTGTCCAGCAGTGGACGTCTTTCGGCTGATATGATGATGATGATGATGAAGGGGGCTGCAAGAGTGCATTTTTATTCGTGACACCGGAAGGTTTAGTCTATTCTTATGTCGAAGTGAGTATTTTATTGGTAGATCTTCACGTTTATTAAATAATTCTGAGTGTTTACGGACGAATTTACATATTTCGAGGATGTATATACTAGGTAGCGTAAGAATTTGGAGGTTTTGGAAGTGAGGCTTGCAGCTATCGGTTTGATCTATATTTAATAAATTTCTAATATTTTTTTTTGTTGTGTAAAAAGATTAGATCTAGAAAGATCAGTACTATTTCCCCACATGATTATGTCATAGCTAAGCCATGCAAAAGCAAATGCGTAATAGGTTGTGAGCGCGGTTTTAAAGTCCGTTGTTTTCTTTATCTCTCGGAGTGCATACGTGAATTTAGAGAGTTTTGCCGTAATTTAGTAGTACTCAGAATGAAGTTACTGCCCGTCTTCTGGTAGATATTCCCTCGGGTAGACGTCTACGCACCCCACTGGATGAGATGGGATGATTACATTTTAATATTCGCCGCCGTCACCACACAGCAACACTAAATATGTATTTTTCTTTAAATACCAATTTACACCAAAGTGTTCTTTCAGGTGAAAGATAATTTGGAATCGCTTCACTTTTGTATTAGACAATTCCTATTTTCACCTTCAAAACTAACACGAAACCTCGCTGTTGTGGATATGAGTAGATCTTGTCCTTTTCTAGACTAGATATAGATGCAGGTCTGAGCCGTGATTCCTCTTAACAATATATTTTAATTATCATATTGTAACAGACTGACACCCACTACCATTATAGAATACGCCCCTTTTTGATACGTATATCTAAGTTAGACAGAAAGGACGACAGTATCTATTCATTGCACAAGATATGAACTTAATGAACACCTTTAGATGTAACACACAAGCTAACTTACCGAACCCACTTGTGGATACATGAGACCCTGTGTCTGAAAAGTCATTTACTTGCATATGCGTATTTTATCTTTCGGATGCATATGCGTAGCATAAAGTTAGTCGAACGGGATTTACAAAATGTAAGGTAGGTACTTTGTGGGTATTATTTTAGGACCAACTTGGTATAGATGTGTAGTGACCAACCAAAATAATAAGTACACGTTTTATTAGCCGTAAAGATATCCTAATGATTGCGTGTTTATTGTGAATTATTATATGAGAGCCAGTCGCTCAAAGGGCATTTACTTCAACGTACTTATCTTTAAGACGTCGTCTGTGCAAGTACAGGTTTTATGTAGGCAATTTTTTAGGACCAGGTTAAGTAAGCAAGCAAAACGATATGTACAGTTTTTAGAATAACAGCAGTAATATTCTATCGCTTGCGTGTCGAGTCATAATATATGTCGATAAATTTGCACAGATTCTATAAATGTTCATTAGCGAAATCGTATGAATTATCTATGCTCCACAATACAAGTAACTTCAAATTGTTTTCAAAAGAATGCATTTTGGCCTAGACTTTCCACGCTCTATGGATTGTTTATGGTACGTATGTCTTAAATTTATAGAAACCGATAATAGCAGAAACCATTTCTGTGCCTGGTCATAGATTGAGGTCAAGCCATATTAACGTGGTTAATATTTTTCCATAGCACATTTGTAAGCAAAATTTTCCTCATTCCCGTACATGTTCCTGTATTTTATAACGTATATTTAGTAGACACTATAAGAAGAGTAAATAAATTCCTTTAATACATTTCAAAAAAATTGAGAAATTTTGTGATAGGGGTCTATTATTTTAAAATACGTTGAATAATCACGAAAAAGAAAGACATTGATAATTATTTAAAAAGAACAATACATTATACATATTGTACCGCAATATACGAACAACAATTCATGAAAGTGTTGATGTTTTACATAAGAACGAACGTAAGCTAGAGAAATTTGACTTTCGCAGCTAATAACAATAGCGTGTTAGAACATTTTAATTTCAATTATTAGCCATGACAAATGTAACTACATCCACTTGAGTGAATATTGCGTTGGATATTTATATTTACTCATTTGGGCCTAATTTTTTTGTTTACTTAAATCAATAACCGAATCTAGGCGACTTATTTCCACTGGTTCTGCCCATACCTCTTAAAAACTAGTTATCAGTAACGTGAAAACTAGCTATATTAAGTATATAGCTAGTTTACGTAGTAGACTTAAAGTGCAACTTAAGTGAAATAAAAAAGATGATGTGAAGTAAGACGGAAGTGGGTGAGTAACTTCCGCGCGTCATACACTGGGCAGCAATAGTTACTATTACTATAATACCTTATTGTCTTTGGGTCCCAATTTTAAGTAGATTATAAAAATTCTTACTCATTATGCACCGAAAAAGAATCGTCCCATTGAACGTCATTTTAATCTATTTAAAACTTATAGAACTTAATATTGGTTTTCAGTTTGTAATTATTTGTTAAAATATTGTTGTGGTGTTAAAGTGACTTGTTAGTATATATTTCCTAAGTGCTGTACTAAAGAAGAAATAATTAAAAATCATATAATACTCTGAATAAAAATAAAATATTGTATTTCCACGACATTTTATTCGTTTGTTATTATTATTTCTACGCGTACTCAATTTCATTACTTTAAAATTCAATTGTGTATTTTGCTGTCAGACCATGCAAATTAATTCATCGATTTAGCCATTTGATACAATAAAATTGGTTTAGTTTAAATTAGTAGTACATATTTACATAATTATTCGTTTCTTATTTGTTATGATCACGGTGACTGCTGCTCATAATGATTTAGAAAAAAATACTAATATTTACCATTCGGGCGAAAATCTGAGTGTGTCTTGATCCGCATTTTCTTTTCTCAATGTATCCTTTATGTAGTGTTCGAAAAGGTGCACTATCGCCAATCAGGCGCCTTCATCACTATACACTTCAACACATTGAGGATAATTACTCCTCATATTCCGCTTCTTCAGTCGATTTTAAATTGCAAGTCAGAAAGGATACAAGTTACTTAGAAAATTATATTAACAACCACTTTTCACATTGTTTTTGCACGTGACAAACACAAGTAAAGACACTGCAACGTGAAAAAAATAGAATTACAATACTATAGATTACTACGGGGGTCGTGCCGCGTATTGCTTGATTTGACAGCTGCAAGCGCGCTACGCTATCCCGAATTCCCGATAGGAATATTGGATGAATCGCGTGGATGAGTCCGAGCGCGGGAGCGAGATAGCAAACGGAGTGAATTTAGCCACACGTTACAGGGAACAACTCGGGAACGAGACGGGATACAAATAGAATGAGATTAATTGGAGTATACTACGACCAGCTGGCTTTAACACTTTAATATTGTAAAAGAGATAATGCGATCGAGATAATAAACAATATGTTGCAAATATCCATTTTTCCTTGGCTTGTAATTAGTAACTAGAACTATGCCTGATTACGCTATTATACATATTGATAAAAAATGTCTTTATCAAACGATATGTAAGACTTGAATCAGATCAAGCAGTACGGTACACTAGTTAATGTAAGAATCATAGTATTGAATTATAGAATAAAAATAAAACTGACGTTGTTAATCGGATCACGACTACCACACCGCCGTGTAAAAAGCGTCAAACGCGCAGGCGCAGCGCCCGTAACTGACGTACGCATGCGCGCCAACTTCACTTCGTACACAACGTCACATCACCACAACTCTCAAAAGGTGGTAGGGTGCATAATAAATAAATGATATTAATTGACAAAAGTTCATCTCCTGGCCAGCCCTTATAATAAGAAATTTAGCTACGAAATCCGACTTTAACTACAGTAGGTAAGATTGGTTTATCAACATAAGATCTGAGATAAAAATTACAAGAGAATAAAGAGACTTTGGTGTTTTGTTAAGTTACAGATTCTTTGCGAATTCGATATTGTATGAGATTTGGAACCAGGAAAAACAATTATCAAGTCGTTCATTTAAAAAATATATCTGTTTTTTGCTTCTATAGTGTAATGTGCCTTATTAAGCTTTTGGTTATCAATTTTTGACTTTGACTCACAAAAAAGAGAAGGACGAAGTTCTCCAGTCAACTGCTTTTTTTTCAATGTTTGTAACTTTATAACTCCGTCATTTATAAACCGATTTGAATTTTTTGCTAATTTGAAATATTAGGTAGGTATACATTCGCATTGATCCTATTTTTCCAATCAAATTTATTGCAATTTGAGTAGGTACTGTTTATTTTGAACAGACTTCAAAAGTAACAGATTGTCAATAGAACTACCTAACATAAATACTTTTTATATAATAAGCTGGGAATGGCTGGGATATTATTCACACACGGCCATCTGATTCCAATCTAAGTAGAGCTTGTAGTACTATGGAAACCAGATGACTCATATATTACTTTTCTTTTGTAAATACATTTTATATAGATAATACACTCAGTCTCAGGACAAACGGACATGTTCATGCACACAAATATCTGTCCTGGGTGGGAATCCAAACCACGACCTGCGGCGTGAAAGGCAAGCATTTACCAACCGCGCACACCGGCCCGTCAACTGTACGTTTTAGTTTTTTTATGTATTTATTATACTTGCGAACTGATTTTGAAAATTATTTGTTTATTAGATATGGAATGCTTTCAAATAGACCCCATACAAATTTTGTTTAAATTTGTTGTAGTAAATAAATGTTTTTTAAAACGGTAAATATTTGTTTGTACTTTTACGCGCTTTCTCCGTAACTTGTGAAGAATTGTGATAATTCTGCGATAACTCGTGTTCAAATTTTTATTTGGTTGAAAACGCTCCCATATCATATATATATGTTCATAAATGTAAATTCAAAGAAAGAAGTTTAATATTTTTTTATTTATTAAGTATTATATAAAAAATATACTGAAGTACTTACGTAATATATAAAAACTTTTTTCAATATAATCGGAAAAGGCCAACTAACCCAACTGGAAAATAAAACCAAAAAATAAGGAATTATTTTTTAAATAATCTTTAAAGTGGTTAGGTACGTCTATAAATTTCAAATAGCTTTTCGGATTAAGAATGATTTTTATATACGTAATTCAATAAAATTAAGATAGATCACGGTTATTTTTTTATTTAAAGTGTCGTTCTGGTTCTATACTTACCTACACTTTACTCACGGATAAGGTTTATATTAAACAATCCCTATCCGAGTAATTTACCAAATACGAAGAAATTATCAGCACTTTAGTAAACAAGTACTTATAAGCAATTAACTGATATTAATTAAGATGTCTGAGCTTTGCTAAAAGCAATTTTTAATAAAACATGGTAATTTGATGTTATTTACATGTTTGGAATGCCAATGAATTTAAATTATTCACTTCAGTAATCACTTTCACTCAGATAACTTTTTTGCCAAATTTATGTTTTAAAAAGTATGATTGACAACAAATGTTAATGATGTTAGTGTTCGCTATGAAACTGACTAGTGTTCCAAGATCCTCTTTAGTTTCCAACTAACCAAACTTTAACATTACCATAATTTGAATCCTACAAAAAAGTCTTACAAACATAACAAAGTAATTTTAATTTGCGAGATGTAGGGTAGCACCGGATGGCTAAAAACGTAACGGTATGTTTGCCAAATCAGTCATAGTGCTGAGCTAAGTGAATGACCCCACAAATCGAGACACTAATGCGAATTGCGGGTTCCTCATTCCCATACTTCGTCTACAGACTATACGTTATACAGTTAATTGTGCTGTGTATCATAAATTGGAACAGATTCGTTTTATCGAACGCCGTCAGTCTTAAAACCAGAATTAAACGTTTTTGTTAACACACTATTGATCGATGAAGTTGGATAGGTTAGTCATGTTATATTTCGTAACAATCCCAAAAGAGTGCAAGACAAAAATTGGTCAAAAGTTTTCTTTTGAACCATTTTAATATACCTAATTGGCGCAACATAATATATTAATTGTTAAAGACGTTAATGATTATACTGCGAAAAGTTTTAGATATGATTATGACGTCATAATCGTTTACAAAGTTCTTGTTCAGCATAATGATCAGCATACCTCATTACAATTGTTTCATTGGTTTAACACTTCTGCTGGTTAAATTTATTACAACCTTATGAAGTGTAAACTAGTGCCATGCAGGAGACAATTGTTTCATGTTGATCTTTAGCTATTAGTTATCAAAATGGCAAATACAATAAGACTTTAGTAAATCTGCTCAGTAAGCGCATTGACCGAATAAATTAGCCTTGGTAAAATTTATAGGATGTTCTATCAGGAAATAAACAACATGATAACCTGGGAACTACATTGTACTGAATTATGGGAAATACATTGGGATTGATGTTTTGGCTTAGGTATTTCTAATGACATCACATTGTTCTTTATATTTGTTGGCAAAAACAATATTAAATTTTGTTGTTTATATTTGTTGTTTTGCAATATAGCCTGTAATTTTCCTTCCACTCAGAACACACTTGTGTATGGTATTCGTCATTCTTATTATAACAAAAACATGGAAAAGAAAATACAAAATTGAGTTCAAAGAAATTCGCTCATAGTCACAGCAGTAAAATTAAAAAATATTCCGATTATTATCAATTCATTTCCGCTATAAATCATCTAAGCATATTACAATGAAATTTGAATATTTATATATACTTAATACACTTTTTAAATAAGGAAGAGAAAGCCGGTAAATAAGTGATTGCATAAAAAATCAATCAGAATCACACAGGAAATACTTACTACCAAACTAGCACCATCTAGCGATATAATACGACATTATATCCCTTCCAATTGTTCTCACAGTCAATGATGCGATTTCTACCTGGACTAAATCTTCACGTTCCTATTTAGTTAGCATGTGGTAACATAGATGGCGTTGAAAAGCATAATAGCAATGTTTTGACACCTGATATCGTTCAGAGTCGTACCACTTGGCATCCCACGTGTATTACATCATTTAAATAAACTTATGACCTTGAGCTCTAGAAAATATATAAATAATATTCTACTGTACAAACAATGCAATCGGTGGCATTCAATTGAGAATTAATACTAGTTAATCGTTATAAGTTAACACAGTTTTGCGAAATCCTATTAATGTTTAATTTAAAACTAGAAACTAATAAACCTAGAATCTTTACCTTGCCAACTCTTCTTTTTGCGCGACCTTTTTCTGCATTTCCTAGTTCTTATTTTGTTTGCTTCGCACTTTTCTAAATCACAATGTTTGGAAGCACTATTTCCAGTCCTCGTCACCTCAATAATTTTGCCAACCAAGCACAACACAACTCCGATCATTTTGCAGTTATTCTAATCTTAGAACCAGATTTATCTTAACCATCAATTCACTTCAATGTTATCTGAGAGGCACTGTTTTTTTCTTACGCTTATTAATCTTCACTTCATGAACAAGGTGTTTATTTTGTTGCCGCAAGATGATTTTATTTTTCAAAATAAGTCTTGATATGAAATAATAAATAATTGTACAACACATAACCTCAGCAACTGTTTTTAGCACCGCGGTTGACTACGTTACTAATGTTTGAAATGCCCTCAAGTTTATCTTGTGTAATAAAGAAGTTATGTCGAGAGGTTATCAGAGCTCTACAGAGGTATGATACAAACAGATCACTGTTTACTCGCATCTTGCTGCACTATGACAGTGTTGGCGTGATTTCTATAAAAGGATAAAAATACTCGCCACACACGTACAATCACTACTAAGTAGACGCTAGCTGGACTAAACAGGGAATCAATATCAGTGTCTCGTTAAATTCAAAAGATCACCACTGATTTGAAAATCGTTAAAATAATATCGAAAGTTCTAGTGCGCTCACACTGGCGGTCACTAGTTGGTTCAAAGGATTACTATAAAATGCATCAATGTGTCAGGGTACTTGCAGCATAGCGGTATTAATGACGCGCTGCAGCTACGTGCTTTATATTTAAATTGGTTATGGGATTTTAATTTAAATATTATAATTAAATGGAAAGAAAATTATTATATAAATGGTAGAGAAAGTTTAAGCTCCTGCATTTTTTAAATAATTATAAAAGTAAGCACTTTTAGAAACTATAAATTTATTATTTATTATCATAGAGAACTCGCTATCATTTAAAATATTTTTTTTACGTTTCCCTTTCCGATTGTTTGTGTTTCTGACTATTTCGGCGTAACGACATAATTTAGTATTCTGATAAAGATAGGAAGCGTAATAAAATTTTGCTGCACACGTGGAGACGTTAAGAGACGTGCTTTGAGTTAGATTCCCGCACAGGACAACTATTTGTGTTATCTATGTATAGTTGTTCTGAGTCGATGTGTTCTTTTGTGTCCATGAATTGTTTGTAAAGTGCCTACAGAGATTTATATGAATAATGAGATGTTTCATAATGTCAGCCGAATGACGTCCACGGCTGGACAAAAGTCTCCCCAATAGATTTTCACAATGTGTTGTGTCTATCTTTTTCATTCTTTGGAGGGATATGCCAAAATCGCCATACTAGGCAGACGGTTTGGCAATCACAGTATGAGAGTCAAAGTACACAGAGAAACGCTAAAAAAAGGTCGACGTTTAAAGAGAAGAAAAAGAAACAAAAACAACGAGTCGCATTTACCGTGTTTTATTGCCAATAGCCATGAAATTATTTATATGTTACCATAAATAATATTTATAGTTTTCAATAAGTTATGTATTTGTAAATTTATAGAGCATTAATAAACCTTTGTTTTCCTGAAACCTTTACGACATCACATCGTAGATCCTTACACTGATTAATGAACACATTTGGATCTTTCCCTCAAGATTTAACAGATATGGCAAGGATTGTTATCATTCTACAAACAATGGCTGGCTAGACACTGTTATCGATCTGACATTCAATTGAGCATGAAGTGATTAAAACTATTAAACTGTAAGTAATTGTTTTCCTTTTGTTTGTATCAAATGTCCTCAACTTTTGGCATCAGTCCGAAGATTATAAGTAAACAACTAATTCCTCATTTCCCTCTCCCTGGATTTTAAGACTCTACCAATAAAGTTCTTGAGGAAAATAGATATGACTATGCCTGTTTCATTATTGTGAATAAATAAACCTAAATTAAATAAAAAGAACCTATTTGCAATATTAAATGTCTGGTTAACAAATTGCGACTTGAAACAAGAAAAAACGTTTAGGCACATTTTTCTCAATTGATTACGGAAAAACAAATATTTTAGTTTTGGATAATCCGAATCCTGGATTTTGATAGTTTAGTATAACTTTTTATTATACAGATATGCATGAAGAGTGCGATAGTCTCTGCAGTGGTGATTCCTATTAATAGGTTGAATTAAATGTGTCGCATTAGAGAAACAAAGGAAAACTAGTAGGATGTTCCGTAGAAAAATTGTTCCCAGACTTTACAACCTTGGGAGTATTCTCATAAATATCCCATGTCAGTACAATTGTTGCGTATTCTTATTTTTGACGCAGTATCCTCATTAATCGCGAATTGCCTATCTATACATAAAATAATAGTTGTGGGACCATAAAAAACCGGCTACGTTTGAGAAGGAATCGCGCACAAAGGCCCATACAAAAACGTGATCTTAAACACGGCAAAACATCACGTTTTTGTATGGGCTCCCATAAAACAAACGTGATGTGTTGTCTTTTAATATTTATTTAATTTTAATTTAATTATTATTTTTAAAGTATCTAAATATTCTGTGAATATTTCAACCGTCTTACTGTTGCCGTTATCAATATTGAGCAAAAAAGTCACGTTTGTTGTATGAGAGCCCCCTACAATATTTATGTTATTCTGTTTTTAGTATGTGTTGTTATAGCGGCAACAGAAATACATAATTTGTGAACAACTCCAATTGTTTAACTATCATGGTTCATGAGATACAGCATGTTAGTAATACGGGACCCTATTACTAACATACTGTATCTCATTTTAATCATTGGGTATGTAACCCTAAAAATAGTAATAACTTCTCAGGAAAATTACATGAAAATATAACATAACCCTCAAAACGTGCTAACATTCAATTCAGATCCTCTATCATACACTAATTCTTCATGCAATACTTTTAATTCTATGAATATCATGTGTTTGGTTTTATAATATTACTGTTACGAAACGAACCTTTTTCGGAACACTTTATATTCAAAATTCTTGTGCTATTGTAAAATTCACAATCGTATCAATGTCACTTCACAGTTTTGCCCATTTCAATAAACCATACTATCAATGTCACTTCACAGTTTCAATGTCACTTCACAGTTTTGCCCATTTCAATAAACCATACTTTCTCCTTTTACCAGCGTATTATTGGTATATGTTTAGTAACAATTATATATACCTCTATAACACTGTTTTACGATATAAAACAGTAATTTATGTAGCATGTCGCACTTGAGGCTCAAAATTAAATCGTATTTTTGTTCGTGTTTCCTTAAAATTTCTGCTGCAACTCATTATCATAATGCCCATGACACATTCCCTTCAAACCAAACCTTAGCTCTATATAAAGACAGAGTTACGTTTTATAAGGAGGGGAAGGTTTATGTCCAAGAGCCGGTAATAATATAAGTATGAGTACTTTATAAATACATAGAGTTTCAGTTAATTAGTGTTCATGCTTAAGATTGAACGTGAACAATAACTAAATATTATAATGTTAACAAAAGAATATCATATCATTTCATCCGTTCAATTTACTATCGACTACGATCAAATAACGATTCAATGATAATAACGCTTTTTCTTTTTAATAAATGACAAAACAAGCACTATCAAATTCAATAACTGTAAAGGGTGGATCGTAATTTGATCATAGTATAAATAATAGATATTGTTCTAAGATACATTTACAGGGTAGTAATCACCTATTCATCTAAGCCAGTATACATAATATGTCGTTAGATGATAAATCATTTTAAATTGTTCAATTTCAATATGCTATAGTTATAAGATAATAATAATTTTATAGTTAAAAGATATTTGTACATCAAAAATGGTAGAATATATGCGACATTCGCATTTGTAACAACTTATTGTACTATATTCTTACAAATAAACTGTTCTTTCTTTCTTTCTGTCCTGCGCACTGCCTAAACCTGATCGTAAAGTAAACAAAGCAGAAGCTTTTATAATGCTCTTAAAATTAGTCACATTGGAACACCTTCCCACACAATGTTTTAACATATTCCGGTGTACGAATTACTGATGTACATACATATACTCTTAACTATAATGTACCTCCAACACAATGTTGACTCATCTCTAACCTCTTAAAATATTACATTGTTAATTTTGAAAACCGAATCATTCCCTCTAAAATGATTTATTCTACAAACGTATTCTTGAGTTGCGGATACGACTATCGCGACATCCGCACGATAGTGTGCCTTAGTAATGTTAATTAATTCATGATTAAAAAGACAATATATTACGAGTACTGATTTTGCCGTTAATAGCTAAATATATCTTATAATATAACTAATAGTAATAACGGAATCTAGTTAGTATATTAAACGCTATATCAATATTGCGTGACTCGAATGTAATTAAAATTTCGGAATGAATAAGTGAGTGGTGACATTGAAAAATTAACTAGGCCTAACGATTATATTATATTGTAATCAAAAGTGTTATTGAATAATGCAAAATAATTATTACTGAGGTTTATATGGGATTATGTCAAAGCCGTTTCCTATCAAATAAACAACGAAGTGCTAAAACCTCTTTCGTAACATAAAAAAACTCATACATTCGGTTCGTGAACTTCTGTATTTTTGAATTTGGACAATAATTGTCTAAAGTCGCATAAAACAAATTCAAAAGATATCTATTGCAAGCTCTCCAAATCGTAATTGCGTTAAAAAGTGTTCTATGAATGAAATTGATGGCAAAAATATTGTTAATAGACCAGCCGGGTTACAGGGCAACAATAATTTAGAAACTATTTGTTACGGGGAACAACCCATATAGTATTTAAGTAATATATGTGAAGTCAAAGTTAATAATATTCCAAAAATGTTTTATATTCTGTAGGAGTAAGATTTTTTAAGTTAGGTCAAGCTGGGGTTCCGGTTCTTTCTGTATGGTATCTCCATTTTTACCAGCCGACTAAAATCGCGAGCTCAGTTAATATCGATCAAAATCTTACCGTAGAGACAAATGCCAAGAACTATATAACAGTCTGAACATAATTTAGTTTATATTGTCGTCTACCATACATTTAAATATCAAAGTGTAACTTAGGCACCGGTTTAAAGCTATATATGAATGTTAAAATAGACTCACCCAGCATCCTGTTGATTTCTCCTTTCTCAGTCATCATCCTCGTCGACGTCTTTCATGGCTGCCTGTAATGTTTTCAAGCCTGTAAAAAGCAAAACATTTAAGAGACATTAAAATAAAATAACCTACAGTATTATTCTATGGAGCCTACAGAAAAAATTACGTCATGTAAAAAGACTGGTTGCGT
The DNA here is from genome assembly GCA_951640165.1 of Pseudoips prasinana. Classification (NCBI taxonomy): domain Eukaryota; kingdom Metazoa; phylum Arthropoda; class Insecta; order Lepidoptera; family Nolidae; genus Pseudoips; species Pseudoips prasinana. Next base: position 17,371,782 of record OX621245.1, read on the forward strand.
CGTATTTTTTGAAGTTTCTGTCAAAATAAACGCAGCTATAACAGTATAATATAAATTTACTATAATCTTTACCTTAGTTATCGAACTGCGTTCACCCCTTAGCACAGTGTATAGCCACAACAATTAAATACCACTCACACCAAACAAAACAATTTAACTCACAATTTAACAATTTATTACATGAACGTTAACTGTACTGACTAATAATATACACATGTTTCACTTATTAACTAACAAAATTAACGGAAAAGAAGGAAATACTGTAAAGATTTTTCAGATTGTGATACAGGCATTTCGACTGGGGTTGAAAGGCGATTTTCACGGAAATGCACGAAGTACTCCGATCGTGCCCGAATGCAAATACTATACAGGGTTGGATCCTAAAAAATTCTGTTCCCTTTAGAACATTGAAATTTCTTATTATTTTAGGCATCTGAAGATATTAGACTAGATGCTGTTCACTTCTCATTTTAATTAAAAACTTTTACGATTACCGATAGTATCTTATCTGTAAGATTTCGAAAGAAAATAAATATTTCCGATGAGGGGTGGTTTAGTTCGTATCTGTCTAGCATGGTAACTACCGCCCTGCGGAGAGGTCGTCGTCGCTTTCGCCATATTTGCCACGCATGCGCTAAACCAGCCACTAGAGGTAATCACTAAAAACGATATTACGTAGCCCCCGTGTTGCCAGTAAAAATAATTACAGTTCGAATTCTATATTTTTTTTCTTTTGTTATTATTTTTCTACTAAATAATAAATAAGCTTTAAATTTGCTTTTTGCTTTGAAAATGGAATATTGATCCGAATCTCACTATTTAGCTATGCTCTAGTGACGTAGTGAGTCATGGCGCATTGACAGAGAATCAACTCCTCGCGAGTAGGGGATCAATAACGTGACGTCACACCATTCACATACTTGATGTTATATCGTACTGCATTTCCCACAACAGATATAGGCGTATGCTGGCTAAAAATAACCTTTATCAGTGATTTCGTATTCATTTGTCTTTAATGGCTTATTTGTTTTGGAACCTTATTAAAGATGTTTCTATATAGAGATTTTCATGTTTTCGTTAGCATTATTAGTATACATAATTTTCGACATTGGTGAACATTGGTCGCGCAGATGACGAGACCCGGGATTCAATTTCCTGGTTGGGCCTTAAAGTTTATTGGTATTATATATGTTGTATGTACCTACATATACATATATTTCTCAGTACCTACATATATATATAAGTCTCAGTAGCAGCCTGGAAAAGGGCAATGTTAGATCCCTGCTTCGGAAGCCTCGTAAAACCATCGATCCAGTGGTCCACGAAACACGACCGGGAAGACATCTATCTATCAATAGATCGTGTTGGATTGCAGTGTCAATTGATTATGAGAGTGAATCATAAGGTAGGTAGTGCACGTAGGTTTGGCACACACTTGTGCTGTTTAACATCTCTTGCGCAGGCCCAAATTACAACTTTAATAGTATTCATAATAGAGATTTATCCTTTGTATATAAAAGAGCTTTGGCTGCTATGTGGCGCAGTGGTTAAGGTAGTCACTACTACTATCTCGGCACCCTCGTGTTTCAGGTTCGGTCCCCACACAGAAAAACTATTTCTGTGTGGGGACCGAACTGACTCATTTGTAGTAGTTCTAAGTCTCGTTTGATGTTTGTTTTATTTATTTATTTATCAATTAATTCTTGTACACACAAAACATACAGTAAATAGAGACAAGTACGAAGAAATGAATAGTACACTTATTTCTCAAGAAGTTTCTTCCAGCAGACCCGCGACAGGAGAAATTATAAAGAGCTATAATAATGTGTGTAGGTTTTTGTGAATGTACCATTATAAAGTTCCCCGCGATCCAGATAACTATTTCCCTTGACGTTGTCTTTTATAAATAGAAATAAAGTTTACATTATGAATTATTAGAGTACTGCATTGACGTACTCACGTCAATGCAGAATGTAGGTATCTACATGCTACACTGCGTTAAAATGGTACAAGGATACATTCAATGCTTCTAGTTCTGGGTTGTGTTGGTCGACTGTCCTGTTGATCTAGTGGTTCGTCTAGTGGCTGTTAAGCCAGAGGCCATGGGCTCGATCCCCACCCAAGCCTTAAGAAATGTTTCGGTGTCTAGGTGTAATTTACCCGTAATATATAAATATGATTATCAATAAATAGTACTTACGTAGTAGTACTCGCTCTCCCTAGTTTGGGATCAGGCGGCAGGGTGGTAGTTGCCGCAAGATAATATTTGCTATTGTAGATTACAATAATAAAGTATATTATTGTAAACTATGATAGCAAATATATGTATTTTTTATAAACAGTTTGAGACAACCATAATACTCCCATCTGACCAATATTAGTATTGAATCAATCAAAATTGAATCTTGGCACCGAGATTATGATTAAGTAAATCATAATCTTAGACATTTATCGATTCAAACAATTTAAAAAATTTTACCTGCTAGACAACTACTTGCTAGACAGCTACTTGCTAGGCAGCTACTTGCTAGACAGCTAATCGTAAGACAGCTACTGCCTAGATGGCTACTTGCTAGGCAGCTACTTGCCAGACAGCTAATCGTAAGATAGCTACTGCCTCGACAGCTACTTGCTAGACAGCTACTTGCTAGACAGCTACTTGCTAGACAGCTACTTGCTAGACAGCTACTTGCCAGACAGCTACTTGCCAGACAGCTACTTGCTAGACAGCTACTTGCTAGACAGCTACTTGCTAGGCAGCTACTTGCTAGGCAGCTACTTGCCAGACAGCTAATCGTAAGATAGCTACTGCCTAGACAGCTACTTGCTAGACAGCTACTTGCTAGGCAGCTACTTGCTAGACAGCTAATCGTAAGACAGCTACTGCCTAGATAGCTACTTGCTAGGCAGCTACTTGCTAGACAGCTAATCGTAAGTCAGCTACTGCCTAGATGGCTACTTGCTAGGCAGCTACTTGCCAGACAGCTAATCGTAAGATAGCTACTGCCTAGACAGCTACTTGCTAGACAGCTACTTGCTAGACAGCTACTTGCCAGACAGCTGCTTGCCAGACAGCTAATCGTAAAATAGCTACTGCCTAGACAGCTACTTGCTAGACAGCTACTTGCTAGGCAGCTACTTGCTAGAAAGCTAATCGTAAGACAGCTACTGCCTAGATAGCTACTTGCTAGGCAGCTACTTGCTAGACAGCTACTGCCTAGATAGCTACTTGCTAGGCAGCTACTTGCTAGACAGCTAATCGTAAGACAGCTACTGCCTAGATGGCTACTTGCTAGGCAGCTACTTGCCAGACAGCTAATCGTAAGATAGCTACTGCCTAGACAGCTACTGCCTAGACAGCTACTTGCTAGACAGCTACTTGCTAGACAGCTACTTGCCAGACAGCTACTTGCTACGCAGCTACTTGCTAGACAGCTACTGCCTAGATAGCTACTTGCTAGGCAGCTACTTGCTAGGCAGCTACTTGCTAGACAGCTACTTGCTAGACAGCTAATCGTAAGTCAGCTACTGCCTAGATAGCTACTTGCTAGGCAGCTACTTGCTAGACAGCTACTTGCTAGACAGCTAATCGTAAGTCAGCTACTGCCTAGATAGCTACTTGCTAGGCAGCTACTTGCTAGACAGCTACTTGCCAGACAGCTACTTGCTGGGACAGCAACTTGCTAGACAGCTACTTGCTAGACACCTACTTGCCAGACAGCTACTTGCTGGGACAGCAACTTGCTAGACAGCTACTTGCTAGACAGCTACTTGCTAGCCAGCTACTTGCTAGACAGCTACTTGCTAGACAGCTACTTGCTAGACAGCTACTTGCCAGACAGCTACTTGCTAGACAGCTACTTGCTAGACAGCTACTTGCTAGACAGCTACTTGCTAGACAGCTACTTGCTAGGCAGCTACTTGCTAGATAGCTACTTGCTAGATAGCTACTTGCCAAACAGCTACTTGCTAGACAGCTACTTGCTAGGCAGCTACTTGCTAGACAGCTAATCGTAAGTCAGCTACTGCCTAGATAGCTACTTGCTAGGCAGGTACTTGCTAGACAGCTACTTGCTTGACAGCTACTTGCGAGACAGCTACTTGCGAGACAGCTAATCGTAAGACACAATTATGTAATAATAGTAGCTATGGCCAAATTTCAGCTCTGGCACCCATCCTCATTCTAATCCTACCGACTTGCGTTGTCGTTATAATGCACAATTCATTAGTAGGTACAGTCCTATAACACAATGGGACTGCAATCAGAAAGGACTGAAAAGCGTTACGAGGAGCATCTTTACATCGTGTTGATACCGACAGTTTTTTGTGGCACCAAAATACCAATTACACTTTAACCCGGTTGAGTTCGAGACCGCTATACCAGCTGTTAAACACGTCAAGTTTACATAGGTTTTATAAACGAGGAGCACTTTGAGCGTCTGGCCCCCCCAAGTGTGCCGAGTAACTGGCGCGTTGCACCAACTTTTGTCGAACCTCGGGTGTTCACCGCCTCTACGGACCTGTATGGGGCACCCGTCAGTTTAGAACACCTGACGAGAGACTCCCGCTGCAGAGCTATTCTGAATTAAGAAATGTTTCGATGTCTAGGTGTAATTTACCCGTAATCTTCTATCTTCTATATAAATAAAAAGACAAGTCCTGACTGACTGACTGACTCATCAACGCCCAGCCCAAACCCTTGGACCTAGAAAGCTGAAATTTTGCACAAATGTTTGCTTTATAATGTAGACAAGGAATAAGGAAGGATTTTTCGAAATTCAACCCCTAAGGGGGTAAAACAGGGGCGCTAAGTTAGTATGAAACTTTGCCGTTTTTGAAGTTTAAGGCATAAAAATTGGTATTTGGCCTTCCAGTTAAAAATAAAAAATAACGTATTTCAGGGTTTTTGGAAATTCCACCCCCAAGGGCGAAAAATAGGGGATGTAAGTTTGTATGGAAAATGTGACAATTTTTAAGTTAAACGCATGAAAATTGGTATTAAGCATTTCAGTTAAAAATTAAAAATATATATTTCAGGATTTTTGGGAGTTCCACCCCTTAGGGCGTAAAATAGGGCGTGTAAGTTTGTATGAAAAATGCGACTTTTTTGAAGTTAAACCCATGAAAGTTCGTATTTGGCCTTTCAGTTAAAAATAAAAATATGTATTCCAGGATTTTTAAAAAATTCCACCCCGAAGGGCATAAAACAGGTGATATAAATTTATACTGACTGACTGACATATCAACGCACAGCCTAAACGGTTGGAGTTAAAGACTTGAAATTTTGACAGAAGGTACCTTTTATGACTTAGGCATCCACTAAGGAAGTGTTTTTTGAAAATTCCACCCCCAAGGGCGTAAAATTGGGGATGTAAGTTTGTATGAAAAATATGAAACGTTTTAAGTTAAACGCATGAAAATTGTTATTTGGCATTTCAGTAAAAAAATTAAAATATATATTTCAGAATATTTGAGAATTCCCCCCCTAAGGGCGTAAGTTTGTACGTAAGTTTCTATGTAAACTGCGACTTGAAGTTAAACGCATGAAAATTGGTACTTGGCATTTCAGTTAAAAATTAAAAATATATATTTCAGGATTTTTGTGAATTCCACTCCTTAGGGCGTAAAATAGGGAATGTAAGTTTGTATGAAAAATGCGACATTTTTGAAGTTAAACCCATGAAACTTGGTATTAAGTAAGCATTTCAGTTAAAAATTAAAAATATTTATTTCAGGATTTTTGGGACTTCCACCCCTTAGGGCGTAAAATAGGGCGTGTAAGTTTGTATGAAAAATGCGACTTTTTTGAAGTTAAACCCATGAAAGTTCGTATTTGGCCTTTCAGTTAAAAATAAAAAGATGTATTCCAGGATTTTTAAAAAATTCCACCCCGAAGGGCATAAAATAGGTGATATAAATTTATACTGACTGACTGACATATCAACGCACAGCCTAAACGGTTGGAGTTAAAGACTTGAAATTTTGACAGAAGGTACCTTTTATGACGTAGGCATCCACTAAAGAAGTGTTTTTGAAAATTCCACCCCCAAGGGCGTAAAATTGGGGATGTAAGTTTGTATGAAAAATATGAAACATTTTAAGTTAAACGCATGAAAATTGTTATTTGGCATTTCAGTAAAAAAATTAAAATATATATTTCAGAATATTTGAGAATTCCCCCCCTAAGGGCGTAAGTTTGTACGTAAGTTTCTATGTAAACTGCGACTTGAAGTTAAACGCATGAAAATTGGTACTTGGCATTTCAGTTAAAAATTAAAAATATATATTTCAGGGTTTTTGGGAATTCCACTCCTTAGGGCGTAAAATAGGGAATGTAAGTTTGTATGAAAAATACGACATTTTTGAAGTTAAACCCATGAAAATTGGTATTTGGCCTTTCAGTTAAAAATATATATATTTTTTTATTATTTATTTCATTTAGAATTCCACCCCTAAGTGTGACAAATAGGGGATGTAAGTTTGTATTAAAAATGTGACTATTTTGAGGTAAACGCATAAAAATTGGTATATGGCCTTTCATTTAAAAATTATAAGTATATATTTCAGGATTTTTGGAAATTCCACCCCTAAGGACGACTAGAATAGGCGATGTAAGTTTGTATGAAAGTCTGTATTTTTTGAGTTAAACGCATGTAAATTGGTATTTGGTCTTTCAGTTAAAAATAAAGCAATCCAGGGAATAATTTGTTGATAAAAAAAGGTAATCCAAAACTGATTCAATAGATCGCCACCAACAATTTAAGCAAACTCAAATTTAAAAAGAATAGTTTCTTATGCCAAGTAGCTTAAAATGTCGTGGTCGTTGTCGTCTAAGTAAAGATTTAGCGTTTTATAAGATTTGCAACTTCTTTTTTTTTGGTAAAGGCAAATGCCCACAGACAGTATCGTTTAAAACTAAGTTGTGCCACATGATCATTATAAGTAAAAATCCTATTTTAAATTATCATAATTTAGTATCGTAATATGGAGTTTCACATTTGCCGAATAAAAGAAAAACCAATTATAAGTCCTTTTATTGTTGCATTATAAACGAACGGCGCCATTAACAAAATGTTGCCGCAAATGAAATTTAATTCACTCGGAATATTTAAAATCGATGGACAAAAAAGAAATAAGGATTTATTTCAGCCCAATTTGTGATGTAACATCACTAATTTGGCACGCAATAAAATAGCCAATAGCACTTAGTAACTGTGATTGGTAAATGAGGGCTGAATATTCTTAAGTCTATTCATTTTCGTTACGTAGTGGTGCGGGTTTCTGCTTTGTGACATAACCAAGACATTCCTACTGAAACAATATTTCTGTACACTCTACATAAACGAATTATAGATTTATTACTTATAAAGATATACTATTCATTTCTTTTATTTTCTAAATGCTATAATATAAAAACATGAACATATAAAATGAATGACACGTCACGACATGATAAGCAAATCGATAAAAAAATCGATATCTGGTTAATATTTTTGGCAACACTTAAGTGATTTTTGACGTTATGTGACAGCGCAACTGCGCAAGTCACTACTGGTTTTGATCATAGTGTTTGGCGAATGATATTTCTTGTGTGTGCAGTTGTGGATTATTCGCAACAACTCGAGTGACTTTGAGAAAGAGACTCCATTACGCTAATAATAGTAATCTGAGACAGAGACTCCTTATTGTTATAAATGATTTTGAGACGGGAGACTAATAGTGTCTAATATCACTTCATTATGGATAGTACAGGTCGCCGGTGTATCAACTGTTCACTGCCCCATTAGACAATTAGAGCGATGAAATAGAAGTGCACCTACGATTCCACATGCACGTTAATATATCCTGCTTAGTAGGCTAGACTCCGTTGAGATTGGCTGCTTCTACTCCATAATATTACTTAACTCATAATTTGTCTATTAACTAGTCGTTTCTTTACCTAAGATGCTCAATGTTCACCCATCTATTTCCATGAAACCCGGCAAATTACATAAATCATGTTAATTTTAATTGAAAGTATATATTAATCCCAACATAGAACAGTAGTTTTCATCTAGGCACAATATTTTTTGCACCGATACTAAGTTCCATAGTCACTTGGGCATTCCCCTTTCAGCTCTGGCACCCATCCTCATTCTAATCCTACCGACTTGCGTTGTCGGTATAATGCACAATTCATTAGTAGGTACAGTCCTATAACACAATGGGACTGCAATCAGAAAGGACTGAAAAGCGTTACGAGGAGCGTCTTTACATCGTGATACCGACAGTTTTTTGTGGCACCAAAATACCAATTACACTTTAACCCAGTTGAGTTCGGGACTGCTATACCAGCTGTTAAACACGTCAAGTTTACATAGGTATTATAAACGAGGAGCACTTTGAGCGTCTGGCCCCCCAAGTGTGCCGAGTAACTGGCGCGTTGCACCAACTTTTGTCGAACCTCGGGGGTTCACCGCCTCTACGGACCTGTATGGGGCGCCCGTCAGTTTAGAACACCTGACGAGAGCCTTCCGCTGCAGAGCTATTCTGAATAGCCTGCAGCGTATGGTAACCATACGGATTGCACGAGGATATCGTACGATATCCTATGAGGCGGCGGTGCACCTGGTTTGCCTCCCGCCGTTTGATGACGCCAGAATAAGGCCACGGCAGGTTATGTTTAACCGGTGTGAGTCTGACATACCCACCCGCAGACACTTTTTGCGGGTGGCACGCATAGGCATTCTGCCTGATTTATCAAAAAAAGGTAATATAAAAGAAGTAACACAAGCACATCTTTCAGCATCATTTCAATGTCGGCATTTTTAAATTGTAGCCTGTTAGATAGACAATTATTTGAGAATCAAACGCTTTTGTGTAGGTGTACCTACAACAATACTCATTCTCAGGCTTATAAGACTTTACAAATGGCGTACAATTATAGAACTCGGTAGGTTGCTCAAGGTTAGCCGCCTCCGCATAAGGACCACATCGGTATTCAATTGATGATAGGCGTCATTGGGGATCGGGATGTGAAACAATAATTGGCTCGGGAGGATTGAACCTTGAATACTTGGTACTGATGTATATTAAAATTGTGTAGTATGCATATATATTTATATAAGACCTTGATAGTGCTTGAACATATTCGTTACATTATACTGCGCAACGCGTTAGAAGAATAAATTTAGTGTCCTTTGTATATGTCTAACCCGAATCTTACGAGATGGTAAGCAAAGAAAAAACTAATATGGAGCAAAATCTTTTATGTAAATGTGCCTATTTGGGCTTTAGCTTCCACATACCATAAATATTCGAGGCTTGAATTCTGCAAACAAACCTTTTTTCTAGGTTTACTGAGCAATTTACAGATAAAATTGGTATTTTATCTGTAAATTGCTCAGTAACCAGTTGATTATCAAAAATTTGTTGTTCAATTTCTGCTTTCTTCTGCATGGTGTAAATGAAACAAATATTTAGGAGTTCAGTGCATTCTTTCATGGCTTCTAAGTCATGTTGGGTTGCTCAGTATTTTTCAAGTACAAGCATTCTTTCAATAAGTTACCTATTTTCTAGTGAGAAGTAATTTTATTGATGCCTATGTTTCAATGAGTTATAGTATTTTTTGCGTATCAGCCGATATAATAAGGCGACTCATTTACCTAAATATAATATGATATAGGAGTACTGTTACATGTTATATTATATTTTGAGGCGCTCTTAGGCGGTTGCGCTCACCGGTCCGTTAAGTGATCGGTGAAGCACCTATGCACGCGGTCAGTCTATAGATGGGTGACCGTTAAAGTGGGTTATTTTGAACGTCCCCGTGCGTTGTTGGGCACTGTAAGCTGTCGGACCCGGTTGTCTTCGTTAGACAACAGTCAATAAACCATGTCGGAGGATTTCTTGGCGACTTAAACAATTCTATCAACGGGGTAACAAAGTCATCCGGCGATCGCAGTTTGATGGTCATAGATCACAAAAACGCTGCTGCCGTTCTCTGGTAGGTATTCCCCTCGGACGATTTCTACGCCCCCCACGGGATGAAATGGAGTAGTGATATTCTATGCCGTCACCACACAGCAAAGATAGGAGTATTTATATAAATTCTATGAATAATATATTACTGGATATGTATTAATCCAACGAGTTGTATACAGTTCGTAAAAATTCGTTTCTTACAATGCCAAATTTAACAAACAATTTAGCAAAAATAAACGTTATAACATGAATTTTCTAGTATTGTTATGGAACTAACTAGTAACTAGACGATGATAAAATGATTAACCGGTTTCAATGTCAAATGTATGACTCAACTTGAGACTCAATATTTTTTATCACAACATCAACGTATTATTAAACAATATGAAAAGTAAATTTTGGAATAATTACCACAAGATTATATTGATGAAAGGAGGAGCGTTTCTGTTTACTCATGCGAGGTCTAATACCTAACATACGTAACCTATCAGGCTAATTGTTGCCACCTAAACATGGATGTTTTAAGCTAAGTTGATTAAGATTTTTCAGTCCTAATAAATACTAGACTAGTCAAAAGATGGAATTAAGTTATGTTTTACACATTTATAAACTACTTCTTTAATGAATTCTGTCCTTTGCTATGCGGTTAATAAAACAAATTACTAGCATTTTAACAGAGGGTATTTAATATATAAATGGCATTTCGGTCCAGCGGTAGCGATCTGGGATAAAATCCCTGAACAGGCCATAAAGTGATAGTAATAAATCAACAGACAACTAACACACTGCTATCTGATCCCAGGCAGAGCCTGTACTATGGCAACCAGAAAACTGATAAACATACTTATATATTTCTAAATACATACATATTGTAGATAAATTACACCCAGACACAGAGCAAACATCCTTTATATTTTCGAAATCAGCTTATTTATAAAAAAAGGAATCCTGATCGATTTCCATTAAGCCAAAACGTCTCCGTGAGATGAGACTAAATAATATAAATCATGGTAAATTGCTTGTACCTGCTCAAAGATTAAATTTGTGTAGTACAAATGTCCATTGTATGGCAATTAATTTTTTTATTAAATTGCCAACTGAGCTTAGAAATTTACCATTCAATAAATTCAAAACTAAAATATTTTCTTGGTTATTGGACATGTGTTTTTATTCCGTTAATAAATTTTTAAATTATAAATTTTAACATTGTAATCTTTATTTTTTGGTTTAAATAATTATAAAATGTTGACATTGAATGCGGAATAATATAATTTAGTTAATTGCTCTCATCTCATCATGACATTGTATTTCTATAATTTATTATTTTATTCTCATTGACATGCAGCAATGGTAGTATATGTTATCCAATATATACATGTAAGACCTCAATGTACATACCATATACTGAGAAATAAATAATTTATTATTATTATTAAAACAATAGTGTGATCATATAAAGGGCGGGAACTGAACCCACGACTTCTGGCTCAGCAGTTCACAATTACAGCTCGTAGTTTGGAAGTTGGATACACCCCCGTGCCTGGAAGAGCACGTGTTGGTCCTGTATCTGATTTCTTTCCGGTTATGTCGGGAAGCCATCCCACCAGATTATGAGACTGGAGAAATAGGAAGTGCTACTAATTCTGCGCACATTCCTCCCGTGCACTAGTTATATGTCCTGGGCCAGTCTCCGTTCGGCTGGAGCACTAGTCTATATACAGCTTTGACACATTTCTCCAAACGTCCTAATTATCCACCTATGGCCGTTTCATTTTAGTATATAAGTAAGGAAAAACCAATAGCATCTAGGTGGCTCTCCTCATTAAATATGTTTTAACCCACTCGATATTTCGATGAGGTATATAGCAGGCTTTTTTATTCACAAATATCTAATAAGATTTGCCAAAAGTTTGCCAAAGGATTGAGACCAGGACTTGTCTTTTGACAAGTCCTGGTCTCAATCCTTTGGCATAAAATTTATGGGATTTTATGGTCTCTGACGATTAGCTTTTGCTAATCGTCAGAGACCATAAAATCCCATAAATTTGCGGATGTATACCTAGCTCTTTCAAATCGACCGAGGGAATACCTACCAGAGAACAGGCTGCATCGCTTTTCTGTGAACTATGACCATCAAGGGCGATCGCCAAGCTGTCTGCCAAGCAAGATTATGGTACAGACGCCAGCACATCCAGCTACCCCAATCTGTCAAATTTCTTTTATAGATTTTCAACTTTATCACTTAAGCATAAGGTTCACTTTGTATTGGGGAAATTTGACAGATTGGAGTAGCTTGATGTGCTGGCATCTGTTCATCCCCCATTCTTTGTGGTGGTTTTTGTCCAGCTGTGGACGTACTGTGGCTGACATGATGATGATGATAGCTATTTCAGCTCTGGAGTTCTCATCTGTCTTATTTTAGTAACCAGTGTTTACACAGCATGCACACTGCTATATATAATAGATTTACTACCTTCTCTCAAATTGCATTTTGTGGTTAAATACTGGTATTTTCAGCATTTGTCCATAAAAATGTAACTGTGTCACATTCATAGGTCACATCCGACTGGTGACCTGTTTCGATTCGGGAGCTGAGTGCCGTATCGCTACGTCGATTAAACTTCTCTTAAATGGTACTTATATTTTCATCCTTGAAGAGAGTTTTCTGGGGCCACTCTCATAGCTTCTTCACTGTCAATAAATGATAAAAATCTGGGACATGAAATGTTTATAGAGATTATCTAGATACTCTTATTGTTATATTCAAATTATGAATTAAAAGCTAGTTCTCTTTTGGCCAATTTTATTCGCATGCCGCGTTAAAAAAATTGTAAAGCTTTTTATGATACAGGTTTCCTTAGCGAAACCAACTATAAAATAAGTAACTCTCTTTTGCAATTATATTACACCGTTTGCAAGCAGTTGTACGCATGCGCAGTAATTGAGCGCGAAAACCTCGAAGGGCCAAAACCTTGTTTGTATTTATTGCAGTTTTAATTGTATTCAAGCAAAATGTCTGATGGTTTTTTACCTATTACATAAGTTTAGAGAAAGTAGTGTATACAACCGCACGTAAAGCATCTTCAACACGGTTGCAAACTAAAGTCCCAACAGAGGTCACCGTTGTGCAGTTTAGATGGATGGCGACTACCAGGGGCTCTACCGGCTAAGTCGCCGAACATCGATTTCTTAAATGGCGTTCAAATAAAAAAGGTTAAAAATTACTTAATCAATCGTTAAATCAGCTTCCATGAGCACATATGACGTCATAAATGGTCCAGAATCGATTGTCAACGTTGAAGCCGATTTAACGATTGATTAAGTCATTTTTAACATTTATTTATTTGAACGCCATTTAAGAATTCGATGTTCGGCGACTTAGCCGGTAGAGCCCCAGGTCTCTGTTGGGACGTTGGTTTGCAACCGTGTAGAAGATGATTAATAGTACTTAAAAAAAATGCATCATAATTGTTGGCCGCCCCATTAAATATGCTGATCGTTTTTTCTTGTAGATATGGTGATTTAATATTGTTTTTGTGTATTTTGCTCGTTGACGTGTTTGTCACATGTTGTTTTGGTTCATAGGCAAATTAAGCTTCGTAAGTTATGTCCACTATTTGCGTTATACCCATAAAGTTAGTATACCTAGCGAGTGATACTAACTTTATGGTTATACCCTGAGGTTATACCTTGTATATATGTATATTCGTCGTGTTGTAAAGTGTTCTTTTGTGTTCTTTTCCTTCGCGAATATATTATGTGAGGTCTCATATTTCATGTCACTTTCACGATCGTGTCAAGAGGTTAATCTGAACACGAGACTTGTTTTATAATTCCGCCCTAACCGTGTTTCTGGTGTTTTATTGACAATATTATAAATTGAATATATATTACACAATATGCGATATCATTACACTTGGTTAACCAAAAACAGAGCCTTGTTACAATAAAGGTCATTAGTAACCAGTTTCTTCTTGTATTTTATTAATTACTTGATTAAATAAATTCTTTATCCCGGACGTTTTTATCCCGGTATAATGTTCTATATGACACGTCTATATCAAATGTCCAGTAAATTCGTCATGCATGTAGTTAATTTACTAATCTGACAGGAACCTAACATTCTTTCGACATAAAAGTATTCTATGTGTTAAGCCAGGTAATAAATTATTTTTGGGAGAAATTTTATCCAAATCTGTTCAGCTAGTTTCGCGTAATTAATTAAGAAACATTCAGCTAAAGATACAAACATTTTAATAATGACTATACTATACGGCGTGTTTATAAAATATTCTGTTAATTTGTGTGGCCCCCTTAATGATGTAGATTCACAATTTTTCCCGGTAGGAAACGCTACAATAATTTTCTTCAACATGTGCTGTTCCCGTAGATATTTTTAAACATTAAAATAAAATAAGACTTTTCCCTGTATAGTATAGTAACACACAATGGTAACGAAAAAGCTTGTAAAATAATTTATAGGCGAAATTCAGTAATGTTGATGTTAGGATATTTATTAATCTGCCTGGTTAGGTAGCATCCTAACATTTACATTGTTCCTTAATACACAGTAGAACCGCTCATTATCTGTATATAAGAGATATATACATACTACATGATATTATTCGTTACCAAGAAAATGCAATTCATAATATTTTTGTTTTCATTTTATGTTAGTCATGGAAACCAAATGAAATGAGTAGCGTTTTTCCAAAAATATTACAGCCAATGTCATTGACAACCATTTACTTTAAATACTTTATTCTTTGTATGATTAAAGTAAGTAATAAAATATTTTTTGCATGTCTCGATTTTCATTGTGACTCGATCAGTTCCTGGCGTTTAGTAAAAATCATTTCATAACAATCACATTTCATCATTTCAGAACAAATTCAGAGTGATCTCGCTTAGTGGGTTGGTCTACTGAATGTCTTGCCTAATTTCTAATCATGACGTTGCCAAATTACATGCTCATATTACTTTTTAAGTTAAAAGAATATGAGCCTGTTATTTTTATAAAAGTGTAAAACATGTGACTTTCCTGGTGATCCGTAACACAGGTATACGCCTACTTCGGATACCAGCTCCCTAACTTTGTTTATTACAAAAAACAACAAAAAAACAATACATTAAATTGTTAGACATACTCGTAAGTTACGTAAGTGAGAACAAATAATCGATTTATTATTATTATTTCCATCTTGACCTCACCTACAGTGTATTTTTTAATGGATAAAGCTTGTGCTTGACAGGTCTTCCTGATGGTAAACAGAGGTAGTCTAGGGTGGAACGTGCGTACCCATGAGATGACTGTTCATTCTAGCCATTCAAGCTTTTGATAAACCTATGATGTATGTGCCTAAAAATTCGTAGTTCTGGGAAAAATTGCAAAGCTTGGGCCCACGAATATGAACAGATCTTGGTACAGAAAGATAGAATGTGAACGTCAAAGCGGTGGAGCCACCCCCGTTGTCTTGTGGTCTATAAGGACGGGGATGGAACATTTAATTTTTTCTTCAAATCGACACACTTTCAATGAAGACTTAAAAAAAATTCTACACCTAATGTGGCTATTATTAATAAAACCTACCATATATATTAATAACGGTGCTATTAATCACTTTAACTGTAACCTGTAGAGGGTTTAGGGTAATTAAAGTCACCGCTTCAAGTCGATTGTTCAGATTTACGACAATAATTAAAAATATAAGGTCTTTAAACATTTTTAGGGTTATTTGAGTAACCGAACACATGTGCCTTATCTGGATTATTTTTATTTATACTTATCACGATATTTGTTGCTCAGTGACATTTAATGTCACTTTGAGCATCAAATTTTAAAGGTTCACATTAATTACTTGAAAATTTAACCTTAAGTTTGCCATCATAAGATTTGGTTTTACTTGTAAAGCCTGTTATTAATAAAAACTTACTACGAATATTTTTAATATGGTTAGATATAAAGTAGTTTATTTTCATACAAACAACATTTTGCAATCAGCTGGCACTTACCTACTTATTATTATCAGCATAAAAAATATCTGGAATATGTTTCAGGGCTAGACTTTGAGGTACTGACACTTAATATTTCTGAGCTAATCGCCTTTTATTAACCACTTATCACTATTAGACACACCACTTTTAAGCTTAAGCTTTAACACTGAATAGGTTTACATTAGAAACACACTCATTATGTCCACTGTTTTTAGACAAGAAAATATATTGTATTTTTATGCACTAACTGAGCTGCTCACGGGCAATTTCTGTATCCATGTAATAATCTTTACGTAAACTTTTTGGAACTGAACAAGTAGAATATATAACAACGAATATTTCGAACCAACTGACTGATTAAGGACGTTTGTAAGTCTTTGAAATTACTCTACATTCAAAGAAAAGTGTTTTGTAATGAAATGGTAAAAGATGCGATTTTGGCTCAAACATAACGTTTCCGCCTGAAACGTAGGTGATTCCAAAACCTGTTTAGCCGAAACAGATAGCATTTAATTAGCAGCAACTGGAATTTCGTTAATTTACTTACTTCGAGCATACAATACAAACATGATGCATCGAACGATAAAATTGCATGAAATAATAGGTAATTAGGTATTTACTGATGTTTTTCAAGACAAATATACACAAGTGTATGTATATGGACCAGACTTTAAATTTTAAAATATGTGAAACACACTTTAAATTTTATTTAAAATTGTGCATTCTTATCTGAATATATCTACTAAAATTTGCACACAGTAAAATTACGATGATTTGTCATCTATAAACAGATTAATATCACTAGGTATTATTTAATTCTAATGGCAAACCTAAGGTAGAGATTAAGAGATTTTAAGTAATGAATGTGAACCTTTTCACATTTGATGCTCGAAGGGACAATTAAAGCGCGAGAAATATTAAAATAAAGAAAATGGAAGCAATTATTCAAGTAAGTCAATCAAAGTGCAGTGATAATTGAATACATTTACAATGAATATCAGCTAACCAAAGTACAAGAAATAAATAATAAAAAATATTAATCTGGCTTCTCATGGATTAACGAAAAGTAACGCCGGATTTTATAACCCACCTATAAATGATACCGATTTACACAATGTACAAAGTACTTATTGTACAACCTGATTAAATTAATATTGGTACACTACAAAGCAGTTTAACGCATTACTAATCCGGGAAACTTGGAATCATGCCACTTAACGCTGGAAAAAAGAAGTTTTATATCGTTTATCTATTGTATTGCTTACGTTTTGATCATCTAGCGGATCGACCTCCGGTAATAATCAGTGATAAATACGATAATGAAACACGTAATGACCGCGTTACGTTAGTACGGACGCGTGCCGACCACCGAGCGAGATTCTCTACTGTTTTATTTTAAAGTTGGCTCAGTACTTTGGCCGTGAATATTATTGCAAAGGTGTAGTAGCTGTATTCAAAACTGATGAGCAATAGACTAAAGTCGTTCATTGACTGCGAAACAAGAGAGCTCGTGCATTATTAATTGCCGCAGCCACCATTTTTTTTAAACAATTGAAGCATGAATAAGATGTATACGGCATGACAAGGCCAACGCAAAGTAAAAAAAAACGTTGTGATTCTTTGCCATGAATTGCTTTTTTTTATTTGGTTACGAAATTTGCCATTACATATAGAATTATTCATAGTAATAATTCAATTATTCTCAATAGCACAATGAAAACATGGCATAATTTAATAATAATCAGTAATACTATAGAGCAAAATACCATATTTATTTAACGTTCTGGAGCGAAACCAATACAGTAAACTTAAACTAGATGTGCAATATCAAAAGGTACATCCATATCGTGCTACATACGACCGTTAATCTTTCAATAAACAAGATAATTATCCAGCGTGTAACAAACACAACTACTTATGGAGCTCTATTTTATTACGCTCAAAAGCGAAAGCCATGTAATGATTCAAGTGTAGGGAATATATCAAGGCTATAAAGTGGGAGACTGAATGAAATGTGTGAATATATTGATATGGGTGGGTTAGACGAGATTAATGAAATTGAGATAGTAACACAATCATGTCTTATGTTGTGAATGCGAAATAATCAAACTAAATGTATTTTTGAATAGAAATTGATTTTGCGTGGCACATATTTTGCAAATATCAAAAATGGAATATATGTTTCTTGGTTCATATGTAATTGCATTTTACAATGTGATAATATGTGGTAAACACTTTATATTAATGGCTAAGAACACCATGGACACTTCATTATACATATGTTTTGCTCAATTAATTCCTGAGTTTGAAAAAAAATTAATGTGCTTGTTTGTTAAGCATTTGTCTTAGCGTGTTTATAAATTTGTCGTCACTAATTTGTTTTTAATGATCTGGAATCTTATGGGTTCATATGTACAGAAGCGCACTTAGTATCCTACACTATTTCTTTCACACTTTGTACAGAGCTAATTATACTAACAGTGACATTAGCACCCTACAAGCTGTGTATGTGTTCTCTATCACGTAGTTCGCGAATACAATGACTTGGTGAACTGATACCAAAGATAAATTATACTAAAAACAGTATAGCAATTTTGGAGGCAGTGACTCAAATAGCTAATGCTTGCACGTGGTTGGCGACTACTCGCTCTGTTAGCATAACCTTGTCCTAATTCCAAAAGTTAACGCGAAAATTCCGAAATACGTCAGGGGGCGGTCAAACTTTTATCAGTATTAACCTGATCAATAGTAGTAAAGAGATAGTACTAAAAAGATTCAATTCTGAACCATCATAGTTGTAGGTATTTTGACATCAGATAACTAATGTCGTTTATGAGAAAAGTAGCTACTTAAACAATACATGTATGTATTGGATTAGTAGCGTTATCGTTACTCTATTGGTATCAGCAAGTGAGTCGGACACAATTACAGTAATCGAAGCGAATTGGTCTGAAACGAACCACGCCGGTTACCCGGCGCGGTCGCTAGCCTCATTCAGTCAGCGTGAATTTTGTATTTACAATAATGCATCGTATCCCAACCAGCAAGTTATCTTTCTGTTTGACTAAACACTTTGTTTCGAATTTGCAAACATACTACTATCTTATCAACGCTTATTAGTAGAAGTTGTACGTTACTGGTTAGT
This sequence comes from Pseudoips prasinana, assembly GCA_951640165.1. NCBI lineage: Eukaryota > Metazoa > Arthropoda > Insecta > Lepidoptera > Nolidae > Pseudoips > Pseudoips prasinana. Next base: position 17,390,884 of record OX621245.1, read on the forward strand.
GGATACACGTCTCGATGACCGAGTAAAGATCCTGTGATGTGAACTCTCATCTGTTTTGTGATAATTTATTCTGTGATTTATTTTATTAGATCGTATCAAAGTGTTTTATTGTGACAATGAATGAAGGCACGAATGATGTCCATGAGTTGGAAAAGTTAAGGTTTGTACCATTCATGTCTGGTCACTTATCTGCTCGTTAATCAATTTTATGCCCGTATATTTTTATAATAATGTTAAACTAGTTACATGTTCATCAGTGTTAATTAATGTAATATAATGCAGGTTTTTATTAAATATTAGTACAAAGAGTTTGAAATTACGAAATGAATTGTGGAGTTGTCCATTATATCACTTATTGTAGTTCAGTGTATGTAATTCTATACTTTAAGTTAGCTGTGCAGACACTTAAGACTCAAAACATTGAAAGGAACTAAAACATTACGTTCCTTCGTGTAATTATCCTCCGCAACCTTGCTATTTATTATATGAATCGTGTTCTAAAGTTCTTTAAATTAAAGAAATGAAAATCTATTGCAATGTAATGACCGTATAATTAATTAATCAGTCAATCCATTTGAGGAATAAGTGCATGTAAAAGAAAGTATTACATATGACATTCCTACTTAACATTCTGTTCACACACTTGACACCAATAATTTCTCTTTAAACAGAGGCAACGATGAGGCGCAAGACGTGAAATCAGTTCGTGAAGAGAAACAGCCGCAGAAATATAAAGTGCTGCTGGAACCAGCGTTAGTGGGAGCCATGATAGCAATCAATTTAGGTCAAACATCTCTCCAGAACTTTTATCTACGAACTGCTTGCACAGTCGATTTAAAAAACCCTTTAGAAATATGCGCCTATGGAGTGGGTGAAGAATTTCGTCTAGCCGAGGTAACTTTTCTTTGAATTCATGTTATATATAGATACAATTGGACGAATGATAGAATTGCAACTTACAGAGAACACCCTGATCATCTTCTCCCGTACCTAAGCACTGTCTTAAATGTCTTAAAACCAGTCAAGGTTATTAGAAATTCTCGTAACACTGTGCACTGACCAATAATCAAAAGCGTTACGACAAGTGCCCCCATGACCCTTAGTTTGCATTCGTATGCATGATTTGATCCTCGGACGAGCGACCCGCGTCTTCGCGTATTAACGTAGAATAACAGTTGCACAAATTGTCTTTAAAAACCGACTCTTATGAATCTCCACGTCAGTTACCGCCCTGGGCAGGAGTTCGAAGTTCTGAGGCCCTCTAGTGTGTGTTGAGTAGTTTGTGGTCTTATTTTCTAGACGACTCGAGCCCCCGCTCGACTCAATTATCCGTTGTAGGTGTCCCTAGAAAAAAAAAAAAATAGACAGTTGCTTGATATTTTTGTACTTCTCAAAATAGAAAATTCAAAAAACGAGAAATGTTTTAACGTTGTACTTATTTCGTTAAAATATTATTAGTTTTTTTATTGAGGTTTAGTTAAGTGAGTTCGCAGTAAAACAAACAAAAATTTTAAACAAAACTTGATGACGTGTATTGTGTTTCTTAGGATTTTTACATGACCGTCTATTTTATCTTCAGATATATAGATAGGTAGAGCCTACACTACCAACGCTTTATCTCGGGAAGACAACTCAAAAATAACCTTCATTGATAATAAAGTGATAATAAAACGCATTGATACTGTCGAATTAAATGATATTTTATTGAATGACAAAATCTGAATCAAATACAAACAATAGTACTTAATATTATCGATTAGTGATTTTAAAAGGTAAAAATGGTTTATTGTGGAACGCTCAACAATTAAAACAGTTTTAATTGTTGGATGTTCTACAACAAAACATTTTTACTTTATAAATCATTGATTTATATTTTTTCGTTGTCTATGTAACTGATTTGGAAAGAGCAAATTCGATAGTCTACGCGTAATTTAATTGAATTTATTTAATGATAGGGGCTTGGAGTGAATCATTAACGTTTGACATAAGTAGATACTTGCGTTTCACGCTGAAGGTATACCGCCAGGCCCAACCAAGACAGATATTTGTGTGCATCAACAGGTCTGCTTTGGCTGAGTCTTAAAGTTAAGTTTGTATTTTCAAATGAACAGTAGTATATATAAGTATGTCAGTTATCTGGTTTCTATAGTACAAGCACTGCTTAGTTTGGGATTCATGGCCGTGTGTAGATAATGTCCCAGGATATTTTTTTCGCCTATTTTGATTGAGTACAAACTCTAATTATTAACATATACTTAGTAATTTGTGTCTTAAGCGTATCACTACAATCATTTGGTGAGCTTTAAATTGGTAAACTGGTCCAATGACTTACTTTTCTATATTGTTTATAAAGATTGGCATGCCAATATGCCTACTGTTGTATAATTATGTCGTCCAATTCCAAAATTATAACAAGTAGTATTATTGTATATTATGTTCGTTGGTATCTATAGTAAATAGTATTATCACCAGTGCCTGTGTGTCTAATGTAATAAATAAATTAGAACGGTGAACTATCTTAACCTTACTTGAGTCGTTATCTGTCTATTACTACTACTTTTGTTAATTGTTTCGTATGTAATCTTATTTGATGATAATAATAATGTCTAGGGCAAAACGTAAGATACGAGTACCATTTTAAGCTGAAACTTGAAGTTGAAGAAGACGCCTAATTTCTTTTAAGCATGGTTATTATTATTAGCATTATGTTATGGTTATTCATTACATAACTGAAGTGGCAGTGGATAGGGCACATAGCTCGGAGAACCGACGGCCGTTGGGGCAGAAAGGTTCTCGAGTGGCGACCACGAACCGGAAGACGCAGCGTGGGCAGGCCCCCTACAAGTGGACCGATGATCTTGTTAGGATCGCTGGATACCGCTGGAAGCGAATAGCGCAAGACCGGCAATTGTGGAGATTTTTGAGGGAGGCCTTTGTCCAGCAGCGAACGTCTTTCGGCTGATATGATGATGATGAGAATGGTTATTAATGTTATAATTAATTCCGTTGAGACGTTGCCTACGACCTTATGAGTATTGTAATTCGTCCCTGTAATATGAGGTATGCGCACGACATGAATACAAGAGGGCCGTTTTTTCAACTAAAGATTTTCAATCTAAACTGGACCAAGACATGAATCGGTTTTTTTTTTGTAGGGTGTGAATTCTCCGACCACTATATTTGATACCTCTACGTTCTGTATTCAATACGTCAGAATGGCTTATCAGATAGTGATAATAATCGATATAGATATAAGAAGTAATAAATATCAAATAATAAATCTATGGTAATCTTGACAACCACCGTGACTCTGTTGATAGTGGACCTGCCTTCTGATCCGAAGGTTGCGGGTTTGGACAAATATTTGTGTTCATGAACATGTCTCTTTGACTTAGTTGGTAATTTCAGTCTTTTATATGTATACAATTACAAAAAATCCGTTGTCTATCCACTGCACAAGCTTTGCTTAGTTTAGACTAGATGGTGCTGTGTGATATGTAACGGCTATTTATTAATTATTATAAAAATAATCGTATAGTAGAATTGTCTACCATAATATCTATATCATAATGGATAGGCCTTTTAAAATATAAATAAACGAACATTACTCGTAATAATATAGGTAATATTTAACACTTGGTAACTGATCTTTTGCACTTAACTACTCAAATATTCATAAATAATAAATTAATATAAATATATCTTTTGGCAACGAACACACTGCCATCAGATCCCAAACTAGGCAGAATATGTACCTACTATGATAATTATATAAACATACTTATATTTTAAAATGCATGTAACATATTATAGATAGATTACACCCAGACTCAGTGCTCATCGCACAAAGATTTGTCCAAGGTGGGGATTAAACCCACAACCTCAGGCTTAGCAGTCAAGGTTTCTAAGCACTTTTTTTTTAATAATAATAATAATATTTATTTCACAAATTATGCAACAAACAGAATTTACAAAAATCAGGTTACTTAAGCATTTTAAATCAATCGTATGACGCGGCTGTGTCTGAACTAGATAAGTACTTATCTGTATTTCAGACACGAGCGCTCATTCTTTGTGTATCAAACTAATTTACACTATTTGGACACAAATTGCAATTCAAATTTACTTACATCATTTATAATTTCAAAATTAAAAATTAAATTAACTTTGCGTGGCTCTTAGCTTTAACTAGATGCGCCCGATGATCATCGAGTGTTTCGAACTGACTCCCTAATTTTGTTACCATAGACGATAGTAAAAAGACCGGCAGCAAACTCTCAAGCGCCACAATTGGAAACAATACCCTTTTTACGACAGCAAGCCAGTACTCTCAAACAGAACGATCTCAACAGCTTTATAAACGTTTTATCCTATGCTTCACTGACAAAAGCTAGAAGATCCGGACTCATAAAATAAAATAAAATGTTATTGTTTCACAAATGGTTCCACTTAGATATTTAAGATGACACTGGAACCCGCAAAGGATACCCTGTGTTGCAGGATCCAGTCTCTTCCGTCGAGTAATGTTTTACAATAAGATGTGCTTAAAATATTCATCAGGTTACAGAATTAAATAATTGAAATTGAGTGTTGGTACATTACATCTAAATTCTGTATAGATCATTGTATGTACTACTACTGTTTCTATATCATCAAAATAAAAAACCTATTCATGGCTTGGTCCAGCCTAAAATGAAAATCTATAGCTGTGCTGCAAAAAAAGGCACACTTGATTTCATGTCGTGCACATACTTGCATAATACAGGAATACTTGATAATAATAATAATAACCATAACGTGATGGCCATAGGTGACAATTTAAATTATGGAGCGCGAAGAGCTAAAAAATAAAATGAAGTTATTACTTATTAATGTTAGTTTTAATATGCTGTATGTATGAAAATTCTATATCAACAGATGTACTTAATAAATTTGAAATAAAAATAATAATATAAAACATTAATAAATTAAATACAATGTAATAATGTGTAAAATAATATCTTCAACGTAACTTTAATTAATATTTAAAATAAATTAACAAATTAAATGTTATATCACAGTAAGCGAATCAATTATAATATAGTAAATGAAATTGTAGACATATAAATAATATTATGATTGTATTTTATTAAGGAATAAGTTAGGCTTAAATAAATAAAAATAAATAAATGTATGAACATACATAATTATTTATGTTAGTTTAAAATTGATGAAAAGAATTCATGATATTCTTTTCTATAATTCCAGGAAGGAAGCCAGATGATAGTGTCGTCAGTAAACGTCAGTCGGAGTTTTATTGGATCTCTTATATCAACTGTAGTGCTGCTCTTTGTGGGGCCCTGGAGCGATTGCAGCGGTAGGCGGAAACCTTTGCTGATCCTACCGCTGGTTGGCATGAGTGTGATGACGAGTGCTGTTATCTTGATGTTGATCTTTCCTGGAGCGACAACGGTGCAAGTTTTATACGCTGTCCAGTTGCCAATATCACTGGGCGGCAATTTTGGACTGTTATTAGCAGCTGCTTTTAGTCACATAGGTGATGTAAGTTAAGTTTGTATATGAGTAAGGTATTAGATAGGTATTACAGAATTATTTAGAAAATAAGCATTTAAACGCTGCCTAATAGCGGATGACTTAAATGCCAAGTTAACGTAAATTTTGAAGAATTTTGACTGCACATGTGTCGCTGTAGTTAAGGTAGTCGCCTCTCTGCTACTTCGGCGCCCTCGTGTTTTGGGTTCGATCCTCGTACAGGACTATTATTTGTTTTTTTTTTAAAGACAACGCCCGCACTAGGTATAGTAATCCCTGTGTCGCGGGGTACTTTACACACATACATATAATAGACGGACACAAATTTCATCCAGACTCAGAACAACTATATATGGGTCACAAAAACAGTTGTCCAGCGCGGGACTCGAACCCGCGACACGAAGAGGCAAGGCGACTGTCTTAGCCGCTGCGCCACACGTGCAGTCATATTTATGTGGCCCTTTTATGATGGTTCTAAGTCTGGGTGAGCTTTGCGTTCCTGGATATATTTCTCTTGTACGGGCGTTGTCTTTAAAAATAAATAAAAGACTGAAGTTGCACCACTTCCTAGTGGGTGCGTAGTGCTACTATTTTAGTTTCAAGATTTACTTTTTTTTATCTAAATGTATCAGAAATATAAAGTTAAATTCAACTTTCACAATATGACTGCTTTAAAATATTTTCAGACAAGACGAAATAAGTTATTTTAACATAAGCTATCAGGTATAAAAAATCAGAGATATACCAAAAACTATACATAGAGTACGTCTCTGACAACAAGAATTACGCTTCAGAAGTAAATAGTATTTTGTGTAATTAACGAAGGCGCCCAGTCTGAAAACTATTTTGAGCTCATCTCTTTCCGCATTCTTACATGATTGTTAGAAAATAATATATCGGAACGCTAGTTTTAGCTGCCAGTTTGCCAGCTGCAGGGCTCATTGTTTTTATTGGATAACGGGCTTGCGCTTGAACACAATACCTCATGGTAACTAACCTGTATTTTGCTGACACCAAAATTATATCAGTGTCCAAATATGGTTAAATTCTGACATCTTAAATCTAGGCCTAAGCTGGTTTTGAATCTGGTTGTCTGGAAAAGTTCGCTGTAAAGCATAAGACCGCCATAACTCACGTACAGTGGTCCACATCGGGACTAAGAGCCGATTTCACCGTTAAAATTAAACGCGATCAATGGATGCTAAACTCAGCTACAGGACACTGAACTGAATTTAGCGTCAATTGATCTCGTTTAATTGTAACGGTGAAATCGGCTCTAAGGGGGGAAAGGATACCCACTAGCATATTAGTGGGACAAAATATGTATTTGCTTATATTGAAATAATGTTATGTGTTTTCTGATGCAATTAATTATACTCTATTCTGTTCTGTTCTAAATATTTCAATATGTAGATAAATATTAACTCTAATGTTCTTAAATCAGAAATTTAACTTATTGTGCAGTCTAGATGGATGGCAACCACCAGGGTGACCTCTGTTGGGACGTTGGTTTGCAACCATGTAGATTGTAGAAGATGCTTCACTATTGACTCACGTATTTTACGTGTAACAAATTATTTTCCTTAACTGACATTACTAACTTTTGATTTATCAACGTTCATGTACTGACACATGACTGCACAACTGCAGTCTAGATGGATGGCAACCACCAAGGTGACCTCTATTGGGACGTTGGTTTGCAACCATGTAGAAGATGCTTCACTAGTGACTCACGTATTTTACGTGTAAAAAATTATTTTCCTTAACTGACATTACTAACTTTTGATTTATCAACGTTCATGTACTGACACATGACTGCCCAACTGCAGTCTAGATGGATGGCAACCACCAGGGTGACCTCTGTTGGGACGTTGGTTTGCAACCATGTAGAAGATGCTTCACTATTGACTCACGTATTTTACGTGTAACAAATTATTTTCCTTAACTGACATTAGTAACTTTTGATTTATCAACGTTCATGTACTGACACATGACTTCACAACTGCAGTCTAGATGGATGGCAACCACCAGGGTGACCTCTGTTGGGACGTTGGTTTGCAACCATGTAGAAGATGCTTCACTATTGACTCACGTATTTTACGTGTAACAAATTATTTTCCTTAACTGACATTAGTAACTTTTGATTTATCAACGTTCATGTACTGACACATGACTACACAATTTCAGTCTAGATGGATGGCAACCACCAGAGTGACCTCTGTTGGGACGTTGGTTTGCAACCATGTAGAAGATGCTTCACTATTGACTCACGTATTTTACGTGTAACAAATTATTTTCCTTAACTGACATTACTAACTTTTGATTTATCACCGTTCATGTACTGACACATGACTGCACAACTTCAGTCTAGATGGATGGCAATCACCAGGGTGACCTCTGTTGGGACGTTGGTTTGCAACCGTGTAGAAGATACCCAAGCTTCAACCGCGATAATAGTTATACTTTTCCTGCGTCATAGAAACTGGTTCTACCAAATAAGCTCTATATTTAATGGCATTCTTACACAAATTACCGATATCATCAGTTCGTACCACACAGCTTTACGTCATCCTCAATCTGGAGAGGCTGAAAACGTTGAACTGCAGTGACATACAGGCTTGCCGAGGAGTTGACATTCAAACGCAAAATTTTGATACTTTATGATGAGGAGAATCCGAATCACCCCCATGTATGTTCTACGATTAGGTGTAGTTTTCGAGTTAGAACTTTTTTAATGATTTTTTTTCGTAAATATCACCTAATATCAGTTCTCGATTATTTTCTCGTTCTGTTGAACATTTCTGGTTCAATTTTTTTATGATAACTAATTAGCATAGTTTAACCTAATACCCTAAAAAGTATGGTTTATCTAATCATTGCAGAACAGATTTAGAATTTATTCGAAAGTTCAAAATTAGGGTTTGAGCTCAGGACTCATAAATTTTCAAAATATCAAAAAAAACGCAAAATAGTGGAACATACATGGGGGTGATTCGGATACTTCTCATCACCCTGTATAGGAGGAGCATTCACCGTAATGTATTCAGCTTCAAGGTTATCTCCTGAAGAGATTCAAAAAGTTAGACAAGTCCGACGCCAAATTAATTACTAGTCCGGTCACAACAGATCAGTGGAATAAGCCTACCGAGGAAACCACATTAAAAAAAACGCGCTAATACACTAGGTACCTCAAAGGTGGGGTGGAAACGTGTGCATATTATGACGATTACAACTCTTTCTACTTTTTGAATCGTTGTATCTAAAAAACGTAGGCTGTTAGGCAAAATATATTGAGACATTTTTTAAAGATATTTATCTAAACTACAATTTTATCTCAGCTAGTTCTATGATAAAACTTGCTGAAAATTGCGAAGACCCGTTTTTGTGACGTTTGACCCCGAGTATTCTTTTTGCACGTGCCGGATCGATGAGGACTTTTCACATTTCCTTTATAATAGTGTAATGAACGATCCTACCAATTTTCAGCCTAATGGGAATTGTTGTAACCTTTAATGTCTAAACTGACCGGACTATACGTTAGTTACCCGTAACAGTTTTCACTATGTTAGCTCCTCACGTTATTCAGTTTTGATAATAACTAGCTGTGCCCCGCGGTTTTACTTAATAAATTATATCCTATGTTTATTCATTATAAGCTATATTACTACATAATTTCATCAAAATCCGTTGAGTAGTATTTTCGTGAAAGAGTAACAAACATCTATACTGACAAACCTTCGCATTTATAATATTAGTAGGATATCAGGAAATCTTTAATACATTTTAATATCAATCTTATGAGAACGAGTTCATAGTAACAGTCGCAATTAATACTGCCTACCGGTTACGCATCAGACTTCAATAAACACGTCATGTAACATGATAATACAAAGCATAACAATCATGACGTCATAATATTTTTTTCTGTCTGAAACATAATCTACCGGGTAGTTTGTGTTTAAGATAGAATAAAAATATTATGACGTCTTGATCGTCGTCAGATAGAAAAGAGAATAGAATGATATAAAGGAGTCGGCACAAATATCAAATCGGTAAGGGATCGTCGCCGTATCGCCTTCGCATCGCCGCCGTCGCCTCGCCGTCAAAGACGCCGTCAACCTAACGTAAGCGCGTAACCGATGCAGATCAAAAAAACAATGAGCCTGTAAGATTTTCTTATTAAAAAATCATAAGGTACAAAAATCCGGCCAAGTGCGAGTCGGACTCGCTCATGAAGGGTTCCGAAGCAGCAAGTATTTCAGTTGATTAAATGAAAGGAAAATCGCGGTTTACGATTTATGACGTATTAAAACAAACTACTCTCTAGATCTCGTTCAAACCAATTTTGGTTGGAAGTTTGGATGGTAATGTACATCATAATATTTTTTTAGTTTTATCTTTCTCTTATTTTAAGGGGGGGGGGGGGACTCATTTTACCACTTTGGAAGTGTCTCTTGCGCAAACTATTCAGTTTCGAAAAAAAAAATTATATTAGAAACCCCAATATTATTTTTGAAGAACTATTCATAGATACCCAAACGTAGGTATGTGTACGATTAAAAAAAAATTTTGAGTGTCTATTCATGTATGGGGAGCCCCCAAAATTATTGTTATTTTTCTATTTTTGTGTGAAAAGCTTAATTCATCTACTTACCAAGTTTCAACAGTACAGTTCTTATAGTTTCGGAAAAAAGTGGTAGTGACATACGGACGGACAGACAGACAGACAGACATGACGATAAGTATAAGGGTTCCGTTTTTTGCCATTTGGCTACGGAACCCTAAAAATGACGGTATTTTCACCAAAGCAGCCATGTTTCCCAGACAACCTTTAGGTTTTACGTAAGAAAACCTTGTTTACGATAAATCAGATGGCCTAAAGTTACATTTATTTTTGCCGTATCGATATAGATGTATAAATCACTCATCTATAATATTCAAGAGGAAGTCCAAACTTGAATGTTAGTATGAATCACGAACCGTTTTATAATGGGTAATATTGTATATTTGCAGGTGTGCTTTGCGACGGGCCGTGACGTCACTCGCACCATGGGCACCCATCGTGCCGCCATACAAATAGCTCACGTCGTGGGCGCGGTGAGCGGGCCCCTGCTGTTCCGCTCTCTGGGCTTCTTCGGCGTTTTCCCACTCGTGCTGCTTCTACAGGTATATTATATTACAACAAAGGCCTCCCCCAAAGATCTCCACAATTGCCGGTCATGCGTTATTCGCATCCAGCGGTTTCCAGGGACTCGCACAAGATCATCGGTCCTTCTTGTAGGGGCCAGCCCACGCTGCGGCTTCCGGTTCGTGGTCGCCAAATGTTATACACATAGATAATTATGATTTATCACTGTATTAATGGTGATTAAAATAATAAATAAGTTTTCAACAAATTCATAAATGTATTTGTTGAATAAAAATCTATCCATTTAACAAATGACCAAGTGATTTAAAAACTATTTTGAACCACCAATCAGAATATAATAACTATTTAGCCTCAAGTCCATATTCAATTTTGGAATTTGGTAATTTGCCAAAAATCAAAGTTGTCTAAATAGTTGTTACTAAAATTTATCATTACTATTTTAAAAACAAACATGCTAATTATTTTGTCGAAGGAATATTGAGAATTGGTTCATTGATATTGGTTTACTTGCTTAGAATATAATTTTTATATAAAAAATAGAACCGTCAAGTTAATAACCACCTCCTTTTTTTGTCGAATTAAATATTATAATTTGCTACAGACTTGTAGTCATGTATTTTTATGAATTTTCTATAACTTTCTTGTTCACTCTCATAGACCTGTCATAGACCTCATTTGGTCTGCTGGCTGGTTGGATGGCTGGGAGTAAATATAAAAATAAAGGAGGCGAAAATGTTGTAAATTCGACTTTAGCAATGTTTAGTTTGATAACTAAAAATAAATAAATAGGATCCGAGCAGGCATTTAAAATCTATAAGTAAATGATTTATGCACGGATTTGCACAAACAATTTACTAGACTTAATAAGATACTGGTAAAGACAATAATTCTGACGGACGCTATCAATAGATCGTTCAACAAAAATATAGGTCGACGATATAGGTACATGCGGATAGCAAAAACAATTATGTATCCGAATTAGGCCGAAAAGATATATATTAACGTCGAAAAGGCTTAAGAAGAAGATAAATAGGGAACAAATCTTCAACTAATACTCCGTATTATGTACGTACATAATATGGAGTATATCAGTACGAATTACAATAAAAATAATTTTGTTTTTTTGGCCTTGGAAGAAAATGTAATCTGCAACTTTTACGTCATTACAAAAAAAATAAGTTTTTCTTAAAATATAATAGGTAGGTACTTCTGGCAGTTCTGGCTTAATACGTAAAAGAAAAACAGTGTTATTCGTAACGATTGGTTAGCCTAGGAGGTTTTTCACTTCTTCACCGAAAATAAACGTCTTGTAAATATTAATATACTCCTGCCATATATGTATATATTGTCATTCATTCGTCATTTTTTTATAAATAATTATAAGTAGTCTGTTTCAACAGGGAATAAGTGTATTATCCAGTCTATTCGTGCTCATCCGTGGCCGTTTATATCATGATAGGTACATAGTCCATTTCAATGAATAGCATATATTATCAGACTTACTGATATCTACAACAAATAACCGATTTATATGATGTATACCGCTTCAACAAATAACCAATTTATTGATGACTTTGTGTACTGTTACAGCTATCATCTTTACTGTACGTGATCTTCGCTATGAAAGACGTTAATGTGAACGTTGAGAATAAAGTGTCTGTCTTCAACTGGAAGCTGCCATTCAACGCTATCTACTGTTTGATAAGACAAAGAGAAGGGTACAAGCGGATCATCATTCTTCTCATGCTGGTAGTCGCGATGGGAGACCGGATGTTATTGTCTGGTGGGTTACTTTTTCTTTTGAATGAATGTTTCATTATTCACATGCAAATTATCATTCAAAAACAGCTAAGGTGGTACCTATAAGACTACACGTGTAGAACATTAGTTTGATCACTACTAACTTGTTGTCTACTCCTACCTACATATGTGTTTTGAGTTCGAAGCCTGTAGTAGTCGACTATTTGTGGTGCCCAAACACAGGATTCTATTTAAATTACACGGGAAGGGTGTTATTTTAGTAATAAAAGCTTTAATTACTTATTTATCGTAGTGTTAGAGTTGTTCAAGTTCTCTGACATGCCTTTTCTACTGTTGTATAATAACTACAACCGCGACCAACAGGTTAACGTGGAGACGCTAGGATATTAAACCATTTTAGCGGTCACCCATCTATGGACTGACCACGGGCCTAGTTGCTTAACCTCGCCGATTACTTACGGACCGGTGGGAGCATCTAGCTATGAGCGCCTCATTCGCTTTAATCATAGCCTAGGAATTTATGATATATTAAACAAAATATTTTTCTAGACCCTATAACCCAACTATCTGTAATAGAAACTAATCGTAAACAATGTTTTGAAAAATAATTACTTAATTTTAAATTCCGATACATTGTAACTTTACATAAGTTGTTGATCGCAATCGCTTTTACATGATTAAGTATACACGCTGCCTAGTTGCACTGAATCTGGGACTGTTGAATAGTATATGAGTTAACTACTGAGCTATATAGACTTAATAGAAAAAACGTAACATCTTCAACGTTATCTCATACTTATTAAAGTTTATTTACAAGTAATAATAAGCGTTTATCTATCGTAACTAACCCATAGAAACATTACAATATTATAATAATTAATAGTAGTTTTAAAAATTAGACTGCAGTAATTCATAAATATAATATAATTGCGAATTGCTGTGGTAGTGAATTAGTGTAGAGTTTTGTAGAACTTGTGGTTTAGTAAACGTTCGTTAGATGGCGCGATAAGTATGATGACGCTTTCCGTATTCGTTTATACAAGGGCGCTACGATGCTAGGAGTGAATTAAGTTTATACTGATACACATAGATAGCGCTAAAGTCTCGAAATCGCATTCAATGCCTTTCTTCAATAAAATTATTAATTAAGTAAGTTAAGTAAGTTTAAAATTAAAAATATTTGATTTATATATTATATGCCACCTTTAAATTAAGAATACGTAATATGTTTTCCTTATGAATATGTCCTAGCTAATAAATCATTTGTAGCTGGTGATAAGTTATATCCTATTGCTTTCTATCTAATTAATTACTATTAATACTCATTTGGATAATACCGAATATTAATTCGCTCATATAATATATGATGATAAGATTTATTCACATTATTCAGCATCTTTTGCGTACTATGAAAGAAAATCATTTAAAATATGAACAGTGTGTTTATTTAATTGTGTCAAAGCACATGATTTTCTAAACAAAAGTTTCGAGATAAAGATTATAATTATATTATTAAATGTAATGTGGCGTGGTCATTACTTTTTAAAAATATTCTTAATTTTTATGTACCTAAGTACTTAATTAAATCTTAAGAATTTTTTTTAAACGATCGTGTTTTTAGAATATATTCTTAAGTTTTATGTATGTAAGTATTTTTGTCAGCAACGAGGTAGTGATGTTCTCAATAAGCATCAGACAACTCTTCTGGAGTGTCCAGACATCCATAGAATATTGTTGTATCCAGAGGAACTGTCTTCCTCTGGATACAACAATATTCTATGGATGTTTGTATGGATGCTTACTGATTACTACGGAGGAACTTTCCATGGAAAAAAAATTGCATCAAGCCATCAAGCCGGCTGGTCCACATGAATAATATCTTGGGCCAACTAACATACTGCCATCTAATCATAAACTGGGCAGAGCCTGTACTGTGTCAACCGGGCAACTGATAAACATACTTACATATATATTTATAAATACATACTGGCTGGTTGCCGTGGTTGGTAAATGCAGATATTTATGTGCATGAACATGCCTCTTTCTCCTTAGTCTGGGTGTAATTATCTATATAAGTATGTATTTACAAAATAAAGTATACGTATAGTTTCCATAGTACAAGCTCTGCTTAGTTTGGGATCAGATGGCCGTGTATAAATAATGTCCCAGGATATTATTATTATTTTTCTTTGTTATAATTGACGTAATTATTTGTTACAGCCGAGGTGTTGCTAGCCTACATGTACTACAGATTTAAATTCCACTGGGATGATGTTATGTTTGGCTCATTTCTCGCTTACAAAAATGTTATTAGTTTCGTTGGTAAGTGTATTACTACGTAAATATGTCACAATTGAATTTACATTCTATAGACAAGATTATATGTACATAAAAAGTTGAAGAAACTGAGAAGACTTAACTAGGTACTCATAATAATAAATTTAAAAAAAAGGTTCAGTTTGTAAGATAGGAAAAAATATTGTATGACTAATGTGTCAGATGTTCGATATTTTTGTATGAAAAGTCAAAGTTGTATCATACACAAGTACCTAATAGCACAATTAAGCTCCTTAAGTTTCGTCCACTATTTTATGTTATGTCTTATATAGAAAAATAAACGTAGATTTCTTTTTAAGGGAACTACTGCTACTATGTAATATCAATGTTAAGAGCATTAGACAGGTTAAATTAATGTTAACAATAAAAACCAAAAAAACATATTCCTTAATAATATATTTTTATATTCTGTTCTATGCTATTATATTCCCAAAATACAAGTCTACTGAGTTTAGGAATCAGGAACTACAACTTTTTAAATTACTTGTATTGGGTGAAAAAAAAATCGTATATATTTTTGATATCTATGTACACAATATAAATATTTTAGGCACGCCTGTAACTTAACTTTATATAAATTATTATATTTTAAAATATACATATTAAGATTACATACATACTTTTGTTGATTCTAGGAACTTTATTGATTCTGTCAGTCCTGAAAAGACGACTGAATCTATCTGACTTCGCGGTGGGTGTCGTGAGCTGTATGTCTTACGTGTTCGCGGCATCAGGGCTCATTCTGGCCACCACAACTATATCCGTGTTTTTATGTAAGTATGGGGTATTAATATTAAGACCAGGGGCTCTATCGGCTAAGTCGCCGAACATCGATTTCATAAATGGCGTTCAAATAAATAATGGGTAAATATGACTTAATCAATCGTTAAATCGGCTTCCATGAGCACATGTGACGCCATAAATAGTCCGGAATCGATTGTCAACGTTGAAGCCGATTTAACGATTGATTAATTTATTTTTAACCTTTAATTAATTGAACGCCATTTAAGAAATCGATGTTCGACGACTTAGCCGGTAGAGCCCCAGCTGTTGAGGTCGCCGGTGTAGGGCTTTGACCAGTACTGTATGTCTTTCGGTTGAATTCATGATGATGATATGACTTGTAGTATTATAATTAGTACCACGCTGCGCCTTTCGAAACGTGGTCACTATTCTATAATATTATCTTTTAGAATAGTGGTGACCACGTTTTGAAAGACGCAGCGTGGCAAGCCCCCATGACTTACACTGACCATATTGTCTCTTAGTCCTATTTGTTATGCTATAGATCTAAAACAAATTAGAATATTAATATCCTGGGACATTATTCGCACACGGCCATCTGATGCCAAACAACGCAGAGCTTGTACTATGGAAACCAGATAACTGATATATTACATGGGTTACTTTTCTTTTAAGAATACATACCTATATAGTTAAGTACACCCAGACTCAGGACAAACAGACATGTTTATGCACACAAATATCTGTCCTGTGCGGGAATCGAACCCACGACCTGCAGTGCGAAAGGCAAGCATTTACCAACCACGCCAACCGGCCCGACAGACGACCCATAAATATTTGTTCTGAGTCTAGATGTCTTTGTGTCCATCTATTATATGTTTGTAAAGTACCCCGCGACACAGGCATTAAATTCCTGAGTGTGGGCGTTGTCTATTTAAACAAAAAGAAATACTTAAGAAGTCATTAATATCATTATTAAAACGCATATAAAGCAATGACCTAAGTGGGTCAGCTGACAACGGACTATCTAGGAATCTACATGATTTGTCAGATAACAACAATAATAAATCATTGTTTTTTTCCTGATAATAATTCTATATATTACTATCTACTAAACAAAATTCTAAAAACTTTTCCTTATATTGCGCAACTACCGTTCTACATTTTTTTTTTATCATCATACAAGCCGAAAGACGTCCACTGCTGGAGAAAGTCCTCCCCGAAGATCTCCAAAATTGCCGTTCTTGCACTATTCGCATCCAGTGGTTTCCAGCGCCCCGCACAAGATCGTCCATCTTGTATTATTTAAATTTTTGTATTTCTTTCTTTAATGTTTTACTAAAAGGTCATATTGACAATATTTTACAATCAATTTATATATTTATCACATGCAGTCTAACAACATTATTTACAGTTGTGAAAAAAAGACCATCAGAATAGCTTTTTGAACTCCATCCACCAAACTAAGTCTGAAACTTTTGAAAATAGAGAAGGAGAGTTAGGCATTACAAGCAAAAAGCTTCAATATATTCAAACCATTTATCCCTGAGTAAACAAACTCAGTAACAGAAGCAATCCTCCATTTTTTTGTTTAGGCAGAGGATTTTGTTTGGGCCTACGCATGCCACTCGCAATGGCATCTGATTGGGGGAGCTCCGGGGATTATTGAAATTAATTCTTAAATTTATTAATTTCTTTATTTTGTTTCAGTGCCCTTGGTCGGTATAATATCACAAGGATCGCAAGTGGTACAAAGACCAATACTTAACAAACAGATCTTACCAACTGAACAAGGTAAAGTTACTACAACACCATTATGGCCAATACTACATAATCATAAACCAAATACATATTTTCCGCTTGAGGTACACAACACGCAACAGTTGTAGTAGCTAAAGCAGCTACTACAACTGTTGTATGCTTGCAACACGCATTACTGCACCGACTTACATACATACATACTTACATAGACTCACGCCATTTTCCCAGAGGGGTAGGCAGAGGTATTATTATTATATATTCTTAACAGCACATTCATCATTTATACTATGGGAGTGGTAATATAGTGGACGTATCATCTGATGCCATCGTGCAAAAATGCACGTATAGTGCCAATATCCTATAGTACAGTGTCAATATCCTATCATACAGTGTAAATATCCTCAGATGTATGTATGAATGTAAAGATCCTCTGATTCTCCGATTAGTAAACCAATAATGCTTTGACTATTTCCTTCGTTAATATATTAATATATTTACTAATCGTAATAACAGCATCTGTGTCATAATTATATTTGCTATCGTACTTTACAATAATAAACTCAATCATGATCTCAATCTGATATACACGTCAACAATCACACTACTACTACATCAAAGCATAAATGAATTCCATTCATATACATGGTTACTTCTGATAATTCAATTTATCTTCATCTTTAATTTACAGGTAAAATATATAGTGTGTTGGGTGCTTTGGAATCAGCAATACAGACCATGTCTTCACCGCTTTACTCCTTACTTTACGCTAAGACAGTGTCACATATGCCTGATGCCTGGTTGGTACCAGGTATCGTTTTAGTATGTATTCAGCTTCTATGTTACCTGATAACAAGCAAATTGAATGTCAAACAAACAGAATCTAACAATCTACCGGATACAGAAAAAAATACAGGAAGCAAAACAAATTGTCCGTCGCAAGAAGTCACATAATTTATTAGTGAAATAAGTAGACCATTATTATAATTTTAAAATAAATAAGTATATACAATTGTTTTCATATATTTTTCACCTGAAAACACTGACCTGAATGTAAAAGTTCCCTTTAATTACATTCCTTCACTATATGCTGAGGTTTTATAAAAAATCTTTTTGTTGATTAAAATGGTGTGGTTAGATTTTATAACATTTAATTTTTGGGATAGGACTGAATAACAAAACATTTGATTAAGAAAAATTGGTGGTTAAAGGGATCTTGAACAATCTGAAAAATATATAATAAAGTCTCAGGTATGTTATTATTCTTTATTTTCTTAAGAAATTTCCTTTTATTCTGCAATATATTGAGCCCGTCGCATATATCTCAATCAAATTTCGGCTAGAACGGCCAGTTTCAATGGACACTACACATCTGCGCAGGAAATATTAGTCTAGATAAATTCGTGCGCAAGTACAGAGACACTTTTTTCAATTCTCTTACTCTCACATTCTGATGGGACGGGCTACTAGTCCCTGCCTCTTACTCGCCACTGTAAGCCAGGACCAACAGTGGCAAACAAGAAATGATCCTGAGCATGAGGTTCAGGAATGTCCCGGGGAAACGCTTCAATTGTCTTAGATCTTGAAAAGAATTTAATCAGAAGACACAAGGAACAGGGGGTAATAATAGATCATTGATTTCAGAATAATTTCCATATGTGTTAGTTACAATGATAACTTATAATCTAGTGTTAGTAACAATTATTCCTTCTCGTGGCAGAGTCCATAAATGTAATTTGTTTCTAAAACAAGTAAAATGGGACGGGCGAACCAACACGACCACAGGGATGTGTCTAATGGTTTTACATGTTCTCCAAGGTCTTATGGGAGTACAACATCACCAACTTTCAACTGCTTCTTTCATCTACTGCTACATTCTCCAAATCTCAATCTGAATTTTTGAGCCGACCCAGGATTTGAAGATCCTCATCATGTATGTCAAAGTTACTTAGTATAAATTATTTACATAAGTAATATCCTGGGACATTATTCACACATTTTGATCCCTTGAGAGCTTGTACTTTGGAAACTAGATAACTGATGTACTACATATCGGTAAATACATACGTATATAGATAATTACACCCAGACTCAGGACAAACAGCCATGTTCATGCACTGAAATATCTATCTTGGGTGGGTCCTAGGTAGTTCACCACCTGCGGCTCGAAAGGCCACGACGCCAACCGGGCCGTCACTTGTGTGCAACAAGTGACAGTCCTGCTCCTGTTTACTTTACTTACAGGTCCTAAGTTCTTTATATACAATGTTTTCTTTTTTCCGTTTGAGTGTGTACAATAACGAGTATTCTATCTATCTATGTTACTTATTGTAAGTGATTTTCTTGCACTCAACATTAGGCACCACATGTTAACCTATACATAATCTCCTTGACAATAACTTAATACAAGCTAGCTAAATATCACTACCATTATAAAATAAATTGTATAAATGTTTTAACATTCCGTGTACCTACCTAAATATGTGTAATAAGTAGGTAACTAGAAATAATAACTGTATTACTACAAACATGTTCGTTCTGACTATTTACAAGCGCTTTTTTAAAGTCTACGTAAATAAAAACCTTTTTTATTTTATTATTATTATTTTATCGGCCAGGAAATCCACTATTTCAGTATTAATTTTTCCACTAAATATTTTACGGTCTTCCAACTCCTATTTCTATTCACTGACTACTCCGAGATTCTCCATACCAGTCATGATCCACTCTGATACCGTATTGCCAAAGAACCACAATTTCACCCTTTTATCCACACACATGAACTAAAATCGGCATCATATTTCGTATTTAGGTTCTGATCAATAAGGGAATTTCCCAACATAGCAAAAACTATGTTTAAAAGAAAGAATGAAAACATTTTGTTTTCATCACTTAGCTTCTATTCATTGTTAAAGCTTGGCGTTATTACATACTAGCTGTGCCCCGCGGTTTTACCCGCGTTACACTTCATAAATTATCACAACTCCTCCACCATAGGTGAGAGCGTGATAATATGTAGCCTACATGTTAACCCGACCTCTTAGTAATATTCATGCAAAATTTGAAGTAAATCCATGCAGTACTTTTTGAGTTTAGCCCGGACATACAGAAAAAAAATCTAATAACTTTATTTTTGGTTTCGACATCGATTTTTAGATCACGCCCTAAGTATCCTTTTAAAAAAATATTCAATGTACAGTTTTGACTTTCCTACGATTTTATTATATGTATAGATATCAGTCAGCTTTTTATAGGTGTTTATGGATAGGATACTAGCTATATTGTTTAACTAACTTGTTACTCGAAACTTATATCTATAAGATATAGATATAAGTTTCGCACGGTATGATAATGAGAATTTATTGGGATGCAACCGATTCACTGTTTATGCACTCCCTAAGAATATCTGCAATCTTTTATCAATCTTGCATTGAGCAGCGAATGAAAATCTTCCCAGAGTTGGTAGTTGCCGAACGAAGGCGAATTTCAGCAGCTATCTAGCATAAAAACTTGTGGTCATTTTATCCCATGACTGTATTCGATTATTCATACAGAATCCCTTTCAGAAGCTGACTTGTTTGCTGGGCTGTTAACGCAGATAATATTTTCTATGAAAATCTTCTAGTTTAGGTTCGGTTACGTGAAGTAGTGTGATTTGAAAATATTATAAATTATTAAATGTCTCCGTTGCCAGACATTGGTTTCAATCAATCATACTTAGCTACAAATTGAATATACATATTATCGTACCATCTAATCAACAATCGTTTGATATTACAAATCACAAGACCCACTGATGGCTGCCATTTTCACAATAGTACCTACATAGGTATATGTAGTTAAACTATGCTATAGTACCTACTTAGATTCCCGATAAACATCAACAAATCAATTTAATTAATGATATCAAATATATAAAGTAATTACTGCTGCGTAGTGACGGCAGTGAATGTCAGAATACCATCACCCCATCTCATCCCGTGGGGGGGCGTAGAAGTCGACCCAAGGGAAACGATATTCTGGTAGAAGAGAGCTTTGGATTTCTCTGCGCGTTCTACCGTCTCTTTCATAGGTAATGCTCTGAGGAACTGTTTGAGCTGGTGCCATCTTCCCTTTTTTATCATCGCACCACGCGCACGCGCAGTAGGGTTCACCCGTACCATCTGGAAGCGATCTCGTCAAGCACGGTTTGCTTTCAGCGTTCATACATCCCACGTACGTGTAGGCTCTGGAATGAATTACCTGCTGCGGTGTTTCCCCAGCGCTACGACATGTCCTTCTTGAAACGAGATTTAAAAAGAGTATTATTCCC
This sequence comes from Pseudoips prasinana, assembly GCA_951640165.1. NCBI lineage: Eukaryota > Metazoa > Arthropoda > Insecta > Lepidoptera > Nolidae > Pseudoips > Pseudoips prasinana. The sequence goes on from OX621245.1 coordinate 17,412,477, forward strand.
ACGGTAGGCAGCGGTTTGCTGGCCCCCCTGAGACTGCGAATGTCCACGAGTAGCGGTTACCACTTACCATCAGGTGGGCCGCTAGCTCGTCTGCATACAAAAGCAATAAAAAAAAAGTACCCGATAACGGATAGCAGCTTCCTTCAGCCAACCGTGGCGATTATGGCATATCCCCCACGATGATTTTTGGAGGAGGGTTGTCCAACTGTGGACTTCTTTCAGCTGTAATGATTGATTGATATAAAATATCCGAGAACCTTCTACCTGACATAAAATGAGATTTATTCTTTTATTATATCCAAAGGGTTAAAAAATACCAGTATTGCATTCACTTTGCTTTCAGTCTGTAGTTCATAAAATAAATATGTTTCAGTACAGTCTACATTCTGCATTAACATTTTAACATTTCATTATTATGTAGAATATCGGTTCCAAACTAAATTCTTCTGCTGTGTATGGTTCTCCTAAAAGCTTCAAAGCATCATCTTTCCTCTCGGTTGCTTGATATTTGTGGGAGTAATTATGGTATGTTTTTAATTATTTATTTTTTTAATTTGATTCTGTTCGGTTCCGGAATTTATGTGTACTTGGGATTCACATGAATCGTAAAAAACAAAAGATGAGAATAAGATAGTAATAAGTTTCCGTTTAGTATCACTGGAAACGTTTCGGTTTGGCCAAAAACGGTAAACTAATTCTAACGTGTGATATGAAACAATGATCCAAAACTAAATATATATTTTTAAACCGAAAGCCAACTCAGTGAAGCTGAAAAATATACATTCTCATTTCGGGAAGTGCAACGTTAAAATGATTAAGTAGATCATAAACAGTTGCTCAACATTGATACATAAGTTTAATTTCTAAGCGTCTCCGTGCTTCGGAGGGCACTAAAGGCTGTCAGTGCTGGTTATAGTCTTTGGATAAAAGTTGTTAAGCTATATCAGAGTTCTACTAGGTAGCTTGAACAAGCAGCAGTAGCAGTAGTAGTAATGTATTTAGTCACGAAAAAATATTCAGCTGGATCACTTTTAAGACTACATTAATAATAACATGTTTCCTTTGGCAACATTAGCAAAAAGGCAAGTTGCAACTTATTAAAACAAATAGACACTTGTATATTTTCTATATGCAATAAAGAATGTAAATACCCACTAGCCACTTAAACCATACAAGTTATAAGGCGGAGAAAACGTCATGTTGGAAGACGACTACTCGCTAGATAGATAAACTCCGAATCACATTAAATCAAATGCAATAGTGGAGAGTAGGTACTCTTTGCAAAAGAGCACACATATGGATGGCAAGCAATAAAATAGCTGTAAGAATTTGAAGAACAGAACGGAACGTAAGTAGATGAACATGAAAATGTAGGTGAAAGAATTACCTAAATGTCCACAAGATATTAATGAAGAAGGAAAACTGCTACTGATCACATACAACTGGATAGCTACCACTACTAATATCTTTTTGCATCTAACTACCACAAGAAGTCATATAACTACTATGATCTTGAAACCCCCAAGTAACCTTTGTGATGGTTAGACAAGGTACCAAATTCTAATTAGTTGCTTAGTGATTACTTTTAGCTGTTGTCCTGGATGTTCTCATTATAACTCGCACCAACGACTTCAAATGCTCTCCGATAGCTATGACGTCCAAGGGAACAAACATTAGTTTTTACACAAATCTTTGTTTGGTGCGGGAATTGAACGCATTTTCCCGGGCACCGAGACTCAACCTATAGGTAAGGCCTTCCACAGACAACAGGACACCAAAGTGGTCGGTCATCATTATTATCTTTTATAACACATCGTAACAACCAACAGTCAATTCCCACGTGACACCCGAGTCCCGACTTAACATAGGATCGTACTAATAAGACGGTTTAATGGACTGGCTTAATATACTGGCTATAAAATTTTGACTCTAATATTCATCATTACCTTTCTTGGCATTAAGAACAGACAAAACAACACACTATCCCTAAATTGTGTGATCAGCCGAAAATTTGACCACCTACACCCATATTAAAAAACGAAGTCTAAAGTTAAACTATAGTTGATCCTTGGTTTAGTCGAAACCATCCAATGAGATTGCTTGATCCATAGTACAACTGCAGTTTAACTTTAGACTTCGTTTTTAAATAAAGGTGTTAGATATTAGAGTTGGTAACACATCTATTGCTTTTTTTTTCTCTATCTAACAGCAGTCGTCCCTGGTAATGCATCGACCGGACACTAACAGTGAAGGCATATTTGCATCAGTGGAAGATCTCAATCGTTTAAAACCAATCGCACGTAGATAAATGCTGTCATGATTAAACACATCAAGGAGGCGTCATAATACCTATGCGTCATAATAAACAATGTTTTGTATGTAGTAAAGGCGAAGAAGAATGCAAATATATTTAAATTGAATTCCAGTATCTTTAAACGATACAGTCAACTTGGAAACTTAATTGGAGTAAACTATTGAAAACTTAATAAGTACGATGAGATGATTTAATTCAGTTTTTTAAGACATGGCCCCTGTTTTCAACCACGCTAAAAACCTTAACGAACCTGTTGATTCCGATCTATCGTGGAGCAACCACGTGGCGAAAGTAAGCAGATCTGTGTTTAAATTCCTATGGTCTCATAACGCCAGTATAATAAGAGATGAGACTATGCTGTTGTCTGTTTCCTGAAAGCCAATACAGAAGTGGATCGAAGTGGCTGCCGTTTCGGAAACGACGTAAATAACCTTCTTTCTGCACTACTCGATTCCTCATACAACTTTGTGACCACGTTCGTGAATACTGTGAGTATTCACGAACGTGTTAATCGAAGCGCATTCTGTCACACATCTTTACTTCTTCGAATGACATCCCACTCTTCTTGTCTTTACCATAAGCCTTATTTAATGTGTGCAGTGGAGTTCTCTGTTTTATTGCATTCGAGCTAATTCTGAGGAAGTAAGCCAAAAAGTCAATAAATATTGAGGTTTTTAAAAGAACAACAAAAAAGCATATTTTTGTAGGGTAAATAATGATTTGCACACCTATTAATTGTCATTCTATTCTCCAATTTTATATAGTTGTTAGATTTAGATAGATGTAATACGTATACATTTCTTTGTCATTAGTTAGCTAGAAGAAAATAAAACAAAAAGGTAGGCTAACGTTTCTACAGACTCGTACATCAAGCTACCCCAATCTGTCAAATTTACCCAATAACAATGCTAATGTGATAAAGTTGAAAATATATTAAAAAAAATTGACAGATTGGGGTAACTGGATGTGCTGGCGGCTGTACATTAAGACTAAAACTATACTTATATATTCTTCATTATTGCATATTTCCAGTATTATCGCCATTGTATTATTGCGACCACATCTCTGTTCTGTATGTCATCAGACTAAGAAAACAGAGATGTGGTCGCTCACAAAAGAAAGGCATCATAAGAAGGTTTAAAGTCACCCAAAGAGCAAAAGCGAGGGCTATGCTCGGAGTTTCCTTGCGATATCGAATAAGAAAGATAGAAATCCACAAGATACAAAGCTCGTAAAACCGATGACTGCAGGGACACACAGTGGGCTGCACAGTGTGCAGGTCCCCTACGTGTGGGGGTCACTGGAAACCGCTGGATGCGGGTAACGGAAGACCGGCACTTATGGAGATCTTTGGCGGCGGCTTATGCCCCACAGTGGACGTCTTTTGGCTGACATGATGATGAAGATTGTATATTTTCTATGTGCAATAAAGAATGTAAATACCCACTAGCCACTTTAACCATAGTTATTAAAAATAAGGATGGAAAACCAGTGTATGTTATTATGTAATAGTTTTAAAGAAACGGTAACAAACAATGCTCTTTGAAAAAATACACACGGGACCATCATCCGATAATAAACTCACCACATTTAAAACAAAGGCAAGATTACCGTGATTTTATATATGATAATGACATATTATCCGATAAGAAGAAGTATAAATTATTGTCACGGCCATTATTTGGCACAATTTTTGAAACTCAATCAAACCTTCGAGAAGTTATTTATGTTGTTTTGCTTTGTGAAATTTTGAAAAGTAAGTACTACAACGACTTTACTACTACATAGAAAATACAGGAGTTATTATTTTTACATATTATTTTTTTATAATGGCCTAAAGTGAAGTGTTCAAAATCACGGTTTTAAATCTTTATTCTCAATTAGGTATATCCAGTGTTATTCAAAACAATATAATTTCCAGAATGCAGCGCCCCGGTTTCAATCAAGGTTACCCCGGTATGCCCAACAATGGTATGCCAATGCAACCCGGTGGTCCTGGTATGGGACAGCAGCCATATTATAGTCAAAGCGGACCACAATACGCACCAGGCTACGGCATGCCCAATCAAGGAGCTCCAGGAATGCCCCCACAAAACTTCCAGCCTAATGCTGGCTGCTTCATGCCCGCCGCTACTATCCGTAAGATCAGCAACACAATGCCTCCACGATTCGACCCTCCTTTCAAATAATCTTTTTCTTCTGAATCTCTGAGTCTTTCTTATTTTTAAGTTTAATATATAATAATTAGGTTTAAGTTTTAAAATAAATATTTAAAAACCCTTGTAATGTTTTATCTTTACCTTTAAATAATAGGATCATTGATTAATAATTCGATGAAGCATATTCTCATCATCATATTGTCGGTCAAGGGATTAGAAAGACGACTAGAGTTTGCGAACGGAGTGTTTATTGACGTAGACAGTGATAATTTGTGCAACACTAAGATCACGGACCACACTTACATAGAGTGCCGGTGACAAGCATTTCAGGAGTGTTCACACGTGGCGCACTTATAGAGTGCCCTCGACAAACACAGTGCGAGAATCCCGACGTATACGGTTAACTTCTCACTTGCACTGATCATTAATAACTTGGCACTGTTTGTATTAGTTTCCTTTTTTTTATTCGCCTTCGATTTCATTTGAATTAGCACTCCCAGTCTGGTGTCGATGTTATTGCTTATATACCCCTAACATTGATTCGAAACCCTAAATTTCAAACATTTCGATAGCCTTTTTTTATTTAATTTTCTAGAATTAATTCCTATTGCAAATCATCTATCAGGAATTCTATGTATCTCTTTATTTCTATCAGGAATTAAATTTTTGCATTAGCCTTATCTCTTTATTTTCTTTTTAGAATCACCTAATATTTTGCATTAAGAATTTTCTATATTCTTTTCGTCATCAGCGAGTGGATTTAAAACTAAAAAAAAAAACAATAATAAATAATTGGGTTAACAACATGTTATTTTAATGAAACTTATTAGTCAGCTCATTGCTGTGATTTGTACAGATAATAATCAAGCTAATTACAAAATTAATTACGACTTAGTGATAAGTGAGTGTGATTGATATGTCTCCAGATTAATTTGGAATAACAAAATTATAAATTTCGTCACTATGATTCAGATTTTTTTATTGTTACAGCAATATTAAAAATTTTAACGAACTCTTTATTTAATAAATAAATATGTTTGGACTAACAGACTGCTATATGATCCAAACTAGGCAGTTGTTCTATGGTAACCAGGCAACTGATAGACATACAAATATATTTATAAATACATTCATACATAATTAACTGTGCTAATCACACAAAGACTTGTGTCCTGGGTGAGGGATCGAAACCACAACCTCTTAGCAATCAGTGTCACTAACTACTAGACGAACAGACCAGTCAAATTCAAGATTTCTCACAACTCGACATGTTGTGGTTATAATTTAAATCACATTGATTGAATTGTTGTGTAAAGTTTCTCCGTATCATCTTACACTTGCGTTGTGATCGTCAGAATGTGAATTTATATCCAACGGAGGGTTCCTTCTCTGACATCAAATATCCTCATCCTGATCTTTAATATTACTTTCTCTGAAACTTAAATGTTTCACAGTAACAATGTTAGTTTCAAAACTAACATTGTTTGGACGTCCTTCAAGGGATTCAACCGTTCTAAGATATGGTCAATCATAAATATAATCTTGATCTTAGCACCACGAGCGTTAGCGTCTTTAATATTATGTTAATGCTCTTCCAAAACTGTAAAACCTTCTTCACGAACATTGCCCTTGAGGAAAAGCACATTTGTACGTGACCTCACAACTTTAAAAATGACGAGCTATTCAACATTACGTATGAAAACATTAAAATCCTTTTATTTTCCAAGTTATATTTCATATCAGTGTTTGCGTCTTATCCTTCACATACACACTATCAATAATAGGTGCCTACCAATAACGTTATCAATTATACTTATCTACCTATAAAAATAACATCCTATTCTTAAGGGGCAACAGATATTTCTACATCGTTACACACGTTGCAGAAATTATATTGCCCAATTGCCATATAGATAGATAGAAGTGGAGGACGTCTAAAAACCCCCGTTACTGAAGATAAGGGACTCGGTTTCATTACACATTTTGAACCCTAAGTAGCGGCCGAGCAACTATCAGAATAAGCTGTTTCACGATAAATATGCTTAAATATTGATAGCTAGATCATGATGATATAGATGTATGGTGAAAAAAACAATACTGAGGACCTCCTCCTTTTTTGAAATCGGTTAAAAATAAGAATCGCGCTGTTTTTTTCTGAATCACAACCTGATAGCCCTTGATAAATGCGTTGTTGCTTTTGTCACTAAACCTTTATCTAACACTTTCTTATATAGTGTTTGAAAAAGATGCAAGTGAAACCATGTCCCTTACGGCGTATATTTCATTAATTGTCGGATATTTACGCATTATTCTTGGTTATTCCCTCGTGGACCGGATGATTTGACTCACTGGCTGTATCATTGTTCATCACGATCAAGTGAAGGACAACATTTATATCAATACACTGATCAAAACACAAATACCGAGGAATTGCACAAATGAGTGAGAATGTAAATGCTACAAGGTCAGCTTATCCAAGCCATGGGCACCCCGTATTGGCCGCTATAGGCGAAAATATTTCGGCCATGTAAAAAAAGGTTCACTTTAAAACCGTTTAAATTTACCTTTTATCGAAATAGCACATCAGCCAAATTTACCGTTTTCCACAACTTTTTAGAAAATACACGAAGGTACATCGTGTTAAAAACGTATACGTATGCAAAACTCTTCTGTTTATTCTGACCCGTACTTGTTATACTTTCTTATTCTCCACCTTCCAGTTTTTATTAATTTTTAATTACAAATTATTTTATTAAAATTTATTATTTCCAATTTTTGAGATTGACTATCGTTCGTAGCTTAACGCATAGCGTATAGCCGGGATTGGTAATAAAATTAATGATTTTCCATTTCTTAGATTGGATTTACGCTTGGTATTGCGAATAATCACACTAATATTATAAAGGCGAAAGTTTGTGAGTGTGTATGTTTGTAACTTCTTCACGTCTAAACGGCTGGAGCGATTTGATAAAATTTGGTATGGAGTTAGGTGACACCCTGGATTAACAAAAAGGCTATAATTTATAAAGTTTAACGCGGGTAAAACCGCGTGCCGCAACTAGTGCCATATAATAGTTTAGAATGTCTGAATCAATATAATATGATCTTCCACACATCTGCAACTGTCAAAATATCAGTCGGTCATGTATCTAGAAAACAAAGCCATGGATAACGCTTAAATGCTCCGAAAGGGAATCCTAAATTTGATTGATGTCATTGTGTATTGTTCATAGCATTGTAATTTAAAAAATTCGAGACCCGCCGGATCAATTAATTTATCATTAGGTATCCATTTTTGAGATGAAACAAAGACACACACTAGATCACATGTAAGCAATATTTTTTAGTACACTGCCAAGTCGGCAAACACGTTGAGGGCCCAACAGATAGCCTGTGGTTACTGTACAGACGCCAGCACATCCAGCTATCCCAATCTGTCAAATCCATACTCATAGAATAATAAGGTTTCTTTACCGTATTATTATATGTCCAGACCTTCGCTTTATAAAACGTCAGTGAACACATACTTAATGCATCTGATTAAAATAAAACTGTAATTGATCATACATTCATTTAAATATATTTTAAGTTATTATTTATTTACTTTTTAGGGATGGGCACAATTTTTACTTTACTCTTTAGAGTTTACCGGCATTTTTCTGTGAAAAGTAAATTAATTTACGTAAAAACAATTGCGGTGAGGTATTCATAAATATTATGTCAAATTTAATGTTTTATATTTATTTAATACTAACGCATTTACTTCCCAAACTGGCGGGATTTCGATCTTTAGATATGACATAATAAAAACATCCTGGGACATTATTCATACACGGTCATCTGATCCCAAACTAAGCAGAGCTTGTACTACACCCAGACTCACGACAAACAGATATGTTCAAGCACACAAATATCTGTCCTGGGTGGGAATCGAACCCATGACCTGCGGCGTGAAAGGCAAATATTTACCAACCACGCCAACCGGTAACATCATTTGAGACATGCATTTTTTTAATCCAATCGAACTATGATATTTTTACTAATGCTCTTTATCTTGCGCTTAATGCTTTTAATTATAAGATAATACAAAATAATTATTGCAAATTTTATTTAATCTTAATCTAAATGTCATTATTTGTGCTTACACATGGTGAATCACAACCGTAAAGCATTACTTGTCATTGTTACATCGGTCGATCATTCATTAAGATGTCTATGGACAATGTCACACAGATCATCCTAGCCCCTAACTAAGCAAAGCTTGTACTATGGGTACCAGGCGACGATGTACATACTTATATATAGATAAATACTTAAATACATAGAAAACATCCATGACTCAGAACCAAATATTCGTGCTCATCACACAAATATTTGCACTTACCGGGATCTGAACCCAGGACCACCAGCTTTGTAGGCAGGAGCCCTACCAACTAGGCTACGGTGACCGTCAATGTATAATGATGTCTCAGCGACTGTTGACTAATTTTAGTCGACTAGTTTCCATTCTGGCCCGTTGGTCTGGATCTTTATGACCCGGGTTGTTAAGCCAGAGGCCGTAGGTTCGATCCCCACCCAGAACACCCACATCTGATTCCAAACTAGGCAGAGCTTGTGCTATGGCAACCAGACAACTGATAAACGTATATATATATATATATATATATATATATATATATATATATATATATATATATATATATATATTTAAATATATAAGTATATAATACTAGCTGTGTCCCGCGGTTTTACCCGCGTTAAATTTTATAAATTATCATAGCTCCTCCCCCGTATGTGATAGCGTGATAATATGTAGCCTATATGTTGACCCGACCTTTTAGTAATATTCATTCAAAAATTGAAGTAAATCCACGCAGTACTTTTTGAGTTTAGCCCGGACATACATACAGACAAACAGACACACAGACAAAAAATTCTAAAACTATATTTTTGGCATCGATATCGATTGCAGACCACGCCCCATGTATCCCTTTAAAAAAATATTCAATGTACAGTTTTGACTTTCCTACGATTTTATTATATGTATAGACTAGCTGGTGCCCACGACTTCGTCCGCGACAATTTTGAATGATGACCAATGTAACTACTGACTTCTAGCTTAATCTAAAAAATATAACTTTAAAAGAAATAACCAATATAAATTTAAGAAAACCTAACCTATAAATAACCTAGCTAAGAAATAAACTAAAGACTTCTTTGCTACTGTTATTTAAAATAAAGGACCCGATATCATCAACCAAAGAAATCAAAGAATACATATCAATTGTCCTTAAGTAAAGTCAGTAAGTCAAATAAAGTAAAATAATAAACAACGATGCATTAATCACAAAGGTAACTCCCATTAGATTAGGTTGCGACCACGGAATTGATAGGTCTAATATCACATTTTGTGAACGAAACCCTAGCGCGATCTAAAACGATGATTACGCCATCTACTAAAATTAAGATGTGTGCATATTTTTTGGGTGAGATTTAGGCGATCATCTATTGATTCAGTTTTGGACTACCTTTTATTTCAAGCATTTATTTATTTTAACCGATATGTCCCATAAGTTCTGCGATATGTAACGATTTAACGCCATGTAGTTACAAAATTGTGAACTTGTAGATCAGTAAAATTAAGATGATATTTTTTAGGTGCGATCATCTCGACACGAACAATTTATACTACACCTCGAATTTTAGGTAAATTCTTTTTTTATCCCACTTTGATTATAATGTCGATTTTGTTTTTAATTTGTTATAAAAATAACCAAATAAAAGAATTTAAAAATCTTATTAAACGCTAAACTTATTAAAGTCTTAACTTAGACGACAACGACCACGACATTTTAAGCAACTTGCGTTTAACTCCAAAATCTTTCTTCCCTTATTTTACTCCCTTAGGGGTGGTATTTTGAAAAATCCTTCTTCTGTGGATGTATTCTTCAGTGACTACGTAATAATAAAAGGTAACTACTGTCAAAATGTCAAGTCTCTAACTCCAGCCGTTTAAGCTGTGCGTTGATATGTCGTCAGTCAGTATAAACTTACATCCCCTATTTTACGCCCTTGGGGGTGGAATTTCCAAAAATCCTGTAATAAATATTATATATTATTAACTGAAGGGCCAAATACCAATTTTCTTGGGGTAAATTCAAAAATGTCGCATTTTTCAAACAAACTTATATCCCCTCTTTTACGCCCTAAAGGGCTGGAATTCCCAAAAATCTGAAATATATATTTTTAATTTTTAACTGAAATGCCAAATACCAATTTTCATGCGTTTCACTTAAAAATTGTCTAATTTTTCATATAAACTTACACCCGCTGTTTTTCGCCCTTGGGGGTAGAATTTCCAAAAATCCTGAAACACGTATTTTTTTATTTTTAACTGGAAGGCTAAATACCAATTTTCTTGCCTTTAACTTCAAAAACGGCAAAGTTTCATACTAACTTTGCACCCCCGTTTTACCCCTTTAGGGGTTGATTTTCGAAAAATCCTTCCTTATTCCTTGTCTTCAGTATGAAGATAACATTTGTGCAAAATTTCAGCTTTCTAGGTCCAAGGGTTTGGGCTGGGCGTTGATGAGTCAGTCAGTCAGTCAGGACTTCTCTTTTTATTTATATAGATTATGGTAGTTTACACCCAGACACTGAACAAACATTGAACAAATAATCGTGCTAATCACACAGATATTTGTTCTGAGTGGGGATCGGACCTAGAACTTTGGTTTAGCAGTCACTAACCGCTAGACAAGCCAGTCAAGTACAAGATGAAGAACATTATTATTATTAGATTTTTGTAGATTTCATGCTGAAAGGTAATAATATTTCATAATTGCAGCCGATAGTTTTAAGCCGCTGATATATATAGTTTCAATATGTATAATTAACCGTACGATACGAATACGAATTATCGTATATTGTGAAGGTGACATTGATATATAAGAATCCCGTTATTAATATGTCTTTGGATGGTGACTAAAAATAACAAGTGACCGCGCGCAGTGGAGTTTGACGGTCACCGTAGCCTAGTTGGTAGTGCTCCTGCCTACGAAGCTGGTGGTCCTGGGTTCGAATCGAAAGTAGACTACTTACTTACCGTATGGGCAGTGGTTACCCTAGTGTCAGAGTTGTTGAAGACGCCAATTAGGCCTCTGACATGGCTTAACGACTGTGGCGTAATGGCTACAACCGGGACCGACAGAGTAACGCGCCTTCCGAAACACGGAGACGCTCAGAAATTAATCCACTTTGGCGGTCACCCAACTATGGATTGACCGTGAGCCTAGTTGCTTAACCTCGCCAATCACTTACAGACAGGTGAGTATCTGTTACAAAAAATAACTTAAATGAGTTTTATTTAGTGGAAATTGTCATTGGTATCGATAAGTTGCAGTTATTTTTCGTTATACGTTTTGTTGATAGACACATGATAATATGATTACGATTGCGAGTCAGCAGCACATTCGTGTTTCGCGAATTGTTTTGATTTTAATAATCTATTACTAGATATCAAAACAAAAGTTAATGGGGTAAATAGGTTGTCAATGTTCACATTGTTCGAGATAGGTACAGTTCTAGATCATGCGCTTGGTTTTTACCGTCTCATATTTTAATCTTTTTCGTCCGGCATGCTGTAAGAAAACATCGACAAATCTGTAAGTCAAGTCAAAAATCATTTATTCCGTAAAAAATTCACATTTATGTGGAATCGTCATATTTTTTTACCCTACCGTGCAGTGCATGACGTGGCAGCTACTGAGAAACACTGCCAGAAAACTCAGTAGGAATCCTTTTTTAAAATAAAATATACTTAAGATTAATTACAATCATGTGTGACAACTCAATCCCAAGCACTTTAATCACTTAAATAATCAGAAATTCTGTAATATGCCCTGCTACACAATTTTGCTTTAATAATTCTTTTAAACTTATTCGTAGACAATTGACATTTGATAGCATTATATTAATAAATTCTGAACAATGATTACATAGTATAATCATTAATTTAAAAAAAAGAGTTAATCTGTAGTCTTGGTAAGGAGAACTCGCTGACATTCCATGAAGACATGCGAGCATCAGAAAACTCAATACTTGCAAACCATCGAGGAATAGCACGAGTGGACCTAGAATAATTAACTAGTGCTCAGACTCAGGCTATCATGCAAAATTATTACGCAGAGTTGGGATTTACTGTTTTTATTTTACGATTAGAAAGTTGCATGCTCTTTGGTACATATTATGAGGATTATCACCAGTATCATCAGCGTGTTATTACGCTGATGATACTGGTGATAATCCTCATAATATGTCGATACCGTCCACTGCTGGACATAGGCCTCCCTGAACTGTGCCCAGCACACGCTGGAGGAGTGCCCGGCCTGGGAGGCCGAGAGACGAGTCCTGGTCGCTGAGATCGGACGGGATCTGTCGCCGCCAGCAGTCGTGTATGTGATGCTGGCTGGCGACTCCACCAAATGGGTGCCGACGCCGTTGTCTCTTTCTGTGAGGCAGTCATGCTCCAGAAGGAGGCCGCCTCGATCGGCTTGCTCCCGATCCCGCTCGCAGACGGAGGAGGCGTCGGGGCGGCGGCAGCAGCCGGTAGCCCAACTCCCCTCGGGGCTGCGGTGGCTGTACGAGAAGTGTCCTCTACTGCCACCACGTGAAAGCAGCTCCGGGAAGACAGCCATCTGTTTGTGGCGCAGTTGCTGTGCAGGACTGGCAGGAGTCGGCAATAGTCCCCTATTGCCGGCAATCCAGAGCCCTCCCTGGGTACGTGTCCCGACCATCTGGGGCTGACTCGCCTTGGGAATGGGGCTCCATACAGGGGAGGAGCAAGGGAAGTCCACGGCAGTCCCGCAGACACTTTTTGCGGGTGGCATGCGTAGGCATTCCTCCTGCCTTACCAAAAAAAAGGCCTCTCTAAATTTCTCAATCAAACTGCTCCTTTTGAATTCAGTCACTTAGCACACACGACAAGCCTTAAGATCGCTTTAAGTTCAAGACACGTATAACCTCAAGAGTATGCGTTCGTTGCCCACGACTAGAGGGCTAACATGTAGCTATAACTGGCGTCATCTTTACAACAATGTCAACAATTAGAATCTACTTAGCTGATTGTGTTACTTCCAGCAGCCTACTATTGTAATATCATGACCACTGCTAGCAAAGAGAAGTAAGGCCCCACTTAGCTGACTAAGAACTGCCTGTCATCCCTCCTTTCAAGAAATCTACAACAGAATATTGTGTATCCTGAGTGCTTCCACAATTTTAACACCCTGTGAAAAGTGGTATGCCTACTGTGGTTATTGCAGTCATTGTCGCCCTACATCGAAGTCATTATGACATTCCTCTTCCATTACGTATAAGGTCGTACAATGTCAATGACTACAATAACCACAGAAAGCATACCACTTTTCACAAGGCGTTAAAATTGTGGAAGTTACTTTTGCCAACTTTTGACAGCTAATACGGTATTACTCCTATTCCTACATCCTACCCACCCTACATCCCATGTCGCGGTATATTCACTACCTGATGGGGTCTTTGATGGATTCAGGTTATTGTTTTTCGACCTTCGACAAGATAATTTTTTCAGGGTTTTAGTAGTTGGATTAATCGAATTGATAAAGGCTAGTCCAAATCAGTCAATAAAATGTTGTCGTATAGTATTATTTATATTATTAACTCATTGAATCACCTCAGCTTGTATAAAATCTTTCAGGCACTCTCTTAAACACGGTTATAGGTGAAATCAAACGAATCGCTTGCACAGATATTGATTAGAAAGCTAATACCGGAATTTTATTGTAGTATAAGCCGGTGTACCCACTCCGACACAGGTACGGATACAGACACAAACTTTTTTCTTTTTTCTTTATTATAATACCCAATAATAAAGAAAAAAGAAAAATGTTTGTGTCTGTATCCGTACCTGTGTCGGAGTAGGTACACCGGCTTTGGGGTTCGGACTTCTGGGCGGTTAGTGACTGAGGCATGAGAGGATTAAAGCTATGGGATTACGCTCTACGATACTACAATATTGACTTATTGTCAGATTGAGGGTCGGAGAGGGCATTTCTTCGATACCAAATCTCTTAGGGTCTCTTGAAATATTCTGTCTAGAAGTCCTAATTTCACCGTGCAGAAACCGTCCATCGCGTGGTAGAGGAGGGAACACTCGACAGAGTCTGAGACTTGCGACTCAGATATAGGTTTGAAGGGCCCCCTGTGATGCATCATCGCTCGCCTTCTCTGTCTCTAAGCTGTCCCCCCTCATCCTAGCCAAATTTGATATGATCCTCAGAGCATAGGTATCTGTGGTATGATCCTAATAATGCCGCTTTGGATACTCGTTCTAATATAGAACTTATGGAAATTCTTGATAATCCTACGTTGTTTGTAAGTTGTTTAGAGATTTGAATAAGTAACACGTAATCGAAGTTGTAGTAGCGAAGTGACTTATTTTATAATAAAAGAAAACTTCATCTTCTTGGTAACGAATAAATAAGTAAGTTCTTACATATACCTAAGTAAACAACCCACTTATTATGGTATTAGTTTCATATCAGATCAGTTGTGACGCATTTTTATCTACGTATTAATTCTATTTTTAGACATGTTATTTTGTAGAATTTATTTTTAGAATCGAATACGCTATAATTGCGTGTGCAATCTCTATTTTTATCTAAATAGGTGTATAAAAGAATTAAGGAATGAACTGTAGTAAATATATTTTATCAAAATGTTATAAAAATAGCAGGAAAATATGGAACAATAAATTTGTTACTACCGACAACATTTTAATTTGTACCAAAAATGTAGTTTTGGGGCTTTGTATAATGCTAAAATCCCCGTAGGGTAAGATAAAAAGGTGGTATATTACTAAGTCTAATTGTCTGTTAATTACAAGGTTGTGTATCCTTTTATCGTGAGTATGCGGGTGCGCTAAGTATGTGTTTTATTGCCGCTACTATTTTGATTAAAACAATTATTTACCTCAAATATATAGGAAATTTATATAGGGACTAACCAAATGCCCTTTTCTACAGACAGCCACAATTACGTTATCTAGAAACAGTGTTTTTTGTTTTTAAAAGCTCTAACTAAAGTGTTTAATGTAATGTTTTCTTTCTTCTAAATAAAAACAGAAATTATAAAGATTTAAATATTTCTTAAAAAGCATTTTTATCAAAACGTGAGTACACCTAGATCGAGTATGGGGGGCTACAATAGAATAGCAATTGTGGACATCTTTGGGGGAAACCTCGGGAAACCTCTAAATGCCCTTTTCTACAGACAGCCATAATTACGTTATCTAGAAACAGTGTTTTTTGTTTTTAAAAGCTCTAACTAAAGTGTTTAATGTAATGTTTTCTTTCTTTTAAATAAAAATAGAAATTATAAAGATTTACATATTTCTTAAAAAGCATTTTTATAAAAAGTGAGTACACCTACATCGAGTATGGGGGGCCACAATAGAATAGCAAAAATCCGGCCAAGTGCGAGTCGGACTCGCACAGGAAGGGTTCCGTAGCAGCAAGTATTTCAGTTGATTAAATGAAAGCAAATTGCGGTTTACGATTTATTAAAAAAAACTACTTGCTAGATTTCGTTCAAACCAATTTTCGTTGTTAGTTTGCATGGTAATGTACATCATATATTTTTTTTAGTTAAAACTAAAAAAAAATCTCTTATTTTAGAAGTTACAGGGGGAGGGGGACACTCATTTTACCACTTTGGAAGTGTCTCTTGCGCAAACTATTCAGTTTAGAAAAAAATGATATTAGAAACCTCAATATCATTTTTGAAGACCTGTCCATAGATACCCCACACGTATATATATATAAAAAGTTTCAGTTTATGTATAACCCGCCAAAATTTTTGTTCTGTTTCTATTTTTGTGAAAAATCTTAATGCGGTTCACCAAAAACATCTACTTACCAAGTTTCAACACTACAGCTCTTGTAGTTTCGGAAAAAAGTGGCTGTGACATACGGACGGACAGACAGACATGACGAATTTATAGATTCGTTCCGTTTTTTTCATTTGGCTATGGAACCCTAAAAAGAGATCTTTGGGGGAAACTTTTGTATATATATATATATATTTAGAGAGAGAAAGTAGAACTAATTGACCCCAATTTTACTACAATACCTACAATTTGGGGTGCAATCACTCTCTGGAAGCAACATTTAATAAGCTATCAAATACTATTTAAATCCACACGATAAGACATAAATTGATTCTTGCATGTTCCAAAAATTATAAAGGCCATGTATAGCGCCAATCACAGATGACCGGAAATGTATTGTGACCGAGTTTTCCACTAGCACCATTACCCTTAAGCAATAACAAAAGGAGGTTACTGAATGAGCCAATCAGATATCAACTGAACGTAGAAAAATTATCTTTGATAACACATTTAGCCTCCATATAAATACTTGACGAAGGATTGAAGACAATAACATTTCCCAGTTATAATAACAATCAGTCGTCTGAAGAAATTCTTGAGATTGTTTCTACGGCATAAAAAACATATCAATTTCAATCTTCATGTAAGTACACTTTGGTCTTTCATAAATCATTCTACCTTCTCGTCGCTGCGCCTAGTGAACTAGTTAGAAGTCCTGGGTTCAAATCCCGGGTCTTGGTAAAAGAGTAGCATTGGGATTGGATTCTTCTTGGTATCAGGCTGGAGTCTGGAAGTTGGCGGTGTTACACCCACGTGCTTCGAAAATATCGTAAAAGCCATTGGAGCTGTAACTGGATCCTTTCTGGTAGTATCAACTAGCTGTTCCATCTGATCATGGCAGTGAGGGAATAGGAACTGCACTTGTGTTTTCGCACATACTTGTACACTTTAATATGTTCCGCGCACTTTCTACTCTCCATTAAGACTTGCCGCTATGTCCAAAATAGGACCAGGAGAATATTAAATTAGTTTGTGTTTTGAATGAATGGGTATTCTCCTATTCTGTCATTTTTTTCATTTGTATACAGTGCTTAATATATCATCACCCCCTATTTCTTCTACTCCAACTACTTAATGTTATTATCGGTAAAACATGGTTAAGCCAGGCCTTGATGTATTCTTTGTATATTACTGTCCAGAAATACATATTTTATTTATAATATTCTAAATAAAATATATAATATTTTAGACTGCATGTGTGGCGCAGCGGCTTAGACAGTCGCCTCGCCGCTTCGTATCGCGGGTTCCAGTCCCGCGCCGGACAACTACTTGTGTGACCCATAATTGTTCTGAGTCTGGATGTAATTTGTGTCCGTCTATTATATGTTTGTAAAGTACTCCGCGACACAGGGATTAAACTCAATATAGCGGCCGTGGTCTTTTAAAAAAAAATACTTTTTTTTTAAATCATCATCATATCAGCCGAAAGACTTCCACTGCTGGACAAAGGCCTCCCCAAAGATCTCCACAATTGCCGGGCTTGCGCTATCCGCATCCTGCGATTTCTAGCGACCCGCACAAGATCATCGGTCCATCTTGTAAGGGGTAATTTTTTAAATAAAAAAAAAATACGACAATTTAAGACACTGTGCTATAAAAAGCCCCGAGTTTATGAAAATTTTCTACAACATTACATTCTCAATAGAGCAAATTCATAAAAATTTGAAGTATTGCTTCGAATAATAAACTTCTTCAATTTCTTTCAGAATGCAGCGTAACACCGCTTTCTCCTCAGCCATGAATAACGGGTATCAAAACTACTGCATCGTTCCAAAACCTTGCGTTGGACCTTCCAGGAATCAGTACCAGCAGACCTTCGCACCCATTGCACCAAAGCCTCAACCGTTCCAGCCAAACACATGCTTCATGACAGCTTCAGTAATCCGCAAGATGAGCAACACTGCACCTCCTGAAGGATACAACCATAGATTTTAACACATCAACAATCAGAGGCCCAAAAGGAAATGGAATTTCTGTTGCGATGTGGTGCCCAATTGGCTTTTATGAAATCATTGGAATCTCGAGTAGTAATGTGTTTTGGTTACCGTTTACTGCTAGAATAATAGTTTAAGTGAAATAATTTAGTTAATAATAGTTTTATGTGAATATTTATAAGATTAAGAAAGTACTTTGACTGCGGAGAGATGTGTTTGTTGAATGCTGGTTAATAAAATATATGTTATAATTATATAAGTTATTTTCAATAACCCGATAAGAATATCTCAGAAAATATGCACAATATTTATTTAGAGTGTAGTTATGAAAACTAAATTAAAACCATTACAAATTCAGTATAGTAAGTTATTATAGGTACGAAGTAACTAAAAAGACGCTTCGTTTATAGTGAAATGAATAGGTCACAATCGTACAAAACATAAAAGTGCAGTCATATGTGTCTCAGCCAAATAAAAAACATATAATTATTATCTTCATATACTTGTAATTATTATTTACACAAAACAATTTTTGTTCCACCTTATTTATTAAATTAGTAATAGGGTACTACGCTTCCTCTTTCGTTTATCCGTAGTTCTAAAACATTAATAAAAGGTATGCTAGCTTAATGTATGAACTGACTGAACTCCTCTAAAATTATACATATACATATCAGGGACTGTTCCTGGAAACCCCCTAATGGTTTAACCGTATCGAGTTAGTACTTTTTCTTGTTTTTCAAAATATTCACCACGTAACTTAATACTCTTTTCCATTCGCTCAAACGAGTTATTATAACATTTACTCCACTCTGAAGTGGCGGTGTACAAAATGGCTGACTTGAAAGCGTCGATTGCTTCTTCACCGGAGTAGAACCTTTGATCACGAAGTTTTCTTAAATCCCCTCTAATTGATCTCACCACGGGACTCATCTGTTCTGGCTGATATGACGGTGCACATCGAAGACTATTGATATAATTTTACTAACTTTTTAAGTTTGGGTGAAATATTATGATACATTGCTGATTTGACTAAGCTCATAATGAATATCGGAGAATGAAGTGCCGTGGTGGATATTGCTTGATTTTATTTATATAGTTAAGTCGGTTTTTTGTATTCAATGGTTTGTTCTGATAATAGATATCGAAGATATTGCTGGCAGAATAAGCCCAGTAGCACTCTTTTTGTATCATTAATAGTCTAGGCATATTTATAGATATTTAAAATATATATATCAGTAGTTTCTAATTTCTATGTGTGTAAGAACTCATGCATATTAAGTATAGGATTTATCACGTCCGCACACGACTTTTTACACTACACCTAACTTGTTTTTCGCCCTAAGGTTGATAGACAATGCCTATGGCACTAAATTCGCCTCAGTATATCCATGTGCAAGAAAATTTCAATAAATTAATACCCGGTACCCCATAATGGGTTATGGTGGTTTTTTGTTCTAATAACTGAATAAAATATCAGGCGGAAAAGATTATTTTTGTTAAAGAAATTATAAAATATAAAGATTAGTTATTATTATCTATACCTACACCAACTTTTGAAGTTACCTTCACTGTTAACTACTAGGTCAGATCTCTATCATTTGATAAAACACGCTTCCTGTAAAAAGGTACAGTCAGCAAAATAAATAGCTTTATACCGGCTAAACTAGTTTTGGGCTGAATTAATTTGCTACTAACGCCATATATCTATATACTATTGTAAGCGGCACATTCATTAGTGATAAACTGATAAATTATGGCCCCAAATCTCTTTTTGTTATGGAGATAATTAGATAATACCTAGATACCTTAGAATTCAAGTGATATTTGTTTGCTTTTGATATTGTTTGCTTTTAGTGACTGGAAAATTAAATGATTCTAGCAAATTAGAATGATTTCAGATAGTTCGTAATCAAAATTGCGATGGGCCAAGGAGAAAACTAATTAAAATCACACAGCACCTATAAATATTCTAAAATGAAAGTATCATAATAAAACAAACAAGTCATTGTGGTAGACGAGAAAAAAGAACAATTCAGTATATTTTAAAATAAATAGTAAGATATTCTATAAATACATATTATATTGCATCTGAAATAGTATAACAATACTTACTTAAGCTAATTTTAATATGATATAAATTTTATATTAAATTTTTATATAAAATTTTATATTATATATATTTACCGTATGAAATATTTATGT
The DNA here is from genome assembly GCA_951640165.1 of Pseudoips prasinana. Taxonomy (NCBI): domain Eukaryota; kingdom Metazoa; phylum Arthropoda; class Insecta; order Lepidoptera; family Nolidae; genus Pseudoips; species Pseudoips prasinana. Next base: position 17,433,069 of record OX621245.1, read on the forward strand.
CTTTAAACTTCATATTTTGGAGAAAATCATACGTGTAATGTAGATTTCCAATTGATAAAAAAATAAAGCAAGGAATAAAAAAAATACGGCGACGGCAAGTAATAAATGGCAACGTCGCGGTGGAAACCTTTGTGCCACAGAAGCGTTTGAGGTGTGGCTAGGAGATTAAATTAACAAATCACTACACTCAATACCTACAAGTTTATTATTATCAATAAAATACAAAAATATAATTGATCATGTGTACTAAAGCCCGTCAATATTTTATGGATTATGGCGCGCAAAGTAATCCTCTGGCTTCGACGCGAAGATGGTGATGACGCGTAATTCTAAGAGGTGGCGCTGGCCGGAGGATGACCCATTGGGATATGTTTTTTAAAGTGTAGTAGTGGTGGCGACCACTAGGTTCTGGTAGGTGCAATATGTCGACACCGATGTGCGATTCGCAGACCGTACTTTGGAGGCCTATGTCCAGCAGTGGTGTCTGATATCAGGCTAATTATAATGAAATAGAAGTGTATATTAATAATAAGTACCACTTCAGTCACTGTGAAACTATTTTTGTTGCCAACTGTACTTTAAATAAATTACCTAATCGCAATTGAGCCATAATGACCGTTGTTGGGTGCTTTGAAGATTATGTACTAAGGTTTCGGTATCATGTTATCTAAATATGATAGTGTATGAATTTTACTTATGATAACTGCTTAAGTTACCGAACGTTTAAGAATACATCTTATTTTTGAAGCACGGATTAACCTTTCTGGACATTTTGTAGCAGTATAATTATTACAAAATCCATATTTAGAGCGAGTAAGCAGTTTCGGGGGAGGCCTTTAGATTGAGGAGATCTTTGGGGAGTCTTTTGTCCAGCAGTGGGCGTCTTTCGGCTGATAAAATTTAATTTATAATAATAGTAATGATTTCGTTGACTTATAAGATGCCTATTAAGTTATTGTCAAGATTGTTTTTAAGTTTAGATATCGAAATTTAAAGTCTTAGATATATTTTAGTACATTTGTCTGATTTTTCTGTCTACCTCTATATTAAGGTAAGAATTTGTTTGTGGTTATAACGACGGTCGCGCTTTAATGCTACCACCGGATCCAATACGTTTTTTAACTATGTATCAATTATGGACCCTGTGAGACACTGTAACAGGTTCGGTTTAGTAGTAGATTTATATTCAATGGCAATAGATTGCCGATATGCGTGGTAAAATAATAAACTTGATACCTCCACGCGCTCTTGAGAAACAGGGTCTTGGACTTGACAGACAGACAGTCAGACAATGAATTAATCCTATAAGGGTTCTATTTATCCTTTCAAGGGATAGAACCTTCAAATCCGGATCCGGTGGTATCATTAAAGACGAGATCGATGAACCCACTAAGTTTGTTTCGCTGGATCTTCTCAGTTGGGGCGCATTGGATCCGGTGGTAGCATTAAAGCGCGACGGTCGTTATAAACACAAGGTCGCCATAATAATAACATTTAATTCATACCTTAACATAGACAATATGTAGTACCATTCAGACAAACCATTCAGACAATATGTAGTAAAAATATAGCTAAAATGTAAAATTTAGATAATTAAACCTACACATGATCCTTGACAATAATTTAATTTAAGTTAGCTAAATATCGTTACTGTTATAAAATAAATCTTATTGTAAATTATTTCCTACAATCCGTGTACCAAAATATCTATATGTACCTAGAAATAATTATAAATTAATTATAGGTATATTACTACGAACATGTTCTGACTAATTACAAGCGCTTTTTTAAAGTCTACGCGAATAAAAACCTTTTTTATATTTTTATTTAAATTGACCGAGTAGAAGACTATCCAAGATATCTGTCTGAAGAAATCTGTCGTCGAAGTTTCACTTATAAATTTAATAATAATGCTTAGACCTACTTGTTAATACACCTGACAATTTTCAACTAGCAGAACACTAGATAACTCTTTGCATTCATATAAAATTAGGCGATGTTATGATTTCATTCCAGTTCAATTTTTATAAACTACTAGCTGTGTCCGCGACTTTATGCGTAATATAAGAAAAGAAGCCTAAGTCTATATATCTAGTGCCTAGGTCTATCGCCGGACACATACTGACAAATCAGATGTTTAGCATTTCTATCCATATTTAGGTAATTCTAAATGATTATAAAATAATATAAAATCTTAATAATATGAAAAAAAAAACATTTTTACACAAAAGTCTTATAAATCCAAATGCAATGCTGATGGCACTATTATTTTGAAAGCATGGCTGGTGTAAATATTAAGTGATACTGAGCGACAACCGATTACGACTAAACAGCGCCGACATCTCGGTGTTTTTCATAATACGAATAACAATATATTCATAATAACATAATATTCAAATTCCTGATCTACAATAATATCGGTGCCAGTGTACTATTAATTGGCAACGCTGTAGGCATTGCTACACCGTTGCATATTAATAGATGACATAATCACCGCCATACCTACTATTGGAATCAAATATAACAGCTCACTTAGGACCCTTAAAATTGATCTTCGGTGCTTTTGCAGCTGGCTGGCTTTAGAGAGTTGCAACTAGATATAGTTGCAACTCTCTCGTTTTATGAGGCTCCAGCCTGGATATATCATTCTGTATCCCGCTTTGCTATGGAGGGAATTGGAACTATTCATTTTCTAACTTCTCCTTGTTTTTTCTGATTAAATTCGTTTCGGGATCCAAGACAGTTAAAGCGATTCCCCGGGACATGCCTGAGCCTCACCACTCAGCGTCATTTCATTGTGTACCACTGTTGATTCTGGCTCACAGGAGTTGCAGTGGTGGGTAAGAGGGCAGGAATATTCCCGTTAAATAAAAAAAAACATCACTGCTCTCGATACCACCTTGATTAGAGGTTCGAACCCAAAGAAGTTGTACCGTATCCCGGGTTACTTTGTTAAAAGCCTTCGGCAGCCTCTATCGTACTGTGATGTAAAAAAGCAGACTAGATTGACTGTGAAAGATAAGATTAAAATGAAGAAATGTTATCGGTCATCATTCGTTGAACAAAGCCCTCCGCCGAAAATTTCCGACCCTATGCGGAAAACCCAAGAAAACCCAATGATTATCCATCGGCAGCACCGCGCAATCTATAATATCTCGTACATTTTGAAGTATGAAAATCCCATTAATCAGTTGACTACATAATAATGTAGTATTCAGAGGAAAAACCGAAAAGTAATAAAATAAATAAAAATAAAAAAAGGTTTTTATTCACGTAGACTTTAAAAAAGCGCTTGTAAATAGTCAGAACATGTTTGTAGTAATATAGTTGTATACATTATTATTTCTAGTAACAGATATTTAGGTACACATTGTATGAAAACATTTATAAAATTTATTTTATTATAGCAATGATATTTAGCTAGCTTTATGTTTAATTATCTAGTTTAAGTTTAATATTTTTACTACATATTGTCAATGGTTCTGTCTATATTAAGGTATTATTATTATGACGGACCTTGTATTAATAACGACGGTCGCGCTTTAATGCTACCACCGGATCCAATGCGCCCCAACTGAGAAGACCCAGCGAAACAAACTTAGTGGGTTCATCTACTAGTCAAGCAAACATACTCAAGCGGGCATGAACACGGGATTTGGTCCAATTAGAGTAATTATTTAGTAGGCAAACACAATATATGCTCGATCGGTTGTCTGAATGGTTATTATTTTAGATTATATTTAGGTATACAAAAGAAAAACTTCGAAACAATAACATTATTCATTAATGTACATTGATACTGCTTAGAGATTGCAAACCGGGCCCGGTGACCAGGGGTTGGCGGCAATGTTACCGGACCCGGTCGGGTTGAAAAACATACCGGGTTGCAATCTCAAATACTGTTACACCTAAATAGTTTCGTTACCATCCAAATATAATAGCACCACCTGAACAACTTGAAGCCAGGCTTCCACTCACCCAGAGCCAATGAGGAGGTTCACTCACAAGGCGACGTGACACCTTTCACATAGTTCTTTACCAGGACTTAGGTGTCCTTGTGTTGCTGAGCACCGCTTCTATTGCAGCATAACCATCGACGCTTGCGTTGTTTGGCACCGCTAACGTTTTGGCGACTTTGGAACACCCAGCCTGTGGCTCGCAATAGATCTGTTCAAAAAATTGGAAACGTCTAGTCATGTCTTCTGCTGACCAGAAGAATGGATTTCGATTACTTTACTTTAGCTACAACTAGATACGTATATAATAGAATACCTACATATAAGTAAATATCAATTGTGTTTCTCGGTTTAAGTTAATTAATTACTGCAATAAAGCTCTTTCCATTTTCATCTCAAAGATACATATGTTCTATTTTAACATGGTCTCGTCAGCTTTTCCATTTGGCTAAAGAAATAACTATAAGATGTCTTAAACCTCTTTTGATAAGGCAGGGATAATGCCTACGCATACCACCCGCAAAAAGTGTCTACGGGTGGGTATGTTGGACAAGCACCGACTAAACCGACTTCTCTTGGCGGGTGATAGAGAGGGCCATGAATGGGCCATGCGTTTTTTGCGCCATGTCGGAGATGGTCTCTGGATTGCCCTCCGTATTTGCTGACTGCTGCCATTCCAGCACAGCGACTGCGGCACAAACCGATCGCTGTCTTCCCGGAGCAACTAGCAATGGACGGCAGTGTAGACGATACTTTTCTGACTGCCGCCGCAGCCCCGAGTGGGCGTTGGGCTTTCAGCTGCCGCCGCTACCCCGACGCCTCCTCCGTATGCGAGCAGGATCAGCTGTCTCCCGATCCCACAGGACGGAGCATGATCGCCTCACAAAAGGAGACCACGGCGGCGTAAGATGTCTGAAACCTACAATATTCAACTAGCAATAGTACAAAATTACAAACCGTATGCCATACAAACTAAGTATATGAAGTTTAAAGCATCATTTCAAATAATCATGACAGTTCTTTATTTATATAATAAGACTAGCTGGTGCCCGCGACTTCGTCCGCGACAACTTTGAATGATGACCAATGTAACTACTTACTTCTAGCTTAATCTAAAAAATATAACTTTTAAAACAATCAAGCAACTAAGAAAGAAACTAAGGACTACTTTGCTACTATTATTTAAAAAAAAGGAAGAATACATAGCAATTGTCCTTATTGTCAGTAAGTCAAATAAAGTAAAATAAGAATCAACGATGCATTAATCACAAAGGTAACTCCCATTAGATTAGGTTGCGACTACGGCATTAATAGGTCTAATATCACATTTTGTGAACGAAACCATAGCGCGATCAAAAACGATGATTACGCCATCTACTAACAAAACTATAAACTTGTAAAGCGGTAAAATTAAGATGTGTGCTTATTTTTTGGGTGAGATTTATTCGTTCATCTATTGATTCAGTTTTGGACTACCTTTTAATTCAAGCATTTTTTTACTACCGATATGCCAAATAAGTCCCGCGATCTGAAACGAACGAACGCCATCTAGTTACAAAATTGTGAACTTGTAGATCAGTAAAACTAAAATGATATTTTTTGGGTGCGAACAACTGCGATCATCTCGACACCAACAAATTATACTACGCTAACTCTAATTTTACGTGAATTGGTTGTTTATCCCAATTTGATTAAAATAGTGTTTTTTTTATTTTTGTTATAATAATTATACAAAGAAAAGAAGTTACAAATCTTATAAAACGGTAAGTCTTCATTTAGACGACGACGAGTACGGCAATTTAAGCAACTTGGCATAAAAAAACTAAATTATCTAAAATTCGAGTTAGCGTAAGTTGTTGGTGTCGATCTATTGAATCAGTTTTGGATTTCTTTTTTTAACAACAAATTATTCCCTGAATTTTGGTTTAAAAACATATATTGCTTTATTTTTAACTGAAAGACCAAATACCAATTTTCATACGTTTAACTCCAAAAAATTACAGATTTTCATACCAACTCACATCGCCTATTTTACGTCTTTAAGGGTAGAAGTTCCAAAAATCCTGAACTATATATTTATAATTTTTAATTGAACTGGAAGGCCAAATACAGATTTTCATGCGTTTACCTTTAAAATGTCACATTTTCATACAAACTTACATCCCCTATTTGTCACCCTTAGGGACTTCTCGAAAATCCTGAAATAAATATTTTTAATTTTTAAATGTAATGCCATATACCAATTTGCATGCGTTTAACTTAAAACTTGACACATTTTTCATAAAAACTTACATCCCCAATTTTAAGCCCTTGGGGGTGGAATTTTCAAAAAACCCGAAATATACTTTAATTTTTAACTGCAAGGACAAATACAAAGCCTTTAACATCAAAAATGACGGAATCTCATAAATCCTTTCATCCCTTATTTTACTCCCTTAGGGGTGGTATTTTCTAAAACCCTTCTTTAGTGGATGCTTACGTCATAAAAGCCGTTTAGACTATGCCTTGATATGCCAGTCAGTCAGTATAAACTTACATCCCCTATTTTACGCCCGTGGGGGTGGAATTTCCAAAAATCCTGAAATAAATATTTTATATGTTTTTACAGAAAAGTCAACTCCTAATTTTCATGAGTTTAACTTCAAAAATATCGCATTTTTCATACAAACTTACATTCCCTATTTTGTGCCCTTTGGGGTGGAATTTAAAAAATCCTGGTGTATATATATTTTAATTTTTTTACTGAAATTTCAAATATCAATTTCCATGCGTTTAACTTCAAGTCGCAGTTTACATAGAAACTTACATTCCCTATTTTACGCCCTTAGGGGAGGAATTCTCAAAAATTCTGAAAAATATATTGTTAATTTTCAACTGAAATACCAATTTCATGCGTCTCACTTAAAAATTGACACATTTTTCATACAAAATTACACCCCCTATTTTACGCTCTAGGGGCTGGAATTTCCAAAAATCCTGAAATACATATTTTTTTATTTTGAACTAAAAGGCCAAATACTAATTTTCCGGTTTCCGTCAAGGTCATAGTACGGCTACTGCTCTCGTTAAGATTACTGACGATATCAGGCAGGGCATGGATAGTGGACATCTCACTTTACTGTCCTTGCTTGATTTCTCAAATGCTTTCAATACCGTAGATTTTGATATCCTACTCGGCATTATACACTCGCTTAACGTATCTCCATTGGTTACTGATTGGTTTCGAAATTACCTGTTCGGCCGTCAACAGCGCATCCGTATAGAAGACACACTCTCTTCATGGTGTCAACTGTCTGTTGGTGTGCCACAGGGTGGCGTGCTATCTCCTCTACTTTTCGCAATATTTATTAATACCATCTCAAACAATCTCCGTTCTTCCTACCACCTCTATGCTGATGATCTACAGATATATGCACAGGCTTCACTTGAAAATTTGCCCGCAGCCGTTGAAATCATTAATGCGGATATGATTCATATATGCGAGTGGAGCAAGTCGTATGGATTAAATGTCAACCCGGCAAAGACACAGGCCATAGTTGTAGGCAGCTCTAAATTAATATCTAAAATAGATTGGCTCCAGCTACCTAAGGTCTATTTTGATCAAAACGTCATACCTTACAGTGATAAGGTCAAAAACCTAGGTATTTTTATACATAATACGTTATCCTGGGGTCCTCAGATGCAAGAAGTCAGCCGGAAATTATTTGCTTCGGCTGGTTCGTTACGGAGAATCCGTAACTTTCTTCCAATACCCACAAAAATTGCGCTTGCACAATCTCTTCTCTTTCCTATTTTAGACTATGCCGATGCCAGCTATCCTGATCTCACTGTAGCCCAGCTTGATAAACTTGAGCGCCTTCAAAATTATTGCATAAGGTTCATATTTGGATTACGTAAGTATGATCATGTTTCAGAATATCGCGCTAAGCTCAAGTGGCTGCCTATTCGCGTCCGCCGAGATACTCACTTTCTGGCTTTTTTATATAACATACTATTCAATCCTACTACCCCTTCATATCTTAAAGAACGTTTCGAGTTCCTAAATGACACACATTCTCTTTCTCTGAGGTCATCGGAAAACATGCGACTAAAAACTCCTGCCCATTCCACAAACTTTTACACGAAATCTTTCACCGTCCATGCTGTACGTTTGCGGAATGCCTTACCAATGACGATTAGACGCGCCCAGTCGATACACGTTTTTAAAAAAATGGTAAAAGACCATTATCTTGCACAACTCAACATTAATTAGCAGCGGAACATGCTACGAATATTCTCCTTTCATTAATAATAAATATATATGTTTGATATATGTATTTATATATGCATTTATATATGTATTAATATATGTATTTATTATAATATATTATTTATTGCCTCTATTTATTTTATTTAGCAGGTATATATTGCATGCATTACATATAGATTATGTATACATAGTATTTAAGATAATTATATATTCACCTACAAAATGTAGGTGTACTCCTACATAATATCTGATACCTACCTTTTCTGTTTCTTTTAATATTTTTATTTACTGATCTTGTTACACCTCTTACCCGTTTTCATTTCATACAACTCCTGTCCATCCTAAGGTTGTCTGTAAGAAATCGCAGCTAGCGATAAGACCGCCCTTTGTACATTATTATGCTAGTATTTAAGTTCTTTTTTGTAATTCATTTGGTGTACAATAAAGAGTATTGTATTGTATTGTATTGTATTGTAATTTTCATGAGTTTAACTTAAAAATTGTCACATTTTTCATACAAACTTACATCCCCTATTTTTCGCCTTTGGGAGTGGAATTTCCAAAAATCCTGAAACATGTAATTTTTATTTTTTACTGGAAGGCCAAATACAAATTTTCATGCCTTTAACTTCAAAAACGGCAAAGTTTCATACTAATTTTACACTCCCGTTTTACCCCCTTGGGGGTGGAATTTTGAAAAATCCTTCCTTATTCCTTGTCTACATTATAAAGAAAACATTTGTGCAAAATTTCAGCTTTCTAGGTCCAAGGGTTTGGGCTGGGCGTTGATGAGTCAGTCAATCAGTCAGGACTTCTCTTTTTAATTATATAGATGTCACGATCGCAATGTTTTATGTTGCGCCTCTGAACTACAATTGTGATACTCTCTGAAAATATCAAACGATCTATCAACTTGAAAGAATTATGTCTTTGTCTTCCAAAAAACAATGTTCCACGAATGAGAAAATCCATCTCGTGGCAATATCGATGCCGTATAGATGCCTAAATTTACTATATAAACCTAATCAAAGGCAGACGGCAAGAATGTATGAGGCTTATGTACCGCTAGTAAAATTTCGTGTTACGGGATATTTTATGTTTTAATTGGTGGTTAATGTGATAGAAAAGGCATATTTAATTTCTTAGATTTTTAGAACTTGGGATATAAAAGTTATAGCCAGTTTTATTTTAAGGTAACGTTTGGTAATCTGTGGGTCAACCCCATGACCGTGGAAACATTGCAGTTCGAAAATCACTCTTACTGCCTAAGTAATAAAGATACTGTAAATATCAAAGTGTGTCTACTGATGTGGCAATGAAATGCTAGTGTTAACTAGTGTACCAATGAAGGTTGTTACATATTATATTTAGTTGATAGTGCTCCTGCCTACAAAGCTGGTGGTCCTGGGTTCGATTCCCGGTAAGTGCAAATATTTGTGTGATGTGCACGAATATTTGTTTCTGAGTCATGGATGTTTTCTATGTATTTAAGTATTTATCTATCTATAGGTATAAGCATGCATATCGTCGCCTGGTACCCATAGTACAAGCTTTGCTTATTTTGGGGCTAGGATTATCTGTGTGACATTGTCCCTAGATATTATTATTACATTTGTTACATAAACGAATGTTTATGTAATAAATGTAATAATGGTGATAAAGTAAATGTTGTAGCTCTTTTTATAGTTTTTTACATGGATTTATTCCGAACCTGCCCCGAAAACCCTAAACGGGTCGCGAGTTAGGTTAGAAAGATTCAAACAGCTATTATTTGTTGAAATAATGAAAAGGTCTTTATTTCCATTAATTACATAGTTCATAACCCAGTGTACATTTGTGTGAGGTTGCGAGGGGTTATATATGAGGTTTTGAGTGGAGGTAAATAAAACAATAGATTATTTGTTTTTTGTAACTACATTAATTTTATTGATATTATTATTAATTTATCCTTAGTATTACTTCATCTAAGAATATCTTCATATAAGTACCAAACAATAATAATTATCACATAGCACAAAGCAACATTGGGTTTATTGAGAACTTCACTCATTCGGATAATGCTTGTCTTCTTAGTCGGGGCAAACGAATGTTGCAATTAACATTGCAAACTCGTCATTTTAATTAAATGATAAAGCGTCTTTTCGTTAATCCACTGTCTACAGACATATATTATAGCACGGAGGAACTGAAGCTGAACTCACGTAATATCTGCAAGATTATTTGCTAAATTGATGACATGTATCAAAACAACAGCAATAAATACCTGACAGATTGTCTTTGTCTGTCAATAAATAATTGCCATGAACAAATAATATTGACGACGAAAATCGTTCCTATTCTAAATCATTAATTATTACGATTTAATGCAACTACTGTGCTTTCTTAGGTATAATAAATAAGTCTATAATTATATGATTTATGTGTAATGTTGTTCCCATTTATAAATAATTAATTATAATTTCGACATTTATATTATTTTACACATGGCAATTTCTGTAAACCTAACTGCGTTTAGTTTACGATTTTAATACGTTTATTTATTGAAAATAATTGAAATATTCTTTTTGATTTTATTAATTAATTCCAAGTTCTAAAAATATTATACTTACATTAAAATCAATACCTTAGTTGTCTTAACAAGTGGTACAAATTATATAGCTGAACAACAACGGAAGTATGCGATACGAATTCTGCCATTCTCTTTTCTGTGATGACGACTTACTTACATTTTGCCCAACAAGAAATAACCTGTCACTAGCGACACATTTCTAGTACCTAACATTTCTTATGAAACGGCCAAGTGCGAGTCTGACAAGAACCCTCCCGTACCACCGTCCAATAATTAACACAATGTACTTTGTAAATACTTACAAAAGTAGCAAGTTCTTCGTTAACGTAACAAATTTTTAAGTATAAACATGTATTTTGTATGGGGGTGTTTTTAATTATTTATCTTTTATTATTTATTGTTATTGAGAGTCAGTCATAAAATTAAGCGAACACAAGAGTTAATTGTATAAAAAAATAAAACGTGCTTGTGTGATGTTATCATCATGTTAGGTTTAAATTACATTCTTTTAAAGACAACTTTGGAAAAAGTGATGAAAAAAATAAAACTGAGTGACGTTCGTTAAAACAAAACATAACCTACGCGAACTAGCCGCTGCCCCCTGTGAGGTATTAAGAAAGCGATAATTTTTTACCGATAGAGAATTTTTTTATATATCAAAACAGACAGAATATACCATTTATAAATACTACACTCCACCATCAGAACCAACATTATATGCCTTATGAACGGAATTCAGAATTCGGAAGATTGTCTCACTATCAATACAGCATGACGAGCAACAAAAAATTGTATCTACAGAAGGTTCTGTAACTGGAAAACAAGAACTCCGATACTTTACTTCTGACTTTTCGGCTAATTTTTCATGTAAAAAGCTAGCTTTTTTGCATTTTTTTTACATTTATTACAACATATATCACATTTATTAGAATTTGGCTAATAGACTTCCACTCGGCTGGACAGCGCTCGGGAAGACACGCAACATCTTCTCGGCACAAATACCGCAATATTTAAAATCGAAAGTCTCCATCCATGTACGTCCTTGGGGGTGGCCCTTGTCTAGCATCTTTCTGCTGATATAAGAATTTCGATGATCTATTACATATAATAAAATCGTAGAAAGTCAAAACTGTACATTAAATATTTTTTAAAGGATACTTGGGGCGTGATGTATAATCGATATCGAAGCCAAAAATATAGTTTTTAGAATTTTTGTCTGTATGTCTGTTTGTCTGTATGTATGTCCGGGCTAAACTCAAAAAGTACTGCATGGATTTACTTCAAATTTTGCATGAATATTAACTAAGAGGTTGGGTCAACATATACGCTACATATTATCACGCTATCGCCTACGGGGGAGGAGTTGTGATAATTTATTAAATTTAACGCAGGTAAAACCGCGGGGCACAGCTAGTTATTTTATAAATTAAAAAAGAAAATAATTAAAAGAAATTTGTCATTTTTCGATGTTTCAACATGGTCACTGAAACTATTAAAAAAATTGTATCATGCCTTTTATTAATATTGTTACAGGCCCCTAAAAATATCAGAAAACCCCAGAATTACATGATCCACTATATCTTGTCTACTATCTCATGTCACGTCATCAAAGCAATTTATTAAGAATCATTCAATTGTCAAGGACTAGGAAATCCCGAATACCTACATGATGAGCACAGATATATCTTTCAAGATAAATAGATTCACATGTTATCTCTAGTATTTATAAACTACCGAAATTCAATCTGTATTTAGTTACCCAACAACCATTGTTACACTATTACCTATTGTGGAAGAACTAGTTAACGATAAAACAAAAGGTAAGACATAAGCCCTGTCTATGGAAATGCCTCAATAATTCATTCAACGTTTAACGATTCGACATAAAAACAGATTAAACTTACCATCATCAAGAATAAAAATGCACTCTTCTAGTCCCCTTGCAATGTCGGTAATACTCTACTACAAACCACCACACAGCATAAAAGACGAAGAAAATATCCATATTTTCACGAGAAAATTAAAAAGCTTCCTCGTACAAAAAAGCTACTATTCAATAAATGAGTATTTGAATGATAAATCATTATAAAAAATAAAAAATACTTTTGACATCTTTAAATCGTTACTATATAATAAATAATAATACGCGCAAATGCAATTAGTAAATAATATGAATAACACAATTTCTTTTTTCTCTTTTCTTATAATTATACGTGAGTTACATAACATTAACTCATGACCTGACATCACACATCATGACAATTATTTATACCTGTACCTCTACTATACTACCTCCCAAATTACAATGTAAAAATATTGCTGTGTGTGTTCATGTTTGGTACTGTACCTACTCTATTGTTAAGACCTATGTAAACCCATGAATGCAATAAATAAATTGAAATTGAAATTATGATCTGAGTTTACTAAAGTGTCTTCAGTATTTTGTATTTTAATAGCAATTATTCTCTAATATATTTTTTTTATCCACAGAATGTCTGGATCTGGAGATAAGAAAGAACAGAAACCTTTCCGCCCACCCCCATACGAGGCACCTCATGGACCTCCAGAAAACATCAAAGATCGTCCTAGAGCATAGATGTTAATGTCAATATACCTACACCCCTCCTCGATGCTTAATGATGTCTTCTTTCATCTACTTTAAGTATCTTTTACACTTTGGAAATGAAGTATTCAGAAGAAACTTAGGGGTCCTTCAGTTAGTGCTAGGATTAAAATAATCATCGGCTCTTATCACACCGGACATAATAATGTTAGTGTAATACTGGTGATATAAAGTAGAAAATAGAACATAATTTCGCCATTAAACAATGCATCGCCACCACTTCGCCATAAGTTGTCGTCCAGCATGTAACCTTAGACTTTGATAGACACAGGTTGCTATAGTAAGTACCAAATAAGTGACAAACTGCATGTACATATACTCAAAAATGGCTTGATTACTTTTTGTTAAGTTGAAAAGTGTAAATGCAAAATGAAAGTGCAAATGCGGACAGCAAGCGTTCCCTTGTTTACTTGTCGAATTTAGAATTCAATGAATACGTGCACATTCCAATAGCACTTGATTCTTAACAAGGATAAACAGGGTATAACTGTACGAAATTTATGATGTACCTAATCTATCTATAGCTCTTCTAGTTCCAGGCCTGTGTTTGAAAAGTTTGCATGTATTTTGAATCCAAATTTAACCAAACGCAGAGTTTTTATTATCACAATGATAAAAAAAACCCAGCGTCTGTTCCTGACGTAGCAATTTAAGAATCCCAACTGAAGTTAATCTTGTTACCTACTCGCTTAGATAAAGATACGGGTGATCGAGTCTTGATCATGTTAACAACAACAAATACCACCTCTATCTAAATCACTAATATTTTCGTAGTTTAGACAATGAATAGAATACTGTATAATTACTTTATGTTTTATTTTAATAGTTTTATTTATGTATGCGTAAAATAGGTTTAAGCAATTTTTATGTCAGTAGAATCTCGAATAAATTATTTTGAATTATATGGAAGCTACGTTAAAAATTATTTAACCACTCACACCTTAGTAAATAGTTTGTTTTAAGACAACACCCGTAATTACTAGGGAAGTAAGTATCTGTATCGCCATTCTCCAGTGACTTTAATAACAAGCAATTATCGGCCAAAATGAGAACATTTCTCAATCGCTTTTATTTAGTTCATAAATTAATAGGTAGGTATGTACAGTACCTAAGCTTCTAAAGACGACTTTCCCTCCGATTCTATGCAATACCCTCAGACTAATTTAAATAACATTGCATATTCTTCCAAAATATATGGTAACGGCGGTCAATATCAGAATATCATCACCCCGTCTCATCCCGTGGGGGCGTAGACGTCGACTCGAAAGAATATCTACCAGAGTAAGAGCAGCAGCTCCCTTCTGAGTACTATGACCATCTTACTGCGATCGCCAACCCGTCCGCCAAGCGTGGTGATTATGGCATATCCTCCCATGATTCTTGGGGAGGCCTGTCCAGCAGTGGACTTCTTTCAGCTGTAATGATGATGATGATAATGATTTTTTTCCAACATACATAGACGTATGACTGTTTCCCAGAGGTGTAAGCAGATGCAACGGATTTAAATTTGTTAAGTTCCTCCTTGCACACTTTTTTGTCTCATTTACTGTCATTATATTCTTCATACATGTTCGCCGAATTAGAATACTTCATTTTCTAACATAATTCTTTAAAAAAAATAATATCGTCAGCCATCTGATACCAAACTAAGCTGAGCTTGTACTGTACTATGGAAACTAGATAGCTAATACTTATAGAGATACCCAGACGTCATGCCATCGGTAATTACAATGAAAGGTTTTGGTGGAGCATATTCTAATTCGTTGGGAACATCTTATATCAATGTACAGGTAGATAATATTATATTAAGTGGCTCCGTTGAACTGACTGACGGGGACTTTAATAATAGGGCAGTCAATGATAAATCAGAAATATATGAAGTTAGTTATTTCAGAAAACTCTGTAAATTTTGTGTATAACTATGAGTTTAATAGTTTGTTATGTGATATTCAATTGAATGACACAGATTTTGTTTCGAAATTCCCAGTCTATTTGGAATACGATACTACAATACCACAACGAAGTTGCGCTTATGTAAAAGTTTATGTTGATACTAATATCAACCATACACTTCTTACGAACACTGTAATATTTGAGTTAGGGACTATGTCTTATGTCATTATAGGGGGACTTATAAGGTCGAGTAACTATTTTTTAAAAGTAGTTAATATTGGAGACGATAGTATTGAATGGCAAGCAAATAGACTCTTAGCACGCGCTGAACTCGTTAGCGTTGAAAATAATAGTATGTGTAGACAGATTATGACAGTCGTTTTGTATCCGTCACCTAGCAAAGTAGTAAGGGGAACCTCTGCCCGATTGTATACCGATATTATAGTGGATAAGGAGCAACTGGGGTTTTATTTTTACTCGAACTATCCTGATTACCCACCTTTTTACACCACCCAGACGTCTCTATAAGTATTATCTATCTAGTTTCCATAGTACAAGCTCAGCTTAGTTTGGTATCAGATGGCCGACGATATATTTTTTTTTAAAGAATTATGTTTTAAAATGAAGTATTCTAATTCGGCGAACATGTATGAAGAATATAATGACAGTAAACGAGACAAAATAGGTCAAGGGAAACAGACACGTTCATGCACACAAATATCTGTCCTGGGTTGGAATCGACCCCACAACATGCGGCGTGAAAGGCAAGTATTTACCAACCACACTAACCGGCCCGTCAAACAAAAATATATTATTTTTATAATCTTATAGAATTTAGATAAACGTCTCTTTTCTGGTTGACACTACTCAATAATAAACACAAAAACAAATGAACAAATACTATGCGTAATCATTGATTATAATCGAGTACGAGTGGCGATAAATTGTATGCGCCTTGTAAGGAAACAATGCGCATTTTGTTGCCTTACTTTCAGGTACCCGATTGTAATACTATTAAAAGACTTAGGATTACCAAGAACTTACGTAAGTCTCTAGAATGAGTATCCAAAACGGCATTATTGGGATCATACCAGTTTGACTAGGACTAGGGGGGAACATTTAGAGACAGAGAAGGTAAGCGTTAATGCATCACAGGGGGCCCCTTTAAATCTACGTCTGAGCCGCAAGGCTCAGACTCTGTCGAGTGTTCCCTCCTCTATCATGCGATCGACCCGGTTTCCGCACGGTGATCACTTAATACGGGTTTATCACTTAATACGGGTATCAAATAGATAATTATCAGACATTTAAACATGAAATA
The DNA here is from genome assembly GCA_951640165.1 of Pseudoips prasinana. NCBI lineage: Eukaryota > Metazoa > Arthropoda > Insecta > Lepidoptera > Nolidae > Pseudoips > Pseudoips prasinana. Next base: position 17,449,680 of record OX621245.1, read on the forward strand.
CATAAGCATTTTCCGTACAAGACGTGAATCCTCGTATAAAGATTCTTCCAAGTGCGAGATGGACTAACACATGCAACGATACTTAAGGCCGATAAAATCACCGATAAATTCAAGATATAGGATTTATTATTATTATTTGTTGTTACAGTTGCAATAGATATACAATGAAAATATCTACTGTCTATAAAGTACGTTACATGAGATACACTCAGACGGACAGACGGACAGTTGAAGTTTAGTTGTAAGGTACCATGGGCACCCTTTTGTGTACATGATTCTATAGACGTTATATGTTGGTACTGTAACATATATCGATGTTTGTTGAACAATACTCTTGTATGAAAGGTATACCCTTCAGGATCAGGATCAAATACTACTCGTATCAGAGTTTCTGTAACCACCAGTCGGCTCCATCGTCCGACCAGCTTACATGACATCATTATATTGCAATTTCGGTGGATTTGTGAAAAACTACAACTCCATGGAAGACAGAAAGGAAAGTGGACCAAATTTAACTTCTAAGATTTTCAGCTTTCCCCCTCACAAAATGTTCACCTGGTCGATATATGGCCATGGCAGTCAGTATTAATGGAGACTAGCCATGTGGGACCTATTATAGTGCACAAGCATATACGTGTAAGTGCACTTTTTTATTTCTCCCTCTCATAATCCTAAGGGAAAAGTAAATGACACGACTGGAAACAGGATGTACAGTTTTACGTGTTCTTCTAGGGACGGTGGAGTAGCACCCCAAAGTTTTAGACTCCGGGCTGATACTGAAAATTTTTCTAAGCAGAATATTTTCAACATCATGTTATAGCCCGACCCGTAATTTGTAGCCGGGGCCTCATTATCTAGGGTATAACACGATACCGCTAGACCAATGAGGCAATCAGCTAAATACCTAGAAAGTAAATTAAAATTTGTAAAAACCGGATGTTCGCATCAGTGCCGTAAATAGGACGGTGCCACCGGTGCCCAAGCACAGGGCGTAGACACTGGGGGGCGCAAGAATGGCCAGACTACTATTTTTTGGTTCGGTTTACTCCTGATAAGTCTCCACTACGCAAGTATCAACTAAAACGTCTGTTAAATTAGACAAAACATCGCGCGTATTATTAGGCTACCCTAGCCTAATAATACATTCAGTCAAAAAAGTATCGGGAATGGATGATTTGTTTATGGTTCCAAATTCAAATTTTTGTTTTTTTTTTGTTGTTGTTATATTGGCACAACTGTTTTCCATTTTGGCGCGGAGTTTGAGTTGCATCTGTTATTTATATTAAATATCAGAATCAGAATAACATTTATTTGCCTACTTTTATGTTACATATTTTCTCTGTGGCCGGTGGGCCGTGCAGAGGTGTGTCAGCTAACTTATGTCCTAATGGATCTATGTTTGCTGTGTTCTGTTTATTCGTAATATATAAGAATGAACATATTACGTATTTTTATATTATATATTTATTTGTTTCTTCATTTATTTAATTGTAATTTTAAATATTTATTATTTTATTTTAAGGGGGCGTGGACCCTGTCTTTTATCGGTAGGCCACCGCTTGAATCCTTTTTTAATAGGGTCATACAGTATATCACCTATTCTGTGATTAACCCTGAGGGGGTTAAATTCACCGTGCGCTTTGTATGCGTCTGTAAGGAGTTCAATATCTTCTATTTTTAATTTTGCAATGTTTTTCAACATTTTGGTGTTAAGGTCCTCGGCGCGTAGGTGCCTGGCTTCTATGTCAGCCATCTCCCAGATCGCTTCTGTGGGTGTTCGTCTTGGTAGTTGTGCGGCATTTTTCAGTGCCAGTCGGTATTGGCGTTCGATTTTACTCAGGTTCGTTGCACTGTACCTTGACAGTAGTTGTACCACTCCGTAGTCCATCAGCGGTAAAAGGCAGGCCTGTATCATGGCGAGTTTCGTGTCTAAGTCTGTCTTTGCATTGTATCCTATTATAGGGCCGAGAGCTCCTCTGACTTGTTTCAGTTTTTTGACAACCTTTTCAGTGTGCTGGTTCATCTTCATGTGTTTGTCGAAGATGACACCGAGGTATCTAATCTGCTTTTTATAGGGCAGAATTTGCTGTTTCAGTTTCACTGTTGGCCGATATTTTTTCTTTTTCGTGAACATGATGCATTCTGTTTTATCTATGTTACATTTTAACCCCCATCTCGTGTAGTAGTCGACAATGGCTTCCGCTGCCCATTCAGCACGCATAGTCGCATATTCTGGGTTCGTTGCTTTGTTGAGTATACAGAGATCGTCGGCGTACTGTGAGAGTTTGAGGCCTTTGATATGATCTTGTACATCCTTGTACAAGTTGAAGATTATCGGTCCCAGGATCGAGCCTTGGGGCACGCCACGAGGTATTGGTTTATCTTTGGTTGTGGTAGTTCTAAATCTACCTCTCAAGTTTCTGTCTTTGAGGTAGTTCTCAATTATTTTTATGATATTGTTAGAAACGTTTTGATTCTGAAGTTTCTTGATTAAACCATTGTGGTTGATCGAATCGAAGGCCTTGGATAGGTCCGTAGATATCATAGAGACGCTATTTTCCGTGGCTAGCGCATCTGTGATTATTTTTCCAGTACGTAGGATCTGGGTAGCTGAACCTCTTTCTATCGTGAAACCGTGCTGGAATGTTGGTTGTAGCCGGTTGACTGTGGTTGCAAGTCTTCTCAGGATTAGTCGCTCACACAGCTTGCCCATGATGTTGAGTAGTGTGATCGGGCGGTACGATGATGCCTGACGGTGATTTTTGCCGGCCTTGTGCAGGAATATGCAAACGCCGCTTTTCTATCGCTTAGGGAAATAACCTGTAGACAAAACAAAGTTAGCAAGAGGCACGAATGCCTCGATGAAGACTTCTCCCCCAAGTTTGAGGGCGTCTGCTTTTATTCCGTCTGGCCCTGGGGCCTTCTTGTTTTTAAATCGGCTGAGAGCAAGTTGCACTTCTGTTTTTGATGTTGGGTCAAGCGGTTGGAATGGTGTCATCTTTTCAGTACCCTCATCTTCTTTCGCTATTTTGGCCTCTTTAACTATGGCTGTATCAGTGAGCTTGTCAATTATTTCTATTTCCGAATTGCACCCCACGATGTTTGGTAGTTTAACGATAGGCTTCTTCATGTTTCGTAGGATGCGCCACATTTGCCTACTGTCCCGTGGATTTTGGAGTTTGTCCAGCCAACCCCTTTCGGAGTATTCTTTCAAGGCTTTTTCAGCTTCTCTCTTAGCATCGTTGTAAAGAGTGCGTGTTTTACGTTGGAGTCTCGGGCTGCAGTGTCTCGCTTGCCACATAATTTGCTTTAGTTTATTTCGAAAGTCAATCTTATCGTTTATTTCCTTTGGTAGTCGTTCCTGCCTTGTTGAATTTTTCAGAGGTGCGTGAGTGTCGAGCGCTGTGATAACAGCATTTTCCATTAATTCCACATACTTCTCGCATTCGGCTTCTGTTGTGATTTCTTTGTTGAGTTTGCTGACACCTTCCCACATTGTCTGCTGGTATGCCACTCTCAGTTTCCCGTCCTCGTAAATTTTCTTTGTGTTACGGGATGGGTGTTCCTCTATATCATATTCAATTTTGACAGTTAGCAACCAAGGGAGGTGATCTGAACTAACGCTCTCTACTTGTTTGGCCTGTGCTTCTATTTGCTGGTGTGTTATTACGGCCAGGTCCAGAATGGTGTTACCTTGGCTGTAAGGTCGAGATGGTGCATTGGCGTATATCAACGAGCAGATTCCGTCTTTCGCTGCTTTTTTAACGATGTTTCCGAGGCCGGGGTTCCTGCTGTGACCAAGGGATTGCATTCGTAAATTCATATCACCGATGATAATGGATGGCTCATCGGCCAGGGTCTCCTCCAGTTCTTCTCTGGCATGGTGCTGGTTTGGAATTGGGATATATATTCCTTTGATCATGGTATATTGCCCAGTTGCGTGGTCAGTGAAAAGTTTGATTCCAACGCCTTCTATCTTCTTTTTTTCATCATGCCAGCATGGGGTGACTTCCGTTTCGGCCCACCTTAGTCCCCTCTGTACTTACATAGCAGTGGCTAAATGTTTTTCCAATGTTTGGGTGAGTTTATCATATCCTTTTATATCATATTTTTGTATCTCAAAGTTGATCTTGCACTCGTTCAATATAATTATAGCCGGTCTATATTTCACGACTAGTGCTTTTATTTCTTTGAATTTGTTTCTTATTCCTTGGGTGTTCAAGTGTAAGATTTTGAGGTTTTGTATTTTTATATATTAAATACAGTGCTGGTTTTAGTAATATCATAAATGTAAAGTGTGTATTGCGAATTTCATAATGGACAAAAATATCGAACAAAGAGTTTGTCTTAAATTTTGCATCGCTTATAGAATTTCGGGTTCGGAGTCACTGAAAATGTTACAGAAGGCTTACGGTGAATCGACTTTATCAAAAAATCGTGCTTATGAGCGGTTCAAAGCGTTCAAAAGCGGTCGAGATGTGATGAAAGATTTGCCTCGCTCTGGTAGGCCATCAACGTTTGCAACTGAAGTTAACATCGCAAAAGTGAAGGAAATAGTGACTGAAAATTCTCATTCAACTCTGAGCGAGATAGTCACCGCACTTTCTGTATCGCACGAGTCGATTCGTACCATTTTAACTAATCATTTGGGTATGAAACATGTTGCCGCTGGGCTAGTCCCAAAAGATCTGAATTTTCTCCAAAAACTCAATCGCATGAAAGTCGCTGAGGACATGGTAGAACGAGTCAATTCCAACCCAACATTCATGAAACGCATTGTTACTGGTGACGAGACGTGGGTTTACGAGTTTGACATGCAAACTAGTCAACAAGCTTCGAAGTGGCGCCTTCCAACTGAACCGAAACCGAAAAACCACGCCAAAGTCGATCAATAGTCAAAGTCATGTTGACTGTTTTCTTTGACTATCGCGGTGTTGTGCACTCTGAATTCTTACCGGATGGTTGAACGGTAAATAAATAATATTATTTGAGCGTTATGCGGCGTTTAAGAGAGCAAATTCGACGAAAAGGCCAGATTTGTGCAAAGAAAATTCTTGGATTTGGCACCACGATAATGCGCCTTCGCACAAGGCCATCATTGTGAACGAATTTTTGACCAAACACTCAACAAATACTATCCAGCAACCACCATATTCACCAGATATGGCTCCAGCTGACTTCTTTCTTTTTCCTAAACTCAAATTACCACTTCGTGGTACCCGTTTTCAATCGGTAGAAGACATAAACGAGAATTCGCGGCGAGAATTGAACTCAATTCCGAAAGCAGCATTTAAAAAATGTTTTGATGAATGGATTATTCGTTGGCGTAAGTGTATCGTTTCTGAAGGAGCATACTTTGAAGGTGATAAAATAAATTTGGATGAATAACAAACATTTTGTATATTATTGATCCTTTCCCGGTACTTTCTTGATAGAGTAGTACGCGCGATGTTTTGTCTAATTTAACAGACATATAATATCTAAAAAAACAAGGGGCGCAGTTATAGAAGCTCGCATAGGGCGCAGAAAAGTCTATTTACGGTACTGGTCCGGCTAATAGTTTTGGAAACGAAAAACTAGCTAAATTAATAGGAGATGCGAGTTATAGACAAAACCTACAGAGCTCCATCATCATCATCATAAAATAAAATACGGGCCTTTTTTGGTAAGGCAGGAATGCGTGTCACCCGAAATAAGTGTCTGGGTGGGTTTGTAGGACTCGCAACGCCTAGTCCCAACCTGCCGTGTGCAACTGTAACTTCTCTTGGCGCCTGATAGAGGAAGCCCCGGGAACGAGGGTCTGCTGCTCCGGTGCCCTGTTCGCGCCATGAAAACACTGGCCTAATATCTGTATAAATAAGTATGTAAAAGTAAGTATATTTTCATACAGTTTCATTACACTTTATCTAATCTCGAAATAGCTGCGTCGAAGTTTCGAGTGATATGATCGATAAGTGTATGAATCAGATGATAGCTACAAATATCGATAAACAAGGCAGCCATTATACAGTCCGGTGAAGTTTCAACCCCTGCGCTATTTTGCTTTGCTTGTTTTAAAAAAATAACATTAATTACGTCATGTCTAACCGTAAGTAGAGTTTATTTTGTATATAATATGTTGTGTATGCCGTTATGTATAGTTTTAACTACGTACAACAAACTATTAAATTCTAGAGCTTAAGTTTTCTTCGTTGCAAGGCTATCAAAAATTTTATCAGTTTATTTGTTCAAAAATGTAGTCATTGAATAATAGATACATAACAAAACGTCTTCATTGTATATCCGACTTCCTACTAATATTATTACAACTTTGTGACATGAGATGGATGTATGAATGTTTGTTACTCTTTTAAGCAAAAATTAGGGAAGGTATCTTAGGGACAATTGGTAGTTTCTACTACTAATTGTCCCGAAGTAAGTTAGGTATTCTTACCTTATCTATCCGAATAACATAGGTATACTTAGGCTATATCTTTAATTGTGTTATGTCTAACCGTAAGTAGAGTTTATTTTGTATATACGTTGAATGTTGCTATGTACATTTTTAATTCTACCAAAAAACTATTTAATTTTGTATTTCATGTATTCCTTTGTTGTCAGGCTTTATAAAATCTTATCAGTTTATTTGTTCAAAAAGCGTAAACATTGCACACTACAAAACCTCTTCATTGTATCCTACTAATAATAGAAATGCGAAAGTTCGGGAGTATGGATGTTTGTTATTCTATCACGAAAAAACTATAGAACGGATTTTGGTGAAAATTTGTAGTAGTAGCTTATATATCCGAATAACACATAGGCTATACCTATCTTTAGTTGCGTCATGTCTAACCGTAAGTACAGTTTATTTTGTATATCTGTGGTATATACCACTGCGTATATTACCAGCGCTAGAGCAATAAAATGTTCTAGCAAATGCTGAGGTGGTGCCATTTCAGACTTGCACGGACAACAAGTGTCTTTGTTTTACTTCTTTTATATCTTTGGTTTTGATTTTGATTTTATATTTTTGTTGTCTGTGCAATGTTTCCTGAATAAATATTTTTCTTTCTTTCTCTTTCTTTCTTTCTATATTTTTATTTCTACCAAAAACTATCTAATGTTGTAGTTTAAGTTTTCTTCGTTGCAAGGCTATCAAAAATCTTATCAGTTTATTTGTTCAAAAAGTGCAGACATTGAACAATAGATACAATACAAAACCTCTTCATTGTACATATGCTAGTATAAACAACCCAGACATATTAAATAAATAATAATATATTGGGACATCATTTACACACGGCCATCTGATCCCAAACTAAGCATGGTAGCAACAATCGTATAACCTGTACCGTAAATGCAGAGTGGTGTGCTATTCTACAATGGAAGCATCTAACAATGATACATTGAACTGTGTACAGTATATTTTCAGGCAGATATACAGGGTTACTTAAAACACCTACATCCACGCACAGATAGATAGCTAAAACCATAACCAACAGCTTGAAATTCAACTTTTGATATTTTGTTAGATTTGATTTTCGTACAAAAATAAGTATTAATTCAATTTTCCGCTTGAACATTCATAACTCTACGCGTATGATAAACATACGGTTCCCAAATTTATCTTCAACAAGCCGTAAAATAATCTGGCCAAGAAAGTGTTATTATTATTAGCAGTACCAGTACAGGTACCTAAATGCGCGCGTGAGCGTCGCCGTCGCCGCGTCGGTCGTCGCGTCATATGAATGAAACATAGACCTACTAATGTCTCGACAGTACATACACATTATATAACTATTATTAAATGTCAAAGTTAGTCTAGTAAAAGGTCTGTCTAATTTATGCTGATGTCGCGCCCGTCTACTATACGAACTAGAGGCTTCCTGAAATAGGTTCTTATGCTTAAATACAAATATACATGCATCCAAAATATACAAGCATGGAACAGTTAAAATTTTATATTGCCTTTAGAATGGCCGGCAAGGATCTATTTGTTGCAGCCCAAATATGGCTCTAAGGCATTTTTTTGCATTATAAACACATCGTCTATGTCTAAACTTCTGCCCCAAATGATAATACCATAACGTAGTATGGAACCAACATACCCATAATATGCCGTCATTGCGGCTTCTTTAGAAACCACTTGACTTATTCGTCTCAGCGGATAAACAAAACTATTTAATCTTGAACAGATATCTGCTATGTGATGATTTCCAATTACAAATACGATCGATTGTGATGCTGAGGAAATTATACATCTCTGTTTCCGTCACTGTCACCCCATCGTATGAAATATTTAGCTTTAGAGGTTTAGATTTGTATGTATGAAATTGCATGAATTGAGTTTTTTGTATATTAACCCTCAGCTTATTCACTGAGATCCATTCAATAGCAGTGGCAAGAGCCTTATTTATATCGGATTCATAGTCACGTCTGTTAGTACCCTTTACCGCAATCGAGGTGTCATCAGCAAATAACATGCATTTATGATTTAAAGCACTGGGCAGGTCGTTGATGTACAATAGAAATAAAAGTGGACCCAGTATACTACCCTAGGGTACACCATGTTTGTTTTCCAGGTAATTTGATAGTGAAGAGTCCAACACAAGGAACAACTTCCGTGCGTTTAAGCGCTTTTGCCATACCTACTATTAGAATCAAATATAACAGCTCGGTTCTATTGCAGCTGGCTTCTCTAGTTGCAATTGTCTCGTTTTATGAGGCTATAGCCTCTTTACATCATTCTGTCTCCTGCTTTGCTCTGGAGGGAAGTTGAACAATTAATTTTCTAACTCCTCCTTTTATTTCTTTCTGATTAAATTCGTTGTGGGATTCCAGACAGTTAAAGCGATTCCCCGGGACATGCCTGAGCCTCACCGCTCAGTGTCATTTCACTGTGTGCCACTGTTGATCCTGACTTACAGGAGTTGCAGTGGTGGGTAAGAGGGAGGTACTAGTCCCGATAAAAAAAGTGAAGATTCCAGTACTTTAGAACGTTCATTATATTTAGAAACTGTAACGCATTGTCGCCTTTTTCCTAGATATGATTCTAACCAGTTATGTGCTAATCCCCGGATTCCGTAAGCAAAAAGTTTGTCCAGCAAGCGTTTATGACATACAAAATCGAAAGCCCTACTCATATTCATGAAAATAACTGAAACTGGTATGCTTTCCTCAATACAATCAGTTATGGTCTTTATAAGTTGAAAAAGTCTGTCAAGTCCTGCGAGGTTGTTTGTGTTTTACAAATACAGTTCAGACAACCGATTATATATATAATAAATTTATTACCAGTCAGACAACCGATCGAGCATATGATTATGACGTTTGCCTACTAAATAATTACTCTAAGTGGACCAAATCCCATACCATACTCACGTGTTCATGCCCACTTGAGTATGGTTCGCCGGACCGTCTCAACTGGGTCGTGTTGAAACCGGTAGTAGATGAACCCACTGAGTTTGTTTCGCTGGGTCTTCTCAGTTGGGGCGCATTGGATTCGGTGGTAGCATTAAAGCGCGACCGTCGTTATTAACACAAGGTCCACCATAATAATAATATCTTAATATAGACAGAACCATTGACAATATGTAGTAAAAATATAGTTAAAACTATAAATTTTGATAATTAAACTTAAACATAGCTAAATATCATTGCTATTATAAAATATTTTTTATAAATGTTTTCATACAATCAATACAATGTGTACCTAAATATCTATGTAACTAGAAATAATAATGTATACAACTATATTACTACAAACATGTTCTCACTATTTAAAAGCGCTTTTTTAAAGTCTACGTGAATAAAAACCTTTTTTATTTTATTTATTATAATAACTTTGTATAGCTTAATGGTATATTTTTGATCAATCCAGATTTTTCAAAAAATACTTGAAACCACATTCATAGCATTATCGCTAAAACCTTACGTTGCGTCATGTATCTCCAATATTATTGCGCAATGTATAGCAATACACTGTGTTAATATTAGTTCAGTTAAACCCAATAGATCAAAAAGCACTCGTAGATAATTCTTTATTCAAAATTCAGATCCTCATGGACATCCTCCTCCATATTACGGCTACGGACCTCCACCACCTGGGGGTTACGCCTACGTGCCAGCTCCGGTCATGATGCCCATGCCCGTATACCCGCCGCCCCCTACAGTACCAATTCCGGAGCCGGTGCAGCAACCACAACCGACATATGTGACCAATTACATCTACCAGCAACCGCCGCAACCTGAACCAGTACAAGTTGTTGAAGGTGAGATACTTCATTATACACGCTTCACGTCATCATAACAGCTGTCAGAAGTCCACAGCTGGACAAAAGCCTCCCTCAAGAAACATCTTGGGGGGATAAGCCATAATTGCTAAGCTTGGCAGACGGGTTGGCGATCGCAGTAAGATGTTCATAGTGCTGAGAAAGACGCTGCTGCCCGCCCTCTGGTAGATATTCCCTCGGGTCGACTTCTACGCCCTCAACGGGATGAGATGGGGTGATGATATTCAGATATTTTCTGCCGTCACCACACAGCAATAAGGACTATTCTATTCATACTACATTTATATGAATAGATTACTACATTTGCAGACGTAATAGCATACGATACTGCCTGCACAAAAGGCAAGTCGTAGTGGTTTTGGTGACCAGTAAACATTCAATACGCACCGGAGATCCTGTGGTTCCTAGGTTTAGTCAGTGCGAGTCCGACATACCCACCCGCAGTCACGTTTTGCGAGTGGCATGCGAAGGCATTTCCCTGCCTAAACCTTCTATAACGTAAATACTGCCTCACCGCACATTGGGACAAAAAGCGTAATGCAGAAGTTTTATTAGCTCTTAACACCCAGTCACCTTGGTGTTAAGAGCTAATGGATTTTCAATGCGCTCCAAGAGCTGAAGCAGCGTAAGGTGGTGTACGCACCTTTGATTAGGAATACTGCAAAGTTAGGTAATATCGTATCATTTCGCCAACTGTTCCAGCTCTTGAATACTCGTATATCTAATGATTAGTTAGTCAGCCTACCTGTGGCTACAGTTTCATTAAATTCTTTGTTTCTTATTATAAATCTATCTATAATCGATTCTAAGTAAAACACAAGTTATTCCGTCACGACCTCCAAATAATATATAAAATGTAAGTAAATTCTGTCGTTAGATTCCCTCGCCACACGAATTATGGCAGCCGCGGAGTTGGTTGTGGATGGCGTCTCCAGAATAACACGGAAACCGGACCCGCCCCCACCCGTCGTTTGCCAGCCCATTATTGTAGGAGGAGTAGGTACTAAAACGTTTTGTAATAAAAAATATCTTGTTCCAACTGCTCTTAGAACAATAATAATACACTGACAAAAAAATTGGCATCTGTTCATCATAACAGCTGTAAGAATACACTGCTGAAAAAAGCCTCTCCCAAAAATTTTCTTGGTGGGATATGCCTTAATCGTTACGCTTGGTAGACGGGTTGGCGATGGCTGCTGCCCGCCCAATGGTAGATATTCCTTCTACGCCCCCCACGTGATAAGATGGGGTGATGATATTCTGAAATTCGCCGCCGGCACCTCACAATAAATCTGTTCTGGCATCTGATCGCTTGGGGACATACCAGATTTAATTGTAAATACAGACTATACCTACTGAAAATCACATGAACACACGCAAAAAATACCAGAACACCCGAATTGTAGCGCTACCATTCCCGAACCAAAAACACACAACCATTTTTCATCATACTTTCATTAATTTAGCCGTTCTAAAGGAGTTCAATTAAATAACCACTTTTATGAAGAATTATACCTATAAGGTAGTTTACAAGTAAATGTTTTAGGAAAAGTTTTGGAACCAATACGGCTTGCCAAAAATTAAGAAAATAATAGCTTTAATCGGATTTTTTTATAAAGTTTATGCCAAACAGAAAATAAAAACATTAAATTTTGTTCATATTGTCTTCAGCCTTATTCCTCTCCTTACTCACTATAGCTTTTCCCATATTCCGTTCACTGTCTATGGCATAATTCAGTTAAGTAATTCTTTATACGATAAAATTGTCAAACGAGCATACAACCCCCCTGACGGTTGCGGTTTATTGTCGTGGTTATGGACGCTTGCTGCGGTTGTAGTTATATATTTTTTTAATATTAACTGTTATTTTTTACAGCCTCCGATCCTATTGAATGGGTAGGCGCTTCAACAAGTACTGTGTCATCATTAACGCACAGAGCGTTCGTAGCTGGCCGAGAGGGTTGGGACGGCAGTCCCTTGTGTGTTATTAGGGCACATAACGGTGGTGAGTTCGTTCCCGGAAAGCTGGCCATCAAACATCGCTCCGCCTACATACCTCAGGGGGGAAAGGAAGTCCCTGTACATAACTTTGAGGTAATGTATACACAATGGTCTCTTAGAAGTTTAAAACGTTACACACTTCTAAGCAAATTTTATAATATTTCTTTCCTCGTATAGATCAAAGAAAAATCCCATATTTTGTCTTTTCTTGCTGCGCCAAAATGCCGCTCCTATTTGTACTGAATCCTCGTTTGGGTTCGAGCCTCGACTCTAGGTGGTTACGGAGAAGCATGTGAGGGTCTGTTATAATGGTGATGCTTTATGCAACTGTTACTTTACGTTGTTATGCGAAAAGGCAGGCCTCTCGTCAGATTGGAGATCGAAGAGGCTATTTCATCGTTACGAACTCAAACTAGCCATGGAGTACGCTGCTGCCAAAACTTCCGCATCAGAACTACTTGAATTGAAATATATTATTATAAATTCCCTGGATATTTCACGTTTTCACTTTGATTTTATTTAAAACTCAAATATGAGTGCCTACGTTTTAATTATATGTAGGGTGTGAGTGTCATTATGCGTTACGTACAATCATATTCCTTTATGCCACTCAATACTTGTTCGATACATTTATATATATGCTAATGGGGTAAAGATAATTTACAGTCATTACTTGTTTGTTGTGATAAACTCATGAGTCATGGTTGATATGACTAATTCTGAAATATTCCGTATTACTGATTTACTTATTTCCTATCGTCAATCTTTACAAAAATTCCCCATTAATCTACCTCCATAAAATAACTTCTTTAGCAACGCCGAGTATTCCTTTGCTAATCCAGCACAACAAATCACATCCGTCGGTAGCTTACAAACTACAACCTTTAGGTTAAAGGTTTGCCTCTAGAATGGTCAAGATCATGCACTGTTATCCAGACTAAAGAATATAATAATAATAAATTTATTTTATGTATCTGATAACAAATTATATACATTAATATAATTAAATACATTATTATTATTTAGTGATTATCACACTAGCAGCTAGTAAGCTGATGCGTGTGTTTTTGTATGCAATTTGGAAAAATTGTCAAGTCTGTTTTTGAAGCATTTTAAATTGGGTGCCTTTATGACAGTTTTAGGAAGTTTATTCCAGTCATTGATCACACGGTTTGGCAGGAAGTGTTTTAGTGGATTTCTTTTGTGGGGTATTCTGTTTAATTTTAGGGAGTGTCCTCTCAGATATTGATTATCACTTAGAGTAAACAAGTGCCTAATTCCTGCTACATTGTAGGACCCAGACAACATTTTGTAGGTTTCAATGAGACTTCCCCTCTGTCTACGTTTTTTGAGAGAAGTGAGGCCTAGGTCTTTTAAATAATTATAAATTTGCTAATAATTATATACATGTTGACTTCTACGCCCCCAACAGGATGAGATGGGGTGATGTTATTTTGATATTCACCGCCGTCACCACATAGCTTTGTTTAGTATAAATACAGTAAACATCAATGATATGAGATGATATACAGGTATAGCAATAAATTCTTCAGTGTTATCTTCGTCCAAACTAAAAAATAGAAAATACATAGAGCCAGGCTTGTTTTTTACATTATTGTTTAATAAAGAGGTAAAGTGAAAAAATCTAGCGAAATTATGAAATTTCTCATGTTATTTAAAATTATTTTGCAGGTTTTGTGCTGCCCCCCACATGCAGTGCGCTTCCTACCCAGCAGCAATGGGCAGGTGCCGGTAGGGGCTATCGCAGCTGGTAACACTCACAACGGTGAGCCGCTCTACATCGCGCGCGTCAAGCATCTGAAGTCCATTACCCCTGGCAAGGTAATAATAACAATGAGTTAGGTTACATAGTTAGGGCGTTTTTGTACACCAATGGCAATTTCTATAATCACGGGAATCCTATTAATATATTAAACGCGAAAGTTTGTAAATATGGATGGATGGGTGGATGTTTGTTACTCTTTCACGTAAAAACTACAGAATGGATTTTAATGAAACTTTACAATAATATAGCTTATACATCAGAATAATACATAGGCTACAATTTATAAAGCTATTGTGTGAATTGTCCAAATTATGGCGATAAGTGTCAAGTAAATAGAAAAAATCTACCATCTGCGAGCTATTCCGGCGTGCACTGCCAAAACCGCTAGAGGTACACACCCTACTACTAATGTTATAAATGCGAAAGTTTGTGAATATAGATGTATGGATGTATGGATGTATGTTTGTTACTCTATTACGCCAAAACTACTGAACGAATTTTGATGAAACTTTGTGGTAATCTAGGCTATATATCCAAATAACACATAGGCTATAATGTATAAAGTTTAACGCGTGTGAAAGCGCGGAGCATAGCTAGTAATTTATAATGGATTATCTTTTGACGACCGCCGAGTCAGTTGTTAGTGACCCTGCCTTCTGATCCAAAGGTTGCAGGTTCTATCCTCGCATAAGACCAATATTTGTGTTCCTGAACAAATATTTGTGTTTCTGAAATTATATCCATAGTATAAACATTGCTTAGTTAGGGCTAGATGGCATTGTGTGATACTTATGTCTCGGATATTTTAATTAATTATCGCTGAGACTATAAAAATCTCTACTTTCTCTTTTATTTTCAGAATAATGAAATTAGAACACTGACAGGATTTTTCCAACATTATTTACTGTTATTAAGTATTTTTATTATTTATAGAAATTTAACAATTGTAAGGTGGTCTAGTGGTTAGTGACCTTGACTGCTAGGCCAGAGGTTATGGGTTCGATTACCACCCGAGACAAATCTTTGTGTGATGAACACGGTTATTTGTTCTGTATCTGGCTGTAATTTATCCATAATATGTATGTATTTATAAATATATGAGTATGTTTATCAGTTGTCTAGTTGCCAAAGAATAGGCTGTACCTATACTATTTGCGTTGTAGCATGGTGCGGGTGACAGTTTCAGTAACATTTCGTTTCACTCTCGAAAGGCGCAGCGATTTACAAATTATGTCTTAGTATCTCAGCTGTACCACATTTGTTACATATTAAATCATTAATAACTGTAGTAAATTGAATTAAATGCAACCAAATTAAATTAAATTGAATGAAAAAATAAGCAAAGCGTTATGCGTATAATGTAATGTCATAGACGTATTTAGTGATGGGATGGATTGCTACGATGGGTAGTCGATATTTTTGTATAATAAAAAACTTTTGTGCATAGGTGTGCATAGGTAAATTTTTATTGTTAAAATGCCATGTTGCCTATAATTATACAACAAAACATTAGGGTAAGGTAAAAAGGCATTTAATTAGTCTGAACTCGTATCAGATCCTGACTCTGAATTGTCACTTAATTCATCATCAGAATCTGTGACGGATATTATTAATGATGACTCTATTATGTTGTCAATATGGATGTCACGATCCCAATCAGACATAATTACGATTTTTTTTAAATCATTATATTATTTACGACATTAGACCAGATTTATGCTGCGAGTATTGTTAGCAATAAAAATGTATTGCACATCCCTAGTAATGTGGTACTTACAGACGTCAACGTCAAATAAGTAACTGTCACCCCCACCATGCTACAACGCAAAAAATATAGTTTGGGATAAGACGACGTTGTTATAATTGTCCCAAGATATTTATATTTATTTGTTTATTTAAAATGCTACTAACATATAATCAAAACTTACATAGTATTAATCTTAAATACCTATAAATAAAAAGGCTATAATACCTGAAACTATTATGTATGTACCTAGGCCCTATAATTAAAAAAATACTTATCTTTTCCAATATACCTATGATTCTTAATTTTTGCAGGTACACTCAAGTCACGGATGCTGTTATATTTCTTTTGGTGGAACCGAAATTAGCTACAAGAACTATGAAGTGCTGTGCAGGATTGTGGGTTGAAGACTGTTCTGTAAAAACAAGATAATATCCGAACAATTGATATCAACGCGTTCAGTTATGCATATTTTGTAATAGTATCAAAATTGTGTGTAAAATGTACAAGGTGTTTCTTACTCATGTATTGTATTAGCTTTAAATCATGTAATCTACTTCTGATACACCTCAGTACATTTACTTGCATTGACTGATTGTTAAAAATTATTTTATGGTTTTTTTTCTGGGTAAGGCAACATTTCGTTTATGTATGTTATTTTAAATTGTTTAATTATACATTATTGTTATAATAATTATGGTTCTCACTTTTTAAAATTATAATTAGTACTTATATTTATTTATGCAATACATTTTTAAACTAAAGTAATATTGCGCTATGAATGTACACAAAATTGAGCGCCGTGCTTCCCTCACCATAGATACCATACCATAGTTACGTAGCCCGCTTGGATTTTTTTTCCCGGAAATAAATTCAACACCAGCATGTTCCGCTGCGGATCTCACAGCACTATTCATTAATATTTAATTAGATACCAAACAATAAACCAAATACGAAACATTCGATAATAATATACAGTGATTTGTAGAAAGTAAAACATTATTGGACATTTATTCGACACGATGTGTTTTTCAGATATATGACCTATATGCTATATTACTACAAAGTTTCATCAAAAACCATTCCGAAGATTTTCCGTGAAAGAGTAATATACATCCATACTCATAAACTTTCGCATTTATAATATTATAGGAGGATTTATATCGATGAAACTTTAAGCCATTGTGTTTTCCTTTTTGCTAATACTAGAGCATATTGTCAAAATACATATAAATGAAGTTCCTAGGTCATGGAAGATCAAACTATATTGGATGTATGCCCTTAACACCAAAGAACCCCTTAAACCTGAGCCATAGGTCCAGTCAAGATTTTTTCTTTAATTTCCTTTAGCTTCCTTTGAGCACCAGGGCACGACCAGGGTGACATAGGCGACGGAGACTTTTGACGACACGTGAATACAATTAAGTAAATAGGTTTTTGACTCCATTAAAAAAGCGGATCCAAATTAAGTCATATCTCGTTATATTGCTGTTGATTTTAAACGGTTTTGATTACGTTATCGTTGATTAAAGGTGATTAAATTACTCAGCACTGCCCCACCCAAACCCCTAGAATCGAGCATATGTAAAAAAATGAATAATACATACTTAGGTACATAATATACGTATGGCATAGAATGAATTTCTTTTTTTACTGCTCAATGCATATGACAATAGCAACACACAGGCCTTGCCGTCCCATCCTTCCCCTGGCCCCGACGAGGTCTGGTGACCTTACTCACACCCAGAACTACAAGATTAACATAATATTCATCATCATATCAGCCCAAAAAGTCCACTGCTGGACAAATGCCTCCTCCAAAGATCTCCACAGTGGTCGGTCCCCATCCAGCGGCTTCCCGCGACCATTGCATGATCGTCGGTCCACCTTATAGGGGGCCTACCTACACTGCATCATCCAGTTCGTGGTCGCCACTCGGGGACCTTTCTGCCCCAGCGGCCGTCCGGTCTACGAGGTATTTGCCCCGCCCACTACCACATCAGTTTGGCAATTCTTTGGGCTATGTCGGCTACTTTGATTCGCCTTTGGATTTCAAAGTTTCTGATTCGGTCGCGCAGGGAGCAATATTAAGATGATACAGCCGATTACTGTCTGCAGGGCAAGGGCCCCCTCTCACAATAACAGGGCATAGGCAGTAGTCTACCACGCTGGCCTAGTGCAGTTTGGAAAATTTCACATGCCATCAAGAACATTTTGGAGAACTCTCAGGCATACAGGTTTCCTCACGATGTTTTCACCGCAAACAAATTAGCTCAGTGAGTAGTGCACGCCTTGATTTCAAATGCAAACGGTTTGACCGTTGGAATCTCTGGGTTATCTCGACTTTGTTGCAGCAACGAGATACCGCCAAGAATATAATATTTGGCAGCAATAGTAAGTAGAATAATACTTCATACCCAGTAATCGAATATACTTAATTATGGCAGTTGTATGACAACAATAGAGGTGTTATTTCTTACTTCACCGGCACCTAAGACAGCCTGCATAAAACGTAATGTATTCTATATCTCTGCAGTGTTATTAAATATTTTCATATCATAAAGGTAGCTGTGCCTTGGGGTATTTTTTTTATATATGTTTAAGTACCATTGCTGAAGATTTATCTAACCAATACATAAAACATCATTCAGATTTATGTAGTAGCTCTTGAGAAACTCATGCACATTCACTTTACGGGTCGAATATAGAATCTCAATATCTGTAGTCGGTTAATAAAGATCGATACGTAAATATATATTCGATCTTCTGTAACATTTAGTTATCTAGTTTGTATATTTATTTAGTAGGCAACCTTAATTATGAAATAAATAATCATACCTTTTATTATTTTATTCATATAAATACTTAAAAATAAAATAGCGTTTATTTAGAAGAAATTATCGAATTATCTTTATAGATGCTGGAAAGTCTTTGAGGATCATCTAGCCATCGGTCCGTGGCCATGCCCGTGGTCGCCCATTTCCATGCCAGGTGGGGGCGGGGCGAAGTTGGGCCCCGCATGATCCACAACGGTTACTTGTCCTGGTTCATCATCCCCGTTAGAACTACAACACGCGCCCATCTCTGCCGGTGGAAACTGTAAAATGACAATATTTTTAGACGCAAGGTCTAGCAAGTAAGTCGCGCCTACTAAATAACCTGCGCCGAGAGCACAACCCATGAGATGATCGGTTTTCTGAATATGTGAAAGGTTTGTTTGTTCCCAAATCTTAAAATCCAAATTTGGTGCAATTTTTAGGTGCAATGTGTTGAACTGACCACTGAGTTATAACTCCGTTTCCATCGGCCACATAGATTCAACATAAAAAGACTTCGCACATAAACTTGGCTAGCCTAACTTATCTCGAGGTTTGATAGAGCTACGCCATTTTGAATTTTGTATTGTATTATCTTCTCATTAATTGGATGCCCATATTTCGGGTTTGAAATACCGGCATAATGTAGACTGGTATGATGAAAATTATGAGATCCCTACTACAACAATCAATAAACACCATGACCTATTGTGACGGCATGATCGGCATAATGGCGGAAGTCAAAACTAGTGAACTAGAACTAAATAAGCTGTCTCGGAAAATAAAAGACAAGTGGTGGCGAGATAAAGCAAAATACATTCATTCAGTTCTATTGTGAGGTTCGCGAGCTGGTTGGTACTTCCGTGTGAGTTGTACCTGTGAGCACCTCTTGGCAAGTAAAGTGTGTACTAAAGCTTTGGGCAGAGCAATTTAAACAATTTGCTCAATGTTAATCGATCACCTGATCTAAATCATATCAGTTTGATGATTCAAGCTGCTGGAGGCTGCGGAGCTCAACGTATGTACCTTTATTTCGTGACAAAGTAGCTCCTGCCATCAGACAACAGAAAAATAAGCCGGCTGTAAGCATTGAATTTATATCACCTAGCTCAAGATCAATGCCTACCGTCCGCTTTATTTTAATTGTTGGAGGACGGTGGCGAGGACCTGCATTATTTTGTATGGGAACTATTTATTCGTATGTGGGAGGAGGAGCGGGTTCCAGACTCATTTAAAGTGTCTCACATATTCCCCTCTACAAGAATAAACGTGACCGGTCGTATTGTAGTTTTTATCGCGATAAAAACTACAATACGACCGGTTAGAACTTCGCCTTTATCGAGATCAGACCAGATCCGATCTTCAGAAAGTGGAGGGATATCGCGATATCCCTCCACTTTCTGAAGATCGGATCTGGTCTGATCGCGATAAAGGCGAAGTTCTAAAAGGCTCACCTATACCAATAGAAGAAGATACTAGTTCTATTAAAACGACTTAGATGAAGTTAGCGCTGAACGTCTCAGAGCCTCGGGGTGCTCTTAGAGCGTTTGAAATTGTTGTTATTATTATTAAATGGGAAGAAACTGAACAAAAACTGTTTATTCGACTACGAAGGAAATAACAAAATCATTTTCCATTTGGTCAATTATTTCAAAGTTTGCAAGACGTAATACTGTAAGAATATTCATCTAAATAGGTAATCATAAACCTATCCAGACATTCTTAATTATGTTAAATATTAATAGTTAATTTATGAAAGTTTAATATTAATAGTAAGTTTAGTTATTTTTAATGTCATTTAATGAAGAAAATATTAAAACGGTACTTACTTCTTACGGGCTGTACTTCCTCAGAATAAATGATCAATTTCCATACAAACAACCTGCTAATCTACTTGTTTTACTTTTACAAAATCATATAGCAGTGAAAAGATAAGATACATGTAGATTATTTTTTACCGATAAAATATATAAAATACTTTACCGAAAATGTTTACTCACCGATGAAACAGTTATACCTATTATTTATATAAGGCTTTCCACACCACCCTGTTAAATTCAAGTATAGCAATTTTGTATGAATATAACTGTGTGAAGAAGAACTTAATATTATCACGTTTCCTTGAAACAGTTAGATAATCATATCGAACCCGTATCGGTTAATCATAGATAATATATATATTCATAGGAATTTTGCGATATACAAATTTCAGTAGAAATGTATGAATTTTTATTTTATAGGGTATTTACTCGAACTGAACCAGGAACTTCCGTTATTGTATCCACAGAGCTCACTCTCCAGCCCTGCAACATATCCATGCCAACTCTGAAATAATAATAATAATATCTAGGGACATTGTCACACAGATCATCCTAGCCCCAAACTAAGCAAAGCTTGTACTATGGGTACCAGGCGACGATATACATACTTATATAGATACATAAATACTTATATACATAGAAAACATCCATGACTCAGAAAAAAATATTCGTGCTCATCACACAAATATTGGCACTTACCGGGATTCGAACCCAGGACCACCAGCTTCGTAGGCAGGAGCACTACCGACTAGGCTACGGTGACCGTCAATGGGTTTATTTATTTCGGATCTTACTGGTTTTATGTAGGTGTGCAGCCACATCTTTTAGCGATTTGGCTTGCTCAAGAGCTGCTTCCTATGCTATGCTCCTGATTAATTTATGTTTTAACCTTAGATTTTTTCCACGTCCGTACGATGCGTCCGTGCCTTTGTAGGTTTGTTATTTCACATTATTTAATTTTAAAATAAACTGTATACATAATGCTTTTAATAATATAGTTAACCACTTTTTAATTTAATATATTTTCGCCGATTTTGTATCTGTTTGCCCCCTCGTTATTAAATTGTATTGTAGGTATACTATGGCAGGGCAATCCAGAGCCCTCCCAGGGTACGTGTCCCAAACATCTGGGACATGGGGCGCAAAAGGGGGGCACCGGAGCAGCAATACCGCGTTCCCGGGACTCCCGCCATTAAGCG
The DNA here is from genome assembly GCA_951640165.1 of Pseudoips prasinana. NCBI lineage: Eukaryota > Metazoa > Arthropoda > Insecta > Lepidoptera > Nolidae > Pseudoips > Pseudoips prasinana. The sequence goes on from OX621245.1 coordinate 17,471,317, forward strand.
CCAAAAAAAGTCCACGGCAGGTAGGTTTAGTCCGTGCGATCCATGGTCATTTATGGGGCGCCCGTCTGGTCTGACCGCCTGACGGGCGCCTCCCGCTGCAGAGCTATCTTGAACAGCCTGCAGCGTGTGGTGGCCATACGGATCGCACGAGGATACCGAACGGTATCCTTTGACGCGGCGACACTCCTGGCGCCATTTGTTCTCCTGGCGGCAGTCGAAGCGACGGTTTACACCGAGACCCGCGTCCGCCGGGAGAGCGGTGAGGCGCCAGAGCAGACGCTCGTTGCCTATAGGCGGGATGCACACCGGCGCGTACTAACACAGTGGCGCGCACGGCTTGAGTTGTGACGCCGTGGTCTCCTTCTGTGGGGCAGTTTTGCTGCAGAAGGAGGCCGCCAAACGGGATCGAGAACGAGCCGATCCCGCTCGTAGGCGGAGGAGGCGTCGGGGTGGCGGCGGCAGCCGTTAGCCCAACTCCCCTCGGGGCCGCGGCGGCAGTGGACGCAGCTGGTGGTATGTCTAGAGATTACTACGCTAGTATAACTGATAGTATAACTCGGCTGCAGCTTTTATAACTACATTTTCGGTTGTCAACACCCAAGCTTTGTGTATGGATAGGGCGATGTACATAACCGGTGCCGCCTACATAGTGTTTGTTTATTTATTTTAATTGTGCTCTTGTGTGCCTTTCAATTTTCGGGACCTTGTACGTATTTTATATGAAACATTGCTGTAGATCTTATTCCTGGCGAGACCTACATCTTTATGGTACCTGCGGGTGTATCATTTTATTTATTTAATGTAACATAGTCTTGATATGAAAAGAGCCTTACGGAATCCTGAAATTCACTTTTGTTTATTCTTACAGCCTGAGACCTGTTGTTTAGGAAATCTTTAAAAAGATCTAATGTAGTGCCACGTATACAAATTGACTTCAACTTACAGATCAAGAGATCAGGAGGGGTACAGAAACAGTCTCAAAGGCTTTTGCTAAATCGAGAAATATGCCTATGAGCATTGGTTTAAAGTATCGTTGGACAGATGTTTTTACCGTTATTTGATGTCGTTTATGAATGGAACGTCCCTAGCTCCAGCTAGTCGTATCGGGAATACTATTCCCAAAATGGTTCATGAGAGACTCGTCGATTAATAGGCGTTTGCTTTCTGGCCTCGAAGAGTTTTAGTCAAGGCTCCTTTGGGAATAGTGTTAGCAACGGGGATTATTTACACTGTTCGTAACAGTTAACTAGTCCAGGGGCAATTCATACCCATTCTAGGATAATAATTCGTACCATTATGGGGCAAGCAAGTATGTTGGCATCTTAATTATGTATTTTAAATAATTTGATAAGTAAATCTTAAACCAAAGATAACCAAAAAATAGATCCGATACTGTTTCATTTCATTTAACAATGCTTGCCTTTCACGCCGCAGGTCGTGGGTTCGATTCCCACCCAGGACAGATATTGCATTTGCATGAACATGTCTGTTTGTCCTGAGTCTGGATGTAATTATCTACATAAGTATGTATTTCCAAAACAAAAGTAGTATATGTACTTACTAAACTGTTATCTGGTTTCCATAGTACAAGCTCTGCTTAGTTTCACACACGGTCATCTGATCTTTGGATCAGATGACCGTGTGTGAATATAATTACCAGGATTATACCATTATTTCAGAATTTAAATGTTTTGACTTGCAACTCGATTTGTAGATCAGGAGAGATGACAAAACATTGACGAATAACCATTCGATGAACACAAGATGGGTGCACCTGTTCATATACAAATTAACAAGTTAGACGAAGTTCCATACATAGACTCACGCCTGTTTCCCAGGGGGGTAGTCAGAGACAACGGATTTCCATTTGTCACGATCTTTACACACCTCTTTTGCCTCCTATACTGTCATTATATTTTTCATACATTCTTATTTATTTTATTTTATTTATTTTAAACTTTATGCACAACAATGCACAAAGGCGGACTTAATGCCGAAGGCATTCTCTGCCAGTCAACCTTGGGGTGATGCAGAGATTGCATGGTAGGTGCAATAAGAGCTTAAAGAGTAAAACTGAGAGTAAAAAATGTAGATACTTCATACAATTACATAAAATACACAATACCTATATTATAATATACTACTATATATCCATATATATTATACATATACCTACATATAAATAATACAAATAAATAAAATACCTAATACTAATGTGATGATTCTGCCAATAACTTTTTGGTTATATGCTCCCGCGTTTTCTTTTTGAAAGAATAACGACTTTTTGCCATTCTGATTTCTGATGGAAGAGCATTCCAGAGGAGAATGGATTGTATAAGAAAAGAAGAGTGGATGAAGTCAGAGCGGTGTGAAGGACAGTGAAGGATGCGGTTATGAGAAGAACGCAGATTTTTATTGTGTTTTAAATGAAGGTATTGAAATTGAAAAGTTAGATATGAAGGAGAAGAAACGGAATCTAGTAAAGTGTATAGAGTAGTCAGAGCACGTAAGTTTCTGCGCTGGCGAATTGGTAACCATTTTAATTGCGCGCGGTAAGATGACACATGATCGTATTTTCGTAGATTGAAGATGAACCGAATGCAGTTATTTAGAAGTCGGTCGAGCTTATTGAGGTGATCTGCATTCAGGTCAAAGTAGCACACATCACCATAGTCAATTTTACGAAGGATTAAGGACTGCACGAGCATTACTTTAGTTTTAGATGGAAGGAAGTTTTTGAGACGATAGAGACTCCGCAGAATGTATGTGACACTCTGGCTGACAGCAGCAATCTGGTTCATCCAGCTAAGAGTCGTATCAATCTGTAACCCAAGATTCTTTACACATTGGCTGAATGGAATGGCGGATTGATCAAACATGATGCGTGGCATTTGATCTAAATTTATTCTGCTCATCAAACGCGAGCTTCCTACAATGATGGCTTGGCATTTGTCAGGGTTGACTGTGAGGCCAAACCTATCAGACCAGCTTTTGATTAAGTCTAAGTCCCTATTGAGCTTCCCAATGACTTCAGGCAAACTATCTGTACCCGCCTGAGCATAAAGTTGAAGGTCATCGTAAAGTCATCATAAAGATGATATGCACTCTGAAGATCATAAGTTAAAAGGTTTATAAAGACAGAAAATAAAAGAGGAGAAAGAATACCGCCTTGTGGAACGCCTGTGTCGAGGTTTGTCCAGTTTGATGAAGTCTCTCCGACACGTACTGACTGTTGACGTTCCAGAAGATATGAGAAAAACCATTCCAGCGCTTCGTCTGAGATCATAACATGGGAAAGGATGGATAGTAATTAGTAGGATATCGTGACTGACGGTATTAAATGCGTTGGAAAAGTCCACCAAAACCATGACCGTGACTTTGGTTTCCTCCGTGCCTGCTCTAATATCGCCAGTCACTTTAAGGAGTGCAGTGGTCGTACTATGCCCTGGTCGGAAACCAGATTGCAGCATACTTATTAAGTTGTTAGTGACTACAAAACTGGAAAGCTGTTTGTGGACACAGGATTCTAGTATTTTAGAAAGAAAAGGAAGTATGGAGATTGGACGGTAGTGCGTAGGAAGTGAAGGATTAGAGGCTTTAGGAAGGGGAAGGACATAGGCTTTACGCCATAAGGACGGGAATGATCGAGATTCAAGGGAATGGTTAATAATATGGGAAATGACAGGAAGCAGTTGGTTTAAAATTGAGTTGATCATTTTTCGGCTGATACAATCACAACCAACTGCATTGGATTTGATAGAAAGGATTATCTTTTTGATCTCGTTTGAATCGACTGGAGAGAAAGACAAAGGGTTTATATTAGGACGCGCTAGACCATTTACAAAGGCAATAGTTTGAGATTTGGTCAGATGATCAATGGACGAAGTAGTGGAGAAATGATTATTAAGATCATCCAATCCAACAGAGGTGGGAAGGTCTACAAGTCGCGGCTTGCCGATACCGAGAGTTCCTAAGAATTTCCAAATATCGGCAGGTGTAGAAGAAGATATACTGTTTAGAATATGACAGCGTTTAGCGTTGCGTATCATCTGATTACACCGATTCCTAGCAACCCTATAACTCTCCCAGTTATCGTCGCTACGTTCCCTTTTAAACTTACAGAATGCTCGGTATCTACGTCTCATCGCCATTTTAACTTCTTTAGTCATCCAAGGAGCTGGTGGGCGCTTAAATTTTACTTTAATGACCGGCGCGTGGCTGTCATAAAGTTTAGTGACCATCTCATTAAACATGCGGACTTTATCATCAACAGAGCTAGCCTCGATCAAAGTCCTTCAGTCGATTTTAGATGCATCCTCGCGTAACTGTTCCACATTCATACGTGCGAAAGAACGCACGTGCAGTACCTTAGGTTTGAGTTTTGGAGGTTTTAGGACATAAGAGAGGAAAACTAGGTCGTGCTGGCGCTTCATGCTGGCCGTGTGAAGAAACTAAGGAAAGGTTAGAGCAGAGTATTAAGTCGAGCCAAGTATCATCGCCTGAAATATTATGATGGGTGGCTTGGAGAGGCAATACTTTCAGACTGCTTGACTCAACTATATGCAGGAGTTTTCTAGAACGCAGGGAATTATGGGAGAGGAGGTTGGTGTTAAAATCTCCCATGATGATGTGGTGAACATACTCCGAACCCAAAGATTCCAGTACCAATTCGAAATCGATGAAGTAATCAGAATTAGGGGGACAATAAACCACTCCAATAACGGTTTTCGAGCCTTTGAGTGAAGCTTCGAGGAAAACAAATTCGGCGGAAGCAGACGAGTTCGGGGGAGATGTGGCCAAAACCTTAAAAGGAAGATCACTTCTAATGTATATTGCGACACCTCCACCCGCTTTATCAATTCGGTCATTCCGAACAAGAATAAATCCAGGAAGAGAATACGTAGTGGAGGGCAGGTGAGGTTTAAGCCAGCTTTCAGAAATCAGAATGGCGTGGACGTTGCAATCAGTAAAGGCGTCAAGTAGGTCACTATAATGGCTGGGAATACTTTGAGCATTAATGTGGCAGATATTCAGTAAATTAGTCCGGCAATTATTAAACTGATTGCGTAAAATATCACCAAGAGTATCAGTCAGCGAAAGATAACTAACATCGGAGGAGGTTGTCGATCCATTGGCAGATAAAAAAGAATCATCATCAGTATCACTAGATATAAAAGACATAATAATATAGCATATACGATAGTTATAATAAATTAATAAATAAGTATATAAATAAAATAATGGTAGATTAAAAAATAATAATTAAAACCATAAAAATAATGAAATGAAAAGCACAAAGGTATACTTTGCACCACCCGCCAGCATACAAACTACATTATAATGGAAAGCAGAACTCCTACAATAAAGATAAACAGTCTTAGATAACAAAATAAATGAAAATCTTAGACATCAAAATACAAAAATAATTACTACTGAAAAGAACGGAAATATATTGTTCCAATCCATAGTTACATAAGAGTAAGACACATTTTTAATAAGACTGGAACGCACTTAGAGAAACTAAACGTAACGTCATTTTGACATTCTCTTGATGTGACAGTACACAGTTTGACAATTAATTGACAATCGTAATAATTATACTAAAACTAATTTATGGAGGGTATAAAAATAATATTATTATGATAAGTAAATGAAAACTAAACTAGTAACCTCGAAATGAGTACCTAATTGATATGACATGGAAAACATCATGAATTTTACAGTGGTAAGTAATTTTACAGTGGTAAATTAAGCCACATTTTAATGCGGATATACTAAACTAACACATTTTTTCAGATTTTCACTGGCTCCTGTTGTTGAGAATTGTCAGCCTTGGGATACTTTATAGTGAGGAGAGTTAGCTGCTCATCTGTGAAGATCTTGTGACGCTTTGCATCCGCCGTTTTGATGACGATAGTGCAATCTTGCGTCCAAACTGAACGCATAGAGAAGTGTTGGCGTGCTCTGGCGAAGACTGCTTGCCTGGGCCTTGTCAGGAACTCCTTCATGGACACTGAAGATCCCTTCAATTTGGCTTTATTACGCCAGACTGCTGATTTGACCTCCATACTAGAGAAGCGCGCCAGAATTGGTCGATGATGTTCCTTATTTGGTGTACCAATACGATGACATATTTTTATACATGAGGAAGAAACGTCACAGAGCCCGAGTTTTGTGCTGATAAGATCTAATAGCACCTGACTGCAGTTTTCATTCTTTTCTTCTGCAACACCTGAGAATACCAATGCCTTCCGTCTGCTCCTGGTTTCCAATTCGTCAACTTGCTTGGCACACTCACGAACCTGCTGACGAAGAAGGCTCATGATATTGAAAATAAGCTCCCGGAAGTTTCTTAACTCTTCTGATAAGATCTAATAGCACCTGACTGCAGTTTTCATTCTTTTCTTCTGCAACACCTGAGAATACCAATGCCTTCCGTCTGCTCCTGGTTTCCAATTCGTCAACTTGCTTGGCACACTCACGAACCTGCTGACGAAGAAGGCTCATGATATTGAAAATAAGCTCCCGGAAGTTTCTTAACTCTTCAACCACTTTAGCCATAGTGTCCTTCCCAGAGCGCTGTCCTTCCACTGCAGTGGCACTTTGTATCATTCTTGCCGGTACTTTGGACTTGGCCTTTCTTGAGTACACCTCCGATTTAAGAGAATGTTCAAAATGGTCTTCCCCTTCCAGTTGTACCATTCACACAGGTCAAGTATACTTATTTTGTTCATCTTCTTTCTCTTTTCATTACACGAAGTAAACTAAAATTACTTAGTCATAAACGCCTGGCTGCAATTCTTCAGTGCAAGCAGCACCCGACAAATAACCATCACTACAACATTATCCTATATTAAATAATTTTCGATTTGGTATTTTTTTTTCTTGTTCTGATACACGTGGACTTTGGTATGGTACATGGTTTTAGTTTTGGACATAATGTGTACCTTTCTAACTTTTAAACGTGGCATTACCGGCAGAAGAGCTCTAGCATATCAGCTATCCCCATTGACTTACCTATATGTATAACTAGACACGCTGTTTCGAATAAAAACTCTGTCCCAGTCCGGCTGTGCGCGAGATGAGGGGCGCGCGCGCGGCGGCCAAAATTGCTTACTGAGTTGCAGCGCGGGCGCTGCAACTCGGTGAGCGAATTCTCACTATGGGATTGCGCGTCTAGTAGAATACATATAGGCTATCCCCTATAAAGAATTCCAGTAAAACGCGGGTTAATTCAAGTTTTTATAGGAAACGATAACTAATATCATATAAAGCTCGTTTATATTACTTAACTCATATGTTACGGAGCTATACTCTTGCAGACAAGCAATATGCCCCAATATGTTCTATAATAACACGGTGGTTTATGTAAATATCGCATTATGGCCTGGCCTGGCTTGCGGTAGGGTCACTAACATCTAGACTGGTAAGCCAGAGGTCGTCGGCTAAATACAAAAAACAAGACCTTGTCCTGGGTCTTTTGTGTTTTAGATCTTTGTGTGATAAGCACAATTATTTATTCTATGTCTGGGTGTAATATATCTATAATATGAACGTATTTAGAAATATATAAGTATGTTTATCAGTTGTCTGGTTACCATGGTACAGGCTCTTTCACGTTTGGGATCAGATGGCAGTGTGTTTCTTGTCCCAAGATATTTATTTTTATGTGATTGGCCATTAATAATAATAGATTCATTGTAATAATAATGTATATAGTAATATGTAATAGTGTTCTTTCAATATTTAATGTGACCAATTAATTTTATGCCAATGCCTATCTGATGAATCGTATGTTCGTATCGTGTCCTAGTATTCTAATAGATGGGCAAAAACACTTCAAGTACCAAAGCTATTCGTTTCATAGAATATACAGGAAATTAAAAAAGCAGTATGTATATACATTCAAAGAACCATCAGTGGTTACTGTTAACACTGCCAATGCCAAAGTGTATCCAACACGCCATGTTACTTATTATTTTAGAGAAAAAAGGTGCACATTGAAATCTTATATCGGGATATATGGGCAGTAGTTACCCTAATGTCATAATTGTTCAAGCCGCCCAATAGGCCTCTGACATGGCTTAACGTCCGTTGTCTAATGACGAACCGGGACCGACTGCTTAACCTGCCCTCCGAAACACGGAGACGCTCAGAAATTAATCCACTTTGGTGGTCACCCATCTATGGATTGACCGCTTGCCGAGTTACTTCACCTCGCGGGTCGCTTACGGACTGGTGAGAGCATCTAGCTGTGAATACCATCTACAATTATAGCTTGTACCAATCGAATATACTTAATTATGCTAGTTTTATTACACTCTTGGTGTAATTCCTTACTTCACCAGGACCTAAGAAACCCTGCATAAAGTCATGATGAATCTTGACACTACCAGAGTGTATCCAACGACATGTTACTTAACATTCAATGTGCGCCTTTATTGCCCATAAAGGTGCACATTGAAACCTTATATCGGCAACTTTGTTGTATTAGGTTTTATCAAGTTACAAGGTAAGTGCAATCTTCATTAGATAACATTTATTTGATAAGTAGTTTATATTTACAAACAGATAACAACGCTTTATCACAACAATTAGTTGATATAGGTACTATCAGGACTTACAAACAAAGACCAAGGGTTTGTTCCGCGTTCGCCTCGCGAAGTTTTGCCCCACATAAAAAATTCCGCATTCGCCATACATTTTGTTCCTTTTTAGCCCCAAATGTAATATTTATTTTAAAATTAACATTTTATTCCTGTTTCGTCCTATTTTCCTTTCCGTATTCGCCTCGAATACTTTTTGTGAGCAAATTAATAGAATTTTAGTACAGACAGCATGAAAAGTTTTTAAAGACAATAATTATATTTAATCACAAACTAGGTAGGATACTATGGTAGACTTAGTGGTGGCCTACTTGGTATTGGAGAAACAGCGATTGAAAAGTATGATAAATATTATAATTAAAATATTGATAAAGATACTTACACATTTCTAACTTCCTGCACATAATAGATCAGTTCCACCCGTACAACAAAATACCCATTTAAGATTTGACTTGAATGGAAACCAAAACCACATATTTTGGCCTAGCTTTGCGTTTGTATATTATTTAACCAAAGCACCAACAGGCCTTTCATAATAATAATATTATAACACGTTTTAATTTGCTAACCATACTTTGGTTGGTACTAGAAAGTGGGGCGAAACAGGAATCAAATTTAATAAGGGGCAAAAGAAGAATTCTTTGGAATGTAGGACGAAAAAGTGGGGCAAATGTGGAACAAACCAGACCAAGAAATGATAAAATAACAAAATATTTCTGTAATATAAATAAATGCAAAAATAATAAATTACCCAATAATTTAAAGAAAAATATTTTTTGGTTTTGTAGGGTTAAGAGTATTAAATAGTTGTTCGTAAGACCACCTTGATTTTATAGTCAGCTGTAAGCTAGTCGGTCAGCAGTGAATACTCTATTCAAAGAAATGTACAAAATATTGGATGAGGGTAATAAAGTACGTTAAAATAAAGTGTCACAAAAAAGAGTTCTGAGGCCAAAAAACATACATACATATAATAAAATACAGTCCACAGGTTTCGGCCATATTAAAGACGACGTAAGTACTTTATTTTAAGTTTATGTTTTACATTGGTTATTCTAATATTAAAATTGTCCTTTATTTTCCAAATAAAGTACAATTTTAGGTTCTCGTTGTTCGTAGGTATATGATTAATATCTATATACAATGTTCAGTTATACATATAACTGTGGCCTTTTAAATTACGGGTGTACTATGCCAAAATGAACGCCAAGTTATCGAATGACTAAATACTGGAACTTTCATAATATTGAATAGTTAATAAATTAAACGCAAGAGAAACAACAAATGAATCGTTTATACGATTCAATTGTTTCTCAATATATGGTCTCAGTTCTAACCTAAGCTAACCCACTTTTCTAGTAGCGATGTTCCATTTATTAACCATTCTATATTATAAACGTGTGTTTAGACATTCGATTACTTGGCGTTCTATTTGGCAGGCGCATCCGATAAATTACGCTTGAACTTAATTATAACGTGACTAATAAGTAGGTACTATCTTAATTAACTAACATTTAAATACAAATTGATAGAAAAATACAACATTAGGTAATTGCTGCATTCCTTCGCCACATTGTATTCTATTTAAAAATATTTATTGAAGCGATTATACGTCTTTTTGTTAAATATTTATGATACAAATGTTAATAGCAGTTAGCTAACTTTAAATAAACGCTACAATGAAACGTATTTACTTATAGCAATACAATATTAAACACAGGAAAATAATATTTACATTTATTTTTTTAACACGAATTTTATCAGTTTCCCTGTAACTTTTGTATGTGCATATTTTTATTGTATAGGTAGCTATGGTCAACATCACTTATTGAATATGTATGCTTATGAATTATTCCCTACCCTACATTATTTCATTACAGTAGAAGGACTAGGTGCAAGTATATGTTCTTTCTTATGACTATTAATTCATAGGATGTGTTTAATTGTTTACTTTATAGAAAGCGAGACCTGTAAACATGTTAATGATGCTGACAAAACACAGATGTGTTTTTGAAGACATATAGTAAGTACAAGAGTCCTGAGCCCTTATTCGATTGCTGTATTTCTATTTCGGTGCTGCATTAGCGTTTCTCTGGAGAGTCAATGTAATCGATGAACAAAAAATGGGCATACGCCGTGAAACTGTACACATAATTGACACAATAATTAAACCTTTTGTTCACATTAACTCAGCATAAATGATAAGCTTGAATAAATGTATGAAGTCTATTTGACTTAAATTGGACATCAAATTGAATTTCCATTTTATGTTCAAAGGCTATTAGTTACACCGTTAACCGCGGAATTGGTACATCAGAATCTTTATTCAATCACGTTAATTGAATGTCAAAAAATGTTATGTATCTGTTGACCTTAATTTTATGACTGATGATTCCTTTAACTTGCTCTGATAATGATCACAGATTATTACAACTAACGGTTTTTGAACACCCTGAACAAATAAATGTGGTTATTTATAAGGGGGCGGTGGGCCCCTCGGCCCGTGATGCGGTGGGGCTGATGGGGCAGGCTGAATTTGCGTGACATGATGCACTACAGTGGTGTGTTGAGGTGGCGGTGGAGAATCGCAGCAGTCACAGCAGCAGCAGGGAATGCAGCAGCAGCAACAAGGACGACATGACACGTTACAACCCATCCTGGAAAGTTACGATAAAATATTTAGTTAACGCATATATTGGCCACAATTCTAACTTGTCGGTACTAATTGGAATTGTGGCTCCACTTATTGTTATAGTTAAAGTGCTTAACTTTTCATTAACGGTAAAGTAATTGAAAATGAAAGGGGTGCCAAAGTAAACTACATGTGATTAAATTAGTGCTGGTAATGTGTTGGCCATTATCACTAATTTAATTTTCTAAAGACATTAATTTAAATTTAAAGATAATGAGTATTTTATCTTAAGTGGAACCAATTAGGTGTTTATTGGATTCAATTAACATTTCCGATTCGTTAACGAATTGTCTAACTGGCCAAAATGGACTTTTTCGGCAAAAGGTAAAGTTTATGCAAATTTACTAGAATATCTTTTGCCCCATGTATGAGATATTAAATCACTCACATCTCATTTATCATTCCCAAAATTTTAATTTTACCTTACTTACTTTTTACGTGCTTGCCAAATATTAAAAGTCTAAACTGAGGACCTTTCAAGAGAGATGTAAAACACATTATACTGTGTTTTATACCTCTCTTGAAAGATGAACTGACCATATACTGTTAGTAACATCACACACCGCAAAAAAATTGCATTGTCAATATGGGCAAATATTACGATGTAATACGGTAACGGTTCGTACATGCAACCAGAAAGACAGCCTAAGAAGAGGAAGAAGTCACCTACCTCAGCTATAACTAGGGTCTTTATGCTGGTTTAGAGGCACAGGGCAACTAAATAAACAGTAGGTTGGAGCCTGGGTGTGATTCATGTTCGTTTGCATGTATGTAAAGTCCCCCGTAATACAATGAAATAAACCAATAAAACGCCCACTAGGCGTTGTCTTTTAAAACTAAAGTATGTTGTGTGCATATTAAATCGTGGTAGGTACACTAGCAATAAAAGCAAAGAACTTGTTTGTTGTCTCTCCTCATTTCCTTAATATTTAGACGGTATGACCATTTTAATTTTGGTTCTCTGGTTCAAAGAAGATCTAATCATTTAGTCATTGAATATGAGTGCATAAAGGTTTTTATTGATTTGATTAAAATCATACTCATTATACACTGCCGAGGTGTAAATATTATGATAAATTACAAATTATTATGACAAACTAAATAATTCATAATTAATCTAAAACTATAAAAAAACTAGACCCCCAATATGAAGGTTATACCTAATAGGTACATTGGAGATCATTTTATGTATACCAGAGATCGCACTTGTTTGTAAATCGACCATAAAGGTTCTATTGTCGGAGAAGAGACGACAAAGATAATATTATTCTGTCCTCAGTTTGACATTCAGTTTGTCATCTGTTCTCCGTTTCTCTTCTCATCATATTAGCTTTCTGCACTTCTTCTCCATATGAAGTTTAACTATTGCAAATTTCAATTTTCGTAACAAAGGTAACAAAGATTTTGCTGCACGTTTTAATATTGTGATGATATAACTAAGATAGATACTATTTAAATAAAAACTTCAATGAACAAAAATAAAGCAGGCAATATCTGCAAGTTCAATATAAGAACGCATTCAGGGTGATTGCAGTGCCTCTGCCATGTTTGCAGAGAAGAGCATTAAAAGGTTCCATACCATCTTAAGGAAACATTGTGCCTGTATGATGCGCCTCACTAACACGCAGTTATTAAGACGTATTACTAAACAAATACTATGGACTGTGTCTGAAATAAATTATTTATCATTATTATTATATTTATGACACATATTTCAGCTATGCGGATTTTCCGATAGTGGCAGATTAAAATAAATACTCAACGAATAATATGAATCATATTCATATAGAATATGATTTATGGGGATACATCATCAATTGAGTGAGGTTTTCGTTCAGGGTAGGAACTAATGAGTACCTATATGAATTTTGACTATTGCTAGCATTGCCACAAAGGCAAACAGCGTAAAATTTCTTTTGATAGAAAAGTACAGCAGGCTTGTAATATCTTCTATATCAACACAATTTTGTAACACAAAAGGTTAAAAAAAATGTTCAGTAAATTATTTTAATTTCTGACAATTATATAATAAAAATATAGTATTCGTGAATTTAAACATTTACGCGGTGGTTAACTAATATCATACTGGGCATCTCAAAATACGCGGTGGTTAAATACCTAATATCATACTCCTTCATTTTCGAGGTAGGTACTTACCTTAACTTACCTCTTCAATGATAGGTAAATAGCATACTTATCCTAACATTTCTAACAAACTAATTAAATGTATCCCATTAAGTAGATATCATTTATAAGGCACCTTGTGGCTGGAATCAGTAATAATTAAAGTGTTAATTAAATTACCGATAGTTTTATGACGAATATGGACCTGTCAAGGTATAATTATCACCACTTCGTGAACGTCACACCGCAGTTTGTGTGTCATTTGTACCGGTTCAAACTGCTCTACTGTCATACATTTTGTTCACAATAATAACACAAATTTAACTTTATAACGTGATATTGTCCGAGCACTTACCAATAATTTACTATTGACTAAGGACAACACTTACAACAACTTGCTGTTAATGAGTAATTTCAAATTTGTAATCTCGATCAATCTGTAATTATATGAAACAAGAGAGTTCATAAGAAACAACAGACTAAGTAAAGCATAGTTCATGCTGTCGGTATTGTACTTTATATTAATTGTAATTTACTTAAAATGTGTTTCGCTCACAGTCAACTTATCCATAGCCATTGACATGCTATGGTAGTCTTTAAGGGACGACAGACTTACTAAAGCAGAGTTCATGCTGTCCGTAATGTACTTTATATTAATTGTAATTTACTTAAAATGTGTTTCGCACACGTTCAGCCTATCCATAGACATTGACATGCTATGGTAGTCTATAAGGGACAACAGACTAACTAAAGGAGACTTCATGCTGTCCGTAATGTATTTTATATGAATTGTAATTTCCTTAAAATGTGTTTCGCACACATTCATCATATCCATAGTCATTGACACGCTAGGGTAGTTTATGAGGGATGACAGAGTAACTAAAAGAGATTCCATGCTGTCCGTAATGTACTTTATATTAATTGTAATTTACTTAAAATGTGTTTCGCACATAGTCAACCTGTCCACAGTCCGTCACCCCCAATGGGGACATGGACAATGGAACATCAGACTAACTAAAGCAGAACTGGTGCTGGAACTAACGTACTAGGTACGCTAACGAATACGCTAACGTACTTTGTATGAAACGTAATTTACTTAAAATGTGTTTTGTATACATTCAACCTATCTTTAGCCCTTGACATACTAGGGTATAAGGGGCCACAGAAAAACTAAAGGAGATTTTAATGCTGTCCGTAATATACTTTAAATTAATCATAGTGCACTTATTACTCGTCACACATCACAACACATTTTTAATGAAATATAATAATCGATTACCTTCCGTTAACAAAAGTACACGAAAACTGAATGTTCCTATAGTTTCGGTCTGATAATGATTACTTTTATATTAGATTTGATCTACTTATCTTTATTATTTTGTGACATGACTAATACTGACACACACACACGGATGAGACATGTGGACGTCATATCTCCTCGTACCTTTTGTAATAAGATTAGGACCTTCGATGAATACTAATCGTAAATTCTTTGAACGCAACGTTTTAAACGTGAACAAACCTAGAATTTCGACGATTGTCACCTTTATTTTTGTTGTTAACATAACAACAAAAATAAATTCTCAAAAATGGGAGATTATATCGTCTGGTGGGTCTCGAACCAGCAACTCTCAATCAATCAAAAATACCTGCATCCTACGAAAGGGTGTTAGCAAATGAATCCTAAATTAGATCTGCCAGAGTGTATCGTTCGTAGGTTAACGCAAAGCGCGTACCTACCCCAGTTTACTAGAGGGTGCCAGTTCGAGACACGCCGGACGATTCATTTTATGATTTCGTTTAAATTTATTATTACGAAATGCTATGATTACTTATTTTCATTAAAATTTTAGAAAAATAAAGGAACCGGTCGTAATATATGTGTGATTCTTTGCAAATAAATTGGAGCGTGGTTACTAATCATCTAAATCAAGTGTATATTTCGCGAGCTCACGAAGGCACGCTTGTGCGATACATTACCCATTCGACATTAATACAGTGCGACATAAGAAATTAAAATTGATAATAGCCCGGTGTAGTATGCCAAACAATCGAATATATTAAATTGATTGACGAATGTCTAAATACTCGAACATTCATAATATGGCATGGTTAATAAATCGAACATTCGCTACTAGAAAAGTATGAACTGCGACGATTCAAATTACCAGAAACAAATCATTCGTTTATATCAAAAGGATAGGTACGTTCGATTGTGGCACTGCCGTAGTGTTGAGCTATTTTCGCACTTTCGTTCGCCACAACCAGCGTAATGTCGATATCCAGTGGCTAGTGTGTCACACAAGCGTGCATTCCTTTCAATCAAACTATAGTGAGTCGCAGAATAATTTTGTCGCAATAGCGATAATCGTTTATCCACAATTAAGTACATGCACAACTTGGTGTGCATGTAACTCGCGAATACCAGTTTAATTCACTAATATTTCCTAGCCATATTGTTTATCAGCCTCTGAAAACGGCTAGTCGAAAATTTTATCTATAAAATTTATTTACTCACAAAATGGCTCTGATAATTTCTAAGCTATCAGAGCCGATTTCTAGAAGATGGTTACATACTTATTTGTATGACTGTGCGCAACTAAGTACAAACAAGTACCTAATGCTCATTAAATATTTAATATAATGTAACGGTTGAAATCCAAAGAATTAGTCACCTGTTTGAGAATCAGAATCAGAATCAGAATCTTTATTTGTTGACATAGGTCAAATTACAACAAGTTGTGAGATGTTACAAACAGGTAGATCCTCTATGTTTTGCCCAGGGGCGTACAAATATTGTATTTAATTAACATAATGAATAATTTAACTAATAATATAACAAATTCATTGGTTAAAATAATTAATTGAAATATAAAAATGTCAAAATACTTATTACATGTCATTCTAAATATTAATGTCCAATAAATTCATAATTGTCAAAGTAGGTGAGTTGATGTACAATTTTTTGAGGCATTAATTATAGAATTGTCGTCTAAATAATCCTTCAATGAATAATAACATTTATTTATTGAGCTGGATAAAACCAGATCAAGCCAGTTACTGTTAATAAAAGGTTAGCCTAAGCCTCGGTGTGGCTAGTTTGGTGTCATAGGTTTGTAACGGTTCTAAACAAACCTAGTTTGATCGGTTTGATTTTTGGTCAGTCACATTTAGTTAGAAATTTTCTTACTAAAGCTACATTTTATCAACTGCAACAGACTACGTTCAGTTCTAGCCAGTTAAATTTAGATTAAAAGTTAAAGTGCGACTACCACTTTGTATTTTAGCTATAGTATATACAAAGTATGCTCGATAATGACAAAAATGACGAAACTTCTTATGACTAATTAGTAATACTTACCAGGCACCACTATCTACTAGTGCTATAGATGTGTACAGCAAAGCAACTAATTATAATCATTACAAACTACGTGGTCGTCCACTGAACTTACCTTGATCACTAGAAACTTTTCATCTGTACATAGGCTGTGGTGGGTATCCAGGATAGCCTCCCTGCGGCGGGTATCCCTGGTAGCCACCCGGTGGAGGCGGCGGATAGCCTCCAGGCGGAGGGTATGGGTAACCAGGCGGTGGTGGTTGTTGATCCACAATTACTGGTTGATGGACAACTACAGTCTGCGGTGGTGGCTGCTGCCCGCACGCGTTTGGGCATAGACACGGCACTAGGCAGCATGCGCTGAGCGCCAAGCAGCAAGGATTGCAGCACACGTCACAATCTCCGCACTCCATTGAGAAACATAGACCCATTCCGTCGTTCAGGTGTATTTAACTAAAACTGATATCAATTTATTATAATCTACCCTTTTGACTTATTAACAACAGGTTATTAAACACACATTTTGGCTTTTAATTATAGTAGAATAAGTACCAGAGTCGTGAGTGATACCTGAATACAAAATGGCAGAACATTTATCAGTGTTAATACTTTATCACAACGGTTATCTGCTGATAACAATGTTAGTTGCGAACCTCACACTATGTATTGGGAAAATGATTTAAAAGAAACGTGCATTGGTATAATGACTAAATTATGTTACACACAAAGCAAACGAGAAACACAGATGTGTACATAACGTATGATGAAAATTCTAGATGCACATTTATATCACATGCCTTTAGTTATAACTATAGTTTGATTTATGTATTTATTTCCATTTACAATAACAATAACTTTAGTATAATAGCAAGGCAAACTAGTAAGTGGGTCACCTGATGGTAAGTGACCACCGCCACACATAGACACTCGCAACACCAGAGACCCGGAAGTGCATTGCCGATCTTAAAGACAGAAATAGACTCGCTACTTGAAGGTTGCCATGACATACCGGATCGGAAATACCTTCGCAGTTAATTGATTCCACAGAGTGGTAGTGCGTGGCAAAAAGTTTCTTGTGAAACGCGCGGTGGTAGATTACCATTCATCCAGGTAATAAGGATGAAATTTCCACTTTCGGCGAGAGGGTCTTTGACCGAATGTGGCGGCAGGTATAAGATTATTGTAATATGTAAAACAGAATCGACCCGAGTGAACTCTTTCATTAAACATATCAAGGGATACACATTGGAGAAATATTTGTAAATCGGTGCCACCCACAACTTTCGCCGTGACTACTGTTAAGAGTAGAGTCTTCATAGTAGTTCATCAATACAATAATTTTCTTAAAAGAGAAATACAATTGACTTCAACGTTTCTATCTAAATCCTTTGTTTAAGATCCGAGTCGAGCAAAACTCATACAGGACCGTCTTGAAAATGCTTTCGATAGGCGGTCCTGTATGAATTTTGTTCGACTCTGATTTTAAAGTAAGCATAGCTAAAGGTTTTAGTATAAAAAAAATCGCGTTTATACAGAATACGTTTAAAACCATACAGGCGATTTGGAAACGGCCTGAAGTCCAATTCTTATATTGGACCAAAATAATAATATTATGTTGGTCCAATAAGTATAAGAATTGATTTAAATTAAATTATGTTGGTATTGCTTAGGTAAGAAGTGCGCAGACTCGGCGTCAATCAAAGTGACGTATAACGGTAAATCGGACCTCTAAGTTCATGCGTCACTATGCTAATCTACACGTTTAAGTCAACGGGCCATTAGTAATGAACGACTTTGAGTCATTTCCTTCATTGTCATTAGGTAAACGACACGGCCATGCATAAAACTGGGAAACCACAAACAGTCAAGGTTTTTATACGTATTAGTCGGCCAAACAAACAAACGGCACACCAAATGAAAAACGGTTACCGAAGATTATTAAGCTTGCAGACATTTCAAGGGAAATGGTCAAAAAAATGGAAATGGTGGAAAATCTTTGTACAGACACCAGCACATCAAGCTACCCCAATCTGTCAAATTTCCCCAATTGAAAGTGAACCTTATGCTTATGTGATAAAATAGAAAATCTATAAAAGAAATTTGACAGATTGGAGTAGCTTGATGTGCTGGCGTCTGTACTATAATTTAACTGTTACCTGCAACTTATTCTAGTAAAATAAGGGATCACAGAATTAAAATAAATTCCGGTATCGACTTAAACTTCTCAAATATGTATTACACGGACACAAAGCACACCCAAAATTTTATTTATTGAAGTAAAATCTTCTTCGCGTTGGGCTCTTTTTGGGGGAACACAAATCACGGAATTCGTGTCATTGTCACCGAACGCTTTCATGCTAGCTCTATGTATCCTACTAATATTAAAAACGCGAAAGTTTGTAAGTATGTATGGATGGATGTTTGTTAGTCTTTCACGTAAAAACTACTGAATGGATTTTAACGAAACTTTACAATAATATAGCTTATGCATCATAATAACACATAGGCTATAATTTATAATTTTTATCGCAGGTAAAACCGCGGGTTCCAGCTAGTACTACATATTATAATGTAGATTATTTCGATTAGAAGTGTAAAAAAATGTTTTCACTTCCATCGGCATTCCCCAAAGACTGCCCCGCGTGTTTCTATATTTATAACGGCTTTTTTGATCTCCAATCTAATAAAACTTGACTAAGATAATTTACGAGATAAATCCGAAATGACATATGACTTCACTGGAATCCTTCGACAGGTCTGAGGGTCTGGTGGTTATTGACACGGACTGCTAACTCAGAGGTCGTGGGTTCTTTCTCCACCCAGGACAAATCTTTGTGTAATGAGTACAATTATTTGTTCTGTATCTGGGTGTATTTATCTACAATACGTATGTATTTAGAAATATAATAAAGTATCTTTGGTAGTCTTGTTGCCATCTTACAGGTTTCGTCTACTTCGGAATCAGATGACAGTGTGTTAGTTGTCCCAAGATATTTATTTATATTTATTACTTCTTCAGCGACGGTATTAAACCGTTACACCCTAGCGTGGTCATCAATTTTTTATTTTTATTTACCATCTAATTATTATCTTCGCGGACTCAGATTAAGTAAAACATTCGTTCTTAATCAGGTGTTTAGTCCATTGTAGGATAATTCCGATAAATCATTACCCAGCGATAAAAAAAATATTAGGTATCAAAATCAGTTTACAAACAAGGATCTATCGCGGAACACACGAATACATACATACATTTGACTTGATAAATTGCTTCTTTCGAAGTCGGTTAAAAACATAGAACCGACTTTAACTTGTCTGTATGACAAACTGTATGGACCCAAATTTATATGGGACTTTTACATAAAAATTGATAAGGTACCTCTTTCTTTTAAAATTAATTGACGCAACTGAATTTGTGGACGGAAGTCAATAAAATAATTTAAGGTAAAGTCGACACCACATCAGATTATACACAATGACCTCAAAAGATTCTTTATAACGTAAGCTGCAAGAGCAGTTTTCCTAGTGTAATGGATAGGTACATTGATGTGACATTAATAATTGTATTCTAAATTATATACCTAGGTAATTACTTAGCGTAGCATGTTTTCCTACAATGGGTGCGTACGTATACGTACATAATTTATATTTTTAAGGAAAACAAACAAGTCGAAACATACCTACCTAGTCATTTAAGTATTAACCTAGCTCTACACTATTATAATAAAAAGCCTGGGACATTATTCACACACGGCAATCTGATCCCAAACTAAAACTTAAACTAAACTAAACCAGATAACTGTGCCTCTAACACGACTTCATATAGTTTATGAAACTTGTAGTTTTTTAGTATAGACATTTTAAGTTAATTGAAGTTTCCACTAGGGGCGTTGCTAGTTAATGTACTGGAATAAACTGCAAGTATCATCGAGTAAGTAAACATTATGGAGTCGTGGTAGAGGTGCTGATATATTACATATACTACTTGTCGTTTCTAAATACATACTTATATAGATAAATAGCTGTACCCCGCGGTTTTACCCGCAATAAACTTTAAAAATTATAGCCTATTTGTTAATCCAGGGTGTCAACTAACTCCATACCAAATATTATTAAAATCGCTCCAGCCGTTTAGACGTGAAGAAGTACCTAACAAACATACACACTCACAAACGTTCGCCTTTATAATATTAGTGCAATTACAACCAAAGGACAAACAGATATGCTCATGCACACAAATATCTGTCCTGAGTGTGAATCGAACCCACGACTTGCAGCGTGAAAGGCAAGTATTTACCAATCATGCCAACCGGCCCGTCAATAGTAGTCACATTGTTTTTACATAATAGTTTTAAACATAATGCCTATTCGCATATTCATGTTAGCCGTATGTTTATGGGAATAAGCACACCTTAGGGAAAAGGTGTGTTCGCCTGTTAATTTAAAAGAGTTAACAGATATACCAACCTACCCATTAGTATAATTGAAAAAATTGTAGTAAGAAACATGGTAGTAAGCTTTTCCATTGTTCTGGATGTTTTTGCGTCTCCTTATATTATGACTCAGAATCTACCTATTGTTATTATAATTATGCATCAGTCCACGTATAGTTATACCTGGAAAACAATATTTATCTTTGATTTTCATATAATTAATGGCAGATAGTAGAGAACTGGACATTTAGTTTTAGTTATATTATTGAAATCAAATTTAATATGGAGTAATTCGATACTCGAACTATCAATATGTACCTAAGTAAGTAAGTATATAAAAAAAGATTTTTCGAAAGTGCTATTAATTATTTATTTATCCTGCTAATATTATAAAGAAGAAAGTTTGTGAGTGTGTGAGTGTGTATGTATGTTACTACTTCACGTCTAAATGGCAGGAGCTATTTTAATAAAATTTGATATGGAGTTAGCTGACACATTGGATTAACAAATAGGCTATAATTTTTAAAGTTTAACGCGGGTAACACATAGGCTAACTTATAAATTTTAAACGCGGTTAAAACCGCGGGGCACAGCTAGTAATACGTATATACGAAGTTAGCAATTTTTTTGTCACATGGTACTTAATCGCAATGGATATTTTTCAGAAAAGCGATATATTTTGACAATACGCAATCAATATAAACTCTTAACTCCTTATAAATTCTACGAAGATCTTGTCAAAATTTATATTGGACCATCTCATAAGAAAATTCATTCGGAAATAAAAATTAAAATCGGTTTGGTTTCTCAAGAATATACTTTTGGGTTTCCTTAGTCGCCTTATGATCTAAAATATAATGCGGGCTGAATTTACTAAAAGAAATCTTAATCAGGTCAGTAACACATCTATACAGTATGTTTGACATGTAACTGCTATAGAGAATTGTCTACCATATAGAAGTAACATCTGGTACTTGTATAGTATGCCCCTAAAATGGTATTTGGGTCCTTAAAATAAGGGTTTTATATAAATAAATAACTATTCTGCTTTTCCTCTTTCTTTATCGGTTACAGTAGTGTCAGTGTTATACAAGCCGCCCAGTAGGCGAGAGTACTGATGAGGCTTAATGGCGACTGTTCTCTCTTGACTACAGCCGGAACCCTTTGGCGATCACTAGACTGACCGCGCGCCTAGTTGCTTTACCTGACCGATCACGTACGCACCCGTGTGTGCAGCTGGCTGTGAGCGCCTCCTGTTTATTTTGTTTTTTGATAGCAGGAGGACATAAGAGTTGTAAACTTCAGAAATAAATAAAATAAAGAGTTATTCTCATGTATTATTAATACATTGTCTCCCTTTTTAGGGTTCCGTAGCCAAATGGCAAAATTCGTCATGTCTGTCTGTCTGTCTGTCCGTCCGTATGACACAGCCACTTTTTTCCGAAACTATAAGAGCTGTGCTGCTGAAACTTGGTAAGTAGGTGTATTCTGTTAACCGCATTAAGATTTTTACACAAAAATAGAAAAAGAACAATAATTTTGGGGGGTCGCCATACATAGAACTGAAACTCTATTTTTTTTTATCTTACCCATACCCGTCTTTGGATAGGTCTTCAAAAATCATATTGAGGTTTCTAATATCATTTTTGTCTAAACTGAATAATTTGCGCGAGAGACACTTCCAAAGTGATAAAATGAGTGTCCCCCCCCCCCCCGTAACTTCTAAAATAAGAAAATGATAAAACTAAAAAAAATATATGATGTACATTACCATAGAAAGTAACAACGAAAATTGGTTTGAAAGAGATCTAGCAAGTAGTTTTTTTTAATACGTTGTAAACCTCAATTTGCTTTCATTTAATCAACTGAAATACTTGCTGCTACGGAACCCTTCATGTGCGAGTCCGACTGGCACTTGGCCGGTTTTTTTATTATTTGTAATTGAAACTTCGTGTACAGGGACTCTATACTAGTAACAGATCACATGTGTAAAGTCCACTACTAAGTAAATACTGTTTACTTTGTATAGGAATCTATCTATTTTATTGTACATTCATAATCCTCAAAAGAAAGATTGTATGATCATATTGGGCACATGACTCTTCAACCAAAAAAAGGCAGAAAAATAACATATGCATGTAACGATTTTAGAGACATTATCCATTGACATCTGGAATTGTGTTGCTACTGAATTTGGAGACATTATACCAAGACAATATCGTGAGGTGACCACACGAAGTCAGTCACTGTCACTGATAAAAAAGTAAGATTCATTGTTTCGAGAAATCGAGTTGTAACCTTGCTAGTTACAACCTTCCCGCTTTTCCGGTGTTTATTCTTTAAAATGTCGAATTGAACTCAGAATTCTTGAATGTCGTCTATTAAAAACAGCCTCTTTTAAGCAATAATAATAAGAATGACGATAAACCAATGGCGTATATACAAATAAATAATTCAAAACATTAAATTACAATGCAGAGAGATTTTTGGTGATATACTTACTACACAAACAGATAACAAAACAAATTTCAAATGTTTTCTTTTTATAATATTAGTTTAGATCACGTGTATAAGGGATAATTTATGACTAAGTTCACTCACTGTATATCTCACTTCGGTCGTTGAGGTGTATTAAAATCATAACTGTTAATTCCTGCAGTTTGATGTCAAAGCAGCTTATTTTTACTGTGGTATACATTAATTTTTAAATTTAATATACTTATAATTTATTATTTATATATATGGCCGGTCTGTATATACAAATAAATAAAGAATTCAAAGCTGACCTAGTAGGTATAATCGATTACTACGTGTATATATTAAAATAGCACTTGTACTTTTTAACATTCGAAATGTACATCATATTAACTTAAACCTTAAGTATTTATGTGCCTATATTTAGTATATTACGTTTATTTTTATTATTATTTATTATAGTTTGACGATTAAATTTTTATGGTTATCTTTATTAAACAAAGTAACCAATCTTAAATAACGTTGGTAAGGAATTAATAACAATATCAGTCACTTTTGTTTCATACGTCATGTAAATAAAATTAATTTAATGGTTATTCAATATTTAATACACAAAGGAAAGATAATATAAATACATTGATCACATGACAGTTCAACCAGATGAAAAGATGTTTATTTATTTAAAAGTTAGTGGACGACCGAATACAAGGTTAGTTTGTTAATCATGCGTTTAATTAGCACAAATAATAATGATATCACTACACTTACTTGGAGGTAATTCACCATAAGCAAATTAATTTCACAAACCAATTCACGATATAAACACTGAAAAGTAACAAAATTGAATGAACCACTTGTTCGCCTGTTGCGGTTTGTCACTATCGAAGGAAACAAGGCGATGACGCGAACGCCTGCGCACTAGTGCTGAACTTCAAATATGTTGCCATCTCTTTCCATCTTATGTGGGAAAACGTTGCGTAAAACAGAGATATAGTGGCGAACTACAAGTAGGGCTCTGATCTACAATACGGTCGGAAAATAGAACAATGTTGTCACAACCTTGCTGTATTACACTTACTAAGTATTCGATGCTGCATTTTACGTCAAAGGGAAAGCTGTACATAGGGCGTTCAAGTGACTGTTAATTATGTAGACCATTGCTCTACAGATACTGACATATTAACTGGCTTTGTTGTACTATGTCGTATTTTTCACTGAGCCTTGCAGCAAACTACTGTTGGAGAACGGACCGAATATGCATAGAGTTTTGTATTATTTAAGTAAATAAACATCTTGGGACAACTAACACACTTCCATCTGATCCCAAAATAGGTAGAGCCTGTAAATGGGGACCAGATATCTGATAAGCATACTTATATATTTCTAAATACATACATACCATAGATAAATTACACCCAAAAACATAACAAATAATAAAAAAAATAATTCTGGGACGGGAACTAAAATACATAACATAGCATAGAAAGTCGTGACAACTCATAGCGCTACATAGCTAATTGGAAAGTATTCTTTTGGGTCTCGTAGCAAGATTAGACGCTACGAGCCTATTGCATCATATATAACGTAGAATTTTACTATTACGAGTAGAAAATTTAGACAGCTCGTAGCAGTGTTGCGAAACTTATGATACACATTGCGCACCATGTAATATTGTATCTTATAGCTGAATGAATCTATTGCAAAATATATGGCGTAGAAATATGCTACCTCAGTGTCATAGTCCGGTGAGATAGCAATTATCATTCATACGACCCACGACTTTAAATGCTCTCTAAGGCACGGGAATTAACACCGCGAACTTCCTTCAAGTCCAGGCTGCTGTTGCGAATTATTCAGGCTAGAAACATACCAGTAACGATTTTAGGCCCGACCTGGGATTCGTAACTCTTAAACGTTGAAATAAACCGGCATTGTGGGAGTCAAACTTACGCACCAATTATTTACAAAAAAAACGGTTACGGTATATTGTGTAGGTATCCTTGACTCTAAAGCACCGATTATAAATCATTGTGTTTCTTTGTTACGATTTTAATAACAACGTTTATGTACTTTTATATAAAGAAAATAAATATTTATATGCTTAGGCTTACAGTCAAAAGTCATCAAAAATTATACCGGGAGCGAGTGAGTCTTAAATTTGGTCTGCTAAGCCCGAGGGCATGGGTACCATCCCCTCCCAGGACAAATCATTGTGTGATGAACTCGATTTTTTTTGCCTGTGTGTAATTTATCAATAAGATGTAGGTATTTATTTATATAGAAAAACCACTAATCATTAAATTATCTCTTAAGTCTAAATTTAAAACTTAAAAATATAAACCAAATCACCACCACATTTTTACGACGTGTACAGATTCACGAGTTTCACGACTCTCATGACATCAATTTAAAACAAAAAATATATAACTATAAAACTAAATGAAAAAATATACTATTTAACTATATTAAAAATTAAGTACAAAACAAAAACTGAATATTAGATAACTATGTTTATGAGTTGCCTGGTTGCCATAGTACAGGCTTTGACTAGTTTGGGATCAAATGGCAGTGTGTCGGTAGTCCTAAGATAATTATTTATTTAATTTTTAAGACATATGGTCATACCTTTACTTTCCTAGCTAAATATTAAGTTCAGGTACATAATTATGTCTCTACATATCCAAGTACCTAAACACTTACGAGCTAAGTGTGATTTCAAAATACACCTATCGTTATTGTAAAAACAGATGTAGATCTGTTATACATATTTTATTATCACGATAACCAATGGATAGAACAATTTAACTGTTCTTATCGCGGAAGAATTTTGTAGGCTCACAGCTCACGGCTACTGAACACAAGGCCGACGATGCCGCGGTATCACTTTACTTTTCAGGATTCCGTACCAAAAAGACAAAACGAAATTTATTTTTCTAGATGACGTTTACAGTTACCCTAGGAGGCTTTCACTTCTTCACCGGACGATAGAGGTGAGCGGATGCCCAAGCCGTCTAGCAAATAAATTACAAACTGAGTAACTGGTTCTGGCACTCCCTTTGGGTTTCAAACATCGGCTTGGGGCGGTTACTAACGTCAAGATATATGAGAGACATTTTGGGTAACTATCTACTCTACGATAATACGCGGGAAGCTATTCCAATTGAGGATCGGAGGGACAAACTCAGAAAGAGGCCATGGTTGCCATGCCTGGCGAGCTACCGTCTAATTCGCCGGTTATCGTGATCGGCGGTCAAATAGATCAAGTTTAAAAATTACTTATTCATTGGTTCAATCGGCTTCAACGTTAAAAATTGATTCCGGACCATTTGTGATATCACATGTGCTCATGGAAGCCGATTGAGAGAATGATTTAGTCATTTTTAACCTTCATCTATTGTTTATCTAGTTTTTATTACGAATACTCCGTTATATTAATATCATACTCATGTCTACATATAAACTAGTTTAGCTTTCAAAGTTGCAGTCTTCTACTGCTGCTGCTTTCACGACATATGCAATGTGATATTATATTATATTATATTATATTAATATTATATTATATTATGTTTGTTTTTGAGAAATTTTCATACTCGAGCTTGCTCGGTCTTTTGTTTTACTCCTAACTCCCGCCCTGAGACCCTCAGGGAAGAGGAGGTTCGGACTCCCTATTGACAAAAACGGTATCTCCTAAAACTTTACTCATGATAGTTACTGTGTGTATTGCTGCTTGTTTCTGTAGTATATGGACATTAACTTTAGAATCTAGCTTATCCAGATATCTACCTATATTTTTGGCTACCACTCCTGTTGCGCCTATAACGATAGGTATGATTTCTGTGGAGGTGCTCCATAATCGGGTTATTTCTGTTTTGAGTGGATGGTATTTGCTTAATTTTTCGAGTTCTTTCGGTCCTATATTATAATCTGATGGTACTGTTACGTCTATTAAATATGTTTTATTATCTATTTTATTTATGTATATAATGTCTGGTCTGTTATGTACTATTGTCTGGTCCGTCTGTACCGGTATCTCCCACATTATTTTTGCAGTATCGTTCTCTTTAACCATAGGCAGCGTTAGATGTTCAAGCCACCACAGATTAGAAACCTCGAAATTATGTTTTTTTGCTAGGGTCCAATATATGTACTGGACCAGGTTATTGTGTCGCTTTGTATAGTAAGTGCCAGCCAGCTTTTCACACCCTGATATGATGTGTTGTGTAGTCTCGTCTTTTACCAAACACAGCCGGCACTTACCATCCACAGCCCTTTTAAAAATGTCTCTCTCATGTTGTTTAGTGACTACCGCTTGGTCCTGGATCGAAAATACTGCTGATTCTAATAATGGCGAAACGATTTGTTTCTTAAGCCAACAAAATGATTGTTCTTTATCTATATTTTCTTTTTCCAAGACTGCTCTATAAAATTGCCCATGAAGTGGTTTTCCTTTAATTTTGTCTATTCTGGTTTTAACTATAGCATCTTTTAATTCTTTATCTATATATTGTTCATTTTGATTTAATCCTAATTCTGTTAAATTGTTGCATGTTTCTCTAACTATTGAATATTTATCTTTATTTCTATCGTGTCCTAATATTGCCTTAAGTATATAATCAGTTTGGGTCTGAAGATATGTTCTGTATTTTATTATTTGTGTCTTATATAAAGTTTCTATACATGCGAGACCTCTTCCTCCATGTACCAAGGGTAAATATAGTCTCTCTATTTCGGCTTTCTGCTGTTGTGCTTTGTTCATTGCTAATAACTTTCTAGTTTTAACGTCTATTTTCTTCAAATCTGCAGTTTTATAATGGATTATCCCGAATGTATATAGTAAAACTGGTACCGCATAGATATTGATTGCCTTCAGTAAGTTTCGTGCGTACAGTTGTGAAGACGTTAGATATTTTACACGACGGAAGTACTCTTTCTGTATTTGCTGTCTCACTTCAGTATGATCGATTTTACCGGCTTCGTTTATTCCTAAGTATTTGTAACTTTCTCCTGGCTGCAAATCACTAAACTCTTCCCCGCTCAGTAAAATGTGTCCAGTTCCTTGATGTTCTTTTCTTCTTCCTGCTATCAGATGTAAAATGTTGCATTTATTTAGACCAAATTCCATTCCTATATCTCTAGTGAATATTTCGGTACTATCTATTAAAACTTTTAAATTATTGTTAGAATTTGCGTAAATTTTTAGGTCGTCTATATATAATAAATGATTTATTTTAGTATCGTCTTTAAGTCTGTAACATTTAGATTGATATTTATTAAGTATTTGTGAGATTGGATTAATACAAAGGCAAAACAAGATAGGAGATAGTGAGTCGCCTTGAAATATTCCTCGGCGTACGTATATAGCTTCAGTAGTTATAGACGAGTTTGCACCGCGAGCTGTCATGATCACTTTCCACGTCGGCATGACTGTTTCCAGAAAACCTCGGATAGCAGGAGGGCATCTGTAAAGATCAAGAATTTTGAGTAACCACTCATGCGATATGCTATCAAAGGCCTTCCGGTAGTCCACCCAAGCCATACTTAGATTCTTTTGATATCTGTGTGCATCTTCGAGTATAGCTTTGTTGATCATGAGGTGGTCTTTACAGCCCCGCACACGTCGTCTATAACCTCTTTGTTCCGGTGCTATTATGTTATTTTTATCACAATGGATGTATAATTCATTAGCCACTATGGAGGTAAGAACTTTGTACATAGTTGGCAAGCAAGCTATCGGACGCCAGTGTTTAGGATCCTGGGTGTTTTCATTTTTTGGTATTAATATGACTTGACCTGTGGTGAACCAACCATCTATCGGTTCGGAACCTTTTATAATTTTATCGTATAGGGTGGCTATATATTTATGTGTACTTGTTAATAATTTAAGGTAATAGTTTTGAATTTTATCTATTCCAGGTGTCTTCCAATTTTGCGTTTTTCGAATTGCATCTTTAACTTTTGTAACATCAATTTCGTCAAACACGTGTTGTTCTATATTTTCTTTTGAGTTCTCTATGTCCGATATCCATGTTGCTTCTTTGTTATAAGATATACTGTTTGATAGTATAGTTTTCCAAAAGTCTTGAATGTTTTCTTGTGATGGGATTTGGCTAGGAATAGTTTGTGTATCACTTAGGGACCTATAAAATTTATGTTGATTCTCTGCAAATAGACGGTTTTGTGTTTTTCTTAAATTCAAAGTGTCATATCGTTTTAGTCTACCTGCTTGGGCTTTAACTTTTTGTTTCAGTATCTCAAAATTGTAATTCAAATCTTCTTCGTTGGTTATTCTATACTTTTCATACAGATTTTGTTTAATTCTAATCATTTTCCTACTATTCGCGCCTGCTTTGATTTC
Organism: Pseudoips prasinana; assembly: GCA_951640165.1. Taxonomy (NCBI): domain Eukaryota; kingdom Metazoa; phylum Arthropoda; class Insecta; order Lepidoptera; family Nolidae; genus Pseudoips; species Pseudoips prasinana. Next base: position 17,501,339 of record OX621245.1, read on the forward strand.
TACAAACCATCCTAATTCCTTTCTAATTTCATCTATTCTTTGCTTTATTCTTTGTTTCCACGGTGGATCTTTTTTCGGTTTTATTATATTTGGGGTTGTATATGGTTTTTGCTGGTTAATTATAATCAATGTTTTAGCGGCTGCATAGATAATAGCATTTATATCGCGTAATGTTTGATTTATTTCAAGTAGATTCGGTAAATAATTATTAATTTTATTTAAATTGTTCATGAAAGTTTTATTGAATTTAGGTTTAGGTAAATTAGTTCTTAGTTCCATAGGCGTTTCTTTAGTTTCGGATAATATTTTTAAGAATTCAAGGATAATAGGGTCTAAATTTTCATTGGCTACAATTTCGTGTCTTTCTGTTTCTTCAGATGGTAATAAGTTACTCTGTTGCAGGGAACCGTCTACGGCTTCCAAAAAACTGTTCGTCTGGATATGTACTGTATTATTTTCTAGTTGTTCCGTTGCTGGTATTTGTGCATCTTCTTCCACAACAGTTGTTATTTCAGCGTTTGATGACGACTGGTCTGATTGATCAGCCCTTCGTTTTATTTCTTCCAGTAATTCCGTTGAAATACTTTTTCGTTTTAATATGCTGCGAACCTGATTCGAAAGGGTGTTTCCCGAAAAATGTCTAAATTTTAATATTCCCGCATTCCTATCTTTAAATATTCTTTCTAATCTTTTAATATAACCGGAGCCCCCTCGTCTAGCTTTGTAGTAACAGAACATAAGTTCTTTCAGTTCATTATGTGACCACGTTTGTCTTGCGTCATCGTTTAATTGGTCTGTGGTCAATTCCAATGCACCGGCAGAGCCAGTGGGAGACATGTCCCTACTCCGCAAAGTGTCATTGGTATTATCATAAGCTGTAATATTTATGTAAGTATGTCTATCCCTTCTGTCCCTAACAGATAATTGACTATCTGGCGAATTTGTGTTAGTTTCGCGTCTTCGCGTGTTAGCCGTAGAGTGTATCTGTTCCGCCCTACTTTTAATTTCGTCAAGGACTTCTACTGAAATGCACCTACGAGATAAAATACTGCGTACTTGATTAGAAAGCATGCTACCTGTGAGTTTTCGCGTTTTTGGGTTTTCTGGATTCCTATTTTTATAAATTGTCTCTAATCTTCTAATATAGCCTGGTCCTCCTTCTCTAGCTATATAATAACACAACATGAGTTCATGCATTTCGAAATATGACCACTTTTGTCTTGCGTCATCATTAAAGTATAGTGTGGTTGATTCCAATGTACCGGTAGAGCTTGTGGGAGATAAGTCCCTACTCTGCAAAGTATCATCGGTGTGTTCATCTTCTGTGCTGTTTGAAGACCTACTTATACTCTGTCGTGTGCTACTGGTTAGCCTGCTGCTACGTCTGACACTAGCACCAGACGTACCCTGGCAATCCCCCCCCACCAGGTTATTCTCTACATGAACGGATTCCCCATTGATACTGCGTTTCATTCTAATCCCACGAAAAGCTAGGGACGATCGGTCAACCACGGCATTGCCCTGCGTTCACCGTGGCAAGGGTACTTGAAACCGGATTTCCCCTATTCTCCGGAGTTCGCAAACCAGCGACTAAGCTCCCTCCTAGCCATGCAGCCCTCGGCATTTGCTGTTCCACCTTGGCTTAGGTTGTATCTCTTTTAGTCTGGTTTCTCGTCTTAGACCTTTCCGGCATGAGTAGCTCTACCGGCATAGCCCTAAGAGTCATCGATACACACAAGCCCCACCACGTGGTAAATACAGATACACTAATCAAAAAACCGGTACCCGTTTTTGCATCAGTATGTGATAAATCATCTTAAGTGTAGGATGGTGACATAAGAATCTTTATATATTATACACACGACATGTCTAAATCAAATTTTAAGAGATTTATATGACATTTCGTAATCACTATAGTACACCTATGCGTAATCACAGTAATCTCGATTATCTTATCTTTAGGCTACGTCACACTCAATCAATGCCAAAATTTGGACGGGAGCTCACTTTAGTCTGATAAACGTAAAGTACAAACAGTGTATACAAAATGTGGATATATAAAACATAAGAGTGATGTCTGAAGAAGATTTAGCAGTGATAACAGTGGCGACAACAACGAGGCCTTATAGAAAATCGGTTAAACTCGACGAAACTCCTCAAATTCTAAATAAATATCAGAAACGATTGACCAAGGACGATGAAAAAGAAACGAGGATTAAACCGGAGCGATCTGCGAGCGTACAACTGTCGTCGGCGCCGAGGTTGAAAAGGTTTCGTAACAGTTTCCGAAAGTTAAATTGTTGCAAGAGCCAAGTGGAGGAGGAAGTGCCTTTGATGGAGATACCGCGGCATAAAAGTATAGACATCAGTGTGGGTTTCGCGCGGAGAGTATCCCTATTCCTATTTACAAGAAGGACCGTGTCTGTGCATCCGTACCATCCTTTCACCCCAGAGCAAACTACAAGGAAAATATATGTGTTTACTGAAGACAAATAATTACATAAGTAATTTTTCCGATTCTCTAATGACTCACGACGTAATAGGTGATTAATAGTTATTAGTGTTATTACTCATTATGATGTCTTGTGATGTTTTTGTTATTGTTGGCAAAGAGAAATCATGCAACCTATGGAGTGGGAACACGTGTCTTAATGTTTATAGGGATTGTGATGAAAAGGCGACGCCTGGACTAGGGTTATAATCCCTGTCTAAAGGCAGATTCAGAACAACTACATGTATATCTTCATCATCATCATATCAGCCGAAAGACGCCCTCTGCTGGACGAAGGACTCTCCCCAAGGATCTCCACGATGGCCGGTCTGTATCCGTATCCAGTGGCTTCCCGCTACCTTTGCAAGAACATCGATCCACCTCGTAGGGCCTGCCCATGCTGCGTCTTCCTGTGCGTGAACTCTAGAGCTTTTGTTCCGTCGGTTCTACTAGCTGTGCTGCTGTGTTTGTCCTGTGTGGGAAATAACCTAAAAGATGAAAACACCAAGATCGACTACTTTATCCACTGCGACATACCTTATGACTTATGATGTAAATTATACATCGCTGTGGTAGGACTAATACAAAAGTATACCTACGTGGTACTAACATGAGACTTTAGTATTGTTTGAAATTAAATTTAACCCTTTGGTAGGGCTGGCTGGCATTTCATTGTACTAAACCTAATAACGAAGAAATAAATTTGAAATAGATAAATTTCCAGGGTGTTCCACGGGCTGGGTAAGGTTTAATGGGTGGTTTCTATCCAGCTAATTCTTCGTCATACAGATAAAACTTATACTTCGGTATATTATATAGTTTTCGCAAAAATAATAAAACATTTTTTTTACACGAGTACGGCGTTATGATGCTATGGCTGTGCCTTTAAATGCCATGGAACAGATTGATATCGATTTTATAGATTTGTATGTTTCATTGATTAAATACATTTATTGAAGCTGAGGAGATATTTGAAAAATTGTTTAATTTAACACGCTTTTATTCTATCTTGGAATCTTAATTTGTCCCATTTCCCGGTCTCCGATTAGGATGAAATTTTGCACAAGCTCTGAGTTCTGATGACAATTATACATGACTAGCTAAGAACCGTCATTACAAATCCAATATGTCGGCCTCCCCAAGATGGCGGACTGGCTATTTGAACTCCACCCCCATTATGTGGGTATCAAGTATCAAATGAAAGGGTTTGCTGTCAGGAATACGAAAAATATGTCACGTGACTTTTTGTTATTTTAAGTGCGTGCTAAAAGCGTGTTTTTAGTTTTCTAAACTATTATTATTGTTAGAATCTTGTCATAATTGCATACAAATAATCAATGTGGCAGGATTCAATTTATTATAGGTGAACAATGGAAGGCCCTAACCCGTTAGTAGGTACTATAATCTGTGCCTGAACTGTACAGTCAATGATACGTCAATAGGTACTTATACTTTGACAACGGATTTATTACTGATGACACTATGTTAAAGATGTGATGAAATATAGATAGTTGTAAGGTAGGCATGGTATCTGTAATAAAGATGATTTTGTACGTGTAAGATGATTTATTTAATATATCAATCATAAACAAAGTGTAAACTAAGGCGCGAGACAAATACAAGAAAGAGGTGTCGGGCCAGGCACGGTCGAGGTCCCTGGGGCTCCTGGCGTTTGGAGGAGGGAACCAGTGGAGTTCTTTTCCTCCGAGCGCCAGAGGTCCCGGGAAGAGGTAACCTGTTGTAGCTCAGGTAACACGCTTGTGCGGACTGGGGAGGGGGAGGCCCCTCCCCTCCCAGGGTGAGAGTCTCGCGGACGCTCAGTGTACAGCGGGAGTACTGGCGAGATCGTTCACGAGTACCCAGAGCCCCCGCTACTATACCCACCGCTTCTATATCTACATTTTGAATGATATACATTATGTATCGAAGAATTGGTGCCGCGCTCGTGTTGTGCCCGCGTCTCTGCTCCGCGCACCGCCTCTTGTCTTTGCGCCTGAACATCTCTTTTACATGTCCAGTTTTACACCATTCTTCTCAATCAAAAGACAATGCCTTCTAAGTTTTCTTTGGAATTTAGTGGGCACTGGGCCGTATGCTTTTTGACTGACTTCGTTGTAATTTTATAAGGACAACACCAGTATTAGGTATGCTAATTCACGGACACAAAGCACAACCAGGGGAGCTACCGCCTAATTTTCCGGTTATCGTGATCGTGATCGGCATTCAAATAGATGATGGTTAATAATTAGGTACTAAATCATTCGTTCAATCGGCTTCAATGTTCAAAATCGATTCCGGACCATTTATGACGTCACATGTGCTCATTTAAGCCGATTGAACGAATGATTTAGTAATTGTTAACATTCATCTATTTGAACACCGATATCGATAACCGGCAAAATAGGCGGTAGCCCCCAGAATTAGAAGAACCACACATCCGAAACACTTCAGCATACATGTAATCCATCCAATCTTGACTCATTGTAAGGTTTTCAATTAAATGTAACCGAACATACAACATACTATATGTATTTATATGAAAGATTATATTTAGCAAATTAAAAATTACATTGATCTCCTAAATATTGTTTATTTCTTTAAAACAAAAAAATATATATTAATACTTTAATTAATTTGTAAAGGCTAAGGTTTGTCTAGGGCACAGCCAGTCCGTTTTGGTGTCTTAAATTTAGAGTTCATTACCTTCGCTTGTTTAAATAAATGGCAGCTTTCCCTTACAAACTGACGGTCAATATATATAAATCTATAACATCTGTATTACAGCGATCTCTCAGCGATACCTTTTTTTGTAAAATAATACTCGATCCCACTCGGCAGTTTTCTTTAAGGGAATGGATGAAGTCACAAAAGGAGACAACGACGGCTCTATTGGTGCAGTCACCCGTCAGCATCGCACCCACCTACTATTGCCATGGAACAGGTTCCGTCTAATCTTTGCCTTTGAGACTTGCCTTTTGGCCTCGGCAGGGCGGCACTGGGCAGAGTCCAGTACGCACCCCAATCCTCATCGAAACACCTGTGCCCGGTGAGTATCTAACTCGGTCAGTAGGTGCAACTCAACCACAGGAGTTGAAAAATCTTGTAGCAGGATATGCGAATACTGAACTCGCGTAGATATTAATGGACCGAACGTCATGTAAATCTCAATTGATTAAGATAGATTGACTAAAAGCAAATGTGGCGCGATTACGCCCAATACGCAGAAGCCCGCTGAACTTTAACTATCGGATAATACCCAAATAACATTAACTTACCTCTCACAAAGAAAGGTTTCGTCAAGCATTTGAACTGGTATGATTATGGAGATGTTGGCCTGCGAAAAGAGCACCTCGATTCTCCACCTCCTGAACATAATTCGTTGGTCGAAGTCTAGACAAAATTTATTTAATATTTAAATAAGACAACAAACACATTAGGGAATTGAATCCCTGTCTCGGGGTACTTTACAAATATATAATTGAGTTGGACACAAAGTACATCCAGACTTAGAACAACTATTCATTAGGTCACCCAAATAGTTGTCATGTGCGGGAATCCAACCCGGTACACGAAGCAACCAGGCGACTGTATTTACCGCTGTGCCACATGGGCACTCAAATTCTTATTATTATCTATCTGTTTGTTACATTTCACGACGATGAACGAATGCGATACGATTGTCGATATAAGGCGTAGTCCACGTGGCTACGAATGGTAACCATTGATATGCCTATAAAGCTGTAAACTTCCCAAATAAGATAAAATAAAATACATACCTGTAATGACTTAGCGTAATTAAGTAATTTACGCGTACCTGTAACTAATGAAGCTAATTAGTTGTCAATTAACTGCATTCTTATGTAAATACTTTGGAAGAAATTTGGAATAATAATAATGTTTCCAATAGTCTTGACTTGTTCTAGTTAAGTCGTGACCTCGTCCTCCGGACTTTCCTGGAACAATAGTCCTTACAGGAGAAGACGATAAGGGTGTAGATATTTTATTTCCGCAGCCACCATAGAATTGGGATGGTACACGGCTGAGTAGAAAAAGCGTTTAGGCGCTTGTTTCTATGCTAATTCTATGTCGAAGTCAATTTTTATTATTGTGAACGTACATGGGTGTCCACGGCACGACGCATGAACCGATATTGAAGCGTTTTTAGTGGGTTCAGAGAACTAGTAGTAGCGTATGCGAATATTGGACTCGTGTAGATAATGGGCCGGATACACGCCATGTAGGTACTTCTCGTATGTCTAAGAGAGGTTTACTAAGTGCAAATGCGGCACGATTATGGACAATACACAGAAGCTTGCTCCAGTTTAGATTTCGGATCACACCCAAATAACATAAACTGTCCTATGACAATGATTGATTGAGAGAAGTTGGCCTGCGGAGCACCACTTCCTGAACCAAAGGCGTTGGTGAAATTATCATCATGACAGCCAAAAGCCTCCCCAAAGAATACTACGACTGGCAGACGGGTTGGCGAACGAATCTTTATGGTCACAGAAAAACGCTGCTGCCCGTTCACTGGTAAGTATCCCAAAGGACGACTTCTAAGACCCCCACCCACGGAATGAGGTAGGGTGATATTCTTACTTACTCATATTCGCATACTAACTATGCTATACTAATTTTGTCTATTAGTTTGTTACTAAGTAAATTGTTAATTATCTCTTTTCTTTCTATTTTTATCTATGTACCACACTTTGTTGCACCGTCTCCGGCATTTTCACACATTTATTTCCTATCCATCCAAAGGTTGTCTGGAAGAAATCGCTTTATGCAATAAGACCGTAAATTGTACATTATAATTAATGTTTCATTGTTAATGTTCTTTTTTTTTGTGTACAATAAAGTGTATTTTATTTTATTATTATTTATTTCATGACGCGCTGATTATATGGTACCTAATGAAACTTATTATAGAAATAAATTCAATCCTAGGTAAGCACAAATGCTACGATTAGCGATATATGGCATAGTTCGCGCGGGTTAAGGAGTGTGCTATTTAAATTCCTTGCCGAAATTAGTTTGGATACGCATACCTGTACGTAATGAAGCTAACTAATTAGGCGTTAATTAGCTGCATTAAGGCGAAAATAATTTTAAATAAATTGAGGAAGATTATGTTTCTTTTTAAATCGTTGTGTTAGTGTTATTGGACAATATAATAGGTAGGGAACACAATATTATAAAATAGAGGTTTTCATGTTGTAAACTTAATTTTATATTTAATTAAGACTTAAATTTAGACAGTAGTTTAGATACCTATTCATTATTACTGACTTGAATCAAGTGCTTAATTACGTTCAATTAATTCTGCATTTCCTCAAGTTATTTTACTGCAGCAATTATTAGGGTCCAAAATTACACAATTTTTATATCGCAGTTTATTTGACGATTATCCAACATGACCAGGAGTTAGGCCGACCTGCAAAAACCCTGTCTACGGATTGCTTGCTATACTAAAACATTATTTAAAGCTACCCCAATCTGTCAAATACATTCAGTCAAAAAAGTATCGGGAATGGATTGTTTATATTAAATACAGTGCTGGTTTTAGTAATATCATATATAGTGTGTATTGCGAATTTCATAATGGACAAAATCGAAGTCTTAAATTTTGCATCGCTAATGGAATTTCGTGTTCGGAGTCACTGAAAATGTTACAGGCTTACGGCGAATCGACTTTATCAAAAACTCGTGCTTATGAGTGGTTCAAAGCGTTCAAAAGCGGTCGAGATGTGATGAAAGATTTGAAGGAAATAGTGACTGAAAATCCTCATTCAACTCTGAGAGAGATAGCCGCCGAACTTTCTGTATCTCACGAGTCGATTCGTACTATTTTAACTAATCAATTGGGTATGAAACATTTTGCTGCTCGGCTAGTCCCAAAAGATCTGATTTTTCTCCAAAAACTCAACCGCATGAAAGTCGCTGAGGACATGGTAGAACGAGTCAATTCCGACCCAACATTTATGAAACGCATTGTTACTGGTGACGAGACGTGGGTTTACGAGTTTGACATGCAAACTAGTCAACAAGCTTCGGAGTGGCGCCTTCCAACTGAACCGAAACCGAAAAAACCACGCCAAAGTCGATCAAAAGTCAAAGTCATGTTGACTGTTTTCTTTGACTATCGTGTTGTGCACTCTGAATTCTTACCGGAAGGTCGAACGGTAAATAAAGAATATTATTTGAGCGTTATGCGGCCATTAAGAGAGCAAATTCGACGAAAAAGGCCAGATTTGTGGAAAGAAAATTCTTGGATTTTGCACCACGATAGTGCGCCTTCGCACATAGCCATCATTGTGAACGAATTTTTGGCCAAAAACTCAACAAATACCATCCAGCAACCACCATATTCACCAGATATGGCTCCAACTGACTTCTTTTTCCTTAACGCAAATTACCACTTCGTGGTACCCGTTTTCAATCGGTAGAAGACATAAAGGAGAATTCGCGGCGAGAATTGAACTCAATTCCGAAAGCTGCGTTTAAAAAATGTTTTGATGAATGCATTATTCGTTGGCGTAAGTGTATCGTTTCTGAAGGAGCATACTTTGAAGGTGATAAAATAAATTTGGATGAATAACAAACATTTTGTATGACTGTACAAGTACAGTCGTCTGTACTTGTCATAATAGCGCCACGTCAAACCCATGACCTCATTATCCGCGGTTAAACACTATAAACCGAGAGGTCATTCCACTATATCATTGTATGAGGATAGGAATTGTTGAGTACCCAAAACAACAACCCTACGTAGTACCTAACTACGTCTTTATTTTCTCCGACGGATTTGACCACTGATTGGCCTGGTTTAAATATTATAGGGAAATATATTACTTTCTTAGGGTTTTCACGGCTGACTTCCCTCCCTCCTATGACCGATGGGTACCTATACTAAATGGTACCTACGTAAATATTTCCTGTTCTGGTGCAGTATTTAATGGCATCCATTGCCCTTTCTTTTCATTCACTCATCCTCCGTTAACTTAGAGCACTGAATAATCCGATTTTCGACCAACTGGTTTTGGCAATCAATATTGTTATCCTTGACCCGCAATTATTCACTCTTCAACGTTAACTGTCAAAAGTTGAAGAGACGAAATGACGCGAGTTGTAAAATACCTACTTGTTTTGAGTTTCGTGGCCCTAAGTTGCGGCAAAACGTTCACAGAGTGTGAACTGTTCAAGGAATTGAAGAGGCAAGGCTTCCCAGACAATCAACTAAAAGATTGTAAGTAGAGACAACAAGGTTTTTTTTATATGTTTATCATAGATAAAAAGTAGTTGCTAGCTATAATTTGATTAGGTACTAAATAAATCAAATTACTTAAAGCTTTTACTTAAATTTTGCAAGCATATCAAGATTTGTTTGTTTGTCCTGCATAATTTAAGAACAAAGGTTTAAAACCATTGATTAACTCAATGTTTAAATCTAATCGAATCGTTTGCCGATTGAAAAAAAAAGTTTGGTTTCGAAATGCGAATTTACATAATAATTTAAAAGACCGAGTGGATGGTGGTTGGGCTAGTCCAGTGTTTTTCAACCTGTGGGTCGCGACCCCCTGGGGGGTCGCGAAGCCTCCGTAGGGGGGTCGCGAAGCTTCTATAGGAAATTCGCAAAAGGTTGGGAAAGCTAGTCACAGGGTCGCAAAAGTATTTGGAGTATTTTGCAGCACGCAAATACATTAAAAGTTATCGTGAATTTACAAAACTCTGGCTGTACTTTGTTTTTTGACAACCACCTAACCTCTGTATGATAAAGTAAATTTTGGTGGTGCGCTCCCATATCTTAAAAAATTCGATACAGGCGTATCCGAAACACTTTTTCTTTAATAGAATTGACAATTTTTATCGATATTTTGCAATTTTATTTAATTGACAATATTTAGAACTTGGCTGTATTCCTGTGACAAGGTTGACGATGAAGAAAATTATGCGTAGTGCTGTAGTATTCGTGGGAAGCTCTATAAAAAAAAAGTATTTCTTCCATTACATTGTCATTGGATACGGTATCCGTAGATTCATCAAATTTCAAGGAGTCTTCGAAACTTAATATACATAACAATAACTTAATATAAACTAGCTAAATATCATTACAATTATAAAATAAATCTTATTGCAAATTTTTTCATACAATCCGTGTACCTAAATATCTATATGTTGAAATAATTCTAAATTAATTAATTATATATTACTACAAACATGTTCTAACTATTTACAAGTGCTTTTTAAAGTCTACGTGAATAAAAACCTTTTTTATTTTATTTTTTATAAATATCGGTCGTCACATCGCTTATCCTCGATTGAATAAAATATCGAAAAAATCTTTTTCAAGAGAAAACTTCGAAGCAAATAACACACTGTGATTTATTCACAGTAAATCCGCATTTCAAATAACTGTCGTCATGAAGAAGTTTTTTCTTATTATAGTTTCATGACTCCCGCTAGAAATTGACGGTTCTGTTGGTCTTTTAAGAATTTTATCCATTTTCAATAATTCAAAATCACTGTTAAATACGTCAAAAAAATGGCTGGCGCTCGACAAACAGTAACCGGCTGACGGTCTCAACTAGTCGCAAAACATGCAAGTCGCGATCGCGCGTGTCGCTCATTGCGTCTCGCTTACTCATTCCCTCAACTTGCATTTTAATTATGTATTTATCCGAACCCTAATTATGAAAATGAATAAATATGTTGGATTCAATATTTGTCTCAAAATAAATAAAATACATGGTAAAAAGGCGCGTAAAAAAACGGATAGGGGAGGGGGGGGGGTCGCGAAAAATTTCTTCATACTATAGGGGCCGCGTCATGAAAAAGGTTGAAAAACACTGGGCTAGTCTATTTAAGTTAGGTACCTATAGGTTGCCTATACAACTGGGGTATCAGGGAGTTCGCCTCAATAGAACTCAGTATCTATAGTTAGTGTTTAAAAAAACATACAATGGACTTCAACTTTGCTTTGATTAATAATTTGAATAAAAAGTTTAGGGAACCATAAGGAACACATTCCCTTTTAAATAAACTTGACTGTAGTTATAAGACAGTTCACAAACAACGGCAATACTGTCTGTCAAATTGATAACCTGTTGCTTTTCTGTTAAAATGGCAAGGTAACTCAGCATATTTTGTTATAGGTAGGTACTAGGGTTACTAGGTACTAGGTTACTATATGCTAAGAGCATGAAGTATTGAGTAAATAGAAAAATTTAAGGAAAAATATTGTTATCATCATTGAGCACTCGAGATAAGTTAGTTCCATGATTTAATGAACAGCAATCGATAAAATTAATCAACGCTTACCTACTATCTTACTTACCTACTTATCGGCCTCGATGGACCACGCTGGAATAGCGTGCACATTGATCTTCTTGGTGTTTCGACCAAATTGACCTGAGTTACATATCTTTCTACAGCATTTTTTGAGCTTATTTAGACGCAAGTCTGCAAAATAGACTTAAAAAAAGCGCTTGTAAAAAGTTAAAACATCTTTGTAGTTATTTCTAAAGATTAAGAAATAGAACTAAATGAATAATACAAGTGATTTAGTTATTTAGCTAGCTTATATTAAGTTATTATCAAAGTATCTACCTATATAAATTGTATCGGAGCACTATTTGATGTTATAATTTGAAACGTAAGCGAAACTAAGTTAAACGCTTTTCGAATCGCTAAATCGATGATGGTAAGACATTTTGTAACAATAAGAATTTATGACCAAATTAATGCAATCATGATGGTTTTAATTAATTATAATGACGCAAATGGGAATTAATATTTGTATATATGAAGTGGTTTACACGTATTCGACAAAATTAGGTATATTTATTATAAAAATATTCTTCCATTAAGTGATTAAAACGTAAAATCTGTAAAAAAGATAATAAATAAATATTCTTATTATTTTATTGACTACCAAAGCGCGAAGAACCCAGAGAAGTTTTAAGCAAACTTCGTTCATAGATAGGTACAGACGCCAGCACATCAAGCTTCCCCAATCTGTCAAATTTCTTTTATAGATTTTCAACTTTATCACAAAAGCATAAGGTTCACTTTCAATTGGGGAAATTTGACAGATTGGAGTAGCTTGATGTGCTGGCGTCTGTACATAAACAACCTAAAACGTTATTTTTTCTCATAATAGTTGTCTTCCACATTTCTTGTTTAGGTATCTACCCTATGTGATAATGAAATTCTACTGAACAAGCTGTTTTAATAAATTACTCTAAATACCTTTGCCAACATTATATTTATTATTTTCACAGGGATGTGCCTTATAGAAGCAGAAAGTTCAAGACGTACCCATGTAAAAGGAGGTCCTAACCAAGATGGCTCCCACGACTACGGTCTGTTCCAAATCAACGACCGTTACTGGTGCAGCCCTGACAATAATCCAGGCAAGAGCTGCAATGTCCGATGCAACGGTAATTTGTATTTATATCTCGTTTATAATTATCAGATCGGCAAAGAGCCAGAAAAGTGGTGCCTTTTTTCTGTTTTTAATTGGCCTGAATCGATAGACACTAAACATCACTCTCAAGTTCCTAGTGAAATTAATAGGCTTCCATTAGATGAATTGAATTATAGAGGAGCATAAATTGAGGAGTGCCACAATCCACCTCTTGATCCCATCATCCAAACAGGTCGATGCTACCTATTATAGCTTTATCGTACTGATCAAAAGGCCCAAAACGATATGGAACTAATAGAAGAGATTAAGTCTACTTCTCAGATTTGATTACATATATACTTCCTCGTATATAACTGGGTACTAATAAATAAATGGTTGCCTGTGGATGATATCTATATGTAGCTTTTTAAAACAATTCTGTAAATGGGCCAAGGACCCTGTCGGGGCATGTCTAGATTTTCCCCCGCTGTTTACTAGACTGCTGTTCTCAGACAGCAAGCTCAAGTTTTGGCCGAGCGACCTTGGTGACAAAGGGTAGACGAATACGCCTTCTTAGACTATCTGAGGTATACTCTCCATGGCGATACCGACACTGTAAATCAACCATACTCAACTTTCTTTGTAGGGGCCACAAACACGTTAGGTACAGTCATGTTGTCGAGGCCCGTAAGCAAAAATTATTTAGGTCTTAATTATATCCTAATTTCAAGTTTACGTTGAAGTTACTTTATTAATGAAAAAAATGAGAACTTTAGATGGGCCAATACTAAAGGCCCGGTGGGCCGCAGGTTGAGTATAGAAGCTGTAAACTGTACCTACCTGTATTTAAATTGTACAGACGCCAGTACATCCAGCTCCCCAATCTGTTAAATTCCTTTTATAGATTTTCAACTTTATCACAAAAGCATACGGTTCACTTTCAATTGGGGAAATTTGACAGATCGGGGTAGCTTGATGTGCTACGTTACGACACACTTGTTTAACGAATTGCTTATTAATATTCGACCCATTTGATTTATATGTTGGTATACTTATTACACTTAAATTCGGATTTATAAAACAACTTACCTTGAGGCCATACCTAACTTAATCAATCAGATGAAAGAAGTTCCTCACGAACGAAGTACCTAAGGCACAGCTTCGAAATAAGTTTGCTTTGCTACTTACTAATTGAAATGTATTTTCCCAGATCTCCTCTCGGATGATATAACACAAGCATCAACTTGCACTAAGAAGATATACGGCATCCATGGCTTCTCAGCATGGTACGGATGGGTTAACAAATGCAAAGGAAAACATCTACGAGATTACCACTGCTAAGGCAGTATATAATATTCCCTTAGCATATAATATAATCGTGGCAATTCTGTTCCACACGACTTAACTTGTTTAAAATTGTCTTACCATCTTTTTCTATGTAAAGTGTTTCTGTGGTCCTGTAATGGTGATGAAACTACGCGATCTCGATACTGCTATAGATAAAGTTCTGCATAGGAATTTCTAATTACGGAATAGGGAGATCAGACTTCCAGACATTGTTAGCCATATAGTCCAGAATACAATTTATTAACATCGTAAATTTATCATTACCTAATATTTTTTCTATGCAGAGTAGATTATATCAGTATTATATGTACGCCAAAAATTACAGCCTGCAGAAGATTGTATGATAGCTTCACGGCATTTTAGAGCTTTAAAACTGGCTTAATTGCTGGTCTAGAATGCATTAACAGATAGGGTCTCACATGACGCTCATCTTCCATCAAAATTACGGAATTCAATTAACAGTAAGTAGATAAGTACTAAATACGTCCAGTTTTTTTCATCAGAAATCTGCTATCGAAGGAATGCATGATATTTAAATAAGTTTGTGTTGGTCAGAGATATGAATTATTTATAAAAATCAACTAGTTAATTCTATATTAAAATAGTTGTATAATTATATTCTGATAAATAAAAAATAAATTAACCGTTATTTGTTTGAGTCAAATACCTTCCTACAATAATTTTATTGTAAACAACTCTTCTACCATAAATGGATGCTAAAGATAACTGAATTAACTATTACCCTACGCATAATTTTTTAACACTAAACACATACTTGAAAGACACGCAAAATATAATTTTAGCTATAGGTACTACATTATAGCAAACCGTCTAGACGGGCCATTGCGCCCACGAGGTCACGGTGATTACCTCGAAACACAATCTTTGTGAAATAAAATTTGATTCGAGGACTGATTGGTTCAGGGTCTAAGCGAACCCGTTAATTCATCGGTACCGGTTGTCATAAGAACATCAATTAAGGTCATTGACCTATATGTATTCAACTAGACGCGGAATCCCGTATTGAGAATTTGCTCACCGAGTTGCAGCGCGGGCGCTGCAACTCAGTAAGCAATTTTGGCCGCCACGCGCGCGCCTCCACCCCGCACAGCCGGACTGGGACAGAGTTTTTATTCGAAACAGCGTGTCTAGTTATACATACTTATAAGTCAATGATTAAGGTAGTCAAAGACCTAATAAAATCTGACAGCTAGTCTAACCATCTTAGTAACTTGTTATTAAATAAATAACAAAATGCAATGGTGGCCCTGTCATCGAATTTTGAACTCGAATCCATATTCTTCAACGGCTGGAATAAATGCTAAGTTTGTTTTGAATCCTTAGAATTGAAGTTTATGATACCTGGGTAAGGCATTACCCTAACCCATATAAAGGAAGTATAGGTGTATGTAGATAGCATTAGCTAGAGAGCAGCGGGTCGGCACCAATAACAATGTATATCAAGCTTAAAGGTGTATTTTTCTATCATTTAATTGGTTGAACAATATAGTGAAACAAGATCTTTCGTCGTTATGCTACGACCAATGAAATCACGGAAACACACACAGATTCTATGACTGCGAGCATGCTGATTTGTCGAATATTTAAAGAAAGATTACAATCATGCTACATCGTCGTCATTGTAGCTTCGGTGGTTACAAACATGCTCACGTGTCGGTTAGCGGTCGGTCGTCAGTACGGTTCAATAAAAGAAATAAAATCTTGGTTCAAAACCATTTATTTCACGACATAGAAAAGCAAAAGCACCTTAAACACATTAAACACAGGTACCGGGTATACGTTTATGCAATACATTGAGATTATTATTAAACATGTCAATTTTACTCAGATCCATTGTTTAAACTTAGATAAACGTCACAATGTTCTTATCATACATGAGATACTTATAGATGCTTAGGTCGTGAAACATAGAAACTTTCCTTACCTACATTAACGGGACTAGTCCCTCCCTCTTATCCACTACTGCAAGCCAGGATCAACAGTGGCACACAATGAAATGACACTGAGCGGTGAGGCTCAGGCATGTCCCGGGGAATCGCTTTAACTGTCTTGGATCCCGCAACGAATTTAATCAGAAAGAAAAAAGGAAGAGTTAGATAATGAATACCTACCCACCTACATTACTAGAGCTCAGGTGTGAGGTTAGGTAGTTTCTACGTTTTACGAGGGAACCCTACCACCTAACGGACATATTACCTAACATTGACGACCAGAATTCAAAACGCAGCTATGCCGCTTGCGCATTTCAATTTTTATGCGACATCCATATACGAAATATTGACTTTAATAATAAATAAAAATAGTTGTCCAACTATTATTCCAAAGATTGAAAACCTTCACAATATTTTCTAAACTGAGAATCACAAAATTAAAAACAAACTTTTTTTATTATAGTTCTGGCCAAAATAGACGAAGAAACTGTCTTCGTCTATTTTGGCCAGAACTATAATAAAAAAAGCTTGTTCTTTATTATTCGGGATAATAAACTCATAAACATATTTTTGTTAATTGCACACAATTATTTTGATACGTAGGTACACAATTTGATTATAATAAATATTAAAATATTATACATGACATTTAATTTATATGTAATACTTAATTAATACTTTCGAGTAAATTGGATTTAATCCATATATTCATCAAAATACGTTTAGTATTCCATAATCGAAAATAATATTAGGTAAATAATATACTGGTAACTAACATTATTTTACTAGAACAAGGCGACATACAAAACATTAACACTCTTAATTAAAAGCGAAGTCTAAATTTAAACTGCATTGAACTATGGATCAAGCAATCTCATTGGATGGTTTTCGACTAAACCAAGGATCAACTGCAGTTTAACTTTAGACTTCGTTTTTAAATAAGGGTGTTAAGGAATAAATAATTAAAGGTACACATATATCAAGCTACTTATACACATACTAAGTTATCGGCATTATGGAACAAAACTTTTATAGAACTATTATAGTAGGCCAAGCGCTCTAAACTTAAATGCTCTAGTATCTGCAATGCAGAATTATTGTGTTGATGGTATGTGATTTATATTTGTACCATATCTATAAATAATAACTGTTTAATTCCTCACTATGGCTCATTCGAAACACGCCTCTCTTGGCGTCTCATCCGATTGCATGTATATGACAAAGACAAAACACAAATGGCCGCCAAATGACTGGAGACGGTACAATTATGCTTCAAATAAGTCCTTATATACTCTCTAATATCATGTGTTTTGATATACTGGGCAACTATAAAGATGCTTTTCATAGAGGTAGTTTATTCCAATTTCATAAACCAAGAAGGTCAATGTGATAAAGTAGTATATTATGTATAGCTATTACGCTAGTATTACAATATCTTTGTACCTACCTACCATGTGATGACTATGTTAATACTAGTTTATAAAAAGAAATGCAAAAACGAGCTCTGGAATATACTAATGCCCTCTTAGCCGAATTTTGGCGACGGCGGCCAGTCTCAATAGAGATTAGCCATCTGCGCGGGACTTATTATAGTGCACAAGTGTTTGGGCAAACACAGTAGCATTTTCTATTCCATCACTCTCATGATCCGAGTGTTACGCCGAGCGAGACGACCGGAAAGAGGCTAGGTATAAGTATTCTGTATTTAGTACCATAATTGACCCAAAATAATGTAGGTATTCGCATTTTCCATTTCCTGTAATTCTTTGTTCAGAATCTCAACCATAAATGTGTATATAGTAAACATAAAATAAACTGGAAACACCTTATTACAAGTTAATAATGACTTGTAAATATGCGTTGTTTGTTTTACACTGGAATGTTGATTTCCTTTTTTAAATACAACGCTCGCACTAGGGAATCTAATCCCTGTGTCGCGGAGAACTTTACAAACATATAATAGACAAATTACATCCAGACTCAGAACAACTATTTATGGGCCACACAAATAGTTGTCCAGTATCACGAAGAAGCAAAGCGACTGTCTTAGCCTTAGTATAATTTCAATTTTACACTTAAAGCCAGTTTTGAAATATATGGCGCTTGACCCTAAATAGATCAAGCACATTACATAGATGAATAGAAAGTTTAAATCAGAGACAAGAAAATAAAAGTTAACAAAGGCATACCAAAAAAGGTTAGTTAGAATTGTACAGACGCCAGCACATCAAGCTACCCCAACCTGTCAAATTTCCCCAATTGAAAGTGAACCTTATGCTTATGTTATAAAGTTGAAAATCTATAAAAGAAATTTGCCAGATTGGTTAGCTGTATGTGCTGGCGTCTGTACATGGGACCGTTTTGGTAAAAAGACAATGCAAGTCTTTGTGGGTATATAGTTACAAGATTGTCGGACCAATTTGTAGGAGGCTTGCTAATGCTGAGTATTTCTGCTTGTGGTCGCCACGCGAGAAACTTCTGCCCAAGCGGCCCTCAATTCTACAAGTAATATGCCCCACCACAAACATCTAAAATCATTTGCAAATCTTACTTAATTTATATTACATAATATTGATTTAAAATTAACAAAATAAACCTCAAATATAACAAACAATAACTCAAATTTATAACTAAAAACCCTAATAAAAACATAGCTACTTTTACATGAAACAAACATAACATACCTTTTTCAATTCCTTCTAAGCAACGCTTTAATATGATAATACGAAACAGATCCATAATACTCAGTGGGAATCCTTTTTAAAGCAGGATAATCTTAACATCCTATTACTAAGCAGGTCTAGAACCGAATGCTAGTTTATGCATTTGACACACAGGCATCAAAAGACTGAGAACAAACAGGTCCTACTGATTTCAGATATGAATACATTAGACCCGTTAAAATGCTGCATTTATTTGGAATGGCGCTCATAGACAGATACTCTCACCCGTAAATGATCGGCCAGGTCAGAGCAACTAAGCGCGCGGTCAGTCCATAGATGGGTGACCGCCAAAGTGGTTTAATTTCTGAGCGTCTCAGTGTTTCGGAGGGCACGTTAAACTGTCGGTCCCGGTTGAAGCCATTAGGCAACAGTCGTTAAGCCATGTCAGAGGCCTACTGGGCGGTTTGAACAACTCTGACACTAGGGTAACCAATGCCCATACGATAAGTAGTAGTATTTATTTGGAATCATCATGTATGCCGATTACCTCTGAACAAATCTCAGTGGGTATCCTGTCTATCTGTCCGCCTGTCACCAGGCTGTATCTCATGAACGGTGGTAGTTAAGACAGTTGATATTTTCACAGATGTATTCCTGCTACTGCTATAAAAACAAATACTATAAAACAGAATAAAATAAGTATTTAAGGGTAGCTCCCATACAACAAACGTGATATTTTTTGCTCATATTTGTTCGATATTGATAACAACAATAAGTAGACGCTTGAAATATTCACAGCATATGTAGTTAAAAATAAGTAATTAAATTAAAACTAAACAATTATCTATGGGCCGGCCTCCCATACAGCAAACATGATTTTGTAGTTTTTATACATAATGGTACGCGAGTGCGACACGCACTTGGCCTGTTTTAATAGAAACTAGCTGTGCTCCGCGGTGTTACCCGCGTTAAATTTTATAAATTTCCTTTGCCATAAACCTCACGGAGCCCGAGACCTTTCCAACGAATGCAAAACCGTGGAAATCGGTTCGTGCGTTCTGGAGTTATAGCGTCAGGAAGGAAAACCCGACTTATTTTTATAATAGAAATAATGCTTAGGATTGAATAAAATTAAAATTAGGTTTTTAAGGCTTAGAGCGAGGTAAGGATTTTTGTTCCTTAACTAATCAAACATTACGTAACATATATGTATATTCTACACGACAGGAGCTGGAATTAACAGCAGTTTTAAATTTGTTATAACTATAAGCTTCTATTAGTAAGTTCTGTAGTAGCCGTAAAAAAAATATGAATTGTTTATTACGAGTAGTTGTGTCTCCGTCGATTATTTTCAAACAGATGTTTATTTAGAATTCCCTATTATTATTTCTTGGGAGTTATAATAGCGATTTTGAATAAATAATTTCTATGGAGAACTGCTACCTACTTACATCCAACACGAGGGCATCTCTATCGCGGTCGAACCCTAGTTTCATTAATAATTACTATCGATATCATGATAGTCTGTAGTTATCACTACAGTACATCTACCACGATTCCACATAGTTTACTTACTCGATGAAACTTAACGTTTTTTAGTAAAGACATTTTAAGTTCATTGAAGTTACCGCTAGGGGCGGTTGCTTGCTTGCTTATCGAATGGGCAGTGGTAATCCTAGCGTCAGAGTTGTTCAAGCCGCCCAGTAGGCCTCTGACATGGCTTAACGACTGTTGTCTTATGGCTACAACCGGGACCGACAGCTTAACGTGCCCTCCGAAGCACGGAGACGCTCAGAAATTAAACCAATTTGGAGGTCGGTCAGTCCATAGATGGGTATCTATGGACTGACCGCGAGCCTAGTTGCTTAACCTCGCCGACCGCCCCGCCTAGGGGCGGTGCTAGTTAATGTAAGTACTTGAAAAAACTGCCAGTATCATCGAGAAAGTAAACTACACGAACTTGTGGTAGACGTACAGTTTGTCTGTCTACATTTAAATGATTACTTATATAAATATAAACTGGAGATTCTCTTCCTTTTTGTGTATTTTCTTTAAGACTGGTTCTCGTCAATATTTTTATTTACCAAGGTCCCGATTTTTGTGTGTTGCAGCTTCTATTGCGTTTATCAACGTCGCCCTGTAATACAAAACAAGTAATATTACTTTTAACGAAATGTCAAAGTTAGTCGCGACAACATTAAAGATATAGCATACACATAGAACTATTTCAAACCCGTCTGGCAAACGTGCCGGAAAAAATTCCACAATGGAGTTGTCCATAATTTGGAGGAATATGACATAATGCCATATCCCTCCAAATGATGGACAACTCCATTGTGGATTTTTTTTGGGGAGGCCTTTGTCCAGCAGTGGACGTCATTCGGCTGATATGACGTAGAACTGTTGTACTAACTCAGGTTATTTTAACATTACGAGCCTTGATGCAAAATAGTTCTTCTAGTGTCTTCTTTGTAAGATTTTTCTAACTTTATTATTTTGTATATCTATATAAAATATTCAGCTGTTCTAGTATCGCGTGTCGCGTTACTTATGCGGTACTTACTATTATATTTTAGCATTTTAAATTTATAGATATCCTATTTTAAATTCGATATCCCACCTTCCAATTCCCAGCTCTCAATAAATTAATTAATACTACTTACCACCTTAAATACCCATCATCAGCATAACAGCTGTAAAAAGTCCACGGCTGGACAAAGGGTCCCCTAAGAATCATCTTGAATGGATATGCCATAAATATAAGTAATGCAGATTTGCTAAAATGGATTCGATTAAGTGTATCTGATGGGTATTTACAACGGCGTCGCAAGCCAGCCTTATTCGCGATACCCAGAAGTAGGACCAAATTAATGGAGAACACTCCTCTCACTCGAACTATGGTGGTTATTAATTCTGTAGCGGGTCTATTTTCTTGTTCACTGAGCCAGTTCACAAGAGTAACTCTGTATACATTATGTTACTACCTTGTTAAGGCTAATCTAATAATTTAAAAGAAAATTTCGTTTTTTATAATGTTGATAGTTTTAATAATTTTGATAATGTTAATGTTATGTATATTTAGTCATATAAGATTGTTTTTTTTTAATCCGTCACTATTGAATTGGGTTTAACCTGTAACGGTAGCTGTATGTATGAATGAATAAATAAATAAATAATTGCCACGCTTGGCAGATAGGTTGGTGATCGCAGTATGATGGTCATAGTACACAGAGAGATGCTGCTGCCCGTCTTATGGTAGATATTCCCTCGGGACGACTTCTACTCCCCCCACAGGATGAGATGTTGTGACGATATTCTTTATGGCTCTCAGCCACAAAGCCAAAGCCAACTTACCTTAAGCTCCCATTTTCAAGAGCAGTAATACCACATATTGTGGAGCCACCTGGTGAGCAAACTTCGTCTTTAAGAAGGCCAGGATGCTTCCCAGACTGCAGCACCATCTGACCACTGCCTACTATCATATGTGCTGCATGACGTATAGCCATGGCCCTAGGAACTCCTTGCTTTACAGCTCCATCTGCCAGTGCCTCTATCACCAAATACATCTGTAAATTTATAACTCCTTTATAATTTATGGCACAATAAGTTTATCAATCTAGGAGCATTGTCTTTATAAAACTTAGAGTACATGGTATGTTGGTTGAAATGAAATATAATGGATAGATAAAAAAATTAATACAACATGTTTATCAGTACAACATAATATGAACAAGGTGTTTTGAAAAAAAACCATTGAAACATCCAACAGGTTATATCAATAAACTGTGAGCACAGACTCCTAAATTATCCCACGCCTGTTGGCGTGGTTGGCAAATGCATGCTTTTCACGCCGGAGGTCGTGGGTTCGATTCCCACCCAGGGCAGATATTTGTGTGCATGAACATGTCTGTTTGTCCTGAGTCTGGATGTAATTATTTATATAAATATGTATTCACAAAAGAAAAGTAGTAGTTATCTGCTGGTACAAGCTCTGCTTAGTTTGGGATCAGATGGCCGTGTGTAAAGAATGTCCCAGGAAATTATTATTATTATCTAAAAGCGGTTGTTATAGCTGGATAGAAACATTATTAACACAACAGAGCAACAGTCTCTCCTTTTTGGAGAAGATAACAGAAAAATTATTCATGCAATATGCTATAGATTACGTAACAATTGCCATAGATGTTAACATGCCATCCTGGACAGATTAAGGTGCTCCCCACGAGGCAAGGCAGATGTTACTTCAACTTGTCTCCACACATAAAAAACCGGCCAAGTGCGAGTCGGACACGCCCATGAAGGGTTCCGCAGCAGCAAGTATTTCAGTTTTTTAAATGAAAGGTAATTTGCGGTTTACGATTTATGACGCATTAAAAACAAACTACTTACTAGATCTCGTTCAAACCAATTTTCGTTGTGAGTTTACATGGTAATGTACATCATATATTTTTTTTAGTTTTATCATTCCTTTATTTTAGAAGTTACAGGGGGGGGGGGACACTCATTTTTCCACTTTCGAAGTGTCTCTCGCGCAAACTATTCAGTTTAGACATGTATGGGTACGATGAAAATATTTTTTTTGAGTTTCAGTTCTATGTATGAGGAACCCCCAAAATTATTATTATTTTTCTATTTTTGTGTGAAAATCTTAATGCGGTTCACAAAATAAATCTACTTACCAAGTTACAACAGCACAGCTCTTATAGTTTCGGCAAAAAGTGGCTGTGACATACGGACGGACAGACAGACAGACAGACATGACGAATCTATAAGGGTTCCGTTTTTTGCCATTTGGCTACGGAACCCTAAAAAGAGTAAGCAGCTCATATATTGCAAGTTGTACTTGCATACAATGTTCGGTGTCATAGACAAATTAAGCTTCATATATTTATGTTGCACCTTGTATATGATTTTATGTTATTATCAGGGAAATAACCTTCGATATACATATCTTAGAAAAGACTTGAACACTTACAAAAGCTGGTCCACATGCAGTCAATGTGCCCAAAGAGTCCATCAAACTTTCAGGAACTCTTTCACAAACACAAGATCCACTGAGAAGATTCTCGAGGACTGCACACTGTTCGTCAGTTATCTTTGTGTCAGGGGTATAAAGACAGATTCCAGCTGCTACTGTCATTGGTGTGTTGGGCATTATGCGAATCACATGGACTCTAGCTAGAGGTAATGCGCTTTTGATAGTCTGAAAATCATAACAGTAAGGGTGGTAAGAGATATTGAGAAATAAAACATCAAGGAAAGTAAGGCTTAGTAATGCTCTATACTATAAATCATGGTGTAATCCTCATTTGCAGCATAGTCTTCTTCAACACTTACAAATTTATAAACATTGGGTACCTTGGCAATCAAGCTACACTTGTTTAATTTATAACTTGCAAATATAAGTGATCTGGCAAACAAAAGACCTAGTTATCACAAGTAGATTATTTAAAATATTATTATATTAACAAGTAATATTTGTCGAATTCACAAGGTGCTGAACTGTCTATACAAAAATCTTTTTGAGCATTTGATTACCACATTGATGTAATTACTATGTATATTTATTTTATTTTATTTGGAAGACCAACAGCACTTAACAACATATTCAAAATAATTTAAATATTAAACAGTAGGCCAATTATAGGTCTCCACGAGTAAATGTCTGTGTACAATTTAGATGGTGTTATCATTATATATATATATATATATATATTCACAATTTTCTAATTTTACGGACGACTGACATTAAATTTTGAAAAGAAATCTAGGCTGAGTACCCGTCTCCCTGTCTCAGGTTTACTGCAGAATATGTCAAAGTCTAATTTTTTTATAAGTTTATTAACGTTGCTGCTCGCTCGCCACAAGAATGTATTCTGTTGATAGTTGGAAGATACCAATGGAAGGTGCGTATAGTGTCTCGATATTTTAGTGGGAATGAAAAACCCAATTTTGTTGAGGAGGTCCGCACAGTCAATTTTACCAGAAATAATGCTAAGTAGATAAATAATATCGGATATGTCACGACGTTCGACTAGAGGAAGAATGTGGAACTTAGCACATAATTTTAAATAATCTTCTGATCTAAATTTGTGTTTTATACGATAGCATAGGAATTTTAGAAATTTTATCTGAATACATTAAATTCTAGATATGTATGTACCATACCGTGGATTCCATACTTGGCTAGCATATTCAAGTGTGCTGCGTACGAATGTACAGTATAAGATTTTCAAAGTTTTGCCTCCTTAAAGTTACTCGACATTCGCATTACAAACCCTAAGGCTCGAGACGCCTTCTTTATTATACTGTCCACATGTTCGTTGAACAGTAGCTTAGAGTCGTGCGTCACCCCAAGATCACGGATAGTAGAGCTCCTATTTAGCCTATGTCCTTTAAGATTATAATGGGTGTGAATAATGCTCTTTTTCCTGCTGTAAGTGGCGATTGAACACTTGGATGGATTTAGGTCCAGCTTATTTGTGAAGCAGTAGTCACACAATCGATTTAAATCAGCTTGTAGATCATTAGCATCTGTAGGTGAGGAAACGGTTTTGTATATTTTCATGTCATCCGCAAATGAAATGAGTTGAGAGTTATGGAAACATTTGTCGATGTCGTTCACAAAGATTAAGAACAGGAGCGGGCCCAGGAGAGACCCTTGAGGGACACCACTTGGTACTGTCACCCAACTTGATATGTAGTTGTTAATTGCAACTGCTTGAGTGCGGTTTGATATATAAGATGTAATCCATCTCAATAGATCTCCTCTGATTCCGATGACCTGTAGCTTGTTTATTAGCAACTGGTGGTCAATTCTGTCGAAACATTTACTATAATCTGTGTAAACGACATTGACCTGTTTACCCTTGCCCATTGCTTCTGATATAGACTCATTCAATACAATTAAGTTGGAGGTTGTAGAGCGCTTTTTTAAGAATCCATGCTGAGTGCTACTAAAACTTTTATCTAATGATACATAAAGCTGATTGTAAACCACTTTTTCAAAAACCTTGGCTAGTACACACAATTTAGATACTGGCCTGTAGTTAGTAATACTCAATCTTGAGCCCTTCTTATGTATTGGAGTAATGAATGCACTTTTCCAAACCAAGGGGAATGTGCATTGCAATAAGGATTTACTAAATAATATGCTTATGGGAAGTGCAATGGCATGGGCACAGTTAATCAATAAGATGGGAGGTATGTGATCGGGACCTGCCGACTTACGCCCGGTTCCTATATTCCAAAAACGAATCGTTTCTACTACGAATAGTTAGAATTTCTACCAGCCGTAACGCAAAACCGTCCCTAAAAAATACTAGTCGTTATCCAAATAACCAACGTCTGGTTACTAACGGATGGGAGGACGTTAGTAAGCTTATTGGATGGAGATGCGTTCGAAAGTGTTCCTATAAATATTTTCTACTGTCACGGAACTGTCAAAATAACGAGGCGTTACTGCTTTGATTACTAGTCGAATTCGGTCGGTATACCAGTCGTTTGTATTTGATTTTGGTAGTTAACATAGTGTTTGAGGAGATTTCCATGATGTCTAGCTCTGAAACTGATAGAGAATTCATGGCTTTGTTTTCCGTTAGAAAGGGTTGATTATTTTTCTATCTTCTAAGATTTCATAACCACAAACCTTAGATTAAATACTCAATTTAAAAACTTATTTATAAACCATGAAATACTCTTGGACAGACGTCAGACGACAGACGCATGCGCCATGCGCTTTCCTGTTACGCGTTTTGTTCACACCATGCACTCGTAACATCAAACTTTCAATACTAATGATTTATAAATATTTTAAACCTAAAACGCAAATTAAATTATTACTGTAACTATAAGTACAGTAATTTGTACTATTACTCACATAATATTACAGAATAATAAATGATTTTAGTTGCATAATTGACGTACGACGTTTTGTTATAACTAATCGAGAAGAGGAGCGAGAGGTTCATCGCCGAACGAGTCGTAGGTGGTTTAAACTACGGATGTTCGTCGCAGGTAGGGCATTGTGGAACACTAGTTTTGCATCGGTATCGGTAGCTGAATTACGGATGGTAACGTTGGTCCAATGACGGAAAGTAAAATAAAGGAACCGGGCATTAGTACTATGTAGTGTTTTCAAAATTTTTTCTACCTCTAAAATATTAATTTCTATATCAGAAATATACGAGAGTGAGTCATCCACACGGCCTTGTAATGAAAGAGACATTGGTGGAGATACAGATTGTTGTAGGAAATTGCTGTAAAAATAGTCGGAAAAAGCATTACAGATCTCCTTCCCGGTGCTCACCGTTGATTGACCTTAATTAAGCGACTCCGGTATGCCAGACTACTTTTGACGCGCTTATATGCAGTAGATTCCCATCATAGGGCTGCATTTAATATATTTAGACAAGCCATCAGCTTCTGTCAGACCTGTGAGTATGCTATACATAGCTATGAGTTTGATCCTGTCAACCATGCAAGACATCAAAAAGTCATACAAGTTGACTCAAGTGTCATACAAGTCAACTTTCCGTTAATGTAAAAGGTGAAAATGTAAAAGTGTAAATAAGTATAGTTGTTACTCCCTAGATTTAGACAAAATTTTAAAAAAGGAAAATATGAAATACATCACTAGTTTTTAAAAAATTGTTTAATTATTTATAATTAAGATGATAGCAATTTGACTAAAATTAAATTTAATAAATTTAAAGAATTTTGGTGTACTTGGGTTTGACTTATGCATAGAGAAAAAATAAATCAAAATGAGTTGACATAGTAAAATTGGAAGCAAATGGGAGTGGTACATGATTGGCCTAGAAGGTGTATGGAGACAGTGACATCCAATGGGCAATTTTGGACTGAATAATTGTTGGTGCTTGAATCAATACACTTCAGGATAGGTGGATGATACAATTGAGGAAATTTGATACTATTGAGGGGTTTGGGTCCTATGAGAACCCCACAGGTTATTTTCTGCCAGAGATGCATATGTGATTAGAAAAATTCATATATTTTAATAAAAATAAGTAGATTCAGATCAAAACTAAAGTATGACAAAATAAAATATACAGAAAACTTAACATAATTTTTGTTTTCATCATCATCATAGCCACTGCTGGACCAAAGCCTCTCTAAAGGATCTTCACAATGGGTAGTCTTGGTAGTAATGGGCTGCCTGCATCTAGCAGCTTCCCACAATAAAGATCATTGGTCTACTTTGTAAGGGGCACCATACCCTGCAGCCTCCAGTTTGAGCTCATCACACAAGAACCTTTCTGCCCCATTCTTGTTCTACCAATATGAATATTTTCAAGTAAAACAAAACATGATATCTATTTTGACAGATAGTATTTTTTCAGGCAGCCTAGCATTTAGGTATTATTTTTGATAACTATGTGGAAAGCTCCAGCCAAATCAATTATTTATGTGTATCCATTATAATTATGAGTCCAAATGTCAGAAGTAGTTTTTCCTCTGAAGTAGTCCCTATCAAAGAGTATTTAACCTACAGGTCCCTATATTGATTAGGTCCATGTGTCATCTTAGGGGTTGCTTGTCCAATGTCCACCCCATAATAAGCAAAATTTCGTAAAAGAGAAGGACTGTGGGGCGGAAGAGTCGCAGTCCGTGTCACTCCTCCACCCTTGCTCAGCTCCCCAACCATATATCAAAACAACAGTTTAAAATTTTTTACTCTAGATTGGTCTATAAATTACATACCTCATTCAGTTTCTGGATATTTATTCCGGCTAACATAGAAATAAAAACAACTTCTCTTGTTAACCTTTTTGCTTCATTTTTAATGCTCGTCACTGATTCTGCCAATTTGTTAACTTTTACTCCAAGAAATATCATATCGCAATTGTCAAATACCACACCATTTTCTGTGGTAATATTAGCTCCTAAAAAGGCCCAATGTTGAAGATTTTCTATGTGGGGACCTGACACCCATATCTTGGATGCAGAATGGGCACCTGGAAAGTAAATTTAACATAATAATGCCGCTAATATCTTTGATATTTTAAAATATCTATGTGTATGAGACTATGTTTATTAATACTTTGAATTTTAATAGAAATATTCTATTAATCAATAAATCATTTTAAAAATTAAATACAGAGAAAAACCACAACATACCACATTTTAGAATTCCTTTTACGATAGCCGTGGACATATTGCCTCCACCTATAAAGCCTAAATTAAATTCCATGGTAAATGTTTTAAATGGTAAAATAGTAAATATATTACAAATATGTTGGGCGACGAAACAACCCAAACTAATAACTATGTTAAAGACAAGAAGAATATTTATATAGATAGATAGATTCTACAAGCGATGTCGATCGAATGTCACGATAATGTCATATGATCAGGATATCCAGTGAGTATATATTTTTAACCAGAACTCGCAAAACCTCCACCAAGCAAATAAACCAGAGTTACACAGATCCTAAAGGTAGGCATCCTTGTACATTGTTTGTGGGTCGAAACTACGTTCCACTACCATGTTCAGAGTAATCATATATTGAAGAATTAAATAAACGTATTATTATAGCAAAATATACTTTATTTAGAAAGTTATATGTACAGGACATGATAAAGAAATCTAGAACATATGTTTTTATTCTTATGAATATTTAAAATAAACGTAGTGTAAAACCTCCTTTCAACAGTCGTTCCTCT
Organism: Pseudoips prasinana; assembly: GCA_951640165.1. Taxonomy (NCBI): domain Eukaryota; kingdom Metazoa; phylum Arthropoda; class Insecta; order Lepidoptera; family Nolidae; genus Pseudoips; species Pseudoips prasinana. The sequence continues at coordinate 17,530,886 of OX621245.1, forward strand.
CCTCTCGTACTCTACCCACTCTAACGACGAAATAAGTCACTCACCACGTTCTAATAATTATAATTAGAGATGAGTCTAATAAAATATATTGGATCGTTTGGGCAGTGGTTTCCTACTTCTCACTCACAGTCCAAGCCACACAGAGTTTCTGAAATGCTATATTGACCGTCGTATAGTAACTACAGATGGAACGGTCAGCTTAATATGTCCTGTTTAGCATGGAGACGCACAGGAAATAAACCAATTTTGCCGTCGGCAATGTGTAGACTAATCAACTACCTAAATGCTTAACCTCTTAGATCGTTTTAGAATCGGTGATGGACATAAGCTTGAAGCAACTCATAAAGATATAGTTCTTTATGAGGTGACGTAAACTAATTCATTAGTAGTTTCTACATACAAAGCAACAAAAACATGTACAGACGCCAGCACATCCACCTACTCCAATCTATCAAATTTCTTTTATAGATTTCCAACATTATCACATACATGTACAGAAGGTTCACTTGGGGAAATTTGACAGATAGGGGTAGCTTGATGTGCTGGCGTCCGTACATACCTATAAAATAAAAACGTGTCTTACAACGTTACAACGACAGGCATTTAGTGAGCCTCATCTCTGGTTATTATAATTCTTTCTTATTTATCGTATGAGCAGTGGCTACCCTATATTTTTTTTACGTGGTGGAAATGCCATTCGCACGTTGGGTAGGGCCGACCCACTAAAACCACTACGGTAGCCAGCCTCACAGTGCCTGTAGCGGGGGCTCTGGGTACACGTGAACGATCTCGCCAGTACCCCTGCTGTACACTGAGCGTCTGAGACTCTCCCCCGGGGGCGGGAGGGGCCCGAATGCTGCCCCCCTCCCCAGAGCAGTGGTTACCCTAGTGTCAGAATTGTTCAAACCACCAAGTAGGCCTGTGACAACAACCGGGATCGAATGTTTAACGTGCCGTCCAAAGCACGGAGACGGTCAGAAATTAAACCACTTTGACGGTCACCCATCCGGATGCTTTACGTCGCCGATCACTTACGGACCGGTGAGCGCCTAATCATAATCATATTCTGATAACAATAGAAAAGATAACCATTAGTACAATACAGAGATAAGTGATTCTTAGTTACTGGTCTTCAAATATTCAATAATGAGCTTGCACATAATAGTGAATTCTAAAGGCATAAGTACTGCGTGTACAGTAAGGGAGCCATCATAGCAGTTGAATGTATGGGAAGGAGTTCAAAGAAGAAGAGAACTAGCTGTGTGTAAAGGTCTAATAGACACTAGATGCTCAAAGCAAAATGGAGCAATAAAGTTTTTACCATAGCAGTTATTTGTTAGATGGTAGGGTTTATTGGCCCTACCAATATTAACTCAGATGTAAACACGAGTGATCTTTTACATTTATATTATTTTATAATATGACACAGAGAAATACATCAATAGTTTGCCAAAGAAAAGAGAAACATTTTGTTTCTTATTATTTTTTATATAATGACACATTGTCAAAACTCATATAAATAATAACTAAATGAGATTACAAACTCTTTACTTCAACATTATTGATCTGTTTAAAGAATTTTGTTATTAATTTATATAGAGTTAATTATACATTATAAAGGGTTCATGTATATTTTCGATGCTATTGGTGTTCTGTGTATTCACCATAGAGCATATAAGCATTCTACAGCGTATTAAAATTTCATAAATATTTTGTCTTGGCAAGAATATCGATTAACTTTAGCCTTGGGCATTGTCGTTCACTTAATGGATCTAGTTCATCAAATCTCGTTCCGTGAAGTGAACTCGTTCCGCTAACTCGTTCCACAGTTCATCTCGCTCCTTGACTTGGTAGGTTGTATATATAGTACAGTACTACTGATTCAAAGAGCGAAATGAACTGTGGCATAGACATGTTTTCGACCGAGTCCGGATTTGGAACTTGTTTAGCTATTCGTTCATAAACTGTGAACTATAACAATAGTTCGTCAACGACACGTAGAGAATGTTGGCCTTTCGATATCCACTTCACCAATTGCTTATCTATAACCTGCGATCTTTGTACGGAAATAGGTCTTTTTCTGATGATAAAATCAGTAATATTTTGTTGCGATGGTTGTTGCGATGTTTGTTGTTGGTCAGCAGAAGTTGATGGGTCAGTATTAGATCTTAAAGTATTTATTTCAACTTGCCGTTCCAAAACGATAGGTATTTTAGGATGTTTCCTGGTCATATGGGGCGACAAATTACTTGTATTTCCAGACGTTGCTTTTTTTGGTTCTATTTCCTTAAAATGTCCCCAAATATCACTACGTTTACGTTTAGAAGTCATTTTATATTTAAAAAACAAAAAGTAGGCACAATAGTAAGATGTCACTCACTCAACGCAATTCGACTCTCTAACAAATTTAAAAAATACGATCTCATAACGTAAACAAAGTTGCATAAAATAGAATGTCAATCTAAAATAAACTTATTGCTTTATGAAATAGAGACCAAAGTTAACGTCTCTAGAATATCGAATACTAAGAAAGCTAAACAATAATTGTCAGTGTGTGTAAATGCGATAACGAATCTAAGTGCTTGTGGTCACCACATGCACTTAGTTATACGTAACCAACTCAACTCACCACATTGTGGTGAGTTGAGTTGGTGACGTATTATACAACAAAGGGCTCTCGTTCCTACCTACACACACTGACGCGGGCTTGGACTAGAGACGCGGGATTATAATGAGCCGGTGAACTGTGGAACGATAATTCCGCACAGTACTGAACGAGTTCAGTTCGTTCACTGTGTTTGAGCAGTTCATCGGAACGAATCGCTCCGGAGTTACTCAAGTCTAATTAACTTGGCAACTCTGACAGTTTGTGGCTTCATTTTGTAGGGTGAGGTGTAGGTTGTGTTTTTTGGATTATTTTGTTATCGTTATCAATTTTGCAATGCTGAAATAGTGTTATAATCTAGAAGAAGTGCTCAAATATGTGTCGTTTTAGTGATTCATTCAATTATAGTATGCATGAAGTGTAGTGTCCAACATGTTTCGATGTATACCTTTGTTCAAATGTAATCGCCAAGTGGAATGTGTCGACAAGCGGCATTGCTCGTTGCCAACAGTACCTGAAGACATTTTGCGATATTCCAGGAGTTTAGAGGAACTCTTTTTGGATGCCAATCACATCAGAGACTTACCGAAGGTGAGTAATTTGGTAACCTTAAATTAGACAATCATATTCGTGGGCGTTTTCCTTATCACTCGATAGTAGTAAATAATATCAAAGCGTCTTTTATTTGTGTTGTTTATACGCGTCAGATGTGCAACAATTACGTATATTTACGATGTGAAGCTAACATGCAACATCATGATACCTGGGCGCCAAACAACAATGTAAAAAAAAGACAGATGTTTTTATTTTTCCGAGCTTGGCTTTGACTATGGTAAGTAGTTTTATAGTTTAATTCCTCTCAAAATCTACATTTTCACAATTGATTTGATCCAGTCCTGTAATGTTGTTACTCAATTCCTATGTTTCATGATTTAAAGTATTACTGATTTGATTCTTAAGTTGAAATTTATTTTCAGTTCTCCTCCCCAACTCAATGTTGGCTCAACACCACATTAATAATGCCCCTATCATTGCAGGTGTTGTAGGTTACAGTGACCACTTTGCGTCTGGTAGACCATATGCTTGTTTTCTGACATTAGTTTTAATGTAATATGGAAGGAGTATTATAATTAACAGAGACATCTTAAGGAGTGCTATAGACCTATAATAAATAAATATTCTGGGACATTATTCTCTCATGGCCATCTGATCCCAAACTAAGCAGATCTTGTACTATGGTAACCAGATAACTTATATTTTACAAATACTACTTTTATTTTGTAAATACATACTTATATAGCTAATAACAAAGAGACATGCACACAAATATCTGTCCTGGGTGGGGATAGAACCCATGAACTCCGGTGTGAAAAGCAAGCCAACAGACCCGTCAAAAACATATGAAACTAAATTTATTAAAAATAACCACTGTGTTTTCTTGGCTCCATATACAAAATGCATCATCTGATTTTTACTCTTGTATGGGAAGTGAATAATTTTTTTTTTATATATATTTGCATGTTGATTTGCTACATATTTTTTATTCACATATGCATATTAAGCTATTTTAAGTATGTCCCCTAATCTATATATATAAAAATAATTTGCTATTTGTTAGTCTTGCTAAAACTCAAGCTACAGCTGAACGAGTTATCTTGGTCTAGAAATGTTCGTGGCAGTCTAGGGAAGGTTCAAAGGGTGAGAAAAATTTGAATAATTGCTGTGGAAACCCTAAAAACAGCCCTTTTCTTTTTCCCATATACCTAAAAGTTTTCTTAATAAAATGTAGAGTCAATTTGAACTTAATTGCTATTCAATAAAGTTAATTTATCGATTGAGGCAGTACAAAGTCTGCCGGGTTAGCTAGTTATGTTACATTATTTTGGCCATGCAAACAAAATATATTAGCTGCAAATGCTTCTTCTGTAAGAAATTCAACTTGTGTGTTTCCATGTTGTTGGGCTACACATTGTTCGGTTCCATAAGCAGATTAAGTTTCTTAAGTTATATCCTTTATTTATGTTACTTTATATTTATATAAATTGACTAACGTTTGGGTCTAGCAGTAGCATATTCAACTGCAGGTAATGAGGTCCTGGGATCAAATCCTAGATTAGACCAAACAACAATTATATTACAAGTTTTCTGCTTTGAAAAATTCCCAGTATTGTCCTAGAGTCTGGAAGTTCATGGTAATACCCCCAGTACCTCTGAGAGCATGTAGAGCTGTTACGTCAGCTACCTGTGTCACTAGATCATGAGAGGGAGGAATATAAACTGCACTTATTTGTGCACATGCTCATGCAGTATAATATGTACCGTGGAGACGGTTAGTCTTCATTTGGACTGACCACGATAAATTGGAAGAGCTGAAAAAAGAAAATACAGAATGATAATTTTAGCTCAGTAATTGAATACCACCTCATAATGTACATGCTTCATATCAATATTATGGGAAAATAGATACATTAATTTGTAAATAAGTTGTACTTATAAAAGAAATCTTATACCGATTTACATTGTCACTTATGGATTTATGAATTAAAAATATCTGTAAATCATTACTATTACCGATTCTTTCCTATATCATTAAAGCACAAATAACAAATAAAACTAAATTGTTAAGATGTGTTTTCTTCTTTACGTACAAATGCAACCCAAGGTCACTCAACAGATAAGCAGATAATACTTCTTTTTTCTTATGTTTCTTAACTGCATAGATATTCTGTTTTGTTTTCTTAAAAGAAACAACAAAGCTCTATCATATTTCTCCATACATATTATTTATATATTAATGACAAGTCTCAAAACATCATGTTTACTCTGAGGGAGAAGTTATGCCCAGCAGGCAATCTCAGCCAAGAGACATTGCCACAATCCAAATGTGTGAAATACAATAATTGAAAAGAGCATATGTGCTTGATGACTGAAGAGAGTTGGGGCAGTGGCCCTAATCCTCTAAAACCTATTCCACTTCAACCAACCTGATTATATTCACGACACTGACGTTAATTAGAAAAAGAAATAATGACAATATAATGTAATTATAAAATTAATTATCAATCAATATCCAGGAAATAACACATATTATTTATAAGAATAGGTATTAGTGTATTTGTACAAATTATATGTTTATCAGAAGTGGGATTAAATTGAAATACTTTTCAGTTATAGAAAAGGAATGTTTCCACTCAATTGTTCAGGAAACCCTACTAGGCTGACTTTACATTATTATGACATTGACAAGTTGGTAGACTGATGTGTGTGTGTTAAAAAAACTACTTAAGAAGCAAATCAAGTCTAATACAAGCTTGTGAAACAAAAATATGAAGGCATTTTTAAGTTGATTTAAACATGTTTAATATAATTATGCCCAATAAGTAACAAAATTTATGCATTTTGTTTTTTTTTTACAAATTCAAATTCATGTCAATTCATTGTATGGGGAATGGACAACTAATTGACTCATCAATGCTGAGATGAAACTAATGTACCCTTATTCTAACTTATCAAACTGCAGACCACATTATTCATGTATGAATCACTAAAGCTGAAATTATATTTTGTATGGTTTTTATGTACACCAATACAGTACACAATAGTCAAGTGCCATTTAAAGACAATCTATAAGTCTAAAAGTCATGAACAGTACTTTTTCTTGATCAAATTACAAAGTTACATGACCTACAGTTAAGTAGTTCAGATGTGAAAATGTTACAGACAAATAAATTTGATATAGATTTAACTGGCCTGGTTGTTGGTGGTTAGTGACCCTGACTACTAAGGTAGAGGTTGTGGGTTTGATCCCCACTTGGGACAAATCTTTGTTAGATGAGCATGATTATTTGTTCTATGTCTCGGTGTAATTATGTCACTCGAAAGTCGAGTGACCTATCTCTTCACTACCATACAATCCCTGCTGGTGTCAAATATCAATTATTGGGAAAGTTATGTTGTTCATTTGGGATCCGTCAAAAGTATTCAATAAGTGAAGCGCTGTCTTACGGTATACCATGTTTTTCCTGCCATTGACACTAAACGTGCAATCCACAATATTAATTTCTCTCTACTTTTTGTGTCTGGTATTCAAAGGTTTAAAGTTGGCAATTCGAAATTCTCGTGATAATTTACATAATTTGAACGAATCATCCATGAACCCATACTTTGTATAGGTACCTACAGTCGACGTCACATCTTTGGATACACTTGAACTACGATAAGAGCCCTTACTGTCTACGTAATAAAAGCTTTATCAAGGTCAAAGTCGCATCTGACGTGGCATCAAGTGTACAAATAATATTCTACCACCTGCAATTTGTGTATCTCCAGGTAACGACTGGCTTTTATTCTGTACAAATATTATAACTCTTCAAGAATTTACTCGAAAATGAAGGGAGCAAGTCAGGCAAGTCCCCACGTGCGCTCAGATCGCACGTGGGGACTTGCCTGATTTGAGGGCACGTGAGGACTTGCCTGATCTGAGCGTACGCGTGTTGTGAGATACGAAAATAATATTATTTTTATTTAAGAATAAAAAAATACTGTTTGACGACTTAACATAATGCTTTTGGTGAAATTAGATATGTTCATTTATTATACCCTTTAAACGTAATTATTTCAAGTACGTAATTCGTAACAATATCGTGATGACAAGTAAAAAAGGAAATACGACGGGCCTTTTGGCGTGGTTGGTAAATGGGAAAGAGGAAAAAATGTAAAAGGAATAAAAAAAAATTGTGATCAGATGTCGGTGTGTGAATAATGTCCCAGGATATTTATTTATTTATTATTTAAATAATTGAAGTCAATTGTACAACTCATTTCTATAGAGATAATGTCAAGATGTCATGTTTTCTTATTTGATTTAGTAGACCATATAATCAAGATAATGGAAAACTCACATTTCCGATGTATCCCAGTACTATTACTAACAGTATATAATTTCCCAGCTGTATACCAGTATGACCTTCCCGGTCATACTGGTAAATGAATCGTATTAATTTTTTGTTTTATTTTGTTACAGAATTTCTTCAGACTTCATAGGCTAAGAAGATTAGGCCTCAGTGATAATGAAATTCACAAACTTCCATCAGACATACAGAATTTTGAAAACTTAGTCGAGCTAGATGTATCTCGAAATGGTAAGTTTCTTTGTATTATGTCACCCCTTTTTTTTAGAAACCGTTTTCAGGATAATGATAATATAATAATTCGAGCGACGACGTTGATTTTTCCATGTTTCTTTTTTTCCGATTTATATTCGATTTTATAAATAAATAATAAGAGGTTAATTGTTTCATTGAAGTGTCCAATTAGCTGAGCAGGGTATAGATAGGTTCATTTTATTAAGCGTAATATACTAGATTCCGCCCCCATATTCCGCGCATTTTATTCGGTCATATAAAACTAATTAATAGAATAATGACTATTGGATGACCGCATAATTTACGTTGGTGTAGCCGCGGACGGAAGCTATCAATAAATATATACAAATAACTTGTCATTATGAAATTATCCGTCTAGTCGTCCATTTTTGGTTCATAACTCCTATGAGACGAAATGTATCTCAGTAAAATCTGGTGTCGATAAGGCGAACCTTTATTTCTTTTAAGACCTCAAGTGGTGCCTTACACTGTTACATTGCATATTAAAATCGTCTTCTTCTTCTAAAGGATGTCTAAATTCTAAAAATTGTATAAACATATTTCTCGTCAACCGGCTCTAAAGCCTAGCGTGAAACAAAAAACAATCATACGTTAAGTTTTTACTAGTTTATGATTATGTAACCTATTCTTGCAAAGTTTTAGTTGCGTAATTATAACCAGTATAGTCGCCATGTCAACGACTAACTAACTTAATAATCAGACTTACAATACGCTTTTTAACTTTGAACTTCAGAGGTTTTCACAGTTGAGGTTCATTTTCAATTACTGACCTTATAGACGCTTCAACCCTTCTCCAGCCCTACTTCAGTTAGGTGCGATCACCTCGGTCGCACTTCACTGGAGTGGCCCATGCATTAATTTTCTTAAATGTAAGTTTTATAGTATATTTCGCAATGAAAAGCGTAAATCTTAACTAAAATTTTTTTTTCGTCTGGCGGATTTCGGGTCAGCACCCTCTACAAATCGGTTTCTTTTCTTACATCGAAATAATAAAACAATTATTACTAATAATAAGAATCTTATACCAATTCACGTTATAAAAGCAGTTTGGTGTAAAAACAAAGTTGTCTTTATGAGTTTCTGTGTGTCTTTGCTTCTGTGTCAGAATAGTAATAAAAACCGAACCCATGCGAGATAACTATCGTGTATATATATCTTCCTTGTTAATGTTGTAATTATTAACACTTAAACTACTCAAAATCAAATTTTTATATCACTCCCGTCCCATTTGATTTCCTCCACTGACGTTTATAGATTTTCCGTAGCCATAAGATCTTATTTTTGAAGTAAAACTTATTTACGCACGCTTGACTTGAGGAGTAAGCGGGTGAATGCGTGTCAAGAGCGTTACGAAAAGAGTGAACGGAAGTTTAGAGGGCGATATAAGTTAGTGAAGATAGAAAAAGAGAGAGTTACGTTTATATGTATACTAGCTGTGCCCCGCGGTCTTACTCGCGTTAATATTTATAAATTATAGCCTATGTGTTAACCAAGGTTGTCATCTAACTCCATCTATACATATCTATACTCTATACAAATAAATAAAATTGGAGTGTCTGTTTGTAATATTGAAATAACCGTTTTTTTCTACATAAATATGAATATATATACGGTACCTACACCAAAATATTTTTTTTACAATTTTTGTCTGTCTGTCTGTCTGTTTGTTCTGGCTAATCTCTGAAATGGCTGGACCGATTTCGACGGGACTTTTATTGGCAGGTGATGTAATAAGGAGTAACTTAGGCTACTTTTATTTTAGAAAAAAACATTTATTAAAAAAGAAACAAAATAAATCAAAATAAACTAATTAACACGCGAACGAAGTCGCGGGCACAGCTAGTATTTTATTAAAATCGCTCCAGCTGCAGCCGTTTAGACGTGAATAAGTAACAAACATACACACTCACACATTTACAAACTTTCGCCTTTATAATATTAGTGTGATTACTGTAGGGGCAAGAGGGAAATGTTCGAGCACACATTTTCATTCTCGAATTCTCCCATAGCATTACGTTTTATAAAAGTTCTAAGTTTTACTTTAGTCTTGTGGTCTAAAGCACACTCGTGGTTTTGAGAAGCACATTTCATTGAAAACGAGTGAAGGTTGCCTACTTAACTAAGCACGTATAAAATCATCATTAACTGAAAAAGTGACCATAATAGCCAGTTTTATTTTTATTTACAACCATTGCAGCCATATTAAACGATTACACTTTCATTCGTTTATAAAAGGAATTCGAATGCTTTTGCACTGAGTTGCGTCACGTTCTTGATCATGACACTGCGCAATTTACCTTCGAGAAAGTCAAACTTTAAAGACTATTAGTGGCCTTTAAACGATAGTTAGTCATCGACCTCATTTTAAGTAAGTAAAGAATCATTTGATTATAATCATTGAATTAGGAGGGAGGGGAGCATAGCTTTTTCCCGCTATGTGAGTACGAAGAAGACTTACAGAAGCCTCTGAAGTGTGCTGCAATTATCTATACATTTAATAAAATCGTAGGAAAGTCGAAACTGTACATTGAATTTTTTTTTAAAAGGATACTTTGGGCGTGATCTCCAATCGATATCGAAGCCAAAAATATAGTTTTTAGAATTTTGTCTGTGTGTATGTTTGTTTGTATGTATGTCCGGGCTTAACTCAAAAGGTACTGCATGGATTTATTTTCAAATTTTGCGTGAATATTACTAAGAGGTCGGGTCAACATATAGTCTATATATTACCACGCTATAACCTACGGGGGAGGAGCTGTGATGATAATTTGTAAAATTTAACGCGGGTAAAACCGTGGGGCCCAGCTCGTTTTTGATTGATATTTTGGTCCTGCTCGTAAGGTCGTACGATCTTATTAGGGGGGAAAACGAGTCAAAGCCTAAGTGTATGGTGTCGTAAACTACAATATCTGCAGTCAATTAATTAGGGCCGTATGCTTGTTTGCCGATTTCCTTATATAAAGCAAATACTGTTTTAAAAACAGAATCGGTTGCAACTTTTCTTTATGATAACCGATTTAACTTAGACCTCTCTCCCTTTCTGTTACTTGGTCTATAAGGGTTTAGAAGGGGTGAGTGTAGGGATGATGGGAGGATCATGGTCGGTGATGAAAGGGTATGGAAAGCGTTAAAAAATAATATCTGGCATCATACAGAAAACATTATTCTATCGAATAAAACAAGTATGATCAAAATTCCGTTCACAATCAACGGAATAATGTCGTTACAATTATATACAAAAGGTGTTAGTAAGGTACTAAATTTGATATGCCTATGTGTCTCTTTAGTAACTTAACGGCAGAAAGCACCCTGGTTTGATAGAGGATGTTATAATCAATAGTCATTTGCTGGTTCGCAACCCGCCAGGTGGTTAAACTTATGATTTCCCTTGAAATTTTATGATTTCCCATTCTCGAAGAAATACAGTCGAATTAATTAAGTCTTTTTTGAAGTCTGCTAATGAAAGAAAAAGCCAGCAATCTCGCTTTCGGGCTCGATTTAAGAAAGCAACACAAAAATTAGAAGTCTCCTTCAAAATTAAACTACGAAGCATATTACTCTTAGGTAATTTAACTTTATTATTTTAAAGCAGTGTAGTATGTTCAGTACGTATGTCGATACGTGTTTATTGTACCATCTTTCCAAGTCGTACATAAATAGTTAGGTTGCTGTGTAGTGACGACATAGAATATCATCACACCATCTCATCCCGTGGGGGGCGTAGAAATCTTCCGAGGGAATACCAGAGAACGGGCATCAGCGTTTTTTTCTGTGAACATGACCATCAAACTGCGATCGCCAACCCGTCTGCTAAGCAATTATGGCATATTCTTTGGGGAAGCTTTTGGCCAGCAGTGGACATACTTACGCAGACATGATGATAGTTAGGAGGGTCTTTCCATTAACGTGTATCGACAACACATGATAAAACGTAACGTATGATAGAATGGGATAGTTCAGGAGTTTAATCTACCCAATTGTAGGACATGTTGGTTCTGCCTGCCTGCCTACGCTTAGTATCCGGTATGTGGTCGTCACTCGAGAACCTACATAAAGGTAAATAATCCTCATTATACCGATATATCAGCGGGAAGATCCCCATTGCTAGATAAAAGCCTCCCTAAGGAACAAAAAGTAAAAGCTTGACTCACCAAAAATCAATATAACAAATAAAATAAAAACTAGTTTATTTTCATGTCGGTTGATAACTATAATCAACTCTAATTTCAAATCGGTACAGTCTTGGAGGGGGGAAAAAAGGAAAATACGAAACGAATTAGACGTTTTAGTATAACTTTTTTTAACACGTATGCGTGGAGAACGTGAGTCTCGGCGTTAGGACTTCCTCTTAAACCAGCATATTACACAGTTTGGAATTACTTCTTTTTAGTCTAACAGTTAAATACTTCAAAGTGACAACTTTTCACCTCAGAAGAATCTATAGATCTATAAAAATGGGTCACTTTAGTGCTACGTTTGTATAGAAAAAGGGCTTTCCATACAATAAGAATAACGTTTCCAAACAAAAAGAGAGACGCTGTAAATTCTTATTTGTCGTTTGTACAGACATAGTGATCAGTATGCATGTTGCGTGCTAGGTTGTCCATCACGCGCATAACTGCACGTACTGAGCAGGTGCAAAATACTTTTAAATGATACGTCATAAAAACTTACGATCACTCGTAAAAGGTAACATGGTGCATTGGATAATTTGGACATCCTGCCTTATAGTTCCGTAATTTGTTATTGTTTTCCAAAAATACTTATTAACAATCTACACCTGGGGCTCTACCGGCTAAGTTGCCGAACATCAAATTCAAATTTCCTTTATTGCTTGTTACAACAGGTTATTTACAATTTTATAGTTGTTATCATGCTTTATAAGTCCGCTGTAACATAACCATAGGGTGTACAATATTTTCTAAAACTAAAGTGCAAATATAATCTCCTATCTCCAGATAAACACATATATTATCAATTTACTAATTACAAGAATAAAGAAAAATTATATATATATATATTATTAAATGTCAATATTATAAGCATCAATGTCATAGTTATCTAGCAATTGTCAAGTAATATAATAATAATTATGAATCGCGTGGGGCTTAATTTAAACTCACAAAGTTATATAAAAAAGGTACAGTTTTACACATGTTTGTCATTGATGTAATCCTTCATTGAATAATATGCCTTACAAATTAAAAATTCTAATAGTTTATTTTTATATTCATATATTTTGTCAATATTTTTAATATGATTTGGCAGTTGGTTATATATTTGACCCCAATCACAAATACACCGATTTCTTAAATGGCGTTCAAATAAATAAAGGTTAAAAATGACTTAATCAATCGTTAAATCGGCTTCCATGAGCACATGTGACGTCATAAATGGTCCGGAATCGATTGTCAACGTTGAAGCCGATTTAACGATTGATTAAGTCATTTTTAACCTTTATTTATTTGAAAGCCTTTTAAGAAATCGATGTTCGGCGATTTAGCCGGAAGAGCCCCTGGTTAAAGTGCGGTTGCGGAGCAGTAAGAAATCCATACAACGACCTCTGTACCTACTGACACTGGTCACAACCTTTTTTTTTATTAAGTGCGGGATTATGGGAAATATTTGAAAGACAAAGACAGGTAACAGGGAATGTACGAAATTATTCCTGCTCCGCGACTGCACTTTAGATCAATTTGTCATTGATGGAAGTTCCTATTCTGAGAATTTTATTACATTCGGTTTTGTTTTGGAAAACCCTATAACGTTACTGAGTGGCTGACCCAATTGGTTTTACACTAGTCCCGCTCGAAAATGCAAACACTGAACAAAATATATTGAAAATATTAATATCAAGCTCAAAGACGCGACTGGAAAACATCAACAACTTCAAATTACATTTGATTATTTTATCTTTCTATGAGTTAAATTAATCGTCTATAAATGTAGCTCACATTGGTTTTCGAAAGAAAAATCGGAATTCGGAAGAAAATCTTGAACTGTTCAAACGAACCAATTTATTGTTCCCTAGAAATAGTCGAACGAAACCCTAAAAGTATATTTTTCAGTGATTCCTAGGATAACTTTATATAAGAAAAAGTAGCTACGTGATGTGTGTCAGATGAAATTCAGGAACTGTCACTTCTACAAATTAAAAAAATACCTCTAACATGGTTTACAACCGAGTTGGAGGTTTGTTTTTTTTAATTTAATATCACATTACATAGTAGCCCACTTTTTAATAGGACTAGAAATTAATTAATTAAATATTATTGTTATAAATTATATAATACAGGTTCATACCCCGATATTCTGATATTGTCACAATCAAAATTTGTAGTACATCTAACATGGATTTTCTTATAATTAAGAGATTTAATAGAATTCAATTATATGGTTGCTTCATTATGAAATCTGTAATCTTTAAAAGAATATTTCATGGTAATAATATCGTTCCGTATGTTCACTTTGGTTGATACGTACGCATGATTTGGCAAATTACTTATTATCCATGATAATAAGTAATTTGCCAAATCATGTTGTGTTACGTCTATTAAATATTTATATCCATAACATACAATAACTGATTTCTTAAACGCATTACATACCTAATACAATAAATTAGTACCAGTTTACATAAATCTCATATCCAGGGATTTAGGTATTACCTATTATCCTTCATATAAATTGGAATCGTTATTAGAGCACGATACAAATAATAATATTTTAGTTTTATTTGCGTGAACCACTAATAAGGCATTGGGACCATAATTAACATCATATTTTGAACTCTACGTGACTGTAGTAGAGTTTAAAACCAATCAATACGAAACATACTTATAAGTGGTCATTGAGAACGGTATGAACAAACTATTTTTAATTCTGTTTATGATTATCATGGGACAACTAACAAATTGCCAACTGATCCCAAACAAGGCAGAGCCTGTGCTACGACAAACAGACAGCTGATAAACAGTCTTATACAGGCTGGCCGAGGAGTTTACGTTCATACGCAAATATTATATACTTTATGATGAGGAGTATCCGAATCACCCCCATGTATGTTCTACGATTTTGCGTTTGAACGTCAACTCCTCGGTCACAATATTACTAAATACATACATATTATCGAAAAAGTACACCCAGTTATAGAACAAATAATAATCGTGCGCATCTCACCAAGTTTTGTCCTGGGTGGGAATTGAACCAACGAACTCTGGTTTAGGAGTGTCCCTGGACACTAACAACTAGACCAATAGCTCAGTCAACTGATTCTAGACAACCAATTTGGTAGGTAAGTTTAGCCTACGGCTACCTGAATCGCTTCTAAAACTAAATTGTGTCTAAATCTGAGTGGGATTAGTTTGGAAAATTGAGTAAATTATATGTTTTCCTTGCAAGTTAGATATACACACATCAACAAAGTCTAGGGATACGTTATTTTGAAATCAAACATGGCTTTATTGTTTAAAACCTATTTAGTTTCCTTAAAAAGTTTATTTACAGATTTAAACCTTGTCTATTCTTTATTCAAAATTTAAAAATTAAAATGAGAAACAAATGAAAACACGCAAAGCACAGCGCAATCTTGAGTTGTATCTAATTTCAAGAAGTTGCATTAAAATATTTTTTGCGTGTTAATTGAAGAAAACCTGATAAATTGTTTTATTTTCTTTTCTCAATTGGTTGTGTAAGCTTTTTAGCGTCATGCCACGCCATCATTTGAGTCGAGATGAAATGTTACGGGCAGTTGGCATGTTACAAAACGGTGCTATTCAACGCGTCGTTGCTGAGTCTCTGGGCACAAGCCAAAATGTGGTATCCAGGCTGTGGTCACGTTATCGCGCTACTGGAGATGTGGCAGAACGGCACACAGGTAGATATCGTGTTACCACTCAGAGACAGGATCGATTTCTCCAAATGACCGCCAGAAGACTACCCAATATCACAGCGATGCAACTAGTGCAAAGGCTCCAGGAGGGTCAGCAGCTGCTGGTGAGCGACCAAACCGTGCGAAGGAGGCTGCATGAAGTTGGTCTTCATGCTCGCAGACCGCTACGAGTCCCAGCGCTGCGACGTGGCAATCGCGGTAGGCGACTTTTATGGGCTCAAGAACATTTGACATGGAGTGATCAACAATGGTCATTGGTGCTGTTCACTGATGAGTCCCGCTATGGATTTCATCCAGATTCGAGACGAACACGCGTTTGGAGAACTCCAGGCAGGGTCAGCCGTCTCCGACATCCACAGGAGGTCCACTCTTACCAAGGCGGGACAATTATGGTGTGGGCAGGAATACGAATCGGCGGACGAACCCAACTCATTTGGATTCAGGGCAGCATGACTGCCCATAGATACCGTGAGGAGGTAGTAGAACGTGTCATTGTCCCGCTCAGGGCCCTAACGGGGCAAGAATTTCAGCTCATGCATGACAATGCACCTTCCCATACAGCGCGGCTGGTGAGGGCCGCCCTTCGAGAACACGATGTTCAGGTATTAGATTGGCCTCCACAGTCGCCAGACTTAAACCCAATTGAACACGCCTGGGACATGTTACAGCGAAGAGCATTGAGGGATTTTCCGCCCAACTTGACAACAGAAGAACAACTTTTCGAACATTTAAAAAGAACTTGGGACTGCATACCCCAGCAAGACATTGACACCTTAATTTTAAGTATGGAAAATCGTTGCCGCTGTGTGATTAATGTTAGAGGAGGAAATACCGATTACTGATTATCAGATTTGGTAAGATTTTTATTCATTTAATTCGATTGAATAATTTTATAAGAATAAAATGTTTTTGTTCACTCAGTAATTTTCTATGGCTTAATTAATTTAAGACTTTTATTAATTAGAAAAACAAAATCGCATCGTGTTGTTAATGTTTAAATATCGGCCATGAAATTATCTTTAATTCTTCCATTTACAGTCATAACAAAATGTTTATAGTTTTCTAGATAATCAATGAAATGTTCAATATCCCTAGATTGTGTTGATGTGTGTATATAGATGCAAACATAGTAAAAAAGAACGTGCATTGCTATAATTGTCGTCGACACGAAGAAAGGATTAGGTATTCTTGATGGCTGTGGAACTGAAATACCGAGCTATGTTTCGTCTAGACAGAAGAAGGCCCACCCTTCAGAAAATCGAGGTCGGTTGCGAGTCTCTAATGAAAATTCTAAACGGTGTCAATGGATGTGCCGTTCTACTAATTCATTCATTTTTAGCCGTCAGTGTCAGGCTCGAGTAGCACTACGTTAACCGATTCGGATGCTAGGTATATTATCTGTTATACATGTACGATGTCATTAATCATAAATTCATCCATCAGCGCGTTTAGAATTTCATTAGCGTATTTGGCATGAAGTGTTTGAACTCTCTATAGACAACATTACAATAAAAGATGTGTCGACTGATAAGAAGTCTAATTGAATAAAAGGTTTTTGTGCCTTCAAGGCTTAAACCGTAGAGTGTGTGAGTGATGGTTAGCAAGTTAATGCCTGCCAATGCCAGCTATATTTACAATGTCGAGCTCAATATCATCATCATCATTGCCGCTGATAAAATCATCTTGGGGCGTTATGCCATAATCGCCACGCTTGGCAGACGGGTTGGCGATCGCAGTAAGATGGTGATAGTCAGAGAGAAGCTGCTGCCCGTGCTCAGGTAGGTATTCCCTTGGGTTGATTTCCACGGCCCTCACGGGATGAGATGGGGTGATGATATTCTGAGTTTCGCCGCCGTCACCACACAGCAAAAATTCAATATAGCCACTACGCGTAAATCATTTTTTGGCAAAATACGCGCGATGAAAGTTACTAGCTCGCCAGGTAACCCACGCTAACGAATAACTTTTTTCCGCGTTATAAAACAGAATATGTATATTCTGTTTTATAACGCGGAAAAAAGTTATTCGGTTCTGAAACTCAACTCTACTGAGTGCCATAAAATTGAAGGTACCTACAAGGATTTTGGAGGACATCTAGCTTTGTTTTTGCACATAAAACTAATAATGTGCAAATAATAATAAGATCGTGCGACATTATTCACAAATTTAAAAAAAAAATAACCTGTTAATTAAAAACTAAAATTGTGTGGATGGAGCCGGATTAACATAACTTGGGTATGGTAGCTAGCCAGGGAACGTTACATTCTATTATCAATGTTTGTTTTGTGTACTTTACAACATGATTTATTTATAACCTTCGCGGAAGTATTCTATGTTTGATTTATTCACACGGAAAAAAAATATTTATAAAATTTTATTAAATGCGAAAGTTTGTGAATATGTATGTATGGATGTTTTTTACGCTTTCAATATTACCGAACGGGTGTTGATGAAACTTTGTAGTGAATAGCTTATATATCCGAATAGCACATTCGCTATAATTTATACACTTTAACGCGGGTAATTCCGCGGGAAACAGCTAGTATAACATAAATAACCTAATTAAACCGTTAATAACTCCCTGAAGCCAATCATGGAAAAGAGTTTTTACTTTTGATTCGTTTAACGAAATGTAATGAAACATTGACCTCCTCAAAGAATCCCTATTCCTGCCAATTTCTTGGTTGTCTAGAATATATCACAATATGTTAGTGATATAGTCGCCAATAGTTAACTTTGCAATCATATGCTCCTGTGTGTGATGTTACTATTAGTATACAATAAAGTATTAATGCTTTTGTCTATCATGGCTCCGAACTCTTGCGCTTATAAAGTACATTACTGAAATCATTATATCAGTTTCGGACCCACGATACTATAGACTCAAACTGAATATAGTTTTTTTTCTGTATTGTTTTATAAATACAAAAAGGTTATGAAAGAATCCTGCATGATTGTAACATACTAGTTGACAATAACAGACAAGTAGCACTAATGCTGACAAGGTTTCCGATGACCTCGTCTTGCATAAATACCGCGCGCGGCTGCAAATCTCTGCTAAGCCTGAACGTCTTTCCCTATTCATTATTCAATAGGAATTCGTTTATTCTTACACCTGCATTGGACTCCGCAGGAATGTGTTAATGATTGCCTTTGGAGGCATTGTTCGTATAACCCAAATAACTCCTTAGGAAATAATTGAGTAGCACAGGCACATTATACTTGTGATGTATTAATGATGAACAGGTACCTATGTGAGATTTCTCATTACTGGGATAGACATGAGAATCGTTAGGAGTAATAGGGTTAAAATCTGGCAACTTTAGCATTAATAATATTTTCTGTATGTCCTTAAGAGTTACTAACGCCTCTCATTTAATTTACTGATCTGCGTTCCGTGAGTGTATAACAAAATAGTACCTGACCTAAAGATACTTATAAAATTTACTCACCGATCACCAGCGAATTTTTAGAATGCAGTATAATATTTAGAAGCACAACGTAGGGATATTGTGCTCTATGAGCCGTTATACCGAGGAAGCAGTTCTAGCTTACAGAATCCTCTCCAGATTATACCGTTTATGTTATAGACGGGTGTCAATAGGGTCGTCAGAGGCCACCTGAGAGGGAGGAGAAGGGTCGGCAACGTGAGAGTCTTGTGTCGCAAACGTGATAAGATTCGGTAACCGCTTAGCATCGGCGGATCTAGCAAGGTGATGACTTATGTTTCAGCAGAGAGACATAAGTCTCCAACGCCATGCTAGTTATTAGTCTATGACTTTGATCATGGCGATTGGCAGAACATATATGCATTGTGTACAACAGCCTAATAGAACGTAAGGCGTGTAAGGCGTTCTATTAGGCTGTTGTACCCAATACTACACTGCTCAAACATAAAGCTCGTTTTACATTTCTGAGTAAATGCTGTGTCAGACTAACAGAAACTTCAGTGATCCAATAAGAATTTAGTTTTTACATCAGATGCGCAGAACCGTAATAACATCGAACTAATGACCTTCCGTTACTTTTTGTGAATTGCTGTTCGGTAAAGCAATGTTTACCGTACGATATGGAAATGATAGCACTCAATAGACTACTTGTCATTAATTAAATTCCGTTGACGCCACATCGGTGGGTATACTTTAACCTTGACAGCGTCTTTATTATGTAGTCAGTAGGAGCGGATTTATTAGTGCATACTAAGGTGGACAACAGTATTACATTCTGCCCGTGTTTTTGTTGCTGGGATGGAGTAAAATTTGCCATGTCTGTGTGAATTTTTTATTTGTAAGTAACATATTTCCTATTGTCGGCGCTTCTCCAGACCGCCAATCTGTTTCTATTTTATGTGGTAGTGATTTTGGAAAAGGGACCGAACTGTCTTAAATCAACCCATTTTGGTTAAGGGTGATACGACGTACGGCTAATATAGTGTATCACAATTGCGATTTTATTCAGTATTATTTTCATTTAGCTAATTTATTCATATTGACTCTGTCTCAAAATTAATAATGTTATTGTTTCGAAGTTTTTCTTTTGTATACCTAAATATAATCTAAAATAATAAGCATTCAGACAACCGATCGAGCATATATTGTGTTTGCCTACTAAATAATTACTCTAATTGGACCAAATCCCGTGTTCATGCCCGCTTGAGTATGTTTCGCCGGACCGTCTCAACTGGGTCGTGTTGAAACCGGTAGTAGATGAACCCACTGAGTTTGTTTCGCTGGGTCTTCTCAGTTGGGGCGCATTGGATCCGGTGGTAGCATTAAAGCGCGACCGTCGTTATTAACACAAGGTCCGTCATAATAATAATACCTTTAATATAGACAGAACCATTGACAATATGTAGTAAAAATATTAGACTTAAACTAGATAATTAAACATAATCTCTTGACAATAACTTGATACGAGCTAGCTAAATATCATTTCTGTAATAAAATAAATTTTATAAATGTTTTCATACAAGATGTACCTAAATATCTATGTTACTAGAAATAATATCTAATGTATACAACTATATTACTACAAACATGTTCTGACTATTTACAAGCGCTTTTTGAAAGTCTACGTGAATAAAAACCTTTTTTATTTTATTTTTTATTTTATAATGCGATTGGGCGAATCATCGCCCAATCGCATTATGAATAAATTAGCTTCACAGGTGTACATTTCATCTCATTTTTATTAGACGGAATGATAACATGTTCAATGTTACACATCATTTGTAACTACTATAAGACTTGCTCGTTTTTTTATAGTAGGTATGTACTAAGTCTGCAAACCGATAGATGGCCTGCCTGATGGCTAGGGGCAAACCGAAGCAAGCATCCGTGTTGTCTAAGTTTCCCTACTTCCCATAAGCTGTAGGTGTCTTATTCAGAACCCACAACATAGAGATGTGGATACGTTTAATGTGTCCAAAACTGGTTTGTTCCAAAACCGGTTACATTAATTTTAGCTGTCAAAAAAAAGATGTGCAGTAAAATAGATATACCCTAGGCTAAGTGCTGTCGATAGTAGAACCTAACAACAACACTTATAACTTTAATGTTATATTTTGGAATGTTTTTCAGATGCTTCAGCAGTCGAACAGTCCATAGACCTCTGCCCCATTTAAATGTTGCTCTTTTTAGCGCTACCCAGGGATCACGTTTTTAATCAGAACTACAAATTTGTTGTATTAATAATATTGTTATGTAACGTGCTCAATCTGTTATTAAAAGAATAGCAATGCGGTCCATATGAAGCATTATCTTGATTGTTCTTAATTACACAATGTCTAATGTGTATGTACAGATTGTTATTCTGATTATAAGGCTTAATCCATGTGGTATATTCCTGATGTAGAGTTTACCGGCATAGGAATTATCCAGTAATAAAATATTTGTCATATCAACTGACGCTTTTTAGATCCTAACCATGATGGTGTGGTATGGTACGGTATGGTTTCAGCGTTGCTAGTTGTAATTGGAGTCATAATTTAACAATCACTAATTTAAAAACAAAACTTACTACTAATACTAACTACTAATAATACTTCACAAACATAATTGACGGACACAAAGATCACCCAGACACAACTATATATTGATCATATAAATAGTTGTACTGTCCGAAAATGGAACTAGGGACACGAAATGACGAATTTTGGGGTACAATAAAGAGTTACTCCACAGAATTAGGGGTTCAATTCGACTTGTAAGCTTATGCTCGTCGACAATTTACACAACCCGTTTATAGACTGATTCCAGCTACCCATGCTAGTAGGCAGATGCTCCCGCCCAAAGTAGCTACAATAGTTAGTCCATGTGAGGCGGGACTTGTGCTTTATACAACCATAGTCAATTAATGCCTTGCAGTGAAGTATTGCTTCGCCCTATTAATTACACCGAGTTAGTAGTACTTTCAGTTTGGCCTTGTTTTCAAGATAACTACTAAATATATAAACAATAAAAAGAATTATCCAAATAGGATTACAAGCAACGTAGAAATCACTTAGCATACAAAAACAAACTACCGAATTGTTAACTTCCGTCTATTTCTAGTCTGCTAATGAAAAGGAAGCCTTGTGGAATCGTGTTATTTGGACTCCTCGCCACTACACTGTAGCGTAGTCTAAAAATTAGCTTGATAAACTCTAGTACTAGGGATTTTGCTTGAAATTTACATAAAATTTCTACAAATCTTGTACAACTGAATAGTTGTTCTACTTACAGCTGTTATTATTATAAATTGTTTACGGTACGGATACCGATTCAATGCTGACGGCGAGGTCTCCAGTACGGCAGTCGGTACAAGTGTGTCATACATAATGTGCATGCTTACTTGTGTGCGTAAAATTGCTGACTCACATTATATACTTTAACTCACTTGTTATAATATTAAGATAATTTCACTGCCTCGCTGGTCTAGCGACTTGCAGATTATAACGACATAGCTTTATATCCCGGGTATTTCAGATTCTTCTGGCAAGAAGTAGAAGAAGTTCAGTGTAGTAGTAAAAGTAACGTGTGAAACAACAATACACAAAACTTCTAACAATCCTCTAGGGAACTCTCCTCATTGCTTATAATAAAGCAGATAGTTTATACATTACTTTTGATTTTATGAAAGAAAGAAATGAAAGCTTCCCATCATTATCATAAGGTAACTTTTGATATGTTTAAAGCAACAGCTTTGCTTTATGGGCTAGTGGTTAAAACACATTAATTAATTCTTAGTTGTTTATTCAAAGAACATTTAACATTATTTTTGGTCATCATAGTTTTACCAAACAGTGTATGACGTGATAGCTAGTGAGAAACGCTGACCATACATAGACTGTCAAATGACCGGTAGTGTAAATATAGTTTCCATCATAATTTGAACTTATTGGCTTGTTATAACACCACCTCGTGGCTTATAAAGAATGCGATATTCTTGGGATTGTCGCTTTGACATAATACATTGTTCGGCATTTTATAATTTGTCTTTATAGATGCCTTGTTGGCGTCTTGGCGTTTGTTCCATTGTATTAGGCTATAATTTGCTAAATAGTTTGTTTTATACCAAATACTAAACTTAACTTTTCTGTTATTTTTTTACTTTCAATTAATGTTGCCGATTTTGGTACAAGAAGATAAATGAGTTTTGCACACATTACTCCTATACAATACTTTTAAACGGTGGTTTTTGAGTCTGAACTTTACAATGTAGTACAATATGTCCTACTTGGTTGGCTTGTCTGTGTCCAGATTTACTGCCGTAGCCGATATTCTGCCACTAGATTAAATATGTCCTGCCATACAAATTGTCTTATTATTTAAATGCGTTACATTTAAATATACCAACAAGTGGACCCGCATGCCGTCCATCCAACACAAATATAACCATCAATGTACAGACGCCAGCACATCAAGCTACCACATTCTGTCAAATTACCCCAATTGAAAATCAATTAAATCTATAAAAGAAATTTGACAGATTGGCGTAGCTGTATGTGCTGGCGTCTGTACATATATCGTCACCAGTCGGAAAAGTAAATATCGACCTTGTCCGCTCCATGCTACAAATTATACCACACAGCTATTATTTTTACCGCTACCCTGACGTCAGCCCAAGAGCCTTTGTTTGTTATTAAACAATTGTGTTCCCACATTAGACGAACACCAAGAATTCCTATTTTCTAACTATGTGCCTTTGCAATGAACCGTAATTTCAATGCAATGAGGTCGATGGATTTCTTTCTATTCTGTTGGAATGATTAATCTTTTCTATCGCCAGTAACTATTGTTGAAGATAAAGCTATCATTAACAATTGTTTGTGTGTGGTGATTTGGATTTATTTTCATCAATTGATCAAAAGATTTGAATTTCTACCAAGGCACTTAGTCTCATCGGAGACGAGCTATCTGCGGGACAGGCCTCAACAAGAGATTAGAGAGTGCATCGCACACTGACTCCTTCCTTTACTCTTATTATTTCATCTGACGGAGATATCGATACGACCACTGAGAGGTCAAGTGCTGGCTCACTGGTTTTTCGTGGCGCGGCGGTATATTTACAGAATGGTTTTTATTGATAAAACTGCCAAAGTAGCAAGTATTATGAAACTGCTACAGAATACTTACGTATTGATAAAGATAATATAAATTATATTAATTACGTGTTTTTATCTTGTTCACTGCACTGATTCACCGGCCAATTATGTGTGTTATCAGGTTCAGTCAGACGCTGAGTAGTGTAAAAACTGTAGGTACTATTAATAGGTATAGAGTACACATTTTCAATTTTCACATAGCCGTATCCCATATTATTCGGCATAAAATTTATAAATTTTGTATTTATATTAAAAATGGAACTGGAAGGTCCTATTCTGAAAGTAAGCAGTTGTAGGTCACATGTAAGGCTTTTACTCGACACATGATACGTATTATATATCGTAGCTGAAAAGTTAAAATCTCCTATGTAACATTTTTGCCCCCAAACGAGGTTTTCATATATTATTAAAGTTATTTTGATTAACGATGGTTAACATAAACTCCTCGTGTGAATATCTAATTATGTCATTACAGAATGCGTCAATTTAAAAAAATCCCAAGGGAGAGTCTGCATTGTATTGTACATTAAAACATCCCACGTGCTCGATGTACACAAAAGAGAACTTATGCACGATATTTAAGTTTAATGATAGTATTACCTAACATACAAATTATTCAATCAGTTATAATCGAAAACTGATTAAATGGTTTAATTTGGAGCGTTTCGTAACAAAGTTTGATACAAAGTTTTGAATTATCAACATCGAGATAAGTATTATTAAACGTAACAGTGTGCTGGACCATAGTAATGCATAGGCGGGCGCCGCGCCCGCACATATGTTCATGACTTGTACGAATGACAAACGAAGAGAGAGTTAAATTTTTTACAGAATTAGTGATTTACTTTCGAGCAATCCCGTCTGGCCGCCCGTCTGCACATCTCTGTTGAGACTTAAGAGAAAGAAGTATTAAAATGAGAAAGTATCGTAATAATATCTTCAGTTATCTGTTCATCAAGAGTTTTATTAACATTAAAATTTATTCATTAGTTATTAGCTATCATCGGCTTGGTAATGATATACAATTAGAAACTGATTGTATGTGTCTATTTTCATCACAGAAAGCTCACTAGAAAATCTTTGTGATTCAACATCGGGACAAATACCTTAAACCTCACAAGAAGTGGTCAGTGTGAAAATAATTAAAATGACAAAAAGGTCTTTATATCTTACTTTGTATGTCCATTTCATGATCTTGAAAGTTATTATAATCATAAATACTTAAGTGTTATGTTAATCATTAAAAATCTCAGTTATTTCGCCGCTGCTGCGGGGCGCCGAGCCGCATAGTATATCCGGCCACAGCACTTGATGCGATATGGTAATATCACACACTTGTAATTAATAATAAATAAAGTAAATATACCGATAGCAACAAATATCTATTTAGGTAACAATGAGTATGATAATATTTTAAAATGGTATTATCATTAATTATCTTAATAAATTGAGCGTACTATGTATTGCAAACAGCTCATACCCAGCAAACACATGCTGTTTAAGTGCTGATGTTTTCATATTTCATACTGGTTTTCAGAAGTCTAAGTCTCCAAGCTTAATTAACTCATGGCTAACGCAATCAAAATTCTATTCTAGAGCTATTAGACCGAGTTTTAACTATTGTAATGCAATAACAAAAGATGGGAAACCTGTGTTGGTATCTACATCAACTCAAAACTGAGATCTCACACTAGTCCGCTGGCCTAGAAAAATATTCTATACTTGTGCCCGCGATTTTGTAGGCACATATTGTAATGACTCCGTACATTTTATATCAGAAATCTCTAATATTTGGTCTGTTGTCGTATAAGACATTCACATAAACTATATATTTCCATAAAAAAACTTTCATTCCCTATTAATATAAAATTATTGACGGGCCTGTTGGCGTGGTTGGTAGATACGCTGCCTTTCACGCCGGAGGTCTTGGGTTCGATTCCCACCCGGGACAAATATTTGTGTGCATGAACATGTATGTTTGTCCTGAGTCTGGGTGTAAATTATCTATGTAAGTATGTATTTACAAAAGAAAATAGTATATGTAGTATATCAGTTATCTGTTCATTCCATAGTACATGCTCTGCTTAGTTTGGGATCAGATGACCGTGTGTGAATAATGTCCCAGGATATTATTATTATTTTACACCCTTGAGGGGAAATTTTTTACAAACTTTGAATGTCACGTTTATTTATATCGAATCAAGTGCCTTATAAATAAGTTTTAAGCTTCTAGCTCTAAGAATAACGAACCGATTTAAGTTTCATTTAAACTGGTTCAGTAGTTTTAGCGTGAAAGCGGGACAGACTTTACTTTCGCATTTATAATATTAGTAAGGATTAACAAGAAGGTTAACTTTAGTGTCACCTACTTACTTTTTTGATTAGGCAGGGGGAATGCCTATGCATGCCAACCGCAAAGACTACGAGCTACTATCATCAATTCGTTGACGGTCACCGTAGCCTAGTTGGTAGTGCTCCTGCCTACGAAGCTGGTGGTCCTGGGTTCGAATCCCGGTAAGTGCAAATATTTGTGTGATGAGCACGAATATTTGTTTCTGAGTCATGGATGTTTTCTATGTATATAAGTATTTATCTATCTATATAAGTATGTATATCGTCGCCTGGTACCCATAGTACACGCTTTGCTTAGTTTGGGGCTAGGATGATCTGTGTGACATTGTCTCCAGATCATAATACTTAACCCATAAATTACTGCATAACACTAGCCTATTGCCCTTTTATAAAGTGCTGTCGTAGTAACAAGCGCGTTAAGCCACACTTGTGTATGCAAGATATTAGCACAGCTGAAGTTCAAGCTTGTTGTCGTTAAAACTTGGCAACTGGAATGTTTGCCACTATATACAGAATGAAATGCGGTTTATAATTTTGCAGAATGCATCTAAGTTTGAGATAACATCGGTTTTACCGTTTTTAAACACGCAGAAATATTTCAGTAGTTGGGGAGGTTAAAAGACATTAAGATAACCGAACTGGTTGAAGCAAGTCCACGAGTAGGCAGATAGTGAATTCCATTTACGGGGACTGGCTTTACTTGAATTTTGATCACAATTACTTATGTGCCTGTGTTTATTATTATAAGAATTGTTTCATTTTCTGTTTTCCTATAACGTGGTGTTTGATGTTTACTTGTTTTCTTTATAGTCTTTGTCAAAATGGTCCATTGAAACATACGACAAGCCTATAATAATATATGTCCACAGTCCAAAACCGATTGTTTATTTTCCGCCGGGTTCTTTACGAGCACTTATTAAAATCTGAAAAAAACTAAAATTACGAAGCCTGTCCCCGAAGTTTGTGAGCTCATAAATAATTACAGTTAATAAATGTTGACATAAATATTATAAGAATAATAGAATGATTTTTCACTAGCGCAGTTTCCTTGCTATCTTCAATAATCTATATAAATAAAAAGAGAAGTCCTGACTGACTGACTGACTCATCAACGCCCAGCCCAAACCCTTGGACCTAGAAAGCTGAAATTTTGCACAAATGTTTTCTTTATACTGTAGACAAGGAATAAGGAAGGATTTTTCGAAATTCAACCCCTAAAGGGGTAAAACGGGGGTGCAAAGTTAGTATGAAACTTTGCCCTTTTTGAAGTTAAAGACTTGAGTATTGGTATTGGCCTTCCAGTTAAAAATAAAAACATACGTGTTTCAGGATTTTTGGAAATTCTACCCCCAAGGGCGTAAAATAGGGGATGTAAGTTTGTATGAAAAAGGCGACATTTTTGGAGTTAAACCCATGAAAATTGGTATTTGGCCTTTCAGTTCAAAATAAAAAATATATATTTCAGGATTTTCCAGAATTCCACCCCTAAGGGTGACAAATAGGGAATGTAAGTTTGTATGAAAAATGTGACATTTTTTAAGTGAAACGCATGAAAATTGGTATTTGGCATTTCAGTTCAAAATAAAAAATATATATTTCAGGATTTTCGAGAATTCCACCCCTAAGGGTGACAAATAGGGAATGTAAGTTTGTATGAAAAATGTTACAATTTTTAAGTGAAACGCATGAAAATTGGTATTTGGCATTTCATTTAAAAATTAAAAATATGTATTTCAGGATTTTTGGGAATTCCAGCCCATTAGGGCGTAAAATTGGGGATGTAAGTTTGTATGAAAAATGTGAAGGTAAACGCATACAAATTGGTATTTGGCCTTACATTTAAAAATTATAAATATATATTTCGGGATTTTTGGAAATTCCACCCCTAAGGACGACTAAAATAGGGGATGTAAGTTTGTATGAAAATCTGATATTTTTTGTAGTTAAACGCATGTAAATTGGTATTTCAGTTTAAAATAAAGCAATCCAGGGAATAATTTGTTGTAAAAAAAAGGTAATCCAAAACTGATTAAATAGATCGACACCAACAATTTACGCCAACTCAAATTTTAAAGAAATTCGTTTCTTATGCCAAGTTGCTTAAAATGTCGTAGTCATTTTCGTCTAAGTAACAATTTAGCGTTTTATAAGATTTGTAACTCCTTATTTTTTTGGTAATTTTTATAACAAATTAAAAAACCGACATTTTAAAAAGAAATTGGGATAAAAAAAGAATTTACCTAAAATTCGATTTAGCGTAGTATAAATTGTTTGTGTCGAGATGATCGCACCCAAAAAATATCATCTTAATTTTACTGATGTACAAGTTCCCAATTTTGTAACTAGATGGCGTTCCTATAGTTTCAGATCGCAGAACTTATTTGGCATATCGGTTAAAATAAAGCAATGCTTGAAATAAAAGGTAGTCCAAAACTTAATCAATAGATGATCGCCTATATCTCACTCAAAAAATATGCACACATCTTAATTTTACCGCTTTACAAGTTTATATTTTTGTAAGTAGATGGTGTAATCATCGTTTCAGATCGCGTTATGGTTCGTTCACAAAATGTGATATTAGACCTATCAATGCCGTGGTCGTAACCTAATCTAATGGGAGTGATTAATGTATCGTTAGTCATTATTTTACTTTATTTGACTTTACTTAAGGACAATTGATATGTATTCTTTGATTTTTTTGGTTGATGATATCGGGTCCTTTTTTTAAATAACAGTAGCAAAGTAGTCTTTAGTTTATTTCTTAGCTGGGTTATTTAACGGTTAGGTTTTCTTAAATTTATATTGCTTATTTCTTAGAAGTAAGTATTTACATTGGTCATCATTCAAAATTGTCGCGGGCACCAGCTAGTCATTAATAAAAAAACTTAGGTAAGTAGTCCTTCTTCATATATACATATTTTTTCTAATATAATATTTTACATTCTCTGACTAAACAATTTTCGCGTCCAAATTTGCAACCGGTAGAGGTTGTCTAAACTGACATTGGCCCTTTGTGTTTCACTTCATTAACTTATTTGACGAGGGTTCTTCTGTTTCGCTCGTGCGTGTTGAGTAAAAGTTTATGTATAACCATTCTTTCGTATCAGTCTGGTCAAAGTCACGTCGTACGTTTTAATCACGTGTCCACAGAATATATTCGCCTCTCTTTTGTCTTCGTTTAACATGTCCTTTGCGTTCTTACTTTCTCCTTTATCTAGTATTATAAATTATTTGGATCACGATCTTTATGGCCCGTATTTAGAAATGAAACATATGGACTTAGATATATCTCAGATTGTGTGTATCTCTATCAAAAAATTATATGGTTTTTGGCTATTTAATCGAATACGGCTGGAAACGAATATATATATTTTATGGTGGGTATGAAACAAATATGGATTACCAATATTTTGCGAGTGTGAAAATGGTTGAATTACATTTACTCCGGGCGTACTCTGAACTGAAAGTTCGTATTACAAAGTTCAAAATAAGCACAACTGGCAACCTATTGAAAAAATTGTTTCTTTTTGGTAATGGGTAAAATATTTGATAATTCATTGAAATTAAGCAAAATTTTATCAAACCACTTACTGAGAATCAACAGCGAAAGTAATTCGAAATTGAATTGGAACCTAGATCGACGTTTAATCCCAAAATCACAACATTATTTTGCTAACTATATGCATTAACAGTTACCAAAGTCGCCGCTAAGTAATAAGCTGATATTTAAGATGGTACATGGATACATATTAATGAAAGCTATAAAGATGTAAAATAATAATAATGTTATGGTATGCGGGGATGATCGGCAATTGTGGAGATCTTTGGGGTCCAGCAGTATAGACCAGAATCGATAATTTTTAAAACCAAAAAAAATAATAGTAGGATGAAACCCATTATAAAAGGAGGGGAATATTATAAAAATGAAAGGAAAAATAATTTACGGGCGATCTGAAGTCGGGAAGGGGATAGGGGTGAGTTTTTAAGGGTAAAAAACGGTTTTTCTCGATTTCCGGAAAAACTTAAAGTCCTATCGAAAAACGTCAAATGGCAAAGTTGTAGGTAATAAAAAGATCTAAAACTTTTGTATTTACACTTTTTTCACATAACCTCAAAATTTATGTGTAAATTCAAAAAACCAAGTTTTTGGTTTTTTATTTTTATATTTTACAATTTTTATTCTTTATTAACGAAATTTGGAGAAAACTTACCTTTTTATGTCCCAATGTTTCACCTTATTTTGAATTAATATCGAAAAAACACCCTAATTTTCAATCGAAAACTCACCCGTCAAGATATCAGCTTTTTTCAAAAAGTTGGTATGTTTTCTGTTCGTTGTAATCTCTACTTTCCGATGGTGAAAAAAAATATATATGTTACTATAGTAAATCTTCTCAGAAAATGCAAATGATCGAAAAAAACTCAAATTCGATTATATTGAATTATTAAAAAAAAATTAGAGCTATTTATTAAAATTAACACTTAAATTACTCGAAAAAAAGCTTTAAAAAGCTGATATTTTGACGGGTGAGTTTTCGATTGAAAATTAGGGTGTTTTCTCGATATTAATTCAAAATAAGGTAAAAAAATAAATTTTTTTAATCGAATTAATTACAGCGTGTTTGGGCCATAAAAAGGTAAGTTATCACCAAATTTCGTTAAAAAAGAAAAAAATTGTAAAAGATAAAAATAAAAAACCAAAAACTTGGTTTTTTGAATTATTCACATAAATTTTGACGTTATGTGAAAAAAGTGTAAATACAAAAGTTTTAGATCTTTATATTACCTACAACTTTGCCATTTGACTTTTTTCGATAGGTCTTTCAGTTTTGCCGTTCCATTCCCCTCCTTTTATAATGGGTTTCATCCTACTATTATTTTATTTCACTTTATATTATTTTTAAAGGCTTCTACCCTGGTCTAGTAGGCGTCTTTCGGCTAATATGATGATGATGATGTTGCGGGGATGAAGATATAACTACGTATATTATTGCATTGTGTATATTTGAATAGGTTGTCCAAAAGTACTGCGGTATATATGGTTTAGAATGTAAAATATTAAGCTTGAAAGTGATATTTTTGTTACAATCACGTGGCCCCCACCCCCTTTCTCCCCCTACCAGCTACCACTATTTTATGAATTGGAATAGAGAGTATTTAACCATATTGTAAAATGTTCTTTAACAAGTCAAGTTTTTTTTAAATTTCTCAACAAAATATCAACTGTACACTAAAATCCCTTGCTAAGATATTGTGATAGATAACTACGGAAGCATACACTTCACATGGCCCGACACGCACTTGATAAATTTATTTCATAAGTTATAATTTAAACCTAATTTTAAACACAACATTTGTCACATTACTTAGCACGTAGAAATTTTAGTATTTAGCTAGATAAGATGATGGAGTATTCTAACAATTCCGTGTTATCTAATTCTACAGGAAACGGTATACCTACTAATCTACGTCACGTAGTTTACAAAGCAAAGAGATTGTATAACGATAGTGCAACCGAGGTACCGCGATACCAAGGAAGGCTGTATTTTATGCAAAATAGTCGCAAGACTACGAAGTCAATAACTCAAGCGGAGTTATATCTTCCGTCAATAAAGCGATTCAATTTGTCTGTATCCTGCTTTTAAAAGCTAATTAAACAACGTGATAATTTATTTTAATATTAGTCCTAATACCGGCTTCAATAATTGTAAACGCCAAACAAACTTTCAATTAGCCTATTTAAACAAAATTTCCTGTTATTTGATTATGGCGAGACGATTGTGAAACCAGATGGTTTATTATTAACGTTGAAGTATATCGTTACAGTAATTGACGTGTGAAAATTAATGTCATTACAACGGGCTTAATTTGCCTTATTACAGAAGTAACTGTCAGTATGAAATTAATTAAAAATTTACGATTTGCGATGACATCAGCGCTCATTTGTAACGAACGAGTTTCTAATGACGGCAAATTGATAATTTATCAATTGGATGGTAATAAAGTAAATATATTGAAATGATTATAGGCGTTCGCTAACTGCTCTCACTGCGCCGTTAGTGATCACTGATCATCGAAGTTAAGCACCGAGGTATGCGGTCAATGTATAGATTAGGTGTCCGCCCAAGTGGTTTATTTTCTGAGTGTGTTAGTACTTGGGAAAGCACTTAAAGGTGTCGGTCGGTCCCGGCAATAAGCCATGTCAGATGTGTACTGGGGAGATTGAACAACTCTGACAGGTAACCACTGCCTATACTGTAAAGTATAATGATTAATTACTAACCAACTTATGCCCACGACCTGATTGGTTTCAAATAGTACAACAAAATACAATACGGCCCGTTATGAGGTGCCAGTCATATCTCCTATATCTATCATTAGATCAGGACAGTTATCCATGTGGTAAAATATCACCGGATGAAATTCCCATGGCAACCAATACCAATAGAGAATTACTTACTATGTGATATGGTATCTGTGCAGAAACGGGTGCATCCTTTATTTCCTTACTCATAATGATATAACGACATGGCCGATGAGAGATCAATCCAATGACCGATGGCTTTACCTGCACAATACGGGGTCGAAACACCGCCAATTTCCTTACCTGGCTGGCTGCTATTGAGAACCTCTCACTTGCCAGAAAAATCCTAATAACACTGTATAATAAAAGCTAGATTCTCTCACCAGTCCGTAAGTGATTGGCGAGGTCAAGCAACTAGGCTCGCGGTCAGTCCATAGATGGGTGACCGCCAAAGTGGTTTAATTTCTGAGAGTCTCCGCACGTTAAGCTGTCGGTCCCGGTTGTAGCCATTAGGCAACAGTCGTTAAGTCATTTCAGAGGCATAATGGGCGGCTTGAACAACTCTGACACTAGGGTAACCACTGCCCACACGATAAGTAAGTACTATATAATCCGGAATTTGACACACTACATTATCGTTTGCAGTTGAATAAGCTATCGCTAAACTAGCAATCGCTTACAAAGCAGTCAGCGCTTCATGGCGAGTTTAACAGTTAATCTAGTTCATATACACGGGTCGTTGGAAATGTATTTGAATCACACATCGCAAAGTTGGCGTACCAGTGGAGTAGTAATGTAACTTACTAATACGTTTAAAGTGCGTCTCTTTATATATTAAAACAGCTCTTACCATAATTTAATCACCGATTCCAATAACACAGAAATGCAAACCTATTGCAATACGAATTAGCGTTATAGTAATTTGAATTTTTGTTGGGAAGAAATATCCACTCAGTCAGTAAATTAATAT
Organism: Pseudoips prasinana; assembly: GCA_951640165.1. Lineage (NCBI taxonomy): Eukaryota > Metazoa > Arthropoda > Insecta > Lepidoptera > Nolidae > Pseudoips > Pseudoips prasinana. The sequence goes on from OX621245.1 coordinate 17,564,757, forward strand.
CATTTTAGCTTAACGCGTGATGGAGGAACCCCCATAAAACAATATTATATTTCAGAATCTTATAAAAGTGTTTAAAATGTGTATAACAATAAAAAAACACTGAATTTATCTCCAATCAGAATTTATGGTTAAGGAATTACACGCCAATCTAGATTTTGAATTATATTAGCGTTTAATTATCAGTGACTTTTTCTAATGTAAGGGTTAATTAATCAATATTTTCTTTTATAAATATCTAGTTCAACATATTTATGATTTTAATTAGATATAAGTTATATTAGTGTGTAGGTCCACTTTTGAAATTGTTACTGCGAACTGTACTGACACATCAATTATCCGTGAGTTATTTTACTTGGCTACGTCAGAAAATCAGCGCTGCAACAGTTAATGTGGCAGCTAGTGCCGAGATGGGACCAATTTGGACCCGCACAAATAATTTTTGTGCCCCACATTCTTCAACCTTTAAGTACATGGTGTACAATAAAGAGTATTTTACTTTTACTTTACTTTACTTCTGGGTGCGTACCTATATTATCGTTGCTAGTTTAGTGTATAAATGTATTTTCTTTAAATTTTTTTGTAAATAATTACTTTAAAAGGTATTTAGAATTTCCAAAAATTGTTTCATTTAGACGTCCTTCAAGCGGCTTACACAGTACTAAGTCGTTCTGAGTAATGAATTCCGTTCCAATTGCCAATTTGGTGCCTTTTGGTTACGGCTCCAAAAGATGAAATATTGTGTCGTTGTTGTAATAACAATGAATTCACAACGCGAATCAATTCCCAGAATGTTTATTACATTCACGAAACGATTCAATATTTAAACTTCTAGTGCGTTTTTATGTGAACATAAACTTTGCCAAGGCAACAGCCTAGACTGTCGAGAGCCAGTGTTTTAATGGCTGCGCATGGGGCTGATGAACTTTGCGGCCGTGTCGCCGAACATGTATTGTCCTCGGAACTCCCACGCGTCAGCGCCCTTGTTACCACACAGCACATCTCGCCTGCTTATGTATCTTTATAATTGTTACATCCCATTACACTCATCATATATCATGCGTTCCATAGCATTATAAATACAAATATTCCTTCATTGGTGTTAGGAGTAAAGAGTTCATCTGAAAACAGTGAGGCCTTGGAACAAAATAATTACCGATTGGAATATTGAATAGTAACAGTGTTCCATCTTAGTGTATTTAGGGAGCACATAAATCTGTCGTCGGTCATACGCATCATCTTTCCAGCCATGAGTGATTGCTGTCTTTTGCGGTCATAACTGAGAGGCAGTTAAGAATCCATTTCCGATACATACATATACATTCCGATTCATTCCCGTACAGATGTCTAGACTCTAGAATACATCAAGGCACGTTATTAAAATTATTAGTCCTAAAAAAATGTCTGATACTTACTTACCAGACTCAAAGTATTGAGTGCATCTGACCATACAGATGATATTTTCTCATCATCACCCCTATCGACCACCACATAAGCACCATCGTCTCAGTAACATTCTAGAGGACCCACTTGTTTGCAGTGCTATCTATCAAATCGATTGATCCGAGATAGCTTTCGGATCAATCGGTTGAGCGTATGGATAGAATGTTGTACAAATTAACCCGCCAGTACCAAATCTGTGTTGAGTTCAAACCAAAAGGGCCGTCCTCTGGGACAGGTTACTTACTGAGTTGATTTATTTTACTAGGCGGTTTGAACCCTCGCACGCCTCTATTGTCTGGTGAAGTAGTAAAAGCCTTTCAGGTTGATTGTAAATATCATTATGAATAATTGTTCTCGTCATCGCTTATTTTCTACTTGTATGTTCAACTTTACAGATAATAGGTACTTAACTTTGAACCCACCTAATACAAGTTTTATTTATTGTTTGGTTCGAAAGTAAAGGTACATTCGCTTTATAGGCCATGGAACAGTGAGGCAGTGAGGTCATTTTTAAACCGGTTCGGTTACGTTTATTAATTGGAGATGATGATAAAAGCTGTGATTTTTCTCTGTTGTGATTTTTACCGATCGATTTAAGATTTTGTATTGCACATGTGTCTCTCTCTCTGTACCCTTTCCATAGACTTTAAATGTTACTTTAAAAAATTGCATTGCAAGGTGTACATTTATTAGTTCTTATAGGGATATCAGAAATACCAGGACTTAAATCCCATGTCTTCAGTTCTCTGCGACTAAGGTTAAAAAATAAAATCAGTGTCAGTACATATCTCAGATGGGTGCAATGGCACGTTTAGTGTCGCAGGTGTGACTAATCCTTGCGTGTGAACGAGTATCGGAACGAAATCTTATAAAGATACCAACTTTATTGAATTGTGCATGTCAAATCTATACTATTATGGTCGTGTGATGTAAGTCTGTGTAATGTTTGGAGGATATCTGTGTATTTTTGTTGTTATTTTAAATTGCTTTGGATGGGGCACAAAAGTAGAGGTGCTTGTTGGAGTCTGATACAATCAGTATGTACCTACATATATACGGAAAAGAGGCAAGTTACGGTTTTATGGAGTATTTATTTTTTGTACCATTAATTAAGCGTAATGTATAGATATCAATGTTATATGTTACTCCATCGCGCAATAACGCCCTGTGGTTCCCTAGAAAGAATAACAGGATAACCCCCTGTTTTCCCGTCGGTGTCTGAAAAGGCGACTAAGGGATACACCAGGTAGTCGGGCAGCAGTGCCACCTGTGTACTAGCTACCACTTAAGTGCGGTCGCTAACTCGCATGCCAAGCGCGTTGACTTGCGCAATTATTGTCATATTAACCCTGTACAGTCAAAACAAATTGAAATGGACCGTAAGTCAAAGTAATAAGACTTTTAATATCGCAGTTGTATTTACAAATTCCATCATTTAATACAAAATAAAGAAAAATGAACTTTAGTAAATAACTATGCATATACATGTTAAATTAAAAATTCCGTGTATGTATTATGATTACAACATAATATTCTAATTGGGGTGTTTGAGGGTGTGCTAATTACGTTACATCTTGTATACATATATATACACACCGAAGTATACAATTAATTGATTAAACACGGGTAACCCTGTGGAGTGTAGCTAGTTACGTTTAAAGTCATGTCAGCTTACCTAAGAAATAATATTTTTTTACTGGTTTAGCGGTAAAGTGAATAACAAACATGTGGAAACACCTTATCTATAACCCATTTTCAATGTGGTCGATTCGCCACACTAAAAAAATCTTGCGTTTGACCCTTATCCAAACCAATTACAGAGATTATTACCAGACGGCCGATTTATTTAGTATGATTGCCTGTTACGATTGTTCAAGCTCTACTTTGCAAATCAAGATAACCACGGACACTATAGTTATAGAAGCTAACAAAACCAGACCTCGAAACAATATCCGCGTCGATGTCGACTAGGAAAGTCCTGATAGACGAGCTGCGCATATTTGACGCTAATAAACTGAACATTAATCTAATATATTATTTGAATTTAATATCATACGACAGCCGCATTGATTTTAATAATTATTTAAAAATATATAACCGAATATTATTGCATTGGAAATCCCCAGTTTAAAAAAAATGAACGAAATTTATATTTATTATTATATTTATTTATTACCCACTCTAAATAATATCCATTCAATTAAAAGAAAATACAATCAGTTCTCAAACTAAAAAATTTGCGTTACATATGCCGTCGAATTCATAACCTCTTTTTTAAAAACCAGCCGCTGCTACCAAGCTAATTATTTTATCTTGCTTATGCTATTTTATATTCGATTACCCATTCCAGTCAGGAATTCCAGTAAAAATTATATGCGTTATGAAGTTCACGTATTGCGTGCGATCAATCGACGGTACTTGTTTGTTTACGTTAAACCCGAAGCAATTCTTGTCTTACTTTTTAAGCGATTACGAAGCAGAAAGGATGCAAATTGTTCAGTCGCGGTTTTGTATATCCTCATTCCTCTATATTTCGCACACCATTCTTACATCACACATTTTTTGAGCATCGCTTTCGATTCGTGGGAAAATACTTGTACTATTTGAAAACTCTTTGGATATCTTTATCCTTTATTTCGTTCTAGTTTGCCTAATGCTTACGATAGAAAGTGGTTAAGATGAGATGTTAATCAATTTAGATTCTGTAGGGCTTTAAAACATTACTTTTTTATGCTAGCAAGGTTAACAAACACTCTGAAACAAGCGGCAACCGTAGCCGTAGGTGGCGTACCGCGTTGTTAATGCTATAAAAAAGTAACGTAATCAGAAACAGCGTACGGTGGGTAACGAGTAAGTAACACCATGTGTTCGGAACTTTGAAACTGTTACGTTACTTTTTCATAGTATTAACAACGCGGTAACTAAATCGAATCTGGGTATGAATTATAAGTGGGTCATACATATAATTGTCCTGAGCGCAGATTGAGTACAACATGTGGGCGCTGATGTAATACCAAGTACTCGAACACTGTGCCACGCGTGTAGTGAAATTCTCTAAAGGTCTACTTGATTTGTGTCCTACGCTACCAGTACTCTGCCTGATAGAATCGAATATTGAGTACTAGCTGTGCCCCGCGGTTTCACCTGCGTTAAACTTTATAAATTATAACCTATGTACTATGCCTATCACACACTCACAAACTTTCACATTTACAGTATTATTAAAAAGTTATTCTTTCAGCCCTTATAAATACATAGGGGTCTATTATAACTTTCATACAACACTACGGAAATAATTCTCTGCATCACGTAGACTTACGACCATGCAATTCATAGACACTCCCCTCTGTTTGCGTCGGGAATTCGAAAATATGGTTTAGTATTAATTTTAAAGTCCAATAGAGTCACGCGCGCAGTGTTTAATAATAGGTCTTTACCTATGAAATTGCCGTTTTATATGAAAAAATTTAAACGAATTTTTTTCATGAATTTTTTTATTTGTATTAATCGAAGTAATCACTCATGCAATCAATGCATCTTTGCCATCGCAGTGGCAGTTTATTGATGCCCTTCTTAAAGAAATCAGCTGGACGGGAGGCAACAAATTCTTCAAAGGCATTTTGTACTGCCTCTCGGGTATTGAATTTTTTTCCCGCCAAGAAGTTATCCAAATTCTGGAAAAAGTAGTAGTCTGTAGGCGCAAGGTCTGGTGAGTAGGGCGGATGACGGAGAGCTTCCAACCCCAGTTCTTGCAACTTGGAGACCGTCTGCTGTGCAGTATGAGGTCGCGCGTTGTCGTGCAGGAGCAGCGGAGACGAGCGATTGACCAATGCTGGTTGGAGATGCGCCAGCTTCTCCATCATTGTGCTCAGTTCTTCACAGTACACATCTGCAGTAATGCTCACCCCGTTTGGTAAGAAGCTGTGATGAATCACACCGGCGCTAGACCACCAAACAGTGACCATCACTTTTCTAGGGGTAAGTTTTCGTTTAGGGCATTGTTTAGGTGCTGAACCAGGATCCAACCAACTTGCTGAGCGCTTGCGGTTATCAAACAGAATCCATTTTTCATCGCAGGTAACAATGCGGTTCAAAATTCCTTCATTTGTGTGTCTGTTGAGCAGTGCAAGGCACGTCTCGACGCGTACTTCGCGCTGGCGATCATTGAGTTCGTGGGGCACCCATTTGTCAAGCTTTTTTACCTTGCCAATTTGACGCAAATGGACCAATATTGTTTTGACGCTAACGTCGAAAGCTGCTGCTAATTCAGCCGTAGATTGTGTATCATCAGCTTCCACAACCGCCTTTAATTCGTCATTGTCGACCAAAGTCGTCGGACGACCGCGAGGTTCATTTTTCAGGTCGAAATTTCCAGAACGGAAGCGAGCAAACCAATAACAGGTGGTGCGTTGGTTTGTAGTGTTAGCTCCGTAAACGTCGTTGATGTTGCGTGCCGCTTGTGCCGCGTTGCTGCCACGACGGTACTCATATTCCATAATTACTCGAATTTTTAACGTATCCATGATGACGAAAAAGATTGAAATGCGATGAAAATGTAACACTAATCAATAAAGAAATGACTACTTTTGGAAAAAAGAATCCATGTTTTTAAAATAAAATTAATTTGAAATTAGAATTCTTAGCCAAACAAAAATTATTTTGATTTGAAATGGCCAGTACTGCAGAACGGCAATTTCATAGGTAAAGACCTAATATTTTGCCCTCAGGATGTCTATTGTGCCTTGTACCTCGCCGGTTCAAACGACTACGTCTATAACTGCAATATAGGTATAGATCCTTTGTTCGACGAACAACTCAATAACGTTCTAATGGGATTCCAGCCGTGGTAAGCCACGCGAGACCGCCACTCGACCGGTGGATATAACTTTTACTGTTCGTTTATCAAGTCCATTGTTAATGCAGCCTGCCTGCGACCTATAAAAGTTCAACCTGTGTGCTTTTTACCTCCAACCAACAAAAGTATAAATAAGTCTAAGAGTGTGGCATTGATTAATGTGGCCTTTTTTCACTTGAAAGCTTGTTTAAGTAGATGATCTTATTTATTAATGATAATTCATTTGACTGCACTTGTGGAGCAGTGGTTATGGTCTCGCTATCTCGGTGCTCACTTGCTTCGGATTCAAGCCCCTCACCTGATAACTATTTTGTGGTATTCACATGTAGTTCTGACTTTAAGTGTACTTTGTATGTATGTTACGTAGTCTTCGCGATTCAAGGATTTATTTCCTTAGAGGGTTGTTGTTCATAGCAAAATACTAAAAATATATATAATGTATTAATAGTTTCTCAGATAGTTGTTAATGGTTTATTCAGACATCATCATCATAGACCGTCAACTATACAGATCACACAGACAAGGAAACCTTTTTTCTGAGATCTGTGGAAAAAATCGGAACACTGCTTCTCGTCCGCTTAGCTTCTATCCTGGCTTGAAAATAGAATAAAAGTTAGAATTTGAACGCGGCGCCACCTACAGGGTCAAATTGCGAATGTAAATCATGTAAACACACAGAGTAAGTTTTTCCGACTTACTTACTTTTCCAATGCTACTAAGCCGAGATGAACAAAAAAGATCATCAAAATCAGTAAGTCCGTCGTAAATAGCCGTTTCATTCTATTTGATATATGAGCAAATTAATTAACTTCTCAATTTTATTTTTAATGTATGTTTCCAAAGTTTTAGCACTCATTCTACTATCGCGGCGCGGACAGATCCAACAAATTTAAAACCATCTATTTCAGCGATAGGTTGTAGCCTAACATTGTTACTATTATTTAGTAGTCTGGTTTTTTACCAAAATTTATATTGTTATGGACCATTAGTTAATCGGTTGTCTTAGGTTACCGTACCACGTTTTTAAAAAAAGGTACATAGAATTGCTAAATCATTCTCGTGTCCGGCGTATCGTCCGAACTGACGGTTATAATTTGTATAGTAATAATTAGAATACCTGTGCCAAGGTTGTACTTTAGTACGGAATCCTAATTGTGCGAGGCCGTCTCGTTCTTGGCCTATTATTTTGTACATATACTTGGAAGCGTTGGAACTTATATAAATCATGACCGGTGATAAGCAATAACTGGGTCACAGGTGTAGCTACACATACATTTCTAGGTTATTCCTATTTTGGTACTGGTTCCTACAACACACTACGGACTGCAGAATTTCACCATGAATTTATTATGAAAACGCACGTGCAATTACTTAACACTATAAGGGGGAACCTTATTTCTCGCAGCTAACAATGCATCCCATTGCAATGGTCTCCCTACTCTCACGAAACTAACACACTGGATGCCACTAAGCCTTCCGAAAAATCTTTACGAAGACTTCTAGATAGTGCTATCATGCTACAACGCGATGCTAACGAGACTGACTATTAGAATCTGCACCACCACCAAGTTATTAAGATTTTGTTTAGACATTTGATGTCCATATTACATTCATTATATTATACCCCATCGTAACTCAAATATCTTAAACGTTACCTCATCGCAACGGGTTATGAATTGGGCGCGTTCTCGACCCATTGGAAATCAGTATGGTTAAACGATTGTCTGCCGACCACTTGTTACATCATCTCTTATAAATAAATTGGTTGCTTGTTCAATTAATGTAGATATTGGAGAGCGTATTTAACAATGGTACAAATATTAATTATATTGGCTGTAATAATTTTGACCAAGATTTATCTTTTGTGTTCCTACGCAAAAATACCCATTTAACTTGATTGCCAAAATCAGAAGTAGGGGTGGAGGGCGTGGGCGAAAATGCCTTCGCTGCGTTTTAAAAAGAAAGTTGAGTTAGCTTTCGGTTCGATCTTGAGGCCTATAATTTAATCTTGCTTTGATTCATGAAGCGAAATGCACCTTCTGAGCCCTCCGTCTGCCACAAATTGAACCTGCCAAATTTCGACTATTCAGAGCACACAATATACCTACTTATGGTAAAACGTTTGAAGTATTCATTCCGTCAATTTGATTCCGTCCCTATTAAAACTAAAATAAGGAACAAATGAAATTGATGAATACTTCAAACGTTTTACCATATATTTAAGTTCGACTAGTTCAGCGGCAGCCTTTCCTGAACATGCCAAGTACTTGTTCAGCGCGTCAATAAGGAGAGGCTTTGCCATTTGAAAGCTGTATACAATCGCTGTTTTGCGACGATATACGCGTGTTGTGTTGAAGATAATGTGCAAATAGAATTTGAAATGAGTCTGATTCATTCACCTCCTTACTTATTTGACGTGACATGTTTTCGTTTCCATATTTGAAGCCTTGCAAAGATTTTTTTTGCGATGCTACCTCATCATGTATTCTGTTTAGTATATAACAGAACGGTTTGAATGTATTTCTTCTGTAAGTAGTGATCGTAGGTATGTTAGAACTACTTGAATATGCAGTGAAGGATTTTACTTCATTTGGACAAATAGGCCGAGAATGTTTGGTCAACTTCGATTTGTTATTCACGTTTACTCGAAATTTGGTAAGCAGAGAGAACTTAAATTATGAGCAAGTAGCTGGCTTTTTTCTACTTTGACTTTTTACTTAATTTCCGGAACTTTTAGTTTTGGCCTGAACGTTGATGGTTCAGTTAGTGTGAGTCAGAAATCCATGGAAGTATTTTGGAGTACAGGCATGTTGGGGCAGAACTACTGTAGTAATTGCGGGTTCCTTTGCCCTCCAGATGAAGATACATTTCCTTTCCGACCCCGTTCGTAAGCACTATTCGATTTACTGTTAGTTTATGTTTGTGTTCAGCAGCGGATATTACATTCTGAGCCATGTGCTCCTGGAACTTGAGAAATATCTATTATCCTCATTTCACACATATATAACGCATCATGTGTTACAGCTTTAATCACTTGATACATATCAGTAGGATAAAGTTTCACTTTACCCATGATTTTATGTTTGATTTTCGTTTGTGTATTGATTAAAAAATCAGGACACAAGCTTAAGAATGGAAAACTGGAATTAGAATGTCCTCCTGGTCGAATTTAGGCCATTGCATCCATACACAACCGAGGAGACTAGGTATTTGCACGGGATATATTATAGTGCATAAGTGGGTTTACTAAAATAGTTGTACACTTAATATCCTCTCCTTGACGTGATGACGTGACGTGAGCTTCATTACCGAAAACAGTTCGGGTGCGTGATCTACGACTTTAGGTGCTTTCAGAGAGCTTGGACTTCTCTTTGAGCGAACGACATCTATGCTCAGAAAAGGGGCAAAAATAATTACTACATAAATGTCTTTGTGGTAATAACTTACTCACTATATTTTCCATGTATGTATTGTTACTTTCTTTTAGTTGGCTAATGTACGGGTTACTAATTGAGCGGAAATGTTCTAGGCGGCTTTTAAAAGCGCCACTTTAGCATGAATGGCGATCTATATCTCCGACTGCTGCGGTTCGGCTTTTGTTCTATTCCCGCATAGAAAAATCTATTACCGTTGATATGTTTTGTTATATAGTTGGTTGAGAGACTACTCACCGTGCCTTAAATAGCACGATAACTCGGCGATTCTGCTTGTTATGAGAACAAATATGACAATCGTTTAACCCTTAGTCGTTCATAGCGTATGTTCATAATAGAATGGTTGTATCTTTTATTACGTCACGAAACAGTTCAAAATGAAGTGGTTACTATTATATCATTGTTCGATTAAGGCTTAAGGTAGTCTGAATCCACAATCTATTACACTTTTTTTTCCGACGTGGAAACTCCTACATAGTTATGTCCTCCGCCTTGGGGAGGTGGGAGCTGTCAGACTCTTACTGACTAAAACAACCCCAGTGTTCCATCTCACACCTGCGCCGGTGGTCGCAGGAACGTACAATATTTCCGCAACCCCCGGCTGACAATGTATCACACCTGGTCTAACCATCGCAGTATTTCGTGACCTATGGGGTTTGAAGGTTAGATTACAGTCGCTGGATTTATTCTGGTGATAGTCGTAGATTGACTAAGAACCGACCTCAATAGAAAAAGTTGAGAATGAAGACAGCTATATGAGTGGAATTTATGCGTCTTAGAAAGTGCGTCCCATTAATGCCTTGGAAGCGCTTTGAAGTCCATTTTTATACCTATAGATATAAGTGGACCTAAGTGATACATCTGCATCGAAAGAAAAGTAATAGCCGGCCGACAACCCACCTAGATGTGGCGAATTATTCATGAACGTCATCGTTTAATTAACCGTTTATTGTTTGGCTTGTTATACTTTCCGTTGACCTACTCCCACAATAGCATCAAATTCTACCGTTGTATTATCTAAAATCTATCTATTCGGTCATGGTTTTTACTCTTGACAGAAACAGAAGGTGTTATCAGTTTGAACTCTCTTTGTATTGTTTCATAAAAATAGGTTGACTAGTTAAGCAAATAACAATTTTATCGGTCAGGTTGGTTAGCCTAAGTGCGGTAACAAACAGCTGCACTTCGCCTCTTGATTGGGCTATTCTGTGTGATTCTATTAGGTTACTCGAACCAGTTTAGATCCAAGAAACCGCAGAAGTGTTTGAGGGCCTTCTGCAATGTGACTTTAAATCTTCTGGAACTTTGCCCATTGTTATTTTATACTTCTGCGAAAGAGTACTACTTACTTTTGCTGTTGTTTCATCAGCTCCAACGTAGAAAGTATGAATTATAATAAATAAGCTTAAAATTGGGTGGTACAAAAAGTATTAAGGTAAATAAATTACTATGTCAAGTACTCGATGGCGTTTTAGATTTGAAATAAGTGTTCGTTGATTTTTGAATTACTGTGTTTACATTTAATTTATGCTGTAAATTCTCAGATCTTCTCCCAATACTGTATAATATACATAAAATAAGTAGCATATAGCTAGAAGTCCAACAAGCTCCATATATAGGCATCATTAACTTAGTGATTCAACAGTTTGGAAACACTTTGCTACATACCTAAATACTAACGTTTCACCTCGCGTCCACTGTACACTTGTGTAGAGCCACACTTGAGAATTAGTAAGTAGCACATAAATAAACATTGTAAGTATTAGAACCAGAGCGGAAGTACCATTACATCTTACACCACCCTTCAGATAAACAAGCGGCTAAGCGGTGCACTTAAAGTCACATACCTTTCTTAAAATAGCTGACGCTCATTCTAAAAAACCAGCCAGTCAGGTCTCGCTCTGTAATGGTTCCGCACTGCATAACCGGTGCAAAAATGACTAGTTAGTTATGGTCATACCTGTCAAACTTAATTACCTTAAATACAGTAGACAATAAATTACGTACATAATATATAATTATTCATAATTCCTTACAGCTTATCTTTGATTTAAATTTTGTAACTTTTGATTCTTCATTCATTTAATCTAAAAATTGTTTATACACACTCCATCCTCGGGGTAAAAAACAAAAATCATATGTTATAATTTTGTTGTGCTTGTTATGAGAACTAACTATGGCACAGGTAGCATATGCGCACAATACAGACACAATAGTTAATCAATGGCGTCTGCATTTTGTTGGCATGATCACAGTTTGCAGTTTAATTACATTTTCTATTCTATATTTGGTTTTAATCAATATTCATAGGACATCTATGTACACACAGAAAGCAGAATGATATCAGTGATATGTGACGTTAATTAGGCTCCGTTTTCCTCTTTTGTGTACGGGACCCTAAAAGTTGGAATTCCTTTGCAGTTTCATACAGATGCATGCTAATGACGAGTTATGTATATTATTACTGTTACTAACACCTGTTTTAGAAAAACTCCATGCAACAGAAATTCGATACAAATAATTGGCTACGTTATTCGGGCTTTATGGTGGTATTGTATTACCCTCTCGATTACTGTATATGGGGACATGACCTGGCTTTCAATAGTACGGGTTCAGTGTAACCGATGTACGTTATGCTTGTGCCTTGACAAATAATTGATGACGACACACCCGCTGGAATGCCCGCCCGCAAACCGGAAACCGGGGCGCACTACCGTTACCATCGTGAAATTAGAAAACCAGTTTGGTAGTTCCTTTGTAATGTTGTTTATTTTACTCTATAAAAATCTATTGCGAGCTGTTCATATTTATAGGCATGTTTGTGGGCTGTTATTAATTTATAGCTGTAATTAATATAAATACGAGTCTGTTGCATGCGAAGTGTAGATAAACTTAAATTTTACTATGTTAGAATATGTGTAAGCAATCTTTTTTGTATCGTGCAGAATATGTTATGACGTCATTTTATTTTATTGAGGTAAACCGAGTGGTTTTGGGTGATAACTGTTGTCAGATCCTTAAGAAATTTTCATAGATTCGTATCATGAGTGAGTTTGTGTTTTCGCATTCGCTATAATAGTCCTAGTTTGTTGTGTGACTTCCGTAGCTGATACCTAGTTTGGAACTCAATTTACACAATTGTACCCTATTTATCAAATTTAGGAGATAGGCTTTTGTCGGTGGGTCTTCCTCCATTTCTACCATCTTCGGTATGCGCTTAGACTTCTTGACTGTGTTCGTTAACCGATATATATTAATCGTTGATTTAATCCATGTTTGTTACCGTTGCTCTGTCCCGTATTCTTCTTATTCTGCCATGTTTAATCTTATGAATGTATCATGCGGTATCAAGTGTCTCAACATTTTTCTTCCTACTCTCTATGGGGTTAAGAACAGAATGTCTTATCTATAATTTCTAGCAATTCTTAATTTTCTTTTCTCTGTATACTCAAAGACCTCAATCCCTATGTAGAACTTGCCACTGCTAAAACCAACGAGACATACGCTGTATTTCTGATATAGCTGATATGCATATTAGTTGGTCATGCTATAACATTGCATTGGTATCCGCCGGTTGATTAGCTACGGGACTGTTACATTTAACCTGCTCTACTAAACACGGTTTAGCTACCTACCTACTTGTTATTAGTTAACTATGGAATAAATATATGTGAGTCTACTGCGAGTCTGCCTCTGGGGCTATATAGACGAAGGGCTTATTTCATCATCATATCAGCCGAAAGACGTCCACTGCTGGACAAAGGCCTCCCCCGAGGATCTCCACCATAGCCGGTCCTGCGCTGCCCGCACCCAGCGGCTTCCCGCGCCCCGCACAAGATCGTCGGTCCACCGTGTAGGGGGCCTGCCCACGCTGCGTCTTCCGGTTCGTGGTACTCGAGAACCTTTCTTTATTTAGTGATGTCTAAATTAGTTTGGTGCTTCAAAGATATGAAGCCATATCTATATAAAACACTAGCCACCGGGCCCTATATAACTTCCTATTCGTACAGGGATTTTATAAATTTAACGTGTGTTTCTGTGACATCTTATCTTTGTAATGGAAACATCGATTATGTACTACAGTATTTTTAATACGCAAACTAATAGCCCGTAGAGCCGTTCAAAACTTACTATACATATTTAAGAGTCGGGAGGATATTTAACCTTTCATATAAATGAAAGAACTGTATAAATATGGCTCGACACCATTATTTAACTACTGGGGCTGGAATGTGTGCCACTACTTGGCGAACAATGTAAATCACGAGAAGTTGATATTTAATATGTAAGTTAAGACAAAGTTCAATGTTTGAGACTTCTATTACTTCTATGTATTTTATTATTATATTACTTAGTGGTCAAAGAAGCATTTTCATTGTAACGCTCCATATAGAACTCTCAACTGAGGTAGAGAATAGCATTATTTCGCTCTCAAAACGAAAAGAGGCGCATGAATACGGTACACCCGTTTAGGCCTGAAATTTATAACACCAAAGTGATTCCACCGACGATGTGGCATTCACTTTAGTTGATGTTAAGAGCGATTCATCATCACCATGTGTGCCAAATGACGGCCACTGCTTCCCAAACGAGCGGTGGAGCAGTGCTGCCCAAATCCTCTCTCAAGAATTAAGGTGGAATATACGATAATTGTCACGCGACGGGTAGGCGATCGCAGTTAGATGGTCATGCACAGAGACTCTTGTTGCCCTTTTCTATGGTAGATATTCTCTCGGGGCAATTTCTTCGTTTCTCCCAGAGATTCGTAGCCGTCACCACACATCCAAGATTAAGAACTATCCAGACAACACCAAAAAATGTTGATGTTTTTCGAAGGTTATATATTTTTATTATGTCACGCGGTATTGTATTCGTATTATTTTTTTATTTCCTTGGGCATGCTTTCGAATCTTTTTGTTTAAATCTGATAATGAATGTAGGATTTCATAGACATGATTGAGAAGCAGTTATCGCGTAATTTTCTCTATCGCTGGGCTTATGTACGATATGTAATAAACTTGCAATGCCAAGGAGGAAATTACGGAACCTCGATCTCGTAATTATTTCCATTATTTTCTTCTCCCGTATGTCTGCAGAGCAAGATAGTCTCGGCAGTAACAATTCTATTTTCCTAATTTTGCGGTAGTTAGTTCAAATTTAAAGCGCATTCAATCTGTTTGAACGTAAACCTCTTCTGTACGGTGATATTTCTATGGAGTTACGAGACCTGTTCTATATGTGCAAAAAAGCCATTATGAGGTTTTTAGTTGGTTTAAGTCCGACACAACCCATTGCCCCAGGCGATGGTTATTCATGATAGATTTATCCACGATAAAAGAGTTAGCTAAATACTTTACGGTAGAAATAAATAAGGAACTTCCTCCCACATACGCTAAGGTTAATGTAAGATCTCACTTCAGAACGATTTTAGCTGTATGAGCAGCTTGACTGGGGAAGTACTCTAATTACAAAATACATTCTAAGTAATAGCATCCGACTGTTAATCTTGTGGTCCTGGTACAAGTAAATAGCCAAAGTAAACGATGGCTTGTGTTCCAAGCGGCTACGGCAACAAACTACGGTAACCACTTACATTCAATGGGGGGCTGAATGCTTGCTTAATGACTCAGTTCTATTAGTAAGAGCTTTTGGAAAATCCAATGAGTATTTTAAAGAGGCTACAGCATGGGGCTCTACGGGCGATTTTTTACAATGTCAGCGAATGACGTTTTGGGCGTTGCAAGCTTACTGCTGATCATCAGGCCGGCCGGTGTAAACGACTATGTTAAGGAAATAATTAACCCGGAGACTTGTAAGAACATTCACTGACCAAATCGGAGACGTTCTCAAGAAAGGTGTGCAGAAATCCGATGTTTCTGCCTACCCCTCTGGGAACTTAGCGTGAGAATTTTAAGACATTTCATCTGTTCGCATAACTTGACTAATATTACGTAAGTTTCATTCGTTGCGTGTCGCCTTTTTTATCACTGAAAGTGTTTTATATTAGGTCTTTACCTATGAAATTGCCGTTCTGCAGTACTGGCCATTTCAAATCAAAATAATTTTTGTTTGGCTAAGAATTCTAATTTCAAATTAATTTTATTTTAAAAACATGGATTCTTTTTTCCAAAAGTAGTCATTTCTTTATTGATTAGTGTTACATTTTCATCGCATTTCAATCTTTTTCGTCATCATGGATACGTTAAAAATTCGAGTAATTATGGAATATGAGTACCGTCGTGGCAGCTACGCGGCACAAGCGGCACGCAACATCAACGACGTTTACGGAGCTAACACTACAAACCAACGCACCACCTGTTATTGGTTTGCTCGCTTCCGTTCTGGAAATTTCGACCTGAAAAATGAACCTCGCGGTCGTCCGAAGACTTTGGTCGACAATGACGAATTAAAGGCGGTTGTGGAAGCTGATGATACACAATCTACGGCTGAATTAGCAGCAGCTTTCGACGTTAGCGTCAAAACAATATTGGTCCATTTGCGTCAAATTGGCAAGGTAAAAAAGCTTGACAAATGGGTGCCCCACGAACTCAATGATCGCCAGCGCGAAGTACGCGTCGAGACGTGCCTTGCACTGCTCAACAGACACACAAATGAAGGAATTCTGAACCGCATTGTTACCTGCGATGAAAAATGGATTCTGTTTGATAACCGCAAGCGCTCAGCAAGTTGGTTGGATCCTGGTTCAGCACCTAAACAATGCCCTAAACGAAAACTTACCCCTAGAAAAGTGATGGTCACTGTTTGGTGGTCTAGCGCCGGTGTGATTCATCACAGCTTCTTACCAAACGGGGTGAGCATTACTGCAGATGTGTACTGTGAAGAACTGAGCACAATGATGGAGAAGCTGGCGCATCTCCAACCAGCATTGGTCAATCACTCGTCTCCGCTGCTCCTGCACGACAACGCGCGACCTCATACTGCACAGCAGACGGTCTCCAAGTTGCAAGAACTGGGGTTGGAAGCTCTCCGTCATCCGCCCTACTCACCAGACCTTGCGCCTACAGACTACTACTTTTTCCAGAATTTGGATAACTTCTTGGCGGGAAAAAAATTCAATACCCGAGAGGCAGTACAAAATGCCTTTGAAGAATTTGTTGCCTCCCGTCCAGCTGATTTCTTTAAGAAGGGCATCAATAAACTGCCACTGCGATGGCAAAGATGCATTGATTGCATGGGTGATTACTTCGATTAATACAAATAAAAAAATCATGAAAAAAATTCGTTTAAATTTTTTCATACAAAACGGCAATTTCATAGGTAAAGACCTATTATTTCTTATTTATGACCCCGTATTAACGTACGTAATAAGCTTCGCTTAAAAAAATAAAAGAAATTGATTAACTGCAAACGTAAAATACATATTAAAACATTTAAGATAGTGACGCACGTTTGTTTAACAGTTTTATTTTTGTCTACAGCATGGTGCTCTCAATTGATGCCAATAAAATGTAATCAGTTCGGAACAATTTTTATCAATATTTAGCTATGGAATTGCCCTACTTTACTTTAGCTGTTTTAATTTTTGGCGTATAAAATTCGGTAGTGAATCTTCGCAAAAATATTTGATATCGATTATACACTGCATAACACAAATAGTGGATTTAAATTAAGGAGCCTTATTTGCTTACAAAACTAAGCAACTTATATGGCATATTAGCAAAATGCACGGAAAAAACATGTCCTATAAATTTCCATCACTTGATAGAATTTGTTTTGATCGTCGGTAAACGCTTGCCTTTGACGTCGTAGGTCTTGGGTCCGATTTTCACCCAGGAAAAATATTTGTGTGCATGAACATGTCTGTTTCTCCTGAGTCTGGGTGTAATTAGCTGTATAGGTATATATTTACAAAAAGAAAAGTAGTATATGAATATATCGGTTACCTAGTTTCCATAGTACAAGTTCTTAGTAGCTCAGTTTGGGATCACATGGGAGTTTTTGAAATAATGTCTCAGAATATTATTATTATTATCGACTTCGCTTCTTAAATTTCTCCACTCTTTATTTTAAACCTTGAATATTAAAAAAAAAAAAAATACTGTTTTAAAACAACATTATTCCACTGTTAATTATTTACTTCGAAATTCTAAAGATTCAAACAAAATATGTATTCGGCAAACATGCATTTTTTTATTAATAAACCACACATTACTTTACAAATATATAAATGACAGACACAAAGTACATCCAGACTCGGAACAACTACTTATGGGTCACACATATAGTTGTCCTGTGCGGGAATCAAATTCGGAACATGTAGTGGCGAGGCGTCTACCTTTACACTGCGCCTCACATGCAGTTGACCTTGACCTGATGTTAAGGTTTTCTCGAAGCCTACGCTTGAGACACACATGGCATCAAGCACGCCTTGCCGACCCTTAACCTTTCATTATAAAACTTAACGAGAGGCTAAAGTTTACGAAAACGCAAAGAATAACTACTGACTGATGCAGTTATCGTATTTCGTGTTACGTAAAGATTGTCTCGAAAGTTAAATAACATCACTCACTACCATTGTACAATGTTACGTCGCGGTGTCCCAATTTAGTGTTGTAATCACCGAAATTTCTTCTATAATTTTACGGACACTTATTAGCGAAGTAGTTGGTGCATAAATGTATTTTTTGCGTTAAAATATCTCTGTATGACCTCGTCCGCCAACGTAATTTATATTGTTTTGTTTAGCGTCTCGCAACGTGGAACAATCGCAGATTATTTTGATGAGCACAATGTTTATGCCCATGTGCCAATTACTCTTGTGTCAGGTGGGCCTTCCACGGTCCTCGGCGTCTATCGAATGAATGCAATACAATTAAAATAAAAAGTATTTGGTTATATTCACATAAACCCATTCTTTCTTCAGATAGCTTCTAAACTTCTTACGCGAAATTGGTTACATTATATTTTGAGATTAAACTAGCGATTTAGTTCATGGCTAGTTATATATATAATAATTATATTATTTTGGCCAAGCTTTAATAAATTTTGTATCGTAATCCTACTAATATTATAAACGCGAAAGTTTGTAAGTATGGATGGATGTTTGTTACTCTTTCACGTAAAAACTACTGAATGGATTTTATTGAAACTTTACAAAAATATAGATTATACATCAGAATAACACATAGGCTACAATTTACAAAGATATTGTGTGAATTGTCCAAAATATGACGATGAGTGTCAAGTAGGAAATATCATTTGCGAGGTATTCCGGCGTGCACTGCCAAAACCGCTAGAGGTTTCTACACATTCTACTAATATTATAAATGCGAAAGTTTGTGAGTATAGATGTATGTATGTATGTTTGTTACTCTTTTACGCAAAAACTACTTTAACGCGGGTGAAACCGCGGGTCGCAGCTTGTATCATATAATATTTGGAGTATGCACATCCCGTTTGCTTTGTTCTATCTATATTTATTAAGAGTTAAATATATATTTTTAGAGGAAATTATTATGAGAGCAGACATTGTTTGTATCATATGTTACACGGTCCTTGGTGCACGTAACTGTGCCATGTATCGAAACCGCATGAGTATTCAGATTGTATGCATATGGCAATGTATGCCCAAATATGAAGCTGGTAAGTACCTACTGGCTTCATATTTGGAGATACAGTGTCGCGACCTATTGAAGTACTTTCTTTTTTATGTACGTTATGCAATAATCGGATATAATTCGTTTTTATATAAAGTGTATATAAAGCGTAATATTTTTTCTGTTATTAAAAAGTCAACGCCCGCATTAGGAATTCTTATACCTGTGTCTACTTTACAAACATATAATAGACGGACACAAATTACATCCAGACTCAGAACATCTATTTAAGGCTCACACCAATAGTTTATCTATATTAGTTCTTTCTACAAAATTAGCAGATGGCTTACTAATTTATAACTTATTTCCTTAAATATTTTAATTGACAAATAATTTTATTTCCAAAAAATAGGTACACGCGGTAGGATTTTCATACAATAAGAGGTCGGCTTATATTGGAAATGTATAGGTTGATAATTATCAACAGTGGCCGTGTGTACTTAGCCTAAATAATTATATTTATTAATACTTATTTTAATCACTGATCATCATTTACATTTTTTATTGTATAAGTGAGATTGTGCAGACGGGACGAGTATTGGAAAAGGCTTGTAACATGTTTCAATTTTATAACCCACTACTGGCACCTTTAACCCCTCCACTCCCAAGATGGTTACTTTCTGTCAGAATCATAATATCAACGTTTCGTCCTGTCTAAATGTCATAAACAATATTTGAGCGCCTGTGATCGTTATTTAACATTATGTTTTTACACCAATGAACACGACCCCTTTTATGTTCTGCGGTGAATTCACGAAGAACCAGTGGCTTACACATTGGAAAATTTTCCGGAAAAAGAAATAAGTTCCGACACAAAATGTGGCGTGTCCTAAGCCTATTTGTCTATGTGTCTGTAGATTTCATGGTAATTTAGATACTTATATACCTATATCTATATAAGGTTTTGGCGAGAAAGCTTTAAGCCATGTTACGAAAAATGTTGATCAGCTGTTTAAAAGTTACAGTTATATTCACTAGTTGGAGTAGTTTAACTGCTGGTAGGTTATATTTTGAGTTAAACCCGCATCATCATCAATATAAAATTCAGCGCACTAACGCCTTACGGCTGCCTGATGAGGAACACTTCTGTCAGAAGCGAATACGTTCGCGCGGTTCAGTCTTGAAGTGGAATAATCTTTTCACGTTAATTCCATTTACACAAGGTACTTTCATGGATAATTTATATGCGTTAGAAGTGGGTACCAGCAAAATCCTTCTACAACCTATTAAATGACTTAGGATTATCAAGAACTTCTATTACATGACCGTAGATCATGTGAAATATAAAATTCTTACGACGCGACGGCTATATGATATTCTATGGAAAAGGCGAACAGATGGCAAGAGAGTGATCTTATAAGGGTAGTGTTTTGACCATATTAGTACGAAACCTTTAAAATGTGACTTCTGTATTGACTGACCTACATGACTTTAAAAACTAGTTGGCCCCTAGAAGGCAGGTCGAAATTGATGCCCATAAGCAAGTGTAATCGGGATAGTCTTTAGTTATGTTTCGTGTCAATGTATTTAGTCGGTCGTCCTACACGTTTAGCATGCCAGAATAGACTTTTCTCTTTACTACCGCTTTCGGCTGAGGAAAATTTTCTATTTGATCATTTGATGGTTACTTCTTACCTTGCTAAGCTTACAAAGCACGGAATAGTACTCATTATTTCTGCTCTGTTCACTTGCAGTGTTCAGTTGGTCCTATAAAGCATTGATCAAGCAACCTCATTGGTTAGGACGAGTATTATCTAAGTATAACTTTATTAAGAGGGATAAGATTGCCCCAAACGCTGCCCGTGTCGACCTGTTTCGGGTATTGCCATCAAAACTAAAAGAACTACCTAGACTTTCATGTATTAAGAGGGTGTTTAATTTCGCAGACATTCCGGATATCCCCGAAGATATCAAGAAGCTGCGGGCGTTGCAGATCGCAGACTTCAGCAGTAACCCGATCCCGCGGCTGCCGGCGGGCTTCAGCCAGCTGCGAGCGCTCACCGTTCTCGGTCTCAATGACATGTCGCTTACCAGCCTGCCCAGTGACTTCGGAAGGTGAGAATGCTAAGACAATTTTCTCTTTTGCTGGGATTCACCTGCGGATCAACACTTGTTGCCCTTTCAAAGCATAGTCTTCTTAAGGAGTTGCAGTGGCGGGAACTTAAGTGTTATAAAATTTGGAATTCTAAATTGAAGTACACTATCTCCTCTTGTGTTTGCTTACTGCTTTCAATTACATAGGTGGGAATTTAATGTTCGGTAACTCTGGGTACAGATGTTGATTGCTACGTAATATCACGGAAGTCAACAACAAAAGCATTTTATTAAGTATGTAACCATTGGATTCAATGGTCTTTCTTTCGCATCATCGAGCCCGTTGGCTTTGGCCGCGTCCATGACTGTTACACTTCCTACCCGTACAATGAATTTAGTTTTTTAACTTATTAGTCTCCATTTCAAAGGTACGAAAACCTCGGTGAGCACCAAGGTATTCGTACCCTTGTTGAACCTTCGTAAAATAGTTATTAATCTGCCACCAAAGCCGATACGTATAACTAAGAGTTTTCGACAAGAAATTGCGATGGACAAATGTAGTAAATTAACATTTAATTTTTTTGGTACGAAACTCTTAATCTACTTTGCTGGTGGAATCTTCTTTCATGTGCCCTATGTTTATTTGTTTCCTTAATTCAGAGTTGACATTGACAACCTGCAGATGATTACATTATTTCACAATTATAAAAGCTTGCGCATCTACAAGCTACTTAACTAAAGGAGTTAATTTGTCTATGAAACTGAACGTTTAGCACAATAACATGTAAACTACAAAAAAATTAACTGCCCATACAAGAATAACGATCAGCTGATGCATGTTATATAAGGCGCCACAAAATTTATATTCGTATTTCAGAATCTTATATTGTGAAATTAGTTTAGTTTCAAGGGTAGATAGAGTGGTTCCCTAGTTACGTCCAATGTTTATGTTACACCATGTATATAGTTCTAACTACCGAGACCTTGCGGTTCAATACGGTTTCGGGTAAACAGTGTTGTTTGCAGCTCGAAAATATACACAGTATTGAATATGTATGGTACGTACGCTTTTGCCACATGAGTACATACAGGTAATACGTACACGTGTTACGTTATACGGCGTAGGTACTCGTAGGTTCTCGGTGTCACGTGGTGTAACTCTAGTGTAGACTGTTTTCTATAGTCAAGTAATCACAACATATTTATGCTCACGTGGTACTTTCTTAAGTAACGTAGAATACGGAGCGCTAGTACGAGTCTTTAACCAACACCTTAGCGAAATGGATACTGATCTATCTACAATGAGCGACTCGCCTGTAGATTTAGTGGTTAGTGACCCTAACAGCTAAGCCAGAGGTCGTGGGTTTGATCCCCACCCGGGATAAATCTTTGTGTGATTAGCACGATTCTTGCTTGATTGTTTAGTAGTATGTTTATTAGTGGTCTAATAAATAAAAAATTAAAAAGGTTTTTATTCACGTAGACTTTAAAAAAGCGCTTGTAAATAGTCAGAACATATTCGTAGTAATATATAATTAATTTATAATTATTTCTAGGTACATATAGATATTTAGGTACACGGATTGTAGGAAATAATTTACAATAAGATTTGTTTTATACAGTAACGATATTTAACTAACTTAAATTAAGTTATTGTCAAGGATCATGTGTAGGTTTAATTATCAAAATTTTTAATTTTAGCTATATTCTTACTACATATTGTCGAATAGTTCTGTCTATATTAAGGTACGAATTAAATGTTATTATTATGGCGGACCTTGTGTTTATAACGACGGTCGCGCTTTATTTAATGTCTGGTTGCCATAGTTGGGAATCAGATGGCAGTTTGTTCGATGTCCGCATATCTAGTATTTTCATCAACTAAAACGTAATTTGTGCTAAATTATAACTTTGGTATTCGCAGTTAGCTTTAATTTCGTTCTTAGACCACTTAGCAATTTTACTTTCTTTGTAACATTTGGTTCAAGTAGACCGCGGGCAAGCAGTCGTGCGAAGTCGCACGATTTGTATGAAGCACAAATCTCTCCTTACTCTCTTCCCTCCAGTGACACTGTGGCCGAGTAGGTACTTATGGTTCAATAATTTCATCATCATCATATCAGTGGAAAGACGTCACTGCTGGACAAAGGCTTCCTCCAAAGATCTTCACAATTGCCGGTTTGCGCTATCCGCATCCAGCGATCCTTACAAGATCATCCGTCCATCTTGTAGGAGGCCTGCACACGCACTTCCGGTTTGTAGTGGCCCCTTGAGAACCTTTCTGCCCCAGCAGTCGTCGGCTCTACGACAATTTATTCATACCTAAATATAAATATTTCAATGATTACGTTAACTACAACATATTAGCATAAATATTTAATCATCCGATCAAAATATCATATTCCATCGGTGAAATTGCAGTTTTCTTATGGGATGATAATAATAATAATACGGAATATTTCTATATAACCTATTGGCTAGGCACTGTGAATGGTGTGATATTACTCTTGTAACTGTGTCAGTGCACTTTTTGATGTAGATTAACTACGGTTTAAGAGGCGTGGTAGTTAATTAATAAGATAGAGGCTTAGTAGAGCGCAAACAGATGCTACTTCGTTACTATCACTTATTTTTCCCACGGGAACAAAAAAGTGGCTCGTGCATCGGCGTAGACACTAACCCACCTCTCTCTTTGAATTTCTAAATGCTCTCTGGTAGTCTTTTGTTCCTTATTCAAAGAAGTTCAAAGCTTATAAGATGTAGTAACAGCCTCTAACTGTTTAAAATGGATCTTACTTCAATCACGTTCTAAGTCTAGCTTCGAATGAGTTCAAGGTTCAAGTAGTAAACACCTTTAACAGTTTTGATTTTGAAAATTGAAGTAGGTATACTTGGAACGAGTATTGCTTACTAAAGAAGTTGTTACCACTTTTATAAGCTACTACAGTGTACTGTTGGCTGTTGTTCCGCTGATATTTTTTAAATTACAGTATTTAATTGGCATCGAAAGTTCGTTCCAAGTTCTAAACTTACAAGAATTACTAATAGATTCGCTGCTCAGTCCTTAAATTATAAATTCTAGATGAGACTTTATTCGAATTAGTTCAGATGTATGGAGTATCATGCATTACAATTGAGATTTAAAACAGAACATGAAGCAATTAGATATAATTTCCGTGAATTCAGGCGCTTTTGTCTTGTGACACCAACTACGGGGTCATTTACCGTTGTAAGACCCGTAGGTTTCCTTCAGTAGTGTTTTACGACTGACTTCTCAAATTTGTATCTAAATCTCCGTCTCGTAAAATGAATGTCTTTCTTTTTGTAAAGAGTGCTGATGCTAAACTGTTCTGGCATGTAACATTACTGTCTGTTAAAGTTAAATGTTTGTTTTGCCGACACAATTGGGACTTTTCAGCCTCTTAAGTTTGGACTTTACTGTAGAGACTGTCTCGCTCAAGGAAAAGAAAACAATGCCTACTAAAATAATTAATTGTCTCCGTAGAAACAGCTAGGAAACGTTGTTACGTCCGACCCTTTTCCTTTTTTTTTTACTCGTCACCAGATTTCTTATTTTTCTTTGGCGGCTCTATATAGGTTTTTCAATTGAATATTGGAGGGTATTCATACAAAAAATGTTTTATCTGCAATAACAAAACGGTCGATCACTGTCGTGGCGATATTATATTGCGTCAAAAATATATTGTTCTAGTCTTAGAAACTAGAGCGGATACTGAGGAACACGCTGGTATAGGAAAATGGCTGCTAATGGGTTTTAAAAATAACAATAACCACATATAATAATGTAGGTATTAACGAGTTTCCTATAAGTAATTACAATTTACTCTTATTGACATTTAGATCCTTGCATGTGATTTTTATGCTTTAGCTGTGTGGTAACGGCGAAGAATTGGTCATCACCCCATCTCATCCATAGAGGAAACATCTACCAGAAAACAGGCAGCAGCGTTTTTCAGTGAACTATGACCATTAAACTGCGATTGCCAAGCGTGGCGGTTTTGGCATATCGACCATTCTCTGTGGAGGCTTATTTCCAGAAGTGGACTTGATTTGGCTGACATAATGATATACTTTTTTCGTATAAAATATGTCAGCTTCAGGTTTTTAGGCAAAGATGATGTTAAATAATGCACCTGGGTAGTTAAAGCGTCGCGCGCATCGCATAGATAAAGAAAAATAAAAGTACTGTGGTTGACCACGCCTCCCACGAGCAGTGAGCACTTTGGCGGTCACCCATATATGGACTGACCGCGAGCCTTGTTGCTTAACCTCACCGATCGCTTACGGACCGGTGATAGCATCTAGCTATGAGTGCCTCATAAAATCCTATATACAAATAAGAGTGCATTTATAATTATGCATCCTAAAAAAATGATTTCGTTACTTTCTAAAATAAAAATAACCGTAAAAAAACCGCGACACAACTATAATTACATCATTTTGGAAAAGAACTGATACTCTTTCACTGCAGGACCTATATTAACCAAACATTGCTAAGAACAACCGCAAGGAATCTGGCTTTCAAATGAAAAAAACAAAACGCATTGAAATCGGTCCATCCGTTTGATAGCTTCGACACATAGACAGACTTGACTACTTTTGCGTCGGGGGATAAAAACAGCTTTTGTTTGGTACTTATTTGTATGTTCTTTGCGTCAACTTAAAATTTACCCCTGAAATGGTAGGCTAGCGTATATCAATATCTAGTAAAGTTTGAATAGGTTTTATACATACATATACTGCGTCAAGTATGCTTCGCTTCATACCTGAAGTAAGTTTAAGACGCTCTCCAAGTTGTTTATTTACCTCAAGATTACCGTAGGGAATTATTTTGTGAATATTTGATGAATCTGAGCTGAATCTTACCTCGGTAACATATACCGTACATAAATATTTAACTGTCGCGTCTTGCCGACGACATTGCTGACGTTTTTGGTATGAGTAATGAACACAATTTTGTAATGCACGCCAAGCGTCGTGTTCAGTTACGCAGAAATAAACTTTTGATGCAAAGGCACTGTTTTGCATTCATAATAAATAAATAAATAAATAAAATAAAAAAGGTTTTTATTCACGTAGACTTTAAAAAAGCGCTTGTAAATAGTCAGAACATGTTTGTAGTAATATAGTTGTATACATTAGATATTATTTCTAGTAACATAGATATTTAGGTACATCTTGTATGAAAACATTTATAAAATTTATTTTATTACAGAAATGATATTTAGCTAGCTCGTATCAAGTTATTGTCAAGAGATTATGTTTAATTATCTAGTTTAAGTCTAATATTTTTACTACATATTGTCAATGGTTCTGTCTATATTAAAGGTATTATTATTATGACGGACCTTGTGTTAATAACGACGGTCGCGCTTTAATGCTACCACCGGATCCAATGCGCCCCAACTGAGAAGACCCAGCGAAACAAACTCAGTGGGTTCATCTACTACCGGTTTCAACACGACCCAGTTGAGACGGTCCGGCGAAACATACTCAAGCGGGCATGAACACGGGATTTGGTCCAATTAGAGTAATTATTTAGTAGGCAAACACAATATATGCTCGATCGGTTGTCTGAATGCTTATTATTTTAGATTATATTTAGGTATACAAAAGAAAAACTTCGAAACAAAACATTATTCATTTTGAGACAGAGTCAATAATTTTAAATTAAGTATATGATAGCAATCATTTACAGATAGTTCACGTAACACAGCAGATCAGTCATGTCTATATGGCTACAAGATCTCCAGCGAGCAATGTGCAGGTAGGAAGTGAGAGCCAGACGTCTTTGTCATCGATGTACTCTTTAGTGGTGTAATAACCCCTAGCCATAAGTATACGTTTAATATGTGTTTTAAAACTTGTGTCAGGCAGATCAGTAATTTGAGTAGGAAGCTTGTTATAAAACCTAATACAATTTCCTAAAAATGATTTATTAGTTTTGCTTACTCTAAAGCCTGGCATGGCTAGTTTGTTTTTATTCCTAGTATTTATATTATGCAGTTCACTTTTCTTTTTATAATTAAAACAATAATAAAACACAGAAAACTCAATCATATAGCAGAATTTCAGATTCAGACTCAATTTTCTCTTGCTCGAATATTAATGACATATTCGCTTTGAAATTTTTATGAGCTCTTTCAAATTCTTTTTGGTTACAAATATTAGGTCTTTACCTATGAAATTGCCGTTCTGCAGTACTGGCCATTTCAAATCAAAATAATTTTTGTTTGGCTAAGAATTCTAATTTCAAATTAATTTTATTTTACAAACATGGATTCTTTTTTCCAAAAGTAGTCATTTCTTTATTGATTAGTGTTACATTTTCATCGCATTTCAATCTTTTTCGTCATCATGGATACGTTAAAAATTCGAGTAATTATGGAATATGAGTACCGTCGTGGCAGCAACGCGGCACAAGCGGCACGCAACATCAACGACGTTTACGGAGCTAACACTACAAACCAACGCACCACCTGTTATTGGTTTGCTCGCTTCCGTTCTGGAAATTTCGACCTGAAAAATGAACCTCGCGGTCGTCCGAAGACTTTGGTCGACAATGACGAATTAAAGGCGGTTGTGGAAGCTGATGATACACAATCTACGGCTGAATTAGCAGCAGCTTTCGACGTTAGCGTCAAAACAATATTGGTCCATTTGCGTCAAATTGGCAAGGTAAAAAAGCTTGACAAATGGGTGCCCCACGAACTCAATGATCGCCAGCGCGAAGTACGCGTCGAGACGTGCCTTGCACTGCTCAACAGACACACAAATGAAGGAATTTTGAACCGCATTGTTACCTGCGATGAAAAATGGATTCTGTTTGATAACCGCAAGCGCTCAGCAAGTTGGTTGGATCCTGGTTCAGCACCTAAACAATGCCCTAAACGAAAACTTACCCCTAGAAAAGTGATGGTCACTGTTTGGTGGTCTAGCGCCGGTGTGATTCATCACAGCTTCTTACCAAACGGGGTGAGCATTACTGCAGATGTGTACTGTGAAGAACTGAGCACAATGATGGAGAAGCTGGCGCATCTCCAACCAGCATTGGTCAATCGCTCGTCTCCGCTGCTCCTGCACGACAACGCGCGACCTCATACTGCACAGCAGACGGTCTCCAAGTTGCAAGAACTGGGGTTGGAAGCTCTCCGTCATCCGCCCTACTCACCAGACCTTGCGCCTACAGACTACTACTTTTTCCAGAATTTGGATAACTTCTTGGCGGGAAAAAAATTCAATACCCGAGAGGCAGTACAAAATGCCTTTGAAGAATTTGTTGCCTCCCGTCCAGCTGATTTCTTTAAGAAGGGCATCAATAAACTGCCACTGCGATGGCAAAGATGCATTGATTGCATGGGTGATTACTTCGGTTAATACAAATAAAAAAATTCATGAAAAAAATTCGTTTAAATTTTTTCATACAAAACGGCAATTTCATAGGTAAAGACCTATTATATGCTTCCATTAACGTTTATTTTCAAACATTTTGCCATTTGCTAGCCACATATAGTATCCACCAACGAGTAATAAAATTCACAGGGTTGAAACGTAAACATAATTTGCATTTCGCATGCATATCAAAGAATGTGAGTGGTGTCCATTTTAATCAATCACCATTATTGTGCTCGCGAAAGTTTTAATATAATACATTGACGCGTCTATTTGAAACAATTTGTACGACCAAGCTTTGTGTGAGCTCACGACTAAAGCGAAAGTTAATTTGAAAGCTTTGGTCGTCTTAGAATAAACTTCTATTGACGTCTATTCTACACAAACAAGCATAGTTCGCGGTTCGTTTTCATTCTTATTGTCTGAAGTACATACATTTATTTTCCTCTTGACTAATGTTCTCTAACCACATATTGTATATCACAGTTAGGACGGCACATTAGTTCATTATGTAGTTACATTAACTTTGCTTTATTCTGAAAGATTTTAGCGTAATGGCTCCTCATTAAGTAACTAATTGTTAATGCGTGTCCCATTATCAACATCATCTCTGTCGGTTTTGTATGGAAACGTCATGTTTATAAATTTAATTTCTTTAGTTAAGTAAGTACTTACTTAAGTAAACGTAGGTACTTAAATATTATTATTTAATACTAATATTATATATATAATAATATCTAGGCCTATTTGTATGTTATGTAACAAGTAATTGTAAATTACGTTATAATTTTTAGTTTCTGCTATGATACTGAGCTATGATATAAAATGTCGCAGTTATGCTTATAGTTATCATTGTTTTGTTTTCTAGATAATGTTTGTTGAAATATCTTTGTTGGGATTTAACTCAAAAACTCACAATCGATTAAAAAAAAGAACCTACACCATTAGAAAGCT
The DNA here is from genome assembly GCA_951640165.1 of Pseudoips prasinana. Lineage (NCBI taxonomy): Eukaryota > Metazoa > Arthropoda > Insecta > Lepidoptera > Nolidae > Pseudoips > Pseudoips prasinana. The sequence continues at coordinate 17,594,504 of OX621245.1, forward strand.
ACATCTTCACCGCGTGACATATGCCCGGTTCCTTTATTTTACGATCCGTCATTGGACCAACGTTACCATCCGTAATTCAGCTACCGATACCGATGCAAAACTAGTGTTCCACAATGCCCTACCTGCGACGAACATCCGTAGTTTAAACCACCTACGACTCGTTCGGCGATGAACCTCTCGCTCCTCTTCACGATTAGTTATAACAAAACGTCGTACGTCAATTATGCAACTAAAATCATTTATTATTCTGTAATATTATGTGAGTAATAGTACAAATTACTGTACTTATAGTTACAGTAATAATTTAATTTGCGTTTAGGTTTAAAATATTTATAAATCATTAGTATTGAAAATTTGATGTTACGAGTGCATGGTGTGAACAAAACGCGTAACAGGTAAGCGCATGGCGCATGCGTCTGTCGTCTGACGTCTGTCCAAGAGTATTTCATGGTTTCTAAAGAAGTTTTTAAATTGAGTATTTAATCTAAGGTTTGTGGTTATGAAATCTTAGAAGATAGAAAAATAATCAACCCTTTCTAACGGAAAACAAAGCCATGAATTCTCTATCAGTTTCAGAGCTAGACATCACGGAAATCTCCTCAAACACTATGATAACTACCAAAATCAAATACAAACGACTGGTATACCGACCGAATTCGACTAGTAATCAAAGCAGTAACGCCTCGTTATTTTGACAGTTCCGTGACAGTAGAAAATATTTATAGGAACACTTTCGAACGCATCTCCATACAATAAGCTTACTAACGACCTCCCATCCGTTAGTAACCAGACGTTGGTTATTTGGATAACGACTAGTATTTTATAGGAACGGTTTTGCGTTACGGCTGGTAGAAATTTTAACTATTCGTAGTAGAAACGATTCGTTTTTGGAATATAGGAACCGGGCGATAGGCTATATTATATAAAAATAATACGAGTTCCCTACCTAAATTGGAACAATGTAACCCAGGGTTACAAAATTATGCGTATAAAGTACAGTATTTTGCGTTCACTGCGAAAACTATTGACGATATATACATACAATAGTGTTCTTGACAGTAATAATATTAATGATTAGCACGAAACGGTATGTGGTCCGCGGTGGTATGACTATTATAGTTACTCCACAATAACAGTTTGTTTAAATTATTAGGTTCGAAAACGGTTGGAATCAAATAATTAAATTAATGAAACAATTTCAATATTAATCCTTGCCACGGTGCGGTAGTTCACCCGTGCGAAGAAACCCGGGGCGGCTGCTAGTACTTATAAGTAAAGTGCTTCGTGAGAAGGATCATTTGAAATTTTATATGTGTATATGAAATGGTATTTATAGGCAGATCTGTAAAAGATTTAATAGCACAAAATAACATTTCCACGCTGTATACCACTCATAAGTCTTAAGATATTAAATGTTACGAGTTTATCTTACTCTTATGACCGTCGTTAGATAGTGAGTACAGAACACATGGTATAATCATATCCGTAATGTTAATTAAAAGTACTGGCCGCCATATTTTCATAGACAACTTGGTGCATACGCAGTCCTTCCATAATAATCATATTGATAGAATGCATCTCATCTAAAATGATCGGATAAATATGGATTATGGATTTAGTTATTAAACAGATTATTTGGACGCAAAGACGGGTTGCCGAACTATTGACTTATATAATTAGACATGTGCTTACAAGATTTAATCTTAATCTCTCTTAGCAAGAGATCCCTAGGGAACGACATAAACCATAAAAACAACACTCAGCAGTATTTCTGTATTATGTTAAGTACCTTCAAGTGCAATAAAATTTACGACAAACATGATGTCAAACATATTATCCGATCTTCAAAACAAAAAACAACTGTGTGAAGCAACTTATCTGTGCAATGCAACGATCAATAAATATTAAACAAAAAGTGGGTGGCCCGACATTCTTCGGCTATCTACTGGGATTTAGAATAAGACAGAACGTATGGTATATCTAATCCAAATGTAACAATTCAGCACTTAAGTAACACCTCTTTTCAGACAAATACTCCGTTACATACCTAAAGTGCTAACGTACACACGGCTACATATCAAGCTATAGATTTCCACTATCTCTGATCTCGCGTTGTATAAGATTTCCATACTAGAGACGTCAGCTTATATTGGAAATGTATAGCTTGATATGTAGCCGTGTGTACCACCTTAATAAAGGTTAATAGAAATTGACACCACTGTTAAGCTGTGCTGTCTACCACCGTCGTGTTCCAAGCGACTGGATATGACTTACCTACAGCACGCGTGACATTGATGACTAGGTACGGAATACCATACCTTGACTCCGTACGTGAGTATGCAGTTAACTAATGTGTCAATTATGTCGACATCGCATTACATGCATGTAAACTTGAACCGATTGATATTCAATAACATCAATTAATACTTGGTACTGTCGACGTTACGTCAGTGGATATAAGAGCTGTAACAAAACTTCCCTCTCTGCCTACATGACATAGTGGTGTTAACTCTACCTACCACATAAAGGGTATTTAAGACTATTATTGGAATTTTATGTGTATGCAAATCAATATTTTGTGTTTTTATTGGAATATTCTACAAAGATTTTGTGATCGCTTCAAATTGGTAATAAAGAAATATTTTTATTTTGCATACAGAGTTGTTTGCGTTATTAAATTGAGATTATTAATTTATTATTCGTTTTTGAATGATAAAAATGCGTAATTTTCAAACCTTTTTAAGTTCACTCTTTTTTTGGAATTTAGCTAGCTTTTTTTGGATGTTTAGCTAAATTATCATTACTTTGGTCTTAGTTTATTAATTTGCTGCAAATTATTTAAAGAAAGAATGTAGATAAACTAATAATACAAAACGGACAGGTACAATATATTAACAATTGTTACGTGCCAAATATTCTCACTTCGCCAGTCTTGTTTTTAACCAGCTTGAAGGTTGAAACCCAAAACTCTATATTTGCCCCATTTTCATTAAAAATGTTTAATTTCTTATATCCGCAAAGTAGATCCCTTTTATTTAGTACCGTAATTTCGGGCACTCGAGCCACCAATCACTTTTTTATTGAATTTATTCAATATTTTCAGTCATCTCATTTGAATACAAATTGAATATTAAAAGCGATAAAGGTTTTATCTACCCTCATAATCGAATGAACGACAGGATTTTCGTATGAATTTTAGAGTTCAGTATTTTAAAAGGAAAATAACAGAACCCTACGATCACTCGCATCTATCACATTACAATCAAAAATATTAGTGAGTTAGATCAAAACTGTTCTAATTAATTAAACACGACTTCAAAACCAACTAAAAAGTATTAAATTATTACTGCTATACATAATATACTAAATTATAACAGTTGATGTTGTTGCTAACAAGAATAAATATGAAAAGATTTTACATACTTATTGCCACCATCTTGTGTTATATTACTAATATAAAATATTTAAACCATTGTTTCTGTGTGTGTTCTTTTTTTAATTAATTTTGATACATGAAATTATCGATTTTTTAAAAAGAATTTTCTGTTATCTATATACACTATGTATGTTAGTTCATCAACATATGGATTCAATTAGATTTGTCATATACCTACATTAAGTCTTTTATTTAGTTGAAGTAATGAGAGTAACTTTTACACAATTTCTAGATAAAGTATTATATCGGGTACCGTATCAATACTTCACTGTTTCAAAAGCTCGAATTGTGCACAGCCGAGACTAGCTTGTTCTTTTTCCTCCGAAATTTATTAACTTTATGTCCACGATTTTGGTGCCTAATCCTTTTGGGCGTGACCGAAATATGTTATCAGAAAGCAAATATTTATATCTAAAGAGTAGAGTTGCGTCACATCAGTCAAAGTAATATAGTATAGTAGGTATTTTCTTTTGGAGTCGAGTATTTAACAATACTTTTTTGATTTTGTTATGATATTTGTATTTTATATTGGTAAACCAGCAACTACTCCAACCTTCAAGAGTCGAAGCCTATTCTTTTCTTAAAGGCCGGCAACGCACTTGCGGCTCCTCTGGTGATGAGTGTCCATGGGAGGCGGTCATCACTTACCATCAGGTGACCTACTTGCTCGTTTACAATCCTATTTTATATATTAAAAAATCTAGCTAGAGAACATACCATACCAACCTGTATTGACGATTATCTGAAGCATAATCGCCACCAGTATTTAAGAGCTGCACAATTAATTGTCTTTTCACTATAGCTACTTTCTTTTTTATTCTAGCAAACCCGATAGTAAGCAGCTGTTGACGCTTGCGATACACATATCTTTCACGTTATCAACTCTTTCCCTCTAGCGACCTCATTCACGCGCAGGACCATCAAATTAACATAATAATGCTATTATTTGCAGCGTACTCTGTTGCGTGAAGCTATTGCCCTAGTTGAACTGCTCATAAGCAAAACTCTATATGATCTATCTCTCTTTAACTGAGGTCAAGCTGACGCCACATATTATCAGCGGCTTTCAAAATACCGTTCTTCGGTAGCTTAGTACTTACACCAGGTTTTATGTTGAGCTAACACGTTTATCTACTACAAATCTATTCTGCTATTATCTAGTAGTATATTTCATTGATTTGGGCTTTAGGATTTCGGAGTATAATTTTATCATAGGCGTCGGTAATGGTTTTTGATGATTATACTTTTTAAACTAATGAATGAGACTACAATTTGCTAACAAGCAGGTTGTATTATAGCAAACTATTGCCCAAATCTTAAGTATTTATAAAAATTTAAGAAATTTATCGCACATCTTTTGTATCGTTTACATCTTGAATTAAAGTTGCCGATGTTGGTAAATAAGAAATTGTGTTTCGCACAAGTTCAACCTATCCTATGCAAGAAAGTTACACGCCTCCAACTTAAAAGAAGAACTAATCATCATAAGAAGGGAGACCTCCAGTAATTAAACCGCCTTCGTGTACAGGCATCAGTCCATTTTAATAGTGCTGATTTAGATACCGATGTCTCGATGAGCCATCTCGGTAGTCTAGTGGCGGAGATTATAAGGCCGTAAGTTAAATGCTGAGTTTAGCCAAAAATGCTATTGCGATTTTTATGGCAAAATATACTCCTAATAGCAACTCGGGGTTGTGAAATTTGCGATTCTACATCTCCGGGTCGCAAAGAGCACGTAAAGCACTGATTGCTGTAAACTAAACTGTCCCCGTTCGTTAATCATAGTTGTACCATCGGATTAAGTTGGTAAACGTGTAGAGAGTGCACCTGGGTTAGCGCACATACTCGTGCACTGTATTATATCTTTCGATGATTGGTTGTAGCAGGTGAAATTTCGGTAGGAGCACTATCATTCATAACAGTCACAACCGATATCTGTGCTTTTGTAAAACGAAATAACATTTTCTCCGAGTAATATCTACCTACGTTCTTAGGGAAAGTTGTTGTGTAGGTAATATCCTATGCATGTTCAAATATTCAGGAAGGTGTTTGGAGGCTTGTAAGAACATTGTGTAAGTACATAGTACATTCAACGCCATGTCAGTGGAGACAATAGCGTTGCAAAAACTGCCCTTATTACCCACTAATAAAGTCGGAATCATGGTCAAGGTGTATCTACCGATGTGATTACGCTGCAACCTGTTGCTTTGTATCTTACAGCTATTTTGAGCAATGTTTTCTTTTACGGTCCTATTCATAAAGTAATTGCCTTGTTATCTTTTAGGCAAAAGCGGTTCAACATAGGCCCTGATTCAAGAAGGAAAGTAATTTTAATATCATTTCGTCTCTACAAATTTCTTATAAAAAAGAACAACATTTTTGATAGGTATTGATTTGCTACAAACAATTTGGAATATTTGTATGCTTCTAAGGAAAGATTGAAATTAGATCTCTGGATGTAGAATCTAAGTAGTGCTAAAATTCTTAAAATGGGTTTTCCTTTTCGTATGATTTGATGAACAAGGCGTAAAATTTGAATAATTTAATTTGTGTATGTAAACAAGTAATTGCTGCCATTAATGTTTCCTTCATTTTCATTTTAATAATAAACCTTATTTCCATAGCTATAAAATCATTAGAGATTGTTACGGTTAGCATAGCGTAATTAACAAAAATACAAGTTTATTACCGTTCTATTTGCGGAATCAGGTCAGTAACATGGAACTATGTTCGTCCAATTATTGTACGTTTGTGATGTTTACCCAACATTCTAATTAATTGCGTCGGTACAGAAGGATACACTTGCACTATAAAGATTTTATTAAGTGCGAAATGTAATATACAGCGATCGACCAATGACATCACAGAAAAATTTAAAAGTCCATGACTGCGAACATGGTGATTGGTCTCCAACGCTGTGGAGAGACATGAGTTTTCGATGCCTAGCGGCATCACGCGCAAAAAACGAGGTCCTGGGTTCAAATCATGGGTCGGGCCAAAAGTGATTTTGGGACGTTTCTGTTAAAAGATAAATTTCTCAGTATCAGCCCAAAGACTGGGAGTTGGTGGTATTATACCCTCGTGTCTCGGAGAGTACGTACAGCCGTCGGTCCTGTACCTGACCTCTTTCCGGTCGTTTCGCTAGGCGTCCCATCGGATCATGGCAGTAATGGAATAATAAGTGCTCCTGTGTTTGCGCCCACACTTGCATTGCGTGCTATGCGGGACAAGTGTGGTGTGCAGCCAAGTCAGTATTTTAAAATGATATATTGAAAACGATAATCTATATAAATAATTACAAATATTGTATAATAAATAATAATTTAACCTTATACAATTTATTGAAACGTCCTTGCCATTATGCTTGCACAGACGCTAGCACATCAAGCTACCCCAATCTGTCAAATTTCCCCAATTGAAAGTGTGATAAAGTTGAAAATCTATAAAATAAATTTGACAGATTGGGGTAGCTGGATGTGCTGACGTCTGCACCACGCTTGATGATATATGTGCGGCTTTTTTTTTATTAAATTTGCTTTTACTGACTTTAAATTAGGATTGTCAGCAAACGTAGTAGCGCTACAGCGCAGTAACTAATGCAGTAACGTATAATATTCTGTTGCTTATTTATTTTAAATGAGCTTACAGATAGCCTAGGACGCTTGCACTGCTTCACCGGACTACAAAGGCGAACTAGCCATCTAAGTACCCGCGCCGTAAGGCCCCCTTTCGGATTCAAACTTAGAATGTTGACGGTTACTGACGGGTATGCAAGAGAGGGTCACTAACACAAGAAGCAATTAAAAAAAACCCTATTTCTGGTTGTATGTCATTAGCCAAAATAACTATAAAATGTGTTTTACACGAATCTACGTCGATGAGTACAGTTGTACATTCACAAGGTCTTTATGTGTAGGCAGCAATGGCGGTTTTCAAGTGCAGTTGTAACTTGTGTCGTCGACTGTAAAGTCTTTGAGTAACAGGCCAGTCGTCGTAGCATTCTCTAAGTATTCTATTGAAACCATATCTTTACCTCAGCGTTCCATACCATAAAAGGAAAACAGGAACACTTAAATGACCAGTTTGTTGTCTGTCTGTCTGTTATGCCACTTTTACTCATGAACGCTAGAGATATCACTAATTCCTTAAAGCTACAAAAAGATGTAACTTCTAAATAAAGGCACTCAAAAGATGAATGTTTATGCAGCATCTTTTAAAATTTGCTAGTGAGTCAAAATATAAAGGGTACTTTGGGTTGCAATAAAATCAAGCAATTTTATAAAAAGCAATGTCTAATGGTACAAGTAAACGGAAAACGAAACTAAAATAAATAAGAACATATAAAAAAATAACTGTGAAAAATATTTGACACTCGATTCCCGTGATAGCAAACTACAGTAGAATTTATTTATAACGACGTCGCTTATAACGACTAACCGTTTTTAGCGTCGGTATTATTTACTCAAGTTCGGTTTAATAGTTAGATACTGAGAAATGTAACCGTTTAGTGCGACTCCGGTTTGAGCGACAAACCGTTTATAGCGACCATTTTTTACGATAATTCGTCCGTTTTAAACGACGCGCCGTGTTTTGTTTCAATTTAGGTAACGAATGACCAATATCTCGGCCCCCAATCGGCCGTTCAATTCTCCTTATGGGCGCGCGTAAATCACAGTTAGTGTTTGTCACCTGTTATGACAAGTTCATAAAGCGCGATAAAATGAGTTAAGTGAAGAGAAAGTGTTTTACAATTGAAGAAAAGAGTGCAATATTACACAGATTAGAAGCTGGTGAATCAAACGCGACCCTCGCAAAGGAATTTGGCGTATCTCATTCTACAATATCAACAATAAAGAAGAATAAATACAAGATCGAGCCGCTATTTAATGCCAATGTTTTGAAATGCAAATGTGTAAGAACTTCTACTCATGAGCAGTTGGATAAGGCATTGTTACAGTGGTTTAAGCTTCAGCGCGACCGGGGTACACCTCTTAATGGACCTCTGCTACAAGAGAAAGCAAATTTTTTTTCTAGACAGTTAGACATGCAAAATTTAATATGTTCCATGAGTTGGATAAACCGTTTTAAAGTAAGACACAACATCGTCAGTGGAAAGATTGTTGGCGAGTCTTTGTCAATACAACAGAGTGATGTACACGATTGGTTAGAAAAAGTATGGCCTACTCTACGTGCTCAATTTAGTGATGATGAAATTTTTAATACCGGGTTGTTTTATAAATTAACCCCAGACAAGACGTTGAAATTTAAAGGTGAAAAATGTACAGGAGGAAAATTATCAAAGGAGCGAATAACAGTGATGGTGGCAGCCAACATGAGTGGCACAGCTAAAAAAACTTCTCGTAATCGGGAAATCTCAACGGCCCAGATGTTTTAAAAATGTACGGCATTTGCCAGTGGATTATGAGAGCAATCGAAAAGCCTGGATGACTAGTGACATTTTTACCAAATGGGCACGCGCATGGGATCGTGAAATTACGAAAAAGAATAAGAAAATCCTTCTGTTAGTTGACAACTGTCCTGCACATCCCCATATTGCAGACTTGAAAAGCATAACCCTAGTATTTCTGCCTCCAAACACGACATCAGTGTTGCAACCCATGGATCAAGGGATCATTCGAGCTTTGAAAGCACATTTTCGTAAAAACCTTGTTTTCAAAATGATCCAGTTTCTATGGCGGATGCAGTAGTGTTGAGTGCCGGAAGATCTCTGTTCTTGACGCTATTCTAATGATTCAAGATGCCTGGACTGAACTCAAGCCAGGAACAATTTTTAACTGTTACAAACATGCTGGTTTTGTCCGAAGCAATGTAGAATGTACCATAACTTCAGATGATTTTAACGAAGAAGACGACGTACCGCTGAGCATTTGGGCGAAGGCTATTGATAAGCATCAGTTACCCATAACAAACGAGGACTTTGAACAATACGCGCGTGTCGATGATGCTGTCGCCACTTGTGAAGAGCAGTCTGATGAAAACATTGTAGATAATATCATCGCCGACGACGCGAATAGCAAAGATAGCGACGGTGATGATGACAAACCAGAGTTTTATCCAACCTTGAGTGTATCTGAAGCTCTGAAGGCTGCGGAAACGCTTAATGTATTTGTTCAGACTAACTTTGATGATGACCATATGAAAACAATGATGTAACGAATTCACAATGCTGTCCGAAGTTCTTACTACCGAAAAAAAGTCTGTCAAAAACAAACCCAAATAACAGATTTCCTACGTTAGTGACAGTATTACAGTACATTAAGTACCTATGTTTGTAATTTGGTATGTACTACTTATTTGTGTAGGTACATATAAGAATAATTAATATAAACATATGTAACTGATTCCTACAACATGTTTTATTTACCTAAATAGGAAAATCAAACTTTCGCACTTATAATACATAATTACATACATATGTAAATATCCGCTTTATACGTCATCCGGATCGTACGACATAATATCGCCGGTCCCTTGAAGGTCGTTATATCCGGATTCTACTGTATTTACATAATATATACGATTGTCAAAACCTTCGGTGCGCCAGTCTCGTCTTCTACCCGGGTTTTATAAATTTTCTCTCATTTTAATGAAAATTCATTAAAACAACTTAGGTCATGTGGAACATTTCGAGCACGGAAAATTCTTGGATATTTAACATCCAGTTTCTGTTGAATATACAGAACGCATTCCTTCAATTTGCATTCAGCATACATAATTCGCACTAAAATGATATGTAAAAATATCTATATTTTTGCATAATGTATAGATAAGGCGAGCAATTGGTACCTACCCACTACTACGAATAGATGAAATGAAAATATCACTATTAATGATGGACTAATATTGTTTGGTCGAATCACTTAGTATTTTTATCTAAAGCAGCAACTGCATTTAGCTGCATTTGCAATTATAAAACTTGCCTTATATCAATATAAGGGATAGCGATTTCGGATTTCTACATTACGGACTATCAGATCTACTAAATATTACAAATAACACTACGTAGGTAGAATATCATAACCCCATCTCATCCCGTGGCGGGCATCGTCCGAGGCAATTCCCACTAGAGAACAGGCAGCAGCGTTTTTCTGTGAACTGTGACTATCAAACTCGCCCCCTCCTCCCCAACCTGTCTGCCAAGCGTGGCGATTATGGCATGTTCCCCCATTCTTTGGGAGGCTTTTGTCTAGCAGATGACGTACTTTGGCTGCCATGATGAGTTTCCATTTTAAAAGGGCAGGTATAATGAGCAAAAGCTTCATGTTAACAGAAGTATAGCTCGCAAGTGTCTTTACACTGACATTATAAAATCAACCAAAATCGAAGGTCTATAGCAAATGCGAGAAAACTAGGGCCCGCGGGCGAACTCCAGTACTTGAATGTGCTTTTTTCTGTCCCCCACAAAACGACTCATTGAAAAAAGGAGGAATTCCCAATATTTGCGTTATCATTTGTTCGAACCGACAGACATTCTCCACCAAGAACACCCACCCCTGCATCTAGATCCTAAATCGTAATCAAGGGAGCGTTGATATTATATTAGAAGCGCAAAATCAATGTAGCAGCTGTTTCGTATAAATGTGTAACTTAGAACCTTCACATGACTTAGCAATACTTGGGCAATTACATGTTATGGTGGCGTTATGAAAAACTCCATTGTTCACTGATAATGGCGCTGAACACACGTCATGTTTGTTTAGAACCTTGAGACCGCATTCCGAAGTAGATGTCAAAGTACTTAGCGTTGGTTTTGTACAACAACCATCGCGTTGAGTCACTCGAACGCCTTAAGCTTGTGTACTGTAATCATTAACAGTGATGTCCTTCTAGTCGAATTTCGGCCACGGCGGTCAGTCTCAATATTGATTAGCCAGCTGCGCGACTCATACTATAGTGCACAGGACAACTATTTGTGTGTTGCATAAGTAGTAAATCTGAGTTCGGTGTACTTTGTGTCCGTCAATTTTATATGTTTGGAAAGTACCTCGCGTCACAGGGATTAATTTCCCTCGTGTGCATGTTATCAAATAGAAAAAAAAACTTATATTTTACAATAGTTATGTTGGAGAAAATTTAAGACATGACGAAAATTAAAATGTGTTTCCATTTTTAAGAACGTTTAGCGGGAAACTGACATAGGGTTAAATAAAAAAAAATGCTGATGAAAAAGTTTTTATTTTTTTATAAATAATTAGTCGCTTTCCATCTTTCTACATAAGATTAACCTATTTTTTTTTTTTTTGCGGGGTGGAAAATCCTGCATGGATGTCCTCCGCCTTGGGGGAGGCGGAGGGGTCTGTCAGACTCCTACTGACTAAAAACCACCCCGGTGTTCCATCTCACACCTGCGCCGGGGGTCGCGGGAACAAACGATACTTCCGCAACCCCTAGCTGGTGCTGGCCCATACCTGCGGGCCTCCTCGCATTAGCGGGGGGAGTGAGGTGTTAAACTCCCCCGCAACGTCAAAGAGGGGCGCGCGTGGAACACGTCGCGCCGCCGCCTCGGGTCCAGATGTGTAGCCCCTAGACCCATTTAGGGGGCTGGAAGAGGGCGTTGTCCGCCCTCCGCCGACGCCCGGTGCGTCTGCTGCGGGCCGGGTGAGAGGATGAGATCTCCCTCTCCCTTTCCGCAGCTTCCTTCCGCGAGATCACTGCCTCGCAGAAGGAAACCACCGCGTCCCAGGACTCCTCGCCGCCAACCATCGAATTCACGACAGCCGGCAGCGACAGGTCACTGCCTACTCCAGAAATGAGGGCACGGCGCTGCTCCTCCCAAGCGGCACACTCTGCCAGCGTATGCAGCGCCGTGTCCTCCCGACAGTCGACGCAGTGGTGACACCGGGCGTCCGGCTCCCTGTTTATGCGACACAGGTACTTCCCGAAGCAGCCATGCCCCGAGAGTACCTGCGTCACCCGAAACGACAGGGAGCCATGCCTCCTCCCGAGCCAACGCTCGAGTACCGGCCGGACCGCCTCGATAGTGACGAGGCCGGCGGTTGGGCGCGAAAGCCTGTCCCGCCATTCCACCACCAGGGCCTCGCGAAGCTGCGACCGACGCAGCTCCATGTGTCGCTGCATCGGCCGCTCGCCTTGTGCCAGCATCTCCTCGCGCCACCGGTACAGTGACGCGAGTACTTTCGCCTCGAGGTCCCAGGGCGGGGATCCGGCCAGTACACAGGCCGCCTCGTAGGAGACCGTGCGATATCCCCTGATGACTCTGACGGCCATAGCTCTCTGCGGTCTCCGCAGAACAGCAATGCTACCGGCCGTCAGGTCAGCCGCCCAGATCGGGGCCCAGTACAGGGCCATCGATCGCACGATCCCCACGTAGAGCCGCCTACGGGCCGCGCTCGGGCCCCCCAGATTGGGAAGCAGCGTTGACAGCGCCCCAGCCGCGCCCATCAACTTAGGCACCAGCCGCCGGAAGTGGGGTCCGAAGTCCCACCGGCTGTCGAGCACCAATCCTAGGTACTTCATGGTAGGCTCGACAGCGATCCGGACCCCCCCGACCACGATGTGTGATCCGGGCGGCGGCGCCCGCCGGGGACCATGGAACATCATGGCCTCCGACTTGTTGAGGGCCACCTCCAGGCCGAGGCGCCGGATGCGGCTCACCACCTGTGAGACCGCAGCCGTCGCCAGCAACGCTGCCTCCCTGTGCGAACTCCCACGGGCCGTGACCAGCGTGTCGTCCGCATAACACGTCAGGTCCACGCCCGGCTGGAGTTCGCCCCTCAGCACCCAGTCGTACCCGATGTTCCACAGGAGTGGGCCCAAAACCGAACCCTGTGGAACACCGCACGACATTGAGTGCCGGTGTCCGCCATCTCGTCCCACGTAGGTGACGCACCTCTCCGCCAGGTAAGCCCCAACTATGTGGCGGAGGTAGGAAGGCACCCGATGATATCGCAATGCCTCCCGAATGCAACTCGAGGGCAGGGTGTTGAAGGCGTTGGAGATGTCCAAGGACACCGCCAACATCACCCCACCCCGGGACACCGCTTCCTCCGCCAGGACTCTCACCCTCGACACAGCGTGGATGGTAGAGCGCCCATGCCGAAAGCCGAACTGGCTCTCGTCCAGGTCCGGCCCCTCTCCGCACAAGTGGCTGACGAGGCGGGCTGCGATTAGCCGCTCGAGCAGCTTGCCCACCTCGTCCAGCAGCACTATGGGCCGGTACCCGGACGGTGAGTCTGCAGGGCGCCCCGCCTTTCTGAGCAGGACCAGACGACCATGTTTCCACAAAGTGGGAAACTGGCCCCGCTCAAGGCACGCTGTGTAGAGTCCCGTCAGTTGGGGACTTAGCTCTTTCAGAGCGAGGGCCAACGCACAACCGTGAATCCCGTCGGGCCCCGGAGCCACGTTCTTGGCCCGGAGCCGCATCACGGCCGCCCTCAACTCTTCTTGTGTCACCTCTGGGACGCTGATGGCGTTATCCTCTGTAGGCTCTGCGGCTGTGGGCAAAGCCATCGGCGGTGGCGTGTGCTCCGCTCTTGCCGGGAAGAGGGCTGCCACTACTTCCTCCAGCAGCTCGGGTTGGAGACTCTCCGTGAGTGGAGGCGCCGCGGCTCGAAGTTTCCCTCGAACCGCACGATAAGGGCGCCCCCACGGATCTCCGTCCAGAGTCTCCAACATCTCCTCCCTGGCTCGCGTCTTGGCTTCACCGATGGCCAGCCGCAGAGCCTCCTTCGCCGCGCGGTACACCTCATACAGCGCGGCCTCTTCGTCAGGGACCCGACGACGTCTCCTCCGGTATCGGGTGTACTGGCGTCTGACCACCACGCACGCGACGCGCAACTGCGCGATCTCGGCGGTCCACCAGTACACCTGGCGCCTTCCTGTATGTGTGTGGACCCGGGGCATAGACGCGTCGCAGATTTGCGTCATCGCCCCGCGGAACCACAGCGCCTCCTCTTCGACGTCGACGGGTCCGTTCGTCGCCGACTCCCGGTACCAGGCCTGGACAATGGCGGCCTCCTCGAGAAGTTCCTTGCCGATGCGCTTACGCGCCCAGCGCGGACCGTCCGCTCGCGGGGCCGGTCGACCGCGGCCGCCAGCGGTCTGGGCGGAGACGTCGAAACGGATATACCGATGATCCGACAACGTCTCCACCTCCACGGCGACACGCCAGTCACGGACACGGCTCGCGACAGCAGGGCTAGCGAAAGAGACGTCCACTATTGAACCACCCCGCTGCCGCACGCAAGTGTGGACCGATCCCCGATTTAAGACGGTCAGGCCAGTCGTGACCGCCCACTCCTCCAGCACCTCACCCCGGGCATCCGTCACCGGAGATCCCCACGCCGCAGACTTGGCGTTGAGATCCCCGAGCAACAGCACGGGACGAGGGTGGAGCCGGCCTACGACGGCACCCAACTCGACAAGGAAGTTCTCGAAGTCGGCGAGACTCTTGTTGGGCGAAAAATACGCCCCAATCGTACCAATTCCGTCCACGAGGGCTGCTACCCAGCCGTGCCCACGGGACGGGTGGACCAGAGCCCCGCCAATGATGGCCATCAAGCCGTCCATGTCTCCTAACCAGTTATCCCTGGGGGGGACAAAGTACGGCTCGGCGACCACCGCCACGCGAATCGACCACTGCGCCATGCTCTGGAGCAAGAGATCCTGAGCTCTGGCACAGTGGTTGATGTTGCCCTGGAGGAAATGGAACAGCGCCATTAGGCCGTGTCCATTCCCTCCGCATCCCTCTCAGGCCGGGAGTCGGCCGAAGGGCAGCCAGGCTGTCGGGGGGGTAAAGAGCCCCCGGCAGCCTTGGCTCCCTTTTTTTTCTTCTTGTTGGCGGTAGCGCCACAGGCCTTCCCGCCCGCTCTGTGCCCCGCGGGCCTCCCTGCAGCTGTACAGAGGCTGCAGTTTGGCGCCGCAGAACACTGGGCCGCCTTGTGGCCGGGCTGGCCGCAGCGATAACACTCCTCGCTGCGGTCCGTTTCAGCAGTGCACCGCGCCCGGACATGCCCAACGTCCAGGCATCGGTAGCACCGCATAGCCCTGGGTTGCACCAGCTTGACCCTGGCTGCAACCCAACCCACCAACAGTCGCCCAGCACTGGCGACCTTATTCGCCGCCGCCACCGGACGCCGCACCCAGATGAATCCGAGTCCGGAGGCGTCGGCGCGAATGTCGCCCGTCCGCACATCCTCAGGTCGACATCCACCGACCCGGGCGACGGCCGCCAAGACCTCAGCCGGAGTCGTCGAGTCATCCAGGCCGTCGACGCGCAGCTCCGCGGTCTTCACCGGCCTGGACACCAGGACGTCATCCGGGTTGAGGGCCTCCCTCAACTTGGCGGCCAGCATGTCCGCCTTCTCCCCGCTGGAGTCACCCGACACCTCAAGCAGCCGCGCCCCCGTAACCGCCGACTTCATCCTGAAGCCGGACGGTGTGCCAAGGTCGGGGAACGCGACTTTGGCTTTTGCCTCGGTCAGGACCGCCTTATACGTGATGCCCCTTTCGACGGCTCCGGGCTGCAGTGTTATCACTACAGCCGCGGAGCGTGGGGCTCTGACCCTAGGCGGTCCCTGTGCCTTCTTGGGTGCCGGTGCTCCAGCGGGTGCTGGTGCTGGTGGCGCCGCCTTCTTCTTTTTGCGGCCCCTCTTGACGACCGTCGACCAGGCCTCCGTATTAGGCCCAGGCGCAGCCACCGGAGGCGCCGCTGGAGGTCCCGCTGTTCGGGAGGTGGGCATTTGAGGTGCGGGTTTTGGGGCCGCTGTCCTCCCAGATCGGCCTGGTTTAGCCGCCCCGGCCGTCGCAGCCACCGCGGCCGCTGGGCCCCGTTTGTGGGACCCCTCACCACTTCGCCCGTCCCCGGCGAGCGGAGTGCGGACGGACTCTGCCGGGAGGAGCCTCCCCTCTATGGCCTCGAGGCGGGCACCCACCATATCACCGCACTGCATCATGCAGATGCGGACGATCTTTTCGACCTCCGCATCCACAAGCGCACGCGACGATGAAGCCGGTAATGGAGCCGCTGATTGGGCCGCAGCAGGAGAAGACCCGGCAGCCGCGGGAGCGGTCCTTTGGGCAGCAACCTGCCGCCTGAGGTCCTCCAGCTCCGATCGGAGACGGTCGTTCTCCTCCCACAACTTCGCCGTCTCCTCGGTGCCGGTGCGATTGGCGAGGACCTCAACCGCCTCCCGGATGCCGTCAGCCGCCTCCTTCAGAGCTCGAGTGAACGTGCCCTTCAGGTTGCCCGATTTGGTGGCAACCCTCAGGACCACGTCCACTCCGTCTAAAACCTGGCGACTGAGCGCCACCGCCGATGAGCTCCCTGCAGCCATTCGAGCGGAGCGCCGCTCTCGAGCCTGCCGGGCCAACTCGCTGACCTCGTCAGCCGCGGCTTCCTTTCGCTGCAACCGCCTCGCAGCAGCGGCCTCCGCACGGTTGCTGCCCAGCAGGGACACAGTGGAGCCCCCGCTCGAGTCAGCTATGGCGAGGCTGGGGTCGCTCTCCGCGCTCTCCGTGTGCTCCGCTGGAGCAGCCGCAACGAAGCGACCCCGTCCGTCAAGCTCCGGCATCCGAGCGATGAGTACGCTCGGAACCGCGCGAGCCTTTCCTCTCCGGGCTGTGGAGACCTTTGCGGCCACCAGGTTCTCCCTACTCAAGGACCCGCTGCGCTTCCTGTGTCCATGTCCGGACCTGGATCCTGATCGAGACCTAGACCGATACCCGCGTGTTTCCTCGTCGGACATGGGAATAGGAGTGGCCGGACGGGACCTCGACCTCGTGGTCCGCCTGCTCCTCCTCGCACCGTGTGCCACATCCTCCTGCACAACTTCGTCCTCCTTCAAATTATTCGGACGCACAAAACTGGGCGTGTGCGCCCTATCCGCGATCTCAACGGATGAATGTCCTTTAGTGTCCCCCCCAGATACGGTGGGACAGCCGGGCCCAAATGGACCCGGGAGGGATTCTC
The DNA here is from genome assembly GCA_951640165.1 of Pseudoips prasinana. Classification (NCBI taxonomy): domain Eukaryota; kingdom Metazoa; phylum Arthropoda; class Insecta; order Lepidoptera; family Nolidae; genus Pseudoips; species Pseudoips prasinana. Next base: position 17,611,891 of record OX621245.1, read on the forward strand.
CGGCATAGCCGGTACCCTCCTGGGGTAGTGTTTTCCTAGAAGACATTATTACCTTATTACCCTGCGGGCCGGTTTACCCCCCGGTAGCCCCTGCGCCGGGTAATGCTCAGGGGTTAAGGGGTTAAATCTCTGAATACTCCCCTTCTAGTGAATAGAAGGGGGAACAGAGGCGAGAGATGTCGGAATATTCGCCACGGACGGTGGCTTATCCCCATGCATGCATAGGAAAAAGCCAGCGCCCATGCCCAGGGCACACCAATCCGAAAAACTTCCGTTCCCACCGAATATAAATATTCGAATGGGACCAGAAGCCTCGGACCACGAGGAGGTTTTCCGACCACGTGCCCCACATAAGATTAACCTATACCGAGTTCGTTTAGTCATTAGCTAATTAAAACAAAAGTATCTAAAAGGTAAACATTATTGCTCGACGGATCGCTTATTCAGTTTCCCGAAGTCTTCGTAAATGTTAAACGGTGTTATTGTTGACTTTTCCAACATTTGCGTTCCAAATAAACATTTGTAAGTTACCAACCTACGCACTTACTGTAGTGGAAGATTGGATGTAATTTAGAACCAGTTTGAAATCTTTAATGACATGTTGCTGCAAAAGGGTTCCTTCCACATTTCTAACAGGATAATTAACTGTCGCATAGCAAGAGTTGGTAGGTACCAAAAGTATTTTATAACTGGATAGTCTTAACTTAGGTTCCTACTAACCTATGTAGTGCTGATTGCGCCGTCCGTCCGCGGCGTTGTGATGCTGTGTAGGTATAGTCAACGACACATCAATAGATTTTTTTTTATTGGAAAATGAGCCTTATATATCAAGATTTAACACGTACTGTATCTACGTGCCGTAAATGCTTTGACAACGAACCTAATATTCCTTATTATAGCTTAGTCAATCTATGTTCGTTTATGACTTGATTTACGGGTGGGGTGGTGGGTTCGATCTCCGCACAATTTGTGTGACCCGCATATAGTTGTTTTGTGTCAGGGTGTGCTTATTGAATGCTTGAAGTATCCATCTATACAGAGAATAACTACCTAAATGCGGACGTCGTCTTTAAAAAAGTAGCCTAACGGACAACACAACCACAACCCAGCATGCACTAGAAATACAGCTGTTACATATGATTTACTAAGAACCGCATCATCGGTTAAATCAAGTTTTAGATGAAGTAAAACCGTACTGAAATCTGTGCAGCCATTTGAGCTCTACGATGCTACATACAAACATAACGTTTAAAACTTACGATATAACACCGCTTTTCGTGAAAGATGTTAAAATTTTTGATCGTAAAATTTGCTCAGTCTCTAATAGGGACCGACAGTAGCTGGGTATATTTTCATAATATCGTATATTCTAATAAACTTTCATTAACTCCCTAGTTCTTACGAGTTTATGAGAATTTACAGCTGCCAACATAAACCCCTTGGGTGCCTAATAGACACACTGTTCATTAGCGCTTAAAGGTAAGATACGAGTACCGTGCCTGTAACGCTCAACGGGCAAAATTTATCAGTCAAATGCTCTTGTAGAGTACGCTTAATTAAAAGTTTGAGATAATTATTACTGAACTTTTCTACACTTCTGTATTTTTACATTCATACCACATAAATACGATTACAATTAAATTCCTGTTATAGAAACATCCACGAGGTGTGTGACATATCTACAGTAGAGCTTAAGGGCATAGGCTGCATGTGTGCCAAATACATTTTGTTATTTTTATAAGAGAATCGACAACATTAATTATAATTGCAAACAATAGAAAAGTTATGCATTAGATTTGCAGGACAGGCTCAACCTAGTGCAGGGAGTATCGTAGTTTCATATTTATATTTATTTGACTATGTAAGTTAAGCTCGCCCTTGTACATTAATTTACAAATACACATGTATAAAATGTTTATTTTCTGTGTACAATAAAGAATAAGAATAAATTTGTACACATAATTCCATCAAATCTGTGTAAACGTGTTAATTTTTGGTTACTAACGTTCTATTATATTCTATTTGCACGAATTTTGATGATTTAAGTTTTTTTTAAGTTATGAATTTGGCTACACATAGCAAGGTTTACTTTAAGTTTAAACCAAATTCTAGCCTTATTATTCGCATCTTTTTATCGTTTAGATTTTGAATGAATGTTGCCGATTTTGATAAAAATATAAAATTGTGTTGTGCACGCATGCAGCCCATCCCTGTCAATGCCCTTAAGAAGTATAGCATAATAAAGGATCCACTGGGATAATAAGACGTGCTGGGTTTTGTTTATGATGTATTGAACTTTATCTTTATGCCAACTTTAATGTATGGAAGTGAAAGTTGGGTATTGCAGAAAAAGAATGAAAGTAAAATAAATGCAGTGGAAATGAGAGCTCTGAGAAGTATGTGTGGTGTGACTTTGAGAGACAGAATTCGAAATACTGATGTAAGAGAGCGTTGTGGTGTGAAAGAGGATGTAGTAACAAAGATTGAAAAAGGGATGCTGAGATGGTTTGGCCATTTAGAAAGGATAAATGAAAGAAGATTGACCGGTTGTTCCATTCACACAGGCCAGGTATACTTCTTTGGTCAATCTTCTTTCATTTATCCTTTATATATATATATAAACTCCATATTACTTCATTGTATAACCCTGTCTCGTTCCGTGACAGACATTGATTAGAAACTAACAGCTGCCTGCAGTATAGACACCAAACAAGTTTACCAGTTAAATATTCACACATAATAACAATTAAATACCTGTTATAATAATAGGCTGTGACTTAGAAGGTGTGTGTTCCGACAGTACAGTACAGTTACCGACAGTGGCAGGCTGGTTGGCGCGGTTGGTAAATGTTTGTCTTTCTCACCGCAGGTCGTGGGTTCGTTTCCCACCCAGGACAGATATTTGTGTGCATGCATACATGTCTGCTTGTCCTAAGCCTGGGTGTAATTATCTATAAGAAGAATAAGTAGTAGTTATATGTAATATATCAGTCATCTGGTTTCCATATTATGAGCTCTGCTTAGTTTGGGATCAGATGGCCAATTTTCCATGATATTGTTATTATTATTATAGTAGTGTTTAAGAATCTCGTATAAACTCTACTTGGATCATTAGACCCAACCAGTAAGCATTCCGTCTCAGTTACCGATGAAGTTTCTTTTACAAAATTTCATCCTTTCACGAAATATCTTATTGAAATGTAATACATAACCCATAAGTATTGCGCACACTTATTAAAAAAGTTAATAATAATAACGGTTCAATAAGTACTTTGCGTGTCACCTACGAATGTTTATTGTGTCTAGTTTACAGATCAGTTTAACGATCTTGTAAAGGTTCTAACTGGGTCATTACATCCTGCTACTGCGGGTACAAAGGCCCATTAAAAGTGTTTGTAAAAATAGGTAAAAATAGTCAAAACATTAGTCGTTTTCAAATTACGGACACATTTCTTAAATTTTTTTATGTTTAGGCCATTGTTAGTTTACAAATGCAGGTGCGATAAATATGTTTTTTTTAATATAGAGTTTAATGTTATTGGATGCAATTATACAATTTAACAGCATCGTGTCTATTTAGTTATATCCATATGTGATGATGTCCTCCCGGCCGAATTTCGACCACGGCGGCTAGTTAGCAGTCTAGTTAAGATAATATAAAAAGATAATAGAAAATTTGGAAGAGTTGATTGTTAGAGCAGTTTTATTTTTCTAAGCTTACGGTAAGGTAGTGCCGTGATCTATCACGTGCGCTGAACTGTCACATACATTTCAATACTTACGTTATTGAATAACCAAGTCACGTTTCGCTTAGACTTTGATTAAACACCGACCAAGTAGGATTCGGACTTGCGCACTGTGGTTCTGTGCCTTAACTACTATACTCAGACGTATAAAAAGTCCTCTGACCCTAGAAAGCGTTGGCATAGTAGATGTTCAAACTCTACCATTGTTACAGATGTTATATGTAGTAACATCGAAATTGTGAGAATATTAGTGTTCGTTGTGAATGCATGTATTAGATAAGGCAACGCTCTGGTTCTAAATCATTCATGTACAAATTATGTCGTTTAATATAGATATATCTCAAACAACCATTCTTATAGATATTATATTAGAGACTATGATATTAGAGCGTGCGACAAACATTATATTTAAAGCATAGCATACGCAAAGGAATTTACCTAAGTAATTTTATTTGTTTGAATAACAGATCACAATTACGTATAGAAGTATTAACAGGTAGTTTATTCTTTGTTAGAAAAGTTGAGTGACAAAAACTACAGTACAATCAATACAGTCTTTTTACTGTTGTTTTTTTCATTTACCGTTATCTAATAACGTTTCTTAACAACCTATTAGATCATTAAACACTGATTACTTAATACCCCGTATTATGCACATGCGAATTCATGCGATACACTTGCTGGAAAGCTTGTGAGGATTCTGCAAACGGTATACCCAAAACTAGAAATTGAGAGTGTCTTTGTTACCTAAGAATCTGAGTATGAAAAAAAAAGTAGATGAAATGCACAAGATGCTATATAAAACGGTGGAATTACAGTAGGGGGACCAAGAAGAAGTACCATAGAAGTATAAAAGATTAATTAAGTTCCATGGGTTGTTAAAACGAAAACCTTATAACAATGCTGAATAATTACAAAATTGTCGACTTGCACTTGTTAGTTATTTCCTAAAATATTGGAAGGGAAGCCTGTTGCGTTCACATTTCGTAACTTTAGGACAGCCCAAACTGTTTGAAAGGCACTTATGAAACCCAATAAATAGCACATTTCCTTATCGAGGCATATCACTTACGCCCGGTTCCTATATTCCAAAAACGAATCGTTTCTACTACGAATAGTTAGAATTTCTACCAGCCGTAACGCAAAACCGTTCCTAAAAAATACTAGTCGTTATCCAAATAACCAACGTCTGGTTACTAACGGATGGGAGGACGTTAGTAAGCTTATTGTATGGAGATGCGTTCGAAAGTGTTCCTATAAATATTTTCTACTGTCACGGAACTGTCAAAATAACGAGGCGTTACTGCTTTGATTACTAGTCGAATTCGGTCGGTTTACCAGTCGTTTGTATTTTATTTTGGTAGTTAACATAGTGTTCTTCATGTCTGTCATCTTCTAAGATTTCATAACCACAAACCTTAGATTAAATACTCAATTTAAAAACTTATTTAGAAACCATGAAATACTCCTGGACAGACGTCAGACGACAGACGCATGCGCCATGCGCTTTCATGTTACGCGTTTTGTTCACACCATGCACTCGTAACATCAAATTTTCAATACTAATGATTTATAAATATTTTAAACCTAAAACGCAAATTAAATTATTACTGTAACTATAAGTACAGTAATTTGTACTATTACTCACATAATATTACAGAATAATAAATGATTTTATTATTCTGTAATATATCATTAGTCGTTCGTTGTCATACAGTGCAGACGTGTGCAAGTTTATAATTTAAAATCATTAAATAAGTGTTAGTCAAATTTCAACCTAAAACTATAACAGTTAAATCTCCAAAGTGTGTGGACGCTGCTGAGTACTTAAAACCTTGTACTCCTGCGCAACAGGATCCCCGCCAGTGCACTATCGCCGCGCCCACTCCCCGCACCACTACGTAAGCATGAGCGTTCGGAGGTCACCAACAGGTGGGTCGCAACCTGATTTGTCGAGTTCAGAATCATTTATAACGTATCGAAAACGATGCACATGCTCAGATGACTTAAAAGAAATGAAATCAGAAATGTCTCGCATTAGTTCTCTATTAGAAAAATATGTAGAATCGAACGAGCAACTTATGAAAAACATGCAAGAGAACATTAAAGATATAAAAAACCAGATCACGGAAATGAAATCGTCCAACGGGCAATCATTCAGTGCAATGACAACAAAAATAGAGTCTCTTGAGTCTGAGCTTAATAGTCTCAAGATATCTTCAACATCTGCACCCACACTATTAGAAAATAAGCTCATTATTAATGAACAAATAATACAAGAAGTACAGAATAGAAAAGCTCGTGAAAAAAACATCGTTTTGGTTGGCCTGCCCGAGCAGATTGCGTCTACGACCGAAGACAGAATACTGAAAGATGAAACTGATGTCATGAAAACAATCGCTTTAGATGGATTCGATATTCCAAAACCATCTAAAGTTTATAGAATAGGCAAATTCCACCCAGGCAAGAACCGCAGTATAAAGGTATGTTTTAAAACTTCAGAACCTGCCGCAAAATTACTCCGTAACAGAAATAAGCTACAGAACGGTGTTAAAATATTCTCAGATCAAACACCAACACAACAAACCTATATGAGAAATCTAAGAGATGAATTAAAACGGCGTCAAGACAACGGTGAGAGTAATCTTACAATTAAATATATTAACGGTACACCAACAATAGTGGAAAAGACAAAAAACTGAGAATACTAAACCCCAAAATCAACACGAAACTTGATAACAACAATACCTACGACCTTTTAGACAACTACCAGAACTTTCTAATTAACAAATCACGATTTACCTTCCTCTACCTTAATGCCCGAAGTATACGAAAAAAAGGAAAATTCGATGAACTCAAATGTATCCTACAAGCAATACCAAACAAAATCCATATTATCCTACTAACTGAGAGCTGGATCCGCAGCGAAGAACAAGCATTACAGTTACAATTAAATAATTATTACCATTATTATAACTACAGAACAGATATGGCTGGAGGTGGAGTATCTGCATATGTACATAACGACCTGAAACATACTTTATCAGAATCATCTTACATAGGAGGCAATAACTACTTATGGATACAACTAGAGAAATATGGCCTAGAAGTAGGAGTTCTATACAATCCAGGCCACACTAACTTTAGTCAATTTCTAGAGGTTTATGAATCCCAATTACAAGAAAGAAAAAGAGCGATAGTTTTCGGTGACTTTAACATTGATTTACTCACAAAAGATCAAAGGACCAAACAATACCACCAACTCCTAAAGCAAACTGGACACAGAATTATTAATAGAATCACCAAAAAGTACTGTACCAGAGAAGGATCTACGAAAAATTCACTATTGGACCATGTAAGCACTAACCTAAAGCATGAAAATTTTCATATGATAACTATTAATTCACCACTTTCGGATCATAAACAGATATACTTGGAAATAAAGAAAGTAAAACCACCAGCAAGAACTTATCATCAATACGAAGCTGTCAACTATAAAGGACTTTTCGAGTCAATGGAGAAGTCAATACATGAAGAAAAATGCGATGATTTCACCAAATTACTAAACCTAATTAAATACCATATAAATAAAAACAAAACTATCAAAACAAAAATCATTAACGAGCCCAAAAAAGAATGGATAAATAAAACTATAGTAACCGAAATAAACGAAAGGAATATGATATGGACAGAGCTATTAAAGAACCCAGATGACGAAAACTTAAAAGAAATATTTAATAACAAGAGACAGAAAGTATATGATCACATCCAAGAAACAAAAAAATCCTACTATGCGAAAGAATTTGAAAAGAATATAACAAAACCAAAAAACTTGTGGAAATTATTAAATACCTTAACTAATAACAAACTTAAACAAAATAGCATCCCCTCTAAACTCTGTATCAATTCCCAAGAAATAACGGACCCTAACGAGATATGTGAGATATTTAATAACTTTTTTGTTTCCGTAGGGCCCCTACTGGCGAATGAAATTTCTCTAGCATTTCATAATAACTTTATTCACGCATTACCAAAACCATGTTTATCCAATAATCAAATGAATAGCTTCGAACCATGTACTGAACAAGAAATCATTAATATCATTAACAGCCTTGACTCTAATAGTAGTACCGGTCTTGATGGTATTACCACTAAAGTTATAAAATGTGTAAAATATCTAATAATTTCACAATTAACGACCTGTATAAATAAACTTTTGTATGATGGAACGTTTCCAGACTCACTGAAAATAGCCAAAGTAACGCCTATCTATAAAGCAGGGGAAAAAACAGATCCTAGTAACTACCGACCAATATCTGTATTACCAGTAGCATCTAAAATCTTGGAAAAGCTTTTACACACACGGCTACAAAACTATTTCGATTCTATAAATTTCTTTTATGAGCGTCAATATGGATTTCGATCTAAAAGGAACACACTTACAGCAACAATAGATCTCATAACAAAAATTAAACAAAATATCGATAAAAAGAACATTGTAGTAGGAGTATTCATTGATATGAAAAAAGCATTTGACACAGTAAGTCACAAACTGCTCTTAAAAAAATTGGAGGTCATTGGTATTACCGAAAATGCTCTTAAAATGTTAGAATCCTATCTAACAAACAGATTTCAAATAGTTAAAATCGACAATAACACAATAAGTAACCAAAAACACATAACATACGGAGTGCCGCAAGGCTCGATACTAGGTCCGCTACTATTTTTAGTATACATAAATAACATGCATGAATTAGGACTAAAAGGACACATTACACTATATGCCGACGGCACATGTCTTTTTTATTTCGGTTCTTCCATCCATGACATAATTTCTCAAGCACAGCACGATTTAGATATCCTTTATGATTGGTTCCAATACAACCTTTTAACCATCAACATCACTAAAACAAGTTACATACTATTTCATTCTAAAAATAAACCGATTCCTAGTTATCCACCTCTCACAATAAATAATACTCCTTTACAACAGAAAACCCGCGAAAAATACCTAGGCCTTCACATGGATACCCACCTAACATGGAAATCCCACATAACACAGGTGCAAAATAGATTAACATCCATTCATGCCTCTCTCCGCAATAATATTCGATGCATACCGTATAACCAACGACAAAAAATCTACAATACGCTTGTCAAACCACATCTGTTATACCTTATCGAAATATGGGGAAATGCAGCTAAAACCACCCTAAACCAACTGCAAGTACAACAAAACAAAATAATCAAACTAATATTTAATTATAACTTCCGAACATCTACCACAAAAATTTATAGCGAAACAGGACTAATGAATATTGAACAACTATACAAATACAACACCTGCATCTTTATCCGCAAAAAAATGAATAACAAAGTCCATTCCGACCTACAATTCAATAGACGGAAAGAAGTTGGGCGCACCTGCAGTCGGCGCGCTAGCTATATCGTGCTACCCAAGTCGCGGACAAGATACGGTGCATCTACAATAATTAGCGATGGCGCGCGCATCTATAACAAAATACCCGCAGAAATAAAAAATGCTAACTCAATTAACGTTTTTAAGAAAAGGCTAGCAATTTACATTAAAACAAAAATTTCTCTCTAATTATAATGATAAATAAACGTTATACATCATCTAGATACCTACTCTCGTTCTCCTCAAATTTCTGTCTTATTTTAACTTGCGAAATATAACCTGTCATTTAATTTTAACTTTAAGCTATACACCTAGATAAGTAATATTGTTTAAGTTTGTTAGGATTAGATCCACGAAGCATAAATTGTCATTATGTTTTTACTTTTTGTTTTATGTCCATTTTTATTTTTATTTTTTACTATGTATGTACTTATGCTAACGAACATTATAACTTTGTTTAAATTTAAGTTCTCATGTAAGTGACGTATCTATGTCTTAATGAGAATAAATGTCTTTAAACTTTAAACTTTTAGTTGCATAATTGACGTAGGCGTTTTGTTATAACTAATCGTGAAGAGGAGCGAGAGGTTCATCGCCGAACGAGTCGTAGGTGGTTTAAACTACGGATGTTCGTCGCAGGTAGGGCATTGTGGAACACTAGTTTTGCATCGGTATCGGTAGCTGAATTACGGATGGTAACGTTGGTCCAATGACGGATCGTAAAGTAAAGGAACCGGGCATTAAGGATACTATAAGGGCTGTATTAAATTATTTGTTCGGAAAATATAACTTGGTTTCTCGCAAACTCATAATTTCTGATTCCGGCTTACATTCAGAGTCTTCATTTTATTACTTTTTTATTGCCATCCCGACATTTTTGGCGAGAAACTTCATTACATTTTTCTTTATACGCACTTATTTCACTGGTCTTACGTTTTATCATCCATCAGTCAATTTTCTTATGAAAAGAATGTAAGTTGGGGATAAAAATTGTTTTGGAATATCAATAATATCGTGTTTTTGGAGGAATGTATCCTGGTATTTAATAATGTTTATTCTTATTCTTTATTTCCCGCATTGAAAAAGCATGTATACATATAGACGAGCTTAAACAGGACAGTCAATTTTTAAAGGAAGTGGTACAAGCAATGTACAATAAAATATAATAATTAAATACCTCTTACACTAATATTTACATACGATACCTTATAAAACGAATATACAAAAAATGAATAAGTTTATATATATATTTGTATAATAAACGAATTCAAACCTACATACCTATTATGTATATAAATTACAAAGATAAGAAGTGATTTTTAATTCTGCTTTTAAAAATACTCAAGTCGAGTCAATAAATTAGTTTATGCTGATTAATTTACACATTAATGTTCCTACGTAAACATATTAGAGAAGAAAGTTAGGTATTTCAATTAAGACCTAGTCTTAGGCATGGCACATGTCCCATATCACAACATTTCATCGTCAGCTCACGAGAACAATATAAAAGTCTTTGGAATGAACTGGTTTTGCCGGAGGTATTTGCTATGGAGGTGATATTAGTGTTAAATTAACCTTGCAGCATTGCAGTGGGAGCCGGCAGAACTCTGTAACTGCGCTACTCGTTCCATTGTGTTTCCACCTCGTTGAATCATCTCATCAAATTATTATGTCACAATAATTGTCCGCGTCTGAAGGTTAAACTAAATAAAAAGATAAATTAAAACTTGTATAATGCTACTTATACAGTATTTAATGCCTACCATTGTTTATTATTTTCAGTTTGGTGTCACTGCAATCATTGGAGTTGAGAGAAAATCTACTTAAATCGCTTCCGGAGTCTCTAAAGAACTTGACGAGATTACAGCGGCTAGACCTCGGAGATAACGACATTGAAGAACTGGTATGTTAATAGTTTATTTGCTTCAGGTTATCTAACAACCTATGTGATAATGTATCTATGATTATCATAATTTATAATTAAGTTAAGGCGTGCTTAGCGTAGCGCCTTTCCTAAATTGACTTATAAGAATTATGCATTTTAATAATGAACTATAGATTTAAACTATATGAAAATATACCAGATGATAAAATCGTTCTCTCTTTAACTATTTACTTACGAAAACGTATATGTATTTAACATAATATACTCTCTATAAATAGATTTGTTTGTTGATATAAACTATACGAAATAAGTTTGTAAATTGCACTTCGTTTCTTTTTTCATATGCATTAAATCAGCCAAACTATTTTGTTTATACTTAAATCAACGCATCCTTGAAACGAACGATGCTACCGAAATTTACGATACATATCTATATGTATATAGATGACATTTTATACAAACTCCTAGTTCAGCAATATTGTATTATATTTTATTAAATAATGAATCATCCTTTTAGCTTATTAAGTGAATCAAATAAACATGAAATACGAAATAAACATTTTTTTTATTTATTTTTCAGCCGGGATTCATTGGTGAGTTGCCCGCACTAGAAGAACTCTGGTTGGACCATAACAAACTGCAGTATTTGCCTCCAGAAATTGGAAATCTGAAGGCTCTTATATGTCTAGATGTGAGCGAAAATAAGCTAGAGAAAATTCCTGAAGAGATTGGTGGTCTGTGTTCCTTAACCGACTTACACCTCTCCCAAAACATGTTGGAAACTGTACCCAACGGTACAGGAGACTTATCCAAGTTAGCTATATTGAAGTTAGACCAAAATAGATTACATACATTAAACGAAAATGTAGGAAGGTTAGTACAACGCACTGTTTAAGATATATTTCATTTTGTAAGTTTATGTTGAGCTATATATAACGCTAATGATTTCGTAATCTTCCAGGTGTACAAATCTACAAGAGCTTATATTAACCGAGAATTTTTTATTGGAACTGCCTAAATCGATAGGGAATCTGAATGAGTTGACAGTGCTAAATGTAGATAGGAATACCTTGGCGGAAATACCGCTAGAAATCGGTAATATGACATTACTCGGAGTGCTGTGCTTAAGAGATAATAAACTGACGAGACTACCAAACGAACTGGGAAATTGCAAATCGCTACACGTTTTGGATGTCAGCGGAAATAGGTGAGTATACGTCAACATTGTTTTGTTTTTATCTTATTACATTTCGCAGATAGGAAAGTGTTGTACATGGTAACTATTTGTCTATGCATATCGCTACTTAACTGTTATTTAAAACTCTATGTGTTGATGAATATTTTTATACCTTCATCCTTAAGTAAATTCGATATAGACGTCAATATAGCGATACGTGTTAATTTATTTTAAGCATCCAATTCATAGACAAGCTCTACCTAATCTCAACAAATTGGGTATTCCCAATTTATTGAAATTAATATAAAACTTAAAACTTAATGCAATATAAAACCTAAAACGACTAAGGGTCCAAGTCAGTCAGGCTGCAGCGCCTCCTGTGTACTAACTACCACCTGACTGTGGTCTCCAAATCGCATGCCAAGCGCGGTGACTACGCCATACCCTCCAAATGGCAACGTTATCGAAACCTATGTCCAGCCATGGACCATATCAGGTTCATGATATCATCATCATCATATCAACCGAAAGACGTCCTCTGCTGGACAAAGACCTCCCCCAAGGGTCTCGACAGTGGTCAGTCTTCTGCTTCCCGCATCCAGCGGCTTCCCGCGACTCTTTTGATTTAGAGTTCTCATAGAGATTTTTGCTTGAAGAAATGATATTTCTAAGACTTCCACACATTCAATATGTGAAACTTTCTGTAGGACCATTGTGCATGTCCTATGCCTATTACTAGACTAAGTAAACTCCCTGGTTGAGAGGTAACAGCATGGCTACCATAAGGACATCTAGTTTGCTTCCTCGACGATACTTGCAGTTTTTTCAGTACATTAACTAACACCGCGCACATAAAAAGTGGTACTGTGTTAGCGTAGACACGTGTGTACTTTAATTATATTATATGTCCTTCGCAGATGGATAATTTACCCCGAGATTTACCACAATAGCCGAAATTCGACCAGAAGGATATTATTAAGGTGGTTTTTGTTCATTCCAGGCTCCAGTACTTACCTTACACTTTAGTCAACTTGGAACTGAAAGCGGTTTGGCTATCGGAGAATCAGGCGCAGCCGTTGTTAACCTTCCAGACAGATAGAGATGAGACCACTGGAGAAAATGTGTTAACATGTTTCTTGCTACCTCAGCTAAGCTATACTCAACAACCAGGTAACACGAATATACTGGGCAACTGTTTTGCTTTTGGTGTCCTGCTAGTAGATACACCTTTAGAATTTGGTTCACCATTTCATACAATTTCCATTTTTATTCCTATCAGCGCTGTTTCACCATAGACAACAAAAATATCTGTAACAGGTCAATAATTATGTTTGTTTTGACGGTGAAAAGGTACTAGTTTATTGATATACGGACCGTAGAATAATTTTAGATTTATGCTGTTTAAATAAATCATTGTGGAAATAACAGTTACGGCGTTTTAGGTAATTAGTGTCCATCCTCCTAGTTGACTGCTCAGAATTGTTTCGACCTAGCTAACCACTAATACAAAGAATAGGTTTCGAAAATGTTTATGCTGTAGCTGACATATTATTACAATGCAATCGATAATCAAGGTTCTTTTTCTAATATTATAGTGATCATTACGTCTAAATAGTCACATAAATTGTGGACGAAATATCAGGAGCTTTATTTGCCTATGCAACTAAACAACCTGTAGAACATTCAACGTGCAAAATACACAGGAAAAAAAATTATTAAATTTCTATACAAAAATATCAATAAGCTGATAAATTTTGCATGAGGAGACAAAAATATATTTTTGTACTGCACAAACTAATTCTCTTTTATTTCTTCAGTTTCATGGTTAGATTAATACCCTCTCAATTTCCTTCTCCTTTTGTCTTACACCCTGAAGAGCACTATAATGCAACATTTTTTTTGTCTAAGTGTCCTATATATTTATAAGTATCATAGTGTCACAACTTATTAACAAAATCAAGGCGGCGCCTGGCTATATTACAAAATTTCGGTCCTCTTCAGGTTTCTTCGCGATAACAATATTTTATTGACTTTTCCTACTTTATATTTAAAGTATTCTAATATCGATTCTGAATAAGACATTTGGAGGATAGACTGTTTTTCTAAATATTTTCATCTATGCCATAATCTGTAGATATACCGTATTATGGTGTAGATGAAAACTTTAGAATTTGCATTTCTTAAGTGAAATAAAAAGCGATCATAGTTACTGGCTTGGTATAAATCACTTTTGTTGTCATTAAATTATTTTATAAGCTTAATCTTTTTCATTGGTTTACAACTATTAGTTATTTTTTCCAAATTAATTTTGCACAATCAGTAACTTCTACCCTTTTGTAGTATGACTCATAACTAGTTTGTTTATCATTTTCATTACGTTCATTATTACTGGATTGTTACCGTAAACTCATAGTTATGTAAATGTGACATACATTTACTCCAAGGTTATCAATGTCGCCATTATTTTGTTGGTTTTATGTAAGCATTATGGTATTTAAATGTCGTCTTTGAATATGCTTTTCGTGCTTCTATTTAATTATGCAAATTTTGTCAGTGACAGTTTATAAGACAAGGTATGAGTTATGATAAGTAACGATGTTTACTATCTTTTGTTATCAAGTCGATGGTTAGATTTCCTAGTCTAGTTTTACACTTATTGATCGAAGAATAGAGGCGAGCGTGGGCACAATACAAAACTAAGTATCCGTGTTGGAGGGTATCCGGTTCAGTAACCCCCTAGAGTGGAGATTCAATCTAGACTCTTGGGTTAATAAAGTGCAGACCTATGAAGGGGTCGGTTGTAAGGCTGAATAAGAGGGACTAGGGCTAAGCGAATTCGACATCATCCATAGATTTTACCATCGTTTTTAAGTTGCTGGGATGAAAACAAATTTAGAATGGCTCAAATGATTTTGGTTAAATGTAGGTAACAGGCCATGTGTAAATCATTCCCGTACTTTTCATAGCTAAGAAATGACATTTGTGATGGTTCGTTTGACAAGTTCAAAATGTACAAAAAAAGAAATCAAAACTGTATTCGTTTGAGTGTATCGAGTGATCGAACCGGTGGATGGCTTTAGACATCTCTAATACTTAAGATTCATACATGTGACCGATGAATCGTTACGATGTCGAGAACGAGAGTTTAGAATTAAAATAAAATTAAAACAATAAGTTAAGTAAGACCTTAAGTAATAATAAAAATAAAATAATCGTTTATTTACCTCTTAAAGGTACATACCTACATAGGTTATAAAAGTTTATGTAACAAACATTATGTTAGATAATGAAAGTATTTGTTATTAGTCGTTGAAGTAACTGAACATGTACATATTGATTTAATTCTCGATATCGGTGAAAGTAAATCGGAGATAAGGCGATACTTATCAAAGTCGGTCGTTGCAAATGTACCGGGACCTCCTGCTGTTATCGGTATGCAGTATTGAAGCGAATGTATTACTCGGACCGAGCGCTGCAACGTTCTTTTACGTCTTTACTTTTACGTTCTTTTTATCATACGCGTCTGTATAAGAATTACGTATTACTATTATTTTATCGCGTACTCGTGAGTGCTAGTTATCAGATTGTACAGTTGACTGATGGACTGCATATTACTTTTGTTTATTACATACCTACTATACTTAAACCAATCGCATACCAAAGTCATATAAGATCATTTACTGGCGTTAGAAGAATAATTTTTGAAGTAGGTTGGGTCTTCTTCGGAATAGGCCCATATATAGAAATCAAATTCATCTTAAATGTTTTCTTAACTATATATACACTTAAGGAACTGGTGGAACGATCAGTTCCATAAGTATGAGGCTAGAACGGTACTGTATCGATTTTAAATTACAAATAATTAGACACGATATGTTGATTCCTTAGAAACAATATTTCTAAGAAAATAAAAGTCCTACTAATATTATAAATGTATGGATGTTTGTTACTCTCGATTTTGATTTCATACTAGCTATATTAGAGAGTAAGTAATGACTTTAAATTTAGTTATATTGTGTTAAAAACATACATACGGTTACATAAATACAGGCTTATTTAGGTAACCAAGTTCAAAATCTATAGCGATCGTATGAAAGATATTTGATTCATGTCGATGATAGCAAAACAAAGTTATCGTCATCTATAATACTAAGTCTATATCATCTACTACATCTGGGATCTTATAAACTGTCACTGTGCTGTATTGTTTTTGTTTTTGCTGTGTAAATATACTAAAAGCACTTATCACACCACAAATAGAGCTGGAACACACGTCAGAGGTCGGCAGTGGACACTGGTTCAGGGAACACAGATTTAATTCACAGTCTCAAGAACTAGATAGAGTGAGAGGTAAGGCTCAAGAGTACCTATACACTTTGACATAATAATAAAGTTATCTTAATCTGCGGAGCTGCGATTATGACGTCCATTTGGTAGTCAAATGCTTATCTTACTCATTTGTTTTTCGCGAGTGTCTTGTCAAATCATACCTTTAGAAGGAAATACAATATTGGCTTTTATTTAAACGAATTAAAGTATTGACAAAAATAATTAAAAATAATGAGTTTTATGTGGCCAGTACATATGTTCAGAAAGCAGCAATGTATGGGCAAAATAATATCGACTATGAAAATTATATAATTCATCATAGTCGTAATAATTGCATCCGTCATTTCATCTCTTGTTTTTAATACTTTTAAGCTAATAGGTTTCATTTATAGCTTTGTGTTTTAAGAAATTAAATTTAGACTATAAATAAACAACTATAAGAAATTTCTTATAACAATTCACAGAATGCCATCTGATCCCAAACATGACAGAGCCTGTACTATGGCAATCAGATAACTGTTAAACAAGCGTATATATTTCTGAATATATATGATTTTACGTTTCGAACAGACAGTCGTGCTCATCGCACAAAGATTTGTCCTGGGTGGGTACGAACATAAGACCAACAGCCCACTCAAATATATTTTATGTATAACTTATTTTTTATTTATTTAAATTTACTACTTGTTTTTAATAATCAAATGTAAGGAGTGACTTATCAAGGCACAACACATAATAAAAAAAAAATAACCACATTTTTTTGTCGGCTATTTGGGTAGGCATTTGATACTCAAATAGAAGTCACGGTGATAAAATAAATAGAGGTGCGACATATGTTTCAATTCAATATATGTATGAAACTCATACGGATTTAGGTACATTGCAAGGGTTGATTGACTCGAAAATCCAAAACTAACAAGATTTTTCTCAATCCTTAACTTCCATGAATGCATAAATGTCTTCATTATTTCAAGTTATTGAATAAATGATGAATATTTTATGCAGATAAATAGTATTTTTTTAAGGTTAAATCGTATCTTTTGTTCTGCTATTCATTTTACTATCAGATGGACGCTCTACTTTATCAAGGTTGACACGAAGATACTCACTATTGTGACAAATTTGCACTGTTATTATTTTTACGACACAACGCTGTTTCATGGTCGCCGGCTATAGCACCGCACACAAGTAGTATATTATGCAACCTTCCTTTATGAAATATGTTCTAGGTAATTTTGCCATCATTATCCACCTATCTCGGTTCCATTTCAGCGACTTCGTAATAATCATTTCCAGATTCCAGAAGTAAAATATCACAATAGAGGTGTGGATTTACTATTTTGTATTTCGATTTAATATTTTGTTGTATTTTGTTAATGGCCAGTGTTAACATCTGAATATTAACACTGGCCATAAACAAAATTTATCAGTAATTGATGCGCTGCGGAGGTATTTCCGATCTTGTACGACATGCCAACCTTCAAGAAGGGAGCCTATTCCTTTATCAATTAAAAATACTTTTTGTTATATTTGTGTACATATTTTTATTTAGGCTCAGACCTCAGGGAGTAGTATCGTTCACACATTTTGATGTTGTGCATGGCATAAAATAATTGAATAAACTTTCTAAAAACATGGTTTGGTCATCTTTTGAGGTAAATATTACAAAATATTCTGATTATTTTTGAATATTCATCTCACAAAATAACCGTTGCACAGTCATGAAAAGTCCGGTCAGTAAAAATAATAAATCTAAAGACCGAGCAATTACTGACCTTAACCTTTTACCTTTTCTTTCATAAATTCAACATCAATCCGATCCCCTATTGTGATATTTTCTAGTCTGAAACGTTGAAATGAAAATAGAATGACATGGCCAGTACGGTATTTTGATCCATGATATTTTATGGTACGGTAAAAAGGAAGTCGAACCGGTAAAAAATAGTGACGCCAGGAGTTCTTGCTTTTGGCATTTCCGTGCTGAAATTTTACATGGAAATTGTCTTTTTGCAGAGGATATACTATATAAAATCTTTCTATTAATAGTATTTCTAAACTTAAAATTATGTCTTGCCCAAAATGTATTTGCTGAAGTTTTCCACGTGTAGCCTTTCTGGAGACAGGCTGAAGGTATCTACTTACACATATTGGGAGCCTTAGACTTACTTTCAATACTTAGTAAATTTTATGTAAAACAGCAGCATGTACTAAATTCGTCACGTAAGGTATTGTGTTGCTCTGCATATTTTTTTAATTTAGCTTTAAATGTTTAGTTTGTGTTGTCTCGCTGCTATGTTGTGTTTGTCCTTTCATATTTATGTTATTCATGTTGTAATTTATTGGACATAAAGAATCACATACCATTTTAAAGACACAAAAATTATTATAAAAAATTTAAGATATTTTTAGTAATCATTAATTTTTTTGTCTGTATTGTTTTACTAACTAATCTGATTCTACAGAAACGAGCATTCGCGACCGGGATTCGGACAACGAGGACTGGGAACAAAAGGAGAATTCACGAACCCACTCAGTCAAGTTTACAGAAGACATGCCCGAATTGAAGGAGGTGAGCTTTAGTTGTTGTTGTAGTTTCAAGAGAAGGGATCGGTACACACGCACGGCACATAACGACATATTAACTTCCACGTACAATAAACGCTATGTATTTATACGCTTCCAAAATGTTGGTGTCACACTTAGAGACAGGTGGAGGAAAGTACGCTCCTGGCTAAGGACAAAAATGCGCGGCATTTGCTCGACGCACCGGGCTTATGCAGCGCTAAGTACGGTACTAGTAGCGTTAGAATAGTCCCAGTATACAACGATAAGTTTGTAACCGATAATCATTGGTTACAACTTGTAATTAACGCTTTGCATGTCTTGTTAATCACATGTATAATGTATCAAGTTGTAAGTTTCATTGTGTGAGGAATAATCGAGGTTCGTTGGTATTTGTGTTAGGTGATAAGCTACATACTGATCCACAGCTAGTATCCTTATTTGTAAAATTTTATTATTGGTATTATTTTATCCAATAAATTATATATGTGTATTATTTTTTATCTTTTATTTTCAATTGCATGTTTTATTCGTTTAACCTTCGTTTGACTATTAAACAATAAAGGAAAAATTATAATCAGATTGCGGGAATTACTCTACCTACTCTGTATTTATATATGCCGTCTGGTTTATGGCCTAGAAATAATAACAGTTCCACTCCATACCATCCCGTGGGTGTCGTAAAAGGCGACTAAGGTATACAGCAGGTAGTCGGGCAGCAGCGCCACCTGTGTACTAGCTACCACCTAACTGCGGTCGCGAACTCGCATACCGAGCGCGGTGACTACGGCAAAGCCTTCCAAATGGCAACGTAGAAACCTTTGAAGGACGCCTATGTCCAGCAGTGGACAATATCAGGCTGATAATGATGATGACGACTCTGTATTTTTATAACATCCTAATGTTAATGCCACTAGCAACTCTTATTTTACTTTACCACAAGGATATATATAGATATATCTTCTTAATATATTCTTACCAGTATATTAAACAAAGCCCATATCTAGCCAAATATTAATCACTTTCATAGCTATAATTCATACCGTCATTTGTAATCCAACCATCCTTACAACATACAATGCTTCACCATATTTAATGTTGACAAACATAATTTTGGTGGAAAGGTTATTCTGAGTAGTTAAGCCAGATATTACGGTCACCATGCGTAATAATCTAGCTTATCTGCTATGAGTAACAAGCGGGTTTATTAAAAACCGAAACTTAATAGATATTTTATTTTATTATATATTCAGTTTTCGAAAACTTACAGCTAACAGGTTACAATTATTTAGGATTAATAAAAAAAGAGATGGCCAATTAAAAGTTTTCACAAAAAAGTAAATTAAATAAAACATAATTTATACATATGTAGGTGGAGTAGTAGAGGTAGTAGGAGGAGTGGAGGAAGCAAAATATCATGCTTAATAACATTGATTTTACAAAGATGTTAGGTTTTAAAAGTTCTGGTCAAGTGAGTTTATGTAACCTTTTATTCTATATCAGAAATACCCCTAGACCTTAAATATTATTAAAATAATTGGGACGGTATGAAATACATAGTCATCAAGAATTAAAACTGATTCCCACATTTCTTTTTATTTATAAATATAAATTAAAGGCATAGTGTTTGACTCTTCTAAACGCTTATGTCCAAAATTTTTAATGATGAACTATTCAACAAAATAAGGAAAATGGAAATTAGAGTTTAAGGGTTCTGTTTTTTCCTTTTAGGGTAACCATTAAAAGATGAAAGGTAGCAAAATTCTAATTCAATTTATTGTATTTATGTAAGATTTTTTTAAAGATAATCAATGAGAAACTATTTCCCAGAATACTAACGACCCACCGTCGTTTTGCAGGGTAGATAGATAGAAAGTTAAATGAGAAATATGTCATTTATAGGCTTTCTTTTTTCTTGGGCTGCATTAATATAATTTGCGTGGGCATCTATAATTCCTTTGAGAATAAAATGTTACTAGCTGATAATGTTACTTTCCATAGGTGAAAGAATATTAAATAATTAGTTTTATCCATAACAAAAAGAATACAAGTGTTTCTTTCTTTTGATAATATTATGTCTGATAGTTTAGATAGCCAGGAAAGGAAGTTGTTGGATCTCGCAGCAAATCCTCAAGACGGTGGAACTCTAAAATGTAATAAAGTATCATGAATTGATGTAATTTTATAAAAATAAATATTATTACGGCAAAATGATATTAACTAGACCTTATCCATTTGATAATATATGTATATATAATAGTAATAATTACTATTTTACACTGTAAAATATTTATAATTGTCGAACGATGTAAAATAGTAATATTTTTGATATTGATGACAGTTGACGTTGATGACATTATTTATAAATCTACCCTAATTTAGTACGGGTTCTTCAAAAAAGTTTTAGTTTTTTATTACGTACTACACATTGATGTTTAAATCTCGCTTAGTAAATTTTTTGTAACACAGTAATTATTCAGTTTATAGGTGTAATAATAAGGCGTGATTTAACATAATTCATATTAGATATTTTTATATAGGATTTGATTTTTATATAAGTTTCACAGGCTGAGAAATTATTGCGAGTTATTCATACAGAAACTGCTTTGTTAGCTAGACTTGTCAGTACAAGGCCTAGCTAACAAAGTTCTTAGTTCCTCAGGTTAAGGGATAATCTTAGATTTTGTGTATGAAGGTCAGGTTAAATGTAATAACACAAACTATAAATGAATGTTTTATTGGGTTTGTTTTAAATTAGTTTATTCAGTAAAGTCATTAATCAATTTTTGCATTGTAGAATACTTCTTCGATCTCCATAAATGCACGTGAGATGCACGATAGGTTGGTTCTGTGGAAAGAGTCAAATTATTATTAGTATTCATACAATATTCTTCGTTTTTCATCCTCCTGCCTGGTCAGTCTAGTGTGTTCAATCACAGAGTGAGATCTCGGGTTCGATTCCAATGTTAGTCCAAAATGTAGCAGACAGTTTAGCCATCGGTCCTCTAACGGATTTCTTTGCCATGTCGGTGTGGTCATCCCATTAGCCTATGATATTATTACTATTTAAGTGATCATATGGTTAATCTCACACTTGTGAACTATTACTATTGCATATCTTTCACCCAGACTAATATATAAAAATAATAATATCTTAGGACATAATTCACACACGGCCATCTGATCCCAAACTAAGCAGAGCTTGTACTATGGAAACTAGATAACTGATATACTACATATACAACTTCTCTTTTGTAAAAACATAGGTTCGCTTATATAGATAATATATCCCCATAAATCAACTGGTAGAGACGTAAAATTTTATAGAATAGAACAACATACTGTTTTATATGTGCAGGTTTGATTGGCTTTTTTTTTATAAAGTGAGTGTTGCCCAGCCCAGTCCTAGTTTAAATTTCAATTTTAAGGTTTCATCGATACAGGAGGAAAATGAGGATGGGACGGCTTCCGATTCGTTCTTCAGCCAACAGTCGATGTTGCTACGGAAGCCCATTAACGTAGTTCGCAAGCTAGTCACCACGCAGCGGAGGAGTTCCTTGCAACGACTATCCTCCTCTATTACTAATCTGGCGGAGGTATGAGGGGAAGCGTCTCCAGGAGTGCATTCACAAATACAACTAAAAGATTTTAGGGACTTTTTATAGGATGATAATAAAGCCAAACTCAAAGTTTATGTAAATTTTTTTAGTTTTGTAATACTTTGTATTTATATTTAACAAATTAAACAATTAATTAAAATAGAACCATGCATATATCATCAGATTTTTAGTAGTATTATTTTAATATTACGGAGAATCAACGAAAGTTCAAAAGTCTACCTTATACTACATAACGCAAGCACGCTTTTTGGTGTTAGTAAAATTGGATTAATGTTAACGCTGCTCGAGCAAGTCCTATAGAAGTCTTATAACAGCCAGAGATAAACAGGATGTATTCAACGTTTCTTATGTAAATATTGTGAATGCACTACCACCGAGTTGAAAATGCGCTGTCCGCCATCAAGCCTCTTGCTCTTATCAGTATTTAGATAGAAGTTTCCAAGTAGAATAATGCATTATAGATGAATAGTTTACATTCTAGAGCAGTATGATTGTCTTTTTTGTGCGTTTTTTCATACACAATATCAACACCATTACGCAACAGAAACCACACCCGGGACTTTATAAACTACTCTTTAAATTTTTCAGCACCAGAAATTTCCAATACCATAATTAATTTTCAATGTAATTCTACCATACACAGCCCTTAGAATTAAATGTATTACTTGGATTTTATGTTACCTGTATGAAAATTTTCCTCCAACCGACTTGACGCGCCCACTATTTGTACTGCACTTAACGTAGATTACTTTTATACCAGCAACAGACGTCTTAGTGTAACGGTGAAGAGACTGAGTCTGATATCACGTCCTGTGAATCATACGCCTTCGCATCTATTACGACATAATGCGGTTAATAGGTTAAATGACAATTATATCTGATGTTGGGTCAGGTATTCGTCAGCTGGAATAGAAGGGATACAACGGGTATTATTAACCAGTCCTCAGTCCTATTTGATATATCACTAATAACTCCACATAACTAATCGTGTGATTTTTATAGATTTATGTAATCCCATATTTAACTATACACTGGAATACAGATTTCTGTCAAATAATACATATGCTTGCTTCTAGAGTTGTTCGTTATATTTTTATTTAAGGACCATATCCAAATATGGAACTCAGTTTCGAAGTCATGCTTTAGTTTTTACTTGAAGAGCTGATTTACGAGTCGGTTCCTCAAGTTTGAAATTTAACACGACCCTGAACTGAGTCGACCAGGTAAAAGAAAACTATTTTATATATGTATATTTTTTAAACAGCATCTAAATATAATAGTAATTTCTCATTATGCTTCCTATGCAACTTTACGTTATAACTCTACATTTAAGCACTAAGCATGCGCATGTGTATGTATATCCCCATTAATGCTGTGGTACATGTGTTTTATTTTCAATCTAGCTATATACTTTACCAGTGATTATTTTCTCAAGTTATTGACATTTTGCAGACTCCATTCGTCCGTCAAAACACACCTCACCCGAAGGACTTGAAGGCGAAGGCACACAAGCTCCTAGCCGGTCGGTCGCCTGAGGCTGTAAACACACAGGCTGTGAAACAAGAAGCACCGACCACAAATGGAATACCAATGTCACCGCCAGAACCTGTTGAAACGCCCGTTGAGATTGTTGAAGTAAGTTAACATGTTATTAAGTTACTATGTGTGTAGTTGTCGACGAACAAATTGTGAGAAATTTAGTAAGTTAACCAATGAGATAGTAAGACAAAAATTCCGATAATATGCATGCTATTATTATCACACTAATATTATAAAGGCGGAAGTTTGGAAGTTTGTGAGTGTGTATGTTTGTTACTTCTTCACGTCTAAATGGCTGGAGCGATTTTAATTAAATTTGGCATGGAGTTAACTGAAATCCTGGATTAACTCATAGGCAATAATTTATAAAGTTTAACGCCGGTAAAACTGCGGGGCACAGCTAGTAAATGCATAAACCGATATACTGTCCGTCTGGCCCTTTTCACAATTAAAACGCTAAACTGACCGTACTGAAACTTGGCGAGGTGATATATTGAACCCTAGGGGATGGTTATAGGCTACTTTTAAGGCCACAACTGGACACAACGGCTGTAATAGAAAATGTCATCCATATGATCGAAGGTGGTGAAAACCTAGTACAGAGATACGTTCAGTCAGTTTTATCAGTATATTTCAAACTTCAAAAATTCAAATTTCTGTAATATTAGAGAACCTTGTGTTAGTGCTTAGTTATGATCGTTTTTATAACGTCGGGTAGTTCGGTCTTATATAATCGTTTAACTGAATAGTATATTTATGCTTAGCGTTTTCACGTTTTGGACCGTAACTTGCAGTACAAATGACCCTTCCTGCCTATATATTAAAGATGCTTATTGTCAATGTATAATATATTCTCCGTCGTGGCGGCGTCCACTATACGTAGAACAACCATATTATGCATTTTTTTTATTTTCTTTTCATAATGTCAATTATGTGTTATAATAATACAAGGAATCATTATGGATCCTGTTGGGCCAATGTAGAAGGAAGGAAGGGGCATTAGTTTAATGTTAAACATGTAAAATCCCATCATAACTGTTTATCCTAATGTATAACACAATTTACTAAGTAATTAAGAAAGTTGAGTACCTCGGTGGTCTAGCGGTAACGTATTCACCCGCGGTAATCGAGATCCTGGGTTCAAATCCCAGGTTGGGCCAAAAGTGATATTGGGACTGTAAAAAGAAAAAATTCTCAGTATCAACCCGAAGTCTGGAAGTTGGCGATATTATACCCCCGTGCCTCTGAGAGCATTTAAAGCCGTCGGTCCTGTACCAGACCTCTTTCCGATCGTGTCGCTAGTCGTCCCATCGAATCATGAAAGTGATGGAATAGAAAGTGCCCATGTATTTGCGCACACACTTGTGCACTATAATATGTCCCGAGCAGATGGCTAGTCTCCATTTGAGACTGGTCGCCGTGGCCGAAATACGTCTAGGAGGACATTATTACTAATTAAGAACGTTACTCTCACCGGTTTATAAAAAGACCTTTTCTGATTTCGTGTGCTAAGTCACCGCTACTGCTATTCACAAAGTTAGTTGCACTAAACATCCATTAACTACTCTTCGAGCCACTTGTATTATGAAGATTGATAAGTTTTTGATTACCGAGTTTTTTTTTTCTTTCGCAATATGTCTAAGCTCACAAAATTTAGGCAGAACAATGCAAGAGTTTGGGTGTAAATTGATACAAATGTCGTGTATACATACTTAAGTAGTTATTGATGCTAAGTGGGCATGTGGCGGAAAGTATTTCTTTGAAAAAAATGCGTGTTTATTGCTCTTCAAATCCCGAAAGTAAGTGGTCTCATGCTATAAGTGAAGCCTTAATTAGTTATTTGTGGATTGCGAGGAATGTATGTCTCATAATTTATCACAGAACCCCTTTCCCTTGTAGGAAGAACAAGATTCACACGCAATTAAACTATGGGCATTGTCCAAATATTAAGCTGTAGAGTTATGTTAATATTTGATACCTATTTTATCAAGGTTTTTCTGTAAAAATATTTTTATAATTTTGTATTAAAGTGGAAAGTTAAATTGACCTTCTTCGAAAAAGGAAGAGGTTCTCAAACTCAACTCAAATACTTTCCTAGATATTTAAAAAAAAACATAAACAAAATTATCTCGACAAATGACCACGCAATTTAAATTTACATTTACATGAGAGGTCATGTACAGGATCGACGGCTTTACGTGCTCTCAGAGTACGTATAATAGCGCCAACTTCCAGACATCGAGCTAATACTAAGAAATTTTATGTGACGTTTCAAATGTTTATGACAAGCAATTATTTATTCGAAATTCTTGCCCCTCAAAGCATTTCTATATCACAATTCCCATTAAACCGAGGAATGATGTTAGCAATAAGGTAGTAGATAAAACATCGTATTTATAGTTTAATAGCTGCCGCCTCTAACGAGCATTTTGCGGGAAAAGTGGTTTACTACCACGTCGTTACTTTCAATAGATAACTTCCGTCCATTGACAAGAACTTAACCACTCAATAATTTTGTCCTGTTCTCGATTAAATTGTTACTTACTTACTTATCGTATGGGCAGTGGTTACCCTGGTGTCAGAGTTGTTCAAGCCGCCCAGTAGGCCTCTGACATGGCTTAACAACTGTTGCCTAATGGCTACAACCGGGACCGACAGCTTAACGTGCCCTCCGAAGCACGGAGACGCTCAGAAATTAAACCACTTTGGCGGTCACCCATCTATGGAATGACCGCGAGCCTAGTTGCTTAACCTCGCCAATCACTTACGACCGGTGAGAGCTACTGGCTATGAGCGCCTCACAAATTAAATTGTTAATAAAATGTATCCAAGCATAATAAATTTGATTTAATACTTGTTGTCAATACTCGTAGGTACTATATCCTACTCATATTATAAACGCGAAAGTTTCGAAGCATGGATGGATGTTTGTTACTCTTTCACGTAAAAACTACGGAATGGATTTTAATAAAGCTTCACAATAATATAGCTTATACATCAGAATAACACATAGGCTACAATTTATAAAGATATTATATATATATATGTTTGCACTCCCAAAACCGCTAAAGGTACACATTCTACTAATATTATAAATGCGAAAGTTTGTGAGTATACATGTATGTATGTATGTTTGTTACTATTTTACGCCATAACTACTTTAACGCAGCTGAAACCGCGGGGCGGTGGATCTACTGAATCGAATTTGAAAATACTTTTACCTATGGAAGTTATTTTTGTTTGAGTGTCAAAGGCTAATATTAATCCGACAAATAAAAAGACTTTCATGGTAGACGGATTTGCATAAAACTCGGAGATAAAACGTTCCAACGAAAACGTTTCTTACGAACTGCCTTGATGATAAGAGAGAGATATATGATTGAGTTCTAGGAAAAAAATTTGAGCTTGATAATGCCCACAAAATAGTCAGCGACGGCATATGTCTACGTTTTATATTAAAGTCACAATTTGTAGTTTTTTTATTAAAATATAATTTAAATTGTTAACAAAAATTAATTATTATTATATAATTATATTATAACAATAAATAAATTTATCGTCTTCAGTGTTTAAAACTT
Source organism: Pseudoips prasinana (assembly GCA_951640165.1). NCBI lineage: Eukaryota > Metazoa > Arthropoda > Insecta > Lepidoptera > Nolidae > Pseudoips > Pseudoips prasinana. The sequence continues at coordinate 17,639,746 of OX621245.1, forward strand.
AAGCCTTTTTTGCCTTTTAATGCATATAATTTGGAGGAATGCTTCTTAGTTCTTTATTAATTAATAAATTATATTGTATTTGAATACATTGTAAGCTATAATAAAGTCCTATAAAATTACATTTTTATTGATAACATTATTAAATTAGTGCCAGATGAAACACGATAAAAATCAAACGTAAAAGACATAATACGACGTTTGTATGGAACCGCGACTGTGCTGTAATATATTGAGTGATATTTCTATTAGACGGTTTTTTTAACCATAGCACTCATGAGTACTAACCAAACCATTCTCATAATTTCATCACAAGTAAAAATGTTTAACGCCCAACGAAGTGGGCACGGGCCAGTTAGGTGAAAATAAGGCTTGTTATTTTAATATTCTCATACAAAGTAGATATCAATTAACAGTACTATAACTGCTGTGATCGTATACGGAAATCCAACTTTGTAGCCGTAATTATGTTATAAATCATAAGTAGCTATATGCAATAAATTAATGACAGGTAGTTGCGTCCAGCCAGTAATGGCTGTTTTGAGTCTGGTATACTTTATAATAATAATATCCTGGGACATTATTCACACATGACCATCTGATCCCAAACTAAGTTAAAGCTTGTATTATGGAAACCAGACAACTGCTATATTACATATTCTACTTTTCTTTTGTAAATACATACTTATCCTACTAATATTATAAACGCGAAAGTTTGTAAGTATGGATGGATGGATGGATGTTTGTTACTCTTTCACGTAAAAACGACTGAATGGATTTTAATGAAACTTTACAATAATATAGCTTATACATCAGAATAAAACATGGCTACAATTTATAAAGATAGTGTGTGAATTGTCCAAAATATGACGATAAGTGTCAAGTTAGTAGGAAAAAATCTACCATCTGCGAGATATTCTGGCGTGCACTGCCAAAACCGCTAGAGGTACACATCCTACTAATATTATAAATGCGAAAATTTGTGAGTATAGATGTATGGATGTATGTTTGTTACTCTTTTACGCCAAAACTACTTTAACGCGGGTGAAACCGCGGGGCATAGCTAGTATACATATAAACTACTCAAAACAAAATAGGGCCCACCACAATTTATTCACAAAAAGTGTTGGCATGTTACTTCAAACTTATGTATGGGCAAATTCAAGTGTTTTACCGTAAAACTTAGATGTTTATGAGTTCTTATCATTCTTTTGAACAACATTTTTTAAATGTTTACCCTCAAGTGGCGAGATAAAAACAAATTAGGTTAAAGTCACCCTATGCACAATTTGTTATTCAGTTGAGTTCCGACTATCGTTACAGGCGCTTCTTGTTTTGTTTTACTGTTTTTTTTAATTGAGCCATTAGAGCAATTTGTAATGCCACGTATTCGGAACCATATGAGCATGGAAACTGCTTCAAGAGCAGTGGTATTGCTGCAAGAGGGAGAGTCTCAGCGAGCAGTAGCATTACGACTAGGAGTATCGCGGCGAGCTATCAGGAATGTGTGGGAACGCTATCAGGAGACTGGCAGTGTAGCAAGAAGACCTGGATCAGGAAGAACACGATCCACAACTGTTCAAGAGGATCGATACCTTCGTTTGTCTGCTCGTCGAGAGCGCACTGTTACTGCCCGTGCTTTACAAAACCGACTCCGGCAAGCCACTGGTACGCGGGTAAGCGACCAAACAATTCGCAACAGACTCCATGAAGATGGACAACGATCCAGAATGCGTGTTGTTCGCATTAAACTTACGAGGGCTCATCGTGCAGCTCGTCTTAGGTTTGCACGTGAGCATTTGGACTGGACTTTGAACAATTGGAGGACTACACTCTTCACAGATGAGAGTAAAGTTAAGTTTTGTAGTGATGACAGACGCGTACGAGTGTGGAGAAGAAAAGGGGAAAGTTTTACCAAGCCTTGTATCCACGGGACTGATCGGTTTGGGGGGCCCCAGTGTTATGGTGTGGGGTGGAATTAACTTAACGGGTAAAACAGAGTTGTTAATTTTAAACGAGGGTACTGTAACTGCTGCCAGCTACGTCGAGCGTGTGGTCCGACCTCATATCATTCCTTATGCACAACGAGTGGGCATCAATTTCATTCTTATGCAGGATAATGCTCGTGCGCATACGGCTCGTCTAGCCCAGAGCGCACAATCTGAAGCCAATATCTCTGTTTTACCGTGGCCAGCAATGAGCCCCGATCTCAACCCAATCGAACATTTATGGGACCAGTTAAAAAGAAGCCTAAAAGTAAACTATAGTGAAGTGCACAGTCAACAGGAGCTCATAGACGCTTTGAAACTGTGCTGGGAGCAAATACCCCAGGAAAATATCACCCATTTAATTGAAAGTGTCCCAAACAGGCTCAGGGAGTGCGTTCGTAACCGAGGAGGACCCACTCGATACTAAAGATACCCCTGTGTAACGAACCCTATTCGTTAAAGTAATAAAAATCAAAATTGTCAAAATCACTTTTTTAAGGGTAAATTTTAATTTTTCGTTTTTATGTCTATTTTTAAGGATATTAAAGGTTTTTTTATGATTTCATTGGTTTTGATAATTAATAACACTTTACCCTCAACACATCTACCTATAAAAATATTTATTTTTATCAGTTTTCATTTTCGATGATAAAACCCATGTGGGCCCTATTTTGTTTTGACTAGTTTATAATAACACCCCGACCCAGGACAAACAGACACGTTCATGCACACAAATATCCGTCCTGGGTGGGAATCGAACCCTTTGGCGTGAAAGGCAAGCATTTACTAATCACGCCAACTGGCCCGTCAAATTTTATAGCATATAATTGATTTATGTAATCTTCTGGTCATAAATCCTTTGGGTGTGGTCTTGTTATACGACAATCCAAAATGTGCCCAGGACGCCACCCTGTAGTCAAAAGGCAGTCAGTCTACGTGGTCAAAAGGTTAAAGACAATTGTTGCGTGAATTAGAACAAACATACTTACTCACGTACACTAATACTCACGCACTTATAAATTAAGAGTTTTATCATTATCCCTCACGCGAAATTTAATGTGTCCCAAGGTTATTAGTTCCAAAAATGAATTGTACTTGATAATGTAATGAAGTGTACGTCAAAGAATACAAAATATAAAAAGTGTAGGCATTTTTCGATACCCAAAAGTGTAAAAATAATGTGCATGTCTTAAATTTTTATAATTTTTGGAGGCTTATGTCATAGATCGGATCAGAGATATATCGATACTTGTACTGTACTTGTTGCAATTCTAAGACCCATGTTATCGTGTAGTACACTCAGTTATATTGTATGCAATGCATATTTTAAAAGCTTTGTAACTTTCAGCCTGAACCGCCGACCCAAACTATAACGGAGTTCTTAAGAGAAGACGAAAGCGACACACAAACGGTTCCCGACAGAGAGTCGTCTGAAGGCGAAAACGACGATAACGAAGATTCCGACGAACTGGAGGTAACGAGATTGTAATTATGTCAAGCACTAGATTGGGAATCATAGGGGCATATAAGGTTATAATTTAATTAACAAAGCATATTTATTACTCCGAAATAAGCACCTCAGAAACAACTTTAAAAGTACATATGTTATTGCTTAAAAAGGCTAGACGCCTAGGCGCCTTTCCAATCTAATCCAATTTAAAAGAAATTTTATTTTTATGGCACTAGCCTATCCTCTTACCCACCACTGCAACTCCTATAAGCCAGATTCAACAGTGGTACATAAAGAGCGTCGAGGCCCTGGTACGTCCCGTGGAATCGGTTCAACTGCCTTAACTTAACACAGCGCCATTAATGTGGTGGTTTACCCATTTACCCTCCACGTTGCAGTTTTGTGCCCGGCTTACCGCCCATATATTTCTGTTTAGAAGCCATTCCCGATCCCTTTTCTTTGACCTTCTATAAACCGCTATTGACCACCACTAATGATATGGATTTTTGCCGCATCACATTCCACCTCGAGAGTGGGTGTTTGTGACTACTCTGAGCTTTTCCTGCTTTTCATGGTATTGAGATTCTCTTAAAGTTCACTCACATTATTAAGTACTACAGGTACAAGAAAGAACTGTTTAATTAAGTTACATTAATGTGTTCCCGGAATATGGTCCTTTCCTTGATAATTTCTTCCGCAATTTATTTAGCATACTTTCTCTTACTGGATTATGTTTAAAATAGTTGCGTGGCAGGCAGGCCGTGAGCATTATGTAAGAGTTGACTTTCAATGTATCCCGGCGTCCCAGTACAAAAAATATTCATAATTAATGTTTTCTTGGCATATGGTTGTTTGATAATTTCTTCCGCATATCCCTCAGCAATATTAAGTATGTTGCGTGGCAAGTCTACCTACTCTTTATGTAAAGGACGATGCATATTACGTATCTATCCCTACCAGAAATGATTATGTACTCGGTGAGATATATCTATGAAATTAACTGCTTGGGGCGTAGAAGCGTAGAAATTAATATATATTTGTAAGAATATAATAACATATATGAGTATTAAGTAGTTATATGGAAAATCTTAGAATATTAACTATTAATTTGAAATGCTTTAAAAAAGATATTACCTTTTCATACTGTTTTTATTTAAACTTATCATTTAGCGGATCGTAACTGCGTCATAAAATTATTTTGAGCGCAGTTTGATCTTTGTCGTCTATTAGAGAATAATGCGAAAACGCGTTCTGTCGCGCAATTTATAAATGCAGTAAAGAACATGTGAACGACATGTACTTTACTGCGTTTATAAATTGCGGGGCAGTGTCAATGAACATGTAATGTCCGTTTTAAAGTAATAGTATTTACACACTCTACTGCGACTTGATAGGGAGTGAAACTTTGAAATATGAGCTTTATTTGTATGAATTAGGGGGGTGTTTTACATAGACTAGTCAGATATATACATGTAAGGTTTATATTCCAGTGCTTCGTTCTATATTATGTTGCAAGGGAGCTTGAAATGTTCTACTTCTAGAATATATAGAATAGAATGGTATAACTAAAATGAGCTCTAGTAATATAATTAATACTTTTCTTATTATAAGTTCTCACTGTCATTGCAATCATAGTGTTTGGGTCTCACTATGGGATTTTTCAAGATGTTAAAGTCCCAGAATGAAAGCATAGTCATACTCCGAAGTAACACGAATATTTCAATTTATTTACCCTACTTGGCAATTCCTGTACCTACAGTACAGGTTTTGCATAGTGGTGGATTTCTATATCTCGTTGCTATAGTGATTGGGTCCAGCGAACCGTCTATTCAATTTTGTTAATAATTAATAAGCTAACATCAAGCCTTATCATAAAATATTTAATTATTAGTTAGCTAAGCAACTACTTATCTCATTTATCTGAATAAAAAGTAAAATGTCATTAGAATGACGATGACAGTTTTATTAAATCAAGTCTTATGCAGACTGCACTTAAAACGCGAAGCTATATTTACAGCGACACGTTGCGACGGGCTCAATATGTATTTAAGAAATAGAGAGGTAGAATGATAAAACAATATTTTGAGCAAAAGAATCACGGGCAGTAAGCGCGCTTGATGCGAATTGAACTTTATTATGTCGTTACGAGAGTAGCTATTGACTAAAATGTATACATGAAGTGTACCTGCTGCAGTTATTATATTTGCGAAAAATTTTAAATTCGAACGGTAAGTTGGCTCAAACTCTAGGGTGACGTAGAAATGTAGTCAATGTGTTTGTGTCGGAGTATGACTGGCGGTATATGTGAGGGGTGTGTGGTATGGTGGTGGTTAGCGGCCGCGGCGGGTGGCGTGGCGCGCCACGGTGCAGGAGCGCGGGGGCGGCGCGGGCATGCGCCTGCACCGCCGCGACACGCCGCACCACCTCAAGAACAAACGCGTCAATCAGATCGACGCGCGTCGCGCCCGCGACCTTATTGCGCAGGTGCCGCATAACTCTTCCTAATAACCCTGCTCGTTGTATCGCTTGGTTTTAACTACTTAATCGTCATACCAAAATAAAAATTAAGTAAAAAACATTTAAGAAAAATATTATTATATTTCGTTTATTAAATTAATTATCATTTTATTGTAACATAGAAAAAATCTATACAAACCCGAAAAATACTTCAGAATCATTTAATTACTAATTATTTTGGTATTTCGATTGTATTGGGAAGGCTAGAGTAGCATAGGCTCTGATGACAGTAAATGTCATTAGAGCCTCGAGTACTGATTTTTCAATCCTTATATAAATAATAATTAATAGCATACACTTGACTAGAATTTGCACGTCATTATAAAGAAATATCTATTTCTTATTTAATTAATAAAGTTTACAATTCGTTTTGCGAATTCCTACTCATATTATGGTGAAATAAAAACGAGGTTTTGGTATTATATATTTTCAATACTTTAAACTGCTTAGTGTTCAAAAATTTATAAAAGTATTGGAAAATCGGCTCAACATATTGCCAACTGTTACACTACGACTTATAATAATTATTATTCGAAATATGATTGAAGTTAAAGGGCGTTTATCATTTATAACCAGAAGCATGACTGTATTAAAATAAATTATTGTTTGTGCACGAGTCTTCAACACGGATGGGTCTTCTAAGTTTAATAGCGCATTGACTGGTACTAAGATGCCCATGCGCTATTAAAGTTGAAGACTCATCCGTTCTGAAACGCCATCTGGTTACGAATTTAGCATGTTGAACCATTTTGGTATTGCCAGTGTGAATTTAAAATTTTTAAAATAGCCAGAAATAGATATGGGATAATCGGAGTTTAGTAGTGTATCTGGACTGGTCATTTAATTTGAAAGGTTCAAATCTTATATCACTGAATATCGTAACTAAAATTTCATAAAATTTAAGAAAATGTCTATCTTGTTATGGTAATATTTTAAACGTTTTTTATTGGAGGATAAAATTATTGTCCTTAAGATTATTTGAAATCTATTTGCATGTTGACTATTTTATTCAAAATTTTGTTATATTTCTATGGAATGTTACATTTGGTGTTGGTTTATTGGGATTGTTATATAATATCATGGAATGAACCTAACATTTGTGTGTGTATTGTCTGTGCCTTGTTTCTGCACGATTACTGTTATTATTAGACTGTTGCTTCACTATGTAGTAATTGTATAGCTGTTTGTTCATCTTCAACCTTCATTATAATTAGATTCATGGTGGTGTGTGAATTAATTCATTCATGCATGATGTTTACTATGTTGCTTGTTTAGTGTTACACATTTTTCAGTATAAAACGTTTCATGGATTTGGTATTTCATTTTGATTTTCACCTATCCGATCAGGTACATATGTATATATTTAATATGTTTTATAGGTAAATAGTGTTCACAGTCCAAATCGTTGTTTAGGATACTTTTACATATGCCGGGTGTTAATAATGTCCCAGGATATTATTATTGTTATTATATCTATCGTGCTCTTGTCGGTGGATTTTCCTACATTTTTTTAACGTCAATTCTCGCACTATTTAAATTAATCTCTGTGTCGCGGGGTACTTTACATCCAGACCATCAGAACAACTATTTATAGGTCACACAAATAGTGGTCCTGCGCGGGAATCGAACCCGAGACATGAAGTGGCGATTGTGTTAACCGCTGCGCCACAAGTGTAGTCATACACTCACATCACTCCACCCTGTCTTCGACATGCGCTGTGTGTGACAATATCCAGTTTATCTTTGAATAAATCCACCTAAGTTATCCATGGCCTGTCCCGACTTCTCTCTGCTTTCTTCCATGATGTTTATTACAAACAAGTCATACGGTATCAAGTGTCCCATCATGTTTTCTTATAGAATCTATTTTATTTCCGCGTTTCTTCGTAAAATCGTCGCAAGTAACTTTGTCAAGGATAAACTAGTAAATAATATTTTCGATTTTGTTTATTTAATGTTTATCATGTTGAAAACATTTGTTTATCGTGTTAGTTACATAATGTTACATGAAAAGAAAATTGATAATATTATTTACTAATTTATCCTTAACAAAGTTAATAGCGATGATTTTACGAACAAACGCGGAAATAAAATTAGAAAAAGAATAAAATAAACTAATTTGGATGGTGATCAATAATTACTGATAATCCTATATTTAGGTTTGACCCCGGTAACAATATGGATGGTGAGTTATAAAAGCACTGCAAATAGATTTACTGATATTTTGTTTTGATGACCGTAATTCTCACAAACGCTAAGTAATTTCAGTACCATTATTTCAAATTACGTCAAATTAGTTAAATTTAATATCTGGAGCGTGTAATTAGTAGGCAGGTTCTAATTAGAACACTTTCAAGAGTACTATTCTTTCCCAGGCAGTGGCGATTTAGTTGCCGCCGTATTTTGAACTCTATTGGCTTGTGATAAAGTTCGTAAGCAATAAATTAGAAATATACATACTGCTTTACTAAGGGTTTAAATATGGAATTCGAGTAAAATAAAGGCTGCATACCTGCTCGCTTATCGCCATGGACAATGATTGGCATATTTTATTAATCATTGTACCTTATAAACTTGTTACAACACCAAACGATCCGTTCCTTGTACGTAACGGCAACGAACTTGGACACGAAATCGAGCCTATTTTTGGTCCCCAAAAATCAGTGATCTGCATTTTTCAACGGAATATACAGAGCCGTTTTGGGGTACCTGTTGGCACGTTGTCAGCGAAAAATCATTAAGTATTAAAGCTAGTTTCGAAGAAAATGTATTATAAAGTATCGGTCCTGATATAGGCATAAGTCGTCACGTGAAGCTAATATATTTTGAACCATGTAATAGATTTAACGTTTCTGAGATACATAACATAATAAAGAGAAAGGTTATTAATTCAACCAAATACAAAAAAAAATATTATATGTAGGTAATGAACTTTCGTGGTCATTTATTTATTTTGGACACAGTTTTGTTTTAGATACTAACCAATTAGTGTCGATTGCAGAAAGGTTAGAAAGTAGATATTCTCACTGCATAGCACACAAAGAACATTATTTTAAACTTGGTATAAAAGAACTAGGTACATATATGTACCTCTATATAGAGAGGGATGAAAGTGCTGAGATCATTATCTAAACTCTCTCGTGCAATATCAAGATTACAATTTACCATAAAAAGTTTTAATAATCCTACTAATGAGATGTTTTCAAGAAGCCAATTACACATATATGTATGTGTATGCAAATATTACTGTTTTAATAAAACAAGGTACCTAATAACATGTTGTATGCATACAATCAATATTACTTGAGAGTTAATCGCAAATTAGTGTAGTTACCAGTATTAATAGACTGCACATGTGAAATGAATTCCACTTATATTTGTGTAGTTAATGGGAATTTATGGAAAATACATTAAATATAAATGACTTCACCAAAAAGACAAATTTACTATGATAAAATAAAAAAATTGTTTTCAGACTACACCCGCATTAGGGAAATAATCCCTGTGTCGCGGGGTACTTTACAAACCTATAATACACGGACACAAATTACATCCAGATTCTGAACAACTATTGATGGGTCTTATTTAAACGAATGACTAGTTAGTAAAACGTTACGATGCTTTCACAGAATTACGGTCTTTATCTCATTCAAAATAAATTCAAAAAGGAATTGACGTTTAATTAAGATATTTTCGCAAGCGAAGCATTCCTAAAGCTTAGAAATATATTCTTCGATATAATACTATTTTATTAATAGTTCATATTCACCACTGCCGATTTCAGAGTTATTTAAAAAAAAAATTATTCTTTGTGATGTTCATTTTTAGATTAAGTCAGAACTCGTTATAGTACTGGACGTGGGGGGTGTGTTGCGAGTTGAACTACCCATCCAAGTAATCAATTTGTAAAATACACGAATAAAAAATGCATTTTTTGCTCTTTCAATGGAACCTTGGGTTCTCTCTTTGAAATCGAATACATAACATGCTGCTTCGATTCTTCAAACTCTCAAATCGATAGCACATCTTTGGAAACATAATTTTTAAACGTTTTGGAGAATGTGTATCGAATAGATCACCCATCTATTCGATACACATTCTCCAAAACGTTTAAAAAATATGTTTCCAAAGATGTGCTATCGATTTGAGAGTTTGAAGCATCGAAGCAGCGAATTTACTTACTAATAATTAATCGATTACAGGAGTAAGTACATTTTATCAAGCTGACGTTTTAGATTATGTAATATTTGATAATGCTGCGTTTGATTTCGAGTAGGTAGTCCCATGAAGTATTTGCAGCCACAATAACTTAATTGTGTGTCTTAATTGAGGTATTCGGAGCTTATTAAAGAGCATAGCTTATAGCATAGAGCAGGTCTTGGCAACGCGATCACAAGCTACGGTAACAGTTTTTCCTTCAACCCAGCCGTATCTTGGTTTAATGACGTGGATGTACAAACACACAAAGATCAACTAACCACATTTTCAAGTTGTTTAGTTTCATGGAAATATTCAATCAGTTTAATCATTTTATACTAATAAATGTTACACGTTGCACATTAAAAAGTCTTTTTAAGTTGCGTCGAAAACATAAGTATTCATTTATAATAATAAAACTGAACCACATTCAGACACGTAAAATGTGGGCTTTGATAAGCAAAATAAGTGAAAGGAAACTGGATACAAATATTGAAGCGGATGTTAATGAAGATCAACTCTTATCTTTAGATACAAAAAGGTACATTACTACGTACTTAATTCGTTCATGCAGGATTACTTTCTTCCTGCGTTATCAATTCAATTTATCTGACAGACATGTTATATATCAGAGACAACAGCGATACATAAGAAATTATGTAAGTGAAATATTTGTTGAAATATATGTATGCTTTTTATCAAACCAGTTTTGTACAGGACGTAGAGGTCAGTCTTACGAAAAGTGATCTATATAATTATCTATTTCACGGCTAAATTAAAACTAACTTAAAGTCACTACTCTCTCTTTCTTCAAAACTAGTAAAGAATTCTTTATACCATGTATTGATTTTTCCACTATGTACTTAATCGCTATATCATGTTCCTTGTTCAATCATAAACTATTTCGCTTCTTAGAAGCGAGGACCTCGCTATCATGCTTAGTGTAATTTATAATCGTATGTTCAAGCTGTTGGTATTAACTGTCAACACTAAACGTATAAAACTGCTCGTCCTGAGCGCACAATTAGTGAACAGGTTCTAAAGTGACTGAGTACCTATCTAAAATGCCCTGGCGGTTTCATAAGAACTGGGATAGAAAAACAGCAATTGTCGGAATAAAGATGGCGTTAAGCGTCGTAAAGTTGTAGTATGAATTCGAGTCCAACCGATACGGGCGGGCTCTTTAGTTAACTGATTCCGCCTTAAGCTGGTGGGGCGGGATAAGTTGACTAGTTAATTTATTATTTTCTTTTGGACTGGACCCGCTTTTGAATTACCCAGAACCATTGTATTTTATCAATCAAATTAGTGTACAGGCGTGCGGAAAGCGTTTAAGAAGGACTATAAAATCAAATTGCGTAGTGGTCATATTAAGCGGTGGGTAACACCGCCACAAAGAGATGTAATGCCACGCGATTTTGAAAGCCCATCAATCAATCATTCATTTTGACATTCTTCGAAAAAAATATTATAAGTACGCAGTCAATTAAAATATACGATACAATTTTTGTTATATCTTTGCGTAGATTTCTTGAGCAAAAGAAACTTGTCACTGCTACTGAACGGCACGGCCACTGAACTTTCTTCTGTTACAAAATAATAAGAAATCGTTTTTTTTTTATACCAAGGGTAATGAATGACCAATGAAACAATAAGCCCTACCGGTGCTCATCTCTTCCAGAAGTTTCTTAAACTGAATCCGAGTATTCGTTTTCTTATAATTAGACTACGTACTTGTCTGGAATGCAATGTATCTGCGGCTTCGTAGTAATGTCTTAGCGATATTAATATTTAACACTTTTCTCGGTGTCTATACAGATTGTAAAGTTATGAAACGGGATTAGTTGAATAATTCAAAATATACGTTAGGTCAATCGATCCCGCGGGATCAGTGGACTAAAGAGCCCGGTGTGGTGGCGGAGCTATTATAGCGCGCTTGGAGCCGGATGCCCTGCGGTTCGTGGGTTCGTTTCCCACGCGTACATAAATGTATTACCTTATTTTAGAGATGTCTGAAGTGTGATATTAAAATGAAATATAATCATAGATTAGTTTAGCTGTCTTATCGTACAATTGAGACCATTACCTAATAATTATAATTCCGAAAGTTTTTTTTGTATGTATGTTATCTCTTCCCGCACCGCATGTTAGCTTAATCTGGAAGAAAGTAGATCGGTCGGCGAAAGTTCATTACGATAGCAATTTTGGATAATATAACATTTATTGCTTTATTTTATTTCATAAAAACAGCGTAACTCCTACTGTTCTTTATGATATTTATGTAGGTATGTTACTCTGTAAATAGTATTATAATTATAAAGGAATAAACTATTAGGATCTGAGAGATTATCAAGACAAAAAACTGTCAACTAAACTTCTGTATTAGGCTGGCCCTTACGTCCTGTATATTATGCATATTCACCGGTTTCTATTCGAAAACTGCTTCAGTTTTTGTCATTGAATATGCTTTAGCCTGCATGTCTGGAATCTTGATCATAACTTAGATAGAAGACGGCCTATCATATACATGAACGTTCATCAATTAAATACACTGATATCGTGCATTCGTGCTGCGCATCACAATGCCATCTAAATTGCGAACTATACAATGACGCGAAAGGGTAAAAGCTGACGCACGGTCCGCATCGAATTTTCTTGTTCACCAGAGAATATCAGAAACAATAGCGTCGTGAGATCTCTTCGCATCGCGCCTCGGCACCTCGAGCATTATTAACATAGAACGATCATCGGGGCGTGTATTAACACTTCACTTACATTATAAACTCATTCGATTCGATATTCCGAAATATATTCAAATATTACTAAAGAATTAAATATCTCAAACGCGTGTGTACAGAAGTAATAAATCTGTCTGTGAAACGGTCCGTTTCTGGCGCGCACGACCCAACCGTGGGTAATTGTTGGAATACCGCGGCTGTTCCGGGCTGATGCGCGCGGGCCCTCGACCACGACGCTCTCCGTAGACCCTCCGCGAGGCTCGCAGAAATGAGTGCCTTCCACTGCGCCGCTTCTAACAATGCTTCGTGTACCGCGATTAATCGATAAGTGAAGTGCCGCTTTCTCGATACAAGTGTAGTGTTAAATAAATCACCTACAAACACCGGTCAATTTCTCAAAGTGTTCCTTATAGCTATAACTTTATTAAAATGAGGTGTTTGAAAGCGGCAGGAGGATGGCTCGCCCGGGTGAGATGCGTATGCAAGATAAAGAGACATTTAGAGAAAGATTTCAATTTAGATTCGACTGCACTTTATTTGGCTTGCTTCGCTTGCGTATGGTCGTATCACGATCATAGTTTCATGCCAGTGTTATGTGACATTTAACTGACTTCCTTACCAGCTGTAATCAGTGTGGCTTTAATTTTCTTTTTTTGCCTGTTTATAGTTTTTCCCGTAACTGAATATGGGGGGTATAATTTGAAACTCGGATATTTAGTATAACTTTTTTACAGGCAATTAAAAAACGCGAGCAACAGGAAGAGCAGAAGACTGATGACGAAGAAGCGGTTGAAGATGCACCCGATGGTGAGTTATCTATTATTCTTATTAATATCGCATTTACAATGTCTTTATGCTAGGATCTTTTTTGAAAAGTGTATTTATGTTCAATAGCGTACTTCTAGGTCATATGAAATGTCAGTATGATTATGTCAGCATGCAGTCAGATTTAAATATAGTTTCGTAAAATAATCAAATTCAGATAGTAAATCTGTACAAAAGCGGTTCAGCCTAAATTATATGTACCTCAATTTAGAAACGGTTTGTTATGTTATGTATAGTTATCGTTCGCTGTTAAAGCCGGTCCATAAAGCTCCGCCACCTTTCAGAGTACACTCCAGATGTAACGGTGAGAGGCAACGCGTGAGCGATATTATTTGTGTTGCAAGCGGTACACGGCAACCGCTTACCATCGGCTCTACTGCCGGCCTTATAGTAAAAGAAACAGTAGTTACTGATCATTTAGCAATGGTATGGGTTGCAAGTAAAACTTTGACTAGTCAAAAACTAGGCTTTAATGTAATATAATAATTTGTTTCTTGATGAATCCAAGGAGCCGCATTTTATCTAATCAAACGATATTTTTGTAAAAGGGTTACTATGTAGGTGGTGCACGATCTTCCTGTGAGATATTCGATGGTTGCGACATTACTTTACACGTTCGTGACTGCAGTGTGTCGTCTTGCGATCACGAGCGTGAACCGAGCAGAGCCCGTCTTGTCACTCTCGCGTCACACACAAAGGCCCCATCGCCTTTATTTTTATGTGGGAAACACTTATTAAGTACTATACGTACCAACGTAGATAACTTTCGAGTTGAAAACGTGCGCCGCTAATACGCTTCCAATTGAACTACTTTCATGGTTAGTAAATCAAGGAAGCAATCGATAATGGTATGCGTACCTCTAACCGTAATTGATCTGAATAAACGTGCTCATCTTATAAGTAGACTGAATGAAGCAACGATACAGTCCTACGCAATGTTAGCATGGTATTAAATCGGTATCGCTGCGTTATCAGCTTATCTCTGGCGGTCTGCGTGCCATTTCGTTCCGTTGAACGAAGCCCCTGCAGTGTTTCGCTTACCTGTGCCGAGTTCCGCTGCTTACATACACCTCCTTGTTCAGTGAAAATTAATAACAGTGTTCTAGTCGCGTGACACACTTCAAATAATACAAAAATTCGTCATGTGTGCCGGTATTGTGTGATACATGATACGGATATAAAATCGCTCATTATAAAATCTTCTAGACAAAGATTACCTGACTCTATGCTCTTAAAGTAATTTAACTATTGTGTTGAAAAACAACATGTAAAATAGCTATTCTGTCTTCTTGTATAATAAGTTAGAATCGTTGTTTATTGATACTGATTCACGTGCTAGAATTAACACTTGAATGAATTCAAGTAAATAATACTATCTATTGTTTCACACAATGAATGATATTCTAGAAACCCGTCTTAATACAGTGATTTTCGAAGGTCAAGCGCACTTATTATATCGTTACATTTGACTGCGTCACTTTCCGTGTTTCTGCGTCTTGGTAATCCGTTTTGCTCTATTTACTAACACAATTACGGGTTTTATACCCTGTGTTTACGTGCACAGTTGCACACGGTCCCACTTTCCCTGTATGTTGCTGCAGCCGATAAACCACTTCCATTTTTTTAATCTATCAGTTGATCCTCTCACTTTCGTGGCCCTTTTAACGAGTAACAAGTTGTTGAGCGGGATCGTGAATTGTGTCTGTTTCAGCACATGTTCCATAGTGGTTTGTTTGCTTCACCAACATAGCATGTTTCCCAACATCTCGACCTACGTCGTTTTGAAATGTTTACACTTATAGTGCCTCTATAGTAACACGGACTCCGCGAATCTTTCAAATTCTGATTTACTTTTCTTATTAATTCCAAGATTAAGAGAGTGTTAATTCACACTACTTCTTTTGGTTTTATTTTTCGAGTAACTTGTATTGCAACCACGTTAAACTTTCACTTTGTAATTGTATTTCTCTGACATAATTATTTGAAGCCTTTAAATTTATGTGGGCTCTTGGTTTCATAATTGATAGGTGCGTAAATGCGATTAGTTTATATTATTATGATAATTAAAGATAAGGATTTGAATGTCACAAAAACAATAACTTAAAGAATCCGTGACCTTGACCTAGTATGTATATGTTTTCCTCAACAGTATTCAAGGCATTTTTGCCGTATACGGCGGATGTACTTCACGTAATATATGGCTAGCATAACAAGTAGATAATAATCAAAGAAACAACAATATGTTAGCTAAGGTTGTGTTGGTGTAACGTGCCTCTAGGGTATACACTACATCATTGTAGTATATACTTATGAACACTTCTGATACGAGTTATTGAACTGACGACATTATCTTATCTGCTTTTATAATAAGTTCTTCGGTCGTGAATCACCGTCAGTAGTGGTTTTACATACCCAGTAAGAGCTCGTTAAAACAATACCAAATCAAATTTTATTTACACTAGATAATATTTAACTACGTCTGTTCATCGTTCGTTAGTGTCTGTTCTCTCACTTCACTCCGGAGAGATTTGTTTCTTTGGTAACATAGCTCGCATGTGAAAAAGTCGTTTATCAAGTAAATTGTTCCTAGTATATCTAATGAAGAAATTTTCGTGTGGAATTGTGGTTGTGTGTTTGGTATTAGTACTTGGTTTTAATTACTTCTGTTGACGAAAGTTATTGTTATATTGGTTAGTTTTAATAAGAACTAGACTCTTATCTTTAGTACATCCGTTCACTTGTTTCTTGTTGTTATTGTTTATATAATTAGATTCAATTATAGAATACCATCCACGATGTACCTTGTGCTCATGGTGATTGATTGAGTAATTGTTTACTAATCGTGACTACGAATATTACCTCTCCATTTTGTTATTGTTCTCGTCTGCTATACGTCTTTCTCCTGCCACGAATTGACAGTACCTTTGTCCAAAAGTCGTGTCGATGTTTCGTTCGGAACATTTTAACTTCAATTAACTTTTAACAACAGCCGTCTTGTTCTTCGCTGGTCATTTACTAATACTCTGAACATCATTAGTCATCGTTCTTGATGTAGCTACATCATCATATACACATAGTATACATAATTTACTTCTTATTTAGCTATACGTGTAACTTCGATGGTTAATTACACCGTAAACAGTAATTAGGTTGTTGTTTCATGGCTAGTTTATAATCTTAGCATATTAGCAATAAATTGCCATGGTAAGGAGTTAGCAGCTAACACATGTGTGTAACAAGGTACAACAATGAAAGACAAAAGACTGGAAGTGACGCTGAGCGTTCGCGGTGACGGTTCACTGAGTCGATACAATCTGAGGAGTAGCACTAGAAGTAACCGCAGCAATGCAAGCAACAATAGTAGCGGCCTGTCTGTAAGCGAAATTTTCGCTACAGACCGTTTCGCAGCACCTTACAATAATAGATCCTTCGATATACTCGACAAGTACCGGAGGCAACCAAATCAATATGGATATCCAGCACAAAGCCTCCAAGCATTAAATCAGTACGAACCACCAAGAAACAACAGTTATATAGATAGAGCCAATCCATATATTGATTATGCGGATTCGCGGAAGCCATATTACTACCAGTCACAACAGCTGCTCAACACCGGGCCTCGCCCATATCAACCCGTGTATAATGATCCGAGTATACTTCGACACGGGACGTTGCCCCGATCTGTTAGTCGTCATGAAGATTATAGGGACGTGGACACCCCGATTTATCTTAATAATCATCACACGTTACCGGCAAAGTTTGGCCCAAGGCGCGTGCGCATCAGTGAGCTGAAGCCAATTGTACATGGATACGGTATGTATTTTATTATTTAGAACGTTATGAAATCAAGTCTTAGGAAATGTTTTCCTATATCGAAAGAGGTAAAATCGTTTGCAAATATTGAAAAAGAACCACTTAACTCGTGTAGCTAAGATTTCGTGCGATGAGTTAAATTTGTACGCTCAAGATTGAGCGATTTGCCATGATATTTTAAACCCATATACCTACTTGTTATAGGTTTTTCTATATTTATTTCAACATTTAAATTTTTGAGATAAGAGTATTAGTAGTCTATTTTCTTACATTACTTTGAAAATGATTGTTTTATAACTGAAATATATTTTTATAATATGTCACAGGGTTTTCGAAACTTTTTTCCACCCATAAGCTACCAAATTAAGATTTCATATTTTTTTTGGATCGCGTCCTTATTTAGGCCACAGAAATTAGTGTTTCCAATTTCGATTTATTTGGTCCCTAACAGACAGACTGACAGACACACGGTTCATCCAAAAAGACTTATTTTCTGTCATTCGGATATACGGAACCCTAAAAATGTACACTCAAATGAATTCGAGTTCTCGATCAGTTTAGTACAAGTTATAAAACCCATAGGCTTTGAACAAATTCTAGCTCTAGATTGGAACGAAGCATCATGAATGACGAAACATCTGCCTCATTAAGAGCTCGAGTGATTACAAGCGATTCATATTTAGAATGCTTATTTGGAGCGAACTAAATAGGGGAGCAAACTAGTTTTTTTTTAATCTGGTGATATTAATAAGTAATGGGACAAATTAATATACTAAAGAAAACGGAAGAATATTAGAAATCAGCTTCTAAAGATTTTATATTTAAGCGTTTTAATTTCATGACGGGGATTAATTGGGGATTCTGTCCCTTTCATACAAAATGACTGTTAGTATGGAGCTTATATGTATGTCTCCACTGTCCACTACAAGTCAGGTCATATAGTAGTATAGAGCGTTCTTACTGTAAGATGATTTTTAATGCCTATAACTTCGTTACTTTTAAGTTATTTTGAATTTTGTATTTTAGTGTTAAGCTTTATTTTGCATCTCTAGTCAGCGCTATGATTAGTTATAAATTTGTCTAGTATATAGTATTTTACTAATCACAATGCTTTCTTTTAATTTTAATCGTACCTATACGTTTAGTCTTTTATGTACTTGTATTAATATTACTTACTGTTAATTTTCTTAGTTAATTGAGATTCCATGATACTAATATGATGTTTATAACCTATAAATGGTATTTAAAGTAAGGAGCTTTAGTGCCTGTTTCAGTATAATGTTAGAAACGTATTCTCGTTAATCCAAGTTAATATTATTGGAAATTAAAGTTTACCAGGTACACTAAACTCCGGGGAGAAATCCGTAGTAGAAAGTCGTTTTGAATAGAAACTAATCTAGTCGTTAGCCCGCAGTATATCACGTTAATTCAGAGTTTATAACTACCAGTGGCGTAGGATCTAACTAACATGATTCCTCCTAGTGTAACGTAAAATTATGCCACAATGCCGCTCTACGCTGGCATCGAACTAGTACACGCTTCCATTATACCGACCTACTATTGCAGTCACTCAGGATCTCTGTCAGTCAGGACTAAAATGTTACTCTGGGACCGCTGGCGTTTGCAGGACAAGAACTCCACTCGTCTTGTATAAGCGGTCCCGGGAAGAGGTTACCTGCTGTAGCTCAGGTAACGCGCTTGTGCGTGCTGGGGAGGGGGGGAGGCATTAAGGCCCCTCCCCTCCCCGGGTGAGAGTCTCGCGGACGCTCGGTGTATGGGGGAGGTACTGGCGAGATCGTTCACGAGTACCCAGAGCCCCCGCTACAAGAACTGTGAGGCTGGCGACCGTGGTCGTTTTAGTGGGTCGAGCCTCACACTACGTGCGACTAGATCATTTCCACCACGTAAAAAAACGGACCAAAATGTCAAACTAATACCTTGTTAGACTCCTGTACTTATGAACTCTACATAAAATCTAAAATGGATTTTATGTACTGTTCATAAGTACCTACAGCAGTTTAACAAGGCATTATTTTCTGATTTTGATCGGACTTATGTCCTTTTAATATTATGAGATGCTATTCCATGGTCATACACATTCATATACGAGTCCTGATATGCTTCTCCGGTCATACATATATTTTTTACTGTATCTTGGCTATCAACTTTACTGTATGTGTTCTTTTTATATGAAAATACATATAGTATTTATTATAGCAATGTAATTTTCAACAACTCGAAACAGCGAAACCTCTCGCATCTAGCTCCTGAATGTACCGAAATGTTAACGGTAGATAACGTTTTATTTAATGAAAATAGGATTAACCATTTAAAAGATGTAACTACTTAGCTGTATTTCATTTTTGACAGTTAGTTTATAAACGCTTACTGTATAAAGATTTCATGAAAGGCACCTACTGTAAAATTTTGGTGTTGTTAAATTTAGTAGTTTCGGACTTTCGGTTGTCCGGCTTAGAAGTCCGTTACACGGTAGACTCACCCAAGACTGCGACTGCTATATTGAATGGTAATCTAATGTATTATACAGGGGCTGATTTTTATGAACAGGATTCACTCCGTACTTCGGTTGAAACGTTTAGTGGTCGGTCCTGGCTCTGGTTACTCACTTGATAAGCCATGGCAGAGGCCTTCTTGCGGGTTTGAACAACTCTGACACTAAAGTTACCACTGCCCATACGAATTAATGTATTCACATAATCCATGACTGATGCATATTATAGAGTATCGGTTGTATGGATTTCTTACCGATCAGCTTCACCTATGAACATATTACCCTTCGCCACTGACAACTACCATAAGATATTCAGCTTTCAGCTTCAACCCACCTGAACCACCAGTTCTCTCCAGAGCAGACACTATCGACAGTCTAACCATCCATTAAACTCACCGGAAACCTGTTTATCTTAACTAGTTAGCAACAATTAAAGTAATCGGTTATCCGACATTATTAAATTATACTTTACTACCGACTGATCTGTAATGGTCGTGCTGCGGCTACACTTCAGCGTAAATCGATTCTGGACACTAATAACGTTCAAGATGCCGTTCAATTTATCGACGTTCCTATAAATAGGTATCTATACATATATTAAAATCGTGAGGCTGAGTACTTTTTAGAAAACCGATATTCAAACAAAGCACCGTTGTTAAAACCAAATTAAAAGTATAATTATATAATTTTCTAAGTTTTAGATGAATTTGTGTGAATCATCTTTTTAGAATCTTTTTAAATCATGGTTAACATTGAAGAAACCTAACACCGATTAAACAAAAATTATGTGTTCGTTAAACTGTCACTAATGGGAATAAACCAGTATTTGTTGCTCATTAAGTTTAAAAAATGTTTAGAGTGAACATATAACAACTCAAGCGACGAATTTGGATAATAATCGCTAAAAACTAATCCAGATTGCTTGGAAGAAATTGCAGCAGCGAAATAACCGCCTTTTGTACCTACGTAATTTAATCCCAATTGATATGGTGTAAAATAAAGAGTAATTTACTTAATTAAATATCAAAAAATGTGTGTAAAAATGAAATCAATAAAATATATGAGATATTTTAATTTATAATCTATATTAATTTATAATCTAAAATTGTATTTGAAATATTTCGCTTTCCACGTATACGGAAGCATCCGTAACGTTTTTCTTTTTTTAATTATATTGATTTTCTGGATTTCTCTGTGAACGGTTTTCCTGTTCATATTTGAAGTTGGTGCCAAGTGATTTGGCACCAACTACGAACATAAAAATTTGCATATCTATTGTTAAATTGTTTTATACTTCGAAAAAGGTTTTGGAGTCTGTGTTTTGTTTTAAAACAGTATTTTATTTTAGTTCTCAGCCACTTTCTATTAATTCTCGATCACGAATACTATGAAGAGAGCGTAAAATTTTACTTTACTTAACTGTTGTTTTCCATTTTAATACTAAGAATATCAACCTGTTTTAACAAAATAATTATGGGACCATTTTAAACGCATACCCGGTCAATAAAACATAGACATATAGATGTGTGATGTTGACACTCGTGATCTCTGTACCACCCTAAGGTTGACCGATTGACTGACTGATAGTTGACTGATGAAAATTGCTTAGTCATTAAATGTGCATATTTGCAATATATCTACTAAGTTTTAAATAAATAAACAGACAATTAAAAAACGGAGCAATTTAACAGTCCAACATTATGAAAGCGACTTAAAAAAATTTCTACGTGACCTAGGACTTAGCTAAATAGCTTGAGCTCGCCTTAATTATCCGATAAAACGATGTAAGTATAAACTTCGCGTTAAAAAAATGCAGTAAATATATGAAAAACTAACAGTACCTGAGTTAAGTTATCTGAAGCAAATTGCAGAGATTAGATAAGATATACCAACATAAGTACTTTAATATTGAGGTACAATAAATAATACATGCCTTCAATTAATTCGCGACACAAATACATTTTGATTTCCTGTCTTTGTTTGTTTGTTTTAGGGTATGCCTAGCTTCTCAACGAAAGTACCGATTTATTTTTGACGGTCACCGTAGCCTAGTTGGTAGAGATCCTGCCTACGAAGCTGGTGGTCCTGGGTTCGAATCCCGGTAAGTGCAAATATTTGTGTGATGAGCACGAATATTTGTTTCTGAGTCATGGATGTTTTCTATGTATATAAGTATTTATCTATCTATATAAGTATGTATATCGTCGCCTGGTACCCATAGTACAAGCTTTGCTCAGTTTGGGGCTAGGATGATCTGTGTAACATTGTCCCCAGATATATTGTCCAGATTTAATTGTCTGTTTATTATATTATTATTAATTGCTGGTTCCTAATGTCGGGCCGATCCCACCCAGGACATATATTTGTGTGCATTAAGATGTCTGTTTGTCCTGAGTCTGGGTGTAATTATCTATATAAGTATGTATTTACAAAAGAAAAGTAGTGTATGTAATATATCACAAGCTCTGCTTAGTTTGGAATCAAATGGCCATGTGTGAATAATGGTTAAGAGACAAAGTATAAAAAAATTGGTTAATATAGCGTTGGAAAGTTGCGTTTTTTACTTTTAATATAGCACACGGAGAAATTCGCGAGCTAAGCTTGTATGTAAATAAAGGTTCATTATGCGTGTGTGCGTAAATAGGGCGACATGTGGGCCAGCCCTCCCGAGGGACGGACAACAATAGCTGCTGCAGGGCACTCTCCCCGCGTTAACTGGTGCGCTCTAATGAGCCACGCCGCCGTGTTACCTGCCTCCTGGCGCAGTACGCTATATGATACGTACCTCTGCGATACGTATAAATATTAAAATACTGTGGTGTTAAATGTTATATGCGAAAATATTTAATTGTTATGGCGGTCACAAAGTCAGCGGTCCGTGGCATTATGTGTTCCATCATGGAGTTCACGTTCAAAGCAAGTAAGGTGTCTAATAAAAGTTCGGTTATAAATCCTATTTTTTTTATGTGTTAATTTGTATGAAGTTAATGTTCAAATAATCCGAATAGGTTCTTATCTTATCTTATCTTTGATGGGGTGTACTTGCGTACAGCACTTCGACCCTTCAGGATCTTTTGTACTACCCCCCACTGGTTTTATTCTATCCCTAAAGCCCTGAATGAAGTCTTCACATAATCCAGTACACTTCTTAGGGGTAGATCCTTGTAGTCTCCTGGTTCTGGATATGCCAGCCCCAGGATGGCCATTCTGTGTCTTGCCAATGCATCGCATTTTCATATTATATGCAGCATTGTTTCCTGTCCGAATATCGTAAATCCGAATAGGTTTCAGAACACTTTCAATATAATATAAACAGGAAATATCTAAAAAACCATTTCAAGTTGTACTTTTTTACTTTTACTGTACGTATCTCATCTAATGACGACTTAGAATAACTGATTTGAAGTTTTTGTTTATTTATGTAACGCGTTGTATATTTAGATCCATATCTATTAAAATAGAAACCATTGGATATAGAACCATATCATTAATCATCGCAAATATTTTGTATCCTTTTTATTCATAGTGGTCAATAAGATATTAAGGTGAAGATATTGTTTATCCATTTGATTTCTTTTGATCTTGATGATTTGCATCCTCCATCAGCGTAGACTCCATATAAAACGACTACTCTCGGCTTACCTTTTATTATTTATCGATATTAGTCACGGTTATGACTGTTATGAGCCGATGTATGTAAGTGCGGCCGGTTGCAAAGTTGATTAAGAGTTGGTTAGATTAGAATTGTGACCAACCGTAGAATTGAAGTAATTTTTACCTAGATAGTTGGTAGTAGGTATAGTAATATCTATTTCAGGACTATATCATTTAGGTACCAAGTGGAATAAGTTGCCTCTGTGCCATGATTCTAGACTGGTTCTAGAATGTGCTATGAGGCGCTCATAGCCAGATGCTCTCACCGATCTGTAAGTGATTGGCGAGGTTTAAGCAACTAGGCTCACGGTCAGTCCATAGATGGGTGACCGCCAAAGTGGTTTAATTTCTGAGCGTCTCCGTGCTTCGGAGGGCACGTTAAGTTGTCGGTCCCGGTTGTAGCCATTAGGCAACAGTCGTTAAGCCATGTCAGAGGCCTACTAGGCGGCTTGAACAACTCTGACACCAGGGTAACCACTGCCCATACGATTAGTAAGTAGGTTCTAGAATAATGGCACAGAGGTGTCCTTTATGGCGTTAAGAAGTAATAACGGCGGTTTTACGAAAGTAGAAAAGGAACTTCTAAAGCTGATAGAAAACTCTACAATACATGTTTATACTATTACAAGCCTAAATATTTTGCATCCTTCCGAAATTAGATTGATTACTTATTAGATTGAAACGTGCAAATGATTATGAACCGTGTAATTATGATAAGGTAGGCACAAACGGAGATGGTATGATGACCTGAACTCGTTTTGTGACGACTAGCCTGAAATTGAAAAATACAGGGATATCTGGAAAACTAAGGTGGAGGCGTTTCCTCAGCAGTGGAACACTATCAGTATATATATAAAATATGATAAAACAAATATCCGAAAAAAGCAGATTCTTACCTTTAAAGAACGTGCCATAGACAATTTTACGATTTTTAAAATATACAAGATTTGAAATATTAATGTACAAAACAACTAACTAAAGACGACAGTAAATTTAAAAATAAAATATCAACGATTATAAAAAGCTATTTTTAGGGTCGACATTAATTACTTTAAACCATGTACTCTATCGGCTTCTTTTATGAGATATACCATAACTCTTCAATCTTCGCCACTGATCCCTATAGGCTAATATCCAATACCGTTATTATAAGTAGGTATCGGTTCGACTTGATATTCGCATGTCACCGTTTTCACACAAAAGGAGCACCAACCTGGTTAGAAGGTCAATGAATATTTATTGTCTTTTATAAAAAGATTTGAAGATGCGTTTCTAATTTTTTTTATAATACATATAAAGACGTCAATAGAATGAAATTAGTCACATAAACTTTTATAAACATTTGGTGAGTCACAAAGACTCGGCTATGCATTCTAATAAGTTTATGTAGTCATAGCCTTATTTGAAAGTTTACTTTTCGTTCTTTGTATTCGTTTTTGTGATTTATTTAGATACGGTATTTATGTAATGGACAGTTGCGGTATATACGATCATAACAAATAGTTGGTACGATAATCTATATCGCTAGGTTGTGTAATAGTATAGTATAAGCAAGTAAAGTAGTTAAACCTCAATGTCGCAATACCAACGACTGGACCCAAACCGCGACAGCGCGTTTGCTCAACGACTACTCTCAACTTCTCAAGCAACGTCGCGTATCCCGAGTGTAAGAACTCGGGGTACACTGAATAATAAAAAATACGGCCCAACTCACGCGGCTACCTGATCTACATACTTCCATGATTAAAATATTCTTACTCCTTTTTTAAATATTTATTTCTTACATAATGTGTCTTTATTGTGATGTATTTTGACTTAACGGCCCAGCGGTTAATACAGTCGCCTCGCCACTCTGTATCCCGGGCTTGATTCCTGTGCATGACAACTATTTGTGTGACCCATAAATAGTTGTACTGAGTCTGGATACACTTGGTGTCTGTCATTTATATGTTTGTACAGTACTCCGCGACACATGGATTATTATAAATCTAAACTTTATTATCAGTTCCTATTAATTGAAATGGAATAGATGATCACTATCCTATTAAACGGGATCTAATTTTATTTCTTTTCTCCATCTTGATTTATATATAAAAACTACATGTTTTGCCCTCCGAATTTGATAACTGTCTGCAGTTAAGCTGTGGTGATGGCGATATTGGATAGAAAGTACAATAGTCGGTATACAAACTTGAAGTTACTTATACTCTTACAAATAATAACGGATGAGCTTTTGTAGTGAAGCAAGTACAGTGAGAATCAGCAGGAGGTGCGCGTGCGCTGGCTAAGTTCGTGCACCGATGCCTGATAGAAAAGCAGACGAGCACGATTGACACTCGTGAACTCACAGCTTCGCTGAAAATAACATACAATTTCGATTTTACTAGTCTGCAACCCTGTATTATTCTGTTTGTTCTTCCCATTTGTACCCACATTAAGAAAATAACAATTGTATAGGTAATTCTATGTTGTTTCTCCTGTCACTTTAGTATCTCCAGATTACATCGTTGTTTTAATAGTAGAAGATCCGATTTCGTTCTTTCTATGTTCATTGACTTTCGTTAATTTCTGAATATTTAGAAGATTATTATCTAGTATTAAGAGATATTTCAAATTGTACGTTATCCACTCACCAATGGCTTTAAATCTATAGATTTGGTACTTGTATAATAAATAACCTACAGCTTTTGATTCGGTTAAAAAGGCAAACAACAATAAATGAGCATATATAATTTCGCCAAAAGTATAATTTAAATTCGTGTCTTAAATTAAATAAAAATGCTGTGTAGTGAATTTCCGCATCCTCACACAGAGAAGCCAAGTTACACGTTCATAAAGTAATTATAATCATATCGTCCTGTTCGAATCGCTCGCGAGGGTAGCATCACCTTCATACCCAATCTATCTCGAAACTGAAGGAACATGCCCCAATCTGTGACCCAAAACGTGACCCTTAAGTTACGTCTGTACTGTGCTTCCAGTTAATATGCGTCCGCAATAGCTACATACATTCAAATCAAATCAAATCAAATCTTAATAAGACAAGCGGCACAATTTACAGGAGCAATACAATATATATTTCGGCACGATCGCAGTTGAAGGGATATAATTGTTACGTAATAGGATTTTGATTTGATGCCTTAAAATAGTATTCTTAAGTTTTAATAATAAGAGCATTCTTAAGCTCCATATTTTAATAGCGATCTAATGGAATAAAATAAATAAATAAAAAAGGTTTTTATTCACGTAGACTTTAAAAAAGCGCTTGTAAATAGTGAGAGGCGCTCATAGCTAGATGCTCTCACCGGTTCGGAAGCGATCGGCGAGGTCAAGCAACTAGGCTTGCGGTTAGTCCATAGATGGGTGACCGCCAAAGTGGTTTAATTTCTGAGCGTCTCCGTGTTTCGGAGGACACGTTAAGCTGACGGTCCCGGTTGTAGTCATTAGACAACAGTCGTTAAGCCATGTCAGAGGCCTACTGGGCGGCTTGAGCAACTCTGACACTAGGGTTACCAGTTACCACTACCCATACGATAAGCAAGCAATAGTCAGAACATGTTTGTAGTAATATAGTTGTATACATTATTATTTCCAGTAACATAGATATTTAGGTAAACATTGTATGAAAACATTTGTAAAATTTATTTTATTATAGCAATGATATTTAGCTAGCTCGTATCAAGTTATTGTCAAGAGATTATGTTCAATTATCTAGTTTAAGTCTAATATTTTTACTACATATTGTGAATGGTTCTGTCTATATTGAGGTATTATTATTATGAATAAGATTATCTTTCACTTGCTTCCAATGATTATTTTGAACTAAGACCCTTTATGGCTAATTTGATTTGTTAATCTAGCACAAACTCAAATAATACCTATTACGGAATTAAAATGTTAGGTGTAAAACCTCATGAATAGAGAAATGTTGTCGTCGTATTTCGTCTATCAATATATAAGTATAAAAATGAATGTATGTCGGTATGTCCTTTATATAAACGTATACTATGTATGTTTGGTCATGTGATGTTCTTCAGCAAATTGTTGTGCATGAGCCCATGAAGGTTTCTGAATTGGTGAGAATCTTCGACAGATTGCGCCATTATCATTACAATGAATTTATAAAATTAAAACATAGGCTACGCGGGTATAACTGCGGGGCTCAGCTAGTATTACATAAAAAGAAGATATTTTCTGTTACGGAAATACCGGACATAAATAAATCTTATTATTATAAACAGATGAATACCGCCATAAAACAAAATAATGATTTGGATAATAATCTTCGAGTGCGATTGAGCAACAAAAATATCACTATTAAAGTTTGCCTATCAGTCACGTTACACGAAGGTAAATTACTAGGTTTTACTTTCGAAACTTAATAAATAAATGTCATAGATTGTAATTTGGTCCATGTTATTATAATGTTAGATACAAAACACCTTTCTCTGTAACAGTAATTACTATAGGTAGTGCACTCACGTTTTTCTTTTGCATTAATCAATCTTCGTGCATCCGTGTCTTATTCAACACCGTGAAAGTCCTTTGTATAAATTGGCCTCGTGAACTTATTAATTATTATTGTTATTATAATTATAATATCATTTAGACGAGACATTTAACCTTTCCGATTTCACTTTCTATTAATTTTAAGTTTAGATAACGTTAGGCTGTTTGGCTTCACATGTTGCTGGTATTTTATCTTACCGTATAAACACATCGGGAAATTCGAATTTAAATTTAACCTCAGGTTAAATTGATGTACCGACGCCAAACATTAAGCTATCCCAATCTGTCAAATTTGCCCTTTCAATTGGGCAAATGTGAACCTTATGTTTTTGTGATAAAGTTGAAAATCTATAAAAGGAATTTGCAGATTGGAGTAACTGGATGTGCTGGCGTCTGTACACTCGAATATATACATTTTGATCAGGTTTCTCTGTGTATTCCCATGAGATTAAACTATTAACCGCAACGATTTCGATACCTAGCGGGTTTATAAATTCAGCAATAGGCACAGGAAACTGTGCGTTGCGGTTTACATCCGTGCTGCGGGCGGGGATCTCGAAAGTGAACCTGTGAAATGAGTTATTGAAGCGCATCTATAACATGATACCCTGTGAACACGATCTCTAAACTATTATATCTACGTTCCCCTACTTATAATATCGAATATTTGCACAAATAATGTATGTTCTATATAATGCGATCCTTTCCTCTGACCTGTCTTATCAAATACTAATATAAATGACATTAGGATTCCTTGTTTTGACTGTTTTGTATCGATATTTGTCAGTTTTTATAGTAGCCGTATTATTTGATCTGAGTGTGGGTATACTTTGTGTCCGTCAATTACATCTTTGCAAAGTACCCCGCGACACGGATTCATTTACATAGTCCGGGCATTGTCTTTAAAAAGAGCCATCCAAGCAGTAGCCAATTTTTATTTGCTATCGTAAGTACCTCATCCCTAAAACTAATACCATTTTATACTCGTTTTTTAGGAGTTTCTTAAAGTAGTTTTGTAAAAGCCTACGTACTTAGAGAAGGATCTTCGATAGCTATGTAATTTTGAACATAATCAGACGTGTAAGAGTGCAAACGGCACATATCATGTTTATACTTCAAAAAGCCATTAGGTTTCCTCATCAGCATATTCATATTTGTCAAACCTGTGATTCTATCCTGAAAATATCTTTTAGTAATAAATACGTCGCAATCTTGGATAGAACTGTCTAACTAATATTAAACATAAATTTAATACGTACAAAACTAACCTAAATAACATTTTTCTACGGCCTTTAAAATTAATGTATTATTATTAGTTTAGAAGAAACAATCCTTTTGTGTTTCTCTTTATAAGTTTCACACTACGCTGCATCGCTGTGCATACGAAAATATGCTTAAAACGCAGAAACGTAGTTTTTTTTTGGAACTGACGTTTACAACTAGTCTTGTCTCAATCTCTAGTCATAAGCAGTGTCGCAGTGTGATGGTAGTTAATGTACCAGTATTAACAGAAATATCGGCTTCACTTTCGTAAAAGTTTCGGCTCCCGCTACTAATGTTGATTTATGAATTACATCCGCTCTAACAATTATTCACACATCTTTAAACAAAGCCGACACTGTTGGCTAGAAAAAATATAAAGGAAATGGCATTGGTCTCAATGTCGTACATCGCGTTATTTATGTACAAGTGCAGTGTTTTGCGGATTCAGTGTCCACTTTAACACGGTTTAATATTAAGCATCAGGCAACATGCAGCAGTTCCACCTACGCTATATAAAAACAGTATCAAATTCTTACAGAGCTATGTCACCATAACCGTTAGTTGTACAGACATTTAAATGTTCTGCGAGAAAATTGTCCTTTCGAGAACGAGTTTGTTAGTCGTGAATTAAGTAGGTCTTTACTTCCACTACAGGTGAGTTGACGCGTGCCATATCTAATTGGCATCCTTGCATATCGGCGAGGTGTGTAGGCTATATGTAGATTACCTGTCGTACCGCTTTTCGAAAGCTGAAGTCCTGTTTATTAATCTACAGTTAAACTGAAAGCTATATCCCGATACGCTATGCGATTTCTAGTTTTCTCCTATAGATCGTAATATGATATGAATTTGTAGTAGGTATATTATTAGTGTTATAGTGGCTCGAGGGTCAGCGGCTTCGTGTTTCGGGTTCCATCTCGGCACAGGACAACTATTTGCGTGACCCATGATAATATGTAGTTATTCTGAGTCGGGGTGTCTTTTATGTCCGTATATACGTTTGTATAGTCCCTTCAATACAGAGATTTATTTACTTAGTGCCTTTTGCATATCTATACATCTATTGATGCTATTAAATTGACTATCTATGTTTAATGTTTTGTCTGCCTCACTAGTCTATCAGTAGCATGATCTACCGCAGATGGTATTTAAATCAAATCCCGGGTTGGGGCGAACTGAGTTGTGGGGTTTTGCTACCAAAGAAAATTCTTGGTAAAAGCTTGAAGTCAGGAAATTGCTCTACCCTGATTTCGTCCTGGTCGTGTCGGCTAGGTCGTCCAATAGGATGCTGAGAGTGAAGAGAGTGCATTTGATATGATGGTATCTTCCGCACATTATGGCTAGTCTCCGTTGAGAATGACCGCCGTTCCCGAAACTCGACCAGTAAGGCTTTGTTATGTTTAATGTTAGGTAATCTTAATTTAACTATCAATGCGGTAACACGAATTGTATGTGGTTTGTTTTATCAATGTTGTCCACGTTCAAGTTTTATGTAATGTTATTTACTTATCTAGATAATATTTATGTTGTTTTTTGAATAAATTCACATAGCATTAATAAGTTGATT
The DNA here is from genome assembly GCA_951640165.1 of Pseudoips prasinana. Taxonomy (NCBI): domain Eukaryota; kingdom Metazoa; phylum Arthropoda; class Insecta; order Lepidoptera; family Nolidae; genus Pseudoips; species Pseudoips prasinana. The sequence goes on from OX621245.1 coordinate 17,670,776, forward strand.
AGACTGTACAATCAGTTGCAGTAATATGTAGGTGTACATTTCAATCAGTTAGATAGAGTCGCTCGCTATTTCTCTGGGACCTACATTATATAATCACAAAAGGATTGATCTAAATCTTTTACTTTAAACTTAAGTTGAGGGTTCCAATATATTCGTGTATTTTACTAACGTACGTATTTCACGACTTCGACTTAACCGGAGATTATCAATTTATTGTTGCCTATATGTTAATATGGGGTGTAAACTATCTCCATTACACATTTCAGCCAAATCCGTTGTTGCGTGATTGTGTAACAAACTTTCACATTTAGTATTATTGTAGTTTAGAAGAAGAAGAAGAGAAGAAGAAAAAAGTATTTATTGAGCACACATAATAAAGATACAAAAAGACACAGAGTAACAATGGCAACAAACAATATAAATACCATACAAAATACTCTATTATTGTTACTAAAACAGATTTAGTGCGCTCAAATGGCTAGCAGCTCAGCATGATGTTACAACCACAATATGGCTGTAACGCTGTTTTTCAGCTACCTGCCACAGTGAGTCACAAATGTGCTACATAAATTACATACATAAGACATAAGACAATACGTTTCTTAAAAATTATATATATAGAACAAAATAAAAGAATACGGTTTAAAAGAAAGAAACAAAAAATCTAAATTAACGATATTACAATAAAATCAACATAAAATAAAATAAAATCATACTGCTCCGATTCGCTGTCAATATACCGTAACCCATTGCAAATATACTTCAGTCGATAGCTAACAATCGTACTTATAAATTGCATCAAATAATAGTAAACAAGATAAATATAATACACACACACACATACACACACACACACATACACACACACACACACATTCTCACACATACACATACTGAAGCTAAATTGGAACTTATTGTAAAATTTAAATTATTGAATTATTTTGGTTTATATTACTAAACTTTAGCTGCGTACCTATAAGGAATTGACGCAAGCGTTTCCGGAATGTGTCAATAGTTTTAGCAGTTTTAATAGGTGGGGGTATATTATTCCATACCTTGCTAGCGGCATAACGAAAGCTTCCTCTGAATGCAGCTGTTTTATGTTTTGGTATAGATAGTTGCTGTGCGCATTTTCTACCTGTATGTTTTCTTCCACCCGAGATCCAGACAAGCTTGTTAAATAAATATGTAGGCTGATTAAACTGTATGACACCGAATAACAGACATGCCAAGTGCAGCTTCCTACGAGATTTCATTTCAGCATGTTTTTATTGTTTAAAAAGGGTGTGACATGAGTTCTCGGTGGGATGGAAAAACAAAATCTGGCGCAAGCATTCTGGACTCTCTGTATCAGTCTATCTAACAACCGGGGGCCATAAACAGCATCTGCATAATTTAATTTGGAAAGGACCAGTGACTCGACCAGTTGTATCCGCAACTCTTCTGACAAAAACGGTCTAATTTTATATAGAACCTTCAGACGAAAAAAGCAGTTTTTAGCTGCGTCGGCTATGTGACTTTCGAACCTGAGATCGGAGTCTAAATCGGAGTTTATGGTAGGATTATGGTAAAACCACCGCCTAAAAATTACAAAATACAATTACGTTCAATGCCTAATTTATTTATTGTTTACGTATGGTTAATGAATCTTGAAATATGTACTTATCTTGAACGTGTGTTAAATCAGTTTTAGTTAAGTAAAAGTATCGTATATTTATATTTTGCTCTATAAGTCCCCAGTCCACCAGGGATTCACCTCCATATCATCATATATACGGTTAACTATGCAGTATGTATAGCTGATACTCTTACACTGCTGGACCGATATTATCGAAACATAGCTAAGCCACCTTTCAAATGGAAAAATCGCATCGAAATCGTTTCATCCGTTTTAGACACAAACAGATATCGACGTCAAACTTATAAAACCCCTATTTTTGCGTCGGGGGTTAGCAAAAGAAGTTTTAAGGTCAATAATACTTAGTGCATTTACCTAATATCATAAATGAATTGGGACCAGTGTCTTAATTTTCACTGATGCGATAGTTTATGTCTAGCATTATTGAAGACACCCATATAATCGGAGTTGTACATATTGGAAAACCTGACTGTACATAAATAGTTAAAAGACAGGTATATGCCTAATAACGTACATAAATTGTTAAAAGACTAATCTAAAGATAAACAGGTTTTCTTTTATGAGTTGTATCGACATAATGTACTTGCCAGTACGATATAATGAATATTGATAAGAATGTTTACTTGTTGCAATAACATTTTGCTTGAAATTTGCTTTATTTCTTTGTTACTACAAATAGATATTAGTTACAGTTATTGCTTTGCATTACTAATGGAAATATATAGTGTAAGATCCGAAAATATTCTAGGTTTCGGTTAAATTGTAATGTATGTTATCCAAATAATTATAAATTAAGCGAAAGCGCTGGTATTTAGCTCTAATTTGCGATATGGTTACGAAAACTTTTTTAATTTCTTTTATTTCGTACTTCATTCAAACACACATTTCCTCTAGAGATATGAATAAATTTACGTGTGAGATTTTATTTCGCTAATATTATATTTTTATTATTCAGTATTTGTCTGATTGGCTTAGTGCTCCTGTTTTCTTTTTTCTTTAGTTGGTTACTACATACTATATACACATTTTAATTTATTTGGTTTCACCCACAGTATGATTGGAGCAAGAGACAACCTGCTTGATCCTCTATTAATAATTATTTTATAGAAAGAAAATTAATTACCTAATAAATTTGCATGAATGTATAAGAAGTGTTGTAGTGTCTCTTATTAACAACGTTGCCTTCATCTTTATGTGCAGTCAATTAATGATCTGGTAGTTGTTTATTGGGAAAATTGTGTAGTAAAATATTTTCTATATTCTAACATAGTTATTAAAAAAGTTTTATGACGTCTCGACACTTATTTAAATTACAATGGTAGGCAAAACAACAATAGGTACTAAGTACCTATAAATAACTGATCATATTGATGGTTATAAAGAAACGAAAGTGTCAGTAACGAGATCGGATGTAGATGCGATTGATCAGTACAGATAATGGGTAGGTAACGCGAACGCTAGGGTAAAAATAAAGGAATCGGTATGCGCCAGGTTGCGACTTTCTATTTTTAATCGGGCGGAGAGGTCGCGGGCGCGGGCGCCGGCGCCACAGCCTCCGTCCGCCTGATCTCTGGTGGTGCGCTCGCGCATTCCGTCACCGCTTGCGCCCCGGGCTGCGCGCACTCCTCGCGTTATTGTAACACTCGCGAGTTGTTTGTTTTGATTTGACGCAACTTATACAAACTCGGTCACTTAATTGATAAACAAAACCTAATTACCGCTACACATATAAATTAATTATAAACAAACTACGAACGCGTTGTAATGTTAATGATTTATATTACAATAAAATTGGACAATGACCTAGGTGGAATGCATTAGGGCGAATAGCCGGCCGGTATTTCGTTTGATTGACGTACGATACTAACCAGACACTATCGTTCTAAGGGCCGGTAATTCTACATCCGGCCTTAGACGTAAACAACCCTGTTCAGGAAGTTTCCCGGGACTAGTTGGAGTACAGGAAATGGGTGTGATCAGGAGAAAAAAGCGTAAGTTTACTTTCTCTTCGATTAGGTAACTTTATAGGTTCACATTTTTCCTAGTTATGGCATATTATTGAGATTGCGTCGATGTGCATTTTTGCTTAAAGTTGATATTGTTATGCAAGCGACCATCGTTTTGAATAGATACTTAAAAGTATATGAAACAATTATTCTCTTTGTTAACTGGTTAAAAGTGTTGTGAAAGAATAGATGTCGTGCTCTATAACAATATTTTCCAACGAGCGCGTCGACTTTTAATTTATTTTTTATATAAGACTGCACTGACATTCTATGAGAATACTCAATAGAATTTCGCACACCGTGCACCGTAGAGAAGCAATTATTATTTTATGAATAGGTATGTAACTAATTAAGTGTCATTCAAGACTTATATGACTTCATTGTTTTGCAAATTTTCTTAGTATTTAAACGCACATCATGAATTAAGTTTCGTCTTATAACTCATATAGTCAATGTTTTGTCCATGTTAAGTAGGAAATATGCGCAGAAGGATATTTCAAAGACGATATGTTTTTTCATAATAGCATATAGGTATTTAAGTCCTGTTTTTTAAGACCTCTAAAGTTATGTTCAGTTTTAACTGTTTGTCTATGTCGGTGTTGTCGTAGTAGCAAAAATATTTCTCTCACTATTCTAGCATCTGAAATCCAGGATAGTTAAGTTTCATTTCCAGTTGTGCCTTTAAAAAAGTTACAGCCATTTTTCTACATGGAGAGGTTTTGGGGTTAAGTCTATCTATAATAAAAAAATAACTAGTAAGTGAATAAAAGTTGTTATTACATTTTATAGCACTTATAATGGACATTTTATGGGCAAACAGATTCATAACCGCTGTTAACTGTTATTATATGTTTGACACAGAATAATTAAGCACTATCATGGTAATTGCTAGTGTCTATGTAACCCTACAATTTGTACACAACACATTGTGTTTTATTGCCTAATATGTCAGTATATTTTTATAGTTGTATTTAAAAGGTTGCCTTTTTATCTGCTAAATACAATTAATGTTAGCGTTTGTTAACCCATATTCTTCATGTAAATTTTTGTTTCTTGATTAGATTACCTTTTTACTGTAGATACTTTATAGCGGCTACTAGTTGCCACATTACTGGCCGGCATTGTTAGTGCAACTTCAAAAGAAGGAAAAAAGTATGTCATCATCATAACAGCTGTAAGAAGTCCACTGCTGGATAAAAGCCTCCCCTAGAATTATCTTTGGCGAGATATACCTAGCATAATCGCCACGCTTGTCAGGCTGCGATCGCAGTATGATGGTCATAGTACTCAGAAAGAAAATGCTGTCCGACCTCTGGTAGATATTCTCTCGGGTCAACTTCTACGCCCCCACGGGATGAGATGGGGTAATATTCTGATATTGGCCGCCATCACCACACATATAGTATGTATGTGAAGCAATTTCTCAGTTGTTTGAAAGCCGATTTATTCGAAAAGGAATGCTTTTGAAATGTCCCCTATAAAATTTGTTTTAACCGGTTAGTAGGTATATAAATGTTGGTGTTGGTTGTGTTTTATTAACAGACCTCAAGAAGGAGGTAAGTTCTCAATTCGGATAGTATTTTTTTACGATTTAACGATTACTACTATGTTTATGGATCGATTTTCATCACTCTTTTTGTTAGAATGAGTATGATTACGCGATGGTTCCATACAAATTTTGCTTATCTGATAAGAATATTAGGATTTAAAAGGATATTCACAGTTTCGTGATGTTATCTTATAATTTCCAATCGAATCCTAATATTATTATAGTCACTTAAAATAGTAAAATAGAAACTACTTATAAAATGTAATAAACAACCAAAAAGTTTAATATTTTAATATTTGAAATTAGGGCCAATATTACGTTCCCCATTAAAATATCACAAACTTCAAATGTTACTACTAAATAGAAACATTTGAAGTTTGCGTTATTCAGAATAAAGAACTGTATAATAATTAATTAAAACTAAGTAGTTTGATGTTTTAAAAAATAGAAACAATTTAATCAGGTATTAGGTCTACGATCTATCAGCTCCTTAAATGCTACTTCATTTTATAAAAGTCCAAGCAATTATTATTCTTTAATACAGTTATTTATTTATCCTTTTAAACTTTATTTTAGAAAGTGTGCTATGTTGTTCGAAATGGTCTTTAAGTGATATTTCCATTTATGTTATTCTAATTTATTGCTAATACATATTCTGCTATGATCCTAAATTGGCATCTCTCGTGACATTTCAACTTATCAATGTAGGTATAACGTTAAAGTAATATTACTTTAAGTTAATAGTTTTCTGTTTTCTATTCTATTATTAATATTTTTGAATGGCAATGCCTGCACTAGGGACTTAAATCCCTGAATCGTAGGAGACATTTCCAAACATTTAGTTAAGAACACAAAACACTCAAGACTCAAAATAACAATTATTATTATTATTATTAACAATACAGTTACTTGTAAAACATCAAAAACCTCACAGGAATAGATGGCAAAGACCATAAGCAACAACATTGATAATTTGTTAGATTTTATTTTCTTACAAAAATAAATATTAATATAATTTCTTGCTTGAATGTTTATAAGTCTACGCCCATCACAAAGTTTACGCAAATATACCCTTGCGTGGGTGCGGGAAGGGATGCAGCTCTAGCGCCTTTGAACTTGACCCATTTCTCTAGTCGCCAGTCGTCCGTGTAAAATGATTTTTTGAGTTATGTCCGAACAGGTTGTTGGTGTTTTACAATTAATCCTGTATATCGGTCCCATTAATAGTTGGCCTTGAAATTCAACCCGAAGCTCGAGAACACCGAGAGCATCTACCATAACTATTACACCACATTCGCAGGTGGATGTATCGATATGTTTATATGATACTTGACTATGCAAACCACAAAACAATGCGCAATAACATTATAACGCACTTGCGCTCAATGTCGTTTAAAACCCTTGCGCTTCTGTTCAATAGGCCATACTTCATGTACTTAATGTTCTTCATACATAACTAAGTGAGAAGGTGAGACATTTGCTGTGTTTTTAGTAGCAAGCTTATGCGGTCATCGTTTATGTATTTGGGAGGGTCCAAGTATTTCCAAACTGCGCAGTTATAAAGGTACATACCGACATAACACACCTTAGTAAAAAGTCGCTCTTACCAATAAGGTTATTAATATTTATATGTGGGACTACAGCCCTAGCTTTACACTTGCTCTTTATGAAGTAGGTAGATGACCTTTAATAAATTAGTCACCTTTCAAAATAGCTTCGTAGGTACTTTTATACGCAGGAACTATATACTAATAAAACTATAAATATACTAGTAACACTAGTCAGTTTTAATTTGGTGTCCAATCATCCCGTTATGTAAATTAAGCCCTTCGAAGTTGAGTTGAAAATTAGATGATTTGAATTTGGAATTCGTTTATTGAAAGTCATACGTCATATTATAAAGAACTTGAATGTTTTCAATGCAATGACGTCATACTAAACGGTTAACATTTAAGTGGATTCGCAGTCAGGATGTTTTATAGCAGACGTAATAGGTAACTTACTCGATTTATTTAGTTTGCTTCTCTTAAGTCTTAAACTAACCGAACCTAAATGGATGTTCCTAGTGATTTAAGAAAGGCTTACTTTCTTCTCTTTCCAAACTACAATTTTAGGCCCTAATTACACGCCTTTCGCGTAAATTGTAAGCTTCTGTTGCAATTACCTTCCATAACTGTGATTAGTGCTTGCGGGTCGCAGTTGCAACGTGAAACACATAAGTACCGTAATACCGTAAGTCTGTAGAGAGCGGCTTTCAGAACCAGATCAACTACAAATAGGTATATCAGGGCTTAACATTTTGAAAACCAATGCAACGAATACATTATGCATGACTTTCACGAATATATATTTCATCTTATTCAGTGTGCTGCACAAACAAACGCGATTTTGCAAGTATTACACTGGTGTCTGTGTTGCATAAAGACAGAGCAAGATATTCTATTCTTTAAAGTTAATAGTTATTTCAGTAAAGTGCAGTGAGCAGCAACTTATAGAATAATAATCTATTTTTGCTACATCCTGTATTTTTACTTCTTCAAGTTTATATAGTAAGCGACATCGAACATTTTCAAAAAAATTGTTCGATACGACGGGTGATATGGCTTTAGCCCAGTAAATCAGCTTGCCGGACATATACATTACCATAAACGTGGCCTTATTTTAAAAACTTAATTGATAGTAAGGAAATGAACGAGTCAGTTTTATCTATCTAGTAGACATTTGATAGCAAACTAGGAAATTCATTTAGAGAATCTAACTCCGAATTAACATAATGTATAGCTAGACATATAGGTTTAGATATGCAAATCGTTTGAATAGTGGTGTAATACCGTTGTGTGTTGTATGAAGTCATACATTTAGAGGTTTTACGGCGTAATGGTCTCGAGGCCGGTGTAGGCCGGCTGCTACACGGACGCCACACATTTACGTGTTTACACCATGTCGTATTACGCGGAGATACTTAGTGCCCACTACCGCCATTAAATCAAATTGCTTCTCTTAATTTAACATCAATGTTCAGCTTCCAAGCTCCTACCTCACGATTTATGCCGCCATCAAAGCTGCAATTACTTACGTTGCAACTAAGTTCTTAGTCTTTGCCTACAAAAAGCTACATTTACTGCGCATATAACATGAAAATTGCTCTACTGCTTTTACTTAAATGACTTTCATATAGAGTAAGTAAATACTTATACCAATTATTTATTAGTTACATGCTTATTCAATAAATTACTTACGGAATCATTTCTCAGCATTGACTTTCACCCGCCCGTTACATTTAGATTGGAAGTAAATTATCATCCTTCCTTGAAAAGAGCATTTTCCAATAAGACTACTGTAAAATGAGAGTCACGAATCCCTCTGTAAACTATCACGACTGGTTCGTGGATACAATAGTTATGTAGTTATTCTATTAAGCTTATCCGGGGGTGAAAGTATCGCGACTGATTGGCTATTGTAATGCAGAATACAGGACGCGGGTCGGGCCATTCTGGATCATGATTTCACTGTGGACCATTCATTCGTCTCGACATGTTGATTGTCGTGCGAACGTTACGAACTGACGCGTGATCATTTGTTATTCAATTCCGTAATGTTCAACATCTCTGGAATTAGAAATCTGCCTAGAAACGAACATCATTCATTTTTGCCGCACTTCGTTTGTTGTTATTCTTGCGATACTTTACTTCATTGAGTGAAATTCAGATTATAGTTTTTTACGGCTGGATAGTTCACAATCGTGACAATTGCTGATAGTAGATCCGTCGCGTAATGTCTGTATCGTGACTGCTTATTTTTATGGTCATGATCGTAACAGTACCGACCTTGCGGCTTGCACACATGTGCACTACATTTGCGTTCAAAGCGCATTGTTCATGTTCAAAGGTGGAGGGTCAAAATTACTCATGTGACGGCTCTTTTAAAACGCCCACTATCCTATTAACACAAAAGTAGACGTTGTTATAGTAGTTTGTTAATACTGCCTTGAGTTAGATGTGTCTATTGGAATCATGTGTCCGTCATTTCATGATATTGATGGTGACAAGGCAATTAGTCAAAGTCCCAAATGTCAACTAACTTATTACTTTATGTAAATCCTATTTCCTACTAATATCTATAATAAATGCGAAAGATTGTGAGTAGAGATGTATGGATGTTTGTTTATCTTTAACGCAAAAACTACCGAACGGATTTTGATGAAACTCTGTAGTAGTACATATTGCTTATGATGATGATGTCTTCCCGGCCGAATTTCGGTCACGGCGGCCATTCTCAATACTACTACATATTATAGTGCACAAGTGTGTGCGCAAACACAGGGGCACTTTCTATTCCATCACTCTCATGATTCGATGGGACGACTAGCGACACGACCGGAAAGAGGTCAGGTACAGGACCGACGGCTTAACGTGCTCTCCGAGGCACGTGGGTTTAATACCGCCAATTTCCAGACTTCGGGCTGATACTGAGAAATTTCTTTTTACGGAAAAATCCCAAAATCACTTTTTGGCCGACCCGGGATTTGAACCCAAGACCTCATTTTCTGCGGTTGAACACGCTACCGCTATACCAACGATTATATAATGTATAAAGATTAACGCGGGTAAAACCGCGACGCACTGCTAGTATTACAATATTTTCACGATTTATGCTTGATCTTACCGTAGTTAACAATGGATATAAATTACTATTACGCAAGCTACGGAACTCAATAGTCCGAAACAATTACATAATTTGTTATTGATACCGATACAGATATTCTTATCTAGTACGAACTATGTAGTTAAAATAAAATAATGTTTTTCTTCACTTTTACACTTGTATGCACTACATGACACAATCTTCAAATTTAGGAATGGCATTCATAGATAAATATAAGGTTTTATACTGATAACACTGTATTTTCGTTGAAAATGACGTAAGTAATCTATTTATATTTACTTATTAACACGTTTTCTTAATAGCGGATTAAACATTTATTTATTTAACACACATGCAATTATAAGGGTACGTACGTACTTAAAAATAATAGTGCTACAACAGGTTTTTTATTTAACATAACAGGTTATTTGATTAGGCAGGGGGAATTCCTACGCATGGCACCCGCAAAAGGTGTATGCGTGTGGGTATATCGGATTCACACCGAGTAAACCTTACCTGCCGTGGATTTCTGTTGACGCCTGCTGGGGGAGCCCCGGTTACGCGGGAATGCTATTCTTGTGCACTATTTTACGGCCTGTCCCACAAGATGTGGAACACGAGCCCTGAGTGTACAATTGCTGTCTTCCCAAAGCTGTTTGGCGGCAGTAGATGACACTTCCCTTATTGTCACTGCACCCTGAGGGGAAGTTAGCCCGGACCCCTCCGCTATCTCTGAGCGAGATCAGGTGGCTCCCGCTCTTATGCCTCCTTCTGCAGCATGGCTCACAGAAGGAGAGAACAGTATCCTATTTCGTGAATTTACCTACCAGTGTCGCACCTACGAGTGCTGGTGGGGACAGAATACAGATCCCGTCCGAACCCTGTGATAAAGACTCGCTTCTTGGCCTCCCTGGCCGGGTACTTGGCACCCGTCAAGCGTTCAGACTCGACGGGTGCCACAATGGGCCATGAATCGCAAGACACATAGAGCGTAGAAACAGTAACCTTCTTCCCGAGGACCCCTAAAAACTGGTGCAACGGGTCGGCCGCACGGCTCAATACTGCCGGGTGTGCTGCAACACTTAAATAATATTATTAACCGATTGTACATGATTTTAGGTGATATAATCAAAATTCAAATAGGTTGTCAAAATCTTAATTTCCTTATAAATAAAATTAATCAAATCTGATCGTAGTTTTTTCTAGTTAGCAGAATTGTAATATGCGGTATCAGTAGTACCGATAAAACAGCTTTTTCTTATAATGGGGATACATTATTATATTACAAAAATGTATAAAAAAATATAATCGTGTGATGGAAAGCGGCTCTAAAGCTTTTGACAAAATTTACACATTAGGTGGATAATTATTGAGGGCGACACTTTTTATACGCTTAAACAAATTAGACGTCAAAATCATAACGAGCGAAGCACATCTTCCTAGTTCCTATATATGTACTATCAACAAATGGCAGACTAGTTGTTGATTTCCTATATATCAATTAAATTGTATCCAATTTAGTAATAAACAATTATTTCGGAATGCATTTATAATAGCCAGTGACCTCACTAACTTGTTAAATTTGAATAGTATTAAATTACATATTAGGTTACAGAATTCACACATTAGGTGGATAATTAAAGGGGATGAAACTTTTTGAACGTATACACAAATTAGACGTCAAAATCATAAAGAGCGAAGCACACCTGCCTCCAGTTGTTGATGACAAATATGTAGGGACTTGAGTTTCGCTCGGTTTGAATTACTTAGATATCAGTTAACTTGTATCCAATTTAGTAATAAAAAATTACATCGGAATGCATTCATAATGGCCAATGACCTCACTAACTTGTTAAATATTATTTAAATTACCTTCCTTATGTTTGTGCCTCGGTGCTTATCATGTCATGTTTACTTAAGCCATGAAATACTATGACTTCAAGGTACTAAGTATATCCTAGAAGGTTCGTGAAACACCTTAGTGCAAAATAAGAAATCCTTATTCGTTTAATAAAAAAGGAGTTGTATATCAATGTTTGAACTGTCAAAGTGCTTAAAGGACAAATCCTCATGTCACGTCATTGTATTTTAATAATAAAGCCTGAATGGCGTTGTTTCTATAAAGTCCCCTTTTAGAATTGCTTTGCTAAATGCAGCTGGCTGAACTATACCCCGGTAACTTAGTACGTTATACTCAAAATACTTAGCTTTTTAGAAATACGACGGGTAGAAATAATGTGAGAGACCTGTGTGGCGTGTTGATAAAAGACCGTGTGCCTTTCCCTGGTCTTCCAGACCGGATCTAATGTTATAATTCTGATCAAACATTTCCATCGCATTGGTCTTGTAAACTTGTAGGCTCATTAAAGAAGAGAGTTAAAAAAAGATTGTGGAAAGTCTATGTACAGTGTTGGTGAGGGACGTTATGTCAGTTCCTTTATCCGGTCTTGAATAACCACGTCTGCCTCTTTCGTCTAAGAGTAACGTGATCAACTGTATATAATGAGTTCGCTGATACGAACGACTGCTACTGGTTTTTTCTAACAAGTGTAAGCAGAGCACAGTTTGGGATAATACACGAGACCAAAAGCTAAAGACGTAAGCATGTCGGCTTGCTCGGTAAAGATGTTATAGATAGTACATATTATGTTTGTTGATTGCACATACATATGCCTATTCTCCGTTACGACTGGCCCGGGATCGAACTCAAAATACAGAATGAAGAACCGTCGGTTTCCTATAAATTTAGTACAACTTTTATGATTGTCTATTGTTCTTAAAATCTTCTGTATTTAATAAAGGTGAATCAGTGTCGGAGCGAGCGGAGAGCGAAGCGCGCGTTGTGAGCGACCAGCGATGCATCGAAGTTCGGATTGCGCGCACAGCCGGCGGGCTCGGTCTCAGCATAGCTGGAGGACGGGGCTCCACACCTTTCGTCGGAGACGATGACGGCATATTCATATCCCGAGTAACGCCTAATGGACCTGCTTATATGGCCGGACTTAGGGTGAGCTTTTGTTTTATTAGTTTGATAATTTTATAGACGTCGGCTATTCCTCGGTGTGGTCTTATCCTACCGCATATAAGCAAAGTATTATTAGAATTTTTTGTTATAAAAATCTTATGTTAGTTAAATCGTGACTCATTCTGTGCTTTTCGGAGCGCATTCAGTTTCATACTAATTTGCATGGTAAAGACTAGTTTTAATCAAACTTGTGATATTTTAATGTATATCAGTGTATGCGTATATTTCTATAATTTTTGATATCACTAAAGTACCACAAAACAATGTACTTACATAAATACATAGATCACGCCTGTTTCCCAGAGCGGTAGGCAGAGACAACGGACTTCCATTTGTTACGAGCTTTGTATACCTCTTTCGCCACGTTTACTGTCATTATATTCTTCATACATGCTCGCCGGTTTAGGGTACTTCAGACCGTACTTCTAATATACTTATATCTATTTATTATTTTCTACAAAGTCCAATAACCCCGGATGCACAATGAGCTTGCGAATGATATGCTAATTGATTTTCAGGTTGGCGACAAAGTTCTCTCGGTGAACGGCACGTCTGTGGTAGAGGTCGATCATTACTATGCAGTAGAAGTACTTAAAGCCAGCGGGCCCACGCTCACATTAGTCGTGACCAGAGATTCACCCAATTCCACCCGGTGAGTTCCGTTTTGTGACTTATCTAAATGTCGCATCACAAAATATCGCGAGCGCAGTTCCTTTCTGAAACAGTGTGTAATTTTAATTTAACGGAATATTACGCGTACTGGAATGTAGATTATTAATCCGTGTTACAATTCGCATGTTATTACAATTATTAAATATAAACTAAGATTATTACCGTTCTAATATCATCACAATTGTTTGTTATATTGTAAATATTGACCGCCAAACTATGGCTAAAAAAGAGATTTAACGTGAGGATTAACTTGAGACAGAATTTGTATTGTAATTGAATTCGAATAATTTCTTTAATCATAATTATTGTAAATCGAGAATATACTATTTCAAAAATGTTATACTTTCTTTATCAATAAGATGAATGCAGTATACTGTGCGTGTACTTTGCCAAAGTCAAATTTGAACATTCATTATTGCACATTTAAAAAACTGATATTACTGAGAGCCTTCATTTGATACAAGAATTATCTATTGCCAGATGATTGTTTTAAGGTTTGGCTGGTTTTAGAACTGTAGTTTTAATAGCTCAAATCACTGTTTTATCGCGAGATTTGCATAAAAGAAAATATATATGAACGTACAAAATAATTAATAAAAATATTTTAAAGACAAGTCGGTATAATAATATAATTCTGATAATAATGACCTTCAAATATTATTGCGAAAATACATGAAGTTCCAGAAATCTTAACTTAAACTTAATTACCCATTACGTAGGTATCCATAACCTATGTATTATTAGGCATTCCATTAGATTCATCTCCACTACATTACGTCATTCTGTGAGACAGGTTATGTTGAAACAAGCGTAAACTTCAAAGTAAAAATCAATTTACATTTATACAGAACACACAGCCGAGCGCCAAGCGGGGCGAGTCATCATTCCGTATCAAGCACTACCGATACAGTATCCACACTAGAAAACGGTCAGGTAAGGCATTAACATCGCATGCTTCATTCACGGTACATTCTCCACATTATATAAAACCCGTGTGACCAACACATAACACAACTTTTTTCTTAACAAGCATAATTCACGTAATATGCGTATGATAAACAGGTTCCGACTGGCAGAGGCATACCGAACAAACCGCTTATCATCAGCAATCAATACGCGCAGGAGTTTGAGCCGGAATACAAGGAGCAAGCGACGACCCCGGTGCCGCCCGTAGTGAACTATAGCCCGTCCCCGACTGGGCACGTCACCACGGACACGTACCAACGACTGCAAGCGTCGCCGCCTCCTATTATCACAACACCTTATGTACCACCAGGTCAGTTTATAATAATAAGACTATTATTTAATAATTTATGTAGGTACACACATAAACCACATTAATGATAAAAAACAAAGAAGGAAAAGATTGCACAAAGTTACTGCTTATTTCAATAGAAATTTATTTCATTTTTTCATTCAATTAATCTCTTCCACAAGACCCGCGAGATGAGAAACTCATCAGAAAAAGACCATACCGTATGTAGATTTATGCTACTATATCCTACTAAGTGTTTTTATACACTTCATACTAATTATACATTATACAGGAGGCGCTCATAGCTAGATGCTCTCACCGGTCCGTAAGTGATCGGCGAGGTTAAGCAACTAGGCTCGCGGTCAGTTCATAGATGGGTGACCGCCAAAAGTGGTTTAATTCCTGAGCGTCTCCGTGCTTCGGAGGGCACGTTAAGCTGTCGGTCCCGGTTGTAGTCATTAGACAACAGTCGTTAAGCCATGTCAGAGGCCTACTGGGCGGCTTGAACAACTCTGACACTAGGGTAACCACTGCCCATACGATAAGTAAGTAAGTATACTAATTATACACAAACAGGGGACAGGATAGGGGAGAGGGATATATATAAAGATTATATAATATACTGCATATACAATGTACAGACGCCAGCACATCAAGCTGCCCCAAGCTTTTGTGATAAAGTTGAAAATCTATAAAAGAAATTTTACAGATAGGGGTAGCTGGATGTGCTGGCGTTTGTACACAAATATTATTTTCTTTCACTCGTTTTTAAATAACCTGATCGTAAATTGTCTAATTTATTAAAACTTTTTGAAAATATCATTCGTGAGGTTTTACCCATAACGATAGAGCTATGAACAACGCTACTGGAGTTCTTTTTTTAGGAAACAGCTTTCTGCAACTAGTATTTTTTTACACGTAGAGTGGGGAAAGATTTAACTATAGCTATGCAACTTTTCATGACTCATATGACTTTATATATGCAAATGTATATTAAACTGGTGGTACTGGGGGTAATCAGCGTATAACAAGCGTTTAGATATTGCAGATACCGGCAGGCTTGATCTATTCTAGCAATTTCTCCCACATAAACGACAATATTAAGACATCCTGACATATAACTTTTTGTATACCATGTTGCAGTATGCAAACCGTTTGGCACCATCCCTTCTCTTACGAAGTCTAGTATAAATCGGTACAGTAGCTTGTACTTAACCAATCGAAGTACTCATTAATTTAAAGACGACCTAACCTTTCACTAACCCGTGCCTAGATTATTGAAATTCCTGGTATTCTATTGTGAGAATGCAGCGAGCGAAAGGAATTAATGCAGAATTAGAATAGCATTAGCTTCGTTGCAGCCATACTTGGTGCCAAGTTCCACGTTTCTTAAGATAGAAATGGGATCGCTGTTGAAATTAACTTACATTGTGATTTCACTATACTTGCCGCTACTTTTCTATTGATAAGATTTCATGATGGACAGTTTTGTAATTGGCATTCAAAGGTTGTATATAGCAATAATCAAATCACTAGGAGGCGAATCGGAAAATAGTTTATTTGGATTTACTTATACTTATACCACAAAACAAAATACCGGGTTTTATATTTGCATTAGTATACGTTGTTCTTCCAAACGAAGCTTGCATTATGCTTAATTAACTTAGTACTTAAAGCATTTCATCCGGACTAACCACAACTATTTTAAGAATAGTTGTTTTATTTAAACTCGGTCACAGGCAACAATCATTGTTTATGTGCGTTAGCGACAATGTGCTCAAGGTACAAGTGCATATATATATATATATAATATGTAAACGTGGTGACGGTGGCGAATATCGTCACCCCATCTCATCCGGTGGGGGGCGTAGAAGTTGACCCGAGGGAATATCTACCAGAAGATGGGCAGCAGCTTCTTTCTGAGTACTATGACCATCTTGCTGCGTTTGCCAACCCGTCTGCCAAGCGTGGCGATTATAAGAATACCCCCCAAGATGATTCTTGGGGAAGGCTTTTGTCCAGTATGGACTTCTTGCAGTTGTTATGATGACGCCCGTAAGTGGCAAATGGATAACACTTAATACACAGCAGAGCGTTTAACACAGGCACAAAGATATATTTAATGTCAAAATTAAGATGACCTTAACTTGAATGCGTTCGCCGCACAAAGGGAGGATAATACGACGATTATAAGGAGATACAGTCGCGATAATGCAGTGCTTATGTCGTGAGACTAAGTCAACAGTTCTTTGAAATAAAATATTTTTGATTTGACTTCATCTGAAAGCGCTCTTATTGTAGTTACGCACATACGATTGCTTTTATTTCTAGTATACCAACAAAAGGTGCTAGTTCACACGACACTCATACGCGACGGTGCGGGGCTCGGGTTCAGCATAGCTGGCGGGAAGGGCTCCCCACCTTACCGAGACGACAGCGATGCCATCTTCATCTCGCGCATATCGCCACAAGGTGCTGCCGCTAAGGACGGCAAGATGCAAGTCGGAGACAAAGTGGTTTCTGTAAGTAATTCTTAAAGATTTAGATTTAGATTTTAGAAAGAGTAAGATTAGCAGACGATACTGGCGCCGTCGTCATTAGCACTTAATGGCGGACATTACCCTCTGTGTGTTTTATGTTTACTGTGACAGTTGTGGCAGTTTCGGTGACAGGATCTTGCTTAATCGTAATTACCTGGAACCTCAATTCGAAATAATCCTGATCTGCTTAGAAACAATCATACGGTAGGTTATATGCTCTTTAGATCATACGATGTTATTTCAATTTTTCTTTTAGTATTATTTATCAAGAATTTTCGGGCTCCAATGGCTTGCGGGTTTCTCTAGGGTCCGTTATCGATTGGCATGGTTAAGCTCCACGCACGGCCAGTCCATAGAGGGCTGACCTATAGTTATTTTAGCGTCTCTTTGCATCGGAGGACACGTTAAATTAGCTCACCCGGTTGTAATCATGAGACAACAGTCATGTCAATTTGTACAATATTGACATAAGGGTATTCACTGTCCCTGCAATGAAATGCGGTTATGTTATCGTATGTCTACGAAGGAAACTACTAAACAACCCAATCAGTTTATATACCAACATAAACATTCATTTTAAAAGCAATGTAGTACAATACTCCTATCGTAAACACAATTCCCGGCAATTTATTTGGCATTATACTGAGTTTCACTGAATATAACAACTTGACCGAAGTGAAAGACTTAATATAGATTTATTTCCTTAGATAAACGGCGTCGATATGGAAAGCGCTCCGCACGAATCGGCCGTGGCCCTGCTCACTGGACATGAGAGATTTGTAAGGCTCGTGCTACAGAGAACTATCACCACAGAACACGGTAAATAGACTTGACATACATATTTCTATGATATTATTATATGCGATAAATTGATCGCTTTGTATTGATAGTTTCCATTTGCGAACATTACAAATTTAGATTGAAAAAATGTTGAAAAAATTATGGAATAAATACAACATTACTTCAGCTATTTTTATCAATCCTAAAATATTCTAAGATGTGGATAAGAAATGGATTTAACAAAAAAAATTGGATCCTATTTCTACCGTTCTATATGTTAAGCTTCAATATATAATTTACAAAAAAAAAATGATTGTAAAAGGGTTGTAGTTAGCCATTTTGGGAACTGTCTTCAACCCTTCTAAGGCACATTCAATTTTGAGGTTGACCACATATGGAATAGTTGAACGGAATTATATTTTTTTTTGAAGGAATTAGTCTACATATGTCATGTCTTTTAATAACAATGTGGATTGTTATTAAATGGACAAGATTTCTTTATTTTGCGACATTCTGTGCGTGAAAAAAACGTAAGTTATATTGGGGTCCAGCAAGTAAGACTTTATAGTACTATAATAGCTTTAGTTATTATTATTATTACTTTATCTTCCATATGGGAAGATACAGTACTAAAGGTATTATGTTCGTTTTTAATGTGGTTATATCATTGGGTATAAAAAAAACAATGTTTTTATTACAAGTTGTAACCCTGAACTTATTCACCGTTTGAAATCGTATTCGAAACTTATAGACTGGAGCCTTAAGTTATTTCTTTTCAAGAAATCGTAGTATAGATAGCTTAGCTTATTTTAGTATAATGAATCCTATTTTTCCTTTAGGCGAGACGATCCCGCGGAAGTCAACATCAGACGAAGTGAGAGAGCACAAGACGAGTCTGCCGAATGTGAACGTCGCACCGACACCTAAACTCGATCACACGAGCACTCCCATCGGGAATCACACTACTACACACACAGCACCGCGCGTTTCTACACACGTCGCACCCACGCACACGCCCGCACCGGCGCCGGCGCCACTAAAACCGAACCATGCACCTATCACGACCGCCGTCCCACCGCAACCTGCACCAAGGAAACTGAGTCAAACGAATGGACAGGTGAGGCTTGGTTTGCTACCTACCATTTATTGGAACTCGGCCTAGCTTACTGTAATACACCCTCGGGCTTAGTTTGGTGGTAGAAAATGTTTAGAGTAGTTTTCAGACGATTTTCCTAAGCTTTTATTAGTAAAACAGTTGTAATTTTATCCAGTTTCAATATTTTGGAAATTGTAAATTATTCAAAATTTAAAGAAATATGCTAAATAACCGCCTAAAATTGTAATTAGCATATCGCTTCCCCGATGTATTATAGCGATGCGAATAAATTCAGTATCGTAATCGTTCCCTTCAGGCGAAATCGACAACTAACAGTACGAGCACACCCCTAACACCAAGCGCCGGTAACGTGCACGGCTCTAGCGACGAAGTATTCGACGACATACAGGTAAGATTAATTAATTAGAAAATTAAATATCGAATAGGAGATTCGCAGGTGATGGTATTGGTTTAACACGTTCACATCCGAGCTTGTAAGTCATAGCTTCCACCATTTTATACGCCCGCCTTACATGTATGTAGAGTAGTCGAAAGGTGGCGATGGCATTTAGCCTCCAATAGTTGCGAAAGGTATTATGTTCAATGCATTCCGAAGTATAGAGCTCATATTTCGTGATGTTTGGATGTGATATCAGTCATAGCTATTATATATCGGCTAAATGTTATCTCCGTACTTTCGTCAAAGTTTTTATATGCTTCATTTATTCTATACAATATTAGTTTCGAATTTATTCACATACGATGCTAACGTAACATTACATTTTGTTTATAAGTACAGGTTGGTTTGTATATGTTATGTATTTTAGTAATAGAAACACTACACTTTATCCGTATAATGGCCGCAATTCGAACATATATACAATTAAACTTGGTTTTAATATTGTTGCATTACTTTCTATTAAATTTCTTAGGAATAGGACAGGGCAGTATTAAATCTGCTGCTAAGGTAAAGTAATTTTCTTTTCATATTGAGACAATGACCAGCTTGAGCAATAGTTTGTCTCATTCGCTTCTTTGTAAAATGATATTTGAGAGACAAAGACAACATCTCTCAATATGATCAGTGTCTCAATTTGGATATGAGGGGTTAATTGACTAATTAATGCAATTAGCAATTTAACTTGTCAGTTTTGACTTAATTCAACTTTGGTTTGTCAATTCAGAAATGCCATGTTCTTTTCATATGATTTTTGAAAGGGAGGGATGAAGTGATATTAAAACTTTATTTATTAGATTAGACAGTTTTTTTCAGAATTAAGGCCAGTATTATCTTATTTGTATCCACTAGTTAGCGCATTGTCTACGCTTTAGCTTAATCCTTGTATAAATAATATAAAAACTATTGCAGTTAAACATAAATCGAAGCAACATTTGTTAATAATTATGCCATATTTCATTTAATAACTTTGTCATGATTTATTAATTCCATGAGATTTTTATGTATTTATGTATGGATAATGAATATTTCAGGTTAGTATTATATTGTGAGATTTTTGGTATCGTATAATGTAAGTATACCAAACAGCCGTTGGTATATTTGCGGCAAATGATGATATATCCGGGTAGAACTCACTTCTAAATAGCTCAATAAATAAAATTCCTTCTGATTATAATCCTCACCAATTATGCTAATTTCGATGTTATTGCGTCTCTTTTTAATCACTTACCAAATGAACAGGTCAGGGCATCTAAAGATTTATCTTATTGCGTCTCTTTTTAACTAGTTACCAATTAAACAGGTCAGGGCAGTTAACGATTTTTCAATTTCATTTCAATCTTATTGCGTCTCCTTTTAACTAGTTACCAAATAAACAGGTCAGGGCATCTAAAGGTTTATCAATTTAATTTCAATCTTATTGCGTCTCTCTTTAACTAGTTACCAAATGAACAGGTCAGGGCATCTTAAGATTTATCAATTTAATTTCAATCTTATTGCGTCTCTCTTTAACTAGTTACCAAATGAACAGGTCAGGGCATCTTAAGATTTATCAATTTAATTTCAATCTTATTGCGTCTCTCTTTAACTAGTTACCAAATGAACAGGTCAGGGCATCTTAAGATTTATCAATTTAATTTCAATCTTTTTGCGTCTCTTTTTAACTGGTTACCAAATGAACAGGTCAGGGCATGTAAAGATTATTTAATAATAATAAATCATTTAATTCGGACACAGTCCATATTATTTGTTAGTAATACATCTTAATAACTAGTGTTATTAATACCCAGAACACGACCACCTGTAGAGTTTAGGGATGTCCAGTGCCGGAACATAGGCAAGTCCCAGCGACAACCCAACACACTCAGGATGATTGCTATTCGAACTGGATCGCATGCGTTGCATCATGAAGGCACATCGTTTCCTTATGATGGCATGAAACCGATCTACGCTCTTTTCTGCAAACATAGGAGAGGCACTGCAATAACGCGGCACTCCGAACATCACCCTGAATGCGTTGTTATACTGGACTCGACGAATAGTGAAAGTCCGGAGATGAACGAATGGTTCAGGAAGTGAATAATCAAGGTGAACCCCACGTAAAGTGCCGCCATGCCTTGTTTACGGGCTAATCTCACTTTATCAAATAAAATATATAAAATTAATTTTATTTAATTGAATATTCAATTTAATATTAAACAATCCAAATGTTGGGCGAGTTTATCTGTTGAGAGAGGAAGGCATAATGTATGTGATCCTTCAACGATAGGTAAACTTTAGCGAGCATCTATGAATCGTGCGTAATAGCTTCGCATTTGTTAGTTTTGTATTTGTTGACTTCGATGCGTTCTGAATGCGCACAATATAATTTTCTTTGCCGACAAGGGGGTAATTTACACGACGTGCATTCGACCCATTATGATCTAAGGGAGCCCAGTTGCTACTAGGATTCTGTACCCTATCCAACCGATTCATAATGATGCTACGCATCTTGAGTGCCCCTTGGTACATTCGCAATAATAACCACGCCGAATTCTAATCGCCTACCATCAAGCATTGAATGAACCATCTCAACGCTTTAGACTAAGCTATGCTATGATATCATTTCTAATCCTGTACTTCTCACCGACCATCGTTCTATCTCCATCCTCCCTTGCCTATCTAAAGTACTTGAGTCCACTGTCCATAAAGTTACAATATGGTCATTGTACCACCACAGCTCTCCTAAAAGTGACTGGCGATATTGGGACAGGTGTGGAGGACACCATGGTAATTTTTTGTCTTAGTTGACTTCTCTAATGCCTTTAATACCCTTAGTCACGATGTATTTTTATGTATACTCTCCCATCTTAAGGTATCTGACAAATCTCTGGAGTAGTTTGTTTCCTATCTTCGTGGGAGTCAACAGTCTGATCGCGTCGGTGAGAATTCATAAGACTGGTGTGATTTGGACAATAGTGTCCCTCAAGGCTATTCTGTCTCCTATCTAGACACGCGGCAGCGTGTCAAGCCAAGTTCAAGCAAAGGAACTGACTAGCCAGCGCCGAGTGTAATATTACTCGAACCACTTGGTGCCACTTTTGATTCTTCTATAACTCAAAATCACTTTAACCTCAACACATGAAACTACGTGTGTTTAATTATATCTGTAAGGACATCTAGAAGCCCAAATTTCATGAAGCTAGCTCAAACGGTTATAAATAAATGAAGGTCAAAAAGTCGTTAATTTTAGTACTAACTGACTGACATATAGTAAATCAACCTAACCTACTTCCAGATGACCTAGAAGGATGAAATTGTGTTTAAGCTTAGGATTTTTTTTATTGTAATTTTGGAGCCACAAGCAGATATTTGAAACTATAACAATATATGTTTTATTATATTTGCTATATAACAGAAAAAAATAAGTGGGGTCCCCATACAAAAAACTTGTAATACGCGCTAAACAACCGGCCAACGGTGTGTCGTCGGCGGTGCGCGGCACCACTTAATTATACATAGAACAGAAGTAAATCTACATAAAAGCGATCCCGAGCAAAACATAAACATAGGCACCGCTTACGAACCGATCGATTTAGTTGCCTAGGTAATGTTATACCACCAAAAACATGTAAAAAAGGACAGTTCAATACAAAAATTGTGCTTGGCTGTAGGCTTCGCCGCAAAAATAATGGAGATCTAATTGAGTGCCAAGTTCTATGCAAAATCCAAATATGTATTTATAGGAAAAGAATAACATTATGTACAAGTATTAAACTCTATTTTATTTCTTTGCTTTATTGGATACCTATAACAATTGCTGTTATCTAAAAAAAATGTGCGATCTTAAAGTAGGTTAGATTTGACTTGTCCAGTTTCATCAATCAGTGATTTTATAAGGTTCTTTAACATATATTTTAATTCTGATAAAAACTGGCCAAGTCAAATCTAACCTACTTTAAGATCTCACATTTTTTAAATAACAGCTATTGTTATAGGTAAACACTACTTATTTAACTTCGTTATATAGACCACTTATTTAACTTCGTTATTTAGACCACTTTAACGCGATAGTCGTAGTGAAGGGAACAATAAGGACCCGGAATATATTATGCTTCTAGTTTAGTTGCTGAAAGCTAGCCGGCAGATCTATGACCATTCCGTAGGTGGGTAGAAATTTCACCCGGGAATAACAGACTCATCATAATTCAAAAAATGCGAGTTTTAATGAATTATTGCTGATTTGCTGGTTTGTATTTCCGTCAATCTATGATTATTGCAACCTAGCAGTAAACAACGGAAATATGGATGGAACAGTACGTATAAGAATTACGTACAAGACAGACACGGTCCTAGAAAATTTGTTATTTTAGATGACGGTACTTATGTAATTATTGAATACTAATATCGTATTTACTCGAGGCAATATTTAATTTATACTTGTTATTTGCATAAATTGTGATTTCTTATTTGAGTAGTTATTTTCTAGGTCAGAATATAATAAAAAAAACGCTAGTTAGGCCACAGCAAAAACCATGAAATAGGATTAGTCTAAGGATCTTAGCAGGTATGGTATAGTCATTGTGGCATAATATATCTTGGAAATATCTTAGGTAAATTGAGACGAGTATAGTTGAGGCCGTCTTAAGATTAGGATAATTGTAGTAAGTTATATATCCTCGTTCCTTCTTCTTTATCTCATTCTCTATGTAATCCTTATCCTAACTAGCCGTGGTTTTACCACATCTGACTCGTTGTACGTTGTGTAAGTTACCAAAGCAATCAATTAACGTATGGTAAACTAGTGCCAAGCTATTTGATTAATTGACTTAAAACATAGCTGTCTGACCTGAGCCCACAGCACAGCAACACTAGTAAATAAAAAAAAATACATGAATTAAGTATTCTGGGAAGACTTCTCAGCATAATAGATTAATGTCTTGTTACTTTTATGACATGTTCAACTGGCTCCGAATGTGGGACGTGAATTGGCTTAGCGTTTAAAATTTTCAGTATTTTTCACATTGCGCACACATTCTGGCATATTTTATAATATAGTTTTATATCGGTAATACTTACCTGCTGATTTGCATATTGAGAAAGTTGTTAATTAATATTTGGTTTTAAAAATAAAACCAACTCAATTGATAAATAAAAATAAACTACTTTGCCAGCAATATAATTGGCCATATTTTTTCAAGTATTACACCATCGACGTGTGCTTTTTAATATAAACTCAAATTTATTAAAATAACGCTTTGTTATTAATTTACGTTAGTTTCTTCTTTTTCCAGTAGCTTATGAAGAATTAATTTTAAATTGTTGTTCAAAGTTCTAAATATCTGCTGAACCTGTAAGCTCAAATTTCTTATTGATAGATTAGAATTGCCTTAAAAGGCAACATTAGATATTGAAAATGTACTTTGAATCTAATTGTTTTTGTCAAACTTCCGAGTTTTGATGAAGTTTCCGACAGCATGATATTGCATGACATGCACGTATTGTTATTATTTTATCATTAAAATAGTGCATCAGTGTACGAGAATTGTATGGAGAATGATGTGCCGAATCCTTACTATCCCTTTCCTTCCACTATCCGCCTTTTATTAGGGCATTAATGCATTTAGACTGATACGATGTGAACGTGTTAACCGCGCAGCCGTCGCGGCCAATCACGAACGAGGAGTTCCAAGCGATGATCCCGGCGCACTTCCTGGGCGGCGCGCGCGCGCGGCCCACCAGCGAGCCGCCCGAGCGCGGCGTGCGCGTCACCGTGGAGTGCGCGCCCGCCGTGGTGCTGCCGCCGCCGCCCGCCGCGCTCGGCCGCGTCACCGAGACCATCACCAAGTCCACCTTCACCGAGACCACGGTCACGCGCATCACCGACAACCAGCTCGTCGAGCCGCTCATCATCGAAGTAAGAAAGCGCCCGGCGCCGGTCGCGCGCCCCTTGTCTTACTACTGCGCGTCGACTTCGCAACTTCAGGCAGATTCGAACAGAGCGAGTTACGCTTCCTCTATACTAATCGCTTAGCCTTCCGAATATAGTTAATCTTGATAAGCGATAATACCGAGCCCTGTTTGATGAAACCATAAGCCAATGCGAAGTCGATGCTGCTATGAGAGAGAAGTACATAGAAGCAGGTGAAAGGTAATATGCACGTTTTTGCATGTTCAGACGAACCTTCTTTTGGTCCTGAAAACAAAGTCTGATTTGATTTATTTCATCTTCATTCAAATCTTTACTGTCGTTCACATGAATCCATTTATTACGCCATAAAATGTGATGTGTAATATGCTGCATACCATACTGCGTTAATATTGTGAAAAGTCTTAACAGAAACAGTTTGTTGAAAGATGCAGTGTTCTCACTTAATCACGTGAGACAACGTAGGCTTTGGTTTAAATGCTATCTTCTAATAAATCATCTTCAGTATAGAAATACGGTGTCATTGTTGTGTCAACAAAACAAAAACTCGACAAGTTTATATAATTCTCCACAATAAGTAAATGTTTTTAGTTACAAAAAGTAACTAATTACATTTTAAGAGCTGAAGGTACACTGAACGACTGTATCAAAATGCAAGACTTCAAAAACTGGATGTGGAGTGGACTTTAACAAAGTTTTTAGCTATAGTTGTCCCAGTTTTATATATTTACATAGAAAAACCATCAGCTACTTAACCTGAATTAGACACACAGAATAAGGAACAGTGAGCCAATTATATGTATTCACAACTATCAGTGATTAGAAAACACATTATAAATAAATAAAGAAGTTTTATATAGATTTAGAAAAGGCTTAAGAATAAGAATATTTAAAAATTGATTTAAGTAAAATATTACGTTCATAATAATCCTTGCTCGCTGCTTATAAATATATTTTTTTCTGGTAAATACAAAGTTCCTATTCAATGCTCCAATCTCAAGTTTGGTTTAATAGAACACATAGCATGTGCAAGCAGTCGTTTCGTGAATCATTGCTTGTTTGGAATGACTTTCAACATGCTTTAGGCATTTTCGATTTACATGCATGAATATATCGCGTCTAATTGCATGGCTAGCAATTTTAAAGTAGAACTAGCGCTTCAGTCATGCAATAAAGTCCAACATCCCGCGTGTGGCGTTGCATAATATAACTCAGTTCTGCTACTCACAAAATAGCTCCGGACAAGCCTTATACTACTTCTTACCGTTATTCTATGCACAGTTAGAAATCTACTCTATGTCTACAACGTGAAAACTTACTTTTGGTTGTTTAAAAAGCCACAGTAAGGTTAAAACTGATTTAAACTATTATTGATAGGACGGAAAGTTATCAGTAGTCTTAATAAAGTTACGTATGAATCTGTTGTTTTGAAAATATGGCGCAATTTTGTTTCATATAATTTCTATACCATTCCGAATATTGAGATTCAAAATAACTCCTCGGGTAGAGAGCTACTATTCGGTGAAGTTATTTTAGACGACTGTAATTTAACTAAAACCTGTTGGAATGTTATGGAACCAAAACAATGCATTTATGATTTGCACACATAATTTTATAAATGCAATTTTAAATTCGTCGCTTTAAGATTCAATTTAATATTAGCAACATCTAATTAAGATTTATTTGTTGTTTCAGGAAGTGACGCTGTTGAAAGAAGGAGGATCGCTCGGTTTTAGTATCATTGGTGGCACAGACCATTCATGTGTACCATTTGGTGGAAAAGAACCCGGTATATTTATATCCCATGTGAGTACATTCTTTTTTCTTAGTCTTAGGCTGTTTAGTAAAACAGCTCACCTTTATTTAATCATAGTGATAATGATAGTCAGTAGTATAATGGAGTGTGTACCTCGCAGGACTACATCATAAGCAACAACTATTGTTCTACATATTCGGACGTAACTCAATGTATGAAAAATATTTTTTGAAAGTTTTTGCTGTACCTACTGTCGTGACATTTGTAGATCTATGTTTCATTCATAAACTAAAGGACAACGCGCGAACGACGCTAAACTCGCGCGCGTGTGACCGTCTTTGCGATGCTCGTAGACTTATAAACATTCAAGCGGCAAATTAAATTATTACTGGTTTTTTTTTATGAAAAAGAAATCTAACAAATTATCAAAAGTTGTAGAACAAAAGTTGTTGCTTACGGTGTCAACTATCTAGTACTGCGAGGTTGTTGGTGTTTTAGAAGTCACCCTGTATGAAGCTAGGCTAACATCTGTGAGTATTATATAGGGTGTAAATGAACTATTGGAGGACATTTAAGGACTCTGCAATCTACCTATGAAGCTGAACTGCTTATTAATAATCAATACCAGTTTACGAATATTAGAAAATGAGTATCACCATACAAACTGTATGAGGTATATTTTATGTTTGTGTATTTTGCATATTGATGTGCAATCTGTACACGTTGTTCATAGTTCCATGTTGCTTAGGGAATTATAGCTCTTTATATCCACTATTGGTTTTGTTATCGTGAATTGCATATATGTATAGTTTCACGCTCTAAGAGGCATTTATTTCTTAGTGCTTTTGCAAAAAAATAACTAGTATATGGCAGTGGGCATAGAACCGACGGCCGCTGGGGCAAAAAGGTTCTCGAGTGGAGACCATGGATGGGAAGACGCAGCGTGGACAGGCCCCCTACAAGGTGGAACGACAATCTTGCAAAGATTGCGGGAAGCCGATGGATTCGGACAGCACAAGACCAACCATTGTGGGGAGCCTTGAGGAATGAGGCAGTGGGCTTCTTTCGGTTAATATGGTGCTGATGAACTAATATATTCTGTGTACCAGGTGGTGCCCGGCGGGGTAGCAGCTCGTTCAGGCAAGTTGCGTATGGGCGATCGTTTGATCAAAGTCAACGGGACGGAGCTCACGGGCGCCACACATCGCGACGCGGTGCAGCTGTTACTGCAGCCAGGCGCCACGCTTTCACTCACCGTACGCCACGACCCGCTACCGCAAGGATTCCAGGTTTGTGAAACCACTGTAAAATATATATACTGTGACACAGGATTGATTGGCTACAACTGAATACTGATTTCTTGTCAATGTATTTGGGAATGTTGAGTTCCCCGATAAAGCATTGAAAGCCCACTAGACTACCAGTAAACGTGATGTAAATAAAAAGAGTCTAGTAGAAAATTTACCCTCGGATAATGAGCGTAGAATGATTTTTATATATCCGCTTGAGTGTGCAAGCCGGGCGTTATCAATACCGTAGAATGCGCACCGCTTACGTCATGACTTAGCGCGTATGGTTGAGTTCTGATTATCAATGGTTTTTGTTGTTATAAAAACCCGAGACCCTTTTGAAGTGTTGTTATTATTAAAGTTCATGAGTCAACCTTGCTATTGATGTTAAAACTACTTCAATATAACGTTTGTTTGTTTAGATAAATAGGCTGGAACATGAACGTATCGTAAATATTATGAAAGTAGAACTTTATTATTTTTTATTTCCGAAAGTAGATCGTTTACCTATGCATTTTATTTGTTTATATAGTGAAAGAGTTAAATATACATACAAAAAAAAATAAAACACATAATTAATAGTATAAAAATATTATTTTTTATCCATAATACTGTTTGTACAAATTTGCCGAGAGGAGAGATATTTTTAACCTAAATTAAAAACATCATAACTTCGTAATCCTTAAAGGTATATTCAAAATATGTTCACTACTTAAAAGCTAGATTTATAGTACACAATTTTTGTGAAAATAATGATATTCAAATAAAACAATAACACAAACATTTGAGATTCTTTGTAGGTACTACCATTTTCAGAAAGTCTTTAGGTCAGTTTCTGATCACGTCACAAACCACACAACTGTTTTTATTTAATAGAGTTTTATTAATTTTGCACGCGGATACCACTTCAACTAACTGTTTGGTGTCAAAAAGTTACAAAATAAACGCTTAATAGCATCAGAAAATGAGGTCACAAGAACTTGCGTACACTTAACTAGCCACTTGCGTCGAACTACAGCCGAGAGCGACACTTAAAGTTTTTTTTTTTAAATGTTCTACAACGAGTATGGTATTGTTATACATTTTTAAGCAATCATAGATAAGTTTTTAATGAAACAGATACAAAAGTATCCGTGTGGATGAAAGAGATGGATTATAATTAGATGCTAAAACGAACCTCAGTTTGGCGCCGAACAAAATGGTAGTAAACTACCAATGCGCACTCTACGGTATAGTCTAAAATGGTAGCAAACTACCATTGCGCACTCAAGCGGCTATATCGCTAGATGGAGAGTTTAGAATGAGGGTAGATGTTTAAATCTGATAACTGAACTTTGAAAACTGATTAAGTTAATCTTTGAGCCAATCTCAGGCGCTAAATACATTATCCACATATGCAATTATTATTAGTAATATAAAATTAATTGTCTAAATTAAATTTCTGTTTAGGTTATACTTACGTATATGTATGTTTAAAATTAAGATATTATTTGCTTAAAGAAATTATTCATTTACGTTTTGACGCAATCCTGTGTCACACAATTATTATATTTAATGATATTCTATCGACTAACCATTTAATTGGAATTATAATACTTTTAATTCGAATACAGTCCCCAACATTGGGTATGTCTTGCAATGAATTTTCGTAATTTGTATATATAATACACATCGCAAGCCGCGCAATGTTTTGCATGTCATGCAAGTAACCGAGTTTTGTGATATACCATTGCCATGGTGACAAGTTAACAGCATAATGTGAATTGACGAGTAGAATGGTTGAATTTTGTCGCTTAAAGTAGTCGTTTGGCGGTATGAGATTAACGACGTATTCATTGCGCTTATGCACTTGCAACTTCAAAATACATTTACTGACAAGGGCATTAGTCTCTTTGCTGCGAGTTCTGTCGCTTAACTAGTTTTTCGTACTAAACGACAGCTTGAAAGTCTTGAAAAGTGTATTGAGATTGGATTTTGAGTAATTTTGTCGTTTTAAACGCGAAACGTTATTTTGTTCCACACGTGCGCACGTCACGGTCATCGCCCCACGTTCAGGGTCTCATTCAAGTTGAGATTGTCGATCAAACTGTAAGTGTGAACGTCGTTCGGCCATCTCCAACTATGTGTGTTCATTTACCAGTTTTTATGTCAATCCCCATCCAGTCAGTCCGTGTGCCCAGCTATCGTCGTGCTCAGAATGTTTATTTTGTTAGCTTCTCCTTTTCAGTATAAAGAAAACATCCAATTTAATGATGAAATGTTTTGTTGCTTTTTAGCTTTTCTTAGTGTTAGTCACACCAAGAGTTTGTGCCCCTTATCAAAATATTTTCTCTGTCATGTGCTAGGTTTTATATAGTTCGAATGACTGCTTCTGTCTTGACTGCATGAAGTATTTTACAGTGGCTTTGCATGTTAAAATTGTGTGAACGTAGTTTCCAATAGTTACCCTGTCTTTAATTAGTAACAGAACGAAAATAGCGCTCAAACTTTTATCCTTTTGAATTAGTTACAAATTTCGACTGTCGATTCGAATAGGTAAAACTATAACTGCTTATTTGGTTGTATAGGATCTGACAATAATCAAGCAAGAGGGTGAGAAACTAGGGATGCATATAAAAGGCGGTCTCAACGGTCAGCGAGGAAACCCCAACGATCCCAACGACGAAGGTGTGTTTATATCGAAGATAAACAGTGGAGGTGCTGCCAGACGGGATGCTAGACTCAAAGTAAGTGCTATAAGTATTATCCATGACTTATATTAACTGTTATAAATATAATGTGCTATAGATAGATAGATAGATAGATAAACTCTTTATTGTACACCTTAAGAAATAATACAAAAGCGACAACATACACATTATTATAGTACAATTGGCGGCCTTATCACTAAGTGTGATCTCTTCCAGGCAACCTAGGTAGTGAAAAGAGGAAGGAGTTACAGAGATATATAATGAGTTCTCCAGCAGCCAAATTTGTACTTTAATCCAAAGCATGCGCTTTTCTCTATTTATTCATGGGCAGTTGTTCCTCTGGTGTCAAAGTTATTCAAGCTTCTTAATAGGCCTCTATCATGGCTTAAGTTAACTGTTATCGGATGACTAAAGCCGGCTTAATGTGCCCTCTGTATGTTAATACCCAAATGCTGAATAAATTTCATTATTTCATCAATGTGATGATGTTATTTACCAGGTTGGCATGCGTCTATTGGAGGTGAACGGCGTGTCGCTACTAGGAGCGACACACAACGAGGCGGTGAACGCGCTGCGTTCCGCCACCCACGCGCCACTTCACCTCATAGTGTGCCACGGATACACGAGGCCCGAGAAGTACACAGTAAGTTCGTTAACCACAGCCAAATCAGGATATGATGGGAGTTTTGACTTCTTCATGTACGTGTATTAGCTAATTACGACAGCTAATTGAACCAATCTCATTGTTTATTGATTAGGGTTTCAGGTAGTTTTTGACCTCCATTTAATAATAATAATAATCTTTATTGTTCTGAAAAAGCAGTTAAGTTGGTTGGTTGTTCATATAGATTTATTTTTATTAGACACGGAAAAAATGGAATTGGTAATGTGAAAAGGAACATTTTCTTTCAATTTTTTAAATTAAATTCTAATTTATTTTATCATAGGCGAAGATTTAGTGGATAATCACATCTGTTGTTAACAAAATTGAAACAACCGTTGTAGTTTAATTTTTATATTTACCGTCATCTTAATCAATTCTGAACACCCAATTTGGGGCATGGAAAAACATTGCCTAATAACGTTCGCCATCGTTACAAACAAATGACGCTGTTTTTTTAAATATAACTGCATCCATGTAATAAATATGATTCTTTACATACTATATTAGTACAAATTTATGGTGCTACATTCAAACTTTTAATTCTAATTTTTTCTACGTTATATACACATGATTGCACCAACGTTAAGGGAGAATTTATTTTTGTTTTGTATTAATATTTTGTGTTTATATTATATTCTGGATTAATTTATATATTGGGATAGTACTGGGTATGTATTTTACGTGGTGTGACGTGAGCGTACTTGTAATGAATCACTGTGAAAGTAAATCGAAATTAAGCTAAAGCTGTCAAAATCCCAGCATATTTTGATTTTTTTAACGATTTTTTTTATAATTTATGATTACACAACATAAAAGTATGAAATACATAAAAGATGTCATGTGATACACAATGCTTGCTTACGTTCACACGCTATTTTTGACATATTTATAGTCTGTCCACTTTTTATTTATTTTAAGCACATTTCTGAGTGCATTTGACATTTTCACACAAAAATAAGCTACTACTCCATCTTTGTTTTATTGAGAAATCGAAGGATTACTTTTTATTGTGCTAAAATTATCTGAAACTTAATTTATCTATGTACTCGTATGTATACATCTAAATGTTTAGTGGGTTAGTCCAGAAAGGGCAGCACTCACTGCTGAATTAGCAGCAATTTATTTGTTCAATAAATTGGGATTTATTCCGGGTGAATAGTTGTTTAAGAGTAAGTAATAAATCATAAATGCATTTTTTTTCTGGTACTCCCGCTGCCAACGGTTAAGTTTCTTCAGGGTAACTTCTAAAACACCAACAACCTCGCAGTACTAGTTAACACCATAAACAACAACTTTTGTTCTACAACTTTTGATAATTTGTTAGATTTCATTACCATACAAAAATAGGTAATAATTTAATTTGCCGCTTGAATGTTTATGAGTCTACGAGCATCGTAAAGACGCGCACCCGCACGAGCTTAGCGTCTTGCGCGCGTGCTTTCGTTTATTAATTAAAAATAGACCAAATGTCACGAAAATACAACAAAAACTTACAAAACATTTTTATTTTCATGCATTCAGTTATGTCCGAACTTGTCGAACAAAAGTTGTTGCTTATGATGATAGGAATCTAGTCTTACGAGATTTTTGGCGTTTTACAAATAACCTTATATAAGTAAAATTTACTTTAACCCAGCTGGAGTAGTAGCATTATTCTAGCGCTTGTTAGAAAGAAATACCCACAGTGAATGTTTGCACAGACTGGTAGCGAGAGCGGGACGGCCGACACGGGCGGCTCTCTGTCTCACTCAACGTCAAGTCTGGATAGGGATGAGCCATTGCACCAACAGCAACAGGTCGGTACTTTTTTATTTTAATGCTTATTCGTTTATGTTTTAATTTGCCTGTTTTATTGTTTAAGATTTAACTTCAGGTAAATGAAATCAGCCAGCAATATTTTAAAGAATTTCTAAATTTACCAAATAGGTACTAAAGAATCAATCGAATATCCGCGAATTATTTATAGAAAAATATTAAATATGTATTCATAATTGATAACGGCGGAATTTATTCGATTTGCAAATAGTAAAATTATGTAAAACCTTTTTTCATTTTGACTACAGGAGCAACAATTCCAACAGGACCTTGTTGAGTTTGAACATGAGAAGCAAGTCGCCGAAGTCAGAGAAAAGTCTACGCCTGAAAAGGTAAGTGTTTACTTAACTGCTTTGTAACTGGACCACCAATAGGACTTCAAAAATAGTTGATTTTTTGTAAAATTATCATGTATAAATATGAACAATATGGATTTTACAAATATCCTGCGCTTGATTTACAGAGGGACAGTAATGGGTTCCAACATCAAGCAGTGCATTACTACCCCTCTGCAGGCAAAGAGCCTCCACTCGCAATGAGATAGGCCATAATCCACCAAGCTTGCCTAGTCCCGATCAGCAGACTTAACATGCTATCATGAACATTTTTGGTGTACGCTGAAACATGCAGGTTTCCTCACCATGTATATGAATTTGAAGTCAGTGCTGTGCGCCTTGGGTTTGAATTCAATACCACCGATTCTACAGTCCAACAGTTTAACCACTAAGCTTCCTCTACCGCAAATATATCTTAGAGAGAACTGTAATTTTATCGCCTGGAGATACCATTAACTGGTCACACCAGATTAGAACTATGTAAATTTACCTTGATATATCTTTAACATCGCAATTAACTCAATGCCGATGTTTAATTAACATGCCAGTCCTTCGATTAACTGGCAAGATTTACACATTCGGCGAAGGAATTTACACTAAATTTACACGATACTGTATTTTGAGATGAAACTTAGATCGGGACTCGTAAAATTCAACTTGATACTTAATATATCTGTGGGTATTAAATTAAGGTATAATTTTAAACTATAACTTCATTTAGCTTTGCTATCGTACAATAGTTACACTGTTGTAAGATACCTACACAGCCCTGGCATTCCGAGATAATTTTAGTGGGCGATAATAGGGAATAAATTCAATACTCTTCCAGAACATTGTTAGACACAAATTAATTGTAATATAAATACATACAAAAATTGAGTTTGTCGTCTTGCATAGATGCTATTATGTTGAAAGAACGGTTCGTAATTAAATAAAACGTGTTTTTAGGTATTAGACATAGTTCATGCCGTAGAGAGTATGGCTCTCGAGCCCGCACCGCCCATCTCACCCGAACTGCAACACAAGACGACCACCGTAGTCATGTCCAAACACACACTGCAACCTCAGGTTAGTAGAACTTTTATGTGATATATAACATAGTGTATAGAGCAAGCGTATCCACACATAGAGGCTAGGTATTGATACTTAAATTATACCGAATAAAATGACACAATCGATATATTTCACAGTTTAAGTAAATTCATTGTTACTGACTTGTTAACTAGAGTACATCAACAACTATGCGCCAATGGTGGACAGTCACAAAGAATATACATATGTATTTTCACTCTAAGTTGGTGTCAATCTAAATTGGAGCATAATTCTATCCAATCGTAGCTGAGTTGTTACATTTGCAACTGAATAATATCTGTGTGAGTTTGTCTAGTACTTTAAAATGGAAGTTATCAAAAGACCTTCACAAAAGAAAGGAAAAATAATTGTAATCTACGTCCATAAAAGTAATTCTAACACCTATTCGTAATCAGCTACTCGCTTTCAAGTATTTGTGGATACGCGCTATAGCCTTAATTAATAAAATAGCCGAATAAAAAGCTAAAATTCGAAAAAATTGTAACAAATAAGCTAGTAAAATCACAACGTAGGAACTATTTAATTAGATATTGTTGCTAAGATGCTAGTTAGTTTTTACTTACACTTCCTTTATATAATCAGATACCTAATTTCTAACAACAAGTCATTTTTATTAAGATATTGATCTAAATTCTGAGATGGCTTTTGAATTCAATAATATTAATCTGTTATCAATTTATTTCCTTGTCCAATGTATATAGTCGACCGCAGAGCATATCATAGTAGTGATGTACAGTCAGCTCCAAAAGTTGATGAACAGAATGTATATTTAACAGTACAGTTACGGCGTCAAATCAGGGTAATCTAATGATATATTTAATGGATGTGCTGGCGTCTGTACAGACTTTTTATCCATTAAATATTATCATTAGATTACCCTAATTTGACGCCGTAACTGTACTGTTAAATATACATTCTATTCATCGACTTTTGGAGCTGACTGTACCTATCTTAACCGAGAATAAAATTATACAAATCTCTATCTGCCATGATTTGAATTGTTTGTATATAAATACCAATATTAATTAAAAATATTAAACGGTGAACATGGTTTGTGGTCTGCTACACAGTTTTGATTAGCATGCATGTAATATTAAAAACGTATTATAATGGTAATAACAATACTTTATATCTTTAAATAAGCTTTATATTTTGATAAACATTTAATTTTTTTATTACAGCATGTTATAAGATTTTAGCTTTTGTATTATACCTCCCTATAATAACTTGTAATTAGTATTTTCAAGGCCGAAACAATACTGCTATATAACCGCACGATAATTTCCGATTTTGATATCGAGGCATGCACTATGTATATTTTGTAGTATAAGTATCGCTTGCATGAAAATATACGTAAATATTTGTATTGAATACTCTTAAGTATACTATGCGTATGTTAACCTTATCTTCCAAAATAAATGTTGTTTAGATTTTATACGGGCCTCTATTAGGTAGCTGGACTGTTGTAAAATGGAAGGGTGGCACTTTATATCAAAAACTTCTGTGCACCAACTACTTTCTTATGGTCAATTTTCTGTCTCAAGACTATAAATGTACCAAAACAGTTACAATGATAATAATTTTGCATGTATGTACCCTCATTTTCTTTAAGTTCTATCTCTTGGGACGTCAATAAAATTTATAATGTATTTAATAGATTTTCTAAGTGTATCCTAGTATCGTTAGAACATTATATATAGAGGGACGATGTTGTTCAGTTATTATTTTAATTTAATGTAGCTTAGTTCAATGTCGTCGTGTGTTAGCTTGAATACGGGTTCCGCTTAACTGGTGCCTATTTAATGACAAAGCGTATTACGTCCATTGCAGAGCTCAAACGGTGAGGGAATCGAGGAGAGCACATAGTACTGCAATGTTAACTACTGTCCAAATTAATTGTAAATAGTTCTTATAATAAATGGATACACATAACTTGTCCAATTAGTATAAATTGATGTGAACGATTGTTGGTGAAATTATGTTCTGTAAAATTCAACAATAAATAGACATAATTATGCATTTATCTTTTTTGCTGACCGTTATAATGAATGTTAATTAATGAACTAGATATTATATTGATGTTTTATGTAATGAAGTCTAGATTTATGAGGCAATGCCATTTATGTTGTATTGAAAGTTTGGTGTCCATGACTTTACTTAATTGTGGTCTCAGCATACTTACAGATTCCATACCAGCGACTTAGTACGAAGTATTGAAATTAGATCTCTCTTTGTTTCTAATATGAAGAACCATTTTACAAAAGCAAGTCATCCTCCCACAGTTCTTTGCAAAATATTCTTAAAGATTTATATCAATAAAGCTCATATTTCAATGTCAAACTCCCGAGTCGCGTTGGATCGGTAACTGTAATTATGCTATGAACATGAAGCGTATAAAAAAAAATCAGTGTCTACAAAATATACTTGTTATGTTATGTGGTTATGGCGTCATGCTATTTGAATTATTGTAATCAAGTACATGTGAAACATGGAAATATTCATTATAGGAATAATATTGTATGATGTAATATGAATGTATATAAAATAAGTAAATTTAACCATTGTATTTAGATATTAAGGAGAAGGGTATATCGTAGTTAAGTATATTTGGTATCTGTCGTAGTGTTATATGTTGAGTTGCTGGACTTACACATTTTCAAGTCCTGTACTATCAATTTCTTTATACAACATAATTTAATATGTTGTTTTATATTGTATTTATATTCTGCGCCGTAATTAGCAATTATATGTTCTTTGTGAAGGCTACATACTTAATGACTGTGCGTACTTATAGTTAGTATAGAGGTTTTAAATTTATTGATACATTCAATCCAGTGCCTCTGTGGTTTTGCGGTTGCATGTTCATCTGGTTTTTACCGGAAAAAAATATCAACAGCCCAGGCGAAGTCACCTCCGTCTGGATCACGACCGTGCCGGCTCGCCCGCCTTATCAGTTATGGGACTTGTACACACGGCGACATATCATGCTATACATTTCCAGTATAAGCTGATCTTGCGTTGTATAGGATTTCCATACAATGAGAGGTCAGCTTATATTGGAAATGTATAGCTTGATATCTAGCCGTGTGGACACATATTTGTACGCGCTGGTTTGAGACGGATTGCGATGGTTGAAATTCAACTAGACATAATTATTACTTTATACAATCCAGCGTGACCAATTAAAATCATGTCATATGATAATTATAGAGAAATATTTAGTCTATAACTGCAACTCCATTCCTATACACGCTCTAGCTTCATTTAAAATGGTATCTATATATTTATATCACGTAGTTTCCTATATTAATGTTCGTTCCAAAAGACCAATTTTATATACTGTTTATCCATGTTTGTCTAACACTAATATACATAAACCATTTATAGATGTGACAAAATGTTGTCCGAATAAACTTTTGAAACGTTTATACTTCGCTCCCGAGTTTTTAAGGCTATAAAACTATTTTTATTGCGTGTCGTAGCTACTATTTACGTTGAAATATTCTGTGTATTGTTTTTAATTAATATAAAATTAAATTAACTTAAGATGTTTGGCCAAATCATTGTTCTCAACTGCCAATTATTTTAAATTTTATAGTAACTATTATTCGTATATCTTTACTTTTTATGTACAAAATTGTTCTATTTGACGTTATGTTTAGTGTTGCATTAAATACATGATGTTTCAGATGACTTTTTCTTTCGTTTTTGTGTTAGCATGTTTTTAATAACATTTATTTTGGAAGACTTTTGTTCGTCGCCCATTTATTATGCTTTTTGATTTAAGAACTATATAATAAAATGTTGATAAATTTATTTACTTCCCGAAAATTTACGCATCATGTTTTCGTGCAAGTAGCTTCGCTGTCTTTAAATGTGTGAGAAAGCGTTATATTTGGCTCGCAGTCTGATTACGCTCAAGTATTTAGCACTTTGTTTTGGTCTTTGGTTTTAGCCTTACCTAGCTAAAGTAATGAGTTGCGTAAGTACCGAGCGGTACAGTATATTGTGTTGGTTTGGTTAGTCGTCTAGTATGCGAGCGGCGCCCCCCTCGCCGCTCGCGGTGCTCACCCAGCAGAAGGCGAGGACTCCGCCCCCCTCCGCACCGCTCCCCTCGCCCGGCGCCGACGGCACGCCCGACGCGCCGCAGCTCCAGCGACCGCAGCACCCCCCGCCGGCACCTCCCCCCGCCAAACATAAGCCACAAGTGCCCCGCAAACCGAATGCGAAGCGAGTTAGTTTCACACGAGAACCGCCCGACGAAACCGAACGATATCCATTATCGACGGACGATATGAACGAGACCCGTCCCCCCTCATTGCATGATGTGCATGACGACGATCAGCCGGGGCCTACGACCATTAACACTAACGATGCATGCGAGGGAGTCGGCTCCTTACTAATCCTCAACCGAACGTCCACCGAATTGGAAGTATCGAGAGCGGTCCCTAAAGCGAGTCGAGTGCTCCACGCCGATCTCATCATCCCTCCTCCGCCTTTGTTCGACACTTATGTAAGTGATAGTGAGTTACTTGACGACGACGACGATGCGAGTTTACCTCCTATCACCGTTGTCCCCGAGCGAATCGTGCTACCCGAGCCTGCGGTGGCCGAAACATCCATGCAGTCCACTAACTCCACCAATTCTCCAGTGTCAGAAATCCCTCCTCCAGTAAATTATCATGCCTATCCCCAGTTATTCTCGGAGCCGGTCGACTCCGAAAACCCATTTCGCTCTGTTATAATCTCTCAAGTGCCTTCACACCAAGTCTTCCGTTCACCAGAACAGCCTCCTGAAAATATTAATGAATATTACAGAGAATTCTCAGTTAGTCCTGGTGGGGAACCGGATCCGCCAGAATTGTTTCACGCACAGTATAGAACTTTACCGACAGTATCCCACGTTCCCAACTCTCCTTGTTCTTTACATCCAGATCAAACATATATTGATGATCGAACAATTAACGCCCCAGTGCATCGGTCATTGCGAGATTTAAGGCCGAGTAATGTGGCACCGGGTATGGTCCATTCTAACACGTACCCTCCCATCAACCCATATCCTTTACTAACAACTGTCGCTGGAACGTACAATCCTTACACATGCACAGTCCCCGTATGTTCATCCAACCAAACCGGATACTTAAATCATAAATCACAAACCGCTCTAGTCAGTACTCTAGGACAAGACATTAATGCAAACGTCACTACGACCATTCCCACTAATATCGACGATCGGCCTAAAAGTGTTCAATCAGAGAGAAGAGTTCGTTTCGGTGAGGTGACGA
Organism: Pseudoips prasinana; assembly: GCA_951640165.1. NCBI lineage: Eukaryota > Metazoa > Arthropoda > Insecta > Lepidoptera > Nolidae > Pseudoips > Pseudoips prasinana. The sequence continues at coordinate 17,711,273 of OX621245.1, forward strand.
CAGTGGCCGAAACCGATAGATTGTCGAACAGTCCGGACCCCTCGAGGGAAGGGAGCCCCTCGCCCGCAACTACCTTGAAACCCGCATGGAGCAGCAAAGTCAAAGCCTTCGCCATCGGCGAGGTAAACATCAATGTACGGCATCTTCGCACACACACTCGGCTTATTTTGATTGTGTTCGTCGACAACCCAACCTCGATTCTTGACTAAAAACCACATACAGTCTGTCATTCCATCATATCCCATTTTTGTTACTTACCCCCCATTAAATTATTATTGTTTTAACTTGCAATTACTTATATTTTGCATGTTTGATTTACTTAGCGCAATAATTTTATTTTATAAACGCCATTTATTAACAACTACATTGACTGCATGGGTGTTAAGCCTGGAGAAGGGATTTATCATGGCTTGTAAATATCATAAGCTTTTTTTTTTAACTCATTGTCTATATATAACATCTATGGTACTTAAAGAAACATCTAATTTAAGTGAATGATCCTCAGGCTTCCCCACCTCATTCTGGTAATTTTGTGAAAGCATCTGTCAGCGATAAGAAAAAGTTCTTCGAAAACGCAATGGAAGAAAGTCACAAACCGTCGCCGAAACCAGGTAATTTAAACAGTTGTTTCTTATTGATTTTGTGACTTCAAATATTATTATGGTGGGCGTGACGAAGATAATTTCGAATCTAGCACATGTAAACTATTTGTGTATCATAATCTGTGTTTGTTACTTTGCGGCCGTTAGACGTGAAAAAGTGTGATTGCTGCGATTATTATGGAAAAGTATGCTAAATGTATTGCAAAGTGGCGCATTCATCAATCAAAATAAACTATTTTGATTGATGAATGCGCCACTAAGCACTTATTGTCTGCTGAAGTAGTGAAAGCCTCGTGGGCTAACTGTAAACGTCAACCATGAGAAAGACATGAAAGCTCTATAACTGCTATTATTTTCAATATATATATTTATTCAACATTCTATACTATCTGCAGAAAAAGTTTTCACATTCCTGTCAGCGGATGAAGTGGAGAAATTGAAGCAAGAAGAGGAGAGGAAGATGGCTTCTCTATCGCGATCCGAGCTCGGCTCGTGGTCCCCGGAGGACCGCCAGAGTGGATATAGCTCGCACTCCGATGACGAACCTTATGAGAATGGCCATAGGTAATAAAAATTAACATTAAAGTTTCCTTATATCTAATCTTATCCGTTATGTAAGAGTGCTGATGTAAATAACTTGCTCTGCAGTTTGTTTAAAGAAAGGTGTCTGAAAAAACCGGTCCTATAATGCCTATTCTATATTTTCTGGGCATTCGAGATCATCAAGCATGAAAATTTAAACATTTTTTTATATAATAATAGGACATTTGTTGGTTACCCTAAATTCAGTTTTTCTATCCAGTACGCCTCTAACAGGGTTCACGACAGTTATCTAATAACTAATCCGGGACCGACATAATAACGGAGTCCATTATAAAATACATTTTTGGCAGTTTCACATCTGAAGATTAAGTGCGATCCTAGGTAATTTAATAGACCGGTGAGAGCGAACTTTAATGAGCTGCCCATATTAGGCCTTGCTGGAACTATGGCACTTAATTCACAGTTCCAGGCCAGGAACTGAAAAAAAAAAATGCGGTGCAGTCTTTGGGGACTGCCGATAAAAGTGAAAACTATTTTTCATTTCTCATACTCGAAAAGTAGTTTATATTTGATCCGAGTAGCTAGTGGAAGATGCTACTTCCCACCTTTGGGCGGTAAAGACTCTTAGTAATTGCTTCCCTCCCTATGGTGGGAATAAGTTTAAAAAATATAACTACCAGTTGGCTGTAAAAAAATAAACATAATTAAGAAGAAACTGCTGCGGTCATGTGAGTGTATAAACGGCCAGTGTGAATTTAAGAAAAAGACTCTCCGTCTTACGAATATTCGATCAGGTCACGTTTCTTGGCGCGAATATAACCTTTTATATCCATCCCAAAAAGTGCACAAGCCGCCAAAGAAGTTTCATTTCGAAAACCCTTTATATTAATTTATTATTATCATTAAATAAGTGTATATGTCTCAAATTACTTTTCAGTGTGTCTGGCGGCGTCAGTCCGTCAGCGAAGTCTCAACGCAGACGAGCGGGACGGGAGGGCGAGCTAGAGGACCCAGCTACCAGGGCAGCACGCCGCGCAGCTTGGCGAGCTGCTCGACTACGCTCGCTTGAACAGGTTCGTACGATGACGACATTTCGAAAAACAGGTCAAATAAAACGTAAATTGAAACGAAAACACAAATTTTAATGTGTGTAATTATTTCCATATTCTATTACTTTCTTTAGTAATGTATTGAAATTGCAATAAAAAAATCTTTGAATTCAGTTTGTACATACCTTTAATTATAGCTACGTTTAAGTTTTATAGTTTTGTCATGTGTACAAATACAGTCCAACGGTGCATCTTAGCCCTAAATTTAATAAGATATATCTTTATTTCGGACAATATTGATTCATTATTGGGTTAGTAATAAAGCTTATAAAAATCTAGTGTTGGTAATATAAATAAAACATAACGAGTCTAATACGTCAGACAGACATCTTTCAATTAATCAGTCTCCTCAGGACCTCTAAAATATGAGAGGTGAAACATGATGGACATGCAATCGTTTTTTAATCGTGTTCTTGTCGTATATATTAATAAAACTATATCGGTATAATTGCACATTTCAGGAGGCGTTAGAATCACAGAAGGTAATAAAGAGTATGGTGGGACCAGCAAATGAAATCTTAGAAGATGTGCCGCCCAGAGATAGATCACCGTCCGAGGTAAATATTTTGCTTGCAACAGATATTGTATCCCCTAAACATTGAATGTTATCAAATTTAACTAATAAGCAACCAAATCTGTAAATGAATAAAAAATCATAAGCTGTCATATTGTTTGCCATTAATATTTTTTATCTGAATTTTGTTCATTTCAGATTTAGAATGTTTTGTCATAATTGACAACATTTCAAAACTGACACCACCTTAAAACAAAAATACCGTTTCTTTATTTTTGTATCCTGAATTCAAATATATTTTTTTTATATTTTTTTATTGCTTCATTTCTGAGGAAAAAAATAAAAACTAAAAAAGGTGTGATGACGTCACTAATGTGGCGGACGAAGTAGTTTCCTTTGCCTAAGCATTCCAATGTTTTAAACGAAAACATTAACGTCAAACAAGACATGTCAAATTGTCAATTGTCACTCACGGTTTTAAATTTCGTAACTTTCATGGTGATTTAATGAAACATAATAAGGATAATAACACTGGAAACGAATTTAATATTGACGATTTTAATTTAATTTGAAATTGAAAACATTAAACAAACGTAAACAAGTTTAGGCGCCAATGAGTTTGACAAGACAGTGATTTTTTTTTTGACGGGTCACTTTAAAGCAAAGATCGATTGTTATTCTACCATTATTATGACGTCATTTGCCGCTTACGTCTTTTTAGAATACATCGAATTTCAAAGTTGAAATTATGAATGAAAAGTTCATTATTTTGCAAAAAGAAAAAATATGGGTGTCCTAGTTTTGGATTTACTTTTAAATAACGCAATAATACATGCCAGTTAAAAATATGAAATGTTGTCAATTCCATAATCGTATTCTTTTGTTTTTGTTAACATTGTAATTAACACAAAGGACTTGTCATATTGTTTGTGTGAATGAGAAATTAAAAGAAATCTCTTTTCTTAACGTCTACCTAATTGAATGCTCCAACATAGAAATTGGATGTCCTGTTGCAAGTAACAAGCACCTAAACCGACTTACTAACTAACACATGTGGTTGTGTTGTCTGTGTGGGATCAATGTCGCTTGGCTGGCATACTATTGTACGTCCATAGTGGGGTAAACATGTCAAAGTTGGCTTTACAAATTATAGAAATGGTCCCTGCCTCGTATCGCGTTACGTACAAAACCGGGCCCTATACTGGCCGTCAAGGAGAAAGAAAAGTTATTAGACGAGCGCATTACTCTCCGCACCGAGGAGTACCTGTGCCCGACGACTGGCGAGACTAAAGTGCGAACCGTCGAGTACATAGAAAAGCTCATTGAGAAAGAGGTACGCGGAAATCGCGAATTGTAAATTGTGCTACGTAAAACGCTGTACACAAGCAATGCCGTATCGTGTGTGGTATTCTTATAATTATCTTTTGTACTCGTATATCTTACAAACTACGCTTAGCTTTCAACGTGCAACTATTATGACGACTATCGAAATGACTATTCTTAAAGACTGTGACGAATCGAATGTGCCTGCTATGAGACTCGATCAAATTGACTGACAAAGATGCGAACCGTGTATAAACACTTAACTATTTAAATGGGCCTATATCAGTGCACATATTATAACGAAATACACTATTTAGCACAACACAAATGAGATTTAATATAGCTAATCACGTAGAACTTTATATTCACGTAAGTTTAGAATTAAAGCCATGGGATTAACAAGATTTAACGAATAACTAATGTTTGAATGATGTGTTTAATATGAATTATTCGCCTTATTTGAAAAGCTCCTGATCCCAAACTTCTTATTTCCACTTGTTATATGTTATCTATTTACTGTTTTCACGAGTGTTGTTGCATGATATTTTGGCATGGCATGCTAACTTGATTTATTGTATAATTTGTCAGACGATACCTGGATTCTAGACACGGCAAGCTTCGTCGAAAACAATGGTTTGTTGCGTTTATTATCTTTCAACATATTGTATACTAATATCTTATGCTTACCTCATCGCTTGAGCAGCAGAAGCGAAACTAATTCACTAATGCTTATATTGTACATTAGAAAAAGTAGTTAGTGCATGACATTTTTCCATAGGTAAACAACATTACATAATGACAATACATGTCATACATATTACTGTCATCAGATCACAAACTTAAACCAAAACCATATGTTTATGAAGGTATATCTTGTATTGTGTAATAGTGCATATATTTTGTATAAAAAAAACAATTGTAAATATAGTATACCTCGAAAATTTTGAACCTTGACTTCTTAAATATTAGGTTCACATTATTGGTTTTTTAAATGGTGAAGTAACTCACGAGTTGCTCGTAATACGGGTACTGAGTAACTTAAACTACTATTAGAATACGCCAAAAATAAGGGGCTTACTTTTCCAATTGTCATACAAATGTGTCGATTATCAGACGCACTATGTGTGAAGAGAGAACATTTTCTATAATGTTTTTTATATTAGAATAACATATTAATTTTACAAAATATGAATTGCTAAATATCAAAACGGTACACTGACTCTACTACATGTTATGATATATTTTTAGTAATTAACAGTAATTGTTGTTGATGATTATATTTTTGATCATTTCACTACTACTTTTGATTTTCTGCCAAACAATTTTTTCAAGAAATCATTTTTAGTATTTAAACAAGTAAATGATTCATATATGCTTATAAATTTCATTTTTTCAAAGATAGTTCTAAATCATTCGATCATTCTGTAGTCGTATATTAAAAAAAGAACATATTAATAATAATAGCAAATAAAACAGATATTTTACGACAATTTTGCAAGAAATATTTCAATGTACAATCATAATATAGCTCCATACTGAGATTTGTAATACATAATTATACAAAAATGAACACTTAAATATAATCTAAAAACTTGAAATGGATATATTCACAAGTAAAATTACGTCAATTTTGTTTTAGTGTTTCACTTACGGTTTAGATTTAATTCCAAATAAATCATTTTGATATTAATTAAGAGTAATGCTTTAAATACTCCCATGTACACCCCATTATTCACAAAGCTTTAAAGCAACACGCTTTAAACTTGACTACATTGGTTGAAACAATGTAATTTTTTTTTTCAAAACAGTTGTTTAATATTGTGAATTCTTTTGATACTTCTCTTAAAAACTTACTCGGTAATTAGCGATGTAATCTTTAATCGTTTATGATACATACAAAGTAGAGAAATCATCAGTTGGTTCGTTGTATAGTTTTATCGTATCTTACGTTCACCGTCGTTCTAAAGTGTTTTTTTTTTAATTTGTACCTATTTACGGATTAATCACTTAGCCACACTTAACTTCTACACCTTGTATAAATCTCCAGTCTGGATATTTGAAAGATAAATACACCGGACGTAGGTATATGGATAGGTTTTCTAATGTTTAAACCATAACATTGTTTTCAATTTATTCTCTACCAAAATACGCGTTCTTTATTTGTAGCATGGTTTTTTGGTATCATGTTTTGCCACCGAAATCCATGGCTAATTATGTATAACTCTTTTTTTCTTCACGTCGATCGATAGACTTATTTGTATAATTGGCGATATTTCTTCCTGAACATACAAACATGTCATAAATTACATTTGAAAACATTTAAATTTTCAGATTTCGCTACATTTTGTCACTTGGTGGTCATAGCATTTCATGTATTTGCGTGTTATGTACTGAGCTTTCACAATTTCCGATATTTAAGGAATATTATGAATACAGGTGGAAACCACGCAAGAGAAAATTATATCATTGGAACTAACGACCAGTCCGAGCAGCGAGACTGCGCCCACCGACCTGGAGGACGTTATCAGTTTAGGAGCAGGGGAGGGGGAGGGCGGCGAGAGCTCGCTGCAGCCCGACATCGTGCAGGTGGTGAACCCGCTGCTCGACGGCGGCGCCGGCCGCGTCACCGCCATCCCCGTGGGGCCGGCGCAGCGCCTCACCGCCTACACAGAACAACCGCAGTAGATCTCTATCCTAACGTCTCCATCTCCGCTCCTTTCCCGAACGCCCAACCATCCCATGACAATATCGGCTAAACCCACTGTATTACACCCGACCTTTCCCCTACGTTAGGGATCGAACTCGATCGTAGATTTCTTCAACGAAACGAACGTTAATGAGACGAGTTTCCATCATAATATTGTATTGTAACTGTGATAATAAATTTAGATTCCACCGACTTGTTGTTACTAAAGGGCGTTTGAAGAAATCCACCAGCGAGATGCGTTTTGTGGCATTTTATTTTGATCACAATTTTATTTTATTTTTGCGACGGAGATTTTAGGTTAACGATAGGTGTTACTATATATTTTTGGAAATATTAATAGTTATTATTCTTGGAGTACTTTACGTATTTAATTTTAAATAATGTTCATTCCGTGCAAGTTTTTATTTTTTGACTGAATGTTGATGCTGTACCTGCTTAGGAATTTGACTGGATGATGGACTCTTATTATATGTATGTGGGCAGAATGAGCGCATAAACTTATACCATCGACGACACGTAACCGTCGACGCGAGTGTACGAAAATGGCATCACATTTAAACATTTAACAATGGTGACAATTCTGTTTCTTACAAACCTGAACTAATTTAAATATCATTAAATCTTTTGTATGTATCGTAAGAAAAGGATTCAAGATGAATGGCATATCTGGAATTTATAATTTGTCGCTAGGTTCTAACCTGACGGTAGAAAACAAATATTTTACGACAATTTTATGTTTGTCGTTAGCTTAATAAGCTATTTCAGTATTACACGATTCAATTAAATTGACATTGTTCTGTCCTTTTCATAAGACCTTTGCTAGAAAGAAATATAATGATGCTAAAATTAGTTTCGTTAATGTAGATTAGAATGTCGTCCAATGATTCGTTTGTACTATCATTGTATACAATTATTTTATTATTGCAATTTTTAGTTAATTCATTCAGTATTTTGTGTTTGCTGGTGTATTAATATATTTTTTAATGTAATGTATTATTAATTTAATGTGGTGCCTTGATTTATTGAAATCAATTTTGTAATACTTATATGATTTTATTATGATTCAAATTCAATGTTCTAATTTTGATGTTCTTGTAATTATGTTTGAGAAGATAGTTTTACTTAGGTTTTAATGTAATGTATTCTACAGAAGAAGAAGGTGATGAATAACGCATTTGCATTTCCATCAGTATGACCATAGGGTGTATTTAAGAGTTATTGTAAAATGCCTGATGTTTTCAGGTCTAACAAAAATGTGTACATTTTCTATTCTATGAAATGTATTGAGTTTGATAATATAATATAAAATATATATCCTGGTAAATAAAAATAAAGTGTTGAATGGAAGAATGTGTGTCCTTTATACCTTTTTAGTGATATGTGCATTGTAAACTATGAAAACATGTATGTTTGTCCCAATTAAATGTTTTAATATATATTTTAATAAAATTATTTTGTTGTTTCAATTATAAACTTTTAAGTTATTTCCATACTTTATTAAAAATCATTAATTAACGAACATTATTGAAATATCACATAATCTAAGTATCCAATAACAACAAAAAGTCTTAAAAAATTATAACAAACTTGTTTTTCCCTTTTTTTACTTCTTTGGCGCAATTATACCTTCCAGTTGTGCCTGAAATGAGAGAAATGAAACAATTACACGTTTTTTAGAAGGGAAACTAAAATCTGTAGGGGAAACAGCGCACTACGCTGAATACATCTTACAAATACTGCACTGTTATATGGCGCTGTCAACCAGTATCTATAAAAATACTTAATGGAATTTGTTTCTTACCCACCAAAATTATAAAAAGTAGTCATTTATTTGTGTTATAATATTATTTATTTTTAACCCTTTATAAGACAAAGGGAATCAATTTACCACCTTATCTTGAGCTATTTTGTACCTATAGTTTATCATGTCAGCCAAATTACGTCCACTGCAGTCTGCCGTCCTTATCAAAAGTGCAATAACTCGGTTTTTTTAGCAAACAGAGTTAATTACATATTCGTATTCAGCAAAACGAGCTCTATATTTTCTTCTTTGACAGTTTTTACGTATCTATCACCATTCCTGTTTTTTCACTAGGCATAACTGCAATATATCGGAATATTTTTTACTTATCAAGAGTAAAATTACTTGAGTTGTGGCAAGGTAAGCTAAATTTTTGTGCAATATTACTAGTGATAACTGCAATAAACGGAATTATTTTACTTTGAATAAGAACATCCTTAATTTGATGACCATATTTTCTAATCATAAGGGCAATAACTTTGCGTTACTGCAGATCTTTTACTAGTCAAAAGTGCAACAAGTCGAGTTATTACATTTCATGACCTTATTTTGTAGACGTAAGGGCAATAACTTTACGTTAATGCAGCTTTTCTACTCGTCAAAAGTGCAACAAGTCAAGTTATTAAAATAGTCTTATCTGCCCAGCGACATAAATATAACGATAATGCACTAATCTTTAATGGAAAAATATCCTGGCGGTAAGATACTACGTAGACATTTGCATAAGTTAAATACTTTTAGCCTGGGCATACTTTCATGTCAGTTGATCATTTTCACCCCCAAGTCGAATTGTCATTGAAGAAGAAGAAAGTTTAAGACTTTGAGGACTTCATAGATTGTGTGAGATAGTCCAATTAAAAAAATAATAGCGTAAAAATCATGACAGCATCTTATTTTTATTACAACGAAGATGCTCTTCTCAGCACATGATCAGAGACTTAACAGAGATATAATATACTTAACTTAATATATAAAAAAACATCATGGTGGTCAGAGCCGAAAGAGGGGGTTTCACAATTACATTTTTTAGAGGAGAATATTAGATTTCCTTCAAGTAAAAAAAAAAAACAAATCATTCCAAATTTTTACAAATAATAGTTCTCCGAGAGGGATAACCAAAGAGCGCAAAGCAAGAATACTAGTAGATCTGATACCTTTAATGCCTGTTACTAGGAGAGATTTCTGATTAAATTTACCTGAAACCTCCCGGGTGTCAAGTATGTATTGAGCAAAGTTCACTCTAAGGCTGTTTTTTTTACGTTTAGTACGTTAGAAATTGATTAACTAAGATCTAATCCTTTTTTCCTCATTTTATTAATACATTATTTATTAAGACCTCAATATTTTTATAAGTAACTAACTAACGTTATATATGTAAGGCTAAGCTAGCCTTACATATATAACGTCAGTTAGTTGGTTAGTATGTCTAATGAAAACCGCAATAAGTAGGAAACTTATTGCACTTATGGTTAGAACATACTATAACATACAGTAAGCATCTGCTACTTAAAACTGCCTTACTAACGATAAGTGCACTAACTACGTTACTTATTGCGCTTAAGACTAGTAAACAATCTGTCTATTTGTGAAACAGTTCTTAACATCAGTACAATACCATTATTTTAAATAGCTTAAACAACACATTTCAAAATTTCAAGTACTGTTTAATATTCTATACATTTTTATCTATAACCTGTAAAAATTTCAAGCCAGTACATTAAATAGGGATGGAGATACAAACAAAACAAAAATAAAAACTTTAACAGCGTTTTTCTCGAAAGTAAGTTGGACCTAGTTATTGCACTTTAAATAAGGACGGCAGTACTGGAGCAAAGCCTCTCCAAACAATGACATGGGACATAACATAATTGCCACGCTAGGCAGACGGGTTGGCGATCGCAGTGGATGGTCACATTTCCCAGAAAAAATCTGCCGCTTAGTTGTCTGGTTGCCATAGTAGGTAGGCTCTGCCTAGTCTGGAATTAGGTTGCAGTGTGTTATTTGCCCCACGCACGATAGCTATTTATGTACTACTGTCAAGAAAGTACCGGGAAAAGATCAATAATATACAAATTGTTTGTTGTTCATCCAAATTTATTTTATCACCTTCAAAGTATGCTCCTTCAGAAACGATACACTTACACCAACGAATAATCCATTCATCAAAACATTTTTTAAACGCTGCTTTCGGAATTGAGTTCAGTTCTCGCCGCGAATTCTCCTTTATGTCTTCTACCGATTGAAAACGGGTACCACGAAGTGGTAATTTGAGTTTAGGAAAAAGAAAGAAGTCAGCTGGAGCCATATCTGGTGAATATGGTGGCTGCTGGATGGTATTTGATGAGTGTTTGGTCAAAAATTCGTTCACAATGATGGCCTTGTGCGAAGCCGCATTATCGTGGTGCAAAATCCAAGAATTTTCTTTCCACGAATCTGGCCTTTTCCGAATTTGCTGTCTTAAACGCCGCATAACGCTCAAATAATATTCTTTATTTACCGTTCGACCTTCCGGTAAGAATTCAGAGTGCACAACACCGCGATAGTCAAAGAAAACGGTCAACATGACTTTGACTTTTGATCGACTTTGGCGTGGTTTTTTCGTTTTTTTCGGTTCCGGTTCAGTTGGAAGGCGCCACTCCGAAGCTTGTTGACTAGTTTGCATGTCAAACTCGTAAACCCACGTCTCGTCACCAGTTACAATGCGTTTCATGAATGTTGGGTTGGAATTGACTCGTTCTACCATGTCCTTAGCGACATTCATGCAATTGAGTTTTTGGAGAAAATTCAGATCTTTTGGGACTAGCCGAGCGGCAACATGTTTCATACCCAAATGATTAGTTAAAATGGTACGAATCGACTCGTGAGATACAGAAAGTTCGGCGGCTATCTCTCTCAGAGTTGAATGAGGATTTTCAGTCACTATTTCCTTCATTATTTTTTTTTTTTTTTTCTTTGTATGACGCTACAGTTAGCCTAGGAGGCTTTCACTGCTTCACCGGACTATAGAGGCGAGCAGAGGGCTCGAGCCGTCTAGATCTATTTCCTTCACTTTTGCGATGTTAACTTCAGTTGCAGACGTTGATGGCCTACCAGAGCGAGGCAAATCTTTCATTACATCTCGACCGCTTTTGAACGCTTCGAAGCACTCATAAGCACGAGTTTTTGATAAAGTCGATTCACCGTAAGCCTTCTGTAACATTTTCAGTGACTCCGAACACGAAATTCCATTAACGATGCAGACAAACTCTTTGTTCGATATTTTGTCCATTATGAAATTCGCAATACACACTATATATGATATTACTAAAACCAGCACTGTATTTAATATAATTAACAGATGCAACACAAATTCCGCGCCAAAATAGAAAACAGTTGTGCCAATCTAACAACAACAACAAAAAAACAAAAAATTGATTTTGGAACCAAAAACAAATCATCCATTCCCGATACTTTTTTGACTGAATGTATTTTATCGCCTAATATGAGGATTCTCAGAAATTTTTACTAAAGTCGCTCCACTCCTTTTGGAACCATACATAGATAAAAAAGTTTGTATCTTTTGTATAAGTATGTCGGTCTGCCTTAAGTATATTGTCTAGGAAAAGTTGAAGGTCTTCCTGTAATACTATGTACGTACAGACGCCAGCACATCAAGCTACCTCGACCTGTCAATTTTCCCCAAATTGAAAGTGAACCTTATGATTATGTGTATGAAGTTGAAAACCTATAAAAGAAATTTAACAAAAGTAACTTACCTTTAATTGAGCGTTAGTCTTCTTGAGAGCCAGTAATTCTTCTTGGTGACGTTTCTCCTCTGCGGCCCTCAGTTCAGCCGCCCGTCTCTCTAGCTGTTCTGTCTTTTGTTTTAACTCCGTACATTGCTTCTCGAGCGCAGAACGTTCCGTTTCCAGCTTAGCTACTTGCTCCATTAGATCTGATTTTCCTTGTTCGGACTAGAAGAAAAATTACCACACTATACGTATATTGTCAGGTAGAATCTGCTTAGAATGTAACTGCTTTATTACGCCTGAAGCACTTGGGTATTAACATACACTTTTACTTGTCAAGCTCACAATGCAGCAGTAAAGTATTATACAATATTAAAATAATATTGTACAAAAATATCAATTAATTACAAAACTACATTTTAGATTAAACCAAGTCCGTCCATGCGGTCCGTCATAACATATAAAAACCGGCCAAGTGTAAGTCGGACTCGCACATGAAGGGTTCCGCAGCAGCAAGTATTTCAGTTGATTAAATGAAAGGTACATTGCGGTTTACGATTTATGACGCATTAAAAAAAAACTACTTACTAGATTTCGTTCAAACCAATTTTCGTTGTTAGTTTACATGGTAATGTATATAAAGAAAGAGAAAGAAGAAGAAAAAAAAATGATATTAGGAACCTCAATATCATTTTTGAAGACCTATCCGTAGATAAAAATTTTGAGTTTCGGTTCTATGTATTGGGATCCCCAAAATTATTATTATTTTTCTATTTTTATGTAAAAATCTTAATGCGGTTCACAGAATACATCTACTTACCAAGTATCAACAGTACAGCTCTTATAGTTTCGGAAAAAAATGGCAGTGACATACGGAAGGACAGACAGACAGACAGACATGACGAATCTATAAGGGTTCCGTTTTGTGCCATTTGGCTACGGAACCCTAAAAATGTTGTAACTCCTTAATTAACAAATTATTTTCCAATTATTCTTTTAATTAACTAGTCCTTTTTTTATAAATTGAAGACACTGAGCAGTTGGATAACGCAGCCAGTTTTAGCCAGCTCAACCAGTTTTATTTAAGAGTGAATTACCTTAGGGGGTTTCCGGCCACAGCTCTGTCTCAACATTTCACTTTGTTAGTCCTCGTAGCCAAATATATTAGATACTAAACAAGGAATATAGTCAATTCGGTTATATTAGTGGGTAAACTATTTGACCTAATCAAAATTATAAAATATGGCGATGACGGTAACAACGAACCTGTAGAGCTTTCCTCATCCCAAAAGCAATGGAGCTGCAATAAAGCGTTTGGTAGGCCTCCATAGTGATCCTTGCCTCATCACGGACCCTCAGAAGCAAGAGGCCCCGTTCACCGCAGTTTATAGTAACCTGGAATAATACTAACTGAAGTGCCTACTACTACGAGGGCAGCATTTATAAACGATCTTGATTCTGAGAGAAGCGTATCTGCTTCTCAATTAACAATAGAAGCGAGTTGTGACTTAACCCGTAAGTTCCTACAGCAAGTATGACTAGACTTTCAAGCTATAAGATTTTCCTTTTTAGTGAAACTAAATCATATGAACAAGAAACACAAATCAGAAACACTAATCAGAAAAATTAAATTCATTTTTTTTAAGAAAAATTACGAACGGTAATGTTATAAAAGGAAGATTTGCTGTGTAGCTGACGGCTAAGAGGAATATTGGCACCTATCTCAACCCGTAAGGGGCGTAGAATTCGTCCCGAGATATACCAGAGAACGGGCGTGAGCGTCAGAATGGCTGGTTGCCTATGGCAGGCAGCTCTGAAAGTATATTGAAGAATTCCTACCCAATTGCTAATATTTGCTTCGTTTGTTCAATAATTGCTACATATGATACATTCAGAGAAATATGAATATTTTTTTGACCAGCCATTCCGACGTCAGAATGGATGGTGTCCGTCGTTTTCAGCGTGAAAGACGCAAAATTTCTAAACGTTTGTTGTATCAATAATCGCTTTCTAATTGCTTCATTCGCCAATTTAAGTTTGAGCTTCGTACATACATTAGGTAAAAAAATATAGCTTTTATTATTTATTAATATTTGCAATTGTAAACGCCTGCAAGATTTGAACAAGACGCTATAGCACAAAAAAACTGTTGCCTTTCCAAATTATCAGGCACTTTTTCGTACAAATAATAATAAAAGTCATATTTTTTACCAAATGTATGTAAGAAACTCAAACTTTAATTGGTGAATGAAGCAATTATTGATACAACAAACTTTTGAAATTTCGCTACTTTCACGCTGAAAACGGGGGCTGCCATCCATCCTGACGTCAGAATGGATGATCAAAAAAAAGCAATTATTGAAGAAATTAAGCAAATATACGCAATTGGATAGCAATTATTCAATTTACTTTCTGAGCCACCTGCCATAGGCAACCAGCTATTCTGACGCTCACGAACGGGCAGCAGCGTTCTTCTGAGTATTATGAAGATCTACTTTCGAGCGACAACCCGTCTGCCAAGAGTGGCGTATATGGCATATCCCCCCAATGTTGGGTGAGGCTCGGCTGCAGCAGTGGACGCCATTCGGCTGACATGATGAAGCCACAAGCTTTTCGATATACCCGTCTTTATTGAAACAGGACGAATTTTAGCCACGTTTCAAAGCTAGCATAATGTAATACAGTAGGTACCGTATTAACGAGTGCTCATATGAAAAACTACAGTTAGTCATATGTTTTTTGTTTTTTTTTAATAAACTGGAGAACGGATATATCTCGGGAAACTTATTAATCTGCAAACTCCTCATATACCAAAAGTACAACATTCTGTAATTTATATTTATAATATAATTTATTTATGTTATTTATATATTTCTTTACTTTTTATGCTATGCCCGCACTAGGGAAATAAATGAATCCCTGTGTCGCGGGAACTTTACAAATATATAATTGACGGACGCAAAGTACAGCCACAATCAGAACAACTAGGTACTTATGAGTCACAAAAATAGTTATTATGTGGGGTGGGAATCGAAGCAAGGCGATTGTCTTAACCAATGCGCCATAGGTGATATCATAGACATTTTATAAGTGGAATGAGAGAAAATAAGGTGCATTCTGCAACTTTATAACAAGCTTATTCTTCAAGTTAAAGGAACAAACCTGTCTTATTAGTTCATCGAAGCATTGAGTGTACAGCTGTCTGCGTACTTGACATATCCCCGTCTCTCTGGCCTGTCGCTGCTGCAAGCGAGTATCGAGCATTTCTTGCAGGTTTATCACATCGAGCCGCGTCGCAGGAGTGGACGATATCTGATAAAAATGCCGTGGACTTATGGATAGGTACGTAGTTCCTTTGAGTTAAGTCAAGATTCTAATAAGTACTTATATTAGAAACTTGAATTTATTATAGGTTAGTATATGATCTAGTAACGTCAAAATAATAAATAATAATAATAACAAACTTATAGCTTGCAATCTTCTCAATGGAAACTAAAATATAAATCAAATCAAATCGTTTATATGCATACCACAGGTTATCAATTAGCACTTGGTCGGTTTTTTTATTCTATAGAATATCCGCTAACAGCTCAATATAAAATCTCGTAAGTGGTGGTAATATTGTCATAAATGTGAACTGTGATCTACCACAGTGTGCAAATTTTTGTCGTAGGACGTAGGTAGCTAAAACTTTGATCAACAAAAAGCTACTAAAATCATAAATTTTCACGAATGTTGTACCTTTTGAGTCCATATTTGACCGTCTTCCTCCCATTCTTTGGGTGGTAAAATTGCATTCAAGATCTCTTCTGTTTCGCGCTTCGCTTCGGTTGGTATACATGGTTGTATAGACGGACCAGAGCCTGCCGCTACCTGTAATGCCACAATACCAAAGGAAGTACGGAAATCTTGTAGGTTTAGACCCAATGATATATTCTAATAAAAGTTCATTACTTACGACTTTTTCCGGCTTTTTTGTGACCAATACTGGATTGTCATAACGTACTAACGTTTCTTCAGCCGATACGGGAGCCCTTTCACCCATTGTTAAAGTAATTTATCGAAATATATTTGTTTTTACTATTATAATTCAATTATAAATGTTAATTACACACGCAATGTCGATAAACAATTTCGTGGTTACCAAGGTAACATTATCTTTAGGTACTTGACAGTTGTCAAGCATGTAATTGCCTTCGGACATTCGAAGAACTTGGCACATAAACAATTACAAATTGACGAGTGAGTATGGCTTGAATTTTCAAGACTTCAAATTAAATGTCTCCTCTGTCTGTCCCAAATGTGGAGTATTTGGCATCCCCCCCAAATCCCTTAGCAAGTACCTACAAATTTTATGGATGGACCAAAAGTTCTTTATTATAAACGCCTCGGAAATACGCCAGCTTCTTTTAAATTATGTAGAACTAGTAAATCAATTATTTGAAAAGGTGTAGTGCCCGTATCGTGGGAGTCTCAAACCATTATTTCGATTCTTAAACTCGGCAAGATCTCTTCCGACCTTAACAGTTACAGGTTTGTAGCCTTAGGTATGTTCTGTTTTGGCTAAACTTAACTAAAGTTTAAGTAACGTTTTGGCTAACCCTATACTTTAAGAACACATTCAAGTTATTGGCAAAATCGGAGCATGGTTTTTGAAAAGGCATGAGCACAATGTCTTTATTTACTTTCCTCCAACATTCAGCTCTCCAGGGAGACGCAGGGACTAAAGACTGAACCTTGCGGAAGACCAGTCCAGATTATACTCTACCTATAAGTACTCAAAGAAAGAATTGAGTTCTGATATTTAATGGACAATATTCTATTTCTTTCTTCTAGAGCCTGTACACTTACGACCTAGAACTAACGGTGGAGCCTTTTTACGTAATATATTTCCGGTAAGGTTTGGATGTGTTTGTTACTCGGCTGAACTCTGCTCTTGGTTCCTTATCTGACTGGCTTCTTCAACATGGTTTATCTTTATCAGCTTCTAAGAGCGGAGACTTGTACCGCCTGTCTTGAGAAAAGACAGGCGGTCCTGAGAAAAGGTAAAATTTTGAGGGTTTGTCTACTACTACTCTAAACTCTTTGGTATTACACAAACCGGTTATATAATTCAAATGTGTGTGTAGAGGCCATTCGTTTTTTTTATATTCCAGTCCCACTTCTACTTTCTGTCGCCTGCTCTGGAACCCTTAGGCCCCCACAACTCCCTATCAGGCCCTGCGCTCCTGGCTAAACTTTGGACAAGGGACTCCTCACTTTGTAAATGGGGTTTAGATGAAGGACATGTGGACCATATACTTTTTAACTGTAAAAATCAGTAGGTTTCGTTATATAATGCCATTTCTTCTCCCATCCCTCGTCCCATCTCCTTCAAATTCCTTCTGTCCCTAGTATATACTCCTTTTATATATAATTTCCTACCAAGTATAGTTATATTCTTAATTAATTTATTTGGTGGTGATTAAAAAAATTGTGTACATGTATTTGGTTGGTAGTAGATTACAACTTACGAGTGGTAGTGTCTAGTGGCAGCGTGTTCAACCATAGGTAAAGAGATTTTTCCGTAAAAACTAAAATTTCTCAGTATCAGCCCCCTTTGCTTCCCACAAAGAGCACGTAAAGCCGATCTCTATCGGGTCGTGTCGCTAATCGTCCCGAACAACTGAACATTATCTGAATAACTTAAATAAGGTTTTTAAAATAAATATAAAAACACATGATCGTCATTTTAGGCGTTGACTGGACAAAGGCCTCCCCAACAGATGTCCACATGATGGAGTTGTGTCCATCATTCGGAGGGATATACCATAATCGCCACGTTTGGCAGGCGGGATAGCATAGTATACAGAGAGACGCTGCTGCCCCTACTCTGAGAGATATACTCTCGAGGCTACTTCTACGTCCCCCAATGAATGAGATGGGGTGGCGATATTCGATGCCGTCAAAAAAAAATATAACAATGAAACGACTGCACCGCAGTAGCGGCCGGCGAGTACCAGAAACTAATTTATTTACATAAACAATCCACTTTTAAATAACTAGCAATGCGTCACTATATCAAACATATTGTCAGACTTGTAATTAATTTTAATTTTTGTGACACAAGCAAGGCACTATTAGATTTACTTTCAAATAGCAGATAATCACTAAGTAAAATTATATTGCTTCATCCATTAAACATTTGATATAGCTAGTGTGCAATACAGTATTATTGGTGCTACTTGCGAATATTGTGTTCCAAAATTATGATCTACAGTTATAGCATTATATACTATCCATAAATACCTGTTAAAAGTTTTTTTTATATACAACTTGGTTGGCAAACAAGCATACGGCCCACCTGATGGTAAGTGGTCGCCGTAGCCTATGTGCGCTTGCAACACCAGGGGCATCATTAGCGCGTTGCCGACCCTTCGTTTTTTAGTTCCCTCTAAAACCTAATTCTTACCATCCCCTTTTCCATTCACCGCACGGAAACAGGGTCCATCGCCTGATAGAGGAGCGATCACTCGACAGAGTCTGAGACTCAGATTTAGGTTTAAGGGGGCCCCCTGTGATGCATCAACGCTCACCTTCTCTGTCTCTCAGTATTCCCCCTCTTCCTAGCCAATTTAGTATGATCCTAATAATGCCGCTTTGGTTACTTGTTCTAATAGAGAACTTAAGTTTTTGATAATACATACATACTTATAAAAGTTTATTGCTTAATCTATTAAACAGTATTAAGGAATTCCCATTCAGCTTAAATAATAATAGGAAGATAGATTAAAGATAGGAATACTACAAAAAATTATTGAATAAAAAAAATACTTGTTTGGATCCTGTTTAATATTATACTTAATTAGAGTACGAATTCATCTAGGAAAAAAGAGTTCTTCATATCGTTTCTAACCAAACCACTCTGTTCACATTTCCACGTAACTCAAGACGCGCACTTTACATAAAAATGTCTATAAATGCAGATTATCTTTTTATTCATTGAGAATCACTACTAGAACTGGAGCTGGAGTCTGTGGACATGACTTCAACGTCTTCTTGGTTGGGAGCATCCTTGCCGCGGCCGTCTATGGCTACTGAGTTCCCTCCCCCTACTGACATGTGAAGATCTCCAGAGGGATGCCACGTGAACTGATTTGTTGCTGACGCCGGGACTAGAAACAAATATAAAACAATTGCAACAAATTTTTATGATACTTGCACTAAAAACTCTAATAACATCACCCTCATTTTGGCATAGTCTTTTAACAATATCCTAAGGATGAACCAAGTCATCACATTAATATTATAAAGGCGAAGGTTTGTGAGTGTTACTTCTTTGTTGTTGTTTGTGTTTATTACTTCTTCAAGTCTAAACAGCTGGATCGATTTTAATAAAATTTGGTATGGAGTTAGCTGACACCCTGGATCAACACATGGGCTATATTTTATAAAGTTTAATGCGGGTAAAACCACAAGGCTCAGCTAGTAATTAATAAGACAGGAAATGACATACAAATACATAAAATATTATTCTTAGATCTGCAATTTTCTAGTTTTATCAGGGTTTCAGTACTCAATAGCCGCGCAGCGGTTATGACGTAGCTGCTATGTTATAATACTATGATTATTTATTTGATTAGTGATTATCATTTTATTAATTACTATAATAATTCTATAATAATTTTACATCTTAAAACTATTAATAATCGATATTATACTTTCAAATGGTTGTCACTGATAAAAGTATAAATAGGGTAGGAGAATTATTAAGGAGGCATTCTTTGTACGAAGGTAGATGAGAACGTTACTCTGTTCGATTAAATATTGTGTGTGGAAAATATGTCGGAGTTTTAATGTGCAGAACCTACGAGTGCGTAACAATTCCCATCACAAGCTACAAATGGTTTCAGACAAAGTGCAGCAGCCTTTTGAGCTAACTGCCATGTCACTCACCCATAAGCAATGTACACCAAATGACTTATTTACAACCATTATTGCACACAATGCATAAGGAAGTGTATAGCATCCTAAGAAAAAAACTCATACAAAGCTTACTCAAGTATGGAAATACCCATAATTACTTAATGTAAACTTTTAATATTCAAAGGCAATAATATAATGAATGAATATATGTACATTTCCTTAGAATAAAATGAGTCATTGATTCACCTCCTCCTGTGGTCATTCTGTGTAGCTCATTCAGTGTAGATGGTGTGTGTCCATTGAGTGGTAGGTCACAGAGACGACCTAGCATTCCCAGCCGCATCTCCAGGTCTGTAGGATAAGGCCGTCGAGGATCTCCTGGCTGCCATGAGAGTGGTGCACTCACTGCATTTGATGCACTAATCCTGTAAGAGCATTGCATGAAAATAACAGTGAGAATTTTATATAATTTTGTAATTAACATTAAATTCTGTGTTAAATGAATGTAATAAAATGGAAATACTTTGGACATGCAACATACCACTTTCTAGAAAGTCACTAACTAATGATTTTCCTATAGTCTTTACTATAAAATAGATACAGAGAGCATATTGAATAAGAAATACAGAATCATATTTTTATAAGCATAAAGTAAACTTAAACAAATAATAATATTTTCCAACTGCTTGGTGTGTACAATTTATAATATAGTACTAAATTTAAATTATGTAGTAGCAAAATAACTTGTCAGTAATTTAAGCTTTTTGAACAGTTTTGTGTGATAAAACAGACTGCATGGACAGACTGTTTTAAAATCTCTCTTTAATATTGTATTAGGCTATATGTATTGCTCATTGTGAGCTTGACAAATAGATGTGTATGTTAATTAATACCCAAGTGCTGAATAAATGTAATTATTTTGTTGATTAGATTATTCAGAAGAAATTTATCTTAAAAATCTGATCAATACTTTGGTGAGTGTTTTTATATACAGATAGGAATCTATCTGTTCATTGTTATTATTCAATAGTAGGACTATTATACATGATGGCTCCATATTAAATAAATATACAAAGATAATTTTGATAAACTTGCCTGTGTGCAAACTTAATCAATTCCTCTGATGGTACTGGCCGTTTTCTGGACTTTACTATTGAAGCAAGTTTCTGTCTTGCCTGGTACAGGGAAGTAGCCAATATTTGCTCTGCTTCTTTCAGTTGTCTTTGTAATTGATAAATATCTTGATCCTGTAATTTGTTAAGTAAGTTGTTGCAGATTTTCTGATTTAATATAGTATGAAAAATGTTCAGTTTGAAGACTATTCTGAATTTAGTCATATATTGTGGCTATATATTGTAGTGATCTTTGGGGAGGGTTTTGTCCAGAGGTGGATGTATGTGTGTGTCCAGAAGACTAGCAACTTCATCAACAAGTCATTCAACATTTTTATGTGCTTTATATGTTGCTAGTTTTGGATTTTGATGGTTAGGAAGTTCATAGCCATTCAATTAATCTTTCCTTAGTCTTGTCAGATGGCCAACCCGTTGGAATTTGTTAGTAGGAATAGAGAGGGCGTCCCCATGCACACACTCTTGTGTAATTGGGTCTTCGTAGATACTGGGTTCCGTAGCCGAATTTGCCCAGGAGTTATTATTATGATCAAATTAATGCTTAAAATTTTGCATTACCTTACCTTATTTTCGACTTCACCTTTCAGTTCATTCATTTTCTGTTGTATCTTAGCCTGTTCATCTGCTAATTCCAAAGCTTTCTTCAATTCTGAATCTTTGGAAAGCAGAAGATCCGTAAGTTGAGCATGGTCTGCGGCAGACAGTTTCTGTGGCTTCGGTGCTATTGACACCTCTATCATTTCTCTGCAAATTATACCAGATTCAACAACTAAGGTGGTTAACTGAACAACAAGTAATATATTAAAATGATATTTGTAGGAATATTCTTACTTACTTTGTGATCAATTCGAGATCGTCTACCAATGCTAGCAGACGGTCTTTCGTACTTAAATGAGACGCCATGGCCTTTCAAGTTTACTTTACAAATAGTTATGGGAAAATATTAAAAGTATTATATTTTATTTATTTATTGTGACAGGTAGACAGACAGTAACACAGATAACTATTGACAGTAATGACAAAGGCAATCCGATGCAATCTCTTCCAAAGAGTATATACATAAAAAACAAGTACCTAGGTATCAAAGAGTATGTGACAAACTACGTTGACAGTATTATGGAGTGTTGCCTGCTCCTTTATCAATTTAAAGCAGTTGGTAAATGGAAAGGTACGTTTTTTTACTTAGGTATATAATCTCAATTTCGCCACCTATGTAGTAGGAATTAATTAAATAGTTTGTAGGTCAAATTATCTTCATCATATATGTTACTAAAAAGTCATATGATTGAGCCAGAGAAGCACTACTGACTGATAGCTACTGGATTAACAGTTTTTTTAGGCGTTGTTAAAAACGTGAATTTTACTGCTAGCGTATTAAAGATAATAATTGCGGATAAATATTAGACAATTATAAAGGTTAGACATGAAAGTAAACAGTTTGGTTGTACTTAACATAGGGCTGTCTTGACGAAAATATAAATAATTAAAATAAACTATAACTTAAAAATTGCTTATTGATTGGTTTACATTAAAAATATTCCAAAAAATTACTACCAATTTCAAATTTTGAAATTGGTGTTTCAATGTAAACATCAAAATGTATTTTTTGGGTTTTACTGACTATTTTGTTATTATGATAGTACTTAACATAGGGCTCTGTATACAAATCAAAATGTTTACTTTAATGTCTAACCAAATTTATAATTGTCTAATATTTATCCGCAATTATTATCTTTAATATGCTAGCAGTAAAATTCACGTCTTTAACAACGCCTAAAAAAAACTGCTAATCCAGTACTTTTAAATGTACAAAAAGGGTTGTAAGGGGTTGAAAGGGTGGGGGGGATGAAAAGTTGTATGGAAGTATCGTAATTTTTAAGGTTAGAAGCTTGAAACAAATTTTTTGGCTGCACGGGTGCAATGCTCATACTAAATATACCTACCTACCTACTACAGAATAGCCTTATAAACATATTTTTATAAGGACATTCTGTAGTATGTAGGTATATGGACCCGTATTGTTCAGTTTGCAGCTTTTTAGGATTCCGTAGCCAATGGCAAAAAACGGAACCCTTATAGATTCGTCATGTCTGTCTGTCTGTCAGTCCGTATGTCACAGCCACTTTTTTCCGAAACTATAAGAGCTATACAATTGAAACTTGGTAAGTAAATGTATTCTGTGAACCGCATTAAGATTTTCACACAAAAATAAATAAAGAACAATAATTTTGGGGGTTCCCCATACTTAGAACTGAAACTCAATTTTTTTTCATCGTACCCATACATGTGGGGTATTTATGGATAGGTCTTCAAAAATGATATTGAGGTTCCTAATATCATTTTTTTCTAAACTGAATAGTTTGCGTGAGAGACACTTCCAAAGTAGTAAAATGAGTGTCCCCCCCCCCCCCCCCTGTAAATTCTAAAATAAGAGAATGATAAAACTAAAAAAAATAGATGATGTACATTACCATGAAAACTAATAATAACGAAAATTGGTGTGGACGAGATCTAGTAAGTAGTTTTTTTTTAATACGTCATAAATCGTAAACCGCAATTTACCTTTCATTTAATCAACTGAAATACTTGCTGCTATGGAACCCTTCATGTGCGAGTCCGACTCGCACTTGGCCGGTTTTTTTGTCATTAGACAATATACATGTCTTGTTTAGAGGTTACCACAGATGTCTAAATTTTCTGAGGAGGTTACTCTTGAATGAGCGACATATAATTCACCACATTGAGTTGAGTTAAATAGCTAGAGAAGCAAACCTCATTATAGCGAGTCGCAAAAAGTGTAACCACTAGTCAACATTGACGACGTAGCTTTGAAACCACTAGACATTTTAAAGTAAACATATATCTATCTTACTTACACCAGTCGTAATGACAATACCGTCGCTTGGATTAGACAAAGACAAACGTAAAATAGGCATCGGCCGGTTGGGGTTGCTTACCATATAAAAATTCCCCAAAAAAATATTTTTTAAATCAAGATTATTTTAAAGCTAATTTGTAATAAAATATATTATTTAAAGTATTTCTTATTAAATGAAATAAGCATGACTTATACAATAAAAAACAGGTTTTGTTTCAATATTTTTTTATTATACCAAAAAATCGAATGTTGGATTATAATTTCAAATGAAGTTTCCAAAATGGTGAAAAGGATGGAATGGATACAAAAGTAGATGTAAATGTGGAAACTGATGAAGAAATGCATTACACATTATTATTATATCAGAATATACAATGTGGATCTGGAACTACGACATTAAATTAAAACGAGCACAGTACTAGTCCATCAAAACATGTTAAGACACGAATATTAGTAGTAAATGGAAAATTTAAAAATTGCAATTTTCAAACAAAATAAATAGCAGAATCAACTGCATAAAAAGTAAACACGCTTTATCTACGAAAAGTCACTGACCTAGTGCGCGGCGTGGTGCGGCGTGCAGCGGACGGCGGCCGTTTACCTATTATTACGGACTCCGATCTACATCATGTTGAAAATTATGAAAATGACAAATAATTTCCTGTGGCTAAAGTATTCATTGGATTTGATTGATTTTTTGTATACGGGTTAAGAGCATGCCATTCTTTACGTGGTTTAGGGAATGTCAATCGTCCTGCTCCACATTGTATAACAAACTAGCGGCCCGGTACGTGCTTCGCTACGTATTTAATACGGGATAGTAATAAAAGTTTTTCAAGACTTTCTTATATTTTGTCTACGTACAAACCTTCCCTGGAATTACACGAATAATTCAAGACTAAAATTAGCCAAATCGATAAAGGCGTTGTTGAGTTTTATAACATTACAACGAAAAGTGGCATTGATTTTTATATATATAGATTTAAAATCATTACAAAGAAAACAAAAGAAGAAGAAGAACATGACGTTTCGTCATTACAGATGGATCAATCTTTTTGTTAATGAATGCGATTATTCACAAATATATCAAAATAAGATTATACTACCAAAGCTAAATGTTTACCTTAAATAACAAAATAAACAGTGAACGACAAATAGTGCTTCAAACTTTTTTACACAGTGGTGTATCAATAAAATAATTTGTTTTAGATTTAAAATATATTGAAATGTATTTCTAATATATGTTTGTACGAAACTAGTAAACAAAAATCAAACTCCGGTATGAAGTGTCAGGTTTGTATACTATTGCCTTTTAGACTCCTTTTTGTAAGTTTGGGTGAATAATTTGCTTTCGTGATACAATCTTATTTTAAAGTATTTATAAATAATGGCATTAATTAATAAAAGGGAATGATCAAGTTGTACTGATGATAAGTGATTCCCTGGGTGAATAGCAAATTCTTTTAATATCTTGTTCCCTTGAAGCTTTTCTAGTGTTTTTGTAGCTAATACCATTAGACCAAATGTGGGCGACAAGGATCTGGAGTCCGAAAGTGCTATGGCTTGTCTTATAATACTTTCACAACACATACATAGTTAATGCACATGCTCCGATGGGTAACATAATCCTCCTTTGCTTATATGTCACATTTAAGGTCGTGACCAAATTTATTAACAACATAGCATAATATATTGGTTATAAAAAAATACTAGATAACTGATTATTACCCACTTAAATTAATTATATATATTTAATAAAAAAACAGAGGTAACAACGTTACGTATTCCATAAATTGCTAATTCCCCCAATATTGTGGGAAAAGTAACCAATGTTTTAGTGGTAACACTGAACCTTAAATAGAATATTTAATGTTTTAATTCAATTTTGGCGTCATTTACGTTAATATCAATACATAAACAATTAACTTACGTTTGGAAAGTAATTCCGCTTGGTATGTGATGTTTTTGCGACCTTGAATCGCATTCTTTAACTACGCATTTACACATTTTTCTCTTGGTTGAACACGGTTAGCGTCTCACTAAGCACTGAACTGACATTAGCTGCACATAGGGCTGTGGCCTTATGTGGAGTGGTTACGCATTGGCGCGGTAATTGCTAATCTAGTAGTTTATATCAATGATTCACTATGAGAAAAAGCTGCAAATGTAACGTCCAGACTGATGTTTCCAGTTCATTTGTACCTTAAATCTAAATTCAAACCAGAAGAAATAACAAAAAATATGGTTTTAAGCTAATCCTCTCTAACCTAACCTACTTAACCTAATAAGTAGGTACTTACTTATAATAAGTGCGGTTAAAAATAATCAAAACATACAACTGCGAAAAAAATTCGCAATGAAAAGCAAGCTTTGTCTTAAAAAATAAATAACTTTAATATTTAATCATATTGTACATTTTCTAATACATATATTTTTATTTATAGGAACGTACTTATAAGTAGGTACGGATTTAGTTGTCGCGCAGAAAAGCACGTTTTTTTATTCTATAGCTATATACAGTTATTAGCCTATGAGGCTTTCACTGCTTCACCGGGGCTATGGGCGGCCTTCGACGCGTTGTTTCTATACTTATAGGCACACGCTGCTGACGCTGCCGGCCGGGCCGGTACCGACGCACCGCTATGTCCTTGCATTTTAAATCTGTAATATCGGATATATTCATTTAAATACATGCTGTAAAGGGCCATATTGATCCATATTAGGTAACATTGAGTTATATCAATGCATATTCAATGGACAATGTATTTAAGGTATTAATCGGATAATGCTGTATTGCTTATAAATCATAAAATCACTTCATAAATAAGACAGTTTTTTGCGAAAGATGTAAAAGAAAAAAGGTTATGGTGTAAAGGTTATTGTGGGTTATCCTGAGATAAGGGTAGGTAACCCACAATAACCATTTTATATGTTACTGTCGCTCGCGGACCTTTTTGTTGGCCTTTTTAAGGTGTACAATACTGTAATACGTTATTTTGATTTCTCTCGTGGGGTTCATCAGCCAGCGTTTGCAATTTAAGCGGAAAAAATGTGTTTATTTACATACAACATCACATTAGAAACCTCTAAATTTATAAGTGTTTTTCTAGTATATTAATGCATGTGCTATACATATAAACCTTCCTCTTGAATCACTGTATCTGTTAAAAAAACTGCATCAATATCCGTTGCGTAGTTTTAAAGATTTAAGCACACATAGGGACGGACAGACAGCGACAGCGATTTTGTTTTATACTATGTAGTGAAAATACCATCATATTATAATACTTTATATATATGACGAACAAATCACCCGCAGAAAACAAATGCATGAAATACTACCGTATGACTGACACCTTGAATAATACCTTCGTAGGTATCTTATGGTATAAACATTCACGCGAACCGGCTCTAAACACGCGCTGAATGCATGATCAGCTGGCCGATGCACAGATGCAGGGGGAATGTTGGCAGCCAGGGGAACGGGGGACGGGGCCGGCCACGCTTTGAACATGCGCACTCCACGTGCTGCTGGGACTTTATTACTGTGCGTCTTGGATATTTATTATTGGTATAAATGATTTCATACTATAAGGTTTTTCAGGCGTTGGTACGTAACTCTAATTATTCCCGTAACACACCTCATTATCCTGTCAAGTTAAACATGGATTGTTACAATTATTCCATGAACTATATTAATTTCTCATGCTAAACTCGTATGAAATAACTTCGCACATTCA
Source organism: Pseudoips prasinana (assembly GCA_951640165.1). Classification (NCBI taxonomy): domain Eukaryota; kingdom Metazoa; phylum Arthropoda; class Insecta; order Lepidoptera; family Nolidae; genus Pseudoips; species Pseudoips prasinana. The sequence continues at coordinate 17,739,253 of OX621245.1, forward strand.
CTTATAGTCAGCGAGGAAAATTAGAATTGTTTATATATACATAATATGTATTTTTACATCTAGGTGTCATCAGTGGCAAGGGCTAATACCTGTACCTAATTTTTTAAACTAAACTAAGTTGAATGTTGGTAAGGATAGTCAAGTAGTTGGTAGCAAGCTTTGTAGATACTGACCACTTAATTAGTAGGTATTACTCTTACTTAAGTAGGCGGTAGCAATATAAATAAAGGTATTTTGCCTGCTTTAATTCTAATATGATTAACAGAAGGAATTTAGAAAGAAATATAATATCTAAGTATTAAATCCAACCTCAGATAATCTATAAGAAATCTCTTAAAGTGAAAAGAATGCCCTTCATACGTTATTATTATTATGCTATTAATAAATTCCGAACGGTATATAATTTCTTAAGTGATATTACAGTAGAATATTGTATTGTATGCCAGCGGTTTCACACTTACACGATAGTTGTTGTTAGTCATAGATTTTTGCAAAGTAAAACTAGGAAGAGCACGCTTCATTTGATTCAATAGGATACCGATATTGCTTGTTTTTTTCCTTCGTGTCCATGCTACTTTAATTTTATTATAGCACTCTAGACTAGTATGTCGTTATTGCTTAACAGTACCTACAGCCACAGGGACATACAAAACAAACAATGACACTACGTCTACTTGCTAACTAATGGACTTTAAGAATTCGAGTTTCTTTTTACGATTCTAGCTATGTGGTGCTATGTGGTATATAAAAAACACTTAATCATTTAAGTCGTCCACTTAGCCACTATAGCTAACTTGCGGCTTTCTCAAGCTAAAGCCGCAAGTTAGCTAGGTTAGGCTCCTTAAGTCCTGATCTGGGATCCAATGCCTGTTGTCTGTACCAGTGATCATACCCTCTTTATAGACTTCCATCTTTTTAATTCCCTTTAAACCCCCGAAAATGCGGCCCGAAACCCATGCAGGTGCCCTAAGGTATTTGTCACTTAAGGTAAACTACTGGTTGAGAACCTTATGCGATTTCGCCAACTGCAAAAATAAAAAGTAGCTATGAAACTCGTTATTTTTTAAAGATTACCTAGGATTAAATGTTGAGAATATTTATAATATGATAAAACAGAGCGCACGGAAGGACTAGTTAAAAATCTTTTTGCTATTATTATTATTGTTTATATTATTGTACATAAATAAAGTCATATACAATAGTCATCATATCATCATTATCATATCAGCCGAAAGACGTCCCCTGCTGGACAAAGGCCTCCCCCAAAGATCTCCACAATTGCCGGTCTTGCGCTATTCGCATATACAATAGTACCTATATCAATTTATTTATGTACTACATTGTGAGCTTGATGAGTAAAAGTATGTTAACAGCAAAGCATTAAATAAATTTAATTTTAAGTTTTCAGTAGTAGTTTCATACCGACTTTATATCTAAATAAGACTCACTAATAAAGACATGGAATATCACAGTTTAAATAAATCAGTTAATAACAATTTGGAATTGCTGTACCAAAAAGTCCTTACTTTAATTCAAACAGTTAAAAAGTTAATTCTATGACATTCATGGTAAACCGGGTGACCCGAACATTCTTTATATCGATAAAGATTCATATATTTTAGATGTGATTTAAGAGAGCGGAGCCCTGTCGCGCTTAGGCACTTTGATTAATATTATTTTAGTCTGTGGCAAAGGTTTCTTTTATGATGACATCGCAGCTGAGGTGTGCGGGTGGAGGGGCGCGAGGTTAACTTTGTTGATTCGATCGCACGGTCGCTCGATCGCTTGGGGCACCACACACAGCAGTTCCAGTGCGTTTGGCAGTAGAGTTGGAACGAGCTCTGCCAATCTAATGGAACAGCGCTCCTGCGAAGTGTCTTCAATTGTGTTACAAAAATCAAACATTCGTCACAAACGAGACAATTGTCGTAAACAACAAATCCTGTTACTGCTATTATGTTGTTTAAACGGATCATTGAAGGAAAATCCATGTTGAACGCCGATGCCAAGAATAAGTCGCCCGACAAATGTTCTAGAACGCAGTTGGAATGTGATGGATGTAGTGAACATACTACGTAAGTTGATATTCTTCTGGCTTCTAAACTAACTTCCAATTCTCATGATTCTTTAGGATTCTTCGGTCCACGGTAAACATAACACATAGTGAAATCGTCGAATGCCACATGTTTTGTTTATTTATTCAATCTTACAATTTTTGTTTATGTTTACATGATGTGATCTAATAAGGATATTGAAAAACCAAGTGGATAGAGAGAGATATACGATAATCTACCCCTGGTCCTAACATAGACCTTCAAATAGGAAAATATCGAATGCTACATACAAATAATAATAATATCTGGTATATAATAATAATATTTATGTTTATATAATATGTAATCTAAAGGATATTGTTCAACCTCATACTGTTTCAGTCACCAGTAGAGAATTTTTTACATTTACGTACAGTCAAAGAAAAATATATACAAGTACGTAGCTAGCTAGGTCCTGTCCTTGCATAGATCTAATTAACAAGAAGTTGTTGAAGATCGCATACTTTTATGGGGTAATTAGTTATTTTATTAAAATGCAGTCAGTGGCATGGAAGTCGTAACAGTATCGTAATCAGTTATCGTAACAATACGTCTATGGTGGTCTTTTATAGAAGTTATAATTACTCTTTGGATTAGTACACAATCAAAATAACTCCGGGTTGTACCTATGTATGTATATTGTTTAACCGGTTGGTTATTATTAACTTTGCCACCAATGCCACGAATCGACGGTCTGCGCCTCGGCCGACTTTGCCGATCGTCAGATTCGAACAAATATTTTGCGAACGTGTGATATAATTATGAACAAGTTACTTTACATAACAATTATAATCAATATGATGTCAATGATATTCAAATAAGTAGAATTAAGGGAGAGGGAAATGCAACCACGTGTCTTAAAAACAACGACCTGACGCCAATGTTGTTGTGGAAACCTTTGTGAAAGACCTACCTATGTCCAATAGTCGTCTATCAGGTTGATGATGACGAACTTAAACTAACAATACAACCATTGTTTCATTAATTATAGTTTGCCTAATCTATAAATTACGTTTTCATCCCCCCAACTCGGGTATTATTGCTCTTCGGTACTTATCTGAGAGCAAATTAAATTATGAATTTAGAACATCGTTTGCACTAAGTTTGTGAATCAAAACACCATTAAACCTATTTACTTCCACCATGGATCGACACCATGGAGGTGTCGATTGTATCATACAACATTTTTAATTTTTTAAATACTTACTCAGATTCGTAACCTCGTTGGTGTACTTTTTATTAATTTGCTTTGCGCACAGTACCTACCTACAAGTACTTAAGAAAAAAAAAAACTTGTGTGTACTTATGTACACGCGTTAGAAGTTATACTTCTTAATATACAACTTGAACATAGTTATCAATTTTCATACCACCTAGAACTAACTTCATGCTGTTAAATTTTTTGGTGTCGGTGTGCGCGCGCATCGTAAAAATTCACTCTCATAATTTTTCTCCATCGCGCCAAAAGAAGTATAACTTCAAAAATATTACACTCAACTTAAGTAACTGTAGCAACGGTAGATTCAATTATTCTTAATTATACCTAAATATATAAATATGATATATTGCATTTAGTAATTTCCTCGCTGAGGTGGGATGGAAAGTTACGTGTTGCACTCGAGTGGAAAGATTTAAACCTCGTGCTCTTTTGATTGTCTCGCTGACGCTGATTCAATTTTAGAATTTTTCGCTTGCTCGGGCATCGAAATTGAGCACGCGCGGTTAAAAAGCAACTTTGCAATCTTGTGTACCAAATTATTATAACAGTTCAATCGATATAATGTTTGGACCGAAAAATCTCCTAATTTCTGGCAGTTAGGTAATGATCGGAATTTTATAATAATATGATATTCCTTATCATAAAATTATTTTATTATTCTTATATTCTATTTCTTTCAGGGGTTGGAATTTAGTTTTATGTAATTAGTAGGAAATTAAATTTCGTGCGATTTCGATAAATGAAGGGAAGAAGTCAATAGATTACGTGATCGTACTAGGTTGAAATAATAGTAGTAACCTCAAAAGAAAAAAAAAGTAAACAATATTGGTACATGTTGGACAGGAGAATCACTCTTGATGTCGAAGTAATTGGTGGTCATAATCCCGCCAAAAATACGAATCTGATTTTTCTTTTCAGATAAACAGATTCTATGTTACGTGAGATAAAATCATGTTGAGGCTCGGGTGGCTCATGCTCCAGATTTATATTATTTATAACCATGGACACCTCTTTAAACAAAAATTTGGCGAAGTGATTATACAGGGTGGCGCAATAGAACGTGCATTTTTAAAATAATTATTAAAAAATAAATACAAAAGGTATAGTTAAAATAAAACTAAGCAATTATTAAGTGATAACTGAAGTTTATTTTTTTAAAATAACATCATCTAAATGATGACCCTCTCTACGTTGGCACTCCTCTAACCGCAAACGGAAATTACCGAAAACTTTCTTAAGTAGTGCTGGTGTGATTGCTGCCATTTCACCACGAATATTCTCCTTGAGCTGACTGATGTTTCTCGGATTATTGGTGTAGACTTTGTGTTTGAGGTATCCCCACAAAAAAAAGTCAGGAGGCGTCAAGTCTGGACTGCGCGGAGGCCATGGGATATCACCTCTTTTCGAAATCAGTTTGCCAGGGAACATCTGCTTCACAACCGCCATGGAGTCATTTGATGTGTGACTGGTAGCTCCGTCTTGTTGGAACCAAGTCCTAGAGTTCTTTATTCTTGAATTTTCAAGTTCTGGGGCCAAAAAACCTTCCAACATCGCAACATAGCGTTCGGTATTAACAGTGATGTTTTGCCCCCGTGCGTTTTCAAAAAAATAAGGACCAATTATTCCTTTGGCAGAGATTGCGGCCCAAACTGTCACTTTAGGGCTATGTAACGGTTTTTGATGTTTGAGTCTGGGATTCTCACTATTCCAATAACGACAATTTTGGCGGTTTACGAACCCATTCATATGAAAATGTGCCTCATCAGAGAAAAGGATGTTTTCAAAATTTGAAAACCGATTGAGCATTTCATTAGCAAATGTGAGCCGTGCTATGAAGTCAGAGTCTTTCAATTCTTGAGTTAATTGCAGCTTGTATGGATGCAATTTAAGATCCAAGTTTAAAATTCGTTGCAAACTTCGTCGCGATATGTTTAGGACAGACGATCTCTTGCGAGTAGACATTTGTGGATCTTCTCGTACCGACTGCTTAACACTCTCAATATTGTCTTCGGTCCTAGATGTGCGTGGACGACCTTTTGCGTGTGGTTTAAACGTCGATCCAGTCTCTTCAAACCGCTTTATCCAGATTTTAATTAAATTAGCACTCGGAGCCTCCCTAATTTGCCGTACACCATACTCAGAACAAAATAGTCGCCTGACAACTACGTACGAACGAGAGTTTTCGTAAAATGCGCGCACGCAAAATGCGCGACGCTTCCCGTCGAAGTGATTCATAGTGACTAAAACTTCATGAACCGCGCTACCCAACGATATCGGTCTCCCCTCGCCCACGCCCCTTCTACCCCGCAAAAAAAATGATGCAATATGCACGTTCTATTGCGCCACCCTGTATTATAATCTACTTGGAAGCTAATGATAGCATAAAACTTTTAATTCACTGAATGATCAGTTTTAGAACCACGTATGTCGGTGCGGCGAGAGACGTAACATTCCTAAGCAAATTAAAAGCGAAAGTACTTCAAATTAATTATTGTCCATATGGTTGAAAATATTGTCACTGATAATCGCTGGTCAGTGACAAGTCACTGCGACACATTACATTACGGTGTAAAGTGGAACTTCATTACGGTGTAAAGTGGAACTTTTCTTACAGAAAGGACTCAGCTAGGGGCTGAATGCCGATGCTTGACTTCATACGTGTAAGCTAAGTTTTAAATCTAATTCTTTAAAGTCAAGCACGGATCACAGGAAAATTTTATTTACAGATATGAATCATGAGGAGCGTTTCTACGCTTACATAAACCGTTACCGGTAGGCGTTACTGGGAGATCTCGCCAATCTCGCGATATCGGTCAAATGAAAACCGAGATCATTTAAAAATAAATGCGGCTAAATCACGACATCAGAATGCCCTGCATTTCGACGTCGTGGCATTAAAAAAACCTTCACAAAGGAATTGAGATATTCATTTCGGTTTTAGTGGCAGATTATAAAAAAAGATAAGATCCCAGGATAGTTATTTCGTAACCTTTTCAAATGTGTAAAACATATAACGCACCATGGCATTTTCTTCATGTATCATGCAATATTATGTACAGTGTAGTATTATATTAAATGAGCAATATTTGTTAGGTTAAAACAAAAAAAAATAACAACAGTAACTAATAATACACTGTCATCTGATCCCAAACTAGGCAAAGTCTACCAGACACCTGATAATACAACATCATTACAGCTTAAATAAGTCCACTGCTGGACAAGCCTCCCTCAAGAATCATCTTGAGGGGATATGCCATAATCGCCACGCTTGGCAGGCGGGTTGGCGATCGCAGTATGATGGTCGTAGTACTCAGAAGGAAGCTGCTTCCCGTCCTCTGGTAGATATTCCCTCGGGTCGACTTCTACGCCCCCCACGGGATGAGATGGGGTGATGATATTCTGATTCTGATATTTGTCGCCGTCACCACACAGCAGTATATTCTTATATATTTTAAATTACATAAGTATTATACACAAATGACTCTCAGGTGTAGGCAAATAATCGTGCTCCTAACACAAAGATACAGGACAGGATAACACAACCAGGCTAGACAAAACCCAACCCAACCCAAATTGGCAAGAATCATTAACGAAATGAACAAAACCACCATGAACAAAAGAGGTCATTGCAAGATTTTAAATAATACCTTCTTTGTTTGCTTACTTTACCTAATTGATTATCGCTATACCTAGTATAATGTAATCTAGTAAATAATATGTCGTCGATGGTTGAACACGGTGGGTCCGTAACGTAGTAGCGAGAGTCATATGTTCGATAAACCGAAAGTCGACTGAACGATTCTTCGAAGGGAATTTATTGCAAAACAACCTTTTATCGCCAAACGCTGCTTCGACTGAACGATTTTTCGAAAATTTATTAATCGATGGACTGCTCTTTCGAATGTTAAATTAAGAATATGCAAATTTTGTTGTAGAGATGAAGAAACTTTCCATCAATAGTGTATCTAGCGCTAGATGGTCACAGTTCTAGCCGAACCTAACCCAAATCTCAATTTAATATTCGAAAGAACAGTCCATCGATTAATAAATTTTAGACGAATCGTTCAGTCGAAGCAGCGTTTGGCGAGAAAAGGTTGTTTCGCAATAAATTCCATTCGATCAATCGTTCAGTCGACTTTCCTTTCATCGAACATATGACTCGAAACTATGTTACGGACCGGAACACGGTAGCGTATTCAACTACAAATAATGAGATCATGATCATCATCAAGTCAATCGAGAGTGAAACATAAAAATTTTATTGGAGTTTTCTGCCGATAAATACACCCCGTAGCAACCCTGTGAAATTATTTTTTATAAGCCCATGCCTCCTGGATCCTGTCCCAGCGGAAAAATGTCCTGCGTAGTTGGCGAGTCTAGCCTAGACTACGCAGGACATTTTATATATTTTATATGATATATATAAATGTTATCTATATAAATATGTTCATACAATAGAAAAGTAGTATATGTGTTACATAATATATCAGTTATCTGGTTTCCACAGTACATCTCTGCTTCATCAGAGGGCATGGCCGTGTGTAAATAATGTCCCAGGATATTATTATAAATGTCTACGAAGATAATTCTTATTAGGTATAGCTTTGTCTTTGAGTAAGTGAAATGTGAAATTTTTAGTTGGTAGGTAGCGAAGACCATTTTTAAACATACTGTATTAATTAACATACGTTGCCTGTGACCTCGCTCATGCGCTTTCACTTCATGCATGAAAGGAATAAGCAAAGGTTTTAGGGTTTCTGTACATTCACTTCGTACATTTATAAATAGATAATTTTACCTCCTAAATCTAGATATATCTATATCTATACATATAATAAAATCGTAGGAAAGTGAAAACTGTACATTGAATATTTTTTTTTAAAAGATACGTTGGGCTTGATCTGCAATCGATATCGAAGCCAAAAATATAGTATTTAGAATTTTTGTCTGTGTGTCTGTTTGTCTGTATGTATGTCCGGGCTAAACTCAAAAAGTACTGCATGGATTTGCTTCAAATTTTGCATGAATACTACTAAGAGGTCGGGTCAACATATAGGCTATTAACACGCTATCACCTACGGGGGAGGAGCTGTGATAATGTATAAAATTTAACGCGGGGAAAACCGCGGGGCGCAGCTAGTTTTTAATAAAAGTGCTAATACCTAGTAATTCAATAAAACGGGTACCCATAACATTTGAAAATAAAATATTATCATGTTAAAAACTATACTAATAATCAGATAAAACTGCAGAAACTCTATTTACATAGGCGGGCTTCGAAAAATTCTAAATCTTCTAATTTATACATGAATAATGGCAATGAATTTTCTTCCCACAACTGCATCGAATGCCGGATTCGGTGCGGCGGTTTTTGGTCGAATAACGCATAGATACTTGCCTTTTCATACGAATACGGCTACAATTGACGAGCCAGTTGGTTGGTAGATGCTTGGCTTTCACGCCGCTGGTCGTGGGTTCGATTCCTACCCAAAAAAGATATTTGTGCGCATGAAAATGTTTGTTTTTCATGTGTCTGGTGGTAATTATCTATATAAGAATGTCTTTACAAGAGAAAAGTAGTAAATATATGCAGTATATCAACTATCTGATATCCATAGAACAAGCTCTGCTTAATTTGAGGTCAGATAGCGGTGTATGAATAATGTCCCAGGATATAATTTTTCGTGGCGGAGCTCAAAAAACAAAGAAATAAACATTATGAACCGTTCATCTCACACACGGGACACTATGCAAACTTAGGTACTACGCGGAACAACTAGATATAGATCACACAAATAGTTGCCCGGTAGGTATAAGGATTGAATCCATACACGTAGGCAGGCACTCAGCTAGAAGTTGGCCAAGTCCCTTAACCGCTGACTCACCCACGTTTCCTTTCAACAAAGGTAGTGGTCTTTATAACTATTCATACGTCATTAATGGTGTTTTAATTTTACAAATGCCAGTGGCATGTGGTGAATACACCTTCTGTTAGTATAGCTACATGACAAAGATCTTTATTAGCTCGTTAGCCAATAAAAACCTTTGTCCTATCATCTGCAGCTCATTAATACAATGGTTCCATGGCTGAATGGTAGGACCGCATTGTTCACGCGCACTTCCATTTTTGTATTACGAAATATCAGCTTTACCGCCCATAAGTAGAACTGTTTGTGTTCCAACAAATACACGCAAATCTTGCATGCTGATAATTCATGTTTATACAGAAACCGCAGTTCAATATTAAAATTGTTTTTATAACCGAGTGCACCTTTAATCTGTTGTTTGGTCAAGAATTACAGAAGTTTGCAGGTAAATAAAATTACTTATGCAAGAATAACATTGGATTAGTTACTTAATGCAGGACTGCCGTCATTTGTTTACAATAGATTATCATTTTCTCGGCTTATTTACTGTATATATTTGATATTTACTCGGACCTTATTATGGCGGAATTCAATGTTATCTGATAGTTCAGGAGGCTCGTCTAAACAAGCCTCCTCCTCATCCAATTAAGTTGCTTACAAAAGACTGATGATATATAGTAATGAGTCTACGTTGTATCAAAGACTGGGGTCAGGCTATCAAAGGTCTATACTGATATCGGCGGACTTCATAAAACTGTTTACTCGCTCGTTTACTGATCAGTTGGACTACAAACGTCTCCGATACCAGAGCCGAGTATGTTATTAGTTAAAATTTGTCATCGGTTTGTCTCTTTGCATTTAAATTGTGGTATTATACAAATGTGACGCGGTGACTCGAATTGTGATTTCTTTGTTCCAGTATATTGGAAGAAATGATGAAGATGGTATTACTTGGTGTCGTTCTCTGGGCGGGAGTGACTTATGGAAGCCCTCTTAATTTAATCATCTCAACGGGTAAGCAACATTATCCATTAACATTAATAAGTTATCTTTTCTGAGTATATGCTTATAGTTTTTGTCTTTGCAGATATTATTCATCCACCGCCTTTATATGACTTTCCGTTTCCAAGTGCTGAAATGTTAAAGAGGTTACCACCTGTAACGACATTGCACACGAACAGATCTATAGAAATAAGTAAGATGGAAGTGTCAATGTTGGAGAGATTTGAAATGAACTTGCAGTCGGCTGGAATCACACCCAAAACTGGTTCAGTTGCCCGAGGCCTTGTTATCGATGGCTATGTGTCTGAAGACGCAATGAATTACGAGAAGTCTTCAATGACAATCACGAAGGCATCTCAAAATCTAGTCTATACCAGGTGCAGAAGGTTAGTTTTTGCTTCATATATTACCTTTGTACATTAGATTAGGCTTGGCTATTATTTAACAGCTTATTTATTTGTCCTCATTTAGATATGGCTTGGCTAATGATGAGTGTGCCAGTTTCATCAGCACGTTAAATTTACGAGAGAGTGCGTATGGTGCAGAATGCGCGACTCTTGAGCGATTTACATGTCGTATGAATAAAATGTCCTCTAAATATCGCTCCTTTGATGGTTCTTGCAACAATCCCGTCCGTTCTTCTTGGGGCCAGGCTCTTACTGGTTACAAACGTCTCCTGCATCCCAGATATGCTGACGGTATTGAAGAGGTAGGTCTTAATCATAATAAATTTAATTTATTATTGTTATTATAGGTATTGTATCTGTTATACTTATACGACTTGTTATACCATTGTTTACTGTCTATTATAATGAAATTTGACAGACAGAGACATGACAGAGTCGTGAAGAATTAAATTCTTCACAACTCACCATGAAAATTACAGTCCAATAGGATTAGTAATATCAAAAGTTTTTATATGGCATATTCATTTAACTTTACTGTGTGCTTGATTTTAAGTTTAAGTAGGTATTAAACAACAATATTTATGTATTGTTTTTCAGGAGTTCGAGTAATAGTTGAACTCGTGTATATGTTGTTTACTTTTGTTTTTGCAGCCACGTCGAGCTCTTAGCCACAAGGCACTGCCTTCATCGCGCGCAATCAGTATAAAACTCACTAACAACCTGGACAAGCCTAATAACGAGAAGACTATCGCATTGGCTGTTTGGAGTCAGTTTGTTTATAATGACTTGGTGCATACTCCTGTCCGCAAAACAAGTAAGCTATTTTTCCTTTCTTTTACTTCTTCAGAGAGCTATCGAGAACTAATAAAATAATAAATAGTAATAATGTCGCGGGACACAGGCGCAGTTTCTATTCCATCACTCTCATGATCCGATGTGACGCCTAGCGACACGACCGGAAAGAGATCAGGTACAAGACCGACGTCTTTACGTCCTCTCCCAGGTACGGGAGTATAATACCGCAAACTCCCAGACTTCGGGCTGATGATGAGAATTTTTTCTTTTTACAGAAAAGTCCCAAAATCACTTTTGGCTCGACCCGGGATTTGAACCCAGGACCTCGTTTTCTGCGGGTGAACACGCTACCGCTAGACCAGCAGTCGAATATCGAAGTTATCGATAACTACTAAGTTAATCATATAACAGATATGAATGTTTCCTTTCCAACAGTCCACACGAACCAGGCTATTCGATGCTGTGACAACGATGGTTTCCCCCTAACTCCGCGGTACATCCATCCGAGTTGCATGCCGATATCTGTGCCTCACGACGATCCGTTCTACAAGGACAAGTACGTTACCTGCATGGAGTACACCCGCTCTGTCACCACGTACAGGGGAGACTGTACTTTTGGAGCTGCGGAACAGGTATGTCAATATCACAATTACTACTTGGTACTAAATTGTTATTTTGTTTTTAAACAAATAGATGGACGTGGCATTCTTTCGTGGTGACACAATGACATATTTCTCAATATTAAACACAAATATTTTTATCTACCATCAGGTGTTTGATATTGTGTACAATTAGGTTATCTGCAAGCTGTACAGGATCTAAACCTAGAATCACCTCCTAGGGAATGGTTTATCAGAAGAGTACAGTGCCAAGTTTTTTTAAAATTTTGCTACATAATAGCATCATCAATTTTTTTTTATTTGGTTAGTAGGTAATAAAAAATCTCCACCATACAAGGCATATCAATGTGGGGTTGCTTTAAGTATATACATAGTAGGTATAGTTCAGAACTTTTTATGTATAATTTGACGTGAAGCAAAGCTAGAAAGCATTAACTTAGACCGGGCGCATATTTAATTGATATTACTTAGTATTATTAATGAATATAGATTGGTTAATATTTTATTGGTTTGTGATTTTTTTGTGTCTAAGATTTTTGTGCTCATTTGACACATGCACAATAGTTAAACCACGGAATCTGGCTTTCGTTGATATTATTGCAGGCTATTATGTGTTGAGGCTTGTGTACAACCTCACATTATTTGTAACAAGAATTTATTAGGTCCCTGAACTCTATTACCCAATGGGTAAACAACGTAACTAAGATGAACTCGAGCAGAACAATTAATATTATACCTACAATCATTTGAGACAATACTTTGGTTATGCCTACGACACTGCGTCATTCTCATTTCTCATGCGTCAATATCGTGATAATGTCTTGTAGATTGTATATTAATTCCTTGTCTGTATGATTCACTCTGTTCTCAGAAGGTATATAAAGTAATTGTTCAGACGCATTTTAACTTACTCGTGTCATAGGAATCCCTCTTATGTAGAAAAACAAGTTCATAAATTTCCAATACAGGCTGACCTGGGGCTCGACCGGCTAAGTCGCCGAACATCGATTTCTTAAATGGCGGTCAAATAAATAATTTTATTAATATATATATATTTTTATATGTATTTTTTACGATTTAACGATTGATTAAGTAATTTTTAACCTTTATTTATTAGAACGCCATTTAAGAAATCGATGTTCGGACACTTAGCCGGTAGAGCCCCTGTCATTGTATGAAAATCCTATACAACACGAGATCAGCTTATACTGGAAATGTATAGCTTGATATGTAGCCGTGTGTACATATGTTGTGTTCTACATAAACTCCAGATATGTATAAAAGCAATTATACAGAAAATCAAACAAAATATACCAAATAGGTAGTTTTGTGTGTATAATTTCCACATACTTATTTTTATATGTATCCTATGAAACTGATAACACTCAATTTTATGGTATCACACGAGTTTTGCCCATATGAACTACTAAGTACAGATCAAAATAGAGTGACAAAAAGTATCAAAACACGCAAAAAACAGGCTGAAATATAACAAAATTTTACTTGCTACAAAACACAATCTTTATGACCTATCTAATATGTACTTACCTACTGCAAAGTTATTGTTGAGCCTAAAGAGAAACAACAATTTCAAATTAGTAATTTTTCTGTCGAGTGATAGCACTTGAGTGGTGTTTAAAAAAAGTACTGTGTTATTTAAAATATTGCAAAATTTGGCTTAAATAAACCTCGTAGTGTTACTTAAAACTTGCGAAAAAAAGACCAATTTGACTGATGTCAGCACCTAAAAGAATGTTATTTAGTCCTGATACTCTATTTCTATAGGAGATAGCAGGGATTTACACGTTTTAAAAAATACTCTGCATAGGTCTGTATATATTTAGCTCCCGTTATTCTAACAAAATGTATTACTCAATAGCTATCAATTGAAATCAATTCAGTAAGGTCAATAGTACTTGTATGGTGCTAAGATAAAGACATCCAAAAAATAATCCAAGAATTTGTATGTTTTTTAGTTGTTTTTAAAAAAGACAACGCCCGCACTAGGGATTCTAATCCCTGTGTCGCGAGATACTTAACAAACATAATAGACGGACACAAATTACATACAGACTCAGAACAACTATTTGCGGGTCACACAAATAGTAGTTCGGCGCGGGACTGAAACCCGCGACACAAAGCGGCGAGGCGACTGTTTTAGCCGCTGCGCCACACGTGCAGTCTACTTTGGATGACTTTCTTTTGTATATGTATTCAATTTACAGACACTTTATTGGATGTGTAATTAACATAAGTGCGTGTCGCGTGAAGTTTTGTATGTTACATCGCTTTATTGGTCATACATTGCTTTGTAGAATGTCGGAAGTGAAAGGCATTCGTCCAACAAACTAACTTTATACGTTTTACAAGAAAACAAAATCGTACGTTGTAGAATATGTGGAATTATACAATGTGGTGTTTACTGCTCATTGATAACAATACTTTGTTGTGTTAATTGTGTTTACATGCCTTATAATTAACAATACGTCATAAATTAGAAATAATATATTGAACTTGATAACAAAACCTTGGGTTCATATCACACTGGTTTTGCGATCGAGTTGGAAGCACAGCGCATACCCGGGCCCGTAACGAATTGGTTTGTTGTTCCTTCAGAACTATGGAATAATGAAATTTATTCAGCTCTCGGATATTAACATACACTTGTAATTGTCAAGCTCACAGTGAAGTACAGACGCCAGCACATCCAGCTACCCCAAACTGTCAAATTGCTTTTATAGATTTTCAACTTTATCACAAAAGCATAAGGTTAACTTTCAAATGGGGAAATTTGACAGCTTGGGCTAGCTTGATGTGCTGTACATAAACATAGTCGAATACAATATTTAAAGTATCAAAACAATTTTCAATTACTCCGTCCGTGTGGTCTGTTTTATCACATATATATTTTTATCCTTAAATAAATAACAATTCGATTATTCTATTACAACAATTTTATTATTTTTAAATTTAGTAAGTACTATTATATTAAAAAAAAAAAACAAATTGATGACAACGAGCAGTTGCCTAGCGCAGAAGGCTCTCAACCAGTAGCTTAATTTAAGTGACTATGTAATTTCTCAAATATTGTTTCGCTATTGCCCTGTTGAAACTCGTTCGCCAATCGCCAGTATGTTAAGGCTCCTCAATGTTGTGTTATCGTTAACATCTCTATTATTAGACAAAATTAAGAGTACAGCTTTTAAAAAGATTTATGCCCGTCTGACGTGTGACATATTATGTACCTACAAAGTTTGAGATACAATGAGGAGCTCAATTTTTACTCTAAGCAAATTATAGTAGGATCCTTGCTTTGCTCGGTTTCCTTTTCATACAGAGTTCAACATATATTTGGCAGGCATGTCTTTACGGTATTTATTGTTATTCGTTTATTTGGTAGGTTAGGTATAAAGTTGTTACAAACAGTTGTTATAAAATATATGTTGTGCAATTAATACATATTGAATATGTACTTACGTTTTTTAAAATTTGCTATATACAATGAACTTGACGGTCACCGTAGCCTAGTTGGTAGTGCTCCTGCCTACGAAGCTGGTGGTCCTGGGTTCGAATCCCGGTTAGTGCAAATATTTGTGTGATGATCACGAATATTTGTTTCTGAGTCATGGATGTTTTCTATGTGTATAAGTATTTATCTATCTATATAAGTATGTATATCGTCGCCTGGTACCCATAGTACAAGCTTTGCTTAGTTTGGGGCTAGGATGATCTGTGTGACATTGTCCCGAGATATTATTATTATAATGAACTGGGAACTATAATTTCTTTCACTTAAAATATACGCTTATGTACATGAGTAGTCTATTTTACGAACTGTTTTATTCACCCGTTTGGCCAGCAGTTCACTATTACTTTGCTAGAGACGTGCTCCGTGACGTAAAGTTCCCAAAAGAATGGTCACATTTTCTAAAACGCATTAGTTATTCAATGAGATTTTAGTGTAGGTACTTACAATTAAAGAGTTCTTTATTTTCTCCTTTATCTGTTAACCGATTTTGATCATTATTTTGTTATTCTATAGAATATTCTATAGAGATGGTCTCGCCAAAATATTGTTTAAAATGAACTTGCATTTTATTTTAAGTCATGGTCAGTTCTGAATCCTAGTACATAGCCTGTGCATGCCAAGACAGTAAAAAGAGTCTTCAAATGTTGTCTGTTTACATTCTCAGTCCATCTCCAAATATTTTCAACTGGGCATGATATAACATAGTATAGTATAACATATTAAACTCTCAAAATAATTACTCGTACTGATACATAAATAAACATAATATTATTTTAACATAGTAAAATATCGATTTGAGGAAAGTCAACGGTGTCATTTGAATATCGAATTCTGAAAAAAACATAGGCTTCGCGTTATCGATTTGTACTCGAGTACAGAGTGGCTTCAATTGATAGTAATGCAAACTAATTGACACGAGCCGCAGTTGTGACCATAATACTTAGAACAAGCAGCGTCACATGGGTAGTAATAGCAGGGGACCTTCATGTTTAAACGATAAGGATCATTTTCCAATAACAATGTTTATACGGATATGACATTGATGTGGTCATGACTAAACCGAACTAATGGAATAAGTGATCCGGCTTGTGTACTGTGTTGTTATGTAACAATTGATGACCGTTTGCATAACGCACTTAAAGACTATAACTTCTAGTACCAAGGATATTGCCTACATTACATTGAGGAAAATAACATGTTTTGTTTCGCTTATTCTTTATTTTTGATATCATTTTTCATCTTTGGTAAACGGTGTGGATATCATAATTAATTATATTGTATAGCCTAAACATTATTAGGTATATTGTAATCTAGTTAGTACTCAATTAAAAAAAAAAACAAATTTTATTGTGAATAACTTAGCCAATAACGATGATATAGCATATATGCTATATCATCGTTATTGGCTTGCTTATTTACCGTGGGTTACTATTTGTTAGCGCAGTTTTTCTGATTCTGTTTAATTCAATAACAATGGGCAGCTGTGAAATTGATAGATAGATTAATTATGATTACCAAACATATTCAAGCGAGGCGCTAATAGCTAGATGCTTTCACCTGTCCGTAAGTGATCGGGCGAAGTTAAGCAACTAGGCTCGCGGTCAATCCATAGATGGGTGACCACCAAAGTGGTTTAATTTCTGAGCGGCTCCGTGCTTCGGAGGGCACGTTAAGCTGTCGGTCCCGGTTGTAGTGATACTGGGCGGCTTGAACAACTCTGACACTAGGGTAACTACTTCCCATACGATAAGTAAGTATGAAACACATTCAAGCAGGAGAAATACATTGTTGTAGGTACAGATAACACCACACCACGTACCTAAGTGAATTCTTTTGCTCTGCGTAAACCACCCCTAGTGCCTACGTGATAAAGACGTCGATTGTTTGTTATTTTATAGTACCGATTGAAAATGCATTTCTTAACTACAATTTTTTTGAAAGGCAACGTCCTCCTAGAGAATTATATCCCTGTATTCATTTCACATACACTAAGCACACCCATATTCAGAACAAGAATTCACACAAATAGTTGTGCCCAGCGGGATTTGAACCCGAAACATCAGAGCGCTGACGTTGTAGCGAGGTGTATCCCTGAAATTTCTGCCGCTTTCTATTTAAGTATTATTTATGATCTTATTTATTTATTACGACGAATGAATAATATATTGGAAACTTTGAGATGATATTGATAATATTTATATTAGTTATCGCAAATAAGAACGTCGACCTAGTGTTATGTATCAGAATTATATAGATTGTGACTAGTGGGAATTTGGGAGTTTCTATTGAGTACTTTATGACCTAAGCCGTGTGGTGAAGGCGGCGAATATCAGATTATTATCACCCCATCTCATCCCGTGGGGGCGTAGAAGTCAACCCGACGAAATATCTACTTACCAGAAGACGGGCAGCAGCGTCTGCCAAACGTGGCGATTATGGTATATTCCCAAGATGATTCTTGGGGAGGCTTTTGTCCAGCAGTGGACTTTTTACAGCTGTTATGATGATGAATTAATGACGTAGATACTATTCCATACTAAATTGTAACTTAGAAATAAATGTTCATAGAAACATATTTATCTTAGTAGGTGTTTCTTGAGAATACGTGACTCTTTGACTCTAAATCGTATTACCTACTGTGGAAAAATTTTACATGTTTATAGTCTATATGCGATTGTTTTATCTGGTAACTGGTATATTTCCATTGCTTATCAAATCTAATATAACTTACTATATTCTATCTTATCGTTATTAAGGTGTACTTCACTATGTCATATGGATGTTACTAGTTCAGACAGCGGCGTCACGTAAACTGATACAGTTTCACAGTAAAACAGCTCTTACTGCATACATAATAAAGTAGCTGTTAAGGTCAAAGTGTGTCCACTGATGTGCCGTCGACTGTACAATGCTGTGCTGAACGTTTTGATTTTGGAATCTCTTTTTTTTATCGAATCGCTTTCATACGTCGAATCAAAGACTTGCTAACATAAGCAGGAGTATAATAAATCTTATAAGGTCGTCGGACATTTTATTATTTACTAGCTTTAAACATTATTGATTATAGCCTCTGTGTTATTCGGATATATAAACTACTAGCGGCCCGGTACGTGCTTCGCTACGTATAAGGCACAGTAATAAAAAATAACTGATATATTAAGTTCATTTATTCAAACAAAAAATATATAAAATTGCTAAAAGATGTTGATTTTACACTTTTTCAAGACTTTTTTTTAATTTTCTCTACGTACAAACCTTCCCTGGACTTCCACGAATAATTCAAGACCAAAATTAGCCAAATCGGTAAAGGCGTTGTTGAGTTATAACATTACACCGAAAAGTGGCATTGATTTTTATATATATAGATATTACCTACTACAAAATTTCGTCAAAATCCGTTGGTCAGATTTTTCATGAAACAGCAACAAACATCCATACTCACAAACTTTCGCATTTATAATATTATTAGTAGGATGTTAGGGCCTAAACAGTGATACAGTTACTGATAGTATAGGATGCGTTTACTGCTTTACTAGAACGACTTAGCTTGATCAATACAATTTTTTTTAGTAAAAGTCCGGACCATTCGCTCATCGCCATATTACCAAAACAAAGCAGAGCGTTTACTATGGATACTAGAGAACGGATATAAATATGTACATATTTAGTTTTTTATTGTAAATATATGTTAACAATACACAGAAAACACCACACTGGGACAAATAGACATGTCCATGAATACAAATAATAATATGCTAGGACTTTATTCACACACGGCTAGCTGATCCCAAACTAAGCAGAGCTTATACTGTGGAAACCAGATAACTGGTATACTACATATACTACTTGTTTTTTAAAGACATATCTACTTATGAAAACTATATAAATCATATGTGGTACAGTCAACAGCATAAGTAGATGATCAAAATCGGACCTGAGTTTTGAGTTTATGATGCTATTGGGCGGCAGTTTTCACTAGTTAATATTTTTTACACTTAACACTCACGCACACCTTCAACTAGATACTCTTCACCACCACACTATTTTGTCGCAATTTATGATAATTAGTATTGAATATCCGACTTTGATCATCTACTTTTGCTGTTGACTGTACTATATATACTACTTTTATTTTTTAAATACATGTTTAGACACAGGATAAACAGACATGTTCATGCACGTAAATATTTGTCTTGTGCGAGGATCGAACCCACAACCTGCAGGTTCACTACCAACTGAGTAACGGCGTTTTATTATGTCTCCGATTATTACATACATAGCCTGTTTTCCAGAGGGGTAGGCAGAGGCAACGGATTACTATAAAGATTTTCTCTTTTTCCCAGATGAATCAAGCCACGCATTTCTTGGACGGGTCCAATGTCTATGGCTCCAATAGTAGAGATGCTGCAGCTCTGCGCGAGAAGACAGGAGGTCTCCTGAAAACATCCAGCGCGGAGGAAGAGGATCTTTTGCCTCTGGTTATCAACCCTACTGACAAGTGCCTTGTCGACAGCAACTCAGCTACGTGCTATAAAGCGGGTGAGTGGAATTATTATTAGCACAAAGGAGATGGACAAAATTCAAGAGACCTCTGTCCCAAAATGTACAAACATAAAACCTATGTCATTTGATAAAAGAGATCTTCTAAAACTGTACTTAAAGAGTCGCATATTGCTAAGTAGTTGTAGACCAAAGTTATGAACATTCCAAAGAGTTAATTTGTCACTATGATTAAAATAATGTTTTTGGATATTGCATTGATTATTATCGATAATTATATATGTCTCAGTGATTTAAGGTACATTGAACGTATTTTTAAGTATCTGGTTAATTAAGTTTCAGAGACTGAATTAATTGGTACATTTCGGTGCAGGATTTGGCCATTTCTATTGTGTATTTCAAACTATTTTGTATATCAGTCAACCTTTTGTCTTCCAGCGCCGCGTTGCCGAGCCTTAAATAGGCCCGATGTTGATCAAATGATCTCACTGAATACATAAAAATAACCAAACTACTCAGTCGCCTTTTTTCATAGCCAAATACAATAAGTGTTAATAATCGGGCAAATTAAATCCACATCTTCCAATAAAGGCATTATTTAAAGGTGCTAAAAATACTCGAATTGTACGATATGTTAATCATATTATGATTAAAACTAACGTGAAGAGCTAACATAGTGAAAAAACTGTAATTGTTACCAGTTACAGTTATTCACGACATGTTAATCAATGCCGCCGTGTACGTACGTATACAACATGTAACTTAATTAACGCACACCCTGAAAATAGTTTGTTCAGAATCGTTTACTGAATCGATTTATATCATTTTTAATATTGGTAATTTTTATTCAAAAATAATTAAAACTACGGTGTTTATTGTCATATTAACCCAGTACAGTAAAACAAACTGAAATGGACCGTAAGTCAAAGTAAGTACCTAATAAGACTTAAAACGTAGTTTTATTAGTATTCATACAAGTTCCATCATTCAATATAAAATAAAGAAAAATAAACTTTATTCCAAGAAACTAATTTAGTAAATAACAATGCATATACATGTTAAATTAAAAATTCAGTGTATGTATTATGATTACAACATAATATTCTAATTGGGGTTTTTGAGGGTGTGCGTTAATTACGTTACATGTTGTATATGTACACACGGCTACGTATCAAGCTATACAGTTCAAATATAAGACGTCCTCTCATTGTATGGAAATTCTATGTAACGCGAGATTATACAGCTTACACTGGAAATGTATAGCTTGATATGTAGCCGTGTGTAAATTTATCAGAAGAGTTGCGTATTAAATCATGGTCAGTTTCTCAAATAGCCTTTCGCAATTTTATTTCTGGATCTTACTATTCTGTCTGCCGTAATCAAACTATTCTTATTCTGAACGAGTTGATTGTGGACTTGTCTGGTGTATCCCTTTATTTTGAATGGATGTTATGGGACGGGGTGCCTTATAATTCACCAATCCTAGTGAGGGCTCCATGCATCTATCAAAATAAATTAGAATTTTAAATTTGATTGGGTCATTGATGCATTAACGTTTTATGCTTACGAAGATCATATGAATAACTAGCTTTGCACCCGCGTTAAAGTACATAAGTTATAGCTTATGTGTTATTCGGATATATAAGCTATATAACTTCAAAGTTTCATTAGAATCCGTTCGGTAGTTTTAGCGCGAAAGAGTAAAAAACATCCATACTCACAAAATTTCGCATTTACTATATAAGTAAGAAGTAGGATAGTAGCAAATATTAGTAGAATGTTCATTATTCATATGAATAATGAACATTAGGTATCCGTAACAATGGATATCACATCATTTCTTCATGGGATTGTTTATTTCATTGATAAATACCATGTGGCAATATTATGTTTATGATAATACTGATAACGCAATGATAAAAGCGATAAGGAGATAAGGTTATTAATAAATATCATAATAGCCATCTGTTTATTTTGATAGTTATGTCAGTTGATTAGATAAATGAAGTGGTGTAGGTATTAGTCTGGTTAGCGCAAAGCGGTAGCGATATTTAAGAACTAATGACTTACGAAGTCTACTAAAAATAACTCATCAGCCTGATATCGTCCACTGGCTGGACATAGGCCCCAAAAGACTTTTACAACGTTGCCATTTGAAGTGCCGGAGGCAACGAGCTTGGCATGCGACCGCAGTTACGACGACCACGGGATCATATGGGACCACCCCATACTACTACATTTTATACTTTCTAGGCCGAAAACCAAACGTAATAAATATTTCAGGCGCGGGAATTTCTTTTAATATTTAATTTTTTTTTATATATCTTTATTGTTTTAATTAGGGTTTTTATCCCAATGGATACGCCAACCCATCATGCCTTATATATACTACTGCAAAACAATGCTTTAAGCTTAATTTAAAAGGAGAATCTTAATCAATATCACAGTAAATGGTATCAATATGGTACACCAACTCGGTAAACCTTTTCGCCACATCTGACTTTGTGCTAAAATTAAGTTCACAACCATATCATATAAAAAAAAAATTAAACCTACCTGCAACATTTGAAGAAATTTAAATCATTAGTAATATTATATTATAGTAGAGACCTTGCTGTAATATATTTTATTAATAGTTGAGTAACCTTTTATTACTTATCTTAATAGGCAGCTAATAATTATTGTCTGGTTAAAATGCATCGATTTCCCGCCATTGTTCTTTGTAAATGTTTTGCTAATAACTAAATATTAGTACTTATTTTTATAATTAAACCTCTACAATAGTTTTGATTATAGTAAATATGCAACTGAAGCTATTAATTTATTCGTTAAAGTAATGTACGTCGTTACTAACAGATCAACATAGCAGTATTTTACTTTTAAATTGCGTATTACTTACTGTATCAACTGTACATATCAACAGGCACCAATTTCCTTGACCTAAAAATATACGGGAAAATAAAGTTTATCAACAAGTTCACAATGAAATATTCAGCTCCCACACTTCCTTCTTTAGGCAATACCTTTTTGGCGTGTGAACAACAGGTCATTACTCATTCTGTTCCCCTTGACCTTAAATAGTACGGAAAAATAAACCGTATTTACAAATTCACATACGTTTACTTTTATACGTGAAACAGTGCACCCTTCCGACATCAGAAAACTTCCGCTAGAAGTTTATACGCATATAAATATTATAATTATTTAAATATTTTGTCAGCTTCATCATGTATATAGTGGAGTGTGCGTGACGTGGTTTTCGTTAATTTCATTGATTTATTATGCACTAGCTGTGCCCCGCGGTTTTACCCGCGTTAAACTTTATAATTATCACAGCTCCTCCCCTGTAGGTGATAGCGTGATAATATGTAGCCTATATGTTGACCCGACCTCTTAGTATTATTCATGCTAAATTTGAAGTAAATCCATGCAGTACTTTTTGAGTTTAGCCCGGACATACATACAGACAAACAGACGAAAATTCTAAAAACTATATTTTTGGTTTCGATATCGGTTGTAGATCACGCCCCAAGTATCCCTTTTAAAAAATATTCAATGTACAGTTTTGACTTTTCTATGATTTTATTATATATATAGATATAGATATTGCTTAAAAATATTAGTTGTATGGAGAATGGAATGCACTGCTTATCCAGTATCCTTATTACCTTTAATTATGCCAATTTTCATACTCCTCATTTAGTTTCGCGTTTTAATATAATTACTCTGGTAGTAAAAGCCTATAATAATAATAATGTCCTCCCGACCGAATTTCGGCCACGGCGGCCAGTCTCAATGGAGACTAGCCAATTGCGCAGGACATATATTATAGTGCACAAGTCTGTGCACAAACACAGGGGCACTTTCTATTCCATCACTCTCATGATCCGATGGGACGACTAGCGACTCTACCCGAAAGAGGTCAGGTACAGGACCGACGGCTTTGCGTGCTCTCCGAGGCACGGGGGTGTAATATCGCCAACTTCCAGACTTCGGGCTGATACTGAGAAATTTCTTTTTACGGAAAAATCCCAAAGTCAATTTTTGTTCTGACCCGGGATTTGAACCCAGGACCTCAGTATCTTTGGTTGAACACGCTACCGCTAGACCAACGAGGCTTGACCTACACGCCCTGCCAGTAAAACAGCGCAATGAAAAGACCAAACATGCAGCCAAAGCAATGAGAGAAATCGTCCTAGTCTAAACTTAAGGCAAGTTTAACACGTCCATTTAAGGCCCTGTTTAGTATGTATGACGATAGTTTATTCAGTATTTGCTTATTAACACTTACGAATGTTAAGAAGAAACAAGACAACTTATGACAAGGTGTTATTTACCCAATGAGATCAATTAGTCAACATTACACTTTTGAGGCGCTTCGGAAGCAATTCGTATATTTATAAGTAAAGATATTTCGTCCTTTTTAACAAAGCCAAAATAGTTTGTATGAGTGAACGTACAAAAATCGAACAATATGAAGAACATTGTAAAATACGACGGGCCGGTTGGCCTGGTTGGTAAATGCTTGCCTTTCACGCAGATCGTGGGTTCGATCCCCACCCAGGACAGATATTTGTGTGCATGATCATGTCTATTTCTACTGAGTCTGGGTTTAATTATCCATATAAGTATGTATTTACAAAACAAAAGTATAATCACATTATTAATATTATAAAGCCGAAAGTTTGTGAGTGTGTATGTTTGTTACTGCTTCACGTATAAACGGCGACGGTAAAACCGCGGGGCATAGCTAGTATTTAATATACTAGTTATCTGGTTTCCATAGTACAAGCTCTGCTTAGTTTGGGATCAGATAGCCATGTGTGAATAATGTTCCAGGATATTATTATATTATATTTCTTTTCTTAAACAGGTGATGCCCGTGCTAATACCCATCCTTGGCTGACCAGTCTGTACTCCATATGGGTGAGGGAACATAACCGTGTTGTGCGGGCGCTGACTGCTCTCAACCCCGGCTGGAACTCTGACAGGCTCTACCATGAAGCCAGGAGGATTGTAGTCGCTGAAGTTCAGCATATCACTTACAAAAACTGGCTGCCGGCTTTAACTGGTGAGTAGAGATATTTGTGCTCATTTTTTGGATCAGGCAGCTGGTAAGATAGTCGCCTCGCCACTTGGTGTCTCGGGATCGATCCCCGCACAGGGGATATTGAACCCATAAGTTGTTGTTCTGGTCTGCTGTGTTCGTTAATACAATACAATACTCTTTATTGTACACCAAATGAATCACAAAATGGAACTTAAATACTAGCATAATAATGTACAAAGGGCGGTCATATCGCTAGCTGCGAGTTAATTATATGTTAAAAAAAAGTAGCCACATGGATTATTGTTTAAAGTAAATAAAATATTTCGTTTTCCACCTTTCCTTTACCCATTCAACTTAAACAGATTAAAGAAAATTAGTAAGTTTGTAAAATAACAAAAATATTTTTTGGCCTCCCACACAATGCAGCTAATTGTTATTCTTGTTACGGAAAGTTAATATATTATTTGTGTGTTTAGAAAGTTTATGTGCTACACATTTTTCAACCACCAGCATCCTCTGTAACACTTTGTTTGAATTCATATCGATGAAATGCGCTCGATCTTCAATCGGATGCGAGGCCCGTGTCCTCGCGTAGTATAGAGAGAAGAGCGTAGAGGAACAGTTGCACAAAACGTCCCCAAAAAGTAATGACCCTCTCAAAGTTGAGATTCGAACCCCAAAGGGGTATCCTCCAGCGTGGGTACTCAGTATCTAGAAATCTTGGGTCCACGCCTCCTAAGCTAACTCTTAGCTAAACGTCTTGTTATAAAAAACAAACATTGTTTACAGTTTTATAGTTAAATTAAGCCCTTTAAGATTTATATTACACCTTGTATATCTATTTTTTTCCTTCAGGCAAGGTTTTCGATGAATTGTACGAGAGCTACGATACTGGATACAACTCCGATATCGATCCGACGATCACCAACTCGTTTGCTACGGCGAGCTTCCACTTCGTTAATAGCATTCTCGACCAAGACATCGAGCTCGTCGACAAGAATAACAATGTGACGTCACACCGCCTAATGCACAACTACTACAAGCCGGAGATCGTGTCACAGAAAGGAGGACTGGAAAAGATAATAAGAGGAATGATCAACCAAAGGAGCCAAGGCCTTGACTTCAACTACGATGATGACGTGAGTAAATAGTAATTGTTTTGGCGTGATAAGGTCATTTTATATCGGCTCTGTACGGTGATTATTTAGTAAACTAAGTTAGAAAAGGCCCGCGTCTTAAAGACGTGGTTCGATTTGGACAACTTCCATTTTTATTACGTTTCATCCCGTTGAGCATTCACTGACATTTTTTTTGGTCCTTCGAGCCGGATGGATTAATATTGATGCCAGAACTGAATGTAATGCGTACCTTACTTAACTACAGTAATATAATAAACGTTACTCTCTCTTTCTATCTTCACTAACTTATCTCCTTCTCAACATCCGTTCGCCTCGCCCGTTCACAGTTTTCATAACACTCGTCACGCTTTTGCTAGCTTACCAAGTCCAATATCAAGCCAAAGTTGTAAAGTTTTACTTCAATAAGCTGAAGCATTTCACAAGATATTGGGTAGGTAGGTATTAATGTTATCGCGAATGTTTTACCGAGTAAAATACTTACTGCTCCATAATATTGACTTAACTTATCTGTTTAGTATGATATATTATAAATATATAATATATAAATAATGATGTATTTACATCTTGATTTAAATTATCTCGAGAATAATACATTATGAATGTAACATATTATTAAAGTTACTAGAATTTGTGCTAAGGTAATGAATGGTTTCTGATAACTAGACCAAGCAAAATATTGCAGCGTATACAATATTGCAAGTATAAATAATGCTTGATATTTGATTATTTGCGCTTTATTGCGAATAGAAGTCGACCCTATAGTAAGTAGTAAGTAAGTTCACTGCTAGAGAAAAGCCTCTCCAAACAATGGGGGGATATACCATAATCGCCACGCTTGGCAGACGGGTTGGCTATCGCAGTTTGATGGCCTAGTTCACAGAAAAACGCTGCTGCCCGTCAATAGTCGACCCCAAACCAATTTAGTATTTTAACATGACGTTAATAGTGTACGAGAAATATTATTATATTGTTTAACCAACAATACAAATAGAGTGGATATAAATTACTGTTGAATTAGTAGCTGATATATAGCAGCATTCTCTGAGACTATTGACGGCAGATATTTCGCCATAGGAAAAAGGTAATTTAGTCGATTAATAATATTATTATCATACTAGATTCAGTACAGTAAGAAAAACTGTACTGTACATTTAGTCTAGTCAAAATTAGCAAGAATATTTCCGATACAACTTTTCATATTTTGGTAGACGATTTTAGCTAGTTACCTATATCTAAATTAATAGGTTGGTATAGGGAAACTAAAGTGCAGTAAGCAAAGAAATGAAACGTATAAGAATTGGTTGTAAATTTTAATTTATCTGATCTAATATGAATCAATCAGGTGATACAGACATCAGGTTGTTGAAATTCTAAATTGTGAACAGTGTGGAAAACGAGAAGATGTTAACCATATATGGAGAGTGTGTCCGTAACAGTTGTAGGCGAGACGAGATGATAAGAAGGTTCAATATAAATTTAAGAGATGTTGGTGTATTTCATAGCATTATAGCTGAACCGTATTCGGATCGAGCTAGATAGCTATATTTCTTTAAAATTAAATGAGCCGTCTAAGTACTCAGTGGGTTAGTCATTGGCTTTGTATAGTGTTGTTTTAGAGTCAGCTTAGTATAAGGTACGATGGGATTGGCATCATTTCATGTACGAAAATTCTGTAAAATAAAGATTAAAAAAAGGTTGTTGAAATTCTATTAATAAAGCTTATCCAGGTTACTGCTGCTACTAGGTTAATTCTTATAAACAAAAGTAACACATTTAATGAAATCCGATTAACATTATTATTATTTAAGTATGTATATCGTCGCCTGGTACCCATAGTACCTACAAGTTTTGCTTAGTTTGGGGCTAGGATGATCTGTGTGACATTGTCCCTAAATGTTATTATAATTATTTAGATATGGATTTAGAGTTAGACTTATCCATTTTACTTTTTTCATTCAAATCACGGGCGTTGTCTTTTTCTAGACAGGAGTATAGGTAGGTACGTGATAACCACATATTATGGCACTTAATATATTGTGGAGCAAAACCATTTAACCTTATGCTTATGTATGTATGTCTTGTCAATAACAATTTACAAATTAGCTACCATTGAATTCACCTACGTGCTTATTGACATTGACTAACTAAATGTACCTTCATACTTATCGTTATAGTATGTAGGAACACCTATTCGAAGGTTAAATAAATAATACGTAGTCGTCATGAATGAATGTTTTTATGGTAAGTTATTCAAAATAATTTATCAGTAGATACTGGCTGCCAGTAAATTATTCTTTTGTGAATATTTAAACTATGACTTATTTGTACGAACCAATTTTCACTGTATATTCAATTGTTTGTTGTTTGATAGGTACAGACGCCAGCACATACAGCTTCTCCAATCTGTCAAATTTCCCCAATTGAAAGTGAACCTTATGCTTATGTGATAAAGTTGAAAATCTATAAAAGGAATTGGACAGATTGGGGTGGTCGGATGTGCTGGCGTCTGTACATACATATGTTGATGTATTTGAATTTAAATGACGGTAATGTTCGAGAGGTGATGTCTGGGTATGCGACACAGAATAATAATAAATGAGATAGACTCTATCTATATGTATCTATATTATATCTATCTTGCTGTTTGGTGACGGCATAGAATACTATATCACCCATCTCATCCCGTGGGGGCCGTAGAAATTGACCGAGGGAATACCTACCAGAGAACGGGCAGCAGCGTTTTTATGTGAACTATGAACATCAAACTGCGATCGCCACCCAGTCTGCCAAGCGCGAGCGTGGCGATTATGGCATATCGCATGCCACTGCTGGACATAGGCCTTCCCAAAGAATGGCTCTTTGGGGAGGCTTATGTCCAGTTATAGTGGACGTACTTTGGTTGACGTGATGACTCTACTGCTATAATAATAATAATAAAGTTATTTATTAAAGTAACCAAAGACTCAAAATTGTTTGTAATAATAAGACTTATTCTATGTTACGCATAAGCTCATAGGTTAGACTTTTTATTTATGTTTGTATTTATTTTATTTTATTTTATTTATGTTTCTTTAGTTGATAAGTTAGGTTATTTCAATAATAATTCAGTCAAATAATTATAATATTTATGTTTGTATGTAAATAAAAGTTCCTTCTATGTTAGTAAAGATATAGCTAAAATTTTGTTTACATGAGTTTGCTATGTGCTCTTTACTTATACATAAAGTATGTATATCATTAATTTGAAGGTTATTTATGCGAACTTACTCCATTTTGCAATTACTTGCTTACTGTGAACTGTCGAAGATTTTACCTACATACAACATGTAACTTATTTAACGCACACCCTGAAAATAGTTTGTTCAGAATCGTTTACTGAATTGATTTATATAATTTTTAATATACATACATACATACATAGACTCACGCCTGTTTCCCAGAGGGGTAGGCAGAGACAACGGATTTCCATTTGTCACGATCTTTGCATACTTCTTTTGCCTCGATTACTGACATTATATTCTTCATACATGCTCGCCGGTTTAGGGTACTTCTGACCTGCCCTTTCTTGAGAACATCTCCAATTTGGTCAGAGAATGTTCGACGTGGTCTTCCCCTTCCGGTTGTCCCATTCACACAGGCCAGGTATACTTCTTTTGTCAATCTTCTTTCATTCATCCTTTCTAAATGGCCAAACCATCTCAGCATGCCTTTTTCAATCTTTGTGACTACATCCTCTTTCACACCACAACGCTCTCTTACATCAGTATTTCGAATTCTGTCTCTCAAAGTCACACCACACATACTTCTCAGAGCTCTCATTTCCACTGCATTTATTTTACTTTCATTTCATCATATTTTTAATATAGGTAATTTTTATTCCAAAATAATTAAAACTACGGAAATTATTGTCATATTAACCCTGTTCATTCAAAACAAATTGAAATGGACCGTAAGTCAAAGTAATAAGCGACTTTTAAACCGCAGTTTTATTTGTATTCATACAAATTTCATCATTCAATACAAAATAAAGAAAAATAAACTTTGTTCCAAGAAACTAATTTATTTATTGGACTCAACTTAATTCTACCATTACAGGGAACCTAGTAAATGTTGTGAATGTTTAGTAAATAACAATGCATATACATGTTAAATAAAAAAATCAGTGTATTTATTATGATTACAACATAATATTCTAATTGGGGTGTATGAGGGTGTGCGTTAATTACGTTACATGTTGTATATGGAGATAACATTGTCTATAGCTGCCTCGTTGGGCGAGCGATATCACGGTTAATCACAATGAGACGTATCTAAATACCGAGATGGGTCCAAAAGTGTTCTTAGGTTTTACTGGCAAAAGTAAAACACGAGAGTTGAAGCCTGGAGTCTGGATGTTGGTGATGATATATGCTCGTAACTTGGAGAGCACGTATAACTTATGGTCTTGCGCCCTCCCCCGTCTGTGTAGGTATGAAAATGGATGTTTAGTAGTTTTTGTTTCGAACAAAAGAAGAATAGTTATAAAGTAAAAAAAAAACATATTTATGTCTGTCTTGTTCTATCAGTCTGGAAAAGTCAATTTATATAAATATATGACTGCTTTATTTAGAAACACTTTGTCTCTGACAAGTTAATAAAGTAAGAGTATTGTATTATTTATTACACTATTTTCGTAATATCCTACAATCCTATTTATCAAATTTTTACCATATACTTAAAAGTGAGAAATGGTACCAATCAATCTTAAGAAACACAATTACTTACCCTGACATACAAACACGTGATGATTTGACTAAAAACAGCAAATGCGTCTACCAGTCTATTAACTTCAACCAATATCTTACTTACCTATGCTATAACTCCATATTTACTTGAATCTTAAGTCTTAATTTAGGAGAGCCATTCATTTAAAAAATATCAACTGCTTCCACTAATTAAATAATAATAATATCCTGGGACATTAATTACACACAGCCATCTGATCCCAAACTAAGCAGAGCTTGTACTATGGAAACCAGATAACTGATATACTACATATACCCCTTTTCTTTTGTAAATACATACTTATATAGATACATTACACTCAGACTTAGGACAAACAGACATGTTCATGCACACAAATACTTGTTGGGTGGGAATCGAACCCACGACCTCCGGCATAAAAAGCAAGCATTAGCCAACCACGCCAACATGCCCCTAGTTTTGTTTTTAGATAGGACTTGCAATAATGTCTTTTTAATTAAAAGTAATGATCTATCAACACTTAATCTTCTTTTAAACAAATAACATTAATTATTTATCCATAACTCAATTTTTTTTGAACGCGTGTTTAATTAATAAGTAAACTAAAGAAATCTTTACTGGCTTCCATCGAGTGATGATCTTAATGAAAACATTGATATGTATTTTTTTAATTTATCTTTTGCGAACTTTGTATCATGTATTATTTGTGTATATTATGTAGTTAGTAAGTTAGATTTATGAGACTCATTATGGCACCGGTTTAAACCTTAGTGGTTTTTTGGATGCTATTAAGATAGTGATTATAATGTATATTCTATGAAATAATAAAAAAAAATACTTTAGGTCAGTGAAAATCAACTTTACCATCAAATCGTTAAAGTCTATCTTCTCTTTTACAGCTTCGTAACAGTTGGCTGGGTGGTCTGGACGTTTTGGCTGTGGATATTCAAAGAGGTCGCGACCATGGCCTTCCTGGCTACGTGCAGTACCGGTCACTCTGCGGACAGCCCGCAGCTACCAGCTTCCAGCAATTGGCTGATATTATACCGCAAGAGGTAAGAAACAGTAACTTTACAAATATAGCCTTGCAAAATAGTCTAGCAAAAATAGTCTTACAAAAATAACCTTACAAAAATAGCCTTTCAAAAATAGCCTTGCAAAAATAGCCTTACAAAAATAGCCTTACAAATATAGCCTTAAAAATAGCCTTAAAGGGCTAAGTAAACTAAGTAGATCAAATAACTGTTCCATTAGTGAAATGCTATATTATGGCAGACTGACTGTATAGTTTTACGTATAGATTAGGTATTCAGTAAAAGTATAGTTTAAGGATACAGACGTTATTAAATATATAAAGAAGAAAATACATTTATTCAGTAAACTAGCACAGATAATATACATATTATATATATGTACACATGCAGAAGTCCAGGGTTATCTGAGCGATTCTGAATAATTGCTCCTACCTCAGCACCTAGCTGCAACATTAACTCAGAACAATTCTGTACTTGTTTAGAAAAAGATCAGATCAATTTTTTTCAATTTAGAATGCATATGTCTCTTAAGATCTAGGAAAAACTAGTTTAAGAGGCCGGGTTCATAAAATAAACGCCACAAAATAACTGCCGTGCCAATACTAAGTCGCCATAACAACAGACAAGTTCGAAATATACACGAAACTGGAATAATTAACTTTGCTATAGCAATTATACGATAAATAAGGCTCTTGGCGATATAATACGGCAAAAAGGCAAGATTTTTGTTAAATTGTTTCAGCAATTACTGTTCCCATCCTAACTTTTAGAATACGAAACGTTTGTGAAAGATAATAAATAAATTAATTATTTTATATTTATTTATTATTTATATGTTAATGGGTTCTTATCTTGACATATTTTCCTGCAGATCGTAGACAAATTATCTCAGTTGTATGAGCAGCCTGGTGACATTGACCTGGTGATTGGGTTAATGGCAGAGACTCCCCTCCCTGGCTCACTTCTCGGACCCACAGCTACTTGTCTCTTCAGTAAGTATTGTGTTGTCTCATCTATCATTATAAGTGTAAGAGCGTTTCTATGAAATACTCTATAATATATTCAACATTCAGAAAAAACGTGAAGAAAGTGTCTTCTCCTTCATTACCTAGCATGTATGTACATTGTACAGATGCCAGCACATCCAGCTACCCCAATCTGTCAAATTTCTTTTATAGGTTTTCAACTTTATCGCATAAGCATAAAGTTCACTTTCAATAGGGGAAATTTGACAGATTGGGGTAGCTTGATGTGCTGGCGTCTGAACATAATCAATGGACTGATTCTTAGACTAATTTATATTTAAACTAGCAGTGTCCGCGGACTTCGTTCTGCGATATAAATATTTTTATTTTAGTCCCTGCCCGTTTTTATAGCCAATGACACTCCACAATAAAGTAGCTTTCTATTGGTGAAATAATTTTGAAAATCGGTTCAGTAGATCCAGAGATTACCCCTTACATCGTCACAAACTCACAAACGTTATCTCTTTATAATATTAGTATAGATAGAAGTTTAGGTTAAACATTACTTTTAAGCCTTTAGGCTATATTGTAATGCAAATAAAGTATTACACTTAGTGGCCTGATTGTCTAGTGGTCTAGTTAGTGACTCTGACTGACCTAACCCAGGACGAATCTTTGTGTGATGAGCATGATCATTTGTTCTACGTCAAAATACCTGTTTTTCTTATTCTTCATTCTTATAATAGGACCTGTTATTGCTATAATTATAAATCGTATGTATTTTAAGGTCAGGTGGCATTAGCTCGATTAGTTCTGGTAGCTTCCATACCATACCAAACTATTTTTTTAAATCAACGCCCGCACTAGTGAATATAATCCCTGTGTCGCGGGGTACTTTACAAACATATAATAGACTGACATATATTACAACCAGACTCAGAACAACTATTTTATGGGTCACAAAATTGTTGTCCAGCGCGAGACTCGAACCCGTGACACCAAGCGGCGAGGCTACTGTCGTAGCCGCTGCGACACACGAGCAGTCAAATAAATAAAGGTTAAAAATGAATTAATCAATTGTTAAATCGGCTTCCATGAGCACATGTGACGTCATAAATGGTCGGGAATCGATTTTCAACGTCGAAGCCGATTTAACGGATTAAGTCATTTTTAACCGTAAGTCTATTTGAACGCCGAACACTATCACGATGTTCGGCGACTTAGCCTAGAGGTTAGGTAGGTAACGGTAGAGATTTAACACTTCGTCTTAATCTCAATAACTTATCTTCTTTAAATGTTTAGTGTTAAGTTGATGATGTTATTTATCTATTATAATAAATAGATAAATAAAACAAAGAAAAATGTGTCTTATATATTTTCCTATTTTTTTTCAGAGGAACAATTGTGGCGCACAAGATCTGGCGACAGATATTTCTACAGCCACACGGATGAAGCTGGCAGCTTCACCAAGCGACAGCTGGCTGAGCTGAAGCGTGCCTCCTTGGCTCGAGTGCTCTGCGACAACGGTGGTATTTCTAGCGTGCAGAAGGACGTGTTCCAGCCACCTTCTGAAAGGTTAAATTTTACCTTATAAGTAACCATTTTTAGGGTGCCGTACCCAAACGGAAAAACGGGACCCTATTACTAAGATTTCGATGTCTGTCTGTCCGTCCGTTAGTCTGTCACCAGCCTGTATCTCATGAACCGTGATAGATAGTTGAAATTTTCACAGATAATGTATTTCTGTTGCCGCTATAACTACAAATACTAAAAAACAAAATTAAATAAATATTTAAGGGGGCTCCCATTCAACAAACGTGAATTTTTTTGCTCGTTTTTATAGATAATGGTACGGAACCCTTCGTGCGCGAGTCCGACTCACACTTGGCCGGGTGTTAATGTTGTCTGTACTGTTATTAGAGACGTATGGGCCTGTCTGTCTGTGGAGTAATTCAAATAAATGTCTTAGAACGAGTCTATAGAAAAAAATCTTATAATCGAATTCTAGCTTTCGTTGGGAGTTCTCATTGTAATTGGCAAGACTAATCATGCCATCACGACAGTAACCAATCATAGCGATGCATGCCCGCCGAGAGCTCGAACTCGTTCCTGAGTTTTGGCATACTCATACTAAAGCCTTCGGGCATCTTTACACCGGATGAAAATATCTCGTATTATTGTATATAGGTTTATTTGTAAAACACCAACAACCTCGCAGGATTAGATTGCTAACATCATAAGCAACAACTTTTGTTTTACGAGTTCGGACAGAACTCAACATATGAATAAAAAATATTATAAAAGATTTTTCTGTACTGTCGTGACATTTGTAGGTCTATGTTTCATTCATAAACAAAAGGACAACGCGCGAACTACGCTAAGCTCGCGCGCCTGTGCGCGTCTTTGCGATGCTCGTAGACTTATAAATATTCAAGCGGGAAATTAAATTAATACTAATTTTTGAATGAAATAAAATCTAACAAATTACCAGAAGTTGTAGAACAAAAGTTGTTGGTTATGGTGTTAATTATCTAGTACTGCGAGGTTGTTGGTGTTTTAGAAGTATAGTATGTGTATAGTGCCACTAGAGTTTCTAATCGTTCTATTATTTAAACCTGTATAATTAGTAACATGATCTAAAATTGACTCTTCTTTTCCAGCAATCCAATCGTGTCATGTGAAGAAATTAAGAAGGTAAACCTTGACTCCTGGCAGGATCCCTCTCAACAGCCAGACATTCTGACACGCACAAACAAATGGATCAAGACCAAAGTCAGCAGCACTGGGAACTCTACCAAGTAGTTTATAATAGCAGTATGTACTTTAATCTTCTGCCATGCAAGTGGGCCTTACATAGCTTTAGTCGTCTGTCTTTTATAAGGAGCTGTGGAGGATATTCACCATCTTTCAAATGAATTGCATTAGTTAAGTGCGGCTGGGACTCGAACCCCCAAACCTCAATGTATCCGGCCCATGCGTTAACCGCCCCACGACAGAACCCTGCTGTTCGGACTCGAATTTATACAAGTCTTTAAATGTTCCAATAACTTTACAATATAATTTTGCGTGGTTGGTAAATGCTTGCTTTGCATGCCACAGGTCGTGGGTTCGATTCGTACCCAGGACAGATATTTGTGTGGATCAGCATTTTTTGGAGCGCATAAAAACCAAACCCAGACTCACAACTACTTATGGGCCACGAAACACAGTGGCGAAGCGGCTATCTCAATCTCTGCAATCTCTTACAAATCATCTCTAGGTAAGGGAATTGGTCGAATTTCCGTTAGCGTCAGAATGGCTGGTTGCCTATGGCAGGCGGCTCTGAAAGTATTTTGAAGAATTGCTACCCAATTGCATATATTTGCTTAATATCTTCAATAATTGCTACATACAATACATTCAGAGAAATATAAATATTTTTGTGACCAGTCATTCTGACGTCAGGATGGATGGTAGCTTCCGTGTACAGCGAGAAATACGCAAAAAAAAAGTTCTGTTTCTAAAAAGTTTCTAATGTTTGTACGAAGCTCAAACTTAAATTGGTGAATGAATCAATAAGTAAGCAATTATTGATGCAACAAATCAATAATTGCTTACTTATTGATTCATTCACCAATTTAAGTTTGAGCTTCGTACAAACATTAGGTAAAAAAATATAGCTTTTATTAATAATTGTACGAAGAAGTGCCTGATAATTTGGAAAGGCAACAGTGTTTTTATCCTACAGCGTCTTGTTCAAATCTTGCAGGCATTTACAATTACAAATATATTAAAAAAAAGCTATATTTTTTACTTAATTATGACGCTAACGAATTTCCGGCCATGCAGCATATCACAGAATATAATAAAATATTTAGTAAAAAAATAAAGACTGTTCCAACTTGCACGGTATAATTAAATAAGTAGGTAGACGAGTGATTCAGTATTTTGTTTGGTTGCAAATGTGTCTTATGTAAGTTTGTTAGATGTAAATTGAACCTTGTTCCTAGATGCGTAAGTGCTATATAATTTAAGTCATACGTCTAGAAGGACTTAAGTGTCTTATGTCAAGAGTTCTATTGAAGATATTTGTATTTGAAAACTGCCTGTCGTGTGATTGTACCGTGTCGTACAGTGGCTGTGATATGTGGACTTTTACCACACTCATAGAGAGAAAAGTCTCGAATTTGAGACGTGATTCCATGATTTTTGCGACCCATATGTTAAAAGGTCCAAGGATTGTTTGATATAAATTAACGGCTTAATAAAATAATATTAAAAAAGATCTTACGATAAAACAATATATTTTAGTGACAGTTTTCATACCAGGCGAATTGTTATTGAGGAAAAGATAATTTAAAATATTTAAATTTTTTTATGTACGCTAATAAACTTTAATAAAAATGCAGTTCATTTATGATATTTTTATACCATGTATTTACTGTACAGGCATAATATTCTATTTACAGTCAACGGCAAAAGTAGATGATCAAATCGGGCGAGAGGTTTGGACTTTTTTTTTATGAATGATCATGGATATATACGGGCCTGTTGGCGTGGTTGGCAAATGCTCGCTTTTCACGCCGGTCGTAGGTTCGATTCCCACCCAGGACAAATATTTGTGTGCGTGAACATGTCTGTTTGTCCTGAGTCTGGGTGCATTATCTATTTAAGTATGTATTTACAGAAGAAAGTAGTATAAGTTGTGTATAAGTTATCTGGTTTCCATCGTACAAGCTCTGCTTATATTATTTATTTCATAGGTACAGAAACAGACTGACAATGAGAATGAGAATAACAAATTCTTATAACACTGTTAAATCTGAGGTCCAATTAAATCTGTACACATTTAAAAATTACTAAAATTATGTGAGTTAAATATAACTAGTACGGTTATTACTTTAGTTTGGGATCAGATGGCGGTGTGTAAATAATGTCCCTGGGTTTTATTATTATTATGTTGTTTGCAGTATCGTTAGCTATTATTGTCAGTACAAATTTTAAAACTTCACAGCCCCACTATTTTGACGCAATTTACAATAATTAGTATTGAATATCTGATTTTGATCATCTACTTTTGCTGTTGACTGTAATATAGACTGTATACTTAAACCACAGTTTAGCTTAATGTTTAAGTATTTATATTTCTATGCTTTCTATTAACAGGAAACGAATGCCTTATATGGCAACAAATGCTACTATAATAATATTGTATAAATGCGAAAGATTGTGAGGTATAGAAGTTTGGATGTTTGGATGTTTGTTACTCTTTCACGCAAAAACTACCGAACGGATTATGATCAAATTTAGTAGGAATATAGCTTTATATCCGAATAACGCAATGCTATGTATATTCTATAATGCGAATATACCTATTAGATTGAACTACTAACATTTAAGAAATAATGGTTTTTTTTTCCTAGTATCCCCGTCGTGGGGGGCATATTGATTATTTTGTTGTAGTGTATTCAACAAACTTAATCTCAGTCATAACTATAATATACTTTTTGTATCGGGCGTTTCACCCGCGTTAAACTTTATAAATTATAGCCTATGTGTCATTCGGATACATAAGCTATATTAGTACAAAGTTTCATCAAAATCCGTTGGGTATATTTTGCACTAGCCGTGCCCCGCGGTTTTACCCGCGTTAAATTTTATAAATTATCACAGCTCCTCCCCTGTAGGTGATAGCTTGATAATACGTAGCCTATATGTTGACCCGACCTCTTAGTAATATTCATGCAAAATTTGAAGTACATCCATGCAGTACTTTTTGAGTTTAGCCCGGACATACATACAGACAAACAGATAAACAGACAAAAATTCTAAAAACTATATTTTTGGCTTCGATATCGATTGTAGATCACACCCCAAGTATCCTTTTTGGAAAATATTCAATGTACAGTTTTGACTTTCCTACGAATTTATTATATGTATAGATGAATGACATCCATACCTACAATACAAACCAGTCTTGGTTTAATGGCACAAAACGAATAATAATGTATCGAACATATATATGTATAAATAAATAAATAAATTAAAAAAAAAAAATCCACACATCCATACATCTGTACTCACAAACTTTCGCATTTATAATAATATGTCACAGAAAAAAAAATAGTTCTGCCACATTTATTAAAACTGACACATACCCCAGTAAAAACCGAGGTTCAAGTGTGATTTAAAAAACACCATTAATATGATTATTTTAACTGTCTTTGAGTGCTAAGTTTTCTATAATGATAACTTATATTTATAGATGTAAGTGTAACATGCATTGTATTGTTTTAATGTTCTCTTTTGCTATAACGAATATTAATGGAGATGCGTTTGAGTGTGTGTCATCGATGCCAAAGACTGGAATGCAACTGAGCGGCTAGAGATTTAAATTATTTCATAGTAAACATAAAACATGAACCGGAAGACGCAGCGTGGGCAGGCCCCCTACAAGATGGACCGATGATCTTGTACTGACTCTGGAAACAGCAAGATGCGGATAGCGCAAGACCGGCAATTGTGGAGGTCTTTGGGGAGGCCTTTGTCCAGCAGTGGACGTCTTTCGGCTGATATGATATGATGATGAAACATAAAAAGGGTTTTAGACAGGTTTTATAGATTGCAATAACACTGTCTATAACTTAAAATTCTATACTTATTGTTAAAGGTTTAGTGGGTATAACAATACCTTTATTTTAATTAATTTACGTCATAGATACCTAAATAAATTATACTTTTAATATTGTTATGGTTGAAT
The DNA here is from genome assembly GCA_951640165.1 of Pseudoips prasinana. Classification (NCBI taxonomy): domain Eukaryota; kingdom Metazoa; phylum Arthropoda; class Insecta; order Lepidoptera; family Nolidae; genus Pseudoips; species Pseudoips prasinana. Next base: position 17,778,955 of record OX621245.1, read on the forward strand.
CCAATATTCTATGGATAATTATATGAGAAGAATGAGTTCTTGAATAAGTTGAAAATAATATAATTGCTGAATTCAAACGTTAGTAATTGTACTTATTTCTTTATATGTAGTTAAAGTAAAGTTAGCGCAGGTGACATTTCAGTATGTTCTGCTTAAAATGAAGCATCCGTGCAGTGCGCAAATTGCTATCACCACATGTAAGAATTTTATTATTATCATTATCAGCATCAATATAAAACTTAATCCTTTTATGGCATCTTTAAAGTTCTTGATGCCACTAATGAATCTATGATTTGATTTCATTGTAAATATACTTAATTTTTAATTGTTATATTCAACTAATTCGCATACATTTCCTACCATTCCCATTAAATTGCTAAAATATAATGTCAATGGTATCTATTATATTATTATATAGTATGTGCGAACAAAATATTGTAATGTTAATTTTATTGTTTAATCGGAATGAATTTGTTATTATATTTAAGTTTTTTATACCAATAAATTTATTTACTACGTATTTATTTGTTTTATTCCTCAGTAAGATTTAATTTAATTTTTTTTGTCGCATTATTGTGAGAATTTCTGATTGAAATTTTCAAGAATATCGGTATATGGGTATATATCATAGTTATTTCTCAGGATACTGAATTTAAGTAAAATGAAGCTGACCTTTCTTCAGCTCTACACGCTGTGATATGTATACACAAATATTATGGAGCTCAATCCAATCTTGAGATCTCAGTTCGGCCGGAGTATAGAAAGAATGGTCAGCTGGAGATTCACAGGTGAAATTAATTTGGGTTGTCAGTGCAGTAACCCAAACCATGTCCCACTGATATCGTGCCCAGCATACCCAAGCAACGGCACGCAGGAGGACTCATCATTGGCTGCCTCTAACAACACATTAAACGTGCCCATGTTCTGTTCGCCCTTTCAATTTAAGTAACTTCTTATCAAAACACTAAGAAGATCAAGTACAAACAAAATTAAGTAGGTTCGTACTAGTTCCTAGTCACCCAGGGAGCATGCATCTGAACCCTAAAGTACCAGGGCGCGACAGCGGTGGTCTGAAACGAAGGAGATAGCGGATTTCTTAGAGCAACATTCATGTAACATCATCCATTCAAAATGATACTCGTAAGCACTAGAACGAACTGAGGACGTTGCGTATCTAGTGAGCTGATTAAAATTAAGTGCATAAAGTACTGTAACCTGAGGGTGACTTCAATGCTGCCTAACTTGTGTATGTGGCGAATAGCTTGATAAATACAATAGTTGTGCCAAATGTCTGTTCTGTATTAATCTACACTAATATTATGAAGAGAAAAGATTTAATTGGTGTTTTTTTTTTTGTATTGAATAGGCTCCGAAACTACTTGACTGATTTGTAAAATTCTTTCAACGTTGGGAAGCTACATTATCTCCGGTGAACATAGGCTATATTACATTTTCAAAAAAGTTAGGGGTCCATACTAAATCTCTTATAATGTAATTTAACCCTTTATATCACCGTGGGACAGTATTGGAACATACCAACATTTTCCATATAAAATTTTAAGCAAATGATAATTTCCGTTATAAAACAACATACCCGCTCAGGGACATACCGCGCTTCAATGTTTAGTCTAGTTCATAAACCATAGATGGCGCTTTTTCATCAAAAACGAATTTGATTCAAACTTTTTGCGGTTTTGCAATATACGTTTGTTTACAAAACTTCGAAAATAATCGAAAAATAGTTTAACAGTAAAAACTGTGTGTTTGTGGTGTGAATTTACTAGGTAAGTGTATGTTCTTTGCTATTTATTGTAGTTATTGAAAAATATTTCATAATTTTTGAAAATAATTGCCGTTTTGTGTTTGTGCCAGTACTGGTACATTGCGTTATTCGGTTCATATAGTGTCATACATTGAGTACTTTTTTTTTGTTGGAATAGGATGGCTTCCAAAGGTCTAGAAGACGAGAATATAGTGAAGTTCCTCTTTGATTATGCAGAGAGTGAAGATGGTTTCGACGGTGATGATGACAGCGTCGCAGATCCTGATTTTGTTCCGGATTTGGAGGTGCCAATTGAAGTCGATGATTTTGAAGAGGTTGATGGATTAGATATTGACACCATCATTGAAAATATTGAGAGTTCTAGCAGTGCTTCCCAATTGCCAGGTCCTTCTGACACCTCACCTCAACCAGGACCGTCATCGAGACCTGGATCATCAGGACGCAGTCAGGCCAAGCAAAAATTGAATTTACGTTGGAAAAAAAAGAACCTCCAGCTAAATGAGCAGCAACTCTGCTTTACAGGTGACGAAGACTTGCCAGCAGAGTTTCTAGAACTTGATACTCCCGTGCAGTTCTTTTTCAAAATATTTCCCAAGGAACTTTTTATAGAAATAGCCAATCAAACTAACCTTTACATCGTGCAGAAAGATACCAACATGCCATTCCGGGTCACTGAAACTGATATCCAGCAATTTATTGGCTTGGTTTTCATCATGTCGTTAGTACATCTGCCAAGAGTGACGAAACATTGGAGTGGTGCTTTAGGAACTCCTCTAGTAAAGGACACAATGCCGGTCAACAAATTCGAAAAAATCAGACGGTTTATTCACTTCAATGATAACTCGAAAATGGTTCCTCGTAATCACGCAGACTATGACCGCCTCTACAAAATCAGGCCAGTGGTGGCTAAACTGAATGAAACTTGCCTCAGTGTCCCATTCGAGAAGTATCTCTGCGTGGATGAACAGATTTGTTCCACGAAAGCTAGACACAATCTCAAGAGGTACAATCCTAAGAAGCCCCATAAATGGGGCTACAAAATCTATGTTCTATGCGGGGTGAGTGGGTTCGCATACAAGTTTGAGCCAGAGACTGGAGCTGAGAACGTAGTTGCGCCTAATGAACCGAACCTGGGTGCTGCGTCAAATGTCGTCGTTAGGCTAGCACGTGAAATACCACGCAACCAAAATTACCGTCTGTATTTTGACAATTACTTTACGTCCTTGCTACTACTAGAGTATTTCGCTAAACAAGGAATATTGAGCTTGGGAACTATTCGACGCAATCGAATACCGGATTGCAAACTACCCACAGAAAAAGAAATATCTAAAAAAGAACGTGGCTATTCAGTTGAATATGTTGCCTGTGTTGAAGGAACAGATATATCTATAGTGGCTTGGAAGGATTAGGAATTAGTCACTCTTGCCTCCAGTTTTGTGGGTGAACTACCCAAGTCACAAGTATCTAGATATGATAAAACCCAAAAAAGTATGTGACCATTGAAAGACCAAATGTGGTGGGAGAATACAACCGCCATATGGGCAGTGTCGATCTCATAGATAGCATAATGGGTAGATATAAAATAAAATTACGAAGCAAGAGATGGCAGGTCCGAATGTTTTACCATTTGCTGGACCTGGCCATGTCCAATGCCTGGTTGTTATATAAGAGGGTTCATAAAACAAAAAATACAGAGGGAGCACTGTTGGCATCTGCTGACTTTCGCGAAGAGGTTGGTACAGTGCTATGTAAGATGGGCATAAAAACCCATGTACAACGCCGAAGCATTGAGCCAGATATCCAGGCAAAAAAACGCAAGGGTCCAGCTCAATTCGTGCCTCCAGCAGCTGTTCGCCAAGATCAAGTAGGTCACTGGCCAGTATGAGTGGAAAAACGAATCCGATGCAAGCTTCCCAAATGCACGGGTAAATCACAGACCATCTGTGAAAAATGTGGAGTTGCATTATGCAACAATAAACAAAATAATTGTTTTAAAACTTTCCATACATCGTAGTGCAACACATTGCGGCAATGTACCATAACTGTCACACACCCTATTTTTTATTTTTGTGAGGTAAATAATTAAAATATTTGAAAATTAAAAAATACGTGTTTCTTTAATTTCCAAACGCTATCCTACAAGCTAATTATTATTAAATAATATTTTGTTGAGTTATAAAGGGTTAAGGTGTGAAATACCAAATAACTTCCTTACATCGCGTGCGCTGCGAAAAATATTGATCATAGAACAAAATAATGTACTAGTTACGTCTTTGCAGAACATATTATACTTATCTACAAAAATATCGCGACAACATAATATGTCTAACTATTATAGTTATGTCACAATAAGTGATTATTCCATTAAATAATATATATAGATAATAGCCACCGCTATAAAAGCTCTTTTTTATTTAGACTTTGGAATTAATCCTTATCAAAATAAATGACTTCATATTTAAGTCTGCTTCGATACCATCATATAAATTTTTGAAATGTTTAATTTGGACATTCCATTCGAAAGATATCACAAGTTTAGAAATGTAAGTCATTTGAAAAATGTCGCATAGTCGCCGCTCACGCCGCTAGGTTAGGCCGCACCATAATAATAATAAGCGATGATGTAGGCGAATTTGCACGAAAAGGACTTTAATTGGTTGTGTTCTAGGGCAATAGTGTCACCCAGGAATGATAGTGTCAACGAAATAAACAATCTAATCAGGTATTCAAAAACTTCCCGGACAAATGAAAAAATACAAATCGATAGACACCGTGACTAATATCGAAGACGACGTCCCCTAGCAGTTTTTAAATTCATTGGACAGCCACCACATGAATTGACTTTAAAAATTGGAATCACAATTAGCTTTTGAGGAATTTAAGCCCTCGAAGCATGTGCAACGGGACGAGGCTGCTTATTCGAATAGAAGGAATTGAAGGACAATAATTTAATTTTAGCAACCATTATCACCGACCCAGCAGCAGCTGGTCAACTAGCTCATATGCCGAGGATTCCGATGATCCCAAATGGGATTGGCAGATCAATCCCATTTAAACGGCCTCAATTTCTGGTGAAAACATCTTGCGCTGTACTATGAACAAGTTCCAAGCCCAAACTTTCGAATTAGTAGGGATTGACCTACGAAAATAATGTTTTCGTAGGTGGTTAGGTCGTAGGTTGTCGTTAAAAGTAAACGGCTATATGTGGAATATGTTCGAACAGATTAATAGCAGTTCCATAACGGTAGGATTTCAAAACTATTTTGCATAAATGATAACACCGCAGGACTGATTCAGCGATTTCTTATTCGAAAAAGTGTTTTACTTGTCAATAAATTTTATTAAATTACTATGTAACAGGGTTAGTAGAATTTGACAAAGAAATATTAAAGATTTTTATTGAAAGGTTGTGATTGCTGGTACGAAACCCAAAATACGGGGAGATACAGACTGGCAGAATAAGTTTATTTTCTAGAACACAAAGCTGATGGATTAAACCCACATCGTCAGAAAGGTTGTGAGCAAGGTAATCCCATTTTTAACACCCGACGGACGATTTAATTTATGACTTCCCATTTTTGAGATTAAAAAGCTTTGCATTGCGTATAATGCTATGACAACTAAAATTTTGTAGTTTGGACATATCATATAGTGAGATCAAGTAAAGATATCTTTACTTGATCTAAATGTACCCGAAGGGAAAATAAAATAATAGTTAACTTTGCTTTAACAATATCTTTGCTTCCTGCTCAATATCTTTGTTTCCTGCTCAATATCTTTGCTTCCTGCTTTTTCAAAGATTTTGGAGAGAGTGGTCAATCGATGCCTTGTAAAATATCTTGAGGAGAATCATTTACTATCTGACGCCCAGTTTGGCTTCCGAAAAAATAAGTCAACAGAAGACGCCGTGAACCTACTAACAAATGAAATAGTGTCACATCTAGATAGTGGCCGGGCATGCATTGGTGTATTTCTCGATCTTGCTAAGGCGTTCGATACCGTCTCCATTCCAATCCTTTTACAGAGACTAGAGAACATCGGTATTAGGGGAGTGGTGTTAGACTGGTTCCGCAGTTACCTTACAAATAGAAAACAGATTGTCAGAGTCGATTCATGGCAAAGTACTACTCAAGCAACCTCTTTCGGCATTCCGCAAGGCAGCGTCTTAGGCCCAACGTTATTTCTGCTCTATATCAATGAGCTTTCGTCCCTACCATTGCATAATACTAAAGTAATCTGTTATGCTGATGACACTGCAGTAATATTTTACGATACTTCTTGGATTAAATGTAGTTCTAATGCTTCTCTAAGTATGGGAATAATTGCCAAATGGCTTAGTGATAACCTGCTCACACTCAATACAAGTAAAACGAAATTCATATGTTTCCATAAAACTAGTGCATCTGCACCCACTTGCTGCCCACATATACAGATACACACTTGTAACATCGAAAACAGCACTTGCGGATGTAACGTGGTTCAAAGAACACAGTCCATAAAATATCTCGGCATAACACTCGATGAGAAACTCACATTCCGAAGCCATATTATGGCGTTATCTGCAAGAGCCAGGAAGCTTATTTACGCTGTAAGGCAACTTAGAGATGTTGCAGATAAAGATCTACTGAAATCCATTTATACATTACTCTGTCAGTCGATCCTCACCTATTGCATTTAACGTATGGGGAGGCGCTTACACTTCACATATGATTAGTGTTGAAAGAGCACAGAGGTCGATTCTAAAAATTATGCTTAATAAACCCATGAGATTCCCTACTACAGAATTGTATAAGCAAGCTGGTGTCCTCAGCATCCGTAAATTGTATCTACTGAATGCACACATAAATCTGTAAAAACCTCATCGAATCACCATAATATGGTTTTATCTAGAACATTTGAAGTCCCGAAATGTAAAACCAAAACTTTATTCGCTAAAATATTCCAAAAGCATATGTTCCCCTTTATCTATACAAATAAATAAAATTGGAGTGTCTGTTTGTAATATTGAAATAACCGGTTTTTACTACATTAATATGAATATACTCGTATATACGGTACATACACCAAAATAACATTTTTTACATTTTTTGTCTGTCTGTCTGTTTGTTCCGGCTAATCTCTGAAATGGCTGGACCGATTTTGACGGGACTTTTATTGGCAGGTAGCTGATGTAATAAGGACTAACTTAGCCTACTTTTATTTAAGAAAAAGGCTTTTATTTTCCAAATTAAACGAAATAAACTAATTAACACGCGGACGAAGTCGCGGGCACAGCTAGTATACAATAAACTCGTCTCCAAATGTGACATCAGATTAAGTCCACAAAGAGAAGCTCAAATAAAGGTAAAAAACTATATTGCAAATTTTGACTATAACGAAACTGAGCAATTTCTGAGAACTTCAATTTGACATAACTTACCAGTCTACTCGATTTGCGCAGTCGGCACTCACGCACACACATACATACACACACACACACACACACATATTAGATGTATACGTTTCGGTAAATATAATTTTAAATATAATTTTAATTCATTTATTTATTGCTATATTATTTATTAAATCATTTGTAATTCTCCTTATAACTTGATTTAATCAATTTTTAATTAATTTTATGTTATTATAATGTCTAATTTTTCCAATATTTTATTATAGTCTAATTTTAAGTCCTAGCTATTAGGTAATCGTATCACATCGACAGCCTCGATACAGGCTTTGCCTAGTGTGGCTATCACTGTAAATCAAACAAATTGTACAATTACTCGACTGCTAATAAATGATATTTTAATTTTTTTTTTTTAATTTTTAGTTAATTGCGTTAAAATTCGAACTTTAGTAGGTAGGTAACATTTAGCCCTAATGATTAAACAAATCTTTCAAGATGGCCAATTCCCAGACTTATTGTAAATTTATATTTTTATCCAAGGTACCACCAGTACCCCTAGAAACTGCCGACATTAAGGTTGTATAAAATATAAATCAAATGAGTGAGTGAGCACCCGGTATCGTACCCAGTGAGTTTTCCTAGCACCTATATCACTGGAAAACTTTTAAGTATCTTAAAATATACCAACCTCAACAAAACTTTGCAATTACCCTAAGAATTTCCGACGGATATTAAATTAGCAAACTTGGAATATAGTTCAACCTTGAAAATGTCCTTAAAACGTATGTAGTAAGGGCACTTTTCGTAGTGCGAGTGTATCCACTGATGTAAGACTAGGTACAGACTGTGCCTACATAATAACGTCTTCGCATTCTTCGCATTTTTGTATGGAATCTACTTTAGGTGTGCGGGCCAACGCACTTTTATCAATTACTTACGCAATTTCCAAATCAAGGTAAATTCATTTCTCGCCTAACATGAGGCGTTCAAGGTAAACCTTTAATGGTTATTGAAACAAAAGATTTTGTAACAATGGCCACCGAATGGGGCGTTATGGAACTATGTTATGGTATACGTATTTCCGTTCTTAATGAATTGGGATTGGCTTTATCATTAAAATTAATAGATTTATTCAATGGTTGTTTGAGTGATTGAAAAGGTATAGTACGTGATACACCCATTATGGCAATTACACATAGTCGGTACTCGTACCAAGGTAAATTTCTGGCCATTAGAAAACTTCGAAAGGGGCGTCTATAAATCACGTGAAGTATAGCCGTCCTGAACCGAGGTTCGAACCCAAAAGGGGTTGGGGTTAGAACCTAGTTTGTAGTCTTATTTGCTAAATAGTTTGAGCCCCTATACCCTTGTTCCGTGAAACAATAAAATGGTCTGACAATCTGGCAATATAACCTGTCTTCCGTTTCCCCACATCACACGTGCCGTTATCAAGAGAATTACATAAACTCGTATACGTGACTAATGATTAACAATTTTTCGGCCTTAAAGCAAAATGTTGCCTCACCTTACTCTAGAAAAATAAAGTTTGTGATTATAAAACACAATATATTATGTACCTACTTAATAGAAATAATGCAATTTCGAATTACCTGCCGATTTGAAGTCATATAAATTTGTTTTTACCTTTTGGTACGAAGCTAAATAAGTTTTTAGTTCTTCTAATTGGTTAATTTAAGTAACTAACCAATAGCTTTTATAGACGGGACTGTTGGCGCGGCTGGCAAATGCTTGCTTTTCTCGCCGGAGGTCGTGGGTTCGATTCCCACCCAGGACAGATATTTGTGTGCATGAACATGTTTGTTTGTCCTGATCTGGGTGTAATTATCTATACAAGTATATTTTTACAAAATAAAAGTAGTTTAGGTATGTAGTATATCAGTTATCTGGTTTCCATAGTACAAGCTCTGCTTAGTTTGGGATCAGATGGCCTTGTGTAAATAATGTCCCAGGATATTATAACATTGCGACGCTGTATCAAATTTATTCGGGTTATCAATCTTTATTTATTTATTAAAGAACTGCCATATGATACATATTAAAAGTACATAGTTAAATTATAGCTATCTATAGTACATGTTCTGATATGCATCACAATAACTGCGTACATAGCATTCGCACTAACTTTGTATGTACAATTTAACTATTATTAGTAACAACAATTTGTAGCGTGTTATTATAAATTAGGGGCAAAACACAAAAGGTAATCTAAAACAAATAGTAACAACATGTACAACAGCATGTATCTTCATGTATTTTATTGCAGTAGTCAGAAGAATCAACATCATCAAAAATATCAAGATCGGGAATTTTTTGAGACAAAAAGTTACAGTCGGAATAAATTCGTACCAAAGGAGATTGTGAGCCGAGATTATTGTAGGCCGTCGGAATAGTCTTATGTAGGTACTAGCTGTGCCCCGCGGTATTACCCGCGTAAATTTTTTGTTTTTTATAAATTATCACAGCTCCTCCCCCGTAGGTAATAGCGGGTCAGAGCCCATTCGTCCCCTCGGATTCGCACCCTGTGCCCACTCGTCCCCTGGAACTTTTGAGGGGCCCATTCGTCCCCTGAAGAATATTTATTTTTATTCATGCTTCTAATATAAGTACATGTATATGTGTATACTGCAGCTTGGTAGTATTGGTAAAGTCGCGCAAAAAAAGCTAAAATAAAAAATGTAGTAATTCGGTAGATATCATGTTTATTTCAAATAAGATTAACACATACACAATCATAATGTCCTAGAAATTAACAAAATACAACTCTTTTACAAAAATCAGCCTTGATTGACCATCATATAAATCAACATTAAATATAAAATGTGCAAAAAAAATAGAACACATATCAACAGTAAATAATCACTTCTTATTTTTTTGTATATTTACCAACTACATACATGTAAAATCATAATAACTTAAATCTAAAAAATTATAATAGTACAAAAAAAATACTAAAATCACAGTAATTATTGAAGGTGCCTTAGTGAGACAATTTTACATTGTAAGCCTATCGACAGGTTATATTATTATCATGACGGATTATCATTCATCATAGCTCTTTTTTCAATGATCTGTTATGATTTATTAAATTAATTCCGTTAATAAACTGTTCACAAGTGTACTATGTTAACCGTTTCTTATGTAAAATATAGCTAATTTTATCTCAGGGGACCAATAGGCATCTGGATAGGTGCTGAATCTTTAACTTATATTGTATATATATTAGAGGGGACGAATGGGTACCTTAAAAATAATATCTTTTATTAAAATATTAATTGGTCCCCTACCAGGAGACCAATGGGCACCTATATAGGGGCCGAATCTACAACTTTTATGCTGGGGGACGAATTTTAGGGGACGAATGGGCTCTGACCCGTAATAGCGTGATAATATGTAGCGTATATGTTGATCCGACCTCTTAGTAATATTCATGCAAAATTTTAAGTAAATCCATGCAGTACTTTTTGAGTTTAGCCTGGACATACATACAGACAAACAGACACACAGACAAAAAATCTAAAAACTATATTTTTGGTTTGATATCGATTGTAGATCACGCCCCAAGTAACCTTTTTTTAAAATATTCAATGTACAGTTTTGACTTTCCTACGATTTTATTATATGTATAGATGAGACTGTGTTGTATTCGTAAGGCACTGACGGCGACATGTTTGACTCACTACAATTCACGCCCATAAATTAACTTGTAGATACTATCAGCTTGTGGTGATTGTGGTTTTGCGGTCGGGGGGTATTTGGTTGGGTGTAACTTGTTTATTATTTTAAGAAAAAGCATCTATGTGTAGTCCTTGCTAAACAGAGATTAATTTTTGATGTGGGCACGTCCCCAGGTGAAAACTTAATCTCTGTCAAGCGAAGGCTTCACAAACGTCGTTGCGTTCAATTCCAATTGAACGCAACGACGACGCATGTACCCAGACAAAGAACAAATACTGGTTCTGTGCAGGGATCAAAACCGAAACACGAGGTCGTAGTAAACACCGCGCCCCCTGAGCAACCAGGTTAAGTACATAGTAGCGGGCTCTAGAAGAACTCTTATCGTAAAACGGTTCTGAGTGTGCCCTTTTATCATAATCAAATTATCAAACATTACAAAAAAAAAAACAAAACAAAGGAAGACGAAAATGCAAGCCCGGTTGGCTCACCGGGTCGTCCAACAAGAGCAGCTTTTTATTTATTTCATTAATGTAAGAGCACGATAAACGAGCAAATGGGTCACCTGATGGTAAGTGCCCATGGACACTCGAAATACCAGAGGAGACGCGGGTGCTTTGCCAGCCTTTGAGTTGAGCTCTGGCGACCTTACCTATACGCAGAAACACAACATTAAGTTATTCATGTTATTATTAAAAGAGTGTCTTCTGTAAGGTGGAGTTACTTCCCCAGTTGGGCTGCTCTTTGAGCGAATGCACGCTGCGCCCTACCTCTAGATTTAACGAACTACCTAAGCTAGTGAAAATTAAAGGTAAGCTTCGATAAGCTTCTTCACGGTATGGACCGCGTTGGCCCTGATTTGTTAAGATCCAGTGTCTGATGTCTGTGCCAGTAATCACAATCTCTTAATGTAAGTTTGACGTCGTTTGTAACGGAATACCTACGTGAGTGCGAAAGTCGTTTCATCGAATTATGTTTCTTCGAAAACCTTTCAACGACGTCTCTAAACTGCGACGCCTTGTCGACGTCTTGTTACTGCAATGTTTCGTTACATTGAAAAACTTTACTGCGAACGATGTAACTGCGAAAATATTATACTGCGAAGTCTTGTTCAATCGACGTCTTGTTACTGCTTACGGCTTTCGCACTCACGTAGTTATTCTTTTAACATCGGCGACGTCCCGAGTCTTTACCTCATTAGGGTGCTTTCGGGCGTGTGTCACCTAGATTTGTAATACCATTGGTTAGGAGCATGCTGGTCTTAACAATTGATTGATCTTTTTATATTATTGATGTAATTGAAATAAAGCTAATAAAACGAATGTAACAATCTGCGTTACGAAACTGATAAACATTTATGTCTAACAACTATTAATTTATATTGCTTTAATTTAATTTACACTTGAGGATTTGGAGCAGAACAAGTGTATCAATTCGCAAGTGCTGAATACATATCATTTGTTTACTTTATTATTATTTAATTTATTGCGCGACATTGATAGTTTTTTGAGGAAGACTGTAAGGAATTTTATTACTTACTTTCTTATCATATGGGCAGTGGTTACCCTAGTGTCAGAGTTGTTCACGCCGCCCAGTAGGCCTCTGACATGGCTTAACGACTGTTGCCTAATGACTACAACCGGGACCGACAGCTTAACGTGCCCTCCGAAACACAGATCCGCTCAGAAACAAAACCACTTTGGCGGTCACCCATCTATGGATTGACCACGAGCCTAGTTGCTTAACCTCGCCTGTCACTTACGGACCGGTGAGAGCTTCTAGCTATGAAAGCCTCAAGTATTTCATTGTCATTGTCCTATATCGCAAAATAATATCTAATTATTTTAATAACTAAGTATATAATATTTATATGAATAAATACAAATTTTTTAGACTTTATTCGATCAACAATTTCGGTATAAGCTGTGGCTGAAATGTTACCATTTTTGTTTGTAAAGGAGCTAGATCGAGTTGAACTAACTAAATATGTAAAAAATACTAGTAGGAGAGCTGGCACGTATTTTTGGGTAGGTATTTGAGGCAAGCTGAAAACTTGTCCTATAACTCTTCAGACACACCCCAACACGGAACTGCAGACCTGGCAGGCGGGTAGCGAGTCTAAACCAACCTCTAAATTCTGATTTTTTTTTACCAAATAATGTATTTGACGCACGCTGAAATTTTGATATGTTGTAGTTTAATGTTTATACAATACAAAAAAAAGACAGGCGATTCTGTCGGGTCTTTAGCACTGCCAGGCGTGTGCAAACATATTTTGCAAAAAAATCGAAAAAATGTATTTGAGGCAACTTGAATGTTATTTATGTATTGTATAAACATAAAACTACAACATATCAAAATTTCAGCTTGCCTCAAATACATTTTTTGGACAAAAAAATTTCACAAATTTAGTGGTTGGTTTAGACCCGCTACCCGTCAGCCAAGTCTGCAGTTCCGTGTTGGGGTGTGTCTGAAGAGCTATAGGACAAGTTTTCAGCTTGCCTCAAATACCTACCCAAAAATGCGTGCCAGCTCTTGGACTATACACATAGTCGTATAATCTTCTAATACGCACCGCAACTACCTTCGTGTTCCATGGGCCTTAGTTTGCAGTCGTATCGTTTTCTAGGGATGATTCGGCAAAAAGAAGTGTATAAAACATTAATATTTCCGATATTTATTAAAATTAAAGAATATATAGTTGGAGTTACATTGATTAAATACTTCGTGTCTTTATTGAAGGTTAGAATGAGATAGAAGAAGAGAGAATAGTCTATACTTATCACATATTCTACCTCTATAAAATCACACATTTACTCACCTTCTATTAGAAAATAAAACGTCGAAACAAAAGGGTAGTTAAAAGCGTGAAAGAAGAAATTTATAAATACGTAGTACTGGAGTTCCACCGACAAAATTACATTTCCACAATTATGTTGTAATAGTTAAAGCAACTAATTGATCACACTAATATTATAAAGCCGAAAGTTTGTGAGTGTGTATGTTTGTTACTTCTTCACGTCTAAACGGCTGGAGCGATTTTAATACAATTTGGTATGGAATAAGCTGACACCCTGGATTGGCACATAGGCATTAATTTATAAAGTTCTACGCGGGTAAAACTACGAGGCACAGCTAGTAAACTATAAATCTCAAAACGTGTAAATCAAAGCTTGTTAAAGTCCTAATAAAAAAATCAGATATTTGATCTGGACTGCGACAACCTTTTACCAAAGCTTTTATAATTGCTGAGAAAAACTGGAGCCCTACCTACTTATGGAAAGCAATTTTTAGGGTGTTTATATTTCTTGGTATTTTCTTATCAAATCAGAAAACCTGTAGTTAAATGCGTTAAACGATAATTTTCTTCAATACACAAATATTAACTACGATCGAAAACACGAACCGCTTCATGTTTTCGATTTAAGTTTAGTTCTTGGTAATATATTTCAATCAGAAATGTCGCCTTGAGTTGCTCGCAATCTTTGATGTGGCGTTCTTAGTAACGGCTCTGCATTATTTTAGAATAATTTAATAGCACGATGTATAATTTTCATTACACAACAACAAGGAAGTATACATAAATTGCAAGTAGATACTTAAATACAACGTGCAGTTTTACCGCTGCGCTGCTACGATTTCTTCCATGTAGCCTGGGTACGGAATATCTGCTGAATTATAAGAATTTATGTTACAAAGGCCAATCAATGTAAATGGACCGTGATAATTGGGTAAATAACGACATTCCTAAAATAAAAGTTTTACTATTTTGTTCCCCCGAAACTGATAACAGTCCTTTTAAGCGGCCGGGAAATCTCATAAAGAACACAAAGTTTGTTCGTTGTACCGTCAAGCGCAAGTTATCTACCAATAGGAAACTTGTTTTGTTTGTGAACCTTTTTTTTAATGGCCTAATTTCAATTCTAAATTCCTAGGCTAATCAATTAGGATGGTGATCCGACGCAGTATATCCTTCGTTTCGTAATTTAAAAAAAAAATGTTTAGTGAATTGTCGTAATCGGGGTGAAAGAAATCCCGGGATCAATAAAATTCTAGAACAAAAAGAAAGACTTTGGGAATGTTTAAATATGAAATCATTTAGGGGTATATAAGCAGTAGGTATATCGAAACAGAACAGTGACTTTTAATTACAAGTGAAATCGTTGGTGAATCAAGACTAAGAAGTATTAGTGAAAAATTGAAAAGGTACAAGTGATTAGTGAAAATATTTATTTATTTATTTATTCATTCATACGTACAGCTACCATTACAGGTTAAACCAAATTCGATAGTGACGGATTAACATACATACATAAATAAAATTTACATTATCAATAAGATTAAAACTATCAAAATTATTAAACTTATAAACATTATTTAAAATGAAATTTTCTTTTAAATTATTAGATTAGCCTTAACAAGCTAGTAACATAATGTATACAGAGTTACTAATAAACAGAGCCAAGTGTTACGTACCTACACAGTGAGAAGTGTACCGTGTACGTCGGGACTTTCACACAGTGCTCGTCACAGGAACTCTATAAGTGTGAACTCTCACGTTGTGCTTGTCGTGTTGAACAATTGTCATTGTCGACGCCAGTAAGGTTCCGTTTGCAAACACTAGATTTCTTTCCACCGCTCGCCACATTAGTTATGTATATTGATTATGATTATGTATATACACATTAGTTATGATTATGTATATAGATATTGCCCCAATCTCTATTCATCCCAGGTTAGAAATAGAGAAATAAAGAAGAATTAAACTCAGTTTGGAAGCCAGTGCGCAATTCGTTTCATTTGTCACTGTGTACAGTGACAAATGAAACGAAATTATTAAACGTAATTCCCAATATAATGAATCTGTAAAAACATACTGAGCGCGGATGCGTACGGTGAAACAGGGTGAATCGAAACCTTTTTTTTAAATAATAATTGTTTATATCTAAAAACCAAGTACAAAACATGAATACAGTATAAAGGTTGTAATCTTATTTATTTATTTTAACCACGCAGTAATTTCTATTTGTTAATGTTGTGTTGCACTCTTATTATTTTGCATAAATTTCACTATATACCCAGTATTAATATTAATATTATATTGTATTCATGTTTTGTACTTGGTTTTCAGATATAAACAATTATTATTAAAAAAAAAAGGTTTCGATTCACCCTGTTTCACCGTACGCATCCGCGCTCAGTATGTTTTCACAGATTCATTATATTGGGAATTACGTGTGCAACAGCATTTGATAACGTCTCGGGTCACCTAAAATTTGATTATAATATTTTTCAAGAAACCTTTTAGAAGGTATCAGCCCGGAGGATGGTAATCAGCGGTGTTACACTCCCTTGCCTCGTAATACTGCTTAACGAGCCTGTGAAAAATATGTAGATTCACATGGTCTCAAATACAATTGTGATAAGAGTGAGCTTCTCATATTTAGGGCTGGTAAGAAATATGATCCTACTGAGATACCTAAAATATTATTAAAAGGCTCGCCCATTAAGCGATCACCAGATCTTGAAGATGACGAAGACATTGAAAGGGAACAAAGGGCATTGGCGGTAAGGTGTAATATGCTGGCCCGCAGGTTTGCACAGTGTAGTAAGCAGGTGAAGATAACTCTTTTCAAAGCCTACTGTCATTCTTTCTATACCCGTAGCCTATGGATTAAGTATACTCGGCAAGCTTATTGTATTAAACCCTTCGGGTTCAATACAATAATGGTTTCAGAATGCTGCTGGGACTACCAAGGCACTGTAGTGCATCGCAAATGTTTGCAGATACCTATACGGATGTTTTCCATGCGATCATCCGCAAGAGGGTGGCGTCAATGCTGCACCGGGCGCGTTGTAGTCACAACAGTATTCTGAGAACCATTTCAGAGCAGTTTGACAACCCCATATTAAGCCACCGGGTGGGCAAAATAATAATAATAATATCTAGGGACAATGTCACACAGATCATCCTAGCCCCAAACTAAGCAAAGCTTGTGGGTACCAGGCGACGATATACATACTTATATAGATAGATAAATACTTATATACATAGAAAACATCCATGACTCAGAAACAAATATTCGTGCTCATCACACAAATATTTGCACTTACCGGGATTCGAACCCAGGTCCACCAGCTTCGTAGGCAGGAGCACTACCAACTAGGCTACGGTGACCGTCTAAAATCGTAGGGGTTGGCTAATTAATTTAATTTAGTTTTATACTAACATAGCTCTTTAAGATTAATTTACTAACAATACTATGGATGCAACTATCTGAAATAAATGTTTTTATTATTATTATTAATACTGTTGGTCCTGTGGCTGACCTTTTTCCAGCCGTATCGGCTAGCGATACCATTGGTTCATGGGAGTGAGAGAATGGAAAGTGCACCTATGTTTGAGCATATACTTTTGCACTATAAAATGTCTCGCACGGGTGGCCAAATATTGACCAAAATAAATTTATTATTACATAAGGATTGGAATATGTTTGTCATGGTTTACGTCAAGGTTTTCTTCTACCTATTATCTTGGATTTGAATATAGTGTTCAATTGGAACAAATATCTTTGTTCAAATTGTGTGGTGCTAAATTGTTAATTATCTTTCAATACAATATCATTGTTTTTTTTAAAGAATTGGAATTATCACCCGGCTGTTCATACTTGGCTATTTATTTAGATGAAATATGAATTAGTAAGGAACTTTAGTTTAAATAACGTATTAGTTTCAGATACTTATACAATGTACAGATACATTAAAGATAATTACCATTAAATAAAGTTTATTGTAAAATTTTAAAGAATAATAATTTATTGGCGTATTACATTAGGTATGTGTTATATTTACATACATTTCGCTGTTATAATGTTCCGCGATCATTACACGTGCCCACGTTGTAGGTATATCGTTTTAATTCGAAAAATTGTTAAGTACCATTTCGATTAAATTAGCTTTCATATGAAATAGGCCCATTCCAATCTTTAAGCATCTTTTTATCTAGACACCATGTTGATGATATTATAAATATGGAAGTTTTTACCTCATGTTTGTTATTTAATCACATCACATACAAGTTACAATAAATAGATACATCGCGAGTAAAACCGCTGAGCGCAGCTTGGAATATAAAGTTATATAAATATTGTATAACTTTACCATGATCATAATAATAATATAATATATTTAGTACAGTAGAAATCTTCGATAAACTTGAATAAAATCAATAAATTCATTGACACGCAAGTTTGATATTGTTATTTTTTATCTAATAATTTATACTTTATTTATAATAACTAATTTAACTAATTAATATTGAAGTCTAAATCATAATATTAAATAAAATAAGAATAGGTATAAACAGATAATCAGAAATTAAACAACTACCTAGCTTTTAAATTTATGCGGCGGAGCGAGTTTCCTAAAGCTCAGTCCTGATTTTTTACAATACAGTATAATTAATGAGCAAATCTTGGTATATTAAGATTTATCGCTATATATCCGATATGATACTTGACCTAAAGTCAAATTTCAGCGAGTGTTTTCTATCACTCTACCAACTTGTATGATATCCTGTCCCCAAAATACTAAGAAGCTGACACATTTTGTAGGATAGGAAAAAAATGGCTGGGTCTAAAATCGTCACCAGACATGTGATAAATTGCACAGTTATGTAGGTAAAGCTCCGAATTACTTCCAAATTTCTCTTTTTGGATTTTTATTGGCGCTTCCTAGTTATTTTCATTAGATAACTAAATCTTTGTAGAATTATGTTTCCAGCGGCAAAAAAATTTAGATATCGGGCCACTGGGTTATTTAGTAAATTACCACCACTATTTCTCGATGAATTGTGTCGGTCCTTGAGCATAATACGCTTTAAATCGCTAAACTGATAAGCAGGAGTAGGTAAGCTCGCTATTAGTGGAATTTTGTCTGGAATTACGATTTAGTAAGAGGTGAGGAATTGAATACGTAATTAATTCTATCTGTGGTTTGATTACTAGGCTTGTTATTCGCTTAGTAGCTGTTCTCTTGTTGGTCTATTTACCCAAATAATACATTTACAATCCTCGGTATCTGTGGTAAGTTTGATGAAAGTTTGAAGGGAATAATATTATTTTAATGTTT
Organism: Pseudoips prasinana; assembly: GCA_951640165.1. Classification (NCBI taxonomy): domain Eukaryota; kingdom Metazoa; phylum Arthropoda; class Insecta; order Lepidoptera; family Nolidae; genus Pseudoips; species Pseudoips prasinana. The sequence goes on from OX621245.1 coordinate 17,797,950, forward strand.
CGTGTTGCTGTCTATGATCAAAGAGAACCACAGAATTATTTAATAAAAGGAAAGATTGATGATTAGGTCTGTCTATGTTGTACGAATGTGGTTATATTAATACGTTTCCTCCTAAAGTATAAGCCACTAAATTGGCTTAGACTTACTTATTTTTAATAATAATATCCTGGCGTTTGCTGTGTGATGACGGCATAGAATATCATCACCCGATCTCATCCCGTGGGGGGCGTAGAGATTGACCGAGGGTATACCTACCAGAGAACGAGCATCAGCGTTTTTCTGTGAACTTTGACCATCAAACTGCGATCGCCAACCCGTCGGTCTAGCGTGATGTTGATGATATCCCCTATTTGTTTGGGGAGGCTTTTTTTATATATATCAGAGGGCGGCAAACGAGCAAGTGGGTCACCTGATGGTAAGTGATCACCGCCGCCCATGGACACTCGCGCCACCGGAGGTGTCGCGAGTGCGTTGCCGGCCTTTTAGAGTCAGCAAACAAGTGTTGCTGACCCTTCCCCCCACCCTAATGAGCTCTGGCGACCTTTTAGAGTCAGCAAACAAGTGTTGCTGACCCTTCCCCCCACCCCAATGAGCTCTGGCGACCTTACTCACACTTTGGAAACACAACATTAAAATTATTAATGTTATTATTAAGGAATGTCTTCTGTAAGGTGGAGGTACTTCCCCAGTCGGGCTGCTCTTTGAGCGAATGAACGCTATGCCCTACCTCTCTTTTGTCCAGCAGTGGACGTACTTTGGCTGACATGATGAATATCCTGGCTCTTATTCACATACGGCCATCTGATACCTAACTAAGCAGAGCTTGTACTATGGAAATGACATACCTGATATTCTATATATATTACTTTTTTTGTAAACACATTTACACCCAGACTCAGGCCAAACATACATGGGCATGCACACAAATAATTGTCCTGGGTGAGAATCGAACCCACGACCTGCGGCGTGTAAAACAAGCATGTACCAACCACGCCAACCGGCCCGTCAAGTCTATAGTTACTCTAAATTTATAGTAGGTATGATGATGCCCTGAAGTTTAAAAGAATGGCTATTTATTTTCTAATATTTATTTTATATGAGTACTTAACTGGTTTTCTACTTTATTATCACTCATAAGTCCGTGGACTATACTAGACATTGTATAGTCCACAAAAACCACAATTGAGGACTAAGTATACAATCTCAAAAATGGGAAATCATAAATTTAATCGACCGACGGGTCTCCCATTTATGATTTCCCATTTTTGAGATTATATAAACGCTTTGCATTGCGAAAAATGCTATAAAATTAAAATTTAATAAGTATACAATGTCTAAACAATTTACTTATACTACTAAGTCTAAATAAGGTCTTCTATTCAGCTAACTGTTTTATAATAAATTATATACGTATATGTATTATGTAACCTCATTTGTGATGAGATAATAAATGGATTTATTTATTAGTATTTATATTTATGCAGCACTTAATGAGACTCTGGGTTCAAATCGCGGGTCAACCAAGAAGTGACATTGGGATTCATCTGTTTTTTTTTATGAAATTAAGTAGATATTTTATTTAGCTAATTATTTATTTATAGAAATAAGGATAAAGAAGTAATTTTTAATTAATAATAATATAAAATATGCTTTATAGTTTATGTATGTACTTATAATAAAATTTTGCACGCTAAGTATACTTAGCAAAACATGCACGTACAGACGCCAGCACATCAAGCAACCCCAATCTGTCAAATTTCCCCAATTGAAAGTGAACCTTACGCGTATGTAATAAAGTAGAAAGTAGAATGACAGATTGGGGTAGCTGGAAGTGCTGGCGTCTGTACTTAAGTGTCGTTTACATACAACAGTAATAATATTGTTCTGTATATTTATCACATTTTTAGGGACCTTGGTCATTAAATAAGTCGATCTTATAAATAAGATACCGCATATACATATTTCATGTTACTGTCTCATAAAATGCACGTATCTTTAACGACATCACTCACGACAATGTTGTGAAATAATCTAAAAGAACACATGTTATTATTGCCTTTTCGTTGGAAGATATTAAGCCTTGTAGCATGAAGATTAAGTGATGTTAGGAAATTACCACAATCAATACCTGGTACGTGTGGTAGAAAAATCTGGTAACAGAAATGTAGTAAAAAACAAAATATACGTATCATATGGCTACTGTAAAAGAAAATTTATACATTATCAGTGGAAAATTAAAAATATATTATTATAAGTGTAATAATGTGATGAAGTGTGAATTATTTTTAGTTCTATATCTCTTAATAAGATATATATCTTATTACTAACTCTTAATGACACTCAATCCAGAATTAACAGTGTTCCATGGCAACACAAATTAATAATGCACACTGCATGCGGGCAACACTGAATCGCTCTATTCATTTAACACACAACAATAGGTACAGGTACTGCAGAATTTTCTATAACGGTGCATTATTCCAATCAGGGAGATTGGAATAATGGACCGTTAAACGTAGGAGATACAAAAGTTGGCGCATCGTGCTACATGATCCTTCGAGAGTATACATTTAGAAGATCTCGCCACTACTGGAGATCCGATATGTAGAGAAAGGCGACATTGCAATTATTCTTCGTGGAAACCATTTTAGTGAGCTTAAGCAAGATAAATGTTTTACAAAATAGACCTAAGTGGAAAACTATATTTCTAATGTAAAGCAAGGTATTTTTATTATAATAGACAACAATATTCCTTCTAAGTGTTGGACCATGGACAAAATTGTAAAGGTAGTTACTGGTCATGACGGAAAAATAACAACTGTAAAAGTAAAAACCCATAATCATAAAACACATGTTCAAGGAACCCACAAGGCTAACCAACTGTAATTATATTTAAGATATTAGTTTTAAGAATTTGTATTTTTGTGAGGTCACAGCATGATTAATGGCGACACGAATTAATAATATGGGGAGAATGTAACGCTGCATGCGTACCCACTGAATCGATGTCTTTTCTGAACGACGAATACAATTTATGACATAGGAAATACAAAAATCCGCGCAACGGTCTACAAAATTTAATGGTACAAATACTCAGTCTAGAGTTAAGTCGTATTAAATGGGCTAACCCTCAGTATATACCTACACTTTAGGGCCACGTTCACCACTTCCAAGTAAAGCTTTGATTAGTTACTTCCCAATTAGCGCTAATCGACAAGAAAAGTTGCAAGTATCTTCTGTCAATTTCACAAGCAAAAAATGAGCTCAAGTAACAACTTGCTGGTTAAGTGAATGATTTAACTAATCATAGGCTACAGACGTTCAATATTACGTCAATGTCACTCGTTAAATGTCATCGCAGTTGTCATTTCGAGTCAGTCCTGTCGTTTTTGGTTGGAAGTAATATTCACGTTTTATTTAATTTGCATTGTGTACTCAACACAATGCAAATTATATAACACGTTTGTTTTTATTTATTAGAATGGATAAAGTTAAAAGAGATAGAAGTGCAAACTTTTCTTTACATGAGAGGGACATTTTGGTGTCACTGGTAGTATTAGTTGGAATAGCTTGATTTCTGAAATAAAGAAATTTTGCTACTGACATTAACGGAACTTGGACTTGTAAGTGTAGGTAGGAACCAACCTAATAGGGTACCTCTATAGGTTTGATAGGTTATGTTAAATTATTAAAATTGAATAATGAAAAATATTCTACAAATCTTTGAGATTTAGGGATGACTTTCTGTTTTATATTGTTATGCACTTGGTGTACCGCATATTTTGACAGGCGAAATCTTGCAAATAAATTAGTTTTGTCTAGGTCGTGTAGAACGTCGTGAAATGCGCGCGTAAACTTACGGGTCACTTTAAGTGGCGATTAGCTTATAGGATACTTTTATTGAGGGTGGTGAAACAGGCCCTAGGCTAAGTAAGATAAGTGCCAGGTGAGAATTAAGACGTTCAAAAAGAAGTAAATAGAAATGTACTAAAAAGCATAAAATATGCAATGAATATGCACAAAGAATGCACAGTCACTAAATTGTTATGTTTATCTTATGTCGACTGTTAGCGTCAGTAGCCTCCTCGTCAAATTTCGACATTGGCAGCCAGTTTCAAAGAAGACTAACCATCTGCGCGGAACTTATTATAATGCAAAAGTATGTATGCTAACACCGGTGCACATTTTATTCCCTCACTCTCATAGGCCGATGGGACAGCTAGCTGGCATGATGGGAAAGAGTTCAACCGCAGGACCGACCGCTTTACCTGCTGTCCCCTGTCCGGGGTTGTAACACCACCAACTTCCAGCTTCTGGGCTTATAATGAGAATTTTTCTTAGCCATAAATTCTGACTGGGGACCCACGACCTAATTATCTGCGATGGAACACGCTACCTACCGCTAGACCAATAAACTTTTTTGTTAACTGGTCTTGGTAGACCATTAATAATAACAATGTACTGGGACATTATTCAAACATCCCAAACTAAGCAGAGCTTGTACTATGGATACCAGACAACTGATATACTACATATACCTCTACTCCTCCTTTTTACCCGACTGCGGGACGCAAAGGGTAATGTGTTTATCAGGCTATGTATGTATGTATGTTCCTTTGAAGCACTATACAGACCAAACGCCTGGGCCGATTTTAATGATTCGCACGTCAATCGATTCCTTTCAATCCGGAAAGTGTCACTAAAGACATGACGTTAGTGAAAATTCAATATGGCGACTACTGGACGCCATTATGTGAAAATTAAAAAAAAATAAAGTCAACAAACTATGTCATGTGGGGTATCGTTGAATAGGTATTTAAAAAATATTTTTAGTTTTCTTTCAACATTTTTCGATTAGATCGGCCGTTTAGGAGCTATATCGATTTAAATTTGCGTAACAACTATTCTCACATATAGGTTTTAAAACAGTAGAATTTTTACTACTGGCGACATTGCAATTATTCTTCGTGGAAACCATTTTAGTGAGCTTAAGCAAGATAAATGTTTTACAAAATAGACCTAAGTGGAAAACTATGTTTCTAATGTAAAGCAAGGTATTTTTTTTATTATAATAGAAAACAATATTCCTTCTAAGTGTTGGACCATGGCCAAAATTATTAAAGTAGTTCCTGGTCATGACGGAAAAATAAGAACTGTAAAAGTAAAAACCCATAATCATAAAACGCATGTTCAAGGAACCCACAAGGCTAACCAACTGTAATTATATTTAAGACATTAGTTTTAAGAATTTGTATTTTTGTAAGGTCACAGCATGATTAATGGCAACACGAATTAATAATATGGGGAGAATGTAACGCTGCATGCGTACCCACTGAATCGTTGTCTTTTCTGAACGACGAATACAATTTATGACATAGGAAATACAAAAATCCGCGCAACGGTCTACAAAATTTAATGGTACAAATACTCAGTCTAGAGTTAAGTCGTATTAAATGGGCTAACCCTCAGTATATACCTACACTTTAGGGCCACGTTCACCACTTCCAAGTAAAGCTTTGATTAGTTACTTCCCAATTAGCGCTAATCGACAAGAAAAGTTACAAGTATCTTCTGTCAATTTCACAAGCAAAAAATGAGCTCAAGTAACAACTTGCTGGTTAAGTGAATGATTTAACTAATCATAGGCTACAGACGTTCAATATTACGTCAATGTCACTCGTTAAATGTCATCGCAGTTGTCATTTCGAGTCAGTCCTGTCGTTTTTGGTTGGAAGTATTATTCACGTTTTATTTAATTTGCATTGTGTACTCAACACAATGCAAATTATATAACACGTTTGTTTTTATTTATTAGAATGGATAAAGTTAAAAGAGATAGAAGTGCAAACTTTTCTTTACATGAGAGGGACATTTTGGTGTCACTGGTAGTATTAGTTGGAACTGCTTGATTTCTGAAATAAAGAAATTTTGCTACTGACATTAACGGAACTTGGACTTGTAAGTGTAGGTAGGAACCAACCTAATAGGGTACCTCTATAGGTTTGATAGGTTATGTTAAATTATTAAAATTGAATAATGAAAAGTGTTCTACAAATCTTTGAGATTTAGGGATGACTTTCTGTTTTATATTGTTATGCACTTGGTGTACCGCATATTTTGACAGACGAAATCTTGCAAATAAATTAGTTTTGTCTAGGTCGTGTAGAACGTCGTGAAATGCGCGCGTAAACTTACGGGTCACTTTAAGTGGCGATTAGCTTATAGGATACTTTTATTGAGGGTGGTGAAACAGGCCCTAGGCTAAGTAAGATAAGTGCCAGGTGAGAATTAAGACGTTCAAAAAGAAGTAAATAGAAATGTACTAAAAAGCATTAGATATGCAATGAATATGCACAAAGAATGCACAGTCACTAAATTGTTATGTTTATCTTATGTCGACTGTTAGCGTCAGTAGCCTCCTCGTCAAATTTCGACATTGGCAGCCAGTTTCAAAGAAGACTAACCATCTGCGCGGAACTTATTATAATGCAAAAGTATGTATGCTAACACCGGTGCACATTTTATTCCCTCACTCTCATAGGCCGATGGGACAGCTAGCTGGCATGATGGGAAAGAGTTCAACCGCAGGACCGACCGCTTTACCTGCTGTCCCCTGTCCGGGGTTGTAACACCGCCAACTTCCAGCTTCTGGGCTTATAATGAGAATTTTTCTTAGCCATAAATTCTGACTGGGGACCCACGACCTAATTATCTGCGATGGAACACGCTACCTACCGCTAGACCAATAAACTTTTTTGTTAACTGGTCTTGGTAGACCATTAATAATAACAATGTACTGGGACATTATTCACACATCGCAAACTAAGCAGAGCTTGTACTATGGATACCAGACAACTGATATACTATATACACCTCTACTACTTTTTTTAAAAACATACTGGTAAGTATAGATAATTACACCCAGACTCACACAAATATCTGTCCTGGGTGGGTATATACCACTCACATATAATCGATCCCAGGACCTGCGGGCCGTTAATGATTATACTGGTACCAGGATACTGATACGTCAACATCACTGTTGAAAGATAAATTGTAGGCAAATGCTTTTAATAACTTCCTCTCGAAAGTAAATTGTTTAGTAATGTAATGTGCGACCATGGATTACTTTACGTTATTTATGGTCCAAATTTTAGGTCTGCCCTTTTGGTTTGAGAAACGTGATTAGACAAGCGTGATGATAAATCTTCTGCTTATAAGAATAGGAACTTAGGAATACGTAATTTATTTGTAAGTTATTGTATGTATTTTTGTATACTACTATACATTGTGTGCCTTTGAATAAATTATGCCCATAATGTCTTCCTGGTCGTATTAGAATGAACAGACGCCAGCATATCAAGCTACCCCAATCTGACAAATTTCCCCAATTGAAAGTAGACCTTATACTTTTGTGATAAAGTTGAAAATCTACAAAAGAAATTTGACAGATTGGGGTAGCTGGATGTGCTGCAAATACAAGGGGACTTTCTTTTCCATCACTCTCATTATTCGATGGGACTTACGACAAGACGGGAAAGAGGTCAGGCACAGGACCGACGGCTTAACGTGCTCGGAATGGGGTCATTGTCAGTATACATATTTACATCGTAAGTATTACCTATATTTAGTATATTACAAATAATACACAGAAACCATCTATAGTCTATATAGCGATAATAGTAAATTAAATGTTTCTATTTATGATGTGATTTTGGTACTCGATAAAATAAAAATGAAATAAAAAAGGTTTTTATTCACGTAGGCTTTAAAAAGCGCTTGTAAATAGTCAGAACATGTTTGTAGTAATATAGTTAAGTATACATAATTATTTCTAGTTACATAGATATTTAGGTACACGGATTGTTAAAACATTTATAAAATCTATTTTTTAATAGTAATGATATTTAGCTAGCTTGTTTTAAGTTATTGTCAAGGAGATTATGTTTAGGTTTAATTATCGAAATTTATAGTTTAAGCTATATTTTACTACATATTGTCTGAATGGTTCTGTCTATGTTAAGTTACGAATTCAATATTATTATTATGACGGGCCTTGTGTTTATAACGACGATCGCGTTTTAATGCTACCACCGGATCCAATGCTCCCCAACTGAGAGACCCAGCGAAACAAACTCAGCGTTGATCTACTACCGGTTTCAACTCGGTCCAGTTGAGACGGTCAGGCGAAACGAGTATGTTTCGCCTGACCGTCTCAACTGGAACGAGTTGAAACCGGTAGTAGATCAAGCGGGCATGAACACGGGACTATCCGGGACGGGACGGGCACTCTTGCAGACTTAGTGCAAGTGTCGCTATTAAAAGCAGCGCATTCCACATTTTAATATTATCTACTGTATAGGATTTGGCAAGGAAACTAGTAGAATGCGCTGGTATTATTGGATCCAATAAAATTTACTGAATGGCACAAACGGAGTATCATCAAGACCGAATGAATTTTAATAGCTGCCTTCAAAGAATAAAGAGCAGAATAATATTTTTATTATTGCATTTTTATGTGGGGTATAGCTAACATTTTTCTTCCTTTGATGTGGAATACGTTTATACTTTGAGGATGTTTATAGAATACACCAGTTATTACTATTTATTTTGCTGGTAACCAAGTTACCATTAAAATTTATTTTATATATCGGAAAGGAATAAAACGGATAAGTGCACACCGTAAAGGGATTTGCGTCTCGGCTTTTAAATAAAAAAACCTTTAAAAACAGATAGTATGGGCAAAGTTTCTTCAAAAACACCAATAGACTGCACGTGTGGCGCAGCGGCTAAGACAGTCGCCTCGCCGCTCCGTGTCGCGGGTTCGAGTCCCGCGCCGGACCACTATTTGTGTGACCCATAAATAGTTGTTCGAAGTCTGGATGTAATTTGTGTCCGTCTATTATATGTTTGTAAAGTACCAGTAAGACACAGGGATTAGATTCCCTAGTGCGGGCGTTGTAGAATAAAAGAAATAAAGAAATATTTATTACTCAAATTGGTAATCTATTAGCTGTTGCATTTTAATTGTAAAAAATCTGCTACGGGAGCCGTAGACGTGCAGAAGCACGGAGACGCTCAGAAATTAAATCGCTCTGATGCGGCGGTCATCCATCTATGGACTGACCGCGAGCTTAGTTGCTTAACTTCACCAAAACTTAAACACCGGTGAGAGAATCTGGTTATCGCCTGAAATTAATAAACGATCCGCAATCTGTCAGTCAGTCCTATCTCTAGATTAGCTCTATCGCTATCTTGATCTTTACCTGCGTGCCAATAACAAAACATATCAATCCATCCATTTTTTGCCCAGAGATTGAGGTGCGATCCTTTTCCTCTGCAGCGTCCCGTTTTATGCAGAACTCGGTAACTCAGGACACAATTATACCATTTAATTTAAGATGAAAATTTATTTTTAAATATATTAAAGATAAGTCATCAATACTGACTTATTTATAGCTAGGTTAAAATGTTTTACTAGACGACTAGGGTATATAATAATAAAATGAAACTTAATTGGTCAAACATTATGTTTTGGTGGAACGGAACGTATCAAAATTTGACAAGCAAAACGCACGCCTGCGCCGTCGTCGCCGATTGGATCAAGAACAAACAAGCATCTTTATCAGTATACAATATTATTTTAAAGCAGTTTCCTCTTTGTATAGAAACTACTATATATACTATTGAAGAAAATAAAATATATTCTAATAATGGAACATAACAACTGAACAGTCGGGATCCATTAGTCGACAGCCAATCTAATTTGTCAATGGATCCCGACTGTTCAGTTGTTATGTTCCATTATTAGAATATATTTTATTTTCTTCAATAGTATTCATTCAATAGTACATTATATAATTTTAGACCACCAGCCATCTATGTGCTTGTTTTTTTCTTTTCAGTTCTTTGTCTATGTACGTAGTTTGGTTCATTATTTACGCAGTCGGGTTTTTTATTTATTAAATATTTTTTTTTTCCTTAAAGAGTCAGGTTGTAGAAAAACCATTTATTAGGGTCTTATTTTCAAGTCGCATCTTCTTTTCAGTTTAGCTTACTATAAGAAATACATTTATGAGACAAGTTATAAATTATAATTATAACGAGATTTGACAGAAATCTTAAACTGAAGCTTATTTTACTAAAACTGAAGCTCTTTAAGACTGAGAACGCACGCTTTTGCCGTTTAATTACATTTACATTATTTTTTATTTTACATTCATTCATAGGTCCTTCAGAGCTGACTATTCATTACCTACTATTTTATTACTTACAAACCAAACAATACACCAATGACGAAAAACTCAATATTACACAATGTTTGCAGAGAGTTAATCGTATATTTAAAATATAATTATTGGGTTGGTGATTATGAGGATAGATGTATGATAGTGTGTGTGAGGGAGTGAGTGTGTATGTACATAATTAAATATTCACAAGTTTAATTGACGGGCCGGTTGAAGTAGTCGGTAAATGCTTGCACTCCACGCTGTAGGTCGTGGGTTCGATACCCACCCAGGACAGATATTTGTTACAGGATAGATATTTGTGCAGGAACATGTCTGTTTATCCTTAGTCTGCGTGTAATTATTTATATAACTATGTATTTACAAAAGAAAAGTAGTAGGTATATGTAATATATTAGTTATCTGGTTTCCAACAAGCTCTACTTACTTTGGACTTAATTACTGCTTAGTTATCTTGGGACATTATTCACACAGGGCCACCTGTGTGAATAATGTCCCAAAATAACTGTTTAAACTGTTTATCGGTTTCTATACAAAGAGGAAACTGCTTTAAAATAATATTGTATACTGATAAAGATGCTTGTTTGTTCTTGATCCAATCGGCGACGACGGCGCAGGCGTGCGTTTTGCTTGTCAAATTTTGATACGTTCCGTTCCACCAAAACATAATGTTTGACCAATTAAGTTTCATTTTATTATTATATACCCTAGTCGTCTAGTAAAACATTTTAACCTAGCTATAAATAAGTCAGTATTGATGACTTATCTTTAATATATTTAAAAATAAATTTTCATCTTAAATTAAATGGTATAATTGTGTCCTGAGTTACCGAGTTCTGCATAAAACGGGACGCTGCAGAGGAAAAGGATCGCACCTCAATCTCTGGGCAAAAAATGGATGGATTGATATGTTTTGTTATTGGCACGCAGGTAAAGATCAAGATAGCGATAGAGCTAATCTAGAGATAGGACTGACTGACAGATTGCGGATCGTTTATTAATTTCAGGCGATAACCAGATTCTCTCACCGGTGTTTAAGTTTTGGTGAAGTTAAGCAACTAAGCTCGCGGTCAGTCCATAGATGGATGACCGCCGCATCAGAGCGATTTAATTTCTGAGCGTCTCCGTGCTTCTGCACGTCTACGGCTCCCGTAGCAGATTTTTTACAATTAAAATGCAACAGCTAATAGATTACCAATTTGAGTAATAAATATTTCTTTATTTCTTTTATTCTACAACGCCCGCACTAGGGAATCTAATCCCTGTGTCTTACTGGTACTTTACAAACATATAATAGACGGACACAAATTACATCCAGACTTCGAACAACTATTTATGGGTCACACAAATAGTGGTCCGGCGCGGGACTCGAACCCGCGACACGGAGCGGCGAGGCGACTGTCTTAGCCGCTGCGCCACACGTGCAGTCTATTGGTGTTTTTGAAGAAACTTTGCCCATACTATCTGTTTTTAAAGGTTTTTTTATTTAAAAGCCGAGACGCAAATCCCTTTACGGTGTGCACTTATCCGTTTTATTCCTTTCCGATATATAAAATAAATTTTAATGGTAACTTGGTTACCAGCAAAATAAATAGTAATAACTGGTGTATTCTATAAACATCCTCAAAGTATAAACGTATTCCACATCAAAGGAAGAAAAATGTTAGCTATACCCCACATAAAAATGCAATAATAAAAATATTATTCTGCTCTTTATTCTTTGAAGGCAGCTATTAAAATTCATTCGGTCTTGATTATACTCCGTTTGTGCCATTCAGTAAATTTTATTGGATCCAATAATACCAGCGCATTCTACTAGTTTCCTTGCCAAATCCTATACAGTAGATAATATTAAAATGTGGAATGCGCTGCTTTTAATAGCGACACTTGCACTAAGTCTGCAAGAGTGCCCGTCCCGTCCCGGATAGTCCCGTGTTCATGCCCGCTTGATCTACTACCGGTTTCAACTCGGTCCAGTTGAGACGGTCAGGCGAAACATACTCGTTTCGCCTGACCGTCTCAACTGGACCGAGTTGAAACCGGTAGTAGATCAACGCTGAGTTTGTTTCGCTGGGTCTCTCAGTTGGGGAGCCTTGGATCCGGTGGTAGCATTAAAACGCGATCGTCGTTATAAACACAAGGCCCGTCATAATAATAATATTGAATTCGTAACTTAACATAGACAGAACCATTCAGACAATATGTAGTAAAATATAGCTTAAACTATAAATTTCGATAATTAAACCTAAACATAATCTCCTTGACAATAACTTAAAACAAGCTAGCTAAATATCATTACTATTAAAAAATAAATTTTATAAATGTTTTAACAATCCGTGTACCTAAATATCTATGTAACTAGAAATAATTATGTATACTTAACTATATTACTACAAACATGTTCTGACTATTTACAAGCGCTTTTTAAAGCCTACGTGAATAAAAACCTTTTTTATTTCATTTTTATTTTATCGAGTACCAAAATCACATCATAAATAGAAACATTTAATTTACTATTATCGCTATATAGACTATAGATTGTTTCTGTGTATTATTTGTAATATACTAAATATAGGTAATACTTACGATGTAAATATGTATACTGACAATGACCCCATTCCGAGCACGTTAAGCCGTCGGTCCTGTGCCTGACCTCTTTCCCGTCTTGTCGTAAGTCCCATCGAATAATGAGAGTAATGGAAAAGAAAGTCCCCTTGTATTTGCAGCACATCCAGCTACCACAATCTGTCAAATTTCTTTTGTACATAGACAAAGAACTGAAAAGAAAAAAACAAGCACATAGATGGCTGGTGGTCTAAAATTATATAATGTACTATTGAATGAATACTATTGAAGAAAATAAAATATATTCTAATAATGGAACATAACAACTGAACAGTCGGGATCCATTGACAAATTAGATTGGCTGTCGACTAATGGATCCCGACTGTTCAGTTGTTATGTTCCATTATTAGAATATATTTTATTTTCTTCAATAGTATTCATTCAATAGTACATTATATAATTTTAGACCACCAGCCATCTATGTGCTTGTTTTTTTCTTTTCAGTTCTTTGTCTATGTACGTAGTTTGGTTCATTATTTACGCAGTCGGGTTTTTTATTTATTAAAAATTTTTTTTATTTTGTACTTTTTAGTTATCCTAGAGTTCCTAGCTAGTTTCAAAAATAAGTTAACCACATTATAGAATAGAACTTTCTTTATTCAAGTAACTATGACTCAACAAGATTGTTAGTATAAACTTACGACTATGTTAGTAATCACACAATCACATTAATCACAAACACGGAACACATACATAAATAAATGGCGGTTTGTCACTGTTGTGCCATTCCATGGGAGACTGCACAACAGTGACCAACGTATTTACAGTCCAGTCGACTGGCAACCATGCTTAAGACGCTGTTGGGGCTGCCCCACACCCTGCGCACCAGAGAAGCACACCTTTTGCGCATTGTTGCGTAAAAGCAATCTACGTGCGCATCTGCGAACATCCCTGACGCACTACAGAAACGAGGCAGCCCCACAAGTATCCTAAACGCATTGTTATATTGGACGCGGAGAGCGCTGTACGATTTTTTTGTATATCTAGCCCACAAGTTGCACGAGTGAAAAGAAGTACAGTAGGCTCGAAAGAGCGTGATTTTAACTGGTAGTGAGCATCGTGCAAACCTGCGAGCCAGCATGTTCGCTCTAACCGACAACGCTCTCCGCTCCCGTTCAATGTCATCATCGTCATTGAGGCCGGGAGTCAATATATGACCAAGATACTTAAACCTGTATACTCTCTGCAACGGTATACCATATAGACAGGCGGTACTGTATCAGGGCTTTTACCCCCAGCCTCAAAGACCATGACCTCTGACTTCTTGGTGTTGTATGCCAAGCCATGTAATTTAGCATACTCCTCACATTTGGAAATTAATTTTCTGAGGCCACAAACTGACGCACAAGTATATATTATAATTTTTGTTCTTAATATTTATGTTTTTTTATATTTTTTATCATTCATTATCTAGATTTAGTTATTAAATATTATTCATTCATTTATTTATTTCACTAAAATAGAGTACAGTGGTGGTCTTACTATTAGGTTAGTCTCATCGATTTTACTCATAAACAGCATGCGAAATGTGTGATTGTTATATGTCAAATTTTACACAAACAATATAATTAATTCAATAAATCACAGTTTTTGTTTAAAGACAACCCTTGCAGTATGGATACTAATCCCTGTGTTGCAGGGTACATAACAACATATAATAGACGGACACAAATTACATCTAGACTCAGAAGAACTATTTATGGGTCACACAAGTAGTTGTCCGGTGCGGGACTCGAACCCGCGACACGAAGCGGCAACGCGACTGCCTTAGCCGTTGCTCCTCACGTGCAGTAAAAAATTTGTTTTGATTGAATAGAATGATTTTTCTAGGAGCCACAGTCTGAGTTGGTTTTTGAACTTTGCCGCTGAAAAATGTCTAATACTTTGCGGCAACGCATTATACACTTTCACACATACAGCATAGGAACTTTTTTGAAATAGTGTTGTATTAGTTATCATGTTGCGAGGAAAAACATCTTTAGCTCTAGTAAATACTGTGGCTGCGTTTTCACAAATACACCAATTTGAAAAATGTACAAACACACTAGTCATAATTTTTAGTCCTTTTAACAATGATTTACATGAGACAAACGGAGGAGTACCTGTAATTGCTTTAACGCATTTTTTTTTGCAATAGAAATGCTCTCGATTTATCTGTTGAATCTTTGTCCCCCTCCCCTCCCTCCGCTTCACCTCCTGAAAATCAGGACTTTTAGTATGTGTTCTCTCTAAGTACTCTGAAAAAGTTTCTGAAGAAATCGCTTAGGTTCCCGCTCACGCACTCTACAACTACTTTATTAATTATACTATATACCAAAAAACTTCACACTCTGTACTTTGTTTATGACCATTGTATTTTATATTTAGTAAATATGATTTACTTATTTTGCTCAAAAATTGAATAAAGTGTGTCTTGCTCAAATTCGCGGTCAGATTATTTTTATCAAGCGAATTGATTTTAAATTCCGTAAATTTAAAGTTTGTTTGTCAAAGTCAAGCTCAAATTTTATATGTTAAAAATGTTCTCAAGTAAGTGAAATTGTAATTTCTTATTGAGAAATAAAATTCTTTAACCTCAATTAATTTCTATCGTATTATTAATTTCTATGTCAAAGTTATTTAACAGATTCTATGCCAAACTATAAAGATGTCGTCTGCAAACAAAGTGCATGTATAATGAGTTATATCTGGTATGACATTAGTAAAGAAAAGAAAAAGAGTCCATGCTTATTTACGAGATAGTCCGATTGGCAATATTTAATTAGAGTTCCACTTTCCAGAGTGGCATTTTATTTTCTTTTACTGTTTTCTTTTTAATCTATGTTTTTTTATCTGTGATATGATAATGAATAAATAAACATCCGGGCCAAATATTACGTTAATACAAGCAGCTCTTTAAGCTGAGAGATAAGTCAGTCATTGTTATTGTTATATGACTGCAAATTTCCCATTCTCGTGATTTCATTGAGAGATTTGATATCATGAGGATTGTTTAGTAGCTTGCGGTGGTACAGAGTACTAATAATTAAACCATCTAAAGACTTAACTTGGCTTTATGAAAAATTCAATTCAATTCAAAATTAAAATGCACGAACTGAGATTGACAACGGCTCTATTCAAAGTTGTCCCTTGCAACTTGTGTACAGTTACTCCCCAACATAATATTAAAGGTAACATTTTTCTTTAAATTTTACCTTGGCCACAAAGCGCATGAAATTCGGTTGTTGATAGTTCGATTCTCACACCAACCAAAGGGACGTTGTTCTTTATATCTTTGTCATTGCATTTAAAACAATTCGATTTCGGTAGGTACCTACCTACATATAGTATTTCAAGTGAAGTTAAGTACTAAACCGTTGGAAGTTGGTGATGGGCGACCGTGTTAGACGTTAGATACTTTAGGTAGTCCAATATACCTAATAGATACTTTAGTATATGTGCATCAACACTCACACGCACAGTCATACGAAGTTTTCGTCTTTTCATCGTAAATTTCTACTGTTTTAAAACCTACATGTGAGAATAGTTGTTACGCAACTTTAAATCGATATAGCTCCTAAACGGCCGGTCAAATCGAAAAATGTTGAAAGAAAACTAAAAATATTTTTTAAATACCTATTCAACGATACCCCACATGACATAGTTTGTTGACTTTAATTTTTTTAATTTTCACAATATGGCGTCCATTAGTCGCCATATTGAATATTCACTAACGTCATGTCTTTAGTGACACTTTCCGGACTGAAAGGAATCGATTGACGTGCGAATCATTAAAATCGGTCCAGGCGTTTGGTCTGTATAGTGCTTCAAAGGAACATACATACATACATAGCCTGATAAACACATTACCCTTTGCGTCCCGCAGTCGGGTAAAAAGGTTTTATTATTTTTTATTTTTACTCACTCATTTAGCGATTTGGTTTTTGTCCGCGTTCCACTGGTTAGTAAATGTTAATTTAATTGATTTATTTATTTTACAAAGGTATATTGCTTAATAACTAAGCGGTTGATAATAATTGCCTTTTAAATGTTTCCTACAAACAACACTAGGAGTGTATCTGGCGGGAAACAGGCTTTTAGTTAATTCATCGTTAATAGAATACGATAAAATTAAAAAAAAATCTAATCCATAGTCATTTATTTGGGATGGATAACCTACAGAAAAATATTTTTTTTTAGGTTGAACTAATAACTCTCTTGGACCTAATTTGGACTGTGAACACTATCTAAATAACTATGCAGGGATAATGATTTTTATACAATTTGCTGTTTTGTTGGCGCTTTTTATGGGTTCGTAACGGAAGTGAAGTGTGAACTCTATGACCAAGCCTCCGCTGGTCATAGAGTTCACATCAGTCTGTCATCGAACTGTGTTTCATGAAGTGTAACAGGAAGACAGTTGAAATTTTCTTTTGATACTATAAGAATAAAAGATAAAAATAAAATAATAGTTGTTTGTTATACAAGTGTGCGAAGTTGCTTTTTAACCGCGTGCTCAATTTTGATAGCCGAGCTGGCGAAGTATTCTAAAATAATAGAATTCTGAGCGCTAGCGAGGGAATCAAAAGAGCACGATGTGAAATATCTTTGCACTCGAGTGCAACACGTAACTTTACATCCCACCTCAGCGAGGAAATGACTAAATGCAAAATAACCATTTTACAATCATAAGATAGTTTCATTTAAGTTTAGGTATTAACTACAACATTATGATAGGTAAGTATTACAGAACAATATTGAAATTATAACAATTAATATTTAGGTATAATTAAGATACATTTTAAGTGACGTTGCTACAGTCACTTAAATTGAATGTAATAGTACTGTAATGTTGGGCAAAGCAAATAAGTAAACCAAGGAGGTTCGGAGACTTTTTAAGGAGAAGGGGAAGGAGAAAGAAGACTTTCAAAAAAAATAGAAAGTTGTTGTTAAATTCGGCACCATGGAGGTAGAAGTAAACAATAATAATTGATTTCATCAAAAGATTGAATTACAATGTATTTGATTACAAATAATTTCATTACAATGTAACCTAATTTCAATTACATTGTAATTATAACTTTGAATATGGAATATATTTACTTGTTTTATTTATACTAGGTAATATTATAAAGATGCAGTGTTTGATAGTTTGTTTGAAAGTGCTAATCCGAGGGACTACTTATCGATCTGAAATTTTTTTTTGTATGTATTAGAACCCGTTAAAGGCTACATACTATTACGCTATTACTCAGGAGAGTCACGTAGTAAACATAAATGTCAACTAAACGGGAATATAGGGAAGGTACATGGCACGTGAATATATATATATGTATAAATAATTAATAGTTTTGTATATCTGAATGTAATTATAAAGAATACCTGCCACACAGTAGTAGTATGTCTGAAACTTACCTTAAATGTTTGCAAACCAGATTTAAATATATTCTAAACATTTTGGTATCTCTAGCTGATAATGCTGCTTTTGTCCCATTTCATAATAAATTGGTTTTATTTAACCGGCCAGTCAAAATAATAATTATTATTATATCCTTGGACATTATTTACATACCTACGGCCATATGTGCCCAAACTAAGCAGAGTAGGTACTATGGAAACTAGATAACTGATATACTACATTATACTAATTTTCTTTTATAAATATAAATTATAATTAAAAGACATTGATTTGGCAGATAATTTAAAAAATACTTATTCTATTCTAATTTGTTACATCTTCGTAGTTGTAAATGCATTGGGTATTTTGTGTAAAGTGCAGTGGCTCGTTCCTAATATGAATGTTTAATTAAGATATAACAGATTACATAAGTAATATGTTATTGCGTAATCTGTAATTCAGACAATATGTAGTAACAATATAGCTAAAATTTAAAATTTAGATAATTAAACCTACACATGATCCTTGGCAATAACTTAATTTAAGTTAGCTAAATATCGTTACTATTATAAAATAAATCATATTGTAAATTATTTCCTACTTACAATCCGTGTACCTAAATATCTATATGTACCTAGAATTAATTATAAATTAATTATATATTACTACGAACATGTTCTGACTATTTACAAGCGCTTTTTTAATGACTACGTGAATAAAAACCTTTTTTTATTTTATTGAAGTTATACTTCTTTTGGCGCGATGGAGAAAAATGATGAGAGTGAATTTGTACGATGCGCGCGCACACCGACACCAAAAAATTTAACAGCATGAAGTTAGTTCTAGGTGGTATGAAAATGTATGAGAGTGATTTTTAACGATGCGCGCGCATCGTAAAAATAACAGCATGAAGTTAGTTCTAGGTGGTATGAAAATGTATGAGAGTGAATTTTTACGATGCGCGCGCATCGTAAAAATAACAGCATGACGTTAGTTCTAGGTGGTATGAAAATTGATAACTATGTTCAAGTTGAATATTAAGAAGTATAACTTCTAACGCGTGTACATAAGTACACACAAGTTTTTTTTTTAATTCGATTAACTTGCAATTAAATTACTTCGTAATTAATTATAGTTAGTACTCGTTGTAATTAGTTACTTTAGTAATCAGTTACAAAGTATTTTAGTTACTAATTACAACGTAACTGTAATTTGTAATTGTTATTCTAATAACTTTTTGCCCATCACTGTAATTGATTACACAATAATTGTAATGGACTAAACTAATTAAAATAAAATTTAATAAAATAAAAATATATACATGATGTTTTGAATTCACAAACTAAAGGCAGACGATGTTCTAAATTCAAATTTGCTTTATGCTCTAGCGGATAAAAACCACTTTTGCACTTAGATATCATACATACATAGACTTACGCCTGTTTCCCAGAGGGGTAGGCAGAGACAACGGATTTCCATTTGTCACGATCTTTGCATACTTCTTTTGCCTCGATTACTGTCATTATATTCTTCATACATGCTCGCCGGTTTAGGGTACTTCTGACCTGCCCTTTCATGAGAACATCTCCAATTTGGTCAGAGAATGTTCGACGTGGTCTTCCCCTTTCGGTTGTCCCATTCACACAGGCCAGGTATACTTCTTTTGTCAATCTTCTTCCATTCATCCTTTCTAAATGGCCAAACCATCTCAGCATGCCTTTTTCAAGACGAGCAAAAATACTTTTTCCGAGATGGGGGGATGAAAAATGTATTTTTTATGGTTTTAGTTCGAAGAATGACTTTTCAACGATTGTTCGTGGAAAAGTCAGACTCGCACTTGGCTGTTAATATTCTAAACACCTTATGAGGTCGGTAACCACTGATATAAATATATATCAAAAAACCTATGTAGGTCAAATGTGCGTTAATCTAACTTTTATCTCATAAATTAAAAAGAACGCATTTATTATACCTACTTATTTCAGTAGAACTTTTCCACGTAGAGTCTACGTGGAAAAGTATTTGTATCAATAAACTGGATTTTCGTTAACATATAGTTGATAACACAACTCAAACATCTCGTGTAATTCACGCAACACGTATGTAGGTAAACAAAGTTATTAAATTAAGTTGGTAAAAGCTTGCCTTTCACACCGCAGGTCATGGGTTCGAGTCCCACCCAGGACAAATTTTTGTGTGCATGAACATGTCTGTTTGTCCTGAGTCTGGATGTAATTATCTATATAAGTATGTATTTACAAAAGAAAAACAGTATATGTAGTATATCAGTTATCTGGTTTCCTACGTAAGATCTGCTTACGAATTCAACATTATTACTATGACGGACCTTGTGTTTATAACGACGATATAATTAGATGGTAAACCATCAAAATAACTACTAGATACTATTCATTTTCGGAGACAGGGCCAACCGATTTATAATTTGTATACATGTTAGGAATCACCATAACAGATAGTACATATAACAAAATAGATTAATCTTGTCTATAAGATCTCCACCGATGATGTGCAAGTAGATGGCGAGTACCTAAAGTCTTTTTATTTTTTAAGATGTTGTTTATTGTTGTTATTATATTATTTAACCCGCTGTTACTATATAAATTTATATAGTCCTTTATAACTTTCTGATGTTTGTAATACAGATTATACAAACATCCTGAGGCCACCTTTCACTTGTCTGCTATAATTAATAAAGTAGTAAACAAGTGTTATGTAATATCCAGCCAGGTCAATGTAAGGATTAATGGCCGCGCGACATTATACACTTGTTACCCGCTTAGGACCAGCGCAGACATAGAGGAGGGCAGCGGAGAGAATTTAATTAAAGCACTAGAAAATCAACTTTAAAATTATTTAATTAAAGTGCATGTATGCTTGAACATTATATGCCCGAGACCGCGCGAACATTTTATGTATTATGCACTTTATTCCTATAATTCTAAAGTTGATTTTCTATTGCCTTAATAAAATCCTCTCCGCTGCGCTCCTCTCGGTCTGCGCTGGCCCTTACACTTTATAAGGAGCATCCGATTAAAGTGAAGTCTTGGTTCACAGCAATCATTCTTCCAAACTGTCGAAATCAACGGGACATAGGTTTATTATTTATTTTGACTGCCTCATTGGTCTAGCGGTAGCGTGTTCAACCGCACATAATGCGGTTCTGGGTTCAAAACTCGGGTCGGACCAAAAAGAGCTTTTGGGATTTTTCCGTAAAAAAAAATTTCTTAGTATCAGCCCGAAGTCTGAGAGTTGGCGGTATTACACCCCCGTGCCGTCAGAGAGCACGTAAAGCCGTCGGTCCTGTACCTGACCTCTTTTCGGTCGGGTCGCTAGTCGTCCCATCGGATCATAAGAATGATGGAATAGAAAGTGCCTCTGTGTTTTTTCACACACTTGTGCACTATAATAAGTCCTGCGCAATTGGCTAGTCTCCATTGGGACTAGCCGCCGTGGCCAAAATTCGGTCGGGAGGACATAATTTAGCTAAAAACGCGAAAAGACGCTATAGAATATCTAACTGATCAGACATATCCTAAAAATGTTTCGTTACACATGGTTTAGGTTTGACAATAATTAAATTTTGTCGTATTGCTTCCTTTTTGAACTGCGGAACCGTAAAAATATAAAATATCTAAAATTAATCTTATATGAATATAAATTATCTTGTATCTTAATTTATTATTTTGTTGTAATTTTATATACAGTAATTTAAGCTGAATGAAATTTATTGTCAACTTAATTTACGAGTTATTTACAAATCTGAAATTTACTAGTGAATAGGATAAAAAGCACTATAAAACACTTGGGGTTTAAAGCGCTTTTTACCTATTCGTTAACTTTGGACTTCAGGGGGACAATCCCGTTATATATGTGCACGTTTTGTACTGTCAGTATGTCAGTATATATATGACAATCTAATTTATATGCATAAATATAAAGACTCCTTCTGTAAATGGAGTGATAACCATAATATAAATACTAGATATAAGCATAACTTTGTGTTACATACCACCCGTCTCCACAAAGTAAGTAACTCTTTTATGGGGCAATGTATAAGATTCTATAACAAACTTCCCAATGATATCCGAGAAATGTCTATGAATAAGTTTAAAAGAATTATAAAAGCCAAATTGTGTAGCAGGGCTTTCTACAAAACTTCTGATTATTTAAGTGACAAAACAGCTTGGGATTGAGTCGCTCTAAATTAACACATTTAAATACAATGAAATTTTATGTAAGAAATAAATATTTAAAAAAAGGATTCCTACTGAGTTTTCTGGCAGTGTTTCTCAGTAGCTGCCACGTCATGCACTGCACGGTAGGGTAAAAAAAATTGACGATTACAAATGTAATGTTTTAACGGAATAAATGACTGTTTCATTTCATTTTCATTTCATTTCATTTCATTACTTTTACTGCTATTTTATTACCATATAATCAAGGTAAGTTTATTTACGGAAGATGTCCCGAATAGTAGTACCAGTTTACTGTATCAGTACTCTGGTATTACTATTCGGGACAGTAAAACTAACAGGCATGAAAGCTTCTTAGTAATAATGATTACTAATAAGCTTTCATGCCCCATTGCTACAGACAAAACGAGTGGTGATTTACACACACGGTATTACAGAATATCTATTAATTACTTGGTTAGCTTTTGCTTGTCCTTTTGTACAGACGCCAGCACATCAACATACCCCATTCTGTCAAATTTCTCCAATTGAAAGTGAACCTTATGCTTATGTGATAAGGTTGAAAATCTATAAAAGAAATTTGAGATATTTGGGTAGCTGGATGTGCTGGTGTCTGTATATGACTTATGCAGTTATCCCAATAAATAATAAACTGCGTATCTAATGAAGTTCAACTTTTGAAGAATTTGAAACTGCTATTGGAATTATGAACGCGACTTTCTTTGAGCCGTTGCATTATTATGCGATCTAATTATGGATAAGCTAAAGAAAGAAATCGATTTATAATGCAATGTACAAATCGTTTGTTGACCTGTAAACTCTGAATGTACAAATTAAACGGCTATTTGCAGTTGAATGCAAGTATTCACCAAGTGGTCACACTATTTAGGGAACTGCATTTTAAGCTATGTCTGTCTGGTCGTGTTCAAGTTCGTGCGAAAGTTATTTGAATGTATTTGGTTCCAAAAGTTTCGTAATTATTGTTCTTGGCTATTCGCCATTACACAGATTGTGTCTTGCAAACTCCATTACATATGTAGGTATAGTTCATAACTTCATCGCATTCCTTATTCATCCTTTTATTTACTTGGATTGTTCCGTAAGTTTGTAGCGAATATGTTGTTGTTTATAATTTTTGGTAGTTTTAATCATCTTTAGCGATGTTTTTCAACGAACATTTGCAAGCTGATGACTGAAGATCATCATCATCATCTCTAGAGAGGTTGGAATACTTTTGAAGCACATGCTTCTTGCACATTCATTTAATAGGTAATTGTTGATGACCACAGATTTTCATGGACATTGAAATGATTTGTGAAGGACAAAGAATTAGGTACATAACTAGCTCGATTTGTTTTCATTTTATTTATATAATTCATCCATATTCCATCCAGTACAATAAAGGCTCGTAGTGTGGATACAACCAACAGTATCAAAGGCATTTCAAATAGTTTGCAGAAAGGCTTGGTAATGGCGGATGCCCACTGTAAATGAGGATTTTTGGGTATACTATCAGGTCCTGCGGTTTAATGAACATGGTGCTTAATGACCGTAGTGGCACTACATGGTCCTGGCCACGGGATATAATAGTATTTCTAAGCGGTAAATGGTAAATTTGTCGAGGTGTTGGATCATATGTTATATACTTGTGATGCAGGTGTAGTATAGGGTCGATTGCATTTATGAAAACTTTAAAATTTGACAGATTCATCCATAGAGCGGTTTGAAAATTCGATGTCATGGTCGATGACTGGTCATGTCGAACACTATTAGTGACTGTATAAACTCCATGGACCGACGAACAATTAACCGTGACGCGTGATATAAGGGGAGTATATAACATAAGTTACAATGAAGAAGGAATATACTGTAGAATATATTTCATCATCGTCAACATATCAGTTGAAAAACGTCCACTGCTGAACAAACACCACCCTCAAAGATTTCCACAACTGTAGGATCAGCAAATGACAAAACAAACTGGGTTAATTTTCTAGTTACAAAAACAATATTTATTACTAACTTTTTGCACAAAATTGTATAGAGGCGGCAGGAATTCTCTACCAGCCGGCCTTTGAGTGATGCAGATATATTATGGTAGGCGCACTAGAACTGGAGAATATGTATACATAATATAACATAAAAAGCTTAAAATAATAACATAAAATATATACATTTATATAAAATTAAATAAATGTTTATAAATATATGAAAAATATAGATTCTATACATTGATACATGATTTCTTTTTAAAAGAGAAACGAGTCTTAGTCATTCTCATTTCCGGAGGTAGCGCATTCCACAGAAGAATAGATTGAAAGAAGCATGAAGTGTGAAGAAAATCATTGCGTTGTGATGGGTACTGGAGAAGACGGTTATATGATCACCGCAGATTTTTGCTATGGTTAGAGAATTGATACTTAAAATAGGGCATTAAATAAGAAGGAGAGTCAAGAAAAGAAAATAGACGGGTATTAGACGAATAGGCATCCAATTTAATTGACGGACACATGGTCATACTTACGTAGATTGAATATGAATCGAATGCAGTTGCTCAGAAGACGATCAAGTTGATGGAGGTGATCTGCATTCAGGTCAAAATAGCATACATCACCGTAGAAAAATGTGGGAATAAGGAGGCCCTGTGCGAGCATCACTTATGTCTCATACAAAATTTCAAGATTTTCAAAAGGTATTGTCGAATTGTAATAGTATGGCCATTTTTTATCGAGATTCCTAATATTTTTGTGTTTTATATCGGTCAATTTGTTACAATATTTAAGTATTGTAAGACAAAATATTCAGTAACATTCAATAAGTAGTATTAATATTATATACTAGCAGTGCCCCGAGGTTTTAACCGCGTTAATTTTTATAAATTATCACAGCTCCTCCCCCGCGCGTGATAATATGTAGCCTACATGTTGACCCAACCTCTTAGTAATATTCATGCAAAAATTTGAAATAAATCCATGCAGTACTTTTTGAGTTGAGCCCGGATATACGAGTACATACAGACAAACGGACAAAAATTCTAAAAACTATATTTTTGGCTTCGATATTGCTTGTAGATCACGCCGCAAGTATCCCTAAAAAAAATATTCAATGTACAGTTTTCATTTTCGTATGATTTTATTATATGTATGTATAGAAACTGAAATTTTTATTCTTTTGTCGAGTTTTTTATATTAATTGCTTGTAATAAGGAAGGTTTACAAGTAACGTCCTCATTGTTTGTGAGAAGGTTTAAGGTAAATTCACCATGGCTTTAAATGAAGGTTTACAGGCATAATTAGTTTTGGATTCAATTAATCTATACTAATATTATAAAGAGGTATCGTTTGTGAGTTTGTAACGTTGTAAGTGGTAATCTCTGGATCTACTGAACCGATTTTCAAAATTATTTCACCAATAGAAAGCTACGTTATTGTGGAGTGTCATAGGCTATGAAAAATTCCAAAATTTATCCCGAATTTTAACCCGAAGTATTACGGGGGACAAATGGGCAGGGACAAAAATATTTACAACGCGGAACGAAGTCCGCGGGCACTGTTAATAATATATATAGACTGATTTGAACTCTGAACTAATACTGTGAAGATAAATGGCTGGATTTTTTTAAATATTTCTTAGTAATTTATACTGCATCATCGCTGCCACACACAAATAGTTAAATCAGATACTTAATATGTATGCGGCATAGTTCAATCAACTTTCTATTAAATTTAACCGAGTTTATGTAAATGTGATTTAATAGTAGCAAAAGTATTATTATAGATTTGTGATCACTTTTATACCGAACTTAGTAAGGCGAAGATCTGCCTACTTTAATAGCCATAAACTATCGCCAGTTTACTCATTTGATCTGCTTTAAAATGTCTAAAAATAAAGCTTAGAGTTAACGTTGAACGAAGAAGAGTCTGGAATTTCACAGATTCAAAATATATCTTATTTTGCTTACATATGCGTTTTTTAAAGATGTACAGACGCCAGCACATCCAGCTACCCCAATCTGTCAAATTTCTTTTATTGATTTTCAACTTTATCACAAAAGCATACGGTTCACTTTCAATTGGGGAAATTTGACAGATTGGGGTAGCTTGATGTGCTGGCGTCTGTACATAATACTTAATCGGCAAGTTAAATACGCAATGTATATGTCATCATTAGTAAAACTCACATTGCATGTTAAGTACATATATATCAGGTCGTTACAATAATGTTATCTAATTTGAGTCTAGACGATATTACGTATAAGATAATATGAATTCAGTCTAGATTAAGCTCTCATTATATTTTATACATTTAGTAACCTAACTGCATTATAATTGGAATGTGCTTGTAGGTACATATACTAATGTATGCAGATAGTATTATAAATAAAATTTGATGTCTGAGATAGTGAATAATTTAGAATACTGATACAGTATTTACAATTATTTTTATATTTGACGGGCCTGTGTGGTTGGTAGATACGCTGCCTTTCACGCCGCAGGTCGTGGGTTCGATTCCCACCCGGGACAAATATTTGTGTGCATGAACATGTCTGTTTGTCCTGAGTCTGGGTGTAATTTATCTATATAAGTATCTATTTACAAAAGATAAATAGGATATGTAATATATCAGTTATCTGGTTTCCCTAGTAAAAGCTCTGCTTAGTTTGGGATCAGATGGCCGTGTGTGAAAAATGTTCCAGGATATTATTATTATTGTTCTAGCAAGTTAACGACTAAATAAAGACTTAATGGTCTACGAATTTTACGTTTAAGCTCATTGTTAGGATTTTTTATTTATATATTTATTTAATTTTATTTTTCTTAAGTTAATAAGTTAGGTTATTTTAAAAATAATTGTCAATCCAATCAATGAATAAGAATAATGTTAGAACCACTCACGTTAAAAGGTTATCATTTTTTAGTCTCGTTTACTTAAGGGGATCTACAATTTTGTGGGATTTCCGTTCGCCACATTTAATTTAATTTTGGTTTAGGTACTTGATTTATTAGTACAGTTTTTATTAGTATTAGTATTGTAAGAAATTACAACATGATAGGTGAATACCTCTATGAAAATAATATATAACAAGCTCTAATTATTTCCTTTTTTCTCGTCATCACAATATTGTTACGAATTAGCTTATATAATTATTTTTAAAGTATAGTGACGTGTGTTTAAACTGGTATATTACGCGAATTCTTTGTTGATTACTTCAATAATTGTTTCAGTTTGTGACTGCCTCGTTGGTCTAGCGGTAGCGTATTCAACCGCAGATAATGAGGTCTTGGGTTCAATTCATATTGGGTATTCCTAACAAAATTGTGTGGGGTAATAGGTCCCCTGAACAAATACACTGTATCATGAAATTTGTAATAATATTCTAAAATGTATCGATTTTCCGCAAGAATTTCAGCTATGCGCTGATAAATATTGTACAAATTAGGAACATCGTAGAAGTATAGATTTAATTTACAACAGAATAATAAAAATACTGTGCGAGGCAAGTATAAAGAGTTATGATATGGTTAATAATCGTCGTCATCAAAATAAAAATCCGGTACCTGGCTGGAGTAAGCACGTCAAGAAGGCACATGAGGAGGCTAAAAATATTTTTTTTAATTGGGTCTGGCATGGGAAAGCTTCATCTGGATGCATTTACGACGCTATGAGTAAAGTAGGAAAATTTTCAAATCACGACTTAAGTGGTGTCAAGACCACGCCGAACAAATTAAAACTCTGGCATCTTATTGTTCTGAAAAGAACTTCAAAAATTTCTGGAAACGTACTAACCAACTAAATATAAAGCAAAAGCAGGCTGAGTGCATTGACTCCGAAAGGGATCCTCGTAACATTGCAAATATTTTCAAATCATATTTTAAGGTAAGCCCACATGATATGTGGGCTTGAGGACATATTGTGTCCTCAGTAGCGAAACAGTGCAGTCTTCAGCCAGATATTTCTACCATTATACAAATAAGACCTAAAGATGTCAGGAGTATAATTGACCACATGGCTCGGGGTAAATCGCCAGGACACGACAGCTTAAGCGTTAAACATTTACGACATGCGGGCGGTCATTTACTCAGGGTATTGGCCATGTTCTTTTCCCTGTGCATGTGCCATGTGTATCTCCCTCGGGACCTCATGAGAACGATAGTCATACCAGTTGTTAAATGTAAAACCGCAGATATTTGTGATAAAAGTAACTATCGTCCCATTTCTCTGGCAACAATTCTGGCTAAAGTATTGGATGGTCTAATTAACAGGCATTTAAGAATGAACTTAAACCTGCATCACGCGCAATTTGGCTTCCAACCTGGCCTCTTTACTGAGAGTGCTATTCTCTGTATGAAGCACACAGTTAGGTATTATTTGGATCGTAAGACACCTGTTTATGCTTCTTATTTAGATTTATCCAAGGCTTTTGATCTAGTTTGCTATGAGGTCCTGTGGGATAAAATGCGTAAACAAAATGTAGCTACTGAACTAGTGGAGATTCTAAAATTTTGGTATGACAATCAAGTAAATGTCGTTAAATGGGCGGATTGATTGTCTGAAGAATACAAGCTAGAGTGTGGCGTGAGGCAAGGGGAAATTCATCGCCCACCCTTTTTAATGTATACATGGATAGCCTGCACATGTAGGTTGTCACATTGATGGAGTCGCTGTCAACAATATAAGTTATGCTGACGACATGCGGCTTCTTGGGCCGACAATTGGAGCCCTTCGTCGCCTACTGAGCGTTTGTGAGCGGTATGCCGAGACACATGGTCTCAAGTATAATTCTGCTAAGAGCGAGTGTATGATTTTTGGTCTTGGTGATAAAACCCATCATGAACCTCCACCTATATTACTGAACGGTTCTCCTCTAACTAGAGTTAAAAAGGTTAAGTATCTGGGGCACATTATCACCGATGATCTAAAGGACAACGAGGACATTGAACGGGAACACAGAGCGCTGGCGGTGCGAGGTAATATGTTGGCTCACAGGTTTGCTCGTTGCTCAGCTGAAGTCAAATTAAAGCTATTTAAAGCATATTGCCAATCGTTCTACACGAGCAGCTTGTGGGTTAATTATACTCAAAGGCATACAGCGCTCTGCGGGTACTATATAATAACGTCTTCGGGATGTTGTTGCGGTTGCCGCGTTACTGCAGTGCTTCTGCGATGTTTGCCGAAGCGCGTACGGATGACTTCTACGCAATAAGACGCAAGCGTGTATCGTCAATGTTGGCTAGAGTGCGCGGCAGCAGCAGCAACATTCTGAAGATAATTTTTAGTAAATATCAGTGTCCGATACACTCGCTCTGGGTAAGCATCGTAGTTGGGACGGCAAATAAATTAATTTAATTTGTATTTAGTGTAATGTGTATTTAAATGTAATGTATATTTAAGATATTTACTAACATAGTTTATAAGCTCCTGTTGTTACTAATCATAATGGATCATGTAATCTGATAATAAATAAATAATAATAATAATTCCCGGGTCGGGCCGAAAAGTGATTTTGAGATTTTTCCTCAGTGTCACCCCGAAGTCTGGGAGTTGGCGGTATTACACCCCCGTGCCTCAGAGAGCACGTAAAGCCGTCGGTCCTATACCTGACCTCTTTCCGGTCGTGTCGCTAGTCGTCCCATCGGATCATGAGAGTGATGGAATAGAAAGTGCCCCTGTGTTTGCGCACCTACCTGCGCACTATAATATGTCCTGCGCAATTGGCTAGTCTCCATTGAGACTAGCCGCCGTCGCCGAAATTCGGTCGGAAGGACATCATCAATCAATCAATTATTTCAGTTGGTAATGTAATTATTATAGCTCATAGTTAAATGATCTCACCGGTCCGTAAGTAATCAGCTAGGCTTTGCGATCAGTGCCTCTAGTATGAGATCCTGCAGTTTACTTACTCGATCACACGTACAGTTTCGTCCCATACATTGAGCACCAGCGCCTCTCGCGGAAACTGTTAAGAACTAAAACTCGCAACACGAGTTTCTTTAATGAAACTGATCGAATCGAGAAACTGGCGGTTTGATG
Organism: Pseudoips prasinana; assembly: GCA_951640165.1. NCBI lineage: Eukaryota > Metazoa > Arthropoda > Insecta > Lepidoptera > Nolidae > Pseudoips > Pseudoips prasinana. The sequence goes on from OX621245.1 coordinate 17,828,444, forward strand.
GTTTTCGAGTCTGACATGCTATTTTGGCACCACGAGTAGCACATTTGATAGTTAGTTGGACGTCAACGTAAACGGAAACTATAATGTTCTAAGTATTTTCACTCACCAAGAATTTTACAGTGAGAGCATATTTGTTGTCATGAAAATTATCAATTATTAAATAGTGAAGACTTTATTTTGCGTAATTATGTCTTGAAAATACTGCGTGGTACTAAGGAATGAAGAGAATATAACTAAAACACACTCAAGTAATAAATGGAGATGTTTGTTTGTGACGATTTTACGACTCGTATATCTAAATAAATCTGTAACTATTACACTGATACGAAGATAGAGCGTAAGGTGAGTTTACTTGAACTTTAAATCATATAAGTGTTAGCATGTTATTTAGGTGCTATCTTTGTTAAATTAATACTTAATATAATTATGAAATAGGCCAACGAAAGTCGAAATCTATTTTGGCAGATCATAACGTGTTTTCTTTCTGTTTAAGGTTGACAATTAATCAATTATAAGATCAGAGATGATCAAAAAACAGAACATGCAGATGAAATATCTACATACATTAAGAAATTTTCAATAAATTGAGAAGCAGTAATCGGCTATTTGAACTATGTTAATCTTCAACCTAAATAAATAAAAACTAGTAGACATACACTTATATATTTGATATTATAATATCAAACTCATAATTTAGACAAGAATCAAGAGCTAGATCTAAGTTCTAATAAACAAAAATGGTCCCTGTACCTGTCAAAATTAATTGGAACAAATCAAAGTCTTCTATATGTATTCTATATGTATGTTTAGCTGCTTCTTTTACTTGTTGACATATTATACCGACCAATGTACCGTATGATAGGGTTTCAACATACTATCTCATAAGCCCTTGAAGACATACATAACTTTGGTACCAAGTTTGTTCAATACCAAACTTCATCCAAATTCTTATTCACCTTTAGTGTGATGGCATAACAAACATAGTAACCTAGCACCCCATTCATCACATTCCAAATCAAATTCAAAGACAAACATTTCTATTTGTAATAGTTTTTCATATCCTACATTCAATTTCTGGCTATAGGTATGCTAACTCTATATCAAATTTTATCAAAGCTCATTAGCCATTTTAGTGTAATAGAGTAGGTAACAACATAGTATCTCTGGCACATACAGAAACATAAGAATAGGTTTATAAAATAAGCTCTAGGTATACTAATAAGAAGTATTTAATATCAATTTTTAAATATTATTTCTTAGCAAATTACTACTACTAATAAAAAGATATCATGTCAAAGAGATGTTAAAGTCTTTATTAAATACAGAAAATATAAACTGTATATGTTTTATTTAATAGGTACTTTAATTAATACAACACCTAGCCTCTGTGTGAGTCAATAGACTGGTCGTTAATAGAAATGGGATATTCCTAGTGGAGTTGGCTCACTCTCACCTGTTCTGGCTAGTTGCTGAACAGAACAATGCCATCTAACCAGAGAACCCATAGGAAACAAGTTGTTACTTTTATGGTTTCACTGTATAGTATTATGCTTCAGATTAAACCTTCGAGCATTTGTCTATGCTAGAAGGATTAACCTGTTATGTTTATTTAAAGTTATGGTTCACACAATAAAACCTAATTTATAAAATAAAATACTAAGGTTGATATACTATAATATTATTAGAAATAAAACAAACATCATCAATAAAACAAATATCATTTATTTTCAAATTCTCACAGTTAATTATTTGTCAATACTAGTGAATCTTCAGTATTTACTTTATTTACCGACCAATGTACCTTATGATTGGGTTTCAACAGCTATCGCATAAGCCCTTGAAGCATAACTTTGGTATCAAGTTTGCTCAATACCAAACTTCATCCAAATTCTTATTCAACTTTAGTGTGACGGCATAACAAACATTACTAACCCAGTCACAGGCAAACATTTCTATTTATAATAGTTTTTCATATCCTACATTAAATTTCTGGCTATATGCTAACTCCATATCAAAGCTCATTAGCCATTTTAGTGTAATAGAGTAACAGAATAGTAACTCTGGCATATGCACAAACATATGAAAAGATTTATAAAATAAGCTCTAAGTAGTATGGAATATCAATTTTTAAATATTATTTAATCAAATTACTACTACCAATAAAAAGATAGCATGTCAAACAGATGTTAAGTCTTTATTAAATACAGAAAATATATGTATATGTTTTAATTAATACAACACCTAGCCTTGTGTGAGTCTAGGAGACTGGGAGTGAATAGAAATATATTCCTAGTCGGCTCACTCTCACCTTTTCTGGCTAGTAGCTGAACTGAACAAAGCCATTCCACCAGAGAACCCAGACACAACTAGTTGCTACTTTTATCGTTTCACTGTATAGTATTATGCTTCTGATTAACCCTTCGAGCATTTGTCTATGCTCAAAGGATTAACCTGTTATGTTTATCTAAAGTTATGGTTCATATAATAAATAAAACACTAAGGTTGATATAATATTATTAGAAATGAAACAAACATCATAGGCAACATTATTTATTTTCAAATTCTCACAGTTAATTATTTGTTAACACTAGTGAATCTTGAGTATTTCATAACATCATTTTATTAGGATGCATGGATTTAAAGTGTCACCAAGCTTTTGTTTATTTTGTAAGTTCAGTGTATGTGGAAGTATCCTGAAACAGAAAAATATGTCAATACCTAACGTTGAATTATAATTATTATATTTGAATGGATGATATAGTTGACTTCTGAGCAATGTTGTAACCGGCCTATAATGAATAAAAGAACCACCTTATAACATCACAACATTATGTAAAAGGTGTCTAATGGATAAAACATGTAGTCAGGCAGCAACACCACCTATCAACAAACTACTTCATACACTCACTCCTTCATATCACAATGTTGTGGTTGATTGTTGAAATATTACAATGAGATATTATAAAGACAGTCAGTATAGTACAAGTTACTGCAATAGTTACGATGCACTAACACACTAATCTTGTGGATACGTGAAAGACCTAGAGAAATAACAAATATTTCCGGTTTAAAGGTATTAATCATAAATAATAGTTTAGATTTAATAGAACTTTTCTTACTAAAATTTTAATTGATATCAATCATAATTTTAGAATATAACAAGTCATACTTATAGAGCGTTAGTAATATTGATTATATTGCAGTCAATTAACTATCGCCACTTTGTTATTTATTCGATATTCATCATAAAGAGAGATTATAAGGGTAACCTTGGCACTATCACGGTACATTGTGTAATTCACAAAGATTATTATTAAACTATATAAAAAACTGAGTTACCACAATGGAATTTACTTTTTGATTTCTTCAATAATAAACATTATTCTACATTTCATTGAAATATTATTTTCTCTAATCTAAAAATAAAAACAGTAAATGCCAAAACAGTGTAAGTTTTGTCGTTTCTAATTATTTCTTACCCTAAAATATTTTGAAATAAATAAAACTTACCTGTTTTGAATGATATCTAGGAACTATTAATCTTCTTTCTGGAATTATTTGTTTGTATTCATTGAATAACATGAACAAAGACAACTTTGTGATGAAAATACAACACGGAACATTTTTTATTTGAACTTATCTTCAATTTATTTACCCTTCTCTGTCAATTTGATCTTAACTTGGAAACATTGAATCTATACGACCGTCGAATCTGACTCGTATCTGACAGAAAACTATGATAGTATAAACTATAACTCGATATATGAATTTGTGGTACCGATTATGAAGGAAACTGTAGGTATGATCGAGCGTACTACATCGAGTTTGGTGAGCTCGAAATCAAGTTTCCGTTTCATACGCAGGTAACTCGTGCTAGTGCTACAGAGTCTCTAGCACGAGTTCCTGCAGTTTACTTACTCAATTACACGTAAATTTCCTCCCATACATTGAGCACCAGCGCCTCTCGCGGAAACTATTAAGAACTAAAACTCGGTATGGGACGAAACTGTACGTGTGATCGAGTAAGTAAACTACACGAACTCGTGCTAGAGGCACTGTTCATAAATGGATGACCATAAGATGGATCAATTTCTGAGCGTTTCCGTGCTTCGGAGGGCACGTTAATCTATCGGTCCCGGTTTAGTCATTAGACAACAGTCGTTAAACCATGACAGAGGCCTATGGGCCGCTTGAAAATCTCTAACACTAGGGTAACCAGTATACGATAACAAAGTAACATTCATACACGGGCTTGTTGGTGTGGTTGGTAAAAACTTGCTTTCCACGCCACAAGTCATGGGTTCGATTCCTGTTATTATCTATAAATCCCGTGTTCATGCCCGCTTGAGTATGTTTCGCCGGACCGTCTCAACTGGGTCGTGTTGAAACCGGTAGTAGATGAACCCACTGAGTTGGTTTCGCTGGGTCTTCTCAATTGGGGCGCATTGGATCCGGTGGTAGCATTGAAGCGCGACCTTCGTTATTAACACAAGATCCGTCATAATAATAATACCTTAATATAGACAGAACCATTGACGATATGTAGTAAAAATATTAGACTTAAACTAGATAATTAAACATAATCTCTTGACAATAACTTGACACGATCTAGCTAAATATCATTGCTATAATAAAATAAATTTTATAAATGTTTTCATACAATGTGTACCTAAATATACCTATGTTACTAGAAATAATAATGTATACAACTATATTAATACAAATATGTTCTGACTATTTACAAGCGCTTTTTGAAAGTCTACGTGATTAAAATCCTTTTTTTATTTTATTTTATATAACTATGTATTTACAAAAGAAAAGTATAATATGTAGTAGTAGTAGTTTGGGATTAGATGGCCGTGTGTGAATAATGTCCCAGATTATTATTATTATACATACATAGACTGACACAGAGGCAGAGACAACGGATTTCCGTTTATCACGATCTTTGCACACAAATTTTCTACAATAGTTCGTTTAAGTAAGTAAGTAGGTATAGCTATTTCAGAACATGCGTTCATAAAGTAGTTATATATATAATCCAAATCTGACACTGATCTAACTTCCATCATTCATTAATTTATCTATGTTAACCTTGTTATATTAGCTTTAGTTTCTTTCTTTAATTTAAAACTAAATTTTAGGTAATATAGATTTTTAAGTTTTTGTTTTGTTATAATATTGTAAATGTTGTATGCACCTGTAATGGCAAATCACACAGAACTTGTGTTTAAACATAAAACCAATTTTAAGTTGCATTGTGAGGTGTCAATGGTGTGTCATTTATAAATAAATAAAAATCAAATTCCACGGGACATACCCCTTCATTTTCAAGGTAGGCCCTTAAAGTTGTAGGTGTTATAGGTATAGGTTCTATGGCGGATTCGTTGTACATCGTATTTAGAAAATTAATTAGTCTACAAGCCTTTTCATATTATATCTGCTCTTTATAATTCTCAGAAGCATCTTGAAGCTGTAAATAAATTCTGAAAACATTATTAGGGTTGCTATTTTAATTAATAGAGTAGTTATCTATCGGTTCGTAATTTAAATTGACTTCAGAAGAAAGGAGATTAATGACACCTGTTTATATGTATGACACGCGATTTGGCTACGGGACTGAAGATTACATAAAGTAAATCTTTTAAAAAAGATTGTTATCTTTCAAAATCATAATTATTCATTAATCTCTCATATTATTTAAAATATGATTGACGTACGATGCGATTTGCAAAAATTATAACATCTTCCAATAGGATGATAAAATTTTGCGCCACATTATATATAGCCAGTAGCTATTTATACCTAATTTATTTTTTTGGAAATAACCACAGTTGGAACGTTGCTAAACGCTAAAACTAAAAAAAAAATTATATTACAGACAAATTTATCGGGTGGTCAACTGGGGCTCTACCGGCTACGTCGCGGAACATCGATTTCTTAAATGGCGTTCTAATAAATAAAGATTAAAAACTCTTAATCAATCGACTTAATCAATCTTCAAATCAGCTTCCATGAGCACATGTGACGTCATAAATGGTCCGGAATCGATTGTTAACGTTGAAGCCGATTTAACGATTGATTAAGTCCGTTTTAACCTTTATTTATTAGAACGCCATTTAAGAAATCGATGTTCGGTGACGTAGCCGGTAGAGCCCCTGGTTTAAAGTGTACTGGAATGTTTCTATGTAAATCCAGTGGGAATCGCAGTATCGAGACCACTACTCAACCACAACACTATTTATTCCTGCAGTCAACTGTTCTAGCTATGACTTAATATGACATTCTTGTTCTACTTTGACTGTACCCCGTTGGCAAAAATGCAATCACGACATTGTTTCTCCAAGTGAAAGTGGTATGTAGAATATCAGCATAATCATGTTCTATAGGTATCTAACATTTTTCTGTGTGTTATTCTATAGTAAAAATCTTCTCTGTTACTTAGTCAACCGCGGCCTTTTTGTTTTGTTACTTACTAAAGTCATCATCATTATCATTATCATCATAGCAGGCAGATGAGGTCCACAGCCGGTTGGCGTGGATAGTAGATAGTTGCTTTTCACGCCGCAGGTCGTCGGTTCGGTTCTCATCTAGGAGAGATATGCGTGTACATGAACATGTCTGTTTGTCCTGAGTCTGAGTGTAATTTTCTATATATTTTTATTTTTTATCTTATTAAATTTGTACAGAAACAGATTATTTGGAGTTCTACATATATTATGTTGTAAGCAAAATTTTTACCTATAGTCCTATTATAACTATAGTACATGGCACTTAGAGCTATTATATATTTCTTCATATTGTATATTTTTAATATTTCAGATAATTGGTAAAATTAGAGTACACAGACAATAATTGCTATGTTGTAATTAAAAGATGGAATTTATAAATTTAACTAAGTATTTACAATAACTGGTTTGTAGTACACACGGCTACACATCAAGCTATAAAATTCCAGTTTAAGCTGATCTCGCGTTGTACAGAATTCCCATACAATGACAGGTCAGCTTATATTGGAAATGTATAGTTTAATATGTAGCCGTGTGTACAGACTTTGCTCAGTTTGGTATCAGATGTCCGTGTGTGAATAATGTCGCAGGATATTATTATTATAAGTGCCCTCGGGTCAGCGATCACAGTATAATGGTCATAGTTCACAGCAAGACGCTTCTGCACATTCATTGCTAAGTATTCCCTCCAGATGACTTCTACGCCCTTCACAGGATGAGGTGGAGTGATGAAATTTGTCTTCAACACCATACAGCCCTGTAGTAGCATCACTAAAGTATCTTCTTTCAATTTACTATTAGTGTATCACCAATACTGCCTAGCGTTTAAGAAGTGTGGTGATTTTTTATCACTAGTAAATCTCACAGCACCATCATTGAGTCAGAAATTTGGCCTCGTTTAATTAACGTCTAAGCACACCATCCCCGATCGTATCAGATTGCCTTCCGATTCAATTTCGCAAATAGCGCATCTACCAACATAACATTTTTCATAGGATTTCTCTTTTTCTTTTTGATCAGACAAAGGCAACTGTGTTTGCACATATCGTTATGCATTATCATATATCTTTTCCAGTTGGCTAATAATCTTTGTGATTAGCTGGCGTAGCCAAAATGCGGCCAGGAATTCTATTAATCATCAGCCTGATATCGTCTACTCGAATAGAATAGAATTTTATTATAGAGTAAAAACATGTTACATAAAATATAAACCCACCAAACTGCATAGCAGTTTGTCGGCGGAACGAACATATGCCTCCCCCAAAGGTTTCTATAATGTTGACTTTTGGAGGGGTTTGGCTTAGTCACCGCGCTTGGCATGCGCGTTGGTGACCGCAGTTTGGTGGTAGTTAGTACACAGGTGTCGCTACAGCCCGACTACCTGGTCTTTTCTTTAGCTGCCTTTTACGACACTCTCCGGCAGTCGTATATGCGATTGTAGCGGGCGACTCTACCACGTGGGATGCCGTGGTCTCCTTCTGTGAGGTTATGCGGCAGAAGGAGGCCGCTGAGCGGAGTCGATAGCGAGCCGATCCCGCTCATAGACGGATGAGGCGTCGGGGTGGCGGCGGCAGCTGGCAGGCCAACTCCCCTCGAGGCTGCGGTGGCTGAATGAGAAGTGTCCTGTATTGCCACAACGTGCAAGCAGCTCCGGTAAGATAGCAATTTGTTTGTAGCGCAGTCGCTGTGCCGGACTGGCACGTGTCGGCAATAGGCGAGGGAGACCTCGAGTCCTCCCAGGATACGTGTCCCGAACATCTGGGACATGGCTCACAAGGGGGGCACCAGGCTCCTTCCATCAGGCGCCAAGAGAAGTGTGCAGGTTAAGTCGGCATATCCACGCGCAGACACTATTTACAGGTAGGCATTCCCACTGCAAAATAAAAAAAGGCCGGAATCCACACGGCTCTATATTCTGATTTCTAAACACATTGCTTGTTACGTTAAGATGATGACTGCGAAAACTCCAATTATTCACGCAATAATGATCGTATCCTACAAATCAAGGACTTCCTTGATGAGATGTTAAAAGTAAATCTGCTCCGATTGTATCTCGCCAAATTACGGAGATAAGATCGATTTTGTGTGTATTTAATACGGAAGATTTCGCAATCGTTATTTCCTGGATTTTATCGCTTAGGGGATAATGTTCCGGGGAGGCGTTAATAAGTAGGGGTGCTATTAGTACAGACGCCAGCACATCCAGCTACCCCAATCCGTCAAATTTCTATTCTATAATTCTAGATTTTCAACTTTATTACAAAAGCATAAGGTTCACTTTCAATTGGGGAAATTTATCAGAGTGGGGTAGCTTGATGTGCTGGCGTCTTTATTTAGAAAATGACAAATGTATATTTAGTATCGTAGGTAGCGGGATTATCAGACGGTTTCGTACCTTGAAAAAAACGGGGCGTTATTAATTTAAAGCTTCTGTCTTCTGCTGTGTGACTGACGGAATAGAACATCACCACCCCCTCCCGTACCGTGGGGGGTGTAGTTATCGTCCCGAGGGAATATCTACCAGAGAACGGGCAGCAGCTTCTATCTGAGTTCTGTGACAATCTTACTGCTATCGGTAACCCGTCTGCCAAGTGTGGCGTTTGTGGCAATCCCTCCAAATGATCGACGCAACTCCATTGTGGAAAACTTTTGGACAGGCCTTTGTCCAGCCGTGGACGTGATTCGACTGACATGATTACGTCTTTCTGTTTGGATATCTGTGAATGTGTGACACATGCATCATAGCTATGGACCAACATCACAACACTTCTGTCATTGGTCTGTGAGTAATAGCTGAGGTTAAGCTTCTAGTTCAGGTGAGATGGAAGACCGCTGAAGTGGATTAATTTCTGAGGGTCATGCTTTGGAAGGTCACTTTAAGCTGTCGTTTCAAGTTGTAGTCATTAAAAACATTCGATAAGCCATGTCAGAGGCCTACTGGGCGGCTTGAAAATCTCGGTCGCTACTACCACAGCCTATACAATAAAGAAGTAAGCAAAGTAAATGCGCTATTGTTCAGTTTAAGTTATTGGAAGAGGGTTAAGAAGTTCAAGATAATTTATTTTGTCATCATATCAGCCGAAAGACGTCCACAGCTGGACAAAGGCCTCCCCCAAGGATCTCCACAATAGCCGGTCCTGCGCTGCCCGCATCCAGCGGCTTCCCACAACCCGCGATAATTTACTTCATCACCATAATAAATCAAAAAAGTTTAGTGAACCAAAAATGGTAGCCAGCTTCGATAAAAGGAGAATTACCGTAGCACTGATATTTAAGCTCTTATCGTATTCATTACCGTGACATTTATGTGTAAAGGAAAAAAAATGTGCTTATGATTATACAATACAAATAAAGACCTCTAACTTCTTGTCGGACAGCAAACAGGTATTTTGGGTTAATGTTTAAGGGCAATGGACAGGTTAAATGTGTGCTAAACCACTTTTTTCGTACCAAAATCGGCATTTACCAATTTATACAACATTCTTATGTAGTATATTTCGGAATATATAGACTCTAATATTAAAAAATTGTTACTGGTCGCATTTCGGTCATGGACATCTTTTACTCATCTTTTCAGTCATCTGCACGGGACATATTATAGTGTCAAGTGTGTACACAAACGCAGAGGCACGTTCCATTTCATCAGTCTCGTGATCCATGGGACGACAAGCTACACCACCGGAAAGAGATCACGTACAGGACCGACGGTGTTACGTGCTCTCCGAGGCACGGGAGTGTACTACTGCCAACTCCCAGACTTGTGGTTAATACTGAGTTTCCAAATGGATTTAAATATTCGAGGATGCAAGATGCCCCGTAAGTTATGGCTATGGAATATGGCTCTCAAGTGTTGAATCCACGCGAGGCAACAAACATAGACCATTTCGAGAATATCCAGAAGAGATTTATTAGGTTTCTATGTTTTTGTCAAGTTTATACTTACTATGCACATAATTATCTCAGATTATCAGATACGATTACCTATACAGGTAATCAAGAACGACGTGATATTTTTAAAATGCAATGACATTTTTAGTCATGAACTGCTACTTAAAATGTCCTTAAATGTACCCAGTGAGAAGACATAAGATACACGTGGTGGGAATTAAAAGGCAAGTAGGTCTTTTAATCCGCACCACATGCATCTCATGTCTTCTTCAACTATAAGCAGAGCAGCACAGCAGCACAGCACTGGAAAGGTGCGAGAAAACAGGACTCTCATAAATTGGGCAAGGGGAAAGAAATAAATATATTTTCTAGCAGCGTCTGTTCAGTGAGAATGTTTTAAAACCCTAGTACCAGTATGGGTTATTGGTGGCTTTTGTAACATCGCTAGAATGTTCTGGTTAATACCAGAACAAAAGAAAATGCATAGCTGATGAAAAGGATATATTATTATTATTAGCCTTTATTGCTGATACTAAACAATGATTTTACATACATTAGCAAATTGGGTTCAGTGGTCAGCGTGTACAGTGACACAAAGGCCTCTTCCAGCTGCTTCCATTCTTCTCGGGATATGATATACAAAATTCTTACTGAAAAATTTACATTAGATGGTTTCAGAATTAAAAGAAAGAGATGGTGCGAATTTCCTGAATGAAAAGAAATAGATGGGTGAAGACAAGGACAGAAGCATTACGATTAATCTGTTAAGTAAAGTCAACCAACGTTTATTATTTTAGTTTCTTGTTGATATTATTATGTAATGCGTAAATCTTTCCACATAGGTTGGTTGATAGTAACTTGTCTATACATAGTTTGCATCACTTGAATTATATGAGGGTTCTATAATTGAGAACTTGTAATTGGTTGACTAAATAAATAAAAACTTTGGAGTACCATAACATCACAAGTAAGTAAATAAGTTAAAGGTTGTCAAGAATTTTAATCCACAACTTGTTAATAGGTTCGTAATATCGCGTGTTTCCATCGAGTGCTTCTAAATATAGTACAATTTGGAGTATGCTTTCCAAACAAGATGAATCTCGCAATAGGTAACCTTGGGTAAAAAATAGAAAAATTTTGGTCATATCGGACTTGAACTGTAAGCTGATCTATGTATTCTATATCTTTGGAGGCAGCATATTTCTAATAAGCGCTCCCTAAAGTTACAAATAGGATTTCCAACAAGCTCACCAACGCGTGGCTTCTATATATATTTGTAAAATAACACGCTCTTAGATTTGCAAAAGTTTATATACAATATGTTACCTAAAAGTTGAGAAGTTATCGTACGTGATACACATGTGACTTTACCTGCTAAATGTCAATGACTTGAAGCTTTTATCGATGTTCAATTCTAGGAATAATCACAGAATAAAAAGTACTTACGTAGTATAATGCTAATTATAGAATCTTAGGAAACTGAGCTCCGTATTAGGTAAAAAGACACAATACTCACTTACTTATCGTATGGGCAGTGGTTAAGCTGTTGGTCTCGGTTGTAGTCATTAGGCAACAGTCGTTAAGCTATGTCAGAGGCCTACTAGGCGGCTTGAATAACTCTGACACTATCCCTAGTGTCAGAGTAGGCCTCTGACGTAGCTTAACGACTGTTGCCCAATGAGTACAACCGGGACCGACAGCTTAACATGCCCTCCGAAGATGCACGTAGACGCTCAGAAATTAAACCACTTTGGTGGTCACCCATCTATGGACTGACCGCTAGTTGCTTAACCTCGCCGATTACTTACGGAGAGAGCTAAGATTTTAACAGAATTCTTAATTGTACCCAGTAATCACATTTATACATAACTAGCTCTACCCTGCGCGCGTTGCTATGGCAATAATAATCATGAAATTCACTGGAATTATAGTGGCGCCATCTGTTGAAGATTGGTCGTACCAACCCAGAAACCCTTGTAGGTTCATGCGCAACACTTTGCTGAAGATCAAATGCATAGGTTAAGATTCTATAAAGGGTATACAGACAAATATTATTTCGTAAATATAGATATTTATTTTTTTATTTTTTTTATTTAAGCCTTATTTATTCCTTAATAAAATACATCACAATATAATTTATATGCATACAATCACATTTAAAATATTGAAGTTACTTAATTACCCAATTTAATTTGTTTTTTTTTTTCATTTAATATATTATACTATATTATAATTGATTAGCTTTGATATAATTTTTAATTAGGTAATTTATTTTACATATAAATTAAAGATACGATTTTTATATATTATTTTATACATTATTATAGATTACTCATATATTATTTTTCACATTATCAGATTGTATTTAATTATTAATGTATTATATTATTTATTGATATTTTTATTCCAAATTATTAAGGACCTCTCTACTGAGTAAAGGCCTCCTCCATTTTTCTCCACTCGTCTCTGTTTATTGCCTTTTCCGTCCAGTTATTGCCCGTTATCTTTAGGATCTCGTCGAGCCATCTTTCCATTGGTCTACCTCTACTTCGCTTGCCTAATGGACCATTCCATATGGTAATCTTTTTTGTCCATCGTTCCTCATCCATACGTGCGACATGGCCAGCCCATTTCCATTTTAGTTTTTTGCAGTGACGTAAGGCGTCTATAACTTTTGTTGTATTTCGGATATCTCTATTTGTTCTTTTGTTTTAGTTTTAGGTTTAGAGTGCTCCGTTCCATGGCTCTTTGAGTTGTTAATATCTTGTTTCTTGTTAATTTGTTGAATATTCATGTTTGCGACGCGTAGGAGAGAGATGGTAAAATACAAGAGTCTAGGATGTTTTTCTTTAGTCTGATTGGAAGTTTTGACTTGAGGACTTCTTTTAGGCTCCAAAATTTATTCCAGGCTATGTTTACTCGTCTATTTAGTTCATCCCGGTGCCTAAATTTTTTGAATGATGTTTTTTTGCCTAGATATACATACTCATGAACATATTCTATTGGAGCATTGTTAACAATTATGGGAATAATTTTACTGTTTGTCATAATTTTGGTTTTGCTTGTATTTAATTGTAGCCCAATTTCAAGGCTAACACTGTGTATTTCCCTTATCATAATCTCTAGTTGTGATGCAGTTTCCGCAAAGAGAACTATATCATCAGCGAACCTGAGGTTACTCAAATTCTGCCATTTATAAATATACCCTTATTTTTCCATTTCAGACTCTTCATAATACTTTGGAGCACGGTTATAAAAATTCTAGGCGATAGAGGATCACCTTGTCTGACGCCTCTACGTATATCTATTTCACACCCTGGTTGTTCCGATCTAACTCTACTTTTACTTTTCTTATATATATCTTGAATAAGTTTAATAGTTTCTGAGGGTACATCGCATTCTTGTAAAGCTCTCCATATACTATTGTGTGAGATAGAGTCGAAAGCTTTGGCGTAATCTATAAACGCTAGGTAAAGCGGGCGGTTCATTTCTTCGTACTTCTCTATTATAAGTTCTAGAGAGTGGATGTGATCTATCGTTGAATAATTTCTTCTGAAACCTGCCTGCTCTACTGGCTGTTTCTTCTCAGTATACGCCGCGAGACGATCTTCTACACAAGAGGCAAATAGCTTGTAGATGTTAGGTTGTAAACTGATTGGCCTGTAAACCTATATCAGCAGGGTTTCCCTTCTTATACAGGAGAATTATATCCGATGATGCCCATTCTACAGGAATAGTTTTATCGTCCAGTATCTTGTTGAATAATTTGGTCAAGAGTGGTACCAGTACATGTTCACCTATTTTGATTGCCTCGTTTGGTATTTCATCTGGTCCGCTGCTTTTACCGTTCTTCAATGATTTTATTTTTATAGATATTTCCTGATATGTAAATCTTTGTAGTGTAGTAATATTCTCCTTTTTTGGCGGTGTCTCTTCAAGTGTCTGTGTCTTGAATGAGTACAGATCTTTATAAAACTCAGTTGCTGTTTTTATTATTTCTGATCTGGAATAGGTCTTTTTGCTATTCATAGATTTCCGCTGTAAACAAGGAATCCATTTCTTAGTCGTTGCTAATTCTCTTTGGCCTTTTTTCATGCTACCTGACATATTTAAATGTCTCTCAATAGTTGATATTCTGAAATCTTGATATTGTTTCTTAATGATTTTATAAATGTTTTTGTATAAATAGGTTTTCTCCTTCTTTTCTTCAATTGTTAGTTGTTTTTTATTCGTTAACTCGTTTCTTCTATTTATGAGCAATTTTGTCTTATCCGAAATAATAGGTTTTCTTTTTTGTTTCTTATTATTTTTTAATGTCGATTTTAAACTCTCCTCGATCGCGGTTTTGATTTTTCTATAAAACGACTCTACATCAGCTATATCATCTAGTTGTATGCAGGAACAGTGGAATTGTAGTGCTTCTTGAAGGTGTTGCTGCTGGTCAGCTGTTGCCAGGGCGTAGTATTTATTTTTATATTTGCTTCTAGGTTTTCTCTTTATTTCCAGCATAACAGTGCTTCTCAGAAGTCTACGGTCACTCGGGAAGGTAAATTTGTGTAATACTCTGTCTCAAAATGAATAATGTTATTGTTTCGAAGTTTTTCTTTTGTATACCTAAATATAATCTAAAATAATAAGCATTCAGACAACCGATCGAGCATATATTGTGTTTACTAAATAATTACTCTAATTGGACCAAATCCCGTGTTCATGCCCGCTTGAGTATGTTTCGCCGGACCGTCTCGACTGGGTCGTGTTGAAACCGGTAGTAGATGAACCCACTGAGTTTGTTTCGCTGGGTCTTCTCAGTTGGGGCGCATTGGATCCGGTGGTAGCATTAAAGCGCGACCGTCGTTATTAACACAAGGTCCGTCATAATAATAATACCTTTAATATAGACAGAACCATTGACAATATATAGTAAAAATATTAGACTTAAACTAGATAATTAAACATAATCTCTTGACAATAACTTGATACGAGCTAGCTAAATATCATTTCTGTAATAAAATAAATTTTATAAATATTTTCATACAAGATGTACCTAAATATCTATGTTACTAGAAATAATATCTAATGTATACAACTATATTACTACAAACATGTTCTGACTATTTACAAGCGCTTTTTTAAAGTCTACGTGAATAAAAACCTTTATTTATTTATTTACTTCAAAGTTCATGAATTTCTCTTTTATGTTCGATAGGATGTAATCTATCTGACTTTTATTGTTTTTGGGCGAGAGCCATGTCCATAAGTTTTTTGTATTTTTGTGAAATAAGCTATTGATTACAAACAAGCTATTTTCCCAGCAAAATTGTAATAAATTTTCTCCTCTTTCGTCTCTTTTTCCGAAGCACGAATTTCCAAGTATTCTATCCTCGCCTTTTAATTTACAGCCAACTCTAGCATTGAAATCGCCTACAATAATAATATTTTTAGTGCACCTCAAAAGGCATTTTTGTAATTGGCTATAGAACTCCTGTATGTCCTGTTTCTTTGCATCGGTTGTGGGAGCATAAACTTGTATTATAGATAAGCTTGTTGTTTCAAAATTTAGCTGTAAGAAACAAATTCTTTCAGACACTGCACTAAAACTTTCTATATATTTTTTGAGGTATTTTTTTATAAGAAAACCTACACCATATTGACCTTTTGTCTCGCCGAAGTAACAGAATATATGGTCTTCATCTTCCTCTATGTTATATCCTGTGCGCCTGATCTCCGCCAGACCAATTATATCATAATTAATCGATGATATTGCTTGTTTAAATTCTAGTAGCCTTTCGTGTGATAATAAGGATCGAGCGTTGTAGGTGCATATATATATAGTGGGTTGAGTGGAGGGTTGTAGTCTGTGGCTCCCGCGGTGACCGGCCGTATTGGGGGACGAAGAGAGGCGCTGCGTCTTGTCATATGTTGGACTTTTATAGCTTCGCGAAACGAATATTTTGTTTCTGTATCGCTTTTTGTTAGATATTGATCCATTTTATTTTTCATAATGCGGATTTTTACTATCTTTTGCTGACCCTTTTCAGGTGATTGTGATAAAACTCTCTTTTGTCGACCTTGTTGTTCTAAATGTTCGAGATATTCTTTATCTGAGAGAATTATTAATTTATTATATTTTATGTAACCTTTCTTTCCCTGGTCTTTTTCTCTTTGTAGTTGGACGTTTAGGTTCTTTCTTTGCTCTAGAACTTCTGGCGGATAATCCTGTTTGATGTAGTAGGAGGTGTCTAGTAGATGTTTTTTTTGTTTTTAAGTATTTCGATCTTTTTTCCCATAGTAGTAAGGGTGACAATAATTGGTCTAGATTTTTCAGATTTTTTCTTGTTACATATTCTATATCTCCTTTATGACAGTCTACTTTCATGTTGTTGAGTATTATGTTAAGAATTTTATTTTGTAGACTGAAATAGAATATACATAAGAAATATAGATATACATAAACTAAAACTATAGTACAGGGGCGAATATCCCGTAATTTCCGCCCGTAAATGCTAACTATATACGGGTTTAAATAGGTCTTTAAGAGGAAGCTGTCACAACACGATAAGACCAGAGTAAAATTGGACTAAATCTATAACTTTGGAGGATTTGTTGATTTTATGACTTATTGTTTTAAACGGCTTTAGAAGTGACCTTATCTAATTAACTTTAGTTACTTAGGAAGTTAAACTTGGAGGAATCAGCTCAAAAGACAAGAGTAAATTGCCTTCGAATTTTGTTTTAATCTATACTAGCTTCAGGGAAAGCTTATTAGCTTTCCCTGAAGCTAGCTATTACTGAGATAAAATCACAGGTGATTTAATCTCCGTTATTTGGTGTAGTTGTGTCCAGAAATTTTGCCCTGGGTTAGGATGACTTGTGGTTGGCCTTATCCGCCTTTTTGGAGTTGAGAGGAGAGACTATGGTCCTCTCAGGGTCTCCTGTTATTTGTTTGCTTGGACTTTCCGCAGACTGGGCCTCAGAGTCGGAGCCAGAACAGGGATAAGGAGAGTCGAGCGACCCCTTGTTCTTTGTTTTCCCATTGCTTCGGAATGCCTACCATGATGATTCAGACTCATGTGAGTCTTTTGACTATGACTGAAAGGAGTCACCACTACACTGCATCTCGGAGGATTCAGAAGGCGCTGGGGAAGGGGTGCTAATTAAGTTGGTGACCAGTGACATTTCACGGTAGCGATTGGCCGGTGGTGGGGATTGTGGTGGGCCCAATTGGATGAACGATCGCGTTTAGTTTGAATTGGGCTTGGATACAGTCTGATGAGCCACGGATCACGAGCTGTCTGAGGATCACACTTAGTTGGTTGCAGGATGAGGGTGAGGGTATTTTGTTTTGCCACAGCTATGGCAGAACAATTGGCGCTCGGCAGTGAGTCGCAAAGGGGATTATCCTCCCTTTATTTTGACGGATGTTTGGTAATGAGGTGGTGAGACGATAAGATCGTTAGTTTGGGATTAGCTATTGTTGAATTTGCAACAAAATCATTACCAGTAAACTGGGAATTTTGTTGCGACGAAGCGGGCTTTTGCCTCATAATAGCCGGGAACGGCGCTGTCTTGTGACATGCCAGCGGTATGGGATCAGGGTGATAAATTTAATTTATGTCACTAACGCTTGCAGAATAAAAACCAACAAGAAACTTGTCGGCAGTCGTTCACCACCTATCGCCTCGTGGGAGTATTAATTTTGTATAAACTCCTCCTCGCCGGGTATAGGCGAGGAGGTATGAGCACCTACGTTGAACCCTAAGCTTGTAATCTCTTCGCCAGTCTTAATTTTCGTAGGGTTCTTAACAGTTCTAGTTCTCTGATAAGGGTTGGACCCGTCAGCACACAAACAACAAATGGAAGTTCAGGGCAGAGTAGAGTGGGAGGAAGGAACAGTTGGTATCGACTAGGAGCTCCGCGAAGGTCGGTGGTCCAATGGACCAGTGATGTTCTGAAGTTGCAAAACAGGCTGTATGGATAAACATCCCACTCGTAAAATCAAATAGATATTAGCTTTAAAACAAAGGTACAATTTTTTGAGATAGAAAGTAGAGTTGACTGCCATTGACGCAACAATATCGTCTACAAGTTATGCACTTAGAAACTGAAGAGATTTAGTTGATATTAAATATTTAAACGCAGTTTATCACGCTTTGGGCAAGTGCAAACTAAGGTACAGCAGGTTGAGGAAATAGCTATCTATGATTATAACTGACGAAGAGTCATGTCGACAATACTTTATCAAACTAGGCATACTAACAGTCTCAAATCTGTATATGGATGTTGGTTTCTCTTGCTCGCAAAACTGCGGAACGCATTTTGAGGAAACTTTGTAGTAATATAGCTTATATATCCCAATAACATATCCATAATTTATAAAGTTTAACGCGGTTGAAACTTTGTAAAGTATCTACGGTTGAAGGCTTTCCTTCTAGAAAAATGTATCTACTCAGTTTCTGACTTGACAATTAATTAATTCTGAATTCTCATTTTAAATCGCTAGCAATATTATGACATGTTATTTTAATAACTAAATAGCATGTCTGTCGAAATTCATATGTCAGAAGATTGGATCATGTCATTTATTATATGGAATGCTTCATTTTAATTATGTACACAATTTTAATTATTCTATGATGGCGGTGATCACTTGCCATCAGGTGACCCGCTTGCTCGTTTGGCTCACTGTTTAAAAAAAAATACCTACCCGGATTTTATGCAAAATTCATAGAGCAAACAACCTACGCGTTGGCTCTCTTAATGTTGTCCTAAGCTCAGCAATTATTAGAAAATAATCATGATTATTTTGGAGAAAGAACGTAAAATGTACAGAGTTAAGTAAGAAATGACTAGTAAGGCTGCTGTCAGTTGCTCCATAAAATGTTCTCACGATCTGGGTTGCCCTTAATTAGAAAGTACGACGTGATTCTTTACTTGTCAAATGATGTGTTCAATCTTTATGGACATTAATTACTAGGTTTGTCTATATAATTATAGTTTCAGTTATATAATCTATAATCATGTATACTTAATGTTTAACTAACCTAATACTGTCAATAAATAAGTCAATTTGTTTATTAGTCGAGAAATGTGATATATCTTGTAAGGAACGCTGATGACTGCGCATCGTATGCTCAACCTCAAAAGCAACTGATACGGAATTATTCGGACTTAATATGTTGATCTCTGGGTGAATTCATCACAAAGAAAGTATTGTTAGTTTCGTTTGTTTGTCTATTTTAACCATGAAATTGGTTGGAGATATTATTTTATAAATATCTTAGAAATTTGTTCACACACGGCATCCCAAACAAAGCAGAGCTTGTAATGGAAACAGATAACTGATATATTGCATATACTACTTATCTTTAGTAAATACATCTTATAGATATTTACACCCAGACTCCCGAAAAACAAAAATTGCCACCCAAGACAGATATTTGTGTCCATGAACACAAATTTCTGACTTGGATGGGAATCAAACCCACGACCTGCGGCGTGAAAAGTACGCATTTACCAACCACGCGAAGTTGTTGTTGTAGTAATCAGCAGAGATAGCGTAGCCCAAAATAGCAACAGGTAGCTATTTTGGGCTAATGACTTCAAATGAATATATTTAATTTAATTTAAATTTAATCATTATTTCAGACATATTATATGTACAATGACAGTTATAGTCCATAATTTAATTACGAAACTAGGTTTGTACGGGTTGTTAGTAGTACACAGAAATAAATTCTGACTATTTACAAGCGCTTTTTTAAAGTCTACGTGAATAAAAACCTTTTTTATTTATTTATTTTATTTTAAAAAATACATAAAAAGTGTTAGTAATTTGTTAGTAAACAAAACAGATATATATATATATATATATATATATATATATATATATATATATATATATATATATATATAACTAGAATATAAGTTGCATAACAACATACCCTCTCTCGATTGAAAATAAAGATTGAATCACTAAAAGCATTAAAGCTTATCTATGTAAAATATTTACCTTTGGTTTCCGCAAGTTTTTGGACATTTGGTTTCCCAAGTTCATCTCAATATAAAACATGTACCTACTCCGCCAAATGTCAATAGGTATATCTTTGAATATTTTGATATTGTTATATTCCTCCTTGCTTTTTTACGTGTTGTGATAGTTTAATATTCATTCTATATTGACACGTACCTGGTAGCTTATACGGGCGAGACTAGTGTGATCAGATAAATTAGATGATGTCAGCCTTTCTAAGGTTTGATTCTATGGCGGATTTTCCAAAATTTTATTATGTAAATTAATCAGTCTACAATATTTTCATTTTGTTTCCTTATCGTCTTTATTATTGGCTGTATTTACTCCTAAAATGAAGCCATTTAAATAAATATCTTGAGACATCTAATATGATCCCAAACTAGGCAGAGACTATACTATGGCAACCAGACAACTGATAAACATACTTATATATTTCTCAATACAAATTAAGTACAGATGCCAGCACATCAAGTTACCTCAATCTGTCAGATTTCTTTTATAGATTTTCAACTTTATCACAAAACCATAAAGTTCACTTTCAATTGGGGAAATTTGACAGATTGAGGTAGCTTGATGTGCTGGCGTCTGTACAATATACATCATTTCGTCGTCATCATCATCATCAGTCTACTAACGTCCACTGCTGAATATAGGCCTCCCCCAAAGGTTTCTAACGTTGCCATTTGGAGGAGTATGCCGTAGTCAACGCGCTTTGCATGTGAGTTGGCGACCGCAGTTAGGTGTTGCTAGTACAAAGGGTAGCACTGCTGCCCAGCTACCTGGTGTATCTCTTCTCAGTTGGAGCGCTTTGGATCCGGTGTGGTGGTAAAGCGCGACCGTCGTTATAAACACAAGTTCCGCCATAATAGTAATATTTAATTCGTACCTTAATATGGACAGAACCGTTCAGACAATATGTAGTAAAAATATGGATAAAATTTTAAATTCTCCTTTTAAACACATGATCCTTGACAATATATATTTTTTAAATTGAAGTCTACGTGAATAAAAACCTTTTTTATTTATTATTTTATTTTAACCCACACGGCTCAGTATAGTATACTGACATTACTCGTTCACTCTTAACACATATATACAAGTAAGTATTTTAATTATTCTACATAAAGGACACTAAGAAAAAATGTGTTAGTTTAAGTTATGATTTGTTTTAAAAGTTAAGTTTTTAGATCCGCAGACGAACCAGAATTCGCGATACAGCCCGAAGAATTGCCGAAGAGTTGTGTTTCTAAAAAAAGTGCTTTCCGTAATATCCAACATCTTAACTTTAAGTAAACATGCATTCGATTATCTATGTCTGATAACGAAGTAATTTAACCTGCGATATTTATTTAAACATCAGTTAACCCTAAGGCTATAGGTATATTTCGAAATATTGGTTTTGAACTTTCCGTCAAGGCAATAGAGTTCAAAATAACTATATCTCCACTGCCCAGGAAAGGGTAAATATCATTATAAAAACGTGTTTTAACCCAAGTTGGGTGTCCAGAACCAACCTCCCATATTTTTGGTGAAGCCCACATAAAATAAAGATCAACTAAGGATTAGCGATGGGTGTAAAATTAATATAAATTAGAGCTTATCGCAAGACGTCGTTTACACGCGCAAACGATAGCTGTTTCGCTGTAGATGTATTATTTGTTTTGCGTTAAATATTTTGTGACTAAATTGCTTTTGTAGCTCATTTTGGTAAAATTTAACGAGTAATTTTTATAAATATGGTATGTACATACGCTAGCACATCAAGCTACCCCAATCTGTCAAATTTTCCCAATTGAAAGAGAACCTTATGCTTATGTGATAAAGTTGAAAATCTATAAAATAAATTTGACAGATTGGAGTAGCTGGATGTGCTGGCGTCTGTACATAAGCCTTTACTTTTGCTAATGATACACACACATATGCATATCCTGTGAAGCAGTGAAAGCATCATCATAGGTTGTGACTATCATGTAAAAAACACTAAGATGGCGAGAGGATTTACCAAAAATATGAAAAGTTATTATCTATTTAGATTATTTAGAAATTGACCGATCATTTTGGAGATCCTTGAGGAAGGCTTTTGTCCAGCAGTGAACGGCTTTCGGTTGATAGTCCAAAGACGTCATCATCATCAGCATTATCATAGGATGATGCTGATGATGATATATTTTATTTGTGAATATTTATAAAATATATCTTAGTAAGCTTAACTAAAAAGTATATAATATTCATAGATAAACTAAATACAGAGGGTCACATACTATTCGTCCCAATCGAGGCCATGGGAAGACGTTCTCAGGAGGCTGGCCGCTATACCACAGGTATTCTTGGCCAGCCGGATATGTCAACCCAGCAGTTTGAAATTTGGCGATGAACATTGCGGGCACTCGGACCCCACCTTTCAGCAGTTTCGATCCCAAAACGGCTCTAATGGGTAACTTCTTATCAAATTATCGTAATTACGTCGCTTGGGGGTCTCTGCATAAGTAACAGCAGCGCCTGCAGCCGCGCTGGTACTGGGACGATTTGAAAGGGCGAGGGTGTCAAAAAATATCGCGTCCCACACAAAAGCCCTACCTAAACTCCAAGGCGGCAGGGACATCCCGTCTGACCTCTTACCATTGTCGCGTACTTGGCCGTTTGGACGCTTGGACGCCAGCAGTGACAAGAACCAGTTCATTACGTGACGGGCAGTTAAATATGCCTTTGACATGGGCATACTTAACTACCTCACACGTAAGAAGTTGAATCTTTATTCACTTGTTTAGGTGTATTATTCTGAGTAATTTTTTTTAATACTGCCTACGTTTTATTACACGAAATAAAGGCAAGTGCTGTATTTTCATAATATATTAAAGCCATTTTTATAAGCTGTGAGAACGGATGTCAGATGGTGGAACTTTGAATAATACAAAGTTTTGGCAATTGTTTTCTGAAAGTGAAAACAAACTTAATATTCCGGAGTGTGATTTACTAGAAAGCGATAAAAAGTTTCCGTTTGTACTGGTAGGTGACGAAGCTTTCCAACTGACTCCAAACTTCATGAAGCCATACAACAAAGCCGTCTTGACAGACGAAAGACGGATTTTCAACTATAGATTGTCAAGAGCCAGGAGGGTGGTTGAAAATGCTTTTGGCATCCTGTCTTGGCGATTCAAAATATTTAAAAAAGACATTGGACTGCATCCCGATAAAACGAGAAAAGTTGTTTTGGCTGCCTGTCACTTACACAACTATTTGTGTGAAAAAAATAAAAACAAATATATTCAACCAGGAGATATCGACATAGAAGAACCAAATACCACAGTCACAAGAGGTGCGTGGAGACAAGGACGCCAATTGTTAAACATAGAGCGAGTACGAGGAAACTCGGCAAATGGGGCAAAAAGAGTGAGAGATGACTTTTGCGAGTACTTTAATGGTAACGGTTCAGTCCCTTGGCAAAATAATTGCCTAATTTAGTTATTTAAAAACATACTTAAAATTTAAAATTTATCTCTGAATTGTAAATAAAAAATGTTTTACATCACTGCTTAAACTGCTTTCAGTATCACTTATACACATTTGGTCTGACAGAAATAACAGTTCATTGTAATAGTAGAGTGACGGTTTTTGTACATCATCGGGAGACGCGCCAGAGCGTTGTGCTTGTTCAATCTTTTTTCTTTCTTTGTTGAAGTTGGTTCTTAAAGCATTAATTTTTTTCTTCAATAAATCTTCGGTGTATGCAGGTATATGTATACTCGAAGTGCTTTGACTATGCTCGATAAAGCAAGCGACCTTTTGTTTTTATCCGCATACTCCTTACTTTTAATTTTCCACAATGCAGGATAATCTCTGTAGAGAGATATTAATAGTAACACAAAATCACGCTCGGTAATTAGGTCGGCCCTTGCCGCCAAAGCAACGTCTCGGTCCGGTTCGTCGTCCGCCATCTTCGATGTTCCGGCCGCAAATGAATAAAACTTGTCAAGTCGCGTCAAGTCGCATCAAGCGCAAGGTGGTTCAAGTGCCGTCAATCAAAATTTTTGTCAAGTATGGTCCAGCCTGTAGATACTTGACGGGACTTGTCAAGTCAACGCTGTAAACGATCAATATTCACTTCAAGCACGTAAACTTGTCCTGTGCACTTGATCGTCTCGCGGACCCTTAACTGTATTGCTTTCAAATATTTAGATATAATGGGATACAATGTCATCTCAAATGTTCTTATTCATCCATTAAAATGGTTTCAGTTTTCAATTTTAACACAAGAATGTACAAAATAATTGTAATTTGTACCGATTGTTGTTTGCGTTAATTAATAAAATTCTTTATCTAAACTGTTAGTTACACGACATATTCAAATACAATATATTTTCCAACTGAATAAATATTTAAAAAGGCTGAAAGACGCAACATTCTTCAAATTTAAAACAATGCGAATGTTTTAAATTTGAATTTTCAACATATTATATCATCTGAAAACAGGTTTTTGGTTTTGGGCGCCTTCTTCGGTTCGCTCTGTATCTTCACGCTTCGGTAGCAATATCGGTAATAGAGATAAATCTTGTCCTAGTAATAAACAAACAAGGCAGTTGTCAGTAAAGGTCATATCACAGATATCAACACGGAAATAAATCATACCCGTATCAACTCGGCAGCTCAGTATTCTTTGTGTAGTAAACTCCCTACTGCAAAGCACACTAATCGGAATCATAACGAAAACGACTCGCCTCGGGACAAGCTAACCTCGCGCGTCGCCTAGCCGTACCTGAGGCGGCGCCTAGCCGTAGCCAAGGCGTCGCCTAGCCGTAGCCGAGGCGTAGCCTAGCCGTAGCAGATTCGATGTATCGGAGCTGCTGACCCGCTTTGGTTACGTACTCGCGTTAGGTTAACGGCTGTTTGACAGCGAGGCAAAAGGCGATACAGTGACGATCCCTTTCCGATTTGATGTGAGCTGACTCCTTAACAGTGCGGAACTTGTAGGTGTACACGTTGTGCCTGAACACGAAAAATAGAGATATAGAGAATAAAAAAGAGTACATCTATGTTTACTCATCTTGTTCAATGCTGGTCGCAGTGACAACTGCAGCTTAAGGTGGCATATATGTACATATTTAAGCATGAAGTCTCTGAATTGCGATCGATCAATAAAATCACGGATTAATAATATCCTGGGACATTATTCACCCACGGCCATCTAATCCTAAACTAAGCAGGGCTTGTTCTATGAAGACCAGATAACTGATATACTACATATACTCTTTTGTATTGTAGATAATTACACCCAGACTCAGGACGAACGGACATGTTCATGTCGGCAATTGAACCCACGACCTGCAGCGTGCAAGGCAAGCATTTACCAAACACGCCACAGGCCTGTACTGTAGCGTGATAATATAGTTAAAAATTACTGATAAGTAATTGTTGAAACGAAGTAAGACGCATTTGCTAAAAGAGCAGGTCTTTTGAGGAATAAAAAAAGGCTGATCTTAGAAGAATATTGCCGGTGCATAAATAAGCTTAGGCCTTTATTCAATTGTTACATCGGTATTGAAGGTCGATGATACCGGACCCAAATCTGCATTAATTTGCAATAAACTTATCATTTTAATAGAATAACTACATTTGACTAGTGATTAGTATTTATCATAGTAGAAATAAACGTTCCTTTTTATCTTGTTTGCTATAGAACCCTGCTAGATATAACTGCCATTTCCATCATAACTGGATATATTAATATCGTTATACTTTACACTATTAATTTACCGAATAAAGAGCAGTAATGTACTGCGCTTGATTTGGTAGTACTGTGGTTACGGTAAAATAATTTCCCACCCAGGACAGATATTTGTGTGCATGAACATGTCTGTTTGTCCTGAGTCTGGGTGTAATTATCTATATAAGTATGTTTTTACAAAAGAAAAATAGATATACTATCAGTTATCTGGTTTCCATAGTACAAGCTCTGCTTAATTTGGGATCAGATGGCCGTGTGTAAATAATGTCCCAGGATATTATTATTATTTACGCTCACAGGCACGTTAAGCTGTCGGTCCAGGATGTAGCTATTAGGCAACAGTCGTTAAGCCATGTCAGAGGCCTACTGGGCGGCTTGAACAACTCTGACGCTAGGGTAACCACTGCCCATATGATAAGTAGTATTGTCCACTCGTTAATTTATTCAATAACAATTTCAAATTCGGTCTGAAATCACTATAGATAAGTAATTTTAAATACAATAAAACTAAAAGTCACACATTAATGTCACACAGTAATAAAGAAAAAAAATCACTTACAAGTTTTGTCATTAAACGGAAAAACACAAGCTAATTACAAACAAAATTAACTTTAATAAAGCATGTCAATGTTCCTACTAATTTATAATTAGTCACAAGAATGGACACATTCTTTTAACAATAGCTGTTTAAGTATATACGGAAATCTACTTGTGTATAAGACTCCTGATTATAGTTGGTACTTTATACTACACGTATACATACAATATGGCAGTCCAGCTTTATTGTTCTAGTTGTGACCGAGTATTTAAAACTTTGGTCGGTCTAGCTAGCCATCTAAGGGCACACCAAAGTTATAGAAATCGATAAGGAGGACTATATATATTATTAATATTTATACTGACTTGTAATAGACACTATGCTTTACAATATTGAGTTGAGACGGCAGATGCTTTGTCAGTAGCACTTTCGTATGCTATTCTACATTTCTTCTTCTGTTTTAAGGACGAATGAGTAAGTAAGACAAAAATACTGACTGGTGACAAACGCACCATCATTACGTCCAAAATATTTCTAGAAACTAATAAATAGGTTCTATAGGGTAATTTTTGAAGTGAAAACTGTTTTAGCGGTGTTGTGCACTTTGTGCACAGAGGTTCTTTTTTTTAATTCACACTGGCCGTTTATAGACTCACATGACCGCAGCATTTCTGAAGTGAAAACTTCTTTAGCGGCGCTGTGCACTTCTTTTTCATAATTATGTTAGATTGTTTTACAGCCGAATACCTACGAAATTTTAGTACTATTTTTAAAATCTATTCCCACCATAGAGGGGGAAGCAATTACTCATAGTCGTTACCGCCCAAAGGTGGGAAGTTCCATTCGCTACTCGGATCAAATAAATACTACTTTGAGAAATGAAAAAATTGTTTTCATTTCTATGGGCAGTCTCCAAAGACTGCCCCGCATGTTTTTATTTATTAAATCTTTTCAAAGTACTCTCCACCAGCGTTTATGTCATCTTCAGACACCACTTCTACAGCTCGCTCGAACTGTATTAGTGCATCTTCTGGCGATGATAACTGTTTACAGTTGATTTTTTTTAGGGGAACTACAAGAAGTCACACGGCTCCAAGTGAGGACTGTAAGGCGGGTGACCTAACAGTTTGACCGGTGTCCTAACCAGGAAGTCCCTAGTATCCATCGAGTGCTGAGTGTATAGCAGACTGTAGACTGGCGCTTTGTTTTTGGATCGATTTGATATCATAAAAAGCCTGGATGAAACTGCGTCGAATTTAATCATAATATCACCAGTGAGTTTGTGCAGCGCGAAACCATCCTCTTCACTCTTAGGTGTACGTGGAGAATTGCGTGAACGGTTCCCAGTACCAGTTCCGATCTGCAACGTTTGTTGAATCTTCGCGTATGTTATCGAATTAAAATGATCTCTTGATTTCATTTTTTCAATGCCAGCACGTTTTCTCCTATAACTGTCATCAGAAGGCGACTTCTTTTAACGTGAGTCAATGATAGCCGACTACGCTTAAATTAACTATACCTGTGGTAAAATGTTGATTTTAAAGGGTCCTTATCCGAAACGCCATATTAAGTCTATTAAAAGATTCCTAGGTTTTATTTAAAATCATAGCGCGAATATCTTGTCGGTGAGGTTACATTTTTCATAGAGACCCGATTTCGCAAATGTGCTTGTATAAATGTGGAGGGAAATCTGAAATTGGAACGTTCGGCACGTACGTTTATACAAAATAGATGAGATTCTAGAAAAAATCTGGTAGGCCTGGTAATAAAACATGTCTCAGTAAGAGCTTTGTAATTCCTGTTTAGTTCTGTTAGGACCGAGTTCAAAAATGCCATAACTTTTATAAAATTTTTCGTCTAAACCTGACCTTGCAAGTGGAAATCATTGGCTCCTTCTTAACAATTTTTGTCAATTTTCTATATATACCTTTCAAAAAGTCTTGTTCTACTTACCATAATTTGAAACGTGTTACAGAATGAAATATCCCTTCCAGTTTTGAATAACCTTTCAACATAAAATAAATTGCGTTTAAAATTTATCTACAGAAAGGTTCTTTTTCTACTTAATTGGAGTTAGGAAATTGATGCTTAAGAAATTCCTTAATCGCCTCTACTTAGGAAAGCACACATCTTGTTATAGTAGCATTTAACTAAAGTGGTGTTGTAACGCACTTACTTATTGTAAGCCCGTTAACACCGCACTGACTAAAAGAGAACGGAATGTCACGTGGCCAAGTGTTAGACCTCTTGTGCCAGTTTCACACATTTTATGTGTATTACTTGTACAATGTCAATTGTTTGTCATTGTGGAAAGTTAATTGGCAAGGTTAAATTAAGCTTAGTCATAGTGTGGCGGTACCACCAAAACCCCTTACTGGGGTTGGAAACCCGAACGAAATATATCCTACTTATTTTGTTTATTCTCATTTTATACTTTACATCATATACCTACATTGAATTATCAAGATCGCAATGAAACAGCTGACATTGTCGAAATAAAGAAAATATCTTAATTTAAGCGCAATGTAATGTATAATGCACTTATATTTGGTTTAACATCACACCAATGAAGGTAAACTTTTCTACAAAATTGTGTAAATGTACCTAAGGTACTTTAAAAATCTTTCTACTGTTCTGCATTACGAATAACTTAGAATTTTCAAACTCGTTTTTGTCTGAAGAGTTTCTCAGTTTTATGTTCCCAAATTTCCCTAGTAGCGTTTCGGTATTATTTTACATTTTTGAAGTGAAATCTTCTTTAGCGGCGTCGTGCACTTTTTTTGGGATGGGAAAAAAAATGTTATACTCGTGTCAAAATATTCGTAAGTCTGAGTATCTTTTTTTAATTCACACTGGCCTTTTATACCTAATACACTGATATGACCGTAGAATTTTTTTCTTAATTATGTTAGATTTTTTACAGCCGACTGTCAAATTTAGTTCTATTTTCTAAATTATACCACCATAAAGGGTTTCGCTCGCTACTCGGATCAAATAAATACTATTTTCTGAGTATGAGAAATGAAAAAATAGTTTTCACTTCTATCGACAGTCCTCAAAGACTGCCCCGCAAGTATTTTTTTCCTAGCATTAGTAGTAACGAAAATCCGTACATTTTGTCAATAATAACTTTAATGCCTAGTTATATTTTATTAGGGGAAGGTTTTAAAATTTAAGCATTTTTGTGAAAAATAAGTATGTTCTATAAACTTTTAAAATTTTATCTTTCTTCAAAATACAAGATTGTCCATACATTACACCTTATGGGGCTAAGATCTAAATTTTCTTTTTTGTTACTTGCCTGCTCCCTATACTGTGACATGTGTACATGTAACATGTCGGCGCTTAAGAATATTTTCTAATTTAACTACGTAATATTGTCAATATATTGTATTTTTAGCTTCAGTCGTAACAAGACTTCCAAGAACGCTTCTAAAATTTCCAGCACTAACGATAGTTAAGAGTAGATAATTTTTTAAGCCCTTATGCTCAAAATTGACTGCGCCGTTAATGATCAAAATTTTATAAAATCCTTCGCGACATTTAAATAAAATAAATAAAAAAGGTTTTTATTCACGTAGACTTTAAAAAACCGCTTGTAATAATAACATAATAATAATAAAGGGTAACTAGGTCGGTACTATTAAAAATTTGTCTTCAAAGTTTCAATAGTAACAGGATGGCAAATATTGGCAGAATATGATGTTCCAATAATTTTACGTTTTATTTTGTATTTGCCATATTCATCCAAATAAATATAATAATGGTGTCAAGCCGAATTTCGGCCACGGCGGCCAGTCTCAAGAGAGATAAGCCATCTGCGCGGGAAATATTATAGTGCACTTTCTATTCCATCACGATGATCCGATGGGTGGCTTAGCGAAACGACCGGAAAGAGGTCAGGTACAGGACCGACGGCTTTACGTGCTCTCTGAGGCTGATGTTGAGAAATTTTTCATTTTACAGAAAATTCCCAAAATTGCTTGTTGCCCGACCTGAGATTTGAACCCAGGACCTCGTTCTCTGCGGCTTAACACGCTACCGCTAGACCAACGAGGCAACTAAATATACTGAGCGATTGATTGATGTCTTTCTTTAAATCACCTATTTTACTGATATAGGAGTAGTTTGCCATAAATGCTTCTTTACAATGTATAAAATAAAATCACTCACGCTCTCTGTGCGCTTATAGATCTATATATTTTGTATGTGTGACAGAAGGGAAGGTTGATAAGTATAATACATACGTATTAAAGTGCAGAAAAGCTGAAAACATTAAAAAGTTCTATTAATACGTCATAGGGCCAAACATTCAAAGTTGCAACCTTAGATTTGAGCGTTGAGTGTTTCTCATACGGCCAGTAATATATCGCGCTTTCGAAAATAATAATATTGTACTTACTTTGCAATAATTTTGTACTGTCTCATGAAAGATCTGCTGTAAATATTGTATACAAAGACATCCTGTAGTAAAGACTAATCATAATAATATTTTTTTAATCACTCCACACTGGCTCATATTAAAATGTGAATTGCACCCGCGCAAAGCCGGGGCGGGTAGCTAGTAACGTTGTATAAATATACCTCTAGATATATATACAACGATGATACCTCTACGCAAACATTACTAAATTTAAATTTAGTTGAACATTCCTGCTAATTGGTAAGGATTCAACCATTAGGGGATCACTACTTCACTCGTAATGGTGGCACTTCAAAGAATAATTTCTTATTGGTTGCCTACGTCATAATTTGGAGTTGACAGCTTCGTTAGTATCGACAGTGGCTTGAGGAGTAATTCCGTTACCTTACAATTTCATTGATGGTTTGTGTTTGTATTATATATTTGTAAGGCGCTCATGGCTTATTGCACTCACCCGTCCGTGATTGTTGAGGTAAAGCAACTTCTTACACGGTGAATCTATATATAGATTCATCGTGTTATAATAATAATAATATCTAGGGACAATGTCACACAGATCTTCCTAGCCCCAAACTAAGCAAAGCTTGTACTATGGGTACCAGGCGACGGTATACATACTTATATAGATAGATAAATACTTAAATACATAGAAAATATCCATGACTCAGAAAAAATATTCGTGGTCATCACACAAATATTTGCACTTACCGGGACTCGAACCCAGGACCACCAGCTTCTTAGGCAGGAGCCCTACCAACTAGGCTACGGTGACCGTCATATTATATTAGTTTTGTTATAATATAAAGGTGAGTAGCCGTCAAAGAGGTATAATTCTGTCGTCCCGGTTGCGATTGTATATAGTCCGTGGACAACAGTCGTTAATCAAAATACAAAATCAATATGTCGTGTTAATTCCGCTAATTGTCAGTTTAATCATGCTGGTATGCAATTTGCACCGTCTCCCGCCCGCAGAAATGTGCACATGCAAGAAGGACAATATAAAAAAGCAAATACATGCGCCAGTACGATACCCAACACGTGTTTCAGTCCTCAACGGACCATTCTCACGCCTGATTCCATTACTTATCAACAGTCGTTAAGCCATATCAAAGGCCGTCTGACGTTGGCGTGGTTGGTAAATGCTTGCTTTCCACGCCGCATGTTGTGGGTTCGATTCCCACCGAGGACAAATATTTGTGACCATAAAAATATCTGTTTGTCCTAACTCTGGGTGTAATTATCTATATAAGTATGAATGTACAAAAGAAAAGTAGTATATGTAGTATATCAGTTATACCTACAAGCTCTGCTTAGTTTGGGATCAGATGGCCGTGTGTAAATAATGTCCCAGGATATTATTATCATATGCGGTCAGTCTATATAAAGATGGGTAACCGTCAAAGTGATTTAACTCTGTAATTTTGGTTGTAGTCTGTGGATAATGTAGTCTTTGCTTACGGCATAAAATATTAGATGGTAGATGGTTAGAAACATTAGATGGTATAAACATATCTTATTACGAAGGAACGTTGAACTCTTTCAGTATAAAAATAAAGAAAAGCTTTATCAAAATAACTCAATGTTTCACTAATTGGGAATTATCGAGTTATAAGTGCAAGTTGCACTTCAACGAATATTACTTTCCAAATAGTTGTTATTTTAGTTTTTAGCACGGGTTTATTTTAGAATATTCATATATACTATTTCAAAAGAGTAAAAATAAATTTAAAATATAGGTATCAGATTTAAATTATGTGGTTAAAACTAAGTAATTTGTCGAACTGCTATTTTAATATTATGTATTTTCAGTACACTTACAGGTTTCTGTTTAAATTGTCGCGTAAACGCCTTTTAAAGTCGGTGTAAAAAGCTCGTGCGCGAGATTAGCATACCTACTATAATAGTTCTTTATAAAATTTCTGAGAATGAAAAGAAATTAAAGCCATCCGTTATTGTACACATTGTATTTATCGGATTATTTTTGTAGTTATACTTCTTTTGGTGCGATGGAGAAAAATGATGAGAGTGAATTTTTACGATGCGCGCGCACACCGACACCAAAAAATTTAACAGCATGAAGTTAGTTCTAGGTGGTATGACAGTGAATTTTACGATGCGCGCGCATCGTAAAAATAACAGCATGAAGTTAGTTCTAGGTGGTATGAAAATTGATAACTATGTTCAAGTTGTATATTAAGAAGTATAACTTCTAACGCGTGTACATAAGTACACACAAGGTTTTTTTTTCATTCTACAATACAATTGATAATAATGTCCTCTTGGCCTCTGCGCGGGACACATATAGTGCACAAGTATGTGCGCATAAACAGGGGCACTCTCATGATCCGATGGAGCAACTAACGACAAGACCAAAAAGACGTCAGGTACAAAATCATCGGCGTTATGCGCTGGCCGAGGCACAGGAGTATAATACCGTCAACTTCCAGACTTCGGGCTGATACTGAGAAATTTTTCTTTACAGAATAATCCCAAAATCACTTTTTGGCCCACCTCGGGATTTGAGCACAGGACCTCGTAATTGGTGATTGAACAAGCTATGGATGCACCAACGATGCAATCAGAATTGATAATTCATGTGTGCTACTCCGTATCCGCTCATGTCACATGATTTATCGCATGCCATCATCCGGTAAACGGGCTGTCATCGTACTATAGTACTACAATACTTTTTTCTCAGACCTTGATGTGTTCACACTGTCTGCTAATAAGTTTAGAAATTGTTTACTCCAGAAGATTAAAGAAATAGATCTGAACATTTAGATATGTTACAGACTCATAAGTAAGGTTAAAAAATATATATGTTGTTTTATATAAATGCCATTACTTAAATTAAATATGTTTAGCACTAGTTTCACTCTTGATTAGTTAAGTAGTTCCATGTTAAGGCTATTTTACTTAAGATGTGGATAACGATGTGGGTTACTCATTAACAAACCCTATAAACTATAAGTTAGTTATTAAGAAAAGTTAACCGTTTGTATTCCCGAACAAATAAATAGATAAATACTAAAGCTAGTCACCGATTAAGAATAGAATATGATAAAACTTTTTTTATTCGAGTAACCAATACTCAACGAGATTCATAGTATAAACTTATGACTATGTTAGTAATCACAGACATTAAACAAAAACAAGGAACACGTAAATAAATAAATGAAGGTTGTGTCACTGTTGTGCCATCCCATGGGAGACTGCACAACAGTGACCAACGAATTTACAGTCCAGTCGACTGGCAACTATGCTTAAGACGCTGTTGGGGCTGCCCCACACCCTGCGAACCAGGGAAGCACACCTTTTGCTTTTGCTTGCCATTAAAAGTAATCTACGTGCGCATCAGCGAACGAATATATAAACGTTGTTGTTGTAAGCTTAGCTACCTATTCAATTTCCCATAGGCACATTCCGTCAATAAAATACCAGTATCATCCTGTAAATACCTATCTCGAAGCCAACCAACTGATAGAGATATATATATATATATATATTTTAATATAGGGACAATGTCACACAGATCATCCTAGATCCTAGCCCCAAACTAAGCAAAGCTTGTACTATGGATACCAGGCGATATACATACTTATATAGATAGATAAATACTTAAATACATAGAAAACATCCATGACTCAGAAACAAATATTCGTGCTCATCGCACAAATATTTACACTTACCGGGATTTGAACCCAGGACCATCAGCTTCGTAGGCAGGAGCACTATCAACTAGGCTCCGGTAACCGTCTATATAAATTGAAAAAGTCACACAGTTATGTTACAGAAACGGGGCAGCCCCACAAGTATCCTAAACGCATTGTTATATTGGACGCGGAGAGCGCTGTACGATGTTTTCGTATATCTAGCATACAAGTTGCACGTGTAAAAAGAAGTACAGTACGCTCGAAAGAGCGTGATTTTAACTGCAAGTTAATTAAGCAGCGGCTCATTGTAATTCAGCTATTAATATAATTCAATATTTCTCATTGAAATGATTTAAACTCGTCACTCGTTAGCATATTATAAGTACTAAGATATCCCAAAGGTATGAGTCCTAAATTATGCAGCAGCCCATTCAAGTTCACCTTTAAAAATTATTCAATAGTTTTTATTGAAATTACTTAAATTGGATACTAATTAGCTTAGACTAGGTATTAAGATATCTTAAAGGTATGAATCCTAAATTATGCAGCCGCCCATTCATGTTCACCTTTATAAATAATTAAATATTTCTTATTTAAATTGAACACTACTTAGCACATAATAAGCACTTAATACTTGAATAAGTACTAATGCATGAATATAATAGTCTCACGGGATTTTCACCTCCATTCTCTACCAATAGAGGGTCGAAGTTATAGCATGAAGTTACAATCGATTCACACCCGTAGATCAAATTTACGAGTTCCCTTGCCAACTCCTTACGATGGGAAGATGTTGGTAAGGACGATGTATGGCATATGTCATATGTTGTGATAATCGTTTTTTACTTCAATTACATAATACATCTTTGAAATCAGTAAGCAACTTTTGAGTGAATCATGTAAATTTTGCCTTCGCTTGGCTTCTGCAAGAACCAGTGCAATATTTACTATTTATTGGAGTATGAATATGTAAAACAGAAGTTGTTAAATAAAAACACGCACTACTGTATGTGTAATGGACTAGGTTAAAAGCTATATTATTAGTTTGCGAGTCAATGAAAAATGCTAAACCGATTTCAATTAGATTTATTTTATATGGTAATACCTTATTAAAAAGTATTATATAATTATTCTTCTTACATATCAGTACTTAATTATCAGTTTAAAAGTTATTACTTATTGATTCGGTTAATTCGCGAGCTTAAGACGGTTAGATTCTTGTTTTATGCGGGTTCGAATCTCTCTTAATTGGTTTAGCTTCACTTTGCTTCTGTTAAAATCTACATTTCGCAAAACAAGAATTAAATTGTTATTGCAAAATAATATATAACCGTACAAAACATAGAAAGTAAATGTTACAGGTTCACGTTAGGAATTTTATAACTTAATCTTTAATGTAGGGCGAAACTCGTCCATCGTCGACAAAGGTCCACTCCTCCCTTTAAGATCGCTACAATTGCCGATCTTGACGGTCACCGTAGCCTAGTTGGTAGTGATCCTGCCTACGAAGCTGATGGTCCTGGGTTCGAATCTCAGTAAGAGCAAATATTTGTGTGATGAGCACGAATATTTGTTTCTGAGTCATGGATGTTTTCTATGTATATAAGTATTTATCTATCTATATAAGTATGTATATAGTCGCCTGGTACCCATAGTACAAGCATTGCTTAGTTTGGGGCTAGGATGATCTGTGTGACATTGTCCCTAGGTATTATTATTATTATTATTGTTCTACCCCCATGGCTTCCAGTAACCCCCATTTAATCGTCCGCCAACTTGTGGCAGGCCTGCATACGCTGCGTCTAACGGTTCCTGGTCGCCACTCGAGAACATTTCTACCCCTGCGGCCGTCAGTGCTCTGACCATTGTCGTTTCAGCTTGGCTATATGATATCAGATATGTGTTAAGCTCCAAGCTTATTGTGACTGCTATAATACAATAACAAGATCATCAGTCCATCTTGTAGAGGGCTTGCCCATGCTGCGACTTCCGGTTCGTGATCGCCACTTGAGAACCTTTATGTCCCGGCGGCCGTCGGGTCTACGAGCTATGTGCCCTGCCCACTGCCACTTCAGCTTGGCAATTCTTCGGTTTGGTTCGCCTGCGGATCTCAGAATTTCTGATTCGATCTCGCTGGTAAACTCCAAGCATAGGCCTTTCCATTTCTCTTTGGGTGACCTAGAGCCGCCTGATAAGGCCCATAGTGAGCGACCACGTCTCAGTTCCGTAAGTCATCACTGGCTGGAAGTCGCTGGGTGCGGATAGCACAAGACCGGCAGTTGTGGAGATCTTAGTGGGAGACCTTTGTTAAGATGTGGACGTCACTCGTCCGATATGATATATTTAAATGTATAAAAATAATCACACAATTGAAATGTTTGTACCTAAATCGGCGATAGAAACCTTACTATCACATAGAATCTTGGATTTGTCAATCGTTCGGTATCATTTTATTTTTAGAATTATATAATAACGATTCTTAATAACAAACCAACCACATTAACACAAGTTCCCTAAAAGGATAAATAAAATGCTTTTTCTTACTTAAAAGTATCTCAATAGATATCATAACAGAAGAAAATTCTAACCAACTGAATTTAGTAAGGTCCGATCACGGTATCTTACCTCCATAATTCACGTAATTACAGAACAGGTTTTAAAGAACGTAGAATCATTTTAAATGGTCTTTATTGTCAGGTAAAACAATGCAAGCGTCTATTTTTCTTTTGTAAATAGTTGACTTAGATGATTTACACCCAGACTCAGGACAAACTGTCATGTTCATGCACACAAATATCTGTCCCGGGTGGGAATCGAACCCACGACCTGCGCGGTGAAAGGCAGCGTATCTACCAACCACTGTCTTTATAACTTACGTTGATCGTCTGATCAGTGATAACACTATTCGTAACGCTCTCGTTACGCATTCTCCAGCTTACTCCACAAGTCAAGCATGTGTAAAGAAGTTTTCAATAAATGAATAGCTAAATATCGTGGGACAAGTAACCCACTGCCTTCTGATCCCAAAGTTGACAGAGCCTGTACTATGGCCACCAGACAACTGATAAAAAGACACAAAACAAATAATCGTGTAAATCAATTTGTTTTGAGTGGGCATTAGACCCAACACCTCTTCGGCTTAGAAGTCAGTTCACTAACCTAGACCAACACGCCAGTCAAAATGTATGGTTAAAAAGGAGTAAATTATCAAAAAAAAACTTGTGTGTACTTATGTACACGCGTTAGAAGTTATACTTCTTAATATACAACTTGAACATCGTTATCAATTTTCATACCACCTAGAACTAACTTCATGCTGTTAAATTTTTTGGTGTCGGTGTGCGCGCGCATCGTAAAAATTCACTCTCATCATTTTTCTCCATCGCGCCAAAAGAAGTATAACTTCAAAAAGTATGCAATTTATAATCTATATATATATAAAAGTATGCAATTTATTATCTATATATATAAAAATCAATGCCACTTTTCGTTGTAATGTTACAACTCAACAACGTCTTTACCGATTTGGGTAATTTTGCTCTTGAATTATTCGTGAAAGTCCAGGGAAGTTTTGTACGAGTACGTAGAGAAAATTTAAAAAAAGTCTTGATAAAGTGTAAAATCAAGAACATTGACTTTAACATAATAATATTTCTTTTTATTACTATGCCTTATACGTAGCGAAGCACGTACCGGGCATCTAGTTACATATGATTAAATATGACTCTAATCACCTAAATTCAATAAATGAGATATTGATTCATCTATGCTCCAGATACACTTTTTTGTGCTTTTGTGACTACCCTGACTCTTTAAAACACCTAATTTGGACCGTTAAATAACTACCACAGACATTAAATAATAATTCTGTTTATGCATTTCAATGCAAAATTATAAGTATTGATAGCCCTAACAATTGACATATACAACTACTCACGTTTAACTCAATGACCCTAACACAAGATACCGTGTATCATAGGTAATTCAAACATTTAATTTAATTGATACGATTTGTGTTGCACGTTATTTTAATGGATAATAATGATTTCAATATGATTTTACATCCCCGCTTGTGGCGGTATATATTGCCAAGTTTTCCCGTTCACGGTTTAGTTCATTGTGCGCAGAGGCTGAATATCGCCTTCCGCGCAACTGTGGCGCGAAAAACGAATTTGTTTGCGATCATTTGTGATTTTAGTGTAGATTACAAAGAAGATTTGAAGATTACAATAGTGATAATTTAAATTACGGTAAGTTTTTGGATGTAATAAGAAGATTTGAAGATTACAATAGTGATAATTTAAATTACGGTAAGTTTTTGGATGTAATATTTATTATAATTTACATTTAGTAATTGTGCTATAAACAGAAAATATTAAAGGATTATGTAAATTATTAATTAAAGTAAGTTAACCTTAACTTACTTCACTACTAATTCTATTGCAAAAAAATTTAATGAACTACTAATAATATTGTCTATATCGAAATGAAATACAGCTAAATAAAAATCCATAGTGTAAATATTAAAATTAAAAAAAGAATCATAGATAACATAGATTTTACCGTAATTATAATGTTTTGTTATCTAGTAAATTTTGAAAGGTATTTACTTAGTGTCATGAGAATATAATTTACACTTAATTATGGTAAGCCATAATTACTCTGTAGCCGTGTTTGAGATGTAATCTGTGTTATTGTGAGAATTATGTGCAACATCTCTGTACGTTACACTTTGTTTAAGTACAGTGTTATATTGTACTTAGTTAGATTGTTTCTCAGTTAATATGTTAGGTATTTAGGTTAGATTATGAAACTTTTCGCTTTGAATCGGCCCGGATTGTTGTTGTTAACACTGGATACTACCGACAATTTTTTTTCCGAAGGTTAGACTAATTACACTTACGGTGATTATTCGTAGTATTGTTTATACGTTTGTACGTAGTAATAGTCCCCACAGGTATTAATCTATGTAGGGTTGGTATGAAAAGGTTTTCCAGCCTATACATATTATTCTCCTAACCTAGGTATTGCGAACGTCACTACTTATAAAGTTTATACGTAACAACTATGAATACTAACTTTGTCTGCACGTTTGGCACAGCGGGTTAGACAGTCGCCTATTTGTGTGATCCATAAATAGTTGTTCTGAGTCACAATTATTGAAGAAGTGCTTTTATATACGCATATACTACGATTTGTTACTAGATTTGTAAAAGTGATGCTATTGCTCTTTATATTTACTATTTATTTAATTAAGTTTACTAATAATTGATTACAGAAGATGGTATAATAATGAAAAAGAAAAAAATAGGTTCAAAGTCTTAATAGATATGTTATTGTAAAGAAATGTTAATCCGTAATATAATGCCAATGAGTAAACTTTCTTTCAATTATATTATTATGATAATATAATTTAATATTATTATAAGATTTATAACGTTACTGGATGCGCATAGATGCTAGATTAGCCATTATGGAGATTTTTGGGGGGGCATAGGACTCCTCCAAAAATCATCACATACATAGGTATGTCCAACAGTGGACGCCTTTCAGCTAATATACTAAAACATAATATCTAAGGTGTAACGCCATATAAAATTATTCACACTACAATAATATATCAAACTTTAGTGCTAATTTAATATGTTTCATTTATTAACATGAATTTATGAGTCAGAACAATTGCAAGTATGTTACGAAATGAGTGTTATAAAAATATGCTGTGCAATTTTAATAAATATATTCTGATAAGATTCTATTGGATATTATTTATGCATATATTTATTTTACCTACAGTAAAAAATAACAAACAAAGGAATGCAACCAACAATATAGTACTAACAATTCTATTAAATATTCATTATTTTATTTGGATTTACTTATCACTTCTGTATCTTTACCTATTTATTTAGGAGCCATGAACATTAAACATTCTAGATTTAAATATTTGCATGCGATATTGTAAATAACATCTAAATATGTCTCAAATAAAGATTTATTTTTGAAAGTTTTGTTAGGGATAAATTAGAATATTTAGACGTGTCTGGTCCGGTCTCGATTTTATATAATAACTTAAGATTCATAACCAGTCTTATATGTTGTTAGCCGAGTATGTCAAATGGTGAGTCATTTTTCTGTCATAGAAACTTCGAAATCTTTTGATTAATTGTCATTGGTCTTGTAGTTAGTCATTGGTGTCGTAGCCAAAACTTCATATTATTATATGCGGCTTTTTATTACAGCTTTTTCATATTTACTAGTGAGGTTGTGCTGAAGCACAAAGTCAGGTGAATAAGAGCCGATTTCACCGTTAAAATTAAACGCGATCAATGGACGCTAAACTCAGTTACAGGAAGCGGAACCGAGTTTAGCGTCACTTGATAGCGTTTAACTTTAACTGTGAAATCGGCTCTTAGATGTGAAAGCCTCGTAAACTAAGATACTTTTTTTTTACTTGATATTGACCATTAGCCTAGGGCTATTACTGCTTCACCGGCAGCAGACTACTGACTTACTAACTGGAAACGTCATGATATATACATTAAAAAAACTTTGCAAGCCATTGAATTAAATGTTAAAAGTATTGTGTGCTTAAGTTTTATAATTATTGTAATATAAGCATATACGGTATCCCTTTAATAAAACTTACTAAAACTGTGGAATGATACACCGTAGATAAAGACCACGACGTTATCTATAAAAAATATGATTGAAATCATCGTCATATCAGCCGATAGCCCAGAGCTGGGCAAAGGCCTCCCCCAAAGCATCCTGCAGTTCCCAGCGACACTTACAAGACCATCGGTCCATCGAGTATGGGGCCTACCCACGCTGCGTCTTAAGGTTTGTGATTGCCACCAACGGCCGTCGATAAATGAAAATCGAAATGTTCGATAAGCTATGTGCCCAGCCCACTTTAGCTTTGCAATTCTTCTGGCTATGTCCGTGACTTTGGTGCGCCTGCAGATTTCGATTTTTCTGATTCGATCTTGCAGGGAAACTCCGATCATAGCATCGATTCATATAATGGAGAGCCATTATATACGAACGTTTATATTGATTATACCTATTTGAATTATTAAATACGGCGTGTGTATTCTTTTATACTTCAGATTCAGTAAGTTGAATAATAAAATCGGTTGCCTAATGCCTTCTGAACTATTTATCAATAAGGTATAGCAAAGTATGTGCAAAATATTTTTCTATCAAATACTTACTGATATACTAGTTGTGCCCGGGGATTAACCCGGGTTAAACTTTATAAATTAAAGCCTATGTGTTAAACCAGGGTGCCAGATAACTCCATACTAAATTTTATTAAAATCGCTCCAGCTGTTTAGACGAGAAGAAGTAATAAGCATACAAACTCACAAACTTTCGCCTTTAGAAAAAAAGAAATTTAATTTGTACGGACTGCAATAAAAAAAAACTGTTGAGTTGTTAAGAACAGTTTCTTAATTTGTAATATTGAACACAAACTTGTATTGCGTAGGTCGATAACAATAACATGTCTAAGAATGTAATTAGAATGGTTACAGAATAACGAGTAAAATAGATCACCTCTAAACAATTCATTGCCTGTTGCAGGGGCGTAGATAAATGAAAATAGTGAGGTAATCGAAAATATTAGCACGTATGTTACTTCGTTAGGATTAATATAATTAAATATCTTAATTCCCTAGTGTGTCACCGAACAATTTACGATTTTATGGCGCCGAAAACAATATGTGTATTTCTTTTAGAGTATTTCATATGTAATTTATTGTCACCTACTTACTTTATTTGAACTTTAATACATAACGATTACTAACGTATTTTCCTATTATTGCATAACTAATTTGTTTTTATTTTTATTAAGAATGTTCGATTTGAACGTGTAAAACACCTAATCTATGCGACATAGAGGAAAGACAAACGCTTTAGTCATAATTTAAGAAAACACTAATTTAGTCATATAACATCTTGTTTATTGCAACTTAAGGAATATTCAAGTCTTTACTATAAAATAAAAATATCTATACAAGTCAAAGAGTAAACGCTTCAATTCTTCATGATAAAATAAATAAGAAATATAGTTATTTAACATTTTGTGTTTACATAAGGAAACAGAACATGCATAGAAGATAAAAAAAACATAGAATTAATGGAATTGGCAGAATTTAAATTTATACGAAACACACACGACAAA
The DNA here is from genome assembly GCA_951640165.1 of Pseudoips prasinana. Taxonomy (NCBI): domain Eukaryota; kingdom Metazoa; phylum Arthropoda; class Insecta; order Lepidoptera; family Nolidae; genus Pseudoips; species Pseudoips prasinana. The sequence goes on from OX621245.1 coordinate 17,871,395, forward strand.
AGACAAAAAGCATAAAAATATAAAGATCTGACATTCTATTCAAAATAGATTATTAGGTAGGTACAGACGCCAGCACATCCAGTTAACCCAATCTGTCAAATTTCTTTTATAGATTTTCAACTTTATCACATAATCATAAGGTTCACTTTCGATTGGGGAAATTTGACAGATTGGGGTAACTTGATGTGCTGGCGTCTGAACATGGTTTTTGTTCCCTACTTGTATTTGGTGGTTCAATTTGTTGTCTGTTGGTGATGTAGGGCGTAGCTTAGTTTATAGTAAATGAGTTTTGGATTTTTGCTATTCTTGTGCTATTAAATTGTTTTTGTTATTAGGGATGATTTTTTAAGTTAATATATTTTTACGGGAATACATTTTAAGTCAGAGAAAAATGATTAGGTATTATTGTTTATCTCTATGTAAGCCAACACGTCCTACCTTACATCTCAGATGTAAGGTAGTCGATTTCTAGGAATTGGTTAATCTGGCGTAATTACGATGTTTAAGCAAAAACATAATTTAAAATATTTTAAGCCATGACAATTCAGTAAAACTTTGCATTATAAAAAATAAAAATAAATAAAAAAGGTTTTTATTCACGTAGACTTTAAAAAAGCGCTTGTAAATAGTCAGAACATGTTTGTAGTAATATAGTTGTATACATTAGATATTATTTCTAGTAACATAGATATTTAGGTAAGTACATCTTGTATGAAAACATTTATAAATAGTTACGTCGACTGAGTGAAAACTCTGCATAAAATAGTAATCTATAGATACCACCATGAGCTATCAAATACTGCAGTTGCTCAGTACCATAAGACAATGCCTTTAAAGATATATAGCACTTACAATGGTGTAGTCGAACAAATACATTGTTCGATTTTTATTTGTGGTTTCATTTTCTCTATTAGACTATATACTATATATTTACCCACAATCCCATTGAATGAGTACGTTCCACCTATGTCCCTGGCTGTAAAGATACCGGTGAACGATGCCTTATTTCTATCACTCTGCCTGTACACCAGTTTCGATATGAACATTTTGTGCTGAATGTTGACCATGATTGATGTAATCCATGAAGTACTTTTTGAGTTTAGCCCGGACATACATACAGACACACAGATAAAAATTCTAAAAACTATATTTTTGGCTTTGATATCGATTGTAGATCACGCCCCAAGTATCCTTTAAAAAAAAATTCAGTGTAAAGTTTTGACTTTCCTACGATTTTATTATATGTATAGATTCCACCGAAATACAGAACAAATAATTGTGTTCACCACATACTGTTTTGTCCAGGTTGAGGAACCCACGACCTCTCGTTTAGCAGTCAGGGTCAAAAACCACGGGCCAGTTAACATAAAGTATTACGTATATGGGGTGGGCTACTGCCACCAGAACCTTAAACAGCCAAATAGCTCATTAGCTAAGACAATGTGATAGTACTTTTATTATTGTTAACTACAATGACTTATTATTTTCCACTATCGCACGTTTTTCTCCTCGACACGGTTACGGTTGACGCCAACCGATTGTTGTGAAAACGCGCAAATTAACTGCTGCGTTGATTTTAAGAATGGATAAAAACGACAGATTTGTCAAGTAGTTAATTAGCGCAGTTGTTAAAACAGCAAGTAACTGAAATTATAAATCATTTAAGTAAAGAGTTATATTCAAGGTTACATGTTGAAATAAAATCCGCTGAGTAGGTTTTCAGATACCGATTTATTAACGCCTTTACTTTCATAAATATTGAGACAATCAGTTTGAGTAAAGCCATTTGCTGGATTGTGAAAAGATATTTGGATGATAAAGACGATCTTTCTCAAGACAATCAGGCTCTCTATATTTTAAAAGGGCTTATTTTTAACCATGTGCCAGAGTTTCCAACTTACATTACAAATTTTATCACGAATTGAGTCCTCTTAAAGGAAAAATATTTATCTTGCTTAGTGTTTCCTTTGGTCTAGCTCGTTGGTCTAGCGGGAGAGTATTGAACCGCAGATAACGTGGTCCGGGGTTCAAATGCCGAGTCAAAAGTGATTATTCTGTAAAAAGAAATTTTTCTTAGTATCAGCCCGAAGTCTGGGAGTTTCTTTTTATATCAGAGGGCGACAAACGAGCATTGGATCACCTGATGGTAAGTGATAACCGCCGCACATGGACACTCGAGACACTAGAGGAGTCGCGGATGCGTTGTCGGCCTTGAGAGTCAGCAAAGAAGTGTTGCTGACACTTCCCCCAACCCCAATGAGCTCTGGCGACTTGACTCACACTCGGAAACACAACATTAAAATTATTAATGTTATTATTAAGGAATGTCTTCTGTAAGGTGGAGGTTCTTCCCCAGTCGGGCTGCTCTTTGAGGGAATGAACGCTATGCCCTTCCACTCTTAATTGGCGATAATATACCCCCGTGCCTCGGAGAGCACGTAAAGCCATCAGTCTTGTACATGACTTCTTTCCGGTCGTGTCACTAGTCGTCCCATCGTAAGTAAATCTACTTTGACAGTAACGAGCATGTGATAAACGAATTTATTGAAACACAAGCATAATTTGCCTTTTTATTGTTCATTAATATAACCGTCATCAGTGCAAAAGTTAATTGATCTAGTACATGCTTTTGTACTTTTCATGGATTAAGAAATATTGTTAAATGAAGAACATTATTTCATTTTCAGAGAAAATATACTTCCAAATCTAAGTACTTGATAAATAATAACATACATAGAATAGATACATAAAAAAATAACGAATAAAGAATATAACGATCAGAAAACATCGAATTCCTGTTTGCTTCCTTTTCCCAAACAACCTAAACATCAGGCGTAGTAACTCCCTTCGGACTGCAAAATCGACTCACGAAGAAGACACATAAGTATTGCAACTCCTTTCATAATATCCCACAATAAGTACTCATCAATCGTTTTGGTTGGTATATAATAATATATGTACTTATAGCAACTATTGGCTATTTTTATAACCTTCTATATCAACACTACCCTGAAGACAATTGTGTATATATTGGGTTCATAGAGTATCAAGCCTTAGCTACGGCAAATTAAATGAATAATAATATATTTCGTACGACTTACTTCAGAAGATCTGCTAAATTCTCCACTTTTATATTGCGAAACTTTCTGTACTTTTTGACTAGACTTTTTATTAGATTAGGTCCTTGGTAAGAGGATTATTGGAACCTCGTTATTATATATTCTGCTGTTTATTATAGTAAATTGTTCGTATGGGAACTAGGATGAGTTTTTATTTAGCGTATAGTTTTAAACTTTGACGTCGTTGCATCTTTTGAACTTGGGATATAACCTTAGGCCAAAGACAAAACGAGATAATGTGTTCTAAAACTCCGCATGAGAAAACATTTCATAATTATAAAAAGAATACAATTTTTTCTGTTTATCGAGTTCAAAAATTTTTAAAACAAGTTTCAAACACCGGATTACATAGGTAATCATTAGATTGTCTGGGAGAAATCGGTTATGCGATAAGACCGCCCATTGTACATAATACTTGTATTTGTCTTCTACGAATTTATTTTATTAAGAGTATTCTATTCTATAATATGTTTTAGGAGACTACAACACATTTGCCTCAAAGTAAAAAACTAATTTGGGTGTATCCAACCCAATTTCAAACTCATTTTGATTACATTACTATCCTATTTTATCTAAGTCCAGCACAGTGTTACCAGAAACAGCACGTATAAGCCTGAAAGAATCGTATAATTCAATAAAAAATCAAACCATAATTCAACAGTTGCCACGCCTGGTGGTGGATAGATACAGTTCTTTCCGTGAAACTGGTTATAAAACTGAACAGAACAGTTTAACAACTAGTTTCAATAATGTTTACGTCACGCGTGTGTGAACATCGTAAACGTGCAATTACACGCTCGTGGTAGGTGTTTTCATTATCTTCTTTTTATATATTACGATCTTACTATCGGTACTACATTCACTATAAAGAAAATAAGTATCCGACAAATTACGGTGCGATTATATTCCGTAACAGATTTGCGAAGGAAAAATTTGCCACTTTCTTGTGAGTTAGTTCTTTGCGGTATATCCGTAACTAAATTACCCGTTTAGTTATGCATTTCCCACAAAATCTGACTCAACTTAAAAAAGCAACCCATGGAGAGCGTATCCGCCACTTCCTTGGCTAGTATTCTAATATTTTCAGTTAAAATCTGAGATATTGTTGAAATACATTTGGGCAACACACGAGCATGAGTCTGACTCGTCCTTGCCTAGTATTCTCTGATATTTCCAATCACAATTTCAAACAAGAAAATCATTCAAAATCAATTAAAAAAAAAAATAATATATATAGAAAATGTACCATTTAAGGTTTGGATAGCGCTTTATCTTTCCATATTTTATAAGTAGTCCATGGGCTTACATGTTAACAAAGAACCGGGGCCCTATTTGGCTTCAAATGTTCTTGTAACTTCAAGGGCGACCCACTCCCTTCCCATAGCGCACGCACTGATTACCTGATTCAATTTTATTTGTACCGATTGGCCATTATACATGTAAAAGAAAAATTCTATAGCCTGTATTCATTAAAATAACTTAATTAGTCATTCTACATATTCTGTATGTTTCATAGTGAAAACTGTAATGGGTAACTCAAGTTATTAATTTTTATATGTAAAAGCATAAATCTGTAGACTGTACTCATTAAAATAAATTAATTAGCCCCTCTAGGTATGTTTTATAGTGATAACTGTAATGTGTAACTCAAGTAATTAAGTTCATGTTGAACTCCAACATGAAAATTAATCATGTGAGTTACTCCTCACAGAAGAAAAGGGTAGAATTTTTTCCTAAAAAATACGTATAAATTTATCTTGCGCCAATTCTACCCTTTCCTCCCCCCAATGACAGCCAGTTGGGCAAGCGGTATTGTGTAAGTGTCTAAAGCTATATTCCGAATGAATCAAAACTAAAACAAAGAATATAAAAAAGACATTGTCCTACAAAATTAAAGTGTGTAATTACGGTATGATGTTTGGTAACCACAAAAAGTAAACATTTTAACTACGTAATATTACTTGACTCATAACCTTTATTATTTCTATTTGAGGTCTACTCAGTGACATCGGCCACTAAATAATGTTTAGCCAAATAGGGCAAGCAAAGTTCTGTAATTGTGCTGCTGGTAACTATGGTGACCAAAAATCCTAGAAAATATAATAATATATGGCTGTTGAACACAAATATTGCACGTGAAATGCAGGAAATTAAGTTGAAATTAGAATGCAAAGTATTTTTGTATGTAATGCAATGTGTTAATTTTTTGTTTTGTAATCAAAAACCTGAATATACAAAACCATGACAATCTAAAACTTAGGAAACTGGACAAAAGCAAGTCATATTTTGCTTTACTATCCACGAAAGAAAATATCTTTGTTGTAATTTGGATATTTTATGAAGAGAACCTATTAACCCGAAAGTAAATATCAGAGTATAAATATGAAATGGGGGGAAATCATAGCGTTTTTCCCTTAATGAGCACCTAATGAATAAATACGCATTGTGTCCACATTAATAAGTTAATACATTAAGTTGTTTGCGGGAGTAAAGTTGTCAGCGTTCACCGGGGAAGGTAGAAGGGTCAGCAACGTTTAATTGTATGTGATCACTTGTACCGTGATAAAATGATTAACTCTCTAGGAAAAATAAAGATGGCCGGGATTCGTATATAACCACGTTTAATAATATTCATGATAATCATAAATAGTTATACATTAAGACTTACTTTACAGCAGTCTTAGAAGTTAGTGTAATACCGCCCAAATTTCATAAATTCCGTGCCTTGGACAGCAAGTAAGTCGTCGTACCCTCAGGAGCTCATTCCGCTCGTATTTGCATAGACCTTTATGTACTTGTGCAGATGGCTAGTCTCCATTGAAATTGACCGCTAGGTCCATAATTTGTCCAGGAGTACATTCAAATAATTATATAAAAGTAATTGTAGGTGTAACTGCATTTAGAGTAGGAAACGATAGTTGTACAAGTTACTATTATGTACAACAATGATTGTCATTAGCTATGCAAATTGAATTGTTACGCAGTACACTAGTTACTTTCCATTTTTTACAACAAAAAAAAAGCATAGGTATACTCCAATAAATGTCTATATTAGAAACATTTAAATTAGTTTACGTATCACGTGATATGATATTTAAATAACGCAAAATCTTGAAATTGGTTGTTCTGTTTCGTTATTAGACCACGATTTTTTGACACTTAGCCTAGGACGCTTTCACTATTTCATCAGTCAATAGTCGCGTGAGGAGGCTCGTGCTTATAGCACACAAATACTTATACTATATACATAATACTAATACTATATACATAATACTAATACTATATACATAATACTAATACTATATATACTATTTTACCAAGACCTGTCATGTACCAACACTTTAAGCAATAAATAAATGATTATGATTATACATAATACTACAAACTTACTGAGTTTTTAGTCCCGCGTAGCTGACCTGGACTCCTTTGGAATTCCAACCTCATATACTGACGTAGAGATGGGTGACGACTCCCCGTCTATACCTATACATATAATAAATCTGTAGAAAATTTGTTTTTGTACATCGGAAATAATTCAATCTATACATATAATAAAATCGTAGGAAAGTCAAAACTGTACATTGAATATTTTTTTTAAAAGATACTTGGGACGTGACCTACAATAGATTTCAAAGCCAAAAACATAGTATTTAAAATTTTAGTCTGTTTATCTGTTTGTCTGTATGTATGTCCGGGCTAAACACAAAAAGTACTGCATGGATTTACTTCTAATTTTGCATGAATATTATTAAGAGGTCGGGTCAACATATAGGCTTCATATTATCACGCTATCACCTACGGGGAGGAGCTGTGATGATTTATAAAGTTTAACGCGGGTAAAACCGCGGGGCACAGCTAGTAAGTAATATAATAATAATAAAATCGTAGGACATTATTTACACACGGTCATCTGATCCCAGACTATGCAGAGCTTGTGTTATGGAAACCAGATAACTGATACTACTTTTCTTTTGAACATACATATTTATAAAGATAATTACACCCAGACTCAGGACAAACAGACATGTTCATTCACAAAAATATCTGTCCTGGGTGGGAATCGACCCACGACCTCCAACGTGAAAAGCAAGCATTTGCCAACGACGCCAACAGGCCCATCAAGAATTGTTAGATTGTAAAGTGTTAAGATGAAAAATAACACACGCGATTCAGTTACTGAAGAACTAATGTTGATAGTTGAATTCCATATTCGATAGATGTCGTTGTGCATATGACGTCATTTTCTGTGTAAAGATTTTCCGCGGCGGAATGAACGTCGCCCGGGGGCTCTACCGGCTAAGTCGCGGAACATCGTTTTCGTGCATGGCGTTCAAATAAATAAAGGTTAAAAATTACTTAAACAATCGTTAAATCGGCTTCAACGTTGACAATCGATTCCGCACCATTTATGACGTCACATGTGGTCATGGAAGACGGTTTAACGATTGATTAAGTCATTTTTAACCTTTATTTATTTGAACACCATTCACGAAAACGAGCTTCCGCGACTTAGCCGGTAGAGACCCGGGTTTGCGAATTGAATTAGTTTCGTAGTTTTGAATGTTCCGAATTGTTTCGAAAAATAGTCTCGTCTAGAAGTAAGTTGTAGACAGTTGAAGTAAGTTCAAAATAGGTTTGGTTTTGTTTGGGTAAATTAATTTATGTACAGGTTGGTTTTGGTATAGTGTAATTCGTTCGAAAGTTTGTAATGTCGATACTTTTGTTCCGTGACATATCCAGACGATTTGAATTTATATGAAGCTCTCAGACTGACTGTTCGTTGTTTAAAAAAATCGATACAGAATAGTTATTAGTAACTTATTAAGGGTTGTGGTTTGCGCCTAACACTTGATTGAATTTATGTGATTTATTGGTTTGAAATCTTCCTTTGAAATGCTAAATGCTTCTAGAAAAATAAACCTTTAGTTACAAAATGCGAAAATGTTAAGAATAAAAAGGTCTCAAGAATCCCCCGAACCTTTTTATGCTCCGGGTGATTCCACTGTTAAGATAATAAATAGAGAAGAATTAGCATAAGTGTCTCATTGAATAAAGTTATTCGAAGCACACCCCACACCTGGAACAACGCTATATGGGATATACAAACAGTTATCCAGTGCAGGAATCGAACCCAGATAACAAGGGCTCCGAGGACGAGGCTCGTAGATAGAATACCTTAATCATTACGCCACACGCACAGTCAATGCTGAATGACTATTGTATACTCTCATAAAAATCTTCCCACGACCACACTATTGAATCAGATAGCTCATTAATCAAATAATATCACTAGATTCTATGCTAATTCGGTCTGTGAATGTTATTAGAATCGTTTTCACTTCATATTTTTGTTATATTTTCACATTGTTATTAATACGTCTACAACTTTTGTCTTTGTTTGATTTATATTATCTTTTTATATTGTAACTTTCAATTACATTGTAAAAGATATAATATTTTTCTTACTCAAGTGGGTATCTAATGTAGAAGTTATTTAAAATCATTTTGGTCTCGGTTCTGTACTAATGAAAAATGTGCACAAAAGGATGAAATTATCCACAACTTAATAGCCGTCTGAGTCGATTGCAAGTCATGCATATTATAATAATATTTTCATTAGATTTATTTAATGAAAATAATGTGTTTAAAAAAAATCGAAGTCAATGCCTGCATTAGGGAAATGAATCAATAAATGTTGCGAGGTAAACATACATAATAATACATACGTAAACAACTAGGGATCTACATTTCAGAGAGTTCATCGAAATGTTCTTGATGGCATGTGATGACTGTCAACCCGCAATAGGACAGTGTGGTGGACTATGGCGTATCTCCTCTCGTTGTGAGAGGAAGCCCTTGTCCTGTAAAAAGACAGAATGGGCTGAATTATATGTCTAAATTGTATATATGTGTGCAGAGCCTTTCATAGTAGCAGAAAACCTTTAATCAGTGCATTTATTTAGCAAGGAAATGATTGACTACTAGATATTTCTACACATGGTATTTTTTCCTTATGATCCGATATAATGTATAATAAAAAAAAGTTCGTTTAAAAAATCCGACTTCAAAAACTAAAAAGTATAAAGAAATATCTTAATAAAGATTTAATTTAATACATTTCTTGTGCAAACCAATATTAATGAAATACTATAATTTGTATGTGCTACCTATTGATAGGTTTGAAGTCGGTGCCTTGATTCTAAAAACGAGCTTATAAGCCCGTATCAAACGCTAGTCATCTGAAACCGTTCTTTATGTTCACACCAACAAACACTTGTACAGCATGAGTCTAGCTAGACTGGCTAATATTTAAAAATGTATGTGCCAAAGACAATTACATCGTCCACATAAACAAACATTTTCATACAATAATTTTCATAAATTGAAAACTGCTGGGCCAAACTATGTCAAATTTTTATGGCACCAAATGGCAACTATTCAGAATCACGTAATCTGATCATAAATCTCCGAGTAATCGGTGTACATACATAAAAATACCAGTGAATTTGAGAACCTCCTCCTTTTGAAGTCGGTTAAAAATAGACGGCTAAAATCTGATTTCAAAGTTCCTTTTCTGTGTGAGAAGTAGAACAGTAATGTAATCATGCAGTTTATAGGGATTAGCTAAACGCCGCAAATTTTAGTCCACAAGGAATGTATATGCAGTCCTCACTCTATTAATCTGATGAGACAGGTCAGCTGAAACGATAGAATAGGTTAAATGTAGGACATATTGCTTACTTGTAGGAAAGATGCCATTGGCAGACAAAATTTAAACTACCTATATGCGAATCGGTCCAATTTCCAATATTGAACGTTATGCTTCCGTGATAAAGTGTAAAATCTATAAAAGAAATTTGACAGATTGGGGAAGCTGGATGTGCTGCACATTATCTGTGGGTGAGTACGCTACCTACATGGGTAAGATTTTGACTGCTCCGTTTGTCAAGCGGTGGAAAGATCATTACATGGATCATCAACACCACTCAATAGTCTTATTTTCAATAGTCAAAAAATCGACACAACTATAGAAGCCCCTATTCAATAAGATAACGCTTTAGACGAGACTTAAACATGAAAAATCAGAGCGTCGGTGATATTATCGAGCAATCTATTGTAGGTATACCATCGCTCTATTGCATGTGTTATTACACGACTTGGTTAAAGTGCATTTTACTGATGTGATATAAAATAAACTCGCAAAGTGAAGATGTTATATGATAACATGTCTACTTTGTGAGTTTATTTCACTCTATGTAGTGTTGACAGGAACCAATGTTCACTATTTGTTTTCATAGTTACTTTTACGGTAAGTTTCCTGGCAGTGAATCTTATTTTATGTATCTTACAATTACAATTGTGTGTGTAACTTTATTTATGTTACAATAAATGTTTATATACGGTTATTTCTTTAACATTACAATATAGTAGGGCAGTTAGAACAACCGCAGCATATTTTTCAGATTTATTGCTATCATTTTCCGGTAATATATATAGGGTCATGCGTAAGAACGTGTGGAACAACTACAAGAAATGAAGATTAATTGTGTTTGTTCTAGATTGTCATTTTTCGACTACGTAGTCAGCTAATCAAAGTATGGCCCACTGAATAGAAATCTGTGGCCTAAGACACAATAAAAAAACACTTAAAAGATTCTAATTATAAATTATATCACAGTTATCAACGTTGTACGCGTATCATTTTACCAGTGTCCAGAAATGATATTTTGGACAGTATTTCTATATACATTCAGAATAGAAAGTATTGGGACATTATTCACACACGGCCATCTGATCCGAAACTAAGCATAGCTTGTACTATGGAAACCAGATAACTGATACACTACACATACTATTTTTTGTAAATACATACTTAAATAAATCTCTAGGTATCTACTTACAGTAAGTAAGTATTTACTTATTTAGTAAATACTTACTTACTTATAGATAATATAAAGTATAGATAAAAGCCATATGTATCTGCATGATATTACTATTCACGACTATTCAAACATATCTTTAGGTATCTTTAGGACAAAAACATGTGGATTATGACTATGACACACCTATTTACTCCAGAATATCTTAGTGCCATCCCTGTTAATGTAGGCAAAATATTTTTTAAACTGACAGATGAAATTAAAAATAAAAGAGTGTGAAGAAATAAAATGGTATATGAATAAATCAAGGAAATATGCTTCATAAATATTAATGAGATGTGATTTCAACGTAAAAAGTTTCGTGATTTGTGTTAAAATGTTTTAACTTTTCTTTCTTTCTGGTCTTGTAAAGAAAATCATAAATATGTATTTAGTTAAAATAAGTAATTTAAGACGGCAAATTATATTAGTGTCAGTGGTTAGTTTAATATATTTTTTTCTTTAAACGTAGTACTGACTATGATATTATAGAAAAAATTAAAAAAAAACACTCAATTTCTCTGAAAGTTAAATATTTATTGACCCTTGAATGTTTCATTTCATATAGCAAAACAAAGTCAGTTTAAATAAAGGTAAAGTCTTGTTTAAGATTATTAAATTAACATTTAGTATTTTTCCTTGCCAGCTAGCTTGTTTTCGACATAACCATTGAATTAGCATTAAAAAAAATAGTGAGCCCTATCGTTGGAACTGCGGCTTCCCCTTATTGCAAAAGCCAAACGATTGCAAATAATTTTTCTTCGCTTGTAAATTTGTATTATACAACCTGATGATATTATATAACCTGATACATCGCGAAAATTTGATATTAAAGAAAATTATTACGCAATTTTTCCTATAGGTTACTGAAATATACGTGAGACATCGATGCTTTGTAAGAAATTAGAAAAATTATAATGGCATATCTTAATGTGGCTATATTAAGATATGCCATTATAATTTTTCTAATTTCTGACCGTACCTAACTTAACATTAGGTACATTGTATATTTAGCAAATAAATATTGGTTTATTAGTTTAGTATATTAACGATGATGCAAATTTAGCAGGAGATTTTGAAAGACCTTGTCAGGTTAAGTTGGCGGTCTAGACTACTTTCGTTGAATGTTCATGCATAATGCATAAGAGGTAGGGGACTCTAGATTGCTCATTATCACAGCTGCAATCTGTCTATATTGATTACAGTTAGGAAATTTTGTCTAGACACCTTCGAAAATCAATTTGGAAAACTTAGGTACCAAAAGTCAGGTGCCCTCGGTGGTTGGCAAACAATTGATGAGGCTAAACACCTGGGTGTTTTCACTCTAATTCCTTTTAAATACGTATAAGTGTGGAAGAAATGTGTTATGTATAAAAAATATATTATTTCAAAGATCCGAGATCTCGTTAAAATCGTTTTAACATATTTGTTAAATCAGTTATGTTGTACGTTACAATATAAGAGTGTGTGTAGCGTCTAGCTATGAGCTTTATGACCGCGAACGCGTCTCGACAACCAGTGTCCTCCCTTGACCCTTAGTGTAGAGCCAAAGATGCAAAATACATCCCTAAAACGATACGCCCTCTCGCATCGCCCCGTCAGCAACCGCCCTGAGTCGAGGTTTGATCCCCATAGGGGACGCCCTCTGGCGTGGGTATTTAGTTAGTAGTTTTTATTTTGCTAGACCAGTGTTTTTAAACCTGTGAGTCGCGACCCCACCTTCTATAGGCAAGTTGCAAAAAGTTGGGAAAGCTAGTCACAGGGTCGCAAATGAATTTGGAGTATTACGATAAGGCCTGCTGCAAATACATTAAAAGCTAAGCGCTTAGTTCCAACACTTTGGCTAGTACTTTGTATCTGGACACCCACCTTACCTTTGTAGGATAAAGTAACGCTCGTTGCTTCTCGCTTACTCATTCCCTCAACTCGCATTTTAATTATGTACTGATCCAAACCCTAATTATGAAAATTAATCAATATGTTAGATTCAATATTTGTCACATAATAACATACGTGGAAAAAAGCGGCTAAAAAACGGGTAGGGGGGTCCCAAAATATTTCTTCATATTAAAGGGCCGCGTCATGATGAAAAAGGTTGAAAAACACTGTGCTAGACGGTTTGACCCTCGCTCGCCTCTATAGTCCGGTTAAGCAGTGAAAGCCTCCTAGTTTGCCTGCATAGTCGTAGAAAAACTATATTAATTTCTTCTATATTAATAAATTTTATCGTAAGTTTTAATGAGAATCAATTAAATAAATTACAATACCGTGATGCATTTTTTAATACAGTATGTAGCGCGAGGCCTATAAACATGCAATTCATGGACGGGAAGTACACCCAAACTCAGAACTATAACATGCCAACCAGCCATTGAACCCGAAAACAGTGAGCGTCGAGGTAGTAACGATACAACTACCATAACCATCTTATATGGTACTAGCTGTGCCCCGCGGTTTTACCCGCGTTGAAATTTATAAATTATAACAGCTCCTCCCCTGTAAGTGATAGCGCGATAATATGTAGCCTATATGTTGACCCGACCTCTTAGTAATATTCATGCGAAATTTGAAGTAAATCCATGCAGTACTTTTTGAGTTTAGCCCGGACATACATACAGACAAACAGACACACAGACAAAAATTCTAAAAACTATATTTTTGGCTTCGATAGCGGCCGTAGATCACACCCCAAGTATTCTTTTTAAAAAATATTCAATGTACTGTTTTGACTTTCCTACGATTTTATTATATGTATAGATGTTATCTTTAGTTCAGGCGCTCATAGCCAGATGCTTGCACCGGTCTGTAAGTGATTGGCGAGGTCAAGCAACTAGGCTCGCGGACAGCCCATAGCTGGGTGACGGCCAAAGTGGTTTAATTGCTGAGCGTTTCCGTGCTTCGGAGGTCCCGGTTGTAGCCATTAGTCAACAACGTGTCTATTAACGGTCGTTAAACCATGTCAGAGGACTAATGGGCGGCTTGAACAACTCTGACACTAGGGTAACCACTGCCCACACGATTAAGTAAGTTTAGTTCAAACAGTCTGACAGCAAAGGGCCCCAGTCTGGCAGCAAACGTAACCTTAACACCCCTAAAAGCTAAAATCCTGTTGATAAATAGTAGTCTAATCAATCATGCGCAACGTGTCTGTCTTCGATTTCCCAACTGAACTACCAATTGTTGGAGGGATTCAACATTTCTATCTGTGAAATCTATTTTGAACTTAATATCTAACAATATGGGGATGAAAATTTATTTGTTGAAGAGAGGATTTAACACTTTCTTCTCAGTGGTTTTAGTGTTCCAGCACTTTTTGTCTCAATTTGTTTGTCTATTGTCACGTGTGGATGACATGAAATATTAAGATTAATTTAGACAAGCCACGCACTTTAAGATTGTTCAGTACGTTCGTTAGTCGATGCCGCGACAGTAAATACAGTGACTACGAAAACAGCTCTTATCGTAGACGTAATAAAGTTCAATGTGTATCCACAGATGTGGATCGATAGATGTGGAGAAGGCAAATTTGATCCTTGTAAATTTATTTTTGGAGCTAAGCTTCTTAACAGACTTCAAGGATAGTGCCCTATATAGAAAAAAAAAATACGTGAAAATAGACTTAGTAGCAGTAATATAACTTCCGTGTCTTGGGCTTATTTCTTTCTCATTGGTATATCTTAGGTTGGGTTATGTTTGGTTTTAAATTTTGTCACATCCTCTTAGTGTGGATTAGAGTGGATCTTTTATACCTCTGGTGAACCCATGGAGCTCAATAGCTCCATGGGTGAACCCCTTAGGCTTTCAAAATGACCAATTGAATTCTCTGGACTGAAGGTGGTTGAGGAACACCGTGGGTTGAACACCGGCCGTGTATGTCTTGGCTGGTATTCCAATATTCCCCCATTCTCCAGTGGCGGGATGATCTGTAAGACAATTGTAACGTTAACATTATTATTTTCTCTATTATTATTAAACTCTGTATCGCGGAGTACTTTACAAACATTTAATTGACAGACACTAATCACACCCGTAACGATAACGACTGCATAGAACGACTGGTTGTGGAAGGAAAAGTGGAGGGAACCAGATCGCGTGGCAGGTCACCTATGCGCTGGACTGACCAAGTAAAATCCGCTGTAGGAAGCTGCGTATCTGACTGTGCCAGACAGTCCGCCAACAGAGAGAGATGGCGGGAGATCGTGCGGAAAGCTGTGCCCACCCTTACCACCAACGTGGATGCCTCGATGTGACCACGACCGCTCTGCCAAGAGCGTAACGAAAGAGAAGAAGAAGCACACCCAGACTCAGAACCACTACTTATGGATCATACAAATAGTTGTCCTGTATGGGAATTGATCCTGGAACACGAATTATTGACTGCTACGCCTCACTTGCAGTATCTCACTCGTATATGACTTAATTAACTAGTCCTATTCAAAGGTTCTGTTATACTCATAAGCACACTGCTAAACCAAATTTAATAAAAATGTTTAAGATATTGAACCACTGCGTTACCTGTACGAGAATTGTAGCCGGGATAGGAAGTGGTGAGGCGTCTGTCGTAAGTGCTGCGTCATACGTGCAGCATCCCACTAAAGCTTGACTCACGCTAGACCGTGTCGGGTCCGAGCAGAGTGTCTCGTGTCGTGTGTTGCTCGGGCGTCACTCGGTTGCCACTCGGTATAACGTGAGTGTGTTCATACAAAATATATGTAATATTAGTTGACCATGCTACGGCCGACACTCGGCTCGGACCCGACACGGTCTAGCGTGAGTCCTCCTTTAAAGGATGACTCACGCTAACGCTACGCGAACGCTAATTCTGTTAATTGATTTTGGCGGGCCCGTTGGCGTGGTTGGTATATGCTTGCTTTTCACGCCGCAGGTCGTAGGTTCGATTCCCACCCAGGACAAATATTTGTGCGCATGAACATGTCTGTTTATCCATAGTCTGGGTGTATAAGTATGTATAATTATGTAGTACTAGCTGTGCCCCGCGGTTTTGCCAGCGTTAAATTTTATAAATTATCGCAGCTCCTCCCTCGTAGGTGATAGCGTGATAATATGTAGCCTATATGTTGACCCGACCTCTTAGTAATATTCATGCAAAGTTTGAAGTAAATCCATGCAGTACTTTTTGAGTTTAGCCCGGACATACATACAGACAAACAGATAAACAGACAAAAATTCTAAAAACTATATTTTTGGCTTCGATATCGCTTGTAGATCACGCCCCAAGTATCCTTTTTAAAAAATACTCATTGTACAGTTTTGACTTTCCAACGATTTTATTATATGTATAGATAGATATCAGTTATCTGATTTCTATAGAACAAAATCTGCTTAGTTTGAGAGCAGATGGCTGTCTATGAATAATGCCCCAGCCCCCATTATTATTATTAATTAGTCTTATTCAAAGGTTGTGTCATACGAGTAGGTACATTGCTAGAACAAATTAATTAAATATGTCTTAGAATTGTCACTCGTTGCCTCTACGAGGTATGTTGTCGCACATTGTGACGACGAACGACATTTAATTGCTAGGTCCCTGTTAGTTACAAACAACGATTGCTGGGAACTTGATACCTTAGCTGGCGTACGTATACCCTACTCATATTATAAACGTGAAAGTTTGTAAGTATGGGTGGATGGATGTTTGTTACCCTTTCACGTAAAAACTACTGAATGGATTTTAATGAAACTTTACAATAATATAGATTATACATCAGAATAACACATAGGCTACAATTTATAAAGATATTGTGTGAATTGTCCAAAATATGACGATAAGTGTCAAGTAAGTAGGAAAAGACTATCATCTGCAAACCATTCCGGCGTGCACTGCCAAAACCGCTAGAGGTACACATCCTACGAATATTATAAATGCGAAAGTTTATGAGTGTAGATGTATGGATGTATGTTTGTTACTCTTTTACGCCAAAACTACTTTAACGCGGGTAAAACCGCGGGGCCTAGCTAGTATATTATAAATTTTCTTTGTGATACTGTCAACCTTCGAACAATGCTTTTAGCTTGATTTATTGAAGAGTATGACGCATGTAAAGCAATTTAGTTTTATGTTCAGTCTATTAATTTTGAAAAGGTATTCAAACAGAATCCACTTACTAGCCACTAAAGTAAAAGTACTAATTTAAAACTTTACTTTCTTATAAACACTGGTTGTGAATACGTTTATTTTTTATCTCATCTATCTCGTTTGTTATAAGAAATTAGATTAGAGTTTAGGAATCCATTGATGTCATTTTTGGGTTTTGTACTAAAAGGGTGTCTGTCTGTCCGGCAGTCACCAGGCTATATCTCTTGAGGTTTGACAGTTGAAAATTTCACAGATGATGTATTTGAGTTGCCGCTATAACAACAAATACTAGAAAAAATAATAAAATAAATATTTGAAGGAGCTTCCTTAAAACAAACGTGTTTTTTTTGCCGTTTTTACACATAATAATTCGTAACGCTTCGTGCGCGAGTCTGACTCGTACTTGACCAGTTTTATATTACGTGTAAGAATATTAATTTCAAGAATTAACAGCGATAGTTTTTTTTTAAATATTTTTTCAATTACTTAACTATCCCACTATTCATCAAAATAATTGACATTTGTTACACCCATCAGCCCGTCTGATAAAGAGCGGTTACCGTAGCCTTTCACGTTTTCGAGAAACGTAGCACCTTTTACCTTCACGATTAGCTCTGCCTACTTTATAGCAAAATTCATAATCTTGTCAAGCTGTATATAGAGTGAAAGAACGCTATGCTCTTCTTTACTTAATTGTTGCTAACGGTAATCGCTACCCAGGGGTCACGTGTAAGGTTACTATCCTCATCACGGTTTCTTACCGTAATCAGAACGTTGGCGGACCCCGGTACCTCCGAGTGCTTCAATATGTCAAAGTCAAAATCATTTATTCCGTAAAAATTTTACATAAGTGGAATCGTCATATTTTTTTACCCTACCGTGCAGTGCATGACGTGGCAGCTAATGAGAAACACTGCCAGAAAACTCAGTAGGAATCCTTTTTTAAAATAAAATATACAATCATGTGTGTTGACTCAGAACAACTCAATCCCAAGCACTTTTATCACTTAAATAATCAGAAATTTTGTAATATGCCCTGCTACACAATTTGGCTTTAATAATTCTTTTAAACTTATTCGTAGATAATTCTCTAGTATCATGGGGAAGTTTGTTATAGAATCTTATATATTATGAGGAAGGAAAAGATTACATACCCGCCTTCCCGGGGCTCCCCCCATCAGGCGCCAGAAGAACTCCACGGCAGGTTAGGTTTAGGCTGACACTTTTTGCGGGTGACATGCGCATCCACCTGACATAGCTAGATGCTCTCACCGGTCTGTAAGTGATTGGCGAGGTCAAGCAACTAGGCTCGCGGTCAGTACGTAGATGGGTGAACGCCAAATTGGTTTAATTTCTCAGCGTCTCTGTGTTTCGGAGGGCACTTTAAACTGTCGGTCCCGGTTGTAGCCATTAGGCAACAGTCGTTAAGCTATGCTAGAGCTTGAACAACTCTGACACTAGGATAACCACTGCCCACGCGATAAGTAAGCAAATATAGATGAATACAAAGGCATTCCCCCTGCCTAATAAAAAAATAAGGTTTAAACGTGATTGCGCATGCACTTTTTCACACTATGTATATGTTCCGTGCACATCCCTAGTCTTTATTGAGACTGCTCCCCTGGTTATAATTCCATGACGATATTATGTCATTTGTTCATTTCAGTGGTTCATATGTTTTCCGCCCCCAAATCTGTGGTGACAGGCTGAAATCCATTAAATTTTGCTTAGCATCGGCTTTTCCAATTATCGGCTTCTGAAGTAAAACGCATCACCCTTCGCCCATGCTAGTTAGTTTCCTTTATATCCTAAGTAAACGTACCTGCGTAAGTATTATGTTCAACAAATAATATTATCTAGGTTTGAAATAATAATTTACATCGGTTACTAACTCTCCAATACATTTTGCAATCCGCTTTCGGAAATAAACATTCTTGGAGCAGGCCAAGGCTTTTTCTTGGTGACGTGACGTGGAGAAATATGATTATTATCAATATTATTACCGCACTGTTTTCTGATTGAAATGCAATTTAATTATAGCAGTTACTTTTTTACTTTCTTATAATTTGTATGAAATAAGCGGTACAAATAATAATGAAGTCGTTACGTCAGTAATGTGTTTTCTATTGTGTAGTGTAGTATATTTTATTCTTCTCTGCCTTCTCTTTACATTTCTTGTAGGATTCGCTACCAGTCTAATCTGTTGCGGCTAGCTACCAGAATTATTGTAGCGTTTGCCATCTGACCTCGAACCCGGAAGGAACTAGTAACTAAAAAGGTTAGACCAGTTGTCAGATTCTATTTGTCTTCTGCTTGCATGTGGAGTAGATTTTCAAACTGCCATGGCAGGTCCGAGGGAAGTTGGGCTATCGTGTACCGCCGCCGCCCCGACGCCTCCTCCGTCTATGAGCGGGATCAGCTCCTTCCCAATCCCACTCGGCGGCCTCCTTCTAGAGCATAACAGCCTCACAGAAAGTGCGCATGGTGTGCCATCTGGTGCAGTTGCTCGCCAGCATCGCATTAACGACTGCCGGGGTCGATAAATCCTGTCCGTTCGCAATGACCAGGACTCGCCACTCGAACTCCTAGGCCGGGCATTCCTCCAGCGTATGGGTAGAGTGCAGGTCGTTTCCGCAATGGTGACAATGTATCGTCGCTTTTATGCCTATCCGGGTCAGATACTCACCAAAACCCCCGTATCCGGTGTGTATCTGTGTAAATCTGTAAATACGCAATTGCCAAAAATAGACTGAACTCAATTCACTGAACTCAACTTCACTCAACTTTGACTAATACTCTTATGAGATGTACATATATATCTCTCGAATAATTTATGACAGAATCCTTGACATTATGTATCACAAGTCTCATTGTTGTAGAAATAAGTTATCATTTTTACTTTCACTTATTTATCTATCGAATATGAAAATTAAAAACGTGACTCCAGCTTAGAATATTAAAGTGATATAAGGTGTCAGTCAGAGGAGGTCATTCGCACTTTGTTGTTTTTAATCTGTTTTATTTTGTATCTATCTATCTAGAATACAATATAAAACAGGACACACAGAAAGTAAATATGAAAAGGAATTTTTAATAAAGAATTCGTTTACACACGTTGTGTGCTACATCTCAGACACTTCATATAGAAAACTCATAGTTTTATTACATTTAAGTTGTGAAGTAGACAAGGTGCTTCAAATAAGACTCTTTGTTGTTCAAAGATGCTTTTAATATTATACGCCGCATGCTATGTGTCTAACGGCAAATAATATTACCACTCCATTTCATCCCGTGTGGGGAGTTGTCCCGCGGAATATCTATCAGAGAACGGGCAATATATTACGACGATCACCTGCTTGTCTGCCAAGCGTGAATACTATGGCATATCCCTCCATATGATGAACAAATTTCCATTGCGGTGATCTTTTGGGAGGCCTTTGTCCAGCAGTGGCAACAGCTTTGTCGGCTGACATGCTGAATGATTAGCCGCATCAAATTTTTTTTTGTTGGTTGGTTTGTAGGAATATGATTAATAGTAACTCATTGCCAATTATTTCGTGATTTAATTCTGTTGTGTGCTTGTTGACAGCGAATATTCGGAATGTTAGACGTTACGTTTACATACAATATTATTAATATTTCGCTAAAGGAAATGCTCGATGTGGGTAACGCAAGACCCGAATTAGTGGACTTCTTTGAGGCAGTGGGTGTCTTTAAGCTGATACGATGATGATGATAAGCTTGAAAAAAATATACTCTTTATAAATACTAAATCATAAAGCGTATAGCTTTTACACGAGTTACAAGTATATTAACTATACCTATTAAAAATTTTCAATATATTTTCAGTTTTGTTATTATAATATTGAAGTTTTACATTTTAAAATCGTGAATTTACGAAAATACAAATGTAAATAACTGTTTTAAAACCTGTAAACTTGTATTGTTATCAAGTTTCATTGTTATTAATAAATAATTTGGTTTCGTACAAATTCAAGTTAATGTTTGCGGCGGAAAATCTAAACGGAAACCAGCCAACATACACATATTACAATGATTCAAAGATTCAAATTCATTTATTCCATAAAAAATTTACATTTATGTGGAATCGTCATATTTTTTTTACCCTACCGTGCAGTGCATGACGTGGCAGCTACTGAGAAACACTGCCAGAAAACTCAGTAGGAATCCTTTTTTTTTAAATAAAATATACTTCAGATTAATTATAATCATGTGTGTTGACTCAGAACAACTCAATCCCAAGCACTTTGATCACTAAAATAATCAGAAATTTTGTAATATGCCCTGCTATACAATTTGGCTTTAATAATGCGCAGTGTCTGCTCTTATACCCCATGTGGCCCATATATTCTATCTCTCTTTTAGTTCAATGGCAATATATCACCATTGGAATGAACGGAAGTCTATTTGTGACCAAATTTTGGAGTAAAAACACTGACTTCGTGTCTATGCTCCATGGTAGCAGCCCGTGAGAATAACACCTTCAAACTCGACTTAGAAATCGGATCCGATCAAAAATTATAAGTAAGTGTAGTGCGCATTAAATAGAACTGTCCCTATTAAGTACGATCTTTGCAATTCATGTGGACAGTTACGTTATGCATCCATTAATTCAAGCGCTTACTCTTGCCAACTTAAGCTTCCGTTCCGTTATATCTTGTTTACAAACCTTAAAGTAGGGTGAGACATTTCATAATTTACGTGCATAGATAAAATATAAGTTTAAGCAATTCGTAATGAGTATTTAATTTCTAATGTATAGTAAATTAATTTGTGTTATAGTCATTTTATGTGTAAGTACGAAAGCTATGTAACAAGTCACTGTTAGGAAAAAAGTGGAGGGCCATATATGTATATGGGTCATAAAATTATTTATTTGGTTAGTAGCGAGGTGAGTACTTTAATCACTGTGCCATACTAGAATATACGTTTATTAAAATAAGTGTCTCATTGAATAATAAGTCTATTATATAGTCTATCTATCTCGTCTAAATGACTGGGTTTAGTTTTCGACAACCACGCGAATGAAGTCGTGGGCACAACTAGTACGTTAATTAATATGGTAATATATTGACTGCACGTGTGACGCAGCGGCTAAGACATTCGCCTCGCCACTCCGTATCGCGGGTTCGAGTCCCGCGCCGGCAACGATTTGTGTGACCCATAAATAGTGCTTCTTAGTCCGAATGTAATTTGTGTCCGTCTATTATATGTTTGTAAAGTACTCCGCGACACAGGGATTAGAAAACCTAATGCGGGTGTTGTCTTCAAAAAAATATCGCTCTGTGAAGCTACTTCAGTTCTTGACTGTACCATAGATATATGGCACGCGTTGCATAAAGAGAATTGCAATTTCAACTTCAACTTAATTAGTTTATGTCGCAATGGTGTTTGCTCACTCGCTATGCTTTCTTATTCCCAAGAGTCCCATGGACCGGTTATCCGGTTCGAGCGCAAGTAGAGCTATATAGATCAAGCTTGATTTGTTCCAATTTCGAAAAACATATATAAAAATAAAACCATTGATCATATTATTAAAGTAAGTGAATTCTGAGTACACATGTTTTCAGACTAGTCAATTCGTTTTAGAGGCATGTAAAACATTATTTACCATGGTTTATACAAATATTTAATTTATGATGTATATGTGACGATTAATCGTAAAGCTATCTGCGTATCGATATAATATGTAGGTACATATTATATCGACTAATTCTTAGTTTTAGTTAATTTTATGTGTTAATGTCTCTTTTTTTAGCGATTACCTACTCTTTTAGTCTTTTTAAAAAGTACACATACCTACGCTATTTTGACTATATTTTTAAGGACAACGTTGATTTCGCTCGATAGAAAAAAAACAAGAAGGCACCTATAAAAAAAGAATAGTACAAAATAAATCGAAAAATTAAAACTTAATTTTAATCATTACATTTGAATTTTATGGCGTTATTCACTATATATATAATCTCAAAAATGGGAAAATTATAAATTTTAAGGTCCGACGGGTCTCGAACCAGCAATCTCTCTGCCAATGTCTTATAATAATAATAATAAAGCCTTTATTTAACAATCTTATAAAAATATATACAATCTCTTTGATATAGACACCAGTTTCGCGAAGATTGTCTTTCTATTCAGCTTAGTCCTCCCCTAAAGCTTGCCATAAAATTCGGTCATGTGTCTTCCTTCTCCATGTGGCCAATGTCTTAGCTTCATGATTTAAAATGTAATACTTTGGACGGTGTTCAATCAATCAATCAATCATTTATTTATTTGCTAGAATGTGGTTACAATAGCAGGTAGTAATACATACAATATAAAATCCAACACATTCTGCCGCTTAAGGCGTGCAAATTTAGTAACAATACAATAACACATAGCAATAAAACATTTACATTATTAATATTATATTTGAAACTAGCTGTGCCCGCGACTTCGTCCGCGTGTTAATTAGTTTATTATGTTTTTTTTTGTTTTTAGTAAAATAAAAAACATTTTCTAAAATAAAAGAAGCCTAAGTTACTCCTTATTACATTAGCTACCTTCCAATAAAAGTCCCGTCAAAATCGGTCCAGCCATTTCAGAGATTAGCCGGAACAAACAGACAGACAGACAGACAAAAATTGTAAAAAAAAATGTTTTGCTGTATGTACCATATATATATTCATATTTATGTTGTAAAAACCGGTTATTTCAATATTACAAACAGACACTCCAATTTTATTTATTTGTATAGATGTCCTGTCTTCTAAGTATTCTCTAGTATTATAATAATTTTTATTCAGAAGGAAATCAAATAGTTTATTTCTAAATTGTTTGTATGTTAATTTCTTAATGTCTTTTGGCACATGGTTATATAATTTAATAGCCATACAGTAGGCGTTTTTCTTGAACAAATCTAATTTTATTCGAGGCAATTTCATATGGTCTCTATGTCTGGATGTAGAGTCGTATTTTAAAAAGTTCTGAATGTCTTTTTGTATATATACACATTTCTAATATATATAAACATGGTAGTGGCAATATTCTATGTTTTTTTTAAGAGTGGTTTGCAGCTGTCTAGAAAACTGACGCCACTTACAGCACGAATACATTTTTTTTGAGCTCTAAACGCTCTATCAAATTCGACTGAATTGTCCCAAACAATGATACCATATCTCATTATGGATGACACATATGCGTGGTAGGCAATTAATGCTGTATTAATGTTTACAGTTTGTCTTATTTTTTTTAAACGTATTCAAATTGGTCTATTTTATTTACTAACTTTTCAATATGTGGCTTCCAGCTGCAGAATTTATCTATTGTAATACCTAAAAATACGCAATCATTTACACATTTTATTTGAGTGTCTTTATATTGTATGTTCAGTGGGGTTATGTTTGCTTGGTAAGTTTGAAATTGTATCTTGTTAGTTTTAGTCATATTTATTTTTAGGTTATTTAAGTTCAGCCAGTTGAGCCAGTTCTTATTTAGATATGATCTTTCACATGCAGCCTTTTCGGAGGATATAGGTGTTTGCCATTGGCTTTGTTTTCTAGAGAAAAAGAAAGCCAATGGAAAACACCTATGTACAACATCCTCCGAAAAGGTGTTAGCAAGGGAGCACTAAATTTGGTTTGCCAGTGTGCATCAATTTAAATTGTTATTTTATAATTATTGTATAACATTAGATTCTTCACCAAATTAATGATTTTATTATATTTCACTCTGTTTTAATAGTTTTCTGTTCATTCTATTTTTAGCCGTACTTAGACGCTTATACGGGCGAGACTAGAGCTATACAATAATATGTGGGTCGTCAGCCTCTTCAAAGCTTTAATTCGTTCCTACACATCAGTTTCTGTAGACGTTGTACTAAGCCCTATTTAAAGTAGCGCGATATTGTATTATATAGGTACACATAAAGATAAAACGATGATGTAATAGCCGGTACAGAAACAGCTAGTGAAATTATATATCTGTGTTTGTGTGTATCATATCATTTTGTAGTTCAGAGCATGTGAAAGCTGTACATAACTAGGCTAGTCGAAGTTCTTTGACTTCATTTCCTTACTTGCCTTAAGTACCTTACATAACAGTCACATGTGCGCTGGCAATTCATAGTGCACATGTGTATGTCTTGTATGGTTTAAGTCATACATAAGCTTTTGTTCATTACAGACATATTTATCATGTGACGGTATGGACCGGTAGAAAATACTTTCGAAAGTAAAGGTCATTTGAAGATTATAGTCCTGTAGGAGGTCGGAATTTTAAAACAAATAAGTCGGCAAACAATCACACGGCCTAGATATTTTTTACCGTCAAGGCTATGTTAATGTATAAAATTGTCCTGTCACAGTTTTGCCTGCTTAATCCTCCGCAACGGCTTGACCGATTTTTATGAAAATTATTGTGCATATTTGTTAAGTCTGAGAATCGGTTGTTAAATTATTTTTAAACTTCTAAGTTTTTGTTATTTTTGTGCAGTTTTTGGATTCATCGATAGGTAGCGCTGCGATAGGATTTCGGGTTGTATTTCTATTGTAAAGGCAGAAAAACGTTTGCCGGGACAGCTAGTAGGTATATACAATTTTTGCCACACGTACCTAGAGTTCCTTATTCACTCGGCGTTAAACCACAAGAACACATAAATTCAAATATAACTAATAATATAATGCTATTTTCGTATTGCTATACTTTTGCAGGTTTTTATTGCAGTTAGCCTAAGAGGCTTTCACTGTTTAGGTACGAGCAAACAAGAGTGCAAACCGCGTTGGATTCCGTAAGGATTATGTAAAGTCGGCTCAGGACCTTTACTAAAGTTGAGATGCAGGAGAAGATCGGTGTTTAGTAACGTTTTGTGCAACAGTCGCTCTACGTTAACACCCCCCCCCTATTCGCATGTCCGCAGATCATAATAAGGTGCTGTGCGGAAGATTGATAGTTGGGCATAAATAGTTATTTCTGCACCCTGTCAATTTTACTTTTACTCCAAGGTACGTTGGAACTTTCTTTAAATTTAAGACAACCAGGTCCAGTATCGGCTCATTAACGGTTTAGCCAGCTGACCAACTATTCCAAAAAGTAATTTTTCTATCTTGGGTATGGAACCCAGGATATTGTAGTCCGCATTTGAAAAGACTCTAGCAATATAAAAATATTATAAATGTCCAATGTTATGTTGGTAAAAAGTAAAGCTAGTAAAGCTGTGTGGTGACGGCGACAAATATCGGAATCAGAATATCATCACCCCATCTCATCCCGTGGGGGGCGTAGAAGTCGACCCGAGGGAATATCTACCAGAGGATGGGCAGCAGCTTCCTTCTGATTACTATGACCATCTTACTGCGATCGCCAACCCGTCTGCCAAGCGTGGCGATTATGGCATATCCCCCCAAGACGATTCTTGAGGGAGGCTTGTCCAGCAGTGGACTTATTTAGCTGTAATGATGATGATGATGTTGGTAAATGATTTCGTTTACTTATGTTGAAACATTTTTCGCAAGGCGGATTATTTAAAATATTCGACATCATACTCTGGTTATCTTACAAGTACAATTAAAAATTATAAAAATAAAAGTGTCACAACTATGGTTTACTTTTAATATCATTAGCAATAGGCATTGTTTAGTATGTGGCAAATCGTTTGGAGTACTTCTGGGGAAGTGTACAAGATTGTATTAGCCTCACTCGTTGGAATTGTCATAACAAGCATTGCAATATTCATGCATACACACATTGTATTGCTGGTATTGCGCAGTTGTAGACAATGCAATAAATAGAAGATATTTTACGATTTCCGTTCAACTTTCTCTAGTCTAAATCTTTGGAAGAACATTGTTCTTACATTGTAAACTCATGATAAGTATTGTTAAGCATATTTTTATTTTTTTCTTGCAGAACATGCTAAAATGGGGCAAAGTACTTTTAAAATGTTAATAGCCAGTAACACGTTAAGTGGGGTATCATATGTAGAGGCTTCATTTGGCCTTTCCAAAGCCTATATTTTCGTTTATTGTGCCACATCATAAGAGCTGTAAGAAGT
Organism: Pseudoips prasinana; assembly: GCA_951640165.1. NCBI lineage: Eukaryota > Metazoa > Arthropoda > Insecta > Lepidoptera > Nolidae > Pseudoips > Pseudoips prasinana. The sequence goes on from OX621245.1 coordinate 17,898,581, forward strand.
CTCAGAAGTCTCCCCCAAGAATCATCTTGGGGGTTATGTCATAATCACCGCGCTTGGCATGCGGGTAGGCGATCGCAGTAAGATGGACATAGTACTCAGAAAGAAGCTGCTGCTTGTACTCTAGTAGATATTCTCTCGCGTCGACCCCACGGGATGAGATGGGGTGATCATATTCTGTTATTCGCCGCTTTCACCCCACAGCCCATTATGCACGGTGCTTATGATTTATTTCTTTGGTCATCGACAAGGATAACTTCAGGCTAGGTATAGTTCTTTTGTCAATCTTCTTTCATTCATCCTTTCTAAATGCCCAAACCATCTCAGCATACCTCTTTCAACCTTTGTGACTACATCTTCTTTCACACCACAACTTTCTCTAACGTCAGTATTTTGTATTATGTCTCTCAAAGTCACACCACACATATTTCTCAGAGCTCTCATGTCCACTGCATTTATTCTACTTTCATTGTTTATCTGCCATACACAACTTACACTTCTATACTAAGACAATGCGTTAACAGACGGTTTATACGTCTTTACTTAGTTTCTTTTCTGAAATACTTGTAATTAAGATTAATGGTATAACAATGACTTATAGCCTTGAATCTTGCTCAAATGAAGAAAGTCAATGAAACTCTTAAGCCAATTAATTCCTTTCGGATAGTTTATTTGACACCCACGGTATGTATAATACCTACTAGAGAATAGAAGTTTTGAGTGATTTCTCGAAAATTTGCGAAATTGTTTTTAGCCAACTTCTGTATGATGGATCAGCGCTAATAAAGAAATATTATAAAATAATAATATTATAAAAGACGTGTGGCACTCGGAGACTACCGCGGTAAAGCTATTGCACAGCATTTTTTATCAACTTATGCAATTATTTGTGATAATATTAATAAAATGAATGTATATAAAGTACTAACTCATTTTCTTTCACTATTTTTTCGTGACTTTCTTAATTAATGAATGCACTTTGTTTATTCATATTTAAAACACTTTGTACACAAATTATACGAGTACAGATATACACTGTTGTACGTAGATGATAAATACCTATACACCTATATACTTTCTCACAAACAGCTGATTACGGTAGTTTTCCGATATCGAAACCACAACTTTTGGTCATTTGTGGAGAACATACAGTAGGTACTCCTTGTAACTTTGCGGTTGCGAAAAATGTAAAAAGCACCTGAAAACGTAATTATTAACACAAGACTATTAATTTATCAACGAATCCAAACAAAAAATCCTCTGATCAAGATTTTACCAAAGAGAATATAACAAACTATTGAAATATTATGGCTACTGTAGGTTAAATACTCTTTGGCTATGGCGTTTGATGACATTCCGTGAATATACGGGTGTTTTTTAATGTCGCATATTCTACCGATCGTTTATATGAAATAGTACTCTTCACATTAGCCGGTTTATAACGTCAATAAAAGGGTTATTTATATAATCGCGGTTGATATCGTTGAAAATATATTTTAAACTTCTGTATTTATAATTTCTGCATTAATATAACAATAAATGCTTAAAAAACTACAAGATTAATTTAAAATTAAAATACAAAGTGAATTTATTTAATTATTAAAATAAAGGCGGGTTGCTGAACTAAAGAGACAAGCGTGATATTTCAAAAAGTCAGTAAAGTTCTGGTATTTATCGACAGATGGAACGAGTTAGGTTTGTTTTTCGTTACGGAATTTCTGGATTCGGTCCCCACGCTCAAGGCCCGCGATAGAAGCTATGCAATAGCTTAATAAATAAATCAATATCTTGGGACAATTATTACACTGCCATTTCATCCCAAACTAGGCAGAGCCTGTACTATGGCAACTAGTCCTGGGTGAGAATCGAACCCATGACCTCCGGCTTCGCAGTACTACTAGACCAAAAGGCCCGTCACTAATATATGCAACACATTGCTGCGTAATCTAGTTAAGCTTTGCGAGCTTAAGCGGATTACGCAGCAATGTATTGCATATGTTAATGTTTGCGATAATCCAAATCAAATTGTGACGACCATTGTCAAAGTGTCACGAATGATTTGTCCAGCGATTATAATTATTATTATAGTAGGAAGGTAGGACTTGCGTAAAACTATTGTAATGATTATATATTATTAATTTAGAATCTCTGGCACTTTAAAGTTCTAGCCACAAATATCTGTGGTTCTCACCATCCACGTCCAAAACTACCAATAATATTCAGAGCTGTCAAATTGTAGTTTTCCTCGTCAAATATGTTTTATTGTTAGAGCAATCTAAATATATGAACATGCATTTTATAGATTTAACGCATTTGAAATGTGGTGTTGGTGGAGAATGAAAATAATTGTTTGTCTAAACACCATGGTGATTAGAAGAGGAAAGATGTAAGGGCACTTGATAGATTATTACTTATTATTAATCATTTATTTGTGACCATTTTCTACAGACCATAAGATGTTAGGGTGAATAAAATTTCTACTAATGTTAGTATTTTTACAAAATCCCCTGGGAACCTTCAGGAAGCGAGCTTATTCTTTTCTTAGGCCGGCAACGCACTTGCGGCTTCTCTGGTGTTGCTAGTGTCCATGGGCGGCGGTGATCACTTACCATCGGGTGAACCAATTGCTCGTTTAGGTAATGCGTATTTTATAAAAAAATAAATAATAATATCTAATAATATAATATCTAAAATGTCTAAAAAGTCGAGTGCAGGAGATGATTTGCCTTAGAGCGAGGTGTTCAGAAATCATACTTGACTATACCTATTCCATTTCACAAACACAAAATATATAGGTAAGAGAATTTTTAATATTGATAGAAGAAAGTACCGGAATATTAATGATACTTGTCTTTACTCTCCCGGGAAATCAGTTCAAAATTTGTGTTCATAACATTAACAGAACCTTTTAAACATAATGTTCATTTGATTTACCTGAGTAAATATTTTACCTACAGTTTTGATCTTATACAATACAACTCAATATCTACTATATAAAAATAAGTCGGGTTTTCCTTCCTGACGCTATAACTCCAGAACGCATTCCACGGTTTTGCATTCGTTGGATAGGTCTCGGGCTCCGTGAGGTTTATAGCAAAGAAAATTCAGGAAAAAATTCAACAGAAAAGCGGGAAAATCTTCTTTAACGCGAGTGAAACCGCGGGGAATAGCTAGTTTGTATATACAATGTGGAATAATGTTAGTTTTTATTTTTAGGAATAGTTGAAACACATTTAACGAACTTTTGAGGAGGACATTACAATAGGTTTTATTTTGAGCATGAAATAAAAGTTACTCTGTAAAAAATATTTTTTAAACATCTTCTCATTATCATATTCGGCTAAAATTCTACATACTCACGCCTGCTTCACAGAGGGGTAGACAGAAACAACGGATTTCCACATATCTCGATCTAAAAATAAAACCGACAATAACTTGATACGAGCTAGCTAAATATCATTTCTGTAATAAAATAAATTTTATAAATGTTTTCATACAAGATGTACCTAAATATCTATGTTACTAGAAATAATATCTAATGTATACAACTATATTACTACAAACATGTTCTGACTATTTACAAGCGCTTTTTTAAAGTCTACGTGAATAAAAACCTTTTTTATTTTATTTATTCGCTCACTCACTTTTCGGATTAATTAAATATTTGCTATTATTTTTTCATACAAACCATCTCCTGACAATAACGAACACACAAAAGAAAGATTTATCCAATTTGGCGCAATCGTTTGGAAGTTATAAGAGCGTACAAATATTCTTGCGATTCATTTTTATTTATATAGAAGATAAGCTAGGTATATAGTATGAAACAAGGCAGTGAATACAAACTACAATCATAGGTAATTTAGTAAGTAAGTTACGTTTTTAAGAGCCTAATCCTGAAGAAACGATTGAATTAATTCTCCAAGCGGCGTTGTATCCCTTGGGTGTTACAAATTGAGGAGCATTAACTCCGAGCATACTGAATAATCCTTTCTTTCTTCTTGTTGTATTTGGATTACAGATACTCGTTACCCTTTTCAAATCAACTAAAATGTTTAGTGGCAACCCGCCACTAAACAGTTCATATTGATAATGTAAAGGGTAAGACCGGGTTTAGTTTGCGCGTTGGTAACACAGAGTGGGAGGATTAGATAGGATTTCTTTTTAAGATAACGCCCGCAATCGCAAATCTAATCCCTGTAACGCGGGGTACTTTAAAAACATATAAGAGGCGGACACAAATTACATCCAGATCAGGACAATTATTTATGAGCACACAAATAGTTGACGGCGCGGAACCTGGTACCTGCTGTACCTAAAATTTAGAAGTTTTCCTAAACACAACGACTCCAAGGTTTAATTCAATCACTAGTGCAATTTTGGCACTCGAACTCCAACGTTTTAGGTAAATTCCTTCAACATTTTCGTTTAGACAAGGGCCCTGATATTATACTGGTACTTTCAAGAATTGACTGAATTAATGTATTTAAATTTATCTCTTGCACTATTTACTGTAATAATGGGATTAGAACTCACATCCTCTCGTTGCAATGCCGAACTCTATTAAAACGACTTCAATAGAAGACGGTTATCAATAGGTTTGCATGTGTTTTTAAACTAAATTGAATAGTAGATGGTTATGAATTCGAATCTAAGCTTTTGTTGTACCTATATTATTTCGTTTTTGGCAAACGGATTGCAATATTTTATTTTATTGGCACACAAAACAGATTACTATCAATACATAACAGCGAGGTATACACATTAAGGATTAGCAGTAGACAATATTCCAAAACAAGTGTACGCAGCATGACAATTTGAGTAGTAAAAGTGACGCAGGGCAGAAAGTAAATATGTTTTGATAATTATATCTTACTAGCTGTGCCCCGCGATTTTACTCGCGTTAAACTTTATAAATTATAGCCTATGTGTTAATCCAAGGTGTCAGCTAACTCCATACCAAATTTTATTAAAATCGCTCCAGCAGTTTAGACGTGAAAAAGTAAAACACATACACACTCACAAACTTTCGCCTTTATAATATTAGTGTGATTCCAAAAGTAATGTTTCCGATGCTAAGACTTATGGAATTCTGTTGTAGGTTTCTCGAAAGCAATTAGTGATTACTTTATTGGCTCGTCGGTTTAGTGGTATTGCTTTTCCCACAAGTTGCTTATTTGACTATCTCGTGTTTAACTGTAAATATTACGTTCGAACCCCGGGTCGTGAAAGTCTTATCAGGAGATTTCTGGCAAGAAAAGCAATAGAAGTCCGGAAACTTGACGAATGTGTAGTTGGCTAGCCTCCGTTGAGATTGGCCACCCTATCTAAAACCGGGCCAGGAATACCATTATCTTTTGTATGTTTCTTTATGTTGATACTAGTTGTTCAGTTTCATTAGTAGATTGAAGTCATTAAGGTTTCCACGCTATTTATGTTACTCGCTGAATATACATACAGTACTTGTCTTTTTCTCTGTTATCCCACGCATCTCCCTACATTATTTACTGATCTATAGGGATTTCTTTTAAATTTATTTACCACCCACTTTGTATACAACTTCCATTTAATTTAAACGGAAAACTAACATCGGTAGTTTATTTACCTGAAAAATATTCTGACTAAATTGTGAAACTTCTGCACTTCATTCTGTAGTTCGTTAAAACTTGATTTACTGCCCGGATTAATGGAATGAGACACACATGATTCGACTTAAAGCCTGATAGTCACGTTCAAGCAGTACTAACTTTGCCGCTTTGGCGATATTGCTTTAACTGTTTCAGTTTCATCGAAGGTTCGGTTATACAATATTGTCATGGAAGGTTACCCACGCATCAATGGAATTGTAACATTTATGTGTGGCGAATCTATCGCGTATAGATAACGAAAGCCCACAAGGCTTAGGATGTTCATTACTTGCGAGAGATAAACTGATAATTTCTTCATGTTCTCGGTGTCGTGCTTAACGTTAGTAGGTACAGTTGATTCCACCTCAAGGAATACACTTGTACTATAGTACCACCATTACACTTACTGCCTACATAATAAAGCACCATTAAAGTCAAATTGGTGTAGACTCACTTACGTACTTATCGTATGGGCAGTGGTTGCCCTAGTGTCAGAGATGTTCAAGCCACCCAGTAGGTGTCTGACATGACTTAACGACTGTTGCCTAATAGCTACAACCGACAGCTTAACGTGTCAGCCGTCAATGGACTGACCGCGGCCCTAGTTGCTTAACCTCGCCAATCACTCATAGATCGGTGAAAGCATCTGGCTTTGGCATGAGTAGACTATATATATAAGAATAATTAAAATCAGTAATCAGATGCCACACACCCAGTGTTTATTTTCCATGTATCATATTTTTTCGCTATGAAAGCTGTTAGGAATAATACACGTTTATGTGCAAGCACAATAATAACACTTTCTATTCCAACACTTTCATTTAACTTTGGGACACTCTTAGAGATCGAGCGTAGGACGTGAGCCTTTACGTTCTCCCCTGGCATGAGTGCCCTCACGCCATATCAACCCTAAATTACTAAATCGGACTATTAAAAAAAATCCTTGTTAGTTTCCGTTTAACCAAATAATGTCGTCATATTTTGAACAGTCTTCCAAAGACAAAACAACATAGATACCGTCGAATTAATGACCCCTCTTAGTTATCGATCCGACTGTTTTTTTTTTTTAATTTATCGTAATTATGTATATTACAAGAGTTATTGTGACCCTATTTTGAAATTATTATTTTTATTAGATTTATTGATTATTATTATGGCATAATCTTTATAAATTTTGTTTTATTTGTTTGTTGCGAAGAAAAATTGAGGTTGAATTTATGTATTTTATTAAGTTTCATTATTTGGTTCGAGTCCAGGACTCAGTTACCAGCGGTTTAACACGCTGATTGCCGCTAGGCCTAGGAGACAGTTGACTTTATTTAGAACAGAAATTGAAGAAAATATTAACAAATTATATACCAGAGTCATTTCCTTACCGAGATATCTTTAAGCAACAACATTTTTTCGAGGTCTAGTTAGCACGATAAGTCGTCAGTCTCAGTTGTCATTAGAACACCTAAGACAATCATTACAAATAGCCAAAAGCCAGTTATAATCTAAAACTTTGCCTTATTATTATCGTCACTGATTCGCAATGTGTTTTGAGCCCAGATTGCAGTAACTCGATTAAGTCTTGAAACAGGTAGTAGATACACCCGCTGAGTTTGTTTTGCTGGGTCTTCTCAGTTGGGGCGCATTGGATCTGGTGGTAGCATTCAAGTGCAACCGTCGTTATAAACTCAAGGTCCGCCATAGCAATAATATTGAATCTTTACCTTAATGTAGACAGAAACAGAACCGTTCAGACAAGATGTAGTAAATAACAACATATTAAATAACATATTTTTTTATTTATTATAAAATTAATAAGTATATAATGTTGCCAATAACTTAAGCCAGCTAAATAACTAAATTATTATTACTATAAATTAAATGTTATATCTAAATGTTCTCATACAGTCCGTCTTCCTAAAAAACTATTTGTACCTAGAAATAATTATGTAAACTTAACTATATTACCACAAACATTTTCTGTCTATTAACAAGCGATTTTTTTAAGTCTACGTGAATAAAGCTTTTTTATTTAATAATTATGTATGAAAAAAGCAAGTCAAAAGAAAACTCAACAAATTGACGAAACGAAAAAAAAAAACGATTGAAAATTTGGTATTATTCGCTGTATATTTCTTTATTGAGAAATGAGTTCAGGTAGTGAGATGGTACATCCTGAATTAAGTATTCAAGGAAATCATATTTGCTCAGCTATTTCCTGCGTCTGTTCCACTTGAACTTGCTTACTCGAAAAGGTACAAAGGTATAACTTATTTAATATTGTTTGCTCACAGTGTGTTAGCAAAAATTGTATGTTTGTTATTCTCTAAAGGTTGTACGCGGAGGATAATAGTGAATTCTCTTTGATTCTTTTAAAAATAATGAAAGATGTAAGACTGATCCATCCAGATATGTTTTATATACTAGCTGGGCTTGTATATTTTTTCTGTGCCAATACCATGAGTTATAAATCGAAAGGTTGTTCCTGATGGACAGAAAGCAGACATAGACAAGTATATATATGAGTAACGAAAATAGTTGTGCAGTCAAAATAATATGATTATAGAAATCTTATTACTTATCGTATGAGCAGTGGTTACCCTAGTGTCAGAGTTGTTCAAGCCGCCCAGTAGGCCTCTGTCGTGGCTTATTCAAATTCAAATTCAAATAATTTATTTGCGAAATATGAGTACATAGTGGTGTTAGTTTAACATTAATGTCCTATCCATATTTTACCATTTCGGTGTGCAAATGTTGCTTGGGTACACATTTAAAAGTCAAAAAAAATGTTTTGTTAGTCACATAAATTACAATTAGTATCATGTCAATTTTACATTATTATTATCATTACAATTACTATCATTACACTATTAATATTATTATAACATACATAACAATTATATTTATTTAAACTTACTAACACTGATTAAAAGATTTGTCATCAAAATATTCCTGGACCGAATAGTAACATTTGTTTGTCAGAAATGTATGTAGTTCCTTTTTAAATATTTGCTGACCTATTTTATTTCTAATACTAATTGGTAATTTATTATATATGAGAGGTGCTCTGCAAAATATGCTTTTGTGCATCATTGTAGTTTTGCAGGGTACAACACATAGTTGGCCCAAATGACGTTTTCTTTCCCTTTTCGCAAATAAATTGATGTTTTGTCTTATATTTCGATGGTTGGGTATGGCTACAGCCAGCACCGACCATTTAAGGATCCCCTCGAAGAAAGGAGATGCTCAGAAATTAAACCAATTTGACGGTCACACATCTATGGATTGACCACGAGCCTAGTTGCTTAACTTCACCGAACACTTACGGACCGATGAGAGTATCTAGCTATGAGCGCCTCAAATAAGATTATAGATATCTTATGAAAAAGGTGGATCAACAATTTTGACCTTATTGTAATAAAAACAGTAAATTCATGTGTTGTGTTTGCTTATTAATAAAGTATCTATTTCAATTAGTAAGTAATCAAACTTAGACCGCACGTGTGGCGCAGTGGTTAAGACAGTTGCCTCGCCACTTCATATCGCTGGTTCGATTCCCGCGCAGAACAACTATTTGTGTGACCTGACCAAATAGTTGTTGTGAGTCTGGATGTACTTTGTGTCCATCAATTATATGTTTGTAAAGTACCCCGCGACACAGGGATTAATTCACCTAGACCGTAGTGTTGAAAAAAACGCAGATTTCACCTCGCGTTACCCTAAATGGCTCATACAAAAATAAGTGAGTATTTTGTAGGTTCTATAGAGATGAAATCACAATTCTGCGCAAAGGAAGAAATATAGTCATCCCAAAAAATATAGTCTCATGGTGATAGTTCTTTTTCCTGAGACGCTTCTACCAAAGCCGTGTTTCCAAGAACCGAAAATAGACACGTCAGTTGGATTTCACTGTTGTTTCAAGGAAATACAGGATTCTTTTAGTTCTATCAAAATCCATCTCATTCTATTCTGGGTGCACTTCAATAGTACTAAAGATAGTAGTCTCAAGATACACAAGTTTGTTAAATATAAAACAAAATACGTAAAAATATCGCATTGAAAGTTATTTAACCATGTACGTAAAGTTAAAATTATAATAAACTGGCTGTGCCCGCGACTTCAAACGCACATTTTGTAATGACTCCGTAAATGTTACATTAGAATATCTCTAATATATTGTGTCTTGTCGCAATATTATAAAACATTAACATAAAACTTACATATTTCCATACAATCTGTCATCTCCAATTCCCTATTGATATTTTACACCTTGAAGGTAAGACTTTTACAAACGTTGAATGTCATATTTATTTACATCGAAACAACAGCCTAAAAAATAACTTTCAGATTCCAGCTCTAAAAATGACGATATTCCATACAACTTTTCATCTCCCCTTTCAACCCGTTACAAGCCTTTTTTCGCATTAAAAAGTAACCTATGTCCTTTCTCAGGTTCTATACTATGTACCAAATTTCATTTAATTTTGTTCATTAGTTTTAGCGTGAAAGCGCGACAGACAGAGTTACTTTCGCATTTATAATATAATATTATTAAGGATCTGTAAATGATACTTCAGTGATCAATACGGTTAAAACCGGGAGCGATCACAGACTGGTGAGAGGCTCATTGAACCTAAATGTCAAGCTCCAGAGGTCCCGACTAATAAAATCTACGCTCCGACCTTTACCCATCCACATCCAAAACCCTGAACCCTTTCAGCTCGAACTGCAAAACCGTTTCGAATGCCTAGCAGATTGCGAGGAAGTGGACTCATACCATGACAGGCTCGTAGAAGCTGTCCATACGGCTGGGTCTAAGGTCTTCAAGGCCCACCGTACAAACAGAACCAAAAAGATCTCTGACTATACCCTGCAGCTTATGGACGAAAGACGGAAAATGGTTCTGACATCCTCTGATGATGCTACCAGATACCGGCAGCTCAACAGACAGATCTCAAAGTCTTTGACACGCGACACGCGCCAATTTAATACAAATTGTATTAAAGAAGCCATTGAGCGGAACAAAGGCTCTAAAGTGTTTGCAAGAGAACTGTCTGTTGGACAGAGCCAACTGACGAAGCTGAAGACTGAGGATGGCAGAATCGTCACGTCTAAACCTGAGTTGCTGGGAGAGATCGAGAGGTTCTATGGACAGCTGTATGCGAAAACCCAGTCACCTGTCGATAGTTGTGCCTCAGATCCCAGAGCACGACTAACCCAACACTTCACCGACGACATCCCGGACGTCAGCCTGTGCGAGATTAGAATGGCTCTCGAACAGCTTAAGAACAACAAGGCGCCTGGTGATGATGGAATTACGGCAGAGCTTCTGAAGGCGGGTGGTACATCAATCCTACGGGCCCTTCAGAAGTTATTTAACTCCGTCATACTAGAAGGTCAAACGCCAAAAGCATGGCACAGGGGTGTGGTGGTGCTCTTCTTCAAAAAGGGCGATAAAACCCTCTTGAAGAATTACAGACCCATCACACTGCTGAGCCATGTTTACAAGTTGTTTTCGAGGGTCATTACGAATCGTCTCGCACGCAGGTTTGACGACTTTCAGCCTCCCGAACAAGCCGGTTTCCGTAAAGGCTTTAGTACCATAGACCACATACATACGCTGCGGCAGGTTATACAGAAGACCGAAGAGTACAACCAGCCATTATGCTTAGCGTTTGTGGACTATGAGAAAGCCTTCGATTCGATCGAAACTTGGGCCGTACTGAGGTCTCTCCAAAGGTGCCAAATCGACTACCGGTATATCGAGGTGTTAAAGTGTTTGTACGAAAACGCCACTATGTCAGTGCGACTCCAGGACCAGAACTCGAAACCTATCCACTTGCAGCGAGGTGTGAGACAGGGAGATGTTATATCTCCGAAACTGTTCACCGCTGCATTGGAAGATGTCTTCAAGCTTCTGGACTGGAAAGGCTTTGGCATCAATGTCAATGGCGAGTACATCACCCACCTTCGATTTGCCGACGATATAGTAGTCATGGCTGAGACCCTTGACGACCTCGGTACAATGCTCGATGGCCTCAGCAGAGTCTCTCAACAAGTGGGTCTGAAAATGAACATGGATAAGACGAAAATTATGTCAAACATCCATGTTGCACCCACTCTAGCTAAGGTTGGAGACTCTGCACTCGAAGTTGTAGAGAACTATATTTACCTAGGACAGACCATCCAACTAGGTAGGTCCAACTTCGAGAAGGAGGTCAATCGTAGAATCCAACTCGGCTGGGCAGCGTTCGGGAAGCTACGTAATATCTTCTCGTCCCAAATACCGCAGTGTCGTAAGTCGAAAGTCTTCGACCAGTGTGTGTTGCCAGTGATGACTTACGGAACAGAGACGTGGTCGCTAACTATGGGCCTTATCAGGCGGCTCAAGGTCACCCAAAGAGCAATGGAAAGGGCTATGCTTGGAGTTTCCCTGCGAGATCGAATCAGAAATGATGAGATCCGCAGGCGAACCAAAGTCACCGACATAGCCCTAAGAATTGCCAAGCTGAAGTGGCAGTGGGCAGGGCACATAGCTCGTAGAGCCGACGGCCGCTGGGGCAGAAAGGTTCTCGAGTGGCGACCACGAACCGGAAGACGCAGCGTGGGCAGGCCCCCTACAAGATGGACCGATGATCTTGTGCGGGTCGCTGGAAAACGCTGGATGCGGATAGCGCAAGACCGGCAATTGTGGAGATCTTTGAGGGAGGCCTTTGTCCAGCTGTGGACGTCTTTCGGCTGATATGATGAAATGATACTTTCGATTTGAATGATCATCGATGTGTGGCATCTATTTTGTATCTGTATTTAGACGAATTATTCGTATAGTTGAGTCTGGTTCAAATATCGAACAGTCCATCTAAATGCAGTGTAACATATTGAACACATTAAGATTTAATAAAATAGCACGTCACATGTGTTCATACAAAGCCTAATAACAAAATATTAAAAATAACACTGCATTACGTCTGGGGATAAAATTTGATACTTTAAAAAATAATTAAAGTCCCATATACTTTAATTATTTTTTAAAGTATCAAATTTTTATATAGGTAAACAATTAATGTATGAATATTGTACATAAAATATGTTTTAGGTGAATTAGAACTTTTTTATCACTTTGACAGCAGCTCGTTATGGAGTCAAGAGGTGGCCGTGGACAGGGGATGCTTAACATCACCAGGGATAATATTACCTCCCTCCACGACGTTAACGTTACACGATGAAGTTGTGAATGGGGAAACGAAAATAATAATAACCAATTTGTTAAAATGTAAACAGTAGGATATACTAAGTAGGAAAACATGCATACTTGAGAGTTCTCCAAAAATGTTCTTGATGGCATGTGGACTATGGCTTATGCCCTCTCATTTAAATTTAAATTGGGGGAGTAACTATTATACCATTCTCCGATTAAGGGTAAAGATCATTTATATATCAAAAGAATACTCATATATAGAAAACAAAGTTAAGTACTTAAAGTTAAGTCGTACAGACGCCAGCACATCAAGCTACCCCAATCCGTCAAATTTCCCCAATTGAAAGTGAACCTTATGCTTTTGTGATAAAGTTGCAAATCTATAAAAGCAATTTGACAGATTGGGGTAGCTGGATGTGCTGGCGTCTGTACCTATTTTAATAATATGACACTTATGTTCAAAATAACCGCGGACTGAAGAAGTTGTTGAATGTTATTCCACTCTGATGGCTTACTATCATATTTCTCGTGCTATCGTTTCATTAAAGTTTACCGCGTCACTAGCATAGCTTTTTATAATATTTTTGGTCTACTATAAGAGTTAATTACTTACGTATGTTTTAAAAATCACAAAAGTTATTTCTTTGAAATATCGATGGTACCTATTCGATCGCGATTACGCAATCATTACAAGCTTTTCTATACCATGATGTAAAGTTATGTTCAAATTGATATGGCTTTCTTGTTATTTTTCAGCGAAATCCTCTTAAACCGTGTTTTGCTGAGAAGTAAACATAAGTGGACCGTCAATCTCAGGTCGGCGATACTAAATCGTGTGTAGTCTCCAGTGGTACTCACTACTCAGTTACGTTGATTATTTGACATGAAGTTTTTGCTTCTAACGCGTGGTCATGTCACAGACTTACTTTTTATGGATTTATCGATATTAAATTGAATTCGCCTAGTATAATATAACATAAGCAGTATGAAATTTTATACCGATAGCGAATGACTAACTACTTTTCATATTACTCAAATTATGAAAAGCTTTATAGTGTGAATATAATTTAAAATGCAATTATTTAGTTGGTAATGTCAACAATGTTCTTATACAGTAATGGTACGGTATGATACGGTATAGATGTCAAATACTTAAATATTTGACACATAAACCATACATTTTATTATGAAAATATATTAATATGTGATATTAATAATGAAATGAAATAATGAAATTTATTCAGCACTTGGGTATTAACATACACTTGTACTTGTCAAGTTCACAATGCAGTACATAAACATAGTCGAATATAAAAATCAATGCCACTTTTCGTTGTAATGTTATAACTCAACAACGCCTTTACCGATTTCGGTAATTTTGGTCTTGAATTATTCGTGGAAGTCCAGGGAAGGTTTGTACGTAGAGAAAATTTAAAAAAAGTCTTGGAAAAGTCTAAAATCAACATCTTTTAGCAATTTAAAATATTTTTTTGTTTGAATAAATGAACTTAATAATCATTTTTTTATTACTATGCCTTATACGTAGCGAAGCACGTACCGGGCCGCTAGTACAGTATAAAAATTACAAGAAATTAATTAGTCCGTCCGTGCGGTCTGTTTTATCAGATATATTTTCTTAAATCCTAAAATACTAATCTATTATTGCGAAATTTAGTTGTACAATATTAAAATTAAAGAATTGAAGGCAATGAGCATTTGGCTAGCGCAGAAGGCTCTTAACCAGTAGCTTAAATTAAACGACTAATACCCGAGGCCACCCTTTTGGGTTCGGGCCACAGCTCAGGGGGCCGCTGAAGCAAAAGGACAGAATTCTAAGAGAGGGTGTGATCAGTTGCACGGGATCACCGATGACGCGTTAAGGGGCCAGAGCGATCCTCGCCGTTGAGGAGCCTACCCTAGCTAACCTGCGGCTTTCTCTAGCTACCTAGGTGGACGACCCGGAGAAGAAAGCCACAAAGAAACTCCGGGCTTGCTTTTTTCTTCTTCTTTTGCTTTTTGTTTCTTTTTTATATCATGTTTTTTCTTACAATGTGATGGGCGTTATGTAGGCTAATGCACGCACAGAACCGTTGTCATCTAATGAATCAAAAAATTGTGAGATAATAAACAGTAACATTAAATTTCACTCAAGCAATTAGAATAACCTCTTGCTAGATGAGAAACCGGTGGGTACATCCGCGTACATTTACTAAATTAACAAGTCACACGAAGTCTACCAGAGGCGACGACTGTATGAAAAAATGAAATATTATGAGTACCCCAACAGCAGTTCGACCAGTTACCGCAAGCAGCACCTGTTCACGAGTATGACGTCAGGGCCAGCCATCGACTCCCTCGCCATATTAGAGGGAAGGAAACGACTCGACCCACAACGCCACCGCAAGCATTAACACACAATGGGAGCATGACGAGTACGATTAAAGTAAATAACGATCAGTACATTCATCAGTATATATATATATATATATATATATATATGTGTGTGTGTAAAATTTGAATTATTTCGTGGTACATATAGATATTTAGGTACACGGATTGTAGGAAATAATTTACAATAAGATTTATTTTATAACAGTAACAATATTTAACTAACTTAAATTAAGTTATCGTCAAGGATCATGTGTAGGTTTAATTATAATTTTAGCTATATTTTTACTACATATTGTCGAATGGTTCTGTCTATAAAAAAATAGAAACCATCAATTTAATCGTCCCGTGGAAGGGTGTTAGCAAGGGAATCCTAAATTTGATCTGCCAGTGTGTATCGTTCGTAGCTTAACGCAGAGCGCCTACCCTGGATTGGTACATGGTGCAGGTTCGAGACCCGCCGGATGGTTAAATTTATGATTTCCTTTTTTTGAGATTAATATATATCAGTATATATAATGCACTGATAAAATTATCGAAATAATAAGGCACAGTTAGTTTACGCATTAGTACTACGCGGATAAGTAAAAACTCGGTAGAAATTAGAAAAAAGCAAAATTGATATTAATTACTTTAAAACGTGTTTTTATTAAAACAAAGTGATAAGTAATAAAGCACACATGTAACCTCGTGACTACTCACTTATTATTTACATACTTATAATTACTATTTTATTGTTACCACTCGCGCTGAATTTTTATCACTGAATATGCTAAATTGTACCGAATATTATACTGTTCCTAATGAATTACGAGATAGGAATGTGTGTGTCATATACATATAAAAAAGGGGAAGCTGACTGACTGACTGACATATCAACGCAGGGCCTAAACTATAAGGGTTAGAAACTTGAAATTTTGCACAGGGGTTCCTTTTATAGCGTAGGGGAGCAATAAGAAAGGATTTTTGGAAATTCATCCCCTAAGGGGGTATAATAGGGGATAAACGTTTCGATGGAAATCCATCATTTTTGAAGTTAAAGGCATGAAAATTGGTAATTGGCCTTTCAGTTAAATATAAAACAATTTGGCATTTTAGGAAATTCCACCCCTATGGTCGTAAAATAGGGGATCTAAGTTAGTACGAAAAATGTGACATTTTTAAGTAAGTTTAACGCGGGTGAAGTCGCGGGGCACAACTGGTATGGCACAACTCGTACATATGTCTGTTTTATATATTGTAGACACGGGTCTCAATCACGATAGAAATTTAATGCTTTCTGTGATGGAAACCAACGATATTGTATTTTTAATAAGAAAAGGTAATATTACCTAACCTTCCACTGACCTAGATTAAATAAAAATAAAAATATAATTAGTTTATTTTGGACCGGAATCCATAGTGTTAGTAACAGTAATCTAAAAAACTATGTTAGTAATATATTAGGATTTACATTGAAATAAGTACATAACAGGATACCACTATTACACATACCAGTTATATGTAATTGCGGTATCCTTGGTTATGTGTACGCGTGTCCAGTGCTGTATAATGCCGAATGTCTGTCCACGCCAAGTCTGTTGCCCACAGTCTTCAGGAGGCTGTTGGAACTGCCACGAACCCACTGTAACAAGGACGGTATACGTTTTCTGATGATAGCCGAAAAGCCGCCATCAACCCCACTACCACCAACCCCAATTGTGTTCAACATCCCTGAGGCACTACAATGGTGTCACAACCCCAACAGCGCCCTAAAGGCAATATTATATTGGATACGCAGGGTCCTGTATACTTCTTGAGTGTAATTTATCCACAGGCTGCACGTGTACAAAGAGTGACAATATACTTTGAAAAGCTAGATTTTTGCTTGTTAGAATAGCGAGCAAACCTGTGGGAAAGCATATTAGCTCCAATGCACAGGGCCCTGCGCTCCCGTTCCATATCCATGTCATTCTTCAGCGATTCCGTGACCCAGTGCCCCACGTACTTAAAGCTATTTACTTGTGCTCGATAGCACAAGTAAACAGCTTTAAGTACCCCGATGGGTCCCATTGAGCGTTACTGGAGGTACTTTGTAAGACTTATTACCTGCCTTGAATACAAAAAGTACACTCTTGGTTGTGTTGTACCTAAGACCATGAGCCACAGAAAATCGGTCACATATGCCCATAAGTTAATTTAGTGCACTATTTGATGGGATATTTGGAAAAAAATATAATAATCACGAAATATTTTACCTACCTACACAATATTTCGCGATTATTAACCTTTGACAAAGGCTGGCTAAAAAGCCACTAATACTTAATAAGTAAAATTAGATTTGTTGTTTATTTTATTTCATTTTTTGTAATGTATTTTTATTGTATTTTATTTTATTTTTTGTAATGTATTTTTTTTGTAATGTATTTTTTTTGTATCATAATTTTATTTTATTTCTGTATTGTATTTTGTTTTTGTATAGAATTTTATTTTATTTTTAGTAATGTATTTTATTATTGTATTGTATTGTATTTTATTTTTGTATTGTTTTTTATTTTATTTTTTTGTAATGTATTTTTTTATTTTGTATTGTATTTAATTTTATTTATTGTTATGATTTTTTGTATTGTTATTTATTTTTGTAATGAATTTTATTTTATTTTTTGTAATGTATTTAATTTTATTTTTGTTTTAATTTTTTTTAATTTTTGTATTGTATTGTATTTTATTTTTTGTAATGTATTTAATTTTATTTTATGTTTGTATTGTATTTAATTTTATTTTTGTAATGTATTTTAGTTTTTGTATTTTATTTTATTTTTGTATTGTATTTTTTATTTTTGTATTTTATTTTATTTTTTGTGTTGAGTTTTATTTTTGTAATTTAATTTATTTAGTTATGCATTTTATTTTATTTTTTGTAATGTATTTTATTTATTTTTGTGTTGTGTTTTTTAATGTGTTAATTTTTTTGTATTGTATTTAAGTTTTTGTAGTGTATTTTATGTAATTTATGTTATGTTTAATGTATTTAATCAAATTATTTGTAATGTATTTTATTTATTTTTTTGTAATGTTTGTTATTTTTTGTATTGTATTTTATTGTTCATTTAAGGTGCTTGTCGGTGGGTGTTTTTTCCATTGTTTTATTCATTTTCAACTCGTTCTTTGACTTCTAGATACAACGCTATTACCACATTTTTGTTGCTCCAAGTGAATTAACCTTAGTCTGCCCCAATATCTCCTTAGTTTCTCAATTAGCTATTGTTACTGACTATAACTGGTGAACTATAACTGAAAAATAGTGAAATTTAAGATACTCAGTGGAGTGTGTTATGGATGTTTTTAGTGATACCTGCCTGTTTAATTAACCTTAGTCTGCCCCAATCTCTCCTCAATTTCTCAATGAGCTATTATTACTGACTATAACTGGTGAACTTTATCTGAAAAATAGTTAAATTTAAGAAACACAGTGGAGTGTGTTATGGATGGTTTTAACGATACCTGCCTGGTATCGTTAAAGTTCTTCAAAATATCGCTCTTCTTGTTTAGATCATATTGGAACCTATAAAAGTATAGGTATGAGTTATACATAACAGGCTTGCTATTCAACCATGATTCTCAACTCCGGTCATTTCGAACTTGGAAGTCAATAGCGATATGCTGACGTCATTTCTGTCTTTAGTGAAAATGAATGCGGATATTATCAAGCGATGAATCAAACGGAAAAGGTATGTTAGCTATGTCCGATATCCATTTTACGGAATGTGGGATGAACATTTTGAATACTGCCTTCGCAGATAATGAAGTTCTGGGTTAAAATCTCGGGTCGATTCGAAAAGAATTACTGGAAACAACTTCTAATATCAGCCCGGAGTCAGGAAGTAAGCAGCAGTCAGGAGGGTGTCAATCCGTACTCGGCTAGCCCATCTTATCGGATCATTAGAGCGAGGGTGCAGAGTCCACCTGCGCCCTCACATGTTTCCTATTATGCCCCCTTCTATGTCTCTTTAGTCTAGCGGCAGCGTGTTTAACCGCAGATGATGAGGTACTTATTGACTTAAAATCCTGGGTCGAGCCAAAAAAAAGGTGATATTGGTATTTTTCTGGGAAGAATAATTGTATGAGTTTGTATTTCCAAAAGAAAATTAGTATATCAGTTATCTGGTTTCCATAGTACAAGCTCTGATTAGTTTGGGATCAGACTGATGGCAGTGTGAATGAAGTCCCAGAATATTATTATGGTGTCAGCCCGCAATCTGACACGCATTGGTATTACATACCAATGCTTCGGAGAGCACGTAAACATGACTGTCCTGTACCTCAGCCGTCTCTCTTTCCCGTCTTATCGCTATTCATTCCATCGGGTCTTGGAAGTGATGTACTAGGAAGTGCCCCTTATGTTTGTGCACACTCTTGTGCACTATAATATGTCAGATGGCTATTCTCTATTGAGACTAACCGCTTTGGTTGGAATTCGACCAGGAGGACACTATACACAGTTTTATTCAAAAACTGGACAATTCAGGCGTATAAAAGTACCAATTATCTTGGGCGAAAATCTAGTCAAATGAAACTAATCAAAAAGGTCATCCGTGAGAGAAGACACTACAAGTTTAAGTAGGTATAGAAATACCGACTCGGATACTCCTCATCATAAAGTATCTAAATTTTGCGCTTGATCGTCGACTCCTCGGCCACCATCTATATTATAATATGTGGGTGATATATTATTCTTCTATTTCTTGTGTGGCAAATATTGCGCATCTTATTTCATCCCGTAGGGGGTGTAGAAGTCGACCCGTAAGTATATCACCCAGAGAACGGGCAGCAGCGTTTCTCTGTGTTCTAGTAGAT
Source organism: Pseudoips prasinana (assembly GCA_951640165.1). Lineage (NCBI taxonomy): Eukaryota > Metazoa > Arthropoda > Insecta > Lepidoptera > Nolidae > Pseudoips > Pseudoips prasinana. Next base: position 17,918,618 of record OX621245.1, read on the forward strand.
GTCAATTATTCTTAAAGAAAGTATGCAATTACTCTAATCTATTCTTCTCGATTATGCACTAAAGACACTCTTTTTATTTTGATAATATTAAATTCATATCACCGACGTTTTACTAATTAAGCAATTTTCTGCTTTAAGTATTAGGTACAAAAATAACGGTTAAATTAAGTAATTTGAATATTAACGAGAGCTCGGAAGCGGTTCTTAAATTCAATTATCCTTTTATAATTACACCCGCAATTTGTTTAGGTATCTATACTTTCTCCCACTCGCCTACGCTACGTTGAAAATAGTTGGACGTGGAAGGCGTGTTATCAGCATTGCGTAAAAGTTGAACTTCTGTAAGTTCCGTGCTCCTAGTAATATTTTTTTCTACCGTTTTTGTTTTCTCAGTATATGTTTGTTTGATAATTTCATCCGCAATATGGTTTACTCTCTTCATATATGAATATTAAAATAGTTTTGTTGCAGGTTTCGACCAAGAGGACATTATTCTATTAGATAGATGGCGATCTAAGAAGGATAAATAAAATAAAAAGGTTTTTATTCACGTAGACTTTAAAAAAGCGCTTGTAAATAGTCAGAACATGTTTGTAGTAATATAGTTGTATACATTAGATATTATTTCTAGTAACATAGATATTTAGGTACATCTTGTATGAAAACATTTATAAAATTTATTTTATTACAGAAATGATATTTAGCTAGCTCGTATCAAGTTATTGTCAAGAGATAATTTAAACCAACATTAGGTCTTTGAGCCCCCGTGAATTATCTATGTTTGTGGAAATTAATGATTCTATTTCTGGCACACTCTTCGGGATATGTAGACTAGATTTTAAATAGATGGCAATCTATCTGCAATCAATTATACTTAATATATCAATATATAAATATTCCAAAACCTGGAATGTGACTAGAGTAAACTTCTGTAACTTAAAAATCATTTTCAGTTTTCCAAACTGATTTTCATCGAACATACTATATAATATGTAGTTTAACTGATATAGATTTTTGTTTGTGTCTAGCGGTAGCGTGTTAAACCACTGATAATAAGGTTTTGGGTCAAGCCAAAAAGTGTTAATAGGATTTTTCTGCCGAGAAAAACATTTAGTAGCAGGAAAGGAAATAGATTTTATTACACGCGCGTGTCTCGGACAGGAAACTAATTTAAATTACGTATTAAAGTTAAGCACAAAAAAGGGAAATCATAAATATAACAAAATCTTATTCAATAACAAAAAAACAATATTTTCATAGTATTACTTTACTTATAATGCTTCAAATAAAATAATAGGTTGGAAAGTGTTCTCAGTACCACACGAATCCAAATGTGAATATACCTGTCGGCCATGTTTCCAGAATAAGTACACAAGCGAGGACCTGTATATGAGGCCATTTATATTTGTATGTCCAAGCTGTTGGTCTTCCTATTAAATAAATAAATACAAAGTCGATGGATAAAACAAACATCCTCCGAAACGGTGTTAGCAAGGGAATCCAAAATTTGATTTGTGGTGACATTTCTATTTCATCTGTTTTGATAAATGTTACTATGGAAATTTCTTACAAACTAATTTACTGTTAGATGTTCAGCTCCTATCTGTCCCTAACTTTACTTTTACTGTTTCACCGAAGAAAAGAGGTGAGCATGGACTCAAGCTGTATATCAAATATTACTACACTCTGTCTGAGTTTTGAAATAATATTACAACGCATAAGAAATCTGGGTGGAATAAATATTATACATACATTAGCTGTGCCCCGCGGTTTTACCCGCGTTCAACTTTATAAATTATCACAGCTCCTCCCCCGTAGGTGATAGCGTGATAGTATGTAGCCTATACGTTGACCCGACTTCTTACTAATACTCTTGCAAAATTTGAAGCAACAGACTAAAATTCTAAAAATATATTTTTGGCTTCGATATCGACTGCAGATCACGCCCCAAGTATCCTTTTAAAAAAATATTCAATGTACAGTTTTGACTTTCCTATAATTTTATTATATGTATAGATGTATATGCAAATGTTGAAACACTGTAATCGTTTATTCATTTTAAAAGTAAATAATTAAATTAAATAATGGAACTAATTATAATATATACTTACGCTAACAATTAGAAAAACTACAGAAACCCTATTTACACTATATACAAATTATATATAATTTTATTTCAGTTGCTTAATTAGATATGCTAATTGAAGTCTATAATAAAATTGTGTAACATTTACTTAAATATGACCGTGACATGCTGTTTCCAGGCAATGTGTAAACAATTATTATGTAATGGACAATGTTTATGTTTAAGATAGTTTCCCTTTTAAAAAAGAATAGTTGATTTACTTTCTACAGTTACTCAATAATGTACTATGTCACCATTCGGTCGTAATACTACCACTACAAAAACCGTTCTTACTACCTACGATATAAAGACGCCGTTGAAAGCTACTGATATGTTGTTGATAGTACCTATGTCAAAGTCAATGAAAGACGAAGGGGTATTTGTAACAAGACGTTTTTTTATTTGCCAAACTCAACCTTTTACAAATTACAGCTTTGAATAAAAGGTATTGTCTATGTCAAACGTAATTGTCAATTGTCACAACAATGTTTAGGTAATGAAACAGTTTTTAAAAAACCTACTGTTTGAACTAGGTTTAGTTCATGTAAAATTCAATAAATAGTTCTTGTAAGCGTTGAATTGAATCATTAAAGAAATAGTAATTTAACTGAAATAGGTTTGAAATTTGTTTGAAAATGAGCTTTATCTGTATGTACAGACGCCAGCACATCAAGCTACCCCAATCTGTCAAATTTCCCCAATTGAAAGTGAACCTTTTGCTTATGTGATAAAGTTGGAAATCTATAAAAGAAATTTGACAGATTGGAGTAGCTGGATGTGCTGGCGTCTGTACTATATATTTAATAAATAGTAAAAAATATAAAAATAAATGGACGTAACATAAAGGATTAATTTGCCTATGTAACTGGACTACGATGCGTGACATATGTTAAGTTGGATAATATCTATTGAAATAAAAACTACTCGACATTAATATCGATTATTAATTTGGCAACACCAAGCGACAACAAACACCCACTTTTTCCTGGATCGTGCTAAGAGTTAGTCGTCAAAATAAGGTGTCGATAGGTTTTACCTTTTTGGTATACTCGATTATAGAAGCGTTATAGTGTCATAATAAATATATATGTGTTAAATACATGTGGATTTTTTTTATTTCCAATTTATGTACATACTAACTGTCCTATTAATAAAAATCGCTTCTCGCTCGCAGTCCGTAGCTAATCTTGGACTAAGCTCTGTTATTCCCAGAGTAACGACATATTAACTTCGTATTGAAACAACTATAAATAAACTGGGATTAAGCTCGGATTAACAATACATTCCTTACACCGAGATTAATGTACGTGGGATGGTAACCCACTCAATTAAAAAGAAAAAAACAGAGTGAGTAACCGGTGAACTACATGCTTGACGATGACATTAATGACAGTGACAGACAATATTTTGAGTTTGAAATCTTGAGAAATCAACGTTTTTAGCGTGTTCTGCTCAGTGCACTTCTGGTTCGTTTTAGAGTTCTATTAATTTTAAAATGAATCAAAAACGCAGTCGCTCTCTTAACTGGGATGAAGAAGAAAAGGTAAATCATGTCTATAATTATTGTTGCGTGGTCTTTATTGGTACAGTGGTTTTTTTTGTTATTGATGACTAGCATCCTACTTGTTCCAGCAATTATTTCGATCAGTGCTGCAAGAATATGCACACATTATAGAAAATAAATGCCTCCACACGAATACTAACAAAATAAAGACTAAAGCGTGGGAGGAAGTCTACAAGAAGTACTACTACTACCTACTTGGTATTTTGATTATTATGATAGTCGTGTAGATAGTTTAATGGTGTTTTGCGTGTTTCTGATACATAATTATGTTCTTTACTCTTTCCAATGACCTAAATCTATTCTACAATTCTAGCATACTTAATTTAAATGTATTTATAAAATAGATAGAATTACATTTTAATATTCATACAATTTATCTTCTGTGCTCCAAGGTTTAACGAGTTAAATTTCCGATCGAGAACTAAGCCAGCTAAAAATGGATTCCTACGCACTTTGTAAACTTCACTTGCCGCAATGGAATCTGATTTTCAACCGAATCTATTTCATTTATCAACCTCAAATTATCAATAAAATAATCAACGAAGGCAATCAAAACGAATTTTGAGGTTAGAATGTCAGTCTATCAATCAGTCGCTAAACTAGGTGGTAACAAGGATTAACTTTTACTCCGAGAGTAACTTCGGATATAAAATATTATTATCTAGGTATAAAAATTTAACTGACTGCATGTGTAGCTAAGTGATCCGAGAATTTTGTTCTGAGTTTGGGTACCTTTGGGTGCCTTTGTGTGCGCGAATGTCATGTTTGTCATACCCATCGGGGTAGTCGTTAAAAAATGAACCCAATGATACTCACGCACAAGCTTACTCACAAGCCAATTAACGAAGGATCTTCTCCCGGCGATAAAAGCAAAAGCCTCTGATCAGATTGTGAAATAAACTTAATTAAACGATTGGGCAAAACTTTACAAAAATGCTAGGTCAATAATCTTGCGAAAATTAGCGACACATACTTTCCATTTAGAGTGGCGATTTTGAGAATTTAAGTAATATTGTACTTTATGTAAGAATAATATTATCAAAATTGAGTATAATTAAAACTCTAGTTAACACAACAATGGTTATGATCTTAAAAAGGTTTAGCAAGAATTCACTACACACAGAAGCTTTACTAAAGTTGGTTTCATTAAAAAAGCAAAGTACTTTTAAATAACATCCAACCCATTGACCTGAGCACCAGGTCGTCGGTAAACGAATTTTTCTACTAATATCTAAAAGGAGTTTCTTAATTTTCTCATAGGTTACCTCTCATAGGTACACCGATAACTTCGGGGTAGGACCCGTTTTTTTTTTATTTATAACTTTATGCACATAAAATTGTACAAAGGCGGACTTAATGCCCTAGGCATTTTCTGCCAGTCAACCTTAGGGTGGTGCAGAGAGAGCATGGTAGGTGCACAGATCATAAGCTAAACATTAATAGTAGTTCATGGTTCATCAACAGCCTGATATCGTTCACTGCTGGACGTAGGCGTCCCCAAAAGGTTTCTATAACGTTGCCATTTGGAGGGGTTTGCCGTAGTCACCGCGCTTGGCATGCGTGTTGGTGACCGCAGTTAGATGGTAGCTAGTACACAGGTGGCGCTGTTGCCCGACTACCTGGTGTATCCCTTAGTCGCCTTTTACGACACCCACGGGTTGGTATGGGGTGGCCCTGTTCTTCTTTCTAGGCTGGAAACTACACGGCAATAATTTATGATGACTATTCTTTTTTCAGAATATTAGTCATTAGCTTGCATGGTGCTTCCATATAATGCTTGTTAAGATCGGATAATTATTGTAGGGTGTATTAAGAAAATAAATAGTAGGAAAGAGCCAGGCGTCGTAAAAAATTAAGTTTTTATACAAAAAATCGCTCGAGTCTTAATAAAATCTAATCCATGTTTGTGTCAATATTACAGCGCAAAATAGAACGAACTTTTTGACTGCACGTGTGGCGTAGCGGCTAAGATAGTCACCTCGCCGCTTCGTATCGCGGGATCGAAACCCGCGCCAGACAACTATTTGTGTGACCCATAAATAGTTGTTCTGAGTCTGGATGTAATTTGTGTCCATCTATTATATGTTTGTAACAGTACCCCGCGACACAGGGGTAGCCTAGTGTGGGCGTTAATTTTAATAAAAAAATATATATATTACTTACTAACACGGTATTATTGCGAGCTTCAAAATGGATGTAATTGGTGTCTGTATTATGTGTTTGTAAAGTACATCGCGACATAGGGATTAGATTCCCTAGTGCAGTTGTTGCCTTTTCAGTTAAAAAAAATCATAAAAAGTTAGGTAAGTTTTAGTACTATATGTCTTAATTAATAAGTAGATATTTATTCGTGTCTGGATGCAACAAACCCTCTATGAACTCTATTTTCGTGTTTTTTTTGTTTGTATTATTCTAAATAAACTTTTTATTTTTATTCGTCTTCACATGGCTACTAAAAGAATAGAATAATTTTCGAATTTCGAATCGGCCAGTATGTCTAGTAACATTGAGTTTTAACCATTTAGTCACGAAGGACCATATTATAAAAAATAAACCACCACTGCTCTCCACTCTGTGCAAACTTTGTAAAACTTTACCGGGAGAAGTGTCTTCCTCCTCAATGTTTTGTTATTCTCTGTCATTTAATTATCTCCTTTGTACCTACTTTAACTTCTGGCTTAATTCACGTGAATTCTTCAAACATAGAAATCTTGCTCTTTCAGTTTGCCTTTTGTGTTCTATTAAAACTCTCTTTTATGAAATTTATTTACATAATTCCCTATTTATTTAAGAACTCGGCAACATTTGTGTAATAAAATCTTATCGTAAGATAAACGGAAATAGAAGACTAGGCGCTCGGTTTAAATTAAGGTTTTTTTTGTTATAAGGTTTTAAATCTTGACTTAAGCAGTTGTGTTAATATTGTTTAATCTTTTAATAAGTTTAAGTGATTGGAATACTATACAATTTATATTCAGGATCATCTCACTATCGATGAGTCGGGATAGTAAGGTGGATTCATCACATCTTGCTCACTTACCATATCTATTTTTCAAATATACACTGCCATTTAATACCAAACTAAGTAATATCTATGGTAACAAGACAACTGATAAAATTACTTATATATATCTAAATACATACATACTATTATAGACAAATTACACCCAGATACAGAACAAGTAATCGTGCTCATCATACAAAAATATTTTTTATGCTGAATTGGTTTGCGTTTGATCACGATCTCACCTGATGGTAAGTGAAAATGTGGTCGAAGGTGGTCATATATAAACCCATGTTATACGAGTCTGGAAACACGTCGTTCCGGGTTTTCCACAGACTTCGTACGGCATGCTGGGATGTCAACAACAAAGCGGTGGCGACCCGCCAGACGCCTGGTAGTCCGATAAAAAAAATGTTCGATAAAAACCCACGAACTTAGGTTTATCAGTCAGGGCCACCACTATAATAGACCAACATATAACATTAACATTCTAAAAACAGCCAGTTGTTCGCTACCGTCAGTCTAGAGAGAAAATACTAATTGGGTGTAAACAATTGTTCAATAATGGCCTTCCCGTGATTCAGGCAATGAATATAATGAATACAGTGAAAGTGATAATATTTTAAAGAAAACGAGTCAAAATGACGCGCCTGTCGGCGTGGTTAGTAAAAGCTTGTCTTTCACGCCGCAGGTCGTGGGTTCGATTCCCACCCAGTACAGATATTTACATAATAATGTCCCTTTGTCCTTGAGTCGTGTTCTTTAAAATATTGTTGTTTTACATATAACCAAATTTTACAAAATATTGTTACGTTCTATCACTTTCACTGTATTTTTTATATTTTATTGCCTGAATCACGGAAGGCTCAGGAGTCTGGGTGTAATTATTAATTTATATAAGTATGTATTAACAAAAGAAAAGTAGTATATGTAATATATTAGTTATCTGGTTTCCATAATACAAGCTTTGTTTGTGATCAGATGGCCGTGTGTGAATAATGTCCCAGAATATTATTATCATCATCATCATATCAGTCGGAAGACTGCCACTGCTAGACAGATGCATCGCCCAGAGATCTCCACAATTTCCGGTCTTGCGATATCCGCATGCAGTGACTTCCATATAATTAAATATTATTAATAATGCTTTTTTATAGGAACCATGTTAAGTTCTATAGAGAAAAAGTGTAAATAGTGTAATTTGTTTTATGTATAAACGCATGAAACACATTACATGAATGAGTTGCTTGTAACACACGCTTAAAGTAGAGCGCAACAAGTACGTTCAGAACATTGGAATGTTGCGCCTTATTGTTGTTATTTATAACGAAAGGCCTAGTTTAGCGTTAAATTTATCAATGTCAATATCATATTACAACATGGCATCCGATTAATTAACCGCTGGCATGCTACCACAGTTAATGAGAACACGAATAACTCGGGTTATAGACACCTCAATTAAGAAATCGTGGTGTACACTATAGACTTGAGTTTGAACTGATTAATTTTGAAATTTGTGACATATTTGAGCACAAAAATATCGTAATAATATCCTGGGACATTATTCACACATGGCCTTCTGATCCCAAATTAAGCAGAGCTTGTACTATGGAAATCAGATAGCTGATATACTACATATACAACTTTTCTTTTATAAATACATATTTATATAGATAATTACACTCAGACATAGGACTAATAGACATGTTCATGCACACAAATATCTGTCCTAGGTGGGAATCGAACCCACGACCTGTGGCGTGAAAGGCAAGCATCTACCAACCACGCCAACTATAGCGTACGTAAACCTCTTTCACTTTCTACACGTTGTAATATTATTTTAGCCGTGTGGTTTCCGACCGATAAAGAATAATAGAGCTCACCCATACCATCCCGTGGTTGTCGTAAAAGGCAACTAAGGGATACACCAGGTTGTCGAGCAGCAGCGCCTCCTGTGTACTAACTACCATCTAAATGCGGTCGCCAACTCGCATGCCAAGCGCGGTGACTACGGTAAATCCTTCTAAATGGCAACGTTATAGAAACCTTTCGCGGAGGCCTTTGTCCAGCAGTGGAAGATATCAGGCTGATAATGATGATGAATATAATTTTTACTGTGTTCACTATTTTTTTAGGGTGCCGTACCAAAATGTTAAAAAGGAACCATTTTTTGAGTTCCGTGGCCAAATGGCTTATCTTTATAGATTCGTCATGTCTTTCTGTCCGCCCGTACGTCACAGTCAGTTTTTTTCTGAAACTATAAGAGCTGTACCCACTATTGGTAATTAGATGTATTCTGTGAACCGCATTAAGATTATCACACAAAATAGAAGTAAAACAATAAATTTTGGGGTTCCCCATACTTAGAACTGAAACTCGATTTTTTTTATTCAATGTATTCAACCATGTAGGATATGTATGGATAGATCTTCGAAAGTGATATTGAGGTTTTTAATATCATTGTTTTCTAAACTGAATATTTTGCGTTTGCACTTCCAAAGTGGTAAAATGAGTGTCCCCCCTCCTGTAACTTGTAAAATAAATAATGATAAATAAAAAAAAAAATATATGATGTACATTACCATCCAAACTTCCACCGAAAATTGGATTTTACCGAGATCTAGTAAGTAGTTTTTTTTTATTCGTCATAAGTCAAGTCAAGACCCAAAGGCAAGCATTTGCCAACCACGCCAACCCGCCCATCATTATAATGCGAATCCGTCCGGCGCCCGTACACCTAAGCAACTTTTAATGCATAATGAAATAATAAAGAGTTATAAATATTATTTACTCATAACTTTATCTTTAATTTGACAATTAAAATGTTTGTGTGTTTACAAAATATGCCATTGCAAATGGGCAACTTCAATACTTACTTACTTATCGTATGGGCAGTGGTTACCCTAGTGTCAGAGTTGTTCAAGCCGCCCAGTAGGCCTCTGACATGGCTTAACGACTGTTGTCTAATGACTACAAACGTGCCCTCCGAAGCACGGCGACGCTCAGAAATTAAACGACTTTGGTGGTCACCCATCTATGGACTGGCCGCGAGTCTAGTTGCTTAACCTCGTCGATTACTTAAGGGCCGGTGAGAACATCTAGTTATGAGCGCCTCAACTTCAATAATACATATATAAAAGGGGCTTTGCAAATTCAAAAACACAATACTTTTGTTTTAGATTTATGATAAAAATTTCTTTATTTTCAAAGTTTGGTGAGCAAAACATCCTAAATTACAGTTGATAAGAGGTTTTTTAATAGTCAAAAACCTTTTACTGACATACTTGGTTATATGGGCCTGTTTGGTAATCCCAAAATAGGTAGAGCCTATACTATGGCAACTGATAAAAATACTTATATGTTTCTTCATCATCATCATAATCATATCAGCCGAAAGACGTCCACAGCTGGACAAAGGCCTCCCCCAAAGATCTACACAATTGTCGGTCTTGCGCTATCCGCATCCAGCGACCCGCACAAGATCATCGGTCCATCTTGTAGGGGGCCTGCCCACGCTGCGTCTTAAATGTTTCTTAATTCATGCATATTATGGGTAAACTACACTAAGACACATACTATTGCGAGTTGCGAGCTAACTGTTTTATGAGATGAATTGATAGATAATATTATAGAAAATAATATTATTATATATGTATGTATATGAACCAGAAATAATATTATAAATGAAGAAAGAAAATTTATTGATTAAACTAAGGTAAAACACTTATCACTAACAACTCATTACTTATGGTACTTTGATTGGTTTATGGTAAACGGTTATCTAAATGCAATGGTTAAATGGTAATTGAGCTCGGTCACTGGTTGATCGCGAACTAACTTAAAATGGTTATAAAGTTATGAAAGTAAACGCGCACCAATGTGCTTGCGATGCACATATGGAAAACGCTGACGTTTTCGGTTGCATAGCTCCGAACACAGATCAATAATCTTGCTGATCTAACAAAGATTTGTTCTGAATGGGAATCGATCCCACGATCTTTGGCTTACTAGTCAGGGTCACTAACCAATGGGCCCTCGTATATATGAATAACTATCAACTCCTTAAAAGAAGTTACGGAACTTTCGATGGACGTGTAAAATAAAATAAAATTTTATACCAACGTGTTAAGTCGTTACGGAAAGTTAAGTAAGTACGTGGTCCGCGCAATTTTTTTACATAAGAACCTTCTCTTGACAATAACAAACACAATAAAAAAAGAAATAGTGAAATCGGTCCAGCCGTTCACGCGTGATGTCGTGACAACGGAAAACGGGTTTCATTTTTATATATATAGATTAGTACTATGAGAATATAAATAACGTGAGACCAGCTACCCCAATCTGTCAAATTTCTTTTATAGATTTTCTACTTTATTACATAACCATAAAGTTCACTTTCTATTGGGGAAATTTGACAGATTGGGGTAGCTTGATATGCTGGCGTCTGTAATTAAATTTATCATCAGTTGCAGAATAAAGTACAATGAATAAAAAAAAATGATTGCTGTTTTGTTAATTGTATAAGCCTGGCGCGCCCGCAGCGTTCCTATCCTCTATTAGAAATAAACCAAAATTTATTAAACTTTTAAAATATTCACTAGACATAATTGAAATGGCAATATAATGTTTGCCGGTTCATTCATCTTATATGCATGATGTAATCTGTCTAATTAAAGACATTATGTTTTTGAGAGGCACGTGAATTTAATACATGTAAGTAGTATAAAACCTTTAAACAAAGGACTTTCAACAGGAAATGCCGGAAACATATCACTTTGGGAGAGGAGAGATTACTTTTAATCTCTTTTATATTGGGGACAAAGCTTGTGAGAACTCAATTGTGATTTTATCTCATTTCCGTCTTGGGTTTCCTTTAATATGTTATAACGTTTGTGACAAAAAATAGGTTCGGAATGTTTTAAACATAAATTAAAACTCCTAAGGATTCAATTCGCAATTTAATCCAATCTCTCCCTCAGTTACCATTAATTCTAGTGATATTAGGTATAAGTTTTCCTTTATTGCTCTATATTCCTTTATTCGCAAACAAATAAATAATATTCTGGGACACTATTAACACACGGCCATCTGATCCCAAACTAAGCAGAGCTTGTTCTATGGAAACCAGATAACTGATATAATACATATACTACTTAAAAAAAAGATTAGCGACTTCGACTCAACCGAGAGACATTCGTGTGTTCATTTGTTGTCTTGTAACGTAGCATGTGGATTCGCTTCGCGGGAGGGAGGGGGGGGGGGGGGGGAGGCTAATAGAGCCTTGGAGGCCAGTATGAAACTTAACCTTATTACTCTCCCGTGATTATGAAGTGCCTCTGGTATATTCACTTTAAACTTTCACGTATCATAATTATGCAACAACATTGTTAACAAGTATTAACGCGACATACCTTTTTTTTGTTATTATCCCGACGTTTGACCAAGTCGCATTGATCGTGGTCACGGGTCAAGATTAGTCGCGTCAATACCTGTTCACAACGTCTCTGCTATGTTTGCTGAAGCGCGGACAGACGATTATTTTGCTAGCATAAGAAAACGTAGTGATTCAATGCTTTCTCACTTACTTACTGCTAATGGTATCCTTACACATATTAATCCGTGAACTCAAAAAAGTGTGTGGGAATTGTTACGCTCGGTGGCCGCCATGGCCTAAATTCGTACAGTAGGATTTCTTCGTTTTCTCTCACCAATTTATCTATATCTTAGCTTCGTCGCACATCTCTTATCTAGTAATGTTTATATTTTTTCTTTGTTAATTAATATTATTTAATTATAGTTGGATTATTGCATTTGATTTATAAGTTTTCTGAATAAAGATAATGATTTTACACTCTTTTAGTGCATCCGATTCTTAAGTCTACTGCTATAAAATAATTATATTAATTGGTAATATAAAAACAAAATTACCGTTGGCCTTTCATCGTTTTTGGCACATGCGAAAAACTATTAATTAATATTAATTGAATTGAATATCTATTATACACAAAAACAAAAATCGTAATTGTTTTGCTCTAAATTCGCAAGAAATTCTGTGGGTAGGTACGTATAAATTTATTAATTTATGGTTCAGATGTTTATTCACTATACTTAACAGTAGTATATGTGGTACTACTGTTAAGTGTACAGTAAATAAGGTATGAAAACAGTTTAGTGATAGAAATTATTGAATTTATGATAACAAAACAAAGAAAGGTTTATAAGTTTTTCCCCGAATATTTGAGGTTCATTTTCTTTAGTATATTATCTTAATAAAGAAAGCGAGAAATAGTATTATAGGATAACAAACGGAAATATAACGACATGAATCTTAACGTGGAGCCGTGTTCATTTAAAAACAAGGTAGGTATTAAGTTAAAGTAAGCTCGGTAATAGGTGTGATACCTAAGTAGTAAGCACGGAATCGATGTGATTTCCATCTCTAATTACAGGACTAATAGTTTATTAGGAATATATAATTAGATAACAAAGAAATAAAATTAACATTGGTAATTATAAAGCTGAAGTAGAAACAGTCATTTGGAGCACTTTGAAATGGGATCAGATCAGGTGGAGATGCACTGCTTTTATGAATTAAAAGCAGTTACTGATTGTACGTAGCTTATGTTACGAAAATGATTTTAAATATTACATAAAATTTAATAAATTACACTAAAATTAAAAATTATATTAATTTTAGTGCCTAAAAAATTATATAGACGGAGACTTTAACAAAGCGCTTGTAAATATCCGGAATATGTTTGTATATATAGTTAACTATATTAATACAAACATGTGCCGAATAATATCGTTATCATTTAGAAATAACATTTAATTAACGAGAGTATTCATTACTACTATAGTTACTTAGGTAGTTTATTTAAAGTATTGTCAAAGATTATTTAGGAAGACCTCCTGTGTATTTTGCCTGACGTCAAACAAATTATAATACAATGATAATGTCGTCCCGGTCGAATTTCGGCCACGGCGAACAGTCTCAATGGAGACTAGCCAATTGCGCAGGTCATATTATAGTGCACACGTATGCTTTCTATTCCATCACTCTCAAGATCCGATGGGACGGCTATCGACACGACCTGAAAGAGGTCAGATACAACACCGACGGCTTTACGTGATATCCGAGGCACGGGGATGTAATACCGCCAACTTATAGATTTCACGCTAATACTGAGACATTTTGCGGAAAAATCGCTAAAACACCTTTTGGCCCGGCCCGGGATTTGAACCCAGGACCTCATTATCTGAACACGCTACCACTAGAACAAAGAGGCAGTCAAATATAATATACCGGACGGAACGCGATGAAGCGCGACTGCGATGAATATTTGCGTAGTAATATGGTAAATGTAACTTTTGTTGAATAGATAAGCAAGCAGTTAACGTCGGAAGAGGAAGCAAACGACATCGCGCGTTACGTTCTCACGCCTCCAGAGGTGTGTTATTACATATTTTATAAGAAGCTTTGTTGATGTTACATATCTTGAAAGGAATCTAAACTAGTTCGTTCTTGTTTTTATCGTTTGTTTGTTTACTTAACATATGGTTCAATGACCTATAGAAATAAAATATTGTTTCGTCCGCGTGGAATAGGTTCTTTCGACTCATCATCTTTATCATAACAGCCAAAGTCCACTACTGAACAAAAGCCTCCCCCAAGAATCATCTTGGGGATATGTCATAATCGCCACGCTTGGCAGACGTGTTGGCGATCGCTGTGTGATGGTCTTAGTACTCTGAAAGAAGCTGCTGCACGTCCTCTGATAGATATTCCCTCGGGTCGACTTCTACGCCCCCAAGGGATTAAATAGAGTGATGATAATCTGATATTCGCCGCCGTCACCACACAGCGCAGTGTCTTTGGGTAGCATTTAAAAATCCTTCGTCTCCTCTCACGTGTTTGCCTACACCGCGCCGTACCACGCAGCGCTCCACTGTCACTCCCACCCCGTGGTTCTAGCTCTAAAAAAGACGATACTTCCATACAACTTTTCATACCGTTACAACCCTTTTGTCGCATTAAAAATAGCCTATGTTTCTGGATCTATTGGTGTACTAATTTAATATAACTAATTTCATTTAATACGGTTCAGTAGTTTTAGCTTAAAAATGCGACAGACAGACAGAGTTCGTTTGCATTTATAATATTAGTTAGGATTGCATTTTGTATTAGTATTTTTTGAAGAAAGTCGCCCCGCCACTTCATTTCCCGGTATTTTTAAATGTCATTAGAATATGATACCATTGGTTCATAGTCTTTAACCTTTTCTTATATTTACCTTTACTAATCTTCACCTTTACTGGTTTCTTTGATTTTAGTTTCAGTTACGATTAATATATATTTCAAATGCCAAAAAATATAGTTCTAAATGTAACAGAATCGGTAAAATCTCTCACTATAGAAAAACACCTTTTTCGAGAAAGGGTCGTAAAGAGTGGCCTGTCGTCGGATCATGTATGTCTCTAAAAGTGCTGTGTAATGAAACGAAAAATATTTTAGGTGATATGGGTTTGTAGACGTTTTTAGTGCGGGATGTCCTGAGATGAAGCCACAGTAATATATATCTGCGTCGATACGTTTAAGAGGACATTATATTCCATTGAATCCTGGTGATCACTTCAATTCACTGTTCGTAGAGATTGCAGCCCATATTATGGCGATTTCTCTAAAATATTATATAAAAGCTTATTAAACTTGATTGAATTGTACTTTTATAATATAAACTATATGGAAATCACTTTATTACAATCACTGTATCGCTCATAGTTATATATGTACATATTTAAAAAAAATCGTTTTAATACCACTATTTCCTATTAGCAAATAATTACCAGTCCCCGCGGTATTATTTCTACAATAAATAAAACATAACAGTTGTATCCCACGCAATGGTGTTATTAAGGAAATCCTAAAGATCGTAGCTTTACGCAGAGCGCCTACCCCGGATTTGTAGAGAGTGCTAGTCCGAGACCCGCCGGAGGATTAAATTTAGATTTCCTATTTATGAGATTAGATTTCTGCTTTGCATTGCGTATAATGCTATAGCACTAAAATTTTAATAATTATAGTTTAAAAACATAAAAAACGACATAGTCTTTTCTTTTTGACAACCATGTGGATTGAGTTCTGAAACCCTATTGAATAAAATCATCGATTTAAATAAATTAAAATAAAATAATCAGTCTGTTAACAAACAACGGAGAAACTAAAAAATACGCAAAAAATACGCTGTCGACTTAATAACCTTCTTTCATTGAAAGACATTATTTTCATAAATATGAATGACAATAATTACTAATCTTATACACGAACGAGCAAGTGCTATTTAAGATACTAATATAATTTATGTTATTTAAACACTTACAGGAAATTCCACTAATTTTAATAATTATGAAACATTATGAACCTATTATTCGAAGCATGTTTATTTATGACAAAAGACACAGAAAGTATCTTTAATAAAGCTGCCAATTATTTTAATAGATTAACTAAAACTAGTTATTATGATGTTCCGATTTTAGCAGGTGCTACTTTGGTCTAACAGTAGTGTGTTCAACCGCAGATGAAATTATAATAATATAGTCTGATAATATTCTGGGACATTATTACCACTCAGCCATCTGATCCCAAACTAAGCGGAGGTTATTCTATAGAAACCAGAAAAGTGATACTACGTTTTTTTTGTTGTAAACACATACTCATATAGATAATTACACCCAGACTCAGGACAAACAGACATGTTCATGCACACAAATATCTGTCCTGGGTGGGAACGAACCCACGATCTGCAGTGTGAATAACAACTAATTACCAACTATACCAACAATTTACGATTATTCATGAATGGTTAACTCACGTTAACCGTACAATAGTAAGGATTTCTTTTGTTCTTTTTGGTGGTGAATCCTAAAGACCCTTTGTCATTTTCACGTTTAAATTAGCTACCATTTTATAGGGACTCTAATTAAAATATCAAACAAAAAGTATTTGGTGAAATAAAAGCCAAACGAGCCAGGTGAAAATTAAATGAAAACAATACTCAAATGATGTGTTTTGCTGAGTGGGATGTCCATTTCAATTTTATTCAATTATTCCTATTTACTTATCAGTGAAATTAAATCCGATCGCTTTTAGTGAGATGGGAATTAACTGTTTTCTTTTTATGTTGATTAGAAGAGTTCTATCTATCGCATTACCAACTTAATTACTGGTCTATTGTATTATTCATTTAGATTCGATGGCAATTATTATTAAAAAACAATGAATTAAAGTTCGCGTTATTATAATTTGGACTCAGAAACCAAAATTACTTAACAAAAATGGCGGCTGATTAGAGTTTTTTTTATAGTCCATGTCGGTAAACTAGCATGCAACCAAATAAATATGACCCACCTGGTGGTAAGCAATTACCGTAGTCTTTGACATTTTAAATACACATTCACGCATGCTTCCCACCTTCACAATGAACCTACATAGGTGATCTTATTCACAAGCTCAAAATATTAATACAAAGAAATATCTGGGACATATTACACAGCGCCACCTACCCTAAACTAAGCAAAGCTTGTACAGACGCCAGCACATCAAGCTACCCCAATCTGTCAAAGGATACGGATACGTGTTCATACAATATTGGGCTCGGATGTAAAAAGATAAAAGCGGTGTCAATTAATGGGTCTATAAATTATCAGCCAATCACTAAAAATTCCATGGATTTATTCAATCTGTGAGCAGAGTTATAAAAGATTTAGTACTTAATAGAGAGGTTATGTACCAACCTACACAAAACAGCAGATTTTTAAGGGCGATTGCTATTCAATAGTAATCCGTGTCCAGTATGTTAGCAAAAGTAGTACACGTTAAGCAATATCAGAAGTCCGTAGAGAGAATGCAGTTGTCGAGGCATATATAAACAAAACAATAAAAAATACTCAAATCACACACGCACTAAACGATACGAGAAACGAGTGCAGATCATAAATTAGGATTCAAAATCTGTCACCAGTAACTAATAAATCGATTTGGACGATAACCGATATTATGATTTCTATTTATTTTGTTTATATTTTATTTTTTACTGTTGACATTATGTTAATGTATTTAATAATTATTATGATTAAATCGGTTATCTGGTGTCTGGTGCAAGAGTTTTTATATTACATTGTTTGAACTCATTAACGTTAATCGATTATAGTAATCAACAACCAATTTAATTCGTGACTAAAACTTATTTTTAGATTTCTCGTTTTCTAGATTGTAAATTGGGTCAATTTTTTACAGTTCGAAATAGAAAAATATAACGCTTTTTTTAAACCATATCTCAACTTATTACAGTTAGGCCCAGAAATCCCCGTCTCCTTTCCCCAATTGAAAGTGCACGTTATGCTTTTGTGATAAAGTTGAAAATCTATAAAAGAAATGTGACAGATTGGGGTAGCTGGATGTGCTGGCGTCTGTACTATGAATACTAGACAACGGATAGAAATACTTATTATTTTTTTGTAAATACATTTAAATAATACACAGAAAACATCCAAACAAAAAATAATTCATCAAAATTCATCCAAAACAAGCAAATATTTGTGCGAGGATCGAACCAGCAATGGATCAGAATACAGATTCACTACGAATTGACGCACGGCGGCCGTCATTATACAATAATGCCGTCGCTGTGCCTGACCTTTTCCCGGTCGTGTCAGTTAACTGTCTCATCCGATTATGAAAGGGAAGGATTCGAAAGTGTTCCGTTGTTTACGCAAACACTTGTGCACTATACCTATGTCCTTTGCAGATGGCTAGTTTCCACAAAGACTGGTCGCAGTTCTCAAAGAACAGGAGAACATTATTTAATTTACTATTCGGTAATAAAACTAACTATAAATCTACCTCACTTTAAAGGACATTTATTTATTTGCTGTGTGGCTGAAATCATATAATATGGTCACCCCATCTCATCCCGTGGGAGGTGTAAAAGTCGACCCGCCTTTTCTCGGGGGAAGCTCTTGTCGTTGTGCTTACAATTAAGACCAAGATGACAGTCTTCCAGGCCACCATCTTAAGCATACTCTTGTACGGAGCAGAGACGTGGACGTCGTATGCGAAACAGGTGCGCCGAATAGGTTCCTTTTACATGCGTTGTCTCTGTAAGATCTTGGGCATTACATGGCAAGATAGGGTCACTAACGAGAGAGTTCTAGAAATAGCACAGCTACCTAGCCTGACAGCGTTTACGTTGGTTGGGGCGTGTGCACAGAATGGAACCCACTCGAATACCACGATGTGTTCTGTTGGGTGCGGTAGCTAATGCGAAGCGCGATGTCGGTAGACCTCTGCTTCGCTTTAAAAACTGCACCAAGCGGGATATGGCCGCTTTTAAAATTGACCACTGTAGCTGGGAAAAGCTCGCTGAAAATAGAGTTGAATAGCGCAAACGTGTAGTGGAGGGTCGTAAGATCGGTGATGAAGCCTGGTTCGGAGTACTTCCTGATAAGAGACAGAAGCAACATGAAAGCGGCTCGGCATCAACCACCGCAAACTTCTCTTGTCAGGCCTGCGGCAGGCTATGCCGCTCTCGCATCGGTTTGTTTAGCCACCTAAAGAAATGTCTCTCAGACAATGCGCCGTAAATCGTCTGTAACAGACGCAAAGGCCATATATATAAGATCTCTACTACTACTATACACTATAAGAATCTTATATTACTATAAGAGCTACGATACTAGATACTATAGGAATCTTATATTGCTATAAGAACTGAAATAAAGCGTTTTGGTTAAACTTTTGATTCGATTTTAGTCTAAACGGCCTAAAAATAGATTTGATTTTTTTTTTTTACTAATTATAAAATTTCTCTTCTACAGCCCGGAGTTTGGCAGTTTACGGTGTTTCACCCCATACATGCAGATGCCCTCCTGAAGCAGATATTATCTGGGACATTCTGGATCAGCGTCTTATCGAATCATAAGGTGAGTAATATTTAATGATTTATTTCATAAAATGATTCTTGGAGTGTTTTAATTGGTACTGGTCTCTTAGATCGAGTCTTGGTACATTACTAACCATAATGGAACATTTAATATATCAGCAGAAAGACGCTGTTAGACAAAGGTCAATAAATAATACAATAGATTAAGATTAATACGACCTGTGTTTAAACTAAGTCTTGTGGGCCATGTCTCTTGCAATTGCCTGAATACTTATTACCTTTATCTTAGCATTACCTAAAGCCTACAACTTGGATATTATAAATCAAGACAACGCTTGTGACTTCTAATTTTCATCCATTTGTGCACTCTGTGCTTCGAAAATAAATTTACAGATTTTTATTTACCTTGCGCGGGCCTGTTGGCGCGGTTGGTAAATGCTTGCCTTTCACGCCGCAGGTCATGGGTTCGATTCCCACCCAGGACAGATATATGCGTGCATGTCTATTTTTCCTGAATCTGGGTGTACTTATCTACATAAGTATGTATTTACAAAATAAAAGTATTATATTAAAATATTAGTAATAAGAAAAGTATTAGTTATCCGGTTTCCATGGTACAAGCTCTGCTTAGTTTGGGATCAGATAGCCATGTGTGAATAATTCCCAGGATATTATAATCCTCTTACATAGTCCATAGATAGAAAGTAGTTTAAACTTTGGCGGTCACCAATCTTTCTGAGCGTCGCCGTACTTTGGCGAGCACGTTATGTTGTCAGTCCCGGTCGTCCAGCAATTTCAGAGGCCTGTTGGGCAGCTTAAACTCTCACACTAGTCTAGGACAACCACTACCCATACGTTAGTAAGTAATCCAATACTGTTGCTCTGCTCGCCTGGCTTGTTTGTAATCATGATATGAACATACAATTATTTCAATATTATTTATAATTTAATTAATTTGTTATAACAATAATCAAAATTCATCCCGTCAGAAAACTTCAAAAGCATTCATTGGCTACGCGAAAACGCGCTTGGAGTGCTAATTTGGAACATTCCTAATGAACGCCTTAATATAAGGAATTGGTACTAAATATATCATAGTATTTAAACTGGTAAATAGCAATTATTTAAAATCCTAGCTAGCTAAGTTTTCTTAAAACTTTTCTCGAGTCATGAGCGACGTGAGCTAAGCTTACTGAGAAATATGGACTCTTATCTCTATTTTATCTACATAGCATGTTAATTTTATAAAAATAATAATAGTATAATATCTGGGGACAATGTCACACAGATTATCCAAGCTTGTACTATGGGTACCAGGCGACGATATACATACTTATTATATAGATAGATAAATACATATATACATAGAAAACATCCATGACTCAGAAACAAATATTCGTGCTCATCACACAAATATTTGCACTTACCGGGATTCGAACCCAGGACCACCAGCTTCGTAGGCAGGAGCACTACCAACTAGGCTATGGTGACCGTCTAAAATATTTGCCTATCGTCGCTGATACTTTTACCTCTTAATAGAACAATATTTCCTCGTGAACTATTAAATGACAAACTCATGCAAATAAAATTAACATTGTTAGTTAACTAGAATTAGCATGACAACATACAAACTTTCATGTAATTTCTTAACGTATTTACTTTTGTATTTGTTTTTGTATTACCGATTGATAACCAATCGCCCCCATTAACCGGTGAAGCAGTGGTTAACCATTAAACGTCATGGTAATAATTGTTTTTAAGACAATGCCTGAATTATGTGTAGACCCCTTATATCGCGGGAGATCTTACATACATGCACTTATCGAAGACAAAGGCGCGCCAGTACTCATAACAGCTATTTAAGCGTCACACAAATAGGTCATCAGATCGGATCCAATTCGAAACATGAGACCGTCTATGAACTAGTGCAGCGACTATATTAACGTTCAATAAATTGATTAGTGTCTGCCACTGTATGTTTGTTCGCATCCAGCGGTGGTTTCCAGCGACCAGCACAAGATCATCGGTCCATCTTGTAGGGGGCCTGCCCACGCTGCGTCTTCCGGCAATTGCCGCGATCCGCCGATATGATGATAAAGATGATGATGACGTTTGTTCGATTGTGAGATTTCTCTCTCTCTATTCAAGCTATAATTTATTAATGCGGTAGTGTCGCCTTTGTTTTTTAATGGGCCCAATAGGTCTTGACTTGCACCGCCCTCACCTCCTATATCAGTAGAAGAAGAAGAAAAAGCAGAAGTTCTTCAGAGAGTCCTTTTTTGGATATCTTATTGAACACCGATTTAAAGATATAAATCTAAAGTACAGTTGCGGCTTTCATTTAGCGGCACCAAAGTACTGATTGTAAACTCAATAAAATTTTAATACAAACTACCTATATTCAATTTTATATGAAAGGACGAATGTTCATTCAGGTAAAATCGGATTTTTCTTATTTTTTCCTGATGTTTACTGTACCTCCATTCAAAGATACGTTAAACAGCAGGAAAATTGACACGAAAAATCTATAATATTCAATTGAATCACAGTATTGCCTCATTGCCGGCCTCGTATTGTAATTACAATGGCGCAAAAAAGGAAGGTACACAGCTGAAAGGCTGGCTGTTAGGGTTCCTTACCTGAAAGAAAAAGAAACCTTCATTAGATGACTGTTGTCTTACTCTCCTTCTCTTAAGACCTTTTTTCTTGGATGTGAGGCCAAGATGAAATTAATATCAAATACATCGTCTTGAGTCCTTTGGATCTGTAAAAGAAATTAACTTCTAAGTCATCGCTAACAAATAATTCGGAAAATTTGCCTTCTATTTTAAAACTAGCAAGTAAATTAAAACCTATATAAGCTTCTTCTTATTGAGCTAGAATCATAAAATTTGAGAAGGGTAAATCCCCTGGAAATGATAGTCTAAGCATTGAGCACCTCAAACGTACAAGGGTGCACTTGCCATGTGTATTGTCTATGTTGCTCAATTTGCGTTTATGTCGTTAATGTCGCGCCGTTCCCATAATTGCTGCCTTCTGTATCCGGTCCTTGACCCAGTGATTCAGCGAGAGCCTCTTAAGATGTTGATCGAGGCTCTTTGCTTTGAGACCGTTTACTGAGATGATTATTGGGACAATTATTGTTGCGTACACATCCCACATGGTGGTAACAGTAGGGGCATTACCCAGCCATAGAAAGCACGCACTTTGTTACTACCTGACGATAGTACTTTTGTCAAGCGGCTTAAGAAGCGTTCCTTCACCAACTGCTTAATGTCTCCATCTACATCCATCCATTTCAGACAGGGATCTGAAAGTCATAGTCTCTGCGAGTCGCAAATTTTCAGAATTCACAACTCGGCCCCTCTGTATACATTTATGACCTCACATTTCTCTACGCCGAACTCCATTCCAATATCACTACTAATTTTTTCCGAGAGTAGGGATACGAGATTTGGTTTGTTCGTAGCATATAACTTGACATCATCCAGATACAGTAGATGAGAAATCATTTACCGGTAACCTAACCCGGAATCCCTGAGCTCAGCGCTTGGAGGATTTAAAGCCAGACAAAACCACTAGGGACTCAAACTGTCACACTGGAATATGCCTTGCTTAATTCTCAAAGGTTCGGATACCGAAGTATTCACTCCGCTTCCTGAAAGACAGAGAGCCGTGGTCGACTATCTCGTACACGTGCCAAGAAAGGCGCGTAGAGCTGCATCAACTTTATTATTATTATGTTTTGCAGTTTAAGCATAATTAATAGTTTGTATATCGGGACATATGGGAATTTTTTTATTGAAATACATATTTAAGATCATCCTTCCAGCCAAACTTACTAGCAAGGAATAAATAATCTTCGAGACCAGATTCTCATTTCGGATGAAGTACCTACTTGCTAATAGTTTGTACTGAACCCCGGTGTGCAAACCAGAGTCGTTTATTGCCAAACTAGCAATTCTTTCAACTATTTACTGAACTCGGTAGGCACGGCTTAGTCGGTCACGTATGACGACACCCTTGAAGTGAGCGCCTGAAAGGAGCTTGAACGTGAGACGAACGTGCTACAATGTTTAAGAGAACGGAGCGAGACACGGCGGTCATGGACGTGATATACACGTAAAACTTATAAGGCGTTATTTAATAATAATATCCTGGGACATTATATACACACGCCCATCTGATCCCAAACTAAGCAGAGCTTGTACTATGGAAACCAGATAACTAATGTGTTACATATACTACTTTTCTTTTGTAAATACATATTTATATAGATAATTACACCCATACTCAGGACAAACAGACTTGTTGATGCACACAAATATCTGTCCTGGGTGGGAATCGAACCCACGACCTCCGGCGTGAAAAACAAGCATTTGCCAACCACGCCAACTGGCCCGTCGCCGTATTTCAAAGTTATAATGTCCTCCTAGCTGAATTTCAGCCACGGCGGCCTCAATAGAGATTAGCCATCTGTGCGGTACATATTATGGTGCACAAGTGTGTGCGCAAACACAGGAGCACTTTCTATTCCATCACTCTCACGATCCGATGGGACGTCTATCGACACGACACGAGAGGTCAGGACTGACGGCTTCACGTGCACTCCGAAGCACGGGGGTTTAATACCGCCAACTCCCAGACTTCGGGCTGATGCTGAGAAATTTTTCGTTGTACAAAAAGTCCCAAAATGACTTTTGGCCCGACCCGGGATTTGAACCCAGGACCTCGGTCTCTGTGGGTGAACACCCTACCACCAAACCAACGAAGCAGTCAATATTTCAAAATAAAATAAATAAAAATAAAACTAAAATTATTTTATTATCAAAATGAAACAACAGGACAGATAACAAAACACCGAACAATATATTTGTAGTACGTATCATCATCATCAGCCTGATATCGTCCACTGTTGGACATAGGCGTCCCCTAAAGGTTTCTATAACGTTGTATTTGGAGAGTTAGTTAGTCACCGCGCTTGGCATGCCAGTTGGCGACCGCAGTTAGGTAGTTGCTATAGTACACAGGTAGGGCTGTTGCCCGACTACCTGGTGTATCCCTTAGTCGCCTTTTACGACACCGAAGGCATGGTATGGGGTGGCCCTGTTATTCTTTCTAGGTTGGAAACACGGCTTTCAGTATTATTATGTAATATACTTGTAGTATTATACTTATGGTATACGCATTTAATACCTCTCTCCCACCTTAATAATTGGAAAATCAGTATTTAAATTGAACAGTTAGAACAATAATTAGAAAGAGATAGAGGGAGTTTTGTGTATGAAAAGAAAGAGATAGGTAAAGACAAGGACAGAATCATTATGACTAATCTGTCATATAGGCGAATTTTCCAGAAAGAAAAATATGACTTACGAAATGTTTTAAATTTGGAATAATTTAAGGGTATATAAGCGGAATGTTAAAGCAGAATAGTTAGTTTTAATTCAAGTGAAATCGAAGGCGAATTAATAGGAATAAATCTAAGTGCCAAGTGTTCCCTACACAGTGTGAAGTGTGCCGTCTACATCATTCATCAAAATACCGAATTCCAGTTAATCACCATTAACTGGAATTCGGTATTTTGATGACCAGATCAGGTCATGAATGGTTATTGTTGCATGAAAAATATCTTGGTCTTGCATTTGACGTCGCTCTTGGCGTAGCTGATTGAGCACTATTATTGTAGTAGGTATTACAATAAATTATTGTAACCTCGTAAACTTACTTTAAATAAATGAACTGAACACAGACTTTTAATTTTACGAATATTAGAAATTGGAGTAAGACCCTGAGGCGAGCGGAGGGTCAGGGGATCGGAAAAGAAATTAGTGTTTGCACAGGAACTTTTTTGGCGTCGACAGTGACAGTTGGTTCACCACTAAGATCACGGAACATACGCGTAATTAGTCCCACGACACTAGACGGCATTAGACACGCGTAAGAGTCCCACTTTAGAGTTCCCGTGACGAGCGCTGCCAAAGTTAAAGTCCCGACGTAGGCGGCACACTTCACACTGTGTAGTGTGTAGGGAACACTTGGCACTGTTTACTGTCACTGATTACTTGCACTTGTTCAGCTTTCCACTTAGATTTCTTCCTATTAATTCGCCTTCGATATCACTTGAATTAAAACTAACTATTCTGCTTTAACATTCCGCTTATATACCCCTTAACTGTTCCAAATTTAAAACATTTCTTAAGTCATATTTTTCTTTCTAGAAAATACGCCTATATGACAGATTAGTCGTAATGCTTCTGTCCTTGTCTTCAACTATCTCTTTCTTTTCATGCACCAAACTCGCTCTATCTCTTTCTAATTATTCTGGAAACAATGTCAATTTTTACATTAAGAATTTTTTATGTCCTTTTCATCTGCTATCCTTTTTCTTTCGCGCTGTTCCAAAAGCCACTAAAAACCCTTATTGGTACCAAGGTTCGAAACCCGAACGTGACAACTCCTTTGAGTTCTCTTAAACTTTGAGACGGTTGCTTGGACACATTTTGTTGATTTTTACAGCTAGCGTAGCAGGCTTTAACTGATTAATGGTAGAGTAGAGGCGAGCGGACGCTCCAGACGTCTAGCAAATAAGACTACAAATACTTATGAGTAAAACCCGCGCCAGCAGGCACCCTCTTTGCTTGAACAGTTTATTTTTATTTTATTAATTAAGGAATATCAACATTACATACACAGAGATATTTATGACAGTAAGTTATTTAAATATACATTCCTTGTGTTGTAACAATTACAGATATCCACAGATTTTAAATAGTAAGTTTTACAAAGATGTTTATAAATACGTAGAATAAGAAAAAAAACTGACTAACTTTAAAACATTACTGGACACATAATTTCTTAAAATTTTGTTTAAAGTAAAGTCAGAGTTACAATAGTATCATTTCCAATGTGGGTAAGTATATTGTTACTGAGCAAGTATGTAGTAGACATGAACATCGAAACAATTGAGTATAAATTAGGTTAAAATTAAATTAAATTTAGTAAACATCACATACAAAATAGGAACGGTATTATCATAAGAGCATTGATAAAAGCTAAATATAGAATTTAATTAAAAATCAGTATTATAATAGAGAATTAGTAAAAAAAAACCACTAAAAATATACCATAGCTGTTACAATAGTGACAAATATTGATTTTAAATTATATTATAAAAATAAATTAACTTAACTTAACGTACCAAAAAGGGTATTTAGTGGCTTTTAGAACATTTTTGAAGTGAAAACTTCTTTAGCGACATTGTGCACTTTTTTGGGATGGTAAAAAGTGTTAAACTCAGGAGATGTTACCTGATTGAATATTCGTAAGACAAAGGGGCTTCCTGTTTAATTCACACTGACCGTTTACATATACTGTCCTCTCCTCTGTATCCTGTGTAATACACTCACATGAATGCATATTTATTACATATTATGCATAATCTAACATAATTTTTAAATTATGTTAGGTTTTTTACCGCGGATTGGCTTTCCTAATTTAGTTCTATATTTTAAATTTATTCCCACCATAGGGAAGAAATAACTACGAGTCTTTACCGCCCAAAGGTGTAAAGTAGCATCTTCCACTAGCTACTCGGATCAAACCTTAGTGGTTTTTGGTCTACTTTTGTATTGTTTTATGTGTTTTTATACTTACAATAAAGAAAAACAAAAACCATTACTTTCCGAGTATGAGAAATAAAAAAAAATCAGTTTTCACTTCTGTCGGCAGTCCCCAAAGACGGTTCCAGAGCCAATATACTCGAGTTAGATGATTTTAACGCTTGTATGAAGGACAAGGGCAATTTGAGCTCATATTATGTTAAAGTGTACATTTCGAGTTACAAATTTACCTTTGTTCTTAGAACATAATAGAATAGGTGCAATGCATTGTTACTGGCTTAGTTACGATGAATGCAGGTGGCATTTCATATGTGATACCTCCTTGAGTTAGAATAGTATTCAGTGCCAATGTGCGGTGTATTACTGCTGAAATGACGTTGTTTCTAGAAACAAGTTCAAGAAAATTTGTGTAAATTCGTCAAAGTAGTTGACGGCCGAGAGTGCGCGACCACCACGAAACCAAATTCTATGACTCCTTAATTTGCAATTGTTCGTAACAAAGAAATGCCTCCATTGCAGTGAGTGGTTACTGTCACGGTAGATGGCCACTGACTGATCTTTCCTATGCCATGCCAAAGTCGACTACTCAATATCACATTGGGTAGTTGACATTTATGAGTACGTATGACAAATGTTTGCGATTTGATGAATTGGCAACGTAGGTAAGTGTAGTAGTGTGTAAGTGATATCACGGTATCTACCCTCGCATGGTCTTGATATTTTTTTTTTTCGAAACTGTCGCTACACACGACACTAATGACGAAACGTCGGGTAACCAAGGTAATGATTTGCCTATATCTTTATCGTGATTGAGACCCGTGTCCACAGTATATAAAAAAGAGCGCAACAAGTCTCTAATAACAAATAACCTTCTCGTGTATCTGTGTGATTTGGACGTCAATAAGCGCCTTGAGTCGACGTTAAAATCTCAAAAGGGGTCCCCAATGGCGTGGGTTGGTAATGTTATGTTACCCATATGGCTTGTATTCACGCTTGTATTTATTGTCTGATGAAGCAGTGAAAACCTTTTAGGCTAATCACATAACGAGGTCCTGCATCCAAATACCGGGTTAAAAGTGATTTTAGGATTTTTCTGAAAGGAACAATTTCTCAATATCAGCTCGGATATATCGTTGGTTTAGCGGTAGCGTGTTCACCCGCAGAGAACAAGGTCCTGGGTTCAAATCCCGGGTCGGGCCAAAAAGTGATTTTGGGACTTTTCTGTAAAAAGAAAAAATTCTCAGCATCAGGCCGAAGTCTGGGAGTTGGCGGTATTATACCCCCGTGCCTCGGAGAGCACGTAAAGCCGTCGGTCTTGTGTCTGACCTCTTTCCGGTCGTGTCGCCTAGGCGTCCCGTCGGATCGTGAGAGTGATGAAATAGAAAGTGCTCATGTGTTTGCGCACACACTAGAGCACTATAAAGTGTCCCACGCTAATCTCTGTTGAGACTGGCCGCCGCGGCCGAAATTCGGCTAGGAGGACATTATTATTATTATTATCAGCCCGGGAAGTTGACTGTGTTATCATTTTAGTTTATAACTATATAACTTCAGGTATGTATTAATAACATTGCTTACACGTGCTTGCATTTGAATATTCATGATTGTTTGTTATGGTATGAAGGCTTATCTATCGATTGAAATCAGGGCTTTTGAGTACCTTTTTAGGGTACCGTAGCCAAATGGCAGAAAACGGAACCCTTATTGATTCGTGATGTCTGTCTGTCTGTCTGTCCGTATGTCACAGCCACTTTTTTCCGAAACTATAAGAACGATACTGTTGAAACTTGGTAAGTAGATGTATTCGGTGAACCGCATTAAGATTTTTACACAAAAATAGAAAAAGAATAATAATTTTGGGGGGTACATACATAAAACTGAACCTCAACATTTTTTTTTATCGTGCCCATACATGTGGGTTGTCTATGGATAGGTCTTCAAAAATGATATTGAGGATTCTAATATCATTTTTTTCTAAACTTGCGCGAGAGACACTTCCAAAGTGGTAAAATGAGTGTGCCGCCCCGCCCCCCCCCTCCTGTAACTTCTAAAATAAGAGGATGATAAAACTAAAAAAATATGATGTACATTATCATGTAAACTAACAACTAAAATTGGTTTGAACGAGATTTAGCAAGTAGTTTTTTTTATTACGTCATAAATCGTAAACCGCAATTTGCTTTCATTTAATCAACTGAAATACTTGCTGCCACGGAACCCTTCATGGGCGAGTCCAAATCGCACTTGGCCGGTGTTTAATTATGTTCTGTATTCACAGAATTCTTTTAAAATAATACAATATCCAGACGCCTTAAATGAAACCCCTTTTACTCATAGTATAATAGTTTAGTTTATTAATAAGAAGGAGGCTATGTAAAATTTACCTCATAAAGGATGCCGAAGATAATTTATAAAAAAAAATGTATATTAGTATACATTAACATTTTGGCGGATTTTTTATTACAATGCTAAATAAATAAATTGCGAATACAACTATATATTACTTGTATATACAAAAAAAAATTGAAAATTAACGTGCAATATAATATTATTTCCGTTCTCTGGTAGGTATTCCCTTGGTCGATTTGTACGCCCCCCACGGGATGTGATGGGGTGATGATATTCTATGCCATCACCACACAAAAAACCATACTCTTATGCTTTCGAAACAGTCCCAAATAGATGTTGTTCAAATCGGTTGATATAAAGAAAAGTTGTAGCCGGTTATATATTTTTTTAATAAGTTCTTTTTTAATTATTTATGTCTTCGTATTTGATTACTGCTGAAATAAGATCCTCAATTCATTATAGTTGTCGCTACGTGACGTTCCTATCATTTTAATATTTTGTGACATTGGAACCAGTAATATTAAGAACTGCCTTTGAAAAGGGTCGGAAGCTAATGAAAATCTAGTCACGTCTCAAATATAATCCAGGTTAGGTATTCAACGTGTCTGCTCTATCTACCTGTAAAAC
This sequence comes from Pseudoips prasinana, assembly GCA_951640165.1. Taxonomy (NCBI): domain Eukaryota; kingdom Metazoa; phylum Arthropoda; class Insecta; order Lepidoptera; family Nolidae; genus Pseudoips; species Pseudoips prasinana. The sequence continues at coordinate 17,948,850 of OX621245.1, forward strand.
TGAACGGATTTATAGAAAATACCAGCTGCGAAATCCGCAAAAAAATGGTGGCTCTTCTAATAGCTACTACTGTAGTCCATGACGCTTATAACACACACAACACCTCTTCTTACTCTTTGTCTATGAGTTCTGGCGACATTACTCACGCGCAGAACGACAATAACATAATAACCAATCGCGATTTTGGTAAGTTTTTTATTTTATAAGCTAGATTCCACCGGTAACTTGGTTTTCGGTGACTCTAGAATAAGATAAAGAATATTTTATATCTCGCAATCACAGCTTATTTTTCCTATGTGAGCAGCTATAGCTAGGGCAGTAGGGTAGGTACTCACAGCGTACAAAACATGCCCTCAAATACGTTCAAACTAAGATATTTCCGAGATAACAAGTATCCTGTGTGTTAATTCAGCTAATAAACAGTAAAAAAATATGTCTGTGTGCCAGATTTCATCTAGATCCCTTTAGTTATTTTTGAGTAGTTGAGTAACAAAATGGTAACAATAAATTTTCACATATTTGCCTTGATAATATTAGTAAGATAATAGTATTAACGAAGTCTACAAATCTCGTAATACAAGTATGCTTTCATATTCCATCTTAGTAGTGTCAGATAAGTAAGTAGTCAAAATTCGGGTTTAATTTATAATCATCAAAGAACAATGGAGTCATTTAATTTATTGTATATTGTGACAGTGTCGTGGAGTAATACAATTAACTGTAAAAGAACAATTGATAACTTTTATTAGGCTTGCAATAAAATTCACATATATCACATCACATTCACAATTATCTACTAATTTATGTTGGTAGGAATAGTTGAATAAAGTTTTTGAGCTCTTCCTGTGAAACCGTCAGCTTCCTCTTCTAACATTTACATCTACTGACAAAGTTAACATATTTTACTGACTACGCTTACTTTACTGACTACGTTTACTACGCTGACTACGCTTACTACACTGAATACGCTTAATACTACGCTTACGATGATACTACTGACTACCCTTACGATGTTCACAAGCGTAGTCAGGTTCATAAATAAAATTATACGATTTTGTAACAGTCTAAAGTTGTAATCGATTATTACTAAACATAATGTCGTAGAAGTTGCCTAATTAAACCAAATTACTCCCCCTCTAAAGTTGATGAGTTAAGTAAGTAGATAAATCTCGTTTATTATTTGATGTTAACTTAGTTACACTTTAAACAAAGCTTTAAGCAAGAATCATTTTACAACAACCAGACAAACACCACTGCTTAAGAGATGTTTCTGAAAAATTGTTTTAATTCGTCTTATAACTTAATTTTATTAAATATAAAGTCAAAAATAAATATTGAAATTAGTAAGTAAATTATTGATACCTTGTAATATTATTGTGACTTCTATAAAACATTTTCTTTAGTTTCAGAACTAATTTGAATAAGTTCATAACTTGGACAGAAATTAAATCGACTATATCTGCATAAATTTTATAAAGTTTATGGGTACACTAAGTACAACTTTACAATTTAGTTATGAAAGCAAAAATAATACTATTGGTAATATAGTATTTTCTCACGACTATATTATAAAGGCTACTATTGAATTATCGCACATTTCCAAAGTAATATGGGTGAAAAGTTTAAAAGTCCTTGGTGTGCAGCCTGTTCCTTATTTATCTTGCAATGAAACTGCACACATTGGTTTAAATGTACTACACGTGTGAACCGCGCTAAAACATAATAGTGACTGATTGAATGAACTGATTAACAAGAATAACAACTTAGGTTCGTTTGGGAACGAACACTGGGCATTGCTATTATAAGGCAAAAAAGCTGAGCTGCGACAGAGTTAATAAACAGAAAGTTGCGTTTTAATGTACAGTTAATTTAGTGTTAACTGTTAATTATTCTTTAGTAGTTTAATTATTGTATTGTTTTAGTAGGATACTACATACATTATAAAGTATAGTTATTTATTTGTAATTACAATTAAGACTAAGTTATTTTATAATAACCTAACATTTTGCTTAATTAAATCGAAGGATCAGTTTATCGGCTTTTCTTAGCTATATGTATGTGTTCAGGGGAAGAAAACTTGTTAATATATATTTTTTAATAATACTGCTCTTATCATTAATTACAAGACTATTCACTAGTTTGTGTGTTTTGTATGTTATTAATCGTCACATTATATAACATCAGTTATACTTTATCGAGTATTTGGATAGCCTCGTCGTCCTGCAATGGTGATATCTATATTCATGAGCTGTGGTGTTTAAGTACAGTATCATCAAAGGCCTTCGTAAGATCTCGGCGGTTCGTTCGGCATTTCTTAAATACCTGCATTTTCTCTCCTAAGATTTTACTCTGGAATTTTCGGCTTTTATAATATCTTTAAAAGTATCTTTAAAAGTTTTTAATCAAGATAAGAATAAGTCACAAAGTTATTTTTTTTAAACTAGCTACATGATTTTTATTTGATTAATTCTTATGTTCACCTATACTACTACTACTGTATACCTAAAAATATATCCTAGAAATTTCAATATGCAAAAAATATATGCCTATAAACTATGCTCATAATGACATCAAATACTCAAGAGTAAAATACTCAACCTTTTTAATTCCGCAAATCTAGGTACAGACGAACTTGTCTAATTTTTGAGAGACGCTGTAAAGGATACCTAACGATGTAATAATTTATAATTTTGTGTATATTCATAGGTATTAGACAGTAAAGTACGGATATTCTTTACCCTGGAACTCCGTAAATATGGCTCTTCCTTATCGATTTTTTTAATATCAATATTTTTAATTTTAATTTAAATACTATTGTCATTCCTCGTCACCTAGGAAAGTAAAATTTCCACATTCTTAATCTAACGATTTAGACACATAGGTGAATTATTGCAATCAATCGCATCGTAATTTATTAATAGAGGCAATTTGAATTTTCTATATATTTAACATTAATTTTCTTGTTGTTGAAAAACTGCAAACTCCACCGATTAAAGGAACAAAAACGGCAAGGAAATTTTAGAACCAAGTTAAAGACAAACAAGGTTAATTGCTTGTCCGGAGTGAAAAATTACTTGACGTGATCTAACGTGATTTTCTCTGAGCATTACGCGATTAAATTGAATGAATAGTACTTAATATTCCTTGTCCTTACTTAGTTACCAAGAATCACAATGGTGTAGGTCAGAACCAATGACATCCAGTAGCATTCTATTTGGTTGCTTGCAAATGATGCTCAATTGTGAAGAAAAAAAGGGATGGAATGAGGTCAATTTATTCTGCAGCTAGAATAACGATACGACGAACTATCGGGGTATTTGAGGGTAATGGGTCGTAACCTAGTCTTTAGGGACGGTGTACACGAACTGGGTATTGATAATATACGAAAATTAAACCCTTTTCGGTTAACACTTATATAGATAAGTAAAGACAAAAAATATAAAAATAATCCGGCTTACAATGCGTATATATGTACGTCACCGAGAAGCATAGTCAAATCATATTGTAAAATAGACAACTCATACATAAATGTATTTAATCCTTTCAAGCAAGGAGGTACTCTGCTGAGAATATTTTAGTTAAGTCGCTAATATCCCGGAAGCGTAGCGTAGGCGCTGAAATTACTCGCATTTAACAATACAGATGTTTGCCCATTTTCGGTACCAGCCTACCTAATTTTTATTTGGGAAAGAGATTGTATGTACACCCAACAACCTTTCTGTGCCTTAATAACATAAATAACAGAGAAAGTTCTCGGAAAGATTTTTGAACTTGTAAAAGAGGGTTTTTGTAAGCAAATTAAGTTAGATGAAAAACTCGACATGCTGATGAGACAGTAGACGCTTGACAGGTGTTGTGTGCTAAAACACGACTTTTTATTTATTTATTGGCCGTTTACCCGAGTCCTCTCTTTACGGATAGAGTCAATAAAAGGTGATAGGTGACAATTTGTCTGTCTACATAAACAAGGTACTGTATAAAAATGTTACTGAACTGAATCTAGAACAAATAACTTAACGCTATTTCTGTAATGTGAATGTGTCCAAAGAATTTATCCCTTGATGTACGGCAAAAAGTATTGATTGATTTCAAATTATAACATGTTATACATAGATTATAGCTCTTCATATGAATGAAAGTAAAATTAATCTTTATCACTCGAGAATATAAAACAAATAGCACCACCAAACTTTCACCAAGAGGCAACGAATGTATACCCATTGCGTAGAAGCTTCCAAAGACTTTAAGAAGTTTACCAATTGTGCAATATATAAAGGAGGATTGTTTACAGTCTTAATTTACATGGTCAAAGTTCACTAAGCGTTATGTAATGGAAGAATGTAGTGTTAGCAATTAGTGATATCTTTATAAAAATTAAGAAATGCACTTTGAGCTTTTAAATGCATATCAATAATAATCAACCTTGTGGAAGTATAGATATTTTGCACAACAAAATCGGCGAGAAAGTTATTGTGGCCCGTGGACGCTTGCAAAATCCCGAACCTAATTAACTAATTATGGACCCAAGTAAGGTATCTGCCTGTTAATCTAATTCAATAGAAGCTGTCAGTGAAGCAAAACTAATATTCTATATAAATCAAATTGATAATAGACATGAACTTCTTGAATATATCAATTCGAAAAGACATTTTATTTATTTGGTGAATTTGTCGCTTGCTGATATTTCAGTGTCGTCGTATTTATAATAAGGTTCGATCATTTCTCCGGGAACCTCTTTGTGTGTCTCTATATGTTATTGTGAGTCGGCGTATATGTACTTTGTTTCTGTGAATTTTACTTATATATTTGCCTACTCCACGCGTTACAATGATTTTATTTCATAGTGGTTGTCATTTAAAATATACAAATATAGCGATTTCTTCATGGCCAATGAAAAATACTTCTTTTGTGGCCCAATCCAATTATAATTCAGTCATATATTTGATTAAATCATTGAAGTGATTACGAATATTTATAATTAGAACACATAAACACATTCTGTCTCGTTCGCCTTATTGCGAAGAAACAATTCGAGATTCCAAGTTCACCAAAGTCACTGAGTTTAAGGAGTTCAGTTAGTTGCCGCATGTCTTGGCGAACAACCTTATATGTATGTATGTGTCAGACGCTTAATTGAAGTCGTTGGCAACATCATTCATGTAACATTATATGACATTTGTTACTTGGTACTTTTATGATAATGGATAGCAATTTAGTTAAGTATTCCTTTCGACTAATAAACTTGTGGTAAGGGTAGTGAATAAAACTGATGGTGAGAGTCAAACTTAGGTCAAATTTTGCATGGTCACATACATAAGTGTTATTATTATTATTACACTTATGTGACCACTTACGTGACTGCCTCGTTGGTCTCTCTGGCATCGTGGCCCATCGCAGATAATGTGGTCCTGGGTCCCCAAATCCGCGTCGGGCCAAAAAGTGATACTGGGATTTTTCTGTTAAGACAATTTCTCAGTATCAGCCCGAAGTCTGGGAGTTGGCAGTATTACACGCCCCGTGCATCGGGGAGCACGTAAATTTGGTCCTGTACCTCACCTCTTTCCGGTCGTGGTGCTAGTCGTCCTATCGGATCATGAGAGTAATGGCATAGAAAGTGCCCCTGTGTTTGCGCCGACACTTGTGCACTATAATATGTCCCGCGCAGATGGCTGGTCTCCATTGAGACTGGCCGCCGGGGCCAAAATCAACTAGGAGGACATTATTATTATTACGTTTTCACTGCATGCATCCAGAACACTGTTAATCTTCATTTAAAAAAGTAAAAGTAGCGATGTAGGTATGTATACATGTACATATGTGTATGTATCTGACGATTTTGTAAAAATAATGGTTTGCCTACGTGTTGTAAGAATTATACAGTAAGCGAAAATAAGGTTAAGAACATTGTTGTCTGTCTGTTTGTGTACTTGAGCTCGATACCATTATTTAATGGCATTTGTTATGCATAAAGGGAAAATTTGATTACGTAATTATAGTAATAGGGCTGTTGGCTGAATTTAGGTCAATATCCATGGTGGCTAGCTAACGGGCTGGTTGCGTGGTTGTTAAATACTTTTCTTTCACGCCGTAGCGTAGGTGATTTCGATTCCCATCCAGGACAGATATTTGTGTGTAATTATCTCCATAAGTATGTATTTACGAAAGAAAAGTAGTAAATGCAGTATATCAGTTATCTGGTATCCATAGAATGGAAGCTCTGCTGAAAAATGAATCCAGAACGCTGTTAATCTTCATTTTGTCGTAAAAGTAGCGATGGAAGCGTATGTATGTATGTATATATACTTCTGACAAATTTGTAAAAAGAATGGTTTGGCTACGTGTTGTAAGAATTATACAGTAGGCGAAATTAAGGTTATGAACATTGTTGTCTGTCTGTTTGTTCTCTCTCTCTCAGCTCAATACAAATATTAAATGGTATTTGTTATGCTTAAAGGGTATAAATGATTACGCAATTATAGTAATAGAGCTCTTGGCTAAATTTAGGTCATGGCGGCATATATAAACGGAGGTTGGCTAAAGGGCCGGTTGGTTGGTAAATACTTTCCTTTCACGCCTCAGGTCGTGGGTTCGATTCCAGAACAGATAATTGTGTACATTTAGTTCCAGACTCAGGACAAACAGACATACATGTCTGTTTGTCCTGAGTCTGGGTGTTATTATCTATATAAGTAGGTATGTATCTATTTACAAAAGATAAGTAGTATATTTAGAATATTAGTTTCCATAGTACAAGTTCTGCTTAGTTTGTCTCAAGATGCTGGGCTATAATTACTGGGTGTTTTTTTGTGAGTGTGACCGTGCGGGTGAGCTAACATGCGCAAACGCCTGAAAACCGCCCGCTGCGATGAACAATATTGTATTAAGTGTTTTATTGTATATTGTGTTTTTTATATATGAAGATGCACATGAAACTAATAACGGAATTAACCAAATTTGTTGTGCCCGCAGTTTCACCTGCGTTAAATTACAGTCTATGTTTTATTCGGATATATATAAACTATATTACTACAAAATTTCTTCAAAACCCGTGTCGTAGTTTTTGCGTGTAAGAGTAACAAACATCCATACATCTATATGTTTTGTTGTTTGTTTGTATGGATGTGTGTCACAAACTTTCACAGTTACAATATTAGTAGGATATACGTACGTATAGCATGAGATGTAGAGTGAGCATTAGATATAGAGTACAGCATTGTGCTATAATATTTTCGCGTCGGTGGCTAGTCTCGGCAGGAACTAGTTGTGTAAAGGTATACTGTAATACCTTTACACAACTAGTTTAGTTGTAGTTCGGTGGCTAGACTCGGCAGGAACTAGTTGTGTAAAGGTATACTGTAATACCTTTACACAACTAGTTTTGTTGTAGTTCGGTGGCTAGACTCGGCAGGAACTAGTTGTGTAAAGGTATACTGTAATACCTTTACACAACTAGTTTTGTTGTAGTTCGGTGGCTAGACTCGGCAGGAACTAGTTGTGTAAAGGTATACTGTAATACCTTTACACAACTAGTTTAGTTGTAGTTCGGTGGCTAGACTCGGCAGGAACTAGTTGTGTAAAGGTATACTGTAATACCTTTACACAACTAGTTTAGTTGTAGTTCGGTGGCTAGACTCGGCAGGAACTAGTTGTGTAAAGGTATACTGTAATACCTTTACACAACTAGTTTTGTTGTAGTTCGGTGGCTAGACTCGGCAGGAACTAGTTGTGTAAAGGTATACTGTAATACCTTTACACAACTAGTTTTGTTGTAGTTCGGTGGCTAGACTCGGCAGGAACTAGTTGTGTAAAGGTATACTGTAATACCTTTACACAACTAGTTTTGTTGTAGTTCGGTGACTAGTCTCGGCAGGAACTAGTTGTGTAAAGGTATACTGTAATACCTTTACACAACTAGTTTTGTTGTAGTTCGGTGACTAGTCTCGGCAGGAACTAGTTGTGTAAAGGTATACTGTAATACCTTTACACAACTAGTTTTGTTGTAGTTCGGTGACTAGTCTCGGCAGGAACTAGTTGTGTAAAGGTATACTGTAATACCTTTACACAACTAGTTTTGTTGTAGTTCGGTGACTAGTCTCGGCAGGAACTAGTTGTGTAAAGGTATACTGTAATACCTTTACACAACTAGTTTTGTTGTAGTTCGGTGGCTAGACTCGGCAGGAACTAGTTGTGTAAAGGTATACTGTAATACCTTTACACAACTAGTTTAGTTGTAGTTCGGTGGCTAGACTCGGCAGGAACTAGTTGTGTAAAGGTATACTGTAATACCTTTACACAACTAGTTTTGTTGTAGTTCGGTGGCTAGACTCGGCAGGAACTAGTTGTGTAAAGGTATACTGTAATACCTTTACACAACTAGTTTTGTTGTAGTTCGGTGGCTAGACTCGGCAGGAACTAGTTGTGTAAAGGTATACTGTAATACCTTTACACAACTAGTTTTGTTGTAGTTCGGTGGCTAGACTCGGCAGGAACTAGTTGTGTAAAGGTATACTGTAATACCTTTACACAACTAGTTTTGTTGTAGTTCGGTGGCTAGACTCGGCAGGAACTAGTTGTGTAAAGGTATACTGTAATACCTTTACACAACTAGTTTTGTTGTAGTTCGGTGGCTAGACTCGGCAGGAACTAGTTGTGTAAAGGTATACTGTAATACCTTTACACAACTAGTTTTGTTGTAGTTCGGTGGCTAGACTCGGCAGGAACTAGTTGTGTAAAGGTATACTGTAATACCTTTACACAACTAGTTTTGTTGTAGTTCGGTGGCTAGACTCGGCAGGAACTAGTTGTGTAAAGGTATACTGTAATACCTTTACACAACTAGTTTTGTTGTAGTTCGGTGGCTAGACTCGGCAGGAACTAGTTGTGTAAAGGTATACTGTAATACCTTTACACAACTAGTTTTGTTGTAGTTCGGTGGCTAGACTCGGCAGGAACTAGTTGTGTAAAGGTATACTGTAATACCTTTACACAACTAGTTTTGTTGTAGTTCGGTGGCTAGACTCGGCAGGAACTAGTTGTGTAAAGGTATACTGTAATACCTTTACACAACTAGTTTTGTTGTAGTTCGGTGGCTAGACTCGGCAGGAACTAGTTGTGTAAAGGTATACTGTAATACCTTTACACAACTAGTTTTGTTGTAGTTCGGTGGCTAGACTCGGCAGGAACTAGTTGTGTAAAGGTATACTGTAATACCTTTACACAACTAGTTTTGTTGTAGTTCGGTGGCTAGACTCGGCAGGAACTAGTTGTGTAAAGGTATACTGTAATACCTTTACACAACTAGTTTTGTTGTAGTTCGGTGGCTAGACTCGGCAGGAACTAGTTGTGTAAAGGTATACTGTAATACCTTTACACAACTAGTTTTGTTGTAGTTCGGTGGCTAGACTCGGCAGGAACTAGTTGTGTAAAGGTATACTGTAATACCTTTACACAACTAGTTTTGTTGTAGTTCGGTGGCTAGACTCGGCAGGAACTAGTTGTGTAAAGGTATACTGTAATACCTTTACACAACTAGTTTTGTTGTAGTTCGGTGGCTAGACTCGGCAGGAACTAGTTGTGTAAAGGTATACTGTAATACCTTTACACAACTAGTTTAGTTGTAGTTCGGTGGCTAGACTCGGCAGGAACTAGTTGTGTAAAGGTATACTGTAATACCTTTACACAACTAGTTTTGTTGTAGTTCGGTGGCTAGACTCGGCAGGAACTAGTTGTGTAAAGGTATACTGTAATACCTTTACACAACTAGTTTTGTTGTAGTTCGGTGGCTAGACTCGGCAGGAACTAGTTGTGTAAAGGTATACTGTAATACCTTTACACAACTAGTTTCTGCAGAGACTAGCCACCTACGCAAAAATATTATAGCACAATGCTGTACTCTATATCTAATGCTCATAAGCCGATTATATATTATTATGCCTGCTGACAAAGTGAAAATAAAGATTAAGCGCAGGGCCAATCTCTCCAAAACAATAGAACGTAATGTTCCATACCATTTCGCTTTTAAGCCATCTCAACGAATTAAAAATCCGTTTAATTCGTTGGCCCGAACAATAAATCTATTAAAAGATGTGTACATGCGTACCTATACATTTTATATGTAGAAAGTAGGGACTCCAATCCATATAAATCGTCTTCCCGCTTTTCCCATTGTTCCATGGGGTTATCTCTGTCAGTTTGGAAGACAGGCGCGTATTTATAGCTACAAATTCGCATATCTTGCATTCGTATCTCTTCATTGCATTAAATAAAGCTGTAATAGATTTTTTCTCATTACTTACAGTGATGGAAAAATTATGTATCTACGGCTAAAAATACCGCGCAACTGGATAATATGTAAATTGTTGCATAATAAGGTTTTGACAACTGGCATCATAATGTGGCTCAAGTGACAAAGTGGGATATCTTGAATATTACAACTAAGAGTACGTAAATGCTTTTGAGTAATCTTGGAATAGTTCCCGCCTGTGGTTTTGTTTGGGTGGAATTTTCTGGAGAAATTTTCCGACTTAATGGTTATTTAATATTCGGGACAAAGTTCTAATTAAGTTTCTAATTTCAAGCCATTGGTTAGGTAGTTGGGGCGTTTAAAGCTACCAATTTGGAATTAGACATAAATATCTTGGGCAAACTAACACAAAGCCATCAAATCAAATCAAAGACTTTATTGAGTCTTGACCCCATGGTTGAAATTTGACCATGAAGAAGACATTAAATCTTAAATAGCATAATAATATAACAAAAGGGATAAGTATACTTGAAGAAGCCAGATTCACAAAAAGCACAATTGAACATTTTCCGAGTAATTAAATTAGAATGATGGATAATGAAGATTCTGGGGAAGTTCGCCTCATTACCCCAATTAAAATGTTCATTTGACATCATTCCTTTAACAAGCAGACGTTTTATATTTATCCCCTTTAGTGACATTAATTAATAACAGGGACTTTTCTCCTTAAGCTTTTATTGCGGTGTGGAAGATTTTGAATTTTTACGCATCCACTCTTAAATGTAAATGTTTCTAGCTTAACATTTTGTAAGGTTCAATGTTCTCGTTTAGTTTTTAAACTACCAAGACAGCGACGCTTGCAACACATGACATAATATACGTGTCGCTTAGTAAGGTACACGTGAGTTCAATACGATGAAAACTGACTAGGCACTGAAACATTCTGAATACTGGTTACCGTAGTAAAACCAATTAGTCCATCCTCTTAAAAAAACTTGAGAGGTCTCAAGGACACCCGGATGGAACGAAGTTATTTCTTATTATTTATTATGTACAAAAAACCTGTATACACTCAACAAAAATAATCGTCGCGACACCACACTGTTCAATGCGAAATAGAAATGAAAATATTTGGCTTGCTTTCTATGAGAGAGAGAGAGAGAGAGACAGACAGAGAAACATGCGCACGACGCACAGCTGCAAAAAGTGTCGTGACAACTTTTCGTAAGATTTTTTTCCGTCTAGCCCCCTTTCACAACGCGCGATAAGGAACTCCGTTCCAAAAAAATCATTTTGACATATTCTGAAATAAATGTATAAATTTCGTTTATTTTTCACCGAAACCAAAAAGAATGAGAACAATTTAGAGGTACAATATTCCGACTATACCTACATGGCTCATAACTAGATGCTCTTATCGGTCCGTAAGTGGTCGGCGAGGTTAAACAACTAGGCTCGCGGTTAGTTCATAGATAGGCTATAGACCACCAAAGTGGTTTAATATTTAGCGTCTCCGTGCTTGTGAGGGCGCGTTAAGCTTTCGGTCCCGTTTGTAGTCATTAGACAACAGTTGATAAGTCATACTAGAGGCCAACTGGGCGGCTCGAACAACTCCGACACTAGGATAACCAATGCCCATACAATAAGTAAGTATGGCTGGTGCTTGAGTTAGGTACAAATATTATCCATGTTACCAAATCTCTCGATCTCCAGCTCTATCACAGTTCGATATTATTTCTCAAGTAAGTTTTGATTGTGGATGCAAGAAACACAGGAATATACGTACTTCAAATTGAGAAAGTTACTTCTCAAGAACTAAATTCCTTACAAAACAAAGCTACTAAAAACCTTACATAACCAAAACGATATAATATTAACGCATTGAACTTCACAGGGCATAGACACAAAAGAAAATCAATTATTAGCAGGCCGCTAGGCAATCAATGAGTTAATTTTTTTACGTAGGTTTTAAAAAAGCTCTTCTAAATCGTCAGAATATGTTTGTACTAATATAGTTAAGTATACATTATTTCTAGGTACATATATATATTTAGGTATTTATTTTTCATATTTTCTAATCCTCAGCGTACACACGGCTACACATCAAGTTATACATTTCCATTATAAGCTGACCTCTCATTGTACGGAAATCCGCTACAACACTGGATCAGTTTATACTGGAAATATATAGCTTAATATGTAGCCGAGTTTACACGTATTTTTAAGTCAAGAAACACCCAAATAACTGAAATTAAATTGCATGCACCTTTTTGTTGTAAACAAAATAATCACCGCAGTAAATGGTCGCGCAGGTCAATAAAAAGTACCGTGAAATTGGTTCATTCAGTAGATCGCGGCCGACATTATTTTGGTTCTAATAATAAGGACGTGTCGAATTGTATGGCTTCCCGTTCGAACTGAAGGTCGCAGTGATTGAAGGCACGGTTGTTAACTTAAAGGTGCAGTATAGTTTAAATTTGTCTGTAAAGTAGCTGCGCCCTTCATATGTTGTTTACTTTATAATGTATAAACTTAAAGGTGCAATATAGTGAAATTTGACTTCCTCGTTGGTCTAGCGGTAGCGTGTTCACCTGCAGAAAACGAGGTCCTGGGTTCCAATCCTGGGTCGGGCTAAAAGTGATTGTGTGACTTTTCTGTAAAAAGATCAGCCCGAAGTCTGTGAGTTGATGGTATTATACCCCATTGGCGATATTGTACCTCGGAGAGCATATAAAGCCGTCGGTCTTGTACCTGACCTCTTTCCAGTCGTGTCATTGGATCGTGAGAGTGATGGAATAGAAAGGTCTCCTGTGTTTGCGCACACACTTGTGCACTATAATATGTCGCGCGCAGATGGTTAATTTCTATTGAGACTGGCCGCCGTGGCCAAAAATCGGCTAGGAGGACATTATTAATAGTGACGTCACATGTATTAACTTAGAGTGACAATTGTACAAGACACTCCTAAAAATCAACTCTCACGTGCATCTCCATATCATTAACCGGTCTAGCCGCGGTCCGAACAACAAAGGTTCTACGTCGCAGGTTTTGCTGCGATTTTGATATGAAGCCATTCGTGATATTATACAATACTACGAAGTATATATCTATTGAATTACTCGTAAACATAACTAAAATGTTTAAGATATTTGTTATTCTGAGACTTACTCAACAAAATACCAGTGTCCTTATAAAATGAAATGACATTGCAGTTTACCAAAGTCTACTGAGAAATATTATTAGGGCATGCAATCACATCTATCTAGGGCGTATAAATCGGAGTGCTAGTCAATTTAATTCTAGACAAGAATATTTTTATATGTATCTGTTTTGGAAACATTTTTCGTTGTCTCCTTTAAGTTGTGGTTCCTAAAAATTTTATTATACTTTATAGTGTATCCAATCGTTTATTTAACTTTTGACAGATCACGCACATAAAGTTCTGTAATATTTTTTGATACAATGTACTAAAGGGAATATATAATAATACTGTACTTTATGGACGGGCTCCACCCACTTAGAAATGTGTCATTCGTAATTAATGACCACAGACTATAAAAACTCTTTTGGAATAAATAGATTATCGATTATATTAATAAAACATACAATACAATTTGCGTAATGAAAACAGTTCCATCGTACTCGTATCGTATCGAATGTATTCGCTGCAAATTTATGAATCAAAAATAATCGTTTAGACTTACTGTAGTTGGTTCAAATAATAATATCCTCGACCGATTTCGGCCAAGGCGACCTCTTCAACTCCGTTCTATCTGACGTTGCTGTGCTCGTGTGTGGCTAACGTATCCAATCTTATTGGTAAAAGTCCGCGCACAGTGCGGGCAAGTGAGCACACCATTGCCGTAATTGTAAGTGATAGCACAAGGTGGCGTGCTTTCAGTTCATCGCGTCGAGCATCTAGTTCCGAGCGGCGATTATCCTCAAAGTTTTTGACTTTGTTTTTCACCAAAGACCTCCATACTGGTCGTCGAGCGGCTGATTGCTGCCAATCTGAAGGCGTTATGTTAAATTTTTTCATATGGCGTTTAAGTACATCTTTGTACCTGAGAAGTTGTCCGCCATGCTTGCGCTTGCCCTTCTCAAGTTCAGAGAAAAAGATGCATTTTGCCGTACGTTGATCTGACATTCGCAGCACATGTCCACACCAACGGAGTTGTCGCTTGATGAGGTAAGCCTCAATCCCCATAATATTAGCTCTCCGCAGCACTTCCGTATTCCGAATGCAATTAGACCAACGGATGTTGAGTATTTTGCGCAGACATCTCAGGTGAAAACGGTCCAGCGTACGTAAATGGCGGCGGTAGACTGTCCAAGACTCAGAAGAGTACAGTAAGTTCGGCAACACCACCGCCTTATATATTCCAATTTTGGTAGTCAACTTCAGGTCATGTGAGCTAAAAACCCTGCAATCCAGCTTGCCGAATACCGCTGCTGCGGCCCCGATCCGACTGTTGATTTCAGCATCAAGGTCACACTTTGATGTTATTGTGCTGCCCAGATAACGAAATGTATTTATTTGCTTTAGTATATCTTCGCCGAGTTTAATGGTCAGTGTTTCTTGACCGTGAATATCTAAAGACATCACTTCCGTTTTTCTGACACTAATCTTTAGACCAAAACTACGGCTAGACTCGTGCAACTTTGTCATAAGTTGCTGCAAGCCATCTGGGGAGTCGGTAATAAAGCATAGATCATCTGCATTGACGATCTCTGTGATCAGTGCATAAGACACTTTCGTACGAGCCTTGAGTCTGGCTAAGTTAAAAAGATTGCCATCATTGCGGAAACGGATGCGGATTCCTTCAGCGGTTGTCTTTAAGACTTCCTGAACTACGAGTGCAAAGTACAACGCGAAAAGTGTGGGTGCGAGGACACACTCTTGTTTAACCCCACAGGTAACGGGGAAAAACTCTGACTGGTCATCATTTATAGTGACGCAGCTCTGCGTATTGTCATGCAGGAGTCTCAGAAGTCTCACAAACTTATGCGTGCATCCAAGTTTCCGCAACACTATCCAGATTGCTTCTCGCGGTACACTGTCGAACGCCTTTTCAAGGTCAACAAAACAAAGATACATATGACGGCCCTGTTCTCTGCGTTTTTCTTGCAGTTGTCGTAATGAGAAGATTGCCTCGCACGTACCACGGTCAGGTCGGAAGCCAAACTGCGATTCTGGCAGAATCTTTTCAGATAAATCCCTGAGGCGGTTTAGGAGAACTCTAGCGAAGACTTTTCCAGGAACTGAGAGTAGGGAAATACCGCGGTAAGAATTGCAATTAGCTCGGTCACCTTTGCCCTTATAAAGGGCCTGAATGAGAGATAATTTAAAAGTGTTAGGGACTTGTTCTTTTTCCCATATAATGACAAAAAGTTTCCACATCAACGTGTACAAATCCTCACCGCCGTATTTCAATAGTTCTCCTGGTATGGAGTCGGCACCAACCGCGCGTTTATTTTGCTGTTGCTTGATAGCAAGAATAACCTCGTGTAGTGAGACTGGTTCATCAAGCTTGTAGGCAAGCGGTTGTTGAGGTAGGGAGCGAATGTGATCTAAATCAACAGGATGATCCACGTTAAGTAGGGTGTTAAAGTGCTCCACCCATCGCTCAAGTATTACCTCCCTGCTTGTAAGAAGCCCTTCGCCACTAGTCGGCCTCAGTGGGACTTTTGCCGTAGAGGATGTACCGAGTAGGTTTCGCACCTCAGCGTAAAACTCACCGAGCTGGTTAGTATCAGCCAGCCACTGCATTCGACGAGCCCTCTCCTGCCACCATTTCTCCTTCACTTTTCGTGCGACTTTACGCAGTTCCAACTCACTACCACGAATGTCTGTAACTCTTTCGCCTCCATATGATCCGTTGTGCTGTCTCAAGAGCCGACGGTGCTTATTAATAGCATCTGTTAGTACTATATCATTCTCATCAAACCAGTCCTCATGTTTTCGGAGTTTCGAACCCAAAGTCAATGTAGCGGTGTCGAGAATATGAGAAGATAGGGACTCCCAGACAGAATTAACCTCACCGGAGTTTATTTCGAGGGGCAGCACAGCACTGCTCAAGGTTTCGGCATATTTTGCCCTCGTGTTAGCATCTTGGAGTCGTTCAAGATTCAGACGTTTCTGTTTTGGTCTTTCCGATCTGCAATGCCGTCGAAGACGAAGACGCAACTTTGTGACAACAAGCCGATGATCACTCCAACAGTGAGCACCACGCATGACACGGGTAACTTGGACTTGAAACAAATCTTTTTGACGGACGATAGCATAATCAATAAGGTGCCAGTGCTTTGATCTCGGATGCATCCATGTTGTCTTATACTTGGCAGGCAATCTAAACATTGTATTCGTAATTGCAAGATCTAATTGTGCACAAAGACTAAGCAATAGCTGGCCGTTGCTGTTCATATTACCAGCACCATGTCTACCCAGAACTTTAGGCCATGCTTCGTAATCTCGTCCCACTCTAGCGTTGAAGTCACCCAGGAGTAAGATCTGTTCTCTCGGCCGGATACACTTTAGGCACCGCGTTAACGTTTCGTAGAAGTTGTCCTTAATTTCGTCAGATTTATCTAGCGTAGGGGCATAGACACTGACGATATTAAGCTAGTTGTCGTGATCCATGTGAAGGCGCAATGTGGTAATGCGGTCGGTGATGTGTACAGGGTACTCCTGTAGCTGTTTGGCAAAGTTATTCCGTACAGCAAAGCCTACACCTGACCTTCGCTGCTCTGAGGCTGCTAGTCCTTTCCAAAAGAAAGTGTAACCGCCGCCTTGTTCTACCAACTCTCCTTCATCGGGGAGATGTGTTTCGCTGAGTGCAGCTACATCAATATTATAGCGATGAAGTTCTCGAGCTACAATAGCAGTCTTTCGCTCGGGACAGGCATTTCCCTCACGGTCAAGAAGTGTACGCACATTCCACGCGCCGAACGTCATTGATGTTGATGTTTTAAAATTATTTTTTCTGTAGCGTCGACCGCGAATTTGAGATGCGGAGGCAGCCGCGGTTGCTACCCTCCTTATGGAATGGAGTGAGCATTTGTTTAGGGCACTTCTTCTAGCCCCCTCCCCGGCTAAGCGAGGAAAGCAGTGCCTCCCTGAATAGGGCTGCTTTGTCACCCCGAGTGCTGCCGGATCAGCTCTGTCACCCCACTGCAGAGCCGAAACGACCACGATGTATATACTACACCCCCAAGGCCGCCTACGTGCAGGAGTCAGACAAAACCCAACGCGCATCACGTCAAGCTTCTCTACTTCCCCCCATCGCCATAGGACTTAGCTAAATCGGAGTCCTTTTTACGGAAGCGGTCAGTTGCGCAGGATATATTAACGTGCAAAGGTGTACGCGCGAGACACATGTGCACATACTCATCCTTGTCCTTCTGGACCCAGTGGGACGGGGACCGTTACGACCGGAGAAAAACTCGGACAGTTGAAACAGTATAAGAGTGAGAGAGTTACAAGGGGTCCGTACTTCTTCACTCTCCCATAATCGCCTTTTACGATACCCACGGGACGACATGGGGTGGTGCTATTCTATTCCGCTGGCACCACACAGCCAAAAAGCATGGTTCAAATAAAAAGCATGTGAATAAACTGCGGTATGTACTTGTACAAAATGAGTACAAAATGTTGAAATTCATAGTACTTAAGGGATTAAAAAATAAAACAACCAAAAGAGGAACTGTAACACTATTTTTAATTATAAAGAATCATCTTCTTCTTATGAGCAGGAATCATCATCACTTGAGTTCGCAGTAATATTGACTATCAATTCTTGGACAGATAAATTGTTGAATGAAAAAAAAGGTTATAATGTCGCATTGGGATCGGGATGTTGCCCGATCTCAATGCGACATTATAACCTTTTTTTAATATATTTTTCAATCATTTTACGAGTTTGTTTTTTCTACAACACTCGCCCAGTTTTCAGGAGTTACTTTTTCCCACGCATTTTTTTGTAAATCCAGCATTTTTCTTGTGGTGATAGGAGGAGTTGTAGTGTTTCTCGCAGCATACGGTATTCCCATGCTCTGCTGCCATTTCATCTATTACGTACCGTTTTGGCAGAATCTTTGTTTTTAATATCTTTACTAACTCTGCTTTTAGTACGGACTCGTCCACCTCCTCGCCATTGTCACGGAGCCAGTTTATGATTTCATATTTTTTGTTGGCCTGCGCCTCGTTGGTGCATTACCAATATATATTATTGAAGCCTCTTCGAGTGATGTAA
Source organism: Pseudoips prasinana (assembly GCA_951640165.1). NCBI lineage: Eukaryota > Metazoa > Arthropoda > Insecta > Lepidoptera > Nolidae > Pseudoips > Pseudoips prasinana. Next base: position 17,967,345 of record OX621245.1, read on the forward strand.
GCATATCTGTGAACCAATTTTCATACACGTTCGAATTCATCTACTCATGATAATCTCCTGTTTTCTGGGATTTGAAAGCTAATAGAGCGTCTGGCACTAATCCTTTTACTGTTCCTGCATGGAAAATAATCAGACGTTCGCCTTTTCCCATTGCTACTGCAGAAGTGTTGTCTGTATGATTCGCATTGAGCCAAGTTTCATCTGTGAAAACAACATTCGACAAATCTTCTATTTTATTTCGCTTGTCTTAAAATGCGTATCGATACAAAGCAATATCATATGTACCACTGCTGCCTTAGCCTTCTTTTGTTATTTTTGCCATTGTTGGAGCACCAATACCTAATGCTGCTGCAACACAGCGGCTTTCCTTTTATTATTTATTATTATTATTATTTCCTTTTCAAAGTATTCACGAAGTCGCAAGACAAACTCTTGTTTGTCCTTTAAGTACTTTATTTTTTGGCATTTTGACAGTAACGATGGGAGGGACGATACGCTCAACTCAACCAAACATGAGAATTCACAAATAAATCAATAGGGAGGAATATTAATACTCAACACGACATTTTAGTGCAGTCAATTGGTATACTTTTAGTATCCTTGCTAATATTATAAATGCGAAAGTTACTCTGCCTGTCTATCTGTCTGTGGGTCGCGCTTCCACTCCAAAACTACTGAAATGATTTAAATGAAATTTGGTCTAGAGTCTGAGAAATACTATAGAACATAGGCTACTTTGCGATAGGCTAATGCGAAAAAATGGTTATAAAATAACTAGAGAGAATAGGGAATGGAAGTTATGTTATTTTGTTATGTGAATATTTTACAAGTTTGCATCGGGAGACAAAATATTAGAGATATTCTCATGCAACATTTCATAATTTAGCATAATGTGCGGGCGAAGTCGCGGGCACAGCTAGTATGCTATAAATTAGTGTGAGTGGTGATTCTAATTATTTATAAGAAAGAGTCATATCTATCTGTCTATTTGTATAACTTATTTTAAGAAGTGACAATGGTTCCAAGTGGTCAGCAATCAATAACTTGATTCTTTAATAGATTTTGAATCCATACTAATTCAGAAAGATTTAGTAATTTATACACTAGCACTTACTTTGTTAATATTCTGATAACTTACTGTTAAGGTTGATATAATTTTTGAGGAATATTATTTGAAATAAGCCTTTACAGTTTTCACAAGTAGGTAAATGTCGGTTTAAAAATCTCTCTTTGATGTAAAAATATACCTTTTATAAGTACTTTAAAAAGTTAGTTAACCAGTATTTATTCGTTAATTAAACGCGGGGCAGTTGTTAGGAGTTTTTAGGTAGATTATGGCATAACAAAGGTTTCGGTAAGCAAGTGTTGGCAGGGATGGCAGTGAACGGAATAATTTAAATATTTTTTCATATTCCTCTAAGTTAACAAGTTTTCTTACTCACTGAAATGATGTCACAATACGTAGACTTGATCGGGGAAAGCGTGGATTTTTTTTAAAAAGACGTTAAAATAATTGAAGTTGAATTATTTAATTAAGGTCTATTACAGTCAGTGGCTAAAAACAGAATGACTTAAAACTATATTCAAAAGTACTGGGGAGCAAATAGTACCATCAGCACTTCTGCGTGTTCTGGTCGGACGACAATGCGTGGGCGCGTATTGTAATAATATAAAAGAGCTTAGTTAGCTAGAAAGACAGAACGTCCGGTTGATGTTGGTAATATAACTACGTATCAAATATTTGAATATTTTGTGTTAAATATTGACTGGAAATCCCGAATATTATGTTATTATTTTAAATTAATCAATTAAATCCTTTTCATATGTGTGACTACACATGAGACAAAACATTTTAGCGTCAGGGTGTCATTGATTCAAATAACAGCTTATATTGCTAAATAAACATATGTACCATGGCCTTAGTAGTCATTAGAACAAAAGGTGGAAGTAACATGAGTACCAAAAATGTATCCGTCAAGAGCAACAAGAGTTTCTAGTAGTCAAATCAAATGATATCAAAAAAGAAGATCATAACCATTTACCCTAAATTATATTTTATGAGATCGTTATTATCAGGAGAAAGTTTGTTTGTATAAATAAAATTGCTAATATTTAGAAATATCCAAAAACTGAGTGTGCGAATGAGACAGAAGGTTGGGAGACGTTGTTTTGTTGTTGTTTCCTCAGCCTTATGTGTTTTACGGAAGGAAGGACCAAAAATGTTGTATTTTAAAATGCATTCAAATAATTATGAAAATATAGGACTTTAGAAAGTATGGACGGGAAAATATGGCGGTAAGAAGTTCGCCGGGACAACTAGTAATATATCTATGTATAATATATCAGGAACTATTATATAAAGGTCAAATAGATAGAATATCTATTATTTACTAATAGATAGAATTGAGCTACTATTATAACCACTTTTCCGGTCTTAGGTTTGAAATATTGACAACCCTATCGAGTCGAGTATAACTCGAGTTCAGTGAGCGCTGACCTTTGTTCGTCACGATGTGATCTGACATGCCCTGCTGCTTGGGTTACAGATTCATGCATTTATAAAACAATTACGGTGTTTTAAATACCCCATCCTCACCTTCGTCTATTATGAGCTCTATCACATATAGGACATGCCATAAAGTAATTACACGTACTATGTAAGGTAGACGTATGTATATTCCTAGTCTACTGCTCCTTGAGTGAAAAATACTCTTATTGTGTGTAAAGTATTCACTTCAGTTTCATTAGTAAATATACAGCGTGTATTTTTGATGTCCTAGAACTCTAGGGTACGAATAACAAGCATATACATAAATAAATCAACTGGCATAAGAATTAATGATCACTTATACATTTTTTTCCTTTTTCTTTCCAATTAATTTCATATTAATAGTATAATAATAATATCTAGGGACAATGTCACACAGATCATCCTAGCCCCAAACTAAGCAAAGCTTGTACTATGGGTACCAGGCGACGATATACATACTTATATAGATAGATAAATACTTAAATACGTAGAAAATATCCATGACTCAGAAACAAATATTCGTGCTCATCACACAAATATTTGCACTTACCGGGATTCGAACCCAGGACCACCAGCTTCGTAAGCATGAGCACTACCAACTAGGCTACGGTGACCGTCACATATTGACGCGCCAGTTGGCGTGGTTGGTAGATGCTTGCCTTCACGCCGTAGGTTGTGGGCGCGACCTGTGCGTGAAGGGGAGGGGAGGAGGCATTTGGCCCCCTCCCGTCCCCGGAGGAGAGTCTCAGACGCTCAGTGTACAGCGGGGGTACTGGCGAGATCGTTCACGAGTACCCAGACCCCCCGCTACAGGCATGTGAGGCTGGCTACCATGGTGGTTTTAGTGCGTATCCCGGGACTAGCCCGGCGAGTCCCACATAACCCGTCGCCTCCCCAAGTGGCGGGTATGCGTAACATTTTGCATTTCCACCATGTAAAAAAAAAAAAAAAAAAGTTGTAGGCGCGAATCCCACCCAGGACAGATATATTATGCAAGAACATATATGTTTGTCCTATGTCTGGGTGTAATTATCTATATAATAATAAATATATGTATTTACAAAATAAAAGTAGTATATTATGTCGTACTCTGTAGAACTGAAGACGGTACACTATCAGCTGCCTGTCATTGTCAATTATGCTAGTCCATCCTACGGTTGTCTGGAAGAAATCGCTATTATGCGATAAGACCGCCAATTGTACATTATTTATATATTAAGTTTTTTCTGTAAAATGTTTTTTATAGTTTGTGCAATAAAGTGTATCTATCTATTTATATGTCGTATATCAGCTATAAGACTTTCATAATACAAGCTCTGCTTAGTTTGGGATCAGATGGCCGTGTGTGAATAATGTCCCACGATATTTTTATTTTGATTTCACATATTAGTATGTGAAACACTCGTACGTAAATTATGACAACGTTGAATTTTCTTACCTTTAAATACCAATGAATTACATGAAATTGATGAATGAAAGAATGAAATTTACAAAGTACCTATAGTCTATGTTTCGTCAGCAATCAGCGATCGTTGTTAATTATAGGCTGACTTGATATAACTGACGAAAGATATTGCGTTAAAACTTAGTTAAAATGGATTAAATTACATACTTCCTTATCTACTTCTCAATAGATACAATCCGGTATATAAATGAACTTATTGAACCGTTGTAAATTGTTTTAAATAATGCATACATTAAAGTTTATTCAGAAGCCGTTCTAGATACCCGAGTACTAAACGTTAAATCATGAATAGGATGTATTAAGTTTTCAAAGAAGTGATCACTTTGAAAAATATCTGACAAATAATTATTAGGAATTTATAAAGAATAATTTAATGAATATGTAACAAAACGCACTTTTGTAGTCTAAACCGATAAGCTGAACGAGTTAATATTTATACAGTATTTTTTTTTTATTAGGCAGGCGGAATGCCTACGCATGCCACCCGCAAAAAGTGTCTGCGGGTGAGTATGTCGGACTCGCAGCGACTTAATCTACCTGCCGTGGACTTCTCTTGACGCCTGATAGGAGGAGCCCCGGGAACGCGGCTATGCTGCTCCGGTGCCCCTCTTTTGCGCCATGTCCCAGGTGGTCGGGACACGTACCCTGGGAATTTTTTTCAGTACCTACACACCTTTTCTAGTGGTACTATTTTTAACCGCAGATAGTGACGTCCTGGTTCCTAATCTCTGGTCGGGCTAAAAAACCGATCAAGTGCGAGTCGGATTCGCGCGCGTCCTTGTCCGTACCATTATCTGGAAAATGAAACCCCCTTATATATTTGCTTTGTTATAATTTAATTATTTATTTTTAAGTGAATAATATATAACTAAATATTCTGTGATTATTTCAGGCATCTATCTATCGCTGTTAAAAATATCGAGCAAAAAGGTCACGTCTGTTATATATTTATTTTATTCTATTTTTCAGTATTTGTTGTTATAGCGGCAACAGACATCTTCTGTGAAAATTTCAACTGTCTAACTGTTACAGTTCGTGTGATACAGCCTGGTGACAGACGGACATACAGATAGACATACAGCGGAATCTTAATAATTGTGTCCCGTTTTCCCCTTAGGTACGGAACATTAATAGGATATTGAGATTTTTCTGTTAAGAAAAATTCTCAGTATATGTATCCCGAAGTCAGCGAGTGGAAAGAGGTCTACTACCTGCATTTTTCCGCTCGTAACACTAGCCGTCACATCAGATCATAATAAAGTTGTATAGAAAGTGTCTCTGTGTTTGCGCTCATACTTTTGCACTCTAAAATGACCCGCCCCGATGGCTCCTAAACGAGGTATCCTTTGATACTTGACGAGGATATTGCACCCTTTTTATCGTGAATGTCAAATATGAAAATCAAGAATAGTTTATGGATATAGAAAAGGAAGATTTATTTAAAACTCTACTTAACAGCCAAAAGCAAGCTTAATAAAATATAGTAATTCCCACCACAAATACAAATGCAATAAACCTTTGGTTCAGTATATATGGTTCATTACTTCCCCATATTCTTTCTCTATGATCCGTGCGGAAGGTATAATTACTTTAGGAACGCGTTTTGAGAGATGGATATAGTGCGAAGTAAAATATAATATGAATCCCAAGATATTAATTTGTTCTTTGCCTGGGTGTATTTTATCTATAGTATAATATCCTGGGACATCATAATGGGACATTATTTACACACGGCCATCTGATCGAAAACTAAGTGAGCAGAGCTTCCCGGGTGCGTGTCCCGACCATCTGGGACACGGCGCAAAAGGGGGGCACCGGAGCAGCATACCCGCGTTCCCGGGGCTCCCCCTATCAGGCGCCAGAAGAAGTCCACGGCAGGTTAGGTTTAGTCGGTGCGAGTCCGACATACCCACCCACAGACACTTTTTGCGGGTGGCATGCATTAGCATACCCCCTACCTTATCAAAAAAAAAAAAAAAAGTAAGCAGAGCTTGTACTATGGAAACCACATAACTCATATACTACATATTATACTACTTTTCTTTTGTAAATACATACTTATTTCGATAATTACACCCAGACTCAGGACAAACAGACATGTTGATGCACACAAATATCTGTCCTGGGTAGGAATCGGACCCACGGCTTCTGGCGTGAAAAGCCATATGTATGTATTGAGGAATATATAAGTATGTTTATTAGTCGTCTGGTTGCCATAGGTTCTGCCAATTTTGGGATCAGACGGGCCAGTTGGCTTGGTTGGTCGGTGCTTGCTATTTAACGCCGCAGGTCGTGGGTACACGATTGCCACTGACAGATATTTCTGTGTATGAACATGTCTGTTTGTCCTTAGTATATCAGTTATCTGGTTTCAATCAATCAATTAATAAAATCTTTAATTTGCTGAACAGTACAGATAAGAAGATGTTATATTAAAATAATATAACTCTGCATTGTACCTTAATGCAATGGTTTCCATAGTACAAGCTCTGCTTACTTTGGGATCAGATGGCTGTGTGTGAATAGTATCCCAGGATATTATTATAGATGTCAGTGTGTTACTGGTCGTTATTCCCGCTACAAATATCTGACCACAAATATCTGTACAACAAACCTTTGGATCAGTCTTTATCGTTTATTACTTCCCCATGTTCTTGTTGCTAACAAAATATTCCTTCATCCTTTTAAAAAGGTCCATTGAATGTATGGCATTGCAATTTCAAGGTAATACAATTTATAACCTTCCTGTAGTGAATTACGATGCTCGTAGCTACAAGTTACAATACTGAGAAAAGAAATAGGTATAGAATTATATCATATTCAATTTGATAAGCAATCATTACTGTGAAATAGTATTTACATTATCCACACACGGCCATTTCATCCCAAACTATGCAGAGCTTGTACTATGAAAACTAGATAACAAATAAGATATATTACATATTATACTTTTTTTTTTTGCCTCCTATTATGGAGCAATGGCTCGCACGTTCAGTGCATCCGCCAGTTTCGACATATTATACTTCTTTTATTTTGTTAATACATTATACAGATAATAAGATTGTAGTTTGAAATGGATAAACTTCAAAAATACTTAAATGGTATTAAAAACTCTTTTATTAAAAAAAAAAAGCTTTACCTATTATCAGCGAGCAACATGGGCTGTATATATTTAATTTTAAATAGAGATCCTAAAGAAAATTACTATATTGCAGCCCAAGGTAGGACAGGATCGGCAGTATTAAAAGTTTGCTCAGAAAGTGCGTAAAGTACTGATTTATATTTTTCTCTATGTACTCGGGATTGAAGAAGAAGAAGAAGAAGTACACTTTATTGCAAAAATAAGTAAAACATAACAATGGTTACAAACAAGGACATAAACTTATTATGCAACTGGCGGCCTTATCGCTAAAAGCGATCTCTTCCAGGCAACCGTTGTGCGTTGAATGGACCAGAATTGAAAATAACCTGATGAAGGTAGCAGAAGATGTACTAATTGCAATTAGAAGTTATTAATCTAAATTAATCTAATATTACGTACGAATACGTAACTAGAGTCATACGACTATACATATACATAAATAGATACATACATAGATACATACATAATTACATACATATAAATAGATAGATATATACATATGTATAAATATATTTACAAATATAAGTGTAAGGATATCATTTCACAATAGGAAAGCAGTATATTTATTGCCTAGTAGATATCGTCAAATAGTGCTGTTTCACCATATTTTTAAATACATGCTGTGATTGAGCGCACCTGATCTGTATTGGCAGCGCATTCCATAAGCGCACAGCTTGTACACTGAAGGATTTGTCGGTGAAATTAGTGGAATGCGCTGGCATTTTGAGTCGTAAGTTTTCTGAAGACCGCAAGAGTCTCGAATGACTTGAGTGAAGAAACTTGAAACGTTCCTTGAGATAGAGAGGAGTAGCGGGATTGAACAGAATACTGTATAGAAGCGTGACAATGTGAGTATTCCGACGTAGTCTTATGGGCAGCCACTTGAGTTTAGTGCGAAATTCAGAGACGTGATCATATTTACGCAAACCAAATATGAATCGTATACAGAAGTTTTGAAGTCGCTCAAGTTTATCAAGTTGGTCCTCCGTGACATCAAGATAACTGGTATCACCATAGTCAAGGATAGGGAGAAGCAAGGACTGCGCAAGTGCAATTTTGGTAGCAGTAGGGAGAAAGTTTCGTAGGCGTCTTAGGGAACTAGCAGAAGCAAACATCTTTCTGCTAACTTCTTGTATTTGTGGACCCCAGGAAAGAGTCTTGTCTATATAAATACCTAAATTTTTCACCTTGTTAGTATAAGGTATAACAGTGCCGTTGAAAACGACATGGGGAATTTGGGACCAATCAACATTAGTAATTTTCCGAGCTGCCAACAACAATGACTTGACACTTTTCTGGATTAACATTGATACCATATCTCATGCTCCACTTACTTATATGAGATAAGTCTTTGTTAATGACATTAATGGCTTCCGATAGCTTGTCAAAAGGTGTTTGGGTGTATATTTGAAGATCATCCGCGTAAAGGTGGTAGGCTGAAATAAGTTGGTCAGAAATAGCATTAATAAATATAGCGAAAAGCAAAGGAGATAAAACGCCACCCTGTGGTACACCAGCAGTAGTATCACACCAAGAAGAGAAAGAGTCTTCTATGCGCACCCGCTGCCGACGTCCAAACAGGTAACTGCGAAACCAGTCAATTACCGTTGGAGATATGTTAATAGAGCGTAAAATGGCCAAAAGGATGTCAAAATCTACCGTGTTAAAGGCATTTCTGAAGTCAAACAATGTAAGCACTGTCATTTTGCCATTTTCCATGCCTGTCCTGATATCTTCCGTAACATTGATCAAGGCTGTGGTCGTACTGTGACCTGGACGAAAACCGGATTGGTAAGGATTGAGGAGATTGTTCTTGCGTAGGAACACACTGAGTTGGTTATGGATGAGTCGCTCAAGAACTTTGGATAGAAAAGGAAGTATAGATATTGGACGGTACTGGGAAATTGAAGTGGGATGGGATTTCTTTGGTAAAGGAATGATATGTGCGTTTTTCCACAAGGATGGAAAGACACCACTAGAAATGGAATAATTGAGGATATGGCAGATAATGGGAAGGATTTCGTCAAGGATAGGTAGGATCATGTTACGGCTAATACAGTCGCTACCAATAGCATTAGATGCTATTGACAATACGCTCGTCTTAACATCACAAGCAGAGAATTGACTAAAGACAAAATGTGGAAAGTTAGGAGCCGGGAAAGATGATAAATAGTTGATTGTGGAGGTTTTTACAGTCCTGTCAAAGCTGGACGAAGATGAGAAGTGCTGATTAAGCAAGTTGAGGTCTAGGTCTTTGGGAATATTATCTTGTCGTGATTTTCCGACCCCCATAGATCTAAGAAATTTCCATACTTTCGCTGGGTCTCCATTTTGAACAGATTTATGAATATGCTGGCGTTGTGCATCCCTACACACCTTATTACAGTGATTTCTTATACTGATATATTTATCCCGGTGATGATCAGTTTTTCGTATATTCATTTTAGTTTTTGCTATAACTTTCTTATGGAGAAGTATTTTTATATCATCTGAAAGCCAAGGTGCTGGAAGATGTTTTAATCTGATCGGCCGGACAGGAGCATGTTTGTCGTAGATATTGACTATTGTTGACGTAAAAATATCGACTTTTTCATCAATGGTGTTAGCGTTAAGGAGCGTTGTCCAATCAATGCTGCTGGCGTCCTCTAGAAGATTAGTAAGGTTAATGCTACCAAAATTGCGCTGCAAGAGAATTTTTGGCTTAGACTTAGGCGGCCGAATTTTGTATGAAAGGTAGATAAGATCATGATAAGAGAAGGCGTCGGCAGAACACTGTCCGTGTTTAGCAACGTGTTGAGAAGAAGAAACAAAAATAAGATCGAGAAGTGAAGGAGTAGAGTTAGGAAAATTATGCGTAGCATTTAGTGGAAGGATAGATAAGTTATTAGATTCAAGTAGAGAGACAAGGCGAGATGAGCGATAATCATTCTTTAAGAGACATGTATTGAAATCCCCCATGACTATGGTGTGACTATAAGAAGGGAGAACGTTTTCTAGGAGTTTTTCCAAAGAGGAGAAATAATTTACCCTTAAAGACGGGCTAATATACACCAAGTAAAATTTTTCGATGACTAAGCTCGACTTCAATGAATAGATGCTCGCCTGCGGTTGATGGGGGCGGCTGAGTTGACATATCTACAATAGAATAGGATATACTGGAACGCAAATAAATGGCAACCCCGCCACCTACACCACTCGCACGATCATTTCTAATTAGATTGAAGCCGGTGAGTGAGTATAGCGTAGATGGAAGACATGGCTTTAGCCATGATTCAGAAATGAGTATGGCGTGAATATTCTTACAGTCAAAAGATGCCAGCATATCCGCGAAGTGAGCCGGAATACTCTGGGCATTTATATGAACCACATTGAAATTCTTGGGCACATCAGAAAACTGCGTTATTAAGGTATCTGCTAGTGAAGGTACACTGATGAAACTGTCATTATCACTGCACGAGTAAAAACTTTCGTTATCACTACTACAATCCGACATAATAAGTAATGTAAATAAATAATAAATATATTATATAAATTATAATATTGTAATAAACAAAAAATAAAAATATGTAGTTACTATCAATTTTGGTTCACCCACCGGCAAGCTTTAACATGAAAACAAAGAATAGTAAAAGTTAACTAAGACACAAACAAATCACACAAACCGCACAAAAAATAAAAATAAATAAATTTTAATACATTAGTAGATGCTTAAACAAAATTTACGTAATTAAAAACTATAATTGACTCGGGGTGAAGCCGGGGCGGATCACTAGTATAAAATAAAATTACATATACATTAAACTATAAATATAGTCTCTAAAGGATTTTTAAAATTGGTATGATACTAAAGATCTTGAGTTAATTCAACACTCAAGTCCTTGAGACAGGTAAAGAAAAATGTTTTCACCGGAGAACCACTTCAATTTCTCTTTAGTTATTACACATTCTCTTTAGTTATTACATTATATGTACATATAGATAAGTGGCCGATGGTCTATGGCCGATCAATGTCATTTCCGCCATTCATTCATTTAATTTCAAGATTGAATGCTTGGTCCCGTGATATAGGATTGTAGTCATTGTACAAGTTTTAGTTGCATAATTTTGAATCACGAGTGGGCGTCGATACCGGTAACTTGGGTTTGCATACTACACAAATCTAGAATACTACATAAAATGTTCGAGTACCTATATAGAACAGATAGACAAATAATTTATTCTTTGAGGTATTAGATATCACTAGATATCGCATCATGTACAAATTATTAGAATTTTCTGTTAAGTATGTGCATCTCTTTCCGATTATGTTGGCTAACCGTCCCACCTGAAAGTGCAACAGTCACCATTTGTGTACTATGATATGTCCCGCGCAGATTGCTAGACTTCATTGTAGCTGACCGCCATGGGTGAAATTGAACCAGGCGGACATTATTTGTTATTATAATATGAACACGATAGCATTTGAACCCTCATAAAGAGTATTGCTGTAAATATTATTGCTAAATATGATACGTTTTTTTTATTAATATCCTGCGTCATTTAAATTTTCACACACGGCCCATATATATATCCCAAACCACGGAGAGCTTGTACATACAATAATAATAAATTTATTTTCAATCAGATAACAAGGATCCATTTTGTTAGTAAAACATAAATCTTAATAATTATGTTAGTATCTACAATACATACATATACAACTTTTATTTTGTAAATTATACTTACAAACAGACATGTCCGTGCACACAAAAATATCTGTCTTGGGTGGGAGTCCACTACCTTCGATGTGAAAGGCAAGGATCTATCCACCACGGCAACCGGCTTGCCAAATTGCATCCACTTATGCAAAATATTCTACTAATTTCCCCAAAGCAGTTTTTGCTACAAATAAGTATTACTATTCCCTTTGTGGTAGGGAGCAATAGAATACATTGCACGCTGGGAAAAGACACTTGTTGCATAAATGAAAAATACAAACGGAAACTTGAATCTGCGCATTTTCACATGTCCGTCATAATAATAATATTGAATTCGTAGCTTAATATAGACAGAACCATTCAGACAATATGTAGTAAAATATAGCTTTAACTATACATTTCGATAATTAAACATAACATCTCCTTAACAATAACTTAATGCAAGCTAGCTAAATATTATTACTATTATAAAATAAATTTTATAAATGTTTTAACAATCCGTGTACCTAAATATCTACTGTGTGTAACTAGAAATAATCATGTATACCTAATTAAATATATTACTACAAACATGTTCTGACTGTTTACAAACGCTTTTCTTAAGTCTACATGAATAAAACCCTTTATTATTTTATTTTATTTATTTCACTTATACGACGTGTTGAAGGAACTGAACTACCAAACCTACCAGGAAGATTGCCAGAATTCCGTGTGGATGAGAAAATGATTGGATGGAGTTATGTCCACGGATTGCAAACGTCCTTAGCTTACGGAAACCGTATGCTTCTGTTCTTGGTTGTATATGAAAAAAGCTACAAAAGAGAAAGTTTGTTCAATGATTTTCACCTTATAACGTTTTCCTAGAAGTACGGTATGCTGGTATGCGTGTAGGTGGTGTAGATCTGGTTGGTTAGCATTGCGGTCTAACAATCTATTAGAAAATGCATTCGGTTTTAATAATCTATCAAGTACCACCAGTCAATCATTATTTACTCAATTGACCAGGAAAGTGATGTAATACTAAATTAGCAGTCCACGTCACATGGGTAGTGACAGTGGAGAACCTTATATATTCTAGGATAAGGCTATTTTCTAATAAGGTGTTTTATTGATTTGAGTTCCAGTGTACCAGGAAGCCCGGGCTTTGGAATTTAGTGATGTAAATTGACTCAATTACCTATTCTCCAAATAGGTTGTAAATCGTAATTAGATCACAAATTATATTATATAACGATATATATCTATCATAACTATATATTATGACGGTCCGGTTGGCTGGTTAGTAGACTTTTGCCGTTCACGCCGCAGGTCGGGGGTTCGATTACTATCCAGGACAGATATTTATGAACATGTCTCGTTGTAGTAAATTTGGTGTATTTATCTATATAAGTATGTATTTACAAAAGAAAAGTAGTATATGTAGTATATCAGGTATTTGGTTTCCATTGTACAAGCTCTGCTTAGTTTTCGATCAGATGACCGTGTATGAATAATATCCCAGGATATTATTATTATATATTTATTGTTTGTTTATTATAATTATTCGTGTCTTAAGAAAGGGAAAATTCAAAAGCTGTGTTTGAGCTTTCCCTTGTTTTTGATTTTTATCGATTTGAATAAATTTCTGTAACACCAATTTGGAGCCTGGTCACTAATCCGTAAGCTACCTATTTATATAAAGTAAGTAAAAGTAGCATTCTAGCGCAATTTCCTTAGGTATATGTGTAGAGTGTTATGCAATTTGAGTACATCTTCAAATTCTTCTATATTTATTTAATTTAAATAGTTTATTTGTACAGCAAATAAATATTTTCGAGAAAAGATAAGCATGTACTAGGTTCAGGGATGATTCAGTACGAAAATGTGAATGGATTAAATAATACTAACTGTATTATTGTTATATTAAAGTGCAATTTATTTTAATATAATATTTACTATAATAATAAAATCCGTTTTGCGTTAACATGAACAGTACAAACTGAGCTTTACTAATAGGGTTTGGACAAAGGTTCACATTATCTTATTTTACGCCACCATCGGGAATAATGTATAGATCGTAACTAACCTGCACACGTGCGATCTGTAGCGTAAAATTGTTTTACTTTTTAGTTAAAAGGCAGTAGTGAAACGACAACAGTTAAATCTGTTGTTTTTTTAATCAAAAATTGATTGACGGCCCCTCTCGACGAGGCAGGCACGTCAACGCCTAAGGGTACATTTTGTTTTGAAAACAAATTTTGTTCTCTTCACAGAGTGATTAATCCGAATAGGCAAACCAAAGTTCACATTTTTCGGTTAAACTAATTAAGTATTACTGTTTTAAATGCTATACACCATTTAAATAACATTTTTGTTTTTGTACTAAAAATGTAACATTAATTTGAAATGATATTTCTATATCATTTCAAATTAATGTTACATTTTTAGTACAAAAACAATATAAAAGTTATAGGTAAAAATAAAAGTTATAGGTAAAAGTTATGCAATAGGTTTGTACGACTTTTGATGATTTTTTAAAGTAATGAATTAGGCTACAATTTGCTAACAAGTAGATTGTTTCAAGTACCTATTATCAAAAGTCGTACACAACTTTTGGCACAACATTTTCCAATTTTGCTACAAAAAAATGTGTATTACACACATATAGCCTTAAACAAAATTTATATGTAATCATTCCCACAGGGTCCAGTAGAAAAAGAAATAAAGTATCTAAATCAACATAGAAATCACTTCACATCCATACAACAATGTCATCAGTAGAATTGATAACCTCATTCTTTTAAAATCTGTTAAAAATAACACGTTAAATATCAGATGTCTAGACGTGACGGCTATTATGTGATATGAGGACTATATATAACTTTAGTGTGTAGATTACGTATACTTTCTTGCACACTAATATATAGGTATATAGATAACAGAAAACTCATATTCTTCTTAAAAGGCTATATCTCTATAGTGTCTGAATACATACAAAAACCAACCAAGAAACCAAGAAAGGTTCTGTGCATTATTTTAACGTATAAATTTATCCGCAAATAAAAATATTTAGGATAAAAACTTGTAATTATTATAGTTTTATCTTTCCAGTGATCATATATCAACTGTAATTATTTGTAGATAGAGACAGTTTTAAAAACAGTTATTGAACTATAATATCCTTTTCTTATAATACCAGTATCCATTCTGTCGACTCCCATCACGGTCCATTTGATGTGATCTAGAGCAAACACTGAATACTATTATTTTTTGCTTTACAATAAGGTGTAGTAAGCTATATTAAAACAATTAGAAATTTTGTAATCAATAGCATTACTAATTGTTGTAATATACTGTTGCAACAAACTGATAGACGGACTGAGTCGTACAGTTTAGGTTTCATTTTAACCGACCAATAAAAGGGCAAAAGGTTCTCAATGTGCACATATTTTTTTCTTAATCTATGGACATCAATTTCTCGCGTACAACATATAATCGTGCTACTAATCTTAGGATGTTGTAGGAAATTAACAGTTTCCAATTGACAAATCTTGGAAGTTGCTAAAAAGAAAAATATTAAAATAGATTTCAAAAACAAAACACTCAACGCCAAAACCAATTAAAACTATAAAATGACATCTAATTTTAGCCCAAATACAATTGTTCTATAGTGTTGTCTTAAAATATTAAAAAAGAAGGGGTTTTTTTGATTCTTTTACCATTTGATGACGTAACCCTAAAAACTAATTGAGCTGTATTGTTGCGTGATATCTGTTGACGCGGGTAATTATATTCATATGTGGGCGTATATTTGCTTGAAGCAAGTAGGTTAAAGGTATGTGTCTAATGTATTTGTGCCCATGGGCTTCAGTACTTACTTACTTATCGTACCAATGCGGCAATGGTTATCCAAGTGTCAGAGTTGTTCAAGCCGCCTAGTAGGCCTCTGACATGGCTTAAAGACGTGACTGCAACCGGGACCGGCAGCTTAACGTGCCCTCCGAAGCACGGAGACGCTCAGAAATTAAACCACTTTGGTGGGCACCCATCTATGGACAGACCGCCAATCTAGTTGCTTAACCTCACCCATCGCTTACGAACCGGTGAGAGCATCTAGCTATAAGCTATGAGCAGCTTACTGATATAACATAAATAGGGGACAAAACTTACGTAGCGCCATTAAACTGAACAAAAATAGTTTGTGAAACATGGAAATGATTTTTTTGGATTCTCATATAAAACGGATTCGCTGTTCATTAATACCATACGGGAAGGCAACATATTATTTGTTTAGGTATTTTGCATATTTGATATTTTAAATTAATATCAATTTATTCATACATAAATGTGATGATACAAAATTAATTGTAAGCAATTTGTTCGCTATATTCTATTATAGTGAATAATGTTCGTTGTCAATTAAAGAAATATTTATATTAGAAAATTCTATAAATAAAGTAACATTTTCGGCAAATTATATGTATTTAGGTCAACGGACACAAAGATCATCCAGACTTAGAACAACAATTCACACAAATAGTACTGGAATTCGGGGCACGAAGTGGCGAATATCTTAACCGCTGAGCCACACGTGCAAATATGTACTAAATCAGCTTCGTCGCTTTTACTCTTCAAATATCTGAGCATAATGAAAATGATACTTTCTACATTCGGTTGCAAAGCGATACTACTCGCATAGCTTTGGATGTTTCTACTCAGACACTACATAAAAAATAGACCATGGATTTACCCCTGAGCTGGTAAAAAATTATGTGTCTCAGTGAATTTCCCACGGGTGAAGAGCTATGGGGAAGCACTGTGCCACAGTATAAATATGAACAGTAAGTAACTAAGCCTAGTTGATGAAATAATTACCTTCGCTCTATTGAAGCTATAGGGTAGTAACTTTTGATGCCTTAGATACCTATTATTATTTTTAGTTGAAACATAATTGTTTTATAAATCAGCAGGACGGTTAAAATACGGAAGCTCCCGTTATGATGAAGTCGAGTTCAAACAGCCGTATACTACGCCTTACGGACGTGAATTTTTAAAAAGATTGAAGGGATAAACTTATACGCGGTCACTCGTTTTGACGCAGCACTCACTACTGACAGCACCGCGACAACCGCTTACGGGTCTTGTCGGTGCGCATGTTTGTGTGAGTGTGCCGTTTCGACCGTTTGTAGGTAGTTTCCGTACTGTTTATTTTTATACTGAGACTGTGCGATGTCAGTCCCTCATATGAGTTATAGTATTTTCAGTCCGCTCTATCTGTCTTTGTTTCGATCCAATATTTATGTTGCATTTTTTGCTTTCATTGAAAAATTATACGTCGAAATACATTGAAGCTACTGCATACAGCCATTATGCATTATACGCTTTATTTTATATGATAAATGAAACATTTGAGTGTTTGGAAAATGGTTTGGAATATTTCTATTCTAATAGTCTTTGTGTAGATTAAGTTTTTGGCTGGAGTTCATTACAAAGATTTATAGTAATACCGCCTACACTTTGTTTAAGTAAGAAAATGCAGCTGTACTTTATTTTAATCAATTAAGATTTATTCTAATCATAAGTCACAGTGATCTCAAGTTTTTTGAATACAGAGTAATTAGTTATTTTCTTTATTTACAGTGGTGGTGGTCTTTAATTAGCTTTCTTCGAAGCAACTCGTAACGCATAATTAAGATGAGAGAGACAATGAAAAATATTATTCTTATTTTCAGTTCGTTATTATATTGTTTTTGACGTATTGGATATCTTACGCAAGGTTATAAGGATTGTGACAAGAAAAGTGAACTATAGATAGATAAATAAAACTTTTTATTGTGCACCGGAAAAAATAATATAAACTCAGAAAATATCATTAAGTTAGTATACCTAGGTATATTAACTTTATAGAAAATATACAAATTATAATAGTACTGCGTGAGTACAATTGGTGGCCTTATCACAAGATGTGATCTTTTCCAGTCAACCTAGGTAGTGAATGGAGAAATGAGTTACAGAGATGGGGGTAGTCGCCGGTGTACAAAACTATTTTCCTAAACGGTACTAGCTGTACCATACTGACAATAAATAATTTTAAATATTAAATTAAATATATATTACTATAAACATGTTCTGACTATTTACAAGCGCTTATTTAAGGTCTACGTGAATAAAAACAAATACATATTAACAAATTTATTATATGAACAGACATATGAAATGTCTGTTCATATCATGTACATACATATTGTCTCTCAGTTACAGTATCGTAAAAATACATTGTACTTTATAACAAAAACTGTTCTAAATCGCTGCAGGGAGGAGAGAGCCTGGAGATTTGTCACACAGGTCTCGAGCCTACTACAGACTCCAGCTTTCTCAAAGGTTCAAAATTAATGTTTAGTTATTGTACTTTTAATCTTACATGGATTGTACTTTTATTTGTACCTTTTTGAGAGAAATAAACGATTATATTATTATTATTATACATAGGTAGCGACTGCTCGACGATTTAGCGTCCCTTGAGAATGGTCCGTGGAGGACGGAAACACGTTTTGGATATCGTACTGGCGCATGTAATTTGCTTGTTAATATTTTCCTTCTTACATGTGAACATTTTTGAGGACGGGAGGGCGGAATTAACACTACATATTTATTTTGTATTTTCATTGTTATGGATTTCCGCAAAGTAAAGCCTGATTCCATTACTTAAAATAAATATATTAAGTGACCGATCAGCATTGCTGAAAACCCCTAGCTCGGAATACTTTTAGAGTGATCTTTTACAAGTGTTACATCTATACATATAATAAAATCGTAGGAAAGTAAAACTGCAGGTACATTTAATTTTCTTTTTTAAATACTTGAGGCGTGATCTAAAACCAATATCGAAGCCAGAAATAAAGTTTTTAGAATTTTTGGCCGTTTGTCTGTATGTATGTCCGGGCTAACTTCAAAAAGTATTCCATGGATTTAC
The DNA here is from genome assembly GCA_951640165.1 of Pseudoips prasinana. NCBI lineage: Eukaryota > Metazoa > Arthropoda > Insecta > Lepidoptera > Nolidae > Pseudoips > Pseudoips prasinana. The sequence goes on from OX621245.1 coordinate 17,986,131, forward strand.
TTCAAATTTTGCATGAATATTACTAAGAGGTCGGGTCAACATATTGGCTACATATTAACACGCTATCACCTACGGGGGAGGAGCTGTGATAATTTATAAAATTTAACGCGGGTAAAACCGCGGGGCACAACTAGTAGGTATATAAATTGGTTCTCACTTGGCTCTTCAAAATTACTTGAAGAATTATGAGCGGGAGAGTTATATTGAATCTGATTGGTTAATAATCATCTCAACTTTGATATTAAGTACGGCTCTTAGTGGATTTATTGATAAATACGAACCCTAAAAGCCTTAAAAGGTTCTACTGAATCATAAAATTTAGAGTAAGGAGCATTCTTAGGTGCCATTTACCATAGAAACGTATTGTTTATTTTTATTAGTTATTATTTTTATAGAAGTTTTGGACACCTTACGATAAAAAAAAAACGACTACTTACAATTATAATGACGGGCCTGTTTGCGTGGTTGGCAAATGCTTGCCTTTCAGGCCAGAGGTCATGGGTTCGATTCCCACCCGGGACAGATACTTGTGTGCATGAACTTGTCTGTTCGTCCTGAGTCTGAGTGTAATTATCTATATAAGTATGTATTTACAAAAGAAAAGTAGTATAATATGTAGTATATCAATTATCTGGTTTCCATAGTACAAGCTCTTAGTTTGGGATCAGATGACCATGTGTGAATAATGTCCCAGGATATATTATTATTTAACAAATCTGGCAAATCGAGGTAAAACAATTTAAACTGATGGGCACAATCTATTTTTGTATAATTTTAACACTCATAAACTACAATGGATGCGGTCTTGGAGGAGGGAGAATAGGGAGAGTTTAATGGTTCCCTGTTTTAATATTTAATGGTTTCAATGGTATTGATAGACAACGAGGCAATCTCCAACCGCAGAAATTCCTCTGAAGCTTCGAAAATAGATAACAATTATAGTTCTTTAACCATCTTATTGAATTCACCAACTGGCTTAGCGAGGTTAAATAATTATATCACTAAGGAATTGCGCAGAATTCCTCGTTCTAAATTGTTGGTCGCCATAATCGGCAAGAAACCGTTAGATGTTATTTCTCAATAATTTTTTTTTTTCATTTTTATCCTTAGTTTTCAACGATTCTTAAAAATAATTGCCTAGGCCATTTTATCTAGATGTGAGACGTATGCACCTCACTGCTAATAACCAAGGCTAATAAAGAAATGACCGAATTCTTAGGCACGTATTACAAATATCAAAGTCAATAGACTTTGCAGTCACGTTATGGCCGTGAAATTGCTATCGAGGTTAAAACAAAGGATACAGATTATTGTGAATCAACTATAATTTGGAATATAATAAATCACTAGTGCTGTAATTAACTTACTATTTGTAACAGACATATCAAACATGTCCAAACCTATCAAATGAGACAGGGTTAAATTTAATTGAGGTTCTATTTCTACCATACACTAGTAAATAAATAAACATACGACCTGGCTAAAGCCCAAACTTTGTGCTAGCCCTTTTTAAGCATGTCCTTCACATAACTTAGAAGTTCATACTAAATAGGGCTTAGGACACTTTCACTGCTTCACAGGATCAAAATACGTAATACTTAACCTTCCGTCCCCACCCCGTAAGTTGAAGCAATGTCACTCAACCACAGAATAATAGCATAAGTGAATGTGTTCTATAGGTTGATCTTTGAGTGACGGAACGTGTACCTAATTACAATAATATTCTGAGACATTATTCACACACGGCCATCTGATACCAAACTAAGCAGAGCTTGTACGATGGAAACCAGATAACGTATGTATTACAAAAAAAAGTCCTTATTAAATACATACTTATATAGATAACATTTAATTTAATTAGCCTTGTTTGCCATTATTATTGTATACTTAATATAATCGTTTGGTATACCCTCAATTAGCGAACGATAACAAACAAAACGCCTAGCTAAATATATAAAGCAAACTTGCAATATGAGTTTATGTTATAACTATTACAGCTGAAGAAGCTGACAAATAAAACTTGAGGTGGTTAAGTCGACGGTGCATTGATGCTTGGGGTCCTTTATACAGGCAAAAGCGAATTAACGAAAAATGTACTACAAAGCAGTTATACCGGGGTGCATTTAACTACCGAACCCAATGCTCCAATTACCCGGCTATAAAAGCTTTGGTCAAGTGACAGTTACCACTGGCATTACATGAATGAATTTACTTTTTTGCTGGCTTCAAAGTAGTTTGCTGGCTATAAAATCTGTTCAGCTGCTTGCCCGTCAGAATTCATTTATGGTGAGATTATTCTACAAAATTGAATTAATTCCCTTTCAAAGGGAAACTGAACACGCTGTTCAAAGCTTTCAATTTAATGAAACACCAAAGTAGTTATTAGGATTAGTGTATTCGTAACTTTAAAGAGTTTCAGCGAGTCAAGGAAAAGAATTCTATGTTGTTTTCTTAGAAGTCTTTCAAGAGCTAAACGTATTAATACTTGAAATACTTCTAAGAAAACCATTTTCGCAAATGAATGTTGTACGAATCTGTTATAGCATAAAATAGTAAGGTGGTTATGTCAACATAAATTAATATCATATATAGACGCTTATTTATTTAGTTTGGTACCCAATACAGTGTGCGGAGGCACTGTTAGCTAATACTTGACATATGAGTAGTAATGTTTAAATAAGGTGGATCCTAAGATTCTACCGCTTTGTAAGCAGCTCGACTCGGAGACTTACACCATAGGGAATACACTCTAGGTAGGTAAGAGCATTTTAATATGATCTGAGTTGGGAAACACGTTAGTGATGCAATGTATGTCACAAGTATCTACGGTAACCGCTTGCCATCAGGTGGGTCATATGCTTGTTTGCGTAACTTCTAACGTATTATTCTTATTTATATTATCTGGTGTTACGAGCGTCCATAGTAGCTGGTGATCACTACCATCAGGTGACCCGGTGGTCGTTTGCTTTGCAAATAGGTGAAAAAGTCCTATTCGTAAATGGCGCCAAACTGGTCATAAATTCAAGTCACGTATTATATGAAATGGGCTTAAGGTTTAATTTGCTTAATAGATTTAATTAATAATATCATATTGATTTCAAAACAGTTGAATGATATTTATGAAAATATTACAATAAAAATAAATAAAACGATATCTTCAAAATTATAGTTAGTATAAGGAATTGAGAAGATATTGGCTTATTGGTTGGTTATTGGCAAATGATTAACTGAATTAATATGTATATAATTAGGTATATACATATTAATACGGGAATAGTATCCCGTTCGTTACGGGATCCTCGCATCGAGGAATAAACTCGGATTTCATACCGGGTCATCAAATAACAATTCCGAACAACTCATTTACAGGAAATCTTAAATCCTTTATTTAATAACTACCTATAGTAAAACGTTTTATCCTAATTCAATTTGAGCCCTTTAAAGCCCCGAAAGGCATTATTATTAATGATTTCCCTTCATTTGATATTAACCCGTGACTGGAAACCCTTCGTAGATTTTCCGATGCTTTTTATGAAACGAATTCTTAAATGTCCAACAAACCATTCCAGTTAGTTTAAAGTTGAGTCCTAGTCAATCCGATTTTGGTTCTTATTACTTTAATAATAATATTCAAATTTGATTAGATTGATTGATTGGATTAGATGACTAGTCCGTTTAATATCTATGTTTTTGAAATATGTGTGCATTTAGAAATATATACATAAGTATACCTACTTATTTAACAGTTGTCTGGGTGCCATAGTACCTACAGGCACTGTCTAGTTTGGGAGCCAGAAATAAGGAAAACGATATATGCCAGTATAATTTTATGAAAAATCTAACATATTGGTACCTCCTCAACTGCGTTGAACACGTCAAACATTCGTTAAAAACGTTGTTTCTTAGTATATATTAGATAAATGGCCAATAATAGTTATCATCGACATATGCCTTACACAGATATTACGTAAATTATGAACACTGATCTCGCTTGTCTTTATGAAGCACTCTAGTAACTAATGGGTTAAATATAACATGTTATATTACAAACTGCAATTATGAAACAAAATAAATTTTATTTTCTTCTCTTTTTATATAACTAACATAGTTTTATTTTGTTGCAGGGAGAAAGGAACCAACCCCATAACACGAAATTATCGGGTAGCTTGGTATGTATAAATTGCTTTTTATCCATAAATATCCACTCAATAGTATATTGTGGGATAGCTACTAACAGGGTTCTATAGGAGGGATGATTTGGGTCACGACTTACATAAAAGCTGACGATCATTTTGGCATTTGTTCGCGTATACTTTCAGAATGTAATATAAATAATAATTAAAAAAAATATATTTATTAGAATAACTTACTAACTTCTTATCTAATGTGAGTTAGTAATTAATTTAAATACATAATGATAATCGATAATAAATTCAAACGAGCTGTTAATTTAAGTTAGTAACATACATATGACGGCGCAGCCGTGGCGCTACCAACAGAACTGCATAGACAAGAGTGATAGGTCGGCGTCACTCTGGTGGAACGTCGAACGGGCGGCCATCTTGACGTCACTATTGCTTGGAGACGTTATAGTGGTCGCATATTATCGACGGATCGCCGCAATTGAAATTAAAATCTAACTTAATTAGTGATTTGGTGACGCATTAAGCATACTTGATTGATTTTACTGAATAATTAATTGCTAAGGAAGTGAAGTCCGCCTATATTTTTAAATTAACTGCCTGCATAGCCTCACCTAATAATAAATGATAAATTAGGAAAGTAGTGTTCCAGGCATGCCTCCGTGTTCCCCAGACGCGACGTTACATATACCTATATGTATTTGATATATACATTGAAAATCAGTCCCAAACTGACTTCATTATACGCTACAGTTTTATTGTGACAGTTAATTATTAATAAGCGCGTTTGTATAACGAATCCGAACATCCTAGAGGGCGCTACCCTTTATTTAATTTATAAAGTAAGGCACAAAGTTCAATCCAAATGTAACCAAACTCCTTGTAGCCTAATAAAATTAAAGACTGCCGTTAATTTGATATTACGTCGTGCCAGGGAAAACTTTCGTCGATTTCCGTATTCTTATTATCAAAGTCATTCTTAAGTGTTCATGAAACCAAAATTGATTCAAAGTTGAGCTTTATTAAAATGGCAATCGGAACCAAACCTTTATTGCATTTTATGAAGGGGTTACGTTTTTTTCAATGCTAATCACGTCAACATAACGGAAACAAAGCGACGACATGGTTCTAGCTCGTAAGTTTCACGGTTATTTTTACATTATTATATGTGAAATTTGTTGTATAGACGGCACATCAAGCTACCTCAATCTGTAAAATTTCCGCAATTGAAAGTGAACCTTATGCATTTGTCATAAAGTTGAAAATCTATAAAAAAATATGACAGATTGGGGCAGCTGGGTGTGCTGGCTTCTGTGCAACACGAATTAGTAAAACACGAAAATTTCGTTCGTAATTTATTGTTGTTGGTAATTTGACATAAACGTGTTACGAACTACGCGAATACTTCATCTATTCATGCTATTTATTTATTTATTTTTATTACGAAGACCCATAGCTTTTCGCGACATATTAGCTTTTTGTGTTATAAATGACAGAGAGCCATCAATAGGACTCGCCGCATAAATTTGAGGTCATTTGTGTAAAAATATATATAATATTAGCAATTTTAGTAAGTTATAATAATTATGTAATAAGTAGGTAATGTGTAAAAAGATTGTATAATTATAAAACCGCACTATTGTTTTAGGGAATCAACCTATAAAAGATAGTTCTATCGGATAGATAAATTATTGGTCAATATAATACAGATGTTGTTAAATTAATACGCAAATGGAAAAAAATTAAAACATGAATGGATACACCACGTCGTTTATGACATGGTACATTTTCGGAAGGCTCTGTTGTACGCCGGTTCAAAAACACGTAATAGCATTGTTATCTATCTCATTCTCTCGCAGATGAAATCTTATGAATGTATTTGTCTGTTTTACTGTCGCTTTTTCGTTTCATCGAATTTTCAAATCACAACGTTAGGGTGCTAATGAAGTTACTCTTTAAAAAAAATTGGATTAGCTATCCTCCTGCATGTCTTAAACACATTTACAACGGATTGAAATTAATGATATTAAATTAATTGGTCTATAAAATCAAGCCCTTGATTTTACTTTTACTGCTCTATAAGAGCAGCCGTGACTGCGGAAATTAATGACAATCGAAATGCAAAATTAACATGTGGGTTTAATTCCGTTAACTGTCAGTTTAAACAACCTGGGATGCAATTTGCTGTTCGAGTGAGTCGACTTGAAGAGTTAGCATCCCTTGAGAATGGTCTGCGGAGGACTAAAACACGCGTTGGATAGCATGCAATGTTGGGTTGATGCAATTTGCTTATTTATATTATCTTTCTTGCATGTTAAACTGACATATAACGGAATTAGCACTACATATTAATTATATATTTTGTTTATATTAATCAGTTCATGCACGCTCAACGAAAACCAACTTTATTACATACTAGCAGTGCCCGCAGACTTCATTTCGCGTTATAAATATTTTTGGCCTTGCCCGTTTGTCTCGCAACTTGGATTACATTATTCAAGTTTAAGTAAGGATGCGTTATTAATTTTGGATTTTTCAGTTAGCCTATGACACTCCACAGTAACGTAGCTTTCTTTTAGTGAAATAATTTTGAAAATCGGTTGAGTAGATCCAGAGATTACCCCTTACAACGTCACAAACTCACAGCCTCACAAACGTTACCTCTTTATAATATTAGTATAGATGGAATAAAGACGGTTCAAGGTTATATATATTCACGGACGTACGTACGACGACTACGTAAATGGAAGGCCCAATCCACCTGAAAAAATACTTTCGTCTCCATAATAGAATGTAATAGTATGATTACTTCTTAGAATGTTGCGTTAAAAACAAACTTTCTCCAGCGCTTGATTAGGTTTTTACGTTGATCACGATTTATATTACGTATTTACGTATGTTTTACGATTGAATGAGCACCTTACGCAGATTAAACGCGATGTTCTAAATATAAATTTGTTTCTCATAAACAGATAAAAAAAGTTAAATTTTAGAGAGAAAGATTAGAATATGTATTTTCATCAAAATCATACCTACTTACCTTTTGTACTTGGTGGTATGTTCTATTGTTACTATTTCCTCCTTTTTAGGAAATCCTATAAAACTGTTGGCGCTGTTTTGTAAGGGCTTGCTCTTGGGTTTGAAGACCCTTTTTATTTTAATTAAACAATGTTTATATTATTTAAATTAAATTTTTTAATAATAATTTATATACCAGTATTTTAAATAAAATTATGTGGGTGGACCCGATGGTTTCTCAACTAAACTATGGCAATTCTACGTGGTAATTGGCCTTATCTGTCGGTATTGTTACGCAACTACTAAAGAAATTTTTAAGTCCATGTTAATTTTAGTAAAACAGTAATAATTAATAATCAAAAATACTTTCTACTCTAACTATTCTGCTGTCGCTTAAAAATATTGGAGTTAGAAGCGAGCTAAACTAATGAAACCCTCTTTACATGTGGAGCATTAGCTACAACTTTAAAACAGCTTACAAGATTTTTTGAGTGATCGACCACATATACGCACGGGCTGGGGACAAATTAGCACTGAGAACAAATGAAGAACGATTCATCTATATCTATACTAATGTTATAAAGAGGTAACGTTTGTGCGTTTGTGACGTTGTAAGGGGTAATCTCTGGATCTACTGAACCGCTTTCAAAATTATTTCACTAATAGAAAGCTACGTTATTGTGGAGTGTCATAGGCTATGATTCATCATCATAATTTTTCTTTATATCGAACTTTTAACCCGAAGCATTACGCGGGACAAACGGGCAGGGACAAAAATATTTATAACGCGGAACGAAGTCCGCGGGTACTGCTGGTACTCTATACAATAGTTACGATTTACCCGCCCGCTTGCCCACTAATGTTTCTGTGGTCGACGTTTCAGAACCTTACTTTTCTGACAGTGGCTATAGAACAAGTAAATGCTTACTGATATACCGCGACTGACTTGTAGGTAGACAAGAACATTATTTTATGTCTTGACTAATCACACACGTCCCAAATGAAATATTTCGCAAACAATATCCAGACAAAGGTGTAAAAAGTTATAAATGTGTGAGATTTATTGTAATAAAAACTCCACATTGGTGGCAATTCTGGCTTATACGACTTAACGAATTTAAATGTCAATCCATTTTCCTTCCAAGGCATTGTTAAAACTGTCAACTTGTTAAAATGCTCTTTCGGGGCGCATAATTAAGAGCGGAGGCTCTGAAATTACGTTTATTCTACTTCAATAAAATGCGATTTATTAGACAGTTGTAAAGCTTTCCAGTCTTTTTCATTGATACGCTAGCATAGGGCCTGTTGGCGTGGTTGTCAAATGTTTTTCACGCCGGAGTTCGTCAGTTCGATTCCCACCCAGGGGCTCTACCGGCTAAGTCGCCGAAGATCGTTTTCGTGAATCGGCTTCAACGTTGACAATCGATTCCGGACCATTATTGACGTCACATGTGGTCATGGAAGCCGATTTAACGATTGATTAAGTAATTTTTAACCTTTATTTATTTGAACGCCATTCACGAAAACGATGTTCGGCGACTTAGCCGATAGAGCCCCAGGACAGATATTTGTGTGCATGATCATTTCTGTTTGTCCTGAGTCTGGGTCTAATTATCTATATAAGTATGTATTGACAAAAGAAAAGTATTATATGTGGTATATCAGTTATCTGGTTTTCATATTACTAGCTCTGCTTAGTTTGGAATCAGATTACCGTATGTAAATAATGTCTCAGGATATTATTATTATTATTATATACAAGAGGTTTAATTGGTGTTCGTCGAAATTAGGGCCAATGTCCTTGGATTAACGAGATAAGTAAATTATAGCCGGGTATTAATAAATTCTGAACCACTAGTAGACTGAACTGAAATCAACAATATAATCCAAAGTACCATTGTGGATTAAACACATGTCGGAAAAGAATATTCAAAATTGTTCATTTCATTTCATTTATTCACAGTTCACAGTTTAGGTATCTATAATAATATACTGAGACATTATTCAGACACGGCCATCCCAAACTAAGCAGAGCTTGTATACTATGAAAACCAGATAACTCATGCACTACATATACAATACAATATTATTTATCCTACACCAAATAAATAATGTACTACTTTTCTTTTGTAGATATATAGATAATTACACCCAGACTCAGAACAAACAGACATAGGGATCGAACCCACGACCTGTGTCGTGAAAGGCAAGAATATGCCAACCACGCTGTTTATATGAAATTTAAAGAAATCTGGGATAACTGCAAATTAAAAATACTGAACGATGTTAATTTTTGTTTTAAATATATGCCATAATCGCCACGCTTGGCAAACCAGTTGGGGATCGCAGTATGGTGGTCATAGTATACAGGGAGTCGCTGCTGCCCGTTCTCTTCTACGCCCCCCATAGGGCCTCTACCGGCTAAGTCGCCGAACATCGATTTATTAAATGGCTAAAGGTTAAAAATTACTTAATCAATCGTTAAATCGGATTCAACATTGACAACCGAATCCGGACCATTTATGACGTCACATGTGCTCATGAAAGCCGATTTAACGATTGATTAAGTCATTTTTAACCTTTATTTATTTGAACGCCATTTAAGAAATCGATGTTCGGTGACTTAGCCGGTAGAGCCCCAGGATGTCATGGGGTGGTTATATTGCATGCCGTCCGCCACACAACTTACAACGTATGTCAAGTGAATGTTTAATAGTTTGCCTAACTACTTACTATTGTTCACTGCCTCGTAAGTCGAGCGGTAGCGTGTTCAACTGCAGATAACGAGGTCCTGGGTTCAAATCCCGGGTCGGGCCAAAAAGTGATTTTGTGAATTTTCCGTAAATATAAATATCTCAATATCATTCATGGTATTACACCCCCGTGCCTCGGAGAGCACGTAAAGCCGTAAAGTCGGTCCTGTACCTGATCTCTTTCCGGTCGTGTCGCTAGTCGTCCCATCGGATTATGAGAGCGAACCTGTGTTTGCGAACACACTTGTGCCCTATAATATGTCCTGCACAATTGGCTAGTCTCCATTGAGACTTGCCGCCGTGGCTGAAATTTGGCCGCAATTACGTTATTATTATTACTATTGCTGAGTCTTAAAACTATTTGAATCGATTAAACCATGTTTATTGGTCACATTGCCCAAACCATTTGTTAACAATCACTAAGCTGAACTGCCAATTAGCACCAAATCTTTATAAAAAATTCCAATTAAACGGCTAAATTAACGGAGGCGACGGTTGAAACGAAATAGGAATTCAATAGTGTCGAAATACGTTTAATCTCAATTGCTGTCACCTACTTTTAACTCCGATATCCATAGAATAACACTGATATTATAAAGGTGAAAGTTTTGAGTGTGTGAGTTTCGGATATATAACCTATATAACAACGAAGTTTTATCAAAATCCGTTCGGTAGTTTTGAGGGCAAGGGTAACAAACATACACACTCAAACACTCACTTTTCACCTTTATAATATTAGTGTGATTAATCAGAAACTCTAACGACTATTTTAATTAATATCTACTTTTTTTACTCATTTTGTAATCGCGTGATTCTATGAAAGGGAAGTGACATAATGTGGACGTTAATGGCAGATACTGATTTATGTCTCAAGCTCGTAGTTAAGGCTCATGTAAGCACGGTTAAGTTTGCCCCAAGAAATTTTAAAAAGATTCTTTTTGATACAGTTTTCCTTAGCGAAACAATACTATAATAGTACATTATGGTACAAGTGCGTAATGTTGGTGATTACGGCTGAGGTGCCATTGTGACCCGAGCTGTTAGGTGTGGGTCGTAAGAGAGTCGAGGACGATAATCATCAATACCCACGTATATCATACGACGTTTTTAACACACTTGTGAAGTAAATAACTATAATTTCTACAGTGAAAACGAGTGAAATGGCGGGAATAATTCATTTGTTTTCCTATGTGCGCGCATCTAACAATGGCGATCGGCCATAGACTTATAGAATGAGATTTCTTTTTTTTTGGGCTTTTCGGGGATAGCATATTAGCGACGAATAAAATGGGGAATTCTAGTTTTTCTTTATTACAGAGAAAACAAAAGTTATATTTGAATGAGAAGTTTTATTTATTAAAACTTACAAGTTGATATTATCTATTTAAATATGAAGTTGCATGAAATGAGGAAACATTAGGTACATTAGTCTATTAGTACTATAGAAACACAATCTTTTTTGTACCGAAACTGTTTTTAAGAACTAAGCAATTATAAAGAGAAATACTCTATAACCCACTTGTGAATATAGGGCTTATTGGACGATTCGCACGAATTGAACTCGCCCGAAAAGTGTGAATTGACTCCTTTCAATAGTATTATTTTTTCCGTAGACGATTCGCACGAAGTTAATTTATTGGTGTGCGAACCGACACCTCCAAAAATATGTAGTAGGTTATTGGTACACATTTTATTTTAAGGTGTACAAAAATGTAAGTACAGTCGTACACAGCCGTCACTGATATTAAACTAAAAAATAATCCAAGTTTTAATAAAAAAAATATTTACTTGAAAGTAAAAAAGATTTGCATTAAATATGTAATATCCTTTTATCTGTACCTGTATTCAGCAAATAAATAAATGATTGATTGATTTAATAATTATCATTTCAAACGTGGCATATCTACATGCTTAATAATACAAAACAATAAGAGCAAGACAGCAATATTTGCCTCTTTTTGGAAAAAAATAATGAGAAAGCACTACACGCTCCATCACGCTCACTCACGTAAATCTATTTTTCATCACAATTTTTGGTACTTTTTAGGGTTCTGTAGCCAAATGGCAAAAAACTGAACCCTTATAGATTCGTCATGTCTGTCTGTCTGTCTGTCCGGCCGTATGTCACAGCCACTTTTTTTCCGAAACTATAAGAGCTGTGCTGCTGAAACTTGGTAAGTATGTGTATTCTGTGAACCGCATTAAGATTTTTACACAAAAATAGAAAAAGAATAATAATTTTGGGGGGTCGCCATACGTAGACTGAAACTCAACATTTGTTTTTGATCGTATTATCGATCATATTGAGGTTCTAAATATAATTTTTGGCTGAACTGTATAGTTTGCGCGAGAGACAGTTCCAAAGTGGTAAAATGAGTGTCCCCCCCCCCCCTGTAACTTCTAAAATAAGAGAATTATAAAACTAAAAAAAATATATGATGTACATTACCATAGAAACTAACAACGAAAATTGGTTTGAACGAGATCTAGCAAGTAGTTTTTTTTATAACGTTATAAACCGGAATTTACTTTCATTTAATCAACTGAAATACTTGTTGCTACGGAACCCTTGATATGCGAGTCCGACTCGCACTTGGCCGGTTTTTTATTTTTTACTTGCAGTTGGTGACACTTATTTATTACACTGTGATCGATATTTTCACATTTTAATCATGAAATCAGGTAATGGTGAGTTGTTGAATACTTAGTTTCAATAAAGATATTTTTGATTATTTTGTATTTTTGTTTGTTTTTCTTTCGTATTAAAACACATTTTACCCTTATTACTTCTGTACTTTATCTTAACTGCATTTCGTAAAAACCATTTTTATGGCAATAGCCTACTACATATTATTGGAGGAGTCTATTCGCACGTCGCTAAATTGACATCGTGCGAATCGCCTACAGAAAAAATATATTGATTGAAAAGAGTCGATTTGCGAATCGACTCTTTCGTGCGAGTTCAATTCGTGCGAATCGTCCAATAAGCCGAATATAGCAATGAAAAAGTCACAGTTTGATAACAGGTGTGTCATTATGTGACTAATTGCGGTGAAATTATATTATGATCAAATGTGTTGAAAAATAACTTTTTTTCTATCATATTTTTAATTTTTTAAATATATTATTTTGATTTGACCAAAAAGATTGACATCTAATAAAATTAATGTTTTTATTTAATATTCAATTATTTCTTGAAAAGGATATACCACACTTAAAGAAAATACATTTTGCTTACTTATCAGTCTAAATAACTGCTTTAACAACATTAATGTACGGTACACAATTTCGATACGAAAATTTATTGTGACATAAAGGTTTAATTAAAAGCTTTTCAAAAACACAAAGCAATTTCAGAGCACAAAAGAGGTAATCGAAAATGAATCTAAAGATAACTACAAAAGCGAGAACAAAAAGATTTGAAGTAATACAATTTTGCATACAATTTAAAATAGTTAATTCTCTATGGTTACACTAGATATCTCTTAAAACAATGCCTTAAGTCCGAGAAACTTTGAAAAGTGAAAACTGTGCAATATAGTATTGGCATCGAAGTAAGTATCTTCTAACTTTGAGTACGATCTGTTTGGGACGAAATCGCTGCGAGGAGTCGGCAATGGGGAGGGCAATCCAGAGCCTTCCCTGGGTACAGTCGGTGATATCTATTACCTGACCCTAGTTAAGAAATAATGAATATAAACCCTCACTTTGAAACTTTAAGGTTTATTTTCAATTGGTATGTATTTATCAGACTTGGGGTACTTTTTAAACAAAAACATTTATAATACAGACACGTAAATTTGATCATTAAAACTTGGGCATTAGGGTTGTTTATAAATCGTTATAATATTGGTGAAGTTGCAACTAATAGCTTATTTTAATAGAAACAGATAAGTAGCTGTGTTCTACTGGTCCATGTATAGGATTAAGCAAAACGTGATGCAGGTTCGAATCTCACTATAGATATTATGTTGTTTTGTTTTCAATTTGGAATTTATTTAGTAAAATATATCTGACTTTAAACTTGTTAGACTTGCTTTAAAGTAAAGAATTATGTACGGACACACTCTTCAAATATTACATTTGTTAATTTATAATATTTTCGCCTAACTTTTAATAAGTGGGTAGTTGAAAGGCAAATGACATTTGAATATAAAACAAATAGATATAGTTATGTAACTTAGTATATTATTTTAATATAATATATTAAGTTACTAAAAATACAAAAAGTCAGTAAATATTACAGAAAAGTTTTAAATAAAATAAAATAATTCAGTGATGCAGGATTTGAACCATAAACCACTGTGTAGTACGTCCAATGTCACCACCTCTAAACCAAACAATCCTGCTTGTTAATGTTTAAATTAACAACTGGTTCATATAACAAAACAGTACCTGTTAAAATGTTTTACTACCCTAATGTAACGTATTAAAGATCAAATTGGCATAACTTATTTGTTTATCTTGAACCAGTCGTTCTAGTTCATTAAGATCCTATGTATCGCTTACCTACGGTTAATGGAGAAGGTTCAAACTCGTTTAAAGTTTAGTGGGTCAGAAGACACGTATTAGTGACTGTACATGACCTGACCATCTGGGACATAGCGGAAAAGGGGGACACCGGAGCAGCATACCCGCGTTCCCGGGGCTACTTTCATCAGGCGCCAAGAGAAATCCACGGCAGGTTAGGTTTAGTCGGTGCTAGTCCGACATAGCCACCCGTAGATACTTTTTGCGGGTGGCATGCGTAGGAATTCCGCCTGACTTACCGAAAAAAAAAAAAATCTACTAAGTTTAGTAATAAATTATTCTTTTTCTTGCTAGGGAGGTCAGTGAATATTAATAATTATCTCTACTTTAAGACGGAGAAACTTTAAAAAATTGGAAACAATGCAATGTAGTATTGAATATAGGCCATAATTTATAAAGTTTAACGCGGGTAAAAACGTAGGGCACAGTTAGTACAGAATAAAAATAACAAATTAACTAGGTACTGTCTATACATATCCCTAAATATGATATTACAGTAAAATTATAAAATAATTTTTATCCTACTCCATATTAGTTTTGGTGCTTGTGTTAGGTATTATGGAGTGGTCTTATCACTGCTGGATTTCTTCCAGACAACTAGGTACATACACTTTTAAAATGACAATCAATACAGTAGCTGCGCATTTTATTCAGATAGTGTGTTTTTATAACGGTGAAGATAACAATACAGTAAATATCTGCTAGTGCAGTAATTGTGGATCTTCAAGGCCGTCTCAAACTGTTTAATGTTCTGCTTATTTTGTTAACAAAACAGACCAGCGTTTTGAACGCGGTTTATCTAAAGTCGAACCCAATACAGTACTTTTTATTGTGTGCCAATACTGCTTGTTTTAAGAAACATACAGTCGAATCAAATTTATATGCGGTATTTTTAAAGAATTCACTATCGAACAAAAAACAGTAATTACCATAATCGGCAAAAATTCAAGAAAAATCCTGAATAAGATAAACAAAATATATATAAACATTAGAATTAATAACTACTTCTTTTATGAAATTTATTTCAAACAAAATCGCGCAAATATAAATTTTTATTTATCATATGTATATTTCAATTTACAAATATATCCTACATGTGTCCATTGCCTTAAAATTGTACCAAATTATTATTTTTTATATGAAATACGCGAAATAAATTACTATTCTTATACGAACGCGTCTATCTGTTGACTCACTTTGTACAGATGCCAGCACACCAAGCTACCCCAATCTGCCAAATTTCCCAAATTGAAGCGAGTGATAAAGTTGAAAATCTATAAAAGAAATTTGACAGATTGGGGAGTTGAGATGTGCAGGCGTCTGTACAAAGAGCTTTATTTGTGTTTTGCAAACTGATGCTTACCATATGGATCAGTGTCATAGGTGAATTGAGCTATTAGCATACCGCTCTATTTATATAGTTTGTTATTCTCTAAAGAGGGTGCTGTCCGGCGTGGGTTCTTAGTTTGTAGTATATATTTTTCTAGACGATTTGAGCCCACGCTCGCCACTATAGTCCGGTGAAGAAGTGAAAGCCTCCTAGACTAACTGCATACGTCATGTTATAAAAAAAATATTATAATTATAATACACAACCAGAACTCATCATCATCAACATCATCATCATCTTCTCCCACTAATGTGCTGGTGGGTAAGGTTTCCGCACTTAGTCCCGATGTGGACCTTTGTACGTGAGCCATGGCGGCCTTCACTCCATCCAGCCCACCTCATTTCAGAAGCATATTAGGTCCATGCACGCTCTAAACAGGGGGTTATGTTAGTTATGCCAATAGTGTGAAAGTATTTGTTGAGTGAACAGTGTCCAGTGATCCACAACCAGAACTATAATGAGCGTTTATGAAAGCTCGTGTATTGCAGTTCCATTTATCGTAAGGGCGTTTTACTCGCTACTTTGTGCGCAATTTAGGCGTGAAGTGATTGACAACATAATGCATACTTCTTAAATCATAGTTTAATTAAAGAAGTATTCATTAAACGAATAATGCAATCTAAGTATTGGCATTCCATCCGTTCTTAGCCGTGTTTCGGTAAGATAGCGTTATTTAAAGAGTCTTAACTGCGGTAAGAAATATCGTATGGATTGTATAGATTTGAGTCTGATACTCACATATTATATGGCGCCAGATACCCTATGCTTCGTGGTTTCGATTCTCACCTGCACTTAAATGTATAATTCATTTTAAAGATGTCTGAAACTTGATTGAAGATTGTCAATTTCAGGATCTGAGATTGAAAACTTTAACGCATTTCTTTCTCGTGTCAATGCAACAACTTCTTGATTTTCAGTCAGTAAATTAATCTGGGTTGCTTTTACTGCTATCTGTGTCTAAAGAATGGAAATATTTTATTGTTGAACACGCTACCGCTAGACCAACGAGGCAAAAAGGCGAAGAGTAGCAAGGCAAACGATCAAATGGGTGACCTGATGGTAAGTAATCATTTCTGCCCATGTACATTTGGCAACACCAGAGGGGCTGCAAGTACGTTGCCGGGCTTTCAGAAAGGAATAGACCAGCTTCTTGAAAGTTGCCATGTCATACCGGATCGGAAATACCACCGCAGTTAATATTAATTTCACAGAGTGTAGTGCGCGGTAAAAAGTTTCTTGTGAAACGCACGGTGAATACGACCATTCATCCAGGTATCACACAAACCCACTCCCCAGAGGTGGAACTTTCATTACTATCAAGTAATGAAAGTTCCACCTCTGGGGAGTGGGTTTGTGTCTAAACTTGGCGGCGGGTATAATTTCTAGGACAATTTCTCAGAATGCAGATCCTTTACTTCGGACTTTATTTATTCTTTTTATTTCCATTATATTAGTAAATAACTATATCTTTAGACACTCATCGGCAACAGTGTATTCATTCCGTTTCCTTTTTTGAAACTCGCTTTGAAAATAATCGATTAAGAGACAATTTCACCGTTTGCTATATAAACCGAATTTACTAAAACTAACTTCAGTTTAATCGAATTAAGATGCTAATGTCGAATTCAGTTTACGACATATTGATTTCTCTATGTTTTTATCATCTTTATAAAAAATGGATTAGGATCGTTTATTAATTTCGGGCGTAAGTAAATAATAGACCAATTCTGACGCGTTTAGTATTTGTGTTATGTGAAAGCCACTTTCTGTGATTTACATGGATACATACATACATCATCAGCCAGATATCGTCCACAGCTGAACATAGAACACACCCCACCACACACACAGAAACAACCTTTAGAGGAGGCCTCTAAAGGTTTCTATAACGTTACCATTTGGAGGGCTTTTCCGCAGTCACTGCGCTTGGCATTCGAGTTGGCTACCGCAGTTGGTGGTAGCTGTAGTACACAGGTGGCGCTGATGCCCGACTACCTGGTGTATCCCTTAGTTGCCTTTTACGACATCCACTGGATGGTATGGGTTGGCCCTGTTATTCTTCCTAGGCTTGAAAACACTCTGCTAAGATCTGTGATTTAAATAACAAGATATATTTTATGATTAAAAATCACAGAAAGTGGCTGTCAAATGATCAACATTTAAGTAAAAATCAACAACATTTCTGAATGCTTTTAGACAAGCAAAATAGTCGAAAATCAGGCATTAAGAAACAAAATTAGGTTTAGCTTAAATTTTGTTCAGTTTTGTTTTTGGTAATATGTAAAGTTGCGCTCTGAATTACCTATGTTAAACGCTTGTACTGATATTAGTGTCAACTGATCGCGTTTAATTTTAGTGGTCGTACCGGCTTAACATGATTCATGTACTGGATAAGAGTATGTAGTACCTACCAAAAGGTCTTAGAAGTGGCTTCAATTGACAGGAAACGCCATAGTTACCACGAGACAGATGTTCTTTATTTTCCTAAGTACAATTACATAAGGGATGAACTGTGGCTTGAGATACTTATTGGCAAGGTCCACATGCGTTCGTCCTCTGTTTTCCTTGTTCGATTAAGGGGAAATTATGTTAATGTTACCCAAACTGCTACCATTTGCTTAAGATTATGTCCATTCATTATATTATCGTATCATTTGGAATTACGTGCTACTGAAAGTGATAATATGCTTCGTGTTTATTTTTGACTAGCTGTATCCCGCGGTTTTACCCATGTAAAATTTATAAATTAGATATAACGTATGTGTTATTCGGATATACAATGCACACCCTCAAACACCCCAATTAGAAAATTATGTTATAATCATAATACATAGGTACACTGAATTTTTAATTTAACATGTACATAGGCATTGTTATTTACTAAATTAGTTTTTTTGAATAAAGTTTATTTTTCTTTATGTATGAATACAAATTCCATCTGACTTACGGTCCATTTGAATTTGTTTTGACTTTACAAGGTTAATGTGACAATAATTTCCGTAGTTATTTTTGGAATACAAAATTATAAAAAATGATAAATCGATTCAGTAAACGATTCACAACAAACTATTTTCAGGATGAGCGTTTATTAAGTTACATATTGTATGAGCTATATTACTACAAAGTTTCATCAAAATCCATTGGTTAGTTTTTGAGTGAAAGAGTAACAAACATCCATACTCACAAACTTTTGCATTTATAATATTAGTAGGATGTAGGATAGGAGAGCCTAGCTAAATGAGCTAATTACACGAACAAATTGCCCGCATAATCTTTGAAGAGGCACCTCAGTAGATGGCTATTAATATATTTAAACAAGAACGATATGGAATTGGGTATGTAGATTTAATAATAATGTCTTCCTACCCGAATTTCGGGCACGGCGGCCAGTCTCAACAGAGATTAGCCATCTGCGCGGGACATATTATAGTGCTCAAGTGTGTGCGCAAACACAGGAGCACTCTCTATTCCATCACTCTCATGATCCGATGGAACGTCTAGCGACACGACCGGAAAGAGGTCAGGTACAGGACCGACGGCTTTACGTGCTTTCCGAGGCACGGGGGTATAATACCGCCAGCTCCCAGACTTCGGGCTGATTCAGAGAATTTTTTTTTTTACAGAAAAATCCCTAAATCACTTTTGGCCCGAACCGGGATTTGAACCCAGGACCTCGTTCTCTGCGGATGAACACGCTACCGCTAGACCAACGAGGCAATCAAAATACAAAAATACAAATACAAAAATGTTTATTGCGTTATTACAGATATGTTAGACAACAAATTTGTTGGCGCCTTCTTTTAGGCATATAGATGCCTGTGCCAGAAGACGCCGCTCTTTCATTTTATAAGTGTGTAATTTATATACCAAAAGAATGCATACATATATGTTTTACAATAGATAGTACATTTTTCGTAACATAGTAAACATTTAAGATAAACTAAATTAAGGTGTACGTAATTCAAATAAAATTGCAAGTGGGTGTGTGAGTGTGTGTGTGAGTGTGTGTGCCAGTGTGAGTGTGTGTGAGTGTGTGTGAGTGTGTGTGTGTGTGTGTGTGTGTGTGTGTGTATGAGTGAGTGAGTGTGTGGGTGTGTGAGAGTGAGTGCGTGTTTTTTGTGTCTAAAGTAAAGCAAAATATGTATAATTTGATTTACTTTATGCACCTATAGTATAAGAGTTTCAAGATCGTCATAGGATAGATTGTGAATCCACTCTACCAACATAGATTTACATTCGTGGTATGGTTTAGTATATATATTAATTTGTTTATTTATTATATTATATAAGTAGGAAGAACGTTTCTCATATTGAAAGTTTGCAAATGAGGTTTTGACCTTAGGAATGGAAGCTACTTTATATTTATTTCGTCTACATTCTATATTGAGATCTAAGGGTAAGGTTTTGTGTTTTCTTAATATTAAATGTACAATATATAGTTTTCGGATTGTAAGTAAATTTGTTATCTGATACAGATCGTTTGTGGAGAAGGTCCTCTTTTTAAAATACATTACTTTTAGTAATGTTCGTTGAGCCCGTTCGACTTCAAGGAAACGTGTCTTTCGAGCACCTCCCCAAATGGAGATACAGTATATTATGATGGATTGAATTAATGAAATGTAAATTTGGTTTAGCAGGTTTTTTGATGAGCCACTCGTTGGGACTATGTGTCGTAGCGTTTTGAATACCCAAACAAATTTTCTTATTCTTGCTGTAATATTTTCGATTTGGGGATACCATGATAGATGCTGGTCTACCATTACACCTAAATATTTCACTTGACTAACTTTATTGATTGACGGACAATTGCAGTCGTCATTCCCTGTACTCATACATATATGTATTTTAATATTGAAGTCGTGTTTTGGTTGGATAATTTTATAAATACTAAAACAGATGTAATTTGTTTTGCTAGTATTTAGCGTAAGGAGATTAATTCTTAACCATTAAGCTACTTTACTCATACCTCTCTCTGCATGTGCTTAGGTTTCAGCCCATGTGGAGCCCGAAAAAATTATTGTCGTGTCATCAGCGTACGAAAAGATTTTGGCATTTTTGAGGCTCAGCCTACACAAATCGTTTATGTAAATTAGGAATAGGGTAGGGCCCAAAACGCTCCCCTGGGGAACACCGTAAGTTACATTAACGTCCTCACTGACAGTATCGTTCAGTTTAACGTTTTGTTTGCGATTAGTTAAATAATCCTTAAATAGGGAAAGTTGTGTACCTCTAATACCTATTTTTTCTAGTTTTTGTAACAGGATGGGTAGAGAGACCGTGTCAAAGGCTTTTTTTAAGTCTATAAATACCGATAAACACTTATTGCCTTTGTCAAGTTCTTTAGTTAGTAATGTGCTCAAGGAAGTGATGGCATCTTCTGTAGATATACCGCTCCTAAAGCCAAACTGAGATGGTGATATGATTTTGTTGGTCGATAGGTAGTTAACTAATCTCGCATTTAAAATTTTTTCTAATATTTTTGATAAAGCAGGCAGAACAGATATAGGTCTGTAGTTGGTGACATCAGCCTCTCCCCCACCCTTGTAAATAGGAGTTATAATTGACTTTTTTAGTGCCATAGGGAAGGTTCCTTTTTCGAAGCAAACGTTAACCAAGTGCGTTATAATTGGTGATATTTCATTTTTTACATACTTCAGATACCTTGTTGGAATATTATCCCACCCTGGGGCGCTCTCTGTTTTTAAATTATATATTATAGAATAAACTTCATCTAGATCTGTTTCTAGTAAAACAAATGATTTAGATTTACAAGGTAACGAATTGAGGTACGTCTGTAAGTCATCTTTGATTACGGTTGATTGAATGTCGCGAGCAAGTTGGCTTCCAACATTTGCAAAATAGTCGTTTATGAAATTGGCGGACTCAGTAGGTGATGATTTCAAATAAGTTAATTCACAATTATATTTCTTAGATTTACTAAGGTATGTGATAGTTTTCAAGTTATTCCAAAGTAGTTTATTATTGTTTAAAGAGTTACTAAGAAGGTTCCTTTCATATTGCCTTTTGAGTTTTTTTATAAGTTTGTTGCAGTAGTTTCTATAACGAGTATATGTGATCTTTTTAATTTCATTACAAGGGTCGTCTCGGCATTGTTTCTGAAGTTTGTTTCTATTTTTTATGCATCTTATTATGCCATTACTGATCCATGGCTTAATTATTCTTTTATTTTTAGGTATTTTTGTAGTAGTAGTATTTAATTTTAAGGATTCAGTTAGTTCTTGTATCAATATATCTGTTATATAATTAGGGTTATCACAAAAAAGTAGTGCTGATAAGTTTCTTTCTTTCAGGTATTGTAAAGCACTTTCATAGTCAATTTTGGTGTTGGTCTTAGGTGCAGTTAAGTATTTTTTTTGTTTTAGATAGTGATAAAAAGGTAGTGAAGTGATCAGTAATGGTCGTACGTAAGACAGCAATGAAGGCAGAATGTATTTTCCTATTTATTTTTAACATAAAATGGTCGAGACAATTGTTTTCTCTTGTCATTAAGGATGTCCAGGAAGAATGCCGTGACCCGATAACATATCAAGATAAGATATTCTGTTTTTTAATTCATATGTCTGTTCTATTGTTTGTTTAAGTTTAATGTTTATATTTATATCGCCAGCAATTATAATGTTACTTTTTTGAGTATTTAAATTATCTAAATGTACAGACAGGGAATTTATGAAAGTTTCCGCATTCGTGTTTGAGGGTGAGCGATAAATACACAATATAGTATTGTTCAATATGTTCAATTGCAAACAAGATGCATGAGTTATGTTGATTTCCGTTACTTTGGCTTTTAAATACTCCTTAATATAAACAACCACGCCGTCATTTTGATTTAGATATAAATCACATAAGGTGCAATCATGTAGATATAATACACATAAGGTGTAGACAGTTATTAGTTGTTTCAGTTATGACTTTTTTAACGGAATCATTGCATCTTGTGTGTAAGAGCGACTGCCACATCATGAGAGTGATGGAATAGAAAGTGCCTCTGTGTTTGCGCACACACTTGTGCACTGTAATATGTCCCACACAGATGGTTATTCTCACTTGAGAATCGCCGCCGAGTCGTGGCTGAAATTCACTCAAGAGGACATTATTATTTTTATCAATAAAACCTGGATTTCCACTCAACTGGTGCTATGTGGGTTAAGAAACGGCAATGAGGTGATTTAATTTATTAAAAAAACGCAGACACAGGCAACAAATGAAAGGCCTGTAATATATACTTTCATTGAATCACCGTGATTTTACTTTTAAAAAACCGGCCAAGTGCGAGTCGGACTCGCGCACGAAGGGTTCCGTACCATTATCTATAAAACGAGCAAAAAAATCACGTTTGTTGTATGAGAGCTCTCTTAAATATTTATTTTATTTTGTGTTTTATTATATTTGTTGTTATAGCGGCAACAAAAATGCATCATATGTGAAAATTTTAACTGTCTAACTATCACGGTTCATGAGATACAGCCTGGTGACAGACGGACAGACAGACAGCGTAGTCTTAGTAATAGGGTCCCGTTTTACCCTTTGGGTACGGAACCCTAAAAATGAATCCTCGTTTACTTGTCTTGATTTCAATCTATCTTCTTCTCCTCCTATAATGTTTCTGATTATGTCTTTTTGTATGAAGTGGCCTCGAATATTTCCTTTAAACTTAGATACTAATCGAATAATAGCCTATTTCGTTGATATTTATAGCAACTTTATTTTTATTGGCGACACGCGTGATGTTCAGGATTCCATTAATATTTAAGTTCCAATGTTCCACCAGAGGACATTATGAAAAATGGAAAGTGACGCGGGTCGTGTATACAATAGGATACAATGGCGTAAAAGGGAAGCGATGGCAAATAGGCCGTGACAATGTGGCGTAAAGTGTTATATTAAACCTCTTTAGGTTCTCACGTGACAAGTAATTCATTATGATACGAGTCTTCTGAATTGTGAAGAGAGTTCTGAAGAAAATGTTTTTAAGTAATGCTGTATGTTACATCATATTTTATAAATATTAAGCACCCTATATGCTCATAAGTATAGTTGACGTATAAAGTTGTTGTTCTATTATACAGGGGAAATTAAGTGAGTTTTGTTGACTTCTACAATACATGATTGTTATAAATTGTGGAGGTTAACTGTAATTAATTTCTGCCTGCAACTTCACTTACGCGGAAATTTCCGCTGAAAAAACCCAACAATCTTCCGGTATGATAACTGGTAACTACAGAATACAAATATGGAATAAGATCTAGCTTTGTTCAAAGTTAAGTTTTCGAAGAAAGACAGATTGGGTTAGGTTACGTTCAAAGATATCAGATATTTTGACAATTAACTTATTTTTTATAGCGCTGTGTCGCCACACAGTGCTATATACTGTAAATAAGTAAATTGACAGAATATATGTGCACTTTTATAAGTTAACTCTACTTATACTGGTACATACTTAATTCCAGGTAGATAAAGTCGAATCCTTAGATTTATGATTTCTATTGAACAATTTAGAATTAATATTCGTTATTTCTCACGCTTATGCATTTCCATCACTCACTACACTTTCACACACGTGCATTGCACACACCCTAGATTTAATTATTTTTTGTAAACTTCTCCAGTCGCAGTCAGAACGAATTACCACTGATGACTCAAAATACAGGTTTTACCTAGTTTGAGAGTCAGAGGCCGCTCAAGTCTGCTACTTGTAGAATCATAGCCATGTTTTATAATCATAATTCAACGCTCATGTAAAGTACGACACGCATTAGCTTACTTGCCTATTGTATTGTATTACCACTATTATTGTTATTTAGTTATAATTATTTTTTGTAATTTGTAACTGTTTTGATTGAATAATAAAAGTTTTTATCAAAATATTTAATTTAGCTAAATGGCTTATTATATGTGTGAGTAATTGTTATTATTAAATGTATAGTTTTATATAGCACGCTTTATGTATATGCCGATGCACTTTTGTGCTACAACCGCGTCCCTCCAGCTGAGAAGACCCAGCAAAACAAGATCCATTACATATGCTACGTCATATGAATACATAAACTTAATATCCTACAAACATTTCAAATCAAAAAGTTGGTAAACTTATACACACTGAAGAATGCTGAAACAGATTTACATGAATCTTGGCATACAAAATCAAATCAAAATCAAAATTAATTTGTTCTGTAAAAATTTTACATTTATGTGGAATCGTCACGTGGCAGTTACTGAGATACACTGCCAGAAAACTCAGTAGGAATCCTTTTTTAAAATAAAATATGCTTAAGATCATGTGTGTTGACTCAGAACAACTCAATCCCAAGCACTTTTGTCAATTAAATAATCAGAAATTATGTAATATGCCCTGCTACACAATTTGGCTTTAATAATTCTTTTAAACTTATTCGTAGACAATTCTCAAATATAATTGGGAAGTTTGTTATAGAATCTTAAAAATTGCCCCATAAAAGAGTTACGTATTTTGTGGAGACGGGTAGTATGCAATATGAGATTATTCTTATATCTAGTATTTACATTATGTGTATCTCCTTTTAAATAAGGAATCGATATTTTTATGCACTTATAGTAGGTTTTCATATATATACTGAAATGGTACAGTTAGAATGTTAACCTCTTGAACTTTTCTCTTAGAGACACTCTCGGGCAAAAAGTTCATGAAGTACAAATAGTTCATAACATAGAATAACATATTTTATTTACTTATCAGTATCCGGAACGAGTTTGTGTACAGATGCTGGTACGCAGATAAAAGTATCTTGGGTTAAGTTGTCTTATTTTGTAAGTTTGTTATTGCTTTCGATACGTATGTGGCTGCCTTACTGTAGTTGAGAAATATATAAAATTCTTACCAGATGTTTACAAAAGTTATAAAACGCCAAGGTAATATTTTTTTATAAGTATTACCTACATACAGTTCTATTATGCGGTCTTTACGAATTTAGAATAGCCGCCATACGAATTCTTTTTTCAAAATTTACCCATAGAACGGCCATGGACAAATTATTATGTTTTTCAAAATATTATCAAAACAGTATCAAATTAAAAACAGAACATCGACATCAAACGCACTAATTGGTTAAGGGAAGCCAACCAGGAAAGTCAGAATTTCATTCAGTATTTTTATATTAGGGGACGCGGAAATTGGTACGTAGGTAATTATGGCATCAACTTTTTAACAAATTAGTGCAGTGATTTTAAATTTGTAATAAGAAGTCACTTTTCTATTTAAAGCATATATTTAACTTTTTGGTAACCTTCTAGGTAAATCAAAAATAACAACTATTTTTGCAAACTTCTTCAAGTCTTGTTGTTGGTCTTCGTTAAAATCCTATGTACAGACGCCAGCACATCAAGCTACCCCAAACTGTCAAATTTCCCCAATTGAAAGTGAACCTTATGGTTTTGTGATGAAGTTGAAAATCTATAAAAGAAATTTGACAGATTGGGGTAGCTGAATGTGCTGGCGTCTGTACACACATTAAAAGCACTGGAAAATATCATATATTTTTGTTATTGTTCCAGTGTTTTGATGACTTTAACATTATGCATTTTTCTCATACGCTGATCACAAGCAAGCCTTTTTCAATCTTTAATATAAAACATAGTCATTATTTGGGTACCTCCATAAAAATTCAATAAACTACCTGCAAAGATTTCTACACGGCTGCCCTTTTATTCAAATAAGAATTCTTTTAAATAAGGATGCCTGACATAAAAGAAACAACCTTCTTCCCAATTTGTTTTCACGTTATCCCTTGTCTAGAAGTTTGAATGCTTTCGTAGGAACTCCTAAAGTTTTCTTTCCACTTGAGCGATGTATTGAGCCGCTGCTTCTTTAATGCCCGGTTCCTATATTCCAAAAACGAATCGTTTCTACTACGGATAGTTAGAATTTCTACCAGGCGTAACGCAAAACCGTTCCTATAAAATACTAGTCGTTATCCAAATAACGAACGTCTGGTTACTAACGGATGGGAGGACGTTAGTAAGCTTATTGTATGGAGATGCGTTCGAAAGTGTTCCTATAAATATTTTCTACTGTCACGGAACTGTCAAAATAACGAGGCGTTACTGCTTTGATTACTAGTCGAATTCGGTCGGTTTACCAGTTGTTTGTATTTTATTTTGGTAGTTAACATAGTGTTTGAGGAGATTTCCGTGATGTCTAGCTCTGAAACTGATAGAGAATTCATGGCTTTGTTTTCCGTTAGAAAGGGTTGATTATTTTTCTATCTTTTAAGATTTCATAACCACAAACCTTAGATTAAATACTCAATTTAAAAACTTATTTAGAAACCATGAAATACTCCTGGACAGACGTCAGACGACAGACGCATGCGCCATGCGCTTTCATGTTACGCGTTTTGTTCACACCATGCACTCGTAACATCAAATTTTCAATACTAATGATTTATAAATATTTTAAACCTAAAACGCAAATTAAATTATTACTGTAACTATAAGTACAGTAATTTGTACTATTACTCACATAATATTACAGAATAATAAATGATTTTAGTTGCATAATTGACGTAGACGTTTTGTTATAACTAATCGTGAAGAGGAGCGAGAGGTTCATCGCCGAACGAGTCGTAGGTGGTTTAAACTACGGATGTTCGTCGCAGGTAGGGCATTGTGGAACACTAGTTTTGCATCGGTATCGGTAGCTGAATTACGGATGGTAACGTTGGTCCAATGACGGATCGTAAAATAAAGGAACCGGGCATAAGTCAGATAAAAACACAACTAAAAACTGAGTTAGAACATTAAACGCATTGACCTGAGATTTATGCTTTATGCTATATTGGTGTTTATATTAAAGCTCGTAAATCCATTTTGTTGCTCGTAAAACCTAATAATCAATATAAATAGTTATTTAATCTGATAACGGCAAACAAGTTTTTAGTAAATTAAATATAACCAAACGAATCAATGTACTTTTAGCTAAAGCCACTATTTAAATAAATAAAAACCTACTATTTTTGTATAAGTCTTATAGTTATTAGTCTGGTGTCAGTTTTAAAATAAAATTATTAATTTGTTGTTATATTTTTCTGAAAAATGATATATTCGGAATTATTAATTACAGAAAGATTTGCTAGAGCAAAAAATAGTTCAAGCTCGGTCTCGTGTCTAGTGAGATTCGTTGTTAAAACCAACTTATGCGTAATATTGCTCATAAGTTGACTGGTAGAGAATACCTTTGGCATTAAGTCCGCCTATGTATGTACATCCCTCTGTACAGAGAAATATGGTAGTAAATATGATAGTAAGTAATGATTTACCTAAATCTTTATCGCGATGAGACCCGTGTCCACAGTATATAAAAATGTGTACAAATCGCGAAAGTTTAAAAACATAAATATGTATAATTAATTACGAATGAATAAACCAAACTGTACTGACTGTCGCCTCGGTAATTTGTATCCCGGGTTCAATTCCTGCGCACGACAACGCGATATAATGACGAATACGCGTCTACGACGCTACGCTTCCGTGGACAGTGAGCCTAGCGACTGTGTGTGTATGACTTTCCAAAGAGCGGAACGTTTAAATATTTAACCTATTAAGCGGACATTCTTACCTAACTTACTCAACTTAAGCGCGCGGTTGTTTTATGCGGAGATCGCAGCGTCAGACGCATGCGATCAACAGATGCGTCTACAGCGTATGCATTCCAAAAACAAGGCCTTCTTTTTTTGCGGCAAACGCATGCGCTAAACGCCGCTGCTAGCGCATTGTCATTAAGTTGGAAATACATAGATCAACATTGTTTTATACGTTTGAAGCTGCGTTTGCAAATGTTTGCGATTACTATTTGGAATTTAAAGGCGATCGCTTACGAAGTGGTGTGAGTAAGTACCCTATTGTTATTAAACAGAAACATATTTCAACGAAGTTGTACTTCAACAAACATTCTGGAACACCTGGGGCCTAGATTTGTAGAATTACTTATTACCTTTGTTAAGGTTTCAACTTAACGACGAAATACTCTTATACCTTTGGGAACACTCATACCTCGTACCCGTGGGATATATAATTTAGCACACGAACCCGGAGTAATTTAAATATTATGGATCCACGTTTTCCGCATTAAACTTACAAATTCTTTCTTGTATGCCTGCTATAGAATCACATTCTTATTATCTACTTTCGAATAGTCCATATAATGTATAAAACAACGCAGATATTACTTTGTTTAACGGGCCTGTTGGCGTGGTTGAAGATTTACTTGTCTTTCTGATTGCAGGTCCTGGGTTCGTTTCCAACCCAAGACAGATTATTTGTGTGCATGAACATGTCTGGTTGTCTTGAGTTTGGGTGTAATTATCGATATAAGTTTGTATTTACTAAAGAAAAGCTATATGTGGTTTCCATAGTACAAGTTCTGCTTAGTTTGGGATCAGATGGCAATGTGAAAATAATAGGTATTATTATTATTAAATAAAACCTTAACAAAATATGCAATGTAATGTATCAGTCTACGTCGAACTTTTTCGACGAGCGAGGTGGGAATATATTCGATTAAATTCAGCAATTATTACAGCTTTACTATCAAACTCGACACAGATGTTAACCGCAAAAACTTGCCCCGCATGAACAAATGAATACATAACCTTACTGTCTTTGGAAAGAAATAAACGATATTTATATTGTAAAAAGGCTATTATTATAATTACACTATTTTAAAAAAGAGCTAATACTCTTACATTGCTGAACAGGTATTAACCAAACACACTCCACAGAAACTGGCTTTGAAATTAAAAGAAACCGCATCGAAATCGGTTCACCCGTTAGGGAGATACGATTTCACAGACGGACACACACACACACAGACAGACATCGACGTGAAAACTTCCATATATTAGGGGTAAGGCTGACGATCAGTCCAATGTTGCATCTTGGTTATTATAACACTCAGGCTGAGATCTATAGAGCGTACTTAGACTTTGCTCAGACTTTACTTAGACAGAAGTTAATGTATGTAACGATATTACAATTGGTGTATTGACTTTGTCTGTCTTAGCTTATGCTAAGCATAATCTTAACTTGTAACCTGCGGAGCAGTGTCGGGCGGATTTTCTCTTATGCAGACGACACGGCAGTAGTTTTCTCAGGTGACACATGGGAATCCGTGAAATTAGCTGCTGAAAATGGATTAGCTGCTATAAATGTATGGCTGAGGGAAAATCTCCTTACCCTTAACATTCTGAAGACTAACTATATTTGCTTTACACCTAGCATACGATCTCAGCCGGGGGCGGAGTACGGGATTCGAATTCATGAGTGCGCCAGACACCAGTTCTGTAACTGTCAAACTATCCAAAAGGTTCACTCAACAAAATATTTGGGCGTCGTGTTAGACGAAAGGTTATCCTGGCACTCACATATCGAAACAACAATGAAACGTATCAGAAAATTTATCTGGATATTTAAAACTCTTCGACACTTAATGTTTCCCAAACTCCTAAATAATATATATATCGCCTTGGTACAATCCGTCATCACGTATTGCATTCCAATCTGGGGGGGAGCCACCAAAATAAAATTTCTAGAAATAGAAAGAGCTCAACGGTCTCTTCTAAAGGTGATGTATTTCAAACCGTATAGATACTCTACCGATGATCTATATAAAATCAGCGACTTACTTACAATTCGAAAATTATACTACCTAAACATTTCTCTGTATTTGCATAAGACATTACCCTTTAAACCTGATCATTTAAATAAACGGCGAAATGATAAAGTGGCCCAACCCCTAGCGGTACGGACATCTTTTGCAAGAAGGCAATACGTTGTACAATCTGCTTTCATCTATAACATAATAATCATCATCGTCATCATCATATCAGCCGAAAGACGTCCACTGCTGGACAAAGGCCTCCCCCAAAGATCTCCACAATTGCCGGTCTTGCGCTATCCGCATCCAGCGATTTCCAGCGACCCGCACAAGATCATCGGTCCATCTTGTCCATCATAACATAATAAACAGAAAGATAAATATATATCCCAGATTACTTCGCGATAGTAAAAAAAGTATAACTGAATGGCTTAAAACACTTACCTATGAGCAAACTGAAGACATCTTGGCAAGAATTAACTAAAATTGCTTGCTCGCACAGCCCTCACAGCTTTCACATAAACTCCCACACACACACACATACACACACACACACACACATACACACACACACACATACACACACATACACACACACACATACACACACACATACACACACACACACACACACAAATACACTCAAACACATACACAACAACGTACCTAGGACTAGATATTAAGATACTGACCATTATATTTGTAATTGCTTTGTGTCCTTTCAAATACCTTCTATATTTAAGTACATAGTTTCTTACTATTATTGTTTGTCTCGACACTTTGTAACTAGCAACTAAGGGGAGAAGCGAGGTAGCCCCAACACAAGTATTTTTTAACTTATTGGGGCTGCCTCAATTTATGTAAAAGGATCATTTTTGAGACAAAATAAACATTTTTTTTTTTTTTACTTCAAAAAGTCTATAAATACCAAATCAAAGTATAAGCTTAGCACATATTTAGCAAAGTTTTACGTAAGTAAAGTTTGAGCAAAGTCTAAGTACGCTCTATAGATCTCGGCCTCACTGTACTCGTAAATCCAAAACTTTTCTCCATGGCGCAGTGTTTGATAGGCATGTCTGGGCGTTTGCTGGACCCCTTACCTGTTTGTCAAGAATAATGTGTATTCTAGATTTAACCAAAACTGTACATACCTTTATGAGCTAAAATAAATATTTTATTAATTTATTATTATTATATATATAAGACCTCTATTTTTGCCCTGTGATAGCACACGCAGAACCCAATGCTGAATCTTTGACTGCTTCAGCTTGAAGTTATACTACTTATACCCTTCATTGTAATTAGAGTGATGTTATTGTTTAGTCAGCCATCTTACTTTATTCATTAAGAAAAACAATAATAGGGACAAGGTAGTGGACCTTGTCCCTATTATTGTTTTAATTTTAACGCTTCATGGTTGGTTTTAATTGGAGTGTAGTTTTTACAAGATTTTTTACGTATAGTACTAATTCATTGGCTGTATCGAACAAGTCCTATGTAGCGTAAATGTTTAGATTGAACCCACTATACATTATATGCTTTTGAAATGATTATGCAGTTTAAAAAATATTTTGGTAAATTTACTAACCTCAAAGAGAAGGGTACTGCAAATATGTTTGGAAATATTTTGGTTTTGCTTAATTTGTGAGCTAAATAACTTTTTTTAGCTCACTGTTTGTTAGTAAGTTTAGTAACTAAAAAAAAAAAATGAAGAATGAAAATTATGTGTGGCATCCTGTATAAAGTTATTGAATCGATAACTATAAAAAAATTAGCTTCGACAATAACTTATATATAAATATTTTCAACAATCAAGTACTCTTTTAGCATAGACTATTAGAATAAGATGTTAGCTATGTTATCGATTAGGGATTTCAATCTGCCTAGTTCACCTCTGATACTGTTTAATGATCGTTGTCCAACAGCTACAGTCGAAACCGTTAAATTTAAGTACTCATCCTTCGAAACGCTCAGAAAGTAAGCCATTTAGATCGTCATCCATCTATAGACTCACCACGCCGCAATTTAATGGATCGGGACAAGGATAATTTAACGCCTTAGGCAATGAATTTTAGGTATCCTTGTGAAGGAAATTTCTGATTTCTTAGCAAATGCTATATATTTCGGTCGGAAAAAGTCTATAACTCTTACCATTGACGAGGAATGAAATGTTCGTAAACACAAGTCTCGCCTGAAAATGTGACCTGGTAAGTGCTACGCATTGCGGTCTTGGAAATAATTTATTTTCGATACGGACTAAGAGACCTTAGTACAGACGCCAGCACATGAAGCTACCCCAATCTGTCAAATTTCCCCTATTGAAAGTGAACCTTATGCTTTTGTGATGAATTTGAAAATCTATTAAGGAAATTTGACGGATTGGGGTAGCTGGATGTGCTGGGGTCTGTACCTAACCATTTGTGAAATAAACTTTCTAGACCTCTTTATATTTTTTCTTTTTATGAAGCTCTGAAATCTTCGACTTTTTTGTGGTATAGCATTACTTTATCATCAAATTTATACTAATGATGGTTGTGAATTTTGACACGTCTATTTTTTTTGCTCACAACGAGTGACTCTTCTATGTACAGATGCCAGCACATCCAGCTACCCCGATCTGCCAAATTTCTTTTGTAGATTTTCAACTTTATCACAAAAGCATAAGGTTCAAAAATTGGGGAAATTCGACAGATTGGGGTAGCTGGATGTGGTGGCGTCTATACAACTAGCTGTGGCCTACGCGCATTGCTACGGAAATATGTGAAATTCATTGGATTGTTAGTGGTGCCATCTGACGACGATTGGTCGTACCAACTCATAAAAACAAAGTGGGGCTCATGCACAACACTTTGCTGAAGATCATCACATCCATAGTTTACGATTCTATAAAGGAAGCCCATCAATCATTCATTTTTTATATACATACATATATAGATAAAAAAGATAGTGTGGATGAATATGATTTTATACAGATGCCAAAAACAAATGTATTTGAGTATAAGTGCCAAACAATTACAGAATTAATAGTATATTTTTTATAGTACAATTTATTAAAAATATGATAAAGAGTGTGATTTGAGTGGTTTTTTTTTCATAGGATAAACGCGAAAACTATTGAACTATTTTAATTAGACCAGTGTTTTTCAACCTGTGGGCCTCTTTAGGGGGTCGCTTACCTTCTATAGGGAAGTTGCTAAAATTGTAAAAGCTAGTCATAGGGTCGCAAATGAATTTGGAGTATTAAAATTAGGCCTGTTGCAAATACATTAAAAGTTTAGCGCGAAGTTCCAAAACTCCGGCTAGTACTTTGTCTCTTGACAACCACCTGACCTCTGAATGATAAAGTAAATGTTGGTGGAGTGCTTTCTATTCCAATTCTTCACAAATTGTAATGATGTATTTATCCGAACCCTATGAAAATGAATAAAAATGTTGGATATGTGTCACAAAATAAAAGAAACATGGAAAAAAGCGGGTAAAAACAGGTAAAACAGGTCGCGTGATGAAAAAGGTTGAAAAACACTGAATTAGACTATTGTCATTCTTATTATGAGAATTGTTGTAGTTGCTTCAACTTTTATTGAAAATAAAATATGATTTAGCTATCAAGAAAAGAAACTATTTTAATTTTATTTTCATCTGTCGATAGCTTTAATATTTTATTTCCAAAAAAAAGTTGAAAAAGAAACTTTATCAATTCTCATAATAATAACAATATTGTAATAGTGTCACACAAGGTTTAAGAAATGGCCTATAAAAGTCATTATTTGCCCAATAAATCTTATAATAAAGTATTAATACAAAAAAAATCTAAATACTAACATTATAATTAACCAGAACCGAAGCCTAATATTTCAAATTTAAGCAATTCTATAAAAACTTGTCTCAAAAATCACTATTTAATTTAAGGACCGTAATCTCTATGAACTATTCTTGGACACATACCAATATGATATATTAAAATGTAATAACGTTCACATAAAAACAACCTCTAATAAAATATAGCGAATTTATTCTGGGCTTAAATTAAGCTACAATATTATGCTGAATAACAGCCAGGCTAGACATATGTTGTAGGAGACAAAAACAACGAAATTGAATAAAAACGACCTCCGACTACTAATATCCACTATGGCATTATATTTAGGCTTATTTTAGACATATCTTTGTTATCACCTTAAATGTGCACGTGTATGCGTGCGTGCATGTGTGTGTGTATGTGCGTGTTGTGTGTGTGTATGTGTGTGTTGTGTGTGTTATGTGTGTGTTGTGCGTGTGTATGAGTGTGTGTGTGCACCGAATTTAGTTTTCTTATCTTGTGTATGCGGTGGAACATACATAAACATCTATGAGGTAGGATCAGTGTCCTGATCTACTTTCAGAAATTAATAACTACATACGTTCATATAATAAAGCCCAGAATGCAATCTATCTATCTCATCTCTTTTAATACATTCAAACTTGGTCTATGTGCTGTATACAGACCCCCACATACCTCAAAACCGCAGATTACAAAGGGATTATGTAATTTAATCTTAAACTATTCATCAAAGAAATCGTATTTAGTTATGGGAGACATGAATATAGACATAATAAAATCCAGCCCTATTAGAAATCAGTACATGTACGAGTTAAGTGGTTTGGGATTTTTAAGCGGACTTAATACATATACACGCTTAGAACAACACGGTGACAAGGTTTCACAGTCTTGTATCGATCATGTGTTTATCTGAAACATAAGTTCATTAGATATATACACAACGGTAATTAGCTCGGCTCCGGCCGACCACAGCATAACCGGTTGTGCGATAATAACAAGCGAGACAAATATGAATGACGCAGACGCATCGTGCCAGTTTGTGACTAAAACTGATTATAATAATGTGCAAATTGAGTTAGAGAATGTCGATTAGGAAAAGCCTTTAATGTACACCAACTCAAACGATATTGTAAATTACATACATAATAGCTTTAAGCATGTATACGTCATACTAGATGGTCAAACGCCACAAGCATGGCACAGAAGTGTGGTGGTGCTCTTCTTCAAAAAGGGCGACAAAACCCTATTGAAGAATTATAGACCCATCACACTGCTGAGCCATGTTTACAAGTTGTTTTCGAGGGTCGTTACGAACCGTCTCGCGCGCAGGTTTGACGACTTCCAGCCTCCCGAACAAGCCGGTTTCCGAAAAGGCTTTAGCACCATAGACCACATACATACGCTGCGGCAAGTTATACAGAAGACCGAAGAGTATAACAAGCCACTGTGCTTAGCGTTTGTGGACTATGAGAAAGCCTTTGATTCTATCGAAACATGGGCCGTGCTGAGGTCTCTCATAAGGTGCCAAATTGACTACCGGTATATCGAGGTGATAAAGTGTTTGTATGAAAACGCCACTATGTCAGTGCGACTCCAGGACCAGATCTCGAAACCTATCCACTTGCAGCGAGGCGTGAGACAGGGAGATGTTATATCTCCGAAACTGTTCACCGCTGCATTGGAAGACGTCTTCAAGCTTCTGGACTGGAAAGGCTTTGGCATCAATGTCAATGGCGAGTACATCACTCACCTTCGATTTGCCGATGATATCGTAGTCATGGCTGAGACCATGGAAGACCTCGGTACAATGCTCGATGACCTCAGCAGAGTCTCTCAACAAGTGGGTCTGAAAATGAACATGGATAAGACGAAAGTCATGTCAAACGTCCATGTTGCACCCACTCAATTGAAAGTTGGTGACTCTGCACTCGAAGTTGTAGAGAACTATATTTACCTAGGACAGACCATCCAACTAGGTAGGTCCAACTTCGAGAAGGAGGTCAATCGTAGAATCCAACTCGGCTGGGCAGCGTTCGGGAAGCTACGTAACATCTTCTCGTCCAAAATACCGCAGTGTCTCAAGTCGAAAGTCCTCGACCAGTGTGTGTTGCCAGTGATGACATACGGAACAGAGACGTGGTCGCTCACTATGGGCCTTATTAGACGGCTCAAGGTCACCCAAAGAGCAATGGAGAGGGCTATGCTCGGAGTTTCCCTGCGGGATCGTATCAGAAATGTCGAAATCCGCAGGCGAACCAAAGTCACCGACATAGCCCGAAGAGTTGCAAAACTGAAGTGGCAGTGGGCGGGGCACATAGCTCGTAGAACCGATGGCCGTTGGGGCAGAAAGGTTCTTGAGTGGCGACCACGAACCGGAAGACGCAGCGTGGGCAGGCCCCCTACAAGATGGACCGATGATCTTGTGCGGGTCGCTGGAAACAGCTGGATGCGAATAGCGCAAGACCGGCAATTGTGGAGATCTTTGGGGGAGGCCTTTGTCCAGCAGTGGACGTCTTTCGGCTGATATGATGATGATGATGATGATGACGACAATTGTAAATATTCAATCCGCAAAAGAAATAATAGTAAACGTAATACGTGTACATGGGCGAATAACAGACTTGAATATATGTGTAAAAAGCGAGATGAACTGTTTGATATTTGGGTGAAAGATCAAACCAATGCCACAAAAAGACTATTATATAATAAATATAGAAATAAAACAAACAAATATACCCAATTCTTAATAAATAAAAAAATTATGACAGAAGTCTCCGAAAATTATCACGACACCAAAAAAATTTGGAATATTATTAATAGGCTCCCTGGAAAAATAATTAATTTTATTGATAATGTATTAACAAAAACCTTTCGTATAAATCCTCTTTTATTGGCAAACAAATTCATCAATGAATTTCGGAATAACGTTAATAATATCTGCAACACTTGCAACGTACCACTTTTAGACAAATCTTCATACTTAATCACACCTAGCAGATCTATAAAAATATACCCGGTAAACAAAAATAATATAGCGACCATCCTAAAATCACTAAATAATAAGAAAAGTCCAGGCTACGACGGCATTTGAGTTCAAGATATTAAATACATAGGCAATAGAATGATACCGCTATTAACTCATCTAACGAATTGTTGTCTTCGGACCGGCGTATATCCAGATCTATTAAAGGTAGGGGTTATACGTCCGATCTATAAAAAAGGTAAACACAACGACTGCAATAACTATCGCCCTATTACTATTTTGTCTTGCATCGATAACATAATCGAACGTTATATAGGGAATCAAATTAAGACATTTTCACGAACATACGATATCAATGTGAAATGAAATGAAATGAAATGAAATGAAAATCATAAATAAAAATCAATTTGGTTTCCAGCAAAATAAGAGTACTACTCAATTGCTGCGTAAATGCACCGAAGAGGTAAATGGGCATTTGCAAAATAAAGTTCAGATATTGGCTTTATTCATCGACTTCAGCAAAGCTTTCGATGTTCTCAAGTGGGATACTCTTTATGATAAATTATCTCGAAACGGTATACAGGGTCCCTTACTGGAACTACTTAAAAATTATCACAGCAACCGATTCAACACTGTGAAGATACAAAACCAGTTTAGTGACCTTATTATCTCCACCAAAGGCACAGCCCAGGGGTCAATTGTTGGACCATGGGAATACCTTTTATATGTCAATGATATGCCTAATATTATAAAGTCCGGGTCCCTGTATCAATTCGCTGATGATACATGTATTTTGTTTCTGAGTCATGGATATTTTCTATGTATATAAGTATTTATCTATCTATATAAGTATGTATATCGTCGCCTGGTACCCATAGTACAAGCTTTGCTTAGTTTGGGGCTAGGATGATCTGTGTGACATTGTCCCTAGATATTATTATTATTAAGATAGCTGTGCATTCTTGTATCGATGAAATGGTCCTTCCAATCATCAATCAGACAAGTGGTCAGCGTCGGCGCATACTATTGTAGAGTGAAACCCCTCTTGATTCTTTTGTCCGGTGTAGAGTAAAAACCTGGTTAACTGTAAAAATCAAGTTCAAAAAAATGTGAGCCGTCACGGGACGCCTGGCAGATGTGAAACATCGACATTATTTTGTAAAAGTAATATGCAGAAAAAAACATATTGTGATAGGAACTAAATATGTCATAATGATAAAATAAAATATTACGATTTTTTTCCAGATAAACTAAAAATAACGCAAAAAGTTCCATCGATTGCGCATGGCGACGCGTCGCCACACCGTACACACTACTGCATATAGACTATATATATATATACCATCGTATAGAGTGGCAACGCGTCGCCACGGCATGCGTCGCCACGCCAGAAATCGGTTTTACGTGCGGCTATAGATGTTTCACATCAATAATCTCCTTTCATAGCAAATTTAAAACAGTTCATCTTTATTTGAAATTAGCTCATTTTAACCTTTTACTAGACAGAAAAAGTGCTTAACTTATTTCCTTCTCTTGACATTACGGTACTTAATCTAAACTAAGAGACAGCTGTATATTAAAATTTTTATTCTGCTTCAACACAAAACCTTGCCAAACTTTACTTTCAAGAAAGATGTTGTCTATGCTGTACGGAAATTTAAAACGTCGTTCTCATAAAGATTTATAATGTCATTTTAAGGCCAACATTTTTAAATATACTGATTTACGGTTACATAATAATTATGCTTGCAAATTTGCAATTAATATAATTTTAAACAAATGAATTATGACGATACCGAATTGTTTTGAAGACATTATCATAACTAGAGTACATACAACACAGGCACTACATAAAATACACCCGCTTTATCACACTAATATTATAAAGGCGAAAGTTTGTGAGTGTGTATGTTTGTTACTTCTTCACCTCTAAACGGCTGGAGCCTTTTATAAAACGTTAGGTATGGAGTTAGCTGACACCCTAGATTAACACATAGGCTTAAATGTATAAAGTTTAACGCGGGTAAAACCGCGGGGTATATACCTATACATGAAAAGCCACAAGAATATTATGTATTCGTTACTTAGTTGCACATACTTGATTTTGTCTGTTTGTTTTGTGTATACTATATGACTAGACTTATCAGCAAAAATGCATAACAAATTGCGGAAATTTGTTACTTCACCGGTGGGATTCCCAATTTGTTTACACGATTGAGTGCCAAATAAAACATAGCCGAGCGCACTTTCAGAACATTGGCGATAACAAATAGAACCTCGAGGCTCTATTTCAAGTGTTATTGAAAAATTCCGCAGTTTGTTTTTTATGTTACCATGAAAAACAAACTGCGGAAAAGTTTAATTCAAAATGATAGTCTTCTTAAGCCCAAGGGAACCCTGGCAAAGAGGATGACTTGGGTAATGCGGATTTCCTCATTTCTATCTGGTCCCAAACTAGACAGAATCTGTTCTATAGCAACCAGACAACTGATAAACTGACTTATATATTTCTAAATAGGTATATATTATAGATAAATTACACCCAGACAACGAACGATTAATTGGGCTCATTACATAAAGATTTGTCCCGGGTGGGTATTAAACCCACGACCTCGGGATTAGCAGTCGTGGTTACTAACCACAAGACCATCATGTCACCCAAAATTCTTCAACTACTGTACAAAAGCCTGCCCAAAATATGGGGGGATATGCCATATAATCGCCACGGTTAAGCGGTTGGCAGACGGGTTGGCGATCGCAGTTTGATGGTCATATCTCACAGAAAAAGAAAACAAACATTTCTACGTCCCCCACCGGATGAGATGAGGCGATTTTATTCTTCGCCGTCACCACACAGCTGTCATTTGTTTTAGTTATGTTTAGTTTATATCAATATATACTAAGTTGTGTAGTTTATAAAAATGACCATTTTGTTGTTAATCACACACACAACGAATTCTAAACTCCTCAATATATAAAAACACAAACACTAGTTTTCATGGTTTATATATATTACCTATACATGTATATTGCCTCAACGCTATCCTACATCTGTGTCTGGCAGGACGTTAAAAGCTTCTAACCCGACCGGCAACTCGGTAAATAGTTTAAAATAAATACCGAAGTAATATATATAAAAAACATCTATGGTTTGAGCCACTCGATTAAAATACATTACCTTGATGACATGATGTAAAGTATGTTTATGTATTTTCACGATATGTTACTAGTTCTATTTATAACCATCATCTAAGTTTCCTGTACTTATATTATGACATATACTATGACTATTAATAGTTAAAGTATAATTGTTAATTTAAAATGTAAACTCAAGTATTTTTATTAACTTCAGTATATTAATTTGTGGAATTATTCTAAGAAATATTGCAGCTATTTCCTTGGCCAATCATAATAGAGATATTTATGTCTAAACTGGCATGCTATCACAGCAGGAAACATAACTACAGTATTGCAAAATGTGTTAGATACTGGGTTCCATTATATGTGCGTAGTACTTGTCGGGATGCCAGATGTCGATAATAAAGACCTCTCTTAATAAAAACTAGTTATCTGTGTGAGACACATTATAGTGCACAAATGTGTGCGCAAACATAGCGGCACTTTCTATGCCACCACAATCGGAATCTGATGGGACTAAATACCGCCAACTCCCAGATTTCTAGCTGATATTGAGAAACTTTTCGTTACAAAAATCACTTTTTGGCCCAACCTCTGGGATTAGAACCTAAGATTTAATTATCTGCGGTTAAACACGATACCACATAAGTACATAAAAAACTAAAGCAAAATGTCCCTAGCTAATTTATTTTAACCTTGTATTGAAATACAATCTATAAATGTCTGGGAATAGAAAAAGCCGAGTCACGCTCTTAATAATTCTTTTCTCACGTATCGTACATAAACACTGAAAAGGTGTCTATTTCTACTAGGTATTTCCTTTTGTAGTAGGTTCGCCGAAACCGTTATGACCCTGCTTGCTGTCGAAGCAAGAAACCCTTGAGGATTTTTTGATAGTTACCACCGTAATTTATTTAGGTGGTGGCTTCCACCCGGGATTACGGTGTCCGCGTAAGTTGATTCGGTCATCTAAAAGTTACTTTTCTTTCCTTTGCAATTGTATTTTTTTTATTGTATGTACTTAGCAATCGTAGCAAACGTAAACAATCTGCCAGTAAAAAACGGAACAAACCGATATAATAGTAATAATATCCTGGGACATGATTCCATATTCCGTAGTACAGACTCCAGCACATCCAGCTACCCCAATCTGTCAAATTTCTTTTATAGATTTATAACTTTATCACAAAAGCATAAGGTTCACTTTCAATTGGGGAAATTTGACAGATTGGGGTAGCTTGATGAACTAGCTGTGTGGCTAGTTTGGGATCAGATGGCGGTGTGTGAATAATTTCCCAGGGTATTATTATTTATGTGTGACCAAAATCTGGAAACAATGTTTGTACTTATTTACATTTATAGTGTAGTCTCATCTAAGTTAGACCTGAGACTAAGGCCCGTGCACTTGAGACAACAATCAAAAGTATAGTTATACTTGGCTCCAAACTGACTTAATTATTTACAGACATACAACACGCCTGTATTCCAGAGGGGTAGGCAGAAACAACAGACTTCCATTTGTCACGATCCTTGCACACCTCTTTCGCTTCGTTTATTGACATTATA
The DNA here is from genome assembly GCA_951640165.1 of Pseudoips prasinana. Taxonomy (NCBI): domain Eukaryota; kingdom Metazoa; phylum Arthropoda; class Insecta; order Lepidoptera; family Nolidae; genus Pseudoips; species Pseudoips prasinana. The sequence goes on from OX621245.1 coordinate 18,028,118, forward strand.
TTCTTCATACATGCTCGCCGGTTTAGGGTACTTTTGACCATGCCTTTCTTCAGAACGTCTCCGATTTGATGAAAGAATGTTCTACGAGTTCTGCCTCTACCGTTTGTACCATTCACAGAGGCCAGATATACTTCTTTTGTCAATATTATTCCATTCATCCTTAATTCTTTAGGTCGGCAAATAAGCTTATGACCTTGATTGTAAAGGTTACCGTGGCACATTGCATCACTCTTTTCCCGATTAGCTTTACGACCTTCACACTAAGAACTACAATAGTAACATAAAAATGATAATCTGAAGGGTATTGTGCTCTTAGTCCAACCGATAGTCCAAATTCATAACAATTTACACGTGCTGCACCAAGATTTGCTAGTGGGGATGTGGCGTTTGACACGCAGACAAACCATGGTTTGATGGGCCTGTTGGCCTGGTCGTTGATGTTTGCTTTTCTCGCCGAAGGTCGTGGGTTCGTTTGCCACTCAGGACAAATATTTGTGTGCATGACCATGTCTATTTGTCCTGATTCTGGGCGTAATTATCTCTATAAGTATGTATTTACAAGAGAAAAGTAGTATATGCAGTATATCATTAATCTGGTTTCTATAGTACAAGCTTTGCTTAGTTTGGGATTAGTAAATAATGTTCCAGGATAATATATTGTGGTGTTGGCGTTGCTTACACGCCTCGGATTTGACGTTTGTCTTGAAGAGTTTAACTCCAGGCTGTTTCGTTGAAATAAACTACTATAAATAAGCGTAACTCCAACTAGCCGAGCTATTCATAGAACAAATTAATGCTTCACGTCACTAAAAAGTTATTTACGAACCTTATAAGCCAATATAAAAATGCTGAACAAGTGGGCGAAGGTTACTTTATTATCCGTAACATAACATGTTGACAGGTAATTATTATTATTTACTGTACGTTAATTCTCTAAAATAAGATTTTGTATCGTAGCTACCAATTTACTTAACACGGTTCAATAGCTTCTGTGTACAGATTTTTATTTAGTTTTTAAAGTAAACGGGCGATTGAAAATTAGAAATACCTACTTTGCAACTGACATTATAAGATAACTACTGGCTTCGAATCTAATTAATATCAACTGAACTTATTTATTATTTTATCATGATTTTATTTTAGCGCAGAACCGGCAATTGTGGAGATCTTTGGGGGAGGCATTTGTCCAGCAGTGGAGATCTTTCCGCTGATATGATGATGTTGAATATGATTACACTTATTTTGTTATAGGTTAATAATTTCAGTGATGCCAGATGATAAAATTAAGTAAACAGATAGATGATACAGATTGTTATTAAATATTCACAAATTATATTTTGTTCAATATATCTACATTCTGGTTATTTTATAAAGATTTTCACAAGGCCTGTCCAAGCATATAAACTTAATTACTTTATGTCCTCGGGATAGCCTAGTAATCCTGTAGTGCAATTACTAGTAGTAATTTTCTTGTACGAAAGCGTTCCTCATTTACTCTCTAGATTTCTTTTAAATCTTTTTCACCGATTTGAAAAGATAAATATAACAAACAGGTATACCCTATTTTATTGTTGCTTGGTTAGTAAAAGCTAAATTCAATTCTATTCAGTTTTGGTGAACGACATAGGAGCATAATAAATCTTAGTTTGGTAAATCTTGATATTGTTGTATCTTTACACCCATGCGTGAAACACGAGATGGTTTTAGCAGTAGTAATTCCTTTTAACACGGTTTATTGAAAGAATCTTTAGACCTCCAGAAATACCTAATGCCTTTTGAAAATCAATCATCGTGTACTTATATTGTTACCTCATGATCATCATCATATCAGCCAAAAGACGCCCACTGCTCGACGATGGCCTCCCTAAAGATCTCCAAAATTTCCGGTCTTGCGCAACCGGATCCAACGTCTTCCAGCGACTCTCACAAGATCATCGGTCTATCTTGTACGCGGCCTGCCGACGCTGCGTCTTCCGGTTCGTCATAGAAACTTCAATTGTTACAGTCGAAAACTCAGTAGTCTAGGAATTGTCTATTACAATAATTTTGAATAATGATTGTACAAGATAAGTAACTGTAATTTATTACAATAAAATATCTGATACTGAGGCCAGTATTTAAAATTTAAATTACAGTAAGTGGGTCTTAGTAGTGAAGGGTCTATGTAATGCGATTGTTCTCAGGCTATTTGTGTCTCGGTGTCTTATACAACATAACAAATAGGTTTTGCTGGAATATTATTTGTTAAGACTACAAAAATCTAAAGTTCACAAGAGGTAGGGCACAGCGTTTATTCGCTCAAAGAGCAGCCCGACTGGGGAAGTACCTCACCTTACAGAAGACATTCCTTAATAATAATATGAATAATTTAATTTTGTGTTTCTGAGTGTGAGTAAGGTCGCCAGAGCTCATTGGGGTGGAGGGGAAGGGTCAGCAACACTTGTTTGCTGACTCTTAAAGGCCGGCAACGCACTCGCGACTCCTCTGGTGTTGCGAGTGTCCATAGGCGGCGGTGATCACTTTCTATCAGGTGATCCACTTGCTCGTTTCTCGCCCTCTGATATAAAAATAGGTGAATACTAGTAATCAGTTTCAAGAACAACCTGGTCTATTAGATTCAATCAATCATTACAGCTGAAAGAAGTCCACTGTTGGAAAAGCCTCCCTCAAGAATCGTCATGGGGATATGCCATTATCGCCATGCTTGGCTGACGGGTTGACGGTCGCAGTATGATGGATATTCACTCGGTTTCTGCGCCCCCCACAGGATGTTGTCATGATATTCTGATATTCAACGCCGTCACCACATAGCATTCCATTCCATCTAACAGATTATTTGGATTGAATGAAATCCAAAGGCTGCTTCGTTATCGCCTTATAATTTATCACCATTTACCACTCGAAGGTTTGAACATAGTATCGTTTAGAACTATTCTAAACTAAAGGTAATCAAACTAAATAACAATTACAATAATTTATGTTTTCATAATTCCAATAACTGAATAATAACTCAATATTTAGATTGATGTGATAATTACTTAACTACATTAATTAAGCAGTCAAATAGCTGACTGAATTTAAATAAAATTTTGACAGCTATCAAATATATGCTATTTAAAAGTACATTTAGGGTTAAATCTGTATGAATGACAATATTATACATTGAGTACAAGCAACATATAAAGTCTTTATGAGGATACATTGGAAGTTTTGTGTTTCCCATTAGTTTTGTAAGGTTTCAGATTAGCAACTTTTTTATTCACATTATAGTCAAATTACCCATATAAATACAACATATAAATCAGTGTACCTGACCTCTTTCCGGTCGTGTCGCTAGTCGTCCCATCGGATCATGAGAGTGATGGGAGTGCTGTGAGATGAGAATGAGAAATTTTTCACAAGGAAGAAACTACCAGTAAAAATATACCGACGGGTGTACACTACCTCGTCCCTATGATTTATCCGTCGCCTTAGTTACAACGCCCGCATTTGGGAATCTAATCCCTGTGTCGCGGGGCACTTTACAAACGTATAATAGAAGGACACAAATTACATCCAGACTCAGAACAATTATTTATGGGTCACGCAAATAGTTGCTCTGCGCGGGACTCGAACCCGCGACACGTAGCGGCAAGGCGACTGTCTCAGCCGCTGCGCCACACGTGCAGTCAATTAGGTACTTGAAATGTACCCTGTAGACACTAAATATAAAGTTGACTATGACTTATCTAGCCGTAGGTGCATATGGCCGGGACATGCTTATGCGATGGGGTGAGTGCGCGGGAAGCTCAATATATATATACGAAGAACAAATGAAGAACAATTAATTTCGAAAAACTACCAAATGAGTTGTTCTTCATTTGTTCTTCGTCCTTGAGCTTTTTTAATTACCCGTACTTTGCAATTTACCAGTTCATATTATAAAATTTACTGAAATATCTATTAGAATTCGTTACGTAGTTAGTCTTTTGTGCTCAGGAAATGCGGCGTTAATTCCATTGTCATCTGCAGACGTTCATGCAATAGACGCGCTGTCGTTATACTCGTATATACGCGGCTGTCAGCGCTAAAATATCTATATATAATTATTGTTTTAAATAAGGAACGCTTTTCAATAATGTCAATATACATTTTGTACACATTGGTTGTTATAAACAAGGTTAGATGTACAAAATATGTATAAAATTTACATATGTATTTTGTACAACTGTAAACGTGCAACACATGTACAAAATTTATATTGACATTATAGGAAAGCGTACCTACCATAAAGCACAAAAAAAGCTGTCGCATTCGAGCACTCGCTGAGTTAACATCCCTTGGGTTTGGTCCGTGGAGGACTGAAACACGTGTTGGGTATCGTACCGGCGCACATAGGAGTATTAGAGGCATAAATCCGGTCAAAAGTCAGTTTCACAAACAAAATGTAATGACACTTAAAAAGCACTTTTCAGGTAGCCTAGTAACCGGTTTATCGAGGGGCAGCCCCCACCTGTCCTAGCGCCCCGGCCATTTGACTACCTGACCAGTCGGAACTTAGTCGTTGTCGGAATCGCATTGCTTTGTTGTTGGCGCTCTATTTTGTGACACTCAATTCTCTGTGTAAAATGGCTGCGTGTAGTGGACTACGAGAAAAACAACCAACGGGTATAGAAATAAAAGGTATGTACTATATTATAAAATAAATTTTATGTAGTTCATTCCCGATTTCCTCACTTACTGAGTCGATATTGGTAACGCCTTTTTATACTCGATTTTTTTACTAAATTTGAGATATCATAGTGGATTTGACCAAGTGTCGCGCCTTGTCGCCTTTCAATTATTATGTTAGCATATATTTAAGACCTTTGTTTACATGAATATGCAATAAAGTCGTTCACAAACGTTCACCTTTATTTTTTGTAGAATTTAGAAATTTTAGGTAAAAATATTCAAAATATGAAAATCTACTACTTTTGCTTTCTTTTGTTACAGATCCCTCAGAGATGGTAAAGAAACTTAGTAGATTGGAATTATATAACATAATGAAAGAGTTTAAAGGAAAAAAACTTGAAGAAAAGTTCATTTTGTTGGAAGAAAACCTCGTACGGCTCACATCATGCCCAGTCGAAGAAAGGAGTGTTTTAAGTCGTTCTTTGAGGTTTTTTAAAACCAGTTTCAAGAAAAAGTGGACAGAATGTCACAGCATAGAGAAGCGGTTCTTACGATAAGAACGCGGATTGTCTCAAAGCAACAATTGAGCTGCCTAGTGCCTACGTGGTCTAATATACCGGGAAGACCGCAAAACCAATTCCAAGAATTAAGTGAAAGGAGTAAGCGGCGAAGAACAAAAGATTTACGGGACCAGGTATCTGTTGCTGAATTGACCTTAGCTGTACGTGTAATGTATATAACGTGTAATGTATATAATGTATATAAAAAAATTCATTGTATTTAATATTTTAACATACTTGGAAATGGTTCACTATCGTGTTTCATTTCATAACAATGAAGAAAAAAACATCAAATAATTTTGACCGGATTTTTTGGTCTAATACTCCTATGTGCGGCGCATGTAATTTGCATTTGCATATTTTTTGCGTGCGGGAGGGCGGTGTGTATTGCTTCCAGGCTTGATTAAAGCGACAATTCACTAATTAAATTTAATAAATTAAATACTGCATATTAATTTTGTATGTAATTATCAAATAAGGTTCACTAATAAGTACCGGAGCAGCATACCCGCGTTCCCGGGACTCCCCCATCAGGCGCCAAGAGAAGTCCATGGCAGGTAGGTTTAGTCGGTGCAAGTCCGACATACCCACCCGCCGACACTTTTGCGGGTGGCATGCGAAGGCATTCCCCCTGCCTTAACAAAAAAAAAAAAAAAAGCTTCACTAATAAGAAAATAGCTTAATATAAATACAAAGAAAATACATAGTTTACGTGAGAACTTTCTTCTTCTTGAAGTCGGTTCATAAAAGCGTAAAGTGAATAAACACCAAACCTACTTGACCTATGAAACTGAAATTCGATTATTCGTCAAGTTGTATGAATTTTTTATTAAACTTTACGGTGACGTTAGTTACGAAACGTTTTAACGGAAAAAATAAAACGGTTTTTAGAGCTATCATAATCACGTTTTTAAACTCAAGACATTAAGTTATATTAAATATTAACTATGGTAAGATATACATACATAGACTGTTTGCCAGGCGGGTAGGCAAAGACAACGGAATTCCATTTGTCACGATCTTTGCACCGCTTCTGCCTCGTTTACTGTCATTATATTCGTCATACATGCTCGCCGGTTTAGGCTATTCTGACCTAGCCTTTCTTGAGAACGTCTCCGATTTGGTGAGAGAATTTTCTACGAGGTTTTACTATGGTAAGAATCCACACTAATATATATTTTTATTAAATATCGTGCACACACTAAAGAATTCGCGGACGCCTTAAAATTATGCAATTTACGGACTTGCAAACACAAATGGATGTAACAACATATTCCGTAAAGAATCATATTATTTAATTTTATTGTATCAATAATTTTAATTTTATTTATGTATTAAATTGAACTTTGATTGAAAGTTTAAAACGGAATGGATGGTGATGGTTTTAAATCACTACTGATTAATCAATATATAATTGCAATTAAAAGAATTTATTAATTTTATGTTTTCTGGAAATTTAAAGTACAGGCGCCAGCACATCAAGCTACCCCAATCCGTCAAATTTCCCCAATTGAAAGTGAACCTTATGCTTTTGTGATAATGTTGAAAATCTATAAAATAAATTTGACAGATGTATTAAAATTGTATTGTAATTTGGTAGCTGGATGTGCTGGCGTCTGTACATTAAACTTAAGCTATTTAAATTTTGTACTGTGCATAAATTCATGAGATTGAGCAAAACAAATAGTCAATTTATGGTTCGACTATTAGCATTTTGACTAGAATTATATTGCTTTCCAATCCAAAGTCAATCTGCTTAGGTAATTACATTCTATTTGTGCTTACCTTTCGTTTTATTTAACATTAAAAAAAACATAAGAACAATTAAATACTATTTGTTTGTTGTGTGTATTTGTTAACTACTGAGTTTTATAATTGCTACAATAACAATATGTCAACATAGCTGACAAACAGGCAATAATTATAAACTAAAACTAAAGTTCGAACTTGATTGTCATATTTCAATATGACTTGCTGTATGTATTGAGATTTAAGCTTTCATCATCATCATCATCATCGTATCAGCCGAAAGAAGTCCACTGCTGGACAAAGGCCACAAAGATCTCCACAATTGCCGGTCTTGCGCTATCCGCATCCAACGATTTCCAGCGACCGTTTTGTAGGGGGCCTGCCCACGTTGTGTGTTCCGGTTCGTGGTCGCCGTTCGATTTAAGCTTTACTTTAATATGATTTGGGATCATTTTATAGCGCCACCTTGTGGGTAAACTATTCATTAACCGAGGAACTACATAAGACGATGCCCGTTCTCCGTTCATATTGTACCTATTTAAAGTCGATATTGAGATACGAACTAAATTAAATTCTGCACATTTGGTTGCGATAAAGGATTACCGATGCTAAAATTATATGAGAATTCTGATTTTCGTGGAGTTTAATTCCTGTATTTTATAAACTGTTGTAACAGTTTGAATCCATTCTCATTAGTCATTGGCATACTTAAACTCTCTATATTGAAATAATGCAATAGAATATTGTGGTACTAGGGTGGAAGGAAGGCTTTTCACGTATTTCATACACGTACCTAAAGCTTCACCAAACTTGTGATCGTGCCACTTTTACTCACGGTTCGGGATTATATTTGTCTTCCATTTGCAAAATCCTGCCTTCCACCCTAGTAACATATTACACTACTGATAGATTTTTTTTTTCATAAGAACGCCCGCACTATTGAATCTACTCCCCGTATCGCAGGGTACTTTACAAACATATAATAGACAGACACAAATTACATCTAGACTCAGAACAATTATTTATGGGTTGGCAAATGGTTGTCCGGCACGGGACTCGAACTCGCGACAAGAAGCGGCGAGGCGACTGTCTTAGCTAAAAATATTAACTAAAAAGCATATTTGTAACGAACTCAATGAACCATATGTACCAAACTTTCATGTTTATATTTCACGTAATTTAACTGAATATTTCCAGATGTGATCATGGGTTTTCTACTTTAGGTCTGATAACTGTCTCATAAGTTTACCTCGTTTAGTTAATTTGGTGAACACGTAAATTAACACAATTGGCATAGAAATAAAAGAAGAAAGAGGTAAATTTTTGTCGCATGTGCTAGCCGGAGTTTTAAAACTAAAAGAGTCAAAGTGTGAGTGAACCGAAATTTCTTGCACGTCTACTAAAATAAGGTTATGATTTTAGGGATCAAGTTTCTTTATTTGGCAGTTTCGAACGCCTACTCTCTCTCAGAAGCGCCGAGGTTTTGTTAGATTCTATAAAAGACGGGATCTTTTATAGTATAAATGTTTTATTTTTAGCATACTATTTTTAACCACAAAGATATGTCAAGAATTTATTTCCGACACACTTACTGACAGATTTATATAGCTCGCAATTCCAACACAAACTTATATCTGTAAAATTGGCCAAGCTTTGTACAATAATATTCGAAGTGGACAGCATAAAGGTGTTACGATCTATCTGGTGTCAAATTCCAATGCAGTAACTTTGATCACGGTTATAAGAATCAATGCCTTTCATAATACTGCTTGAAACTTTTTAAGTTTATTAACGTCGTATATTTATCTTATCCTTCCGATTTTTTACGGTTACAGATTTATCTATGTTGTTTATACTTGATGCTACTTTCTAAGTTTCTTAGTGACGTTTTACTCCTATTTTAGCGGTTTATGGCGAGCGAGTGGAAACTCGCTCGTCACAAACCGCTTAAATGATATATAGATATAGATAGATTTAGAGTATAGATCCATAGAGTTTCCATATACACGTTTAAAATTGAATAAGTCGAGCTGGCTTGCTGTTCTAGTGGTCTCTGACTGCTAAGTTAGAGGTCATGGATTGGACCCCAACCCGAGAAAAATATTTGTGTGACGAGCGCGATTATTTGTTCTGTGTCTGTGTGTAATTTTTCTTGAATATGGATTTATTTAGAATTGTAATATTTAAGCATGTTTATCAGGTGGTTACCATAGTATCTCATATATCCCAAGAGAGCCCTGATAGATATGTCATTGTATTATTGTAAATGACTAATAGTTTTCGAATTATGTGGTTGGCGAAAGTACCTATTAATAGTTTGTGTAAATAAATCCACTGCGGTAATGTCCGAACTTGGCTGAGACCCTGCCGCGGCGTGCACTGTGTCTATAAATATCCAATACTTAACTGAATTCACAATTGTATTGTATAGTATAGAGTTATTATCACGACTTGGAGCTTTGTAGAGCTCAGTGGTACAAGCCAGAAGGAGAGAACGGCGGCTTACTTATATTAAAATTTAAATAACATATTTTAATATTTATCATGTTTTGTGTTTACCTTGGTAACTGCTGTTTATATGTTTATTTAATAACTTCCTACTGTTATTGTTAAAAGTAGCCTCTAATCATATAATAAATGTGATGGATATACTGTATATCTGTATCGTCTGGTGAAGCTTGTTGTTATTGCAAATTGTGAATGACTAGCTGAAACCACAATTGGTTGAGCATCTTCGCGTCTTTACGTATCTCTACGCTAACCTAGAGCGTCAGTTGTACAAAATGTCCCTAAACTCATTTGTAACCGCCGAGGGCCGAGTTTCAAACCCCAATGAGGAAGGCCCAATGAAGATAAAGAATCGGATCAAAGCGATTTTTTTATCTTGCTTGCCTTTATTTTATAAAGGTCACGGTACAAAAGGATAGTCGCAATAATATGTGTAGCTGTCTCTCTGTGGCATCATAGCTTTTAAGCGAATAACCCAATTGCAATGCAGTTTGTTACATAAAAAAGTTTAATAGAGATAGTCTTAGGCTATAAAGTATGTGGTTATTCGCGTGATAATTGTTTTACATTTTTCTTTGTACGAATTAAGGTTAATCGAGATCACCATTAACATTAACCATTAGTTTTTGTTTATTGAACTGGCTCATATTATGATTCCACTTCCTCTATGAAAGTGAGTTTAGTCTTTATTTCTTCTCATTAATAACAGTAGGTAGTACAATCTTTTTCATAAATGTACCAGGCTCAATTGTTTTATGTTTATATTAGATTATGATTGTATTTTGTCACCGAAGACTGACCTATCTGAGAGATGCATATTATTTTAACTGTTATAATCAAATAGGACGGGTATACCGACGTGACTATAGAGATGTCAGGCCCACACAGGCCGACGACTATACTTGCTCCCTAATGTACAAGGATGGCATATGTGGTAAGAAATAAAAAGAAATGTATTAAATCAATACGTAAAAGTGTACATCATACGACCATACATATAAATTCGACATAAGTATATATATCATCCTAATATCGTCCGCTGCTGGACGTAGGCCTCCCCCAAAGGCATCCATATCTTGCATGTTTTTAAATAAACTAAATGGCCAATTGAAAGAAATTCAATTTGCCAAGCTGAAGTGGCAATGGGCAGGGCACATAGCTCGTAGAGCCGACGGCCCTGGGGCAGAAAGGTTCTCGAGTGGCGACTACAAACCGGGAGGCGCAGCGTGGGCGGGCCCCCTACAAGATGGACCGATGATCTTGTGCTGGAAAACGCTGGATGCGGACAGCGCAAGACCGGCAATTGTAGAGATCTTTGGGGGAGGCCTTTGTCCAGCAGTGGACGTCTTTCGGCTGATATGATGATGATGATGAAAATGGCCCTGTCTTATTGCTAAAGGCAGAGCATTTCACAAACATGTCACAGCTTCAATACAGAAAGTTTGTCAGGAAAATTTGAAGTATGGAGTTCCAATTTAAATGATAAATTTAAAGTAGGATGTTACATACATGTATGTAAAATAGTTTGACTTCCAATACTACTATAATTCCGGTATGGATGGTTATAATTAAATTCTGTACGAGCTGGAATAGAACAAACTTTGCTACAAAGCTTTATACGCATATGACTCGAGACGGAGATATTTTAATTAAAGTGGATGCGGTTTTAATTAGTGTAGTTTGTGAGTAGTCTCCTTTACATATAACTATTATTACATTAACATATAATAATTCAACTTTCTGTTTATTTCTAAAACTACAGTTATGCTCGTAAGCATTGTTTGTATGGCTCCATTGATATATAATAATTTAACAAAGCACTGGAAAGACTTAAGTAAAAATCAAACATCATCTTAGAATTTTTTTAATAGATAAACAATTATTTCCAAGTAAGTTTCTAATTGCACTAACAAAATATACAATTTTTAAATTTTGTATTAATTAATTTTATCGACATTTTGTATTCGGACATTATTTTGAATATTTTTTTATTATTATATCATTTATTAATTGATGTCATTACATTATATTAGTGCAGGTCTATGAACCTGACCGAAATTTGTACGCCATGTAGCTATGGCAAACATGACAGTTATATCTTAAGTGTAAACAACTCTATGCAAACTGTAAAAACAACTTCTAAACTGCAAACTCTTGCATGCAAACTGTATGTATACTCATGTTTGGACAATAAATATCTTATCTTCATGATAACATACAATTGGATATAGTGAGTGCTCTATTTTTGCTAATAAGACTACCTACCTTTGAGGCTGCCTCGATTTTTTAGAGCCTGCTGATTGCTGACGCTCACGTAGACTGCTTTAATGCTACAATGAGAAACCATGGCGAGTCACTGGTGCGTTAGGGTTAGAGCCAATAACAACAGCATCCTAAGCTTGCTTGCAAACAGACTTGACTGTATAATACGTGAACTACTGCTGGATGATGCATATTTACAACATATGCGTCATGTAGCAGTGGTCATCATTATCATCATCATCTTTATCTTGTCCTACTAATATGCTAGTGAGTATGGTTTCCGCACTTAGTCCCGATGTGGACCATTGCATGTGTGCCAAGGCGGCAATGTACAAATTGGTATAGTTGTAATAAATGTTCTGTTTGTGTTATTGTGAGTGTGTAATATCTTGAACTGTAGTTACAAACATTAATTTTTAAGTTAAAATTTGTTACTTAATAACAAGTGGGCCTTGTTGCCTGTTAAATAAATTATTATTATTATAGCATTCTTTCGTCTACAAACAGCTTGATTGAGGAAGCCAGCAAGTCAACGACGGCTGCCGACTGATTCAAGGCTTTTTACTATTCCCAGTACACGTTTTGCTTAGTTTAGACTAGATGGCACTGCAGTATATGACCTAAATTAAACAAATCAAACAAGGAAAATACATCGAAGACGAACCGACAAGAACACAAATCGACACCTCCTACGTATATTATCGTAACCAACAAAAAGTCGTTTTTAGCTTTTTTCCACGAAACAACTTCTTTTCATATATACTAACGTATGTGTTAACTATAATTACGAAATTCGCAACAGAAACCTAAATACTCAACCCGTTAAATATCTTATGTACCTCTTGTCCCAAAGTTTAGGATCGTACTATTACTTACGATTAGTGTGCGATTATTTGTCCTGCGCGAACGACTTGTAACTATTAGTTACGACAATGTACCGGGGAAGGATGCACGCGCGTGGTTGAAGTTAATAATTTGTTTTAATTTAATTTTATTTTAGTATTATAGCGTCAAGTACAATAATTACCGGTTAAAACAGTTATCTAGATCTAGAAAAATGTTGAATTAAGTAATAAACATGATAATGTGCTGGTTTCTCACGAACCGTTGACCGTTGTTGATTCAAACTGTGATGATAATATTATATTTGTATGTATGTCTGATGTTCAGAAGCCTTCGGAAAGGGTAGGTATGTAGTTTGTTATTACTTGCATTCACTAATATATTAATTAAATAATATTACAAATGACATTTCAAATATTCTATATTAAAATATCGTAAGTATAAATTATGGTTATAAACGCCGTATTCTGCAATTTAGTTTCTATCTTGAGTTGCAGTTAAGATAGTTTACATCGGAAAAATAACCAAAATATCACTCGCATCTAGACTTACGATACACTACATCGAAATGATAATAAATTTTGTTAATGTATGTTCTACATACAATATTTTACTTCGTTAGGTTAAACTACTTACTATTATATTCCACTTGAAAAACTTTGTGTATAATACTTTTTAACAATTTATTGTCAGAATCCCATGTCCTCTTTAACGCAAATGTAGATGAAATAAACGCAATGATGGATTTATCATCTGATTGTGAGGAAATATCATTCAGTAAAGTAAGTATATAATAATATATAATTCAGGATCTGATGATAAGTTCACCATTGAAGAGAACATTGACATGACACGACATCCGTCACAGATTGTACGACCAATCGCGTAGATTACGATTGTGACAACCAATTTTGTCCCTGGTATATAAAAATATTATTCAGCCACCATACTCAGTACAATCTTGTAGTACTGATTTATTATTTACACCGCAAGAAAACACGTCACTTCCTTCTTTTTAAGAATATACACCTCAACCTTCTATAAAACGGGTAATAAGCTAAAAAAGAAATAAAGGAAATGTTAGACATCTACATGTTTCTTAATGGAAAGATAATAAAACGAAAACCAAAAAAAATTGGTAAACAGTATGAAACTCTATTCTCCGGGTCGTCCACCTAGGTTGCTAGAAAAAACCGCTGGCTAGCTAGGGTAGATTCCTCAGCAGTGAGGATCGCGTTAGCCCGTATAAGTGATTATACCCTCATTTCGAATTCCATCTTTTTACTTCAGCGGCCACTTGAGCTGAGACCCGAACCCCATAAGGGTGCCGTCAGGTATTAGTCGCTCAAATTAAGCTACGGGTTGCGAGCCTTCTGTGCTAGCTAACTGCTCATTGTCTTCAATTCTTTAATTTTTATGTAGTATTGCTAAATGTAACACTAATAGCTTAATAACTTGCTATTTACTTAAGGATTTATTAAAAATATATATGACGAAACAGATCGCACGGACGAAATAATTCAAATTTTTTGTATTTTTGTTACTTTAATACTGTGTTCAACTATGCTATAAAGTGTTCTAAATAAAGTGCTGAATAAATTTCATTATTTCATTTCATTAAAGTTATAATGGAACTATAAGTTAACTATAATTCATACTTTTAATACATTTTGGGGCCTTGGTAGTCGCGAATAACAATGGGCTTTAATAGCAAATTTAACTTTTAAACGTGCTAAAAAGATTTTAAGAGAGAAGTTCGCTGATAACATAACAAGACGTAATTTTACATTAATTTACCGACTACTGTCTAGTTCAGAAGATCAAGAGTTTGCAAGAAAATGTTCTTTATTATAAACGGAAGTTGTCTGCCTACAATTTTATAGTGATGATACGAGATATCCAGTTGGTTGTTCAATCATGTTGCAAAATACAAAGATAAAGGAACAAATGAATTTTGATTTTAGCCTGAAAATTGTGCAGGTCAAAATTGGAAGATCGGTGAGTGTATGCTTTGTATATGCATGCAGCTTCCTTGTATCACAATACTTGTGTTACGATCTGTCACTGCTTTTAAGAACACTTTTATTTATACACTCTCCGTGTGTTATTGTTTAGTTCGGTGGGCTAAACACAATGGAAAACCCTATATAGTAGAGGAATTCTTTTCAATAATGATAAATCTCATTAGAATAATAAAAATATATTAGATATAAGATTATGATTGACAACATTGTTATTATCTATATTTAAAAAATAGAAAATTATATTGTTGAAGAATTTAGAAGATTTAATTTTGAGTCTAGTTTCGACTAAAGTTTAAAAACCTTATGTTTATTCATATTTTACTTTTTTTCAATAATGAAAGATGTCATTAGCATAGTAAAATCATATTATTAAAGAAATATGTGAGAACTATATTGTTAAAGAATTAAGAAGATAGTTTAGTTTTGAGAGAAGCTCCCACTAAAATTTAAAAGTATCAGTTATTGTGTTTTTTGAGACATTTTCCTTTTTGTTAAATATTTTTAATAGAAAATGATTAAAATGTGTAACATTTTGATTGAAAGAGTATTATGAATAACTTAATATTCTCGTAAGTATAGAACTCTACGGTTTAAGAATTGAAAAGACTAAAATTTGATACTATTAATTAGGATGAATTAGTTACAAAATATGTTGATCAAAGTTATAATTCTTAGTAACATTTCATTTCACTTAAATTTTTCATTAAAGTACATGCATATTGAGTCTATTTTATTTTAATAATCGTCTATCATTTCCTGCTTCCAAAATAATAATCCCTTTTACAATATGACTGTCAAAATATTACCATTTAAGTACAGTAAGTATTACTTACAATACACGTTTATACTGACGGAACATAGAAAATATCTTATGTATAACATACCATGCGTGATTCTTCTTAATTTTCCACGTATAGTATAGTATCTAACACTTACTGTAATTTTCTGGTGGTGTTACCCAAAGTAAAATATCGTATGTGACTTTTTATTAAAACTAGCAAAAATTTTGAAAAATTGAATATACGACATTATGTTAATTGTATTTAAATACTTATATGCCAATTTTGAAACTTATATGACGTTGCATGTCGTCATGGTTAAGAAAAATCTGTTTACACATCTTTATCTGGCCGTACTGTAAAGTTCTTCAAATGCAGTTACGGTACTGTACGTAGGAGGTGTCGAAATATTTGTCTTGTGCGAGGACCGAACCCGCGAACTTTGGAGCAGAAGGCAGGTTCGCTACCAATTGAGACACGTGTATATTGTTATATCTGTTTTTAATTTTAGAATATCACTACTAATTTGTAAATAATGGTTTATTCGTGGAGATCCATTAATTCGTATGAATGTCTATTTCATAAATGTCAGTTTTAATGCAGCAACAAATGTCTTCAAGACAACATTATTAAATATATGAGTTAATATTTAAAAATACTTAGCCCTATAGGTGAGCTTTACGTGATATATCTGTTATTTTAATTTTCTCTTTTTCTTTAACAATCCCTACCTCGCAATTACAGAATCGCGATTATGTTTTATTTACAATCACATTAAGTATTCTGGAATTCCTTATATTCGTAAACCTCTTTTAGCATATAAATGCTGCTTCCCATTCGCTTCATTTAATCTAATTCGATTTGACAGGGAAATGGAAGGATTTAGTTTTATTCGTAATGTAAGAGGATAAGGCCGAACACGAACGACTAGGAATCACACACTAAAGGTTCCATATAGTGTCGAAGGGTTACAACGCGATTCATTCATAATAAAAATACCCTCAATTACGAGTCGCATTCGCGAGTATTCCGTACCTTTGAGAAACTATTTATTCTGCTTCTTATTTTAGTTTTATTATTTGTTTTTATAGCGGTAATTGAAATAAACACACCATGTAAATTTCAACTACCTACCTATTATTTGCTGGCACAGGAACGCACTATGGAGGCTAATTAAGAGCTGGTTTGTTAAAAAATAATAATTATATCCTGGGACATTATTCACACACGGCCAATTGATCCCAAATTAAGCAGATAATGTACTATGGAAACCAGATAACTGATATAATACATATACTACTCTTCTTTTGTAAATACATACTTATATAGATGATTGTACCCAGACTCAAGACAAACAGACATATTCATGCACACAAATATCTGTCCTAGGTGGGTATCAAACCCACGATCGACGATCTACTAAGTAGTAATAATCTTCAGGTACAGGCTTCAGATACGAAGTTTTACTATTGTTTTTTCTGTAATATTTGTAAATAATAACCACTTAAATTACGTGTACGTGAACGTATGTAAATTGTAAAAACACTTGTTCCGCGTAATACTAGCATAATAATAAAGGCTAAATTTACTTAAAATGTTAAAAAAGTATATTCCCCCTTGTCTTCAAAGTTTGTGGCAAAAATTTATGAAACAGGTACCCGGTGATATAGTCTTAGTTTGAATATTACAGGAATTATGTCAAAGTAATTTCAAACAAACTTCATTTTGCAGTCTAATCTAATCTTTTTAATGGTATATATATATTATGATGAAGTCCATAGTCCACCACCCTGGCCTAGTGAAGGTGGGCAGATTTTACATGCCATCAACAACAGTTGTGGTGAACTCCCAGGCATGCAGATTTCCTCACGGTGTTTTCCTTCATTGATATAAGTACGAGATAATTCATTTCTAATGAAATTGAATAAATGTTGCACGGCTTGATCACTCAAGACCACTGACTCAACAGTCTAACGGTCTAAGTTCTAGCCTATCTCGACTTGTGTCATCATGTTAGCCAAAGTACGTCCACTGCTGGACAAAAGCCTCCCAAACGAATGGGAATATGCCATAATCGCCACACTTGGCAGACGGGTTGGCGATCGCAGTTTGATGGTTAACAGAAAAACTCTGCTGCTGCCCGTTCTCTGGTAGGTAGGATTTTTACCACCACTCACGGGATGAGATGGGGTGATGATATTCTATGCCGTCACCACACAACAGACTTATTATATTATTTATATTCGGCTTTCAAATTGCAGATCAGTTTAATATGGATGATATACTTAAATAATGTGATAAATATATATATCATAAGTAAAAAATTAAATTTAATCATAACCTCAAAATTATAAAAAAAACTAGCGGCCCGGTACGTGCTTCGCTACGTATAAGGCATAGTAATAAAAAAATGATTATTACGTTCATTTATTCAAACAAAAAAATATTTTAAATTGCTAAAAGATGTTGATTTTACACATTTTAAAGACTTTTTTTTAATTTTCTCTACGTACAAACCTTCCCTGGACTTCCACGAATAATTCAAGACCACAATTAGCCAAATCGGTAAAGGCGTTGTTGAGTTATAACATTACAACGAAAAGTGGCATTGATTTTTATATATATAGACTACAGAAACCCTATTTACCCGAATAGGCGTCGAATATCCCTCCGCAACACGTATGTGAAAAGTGCCCAGAAGGCTGGCCGTATTGCCACGCTGGATGGCAATGCTGATCCTCTGACCCTAAGAATAAGCCAGCCCTCTGATCATGGAAAGCGTCGATCAACTAAATATACATATACTTAAAAATTTCTAACTCATAACTAAATACTTAAGAATTAACCTTTTATTAAGTACCTATTTTACGGTATCCTAAAAACTTACGAATGTTACTTGAGCAAAAATATAAATTCAGGAAAGAACTTGAATTTTCATTTTCAAACTTTGCAAACCAGGTTCGGAAGCAAGCGCATACTAAGCAGTAGTGCTAATGATGTAGAACGGTGAAAATCGAATTTGGACTTGTAAATTTGAATCTCTTTATAAGTAGATAGATAGTCAGACAATTTTTTTTTTGTCATGAGGAGGTTGATTACCTTCTTGATATATTTACTTTAATTTCTGTTTTGTACCGCAAATTAGACATTCTACGGCTAAAGTTTTTTAATTCTTAAAATAATTTACATGCACATAGAAATAAAATAAATAACTCGGGACAATACACTGCCATCTGATCCCAACTAGGCAAAGCCTGTACTATGGCAACCAGACAAATGATAAACATACTTATATTTTTATAAATACATACCTATTATAGATAAATTACACCCAGACACAGAACAAACAATCGTGTTCATCACACAAAGATTGGTCCCGGGTGAGAATCGAACCCACAACCTCTAGCTCTGCATTCATGGTCTCTAACCGCTAGACCAATAGGCTAGTCAAAGGCTAAAGAAAATATTATATTGATACAATATAAGATGCCAAACGTGGTTTTTAAACGTAGTTACAAAGTACTATATAGATTGACTCTACATTAAATAGAGTTCGAACATTACTATAAGTTTGTCTACTTGATTATGGGGGTTATACTGTTCTTGTCAATTCAAGGTCTTATAGGGTGTTCATTTGCTGAATAAACGTTAATCAAACAGCAATTGTTAGTTAATTTGTTGGCACGGAATAGTTTCTTGTTCGTAGGTGTAAACTTAGCGTTAGTATGTATGTATGTCCGTAAGTAGAAGATAAAAGGTATATATATTAAACATTAAATTGCGTTTTTTTGCTCTATGATCTCGACTAAGAACTTAGTGAATTTAAAATGTAATATGGTTGCTTGGGCTTACCAGAGGTCGCCTATGTGTGAATGATATGATGTGATGACGAGTTCTTGCATAGGCGATACTTACTTATCATATGGACATTGGTTACCCTAGTGTCAGAGTTGTACAAACCTGGCCTCTGACATGGCTTAAGGACTGTTGCCTGATAGCTACAACCGGGACCGATAACTTAACGTGCCCGCCGAAGCACGGTGACGCTCAGTAATTAAACCAGTTTGGCGGTCACCCATCTATGGCCGCGAACCTAGTTGCTTCACCTCGCCAATCACTTACGGACTGGTGAAAGCATCTGGCTATAAGCGCCTCGATGCAGTTTTGAGACTTATATCTTCGATGAATAAAGACTAATGAAACGTTCAGTCGGAGCAGCGTTTGGAGACAAAAGGTTGTTACGCAATAAAAGCTATTCGAACGATCGTTCAGTCGATTTTCCATTCATCGAACACATGATTCTCGAAACTACGTTACGGGCCCGAGAGTTGCCTTAATATAGGTGCCTATACGTTATCGTACAAGAGCTGCATCTAAGTTTACTGAAATAGTACTATTTCAGTAAACTTATATATGCCTCGTTGGTTTAGCGGTAGGGTGTTCATCCGTAGATAATGAGGCCCTGGGTTCAAATCTCGGGTCGGGCTAAAAAGTTATATTGGGATTTTTCCGTAAAAAGAAAATTTCGTACTATCAGCCTGAAATCATTTTTATTTGAGTTGGCGCTATTATTCCCCCGTGCCTCGGAAAGCTCGGAAAACCGTCGGTGCTGTACCTGACCTCTTTCCGGTCGTGTCGCTAGTCACCCCATCGGTTTATCAGAGTGATGGAATAGAAAGTAGCCCTGTGTTCGCGCACACACTTGTGCACTGTAAATGTCCTGCACAGTTGGCTAGTCTGCATTAAGAGTTGCTGCCGTGGCTGAAATACGGCCTGGAGGACATATTTATTATTAATATTAACTATGCCTCGTCGTTTTACCCGCGTTAAACATTATAAATTATAGCCTATGTGTTAATCCAGGTTGTCAGCTATCTCCATACCAAATTTTATTAAAATAGCTCCAGGCGCTTAGACGTGAAGAAATAACAATCATACACAGTCACACACTCACAAACTTTCGCCTTTATAATATTAGTGTGATAATTTAATATCCTGGGACATTGTTCACACACGGCCATCTGATTCCAAACTAAGCAAAGCTTGTACTATGGAAACCAGATAACTGATATATTTCATATACTGCTACTTTTCTTTTGTAAATACATACTTATAAACATAATTACAGCCAGACTCAGGCCAAACAGAGATGTCCATGCACACAAATATCTGTTCTGGGTGGGAATCAAACCCATGATCTGCGACGTGGAAAGCAAGCAATTAAATTAAATTGGTAAACCAACCGCGCCAAAAGGCCCGTAATTTTTACTATGTAGGGAAAATGTTAGTTTTTTGCAATAGTCCTCAATTATATAATTAAAGTACTTTTCTTTCGTTACAGATACAATGACGTCACTGGCGATATGTCTCGTGCTGGCACTGTGTACTGTGGATTGTGTTCACCATAACTATTATCCGAGCGAGTATTTACGCGCACAACCACTGTCATCATTTCCGAAGGCCCCAGGATTTTCATCACCACCAGAGAGACTCCCTGTCAATGGTTTCGGGTGAGACAAAATATCAAATTGGACGAAAGGAAAATGTTATAGCACCAGGAATATAAATACTTCGTTTTTAATAGTGCACAAATAAGGTTTATTTGTTAACGTTAATTTTTGTTTGTCTTTGCATTATCTGTATGTTAAATATCTGGTTAAGTAACAAAAATATTCTTATTCATACCTATTTTTGAGATTAACAAATTGATTTTTGTTCTTTACTCCTTCAATTCTAAGTTTAAAAATGTGGTTAACAGGTACAACGTTATGCTGTTAAAATACCAGATTTATGTTCAACGCCAGCACATCCAGCTACCCCAATCTGCCAAATTTCTTTTATAGATTTTCAACTTTATCACAAAAGCATAAGGTTCACTTTTAATTGAGGAAATTTGACAGATTGGGGTAGCTTGATGTGCTGGCGTCTCTACACACGGCTACACCTTAAGCTATAATTTCCAGTATAAGCTGATCTCGCGTTGAATAGGATATCCATACAATGACAGGTCAGCTTATATTGGGAATGTCTAGCTTGTTATGTAGCCATGCGTACTATTTGTGATTTGCATGCATCCAATGTTCACTGGAATTCATGTGGCACTGAATGTTAAAAAATATCATTGGTTGGTTGGTTATCTAATTTTTATTGGTCTATATATAAAAGATTGGCTAATTTATATTGAGCTTAAACTCAATATATATTTTGGAATATTTATATTGGGCTTAAGCTCAGTATAAATATTCCAAGATTTTGTTAATTGTTCTTTACCAAACGCCAAATAGAATCGGATTTTGTCCTTAAATTTTTTCTTAGCTGTTATCATCATAATATTGCGGCCATAACGGCTTGTAATATCTGTAACTTTCGCAATGATATAAATGAAACAAAATAAAACTTTTAATTTTATTTATGATTCATAGGGTTACTGTGTAAGTCGACCTAGATTCTTTTTGGGATTATAGATTTCATAATTTCTGACTAATTTGACTATAAAATACCATATCTCAAACTTAACCAATTTCAAGTTATTGGAATTATAGTATTTCTACAAAAATTTACACATTTTTCATGTTTTATGGCTCTAATTTATTTTACTTTTGCTGTTTTTGTATGGTGGATATCTAGATAACTTTTTTCATAAATAAATTGCAGGCAATTAAACTAACTGGGACACAGAAAAACAATAGCAAATCGTATGACACTTATGCTGCAGATGTGTTTAAAAAGATAATTTATTTTTATTATAATTTTATTTATATATTATTATATTATACTCATATAAGTCAGCTATAATGAAAACTATAACCCCATATAAAATCTACATCGTTCGACTAAACCAGAAACTATTACTATATTACTTTATTTTAAGTTTAAAGGGATATTTGTAGTCAGGTCAACAGCTAAGGAAACACGACTAAGGAAGAGCCTGAATCCAATAAAATGTATCGTATTATTTTATATTGAAGAAAACATTCAGGCTATGTGTCTTTTCCGATTCTATTTGGAATAGGAATACGTTTTATCGAGGACATATCCAGTGAACCGCTTGCTGTCTTCCTTTGATAGCTCTGTAGTATAAACTTAAAGGATTTAAATAATAATATTGCATTTGATTTGTAGTATCATTCTAACGACGTATCCTTTTTTAATATGTCAAGTGGTTTGAGTAATGTACGATTTCCACCAACCGGATCACGTAGGAACGCAGCGCAACGCATCGCAGCGGATGCGCCAGTAGCAGATCGCGTCCATCCGACCGCTAGAATTTGTTGGAATCCGGGCGCATGTGCACGTATACCCGCGCATGTTCGCACCTATGCGCACATGATCTTAGCTATTAGTGAGACTATCGTATCCGTTAATTCTACAAAGAACGAACGAAAGACCAGCCGAAGTGGCAAACGCGCGGGTTCCAAACAGTGTAAAATCCATGCCAAAATGAAATTTAACGATTGTATAGAAAGCTCAATTTCTGTTAGCACATTGTGAAATGCACTCCGACGAACTCCGGCGCGGTCCGTTTTGTGGAAATTTTACACACGGCTTCATAATCTCAAGCTATCTACTAAACTATCCAAAATAAGCTGACCTCTCATTGTATGGAAATCCTATACAACGCGAGATCAGCTTATACTGGAAATGCTATAGCTTTATATGTAGCCGTGTGTACATTAGGGTGGTTCACATTATATGTCCTGGATACTTTCTACTGGTTCTTGTTGCATGTTGCATATACAGTGTACAATTACATTTTTGCACATGAATGTTTCTAACTACATGTTCTCCGTGTTGCATGTTATATTGTAAAATACACCGGTTCTGTTCACAGCCCGTCGTCGTTTGCATCAAGTAGCAGTGCAACCCGTTCAAGGTTACTTTTTATGTGTTTTCGACTAACATTTTTTTATCCTAACGTTTACAGTCAATGGATAATACTAACACCGTAACCCACCATTTCGTAACTATAAGATATTGATGGCAAAAGTGTATTTTTTAAGAACTATTAAGTTAAACCTGGCTCTTACGATAGTTTTATAAGATATAAGGCTTATATGAAATAATACTTGTGACTTGTTTTTTATCGTATGGTTGTTGAAGCCATCCAGTGGGCCTCTGATACGAATTTATAACGCTACGTCCTATGTAGGCGGTTCAAAGCGAACGCGATTATGAAGCGGTGACACGCGAATTCAATGCGATGCGGTGGCTATGTCCTACGTGCACGCGAATCGTCTCGCGCAGCTGCCACCGACGCCGCAAAAACACGACGGTACCGCATCCTGTTCGCGCGAAAATATCAAGCCAACTGATCGCGTTCGCTTCATTTCGCGCCACTCCGCACCGCACTCCACGCGCATTTGGTCACGTACGACACTTCAAAGATTTCGACTGTTTGTAGTTTTCGCGCCGTGCCGCGCCGCTTCTAGATCGCTCACGCAGGACGTCGCGTAACTGTTTACTTTCATACCACAACAACCGGGATCAAAGGTTTAACGTGCTATATTATAATTTTATGTTATAACTTAATAATATAATGACAGTAAACGATGCGAAAGAGGTATCCAAAGATCGTGACAAATGGAAGTCCGTTTTCTCTGCCTACCCTTCTGGGAAACAGGCGTGACTCTATGTATGTATGTAAAAATTGCTTCTTGAATTATTTCATGGGAATAAACGCACAATAAGTACCTACAGTTGTAGTACGTACATAACAGTCTTTTATAATATGCGTTACCTAACTTATTTAATGAAAAATTTGTGATGAAGAGGTACTCATTAATTAATTCATATATCTAGGAATTAGTTTCCCTTCTATTGGAGTCGTTAGATTCAACCTGTAAAATTCTGGCCTGTTTATTACATCCGGGCCTGACAGTTTAACAAGTCACCGGTTTCCATGGAGACACTCGGTAGGTAAACCTCATATGCCACTATTACATGGAGAGATTACACGCTCTGTGGGTAGTATGCGAACATAGCCCATACACTAGCTATGAGCACGTTTTATACTAAAAAAAACGTAATACTCATTTATTACTATTTATACAAGTTTGATAAAGTACCTGGGGGAAACTTCCCCAAACACTATGCTCGCAAAATTAATTTCTACTCTCGTGAGTTTTGTTCGATAAATCTTTAAATGTTAGAAGAAGTTTCCTAGAATCCCATTATTGTATCTGTATATGTAAATTTGTAAGTAGAACATCGTAGTGATCAATATTAGTACCAATACAAGATAATATTAACAGAATATTCTTTCACGCTGATTTAATATTTTTTTATTCGAGCGTTTTTATATTAACTAAGCGGTTGTTAATTAAGTCTTTTGTATTTTGAACATTACTTCCGAACAGCATAATCATTTCGACTTGAAAAGAGAGTAGTGGTAGTGAGAGAGAATAAAAAAATAGGGGATGGTTGGCGAGCATAATAATATTTTTTATAAATCTGCAAGACATTATCACACACACACACACGATATAATAATAAATATCCACCATTTATAAGTACATATATATGCAAATATATATATTTATACTTATTAATGATGGATATTTATTATTAATAAAAAAAAATCGTAGTTTGGATATTAGATATCTTTTGCATTTAAAATAATTTATTTAGTTATTTACACCAGATAGTTTTAACTTTTAATATATATCAGACAATTTTGTTTGCATATTCTTAAATGACGTATAATTTTGAGTGTAGCCACATTCTTTAACATTTGTTTGAATTTTGGTCATATAAATTAAAGCATGTTCTTAATGATTAATAAAATCAGAACCACTTATTCTAAAAATATGAAAGTTATCCTCTTAGAATAAAAGCTAAGTTATCATATTGTTTATCGACTCTGAAGTTGGTAATAAATAAAATATAATTTATCTCCAAAGTTATTTTTTTTAAACTTAACTAGAAGACAGTCATGATAGACGATGAAAATATAACTCGCATCTCAGAGACCAACTGTGGTCTTAGAAATTCAAAAATATATGTAGTCCAAAGTTAATTCTTTCTAGTCAGTCTAACAAAGTGGTAAAAGAATACAACTTAATCTAGACATCCAATTAATCTACGATATGAATGAGTAATATCAAAATAAAATCTAACAAAGTGACACTGAAAATGAGTGGGGATGGGATCGTTTTTGTCAAACTGTGTTTAATTATCTATAACTACAAAATAGTAACTACATATTCTGTAATACATATATGGAAAAATACCTTTTTCCTTTGAATTGTCTCCTGAATGCCTACTTGATATTTATGGTATTATAATGTACTTTATTCACATTATTGGAAAGGCTAAATATATACAAAACAGGCAGGTACTGGCGCACTCAAAGTAAGAATTCATAGTATTAAATATTTATGAGAAGGAAAAAGATTGATAGATAAAAGGGTGTGAAGAGTAAAATAATTTGGAATATTTTTCGTTTCGTCTGAATCACATATTCTACCTGTATAATATTCTCTTATTAGTACCTATACTTTATAATGAGCAATTAGAGCATTAGTATAGAGTAAGACTGATTGAGATAATGTCATGCAGATTTATAAGTAATATTATTATGTTCGCCGACCATCCCCTATTTTGTGACTCTCTCTTACTACTACTATCTACTCTCTTTTCAGGTTGAAATACAAAATGCTTAATTAAAAACCGTGTAGTTACTATAAAAACTCTCGAATAAAAAAATATTAAATCAGCGTGAGACAATATTTTGTTAATATTATCTTATATTTGTACTAATATTGATTTCTACGATGTTCTACTTACACTTATTACGCTTATTTCAAATTATATTTTAATACTTAAACTTAAAACCACGTCTTATACTAAATTAAAGTATATATAAGGGTAACATTAAAAACGCCAGTGCGGTTGTCAATTTATTACTTTGCTAGTCGGTTCATTCTGTGGAATGTTCACGCAATTTAGCCACAGAATTAATCTTCGCAGGTAATCGAAATTTATCACTCTCTTTCTAAGACCACATCTCTCCCAATACATATTATGGGAATCACTGGAATAAAATAAATATGCTCATGTCAAACAGTTACAAGTTTTAATAGTTTTGATTTATTTTTATTATATAGGTTCGAAATTGTGATGAATTGGCTTGTTGATAAAATAAAAAAAAAACTTTCTACAATAAGTACGTCTGTGCAGGCGCATTATGATTTTGAACCCAATAAAAATTTGTTTCGGATCTCAATTTTTTTTTTATTTCGAAATCGAAGCCAAAAATATAGTTTTAAGAATTTTTGTCTGTGTGTCTGTATGTATGTCCGGGCTGAACTTAAGAAGTACTGCATGGATTTACTTCAAATTTTGCATGAATATTGAGGTCGAGTCAACATATAGGCTACATATTATCACGCTATCACATACGGGGGAGGAGCTGTGATAATTTATAAAATTTAACGCGGTTAAAACCGCGGGGCACAGCTAGTATTTAATAAAAAGGCGACCAAGTTGATGAAGTGATATTAAGTTTTATATTAATATCGCTTATGTTATTGAAATATTGTTTATATTAGTTTCATATTTGTCTCAATGAATATTGGCTTTATTTAGGTTCAACAACCCGCCACCGCCGTTGGGGTCTGCAACAGATCCTGCGACCCAGACATGCGGATTAGCGCCTCCTTTCTGCACCAATTCACGATACCGGTCCATCGATGGTACATGCAACAACCTTGGCAGACCAACCTGGGGCACCCCCCAGACTCCATACGGACGCATGGTTCCATATAACTATGCTGATGGTACGTATCGCTTAACAGTTAACACCTGTTTTTAAAATGATCATTAATTAATATTGGGGCAGAAAGGTTCTCGAGTGGCGACCACGAACCGGAAGACGCAGCGTGGGCACATAGAATGCACATATCAATTCCTACAAGATGGACCGATAATCTTATGCGGGTCGCTGAAAGTCGCTGGATGCAGATAGCTTAAGACTAGCAATCGTGGACACTTTGGGGGAGGCCTTTGTCCATTTGTGGTTGTCTTTTGGCTGATATGATGATAATTTAATAGTGCGGCCATCGAAAATTAAGATGAGCAGCTACTTTATTCACACATTTTGGAGTTTTATAGGATATATATCGTATTTGCTCTTAAAAATTTTTGTGAGGCCATGTTTTAAAATTATTTTATTAACCTAGATAAATGGAAGCAGCCGTCTTTCTCACAGTGCCGCATTACTTAAAAAAAGGAATCAACAAAATAAAAATGTTTGAATATTAATCGAAGAAGATGATTGAAAGAAGTTTTTGTAAACTGCGTGAAATAATTTTGTATGATATAAAACACGTGCAAGCGAGTAGGTGCTGAGATCTTAAGATATGGACTCTAAAATCTCCAAATCTTATTTCAAATTGCCATCAATAAATGTGTGGTCCACAAATTTTAATGTAGTGAGTGGAAACGAAAAACAAAATGGCCAGCGATTAGCTTACTTTACTGACATTTGAGTATGAAGTCCGTTTAATTTTAAACGATGAAATAGTAGAAAATAACACATGGAACAGAATATCAAATATAATACGATGGATATTGACATAACTGCTGTACTAAAGAAGCTCGACAGTACCTATATGTAAATACTTACCTTAAGTCATTTAAAATTCATAATTCAAAGTAAAGTTTTGTGTTATATATGTAGATACCTATAATTGAATTTCAGGATTAAATTTGTAAACTTACGAAAATCTTCAAACGGAAAATTTTATTCGAAGCAAACCATTTGTATCGGGTAAAAAAACGTATTATCACGCTTGAAAGACACTGGCTCAGTAAATATTCCGAAAGTCGTGTTATTGAGATATTTACATGTTCTTTTATTCGTTACTCTTTTTTATTTAGATTTTATGTTGTTGTTATATTTTGTTTGCAAATACAATGAATGAGTTAATGCTAACAATGAATTTCGATAGAAATAAGTATAATGTATCTTATAAAGGAAATAATATCCTGGAACATGTTTGTGAACAATGTAATGCCATCATCACATTCCAAACTGCACGTGAGTGCATGTGTGGCGCAGCGGGTAAGACAGTTGGCTCGCTTCTTCGTATCGCGGGTTCGACTCTCGCGCCGCACAACTATTTGTGTGAGTGATACACAAATCATTGTGCTGAGTCCGGATGTAATTTGTGTCCGTCTATTATATGTTTGTAAAGTACCCCGCGACACAGGGATTCGATTCCATAGTGCGGGCGTTGACTTAAAAAAAATATATATCTTATCAAGGAGATAATAACCTGGTAAATTATTCACACACGGCCATCATCCCATTCCAAACTAAGCAAACTTATACCAAGGAGACCAGATAACTGATATACTACATATATACTACTTTCCTTTTGTAAGTTCATACTTATATAGATAATTGCAGCCAGACTCAGGACAAACAGACATGCTCATGCACACAAATATCTGTCTTGGGTGGGAATCGAACCCACGACCTGTTGTGTGCGAGGCTAGTATCTACCAACCACACCAACCGGCCAACAAATTATGGTGTTACGACCTCTGGCTTAGCAGTCGCGTCACTAACGTCAAAACCAACAGGACAGTCCTCAAATAAAAATAAATATAATGACAGTAATCGAGGCAAAAGACTTGTGCAAAGATCGTGACAAATGGAAATCCGTTCTCTGCCTACCCCTCTGGGAAACAGGCGTGAGTCTATGTATAACAAGTAATATAGAATTAATAATAATAATAATATCTGGGGACAATGTCACACAGATCATCCTAGCCCCAAACTAAGCAAAGCTTGTACTATGGGTACCAGGCGACGATATACATACTTATGTAGATAGATAAATACATAGAAAACATCCATGACTCAGAAACAAATATTCGTGCTCATCACACAAATATTTGCACTTACCGGGATTCGAACTCAGGACCACCAGCTTCGTAGGCAGGAGCACTACCAACTAGACTATGGTGATTCTCTTTTTGTGTTAGTGTGTGCGATAGAGTAAAGCATCTTCTACACGGTTGCATACCTCTACGTCCCAACAGAGGTCACCCTGGTGGTTGCCATCCATCTAGACTGCAGTTGTACAGTCTAGATCACCAGGCATGGCAACCACCAGGGTGACCTCTGTTTGGATGTTCGTTTGCAACCGTTTAGAAGATGGTTTAGGGTTCGCTACTATTGTAACATATGCATTAATATTTCTCGTTTCATTGTAACTTAATTTATGTACAATGGCAATAATTATTTTTGACATTCTCTTTTGTTTAGGTTATAGATCGGGGTCTTTTAATACATAACTGTACCCCGCAATTTTGCTCGCGTAAAATTTATAAATTATAGTCTACTAGCGGCCCGGTACGCTTACGCTTTTAAGTATTAGTACAAATTGTTTGTATATGGGAGTATAGAAAGATGTTGATTTTGCACTTTTTCAAGACTTTTTAAAATTTTCTCTACGTACAAACCTTCCCTGGACTTCCACGAATAATTCAAGACCAAAATTAGCCAAATCGGTAAAGGCGTGTTGAGTTATAACATTACAACGAAAAGTGGCATTGATTTTTATATATATAGATATGTTATTCGGATACATATAACCTCTACTATTTCAACGTTTCATCAAAATCCGTTCGATGGTTTTTGCGAGAAAGAATAACAAACATGCATACTCAAAACTTTCGCATTTATTATATTATATGCGGTGCCGGATTATCATCCTCACGCGCAATAAAAGCAGTATGAAATATAACATACTGAATTTACGTTATCAAATACGCAATGTAAATAAATTATTTTGTAATTTCGTACTGCTTTTATTGCGCGTGAGGATGATAATCCGGCACCGCATTTGGACATATACACACAAAATTGACCTCTAGCGGGTCCTATCGGAACACGATAATTTAATAAAAGCTAATATTATATTCTATACATAAATATAAAATATATTTAATGTTGCGAGATTCAACTAATAGCCTAAATAAATTTTCATAACCTATTTTATGTTATAAATTCTGTAATATGTACACAAATATTTGCAAGCTTGGCCTAGCATATATGATAACGTCAGCATTGTCCTTTTCCAGGCCTACAATGAATTGGAAAACTGTATAGGCGCCAGCACATCAAGCTACCCCAATCTGTCATATTTCCTCAATTGAAAGTGAACCTTATGCTTTTGTGATAAAGTTGAAATCTATAAAAGAAATTTGACAGATTGGGGTAGCTGGATGTGCTGGCGTCTGTACATTGAAACAAGCAGCCAATCAATTCGAATCAATTGACGTTGGTATTGGTTTAATTTTGAAATGAGAACAGTAAAAATTGCTTCTTTCGGAACCGACCTATTCCTAATATTTACTAGGACCTAAACATAAATTGAACTTGTTTTGTTGTATTGATTTGAATGTAAAATTGTATTGGCATAAGAGAGACGTCACATTTCGCAAGTTGATCAAAGTCTTAATATTTTAATAGAAATGGGTTTCTCATCAAAAATATTTAGATAAAATATACTTGTGCGCATGAACATGTCTGTTTGTCCTCTCATGAAATAGTAAATCTCGGGATCTTGTGTATCGTTGAAATGCTTCGTTGAATCACAATTGCATGAACTATATTTGGCAAAGATGGTAGACATCTCAAATCTGGTGATTTGCCTTTGTAAGGGTATATGGATGAATTTATTTTATTTCTATTTTTGAATATGCTATAAATCTATGATACAATGAAAGTGCTTCCGGCATTCAGCATTTATCGTTTCATTGTACTCCCTTCAATAGAATGCGATCGGTCGTTTCCTGATTAGATAACCTGCTTCTCTTTATTATTTGCTATATAGAACGTGAGGGGTTACCGCCTCTACCATTTCCCTTTCGCTTCCTTCAATACGTTTGATTAATTATTGCGATGCTCATCGTGATAGACATAGATGATTTTTTATAAACTTATATTCATAACCATATGTGCCCTAAGGTTTCCATCTTGGTACACTTTATAAATTATAGCCTATGTCTTATTCGGATATATAAGCTATATTACTTCGAAGATTCATTAATATCCGTTCAGTAGTTTTTGCGTGTCAGAGTAACAAACATCCATACATCTATATTCACAAACGTTCGCATTTTTTTAAGACAACGCAACGCCCGCAATAGGTAATGTAATCCCTGTGTCGCGGGGTACTTTACAAACATATAATAGATGGACACAAATTACATACATGCATTTATAATATTAGTATGATACCGTGTTTGTATGTGTGGGGAATCAGAATAGAAAGGCGAATAAAATGTTCGAAGCAAAAAGTGTTAGGGAGAAACCTACATTTTCCAAAAATAAAATTATAGAATTCTTACTTATTCAATCAGTCAGTCGTTGAGGCTAGGGGATTGATATAAGATTAAGATATTTTAAAACACGTTATTTCTGTAAAGCGCACATTTATTCATTAAAAGTAGTACCTACTGTGTTTTCTAACCTTTAACAATTGTACAGACGCAATCACATCCAGCTACCCCAAATGTGTCAAATTACTTTTGTAGATTTTTAACTTTATCACATAAGCATAAGATTCACTTTCTATTGGGGAAATTTGACAGATTAGGGTAGTTTGATGTGCTGGCATTATTTGTCGTACTCTTCACATTGTATTCTTGTCCAGTCTTTGTTGAAACTGGATACTATGACCGATATTTTTTGTGGTTGAATTTCGATCATGGCAATCATTATTATTAGTTTAATGTTTAATTTTAAGAACTGAGGATATTTGTATATGATTATCTGTGTCTATTAAATAGCCGGCATTGATAAACATCGAAATAAAACTTTCTTAATTATTTAACTGAAATCTAACAATAAATCGCTTTTCAGGTATCAGCGCCCTACCTCGGGCATCATCAGGTCAACCCCTTCCCAACCCTCGAGATATTAGTTTGGTGCTGTTCCCCGATCTTAATCTGGTTGACCCTGTCTTTAGCCTCGGGGCGCAACAATGGGGGCAAATCGTCACCCATGATATGTCACTCACTGCTGGAGTTGTACAGTCGCGTAAGTAATAATATAATATTAAGAAGATGAGATGTTTGTGTTTACCGCTAGTGTTTATTCCAAGTATTATTTCATATTTTAAGTATTTCAGTCTAAGAATGAGTAGGAAGGTACGTAAATTAGCTTCTGCACATATTTCTCATAGGCAATATAAAAATGGTGTTTATCCTACTCTGTAATTTACTCGTTTTTGAAGTGTCAAAACGAGTAAAATGTAACTATAAAAAGTAAAAAAAGGTTTAGGTTTGACTATCGAAATTTATAGTTCATGCTATTTTACTACATATTCTTTGAGTGGTTCTTTTTTAAATTTCGAATGTCATATTTTTCTATTCGCCTATATGACAGATTAATCTTTATTCTTCTCTAAACTCGCGCCATCTATATCTTTTTTCTTATTCTGGAACCATCTAATTAATGTCAATTTTTGCATTAAGAATTTTGTACGTCCTTTTCATCAGTTATCATTTTTCTTTTGCTCTGGTATTATCTAGAACATTCTACCCCAAAGCCTCCAAAAAGTCTGTACGGTACGGCTAGTGTACGAAGCCCGAACGAGACGCTATCAATATTTATATTTCAGCAGTTTTTAAACCACGGAACCATAACTAGTGAGTTTTCTTGATTTTAGTCAAGGTTGTTTTAGCGAATAACATTCATATACTCGTATACTGGAAGTTATCAACTTTTTATAGTGTATTGATTGAAGAAAGTAAAGTCTTATCTCTGTGTATTGTAGTGCGAAAAGCAATATCCGAAGGGGAAACTTTTATCCATAAAAAATTGTGTGACAATTTCCTTGTTCAATGGTCCGCTTGAAGCTCCTTGACAAGTACTTTGCTGTTTCTATGTGGTTAGCGTTCAATTGGTGTATATACCAATAATCATTCATCTGTTTGTTTTTTAAAGTGTAATTATGATACTAAAAATAATAGAAACACATTCTATATTATTTAGCTGTCCATTATACACTAGACTTAACTTTGAATTTTGTTCGTAGTTGTTGTACCTACTATTACACAGACTTTAACTTTTTAAATATATGGTACATGGTACAACGGTTATGATTATAAAATGAAATAGAAAAGCTTATATTCGTCAATGCTAAAAAAATAAGTCTAAAGTGTTACTAACACTTTAGACTTAACTTATATATTATTATTCTCGCAGATATTTTGAATTCTAAACAAAATTTTAACTATCTATGGTGATCACTGCAATAATCCCTCTGCAGGTAAAATTAATTTTGCGGAATGCATCTAGCTGGGACCCACTATGCGTTTGATTTCGTCCTACCATCTGTTCCGGTTACGGTTATGATTAATCAGAGAAATTGTAATAAGAAGATAAGGAAGGCTTTATAGGAACGTTAGATATATACAGTAGATTAAATACGACATACCAAAAATATAAAACTTTTAACATTTATATCTATGTGTAAATTAGTCTCAAAATCTCGCACCAACCTTCGGACCAAGACCGTTTATAATGCACCATTTGTAATGGCGTCTAACAAAATGGTTTGGGTAGGATATGGCCATCGTTTCAAAGATACCGATACAATATAAAATGTTGAGTATATTCTAAAACAGAACTTTTAATACAGCTCAATGTTCCTCGGTGGGTGACGATAAACTAAATAATATTTTGAATACAATATTTGTTTTTTCAATATTTATTTATTTCGTCTTTACAATTAACATTTACATGTTTGTAATCTAATGCGATAATGTAGATAGCCTATTAAAATTGTAAATGACTATAAGTACACACGGCTACACACCAAGCTATACATTTCTAGTATAAGCTGATTTCGCATTGTATAGGATTTCCATAGAATGACAGGTCAGCTTATATTGGAAACTAGCTGTGCCCCGTGGTTTTACCCGCGGTAACTTTTATAAATTATCACAGCTCCTCCCCCGTAGGTGATGGCGTGATAATATGTAACCTATATGTTGACCCGACCTCTGAGTAATATGCATGCAAAATTTGAAGTAAATCCATGCAGTAATTTTTGAGTTTAACCAGGACATATTATGTACAGACAAATAGACACACAGACAAAAATCCTAAAAACTATATTTTGGCTTCGATATCGATTGTAGATCACGCCCCGAGTATCTTTTAAAAAAATATTCAATGTACAGTTTTGACTTTCCTGCGATTTTATTATATGTATAGATGTAGGTATAGCTTGATATATAGCCGTTTGTAATATTGTATTTTGATGACATAATACATTAGTTCCAGCTCTGTTTTGTTCATGATTTAATTATTAACCATATACATATATTAATTATTTTAATAGTTTTTTTTTCAACAAAAAATAGCTTGCCTTGTCCCGACGGGGTGAAAAATTTTGAGTTATGATTGTTCCAAAAGTTGAAGTAAAATTAAGCACCTTCTAAGAATTAGTCCTACCAATAATAACAAAGATTATTTAGACTTATTCTTGGAGAACTAATAATTTTTCTCCCAGGCGATGCTACGCACATAATCTGTTAAATCGATAGATTAATCCAGTAATATCTGTTCTTGGATTGTTAGGTTTTATTTTGGAAGTAAATATACATATATATATTATTATTTATTCGGCATCTCAACAATGGAGACACTGTTACTTTATACTTTGCATATTGTAAACTTAAATCTAATTGCCTCATTAATTACTGAAAAGGCCAGTATGAATTACATTATGCGCAGTTAATAAATTAACAAATTAATTTAAGCAAGTAATACATTATATTGTAAAAATAAATATAAGTTTCAGACATCTTTAAAATGTTTTTAAATTGAAGTGCGGGTAGGAAACGAACCCACAAACCACGGGAATCCAGCCCCATGTGCGTTAACCGCTCCGCTACCGCACCGTAGTTCTCGTGGACTCGAATTTATACAATTCATTCGTTATTTTCTTAGCGCACTTAAGACGCTTTTATATATATAGCATTTTTTTACGGCGCTTTAGATAACATATTAATGATTATTGATTAAATTAAATTATATTTATAGGCTTCTATATAGTCAAGTTGTTTTGGAATTGAATTTCCTTAATACTATAATATATTACAAGCCCTGTTGTCCAGGGTGCTGGCTATACTTAAACACGCATTGTTTATCTATAGGCTTTATTTTGGTGTAACCTCTTATGATAAGGCAAGGATTTTAATACGAATAGTCATAGAAACTTTTGTAGGCAATTTTGCTCACACCTAAGCATTAACCTCGTTTACATAATATGAAAGTAATTAAAATGTGTACCCTCTTTATCTATAGGCTAGTTAAGAGCAAATTCGGCCAGGTCTAATATTATCATTTCCTTCAACAGATAAGGATTTAGTGGAATGCTGCGACGACAACGGACAATTAGTCCCAGGTTATGAAAATGACCCTTTCTGTGCGCCAATTGTGATACCACCTAACGACCCTATCCACGCACGACAAGGAACCCAGTGCATGAACTTTGTAAGGACTACTTCTACCAGAGACAGAAGATGCACACCACCCAATGCTCCTGCTGAACCGGTACGTTTAAGTTAATTTTAAAACACTCAATTACCCCAACAATGACCAGGTCTAAGGTCCTTAAGAAAAGCAGTGTATAAACTGTGTAAGGAATTTCAAATTCTATAGCATTATTTGCAATGCAAAGCGTTAATCTAATCTCAAAAATGGGAAATCATTAATTTAATCGGTCTCGAACCTGCACAGTCTACCAATCCAAAATCCAAAGGCAAACGGCAGGTCTGTATGGGATTTTTGTACCGCTAGTAAAACACGAAGGTGTTTCGGGATATTTTATGTTTTAATTGGTAGTTAATGTGATAGAAAAGGTATTTTTAATTTCTTAGATTTTTAGAACTTGGGATATAAAAGTTATAGCCAGTTTTATTTTAAGGTTACGTTTGGTAATCTGTGGGTCAACCCCATGACCGTGGATACATTGCAGTTGTTCGAAAATCACTCTTACTGCCTAAGTAATAAAGATACTGTAAATATCAAAGTGTGTCTACTGATGTGGTAATGGAATGCTAGTGTTAACTAGTGTACTAATGAAGATTGTTACATATTATATTTACATAAATAAATGTGATAAGGTAAAATATGTTGTCGTTCTGTTTGTAGTCTTTACATGGATTTATTCCGAACCTGCCCCGAAAACCCTAACCGGGTCGCGAGTTAGGTTAGGAAGATGCAAAAAACTATTATTTGTTGAAATAATGAAAAGTTCTTCATTTACATTAATTACAAAGTTCATACCCCAGTGAACATTTGTGTGAGGTTGCGAGGGGTTTTATACGAGTTTTTAAGTGGAGGTAAATAAAACAATAGGTTCTTTGTGTTTTGTAACTACATTTATTTATTAGTATTATTATTAATTCATCCTTAGTATTACTTCATCTAAGAACATCTTCATATAAGTAACAAACAATAATTATCACAAAGCACAAAGCAACTTTGGGTTTATTGTTTATTGAGACTGCCAGCCAAGCGTTAATTCCTTATGTAGTGACAAGCTAAAACAATACATACTTGAACTAAGTAAAGAACGTAGGGCATTATTAAACAAATTAGAAAATTATGAAATTAAATTAGAGGATAGCAAACTAATTTATGAAAAAGATACTCAGTATTTGCTTTCTGAGATAAAAACTCTTGAGAAGTCCCTAGCAATCTCATATCACAGTTTCCAGTCATACAAAAATGAAATGCAATTGCTAGCTGGAAAGTGTAATCCTGAAAGCAATAGGACATTGGAACCGATTAACACCAGTAGTGCAGTAGTGGAGTCATACACACAGCTGGGATCAGAGTCACCAGTATCTCCACAAAATGACATTACTAAACATAGCTCCATACTGTATTCCGATGAAATGGGTAAGGGCCTTGGTACCTTGCTTTGTAATAAGCTGAGTTGTTCCTTTGTCAACTATTGTATGCCAGGATTACATTATAAAGATATAATACATAAATTAATTCAGAATAAACACAGTGCCAAATCATGTATAACTCTAATGGTAGGAAATTGTAAAAACTTAAAGAAAAAAGACATTACAGATAGTTTCACTGAGATGTTAGAATTAGACTGTAATAAGATAATATTGTGTGCCTTCCCCTATGTGTCCAATGTGCCTGATAGTACAAATAATTATATCCACAAGCTAAATATGCACCTACAGTTTTTGGTTAGCCATTATAGTGATAAATTTATATTTTTGGACACAAATAGTTTTATAGATTCTTGTAGAGTAACCATGAGTACAGTTACTGTCTCAAGAAAATTTTTGAACATACTTGCAAGTTTAGTAGCGGCACATATTAACTCAGTCATAAGTAGTATGATGAAGTCACTTTTTATACCATCTTTTAGTAATGTTATTAAAATCAATTTAGTTAGTAGTTTAAACATGTAAGCATGACAATAGAGAAGTGTGATAACTTTCTAATTCTATCACATCAAAATATAAACCGCTTCTCTGGCAAAATTCTAGACATAGAACTTTTTAATGAAAAATATGAAGTAGATATCCTTTGTTTTACAGAAACATGGCTGAAGGCACACAAGATGGCTTTTAGTGTCTGTGGGTATAGGGTCGCCAGCTTTTATAATAGGGTTTCGGCAGAGGGTGGTGGAGTACTGATACTACTTCGAGACCAAATTAAATTTAAAGAACGTAAAGATATATGCCAACTATCTATTGAGCGTGTGTGTGAGGTGGCATGTGTAGAGACGCAGTTTTATTGTATAATATGTGTGTATAGACCACCAGCATCCGATTTAAAGCTTTTTACAGCAACAATAGAAGACATTGTTAGGAAAATTAAAAGTAAAAAAAAAAATCCTTGTATGTGGTGATTTTAATATGAACATTTTAGCAGATTCACCTGAAATAAACATATTTCTATCTGTATTTCGGTCCTTTAACCTTAAATGCTTGTTCTCTGAGGCCACGAGAGTCACACCCACATCTGCTACTTGCATTGATAACATAATTACCAACTTTGATGTCTCTGAGAAGTGTTTGGTGGCTGGTGTTCGCTCTGACCATAAATGCCAAATAGTAAAGATAAAAAATGAGATAAATATAAATAAACAAAAAATTAGTTTTAGACCTTTAACAAAATCTAATTTGGGAAACTTCAGTAACCACCTGGAGAATAGTTTGTGCCATCTATTGCCAAACAAAAGCTCAGAGAGCCATCTTAAAAGTCAGTCGGCACCTCCCCTTTCGCTTCCCAACTATAGACTTATACCAACAGTGCAAAGTACTAACCGTACGACAACTCTTCATACAGAATACTATTATTCGTAAACATATGGAGCTATCCTATAACCCCAATAATATCGGAACCAAAAGACGCAACTATGCGGTCTGCCCACCTCATTTATTAAACACAAACTTTGCTCAAAGGTTTTATATGTTTCTAGGAGGCCATCTTTACAACAAAGCAAATAAAACGTTGGGTATTTATGCACTGACGACTTTCCAGTGCAAAAAGAAAGTCAATGGTTGGCTTAAAACTCTAGACTACGACGCCACAGAAGAACTCATACGAATCATCACCTAGCAAAATATTAGTTCCTCTTACACTCATTCACACACACACTCACACATACGCACATACACACACACACATACACACACACACATACACACACTACATACACACACTGGCTGGTAAAAATACTTATGAACTAAATGTTTTTGTGTTACCTCACTGAATTGTTTATTTTGTCTACAATAACGAGACTAGCACAATGTCAATTTAATCCAGGAAAATATCTCACCTGTCCGAGGTGGAGGCCTGGAGACTAGTAACACAGGGTTAACCTAGTACCGGCTCCAGTCTCCACAACATATCTGTACAACCTACTTCTAACCTGCAACCTTGTAATTTTTATTCTAAAATATTTGTGGAGAAAATAAACGATATTTATTATTATTATTATTATTATTAAAAGTAACCCTAACGATATGTACACTACATTATTCCACTGTATTTGCAAAGAATTTAATAAAGCTTGTAAAATAAAAAACATAACGGTTGACAGTAATAAGATAAAATTTAGTTCTTGGGCAACTCAAGGCATTAGACTGATTAGAGATTTTTTATATGAGTTGTATGACAGAAGGTCCTATAACCCTGATGTCAATTTTATTAATTATGTTAGAAATTATTCAAAAATTTTTAAAAGGGTTTGCATTCAAGCTAAATCTTTATATATAAGAGTAAAATTAAAAAATCTGATATTAAAATAAAATCAGCTTGGCAAATAATTAATACTGAAACTGGTAAAAGTAGATCAAGAGATCAAACATTAGTATTGAATATTGGTGATGAACTGGTTTCAGACAAGCTTACCATTGCCAATTTTTTAGCTGCTTTTTTTGCAAATATACCCGTAGATATTACTAAGTGTCTCGCATCATCACCAGATGTGGCTGAACTCTTTTTAAATCAAAGCGTAAAACAAACTGTACCTAACTTTAGTTTTAAGTCCGTAACAAGTGATGATATTATAAAAGCTTTTAAGACTATTAAAAGGAAAGGCACAGAAGATTTGTGGGGACTGTCTGTTAAAGCAATTGAATCAATCATACTAAACATTGCTACAATCCTTGCAGCCATCTTCAATGGCTGTATAAGTGATGGTGTCTTTCCCGATTTAATGAAAATAAGTAAGATAATACCCATTTTCAAGGCAGGTTGTTCAAAAAATGCCACGAATTATAGGCCTATCTCAATACTGCCAGCTTTAAGTAAAATATTTGAAAAGCTGATGCTCAGCCAAATGTTGTCGCACTTTAACGTGAATGAGATATTGCATAACAAGCAGTTCGGGTTTACAAGGGGCCGCTCTACTCAGGATGCAGGTTGCACATTAATTAGGTCAATATTGGAGGCTTGGGAGGGTTCACAGGATGCGCTGGGAGTTTTCTGTGATCTCTCTAAGGCTTTCGATTGCGTTGATCATCGTACGCTCGTTGTTAAACTGAAGTACTATGGAATATCTGGCACATCTCTTGATCTTGTGATGTCCTATTTATCGGGGCGACAACAGATGGTTTCGATAGGCGGTGTCACTTCGGCACGTCATCCTGTGAAAATGGGGGTGCCCCAGGGGTCTATATTGGGCCCATTTTTATTTCTAGTTTATATAAATGATCTCCCTTATCTGGTAGAGAAAGTATCAGAGATAGTTTTGTTCGCTGATGATACGTCGCTCATATTTAAAGTAAATAGAAAGGATAAAGATCTTATTGAGCATAATAAAACACTCAGCTTTATATCAGAATGGTTTTCGGCAAATAATCTCTTATTAAATGCAGCTGGGACAGCTGTGTGGTGACGGCGACAAATATCGGAATCAGAATATCATCACCCCATCTCATCCCGTGGGGGGCGTAGAAGTTGACCCGAGGGAATATCTACCAGAGGATGGGCAGCAGCTTCCTTCTGATTACTATGACCATCATACTGCGATCACCAACCCGCCTGCCAAGCGTGGCGATTATGGCATATCCCCCCCAAGACGATTCTTGAGGGAGGCTTGTCCAGCAGTGGACTTATTTAGCTGTAATGATGAAATGCAGGGAAAACTAAATGCATCAGGTTCTCATTGCCGAATGTGACTCAAATTGTACCAACAGTTGCACTTAATGCGAAAATATTAGATTTAGTCCCATCGACCGTATTTTTAGGATTGACACTTGATTCAAAATTGCAATGGGGTCCTCAGATTGAAAAGTTAGCAGGTAAATTAAGTTCGGCTTCCTATGCTGTCTGGAAAATAAGGCAATTGTCAGATGAACAAACTGCTAGATTAGTGTATTTCGCATACTTTCATAGCATTATGTCGTATGGCATTCTGCTGTGGGTTTCGGCGGCTGACATAGGTACTATTTTTGTATTGCAGAAAAGAGCAGTCAGAGCCATTTATGGTTTAGGCAGTCGCGATTCTTTGCGAAATTTGTTTAAAGAAATAAATATACTTACTGTGCCATCGGAATATATATATCAGAATATAATGTTTGTTAGAAAAAATATTCATAATTATAAAAAGAAAAGTGAACTGCATAATATAAATACTAGGAATAAAAACAAACTAGCCATGCCAGGCTTTAGAGTAAGCAAAACTAATAAATCATTTATAGGAAATTGTATTAGGTTTTATAACAAGCTTCCTACTCAAATTACTGATCTGCCTGACACAAGTTTTAAAACACATATTAAACGTGTACTTATGGCTAGGGGTTATTACACCACTAAAGAGTACATTGATGACAAAGACGTCTGGCTCTCACTTCCTACCTGCACATTGCTCGCTGGAGATCTTGTAGCCATATAGACATGACTGATCTGCTGTGTTACGTGAACTATCTGTAAATGATTGCTATCATATACTTAATTTAAAATTATTGACTCTGTCTCAAAATGAATAATGTTATTGTTTCTAAGTTTTTCTTTTGTATACCTAAATATAATCTAAAATAATAAGCATTCAGACAACCGATCGAGCATATATTGTGTTTGCCTACTAAATAATTACTCTAATTGGACCAAATCCCGTGTTCATGCCCGCTTGAGTATGTTTCGCCGGACCGTCTCAACTGGGTCGTGTTGAAACCGGTAGTAGATGAACCCACTGAGTTTGTTTCGCTGGGTCTTCTCAGTTGGGGCGCATTGGATCCGGTGGTAGCATTAAAGCGCGACCGTCGTTATTAACACAAGGTCCGTCATAATAATAATACCTTTAATATGGACAGAACCATTGACAATATGTAGTAAAAATATTAGACTTAAACTAGATAATTAAACATAATCTCTTGACAATAACTTGATACGAGCTAGCTAAATATCATTTCTGTAATAAAATAAATTTTATAAATGTTTTCATACAATATGTACCTAAATATCTATGTTACTAGAAATAATATCTAATGTATACAACTATATTACTACAAACATGTTCTGACTATGTACAAGCGCTTTTTTAAAGTCTACGTGAATAAAAACCTTTTTTATTTATTTATTTTATTATTAGCAGAAAGCATGTCTTCTTAGTCGGGGCAAACGAATGTAGCAATTCACACATTGCAAACTCGTCATTTTAATCAAATGATAAATTAGTTGAAATGATGCATTAGTTGTCTTAATAAGTGGTACAAATTATGTAGCTGAACACCAAATGAAGTATGCGGTACGATTTTTGCCATTCACATTTAATCATTTGGAAGGTGTTATCAATATGATATGATCTTTCACATGCAACTGCGAACATATCAGCCGGCCATGTTTCTAGAAAACAAAGCCGATAGATAATACCTACATCCTCCGGAAGGGTGTTAGCAAGGGAATCCTAAATTTGATCTGCCAGTGTGTATCGTTCGTAGCTTAACGCAGAGAGCCTTCCCCGAATTGGTAGATGGTGCAGGTTTGAGACCCGCCGGACGATACAATTTATGATTTCCCATTTTTGAGATTTCACCCATCGTTCCGGCTAAAACGGCACGAGTTGATTTTCGAACAGTCAGCCCCGTATCCTTACAATATGGCTGTTTGTGCATCACTTCCTTTTCCTTTTTTAATACTTCTCAATGATCCAGATAACGCTTCTTAAGGGACACCACTCTGCTACTACAAGCTGCACTTAAACTGAAACAGTACAATGTTCATCAGTGCGATTACTATTGAATGGTTGAAATTGTCAACTTGAAAATATTACCACACACATGTAACAATTTAGTTTCGCTTTCATGAATTAAATAAACCTGCCAACATAATATAGACATACTTGAAATCTTAAAACTAATAAGCGCCCTAACATTAAGCCTAGAAGGAAATTAGCAGGTGGAAGACCCCGGGAACGGCGTAAATAGCATATTTACGCCGTTCCCGGGGGCTCTTGTAAAACAAAGCTACTGTGGGAATCATAAGGCATTGTGGTATTTTAGGTACATAGAGTTAATATGTTTATATTGATAGTCTACTCTCAAAATGAACGTGTCTTTAATGTGTTTACGCTTTCGTTCAAAGTAGGTGTATGGACGCATTATAAACAATTTAGTTACTATCATTGAATTTTATTATCGTGATGGGTCGTTTAAGCACGACATACATATTAAACACAAATGTTTAGACTTATTGAAATAATGAAATTTATTAAGCACTTGGGTAATACACTTGTACTTGTCAAACTCACAATGCAGTACATAAATATAGTTAATATATATTTTAATTTTACTATAAGTTTGACTTTATTTTTCTTTACCAGCTTACAACAGTAACTGCATTTTTGGATCTGTCGCTTGTTTACGGCAGCAGTGCGGGCCAAGCGGCTCCACTTAGAGCAGGAACTGGTGGAAGAATGCTGACAATCTTGAGAAATCAACGTGAATGGCCTCCACAAGATCCCAACATTACTATCACCTGCGAAACCGCTCAGTCGCCCAATGAGCCTTGTTATTTGGCAGGTAAGTAATTAAAAATATATAGTAATTAAGAAGGTTCCGTAGCTCCGATGATGTTTGTATAAGTGATATTAATCATTATTATGATGTCGGCCGTAAGATGTTCACTCCTCCACAATGTACGGTCTTGCGCTACCCATATCCAGCGGCTTCCAGCGAGCCTTAAAATATGATCCACTTTGTGGAGTGCCTGCTAACGGTGAGACTTCCGGTTCGTCGTTTGCCCCAGCGGCCGTCAGTTCCACGAAGTATGTTCCCCGCCGCCTTCTTCTCCATGGAGTCGACCAACATAGTGGTCGACTCCATGGAGAAGAAGAAGCGTCTATTTATGAATTCCTTCTTTATTAAGTCTCCACTTCGTAAATGAACCTCGATGTGAGCCCCAATGGAAAAAAACAACGCTAAGACAAATATTCAAAGAGAACAACGTTAAGACAAATT
This sequence comes from Pseudoips prasinana, assembly GCA_951640165.1. Taxonomy (NCBI): domain Eukaryota; kingdom Metazoa; phylum Arthropoda; class Insecta; order Lepidoptera; family Nolidae; genus Pseudoips; species Pseudoips prasinana. The sequence continues at coordinate 18,072,470 of OX621245.1, forward strand.
TCTCTGTGATCAATGGCGTCGAAACCGGGAACAATTTTTTTCATATATTTCTCCCGCGATTTTGTAGGTAATAAATAGTAGATTATATTATCCATCACATTTCTTGCGTCAGTTCTAATACAGGAATTAATTATACGAGTATACTTCCACTGTCACTTGAAGAATTTCTAACCAAAACCATGAATTTTTGACAATTCATGAAAAATGATGAAAACGCGGGCTGTGTAGTTCGCGTGTTTTTAATTTGATTTCTTTTTTTTTATTCAGACGGCACGGTGGCGGTGCGATTTTGGGCCATCGTAGCAGCCAGTCTGTATTCAAACAATATTTGCGTTCGATTTCTTTGGTTCTGAACACTAAGATGTTCCAAATTCAAAAAAGCACGGCAAAGATGATTGTGGCGCACTTATAAAGAGTATTAAAATTTCATTACTGCCCGCTAAAAGTTTATTATAGAAAACACCACCTTTGGGTGCACTAAAAGGCGGACCAAGTCGTCTTTTTCGAATTAACGGAATGAAAATATATATGCATGTTTGTAATTTGTCATGGTATAACCGCGTAACGCTTCTTACATTGTGTACACTGTTGACTGCCTAGGTTGTTTGGTAGATCTCATTTAGTGATAAATCCGCTAAACGTACCTACAATGTTGTGATTCATATTGTTATCCTTATATCTTGTAGGTAATATGTTGGTGTAAAATAATGAGTTCTATCTTCACTCATATCGTTATATTTAAATTATGAACTCAAAGCTTGTACTCTATGGATATATATGACATATTGCTCGTGTCTGTTTAAAAAAAATAAGGTTTTTTTAAGATACAGGTTTCATTGGCGAAACGATACTATAAAATAACTTTTTTCTAATAAAGTACACCATACACATGCAACATTTTTTTATAAATTATTTTGATTTGATCAAAGAGATCACTAATCAAATTTATGAGCCGCGTTTGTTTCTGTTCGCACGCAAAACTTTGTTTTTATTGGAGTTTAGTGGTTTTTAATCGTATTATTATATATATATCTCATTCCATACTATATACGATTGAAAACAAGAAAAAATAAGTAAACATTAATGTTTCAGTCCCGGCAACAAGTAAGTCTCACGCCTGCCCGATTCAGGTTCAGTTGCACAATTGGAGAATTTAAAATGTAAATAACTATATTCAATAATAATCTACATCTGGCCCATGCAAGGCTTTGTAGAATCTACCATGAAGATCTTTGCTCTACCATACCTCTCTACGGTCATTGATACTTAGCACCACAGGTTTACGCCAATTATTTTTGGCTTTGGCAATTTAGAGTAAGTAGTGTATGAATCTGAACATAGGTATTTAGTCATTTAGTCATTTATTCATAAACAAAATAATTTGTATCTGAATTTGCACACATAAATAAAATACACAATTAAAATTTACAATACAAATAATATAAAAATAATGTCATCATTTATCAAAAAAATTACACACAAATTTAAATAATTCTATAAAAATGTTAATTACAGTTAAATTAGAAAGAGTAGTCAAGAGTTAGTTAACATAACAATTATAAAATTTCTGGTCAGATCAATAAATAATAATCAATTAAATTCACTAAAAAGTAACATAATTATAAAATACAATTTAATTGCAGAACTCGACTGTAGACAGTACTTTTTGTGTCTAGAGGCTAGAGCTTATCTTTGAGAAATTCTTCTATGCTGTAATAACATTTCCTCAACAACAGTGACTTCAATTTTCCCTTAAAATCGTTTGGAGTCATGGAATTTTTTAATTGTACAGGCAATTTATTGTACATTTTTACTGATTGTACTGTTGAGGCATGTTTGACGACATTAAGCTTAGGCTGTATGAGATTAGGTAGATCCTTCCTTCGCGTCGTTATTCTGATTTGTCTCTGTTCTTCTTTCTCAAACTTATGAATGTTTTTAACAAAATGACTAAGCAGGACCAGAGTATAGAGGCATGGTACTGTGAGAATGAGCAGTTTCTCAAGATGATCTCTACAGGACTCCGTTTGTTTAATGCGAAGCATAGTTCTCAAGGCTCGTTTCTGTATAACGAAAGCAGCATTAATATTGTATTGATAGCTATTGCCCCAGAACTTTATACTATACCTAAGTCTAGACTCTATGAGAGCAAAATATAACATTCTTAGATGAGAAATGGTTAATTCATCTCTAAGACTCCCGAGAGCATAACAAGCACTACTCACAGTGTTAGTGACCACTTCCAATTCCTTCTTCCAATTTAAAAGTGCATCTATTTGTACCCCCAAAAATTTTACATGGTCCACAATATCGATTTTATTCCCCAACAAATGTACTTTGACAATATCGCTGTTCTTCGCAGTTGTTTTAAATAATAAGCATTGCGTCTTTTTTAGATTTAGTTTTAGATCATTCATAGTGAACCATTTCTCTAGAGAACATAGGATAAAATTAATCTTTTTTTCTAAATTATCTATATTGTCGCTAGCTATAATAGCGCTTGTGTCATCGGCAAAAACTACAAGTTTAGTGTCATCTGAAATAGTTTTCATGTAAGTTATTAGATCATTTATAAATATTATAAAGAAGATAGGGCCTAGCACTGATCCTTGTGGTACGCCTTTATTTATGATGACCGTGTCAGATTTGTGTAGCTTTTCATACCCATCGTCTCGGACTGTTTTAATTTCAACATACTGTGCTCTATTGTGTAAATAGGATCTGAATAATTTCAACACATTTCCCCTAATACCATAGAAATCTAACTTGTTCAGAAGAATACAATGTTCCACTGTATCGAACGCAGAACTCAGGTCGAGGAAAAGTCCTGCTACTTTTAGTTTAGCATTCAACTTACACACCACATCATCAATTAACATATCGATAGCGTCTATTGTTCCCACATTATTTTGATAACCAAATTGTTGGTGGGTTATAATATTGTGTTTATTCAAATGACAGACGAGCCTCACTTTCATAATTTTTTCAAATATTTTAGAGCATACCGGCAACAAGGATATAGGCCTGTAATTCCCTGGATCTGTTTTAGAGCCTTTCTTATGTATAGGTAGTACTCTAGCTAATTTAAATTGTTCAGGAAAAATACCTTTATTTACGTATTCGTTGATTGAATCGGCCAAGGGACTCGCCAATGCTTCAATGTTTTCTTTTATGATTGTCATAGGAATTTCATCATGACCAAAAGACTTTTTACTTTCCATACTCTTAACTAGTTTAAAAACTTCGATAGGGGTAACAGGTTCAAAAATCATATCCTCCTCTACTCTTATCTCGCGATTTTGCAAATACTCTTTTGCTCTATTAATGTCACTCACGATAAAATTCGATTTTTTGCAGAACTTTTCTAGAAAAATATTAGCAACTTCTGAGGGATTATTTACTATTTTATTGTTATCCTTAAGTATCAAATTGTTGTTTACATATTTTTTCTGATTCCTCTTACTATTTACAATTTTCCAAATGACTTTGCCAGAATTCTGAGCTAGATTTATTTCCGTTCTTACTACTAATCGTTTTGCATATCGTACTACTTTTCTATATACCCTAAGATAAGTACAACGATATTTGACTATTGAGTCGTCACAATTATCTTTGTCAACAAAAAATAGAAACCGTTTCATTTTACTAGCGACTCTAATTCCCGTAGTTAGCCATTTACATTTGTTGTTGTCTTTGGTATTTATTTTTATTTTCTTTTTAGTAAATGTGTTAGAATGTAGTTCACCCAGTTTGTCAAAAAATGTACTTGCGCACCAGACTTCTTGTAACAGCTTTTGCCTAAAACAAGACTTGTTCCCTTCATTGTATAGTCTCCTTTCAATATGCATATAACTTTGTACATTCCTATAAGCCACTTTTTCCAGTGTTAATGTGCAAAAAAGGCCCGCGTGCCCATCAGATAGACCATTGTGGTCTGTGTCTACACTTATTATAATTGTCTCATCAATATTAGTCAATATATTATCTATACACGAACTTGAATTATTGCGTCGAAATGTATCTGAGTAAATTAGGTGTCGAAAATTATAACATGTCAAGAGTGATAGAAAAGATTGTCGTTTTGGGTCATCTTTTGATAAATTAATATTGAAATCACCACAAATTATGCACTGCTTGTTGATGAAATGTTGTAACAGCTGTTCAAGTCTCTGCAAAAAATTATCTGTATTACCATTCTCAGGAATTCTATAGCAACAAATAATATAAGTATTTGTCTCCAAATCCTTTACGCCACAAACCTCAAAACAGTTAATTTTATAAAGTTGTTTACAAATTTGTAGATCTTCAACTTTTTTGTCATTTAGTGCCAAGATCAAAGTACCTCCACGTTTTTTATTTAATCTAGTATTATAGGAACATAAGTTATAATTAATTAAACTAAACTGTGCTGCTAATGACTGATTCAAAAAATGTTCACTAATACAGATGAAATCAATTACTTTGTTCATTTCACACAGATATATTTCAAGGTCATCTTTCTTGCTGTTTACTCCACATACATTTTGATGGTAGATAGTTAATGTTTTGTATATGTTTCGTGGTTCTTTTTGACATTTAGTAGGCAAATCAATAATATTCGAATTAACTAATTTACAATCAACACTATCAGCGAAAAAATTCAGCACATTGTTTATTTAAATTTGAATTAGTAAAATTATGACAAAAGTCAATATTTATATTTTCCATAATTTTCCTATAAATTTGTATAATTGCTCTTTTATTAATTGCACCTGAGTTACTGGAAAACATGTCGTAACTTAAATATGAATTAGTATCCAAATAATATGCGTACAACCCACTACTAATATCCTTAAATAATAGGTCATTAAATATTTCGACCTTATAATTATATATAGGAGAACCGCAGACATAAGTTGGACTACACACTATTATATTTGTATGAGTTATAAGCTCTAGAGATTTCCTAATGGTCTCTACTATATGTAAGCAGTTTGAGGAAGTTTTAAGATCCTTCTCTCCCAACATAACTATACAATAATCATCTTTGCCGAAATTCAACAATTTATTGTTAATGTTGTTCAGAAGACGACCTGTACTACAGTTTGGATAAATGTAATGACAATAAGTGAAATTCCGTCCAAACGTGTCTTCTATCACCTGGTGTGCGTTGTTTGATGCTATGTTGCTCAGGATACAGAGTTTGTTCTTCTCACGATCAGTTGAGTTAATAGCACCCAGGAAATTTTCATTGGTGGAATATTCTGATTTTGAATCATTAGTATTTATATTACTATTTGCCTGAACTGCTTGCGGTGATTTACTATGAACATTGTTAGGTGCATGTTCTATAGTCTGCGTTTCTTTTGTGTTCATGGTGCTCATTCGGTTTGTTATTGGTGTTGTATTCGGTGTTTTTTTTATTTTTTGTTTAATTGGACTGTTTGTAATTTTTTTATAGATTTCCTTTTTCTTAATTAGCTCCGTATTAATTTGTCGCAATTTGCTGATTTCCAAGGTTAGTGTTTCAATTTCTTTGTGCGCGCTATTAAGTTGCGTCTTAAGATTCTCTATCTCTTCTTTGTCTGATGTGTTCTCGTCGTCAGACATGTCCGGCATGCTGTTTGTGGTACAGTCCAGAGAGTGTGTAGTTGAACTATCGTCATTATTATGCTCTGATTGTGTGCGTGTGCGTCGAAACGTAATGTTTTCAAGGAAATTCATTATTTCAAAGTTAAGTTTTATTTAATTATCTATTTTAAATCTTGTTTTTTTTTTATTAAATTATTTAAATTATTGGATGTAATTAATTCTGGTATTCTACCAGATGGTAAATAAATATTACAAGTAGCAATACTATTGTTTCTACTACTCTTCAATAGAGGCAATATTGGCGCTAGTTGTCATATAAAAACCATTTCCTCGCTTCTCCGCTGGAATTAGCAGAGGCGCTAGTTGTAACTACGTAGTTCGTCCACTCGTCTCAAGTTTATGTGGCGCTAGTAGTCGTACAAAATATTATGAGTGGCAGTACTACTGTTTCTGCTACTCGTGAATAGAGCCAATATTGTCGCTAGTTGTCATACAAAAACAGTTCCCTCTATTCTTCACTGGAGTTTGCAATGGCGCTAGTAGTAATGACGTAGTTCGTCTATTCGACACAAATGTGTGTGGCGCTAGTAATCGTACAAAATATTATGAGTGGCCACACTACTGTTTCTGCTATTCTTCAATAGAGGCAATTTTGGCGCCACAGTTTTTTCTGGTCTTTCTTTGAGTAAGCAATTGCGCTAATAGTAATTACGTAGTTCGTCCACTCGTCACAAATTTATGTGGCGCTAGTAATCGTACAAAGTCCAAAGTTCAATTTTTGAATATTTTTCGTAACGTCTAATATAAATTCAATGTTATTGTAAATGTTAAATATTGAATAACAACAGATTTTTTCTAAGTTCACTGTTTTTAATGCTTTTAGTCGAGTTCTGGGGAGCACTGTTTAATATTTTTGTTAGTTTTTAGCACTAAAGTAGGTTTGCAGGAGCGTCGTTGTATTTGTAACTTCACTGTTTTCACTGAACGTCGATCGTCACAAATAATATAGCTTGAAGATTGTTGTATACACATGCACTACAAACAACTTTTCACTTAACTTAGTTAATAATTAGATTTTTTACTAATTTAAAATACACGGGTCATGTAAACAGCGGCGGTGTTGCCAGGCCAATTTGAAATACTCATGTGATATTATTTAAAACTTCGCCATTGGTAGGTATTTAAACTAACGCTCATATTTTTGTCAACTTGTTATGTGACAGTTACATAAACTACTATTTTATCTTATCCTAATATTACATAAAAATTAATTCTCACAATCATCCTAGATGATCAAAATCGCATGATCTAGGATTTATATATTATTCAATGCGTAGTTCTGTACGTAGATATAAAGCTAATACAAAGTAAATAAACATTAATAATATAAACTGTGACACGGGGAGCACGTTTAGTAGTAAAAGTACATGTTGTTACATGTCTATTCGAAAGGAATTTTGTCCTGTAATTGCGGTTCATTGTAAAATACCATACATACATACGCCTGTTCTCCCGAGGGGTAGGCAGTGACATCGGATTTCCATTTGTTACGATCTTTGCACAACTTTTTTGCCTCGTTTACTGTTACTGCGCATACGCACTTTTTACTGTACTTATATTCTCCATATATGCTTGCCGCTTTAGGCTACTTCTGAGCTAGTCTTTCTTGAGAACATTTCTGATTTGGTCACACAAGCTAGGACAGTTACTTCTTTAGTGAACCTTCTTTTGTTCATCCTTTCTAAATGCCCAAACAATCTTAGCATAATTTTTCAATCTTCGTGAATAACTCTTTCACACCACAACGCTCTTATACGTCAGTATTTCGTATTCTGTCTCTCACCACACGCACTACTCAGAGCTCTCATTTCCTCTGCATCTATTTTCCTTTCATTCTATTTCTGCCATATCCAACTTTCACTTCCATACATAAAGTTGGCACTAACCCTCTATCGTGCACAGCCAGTCGAGCCATTTTTGAGACTTGCCGACTATGACATAAAGGCATCAAGTGCCCTAGTCACTCGGTTCCACGCATTTAATCTTCTACCAATATCTGTTGTATACTAACTCTTTCCTGATCGAATGTAAAATACCAAGTATGGATAATTGTAGTGTAAAAGTAATAAAATCGCGTCGCCTGCTCATTTTTCTTACAATTTGATCAGGATAATGGCGGGAAAAAAATATTTATGAAACTTTTTTTATTCAAATCCGGATTCAAAGTACCGCTTTTAGTATCTAAATGTTTGTTATTGTGTAATTAAGCGCAACAGTTGGTCGTTTATTCCTCATTGTTCAGGCATTTCTGGAATTTAGTAATTGACTAACTTCGTCTGTTTACATTTTGTGGGTAGTATCTGTGTTAAGTAAACATAATCAATAATATATAATCTTTCATAAGTCTGTCGTGTTAGGTGACTACTCTTTCTAAGTTCAAGCAGAACCATCTGCTTATTATATATGGGAATCGTACTAAAACTACCTAAATCAGTGTCTGTGGACTATAATTTTAGGATTTTAGGTAGTTGTAGGTAATGTGTTCTTGTATCACAAGAGCATAAGTTGAAAATCTATAAAAGAAATGGGGTAGCTGGATCTGCTGGTATATGTACAAGTGCCCGGTTGAAAAAAAGTCGGTGATAACGCTGGACACTAAAAGTAATAGGCTACGCATATAATTTACACAATAATTAAATATGAAGAACACATAAGATCCGCACGAAATGACCAAATTAGATGTATGCGCTGGTGATGGAAATATGTTCCTCATGAATTAAAAGATGCAATAAATCTCAGAACAAAAAATAGACGTGACTAAAACAATTTGAAAATGGGACAAATGTAAAGTACGCGCAAGGGCTGGACTGCATTTATATGCATTGTCCAAAGCTGTTCGTTGCTGAATCTGAAGGGGGAAATATGTTCTTATTAAGAAAATCACTTAGGTTCTATCACTTAACTATATCCACAAACCCGACCGCTTAAGGAATGCACGATTCACACTAATTAGAAATAGTTGCATCCGGCTTCCGTTGATTTAAAATTAAGGCTACGCTACGGCTTGGTCGCCACTGCATTCACCACAAATCAAGATGTGATTTCGATGAGGTTATTGGACTAGACGGGATTTTGATGTACCCACAAAGCTAATAGAAACTTAAATTAAATAAGTAATCAAATTGAATTGGCGTGAACACTAGTTTTTGCAGTAGATGAAGTTTCAATTAAATGAATGCCATTTTGCGGAAAACCAATTCATAAAATCCATATTTCACGACCTTAAAGCAAGCTCACCGACGATAAATATGCGTAAAACTAAATATTGTATACTCGGGTTATCAAGAAAGCTAATATTTAGCCTATTTGAGATCAGTTCAATATAGGTTCGATAAATAGATTCCACTCCACGTTTTCCATTCTTTGTAATCTTAGACAATATTATATAGGTACACAGAAAGGGTACCCGATCGGTCTAATCTGAGTAGCCTATCGTAATAATCCGTTAAGGTAGGCAATGTAAGCATATTGACAAGCTTTGTGTTATCAAAGGAAATGGATTGTATATGAAGGCTTTCGTAGTCAAAGCCCTCTTGAATTTGAATGCGAAAACCCACTTGCTCCAGAGCAAGTGGGTTTAATTGCTATATGAGCCTGGTCTCATATTCCAATTAAATCACCCGTACCGAAAGTACGTTATGCAGGAAAGGATTATTTAGTTTTTCGTCTAAAATCATTACTTATATTAAGTTCATATATTAAGTTGATAAGGAAAAAAGACTACCGCAATATTAAGTAATTAAGCTGTGGTTTTTACTTAAACATCTAGATTTTATGAGAAAATTAAAAGCATTATAAATAACACTTGTTTATTAAAACATACAATTGATGCAAATCATATCAGAAATATACCCCATCGAATAAATAAATCATTATTAAAATCGGTTCACAAACACTGATAAATTGCAACTATAAAATATATAATCTGTATATTAAAAACTAGCAAATCGCCCCTGCCAAACACGTGTCGATAGACAGATAAATGAAATAGTACTTTATTTGGTCAAATACCTTTCGAATTTACTCGTGTTTTGTTTGTTTGACTAACTTGAACCAAAACTGTTATTGTGACTTACAAAAAATCATAAATTTTTTGTGGGTACTTTGTACATCTCGTACATTATTTGAGTTTTCAATAGCTTATGCGGTCCACGCTAAGTAATCAGATTTATAGGCATTTTTATGATAGGTAATAATTAGATAATTCGTTGAGATTACTAATAATCTTGAAAATTAGGACATGAAAGGGAAATACTTTTTTAAATCAGTTGTGTGGTTGAATATTATATTTCCTGAGAATGAGAGCTAATAAAATAGAGTCTTATCAATTTCTTATCTACTTTTTTTGAAAAAATTAGTTAAGATTGTCCAGACGCCTTGTCAAACCTCCGGTGACCCAAGGGTGGGAGTGTACCTTGGCCAGCGTATCACCTTGGCTATACAACGAGGCAACGTTGCCAGCTTCTTGGGCACACTACCCGCAGATTGTGACTTAAATGCTATTTTCTATTTGTAAATTGTTTTCTTTTTAAGTAGAATTGTTTAATCTTTATCAATTAGTTTCACGTATAATACCAATAGGTTTTTATTGAAGAATTGTTTTCTACCCACGGCTTCGGCCGTTATAGCAAAAATGTAACAGACATATTATATTATAAATTACTATTAACCATTTCCCAAAAAAAATACTTTTTACTAATTAAGCCTTGAATACAGGAATTATTTCGATTAATATAGTTGTAAGGACCTGTATTTAGATATAAGACCAATTAAATGTACCAACTTTACTGCAATAAAAAAAAATAAAAAAAATATCTTGTCTGCAAATGAGCACAGGCGGGGTCTATAAAGAAGTAAGCAGATTCAAGTAACTTATTACTTTAGACGGAAATAGTGTAACAATATGTTGACAATACATAGATTATTACATCTACTACTAACCTTTACGTCGGTGAGTCCTCTTCGAACTGGCGTGATCTCGATACTGGTGTCCCACAAGGCGGTATACTCTCTCCTCTTTTATTTTCGATCTTCATAAATCTCATAACTCATAACCTTCAGTGTACGTATCATCTGTATGCCGATGATCTCCAGATTTACGTTCAAACGACATTTGACGGACTGGCTGAGGGTATTTCTAAGATCAATCGTGACTTAGATGCGATAAAAATTTGGTCTGACAAGTTTGGCCTAAGTGTGAACCCGTCAAAGTGTCAAGCCATTATAATTGGGAGCTCCCGATTAGTATCAAAGGTTGAATTTCGTGATCTGCCATCAATAATCTTTGATCATAAGTGTATACCTATAAGCCAATATGTGAAAAACCTTGGACTAAACATTGATACATCATTAAGCTGGCAAAAACAAATAGCAAGTGTTAGTCAAAGAGTTACAGGCGTATTGAGGTGTCTCTACCGTCTTAAAAATTTTCTACCAATAAAAACTAAGGTAATGCTCGTGCGGGCCTTAATATTTCCTATAGTCGACTATGGTGATGTTTGCTACTTTGACCTGAATGCAGATCACCTCAATAAACTCGATAGACTTCTGAATAACTGCATTCGGTTCATTTTCAATCTTCGTAAGTATGACCATGTCTCTTCCCATCGATCCCAACTGCAATGGTTACCGATCCGCGAACGACGATCATTACGAGCACTAACCACCTTATATTCTATTCTAGACTCTACTTCTTCTCCATCTTACTTATCTCATCACTTTCAATATCTCTTTACTAACCATACTAAAAATCTTCGCTCTTCACACAATCGTCTCCTCCAATGTCCATCTCACCGCTCTGACTTCCTTCACTCTTCTTTCTTTGTACAGTCAATTCTTCAGTGGAATGCATTACCTCTCGAAATCAGGATGGCCAAGAGTCGTATCTCATTTAAAAGAAAAGTTCGTGAGCATTTACTTCGTAAATTGTTAGCAGAAACCCCACAGTTTTAAATTAAATATATATTTCATGATCGGATTTTATAGTATAGTATCATATAGTATAGTATTGTATAATATATTATTCTATAGTATAGTATTGTATAATATATTATTGTATAGTATAGTATTGTGTTTGTTTACTTTCTTACTCTTTGATAATTGTATGATCCGTGCACCTACCATGCTATCTCTGCACCACCCTAAGGTTGACTGGCAGAAAATGCCTTGGGCATTAAGTCCGCCTTTGTACAATTTGATGTGCATAAAGTTATAAATAAAAATAAAAAAAAATAATAACCACAGAGACCCTTAAATTTAATTGTTCCTCATACTTTACCCTGACATCCAATAACTAGATATTTCCAGCCAAATAATAGCCGAATTAACTTAGGATACAACGCTCCAACGAATAGAATAATGCGTACTTACAATAAAATGTTTGTCTTTGACGGCAATATTGTCATTTTTTAAATGACAAACATAAAAGATAGTTAAGAGGTTATATTGGATTGGAGGTAATTCTAAGTCAGACTTGGAATACATAATGTTGTTTTATTGAATCTTTAATTCAATTTGACTTTTATTTATATTATTATAGTGTCACTTCTCTGGTTTAAAAAAAGAGATAGTGTACTTGATGTTAACCTTGATGCATTAGTGTTAATTTCTATCTTAAATACAAAAATAAATAGATAATATAGTGTTTAGGATTATTTGAAAAAATATTATATAAATATTAATAGAATTGTTTGTCTTTTTAGATGAAAAAACAAACAATGCTATATATTCTTTTAAACTAGAGAAATGAGACTATACTCGTAGCCGGACTGGCCCGTAAGGGATTGGCGAGGTAAAGCAATTAGGTACGCAGTTAGACCATAGATGAGTCGCCGCCAAAGTGGTATAATTTCTAAACATCTCAGTGCTTCGGAGAGCATGTTAAGCTATCGGTCCAGGTTGTAGCTATTAGGGAACAGTCGTAAAGCCATGTCAGAAGCCTAATGGGCGGCTTGAATAACACTGACACTAGCGTAATGACTGCCCATCGGTAAATAGTAGAATATTGTATGCCCATTTAAAGGCAAATCACACCGCAATAGTACGCATTGTATAATGCGTACTATGCGCGCTGATATATCGTTTATAAATATAAAAGACGTGTGGCAATCGGAGACTGCCGCGGTAAAGCTATTGCGTAGCATTTTTTATCTACTTATGCAATTATAATTATTTATTTATTTTATAATACTGCATTTATGATAATAATAATAAAATGAATGTATATAGAGTATTAACTCATTTTCTTTCACTATTTTTTCGTGATTTTTTTCATTAATAAATGCACTTTGTTTAGTCATATTTAAAACACTTTGTACACAAATTATACGAGTACAGATATTCACTGTTGTACGTCGATGATAAATTAGGTTTTTTTCGTTACGGAATTTCTGGATTCGGTCCCCACGCTCAAGGCCCGCGATAGAAGCTATACAATAGCTTAATAAACAGTTAAAATGTTCATTTGACCAATGTTGATTGTAAGTGTAGAGGACAGTTAATCATTGCCTTACATTTCTTCGTATTTTTCCAGGTGACGTCCGTGTGAACCAGAACCCTCAGCTTACCGCTCTACAAGTGATATTATTGCGAGAACATAACCGCATTGCAGATAATCTCGCAAAACTAAATCCACATTGGACGGATGAAATCATATTCCAAGAATCAAGGAGAATTCACATCGCAGAGTATCAACACATCAACTATTATGAATATCTTCCAATTTTATTAGGTAAGTAACCACCCACACAAACGCATAAGCAAATATGCGTTCAATTGCAAACCTTACGTTGAGATCTATTATATTATTATTTCTAAAAACGCAACGAAAATATCTCTAGAAAATTATTTTAATTCAACCTCGTCGAATTAAAAAAACATGTGCTATGCGCTTTTTACCTAGGCAAAGGCTATCTGTCTATTCCCAAGGAGCAAGGAAAGCATTCAAATGGCACCCGGCTTTTGAACCTCATTTCCACTCCACTTCCACTCCATTATACGAGTACCATTGAAACTTAAAAATCTTAAAACTGACCATTTATCTTGTAATCCTCTTAAAATGCACTGCAAATCTTGAGGATTTATTTTTAGTTCTTGCAAACTTTTCAAAAGCTCTTAATCCATTTGCGTCAAGAGTTTATTTTTATACCAGCTAAGTTCTTACAATGTATTCTTTACTCTTACACTCTGTACAATGGCTTGCCTTCTAAAATTGGTTATATTAAAGCGCTCATACCTATTTACCCTCACTAGTTCGTAAATGCTCGGCGATATTAGGTAAAGATGCCAGCACATCAAGCTACCCCAATCTGTTAAATTTTCCCAATTGAAAGTGAACCTTATGCTTATGCAATAAAGCTGAAAATATATAAAAGAAATTTTGACAGATTGGGGTAGCTGGATGTGCTGGCGTCTGTACTAGCACCTAGGTGTACGATCAGTCTAGACCGTAAAAGGAATTTTCTTGAGCGCCTGTGTCTTGAAGGGAACGTCTGTTGTCATAAAATAACAGATGTTAATTCATGTTATGTCATTCATGTAATTATTTATTTCTAGGATATGACAATATGCTACAGAATAAACTGATCTACCAGGGAGCTTCGGGCTACATAAATGACTACAATCCTCAAGTAGATCCGACAATTTTGAATGAACACGCCTCCGCCGCTTTCAGACATTTTCATACACTAATTCGTGGATATCTCAAGTATGTAACAATAATTAATATTCAAATGCACAATTCGCAATAATCAGTAATTCTTATCAAAAAGTTGAAAAGCCTAGCGTTCTAAATAGAATACTGCCTGAGGAAAGGCGTCAATGTAAACGAGGCTCTTATACGTATCTTTTAAGTTCGGTTCAACCTTAGCGTAGCTTAGCATATTCAACCTCAGATAATAAGTTCCTGGGTCATCATCATCATATCAGGTGAAAGACTTCCACCACGGGACAAAGTCATCGGATCATATTATAGAGGGCCTGTTCACGCTAAAGCTACCGGTTCGACCCGTTGAGGGCCTGAAAGTCGTCCTAGGGAATACATACCAGAGAATGGACAGGATTGGTTATGTGCTTTGACGATATAAGTAAGTAGAAGAGTATTTAAAACGTTCAATTCCATACCTGATCCTTGCCCATTATAAGAATAACTTTAATATGCCCTGCGAAATTGGCTAGTCACACATTAGAATCTTATCCGTCATAGCCAAAATCCGGCCACGAACCACGAAAGGTAGAATAGTTTGACAAAATGTTCATAAAATTTCAGTTTCCGAAGACACCGAATACATAAACAATTAAACAAAATAGTTATATAATTATACATAGCCCTTATTCAATAATATATACCATAATATATAATATTGACACAATTATTTTTTCTCAGGCTTGTGTTGGAAAATCGTCACATAGCTGGTGCTGTCAGACTGAGCGATTGGTTTAATAGACCTCTGTTGCTGGAACTTGGCTTTTCTTTTGACAACTTGCTTCGAGGACTCGCCACCCAACCGCAGGACTTCAGCGACCAATACTGGACCGCAGAGATAACGAACTTCTTATTCAAGTAAATATAATTATCATGTACTTTTTGGCTTAAGGTATATCATCGTACTATCCATCCATTTTAAGTCCAGTGTTTACATCAGACTGTATGTGGCTTACATAATAAGAAACGTAAGTATTATGTTAAGTCAGTAACTTGATGTGATCACTAGTGAGGTACTCACTAATTTGATGTGATCCAGTGTGTATATACAATACAGTACAATATAAAACTATTTATTGTACAAAACAATTAATCAATTAATTACCAATCAGTTATTATGACGGGCCGGTTGGCGCGGTTGGTAGATACTTGCTATTTACGACGCAGGTCGTGGGTTCGATTCCCACCCAGGACCGATATTTGTCTTCATTAATATGTCTGTTGTTCGTGAGTCTGGGTGTAATTATCTATATAAGTGAAGGAGTAACAAACATTCATACATCCATATTTAAAAACTTTTGCATCTAGGATACACGAAAAAGTTGTAAGTAAATTCAGTGAAAACTCAAAACACACTCTTGAAATTGAAACCAAATTTATACAGGGGACAGTACAAATACAAACTAACGCGGAAGTTTAATTTTAAATCAAATAAAAACTTCCATTCTAGATGAACTTCCTGTTAAAAGTAAGAAACCGGATCTGCAACTTCGAACATAAATATTCAATTAAGCTTGTAGACTCTGAAAAGAAGCCAGAAGGGTTAACGATGTTCGGTATTTGAGTATAATTTACGATGAAAACCGCCTAAGTTATTCTCAAGTTTTACTGTATGGAATATATAGTATAATTTACTACCTTATCAATATTAATACCAGTTGTGCTGATTTGACAATATGATAACTAGCTTGATACCGAGAATAGTATCTCAGATTTTGAAACTGCCAAAAGCCACGGATGCTTTAAGTGTAACGCACACAGAAACTCGCGGGACAGAAGAACTAAAGTCCTAGATTTATTCAGATTCAGGTAGATTTTTAACCCTTTCCCGATTAAAAGCTGCAAGGACGTTTATTACGCAAAGAACAACTAACTTAAACCTCCTTTTATCATTTGTTTATTTTTCTACTGGTAGGACAGTAGAAAAATAAACAAATTACCTTAAAACTAACGAAGTCAAATCATGTAGTCAAGTCTATCATGTAAGCTAAAGAACACTCACATAATATGGTGGTGGAGACATAAAAGCTCCATACTAACAATAATTTCGCGTTAAAAGCATCATCCTTGCCGAGTACTTAAAATGGTTATGTCGGGCCTATTGGCGTGGTTGGCATATGCTTGCTTTTCACGCCGGAAGTCGTGGGTTCGATTCCCACCCAGGATAGAATTTATGTGCATGAACATGCCCGTTTGTCCTGAGTCTGGGTGTAATTATCGATATAAATATGTTATTACAAAAGAAAAGTATCAGTTATCTGGTTTCCATAGTACAAGCTCTGTTTATTTCGGGATCAGATAGCCGTGTGTAAATAATGACCCAGGGTATTATTATTAGGTTATATCTAAAATCTGGGAATCTCACTCTTGGCATAAAAGTTTAACTATTTCCGTGACTCGGCCGTGTTGTACTTTCTACAAGAAATCTTCTTGATCCCCGACAATAACTAAGTTAAAGGAGTTCAGATATACTGAGAGTTATATACAACTCTTCTATAATAATTGTGTGTCGATAAATTATTCAATATGTTTAATAAGTAACTCGATAATTTGAAAATCCTTGGTTAGGTTCATGTGTACAATATACATTTGACGTCTTTCACCCTAAATAACATTCCCTACAGTGACCATTGCGTATCATATAATAGGGATAACTGCCAGACAACTGTATGTACAAATTCATATACATATATCACAAGGTGGTCAGTTACACTACAATTGTTGGTGTGACGTTCTAACTCCAAAGTAATTTAATCTGTCTCAGAAACATTGAATTTATGGTCGGTCATAGAACTCATAAATTTAAATTCAATGTTAGCACCCCTCCTTGCTAAATTAACGGTTTAACCAACCGGACTTTCGTCTCAGTGAAAATTATTACAATATAACTAACATGATATTCATCTGCTAATACTGAACTTATGCTATGGTGATACGTTGAAAATGTTGTGAACGATGCACGTGTGGCGCAGCGGCTAAGACAGTCGCCTCGCCGCTTCGTATCGCGGGTTCTAGTCCCGCGCCGGACAACTATTTGTGTGACATAAATAGTTGTACTGAGTCTGGATGTAATTTGTGTCCGTCTATTATATGTTTGTAAAGTATTCCGCGACACAGGGATTAGATTACCTAGTGCGGGCGTCTTAAAAAAATGTATATAATTGACATCACTCACGCCTGAAAACAGATTTCCATTTGCACAATTCTTTTTTTCTTGAGAACATCTCCGATTTGGTTGGAGAATGGTTTGACTGGGCTGTTGGTCTAGTGGTTAGTGACCCTAAGCTAAAATGTATAAGATTCTATAACAAACTTCCCAATGATATTAGAGAATTGTCTACGAATAAGTTTAAAAGAATTATTAAAGCCAAATTGTGTAGCATATTACATTATTAGTGATTATTTAAGTGATAAAAGTGCTTGGGATTGAGTTGTTCCAAGTCAACACACTAGATTGTAATTAATCTTAAGTATATTTTATTTTAAAAAAGGATTCCTACTGAGTTTTCTGGCAGTGTTTCTCAGTAGCTGCCACGTCATGTACTGCACGGTAGGGTAAGAAAATATGACGACTCCACATAAATGTAAAATTTTTGCGGAATAAATAATTTTTGACTTTGACCTTGAAAG
Organism: Pseudoips prasinana; assembly: GCA_951640165.1. Lineage (NCBI taxonomy): Eukaryota > Metazoa > Arthropoda > Insecta > Lepidoptera > Nolidae > Pseudoips > Pseudoips prasinana. The sequence goes on from OX621245.1 coordinate 18,090,432, forward strand.
GTCGTGGGTTTGATCCCCACCCAGGACAAAACTTTGTGCGACGAACACGATTATTTGTTATGTATGGGTGTAATTTATCTATAATATGTATGTATTTAGAAATATAAAGTATGTTTATCAGATATCTGGCTGCCATAGTACAGGGTCTACCTACTTTGGGATCAGATGTCAGCGAGTTAGTTGTACCGTGATATTTTTATAATACACGTTGGCGTGTTAAATGCTTGCTTTTCACGCCGCATGTCTTAGATTCGATTCCCACCCAGGACAGATATTTGTGTACATGAAAATGTCTGTTTGTCCTGTATCTGTATGTATTTACAAAAGGAAAGTAGTATATGTAGTATATCAGTTATCTGGTTTCACTAGTACAAGCTCTGCTTAGTTTGGGATCAGATGGCCGTGTGTGAATAATGTCCCAGGATATTTATTAATGAATATTTATATTTAAAAATAAGTTCTACGGTAAATAAAAATGACAATGTTATGTTAATAATTGTCTTGACCAATTATTTGAATGTATTGCGTCATTAAAATAACACATTTTAAATTAGCCTCGTCTAGTAGCTGCGTCAAATCTCCTCTATGTGCGTGGTGGTTTATACCTAAGAAAATTTGAATATATAATGCTTTGTTTTGTATCTACAATCAACACGTCACAAAGGAAAATAGTTCCGTGCCATAGTATCATTAACAAACGAATTGACATGTTCACGTTCCAAATACTTACATGACACTTCAGTTGCTATTGCTTTGATGTCGTACCTATTTCATGGGTGCAAAACTGGTGCCACTGTAATTTTATGTTGGTTCAATTAAGTTTGGAATTCTTGCGGGAGTAGTATATGTGAAGTTTCGAAGGGAAAGACTAACCAAGATCCCGGAATCTTGGTTAGGTTCATGAGTAGAATATACATATGTACAGATTTGAGATCTTTCACTCTAAAATATACTCTCTACAGCGACGATTTTATTGATCGCCCGCATTAGGGAAATTAATCCCTGTGTCGCGGGGTACTTTACAAACATTTTGTATTGTATCTACAATCAACACTTCACAAAGGGAAATAGTTCCGTGCTAAAGGATCATTAACAAACGAATTGACATGTTCACATTCCAAATACACATACTTACATGACACTTCAGTTGCTATTGCTTTGATGTCGTACCTATTTCCTGGGTGCAAAACTGGTGTCGCTGTAATTTTATGTTGACCCAATTAAGTTTGGAATTTTAGAGGGAGAAGTATATGTGAAGTTTTGAAGGGAAAGAGTAACACAAACTAAATTAATTATTAACTCCGGAAAGTTTTTGAAATTTGAGAGTCGGTGTGACTGTAACATCATAGCTCTTAACATGTTTACAGTGGCTCCAATAAACCATAAATTTGATAGCCTCTGGGTCAACTGGGTCAGGGGTTCATTCTACTTCACACAATGTTGATAGGTCGATGCTTACGAGTAAGTTTATATAATTTATTTCATGAAAAAAAACATACCTATAATTATTTTTGCTACGGTGAGTAGAAATTATTGCGTGTATATGTGACTCGCGAGAAAAACTGTGGAAAATTGTAAATAAAAAGCTTTTTGGGGATTAATAGTAATAATAATATATAGAGACAATGGGATCATCCTAGCCCAAAACTAAGCAAAGCTATAGATAGATAAATACTTAAATACGTAGAAAACATCCATGACTCAGAAACAAATATTTGTGCTCATTACACAAATATTTGCACTTACCGGGATTCGAACCCAGGACCACCAGCTTTGTAGGCTACGATGACCGTCTAATACCTTTCATCTGTTGAACTAATCCTTAATAATATTATAAACGGGAAAGTAAGTCAGTCTGTCGCGTTATACGTAAAAATTTCATATATTATATAATATTTTTATATCCCAATTTCATTTAACAACGTCTCCGACGCGACGACTTCGCCATTCTATTTCTTCTACAAATTGAATGGCGGATTTGATGGTGAAAAATTGATCGGGCTTCGTCTCATTTCTGGAATCCTCGTATAATGTCGAGTTGAGCACAAAACGCTTTGTTACTTAAACATTAAAATAAATTTACTCGAATCAAAGACCGAATTATCATAATTATGCTGGTACTTTGTGCTTGTGGTATTAAATGTAATACTAGCTATGCCCCGCAGTTATACTCACGTTTAAATAAATAAATTATTGCCTGTGTTTTATTTGGATATACGAGTTTAAGCATAAGCTTATTATTAACGTGAAAGAGTAACAAACAACCACATATCCATACATTCATTGTCACAAACTTTTACATTTAAATTGCACTAGCTATGGCCCGCGGTTTCACCCGCGTTAATCTGTATAAATAATAGCGTATATATTAGGTCTTTACCTATGAAATTGCCGTTCTGCAGTACTGGCCATTTCAAATCAAAATAATTTTTGTTTGGCTAAGAATTCTAATTTCAAATTAATTTTATTTTAAAAACATGGATTCTTTTTTCCAAAAGTAGTCATTTCTTTATTGATTAGTGTTACATTTTCATCGCATTTCAATCTTTTTCGTCATCATGGATACGTTAAAAATTCGAGTAATTATGGAATATGAGTACCGTCGTGGCAGCAACGCGGCACAAGCGGCACGCAACATCAACGACGTTTACGGAGCTAACACTACAAACCAACGCACCACCTGTTATTGGTTTGCTCGCTTCCGTTCTGGAAATTTCGACCTGAAAAATGAACCTCGCGGTCGTCCGAAGACTTTGGTCGACAATGACGAATTAAAGGCGGTTGTGGAAGCTGATGATACACAATCTACGGCTGAATTAGCAGCAGCTTTCGACGTTAGCGTCAAAACAATATTGGTCCATTTGCGTCAAATTGGCAAGGTAAAAAAGCTTGACAAATGGGTGCCCCACGAACTCAATGATCGCCAGCGCGAAGTACGCGTCGAGACGTGCCTTGCACTGCTCAACAGACACACAAATGAAGGAATTTTGAACCGCATTGTTACCTGCGATGAAAAATGGATTCTGTTTGATAACCGCAAGCGCTCAGCAAGTTGGTTGGATCCTGGTTCAGCACCTAAACAATGCCCTAAACGAAAACTTACCCCTAGAAAAGTGATGGTCACTGTTTGGTGGTCTAGCGCCGGTGTGATTCATCACAGCTTCTTACCAAACGGGGTGAGCATTACTGCAGATGTGTACTGTGAAGAACTGAGCACAATGATGGAGAAGCTGGCGCATCTCCAACCAGCATTGGTCAATCGCTCGTCTCCGCTGCTCCTGCACGACAACGCGCGACCTCATACTGCACAGCAGACGGTCTCCAAGTTGCAAGAACTGTGGTTGGAAGCTCTCCGTCATCCGCCCTACTCACCAGACCTTGCGCCTACAGACTACTACTTTTTCCAGAATTTGGATAACTTCTTGGCGGGAAAAAAATTCAATACCCGAGAGGCAGTACAAAATGCCTTTGAAGAATTTGTTGCCTCCCGTCCAGCTGATTTCTTTAAGAAGGGCATCAATAAACTGCCACTGCGATGGCAAAGATGCATTGATTGCATGGGTGATTACTTCGATTAATACAAATAAAAAAATTCATGAAAAAAATTCGTTTAAATTTTTTCATACAAAACGGCAATTTCATAGGTAAAGACCTATTATTATTCGGATATATAGGCCAAATTACTACAATCATCAAAATCCTTCCCGTTGTTTTTTCGTAAATGAGTAACAACATCCATACTCACAAACCTTAGTTAATTTGGTTTCACATATATCTGATTTTAAAAACGTTCACACTAATCGATATCTGAGTTGATAAACTAATATACGCACAGAATTAGATTTCCACGAATCTGTAAAAAATGTTATGGACTTTGACTGCACTTGTATGTTTGAGCTTCAAACTAATTCTACGAAACATATTTAGTTAAATTGCCAACTACCTAATTAACATTTTATAAGATGTTGTTACGCACATCTTACAATAATGAAAAATAAACAGCCAAAGTGTGAGTTAAAAAGCTTAATTTGCCTATGAAACTGACCTAATACTAACGTGTAGTATTAGGTCAGTTTCATAGTCAAATGAAGCTCCAACATGCAAAATATACAAAATAGATAAACTTGGCCGTGTTCTTTCCGGCCCAAAAGAACTAAAAGAGCTACCCAATATCTTCCCGTGGGTGTTGTAATAGGCTACTAAGGAATACACGAGATAGTGGTGCAGCAGTGCCACCTGTGTAATAGGTATCATCTAACTGCGTTCGCCAACTCGCATGCCAAGTGGGGTGACTAATGAAAGCCCCTGCAATGGCACCGTTATACAAATCTTAGGGGCAGACTTACATATGTCAATCAGTGGACGATATCCGGTTAATGGTGTGATGTGTGAACAAGAATACCGATTATCTAGCAACTTGTTTTGTAAGGGGTTTTTATGGGACATTATTTACACACGTATTACATGTGTAGATAATTACACCCAGACTCTGGAGAAACAGACTTGTTCATGCACACAAATATCTGTCCTGGATGGGGATCTAACCCACGACCTCGGGCGTGAAAAGCAAGCATTTGCAAACCACGCCAACAGGCCCGTCAAAATAAATTATTATTATATTAAAAATATTTTTTGCATTTCATGAACTGTTCTTTTTTTTAACTTGTTCAGTTTCATGAGCAGATAACGTGGCAATAGTGTTCCCTCCACTATAAATAATGCATCCTTAAATATTAAATGCGGTTTTGAAAACAAGTGCCCACAGAAGCCAATTATACATACCCAAACTCACACACAATAAATCAATTTGATCGTAATAATTATTAATGACCAATCAAAAAATTAATAGCCACACGATCCTTATGTTTGCGTCATCCGCCCACAAACCCACATGCTCATGAATTTCGTAGAAGGGTTAATTTTATTAAAGCTCTAATTTTGTACGCCTATGGCTATAAAATTAAAAGGGCGAGCTTTCGTCTAAGTAACTACGCGTGAAATTACTTCCAAATAGATTTATGGATTATATAACGGATTAAATGCGTACTTCCCTACGAATCTCCCATTAAACATTCATTTCAGTAGAGGAGTAGTACATATTTATATTAAATACTAAAATTAAACTGGATAAGAAAATAATTATTTAATAGTAAGAATTAATGCATGGAACAAGCAGTAAGGCATAGAAGAGAAAAATAATCCATGCTGCATAATAATAATAAAATAGAATAAATATCCTGGGACATTATTCACACACGGCCATCTGATTCCAAACTAAGCAGAGCTTGTACTTTGGAAACCAGATAACTGATATATTACATATACTACTTTTATTTTGTAAATACATACTTATATAGATAATTACACCCAGACAAACAGAGGTGTTCATGCACACAAAAATGTCAGTCTTGGATGGGAATCGAACCCTCGACCTGAATCGTAAAAGGCAAGCATTTAGCAAGCACGCCAAGCGGCCCGGCAAATTTTCAATAAACAAAAGAATCTGTGGATGAATCACTTTTCAAGAGCATATTAGGAAACAAAAGACTATATGGCATTTGGCCGTAAAAAAGGTAATGAAGTACCAGTATAGACATGAATTTTGAGGGCTTCAGAGGAAGAATAAAATAGATACAATATATTCTATCTAATCATAATATAATAAAGTGACGAAGTATCATAAAGAATGTATCTCCAAGGATGAGAAAGCTACGGACAAAACTTCTCAAATTGAATTTTCTTAGCACATGTGTAGTGGTTTCAGTTATCAAGAAATGTGGGCGCATGTAAATTAGAAAAGATAAAAACCTAAAAACTGTTTTAGAATTAGCAGACAATAAGAAGTCTGCTCCAACTCAACTGACTACTAAAACTTTACAATGTTTTCTTTACTCGTGCGTAGCAAGTAAAAACATTCTTAAAAACTTCGAAGCTAAATTTAATCGTCGAAGTCGACCCGTCTATTTTGGTAAATAATTCATCAGGCTTTATATAAATTAAGATAATAATAATTTAGAGTTGAATTAGTATGGAGTTTTCATTATGACTTCCATTTACTTCTGACAATAACCAGGACAGATAGTGAACCACAGAGATACAGTTAATTTATTTAAGAACAGTTTAACAATTTTGGTATTGTAAAAATGTATCAACAAACTTCGTTAAACACGCTAGGCCCGTGGTTTTATTTATGACAAAGTCACTTTAGAATAAAACTTTGTCTCCAAAATAACAATTTCGTGATTTAGTAAAAACATATACCGTTAAAAGTATACGAGAATTCATTAATTAACAATCTCTGTTTTGAAGTTTTATTTAACAACTCTTGAAATATTATTATCATGCAACGGGACGGTACAGCTGGCAGTGCGTATTTACAAAGCGAACTAAAATGCAATTACGTAAAATCCCCAAGTTCTGGACATTAACTAATAGTTATTTCTTTAAAGCATATTAGTGACTAGCCCCGATTTTCAAGGGTAGATATCCTTACTAATATTCAAAGTTTATAAAAATTACATATAGAAAAATTTATAATTAACGCCAAATAATAAATCTATAGATAGGTGGGATGTGCAAATAAGTGCACAACACAAAATAAAAATGTAGATCGGAGGTGTTATCGTATAAGAGCAATTTCTTCAAAACAATCGTCGGATGGACTAGATTAGTTATTTGCTAATCTAGTCTAGGAAACTGCCTGGTAAAATAAGTATAAATAAATATACACCGTATATAAAGAAGATTTTAGAATAACAAAAAATAGCCAGTTTATGATTTAAATAGACAAATAATGGTTCTTTACTGAATTCTGAAACGCTTTAATAGACTGAGTGTGTCTTATAATAATGACTTTTATAGCCACCTTTTTATATCTTGGGTTATATTATTGTAATTCTTGTAGGGATTTTATGTTTTGATAATAAAATACAACCCATTTTACGTGGTGATAATGTGGCTGTAAAGAATTTGTGAAAACGGTTAAATAGTTTCGTGTTTATCTCTTACAAATAAACGAACAAAATCTACCATCTAATCTTTTCTATTTATAATATCTGTATAGGTTTAGAAAATAATTGCTGAAGTTTTACTTGGAGATTGACAACTGTATTGAACAGATTTTAAGGTGCAATTATTGCAGAGTTCAGAAAAGAAGGGTCAATATTGCACCTAAATTGGTTTCAACCGTAATTAAACAGAGTTATTATAATTGAAATTTGAAAAACCCCATTGCGTTTGACATCGTACACAGTAATATAACATTGAGATAAAAGTTTCCAAATTGAAACCTCAATATAATCGGTAATAAGTTAGACAGTGTAGTAGTGTTTCTAAAACTCCTTAACCAGCATTTTATAAAGACGAACCTGAGTCTCTTTGGGGCTAAGGTCTGGGATATAGAAAAAGGGAAGTCCTAAAATGAGTTAGACCGATGCAATCGAAAAGATTTAGTAATCAGTAATGTCTAGGAGAAAGTCCAGCTGATTGAATGTGAAACACCTAATTTTAAATCACTCACACTATTCCTATTGTAGTCGTGTTGGAAATGATTAGTTGACATAATAACAATAGCGAGCCAACTTAACCGCAACCGCCTATTGGTTGTTTTGAATATTAGATCATTTCCGTGAAACCCTCGGGATATTACAAACGTGACAGTTACAATATACTTAGTAAGTTACATATGTCATGTTTATGATTCGGCTCCAACGTCAAATACGCACAAATTTGACAGTTTACTTACCTTCAAGTCAGCTCCATCATGATTGCACATTTCATAATAATATTATGGCATTTATGCGAAACATACAAAATTTGTGCGTGTGAAATAGATCTGCCCCTTGCATGTAATTTCTGTGGTTTAATGAGGAACAGGGCGAATGAATACAGTATATTTACTTCTTGGGTCGATTTATGGGAGAGGCTATCGATTATCGTGACACTGCAAAGAAATTGCTACGCGTTAAGAGCCTTTGTGTCGTAATATATGTACCTACGCGTCATAGTAACCTAAAGTGGTGGCTGTCAACACTTATGAAATATTATTTGCTACGGTGGATGTACCTATATTCTGTATACTATGAAGGTAAGAAACAATTTCTGAAAGGGAAATTCCTTAAATTTGTGGGCTCTTATATGTGGGATCTTATATTTCGCCTGATAGCTAGACCCTGTAAGGACATTCACATGAATTTGTGAATACTGTCTTACACTCCGCCAAAAGCTCCCTGAAAACTTATCTAGTATACAAAATATTACCATTTCCGAAAGCAAATGTTGAACTATAGCAGGTAACACACTTTAACTCTTAAAAGTGTTTTTCTTTATACTGCCCTAACTGGGTAGTATAAAGAAATCAAAAAGTATTCGGCTCACCTTTTTTTTATTTTGGACTAGTGCCTCTATCTCTAGCTCATACCCTCCACTGCAACTGCTGTAAGCCAGGATCATCAGTAGCACACAATGAAATGACACTGAGCGGTGAGGCTCAGGCATGTCCCGGGGAATCGTTTTAACTGTCTTGGATCCCGCAACGTATTTAATCAGAAAGAAAAAAGGAGGAGTTAGAAAATGAATAGTTCCACGTCCCGGCTCACCTGATGGTATCCGATTACTTTAGCTAATGGCATCACTACATCGTTCTTCATCATTCTCTTCTACGAACTCTGGTGACTGTACTTGCATACGCCATTACCTCAAGCCTATTGAGGTATCAATTATATTACTAGGTCACTTTAGGAAAGAACGATATAATAATACCTCACTTAAAGTTAACCTCTCTCCTCGGGAGATCGTCTTCTTCCATCTCGTACACAAGCCAAGCAAAGCAGAGTTTATGGACTTGTTTCACTTTTGGTGTCACCATGATTCTACCTGAATTGTTATAAATGTTTTAATAAACTTTTTGATTGTGCACAGACGGAACAACACATTTGGAGGAGACCTGAGAGCAACGGACATCCAGCGTGGGCGCGACCACGGCCTGGGGAACTACATAAGTATGCGACAAGCTTGCGGGCTGTCGGTGCCCAAGACTTTCTATGACATGCTTGATTTTATGACAGAACAGGTAAGTTAGAAATTAATTCCATCTAATTCGACTTTCACCTATGCGCCTAAGAAGAAAGAAAGAAATACTTTTATTCATTGTACACAGCAATACCAACTAATAGGTGTTTAAAAACAACACCTTTTGCTGTGTACCATAAATGGGTGCCAACTTCAACATTAGCTACGGCATGAATTGCTGTAGCGCTGGTATTCTAATTGGCCCCAGTGATTGACGCCATACATATAATTTCGGCATAGGTAGGTATTACAAAACTTAAAAAGAAATTAGATACACTACATACCATTAAAAAGACAAAAGAAGTTATAATAATATGAAAAAGGATATTGAGAGGTGATCCCAATAATAACAATTTATTTATTAAAATCGCTCCAGCCGCTTAGACTTGAAGAAGTAACACACATACACACTCATACATTCACAAACTTTTACTTTTATAATATTAGTGTAATACATATGTATCAAAAAGAAACGTTAACAGCGTCAGAAATAGGTACAAGTTGCTGTATATATATATGTACTGGTTATAGTAATTAACTATAAAGGTGAAATTGCCGTAGCACTAATACTCCAACAGGTCTATTATGGGGATTTTTGTTGTTCAGATGGTAGTAACGAGGCTATTACGCATTTGTGAGGATTTTTTTTCCCTTATATTACTTTTTCAGATTAAAACCTAGACTAGTCAGATGAAAAATCTTTATTAGACTTGACAGAGCGTAGAACTAGATTAACTATGGAATAGGATATTTTGCGTCCGTAACCTCCTTTGGGAAATTAAGGTTTAGAAATGGGCCATTAAGTGCTAGATTAAAAAGTTAAAAAGGTAAATGGGTATTGTACAAGGTACAATAGGTATTGTACAAAAAGAAAATGAACAAACTTACCTATGGCCAGTTTATTTCATTCTTAAATGCTTTCTATCCACTGCCTTCAAACTGAACAAAATAGGATGAGAAATTATAAGGAATAATAAGAATGATAATATCCTGACACATTATCCACACACGGCCATGTGATCCCAAACTAAGCAGAGCTTGTACTATGGAAACCAGATAATTGATAGTAGGTAATATATTGCATATACTACTTTTCTTTGTAAATATATATTTTAATAGATAATTACACCCAGACTCAGGACCAACTCACATGTTCAAGCACACAAATATCTATCCTGCGTGGGAATCGATGCGGGAAAAATAAACAATAGATACGTTAACACTGATTGCACTGATCGCATAGCAATTAAAAATCTAATAATTATATACCTACTGTTAAAAAAGGCCGCCATTTTATGCTATTCGTTCGCCTGTTTGCTTTCTAAATAGTTCTCTATGAGTACTTTAGGTTATTTTATGTTGAGGTAAGAGGTTGTTATTTTATTTTTTTGAAAAGGCAACGCCCGCCATATGTAATCTAATCCTTGTGTTGCGGGGTACTTTACAAACATATAATAGACGGACACAAATAAGATGTTGACATGATCATCTTAATGTGTTTTTCTTGGGTTAATATAGAGGTAGCTTATAATATTTTTTTTTACATCAAAAATTCACTCAGGTAGGCTCCACAAACGGGTAAACTACATTAATACTAAAAACTTTATGCCGACAGTCACAAATACTAATTTCAAAATACTGATTTTCATAATTCCGAATGGTGCAATATTCCGGATATTAGAATTCCGATTTATCATGACTCCTAGTTTCATAATTCCAAAATTTCAATATTGCTATCGTTTCTCATTACTGTTCTCAAAATACCGAGCTTCAATAAATCGAATAACTAACAGTCCGACTTAATGATAATTGGGAACATCAACAATACGAATAGAAAAATTTTGTTTCCCTGGTCCCAATTCTAATCTAACCTAATCCAAATGATTCACCAACAATAGAGGGGATCGGGCACTCAGCGGCTGCATCCAACATGCAAGCAGGCATGCAGCATGCAAGCAGGCATGCAGCATGAAAGCAGGCATGCAGCATGCCAGCAGACATGCATCATGCAAGCAGACATGCAGCAAGCAAGCAGTGCAGTCGGTTTTGCAGCGATTCGTTTCTGTCACTAAATTTTGTAGCACAACATGTTGACTTTTAGTTTATTCGAAGTATTGAAAATCGGAATTCTTCGGACCGAGAACCCTTCAAGCATTGGACTCTTCGAACGTATGAAAAACGGAAAACTAACAAACAAATCACATTTACGACTTTCGGTAAAATAAAATTCGTGATTTTTTATAATAGACATAACAATTCTTAGGTATTATTAAATTCGGTTTTTGAAAATCGGAACATCGAAATTCGGAACAAAATTTTTCGGAGTATTTGGGTGCTCCCTCCACGAACACCATATAGCCATGTTTTACTTTGTTACTACAAAATATTTGCAATATTTTTACTTATCCTACCATTACATCACGAATAAGGTATTTTTGTATAGGTATGTTTAAATGTTTGTTATACAATTACGGCGAAACGGCCAAAAGGGGAATTAATATAGGTTATTCCTGCATTGTATAGCTCATGCACATGAGCATGGACATGGATAAAGAAGCTAGTTTTTTATATTATTAATTTTAAATGATAATAACGATAATCACAATTTTTTGTTTTATTTTAAACTCAAAGACTAGCAAGAAACTACAAGTCACCAAGGTGACCTTGGTCCCACGAAGATATTATCAAAAAACATAAAAAATCGAAGTTCATTTCTATAATATCCGTTCAAGGTATGAAAATAAACGAAAGAGTGTGGAGGCGTTTCATACAGTATTAAAACGCCTCATCGTAGATCTAATGGTAATCTGTGTGGTTAAAAGTTATTAGAAACAATGAATATTCGGACCCTAATTTCTATTCAAATATATCAAAAACCAATTACACAAGTTTAACACAAGGTCTCAAGGCGTGGGAGTAAAATTAATGTCATGCTTGAATAGAAACTTCTTGCCCCAAAGCATTAAAATTACTGTTTACAAAATAAGTTCTGACTTTTAATGAGAAAAGAAAATTTTATCATTTTTTTTATATTGGACTAGTTTTATAATCATTATCATAAGCCTGATATCATCCATTGCTGGACATAGGCCTTCGAGAAAGGTTTCTATAACATTGCATGGAGGGATTTGCCTTAGGCACCGCGCTTGGCATGTGAGTTGCAGACCGCAGTTAGGTGGGTGTATTCCTTAGTCGCCTTTTACGACACCCACGAGATAATATGGGGTGGCCCTATTATTCTTTCTCGGCTGGAAACCACACGGCCATTTTTTATAATATCTATTTGTATTTTAGGGAATGATTTCATTCTTCAAGTTAATGGTAAAATCGTTAGCTTTCAGTGAACACGAAACCTATTGAAAATGTAAAATTTTAATTTGTAAAAATAAATTTAATTCACGAAGCGATTAGAGTATTGTTAAAAGACAAGGTCATGATCAATGTTGACCTCGTATTAGCTTTTGAAAAGTCTTTTACCTTTATTTTCACTTGACATCGAGACGAGTGACAAGAACTGTCTCGTTAAAGCTAAATTTAGTCTTATTTGAATCCTGTGACATTAATATCACTTAATAAACCTTTATTATGTTTAGTTTTAGTTGTAATTAATGTGTGGCTGTTTGTTTTTGACGTAGTTTCAATGTTAGGCCATTTTCTGTAGCCATATATGTATATTAAAATGAGATCTATTATTATTTTTAGACTGGCCTCATGCTGCTGATAAGCCAGAGGTCGTGGGTTCCATTCTTACCCGGGACAAATCTTTGTGTGATGAACACAATTATTAGTTCTGCGTCTTTGTGTAATTTATCTATAACATATATGTATTTAGAAATATATTGGTATGTTAATCAGTTGTCTGGTTGTTCAGTAAAATAGCCATTATTTTTCGATGAATGATATAATAATATAGGGCTTAGGTTAAAGCCGCTTCCCAAAATAAGATTAGAAACATATCGTTATACAGATTGTAATCATAATCGTAGACGAGTCATAAACGATGTGTGAACGAGTGTGATCTACTGCTGAAATGTATTTATTTGAGCTTGTTACAATGTAGACAAGATAATTAGGCATTAACATACAGGGTGTGTTATAGATTGATCGATATGTTACGATTTATGGATTCAGGATTTCAGGGGCAGAATTTGTGGTTTGAAATGTGTCCTCTTGTATGTTGTTTTTGAGACAATTTGTGTATTTCGTATAACAATTAGAATTACATGACAGAACCGACAGTAATGCGCGGGAAGAATCCCATGTATATTTAACTTTTTAAAGTCTTAAAAAAAGAAGAGTGTTGCACAGATAACACTAAAAAAAATACTTTCAAAGTTAATAGTTTAAAAGATTTGTTCCCAACGAGTAACACCCTCAAATGTCACACTGTTACTCGATGGGAATTTCTACAGAAAAAAATCCCAACCAGTCACACTGTTACTCGATGGGAACACACTGTTACAGAACTTAATGAAAATAAGAAGTATTTACCAATGTTGTTATTTAATTAAAATCAACAAAATAACAACATTGGTAAATACAGTTACTTAATTACGGACGTTAAATGTTAACATGTAAATTATTAACATTCGAGTTCCCATCGAGTAACAGTGTGACTGGTTGGGATTTTTTTCTGAAGAAATTCCCATCGAGTAACAGTGTGACATTGAGGGTGTTACTCGTTGGGAACAAACCGTTTAAAACAGCGCCATCTAATGGATAAAATGAACACCAACTGCGATAGATGGCGCTATGCGTTAACACGATACTATAGGTCATTTACTGTAAAGATGCATTTGTGAATTTTGTTTAGGTTTTTGAGCCGCCGGCCGCCCATTACACTTTTTATTTGTTTTTACCTATATCATGTTAATTGCCGTCCAATGAAAGTATTTTACTTTTCCTTAACTTACTAGTATTTCCAGTTACGTGTAACTTAGATTATCGCACCTTAGAACCTAGATTGACCCTAGTGTATTGTACACTTACCGTATAAAAGTAGACAAACCATAATTTCAGTTAGTAGTATCAAGTTTGCCATATTCCCCCTTACTCTTGACGATTATTACCCGGGAAGTTGTTATCAAGGCGAGTAACGAGGTTATGGTCGCGACCTTGCCTGCTATTATGTTTGATCTCTATTACAAAAGGCCTTTATAGTTGGATCATGACCTGTTTATAGTTTGAGTTTATGGGTCGTCCAGGAGCTATTAAGGATTAGTTTCCACACGAGGAGTTCTCTCTTCTTTGATTCATGTAATCGTTACTGAATGGTTTTATAGCATTATATGGACACATTTATAATTGTATTTATATTGTAAACTAGCTGTGCCCCGCGGTTTTACTCGGGTTAAACTTTATAAATTATCACAGCTCCTCCCTCTTAGATGATAGCGTGATAATATGTAGCCTATATGTTGACCCGACCTCTTAGTAATATTGATGCAAAATTTGAAGTAAATCCATTCAGTACTTTATGAGTTTAGCTCGGACATACATACAGACCAACAGACAAAAATTCTAAAAACTATATTTTTGCTTCGATATGAATGTAGATAACGCCCCAAGTATCCTTTTAAAAAAATATTCAATGTACAGTTTTGACTTTCCTACATTTTTATTATATGTATAGATATAGATGTGAAAATTTGTATGGATGTTTGTTACGTAATCACGCAAAAATTAACAAACGGATTTGGATGAAATTAAGAATTACAAAAGTTAATCCCCTATACTAACACATAGGATACTGTAAATTGAAAATATCGGGTAACATCACGGGGCGCACCCAGGATAGATATTTGTGTGAACGAACATGTCTGTCCTGTCTGCCAGCTTGGGTGTAATTATCTGTATAAGTAGGTAATTACTTACAACACAAAAAAAAATTGTTTCCTTGATTTTTATAAATAATAATAATTGACGGGCCTGTTGGCGTGGTTGGTAAATGCTTGCTTTTCACGCCGGAGGTCGTAGGTTCGATTCCCACCCAGGACAGATATTTATGTGCATGAACATGTCTGTTTGTCTTGAGTCTAGGTGTATTTATCTATATAAGTATGTATTTACAAAAGAAAAGTAGTATATGTAGTATATCAGTTATCTGGTTTCCATAGTACAAGCTCTGCTTAGTTTGGGATCAGATGGCCGTGTGTAAATAATGTCCCAGGATATTATTATTATTACATCCTGGGACATTATTAACACACCGTCATCTGAACCTTAACTAAGCAGTGCTTGTACTATAGAAACCAGATAACAGATGTATTTTTCTTTTGTAAATACATACTTATATATGTCATAATCTTTTCATCTTACTCCGCTCTCATAGTACCTATCATAAATGTTTGTTGCTGAATCATGGAAATTTTCTGAACGGATTTGGATGAGTGGAATGGAAATAAGATTTGTTCTGAGTAATCCGAATAACACTGCGATTATTATCATATAAAATTATGCGCACAATAACAAAATTATTGTATATTATTTTGAAATTAAAAGCTGTGAAGAAGTTTTAAAAACATTTGCATATCGGGAGGGTTTTCAATTGAAAATTTGATTTAATACTGCTTACTAGGCAGCTTGTTTATTTTAAGTTGGTAGTATGTGGAACAAATAGTAACATTATTTTAATAAAATGAGTTCTCTTCAAAATAACACATCATATATTTTATGTTTTCAATATTTTGAACAATGAAATGTTAAGTTTTTTTTTGTACAGATAAATTGAACTCATTATAGTGTGACTATTCAATATTTCATGTTTCTACAAAGGTCCATATTTTTTTTTGATTTATTCGAATTTATATCTTAAAATTATAAGTATATAATCTTCACGAGCTACCATATATTTCGAAATGGACAATGCCTATAGCCCGATTTCTTTAAAATGGATGAAATGAAGCGGTATATTATATACCTTAAAAAGTTTTTTTAATCTATTATTTCCTGTAGCTTCGACGCAACGCAAAATCTATTCACGATCAAGAGTATTCCTACACTATCAATGCTCAGTTAATTTATTATGCAAGCATTTAGCTTTTTTTTTGAGAAACGCGTTAACAGCAAACTACTATATTATTTTATTTTTATTTATTTTAAACTTTATCAGAAATAATATAGTACATAGGCGGACTTAATGCCATAGGCATTATCTACCAGTCAACCTTTGAGCGGTGCAGAAAGATTAAGGCAGGTGCACTAAAATTGTCAATTAAAAACATATCACTTACAGTGGGACAAGGATCTTTATGAACGTGACTGACATTTGTGGGAGGGCGACACTATGACGGCAAGGGTTGCTTTTAAGAAAATTTCGCTAATATAATGGGAACATTTTACAATGGCAATAGACTGTATCCATTGTATTTTTTATCAATTGTATAACTTTGACGGGCCAGTTGGCTTAGTTCGATTTTTTTATTCCCACTCAGTACAGATATTTGTGTGCAATAACATGTCTGTTTTTCCCGTGTCTGGGTGTTTATCTATAAGTATGTATTTACAGAAGTAGTATATCAGCTATCTGATTTCCATAGTACAAGCTTTACTTAGTTTGGGATCAAGATGGCCGTGTGAGAATAATGTCCCAGGAATATCTAACTCCAAAAGTTTATTGAGTACCCGATATATTATTGATTTATTTTGATTTATTATTTATACAAGGGAAGAAAAATGTCATTATCTTTATAAATAAATTTATTTCAAAATTAATATTACATTTTTATTAACTAATAAAATTAAAAATAATTCTTAATACCCCATTAATGTAAAAAATCAAACGAAAAATTAATACACGAGTGCGACTTAAAAATCAAGCATGGTAACATTTCCCTATCGCGGCGGAAAATCGTTCGTTAACTTTTCAAATGGAATTATCGGGCCTTCCCTGTGTTTTTCTTTCATGAACTTTTAGGAATATTTCCCCGACACCACATTTTATCACTTATGGCATTTTGCTAGTGTTTTTAACTATAAAATACAATAATAAACGTAGGAACAACAGTCAAGCTGCATTGCTATTGTTGCAGCAAAGCTGCAACAATAGCAAGCTGTAGTAAAACTGTCAAAGAGACACTTTATAAGATGGCGGCGTTAGTTCCACTTTCAGCCACGTTCATAAATATCCTTGTCGCACTATACTGCTGTCATTCTGTAACTTCAACCAATCATCAATCAAGCGTCTCTAGTTCATAAAAGGAACTAATTACAGAACTGAATGTATGACTGAAATTGTTGACCGTAAAACTGAATGTTAAATTTCGTTGTTTCGTACTGCCACTGGAGCTATAATCTGTGGTATATATTCTCTTTGGCAGACTTGTCAAAGAGCTGTCAAAAAACACACGGGACTCTCTCGCGTTGTGGTCGTATTCTTAAGTTAAGTTTTATGTGCTTATGTTTTTTAGAAAAATACTATTCTAAATACAAGTCGTATCATTTACACACACCCAAATCGTTATCAAACGAGATATGACATTCATTTGGCTAGTTTTAAATATTATTATAAGTGTACGACAAAATGTAATTTGAAATGGAATTCAGATGGTGTATCCATCAACATTTCGTAGAAACGTAAAATGATAAAGTAAAAGCTGTACGTGCAAACCGCAACCCCGCAAATTGGCAAAATGTATCATACGGTGGCTGCGTAGTACTAAAATGCTTCCTCGTTAATTTCCTTGACATTATTCTACGTATTTTTCTCATATCTATTTATTTACTCTTTCAAATATAATTCAAGTCGCTTAGTCCCATAATGGATATAAAAAAATCAGTGAGGTTAAGAATCAAATCAATTCAAATCAAATCAAAATTCTTTTATTTTCTCTTCACAGAGAAATACAGGCTCTAATTAAAACAAATACATCTTAATTATGGTTTTGGTACTAAGTTAGAACCTAACTTTGTGCCCCAACCATAATTAAGAGTATGTTCAGCTCATGAACCTGCTAGGTGGGTGATGGGTGACCGCTTAGGTCTTAATTTGTAAGCGTCTTCGTGCGTCTCCTTGCTTCAGCGGAAATGTAAATCTTTGGTAATAAGACCATATTGTTGTACAACTATAGTATAAGAGTGAATACCTAAACAACTTAACAAAAACTTTAACTATACTACCAAGTCCGTAAAAATGGATACGGTCCATGTTATAACGATTATAGTAGCTGATGGACTACTATTCATAATATCTATGCATCATTCATTGCGGAGACATTCCCCATCCCTATCTGGTACTATTGGCAGGCAAGTACACAATTATGTGTGGCATTCTGTATGTTATTTCCCCTGTCAGTCGACAAGGATCATCAATAACAACAAAACATAAAGTGGTGTGCACTGGCGACGATTTAGTTATGTTTAAAATAATACTACTGGCAAGTCGACTTGGTTTTATTGTTATTGACCCTTGTTCAGTGCACAAACGCCGTTAGAGTGAATTAGCGTTCGACTTCTCTGCGCATATCGTTTGGGCAGAAGTAATTAATTATAAATTTTGCACACCTTGGAACATAAAAGCGAAACACAGTTAAAAAGTTAGGCGACTGACGGCTTCAAGAAATCCAACTCAAATTATTCCTCAGGTGTGCAAACATATTAATTTGAGATGTACTCGTACTGTGAACCTTACCCATATGTGGTTAGACACCTAATAGGTATTCCATCAGCCTAATAATAGCCCGGTAATTAATTATTCAGCAACCCACACGATTAATAGTCAAAACTGATATTATATAAGTATTTTGTAAAGGTTGGGTAATAGAAACCCTGTACATATATCATAAAATAGCTGCTCACTCTAACTTAATCCGGCTTAAAAGTAAACTAAAAAAAGATATATTAAAATATATTACTCTATTTCTCAGTTGAAATTCTTTGTTTCTCAATGCAGAAGTTCCTTTCAATCTCATTTATTTCACCCGCCATTTTTCTCAAAAATCCAAATTATTAATATTTCTTTGTTTATTGTAAATAATAACAATATGCAGATTCAAAATGTGTCATATTTTAACTAATTTTTTTTATTATTACGTACAAAAATGTTAAATAGCAAACCTAATATTAACAAAAGTGCTTAACGAAATGTTGCTTTATTCCTTCTTTAGATGGTAGGATGGATTAAGAAGTAATTTGACCATAATTTGGGCCTTACTCATTTCAACCAATACAAATCACTTTTATATATTATACAAGCTACATTCTAATAGACTTTCTTATTCACCAGAACGTCGCTACTCTACAAAGCCTTTACGAGACGCTTGAAGATGTGGAACTAGTGGTCGCAGGTTCCCTCGAAGCCTTGGTGCCGGGAGCTCTCGCCGGACCCACCTTCCTATGCATCCTTACTGAGCAGTTCTACAGGACACGAGTGGGAGACAGATACTTCTATGAAAATGGAGCCGACTCTTATACTGCCTTTACGCTAAGTAAGGACAAATAAAAATACCACAGCAGAATAATGTTTATGTACAACCTCAGTGTTCTGGACATATATAATTGATACTACCCGTGAAAGAAAGCTAATAAACTTATCTTTAAACTATTTACCATTACGACTTGTCATAATGAAAATTCGATGCCGTACATGTCTGAATATTTTTTAATGATTTTACTCTCTTAGCCAATTAAACTACATATGTCTGGCTTGTTTATTGTTGTTGGCTTGTTATTCGGAGGCTACTGGCAGTATTTTTTTAAAGATTTTTCGTAAATAAACATGGCATACATAATATAACATGGCAACATACTAATTTTGTAATGTTATACTCAATGTTAAACTTGACGACATCGTGAATTCTATTTTCGTCTCGATTTTATTTGACGTCCTTAAAATTTCCCGTTTACGCCTTTTCTGGTTAAATTAAACGGCGGTTGTTAATATCTTGTAATTAACAATAAAATCTATCAAAAACCACGCTGAATGATAATGCACCTAATCCCAAATCTTTAAAAATAACTAATTTTAAAACCCAGCATAGACCTAAATACAAACCAGGAGCTAACCAAAGAGTCGAAAAAGCTAGTAATTTTAAGAGCATGTCTAACCTACACGCAACGAAATTTGTATCTAATTAGAGTAAAATGAATGTCTGGCGACAGCGGTTGCGTTTGGCTGGCAAGACAAACAAATATAAACAAGAAATGATTCTTACATTTCACCCTTAGATACGATAAAGTCTGAATTTATTTGGTCAGATTAAAATCAAGCGTACATATTATTTTTTTTGGAATTGTCATTGTCATATATATTAATAATGCTTGACGATTTTCATACTGTTGTCACCCCGTCTGATAAATATAATTGTTGTAATGCGTTACAAAGAAAGCTTTATGGTGTTTTATGAAATATATCAGACAGTTGTTTTAAATACATCTCATATATCATATAAGAAAAGAGACTAGAAATATTTAATATTAATTCATGTTATTTAAGGTAATTAGAATAACGTTATAAGCATGTAACGTATTTAGTTTAACATATGCATATTTAAATAAAATGGCTAATCTTTATAAACAAAAGAATTCGTAATAACGCTGACAGAGGGAGCGTCACCAAGAAAGCGAACTGTTGAATATCAAGGCTAAAGTGCTAAAGAGGCTAATACCAGCTAACTTCGTTAAAACAAAAACTTTGAAATTACTTTCGTGCCTTCATAGAGATCCCACTTTTACTGACTGTAAAGAAGTTTAAAAGTAAAAAAATCTGAATACTATTTTCAGACACTAAGAACTTAAATTGTTAAGTGTTCTGCGCAAAATGTTACTACTGGGATTTCAGAAAACGTGCGCTGGTCTCGTTTTCTTTATTTATTTTCTACGTGACGATATTTTTGGCTAACCAAACCCATGTCACACTTTATTATTTGCCAACTCTTGACATAAATAGCGACAGTTCATCTAATAAATAACTTTGGCCCTCGTATTTTTCGCAAAACAGACAATAAAATGGGAATAATGGCAATTACTTATTCACCAGATATCAGCCATGTGGCATCATATGAAAAACTTTTTAACAGGTACCCATCTTTTGTATATCCAAGGTCCACAAGGTTTCACAGTTAGAGGCTCAACCGGGTAAAAAAGAAATAAAAATACCATGCAATCTTAAATTCATTGTGAATCTAGAAACTATGGTTAAAATTATGAGGAAGTCCTATTTAATAACTTAAAATTAGTAACTTTATTTTTTAACATCAACACGTCCGATCCAATAATAACAAATTCATCGACTGATTTAACTAATAATGATGCCAATAACAATAACATGTAGTAACCCAAAATTCTTTAGTAATGATTGATTTTTAAAATAACTAGAATTAATAGAGATATATTATAACTAAATACTTAAAGCGTTAAATTAAAGGTATTCTAAATGTTGTTGTATTGGTAATGTTTCCAGAATACTGGCAGCATTACCACGCTGTACTTATTTGTTGAGCAAAATATATGCCAGCATTCTGGAAATGCGTCGCCTCAACAAGGCGTGCATCTATTTCTTTATACATTGTTTTGGCTGGTCCCCACGGCCCTATTGCTTCCATCTCAAAAGGCGCTAATATGTATCCGCTATCAAATGTACTATATTTGCACCTCTTGAGGGCCTCAGGCTTTTAGTTTATATTATTATTGACAAAATTTCCTATTTTTATTTCTCCTTAAATATTCGTGTCAATAACTAAAGAAGTTAATAAACAGATTTATAAGATAGGTACATTCTTTAAAATATATATATAGAATTGAAGTAGGAGAAATAATATAATTAGGTGATTTTTTGCAAGGAACGTCTGATGTCTTCATAGAATATTCTAATAACGACCTATGCCTCTAGCACGAGTTCCTGCAGTTTACTTACTCGATCACACGTCCAGTTTCGTCCCATACATTGAGCACCACAGTTTTAGTTCTTAATAGTTTCCGCGAGAGGCGCTGGTGCTCAATGTATGGGAAGAAACTGTACGTGTGATCGAGTAAGTAAACTGCAGGAACTCGTGCTAGAGGCACTAAGGGTCAACTGTATTGGATATAAGTATGAATTTCTATTAAAATCTTAGGTCAGTTGGAGGCGATTCGCAAAGGTGCCTCCATGGCACGTCTACTCTGTGACAACGGTAACGACATCCGTCTGATGCAGCCGAGAGCCTTCCAGCTGGTACATCATGGGTAAGTTATTTGAGAGCAGCAATCCTTGTTTAAAGCTAGGAACAAATGATTTACTAACTACCGTCACTATTAAATCTTGCGACAATTTATTCCTTACGAGTATAAGAGGTATTTTTATTGAATTAGTGAGCGTTATCTTAGAATATCATCATGACAAGGAACAGTCTTCCACTGCTAGATGCAATCCTCCCCAAGAATCTTCACATTGGAATTGCGTTTATCATTTCGAGGTAAATGCCAATTATACCGTCTCCTCACCGTAGCCTAGTTGGTAGTGATCCTGCCTACGAAGCTGGTGGTTCTGGGTTCGAATCCCGGTAAGTGCAAATATTTGTGTGATGAGCACGAATATTTGTTTCCGAGTCATGGATGTTTTCTATGTATATAAGTATTTATCTATCTATATAAGTATGTATATCGTCGCCTGGTACCCATAGTACAAGCTTTGCTTAGTTTGGGGCTAGGAGGATCTGTGTGACATTGTCCCCAGATATTATTATTATTATATTATTATAAATACGATAGCTTATTCCTTTCTCAAGGGTTGGCAACGTACTTGCAGCCCCTCTGGTGTTACAGGTGTCGATGAGCGGCGTTGATAACTGACCATCATGTGACTCGCTTGCTCGTTGGCCTTGCTATTAAATATATTCAAAAAAGTTATATATTGAACATTATTGTCTCGAAATATTCGGCCTAATATGGGAAATTAAGTTATAGAATATCAAAGTTACCAGCAAGGAGGGTCGCTGTAACTCATCCGAGGAGGGAGATATGCTTTGGTAATGCGCAATGCTCATTCTCGCAAACGTTTACGACCAGGGGGACTGTATTCTAGTTAAACTAACTTAATCTTATAACGAAAATATATTAATTATTTATAATTTTGTTTCAGAAATAAGATCGTGCCGTGTGATCAGTTACCGTTCGTTGACCTCACTTTATGGCAAGACGCAAGGGGCCACTAAAAGAAATAAATAAACTGTAGTACGAAACACTACGAATAAACAGTTTCCGAAAAAATTGTTTTAACTTAAGAGTCAATTTTCTGTTATGTTATTGAGAATAACAATTGTCAAATCCAACTGAAAAAAAAGAACTTAGTTACCACTAGTAATTATTATTTTTTACTAAAATACCACTAGGTACTCCATACACCTTTAGCTTTTATTAGCAATATATTTTACTTATGTGCTATGTTTGTACTGCCGCTAGCACATTAAGCTACCCCAATCTGTCAAATTTCTTCAATTGAAAGAGAGCCTTATGCTTATGTGATAAAGTTGAAAATCTATAAAAAAAAATTGACAGATTGGGGTAGCTGGATGTGCTGGAGTCTGTATATTTGGGTGGTAATTGAACTATACTAGATTAACTATATATCTTCAACAAATATTCGCTTTACGATGTAAATAAAATCACATAGAGACACAGCAAAAGTATTTGTTACTGCTTAATTAAATGAACTCGTAAACATGCTTAAGATACAATTATAGTTACTTACCGCTCTTGTTAGGAATGTGTTGAATTTATTTCGTATCATAGCACACAAAAGCTTTATCATAGCATACAAAAGCTTTATCATATCATACAAACCTTACCACAGTTGGAACAAACTTATTTAAAAGTTCAGGAAATTATATCACAACCATAAATACGTTTTAAATGGTTATTTTGTTTGCTTTTGTAGGAAAAGCAAACATAATAACCAAATGAAATGTATGGTACTATAGCTTAACCTTTAAAAAGGTGGTAGAGACAACATCAATTGCAACCAAATCTCTTTGGAATAAGGTCCAAAATTAATGAAACATAATAAAGCAAAGCCTGGTTGAGGGTAAAAAAAATACTACCAAAATGAAAAGAAGATTTCATTAGTTGGAAAACTATTTCTGGGTGTCTGAGTAACTGGTTTTCTTTGACAGCGTAACGTCCAAATGAACATGGATTGCATTTTATATCCAAAAGCGAATTATATAATATATTCAAAATCCCATTCTGCCATTCAAAATCTTTTCCTAGATGGAATTTTAGATTTTCGTCAATAAGGATAAACTATATTATAATAATATAATTGAAAATATAAACTAGATACCGGTCAGGCTTTAAAACATGGGAGAAGTACAAGATTTATTGTGAAGCTGCCAGTCTTTGAGTAAGGCTTCAAACCTAAGTGTAAATATTGTAACGATTGGGATTAGCTTTTGGTTCAATAATTCGTTGGCTAAAAACACATGCAAAAATGTTTCGGTTCGATATTCTTATATGAAGTAACGGCTGCTCAAATGATATAGAACCAAATGTCTGAATCGATTTTGATGGCGAAGATGTCAATCCGTGAAACACTTCGTTGATTTAATATTAATCCCAAAATTGCTACGATTGTTTGTTGAAAGTTTTTAAGAGATTTTTGTTATGGATAGTAATTTCACGTGGTTTTAAAAAGACCGTAAGTTAGCTATTTAAATCCGTTTAATAATGTAGCTCTTAGAAACCACTTAATTTTCTTAATATCATTTACTATTATAGTTCGCTAGTGTCATCGAAAATTCATGAAATTAAGTTTTAAGTTAAATCATAACTAGAAAGAAATAATAAGCTTATGTTTGGTCCTTGCTTAGAGTATTAAGTATAATAATATATTTATAAATGTTTTAAATAAGAATATGAAAAGGAAAAGGAAATAAAGATATAATAATAAAATGGAATGTATATAGTAAGTTTATTAATAAGATAAAAATTGATGGCCATGATTAATTTTCACCTGAATAAAAATCCTTCCCTATTATTATATATAAAACTGTAACTGATGTTTGCTTGTTTATTTAAATTATTTTTACAAAACTAGATAGGTATACACCGTGACCTTTTTATCAACAAACTACAGGGTTATTTGTAAAACACCAACAACCTCCCAGGGCTAACACCATAAGCAATAACTTTTGTTCTACAAGTTCGGACATACTATCTAGGATACAAAAAATACATGAAAAAAAATATATTTAATTTTTATTGTTGCACTGTCGGGACATTTGTAGGTCTATGTTTCAGTCATAGACAAAAGGAAGACGCGCGAACGACGGACGCTAAGATCGCGCGCGTCTTGGTGATGCTCGTAGAGTTATAAACATTCAATCGGGAATTAAATTAATAGAAAATAAAATCTAACATATTATCAAAAGTTGTAAACAAAAAGTTGTTCCTTATGGTGTTAGCTATCTAGTACTGGGAGGTTATTGTTGTTTTAGAAGTAACCCTATATATATCTCTTAATTTATGTTTTTAAGTTTATGGTTACTAAGTTATATCTATCTTAGCGTGTAAAGGCCATTACTTATTATTATTGTGTGCTTAGTTTGTAGTTCAATGTGTTAATGTTCAAAATTATATTTAATATATATATTTAACATATGTGAGCGGGTATATTGATAATGTCTTAATCTAATCTTGCATGTTGTATTCATGTTCAGTTCATGTACTTCATTTGTAATTAATTATATGTAAGAAAATGCGTGTGAAAATAAAAATAATAAAGTATTCGTGTATACATTTTGTAATGTTTTTTAAACCTTCAAGTTAGTAATCCGAGCATGTTGAAAGAAAATGCAAATCTGTTGTGTCGTAATATTAATCGTTCGTTTTGACACGGAGTCTTTGCTAATACAATTAAAGTATATATTCACAAAAAGTGCTTAAAAAGTAATATTAATAGTTACACAAAAATCGCACTTATATCAGTTGTATCGAAAATGCTTGAAAAACAAATGCATGTTAAGGTTAAAAAACTTTTTAAAAAACAATATTAGCCAAAGAACAAAATACATTCCAACAAAATAAATCACTCACATGACTTGTATCTCACGTGAATAAACAGTAATTTCAAATAACAAAGTATCTTGGGACAACTAACACACTCCCGATCCCAAATCCCTAAGCAGAGACATACAATATATTCTAGATAAGATACCCGCAGACTCAGAATAAATAATTGTGTTCATCACAAAAATATTTATCTTACGTGGGGATCGAACCCATGACCACTGGCTTACCACTAGACCAACAGGCTAGTCAACCGGATAGTAACCGAAACAATTGATTAGAAACCAAAATTCTTATTAGTTTTATTTTTGACATGACGAAAATATCTACTTAGTAAGTTCATAAATCGTCACAGTTCTATCTTAACCTGGTTAGAACTATGACGATTGTGACACAACCGAACTATTGTTGTGGATAGATCGTGTTGTGACCGATTGGTATTACAAACACACAGTAAAATTTAACTGTGTGTTAACAAAAGGACACAGTATTTTTAACAATTTCGTAGTGATAAAACATTTTTAAACACGGTTATAGTAATCCAGTTCAGTCCTGTGGTTTTCTGATGTGATACTGGACGTCGATTAATCGTTTGGGATTAGTTTAACTTTTTGTCTGGATATATAAGCTTACAATATATTAATGTTGGGAATTTAAATACGAACCTACAAAAGTGTTAATAATTTCTGCCAAATAATATTCTAAATGACACCCGTTAGCTCATCGCGTGGGCTGTGTCAATGGTAACATTGACGATTCCATTTACATAAAGCGATCTCGTCACTTTATGCAAGTCTATAATTGGCTATAAGATAATTGGACTTTATGTTAGGGATACTACTACTTATCGTATCGTATTAGAGTTGTTCAAGCCACCCATCAGGCCTCTGACAGGGCTGTCTGTTACCTATAGGCTACAACCGGGACTGTCGTGAGCTTGACGTGACTTCCGAAGCACGGAGACGCTCAGAAATTAAACCACTTTTGTAGTCACCCATCTATGGACTGACCGCGAGCCTAGTTGCTTAACCTCGCCAATCATTTACTTCCAGTCCCGGGTTCAATACCCACGCAACAACTAAGTATTTCTGTTTCCCATTAATAGTTATTCTGAGTCTGGATGTACTTGTGTCCGTCAATTAAATTTTTGTATAGGACTCAAAGGTTTAATATTAAGGTTTAATAATTAATATAAAGTGTGCGGGCGTAGTCTTAAAAAAGGTCAGGATTTCATTCATAGACAATGTAAATTATAGGGCCATCTAACATCGCACTCTTCGTGCTTCAGCATCAGCATGCGAGATTAAATTAATGGTCGTAAGCAAATGCTATGTCACTCTCAGTTTGTAGTCGTTTGGTAGACGGCTTGAGATTTCACTGGCCTTTATTGTCCGGGTAATAAATTATAATACAAAAAATGCCTTCTAAGCTAACTAGAACCGTAACGTAAAAAGAATATTAAGCAATAAAATAAATAATAAAAATAATATACGTTCTTCACTTATCGCAATACTCGTATTTTTTTAACATGCTTTTATTAGCTTCACTTGTAACTAACCATGTATGTAAGAAAATCTTACAATCTTAATTTTACCCACTTTCCGGTCTCCGTTTAGGATAATATTTTGCACACGCTCTGAGTTTTGATGACAATACGTCATGACTAGCTAAGAAACGTCATTACAAATCCAATATGGCGGCCTCCCCAAGATGGCGGACGGGCTATATGAAATGCACCCCCATGATAATATGGGTATCAAATCAAATGAAAGGGTTTGCCGTCAGGAATACGAAAAAATAGTCATTTGACTTAAATCCAACATGGCGGACATCCAAGATGGCGGATTGGCTATTTGAAATGCACCCCCATGATATTTTGTAATTTTTAGTGCGAGTGATAAAAGCGTGTATTCAGTTTTTATATAATATAGGAAGTGTTTCGTGCGAGCGCGGGCTCGAACTGTCTAGAACTTAACTAATATAAAAAAAACAATCTACAAACTAAGGATCGCGCCGGAGGACACTCCATTTGGGTTTCATTGGCATTGGTAGATTCCGTTGTTTACGGGGATGTTCTGTGCAACTGTAGCTCTACGTTAATACGAAAAAAGATAGGCCTGTAATTCGATTGGAAATTGGAGAGGCAGTAGTTTGATGTAATCAGATGAAGTTGAATGTTAGGTGTAGAGTACAAGAGTAGTTCTGTAGAAAAAAGCCACTGCCCAGTGGCCTGTTTGAACTACTGTTGTTGCAGACTGTAATGCTTTTTGCAGCTAGTAACTAAAAGTACGATACTCAAGTATTCTTTAGAAAATTATTGCGAATAAGAGTCGAACAATTCGGCTACCGTTACATTTATCTGCCTGTGACCATTTGATATTTAACGGTAAGAGCAAAATATTAAATTCATGTGTTTTCCTATGATATCAATGTCATAATTAGAGAATATTATCCGGATATCCGCCAAATAATATATCCGGATATCAATTGCTTCATTATTCGGATAATACGCATAAAACGGAAAAATTTCGACAAATAAGCCAAAGCTAGTAGAATTTTTAAAGCACGCATTATTCAACGCCGGTAAATGGAAGTGGTTAGTACATTAAAATACTAGCACAACCCTACGAAATTCTATAAATATATAATACCTATTCAGTATTTCTTATAATATAGTACCAGTAACAGGATTCGTTTTTCATTTATTATAAAATACTTGATTGCTATTGTTACTAAAATTGCGGATAGTGATGACGATGGTGATGACGTTGCATTTATACATTTACAACAGCAAAGAACATGTGATGAATGTTTGTCAATTAAAAAACATTTAAGCAAAGAGGTTGAAAAATCCATATCAAGCACACCATCAACATCCACTGCATTCTCAATGCAAAATGAAGTCTTAGGAACTCTATGCCGAGTATAAATAGCACTCTTCGATAGAAGAGGTCCAAGAAATCATCATTTTAGTCAAATACATGACTATCTTATGACCATTCCTCCAATGTGGAAACACAGAGTCAACTGACGAAACTAAAGACTGAAGATGGTAGAATCGTCACGTCTAAATCTTAGTTGCTGGCAGAGATCGAGAAGTTCTACGGACAGTTGCATACGACAACGCAGCCACCTGTCTATAGTCATGCCGTGGATCCCAGAGCACGAAAAATCTGACATTACACCGAGGACATAACGTACATTAGCCTGTATGAGATTAAAATGGCTCTCAAACAACAAGGCACCTGGTGATGATGGAGTTACTTGAAAGGTTCTGGACGCAGGTGGTACACCAATCCTATAGGCCCTTCAGAAGTTATTTAACACCGTCATACTAGTTGGTCGAACGTCACAAGCATGGCCCAGAGGTGTGGTGGAGCTCTTCTTCAAAAAGGGCGACAAAACCCTATTGAAAAGTTATATACCCATTTACAAGAGTTTTCGAGGGTCATTAGGAACCGTTTCGCACGGTTTGACAACTTACAGCCTCCCGAACAAGCTGGTTTCCGAAAAGGCTTTAGCACCATAGACCACATACATACACTGCGGCTAGTTGTACAGAAAACCGAACTGTATAACCGGCTACTATGCTTAGCGTTTGTGGACTATGAGATAGCCTTCGACTCGATCGACACCTGGGCCGTTTTGCGATCTCTCTAAAGGTGCCAATTCGACAGGTATATCGAGTTGTTTGCAAGAAAATACACTACCTATGACAGTGTGACTCCAGGACCAGAACTAGAAACCTATCCACTTGCAGCGAGACGTGAGACATTGTTCACCGATGCATTGGAAGATGTCCTCAAGCTTCTGGACTGGAAAGGCTTTGGCATCAATGTCAATGACGAGTACAGCACCCACCTTCAATTTTCCGACGATATAGTAGACATGGCTGAGACCTTGGAAGACCTCGGTACAATGCTCGATGGCCACAGCAGAGTCTCTGAACAAGTGAGTCTGAAAATGATCACCCACCCAAGTTAAGATTTGAGACTCTACACTTGAAGTTCTATGTTTACCTAGGACAGACCATCAAACTAGGTAAGTCCAGTTTCGAGAAGGAAGTCAATAGCAGAATCATAGACTCGTTATGGACCTTATTAGAAGTCTCAGGGTCATCCAAAGAGCAATGGAGAGGATAGCCTTCTCCACTGATCTTTGGGTGACCTTTGTTGACAGTTGCATGTGAAAGATCATATCATGTTGAGAACATCTTCCAAAGATGTCTGTTTGTTTTATAGCATTATTCGTAATGCATAGCGTAAATCAAATCTCTAAAAACTTTGCATTGCGATTAATGCTATAAAAAGTTTAGTTATATTATTTTGTTCACCGACTTCAAAAGGAGGAGGTTCTCAAGTTGACTGGTATTTTTGTTTCCATCGTTAGACTAAGTACTGAATGTCACAATACAAAAACTCCCTCTCACCACCTGCGCCGTACATGATATGATCACCTAACCGAACCTTCAACTACGTAGATTTGCCGCGCCCAAGCAAAGAGTGGAATTAAAAATAAACCTCAAATTTTAAGAATAGTCATGCTGTTTTATAAAATATTAGAATAATATACAGAACTTACATGTTGGTTAATTTTTCTTACCCACAAATTGAACGAGTCAGTTTACGTAATTTCATCGTATAATTTACTTAGCCCGATGTCGTCCCGGTGGTAGCCCAGTAATTTCTCTTATTTCATATTTTAATTAACTTTCAGAAATTTGATAAGTGGACTCTTTTCTGCTATTCCAATATTTATTATCATCTTTTGATGAACTTAGATGGTATCAAAAGATAGCTGTAATATTTAACGAGGTATTAATCTCATTCTAAATGTAGTATTTTGATATTATTTTATGAATAAGGTCAAATACGTTATCAATAGGAAAATACCTGTAACCGTTTTTATGGTTCCCAAGTAAAACAAGGAAATCTTACAGTTTTACTTAGAATAACTTAAATTTCAGATTAGGTAGAAAATATAAACGGTTAGTATACCTAAACTTCATGGTAAAACGCAATGTTTACGTAACCTTAGTTTTCAACATGGATGACATGCGCAGAAGCATAGATTGTGCTTAGTTTGATAAATATACGACAAGTGTTTAAACCACAGAAGAAAGTTATTATATTTGTATAATGAATTATGTTCAAATAATTAATAAATGATGTTGATTACAGCTTTTTGTTTAAATGTTAAAAACATGTGTACCTACCTGCTTATATCTAGGATCACAGTTATGTTACCTCTATGATTATATCGAAATTAATTTCAAATCACTAGTATTTTACACCTTTCAGTTACACACACAAATACTTTACATTTACTGTACTTTTGATGATTGTTCGAGGTAACAACCCATCGATCAAATGTACCATCAAAGAAAAGTCCCGTCGAGGAAGAGATCTTTCGAGGTATTGACCTTTCGAGGTAACGAGCCATCGGTGAAGTGTACCGTCGAACTAGAGACATCGAGGTAATGAGCATCAAAGTAACGTTACTCGAACTAGAGTATCAAACTCCATTAAACGAATACCCCAATTTCGTACAAGACCACTTCAGGTTTGTTATGTCTTAACGTGTATAACTTAGCGAAATTTCGTTGCGATAACCCTACTAAGGTAAAAGCACCTATTACGGAGGTAGGTATTTCGCAACATTTGAAAGTAAGAAACAAAAATAAGCATTTGTAAGTATTTTTAAAGGTACCAAACAACTTTATTGTCAAAAGTGGAACTTACATATTGTATTGCTGTTGAGTCTATGTTTCTTTTCATGATATTTCTTATTTAAAAAAAAAATATTTAAATAGTCGGATAGATTTTCTCTAATACGGAGATATGATTTTGGTCAGAACCTATTACTGCGGTAGACTGCTCCTAATACGGAGGGTCAGAAATTATCTTCATTGAAGTTCCGTACAAATAATATTTATTAATATAAATGTGTTAGTAAAGTAAATTGTAAGTTTTTCAGTCATTGACCATTGATTTGATTACATTATAATAATAATAATAATAAGTCATTTAATCTCTCTCACAAAGTACACACAGGTTTACAATTATGATAGTATCACAGCATATGACAAAACTTTGTGAGAGACTGGTGCTTGATGTAGGTTTGAGACCTGTATTACAAGTCACCAGTGCCCTGCCGTGGCTATTACATAACTATGTAACTTAAATAACAGTAACAATTACCATTTTGAGAGTGACTGTATTATCTATTAGTGTAGAGATATAGATGGATATAGATGTAGGTGTGAGAGTGTAT
Source organism: Pseudoips prasinana (assembly GCA_951640165.1). Classification (NCBI taxonomy): domain Eukaryota; kingdom Metazoa; phylum Arthropoda; class Insecta; order Lepidoptera; family Nolidae; genus Pseudoips; species Pseudoips prasinana. Next base: position 18,122,751 of record OX621245.1, read on the forward strand.
ATGAATTATGTAGTGTATTAGTATGTATGTAGATGTAGGTGTGAGAGTGTATGTGAAAATGTGCTTAATATGTAAATGAAAAAAGTTATTAGCTAGTACAATGTTAAGATTGGTGCCAAAAAGTCGAATTGAGTGGGTTATTGGAGAGGAGTTAATAATCTTTCTGTAGTGTCATAATCAAGAGTTTTAAGAAAAGACGCCAGTGTTGATTTACAGCAATTTTTGTTGAGTGGATAAATATTTAGTAATGTGTTGAGTTTGTTGTTAAGAAAGTAACCCAAGAAGCAAAAGAAGTTATGAGATAGGGATGTGTTGAGCTTCTGAGAAGGACACACACTACCCTTACGGCGCTTATCATTGAGAAGATTAGGGTCGTATTTTAAAAGGGAATGTATTTTTAGCACAGTACGCATAATAAAGTTTTGCCTAACTGTTAGCACGTCCCACTTTTTGTAAAGCTCAACCGTAGGATAGCGGAAGGGCAACCCAGCAGCTACCTTAAGAACAGCACGTTGGGCTCTCTCAACCTCAATTAAAATAGTTTTATTTGAGCCACCCCATGCTAAAATGCAGTAGTCGATAAGTGAATGGCAGAGACCAAAGTAAACCATCTTGATAATATTTTTATCAGCTGAGCCTCTGAGGTTTTTAAATATGTAGATCAACTTACGAAGACGAGTCACAAGAGTTCTTATATGCGGCTTGAAAGATAAGGATTGATCTATTATTATGTCAAGATATTTTATGGAGACCGTTCTCTCAATAACGGGACACGAGCACGAAGAAGCATCTTCACGACATTGGTGAGCTGTGATGCGACAAGCTGAGGGGGGAAGAAGATTAGCCTTATGCGTGAATGCAAGATATTTGGTTTTTTCAATGTTACGAGTTAATATGTTATGTCTTAGCCATTGATTAACTTGCGAAAAACCCATTTGAGCAGTTTTAAAGACTTCTTCCCAACTATCACCGCTAATGAAGAGGGCAGTGTCATCAGCAAATGTGACAATTTTGCCCTGACTGAGTACTATCTGGCATAAGTCATTAATGTAGGTTAAAAACAACGTTGGTCCAAGAATGCTGCCTTGAGGCACACCGAAAATGATTGGAAGTTCGTCACTACATTTACTGCCTATCTTTACTCGTTGTCTTCTGCCAGTAAGATATTTTTTTATGAGCAACAGGGGAGTACCCCTAATTCCGAGAGCTTCAAGTTTTTTTACCAGGAGAGGGATAGAGACTGTGTCAAATGCTTTTGCTAAGTCCAAGAAAATGGCCAAAGATTTCTTTTTCCTATCCAAGCTGGTTATCACAGAGGTCATAAGTTCATGCACCGCATCACTAGTAGACTTACCTCTACGAAAGCCGAATTGCGCAGGTGCGAGAAGCTTGTTTCTCTCCAGATAATCAACCAAGCGATGGTTTATAAGCCTTTCCAGAATCTTAGACATGGCAGGCAATATAGAAATGGGCCGGTAGTTATTAACACAGTCTTTATCCCCCGCCTTAAAGATAGGTTTGACCAATGCAATTTTAAATGCGCTTGGGAATATACCAGTTGTAAGGGAAAGATTACAAATGTGAGCAATTGGACTAGTGAGTATGTCTCTGTATCTTTTAATTAATTTAGAAGAAATATGGTCAACACCAACTGCACACTGATCTTTCAGATTGTTGATTATCAGCGCTACTTCAGTTTCATCAGTTGGCAGCAGAACAAGTGAGTGGAGAGGTGGTGGAGATGCATAGAAACTAGGTATTGGTCCATTGAATTTACAAGATAAGACACGCTCCGCTAGTTCACGTCCAATATTAGCAAAGAAACTATTGATATTATTAATGGATTGATCGGGATTTTAATTTGACAAAATTTGATTCACCTTTAATGAAATTACACAATATATTATATAAAAAATATAGCATAACCGTGCATTCATACACACGTTTTAAAAAGCGTTTTGGGTTATTAAAATAAGGTTGATTTTTCTTTTTACGTTCAGTAAAATGAATGCAGGCAGGTTTTATATAAAAAAAACATGCATATCAAATAAGAATCCACAAAAAAAAGACACAAAACTTTTTATTTATTTACGCAACCAATTTTATGTTCTATGAATAATGCCGTAATAGGAGATCAAATAACCTAATACAGAGTTACCTGGACATAACTACCACCGTAATAGGAAAAATACTCGTGTTTTTAATAATTCTGACCCATCAAGATTTTGATAAACAAAAGAGTTTAAATGCTTAATCAAACGATAACAATTTTTTGGCTCAGATGTGTAAAACTCAAGTCAACAGTTATACAAAATAAATGATTTGTGATAAATTAAAATACACCTTCCTATTTTTACCCCCTCTAAGAAACCAACATTTTGTACTCAACAGTTTTCATATTTAACTAGATTTCTAATCAAGAACACATACCGCAGAATATGGTTTCTAATTTATGAGATTAATAATTATTTCAACTAAACTTGGAACTAATTCAATAAGTTAATAAATTGAAAGTTATAAACAATTAAAATTGCCCAGTATTTTTCCTATTACGGAGTTATACCACCGTATTAGGATTAATCTATAAAATTCGTATCGTATTACGGCGGTATTTTATTTCTTATTTTTTGGCAAAAAAATGAGTTACTAATATGAAACGAGCTATTTAAATAGTGGGTATAATAGTAGGAAAATGCTATAAATAATATATAAACAAACTTGAACGCTTATTAATCCAAAACCTAAGTTTATATATATTAGTGTACTTACTTTTGTTGTTCCGCGTTTGTATGGAAACGCCTCTCACGTCGATGCCGTTACACAGACTGATTGATCTTGTTGTGTTGTCTATGTGCTATACTTGCAAACGTCAGTTAAGTGACGAAGTAATAAATTTGGAATAAATAGTTTGTGTTTTGGTGTACTTAAACTGAATAAAACAGGAATACAATTCGAAAATAGAAATACCACCGTAATAGGAAGCGATTTTGACAACGGCCGTATTAGGAGCTTTTACTTTACTTTTTGCCACCTAAAACCCTAACATAGACAAAAAAGGGCTAAAAGCTTCTACGAGTTACAATAATTAATTATCATAGTTGACGATGTTTTGTTCATTCATCTCATCTAATCAATTGTATACACAAATAAAATTAATTTAAATAACTTTTTAAACCACTGACCAACCCTTACCGTCGCAATTAAATTTCGTTTTAACTTCTACTTTATTTGATCCAATATTGTTAACAAATTATGAACTGTTTGTTTTGAAATTTGTTTTTCTTAATAATAATATATCAGGTATAGATATTGTAGCGATTCTAGAAACTGTTAGATATATTTTCTGCAACGATGTTCTAGGAATTAGTTTTGTTTTTATATTGTTTTTTATCGTCTACAATTTATTGGCTAATAGAGAAACTAATAGGTTCAATTTCATGACTTTCAAGTTAAAGAAAACACTGATATAATAAAACTTAACTTATAAGTTAGGGTAGGATCCTAAGCGGCGAGGATCGTGTTGCCCCCTTAACACGTGATCGGTAATCCCAAGCCGGTAATGGCAAGTGATCTGACCCCCATTTCGAATTCCATCTTTTTACTTCAGCGGCCGCCTGAGCTGTGGCCTGAACCTATAAGAGTGCCCTCAAATATTAGTCGCTTAAATTAAGCTACTGGTTGAAAGCCTTTTGCGCTAGCCAACTGCTCGTTGTTTTCAATTCTTTAATTTTAATATACTATTGCTAAATGTAACAAAAATAACTTAGTAACTTGCTATTTATTATTTATTTAAGGATATTAAAAATGTATTTGAGGAAACAGACCGCACGGACGGACTAATTCAAAATATTTTGTTCCTTTAATTACTGTTTTTAAACTGTATTTAATGTAATACATTGTGAGCTTGACAAGTACAAGTGTATGTAAATACCCAAGTGCTGAATAAATTTCATTATTTCTTAATGGCATTTAAAGCAAAAAAATATAATTTGAAGGTCGTTGATTATAAGAGTTTATCGGCCTATACGGGAAATGGAATGATTGTTGTGACCAGCCTGTGGATGAATGATGAATGAATTGCGAATATATTAGTAATAACTTTTTATTTTGGCTAAGTTTCACTGTCCAGTCATTGAACCACCAACGGTTGAAAACCTCAGATGTAATTACGTATGAAGACGATAATAGACCTTAAATCTTACCTAAACATCTATATTTAAGTTTAAAAAGATGCGATCTAATCACAATTGGCATACATAGTACATACATTCTTAAACAATGGCGACAGTTAGTTATATTTTGAGCCGATTCCAGCATAATTATGAGATTTCTTTTGTTCATACATACTTTCATTATTTTGTTTTGAATCGTCTCCTTTGGAGCGCTAGTACATGGATGCTTTGTCTCTTTCGGCTCCATAGCAAATAAAAACGGACCATTATGGTGCAACTCAGGATTTCCCCCCTCCTGTCAATGCGGTAGATAGCTGAAAGGTAGCACAGTGTTAGATATTGCTCACTTTTCGTTATTAATAATATCACATTACAATATAGCGGGGACATCATCATAGGTAGTAAATTCAATAAAAAAAAATATATATTTAAAAGCAATATATAGCGTTCTAATACAAAAAAATATTAAGTATATACATAAAGAAATATACATAAAAATAACGCCCTGGTTCTTTTTGACACGGCTCAAGAAATAATGTGAGACGTTCAAAAGGCGTCAATGTGAAATGTGATGAAAAAATATCTAATATCATAAGGGGATTGAGACCCCGATAGTCTTCATCATTCCTATAACTACTAATACCTAAAACCCTGTTTAGGTATTAGTTAGGTATTTTAGGTATTACTTAAGTACATATTTCTTACTAGCTGTGCCCGCGACTTCGTTCGCGTGGATGTCGGAACTTAACAATGTATTTTGTGCCCGCGACTTCGTTCGCGTGGATGTCGGAACTTAACAATGTATTTTTTAGTGTAAAGCGCTGTGGGAGGATACCGATACAATTTCTTTTTTAATTTAATTTAGTGCTTCTTTATTTTACCTGTGGAACCATCTGGAGCGTACACAAAAACGTTATTGGGGTTGTTTACGCGTGAAAGAGCTACGTATAGTTGACCATGGGAAAAGCATCCAATACTTAGGTCCATCCCCGCAACGGATAACGTCTAGCTTTATTAATCGTCAAGGCATAACAGAGACTGACTGGGAATTGCACTGGTTTGAAAGAGAAAGGAAAGTTTTAAGGAATTATAGGTATCCTTGGAATAAAAACAATATCACCGGCGCCGCAACCTGTTAATATTTCAGCTTCGATAATGTTTTGCTGCAGATTTGTGACTTTGAGCCGAGTGCCGTTACAAAGTTTGGGGGGACATAAATTTCTGAGGAGAATTATTGGTACACCGATTTTTAAAACTATTTTGTGGGCTGAAAGTCCGGGTGTGCTGAGGGAATCCAAAAATTCTACCGGGTAGTGCGTGGCGACATCTTCTTCCATACATGTATTTATTGAGCTATATTCTTTACTATTCCCGGACGCATGAGTCAATATTTTGAAATTAATTGCCGCAGCTTGGTCATTGCGGGGAGTCAAAATAGCTCGCTGATATAGCCAAGAACCAGCTTGATTGCCAATGTTTGTGGTATCTCCGTACACAGAAGAAATTAGCTCCAGCTGTGATGTAACGTAAGAGCAGAGATTACCAATCAATATAACTTATCCATCTTCTTGTACGGGGTATGTGCCATCGCCTATTTTTTTACAATAAATTTGCAAACTCCTGTGCATTTTCGCAGCCTCTGACTGATCAGGTTCCCTCCTATACTTATAACTATCTCTTGAATAGCCAATAAGGACCTGTTGTGACAAATTTCACGGACCTTGTCAGGAATTTCTCCATCAGTATTTAGTTGTACATGTCTCATTAAATCTATAGAAAACTTGTCATGGTACTTTTGCCATAACTGGTTAGCACCCGATAACGCACAAAAGGTCAATAAGATGGCAAACAAATGTCGCAAGCGATGTGGACTATCGCTCACGCATCCTTCCGCTAGAGCGTCATCCCAATGCTGACCTCCATCTAGTAAATGGCGTGCTCGGCAAGCGGCCTGGTATGTGGGATGTTCAATATCATCCATTTTACGGAGCTCAGCTAAAGACGTAGGTCCTTGCACTACATGGACCAGACTGTGGGATGAACTCACACGTGAGCACGCCACGTGAACCTGCCCGCCTTCCTTAAGTCAATTCCAGCTAAATTGAGAGTTGGGCTTTGCGATTTGTTGATGGTTATCACGACACACACTTTTATAGGGAACAACAGTATTTTAAACTGAAAAGGGAGATCATTTGGCACTAACGGAATTCGTGACACGAACACTGTTTTTCCCTGGGCGGATCCAGGCATAATAGTAGCCTCTATAACACGATGCAAAGCTTTGACTTGAAGCCTAGTGCCGTTGCAAAGTTTAGGTGGCTTCAAATTCCTCAGAACCATTATAGGTATACCCACACGCAACATACATAGGGGATGTATCTTGCGTGTGGGTATACCTATAATGGTTCTGAGGAATTTGAAATATTATTTGGAATAATATACGCCCTTAGGGGTGGAAATTCCTAAAATCCTGAAATACATATTTTTATTTTTAACGGAAAGGCCATACCAATTTTCATGCTTTTCACTTAAAAAATTACACACTTTTCATACAAACTTACATCCCCTATTTTACGCCCTTGGGGTGGAATTTCCAAAAATTGTAAATATTTATTTTTATTGTTAGCTGAACTACTAAATATAAGTTTCCTTTAACTACAAAAATGACGGATTTTCATACAATCTTTCATTCTCTATTTTACCCCTTAGGGTTAGTAGTTCCAAAAACCCTTCCTTAGTGAATGCATACGTCATAAAAGTACCTACCGGCAAAATTTCAAGTCTCTAACCCCAGCCGTTCAGGCTGTGCGTTGATATGTCAGTCAGTCAGTTTCCTCTTTTACATAGGTAGGTATATAGATTTGTGCTGAGAAAATTATGAGAGACAGGGTTAATTTACTACATTCAAATACATTCAATCGGACAGGCTCAATAAAATTCGAATCGTCTGTACATTCGCGTTATAAACGAATCGACAGGACAAACTTTCGATCGACTGACATTATAATTTAAAATTAAATTATGTACATAATTCAATTTGCCCAAAGAAAACAGAATATTTTAATAACCAATTTTAGACAATGACATACTTCTAGCCAACCAAGACCTTATTTCGAAACAATTCGGAACATTCAAAGCCCTAATCTTAACACCGCGAGTCAAAAGCAATGCACAACGACATCTATCGAAACAAAATTCAACTATCAAGGACAACGATATCTATCGAAATAAAAATCAACTATCAATAATTTAAAATTAAATTATAATAAATCCAACCTTCTACATAATTCAATTTGCCCAAAGAAAACAGATTTTTTAATAACCATTTTTGGACAACGACATACTTCTAGGCAACCAAGACCTTATTTCGAAACAATTCAGTACATTCAAAACCCTATGTAATCATGCAATCAGCAAACACGGGCAAATCTTAACACCGCGAGTCAAAAGAAATGCACAACGACATCTATCGAAATAAAAATCAACTGTCAACCTAGTTCATTCAGAAAAGAGATGTCATAATATGCACAATGACATCTATCGGACAGTTAGGTAGCTCAACTATAAACATTAGTTCATCTTGAAGTAATGAAATGTGTGTTATTTTTCTTCATGATTACTTTAAAATCTAATATCTTTTGATAGACTGAACCGATTGCAATAAAACAAAAACTAAATGTTACCTCAAGTTACGCTCAATCGTTGTGTATAAAAGTTATCTACATTGCTTTAGTATATTTTACGTGATACCCGAACATATAAACAGACAAACAGACAAAAATTCTAAAAAGGCTGGAAATGGGTTCTATTGGTTGTTCTTTAATACCCTGGCTATTTTTTTTCGATTTTCTTTTGATGTACAAAAATTATTTTTCTACAGATTTATTATATGTATTTTTAGGAATTAAAGGATTTTATTATAAAAAAAGAGGTTTATTCACACTTCAGAATAAATAATTAGAAATCAACAACAATTTTCTTATGACAAATCACTTATAACGATAAACACTGAGATCACACTACACTTGGGCTTGAAATAAATCGTTACGTAATCCAGCAGAGCTTCGCCCTCGTCGACGTCTGGCCCCAAAAGAGAGAGAGGCATCGGTCGACTCGCCATATATATAGGCAAAGTTCCACGTGACACCTCAGCGATCTTGAAAATTCCTCATACGGCCTCTCCTGACTACGCGTCGACCACGACCGCGCTTCTTCAGCAGCACCAGGAGACACGGCGAAGTTATGATCGCCAGCTCCTACTGCATTAGAGAGCTCACCGTCATCAGAATCATCATCTGCATAAATCACAAACAGTTAATTATCATAGCCACCGTACAAAGTTGCCTACAATACGTACTAGACAATGCCTAGTACAAACAGGCCTGTGGCGTCGAACGCCAATATTAGACATAAACGTAAAGTTATAGCGACAAACGCCAAGCGACACACGCTTGAGTGCATAGTGCCGTAGCGACTAGCACTTATAACGCATTTATGGAAACTATCACGAAGTTATAGCGACAAACGCCAAGTTATAGCGAAAAACGTCAAATATTGCGACAAACGCAAAGTTATAGCGACAAACGCCAAGTTACAGCGACAAACGCCAAGCGACACGCCCGAGTGCATAGTACTATAGTGACTAGCACTTATAACTCATTGATTTTACTGTACGGAGCGCATGTCTTCACACACGCCAAGCGTACTATAAACAAAACAACATTTAATGATTAGGTTGAAACTTATTACCAAAGTTGCGGAACAAAACTCAAAACGTAAAGACTTCCTGCCAGCCAGCCACGCCCCCTCCAGGTGCACGCCTACCAGATCAGACGCTTCAGGACTTCAGCGTCGACGGCAGCCACTGGGACACGCAGACAGTTTGTTCCAAACAGCAAGTCACTCACTCGCCTTTCTTTGACACGCATATACACCATTCATATGTGTAACATGAAACAAAATTAAAGAGGTTTGGTTAAAAAGTTACTATCAAAACATGCTCACCAAGTTTAGGGTTCACGCATTTCCGGATCCATCAATTTGTTTGTACATATGAATGACAGTGTACATCACCAAACGTGAACTCTTTTGGTTAGACTTTAATGTAAATCGAAGTAAAATTAAATTGAACCACGTGGAACCAAACTCCAAACTCCGTCTCGGCCTCACCTGACCATAACTCACTTGTCATAAGATTGCTTACATGACTCTGATCAAACTTTGATGAAACTCAATTTGTCCTCTATTTGACCTTGTATTTTACAAAACATAATTACATAATGATGAACGTATAATTGGCGTACACAAAGTACATTCAGACTCACAACAACAACTTATGGTTCACACACATAGATTTCCCGTGCCGGAACTGAACCTGAGACATAGAATTCACAAGGCGACGGTCTTAACCTCTACGACACACGTGCAGTCAAACTTCAGAGGATGACTTCAAACTTATTTTGCTAACTCTGCTGCTAAAAAGTAGCTTGAGAACGTTCACATAATTACCTACTTGGTTTTGAATAAATTGAGAACAAATAATACGTCAGATGTGTATTTGAGGGTTGTCAATTACTCTTATCACAGGGATCCAGCTCCTCATTCAATCCTCTCAATATCATTAGACGCAAAACAACGGCATGACATTTTATACAACACCGTGATGTCAACCGTTTGAGGTTACATTCCTCAGCGGTGGTCAATACCTACAGCTATATACCATGGCTATCATGCAATGCACACGATACTGAGCGGCGCCGGCGACGGCTATCAAACACTACGACGACTACTGGTCGAGCTTAGATCGTAACACACATCGCAAACTACTTTATTTTTTTTAACATGACGAATCAGTTAGGCTAGGAGGCTTTCACTGCTTCACCGGACTATCGCATACTACCGTGCGACAAACTAAGTGAATGGTTTCGCGCCCTTATATGGGATCCACCTTTCAAGAAATTTTCTTGATCGGCTACGTGAAATACATCGCGGTATTTCACAAACAAAGCAATAAAATTGTACTTACGTAAATCACAACACAAAAATTTACTAAAATAAATTTACACTGGGGTAGAATTGTTCCGTTTAGGTATACACTTCGTAGACTCTTTTTACAGTTATAACATCCAATAAAGGCTTGAACAAACATTCTTTGTCGTCACAATAATTCAGTGTATGAGCACGATCCACCCCGTCGCATAATAATTGTAAATTGTGAAGAGATCGATTAAAATAAACACAATGACGTAATGGTGGCTAACATGACTCAACTATCGATGGAATCGTGTCAACAATTGCCTGAGTAACCGAACTACCCACATTTTTTTTAGTTTATTTAACAGATGTAAAATTACTTTCGATAATTTCTTAACTAATCATGACAGTATCGAACGTACGGTGTAGATTTTATTGTGCCTTGGAAGACACTTCAGGTTCACACTTACATGAGCAACACAAGGAACGTAAACGGAAATCGTCCCGTTTTTGACAAACAAATACGCCTACGTGATCGGTTATTCACTTGAGAGCGCGACTATGATTGCGATCTCGACCGCAGTGTACGCGTCGGGGCTACTGCCACGTGGTCTATAAGACGCACTTTTTTCTGACGTACGCTACCAATCCCAATCCTTAAGCACTCGATTACACGAGATACGCAGCGGCGTTGGAATTTCAAAACACACAATACACAACGTGGTCGATTTGTCTTAAGAAAATCACAAATGAAAGTAACACGAGGTTAGATCTTATTAAATTTGGATGGCAACAAGCAGCACTTGGGTTCTTTATACCAATTCTGATTTTAGGAATTAAAAGGATTTTATTATAAAAAAAGTGGTTTATTCACACTTCAGAATAAATAATTAGAAATCAACAACAATTTTCTTATGACAAATCACTTATAACGATAAACACTGAGATCACACTACACTTGGGCTTGAAATAAATCGTTACGTAATCCAGCAGAGCTTCGCCCTCGTCGACGTCTGGCCCCAAAAGAGAGAGAGGCATCGGTCGACTCGCCATATATATAGGCAAAGTTCCACGTGACACCTCAGCGATCTTGAAAATTCCTCATAGTATATTACTTTAAAATCTAATATCTTTTGATAGACTGAACCGATTGCAATAAAACAAAAACTAAATGTTACCTCAAGTTACGCTCAATCGTTGTGTATAAAAGTTATCTACACTGCTTTAGTATATTTTACGTGATACCCGAACATATAAACAGACAAACAGACAAACAGACAAAAATTCTAAAAAGGCTGGAAATGGGTTCTATTGGTTGTTCTTTAATACTCTGGCTATTTTTTTTCGATTTTCTTTTGATGTACAAAAATTATTTTTCTACAGATTTATTATATGTATAGATATGTAAGTATATTTGATAGGAAATGGCTAAAAAGACATTTCTAAGGTTTTTAGCAAATAATACATTTGTAATTATATACTAAATATGATTTTATTTATATAATCTGACTGTTAAAAAAATACAACACGTAGTGATATTACAGTTTTTGTAACACACCTAGCGCCACAGAAGAAAGCGAATTAAACTTAAACTAATTAGAGTGCGTTTCATTTCATATTGATGATGAATCAATTCTAGAAAGTGATATTCTGTAAAGTCTCAACAAAAGGCAACATTTGCAGCCAATAAATGGGTAATCAATTTGCTTCATCAATTCCATTAATAAGGTTTATAGTAAACCAATCATGCAAAAGCTGATGTGATCCTCATTGTTCTTATGACAAAACATGGCTTCCGGTCGATGGTTTTCAATTAAAATAATCAAAGTGAAATCCAATTCTACAGGAAAGTCCTGCTTGTAATAATGTTTACAGGTGCCTATTGTAAAATATTTAAAGCCGGATCAATATTGAAATTACAACCCATTTTAAAAATATGGATCTGCTATTTTAAAGGTATTCAGTTTCAGAGTGAACTTGTTAGATGGGAAATGGAAGAAACTGGTTTGTATTTTAGACCTATTTAGATAGATGAATTGATGATTAATTTTAATTGATTTTACATTCTGTCAAAAAAGTATCGGGAATGGATGATTTGTTTATAGTTCCAAATTAATTTTTTTTTTGTTGTTGTTAGATTGGCACAACTGTTTTCCATTTTGGCGCGGAGTTTGAGTTGCATCCGTTATTTATATTAAATACAGTGCTGGTTTTAGTAATATCATATATAGTGTGTATTGCGAATTTCATAATGGACAAAAAAATCGAACAAAAAGTTTGTCTTAAATTTTTGCATCGCTAATGGAATTTCGTGCTCGGAGTTACTGAAAATGTTACAGAAGGCTTACGGTGAATCGAATTTAACAAAAACTCGTGCTTATGAGTGGTTAAAAGCGTTCAAAAGCGGTCGAGATGTGATAAAAGCTTTGCTTCGCTCTGGCAGGCCATCAACGTCTGCAACTGAAGTTAACATCGCAAAAGTGAAGGAAATAGTGACTGAAAATCCTCATTCAACTCTGGGAGAGATAGCCACCGAACTTTGTGTATCTCACGAGTCGATTCGTACCATTTTAACTAATCATTTGGGTATGAAACATGTTGCCGCTCGGCTAGTCCCAAAAGATCTGAATTTTCTCCAAAAACTCAATCGCATGAAAGTCGCTGAGGACATGGTAGAACGAGTCAATTCCGACCCAACATTTATAAAACGCATTGTTACTGGTGATGAGACGTGGGTTTACGAGTTTGAAATGCAAACTAGTCAACAAGCTTCGGAGTGGCGCCTTCCAACTGAACCGAAACCGAAAAAAACACGCCAAAGTCGATCAAAAGTCAAAGTCATATTGACTGTTTTCTTTGACTATCGCGGTGTTGTGCACTCTGAATTCTTACCGGAAGGTCGAACGGTAAATAAATAATATTATTTGAGCGTTATGCGGCGTTTAAGAGAGCAAATTCGACGAAAAAGGCCAGGTTTGTGGAAAGAAACATCTTGGATTTTGCACCACGATAATGCGCCTTCGCACAAGGCCATCATTGTGAACGAATTTTTGACCAAACACTCAACAAATACCATCCAGCAACCACCATATTCACCAGATATGGCTCCAGCTGACTTTTTTTTTCCTGAACTCAAATTACCACTTCGTGGTACCCGTTTTCAATCGGTAGAAGACATAAAGGAGAATTCGCGGCGAGAACTGAACTCAATTCCGAAAGCAGCGTTTAAAAAATGTTTTGATGAATGGATTATTCGTTGGCGTAAGTGTATCGTTTCTGAAGGAGCATACTTTGAAGGTGATAAAATAAATTTGGATGAATAACGAGCATTTTGTATATTATTGATCTTTTCCCGGTACTTTCTTGACAGAGAAGTATATTGATTAAATAAGACGGTCACTCAAAAATTTGTCATGTTAGAAAAAATCTGTTAAAGTTAAACGACGAATTGTATTATTTCAAACCGTGTGCGTATAAAACAAATAATGCCAGTCAAAAATTTCGGAGTGTAATGTGGATGATGGCAATTGGACTTCATACGCAGATCGCCTTTAGATGTTCTTTAAGGTGATAGCGTTACGGTCTAATCAAAGGTACTAACAATGATATCGGTAATGGGGGAGCTGCAGATTATGTACGTCCATTTTTTTATGTCTCTGACAACACTCAACCAATTAAATCACAAAAGAACGCACGAGTCTACGTCTGAGAGCATTGGGATTTGTCGAACGCTGTAGATAGACATTAGACTTCGTCACCATGTTAGTTGCTGTGTTAAAAGATAACTTAAATTGTTAAAACTACCGTACAACATAAAATAAATAAAGATACAGTACCTACTGTCTGAATCGCATGAATAGGACCTTTCTCTCACCCTCATGTCTATCTAAAAGTGTTGGGTTCCAGCCTCAGAGTAAAGTTTGTCTTTCCCTTTTTATAAACGTACCATATTTAATATATGTTAAGGGCAACCTTTGTGCTGAAAGTGGATAAACAAGATCTTATTGTACTTGATATAAAGTCTGAAATTTAATAAAAAAATGTAACTTGGTTGTAGAAAATGTTTCTTTGTTCTAATGCTTTGTTAAAACCACTCAGTGTTTGTGGTTTGACCATACTGGGAGAAGCAAATAACAAGTGCAAATTGTTAATGTTTATGAGTCTTTGAGCCGTATAAAAGCCTTCTAGGTATTTTTGTGTTTTAGTCGTAAATGTAACATATCAGTATTTTTTACTATTATAAACCAGCTTTGTGGTTACAGACAGCTGAGACTGTTTTTAAGTTTGAATTTTATTCACACATTTAATAAACAGATCCAGGTGGAGCTTCAAGCGCCATCTTGAAAATAGTTTATAACCGGTATCACTTTAGTTTCAAGATGGCGCTTGAAGTTCTCGTTGGGTTTGTCAGGATTACAAAAGGGTCACTTACTTAGCATCTAAATGCTTAGAAAAATTACCTTAAAACGTATAAAAAAATCGAATGGAAATTTTGTGTATGGATGACCAAAAATGGGCTATTTTTACTGGCCAGGTAGAACAGAATATAACCTCGCACAAAATACACCAATAAATTTTAGTTTACAAAAAAAAATACTCCCACGATGTCTTTTAATACACGTTAAAACAGTACGTTTAAAGTATTGTAATGAGTTTAAATGTAGCTCATATTTATTAATATTATAAAATAAAAAAAATAGCACATGATACCTTTAATCAGTTTTTGAGTGTGTGAGTGTGTTTCTTTGTTACTTCTTCACGTCTAAACGGCTTCAGCGATTTTAATAAAATTTGGAATGGAGTTTTCTGACACCCTGGATAAACACATAGGCTATAATTTATAAAGTCTAACGCGGGTAAAACCGCGGGGCACAGCTACTAAGTAATAAATAAGTGTCTTACTCAACTATGCCCTTTTTTAAAGCATATGGCAATATATTTTGTACTAATTCTCGTTTATTTTTTTTATTTATTCTTTGTTCTATAAAGGTCACCTCGCTAGAACTATTCTCAATATCTATGTGAAACTCCTTGCTAACAAACTTACAAATTTGAAACAGAACAGCTAGACAAGGAACCCTTGCCAATTTAATTACTTTGACGCTTGTCTACAAAATGCAACTTACGAGCACTTATATAAAAAATCTAAGTTCTCGTGAAAGAATTAGTATTTTACAACAACTCCAGAATAAAGCTAAAATTATAAGATATTTGTTGATGTAAAAATTAAGGCGATATTTCAACAAATTATAAACAGTTAACAATTATTGAACTCCTCATAAAATGGAGATCTAATAAAAAATATAACCAAATTTAATTTAACGTGAAAGTGATCTATAGATATCAACATATTTGGACCATTTCATAATTCGTGCGTCACCTGTATAGATAAAATAATCAACTTTTTATATTTTATTTTTACCAATATCATTTCGTGTAAAATATTTAGAGGAGAAATGGGTGCATTAAAACTAGCAGAAACCTGCATTTTAAAAGAAAGATGACGTGAAGTGATCTCAGATAGGTGTACTTGAAAAATACTTTCTGAGTTTGATTTTACCACAGCAAATTTGAAGCTCTCCGTCCAAGTAATTGTTGATTTACCGAAGATTCTTCAACCTATCCTCGGCAGATGTTGAGCCGTTCATCTAAGAAAGATCTGTATTTGTCTTAGATGAACGACTAAAATATCTGATCAGACTGACACAGTATACAAGGTGTAATAAGGGTGCAACAACTACATATATATTATACATATTTGTAATGGGGTTTTTATTTAGAACAAAGCCAATAGATAGTAAGTAAATCCATAAGGGTGTTAGAAATGAACTCTTAACGTTTAAAGGTTGGTGTATATTGTTTATTGGTGATTAAGCTGATTTACGTTAAGGTACAGGTTATTGAAATTCAATATTCCGGCGGAAATTGGCCTAGTAGCCAATTTATTATTTCAACGCTTATAGTTTTGATTGATCTCCGTAAGTACCGGACACTATGCATGTTACATAATGTATACATATGTTTAAGGGTATGGCCGACCCGTGTGGTTACCGTCCGAGAGATATCAGGACCACCCCATATACTCCCGTAGGTGTCGTAAAAGGCGACCAGGTAGGTAGCAGTGCCACCTGTGTACTAGCTAACAACTAACTGTGGTCGCCAATTCGCATGCCCAGCGCGGTGACTACGGCAAATTCCTTCAGGAAATGTTGGGAGAAGGCCTGTATCAAGCAGTGGCCTTTGATGAAGAGATACGCTGAATGTCTATAAAACACATTTCCATTTCTCTACCAAAATCGCCAACATGGAATTGTTTTAGATAATTATAAGTTAATCTAAAAGATATCTACTTGCTAATCAATTATAAAGTAATTCATATCAAATTTGCAAAACTATTGCACAACTTTTCGATGTTTAATATTTTTAATTAATGCAAAGTGAAAAGAAAACTGTCATTTGCACACATTAGCCTATCATTTATCTATTTTACCAATTTGCCTTTAGCAATTGTTAAATTAGCAATCAATATGATTTTCTTTTCGACTTGCTCGGTAAAAGAGCTTTGTACACCTAATACTTTATTAAATAATTTTCGCGAAATATTTTAGACTTTCTATTGTATCTTTTCACGAATTCCTGCCATTTATTTCAAAGTGGGAATTTATGACTGGTTGGGTATCAACCTTTGTCTAATCCTCTAAAGGTAAAATAACAAAAAGTATCATTTAAAAAAAGTTTATTGAAAACGTTATAAATGGAAAATCACTCGAATACGTTTTGTCTGTGATCCCTAGTGCCTGGAGTTCGTTGTTAAATTCAATACCTATTGTTTTTAATAGAACTGGAATCACGTACTCAAAAAGGAGAATAGGATAAAAAGTAACTCGTTTTGCAGTGGAATGTTGTAAGTGTCTTTGTTTACAAAACATCTTACATGTTAATTATTAAGTATGTTAAAAATAACTATTTGTTACTTTATATTTATGTAGTTAAACTATGAAATATTTTCGTTATAAAACATATAATAAAACTTTTAACGGAAATTAAGAGTATTTAAGTTACCATCAGTATTAGATATATTATTTTAATACTGCTACGAGTATGATGCTTAGTACATTCTAAATATTTACCTTATACCCATTAGTAATTTTAGTTTTGCAGTAGTCAGAAAAAGCTCAGTAAAGATCGGTAGTGCACTTACTTAATTTTATTATTTGGAAAGTGGCAAATAACATTGTATTATGAGTTAAAGATGATGATCTTGTGCGGGTCGCTGGAAACTGCTGGATGCGAATAGCACAAGACCGGCAATTGTGGAGATCTTTGGGGGAGGCCTTTGTCCAGCAGTGGACGTCTTTCGGCTGATATGATGATGATGATGATGATGATGATGATGAGTTAAAATTAATATTTAATTTCTATAGTGTAGCATTTTATGAAATTCGTAAACATTTTGTGCACCTATATTATTTTAAGAAATTGCCCTAATACTTTGATGACAAATAAGCGTCATCATATCAGCCGAAAATCGTCCACTTACGGAAAAAGACCTCTTGCTTATTCACAATAGCTGGTCTCACGCTCCCCGCACCCAGTGGCTTCCCGCTACCCTTACAATGTCGTCGGTTCATTGTCTCCGTTTAAAGGTAAGGTAATGGTGACTACTGTAGCTCTTGAAGCATGGGCTTGCACTGAGCCTTAGGTAACTTACCCATGACCACGACATTAATTGTTAATATTTGTTTCTTAGTATTTTAAAGGCAAGGTGAAGGTGTTTCTTGGTATGCTCTACCTTAATTGAATGTCGCTACCGCTGAAGGGTCGTTGAGTTAAAGACTATGGCCTCAGTAGCTCCACCTCCTTATTTATTAATTTTAAACTCTATAGTTTAATTAAAATGTTTCCATGGCAACCTTCCAGCGTCATCATCAGTTTCTAGATATCATCCAGAACCACAGATTTGAGCAAGACAGATCAGACAAGCTCCAAATTGATGGGAATGCGTCGTTTAATTTCTGAGATCAGCAGAACTTGGATAGTATTTAGAACCACAGTACTCGTCAAGACAAGTTAAACGTGCAATTCGAAGTGTTTGTGTTGTTAAATTGTCCATGGCCAACTTACGGCTTCATAATCAGATCAGCTCTTTATATCATAATGATATTGTAATGTAATCGCTTTACTTATGGTTGCAAAATTTCAGCTCATTTGATTGAGGATAACAGCTTTACAATTTAGTAGCAAGATTTTACCCAAGCAAACAAACAGCAAGTCAAATAAAAGCTTCTTTAATTTCTTCTTATAACAAAAATCAGACCCTTAAGATACCCAATTAACGAGCTCTATCACAAAAGGCTTACTTGTAGCCTCTAAGGCATTTCCTTTACACTCCGATTCATTAACTGGTCTGCATGGTTAAGTATAAATAAATGAACTCATCACACTAATATTATAAAGGCGAAAGTTTGTTAGTATGTGACTATGTGAGTGTGTATGTTTGTTACTTCTTCACGTCTAAACGGTTGGAGTAATTTTACAAAAATTTGGTATGGAGTTACCTGGAGGAGCTGAGACCCTAGATTAACGCATAGGCTGTAATTTATAAAGTTCGACGCGGGCATAACCGCCGGGCACAGCTAGTTAATAATAAAAATAATCTTGATCTGTTCACAAATGTTATTCAGACCATCAAGAAGGCGCTACCATCAGGCAAGGATTGTAGGATGGAATATCAGAGAAGTATGAAATAAAAGTTTGGCGAATTTGTAATCTGTATGTTTACCTAATTTCAATCAAGAAGTCATATTTATTGAAATGAACTCATTTAATTTCTGAAGTATTATAAATCAAGAAAGCTATAAGCTTGATATTATGGACAAATTACATTTAATCATGTATGATCTATGC
This sequence comes from Pseudoips prasinana, assembly GCA_951640165.1. Classification (NCBI taxonomy): domain Eukaryota; kingdom Metazoa; phylum Arthropoda; class Insecta; order Lepidoptera; family Nolidae; genus Pseudoips; species Pseudoips prasinana. The sequence continues at coordinate 18,141,803 of OX621245.1, forward strand.
TGTGTGGTGACAGCCTAAGAATATCACCACCCCCTCTCATCCCGTGGGGGGACGTAAAAGTCGTCCCGAGGGAATATATACCAGAGAACGGGCAGCAGCGTTCTCCTGAGTACCATGTCCACCTTACTGCGATCGCCAACCCGTCTGCCAAGCGTGGCGATTATGGCAAATCCCCTCAAATGATGGACACAACCAAACCGCGGCCCCCAGTCCCCGGCAGCCCTGCTATTCCCAGCCGTGGTAACAGCCGTGGTTACGGCAGGGCAGGGGGTGCTAAGAATCCCCGGCAGATTCCGCGTTACCAACACCGACGACCTCTGGCCCTGGCAACATATAACACACGTACACTGCGGTCCGACGAGAAGATAACCGAACTGGAGGAAGAATTGAGCAGGTTACATTGGGATATTGTAGGATTATCTGAAGCCCGAAGAAAGGGGGAGGACTCGATAATACTGAAATCCGGAAACCTGCTCTATTACCGGGAGGGTGACCAAATATCCCAAGGTGGTGTCGGGTTCATAGTCCACAAGTCCCTCGTGAACAACCTTGTGAAAATCGAGAGTGTGTCGACGAGGGTTGCGTACCTTATACTCAGAATCTCCAAGCGGTATTCGTTGAAGGTTATACAGGTATACGCACCCACTTCGACACACTCCGACGATGAAGTCAAGGTTATTAGGACATATCCAGAGCCATACATACCTCTAACTCGTATTTCACTGTGGTCATGGGGGACTTTAACGCGAAGTTGGGCAAACGATTCGGTAATGAGCTGAGAGTGGGGCAATTTGGAACTGGAGACCGGAACCCCCAGGGCCAAATGTTGGCCGACTTCATGGAGAAGGAGGGACTCTTTATGATGAATTCCTTCTTCAGCAAGCCGGATCACCGCAAATGGACCTGGGTGAGCCCCGATGGTAAAACTAAAAATAAGATAGACTTTATCTTATCGACGAGACGACAGATGTTCAATGATGTCTCCGTGGTCAATGTGGTTAAAACCGGGAGCGATCACAGACTGGTAAGAGGCTCATTGAACCTTAATGTCAAACTCCAGAGGTCCCGACAAATAAAGTCTACGCTCCGACCTTTACCTATCCACGTCCAAAACCCCGAACCATTTCAGCTCGAACTGCAAAACCGTTTCGAATGCCTAGCAGACTGCGAGGAAGTGGACTCATACTATGACAGGCTCGTAGAAGCTGTCCATACGGCTGGGTCTAAGGTATTCAAGGCCCGTCGTACAAACAGAACTAAAAAGATCTCTGACTTTACCCTGCAACTTATGGAAGAAAGACGGAAAATGGTTCTGACATCCTCAGATGATGCTATCAGATATCGGCAGCTCAACAGACAGATCTCAAAGTCTTTGACTCGCGACACGCGGCAATTTAATACAATTAGTATTAAAGAGGCCATCGAGCGAAACAAAGGCTCTAAAGTGTTCGCAAGAGCTCTGTCTGTTGGACAGAGCCAACTGACGAAGCTGAAGACTGAGGATGGTAGAATCGTCACGTCTAAACCTGAGTTGCTGGGAGAGATCGAGAAGTTCTACGGACAGTTATATACGACAACACAGCCACCTGTCAAAAGTCATGCCTCAGATCCCAGAGCACGACTAACCCGACATTACACCGAAGACATCCCGGACGTCAGCCTGTACGAGATTAGAATGGCTCTCAAACAACTCAAGAACAACAAGGCGCCTGGTGATGATGGAGTTACAGCAGAGCTTCTGAAGGCGGGTGGTACACCAATCCTACGGGCCCTTCAGAAGTTATTTAACTCCGTCATACTAGATGGTCAAACGCCACAAGCATGGCACGGAAGTGTAGTGGTGCTCTTCTTCAAAAAGGGCGACAAAACCCTATTTAAGAATTATAGACCCATCACACTGCTGAGCCATGTTTACAAGTTGTTTTCGAGGGTCGTTACGAATCGTCTCGCGCGCAGGTTTGACGACTTCCAGCCTCCCGAACAAGCCGGTTTCCGAAAAGGCTTTAGCACCTTAGACCACATACATAAGCTGCAGCAAGTTATACAGAAGACCGAAGAGTATAACAAGCCACTGTGCTTAGCGTTTGTGGACTATGAGAAAGCCTTCGATTCTATCGAATCATGGGCCGTGCTGAGGTCTCTCATAAGGTGCCAAATTGACTACCGGTATATCGAGGTGATAAAGTGTTTGTATGAAAATGCCACTATGTCAGTGCGACTCCAGGACCAGATCTCGAAACCTATCCACTTGCAGCGAGGCGTGAGACAGGCAGATGTTATATCTCCGAAACTGTTCACCGCTGCATTGGAAGACGTCTTCAAGCTTCTGGACTGGAAAGGCTTTGGCATCAATGTCAATGGCGAGTACATCACTCACCTTCGATTTGCCGATGATATAGTAGTCATGGCTGAGACCATGGAAGACCTTGGTACAATGCTCGATGACCTCAGCAGAGTCTCTCAACAAGTGGGTCTGAAAATGAACATGGATAAGACGAAAATCATGTCCAACGTCCATGTTGCACCCACTCAATTGAAAGTTGGTGACTCTGCACTCGAAGTTGTAGAGAACTATATTTACCTAGGACAGACCATCCAACTAGGTAGGTCCAACTTCGAGAAGGAGGTCAATCGTAGAATCCAACTCGGCTAGGCAGCATTCGGGAAGCTACGTAACATCTTCTCGTCCAAAATACCGCAGTGTCTCAAGTCGAAAGTCTTCGACCAGTGTGTGTTGCCAGTGATGACATACGGAACAGAGACGTGGTCGCTCACTATGGGCCTTATTAGAAGGCTCAAGGTCACCCAAAGAGCAATGGAGAGGGCTATGCTCGGAGTTTCCCTGCGGGATCGCATCAGAAATGTCGAAATCCGCAGGCGAACCAAAGTCACCGACATAGCCCGAAGAATTGCAAAACTGAAGTGGCAGTGGGCGGGGCACATAGCTCGTAGAACCGATGGCTGTTGGGGCAGAAAGGTTCTTGAGTGGCGACCACGAACCGGAAGACGAAGCGTGGGCAGGCCCCCTACAAGATGGACCGATGATCTTGTGCGGGTCGCTGGAAACAGCTGGATGCGAATAGCGCAAGACCGGCAATTGTGGAGAAAATAAACAAATTATTATTATTATTATTATCTTTGGGGGAGGCCTTTGTCCAGCAGTGGACGTCTTTCGGCTGATATGATGATGATGTATGATCTGAGAAATAGATAGACGATGAGATAGAGAGAAATTGCTCTACTAATGGTATTTTATGTAACACCCATACAATTTATGTTATTATTTAATCGAATTAAATTACAGATACAAAATTGTATTTGTATTTTTAAATACAAGTGAAGACATTTTCCCTAAGTTTTATTACATTTAATATAATTCATGCATATCGTTTCGTTTTATAAGTTATTGGAACCTTTTACGTCATCTAATTGTTGAAGAAGTTTACGCTCTTACCTTACTTGCCTATTGACTTCGCCACAAGACCTTCACACATAATTTATGTCTCCACACTTTACTATGAACGACGATTTATTTGAAGGTAATAATAAGGTCAAAAGCACATATTTCAACATACTCAAAGAATTAGAGAACATAATATTTAATATTTTTTAAGATACCTTGAAACGAATAACATTTTCCTGCGTTCAGACTTTAGAAAAACTTTTATCGAAAAGGAATTGCAACTAAAACTAATAATGAGAAATAACAGTTGGATGAAGTATAATATCAAACTTGAAAAGTCTCAGACTTGGATTAAACACCTTCTTGTCATAAATGATTGCACGCCATATCTTTTCAGCTACTGTTTAATGCTGGGTGAAGATTAGTGTATACATAAGTGTACTTATTTACTCTAGAGGTTAAGTCATCAAGCAGGCTACTAACATGATTAAATGATTAAAAGACCATTTTTATTTTATTTTATTTATTTATTTGGTCAGACTACAATTGTTTATACATTACATTTACAGATTCTTGATTAATGATAATACAATTTTATGTGCAACAATTACTTACAGACTAATACCACTTGCATAAATACATAAACTGTAAAAATTAAAATTATGACATAGAAAATGAATAATTAATCAATTAACTTAATAAATAATATAATAGGATGGCGTACAATAAATGAAAATTAAATCACAATGGTATAAAATAAATTAGTTTCAATTGAATTAAAAATTGTGAATATGTATAACTGATGAAACGTGACTTTCTTAAGCTAGCTTTGACCTATACGATGCTTTCCTCTTATTATCCTCGTTATTTTTTTAATGCTGTCATGGTGTATTTCAACGAGGTCACTGTAGCTAGTTAGCAATTTGCATAGCCGTGAAATTGGTGAGTTCGCCCCTAAACCCGTTCTACGCAAGGGAGCATATAATGGAGTGATACGGTATCGAGAATATCGGACTGGGACTCGAAATTTAACCATGCATAATATATTTGGACAATCAATTTTGCAGCTCTTAGCAGCTTGTGGAGACATAAGGCGTCTTAAATTTCTGATCGCGTAGTTAAGGAATAAATCCAGAAGTACTGCAAGCGAAAGGTATATGAAGGCAGTTATTTACTTTTGCCCTTTGAAAATGCTAGGTGCCATAAAAACCGTTTTTGGACTATTTCTAGGAGGAGCCTATGTGTGGCATAGTGCGGTCTCCATACAACACTGCAATACTCCAGGATGCTTCGTACAAGGCTATTATAGTGCTAAGCATTATTCTAGTGCTAATCTTTTTAAAGTCTTTGGTGTACCGTATCACAAAACCAAGAGTTTTCGATGCCTTTTTAATAATGTTTTCGATTTGGGGTATAAAAGTATTTTTTTTATCAAATAACACTCCCAGATCCCTAATTGTATCAACTTCTTGAAATTTTTCGTTTTTTATAAAATATTCTGAACAAATGGCGTTAGATTTCCTCGAAAAGTCATGTGATAACATTTTTCAAGTTTAGTTCCATTTTATTGTTCTCACACCATTCTATAACTCGGTTTAGATCTTCTTGTAGGAGCTCGATATCACGTGATGACTCAATTGTTCTGGCGAAACGAGATCTAAGGTGCGCTCTGAGTAGTTTTTTTTACTGAATTATACTGAGTGAGTTTACTAATATGGACAAATTCTAGTAACCTTGAACATATGATAGGGAGCGAATTATTAACGCCCCCGAAGTCCAGTTAATTTTGCTCTAATCAAATTCCCTAATTATACAGATAGGTATAGTACTAGACTCAAAGACGTTACCGACCGGTACACTGACCGTAGTTTGTATTTTATTAACAATTATTATTGTAAAACACTTCAATTGTTCACCATTTATGTTAAATAACTTTCTTGGTGAATTATTATGTCACTAAGAATAGTTTTATTATGAAATATTTCCAGATTATGTTTATAATTAGCAAGGAAGCGAATATACACATATGTTAACTGTTCAACCGATTAGGCACAGATGATGATTTCCTTTTGGAATTATTACAATATTTTTATACATTACTTGTCATATATAAAACAATACTGTTGTATGGCTAACAGCGAAGAATATCACCATCCCAATTGATCCCGTGAGGGCTTTGAAGTCTACCCGAGAGAATATCTCCCAGAGGACGGGCAGCAGCGTGTCACTGTATGCTATGACTATCTTACTGTTCTGGTGGTCTGTCAAGCGTAGCAATTATGTCATATCCCATTCAAATGATGGAATCTATAATGGAAAACTTTTGGGGAGGCCTTTGTCCAGCAGTGGATGTAATTCGGCTGACATGATTATATTCCAATGGCATGACATTATGAACATTGATCAAGCTAGATCACTCTGGTGTCTTGACATTTTCTTCGTGATGTCATATTCGTACTGATGTCTAGTATCATACCAGTGGAAGAAAAATATGTTGAAAAAATACGTCAAGTGGCAAATTTAAGGCTTGTGTCGGAAAGTTTCCATCAAAATTTTCTAGTTTTGTAGTGCAAAGCGTGCTTATGGCGCAACGAAATATAATACACTAAAGAAATACCAAAAGTATACTTATGCCTCATGCCACTTGGTATAGCAGTCTTGTATTCGCAAGGAATCCGTAATAAATGAATAAAAGTATCCATTATGGAGGTAATCTGTAGCCGTATTATGACGAAAAAAAATAAAAATCCGAGTCCTTTGTACTTTAAATTGGGTTTTGATTTGTAAGAAAAGCATGTGCTCTTTTTAAATAATAATATTATAGTATCCTAGGAATTCTATTGAATTTTATTATTATTTATACACGGCCATCTGATCTCAAACAAAGCAGAGCTTGTATGGAAACCAGATAACTGATATATACAAATAGTAACAAAAGAAAAATAGTATATGTAATACTACTTTTCTTTTGTAAATACATACGTATATAGATAATTATAGCCAGACTAAGGACAAACGAAAACAACGAAAAAAATCCAAAATTCACTTTTTGGCATATTTAGATCGTACGATGTCGAAATATTTTATCTGCATTAACGAAAAAATTATATGTATTCTAGATTTCAAATTAATCAGCCAGTAAACTGACGTATTTGAAGAGCGCTCATAGTAAAATGACGTTTGCGTATACTCGTCTTTCTACGCCGCGCGGGCATCCCCCGCCGCCCTCTCCCGCTTCGGGCGTAACCGCGCTATCGCCGTTGTTCGTCGAGCTCGCTGTCGCGTTGTAACGGATTAGATTTTTCGTAAACAATTACGCTACTTTATCTATATTTGCCTCCTTTCGTTCGTGGCAAACGAACCCACGACCTGCGGCGTGAAAGGCAAGCATCTACCAATCTAGTCCAGTTGCAGTTCGCTTTAGTCACACAAAGTCAAAAGTTATAAAAAGTGTTTAACACTTTGTAACCTTCTACAGGTAATTATGGAAGTTTTCCGATTATCCGCACACACATGTTTTGTTTACATTAATTCCAAGTTTCAGTGTTGTTACTATAGCATGTTAGCGACCGTTCACATGTAGGGTTTCGGAAACTCTGATTACTTGCTACGTATTTTGAACTAGTTTAATTCCTTAGAGAATACAAGGGAAGTCACTATATCAACAATGACAACGATACTACATACCTAATGTGGATTATACATGAGGAAACTTAAGTAACGTTTGAGTTATTAGGTGTGGCTTGTTGAATGTGGTAGGAACCTACAATCAAATCATAATTTATTAAGAATATAATAATAATAGTTCTTTATTCAATTTAGTAATACATAAGACTTATTCCATGTTAGTAAAAATATATTCCTAAGGGGAACAGAAATTTGTGTTTACTGGAATACATAAATCACTGATGCCCCATTTCGTTGAAATATTGCAGCAGTGATTAATAAAAAAATAAGAATTTAATATAGTTTAAATAATTTGTTGAACATAATATATTTGTGGAGATATTTGGGGAGGCCTTTGTCCAGCAGTGGACGTCTTTCGGCTGATATGATGATGATGATGAACATATTTATTTATTTTTTTCTATTTTTTTTAGTGTTTATTTTTATTATTTAGCTTTTGTTTATGTTTTTATTATATGACTAATATTTTGTAATTAGTTGTACAAATATCAAAAGTGAGCTACATCTGCCTACAAACTGTTTTGCAGTTTGGCAGACGTATCAAAATTTATTTTTAAGAATTTAATGTACAATGAATAAACTTGAAGTGGCAGTGGGTGGAGCACATAGCTCATGGAACCGACGGCCATTGAAAGGTTCTCGAGTGGCGACCACGAACCGGAAGACACAGCGTGGGCAGGTCCCCTACAAGATGGACCGATAAACTTGTGCGGGTCGCCGGAAATCGCTGGATGTGGATAGCGAGCTTTGGGGAGGCCTTTGTCCAGCAGTGGACATCTTTCGGCTGATAAGATGATGCCCTAATAAACTTTTAAATATTTATTATTTTTATAGATACTATTGCTTAACTTTCGTTTGCTTTTGGTATATCCACGACTGTAATGCCGAGATAGTCACTAGGCTAGACCGTTGGTGGATCCCGCTCGCAGACGGAGGAGACGTCGGTTCGGCGGCGGCGCAGCCAGGCAGCAGTATGAGATGTGTCCTCTAAAGCCGCCACGTGCAAGCAGCTCCGGAAAGACAGCAATTTGTTTGTGGCGCAGTCGCTGTGCCGGACTGGCAGGAGTCAGCATTAGGGAAGGGCAATCTAGAACCTTCCCAGGGCATGTGTCCCGATCATCTGGGATATGGCGCAAATGGGGGGCACCAGAGCAGCATAGCCGCGTTCCCGGGGCTCCCCCCATCAGGCGCCAAGAGAAGTCAACGGCAGGTGAGGTTTAGTCGGTGCGAGTCCGATATACCCACCCGCAGACACCTTTGCGGGTGTCATGCGTAGGCATTCCCCTGCCTTAACAAAAAAACTATGGAGTCGAGTAGTCTCGAGTTCAAACCCAAGCCACACACTACTGGCTTTTCAAGTTCATGTGAGTATTAGAAATTAAATATCTCGTTCTTAAAATGGTGAACTAAAATATCGTGAGGAAACTTGCATGCTTGAGATGGTCCATTGGCGTCCATATTGGTGTATATAAATGTTAATTTCAAGTTAAATAATAAGTAGAAAGTTATGATAAGTGTTTTTGGCGCCGTAAGAGGGAGATGGTGAACGGTTGCTGTCATTTAAAAACAAATATAATTTTTATAAAATGTGTATTGCACTAATTGTTAATTTTATTTACCTTGTATTACCAATCCTTGTATACCAATTTGACCGGCCTGTTGGCGTGGTTGGCAAATGCTTGCTTTTCTCGCCGGAGTTCGTGGGTTCGATTCCCAACCAGGAGAGATATTGATGTGCATGAACATGTCTGTTTGTCCTGAGTCTGGGTGTATTTATCTATATATCTACGTATGTATTTACAAAAATAAAAGTATTATATGTAGTATATCAGTTATCTGGTTTCCGTAGTACAAGCTCTGCTTAGTTTGGGATCAGATGGCCGTGTGTAATTAATGTCCCGGGATGTTATATTAAAAAAATAACCGGCAAACATACATACGGCTACCTTGATAGTTACACGTTACCGTAAGCCATGACGTGTATCATGTGGCAATACTCGTGCGTCGGCCCTCCCCTCTAAACTTTGAAGATCTCAGACAAGCGCTGAGCCATAAAATTCACAATAATGATGCATTATCATATAGCATATTCTGTAAAATGGTATTATTTTCGCGGTGGAACGATGTCTATAAAGTGAGAATACGCTCTACTGCCCTGAGCTGTATCAGCTGTGGATTCACTGACCATCTATGATCATACACTCACTTTCGCTATTTAAAGCCTATAAGTAACAGCTTATGCTGAATAGTAGTTAAAATATATAATCTGTTATCAGATAATCAGATCCAAATGAGAAAAGATAATGGACCTGATACTCCAGTTTATTGAACTTTAAATAGACTAAACCTAAAAAATGTTTTTCAAGTCTGGTTCCCCTAATTTGATAAGGACGTTGAACGTCTAGAGATAGAACAAGATTGACTAGATACCACGAATACTTAAACAAGGTTCACACTCAGAAGTTCCGAAGCTACAACTTTATCGATACGACGTAACAATTTTCATTAAAAAAAAATTACCATATCTTGGCTATGGATTTAGAATGTCAGACTCGCCGGCTTTGGGCTTCGACAGGTTTGCCTACTTTTTGGAAAAAAGGGGGTAACCAGAAAAAGCAAATTAAAAGTTTTGAAAAACGGCCCTGTTTTGTGAAAAAGCAACGCATGGAATATAAGTTTGATTCGATTGTTACGAGTCCGTAACTCAACACAATCGTTACACAACTCTCAATGATTGCACGGACAAAGACGGTCTTGAGACTTGGGACTTCTGATATTTGATATTACATAAAACATTTTATAAATTATATATACGAAATAGGCGCGTTATGAAACAAAACCTATCTGAATTGTATTTTGAGTATTACGTCTGGCAACATTTTTGGTCTTAGAGATGTCATAAGAGCTGTCATGATTTTGGTTACTAGGTGTCAAAAAAAACGTGCGCGCGTGAGTTGGCATTTTTGTTGAACTGAATAAATCATCTGGCACGTTTAAAATATTGGCAAAAATGTTGTAGAAGCTATTTTATAATTATTTCTTTTTAAATTATTTCTTAATTAATCGTCAATTTTTTTTTATTCACAGGGTCCAATCTTGGTATATAATATAGTATCACATATTACAGACATGTAATTATTGCACACACATCTAAACTCCACCATTTATGGGTCAAAAAATTGTAAGGACAACTGCTAGGATGGAATCTGAGTTACGAAGACATCAAGGTGGCGGCGAAATGACCTCTCCAACCACTACGCCACACGTTCAATCATATAAAATAACCATAGATATATAAAAAGCTACAAAACTCTGCTCCCTTATCCTTATCGTATGGGCAGTGGTTACCAGTATCCATACGATACGTACCAGTTAGTGTCAGAGTTGTTCAAGCCGCCCAATAGGCCTCTGATATGGCTTAAACCTTAACGTGACCTCTGAAGCACGGTGACACTCAGAAATTAAACCACTTTGGCAGTGACCCATCTATGTACTGAACGTGAGTCTAGTTACTTAACCTCACCGATCGCTTACGGGCCGGTGAGCGCATCTAGCTATGAGCGCCCCTAAAAAATTCGTTGAACATCAAGTACACTGCATGGTTTCAATTACGTTTTTGAACATCACACTAATATTATAAAGGCTAAAGTTTGTGAGTTTGTGAGTGTGTAGGTTTGTTACTTCTTCACGTCTAAACGGCTGGAGCGATTTCAATAAAATTTGGTTTGGAGTTTACTGACACCCTGGATTAACACATAGGCTATAATTTTTAAAGTTTAAATCGGGCTAATCCTCGGGGAACAGCTAGTAATATTATAAAGGCGAAAGTTTGTGAGTGTCTGAGTGTGTATGTTAGTTACTTCTTCGCGTCTAAATGGCTACGATTTTAATAAATTTGGTATGGAGGTAGCTGACACCCTGGATTAACACATAGGCTTATAATTTATAAAGCTTAACGTGGGTAAAACTGCGTCGCACAGCTAGTAGGTATATATACAAAAGATAAGGTTGTTTATGAACTAGCAAGAGCAACTGGCTATAAACGCCTCAATGTAGTAAATCAACAGTATCTACTTTTGCACGAAGTTGTTATCATCCTTAAAACATTTTTTTCTATCCATATATGGAAAAGTTCTTCAATCAAAAACCAATCATGTGCATGAACCCAACACGTTTCTGCAACATTTAACTTTGACCGTCTAGCGGCTTTTGCTTTTGGGTATTTGCCAAAGGATGAATATTCTTGTTGCTTGGCTTGTGATCCTAAAAAATGCGATGAAAAAAATGTTTTAATTTTAAGTCGTATGAGTTCTAAAAACTGCGAGTAACTACGTGATTTTAAAATCCTTTAATTAAAAAATAGGGCTGATATATTAAAGAGACCTAAATAATGACCAATTCTAAAGTAGTTAATAAGAAGTAAGAGAAAACAATATTTATTCGTATGTGTGTGTATTCAAACAACTAATAGTCCAGGGGGCTATCAGCTTAGTTGCCGAACATCGGGATAGTGATCGGCGTTAAAATAAATAAAGGTTAAAAATTACTTAATCAATCGTTAAATCGGCTTCCATGAGCACATGTGACGAAGCCAATTTAACTATAGATTAAGTCATTTTTAACCTTTATTTATTTGAATGCCGATCACTATCCCGATGTTCGGGGACTTAGCCGGTAGCCCCCTGTTCATTGACAAAATATTTAGCGGTGTACACCGTCATATTCTATTCTTAGTTTAAACGGAATACAATGGGCACCTTATCACCAATTATATAATCTAAGATTATACTATCCCTAGTTTATGTTTCGCCAATGGCATTGGAATATGGATTCCAATGAACAACAAGCCCAGAAAAGTGTCTATCAAGCTGGACGACAATGTTTAAACCTCTATCTGAGAATCACATTCTGGTACGGACAGCTGGCCGGACGTTATGTAATCTAGCGGAATGAAACCTAACCTGTTGATCTCTCGAACGGAGCCACGACCCCGTGGCCGTCTCTAAGAAATATATAATAAGTAAGTATTTAATTCTATAGAAACTTCGGTTGTTAGAGCAGCAGTGGATAATATTGTATTTGTCCTTTTTCGGTTTAGATCAGATAACATATTGACATAAGTACTAAGATCTACTTGTAAGTAAGTAAGTAATATTATGACTTGTTTTGGATAATAAACGTTTAATATTATATTTATATATTTTATTAAATACATAATATATAATTGCGTGTCATTAAGTATTACCGTAATTGAAATTTTGAACAGTTGGAATCGGAGAAGGGACATCTTAAGGGCAGTTGTAACCACGTATAACGCTTAGCTCGATAGCTCTGTTAAAAACACAATAACATGTTCATTTCAGAAGTTTATGATAACATTCAAACTAAATATAATAAAAAGCAATAAATAACTGTTTTCGAAATCTTTCCCACCAATTAATCCATCCAGCTGTATTTAATGTATATTTAAATTGTCTATACCAGCTAACAAAATATTAATTTCTGCTTTGAAAAACTTATACATAAATATTTTTATAAATTAAGTTACTAAGTTTATTTTTCAATTTAAATAAAATGAAACCTTACCTTGAAAGCACTTTTTATCGAATTAAAGAAGATCAAAAAATTGCACTGGATTCTATCTAGAATCCAGTGCTATTTTTTATTTATTTTTATTTATTTATTTTATCATGTTAGGCAACATTTTAATACTCACTTCGTCTATTATAATTACTGTTTTAAAAAATAATTCAACTCCTCCAACTTATTTTTTCTGATAATTTAACAAAATTAAACAGAATGCATTTTCAATTGAATTATCAAAATTGGTCATTGGGAAATCCCGTACCATACATGAAAAAACAAATATATGGTCGAATTTTTATCAAATCGGTTAAAAGTGTGATTTAGCTTCTTATTTTATGTTGTTTCCATATTTTCAGTTAATACTAGAATAAAACGAATACCTATTACATGTTTTTATGATAAACTAAATAAACTAATTAGGTTTCACCTTTCAAGAGCCAAATTTGCTCGTCAACCAAATTTGCCTGTCTAAGTGTCTAACCAAACTTACTTAATATCATTTGATATGTCTGTTTGTCCAGAGTCTGGGTGTAATTATCTATATAAATATGTATTTATAAAAAGAAAACTAGTTTATTTAATATATTAGTTATCTGGTTTCCACCGAACAAGCTCTGCTTAGTTTGGGATCAGATGTGAATAATGTCCCAGGATTTTATTATTATTAACACGGTAAAGTATGAGGTTTTCTCACAAATAAATTAGACGTTTAGATTTGTCTGTATATCTTGTCACTCTAATCCTCGTAAACGTACCCAACGTTTGATTAGAGTGACAAGATATACAGACAAATACCATACATAAGTTCAATGTTGTTTCAGTCTACAGTTCTACAACATACAGGACCGTGTACGTTCCTCTAAGGAGCAAGAGCACAAAATCTACAGATTACGTTCCCATTAATGTTTGATTAGAATTCACATGAATAATCTATGTGTATTGAAACAGAATGTAGGAAAATATTTTGATAGATCGAGTTATACATATGGCTGGTCTGTCTAATTGAATCTGTAACCTTTAGGTATAGGTAATGACGATGTCAGTATACCTTACATACATTTTATTGGATACATGTAACAATATGGGAAACCTATGGGAAACTTTAATTTGTTTTTGTGTAGAAGATCAAATTTCAGACATCTTTTAATTGAGTTCTATAAATTTAGGTACTCGTGGAAATTGAACACACAAACCACGGGGTATCCGGCCTCATGTGCGTTAACTACCCCGCCACCGCCCCGTGGTGTTCGGACACGAACTCAAAAGATCAGTTTGCAAGTAGATTGAGCCCCTTGACTATCATATGCTGTAGGTATAAATGTTGCATGTTATATGTTGTGAGATATATCCTTACCATGCACGTGTCAGAAATTACTTTAAAAGAACAGAATCACAATTCACGTAAATTTTTGGAGCATTGAACACAGAGTTATCAGTAATCCCAATCACGTGCGAAATACGTGCACAATAGTCGTACAAATAAAACATTTACAGTGGAAAACTCCGCTATTTTACAATCCTTGGTTGCTTTTTGGTTCATTGGTGTTGTGAATAAAGAAATTCAAAATTAAATATTTCCCATTTTGTGGCAGAGTAATGTCACGTAGTGAAATTCTAATGATACAAAATAATATATTTACCATATTCTATAAGTGTATGGAATTATTTACATTCATTTTAAAACACACATATAACTTAATATGGTTACCCTAGTGACAACATTGTTCGAGTTGTAGGCAGTAGGCCTCACACATATGTAGCGTAACGATAGATATTTATTTTTTATTTTCCATAAATGTTGGTACAAACAATTGAGGTCATAGATATAAAAACAGATCCACAACACTTAGTTATATACATAGTGACATGCAAATATTTAAATTAATTTCTATGTTTGGTCCTATAAAAAAGTCTGCTACTGTAAAATGATTCTAAATGTTCTTAACAATCATATTTCGTGCTTATTTTTTATTTCCGAAGTGGTGGTGGTGGTCCTTAATATCAAAAATATAACCCTGTTTGACGGTCTATAATCTAAGAGTGCAACTGTCTATGAGCAACTTAATATATGCCTGTACTATGGCAACCAGACAACTGATAAACATACTTATATATTTCTAAATACTATATATACATAATTACATCCAGACACAGAACAGGTGGGGATTCATTCGCTATTCCTTACATTGCGATCGAATCGACATCTTGATTATCAGTCATGGTCACTAACCATTAGGACTAGATCGCTAGGCCTAGGTCAAGCAACTAGGCTCGTGGTCGGGCTATAGATGGGTGACCGCCAAACAGATTTAATTTCTGAGCGTCACCGTGCTTCGGAGGGCATGTTCAGCTGTCGGTCCCGGTTGTAGTCATTCGACAACAGGCGTTAAGCCATGTCAGAGGCCTACTGCGCGGCTTGAACAACTCTGACACTAGGGTAACCACTGCCCATACGATAAGAAAAACAAGATCCATTAGGACAACGGGCAAGTCAAAAAACTTTCGGTATTTTTACCTCCATGTTGGTGAGTTGAAGCTGCTGACAATTTCAGCGTGACTTAGAATCGCGGATTGGATTTAAAAAATCCTTCTTTTTGAAGTACATTAAAATGTAGTCCACTGAATAAAAAGCAACTGAATATTATAAGCAGCTTAAAAACGGCATGAGCATCATCTGAATAGAATATTAACTAAAACAGTAAAAACTCGGTATCAGTAAAAAATATTATTTCAAATATTTCATCTAACATAGCTTCAGTTAGTTCACAATAAAGTATTGAGAAAAGATACCACATTGATAGAAGACAGTTAATTTACGAATAGACATAATAGTGAAATAGAAAATCAATAAAATACGCATAGTGTGGCTACGAAAACTTAAAAACATATATTTTAAGTCACAATAACGATGACGACGACCGTAACGTGGAAAGGTCTAAAAATATATATTTTTAAATTTCTAATACGCGATTTAATAAGGTTTCCGAACAGCGACTAAGAAACTAAGAAGGCATGGCCCTATTATAAAATTAAATATGTATAGTACCTTCAAGATAAAGAGAAACCTATTGCAATGTACAGAGTATATAAAGACATTAACAATAATGTACTGTAAGCATAAGTGAATAACTTATGCTTTCAGGACATTATTGTTTGTCTCTATAAGACTGTAAGCTGATATTACATGTCTTTACTGAAGCCATAACCGTTAGGGAGCGTTACATAAATAATTCAATAAGGTGAAAACCACTGTGTCTTTAAAAAAGAGCCATATTTTTGCGTAACATTCACACAGAATATAAATATTAAAGAAATGATTTTGTTGCAATCGTTCGGTAAATAATTAATAAAATTCACTAATAAATTATTATGTTTACGTCTACCGTACAAGTTAGTTGAAAAATAATGTTATTAAATATTTACTCATAGAGAATCAATGTTTGTGATAAGTTATTAGTTCGTGACACGCCTCTAATAACCGAAAGCTTAGTGCTAAGTATACAATATAAATCTTAAAGAAAATGTTCTGTCTCATAATGGGATAGAACACAATGCTTTGTGGGAAAGAGTATTTTGCGATCAACAAAATCCAGTTCATTTGGCGGTAGTAATAAATATTGTATCAGCGGCAAAGGGGAAGTCATTTCTTATGTAAAACCGATTACTTAAGGCTTAGTTTATATTAAATTAAATCAAAATGGCCTGCTTTTATTCCTATAACAACATTTTATGCCAGTAATATTGAGGGTATGTAATTATAACTGTTTAAATTTAACTTAATTTGTATAGGTACTACAAATATTACTACGCATGCTATTTTTAATTTTCCCGTCTATTTTGGGGCTTTGGCGACTATGTCGCCCACAATTATCTTTAACATGTTCTATCGTTTCTTTAAATATGAATTATTTATAAATAAAAAGTTTTATAATTTAAATTAAATTAGTTACAACAAATCTGTAATATGGCACGGGAAAGGAATTTACAATACTGCTTTAGGTTCCTACTAAATGGGTATATTTTAACAGTATCTTACCACACCAGGTTTAACTGTAAATACCGTAATAGAGTTATGGCCCCAAGGCGGCAAAGGACAAGGCATTGCTTCGTATTATACATCTTGAGTGTCTATGTGTAAATGTGGTGGATTTTTACACATAACAACTTCGACATCGTACACAAGTGGAGTATGGCATTTCCGTGAATGGAATCACCATTCACGGTAATACCTTCCTGTTTTTTTTATTTTCTTATTCTTTTTTCGTTCTTTTTTTTTATTTCGTTCCATTTTATTCGAGTACTCCATAGAAGCCTCTAGTAAAGTCTCCTCTACCATACTGAGGGAGGACTTTGACTTGACTATGATGGACTGTACTTGCCTTTGACAGTGATTAAATAACGAAAATAAAACGTCAATACGGCGGAAGAATTTAATAAACATGGCCAAGAAATAAAACTGTAATAGTAGGTATGTTACGTTAGAATATTATCTCAACTTCGTTTTCTATAACCGACTTTTAAGTTGGATCCATCTTCAGTAAATAGCCTCGTTATAAACCCACAAAGCTAGTGTAAAAGCGCTGCTCCGCAAAAATTGTTTTACCCACATGCGTGGAAATAATCTTCCGTCCAAATAAAATAATCGTTTCATTTTCATTGTATTAAAATGACCACATTATGTTACGCTGCGATAGAGTGAGTGTGAAAAGCTCATGAATAATATGGCTATTAGCAAAAAGTAGCTCATAAACTCTGAACAGCGCGTAGCGTAGGTATTTTATAAACTTTAGCAAGAAATAAATGTGTAATGCTGTATGGCTGTGAAGTTTAAGATAAAAGTCGCCGATCTTTTTAAGTTACCCCACCGTCCCCAATTAACGGTGAATTTAAATAATAATATCCTGCGACATTATTTACACACGGCCATCTGATCCCAAACGTTTAGTTTGTAAATACATATCTACTTATTTCTTAAGCTGGGTGGGAATCGAACCCACGACATCCGTCAGAAAAGCAAACATTTACCAACCACGCCATCAGGCCCGTCATAATGTGAATTTAAATATCAAGACTGTCTACGTTTTTTTGGAGGGCATGTAAAGCTATTGGTCCCAGCTGTAGTAATTAAAGAACAGTTGATAAACGATCTCGGAGGCTCACTGAGTGGGTTGAACATTTGTGTTATCTACGATTATACATAGAAATAGATTAAGTGTGAGAAATCTTATCAATTTAGTAGTATAAATTTCTTGGTTAAGTATTGTTTTTGTTATATAACAAAGTATATAAAGATTGGGAACATGCCCTAGTTTGGGAACTTTTTGTGCGTTTGCCTCCTAAGAATTAAACAAAGACAGTGAGGTCAAAACTTTTACTTCATGTATACCTATTACTAACCCTTTTTCGACTTGATTAAGCAGCTTAATTCAATGTATCGTTCATTTTCTATCTTACACGGAGTTCCTTATTGGTTTTTACCGCCCGACAATGAATGTTTAAGGTCTAATTAAAATCAATCCAAACAGGAATACTGGTATTATTTTTTAAAATAATAGGGCAGGTCCAGTTTAATTTAGTGTAGCCGTGTGGTTTTCGGCCTAGAAACAATAACAGAGCTCCCCGTTAACATCCCGAGGGTATCGTAAAAGGCAACTAAGGGATACAGCAGGTAGTAGGGCAGCAGCCTCACCAAAAAAAGTTGGGAACCCTGTAGACAGGGTTCCCAACTTTTTTTACTAGTAAAAAATATATTCAAGTCTATGAAGAATATTAAACAGTATTTTATTTATGAATTGTTTTAAATAGATATTTTTTGAGCTTCTCGCACAACTTACTAACTTACAATCTCTTTTAAAAGCTTCATACGGCATGATCATAGTTATAACTAAAATTAAAATAAATGAGGTGCTAATTTTTTATAAGATTAGTAGATGCTCTATTTATATCCTCCCGCTACTTAGTATTAATTACTAAAAAAACTAAATAAATGTAAACAGTATTTTTTATACTTTATTTTTGTTCATTAGTAAAATTTTATTTAGTGAAAAACAAGTATAGTTGGCAACCCTACCTCTGTACTAGCTACCACCTAACTGCGGTCGCCAACTCGCATGCCAAACGCGGTGACTACGGCAAACCCCTCCAAATGGCAACGTTATAGAAACCTTTGGGGAGGCTTATGTCCAGTAGTGGACGATATCAGGCAGATGATGAGGTCCAGTTTCAACTCACTGTCCGCTGCTTGATTCTGTCGGAACTGTGTAACTGTTGGAATAGAGGCTTAAAATGTGCTCTGCAATATGCTCCGTACCGAGGCTAAATTCGTTGCGATAAGCACCCTTGTCATCTTTCAGTAGGATGTTATTATTATTGTTTTAGGACTTTTTAATATCCTCCTGATCAATTTCGGGCTGTGGTGGTCAGTCTCAATGTCAACTGCGCGGCTCAAGTGTGGGCACTTTCTATTCCATCTCACTTATGATCCGGTAGTATGATTAGCAACACGACCGGAAATAGTATATAGTTACTTTAGAAGCTCTCCGAGGCACGGACTTGTAATACGGCCAACTCCTAGACTTCAGGCTGGTACAGAGTAATTTTTTCAACAGCAAAATCCCAAAAACACTTTTTGCGGGATTTGAACCCAGGACCTCATTTAGTATCTACAGCTGACAGGCTACTGCTAGACCAATTAGGCAGTTTTTTTTGACAGTACATTTGGGCCCGTTAACGGTCCCGCGTCGAGTTCAATTGCTATGGGAATTATTATAATATAGTTATAGGCAGTCCAAAGCCTAACAGAATCTGTCACTTGGTCGAACCGTCGTAGCTACTAGTTTCTTATGGGTTTTGAGGTTGGATAAGAGTTTAGACTGGGTACAGACCCCGATATCAATGGTAAAGACAAAGATGAATAGATCAAAATCAATCGTTGTGTGTTCTAAATGTTATACTTGGAAAGTTGATAAATATTTACTTTTGGAAGCTTATTCAACTACTTACTTTTAATATGAATATTAACAAAACATTTACTTCAATAGTAATAAATACCAATTACTACGAATTAGGAAATACGCAATAAATTAGCATGAGGGAAATAGGAAACAATTTTCCCTCCGTTCCCCATGATGCTTTTAGTACGAGGAAAACGCCGCAAATTCAAATGCAATGGAGAAGATGACGATCAAAATAAAAATATTATATAAGGATAATTGTCTTGGCAAAATATCAATTGTATTCGATTATACCTTCTCAGATTTTAATACGTATTATCATTTGCATATAACGGCTTCACGTGTCACTTATTTTCTTCCAAACCGAAACCATGATTATATTTTGTTTTACAACGATTTTACTTACTATGTACGTATAGAAAAGAGTTTAAAGTATTGAGTGGTTCTTGTGGTCCTGCGTATGAGTAAGGTTGTTCGAATTCAACGGAAAGAGGGAAGGGAATCGGAAATTGGAAGCAACTTCCCGATCCGTTCGGTAACGTTTGATGAATCTCCTTGTAGGTAATACACCTATTTTCTTGAATAAAACCATATATGACCAGCATGATTTGTTCCATAATTGTCGCCAAAAGGCGACCACTTCTTTTTTCGTCAGTCAATTTTTTTTTGTTAAACCATGTCTTGTTATCCAACGCCTGCACTAGGGAATATAATCCCTGTTTCGCGGGGTACTTTACAAACATACTTTACAATTTCGGACTGACACAAATTACATCCAGACTCAGAACAACTATTTATGGGTCACAAAAATAGTTGTCCGGCGCGGGACTCGAACCTGCGACACGAAGTGGTGAGGCGACTGTCTTAGCCGCTGCGCCACACGTGCAGTCAATGATAGCCAACCACGCTTAAGTTCAGTATAGCGAACTTAAGCTGCAGCAATTGGTATACCAGTATTTCGGCTTTAAACCGGAACCTTCTACTCACCGTCTTATCTCGTTGCTTTAGGTGTCCTTTCAGCTACACCTTATTACTAAACCTAAATTACCCTATGGCCAAAAAGAGCATAGACATACTATTACGCTCACCCAAATTCCGGCGGACCATATTCCAAGTACTTCCATGTACACAGCTTTTTGACACTTATGTCAAATTTGACACAAATTATCATTGACCTATATGTGTTATACATATAAGTCAATGCAAATTATGTAATGATTACCGCCTCAGTACACAAAACATTTGACTGCCTCGTTGGTCTTGCGGTAGCGTGTTCAACCGCAGATAATGAGATCCTGGGTTCAAATCCCGGGTTGGGCCAAAAAGAAATTTTGGGATATTTCCGTAAAAATAAATTTTTACACCCCTTCTTTAATTACACCCCCGTGCCTCGGAGAGCACATAAAGCCGTCGGTCCTGTACCTGAACTTTTTCCGGTCGTGACGCTAGTCGTCCCATCGGATCATGAAAGTGATGGAATAGAAAGTGCCCCTCTGTTTGCGCACACACTTGTGCACTATAATATGTCCTGCGCAATTGGCTAGTCTCCATTGAGACTGGCCGACGTGGCGGAAATTCGGTCGGGAGGACATCATCATCATCATCATCACACAAAACATTCACTTTCGGGATGCCAATCGTGGTACGGAGTATTAGTTTACCAATACAAACAATCACGCGCGCAACGCCAATTTAGTGCAATACATTTTAACCTCTAAGGTATACAAAATGACACGACAAAACAACGATCACTCCGCGCCCCGGATTAACCGAATAATTAATTATCATACAGATTGAATGTATGATGACTCGCGTTTGTCAAATTGTCAAAGTTGTTCAAAAGTGTTCGGTCGTAAGCACCAGTAGTAAAGTTACTTTGTAGGAAACTTATATGAGAAAACAGATAAGTCTATCGAAAGATTCCTATGGGTTTAAGCAATACCTATTTAAAATCGCCGAAAATCATGGCTCCAAAATGTTCTCGGTGAGGTTTAATGCATTATTTTTCATAGAGGCTATTTCGCAAATGAGCCTGTATAAAAGTATGAGAACGAAATTTTAAAATTGGAACGTTCGAGTTTTTACTTATGAATAAATGTAGTTTTATTATTATAGGTATATTTATATCTGGCCAGTGTTTCATCCAAAAATGTCGAAATTCTAGAAAGATTCTGAGTGACCTAGTACTAAATACATTCAGTTGGATTAAGTCGACACTACGAGTATTACAATATTGGCGGAGAGATTTGGCGCCAACGCGGAAAAAGACGCATCAGGGCATTGTTTTATTTTCAAAAACTGGTGTAAATTCAAGTTTTTATGTGTAGGTAAATATGGTGGATTTTTAGACATAACATCATGGACAACGTACACAAGTGGAGGAAAGTGCCATATTCCCTTGAATTGCGATTTTCTGTGTTGAATCTAAAACTCCATATAAGCCTCTAGTAAAGTCTCCACGGCTTTACTGGGGTACGACAAGAACTACGTATGACTTGACTGTGACGGACTTTACTTGAAATAATAATAAAAAAATAAATGAAATAATAATATATTTTACGGAAGGCTCATAAGGCCGAAGAAGCCAGAGCCGTAAAACTGAATAAAAATAAAAACAATATTGGCAAGCGATCAATGGGGTTTGTTTGGAACGTCAGCAAAATAAGCACAAGGTTTAGTAATAAATCTTATATGAGTGATCTCTAAATCATCAAACTCCTCATACCAGCGTGACTTATTACTAAACCTTACCACACTTGTTTAACTGGAGCCCTTAAAACACTATAATTGAAGAAGTTTACGCCGCCAACGATAACGCAGTTTGCGTGACCACTAACTACGGCAAACACAAAGTTTAACAACGTTAAGCCGGAAACAAGAAACACGGTTATGAGAAACTTATATAGAAATTCTCAATTCCTATGAAATATTTGATTGGGGTCAAATGATTTCGTTTTAATAGTAACAGGAACGTTTAAGTTGGGTACACCATATAAATTGATCATAAATTGAAGCGCAATCATATCTATGAAACTGAACTAATAAAAAAAAAAACCAGTTCATAAGATATGGAAAAAGAAATCGTCGCCCCATATAAAATGCGTCAGCTGATCCTTATTCTTGTATGGGGAGATAATATGGTTTTGTTTGTTCAGTTTCATATGCAAATTAAGCTTCGTAAATCACGTTTACACACCTTGTATATCAAACCTAAATAGATTAATTATTTCCCCCAAACACCCTTATATTACTTATATGCGAAACCGTTTCGGGCAATAGGTACAGCATGCTCGATTATCATTTCTAATTATAAAGAAATATCGATTTTTCAATAACTTTTAATTAAGTAGGCAGTTAATTTATAATATCTACTTTTTCAAATTTCTCATAATCGTTATTTCCTTAACTAAACGTTATTTCTAATTCAAAAATTAATTATATAGTAATATTCTTACACAGTCCTCGCATCTTTCCTTAAATAACCCCTGATATTGTCACTAAGTTAGCTTCCCGTAAGCTGTACGGACAATCACAGCCCAAATAATTTTTAAATAACCCAATACGACTTGCTTCTCATATTTCAATCAGTCTTTGATGTCTCATAAACTACAAATAAATTGTCACTAAGTTAGCTTCCCGTAAGCTGTACGGACAATCACAGCCCAAATAATTTTTAAATAACCCAATACGACTGCTTCTCATATTTCAATCAGTCTTTGATGTCTCATGAACTACAATTAAATTGTCACTAAGTTCGCTTCCCGTAAGCTGTACGGACAATCACAGCCCAAATAATTTTTAAATAACCCAATACGACTGCTTCTCATATTTCAATCAGTCTTTGATGTCTCATGAACTACAATTAAATTGTCACTAAGTTCGCTTCCCGTAAGCTGTACGGACAATCACAGCCCAAATAATTTTTAAATAACCCAATACGACTGCTTCTCATATTTCAATCAGTCTTTGATGTCTCATGAACTACAATTAAATTGTCACTAAGTTCGCTTCCCGTAAGCTGTACGGACAATCACAGCCCAAATATTTTTTAAATAACCCAATACGAGTGCTTCTCGTATTTCAAACAGTCTTTGATGTCTCATGAACTACAATTAAATTGTCACTAAGTTCACTTCCCGTAAGGTGTACGGACAATCACAGCCCAAATAATTTTTAAATAACCCAATACGACTGCTTCTCATATTTCAATCAGTCTTTGATGTCTCATGAACTATAGTTTTATTATATTTGACAGCTTTATTTCCACAGACAGGAGCACTTTTTTCGTTACTTTATTTAAATGGTACAAATTAACATGTTCTACTTTATCTTGCAAGCGCTGTAAAAGTTAATAGGCTGAGAAGATTCTTATTGTAATCTGAGTGGGGGTTGAAAACGATGTATTTATCAAAATAAGTCAGAATTATCTCAAGAAACATAATAAAATAAATATGGACTCGTCAAAACGAATTACAAATAAATCAAAGTAATAGGTACGCATTGTGTTATAAATAATGTTAAAGTTTGTGTGACCCACTTCCTGATTGTATTACAGTTACAGTCCGTTTTTTGTATTTTATCCCATTACAAAGGCCCATTAATTATGCGTGGAGACCTATTAATGGCTCTCTGCCACGTATAACATATAAAGCAAAAATGTCGCTGAAAGATGTTGGTCTCACTAAGAAAAAAAAAAATTAAAAAGTTTTACTTCAATAAATTAGAACTATGAATGTGGGCATTAGTAAAATATTCGACGTGCAGCAGAGGTCAAAACTGACATATATATTTTTTTTTTTATTACGGCCGCACTAGGACAATCCAGACTCAGAACAACTATTTGTTGGCCACACAAATTGTTGTCCTGCGCGGGAATCAAACCTGGGACACGAAGTGGCGAGGCGACTGTCTTGGCCGCTGTGCCACAAGTGCAGTCTATATAATCAATTCATACTACTTTGGGCACTGAATAATAATAATAATATCTAGAGACAATGTCACACAGATCATCCTAGCCCAAACTAAGCAAAGCTTGTACTATGGGTACCAGGCGACGATATACATACTTATATAGATAGATAGATAAATAATTAAATACATTGAAAACATCCATGACTCAGAAACAAATATTCGTGCTCATCACACAAATATTTGCACTTACCGGGATTCGAACCCAGGACCACCAGCTTCGTAGGCAGGAGCACTACCAACCAGGCTACGGTGAATATATCTTGTTTTGATATTTGGCTAATTGTTTATAGTTACTTACACACCAATAAGAGGCGATTATATTGTAGGTCCTGTATAGATAACTTAGCACTTAACTGTCGTACACCTAATCCTATTGGATTAGGTAGGTACATTAAGTGGGTACTAAGCATCAAAGTTCTGAGAGTCCGTCGAAGTTTACTTAGATATACGCGCAATATAAACGTAGAGTAACCTATATAGACACATTTCGATGAAGATACATTTATTTACTTATAGGATTTCAATTTTGGTTGCGATCAAAGTTAGACTAAAGTAACATTTAGTTTCAGGAAGTGCCAAAGTTTACGGTTCTTGTTGACCGACAGTCGTAATATTTCCTTCAATATTTCCCGGTCTGTATTATTCCAAAGATTGTATTGAACGCTGAGTACTCATATAAAATAAACTTGCTATTGGTCAACGTTTTCATATTCCAATAATTTTGATACTGCCATGTCGATGAAAAAGCATTGATGTAGATATCGTTCTATGATATATAACCCAATTAAGGTCACCCTTCGTCTAATGACCTTTTACGACCTTACCGAAAGTTTTAAATGCTTTTCAAATGAAAGAAAATTCGTAATTTTATGACTTTCTGATTGAATTTTGGACTCCCATGAAGATCGAGATGTTTGCGTTATTAAAAGTTATCAAGTACCTATGTGACTGTGAAGAAAACAGAGGTGTGAATGAATATTTTGTAATTATTGGCATCAAAGAGGCGCTCATAGGAACATGCTCTCACGGGTACGTAAGTGATCGGCGAGGTTAAGCAACTAGGCTCGCGGTTAGTCCATAGATGGGTGACCACCAAAGTGGTTTAATTTCTGAGCGTCTCCGTGCTTCGGAGGGCAAGTTAAGCTGACGGTTCCGGTTGTAGTCATTAGACAACAGTCACTAAGCCATGGCAGTGGCCTACTGGGCGGCTTGGAGAACAAGGTAACCACTGCCCATACAATAAGTAAGTAAGTATTCGCATCAAATAATTCACGCTTTGTGAAATTATAATTTGGTAGGTTTCAAAGTCATATAAATTTTGTTTTGTTTTGTCATTTAATTTTTGATTTTATTTATTCACGTAATTAGTATCACGAACAAATTATGCCAGTAGAATTCAAAGATTATCTTGTACGTCGAAAAAATAACGCGAAAATTGCCACGCATAAAAGTTTATATAGATTTGCTTGAAACTTGGCTCGCTGATAATCCATAACTTCTGAGTCTACTTTGAAGCATTCTTTTAGAAACTTCAGATTCAATTATACTCGGACGTAAGAAGATTTGTTAATGCAGATCAATTCAGATTTTTGAAGTTATTCCATAAAATATGAAGAGTACTTAAAGACATTAAGAAATGTGTCATGGATGATCGTCTCAAACTTTCGCATTTATAATGTTAGTAGGATTACTAACATTATAAATGCGAAAGTTTGAGAGTATAAATATATGGATGTTGATGATGAAACCATGTTTCTAGAAAACAAAGCCGATAGATAATACCTACATCCTCCAGAAGGGTGTTAACAAGGGAATCCTAAATTTGATCTGCCAGCGTGTATCGTTAGTAGCTTAACGCAGAGCGCCTACCCCGGATTGGTAGATGGTGCAGGTTCGAGACCCGCCAGACGATTAAATTTATGATTTCCCATTTTTGCGATTAGATTGACGCTTTGCATTGCGAATAATGCTATAAAGTTCAAATTTAATATGGACGTTTCTTTCACGCAACAACTACCGAAGAAATTTTGATGAATCTCTGTAGTACTATAGCTTATAATCGTAAATCTGAATTACGCAAAGGCTTAATAAAGTTTAACGCGGGTAAAACCGCGGGGCACAGCTAGTAATAAATATTAACACCAAACAATTCCTATTAAGAGCTCCATGAAACCAATCGTCCATTACTCCCTTGAACTTTCTATGGTATAATAGAAACTCTGTTATATTGGCATTAATCATTACTTTGTATCTCACTCTGAAGCGATACCTACGAGGATTGCTTCATAGTGGAATTTGACTAGCTTAAACGTTAAGGCCCACTTGCACCAAATGCTAGGCTAAAATAAACTAACTCGAGTTAAGTAACTTCGACATTACTAATCCGGTGTTAGTGATTTAACCCACCAAAATAGCTGGGTTAAAATTTTAATAAAATAACATAAGGTTAGTTCTTAACTCTTGGCGGTGCAAGACGTAATTGTAATTTACCCGCATATTAGCCACTAACTCTGAGTTAATTCATTTAACCTGAGGTGGCGCAAGTGGGCCTAAGTGATAAAATTGAAAATGGAATTTGTATGAAATTACATATGCAATTCCGTTGCAAAGTAGGTTCAAAGAGCATCGAATACACTTAAGTGTAATTAATATAATTACTATTTTATTTACTGCGTGGTGACGGTGGCTAATATCATCACCCCATCTCATCACGTGAGTGAGGGGCGTAGAAGTCGACCCGAGGGAATATCTACCAGACGACGGGCAGCAGCTTCTGCTGTGTACTATGACTATCTTACTGCTATCGCCAACCCGTCTGCCAAGCGTTGCAATTATAGCATATCCCTCTAAGATCTTGGGGGAGGATTTTATCCAGCAGCTTACTTCTTCTAGCACATGACGTATGCATACGAAATAAAGGCATTGACAATTTTGTTTTTTTTTTAAAGACGTCTTAGAGAAACACAACAAACACAGTGAACCTACTTTTTTTTAAGTCGGTAAATAGTTTAGTATTTGAAAAAGTAGCTACTAGAGTCCAGTTTATTTTTCAGCGTCACGAAACAACTCGAAACTCTAATGAGCGATGTAGCGATATTGGTACTCCACAATTTCTGGGATTACTCGGTATTGATAACAACTTTACTGAATCTAGGTTAAATTTGAGCATGAGAGTATTTAAGTTTCTTTCGCCTTATTGTAGTACTTATAAACGTTTAATTCTAGTAAAAGTAAACAATTAGTATTTTAAAAATATTCCTATTTTGGTAATAATAATAAATTATATAATTCGGCGGTCATTGTACCGATAGTCGTTTCTGCCCATGGTTTGGTTGCCAAGAGCTTCGACCGTCATCTTAAGAGGCTTGCGTTAGGCAGTTGGGTTAAGAGTCAGGTTCAGAACGCAGTACTTCTAGAGACTGCACGTATTGCAGGGAAGTTCCTCTCTCTGGAGCATCGGTAGCATGAGCCCTGCTCTCGTTTCTATCGTCTCTATTTTTTATAGTAATAAATGTATATTTTTTCTAGTTACCTATATATTTATAAATGTTTAAAATAAGAATGAAACATGAATAAGGAAGATAATAATAATTTTATCAAGTACCTACTGGAGTAATCCCTACACACATTTACCACAGAATTAAGCTTATTGATTTGAAACCTAATATTTACATTCAATTGCAAAAGGCGGCCATACTAAATACTGGCCGCATTGTACGAAAATTCCTTCAACGACATAAAGACAATAATGAAACTATCGGACATATAACTAGGTAACTTCTTGTCATTTACTTGGCGCTTGCCCGTAAATGTTAAATAATGCCAGTAAAAGCTTACTAATACTTTTCCTTTTTATTTATTTCAGATCCATAGTAATTTGTTAGTAATGGCTTAAAACTATGTATGTACTACAGTAAAAATCTAGTTTATAGTAGATCGTTACACCCAGATACAAAACAATTTCCGCATAGAATATCGCCACCACATTTCATCCCGTAGGGGGCCGTTAGAAGTCGACCCGAAGGTATATCCCCCACAAAACGGGTAGCAGCGTCTCTCTGTGTACTACCATCATACTGCGATCGCCAATCCATCTGCCAAGCGTGGCGATTATGGCATATCCCTCCAAATTATAGACTAAACTTCATTGTGGATTTTTTGGATATAGCAGTTGACGTCATTCGGCTGTCATGATGATGATATAGTGATGATGGTGATGAGCATATTTTTTTTGTCATGGAACAAATATGTTCATTACACAAAGATTTGTCCTAGGAGAGGGTCACTAACCACTGACCAACAAGCAACAAGCGAAAAAATTAAAAATACGTTTATATGGGACATTGGTAGCTACGAATGTCTTAGATGTGTAAAAAATTGGCCAAATCTTAAATATCAGACGGATACTACTTATTTCTTCAAAGAACATACCGGTAATATGACAAAAAGTATCAGTAATTTTTATAAAGAAGCAGGTAAAACCAGACTTACTATTAGAAAAAAAAAACTATCAAAAGAAAGCTCTGCTCATATAAGTAGGTATTCTTAACTATAAAAGATATCTAACGCTATTATGAACGTAATCAGATATTGGAAAAGGTCTTTAGATATTAACAGTAGAAAGGCTACCGTCGGGTCTCCAGAGATTGAAAGCTGTAACGAATACATAATAGTGTAGTTTGTAGCTACCCACGATATTTCCCCTGTCGAAGAATACACCTTGTTAACTATTTCTATACGATCGTACACAATATTTGGATGTACGCATCGGGTTTTAACTTTTTCATATTAAATTAGTTATCAGATTCTAGATATCTTATTTATTACTTCTATTGCGATTTCATCTATTCAATTCATAAATAATAATATATTCTGAGATATTATTCACACAAGGCAAGCAGAGTTTGTACTATTGTAACGAGATAACTGCTATATTACATATACTACTTATCTTTTGTAAATATATACTTATAGAGATAATTACACCCAGACTCAGGACAAACAAGCATGTTCATTCACACAAATATCTGTCCTGGGTGGGAATCGAACCCTCGACCTGTGGCGTGCAAAACAAGCATTTGCCAACCAGACCCCAGCCCCGTCAGTATATCAGAATATCACCACCCCATCACATCCCGTGGGGGGCGTAGAAGTTGACCCGGGGGAATATCTACCAGAGGACGGGCAGCAGCTTCTTTCTGAGTACTATGACCATCATGCTGCGATCGCCAATCCGTTCGTTTCGTGGCGATTATGGCATATCCCCCCAAGCTGTTTCTTTAGGGAGGCTTTTCTTCAGCAGTGGATTTCTTTTAGCTGTTATAAAGATCCATTCAATACATAAAGTGATATGGGTTAAAATAAATTTATAACTAAAACTTTGCAAAAAAAGTTCGATGATCCGCAGAAATAATTTCAATGGTAAATAAATAAAGTTATCTGGTTCTGAACCAGTTGATGGGCCCTTCAAGGACCAAAATGAAACAAAGTTTCATTTTATTTCTTCCGCCGTATCTTCATCCACGTCTAAATTTCTACCATGAAAACAGATTTCTTTTACCTCATGGTTATTTTATCCATACATACATATATATGTTATTTTATACTTCGCACCTTGTCCTAATATTAATATTAGACAACATGTGGTGACACCACACCTCTTTTATTATATTTAAGATACAATATTTCAATGTCACTGAACTTCTTTTTCGCATTTTGCATTTTTAGATGTCGACCGCAAATCACGTTATTATTTTCTCTTTATATTAACTTTTTACTTAAATGCAATGATATAATAAAATTTATTAAGACCTTGGATATTAACATATGCTTGTACTTGTCAAGCTCGCAATGCAGCAGTGTAGTTTAATAGAATATTAAAGTAACTAGATTTTAGAATTAAGTGCAGTCTATTTAATTATACAAACATGTTTTAAACATCTTTGAAATTCTGAATATGTAAATAATAAGTTATTTATATATTCTAACTTCTACCAGTAGTTAAATCTCAATGGAGCAAGCACCCAGACTAACCGATACCGAATTGATTGATTTTCCCATAAATTTGTTAAGAGTTTAATTCCAAATTTTATTTCTCTTCCTCCTTATGCTCATGTTCCTTAAGTTCAAAGTTCACTAAACATTTTGTTTCGCAAGTGTCATTCAAATAAATGTCAATATCTTTTAATCCAATCTGATTAAAATGTACCCTTATAACTTTAAGAATTCCAAAGAAAGTTATTTACTTTTTTTTTGGAAAAGTACTCTCTTATCTATTACTACTACTACGCATTTTTCTAGTTTTAACTTAACTTTACTTAACTTTCGCCTAAATTAAACTTTTGTTTTCAAAATTAAGGTATTTCACAAAAGCTGTTTATATTCTAAGACGTTGAATTTCGTAAAATCCCTTAACATAGCTTGTATGAACCATGAAGGTACCTACAGTCCAAATTTAAAATTTGTAGCTTTAGTAGTTTTGACGGCACAGTGTGACTTCAAATAGAGCCTTATATCAGAAAATAACTATACATAGTAAAGATGATTGAATAGTATATACTATAGCTTATTTTATTTTTTGGCTCATTGTTATTGTCCGGCTTATTTATCATTATTTTGAATATAGTTATATGATTTAATCCACATTTTTACTTGAATAATATAATAATTTGTTTACGATTAAAGCTTCACCCAGTTTCTTATTAAATAATTATCGAGAAAATAATGCAGCCAATCTAGTAAGACCTAGTTTAGTTGCATTATTTTTATCCTTTCAAAGTCAAAGTCAAAGGTACTTTATTCCGTAAAAATTTTACATTTATGTGGAATCGTCATATTTTTTTTACCCTACCGTGCAGTGCATGACGTGGCAGCTACTGAGAAAAACTGCCAGAAAACTCAGTAGGAATCCTTTTTTAAAATAAAATATACTTAAGATTAATTACAATCATGTGTGTTGACTCAGAATAACTCAATCCCAAGCACTTTTATCACTTAAATAATCAGAAATTTTGTAATATGCTCTGCTACACAATTTGGCTTTAATAATTCTTTTAAACTTATTCGTAGACAATTCTCTAATATCATTGGGAAGTTTGTTATAGAATCTTATACATTGCCCCATAAAAGAGTTACTTATTTTGTGGAGACGGGTAGTATGCAATATGAGATTATTCTTATATCTAGTATTTACATTATGTGTATCGCTCCTTTCGCGTAAGTTGTCATATATATACTGAGATGGTACAGTTAGAATGTTGACCTCTTTGAACTTTAAATTGAATATAACGATAAGGTACATCACCGTTTAAGTGTAACTTTTTAACGTACGATTTCTGATACCTACACAATTATAATTATTTACGTTATATAATTATATTAAAATCACCCCTTCAAGGAGTTTAATTAAATATCATAGACACTAACGTAAAAGATAAACTGATCCTTTGTTTATGCTAACGAAGATGAAGAGTTTTGATTTCCCCTGTCAACCATATTGTATTTTGTATAATGCGACTTATTTCTAAGCGAAGTTTAGTTCACTGCGACATAAGGTAGGTGGACAGGTAGCTGTATAATGTTTTCAAAGTAAACAAACGATATGGTTGTGTCATAGTAGATAATGGATGATACATTTTATAAGTGAAGCCAACAACTCGAAAAGTTGCAGCGTAGCTTGAATTATAATATAGCTGTTAGGTTATTTATAATAAAATAAGTATATTGTTTATGAAAGTAACATGTAAATGAATTATTTACATTATTTTCTTACTATTATAATACAAATATTGTACATAAATTGATTTATATTTTTGTCACTAATTAATAAATGTTTAAAAAATTATTAGATTCTAATTTGATTCAGTTTGCGGAGACCAATCAGAGACTTCGACAATGTCACTTTTACCGTAGAGGGGAGGTGTGATTGGTGATGCGTTCGAGTGGGACAGGCAGTCGATCGAGTGGTAGTGTTTAAGTGGTTAACACGTGTAAAGTGAAATAAATAAAATTTTTGGAATAAATAAAATTATTGGAAGTGACGGCTGTTTATTTAAAAGACCTAATCCTAATATAATATAATAACAAGTTCTTCTTCTTTCGAGTCAATAGAATAGAAATGATTAATTCTAGCAATTATTAATTAAAGGCACCTTGACCAGAAAGTGGCTGCACTTATTCACTCATTCTACATTGGCAACCCTGCCGATCGGTTGTCAAAAATTGTACTAGCGAATTAAAATTAATAATTACTTATAAATAAATGTTTTTACGTTGTAAAATATAAAATATTACTATTAGCAATCTAAATTGTAAGCCAAATAATTGAATGTGATTAGTTTTCTGAAGAAATAAACCCGAAACAACTGATATCTGTCGACGCATCAGCTGTCTGTCACTGCGCTGCTCGTGTCCAACGATTAAGTTTAAACTTTTGTGTGAAATCCCGGGGAGTATATTACTTATTCTTTATTTTACACATACATACTAACCTAACCAAACATTTATCCGACTCATTGATGTGAGTCACGTCCAATTTCACACTGCCATATTCTGTCTCCATTTGCTTGACGTACATTGTGGAAGCAAATTCGACGACTTAATTAGCTGGCTACAGACATCACACACTTCAATTACTCCATAACTATACTGATATAAGATTGGCATTCGATAAATTTATTCCTATCTACACATACATACTAAGTTAACTTGACTAGACCCTAGTAATGAACTCTGATTAGGTGTCATATAGATAAAGTTAAAAGTGCCCCACCACAGTTTGTAACTAAATGTTTAAGTGCTGCTTTATTATAAATCTATTATAAAGTTAATTGCCCATCTGTCTTGTATATACTTACTTATATTATTTCTACCTATAGATCTCTGTAGTTTATTTTTCATATCTCACTCCTTTGACTTCAAATACATCTTAACCTCTTATTTCTGTCTAGTTTTCTGTTCACCCTCTCTTTGTTTTCAGCCCATCCTCATTCACCTCACATCATGCAGACCCGAAGCATGGCTGTAACTCAAGTAGCTGAACATAAGTTGAAATCAGCTCTCAAGGACTTACAGACATACCAAGATCAGTGTCATAAACTTGAACAGGAGCGTGAGGAGAATGAGATAGAGATAAAAAGGGTCATTGACAGTAACACATCACTGAAAAGAGAACTTGTGAAACTCAACCACCAACTAGAGTCTACTATTGAAGAGCGAGACAGACTGCATGCGGAGACAGAGTCTTTTGATAAGTGTAGAGTGTTATATGAAGAAGCACTGTTCAAAATTAGAGATCTTGAATTAGAATTAATTAATTGTAATGAGAAGTTGTCAAATTATGTAAAAAACACAACTTGTCCAGTAGCCTCCATTAATCAGAGCTTGTATGACGAGTTGGCCAGTTGTAGTCCGGTGGGTCTCCCTATTAATACAACGGTGACCATTGATTTGACTGGGGATGACTGTGTAGACTGCCAGCCAAGCGTTAATTCCTTATGTAGTGACAAGCTAAAACAATACATACTTGAACTAAGTAAAGAACGTAGGGCATTATTAAACAAATTAGAAAATTATGAAATTAAATTAGAGGATAGCAAACTAATTTATGAAAAAGATACTCAGTGTTTGCTTTCTGAGATAAAAACTCTTGAGAAGTCCCTAGCAATCTCATATCACAGTTTCCAGTCATACAAAAATGAAATGCAATTGCTAGCTGGAAAGTGTAATCCTGAAAGCAATGGGACATTGGAACCGATTAACACCAGTAGTGCAGTAGTGGAGTCATACACACAGCTGGGATCAGAGTCACCAGTATCTCCACAAAATGACATTACTAAACATAGCTCCATACTGTATTCCGATGAAATGGGTAAGGGCCTTGGTACCTTGCTTTGTAATAAGCTGAGTTGTTCCTTTGTCAACTATTGTATGCCAGGATTACATTATAAAGATATAATACATAAATTAATTCAGAATAAACACAGTGCCAAATCATGTATAACTCTAATGGTAGGAAATTGTAAAAACTTAAAGAAAAAAGACATTACAGATAGTTTCACTGAGATGTTAGAATTAGACTGTAATAAGATAATATTGTGTGCCTTCCCCTATGTGTCCAATGTGCCTGATAGTACAAATAATTATATCCACAAGCTAAATATGCACCTACAGTTTTTGGTTAGTCATTATAGTGATAAATTTATATTTTTGGACACAAATAGTTTTATAGATTCTTGTAGGGTAACCATGAGTACAGTTACTGTCTCAAGAAAATTTTTGAACATACTTGCAAGTTTAGTAGCGGCACATATTAACTCAGTCATAAGTAGTATGATGAAGTCACTTTTTATACCATCTTTTAGTAATGTTATTAAAATCAATTTAGTTAGTAGTTTAAACATGTAAGCATGACAATAGAGAAGTGTGATAACTTTCTAATTCTATCACATCAAAATATAAACCGCTTCTCTGGCAAAATTCTAGACATAGAACTTTTTAATGAAAAATATGAAATAGATATCCTTTGTTTTACAGAAACATGGCTGAAGGCACACAAGATGGCTTTTAGTGGCTGTGGCTATAGGGTCGCCAGCTTTTATAATAGGGTTTCGGCAGAGGGTGGTGGAGTACTGATACTACTTCGAGACCAAATTAAATTTAAAGAACGTAAAGATATATGCCAACTATCTATTGAGCGTGTGTGTGAGGTGGCATGTGTAGAGACGCAGTTTTATTGTATAATATGTGTGTATAGACCACCAGCATCCGATTTAAAGCTTTTTACAGCAACAATAGAAGACATTCTTAGGAAAATTAAAAGTAAAAAAAAAATCCTTGTATGTGGTGATTTTAATATGAACATTTTAGCAGATTCACCTGAAATAAACATATTTCTGTCTGTATTTCGGTCCTTTAACCTTAAATGCTTGTTCTCTGAGGCCACGAGAGTCACACCCACATCTGCTACTTGCATTGATAACATAATTACCAACTTTGATGTCTCTGAGAAGTGTTTGGTGGCTGGTGTTCGCTCTGACCATAAATGCCAAATAGTAAAGATAAAAAATGAGATAAATATAAATAAACAAAAAATTAGTTTTAGACCTTTAACAAAATCTAATTTGGGAAAGTTCAGTAACAACCTGGAGAATAGTTTGTGCCATCTATTGCCAAACAAAAGTAACCCTAACGATATGTACACTACATTATTCCACTGTATTTGCAAAGAATTTAATAAAGCTTGTAAAATAAAAAACATAACGGTTGACAGTAATAAGATAAAATTTAGTTCTTGGGCAACTCAAGGCATTAGACTGAGTAGAGATTTTTTATATGAGTTGTATGACAGAAGGTCCTATAACCCTGATGTCAATTTTATTAATTATGTTAGAAATTATTCAAAATTTTTTTAAAAAGGTTTGCATTCAAGCTAAATCTTTATATATAAGAGATAAAATTAAAAAATCTGATAATAAAATAAAATCAGCTTGGCAAATAATTAATACTGAAACTGGTAAAAGTAGATCAAGAGATCAAACATTAGTATTGAATATTGGTGATGAACTGGTTTCAGACAAGCTTACCATTGCCAATTTTTTAGCTGCTTTTTTTGCAAATATACCCATGGATATTACTAAGTGTCTCGCATCATCACCAGATGTGGCTGAACTCTTTTTAAATCAAAGCGTAAAACAAACTGTACCTAACTTTAGTTTTGAATCCGTAGCAAGTGATGATATTATAAAAGCTTTTAGGAGTATTAAAAGGAAAGGCACAGAAGATTTGTGGGGACTGTCTGTTAAAGCAATTGAATCAATCATACTAAACATTGCTACAATCCTTGCAGCCATCTTCAATGGCTGTATAAGTGATGGTGTCTTTCCCGATTTAATGAAAATAAGTAAGATAATACCCATTTTCAAGGTAGGTTGTTCAAAAAATGCCACGAATTATAGGCCTATCTCAATACTGCCAGCTTTAAGTAAAATATTTGAAAAGCTGATGCTCAGCCAAATGTTGTCGCACTTTAACGTGAATGAGATATTGCATAACAAGCAGTTCGGGTTTACAAGGGGCCGCTCTACTCAGGATGCAGGTTGCACATTAATTAGGTCAATATTGGAGGCTTGGGAGGGATCACAGGATGCGCTGGGAGTTTTCTGTGATCTCTCTAAGGCTTTCGATTGCGTTGATCATCGTACGCTCGTTGTTAAACTGAAGTACTATGGAATATCTGGCACATCTCTTGATCTTGTGATGTCCTATTTATCGGGGCGACAACAGATGGTTTCGATAGGCACGTCATCCTGTGAAAATGGGGGTGCCCCAGGGGTCTATATTGGGCCCATTTTTATTTCTAGTTTATATAAATGATCTCCCTTATCTGGTAGAGAAAGTATCAGAGATAGTTTTGTTCGCTGATGATACGTCGCTCATATTTAAAGTAAATAGAAAGGATAAAGATCTTATTGAGCATAATAAAACACTCAGCTTTATATCAGAATGGTTTTCGGCAAATAATCTCTTGTTAAATGCAGGGAAAACTAAATGCATCAGGTTCTCATTGCCGAATGTGACTCAAATTGTACCAACAGTTGCACTTAATGCGAAAATATTAGATTTAGTCCCATCGACCGTATTTTTAGGATTGACACTTGATTCAAAATTGCAATGGGGTCCTCAGATTGAAAAGTTAGCAGGTAAATTAAGTTCGGCTTCCTATGCTGTCTGGAAAATAAGGCAATTGTCAGATGAACAAACTGCTAGATTAGTGTATTTCGCGTACTTTCATAGCATTATGTCGTATGGCATTCTGCTGTGGGGTTCGGCGGCTGACATAGGTGCTATTTTTGTATTGCAGAAAAGAGCAGTCAGAGCCATTTATGGTTTAGGCAGTCGCGATTCTTTGCGAAATTTGTTTAAAGAAATAAATATACTTACTGTGCCATCGGAATATATATATCAGAATATAATGTTTGTTAGAAAACATATTCATAATTATAAAAAGAAAAGTGAACTGCATAATATAAATACTAGGAATAAAAACAAACTAGCCATGCCAGGCTTTAGAGTAAGCAAAACTAATAAATCATTTTTAGGAAATTGTATTAGGTTTTATAACAAGCTTCCTACTCAAATTACTGATCTGCCTGACACAAGTTTTAAAACACATATTAAACGTGTACTTATGGCTAGGGGTTATTACACCACTAAAGAGTACATC
Source organism: Pseudoips prasinana (assembly GCA_951640165.1). Taxonomy (NCBI): domain Eukaryota; kingdom Metazoa; phylum Arthropoda; class Insecta; order Lepidoptera; family Nolidae; genus Pseudoips; species Pseudoips prasinana. The sequence goes on from OX621245.1 coordinate 18,179,625, forward strand.
GATGACAAAGACGTCTGGCTCTCACTTCCTACCTGCACATTGCTCGCTGGAGATCTTGTAGCCATATAGACATGACTGATCTGCTGTGTTACGTGAACTATCTGTAAATGATTGCTATCATATACTTAATTTAAAATTATTGACTCTGTCTCAAAATGAATAATGTTATTGTTTCGAAGTTTTTCTTTTGTATACCTAAATATAATCTAAAATAATAAGCATTCAGACAACCGATCGAGCATATATTGTGTTTGCCTACTAAATAATTACTCTAATTGGACCAAATCCCGTGTTCATGCCCGCTTGAGTATGTTTCGCCGGACCGTGTCAACTGGGTCGTGTTGAAACCGGTAGTAGATGAACCCACTGAGTTTGTTTCGCTGGGTCTTCTCAGTTGGGGCGCATTGGATCCGGTGGTAGCATTAAAGCGCGACCGTCGTTATTAACACAAGGTCCGTCATAATAATAATACCTTTAATATAGACAGAACCATTGACAATATGTAGTAAAAATATTAGACTTAAACTAGATAATTAAACATAATCTCTTGACAATAACTTGATACGAGCTAGCTAAATATCATTTCTGTAATAAAAAAAAATTATAAATGTTGTCATACAAGATGTACCTAAATATCTATGTTACTAGAAATAATATCTAATGTATACAACTATATTACTACAAACATGTTCTGACTATTAACAAGCGCTTTTTTAAAGTCTACGTGAATAAAAACCTTTTTTATTTTATTTATTTTTTTATTTATTTATTCTTACTGCATTGGAGGAGGCCATCATAATATCCTTGGACATTATTTACGCACGGCCATCTTATTCCAAACTAAGCAGAGCTTGTACTATGGAAACCAGATAACTGATACATACTACCTTTTTCTTTTGTAAATACATACTTATATAGATAATTACACCCAGACTCAGGACAAACAGACATGTTATTGCACACAAATATTTGTCCTGGGTGGGAATCGAACACAAGACCGGCGTGGAAAGCAAGCATTTGCCAACCACGCCATCATGAGATCTTCTGAAGTGCAAGTATCGGAAAGATAACGAGTGATCACCGATTATGGCTCGTAACAGCGAGAATTATAGTAAACATTGTATCTCAAGCTCTCACTGCCACTAAGGGGCACCTGTACCACAAAAATATAGGGGCGACTATCCTTTTTAGTATTCATCTACTTTTGATACTTTTTTTAAAGACAACGCCCAGACTAGTATAATTAATCCCTGTGTCTTTACAAACATATAATTGACGGACACCAAGTAGGTACATCCAGACTCAGGACAACTATAATATTTATGGGTCACAAAAATAGTTGTCCTGCTCGGGATACGAACCCGAACACGAAGTGGCGAGGCGACTGCCTTAACCTTCTTTTCCCGGGTGGGAATCGAACACAGGACCTCTTGTTTAGCAGTCAGGGTTACTAACCACCACCAGTCATTTAGAGTCATAACGCTACGTCCTACGTAGGCGGTTCAAAGCGAACGCGATTATGAAGCGGTTACACGCGAATTCAATGCGATGCGGTGCGACGCGGTGGCGGTGTCCTACGTGCACGCGAATTGTGTCGCGCAGCCGCCATCGACGCCGCAAAACACGACGGCACCGCATCCTGTTCGCGCGAAAATATCAAGCCAACTAACTGGTCGCGTTCGCTTCATTACGCGCCGCTCCGCACCGCGTTTTGTCACGTAGAACACTTCAATAGGTTTCGACTGTTTGTTGTTTTCGCCCCGCACCACGCCGCTTCGCATTTGCGTCTACATCGCTCACGCAGGACGTCGCGTAAGAGTCAGGCGGCTTATAGTAATGTATAGGAACAGAGGCGTGGTACCTTACTATGGGCCTCAAGAGAAGTCACCTAAAAAGCAATGCAGAGGGCCATGCTCGCATTTTCTCGGTGAGATTGAATCATTAACCTCGACATACGCAGGCGGACCAAAATAAACGAAATAATCTAAAGAATTGTCAAACTAAAGTAGCAGTGGGCGGGAATCTGTAGATAATACCGCCATCACAAATCTTAAATTAAGTAATGCCAACATTTGAATACACTTCGGTAACAAGTAGGCTAATTTATTCACTAGTAAGTTTTAGAAACTTAAGTTAACTACGTCAGACGACTAAGAAAACCAAGTCGTAGAGAAAGCAATTTTCTAAAATAAAATGGAACGTAGCTTTTACAGCTATCTTTTTTTTCTCATTCTATAATAATATCATAAAATTTGTTTTATATGTTTAATAATGTGAGTTAAGATATTTAATACAGTTTCTAAAAGCAGACTATTTCTTTCTTAAAGGCACCGGTGACAGCTTTCATGTCACACGCGTCCACTTGGTTCACAATGCTGGGTGCAGCGGCACGCTGTGCGCTGCTTCTCGCAACTGCCAGTGTTTTTCAACACCGTGATGCTATATGACCCTCCACATCACACTTGCAGCAAGTCACATGGGTCCGCGTAGCGACGACCGCGTTGGGATACTCCGAGGTCGAAGTTGTTTGCTGCTTCTCATGCGATCATCTGAAACATTCATAAGATTTATGATCAAACTGACATTAACGCCCGCACTACGGTATCTAATCCCTGTGTCGCAGGGTACTTCACAAACACACAACCAACGGACACAAACTACATCCAGACTCAGAACAGCCACTCATGGGTGACACAAACAGTTGTCCGGCGCGGGACCCGAACCCGCGACACCAAGCGGCGAGGCGACTGCCCCAGCCGCTGCGCCACACGTGCAGTCAACTAAACTTAGGACGTTTATTATTTTGCTTAGAACTTGCGAAAATCTTTGTTGTTGGTTTAGAAAAAATATTGCGTGGTCACCTCCAAGTATTGAGAATATCACAATTTTTTCCTTGCCTAAAATACTCCAATGTGTCAAAAGCAAAGTAAATAAACAGCTTGCATGTGCAGCGAGACATTAATCTCCTCGCGGTTTACCAGCAAGCATATTTAATATCTTTCGTCACTGCACGTGTTTCTAACCTATCAAAACGAGAAAATAAAAATAATACTTAAATTCTACCCATGTTATATAAGGAAAAGCTATCTGAGAAAACCACGTTGCAGCCGAGCCTTTCGTGGCCTTACTAAGAATGGGAATTAATTGACTTCCTAGCCAGGCCCGGGCGTCAGTGTCTGTATCTGCCATTTGAAATTTTGGTAGCGTGATGCTTTTATCCTTGATATTCGGTGGGTTGGTGAGTGTCTGCACGAGTAGCCTCATACTAGTTTGCTGCTCGTCGAAAAACACGCGCCATCCGTAGTTTGCCGTTACAGTATAAACAAATAATATTGTGCGTTAGACATGCAAATTCATATACACACACATATATATATATATATGAAAATAGTAAATTAAAACAAGATATCCAACGCAATGAGAGTTTTATTTTTCATTTGGAATCTACATTATTTATCATAGCGATAAGCGAGGCAAATGTTAGTGACGAAATTATATTAAACAGGTGCTATTTTTTCAGGTCGTTAGTTAGATACGTTTATAAACTGTTTCTATATATCTAAGATTTTTTTGTAAGATTGATAACATAGCTTAAATTGTGTCAGACTTTTAAATGCGTATGTAATACTTTTTAATTATAGGGGCTAAATAAAAATGCAAATTAAGGGATCGTAAATCCTTTAAAGTTGTTGAAGTTTTTTTTTTTTTTTCTATATTGTTGTCACATATGTTCTATGCTGAAAGTTAAAATGCATACGAAGAAGTTCAAAATACAATATTAATTTACAGTGTTAATTCCGCTGATTGTCAGTTTAATCAAGCCGGTATACATTATGCACCGCCCTCAAAAAATATGCACATGCAAGAAGGACAATATAAATGCAAATTACATGTGCCGGTACGATATCCAACACGTGTTTCAGTCCTCCACGGAACATTCTCAAGGGATGCTCACGCGTCGAGTGCTGGGGTTTTGGTCGGGGCGGTGTATATTGCATCCCGGCTTGTTTAAATTGACAATTATTAGCGAAGGAACACTACAAATAAATTTTGTCTTTTGAATGTATGGATTTGCGCATAATAACGCCTGATTCCATTACTTACTAAACCTTTATCTAACAGACACTCGCGGACCAAGTTTTAATATAGCCGTTAGTACAGTCGCCATCAATGTGTCAAATTTTTAAATTGAAAGTGAACCTTATGCTTTTGTGATAAAGTTGATAATCTATAAAAGAACTGTACAATTTTGTATCTGTAACATGTCACATGATAAAAAAAATATTAAAAAATCAAAAACCCGACTGCGTAAGAAGTGAACCAAACTGCGTACATAGAAAAAGAACTGAAAAGAAATAAAAACCAACCAAGTGCGTGTCGGACTCGCACATGAAGGGTTCCGTAGCAGCAAGCATTTCAGTTGATTAAATGAAAGCAAATTGCGGTTTATGACGTATTAAAAAAAAATATCTTAGAAACCTCAATATCATTTTTGAAGACCTATCCATAAACACCCCACATGTAGGAGGACGATGAGAAAAAAAATAAGTTTCAGTTATTTGTATGGCGACCCCCCAAAATTATTGTTCTTTTTTTGTGTAAAAATCTTAATGTGGTTCACAGAATACATCTACTTACCAAGTTTCAATAGTATAGCTCTTATAGTTTCGGAAAAAAGTGGCTGTGACATACCGTCGGACAGATATGACGAATCTATAAGGGTTCTGTTTTTTGCCATTTGGCTACGGAACCCTAAAAAACAAGCACTTAGATGTCCGGTGGTCTAGAATTCTATGATTGATTGATTGATTTTATTAATGGAACATAACAACTGAACAGTCGGGATCCATTGAAAAATTAGATTAGCTGTCAAATAATGGATCCCGACTGTTCAGTTGTTATGTTCCATTAATAAAATCAATCAATTAAATATTATAGAATTCTAGACCACCGGACATCTAAGTGCTTGTTTTTTTCTTTTCAGTTCTTTTTCTACGTAGTTTAGTTCACTTCTTACGCAGTCGGGTTTTTGATTTTTTAAATTCTTCTTTTATTTTATTTTATTTTGTTATGTGTTTCCAATAAAAAGCCTAGCTAGTTTCCAATAAAAAGTTGACCACATTTATGTCTTCTTTGATTTTTTATATTCTTTCTTTTATATTTTGTATTATCATTTTTTTTTTGCCCTTGTGTTAGGCACAGAGTCGCACACCCATTAACCCGGCCCCTGGAGGAATAGAGTCACCTTCTCTATTCTCTCACTTGGGTAACTCCTGTCCGTCGCGTCCACGTCGCGGGGGTGGGCACCGCACATATTAGTAGGCCAGTGTGTGTTGGTGGCGAAGTTCGGCAGGGACCTAGCATCGCGGGGTATATCGCGGTACCCTTGCCCAGGGATATGGGCGAAGACCTCAACAGTTGTGAAGGCGTAGATGACATTCATCAGTACGGTTGAACAAGCAGTAGGGGCATTGCCTGGCACATGGAGAAGGATACTCCGCATAAAAACCCCACCGGCAGGCTTCTCCAACTTATTTGGAGTAGAGGCTGTCGGTGTGCTGGGCATTCAGGTTGGAGTGCTCAGTAAGAATGGCGACGGAAAAACCTACGGGTCAACGGCGGCTTCCAAGCCCAATAATTGGATTACAATCTTGGCGTCAGGTGGCAACCGGCCGTAAAACGTATAGCCAATCATCGTTCTCCTAATTATGAAAGGCACAAAAATAAATAAGAAAGGTGAAAATACTAGGGCGTACCCACCAAGCGAAGCGAATGCTTTGGATGTGAGTAGTTCTAGGGCGTTCCTCTCAAGCGACGGCAATAATGACAAAAATATATATTCGCAGAAATTGCATGCGCATGATAAAATAAGAGAAGCGACGTGGAATCTACGATCCCTTACAGGGCGTAGCCAAGAACTAGCAGAAATTCTTTACAAGAGAAACATGCTGCATACAAGAGACGAAATGGAAAGGATCAAAATCTAGAGACCTAGGACTGGGGTACAAACTGGTCTGCCATGGAAAGGACAATAAGAAAAATGGTGTGGGCATCATTCTGGATAATCTCTTCAAGGACAGAATAGTTCATATAGATAGAATATCGGATCGCCTTATAGTCATTAAACTGGCACTAGATAACCAACCAATACTCAATGTGGTGAGTGCTTGCAGCGATCAGGAAAAGGATTCGTTCTGGGAGGACTTAAATGATCTTAAGGCTAGCCTACCCACGACAGAAACAAAGTGCATCTTAGGAGACCCAAATGGACACGTAGCGTAGGTGAGAGAAGTGATGTATACCAGGATTTTCACGGATACGGTTATAGTGATCTTAATAAAGAAGGCGAACGAATATCAGAATTCGCAGCACAAAATAATCTCTTAATTATAAACACAACATTCAAAAAGAAACCAGATCACTTAATTACGTACAATAGTAGAGGAAAATGCTCGCAAATAGATTTTATTTTTTGCGAAAAGAACCAAAAACCTTGTTTTCAGAGATTGTAAAGTAATCCCAGGAGAATCGTTGACCGCGCAGCATAGGTTCTTAGTAGCTTCATTTAAACTTCCAAAACCAATTAAAAATATAATAGACAAAATACCAAAAATTAAATGGAAATAACTATCTAGCGCCAAAGGGGACATCTTGGTAAATGCACTTCACAACTACATAGTGGAAGACCTGGAAATCCTCTTGAAACTGCTGATACGATGTGGTCTCAATTCGAGAATATGTGTAAAAATCAAGCCAGTAACATACTTGGGTTAGCTAAGAGTGAAATCAGTACAGGAAAGGACCTTAAGTGGTGGAATATAGAGGTCAAGGCCAATATAAAACAAAGGAAAGTGTTATTTAAGGCATGGGAAAATTTTAACTCTCAAGAGGATCGCATAAAATATAAGGAAGCAAAAACTATAACCAAAGAAAGCGTCGCACATAACAGAACCAAAGCCAATGATAGATTTTACTAAAAACTTGAAAAAGCGCAATCGGATTTCGAAATATTTAAAATAGCCAAGTAGAGACATTATTGTTCGCAAGACATCAAAACCAATAAATTTATTAAAGGGAACACTCCTGACATTGAACGAGGATATCAATAAAAGATAGCAGGAATATTATGAAGAACTTCTAAACGAAGAATATCCTAGCGAATCACTTAGCCTAGTAGAGCCAGTTTCTGGGCCAATACAAGAAATCTCACTTGACGAGGTAAAACCTGTTCTCAACGGGATGAAGAACAACAAAGCTGTAGGTCCGGATGAGATTCCAGCAGATATTTGGAAAAGGCTTGGTTTAGTAGGATTGCCATTATAGGAGGCACAATCCCAAAGTCATGGCGCTTGCAACTATACAACCAACACTATATTAAAGGTAACATTTTTCTTTAAATTTTACCTTGTCCACGAAGCGCATCAAATTTGGTCGTTGATGGTTCGATTCTCACACCAACCCCAGGGACGTTGTTCTTTATATCTTTGTCTTTCAATTCGATTTGGGTTTACCTACCTACCGAAGTTGGAGATGGTTCAGACATTAGATAATTTAGGTAGTCCAATATACCTACTTGATACTTTACTGTCTATAAACCTATATGTGAGAGTGGTTGTTAAGCAACTTTAAATCGATATAGATCCTAAACGGTCAGTCGAATTGAAAAATGTTGAGAGAAAACTAAAAATTATTTTTAAATACCTATTCAACGATACCCCACTTGACATAGTTTATTGACTTAATTTTTTTAATTTTCGCAATATGGCGTCCAGTATTCGCCATATTAAATTTTCACTAACGTCATGTCTTTAGTGACACTCGCCGGACTAAGAGGAATCGTTTGACGTGTGAATCACATAAATCGGTCCAGGCGTTTGGTCTGTATAGTGCTTCAAAGGAACATACATACATACATAGCCTGATAAACACATTACCACTCCTTAGCGTCGCGCAGTCGGGTAAAAATGTTGAGAGAAAACTAAAAATTATTTTTAAATACCTATTCAACGATACCCCACTTGACATAGTTTATTGACTTAATTTTTTTAATTTTCGCAATATGGCGTCCAGTATTCGCCATATTAAATTTTCACTAACGTCATGTCTTTAGTGACACTCGCCGGACTAAGAGGAATCGTTTGACGTGTGAATCACATAAATCGGTCCAGGCGTTTGGTCTGTATAGTGCTTCAAAGGAACATACATACATACATAGCCTGATAAACACATTACCACTCCTTAGCGTCGCGCAGTCGGGTAAAAAACATAGTTTATCTATGAATATAATAAAATCGTAGGAAAGTCAAAACTGTACATTGAAATTTTTTTTAAAGGATACTTGTGGCGTGATCTACAATTGACGTCGAAGCCATAACTATAGTTTTTAGATATTTTGTCTGTTTGTCTGTATGCATATCCGGGCTAAACTCAAAAAGTACTGCTTGGATTTACTTAAAATTTTGCATGAATATTACTAAGAACTCGGGTCAACATACAGGATACATATTATCACGCTATCACCTACGGAGGAGGAGTTGTGATAATTTATAAAGTTTACCGCGGGTAAAACCGCGGGCCACAGCTAGTAAAACATATTTTTTTAAATTAATAAGCAACAATAACATTATTAATATTAAAACTGACGTGAGGTGCTAACATAATGAAAGATAGTAACGGGTAACTCACGTAATTAATTTTATATTGGATTCGGCCAACGTTTCATATTCTCCTGGAAGTCATCTTCAGGGCGAATGCGACCCGCACGACGCGTCGCGTCCCGTCTCGCAATATAACATAAAATTAATTACGTGAGATACCCGTTACTATCTTTAACAATAACATCCATCATTTCCATAAGAAACATTTGTGCAACTGATGGATATCTTATAAATTAACCTTATTTTTAAACGGTTTTATTTAGCTTACCCCGTTTGTTTTATTTTTTATTCTTGGGTCAAATTTAGTAACTGAAATTTGAACCCCTTCCTGTTGACCGATTGATCTGAAATTTGGTACACACTTCTAGTTCCGGTGACAATACAATTAAATAAATTCTGTTTCATTGTAAATCCAATATGGCCGCCGCTACAAAATGGCGGATAACCTAGGTTTTATCAATTCCAACAATATGGGTATCAAATGAAAGGGCTCAACAAGTAGAATACAATGTACAATACAAAATTGATATCCAAGATGGCCGCCTCTCCAAAATGGCAGATAACCTAGGTTTTATCAATCCCAATAATACGGGTATCAAATGAAAGGGCTCAACAAGTAGAATACAATGTACTATACAAAATTGAAATCCAAGATGGCCGCCTCTACAAAATGGCGGATAACCTAGGTTTTAACAATCCCATCAATATGGGTATCAAATGAAAGGACTCAATAAGTAGAATACAATTTACTATGCAAAATTGAAATTTATCATGGCCGCCGCTACCAAATGGCTGACAACCTATTTTTTTTATCAATCCCATCAATATGGGTGCTGCCACAAAATGGTGTATCATAGTAGGATTGTCTAATTTATAAATTGAAACTGAAATGTAGGTATCTGATTTATCCAGCGTGAATCCACCACCCAAGTCAAGATTTTGTATCGTGTTGAGGACTGTGTGGCGTTAGGGTGGCTAAAAATGATACGTCTTTAGCGGTACACCACCCAAGTTAAGGTCTAACGGGCAAGAAACCTTGCAATAATGAGACACAAAATGAATTAAACAGAATGCGAAATAAAAACTAAAAACTAGAAAATAAAAATTGGTAAAAAAACTTTTTAAGTTAAACGGTTTTATGTTAAACATACATTGTAATGTTTAAGATATGTACTAAAAGCTAAAAAATAATAAATAGATACAGTCGTGGGCATTATAAACATATGCATAGACTAGACTAAAATAAAACCGTGGGGCACGTCAATTGTCTACAATCGTTGAAAATGTTTGTTTTGTAGTGTCACGCGATAATAAGACAGTTGTTCAACCGACAACGATGGACGAGTGGCAAGTAGGGCTAGAATGTGGAAACAAGCTAGCGAGCTCGACTATAAGCGAGTTTTAGGGTTTCATAGTGTTGAGCGAGTGTTTACTTTAATCATAAGTTTTGTCGATTAAAGACAAACTACGAGTAGTGAAGCGAGTCCTCGCCAGCCAGCAGTGTGAACGTTCAACGATAAACTATTTGAAACATCTCTTTTGTTTACATGGAATGTATAACTATGGGACTTTCAATGAGCAAGAAGATAGTAAGTGATTTTCTCACCGTTGGTGGGGCAACTGCCTAACGACGAATTAAACGATTCTTCTATCGAACATTTTAATCGATAATTGTAGACAATTGACGTGCCCCACGGTTTTATTTTAGTCTAGTCTATGCATATGTTTATAATGCCCATGACTGTATCTATTTTATTATTTTTTAGCTTTTAGTACATATCTTAAAAATTACAATGTATGTTTAACATAAAACCGTTTAACTTAAAAAGTTATTTTACCAATTTTTATTTAGGTTCTTCGACTGTTGTCTTAATCTTCAATGAATCAATCCCATTCATAATTTAAAAATAAACTCTAACACAAACATTACACTGCATTACAAAAACCTCAAAGCTAAAGTCTAAAGCATTTTCATACTAATTACCATTTCCCGCTTAATTTTCTTCAACCTCTGTGGATAAATTGAAAGGGAACAGCTTACCTTTATCGGGAACCACGTTAGTCTTCTTTGTGTCGCAAACACAAAATGCGAGTCAAAAGTCCTTACCCTCAAGTTTTAATTACTTCTGAATTTATGTAACGTAGGCGTTTTGACTTTGAGAATGGGATGTCGTGGAATTAAGGGAAACGATAATTATAGATATGGTACGTCAAATTCCTTTTAATTTTATTCTTGTGCAGAAGTTTATTTTGAATAATCTGTAAGTACGTGGTCTCAAAAGAGAGTTTTATAATTACTTATCTTCATATAGTCATAACTAAAGATCTGTATTTTTTTGATAATGTAGGGTAGAATGCCTACGCATGCCTCCCATAAAAGGTGTCTGCGGGTGGTTATGACGGACTCGCACCGACTAGACCTAACCGTGGACTTCACGGGTGGTCCAACTTTATCTTTCATCATCATTACAGCTGAAAGAAGTCAACTGCTGGACAAGCCTCTCCCAAGCATCATCTTGAGGGAAATTCCATAATCGCCAAGCTTGGCAGACGGGTTGGCGATCGCAGTAAGACATAGTACTGTGAATCGCCGCCGTCACCAAACAGCCCATTTACCACATATTATCATCATAGTACATTACTAGAAAAAGATATATAGATATATATATATATATATATATATATATATATATATATATATATATATATATATATATATATATATATATATATATATATATATATATATATATATATATATATATATATATATATATATATATATATCAGAACTACCAAATGTACAGGACAAGCGTCGAAACTAAGAGATAAAAATTAATCCAGAAGGCTTTAAGAACTAAGATGGAACCTTAACATTACAAAATGAATACTAAGTGAGATACAACTACGTCTATATCTAGCTAATTTTATATAAGGGTGGAAGGGAAGTGATTGTAAATGAGTAACAATTCATCTAAGTCGAAGAAACTCGTGACTATAATCCAACGGCTTAGGCATATTAGTCGGGATACTCAGTCACGACTTCCTTCCACCGCAATCCTGTGCCTTTAGCACGAGTTCCTGCAGTTTACTTACTCGATCCATCGTACAGTTTCTCCCATACATTGAGCACCAGCGCCTCTCGCCGGAAACTATTAAGAACTAAAACTCTGGTGCTCAATGTATGGGACGAAACTGTACGTGTGATCGAGTAAGTAAACTGCAGGAACTCGTGCTAGAGGCTCTGTAGTGTTTGTGTCTCCAACAACAAGCTGTAGACCTATACTTAAACGTGTAAAGTTGCTAACCTTTATCTACATGTATGTAGTTATATATTTCCCTAAGACCATCCCGAATTATACAAAACAAGATAAGTATGCAATCAAGTTATTACGTGGAATAAAAACTGTCATTTCAGCCAGAAGCACATGTCATATGTCGGTCAAACTTCAATCATCTAGCAGAAATTTAAAAACTTTGACGGGAGTTAAATTCGAAAACCATCGTTGAAAAAGTTTTTATTCTTTTATGGAGTTTACAATGTAAATTTTAATGATGCCTCGGCAATAAGAATACATGTTTATTTTTGTTATAGAAGAGAAAACTTCCTACTAATGCTATAAATGCGAAGGTTTGTGAGTACAGATTATCTATACATCTATTCTGACAAACCTTCGCATTTATAATATTAGTAGGAAGATTGTTACTGTTTCATGCAAAATCTACCGAACTACGGATTTTGATGAAACTTTGTAGTAATATAGCTTATATATCCGAATAACACATAGTGCCATTTATAAAGTTTAACGCAAGTAAAACCACGGGGCACAGCTATAAAACCGCGTAACTATATAATTTTATTTTATTTATTAGGAACAAAAATAGAGACACATTAATTGACACAAATTAATTAAAACTATAAAAATGAAACTATGTATGTGTGTTATATAAAATGCACAGTAACTATTGATATACTGGAAGTATGACACAATTTTACAACACACCATACATATAAAACCGCGTAACTATATCATTTTATTTTATTTATTAAGAACAAAAAACACTTACACTGATTAATATACACAAATTAATTCAAAATATCAGCAACAAGAGAACGAAACTGAAAAAATCCAAAAAAAAAAAGCATAAATACACAATAACGTGACACATAACAAATTTTTACAATACAGGAAAATAACTAGTAAAATTTTATAATTAACTTTATTTTCCTAAAAAGCTTGTCTCTTTTATTTTAATGACATGCTGGCGTAAAACCTTTTTAATTAATGGTCCGCCACTATATTTTACGATGTATGGTAACATTGTATTTTATGATAAAAACATTCAGGCTCGTAAATATGCAATTAATATTAATTACAATTAATTTCACAAAATAATCATTGAGCTTTACTGAATTTTATTCAGTCAAGCTCAGCAACAATGTGAGTGAGTTGAAATTAAGAATAGTTTTAGATATTGCTTTCGGAACCTAATAGATATAGAAAAATTTGAGAATGTATAGGTTGGAATTATTTTAACCGCATCTGAAGGGAAAGAAGATACGCTAAACACTGAAGAAAGCAAGTTTTACTTAAGCTTAAAATTCCTTCATTTTAAAAAGAAACAAATTTGCATTTATTTTAATTTGAAAATGATTGCCATACACCAAATCGTAAAATATTTTTAATAGAACGTAAAAAAACCAGCTAAGTAAGCAGGAAGGGTTGCGGACCATATAAAAACGGCAAAAATATCAGGCACGCCTTAAATATTTGATTTACGTTAATTACATTATTTATTTTAACAATAAAATCAAACTTTTTGGTACCTAAAGGGTCCCGTTTTACTCTTTGGGTACTGAACCCTAAAAAGGGTAAAATAACTAATACGTTGGTCGAAATGAGCTCCATTTTGTTGAATTCCTAAATTTATTCTTTTATGGCATTAATTTCTTCTGTGTTTTAATAGCGAGTCGTGCTGAATATTCATGATCTTGTTGTGAACCTCGGTTTTTAACAAGTTCACGTTTAAGTTGCATTTTTGTTAATTTTATTTTTTTATATGCTTGAAAAGTAATACCACCCATTAGATAAAGAAAAGAAAGAAGACAATCAAATATTTTATCTTTTGTTGGTTTCTACTCGATACGGAATAGTAGGGTTATGATTTTGAAAGTTACATACGTTTATAGAAGAAACATACTCAAATAAGTATGTTCACCTGTTCCTACGTAACTTCTAAACCACTTAACCGAAATGTGTTATCATTTAGAAAATCTTTAAAAAATATTTTTTCATAATGTCCCAGCACATTATGAAAAAAATATTTTTGTGACGTCATTTACCTATGAAATCCACCATTTTCTTTCGAAATGATAGCAAATGATCAAGATATAATTTTGTTCATCATAATGTATATTATGGACTAGGTAATTAATGCGGCATTATACATAATGCACGGGCATTGTGAATAATGTCTAGCTCTATCGGGCGAACTGATTAATACTATCTTAACTTCATTATTTATCACATTGTACGGTCATTATTATATTGCTACATGATAATTGGGCAATTAATAAAGCTAAATATGACGCGGTGTGATAGCGCGGTGCGGGTAGGGAGGCACGGATGTCGTGGCTCCAACCAATCGCTATTCACCGTGCGGCTCTTCTTCGGCGGACTTCAAGCGCTATTGCGTTTGTTTGGTTTTGCATTGTATGTCACCTGAAAAATTCACAAAACTCCAAAAAAATGATTTTTAATAACTTTCCACCAATCTTCACCAACAATACCACCTAACTAGTCACAGTTCTAACCTTACCTAACCCAAATTATTTCCTTTTTTTAAGTAAATTAGGTGGCAATGTATAAAGAAGAAGCACAAGTTAAGATAATTGTTGATCTTTACTTGACGCTTTCTATAGAATATTTAGCTGACGTTGTAAAAAATACGAATTACTTTATAAGAGGCTATCACATTTTCCTGTTAAGTTATATAATGAGAAGTTTGATCAAGTGGCCAATAAAGAAATGTGTGGCTAAACTTATAATTTCTCTTTTTTTAATATGACTTTACTTAAGCTTTAAATGCAAAATTTAGTGGATTCTTAATGTAGTCCTTGATAATTAATCCAAATAATGAGTCTGATTATTTAAATGTATACCATTTAAATATTTAGTTATTTTAAGTTAAAAGACAATAACAATAAAAAATTGTAATTTAATATGTTTTTATTACTCTGCCCAAAAGGTGATGGACATTATATAATGACCGGTCAATTTCATTATTTGAATAATTCTTATCAAATTACTCTCTCATATTGGGTATTTTTCATAATGACCGGGCTGTATAGTGCCCAATTTCTTACTTGGTCCATAACATATATATTATAACTAGACCCAACAATGTTATTACTTTTTAACAAATGGCTTCAAAAGCGATATTATGTCTGATGAGTGATGATGGGTCAAAGTAAGCGCACTTCAATCACAAGTGACATGGTGGCGTGATAATACTTGTTCTATTTACTCTCTGTATTGCATAGTATGTTGGCAAGCAGTGATTGCAGAAGCTATGTGCTAAGTGAGAGAGAAAGGGGTGGTAATTGTAGCCGAAAGATATTTGCTGTTCAAAATTGTCTGCTCAAGCATTGTTAAATTTCTGGGCCACAATGTGCATTTCGACAATGCCATTTGAAACTACGTGACTGTACTAGAAAATTCGTATTTATTAATACGTGTATGCTCAGGCAAGGATTGCGTTTCGTTTAGCAAAACACATATAAGTAGATTACTCAAATAAAGAATTTATTTTCGAAATACTTTCATGAACCAATTGTTTGCATAGTTTTCAATATCAGTTTTCCGTAGTTGGGTTCTGGATTTTAAACTTTGATGTAAGTATATCAATAAAGTAATATTTGGTTTTTTATACATATATTTAAAAATATCTGCACTATTTAACACTTATAAGGGTCTAATGACGGGCCTGTGGCGTGGTTGGTAAATGCTTACCTGTTTGTGTTGTATACTTTTTAAGCCGTGATAACGCCTGTGGTACAGGTTTAACCTAGTGCAGGCTTGGCTTAGTATCAATTATTTATATAAATAGATATAATTTCGTACACATGTTTCTTGAATAAAAATATATTGTTATTATAATTATTTTTTTATTGCTTTTGGAGGCAAACGAGCTAGCGGCCCACCTGATGGTAAGTGGTAATCGCTGCTTATGAAACTTTGCAGTGCCAGGGGGCACAGCAAACCGTTGCCTACCGTGAGATTAATACCTACTCTTTTTAAACCTCGTTTCAAGAAGGGCATATCGTAGTGCTGGGGAAACACCGCAGCAGGTAATTCATTCCAGAGCCTGCACGTACGTGGGATTATTATATTATTGCCAGCTTTCTGAACACCTTGCCTGAAATAGTCAACTAAATAGACTACTATCCTCGTTAAACAGGGTTGTCTATAAGCCTATTTACGTAAAATGTTTAAAATTATTTCAAAGTCACTTTTACGTGATGACATCTGTGATTAAAAACAGTATTAAATTTAAATAGTTTATCTACAAATAAGGTTTCCATCCAAAATTACATTAATAAATCCTACCCAAAGTAATGATAGCATGAACTTAATTAATATATACAACTTAGATTTGGTAGCAGAGTCTATGGACAAAAGTTAAGATAATTAAAACAAATGTTAGGTAATAGTTTTGTGTGAAGAAGACAGACTCTAAAGTAAGCCAGACATCTTTTTATAGTGTAAATTATGAGCTAAGTCGCTATTATAGTAATTAGTTCATTTATTAAACTACTTCTCTTACACTTATTGAGTTCCTTAAACTAAATTAAATAAAAGACGCCGTCGCGACAACCTAACTTTGAAAGTTCAATCAAAATAAATTTCATAAAAGGTCAAGGTATAGAATTAAGAAATATCTGACCTCAAATTTACGGAGTTTGTCTCTGTATAACAAAATTTTGGACACGGTTACTTTGGGTTTCGATATGAAGCCCTTTCATCTGTCTGGTTGTTTAAGTATGATACCATTGGTACCAAACTAACACTATAAACCTATCAATCTGTCAAACATCTCATTTCGCAAAAATATTATCATAATCATTTGACAAAATACAGATTTCGCATATGGTTAACTTTGTATAATTTCAAATGTTTTAATATCATTCCAACAATATTCATTTGACCAAGTACGTCGTTTCTTAAATATGTGACTTTCTTTAGCTGTAATAAAATTTAATGATACGTTAATTTTCCATTAATATAATTCTCTCTTTATATAACACTAATTTGAACTAATCTTCATATTATTTACTAATGAATATCATACAAAATTCTGAAATGAATAAGTAATTATCAGCTAAAATTATCATGTTATAACCTTATCTAACCCGATCACCAACCATTTAGCGCTCGGCGGTCGCTACCACAGTACGGTTTTACGAGTTCATGGTCACTGTTCTAACCTAACCTAATCAAATGATTCATTAACAGTAACATAAGATTTAGAGAAATATTGGTTCGTAAGGTGATACAATTATCAAGTACTAGCCACGCACCGCGGTTTCACCCGCGTTAAACATTATAAATTATAGCCTCAAATTATTCGGATAGTTATATTACTAACTTATATATCCGAAAAATTTGAGGCTACAATTTATAAAGTTTAACGCGGGTGAAACCGCGGTGCGTGGCTAGTACTTGATAATTTTTTAACTTAAATTAAACTTTATAAATCTTATGTTACTGTTATTGAATCATTTGGATATTGACTCAAATTATTCGGATATATAAATTATATTACTATCAAGTTTCATCAAAATTCGTTCCGTAGGTTTTTCGTGAAAGAGGAACAAATATTCATACCCACACACTTTTACATTTTTAATATTGGTAGGATAAATTACCTAGCGATATATTTCGGTGTGTAAAATAAGAATAACTATCTTAAACCTAAAGTACATTTGAGATTGATATTGAGATACCGTGGCGCCTATATTATGTAGATATATATGGTGGGCGGGGAGTTGACGTTCAAACGCAAAATTTATATACTTTACGATGAGGAGTATCCGAATCACCCCCATGTATGTTCTACGATTGTGCGTAGTTTTCGAGATATAATTTGTTTATGTTTTTTTTTCGTAAATTTCACCTAACATCAGATTTCGACTTTTTTCTCGTTCTGTTGAACATTTCTGGTTCAGTTTCTTTGTGATAACTAATTAGCATAGTTTATTTAATCATTGCAGAACTGACTTAGAATTTATTCGACAGTTCAAAATTAGGGTTTGAGCTCAGGACTTATAAATTTTCAAAGTATCAAAAAAAATTAAAATGAGGAATATGGTTCATGTTTATTTGGATACTACTCATCATAAAGTATCTAAATTTTACGTTTGAACGTCAAAACCTCGGCCACCCTATATACATAGTTTGGTGTGTTTTAAAGGTGAGGTGATAGGCTTTTTTAAATTTTAATAGCTAACTCCAAGAGGTTAGCAAACCCTAAGGAGACAATTAAGTATAATACGATAAAGCTACGAACCAAAGCCAGTTAATTAGAAAGGTATCTTTATAACCAAACTTGTTTTAATAGATCTTTCATATAATATTGTGGCTCAAATTGGGTAATTTAATTAAACTTTCCAATATTTAGATTATGGCTCACTTACGACGTATCTTGCTGAAGCCCAGCGATATAAAATTTAGCGCTATAAAAAATCTTTAATGTACCTATTCAATCTATACATACAAATAAATAAAATTGAAGTGTCTGTTTGTAATATTGAAATAACCGTTTTTTAATACATGTATATGTATATATATACGACACATACACCAAAATAACATTTATAAAATTTTTGTCTGTCTGTCTGTCTGTTTGTTCCGGCTAATCTCTGAAATGGCTGGACCGATTTTGACGGGACTTTTATTGGCAGGTAGCTGATGTAATAAGGAGTAACTTAGGCTACGTTCATTTTAGAAAAATGGTTTTATTTTAGAAAATACAAAAAAAGAAATAAATGAGCTAATTCACACGCGGACGAAGTCGCGGGTACAGCTAGTCCATTATAATTATGAACGATTTTTTTTTAAAGACAACGCCCGCGCTAGGGAATTTAATCCCTGTGTCGCGGGGTACTTTACAAACATATAATTAACGGACACAAAATACATACAGACTCAGAACAACTATTTATGGGTCACACAAATAGTTATCCTGCGCGGGATTCAAACCCGGGACACGAAGCTGCCTGGCGACTGTCTTAGCCGCTGCGCCACACGTGTTGAAAATAATATATATAGCATGCATTTTCTTATCGCTTGGTTTCTGCAAAATAGGCATGTAATAAGAAGTTGAGTCATCATAGATTTATTCAACCATGAAGTACTCTTGGAAATAACGGCCAGACTCGGCGCATAATAATTTGGGAACGGTATAAAAGGCGCAACTGAACACGAATGAAGTCTCCAAGTCCTTTCCATCAAATCCCTTTTGTAAAACTTGTAAATGCGGGTTATCCACAAAGTTTAGAGTTGTTCTGTCGTTCACTCAGATGATAAGGTTCCTGCAGTACTTATCTTGCATATGTTGCGGTATGGATTTAACGTTTAAAACAATGGAACTCTGGAGAAATTTATTGATTTAAAATTTAATTCTTGGTTATATATGGAATTAAGATATTAAATAAGTAAGCTAAAGTTTCATACCATTGACATGCCTGTTCCTAGTGGTTAGTGACCCCGACTGATAAGCCAGAGGTCGTGGGTTCGATCCCCATCAGGACAAATATATCTCTGGACGTAATTTATCTATATTATGTATATATTTAAAAAAATATAAGTATGTTTATTAGTTTCATGGTTGTCTAGTTTCGGATCAGATGGCAGTGTGGTAGTGGTTCCAAAATATGTATATTAATTATTTAGAGATCATAGACAAAACTTTATAAGCTTAGGTATGAACCCAATTGTAACAAGCTTATCGCTTTTTACATTGACTTTCAATTCATCTTTATTACCCTTCTAAAAACCCTTTCAACCGTCCGCGTCATCGTGAATACACTTACAGTACGAATACTGCCTTTACTGCCCACATAATAAAGGTGCTTTTGAGGTAGAAATGTATCCACCGATGTGGCATTGACCGGCACTTAGCGCTTTTACTTACAAAAGTATTGATAATAAACCGGTGATATGACTCGTCTATTTAATATCTTTCTTTACGTTGAGCATTAATATTTCGTAGACACACGAAGTCCAAATAACACGTATATTAACAAGTTAATGGTTAATAATGGTTAAGCTTCGGTATTAAATAATTTGTGGACAAGTAAAGTAAAACAAGTATACGGGCGCTACGTGTTTTTGGAACGAAATTAACATAGATTATATCTACCAAACTGGGAAAATCGCAAGGAATTAGGAATAGATCAATTAATTGTACTTGAATGACAAGGATTGAAATGAAGTAATTTACGTTCAAATACAACGGTCATAGGTTTTAACTAACTGGCGCAGCGGCTAAGACAGTCGCCTCGCCGCTTCGTGTCCCAGCTTCGACTCCCGCACCGGACAACTATTTCTGTGACCCATAAATTGTTGTCTGTGTCTGGATATAATTTGTGACCATCTATTATATGTTTGTAAAGTACCCCGCCACACAGGGAAAAGATTCCCGATTGCGGGCGTTGACTTAAAAAACAAACTAAAATTACCTGAGTAGGCCTGGGTAGCTCTAAATGGCAGCAACGTTAAAGTAAGTTAGAGCAAAAGAACACCACGTTGTATTTTATTTTATGAGCAGTTTCACCTTTCAAAATACTCTGAGGCACTATACTTATTGCGATGTTGTGGTCCTCTATGTGAAAAAGGTCTGCAAGCTCATTGGGAAGGGTGGAAGGTCAGCAACGAGTGACTGATATTTGTGACAAACGTCTGGGGGCTGCAAACAATGGGCTGCTAACTATTGGTGATTATGATTGATGACTTGGTGATATAAAATACACCGCCTCGGTGGTTTACCGGTAGCGTGTTCACCCGCAGAGAACGAGGTCCTGGGTTCAAATCCCGGGTCGGGCCAAAAGTGAATTTGGGACTTTTCTTTAAAACTAAAAATTTCTCAGCATCAGCCCGAAGTCTGGGAGTTGGCGGTATTATACCCCCGTGCCTCGGAGAGCACGTAAAGCCATCGGACATGTACCTGACATCTTTCCGGTCGTGTCGCTAGGCGATCCATTGGATCATGAGAGTGATGAAGTCAAAGTCAAAAATTATTTATTCCGTAAAAAAAATACATTTATGTGGTATCAATGAAATAGAAAGTGCTCCTGTGATTGCGCACTATAATATGTCCCGCGCAGATGGTTAATCTCTGTTGTGACTGGCCGCCGTGGCCGAAATGCAGCTAGGAAGACATTATAAAAACAGTAAGAATTATAGTGGGCGAAGTGGGAACGATGACCCTATTTTAGTTACTTTGAGCTGAGGAAACGTCACCCATCTCGTAAATAATGCAATGAACAAATTACGCAAGAAGCAGGAGCATCAGGCATGTATCCACCTTGCAAATATATCTCAGATCTCCCGCTCGTAAAATCCAACCGTGCCTTACGATTACGAGTGTACAATGGCCAACATGAACTCGCTTTTCAGATTCTTTTCTTAGAGAAATCCAAAAAGAAAATCTCTTCAGATATTATGTGCCCGACAGTTTGTTTGTAATGGTATTGTGTAATTATAGTTAGGATTAGGTTAATTTAGTGATTTTATTATTTTCTTTCACGTTATCTGCTTAACAGATTTATTAAATTTTTATTTTCATACTGTGTTATTTGAAAGTTGAATTTAATATTCAATACTTATGTGTATTATTATTCTCATATGTATCAGTGCCTTTACTAGTTTTTTGTGTGAAATATTAATATTAAATAGAATGTATTCAATGCATAAATAAAAGTGTGCAAATCTAATAACCTGACAAGAATATGAATTCGTAATTTATCAAGTCGCATGCGCCACACAATGACTTGTAAATTTTAATGAATTTTCAACATCAGGTTGGCACTCACATTGATATAAGGTGATTGAACCTTCTAAACCACTCAAGCATAAATGGGGTAAGGCGGAAGGAAAATGGATAACTGGCAAATGGCCTGAAATTGTGCCAAAAATAAAAACGACAACATTGTGTGATATAAAAACATTTTTAAGCATTCGGAGCAGGCTAACTGTTCAGTAAGAAATTATAGATAATATCTAATATTATTAGGCACCTGCATACCCGGTCTTTGCCACGACACTCAGTCGTACCAACGCAGGTGAACGAGCATCCCTCCATAGATTAGTATAAAAAATAAAAATAAAATAAATAAAATATGTATACAAAAATAACTTTACTAAGATAAGCAAAATACAAAAAAGAACTAGTTAAAAACTTAAAAGATCTCTACCTGTAGGTAGTACTTAAGAATAATAATTTGAAAAAAAATCCTAAAACACTAATACCACTTTATATATGGAAACGTAGTTGTGGATTGTATAATTAACTAATGTCACCCTTAACACATTTTAGATGTAAGATATACTGTACAGACGCCAGCACGTCAAGCTACCCGAATCTGTCAAATTTCCCCAATTGAAAGTGAACCTTATGCTTGTGTGATAAAGTTGAAAAGCTATAAAAGAAATTTGACAGATTGGCGTAGCTGGATGTGCTGGCGTCTGTACAATTGTTTGTTTCGCAAATAAAATAATTAAGAGATGAAGGTTAGAAATACAAAGGTCGCAAATGTTTACAATCATTCTAATTGTGACTAAATCTGTAACCTTTATGAAGTAAACCCTATTAGTTCAAGCGGCTCTAATTCCAAACACAATAGCCAAACTATGGCTGCGAACTAAGTAATAGAACTAACCTAATATAAATAGCATTTATTTCTAGCGTAGCTTTTTTGAAAACAACACAGCATCTTTAGTTTTGTCTATTAAGTTTTTCTGCGTAATACTGAGGAAATAAGCGACAAGTTAGAACAGGAGTGGTTGGTAAATGCTTGTCTTTCTCGTTCACACATTTTCACAACTAGTACAGATATTTATGATCATGAACTTGTCTGTCCTGAGTCTGGGTGTAATACTACTAATATTATAAACGTGAAACTTTGTAAGTATTGATGAATGGATGTTTTTTACTCTTTCACGTAAAAACTACTGAATGGATTTTAATGAAATAATATTGCTTATACATCAGTATGATACATATGTTACAATTTATAAAGATATTGTGTGAATCGTCCAAAATA
Organism: Pseudoips prasinana; assembly: GCA_951640165.1. Lineage (NCBI taxonomy): Eukaryota > Metazoa > Arthropoda > Insecta > Lepidoptera > Nolidae > Pseudoips > Pseudoips prasinana. The sequence continues at coordinate 18,202,608 of OX621245.1, forward strand.
TGACGATAAGTGTCAAGTAAGTAGGAAAAAAATCCACTGTCTGCGGGCTATTCCGGCGTGCACTACCATAACCGCTAGACGATCCTACTAATATGCGAAAGTTTGTGAGTATAGTTGTATGTTTGTCACTCTTTTAACTACTGAACGAATTTTGATGAAACTTTGTAGTAATATAGCTTATGTATCCGAATTAAACATAGGCTATAATTTATAAAGTTTAACGGGTGAAACCACGGGGCATATATTTAAGGAGTTTGATACTCTAGTTCGAATGACGTTACCTCGATGGTCATTACCTCGCTGTCTCTACCTCGACGGTACACTTCACCGATGTTTCGTTACCTCGAAAGATCACTACCTCGAAGGATCTCTTCCTCGACTGGTCTTTTCTTCGATGGAACATTTGATCGATGGGTTGTTACCTCGAACAATCATCAAAAGTATAGTAACTGTAAAGTATTTCTGTGTGTAACTGAAAGGTGTAAAAATACTAGTGAATTGAAATGAATATCGATATAATAATAGAGGCAACATAATTATTGTGATCATAAATGTAAGTAGTTACACATATTTTTAAAATTTACACAACAAGCTGTAGTCAACAACATTTATTAATTATTTGAACTAAAATCAACAAAAAAATTAAATTAACTTTTTTCTACGGTTTAAAACATTTGGCTCCTTTTTATCAAACCAATGAAATTACATAACCATTTATTATTATTATTTCTTTATGGCTTTTAATTCCAATTGTTCTCTGTTCTTAGTATTTTGTGCAATTGCTAATTGCAATTTATTACTTTTCTTTTGCGGGGGCGTCTTGTCCACACACGAACGCGCCTTTTGAACAATGTGCTTATTGCTGTTTTTTAGTTTTAGTGAATCGAGCCCTACATACCCCTAAGTCTTCCCATGCGACGGACATTCGATTTGAGCATTTCCACCACGCAAAAAAAAATAACTGATAACCGGCGTCCCTAGGCACGGTTCGCGAACTTATTAAAGAAAAAAAAACAGCACTAATCATATTGTTCACAAGGCGCGTTCATATGTGGACAAGACACCCCTGAAAAAGGAAAGCAAGAAATGGCAATCGGCTATTGCACAAATTAGTAAGAAGAGAGAACAATTGGAATTAAAAGACTTTCTACTTTCAGTTCATTTCACTTTTTGGTGATTTTTGTTCAAATAATTTATAAATGATGTTGATTGTAGCTTGTTGTGTAAATTTTAAAAATATGTGTACCTACCTTTATTTATGAACACAATAATTATGTTGCCTCTATTATTATATCGATATTCATTTCAATTCACTAGTATTTTTACACCTTTCAGTTACATACACAAATACTTTACCTTTACTGTACTTTTGATGATTGTACGAGGTAACAACCCATCAATCAAATGTAACATCGAAGAAAAGACCCGTCGAGGAAGAGATCCTTCGAGGTAGTGATCTTTGAGGTAACGAACCATCGGTGAAGTGTACCGTCGAGGTAGAGACATCGAGGTAATGACCATCGAGGTAACGTCATTCGAACTAGAGTATCAAACTCATATTTAAGTATGTATTTACAAAATAAAAGTAGTATTACTTTTATTTTGTAAATACATACTTAAATATGAGTTTGATACTCTAGTTCGAATGACGTTACCTCGACGTTACATCCATATGTTATATCAGTTATCTCACTTCCATAGTACAAGCTCTGCTTAGTTTTGGACCAGATGGCCGTGTGTGAATAAAAAATAATGTCTCAGAGTATTATTATTATTAATTATGCGCTTCGAACAAGCAACTCTAGTATTAAGACAACTGTCTTAATACTAGAGTTGCTTTTAGAGTTGCTATGGATGCTCGATCCCTTTCATATGGGGTATAGTCGTATATATATATATACGATCTAATAGCTAGGGATGTAAAATTAGTTCAGTAAGCATCATTGCTTACTGAACTAATTTTACCTCATGGTCTGCCATATTTTGGCTTGACCGTCTTAGAAAGACTAAGTGACATGTTATTTAAAATGTAACGTATTGCATAACTTACCAAAGTAAATACACCATAGCACACCTTTTAATGTGTATTGTCATTTGAGATAGGTTTTTCTTTTAATTATAGTCATCAGACTATCAGACGACATGTATAAATGTGACTTGTTGACTTGAAAATCCAACCAATATTAATCCTACAGCAGACATAAATTTAAAGGTACTATTTTGTACGTAAAATCCTTACTGAAGATATCAAGAAACGACTTTACTAATAATCCACAGATTGACGGTGACATTTTTACATAATGGAAATCTTGAAATTAGTTATAAGCTTTTAAATGTGTTTAGAAATGGATAAATATTTTTGATAAATTCTTTGGTACTTAGATTTCAATTCTACAAAGCCTGTTTAATGCGTATCGATCTTTGATTGGCAGTTGTGAGAAGACCGATGCTATAAAGTTTTCGTGTAAAATCAAACTTCATCAAACTCCATTTGTAAAACTAGTAAATGCGGGATTTGTCGATTAATATATGTCTGGTTGTCTACACGAAATCGTAATAGCGATAAGATACATATAAGTACCCCAATTTTAAGGACAAATGTCCTTAAAATTCCAATCCCCAATTAAAAGTAGGTACTTTACATGATTTTTCGTTAGATTGATAATTTTATGTGATGTTATCAGATTTATAATATGTTATAATCAGTTACGTAATATCGATATTTGAATACGTTTCGCTCCATTCATATTACAATTCAAATACCTAAAAAAACCTGTAAAAGACATATGAATCAACTAGACCTAACAGAAGTTAAGTAAGTTAAGTATCGGTTTCATGCTCGTAAAATATCAGTTTGCGCTTCATTCCTCTCTGGTCGTGTTTGCTTATGCCATCGGGCTAGGTATATGTAGTATAGATCAAGTATGGAATAGTAAAGAATATTTATGTATGCATGTGAATATTAAGTAACATATGAACAGAACCTTAATACGATGTGCAAATCGACACGTAATATTATTTTTAATCAAAGTCAATGTCTACACTTTTGTTGTCATAAAATATAATATTGCTAAACAAGTTTAATGTCTATATTTCAAATGTGTCTCTCTGGCAATTCATCCGCCAAAAAGAGATAAATTGTCTCACCTTAGTATTACGACCCTCGGAAAAATTGGTCTTTTGCGAATAATAGCTTCATATTATTATTCAAATTCGAACAAAATCATACAGAACAAAAGATTTTCGGCCTCTTGAAATGAATAAGTTTCTGATATTATATACCTATTGGGCTCATTTATAGACGGGTATATTTGCCATTATAACACGAATGCTCAAAAAGAAATGACATATGCATGTTCCTGTTCTACCATAGCTTGTTAACCGATTTACGGTCATGGCGTATATATAAGTCTAGCTCTTATTACAACACAATAGAGTGTAAAATGAGGTGGGAATTATTATACTATTCCTTGATTACCGGTATCTATACACTTACTTCACATAGCTCGTAGACCGACGGCAAAAAGGTTCTTGAATGGCGACCACGTCCCGGAAGACGCAGCGTGGGCAGTGCCGACTTTCCATCGATATTCACTCGGGACGAGATGGTCCCCACGGGATGAGATGGGGTGTTTATATCACCTGTGTTACCTACCCCCAAAAACAAATACAGGTTGATTTTTTGTTTCCTTCCATATTTAGATATTATATCTACCTAATCTTCGCGGTTAATTAAAAGACTTATATTTTGACTTCAAAGATAATGTATAGGTAGGTATTAACAAACTGTTGTTTATTCAGTACAGAAATATTAGAATGAGGACTATTTGGAAAGAGGTAAAAAAGTATTTCTGTAAACCGTCTAAACAAAATGGCATTGGTTACAATGTAAAGAAATTAAAGTAGTATCAATTTCAACAATAATTTTAATTCAAGTTGGATGTTTTTCAGTAAGCGTGCTGATAAATTGCCGGTAGAAATAAAATAATAATATTTTTATAAGATGCCAATAAAATATTTTTCAAAGTTATTTTACAGAGGAAATGAAATTACGATAATACCCAGAATTATCTTAATTTAGGCCATAAAAATATTTCTTGGAAGTTATTTAAGCAAGCTAACTAATTATATACGAATACAGAAACATAGCTTTTCTGTCTCATTATTTTTTATTATAACGCGCCATTAGCTTTAATCACCATGTAATTTCTTGTAATAATTTTAGTAAAATGTTTTGAAATTTTAACATTAAGGGTTAATAATATAAGTGAAATAAAATTGGGTGAGGGCTATAAACAGCGATTTATACAAACGTTAACGCGTTCGTATCTTGCTAATATAAATAATTCTGTTATAAATAATGTGTAATTAGTGAGAATGGTTCCTGGCTGCCACCTTTTTATACAAACTTGTAAAAGAAAACTAATATTCTTTTAAGGCTAGGATCCAATAAAACTATTTACAGTTCATGTTTTCTTTTTAGAATTCCGTACCCAAAGGGTTAAATGGGACCATATTATTAATAATTCGCTGTCTGTCTGTCCGTCTGTCACCAGGCTGTATCTCATGAATCGTGATAGTTAGACAGTTGACATTTTCACAGATGATGTATTTCTGTTGCTGCTATAACAAAAAATGCTATAACAACAACAAAAACAAAATAAAATAAATATTTAAGGGGGCTCCCGTACAACAAACGTGAATTTTTTTGCTCGTTTTCATTGATAATGGTACAGAACCCTTCGTGAGCGAGTCCGACTCACACTTGGCCGGGTTTTAAAAGTAAAATCATGATCATTCAATGAAAGTATATATTACAGGCCTTTCCTTTGTTGCATGTGCCTGCCTTTTATTTAATAAAATTAAATCACCTCATTGCCGTTTACCCCAATTTCTGATTTGAAAGGTGTTGGTATTTATGGGTCACGTAACTAGTTGTCCCGAGCGGGAATCGAACTCGGATCACGAAGCGGCGAGGCGACTTGGTAAAGCGATAGCTGTAAAATTTGGATTGAATACATTTCCACTGTGGAACGCTACACGCTAGAATCAGGCAGAAATGTATAAAATGATTTATCAAAATAAGTGCTCCATTCGCTTAAGTGAACGCGGATCCGCGTTCACTGTTCATGGTGAAATAATATGGACAATGTTAAGATATTTTTTTTAGGCCTAATTTATGTATACATCTGGTTCCAATAGGGCGGTGCCACTTGCCGTAAAGCACGGAAAGTATTAAATTTATTGAATGAGAAGTTTGAAAGCTTCGTCATCAACTGGTAACATGGTGGCGACAGGAACTGGCCACTGAGATCGTGTGACTTACCACCGCTCAACTACTTTCTTTGACTACGTGAAATCTCTAGTCTATGCAGACAAACTGTAGTTAATTGCCGAACTAAAGGCCAACATTAATCGCGTTCTTCCTGAAATTGAGCACATTTATGCGAATATGTCATCCAAAATTGGTCCAAACACCACCTACATCGAAATTAAGATTGCCGTTTGACTGAAATTATATTTCATAAATAAATTCATCCAATATCCTTTAATATACAACATGTAGCTTAATTAACCCACCCTGAAAATAGTTTGTTCAGAATCGTCTACTGAATCAATTTCTATCATTTTTAATATGGGTATTTTTTTATTCCATTAATAATTAAAACTACGGAAATTATTGCATATTAACCCTGTACAGTTAAAACTAATTGAAATGGACCGTAAGTCAAAGTAATAAGACTTTTAAAATTGCAGTTTTATGTTTATTCATACAAATTCCATCATTTTATACAAAATAAAGAAAAATAAACTTAATTCCAAGAAACTAATTTAGTAAATAACAATGCATACGCATGTAAATTAAAAATTCAGTGTATGTATTATGATTACAACATAATATTCTAATTGGGGTGCTTGAGGGTGTGCGTTAACGAACAGGAAGACGCAGCGAGGGCAGGCCCCTTACAAGGAATACCGACGATCTTGCAAGGATCGCGGGAAGACGCTGGGTGCAGGCAGCACAAGACCGGAAATTGTGGAGATCCTCGGGGAGGCTTTTATCCAGCAGTCCTAAAGACGTCCTTTCGGCTAATATGATGATGCTGATGATGATGATAGGTTGTTTTCTCATCGTTGCTATGCCGCCTCCCAAGGTTTGTCGCAGGGATGACGGTTGCAGGGTAGTAATGTATGTTACTTATATAGCTGTAAGTCCTACTAACCTACTAAGCTCTGCTTAGTTTGGGATAAGATGGCCGTGTGTTAATTATGGCCCAGAATATTGTTATTATTATAATTATATGAATCATAGTTACTGAAATAAATAAATATTCTATTCTATTGCATTTCAAAATTCAAGCGTTCTTAACAAACATCCCTTTATAAGTAAGTAGACTTTAGAGCTCGTATTTTAGGGAATGCATAGTATTTTTTTACCCATCAATCTCGAAGCGACGAACAAAACATATGATTCGTCAGATATTACATTGTCATTCAATACAATTTTATTTGGATGTTATAGCGACCTTATTTCGTATATGGAGGATAATCCGGCTCCAATCTACACAATTGAACCAAATTGTGTAGATAGGAGCTAGAATACCATTATTAGGCTAAAACCTGGCTTTATTCCAGAATGAATAGGATTCCGTCATGTTTATATATTGAATTGAGCCTAACATAATATTGACGATAAAAAATTACAATTGGGAGATTATATTTCGATATCTTTCTTAATATTGTTGTGTATTTATTAATACTGTACAGTTATAATGTTAAGGTCTATATATCTGCAAGGCATTCTGCTGCCTGTAAATATTAAGCTTAATGTATTTAAGCTGATGTCTATACTTTTACATTGATTTCAATGGGATATTGGATTTTTTAGGTGATTATTTCTCAGTGGAGATTTTTTTAGTGGCGTGTCCGATTTTTATGAATTCAAATAAACATATGTTTTCGCGAGAATAGCCACTACCTCTGTGAAGATTAGTATAGTGGACTAAGAAAGACACTTAGCTCAAAAAATCTCGCAACAAGAATATATATAGGACATATATTTTCTTGAAAAAAGGTTAAGTGTTGTGTGGTCCCAATATGCTTAAAATATCTAGAATATATTATATATTATATTATATAACGATAACCATAGAGATACCATAGAGAGCTAAAATAAATATACAAAGAAACTAATTAAAACATCACTATATTTACGGTTAAAGGTTCTTTATTTCTCTTAAGAATATACATTCACTTACAGAGAAATATTATTTAAATACTCAATATAAGACGCCAAGTGTGGCTACTTACCAATCTACTAAAGTATACAATACAAATTAACACCTATACTATTTTACAAATAACACAAATAACAAATACACAATTTCCAACCATTCTTGCCGACTAGAATATATATATATATATTACTGTAAAATCTCCAAAACATATAAAACGAATGAACGGTATTTTAAGGCTTTGTTCATGTAATTTTTTTTACCAGGGTCTCTACCGGCTAAGTCGCCGAACATCGATTTCTTTAACGGCGTTCAAATAAATAAAGGTTAAAAATTACTTAATCAATCGTTAAATCGGCTTCAACGTTGACAATCGATTCCGGACCATTTATGACGTCACATGTGGTCATGGACGCCGATTTAACGATTGATTAAGTCATTTTAACCTTTATTTATTTGAACACCATTCAAGAAAACGACGGTCGGCGACTTAACCGGTGGAGCCCCAGTTCCGATACATCTATTTCTACTTTTAAAAGAAATTTTATACATATATACCTTACACATTCTGTGTTTAGTAATATATAAAAAAAAAAACTAACCACAAATTCTAAATAGAAAAAATAATTATTTAATAAATAAAAAACTCAACTGCGTAAATAATGAACCAAACGTCGTACATAGACAAAGAACTGAAAAGAAAAAAACAAGCACATAGGTGGCCGGTGGTCTAAAATTATATAATGTACTATTGAATGAATACTATTGAAGAAAATAAAATATATTTCAATAATGGGCAAAACAACTGAACAGTCGGGATCCATTAGTCGATAGCCAATCTAATTGGTCAATAGCATATTAGTGGGAACAAGATGATGATGAGTTATTCAGCGTGATGACAATTACCTGATGCCCGAGTTATCTCTAAATTTATTTTAACATAAGCTGTAAGTACCTCCACGTGGTAAGGGCGGTAACAGTAAGATATCGCGTTTTTTTTCTAACAGCGGATAACTGAGCTTAGGCGGGAAAACATCATCAAGATTGCTTTTCGCTCAATGCTCACTGTAGGAAACGCAACCTTACTGGCTAAAACTGCAAAATGATGATGAATGAATGAATGACAAAAAATGAGATGCAATAGCATGGATATGAACACATCCTCTTCTTACACTCATTTACCGGCTACGATACAACATCAGCAACGTTTAGAAGAAGCAAGGTGGGTTTCCGTAAATTGTATTTAAATTCGGAAATTATTCAGGAAGCAGCAAAGATCTTTTACAACCCAAGCTCCAGCCATAGTGATGTTGCAGAAGAATTGTGCTTCCTAAAATGGTATGGCGCACCAGCAAAAGTGACCCTTCTCAAAGTAATTCTTCAAGAGGGTTTTATCGCCCTTTTTGAAGAAGAGCAGCACCACACCCCTGTGCCATGCTTGTGGCGTTTGACCTTCTAGTATGACGGAGTTAAATAACTTCTGAAGGGCCCGTGAGGATAAGTGTAACAGCCACCTTCAGAAGCCCTGCCGTAACCCCATCATCACCAGGCGCCTTGTTGTTCTTAAGCTGTTCGAGAACTATTCTAATCTCTCACAGGTGACTGGGTTTACGTATACAGCTGTCCGTAGAACCTCTCGATCTCTCCCAGCAACTCAGGTCTAGACGTGACGATTCTACCATCCTCAGTCTTCAGCTTCGTCAGTTGGCTATGTCCAACAGACAGTTCTCTTGCAAACACTTTAGAGCCTTTGTTCCGCTCAATGGCTTCTTTAATACAATTTGTATTAAATTGACGCGTGTCGCGAGTCAAATACTTTGAGATCTGTCTGTTGAGCTGCCGGTATCTGGTAGCATCATCAGAGGATGTCTGAACCATTTTCCGTCTTTCGTCCATAAGCTGCAGGGTATAGTCAGAGATCTTTTTGGTTCTGTTTGTACGGTGGGCCTTGAAGACCTTAGACCCAGCCGTATGGACAGCTTCTACGAGCCTGTCGTGGTATGAGTCCACTTCCTCGCAATCTGCTAGGCATTTGAAACGGTTTTGCAGTTCGAGCTGAAAAGGTTCAGGGTTTTGGATGTGGATGGGTAAAGGTCGGAGCGTAGACTTTATCAGTCGGGACCTCTGGAGCTTGACATTTAGGTTCAATGAGCCTCTCGCCAGTCTGTGATCGCTCCCGGTTTTAACCGTATTGATTACTGAGACGTCATTGAACATCTGTCTACTCGTCGACAAGATAAAGTCTATCTCGTTTTTTGTTTTACCATCGGGGCTTACCCAGGTCCATTTGCGGTTTTCCGGCTTCTTGAAAAAGGAGTTCGTCATAAAGAGTCCCTACTTCTCCATGAAGTCGGCCAACATTTGGCCCCGGGGATTACGGTCTCCAGTTCCAAATTGCCCCACTCTCAGCTTATTCCCGAATCGTTTACCCAGCTTTGCGTTAAAGTCCCCCATGACCACAGTGAAATAAGAGTTCGAGGTATGTATGGCTCTAGAAATATCCTCAACATGACCTCAACCTCATCGTCGGAGTGCGTCGAAGTCGGCGCGTAAACCTGTATGACCTTCAACGAATACCGCTTGGTAATTCTGAGTATAAGGTACGCAACCCTAGTCGACACACTCTCGATTTTCACCATGTTGTAGACGAGGGACTTGTGGACTATGAACCCAACACCACCTTGGGACAGTTGGTCGCCCTTCCAGAAATAGTGCAGATTCCCGGATTTCAGGATTATCGTGTCCTCCCCCTCTTTTCGGACTTCAGATAATCCTATTATGTCCCAATGTAACCTCCTCAATTCTTCCTCCAGTTCGATCATCTTCTCGTCGGTCCGCAGCGTGCGTGTGTTGTATATTGCCAGGGCCAGAGGTCGTCGGTTTTGGTAATGCGGAATCTGCCGTGAATTCTTTGCACCGCCTGCATTACCGTAACCACGGCTGTTACCACGGCTGGGAATAGCAGGGCTGCCGGAGACTGGGGGCCTTGAACTGGGGGAAATGAAGGACACAATTAAACAATTGTGTCCTTCATTTGAGGCATCTGCCATAATCGCCACGCTTGGCAAACGGGTTTGCGATCGCAGTAAGGTAGACATTGGTACTCATGAGAACACTGCTGCCCATTCTCTGGTATATATATTCCCTCGGGACGACTTCTACGTCCCCCCGCGGGATGAGAGGGGGTGGCGATATTCTCTAGGCCGTTACCACACAGCCACTAAGAGCCACTAAGTAGCTAAATATAATTCCTGAAGCACATATCGCCAAGTGCAGCATTGGCTCGGGAATGAGCTGCTCCCTCAAGAGTGCGGTTGGAAAAAATGAAGGTGATATCTTGGCGCCAAGAACAGCAAAAGATTTACTGGCACCGCAGGTTTTACTAAAAATAATATTTTGTCGCTGCACCAAGGATTGTAGCAGCAGCAAATGTGGATGTCACAAAGCTATGCTGAAATGTTCTGCTGCGTGCCTTCATTGCCAAGGAAAATGCTTCAACGGCGTGTCTTTTAGCGAGGAAGACAACGAGAATGACCATGAAGATGATTGAGAGCCCTCTCAGCAAGAACCACTTACCACTGAGGAGGGCGAGGAAGAAGAAACCACAGAAAACGACCTTTTGCCAGGACCCTCACGACCTAAGAGAATAAAAATGTGAATCATTCACAGAATTGGACTTAAAAACGAATATTTCAAAACTTTTTTTATTTGCACTTTTCCAGAGCCAGTAGTTCGAAAACGGATGGGATATGGAAAAGTATCAAAGTAAATCAAAGTTATAGAAAATTTTAAAAGCTTTCATTTCATCTTAGAACATGTTTTGCTACAACGCGCCATTTTTGAAATATTAGTAGTCTTTGTCATCCTCCCGTTCCTCCGCCTCACCTCCTGGACATCAGGACTTTTAGTACGTTTTCTCTCTAAGTACTCTGAACAAGTTTCTGAAGAAATCGCTCAGGTTCCCGCTCACGCACTCTACAACTACTTTATTAATTATACTATATACCGAAAACTTCACACTCTCTACTTTGTTTATGACCATTGTATTTTATATTTAGTTAATATGATTTACTTCTTTTGCTTAAAAATTTAATAAAGTGTGTCTTGCTCAAATTCGCGGTCAGATTATTTTTATGAAGCGAATTAATTTCTATCGTATTATTTATTTCTATGTCAAAGTTATTTAACAGATTCTATGCCAAAACTATAGGGATGTCGTCTGCAAACAAAGTGCATGTATAATGAGTTATATCTGGTATGACATTAATATAGAAAAGAAAAAGAGTCCATGCTTATTTACGAGATTGTCCGATTGGCAATATTTAATTAGAGTTCCACTTTCCAGAATGGCATTTTTTATTCTTTTGCTGTTTTCTTTTTAATCTGTATTTTTTTTAATCTGTAATATGATAATGAATAAATAAACATCCGGGCCAAATATCACGTTAATACGAGCAGCTCTTTAAGCTGAGAGATAAGTCAGTCATTGTTATTGTTATATGACTGCAAATTTCGCAATCTCGTGATTTCATTGAGAGATTTGATATCATGAAGATTGTTTAGTAGCTTGCGGTGGTACAGAGTACTAATAATTAAACCATCTAAAGACTTAACCTGGCTTTAAGAAAAATTCACAATTCTATTCAATTCAAAATTAAAATGCACGAACTGAGATCGACAACGGCTCGATTCAAAATTGTCCCTTGCAACTTGTGTACAGTTACACCCCAACATAATATTAAAGGTAATATTTTTCTTTAAATTTTACCTTGTCCACAAAGCGCATGAAATTTATTTGTTGATAGTTCGATTCTCACACCAACCAAACGGACGTTGTTCTTTATATCTTTGTCATTGCATTTACAATTCGATTTCGGTAGGTACCTACCTATATATAGTTTTTCATGTGATGTTAAGTACTACATCGTTTGAAGTTGGAGATGGGCGACCGTGTTAGACTTTAGATACTTTAGGTAGTCCAATATAACTAATAGATACTTTAGTATATGTCCATCAACACTCACACGCACAGTCACACGAAGTTTTCGTCTTTTCATCGTAATAATTATACTGTTTTAAAACCTATATGTGAGAATAGTTGTTACGCAACTTTAAATCGATATAGCTCCTAAACGGCCGATCTAATCGAAAAATGTTGGAAGAAAACTAAAAATATTTTTTAATACCTATTCAACGATACCCCACATGACATAGTTTGTTGACTTTAATTTTTTTAATTTTCACATAATGGCGTCCAGTAGTCGCCATATTGAATTTTCACTAACGTCATGTCTTTAGTGACACTTTCCGGACTGAAAGGAATCGATTGACGTGCGAATCATTAAAATCGGCCCAGGCGTTTGGTCTGTATAGTGCTTCAAAGGAACATACATACATACATAGCCTGATAAACACATTACCCTTTGCGTCCCGCAGTCGGGTAAAAGAGGTAATTTCTGTTTTAAACCATACCCTTTTTATTGAGCCTCTTTATCTTTTAAATAGTAGGCTCTTTATCTTATTTTACACCTATACATACAGATGTTTAGTCCAGGTGTCAGTTATACTACCGATTATTATTGTTGCCTTTATGACGAATGAAATGTTCCTTCCTGTAGGACGCATGGAGTTACAGGTAACTGATCTATTTACTCAAAGGATCGTACTGGCAGCTGGCTTCAGCAGACTGATCGGACGGTTTGTGAACTACTCGGACACAGGGATAAGCTAAATAGATGGCTATAGATTTAACAGATCAAATGGGTATTAAGGGATGGTTTCGTTATTTTTCTATGAAGCATTCACGAAAATGACATTACACATTATGAAAGTTTAAAAAAAGAATCTGCTATTTGGGAAAGCATACTTTTAATATTGTAACGATATCATGTTATTAAAGCAGTTGAAACCGATTAATTTACCCTGAGTATGAGAGTAAAGGTCACACAGAGATTTGTCTTCTCTGATCGCAGTTCTGCGAAGCCTTTTGCACACATTCAACAGTTTCATAATATATCCTGAACATTTATCACCAATTACAGGCCAATGAAATATGACTCAATATAAATTAAAAAAATAATATTTCTTATCGTCCAAAACCTTCGTGTCATAAACACTCACATGAAGGCGTTCCAAAGTATTTTGGTTATTTTACACACATATTTATAAAATGAGTCATGAGAAACCGAAGAACCGTATTTAAAAACTAAAAAAACTGCATTAAAATTCATACGAATGTTATGCTTATCCTAAAATAAAGCAATAAATATCTGTAAGAATCGTTAGCTAGTCTGCCACAAAAAATATTAAAAATTAAAATTATAAAAAATTACAAAAGGTTTTTATTCACGTAGACTTTAAAAAAGCGCTTGTAAATAGTCAGAACATGTTTGTAGTAATATGGTTGTATACATTATTATTTCTAGTAACATAGATATTTAGGTACACATTGTATGAAAACATTTATAAAATTTATTTTATTATAGCATTGATATTTAGCTAGCTCGTATCAAGTTATTGTCAAGAGATTATGTTTAATTATCTAGTTTAAGTCTAATATTTTTACGACATATTGTCAATGGTTCTGTCTATATTAAGGTATTATTATTATGACGGACCTTGTGTTAATAACGACGGTCGCGCTTTAATGCTACCACCGGATCCAATGCGCCCCAACTGAGATATGGCAAATAAACCGTTTGAAATGACTGTTTAGCAAATAAAACTACAAACTAAGTAACTGCACCGGAGGGCAGCCCTTTTGGGGTTCCAACCCCGACCCTGGGCGATTACTGACGGGGCAATGCATGAAAGGGTCATAACTTTTTAGCGACGTTTTCTGCAACTTTCGCTCCGCGTTGATACTCGAAGACGCGAGCCTCTCGTCCGATTGAAGATAAGAGAGGGCATTTCATCGATACGCAAAGCATTCATACAGCACTCAATGTATAAGGAAGTTCATTTAATTTCCCTCCAAATTTCATGGTATTTACTTTCCTAAGAAATTAATCTCTAACTTGGATCAAGAAGGTAGATAGGCTCCTTTTAATGTGGTTTACGGCAGTTCCAATTGTCCCGTGTAATTGCTCCAAACAGCTCTAACGAAAGGAGGAAAATTCCCGCCGGCTTTGCGTGTCACTGTCCGCATTTACCCTAATTTTACTCTTTAACCATTTTTATTTTTCCTTTTTTCTCAATATTCTTACTTACTTATCTACTAAATTACTATAAAGATATGAAAGACGTATATACTAATTACTATAAACTAATGCAACGAGACAGTTGGCGCGGTTGGTAGATACGCCTTCCACGTGGTCGTGGGTTCAATTCCCACCTAGGACAAATATCAAATATTTGTGTGCATAAAAATGTCTGTCTGACCTGAGTTTGGGTGTAGTTATAAGTATATAATTACAAAAGAAAAGTAGTATATCAGTTATCTGGTTTCCATAGTACAAGCTGTGCTTTTTTTGGGATCAGATGGTCGTGTGTGAATATGTTCAAGAATAGTGTTAATCTCAAAAAAAAATTGAAGATGTTTATACTAATATCAGTTGCTTGTAATACTCACATACCTACACCACTGAGTTTGACTGCATATTACGTCATTCTCATCATCAGGCGGCAGTCACATTAAGGTCAGTCACACACAGCCTCGCCGTCAGACTACAATTGTCAATAATTCAAATATAAACTCTAAACAATTTCTCTCTCGCTCTCTCGGAGAAAATAGCATCAAAATTACAAAAAATTACTCACTAACATTTTAAGCAATAATCATAATATCAACCGACACTGCTGGACAAAGGAGAGAGATCTTCATAATTGCTGGTCTTGCCCTACCAGCATGCAATGGCTTCCAGCGACCCTCACAGGATCACCAAGGCTAAGGGAATAGCAGGGCTGCCGGGGACTGGGGCCGCGGTTTGGTTGTGTCTATAATTTGAGAAGATTTGCCATGTTCACCAGGCTTAGCAGACGATCGCAGTAAGATAGTCATAGCACTCAGAAGAACTTTGCTGCCCGTTCTCTGGTATATATAATATTTTCCCTCGGGACAAGTTCTACTCAAGCCATAGTCAAGCATAGTCATCATATCAGCCGAAAGACGTCCACAGCTGGACAAAGGCCTCCCCCAAAGATTTCCACAATTGCCGGACTTGCGCTATCCGCATCCAGCGATTTCCAGCGACCCGCACAAGACTCAAGCCATAGTCAATCATAATATTTCTATTTTATTTAATAACATTAATTTAGTTGGATATTAAGCTTACTCTAATTAGGGTTACCTATAAATTTTCTTTGATGGTATCTCGTGGTAGAATATTTTATAGGCTTGTTTTATTTATTCGAGTAAGCAGCTACGATTGTCAATAAATTAAAAAATAAACGCTAAACGAATATCTCTGTGAAAATAGCATCTAAATTGCAATAATTTGTCATAACTATTTTGAGCAACAGTAACGCAAAATATTTTTATTTAATTTAATAACATTAATTTAGTTGGATAATAGATAAAGCTTACTCTAATTAGGGTTGCCTATAAATTTTGTTTGGTGGTTTCTCGTGGTAGAATATTTTATGGGATTGTTTGTTTATTCGAGTAAGCAGCTACGTCATGACGACTCCACAGGATCGATTAACCAAATGTTGACTCGTCGAAGGTTAGAATAGCATGTATTTAACCACGTAGGGATGTCAGTCAACCATAAAATAAATACCACATGAACAGTTCAATCGTTACCCACCAGTTATTTTTATAGTAGAGTATGTATTGTTACTTAAATATAGAACAATCATTTCAGATATGCACAATGATTTGACTTAATTAGTGACAGAATACCATGTGGGTTATTTAAATGAAAACCTGTAAATTGATTAATCAGAGTAATTTTTAAATCGAAATGCATAAAAATATGCATGTTAATGGATATTTGTGGGTGTTAAAATTAAATCGAGTGGTTTATTTTGTTTGTTATTACTTAGTTAGTCTGCCGGGTAATTGAACATATTATCTGCTTAGGGGGGACATCATAATTAACGGATTGTGTTTCGCATGCTGCGTAAATCATTTCAAATTAATATTAACATTAACGAGTTCCAATGTTCATTTTTTACAACCAATTAAAACAATTACGCAAACCTGCATGTTTACTAGCAAAATTTTAAGATAAATGCGTTCCTCAAAACAATCATTCACGAGTTACGTTTAACATACCGATAGACCTAAATTCTTGATTATGTATCATCATTACAGCTAAATAAGTCCACTGCTGGACCAGCCTCCCTCAAGAATCGGTCTTGAGGGGATATGCCATAATCGCGACGCTTGGCAGACGGGTTGGCGATCGCAGTAAGATGGTCATAGTAATCAGAAGGAAGCTGCTGCCCATCCTCTGGTAGATATTATATTATATTATATATTCGATTATGTATAAACGAATTTATACTTTTAGAAAATATTAGACATACATAACAGCATATATTGGTTACCTGTAAGAGATCACTTTTAGTGATAAGCCTATTGTCTTCACATTACTGTTGTTTATTTTTATTGATTGCAAATTATCTGACGTAATAAAAAGTACTGTTACTTATCAGCAGTGATTAGGTAACACACAGGTTAACTGGAGGTGTGAGTTAGTTATCATTAGGTAGTTGAGCTTAGTTTTCGTATGTCTCACAAGCCAAAATTAAGGGGCTTGACTGGTTGGATATGCTTCCTTTACCTAGGTTATGTTCACATTGCTGGAATACTCCGACTACACGTAACGTATACTTACATTATCCTTCTGGGTATTGATTTAAATGATGGTGTGCTTTGACGTCCTCTGCTTCTTTAGAAGGTTAAAAATTTAAGGTGATGTATAGTTAAGCTAACCCGAAGAAACACAATAAATTTTCGTAACGTAAATAAAATATAAAGTTATTCAGTGTCTGGTGGTAGGTACATGAAAGTTTTAATAACTTTGTATGAGTGATGATAACTTGCTGATAGTTTTAATAAAATTGGAAGCCACGAAAGAGACATTGTGTCCTTAGAATTGATATTAAAGAAAAAGTTATTCATAAAAGATAGAGTGAGAAGTGTTCCCTGGAGAAAATAATCCGGCTAAGTGCGAGTCGGACTCGCGCATGAAGGGTTCCGTCCATTATCTATAAAAACGAGCAAAACAGCCACGTTTGTTGTATGGGAGCCCCTTTAAATATTTATTTTATTTTATTTTTTAGTATTTGTTGTTATAGCGGCAACAAAAATACATTTTCTGTGAGAATTTCAACTGTCTAACTATCACGGTTCGTGAGATACAGCCTGGTGACAGACGGGCAGACAGACAGCGAAGTCTTAGGGTACCGTTTTAACCTTTGGGTACGGAACCCTAAAAATGACAACTCATTTTATTACAACTAGTATTAAACTTATTACCTACTTAGCATTACAGCCCCCGGATTTATTATTTATTTCTTTATTTATTTATCCGATTTTCAGTTCATTTTCAATACTGCCGTCATTAGAGAGAAAGCCGTAACTACCTCAATGCTGATTCCGAGATAATTGAAGTTTTATCTAAAATGAAGGCCCGCGATTTACTGAATGGTTTTAGTAAGTGGTTATTATTTTATAAAATGTCAATAAATTCAGGCGTTATTATGAACCATAATTTATTTAAATTTATTCACGCGTATTCATTTAATTCGATTGTTTCCCTTTTGTTTTAGCAAAAATATAATAATAAATTGTGAAATACTTATCTCAAAGGGCGTAATTGCAAATAATGTAATTAAGGCTTTTTATTTAAAGAACTCAATTTACTTAAAGCCGAAATCCTTGCATTTAAAGCCTCAAATGTGCAGCAAGAAGACTTATTAAAATGAAAACAAGAATATTTACTTAATAAAATTGGTATTTTATTAATTCAGTCACTCTCATAAGGTGAAGTATTCAGTCAAACTTAAAATATTACGCAAGACACATTCAAGTAGGTACATACAACTAATTCCAGTTTCCTTGATGTTTCTTAAACAATCAATTCTTGCTTGTACTAATTAATTATTATTTATCAAATTATTTTTGAAGGAACATATTTATTAATGAGATATTTCTCATTATCTATCTAAGCAAAGTCAACAAAACATATTATTTATACTCATAAAATATATATATATATATCTTCTCAAAATAGAATTACAAACAAAACAATTAATAATCATCTTAAACAGTTTAGTTATAGGAACTTTTACAGACACAGAGAAACATGTCTTACATATCTAAAAATCTTGTACATTAATTAACAAACTAACTGATATAAAAAAAATATTGCATAAAAAGAATCTCCTAACGCCAGTAACCATTAAGTTATACCTATTCAATCTTCTTAGCTGTGGTGACGGCCTAAGAATATCGCCACCCCCTCTCATCCCGTGGGGGGACGTAAAACTCGTCCCGAGGGAAATATATAAACCAGAGAACGGGCAGCAGCGTTCTCCTGAGTACCATGTCCATCGCAGTAAGCGATCGCCAACCCGTCTGCCAAGCGTGGCGATTATGGCAAATCCCCTCAAATGAAGGACACAACCAAATCGCGGCCCCCATTCCCCGGCAGCCCTGCTATTCCCAGCCGTGGTAACAGCCGTGGTTACGGCAGGGCAGGGGGTGCGAAGAATCCCCGGCAGATTCCACGTTACCAAAAACGACGACCTCTGGCCCTGGCAACGTTTAACACACGTACACTGCAGTCCGACGAAAAGATAACCGAACTGGAGGAAGAACTGAGCAGGTTACATAGGGATATTGAAGGATTATCTGAAGTCCGAAGAGAGGGAGAGGACTCGACAATACTAAAATCCGGAAACCTGCTCTATTACCGGGAGGGCGACCAACTATATAACAAGGTGGTGTCGGGTTCATAGTCCACAAGTCCCTCGTGAACCACCTAGTGAAAATCGAGAGTGTGTTGACGAGGGTTGCGTACCTTATACTCAGAATCACCAGGCGGTATTCGCTGAAGGTTATACAGGTATACGCATCCACTTCGACATACTCCGATGATGCAGTCGAGGTCATGTATGAGGACATTTCCAGAGCCATACATACCTCGAACTCTTATATCACTGTGGTCATGGGGGACTTCAACGCGAATCTGGGCAAACGAATCGGTGATGAGCTGAAAGTGGGGCAATTTGGAACCGGGGATCGGAATCCCCGAGGCCAGATGTTGGCTGACTTCATGGATAAGGAGGGTCTCTTTATAATGAATTCCTTCTTCATGAAGCCGGCACATCGTAAATGGACCTGGGTGAGCCCCGATGGGAAAACTAGAAACGAGATAGACTTCATCCTGTCGACGAGGAGACAAGTATTCAATGATGTCTCTGTGATCAATGCGGTTAAGACCGGGAGCGATCACAGACTGGTCAGAGGCTTATTGAACCTAAATGTCAAACTCGAGAGGTCCCGACTGATAAAGTCTACGCTCCGTTCCATACCGTTCCACCTCCAAAACCTCGAACCCTTTCAACTCGAACTTCAGAACCGATTCGAATGCCTAGCAGACTGTGAAGAAGTTGATACATACCACGACAGGTTCGTGGAAGCAGTCTATACGGCCGATTCTAACTTCTACGAAACCCGCCGTACAAATGGAACCAAAAAGATCTCCGACCATACCCTACAGCTTATGGATGAAAGGCGGAAAATGATTCTAACAGCCTCATGTGATGCTGCCAGATACAGGCAGCTCAACATACAAATCTCAAAGTCTCTGACTCGCGACACACGCCAATTGAATACTATTAGTATTAAAGAGGCCATCGAGCGGAATAGAGGCTCTAAAGTGTTCGCAAGAGATTTGTTTATTGGGCAAAGCCAACTGACGAAGCTGAAGACTCAGGATGGCAGAATCGTCACGTCAAAACCTGAGTTGCTAGGAGAGATCGAGAAGTTCTACGGACAGTTGTACACGACAACGCAACGTCCTGTCAATAGTCATGCCTCAGATCCAAGAGCAAGACTAACCCGACACTACACCCAAGATATCCCGGACGTCAGCTTGTACGAGATTAGAATGGCTCTCAAACAACTGAAAAACAACAAGGCGCCGGGTGATGATGGAGTTACAGCTGAGCTTCTGAAGGCGGGTAGTACACCGATCCTGCGGGCCCTTCAGAAGTTATTCAACTTCGACATACTCGAAAGTCAAACGCCAAAAGCATGGCACAGGAGTGTGGTGGTGATTTTCTTCAAAAAGGGTGATAATACCCTATTGAAGAATTACAGACCCATCTCACTGCTGAGCCATGTATACAAGTTGTTTTCGAGAGTCATTACGAATCGTCTCGCACGAAGGTTTGACGACTTCCAGCCTCACGAACAAGCTGGTTTCCGAAAAGGCTACAGTACCATAGACCACATACATACGCTTCGGCAAGTTATACAGAAGACCGAGGAGTATAACTAGCCATTATGCTTAGCGTTTGTGGACTATGAGAAAGCCTTTGATTCTATCGAAACATGGGAGCCGTGCTGATGTCTCTTCAAAGGTGCCAAATTGACTCTCGGTATGTCCAGGTATTAAAGTGTTTGTACGAAAACGCCACCATGTTAGTCCGACTTCAGGACCAGAACTCGAAACCTATTCAATTGCCTCGCTGCAATTGAATAGGTTTCGAGTTGACTCAGTGAGACAGGGAGACGTCATATCTCCGAAACTGTTCACCGTTGCATTGGAAGATGTCTTCAAGCCTCTGGACTGGGAAGGCTTTGGCATCAATGTCAATGGCGAGTACAAGTTAGGGCTCTTTTTTGTAATAAATTTAAAGTTTTGCTTAGTTAAAAAGCCCTTATTGGTAATTGCGGGCTTCTTGACTAGCAATACGAAAATATGAACATAAAAGGCCGTTATTTTGAAAATACGGCTTTTCAGATTCAAAAACCCGAAATTGTGTCGTAGTTACGGCTAAAATGCTTATGATATCTCTGGTCTAATACGAGTTACAACTTTGTTTGTAAGACCATATGGTAGCATTTTCTTTGCTGATTCCAAATATGTTTATAACTCATTTTTGACAAAAATGTCAGTTACGGCCTTCTTTATTATGACGGCAGAATAATATTAATACTCAAACTCTCGGGAAAACTAATTCTGCGGTGAACTTTTAAATTGAATGAATAATTCTTTATCTGCTGCATGTTTTATAATTGATGTCGATATTTCTGCCAATGCCAGCCCTGCATTGAAAATAGGTGTTTTTTAAGACAAGAGGGCTGCATATTTTAGTCTTCAGTGGATTTTCAACCATTGTTTTGAAAGTGTAAATCACCAGGCTTTTAATGTATTCTGTCACACTCACCTGTGAACCAATATGACCTTCCAGCAATGTCACATTCTCTATGGCCGTACCATATGACACACACTATGTAATTTTATAGATAGACTAAAAAAAATTGACACAAATAAAACATCCAATGCAATCAACAACATGTTTTATTGAAAATTGTCTTATACTAATTCATATAACATTGATTTTACGTCCATGACCATGAGGAACAAACCTTAACAAAAATAGTATAATTATGTATTGTCACCAATGTAGGTATATTACGTAGATGTACATGATTTATTACCAAAATAATTTTATTATATAATCTACGGATTGACTTATGAGTTTGGTAAGGATTATCTAGCAGTAGACTATAGGACAGGAAGTACATTTGAGAGAAGAAAATACGTATGGCGCCTTTTTATGCAAAAATTGAATTTTATAACGTTTATTCAAAGTGGCTAATATCACAATATTAACAGATCTGTAAAAAAATACTCGGTACCCACAATTACAGGGTAAGCTAAAATCCGTCTACAATTTATGTTTGCCTGGTTTTTGCTCTCAAATGACGATATAATATGGTAAGGGTAACATAATTTATACACGTAGCTTATAAATGTGAATGTAATGAGATTGGTGCAATTTTCTTCTTTCTTCTTTTCAAATATAACCTTAGTGTTAACGAACTCCATAAATAGTATGTTTATTTACAAATGGCGAATACGGAGTAAATTTATTTTGATTAGAAAATTTAAGGTAAATAATATATCTCTTACATACATATTTAGGAATATATGTACTTAGGTAAGGTTATTAAATTTTTTATAAAACCCGTTTTGCGAGACCAAAGATAATTGGAGTCATTCCACAAAATCATTTTACAAGTTAACGGTTGACTGCATTATAAAAGGAACACGAATTTGAAATGTACACACCCGGTATTTTTTAATTAAAAATACTCTCAAACAAAAATTTTAATAGAACCAAGGGTTTAACATCTATAAACATTAACACTTAAATATTTTTTTTACAAGCGATTAATTTCGATGTAGGTATTTAATACGGCTTTGCGGTCTTAAGACCGCAAAGCCGTATTAAATAATAATCTTAAGATAGTTGATAAAAAGGACAAAATTATATTGCAGTAATTTAATATTTCTACGTCAAAATGTAATATAAAAAGTATTTATGTACAGACGCCAGCACATCAAGCTGTCCCAATCTGTCAAATTTCCCCAATTCAAAGTGAACCTTATCCTTAAGTGATAAACTTGAAAATCCATAAAATAAATTTGACAGCTTTGGGTAGATGGATGTGCTGGCGTCTGTACCTAGTTAAAACCCGTGCCATACGAGGTTATTTTCTAATCATATATGTACAGTATGATGTAAGGAATAGAGTTCATTGTAGAAAATAACTTTCCTAGTCGACTGTGAATTTACTTTAACCTTAACAGTTTCCTTATTTAGTAATAATTAAGGTCGATTTTCATATAAGTTATTGCGTCACTTGTACCTATAGTATTCCACAGTATTATAACTTATCGTCACAGACATGGAAGTGTCTCTCGTCGGGGTCACCCCCCGGGTTCATTCGAACTGCATTGCCGTTGGTAATTAACTCTGTAGCGTTTGAATGTTCTGGAAAGAAAAAAAAACATTATTACCATAAATTTGTGTATTGTCCAAACAGGTATACCGATCATTGCCGTCCAATCAAATGATACGAGCCTGTTGGGGTGGTTGGCAAATGCTTGCTTTTCATGCCGGAGGTCGTGGTTTCGATTCCCACCCAGGATAATAGTTTGTGTGTATGAACATGTCTGTTTGTCTTGATTCTGGGTGTGATTATCTATTTAAGTATGTATTTACAAAAGGAAAGTTATCTGGTTTCCATAGCACAAGCTCTGCTTAGTTTGGGATCAGATGGCCGTGCGTATTAAATGTCCCAGGATATTATTATTATTGCTATAGTGAAACTAATAAAAATCAATTGACACACAAAATTTTAGTAAAACTTAAAGGCACATTTGGTTTTTGTTCTTATTATTAGTACTATTTTTATTTTTTGATAAAACAACGCTAGCACTAGGGATATCAATCGCTAGTCACAAATACCAATCCCTGCGTCGCGGGGTAGTTTACAAACATATAGTTGAGGGGTACAAAGTACACCAAGGTTCAGAACAACTACTTGTGGGTCGCACAAATAGTTTTCCTATTCTCAAATCAAACCCGGGACACGAAACTGCAAGGCAACTGTCTACACCAATGTCACACGAGCCTGTGAGTCTAATTTTACAAAAAAAAAAACTATAATTATTATTTTAAAATTTAAATAACTTTCAATAAATTGTATTACTTTCATAAGTTCACACACCCACGAATTAACAAATAGGTAGTATATAAAAAATAGGTTGGCGTGGATGGTAAATGCTTGTCTTTCACGCCGCAGGTCGTGGGTTCGATTCCTACCCAGGACAAATATTTGTGTGCATGAACAAAACAAGAGTAGTATAAGTAATATATCAGTTATATGGTTTCCTTAGTACAAGCTCTGCTTAGTTTGGGATAAGGTGGCCGTGTGTGAATAATGTACCAGGACAAATGATTAACCACGGGTAACACAAGGCTACAACTAGTTTGAATATAAAATGTAAACTACCAATCTCATAATATATAATCCAATAATATTTCAATGCTATATGCCATGCATATGAAATCAAATAAATAAAACAGATTGAAAAATAGCATTGTAGTGAAAAATCTCGGAAATAATTTTTCAATGTCACAGATGCAGCAGCGTATGTCCTTTTCCATTAGTGCAGATATTAGGTACGAGTTCAAATGGAACTCAAACGAAGGCAGGTGTCATGTTAAATGGTTATGGTATATTATAGATAATATTATTATGTACGCTCATATCAGATGACGTGATGACGGCGGCTAATATCAGAACATCGTCACCCACTGCTGGACAAAAGCCTCCCCCTAGAAACGTTTTGGGGATATGCCATAATCGCCATGCTTAAATTGCTGCCCGTCCTCTGGTAGATATTCCCTCGGGTCGACTTCTACGCCCTCCACGAGATGATATTCTGATATTCGCCGCCGTCACCACACAGCAAATAAAAATAAAAATCACATGCAGCATCATTTCACAAAATTATATTTAATTTATATTATTTTAGTAATTTTTTTATTTGGACAACCGGTAGTTGTTACATTGTTTCTTACGTCTGGATTATTGAGTACAACATTATAATTAAATGCACAGCATTTCAGGTGTCACAACATGCGCATAAATTTCACAATAGTGACACATAAAGAAAAATAAAATTAAATAAATAAAATATACTATATAAAACAAAAAATAAAACATATTTTTTTAACATAACATATAAACAACTCAATCAAATAACTGAAACACATTCTTATGCTTAATAAAAAAAAATAACTAACGTTACACTAATTAAAGCCTACTTAATAAACTCAAGACATTTTTTTTGAAAGTGGGTAACCCATCCTTAAAGTCATCTACCTTGACAATGAATTGTTATTATTTGGGTCCTTTGTCATGGATAATTTAGTTCTAGTTGACGTCATGGTGTAATACGAATAATAGGGAACTGCCATCTTTGTGTCCTAAATGTCACCTAATATACTGGGTAAGTGATCATTAAGATAACTGGCATTTAAGCCACCGAGGTCAATTAGGGTGACGACTATAAGGAGTAATTCTAGTGCGCCTTTTTCCCTTTAACAGTAGCAAATAAGGCTCTTAGTTAATTTGCCTGGTAAAGCCATAAAGTATTTGTTAAGACTTTTTTTAGCAAGAAGTTATTAGTGCCATCCCGGAGTCACTGAATTTGCAGGGTGGTTTCGTTAATCATGTTAAGCCGTATGTTTTTGCCTTATCTTGCTCTAGTTGGGCAACTCGTCCTATTAATGTAAGTTGCAGGGAGACGCGATGGCATAAATCGCCTGCAATAGACCAAAAGGCAAATGTTTGTATGGAAATTTTTAGTTTTCAGGTAAGATTAGTACCTATTACTTGTAAGCTACAATATATCAAAACATGTAGATATAAGTAATGATTAACACTGTTTCGAAGATGTCATTTCTTAGAGACCTCAAATAGATATTTATTTTTTGCGTTTGGATACTATAAATGTTTAATTTAAACTTTTTTTAGGCCTATTTCGATTTTTTGTGGTTGATACTCGATATAAACTCCGATATATAGACACGTAGCGTACTATGCATCTGAAATGTGTAATTCTCTTCCTAACACGTCCTTTTAAGATTAAATTAAAATAATAGTTGATTAATGAATGTTTCTATATACTCAATGAGTTCCTAAGTAGCAAGACAAACTAAATGTATTTTTACTTTTATTATAAAGAAGTATTATTATTAGGTTATTAAGAAAATGTACTATCATTAACTAAGTATTGTATTGTGTAATTTATTTAATTGTGTTATATTCAATTTTACTTTTTAATTTCATTTAATACTGTAATATGGGTACCTAATAGTACGAATGACCCTTAATATTCGCATGCCCACTAAGGGTAGATGTTGGAACCTACAGAACAATGTAGGTGACGGTCACCGTAGCCTAGTTGGTAGTGCTCCTGCCTACGAAGCTCTTGGGTTCGAATCCCAGTAACTGCATATATTTGTGTGATGAGCACGAATATTTGTTTCTGAGTCATGGATGTTTTCTATGTATTTAAGTATTTATCTATCTATATAAGTATGTATATCGTCGCCTGATACCCATAGTACAAGCTTTGCTTAGTTTGGGGCTAGGATGATTTGTTTGACATTGTCCCTAGATATTATTATTATTATGTACATAAGCCAGACCATCCAATTACCCCAATCTGTCAAATGTCAAACTCAAGCTCGATCTCTGTCAAGGCTCAAGTGATGGATGTGCTTCTGGCGTCTATGCCTACCATTTTTCTGACCATATCTGAAGCGAATAAATATATTCTAATATTCCCCACAGAATATTTTATATTCAATGGGGACTGTTAGAATGTCTTTATTCACTTCAGATGTTAGCACCATACGCATGTATGGATGTTCATATCAAACCGACAAAGCCACCCAGATTTATAATACCTTAAATGATTTAAATCTTTACATGTTCATTCTAATTTTATCTCGACATATATTTTAAATTATTATATTCTTTGGCAATAAAAGTCTTATAAGGGGAATAGTAAAATATAGAAATATAAATTCAATTCGAATTACCTTGCAAATCTTTATTAATATGAAGTCATTGGACTGAACAAACTACTATTTACGTATTAGTTATGCGCATATTTTTATTAAAAACTTGGAGTTTGGCTGAGCGATTGGGATCATTCCTCTACTTCTTTGATTGATTAGGTGATTTTAAAGGTGGATCGAATTTTATTATAAGGGCCATATTTTAAATCGAGACAATTTATGACTATACGCTTACACACATTTGATTAATAGGAGCTGCGAAACGCAAATCAAAATAAATAATTTATTACTGATGTGCTGATAAAATCTCTCCATAAATTCTTTTAAAAATATATATTGCAATAATTGATCGTATTTTGTAAATTTGCATTATATATCGCTGATATACTAGTGCTGTCACCGGTCCGTAATTGTTTGGTAAGGTTAAGAAGAAGAAGAAATATTTATTGGGCACACATAATACAGATACAAAAAGACACAATTAGAGTATCAATGGCGATATAAAATAGAAATAAATAACGTACAGAATACTCCATTAGTGTTATCTACTAAAACATTTTTTGTGCGCTCTAATGGCTAGCAGCTGGCTAGTAGCGGCTGGCTGTAACGCTGTTTTCAGCTACCTGCCACTATGCTCGTGGTCAGGGTGATGGGGACCGCCAAAGTGGTTTAATTTCTGAGCCACTCTTTGTGCTTCGGAGGGCACGTTAAGCAGGTAACCTGCTTAACGTGCCCTCCGAAGCCGAATTGGTCCCTGTCGTAAACATTAGGTAACAGTCGTTAAGCCATGTCAGAGGCCTTAAACAACTCTGGCACTAAGGTAACCACTGCCCATATGATAAGTGAGTAATAATATGAACTTATAATTGAAGATCTATTATAGTACAGACGCCAGCACATCTAGCTACCCCAATCTGTCAAATTTATTTTATAGATTTTCAACTTTATCACAAAAGCATAAGGTTCACTTTCAATTGGGGGAATTTGACAGATTGGGCTAGCTTGATGTGCTGGCGCCTGTACAAACTTTGCTACCGTTAGGATTCTGTAAGATACGTAATAAGAAAATCAAATTCACTAAAAAGAAGCTAACCACCCTATTTAAAACAACGAATAAGCTTTCTAAAAACGTTAAATACCCGCACTTTACTTGGTGCTTCTTTTACAAAAAAATACACAGCCAGACTAGTTCGATTCCAAATTGTACAGACGCCACCACATCCAGCTACCTCAATCTGTCAAATTTGACACATAAGCATAAGGTTCACTTTCAATTGGGGAAATTTGACCGATTGGGGTAGCTTGATGTGCTGGCGTCTGTACTACCTCAAATTTAGTATCAAGAATTAGAAAAATAGTAAGTAGTATAGTTTCTAGTGAACATATAAACTGTGTAATGTATTTAGTGGGCCATACCATGCTGTGGAGTTGATCTCGACAAGTTATGTCGCCTTTTTGAATGTCATGCTCTGCTGAAAGACGAGATATCTCTGTAGTTTCTCTGGCTGGCTGTAACAAATAAAGTAAATATAATAACAATTTGTAACAATTTACAGAATGGCAAGTCGATGGCCAACTCAATTGGTTCAAACAATTTTCGCTGTTCTGAGCGAGTGGATTGTTTTAAGGTCAGGTTGAGCTTCCAATTGTTACGAGATCTTCTTTATCAATCGTTACGGATGGGCAACATCTTAAAATTCTATCTCAATTAGTTCTTCTTTGTAGATTTCAAGAAGACAGCAACAGGTAATCACTCGTACAATCGTACTAACCACAAAGCCTTACTTTACCGTAACAATTCAATACATTTAATATTTTAGCTGATCATCTATATAATTCTTAAAATATTAGAAGCATGGGCCATCCAGATTTTTACTTGTAGCTTATGCCAAAGATAAGTAAAAGTTTTCTTTTCTTGCTAAATATCAGTCTCTACCGGATTAAGATAACTTAAACAGGAACGACGGAATTTACCAAATTAAGACCTCTAAAACGAAATAAGTCCTCACTTATTCTGTCTCTCAAAAGTAGGTAGGTATATGTGACTATTTCTGTCTGTTATATTGGCGTTATCTGTATCAGTTAAAGAAAGAGAAACAGTATGATTATACAATATCAAAGATAAAAATTTCGTAGAGAGTCGGTAATTATTAAAAAGTTTTGTTAGAGTGAACCTTTTAAATTTCCCTAGTTGAAAGTGAACTTTATACTTATGTGATAAATATGAAAATCTATAAAATTAACTTGACAGATCGGGGTAGCTGGATGTGCTGGCGTCTGTACTTCTATTAATAATATGTTCCGTAGTCTTAATTTTCACCACGATGTTATTACAGTCTCTAATAGTGCAGTCTACCACACAAAAGATCGTATAATTATCGTTGTTTTCGTTGTTAATAGCACGAACTATAATTTGAATGTGTCACGTTTCATATGAAAACATTATCACGTTTCAAATTAATGAGGTGTATAAAATATAAAATAATAACGTGCAAAACAGATAAGATTTTAAAAGTAACATCTAGCAATGTACAAAGGTACATTGCTACATTGATAGTATAAATATCGAATTAAAACTTCGATTAACATCAGCAAGAAATATGATAAAAGAAATATAAAAATAATTCCTCATAGCTCTGATAATTTATTTATAAATCACGAGGTAAACAAAATCTATGTCAATGGACGACTTGCGCTCGGAACAGAATAGAGGTCGAACGTAATTTATTTTGGTACGAATTGACATCTTTGATAAATCGTAATATACTATTGCCAAGCATTGGACTAGAAAAAAACAATAAAAGAACTGTCGACTTCTTTACCTTTTGTGTCACTTATTCTGTGTCAATAGTCAACTACAAATATTAAATCTGGGGTGTCTGTATGGGTTGTTACCCGTATGACAGAGTTAAGCAGGCCAATTAGGTAGACTTTGGAGTAGCTGAATAGGTGATACATTATATTTCTTAGGCACTTTTGTTATATTTCTCAGAATCTTAATATTATATAATATAACTCTAAATCGTTTTTTATATATCATTCATCGTAGCCGCGCGTAGATCGCGCATGCGCATAAAAGATGTTTTGGAGGGACCAAAACATATTTTATGCACAAGCACGATCTTTTTTTTATTTTAATGTTATAACCGCTTTTCCCTGTGAATCATTACAGATTTTAACGATAACATTTTATAATCTTTGATGAAACTTGATGACAAAAATACAATATTTATTTTTCACGATAAAAATAAACAAGTTCTCCCTTCGATTAAGTATGTTACAGTTGCTAATCGTGCTCTCGAAAATGAAGCTAACGCGGTTGATACAAAAATACAAAACAAAAAATAAATTACTCGATTCGCAAAGGTTTACTCGATTTGTTACTGTAATACGGTTCTCCGATAGCGGCGCTATTATTTGAAATCGTGGGAAACATATCTATGGCATATGGCATTGCGTACGTAGCGTAGTTATGAACTACGATGCTGCGTATGTATTAATAGAATAGGATTGCTACGCATCTGGCGTAGCAGCAATAAACGCAGTATTGTTGTGGATTAGTTTTATTATTTTTCGACTTAAGTAATAATATAAGCACTACCTTAACAGTATTAACCTATAATACCTACATTGTATCCGTCAATTATATGTTTGTATATATTAAATAACGTAGTGCAGATGTTGTCTTTAAAAAAAAGTGATATCTTGCACACATGAGAAATAAGTTTTTATTTAATTGAGGCGTATTTTACAAACATGTTCTGTTTAGCATTTGCACGTGCAATATTTATTTTTCTTTATAACCTGTGTTTATACTTTTAGCTACTTCTTTAACAGTGACACTAGTTTTGTAGCTATGAAGCTATAATAATAATAATAATATCTAGGCACAATGTCACACATCATCCTAGCCCCAAACTAAGCAAATCTTGTACTATGGGTACCAGGCAACAAATATTCGTGCTCATCACACAAATATTTGCACTTACCGGGATTCAAACCCAGGACCACCAGCTTAGTAGGCAGGAGCACTACCAACTAGGCTACGGTGACCGTACGGCACCCTATAATACAATAACTGTAATTTATGTAATATTTAATACCATAAAATATCAGTTTGTATGATTTTTAAAGTGTTATCTTATCTATAAAATGAATCGCAGAAATGTTTGTACGTTTTATAACTTCCAAAGGAGCGGCTAAGACAGTCGCCGTTTCATGTCGCGGGTTCGTGTCCCTCGCTGGTTAACTATTTTTATGACCCTTAAATAGTTGTTCTGAGTCTGGATGTAATTTGTGTCTGTCTATTATATATGTCTCTCTAATATGTTTGTAAATTACTCCGCGACACTGGGATTAGATTCGCTAGTGCGGGCGTCCTTTAGAAAAAAAACCAAATTGGATAAATCTTTCGTTTATGTGTTCGTTATTATCAGATGAAGGTTTGTATAAAAAAAGATGTGCATTACAATGCATTAAAATAATTATTAATATTTTAGACATACATATTCAGTATTGACGGCAAAAAGAAAATGGCGGTACGAAGTTCATCGGGATGCCAAAGAAAACCATGCATATGCAAAGCCAAAAACAGCAATTCATTGTGAACGTAGACTATATATTATTATGTATAAATTAAATATATAAACAGAGGCGTCCACCGTAAGTCGAAGTGCCGATATTTGTAATAGTGTGCCATGTTTTATATAACTTATGTACACTAATAATGCACGAATGTATCTATGTACATATATACACAGTATACACATGGGAAGCGTGCGGCGACGATGACGCGAGTTTCATGCTAACCAAAAAGTGCTAAACGCACCTAAAGAAGTATTTCTTTTCAAAAATTGGTCCGAAATCTTATGAGTCCCAAACCCGTTTGGGAGGTTTAAACTATTCAGAAATATGTTTTAAGTTAAATTAAACTCTCTTTATTTCGTATAAAATTGATGCATTATTGGGTTAGTAACAAAGCTTATATAAAAATCTAGTGTTAGTAATAAAAATAAAATATAAGAAATCTCATACGTAATGGGAGACCGACATTTTTCAATTATTCACTCTCCTCATGAACTTTTCTAAAATATGAAAGGTGAGGCTCTCCGCCACAGTTTTCACGATGCTATTGGGACTGTTTGTCACTCGTCTAAGGATAAAAAAGCTATCCGTGAGTGCCTCTGCAAACATCCACGAAGCGCTACAAAAACGGGGCGGTCCCAACAGGAGATGTAGTGTTCATTTCTTGTTGGGAACTGAGTTTGTGGTCATCACAGTGTAGGTATATCCCGTAATAATTTATATATAAAACGTGGTACAAAAATCTTATATGAGCAAATCCTCTAGTACAACCCTGCTAAAACAAATAACAATATGACAAAATATTCATCGTAACTCGTAAAATAAAAATGAAAATTATACGCTGACGGCCCCAAGAGGATTGTTTGCGAACGTGAAATTGCTATTATTTCTTTGTTTCAAAAATATTATCTACATCATAATAACGAAATGTCGAAAGCAGGTTTAACAAAGCTAAAAGATAATACAATAATACGTATGATAGCAAAGAACAAAGTAAATAACACATTGTATTTATTGAATACTTAGGAAAATTTTACTCTCCGAAGAGAATATAATAAATAAGAATAAATATCTTACGACAACTAACACACTGCCATCTGAACCCAAACTAGGCAGAATATGTATGTAGTATGGGAAACAGACAACAGTTAAACACACTTATATAAATCTAAATTATAGATAAATTAGACGCTGACACAGAACAAATAAGCGTGTTTATCGCACAAAGATTTGCCCCGGGTGGGAATCGAACCCATAACCTCTGGCTTAAGTAAAGGTCACAAACCACTCGATAAACAGGCCAGTCAAAAGCATTAGAATTTTTAAACTGATATGTTTCATTACATATTGATGAAGCTTGGAATTATTGACTTTACCTTCTAAGTCAATAATTCCAAACTTCAAAGTGTATCTATAAAATATTGCTGGATAAATATCCTTGTACATACACAATATATACAATACAGGATGTAGGGGATAGATTCACCATTATAATAATAATAATATCTAGGGACAATGTCACACAGATCATCCTAGCTAGCTACCGATTATTATTGTTGCCTTCATGACGAATGAAATGTTCCTTCCTGTAGGACGCATGGAGTCACAGGTAATTGATCTATTTACTCAAAGTATCGTACTGGCAGACTGATCGGACGGTTTGAACTACTCGGACACAGGGATAAGCTAAATATATAGCTATAGATAACAGAACAAATGGGTTTTTTTTAATAATCACACAGATCATCCTAGCCCCAAACTAAGCAAAGCTTGTACTATGGGTACCAGGCGACGATATACATACTTATCTATATAAGTATGTATATCGTCGCCTGGTACCCATAGTATCTATATAAATAAATACTTAAATACATATAAAACATCCATGACTCAGAAACAAATATTCGTGCTCATCACACAAATATTTGCACTTACCGAGATTCGAACCCAGGACCACCAGCTTCGTAGGCAGGAGCACTACCGACTAGGCTACGGTGACCGTCAAACCATTTGTTTTACTCTAACTATTTGTTTGATCCTTAAGTGGTTTAGTAAGATACGAAATTATTTTTAAGTTGAAATTATTATGAGTTAGGCCATTGGCACACTGCCCCCCATGATGAAGCGTAGTGCGTGTTCTAATGTTGCTTGTAAGTATCTCCGTTTGTATAGAAAACACGCACAGTCTGTGAGTTCGGACTGTGTTGTGACTGTTGAATAAATTTATTTTTCTTTTCTTTTCTTTCTTTCTTTCTTCAATCGCCTTATTGGTATTACTCGTATATATGAATCCAGTTAACATTAACCTAATTAAAGATATGAAAAAAACTAGTTTCGATATGTGTCAGCACTAACATAAAATATAAAAAGTATTTGATTATGTTTTTTTGTGTTACTTTAGATGACTTGTTTTAAATAAGACTTCTAAGTATTTCTTTAACTGCGGGCTTAAAATGAATATTTAAAACATGAATATTTTAGGACAAGCTTGGATACAAACAACATAAAATAAATTTGATGTGTAAAAACCACTAAATAGCAATTTACTTAACGCTTTTATATTTTCGTAGCAATAATTTGTTTTGGGGGTAAAATTAAGAATTAAATATTGTCGTTTATTTTTAAAGCGGTAAAGAGTCGTGGAGTATACAAATAAAAGTGAGTTTTTTGTATGAAAACTTAATCAACACATTTAAAAAATATAAAAGCTAGCCATTTGGGAGTCTGAAATGCGTGCTAAAGGTACCTTAGCATCGTAGAAGATTTTCAATCATGGAGCAACAAACATGGAAATTTTACGTCATTTCTATGGCTGCCCTTCTAATTTTATTTTATTAATATATCCTATATGTATTATTTTTATTAATTTTGTTTCAATGTTTTATGATTAATCATTGTCATCATCATCATGTCAGCCGAAAGACGTCCACCTGGACAAAGGCCTCTCCCAAGGATCTCCACAATAGCCGGTCCTCCGCTGCCCGGACCCTTTAAAGTTTATGACATTATTACATTGGTTCATGAGGAACAGTCCGTTGGCGGACAGACGGATAGACCGACGGACAGTGGTTAACAGTAGGTTATCGCTTCAATATTCCACTTAATCTGTGTTAACGCGACATTTATGAGATCATAATTTTCAAAAAATTGCGATAAATTTAGAAGAAAAATAAAGAAAGGCTTTGTGGGAATTATAAAGGTGCTTTTAAAGGTCACAACGCGGTGGTCATGATCCTCGTCACCCAGGAACGCAATTTTTATTACGTTAGCCAAGATTCACATTCACTTATTACTAAGTCGATTTTGCAGTTACTTGAAAGCCTTTAAGTTTATAATAAAAAAAGCTTCCAACCAAACATTAAATATAATGAATTCAGCAAACCAAATATTTAAATGATTTAAGAATAACAACTGGATAAAAATGTGAGAGATAAAATCCAATTGGTACCTATGAATTGAAAAAGATTTTATTCGTTATATCAAAAACGTTCCAAGAAATTGTCATTTGTCCATTTCACTGAAGATCTAAGGAAATATTCACTTTCTTTACCTTCTCGTGGGTCATTGATTTTATTGCTTTAATTTTCTCGATGTTTTTTGCGTAAGTTTGAATTATTTCCTTTAATCAATTTATTTCACATTATTTTTACAGTTAGCCTAGCAGGCTTTTTTCATTTGAACCAAAGTAATATGCCACTTTTTCATACAGTAAAAGTATGGTTTGTATAATTTCAAAATAACTTTCGTATGTATAAGTAATTAAAATTAACATTAATATTATAATATCTATCAAGAACTTTAATCAATTACACCTCTATTTACTTTTAATTATGATAACTTCATTTCCGGAGACGAAACAAATAGAGACGAAGAAACAATAACAAAAAAAACACTCATTTTTCATAGATTTACAAATATTTGTTAATAAAACCTCCTGATAATAAGGAACACATAAAATAAAGATTTATTCAATTTGTTGCATTCGTTTGGAAATTATGAGCGTACCAACATTTCAGTGATTCATTTTTAGGGTTTCGTAGACAAATGTCCAATAACGGAACCCTTATGGATTCGTCATGTCTGTCTGCCTATCTGTCCGTCCGTATGCCAGAGCCACTTTTTCCGAATCTATAAGAACTGTTTGAACTGAACCGCATTAAGATTTTCACACAAAATAATCAAAAGTCAAATTGTGGGGGCTCCCCATACCTGCACTAAAACGAAATTTATACATGTGGGGTATCTATGGATAGTTCTTCAAAAATGTCTGATATTTTTTATCTAAACTGAATAGTTTGCGCGAGAGATACTTCCAAAGTGGTAGAATGTGTATCCCTTCCCGCACCCCCGCCCCTGTAACTTCTAAAATCAGAGAATAATAAAATGCAAACTTTCACCGAAAATTTATTTGAACGAGATCTAGTAAGTAGTTTTTTTTAATACGTCATAAATCGTAAACCGCATTTTACCTTTTATTCAATCACCTAAAATACTAGCTGCTACGGAACCCTTCATGGGCGAGTCCGACTAGCACTTGGGCGCTTTTATTTATATAGGTTTATGTTATTTAGGTACTTATTTTGCGCCTCCTTATGGCGTAAATGATAGTACTGTTGATATGAATCAGTGAAGGGTTTGAACTAGCGACAATATTCTTATTTTATAAAATGTAGGGACAGATCGCCAGCACTGTTTTACCTTTATCGACCGTAGTATGGTGCACAAAGGCCCATAGATATGAATAAGATATATATACAAAATATGGCGATGAATTTTAGTGGGCGGTAAGAGTTGTATTGTTAAGTCGAATATTAAGTAAAGTAGAATAAAAATAGAAACAGCCTACATCTAACCAGCCTCAAAATAAATGTAGGCTTGTCCTTAATTTACAAGTTCTTGTCTATTAGACACGATCGATTAAGCAATTCCAGATATAAGATAACGGACCCAACTTCGATTAGATCGGGGTCTCGAGACCCTGATCTATTCGGAGCACCAATTATACCCGCTCCAATGACAGGAACATTTTAATAACCTAATAATCGATGAGGTGTCAAAGGATTTAATTCCCGAAGTGATACTATTGGAAACTCGCAATTTATAGGACGCAGTCGGACGCTGAATCATATTTCGACCTCGATTTAATCGTATTGGCTTTCATTGGAATATTCATCGCATTGGTCGCTCAATATCAAATTATTTTGACGTAAACAACAGTTGTTGTTGTTGACAGTGTTTCAACCAACATCACAAAAATAGCCTCTTGTTTCGTAAAAGAATATGTTTAGGCGTAAAGGAATATGTTTACATGATTTTAACAAATTTGGTAAATAATGTTTTATGTAAACATACATTTTCAAATAGATCCTAGTAACAAAATTACAGGAGCTTGTAATTAATCTTGTTAGTTTAGGTATATTTTTATTTGGGATCTATGAAACTTTAATCAAAATCAATTAACTAGTTCAGTATTTCGTGGTATTTTGAACAATGGCGTAATAGAGGAAATATTCTTTTACTCCCCAGTAAAAATATATTAATTTATTATTATTATTAATAATAGGGTCAAAGAGACGGATGCGTTCAAAACGGATATCTGCTTTTATTTCTTGCTTTTGAACTTTATAGTATTGCATATATGACAGATTTAGTCTAACAAATATTAATTAAGATTTTATTCAACAAAACAATAAAATAGTCAGGAGCTCTTATGAATAATTCTGCAATCTGCAGGATCTTTTAGGATCTATTGAATGTCGCTTCGTTAAGTTACGTTCTCTAAAGTACTAAAACAGATATGAGATATGGGGAGTATTTAACGATCAACTATTTACTAATAATATATGTAGAAGACGACATTTGCAGTGCAGGCAGGCTTACGATCATCTACTTAACCTTTATTACCATTATGCTGTCCTTTTCAGCATAATAAAAGGCACGAACAAACCTGACACTTCATTTCTCTCGCACTTCGGGCGAGACGATAAAAGCTTTATCTTTTGCCATTGACATAAAAGGTTGATATGGATTCCCTGCAGAATCTTCCGTGCACTGGTATTCATTTGTATCATGAGTTTATTGGGACTGGGCATACAAATTGAATTATTTCCAATATATTCAAACTGAGGAGAACATGGCAACCAGATAATTACACCCAATCAGAACAAATAATCGTACTCATCACACAAAAATTTGTTTAGAGTGAGGATCAAAGTCACGACCTCTAGCTTAGCAGTGAGTGTCACTAAACACTAGATCAACACGCTCGTCATAAGTCCAGTGAAATAAAAAATCTTCTAACTGCATAATAATATCTAAAAAGAAAATATAATTTTGAGAATCTCTTCTGAACTTTACGATAACGACGAGTGTTACAGTATAGGTGAACTTACTATTCAGTCACTTCTATGATCCGATGGGACGGCTAGCTATTTGACCTGAGAGAGGTCAGATCCAACGGTTTTGCGTATTCTCCGAGGTAGTAAGGATAAGGGTGTAAACACTGCCCACTACCTGCCTGCTCAACAAAACCATGTCGTCAGTGTAAGTAATTTTATTGACATATTATTCAGTTGTCGTGCCTCAAGCATAAAAATAAAGAAGGTAGCCAAAACTCTTATTAATTTTGCACCTGCGTATCGATTACCGATGATTTTATGTAATATTCTTAAATTGGATTCTTAATGAATATTGAGAAGTTCCTAGATCAAAAAGGATAATAAAATGCCACAATTTAGAAAGTTACTGCTTTTGCAAGGTGTATTCAATAATAAAAAATATTAAATTTAACTAGCTAGTGCCTTCAATTTTTGTTTTTTTATATACCATAAGTTTTATTATAGGAAAGGTTCCTATCTCAATATTCGTTCATAGCTGACATTTGTTACGTATATATTAAATACCAGTGATACTTATATTCAATTAGTGGTGGTTTTTGTTCATGGGTAACCTCACTGTCTACCTTTTACCATGGTAAACTAAACAAACTAAACTGCTTGTGTTTGTTAGACTAAAAATTATTTTATTTGTTGCAGCATGCGTCTGTGCCTATAGATATTTTACTACAGAACTTGACCGGACTAAACTACCTTAACTTCAGGAATCGCGACAAAGGTTAACCTTTCCGTTAAGTAACTGTAGTAGAAAATGTGTAAAGACTGTGGAAAGAGCTAATCATTTAATCCTATAAATATTATAAAAGCGAAAGTTTGTCAGTATGGATAGTACGTATGTATGTATGTTACGCGTTCACCCAAAAACTACGGTACGGATTTTGAGTAGACTTTGCAGTAATAATAGATTATATATTCGAATAATACATATCTCTTGGATTCCGCGCAGGTCGGACGTATCGTTGTGATAATTTATTTTCATTTATTTTAAATAATTAGAATGAAAATATACGTAATTTAATCAAGCAACTACCAGGCGACCATAAGTGGATACGATCGCTACGCGTTGGTGATACCGCACGGCTTGAGTGAGTGTGACAACAGTAATTAACAAATATATTTTTACCTGCTCCACGTAATCTGCGGCGCAAGCGCACCGCCTTTCACTTATCGCATTCATCGCATACAAGGAAGCTCTGCATTAGGGCGGGGTTAACATAACCTTTGGCCCAACTGGAGTTCCGAACACACCCACTTCTAATCGGAAACAATATGTCTGTTGCGAAGTCTTCCCCGTCAGGAAATAAGAAACTACCTCCCCCGTCCAATCTTCATGCGGCGCTTTCCGATCCGGCCTTGAGCGGGCAGTCGAAGTGCGATCAAACAAAAGATACCTTCGTCAACTTGGGCCGTAGAACACGGCGAAGACTCGACGCAGATTCCTATGAACAAAGCGATTCAGATAGTTTACCGATTTTAGACGAAATAAATAAACTTTTTACAGATTTTGAGTCGAAACAAAATCGGAAATTTGATGATCTTAAATCTAAAATAGATGACGTATTGATTCAAAACTCAAAGATTCAGGATTCTATAACTTTTTTTGCCCAAAAGTATGACGAACTGTTGAACCGTCTCAGTGTAACTGAACAAGAAAACTCCACTCTTAAGAGGCAGATTAGTTCGTTAGAACTTAAAATAGATTATTTAGAACGCAGTGCTCGTGCTTCTATGATTGAAATAAATAACCTCCCTTTAAGTGTGCCTGAAACTAAGGAATCACTAAGCCAGAACTTGTGCAAGATCGGAACTACTATATGTGAACCTATACAGTTAACCGACATCAAAAATATATACAGATTGAAGGCAAAAAAAGATTCCCCTTCTTTTGGTACTGTTGTGGCTGAATTTCACTCATCCGCGCTTAAAGAAAATGTGTTGAAGGCGACAAGAATATTTAATAAACGAAACGGTAATTCTAAATTATCGACCGCCAGTATTGAATTGCCGGGCCTGCCGAAACCTATCTACATTGCCGAGTCGTTGACCTCATATGCGAAACACCTTTACTATCTAGGCCGAAAACTACAGAAAGAAGGAAAGTGTGACAGCTGCTGGCCGAACCATGGTGTGATTTTTATAAAAAAGGTTGCCGGTTCGATCCCGTTTCGTATAAATTCTGAAGCTGACATCCACAAAATTGTATCGATGTGACTAGGCAGGTTGCATGTACTCCTACTTATTTTATATTATTCTTATTTTTTTGCTAATATTTCTGTAATTCTTGTATCACACACACATTTTACACAACACTACTCACTTTTAAACGTACTCATCGACTTCCCTCAGTATTCCTGCAAATTACTAGTACTGGTATTTTTTGATCTACTCTGCATTACTATAACATCCCAGCACAACAAACACACCTGTGTTATATACATTCCCCTATCTGTGTTATATTTCTATTCTAATTTTGACTTCACCTTAATGAGAAAGTCAATAAAATATAATGTTTATAAATTTTGTCTTAAAATTCGATCCAATTATAAATGATATACAAATGGATCTAGATCGTATATCGGTTGCAGATTCCTCTACATGTATGATTGAGGACTGTAAAGAAATTACCAGGGCCCATCCTAATGCCTTGTCGCTTCTCTGTCAAAATATAAGAAGTATAAATAAAAACTTTGATGGATTGACTACGCTTCTTAAAAGGAGTTTGACACCCTGGGATCTAATTATTCTGACCGAATGTTGGCTACTGAACTCCCCTCCAATACCTTTACTCCTTGACTATAATTCCACGAATACCAACCAACATACGACGCAAAATGAGGGTGTTATTGTTTATTTCCGCAACTACTTAAATGTATCTATTATTGAGCCCATAATTCAAGATGCTAACTGTTTATTGTTAACAATAAATAATGAGACTGTTGTGATCGCAATTTATCGTCCCCCAGCAATAAAAAATATCTCACCGTTTCTAGATTCCTTAAATGATATCATAAAGTCTGTCTCATCCTATAAATATATAATACTAACTGGTGATATCAATATAAATATATCTGAAGATAATTCCGACCCTCGTGCAACCGATTATCTTACCCTCCTAGCTTATCATGGTATGCTGCCAGCACATACGCTTCCCACAAGAAACAACAGGTCATGTCTTGACCATATCATCTTAAAAACTAGATTACCAGCGTTTTGTTTTGTCGCTCACACCACAGTCACGGATCATGATACAGTTCTGCTCTTTCTTGACTCATCCGTAAAATCGTATAATTCCTCAAAAAACTATAGGACAATCAAACTCCTTGACTATGATAAAATTAGGTTGGATCTTCTACAGGCAGACTTCAGTCCGATGTATAATACTTTTAACTTAGATGAAGCAACCAACTTCTTTATTAATACCTTGAACCTAGTTACAGTCCGAAACTCTAAGCAGAAAGTGGTCTCCAATCGCAAACGTCTAAACAAGCCCTGGATGACCCTGGGGCTTCTTCGATGTTTGAAAAACCGTGACAAGTTACATCAAAAACTAAAGAAAATTGGCAATGATAATAATACTATATTACAAACAACCTTTAAAAGGTATAGAAATTACTGCACAATGCTACTTAAAGCTGCAAAAATGAACTACGATAAAGCACAAATAAAAAATGCACATAATAACCATAAAAAACTCTGGGACGCTATAAAATCTATAACTCATACCGATAAAAAGCGGGTGGATGCAAGTTCTCTATTATCATCCTCCGATCCAAAAAATTCTATTAACCATATAAACACATACTTTGCAAACATTGGACGTACATTAGCTGAAAATATCTCTATTCCTTCCTCTTCACTCCCACAAAATGACAATGTCCATGGTTTCCAAAAAACGTTTGTCCTCCTAGAAACTGATGAAGCTGAAGTTGATTCTCTGATAATTAATCTTAAGAGTAATTGCGCGGTGGGTAGCGATAATATATCTGGTACGCTTCTTAAGTATGTTAAAAATATCGTAGTCCCTCATATTACTTATATCTGTAATCTATCCTTTTCAACAGGTATTTTTCCTAATGCCTTCAAGCTAGCCATTGTACATCCAGTGCACAAGGGTGGAGACAGAGATCGCCCTAACAATTATAGA
This sequence comes from Pseudoips prasinana, assembly GCA_951640165.1. Classification (NCBI taxonomy): domain Eukaryota; kingdom Metazoa; phylum Arthropoda; class Insecta; order Lepidoptera; family Nolidae; genus Pseudoips; species Pseudoips prasinana. The sequence continues at coordinate 18,244,535 of OX621245.1, forward strand.
CCTATTTCCATCTTACCTACCCTATCAAAATTACTCGAAAGACTTATAAATAATAGACTTGTTAAATATTTAGAACAAAATAATTTACTATCCCCATCTCAATATGGTTTTCGAACAGGAATATCCACACAACACGCAGTACTCGATCTAACTAATAATATCGTTTCTAATTTGGATAAAAAAAGAAAGGTAATAGGCATATTCTTAGATCTAGCGAAAGCCTTTGATACGATTTCTGTCCTCTCCCTTGTTACTAAGCTTGAAAAAATTGGTATTAGAGGCATTCAACTATCTCTTTTCAAGAGTTATCTCACGGGCAGGAGACAATGTGTCAAAATTGGTGACAGGATGAGTGACGAGCTCCCTATAACCTACGGTGTGCCACAGGGCAGTATTATCGGCCCTACTCTATTTCTTATCTACATTAATGACTTATGTCAATTAAAGTTTCCTAACTCATCTATTTTTACTTATGCCGATGATACTGCTCTAGTATTTCACGGTGACTCCTGGGAGTCAGTATTCCAGCATGCTCAATTCGGATTTCAAGTAGTTTCTGATTGGTTGTCCTACAACTTGCTCACTTTGAATATTGAGAAAACGAATTACCTCACCTTTTCACTATCCCAGACACGAAACATACCATCTTCTTGTTCCTTATTTGCCCACTCTTGTCCTCGACCTCGTAATGGTATATGCAACTGTCCACACCTGAACCGTACAAACTGCATAAGATATCTGGGTATTCAGATTGATAACCGCTTACAATTTTATAAACATATCGATACCCTTACGTCTAGACTACGTAGGCTCATATACATTTTTAAGAATCTCCGCCACATTGCTGATACGCGTGTCTTAAAACTTGTATATCTTTCGCTTTGTCAATCTGTCATTCAGTATTGTATCGTTTCTTGGGGTGGCGCCGCCAAAACTTACATGCTGAAACTTGAACGCGCTCAGAGAGCTATCCTGAAGGTAGGTTGGAGTCTGCCGTATCAATTTCCTACTACCGATTTATACAAAACTTGCAATGTTCTCTCCGTTCGGAAATTGTTCATTCTTAACCTCATTCTAACCACTCACTCCCAGATTCCCTTTGAACCTTCTAAATTTAATTCTCTTCGCCGTAAATATACAGTCTGCTCCTCTGTCCGTGTGAGTTGTGGTATGGCCAAACGTTCCTATTATTTTCTTAGCAGTTTTATTTACAATAAGTCAAATAAAATTTTAAATATATATCCTATGTGTAAATCGAGATGTAGAAAAATAGTATCAAACTGGTTATCTAAACTGGACTACGCTGAGACCGAAAATATTATTAGAGTACTCACTTAAATACCTCATACATACACGCACACACATGCACACACATGCACACACACACACACGCACTCACACAAACACACACACACACACACACACACTCACACTCACACACATATACACACATACTTCTGTTTAATATTAAGACCCATGTTATACACGATTCACTTTCTTTTCAGTTTTCCTCTCAATACCAATACAATGATCGTTCCGTTTTGAATTTATTTATATCCGCATTAAGTTAAGTAATTTAAGAGGGTGATTGCCTGGAGATCTGTCATACAGGTCCTGAACCCAGTATAGACTCCAGCTCTCACAAAGGTCTAAATCTAAACTATTAAATTGTAACTATGTATAAGATGCTATGTACCTAAAATGAGAGAAATAAAAATGTTCTATTATTATTATTCTATTATAGGTTATGAGTTTAACGCGGGTGAAACCTGTTTACATCTACAACACATCTTAAACCTAAAGGACTGGCTGGCTGGTAAATATAGAAAACTGTTATATACAGTGGGAGTCTCTATAAAGTACAGTTATAAAACTAGATGAAACTAGACTTGAAAAAAATATCATAATATTGCACAGTTTTATCAACGATGACAACTTCTGTGATTAAATAAACTAACCTAGAAAGGTTAGTTTATTTTTATACAATGGTTTTTATTAGCAACTTCCGGCAACTTTTAATCTAATCTGTAAGGGAAAAATGAAAATAATTATTGCAAATAATAGTTAATTACAAAATTACTGCCAAATTACAGTTGTATCAACAGTCTATATATGTGTACACACTGTATGTACATCATAATTAGCGGAACCGGAACAGAAAAAGTATTAATTATTGGAATAGCTCAAAAATACTGGCCTGTTAGTCAATTTTTTATATATACATACATATTACATTCAAATAAATAAAATTGGAGTGTCTGTTTGTAATATTTAAATAACCGTAGTAAACAACGGTTTTATATTCATAAATATGAATATACTAGCTGGTGCCCGCGACTTTGTCCGCGACAATTTTGAATGATGACCAATGTAACTACTTACTTCTAGCTAAATCTAAACAATATAACTTTTAAAACAAATAAGCAATATAAATTGAATAAAACCTAACCTATAAATAACCTTACTAAGAAATAAATGAAAGACTACTTTGCTACTGTTTACAAAAAAAAAATTACAAAATGAACCCGAAATCATCAAGCAAAAATCAAAGAATACATATCAATTGTCCTTAAGTATAGTCAGTAAGTCAAATAAAGTAAGATAATAATCAACGATGCATTAATCCTAAGGTAACTCCCATTAGATTAGGTTGCGACATTTTGTGAACGAAACCATAGCGCGATCTAAAACGATGATTACGCCATCTACTAACAAAAATATAAACTTGTAAAGCGGTAAAATTAAGATGTGTGCATATATTTTGGGTGAGATTTAGGCGATCATCTATTGATTCAGTTTTGGACATTTCAGTCATGGATTTCAAGCATTTATTTATTTTAACCGATATGCCAATTAAGTTCCGCGATCTGAAACGACATTAACGCCATCTAGTTACAAAATTGTGAACTTGTAGATCAGTAAAATTAAGATGATGTTTTTTGGGTGCGATCATCTCGACACCAACAATTTATACTACGCTCAAATTTTAGATAAATTCGTTTTTTATCCCAATTTGATTAAAATGTCATTATTTTAATTTGTTATAAAATTTACCAAACAAATACAACAACATGTTACAAATCTTATAAAACGCTAAATCTTTACTTAGACAACAACGACCACGACATTTTAAGCTACTTGGCATAAAAAACTAATTTTTAAAAACTTGAGTTTGTTTAAATTGTTGGTGGTGATCTATTAAATCAGTTTTGGATTACCTTTTTTTAACAACAAATTATTCCCTGGATTACTTTATCTTTAACTGAAAGACCAATTTACATGCGTTTAACTCAAAAAATACAGACTTTCATACAAACTTACATCGCCTATTCTAGTCGTCCTTAGGGGTGGAATTTCCAAAAATCCTGAAATATATACTTATAATTTTTAAATGAAAGGCCATATACCAATTTTCATGCGTTTACCTCAAAATTGTCACATTTTTCATACAAACTTACATCCCCTATTTGTCACCCTTAGGGGTGGAATTCTAAATGAAATAAATATTAAAAAAAGTGAAATAAATATTTTTTTATTTTTAACTGAAAGGCCAAATACCAATTTTCATGCGTTTAATTTCAAGTCGCAGTTTACATAGAAACTTTCGTACCCTACTTTATGCCCTTAGGGGGGGAATTCTCAAATATTCTGAAATATATATTTTAAATTTTTAACTGAAATGCCAAATAACAATTTTCATGCGTTTAACTTAAAACGTTTCACATTTTTCATACAAACTTACATCCCCAATTTTACGCCCTTGGGGGTGGAATTTTCAAAAACCCTTCTTTAGTGGATGCCTACGTCATAAAAGGTACCTTCTGTCAAAATTTCAAGTCTTTAACTTCAGCCGTTTAGGCTGTTCGTTGATATGTCAGTCAGTCAGTATAAACTTACATCACCCTTCGGGGTGGAATTTTCAGAAATCCTGGAATACATATTTTTATTTTTAACTGAAAGGCCAAATACCAATTTTCATGGGTTTAACTTCAAAAAAGTCGCATTTTTCATACAAACTTACATGCCCTATTTGCGCCCTAAGGGGTGGAATTCCCAAAAATCCTGAAATATATATTTTTAATTTTTAACTGAAATGCTTAATACCAATTTTCATGCGTTTAACTTAAAAATTGTTACATTTTTCATACAAACTTACACCCCCTATTTTACGTTCTTGGTGCTGGAATTTCCAAAAATGCTGAAATATATATTTTTAATTTTTAACTAAAAGGCCAAATACCAATTTTCATGCGTTTAACTTAAAAATTGTCACATTTTCCATACAAACTTACATCCCCTATTTTTCGCCCTTGAGGGTGGAATTTCCAAAAACCCTGAAATACAAGGTTTTTTTATTTTTAACTGGAAAACCAAATACCAATTTTTATGCCTTAAACTTCAAAAACGGCAAAGTTTCATACTAACTTAGCACCCCTGTTTTACCCCCTTAGGGGTTGAATTTCGAAAAATCCTTCTTTATTCCTTGTCTACATTATAAAACAAACATTTGTGCAAAATTTCAGCTTTCTAGGTCCAAGGGTTTGGGCTGGGCGTTGATGAGTCAGTCAGTCAGTCAGGACTTGTCTTTTTATTTATATAAGACTAGCTGGTGCCCGCGACTTTGTCCGCGACAATTTTGAATGATGACCAATGTAACTACTTACTTCTAGCTTAATCTAAAAATTATAACTTTTAAAACAAATAAGCAATATAAATTCAATAAAACCTAACCTATAAATAACCTTACTAAGAAATAAATGAAAGACTACTTTGCTACTGTTTACAAAAAAAAAATTACAAAATGAACCCGAAATCATCAAGCAAAAATCAAAGAATACATATCAATTGTCCTTAAGTATAGTCAGTAAGTCAAATAAAGTAAGATAATAATCAACGATGCATTAATCCTAAGGTAACTCCCATTAGATTAGGTTGCGACATTTTGTGAACGAAACCATAGCGCGATCTAAAACGATGATTACGCCATCTACTAACAAAAATATAAACTTGTAAAGCGGTAAAATTAAGATGTGTGCATATATTTTGGGTGAGATTTAGGCGATCATCTATTGATTCAGTTTTGGACATTTCAGTCATGGATTTCAAGCATTTATTTATTTTAACCGATATGCCAATTAAGTTCCGCGATCTGAAACGACATTAACGCCATCTAGTTACAAAATTGTGAACTTGTAGATCAGTAAAATTAAGATGATGTTTTTTGGGTGCGATCATCTCGACACCAACAATTTATACTACGCTCAAATTTTAGATAAATTCGTTTTTTATCCCAATTTGATTAAAATGTCATTATTTTAATTTGTTATAAAATTTACCAAACAAATACAACAACATGTTACAAATCTTATAAAACGCTAAATCTTTACTTAGACAACAACGACCACGACATTTTAAGCTACTTGGCATAAAAAACTAATTTTTAAAAACTTGAGTTTGTTTAAATTGTTGGTGGTGATCTATTAAATCAGTTTTGGATTACCTTTTTTTAACAACAAATTATTCCCTGGATTACTTTATCTTTAACTGAAAGACCAATTTACATGCGTTTAACTCAAAAAATACAGACTTTCATACAAACTTACATCGCCTATTCTAGTCGTCCTTAGGGGTGGAATTTCCAAAAATCCTGAAATATATACTTATAATTTTTAAATGAAAGGCCATATACCAATTTTCATGCGTTTACCTCAAAATTGTCACATTTTTCATACAAACTTACATCCCCTATTTGTCACCCTTAGGGGTGGAATTCTAAATGAAATAAATATTAAAAAAAGTGAAATAAATATTTTTTTATTTTTAACTGAAAGGCCAAATACCAATTTTCATGCGTTTAATTTCAAGTCGCAGTTTACATAGAAACTTTCGTACCCTACTTTATGCCCTTAGGGGGGGAATTCTCAAATATTCTGAAATATATATTTTAAATTTTTAACTGAAATGCCAAATAACAATTTTCATGCGTTTAACTTAAAACGTTTCACATTTTTCATACAAACTTACATCCCCAATTTTACGCCCTTGGGGGTGGAATTTTCAAAAACCCTTCTTTAGTGGATGCCTACGTCATAAAAGGTACCTTCTGTCAAAATTTCAAGTCTTTAACTTCAGCCGTTTAGGCTGTTCGTTGATATGTCAGTCAGTCAGTATAAACTTACATCACCCTTCGGGGTGGAATTTTCAGAAATCCTGGAATACATATTTTTATTTTTAACTGAAAGGCCAAATACCAATTTTCATGGGTTTAACTTCAAAAAAGTCGCATTTTTCATACAAACTTACATGCCCTATTTGCGCCCTAAGGGGTGGAATTCCCAAAAATCCTGAAATATATATTTTTAATTTTTAACTGAAATGCTTAATACCAATTTTCATGCGTTTAACTTAAAAATTGTTACATTTTTCATACAAACTTACACCCCCTATTTTACGTTCTTGGTGCTGGAATTTCCAAAAATGCTGAAATATATATTTTTAATTTTTAACTAAAAGGCCAAATACCAATTTTCATGCGTTTAACTTAAAAATTGTCACATTTTCCATACAAACTTACATCCCCTATTTTTCGCCCTTGAGGGTGGAATTTCCAAAAACCCTGAAATACAAGGTTTTTTTATTTTTAACTGGAAAACCAAATACCAATTTTTATGCCTTAAACTTCAAAAACGGCAAAGTTTCATACTAACTTAGCACCCCTGTTTTACCCCCTTAGGGGTTGAATTTCGAAAAATCCTTCTTTATTCCTTGTCTACATTATAAAACAAACATTTGTGCAAAATTTCAGCTTTCTAGGTCCAAGGGTTTGGGCTGGGCGTTGATGAGTCAGTCAGTCAGTCAGGACTTGTCTTTTTATTTATATAAGACTAGCTGGTGCCCGCGACTTTGTCCGCGACAATTTTGAATGATGACCAATGTAACTACTTACTTCTAGCTTAATCTAAAAATTATAACTTTTAAAACAAATAAGCAATATAAATTCAATAAAACCTAACCTATAAATAACCTTACTAAGAAATAAATGAAAGACTACTTTGCTACTGTTTACAAAAAAAAAATTACAAAATGAACCCGAAATCATCAAGCAAAAATCAAAGAATACATATCAATTGTCCTTAAGTATAGTCAGTAAGTCAAATAAAGTAAGATAATAATCAACGATGCATTAATCCTAATGTAACTCCCATTAGATTAGGTTGCGACATTTTGTGAACGAAACCATAGCGCGATCTAAAACGATGATTACGCCATCTACTAACAAAAATATAAACTTGTAAAGCGGTAAAATTAAGATGTGTGCATATATTTTGGGTGAGATTTAGGCGATCATCTATTGATTCAGTTTTGGACATTTCAGTCATGGATTTCAAGCATTTATTTATTTTAACCGATATGCCAATTAAGTTCCGCGATCTGAAACGATATTAACGCCATCTAGTTCCAAAATTGTGAACTTGTAGATCAGTAATTAAGATGATGTTTTTTGGGTGCGATCATCTCGACACTAACAATTTATACTACGCTAACTCGAATTTTAGATAAACTCGTTTTTTATCCCAATTTGAATAAAATGTCGTTTTTCTAATTTAAAATTTACCAAAAATAGAAGTTACAAATCTTATAAAACGCTAAAGCTTTACTTAGACGACAACGACCACGACATTTTAAGCGACATGGCATAAGAAACTTATTTTTTTAAATTTGAGTTTGCTTAAATTTTTGGTCGCGATCTATTGAATCAGTTTTGGATTACCTTTTTTTAACAACAAATTATTCCCTGGATTGCTTTATTTTTAACTGAAAGACCAAATAACAATTTACATGCGTTTAACTAAAAAATACAGACTTTCATACAAACTAACATCGCCTATTCTAGTCGTCCTTGGGGGTGGAATTTCCAAAAATCCTGAAATATATATTTATAATTTTTAAATGAAATGCCATATACCAATTTTCATGCGTTCAACTTAAAACTATTCACATTTTTCATACAAACTTACATCCCCAATTTTACGCCCTTGGGGGTGGAATTTTCAAAAACCCTTCTATAGTGGATGCCTACGTCATAAAAGGTACCTTCTGTTAAAATTTCAAGTCTTTAACTCCAGCCGTTTAGGCTGTGCATTGATATGTCAGTCAGTCAGTATAAACTTACATCACCTATTTTATGCCCTTCGGGGTGGAATTTTCAAAAAACCCTGGAATACAAATTTTTATTTTTAACTGAAATGCCAAATACCAATTTTCATGGGTTTAACTTCAAAAAAGTCGCATTTTTCATACAAATTTACATGCCCTATTTTACGCCTTAAGGGGTGGAATTCCCAAAAATCCTGAAATATATATTTTTTATTTTTAACTAAAAGGCCAAATACCAATTTTCATGCGTTTAACTTAAAAATTGTCACATTTTCCATACAAACTTACATCCCCTATTTTTCGCCCTTGGGGGTGGAATTTCCAAAAACCCTGAAATACGTGATTTTTTTATTTTTAACTGGAAGGCCAAGTACCAATTTTTATGCCTTAAACTTCAAAAACGGCAAAGTTTCATACTAACTTAGCGCCCCTGTTTTACCCCCTTAGGGGTTGAATTTCGAAAAATCCTTCCTTATTCCTTGTCTACATTATAAAGCAAACATTTGTGCAAAATTTCAGCTTTCTAGGTCCAAGGGTTTGGGCTGGGCGTTGATGAGTCAGTCAGTCAGTCAGGACTTGTCTTTTTATTTATATAGATATACGGTACATACACCAAAATAACATTTTATAATTTTTGAATTTTTGTTTTGTTTCTATCTGTTTGTTCCGGCTAATCTCTGAAATGACTGGACCGATTTTGACGGGACTTTTATTGACAGGTAGCTTATGTAATAAGAAGTAACTTATGCTACGTTTATTTTAGAAAAAATATTTTATTTTGGAATACCCAAGAAAAATAGTGTTATATCTTTATAAAAAGACTGTTCATTATGTAAACATTTATTTACAATACGGAAAACAATTATTGAATGACAGACGTGTCAATTGAAAACCTTTTACGCTCTCACCATAGAGGTATTAAATACCATGGAGGTATGTAGGTATGCAACAGGTCTCCACCCTACAAATGTCCTCACGGCTCTTGCCTGTGCTAGCGCTGGCATCCGTCTCCACCCTAAAATGTCTTTTAGTCCGCTTCTATGGTGGTCCGCATCATCTAGTCGACGTGCCGCTTGTATGTTTCCCCGTCGTCTGTTTCTACCAAATAGTGAACCTGCCCCAGCACTCGCAATACCGTTCCGAATTCCCATTTCTTCATTGGCTTATAACTTCGCACCTGTACTCTTTTGCCTGGAGAGAATATTCTCGTCTGTGGATGTTGGGGAGCACTTCGCCTATTATTGGTTAGTGTACCCTTAAATTGCACGTGTAAAAAAGTCCTCACGTCTCTACCAAACATGAGCTCATATGGGCTCTTGCCTGTGCTAGCGCTGGGCGTCCGTCTCAACTGCTCCTTGATCCCCAGTAGCTTATCTTGTATTGAACTAGAGTCAGGAATCGCAGTCTTCAACGCTCTTTTTACTGTCTGGACTGAGCGTTCCGCTTGGCCATTTGTAGCCGGATGATAAGGTGCCGAGGTTTTATGTACGATCCCGTTATTTTTCAGAAATGTTTCAAATTCTGTCGATACAAATTGTCTCCCATTATCAGAAACAATTATCTCAGGATATCCAAATATTACGAATAACTCTTTCAATCTCGCGATACACCATGAACTTGTTGTTATCTTCGTAGGTAAGATGTCTACCCATTTCGAAAACGCGTCTACAATGATGAACATCATTTGACCTTGCACAGGGCCCGCGAAGTCAATGTGAAGTCGCTGCCAAGGGGCCGCAGGCATTTCCCAGGGATGGTGTGGTGCTTGTGCCGGTTGATTCTGCTTCAGTCTACATTCACGGCATCCTCTGACTAATGCCTCGATTTCTTTGTCGATGTTTCTCCAGTAAACGAAACCTCTTGCTAAGAGTTTCATTTTCACTATTCCTAGGTGTCCTGTGTGTATGTCTTCTAGTACTCTCTGTCTCAAGGCGTTTGGAATCATGACTCTCGTGCCTTTTAAGATGCATCCATCCTGTAACGTCAGCTCGTTGTCATTATACCCGTGTCGCATCACACTCTTTCCCGATTAAGAGCTTGTAATAAGTTTTCGAATTCAGTGTCTCTTTGAGTTTCTAAAGCGATCTTTTGCCTGTCAATTGCTATGGTGTTAATTTGCTGCAGCTGATATGCACAATGAACATCAATAATATTTTTTGCAATTTTGTCTACTGGAAATCTGGATAGATAGTCTGCATTAGCGTTATTTTCCGATGTCCTGTACTCTATACTATAATCAAAACCAGATAAAAAGTGTGCGTAGTGGAATAGTCTCATCGTACTCATCGCAGGTAATGTTTTATGTGGGTTGAAAATTGTTGTCAAAGGTTTGTGGTCCGTGATTAATATAAACTTTCTACCATAGCAGTAATGGAAACATTTTTTTATTCCCCAGAAAATTGACGTCGCTTCCTTATCAATTTGGCTGTATTTTCTTTCACTGGTCGTGAGCGAGCGCGATGCAAAAGCGATGGGTCTATCTGAGCCATCGGCAAGCCGGTGTGAGAGCACGGCACCGAGCCCGTTGCATGAAGCGTCTGTGGCAAGCACTAATGGCTTGTTCGGGTCAAAATGGACCAGAACCCTTTCACTGAGAATTTCTTGTTTGACTTTTTTAAAAGTTTCTTCACAATTCAATGACCAGAAAAATTCTGTGTTTTTCTTTAGTAAGTTGTTAAGTGGACTTGAGATAGATGCGAGATTTGGAATAAATTTATTGTAATAATTGGCCATACCCAAAAATGTACGTAATTCGTTAATATTATTTGGACGATTCGCCTCCAGTATCGCTTTCACCTTATCTTTGGTTTTGTGAAGCCCGTCTTTATCAATTGTGTGGCCCAGGTATTGGATACTTTGTTGAATAAAGTGGCATTTGTCTTTGTTCAGCTTCAAATTGTTTTCTTTCAGTTTTTGTAAAACTAATCGAAGGCGATTAAACAATTGTCCTTCAGATGACCCCTGTATGATAATGTCATCGAAAAAACATTTAACTCCAGTGATGCCCTGTAGTATTCTGTCCATGAATTTCTGCCACAAGTTAGGTGCCACCTTGATGCCGAACATGAGACGGTAGTCCCCTTATGCGTGCTCAGTGTCTGCATTACGGCACTCTGTTCGTCCATTAGCATATGTAGGTAAGCTTGGCTAATGTCTAAAGTACAGAATACTTTTCCTCCGTTCATTTCTACCAGGATGTCTTCAATTATAGGAATCGGGTATTGTTCGTCAATACAAACTTTGTTCAGAGTGACCTTGTAATCGGCGCATAGCCGGATGCTCCCGTTCGGCTTTACTATCGGCACCACCGGTGTTCCCCACTCGGAATTATCTGTTTTTGTAATGACTCCTTGTTGACATAACCGATCTATTTCTTCGTCTACTTTTTCCTTCAGAGCGTACGGTATCCGTCTTGGCTTAACAAACATTGGTGTTGTGTTCTCTTTTAAGGCTATGTGTCCTAAATAGTTAGGGATGCAGCCTAGCGTACCATCAAACACACAAGCGTATTCCTCTAACAGGTTGTCCAGCTGTGAATGTGTGTTTTCCTTAATAGTATTGATATCAGCCAGATTCAGTTTTATTGAACGTATCCATGCTCGACCGAATATTGGATCCACATCTTGTTTAATTATGTATAGTTTTCCATTGAACGATTGATTTTTGTATTTGCAATTGACGTAAACAACACCTAGAGGTTTGATAATTTCTCCAGTGTAAGTCCGCATCGTGACATCAGTTTTGAATATTTTACGTCCTGTGTTAAGATTCCTGAAATCTTTTACTGACATTGACGATAGGGCTGCTCCCGTGTCGATATCCATTTCCGATTTTTGTCCCTCTATGTATATATTTATCATATACTTATCATTCTTGTTGGTTCTGATAATATTTGTATTCCAGGGGGTATCATTGTCGATAATGTCCGGAAAATGTGGCTCTTGTTGTAAAGGTAAATTTTCTTGTTCAATTTGATTGTTATTCTTAGCTGATTGTAAGCAGACTCGCGCAATGTGTCCCATGCGCTGGCATTTGCTACACATGTCGTTAATATGTTTACAGACGTTTGCGCGATGATCTGCGCTTCCGCAGCGCATACAATGGCCTCGTAAGTCTCGAATCGTTAAGGCTCTATTATTGTTTTTAATTGCGTTCTTTTGTCGTATATTAACTTGAAAGTTGTTTTTTGTAGAGTGTGGTTGAACTAAGAACTTTCCATCTGCCTTTGCTATTTCCATCGCCGTTGCTGTACGTACTAGGTCTGTAAAGTCCACTGCGCTTCTGTTTTCTAATAGTTTTGTTTTTATGTCGGTGTCATGCAATCCCCTAATGAATTGTAATGTTAAAAAGTTGTAACTTATCGAATTTTTACAACCGTTACATGTAAATTCGCAGTCTTGTGCTAATCGTTTCAATTCTGATGTGTATGTCATTATTGATTCGTCAACACCCTGCATTCTTGATATGAACCTATGCTGGCAAGCCCATATGCTCGGTTTTGGGTCTATATATTCTTCTAAAAGTTTGACCAGTGCGTCGAACTCTTGTTCACGGGGGTAGCTGGGTGAGCAGAGATCGTACGCCTTTTGATGCAATTCCGGTGGTAGAGAGGATAATAATATATATATTCTGGTCCGTGTGTCGTTATAATGGTTTAACTCAAGGTACATCTCTAGTCTTTTCACAAAATTTTTAAAGGATTCTTTTTCAAGAAAAGGTTGTAAATAAATTTTTGGTGTGTTTGAGTTTGTCAAACTCACGTCGGGCGTGCCATCGCAGCCTTGAGCCATGACCAATGTCGACGGACATTCAGCAGCTGCCGGTGGTGGGTGTAGTTCGTGGAGTTTCAATTTTATTTGTAAAATATTTTCTTGAGTACTGTACCTCTGTTCTATTTCCAATTCCATGTCTGTTTCATTTTGGGCTTCGATTTGAGTTTGTACTCGATCGAATTTATTTTCATAATTCACCAACGAGTCTTATGTTTGCTTCGTACTCCGTAATTCTTCCGTTCATCTGTGATAATTGGTGTTGCAGCTTCGTCAGCTGGCCGGGTATCGATTCACGTGTTCTTTGGAGTCGCGTAAGTTCTTCCATCGGTTATATCTTTATAAAAAGACTGTTCATTATGTAAACATTTATTTACAATACGGAAAACAATTATTGAATGACAGACGTGTCAATTGAAAACCTTTTACGCTCTCACCATAGAGGTATTAAATACCATGGAGGTATGTAGGTATGCAACAAATAGAAATAAACTAATTAACACGATGACGACGCGCAGGTACAGCTATTGTCATCTATCTATACAAATCCATTGGAAGTTATCCTAAACTTAGTATGTGAGTCAGTGAAAAATTTTATAATGAAAATATGCTTTAAAAGGGCGTGTTTTTTTCTGTATACCGTTTCTGACAGAAACGGCATACAAAATTTTAATGGAATGGCCTATCCTTAGTTATTCACATTCATTACACAGTTTCTCAAAGTGAGTATTTCAGGTATGTTGGGACTTTATGTTGTAGGTTACATTGGTCATCATTCAAAATTGTTGCGGACGAAGTCGCTGGTAACAGTTAAGTTTATATATAAATGGAACATACGAGGCAGTTACAGTCACATTTTTGATCGTTTTTTTGGAAGATAGTGAACATGGAAACGAAAAGAAGAACGTTGCATTCAGTCTGATATTTAAAAAAAACGGCTACGTACCCGTAGGGCGTTTGGGAACTGTTCAAAATTTATATCGTAATTTTCAGCGTGCTCAGTTGGAAGGAAATGTTAGTTTAATCATTTTTCGTTTCCGCTAATAAAGCCGGTGAATATATATGTCTATATTATATTATTATTTATACACATATTGTGAGTAATGATTAGGTTATGTAGTGGATTACATCTTACCTGAGAAGGATTTGTTCATTTCTAATTTCTTCAAGTCATTTGACGTCGCAGTTTTTGGTGTCCAACACCAGCACAACACCATTCGAAAATATATTCGAAATCTGGAACAAAATATTCAATTAGGTATGTCTAGGGTAATCTAAAGATATTTCTTATGAGGTTACGTTCAATTCACCGTATTATATTCTATTACCATAGTTATTAACTCTGAGGCGTCTCATACCCAACATATAGTAATAAATATGTTGGGCATGAGAAGCTTCAGACTTTTGCGGTTTTGTAACCATATAGCGAAAGGGGAATATAGATTTAACTACTAAGTAAAAATATATTTCCGTATTCTTCAATATATTTATTTATTAATTTATTCTTTAGTTAAGCATCTTGTCTCATTCACACTCCACGTTAAATAGATGGCTCACCTGTGATTATTTGTAATTACACAATTTTAAAATTTATATTTAAAGTTGTATTGTTTGCCTTATCTTTGAATGTTTAGTACCTACATCTAAAACGCATAAATAATCACTTTTAATTCTACAGTGCATTAGGTCTGCATTCTTAAACTTTATGGAATAAAAATTAAATTTGTATTTTATTATATTTACCAACTTATTTTAAAAAAATTCAACGACCATCTTAAATGGATTCGTCTTAACGTGAAATTAGCTTGTTTCAGCAACAACAGCAGCTGAGCTAAATGGACGCCTGCAACCTTAATCTTTTACTTCCATTTCTTTTAACTCTGCCATCACAAATAGTTAAGACCATACTAATGAAATATTTTCTTAGTAAAACATTTCCAGTAGCACGGTGACTTAATAATGAACGTGGCGTTCAGAAGCTGAAATAACTGCAGAAAAACTTATTAATTATAATTAAATTAGAAGCCTAGTGTGATATAACGGGATTTTAATGAAGAAATTTTGCTTTTTCAACGTCGTAGTTACTGTGAAAATTTATAACAATTTAATCTCGTTATTTCATTATTTTTTTATTTTTTATAAAATCTAATTTTGTTATTGATTGTTTTATTTCGTAATACATTAACCTAAGCTACACGAAGATATTTTAATTTGATTCGAATTTGGGTATATTTCTCTAGTTCTAGATTTTTTTAATAGTTTCGTTTTAGTTTTTTGATAAAGTAAAATTTTATGTGTTCAGCGCAGTGGTCAAGACGGTCGCCTCGCCACTTCGTATCCCGGGTTTGATTCTCGTGCAGGCCAGCTATTTGTGTGACCCATAAAAAGTTTATCTGAGTCTGGAAGTACTTTGGGTCCATCCATTATATGTTATATATATAATGGATGGACCCAAAGTACTAGGGAAGATAGGGATTATATGAGTATTCCACGACACAGGGTTCAATTTCACTTGTTATTTTAAAATAAATGATTTTGAGGAAACAATGCAATAACTAAAGTATTAAAACGTTGCGGTAACCGTGTCACTTTGTTCGTTGTAAATTCTATTTAAACAATCCATTGTGACACAATTTGCTCCACTGACTTTTCTTTTGACAAATTATTCAAATGAGTATAGCAGAACTCTAACCACAAACATCTTTATACAATTAGTTCCATGATTTTCATTTACACCACCAAAATAATTCAATATTTTATAAACCTGTTAACCAAGTAAAGTAAATTTATTATATAAGATATAGTACCTAAAAATAAAGTAACTGAAAGAATGGTTTTTTTATAAAAAAAAATTGTCTTATAACTACAATCAACAATCATCGTTATCTATGCAATACTTTGCAAAATACTAGTTAATTCTATCAATGATGACATTATAATATTGCTAATGAAAAAAATATTAAGAATTTAAATGATTCACTTTTTTAAAACTTTGTAAAACATGCATTGCATGTAATTCACTGAACTTCCATGGAATCAAATTTTAAGAATTGTATAAAAAATAATTCAAATACATTTAATTGTTAATTATTGCATATTCTATTATTACATAATCTTTAAAACTTTCAGGTTTTAATTAAACTTTAATCGGATAATATACTAATAAATATATTCACAGAAAAACGCTGCTAACTGTTCTCTGGCAGGTATTCCCTCGGTCGATTGCTACGCCCCCCACGTGATGAGATGGGGTGATAATATTCTAAGCCATCACCACACAGCAGAATACAAATAGGTATATTATAGATAAACTATATCTAGACTCAGATACAAAAAAATACCATTCTCTGCTTGAATTCTACATTCTCTACTCATACAGAAAATCATTATATTGTATAGATTTAATTAAACTAGTATCCATTTTATATTTTGGATCAAATTGATGCTAAATAAGAGCTCTTAACTAAAGTAACAATGTTAAGTAAACTTTGAGCTAGGTGCGGAGTGCTAGCAAACAATACTTGAGATCCCAAACATTACTAACATTGTTTACTAAGTACAGTTTAACTTACTCTATCAATATCCTTTCGCAACTGTTTGTTCATCGCATCTTGCAACTTCTGAGATTGAGAATATTCTACCTCTACACTTGGCATTATTCCAGCTGCATTTAGTTTATGGATTGCTTCCAAATTTTTTGACCAATAAATTTTAATTTTATATTCTACAGCTATTTTTAAAAGAACTGCCAAACGAACTTTGAAATATGGGAGTATTATGCAGTTTCGTAAAAAAAAACAAATGAAAGCATGAAAGCTGAATATTACCGCCGAGGGAATATAATGTTTTTATCGCCTCGTAGTATTGAGATACTTAAAATTCAAGAGGCGAATCTGAAAGCCGATGTTGACCTTTGCGAAGACAACATTACAATACGCTATAAATATAAACCCCATAGCGATATAGAACATCCACAACGCTAAGCCTTGTATGTACCTACTGGGTGTAGATATACATTTCCATTTCAATGATCAAACAAAACTTTCTTTGTTGGCTTAAAAAGTGGTTAAAAGTTTAATTAAGTGTCTAAGTATAATACAAGTTTTGACTAGAATAAAATCATAAGGGACGAAAAGTCTGTATAATGAGATTTTTTAGCTGAAGAGCTACAAATAATATAATGAAGGAAACTTAAATCAACCGGTTTTAGGTTTCCGTAGCCAAATGGCAAAAAACGGAACCCTTATAGATTCGTCATGTCTGTCTGTCTGTCCGTCCGTATGTCACAGCCACTTATTTCCGAAACTATAAAAGCTGTACTGTTAAAACTTGGTAAGAAGATGTATTCGGTGAACCGCATTAAGGTTTTCACACAAAAATAGAAAAAGAACAATAATTTTGGAGGGTCCCCATACATAGAATGGAAACTCAAAAAATGTTTTTTCATCGTACAATTTTTTTTCATGTATGGACATGTGGGGTGTCTATGGATAGGTCTTCAAAAATGATATTGAGATTTCTAATATAATTTTTTTTTCTAAACTGAATAGTTTGCGCGAGAGACACTTCCAAAAGTTGTAAAATGAGTGCCTTAATACATCATAAATCGTAAACCGCAATTTGCGTTCATTTAATCAACTGAAAGACTTGCTGCCACGGAACCCTTCATGGGCGAGTCCGACTCGCACTTGGCCGGTTTTTTAATATTTCACTGTGACATAAAAATATTATTTTAATAAAAACTGTATGCAATACAAACCAATATTAAATAAAAAGTTTATGCGTACAATAATTTCGCATAGGAAGTTTCTTGCGCCCAAAGTCTGTTAATTTTATTTTGTATAAGTAAATAGACGTTTAAAAATCAATGCTTTGCGCATAAGGGTTTTGAATCATCATCATCATCATATCCGCCAATAGCCATCCACTGTTAAACAAAGGCCTCACCCAAGGATCTTCATAATGGCTGGTCCTGCGCTGCCTGCATCCAGCAGCCTCCCAGGACCTTTGAATGATCGTCGATCTACCTTTGCAGAGGGTCTGGTCACGCTCCGTCGTCCGAATCGTGGTTACCACTCAAGAACCTTTCTACCTCAGCGGCCTTCGGTTCTACAAGCTAGTGCCCCGCTCACTGCCGCTTATGTTTGGCAATCCGTATTAATTTTTTTTTAACTATGGTACGCCTACGGGTTTCAACCGTTCTGATTCGGCCGCGCAGGGCAAAGCCCTCTGCTTTGCTCTTTGGGTGACCTTGAGTATTCCTGAGGCCCAAAGTAAGCCACCAAGTCTTTGTTCCACAAGTCATTACTGGTAACAAACACTGGCGAAGAACAACGATTGGCAGTTGACTAGACACACTGCAGTATTTGGGATAAGTTCTTTGACTTGAGACTCGGACAGCACTGCCCAGTCAAGCTGGATTCTACGATTGACCTCTTTCTCGAAGTTGGACTTGGGTCTACAACTTCAAGTGCAATGTGTTTACTGGTGTGGGTGCACATGAGTAGGGGGGGGGGGTGTCTTATTTATATAAATTTTTACAGCCACTTACAACTCTTACTTAGACTCCACTGTCAGGTCATCGAACATAATGCTGAAGTCTAAGCCATGACTACTATGTCATTGGCAATTCAAAGGAGAGTGATGTTGTCGCCAATCAATTCGACGCCAAACGACATCTTCCAATGCAATGTTGTACAGTTTCGGATATATGATGCCTCACGCCTCGCTACAATTGTATAGATTTCGAGTTCTTGTCCTGAAGTCGGGCTGACATGGTGGCGTTCTCGTACATACACTCACCTCGATATACGAGTAGTCAATTTGGCACCTTTGAAGAGACCTCAGCACGGCCCACGCAGCGTATGTATTTATTCTACATTGCTATAGGTATTCAATATGAGAGTTTAATTCGGCGTGTAAAAGAATCTCAAAAATCCTACTGATATTATAAATGCGAAAGTATTTGAGTGTGTGACTGTCTATGTTTGTTAGTTCTTCACGTTTTCACGTCACGAGTTAGCTGACATTCTGGATTAACACATAGGGTATAATATATAAAGTTTAATACGGGTAAAACCGCGGGGTCACAGCTAGTATTTAATAAAGTAGGCAATAAAGAGATTGGACCGATGAATACCGCTGATACAAGCCCATTTCGAAATACCTGAGTGCAGAGAACAACAAGGAACTAGTTATAAAACTGAATTGCAGGCTGCCAGAACAACTTTAAATGAGGTTGAATTTGAAACAATTTGAGATAACCAACATTTAGATTCAAGTAGGTATTTGCCTTACTAAAAATAACGTTATATCCAACGTTATTTTTAGTAGTTACGCGAGCTGCTCGTCCGATGTAGAGGCAGATAAAGTTTAATCGATACTATTGGAAAGTAAGGCTTTACAAAGAAGATAATATGTAAATGTATATTTCATAAATGATTTATTTCATCTCCACAAATTACGTGATATTAACATGAAACAAATTATGTTGACAAAATGTATGAAGTTGCATCTTGTGGGAGATATATCGGATTGTGTAATGCCACGAGAGTTTCGTGTAATTTCCTGTAGAGCCTATAGTACTATTTCGACAAATGCTACAGTGGATTATGATTTTAAATTAAAAATACCATTTATAAATCAAATTTCATTATGTCAGCCCAATTACGTCCACAGCTGGACAAAAGCCTCCCCAAAGAATAGGGGATATGTCATAATCGTCACGCTTGGCTGACGGGTTGGTGATCGCAATTTGGTGGTGTGGTGGTCATAGTATTGTAATGTAATTGTTCTCTATGTTATTTTTAAGTATTGTATTGTATTAGTGTATTTTTATAATTGGTGCTTGTTGGCCTTTAATTTAATAAATAATAATAATAATAAATAAATAAAAGTTCACAGAAAAACACTGCTTCCGTTCTTTGGTAGGTACCTGACCTCTTTCCGGTCGTGTCGCTGGTCGTCCCATCGGATCATGAGAGTTATGGAATAGAAAGTGCTCCTGTTTTTGCGCACACACTTGAGCACTATAATATGTCCCGCGCAGATGGCTAATCTCTATTGAGACTAGCCGCCGTAGCTGGAATTCGGCTACTAGGAAATTATTATTAGTCCCTCGGGACGATTTCTGCGCCCCCCACGGGATGAGATGGGGTAATAATATTCTATGCCGTCACCACACAGCAAATTTAGAAAATCAAATTAAGTTCTAGTTATTTCATTAAATAATTAAGCATTGCCCTTATGCAAATAATATTTTAATCCAAACCAACTTGAGCATTCCACTGATATCTACTTAACAATAATCGTTAACCCAACCGCTAATTAACATAGGTCTACAAATTAACATCAACCTTAAATCTGAACGAACACATTGGGTGCTCTACTTGGACCGAAAATATCAAATGCGCTGATTAATATAAATTAAATTAATATAAATAATGGATGCTCAACGGATTCAACATTAATTATTCCGAGCTTGGGGAAACATGTTGATATTTAAAACGATAATGAAATCTAAATATAATAAAATAATGAACTCGTACAAGTATAAATATTAGATTCGATTTAGATTTACATACACATATGTATGAACATAAACGTGCAGTAATTTAGTTTGTTTGAGGACTTTATACCGCCCCAAAACCTGCGGAAAAAGCGGAAAATGTACCTTCGAAAATAATTAAGTGAAGAATAATGTCATGGATGCACTCGTGTCTATGGAAATAAAATAATAAAATAAAACAAATACACACATCAACACCGTCTAAAGACATTTTGTATAAAAATACTGGCCAGTTTTAAATTCTATCGAAGAAAGCTTATTTTGTAAACCTTTTCGAAAGATTCAAAATTTTAATTTGGATGAGTAAATGAAATGAAATGAAATGAAATATTTATTCAGCACTTGGGTATTAACATACACTTGTACTTGTCAAGGTCACAATGCAGTACATAAACAAAGTGGATGGTAAAAAGTTACAAAAAAAAATTAATCTGTCAGTCCGTGCGATTTGTTTTATCGCATATATTTTCTGAAATCCTTAAATAAATAACAATGTACTAATCTATTATTTTGAAACTTAGTTCTACTATATTAAAATTAAAGAATTGAAGACTAAAGCAAAAGACGAAATTCTAAGTGAGAGTGTGATCACATGCACGGGATCACCGATCACGCATTAATGGGCCAAAGTGATCCTCGCCGCTGAGGAACCTACCCTAGCTAGCCTGCGGCTTTCTCTAGCTGCCTAGGTGGACGACCCGGAGAAGAAAGCCACAAAGAAACTCCGGGCTTGCTTTTTTCGTCTTCTTTTGCTTTCAGTTTACGATTTTTATTTTTAAATGTCATGTACTTTACTTACATTGTGATTGGTTGTTATGTAGGCTAATGCACGCACAGAACCGTTGTCATTCAGTGAATCATAATAAAATAAATAAGCAATAGCATTCAATTTCACTCAAGCACTTAGAATATCCTCTTGCTAGACGAAAAAACGGTGGGTGCATCCGCGTACATTTACAAAATTAACAAGTCAAACGAAGTCTACCAGAGGCGAAAAAGAAAAAAAATGAGTACCCCAACAGCAGTTCGACCAGTTACCGCAAGCAGCACCCGTTCACGAGTATGACGTATGGGCCAGCCATCGCCTCCCTCGCCATATTAGAGGGAAGGAAACGACCCGACCCACAACGCCACCGCAAGCATTAACAGACAATGGGAGCATGACGAGCTTACAAAGGGGAGTTCATATTGAAGTCGTTAACAGCCTTCGGCCGAACAGCGTTTGACATGTTCAAGATAATACACATTTGTTTTAATAATAGGTCTAAAAATCTATAAAGTTAAATTATTACAGCATTATTTCTATACTCGATTGAGAAACATATACATGTATATCCTTAACATAACACTAAGATGTTGCTCTTGTTTAACCAAGCGACCAAGCGTTTTTGTCGCTTAAATAATCATTTAGAGTGTAATAGGCCTTTTTCATTAAAATATTCTTGATCTCTGATTTAAATTTAGCATAGGACAGTTCCTGAAGATTTGTGGGTATTTTGTTATAAATTCGGATACTCAGTCCGACAAAAGAACAATGAAACTTTTGTAAACGATGGGATTCTGCACACAATTTGTGTTTATTTCTAGTTTTTATCGTGTGTGTGTCACTTCTCTTTTGAAACAAATTCAAATTTTGCCGCACATAAATTATATTAGCATAAATATATTGCGAAGATACCGTTAATATATTTATCTCCTTGAAAAACTCTTTTAAGGAGAATCTCGCACCTAGCTGATAAATAGCTCGTACTGCACGTTTTTGTAGAATAAAGATACTGTGGATGTCAGCCGCCTTACCCCACAGTAGTATACCGTAAGACATAATACTGTGGAAGTAGCTAAAATAAACCAGGCGCGCAGTATCTATGTTAGTAAGTTGTCTAACTTTTCTAACAGCATAAGCAGCAGAGCTTAATTTTCCAGCCAAGCCGGATATGTGAGTACCCCATTGAAGTTTTCTGTCTAAAGTTAAGCCCAGAAATGTAGTAGATTGAACAGATTCAAACACTTCATTGTTCATTACCAGATCTGGACCAACATTACTCACATTAGGTGTGGTGAATTTAACGCACTTCGTTTTTTTGGCATTTAGAACCAAGTTATTAACCGTAAACCATTCGGTAATCAGTGTGAGAGCACTATTTCTTTCATCAAGGTTATCTCTGTTTCGATCTACTTTAAAGATAAGAGAAGTGTCATCCGCAAAAAGTACTACATCACAGAAGTTTTTTAAATAATGTGGTAAATCATTAATATACACTAAAAACAAAAAGGGACCAAGAATGGACCCTTGTGGCACGCCTAAAGTGACAGGTAGATCATTTGACTTAACTCCACCTACGTCGACACACTGAACTCTCTGATTAAGGTAAGAGGATAAAACGTCAAGCGCAACTTCCCTTACGCCATAGTGTTGTAATTTCAGTAATAGCGTGTCGTGGTGAACGCAATCAAACGCTTTTGAAAGGTCACAAAAAACTCCAAAAGCATTCTGTGACTTCTCCCATGCATCAAATATATGTTTTATTAGTGCAATCCCTGCATCTGTTGTAGATCGCCCTTTAGTAAACCCAAACTGGTTCTGGTGCAAGAGGTTGTTTACATTAAAATGCTTGAGTAAATTAAAAACAAAAGATTAACGCGGCATAATGGCAGCGAAGTCCGAAGGCAATTTTTGTGTCAAATTTAAGTTTTATTGTGTATATCATGCAGCTGTGCCATTTAACGAAAGAGGAAATAATAATAATATCTCGGGACAATGTCACACAGATAATCCTAGCCCCAAACTAAGCAAAGCTTGTACTATGGGTACCAGGCGACGATATACATACTTATATAGATAGATAAATACTTATATAGATAGAAAACATCCATGACTCAGAAACAAATATTCGTGCTCATCACACAAATATTTGAACTTACCGGGATTCGAACCCAGGACACTACCAACTAGGCTACTGTGACCGCCAAATGTAGGGCAGGTAGGCATACTTCAAGCTGGGGCTACTCAACGGAATATTGCTGAGGAGATTGGAACTAGACCAAACGTGATATCAACGTTGTGGTCACGTTATCGTGTTATTGGTGAAGTGGCTGAAAGACACCCGGGCGGACAGCGCATAATTACCTACTCAACGACAAGACCGATTATGTCCATTCAAGTTGCCGCAAGAAGACAACCAAATGTTACGGCCATGCAGTTGGTTCACAGGCTCCAGTCAGATGACCAGTTGCTTGTGAGTGACCGAAGTATCAGGAGAAGGCTGCATAAAGCTATATGCTCGCAGACCGCTTCGTACTCCAACACTACGCTGAGATAATCGTGGTATAGATGACTAGAGTGGGCTCGTGAACATTTGCTCTGGGAAGAAAACCAGTGGTCTGTAGTGCTGTTTAGAGATCAGTCCCGTTTCGGATTCCATCCTGACATACGTACAGTACGTGTTTGACGAGTCTCTGGTCGTGAGAACCGTCTGCAACATCCTCGGGAAGTCGATTCATACCACGGCGGGACAATTATTCGCGTTGGTGGAAAAACAGACCTCGTTTGTACCAGAAACACCATGATGGCTGAAAAAGTGACGAGGTGCTAGTACCAATAATCTAGCCCCATCGACAACAAATGGGCTAAGAATTCACGTTCATGCACGATGACGGCCGTCCGCAAACAGCGAGAGTGGTGACCAGCTGGTTGTAGAAGTACGGCGTATCGGTCTTAGACTGGTCCACTCAATCGCCTGACCTAAATCGAACACGCGTGGGATATGCTACAAAGAAGGACTTTTAGGAATTTCCCTTCTAAACACTGCGACGGAAGTTTTTTAAATAAATTTTGAGTAAATTGAGTATTTCCTTAATACCCCTAGACAGTGTTGATGTTTGTACAATAAATATAACACCAACTTTTCATGTATTTGCTTAGTACACAATGGATTAACCTATTCCACCAAAATTTATATGGATGCTCTCGGAAGTATATCGTTCAAATATAGCGCATAATTTCTCCAACAATTGAGACGGTTATAATAATAAATAAGTATCTCGGGACAACTAACGTGCTGCCATCTAATCCAAACTAGACAGAGCTTGTACTATAGCAAACAAACAACTGATACACTTGCGAAATAATAAACTGAAATAATAAATGACACCCAAGCGCAGCATAAATAATCGTGCACACAAATATTTGTCCTGGATTGGGATCGAACTGACGACCTTTGGCATTGCAGTCAGTGTCATTAACCACTAGACCAACAGGGCAGTCAAGTTCCCAAAGACCGGAGAAATTAAGATTCAGTATAATTAAAAAGGAAAAAACATTCATTCCAATTAGAAACCTGCTTCCTGCTGTTTTGTTCAAACGCAACGTCTCTTGATCGATTTGACTGGGCCGCTTAGTACCGAAAAGCCGAGCTGATTGGGCTGTTTGAAGGGGATTGGTCAACATTTGTACGAATAACAAAACAAGAACGATTTCTGTTTCATAAAATTTTTACGATCAACCCACGCGGACCTAGCCGCAACAAGTTAAACTGTTAGCATGTTGCTCAAAAAATATTGAGGATACCATACCTCTTTACATTTTAATAGCTACAGCATTTAAATGATATATTGGTGATTAGAAGAACATATTGTTAGTCGATTTTAACCTATTTGTAATTGTTGAATTGATACGATGCTTTGCAAATTTATTCATTTGTGACTGCACGTGTGGCGCAGCGGCTAAGATAGTCGCCTCGCCGTTTCGTGTCGCGGGTTCGAGTCCCGCGCCGGACAACTATTTGTGTGACCCATAAATAGTTGTTCAGAGTCTGGATGTAATTTGTGTCCGTCTATTATATGATTGTAAAGTACCCCGCGACGAAAAAGTGTAATTGGATTTTTTTTGGCAAGTAAAGTCTCAAGCAGAAGTAGCAGCCAGGACTCAAGAGGCGGGAATATATTATACACACGTAAAACAAGTAAAACCGTTGCGACGTTTTAGCACGTCATGTCGCATTCCCCATGTAAACATATACCTACTATATGCATACATTTTTACATATTGGCTACAAGAACTAAATATTTACTTACTATAACCGTGTTTATTTATAACTTAAACCGGTAGTAGAGACACCCGCTGAGTTTGTTTCGCTCGGTCTTCTCAGTGTGCGCACATTAGATCCGGTGGTAGCAATAAAGCAAGAGACATGGTCCGCCATAACAATAATATTGAATTCTTAACTTATTGTAGACAGAACCATTCAAACAATATAACTAGAACAATAAATTTCGATAATTAGACCTATATATAATCTCTTTGACAGTAACTTAATACAAGCTAGCTAAATAACTAAATCATTACCATTATTAAATTAATTTAATTTCTAAATGTTTCATACAATCCGTGTGCCTAAATGTCTATATGTATCAAGTAATAATTATTTATAATTATTACTTGATACATACATACATTACTACAAACAAGTTCTGACTATCACCAAGCGCTTTTTTTAAAGTCTACATAAATAAAAACCTTTTTTTATTTTATTTTAACTACAAATGGCAGAATCACACAGCAGGAAATCTTTGTTTCGATTTATCTGACATATGCCATGACTACTACCATCCTACTACGTATGCTTTGTGATACACATTCTTCACCAGGAAAAGGCTCATTTTCAAAGACTTTTGTTTCACAGATCGGATCGGAACTGAACATGACAACAAAAGAAAAGTGGGTCCGCCCTTCGTCACTATTATGCACACATAAAAGGTTTTACGGTGTGAAAGGACGGAGTCCTAAGAGCCCTTAAAACGTTTGTCTTATTATATTCCCCCATATCATATTGACGAAAAAGCATCACGGCTTCTTCTAGTTTTTAGTTTTATGACTCTTTTAGAAATTGGGAAAAATTTCTTTAAGTGAAATCGTATAGGTTCTGTTAAATGTACAGTTAGTTACATGAATAATTCGTTTTAAAATGTAGTTACATAAGGTCGTATTTTTCTAAGTGTAATACCGACACTATCGCATTAGGTCAAGACCTGTAATGATAGATGTTAAGGAGAGAGTTAAAAAAATAATTTGTAGAAAAATAAAACATTTATTGTGATTTTGAATTTTCTCAGCATAGTGCTGAACTAAGAGGTGGGTTTAGGTAATTACGATTTGTGACTATCAAAATATTATCCGATAAGTAATATTTTAATGATGATTTTATTATTATTTTTATACTTACCCGATGATAGTTTTATTTAGGTTTAAATAACGTAAGGTGATTTCAAAAGCTAGAATAAACGATTGTCATGGTCATATCATATCATAATAATTTTGAATGAATGTAAATGAGTTTTTCTGCTCTGTTGCTGACGGCATAGAATATCGTCACCCTATCTCATCCCGTTTGGTGCGTAGAAGTTGACCCGAGGGAGTATCTACCAGAGAACGGGTAGCAGCGTCTTTCCGTGTACTATGAACACCATACTGCGATCGCCAACCCGTCTGCCAAGCGTGGCAATTATGGCATAACCCCCTTATTCTTGGAGGAGGCTCTTGCCCAGCTGTGGACTTCATTCAGCTGACATGATGCTGATGATGATGATAATAATTTTTAATAATTCATTACCTATATTTAACAAGTAAAATAAATCGCCTTTTTTGAAAGTTTCGTTTACTATTCTTAGTTCTCTATGGGTTTAAATAAATAAAAGTACAATAATGCCATTTAAGCGCACAAAAATGTTCTAAATGAGACCTTCATCAGGCCCGAATGATTCTGCACGATTTGATTCATGAGATCTAGTCACTGCGTCAAGTTAATAACATTTTTTCATTGACTACTGAATTTTAATAAAGTGCCACCTTCCCGTTCGACCTTACAAAGTCGTTCATGCATAGTAAACCAGCTGTACAATTGAAGTAATCTTAAAACATATAATTCCGGTGACTACAAAGCTTCGCGGAGGCGTTGTGTTACCATTTTAAAATTGGATTTTTATTCGTCTTTGTACTATCTTGCTTCTTATTCTGTACCTTAACCTTGCAAACATTACTAGTCTATTTTTATACATATTCCTTTAAAACTTCTTTAACATTTTTTAAATGTTAAAGAAGAACTTAAGAGTTATTTTGAAAGATAAGATTGGTAGTTCCAATAAAAAAATAAATATCACAAAATTATCATATAATTTCACATATACCTTTTTAAAGTATATTATGTTCTAATTGGAGATGTAATAGATTTATATATTTTTTTAATTTACGGACATCTATACATTCACGCCAATACTATCAAAATATACATTAAAATACAAAGTAGCGGATGACTTTTTCTAAAGGCCCCAACTGAGAACATCCAGCGAAACAAAATTCAGCTAAACAAACAATAAGCTTTTGTCGAATGTAACCTACGTTATGATTTTTTTCCAACAAAAACAACTATTATTAGAATCATAAAAGAACGACAATAACACTTATAAACAACCTCACATGTAGCATTTAATATACTATATATTTAATAACAATAAAAGTAATACGTACATACGTAATACAATATGCCACAAACTAGCTAGATAGAAAAATAAAATCTCCATGTGAATAAAACCTAGTAGGGATACCTTTATTAAAACCATCCAATCTTCTCACATGGTAGGTACTCGTACAATGTAATATCTAGTCAGGCTTCTAGGGATTGACAACAGGTTTGATTTCTAACCGTGCGTATATCACAACACTAACTTTTAGTACTTAATCAACGGATATAGGCTAGTTACCGTACTTTGGTAAAAATAGTAAAGTTTATGTCTAGGAGGTAGAAAACGTTAATTGCATGTGGTCGTTTTATTTACCACAAAGGTTTAATTCTTGAGCAGCTAATCTAGGAAACTACTTATTCGATTGTCAGTGTGAATTATCTCAAATAACAGTGTGTTAGTACCAGTCCGCTTAACACGAAATGAAATATGTAATCCGAGTTTATTAAGTATTCCATAATGTGATTGATTGTTTTGGCAATCACAAGGGCTTCATTGCAGTTAAGTGCTTGAATATCATTTCCATCCTAGGGGTAAAAAAGGTAAATTTGTAGTTTATTCAATTTAGAATTCTATTAACTACATATTATATAAGTTAATTCGGATCAAAAGGCTTTGAGTAAAACCATAGATTCTTCATTATATATAACAGTTTCATAGATAGATCAAGGTTTTGATTTTCTCATACGTTTTGCAAATTATAGTAAGGCAGTTTTATTTATAAGGTCTAAAGGGTCTAATGTCTAAGAGGCATAACAGGAAATAAAAGTCGAAATAATATTTTACTACAAATTGAAATCTGTATTTTAACCTAAGGTATCAAAGGGGTAATTTTTTTATTTACCTCTGTCAGCCTAAAAAATGGGTTCATTTTCATATGTATGATAATTTTGTGGGATCAACTAATTTCCTAATTCTAAATTCCTAATTTAAATTTCAATTCTGTGAAATTATATATAATGTAGTATATTAACGTTCAAGATTTTATTTATATTTACAAGTTGTTTTTTTATTCATCATAATACATAACGCGGCCGCGCTGTTTGCGGTTGAAGTTAGCTGATAGAAGTCGTCTCGTAAACAGGTAAGTATCGTTTATTGCACTCAATGTGACATTTCTGTTCGTAGGTTACTATTACATTTATACCAGTGTGTATAAAAAATTGGTTATAGAATTGTATACAACCGTATATGAACAAACGACTATTTTGCGCAGCCATTTCTATAACCTAAACATTCGGAAATATCGTTAAAAGATATACTTTTGTTTTAAATCATTCGTGATTTATAAACCAATCTTCATATCGGATTACATATTTTATAGTTAAAAAAGCATTTCGTTATTGATAAAGGTCTCCCGACCACACGAGCTATTGTTGTAACTTCAATACATTACATAATATAAACTCCGCAATATAGCAAATACTTACCCGTAGTTTTATGTTTTTGGTCACATCTAATTACATAATTTGAACTTTCAGCCGATATGTGAATTGTAAATCCATGGGTATAACATGCAACCGAGCTGTTGCCGATACCATTATATATGTATTTTTTAAATTAGTGCTTAACGAACAATTCGACAGTCACTTGTAAAGTATGCGTTACCTTGTCCTAATATTTTAAGTTTAAAAAACCACTTCTGATTATCATCGAGTATTGACTTTACGTGTAAAGAACAGCTATCGAATCATTATGAAATGAAAATGCTTATTTATATAAGTGACCGTCAAAGTATAAGACACCAAAGTAATAAAAGCTTACTTACTTATTACTCATCCAATAATAAATCAGTGGATTAAACATGGAGTTGGCCATAGCCAGCCAGTAGAATAAGAGGTATATGTGCTGGGCGAAGGGTGCAGACGCTAGCGACTGGTAGTGGTACGTGAGCACGAAGTACGCGTGGTAAGGCAGCCAGCAGAGCGCGAATACCATTACTACTAGCACGAACATTCTCACCACCTGTTGACAAAAACGTACTAATAAAATCTAAAATAACAAAAATCTTCTATATTACACACGGTTGAGATGGCGAATAGCCTTACAAACTTACAAATTAATTGATTACATTTAAAGGCGGAATTTAAGAAAAAGCTGTCAGAAGTAGACTACTGGACAAAAACTTCCGCCAAGAATCATCTTAGGGGATATGCCATAATCGCCACGATTGGCAGACAGATTGGCGATCGCAGTAAGATTCATAATACTCAGAAAGAAGCTACTGTCGGTCTTCTGGTAGGTATTCCATCGGGTCGACAGCTACGCCCCCGGGATGTGATGGGGTGATGATATTCGGATATTCACCGCCGTCACCACACATCTTAAACACATAGGCGTGTCAATATCAATAGCTTGGAGGTAAGATGCTTCTTAAATGGAGATACCATCCTTTAGTTATTACACAAAAAAGGTTTTACGTTGCTATTTCATTTGTACGAATATTGGTTCCAAAGATTCCAAAACATAATTATCTAAAGACTGATGGGACTCGGTTGTGTTGTTTCTAAACAATTACCGTTCCGTACATAATTTTTATTATCATATAATATGTATGTAT
Organism: Pseudoips prasinana; assembly: GCA_951640165.1. Lineage (NCBI taxonomy): Eukaryota > Metazoa > Arthropoda > Insecta > Lepidoptera > Nolidae > Pseudoips > Pseudoips prasinana. The sequence continues at coordinate 18,275,103 of OX621245.1, forward strand.
ACAATTTTAAATTCCACCTTTGCAAATTTCAAACTATTGGTATGTAAATTTTCTGTAACAATATTATGAATACAGAATATTGCAGCGTGGTTAGGCTATTCATTCAACGTCATTAGGTCATGCACGTATGGCGCAGAGGCTAAGACAGCCTCAGCCCCAGAGTCACCTTGCCGCTGTTCGATTCCCGTGCAGGACAACTATTTATGTGACCCATAAGTAGTTGTTCGGAGTCTGGAAGTAATTTGTGTCCGTCTATTATATGTCTGTAAAGTACCCCGCGACACAGGGATTAAATTCCCTAATGCGGGCGTTGTCAATATATAAAGAAAATCTCAGGTCTCATCAGATTTGCATGAAACTTGGCACACGATAGTTCATGACCTGGAATAACACAAAACGACATCATAGACAGAAAGTTATAAACTAAGAATTAACTTTCACAGAAATAACTAGCAGCAAGTAGGCACATTTAGTTTCGCACTACAATATTACTTTACAGTTCCACTAAGTCCTATAGAAACACGACAGATGGTGATTTAACTATCAAATATCACGACAAGAGATTAAGAACTATAATGAAGAAAGTTATCAGACCCGAAACCAAGTTTACTATAGTTAAAATATACTTACAGATGTTACTACTTACTACTACGGTCGAGTAATTTGTTCCAATGAGAAGGTTAATAATTGAGTTGTCGTTATTAAGTCAATAATATGTAGTTTGCTGACACAGTATCGTTGGTCTTGTTCAACCGCAGATAACGAGGTCCTGGGTTCAAATCCCGGGTCGGGCCAAAAGTTATTTTGTGATTTTTATGTAAAAAGAAAATTTCTTAGTATTAGCCCGAAGTCTGGGAGTTAGAGGTATTATACCCCCGTGCCTCGGAGAGCATGTAAAGCCGTCGTCCTGTACCTTAGCTCTTTACATAATATGTCCCTCGCAGAAGGCTAGTCTCCATTGAGACTGGCCGCTTTGGCCGAAATTCGGTTAGAGGAAATTTATTATTAATATTTTCAAACATCACTACCAAATCTTATATTTGGCTCTGGCTCCTCTCGTCGTTTATTTAATATATTTTAGAAGGTTACACCAGTTACATACAGTGTAATCCGACCATAGTTTGAGGACGTCTACGTTATCAAAATTAATAATATCTAGGGACAATAATATGTAGGGACAATGTCACACAGATCATCTTAGCCCCAAACTAAGCAACGCTTGTACTATGGGTACCAGGCGACGATATACATACTTATATAGATAGATAAATATTTATATACATAGAAAACATCCATGAATTAGAAACAAATATTCGTGCTCATCACACAAATATTTGCACTTACCGGGATTCGAACCCAGGACCCCCAGCTTCGTAGGCAGGAGCACTACCAACTAGGCTACGGTGATCGTCATTATTCATATCAATTAAACAACTATTAAAAATTACGTGCGATACCTAACGGGTTTAGAGATTTTAGATAAAGGCTCCGATGTTAGATCATTAGATCGGAACAAACGAGGCATAAAGAAAGATCTCATCAAAATTTTAACTAGTAGCCCAAACTCGATACCCACAGCTAAACCCATCATGGGATCATTAAATAAAACTTTAATGTGGTAGAATACTCGGTATAAGGCTGTTGAGTCGCAAGATCGAGACCCCAGTCGTGATTTTCTTTCGCCGTGGTCTCCTTCTGTGAGGCAGTTTTGCAGCAGAAGGAGGCCGCCGAACGGGATCGGGAATGAGCCGATCCCGCTCGTAGGCGGAGCAGGCGTCGGGGCCGCAGCGGCAGTGTGAGAAGTGTCCTCTACTGCCGCCACGTACTAGCGGCTCCGGGATGACAGCGATCTGTTTGGGGCGCAGTCGCTGTGCCGTACTGGCAGGAGTCGGCAATAGGGGAGAGCAATCCAAAGGAGCTCTCCCAGGGTAGGTGTCCCGACCATCTGGGACATGGCGCAAAAGGGGGGTACCGGAGCAAAAACCCGCGTTCCCGGGACTCCCCCATTAGGCGCCAAGAGAAGTCCACGGCAGGTAGGTTTAGTCGGTGCAAGTCTGACATACCCACCCGCAGACACTTTTTACCCTCAGCCTTATCAAAAAAATAAATAAAAGGTATAACTACATGAGTAAAGTCAGTAATTTTGTAAGATTCCATCAAAACTAAAACGAAGAGTTTAAACGTAGCTCACGTAGCCGCATAAACCCGTTATGGAAAAACAAAACAAAACATAAATAGACATTCAAATTGTTTTATTTCCACCTACCGGCTCGCGTCTTCACCCATTATCGTAGAACGACAGTTGCATAAAAGGTGCCCTCTGACATACATTACACACTTTGCAATATTATACCTTTACTAATTGCCTCTATTTTCTAATAAAGCAATGCGCTTCCTAGGCCAACTGTAAACTTGTAAGACAAAACATTTTATCAAAACTATCGTGTCGTTTGACTATCAACATTTTTGGAAAAAACTTCAAATGGATCAATAAGGAACTCCTATAATATCTTTTTACAATCTACTGATGCACTATACGTACAGCCTTATATTATCTACATCAGATTTCCTCGTATGGCATCCAGGATATTCTGTTCTGGACCGACTGTGGACTGTGGTCTGTATTGTGAAGTCTCCTTAAGGTTTTGCAACTCTTGCAAATTGCCAACCTAAGAACTCAATTGATATTAATTTCAACTTGAAACCTTCACGCATTTCTGAGATAAAGGGTCTTGACAGACAGACAAACTATTTGACAATTAAGTTATAAGAGTTTTTTTTTATTTAAGATACGGACCCCTAAAAACAAAAGACAAACTGCACTATATAGGTCATAGGTACAGGGGTTTTATTTGTTTTGACGGCTTTTATTTGCGTATGAATAGGACGGAAATAGGCAGCGAGGGTTATTCATTTGTTTGTCAAGTAGTTCGTGTAAGCCCATTGTGAAAATTATCGGACAAAATTGGAACGGTTTTTATAAAACGTGTGGAATGGCTTAATTCTATTATGAAGTTAAATAATAAATAACCTGTCATAGTACGAGTGACTGTTGAATAGTAGTCAGTGGTCTCGAGTTCAATCCCAAGGCGCCCATCAATGGCTTTTTAAATTCATCGGTACATAAGAAATGAATTATCACGTATATAAAACGGTAAACGAAAGCACCGTGAGGCAACCTGCTAGCTTCGAGCTGGTTTATAAACTACTCCGCTTAAGCCAAGTTGACTATGACTTGGGACCAATTCGCAACATTCTTCAACAAAATAACAAAAGAAACTCGTAAATCAGTTCGGGAATTCTGGAGTAATCGATTTACATATACGATAAACAAAAAAATATGAAAAATTGACGGCCTACCTTCCACTTTTCTGAACTCGGTAAAAACCTATTAACAGCAATTAAATATATATAAATGTGACATAAATTTAGCCTCATTTATGTGAATATAAAGTTAACGTAGAAAACTATCGACCAATTTCTGTATTACCATTTCCAAATTTTTTTAAAAAATCTTATATAGTAGATTACATAAACAGTTTCTATAAATTTTCTTACCGATAAACAATATGGTTTTCGTCCTAAATCGAACACTTTGTCAGCTACAGTCGATCTTATCACAAAAATAAAAACTAGCATAGACCAAAAACTGGTGGCTTTAGGTTTATTCGTAGATTTAAAAAAAGCCTTCGATACTGTTAGCCATGAATTGCTACTAAAAAAACTGAAAGCGATTGGTATTACTGGGGTGGCATACAATATGTTCAAGTCTTACCTGACGGAAAGGTTTCAAGTAGTGAAAATCGCTGACTGTCAAAGTAGCCCACAAAAAATAACCTGTGGAGTTCCCCAAGGTTCTATTTTGAGTCCTTTGATGTTCCTAATTTATATAAATAATATTACAGACATAGGAGTACGGGGTGATATCTCACTTTATGCCGACGATTCATTTCTATTTTATTTTGGTAGTAAAGTTGAAACGCACAAGATGATCTAAATCATTTATTTGATTGGTTTCAGTATAATCTATTGACAGTTAATACTAATAAAACAAAATATACAATATTTGCTGCTAAAAATAAAAAAATTCAAACACACCATACCCTTAACATAAACGGTCAAATATTACAAAAATCCAAAGCTGAAAAATACCTAGGACTCATTTTGGATAGTGACTTACCATGGAAGTCACATATAGAAAAAATTAAAAATAAGCTCTCAGCCTTAACAGGCGCATTGCGTGGCATTGTACGTTGTCTTCCCCCAAAAGTTTGCTATGTAATCTATAACTCCATGGTGAAACCCCATTTAGAATACCTTATAGAGATATATGGTTCTACTTACAAATCTAACCGAAGCATCTTGCAAAGAGCTCAAAATAAAATTATTAAAGTCCTTTTTAAATATAAGTATCGCACGCCTACACTAAAAGTTTACAAAGACACAAAGATAATGAATATTTCACAAATATATAGATATAATACATGTTTACTTGTACACAAAATATTAAATAAAAACATACATACACAAATCACGTTTTCCAAAAAATCGTGCACTCAAAAAAGGTACAGAACTAGACAAGCAAATAATATAGCCCTTCAGGCCCCTCGGACAAACTACGGGAAAAGTACTATACTGTATGAAGGAGCAGAGCTTTACAATAAATTGCCTAAACATGTAAAAGACCAGAAGTCCATATATACCTTTAAAAAAGCTTTAAAAAACACATTTTTGAGGATTTAAAATAGTAAAACTTTTTCTTTCTATAATATCCACATGAACTGTCTCGTCGCCCTAACTTAACTTATTTAGAAATGTTGTTTTCTCATATAAGTGAAATGTATGTATTTCTTTTTGAGAAAATAAAGTTCTTAAACCTTAAACCTTAATATTTCATCCAAAATAGGCCTATCAGGATACACTTAGTCGCGGCAATCATTTGACTGAAAAAGTATATATCGGTTTACTTCTTCCCGTACCCCAACAACCTCGCAGTACTAGATAGTCAAGAACATAAGCAACATTTTGATCTACAACTTTTGATAATTTTTAAATTTTATTTTCATACAGTTATAAGTGGTAATTTAATTTCCCGCTTGAATGTTTACAACTCTACGAGCATCGCAAAGACGCGCACACTCGTGGATTCTTACGTTTTTCGCGCGTCGTCCTTACGAAGTTGAAACATTGACCTACAAATATAACGATTTTTTTTTCTATGTATTGAGTTATGTCCGAATTTGTAGAACAAAAGTTGTTACTTATGATGTTAGCAAACTGGTCCTGCGATATCATTGGATTTTTACAAATAAACAACGTTCGTCCTTGGGAAATTAATCCCTGCCGCGGGGTCGTTTACAAAAATATAATTGATGGGACATATGTACATGTACACCACCATCATTTCCAACGAAATTACACGTCTAAAAAAAATATAATTTCATTTTAATTTCACGGCATATTTTCCGCAAACAGAAACAAATAACACATGTTAAGGAAAGCTTAAGAATTTCGTTTCTAATGATCAAGCTCCCAATTTGTTACGAGGTTCTGGCATTACTTATTACACATATTATTTTAGTTTAGTATCCCGTAGCCAAAACAAACGGCAATAGTTTCATCATACTCAAAAGTTTTATGTCTTCTTCGTATTACTACAAATAATACTTCAAGAATTAATATCTAGACGCTTAGAAGTAACAGCTGCTTCAACATTTATGTTAAAGTTATCATATAGCAACATTTGTTCGGGACTGTGTATGGTTTAAGATCTAACGTAGACTATTAAACGTTATCAGCAGCTTAACAAAAGAAAAAGGTTGTTCTTTATAAAAAACAAGCTTTATAGTGTTAGACAACAACTTAAAAGTTTTATTACTGTTTTAAAAACATAGAACCAAGTTGCTTTCATACAACAGTTATTTTTAAAAGTTCATTGCCACGGCAAGCTCCATGTACACACGGCTACATATCAAGCTATACATTTCCAATATAAGCGTACCTGTCATTACATGGAAATCCTATACAAAGCGATATTAGCTTATACTGGAAATGTATAGCTTGATGTGTAGCCGTGGGTACCTACTCCGAAAATTTTAGCCACCTGTAGGTACCAAAACCGAATGTTAATAAGACCAGTATCTATCGAAGTACAGCAATAAAATGCACATTTTAAAACACTGTGGTTATACTATACTTATCCACCATATACAAAGTTACTTACTTTTATGACATGAAAGACTTTGCCGGGTGCTTCATCAAGGAAAGTCTCCACTTTTGACTAAGAACACTTTGGATTTTTTTAGGTTTAAATCCATCAGACATCCTCTTCAGATACGCTATTAATTTTGAATATGTGTCCAGTTTTACGTCGTTATACGACTGTTGATTATAGCATTGAGTTGGTTCTCCAAAGAGTAGAAGGTTGTTTAATTTTGGCTAAGTACTGGAAGTGAGCCAAAGACACAGATTTTGAACATTCTTGGCTGCCTCTTGCATTTTTCATTCAATAAAATTACCAAAGACTTTCATATATTTTTCCCGCGATGTTGCAGTTAATAGATTATCCATCACATTTCTTGCGTCAGTTATAATACTTTCAAGAGTTAATACCATACTTTCTATACTGTCACTTGAAGAATTCATTTTTCAAAACAAAACCATGAAGTTCTAACAATCTATGAAAGTTTACAGAAACGCGGGCTGTAATATAGTTCGCACGTTGTTATTTTTTTAATTTTTTTATTATGCCAGCTCGTAGCGGCGCCGATATGTATGGGCCGTCGCGTCGTACAATATTTGCGTTCGAATGAGCGGAAAAGTGAGCGGCAAAGATAATTTCTGCGCACTTATAAAGAGGATTAAAACTCATTACTTCCCGCTAAAAGTGTCTTATTGAAAACTCCACCATTTGGTGCACATAAAGGCGAACCAATCTACCTTTTCGAATAGATGGAATGAAAAATAAATTAATTGCTATTAGAAAAAAGAATTTAAACATCCCCTCTTTTTCTTTCCTGTTGCCGAAGAAATAGTTTAATATATTATGATATTTTTATTACTATATCTACTACACTATTATTTTACTATACTATTATTATTTATTATGAAAAATAACGTTCAAGACACTGGGAGTAGAGTTTTTATGGTCACCTTCCAAATTTGGCATCAGACTAGCTCTATGACATTAGAATATTGCATTACTTAATTTAGATAATAAGTATTATGTAAGCAAAATTTCAACTCAATCGAATGCCGGAAGTTGACGGGCCTGTTGGCGTGGTTGGTAGATACGCTGCCTTTCATGCCGGAGGTCGTGGGTTCGATTCCCACCCGGGACAAATATTTGTGTGTATGAACATGTCTGTTTGTCCTAAGTCTGGGTGTAAATTATCTATATAAGTATGTATTTACTAAAGAAAAATAGTGTATGTAGTATATCAGTTATCTGGTTTCCATAGTAACTACAAGCTCTGCTTAGTTTGGGATCAGATGACCGTGTGTGAATAATGTCACAGGATATTTTTTTTTATAGGTTGAGAAAAAGTTTCTTTGCATTTTTTAAGAAAATTCAAAACATTTTTATTGTAGTTTATTTACATTTAACTAAAGTATGAAGGTACCATTTTATTCGATAAGTTTTTCCGTTGTAGTTACGGACATGATTCCATTGCTATAGAAATTTTGGGACTTCTGATCAAAATATCGCGGCAAGTGGTTTTGGCAGTCCTCTCGTGATGTTAACCTAACACTGCCTAAAGAATTCTGAAAAGATGCCGATCTTGCTCCACTTTTTCAAAAATGGCATATGTTTTATACATAATAGGGCGACCAGAGTGACGCTTAAACCAAATTTGTGCTACTCTCGCAGATACTACACTAGGTCCATAAATATTACATTTTTTTTCCGCGGCTTGCGTTGCATTTTTACCTTTTTGTAGTAAAATTTTAAAATGTACCGAATTTTTTCATTAGATTCACTTATCTATACAGTACGAAAAACGAATGAAAAGCACACATTTTCCTAATTTGAATTTGGAATTATGTTCTTCCAGCCAAATACAAATAGTATAGCTAAAGAGATTGTATGACAAGTTCATACATATTATAATGCGAAAAGGCTTTTTCCCCAACCTAATATGTCAAATTTTAAGAGGTGTTGAAATAAATTGAGATGGTACTAGACTTTCATCCGCTACCCAAACAAGTCTCAAGTTAGTCTAGCGGTAGCGTGTTCAACCACAGTTAATGAGGTAATGGGTTCGAATCCCGGGTCGGGCATGCAAGTGATTATTAGGAATTTCTGTTAAGAAAATTTCTCAATATGAGCATGAAATCTAGGAGTAGGCGGTATCGCAGCCCCGTGCCTCGGAGAGCACGTAAAGCCATCAGTCCTATACCTGACCTCTTTCCGGTTGTGTCGCTGTCATCCCATCGGTTTATGGGAGTCATGGAAAATAAAGTGCCCCTGGGTTTTCGCACACACTTGTGCACCATAATATGTATTTATATATTATAGTGCACAAGTGTGTACGTAAACACAAGGGCTCCTGGTTGATTTCGGCGGCCAGTTGTTATTTATTTTATAACTACTAAAATACTGAGCTTCTTTTGATGTAAACTTCTTCCACTGAAGTTCGCTGTATTCAGATGCAGTTCCAGTATTAAGGGTCAGTAGAAGTACACTACTAGGTAGCACTGCAATTTCTTTTAAAATCTATATGTGGTAATAGACCTTTAAAAGTTAAACCTTTGAAAAAACCACACAGATTTCTTCCACATGTACGAAACACGTGTACATTAAAACTTATTTAGAATAACAAATAATGTTATGTTTATGTAGATTAAACATCCAAAAAGTTTTAAAACAGGAAGCATAACCTATGTTATTTCAAGTTGTATAATTTAACATTTTCATTTACAAAAACATAACTCGAATATTTTGGCTAAAGACCAACCGTAGAAAAGTTAACATATTATTTTAACTGTAACAGTAAGTACAGATATGCTGAAAACTTTACCATTAGTCATAATAATGTAAATATTAACTATATATCAAATATTTTAGATGTTATTACATAACGACACTTATAAAAGCCGTCATCTTTTAACATCATCATGTTAACGTCACATAACGTCAATCATTGCTGCGCCATTTCGCATGGAATGACGCAGCAATGAATGGTAAATTTGTTACATATTTTAAAATACTTATATATATTACTAACACTAGTTGATAAGAAAGTTGTTACTTACTTATTGGACACTAATTTGGTCTGAAAATAAAGTCTTATTATTATAATTAACATTTTTAAGTGAATGCCTCATTAATTGGAATACGTAAAAATCACCGATCCATAAATTTGATCCACCCCTTTTCTTTTAATTTAATTACACCGCAGAATTTCACTTTAGATCTAAGAAGCAATGGTGCAACTTAAAAATGCTTACCAAACAATTATGCTATCTGCTACTACTGCTAGAATATGCACAATTGAACCTTAGTACCATGTTTGTATATATATTTTTTTTTATTTCAATAATGTTGTAATTATTTTCACTTATATACTTTTATAAAATTGTGCGAGTCGTATTATGATACAGATATACATATACCTACATAAAAAGGTATGATGTTAAAGTGTCCTTAACTCCAGCTTTGATGTCACGGAGTTTTGAATGATTAGTCTTATAACTTTTATTTATATAAATATAACCATCACCTAAAACATAACAAGTCCCACGGATCAACGGTTTACTTTCTAAAATAAACCAGAAGTTTTATTATATATACTATTATTTTATTGGTTATTTAATAAAACTGTAAACAAAGTAGCAGTACTTCATACCACGGTTTAGTCACATTAAAATAACTAAACGACATAATGTTTTGGGAAAGGGGGACGGAAAAATATATGGTATTCAAGGCCTAAAAACGACACGTGCGAGCCATCTGTGATGTAATCTGTACCGAACAGATAGTTGTGAACAATTCTTCCGGAAAATGGAAATAGTTCCATCAATATTTGAAACTGCGTTGTTTGTGAGACAAAATCTACTATTTTCACCCGTTACAAGCACTCGCAGAGCCGACAAAATTTATCTACTAAGGGCCAAAACAACTTTATTATAAAAAAGCATTTTTGTTCTGGGTCCCTAAATCTATAATAAGTTGCCTAAACCGATAAAACTTTCAGAAAATGTGACATTATTTATAAAGAAATGTTTTTCTCATTACTTGTTGATAATGCATATTAGTCGATAGGTAGTTTCCTAAATGCCATCAAAATAAGAGTATTCAAAACAATTCTAATATTTTATTTAACTTTAGCGCAGGCGTAAATTTTAATTTGTTCTATTTAATGTATGAAATCAAGAATGTTTCAATCTATACAAATAAATAAAATTGGAGTGTCTGTTTGTAATATCGAAATAACCGTTGTTTGCTACATAAATATGAACATTATATACGGTACATACACCAAAATAATTGTTTTACAATTTTTGTATGTCTGTCTGTTTGTTTCGGCTAATCTCTGAAATGACTGGACCGACTTTGACGGGACTTTTATTGGCAGGTAGCTTATGTTATAAGGAGTAACTTAGGCTACGTTAATTTTATAAAATTTCTTTTATTTTAGAAAAATACAAGAATTACGGAATAAAGTAATTAACAGGCGGACGAAGCGCAGGTACAGCTATTGTTATCTTTATACATGGTGTCCAAAAAGAGTATCGGGTATTTGTTTCGGCGCTGAAGTTGACTCGGAGCGGCGGGGAGGGGATTTTTAAGTCTGCCATTTTGTGCAATTTTAGTTGCAATGGAACAGTACGCAGGGTCGCATCGCGCATTTTGCGTACGAGCTTATTATCGTAACGGTGATTCAATAGTGACTGCTCAACGTTGTTCAATGATGAAGCTAACTTTCACCAGAATGGTCATGTTGTAACTACCCACCACCCCCTTATACTAATTTTTTTTTTTTTTATGTGTTCCCTAACACTGAACCTGATCATCCTAACTAAAGGCATACAATTTAATATCTAACTGAACCAAACTCTTATGTGTCTAATAAGGAATACTCCTTGATACTAATATGATCCTAAATTTTCTTAACTTAAATCATGAATTTATATTCTTGCTGGATTTGATTGAAACAAGTTGATTTAAATTGGCCAGTGATTCGTCTAGTATGGTAGGAACCTATGTTGCACATAGTAAACCAAGAACTTTTTGAAAAGGAGAACAAACCAATCAATCCTCAATTAACTTTATCCTAATCATAAATAAACTTTCTAAACTTGAGGTAATTGTACAAGAGTGACAGAACTAATGAAGCCTAGTTTACCCTAAATTAATTACCATAATGGTATCTAAAATCTTATTAGAACTTTATTTCAATATATAAGACCATAAATATGTTATTATATTATATTGTGTATTTTGTTTTAATTCTATAATTTCTCTGATAAACATAAAGGTTTCATACTACTTCTTATTGGATTATAACTTATTTTCATAAAGGATATTATGTTATTTGATAAGTCCTATTGAATGAATGTCTTGTTGATATTGTCTAATTAGATTATATGTATGTTTCCTAAATGAATTGTTTGTTTTAATTCACACATCTTGAAATATAATAGTTTAATTCAGCCATAATATATATGTTTTCCTTAAAATATTGTTGAGATTGACTTTATATCTTTTCTAGATTATTCTAGCTTGTTTGTAGATTATACTAGAATATCATAATATTCAATATTATTTTATTTGCGGCTATGGTACTCGCCCAAATCTCCCCGCGAGTATACAGTAGTCTCCGGCTCCATAGGGTCAAGACTTCCTCCGCCTCTGGACAACAATTGTCCTTAATATGGGTACTCTTTTATTCTAATTACAGAAAGGTCTGTGTAGGTTGTTAGTCATAGTCAATGTCCTTTAAAACAAGAGACATGAGAGGGCTTATTCTTTTGACTACCCTATCCTTTACTTATTTATTACAAGAATATATATGACTCTAGTTCATAATATATATATATATTATATCAAGGAAAACATTTATATATGGATAATATTTATAATTAACCTTATGTAATAACACAGAAGCCTTAATTTCTCATAAGTAACTTCTTGGATTCACCAATGTTGTAATATCTTCAGAAAGCTTATTCAATATAAGCAAGTTAATTTGAAAATGGTTCTAATCGCAACCACTGGTTTGACTGTTAACAAAGTCAACCCATAATAATACTTCATCATTGTATTATTATTATTTGAGTCATCTGCTCAAGGAACTTCGCATTCCTGTCAAGGTTCAACAATTCTTGAACTTCAACATCAATTGTACAAGTAATACTATCTTGTATCACTTGTGAAGATTTAGTTCTTTGTATTCATTACCCAAGTAATGACCGCTAGATATGAAAGCATTCAATATCAGTAAGAAAATCTGCATATGATTCTAATTGGAACCACTTATATGACTATTAACTGAGTCAATATTAGTATAATCAATACTTTGAAGGTGTGTTATTAATCATTTGTGATTATTGTCAAAAATCAATGATCTCTTGATCTTCAACATGGTAGGTAGAGATGTTTCATAATAACATCATTGGAACTTTTGTAAGGTTCTACTAATCTTCCATAGATCCTTAAAAGACTGCTTTGCGGCCGGTCTTAAGTACCAAGACATCATTATGAAACTTAATATTTCCGGTTAATCCTAAACACAGCACGTCATGTTTGCTGTTGTAGAATAGCCTCTACTATCTTCCATAGAGAACTAAATAAGACTGTCAGTGACCGGTCTTAAACAAACAAGACATCAGTTTTCTCTTCCACTGATAGTACATGTATTCAAAACTAACCCTATAAGGGATTTAACATCAGGTAAATAGTTAACTGCTATTAACCCAGTTAATAATTCAGGAACTTTTAATTAAAGTTATTATATTAATTACTATCTAACATTGATAGCTTTCATTCAATAATAGATATAATTCTGGTTCTATCGTCTAGTTAGTTTAAACATAGAATTAGTTTTAAAGTATTTGTCTTATAAATACATAAGTAATACAACTTTGGGACATCATTCCCATTCATCCCAACATATCCGTGAATGAGAATAGAATTGTTTTACCATCTAGACTCAACTAAAATTACCGAGCATTCGTAATAATGTAACACTTTAAATAAAAGTAACAAAGCCTCACCTGTGTTCAAAGCTTACCAACCAACACGAGATGACGCTTCCTTCATTATCTCTCCTTTAAAACAATTGATACAACCAATATTCAGCCGATCCTCCACTCTAATTACACCAGAAACGACGCTCGCTCCTAAATCTTCTATAGGACTCCTGAAACCACACTTAAAACTTCTGAAACAACTTTTTCTTTCGTTAGCGTCTAGCGCGAAGCGTCGCCATACTCCTGACAGTCCTCCATCCATATTGCCAAAATGCGTCGTCAATAATGCCACATCCGGTCAGTCTCATTAATTAAATAAATGTAATCTGCATAATCACATAAAAATAAATAGTTAATCTTCTATAAAAACGACAGTTAGTATTATATTACACATATAAATTTATTAATACATTATCCATTATTGTATATGAATAATAAGTAGCTGTTTTGTGAAACAATCATTTTTCCCGGTAATCCTATAACTGTTCCCATTGGTCGATTTCAAGATTAGAGAAGGGGCTTATCTTTATAGTAACTAGTGATGTCCCTATATGTAAATTATTACGATAATTGAACAAATGTTAAGCTTGTTCCACACATATTTGCATCGATTAGTCTAAATTTGATAATCAGGCATAATACGAATTAAAATACTATAAATCAGTTGTTATATTTTGTTTCATTTAAAAGATATTTTGCAACACGCCAGCTAAATTATAGTACGATTAGCTGGATGAAGGATATGTGAATAATCTCAACGTGACGAGCCAGTATGGTTAGTTACAGCTCCCCCGCTCAATTTTTCAAATGTTAAACTTAAACCCAGTCTAACATGAGGAAAATTGGTCCCTATAACTTGATAAAGTATCTTGAACAAAATAAATTTAAATATTCTAGTTTATTAGAGTTGAAACTGGAAGTGCAGCTTTGATGTGTGAGTAAAATGAGTCCACCTGTAGACAATCCCCGCAAATCAGAAATGTTGATTTATATACACTGTCTCGCATACCCATGAATTAAACACACAAGCCATTTAAATCCTCAAGAAGTACTTGGTTGTGAGTCAAGCAAACGCTAGCCGTTCAAAATACATCAGTTCTCCGTTAAGAGTCATTTAATACCACTCCGGAGACCCGCATGCACTTTTCCTCGGAGGACCCAAAATTGTCGTGAGCATAATCCAATAGATACACAAACTTACAATGCAAACCCTCAACACCTAATTCACGAAGACAAACCCACAAATAAGACTAGATGTGCAGTGTAAAGTCGATTTGATAGCATTTAGCTTCTTGTGGAGTATGGACCTTTCATGAGACCAAAATACAACTTGGTAATAATTGTATACTATCCTAACACCAAAATACATCATAAAAGGTCGTTTGTATATTGTATATCGTTTCCAAGTCCCAACTCAAATTAACCAACCTCTAGCTCTGGAATTTGCCTCAATTTAAAGCCCTTACATATCCTCACTAAGTTTCTTTGTCAGTCATATTGTGGTTCAAAGTCAATGTCAAAGTACCTAATATTTGTTTTCTCAACATTCACAGACTTAACTTTCATGTCTTTGCACTCAACTTTAAATATAACCAAACCCGTATGAGCCAGAGGTAACGAATAATTTCCAATAATATTGCCTCCTCACATGAATATAATTCTAAACATACATATAAGTATATAACCTTTATTTTCTTTTTTATTACACATATGCATGTATATATATCTCAAAGAAATTTTCGTATTATACTTGACTAACACATTTTCAAAACCACTCTAATTGTGGTATCAAACCATTTTTCATGAGTATGTTATAATTTGAAACATATATTTAAATATTTATCTTTAATTTATTTATTAATTTCATGCTCGCCTGTTCCTATTTCACATAAATAACAATTACATAAACTGTTATAATATACCTATATATAATATATTATATTGTATATACAGTACTCCTGCTATTTGTGTTAGTTATTATAAAGTAGCTGATAAAATACTAGCGTATGAATTGCCAATATACATTGTAATAAAATTGTGTGAACCCAGACTACACTAATGAGAAATTATTCTCTTCCCCCGCTAGACTTTTCGATCTGTATTTACCTAAATAAAATAATCAACCCGTATAATGGTTGTTTGCTTCATCATCATCATATCAGCCGAAAGACAACGTTGTTTACTTACCTAATACTTAATATTATTTAATAGTTTGCAATATGCTAACCTTAACCTTAGGCTCACACTGTTTTCAAATTTAAAACTATACATATTCTAGATGCAATTCAGGATAGAATACCCATTCCCAAAACTCAAAATATCCTACTCAGGTTGAAAAAGAATTTATTATCAACTAAATACTGATTTGAATTTCTAATATTGATATCAATTCCGAATTAAAAACGTGTAATTATAATAAATATAATTATATGAATTGTCAATAAATGACCCTGTCCATACACATAACAATTCATCTGCCATGCTTTACCAATCGATATAAAGAAAAGGTAAAGCAATATCCTAAATAATAACCAGTTATGACGTTGGCATAAATTACAAACTAAAATTAATTCGAAGGAACGTCTTCATTCATATTTTCGGAAATTGTCACTAACGATATTTGTAAAATTAGTTCCTGAACTCGCAATACTGCTTACTTTGCTAATAATATTATCACAAATATAATTATTGGATCTACGTATTGAGTTTAAATTGAAACGAGAGTTTCTTTTTTTTTTTTTTTCCACACTAAATCTTTCACACAACAGAGATTTATAGAAGTTTCATTTACCACATTATTCTACCTATTAATTTATCGACACCTTTATACTACCAATTTCTGTCAGTAATTCTATTTAAAACCCTAAGAAATCTCCTGTGTGTCAATATCTCATCTTTTCATAAAATTTGTCACCTTACGTAATAACATCTACAATCATACCGAATTTTTGTTCCAAAACTGGCAACATTATTCTGGCATGTCAAAATCGATAACCTTACTTTTTTTCTCAAAACAATCGATCGTAATATTTGATCTTACAAAGATATACTTTATTTCTATCTAGTACAAATGTTCTTATAAACAAATTTTGTACAATTGCACTTTGATTAGATTTACGTATTTACCTATTGAATTATACGAAACATCAACTTACTACTCCGCTAATGTATTTCGAATCTAGCAACATGTACATGGAAAGTATTCGAGATCTGTGTTGTCAAAGGTATTTACGGATAACGGCGCCAAATTCTAATTGTGAAAGCAGTATAACATCTCCATGGCGAAATATTATCAACATCAAAATAATAATAAAAGAAACCATAGTTTCTAGATGTTGTACAAGAAGTACTAGAATTGATCATATAGTGGAAGAATTATCGAAATGATCATATTACTCAGATGTTTTTATAATCAAAAGTGAATTTGCCACAATGTGATATTCTACAACTACTCCTCTTTATATATTCTACATCAAGAGAATGAATAAGCATGCCTACAAATTTATATTCAGTTTTGTATGTATATCTATGAACATAAGAAGAAACTTCAATTTGCTAAGGTTAGTAAAAATACTTTAAAACCTTTTAATTGTGACATATATCTAGGAATACTAAACATAGAATAAGCTTTTGTATATTCTAGATCCTAGATAATTGTTTATTCATTTCCTGTCTAATGTCTAAATAACCTTAATTAACCCGTGATATTGAAATTAACCATGAATACTACTACCTACTTACATTGTATTTTATGAATTGGTTCATTAAGGTTTTGTTATGAATGCTTAAAATCAGCCTAAGAAGCTTTCACTACTGCACCAGACAACTGAATTTCATTAAATTACCTAAATTACCAAAGCTGATTTAAATTACCTACTGTATAAAATTGCCATAACATTTTTCTTTAATTTATTTTGAAAACCCTAACTAACAATATTTCCTTTACTAACCTCTCTATTATCTTATTTTCAGAATACTATATTCTAAATGTAAAGAGGTTTATATGACAAAATTATTTATTGTCAAGATCAGTGCTACTAAACAACAAATGTATAAACATCATCGGGTAAGCATTTCTTTTGATACTATTATGAAGTATTTATTAACATCTTTGTTATTTGATTATACACTTACAATATCCTTATGCATAGAGAATGTCATAGCATTGACACAAAGAACATCTAAACTCTTAAATAAATACTTATCACTCACAGAAGTTTCATTCTTTTCTATGTAGGAATCGAACCCACTATTTGATCAAATGTTATTCATCTATAAGTTGATCCTAGAAACACTGAGATAAATTGCAAACAGCATACTGTATAAACTACAGATAATAATATAATACTCCTTAATTAAATTCTACCAATAGAGGTTGAGGAACTACATTAGATACTGGTTTGTCACTTAAAATAAAATATAAGTAATTATGATGATAATATCATTATGATTATTATAACCTAAGTAAAGATTCTATACACAAATTTTGGCTCTTTAATCTGACTGAGTGTTGAAACTTGTATCTGGGTTAATAAAACTTTGTAACAAATTAAAACTTATTTACTTACACTCAAGTATAATCACACTCACTAAAGTTTCATTTTCTGTATAGGAATCGAACCCACTATTAGATCAAATTTGATGTTAATCCTGGAAGCATTAAATAAAGTTGCAAACTGCACATTGTATTAACTTCACATATAATAAAATACAACTCCTTGATTAAATTCTACCATTGTAGTTTGAGTATGATACTGATTTGTAGTCACTTTAGATAATATGATAAAAGTACTATTTCATTATGATTATTATAACCCAAATAAAGATCTATACACAAAACTAGACTATTTAATCCGACTCAATGCCAAACATTTAAACTTATGTACATAACTTCTTGGTTAATAAAACCTTGTAACAAATAAAGGACCAACATTCATGTATAATGTTCACACATGAACACCATGTAAATCCTGACCCAAAACAACTAATTATGGATCACTCAAATAGTGCCTTGTGTGGGCATCAAACCCAAAACACAAAGTAAATCCTGACTCAAAACAACTAATTATGGATCGCTCAAATAGTAGACATGTGTGGGAATCGAACCCAGAACACAAAGTAACAGGCTGTCTTGACCGCTAGTACATTCAGTACACATTAATTTTGCATACCCTAATTTAATCTAACAATATAATAATCATAAACATCTAAATATATTAGTTCTATTTATTGATTTATTAACTGTAACTATCTTATTTTAAATTGTTATCCTAATTTATTTATTTATTATATCTCATGTTAGATTTATCACTAACTACCATGTACCCATTTGATCTCATTGTAATTGAACCATGTTCTTATGAGAATTAAAGACTTTAAATCTTAACTTACTTGTCATTATATATACATGCAGGAATTGAACCCACAACAATAATAAATTC
This sequence comes from Pseudoips prasinana, assembly GCA_951640165.1. Classification (NCBI taxonomy): domain Eukaryota; kingdom Metazoa; phylum Arthropoda; class Insecta; order Lepidoptera; family Nolidae; genus Pseudoips; species Pseudoips prasinana. Next base: position 18,293,738 of record OX621245.1, read on the forward strand.
TAATAGTTATTCTGAATCTCAACCTCAATTCACCTATTTAAATTGATACATTTAATTCATCACTTGACTTTATACATGCAGGAATTGAACCCACAACTATAATGAATTCTAATAGTTATCCTGAATCTCAAACTCAATTCACCTATTTAAATTGAAACATTCAATTTATCACTTGACTTTTCTTTTAATATCTGCATTTGCTATTTTCATATCCTATCAGTACATTTCCTAAACCATATTCAAAATAACCTATTTTTATTAAATTATTTGATCATAGAAGTTGACAGTTTCATGTTCAAACTCAGTTTTTTAACAGACTTCAAAAGAAGTTTACTATTAATTAATTACAATGATACAACCAAAGAATTAGCTGTCTCAGTAAATCAGCAGTATTATTATTAATGGTATCACCTGATGGTCAATAGTTACCATAGCCTATTATGTTAATCTACCTAAAAATAAACAGGAGTTTTATATCACTACATTAAAGAATGAGTACAGGACTTTCATGATAGTATGTGGATATCATATTTAGTTTTCTTAAGTAATTACTATATGTATTTGGCTTTTCTAAATAACCAAATGAATGACCCACCTGATGGCATTATCTATAAAGGGAGTGATTTTGTTTCATAAGTACTTGAATGAAACAATTTATTGAAATTACATTATGTTTAAATATTTATGCATACTGAGAAATCAAATGTTACAATGCCTATAGTAACATCATGTGATTTTATCTCATTATATCCTTTCACAACAGCTTAAACATAAACTTGTTGTGAAATATATCTACCATACCTTCTACTATATCACTAATTATATAACAATTCTAATTGATTTTCCTATACCTTAATTTATTCTTGTACTACTAGTTGAATTATTTATATCTCTAATAATTTAATTATTTTCTTTCAGTTATTATAACAACAAATACTGAGATTGTTAACCTCATTCTACAACTACCAGAGATACACCTGCATGAACCGCTACTACTATTGAATACTCAAGATTAGAAAGAAGTTTAACTTTTAAGTAATTGATTTGTCTGTTTCTCCTTTCAATACCCTTTCTCACGTCATCAATTATGTGCAGCTAAGAACTGCACCTTATAACCTATAATTCAATCAAACCAGCTTAAACACTTTCCTATCTAACTTTATATATAAATTACTGAAAATACTAATTAAAATAAAGCCTATATATAGTTATTATTTATAATTATAGTAAGTAAATACATTTTTTATACCTAAGTGCACCTGCCATGATCTCTCTGCACTACCCTAAGGTTGACTGTCAGAAAATGCCTTTGGCATTAAGTCCGCCTATGTACATTTCAATAGTACTGAAGTATAAATAAATAAATAAATATCCTGGTAAACGGCGCCACCAATTATGTAACTACCCACCACCCCCTTATACTAAATTTTTTTTTTTTATGTGTTCCCTAACACTGAACCTGATCATCCTAACTAAAGGCATACAATTTAATATCTAACTGAACCAAACTCTTATGTGTCTAATAAGGAATACTCCTTGATACTAATATGATCCTAAATTTTCTTAACTTAAATCATGAATTTATATTCTTGCTGGATTTGATTGAAACAAGTTGATTTAAATTGGCCAGTGATTCGTCTAGTATGGTAGGAACCTATGTTGCACATAGTAAACCAAGAACTTTTTGAAAAGGAGAACAAACCAATCAATCCTCAATTAACTTTATCCTAATCATAAATAAACTTTCTAAACTTGAGGTAATTGTACAAGAGTGACAGAACTAATGAAGCCTAGTTTACCCTAAATTAATTACCATAATGGTATCTAAAATCTTATTAGAACTTTATTTCAATATATAAGACCATAAATATGTTATTATATTATATTGTGTATTTTGTTTTAATTCTATAATTTCTCTGATAAACATAAAGGTTTCATACTACTTCTTATTGGATTATAACTTATTTTCATAAAGGATATTATGTTATTTGATAAGTCCTATTGAATGAATGTCTTGTTGATATTGTCTAATTAGATTATATGTATGTTTCCTAAATGAATTGTTTGTTTTAATTCACACATCTTGAAATATAATAGTTTAATTCAGTAATAATATATATGTTTTCCTTAAAATATTGTTGAGATTGACTTTATATCTTTTCTAGATTATTCTAGCTTGTTTGTAGATTATACTAGAATATCATAATATTCAATATTATTTTATTTGCGGCTATGGTACTCGCCCAAATCTCCCCGCGAGTATACAGTAGTCTCCGGCTCCATAGGGTCAAGACTTCCTCCGCCTCTGGACAACAATTGTCCTTAATATGGGTACTCTTTTATTCTAATTACAGAAAGGTCTGTGTAGGTTGTTAGTCATAGTCAATGTCCTTTAAAACAAGAGACATGAGAGGGCTTATTCTTTTGACTACCCTATCCTTTACTTATTTATTACAAGAATATATATGACTCTAGTTCATAATATATATATATTATATCAAGGAAAACATTTATATATGGATAATATTTATAATTAACCTTATGTAATAACACAGAAGCCTTAATTTCTCATAAGTAACTTCTTGGATTCACCAATGTTGTAATATCTTCAGAAAGCTTATTCAATATAAGCAAGTTAATTTGAAAATGGTTCTAATCGCAACCACTGGTTTGACTGTTAACAAAGTCAACCCATAATAATACTTCATCATTGTATTATTATTATTTGAGTCATCTGCTCAAGGAACTTCGCATTCCTGTCAAGGTTCAACAATTCTTGAACTTCAACATCAATTGTACAAGTAATACTATCTTGTATCACTTGTGAAGATTTAGTTCTTTGTATTCATTACCCAAGTAATGACCGCTAGATATGAAAGCATTCAATATCAGTAAGAAAATCTGCATATGATTCTAATTGGAACCACTTATATGACTATTAACTGAGTCAATATTAGTATAATCAATACTTTGAAGGTGTGTTATTAATCATTTGTGATTATTGTCAAAAATCAATGATCTCTTGATCTTCAACATGGTAGGTAGAGATGTTTCATAATAACATCATTGGAACTTTTGTAAGGTTCTACTAATCTTCCATAGATCCTTAAAAGACTGCTTTGCGGCCGGTCTTAAGTACCAAGACATCATTATGAAACTTAATATTTCCGGTTAATCCTAAACACAGCACGTCATGTTTGCTGTTGTAGAATAGCCTCTACTATCTTCCATAGAGAACTAAATAAGACTGTCAGTGACCGGTCTTAAACAAACAAGACATCAGTTTTCTCTTCCACTGATAGTACATGTATTCAAAACTAACCCTATAAGGGATTTAACATCAGGTAAATAGTTAACTGCTATTAACCCAGTTAATAATTCAGGAACTTTTAATTAAAGTTATTATATTAATTACTATCTAACATTGATAGCTTTCATTCAATAATAGATATAATTCTGGTTCTATCGTCTAGTTAGTTTAAACATAGAATTAGTTTTAAAGTATTTGTCTTATAAATACATAAGTAATACAACTTTGGGACATCATTCCCATTCATCCCAACATATCCGTGAATGAGAATAGAATTGTTTTACCATCTAGACTCAACTAAAATTACCGAGCATTCGTAATAATGTAACACTTTAAATAAAAGTAACAAAGCCTCACCTGTGTTCAAAGCTTACCAACCAACACGAGATGACGCTTCCTTCATTATCTCTCCTTTAAAACAATTGATACAACCAATATTCAGCCGATCCTCCACTCTAATTACACCAGAAACGACGCTCGCTCCTAAATCTTCTATAGGACTCCTGAAACCACACTTAAAACTTCTGAAACAACTTTTTCTTTCGTTAGCGTCTAGCGCGAAGCGTCGCCATACTCCTGACAGTCCTCCATCCATATTGCCAAAATGCGTCGTCAATAATGCCACATCCGGTCAGTCTCATTAATTAAATAAATGTAATCTGCATAATCACATAAAAATAAATAGTTAATCTTCTATAAAAACGACAGTTAGTATTATATTACACATATAAATTTATTAATACATTATCCATTATTGTATATGAATAATAAGTAGCTGTTTTGTGAAACAATCATTTTTCCCGGTAATCCTATAACTGTTCCCATTGGTCGATTTCAAGATTAGAGAAGGGGCTTATCTTTATAGTAACTAGTGATGTCCCTATATGTAAATTATTACGATAATTGAACAAATGTTAAGCTTGTTCCACACATATTTGCATCGATTAGTCTAAATTTGATAATCAGGCATAATACGAATTAAAATACTATAAATCAGTTGTTATATTTTGTTTCATTTAAAAGATATTTTGCAACACGCCAGCTAAATTATAGTACGATTAGCTGGACGAAGGATATGTGAATAATCTCAACGTGACGAGCCAGTATGGTTAGTTACAGCGTTAATAAGCAGAATTGTCGATACTGGGCAGTGGAGAATCCGAGGCAAAAACATGAACGACCTCTGCACAGCCCAAAAGTCGTTGTGTCCGGACCAATTATGCCTTTAACAGACTGCTAATTTTCATGAAGATCGACGAGGCCGAGCGCTCAATGTGAATAGTGAGCGTTATTGCGATATGCTGCGAAACTTTTGGAGCCCAGAGTTGCAGGAGTTACAAGGTTTGAATTCAAGAACGTGGTCCCAATAAGACGGAGCCACTTCTCATACATCAAATCAATCAATTGAAGTTGTTTATGAATTATTCCCTAATAAAGTCATTTCACGTAGAGGTAACGTCAACTGGCCTCCCAGAAGTCCCGATTTAAGCCCACTTGACTATTTCCTATGGGGATACCTTAAAAGTGAGGTCTATGAAAATAATCCGACGAACTTAACGCAATTGAAACAAACATCAGGTCAGAAATGGCAGCACTATCGAGAGCTGTGTGTCAGCGGGTTATCACCAATTTTCGTTCCAGATTAGAAGAGTGCCAGCAGCGTAACGGTCACCATTTGGATAACATTATCTTTTCTAAATAATTTTCCATTTTGTATTCTAATAATGAACAATAAAAAATACTTCATCGCTAGTAGTTTTTTTTTTATTGAACAAACAAATACGATACTATTTCTGGACACCTTGTACAAATAAATAAAATTGAAGTGTCTGTTTGTAATATTGAAATAACGGTTGTTTACTACATAAATATGAACATTTATACGGTCACATTTGGTGGAGTAAGTAAACCTAACTTGACATGGACTTCTCTTGGCGCTTGACGGGATAGCCCCGGGTATTCTGCGCCGGTAGTGCTCTCCTTTTGCGCCATATCCCGGATAGTTGGGACACGTACCCTGGGAGAGCTCAGGATTACCCTCCCCTATTGCTGACTCCTGCTAATCCGGCACAGCGACTGAAACAAACAGATCGCTGTCTCCCCGGAGTTTCCTCGAGTCGAGTCGAAGTCAAAGTCAAAGTCGAAGTCGAAGTCGAAGTCGAAGTCGAAGTAGAAGTCGAAGTCGAAGTCAGTAGCATTTTGAACGGGCGCCCTCATGGAACCTTATTCAGTCCCTCGATGAGCTGGTTCCAGAACTGAGCTTCCGCTATAGTGATCGATCCGACAGCCTCTTTTGCAGTTTGGCTTCAGACGTCCTAATCTGTCAACGGAAATGGCAGTCATGTGTATAAAACAAACAGTAAGGTATTATACCGACAGGAAAACACTTATATATGCGTGTTTTCTTGATCTCTCAAGGGCCTTCGATAGGGTGTCTTATGATATTCTTTGGCATAAACTGCTTGAAGAGACTACTGTGCCGAGGGAGTGGGTATTTCTCCTCAGATACTGGTATAGTAATCAAAAGAATGCTGTCAAGTGGGTCAACACGCATATATCAAGAATATCATTTGAAATGCGGTGTGAGGCAAGGCGGATTGACTTCCCCGAGTCTGTTTAATTTATTTGTAAACCAACTGATTGGTGGGCTCAGTAGAGCCAAGGTCAGTTGCTCAATTGATGGTGAAATGGTTAATAATATTAATTACGCAGATGATATGGTTTTATTGAGTCCCGATGATATGGTTTTATTGATGTTATTGAGTGGAGTTAGTGGGCTTAGGAGGCTTCTGGGTATTTGTGAAGCTTATGCCCTGTCGCATGGACTCAAATATAATACTAGTAAGAGTGTTATCATGCTATACAAAGCAGGAAACAAGGCTCCCTCTAACGTGCCGCCAATTAAGATCGATGGGTCAGCACTCGTTAGGGTGTCCAAGGTAAAATATTTGGGTCACATGCTGACAGACCGGCTGCACGACGATGAGGACATAGAAAGGGAAAGGAGGGCGTTGGCAGTCCGCTGCACTATGCTGGCCCGCAGATCCGCACGCTGTACTACAGATGTAAAACTGTTACTTTTCAGAGCCTTCTGTCAGACTTTTTACACGTGCAGTCTGTGGATCAGCTTTACGCGGCGGGCCACACAGGCGAAAAATCCGTTGTTTACTACATAAATATGAACATATTATTATATACGGTACATACACCAAAATATTTTTTTTTACAATTTTTGTCTGTCTGTCTGTTTGTTCCGGCTAATCTCTGAAATGACTGGACCGATTTAGATGGAACTTTTATTGGCAGGTAGCTTATGTAATAAGGAGTAACTAAGGCTACGTTTATTTTAGAAACAATCTTTTATTTTAGAAACTTTTCTTTTCTTTAAAAAAGCAAGTAGAAACGAAATATACTAATTAACACGCGGACGAAGCGCAGGTAAAGCCATTGTCATCTATATAAATAAATAAAATAGGAGTGTCTGTTTGTAATATTGAAATATCCGTCGTTTACTACATAAATATGAACATATATGCGGTACATACACCAAAATAACAATTTTTGTTTGTCTGTCTGTTGGTTCCGTCTAATCTCTGAAATGACTGGACCGATTTTGACGGGACTTTTATGGGCAGGTAGCTTATGTAATAAGAAGTAACTTAGGCTACGTTTATTTTATAAAAATTCTTTTATTTTAGAAAAAAATAAGAAAAAACGAAATAAACTAATTAAGACGCGGACGAAGCGCAGGCACAGCTTGTCATCTATACAAATTAATAAAATTGGAGTGTCTGTTTGTAATATTGAAATATCCGTTGTTTACTACATACATATGAACACATATACGGTACATACACCAAAATAAATTTGTCTGTCTGTCTGTCTGTCTGTTTGTTCCGGCTTATCTCTGAAATGACTGGACCGATTTTGACGGGACTTTTATTGGCAGGTAGCTTATGTAATAAGGAGTAACATAGGCTACGTTCACTTTAGATTCTTTTTTATATTAGAAAAAACAAGAATAAATGAAATAAACTAATTAACACGCGGACGAAGCGAAGGTACAGCTAATTGTCATCTATACAAATAAATAAAATTGCAGTGACTGTTTGTAATATTGAAATAACCGTTGTTTACTACTTAAATAACTTTCTCTTTATCTCTTGGTGCCAAATTTCAAAATTGTAGGCCAATGGAAAGTTATATTAAACTTAGTATGTGAGTCTGTGAAACATTTTATAATGAAAATGAATATATGCGAAATAAATAGTCGTGTTTTTTTCTGTATACCGTTTCTGACAGAAACGGCATACAACATTTTAATGAAATGGCCTATCCTTAGTTATTCACATTCATTACACAGTTTCTCAAAGTGAGTCTTTCACGTATGTTAGGACGACTTTTTTGTTGTAGGTTACATTGGTCATCATTTAAAATTGGACGAAGTGGCGGGTAACAGCTAGTTTATTTATAAATTTTAACAACAATGTGCTATGTTATCTAGTTAATAAGCGCGCAATAAATACATGTATGTATACCATACAAAATAGTAGAAGATAGCTTACAAATTATATATAATAGCTGGTGCCACTGTCACTACTTACTTCTAGCTTAATCTAAAAAATAACTTTTAAAACAAATAAGCAATATAATTTTAAGAAAACCTAACCTATAAATAACCTAACTAAGAAATAAACTAAAGACTACTTTGCTACTGTTATTTAAAAAAATGACCGATATCATCAACCAAAAAATTAAAGAATAGATATAAATTGTGCTAAAGTACAGTCAGTAAGTCAAATAAAGTAAAATAATAATCAACGATGCATTAATCCCATTAGATGAGGTTGCGACCCCGGCATTGATAGGTCTTATATAACATTTTGTGAACAAAACCATAGCACGATCTAAATCGATGATTACGCCATCTACTAACAAAAATATAAACCTGTAAAGCGGTAAAATTAAGAAGTGTGCATAGTTTTTGGGTGAGATTTAGGCGATCATCTATTGATTAAGTTTTGGACTACCTTTTATTTCAAGCATTTATTTATTTTAACCGATAAACCAAATAAGTTCCACGATTTGAAACGATATTACCATCATCTAGTTACAAAATTGTGAACTGGTAGATCAGTAAAATTAAGATGATATTTTTTAGGTCCGATCATCTCGTCACGAACAATTTATACTACGCTAACTCGAATTTAAGTTAAATTCGTTTTTTATCTCAATTTGATAAAAATGTTATATCTCAATTTGATTAGTTTGTTATAAAAATTACAAAAAAAAAGAAGTAACAAATCTTATAAAACCCTAAATTATTACTTAGACAACAACGACCAGGACATTTAAGCAACTTGGCAAAAAAACGAATTTCTCTAAAATTTGAGTTGGCGTAAATTGTTGGTGTCGATTTATTTAATTAGTTTTGGATTACCTTTTTTTAACAACAAATTATTCCCTGGATTGCTTTATTTTTAACTAAAAGACCAAATACCAATTTACATGCGTTTAACTAAAAAAAAAACAGATTTTCATAAAAACTTACATCCCCTATTTTAGTCGTCCTTAGGGGTGGAATTTCCAAAATCCTTATACATATTTATTTTAATTTTTAACTGCAACGCCATATGCCAAAGCCTTTAACATCGAAATGACGGATTTTCATAAAATCTTTCAACCCTTATTTTACTCCTTTACGGGTGGTATTTTCAAAAACTCTTCTTCAAATCTCTAACTCCAGCCGTTTAGGCTGTGCGTTGATATGTCAGTCAGTCAGTATAAACTTACATCCCCTATTTTACGCCTTTGGGAGTGGAATTTCCAAAAATCCTGCAATAAATATATATTTTTAACAGAAAGGCCAAATACCTATTTTCATGCGTTTAACTTAAACTTGTTGACACATTTTTCATACAAACTTACATCCCCAATTTTACGCCCTTAGGGGTGGAATTCTCAAAAATTCTGAAATACCAAATACTAATTTTTATGCGTTTCACTTAAAATTGACACATTTTTCATACAAACTTACACCCCCTATTTAACGTTCTTAGGGCTGAATTTCCAAAAATCCTGAAATACATATTTTTTATTTTTAACTATAAGGCCAAATACAAATAATCGTGCGTTTAACTTAAAAATTGTCACATTTTCATATAATAATAATAATATGTATTTATTTTCTCTTCACAAACAGTACGCTTACATTATAATAATCTAATACGGAATACTTCATTTGTGAGAGACTGGTGCCCGAGATAGGTATTCTAGGAATACCTGTGTTACAGGTCACCAGGCCCCCTGATCTACTTATACACTTAGATCTTATATTAGACTAGGCGATTTACAAGATATAACGAAGAGATATACAAAAACATAGGTAAGTAATTACTAAAGTAGCCTATTGTAATGTGTGTGTGTGTGTGTATGTGTGTGTGTGTGTGTGTGTGTGTGTATGTGTGTGTATGTGTGTGTGTGTGTGCGTGTGTGCGTGCGTGTGTGTGTGAATGTGCGTGCGTGTGTGGTTGTGTGTGTTTATGTGGATGTGTGAACAGTATGTGTGCTTGAGTGAGACTGGAAGCGTGAATGTGATTGCGTAAAGAATTCGCTGAAGTTAATGTTTAAAGTAAATAGTTTTTCCGTTCTATGATAGTCAAGAGTCTTTAACCAATTGGATATTGCCAGTTTACAAGCTGATTTACGAAGTGGGAATATTGACAAATATGTGTTAACTTTATTGTAGAGATTTGGACCCAGAAAGCAGTAGAATTTGTGAGAAAGACTTGTTCGGAGAAAGCTAGTGGGACAGACATTGCCTTTTTTACGCTTGTCTTTATTCAGATTTGGGTCGTATACCAGTTGGGTATGTTGTTTCATTATAATGGCTAATATAAAGGACTGCCTTACTGTTAGAATGTCCCAAGTCTTATAGAGTTCGTAAGTTGGGTAGCGGAAGGGTAAGCCCGCTCCAACTTTCATCACAGCTCTTTGCGCCCTTTCAACTTCAAGTAGGTGGACTTTACCTGCGCCACCCCATATGCCAATGCAATAGGTCACTATAGAATGACAAAGCGCGTGATAGACCATTTTGATAATACGTAGATCGGCCACATGTCTTAACGTTTTGAATATATAGATCAGCTTACGCAGCCTGGAGAGTAGCACATAAACTTACATCCCCGATTTTTCGCCCTTGGGGGTAGAATTTCCAAAAATCCTGAAACACGTTTTTTTTTATTTTTAACTGGAAGGCCAAATACCAATTTTCATACCTTTAACTTCAAAAACGGCAAAGTTTCATACTAACTTTGTACCCCCGTTTTACCCCTTTAGGGATTGAATTTCAAAAAATCCTTCCTTATTCCTTGTCTACGGTATAAAAAAAACATTTTTGCAAAATTTCAGCTTTCTAGATCCAAGGGTTTGGGCTGGGCGTTGATGAGTCAGTCAATCAGTCAGTCAGGACTTCTCTTTTTATTTATATAATATATAGATAGATAGATACCAGCAATCATTCTGACATTTCAATTTACTATTAGAATATTTTTGTGCTTATCAGTACATGTTTACACTATTAACCTACACCAACTGTAAAAATAAATACAACTATTTACCTTAGCAAACCTATATCACCTTCGCATAAAACTAGTATCAGCAGTAAACAGTAGAATATGATTTAGATGTCGACTGAAGGTAAAAAAGTGATTTGCCCACAAGTGTACCGACTCGAAGCGGAGTAGGTATGTAGCAAATATGAGAAGAATTTTCCACAATTTGCTTACACGACCATTCTTATTCACATTTCATACAAAGCAAAAGTTGATTGAAACAGAAATAAAGTTAATGTAATCCTTTTTATGTGTACTGTTTCATTCTTGGTTGGTACTTAATCTTTTAGATGTGTTGAGAAATAAAAGTAGTAGTATGAGGTGACATAAAATATATGAAGATTAATAGACGTCTGACGACATAACCTTTGTTTCACTAGTAGAAACTTTCCAAAGACTTACACACACACACACACACAAAAGTGCAGACGTTTAAAATACATTAGTTTCAACGCGCAACTTTTATAGCGTACATCATGCATAATGAATGAAGAATACATAGAGAATGTTGAAAATGTTGAATTCATAACATTGGAGTTTTTAGATGACCGATGGAAAATTATTTTTTGCCAGTTTGTTATAATTATGCTTATTTCTGAAATAACTAAAGGGCTAATTAAAAAAACATGCGTCTAAATTGTGCATCTTATGAGTTAGATACAAACTACCAACAAAGGTTGCTGTAGTATAACTTTTTAAAGTTCAGTACATCCGAATTAAACCATTGTCTTTTATATTTTGGTACTTCTAACGATTTCTCAAAATTGTCTATCAAATCTTTTTCAATACAATCACATTTAGTGATTTGAAATTAGCAATGTCTTTTTTATAGAACAGCATGCCAACCGAGCTAGTGGGTGACCTGATGGTAAGTGATCACCGCCGCCCTTGGTTAATGGCAACACTAGAGATTAAGTGCATTGCCGGCCTTTAAGGAAAGAATAAACTGCCGGCCTTCAAGAAAGGCTCGCTTCATGAAGGTTTTTCGTTTTAAATGTCTGTTTATTGTGAGTCTACTGTCATTGATAAAAAAGAACTAGGCTTTTGATTTAAATTTTATAAAGTCTTCAGTAATTAACCATAACAAAAACTGTTTTTAAAGGAAACGAAAACTTAGCTCACGAACGGCTTCTGAAAATTCACGCCCTAAAAATTATGAAACACTACATTCGAAAAAGTGTTTTGGACATTTTTCAATTTGAAACAAATAACTAACACGTAATATATTTTCATGTTTTTAATAGTAATGTTCAGAAGATTGCCGTTCCCCGTAGTCGTATGCTATCTACCTTAACAAAACAATACATTCTTACAGTAGTAAGTAAGTTATCTTAAGATTTAAGGCAAAGTGGCCTATTAAGATAAAAATATCCAGGTTGTACCACACAATGCCACGTACCCCACACTAAGCAAAACATGTACCGTGGATACGAGAGATCGGATAAAAATACTTATATAGTTTATTTGTACATACAAAACAAATATTTCTTGTTATGTATCTCTTTGCGAGGATCGAACCCGGAACATTTGGATCAGAAGGCAGATTCACTACCAATTGAGTTATGAGATACATGTTTATCTCATTATTTTATTTCGACTTACATTTTTGTTACTTTAATAAATAATATTTGACTATGTTTATGATCTGCATTGTGAGCTTGTCAAGTACAAGTGTATTTGAGTACCCAAGTGCTGAATAATTTTAGTGATTTCATTATTTATCTTCCAAGGATCAGAAGTTCCTTCAGGCGTGTTCTTTCAAAAGGTTTTGTCATGAGCTGGGTTTACACTATGCAAATTAGAAGCATTATTCTATACTATCCGTAAAATACTTAGACATCTATTAACTTAAAATATTTGAGATTTTTTGTATCTACACCATTGAAGAGATAATGTGACTGTATTTTAATTGATAATTATAATAATGAGTTAAAAATGGATATGTCTTAAATTGGATACCAGATGTTTTGAAATCGCAAACAAGCCCCTATCGTATTAACCCTATTGGATACAGGGTTAATACAATAGGGGGTTGTTTACTTAGTGAGTATTGACTACAATCGTCCTTTTTAAGAATGAAAGAAATATTTTTTGGGTAAGATATTTATATGTAATTATTTTATAAATTTCAGATTATTAGCAGAAGTAGAGGTTTAGATATACAGCTATGATAGCTGGACCGATAGATTGCCATTTTGATACAGAATACAAAAAAAAAGATTTCATAGTTATTATTGTCACGGCCCGCATCCGAGTCATCGACATAAGTAATCTGATATTTATAAATATCCGGACACGTACACGGATGAAGGGATGCTTTTGATCTCAATGTGACACAAATTGAACAATGGAGTGTGAAACGATCGCAGATAAATTCCATATTTTCAGTTTTGCTGTTCGAAATACTTAATGAAATTTTTCATCTGCTTGTCGTGAAAAACATTTTAATGCTCATACTCCTATTTATTCGGAGCCGGCGCTATGTGGGTTTTTTCTTTTTTGTCTCTTCTTCAAACCATTTTATTTCCGCCGTACATCTCTAGTCATATAAACTTTCACCAATTGTTATATCTTCCTCCGCCTCACTTTTTCAACACTAGATTCGTTATATTTTATTTCCAGCATTTTTTAGGTTTTACTTTAATTAGTCCTGAATGCGTATTAAACACTATGCATATTTAATTCTATTTTAGCGTAACCCTAGCAATTTGAGATACGATAGCAAGTGCATAGATAAAATATATTATATTTAACATAAAATTATACATATACATCCAAAATTCATCTAATTTAACTAGTAAAACTATAATAACATGCCTATGTACAGGCACCAGCACATCAAGCTACCCCAATCTGTCAATTTTCCCCAGTAGATAGTGAACCTTATACTTCTGTGATAAAGTTCAAAATCTATAAAAGAAATTTGACAGATTGGGGTAGGTGGATGTGCTGGCGTCTGAACCATTTTAGATTAGCCGGCAAATTACGACAATAGTTTTTGCCGTCCGCAGACAAATTCATGTTTTATTTTTCAGTCGTGTTTATTGTGTACAACGTTTTGTGATGAGATAAAAATATATTCTATTCTATTTTAATTAATTTAGCTGCGATATATAATAAGTTTATGATTACAAAGACGCACATAGAACCGTACTTAGAGATAAACCATTTTAGATCCCAAACAGTAGATACTGATTTCAATAAAATATTTTTCATCTGAAATGGACCTTGTACTCAACATTAAACGGTTGAAATACGAGTGGCTCGTAGACAACATTAATCTCTTCTAAGAAGTATGTAGAGGTATATGCGAGCAAGCCTGGATTATCTATTACTAATCTAGAGGTATGTAGGTTATAGTATTTTACAGTATATTTTGCCAATATCAAGGTGAAATTAATATTTTAGTTTTTTTAAAGATATTAGATGGGTAAATACACATGGATTACGATAAAACTATACAGCTAAATGATATTCTAGATTTTCAGCTTAGACCAAACTGTCAGTCTCAGAATCTCAATTTCGTAATTGAAATTGAAGTTTTGATGAGAAACGAACCATGAGATATTCATACTTAGCTGTAGAATGAAGGATGGTTTCATTACATTTTTTGTTTACCCTCAGAAGCTAATTAAATAGCTGTAATTGTCTTCTGGACTAATTTGGTTTTCTCTTTTTTTTTGAGAGCACCGTTATGTTTTTAGTTGCTGCCTGCTGAAATCAAGTCAATTCATGATTTACAAACGGATTTTAAAGAATCTAAATTAATAAAGATTTAAATGGTTTCTATTAATCAATGCTTAGGGCCACCTGTCAGTAAAGAGGAAGTACATTTTTTAAACATCCTTGTATTTCTATAGATATGTATATTTTTTAATAGTTTTATAGTATTTACGTAACTTACTACATTTACATTAATCACAAAACAAAATGGACTATCTATATTAAATAAAGTAATAAGTAAGTCTCGATTAAGTAAAATATTGTATTTAAAATTACTGATACTGATTATAATTCCGAAGATATAAAGAAATAATATATACTATACCTTTTCCAGTTGCTGACCACATCGTGACATATATTGTCAAACATGCTTTCTGATATTTATATGCATCAAAGCGTTCATTCCATTCCATCTAAACGCTTTTATTTTACGCCAGGTGATAAGCCCAAAAACATATTTACGTAAGTTACAGTAAATTATATGTGAGAGCAGCGACGAATATTACCATCCCATCTAATTTCGTGGGTGACGTAGAAGGGGTTCTAATAAATAACTTTGTAAGTCATTAAATATTAACATATTTGGTTTAATTAATTCGAGATAGTAATGCAATTTTTCACGTTTCTCGCTTTTTGATAGTGACTGTACAGACGCCAGCACATCAAGCTACCCCAATCTGTCAAATTTCCCCAATTGAAAGTGAACCTTATGCTTTTGTGATAAGGTTGAAAATCTATAAAAGAAATTTGCAGATTGGGGTAGCTGGATGTGCTGGCGTCTGTAAATCTAACAACGTCTCGTTTTTGTCATATTAAAAAATAATTGACAGTGAACACATACTTCAGAAGTTGTCGAGTTGAATAGGTCGAGTTACATTCCAATAAAAAGAAACTTAGTAGGTATATAGACAAAATGCCCGTATAGAACCCTTTTATCTTTGATTTTTTACGGGCAAATTGGGCCTACGTCAATATCCATCATGTTCACTAGACTTTAACTAAAGTAAGTGCCAACATATATTATAGAGTAAGTACTTGTTTATTTCACGTGTGGCGCAGTGATTCATAGTTTGTAGTTATTCAAATGAAATATCCGGCAATTATGTGAAAGTGCTTCATGTGTAAGGCAATTATTTAAAAAAGAGCGTTAATCGTTTTCAAGCCCTGTATTGTTCCTGTTGTTGATTATATAATAACAAAGCTATTATAGAGATAATTTGTAAGACTTTATAAGACTACTACTTAAACCAAGATTCATGTTTTCACAGAAAATGTAAAGCCTTCTTTGGATTAGTGATACAACATTCTCTTTGTACCATCCATTTTATCTAAATATAAAAGGTAGCCACTTCTTGTTAAGTTTTCAACCAGGAGTTTGTAATACCACACGACATTACCATTTTCATATCATAAACGTATTAGACCTTTATCATAATTTGAACAACACTTGAATTAATTACGTATGCATACAATGTTCAATCAGAACTTACTTTTGTATACTTCCACTAGAAAGTTAATTCAAAAGATCAGAACATTTTTTCAGTTCGTTAAGTGGAAAATGAAAAGGATAAAAACGCGTTTTATAAAATGTAAAATGGTTTTATTTATTCACATAAAATACTAGCTCTTACCCTCACCTTCATTCTTATGTTTTAGAAAGATGGATAGAGTATATTATTTTATAATAGAACAGAATAGAATACTCTTAATTTTATAAACTCAAACAGGATAGATACATTGGACTCGAATAACACAATCCTGTACCTACAATGGGCAGTCTTATCGCATTAAGGTTAGGTTAATTTTAAGTTAAGTTTAATGAAGTTAGGATAGGATTTTCAGTAAATTAGATCTAGAAATAATTGTGTAAATAGGTACCTTCTATATCGATATGGAACGTTAAGTTCAAGGGTATTTGTTCACAGCATTACGAACTTAAAACTTGTTTTCTTTTTAATAAAGGTCATAAAATAAATATTAAATAAAGGGTATTTCTTGAGAAATGGACAATCTCTACCGAAAAACATTTCTCTATACATTATGAAATCTACTTTTTAGAATAAAAACATCAAGTACGTAAAAGCCCTAACCTACCATACTGAAGTCCAAGCATTTTTGCATTATCTTAACTCTTTTATATCCTACATTAAAGAACCGCTTGGAAGCTAATAGACACAAAAAGGTTGTGAAGGAAGATTCTTACATCCCAGAATGTTAGGAAGTCTAGAAAAGGCTAAACGGCTAAAAGAATGTTCGGGACGACAACCCTCGGCTACATATTAGATTTTCTATAAAATATACAACACACGTGCACGTACGCGCGCATGTTTTCACGAAAAGGTATTAAGGAATAGTTTTTTTTCTTGATTGAAGATCTGAATAGTATAACTACACGTCTGGGGTACACAGCGGCATGTCTGGAGCACTATTTCCGAATACATCATTTACTTGTTGAGGTTATGTGGGCAGTTAATTAGAAAATATATGGGGACTTCACTTATTTAGCAATCAATTATTGAATAAAATCAATCAACTATGATTAATACGGCACCAAATCACTAATTAAGTTAAATTTTAATTCAAATTACGGCGATCCGCCGAAGATATGTGACCACTATGACGTCAAGATGGCCGCCCGTTCGACGTTCCACCAGAGTGACATCGACTGTTCACTCTTGTCTATGCAGGTTTGTCGGTAGCGCCAGGGTTGCGCCGTCAAGTATACAGTACTCATAATATTTCATTAGGTATAGATTATTGTGATTAATTGTTTGAACAAAATAAATTCTAGGTTATTTTGTCTCATGTAATATTTGACATTTCATTAAATCTACCCCGTACAATATCAAATATAACGTGAGAAATAAAAGGTTTAAGGGTTTTTCACTAAACAACGGGTATAAATACTACATCGCCTACACGAAAGATGAGGTAGGAGATTACTGATAAAAATAATCTTGTAAGAAAAAGGTCCATTTCTACTATAATTAGCTTAGTGTGTGAGTTGGGTTCTAGCAAATGTAATGTGCGCCACCGTTTATAAAACTTCAATTCTAAATGCGCGTAATTTTCGTTAAAGCTATTTAATCTATATTTGTTTAAAACTTACCTTTCTCTTAGCTCTTACGACTTGCATTTGGTGGTGTGTGCACTCGCCTATTGCTCGTCCCCTTAGGGCTGCACTCATTCGCGCGTAAGCCCAAACCATCACTGACATTGGCGCCACGTACGTCACAGCCAGGAACACCAGGTTATAACTAAGGAAAAAATATAATTATAAGTTCCATTTTTCAGTTATCATATGTTTTTATTTAATTTAATTTAATCTTTCACCAAAAGAATAACAAATTAAAATAAAGATATAAATACATACTTTTGATATTTCTATTTTAATAAATTAAACTATAAGTATACCTACATAAAGGGAGGAAATGAATTAAACTACGTACAAACTAAAACTATAATTATATACTAAATCAAAATAAAAAAAATTGAAATTAAAGTACAAATTACAGATAAAATGATTAAGGGTGTTATCATATTTATTCAAAAACTATTTCGAAGACTAAGGTGAGACAGAGTTGTAATTAGATTTTTGATGATATTTAGACATATTATAGACCTTCACTGATGTTATTAAAGGAATTGAGGCGCCCATATGTAAAGTTACAAATTTTCATTTTATAAAATGAGACTTTAAGGACAAAAAGCAGTTATCAGTTACAATTCTTGATAAAATTAACGTAATGTAATAAAACGTAAATAATTTAAAAACATTTTAATGTGTTCTATTTATTTTAGTCAAAATAATATAAATAACGGCATTTTAATTTTGACTTAGATTCCTAGTGAGAATAAAAATGCACAATCAGTTTTATACCCACGAAGATTCTATGCTAAAAATATTTCGAAAATGTAACATTGAAATGTTTAATTTGAAGACAAATATTTGCTTGAAAAGCTGATTTCGGATGATACAACGCTTTAAGTCTAATTTACCAGATCTTTTTTCTAATAACTGTCTGGGCACATTTATGAATTTATTTTACTTGTCATTGTTAAAATTTAATCTTAGTTTTGGATTGTTGATTATAATGGACCTGACATACCAAATACGCCTTACGTCGGAAAAAAACTACGTCCTATAAGTAAAGCCTACAGAGGCTTTAGCCACTTAGAAGTAATAACAACCATAGTTCTACTACCTACTGCAAATCTTGTAGACTGAAACTAACAGAGGAAAACAACGAAGAGGTTCCAAGCATTGATTTTGACATATATCTAATCTGCCTGAATAGACTAATTTATCTGTACAAGTATGTATTTGAAAAAGTAAGTAGTATATGCAGTATATCAGTTAGCTGGTTGTTGTCGGTGTGTAAATAGTTCCCAGGATACATATAATAAAATCTTAGGAAAGTCAAAACTGTACTTTGAATAATTTTTTAAAAAGGATACTTGGGGCGTGATCTACTTTCGAAATCGAAGTCAAAAATATAATTTTTAGAATTTTTGTCTGTGAGTCTGTTTGTCTGTATGTATGTCCGGGCTAAACTCAAAAAGTACTGCATGGATTTACTTCCTTTTTGCATGAATATTACTAAGAGGTCGGATCAACATATAGGCTACATATTATCACGCTATCACTTACGGGAGAGGAGCTATGATAATTTATAAAATATAACGAGGGTAAAACCACGGGGCACACCTAGTAATATAATATTATAATTTAATCAGACACATTTAAAATTGCTCTTCTTTCAGTCACTTCAGGTGTTTACAGTCACTGCAACTCAGCGCCAATGGAACATTTACACTAAGACTACCGCCCGTATTACCTTGATATTAAAGACGCTTTCAAGGTTAAAGTGTATCTACCGATGCGAACTGTAGATACGTTGCCTAAGCGACTGTTGTGGTTAATAATAAAAATTGGTAAAAAACTTTTTAAGTTAAACGGTTTTATGTTAAACATAGGTACATTGTAATGTTTAAGATATGTACTAAAAGATAAAAAATAATAAAATAGATACAGTCGTGGGCATTATAAACATATGCATAGACTAGACTAAAATAAAACCGTGGGGCACGTCAATTGTCTACAATTATCGATTAAAATGTGCGATAGAAGAATCGTTTAATTCGTCGTTAGGCAGTTGGCCCCCCGACGGTGAGTAAATTACTTACTATTTTCTTGCTCATTGAAAGTCCGATAGTTATACATTCCATGTAAACAAAAGAGATGTTTCAAATAGTTTATCGTTGAACATTCATACTGCTGGCTCGCTTCACTACTCGTAGTTTGTCTTTAATCGACTAAACTTATGATTAAAGTAAACACTATGAAACCCTAAAACTTGCTTATAGTCGAGCTCGCTAGCTTGACGTGCCCCACGGTTTAATTTTAGTCTAGTCTATGCATATGTTTATAATGCCCACGACCGTATCTATTTTATTATTTTTTATCTTTTAGTACATATCTTAAACATTACAATGTATGTTTAACATAAAACCGTTTAACTTAAAAAGTTTTTTACCAATTTTTATTTTCTAGTTTTTAGTTTGTAGGTATTTCGTTATTATTCTACTTGTCAAACCCTTTTCTTTGATACCCATATTGATGGGCTTGTTAAAAAATAGGTTATCAGCCATTTGGTAGCGGCGGCCATCTTAAATTTCAATTTTGCATAGTAAGTTGTGATCTACTTATTGAGCCCTTTCATTTGATACCCATATTGATGGGATAGATAAATCCTAGGTTATCCGCCATTTTTTAGCAGCGGCCATCTTGGATTTCAATTTTGTATAATACATTGTATTCTACTTGTTGAGCCCTTTCATTTGATACCCATATTGTAGTGATTGAAAAAAACCTAGGTTATCCGCCATTTTGTAGCGGCGGCCATCTTGGATTTCAATTTTGTATAGCACGTTGTATTCTACTTGTTGAGCCCTTTCATTTGATACCCATATTGATGGGATTAATAAAACCTAAGTTATCCGCCATTTTGTAGCGGCGGCAATATTGGATTTACAATGAAACAGAATTTATTTAATTGTATTGTCACCAGAACTAGAAGTGTGTACCAAATTTCAGATCAATTGGTCAACAGGAAGGGGGTCAAATTTCAGTTACTAAATTTGACCCAAGAATCTATACAAATAAATAAAATTGGAGTGTCTGTTTGTAATATTGAAAAAACTGGTTTTTACTACATTAATATGAATATACATACGGTACATACACCAAAATGTCATTTTTTACAATTTTTGTCTGTCTGTCTGTCTGTTTGTTCCGGCTAATCTCTGAAATGGCCGGACCGATTTTGACGGGACTTTTACTGGCAGGTAGCTGATGTAATAAGGAGTAACTTAGGCTACTTTTATTTTAGAAAAAGTCTTTTATTTTACAAGAAAAACGAAATAAACTCATTAACACGCGGACGAATTGGGGGGACCGCTAGTAAAAAATAAAACAAACGGGGTAAGCTAAATAAAACCGTTTAAAAACAATATTTGAATAATGTGTGTGAATGTGACTTAGTCCGACTCTGGCGCGGTCGCACCGACGGTTGCATATGAAATTCTGTAGAACCGAGGGAAAATATATCTACATAGTTTATGAAAGAACGGAATGAAGTCTCAAAGATTTTTGTCCGCTTTCATCCTCGTCATTTTCTATACCTTTTTTTAAAGATATTAGATTACTAGCTGTGCCCCGCGGTTTTACCGGCGTTAAACTTTATAAATTATAGCCTATGTGTTAATCCAGAGTGTCAGCTAACTCCATACCAAATTTTATTAAGATCGCTCTAGCCGTTTAAACGTCAAGAAGTAGCAAACACACACTCACAAACTTATGCCTTTATAATATTAGTGTGATGATTTATTAACTTTATTTTTTTAACCTATAACTGTGCTGTAAGACCTTCCTACTACATTTTATGTCATTCGTAATATATGAATCCTACTAATATTATAAATGCGATAGTTTGACAGTATGAATATAAGAATGTTTGTTACTCTTTCACGCAAAAACTACGGAACTAGTTTTGATGAAACTTGGTAGTAACAGCTTATATATCCGGATAAAACACAGGTTATAATTTATTAAACTGAACACGGGTGAAACCGTGAACAGTTAGTACAATATATGCGGCAAATATCGACTATGTCTTGCAGTGGTCTTTTGGCTGACGCGATAATGATAATGCTGATGCAATGCTATGCAATCAGCAAATGTGCGTAAATTTTATTGCATTCATAAAAGTTTGATTTATATAGCTCCAAGGGACTAGAGACTTGGGTATCTTAAATTAAATTCAACTTGATACTGAGGCGTCAACCTAAAATCAGCCGAAAGACCAGACCAAAACTTGGTACCAATCATTATTTGAAATGTTATATACAGAAGCTGTTGGTGTACCTTTAAATAAATAAATAAATAGAAAGACCCACTGCTGGATTTATCCAGCCTCCTCCAAAGATGTCCATAATTGCCGGTCTTGCGCTACCCGTATCCAGCAACTTCCAGCGACCCTCAAAAGATGCCATTCTATGAGTTATGTGCCCTGTCCACTGCCATTTCACCTTGGACATTCTTCGGGCAATGCCGGTTACTTTGATTCGTCAGCGGATCTCAACATTTCTGTTTCGATCTCGCAGGGAAAATAAAGTAAATTTAATACAACATTATAAAAACTTAATAAATAATAAAAAAATGTAATAAAACTTTTTAAGTTAAACGGTTTTATTTTAAACATACATTGTAATGTTTAAGATATGTACTAAAAGCTGCAAAATAATAAAATAGATACGGTCGTGGACATTATAAACAAATGCATATACTAGACTAAAATAAAACCGTGGGGCACGTCAATTGTCTATAATTATCGATTAAAATGTGCGATAGAAGGATCGTTTAATTCGTCGTTAGGCAGTTGGCCCACCGACGGTGAGAAAATGACTTACTATTTTCTTGCTCATTGAAAGTCCTATAGTTATACATTCCATGTAAACAAAAGTGATGTTTCAAATAGTTTATCGTTGAACGTTCACACTGCTGGCTGGCGAGGACTTGCTTCACTACTCGTAGATTGTCTTTAATCAACAAAACTTATGATTAAAGTAAACACTCGCTCAACACTATGAAACCCTAAAACTTGCTTATAGTCGAGCTCGCTAGCTTGTTTCCACACTCTAGCCTTACTTTCCACTCGTCCATCGTTGTCGGTTGAACAACTGTCTTATTATTGCGTACGTACACTACAAAACGAACATTTTCAACGATTGTAGACAATTGACGTGCCCCACGGTTTTATTTTAGTCTAGTCTATGCATATGTTTATAATGTCCACGACCGTATCTATTTTATTATTTTTTAGCTTTTAGTACATATCTTAAACATTACAATGTATGTTTAAAATAAAACCGTTTAACTTAAAAAGATTTTTTACAAATTTTTATTTTCTAGTTTTTATTTTTTTATATTTTTTTTACCATTTTGTTCCCACGAATAATGGATATTTAAACGGTCAACCCCCCAGAGGTCCGATAAAGGGGCAAGGCTATGTACAACAAGATGCGCCTGAGTCTTGAGGGGAAAACGCTAACGACATATCATTTTCATCCACCCTAATGCCATACAGTTCTCGGCGCGTTTTAACCTTTTACCTTAACTTGGGTGGTGTACCGCTAACGACGTGTCATTTTTAGCCACCCTAACGCCACACAGTCCTCAAAACGATACAAAATTTTGACTTGGGTGTTGGATTCAGGCTTGATTTATCATATACCTACATTTCATTTTCAATTTATAAATTTGACAATCCTATTATAAAACGCCATTTTGTGGCAGCACCCATCTTAAAATTTTGAGGTTGTATAGTGCGCTGTATTCTACACGTATAATGTACAAGCCCTTTTATTTGATACCCATATTGATGGAATTGATAAAAAAATAGGTTATCAGCCATTTGGTAGAGGCGGCCATCTTAAATTTCAATTTTGCATAGTAAATTGTATTCTACTTTTTGAACCCTTTCATTTGATACCCATATTGATGAGATTAATAAAATCTAAGTTATCCGCCATTTTTTAGCGGCGACCATATTGGATTTACAATGAAACAGAATTCATTTAATTGTATTGTCACCAGAACTAGAAGTGTGTACCAAATTTCAGATCAATCGGTCAACAGGAAGGGGGTCAAATTTCAGTTACTAAATTTGACCCAAGAAAGAATAAAACAAACGGGGTAAGCTAAATAAAACCGTTTAAAAATCTAGTTTCCTACGTATCCGATTTACCTACTAAACAGCTTAAACAATTTCAAAGGCAATAAGTAACACCGATAACATTAAGTTAGTAGAATTCAGGGTCTGCAGTAAGTTATTATAAGTTGTACCTATAAACCGCCCTGAAGCCTATCAAAACTTATTGACGTCACATCTGATATCTTTGCGTTTACGACTTTGTAACACATAAGTATTATTATGACAGTTAGGTATATCCAAAACGGTTATTGGGAAACTTGTGTATTCATCGTGTACTTACTTGTGAATTCATGTATTCATATTATCAAGTAATAATTACTTTGGATCCTTGTGACATTTTACGACGTAAAATGTGCTACTACATATGTTTTCTAATCATAGTTAAGGCTTTTAAAATACTGTTCACGAGTACGTAGAGCCCCCGTAACGAGCACTGTGAGGCTGGCTATTGTGGTGGTTTTAGTGGATCGAGCCCTACATATCCCGTCGCCTCTAGAGTGGATAGATCTGGAATCATGCAGACAGACAAAATAATTTCTACCATCTCTGAACAAACGCCTATCGCGTAATCTATTACACCTGAACAGGAAGGATCTACGAATGGTGATAGGCACAATTACCGGACACTGCAAACCAACACCTCTTCAAGATTGGCGTCACAGACAGCCCCCTGTGCAGAGGGTGCATTGAAAATTAAGAAACACCAGCACACGTACTGCTACACTGCAAGAGTGTTGCTTACCAACGGGCAAAGTTCCTGAATGATCCGAAGACACTGCAGGAGGCCCTCAAGCCAGGTTTTCGTGGTCTCCTGGACTTCTGGATGGAGCTAAAATGGTTCGAGTAGCCAAACAAATATCACGCATAATGGCCCAATTAGGAGGCTAAGTGCGGAAACCTATCGCCCAACTAACTATCTAACTATCCCGTTGCCTCGCGATGGACAGGCGATTTGAGCATTTCCACCACGTAAAAATAAAGGTTTTTAAATTACTATTTTATCCGAATTGAAGAATTGAAACGAATTGCCAAGCTGAAGTGGCAGTAGACAAGATTAATCTACAAAGCTTCTAGAACTGACGGCCGCTGGGGCAGAAATGTTCTCGAGGGGTGACCACTAAGCAAAATATGCTGAGTGGGCGGGCTCTCCACAAGGTGGATCGATGTTTTTGTGACGTTCGCGGAAACCGCTGGTAGCGGGTATCGCAAGACTAGAAATTGTTGAGATCTTTGTCGGACAGCGTTTGTTTTTCATCATCATGTTTTTATTATGGTTTAATCCAAACAGGTCCTAAGAAAGGTTGAAAAATAAGTAAAATATACAATTTTAATTTTAGTTTGTTTTGCAAAACATAATAAAATCTGACTGTCCTAATCGTTTTTTGGAAGAAAAATCATTAATGATTTAAGCTCGTCTATACATGCCTTTTCTTTTGTAACCTTTACCTCAAATATTTATTTTCGAAACCTTTTCAACGTGTTCTTTTATGTGCAACAGCAAGTCGATTGTAAAAGGTCACCTATCCGTATCATTTAGGAATTACTAGACTAATACGTCCACAGTAATGTGAGGGGTCATAATTATAGAATACTAACTTCTTTTTCGTAAATATTAAATCGTAAGATTTAACAATCGTTTCGCTGATTTATGTTGATCGTTCTCAGAAATAAATTTGGTAAATATCAGGTATTTTTATAAAAATTTAATCGTTTATTTAATCCTTTCAATCTACGTATTTCATGTCTTCGGCTGATGCTGGTTTTGTACGCGCAAGTCCTGTGGTGCTTCAAACACTTATTTTGATAGAACTACTATTGAATTACTGAAATGCAATGATATTTGAAATTTGTTGAGTCCTTGCGTATTAAATATAAACTTGTATTTTGGAACTGGTAGGATTTTCTTAATTAGGTATTAATTGAATTTTTAATTCATCTTCTTAGCATGTCGATGGCAATCTAAATTAATAATTAATGTGCTGTGACCTTTACCAACGTGATAAAATTCATTATCTTTTCCAGTATCAATTTATTTTTATTTTTATTACAAACATAACTGTCAACGTATTACGTGAATATGAAGAAATATGCCATAGAAATAGTATGTAAATAATTATTTCATGTGTCAAGTTACTCACTTCACTAAAACAAAACTTTGTTTTCAAATATGTTTTCCGTGTTTAGTTCAGTACTCGGAGGTATTAGGCCGTCCCATATTTAAAATATTCAACGCATAGGACAAAAATAGTGAGAGCATATACTCGCAAGAGATTTACATAAATAGAAATGTAAGGATATTCGTAGTGTTGGACCTATTTCTTGAAAAACTGACAAGGCCAGTATGTTAATAAAGTGGCGTGGTCATAAAAACCTTACGTGTGAAGAAATATAAAAAAGGCTAAGAAAAGATACAAAATATAATTATAAAATACAAATAATGGTTATTTCCAATACATATGAAATGATCATTGGTTGTGGGTGTCTTGTGTGTATTTTGCTCATCATTAGGATTACCATAAAAAAATAAAAAAGGGTAAAAGTCATCAAAAAAGTCAAAATTATAATCGTCTTTGTTTAAAACAAAAATTGTTATCATCTTTTGATCACAATAAACATGTTAAATTCAATATTTTACATTCTAAAATCGATGTTTATAAGCAAAAACGTGATATATGTATTTTACATTACATAAAACTTATATATCGATTTTGTACAACTTATTAGAATGGTGAAGATTAATTCACTAAAACGGTCTTTTCTTTCACATTGTGAGACTAAAAAAAAATTGTGAGCCGTCACGGGACGCCTGGCAGATGTGAAACATCGACATTATTTTGTAAAAGTAATATGCAGAAGTGGAAGTCGAAGTATAAGTCGCAGTCGAAGTCAAAGTCGAAGTCAAGTCGAAGTCCAAGTAGAAGTCGAAGTCGAAGTCGAAAAGAACATATTGTGATAGTAACTAAAAAAAAAAAGCCACGGCATGCGTCGCCACGCCAGAAATCTGTTTTACGTGCGGCTATAGATGTTTCACATCAATAAAATACAAATATTATTGTATTGTAATCTTTTCAGCCTTCACAGCGCGTACTATACAAAGAAACATATATTGCACTAGTCAACAAGCCCAGTAAGCTAGATTATTGCATATATTTGTCCGCCTGGCTGGCTACTACCAAGCAGTCTTACTGCTTTACATCGGGACTGACTAGCGACAAAAGCATCTTCTTAAAAAAAAAACAATACCAGTAATCGGTTCCAGACGAAGGATAACTGCTGCCATCAGGCCATTTGATGAAACATATTTCTCTTTCTCCATTGACATATCTGTAACAATAAGGCATACATTAATTAAGATATACATATTAACAATCGCGCTTATAAACTAATTGGGCACTGACATAGACATACAATAATATTGAATCCTGCGGCAATGAATTATGTTTGCGAACTATTTCATATAATGTTTTCATGAAACAACAATATGGAATAGTTTAGTAACTTGAAGAGATATTAGAATATGATACATTTCTTCGTAATACAATTACACATTTTAGGTATGCCCAGCCGATTTACTATCGGAATCTTAAATTTACCATATATAATATAGACTCACGCCTGTTTCCCAGAGGGGTAAGCAGAGATAACAAATTTCCATTTGTCACGATCTTTGCACACCTCTTTTGCCGCGATTACTGTCATTATATTCTTCATACATGATCGTTGGTTTAGGGTACTTCTGACCTGCCCTTTCTTGAGAACGTCTCCGATTTGGTCAGAGAATGTTCGACGAGGTCTTCCCCTTCCGGTTTTCCCATTCACAAACGCCAGGTATCCTTTTTGTCAATCAAACCATATATACATTGGATAAAATTTATCTTATAAGACTTCTAGAGTGAACACAAGCATGCTTTTGAGTGAAGATGACTATTGAAAAGTGTAGTAATATCATCCAATACCAAGAATCTTCATTCTTGGTAATAGGTATATTTGCTTACAGTGTAAATGACGTAAAGAGATAAACGTAGAACGACTATTATAGTATTTATCGAAATCATCGCTTAAAATTGTTGGCTAGTATAATATAATGTATCTACTTTGCGATTGTTAATAATATGATTCTCTCAACAGTCCGTAAGTGATTAGTGAGGTTAAGCAACTAGGCTCGCGGTCAGTCTATAGATGGGTGAACGCTAAACTGGTTTAATTTCTAAGCGTCTCCGTGCCTCTAAAGGCACGTTAAGCCCTTCTGCCGCTACATTAGACAACAGTCGTAAAGTCATGACAAAGACCTACTGGGCGGCTTGAACAACTCTGACACGAGCGTATCCACTGCCCATACGATAAGTAAAGTAAGCTTATAATTTCCTCTATCTATAAACTCCCTACTTGCAAATGTCAACTTCATATTATGTAAAATTAGTTTGAGTTCTCACGTTTAGTCCTTGAGATATCTTTCACCTTTATTTAATAAGATAGCTTGTCGATATTTTATTTGTTGACTACGGTCTAATTGATTTCGTTAACCTTTTCGTGACTTTTAACAAAAAAAAGTAATGAAAAAGGTAATGTAATCAATTAGATCGTAATATAAAGATCTAATATTCTCGACTCAATTATTGAGTAGCAAGTACATACATAATACATTTAGGAGCACATTGCGTTTTTTTTTGTAAATTGAATGTTTACGAGTAAATGGCAGACGGTAAAATAGTTAATACCGTAATTAAATGTATAAAGACCAATTTAATGACATGGGCGATTAAAAATAAAAATAAAAGTGGTGTATTACGAGTAAGATAATGTTGTCAAGGAATGTTGAGATGGTTTGGGTATGTGAAGACGATAGATTAAAGAAGGTTAACAAGACTTGTGGACATGACACTTACAGTTGGAAGTGAAATAGTACTTTGAACGTTCTCTAACAGAAAACTCTTCAGTGCCCAGATATTCTCGAAGTAAGGAAGTTCAGAGGTACTCTAAGCTAAACGGCACGTATTAAAAATGCAAGAAGAGTGAAGGGGAATAGTACTGTGTTGAGTAGTGTGCTAAGTACCGCACCGGAGGGCACTCTACTTAGTTTGCACTTTAATTTGCTAGACGGCTTGAGCCCTTGTTCGCCTCTATAGTCCGGTGAAGCAGTTGAAAGCCTCCTAAGCTTACTGCACTTATCAGGTAAAAAAAACAAAAAAAAAACTCAACTGCGCTGCCTTGCAAAGCTTGTGAGTTTCCATTACGCGTTTGTATCATTCTATTCTAATTTAATTCAATTCAAATATTTTATTTCTGATAAAAATATCCATATAATGTTAGTATAACTTAGCCTAATGTTAGTATCAGTGTCATTTAGGATTAATTAAATTAAGGGTGTCTGGACCCTTACCCACCTGCGCAAAAGGGAAGAGTCCCACCGGTCTGAAAACACATTCAGGATACCATTGGAAGAGAAGTGCAAGCGCTCCGTCATGGATGCGCAGCGCCTCCGCATGATCGCGGCGAATCCGTCAACGCACGTCTCCGCGAAAATCCCTGACGCGCTACACCGCCACGGCAACCTCAAGAGCACCCTGAATGCGTTATTTTACTGTACGCGCAGGTCGCTATATGCCCGCTGGGTATACTTGGTCTGGCAGAAGGCCTTAAAGGAGTTCTTAACAGATCTTAACAGAGTTAGTACAGCGTGCAAACCTGCGGGCCAGCATGTTGCAACGGACAGCCAGCGACCTGAGCTCCCTGCCTATGTCTACATTGTTTTCCAAGTCGTCAGTGACCCGGTGACCCAAATACTTAAACTTCGAAATCCGACCTAATGCAAACGAGTTATTTACAGTGCAGTGATCTATTTTAGAAGCGGTTATGACTCGTTTTTTTAACAAAGGTTTTTAAATGAGCATGCGTTTCACTCACATCACCAGAAGGCCGTAAGTGCGTTGTCGGCCTTTAAGAAAGGAATAGTTCGTTAGTTGAGGACATTTTACAAATAAAAACAAGAAACGGTCTCTTTTTGTATTTGCATCCAACAGAACCATCTTAGTATCTAAGAGGCTCGAGCCTGCGCACTTGTTTAAGTTGACACAGATACTTTTGTTCGAGAAGTGTAGTCAGGTTAAGTAGCTTTAGGTCTTAGAAGGCAGCGCCTTCAAGTAAATAGTCCACTCGAAGGATTCATAGGAAAATAATAATAGTATAATATTATAATCTAGCGACCCGCTACGGCTTCATATGGGTAAATATAAAGATAAATTTATTAATTTGAACGACAAACAGTTCTTGTTATATACATCACTACAATATATAACCAAAGGGATCTTTTGTGTATAATGATGAGTACTATAAACAAGTAGGATATATATTATTTAATGTGTCATCAATAGTTTTTATACTTAAGGTCTCAATTTAAAATAAAAATATAGCCTATGTTGCTTGCTGAAAATGAAGATTTCTATCGATGGATTACACACATCAACACAATCTAGGGATATTGAACATTTCATTGATTATCTAGAAAACTATAAACATTTTGTTATGACTGTAAATGGAAGAATTAAAGATAATTTCATGGCCGATATTTAAACATTAACAACACGATGCGATTTTGTTTTTCTAATTAATAAAAGTCTTAAATTAATTAAGCCATAGAAAATTACTGAGTGAACAAAAACATTTTATTCTTATAAAATTATTCAATCGAATTAAATGAATAAAAATCTTACCAAATCTGATAATCAGTAATCGGTATTTCCTCCTCTAACATTAATCACACAGCGGCAACGATTTTCCATACTTAAAATTAAGGTGTCAATGTCTTGCTGGGGTATGCAGTCCCAAGTTCTTTTTAAATGTTCGAAAAGTTGTTCTTCTGTTGTCAAGTTGGGCGGAAAATCCCTCAATGCTCTTCGCTGTAACATGTCCCAGGCGTGTTCAATTGGGTTTAAGTCTGGCGACTGTGGAGGCCAATCTAATACCTGAACATCGTGTTCTCGAAGGGCGGCCCTCACCAGCCGCGCTGTATGGGAAGGTGCATTGTCATGCATGAGCTGAAATTCTTGCCCCGTTAGGGCCCTGAGCGGGACAATGACACGTTCTACTACCTCCTCACGGTATCTATGGGCAGTCATGCTGCCCTGAATCCAAATGAGTTGGGTTCGTCCGCCGATTCGTATTCCTGCCCACACCATAATTGTCCCGCCTTGGTAAGAGTGGACCTCCTGTGGATGTCGGAGACGGCTGACCCTGCCTGGAGTTCTCCAAACGCGTGTTCGTCTCGAATCTGGATGAAATCCATAGCGGGACTCATCAGTGAACAGCACCAATGACCATTGTTGATCACTCCATGTCAAATGTTCTTGAGCCCATAAAAGTCGCCTACCGCGATTGCCACGTCGCAGCGCTGGGACTCGTAGCGGTCTGCGAGCATGAAGACCAACTTCATGCAGCCTCCTTCGCACGGTTTGGTCGCTCACCAGCAGCTGCTGACCCTCCTGGAGCCTTTGCACTAGTTGCATCGCTGTGATATTGGGTAGTCTTCTGGCGGTCATTTGGAGAAATCGATCCTGTCTCTGAGTGGTAACACGATATCTACCTGTGTGCCGTTCTGCCACATCTCCAGTAGCGCGATAACGTGACCACAGCCTGGATACCACATTTTGGCTTGTGCCCAGAGACTCAGCAACGACGCGTTGAATAGCACCGTTTTGTAACATGCCAACTGCCCGTAACATTTCATCTCGACTCAAATGATGGCGTGGCATGACGCTAAAAAGCTTACACAACCAATTGAGAAAAGAAAATAAAACAATTTATCAGGTTTTCTTCAATTAACACGCAAAAAAAATTTTAATGCAACTTCTTGAAATTAGATACAACTCAAGATTGCGCTGTGCTTTGCGTGTTTTCATTTGTTTCTCATTTTAATTTTTAAATTTTGAATAAAGAATAGACAAGGTTTAAATCTGTAAATAAACTTTTTAAGGAAACTAAATAGGTTTTAAACAATAAAGCCATGTTTGATTTCAAAATAACGTATCCCTAGACTTTGTTGATGTGTGTATATTTATAAATTCAGGGAGATAAGTATAAGTTTTAATGAAGTTAAACTAACTAATCATGAATGTACTACTACTACTGAGTACATTTTTCATTTTGTGTAATATTTTATGCACAGATATTTGTGTGAATGAACATGTGTGTATGTATATTTCCTAAAGAAAAGTAGTATATGTAATATATCAGTTATCTGGTTTCCATAGCACAAGCTATGCTTAGCTTGGGATTAGTTGGCCGTGTGTTAATAATGTCCTAGGATATTAATAATAATTATTATATATTGAGCTGTAAGGCTGTGACTACCTGATTTCCATAGCAAATCGTTAGATTTACACCGATCTCAAAATATAATACTTCGAAAAGAAGGAAAATATCAATTCGTCGTAATATGTCAAATCACGGGTCGAACAGACGCCAGTACATGATGCTGCCCCAATCTGTCAAACTTCCTCAATTTAAAGTGAACCTTATGCTTTTGTGATAAGGTTAGCCTATAAAAGACGGACAGCTGACAGACAGATGACAGATTGGTGTAGCTGGATGTGCGTCTGTACATTCATAAAAGTATCTACGTCACGGGATTTCTGAGAAGATAATTATTTCTTATTAGATAGGGATCTCGAATGTTTTCAAAATGGCATGCTATATTTTTTGTCCAAATGGGTAGTTGTAGGAAAATTTTGTGTGGTTTATAAAATAATAACTATGTGTGGGCAAAATGCACAAATGAAATGCCACTAGTTCAAACTTAAAATGATTTTACCGTCTAAAATCATTTTAAGTTTGAACTAGTTTGGAAACGAGAAATCGATACAAACTATGAAGCGCACGACAAGTATTTCCAAGCATAGATTTAGCATTCTATGTCATCTGTACCACTAATTCATAAGTTGTTTATGTTTTGCTCATACGTTTGACTTGTTACGGTAAGTTTTTTTTACGGTCAAAGATTTTTATTTCTCATAAGAATTTACATTCACTTGCAGGAAAAATATAATATTCACATTTAGTATATAAGACGCTAAGCGTGGCTTACATGCCTATCTACTACAAGCAAGTTACTTACAAAATGTTTTATTGACACCCACACAATTTACACAAGTAAAAGTATTCAGTTTTCAAAACATTGTATCGGCTTCTAAAAGAATAATGTCACAATATGTTTCTGTAACAAATACGAAGAACTGTATTCGTATTTGTTACAGAAATTCGTATAAGTTTCAAACTTAATCTTTGGTATTATTAATACGTTTAAAGCGGGTAAGTTAAATTTTCAGGATTAAAAGATGCCCCATCACACACATTTTGAAAAAATTGTGTCAATAACGTCAATGAATTGTAATGTATAAGAATATTTACAGCGTTCGTTTTATTCTGTTTATTATTATGATTTAAGTAAGTCGTGGACAATGGTTGGGTTTTATGTTTATTATTTATTGTTAGAATATTAACTCTTTGTTATATATAACATGTAACCGTTTTTTGTCACAAATAAATAAAATATTGTCTACTAATGCTCCGCTATGAGAGAAGAGCGTAGCATGCAGTTTAAACTCAATTTAAGCTACAGTTATGCGGCGGACATAATAGTCTAAACACGACAAATTTTTTTAAGAATTGACTGCATGTGTGGCGCAGCGGCTAAGTCAGTCGCCCCGCCGCTTCGTGTCGCGGGTTCGAATCCCCCGCCGGACAACTATGTGTGTGACTCAAAGTACACACAAGTTTTTTTGTAAGAATTGTCTTAGTGTAGCAGTTTTTTCACTCTTGTTACTCAATGGGAAAGCTTTTTAAGATGACCACTAAGGGAGCAGGTACAGGACAACCAGGCTTCAGGTTCTTTTGGAATCACAGAAGTGTAACACCGCCACGCTCTCCTGGATCTGGGTGCGATTGAAAATATTTCTGTCATAAAAATACCCAATACTTTATTTTATTATATTCGATTTTATTTGACTGGCCTATTGGTCCAGTGGTTTGTGACCTTGATTGATACTCCAGAGGTTGTGGGTTCGATTCCCACCCGGAACAAATCTTTGCGTGATGAGCACAATTATTTGTTGTAGCCTTTACTATGGCAACCAGACAACTGATAAACATACTTAAAAATTTCTAAATACATACATATTATAGATAAACTTAATATGTATGTATTTAGAAATTTTTAAGTATGTTTATCAGTTATCTGGTTGCCATAGTAAAGGCTTTGCCTAGTTTGGGATCAGATGGCAGTATGTAAGTTGTCCCAAGATATTTATTTATTATTCATTATTGGACCATACTTGGGGATTGAATATTTGAGCATATTTGCAGTAGAAAACGCTACCGTTAGACCAAAAGAGCACTCATATATTTTAACGAATTGAGTAGATATATAAAGTTCATTTTCATTGCGACCTCGTTCGTGAAAGGCTAATAAATTGTCGCTTTGGGTAAACCCTCTTCCCCGCAAAATTGCTCTCGCGGAGTAACAAAATTTGACAATACGTTTGGCGTACATGGAATATTTAGTATCGGGCAGGATACATCTAAATTCAGTCATTCGCACGTTGACGCCACTTTGCTGGATACTCTTTAACCTGGACAGTGTTTTTATTATGTAGGCAGTAAGGGTGATTTACGGAGTGTTGGTGTACCCACCAACGTGCAAACAAATTATTTATTGCTTTACATATACACGGTACATTTATGTAGATCAATGGTATATAGAAAACAATACAATAAAAGCGTACCAAATTTACGTTTGTAATTCGTATTATTTGTGGTTTTGTTTATATTTAATACCTTATTTTAAATTTGACATGTACGTAAAAAATAGTTTAATCTGACTCGTCATAGCTTTCAGGATTCAGCACAGTTTTCAATTTGTTTGCCGTGTTGCCACCAATGGGTACAAGTCTCTATTAACCTCTACATAAAAATAGTGCACAATATCAGTTACCACCACCAAATAAATATAAGCAGCGATATTGCACTTACATAACAATTTTAACTAATGTGTACTTCTCATCGCAGTGTAAAACGTTTTTTTTTATTCTTTGTATTTATTGGCATCCAATTTTAGTATAATATTTTGAAACTACACCTTTTCACGTAGTAATTTATTGTTAACTAAGCTTTGAAACTATATTTTAAATTATATTAATACTTTATTGACCAAGACAAGCCTGTTTGCGTGGTCGGCAAATGCTTGCTTTTCACGCCGGAGGTCGTGGGTTCGATTCCCACCCAGGATAGATATTTGTGTGCATGAATGAACATGTCTGTTTGTCCTTAGTCTGGGTGTAATTATCTATATAAGTATGTGTTTACAAAAGAAAAGTAGTATATCTAGTATATCAGTTATCTGGTTTCCATAGTACAAGCTCTGCTTAGTTTGGGATATTATTATTATTATTTTTTTATTATTTGTTACATATTTACTACATATTGAAGGAACACGTTTTTTAAAATAACTAGAATACGTCGTAATGTTAATATATTTGTTCACCTGGCTGACTTAGCTATTAGGGTATTAACTATTAATAACCCTTACAAAGCTAAAACCTTAGTGCTACACTTAGCTTACGTAGAGCCGGGAAAAGGAATTTTAAATTGATAAGATGTTGTAAGCATCTATTCAATAGAGTAATCACTTAATCAAAAACAACGACAAAACTTATAATCACTTCTCACAATATTTTAAATTATGTACCTTATATATTATAGTACTAATAGTATTGTGTATATTAGATATTATACAATTATGCATAATATCTGTTAAACATATATATTTAACTATATATTGACTGCACGTGTGGCGCAGCGGCTTATATAAATATAAATAATAAAAGCGGCATAAATAGTTGTTCTGAGTCTGGATGTAATTTGTATCCGTCTATTATATGTTTGTAAAGTACCCTGCGACACAGGGATTAAATTCTCTAATGCGGGCGTTGTCTTTTTAAAAAATATAAAAAATATCATGTGCTTTTCCATATTTCTTTTAATTATTTCTGTACTGTACTATCTGTACTTAGTGCACCTACCTACTTTTTCTCAAAGTCGACTATACAAATTTGTGCATAAAATTAAAAAAATTGAAAAGAATTGGTACTCTTTCAAATATAACTTTTTATAAATACAATTGTATTTATCAAAGTAGATACTATCAAAGTACTAGGTATCTGTTTCAGATCTTCTTTCATAATTTACAAGTATAGGTGTTCCATTTGATAACCATTTGTTGTTATTTAAACAACAATTAAAAGTTATAACAAGTTTCTCAAAGACTTTCCAACGATAAGTGAACTCCAATATTTTATAAGTGAAAGGGTAAACAACTTTGGAATTTGTCCGCTCTTTAAATGCTATTAAATGATTTTATCTTCACAATGTTTTGGTACCTTACCCTTATTTCGATAACTAAATTAATATAACTCAATTATTTTGTACCTATTTAATCAACAAAATGTAGATTAATTAATTCTGATTACAGTATTTAAGTTGGACTTTAATATGACCGCCTGTTTGGAATTTGCTACATTTTCTGCACTCATGCGTAAAGGCATCTAAAAATGCGTATAGGCACCTGACAGGACATAACTGCTTTAAACAGTTACAGTTTTATATCGTTTCCCTATTTATTTAGGCGTTTAAAAACTTTTAAATATATTTCACTTTTTAGGGTTCCGTAGCCAAATGGCAAAAATGGAACCCTTATAGATACGTCATGTCTGTCTATCTGTCTGTCTCTCTGTCCGTCCGTATGTCACAGCCACTTTTTTCCGAAACTATAAGAGATGTACTACTGAAACTTGGTAAGTAGATGTATTCTGTGAACCGCATTAGGATTTTTACACAAAAATAGAAAAAGAACAATTATTTTGGAGGGTCGCCATACATGGAACTGAAACTCAAAATTTGTTTTTTCATCGCACTCATACTTGTGAGGTGTCTATGAATAGGTATTCAAAAATGATATTGAGGTTTCTAATATCATTTTTTTCTAAACTGAATAGTTTGCGCGAGAGAACTTCCAAAGTGGTAAAATGGGTGTCCCCCCAATTTACCACTTTGGAACTTCTAACTTCTAACTTCTAAAATAAGAGAATGATAAAACTAAAAAAAATGTATGATGTATATTACCATGTAAACTAACAATGAAAATTGGTTTGAACGAGATCTAGCAAGTAGTTTTTTTTAATACGTCATAAACCGCAATTTGCATTCACATAATCAACTGAAATACTTGCTGCTATGGAACCCTTCATGTGCGAGTCCGACTCGCACTTGGCCGGTTTTTTTTTTAAGTACAAATAATACTTATAATAGATACACTAACCTACTTGGAAGTTATGTACGTATTTGAGCCTAGTTTCGACCCCAAACGGGTCGCGACTTTAGGCCCATGGGGTTCAAATGTGCGCTCCCTCTTTCGGGATGTCGCAAAATTGATAATTGATGACCCAAAGGCTGGGTGTTTATTTTGGTCAAAGAACCACTATTGCTATACAAGGTGGGAATGCTGCCAGCCGATGGTACGTTCCCCGACAACAATGAGGAATTTTTTGACGATGTTTAGGTTTAACGGGTCATACACTGAGTGGTTTAGCATCCAAAAGGGTGTTAGACAGGGATGTGTAGCGTCACCGTGGTTGTTTAACCTATTCATGGATAGCTGTTTAAAAGACTTGAAAGAAAGTGAATGTGGTGTAAGGATGAATGAGTTACTCATCAAATGTCTGCTGTACGCTGATGATCAAGTTCTACTTGCATCATCTGCGGACGAGTTGCAGGTGATGGTAACAAATATGCATGAAGCTTTTGAAAGGAAAGGGATGAAAATAAATGTTGGTAAGACGAAAGTAATGGTATTTGAGAGGGATGAATACACGACAGCTTGTGATATTGTGGCTGGAGGAGAGAAAGTCGAACAGGTGAAAGAGTTTGTATATTTGGGAACTTTGTTTACGAGAGATGGGAAATATGAGAAAGATATTGTTAGAAGAGTAAATGCGGGGAACAGAGTGAATGGGGCACTACACGCCTTTATGAGTAGCCGACAAGTCTCAAAGAAGGCTCGACTGGCCGTGCACGATGGAGTGTTAGTGCCAACTTTAATGTATGGAAGTGAAAGTTGGGTATGGCAGAAAAAGAATGAAAGTAAAATAAATGCAGTGGAAATGAGAGCTCTGAGAAGTATGTGTGGTGTGACTTTGAGAGACATAATTCGAAATACTGATATAAGAGCGCGTTGTGGTGTGAAAGAGGATGTAGTCACAAAAATTGAAAAAGGTATGCTGAGATGGTTTGGTCATTTAGAAAGGATGAATGAAAGAAGACTGACAAAAGAAGTATACCTGGCCTGTGTGAATGGTACAATCGGAAGGGGAAGACCTCGTAGAACATTCTCTGATCAAATTGGAGACGTACTTAGGAAAGGTCAGGTCAGAAGTAACCTAAACCGGCGAGCATGTATGAAGAATATAATGTCAGTAAACGAAGCGAAAGAGGTGTGTAAGGATCGTGACAAATGGAAGTCCGTTGTCTCTGCCTACCCCTCTGGGAGACAGGCGTGAGTCTATGTATATATGTTTAGGTTCAGCTTATTTTATATGTAATATTAAATATATACATGGATATATAAATGGAATGTTATTGTTTATTACCTCATAATTATTTTGATTAACTAGATGTCATCGGTTCTGTGCGTGCATTAGCCCACATACCAGCCAATCACAATGTAAAAACAAAAAATAATGTTAAAAAAATATATAAAATAAATCGAAAACAAAAAGCAAAAGAAGACGAAAAAAGCAAGTCCGTTGTTCTTTGTGGCTTTCTTCTCCGGGTCTTCCACCTAGGTAGCTAGAGAAAGCTGCAGGCTAGCTAGGGTAGAATTCTCAGCGGCGAGGATCGTGTTGCCCCCTTAACACGTGATCGGTAATACCGTGCAAGTCATCTGACCCCCATTTCGAATTCCATCTTTTTACTTCAGCTGCCGCCTGAGTTGTGGCCCATAAGGGTGCCCTCAATGATGGACGCTATATGTGACATAATCCCTAAAACCTTCATATTTGATAAAAACTACGTCATCCAACTTCAAGAGGAAGCTAAGGACAGCTCTGGCACAAATGAAATTCGGATATATACTGATGGTTTGAAAACAAACAAAGGCACAGGAGCCGGCGTCTTCTCCAGTGACCTCAACATCAACATATCAACAACACAAAATAGAATGGAAAATAGAATTTAGACTACTAAATTCTATTTTCCAAACGGAATGCGTGGGAATAACATTAACAGCAACAGCAGTCAAGTCTCGAGAAGTGCATGGTAAATCCATACGCATAATCTCAGACAGTGCCTCTGTGCTTCAAGCCTTAAAGAGCAACCAATTCAATAGTGGACTCATTCTGGAGTGCCACGGTGCGCTTGAAAAGATCTCAACAACCAACAAGGTCACAATACAGTGGATAAGAGGGCACAGTGGATCTCTAGGAAATTATACTGCGGACCAGCTGGCAAGAAAGGGATCGGAAACAACAACAATGGGACCTGAACCCCAATGGGTTCAGGTACCCATACCCTATAACCAACTGAAAACATGGCTGTGAGAGAAAACCACACAAGAACATGAAAAAGAGTGGATAGATCTGGAATCGTGCAGACAGACAAAAGAATTTCTACCATCTCTGAACAAACGCCTGTCGCGTAATCTATTACACCTAAACAGGAAGGATCTACGCATGGTGATAGGCACAATTACCGGACACTGCACGCTAAACAAACACCTCTTCAAGATTGGCGTCACGGACAGCCCCCTGCGCAGAGGGTGCATTGAAAATGAAGAAACACCAGCACACGTACTGCTACATTGCAAGAGTGTTGCTTACCAACGGGCAAAGTTCCTGAATGATCCGAAGACACTGCAGGAGGCACTCAAGCCAAGCTTTCGTGGTCTCCTGGACTTCTAGATGGAACTAAAATGGTTCGAGTAGCCAAACAAGTATCACGCACAATGGCCCAATTGGGAGGCTAAGTGCGGAAACCTATCGCCCAACTAACTAACTAAGGATGCCCTCAGGTGTTAGTCGTTTAAATTAAGCTACTGTTTGAGAGCCTTTTGCGCTAGCCAACTGCTCGTTGTTTTCAATTCTTTAATTTGATATACTATTGCTAAATGTAACAATAAATAGTTAGTAACTTGCTATTTATTATTTATTTAAGAATATTAAAAATACATGTGACGTAACAGACCGCACGGACGGACTAATTTAAAATATTATGGTACTTTAATTACTGTTTTTAAACTGTGTTTATGTAATACATTGTGAGCTTGACAAGTACAAGTGTATGTAAATACCCAAGTGCTGAATAAATTTCATTATTTCATTTCATTATAATATTACGAATTGAATTCGTGTCGCGTGTTGTTCTGAGTCTGGATGTAATTTGTGTCCGTCTATTTGTAAAGTACCCCGCGACACAGGGATTAGATTTCCTATTGCGGGCGTTGTATTTTTAAAAGAAATTAAATGAAATTGAATGTATTCACATTTTCTAGGTCGAAATTACATGTATGTGCACATGAATTTCCCATCTAGAAATTTAAATCCTTGTATTTAATTGAGGTAGCAGAGCCTAATTATATACGCTCTAAGGTAAAGTCTTCTGCGAACCTTAACCCAGCTTATTTGCCTGTTTAAGGATATTAGTTTGGGTCTGGTGTGGTTTTAATCTTTTATACAAAATAAATGAGTATTCATTTACTTAGAAAGTTTAACAATAGTAGTAATTTTATAGTTAATTTATAAAGTACTTCAATGAAGTCTTAACATTTATCAAGAAAAGCCACAACATTAAACATTTACGTTGCTTTCAAAGTCTACCGGTAAATACAATTTCTGTAACTTTACACGTGTAATAAATAATGAGCACATCGTTATAATAATTAATTTCATGAAATAGTTTATAACATACATAAATTATTCTAGGAAAACTGTCTTAACATTGCTTTCTCGGTTTTTATGAAACGAATATCTAAACTTTTATTTTATTACGTAACCTGTGTAAGTCTCAATGGAAAGTATTCGTAGGCAACTTTTGCTTATATATCATCATCATCATCATGTCAGCCAAATGACGCCTACTACTGGACAAATGCGGGAGGCATTTGTTCAGTTTATATTACGTAATAGAGACTGCCTCGTTGGTCTAGCGGTAGCGTGTTCACCCGCAGAGAACGAGGTCCTGGGTTCAAATCCCAGGTCGGGCCAAAAAGTGAATTTGGGAATTTTCTGTAAAAATGAAAATGTTTCAGCATCAGCATGGGAGTTAGCGGTATTATACCCTCGTGCCTCAGAGAGCACGTAAAGCCGTCGGTCCTGTACCTGACCTCTTTCCGGTCGGGTCGCTAGGCGTCCTATCGGATCATGAGAGTGATGAAATAGAAAGTGCTCCTGTGTTTGCGGACACACTTATGCTTTAGAATATGTCCCGCGCAGATGGCTAATCTCTATTGAGACTGGCCGCCGTGGCCGGAATGCGCCTTGGAGGACACTTTTACTAAATAGCTTAATAATACTGAAATAAATACTTCCAAATCCAAGACCACAATGTTTTGACTAATTGACAAAAGCTCACAATGGCATGTTGTTATCAAATCACCCAACAAAGCCCTTCGCACAACTAGCAGGCACTAATTGTCACGCAAACATTAGCAAATTGCGATCCAAGTCCGGTATTGATGACATGTTGACCTTTCCATTTGTACACCACTATATCTATACATCTAATAAAATCGTAGGAAAGTCAAAACTGTACATTGAATATTTGTTTAAAAGGATACTTGGGGTGTGATCTTTAATCGATATCGAAGCTAAAAATATAGTTTTTAGAATTTTTGTCTGTTTGTCTGTATGTATGTCCGGGCTTAACTCCAAAATTACTGGATGGATTTACTGCAAACTTTGAATGAATATTACTAAGAGGTCGAGTTAACATATAGGCTACATACATTCACGCTATCACCTACGGGGGAGGAGCTGTGATAACTTATAAAATTTAACGCCGCGGGACACAGCTAGTGCTTAATAATTGTAGTTGTATGAACATAGATATTAAATAAATTACCAGCGAATATTTATATAATAGCTGCAATATTAGCGCTACCAGTGCTGTGTGGCTGGCGGCACAGAATATCGAATAAAATAAAATAAAATGGAATGGAATGGAATGTAATGGAATGAAATGAAATAAAATTTATTGTTTCACAAATGGCTGCACTTAGATATTTAAGGTGACACTGGAACCCGCAAGAGGATTGTTTTACAATAAAATGTGCTTAAAAATATTCTTCAGGTTACATAATATGAATACCACATATCTTCCCGTGAGAGGCGTAGAAGTTGACCTGAGGATATACGAGATTTACCTCTCAGAGAATGGGCCGCAGCGACTTTGCGTACTTTGACCATCATACTGAGATTTGCAACCCGTCTGCCAAGCGTGTTAATTATGGCATAACCCTCCAAATTATGGACACAACTTCATTAATATTAAACCTAAACATAGTTACGGGGGTTGAACCCAGGACCTCAACTGCGGTTGTATACGCTATCACTAGACCAATTAAATAATACACGATTACATATATGAAATTCATTATGTATAGAACCCTGATAGTAACTGATATCGACTCTTAACAATCTCGGTTACTACTTGTTTTTGAGTTTCAAACTCGTTTAACTTCGATAACTAAGTAACCGGTATTGTTTAACATATTTCAAATACGAAGCGCTCATAGCCAGATGCTCTCACTGGTCCGTAAATGATCGGTTAAGCAACTAGGCTCGCGGTCAGTAAATAGATGCAACCATCTATGGACTGACCGCGAGTCTAGTTAGAAAAGAAAGTAGTTTAATTTCGGAGCATCTCCGTGCTTCGGAGGGCACGTTAAGCCGTCCCGGTTGTGGTCATAAGACAACAGTCATTAAACCATGTTATTGAAAGTCTTTAAGAACTCTGACACTAGGGTAACCACTTCCCATACAAAGCCTAACAAACTAATAGGAAGTTATTTACTTTAAGGATTAAAGAAATAATTTTGTATTCAGGTACCTAAGCTTATTAAACTTTCTGTTCATGCCTGATTTTTTTCAATCTTAAGGGGGTAGTTGGTACTAAAATCCATTTCTTGTAGATATGGAAAAGAGGCAAAGAAGATGATTATGTTTAAATGATTCACCGTGTAAAAACGGGCTCCAATACAATACAATTACCAACATGAGTTCTGAGCATAAATTTGATAAAATAAATTAAAATCAAATCAAATAAATAAAAAAGGTTTTTACTCACGTAGACTTTAAAAAAGCGCTTGTATATAAATAGTCTGAACATGTTTGTAGTAATATAGTTGTATACATTATTATTTCTAGTAACATAGATATTTAGGTACACATAGTATGAAAATATTTATAAAATTTATTTTATTATAGCAATGATATTTAGCTATCTCGTATCAAGTCATTGTCAAGAGATTATGTTTAATTATCTAGTTTAAGTCTGATTTTTACTACATATTGTCAATGGTTCTGTCTATATTAAAGTATTATTATTATGACGGACCTTGTGTTAATAACGACGGTCGCGCTTTAATGCTACCACTGGATCCAATGCGCCCCAACTGAGAAGACCCAACGAAACAAACTAAGTGGGTTCATCTACTAT
Source organism: Pseudoips prasinana (assembly GCA_951640165.1). Taxonomy (NCBI): domain Eukaryota; kingdom Metazoa; phylum Arthropoda; class Insecta; order Lepidoptera; family Nolidae; genus Pseudoips; species Pseudoips prasinana. The sequence goes on from OX621245.1 coordinate 18,337,414, forward strand.
CGGTTTCAACACGACCCAGTTGAGACGGTCCGGCGAAACATACTCAAGCGGGCATGAACACGGGATTTGGTCCAATTAGAGTAATTATTTAGTAGGCAAACACAATATATGCTCGATCGGTTGTCCGAATGCTTATTATTTTAGATTATATTTAGGTTTACAAAAGATTGAATTTCGAAACAATAACATTATTCATTTTGATAATTTAAATTAAGTATATGATATCAATCATTTACAGATAGTTCACGTAACTCAGCAGATTAGTCATGTCTATATGGCTACTGGATCTCCAGCGAGCAATGTGCAGGTAGGTAGTTAGAGCCAGACGTCTTTGTCATCGATGTACTCTTTAGTGGTGTAATAACCCCTAGCCATAAGTACACATTTAACATGTGTTTTAAAACTTGTGTCAAGCAGATCAGTAATTTGAGTAGGAAGCTTGTTATAAAACCTAATAAAATTTCCTAAAAATGATTTATTTCTTACTCTAAAGCCTGGCATGGCTAGTTTGTTTTTATTCCTAGTATTTATATTATGCATTTTACTTTTCTTTTTATATTTATGAATATTTTTTTTAACAAATATTATATTCTGATATATATATTCCGATGGCACAGTAAGTATATTTATTTCTTTAAACAAATTTCGCAAAGAATCGCAACTGCCTTAACCATAAATGGCTCTGACTGCTCTTTTCTGCAATACAAAAATAGTACCTATGTCAGCCGCCGAACCCCACAGCAGAATGCTATACGACATAATGCTAGGAAAGTACGCGAAATACACTAATCTACCAGTTTGTTCATCTGACAATTGTCTTATTTTCCAGACAGCATAGGAAGCCGAACTTATACCTGCTAACTTTTCAATCTGAGGACCCCATTGCAATTTTGAATCAAGTGTCAATCCAAAAAATACGGTTGATGGGAATAAATATTTCCGCATTAAGTGCAACTGTTGGTACAATTTGAGTCACATTCGGCAATGAGAACCTGATGCATTTAGTTTTCCCTGCATTTAACAAGAGATTATTTGCCGAAAACCATTCTGATATAAGGCTGAGTGTTTTATTATGCTCAATAAGATCTTTATCCTTCATATTTACTTTAAATATGACCGAAATATCATCAGCGAATAAAACTATGTCTGATACTTTCTTTACCAGATCCGATACCGATAAGCTTTTAGGCGCAATCTGAGTAAATTTGGTATTGAACTAACAGTCGGATTCCGATGTAGATTTGACTGACAGTCCAATATTTGACGAGTGACGAACTAATTCCCACGGGGCTCATATTACGCACAAATGGCTTATCAAATTGATGCTCATGACACGTGCCAGTTACGATATATACTATGTCGTGATGAAATTTGGATATTGCGTGGTGAGTCAATATAATTTCAGTAGTAGTAGATACTATTTACGTATCCTTTATTAGTAAAGGAACAAAACTGTTTTTTTTTTTATGTCTAGCATTGAGAACGTGGACCCTTTTAGTTTATTTTTCTTTTTTTAAAATGACAACGCCCGCACTAGGCAATCTAATTCCTGTGTCGCGGGGTACTTTACAAACATATAATAGACGGACACAAATTACATCCAGACTAAGAACCACTATTTATGGGTCACACAAATAGTTGTCCGGCGCGTGACTCGAACCCGCGACACGAAGAGGCGACTATCGTAGCTGCTGCGCCACTTGTGCAGTTTAAAGTGGGGTACAATAAAAACTTGCATTCCCTTCACCCATCATATCTGTGCTAACCACTAAAACAATGAATTTTAAAACGTCTAATTTTTAGGTAAATACTTTAAAATACTATGTTTTAGCGTTATCGTCGTTATGACGAATTAAAAGAGCGTCAATTTTAAAAGTATGTTAGTAGGCATACAGAAAGACTACCATAATTTGATCAGCTTCATAGTACAGACAAAACTTATACTATATTCCAAAAATATACTAACGTTATTCCAAATAAAGGCTTAAAATCATTTTTTTTTTTGACAGAGTTACAGTGATTTAAAATGAATAAATAAATAAAATAAAAAAGTTTTTTATTCACGTAGACTTTAAAAAAGCGCTTGTAAATAGTCAGAACATATTTGTAGTAATATAGTTGTATACATTATTATTTCTAGTAACATAGATAAATGTAAAAGACAAGGCAGAAGATCAGGTACTCAAAAATGCAGTTAATAAAATCTTGTTAAAAGTTATTTCGTTGCATGTATGCGCGTTTGGAATTTTTATAATACAGTTTGATATATATATTTTACGCAAGTTGTTAGCGAAACTGACTTGACAAAATTAGCAGTTTTGTAACAGTTTCCCGACCTTATTTTCTTTTTTGATGTGACGTAGTTTCAGCTCAGGTTTGTGCAATATTTTATAATTAAATCTCGTGTCAGATAATTTTCAGTCACCTACTGATATGGTAGAGAGCTGAGTTATCTGTAGATAACTAAAAAGATAAATGCTATTTTAAAGATTGAATTTTGAAATAAAAATAGACTATTGTTGTAATGTTATATCGTTCCAGCTGACCCAGACTACGACCGCAATCGCGCCATGTGCACCAGCGTTCACTATGAATATGCATTCGTATACCCTGCTCTATATTCAATTGATGAGCGGCCAACATCTTCGTATATTAATCTCGACGTTAATACGTGAAGATGTGTGTCGACAGTTGTACAAATTAAGTTTATTTAATACTAGCTGTGCTGCGCGGTTTTACCCGCGTAACTTTATACATTATAGACTATTTGTTATTCAGATATATAAGCTATATTACTACAAAGTTTCATCCATATCCGTTCGGTAGTTTTTATGTGAAGAAGTAACAAACATACACACTCGCAAACTTTCGCCTTTATAATGTTAGTGTGATATCGCGTGCATGGGTCGTGCGAAAATACAGGCCTCTGCTAATATGGTACCAATTACGGCTACATTTGTACCTCTACAGTGTGGGTGGTAATTAGTATGTCCTGCTAACTTATGGGCTAATTAGCCTTGCATTACATTACACGTGTAGTAAAATCTGGAATTTGTTAATGTAGTATAACAGGTTGTGTGGAAGAAATCGCAACAGCGACAAACAAAGCTAAATTGCATTTTAATATGCGATAAGAGAAATGTTCTACCATAATCTATTCCACATAAATAATTCATCATCATCATATCAGCCGAAAGACGGCCACTGCTGGAGAAATACCTTCCCCAAGGATCTCCACAAAAGCGCAGCCCGCATCCAGCAGTAAATAATAAATAATTACTCAGTGGGTAATTTTTTGGTGCACATACAGCCTAGAATTTAATATAAGGTTATTATTTTTATCTTCGCCAAAAAAAAAGGTTTTAAAACTTTCAACCCTATTCATGTATTGCACTGTATCGGTATGACATTATAATAGGTCTTTACCTATGAAATTGCCGTTTTGTATGAAAAAATTTAAATGAATTTTTTTCATGAATTTTTTTATTTGTATTAATCGAAGTAATCACCCATGCAATCAATGCATCTTTGCCATCGCAGTGGCAGTTTATTGATGCCCTTCTTAAAGAAATCAGCTGGACGGGAGGCAACAAATTCTTCAAAGGCATTTTGTACTGCCTCTCGGGTATTGAATTTTTTTCCCGCCAAGAAGTTATCCAAATTCTGGAAAAAGTAGTAGTCTGTAGGCGCAAGGTCTGGTGAGTAGGGCGGATGACGGAGAGCTTCCAACCCCAGTTCTTGCAACTTGGAGACCGTCTGCTGTGCAGTATGAGGTCGCGCGTTGTCGTGCAGGAGCAGCGGAGACGAGCGATTGACCAATGCTGGTTGGAGATGCGCCAGCTTCTCCATCATTGTGCTCAGTTCTTCACAGTACACATCTGCAGTAATGCTCACCCCGTTTGGTAAGAAGCTGTGATGAATCACACCGGCGCTAGACCACCAAACAGTGACCATCACTTTTCTAGGGGTAAGTTTTCGTTTAGGGCATTGTTTAGGTGCTGAACCAGGATCCAACCAACTTGCTGAGCGCTTGCGGTTATCAAACAGAATCCATTTTTCATCGCAGGTAACAATGCGGTTCAAAATTCCTTCATTTGTGTGTCTGTTGAGCAGTGCAAGGCACGTCTCGACGCGTACTTCGCGCTGGCGATCATTGAGTTCGTGGGGCACCCATTTGTCAAGCTTTTTTACCTTGCCAATTTGACGCAAATGGACCAATATTGTTTTGACGCTAACGTCGAAAGCTGCTGCTAATTCAGCCGTAGATTGTGTATCATCAGCTTCCACAACCGCCTTTAATTCGTCATTGTCGACCAAAGTCTTCGGACGACCGCGAGGTTCATTTTTCAGGTCGAAATTTCCAGAACGGAAGCGAGCAAACCAATAACAGGTGGTGCGTTGGTTTGTAGTGTTAGCTCCGTAAACGTCGTTGATGTTGCGTGCCGCTTGTGCCGCGTTGCTGCCACGACGGTACTCATATTCCATAATTACTCGAATTTTTAACGTATCCATGATGACGAAAAAGATTGAAATGCGATGAAAATGTAACACTAATCAATAAAGAAATGACTACTTTTGGAAAAAAGAATCCATGTTTTTAAAATAAAATTAATTTGAAATTAGAATTCTTAGCCAAACAAAAATTATTTTGATTTGAAATGGCCAGTACTGCAGAACGGCAATTTCATAGGTAAAGACCTAATATCTCCCAAACGTATGAATTGATTTAAATGAGTTTTCTTAAGCGTTAAATTTTGTTAAGCTATACACAATATAGGTACAACTCTTTTACTTATTCGAATCAAGGGTAGAGTCTTAGTTATAGCATTCCAAATTGAGCCTTATGTGCGACATTAGCTCACTAATTTACGAGGCGTCATATTACCTGAAAATCACGGACCAGGGAAATGCTTGCTCGCACTGTTAATTCGAAACACAGCCATACTAACTTCACGAGATATATAAAGGTGAAAAGGTAATTTTCTTTGTATTTTATGTCTCATGTGTTGAAATTGTGTTTTGTTTATCACTATTGTATTGGTTGGCTAGGTTGGTAACCGTTTGCCTTTCACGTCGCAGGTCATGGGTTCGGTTCCCAACCAAGACAGATATTTGTGTGCATGAACATGTCTGTTTGTCCTGAGTCTGGGTGTAATTATCTACCTCCATATAAGCATGTATTTACAAAAGAAAAGTAGTGTATGTAATATATCAGTTATGTGGTTTCCATAGTACAAGCTGTGCTCACTCCCAGGATATTGTATAACAGTTAGTGTATACGTTTGTATTATTGTGTTCTCATGGCGATCATAGCTAGATGCTCTCACGGATCCGTAAGTTTGGTTAGGTTAAGCAATTAGGCTTGCGGTCAGTCTATAGATGGGTGACCACCAAAGTGTTTTTATTTCTGAGCGTCTCCGTGCTTCCGCGTTCTAGCCATTAGGCAACAGTTCTTAAGCCATTTCAGAGGCCTAATGGGCGGCTTGAACAACTGTATATATATATGTATATATGATAACGGTATGAAAATTATTATGTTCTAAATCATTTAGCGATTAAATAAACTATTGTTTATTTTAAAATCGTATTTTTGTACTTGTTTGTTTTAATTTTGTTGTACAAAACGTTGATATTGTTCGCCAACTACACTTTCACTAATATATCGTTTCATGAGGAACACTTTAAACGTATCTAACAATTTAATAAAACAAACACTTTTACAATTTTAATTAATTTCTTCGAAACGAACGTGACGGCAGTGCTATCTAACTCCTCGAGGTTTTAGTTTTAATACGCCCAATGTAGTAACCTAAGTAAGAAATGTTGTAGGTTATAGTGACAGTTAACTGGCCCGAGGGAATACCCGTCGGCCGCAACCGTAATATTAAATTTAAGACTTCTAGAGTACAATCTGCAGTCCCGTTTTCGTACACGTACAGTTTTGTGTCTATTTCGGCAACTTGATTATAGAATAAACATTCCCCTCAAACATTTCCATTCTCCGTCTATCTTTAAATCACATTGGTGAGTACTTTAAGTGTAAAGTCAAGTCACTTTTAATATATTGTGGACACGGGTCTCAGTCGCGATAACAATTTAAGGCAACAAGACAAAAAAGAGTCGACCCGTTACCACGGCTGCAGCTGGTACAATCCATGCCGAAACGTCGGGTAACCGTGTCCAAAATATATAAAAAATGTGTACAATTCGCGAAATTTTAAAAACATTGATTGTAAACCGCTCAAGTCACTCAGCTCAGCTCAAGCTTAGATAAGTTTGGTTTGATAACAGTGATCGGAGTAGGTAGATTGAAATGGGGTCATTGATCCGAAACGTATATATTAATATGGACATTCCTCCGGAATTGGTGGATTATTAAAAAAAAACCGGAACTTATGTAGGAATTTTATTCTGCCAGAGTGGAAGGAGTCATTTGATGATTTGCCATCCTCAAAAGAAGGTAGGAATTGTAATAAAATGAGCAATATTATTCGTTATTATTCTTCATATTTTATTTAACGGCACACAGTCACGATTTGACAAAACCCAACGACCAATCAGAACAAAGGATCATGGGTGGTACAATAACCGGTTATCAGAACAATGCGTACGCCCGCCGACGACATGCCAGGTAGCTCACTCGTTTACTTCGGTTCGTAGAGTGCGCATCTTTGTTTGTTACTGTGTTGTGAAAACGTTACTTGACCCTGGCTTGTGTACATACTGACTTCTGGAATCTGCTCTAAACCACGATTTGGCTCGAATATACGGACTCAGATTTTTCACTATTGAATTGGATCTACATATTTAAACCAAGCTTTGGTAAGTAATATTTTACTAGTTACAAGGAGTATAAAGCATGTTTGGATGTACTATAAGAATATTTTTAGTATTGTGTTTGTTCGCTTAACCTGCTGAACATACCATGAGTCTTAATATTGTTAAATCTTTAATAGAGTATGAACCAGTGAGCTTAGTGCGAAACAAAATTATGATATTCTAGTAATGTAGTCGCAATTCAGCTAACTCCACTATTAACCGTCATTTTACTGGAATCCGTATATAATTTGAATGCCCTGTGGCCTTATCTACTTCTCTACAAAATATTCTACTTAACAAGCCCTTTCATTTGATACCCATATTGATGGAATTGAAAAAAAAAAAAAGTTGTCCGCCATCTTGTAGCGGCAGCCATTTTAGATTGACAATAATATTGAATATACATAATTGTATTGTCACCAGAATCAAAGGTGAATACTAAATTTTAGATCAATCGGTTGACAGGAAGAGGGTGAAATTTCAATGACTAAATTTGATCCACGAAAAATAAAACAAACGGAGTAAGCTAAATAAACTAAATAAAATGTAATTTTTTCATGTCTTTGTTTTAGGTGATATATACGAGGTTCTATCTCTAAAACAAAGTTCAGATATGGCAAACGTCAAGGCTAAAACTGTAGAAAAATGGATATCCGGTCATCCCGAACTACTTTACGATCACGCTAGTGGTACAATATACTGTTCAAAATGTGAAAGCCATTTGAAAACCATAAATAAAGGAAACGTTAAAAGACATATCGAAGGAGCAGTACACCAGGGAAAGTTTAAGCGGCCCGAAGAGGAATTTTATTTCGATCTTATAAAATTTCTCATTTTGTGCAATATTCCGTGGTCTCAGATGAAAAATACAACTTTTCAAGATTTCTTTAAAAATATATGTGTTGTTGTACGTGTACTAATCGTACTCTGCCAGATGAATCACAGTTACGGAAAGTTTACTTGGACAAGTTTTTTAAGAATAAAATCAATTCGATTCGGCAAAATTATAAAAATGAGAAACTATGGATATCATTAGATGAAACGACAGACTTTTTAGGTCGCTATATAGTCCATTTTTTAATAAAACCATTACATCCTAGCAATTTGACTAGACCTTATTTGGTAGCATGTAAAATGCTAACTGTAGTTAATGGACAAACAATCACGCAATTTGTGTTAGAATGTTTGGAAAACTTTTGGGAAGATTCTTTTGAATCGAAGGTACTCGTAGGTAACATTCTTGTCCTCTGCACTGATAGCGTTGCATATATGCTGTCTGCAGGACGAAATTTAAAACAATACTTACCTGAAATGAAGCACGTAACATGTTTCAAATATCACGATGTTAACATTTTAATAGCAAATGTTAAAAAGGTATTTTTGAAAGCCCCAAGTAGAGTCAAAATTTTAAAAGAAAAATATCCAGATTTGCCGCTACCTCCCCAACCAGTTGTTACAAGATGGGGCACTTGGTTAGAGGCAGCATTTTATTACGCTCATAACTTTGAAAAAATAAAAGAAGTATTATCTTGTTTAAGCAGCTCTGATGCGGTATCTATTCGAGAGGCAAAAAATATTATAGAAAAAGAAAATTTAAAAGAAGATTTAAATTACATTAAAGACAATTATTTTATAATTCATTTGTCTTTAAAAGAATTGCAAAAGCATAATTTATCGTTGACAGATTCACTTTTAGCATTTGACAACGTCAGAGATGCTATAAATCAGTGCAATTCAGAAAATATAAAAAATAAAATAGAACGCGTTATGGAACGAAACCCAGATTTAGACACACTTAGAGAATATAGTGAGGCCATTGAAAAAAATGGAGCACATAATTTAATACCTTTTTTAAAATTTGCTCCTTTGACATCGTCAGATGTAGAACGGTCTTTTTCCATTTATAAATGGACTTTAGATGTTAAAAGAAATAGGTTGAAAATAGAAAATATAGAGAAACTCATAGTTATATATTTTAAAGATATATATATATATATATATATATATATATATATATATATATATATATATATATATATATATATATATTTAATTGTAAAGATCAGGATTACCAGGATGCTGACATTGTAATCGATGAAGATTAAAATGTGAATAAATGTAAAATGTACATATTTAACAATAAACAATGTTGATTTTTATCTTTTTTCTTTATTCTACCCCTTTTTTTTGGTCCTAAAATCTGACTAAGATCAACCTGTTCCTTCATATACCCTTTACGTTTCAGAGTCGTGGTGCATCCTTAGAACAGTCTCACGACCCCAGCAGGCATTGGCCCTCTATGGGGCCCCGTCATTTATTCTACCCTTAATGCAAATTACCATGACCCCTATGAAAATATTTAAATTTAAGTGCAACAATTTATGTCTATCTATAAAAGTTCTAGCCATAAAAAAATAAAAATTAAAGCTTCGATCGGAATTCGATTGTTTTTATTATTCAACAGATAAATAATGAATTAATTTAGTTTTGATACCTTCCTTTAAATTTTGAATTGAGTAGGAATAATATCACTACCAACATTAACAATATTTAATTGAATCCGGAAATACCGGAATTACTTTCCGGGAAAATGGCTTATCCATGTTCTTCTTTCTGTGTGCATTTATGATACAAGTACCAAAAATCAATCTACCTACTCCGCTCACTGTGTTTTTAGTATTTAAAGTTATCAAAATCCTACATTATTAATGTAGGATTTAGATAACTTTAAATATTAAAAACACATGATTATAATTTTGCTATAATTTTTATATTCTTAATTTCTCTTAGTCGATAACATTAACGAATTTTAACTAAACTATGTACTTGAGTTTATGCCTTATGATCTAGGTAAATTTTAACAAAAAGCCGTTGATTGTGATAATAGGTAGCAAATGAAACACAGTTTTAGGTAAATTAAGTGAGCTAACTAAGGTTTAATGCATCCATCATATTATATCCCATACCTTGCAATCTCAGATTGGCTCGTTTGTCGGTCTCTTACGAAACTTCTTTTTATGCACGAATATGTAAAAATCGACAAGCCGCACCAACATCTGGTTAAACCTTCGTAATTATTAATTAAATTAGGTTGCAAAGTCAAATGACAGCCGTAGTCATATCAAGATGGTGGGAGACAAATAAACAATTTTAATTTCTGTGTAAAGAAATAAAATATACTTACTGTTTCGTATATGTGTCAGAGTAGAGTAGACTAGGTAACGCGAGCAATGCGCTGGCGCACCACACAGAAAAGAGCGCTGTCCTCGCCACTCGGCGACTCAGCCGATGTTGCAGGGGTTTCACTATTGCCACGTACCTGAAAAAAAAAACATGATTTTAATTTATGTAGGTGCTTCGATATTAATATAGGGAAATGTTAGCTGTATGTCAATTGGCCGATTAAATAACACGAACCATCTTAATTTCTTATTACTCATCTTTATTTTTAGGTTTAAAGAATATTGATAAGATTTAAGCTTTATTCAAAATGCAAGCGGTATGAACTATCACTCTGGTTGTCTTATTGTTACTTGGTTAATATCGCATGTTATGTATTCGTGGGTATGCCGCGCGTATAGAGAAATAAAATTGCAGGAATTTTACTTATCAATAATGGATTACAAAACTTTCAATTTTTATATTCTTCAGGTTTTACGCTAAGTAAAGGGATTATTTTTATGTGTTCTTAGAATTTTATAACTGAAAAGAAAATAAGACGGGATTATTATAAAACATCCGGTGTCTTTATGACAGTTTGTTACAGCCTAATTTTTACAAACCCGCTTGCTACACGAACCGCTCAGGTATGTTCAATTCAATATTTCGAGCTTCTTTTAGAATCTTTTATAACTAAGATTAAAACTTCATTTTCACTCCACCTATTCGAAAAGCACGACTTGGTTCGCATTTAAGTGCAGTTTCTTATAGAAAACACCAGTTTTCTATAAGAAACTTTTGGCAGGCAGTAATGAGTTTTTAATCCTCTTTATAAGTGCACTGAAACTATCTTTGCCGTGCACTTTTTGAATTTGGAACAACTTAGTCTGCAGCGCCAAAGAAATGGAACGCAAATATTAATTTAATAAAGACTGGCTGCAAGACGGCCCATAGTCGCGCCACCGCCGCGGAGAAAAAATCAAATAGAAACAAGCGAACTATACCGTCCCACAATGTTTTTATTAAAGTTCACGGATTATTAGAAATTCATGGTATTGTTTTGAAAAATTAATTCTTCAAGTAACAATGAAACTATAGAATTAACTCCTGAAAGTATTAGAGCCGACGCAAGAAATATGATGTATAATCTAATACCTGCAAAATCGCTGGAGAAATTTATGAAAGTCTATTGTAATTTTATTGATTGGAGAAATGCAAGTGGCGTCAAGAATTTTTGTTGAAGTTATACTTCTTTTGGCGCGATGGAGAAAAATGATGAGAGTGAATTTTTACGATGCGCGCGCACACCGACACCAAAAAATTTAACAGCATGAAGTTAGTTCTAGGTGGTATGAGAGTGAATTTTTACGATGCGCGCGCATCGTAAAAATAACAGCATGAAGTTAGTTCTAGGTGGTATGAAAATGTATGAGAGTGAATTTTTACGATGCGCGCGCATCGTAAAAATAACAGCATGACGTTAGTTCTAGGTGGTATGAAAATTGATAACTATGTTCAAGTTGTATATTAAGAAGTATAACTTCTAACGCCTGTACATAAGTACACACAAGTTTTTTTGGCATACTTTCAGAACTTAGCCAAAACTAAACAACCTTCCACTATTTGAAGTACATACTCAATGCTAAAATCAACATTCAGTTCTGATAACGACGTAAAATTGGTCACATACCTATTCAAAATTAATAGCGTAACTGAGAAGGACGGATTTAAACCTAAAAAACCCAAAGTGTCTGAAGTCCAAATCGTGGAGACTTTGCTTAATGAGGCATCCGGCAAAGTCTTTATTGCCGTTAAAGTAAGTAAACATGTACATGGTGGATAAGTAAAGAATAGCTTTATTATTAAAATTCACATTTTATTGTAACTGGTACAGTTGTTTTTACAAGTGGCTTTAATTTTCGGAGAGCATGGAACTTGTCGTGGCAATGAACTTTAGAAAATACTGTTGATGGTGTCAACAATCACTCTATGATTTACCTTTGAGAGAGATGAGATGATATTGAGTAAAGCTAACAGACACAATAACAAAAATTGACCGATCCTTCGTCATCCGAGGACTATTGTACAAAAATACCTGGACCTGCTTCCTAGTGATATTAACCGATTGTTCTTTATATAAAGAACAATCGGTTTTTCGTATAAAGAACAATCGGTTTTTCGTGCGTTATAAAAATGACAAGTGCTTCAAATAAGTTATGTGAAAAAATACAATTTATAACATGCCACAAGAAATCGCTACTTATTTGAAGTTACCAGATATCAAAAGTCGTAGTCAGTTTCATATTTTACCTATCATAGATATCAGTAATCTTGATATAAAGGAGCAACTACTGGATAAACGTGATTGGTTTCAACACTTGCGTGTGATTAATATTTAGTTTACATAAATTAACATGTAACAGAGTAATGCAATCAAACGAGGAGCAACAAAACGACTAAAGATGCCATGTTTACAATCAATTCAGTACCTAAAAAGGTCATTTGTGAAAACAAATTAGACGCACCAGGTTTCTAATTCTTTAAAGATAACACAATGATGTGTCTAATGAGCCTTTTTTTTTTTTTTTTTGATAAGGCAGGGGAAATGCATATCCATGCCACCCGCAAAAAGTGTCTGCGGGGAGGTATGGGAGCCACGGGAACGCTAGTATGCTGCTCTTTTGCGCCATGTCCCAGATGAACAGGACACATGCCTTGGAAGGGCTCTGGATTGCCCCTCCCTATTAGCGACTCCTGCCGGTCCGGAATAGTGGCTGCGCCATAAACAAATGGCTGTCTTCCCGAAGCTGCTTGCACGTGGCGGCAGTAGAGGTCACTTCTCACACTACCACCGCAGCTCCGTGTCTCTCTGACTCTCTCTAAGCCTCATCCTTATCATGCCAGCCGAAAACCATCCACTACTGAACAAAAACCTCCCCTCAAGGATCATCATTTAAGGTTATGTGTATTATGTGTTATCGCTTGGAAGTTCAGTTGGCTATTGCAGAATGACGGTCATTTTACTCAGAGAGACACTGCTGCACCTTCTCTGCTAGATATTTCCTCACTAAATTTAATTTCAATAAATGAAAGCTGTAGTTTCGTTTTGCCAATACCATCTTCACTTTTCCAATAAAACGAATACCTACATTGTTGAAAAAGTCAAACACGTGTACGTATATTGGATAAGTTCATAAAAGAACAGTACGTAATACCTATATGAAAAAAGTTAAAGGATTGCATAAGCACGTAACCTACCTACGTACGTGTTCATGAAACATTTGATTCATCATACAGAAGTAAGTTAACTCACAGCGAGTTTCTATGGGTAGTAAATAGTTATCGCATATTTTAAACCTACGACCTGTAAGTGGTTCAATTTTACGGTTCCGTAGCCAAAAGGCAAAAAACGGAACCCTTTAGATTCGTCATGTCTGGCTGTCTGTCTGTCCATCCGTATGTCACAGCAACTTTTTTCCGAAACTATATGAGCTGTACTCTTTAAACTTGGTAAGTAGATGTATTCTGTGAACCCCATTAAGATTTTCACACAAAAATAGAAAAAGAACAATAATTTTGGGGGCTCCCTAAAATAAGAACTGAAAATAAAAAAAAAAATCATCTTACCCATACATGTGGGGTATCTATGGATAGTTAATAAAAAATAAAATATTTTTGTTTTCTAAACTGAATAGTTTGCGCGGGAGACATTTCCAAAGTGGTAAAATGAGGGTCCCCCCCCCCTGTAACTTCTAAAATAAGAGAATGATAAAACTAAAAAAATATATGATGTACATTACCATGTAAACTAACAACGAAAATTGGTTTGGACAAGATCTAGTTAGTAGTTTTTTTAATACGTCATAAATCGTAAACCGCAACACTTCACGGGCGAGGCCGACTCGCACTTGGCCGGTTTTTATATGTATATTGAACTCAATCACACTGTTATACATTAGATTTTTTGTACAGTATGCATAGTTAGTCAATTTAAATTATAAAAATGTAATCTCATTTACTTTTGAACAAAACGGAGCGCTTATATTCAGATTGTTGGGTATGCTCATACAATGTGTATTATAAGTAGGCCAATAGAAAGTGTCTGTGTGAAATGGCGAAAGAATAATTTGTATTCCATCGGTGGCATTCACATCACGCCAAGACAAGAAGCCTACCATTCGCTAATCGACATGCAATGTACCTCTTTTCTTTAACAAAACATGAAGACTATAGACAATTACCAAACCCGGGTTCTACCAGTATACAATCACCCAGATATCTTGAAATCTTGATGAATTGAATATACCCTAGCATATAACTTCCTCACATGAATAACTAAGGAACGTGGGATTACATCAGTTAAAGGCAATATAGACTATTTGAAGTGAGGCACTAAGTGAAAGTTACGTTGGAGCGCAATAATGGTTTATTTCATTATAAAGGGAGATAAAACTAGACAGGGTGACTTATGTTTTACATTTTAAAGGGAATCATATCCAAGTAACTTGTATATAGTTAAGAAATATCGAATGGATTGTAAATATAGATTAGTGTCTCAGAACCACGGTGCGATGGCGGAGCGGTTAACGCACATGGGTCCGGATACCCCGTGGTCGTGGGTTCGATTCCCACCCATACTTAAATTTACATAATTAATTTTAAAGATGTCTGATAAATTGTATAAAGCTGTCAATAACGTGTCTGTCCGTCTGTCAAGGGTTAGGCTATTAAACTTAAATAAACCGAAAAATTTATTTTCACAAATAAATACTAAACAAATAAAGTCTCTTACGAAGGAAATTTAACATTCTACAGTTAATTACCTGTACCAGTAGAAAAGCCGTATTATAATGAATTCCGCGTATCCGAAGAAAACACAATCACTTAAGTAAGTGATTATGTATTATGATAATGGTCTATATAAGTTTATGTACGTATGCCATAGAAAAAAACAAGTCGCTGACAATCTGCAAAGAATTTAGTAAATGTCTGATGAGTCGTGACTCACAAAATTATCACTAAAACCAAAAACACCACAGTATGCCTATAACAAGATGAACTTGACGCTTTTAAAAAGGATTGGGTACTTTTTATTCCACGAATTATTTTAAAAACGTTAGAAGGGTACTTGCATTGACCTCATATATTTTCTAAATTATTAGTGAAAAATTATGTAATGCAGACATTCTAGACCGGTTTGCTTGTACGTGGTGGATAGGTACCAGGACGCACAAGCTAACCTAGAAGGTAGCTCATCTAGAATGGTCGCCGTCGATGTCAGGAAGGACGGCGGCCAAGACTGTCAGTTCAACCGCGTGGACTTACAAAAATCGAGGTACAATCCGTACAACATGAGTATAAGTATACACCTACACTGCCGCTTTGGCTAATAAATAGAAACCACAACAACCTGTAGTAATAGATGTGATATGAAAATAAATCATTTAATAGATATAGCAACAGAACTAGTTTAAATGTGGGCGAAAAGTGGAAAGGGGGAAACTACTCTAATTATAGTAATCACTCACTACACACCAGTAGGTGTATTGCAGTTCCAAAATAGAAGAGAAGAGGGGTACTAATAATTAGGCTGTTTGCTTTTACGCGGATGAACTGAAAAATATTGTACAGACGCCAGCACATCAAGCTACCGCAATCTGTCAAATTTCCCCAATTGAAAGTGAACCTTATGCTTATGTGATAATGTTGAAAATCTATAAAAATATTGACAGATTGGCGTAGCTGGATGTGCTGGCGTCTGTACCTCATGCTTAAAAGGAAAAAAGGAATTTGAATGACAAAGATAAAACGAGACATGTTAGTGAAGGGTTTGTTGCTGACTGTGTATTGTGCGTATCCTTTACCGTAAATACTTTTTGTTGAGCTGTCATTCGATCTATGTTTTATTTATAGGCTTTCATATTAAATCATGTCACGTCATATTTATATCTGTAGCTCTAGTTTCACTTTGCCAACTTCTCTTTTTTATCGTTTTCCTTCCATATTTATATTATCTTCATATTTCAACTGATATATTATAAACAGATAAGGTTTGAATATTTGTAACGTGTAAACTCAAAAACTACACAATTGATTAAATAAATTCTCTCATATGAGACTAACTACAGTATCAACAAGTAATAATAATAATATCCCGGGACATTATTAACACATGGCCATCTGATCCCAAACTAAGCAGAGGTTATATGGAAACCAGATAACTGATATACTACACATACTAGTTTTATTTTTAAATACGTACTTTTATAGATAACTAGCTGTGCCCCGCTGTTTTACCCGCGTTAAATTTTATAAATTATCATGCTCCTCCCCGTAGGTGATAGCGTGATAATATGTAGCCTATATGTTGCCCCAACCTCTTAGTAATATTCATGCAAAATTTGAAGTAAATCCATGCAGTACTTTTTGAGTTTAGCCCGGACATACATACAGACAAACAGATACACAGACAAAAATTCTAAACACTGTATTTTTGGATTCGATATCGATATTAGATCACGCCCTAATTATCCTTTTTAAAAAATATTCAATGTACAGTTTTGATTTTCCTACGATTTTATTATATGTATAGATTACACCCAGACTCAGGTCAAACGGATATGTTCATGCGCACAAATATTTGTTCTGGGTGGGAATCGAACCCACGACCTCCGGCGTGAAAAGCAAGCATTTGCCAACCCGTCAACAAGTTCGTCCAACATGAGAAGTATTTAATTTTCAACAATATTTTTTTTCCTACAAAAATTAAATGAATGTTAAAAAGGTATCAATTATTTGGCGTGCGCTGTGAAACCTATTGGTGAAACATAAAATCGTGAACTACAAATGTAAATAGCGCAATCATTTTCCTCCCAATAAATTCACTAAGTTATTGGCCTAACTATTACAGTTAAGTCACAATAACCGTTTTATATTTAAAATTGGTCACCCATAATACGCATAAAGTGACAAATTTATCTTTCTATATATCAACCCGTATAAAGCCGGGGAGGATCGTTATATTTTACAAATTGGATTAATTAGGCAGATTAGTTGCCATTAAGATAATCGACGATCTAAGAGACCATATTTTAATTATTAGACCACTAACTGAATAGAAATTAACACTGCAATTTATGTAACATTCATACTTTGTAATGTGCAAAAGTATCTTAGGATATTAGTCATACACGGTCATCTGATCCCAAACTAAGCAGAGCTTGTACTATGGAAACCGGATAGCCCTCGGTAAGAAATTGTTATGGTCAGAGAACTACCAAATATCTGAACCCAAAATTATTTAATAAATATGCCTGGTTAAGATCGCATGTTAATAAAGTAAAAAACAAACTGTTAGATATAAACCTAAAATATATTACCTACTCAGTGACTACTTAAATTCCGCTTAAAATTGTTGTATTCGTTTTTATTAGTTTTAGTTTTTACTTTTTTATTTAAGTATTTGTATTTATTGATATAATTATTGTGTTAACGAGCGCTAATCCCGCCGACGAACTGCTATGCAGTTTGGTGGGTTTATATTTTATGTAACATGTTTTTATTCTCAACAAAATTCTTTTCTTTTCTATTCTATTCTGATATACTACTACTACTATAAAATTCATTGCGGGACCCAAGACAGTTAAAGCGATTCCTCGGGACATGCCTGAGCCTCACCGCTCAGTGTCTTGTCATTGAGTGCCACTGTTGATCCTAGCTTGCAGTGGTGGGTAAGAGGGAAGGTCTAGTCTCGAATAAAAAAAACTACCATAAAGGTTCTCTATCTCTTTATCCGAAGAATTGCTATTGAGATCTTTGGGGAAGCCTTTGTCCAACAGTGGATGGCTTTTGGCTGACATGATATACAGGCTATTCAAGGTAACAGGCTTGCCGCTGTACCGCATCGTCTAGCAAACTGACTCACCTAATGGGGCCAATAGTCTATAATAACCTACCAGACAATGTTGTCGGGTGCTCGAATATAGATTGTTTTAAGGATACATTTAAAAAATTAGCCTTTTTATGTTTTAAAACATAAAAAGGCTAATTAATTCTTGAACTTATTTAATTATTTTAATAATTCTTACCTATTTCTGTTACAATTGACATTAGACGACAACATGAATTTCTTATTTATTGTAATACTGACATCCTAATCCACTTAAATGTTTTATTTTTACTTATTTTTGATGTGTTATATTATAATGTATTTATGAGTTGTGTTATATTATATGAATCTGTTAATAAGAATATGACATGTAAACCTGTTTACCAATAAATAAACTATTAACTATGTATCCTATATACCGTGTCAGCCAAAAGGGCTGCTTAGAGCCTTGGCCCATTAATTTGAATTCAAATTGAGCATTTTAATGAGGCCAATACAATTATTAAAAAAACCGGCCACGTGCGAGTCGGACTCGCTCATGGAGGGTTCCGTAGTAGCAAGTATTTCAGTTGATTAAATGAAAGGTAAATTGCGGTTTACTATTTATGACGTATTAAAAAAAACTACTTACTAGATTTCGTTCAAACCAATGTTCGTTGTTAGTTTGCATGGTAATGTACATTATATATTTTTTTAGCTTTATCATTCTCTTATTTTATAAGTTACGGGGGGCGGGGGACACTCATTTTACTACTTTGGAAGTGTCTCTAGCGCAAACTATTCAGTTTTAAAAATATTATATTAGAAACCTCTATACCATTTTTGAAGACCTATCCATAGATACCCCACATGTATGGGTACAATGAAAATTTTTTTTTTGACTTTCAGTTCTATGTAAGGGGAACCCCCAAAATTATTGTCCATTTTCTATTTTTGTGTGAAAATTTTAATGCGGTTCACAAAATACATTTACTTACCAAGTTTCAACGGTACAGCTCTTTTAGTTTCGGAAAAAAGTGGCTGTGACATACGGGCGGACCGACAGACAGACAGACCTGACGAATCTATAAGGGTTCCGTTTTTTGCCATTCGGCTACGGAACCCTAAAATCATACTATAGAACAATAACCAACACGTGTCTTAATAATGTCTAAATCAAAAGTAATCAAAGGGTTTAAATTTAAATTCGTGGTGCCTTCACATAATCTGTTACAGTATATATACCTAGATATACTTTTAATTAGGGACGCGCAAGCTAGGGTTTACACACATCCTACAAGGATGCAAGGAACTTCACAAACATACTCTACGCAACTTTCAGAGTCTAGTAAAAGATCACTACTTGTCAAAGGTACGAAATAATTTACTTTCTACTGGTTTACAGAAATTCAGCAACAGCTCCTACTACATAACTTTAATAATAATTTAACTCATTAATTTCAGATAATTATTTATTTTAGATCAGGGATAATTAAGAGTCAAAATAAAACAATACATAAGTAGTGAATGTAAAGTTTCCGTATATTTAGTATTAAATAGGGTGCCTAGTTTTGTTTTATGATAAGAATGTATGTATGTATTTATTTATTTATGAAATATAAGTATACATGCGTGTATGTAATTTATCTTATATGACGTAGAAAACTCTGCTTTTTTGTAATGATACCAGTGCGTATCATTTCTGTACTTATGTATGTACACTGACAACTACCCTATCTCTGTTACTCCATACTCCAATCCCTGCCTAGGTTGCCTGGAAGAGATCACATTTAGTGATAAGGCCGCCAATTGTACCATTTTTAAATGTATGTTATTGTATTCTTGTATCCTGTAATTTTTTGGTGTACAATAAAGAGTTATCTTATCATAACCTACAGTTTAAACGAATGTTGAACGTTTTCATTACAAATAATTTGAGTATTACGAAGTATTGAAAATTTGGGCTGTCGCCGTAATACCAGCAACTCTCAGACCCAATATTACTTTTGCTCCAACCCGCGATTTCAAACCCAAGCTCTTATTATCTAAGGTTTACCATCTTCATGAGATAAATTAATCATTTAATTTGCCATGAATGTAGGTAACTAAAATAAAAGTGTTGCTATTAACAAATGAAATCGAATACAATCTACCATAACGGCATGCCAAATTACACAAATATGTATATTAAATTTAGTTAGTATGAAATAAATGTCAAATTCAAAACGTCATCTTGATATAAGTCAAATCATATTATAATAGTGACAAACATAAGTTTAAAAAAATTAAAACATTTCAGCAGCTGAACTCCCACTAATGGACAAAACTGAAGGATCTTGTCAACTGTCTGTGGCTACAAAAAAATGCACCAAGGTACTAACAACACGTGACCTAGGAATAGATAGATAGATAACACTTTATTGCACCAAATCGGAACATACATTGAAACATATGTAAGTTAACTTATATTATGAGGTACAAACGGCGGTCTTATCGCTAATATAGCAATCTCTTCCAGACAACCGATTGGATGAACCAAAGCAATGCAGGGAGACAAAGTGGTAGTTGGCAGTGCATCTACTTATATTAATTTACATATATATGTACCTATGTACGAATATTTATATATAAACATATAATATATACATATATATAAATATATACATACTTTTTAATATACTATAATAAATATTAATACTAATTATGAAGACTAAGGAAGTTTTTGAGGAAGGTGGAAGATCGCAAGCTGAGAGAATTACAGTGATAAATAATGATTCTTTAAAAGTGTTTTAAAAGATGTCAAAGTTTGTGCGCGTCTGATATGCAGAGGGAGTGAATTCCACAATCGAGCAGCCTGTACAGTGAATGATTTGTCCAAGAAATTGGTGGAATGTGTGGGCAACTGGAGTTCTAGATTCTCTGATGATCTCAAGGACCTAAAATGTGTATCACATAGGAATTCAAACCTAATCTTCAGGTAAGAGGGAGCCGTGGGATTAAATAAAATACTGTAAAGAAGAGAGAGTATATGAGTATTTCGGCGAAGGCGAATGGGTAACCACTCGAGTTTTCTACGAAATTCGGAAACGTGATCATATTTGCGGAGCCCAAATATGAACCTTATGCAGAAGTTTTGAAGCCGCTCGAGTTTATCTAGTTTGTCCTCCGTAAGGTTAAGATAGCTGGCGTCAGCATAGTCAAGGATTGGAAGAAGGAGGGATTGTGCTAGTGCAATTTTAGTGGCAGTTGGGAGAAAATTACGTAACCTCCTTAATGATCCGGCTGCAGCATATAATTTACGACTGGTCTGTTCTATTTGTGGACCCCAAGACAGTGTTTGATCAAAGTATACCCCCAAGTTTTTAACCCTATCACTGAATGTATTACTGTTTAGTTAAATATTACTCGAGGGGTATGGATCCAGTCAACTTTTCTGAGCATGCGAGAACTGCCTATCACAATAACCTGTGTTTTGGAGGGATTCACTGTAAGACCGTGGTCTGTGCTCCACTTGTTGATAGTTGCCATGTCACTGTTAATGATACCAATACCATCGCTAAGGTGCTCTACCGGTGTCTGGGTGTATATTTGCAAGTCGTCGGCATAAAGGTGGTAGGAAGAAGTTAACCGAGAGGTAATCAAATTGATAAATACAGTGAAGGGTAGTGGAGATAAAACGCAACCCTGTGGCACGCCATCGCTGGTGAAACACTACGACGAGTAGGTATCGTCAATGCGAATCCGCTGCCGACGGCCAAACAGGTAACTACGAAACCAATCAATTGCCATTGGAGATATGTTAAGTGAGGCGTAGTATGCCAAGCAGAATGTCAAAGTCCACAGTGTTGAACGCGTTGCTAAAATCAAGCAGCGTAAGCACTGTCAACTTTCCACACTCCATGCCTAGTCGAATATCATCCGTAATATTTACAAGAGCGGTGACTGTGCTGTGACCTGGACGGAAACCGGACTGGGAAGGATTAAGTAGGACATTCTTAGAGAGGAAGGAGCTTAGTTGATTGTGGATGAGGCGTTCCAGAACTTTGGAAAGGAATGGTAGTATGGAGATGGGGCGATAATCGGAAAAGGATGATGGATTTCGTTTCGATAGGTGTCAGCACATGCTGTCGCGAAAGACTGACGACAATAATATAACAGCCAAGTGCGAGACGGACTCGGCAACGAGAGTATCGTGCCTTATTCAGGCGTATTAGGTACGCGGCGGCCACGACTGCCAGCCATGCCAGTAGTTAGTACCAATCTACTGGTAAAAACCTAGTAAAGTAAATACTGGATAATATATGCTCGAGTAATTAAAATGATTTCTAAAAAAGTTTCTGTTAAATGTAATTAGTGGTATTAATTTTTTATAATTGTAATCTTGTGCGGGTTGCTGGATGCGGATAGCGCAAGTCCGGCAATTGTGGAGATCTTTGGGGGAGGCCTTTGTCCAGCAGTGGACGTCTTTCGGCTGATATGATGATGATGATGATGATGATGAATACCAAAACTATCCCATTAGTCCAAGACCTGTAATAATAGATATTTAAGAGAGATAAAAATATAAATAAAGTATTTCAAGTAGTTATTTACTTCCTTACATTGTTAAGTCGGCTCGCGGACATAACTTTTCTCTTAGACTCTTATAAATAAATAAAAAAAAATATTACAAAGGTTCTCTATATGCGATAAGGTTGAGTATGCAAAATCAAAATCTGTTTCTATTTATTTCAATTATAGGCAGCTTCAGTAGATGTTGAGATACAACATTTGAGGGACGGACGGTCATTGGAATGCTGGATAATCGACTCAAAGATCTCCACAGTGGAATTGTGTTCATCATGGATGTCATAATCGCCACGCTTGGGAGGTAACTTAGCGATCATTGATGATGGTCATAGTATACAAAGAGATGCTGCTGCCATTTTCTTATAGACATCGATATTCGAGACCCTGCCCCTTCTCTCGTGACCACACAGCATATAAGACGTAAATTAAGATTCCTATATTTAAATCTCTATATGGAACCTTTTTGTATCTAATATATGTATCTAATGTACTTCAAAAACTTGCGTATATAATAGTACAGAACGAGATTTATACTCGTATTAGGTAAAACTCCATATACCAAATTATTAATTGCGTTGGTTTACAAACAAGAATTCCAATATTGAGGGCTTTCTAGTTTAATTTTCCTATATTAATTAAAATTTTCCATTGAAACTTGATCTTTAAATTGGATTTATAGTACTTGGCTATTGGGAGGCATTGACACAGGAAGATATCAATTGAATTCGTTACTTGGACGAGGTCAAAATACCTAACCAGTTAAATTTTGTCGTTCAATCATTTTGGTAAAATGTATGATTAAGATGATTATGATGTTGTCTTTGTTGCACTTTCGAGTGCAACATTGTATTTTTATCCGACTTTAAAATCGTTGATGTGTATGTATTTTAACAGTAATTACTTTGAGGCATTCATAGTTAGATGCTTTTATTGGTATGTAAGTTATTGACGAGGTTAAGTTTCTGAGCGTCTCCGTGCTTCTGAGGGCAGGATAAGCTGCCGTTAAGTCATGTCAGAGCCCTAATGGGTGCAAAAAAAGCAGCCCGACTGGGGAAGTACCTCCACCTTATAGAAGACATTCCTTAATAAAAAAAATTAATAACTTTAATGTTGTATATCTGCGTGTAAGTAAGAGCTCATCGGGGTGGGGGAAGGGTAAACAACACTTGTTTGCTGACTCTTTTAAAGGCCGGCAAAGCACCCGTGACTCCTCTGGTGTTGCGAGCGGACATGGATCGCGGTGATAACTTTACCATAATGGTAAACTTAGTTTTATGACAATAGATCCCTAAACAACAGGAATATTTTTCATATAAGAAACTAAACACGGTTAAATCAGGATGCTATTAAATAATTCCATAATAAAGTTTCAGCCATATTTAAAAGTTTTATCAAATCTGGTTAGGTGGGAATTAAAACCACTAACTACGGGATATCCGGCCCAATGTTCGTTAACCGCCCGCAACAGCACCATGGTGTAATTGGGACTCGAATGTGTACCATCCATTCAATGCTCCATTAACTTGACGTAGTGAAAACCCTTGTATCTTATTTCGGAGCTTCCAAATGAAAATCTGTTTCAGACAAACCTATACTAAAAGGCTAATCTCTCCAGACCGCCAGATTCATAGTAAGTATTTCTCTCACGTTGGTACAATTCTGCAGAAAAATCCTTTTACAAGAGGTAATTTTGGTGTCGATTCTGAAAGAAAAGAACGACACTTTCATTTTTATTCTCTAGAGAATCCCTCCATAAATGATACCTATCAATCTCAGAGTACCTAATATAATAGACCTCACCATAAGTTAACGTGAGAATGGTTTGTATCTAAACAGAGTTGCGAAAAATCCTTATAACATGATTTTTCTTTGTTTCCATAAAATATGTGAAGTAATTGGCATTCACTCGCTCAAAGAGCAGCCCGACTAGGGAAGTACCTCCACTTTACAGAAGACATTCTTTAATAATATAATAAATAACTTTAATGTTGTGTTTCTGCGGGTGAGTAAGTAAGTCGCCAGAGCTCATCGGGTGGGGGAAGGGTCAGCTACACTTGTTTGCTGACTCTTTAAAGGCCGGCAAAGCACCCGTGACTCCTCTGGTGTTGCGAGCGGACATGGACGGCGGTGATAACTTTCCATCAGGTGACCCACATGCTCGTTTGTCAAGCTATGACATAAAAAAAATGTATCGACTAAAAAAAAGACTAATGCAGGGAGCCGCTTCGTATTTGCTTTTTGGATTCAAAATTTCTCTACTAAATATGTGACTCATCACCACTAACTTAACATGCGTAGGTACTATAATTACGGTGGTAACTGCGGCGGCTAATAGAGTGGTGTAAAATCAACAAAATGGAACTAAATGCATCCAAATGCTATCATGTTAAATTTTCCAGAAAATCTAAACTAACTAACACTGAGTACGTCATACAAAACCATAAAATTCAAGAAGTTAATACAATCAGGGACCTGGGAGTTTGGTTTGACAGAAAACTAACCTTTATGCCTCATATGGACACTTTAACAAAGAGAGCATCTAAAATGTTGGGTTTTGTGATTAGAAATTCAAAGGGGTTTAAAAATAGTTCCACGAAAATTCTGCTGTATAATAATCTTGTCCGCAGAATTTTGGACTATTGCAGTAGTGTGTGGAGACCGCACTATGCTACACATATTCTAAGCATAGAAAGAATTCAAAAAAGATTCCTATGGCATCTAGCTTTCTCCAAAGGAAAATCCAAGGAGCTATCTTCCTATAAAGCTCGCCTTCAATATTTTAAAATGCAGACATTAGAGACGCGTAGAGATATGTCAGATGCTCTTCTGCTTTATAAAATTATCAGAGGCAATATTAATTGCCCAGATCTGTTACATCTCCTAAGGTTTAGTTCCATCACGTATACCTCGTAATCCGATCACACCTCTATGCCCACCCCTGCGTCGAACAGTACTTGGAGCCAACTCACCCATTTGCAGAATGTGTAAAATTGTAAATAGCTGCAGCGACTTGATAGACATCAATTATGATGCAATTTCCACATTCTGCAGAATTACAAAACAACATCTTCCGAATAATAATAATAATATATTGTAAAGATATAGAGTTAGGTATTGTTTCCGTGTACCATTAGAGCCATGACACGTAAAGCGATTTGTTACATGTTGTAATTAATTTTAGTATTGTTTAATGCAATACAATTTTATTATTATGTAATTAATTTGAATCTTACCAATTTTTTTTAATTTGTCAATATATTTTTTATTTAATAATTTTTTGTTTAATTTCTTACTTTTATATTTTAATTTTATGTCATTCACTCACAATTTAATTTCACTTTAATTTTTAAGTTAGATAATTTTAAATTTTATTTTTAATTAATGTAATTTATACACGCCAACCTTTAATTTCGCATGTGGTGTTAACATGTAACTGGTTGCTACACAAGAAAATGTATTGTGTAAGTTAAGATATACCAAACTCAAATTTAATGTGTAAGCAATTGTTGGTTAACCTAATAAACAAAAAAAAATAAAAAAACTGAGCCCCGGAAAATTATATTACACACAAAAGAAACACTCTTTTAATTACAGATGCCATCCGTAAAATCTCATGGTGAGCTGTTCGGGCTATTGTAAGATCGATCGTTTCCGTTTTACTTAAGAGGGCTGAGTAGTGATTGTGGCTCATTTGAAGGCTTTTTTCTATTGTTTAGGTCCTTTTTTCATACACGTATTGTTAAGCAATAAAATGATTTATTGCTGATACGGGTAAGTCTCTTCTAAAAAAGTTGTGAAAAAGACGGATATATTTCTAAACAATTAGCCCAGGCTATAAAGCATGTAATATCACTAGTTTATTTAAAATTGCAAGAGTTTACTCATTTGGATACCAAGTCTACTATATTAATAGTGAGTGAGTGATAACTTATAAATTTTAGGTTTAAAACATTATTCGCGAAAAAAGTGTAAGTCAAAACTCAATCCTGGGAAATCTAAAAAAATAATAATTGTGCAGTGGGTTATAAAATACTGATGTAAAAAAAGATTTTCTTTCATGAACACCAGGTACTGTGTATGTATGAAGTCACCGGGTAAATCAGGAACTAATGGACACACTTGCTTAGTCACAACCCTGGAACCAAAATATGAAAGATAGTTAGCATATTTATTCAAAATATATGAACTTTAAACCTCAGTCCCAGGTGCTGATTATTTAACCCGTTAGATATTATAGGTAGCCTTAGTATGCTAAAGCTGGTCCCCAAAATTATAATAAATAGTTTGTAATTGCCCGAGAGAGCACAAAGTGCGTAAATGGTCGGACGACACCTGCACATAGGTACATAGCTTGCTGGCTAGCTCAGGCCTTAGGTCTCTTCACTCAGTAGTCAGACTTCATCTACGTAAGACATTTTAAAAAGTAAATACAAGCTATTTCTGTGTTCGTATGAAAGCTATAAACCATATCGTTTACTAGAAAAGCCGTAAGAGGTTTTTCTAGTATACATATGTCGAAAAACAGCTATCATTCACACTCCATATATAACACGCGACTGCCTCGTTGGCCGAACGGTAGCGTGTTCAACCACAGAGAAAAAGGTCCTGGGTTCAAATCCCGGATCGGACTAAAAGCGAGACTGGTCGCCGTGGCCGAAATTCGGAAGACATCAAAACACGCGAAAAGCAGTATTAGTACTATAACATTGAAATAAAAAAACAAATACTAGTAACTATCAACTTGCGTTTCGATTTTACATTTTATTATTAACAAACATAACCTGTTACTTTAAAGATGAAAACAAAGAATGAAAAGAGAAACGTTTGATTAGGCAGGTCAATTTCGTTCGATTTACTTCTAATCGGTTTTTTGCCAGACAGGACTTTAAACGAGGAAACAAGTCTTCCATAATCTTTTACACCAATCGAAAACTTGGCAACATTTTACATTAATAACAATCAGGGCTTGGAAATATTAAACACAGTAAAGTGACGGTACACTTTACTGTGTTTAATATTTCCTTGATTGTTTTCTTTTATAATAGAACATAGCAATATTCTTATAAGGGTACTATTGTTTTTGGCTTTAAATTAAACACAGTAAAGTGTACCGTCACTTTACTGTGTTTAATATTTTTTTGATTGTCTTGTTTTATATTCGAACATAGCAGTATTCTTATAAAGGTGCTATTATTTTTGGCTTTAAATTAAACACAGTAAAGTGTGCCGTCACTTTACTGTGTTAAATATTTTCTTTTATATTCGGACATAGCAATATTCTAATAAATTAAACACAGTAAAGTTTACCGTCACTTAACTGTGTTTAATATTTTCTTGATTGTTTTCTTTTATATTCAAACATAGTAATATTCTAATAAGGGTACTATTGTTTTTAGCTTTCCCATAAAAATCAAAAGCTTTGTCACCGTTAACATTTGGTTGCAAAACAAACAACTAATTTTGTAAGGGCTTAGCAACCCGGTATTCAATTTTTTTTTTACCATAATTATTGTAGATTAACTATAACTTTTTAAGTTAAGTTAAAATATATATCAGTGGATAAATACAGTTCCACATCAGCACCACTTCAAACCTCACTGCATTAAACATTTTTTAATTTAAATATATTATAAAATTACCATATCTTGTTATTTTAAAATAAATAAATATCGGGGGACAACTAACACAACGCCATCTGATCCCAAACTAGGCACTAGGTACTTTTTTTTTATACGTGGGGAAATGCTCTAGTCACACGGGGTGTGGGGCTCCACGCACTAAAACCACCACGGTAGCCAGCCTCACAGTGCCTTTAGCGGGGGCTCTGGGTACTCGTGAACGATCTCACCAGTACTCCCGCCGTACCCTGAGCGTCCGCGAGACTCTCACCCGGGGATGGGAGGGGCCTGAGGTCCCCCCTCCTCCCCAGTACGCACAAGCGTGTTACCTGAGCTACAGCAGGTTACCCTCCCGGGACCGCTGGCGCTCGGAGGTAAAGAACTCAACTCGTTCCCTCCCCGAAACGCCAGCGGTCCCAGTGAGGCACTAGGTACCATGGCAACCAGACAACTGATAAATATACTTATATATTTCTAAATACATATATATTATGGATTAATTACACCCAGACACAGAATAAATATTTCAGATGGGAAACGAACCCACGACCTCTGGCTTAGCAGTCAGGGTCACTAACTACTATACCTACAGGCCAGATTACCTATATTAAAACTTAATGTAGGTTTTTGATTCACCGGGAACAATTTTTATGTAACAATTTAATGCAGTTAATTCTTTGTTTTTATTTTTGTAATCGTTTGGTTAATGCATTAATTATATGAATTGTTTACCAATTACTCTAAATTAAAATCTAAACTCTAAAAATATAATCTTATTCAAAATTCGTGCCAGTGGGTAACAATTTAATTGTTAATGTAAAGTTACTCATCTACTATCCGTCACCTATGAGTTCTTGCAACATTAAAGGGAACACACTCAGGGCCAAACCATTTATTTGTATTCTGCAAGTAGAGGAACTAGCACAGTCTAGTTGCGTACTGTGAAAAAGATCCATATTTTTTCGTAACCAAATGTTGCCCCGATTTAATTTGTGCAGCACCAACGTCTATTATTCTTTCAGAGAATAACAAGAGAATAAATGAATTATTATGCACTTTTCACGCCAATAGGAAAACATTCAAATATTTTCCTCTACACCTCTTGTTCCGGTTTGTGTGTTATTCGACTTCGCAAAGTTTACTGTTCAGGAACGTGCTTAAAAAGAATCTCAGTATTTGACTTACGATGTGCCCAAAAATACGGAAAACGTTATGACAAATGTTATTTGACAACCGATTGTGCAAATATTGCATTTGCATGCTAAATAAGTAGACCAAAACACGTTTAAATGCCCCATTGAGTATACTACTCTGTCAAGAAAGTACCGGGAAAAGATCAATAATATACAAAATGGTTGTTATTTATCCAAATTCAGTTTATCACCTTCAAAGTATGCTCCTTCAGAAACGATACACTTACGCCAACGAATAATCCATTCATCAAATCATTTTTTAAACGCTGCTTTCGGAATTGAGTTCAGTTCTCGCGACGAATTCTCCTTTATGTCTTCTACCGATTGAAAACGGGTACCACGAAGTGGTAATTTGAGTTTAGGAAAAAGAAAGAAGTCAGCTGGAGCCATATCTGGTGAATATGGTGGTTGCTGGATGGTATTTGTTGAGTGTTTGGTCAAAAATTTGTTCACAATGATGGCCTTGTGCGAAGCCGCATTATCGTGGTGCAAAATCCAAGAATTTCCTTTCCACAAATCTGGCTTTTTTCATCGAATTTGCTCTCTTAAACGCCGCATAACGCTCAAATAATATTCTTTATTTACCGTTCGACCTCCCGGTAAGAATTCAGATTGCACAACACCGCTATAGTCAAAGAAAACAGTCAACATGACTTTGACTTTTGATTGACTTTGGCGTGGTTTTTTCGGTTTCGGTTCAGTTGGAAGGCGCCACTCCGAAGCTTGTTGACTAGTTTGCATGTCAAACTCGTAAACCCACGTCTCGTCACCAGTAACAAAGCGTTTCATGAATGTTGGGTCGGAATTGACTCGTTCTACCATGTCCTCAGCGACTTTCATGCGATTGAGTTTTTGGAGAAAATTCAGATCTTTTGGAACTAGCCGAGCGGCAACATGTTTCATACCCAAATGATTAGTTAAAATGGTGCGAATTGACTCGTGAGATACAAAAAGTTCGGCGGCTATCTCTCACAGAGTTGAATGAGGTTTTTCAGTCACTATTTCCTTCACTTTTGCGATGTTAACTTCAGTTGCAGACGTTGATGGCCTACCAGAGCGAGGCAAATCTTTCATCAAATCTCGACCGCTTTTGAACGCTTTGAACCACTCATAAGCACGAGTTTTTGATAAAGTCGATTCACCGTAAGCCTTCTGTAACATTTTCAGTGACTCCGAACACGAAATTCCATTAGCGATGCAAAATTTAAGACAAACTCTTTGTTCGATATTTTTGTCCATTATGAAATTCGCAATACACACTATATATGATATTACTAAAACCAGCACTGTATTTAATATAAATAACAGATGCAACTCAAACTCCGCGCCAAAATGGAAAACAGTTGTGCCAATCTAACAACAAAAAAAAACAAAAATTTGTATTTGGAACCATAAACAAATCATCCATTCCTGATACTTTTTTGACTGAATGTATTTCGAATGAGCGTGGTCCTCCATAATAATATCTAATATTGAATTGTTACCTTAATATAGACAGAACCATTCAGACAAGATGTAGTAAAATATATCTTAAGCTATAAATTTCGATAACTAAACCTATAAATAATCTCATTGACAATACCTTAATATAAGCTAGG
The DNA here is from genome assembly GCA_951640165.1 of Pseudoips prasinana. NCBI lineage: Eukaryota > Metazoa > Arthropoda > Insecta > Lepidoptera > Nolidae > Pseudoips > Pseudoips prasinana. The sequence continues at coordinate 18,368,237 of OX621245.1, forward strand.
TAAATAAATAAATTTTTAGTACCTATATAAATTAGATGTTGTACCTAGAAATCACATAACACTAATATTATAAAGGCGAAGGTTTCTGAGTATGTATGTTTGTTACTTCTTCACGTCTAAACGGCTGGAGCGATTTTAATAAAATTTGGTATGCAGTTAGCTGACACCCTGGATTAACACATAGGCTATAATGTATAAAGTTTAACGCGGGTAAAACCGCGGGGCACAGCTAGTAATTGTAAATATTTCCTGACTTTTTACATGCGTTTGACATTTGACCCATTCGGATAGAGATGGGCTGAGTTCAGGACCATTTCCGACTCAATTAAATGTTCCTTATATAATGTATAATATGTTCTTAACAATTAACATTCATGAGTCTCATGATGATCAATATATGAAATGAAATGAAATGAAAATGAAATGAGAAAATGTTTATTTTTGACAAAAAATAAGTCTTACCATACATTGCTAAATTAATACAATATCAATAAAAGTTAAAATGTGTGTGAAGATAAGAAAGGCCATACCATTCATCTCTATATATACAAAAAGAGAAACGTAACACGAACATTAACTAACCAAACCATATAATCAAATAGCATGTTAGGCCTTCATAGGCGTAATAACATAGCATTTTATCTTATAACCTCCAAAGCACATTTTAATATCTATAAGCTTTTTATTACATTTAAATTTACTATCGATCGTAACAATGAACATTATTATCGAACAACCGACCGTAAAAAGTAATCGCTGGCGATTTTGACGTCCGTTCAATTTTGATGATGTTCCTATATAAATTGTTTTTATGTATTTCGATATCTTATGTCTACAATTTTATTCATATTAATGATTCTTCTTAATATTTCTCCATATCACCAAGAGTTCACTTGAATTTTAGGTCAAATGGAGATTGCATTAAAAATAACTTAAGAAGTAATGCAAGTGTCACTTATTTTTAGTGTATAGGTAGCACTTATTTGTTTGATAAAAAAGTAAGGAAAGGCAGGCAAGGCACGCGTAGAAAATGCTAGCTAGACCGTTAGTGCCCAGGTAAGCGTTCCTTCAATATGCAAGAAGGCCTTCGGTTCCTTCCTTTATAGGATGCAAGGAAAAGTCTTACTTTTACTTTCTCCCTCATTGGTAAAGACGTCAAGAGGTGTTTGGTAAAACTACATCTTTGTATATACACTCAATATTGAGGGACTCGGAAAAACTATCCACGGCATTAATAACAAATAAATCATCGTAATAGTGGTTGGCTCGGTACGCGGACATCGCATAATGTAATAATTGGTTTTAATTAGTGTCACTGTAGCTCACAGTGGCTCATGTAAATTATAATTGGGATGAAGTTTGGTAGCCATTATTGCGTCAATTAATGGTGAATAGTTTTATTACTTAAATTAAACTAATGCGTTGACACCCTAGCCCTATCACATCTTCCAAGTACCAGTGCGGCGGCGGGCGCTGCTGCTGCCTGTGCGGAGACTCTCAAGCGGCGCAAATATGGTAATTTGATAGGAAATTACATATTTGAGCGGAAATTACATATTTGAGCCGTTTGGGGTCGAAACGCTTGGAACGTGGGGTCCGAGTGCCCGTAGTCTCTATCGCCAGATTTCGAAGCGTTTGGTTGACGCTTCCCGTGACCAGAGGGCTGGCTTTTACTTTGGCCAAAGAATTAGTTTAGCTATACAACGTGGTAATGCAGCCAGTCTTCTGGGCACGTTTTCTCATGGCCTCGATTCGGAGGAATGCTACGACGCCATCTGTAGTTAGTTTTAATTTATTTATGTAAATACTTTTGCGTAGATTTAGTTTTTCTTTCAATTAATTAAGTAACTTTAGAAATGTTGTTTTCTCATATAAGTGAAAAATATTTCTTTTTGAGAATATAAAGTTCTTAAATTAATATGCAATAGTCTTACGCAGAACGAGCTATTGATATGTACAGACGCCAACACGTCCAGGTCCACTTTCAATTGAGGAAATTTAACAGTTATCGTTTAGGGGTATCTTGATGTGCTGGGATCTGTACCCACGGACGGTTCGATTTTTTATTCGCATATACGCTCAAGTTTGACAACATATTGGAGACTTCGATTTTAGTGCGTTAATAAAGTGTGTGTGAATTTAAAATGCATGCGAATTTTCTATCATCGAGACGAGTGAAGGTTAAAAGACTTTCCACCTGTTGATTCAAGTTATCCGGATATTTCAACACTATACAGCTGGAATTAATTAAACAGTTTTGCCAAATTGTCAGTAGAGGGCTATATCGCTGGAACTAACATGACCTTAACACACATTAAAATGAAATGCGTGGTATGAAATTAGGTTATAAAACTTTAATTTTATAACTTTAAAGTACAACTTTCACTAGTTTTGGGTAGCATACCCTAAAATTAAGAAAAAATTAAATGCCTTGATCTAGTAAAATAAGACATTTCATGTAATGCAGAGAGCTGATTTTTGTGGAATGGCTTATGAATCTGGTTTTATTATTTGCTGACTCAGCACTCGTGATTGTATTTTGGTTTTTGCGGTCTTCAGGGAATTGGCGATTCGTGTTGTTTCCTATCATCACATCAGCACATTTTTTTGTAAATTCTTCAGGACAGTAACCATGTTCCAAATAATGTTCCATATATGTGACAAAGTAGTAATATTTTTAAATTACTTTTTATGGTCATATGCAATTTTCTTTAATCCATCAACAGTTCTACAAAAAATGTGGCGTATTTAACACTAAATCATTAGAAACGCAAATATACATATGCGAGTATGCTAACTATACTATTGTAACTTTTACTTTGTCGTCAATATTTTTCATCTAATCCGCTTGTAACTTTGTATTATAACTGGCTTATTCCTGGAATACTTAATAAAGCAGACTAGTTACAAAAATAGATATTATTATAGAGTCAGCCCGAGTGGTGACAGGTAGGACAGGTGAAACAGCCAAGTAAAAGCTAGCCAATAATTTTCTGCCTTTAAAATACAAAATTAACATGTAGTGTTAATTCTTCTTCTTAATCCTCTAATCGCATGCAAGAAGGATTATATAAATAACCAAATTACATTCATACCACCGACATGATACCCGAGATTCCGTTCTGCGGTCCGTGGAGGAATGAAAACAAGCATTTCCAAGGAACTATTCCCAAGGGTTGTTTACTCGTCGAGCTTTCGAATGCAACTAATGATCAAACTACTGTGTTGTATGTATTTTGTACCTTATTTTATATTATGGTTATCAGGGATTTTGGAATGTAAAGGGATTTCATTACTAAATTGGTATTATTTTTTTAGATATTGATTTTATATGATTCGTACAATAAATATAAAGAAAGTTTGAATTGGCTTCAAACTACGTTAGGATTTAGTGTAGATTATGCAACGGCATAGGTATTTTGCACATGCGTCGGTGCCATGAATTGTGATAGATTGGGGTTCCACTGATAGGTGATATTTAACGAGAAAAGAGACGCCACCGCGCCGCAAGCAAGTGGATAGTTTTAACACTCATAATCTCCTTGCAAGCCTACTTTGCCGGCCAGCCTCAGTTGCGGCAGCGGGCATTTTAACCACCTGCTCCTCAGCTCACGGGCGGCTCCACCCGTCCGCGCCTACGCGGGCTTAAATTACACTCTAAGGGTTGGGCAAACAAAACTGCGTGAAGTTGGTTTTGCAGCGGGCAGCGATTCATTTCTGTCACAAAATTTTTTAACACAACATATTGTATAATATAACACTTTTTATGACACTATTTTAATTTAATATTGTAAATGGTACCAAGTAACGAACTATATATTTGTGAACAAATAAATTTCCGTAAAATATTGTATCGTTTGTATTGAAAGTGAACCTTATGCTTACTTATATGATCAAGTTGAATATCTATAAAAAAATTGACAGATTGGGGTAGCTGAATATGCTGACGTCTGTACAACTATATGGAAGAATATTGTCGTATAAAAAAATAAAAAGAAAAACATAATCCCACATACAGGTTTCAATCTCGAATTTTTCTACGAAAACCTGAAATTCATTGTTAGTAGATATTTGTTTACATTGTACTTTCGATAGTCTACTGTATAATAGTTTCAAAATAGTACTATCGGCGTATATAGATATATACGCCGATAAAACTATTTTGAAACTATTCATATAACAACATCGGAGCCGCCTTGGGCATGAAATCGTTATCGTGCAAATATGTAGATTTAGTATATGTAGATTAATGTAGATCGATAGCATACTGAAATGGTTAGTAAATAAATTAATTTCGTTTCATGTAAATTTAAAGTTACCCTCCCACGGTATATTCTCAAAATAAATATTTAGGTATAAATTTTCATAGTATCCAATATCCACCCTTCCAAAATTTAAGTGCTTGACACTTGTGTAGCATTCTCCATTTATCTCGTTGTAGAGCGATCTCTTTTACTTCTTTATAACTGTCCACTTATATATTTTTTTAAGTTGATCAGTATACTATCTTCTGGCGTCTATCTTCCCTTCTATTATATAATATCTACTATGGGCAAGTATATATATAATATAATATTTTATTTTTGTACATAGTGTGTTTTAATGACATATACTTTTATTTGTTGATATTTAAATCCCAAAAATTAACTGAACCCTGTAATTCGACGACGAAGACGTCTTTGCTAAACTGATTCAGAAATATATTACACTGAATTGTTATATGTTTTCGAAAGGCTGCCACTAACATGATGGGAGCACATGCCAAAACTAATTGAACTGTGAATAACCCTTTTGCTTGTTAACAAGTTACAGAACATACACGAAAATACCTATCATATAACAATCATGTGTATATCATACTTAAGTATAAGGGTTACCACTAAACGTTTCTAATACACTACTAAATATACCACCGGAAAAGTAATGAAACTACTTTTAATACGCGCAAAATTATGAGCACAGGGTGCATAATTGGTTGACAAGTTTTAACGAGTCGCTTATATTTTCTCAGTATCTTGTGTCAAAACTAAATTGGCACAACCAACAGATACATAATGAACTCAAACTTATACCTGACTCCGTGATCCATATATTTTAATTGCAGCCCATCATGATCTTCTTTTCTCTAAAAGAACAGCCAGAGCTATTTATAGTCCAGTCGCAATTCTCTACGAAGGTTCTTTAAAGAGATAAATATACTTAATTTTCCATCTGAATATACTATATAACAGAATATAATGCTTGTTCGAAAAAATATAGAAAAAGTTTAACCTGCATATTTCAAATAAAATAAATAAGGACAAACTAGCTATACCAGGTTTTAGAGTTAGCAAAACTAATAAAACATTAATGGGAAGTTGTATTAGATTTTATAACAAGCTCGCTACTCATATAACTAAACTACCTGATACTAAGTTCAAGTCTCTTTGAATTCTAGAATGTATTCATATTAATCGCATTATAAAATGGCAAAAGCGCAAAATTGTTCCAGTTTTGCTCACATCTGCTTACGAAGACTATTTTCTATTTATGTATATTAAATCACCATTACGGACATGCTACATTTTCAGACTTTGGCTCATTCTTCATGTTATAATGAAATTTTACTATACGGCTATAAGGCATTTTTATGATAGGCATAATTTTTTACTGTTTTGAATTTATTTTGGGGAGACACAAGATATTTAAAAAAAAATAATTTTAAGGATATAATATGAATTTATAGTCACCAAAATTGTCGATTAGGCTGTAACCTGTCGTCCCAGCCAAGTTAAAGCAAAATGGACTGACATGTGACCACGACAAGACACTCGACGGCATGTCGCTGCTACCTTAGAGGGTTAGGCCTTGGGTTTGGGGCGCAACTTGCGTCGATACCTTAGCGCCGTCACACCTCTCTAAGAATTGCCTTGCCATAGATACATATGCCAACACTGCCGCTTCAGCGGAAGCTTCAAAGCGAAAGTGTTCAATCTGGAAAGGTGCAACGAGATTATATATTTGAGCCTTTTGGGGTTGAGACGCTAGGGCTTTGGAGCCCGAGTGCGCTAGTTTTATTCGGCGAGATATCAGTGCCTCTAGCACGAGTTCCTGCAGTTTACTTACTCGATCACACGTACAGTTACACGTACAGTAGGCACAGAACGGCTGGTCGACACTACGCGTGACCCGAGGGCTGGCGCTTACTAAATCTAGCATGAAAATAATGCCAGTCTTCTGGGCACGTTGCTGGTGGATGACGGTACGAACGAATACTTCGATGTTATAAATTATGTTAATTGACATTCACAGAACAAATTACACTATTTAAAGGCGATACAAAATGAAAAATGTGTTCTGCTTATGCACAAATGAAATTTTTCATATTGTATCAAAACTGGCAATATTAATTAATTAAATTCAAAATGTAAACTACACATGTGTATTTATACATATAACAGAATCATAAATTTAAATGACCAGTGCGTAGCTTAAGGCAGGGCGCCTACTCCGGGTAGGTAGAGCGTGCCGGATTGATCGCCGTCGCCGTACGATTAAATTTATGATGATGTATTAGTAGGTATTAGGTTCAATATTTTAAATTGTAATCAATCTAACAATAAAACAAACACCACCGCAGTCCCTATTTTTAATGTACACTTAACCAAAAAATTTCATTCAACTAATAAATCTACTATATAAAAATAAGTCGAGTTTTCCTTCCTGACGCTATAACTCCAGAACGCACGAACCAATTTCCACGGTTTTGCATTCGTCGGAAAGGTCTCGGGCTCCGTGAGGTTTATAGCAAAGAGAATTTATAAAATTTAACGCGGGTAACACCGCGGGGCACAGCTAGTAGCTAATAAAAACGCCATTTTTATCATACTAAAATACAAGCAATACAACCAAACTCAGGAACTCAGAAGTACTCTGAGCATTTAACTTACCAAATATACTTAGGATATAACCCAGCCGTATGGAATATCTCAGGTCAGACCTATGAAATCTTTTTGTGCCTAACGGTTTCGCCTGATACTAACTGGCTCGTAAATTCGGTCGCAACCGAAAATGTGGCGCGCGAGATTGGGGTGACTTGAGTTACTTCTTCTGATCAATTTATCTAGGCGTTATTAAGTTGCCTGTTACCAACAATGTGATAATAGGGGCAAAGATAGATAAATAATTTATTAAAGGCAGAAGACTTATTTAACAAATAGACACACATATTATTCAGGGAGCAAAAAATATTTAAAATTGGCTGATAAACTTATTAGTTATAAGCGTTTTGAGTTCTTGCCGGGGATAAAGTATGGCTGTTCAATTGCTTTGAACGCAAAACGACTGGTAGAGCTTCTGCTAGTATGGTATCTCTACAAATGACGTCGTAGGTTAGTATATCGCGTTCTTTATCTAACATGATGTCCAAATGCTTACCTATAACTACGTAAGTTTTGATGTAATTTCAATTTTATTTGTAACTGTTAGACTCTATTTATGGACAGTCTTAATAAAAAAGTTACTCCACACGTCTATTTACGGGTAATCTTTTTTATGTATTATCTTCTATATATATAAAAATGAATGTTTGTCTGTATGTCCTTTATAGAATCGTAAAATATGCACTTGATTATGTGATGATCTGCAGCAAAGTCTTGTGCATGAGCCCACGAAAGTTTCTGAGTTGGTACGACCAATCTGGCGTCAACAGATGGCGCCACTATTATTCTAATGCATTTCATAAATTTCCGTAGCAACGCGCGTAGGGCACATATAGGTAATATAAAAGAAACCGGCCAAGTGCGATTCGGACTCGCGCATGAAGGGTTCCGTAGCAGCAAGTATTTCAGTTGATTAATGAAAGCAAATTGCGGTTTATGACGTATTAAAAAAAAACTACTTGCTAAATCTCGTTCAAACCAATTTTCGTTGTTAGTTTCCATGTTAATGTACATCATATATTTTTTTAGTTTTAGATATGATTCTCTTATTTTAGAAGTTACAGGGGTTTCTAATATCATTTTTTTCTAAACTGAATAGTTTGCGCGGGAGACACTTCCAAAGTGGTAAAATGAGGGTACCCCCCCCCCATTTTACCACTTTGGAAGTGTCTCCCGCGCAAACTATTCAGTTTAGAAAAAAATGATATTAGAAACCTCAATATCATTTTGAAGACCTATCCATAGACACAGCACGTGTATAGGTACGATGAAAAAAAAAATGAGTTTCAGTTCTATGTATGGCGACCCCCCAAAATTATTGTTCTTTTTCAATTTTTACCAAGTTTCAACAGAACAGCTCTTATAGTTTCGGAAAAAAAGTGATATTAGAAACCTCAATATCATTTTGAAGACCTATCCATAGACACAGCACGTGTATAGGTACGATGAAAAAAAAAATGAGTTTCAGTTCTATGTATGGCGACCCCCCAAAATTATTGTTCTTTTTCAATTTTTACCAAGTTTCAACAGAACAGCTCTTATAGTTTCGGAAAAAAAGTGGCTGTGACATACAGACGGACAGACAGACAGACATTACGAATCTATAAATTTGGCTACGGAACCCTAAGAATACCGTATACAAAAATACAGACTGTTTGAAGCTTTCTAAAATTACACTTTAAATATTGAATTAATGTCTTACTGCTTAATAATGCTATGTCACTGTCTCGTAAATAAGGTAATGTGATTGATCACCAGACTCCCATTCAAATTCAATTTCGTTTCAATTCAATTCATAGAACTGTTTTAATCATGTTCGTTTAGCTATTTAAGTAATTTCTTTACTAAAGAGCCTACCTAAATGGTTAACTTTTGTCTTCGTCTTAAGCAGAAAAAATGTCAAACACAAGACAAGATAACAGGCGTATTTTATGAGCTCGTCTTTTTCAGAAGGCCGTACGGCGATAAGAAATGATAGGACGGTCGATTGTCTCAAAAAATCCGTGACTGACGGTTTAACACAGCAGGATATCTATCTACGTAAATCAGTGAGTGGAATTTATCAAGTTTACCGTTGGCTTGCAAAATTACTGTGATGAAAAGAAGGCAACAGAAAAATTGTGTGATATCAACTGACACCAAACGAAGCTTCATACGCTTTTAACATTACTATTTAAGCCATTACGTCATAGAGTTCACTAACTTTACGACGCACTTTAGTAACGAATGAATTGTATACATTCGAATTCAAACATCACTATGTGTTCGCAGAGTAATTAGCGCACATAAGGCCAGATACGCAGTTGTTTGTGGGTTTGATTCCCATCCACCCGTACTTCAGTTTTACGACTTACTTTATTCAGTCTGAAATGGAAAATTTAAGTTGTCCAATTCAAAAACTATACGCGGCTGTTGGTGTTGTAAAACTACTAAATAACTAACACAATTAGCAACAACTGTTGTTTTGATTATTGATAATTTGTTCGATTTTTTTTCGTATTAAATTAATTTCCCGCTTGAATATTTATAACTTTACGTGCATCACAAAGATTACGTAAATATGGGGTACCTTTGTAAGAGCGCGGAGAACGGGTACAGCACTAGCGCCTTTGAACTTGACCCATTTCTCTAGTCGCCAGTCGTTCGTGTTAAATATCTTTTTATGTAATGAGTTATGTCCCAACTCGTAGAACAAAAGTTGTTGCTTATGGTGTTAGCTATCTAGTCCTGCGAGGTTGTTGATGTTTTAGAAGTAACCCTATATAATGTAAAAATTGAATTTAAAAATAATGTAATATCGATAATTTTCTCTTCACAAAGAAACACATGCTCTAATTAAAATAAATACAGCTTAATTATGGTTGGGATACTAAGTTAGAACCTAACTTTGTGAGAGACTGGTGCCTGTTGTAGGTTTTGGAGAAACCTTCAACAGGCACCACTAAAATAAGATAGTGTTCAGCACGAATTGTAAGCAAAAAACCTCCCTGTAAATTAAAACTGAGGGTAATGAAATGAATGTCATGGGTTGTAAAATAAAATACGTAGCCAAAGCACCAAGAATGTTTTAATTAAACAATTTCTGTACTACCGCGATATTAATTACTGAAAAGTTATTTCAACTGAAGATATAACTTTGTGACCATCTATTTTGAAATAATTTTAATTATAATTCGTTAGTGCCGGACATCATTATCATTTTATGACTGTAATGTTTTTCGTATTATGACTGCATTTTAAACTGAATCTACACACATTCCTTTTCTATAACGTCAGATGGCTACCGCTTGATTCATTCTGGTAGCTAATTGCAACAGTTAAACGATAGTCGACCTCTATGGATACGGGAAAAAGGCGAGGTATAATATATTATATGAAAATTCAATCTCCTTTTCTACTTCACCAAAACGGTCTTTTAATTTCCTAAGCCCAAATGGTAATGAAAAGGTGCATTGACCCGAGAATGGTCATGAATTGGCATCCCCATTGTTGTTGTGTAGAACAAATCAGACAAAACGAAGCACTGATTAAGATGGACACAATAAAGTTCGATCACTCTTGATTTATAATAGCGCGCCAGAGGACAATATATACAGGCTGGCCGAGGAGTTTACGTTCAAACGCAAAATTTAGATACTTTATGATGAGGAGTATCCGAATCACCTCCATATATTATTATGTTCTACGATTTTGCGTAGTTTTCGTGATATAATTTTTTAATGATTTTTTTCGAATATTCACCTTACATCAGTTTTCAATTTTTTTCTTGTTCTGTTGAATATTTCTGGTTCAGTTTTTTTGTGATTACTAACATAGTTTAACCTAACACCCTAAAAAGTATGGTTCATCTAATCATTGCAGAACTGACTTAGAATTTATTCCAAAGTTCAAAATTATGGTATGAGCTCAGGACTCATACATTTTCAAAGTATCAAAAAAACGCAACATCGTAGAAAATGCATGGGGGTGATTCGGATACTTCTCATCAGAAAGTATCTAAATTTTGCGTTTGAACGTCAACTCCTTGGGCAGCCTGTAGGTATAACGTAATTTATAGCTTGGGATTCTAAATCCGTAAATTTAAGATAGTAAGAAGCGATAAGATCACCCGTTATACATACGTTATTCTATCTTTATAGTAATCTTAATACAAAGAAGACTGCCTCGTCGGTTTAGCGGTAGCGTGTTCAACCGCAGATGCTGAGGTCCTGGGTTCAAATCCCGGGTCGGGCCAATAAGTGATTTTGGGATTTTTCCGTAAAAAGAAATTTCTCAGTATCAGCGCGAAGTCTGGAAGTTGGCGGTATTACACCCCCGTGCCTCGGAGAGCACGTAAAGCCGTCGGTCCTGTACCTGAACTCTTTCCGGTCGTGTCGCTAAGCGTCCCATCGGATCATGAGAGTGATGGAATAGAAAGTGCCCCTGTGTTTGCGCACACACTTGTGCACTATAATATGTCCTGCGCAATTGGCTAGTCTCCATTAAGACTGGCCACCGTGGCCGAAATTCGGTCGGGAGGACATCAAAAAAAAAAAATACAAAGAAACATTAATGTAAATCTTTCTAGGTTTGTTTATTTTATGTTGGTACCTTATTTGCGTAATACTTAAGAAAATGAACATAACAGTGGAAGCCTATGGAAGTCATTTGTTTATTATTATATCACTTTAATTTCGTAAAATGGTTCAGTGAAATATAATATATTGCGTCAGGTAAAGCACATAGTCATGCGGTCAAAATTTAACTGGATACTGTTCAGTTAAATAGGGTAAACTTCGTGGGCCAACTGTAAAACAATACAGGATAATGTCAACACGTTTCGAAGCTGTCCTCCTCTTGCCGTAATTAATTTGTAACAGTTGTTAAGCTTTTTTAGAAGCCTAGTGGGTGGCTTGATTACGGTAAAAACCGCCATAAAAATAAATAGATACATTTTCAGCAACGGTGCCTTCATGAAGTTAAGAATTCTAGTATACAATAAAGAGGTTTTATTCTATTGTTTTACTTCTGTTTACGTCTCTGTAATGGGAAACGTAAAAATGTGACTTTTTTTTATCGTTTTCTGATTAAATTGGTGAAGCTTGTTTACGATTGCTCGTTGTTTTAGATACTCGTTGTCTCTTGTTGGAGGATATACGACTGTTCATCAGCCAGTTGCACGTCTGGCGCAGCGGCTACGACAGTCACCTCGCCGCTTCGTGTCGCGGGTTCGAGTCCCGCGCCGGACAACTATTTGTGTGACCCATAAATAGTTGTTCTGAGTCTGGATGTCATTTGTGTCTGTCTATTATATGTTTGTAAAGTACCCCGTGGCACAGGGATTAAATTCCCTAGTGCGGGCGTTGTCTTTTAACAAAGGAAAAAAAGTTACAGAATCGTACCAGTGGTCAAAAGCTTTGCCTCAATATTAAATTTGTATTATGCCTAATGCGAATGTTTTTCAACGGAAATTTATTATACATATATATTAATAGCACGAATAATAAAAGGGTTACTGAACCGTGACTGAAACTCGGGCAGGTTTTGCAGAGCCGAACTTTGTCTTCACTAAGTAAGCTAACTTGTATAAGGAAGTTATAAGGATATAAAACGCAAAGTGTCCAGTTAATGGAAGATTTTTTCACATTTAATAAATAAAATAAGATGAAACGACGACTCCACGGCCAAGTTTGTAGTTCTGTTAGTGGGGTTGAAAAGTTACAGTATTTGATTTGGTCACTTGAACTTTTTTGAAGTAACCAGATTTGTTGCATGAAATTAAAGTTATATAAATCACCTTTAGTATTATTTAATTGTTGAGTAACTTTACGTTGTTACTTACTATGAACCTATATGGCCTTATAAGAAGATTCAAGGTCACTGTAGAGTTATAGAGAGGGCTATGCTTGGAATTTCCCTGCGACACCGTACTAGGAATTTCGAAACCCGCAGGCGAGCAAAGAATAATATTTGCCAATCTGTGATGGCAGTGGGCAGCACATATAACTCGTAGAACCGATGGCCGCTGGGACAGAAAAGTTCTTGAGTAGCGGCCATGAACCGTAAAATGCATTGTGGACAAGCCCACGGAAGGTGACTGATGATTGAAGGTGGTGGAATGCTATTAACGTTAGTCGTTTGTGATCTTTGGAGGATTCCAACAGTGGAATTGTTTCGGCTGACATAATGATGATGATGTATGTTTAACTTCAGATTCTGTAAATTTTGATATTTTCATAATTACATGCTCTAATAAATAAATCAATCAATTTATTTGCTAAGAATGTAGGTAAAACATGTTACAAATATTATTAGCATCCTATACATTCTGCCACAAAAGCATGCAAAAGGAATGATTAATTAATAAGTCAGATATACAATGTCAAATAGTGTTATGCATAATTTACATTATTGTCTAAATTACAATTTCAAAAATACAGTCAAATCCTATTAATAATCATATAGTAAATTAAAAATGATCATTAAAAAAATCTGTTATTGAATAGTAACACTTTTCGATTAGTAGTTGCATGACCTTACTCTTGAATTTTGATATCGATTCGTCCTTAAAGCTATCTGGTAATTTATTATATATGGCGGAACCCATATATACAACACTTTTTTTCAATAGTGCAGTGTGGAAGCCACCAGTGCATACTAAAAATGATTCTTAAAAATAAAAATAAAATCAAGAAAATCTCTTTGAATATTAACAAAACGTAAATCAAAGGTCGTACATTTTAGCCTGAGAGCTCTAAGGCTCTCTGAGATTCTTAAACTAAAATGTACGTTTCAAACAGTCTACCGTAATTGATAGCATTATTGAGAATATTGGGAAGTTACATTCATTCCATGAGCATCATACCGCGATCGCCAGCTCCTCTGCTAAGCGTAGATTCTTGGGAGAGGCTTTTGTCTAGCAGTGGACTTTTCACATCTGCCCATGAGACTGAACTAATTAAGCAATACAATTTTTTGAATAATGAAAGAAATATATTGGTGTCCCATATAAAATATAGGTTCTTAGAGAAATTAAGGTCCGTAACTTATGTCCACTGTTTATGTTACACCTTTCAACATTATGTACATACATATTTATATTTAAAAAAAAAAAAAAAAAAAAAAATATATGCCTCTATTGCTGGCGTTATGGTTTAGCATTGACGTATATTTTAGCTGTGAAAATGTCAATCTTTACGAATGCCCTTTCGCGATTTAATTGAATACGACTGACAAAATAAATAGAAATCTTAAATAGAGTACAAGAAGAACGGCAAATACTAAAGCTTATAATGAGTAGACGAGGAAAAATGATAGGACATTTAATTCGACACGACCCCAACATCATAGAAGGCAAAATTGAGGCAAGGAGAAAGAGAGATACCGAGACGTAAATATATGGACCAGGTGAAGGCAGTTGTGAAAATGGAAGCATACAAAGAAGTCAAATAAAAAGAGAACGCTTACGACAGATAAGGATGGAAACTACTACACCGACAAAGGCACTACAGAAGAAGAGAAGAGACAGAGAGATGACTGACAATATTTTTTAAACTCATCTTTTAGGGCTCCTTTACAAATGGATGTCAGCTATTTGATGATAAATAGTGCATAGTTTGTCTGGTAACAAGCCCATGTAAGAGTTACATAATCGGTAGATAAAGCAGTTTTCAAGCACATCAAAGAATTTTTTCGATCTTTCGAAAACAATGTTTTTTTTCGGATTATCTGATTGAATACTTATACATAAAAGTATATTATCCCGCATAGGCGCTCAATTACTTTTCCAAGAGTGAACTTAAACACGCTATAAACAAGGGAGTAAACGACATTCGCAATTGAGGAGCGACATTGATGATAATGCTACCTATCGTTAATTTACCTGAGAGCTTTTTCAAGGCCACCAAAATAAGCCTAGGTTCACACAAATAGCAATAAAAGTCTACATACTTTTTATTGGTTGTATATAAGCTTATAAGGCTAAGTCTAAGTCATTTTATGAGGCTACAGTACTGAATCAAGTTATTTAAGGTTACCGAATTTATTTAGTTATTTTCAATCACACTAATATTATAAAGGCGGTAGTAAGTAAAATTGTGTATGGAGTTAGTTGACACCCTGGAATAACACATAGGCTATATTTCATAAAGCTCTACGCGGGTAAAACCGGAGTGCACAGCTAGTTATATTGAGGTTGGATACTGACACAATCATAATATGATTGAAAACACCCAACTATATTCGGTATCGTTAAGTAACTTTATTCGATAATAATCGCTATTGACGGAAGCTAAGATTTTTCCTTGGAGCAATTTCTTTATATTTATATTGAAAGTAAAAATATCATGAAATACCGAACGTGAATTTAAATAAATGTCAAACTTCACTTTACAGTAATTTTTATTTTGATTTGATATAATTTTTGTGTTTATAACTTAAAGATTCTTTTAACGACCGCGACGTATGTATGCTAAGTTGCGTGAATAGGCCCTCAAATCTACCCAGCAACGCTTACCGGAGCCTACCTATAAACAAACAGTTGTACAACTTGAGCTTATAAACTAAAAGTAATAACACTGTATAATGTTAGGAGTACAACCCACGGCGTTTTCACAGATTACTAAAACAAAAATAATAATAATGTGAGTGCTGTGAAGTCAAATGCTAAGAAACAAAAATATAGGCTGTTTATAGCTAGGTAAAACGTAATTATACAAAGAAAACGAATACAAAATATCAAACAATACAATATTAACAACCAACTTTTCGGTCTTCAGCTAAATCCCAAATATAATTGGAAAAAATAACGACACAGAAAATTTTAAAAAAGTCTTTGTAATCAAAAATAACAATCAACTAACTGACTGAAAATATTTATTTAAACTAATATTTTATGGTCAATTTTTCGTCGAGGATCAATACAAGTCTTCTTCGGTTGACAACTTACCGTACTGCTGATCTTTTATCATACCACTAACAAACATGTTATTCTTTGAAAACTGCCAATCAAGTTTATACTAGTTATTCTACCTGTTTCTTTCTAAATCAAAATTAATATAAGTAAAGGTGGTACACATAATAAAACGGCGTTTTCACGGTGGAGCGTTTCAATATGTAGAGTGCTGTAAATTCTAATGCAAAATAGTTATAAAGTAAAATAGGCTACTTATGGATATATTAAACGTTAAATTTATGCACAGAAAAACAAAAAAGAAGAACAAGAAATCGAAATTTTATACTAAGTAATAGAAGAATCCAACGCCATGCCACAATTCCCTAGAATTTTAATACGTATTTCTTTAGTTTTGCTTAGATTTTCTTGTTGGCAGGTCTTATTCTAAGACAAAAATACACAGTATCTAGCTATGAGCTCAAAAAGAACATTGTATTATTCGTTTAGTTGTGTAATACTGAACAGATCAGCTATTGAATAATTCATGATTCCAGATCATGTAGTTACCAAACATAGAATTGTAGTTAGGTTTTTAATACTGTCTTTTCGTACTACATTTTTATGTAGTCTATGTATGTAGCTTAATCCATACATGTAATAAAATCGTAGGAAAGTCAAAACTGTACATTGAATATTTTTACAAAGGATACTTGGGGCGTAATCTACAATCGATATCGAAGCCAAAAATATATTTTTAAGAATTTTTGTCTGTTTGTCTGTGTAATGTATGTCCGGGCTAAACTCAAATATGTGATAATTTATAAAATTCAACATCGTTAAAACCGCAGGGCACAGTTAGTACAGTATAATTTAAATGTCCATTGTATGGCAATTAAAATTTTTAATAAGTTGCCAACAGACCTTAGGATGTTACCATTGAATAAATTTAAATCTAAAATATTTGCTTGGTTATTGGACATGTGTTTTTATTCTGTTAATGAATTTTTAAATTATACATTTTAACATTGTAATTTTCGTTTGTACTTTTTATTATTATTATTAATTATTTTTTTGGTCTTAAAAATTGTAAAATGTTGACATACAAGGGGAATATTATTATTTAGTTAATTGATCTCATCATGACATTGTATTTTTGTAATTTATTATTTTGTTCGAATTGACATTTTTTTATAATTTATTAATTTGTGGTGATAATTCCTGTAATAGCTTTTTTATGTATTAGTAGTTGCATGAAATATCCTTTTATTATTTCTACACCAGCAATGGTAGTATATGTGATCTAGTTATAAATGTAAGACCTCAATGTACCATATACTGAGAAATAAAGAATTTATTATTATTATTATTAACTTTCTATCCACCGATTGTCTATTTTAACTTCCAATCATAATATACAGAGTTCTTCAAGTACTTAACATTTGTATTTGATCTAACGGTTGCAAAATTAAATGGTTGATTTTTAAAGTACATAAATAAAACAATTTAGAGGATTTCAAACTTTTTCTCTGGAATGCAGAAAGTGAGTCTCTTATTTCTTTTATAGTCCAAATAAGTGAGTTTTTTCTAACCTTACTAAAACTCACTGACAAAAGTAAAATAAAAACTGGCCAAGTGCGAGTTGGATTCGCGTCGACATGTTGCGGTTATCAATATAGTGCAAAAACGAGGAAACAAATCACGTTTGTTGTATAGGTACGTTTTCCTAATATGATTGTCAGAGTTGGAAAAAGATAATGCTTTCTTGTGTCGTATTTATTTAAGCTCAATTTATTTAAGACGAGTCTCTCATTACAACCTACACCAGTCCAGTTAGAGAGGTGGTCCATGTATAGCGGCGGACTCCAATTGGCAATAGCGCATGCGGAGCTATGCGAGGGTCATAGACGGAAAACTATTGTCAGAAACCATTGACAGAAAATTTAACCTTAAACTGCCGACTATGATGAACTTAAGAGTATATAAGTTTGTCATTGTCGGCAGTTTAAGGTTAAATTTTCTGTTATGTTAAAGAAATATTTTTTTTTACGTTCACACAACATTATACATATACGTTCTTAGTTATTGTTCCATTTAATATACTGACACGACTTACAAAGCATTTCTAAAACAACTTTAATTACTGTTTGTTTATTGTATAGGGTGACAGTAGTATACGTAACTACGCCAATATTGACTGTGGGAATTGTATAAACCAAAATGTAATAACGTAAAATCTTTCCTGATTTATTTACACGTAAGTAAAATTAGATGATAAGGCAGGATGTAGGTTAAAATTAAGTACATTGTCAAATGTTAGAAAGTTTTAGAATTATTTTTAGTATCTACTAGTTTTCGTTTTCGGTTAGTAGGAATCCTTTCCTCCTTTTATTTGAATTAGGGTTAGTATCGGCCATTGCGTATTATTGATCACATGACGAATTTGGGGTCCTATTATAAGATATTGATTAATTAATCTCTAGGTTAGTTATTACCAAATTAACCGACACTTGATTAATTGCATAATTTGATTATGTTATTTCTTTATATTTCAAGCAAAACATTTTTTCGTATAGGTAGGTCCATTATACCATCATATCTAGTCTATCTAGAGCAAAGAAATTCTTTGCGTTATTAAATACTTATAAATATATGACGAAGTTAAAGTTTTGAACATCATTTTACGCTTTCTTAACACTAAAATTATTATAGTATTACTTACCTGTCAACAGTAATGGCAACTAAGGTGAACACTCCAGCAGAGACAGTGAGGTTTGCAGTGAAGTTGCTTGCAGTACAGGTGATGCGGCCAAATGGCCAGTCGGCTGTGACCAGGAATATGAAGTTTGGAGCCCCATTCAGGGTCGCCATAAGGAGATCGGCGACGGCCAGGTTTACTAGAAAGCAGTTGGTCACTGTCCTCATTCGACGATGAGCTGTAAAGAAAAGATAATATAGATTTAGAATTCTGACCAGCTTCAAGGATGAATCCAGAAATAATTATACTATTATTATCATGGATTCCCACAGATTGGGAATCTGAATAAAATCGATCTAGTCTTGTAAATGTTCCAAATGGCAGAAATATATTATAATTATCTCCTGTAGTGTTCAATAGTAAAGTTCAAAACGAGAGCCACCATTTTTATTTCTACTAATGGAATTACTCTCAGAGGCTAGGTCGCACGGATATGGATTTTGATTACGTTCGATATAGTTACAAAAAATTAAACACACTTGGAGACTATTTAGTCACACTTATAACTTGTTTTATGTAAATAAACGAATGGTTGATTTACGTTTTGTTTAGGTACCCCTTAAACAATAACTAGCCCCATTGTATTATATTATATTTTTTTTTACTCAGTTGGATTAAAACCTGAAAAATAACCGCTTCTAACTGTCTTGAGAAAGCAATAAAGAAACCTATAGAAACAATAACTTTAGTAATACTTTCTAATAAATTAAATAACAGTCAAAATCAAGTCAGACTTGCGCACTAAGAGTTCCATTTTCTAATTGAACGTATTATACAGTCAATTAGAATTGTGTAGCTGTTTGTATCCAACTAAACACTGCACTCACATAATTTCTTGTATTATAACTGAAACTAAATTATTCTGTAAGGCATGTACATTCAAATAATACCCGTTTAATAGTTTTGATGTAAATACCAATACAAAATACCTATTATTTTGTATTGGTACTAGCTGCAGTGATTGATTATATGCTGCAACGCTCAATCATTTATATGTACTTACTATTTCTCGAATTGGAGCAATAAAGTTGACAAATCCATGATTGATTGAAGTTCACTATAATGATTTATGAACGAAGTCTACGTTCGAAATTATGCTCAAGTTCCAATAACAAAATTTTCCATACTTCACGCGTATGGCAATTCCTGTTGCGCCAACCAAAAATTGTAAGATACCTGTTACGTTAGTATAAACTTTATTCTGTTTTAACTTATTTTTTCTTTTACATTCCATCCGTAGAAAAAACAAACAATGCTTTTTAAGTTTATTTAAATTAAATTCCAAATGTAAAACGACATATTTTCTCAGTGAGTGTTTAATTATAATTAAACTAACACTATACAACAAATGTATTTAAAGAAATCATCATCGATTTATTATCTAAATATGTACTTATTGACTTGGAAATAATTGGTTGTTAATTTTTCCTCTATTAGTATGTTGTATATTTGCATAAATTTCTATTATGTTTATACATTACTACATAAGTAATTTTCTGAAATCCGTACCACATAGTCAATATTATATTGAAATAAATACAAAAGTGGTTTAGATCACACGAATGAAGGAAACATTCAAACGTTCAATCTGGCGTTACGCACATTTTCTCATAAGAAAACGTGCGAAAGAAAATGTGCTCGCATCTCTTTCTCACTTTTGTCTTCACTAGCTAATATATCTCCCTCTCAAATTCCGTTCGCCTTGCCCGATCACACTTTTCGTAACGCCCCCTTTACTCATTCACCAGCTTACACCCCAAATCAAGCTTGCGTAAAGAAGGCCATGTTACCTACATTTAATATTTGCAATTTTTTTAGAAAACAAGGCATCTGTAGAGCTACTTCCTGTTGCTAACTGAAAAATAATATCTTGGGACATTATCCCATCTAATGCAAAATTACGCAAATATCTTTCCTGGGTGCGAATCGAACTTACGACCTGTGGCATGACAGACAAACATTTACCAACCACGCCAACCGGCCCGTCAATATTCAAGTTTACTATAATTATTTTCAAATTATAAAGCTAAACTATCTTCTTAATTTAACTAATATGGCTTAAAGAAAATACAATCATTGTAATATACTAGTCAAACGTAGGAGCAGAGATATTTATGAAACTTCATTAACACCCACAACAGGAAAGTGAACGAAAACCTATTTAATTTGTCTTGGGCATACATACAGTCAAGAGTACATGAATGGAATAGTAATTTGTGTAACCAGTTCCTTTTGAGTAACGCGTGTTACGAACGTTGCACACAAACAATTGTATACTATTTCATTGTTCAGTGCTACGCAGCTACGAAACTACGCAACCTCTGTAGGAAGCGTAACTAATTGCACACAAACAATTTTACTGTATACTATATCACTGTTCAGTGCTACGCAGCTACGAAACTACGCAACTACTGTAGGAAGCATTACTAATGCATATTATACATCTGGGCACTCAATAGTATTTTAAATTTAAAATTTTGATAAGTTTATTTAATATGAAGCCCATGATCATACTCAGATTTATCTAATATGGGCTTACATTAAATAACTACACTCACAATAAAATATTAATAATTTATTTTATGTTGCCTCAAGCTACAACTACTATTAGAAAGTTTTTGAATAATACAAGATATAATATAATAATATGTGAATAAATAATGCGTTTTATTATTAAAATCCTTCAATTAATCTTAACAACTCGTGGACCGTAAGTATGCATAATACCTAAAAATATATTTGGCTTTTTCCTACAGAGTTCAAATTTTTCGGGACATTATTTATTCAATGCCATCTGATCCCAAACTAAGCAGCGCTTGTACTATGGAAACTAGATAACTGAGGATAAACAGGCATGCACACGAAAAAATTTCCTGGGCGGGAATCAAACACACGATTTAATATGCTAGTGTGAAAAGTAAAAAAATGTAGAGGTAAACTGATGCAGTACAAGTTTTTAAATTTTAATGCGCACCTTAATTCTTTGCGTATTATTTATTTATGTCACGAGTTGTAAATGTAATAAGTTTAATTTAGGATGTGATACAGATTTATAACTTGTAGTCTGAAATACTTTCAATTTCAATATCTCTTTATCAAGTGAGAATATATATTAATATCTGGAATATTTCAGATTAAAGCAAGGACTATTAATTATTTTCAAGTCGTAATAGACAAGATTTTTGCAATAAGTACACAAACGCGCGAGTACACATTTAGAATTTTAATCGATTTCAAGGTAATATTTACATTTTACTATTTATATATTTTTTTAAGACAACGCCTTTACTAGGGAATTTTATCGCTTTTTTTGCGAGGTACTTACAAACATATAATAGACGGACACAAATTACATCCAGACTTAGTACAATTATTTATGGGTCACCCAAATAGTTGTCCGGCGCGGGACTCGAACCCGCGACACGAAGTGGCGAACGACTGTCTCAGCCGCTGAGCCACACGTGCAGTCAAAATAATGTTTTCTGTTAATATGTTAGACCAATATAAGGGCTTATATCACTTACAGTCTTAACTATAAATAGACTGTTGTTAGACGTTAGTAAAATAAAGTATAATGGTTCATATAGCTACTTAAATTTTATGTATTATTATTATCTACGCATAACTTCATCTGCGTTTCCATTATTAATAATAAAACCCTAATAAGCTTAAGAAGTACGCCATTTTTCAATTATTGTTCAGTCGAGCAAAAAGTGTCACATCGGCGCCCTTTTTTTTTTACTTATAATTGTTACAGCATCAATAAAAATAAAAGCTCTGTTAATTTCACATGACTGACTAATATGGTTTACTAGCTAAATTATAGCCTATGTGTTATTCAAATATATAAGCTATATTACTACAAAGTACATCAAATCCGTCCGGTAGTTTTTGCGTGAAGAAGTTATAAACATACACACTCATAAACTTTGGCCTTTACAATATTAGTGTGATGAGATACAGCTCGCTGATAGATAGACGGCTCGACGGTCAGTGGAGGCTTAGTTCTAGGGGTAGGTTGGCACATTCTGCGTATAAAATCCCTAAAAGTTAGTATAACAAACAGAAAAAAACACATACAAACTCAATAGGTAGATTTAGGTAACTTATAACGCTGCGCATGTAATTTTCTTGTCATCGTCTACATTTGTATACATTAGACAATTTCCAAATGTAGACAATTACAAGAAAATTACATGCGCATCATATGATAATGAGATATACTCGTTTACATATATATCTCCTCATATTAAGATGCATGTAATTTAAAAAGAATGGACACTTTCAATGTGTAAAATATAATATATTTCTTTCGTATGCTTCTAACACCCTCAAATGTATAGATACATTATTTTGGAAAATATTGTATTTCTGTTATTTTTTTAATTTGACGAAGTGAAGTGTATTAAAAAATACTACTAACTATATCTCGCTCAAACCAATTTTCGGTGGAAAGATGATAATTTACATCATATATTTTTTAAGTTTTATCATTCTCTTACCACACTCATTTTACCACGTTGGAAGTGTCTTTCGCGCAAACTATTAAGTTAAGACAAAAATTATATTGGAAATCTCAATATCATTTTTGACGACCTATCCATTGATACCCCACAGTGCTATGTATGGGGAACCCCCAAAAATCATTAGTTTTTTTTTCTATTTTTGTGTGAAAATCTTAATGCGGTTCACAGAATACATCTACTTACCAAGTTTCAACAGTACAGTTCTTATAGTTTCGGAAAAAAAAGTGGCTGTGACATACGGAAGGACAGACAGACATGACGAATCTATAAGGGTTCAATTTTTTGCCATTTGGCTACGGAACCCTAAAAAGCACCACTTTCGACACAACTTTACGACTTCGATATTTGAGATTTTTGTTCCAGAGGTCTCTATTCTCTATTGTCACATCGATTTATCAGTCATAGGCAAAAAGCATATTAAAACTTAATGAATGAGGCCAAAATCGATACATGTAGAAAAACCCGTCACGAACCTTATAACTAAAAATATCATCGCTATCAGTTAAAATACCATACGTTGAATTAAATTCTCATTTACTTAAAAGTTTTGATGTTCACTCACCCAAAACAATCCAGATAACCAGTGTATTTCCCAATATAGCTAAGAGCAGCATAATGGCAAACACCATGAACCAAGCCAGCTGACCCCACCATGGTGGACTAAAGGGCCTTTCGCCCAAGCCCATGCAATTTCCAAGAGTGATTCTGTAACAAAAAATGGAACATGTAAATTTCCTATTACTTGTCAAAGCACACATATCTGTATTAAATTAATATTAAAATATTCTAGAAAAATTTATTGACATTGAATCTTTTCTTATTGTAAATTATTATTACTTTCTACTAGAAATTCAGCTTCAGTTTGCATACGAGGAAATATACGAGACCGAACGAGGCGAAGAAGCCATTTCTGCTGACATTACCAATTACAGTTGTTTGGTTTTTAACTTGTAATCTTACCATAAAACATGGTTCGTAAATGAAAAGTCAAAGAAAGAAGAAACTATGAGAAGAAGATTTAAAGTTTCTTTATCTAGGAAAAGTTCTAAGCCATTATTACACAAGTAAAGACAGTAATTATTTTCTGTGGAAGTCGATACTGAAGTAGATTTCAGAAGATAAGTGATTTTTATATATATTACAAAATTTTAAATGCACCCCGTTTTATTTGCGTCCGTCCAAGCTAAATTTTAATAAAATGATGAAAACAAATCATTAGATTAACTAAAAGGCACACAACTCATAATATTCGAAATATCGATATCTTGGATCGAAAATAAACCCTACTGACTTCGAAAGTGCACTGTTATCATCGCCATTAACTTTCATTTTAGGTAATATTACTATTAAAAATAATAATATCTTTTCTTAACTTTGTTGCTGAAATGGTACCCACTGAAAAATTGTCCCTTAATATTGACAAGTGGAAAATTTCTCAAGTGGCTCCAACGAAATCGTAATTGAAGTGTAGGTCGCTCTACAATATAAATATAATGGTACTTGGTGTTCACTAAGAAATTCTCTTATAACATAAAATCTATGACATAATAACGCAAGAATTAAACCCTTTATTTATAAACATGGATCAGCTTGCGTAATAGGTATTAAAATTTTAGATTCGAGTGAGTGGAACAAATTTTATAAAACGTGGTTTCATATGTTCACATTGTTATAGCACGGTTAAAAAGGAACATACAACAGTACGTTCGCGATCGATTTGTCAAAGCTCGTGAACTCACCAAATCGCTTCTAAATTGGCTACATTAGCGACTGTCATTTAGCGTTCTCGAAGTCATATTTTTGTAAAATTGTGTAACACAGTATACAGTAACTAGATGTTGCTTAAAAGAAAATATGGAATTTAGTTATTTATAGTGTTAAAAATCCCAATCAAAGGTATCACATGAAGTTTTTAAAAAATCGATAATACCTCTCTTCGAGTATTGTTATTTATGTAAAATTGAATTAAAACTAGATAAGTTTTATTAAGACATAATTGAAAAATGTAATGAGTATAAACTTGTTTTAATTTATATTTTGGTTTTTTGATAACATTAATTCTGTGTATTTATAAACTTATAAATGCGTAGACTAAACACAAAACAATTTTTATAACCGTCACAAATTGTTTACTAGAATTGTATGATTATATTTAATTTGTTTTAATGTGGTAAAACTCGATAATATATTAAATACATGTATGTTTATCGTAATACGGTTTTTATTATAATTATAATAAATAAATATCCTGGGACATTATTCACACACGGTCATCTGATCCCAAACTAAGCAGAGCTTGTACTATGGAAACCAGATAACTGATATACTACTACATGTACTATTTTACTTTTGTAAATACATACTTATATAGATAAATTACACCCAGACTCAGGACAAACAGACATGTTCATGCACACAAATATTTATCCCGGGTGAGAATCGAACCCACGACCTCCGGCGTGAAAGGCAGCGTATCTACCAACCACGCCAACAGGCTCGTCAAGAATTTTATCTTATGTTTGATAGACCGCCTGTGTAGTGAGTTTATGAAACAAAAGAAGTAAAGGAACACTTCTCTTCTGTGAGTAGTTTAAAATGAGAACAAATATAATTGTAGAATAACTAAGACTACTTTAGATATAATTGTGGCACCAATCCACGTGAATACCTTTATTATTTCTTTCTTATGAAAATGTAGAGCACTGAACGCCCACCAAGTGGTCATTGTATATTTATATAGACGTCCAAGTGGTGACCTTTTACCTCTGTTTAACAAGAAACAGACGGTAGCATAAAATGGGCCTCGTTACAAGTCTTATCCTAGGAACTTTAAGTCTTACGATTTTTTATGAGCTCAAGATATAACGTTCAAGTTAAGTATATATAAATTCTATGCTAATACTAGCTTAGCTTACCCTTACTATCTTTAACTTTATCTCCTTTAATTTCCACTATAAACTTGTATTACAAAACTTTAATATTGCATTTTCTATTTTCTTTTTCTACCTCTTTTTCTACAAAATCATATTTGTTCAATTATTATTCAATAGTATGGTGTCAGAGTTGTTTAAGCCGCCCAGCAGGCCTCTAACATGGCTTAACGACTGTTGCCTAATAGCTACAACTGGGACCGACAGCTTAACGTGCCCTCCGAAGCACGTAGACGCTCAGAAAATGAACCACTTTGGTGGGCACCCATCTATGGACTGACCGCGAGCCTAGTTGCTTAACCTTACCATTCACTTACGGACCGGCGAGTGCAAGTGGCTTTAAGCACCTCATTAAATTCAATAAATAAACTTCAGTCAACCTCTGTACCTTGTAAACATCATATTAGTAACGCGTAAAAATATGGAATATGTTGCTGAGTACATCCTAAAAAGAATTCTCATAAGGTTATGTTGTATCTTTGTAAAAGGCAAGATATTTTTGGTTTGGTATTTATATAAGCTTTGTATGTGCATTGTTGCTCTGTATTCTGAGTGCTTAGTGTGAGTCTTTTAAACTACTCGGTCGCGTTAAAGTAAACTTCAATTTGTATGGAGTTTAATCAGCGCCATCTAGCGAAACGTTTGCAAACCATATTTTGTGAGTGCGAGATCGTTTGTTAACGTAACGATCGTGACCATCGACTAACTTTATCGATGTGAGCATTTAAACGAGCTCGAATGACGTTTTTGCGAGTGCGAGTTACAATATTAGCTAATTTTGACAGTTCTTTCGTGAACTTCTTCACTTTCGAGCGAGTTAACTTTGTCACGAAGCTTTTGGTAGTGAAAACGATATGAATACAAACATCTTTATTACGGAATTAAATTATTTGTGTGTTTTCATTGAAGAAAAAATATGATTGAAGAGATTTAAACCTTTTTCCACTTCTCTGTGGATTTTGTATCACCGCAGTTTAAACCTTAATGGTATTTGGATGCGATTAATATAGAGATAATAATGTAGGTAATTCCTTTTAATGATAAAAAA
This sequence comes from Pseudoips prasinana, assembly GCA_951640165.1. Classification (NCBI taxonomy): domain Eukaryota; kingdom Metazoa; phylum Arthropoda; class Insecta; order Lepidoptera; family Nolidae; genus Pseudoips; species Pseudoips prasinana. Next base: position 18,395,288 of record OX621245.1, read on the forward strand.
ATTAAAAAAGAAATTGTACACATTTCATTGCTTTCTCTTCCATAAAACTTACTAACAAGTCAAATTGATGCTGACTTGTTTTCATTTTCCCTTTTATTTTAAATCTTGAGTTTTAAACAATAATTCACAGATATACATAGGTATAGGTACATATACAGTTTGTTTACACTATAAAATCGAAAAAGTGACGCCGAGCATAACACGACTATTTTTGATAGTACAACACCTCTATACAAATAACGTTAAACATCATTGTATTTAATTTGGTCGGTTTATCGCATAGAAACTACGTGCTACCAACATAATGAATAAAAAAACGCTGTACTTGGTGAGGAAACGTTGTTTGAATCGAGTAACTAGTTTGTTACTCACACTCAGACTAACTCACTTTACATCGTGTCCAACGGATACTCGATTTACGCTGTGGTTAAGTTATTCGATTTGTTCGATGTAATTCGCACTAAGCACTCTGTATTATATTAGCAAAAAATAACATACGCATTAAAATACGGGTTTGAACTAACTTTTTTATTAGTCACTATTAAAACTAAACAGAAATACAATCTGACATCAAAAACAGAATCCAAATGTAAAACTAACCAGGGTATAAATAAGCATTGAAATATTCTGTTAGATAAAGAACGCGCTATACTAACTTATGACGTCACAGTCATACAAGCCTCATAACAACAGTTATGGTGCAAATGAGAGACAAAGCACTTCCACCCCATGCCTACAAAGAACTTAAAACGCTTAAACGTATATAATAATAATATCCTGGGACATTATTTACCACGGCCATCTGATCCCAAAATAAGCAGAGCTTGTACTATGGAAACCAGATAGCTGTTGTACTACATATACTACTTTTCTTTTGTAAATACATACTTATATAGATAAATTACACCCAGACTCAGGCTCAGGACAAAAAGACATGTTCATGCACACAAATATCTGTCCTGGGTGGGAATCGAATCCACGACCTCCGGCGTGAAAAGCAAGCATTTGCCAACCACGCCAACAGTAAAAGTACCGTTTTAAATTTTTGTGGCAATATTTAATTTAATTAATATAATCTGGTCTTATCATTTAGCATCCAAAAGGGTGTTAGACAGGGATGTGTAGCGTCGCCGTGGTTGTTTAACCTATTCATGGATAGCTGTTTAAAAGATTTGAAAGAAAGTGAATGCGGTGTAAGGATGAATGAGTTACTCATCAAATGTCTGCTTTACGCTGATGATCAAGTTTTACTTGCATCATCGGCGGACGAGTTGCAGGTGATGGTAACAAATATGTATGAATCTTTTGAAAGGAAAGGGATGAAAATGAATGTAGGTAAGACGAAAGTAATGGTATTTGAGAGGGATGAATACACGACAACGTGTGATATTGTGATTGGAGGAGAGAAAGTCGAACAGGTGAATGAGTTTGTATATTTGGGAACTTTGTTTACGAGAGATGGGAAATATGAAAAAGATATTGTTAGAAGAGTAAATGCGGGGAACAGAGTGAATGGGGCACTACACGCCTTTATGAGTAGCCGGCAAGTATCAAAGAAGGCCCTACTAGCCGTGCACGATGGAGTGTTAGTGCCAACTTTAATGTATGGAAGTGAAAGTTGGGTATGGCAGAAAAAGAATGAAAGTAAAATAAATGCAGTGGAAATGAGAGCTCTGAGAAGTATGTGTGGTGTGACTTTGAGAGACAGAATTCGAAATACTGATGTAAGAGAGCGTTGTGGTGTGAAAGAGGATGTAGTCACAAAGATTGAAAAAGGCATGCTGAGATGGTTTGGCCATTTAGAAAGGATGAATGAAAGAAGATTGACAAAAGAAGTATACCTGGCCTGTGTGAATGGGACAACCGGAAGAGGAAGACCACGTCGAACATTCTCTGACCAAATTGGAGATGTTCTCAAGAAAGGGCAGGTCAGAAGTACCCTAAACCGGCGAGCATGTATGAAGAATATAATGACAGTAATCGAGGCAAAAGAAGTATGCAAAGATCGTGACAAATGGAAATCCGTTGTCTCTGCCTACCCCTCTGGGAAACAGGCGTGAGTCTATGTATGTATGTATCATTTATAATTCTATATGAATAAACATATTGTTTCAATGCTTGTTGATAAACAGTTCGAAAGAGCTAACAAGTATTTCTTTATTATATCTGCAAAAAAAAAATTACTTAAAAGTAATTGAGTCCGTCCAAAACAAATTAAACTTTGATAAAATAGGTATTCATTTAATAAAATTCAGCAAGGTCCGAATACCATAATAAACAACCTCAAAGTTCAAATTGCGCTGGCATTAATTAAATGACAGTGGAACAAAAATACGTTGACAAAGTATTTAAATTGAATTTTAAACTTTTAGTATTACATTCTACGTTGATGTTGATTTCTTACAATCTTAGACAACGTAAAATAAACCGGATAGCTAATCCATTTAAGAGCTCAACTCATAAGCCTCTAGAGATTACACTTAGAATAAACAATTAAGTGAATTCACCGTAATTCACGGAGGCGGAAGTACCTATGGTTAATTTTCCTTTTACATAGAATAAAAGGTGATGACGTCCTGGTTTATAGTGTGTTTTCTAGGGAGAAGATTAAATGTATTATGTACAGTGTGAATACGGTAAATTAGCTTCTTTACACACGCCAATTGAAAAGGGACAGCTACAACCACGGTTCAGCAGCTTTCCTTACTTAAGTACAATTCAATAGGTCAATGGTTTATAAAAATTATCCTCTTGAATCATTTTATATTTAAAGGTGACGGTAAGTTTAAGGTTGGAATACTTGTAATGAGGTTGTAAAGAACCTAACGAAATCAAATTGATTCACCTATTATTATGATTATGCCGATCTTGCGCTGTCCTGGATGCGGATGCAAGACCGGCATGGAGATCTTTGTCCAGCAGTGGGCGTCTTTCTGATGATATGATGATAACAATGATGATGATTATTAGGATTTCTTAAATTGCTGGAGACGAAACTAGAACTTATAATACTCGAAAGGCATCTGTAATAAAATATTAAATGAAATATGTTTTATTCAGATGTTTAAGCTATTATAAAGTACTATATGTTTCATCAAAATCCGTTCCGCAATTTTTGTGTGAAAGAGTTATTAATAGTTATCCATACGTTGATGTTCACAAACTTTAGCATTTATAATATTAGTAGGATTTTGTTTCATTAAATTCATTATATGAATTATATTATTCTTCTTAAAACATAGGTAATTTTTAAAAGATATCATTGTTCCAAATCCTATTCAAAATTCCTGACCTACCTATCAAAACACCAAAAAAGTAATATAATTGCCAATGTCATTTGATTTCTCTTTTTGTTACCAATACTGAATTTGCTTTTCCTTTAGTAGTACCTAAAATTAAAGTGTAGTTTTTAATAGGTTAATAGATTATGTTACTACCACAGGTTTATTGTCTTATACAAATAAAAAGAACTATAATAGAGGTAGTAAAATTCGACAAATCCCAATATGTCTTGTTATAGATCTAAATTGCCCGATTTCTTAATAGCTTCGTGAAGATGGGGTATTACATTATGTAGGTATATTGTTCTCTACGTTCAAACAGGCTGTGTATTCTTACATTGTATATCTCAGCGACATTGACTCACAGGCGGGCAACTATGTAACAAAACATTTGTACGCAAGGCAAAGGGTCCGTGGCTTAGGAACCCAGTGGTCGTACGTACAACTTTATACATTTTTTTGCGGCCCAGTATAACTGAACCTCAATGACTGTCTCATTGGTCATGTTCAACCTTGTGCAGATAATGAGGTCCTGGGTGTAATTCCCGCATCGCGCCAAAAAGTAATTTTGGGACATTTCCGTAAAACAAAATTTCTCAGTATTAACCCGAAGTCTGGATCATGAGAGTAACGGAATAGAAAGGGCCCCTGTGTTTGCGTACTTGTGCACTATAATATGTCCTGCATAGTTGGCTAATCTCCATTGAAACTGGCCGACGGGTTAATATTATCACAATAAACAAAAGCAAAGCAAACAAAGCTTAAAAAAGACAACAACAAAATTCTAAACAGGTACTCACAATAGTAACCAGCATCCACTCAAAAGGAAAGCTGTAAACCACATGTGTTTTTACTATTTAATTTCACAAATGGTTACTTTGTCGGACTCGTAAGTACACATAAGGGCCAGCCATTGTGCTAAACATTAACAATGTGGTTTATGCGGTACATGTGAGATACTAAAGGATTTAATTTGTGTTATATTCCTGAAAACTCTTGTATTAATTCGGCTTCCAATTCTATATTAGGTACTTTCTTATTTTTGGTCTATGTTAGATAAAATTCAATTTGCGATACCTTTTTTTCGGTTACAGAAATATTCATTCTTATAAAATATATAAATATAAATTCACTTATGTGAAATCTTTTACACTATTACTTTAAAATATTCAGACGACTATGTATTTGTAACCAATAAATATCATGTGACACAAAATGAGTCTCAAAATGAAAAATCTCAAAATTATTTACAAGTTGTTTTAATTTACGAGATTAACCTCTTCTTCTCCGTATATGGCAATTGATATTCCTGCAACCTAATAAATTATCTGCATTTGTTGTTATTATAATGTAATTTAATTATTCGTTTTTGTATTATTTTATATGAGTTCACTGCCTGAAATAAATCTGATTTTATTTATTTTTTAATTTCGATTACGTTACCAAGAAACAAAAGTAAATATAAATAGTTATTATAATAATATATATGATACATAATCATGTATCATTTCGAATAATGAAGGCAATAGGCAACATAGGCAAGTTCTACGAACCAATATCAATCACAAACAGTAGAAAAATATTTTATACTACTAAACTACATTAGATATAAATGTAATGCATACATTACAAAGACAGTGATTCACTAGAAGCGATACGTTGTTTACTAACGATTTGAGCTGATTATTAAATTAGTGACCAGTAATGTATTTTTAAATTTTTTAATGAATATTATTAAAAAAAAAAATAATAAAAATAAACACTCTTTAAATGCATATAGTTGACACCTTTTAGAGTGAATTACATTCCGTGATGTTGATGGATATATATATATGTCGGAGATAGTTAAAAATTAAATTCGCCAACCAAGTTAGACATTTAGTTGGTACTGTACAAAACATTGTTGAGAGTATATTTTGATATTGTAATTAGATTATAGTTGTTAAAAAACAACTGTTATAACTTCACGATAATTCTTGTTAGATTATTTGATGAATTTTAATAATTACACTATTTGGATTTAGATCCTTTTTGTAAATTGTATCGAGTAAATTAAACTCAATTGAAAGTTGGTGACTCTGCACTCGAAGTTGTAGAGAACTATATTTACCTAGGACAGACCATCCAACTAGGTAGGTCCAACTTCGAGAAGGAGGTCAATCGTAGAATCCAACTCGGATGGGCAGCGTTCGGGAAGCTACGTAACATCTTCTCGTCCAAAATACCGCAGTGTCTCAAGTCGAAAGTCTTCGACCAGTGTGTGTTGCCAGTGATGACATACGGAACAGAGACGTGGTCGCTCACCATGGGCCTTATTAGAAGGCTCAAGGTCACCCAAAGAGCAATGGAGAGGGCTATGCTCGGAGTTTCCCTGCGGGATCGCATCAGAAATGTCGAAATCCGCAGGCGAACCAAAGTCACCGACATAGCCCGAAGAATTGCCAAGTTGAAGTGGCAGTGGGCAGGGCACATAGCTCGTAGAGCCGACGGCCGTTGGGGCAGAAAGGTTCTCGAGTGGCGACCACGAACCGGAAGACGCAGCGTGGGCAGGCCCCCTACAAGATGGACCGATGATCTTGTGCGGGTCGCTAGAAAATGCTGGATGCGAATAGCACAAGACCGGCAATTGTGGAGATCTTTGGGGGAGGCCTTTGTCCAGCAGTGGACATCTTTCGGTTGATATGATGATGATGATGATGATCGAGTAAACGCGTGACGTATTTCCGTACGCCATTCAACAGAGCTGTTTGGAGGGAGTAGGAGGCGTGGCCTACCCCCATATAAGAGCTCGCACTGGCTTGTACCGGCAGTCTATCTTCGGATTAGACTCGATAAAGAGCTCTGCTCCCAACAGAACTGTTGGTCTACTTGGTACAGTCTTGCACTGTATATTGCATACGCGGAATCGCTGACGCGATACCCGATGCTATAGCTATATTGCCTAGACAATACGCTATTCGGGTGGTTGTATTGCCACTATACGAACGTAGAATTAAGATTCTGTTCGTCTCCATTTTACTTTCTTTATTTTAATTGCAATCATTGGAATATTATAATTAGTGTGTAAATTAGTCGACCTTATTTGTTAATTGTGGCTACTTAATCCCAACAACATGGGAACTCCAAACCCTGACATACCGCTCTTTGGGCCCCCTACTCCTACATATATATATATATGACAAGAACACAACACGCCACATATAGTAAGGGTGGAGGTTGGGGCAGGAGAGCTGGTAGACATTTTTGGGTCGGTATTTGAGGCACGGTGTAAACTTATCCAATACTTCTACTAAAATACCGAAACACATATTTATTTTTTTATTTCTTTACATATCTCCTTAACATCAATTATTACAGGTCTTGACCTAATGCGATAGTGTTGGTATTAAAATTATAAAATCCTTATTAACTATGTACATTTTAAAACTAATTATTCATGAAACTAACTACAGTTAACAGGATCTTTACGAATTCACTCAAATTACATGAAAAAATTTTCATTCTTTTTTGTGTACTTCATTAATTAATCTAATTGCTCGGGTCAGTGAGGTTTTTACAAGTAGATTTTTCCTAGCCACCGGTACGGCTAGCAGTTGTGGACGCCGCCGTTTCCACACGTAATTGTCCTGCACCTGTAGTCTTCTATCATCCTTCTGTTCGCCAAACGCCCTTCACCAAATCTTCCCACGAACGTCATCAAAATCCAATTCATTGTCACTATGGAAAAGCGGAAAACGTATACAGATACGTTTTCCGCTTTACCATATTTTTACATGGATGAAAAACGGGTACAGCTACTGAGCTTTACCCGGTTTTCAATTCAATTCAATTCAATTCTTTATTCACATGAAACATGGTAAATGGTTACAGATGGTCATGAAAAATAAGGTAGGTACATACATGTTTCGCCAGTTTGGCATGCAAAAAAAATTACAAATTCATTTATGTTACATATTAATAACAAAATAAACAATAATAAATGTCAAAAAATACAAACAGAATAATAATGTCAATACTTGTTTATAATCAATTACATGTCATTGAACTTACAGTCTAAATACTCTTTGACGCTATAAAACCTATATTGTAACAGGAGCTTAAATAATCTGCATTTAAACATGTTTAGAGACGTTGACTCTCTTATACAATTTGGAATATTATTATATAATTTAATGGCCATACCCACACAACTTTTTTGATACAGTGCAGTATTCGGAATATGCGACAATACCAGTCTCTGCGGGTTTCTAACTGACCGTGGGAATAATTCTTTTGCAGTCGAGAAGAGATGCAAGTTTTGTCTAGCAAACATACAAATTTCAAAAATGTATATTGATGGAAGTGTAAGCAACTTCAGCTTATGAAAGTATGGCTTACAAGATTCGTATGGACGTATTCCCACAATTGGTCGTATACATTTTTTTGAGCAATAAAGGCTCGATTAACGTCTGTTGAATTACCCCATAATAGCAAACCATACCTCAGAGTCGAAGCCACATATGCATGATAAGCCATTATGGTAGTTTTTTCTGAAGTAACACGCCGCAATCGGTTGAGAACATATGTAAAGCGATTAAGCTTGTTACATATTTTCTCAACATGTTTTTTCCAATTTAGGTACTTATCAATTATTATTCCCAGAAAGACTGCATTTTCCGTGTCATCTATGGGTTCTTCTTTATATTTAATAATTTATTTATTTGTTAGGTTTCTATATTGTTTTTGGAAACGCATGTATTTTGGTTTTTTGGTGTTTATTTGCAGGTTATTTTGTTCAAGCCAGCTTGCTACCGTTTTAATTGTATCATTAATTTGAATTTGAAGGTCACTTGTGTTTTTTTCTTTGTCAGTTTTAACTACTATGGATATATCATCAGCGAATAATACAGTTTTGTGGATAGTTATTTGTGGTAAATCGTTAATGTAAAAAAGAAACAAAAGAGGACCCACCACGCTTCCTTGTGGAACCCCGTATTTGTTTGGTAGATATGTAGACTCGTATGTCTTTAAATTATTATTTTTATCGATGTTTGTGATTTGTACACATTGTGTTCTATTGTCGAGATACGAACGTATCCAGTCCAACGCAGGGCCTCGTACACCATATGACTCTAACTTTGACAATAATATACGATGTGCTACGAAATCAAAAGCTTTTGTCATATCAAATAGTAGTACACTGGTGTCCTTATTGAGATCTAGATTCGTTGTGATGGCTTTAATTAGATCAAACATTTCCAAGGTGGTCGATTTACATTTCTGAAATCCGTTTTGTTCATTAACAATTATATTAAATTTATTGCTGTATTCTGTTAACCTTCTATGCATACATTTTTCGTAGATTTTAGAAAATATGGAAATGAGGGTGACTGGTCTATAATTCCCAAGTTCTCTTTTGTTTCCTTTCTTGTACAATGGCTTTACTATTGACTTTTTTAAAGCACCTGGAAAAGATCCCTTTTCAAAGGATAAGTTAATTAGGTGAGCTAACAGGGGTGACAATTCATCTGAACATGCTTTTAAAACTTGTGTTGATATATCATCATACCCTACTGATTTCGTATACCTTAGCGAAAGAATTACTTTTTTTATTTCGTCTTCTGAAGTTGGCTTTAAGAAAAACGAGTGGCCATTATTATTAAACTTAAAATTTGATTTTGTATTACCATCTTTATCACTAGTACTAATTAACACATTTGTAGATTCTATAAAAAAAGTATTGAATCTCAAGGCTATTTGTAAAGGAATATTAATAATTTTTTCTTCAGTATTTATTTCGTCAATGTACGTCATATAGTCAAGGTTATTATTATACTCATTTTTTACTACTTTCCATGCCGCCCTGCAGATATTTTTACTTTTTGATAAAAATTTGTCGTTCGAGAGCTTGTGGGACGTAGCAAGGCAGTGTTTCAATATTTTTGAGTACCGTTTGAATTCAATTTTATTTTCTGATGATTTGAATTTATAGTACTTGAATCTCAATTTTCTTTTCATCCATGTTATAATTAAAAAATACCTACCTAAATAGTCTACAGAAAGATTTAACGTTTCTTTTCAATATTCGTTTATTAAATGTTAGATTCAAAACTAATAGCAATATTTTCTTAAGTATAATTGACCTAACATTTTACTACATTGTTTGTTACTTAATGTTATACGCTTAGACGCATGGGCTATCTTCTGTTGTGTATAACAAGAAAGTATAAAATACCGTCATTATGCTTAATAACGCATGTTAAAAGCGTAGCAGCCAGGGGGCGATGAGTCGTGGGCGTAAAGAGACCTATAAAACTGATTTACTTTCCTTTCAAAAAACATGCAAGAATCGTATCTGTACCGTCAAAATCCGCATTTCTTGCCAGAGTTATTGCTATTGAATGAAATTTGGAATTGTGATATTATTTTTGAAGACTAAGATTTTTGTTGTTGAAACAAAAAGAACAACTTTATAATTTGCGCATGATTCACAATAGTTTTTGTAACAGTGGACGTAAGTATTACGCTGCTGGAAATGAGATATTTCCAAAATATTGTTTTATAGCTTTTACTCTTTTCCTTGATGTGTGACAAAACCAATTTACTTCTTGACGAATTGGATAATACATACCTCTCAAAATCTGTTGAATTAGATAATCCTGACTTATGTAAACAATACCTCGACATTCCCAGCAACAAATTAACTATTTTGTCTCAGAATATTCGTAGTTTAAATAAGAACCTTGACACTCTACTCGTTTTTCTGTACCGCCTACAATTTAAACCTGACATTATCATCTTAACTGAATGCTGGCTTACTGACCCATTTACACCAATTGATTTGGAAGATTACAATTGCTTTTATTCGATAAAATACAGGAACAAGAACGGCGGTATCGTCATATACTCGAAATCCGATCTACAGGTTTCAGTTACTGAACCAGAATTTGACGACGCTGAGTGTCTAAAACTAGAAATTGCGCAATCATATACCATATTTGCGATTTATCGCTCACCATCATTTCACAATATTATCAAATTCATCACTTCTCTGGAAAGTAACCTTAATAAATGCAAATCCCTGCACTCTGTTATAGTTGGTGACATTAATCTGGACATAAAAGATAACTCCACTGACCCCCGTTCTGACGAGTATCTGAGCTTGACCACTCACTATGGATATGTGCCTACACACACAATTCCAACACGAGGCTCAAATTGTATAGACCATTGTATGATCAAGACAAATTTAGCATCAAATACTGTCGTCTGTCACTCAGACATAACAGATCACAGCTCTATAATATGTAGCATTGGTTCCCCCCACCTTAAACAAAAACACATAAAAACTTACACGAAAATTAACCACGATGGCCTTATAAAAGATCTTGCCGAAACTAACTGGTCAGAATTGTATACAACTGATGATGTTAATTTAGCTACTAAATTATTTGTTCAAAATTTCAATAACGCAGTGGTCCAAAATACGTCTACTCATAAGCTAAAAAGTTCTGATATAATTTCTAAGGAATGGATAACACCAGGGCTTTTAAAATGCATCAGGAATCGGGACAAACTTCACATCGAGGCAAGAAAAAACAAAACCAATCAAAATATTCAAGAAAAATATAGATTATATAGAAATTATTGTGTAAATATCCTGCAAGCTCAAAAAAACAAATTCGAACAAAATCTACTCCTCAAAAATAAAAATAATATTAAAAAAACCTGGGACTCAATAAAAACAATATGTAACATTGCCAAATCTAGACATAAAAATGAGGACTTACTCCTAATTGAAAACAGCACACACATGTCATTAAATACCGTAAATAAGTATTTCAGCTCCATTGGAGAACAACTAGCCAATACAGTTCTTAACAAATTAGGATCAACTGAAAATAAACTGACACAAAATTTGAAAGCCTCAACAAATAACTCGGCTAACTCTTTATTCTTCACCCCCACAGATAAATTTGAGATCACCAAACTAATTGGCACGCTCAAATCCAGCAAAGCATCTGGAACAGACAACATAAGCAACGACATGTTAAAAATTGCTAAGTTTGTTGTAGCTGACCCGATTGCATACATCTGCAACTTAAGTTTATCTTCAGGTTTAGTCCCTGGTGAATTAAAAATAGCCAATGTTATCCCAGTCCTAAAGGCAGGGGATTCCTCCGAGCCTGCTAATTATAGACCAATATCACTCGTAAGTGTCCTATCAAAAATAATTGAAAAGGTAGTCAATGTTAGGTTAACGAACTACTTGGACAAGCACAACTTATTGGCTGGGAACCAATTTGGTTTTCGCACGGGTAGGTCCACGGAGGACGCTGTCACACAGCTTGTAGATACTGTGATTAAAAAAACTGATGAAGGCCATAAATGTGTCGGCGTCTTCTTGGACCTAGCTAAAGCCTTTGATACGGTTTCTCGGCCATTACTTATTAAAAAGCTGGAGTTGATTGGAGTGAGGGGCCTTGCATTGCAGTGGTTTACTTCATACCTTTCAAATCGGAAACAACGTGTTCAAATTGGAGAGCATTCTAGCAACTACGTAGATATTACATATGGCGTACCCCAGGGTAGTATTCTGGGACCCACACTGTTCCTGATCTACATAAACGACCTATGCTCATGAAACTCCAACATGCCAGTATTTTTACTTTTGCTGATGACACTGCTATAGTTTTTCATGCAAAAACTTGGGATAGGGTCGTTTGTGTAGCACAGGAAGGCCTTAGGATAGTATCTAGTTGGTTGCAGAATAATCTCCTTACGCTAAATACCAATAAAACCAAATTTGTTAGCTTCAGAGTTTCTTGTCGGTCTGCGCCAGAAAGACCACTGGAAATTATAATCCATGAATGCAATAGCTATAATAATCATATCACTAAGTGCCAATGCCAAGTCTTAGAACAAGTATCTTCAATAAAATACCTAGGTATATTAATAGACGAAAAACTTACGTGGAAAAGTCAGATAGAGGCACTTGTTAAACGTGTAAGGAAACTATCTCATATTTTCAAGAAATTAAGATCTATTGCGAGTCTTAAATTGGTTCGATCCGTGTACTTTAGTTTATGTCAATCTATTTTGAGCTACTGTATACCAGTTTGGGGCACCGCTAATAAGACTGACCTGATTAAACTCGAACGAGCTCAGCGAACGATCCTGAAAATTATACACAAAAAGCCTTGGCGCTACTCTACTGATTCTCTATACTTGGAATGCAACCTTCTCCGTGTGAGGCAATTATTCATTACCTCAAGTGTGCTTCGATTTCACAAGGTCGCGATACATAGAGCACGCTCATCACACAGGACTCTCAAATGGGATCGACCAAAAATGCGTTCTTCTTTTGCACATAAATGCTTTGCTTATCTTGGACCCTTTCTGTATTCAAGATTTTATAATAATAATAAGAGTGTTTTAAACATGACCTACTCGAGATGTAAAGCTACCATTTTCAATTGGCTTCATCCTAAAAACTACAGTCAAACTGAAGAACTATTACACATCGGTTTGTAATGCGCAGTCTTCCACACACACGCACACACACACATACACACACACACACCCATTCAATCACTCTCTCACACGCACACACATTTTTATTTAATATAATTGTAATTTTATTTTTACTTCTTAATTTAATTTTTACTTTTCAATTTCAATTTTTATTGTACGTTTTAATTTAATTTTTACTATTTAAATTAAATTTATACTTGTTTTATATGAAGGAAGGAACTGGGCCTCACGACACAGGGAATCCTAGTGTGAGGCTCAGCAAACATGTTAAACATTGGCACATAAGTTTAAGTTTATTTTAAGTTGAAATTATGTACATCAAAAATTTTTTGTTTGTTAATGTAATGTATCCTATATTGTGTAAATGAAAATAAAAATTTATTATTTATTATTTTTTTTTTTTTTTTATAGAAAATTACTTAAACCTATATTGTGGATTTGAATCATATGTACATACTGATAAGGAAAATATTATTACTGTCACTGAGATATACATAGGTGCTATTATAAAAAGCAATGTAGTATAATCGTTTTAGTCCGCAATCTCGCCCACGTGAGTTATTCGGTCGTCTTAAATTTATAGTTCTGTTCTTAAAAATCTATACCACTTAAAATATGTGTGCAAAATTTCATGATGATCGTTTTATAAGATTGTGGAACAGGTGGTCAACCAATGTGCAAAATATCATTTATAAAATACTTGTTTCATAATGTTTCTATATATTATTTACAAAAAAAAATTGATTTATAGTAATATTACTAAAATGTTTAGTGTTAAGTAGATGATGATAAAGAAAATAACATTAATGTAAGTATATCAAATTATTTATTACATAAATTGCCCAAAGAAATGAAATTGAGCCCACAAATTTCTATCTTTATTACTAGACCTGTCATGCAGACATGGGCAGTAAAATACTTAAATTTCATCTGTATCGTTATCAGTTAATGGATTTAGTATTTAACCTTAAATGGTACTTATTAACTCCATGATTTGCTGAATTTCAATATTTTGAAATTGAGCAAATTAGAGCGTATAATAATATAAATTTAAAGAGGAATTAAACGACTAAAATAATCATATAGAAAGAAGAATAATAAAATATGTTACACTAGTCAATTATATTTTCACCTGAATGACTCATATCGTATCAACATACTTTACAAAGTATCAACCTAGTTTGATACACTATAAAACTCACTATAAAACCTACGTAATATGTAGCTTTCAACATAATCAACCAACTGCTACCCGGACATGTGTTTGATCAGGTTAAAAGCGTGCTATCACCCAATTCATTTTATTTATCTTAACTTTACACTTTAGGTACTAGTCCTGCCGAATAAGGTGCTCATAATCGTCACTGGCCCATTACCAATCGGCGTTCTAAAACACCTAGGTATCTGGGCTAACTTGTATTCTGGTTATTGCTTAAAGGCTTTTCTAAGCAACTTTTGTTTTATAAAAATAGGGGGAAACCCCTGTTTTTATAAAACAAAAGTAAAAGTTGCTAAGCCATATCATGCTACGTAAGCAGTGTGCACAAAAACAGAGTATCTAAATAAAGGATAGAAATGAAACCAGCTCCCTAAAAACAATTGAAAAATGAATATCTCGCGAAGGCTACTGAATCTAACAATCTTTATGGCAGGTATTATGAAAATTTAAATGAAGATACTTTTGAAATCATATGCTTACATTCTATAACTTTTGATGTTCGAAGTTATGTTCATTTTGAATATCAAAGAAATACGTAAACAAAAATGTTGCTAAAGGTTGGTAAAATTTAGATAATACAAATCTTTAAATAATACGAAAATTAACGGTAACGTACATAAATCGTCAACTTAACACTTTTATATATTAAAATAGATACATCATCAACTTAACACAAAACATTTGAAGAATGTTTCTATAATTTTATGTTTGTTAAATATATTATAATATTAATTTTAACAAAATTAACTTCTGTAAGTATAACAATTTTGTGATTTACCGCAAATATTCTTTCCTTTAAATGGTCTGCATCTGATGTATGATGTTTTGCACATTGATTGACATTTTATTCGATATCTTACAGATAAACCAATCATCATGAAACTGTGCACGCATATTTCTCCGTATCGTATTGGTAATGCTCATTGCTGAGGGTCGTGACTCTTTGATGACACTTTCATTCTTGCCATTTGACGCCTTATGTAACAGTCAGCGTGACTTCCTTAAAGTTGCTTCGAAGAATGATTGGTCTGAATACATTACCTCTTGGTAAATTCCTATCTACTTTCTTGTATAGGTAGGTCGCTTGAGACCTAAGTATTTAATAATAATATCCTGGGTCATTATTCATACACGGCCATCTAAGCAGAGCTTGTATCTACTATGGAAACCAGATAACTGATATAGTACATACGGGATATATTCTATAATATATAAATACCCTAATACCCTAAATTTGATCTGCCAGTGTGTATATTGTTCGTAGCTTAACGCAGAGCGCCTACCCCGGATTGGTAGATGGTGCAGGTTCGAGACCCACCGGACAATTAAATTTATGTTTTCCCATTTTTGAGATTAGATTAACGCTTTGCATCGGGAATAATGCTATAAAATGCAAATTTAATGATATACTACATAATATACTACTTCTCTTTTGTAAATACATACTTAAATAGATAATAACACCCAGACTCAGGACAAACAGACATGTTCATAAACACAACTATCTGCGCCCTACGGTCTGCGCCGTTTAAGGTAAGCATTCCACCATGCCAACGAGCCTGTCTAAACTCACTGTTTAAGTATTAAATCAATAGTTTTATGAGTACCATAGACGATTTATGAGCATCCTAGATATGTAAACGGTTTTTGTTTGGTACACGGAGAAAAGATGGATTCATACGGAAAACTGTCCATGCAAATCGTAAACTATTGCATATAAACGTAAATGAACATTTAGGACCGCCTTCATTTTGAAAGCAATGTAGGATATAGGTTATATAAAATCATCAATCAATCATATTAGATGATAGTAAAATTAGTTTGTTTACAGTATATTTACAAAATATTATATTGACATTAATTTAATATGAATATTTACAAAATAATAAAATTTATTTCATTAACATTTAATAAGTTTTACCAATTAAATAAATGAATTTAGCCCGAATCATACAATCTATTATATTCTAAGGTAAGTATCCAAGCAGTAAATACCCAAGTTTAGAAATTATGGATATGTTTTCCGTGCAATATTTAGTATTATTTAATATTCAAGTCAAAGTCCAGAGGCTCCAAACGAAAATAAAAACATGATTAAAATAAAGAAGGAACTAAGGAAATTATATCCCGACGGAGAGCAACAAAGGATCTGAGCATTATTCTCATTTTTATTGAACATTACAAAGATAGCCCTGCCTTCGGCCCACAATTTATTGTAATTTATTTTTACAATGCTGAAGAAAAAAGAGTTCAATAGTCTTACAATTTTCCTTTACTAAGACTACGTGATCAATTAGAACTCAAATGAATTCAGGGCTTTTTGGGTAAGAGATACATTTTTTTGAACAACACGTATAGATAAAATATATATAACTAGGGTATTTCCGTTTTCATTAGCGTTCACTCACAGTCTATTCCAATTCAACGACATATGAATTCCAAATAAGAGTCCAAGTATCAAGTACGTTGGATAGAAACTTCTAATGGATTGTATTGTATTTTGCAATTTTTTTTCTGTCAAAGGGCGACAAAAGAGCAAGGTCGTCACCTGATAGTAAGTTATCACCGCCGCACATGTACACTCGCGACGCCAGAGGTATTACAGGGGCGTTGCCGGCCTTTGAAAGAGTCAGCAAAAAATTGTTGCTGACCCTCCCCCCCTCCCCCTGATGTGCTCTAGCGACCTTACTCACACGCAGAAACACGACATTAAAATTATTAATGTTATTATTAAGGAATGTCTTCCGTAAGGTGGAGGTACTTCCCCATTCGGACTACTCTTTGAGCGAATTAACACTGTGCCCTACCTTTCTTAAGAATCAAATCTAAGATTATCCAAAACTTGAGATTAAAGCATTTTTCGTTTTTGTGTTTTTCAATCGTGACATCCAACTTTAGTTTTCAGAAATCAATACACTTAATTAATAGTTCTTGACTCACTGGCATGACTTAGTATGAAGCAGGTTTTCTATTGTATTACCGGGCCTAGTCTAAGCCATTGAACTTAGAAAAATAAATAACATGAGTTCCCTTTATGATAAATGTGGAAATAATTATTCATAGAAAGTTCCACACAATCCATAAATACCTATGTATATTCTTACCTTATGCCCATGGTTTATATAAATTATCCGATTTATAAAAAGCATGGCCTTAACGCTAACCACCTAAAGTATACAAGTACTCCGAACATTTCTCATTATTAATAATAATACTACATATTTTTGGTAATTGGCTACGTGGTAAAATGTTTATTGCCTTTGAAAAAAAAAACGTAATTCCCTAAACCCCCAAACGTACTTTGAATGCTTTAAGTATTTTTTTTCATTTCTTTTTTGATTGACTGTCGGATCTATTGTATAACTAGGCAATCTAAAAGAATAATGATATGTTTTTCGTTATATCCAAATAACGTTTTTATCCAATTTAACAATTGAAAGTGTTCACGTGTAGTCAGTGTTCGCATGGTTCACCTGAAGATTGCAAGGTTTCAAGATGGAATAGTCATGTGATCTGTCTCTACAGACCAAATATCATTTCGTTTCATCTAAATAAACAATGATTACATACCTCTACTCGTTTTTTTATGCACACACTTCTACATTTCATATGCCCTGCGTAGTTAGCAAGTTTCTTTTCTGACTAGTCGTAGAGGAGGAAGGAGGAAGGTGATATCTACGTGAACGTCAACTGAAATGCATAGCTTGAAGTGATAGGTTTAAATGGGGTTTATAGTCAATAAATACCACGTTTACTTTGTCAGAGAGAGCTAAATAAAATACAACTTAATTTCGTTGAAACTGGCTCAGTGCCAACTTATCACCCAAAGGTTTGACAGGTTTAACACCTATCAATTTTTAAGCAAAATTCTTTAAAATGTCCAATTAACGACGAAACGTTCATCCTATTTAATATATTCAAACATAACCCATCGCGGCAACTTATCACTACGGGTGCAACAACAAAATTCCAAAATTGAAAAGTATTAACACATTTTGCAATTTATAGATGTGACGTTTTTCTACATCTTCTTTCTATAAATCTGAAATTAATCGATACTATTATTTCTTATTTATTAATATCTAGTTTATATATGTACCTACACAGTAAAAGAAAGAAAAGAAAAAATACAATGCACAAAGCCTTAGGCTAACAATGTGATGTGGATTGTTATCTTTTATAAATATAGGTTACATGTCGAATGAAAGCAAACATACCGCAGTTATTAACCTCACTACATTATTAAAGTACTATGTAGTTATGCCTTATACCGAGTGGTGTGATACTGACATGCAATTTCCTGAAGTAGTAAAACAGTCTCAATTATTGAATACATTTTAATGGAATACCAGTACTATGTTACAATACAATTAGATGTTATTTGTTAATGTTATCAAGGTTTATACAGGTTGAGATTTGGTCGCTAAATTTGAATAAAAAAACTTGTGTGTACTTATGTACACGCGTTAGAAGTTATACTTCTTAATATACAACTTGAACATAGTTATCAATTTTCATACCACCTAGAACGAACGTCAAGCTATTATATTTACGATGCGCGCGCACGATATTCGCATTCGTAAAAATTCACTCTCATACATTTTCATACCACCTAGAACTAACTGCATGCTGTTATTTTAACGATGCGCGCGCACGATGCGCGCGCATCGTAAAAATTCACTCTCATACCACCTAGAACTAACTTCATGCTGTTAAATTTTTTGGTGTCGGTGTGCGCGCGCATCGTAAAAATTGGCTCTCATCATTTTTCTCTATCGCGCCAAAAGAAGTATAACTTCAATAATAAATCTTAGAAGATATGAAGGCATTCTACCCTCCGTGCCTCGGAGAGCACGTTAATCCGTCGGTCCCGGTTGTTAAGATAACATCATTAACAATCGTTAATTACTGGTATTTACTTATAAGTATGACCAACACCAACAAACAGGATATATTTACTATGTTCCAACATATTATACACTCATACAAAGTGTGCATTCATTTAATTTATGTTTGTTGTCAACCTTCATCATCATCATCATAGAAAAGACGTTCACAGCTGGACAAAGGCCTCCCCCAAATATCTCCACAATTGCCGGTCTTGCGCTATTCGCATCCAGCAGTTTCCAGCGATCCGCACAAGATCATCGGTCCATCTTGTAGGGGGCCTGCCCACGCTACGTCTTCCGGTTCGTGGTCTCAACCTTCACCTTGTATTAAATATTAACATTATTATATATAAATGTATAACAGGCAACGCGCTTGGTGAACATGAACACTACAATACACAAACACAACACATTGAACTAATAAGATCACAAAACATACCTGTAAACGCCTCCATACCACAGGGAAGTGTCATAGGATGCCTATTGTTCTTAATCTACATAAATGATCTCCCTAACCACATAAATGAAACGTGCGTATTGTTTGCCGACGACGTCTCTATTTTAACATCATGTAAAAATAACCAAAACCTGAACCAAACACTAACATCTATACTTGATACCACAACATGCTGGATGAACGAACATAACCTTGAAATTAACTTTAGTAAGACAAAAATAGTCACTTTCCACCCGCGACAAAAAACCCCAATAAATATAAATTTTAAATACAAAGGATCCAAGTTAGAAATAGTTAATAAATTCACCCTTTTAGGCCTAGACATAGATACACACATAGACTGGAAACCACACATACAGAAAGTAAAAACAAAGCTATCTAAATTTGCATATGCCCTCAGAGAAATAAAGAAAACTACAGATCTCAAAACAGCAATAGTAACATACTATGCGTACGCGTTCGCTTGGCTTAAATACGGAATAATATTATGGGGTAACAGTACAGACGCACCTTCGCTATTTACAGTAATATGGCCAAAAACATACATGACTATGAGACAGTAGAAGAACGGCGGATAAGGGAAGGTACCCGTAGATTGGACTTGAAGAATCTGACTCAACATAATTTAAGAATAGTGAAACACAGTCCACGATACCAGTCTGTAAAATTATTCAACAGGTTGCCTAAAGACATAAAAAGTACTTTATACAGTAGCGCATTTATAATAAAACTAAAAGAATTCCTATTGAGTAAATGTCTATACGCTGTAGAAGAACTGTAATTTTTATTGTTTTATATTTATATAACGTTATTAATATTATTATGTAATATTCTAATTGCCTTTTGTACATTTTGATTTTTTGATGTAACTATTAATTTAATATAATTATTTTTATTAATTTCTTGAATCTGTCTCATCTGTAATTAATTAATCATTTTATTATTATTGAACTTGTATTATTCAAAATTAATTTTAAATTTTATTAATTGTATTTTATTTAACATTGTAAGGTATTTTGTAAATGTTTGTTAAATTTAATGTTTTTTTAAGTTGTTAATTTAATTCATTATTATATTCTTTTATTTTAGCTTATGTCACTATGTTATGTTTTTGTGCACATTCAGATACAAGTTTCTTGTTTATGAATAAATGAAATGAAAATGAAAAATACAGAAGAAACTTATAAGAACATTGGTTAACATAGAAGACACCGACTCATGTAAACCACACTTCAAGGAACTAAACATCCTAACACTACCCTGTCTCTATATATTTGAAATTTGCAAATTTGTAAGGAAGTACCCACAATTCTACAGCAAAAGAGAAGACATACAAACAGAAATCAAACTTAGACATGGAAATAGACTCAACCTGCCAACTTCACGTTTAAAAATGCACTCCTCTAGTGCGTTTGTCACGTCAATAAAAATCTACAATAAATTACCTGAACACATAAAAAACACAGAAACAAACAATATATTTATAAATAAACTAAAACGATTTCTCTTAGATAAAACCTACTACACAATTGACGAATACTTCAAAGATAAATGCCTCCTAGAGAAACGAAAATAATTAGAATAACCAAGTAGTACCTAATACATCTATTTACCTTATCTACCGTGCAATATCTTTAATTACTTACTATTTAGTTAATAATAAATTACAGCTAATATATAAATAAATATATAAAATAATTACCTAATTTATAATTTAGAAAATATCTATTAATAATAAATAAATAAATAAATATAGAAATACTAACTATAAACAAAATTAATATAAATCTACTCATAAATAATATCCACTTAAATATCTAAATATAAGATTTACTCCTTAATTTCAATATTATTATGTTTTTAAACAAAAAGCGCTTCATCCTCTCCTCTAAAAACTAACTTGCTGTGCCCGACAGGGTCCATAATTGTTTCTCTATAATTTACCTACCAGCCTTGTATACATTATGGAATGCAATAAAGTATTGAGTATTGAGTATTGAAATGTACTAAACTTGATTGTTAAATAATGATCAATCTTAGAAGAAAATATTTCATGTCAGCCGCATGACGTCCACAGCTGGACAAAGGCCTCACCCAAAGATTTCCACAATGGAGATGGGACCACCATTTGGAGGGATATACCATAACCTCCACGCTTGGCAGGCGGGTTGGAGATAGCAGTATGATGGTCATAGTATACAGAGAGATCCTGCTGCCCGTTTTTCTGGGAGATATTGCCTCGGGACGACTTTTACGTTCCTGACGGGATGAGATGGGGTAGCGATATTCTATGGCGTCAGCCACACAGCAAGAATAAAATATTGATTACTAAAATATGGTATCTAAAAGTAACCAAGTTATTTTAGAAGTAGTGGTAGTTAGAAAGTTGTAATAATGCACGTGTGGCGCAGCGGCTAAGGCAGTCGCCTCGCCGCTTCATGTCGCAGGTTCGAGCGCCGGACAGCTATTTGTATGACCTATTAATAGTTGTTCTGAGTGTGGATGTAATTTGTGTCCGTCTATTATATGTTTGTAAAATACCCCGCCACACAGGGATTAGATTCCCTAATGCGGGCGTCGTCTTTAATTATAAAAAAATATTCTTTTCAAAAGTTGTATCATTAAGTGTAACTTTTTTTTGGTTAGACAGGGGAATGCCTACAAATGCCACCCACAAAAAGTATCTGCGGGTGGGTATGTCGGAAGCGCACCGCAAAACCTAATCTGCCGTGGACAGTTCATTCATTTCACAAATAGAATCCAATCCACATTCTATTTTAAACCAATACTCATAAATCATATAAAAGCACATTTATCACTATGAAATATTCTCACTTAAAATTTTTACATAGACATGTTGTTTGCGATTGTCACCAAAAAATGCTTAATGGATCACCGCTCGTTAGTATCTTATAATATTTGTAACATTTATATGCCTAGATTTGTTAAGATGATATCATAACATTCATATCTATAATTTGTCGTTTTGGTGCAGAAATAAATGTTATTTCTTTCTTTCCTGTTTTTCTATATTGTATTTGTCTGCTTGTAACTTATATAGAAAATGCATAACTTGCTATTTATAAATTAAAACAAAGAAAGGAAATTGGTCCAAACTATATACTTACGTGTTTAGTTATATCCTGACAATATATCGAGTACTACCCTCTGTCATCATAATTTGGCTTAGAAATCTCGAAATATCCAAACAAAACAAACAAATGTGTCGAACATTAATTTACTAGTATTAGTTGACTGAGAAAATGATTTAGGGACTAGTTAATAATAATAATATCCTAGTACATTTTATTCACACGGCCATCTGATCCTGAACAAAGCAGAGCTTGTACTATGGAAACCAGATAATTGATATACGCCATCTATGTATTGTATTCATACAAATTCCATCAATCAATACAAAATCAAGAAAAATGAACTATTATTCCAAGAAACTAATTTAGTAAATAACAATGCATATACATGTTAAATTAAAAATTCAGTGTATGTATTATGATTACGATATAATATTATAATTGAGGTGTTTGAGGGTGTGCGTTAATTACGCTTCATGTTGTATACTACTTTTATGTGGTAAATACATTCTTATAAAGATTATAAGTCAATATTAATTTAATTAACAATATTATTTCTGAATCTATATATTAAAAGAAATTAATATACAGCCAGCATGATATAACAGCTCTGTTATTAATACAATTCTATTACATATTAACATCTTCTATCTTCTTGACGCCGTATTAAACATATCGAATAAATGAACAGACGGTGGTGTATATCTGCTACAAGATAGGGATTGATAAAATATTTCTAATAACCGTGTATATTAAAGTTTTGCAGGCCGTACTTTATAGGTTTTGTTTTATATTTAAGGAAATCTTTCGAGAGAGTCCCAACGATACATTGTTTAATAACTTCTAGAACATAAAATTCAACTTGTTGTTTTATGGAAATAATCTCGATAAAGTACTCAAAGATACATTGTTTCCAAAGCTCTTCTAAAGTTTGCGGATTATCGCAGAAACCATCAGCAATTCAAGCGCCTGGGATTATATAGTTCAAAGCTATATCACGCGCGTTCAGAACTCAATCAGAGCTAAGTAATAGGACGATTATTATGTTAATTAAACATTCTACAACATTTTACATTAAATGCCTTTTATGTAACATGCCGACGATATGAAACACATTAATAAAATTGACTTTGATTCTCTTCCTTTTTAAAATAACTTTAAAAGTCTGCCCTCCTTTACTTAATGAGAATGATGCTGTGTTTAACTCGAATGTGTCCTAATTATCCTCGTATGCGTAAACTAAGTTATTACCATACCCAAAACAGTATAGTACAGTCTCAGTACAAGAGTACAAGTACTGTAGAATTCGTTGTACTGTTTAATCTTAAATTTACATACATCCCTCCGTTGGAAAAGATGCAAAAAGGTTTCCTTAATAAAAAAGTTACTTTTCGCTTTTACATCCCACTAAATACTTGTTCACTTGATTGGGTTGCAACCCTTTGGAAGTAATACGCCAGTTCAGCTTTTTGGTTTTAAAAATACCTCGACACTTATAATTACACCTACTTTCTAATTAAAATAAGAAACATGTTTCAATAGGTTCTTATAAGAAAAAGTTACTACCTCATTGGTCTAGCGATAGCGTGCTCAACTGCGGATACCGAGGTCTTGGTTTCAAATCCCGGGTCGGGTCAAATAGTGATTTTGGGATTTTTCAGCCCGAAACTGGAAGTTGGTGGTAGTATATTCCCGTTGGTCGAAGAGCACGTTATGCCGTCGGTTCTGTACCTGACCTATTTCTTTAATATACACAGAATATGAAATATATAATAAGTCAACATTATTGACATATCTTAGCAATTCCAATCGACATACAAAATAAGCTTGTCATCACATTAGTATTATAAAAGCGTAAGTTTGTGAGTGTGTATGTTTGTTACTTGTTGTTCTCTTGGTCATAGTCCAAGAGCTGGTACGCATTTTTGGGTAGGTATTTGAGGCAAGCTGAAAACTTGTCCTATAACTCTTCAGACACACCCCAACACGGAACTGCAGACCTGGCTGGCGGTTAGCGGGTCTAAACCAACCGCTAAATTTTTGAATTTTTTTTTACCAAAAAATGTATTTGAGGCAAGCTGAAATTTTGATATATATAGTTTAATGTTTATACAATACATAAATAACATTCTGTCAAAATTTCAAGTTGCCTCAAATACATATTTTCGATTTTTTTGCAAAATATTTTTGCACACGCCTGGCAGTGCTAAAGACCCGACAGAATCGCCTGTTTTATTTTTGTATTGTATAAACATTAAACTACAACATATAAAAAATTCAGCTTGCCTCAAATACATTATTTGGTTTAAAAAAAAAACATTCAAAAATTTAGAGGTTGGTTTAGACCCGCTACCCGCCTGCCAGGTCTGCAGTTCCGTGTTGGGGTGTGTCTGAAGAGTTATAGGACAAGTTTTCAGCTTGCCTCAAATACCTACCCAAAAATACGTGCCAGCTCTCCTACTATCACGTCGAAACTACTGGAGCCATTTTAATATAATTTGCTATGGAGTTAGCTGACACTACAATACACCACAACACATAGGCTATAATTTAAGTTCAATGCGGGTAAAACTGCCGGGCACAGCTAGTAGTCATATATATTTTATAGATTACATTTTTTTTATCGTTACATTTTGTTCCCTACCGTTAAGTGATTGACGTGGCAGCTACTAATAAACACTGAAAATAAAAAAAGTCTCATTTCCCGTACAAAAACAGGTATTTCCCTAAATATTGTATTTCACGCATACAAGCTGAATCTATATCTATACACATAATAAAATCGTAGGAAAGTCAAAACTGTACATTGAATATTTTTTAAAAAGGATACTTGGGGCGTAAACTATATTCGATATCGAAGCCAAAAATATAGTTCTTAGAAATTTTGTCTGTGTGTCTGTTTGTCTGTATGTATGTCCGGGCTAAGCTCAAAAAGTACTGCATGGATTTACTTCAAATATTGCATGAATATTACTAAGAGCTCGGGTCAACATATAGGCTACATAGTATTATCACGCAATCACCTATGAAGGAGGAGCAGTGATAATTTATAAAGGTTAAGGCGGGTAAAACCGCGGGGCACAGCTAGTATTTTATAAAAGGATACTTGGGGCGTTA
Organism: Pseudoips prasinana; assembly: GCA_951640165.1. NCBI lineage: Eukaryota > Metazoa > Arthropoda > Insecta > Lepidoptera > Nolidae > Pseudoips > Pseudoips prasinana. The sequence continues at coordinate 18,420,856 of OX621245.1, forward strand.
TCTACAATCGATATACATATAATAAAATCGTAGGAAAGTCAAAACTGTACATTGAATATTTTATAAAAGGATACTTGGGGCGTTATCTACAATCGATATACCTATAATAAAATCGTAGGAAAGTCAAAACTGTACATTGAATATTTTATAAAAGGATACTTGGGGCGTTATCTACAATCGATATACATATAATAAAATCGTAGGAAAGTCAAAACTGTACATTGAATATTTTATAAAAGGATACTTGGGGCGTTATCTACAATCGATATACCTATAATAAAATCGTAGGAAATTCAAAACTGTACATTGAATATTTTTTAAAAAGGTTACTTGGGGCGTTATCTACATTCGACATCGAAGCCAAAAATATAGTTTTTAGAATTTTTGTCTGTTTGTCTGTATGTATGTCCGGGCTAAACTCAAAAAGCACTGCATGGATTTACTTCAAATTCTGCATGAACATTACTAAGAGGTCGGATCAACATATAAGCTACATATTATCACACTAACACCTACGGGGTAGGAGCTGTGATAATTTATAAAATTTAACGCGGGTAATCAGGCGGGGCGCAGCTAGTATGAAATAAACTAGCAAAAAAAGCTACAGCAAATAGCATCTCTGTTATTTACGTACACCAATATATGCCAATATTGGTACAAATAGCAAGCTAGGAAAAACAGCTATACCATTTCCATATATACTGTTATTTACGTAGGTACACGAATATATACCAATGTTGTACAGATTTAGAAAAGACAGTCCGGTTGGCGTAGTTGATAGATTTAGAAAAGACGGGCCGGTTGGCGTGGTTGATAAATGCTTGCTTTTCACGCCGCAGGTCGTGGGTTCGATTCCCACCCAGGACAGATAATTGGGTGCATGAACATAATATCTGTTTGTCCTGCGCTGGGTGTTTATGTATATATTTATAAAAGAAAAAAATAGTATATGTAGTATATCAGTTATCTGGTTTCCATAGTACAAGTTCCGCTTAATTTGGGATCAAAGGGCCGCGTGCGAATAATCTCCCTGGATATTATTATTCAAAATATTGGTGCAGATACCAATGTTATTATTCAAAAAATATATATATCGGCTACTATTAAATAAATGTTATTATAATATCAGAAACTTCTTTGACGATAGAATAGAAACTTGACATTTTTTTATTATAAATGGACGTATTTTTATTATTATTATTTTTTATCATTATTATTATTCTACTGTACATCATTGACATATTTATATTATCTATTTGACATTGTAAACAATTTATTCTATAAAAAAATCTGAATAATGTATTTGCACGCCATTAGTCGCAGGATATGCGGAATCTTATTATGTAAAATCTTTTGTACCATATTCTGGCAAATAAATAATTTGATTGATTGATTGATAGTAAGCTAGGAAAAAAGCTGTAGCATATCTTAAACTATTATTTGAGTTGCCCAATATATACCACTAAAGTACAGATTTTTGTACTAACGTACACTTCGTTGATTAATCGATATTCTTTGTAGGGAACCGACCATCCAATTAATATTATACATCCGAAGATTTGTGAGTATGGATATATGGATGCTTGTTACTCTTTCACGCAAAAGCTACCAAACGTATTTTGATGAAACTTTGTAGTAATATAGCTTATATATTCGAATAACGGATAGGCTACAATTTTATAGTAATAATAATAGTGGCCGTGGCCAAAATTCAGTTAGGGGGACAGCTGAATTTCGGCCACGGCGCCAGTCACAACAGAGATCAGCCATCTGCGCGGGAGGGACATATTATAGTACTCAAGTGTTTGCGCAAACACAGGAGCACTTTCTATTTCATCACTCTCATGATCCGATGGGACGCCTAGAGAAACGACCGGAAAGAGGTCAGGCACAGGACCACGAGGCATGGGAGTATAATACCGCCAACTCCCAGACTTCGGGTTGACGCTGAGAAAATTTTCTATAATCAGGCTATACCTAATTTATAAAGTTTAACACGAGTAAAACCGCAGCGTGCAGCTAGTTGTAAATAAACCAATAGATTTTCACCAGCAAACAAGCTGCGGGTCAATTTTAAGTACGAAATCAATGACTGCCGCGTAAGCAAACATTCATAGTTTATGTCAACACGTCATTACTATATTATGTTTCCGTGGTACGCACTTACTGCACGACAATATGTCCACTTTCAGTTAAGGGACTGATAATGGAACAAACTTACTGTTGAGTTACATATATTTATAGGCCCGGTACGTGCTTCGCTACGTATAAGGCATAGTAATAAAAATGATTATTAAGTTCATTTATTCAAACAAAAAAATATTTTAAATTACTAAAAGATGTTGTTTTTTTTTAACATAATTATAACATTACAACGAAAAGTGGCATTGATTTTTATATATATAGATTGAAGGCAAAGGATTGCTTTTTTCGGCAAGTTTTTAACAAATATTACTCAGTTTAACATGCCAGACAAATCTAATTTGAAAATATTATAAAGACTTTATCAATGACCCTCTTTATAATATAGTCGTAGTAGTTAATCTTGTTAAGGGATCAAGTACTTAAATCGACACGCTGCTTTTTCTATATAGAAAAATAAATGCAAAAGTCACTTCCAGAAGATACTTAAAAGAAAAAACATCATTCACATATTTAAAAATCGTCATTCCATTATCAAATAGTGCATTTTACTGGCCTGTTGGCGTGGTTGGCAAATGCTTGCTTTTACGCAGGAGGTCGTGGGTTCAATTCCCACTCAGGACAGATATTTGTGTGAATGTACATGTCTGCTTGTCCTAAATCTGGGTGTAATTATCTATATAAGTATGTTTTTACAAAAAAAAAGTAGTTTAAGCTCTGCTTAGTTTGGGATCAGATGACCGTGTGTAAATAATGTATCAGGATATCCTGGGACATTATAATATTATTAGTTTTTATTAGTAAAAAATTCTTAGATGTGTCTCATTTATGGTCTTAATGGAAAGAAGCCATCTCCACGAGACTTATTGTAATGCACAAATGTGTGCGCAATCAAAAGGGCACTTTCTATTCCATCACTGTCATGATCCAATGGGACGACTAGCGACACGACCGGAAAGAGGTTAGGTACAGGCCCGATGGCTTTATGTGGTCTCCGTGTCACGGGGGTGCAATATCGCCATCTCCCAGACTTCGGACTGATACTGAGAAATTTTCTTAACAGAAATTCATACCCAAAATCACTTTTGGCCCCACCCGGGATTTGAGCTCAGGACCTCATTATCTCTCAAACATAATTACTTATGCACTGGACTGTACATGCTAACTACTGCTAGAAAACTTTTCACCTATGGTATCCTTCGCCTTAAGTCAATCACAAATAAAGTAACCCCATTCATTGAAAATACATTTACACATGTACAGACGCCAGCACATCCAGCTACCCCAATCTGTCAAATTTCTTTTATAGATTTTCAACTTTATCACAAAAGCATGAGGTTCACTTTCAATTAGGGAAATTTGACAGATTGCGGTAGCTTGACGTGCTGGCGTCTGTACCTTAAATGTGTTCAGACATAACATATTAAAAATCGATCAGCCCAATATAATGTATTGTTATAATGCTCAGTATTGACTGATCAAATATAAATACTCCTGTTGTATAGCACATTAATCTTACAGTTTTACTGGGGCTGTAAAAATGATGGATTGTTTTTATCATTAGGCGAGTCGCAGCTGTTAGAAATAGCAATGGAAAATATATTATTAGCGTTCATTTTATACTGCACGTGGCGCAAGAAATCGAGATCTCTTTCAAAGTTCATCTGATGCCTTCGAACTATTTACTATTTTATTAGCAATAAGATTCCAACTTTAACCTGCCAGTTGGATAAATATAACGTTAAAGAAGTTCTTCATACTAACCGCTATCAACTGCGATATATTATCTATACTACATATAATAAAATCGTAGGAAAGTCAAAATTGTACATTGAATATGACGGTCACCGTAGCCTAGTTGATAGTGCTCCTGCCTACGAAGCTGGTGGTCCTGGGTTCGAATCCCGGTAAGTGCAAATATTTATGTGATGAGCACGAGTATTTGTTTCTGAGTCATGGATGTTTTCTATGTATTTAAGTATTTATCTGTCTATACACGTATGTATATCGTCGCCTGGTACCCATAGTACAAGCTTTGCTTAGTTTGGGGCTAGGATGATATGTGTGTCATTGTCCCTAGATATTATTATTATCTCACATGTTTATTACCAGTATTATTTACAAGATATCATACAAGAGTATTTAAACACAAATACAACTTATACAATATTTGGTCTACATGGAGAGAAATTTCCGCACAATCCTGGCATTCGCCAGCAGAACCGCCTTCTGCATGTAACTCTCCAGCCAGATATTAAGCCCTAAACTTGCAAGGTTGATTTTCAGGGATTTAGGAATAACTCCATTTGTAGATATAACAATAGGTATGATCGCAGGTCTTTCGGTTCTCCAAATACAAATACAAATACAAATCCGTTTATTTGCAAGAATGTAGTTTATAGGGTATGGTCTTAAATTAAAATGGTCCATTTACATTCTACCTTTCTGTTTTGGTGTGCAAATGTTTGGCTTTTATACAGTAAGTAAGTATTCTAATATTTTGCAAGCAAGCAACTCATTACTAATTGTTGAATATTATGTCATAATTAATTATTTGATGTCACGGTCCCATTAATAATACTATGTCAAATTCAGTGATATTAATAATAATGAAATAATAAAAAATGTCAATTGATTTTAATTTAATAATTTAATAACATCGTAAATAATTAATCATTTTGTAAGGTATATACCACTATTTATAATGTCAAAATACACCGCGATGCGTTAAATATTCTTCCAGATCGTAAAAACATTTCTCTTTTAACCATTGTGTAATTTTTAATTTAAACCTGGGTGAAGGAAGATCTTTGAAACTGTTTGGTAATTTGTTATATACCTTTATCGCATTAGAATATGAGTTCCTTTTAAATAATTCTAGCTTGCATTGTGGTAAATGAAGTTTATGTTTATTTCTCGGGACTATGTTTCGTTTTGATACATCTACATTTTTAATGAAACACTCCGGATGTTGATGTACAAACATACATAACTCCCTAATATACATACACGGCAAAGGCAAAATATTATAGAACTTAAACAATGGTTTACAACTATCAGTGGACCAAGCTCCACAAATTGCACGCACACATTTTTTTTGCACTCTGAAAGCTCTTATTATATCTACCGAATTACCCCACAATAATAAACCGTATGATAGTACGGACGATACATATCCGTGATACGCACATAGAGCCGCTTCTGTCGATACCGTGCATTCTTATCGCATCGAGCCTTCTTATCGCATAGACAAATCGATCAAGTTTATCACATACATGATCAACGTGTGTCTTCCAGTTACAATTTTGATCCAACATTATACCCAGAAACTTAGTACTTTCTACTTGGTCGATTTTTATATTATTGTAATTAATATTTAATGTCATAACTTTTCTTTGATACGTTTGAAATTGCATAATTTTTGTCTTTTCTACATTAATTTTTAAATTGTTAGAATCTAGCCACTGTATCATGCTAGTTACCGTTTTATTTATCTCCAACTCATACTCCTCTACATTCAGACATTTTACTATGAGTGTTGTGTCATCAGCAAACAAGATTGTTTCATGTCTAGTTATATTTGGGAGATCATTTATATACATGAGGAATAGAAACGGACCTAAAATGCTTCCTTGAGGAACACCAAATTTGTTTTTCTGAAAGGTACTTCTAAAAGACACCATCTTATTATTTACGAATTTAGAAATTTCCACACATTGTTCTCTGTCATTTAGGTAATCTCTCAGCCAATAATAATAATAATAATATCTGGGGACAATGTCACACAGATCATTCTAGCCCCAAACTAAGCAAAGCTTGTACTATGGGTACCAGGCGACGATATACATACTTATATAGATAGATAAATACTTATATACATAGAAAACATCCATGACTCAGAAACAAATATTCGTGCTCATCACACAAATATTTGCACTTACCGGGATTCGAACCCAGGACCACCAGCTTCGTAGGCAGGAGCACTACCAACTAGGCTACGGTGACCAATCATTTGCTTTCCCTCTTATTCCATATTTTTCTAATTTGTGTAATAGCAATTTATGGTCCACAAAATCAAACGCCTTACTCATATCTAAGAACACTGCACTGACAGGTACGCCATCATTTATTGCCTGAGTGACAACTTTTATCAAATTGAAACAGGCTAGGGATGTCGAGCTATTCCTTTTAAACCCAAATTGTTCGTTTTTAAATATACGAAATGCTCTTGTAAAATCTTGCAACCTTCTCAGCATAAGTTTCTCAAAGATTTTCGACAAGATTGGTATCAATGTTACTGGTCTATAGTTATTCATATCAGAACACTCCCCTTTTTTAAAAATTGGTTTAACTATTGACCTTTTCAATAAATTCGGGAAGGCACCCTCTTCAAAAGACAAGTTTATTATATAACTCAGAGGGTAACTAATTTGTGCTGCACACAATTTAATGACTTTTGTGGTAATGTCGTCTAAACCGCTACAGGTTTAGACGACATTACCACATTTGTGTTCTTCAGATTTTTTATTATATGAAATACTTCCCTGGGGTCAGTGGGTTTCAAAAATGTTGAATGTTTGTTGTTAGTAAACATAGTTTTATTGATGTCATTAATATTCATTTTAAAATCGTCACTATTAGTCAATTGTATAAAAAAATCATTAAATATGTCACAGATGGCTTTGGGGTCTACATATGTTAGATTATTTTTAGTTATTTTGTCAATTTGTGGTCTTATCTTTGGTTCGTCAATGTTCTCATTAATAACAGTCCATGTGGCTTTACATTTATTTGCATTATTGTCAATATATTTCTTACTCTGTAATTGTTTGGATTTAGAAATGCACTTTTTAAGTATGTGGCTGTATAACTTCGCATTTTTTATTGTATTTTTTCTATTTGTTTTATGATATCGCTGGTTAAGAAAAAGGAACCGTTTTCTTACACAAGATCTTTTGATACCTTTCGTCAACCATTTGCGATTTCCATTTTTAGTTGATCGTTTTATCGACTTAATAGGGAAACAAAGGTCAAAAAATAATTTAAATAATCCATGAAATTCGACAAATGCTTCTTCTAACTTCATTTTCTCACTCACACTAAGGAATGTTAACGATGATATGCAATTACAGACCTTATGCAAATTTTCTTTACTGAAGTCTCTGACATTCTCCGACCAGTTACAAATTTCATAAGATTTATAAACTTTCATCATAAACGTTTGTCCTGTTTCGTGGTCAGACAAGGCAAGATGATGAACTTCTGTTTTGACTCGCTTGATATTACTAGCAAACTGATCTAGACATGACATTTGTCTAGTTGGTGTTTTAATAAGAATTTCAATATTATGGTTATTTAATATACTCATCAATTCTTGACAACTCTTATTTGGTTTCAATATGTCTAAGTTCCAGTCACCGCAAAGAACAATTTTCTTGTACGGCTTCGTGAGTCGTGCTAGTAATTCTTCCAGTTTTTCTAAAAATATTTGCGGGTTGCTGTTAGGAGTTCTATACAAACAGAAAATCATTATTTTATTTATTTCTATACCTCAACATTCAAAATTAAATTTACATGTCAAATCATTAATATTCGTAATTTTTTTGTATTTTAAATTAGTGTTTATCATTATGCATACTCCCCCTCTCTTGGTATCACGCGAATATGATGCAGCTATTTTATAACCTGGTATTTTTAATAACATTTCTGTGCCTGCCTTGATGAAGGTCTCAGTTAAACACACTACATTTATCTTCAAACCATTTTGCGACAACTCATTAATTGCAAATGTTAATTAGTCTGCTTTATTAATAGCACCAGCGATGTTCTGATGGAATATTCTAAAATTAAATTTCAAATCAGGAACGAAAACATTTTGCTCCCTGTGGAAGTAACTGTGTCTCAGACTGCCTATTCAAAGTAGGTGTTGATCTTTTAAAATAATACGGTATGGTTCCTTTCTTGTGCGTTTTCGGTTTTATCATCTCAAGTTTGCTCGGGGCGGATGGGCTTGTATTTCCTGTATTACACTTATTATCTGTATGTACCTTTTTTACTGTTTGATAATAGAAAGGTATGGTTCCCTTCTTAGGTTTTAAAATATTCATAGAATCTCTTATATTCTTATTAATAATTGACTTATTTTTAAATCTTAGAAAAGTATTGTCATAACAACTAGAGTCAACTACAAAATTAATTTTTTCACAAACATTTAATAAATAGTTGTAGCTTTTAAAATTACGACTATAGTTGATGTTAATAAATGTACATTTTTTAAAGTTATTACAAATCAATCTTAAGTTGTTGTTTAGCATGCCTTCATTTAGATGTCTATTTTGCAATACATTAAATATTAATATGTTAGTTTTTTTGAAGAATTTCAACACTGTTATTAGTTCTATCATTATATTGTTTGGATTAGAGTCATTTTCTCCTATGCATACTATTAAGTAATTGTCTTCAGAGTCCTCCAGTTCATATATAGGTTTAAGTATTTCTTCAGTGCTTGCATATGGCTTTGTGATTGAAGAGATGTAGTAGTTGGTAAACCTCGTGTTTTCTCGTGATTTAACTAGCAATGAAGCCAATCCTGTAAACTGTTGTCCTCCTAATATATACAACTTTGACTTCGGATGTTGTATGTTCGCTTGATTTTTTACATGACATTTTTTCAAGTCAGTATTAGGTTCCTTTATTATTTCGTTACTGCATTCCTTGGGGACAGTGACATCTGATGGTTGTCTTACATATAATTTATGATTTACATTGGCTAAACTCGCGTCAATTGGTTTTTCTGTACTTGTTGCACTGGATTGATTTTGAGGTAACCTGTAAGTTTTTATGTTTGTATTTGGGGTATTAAAAGTTTCTGTAAGTCGACGTTTCACGCTGTTTTTCCTGTTTGAGGATAGATGTTTTCGAAGTGAAGATACTGGACTCCTACATATTTGTTTCAATACTTCTAATTCCTTTGACAAATATTGAACTTGCTTTTTAATTCCATATTTTCTATTATGACATTGTCTAGTTCATTTTGTGTACTTTCTAAACTACATTTTAGGTTATTTATTTCCGTTTTCATTTCGTCTCTATGTATTGACTTTAAGTTTATGGAAATATCCATGCTTCTTCCTAAGAATTCTGAAGAGCTTGACGAATGCATTGAAATACTCAAGTCAATATTTTCCACTGATCTAGCTTTAGAAATAGGCCTTCTTACTGTAACATTTCTTACGCCTGCCATTTTAAATTATTTAGTACAATATGTATTCTAATTTCCTCTAATTCGGGAATTTTATTTACTGCTTTAACCCCGATTTGAGTTTTCAATTAGTGGCAACATTGACATTCAGTATGGCCACAATCAGCAAAATCGACTAAATTGACCATGTATACTAGGTTTTATATTGTCTATGCAAATCATTCGTTCATTCAATTGTTATAGTTTAGTCACTTCACTAGTATATCGTAGTCTTTGCTTTGTTTCCGTTCAAAATGTCAGATGCAAATTTGTGATTTTAACTATAACCGTCACAATAACCGTCTTATTGGGATTTTACGTATGTTTATTGAAATTTAAGGTAATCGATATGCAGTTAGTTACACTTAACACACACACCAGTTATTTTGGGCACGTTATTAAGTTATATCGTTGGATTAGTCTGTAATAAGAAAATTTCACAGATGTTTTGTCTGCATTGATTTTTTATCAATATATTGATTTTGTAGTTCTGCAAACACTCACTGTTTATGTTTAGGCACTTAACTACTATGTTATCACATTCACTGTGTCTTTAATCAATTTTAAAACTATTTTAGCAAAATAAAATTACAATCCAATGTTTACTACTCGGCAGTGTTGCCAGGTATCCAATCAAATTTGCGCATATTCAAAACTCAGATCAAGGTATTTTGAATTTTTTTCTTTTTCTGCGTTAGATATGTTTTCATCATACGGTATTGTTATATCCACAAAGGATGTCTTTTTCGTATGTTTGTCAATGACGACAATATCGGGTCGATTGGCACCTACCATTCGGTCAGTCAGCAGTTCAGCACGGGATGATCCCAGTATATTTTAAACCTGTCATTTTCCAAGACCGCTTCAGGGTTATATTTGAAGTATGGAACCCTTGGGCCCGGCAGAAGTTGGCGATCTAAAGCAAGTTGCTGATGGATGATTTTAGCAACAGAATTGTGGCGGTACAAGTATTCAGTCAGACTGCAAGAGAAGAACATCCAGATGTTATGTGTCGCAGAGTTTTCCCTGCGACACCACAGGCTCTACATATGTCCACCGTATTGTCATTCATAATGTACTTATGGTAGTTTCTCGTTGCAACCACCTGATCTTGCATCGCCAACAGGAATCCCTCGGTTTCTCCGTACAAATCTCCATGTTGTAGCCAGTGTACGGAGGCCTTAAGGTCCGTGTTTTGACCTTTCATAACATGATAAAATCGTCCATGCAGCTCTTTATTTCTCCAGGTTTCAATTCTGTTTTTTATACTTATAATTGGAAGATTGATCTCAGAATATGACAGGTTCAAAGGAGTAAATCGTAAATCATATGCCACTAATTCAGGATAGCCAGGTTTTGACTGATTCCTAAAAAACATTCTTAATTTATTTACTTCCACATTACACATATTAGTTAAATTTAGAAGCCCCCTACCCCCTAGTTTTCTAGGTAAATATAGTCTCATCATAGACGCCCTGGGGCATACGAAACTTCGTCATAGTGGTACGCAATTTACGATCGATAGTCTCTAATTCCGTCTGGCTCCACTTTAAAACTCCGAATGAATAACCGATCAATGGAAAAGCCCATGAGTTAAGCGCTCTTATTTTATTGTTTCCACTTAAATAACTTTTCAAAACTATTTTCACTATTTTGAGATAATTATTTTTAAATGAATCTTTCAACCTCTTATGATCAAGGCCTAAACATTGTTCCATTCCTAAATATTTGTACGTCTCATGGGTGCTTAAGCCATTGATAGGTCCCACATCAGGAATTTCAAAATGAGGTGAGTTTTTGATTTTGCCTTTTGAAGCCATCATTACTGCGCATTTGTCCAACCCAAATTCCATTCTAATATCCTTACTAAATTTTGCTGTAATTTCGAGTAATGTTTCCATATCTTTTTTGTTTTTTGCATATAATTTTAGGTCATCCATATATAATAGATGATTCAATTTATTATTTACTTCAAATTTTGCATGAATATTACTAAGAGGTCGGGTCAACATATAGGCTACATATTATCACGCTATCACCTACGGGGGAGCAACTGTCATAATTTATAAAGTTTAACGCGGGTAAAACCGCGGGGCACAGCTAGTGTACAAATTAGAACGGTGACATGGTTGATGAATGCTTGCCTTTCACGACGTAGGTTGTGGGTTCGATTCTCACCCAGGACAGATATTTGTGTGCATGAACATGTCTGTTTGTCCTGTGTCTAGGTGCAATTATCTATATAAGTATATATTTACAGAAGAAAAGTAGTATATGATAGATATCAGTTATCTGGTTTCCATAGTACAAGCTTTGCTTAGTATGGGATAAGATGGCCGTGTGGGAATAATGTCCCAGGCAATTATATAATTATTACTAATTAAGTAGCATATTACCGAGTTCTAATCAGCTATATTGAGTATTTGAATTACTTCTTAAAAAAATACTACTGAATAATACTAAAATTCAAATCTGGACGTTAATCAATTAAATATGGGTAAAATCCAGTTGACATTCTTTTTTCTACAAATATTTAACACTTAGCCCAAGTGTTATAATGTATAAAGGGTAAAACCGCGGGGTACAGCCGGTTAATAATAATCCTTAATTTTGTTAATATCACGTCTATAGTTAGCCTCGGGGGCTTTCACTGCTTTTACAAACAAAAGAGGCGATCTTTCGCTCAAGTCCTCCCGTAAATAAGACTACAAAATAAGTAACCCACGCCAGAATGTACGAGTACTACCACCTTTCTGAGTTTGCATCATTAGGAATTAAGATTACCGAAAGATAAAGAGAGCTGCCAAAATGTTCTAAAATTAATATCAAGCCAAATTTTTTTTTTGAAGTTATACTTCTTTTGGCGCGATGGAGAAAAATGATGTGAGTGAATTTTTACGATGCGCGCGCACACCGACACCAAAAAATTTAACAGCATGACGTTAGTTCTAGGTGGTATGAAAATTGATAACTATGTTCAAGTTGTATATTAAGAAGTATAACTTCTAACGCGTGTACATAAGTACACACAAGTTTTTATAATTCTATACTTATGTCAACCTCACATATTTTTTTACTCTTACTATCAGAATAACAGCATTTCAGATTTGAATCTAATTGAATGCTTGGAAATCAGCAGAATTTTTCACGACTACACTCGCACCAGGGCAGTCATTCCCTGTGTCGCAGGTAGGGTTACCATATGACCAGTAGGGTTAGCCGCATTTGACAGGCATTTTAAGGTTTTGACAGCCGTGCGGCCTGCATTGGTCTGAGACAGGCATTTTTAAATTTTGCGCCCGCGCGCATCGCGCTTGCATAAATGCAAAACTGTATCTCGTGAAGATTTTTACGTTTATATATAAGAAAAGAAAGAACTATTAAAAAAAATAATGTCCTGTGACAAATATCAATAATAAATATCCTTATTCATTATTATCTGTTGGGTTTTACTTATTACCTAAAGCGTTTAGCTTTAGACAGGCATTTTTCTGAAAATTCAGACATTTTAGGTACCATAGACAGGCTTCCCTCTATTTAGATAACTCTAGTCGCAGGGTACTTTATAAACATATAATTGACGGACACAAAGTACATCCAGACTCAGAAATGGGTCTGGGTCACAAATAGCAGTCCCATGTCGGAACACGAAGGGGCGAGGGGACTGCGTTAACGGCAGTCAAATTTTTTATCACATTCTATATATATAATTTTTAAATACTCGTATCTTCCACCAGTAAAAATCATTTTACAGCTCATCATTCATTTCATCTCAATCATCTATACATATAATAAAATGGTAGGAAAGTCAAAACTGTACATGGAATATTTTTTAAAAAGGATACTTGGGCCGTGATCTACAAACGATATCGAAGCCAAAAATATAGTTTTTAACATATTTGTCTGTGTGTCTGTTTGTCTTTATGTATGTCCGGGCTAAACTCAAAAAGTAGTGCATGGAGTTACTTCGAATTTCGCATGAATAATACTAAGAGGTCGGGTCAACATATAGGCTACGTATTATCACGCTATCACCTACGGGGAAGGAGCTACGAAAATTTATAAAATTTAACGCGGGTAAAACCGCGGGGCACAGCTAGTATTTCAATAAAACTCGCTTTGAGCACTTGAGCACGTTACGATAAAACTTAAGTGGCCGTGATTCTCTCGGTCTAGAATGATGTATAAGTACTAGCAACTACTATTTCTACAACTTGTTGAATCTCTTAAAGTAAAAACTTGTTGCTGAAGCAAATTTTATATTTAAATACAACTGTAGTGCGTGAACAAGGCTGAAGTAATTTTTTGTGTGCTTCCGATTTTACCTTGTTTAAATATTAACTGAACAACGTATAGTATTCCATGTAAAAGGTCGACATTGAGTGTTTTCCCACGAAGCAATCTGATCGTTCCACAGTTTTAAAGGTTCCTCATAAAAAATTCATAAGATTACAATCTTCAATATTTTCAAAAAAATATGTTGGCATAAAACAACAATTTCACAATCAAGAAATTTGCAAGTATATTCTAAAAACTTGTAAAATTCACGAGGTTATACTAGATTCACATTGAAAGTTTTTAGTATGAGCAAGTTAGTAATGATTGCATTTAAAGTTAATATACTTATATAAAGATTTAAAGAACTAAAACTTCTGTTTTCCTTTTTATAAATTAATAATTTAAGAATAGCGCTAAAACTTACTGGCATCCATTTTATACGTAATAGGGCGACCAGAGCGACGTGCATCATGACACCAAAATTTCCGATTTGAAAACGCTTAAACCAAATTTGTGCTACTCTCACAGATACTGCACTAGGTCCATAAACATCGCAAACTTTTTCGCGGCTTACGTTGCATTTTTACTTTTTGCAGTAAAATTTAAAAATGTATGAAATTTCTTCATTATATTCACTCATCTTGACAATACGAAAAACAAATGAAATTTACACATTTACCTAACTTGAATTTGGAATTATGTTTTTTTTTTAATTTTAACTTTCAATGATACCAAAACCAGCCAGATACAAATAGTATAAGCCAAAGAGATTTTATGACAAGTTCATACTACTATAATGCGAAAAGATTTTTTCCCCAACCTAATATAAAGGTTTAAAAAACTAAAACTTCTGTTCTCCTTTTTATAAATAAATGATAGTAATGATAGTAATCAAAGCTCACAGCCAGATGCTCTCACCGGTCCGTAAGTGATTGGCGAGGTCAAGCAACTAGGCTCGCGGTCAGTCCATAGATGGGTGACTGCCAAAGTGGTTTAATTTCTGAGCGTCTCCGTGTTTCGGAGGGCACGTTAAGCTGTCGGTCCCGGTTGTAGCCATTAAGAAACAGTCGTTAAGCCATGTCAGAGGCCTACTGGGCGGCTTGAACAATTCTGACACTAGGGCGATTCCACACGATAAGTAAGTAAGTAATGATAGTAATTTAAGAATAGCGCTAAAACTTATTACTTAATGATAATCGTACAGTAGTAGTATTTAGTTAAGAGTTCGTTGTGGTAAACCTGAAGAAACATGTTTATCTTGATTGATAAAATAAATAAAATAAATAATAATAATAAATAAATAAAAAAGGTTTTTATTCACGTAGACTTTAAAAAAGCGCTTGTAAATAGTCAGAACATGTTTGTAGTAATATAGTTGTATACATTAGATATTATTTCTGGTAACATAGATATTTAGGTACATCTTGTATGAAAACATTTATAAAATTTATTTTATTACAGAAATGATATTTAGCTAGCTCGTATCAAGTTATTGTCAAGAGATTATGTTTAATTATCTAGTTTAAGTCTAATATTTTTACTACATATTGTCAATGGTTCTGTCTATATTAAAGGTATTATTATTATGACGGACCTTGTGTTAATAACGACGGTCGCGCTTTAATGCTACCACCGGATCCAATGCGCCCCAACTGAGAAGACCCAGCGAAACAAACTCAGTGGGTTCATCTACTACCGGTTTCAACACGACCCAGTTGAGACGGTCCGGCGAAACATACTCAAGCGGGCATGAACACGGGATTTGGTCCAATTAGAGTAATTATTTAGTAGGCAAACACAATATATGCTCGATCGGTTGTCTGAATGCTTATTATTTTAGATTATATTTAGGTATACAAAAGAAAAACTTCGAAACAATAACATTATTCATTTTGAGACAGAGTCAATAATATTAAATTAAGTATATGATAGCAATCATTTACAGATAGTTCACGTAACACAGCAGATCAGTCAGGTCTATATGGCTACAAGATCTCCAGCGAGCAATGTGCAGGTAGGAAGTGAGAGCCAGACGTCTTTGTCATCGATGTACTCTTTAGTGGTGTAATAACCCCTAGCCATAAGTACACGTTTAATATGTGTTTTAAAACTTGTGTCAGGCAGATCAGTAATTTGAGTAGGAAGCTTGTTATAAAACCTAATACAATTTCCTAAAAATGATTTATTAGTTTTGCTTACTCTAAAGCCTGGAATGGCTAGTTTGTTTTTATTCCTAGTATTTATATTATGCAGTTCACTTTTCTTTTTATAATTATGAATATTTTTTCTAACAAACATTATATTCTGATATATATATTCCGATGGCACAGTAAGTATATTTATTTCTTTAAACAAATTTCGCAAAGAATCGCGACTGCCTAAACCATAAATGGCTCTGACTGCTCTTTTCTGCAATACAAAAATAGTACCTATGTCAGCCGCCGAGCCCCACAGCAGAATGCCATACGACATAATGTTGTTGTATTCCGGTTCTCATTCTTCGACACATGGACTGATACAATTGTTCAAGGAAACATTAATTTGGGGAGATATTTTACTAGGTGTTAGAGCTGTTCTTTTATCCTACGTTTGATTGTTAGAAATAAAAATATATTATTAAAAGGTTAGATCTAAAATGTTGCCTTATATCCGCATTTATAAGTCTTGGAACGATACATAGTGGTTTAAATCATTTGAAATAAATCATTCTATTTTCTATTGTCTCAAACATAGTATGTAATTTAGATGAATATATTTTGGAGTCGATTTGTGACGATCATCTGCTCACGTATCCCTTTCTGGTTATAACTTGTTGAAGTTAAAGTATAATTGTTAACAATAGTTGATAGTACTTTTACTATCAACTATTGTTACGTAAAAGAAAGTCCCAATAAAGGTTGAAATTTTCTACACTTGAAATGTACGAAAATCAACAAGTTGCCCAAAGTATAAAACTCAGTAGACCCTGCATAACGGGGCACGTTTCCCATACTTCAGTTATTATGGGGAAAATAATTAACGTTTGTAAGATTTGGTAACGCATTTTAAAGCATTATTAATGAATTATTATTTAAATACAAAATCAGCTCTATGAATGTAATAAAACGATTACAGCGCTTTTGTACACAGAACAAGATTCAAGATTTTATTGAACAAATGCGGGCAGTGATAAGTCGCTTCTATTCATCTTCATTTGTTAGGGTACGTTACTTCAAAAAAAAAAAAAAAAGAAACCTTCGTACAACCAGGATTGTTCTTCGTTTATCTGTTCGTTGTCCTAAGATCATGCAATTTGTCAAGAAGTAATATGCTACAGAACGACTAAAGGAAAAATCCATACACCGTAAAGGAGAACGGGCGGAAGTGGTCCAAATGGCGTCGGCAGCTGAAACCTAGTCTATATAATAGTTCGTGAATGTAGGATATTTTTTTACTATGGACACCATAAAATCGGCCCACGGAGAAAAAAGTTATACATTTCAGAAAGTATCTACCTATTATAGACGAATAATTGAAAAAGCTGCCTTTTGTACGGTCAAAACTTATTTGCCGAGTACCGAGTACTTGCAGTTAATCCCCGCCGCCCGTATGCGCCCGCTACCCCTCGGGGTGGCGGTTCAGTTAATCCCCAAATACCGCAATGTCTCAATTCGAAAGCCTTCGACCAGTGTGTGTTGCCAGTGATGACTTACGGAACAGAGACATCGCTAACTATAGACAGTATCAGATGGTTCAAGGTCACCCAAAGACCAATGGAGAGGGCTATGCTTGGAGTTTCCCTGCGAGAATCAGAAATGCTGCGATCCGCAGGCGAACCAATGTAACCGACATCGAAATATACCAGATATACATATATATTTACCATATATATGGTAAATATATATGGTTTATAGTGTGTAAGCCGACATGCGAATTCAAAGATCAAATCCACAGTTATACGATTAGATATTTGTTACTACTACTATACGGAAAATAGGAATGACCACCCAAATTATAAAATTCTTTGAACTAAAGGCTGTCGCTTTAAAATAAATGTTATATAATAATAGACTACTAGATAATAGGCTTATGAGCTCTTATTCCTCACCGATAAATTTTTATACCCGTTATAAATAAATGCGTAATTCATACTTACTTGAGATTGATGTCCTCAAGAATTTTATTTGGGAGCAAGTCCAAGATCTGGGAGACATTTAAGTGATCCCAGGACTGTTGTCGCCCGAGGATCTGCTGCGTGCAGTTGATGAATAAATTGAAATCTATTTCGGAGTCCATGTTCGCACATTTCACTAACACTTCACAATTAAAATAATTTTCCACGTGTAACACATGTAACGTTAATGACAAAAGACGTTTCACGTTAGAATTAATCACTCTTAATTCATTATTAATGTCCTTATGGAATATAATTGTCTGATTCACACGCAATAGTATTTATATCACAAAACTGTTTTTCATGTATTACTATTTGATTTAGTTGAAATTGGATTTCAGAGAAATATTTTATGCTGTCAAATAAATACATAGTATTTACCTACGTTAGTAACTGTTCTAATAATTTTGCTGTAAAATATATATCAAATATTCCTTCAATCGTTTTTACTATGAAGGTTACTTAAATTAAGACGACTAGTTCTGCCTCCACTTAGAGAATTTTAAACAAGGTATGCAAAGATTAAGTTGTAATTATAATAAAGTGGTTATTATCATAAAGGAAATCGATTGGCTAATCACTAAAAGACTTATGTTTTTAGGTATTGGAAAGGAAAATATACAACAGGAAATTTCTTTTTTGTACACTAAATTATTCTATCCTGGTTACATAACCAAACGCACAAACATATGTCTGTACACACAAACACATTGGCGGCACTTAATTTGGTATCACATTTGTTCCAGAATAATTGCCCAGTGTTTATAATTTCTATTTAAGGTATTATTTTATTTTATGCGGGCATCGCAAGACTGGCCAGTTGTGGAGATGTTTGGAGGAGGCCTTTATCCAGAAGGTGACGTCTTTTTGCAAGTCTTTTATTTGATAGGTATATAAATTAATAGTTTTTGAACATAAAGGCTAATTAATACAAACAGGCAGACGGAAAAAGAAAGAGCAGAGCATGGTTTCCAAATTCTATATAAAGGAGCTGATTTCATGAAACAACAAGCCAATTTACTTCGATTGCCTGTATGATTGGGCCGGCTATTGAGGTCAATCGCGTGAAAAATAATTTTAGTTACGTAAACGTTTTTTTTTTTATTAAGTTTGTTTTTGTAATATACCCAAAACGTATTTGTATCATAATATTATAGTTATCATCTTACAACTGATTGATATTTAAAGTTTTGTTAAGATGGAAAGTTACAACTGTTAGCTATTGATATGACCTACTTTTCTAATTGCGGTCCATCTGGATCTTGCAAATAATATATAACGTCATTAGCACATAACTTTACGGAGATGAAATATAGCTTCTGGGCGAATTTCGTCTACAACAGCCAATTTTAATGAAGAATGGCTAATGTACTGGACATATTTAGTGTACTAATGTGTGCGCAAACACAGATACACTCCCATGATCCGAAGGGACGGCTATTCGACGACGCAGACGCAGGAATAACCACTTACGTGCTGTCCGAGGCACGTACGTATGACACCGCCAACTTGCAGACTTTGAGCTGCTATAGGGCATATTCCTTATGAGAAAAATCGCAATTGCACTTTTTGTCCCGGCCCGGAGTTTTCAGCCCACCATACCTATACCGCGAATCAACAACTCGCATGCCAAGCGCGATAACTACGGCAAAGACTTCCAAATGGCAACGATGACGATATCTGAGATGATAAAGCTGCTGATGACAAGCTACCGCTGGATAACGAGGATGTCAGTTTTTACAGTAGCAGTTATATAAGAATTATTAGGCTATACGTATGACTGCCTATCGGTCCACAGTAGGCATCACTGCCTCCTGTACACTGTTAAGTAGTTTTATGTGTGCTCAAGCTATAAATAAAACGACAAACTAAGTAACTTTGGTCTCTTTGGGGATCGAATCTTGGCTCGGAATAGTTACTGACGTCCGATCCATGACAGGTTTAGTTTTAGGTTATTTTGTGAAACTATTTCTCTTTGTTAATACAAGATGCTGTTCCTCTCAAACGACGGCGAATTGGTGAGAGCACTTAATCTTTACCAAGTGCGTCCGTGTTTGCGCATACATTTGAAACCTGTAATAACTCTCGGATAGGAGAAGGGCTAATCTACTATTATCCCCTCTGACATGAAGTGCCAAAAAGCCCTATTTAACTTTTTTACCTGAAAGAAGTGCTTGACGTAGTATAAATTTGCACAATTTAACTAACGAAATAGGTTTCAAAACAAGTTTAACAACAGTGGGACCGCTGAACAATGATAACTAGACTCGTAGGTAACTAAATAATACAAATAGAGTATAAATTTAGATGTTGGTGACAACTTCAGCAACAGATCTACACGTGCCTCCAATCAGCGACAGGATATTATTTTTATTTCTGTTTTAGAGTTTCATAGTTCGTGAATAAACCTTTGTTGTTCGTCTATATTTTCCATATCTTCGTATGTCTGCTCTATGAGTCATTTAGTTAAAACAATCTCTAATTAATGACAAATTATTGTTTAAATTAACTAAGATAAGGTGCCGGTGAAAATCGTCATAACCCAGTTGTCTATGATAATTGTTTCAGATGGTTAGAAAGATAATAAAATATGACATCTGGTAAAATGCTGGGTTTTTTAATAAGTAGCAAAGGCTTATCAAAATATCATAGAATCGTTTACTTATAAATCGTATACCAGTTTATGGGAATTAAACCTAATAATTACTGTTTACAGAACATACATCCGACTCTTCTTCACCAACCCGAAATCATAAAAAAATATATATTGAAATGGAGAAGTGCATTATACAAAAACAGAACAAATAGTCGACAGGATAATGCTCCTTACATTGAATTCGGTCAATAATGGTACAATAACAATGACTGGTGAAGTGCTCAGTTACAAGATACGTTCTATAGTTGTTTCTACTTGTCAGTGATCGGCATTCAGATTACGCAGTCAGAACGCTCGATTGATTTACGGATGACTAACCGCTTAAATTTAGCTGAATTACTAAGGGGTGTCATGATCGATAGTAGCACACTTCCCACTCACTTTCCGTAAATAGCGTAGTATGATTGCATCTTATTATTGCAATATATTATTTTAAGTTAAAGCTTATATCGTACAAAGACTATAAAAATATATCTTTTATAAAAATAGAACTTAATGCTTATAATCGATAATGGCACTTTCCACTCACTTTCGTTAAAAGCGTAGCATGATTGCATCGTCTTTTATTGAGTATTATGATGTCAAATTGAAGCTTAAATAGTTAAAAAACAATATAACTTATCCTTCATAAATATAGAAATCCAATGCTTTAAAAGCAATTATGAATTAAAAACAAAACAATTTTGTATGATTGATGGCACAAAAAATGTAGGGAATTAAGTGATAACAATTACGATGTTATGAAGTATTGGAGAATTTAATGATACAGAATCTATAAATCAGACAGTAGTACTAAAATACGCTGGTAAACATAAAAATCCATGTAACTATAAAAAAAACTTAAAACCAGTTTTAATATCTTGATACTTCTTATATACCCCGAGGATAAATAATAAATTTCTTGACAGAATATTTCAAGAGACTACAAAAGACTTGGGAGAGATTTTTAACTTAACAGGTTTGTGAACTGGTTTGGACAGAAAGTGAATAAGGTTGTAAGGTCGCCTTTTTATCGTCGGCTCCGTTTTCAAGAGGCGGAAAATAACAAAACTGAATCGAGTCGACCAAGTTTTCTTTCCTGGTCATTAAGTTTCTCCGAAGCTACTAAAGACGATTCGACCCAAAAATAAACTCCTTCTTTAGTCACTTTAGTATAACATTAGTCTATTTTAACTCTAGTGCGGGGGTTGGGCAGATGTTTTCCTCGTTCTTACAAAAAAATCGCCTTGATCTCGAAGTGTAATTTGTAATACAATTCGAGATATTTTTAGTATATTTTTAACAGGAAAGACGTAAATTTTACTCGCATGTGTCCAAAATAGTTGTTCTGTGGATGATATTTTTCGTAAAATTTGTGGCTTTATTTTTATTTAAAAATATGACTCGTGGTGCAAATTCAGATGTGAAACATTATAAGTGGTAATTTGTTTTTTATGTCAGAGGGCGACCAACGAGCAAGTGGGTCACCTGATGGTAAGTGATCACCGCCGCCCATGGACACTCGCAACACCAGAGGAGTCGCGGGTGCGTTGCCGGCCTTTAAAAGTCAGCAAACAAAATAAATAAATATATACTTTAAAAACAATGAGAAAATATATGGGGTTTAAACTGTTGACTTGAAATCGGCGTGTATTGCGTCCACTGCTCATGAATTACTAATAAAAAATAAAATTAAAAATTCCTCATATTCTAAATAAATATTTCATTTGTTGAATTCATTTCCAATATTAAGTTCACTTATTAGTGTAGTTACATATTTGTGTGGTAATTTTAATGTCATATCACATAGGGATAGATAGTTAGGTAATTAGACCTAGGACGTGAATGGCTCTTTCTATTGAATTCAACTCCAATAGATTATAGAAAATTTTAGATAATGATCTTAATGAACTGTTGTCTCAATATGTTCTATTCAGGGATTTTTGACAAGCTTTATTAGAACAAAATTATATGTCATGGTATCCAATGGCGAAGCTTTGTAAGAACGAAGCAAAAAATTGTATGAGTGATTTTAAGAAATTCACTATATTCAGTAAGAAATATTAAGAACATACCCAGTTCTAAGACTTTAAAGTTTGGAATTTGTTCAGTAGTGTTGTTTGAGCAAATATACTTTGGTACTAATGAATACAATACCTACATAACTTTTTTGTAGTTTTATTTTTTCTTTCCAATGTAGTTAGTTAAGTACATATATCCATAAGTTTATTTACATCCTTAAGTTTTTATTTCTAGTACTGTTCTAATTTCATTTATATATTTCGTACAAATAAACTTCTATAATACTAACATAAAATTAAAAAACTAAATATGTCACATTTTTACACAGTACACTCATGAAACTTGACTACCAACTCGTAGTACTAAACTCTCTATACTCCTAATAATAAATTCATATTTCTATCTCATGTTAAAGTATACGTTTAAAAATAGGTACACCCCATTATCATTGCTGAAGCGCTGATCCAAAAGTATAGTCCAGTTAGCAAAACAACTGTCAGTATGTGTGGTTAACGCTTTGACCTTTACGCTGCCTGGTTTCGCGGCCACTTTAACCTTGACGCATTGCCTTAACGCCTTATTTATCACGTCGACAGGGTTTAGTAGAGTAAGTCTACCCACTGTCGTGTTGACTGTATAAGAAAACAGAAACATACTACTCTTGGGTCGTTCGATAATTAGTCAGAAATACGATAGAATTGTTATAAATATTATTTTATTTATAAACATAGTCCCTTTTTATATTTATAATACACAAGGAATATATTTTATCAAAGCTTAAAAATCCCATGCCAAGAATCCCGAAGGTTCTTCCTGATAATCTAAACAAGTATGCAGGGTTAAATGAATTATAATTGAATGAGTTTTATTTTTATTGATTGAGTTTAACCTCTAAAAAAGTTAGAAATTAAAAAGGAACCAGATCTAGTGATTAAAGAGTATGCTTAAGAATTCCAAGACAGCATCTGAGATTGTAACTATCGCATTACCAACTTGTGGGCCCAACAAAACTGCATTGATGAAACATGACACTCTTTGTGAGGTAAACCACGTATTTTCTCAAGATGTTACTGTAGCGCTATGGTCTAATAGTAGGTCTAGTCCATTCCATTCTTCCTATCTCTTTGATTATCCCAGAAAAGAGCATGATCTTAGCGGCAGGACTTAAATTGTTTACACACAAGTTTTGATTGATTTGTTGAGCTTTGTTTTTATGTATAGGATTAGCCAAAGTACTGTAGTAAACCCCATTTTTTTGTGAACTTAAGATAATCTGTTTGTTTTGGTAACAGCAAATATACAGTAGCCAGTATTTACTATTCAAATTTTACAGAGATTACATTCAATTCTCACTTTGTATCGAACTACCTTTGTATTTGACTGTTACGTAACAAATATACCCATTAATATAGCCTTATTTCCTGTTATACTCAAACAATTAGGAATACCGAGATGACAAAAAGAGGCAAAACGTAATCATCTAATTATATCGGAAACGTGACAGACATTTGAGAACTTATATAACAGTGGAGATTATTAAGACCAAAGGAATATGATAACTTTAATGTGGGAAATGGAACGTAATTGTGTGAGAAGGATGAATGATATGTGTAAGAGAGGGATGGAAGATATAAAAATAAGATGGCGACCGTGACTGTAAAAGACGTAACTGCTGTTAAAAGATTTATAAAGTATTAAATAGTTTCTTTGAGTATTCACATTGTGTTTCACTCTGAAATCATCCCACAAATTTTGGGGGCTCGTCCGGGATGTGTTCAGAGTCAGGGAAGCTATAAGAAGACGAATACGACGAATTACCGGCAGCAAGGCGGCAACGTGCATATCCGGACAGCAAGTGCATTGTGTGCAATTAAAAAGACGACATCCAGCGAAACGGGCTATCAAGACGTGCCTAGCGTTTCTATTTCGACGCACTAAACGACGACGACGACGATGATGTCTCAAGACGGTGGAAAAAGGACCGACGGCGGTGAGGGAACACATGTGGCGGCAACCATGTTCTCCAATTTCGATGGGAGTATCGCGCAGTTCAACGGTGAAGATCGATCATATTCATCGACCAAATGGGCTCAGGATATTGAAGATAACGCGGAAATCTTCAGTTGGACCCCGCAACAAAAGCTAATTATCGCGCGCAGGTCTTTGTGTGGTACGGCGGGCCTGTGGTTAAAATCAGAAAAAGTATTCAAAACCTATGAAGAGCTTAAGAATGCCCTATTAAAAGAATTTCCCGAGGCGGTAAATGTAAAGGAAATGCACGAAATCATGGCAGCTAGAAAGAAAAGAAAAGACGAGAGCTATTACCAGTATATGTTGACCATGAAGGAGCTTGGTAAGAGAGCCAAATTCCCCGACTACGTTGCCATACAGTACGCAATCGATGGTATAGAAGATCTACCGGCGAACAAAGTTGTTTTATACGGTGTGACGACGTATAGCGTGTTAAAGGAGAAGTTGGCCATCTATGAGAAGATGAAAGAAGACAACAATAAAACAACACGGTTGGAGCCTGTGAAGAAAAGAATAGGACCATCATCATCATCAGCAACAAGACGTCGTTGCTATAATTGCGGGGATTGGAACCACGTGTCGGCGCAGTGTCCGAACGGCATAAAGTGTTTCCGGTGCAACGAGTACGGACATATTGGATCACGGTGTCCTGTGATTGGTTCCGACGGCGGAAGGAGTGAGCGAAACGTTGGCCATTCGTTCGTGAAGCAGCCGATGACGACGGCAGCGAATGATCGTGCGACCCGAAGCCGTGGCGCGGCAGTACCAACTTCCACAAAACCACGTTCGGCGATATTCGGAACGACGAAGATGACGTCAGAGAACGATTCAGTGAACGAATGTATGTGCGGCCATGACAGTACCAACACTACAAACGTCACCGGGTTGTCAGTTTCAAATGACGTGATGCATGTAAACAAAGACTTAGCGTGTGTAAATAACTCAAGTAAACCGGTGAAATATGTGATAATAGCGGACAATAATCAATCCCGTGCACTCATAGACTCAGGTAGTGATGTGAACTTGATATCGGCTGAACTGTATACTAAGTTATTCGACGAAAAACCCAGTGTTGGCGGTCTTACGCTCTCCGGGCTTGGGCGTTCACAAGTGCAGTCTATGGGAAAGATTACGACGTCAATTACTATAGATGGACAGTGTTATAAAAGCGTTACCTTCCATATAATACCTAGAGACTGTATGCCTTACGATATTATAATAGGACAGGATTTCTTGAAGGGTGTAACATTGTTTATGAATGGCGGGTGTGTTAGCATATTTAATTGCAAGGATGAGTGGTTGAATAATATCAATTGTATTTCAGGTGTTACAGATAGTCTTGTGGAAAACATAAATTATCGCTCTATAAGGAATGCAGTTTACCAGTGTATAGAAGATTACAATCCAGTTCAGGTGAAGGAGGTACCACTGGAATTAAAAATCGTGTTGAAGGATGACATTCCTGTGGCTCAGCGACCCCGAAGATTGTCATATGCAGAGCAGGGTATTGTAGAAAGTCAGATAGAGGAATGGTTGAAAGATGGCATTATAAGGGTAAGTTTTTCAGAGTATGCCAGTCCGATTGTGTTGGTGAAAAAGAAGGATGGAACGTCACGTCTCTGTGTGGATTACCGACAGCTTAATGCAAAAATAAGTAAAGATGAATATCCGCTACCAATAATTGAGGACTTAATTGATAGGTTGTCCCATGCAAGAGTGTTCAGCGTGCTCGATCTGAAAAATGGTTTCTTTCATTTGAGAGTTAGTGAGGAATCAATTCCATACACCTCATTTGTCACTCACCATGGCCAATGGGAATTTTTAAGGGCTCCGTTTGGACTCTCAGTTAGTCCTAAATACTTCATGAGATTTGCCCATATTGTTTTTCAGGAGTTAATAGCGCAAAAGATAATGATGATATTTATTGATGATCTTATTATTCCAGCCAAAGATGAGAAACAAGCCTTAGAAAGATTGAAGCGAGTTCTTGATACAGCAGCAAAGTTTGGATTGAGAATCAACTGGAAGAAGGCAAGGTTGATACAAACTGAGATTGAATACTTAGGACATGTTATTAAGAATGGTGAGGTGCAACCTACTACAGAAAAGACTGATGCAGTAGTAAGATTTCCAGAACCAAAGACGGGTAAGCAACTTAAGAGTTTTCTTGGCCTAACTTCATATTTTAGAAAGTATATAGAGAACTATGCTGTTATAGCTAGACCACTTAATGATTTGTTAAAGAAGAATATAGAATTTTTGTTTGATAAGGAACAAAAGGAAGCATTTCAAAATTTAAAGATTAAGTTGTCAAGTGGCCCAGTCTTAAAGATATTTGATCCTAATTTAGAAACAGAATTACACAGTGATGCCTCAAGCATTGCCATTTCCGGAGTGCTTATGCAGTATCATCCAAATACTGGTTTACACCCAGTTCATTTTATGAGCCGTAAGACAAATGATGCACAAAGAAAGTATACTAGTTATGAGCTGGAGGCATTAGCTATTATTGAAAGTGTAAAAAAGTTTCGCCATTATTTGTATGGTAAACATTTTAAGATAGTAACCGATTGTCAAGCTTTTCAGCAAACATTGAAGAAGAAAGATGTCACAGCGAAAGTAGCAAGATGGGTGCTTATGCTTAATGACTATGACTTTGAGGTAGAACATAGAGCTGGTGAAAAGATGAGGCATGTTGATGCTCTCAGCCGGAATCCATATGTAGCTACCATTACATCTTTACGAGAGCAAATAAAGCAAGCACAAGACCAAGATGATGGAATTAAAGCAATTAAGGAGATATTAAAAGAAAAGATGTATAAAGACTACTCAATGGATGGTGATATCCTATACAAAGGACCTGAGAAACGGTTGGTAATACCTAAGCAAATGGAGAAAGAAATAATAATGAGAATCCATGGAAAAGGACACTTTTCAAAGAGAAAGATGAAAGATTTAATTTGTCAAGAGTACTACATAAAAGACTTGGATAGGAAAATAGAAGAATTCATAGTTGCATGTATACCATGTTTACTGGCTACCCGGAAGGAAGGAAAACAGGAAGGGTTCTTGAATCCCATTGAAAAGGAAAGTATACCGTTAGATACATTACATCTGGATCATGTAGGACCATTGACTGAGACGAGGAAGCAATACAACTATATTCTCACTGTTATCGATGCTTTCACAAAGTTTGTGTGGTTGTTCCCTACTAAGAGTACAACTAGTGCAGAAACACTGAATAAGTTGAGAACACATCAACAGATTTTTGGAAATCCACGAAGAATAATAACAGACAGAGGTACTGCTTTTACAAGCCATGAATTTCAGGAATATTGTAAGGAAGAAAATATCCAACATGTAACAATTACCACTGGGATACCCCGAGGTAATGGTCAAGTAGAGAGGGTGCATAGAATTATAATCCCCTTAATAACAAAGCTCTGTAATGAAGAAACGGGAGTGTGGTACAAACATGTCAGCCGAGTGCAAAGAGCATTGAATAGCACATTTCAGAGGAGTATTAACACTGCACCTTTTAATTTATTAGTTGGCAGTAAGATGAGATGTAAAGAGGACATTGAAATTTTACAATTACTTCAAGACGAAACTGCTGCACAGCATGATAGCGAACGTGAAGAGTTACGTAAGAAGGCAAAAGAGCAAATTTTAGCAGTACAAGAAGAAAATAGAAGATATTATAACAGAAAAAGAAAAGAAAGTTGTAAATATAAGTCTGGAGACTTGATAGCAATTAAAAGAACTCAATTTGGACCAGGTCTTAAGCTAAAGAACAAATATTTAGGCCCTTACAGAATCACAAAGGTTAAGCTGAATAACAGGTATGAAATGGAAAAGGTTGATAGTTCAACAGAAGGTCCTTATCGTACCTCCAGTTCAGCAGACAATATGAAGAGGTGGCCAGAGGAAAGTGAGGAGTAAAGAAATTTCAGAGGTAAGTAGAGGTAAAAAAGGTGTATGAATGAGATATGGAATGAGTGATGTATGTTGTAGTAGTTAGTGCAATTTTATTTTCATTATGTACTGTTACACCCTGGGTTAAACGAAAATTTTACCTGTGTTAAATGAAAATGTTACTTGTTTTGTACTGTGTTATCTACTGTGTACTACTACTACTGTGTACTGTGTATAAATTTGAATTTTTAACATATGTACCTAAATTGTTGTTTATTGTTACTTGAAAAGTTGTTTGTTGTCCAAGGATGAATTGGAATTGTTTTTCTTTCTATGTTTGATGTATTTTAAAGTATGTCTGGGGACAGACATAAAGCAGGATGGCCGAATGTGGGAAATGGAACGTAATTGTGTGAGAAGGATGAATGATATGTGTAAGAGAGGGATGGAAGATATAAAAATAAGATGGCGACCGTGACTGTAAAAGACGTAACTGCTGTTAAAAGATTTATAAAGTATTAAATAGTTTCTTTGAGTATTCACATTGTGTTTCACTCTGAAATCATCCCACATTAATATGAAACCATTGCTTGAATCTTATACGGTTTGTTATTAATTAATTATTACAGACGTATTTCTTTGTATACTCAAACAATTAGGAATACCAAGATGACAAAAAGAGGCAAAACGTAATCATCTAATTGTAACGGAAACGTGACAGACATTTGAGAACTTATATAACAATGGAGATTATTAAGACTTAAAATTAAGGCAAATGGAATTTGAAACAACCATAGCTTGAATCTAATACGTATTGTTATTAATCAATTAATATAGCCTTATTTCCTGGTACATCAAACAATTTGGAATACGAAGATGACAAAAAGAGGCAAAACGTAATCATCTAATTATAACGGAAACGTGACAGACATTTGAGAACTTATATAACAATGGAGATAATTAAGACTTAATATTAAGGCAAATGGAATTTGAAACAACCATAGCTTAAATCTAATACGTATTGTTATTAATCAATTAATATAGCCTTATTTCATGGTATATCAAACAATTTGGAATACGAAGATGACAAAAAGAGGCACAACGTAATCATATAATTGTAACGGAAATGTGACAGACATTTGAGAACTTATATAACAATGGAGATAATTAAGACCAATGGAATGTAATAACTTGAATATGGAACCATTGCGTGAATCTAATACGGGTATTATTAATCATAAATTAGAGATATATTTCTTAGTATACTCGAACAATTATGAATATCTAGGTGACAAAAAGAGACACAACATGATTATCTGTAACCGAAACGTGAACGACATTTGAGAACCTATATAACAATGGAGATAATTAAGACCCATGGAATATGGTAACTTTAATATGAAACCATAGCTTAAATCTAATACGGTTTGTTATTAATCAATTATTAGAGACATATTTATTGGTATACTGAAACAATTATGGATACCAAGATAAAAAAGAGGCCAACGTAATCATCTAATTGTAATGGATACGTGACAGACTTTTGAGAACATATATAACAATAGAGATAATTGAAACTATTGGAATATGGTAACTTTAATATGAAACCATAGCTTGAATCTAATACGGTTTGTTATTAATCAATTATTAGAGACATATTTCTTGTTATACTCAAACAATTAGGATTACCAAGACGACAAAAAGAGGCACAAAGTGATTATCTGTAACCAAAACGTGACTGACATTTGAGAACCAATGGAATATGGTAACTTTATTATAAAGCCTATATGGCTTGTTATTAATCAAGTTTAATTTACACGTGAATACTGATTGATTTTGCTACAGAATCATTATATTATAAATTTTACACCCTGCTTATGATTAATTATTAAATGGCTAATGGATTTATTAATTGTAGTATTTATAACAATATGTAGAATATCCTTTATCTACAATCACGTAATTATTTTAATGTGCGGACTGAAATTGTTAAATCGCATTGACAAAAATAAAATATAAAGGATTTGCCACATGATAAAAATATAAAAAAATGTAAATAATAACCTTTTTACGACAACCGTTTTGTATAACTTCAAACGGGTCTCAACGTATAAAATGTTAGATTATAAGGAAAATGATACACGGATAGTGCGTTACATGCACGCATTCTAATATCGATCATAAATTCTCACTGAATTGCACTTTAAAAGTAATGACGAGAATAATCATACTAACATTACCTAAAAGATAATTCAACAAACTTTAATTAAATTGACAATATATTAAGAATGTAAAACAAAGAATAAATACCTTTCACATAGAGTGCAAGATACTATTAAAATCTTTATGGTGGGTGTGAGTTGAAAAGAGAATTAGGTTAGGTTCGTTAGGTTACTTTAGAACCCTGTATGCAACATACTTTCAAATGATTCGTATACGTTGCATTTTATTTTATTAATTCTCTTCTTTTTTAATCCTCTTTTTTGAAATTAAATGTATTTATAACAGATTTAAATACCGTTGGTATTTACGTTCTGTTAAAAATGTTTTGTTTTACCTCTCTTTTCGTCATTGGGTCTCACATACGTATAAAACCCGGTAAATACTTTTTATCACCAAAACTACATGATATCATCATCATCATCATTACAGCTTAAATAAGTCCACTGCTGGACAAGCCTCCCTCAAGAATCATCTTGAGGGGATATGCCATAATCGCCACGCTTGGCAGGCGGGTTGGCGATCGCAGTATGATGGTCGTAGTACTCAGAAGGAAGCTGCTTCCCGTCCTCTGGTAGATATTCCCTCGGGTCGACTTCTACGCCCCCCACGGGATGAGATGGGGTGATGATATTCTGATTCTGATATTTGTCGCCGTCACCACACAGCAGACATGATATACAGGTAACTAATAGGGAAATAATGTAAAAAATAAGCAATGAGCGATATCACGCTGTTGATAAAGTGAATGCATTTTTTTATGGGGGAATTATCAGAAACATAATTAATGCTAATTAAAATAATAAATCCTAATGAGAAACAGCCCCCTTCACTTCACTTATCGTATGGGCAGTGGTTACCATAAGGCCAACAAACTGGGCGGTCGGCCAGTAGGTAGGCCTCCGACATGGCTTAACAACTGTTGTCTAATGACTACAACCGGGCCCGACAGCTTAACGTGCCCTCCGAAGCACGAAGACGCTCAGAAATTAAACCACTTTGGTGGTCACCCATCTATGAACAGACAGCGAGTCTAATTGCTTAACCTCTCCGTGCCTCAGCTCCCTTATTAAGTATCTTACAGAAGTCAAGCGATCGAAACATTATCCTATAGTTGTTCTTCTATCATCAATTCGTGCCACGTATCAGATATACATAAAACGAATATGCAATAGTTGTACAAATTTCGCTGTTATTTGTTTTCTGTGAGACACATAATAGGAAGGCGGGTTACCCGAATGAATAAAAAAGCACCACGCAATACAATTTCCACATAAAATATAAAGTAAGAAAGAAAAGGTTTTGATTAGTTAATAGTATACGCAGGCTCTATAGTGAGTCAGGTACGGTGATAAACATTTTATTTGGTACTAAACTTACTGATGATATAGATAAGTTTAGTTGATATAAATTAAACTTTGAAACCTTACAGTATATGACATTATGTACACACGCCAGTACAACAAACTACCCCAATCTGTCAAATTTCTCCAATTGAAATTGAACCATGAAAGTGAACATAACTTAAGTGATAAAGGTGAAAATCTATAAAAGAAATTTCACAGATTGGGGTAGCTGGATGTGCTGGCGTCTGTACAATAAAATGATAAAACAAAATTACATGCTTTAGAACGATTAAAATGAGAGTCTGTTTGTATAAAAATATTAATTTATAAATAACATATGTAGATGTGAAAGTACTCATACTGTAATAAATTAATATTAATTATGACAAATATTCAATACTCTGAAACTTTATTAAAACGTTTCATTTACATAGCTGTAAGAATTAAATATTGAGTCGTTACCATTCATAGGTAACGTCTTAATATCTAATTCTCTAATCTCTAATTATCTAATCTAATCATGATTTTTAATACCGGCCTAGGGTGAAGATTAATGTAGGTATTTTATTCCACATAGAATTCCAAATTCAAATTAATTTAATAGAAATGACATTTCTTTTTCTGTCGGTTAGTTATTTTTGTAATTTCGCTGTGTATGTGACCATGGATAAATGACACAATATTTTTGAATACGAATTCCATCATCAGCAGGCACCAACGCAATACAGACAACATGCAATATCATCGACATGTACCTTAGTGAACGCACTTTTTGGTTTGATTACAGCTATCAATGAAGTTTTAATTTCAACAATGAGCCCTGTGGCCGACTGGATCTATAAGTAGATGAAGATGTGTGGAGAGTCATAGTGAAAGCAAATTAATCTCTCTAATTCTAATCAAATCAAATCTATTCAAACGACATCAGAATTAGTAGCAAATTGCAGTGTAACGCTGCCTCTGCGTTGGTAGCGTGTTTACCCGCAGAGAACGAGAATCTGGGTTTAAATCCCGGGTGGGGCCAAAAATAAAGTGATATTGGGAAAAATTTCTTAGCATCAACCCGAGTCAGGAGTTGGCGGTATTATACCCCCGTACCTCGGAGAGCACGTAAAGCCGTCGGTCCTCTGCCTGACCTCTTTCCGGTCGTGTCGCTAGGCGTCCCATTGGATCATGAGAGTGATGGAATAGAAAGTGCTCCTGTATTTGCACAAACCCTTGTGCGCTATAATATGTCCCGCGCAGTTGGCTAATCTCTATTGGGCCTGGCCGCCGTGGCCGAAATTCGGCTAGGAGGACATTATTATTATTAATGACAAAATAGCCACAGTTATAAGTAGATTCTGATTAGTATTTTCTTTGATAAACCGAAAACAACCGTTGCATTGTTTAGCATGAGGGAAATAGACAAACCATGTCCAGAATGCAAAATGAATCAAAATGCATAATGTATTCAACTATAATACTACAAACATGTTCTGACTATTTACAAGCGCTTTTTTAAAGTCTACGTGATTAAAAACCTTTTTTATTTTATTTTATTTATTTAAAAAAAGAAGTTTTATGGGTTACCCTGTGTCAGCATTTTTTTAATACTTGATGGACACAAAAGTCTCTCTCTTCAAGACTCAGACTCTTCAAGACTCAGGATAACTATTTATGGGTTCCACAAATAGTCCTGCGCGGTAATCGAACTCGGGACATGAATTGGCGAGGCGACTGTCTTAACCGCTGCGCCACACGTGCCGTCTATTATAGTTTATTAAGACCTACCGCGGCAATTATTGTAGAGGAGTACTGCAATAATAATAAAATAATTGCAAATGGCTATGGCCAAGCTCGTTGTCAAAAAATCAATCAATTGTTCTGTATTTATCCTTCCGGAAGCTTTCTCATACAGCACAACCAATAATAACTAGCACAATCTTCCAATTGACTTCAATCTCTATCGAAATTTAGATAAATTTATGGCAAAATTACAACAATTTAATTTAATTTGTTCCTTTCATTAAATATATCGGCATTTACATATGAAAAGGACCTAATAGATTCCAAAACTGCCCTGTATGTTTGTGTGCACATTTTTCATGGTATAAATACTTATTTAATAATGTTAAGATGCATAATAAATAACCTTCATAGTTCGTAAACGTAATTAAGTCTCCGAAAATTGATTTTGATTTGTCCTCAGTTATTTACAACAGTTATCACCGAAAACTAAATTATTATATGCCGTTGACGCAAGGTATTCAATAAAATCGAACAAAGATATGTGAAAACTTCATCACCACACTTGCTTAATATTAAATTTATTGGCATACAATACTGGCAAAAGGCCAATAAAAATATTACATGACTTAAGTTAACCGATTGTTTAAAATGATGGCAGAAAATATCATAATCCAGAAACCGGATGAAACTACAGTTTCATAAGAATAAAAATGCTGTGTAATTTAATAAAAATTGTAGATAAGGAAAGACACGATAATAGCGCTTTGGCTATTTAAGAATACTTCCCTTTCAGCGCCACCGAATAACAATGCTTTTACTTCGTCGATTTTCCTTATATCGACGATATAGGCTTACCAGCTCTGATTAGAAATCTGGACACA
Source organism: Pseudoips prasinana (assembly GCA_951640165.1). Taxonomy (NCBI): domain Eukaryota; kingdom Metazoa; phylum Arthropoda; class Insecta; order Lepidoptera; family Nolidae; genus Pseudoips; species Pseudoips prasinana. Next base: position 18,455,450 of record OX621245.1, read on the forward strand.
GAAATATAAATTGAGCGTTGTTTAACCACAGAATATAATTGATTTTTATTAAAAAGAACTATACTCAAACTATATTCAAAAAACTTTTCAAAGTTTGCGTTGTTTAAAAACTTTTTCTATCACATTTATCTCGAAATATTGTATTTTTATTTAATTATTTATTTAAGTTTTATTTGTAAATAACGCTTGTTATTAATAGTTTATTTGATTAGACACATGAATGTATGTTTTATAGTACTATCATCCGCGAAGGACGCGTGCTAACGGCGGCGCGGTCGGGATTCAACTGAACTTCACCCTGCCAAGTGAAAGCGCCCTTTCCCACAACACAATTCCCTAGACTGCATTGGTCTGATACCAAGATAAGTTCATTATCATTCCTAAGGTCACGTACGATGAAATGAAACCTACAACATCTGTTTTTAATTTAAGACAGCTTACGGAAAGGAAATCTTCCAAATAAATGGAAAATATATTTTTATGTACAGACATTGAAAGCAAAGCCGATCTAAAATTTCATAAACCTTTTCAGACGCTGTGCCTTTTTGCTTGCGTTGCTTACGGTTGAATAACTTCAAGGCAGTTATATTTTCAATGAATGAAGCCGCAAAACAGACTTTATCATTTTACTCCTTACGGTTCCATATAATGAAAATAAGGACACCTTCTACGTTTATTTATATGAAAGTTATGAAGATAAGTCGATAGGATATGATACATTTTTATATCCTATCATTTAAGTCTAATAGACCCGATTGTTTGTGATTTTTCTTTACTTACTTATTTGCAAGCGTTGATTTTTACTTTACATTTAAATTTTTAGCTTTTGATTTAAAAACTAAGCGCTAAAATATATATTCGGGTATATTCTATGTTTTTAGTGAAATTAATACAGATATATCGGCAACCAATTTTGATCATATTTCAAGAATACATATAACATATTATAAAGATAAGTCATGGACTCAGGATTGCTTTACGGAAATTCAAATATTCAAAATAATAATACACAGTGCTACTTCCGCTAATTGTCAGTATTATCATGCCAAGTACAATTTGCACCGCCCTCAAAATTCAATTTGCAATACCTCATGTTGGTCGCAGTTAGGAAAATAATCACAATCTGAATATAAGGAACCCTGAACTTTGAGTCTTAACGTTTAATTACAATTTAAGACCTTACAACCTTTGTTAAATATCATGTCGAAGGAGAGATAATAATAATTAAACTCTGAGGCTCAAAGTTCAAGTATTCTTAACATTCCTATTTGCCTTGAAACTGATTCGAAAATTGGACAATTATTGAATTCCTTATAGGCTGTGGGTTAGATGATCCTAGAAACCAGCTTATCTGACAATAATTACGTACAAAATGAAATAATTTAAGGATATTCTTAGCACATCATTCAATTGTTAATGTCTTTTAATTAAGTCCCGTAATTCTTTCGCCTGACCATGCCTTCGAATTAGTGATATCCAGCGAAAGATAGATAATGTACCTGTTATTGTTCACACATTTATGGAGTTTATTATAAATATTAAATACTGATTCATATACTTGTTTCCATGAAAAGTTTTGTAAAAGACCCTGATGTTGGTAACGTAATTATTGAAATTGCTGTTTTCAAGATGTTTACTAATATGGAAGTTTGGGTTTTACTATGAAGCATTCCTTCTCCATTGTGTTGGCGTTACTTGTAAACAATATATATTTTTTTTGTTTTATAATAGAATATGCATTTATTTCTCTCATCACAAAAGTAGTTTACAGTTTTTAAATAAGATGACATTTAGGTTTGTACATTTTAGCAGTTATAAATGCAACCAGTTTTGTGAGAGACTGGTGCCTGAGTTAGGTTTGGGAAAACCTGTATTACAGGTCACCAGTGCCCCACTCCGCAGATTGAATTAAATATTGCTTTCTTTGTAATTATAATTGCTTGAAACTCATAATACTAAATCTATAACAGTAGAGATATAAATAGAAAACAGTAATAATAATATTAAGATTAGATATTGAGTAAAAAAGCTTGTGTGTTTATGAATTCTGGATAGTCTGTAATGGGTAATATGTAATGGGACTTAGGTTTAGGAAATAAAAAAACAATAGTGGTATTAAACAATAAAGTGTCAAATTAAAAATCGATGATATGATGTTAGAGCCCTGTGATAAGGATAAGTAGATTAGTTATATTTATACTAGAACTTGAGAGTTAAATTAAGAAAGATTAAATTATAAAATTAAATTAAATTACAGGACGAAGCAAGCCTTCGGTCTCATCGTAGTTAAGTGTTTTTAGCCAATTACTAATTTTTTATTTACAATTCCGCTTAGAAAGAGGATAGATGCCCAAAGTTTTGTTACACTTATTATATAAGTAAGGCCCCAGATAGTAAAAGAAGTTCCTAGATAAGCTCGAGTGGGTCACGTTAGCGTTATTGAAAAAATAATCACTGTTGGTAGTTTTTTTCTAGTGAATCAGCACAACACTGATAAAGATTTTAAATGCATGTTTCGATATCTTATATGAGTTCTTTAACAGTGCAGTAAGTTAAGGACGTAATATAATTATGACTTTAGTGATAGTCCTAATCGTAATATATCCTCTAATAGTTGGACGCCATCATTGCATGTATTAAGGACAGTAATTTCTGTTCTCAAATAAAAGATGTCGAAAGAGAAAGATATTTTGACTAACTGTAATATTAAACACAATCTTAATGTCTTCCATTTAACATAGGTCTGTCAAAATTAAAAATTTAACTTAATCCGAAGATGGAGAAATCTCGAGTTAGTAAATTATGTTCACCACTGAAATTAAATAAATTTAAACTTTGTTCAAGATTTGACATTTGCTTATTTAGAGTATACTTTCTGATAATTTGGGGTCCAATCTAATAAAGTTGTAACCAAAGTACTAATTTCACATTTAGTTTTCATTTTATAAGTAAAATAAAATTAAAGATATAACTTGATATATGCTTGCTTTTCACGCTGGAGGTCGTGGGTTCGATTCCCACCCAGGACAGATATTTTTGTGTATGAACATGTCTGTATGTCCTGAGTCTGGGTGTAATTATCTATATAAGTGTGAATTTACAAACGAAAAGTAGTATATGTAGTATATCAGTTATCTGGTTGAGATAGTTCAAGCTCTGCTTAGTTTGGGATAAGATAGCCGTGTGTAAATAATTGCCTGGATATTATTATTATAACTTTGTTACAAGGCTCTTTTCTAAATACGCCTAGTAAGATATTAATGAAATTCTTTCACTTTTATCACTTGTTTATTAATTCCCAAAGGTTGAGTTTTTATTTCCCATATCTGCAACATAGATACATTTACTACTCACTGTACACATATACTTACCTATCTAGCTTCCGGTAATTTCACATGAGCGTAGACAAATAGAATAATATTATGAGAGATGCCTGTTATAATTTGAAACTTAAGGATAACATTTGCTTTAAAATAATAATTATTACGAGAGAAATAATAATAATATAGATATTAATATAGTATTACGGAAGTTTGACTCCTCCAGTTTAATCCCTTTGCACAATTTCCATTTGCTCATTGCTGCGAGTAATAATAAAGTGGAAAATTCCAGCAACACATTTGTTTCAATGCCAATTGTCCAAATAGCGGATGTATCGAATGTAAGGACCATCTCTCTAATTGAACGTAATAAGGGTTCCCGAATATTCTACCGGCCCACGTCTTCAAATGATACGATCTTGACATTTTATTCCGAAAAGTATTCTATGTCATTAGGTGAGCGTAGCCAATCACTTTGGTACCCCAATCAATGTAAGCTTAAGGTTCATTTTACAATAAGATAGCGTAGCGTAGAAATAAAACTTAGTTAGCTGTCCACTGTTGTCTTTCAAAAATCAGATCGACAATAAATTGCTGTCAGTTTCAACTATATCTCATTAAAAAATAATATCCATGAAACCGTGTTTCATCTGAATGTGTTTCAGCAATTAGAATTAAAAATAAATATTTTTGAACGTTTTATTGAAGTAATGGTCTTCAATACCAAAGATACCGTGCGGTTTATCGATTCCGATTGAAACTGATTTTAAAATTACAATGAAGTGTTCAAAATGTGAGAGTGAGTTTGAGAAATTTAGTATTATGGGTTTTTGTAGTGAAAACTTCTTTAGCGGCGTAGTGCATTTTTCGGGATGGGTAAAAATATTAAACTCGCGCCAGGACTCACGACCTGATTTTATATACGTAAGACGGTGGATCTTTTTTAAATTCACACTGGTCGTTTATACAGTCACATGATCGCAGCATTTTGAAAGAGAAAACTTCTTTAGCGGCGTTGTGCATTTTTCTTTTCTTAATTAAGTTAGATTTTTTACAGCCAAACCAAAATTAATTCTATTTTTATGTTTATTCCTGCCATAGGGCAATTATTTTGTTGTTAATTATGAAGCAATTACTGTAAGTTTTAGCGCCCATAGGTGGAAATGCTAATTTCCACCGTTGCGCGGATAGCAAAAAAAATCTACTAGTTAAGTCGCTTTCATTGGATACCCATATTGAGGGAGTTGTGAAAAAAAAATGTAATTCGCCATTTTGTGATGGTGAGATTAGATATTTATCATCGTGTATAGTATACTGCTAGCCAAGCTCTTTCATTTGATATCCATATTGAGGGAGTGTTAAAATATATTACCCGCATTTTAGGCGGCGGCCATCTTGGGCTGATTTTAACCAAACACATTTAAGAACATTCCCGAATAACTACTGTCAAATAGAAAGAAACAATATCAAAATCGATTCATCCGTTCGAGAGCTACTGTGCCACAGACAGACACACACAAAGACATGTCAAACTTATAACACCTTTCGAGAGCTACAGTGCCACAGTCAAACACACCCAGAGATACATCAAACTTATAACACCACTCGGGTGTTATCATTTTGACGTGTCTGTGTGTGTCTGTAGCTTTCTGCGTCGGTAGTTAAAAAAACAATGGTATGGGTGAATGGGTGAAAGAATAATAATGTACCGTATAGTTAACTAGTTTCGATTGAACTTGGATACCAGTGCCTTAAAAGGTGTACTCTATATTAGCTTTGCCTGTACTAGCATAAGCAAGTTCTAAGATAAGAAATCTCAGAGGTGTATGACATTCTTATAATATCAATTTCTTTATTTATGCGTTGACAAAGTTTTTATCCTTTTATAGGTGCTCATTCTCAAATATTTCGTAAAGTAAGAATATTATCTTATATGCTAATGGAGCTTTATTTTTCCAGAGCACTTACATATTACGGGCTTCGTGGAGCTTTCAGGTTTTTATAGGCTTCATTTAAAAGAAATATTATGATTGTATTCAGATTTGGATTTCAATCGTACACAATAAAGGTATCTGTTAATATATATTTTAATTGAAGGGTAACATAAAAGTACTAAATATCTATCCATCATTCAATAAAAAGGAAGCGCTTATTTTTGGAAAATATTTGTTTTTCATTTATTTATCAAGTCATTCAACAATACTCAAAAGTACATGATTTAATTGAGTACCACTGTTTTAATACATTACAGGCATTTTAAGGTAAGTAAAAATGTTAGTCTGAGACATGAACATGGATGGACATGAAAATGGAAACCAACAGCGACCCACTTTAAAAAAATATTCCGTGGGCTTTCCATCAAGGTACAAACTACCCAAACCTAGCTCGATTCCTAAGTCCCAGATTTTATAATTGTAAAGTCTAACCCGAGTTCAATTATGGCCAGACTGAAGGCAATCTTATGTTAATCCAATCCAACCGCTCGCGTAGGTAAGTATATATTTTTAGCCTTAACGCAATTTTAATTATTAGCTATCTATAGCACAAAATGGTAATGGAAAAGTAATCTAGCTCTTGGATCTTTCATGCATGTGTAATAAAACCTACAAAGATCACCTTGTTTCTACCCCACTGATGAAGTTATTAATACTTTAAGTACATTTTGTGTGCGTGTGTGTGTGCGCGCGTGCCTGCGACCCTGCGTACGTGCGTGCGTGCCTGCGACCCTGCGTACGTGCGTGCGTGGGTGCGTGTGTATATATAAGTAAAACTCTGTGTTTGAATGCATGTTTCTGTGAACTGCAACAATAAATCACTGCAGTTTCATCATTAAGGTTTGAAAGTTAAAATAGTGGGTTATAAAAAATTGGTCTAGTTATTTCTTGAAAATTGTAGTATTATCTGCCATATATTATTATAATATATTTTAAGTTCTAAAAAAAATATAAAAAACCAGCACGCCGTGATTTTTTTGTGTATGTTCAATCGTAAGATTATATAAAAAAAACAAAAAAGGAAGGATTTTTCGAAAATTTGATATAAAATGCAGTCATTTTCACGTCTGGGAATATTCCCAGACGTGAAAATAGAGACAAAATAAATTGGTTTTAGATTTTGTGTTTTGGGAACTTGTTCATAGGGCATTACCAGATCACTAATTTCACATTTAACACGTGTTGTTTAATAAATTCATCATCATCATATCAGCCTAAAGACGTCCACTGCTGGACAAAGACCTCCCCCAAAGATCTACACAATTGCCGATCTTGCGCTATCCGCATCCAGCGATTAAATTAATTAATTCCAGTCAATTTTAGTACGATCAAAGCTGCTGCCGAGGTCAAGCAAAGTAGACTTTGTAAATTATAATATTCATAACATTCCCGGTAATAATATTTTGATTAAATTTCAATAATTGTGGTCCATCTTAACAAAGGTTGTTTCGTTGATTATAATTTTTTTTGTGTGTGAAAAGAAATATGTATCCTTTATGTAAGGAATGAGTGAAGGAACTATCATAACCTATCAGACAAACTATCTGATGTGATCGGAGAGAGGCTGGGTGCACCGAAGTACAGGAATACCAACAGCTTCGATACTACGGCTGCTCATGAGAATTGTATTTGGAGAAAACGGCTAAGAACACTTTTGGCCTGACTCGGAAAGTGATCCGGGGTCTTCATTATCTACGAAAGACGTGCAAGACCAACAAGCTCGAGATCAATCAATAGATCACAATAGTAATTATGATATAGTAATCTAAAATCCACATCGCGAGATACACATTGACATTGACAGTGTTTTCCAATTTGTTGTAGTGCATTGCGACATTGTGTTTCCCCGAAATGTCGTTAGTATAAATAAATAAATAAATAAAAATAAAAAAGGTTTTTATTCACGTAGACTTTAAAAAAGCGCTTGTAAATAGTCAGAACATGTTTGTAGTAATATAGTTGTATACATTAGATATTATTTCTAGTAACATAGATATTTAGGTACATCTTGTATGAAAACATTTATAAAATTTATTTTATTACAGAAATGATATTTAGCTAGCTCGTATCAAGTTATTGTCAAGAGATTATGTTTAATTATCTAGTTTAAGTCTAATATTTTTACTACATATTGTCAATGGTTCTGTCTATATTGAAGGTATTATTATTATGACGGACCTTGTGTTAATAACGACGGTCGCGCTTTAATGCTACCACCGGATCCAATGCGCCCCAACTGAGAAGACCCAGCGAAACAAACTCAGTGGGTTCATCTACTACCGGTTTCAACACGACCCAATTGAGACGGTCCGGCGAAACATACTCAAGCGGGCATGAACACGGGATTTGGTCCAATTAGAGTAATTATTTAGTAGGCAAACACAATATATGCTCGATCGGTTGTCTGAATGCTTATTATTTTAGATTATATTTAGGTATACAAAAGAAAAACTTCGAAACAATAACATTATTCATTTTGAGACAGAGTCAATAATTTTAAATTAAGTATATGATAGCAATCATTTACAGATAGTTCACGTAACACAGCAGATCAGTCATGTCTATATGGCTACAAGATCTCCAGCGAGCAATGTGCAGGTAGGAAGTGAGAGCCAGACGTCTTTGTCATCGATGTACTCTTTAGTGGTGTAATAACCCCTAGCCATAAGTACACGTTTAATATGTGTTTTAAAACTTGTGTCAGGCAGATCAGTAATTTGAGTAGGAAGCTTGTTATAAAACCTAATACAATTTCCTAAAAATGATTTATTAGTTTAGCTTACTCTAAAGCCTGGCATGGCTAGTTTGTTTTTATTCCTAGTATTTATATTATGCAGTTCACTTTTCTTTTTATAATTATGAATATTTTTTCTAACAAACATTATATTCTGATATATATATTCAGATGGCACAGTAAGTATATTTATTTCTTTAAACAAATTTCGCAAAGAATCGCGGCTGCCTAAACCATAAATGGCTCTGACTGCTCTTTTCTGCAATACAAAAATAGTACCTATGTCCGCCGCCGTATCCCACAGCAGAATGCCATACGACATAATGCTATGAAAGTACGCGAAGTACGAAGGTATGTCATCATATCCCCATAGTAAGGCCTCCCCCATTATTTGGGAGGAAATGCCATAATCGCCACGCTTGGCAGACGGGTTGGCGATCGCAGTATGATAAACACGGTACTCAGGAGAACGCTGCTGCCCGTTCTCTGGTATATATTCCCTAGGGACGACTTCTACGTCCCCCCACGGGATGAGAGGGGGTGGCGATATTCTTTGAGGCCGTCACCACACAGCCCGTTAGTATGTAATATAGTTCTAAGCACTCAAGAGTCGCACTAAGAGGTTATACGCAGGCAATAACAAATTGTATAATATGTACAGCGAAATATTTTCATTTGTTCAGTCACTAATAGCTACTTGCCGTTATTTCAGCAGCATCTCTTTAATTATACTGTGATTTTTTTCGTCTTTGATCATAAACGCAGTTCGGATTTGTAGTGTATGGAATCAAAAGCTTCACAAATCAAGTTCCAAAGACGATAAATCTTTCATAAGACGATATTTCCATATTTAACGCTGAACTTTCGTAGTTCCAAGTCTAAATAAGATTAAAACAAAAGGAAAGGGAAGGATCCACCTTTCCCCCGCCCTTCATGTGTTTATTGAATACACATGAAGATCAAAATTCAATTCACGTAAAAGCGGTCCCTATAGGAGTAACGAACTGAATCGACTGATTAGTATGAGATCTAATGACTCTACGTATATATTCATATCCTTTCTACATTACATAGATTTTAAATAAAGAATAATCACTTATTTCACTACAATGGACCAATTTTATTATAGGATAGAGATAGGAGAAAAAAAATTGTATGAAATACTTTATTTCTGCTCTAATCACATAATATATAATAATAATAATAATTTAAGGTAGTTGGGTCAAGAACAAGATCCAAAAAGCGGTGCTTTTCGACACGGTTCGCATTGTCAAGAGGTTCCTGTCTCTAGAGCCGTAACATCCGGTACCATGGACCCTGTTCCTGCTGCCGGCTGCAAATCCTATTATTTATTATTTCAAATGTATTTAATATGAAAAAAGTTTGATAATAATATTGTTATATAAATTTTATAACTGTAAATATGTAATAAATTACTTTTTAATGAAATCATGTGGAATAATAATAAATAATTTATTTGGAACAAAACCCATTTCATTATGTGTTAATCCATCAAACTGCGTAACAGTTTACCTATATGCTAATATATTTTTACACTACCTACATTGTTTCTCATTAAAAAAACACATTGGAAATAGAAAAACTTCGAGTATTATTCAATATAAATGACTATAGCACGTTTCTGATATTCCAAACATAATTTTTGCAAGACCCTTAACTTAATATCACATTATAGATAGAATATGAGATACGAAGGCACAAACTTTACATTCATGTCATATTAATGTGTTTGGATTTTTCTAGTTTATTTTATTGTCAGTGAAATTGTGTGTAGCTAGTACACACAATTCCACTGGCAATAAAATAAACTAGAAAAATCCAAACACATTAATATGACATGAATGTAAAGTTTGTGCCTTCGTATCTCATATTATTACATCATTAATAAGAAATTAGAGACCTTATTTGAACAAAGCTTTGTGAAATTCCCTTCATATGCAAAACGATGAAAATTTATAAATTATCTACTAATTCACTAACTAATGAAAGTCAAATCTTTTACATAAATCGGTAAATATTTCCCTTTACATTTAAGCCTTAGAAATAAGTAGTGACGTTTATCTATAAAAATTTAATACACTAGACACAATTGAATTAATACTTAATGAAAGGAAAGCCACTGAATACATACTAGATTTAAGTAAATCTATAATTTAAAAAACCCCACCCATTCCGTGTGTAGGCGCGCTACACCCAGCTTTGTGGAAAACAAATATTTATTCAGAATATTCGTATAAAATGTTGTCTTAGAAGGCTGCGGTGCAAGTTGGACGAAAATATAAAATCTAAATTAAGATTATTCAGGCGTCGGGAACGAGTTACTTGGGCTGTTAAGATTTACAACACTTGTTCCGAGGTCTTGCAGTAATGTTTTATGTGAAGAGCCAGAAGCTTTCCAAATGTAAAATATCTTGGCACGCTTTAGGACAACAAATTACCGTTATCCCTACATTTTGGCTTCAGTTCGAAGCGCTGAGAAGGGGATTTATTTTATTCCTTTATACATAAGGAAAATCTAAGCTAAAAAATCATTCGAAATTCTTTGCTTTAGGGTGCCGTGACTATAGGGCCAAATGGAGCTCCAAAGCTCTAACAATATACATGTATGTATGTCTGTCTATTCGACCATACGTGTCTGACCTCTATATATGATTGTAAACGGAGTTACCAACCTGAAATACCTACTTCTTGTTAAGGGCCGCCCTATATATTTATATTAAAATACGTCGCTTCTCCCCGTGTAATAAAATCACCCGTAAAACCAAGTAATTTCCAAGTAATCTTTTTATAAATATCAAAACAAAATTAATAATTATACTTGTATAAACATTGCTTCTCTCAATAGTAAATAACCGTCAACGAGGTCTGCCCGCTTGGTTTGATTGTATAGAAAAACACGAAGCTATCCCGCTGAAAGTAACGCGCGGCGACTGTGGTACTTACACTTGGCTAAAATTATATATTATACTTGCATAAACACTACTTCTCTAAATGGTAGAATAAGTTAATGTAATTTTCTCACCAAAAACCAGCTTGATAACGTTGAGCAAATCCAAAATCTTTGCTTGAAATGTATGCTTCGTCTGCGCAAATTATGAGCATCACGTAAAAGGCCACTAAGGGATGCACCAGATAGTTGGGCAGCAGCCACGTGTATATTAACTACCATGTACCTAAATATCTGTAATATGCAACTAGAAATAATAACTGTATTACTACAAACATGTTCTGACTATTTACAAGCGCTTTTTTAAAGTCTACGTGAATAAAAACCTTTTTTATTTTATTTTATTTCTTTTTTATTTTATCATGTAACTGCGGCCGCCAACTTTGTGACTATCTCTCCACAAGGCCTAATATTTTTGGAGTCGGCCTATGTCTGGCAGTGCATGACATTGTTTTAAAAAACATGTATTATCTAAGAATAATTACAGTTCACTTATATGAGAATTACATAGATTTACAAATGCGTGTCGTCTTGTGGCAAAGCATGCATAAAATAAACATAAATATAATTAACTAAAATACCATACAAAAACTTAACAATTATTGATTAACTAAATAATTTTGTAGGCAGAACTACAAAACTGGCCAGCGACTCATCATAAAATTACCCACCGCATTAATTAGTTTCCTTATAGCTAGTCTCGTGAAGTTGTTCAAGTGCGTGTGTGTGCCTGCAGTGTGTAAGAATTAAGAAGAATAAGTGTGTGAAAACATCATCCGAAAGTAATATTAATAATATATATATATATATAAATAATAGTAATAAATAGATAATATATTTGTAATTAACAACAGATGCCTAGTATATATGGTTAATATACATAAATATATCTAATATATATACATATATATATATATATATATATTAGATACATTAGCAAAAATATACCTAAGTAATAATAGAATTAATTATGTCTAACTATGCTTTAGTTAGCTCTTCCTCTCTTCTACATTTGCTGTGCCCGACAGGGTCCATAATGATACCATATACAATTGTAACACCTTATCAACATTGTGGAATGCAAATAAAACATTGAGTATTGAGTATTGAAAAAGAGATACATATTTTTTGAGTTCAAATGACATCCGTGTAGGTTGAACTAGCTTTTGATATAAAATATAATATAAAATATATCCTACTATATTCGAATAATAACAGTAGTTAGATGAGATGTTCATGAGATTATATTATTTTTTCATAATGGTTCCTGCACCCCATCACCATGTACGGATTAGTGACAGTCAAAATATATTTCTTACGTTTAACTCATTACAAGATCATCGAATATAATACTTCGTTACTTTGAAATGTTCTTCTTTATATAAGTTGAAACCTGAGGGCCTTTTAGCCTCCCAAAGGCATTCCATGTTCATTTAGATTGATATCTGAGATTTTTCTGGACTATCCGTAGGGATCTACTATAGAAGATACATAACATTCAGATAGTGAAACTAAATTATTAGAGCTCTATGTAAAGTTCAAAGATTGTATATGGATAAAAAAAAAAATAGTTTAAAAAACACTCTTTTAGCACGCACTAAATTTTACAAAACCAATCCGCCATGTTAGATTTAAGTCACGTGACAATTTTTTTCGTATTCCTGACAACAAACCCTTTCATTTGATACCCATATCATGGGGGTGGATTTCAAACTGCCAGTCCGCCATCTTGGGGTGGCCGCCATATTGGATTTGTAATGACGTTTCGTCATGTATTGTCATAAGAACTCAGAGCGTGTGCAAAATTTCATTCTAGACGGAGACCGGGAAGTCGGTCAAATTTTGATTCCAAGATTTCCGTACATACCTACATAGTTAGAAATGAAGCTAATAAAACCGTGTTAACTATCGTACTCATCACTGAACAATTTATCCTAGGTGGAGATTGAACCTGGCTAACCAGTCACGGTCACTAACTACTTGACCAACAGACAAGTATATTTTATGTGATAACTTGTACCGAGCGTTTAATTTTTTTTATTTAAAAAAGACCTCGCCCGCAATACGGCATCTAATCCCTGTGTCGCGGGTTACTTTACAAACATATAATAGACGGATACAAATTACACCCAGTCTCAGAAAAACTATTTATGAGTCACACTAATAGTTGCCTGGCGTAGGACTCGAACCCGCGACACGAACACGGTATAATGTCGCTAATAATGTAATGGGGCTGTGCTATATACGCGCTTATTTACCGTTTGCTGCATGGTTGTAATACGGTAAGATAGGCGTTATAAAATATTATATGAAAAATATCATAAAAAAATCACTGATAAAAAATTTAAGTTATATTTGGAATATTCTAAATACAAAATGGATAGAGACAGCTATATACAATTTGATTGTACTTCCATGTTGTATAGTCGTATATAGTATGACTCTAAATTGATTAAACAGAATCTACAAATAGATATCGCCTCGTGACAAGCTAAGGAACTTAATTAACGCTTTGATTAAGCTTTGTTTCATGCTAATGTAGTCTAAAAGAATAGGTACCCAATTTAGGTCTTAATTAAGCTACTGAATACTATGGAGACAACGGATTTAAGCAAATACATGTTGGTAATAGATATTAATCTGTACGATTTCAAAAACTCATAATACATTGCTTGGCAATGTCTCTGAAATTCTATAAATACAGAACTTTTTAGTATCATGCACTCTTGGAAGCGGGTTCAAACGCAGATAATGACGTTCTGAGTTCAAATCCCCGGACAAAAAGCATTTATTGTTGGGCACGCCGAAAATATGGAGTTTCTTGAGTTAATAAGCGGTAAAAGATCAGATGAAGAGAGTGAGGGAATAATAAGAGAACCTGTGTTTAAACATACGCTCATCTATACATATAAAAATCAATGCCACGTTTCATTGTAATGTCATAACTCATCAACGCCTTTACCGATTTGGCTAATTTTGATCTTGAATTATTCGTGGAAGTCCAGGGAAGGTTTGTACGTAGAGAAAATTTAAAACAAGTCTTGAAAACGTGTAAAATCAACATCTTTTAGCAATGTAAAATATTTTTTTGTTTGAATAAATGAACTTAATAATCATTTTTTTGATTACTATGCCTTATACGTAGCGAAGCACGTACCGGGCCGCTAGTACACTATATTAATATCTATAACTGATTAATAGGCATATAAAAATCAATGCCACGTTTCGTTGTAATGTTATAACTCATCAACGCCTTTACCGATTTGGCTAATTTTGGTATTGAATTATTCGTGGAGGTCCAGGGAAGGTTTGTACGTAGAGAAAATTTTAAAAAAAGTCTTGAAAAAGTGTAAAATCAACATCTTTTAGCATATTTAAAATATTTTTTTGTTTGAATAAATGAACTTAATAATCATTTTTTTTATTACTATGCCTTATACGTAGCGAAGCACGTACCGGGACGCTAGTACACTATATTAATATCTATAACTGATTAATAGGCATATTTATTTTATTTATTATTAGATTATTATAGTGTTAGATTAGTATAGGAGTTACAGTAAGTCTTTGTTGAGAATTGACACCGCAGCTGAAATTCGATAAATATATAATAAATAATAATAATAATAAAACGTTTATTTCAAGTTTCTTTTACAAATTCATAATTGTTAGTATTATATTATATTATATATAGAAATGCGCATTATTACTTGAATAAGTCACGATCGAAGTATGTAGCTACATATATTTCGATTCGCAGATTTATTTAGCCATTTATACATACCATCAAGAGCAGTTTGATACAAATTTTAATCACACTAAAATTAACTAAGTAATTAATAATATACATTTCACTTCTTAGTCCTAACAAACAACACATATTAAAATGTACATACATTCAGTTAATTCTGCAACTGCACAGAATCCTCTTCAGACTTAAATGAAGTCTTTGGAAAAGTGAAAACAGTTCGGTAAATCATTATCACTTTTGGACGTCGTGAAAGACAAACTTCTATAATTCTTGCTGTGTTTATAATCACCGAATTCGTGCAAATGGAAGTTGCCTGGTGATTATTCTTACCAATGTCTACTCTGTCTAGTCTATTCTGCACAAATCTAAGCGACATCCGACGGTTCGAAAATGCAGTGTAGAACTAGAGGAAATGAGTTTCAAATTCTTTGCAGTCTCCTACAAACAGTGCCTTTTCATACTATTCATGCTAGCTTTACATATTATTCTGTAATAAACCCGACTGACTTAAAAAAAGTATAAAATTTAAAATTTAAACTGTTTATTTCAAATAAATTGCATAATATAACGTACAATTATGAGGCCTACTGAAATCTTAAATTTAAAGATTATATTGTAGTCCCAGAGTAACATGAAGTAGCGCTAAGGAAGGTGTAATGATTATAGTGAGTGGCCCCGACACGCATCGCCCTCCAAGTACTTATCACTGATAAAGTATTTTTATTAGGGTTTTTACTTTTGATATTATCTGGATAACTAATGGTTTTGGCAAACTATTTAGTATTTGGGCCAAGGTGCACATCGTGACCCTTCTTCCGTAATCTATATAAATAAAAAGAGAAGTCCTGACTGACTGACTGACTCATCAACGCCCAGCCCAAACCCTTAGCCCTAGAAAGCTGAAATTTTGCACAGATATTTTCTTTATAGTGTAGACAAGGAATAAGGAACGATTTTTTGAAATTCTACCCCTAAAGGGGTAAAACGGGGGTGCGAAGTTAGTATGAAACTTTGCCGTTTTTGAAGTTAGAGGCATGAAAGTAGGTATTTGGCCTTGCAGTTAAAAATAAAAAATATATGTTTCAGGATTTTTGGAAATTTTACCCCCAAGGGCAAAAAATAGGGGATGTAAGTTTGTACGAAAATAGTCCCAATTTTAAGTTAAACGCATGAAAATTTGTATTTAGCATTACAGTTAAAAATTAAAAGTATGTGTTTCAGGATTTCCGAGAATTCTACCACGTAGGGTGACAAATAGGGGATTTTTGTATGAAAAATGTGACATTTTTTAAGGTAAACTCATGAAAATTGGTATTTGACCTTTCATTTAAAAATATGTATTTCAGGATTTTTGGGAATTCCAGCCCTTTAGGGTGACAAATAGGGGATGGAAGTTTGTATGAAAAATGTGACATATTTTAAGGTAAACGCATGATAATTAGTATTTCGCCTTTCATTTAAACATTATAAATATATCATCAGGACTTTTGGAAATTCCACCCCTAAAGACGACTAAAGTAGGGGTTGTAAGTTTGTATGAAAAACTGTTTTTTTTTGGAGTTAAAAGCATGTAAATTGGTATTTCAGTTAAAAATAAAGCAATCAAGGGAATAATTTGTTGTTAAAAAAGGTAATCCATAACTGATTCAATAGGTCAACACCAAAAATGTACGCCAACTTAAATTATAGAGAAATTCGTTTCTTATTGCTTAAAATGTTGTGTTTGTTGTCGTCTAAGTAAAGATTTAGCGTTTTATAAGATTTGTAACTTCTTTTTTTTGGTATTTTTCATAACATATTAAAAAACGTCAATTTAATAAAATTGGGATAAAAAAGTCATTGACCCAAAATTCGAGTTAGCGTAGTATAAATTGTTCGTGTCGAGATGATCGCACCCAAAAAATATCATTTTAATTTTACTGATCTACAAGTTCACAATTTTGTAACTCGATGGCTTTTATATCGTTTCAGATCGCAGAACTCATTTGACATATCGGTTAAAATAAATAAATGCTTAAAGTAAAAGGTAGTCCAAAACTGAATCAAATATATGCCCATATCTTAATTTTACCGCTTTACAAGGTTATATTTTTGTTAGTAGATGGTGTAATCATCGTTTTAGATCGCGCTATGGTTTTGTTCACAAAATGTGATATTAGACCTATCAATGCCGTGGTCGCAATCTAAGCTAATGGGAGATTACCTTGGTGATTAATGCATCGTTGATTATTATATTACTTTATTTGACTTACTGACTTTACTTAAGGACAATTGATATGTATTCTTTGATATTTTTGGGTTTATGATATCGGGTCTTTAGTTTATTTCTTAACAAGGTTATTTATAGGTTAGGTTTTCTTAAATTTATATTGCTTATTTCTTTTAAAAGAATTTTTTTAGATTAAGCTAGAAGTAAGTAGTTACATTGGTAATCATTCAAAATTGTCGCGGACGAAGTCGCGGGCACCAGCTAGTCATTATTATATTTTGGTAATTTGAACACTTTGGTATATGACAAATTTCGGAGATAGCGTGGTCTCATTTTTAGTTCTAATTTACAATAATTTTCAATGTTTACGGATACAACAGCCATTTTTAACGTCGTACCAAAAATTTTTTTCAACGAAGGTGAAGTTTTATCACCTGTAAGTTCTATTTTCTATCGTATCTAGCCAGTAACCTAGTTAGGTCAAAGTGTTGCAAGGAGCTAGTTTTATTCAATTATTGGATTTGTTTAATGCTCTCTTAATCAGAAGCACTAAGTGTGTAAATATATTTCACGAACGCTGTGTGTTTGCGAAATGTACAACAATATTTAAGAAACGCCATGATATCACCAGAATAAATCTCTTATCCGATCACAAATATTTATTCAAATCGAAAAAGCAAATCTATAGTTATATAAAACAAAAAGAGCGACGCTCTATAATCAACTTGGATAATTGAGAAAATCTTGTTAGCAGATACTAGGCACTATGATTCGATTATCTTATTTTTTAAGTCATACCAGATGTACTCGATTTTATTTAAGATGAATATAAATCAACTAAAATAAAATCAGGAAGGTTTATAATAATAATATCCTGGGACATTAATTACACATGGCCATCTGATCCCAAACTAAGCAGTGCTTGTACTATGGAAACCAGATAACTGATATACTGCATGTACTACTTTGCTGTTTTAAATACATACTTATATAGACAATTACACCCAGAGTCAGGACAAATAGAGATGTTCATGCACACAAATATCTGTCCTGACTGGGAATCGAACCTACGACCTCCGGCGTGAAAACCAAGCATTTGCCAACCACACCAACAGGCGCATCAAAAAGGTTTTACATTCAACATTTAGTTTTATTTTCTTGTGAAATTCGTCTATCCGTCTGACTATACGCAGTTTTGTTCTGAGAGTCTTAGTAGAAGAGAGCAGTAAATTTGCATAGATAGACATATTATTTACGGCAGGAAGTGAAAAAATAAAATACGGAAACCATATTTTTATAGGCTGCCACCTGTATACACAAAGTGGGGTATATTTATATTTTCTTGGGCACCCCTTTGTTTATGGTTTCGTTTAATAGGTCTTAAAAATGCAATCGAAGCCAGAACGTGAATTTAACCATTCAGAGGTATATTTTGAAACACATGAGCCTCTAAAGTCATACAAAAATCGAAAATGATATAGCGTAGACTATAATCATCATATCAGCCGAAAGACGCCCACTGCTGGACAAAGCTCTCCCCAAAGGTCTCCTATTTGAGGGGATCTGCCATAATCGCCACGCTTGGCAAACGGGTTGGCGATCGCAGTAAGATAGACATGGTACTCAGGAGAACGCTGCTGCCCGTTCTCTGGTATAAATATTCCCTCCGGATGACTTTTACGTCCCCCCACGGGATGACAGAGAGTGGCGATATTCTTTATGGCCGTCAGCCATACAGCCAGACTATAAAGATCATAACTGATAGTAATATGTTGTACATGTGTATATTTCTTATATAAACATGTACATGTAGAATGATTTATAATGGGAGATGAAACAGCATCCTCATCTATATATATAAAAATGTTATAACTCAACAACGCCTTTACCGATTTGGCTAATTTTGGTCTTGAATTATTCGTGGAAGTCCAGGGAAGGTTTGTACGAAGAGAAAATTTAGAAAAAGTCTTGAAAAAGTGTAACATCAACATCAAATGAACTTCATAATCATTTTTTTTATTACTATGCCTTATACGTAGCGAAGCACGTACCGGACCGCTAGTATAATATATTGTCATATACAAGCAATCTTCACCACTATTATAATACGCACTAACACTTTAGACAAAGCTATGGCCATTACCGAGTGTTCTGGGACTTTCTATCACGTCTTATTATTATTTATGTATTCACATAATAAACCCGAAGAAGTAAACAAAATTTATTCATTTACACACCTTACCTTAATTGGAAATTTCCTTTGGCCTTGATTCTCAAATAAGTAATTTATTTATTTATTTATTTATTTGGGATAACAACAGCCGTTATACATGAAATTACTATACATAATTACTTAAAAAAAGGCCAATTACAGCTATCCACTATGTAAATATATGAACAGTAAGCGTGCTAGAACTATTTCTTTGAAGTATATATAATATTACAATAAGAAATAATAAACTTCATGTACTATGTGAGGTAGGAACTTAAATATTTACATTTCACATCGTGCATCAAACAAATATGTTTTTGTAACACAATACGAATTTGTCGAGGCAGGACGGCTTGAAGGCTCTTCACCACAACTCATCCTCTTATATTTTTATGGGTAGGTGAGGGCGGAACAGAAATAAATTACTTCAAATTACAATCAACGTAATTCACAAGAATCACGATTTAATTAGATGTTTAGTGATTACTACAACGTAAAATCAATCAAATTAAATCTTAAAATATCGTGATGGCGAAGATTCTCAGAGATTCGTCACAAGGGTGGTGCGCGGGCGCCGTCTCGTTCAAAAGTGACTTCAAGATGGCCGCCCACACTACCATCGACAATGACGCTTCGCTAGGTTGACATTGACAGTCCTGTCAACCTGACGTTTGACATAAACGCCGTCACGGCCGGACTGACGTACGACCGTCCTCGGGCGATTTATCTGAAACAAACTAAGATAACTGCATAGTCCGTTCGCTCATCCTGACTTAATAATTTTCATCAGTATACAAACACTAAAAACATTTAATAACTTGGACTAACCAGGCAAGTGTACCGCTTAGTCAACCGTGAGGTGTGACTCGGACTACACTTCAGTAAGACCAGTCGAGAAACGCATTAGATATCATAACTGGCTAGAATTTAGCCCAGACAGCACATTTTCGTTCTTGTGAACATCTAGACAAGCCAATCCTTACAAGGATGTGACCCGGACGACACAATTCGTCTTACACTTAGCAGGCAAGCAGCCAGAACAAGTCAGTCCTCCCGAGGGAACCGACTCGGACGACACAATTCGTCTCGGAAATAGCAAGCGATCATCCATGACAAGTCAGCCCTCTCGAGGCAACTGACTTGGACGACACAATTCGTCTCGGATATAGCAAGCGATCATCCATGACAAGTCAGCCCTCTCGAGGCAACCGACTCGGACGATTATTTAAGTATAGCGTTAAATCATGATATCATAACGTAAACGACGTTTGGGTTGTCCATGAAAAACAACGAAATATTATCGATCTAGATCTGTGTTGAAATTTGTAAGCTACAAGAATAGTTAACAACATTATAAAACAGTTTTGCTCGAAATTTATAAGCCGTCTGTAGCTCATGAGTCATGAGTGAGCAATCAGCTCTAGAAACGTATAAAAATGGAACTACTCACCAAAATGTCCTCTCTGGTGTGTTAACGATGTAGACGTTAACGGGCATCTCTTGTGATCACGTTGTTTATTCCCACGGTTGCACTTCGAAGCTAAATGGCCACAGCGTAAACAGCAGCGATGTCTGGTTTCTGGTCGCAGAAGACGTCATCGCTGCCGGCGTTGTTGACCTTCTCTTTTTCGGACGACACTCACATGCACCATGTCCTAGCTTGCCGCACTGAAAACACTTTAAAAAAACAATTTAAAAACACTATAAAACCACATTAAGAACGATAAACTATAACGTTTCGGATCGTTTTGCGTCTACACAATTATATTCAGCTACTTGAGGCGCATTCCTTTTCATAAAAGTAGACGGTTTCAATTCTCGCTGCAGCTTCTTTCTCGTAATAATCTCCGTATTGAAGGCTAATCGTTGTAGGTGGTTGTGGAATTTTGACGAATGTGACAGTGCAGTGGACAGCAATGTAGTATTCGCTCATATTTGGCCATTTTGAGGTTTATGTATGGTCACGCGCAGATATTCGTTTTCCTTGCGTTTGCTATTTTGCAGGTTAATGAGGTCAGTCACGGGTGTTTCAACACTATCATTCCGTGGAGTAAATAACTCGAATCTGCAACCACCGCATCTCAAGGAACGATATTTGTGATAGCCACTGCGACGCCGTGCTTTTCAGCGCACCATAGCTATTATAAATGATTTTCACCGAAACAAAGGTCAACAGTATGCCCAAGCACGTGCGTTTGTGACAGTTTGGGGTCGAATTTGAGTTGCTTTATATTGTGGGCGCTCACTTGATTTTAAATCGCTTCCATCAGACTCAACATCCGGCTATTTTCTAGCTCAAACATTTTTCGAAAAATATCTTCACCATGTGGCTTATCTTCGGTTCTTGATCCCACTTCTGATGTCGAGGCAGGACGGCTTGAAGGCTCTTCACCACAACACATCCTCTTATATTTTTATGGGTAGGTGAGGGCGGAACAGAAATAAATTACTTCAAATTACAATCAACGTAATTCACAAGAATCACGATTTAATTAGATGTTTAGTGATTACTACAACGTAAAATCAATCAAATTAAATCTTAAAATATCGTGATGGCGAAGATTCTCAGCGATTCGTCACAAGGGTGGTGCGCGGGCGCCGTCTCGTTCAAAAGTGACTTCAAGATGGCCGCCCACACTACCATCGACAATGACGCTTCGCTAGGTTGACATTGACAGTCCTGTCAACCTGACGTTTGACATAAACGCCGTCAAATTTATATATAAAATAAAAATGTAGGTAGGATATACAGAAAATTAACAATGTTTAATGAGCCGGGCCAACACCATGCAGACACTCATTCCAATCGGTCGCACTATGGTAAGTAGCGGTCAGGAGATTGCTTACAACTTTCCCATTTAAATCAATAAGGTACTTTATCATACTAATATTACAAAGGCGAATGTTTGTGATTGTGTGAGTGTGTATGTTTGTTACTCCTTCACGCAAAAACTACCGAACGGATATTGATGAAACTTTGTAATGTAGCCTATATATCTGAATAACACACAGGCCACAATTTACAAAGCTTAACACGGGTAAAACACGGGGGGCACAGTTAGTTAAAAAATAATTGCAACCATAACTCCGAACGTACAAAATTATGTTTTCAATTATAATTATACTTTAATTAATTAATTATAAGTCATTGGTCGATATTATTTGTTTTACGTTCCTTAAAAATGTTTTTTTACTATTTATAAATGGATCGACACTGGAAAATTTAGAGTTGTACGTGCGAGTAATTCTTGTTACAACAGCATTTTGGCTATATAAAGTTGAATGTTGTGGGACGCTTAGCATGTTAGTATGCCGGGTACGGTAAGCAGGGGTATTAAAGTTTATTTGCGATAATAATTCAGGACTATCAACACGCCCAGTCAATATATCAAAGAGAAGTCCCATATCTATGTAAGTCCGTCTTTCCTGTAATGTTAGTAAACCGTACATACGACAGTTTTCAACGTAGTCAGAAGCAGATTTTCGAAACTTGAAGTTTAAATGTGCAATAAACTTTTTTTGAATGCGTTCCAATCTATTTATATGGACTGCAAAGTACGGTGACCAAATAGAGCTAGCGTATTCCAAAATTGTCCTAACATAGGCAAAATAAACAACTTTAAGACTTAGTACGTGTTTGAAAGGCTCGCAGGTTCTTATTATGAATCCAAGATTTCTGTAAGATCTGTTAATAATTTCATCGATATGAATAGACATACTAAGTGATGAGTCAAGTTTTACTCCCAAGTCACGCACCTCACGAACCCTTTTAACTGGAATTATATTGAAGTTATATGTGTATTCTATTGGATTCATTTTGCGACTCAAACTTATACATTCACATTTGTCTATATTTAATGAAATTCTGTTTATTTTATAATATTCGTAAAGATTATCAATATCTTTTTGTAAATTTCTGCAATCTGTTAACGATTCAATTTTTAAAAATATTTTTTTATCATCAGCGTACAACAAGTGTTTAGCATTATTAAAACAAAAACTAATGTCATATATATAAGCTATGTAAAAAATTGGGCCAAAATGTGAGCCTTGGGGCACGCCGGAAGGCACATGAATGTAATCAGACCTGTGTCCTCCCAAAATAACTGCTTGCGAACGATTTGTCAAGTATGATGATATCCATCTAAGCAAGTCGCCATGAATCCCCAAGGACTGTAATTTTTGTAACAGGATGTTGTGGTCCACGCGGTCGAAGGCTTTTTCGAAATCCGTGTAGATCACATCAACCTGACCCCCTTTATCCATATTCCTCAGTACATAGTTGATATGTAATGCAAGATTGGAAACAGCTGAACGTCCCCGAAAGAAACCATGTTGGGAATCCGGTATACTTTTCGATATAACAGGATAAATATAATTTAAAATAAGTTTTTCAAATAATTTTGCCAAAGTATTTAAAATAGATATAGGTCTATAATTTTCAATTTTTGACTTCGAACCTTTTTTGTGTATCGGTATAACATGGGCGCGTTTCCAAATATTTGGAAATGTACATTCCTTAAGGGATTGGTTATAAAGTAATGTAACAGGATAGGCTAAGCTCTATTATGTAAGTGGTATTTCAGGGCACAGATACTATTCGAATGAAAAAATTCGAGACAAATACAAGATCCAGAGAATACAATTGCTTCGCCAACTTGTAAACTCATTTCCTGCAAGTTTCAATAACGCCTTTCTATCTCTTTTGAAGAATATTGAAGGCAACGTATTGCCTTTGTTTCAAAGAAATCTTTTACCAAGAATCACAATTAAATGACCTCTGTGATTGCCATATAGCACAGCATGGGTAACAAAACGTGACAAAGTGTGTTTCGAGAGACAGTTTTGCAAAGCGGTTTAAAATTTTACTTTTAAGCGAGAAGTCGGATCACAATTTTATACGGAGAATAACACATGCAAATATGTATTGGAGTAAGTTTCAATACACAAATATTACAACAAAGAGAAAGTGAAACTTGGTTGAATAATTTAATAATGACATTTATTCACCACTTGGCTATTAATATACACTTGTACTTGTGAAGCTCACAATACAGTATCATATCATTACAATATTAAGGTAACTAGATTTTTAAACTAGTGCGTCCATGCCGTCTGTTTTATCACATGCAATTATTGAGAAAACCTAAAATAAATAACAAGTTACTTGGTATAGTAACAGTCCTTTGCAAAAAGCAATTATTATTGGTAATCATTTAGTTCTAAAGAGGATTTAATAGCCAAGCTATGTAACTGGCGCTTAATAAAGGGTCTGGGAATAAAAATAAATATTCCAAATTCTTGTTTTAAAATAATAATCCCTTTTACAGTTTGTAACATTTTACTTGCTTATTGCGGGTTTGCGGCTGAAAGGTTATCAGGCGACTAAAACTAATTTCTCGTTATTTTTAGTAGAATAATTTATGTTTCTTACGTAAGCTTGCCTTATTGTGACATAAACCAGATATATTTGTGTCAATTGCAATAGTACAAAAAGCAATAAGAGCTAATAAAATTATAGCGCTGCTGGGAGAGAGGCTTAGTCAATGTGACGTCTCACAACGGTTAAACATGAGTCCTTTAACCGTCCAAAGAACCTGCACTCGATACCAAGAGACAGGTTCCGTTCAGAAAAGGCAGGGTTCTGGGAGAAAACGTTGCACATAACCATGGACTCGACTGGATTTTAGCGACTCAGGCGCTAAGGTGTCGCAAATGCAGTTACATATAATATGTATATATATACACCTTAATCTCAATTATTTACATTAATTTAATCTCGTGTTGATATAACTAAGTTTATTTAAACGAAGATCGATTATTTCATAGAAGAAGTTTTAGTGTTTAGTATGAATTCTAGACTAGTTCCAATTTCTAGTAAAAGAATATTTGTATAGTAGGTATTAATCTGACCTACGAAAGTTCATTGCCGCAAAAACATCTCAGACTAACTGAACGACTCGGTGAACGACAAAATGCTAATGTCTACCAAGACGGGCGCCAAATCGGAGCTTAATTCGGCTTTGGGGTTTATCGGAACAAAAACAATAATGTAAAAATAAATACCATTGTTTCTGGATCGTCCACTTATCGAAAGGACAAAATGTATTACACAGCTTATGAACGGAATCGCGGGGACTATATTGAAGTAAATTGCGACACACATCCAATTTATTAGATATCCCACTTTGATCAGAGATTTTCAATTAATATCCGGTAAGATATTGACAGTAAACGTTTTACCTAGACTTTTTACATGCCAATATGGCAAATGTATTCTATACATTATTCACCCTCAAATTTAAGTTAGATAACGTTATTCGCAATGGAAAATTGATCGTGCTTTTGGTACAGAACACGCAATGCAAAATTATTCGTCCTTTTGGTACAGAACACGCAATGCAAAATTATTCGTCCTTTTGGTACAGAACACACAATGCAAAATTATTCGTCCTTTTGGTACAGAACACGCAATGCAAAATTATTCGTCCTTTTGGTATAAAAGTCTAGATACTTTATAACGTTTACTTTCTATATGAATACCAATAATCACTCAACATTTTGTAATATGGTTATAAAAATATTATAGCTTCTATGCCTAAGTTTCTGAGAAAAATGTCTGTGGCCGACGGCTGCAAACTCAAAAAAATATTTCACATAGGCCCGTAGTACCTTACCTAGAAGTACCTTCTATAACAGCATGTTTCGGGATCCGTACCAAAACGTTAAAAATCATATGTTGGTTATTTTCTATGGTATTTTGCTTAGGAATTATGATTAAAAATAAAAAATCAACACTAATCCCCACTATTTACTCCGCATGTTGTTTAAACATTCATACATAATCAGCCTAATATCGTCAACTGATGGCTATCCAGTCATATGTCCATCAGTTGACGATATTAGGCTGATTATGTATGAATGTTTTTATAAATAAAGAACTTGTTTGTTGGAAACATTATCTATTTTCTTTTTAATATTTTCTACAGCTTTATCAATTATGATTAGTATCTATTCAATAACATGCTTTCTCCAAAGGTTATTATAACGTAACCATTTGGAGGGGGTTGCCGTAGTCACCATGCTTGGCATGCGAGTTGGCAACCGCGGTTAGGTGGTAGCTAGTACACAGGTATCCCATAGTCGCCTTTTAAGACAACCACGGAATGGTATTGGGTGGCCCAGTTATTCTTTCCAGGTCGAAAACAACACGTCAAACATCAATAATTGTAGTATTCTTTTTGTGGTAAATATAATTAACAATTATGCGTCTAAAGAAGAAATGAAAACATCGTTTCCAATTTGTGTAATACTTACTGCAAAAATTTAATGAATGTCTTTCGATCGTCAGCTGCTTTACAAACACCACCCCCCAGGATATCTACAACTCCTAGTTTTACGATACCCGCATCCACCGGCCCCCTTGTAGATCCCGGTTCACTGTCGCCGCTTGAGAAGGTTTCGGCCCCAGCGGCCGTCGGGTTAACAAGCGATGAGGGTACAATAAATTGATAAATTTTGAGTATATTTTAGAAACTATGGGAATAAAATGTATGTATCTAAATATTTTAGTATCGAACAGATTTGATTTTTTTTTATAGTGTAGGTGCAAATACAGATTCAGGTGTCTCCGATTTGAATTCATTTGTTAGAAATACGTTTTAGTACTATAAAAAGAATAATCCAAACGAATAAATTATTCTGAACGGTCAAATTACATGGACACACCAATGAACATTCTTATTCGTATAGATTCACATTCAACGAATAGTATTTACGTAATAGTCTAGAATATTTTGATATTATAGTATTTAAATTTAGAATATGTACGCATAATATATGTATATTTAAGTCGTTACATATTACTTTCCAATTTTTTTATCCCAATTTTGAACATCGAACATTGCTGAACTCTGTTCTGACGACAAAGGGCGTGTCTGTAACAACATATTGTTAACTAGCAGTAGCTCTGGCTATCTATATAAAGATTGTTGGCCTGCTGAAGTAAATAAGTAATAAGTTTATTTCCAATTAAATATCAATACATAGGCTAGGTCCTTCCAATTGTGGTTTAAACTAAGATGAACAAGTTAATTATTATAATGCTTCAGAAAGCTGGGTATCCTTGGTAGAGCTAGGCAGTACTTTACATCAGCTTGTCGGCCACATATGGAATACTTTTGCCACATTTGGTTGCACTCACCACAGTATTATCTTCTTCTCTTTGTTTGCATTCAAGGTTGCGCAGCTCGAATCGTCCTTGGCGACGGGCGTCCCACTGTGTGGCTTGATCCTCTTGCTGTGCGTAAAACAGTATTGGCTAAGAACTGGCTGAAAAAACCATTTGGCTAGCTGTTAGCCTGTATGAGTACCATACTAGATTCTTAGGCCTCTTTCCATAAATATCTAGTCTACTTTCCCTCTTCCAGCTCTTGATTTTCTTTGTACCTTTTTACTTATTGGAGCTTGTTATATTTTGTTGATGTGTTTTTTCCGCAAGTTCTTAGCGAATACAGTTCTCCATTGTAGAGCTTTACTATATATATATATTTTATGAAAACACATAGCCCGCATTAGGGAATTAAATCCCTGTGTCGCGGGGTACTTTACAAACATATCATAGACAACAAATGACATTCAGACTCAGAAAAACTATTTATGGGTTACACAAATAGGTGTCCGGCGCGGGACTCGAACCCGCGGCACGAAGCGGCGAGGCGACTGTCTTAGCCGCTGCGCCACACGGGCAGTCAAATTTATATATTTTAAATTATTGTTAGAAATAAAATAGAAAGGAATTTGTATATTTTAAATTATTGTTAGAGATAAAAAAATATAGTTTGTAATTTTAAATGTACTGTAGTATAGTAATCTTTATTGTCTTAGGTGTGCCATAAAGTTTCTATTTTACCTTCAGTTCACTTTGATCTGATCCGTAATTGATAGCGTATGCGGCAGGATTAGCGCTATACCATGAAATTGGTTATTTTCAGCCTCCTAATAAAAATATTACTAGCGTCTAAAATACTATAGAACAGCATCCCGGTACAGATAACTGTAGTGCTGATTTTAATTTAACATAAGCACATTTAGTAGTACTAATAAAGTGCTACTATTCAATGTTGCACCCTACCAATTGTTGGCCCATTGAATTTTATTTCTGATGAACCACTGGTTGATGAACACAACGTTTTGATAGTTGGATGCACACTGAATAAATCGGGTATATCAAGATGACTTATTGTTATTCTAGAAGGTACCAGGACAAAATAAAGAATAATTTCCAATAATATAATCGGAAGAAAACTGTATTGTTATAACTATTTACATATTGAAGATGTAAAAAGCATAGTATCTACTTTTAGCGCTAAAATGGCGATACGCACTTAGATTAATCTTCATTTCTACACTGCTAATCGCCCACAAAGTTCATTGCCACAGATAGCTGAAGGATTTAAAATCAATTGTTTATTAGTGGCGCTGAACTCAGTGGAATTGAATGGAAATTAACCGTAGCAATATATTTTATAAACTCGATTCTTGTAGCATTCAATACCTTTTTAAGAAATCTAAGACTCATTCCGCTTCATCTACAAGTTGTAGCATTGAATCCTATTCACAGATTCACAAATCCCAAATACGTTTCTATAGGTTAAATGTTTGATCCCCTGGCTTGTGGAATGTTTGGCATTGGAATAGAAATTTGAGAATTGAAATACAAGACACGTCCTAACACGGACACATACCAAGTTTTCTACTCTCCTATGATTCAAGAACATATGTATTAGCATATTTTGTTTATTTTCGACTCATTTACATACATACAACCATACTTACGCCTGTTTCCCAGAGGGGTAGGCAGAGACAACGGATTTCCATTTGTCACGATCTTTGCACACCTCTTTTGCCTCGTTTACTGTCATTATATTCTTCATACATGCTCGCTGGTTTAGGGTATTTCTGACCTGGTCTTTCTTGAGAACGTCTCCGATTTGGTCAGAGAATGTTCTACGAGGTCTTCCCCTTCTTGTCCAATTCATACAGGCCAGGTATACTTCTTTTGTCAATCTTCTTTCATTAATCCTTTCTAAATGCCCAAACCATCTCGCCATACCTTTTTCTATCTTTGTGACTACATCTTCTTTCACACCACAACAACGCAATACACATTTAACAGGGACGTATATTAAAAGTATCCTGGTATTTGAGGAAGTAGCACCTTTAATACGCAACAGCGCGTCTTATAGACAGTACTTCAAATTAAATATCTTAGTCATGTATGACCACTGACCTCAAAGACGACGATGACATCGAACAAGATCGGAGGGTGTAGTCAGTCAGAGCCAATATATTACGTCTCACTTGGTGTTAAAATCACGTTCCTTCGAGCCTACTGTTTTACTTTTACACATGCAGCTTATGGGCTGCATATAATCAAAGACTACAACGCTCTACGCGTATAATGAAACCACTGCTGCACTGGTCGGATTTCTGTAGTGCGTCACTAATTTTCACAGACACACATGTATCAAGATCATATGACACATATATATGTGTAGATCACTTTTGATGCAGCTCCAACATGATTGCAAGTAGGTTGGACTGCACCTATACAAGACTGCGCCAACACAAGTTCTTTCAAGCTATACTACTCACTACATACATTTAAAATTATTGACTCTGTCTCATAATTAATGTTTTGATGTTTTTCTTTTCTATTTCAAAATTTAATCTAAAATAATTCAGACAACCGATACTACACTACTACTAACATATTCTGAGTAGGTATATACAAGCGCTTTTTTAAAGTCTAAGTGAATAAAAACCTTTTTTACCCGACTGCGGGACGCAAAGGTTAATGTGTTTATCAGGCTATGTATGTATGTTCCTTTGAAGCACTATACAGACCAAACGCCTGGGCCGATTTTAATGATTCGGACGTCAATCGATTCCTTTCAGTCCGGAAAAAGAAATTCAATATGGCGACTACTGGATGCCATTATGTGAAAATTAAAAAAATTAAAGTCAACAAACTATGTCATGTGGGGCATCGTTGAATAGGTATTTAAAAAATATTTTTAGTTTTCTTTCAACATTTTTCGATTAGATCGGCCGCTTAGGAGCTATATTGATTTAAAGTTGCGTAACAACTATTCTCACATATAGGTTTTAAAACAGTATAATTTTTACGATGAAAAGACGAAAACTTCGTTTGACTGTGCGTGTGAGTGTTGATGGACATATACTAAAGTATCTATTAGTTATATTGGACTACCTAAAGTATCTAAGGTCTAACACGGTCGCCCATCTCCAACTTCAAACGATTTAGTACTTAACTTCACTTAAAAAACTATATATAGGTAGGTACCTACCGAAATCGAATTGTTGTAAATGCAATGACAAAGATATAAAGAACAACGTCCCTTTGGTTGGTGTGAGAATCGAACTATCAACAAATGAATTTCATGCGCTTTGTGGAAAAGGTAAAATTTAAAGAAAAATATTACCTTTAATATTATGTTGGGGTGTAACTGTACACAAGTTGCAAGAGACAATTTTGAATCGAGCCGTTGTCGATCTCAGTTCGTGCATTTTAATTTTGAATTGAATAGAATTTTGAATTTTTCTTAAAGCCAGGTTAAGTCTTTAGATGGTTTCATTATTAGTACTCTGTACCACCCCAACCTACTAAACAATCTTCATGATATCAAATCTCTCAATGAAATCACGAGATTGCGAAATTTGCAGTCATATAACAATAACAATGACTGACTTATTTCTCAGCTTAAAGAGCTGCTTGTATTAACGTGATATTTGGCCTGGATGTTTATTTATTCATTATCATATCACAGATTAAAAAATATAGAATAAAAAGAAAACAGTAAAAGAAAAAAAAAATGCCATTCTGGAAAGTGGAACTCTATTTAAATATTGCCAATCGGACTATCTCGTAAATAAGCATGGACTCTTTTTCTTTTCTATAGTAATGTCATACCAGATATAAGTCATTATACATGCACTTTGTTTGCAGACGACATCCCTATAGTTTTGGCATAGAATCTGTTAAATAACTTTGACAAAGAAATTAATAATACGATAGAAATTAATTCGCTTCATAAAAATAATCTGACCGCGAATTTGAGCAAGGACACACTTTATTAAATTTTTGAGCAAAAGAAGTAAATCATATTTACTGAATATAAAATACAATGGTCATAAACAAAGTAGAGAGTGTGAAGTTTTTCGGTATATAGTATAATTAATAAAGTAGTTGTAGAGTGCGTGAGCGGGAACCTGAGCGATTTCTTCAGAAACTTGTTCAGAGTACTTAGAAAGAAAACGTACTAAAAGTCCTGATGTCCAGGCGGTGAGGTGGAGGAAGAGGAGGGGGCAAAGACTACTAATATTTCAAAAATGGCGCGTTTTAGCAAAAAAATGTTCTAAGATAAAATAAAAGCTTTTAAAATTTTCTATAACTTTGATTAACTTTGATACTTTTCTATATCCCATCCGTTTTCGAACTACTGGCTCTGGAAAAGTGCAACTAAAAAGTTTTGAAATATTCGTTTCTAAGTCCAATTCTGTGAATGATTCACATTTTTATTCTCTTAGGTCGTGAGGGTCCTGGGAAAAGGTCGTTTTCTGTGGTTTCTTCTTCTTTGCCCTCCTCAGTGGTAAGTGGTTCTTGCTCAGAGGGCTCTCAATCATCTTTATGGTCATTCTCGTTGTCTTCCTCGCTAAAAGACACGCCGTTGAAGCATTTTCCTTGGCAATGAAGGCACGCAGCAGAGCATTTCAGCATAGCTTTGCGACATCCACATTTGCTGCTGCTACAATCCTTGGTGCAGCGACAAAATATTGTTTTTAGTAAAACCTGCGGTGCCGGTAAATCTTTTGCTGTTCTTGGCGCCACGATATCACCTTCATTTTTTCCACCCCACTCTGTAGGGAGCAGCTCATTCCCGAGCCAATGCTGCACTTGGCGATATGTGCTTCAGGAATTATATTTAGCTACTTAGTGGCTCTTAGTGGCTGTGTGGTAACGGCCTAGAGAATATCGCCACCCCCTCTCATCTCGCGGGGGGACGTAGAAGTCGTCCCGAGGGAATATATATACCAGAGAATGGGCAGCAGTGTTCTCATGAGTACCAATGTCTACCTTACTGCGATCGCCAACCCGTTTGCCAAGCGTGGCGATTATGGCAGATCCCTCAAATGAAGGACACAATTGTTTAATTGTGTCCTTCATTTCCCCCAGTTCATGGCCCCCAGTCTCCGGCAGCCCTGCTCTTCCCAGCCGTGGTAACAGCCGTAGTTACGGCAGGGCAGGGGGTGCTAAGAATCCCCGGCAGATTCCGCGTTACCAAAACCGTCGACCTCTGCGGACCGACGAGAAGATGATCGAACTGGAGGAAGAATTGAGGAGGTTACATTGGGACATAATAGGATTATCTGAAGTCCGAAGAGAGGGGGAGGACACGATAATCCTGAAATCCGGGAATCTGCTCTATTTCTGGAAGGGCGACCAACTGTCCCAAGGTGGTGTTGGGTTCATAGTCCACAAGTCCCTCGTCCACAACATAGTGAAAATCGAGAGTGTGTGTGACTAGGGTTGCGTACCTTATACTCAGAATTACCAAGCGGTATTCGTTGAAGGTCATACAGGTTTACGCGCCGACTTCGACGCACTCCGACGATGAGGTTGAGGTCATGTTGAGGATATTTCTAGAGCCATACATACCTCGAACTCTTATTTCACGGTGGTCATGGGGGACTTTAACGCGAAGCTAGGTAAACGATATGGGAATGAGCTGAGAGTGGGGCAATTTGGAACTGGAGACCGGAATCCCCGGGGCCAAATGTTGGCCGACTTCATGGAGAAGTAGGGACTCTTTATGACGAACTCCTTTTTCAAGAAGCCGGAAAACCGCAAATGGACCTGGGTAAGCCCCGATGGTAAAACAAAAAACGAGATAGACTTTATCTTGTCGACGAGTAGACAGATGTTCAATGACGTCTCAGTAATCAATACGGTTAAAACCGGGAGCGATCACAGACTGGCGAGAGGCTCATTGAACCTAAATGTCAAGCTCCAGAGGTCCCGACTGATAAAGTCTACGCTCCAACCTTTACCTATCCATATCCAAAACCCTTTCAGCTCGAACTGCAAAACCGTTTCAAAGGCCTAGCAGATTGCGAGGTAGTGGACTCATACCACGACAGGCTCGTAGAAGCTGTCCATACGGCTGGGTCTAAGGTCTTCAAGGCCCACCGTACAAACAGAACCAAAAAGATCTCTGACTATACCCTGTAGCTTATGGACGAAAGACGGAAAATGGTTCTGACATTCTCTGATGATGCTGCCAGATACCGGCAGCTCAACAGACAGATCTCAAAGTATTTAACTCGCGACACGCGTCAATTTAATACAAATTGTATTAAAGAAGCCATTGAGCGGAACAAAGGCTCTAAAGTGTTTGCAAGAGAACTGTCTGTTGGACAGAGCCAACTGACGAAGCTGAAGACTGAGGATGGTAGAATCGTCACGTCTAGACCTGAGTTGCTGGGAGAGAACGAGAGGTTCTACGGACAGCTGTATACGTAAACCCAGTCACCTGTGAGAGATTATAATGGTTCTCGAACAGCTTAAGAACAACAAGGCGCCTGGTGATGATGGGGTTACGGCACAGCTTCTGAAGGTGGGTGGTACACAAATCCTCAGGGGCCCTTCAGAAGTTATTTAACTCCGTCATACTAGAAGGTCAAACGCCACAAGCATGGCACAGGGGTGTGGTGGTGCTCTTCTTGAAAAAGGGCGATAAAACCCTCTTGAAGAATTACTTTGAGAAGGGTCACTTTTGCTGGTGCCCCATACCATTTCAGGAAGCACAATTCTTCTGCAACATCACTATGGCTGGAGCTTGGGTTGTAAAAGATCTTTGCTGTTTCCTGAATAATTTCCGAATTTAAATACAATTTACGGAAACCCACCTTGCTTCTTCTAAACGTTGCTGATGTTGTATCGTAGCCGGTAAATGAGTGTAAAAAGAGGATGTGTTCATACCCATGGTATTGCATCTCATTTTTTGTCATTCATTCATTGATCATCATTTTGCAGTTTTAGGCAGTAAGGTTACGTTTCCTACAGTGAGCATTGAGCGAAAAGCAATCTTGATGATGTTTTTCCCGCCTAAGCTCAGTTATCCGCTGTTACAAAAAAAAGCGATATCTTACTGTTACCGCCCTTACCACGTGGAGGTACTCCCAGCTTATGTTAAAATAAATTTAGAGATAACTCGGGCATCAGGTAATGGTCATCACGCTGAATAACTCATCATCATCTTGTTCCTACTAATATGCTAGTGGGTATGGTTTCCGCACTTGGTCCCGATGTGGACCCTTGTACGTGAGCCATGACAGATTCCATCCAGCACACCTCCCTCCAGAAGCATATCAGGTCTCCTAAACCTCTCAAGGCATCTGTAAGAGTTCCGCTGAATAACTTAAATTTTCTATATTTCTGGAGCGTGTAGATCATAAACGAATGGAAATATGAAAAAGTATATGAGATCAAAGTTATAGTGAATTTTGTAAGCTTTCATTTTATCTTAGATTTTTTTTGTTAAAACGCACCTTTTTAAAGATATTAGCAAAAACCTAAAATTTAGGTCTTTGTCCCCCTCCTCCCTCCTCCCTCCGCCTCACCTCCTAGACGTGAGGACTTTTAGTATGATTTCCCTCTAAGTACTCTGAACAAGTTTCTGAAAATATCCCTTAGGTCCCCGCTCACGCATTCTATACCCTCCTTTGAGTCATTCCTTAATCGGACTAATAACAGTTGACCGTTATTGTGACTGGAAATTTCACATTGATCAAATATGCATCAGAATCAATAGGTTTGTATACTTTTTGTCACGACTTCGAAAAACAGCCTTATTACCAACCGATATTAACGGGTACTTTGGTTCTATCCTTTTTTTTTTTTTTTATTTTTTTTTTTTACGTGGGGAAATCCTTTACGGATCCCCGCCGCTGGGCAAGCGACGGGGTATGTCGGGGTCCCTGTATTAATCTTCGGTTTACCGACTAAAACCCCACGGTGTTCCTCGAGTACCTGTAGTCAGGGCCACGGGATTCGCGTAAGCATTCACCGCAGCCCAGACAGGTCTTGGCCCGCCTCTATCTAGGCAGGCCCCGTCACGAGAAGGACTTCAAGTCCTCCTTCCGCTAAAGGCGCGCGCCGAAACACGAGCGCCACCGCCTCGGGCCTGTTCTGGCCAGGCGGCAAACTGCCCTCCGTCTGCCGCCCGCAGGCTATCTCCTAGGGTGGCCGGAGATCCGCCACACGCGCTCTCCGACGTCCAGGTCTCCTGGCGCGGGTAGGAAGGGTGGTCGTGAGCTCCCGTTCCCGTTCCGCTGCCTCCTTCGCAGCCATCACCTCCTCGCAGAAGGAGACAACGGCATTCCAGGCTGTCTCGCTGTCGACCATGGATTGTGTCATGGCCGACAGCGAGAGGCCCCCCACGCCGAGTGTTGCGACTAGGGCACGGCGTTGTTCCACCCACTCTGGACAGAGAGCCAGGGTATGGTGTGCCGTGTCCTCTGCGTCGCCGCAATGGTGACACTCGGGCGTCTGCTCCCGACCTATTAGACGCAAGTACTTTCCGAAGCATCCATGCCCCGAAAGCACCTGCGTCAGTCGGAACGTGAGAGCGCCGCGGCGCCTCTCAAGCCACCCCTCTAGGACCGGTCTTACCGCCACGATTGTGGCGTGCCCCGCACTGGGTTGCGCAAGTCGCGCCCTCTACTCATCCACCATGGACACGTGGAGCTCCGAACGCTGCGCCTCGATTTCTCGCAGCGCCGGTCGGAGACCCCGCTCGAACGAGTCCCTACGCCACTTGTATAGCAGCGCAAGGACCCTAGCCTCCAAGTCCCAGGGTGGGGAACCGGCTAGCAAGGTTGCCGCCTCGAAGGAGATCGTACGGTACCCCCTTATTACCCTAACTGCCATTACCCGCTGCGGCTTTCGCAGCTCGCGGATGTTACGGGCAGCCAGGGTTTCCCCCCACACAGGGGCCCCATAAAGGGCCATCGACCGTACGATCCCCAAGTACAGCTTACGGCAAGAGGCGTTTGGTCCCCACACATTGGGCAGCAATCTTGACAGAGCTGCTGCCGCAGCCACGCATTTGGGGACCAACCTTCGGAAGTGTTCTCCGAAGTCCCATCGGCCATCGAGAATGAGACCCAAATATCTCATTGATTTCTCGACGCCGATGCGGACGCCTCCCACCGTAATGTAAGACCCCGCCGGTGGCGCCTTCCGAGGCCCATGAAAGTATAAGGCCTCAGATTTGTGGAGCGCCACCTCGAGTCCCAGCTGCCGGATCCTCCTGACGACTTGCGCAACCCCCGCCGTACCCAACAGAGCTGCTTGCCGATGAGTCTCCCCCCACACCATTACTAGCGTATCGTCAGCGTAGCAAGTTACACTGACGCAAGGAGGGAGATCACCGCGCAGCACCCAGTCATACCCAATGTTCCACAGGAGCGGCCCCAGAACCGAACCCTGTGGAACACCGCATGACATCTCTCGCCGACTCCAATGACTCCGACCCGGGTAGATCAC
Source organism: Pseudoips prasinana (assembly GCA_951640165.1). NCBI lineage: Eukaryota > Metazoa > Arthropoda > Insecta > Lepidoptera > Nolidae > Pseudoips > Pseudoips prasinana. The sequence continues at coordinate 18,492,270 of OX621245.1, forward strand.
TGACCTTTCGGCCAGGTAAGCCCCAACGATGCGACGGAGGTAGATCGGCACTTGATGATACTCAAGCGCCGACCTTATGCTGCTCCAGGGCAGAGTGTTAAACGCGTTGGCGATGTCCAAAGACACCGCCAAGACCACTCCGCCCCTAGATACTGCTTCCTCCGTCAGAGCCCTCACGCGCATTATGGCATCCACGGTGGAGCGCCCTTGGCGGAAACCAAACTGGTTCTCCGCCAGATCCGGACCAATTGCTGTTAAGTGCTGGACTAGGCGGTCTGCAATAACTCTCTCGAAGAGTTTGCCCACTTCGTCCAGCAAAACGATTGGCCGGTAGGCAGAAGGTGAGTCTGCCGGGCGCCCCTCCTTGCGGATAAGGACCAGTTTTCCTGTTTTCCACTGTTGTGGAAACTGGCCCCTCTCCAAGCACGCGCTAAAGAGCCCTCTCAGTCGGGGCCCGAGAGCCCTCAGGGCCAGGACCCAAACACGACCAGGAATGCCGTCGGGCCCTGGGGCGGTATTTTTGGCTTGAAGCCTATGCACCGCCGCTCTTAATTCCTCCCGGGTCACTTCGGGCACGTCGTCGTTTTCCGCGCTGGTTGCCAAAGAACCTGGAGCAAAGTGCCCTTCCCTATCAGGGAACAGAGCAACCACCACCTCCCTCAGCAGCTGGGGCTGAAGACTCTGGGTCAGTGGGGGTGACCATGAGCGAAGCTTACCCCTTACCATACGGTAGGGTCGCCCCCATGGATCACGGTCCAGAGTCGACAACAACTCCTCGCGGGCTAGAGTTTTCGCCCGCGAGATGGACAGCTGCAAGGTTTTTTTGGCCGCTCTGTAAACCTCATACAGCTCCGCTTCTCTGGCTGCCGCATTTTGGGTTCGGCGTCGGCGGCGGCGATGCCTAGCATACTGGCGTCGGGCTGCCACGCAAGCGCGTCGCAGTTGTGCGATTTCCTCCGACCACCAATACACCTGACGCCTAATATGCCTTCGCCGAACCCGGGGCATTGCCGCATCACATGACTGTGTTGCAGCTTCCCGGAACCACTCGGCCTCAACATTGATATCGACAGGCCTGTCCGGTGCTGAGACCCAGGCCTGCACAATAGAGGCTTCCAGGAGGACCTCCCGGTTCAATTGCCCCAATGCCCAACGCGGACCGTCCCCATTCAGGGTCCCCCGAGCCGGCGCATCAAAGGTATGGGTGGAGAGATCAAATCGGATGTACCGATGATCAGACATGGTCTCCACCCCCTCCTCAACACGCCAGCCGAGAACACGTCGCGCGATTGTGGGGCTTGCAAACGTTATGTCTACAATTGAGCCACCACGTTGCCGCACGCACGTGTTGATGGAACCCCTATTGAGGACGAGCAGGCCTTTAACTAGGGCCCACTCCTCGAGCTCATCCCCCCTCGCATCTGCAATCGGAGAACCCCAAGCAGCCGATTTGGCGTTGAAGTCCCCAAGACAGATGACGGGACGGGGATGACATCGATCGACGGCTGTGCCCAACTCTACTAAGAAACCCTCAAAGTCGGCGAGAGATCTATTGGGGGAAAAGTACACCCCGATAAGAAATAAATCACCTACTGCCGCTGATACCCAGCCCTGACCACTCGAGACATTCTCAAGGCCAGGGCCACCAGCGGCAGGCCGTGAGATTAAGGCCACCGAGCCGTTTAGATCCCTGGCCCAGTCGCTACTGGGTGGAACGAAATACGGCTCGGCAACCACTGCCACATTTATCAACCACTCTGCCATGCTCTGGAACAAAAGATCCTGGGCACTGGCACAGTGGTTGATGTTGGTTTGGAGGAAGCGCAACGGGGTCATTAAGAATTGTCCATCTCAACTTCCTCCACTCGTCCAGACGCAGCCCCATCTGAAGCTGCAGTCGGACGGTTAGCCTGCGGCTGCTGCCGCAAGGGACCAGAAACCCTCTTTTGCACCACTTTTGGCGCCGCGCAGACTCTGGCACCCACCCGGTGGTCAGCAGACTTGCCAGCTACCTTGCACAGGTGACAGTGCGGTGCTGCTGTGCACGTGGCAGCTCTGTGACCGGGTTTGCCGCAACGGAAGCAAAGCCCACTGCGGTCCTCACCCGCTGAACAACGGGCGCCCACATGTCCCTCGGCCTGGCACCGGTAGCACCTCAAAGGTTTGGGCTGCAGGAGCTTAACCTGCGCAGACACCCACCCCACGAGAAGTTTCTGGCCCACCAATTTCTGAGCTGCTGCAGCAGGACAGCTGAAGACGGTTGACCCCATACCATCAAAGCCCGGGCTGATTACTCCAGGCTTTACCTGGTCGATGGAGCAACCTCCGGCCTTCACAACAGCCTCTTTCAGCTCAGCGACTCCAGTGGAATCCTCCAAGCCCGTGACACGCAAGTCAGCGCACTTGACTGGTCTTGAGACTAGGACATCTTCCGCCGACAGTGTAGAGGCCAGCCTGTCTCTCAAGGCGTCAGCTTTTGCGTCACTGTCTTCGCCGGAGACCTCCAAAAGTCGGGCTCCAGTGAGGGTCAGCTTGCAGGAGACACTCTTAATACCCAAGTCGCTGAGTACTATAGCCGCTTTCGCTTGAGCTAGCAACCCGGCGTAAGTAACGCCCCTTTCTGCCGCTTCGGGCTGCAGTGTCAGCACTACGGCGGCCGACGTAGGGGTGCGCAACTGGGCCATCGTCTTCCTCACTTTTTCTGCGGCTGCTCTTTCTCGTTTTCGAGCTTGAGCAGCCATTTTTGCAGCCTTCTTTTTTGCACCAACTTCCTGCCATGCCCCATTATTGGGTATATGGCTCCCAGAAGTTGACGAAGGAACCCTCTTGTCGCGTTTCCACGATGTATAGAATAATTTTGTAGGTAGGTAGAAGAAGAAAAGACTAAAGTACAATTAAAAAAAATAATTTAATTTCCAAAGAAAAAAATTAACTTGGCCCGACACGCTGCCGCGTGTCAAGATAAAAAAAGGTTAGGTAGAAGGGTCGTAGGTTTATCACACGATTGTGGGTACGATCTGACAATTTAAAATACCACTCCCCTGGTAGTAGTGTAGTGTTGTCCGGCGCAGTCTTAAGGCTGTAGATTGAGTTCCGGAACTGATGAGGTGGAGTGATCTTCGGAGATGTGGTGTATTTATAGGTGGTAAGTATACTCCGTAGAAAAGAAACCCTGAAATGCACACAATTTAGGCATTCAGCAAAATGTCCGATTTCCTACTATGACTGCAACATAGAACTCAGTAGCGGTGAAAAGTAGTAGGTAATGATCGATGAATATGGGTAGTGGTATTTGATACTAAATAGTGATAGATAATGAAGCAGTCATAGCATTGCACACTTTTTATTTAAAGTTACATATTATATAATATGGGAAGAATAAAAAATATAACAAAATTATTTTCTAATATGTAGGTCGTTGACAGCTTTAGATTTCAATGAAGAATTAGATAGTAAGAAAGATATATATCGGCAGAACCTTTAAATGAATATACATAAACAATCTACACAAAAGAAACTACGTTCTACAATGACTAGCAGTTTTAGCACGTACATATTTTACACTAATGAATTTACTAGGACGGTGAACATGTACTCGTAGGTATTAAAATGAAGCTACGATCATAGCGAATAATGATTGTATAAAATGTAGATGATTACTATGAACTACGAACACAATAGTTATTACCAATTACTACGCAGTAACATAAAATAATGTACAACACTCACCCAAGTGGGGTTTAAACACTAACACTCTTTATATGTATAGGTATACGGCGTTTTTTTTTAGAACAATGTACGCGTTGGTACTATTTAAATTTATATTTAAATTAGGAGTTTATAAAAAAATTTAGGAACAACTCAGCAGTAGCGTAGTATTTCGTCGAGTGCATGATATGCAAAAAAATGTCACGATGAGCGGAACCTGCGAGTGAACGGACGGTAATCCCGTTCATTGCATACACACTTCACTCAATGAATACAGCGTAGGCGATACACAGATTAAAAAATAAAAAGTAACTAATGTTTCTGTATTATTAATTAGTATAATAAGGTAAGTTGTAGGTTTAAGTCTACAGTTTTGTTATTTTAGATATTTAATTAGGTATTAGAATAAGGTTTAAATTGATATAAAAATTACCGTAATAGGTTTAAGATTGTAGTTTTAAAATCGTAGTCTTATAAGATTCCATTACATTGCTCTGCAATAATTGAAGGCGTTACATACCCCCCTTTTTAGGATAGGATTTTTCCTGAGTAAAAATCCGCTTCCATACTGAGCAAACTACATATGTCCTTAACTTTTCCTACTGCTATAAGGTTACAACTCATTCATCACACAGTTACAACATACATACGTCTCACTTTCACTAAATTGCATTCACCACTTTATAGATCGTGGTGTTGCTGTCTAATATACAGAGAATTTCAATTTGTTTCACAAAATTCTCACCTATAACAGTAGTAGGTGTTAATTTTGTTATGTCATTTTAACTATACTTGTACTGTCTCGATTACCTAGAATTATACAATAGACAACTGTCTTAACTTTTAGGTCGCTAAGACAACAAAATTATCTTGACTTTTAGGTCATCAAGATAAATATCCATTTTTAATTTCCTAGGTGTCTTTAAGATTAATGGTACTTACAGAAGATAAAGTTTAATTTAGATGAGACATATAGTACCGTTTCTAGATTAAATTATAGACATAATTGTTGGAAGGTTTAGTAGCAAAGTATATTATAGGGCAGAAAAAATACAAAAAGCAAAAAGAACTATTTTAATGTTGTTAAGATGTGTAATTATTTATTTTAAAATCTTTAACATGCCAGGTTCCTAAATTATTACCATTCATATCTTCAATTACATAGACTAATGGTGATTTCTTAGAAATTATACGACATTTAATATATTTTGGAGCTAATTTTTTTGAGAATTTTTTGTCCTTATCGCTTTGATAATACGTGCGTTTCCACACCGTATCACCTACATTAAATTCAAAACTTTTTCGGCGCAAATTGTAGTGTTCGCTGTTTCGTGAATGTGCTTTGAGTAGTGATAGTTGCACTTTCTCAAAGATCTTACGAAGAGATCCCAAGTTTTCAGCGTATGAATCTCTAGGACTGAATATTAAATCATCAGCACTTTCAACATCCGTATAGTGTGAACCACAAGACACAAGTTCACGGCCAAAAACTAAAAATGATGGAGTGTACCCAGTAACCTCGTTTACCGAACTGTTTAGGGCAAATTGGATTTTAGGTCCATTTGAATCCCAAGATCGATGATCATCCCCAATGAAACTTGATATTGCAGTGATAATCGTTTTATTGTAACGTTCGACCAAATTTACTTGAGCCGTATATTTAGGACAGTAGTGCACGTTCGGAATTTTGTAGGTTGCATACAATTGTTTTAGGGTATTGCTGACGAATTGTTTACCGTTGTCCATTAGAACGGTGCTAGGTATACCATGTACCAAGAAAACATTATCTTCGAGAATTCTAGCTATGATTTCAGTAGTAGCACGACGAATAGGAAAAATTAGGGTGTATTTAGAGAAACAGCATGTTACGACAAAAAGATAGCAATTTTGTCGTCTGGTTGGTGGTAGAGGTCCAACAAGATCCATGCTGATAAATTGAAAAGGTCTAGAGCAATCTTTAGGACGACCCATCTCTCCAAGTGTTGCGTGGTTAGCACATTTATAAGAGATACAGGTGTCACAGTTGTTTACAAAATTTGAAACGTCACGATGCATGTTAGGCCAGAAAAACTTTAAAGAGAGACGTTTGTAGGTTTTAAAGATACCAAAATGACCTGAAGTTGGATCACAATGGTTTTTGGTAATTAAATCAGTACGGTATTCAGAAGGAATAACCTCTTTCCATTCAAACTCCCTTACTAGTGGGTTTAAACTTTTAATAAAACGATATAGTTTACCATTAGACACTCGGTAATTAAGAAACGATAAAGGAGAATTAACGCAGCCATTATAGATATTTAAAAACCAAGGATCAGAAGTTACAGGTATTGAAGTACTAGGATTTGTATCTATAGTAGAGACATTTATAGCACGAGAAAGACTGTCTGGTACAACATTATCTTTTCCGCGACGGTGCTTAATTTCAAAGTTATACGCCGATAGACGAACACCCCAGCGAGCAAGACGTCCAGTAGGGTTATTGATGTTCAAGAACCATTTTAGAGCAGAATGGTCTGTGTAGACTGTAAATTTCTTTCCATTCTCGAGGTAGCATCGCCAATGTTCGATAGAAGTGAGAACAGCCAAAGCTTCACGTTCTGTAGCACTGTAGTTACGTTCGCTTTGAGATAGAGATTTGCTCATGTACGCTATTACCTTCTCAGTACCGTCAATAGTTTGAGTTAATACGGCACCGATACCGTAGTCACTCGCATCAGTATGCACTTCGAATGGCATAGAATAATTAGGGCAGGCTAATATAGGTGCAGAGATTAACCTTTCTTTTAGTTTTCTGAAGGCATTATCAGCTTCATTAGACCATGAAAAAGGTAAAACGTTTTTACCTTGAGAAGTTAGTTTATTCAAGGGAGCAGCCAGAGAGCTAAAATCTTTTATAAACCTACGGTACCACGATGCAGTGCCTAAAAATCGACGTACTTCCTTACGGTTTCTAGGAACCGGGTAGTTTACAATGGCTTCAATTTTAGTAGGATCAGCATGTAAACCATTGATATCAATAACATAGCCCAAATATTTTAATTGTTGTCTAAAGAAAAGGCATTTTTCAAAATTTATAGTAAGATTAGCATATTTTAATTTTTCTAGAACGCGGAGTAAAAGTGATATATGTTTCTCAAATGTTGGAGAAATTATAATTATGTCATCTACAAATACAAAAACTAGGTTTTCAAATTCTGGACCATAAAATAAAATATCCACCAATCTCTGTTGTGTGGCAGGCACATTGGTGAGTCCAAATGGCATACACTTGAATTGATAAGTGCCACGCGATGGAACATAAAAAGCGGTCTTGCAACGATCTTCTTTTCTAATCGGAGTTTGTCAAAAACTTTTAGAAAGGTCTAGACTTGTTAACCGCTCGCGTGATCGAAAAAACGCGTGAAGTGCTCCAAGGTCAGCGATAAATGGCGACCCGCCGTGCGCTAAATGGCCGCGCTCAATAAACAATTTTTTGTTGAGGTGTAGTCGACATGGGTCGACACAAGTGTTGTTTTTATTGATGCTTATGAATGACTCTTTCAAGTCGTAATAAATGTTTGTTGATATTTCGTTTCTAATTTATTATAATAAGGGCAAAACATTGACTAAAGTTTAGAAAAAAAAAAAAAAAAAAGATTTTTTGAAAGTCTATTATTTAAAAAAGTAAATCGATAACATATATATTTTATGACTTTTAATGGTGGAATGGTTCTTTTTGCACACTATAAAATAAAAAAAAACATTATTCTTACTTCAAAACTATTAATTTACAGGCGTAAGATTAACCTCACTTACGCGCGAGAATCAACGACTGACATTTGACATTTTTTATTGAAGCCGAATGAAACGTTTCGGAACTTTTGTCGTATTTTTAGCATGAAGGAATGTATTAAGATTCATGTAGAAAAGAGAAAAATATATGAAACGCAATGCAGTAGAAAGAAATAAAGATATTTAGACGATGCATCGTACTCGAATCAAAAAGGGACATTTGTCACTTGAGAGCACTCAACGGTAAAAAAAAAAGGGACAAATGTCCCTTAGGTGCACGCGACTGGTTAAATACTTAGCATCACGAAGATTGTCAAGGATTTCGGAAATATAGGGTAGACTATAAGCATCCTTCTTAGTGATAGCGTTCAATTTTCGGCTATCAAGACAAAACCTGAGGTCGCCGTTCTTTTTAGGAGTTAAGAGGACCGGTGATGACCATGGACTATCGCAAGGCTCAACTACATCTTCCTTTACCATTTCATCAAGCTGCTCAACTAGAATTCGCTGCTTTTCAGGAGACATTCTATAATATCTTTGACGAATTGGTAAAGCATCTCCAGTGTCGATAGTATGCGTAATTAAAGAAGTACGGCTAAGACCACATTTTTCATATGAAATTTGTCGAAATTGTTGTATAATATAATCAGCTGTTATTTTTTGTGTATCAGTCAAGTGATCATAAGAGCATAATTGATTAGCATTATTTACAGATATTTCACCTAATGTTGTATCTGCATGTTTTAGAGTAATATTATCTAAATATGTAGGAAAAAGACCAAAGTGATTCCAAAAATCCATACCCAAAATTAATTCAGTTTGAATACCTGGTGCAACGTACGCTGTTATAATATGTAATTGAGTAGCAAAAGAAATGGGTAGATACAAAATACCAATAGGATAAATTTTTTCTCCACCAGCTGCGATGAATTGTAAATTAGTATTACAATTGTGTAATTTAAATCCGGAATCTATAAATTGTTGATGTTTATTTTTGCCTAGTATTGTTACTGCGGAACCTGTATCCAAAAGACCCACAACAGATTGACCGTTAATGATTACTGAAGCATAAGGACGACTATTAATGTTAGTAGATTTAGAATTTAGGATTGAGTTGACATAGTAACAAGAAGAATATTTAGAGACAAAATCTAGCCAGTCTATCCATTCAGTCTCATCAAAATTGCCTTTAGAATTAGAGCTATTATGCAATATGTCATCACAATCCAAGCTTCCTAGTTTTTTGGACTGGATGTAGCAATATTACAATCTGGACAGTCAGGGTATCGTACATCCTTTTTACCGCATTTGAAGCAAATCAAGAAATGAGGTTTAGTGCACATGCGAAGTGAGTGAGTATTATTTCTGCACCTAGGGCAAAACATTTTACCAGCTGGTTCAGTTGACACTGCCGCAACAGGTAAATTATTAGAGTAGTTTTGTTTATTTGCTTCATCTTTGTTTATTGCATTAGAATAATAGTGTTTTTGATAGCCGAAGTGTTTGTAAGAAGTAGGTTGTTGATTGTAATTATTAGTGTAAGTATTTGTTTTCTTATAGTTATTATAGTTACTAGGGTATGTTTTTTTATTAAGATAGTTGTTAGAAGTTGAAGGCATATCAGAATATTTATTATAAGCAAATTCAGGTGCTAGACTTGCCGAATTTGATTTCGAAGTTTCGTTAAACTGTGCGAAACGTGATTGTATGTTCTCATAGTTTCGACAAACATTCTCTAGATCCTCTGTGTTTTTAATTTCCGCACAAGCAGCTAGTGTACTTGCGTAACAGGGTCGTATGTTATGTAGTAATATTTCTAATTGTTCGTCTTCTGAAGGTGTTTTATTTAGTTTAGAGAACATACCGTGCATTATGGCGAGATAAACTGTTATGTTTTCCCTTTCCCCTTGCCTACGCATACGAATCTCTGCCATTAGCCTATAGTCGTAATGCTTCCTTCAAAAATAACGTAAGCTCATTCCAAGAATTAATCTTGGGCTGAACTCGACGGTACCAGTGCAGGGCATCATCAGCAAAAATTTCGTAAGCGAAAGATAATAGCTTACTAGAGGGCAGACCACGTGACACTATAAATTCTTCACACTTTTGAATGAAAGATCTAAAGCAAGTTTTTCCGTTAAATTTTAATTTAGCAATGTCTGCTGCTACGCCGCGATCACATGTTACATTAACTGCGGTAGTTGGTTCAGAAGGAATCTCGGGTGCATGCTCTTTAGGGTAAGATTGACTAGCTGTAGGTCTCAGATGAGAAATTTCTTTCAGTTGTAGATTAAAGTTAGAATAACAAGTTTTGTAAATATCGGTTGTATCCTCGGTTCGACTTATACGATTTATTCTATGGTAGACATGGTTAAGTATGTTTTCAGTCCTCGAAAACAAATTTTTCTCAAATTTCGCCTTAAGGGCTACTAGGTTAGCTTGAGATTTTAGCAACGTTTCTTTAACGCCTTTCAAATCATCAGCAGGTGTAAGATGTGACTCTAGTATGTCATCTGCAGGTAATGTGAGTGAACTCTTAACGATTTGTTTTCTGAGATCTGCCACTGAATCAGCAGGAGTACCACCACGAACTGAAACTTCGTACTCCAACTCAGCTTTTTGGAGCGAAAGATATTTGATAGAATACGCCATTTTTTTTTTTTTTTTTTTTTTAGAAAAATTTCTAAGAAATATAAAGTGTTTTCCCGATGAGTGTGTGTTGTACAAAAATACAAGAAAGCACAGATAGTTAAAGTAAATACAGTATGAAATGAAATTACGTTGAGCTTGAATAGCTAGTGCATGGGTAGTGTTAAAATAAAATTAGGTAGAAAACAAATAATAGTAGTAGTAATTTAGATTTTAAGATACTTAATATATAAATATGCTACACATGAACTAGCTGGTACAAAAAATTAAGCCCCGCACTAAACTAAATACTAATGAGCAGCCTTCACTAAAAATAACTATAAAGCACAAAAAAAAATCAGAACGCACTCAAAACCGTGTGATAAAATAGTTGGGCGCCACTGTCGCGTTTCCACGATGTATAGAATAATTTTGTAGGTAGGTAGAAGAAGAAAAGACTAAAGATCAATTAAAAAAAATAATTTAATTTCCAAAGAAAAAAATTAACTTGGCCCGACACGCTGCCGCGTGTCAAGATAAAAAAAGGTTAGGTAGAAGGGTCGTAGGTTTATCACACGATTGTGGGTACGATCTGACAATTTAAAATACCACTCCCCTGGTAGTAGTGTAGTGTTGTCCGGCGCAGTCTTAAGGCTGTAGATTGAGTTCCGGAACTGATGAGGTGGAGTGATCTTCGGAGATGTGGTGTATTTATAGGTGGTAAGTATACTCCGTAGAAAAGAAACCCTGAAATGCACACAATTTAGGCATTCAGCAAAATGTCCGATTTCCTACTATGACTGCAACATAGAACTCAGTAGCGGTGAAAAGTAGTAGGTAATGATCGATGAATATGGGTAGTGGTATTTGATACTAAATAGTGATAGATAATGAAGCAGTCATAGCATTGCACACTTTTTATTTAAAGTTACATATTATATAATATGGGAAGAATAAAAAATATAACAAAATTATTTTCTAATATGTAGGTCGTTGACAGCTTTAGATTTCAATGAAGAATTAGATAGTAAGAAAGATATATATCGGCAGAACCTTTAAATGAATATACATAAACAATCTACACAAAAGAAACTACGTTCTACAATGACTAGCAGTTTTAGCACGTACATATTTTACACTAATGAATTTACTAGGACGGTGAACATGTACTCGTAGGTATTAAAATGAAGCTACGATCATAGCGAATAATGATTGTATAAAATGTAGATGATTACTATGAACTACGAACACAATAGTTATTACCAATTACTACGCAGTAACATAAAATAATGTACAACACTCACCCAAGTGGGGTTTAAACACTAACACTCTTTATATGTATAGGTATACGGCGTTTTTTTTTAGAACAATGTACGCGTTGGTACTATTTAAATTTATATTTAAATTAGGAGTTTATAAAAAAATTTAGGAACAACTCAGCAGTAGCGTAGTATTTCGTCGAGTGCATGATATGCAAAAAAATGTCACGATGAGCGGAACCTGCGAGTGAACGGACGGTAATCCCGTTCATTGCATACACACTTCACTCAATGAATACAGCGTAGGCGATACACAGATTAAAAAATAAAAAGTAACTAATGTTTCTGTATTATTAATTAGTATAATAAGGTAAGTTGTAGGTTTAAGTCTACAGTTTTGTTATTTTAGATATTTAATTAGGTATTAGAATAAGGTTTAAATTGATATAAAAATTACCGTAATAGGTTTAAGATTGTAGTTTTAAAATCGTAGTCTTATAAGATTCCATTACATTGCTCTGCAATAATTGAAGGCGTTACACTCTCGGACAGGGTTGACGTCTGCCCCGAAACTGGCTTCTTCCTCATAACTGCACTTTTTGGTGCTGGCTCGGCCTGAGAGGGAGCCTTTTCTTTGGCCGCAGCTGCCCATGATTGGGTCTTTGCTGCCGCAGGAGTATCGGCTTGCAGGGCCGGTTCATGGACAGCTGGCATCCCCGAAACCGAAGATGGTCTAGGCTCAGCATTGGTCCCCCTCCTCTTTCCCGTTGCTTGATTCCTTTTCCCCTGCACTACTGTGTCAGGGGTGGGCTTTGTCTGAGCAGCATCCGCAGCTCGTCTGCTGTCTGCAGCAAGAGGCGGACGGAGGCGCTGCTCGGGGAGAAGACGGCCTTCCAACGCCGCCAGTTTAGCGTCCATCATGCCCCCAACCGCGAGCATGATGGAACGAGTTAACTCCTCCGGCTGCAGGGATGCAGGCACCAGTAGTGCAGTCGACGACTCAGACACCGCACTAGGGCGCACTTGGGAAGTGCACTCATTTTGCCGACGGAGAAGGTTAACTTCCTCCGTCAGCTTGGCCACCTGCGCGGAGAGGCCCGAGAGCTGAGACCGCAAGGTTATGTTCTCCATCTCAAGCCTCTCAACGTTTGCGTCCACCCCTATCCGGTGGGCGACCTCATCTGCCGCAGCCTGGACTGTGCGCGCTGCCATCCTGAGGCTTCGGACAAAAGACCCCTTGAGGTGGCGAGACTTATCCGCCACCTTTTCGACCGTGAGAAGGTGATGTTTAATGCAGGCACCAATATCGGCCGTTGGCCGTGCCTGCATTTCCTTCTCTAAGTCTTCAACCGACGGAAGACTTCGCTTGGCACGCGTATTGGACGGACATCCCGCAAGCTCTGGGTCTTCCTCTTCAGCCTCCTCTGCGGCACTGGGCGCCAGCTTTTTCTTCTCCTGGGGCTGTTCGCTGCTCACCGCCCCCCCTGTCCGCTTTCGCGTACGCAACGCAACGGACGTTTCGGAGGTGAGTGACATCAGCGAGCAATCTGAGTCGCCACCATCACTCACTGTCCCACCCGGCGCTGGTGTTGCCGGCCGCGAAAAGTGGGCCCGGTTAACCACCACCCTTGTGGCGCTCTGCGCCCGCTGAGTTGGCCCCGACGTTGTGGAGCGTTTGGGGACGAAACCCAATGGCTCCAACATAACACGAGGATTGGCCATCCTCGACACATCCTCTGTAGAACGCACCATATTGTTGGATCCAGAGTGCGCAGAACTGGGCGTGCGTACCCTCTCCATGGTTTCCGTGGTCTCACGGCGTTGTGTTTCTCCCTCTCTTGTATTTTCATTTTTTTTTACCATAATAAATCCCACGAGTGGGGAGGAACTAAACGTCAACCCGGGTAGAGCCCCCCCATTACCCGAGCAAGCGTACATTTTTGTCCAACCAGGGGGTCCGCAGGTACCCTGGCTGGAGGCGCGCCCGCGACTGACCACCCGTCAGCCACGCATCCCATGGCCACGCGCCATAACTGGGGATTAGGGTGATTTTTTATTGAGGTTTTCTTCCTCTCGGGCCGGGCGGTTAAGCCAAGCCCGTCGGTCCCGACAAACGCCGCGAGACATGACCACGACACGTCATCATCGGGATAACGACAACGGCAATGACACTTGAGGAGAAATTCTCCTACCAGTGTCTGCCCGGCGGCAGGGTAAGTGCATGCCGAGCTCGCCTACTCCGGTTATCCTAAGCGGTTCTCGGTGAGAAGCACTTGGATAAGGTGCCACTCCACTGCCAGAATATTCGCCACGAGCAGTAACCCTACCTTGAAATAGGATAAATCCCATTGCAAGGCATGATTACTGCCCGCGCCCAGGGCACACCGTCCCACCAACTTCCGTTCTCCCCGGACGTATCCATAAGAGACTGGAAGCAGTGGGCACACGAGGAGGTTTTCTGACCACGTGCCCCACTTTGGTTATATCCTGAGGTATGGTATCTTACTATGGGGCAATTCAACAGATAAATCCAGAGCATTTCTATTGCAAAAAATGCGTTAGAGCAATTACAGGTACTCCTCCGTTTGTCTCATGTAAATCATTGTTAAAAGGACTAAAAATTATGAATAGTGTGTTTGTGTATTATTGAAATCGGTGTATTTGTGAAAACGCAGCTACAGTATTTACTAGAGCTAAAGATGTTTTTCCTCGCAACATCATAACTAATATAACACTATTTAAAAAAAGTTCCTATGCTGTATGTGTGAAAGTGTTTATTGCTTTGCTGCAAAATATTAGACATTTATCAGCGGCAGAGTTCAAAAACCAACTCAGACTGTGGCTCTTAGAAAAATCATTCTATTCTATTCAATCAAATCAAATTTTTGACTGCACGCGTGGCGCGACGGCTAAGGCGTTGCCGCTTCGTGTCGCGGGTTCGAGTCCCGCGGCGGAAAACTACTTGTGTGACCCATAAATAGTTGTTCTGAGTCTGGATTTAATTTTGTCCGTCTATTATATGTTGTAAAGTACCCTGCGACACAGGGATAAGATTTCCTAGTGCAGGGGTTGTTTTTTAAACAAACTGTGATTTATTTAATCTACTATATAAAAATAAGTCGGGTTTTCCTTCCTGACGCTATAACTCCAGAACGCACGAACCGATTTCCACGGTTTTGCATTCGTTGGAAAGGTCTCGGGCTCCGTGAGGTTTATAGCAAAGAAAATTTAGGAAAAATTTCAACAGAAAAGCGGGAAAATATTTTTTAACGTGAGTGAAACCGCGGGGCATAGCTAGTTAATTATATTATTTGTGTAAAATTTGACATATAGCAATCAAACATTTCGCATACTGTTTATGAGTAAAATTGATGAGACTAATCTAATAGTAAAACCACCACTGTACACTATTTTAAGTGAAATAAATAAATGAATGAATAATATTTAATAACTAAATCTAGATAATGAATGATAAGAATATTAAAAAAAAAACATAAATAATAAGAACAAAAATAATAATATATAATGTGGTTAACTTATTTTTGAAACTAGCTAGGAACTCATAACTAAAAAGTATAAAATAAAATAATTATTTAATAAATAAAAAAACCCAACTGCGTAAATAATGAACCAAACTACGTACATAGACAAAGAACTAAAAAGAAAAAAACAAGCACATAGATGGCCGGTAGTCTAAAATTATATAATGTACTATTGAATGAATAGTATTGAAGAAAATAAAATATATTTTAATAATGGAACATGACAACTGAACAGTCGGGATCCATTGACAAATTAGATTGGCTATCGACTAATGGATCCCGACTGTTCAGTTGTTTTGCCCATTATTGAAATATATTTTATTTTCTTCAATACTATTCATTCAATAGTACATCATATACGCAGTTGGGTTTTTTTATTTATTAAATAATTATTTTATTATAATAATAATAATATTTTAATCCACATTCCATTATAAATATGAAGAAAATGCAAAAATGTTTTTTGCTGTTTGGGATTTGACAACAAACGTCAAGTCCCATGAAAAACGTATCAAAATTATAAGAACACGGACTTGTTATGATTACAAGAGCCAGGAAGAATAACGCACGCCTACCACCTTCGGACTCGTTACCCAGCTCCGCCTCGCAGTCGTCGGTACCTGCAGTCTCCGCACCACCGACCTCCGCAGCAGCGTCGAGCTCGGACGACGAGTTCTTTTCTCCGCCGTCGTCGCTACCACCTGTACGACGACGGCGGGGACGACCTCCGGCCGGCTTGGGAGTACGTCGGGACATTGAAGCTTCGACAAGGATCCCCGCTACCGGTGGTTTAGTGCGCCGCATGCGATGGACAATATTAAATAATGAGAATGTCATGCGCGCTACTATGGGGCGACAGAGGGGGGAACCAATCTCACCGCTTACCGTTCCCGTATGTTGCTATTGTTTCAGGCTCTTGAACCAGATCTGACCGTTTCGGAGCAACGCCTATCCGATCAGGTGCGGGTGCGGGTCATACAGCGGAACCAAATGCTGAATGATCTACACTTGATCGGCTGCGAGCAGAGGCTGTCATCTCCACGTCTGCCGCCGATCGGAATAATGTATCCGCTCCGCCGCCTAATTTGCTACCGGCGCAGGCGGATCCGAGGCCCGAGACGGTGGACTTTGGAGATGCTACCCAGGTAAGCTCCCAGGATAATGAGCATTTGAGGAGGGCTTTGGAAAGTGCGATTTTGGAATATAGGGACATATCTGTCTGTGATAGACCGCAGTTACCACGTTATCCCACGCACAAACGTAATATGGCGCTAGTGGTCGCTCTAGATTGCATGCTAGAACCATATTTTGGATCTAGCCTAGATCTTGCGGATACGCACTCGATTCTTTACTGTGCAGCAGTTGCGGCGTGTCGGGTGGCCCATGTTGGGTTTTCAGGACCCAATAAGTCCACACGACCCACCACTGTCAAACCAGCATGGCAAAAAAGAATCGAGCGACGTATCTCAGCAGCTAGAGTGACCATCGGCTTACCAAATATGAACGAAATGTCATCATTTTGGAAAAATATTTGGTCAGCGCCCATACGTCACACCGATGGACAATGGATTGATATAGTTAAGCGCTCATGTGAACACTTGCAACCTACGCAAGCTATTAACATTACCCCCTCTGATGTGGGAAATGCGGTTCGTCCGACTCATAACTGGAAAAGTCCTGGGCCGGATGGACTGCATAATTTCTGGCTAAAGTGGTTACGAAGCTCGCATGCGTGCTTAGCTACTCAATTCCAAGAAGCTATCGATACTGGCTCCCTCCCACTTTTTATGACAAACGGTATCACTTTTCTGCTCCATAAAACTGGTAGTACCACGGATCCAAAGAATTATCGACCCATCACGTGCTTACCCACTATATATAAGCTCCTTACATCCATTCTGGTGTCAAAATTAAATGAACATTTATATGCCACTCATGTTTTAGATCCTGCTCAGAATGGATGTAGGGTTGGGTCCCGTGGTACTAAGGAGCTCCTCCTCATAGACATGACCGTTAGCCAACAGGTTCGCAAAGGTCGAAGAAGTCTCCGCGGCCTGGATTGACTATAAGAAGGCATATAATTCGGTGCCCCATACATGGTTAGGACGGGTACTAGAGTTGTATAAAGTTGATGCAGCTCTATGCGCCTTTCTTACCTCGTGTATGGGACAGTGGACCACGGTTCTCAGTCTTTCAGGAACCGGAGTGACTCCTTCGATATCCGAACCTATAAAGATTGAGCGAGGCATATTCCAGGGCGACAGTTTGAGTCCCATGTGGTTTTGCCTGGCCTTGAATCCTCTGAGCGCTGTGCTGAAGGATTCCGGGTTAGGTTATCGGTTGCGGAGAGGGGGTGAGACCATTTCTCATCTTCTGTATCTGGATGACCTCAAGTTATATGCTCCGAATAAACCAAATCTGATATCCCTACTAAACCTCACAGAAATATTTAACAGTGATATTGGAATGGAATTCGGTGTAGATAAATGTGCGGTCATACATGTACAGAGGGGTAGAGTTATAAATTCTGATAATTTACAACTCACCGAGAGTTAGACTCACTCAGACATACCTTGGTATGTCTGAGTGTCTAAATATCCCAGATGGGGCCATTAAGCAGTTGGTGAAGGAACGCTTCTTTAACCGCTTGACAAAAGTACTGAAAAGTCTATTGTCAGGCGGTAATAAAGTGCGTGCTTTCAATGGCTGGGTAATGCCTCTACTGGTTTATACCTTCGGCATACTAAGGTGGACTCAAACTGAGTTAGATACGCTGGATCGAAAAGTCCGGAAACGCTTAACGACGTACCGTATGCACCATCCACACTCTTCACTAATGAGATTGTATATCCCACGGAAGTGTGGGGGTCGAGGCTTCCTCAATGCCAAGAACCTACACAACCGTGAGGTATGCAATCTCAGGGAATATTTCCTTGGTGTTGAGTGTGGGATGCATCGAGACGTTACCGCCATGTGGGATGTGAACTCAACAATAATTGTCCCAATAGTCGTCTCCGTGAACGGTCTCATAACAAAGAGCCTCGACCAACATCTTAAGAGGCTCTCACTAGATCACTGGGTCAAGGGCCGGATACAGAAGGTGGCAATTATGGGAACGGCACGCATCGTGAGGAGGTTCCTCACTCTGTCGCCCTGACCACCGGCGGCCTAGGGCGTATAACCCCGCCGCCGGGGGAGCTCTGTTTTTTACGTATTTATTTGTGTATTATTGTTTTATATATCGATTTTATAAGAATAAATATGTATTAAATATGAAAATAAATAAATAAGTTGGAATAATAATAATATCTGGGGACAATGTCACACAGATCATCCTAGCCCCAAACTAAGCAAAGCTTGTACTATGGGTACCAGGCGACGATATACATACTTATATAGTTAGATAAATACTTATATACATAGAAAACATCCATGACTCAGAAACAAATATTCATGCTCATCACACAAATATTTGCACTTACCGGGATTCGAACCCAGGACCACCAGCTTTGTAGGCAGGAGCACTACCAACTAGGCTATGGTGACCGTCAATTATATTATTTGTTTATTTAATACACCACTATCATCATTTATATATCGATATACACTATAATATTTCTTACTCCGTACTGCTATTGGGTGTTTTTCCTAACGTAAAATGGAGTGAATTTTACGTAATTCTGTTAAATGACTAGAAGTACTGTGATTTAACAGAACAAATAAATGAGAACAAACAAATTAGATGAGCTGCTCTTTCAGTGAAAAAACCCATGTCTTACATTTCATTTAGGCACTGGTTCTCAAAATACGCGATGAAACACTAGGTAGCCTAGCCTGATGATTTTGTAATTCCTACTGCCATGCTCCACTATACTATTTTGGTTAGTTTCCAACACGCCTTAATCCGCAACCATAGCGTCAAATAACATACTGGGACATTATTCACACACGGCCATCTGATCTCAAACTAAACAGGACTTGTACTATGGAAACTAGGTAACTGATATATTACATACTAGCTGTGCCCCGCGGTTTTACCCGCGTTAAACTTTATAAATTATCACAGCTCCTCCCCCGTAGGTGATAGCGTGATAATATGTATATATTTTAACTATATGCTGACCCGACCTCTTAATAATATTCATGCAAAATTTGGAGTAAATCCATGCATTACTTTTCGAGTTTAGCCCGGACATACATACAGACAAACAGAAAAACAGACAAAAATTCTAAAAACTATATTTTTGGCTTCGATATCGATTGTAGATCACGCCCCAAGTATCATTAAAAAAAAAATATTCAATGTACAGTTTTCACTTAGTACAATTTTATTATATGTATAGATACTACTTTTCTTTTGTAAATACATACTATATAGAGCTAGATAATTACACCCAGACTCAGGCCAAACAGACATGTTCATGCACACAAATATTTGTCCTGGGTGGAAATCGCACCCACGACTTGCGGCGTGAAAGGCGAGCATTTGCCAACCACACCAAACGGCCCGTCACAATGCATGGGACAAACGTTGTCTTTTAAAATATATCGACAATGTACCAGTAATACAATTTTGTTCGTAAAGCTAAACATTTATTAGTACTCGGAAACAACTTTGTCAATAGGTAACTAGGTAACAATAATTTGTGTATTTATTAGAGCCAAGATAAGGTAATATCAAGGGCACGGTAGCTATTTATTTATAAGCCAGACCACCTTATTAAATACTGTTTGCATGGAAATGACAAGTTCTGTAAACGTCTGTTATTAGTCTCTTATGAATTATTAATTTCGTACTACAAAATAAAGACAGGCATATTATGTCACTGACGTCAAACTGGGATATTTATATTTCGAATGGAATTATATTTCTAAATTATGAAAATGATTAAGTCAGGTGGATATATGAACATATTGAATGTACAGTCGCCAGCACATCAACCTACCCCAATCTGTTCCCCAATTTATGCTTATGTGATAAAGTAGAAAATCTATAAAAGAAATTTGACAGATTGGGGTAGCTGGATATGCTAGCATCAGTACCTACTTTGTATAATTAATCGTATCGAGGACTCGTATATGAATGTATTAAATATACGTCGCATAATTATAAACGTTAGTAATACCTGGGTTAAGTTACCTATAGAGACGCCATTAAAACAATTGATCAATTGGATCAACTCTCTTTTGACCGAAACACTATTTATTTAGTTTGCGCGATTTAGCCTTTGCTGCATTTTTAGTCATGCTCTTGCAGAGCAGGTTGTTAATTTTTAATGCTAATGATTAATGTATACTATTAAATCACCCTGCTATTTTAGTCGTGCATGCTTACATTTATGTACATCTTGATAACAATAATAATGATAAGTGAGAAAGCGGAGATTCCTAAGACAAGCAATCCTTTGCTTAAAAGGTAAGCCTTTTGTAATCGAAATAAACTATTTATAATTATAATTATTATTAAAGAATATCGCCTCGAATAAAATGGAAAATGTTGTGGATGACGTCGGTAATAAACGACTTAAGTAAGTTGTAGGGGAATGTCTATTCCGTCTTTTTTTCCAACTGATGTTTTACCTGCTGAACGCTCTAAAGTTCCAGAAACAACTCCCATAACTTCTGAAAGAAAATTAAAAGGACACGTTACAAAATTATAGAAATGGCTGACATTTAAAAATAAACAAAAGTAAAAATGATTATTCCAGGTATTGCATACAAAATAAGAGTACAAACCTACATAATACAAAAAACTTGAGTGTTGTCAAGGGACACCCGGACGGAATGAAGTTCCTTTATTATTTTTTATTATGTACAGACGCCAGCACATCCATCTGCCCCAATATGTCAAATTTCTTTTATAGATTTTCAACTTTATCACAAAAGAATAAGGTTTACTTTCAAATGGTGAAATTTGACAGATAGGGGTAGCTTGATGTGCTGGCGTCTGTACAAAAAACCTGTATACACCACCAAAGATAATTGTCGCGACACCACACTGTTCAATGCGAAATAGAAAGTCGAAACGAAAATATCTGGCTTGCTTTCTAAAAGAGAGAGAGAGACAGACAGACAGAGAACATGCGCACGCCGGCGCCGCACTGCTTACAATAGCTTACTATAACAAAAAGAGTGGTTACAACTTTTCGTCTTAATTTTTCCCTATCGCAACGCGCGGTAAGGAACTTCGTTCCAAAAAGAAAAAGTCTAACTGCTAGGCTATCTCGTACCTTTAGGATTTACTTAGACTTAGTCTTTACAAACATACAACTAACAGAGACAAGCCTACCCAGAGCCAGAACTATGCTTTGGTCACAGAAATAGTTGTCTGTGTGGGAATTGAAGTAGTAATGACACGACTGCCACTAACCACACGCCACACATCCCGTTAATGCCAATGCACGCCTAAAAGCATGTTGGCGTAATAGAATTGTTGCCTCTTAAACACACTAACAATAATAAATATAAAAATCCATGCTATTAATGTTCAGAGCGGGTTAGATCATATTTGTTTTACATGAAACGTTTTGCCACGGGTCGATTTTTTGTTTACGTAACTTATAATATGTAATGACAAAGTAGATGAAGGACGCAGACTCTAAACCGACAGAATAAAGCAATTAAGCTGAGTCTTAACTTTTCACGTCAGAATTGTTTAAGCGCCTAGGTAACGGTGATATTTAATTTTGAAAGTTGAAAGCAATTAGTTTATGATTAATATTATCAACGATTTAAACTTTCTGTTAATGTTAGGGACTTTTTAATTTGTTATTTACTTGATTTTAACAGATACGTTGTATAAGCAGAGCCATGAGCTGTAATTTAATAATAATATCCTGAGACATTATTCACACACGGCCATCTGATCTCAACCTAAGCAGAGCTTGTACTATGAAAACCAGATAACTGATAAACTACAAATACTACTTTTCTTTTGAAAATACATACTTATAGATAATTACACCGAGACTCAGGACAAACAGACATGTTCATGCACACAAATATCTGTCCTGGGTGGGAATCGGACCACACAACCTCTGGGCGGCGTGAAAAGCAACCATTTGCCAACCGCGCCAACAGGCAGATTTTTCATATCAATTTTAAAAGAAGAGTAACTCGTCTTACGTACTCTTAGTTCCAACATCGCGTGATTGTTAGATCTAAGATTTCGTATGGCTCATGGTTCTAATTTTTACAAGACGCCTGTTTGGAGTATCCAATTCTCTCTAGTCCTGGCAGCTTTGCTTTCTCACCCCAGGTGCTACCAGATCCATACTGTTGTTCGCGATTTGGAGTGCAGAAAATCACGGCGTAATACAACAAGCCCGGAGCCACTTACGTGCAGGATTTAGACAAAGCCCAATTTTCATCACACAAGAGCTCTTAATCTCGTTCCATCGCCATATGGCTTTTGAATATCGGACTCTTTAATTCAATAGCGGTCAATTCTGCAGGAGATGTTACGGTACATAAGCGTAACATAAAACAAAAACAAGTCCTCCGTCGTCTAGTAGAATCGAAAACTACGACTAGCAGAGAGGTCGGGTGATGATGATGTATCTGGCAGACAGTAGCAGTTGTGCTAACTATCGCCGTCCTTAAGCCATCCACCTTGCCTACTTTGACGGGACCACCAACGCCTATTGCGTATCTACTGTGGGTTAATTTCAACACCGAAGCCTCTTTTAATCAACGATAGGCAAGAGTTACCGTAGTCTTGTTCTTAACCTATATATATACCTATGATACGTCTAGCCAACGTTAGCTGTGCGAACTACCGCCGCCCTCTAAGCTTACCTTGCCTACTTCGCCGGGTGCACTTATATATATTACAAAGTATCTACTGTGAGTTGCTTACAACGCCGAAGCGTTCTTACGATAGCCAGGACTACATCGTCATCATATTAGCTAAAAGACGTCCACTGCAGGACAAAGGCCTACTCCAAAGATCTCCACAATTGCCGGTCTTGCGATATTCGCTTCCTCATCATCATGATCATCGGTTCATCTTGTAGGGGGCCTGCCCACGCTGCGACTTCCGGTTAGTGGTCGCCACTCGAGAACCAGCCAGGACTTATAGTTTTATTCTAATACATCTAGAATGTCAAAAAGCTAGTTTTAGATAAATCTATATCAATTTATTTACATCAATGAATACTTTATCAAATACTGTGAACCAAGTGTACTGAAATCGAGGGTCAATAAGGACAGAAACAAGAGTTAATCTATGTAGAAAGCTCTCCATAGGTACCCTTATGACGTATTATATCAAAAACGTTCCAACCCACAACATGTCCAAAAATGAGTTATCTACACCAGTGAGGTCAGCGTGCATAGTTCTTTCATTATATCGAAAACGTTCTAAGGTACCTTGCTTGTATGGGTAAAAGTAACAATAGGGTTCCAACCCACACAACGGAAGGTCTGAATATAAAAAACACTGAAATGTTCCAAACTATTTGAAACCATTTTGACATATTTGTTTTCTATGGCGTGGCTCTTTTCTTTTTTCCCCTAAAATGAGCTAAGTAACTTGAAACGTTTTTGTTCAATTGTACTTTTGATATTGCTTACATTATAACTATCACGGAAATGATCTAAACAGTTTGGAACAATTTTGAGAAATACCTGTAATTATTAAAGGAGCCCAGGAGGTAGGGTCCTGTTTGGCTTATTACATAAAAAACATTTTGAATAAAGAGGTTCAACATTTAGTTCTGTGGAGCGATTCATGTGGTGGCCAAAATCGCAATATAAAGATAACTCTGTTATTGAAGGCTGTTCTGGAAAGTCATCCCACTTTACAAACAATTACATTTAAATATCTACAGCCAGGGCATACATTCCTGCCAAATGATACGGATTGTTCGAAAATAGAAACAAGCTTAAAATTGCATCCCAGACTCTACACTGCCGACGATTATATAAATGTAATAAAAAATTGTAGAATTAAGAATCCCCTAATAGTAAAGAAGATGGAAAGTCAACATTTTTTGGGGACACAAAAATTAGAGAAAAACATCGTGAATAGAAAAGTTTCTGTTGACAAAAATAAAATAAATTGGCTGAAAATTAAAGAAATACTTTTGAAAAAAGAAAAACTGTACTCGTTATTTATCAAAACTACAGAAGGTTCAGAAGAGATCAATATAATGAAAAAGATAAAGGGCAAAGTATGTCCTATAATCGAAAGTTTGTTGTGTCCGCTATATCCCAATGGAAAAGAGATTGCCCAAGTAAAATTGGATGATCTGAGATCCTTGTACCCCTTCATTCCAAGAGATTGCTTACAGTTTTACAAAAACCTCAAAGGAAATGATAATGTCCTGGATGATGTAGATGGATTAGGCACCACTCCTGATTTTGACATTGAAAATTCGGAAGAGGAGTGAATTTTATGTTATATGTTTACAATTTTATGTTTTTATAGAAGTTTTTTAATTTTTGTAGGAGTTTTTCATTTTTGTAGAAGTTTTTTTCGTTTATTTTTTCTTATGTACTTAACTATAATATTAATATTAAAGAATTGATTGCTGATTATGATTACTTTTATTATTTATTTTGCCTCGAATTCCTATCCATGATATTAAAATACGTAACAATAATGCATGTTTCATCTCTTATATCTTTTAAATTGCTCAGTCGATTTAAACAGAGTTTTCACTACCAGAAGGATGATGAAATGGTGAAAGGTGAGGATGGAGTAAGTATATAATTTTTGGTCAAACATTCATGTTTAAATGACCAGGCAAACCATTTATTTCTACTATTCAAACGTTTGGAACATTTTTGAGAAAAATATTCTGTAACTGCCTTAAGCAAATCACAATTAATTAAAAACGTTCCACGTCTTATTTTATCGATTATCTGATGATGTGATATAAATAAGTAAATTTTTAACTACTAAAATAAAAGAAAAAAAAACCTTAAAACGACTCCCATTATCAAATTCGCGATATATTGGTCTGTTACTGAACATTACTCTGTTCAACTTAAAATGAAGACTACTCAATTTGAATGTCATATGGGCTGAAACGTTTTTAATATAATACGTCCATTTTTAATCCTCTATTTTTTTTTTTTTTTTTTTTTTTAATAAGTATGTTGTTTATTTACTCAAGGTTAATAAATCTAATAAAACAAATTTATCATTCCAATAAAAACTATTCTAGTAATTAAAATAATTAACGCTAAATTAAAAACTAAACTCTAAAAATATCAAAATCGAAATTCGTGCCAGTGGGTAACGTTCCTAGAATGCTGGCAGCATTGCCACGTTGTATAGCAATGCTCAGTTGTTGAGCTAAATATAGGCCAGCATTTCGGGAACGTGTCGTTTCTCCTAGTCGAGCTGCCGTGTCTCTATAGATTTCTTTGGCCCCCGGTCCCCACGGCCCCAAAGTTTCAACCCCAAAAGGCGTAAATATATAACTGCTATTAAGCGTGCTATATTTGCGCCTCTTAAGGCTCTCAGCTGATTCAGCCGCCGCACCAGCCCTTATTTGAGTCCCGGCAAGATGAGAAGGCGCAAGGGTGTCCACGCAGGTAGCGTCCCACACCAGAGGCCGGCCCATCTTCCATGGGATGAGAGTCATCCCATCGGGTCTTTTCCCATCGTCACGCAATAAACCTGACGGCTCTAAAATAGCGGCGTAGTTTGCGGTGGTAAAAGCCCGGCGGATGATGTCATTTAGACTGGCGTGGCGGGGAATCCGCCCAGCGCTTTTGCTGCATGATAACCCGTGGTGACCGAGCTGGCCGACGACAACTCCACACTGGCAAATATGCGGTGCACAGCACGATGCGCCCAGACGTAGGGAAACTGCAATTCGGAAAGAGGTGCCGTCCATTAAAGTGCCTGTGTTAGGCGATGGAAGGGCCTGAAGCCACAAACCCGACTCCCATTCTGCAACGGCTAAAAGACGGGCACGATCTGCGGGGCTAGAATGCGTTTGTATGAGTTGCTTCCGTACTAGCTCGCAGAGCGGCCTGTCCCATTGTCGCTGGGATGAAGTGTTGGTTGGGAAATCGGTATTTGGGCAAGCTAAACACCATTCACTCCTGGCCTCCGCCATGTTACTTACGTTTAAATTACTTAAAGACGTCGCAAGAATTTTTTCGGTTAAAATTTGTGTTCCATGAACGGAGGAGAGGAATGCAGGAAGAGCTACATCGGAAATAGCCCTGACGCCAAGACCCCCCAATCGCACTGGGAGTGAAGCCTGCAACCATGCTCGCTCTTCAAAATTTATGTTCAAAACGGTTGCCAAAGTCTTTTTCACGATATTGTCTAAGTTTTGTAGTAAGTCAGTGTGCTTCCAAAGTTGACAACATCGCAAAATATATGTAAAATTAGGCACGAAAAGACAGAATTTTAAAATAGTAAAGGCCATGTGCATATTAATTTTTGATAAACGGTCCGAGCACTCTACAAAATTTTGAATTTTGGTATCGATAAAAGAAGGAATGAATTCGTCAAAGATAGGAGAGCCCAAAAGACACAACGAAAATTTGTCAACAATTTTTATATTCGGTGCCAAAATGTTAAATTTATTGATTACCAAATCTTTGGAAGGGCAGTCGTCTGCAACAAAAAGCTCACATTTGGAAAAATTTAGTTCCAGACCTATGTGGCGAAACTCTTCTATTAGAAAACATAGGTCATTATAAACGGTCTCAACTTTACCGGACATCGTCCCATCATCCAAATACCAAACATTAAGCTTAGATTGAAGACGTTGAATGATGGGATGAATGGCAAGGCTAAATAATGCTGGACCAAGAGGATCACCTTGCTGGCATCCAACAGCAGAAGAAATTTCGTTGCCGAGATACGTCAATTTAGAAGGTGAGCTATAACATTGCCAGATAAAATTATATAAATTTGGGATTTTGTCCTTTACTTGTGTCAGTAGAGCTCCCCTATCCACCGAGTTGAAGGCATTCTTCACGTCCACCTTAAGCAGCACCTCTCCGCGGTTTTGTTCTAAAAACGTCCGCACGGAATGAACAGCGGCTTCACAACCACCTCGCGAACCAAAACCAAGCTGCACGGGCTGAAACAGATCCGATAAATGAGAAGATGTTTTTTTGCAGCAAATTTTGGCTGCGAGGCGTCGATAAGTCATTCCGACGGCGATAGGTCGTATTCCACCATCTTTCTTTTTAAGGGCACAAAGATTGGCACCATATAGTACTTCGGTGACATCTCTATTGACCCGACCCGACAACATGAGGGTGACCAGAGCCGTCAAATCCTTCAAAAGCGTATCTCCAGTATCACCACTCACTCCGCACAGTAAATCTTTTAGATGTTGTGGTCTTAGGCCATCTAAACCACCTACGGAGCAGCTCTGGAAGGACTCAACGGCAGCAGCCACTTCCTGGGTGGTCACTTCAACGTCCCCAGAGTCTTCCGGTACCTCGGGAAGTTGGTAACCAGCAACGAAAGGCGGATGTTTTCCCTTTAAAATCAAAAAAGTTTCTTCGTTAGAGGGCGCCATTGTATCGCTGGAGAACAAAATTCGGGCAGCACCTTTTATATCTCCATCACCAACTCTGCTCTCTACAGCTCTATAGGTAGCAGAGTCGGTAACAGGCCTAGAAGTAAAATTAAAATTTTGATTGGGGTGCAAACTTATAGCCGAACGTAAATTTTGTTCATCCGTTATGCCATACTTCACGCAGTTTTCTTTTACTCTCGTAGTCAACGATTTTTTGTTATTTATTTCACGCTTGACGTGAAGTACGGCATATGGGAAAAATATCAAATGTTCCCAGGCGCGCTTTGTGTTTGTATCAATCACGGCCTTAATAGACTTTGATAAAGCAGCGGCGACAGAGAGGCGAGCACCGCGAGGGATTCGTTTTAAAATAGGTTTTGTAATTTTACATTGCGAAAGAGTTTTCCAAAAGAATTGATCGGGTGTAGACGTATTATTTTGGGTTTCGAAACAATTTGGAGCCGAAAGGGGTAGGTTAACATTTTTGTGACTTTTTCCCTGGTGTATTTTTAAGCCTCTCTGCCCCTTGAAAAGACGTACCTGGGAACATTCAGGGCACTGCACTAAGTCCTCCAGTGACACAATATTTTGCACATTGTTGGTCTGAACGCACCGTGGCATGTCCGGGGAATCAATAATACTTAATATAGGATTAACAACTCAAAAAACAATAAAATTAAAACTCCTGAAATAAAAACTAAAAACATAAATAATTAAAAATGACACAATTACACCACACGAATGTCTTTTTGATGTCCTCTATTGCGCAGACTCCGAAACCGGCAGCGTCTTTATTTACTGTTTGATTGGACGCCTGTCTTTTAACGGCTGCATCCCGGCCAATCACTAAAATGGGAATTGCCATAGCAACCAAATGTCGTTTGGTGAGCGGTGTCAAAACCACCTGCTATTAGAATAGTAATAAAATGTTTATAAAACGCAAACGCAGCGACGCCCGTCTTCTCCACTGCCTACCGGAACTTAAAATTTTGCAGTGGAATAACGCATCGCATCAAAAGGCACTACTTTCGGCCTAAAATTATTTATTTCGATGGGCGACAGTTCTTATCGGTCGTGTCAATATTTTTTTTTTAAAAATCCTCTATTTGTATTCACCCTATTTACTGTACCTAAGTATTGAAATTCCAAGTACCTACTAGACATTCAAGAAATACCTTTGTAATAAGAAACATCTTGAAACAAATTTGCATAGTATTCTCGATGTTGGGTCCAAACACTGGACTAAATGTCAAAACAAAATTATTAGTAGATTCTGTAATATTATCCTGTCGCATGCGGCCAAACGGAAGGAGTTTGAGTTCTTTTGTGCCTCTTTAGAACGCAACTAGGGAAAATATGTTTTTGGGCATTTTACGCTACGGGAAAGCCTTATATAAAATAAAAAGTTTGCAAAGAGAACAACTACATCGAGCAATCGAGTTTGGCGAGTAAAGGAGATACCCCATTTCAGGCCTAACCGTTACATCAATCAGATATGTACCAAAAAATCCGTCTATTTTTCGTAAATCATCCACCGAAATCTTAGCCTTAATTACAATGGCCAAGTTTAGAAAATAGGCAATTCAATATTTTTTGTTTTAAACAGCCTATGTAAACCGCTACACCACTTATTTCATTCTATGTCACTAACTTCATAAACGCTAGTAATCCATCTATAGAGCACACCATAAAAATATGATCGATTATTAGTAAATCGATACTTTTACAAATAATTAAATAAGACTTCATTGTTTTAGTCTTATTATTTATTTAGGAATTACAATAAATGTATAATAAAAAATGTGTCGAATCAAGTATTACAAATGTAAGCTGAATTAAAAAACATTAAAAGCAATAAATAATCGATAAAATCGATTGCATCACGGATTGCACTTATAAACAAGGTTAAATACTCTTTGCTTATAAACGTCAAATGTCAGTCTGTCAATTGTCATGTAGTCGTATTTTTGCGTATGTTTTTCTGTATTTCTGTAGGTATTTCTCGAGATTTATTATATCATTTGACCTCTGTTCGAATATTGGACTCCGAAATTGATTGCCTCCTTATTGACCCTTGCTTGAACATTGGATATCGTACTCTGCCACCCCTGCTGACCTTTGCTTAAAAATCCGGATCTGGACTGGTTGATTCATAACGACATCATGATCATGAGCCTGTGCATTCATTGTGGAATAGCAACGGATCGCTGCAACACAATAGGAAGGCGTAGAATGGAAAATGAAGTTATACTTTCAATTGTACAGGAATGGCTCGCGCCTCGAAACGGTTAGTATCCGATATTTATGTAAACAGTGTAATCGCCTATGTTCAGTTGCGTGTTGATGGCTGTATTTTAAATATGAAACCAAAATGTGCATATTCATATTCGAAGATATATGACATCACTAATACAGACAGAACCTGCCAATTACAGCCTTTCCTGCACTATACTAATACAGACAAACTGTTAATTACAACCTATCAATTCCATCTCTCAGTGAGGAGGATGGTGTCCCTGCAGTGGAATCAGAATAAAGCTACGTATATTTAACCAATTGTGCCTCTTAGATAATAGTAATAGTCAAATAATAAATGTTTGCTTTTTTCAGGTTAATGAAAATGGCTTTATCTGTCAAGCCTGCTGGAATAATACCAATGCTGTATCTCGTGATAGAAATGTAACACAAAAGAGTGAACAGACATACACATGACACCAACAAGTGTGTATTCATTGTGGACATTTGCTTCTGAGAAGAGATTGTTGCTACCAACTTAGGACTGGTACAGTATAAGAATGCAGAATACACAAAGTTATAAAAGAATGGATCCTACCACACACGGTTAGTATATTAATAATCTTATTTATGGTTTTTAATAACATACTTTAGTTTTGACTGCCCTCATGGTCTATTGTTTAGGCCATAGTTTTATTGGATTTATCCATTCATAATCTCAGTAGCAGGAGAATCTAGAAATGTGCCTCACCCTTATTATGTAGAACTTAAACATAGATGGCAAGATGTGGGTGTAATGTTACACCTGTGCATTCAGGAACATAATCTTGTGTCTATATTAGTATAACAATACCTACTTTAGCTTTGTTTTGATAATAAGGGCATAAAAATGTTTTTTGGTATGTATAATCATTTAAGTGAATAAGAAAGATGGTTTGATAATTATCAAGCTCCTACATCAGGATTACTCATTCACAAGATTTCTTTAGATCAATCTTTCAAATTGGGCAATAACACATCACATATCTGGTGCCACTAGTTAATGTAGATAAATTATTTTCAGGTGGGTGCTTCAAGTGCTGTCTATCATTCTTGTTGGGTGCGAGCAAATAGAGCATCCCAGCATTTAAGTACAGGGCTGTCAACATCTCGTGCATGTTCATCAGCTGTTGATGAGCCAGATAGTGAGAACATTCCTCATGTAGAAGAACCTTCAACAAGGCTAGAAACTAATTCTGCACCAAGGGCACCAACTGTTGGAACTGTTATTGTTTTACCGACTGACTATTTTAGAGCTGTGGCAACTGAAAGTAGATGTTTTGTGGAAGGATGTCGCAGACATCAAAGAAACACAGTAACACTTAAAATTATAATTCCAAGCAATTGATGTAGATACTAATAATGTTGGCGAGTTTCCTGAACTAACACAGAAGCACATAACAAATTAAACAGGCTCGTTCTTACCATGGGGAGCATGTGAGAGAAAATGGCTTATATATCATAGAAGTGTGTAGAGAGGTGGACGGTAACCTACAGCAAGAGCTGTCGACATCAGGCTCAACCTGGATGTTATTGTATTTAAGTTAATTGTAAGTTGATTAGTAGTCGGATGTATTTCGTTTACATCCTAGTCGACACTTTACTTAGTGGAAGGAATGCTAATATTCAAAATTATTGCACATGTATCATTGGAAAAAGAACGGTTGGTTGCTGTGCCCACACCATGAGCATAATATGGTATCTTGGTTGGGCATGGCACAACGGTAGTCAATTGCCTCCTGCACAATTTTTCGATACAGTGTTATTAAATTATGATAAGCCTAGTGAAGAAGTGGATTAATAAAACCATTACTCACAATTATGTGTTTTTATTTTAAAATATTATTATTGCCATTTCAGATTACTGTAATCTGAGATTTTATCAAATACTAAACAAATAAATAATAATAAATGAATGAATATTTTTGTCCCAATTAAATAAAATAAAGAATTTTGGAACAACAAACCCAATGCAAGCTGAACCCAAACTAGGTAGAGCATGTACTTTGGCAACCAGCTAACTGATAAAGATGCTTATGTTTCTAAATGCAAATATAAATAAATTACACACAGATACTGAACAAATAACCTAGCTTATTACACGAAACATTTGTCCTGGTTGCGGACCTACAAGACCAACAGTAACAGTAGTTAGAATAATAACAAATGCAAGTCAGTAGTGTTTTAAGCGGGCCTTGTCTAATAAATGTAGTTATCAGTAAGATCAATCATATAAATCTGCAGTCACACTGTAAGAGCTTTTTTATGTAGAAACGTACTTACTTATGTAGGGCATGTGCGTTCCAGATTGATAAATATAGCTAACAATGTCTCAAAAATATCATTAGGGTAATTAAATAACACGGTCGAGTTATTTAAATACAAAAATATATTAGAGAAATGTCCAAATCGGTAAAAGCAGGCATTTACTTTTAGGTTCAATATAACCTAAAAATTAACAGTAAATGTCTGTTTTTAGCAATTTGGCCATTGCTGGTAGACGTGAAAATTGGGCTCGTGAAATCTTTCAAGATGCTTTAATTTATGGCCAAATTCCAGCTCTGTAACGCCAGGCCTGAGTTTCTATGGAGTTTGGGTTTCTCCTATTATTAAAAGTAATAAAAAAATAAGTCGACATTCTTCCGCAAATTCATAATATTTTATTCATTCATTATCATAAATACATAATATTTGTAAAACAATTATAGTAATAATACTTTAGTTTGATATATTGCTAATGAAAATGGTAGTATATTTTTGACCAGAAATATTTTTTTTCTCGGAAATGTTATGAATATTGTTTATGAGAGGAAATCATATAGTAAGACATTAAGAAGCTGGGTCTAAAATATCTACGTGGCTTTAGTTAGCTCATTGAATTCTTAGGAATAATAACAGTAACCATGTCTGCAGAGTAGGTAATTAAACAGGCATACTAATCATATAAAATGTTCTGTTACAGCAGTTACACAAGCTCTCAAAACACTATTGCTAAAAAACATTAAAATACTAATCACACTAATATTATAAAGGCGAAAGTTTATGAAAGCATGAGTGTGTATGTTCGTTACTTCTTCATGTCTAAACGGCTAAAGCGATTTTAGTAAAATTTGGTGTGGAGTTAGCAGACACCCTGGATTAATTCATAGGATTTATAAAGTTTAACGCGGGTAAAACCGTGGGGCACAGCTAGTAATTAATAAAACTATTTTCTTTCACATTTATGTGCTTAAGAAGATATCTTTACTTCTGGGTGTTGCGTTACAAGGTAGGTACGTAAATCCAAACTAGGCACGAATTTATCAAATTAGCACTAGGTAAATAGGTTCTTCCTTTTCTGACTATCGGCCCATATCCATATTACCTTTCCTCTACAAAGTCCTAGAGCGTCTTATCCATTCCCAATTGAGTTTATTCCTGTGTAAAAATTGTCTCCTTAATCCGTGTCAGTCCGGGTTCCGTCCCGGCCACAGTACAACCACAGCCTTGATCAATATTACGGATGATATACGACTGGGCATGGAGTGTGGAAAGTTGACGGTGCTTGCGCTGCTAGACTTTAGCAACGCATTCAACACCGTGGACTTCGACATTGGCATATTACGCTCTCTTAACATATCTCCAACGGCAATTGATTGGTTTCGTAGTTACCTGTTTGGTCGTCGGCAACGTATTCGCATCGAGGAGTCTTATTCTTCGTGGTGCTATACTACTCCAGGCGTGCCACAGGGTGGCGTTTTATCTCCATTACTCTTCACGATATTTATAAATTGTATTTCCTTTAATTTAACTTCTTCCTACCACCTTTACGCAGATGACCTACAAATTTATACTCAGGCACCTGTAGAACGACTTAGTGAAGCAATTGGTATAATCAATAGTGACTTAGGCCGAATAAGTCAATGGAGTGCGGAGCATGGTCTTAAAGTGAACCCCATTAAAACCCAGGTTATTGTCATTGGTAGTTCGCGCATGATATCCAAGGTGGACTGGACACAGATCCCCCAGATTATCTTTAATAATACCATAATACCTTTTAGTGACAATGTAAGAAATCTAGGGGTTTACTTCGACAAAACATTTTCATGGGGTCCACAGCTTGAGCAGACTAGTCGCAAATTATATGTGGTTCCTTGCGAAGAATGCGTAATTCCCTTCCAACCGCCACTAAAATTGCACTAGCTCAATCTCTTCTTTTCCCCATCCTTGACTATGCTGCTGCCAGTTATCTTGACCTTACAGAGGACAAACTTGATAAACTCGAGCGCCTTCAAAATTTCTGTATAAGATTCGTACTTGGACTCCGCAAATACGATCACGTCACCGAATTTCGAAAAAACACGAGTGGTTACCAATCCGACTTCGCCGTAATTCTCACATACTTTGTCTGCTTTACAATATTTTGTTTAATCCAACAGCTCCTATTTACCTTAATCAACGGTTTGAATTCGTTTGTGATACACATGCTAGGTCTTTGAGATCATCAGAGAACTTAAAACTACATATTCCAGTGCACTCTACAGATTTTTTTGATAAATCTTTTTCTGTCCAAGCAGCTCGGCTATGGAATTTACTTCCTGTAGAAATAAGACGTGCACAAACTCTGACTTCCTTCAAAATTTCTTTAAAAAAACACTTTTTATCTCTTTAAATTATCTTCATAATTTGTCTTTTTACCTGCTTTTCGTAACCTCCTTTTTCAATACTCCTTAATTGAATAGATGCATAATATTTTGTATGTATAGTATATTATTTATTATAGTATAGTATTATTAGTATTTAGAATATAAGTATGTTTATGTAAATTGTATATAAGTACATAACTTTGAATATTTGACTGCACACTACAACTATCGCCTTTTCTGTCTTACTTTTTCCTTGTCCACCCAACGGCTGTCTGGAAGAGATCGCTACAAAGCGATAAGACCGCAGATTGTACCTGTATTTGCTTATTTGTAAGTTATATATTGTTTCTTTTGGTGCAATAAAGTGTACTCTATCTATCTATCTATCTAAATACAGAATTCTCGCAAAATTGTATCCAATATTGCACAGTAGGTATACATTTTCGCAAAAATTTATCACTGAATCCATTCAAGAGGCCGGGCATCGAAATAATACCTAATGGACACGATCAATTAATTGTTTATTCTTCAAGAAGCCCATAAGAACCTTTCTAGTAAATAATAAGATTAATCTAGTCTACCATCGTCAAGAACGTTATACTGGTTTGTATAAAATTAAAAAATAGTTTTGAAATGTTTCGTACATTCTATAAAAATCGGAATGTTAATACGGTCACTAGTTCAGCCATCAAGTAGAAATAAATTAAATAGTAAAAGTCAGAAATACAGACGAATAATATTGTGATTCTATTACATCAGCCAATATAAGGCCCCGGCATGGCACCTCTCCGTGAGGCTATAAAATATTGATGGCTAAAGTCACGTGACTTGCTAGTTAAAGTACAAGAACTTCCTTTGAAAAAAAGAAATATAGTACAAAGAAACAGAAGTCAAAGTAATAAAGAAAAATTCTGTGAGTCATTTATGAATTTAAACTGAAGAGACACTTACGTTACGTTACTGTTTTTTTTTTATTATTTTTTTTTATATCAGACTGCGACAAACGAGCATGTGGGTCACCTGATGGCAAGTGATCACCGCCGCCCATGGACACTCACGACACCAGGTGCGTTGCCGGCCTCTAAGAGTCAGCAAACAAGTGTTGCTGACCCTTCCCCCCACCACAATGAGCTCTGGCGACCTTACTCACACTCGAAAACACAACATCAAAATTATTAACGTTGCACTGATATGCATATTTTTCAGTTGGGTTTTGTTAAGGCTACCCAAAATTTTTGTTCTTCCAACACATTTTACAGTATTCAAGCTGAAAAGTCTCGTATCTTATGAGTTAAGCGCTAGTTATTCGTCGTCACGTGACCTGACTACTAAACAGGCTTTACGTGTTTGCACAATAAAGTGAAACAACAGATTTATAAAGCATTTCGCCAAAAATGGTTAAGGTAATTTTCGCTACAAATGTAGGCACTGCAAAATGTTAATATTTTTACTAGCTATTTTCTATATTTCATGTAATATCCTATATTTATTCCCTCTTGCACCCAAGACGGAATACAACTTGAATTTATAAACTTATGGATACCATTTTTAGCAACAAATCCTCGTTCAATACCTACTTTTTTTATCTCTATAATAACTTATACCGATGTTTTCTATTCCAAATCTCTATATTCTTTTAGTGGTCCAAACAAATATCTATTAGGTTTGTCGCCATCGGTCAAAAACCAGTTTGGCAGATGGAACTAATAACGAATGTTACTGTAATACTGAACAGGGAGGGCAAAGGCTACATTTTTATAGATTTTTGAGTGGACCCACCACTCAAAAATCTATAAAAATGTAGCCTTTGCCCTCCCTATTCCATTGATTTCATAAAAAGAAGGTGTTCTATATACTGATACTGAAAGCTATTAAATAGGCAAGCGTGACGAATTAGGACATCAATAATTACTTTTTTTAAATAATTTTAAATGACGGGCCTGTTGGCGTGGTTGGCAAATGCTTGATTTCACGCCGGAGGTCGTGGGTTCGCTTCCCACCCAGGACAGATATTTGTGTACATGAACATGTCTGTTTGTCCTGAGTCTGGGTGTCATTTATCTATACAAGTATGTATTTACACAAGAAAAGTAGTATATGTATGTAGTATATCAGTTATCTTGTTCCCATACTACAAGCTCTATTTAGTTTGGGAATTTATTAGGTATAGTATTAGTCAGATGGCCGTGTGTAAATAATGTCCCAGAAAATTATTGAAGTTATACTTCTTTTGGCGCGATGGAGAAAAATGATGAGAGTGAATTTTTACGATGCGCGCGCACACCGACACCAAAAAATTTTACAGCATGAAGTTAGTTCTAGGTGGTATGAGAGTGAATTTTTACGATGCGCGCGCATCGTGCGCGTGCATCGTAAAAATAACAGCATGAAGTTAGTTCTAGGTGGTATCAAAATGTATGAGAGTGAATTTTTACGATGCGCGCGCATCGTAAAAATAACAGCATGACGTTAGTTCTAGGTGGTATGAAAATTGATAACTATGTTCAAGTTGTATATTAAGAAGTATAACTTCTAACGCGTGTACATAAGTACACACAAGTTTTTTTTTTATTATTTTAAATAGATATCTTGGGTCAAGTCACACACTGCCATTTGATCCTAAACTCGGTAGAGACTGTACTATGGCAACCAGACAACAATACAAGTTAAAAGATTCCCTCACGAAAGAAAACGTTTATCTTATAATTTGTAAATGTAAACACAATATTGATGAAAAATAAGTTGACTATGATATGGTTTTAGTTAGTTATCTCTGACCTTGTTTATTGTGAACCATGTAATCCACTAAAGAGATAATCCGTAGACCCAGAGTTTCAACAGTTTATCCCTACCATTATTCAAGCCTCCGCAGCATTTTCTGTATACAAAAGATGTCTGATTTAATTTTAGAAGTCCTTAAGCCAAGAGAACATTATCGCAAGACTCAGTCGAAGTGCTTTTACATATATTTATATATACACATGAGTGTTGCATGAATACTCCAAAGAGTACTTTTATCTATCAGTCAAGAAAATAACGCATGAAATACTGAACTATAATAATTGTTATGTGTGCGTCGCGAAAAATTATGCCTTTAAAGATTTTTTTGTAATTTAATAATATTTGTAAGGATTTTTACAGATCAAACAAATGGTCATGGAAGACGATAGTATTAGCGGAGCGTTCGCAGTCGTACGCCATAGCCGTGTTCCTACAATATGTTGAATTGTTTCAGTGACACGAGAGTTTTTAATAGCCTTAACCTCAAAGACGATCGGCGTTTATTTGACTGCGGCTACCACGGAGCTTGAAGGGTGCATCGCTGTGCTGATAAAGCAGTTACACGCTTGTTTCATTTAGTGCTCAATGGTATTGATTAGTAATGAACGTAGAACGAGGCGCCCACAGCATCATCTGATTTAGAACTGTATGAAGTGAGGACGGTCGGCTTGTTTAGATTCGACATTGATTGTTCCAATAACAATTATTGTCAATACATCACTTGCCGGCTGTAAAAAAAAATATTTAACGTTTAGTTCATAAGTTTAATTTATTATAATAAAAAAACATCTTTGTATTTTTTTATTTATTATAGAAGAGTATTTACTATTTTACTATGGAACCCCTGATGGTAATACTCCAACTGTCCATCATCCATAGTAATACATACAATGTAAGCCACGTATAATATTAAAGCGTTAGTTATTATTATAAATATACGGATGTAAGGAAAACCTAAAGTTACTGAGAACTACTGAACTTTACAACCAGAAGCCAATCGAGCTGTCAATAGATAAAATAAGAACAACATTTTTAACTAACTTCTAGAGTTGTAGAACAAACTTCACCTACCTTTATAAAGTGTTCGCCTTTAACGCCTGCTGTGGCACTTCAAAGGAAAATCTATACAAGGACCTATGTTTTTTTTTTTTTTCAATGGGACTAGTCCCGCCCTCTTACCCACCACTGCAACTCCTGTAAGCCAGGATCAACAGTGGCACACAATGAAATGACACTGAGCGGTGAGGCTCAGGCATGTCCCGGGGAATGGCTTTAACTGTCTTGGATCCCGCAACGAATTTAATCAGAAAGAAAAAAAAGGAGGAGTTAGAAATGAATAGTTCCACTTCCCTCTAGAGTAAAGCGGGAGACAGAATGATATAAAGAGGCTATCGCCTCATTAAACGAGAGAATTGCAACTAGAGAAGCCAGCTGCAAGAGCACCAAGGATTAATTTAAGGGTTCTAAGTGAGCTGTTATATTTGATTCCAATAGTAGGTATGGCAAAAGCGCTTAAACGCACGGAAGTTTGTTCCTTGTTGCTACAAGATCCGTATAATAAACTACTCCAGATATTGGTTGCAATATTACGCTGATTTTGCCAGAGATCACATTCCCAAAGTATGTGGTGAGCGGTTTGTTCATATTCGTTACAGGAAGTTGAGCACAGACAGATTGGTGAAGATACTAATTTGAAACTAAACAATTTACTTTTAAAATTGCCGTGTCCGGTAAGAAATTGTGCAACACAATGGTCTATGATTAGCCAAGTTTTATTTAACCGTTCGCGTATGTCCGGAAAGAACTGGTGCAGATGGCGACCCTTGGTTGAGGTATTCCATCTACATTGCCATTCATTTAGCAGTTCGTCATTTAAGTTAGCAATTGGCATAAATAGCCTGGATATTTTAGCACGGTCGCGTAATGATAAGAAATCATTATTTAAAAAAGGACCTATGTTCACGATCCCGACATAGACGTTTCTCCTTGCATTTTAAGTTAACTATTAATATTGAGAACAAAACTGAACATTGATTTAAATATGCACCAAAACTGGTTATGTATTCCTTAAAAAAATTACATTTATGTGGAATCGGCATTGTTTTTACACTACCGTGCAGTGCATGACGTGGCAGCTACTGAGAAACACTACCAGATAACTCAGTACTTAAAGTTAATTGCAATCATGTGTGTTGACACAGAACAAGTTAATCCCAAGCACCTTTGTCACTTAAATAATGAGAAATTTTGTAACATGTTACACAATTTGACTTTAATAATTCTTTTAAACTTATTCGTAGACAATTCTCTAATATCATTGGGAAGTTTGATATAGAATCTTATACATTGCCCCATAAAAACGTTACTTATTTTGTGGAGACGGGAGTCTCAATATGAGATTATTCTTATATCTAGTATTTACATTATGTGTATCGCTCCTTTTACAGAAGGAATCGATATTTTTATGCACATATTGGTTAGAATATTAACCTCTTTGAACTTTTCTCTTAGAGACACTCTCGGGCCAAGATTATAGAAAGCTCTTACAGCTCTTTTTTGCAATATAAATATGGTGTTAATGTCAGCAGAGCTACCCCAAAGAAGAATTCCATAGGACATTACACTATGAAAATAACTGAAATAAACCATTCTAGCTGTGTCAACATCAGTCAGCCGTCTAAAAGTTTTCACTGCATATGCTGCAGAACTTAATTTGCCGGAAAGTTTTTCTATTTGTGCGCTCCATTGTAGCTTTGAGTCAATAATATACTGTCCATGTTGACCGCTAAAGTGATAACATTTTTGAGAGACTCCCCACTTTGGAGTGCTCATTAAGCTGTCAGTCCCAACTGGGATTGACAGCGTAACATGCACTCCGAAGCAGACCGAGCACTCTGTTAGACAACACTCGTTTATAATACCAGAGAATGCCAATCCGATAACATTAAACGCCGTATTTTTTCTATATTGCCACGGAATAGGCTGTCAACAGCACACGCTTACTGAATAAAGTGTAGACCCACAAAACACGGTCAAAACTAATAATTTAAATAAGTAGTAGTATGTATGTAGGTATTTATGTATCTATATATATAAAAATCAATGTCACTTTTCGTTGTAATGTCATAACTCAACAACGCCTTTACCGATTTGGCTAATTTTGGTCTTGAATTATTCGTGAAAGTCCAGAGAAGGTTTGTACGTAGAGAAAATTTGAAAAAAAAAATTGAAAAAGTGTAAAATCAATGTTTTTAGTAATCATATTTTTATTACTATGCCTTTTACGTAGCGAAGCACGTACCGGGCCGCTAGTATTGTATATTATTTAGTATTGATATTGTTCACTGCGGTTCGTCACCGCGTCAATAGATGGCGCTGTTAAGCTCGTTAAAAGTCGCAATGGTTTCGTTCACAAATATACTATATAGCTATCGAGGATTTTTGTTGACAATATACCAGCATCAGTACAGTTTTGCGTGTTTATTTATTTAAAACCCCAAACACATCCCTGAACTGCTTGGGCACTCAACATTGGTCCGAACGACCCGGATAGTACGGACCAGGATTTTTGACACAAGTGTGGAGCCACCGCTGGCCGCGCTTCCCCGTGTACTTGTAGTGAAACGCTACAGCAAGGTACACGATCCTCCGCATAAGCGGCGACAGCTTTGCCCAAACTGGGTCCAGAGCTGAGCCAGCATTCCCGGAGCAGTACAAGGAATGGCGACAGAAGGCGCCACTGTCAGTTCAACGAGTGGTCACCAGAGGGCGCCATTCGCAGTACGACACTTCACGAAGACAACACGGTGACGCAGGCGCAGTTTCATGACGTCACAGGGACGTCATACACAGTGAGTTCAACGAGCGAACAGAAGGCGCGACCTGGTGTTTGTGTGAAGTGCATTTTGTGAGTACATTTGTTTACCTTTTTATCCTGTCCGTAATCAGAGCAACAGTTTAAGTGCCGAGTAGTAATTAGTTCAACTTAGAACAATCGTGAAGACCGGACTTCGAAAAATTCAGTATCTTTTGGGACTTATAAAATTTTAGAACATTTTTAAACTTAGAATAAGTTAGTTGTAGTTTGTGTGCATGTTAGTTAAGGACTTAGAATATTTAAGAAAAAACGGGGGAACAAGGAATCTATGTCCTATTTCCACCAGGTTTTGTGTGTTGCCAAACACTTGTAAAATTTTTACCAGTGTTTAGGGACTTGTAATATTTTAAACTTTTTGTTTACATTGACTTATAAAATTTTAATGCATTTGAGACTTAAAAACTTACACATATTTTTGAACATCAAATAACTTTTAATAAATTTTAACCAGTTCGAACACTTAGCATATTAAATAACAAATTATATTTGAAAAAAATAACTTAGAATCAATTTTTATTTACATATTTTTATGCACATTTGTTTCTTGTTTTAGAACAATTTTTAATTAATATATTGCTATTAGTTTTGATCATTAATTACATTACAAAATGGAAGGATTACTAAAAGTTTATAAAGATCAACAAAATGTAATATCAAAGGGATTAACTAATTTTAAGAAATGTGGTAAAGATAGATTAACAGTAGAGTACATAGAAACAAGACAAGAATTATTAGAACAAAATTGGAATTTATTTAAAGAAACTAAGTATAAATTATACGCGCATAAAATGACAGAGGATACAGAGCAACAATTAGAGGATATTTACGATTCAACAGAGGACACTTACATAACTTATAAATGTTTGATGAAATCAATTTTGAATAATATTCGTTTAACCACGGGGTCGGTGCAAAAAACCGACGGTCCCTCATCCAGTACTAGTAAATTAAATAGTTCACTTGTAAAATTGCCCAAAATTTCCATACCGATATTCTCAGGTAAATATGATGAATGGACAACATTCCATGATCTTTTTACCTCATTAGTACATAATAACCAGGCATTAGATAATGTGCAAAAGCTTCATTATCTTAAAAGTCACCTTTCTGGCGAAGCAGAACAATTAATACGTCACACTCCTATAGCTGACGCCAATTATGTCCAATGTTGGGATCTATTAGGCAAAAGGTATAGCAATAAAAAATACCTAACCAACTGCGTTTTAAAAAGGTTGTTCGGTCAAAAGCGAATGCATGTCGAATCTGCTACTTCTTTGAAAGAATTGCTAGACACTACATGTGATTGTCTTAATGCGTTGAGTAACTTAAGCATAAACGTGAGTACATGGGATGTCATTATCATACACATTGTTACCTTTAAGTTAGATGTTGAGACGCGAAAACAATGGGAGCTTAGCGTTTGTAACAATGACTCCAACAATGACTTGCCAAGTTTTAGTCAGTTCAAAACATTCCTGGAGAATCGGTTTCGCGCGTTAGAGTGCTTAGAACCTAAAAAGGCACCAGTTCATCAGGTCCATAGCCCAAAGGCCATGCTGGCAACAAGTTCTTCAAAGACTAATAATATGCGGTGCGAGTTCTGCTCCGACCTTCACAAACTTTGCTTCTGCAAGAAATTCAATAAGAAATCACTCAAGGCCAGACGTGAGTTCGTTTTAAAAAATAATATTTGCTTCAACTGTCTTGGTGGTAATCACGTTGTTAGTGAGTGCAGGAAGCCTACCACATGCAAGGTTTGCCAGAAACGCCACCATTCAATGCTGCATTTAGATCAGGAGTCGATTAAAAGGGACCAACCTTCGACATCATCGGCTATCGACAGTGTTAGTGCAACTAATACTAGTCCGATTGCTTCGTTTTTGTCGACAGGTAACACTCCCGCACCAAGACAGGTTTTACTAGCCACTGCGCTAGTAAAAGCCGAGTTGCATTCTGGTGAACTCCAGACTGTCCGAGCCCCGATCGATCAGGGCTCGCAGGCGTGCTTCATAACAGAGGCCGTAGTTCAGCTGCTCAGCCTGAAAAAGATCCCTATTCAAGGAGTTCTCTCAGGTCTAGGCGGTACTAGTTTAACCATGGCACGGTACATGGTACATTTAAATATCCAGTCACGGATTAGTCCAAATTTCAAACTGAAAATTAAAGCTCGCGTACTGAATAAAATAACATCTTATTAACCCGAACGCAAAATTAACACTGCCTTAGATTGGCTAAGTATTAACACTCTGCAGCTAGCCGATCCAGAGTTCAACACTCCCAATAAGATTGAAGTGTTATTGGGCGCTGATGCTTACAGCAGCATCATAAAACAAGGCATATTTAGAAACCCTTCAGGCACGTTGATCGCTCAGAGTACTACGTTAGGCTGGGTACTATCAGGCGTAGTAAATAAGGACACAGATCAAAACACAAAATTAAATAATATTAGTGTATTACATGCACAATTTAGTGAAGACGACATGTTAAAAAAGTTCTGGGAGATAGAAGAGCAAAGTAGTGTGAAGAAAATGCTTACGCTCGAAGAAAATAGATGTGAAGAGTTCTACAGCAAAAGTACAAGAAGAGATAGCAACGGCAGGTACATAGTAAACTTACCTTTCCGCGATGAAGATCCTCCTTGCAAAGGCGGTAACTCCCGTTCTATCGCTGAAAAAAGATTTAGAGCATTAGAGCGTAGATTAGAGAAAAATACAGATTTGAAAAACAAGTACAAACAGGTCATAGAAGAGTATTTAGAACTAGGACACATGAGAGAAGTTGACCTCACCATGCGGTAGTTAGGGATGACAAAACTACCACAAAGGTACGAGTTGTCTTCAACGCCTCAGAGAAGAACGACAATAGTGTATCACTCAATGACGCGTTGATGATAGGGCCCACTTTAAAAAAGCAACACGATAGAAGAAGTTCTAGAATTATATTACCAAATAACAAAGTTTTTAAGGAAAGTATTCCAG
This sequence comes from Pseudoips prasinana, assembly GCA_951640165.1. Classification (NCBI taxonomy): domain Eukaryota; kingdom Metazoa; phylum Arthropoda; class Insecta; order Lepidoptera; family Nolidae; genus Pseudoips; species Pseudoips prasinana. The sequence continues at coordinate 18,536,216 of OX621245.1, forward strand.
CTACAAAAATGAAAGAGTAATATAAGGACATAGTAGACATCATTCAGAACAGAGAGAGTACAAACATAGAACAAACAAATCAAATTAGTACAAAGGACAAAATCAATACATACTAGGACAACATAAACAAGGACAACATAAACAAGGACAACATAAATAAGGACAAATGAAAAAATAATACAGAACACAGAACAAACAATAAAGTACTACAAGCAAACAGAACACAAAGGAAAAGAACTAGAAATAAAACTGGATAGTACAATAAAGGTTCTTGGACCTACCTGGAACCACAATGACGATACTGTCCAATACACGGTGAACTTCCCGCCGACGACGCCTGCATGCACCTGTAACTAAAAGATCCATTATTTCTGTGATAGCACGTCTTTTCGACCCATTAGGTTGGTTAGCACCTAGTGTGATATGGCTCGCAGGTGTTGGCTAGGACGAGGGGCTTACCAAAGAATTTATTAAGAAATTGAGATCATATAGTGAAGATAGTAACTACTCACCAGGCTCCGGATTCCTTGTTGGCTCGGAACAAAGTCCAACGAATATTTAGTGACATCGAGACTGCGTATTCAGCTGCAATTAACTTTCGTATGGTAGATGCCCACAACATAGTAAAGGTCACGTTGCGGGTTGCTAAAACTAGAGTTGCGCCAATAAAACAGGATGTTTGAAATCTTGACCATGATGAAAGCGTCACAACGGTTTCACGTCTCTACGCAGAATTGCGCTTCTAGAGGAATATTACCCACTTCCCTACGAAAACGAACTATGGTTCGCGGGACCATCAACTCTGAAGTCGCAGAACATTATTTATAGTAGGCCAAATAATCTTTATAGGACAGATTTAGGATAGAAAATTGGTTAGAATTGTTGCGTACTGCCGAAGGTTTGGTGAATGTGCCAGACAATAATTACGAAGAGTCCAACCTAAATTGTTTATCACGCTGGCAAGTTATCCAGCGAATGATGAAGTCATTTTGGAGACGTTGGTCCAACGAATATTTGTCCACATTGATGAACCGTTACAAATGGTCATCACATGTTACTGAGCCAAAAATTGGAGACATTGTTTTAATAAAGGACGACGACTTGCCTCCAAGTCGCTGGTTGATGGGTAAAATTGTTGAAAAACACCCGGGGCATGATAATGTCACCCGTGTCGTCACGTTACGCACTAAGTCCACAACAATCAAAAGACCAACATCCAAAATATGTATTTTATCTGTAGTCGATTAAGAAATGTTTTTGCTATTATTTGTATTGGTTGTTGCATAAATCATAGTTTTATTACATGTTTTTTCGTTTTAAGGTCTATTTACACAAAATTATATACAACAATCAACTATTATAGACATAGAACCTAAAATAAGATGTTTAATTGTAAGTTAGTTCATAATTTTGTTAGTTTTAAACTGTAGCACATAGTAGTTCAGCCATGACTTCTAGCTTGTAGTTCGTTGTAGTTCTCTTTTAGTTCTTAGTTAAGAGCAAGCAGGGCAGTAATTAGTACAAATTGTTTTAGTTAAGTTTTAGTTTAGTTCATATTATTGTCAATAAATATGGGATCCCTTCTTTTCGCATAATGTTTTTTGTCCTTATATACTTCGGCATAACGATTTTGGCACAATTTGTTTTGGCATAATAATACTTTGGCATACTTTTTTTAGGCATACATTTTATGTTGGCATAATCATGTTAAAGACTAATTTGTTTTGGCATAAATTTGATTCCCATAACGTTAGTAGGCCTTATGACTATTAGCATAACGTTAGTAGGCCTAAAGACTTTTAGCATAACGTTAGTAGGCCTAATGGCTATTAGAACAAAAGTTAGTCACAGAACTGAATTGCTGCAAAACCGACTTCACGTAGTCTTGTTTGTCCTACCCCTAGAGTGTTATTTAAAATCGCGTAGGCGTGTAGGGGCGAGGCGGCCCGCGGGCTGAGGAGCAGGCGGCTGAGGCTGGCCGGCGAAGCCGGCCAACAAGCCGAAGCTGCGGTGGTGAGCGAAAGCCGTCTGCGACGATTAGCACGCGTGGGGCCGCCGGAGGGCCGCAGCGCCGGAGCCGTCACAGAAACCCTGCCTGCTGCATGCTGCTTGCTTGCTTGCTTATTTATGCTTAACTTTTATGCTTTAGGATATTATGCTTAAAAAAGTTATGCTTTATAACTTTATACTTAAAAAAGTTATGCTTTAGAACTTTATGCTTAATAAGTTTATGCTTTAAAATATTATGCCTAATCATTATTATGGTTACAGACATAATGCTTAAAAAAATTATGCATGAGCTGTTATGCGTAATTATATTATGCGAAAATATAATTATGGCAAACAACATTATGCTAAGTTATATTAGGTCTTAAAATTTTATGCTAATGGATAGGGAACCAATAAATATACATATCTTTTTACAGTACCTACAAACTAAGATCAGCGTAATGTACCATAGAGCAATGTACCCCTTTATTTAAGAAGGACGTTCCATCAGTAACGTCCTTGGTGGGCGGTATGTTCACTGCGGTTCGTCACCGCGTCAATAGATGGCGCTGTTAAGCTCGTTAAAAGTCGCAATGGTTTCGTTCACAAATATACTATATAGCTATCGAGGATTTTAGAGCCCACGCTCACCCCTACTGCCCGGTGAAGCAGTAAAAGCCGTAAGGCTAACTGCACGCTACACGTTAAAAAAAAAAAAAAAAAAAAAAAAATGTTGACAATATACCAGCATCAGTACAGTTTTGCGTGTTTTATTTATTTAAAACCCCAAACACACCCCTGAACTGCTTGGGCACTCAACAGATATATAGTACGTTTGTATTGTTTAATACAATTCTGAATCAGTTTTATGTCGGCATTTATACACATAGGTAACTAGATTTAATGTTAAGTAGAAAATGTTGTACACTGTTCTACCTTGTTAAACAAATTGTCCTCTGTGTTTGTTTGGTTTGCTATAAGAAAACTCATTAATGAGTTAAGCTCGCCTTTTTATCATACATTGTATTTCTTTTTATTATTTCTGTGTGCATTAAGAATAAGAATTGATGATAATAATTTTTGTTATGATATTAGTCATATCGTTCTATGTGAAAAGCCTCGTTGATCTCGAGGTAGCGTGTTCACCCGCAGATAACGAGGTCCTGGATTCAAAACCCGGGTCGGCCAAAAGTGATTTTGGGACTTTTCTGTAAAAAGAAAAAATTCTCAGCATCAGCCTGACCTCTTGCCGGTCGTGTCGCTAGGCGTCCCATCGGATTATGAGAGTGATGTAACAGAAAGTGCTCGTGTGTTTGCGCACACACTTGTGCACTATAATATGTCCCGCGCAGATGGCTAATCTGTGTTGAGACAGGCCGCCGTGGCCGAAATTCGGCTAGGAGGACATTATTATTATTAGGATATGAAAAATACTTCTAATTAAAACATTCATGGCTTCGCCCACATCTTAAAAATAACATACGAAAAATTAATCAATTACGCGAGTTGATTTTATTTTATGAATCGCTTTGTATGGTATCTAAGTATATCTGTCACCTATCTAAATTGCGAAGAGTGAATGAACAAACCACTCATAAAGAGGTAGTCCACCAAGGGCACCCATCTGAATGGCACCTCGCCTAGTCCACGAAAGGCACCTATCAATATTTTTGGCAAGTGCTCTTCGTGGATTCAATTTATTTTTTACATTCTTGTCCACGAATAGCACCTAAGACTCAGTAGCCTAGGTTATTAAATGAAAGATATCGATAAAAGTCACTAGAACGTTTATTAACAAAGTTCGTCATACTTTGTGTACTCCGGCGCGTTGTTACTGGAGCAGTGACGTTAAGGAGCGGCCCCGCGATAAATCTTAACGTGTTGAAATTAAACTGCTTTTTAACCGATAGATGGTAGTTTAACTTCAATGTGTAACATTCGCTTAAACATAAGAAAATACTAGAATACTAGAATAAGAAAATACTAGTTTTAAACGTTCTAGTGATATTTATCGATATCTTTCATTTTACCCTAGGTTACTAAGTCGTAGGTGCTCTTCGTGGACAACAATGTAAACAATAAATTTGTAGAAATAAGTGGCAGTGCACTTACTCCTAACTTGCACGGGAATAGAACCCGTACCGTGCGCGTTATAGTGATATCCAAAGCGTGCGATACAGGTGATAGTGTGTATATAGGTATATAAAAGAAGGATGAAGGCGAAGAATGAAGAGTATTATTATAGATTTAGATTAAAGATTTACTATTAATTTACACCAGCAATAATAATTACAAGTATAGAAAAAACAAGTAGTTTACAGCGCGCGAGCTCGAAGCAGTGTGTGCCGGTCGTCGGGCCGTTGCCATGCGCGTCGACCGGTTCCCTCGATCGCTGCGCCGTCGCGGCACGTGTAAGGGCGGACTTTGGACTTGTTTGTCCAATGCAGTTGCGGTGTGGTCGCACATCGTTGAGCGGAGCGATTCCGCTCGAACTTTCAGGTGGGGTCCCAGTATTTGGACCGCCACATATTTCCCCCGGCCAGACCGTGACTACGGTCGATAAAAATCGGGGAATCTCACTCGACGTCCACTCCTTGTCTTCCTCTCCACATCGGTCGCGGCAGGAGTGCTCGAACTGGTAGCAGTGGTAGTGGTGGGCGTAATGGTTTCATTCTCTTCCCGCATCACATAGGCAGGTTTGAGGCGGTCGACAGAGACATTATTGTGTTTTCCCTGAATGTCGATGGTGAAGTATTTGGGGTGCCTCTGTATCACCTTGTAGGGACCAGCGTACGGTGGTTCTAACGAGCTTCTAACATGGTCACGTCGCAGAAAGACGTGAGAGGATGTGTGAAGATCTCGGGGCACGTAGAAAGGTGTTGTATTAGAATGCCAAGTAGTGGGTCGGGGAACAAGTTTGGCCATGTGCTGTCGTAGCCGTTGAGCGTACTCAGTGACGTCAGCTGCAGAGTAGTCCTCTCTCGGTGACAGGAACTGACCAGGAAGATGAAGTGCTTCCCCGTAAACGAGTTCGGCTGGCGTAGCTTGGACGTCCTCTTTCCAAGAGTTACGCATGCCGAGTAATACCAGTGGCAGTGATTCGGTCCACTGGGAAGAGTCATGGCACATGATTTGATGACGTTTGGCCTTCTGGTCAACCCATCCAAATCACAAGCTCTCATTATTGGTGGCAGATATATGTTCAGTCTCCTTAAAAATAATACTATTCCTCCTATCGTCTTCGATGATGACGCTATCACATATTCCATGACCGCTAAAAATCTGGGAGTTTTATTCGATAACTATCTTTCGTGGAACAATCACGTTGCAGAGGTAAGCAGGAAAGTGTACTACTCGTTTCAGTCTCTCAAGCGTCTTCAGAAATTTTTACCTTTTCAGACCAAAGTCCTTCTTGCTCAATCCCTTCCCATTTTCCCATCCCATGAACGCTTTGAGTACTTAGTCCCCAGGGGAAAACCCTGTCGATCTTCTATTTCGCTTCTCCTCCGTAATCCTTTACACAGCTCTAGTCGCTATGATGGTTCCTTCACCGTCCGTGCAGTGCGTCTTTGGAACTCCCTTCCTCACTCTATTCGCGCTAGTCCGTCTCTAGATTCTTTTAAAAGAAGAATAAAGACACATTTCCTATCGTAATCTTTTGTATAGTATGTAAGTATATGTATATATATTATTTATTATATATGTGTATATTATTTATTATGTAGTATTGATATAATATAGTATGTAGGTATTTATACATATAGGTAGGTAAAATTAATTTAGATAGATAATGTTGTACACTGTTCTACCCTGTAAAACAAATTGTCCTCTGTGTTTGGTTTGCTGTAAGAAAACTCATTATTGAGTTAAGCTCGCCTATGTGCATGTCTTTATTTCATAAATTGTATTTCTTTTTATTGTTTTCTGTGTGCAATAAAGAATAAGATTGCCGACTTCAGCTGACGATGAAGTCGCTCCACGATGCCGTTCGCTGCTGGGTGATAGGCGGTGGTACGCAGGTGTTGAGCACCTACCAAGGCGGTAAGTGAGTTGAAGAGGTGGCTCTCAAACTGGCGGTCGGTAGTCACCCGTGCTGGACAGCCGAACCTGGCTATCCAACCAGACACCAGCGCGGCTGCGCAGGTCTCCGCCGTGATGTCCTTCAAGGGGTACACCTCAGGCCATCGAGTGTACCTATCGATGACGGTGAGGCAATACCTGTAATCGTTAGAAATCGTTAAGGGACCGACGATGTCCAGATGGATGTGGGAAAAGCGAGGGGAAGGAGTAATGAAAGGGTAAAGTGGAGATTTGGTGTGGCGCACTACTTTGCACGCCTGACAATTTAAACATTGCCTTGCCCACTCTCTACAATCTTTGCGAATCCCTGGCCACACAAAGTTTTGCGTAACCAGTCGCACTGTAGCTGCTTTTCCCGGATGGTGAAGATTGTGAAGTGAGCTAAAAACTTGCTTGCGTAGTGTCGGCGTAACGTATGGACGGGGAATTTGCATCGAGGTATCGCAGTAAACTGGTAAGTAATTGCTGCAGGCTGTTGCTATTCTCTCCAATTTAAGTGACGAGCCATGAAGTAGTAGGTCCTGCAGTTCTGGATCCTCGTCCTGAAGCTTTGCAAGATCCTCGAAATCTATGCCACGAACAGATATTCCGTCCACACGCGACAATGCATCTGCAACAACGTTCTCACATCCGGGTAGATACCTTATATCCGTCGTAAACTGCCCGATGAAGTCGAAGTATCGGTACTGCCTCGGCGAACAACTCTCTCTATTGGTCTTAAATGCGCAGGCAAGTGGTTTGTGGTCCGTGAACACGGTGAACGCTCTAGCCTCAACCATGTGCCGGAAGTATTTGATTGCCTCGTATACAGCTAGCAGTTCTCGGTCATACGGGCTGTACTTCCTCTGGACACCACTGAGCTTGCAAGAGTAGAAGGCTAGAGGTTGCCAGTTCTCACCTTTACGCTGCTGTAGAACGGCTCCAATTGAAGCCTCAGAAGCGTCGGTCATGATGGCGAGTTCAGCTGTTGCGTCTGGATGAGCCAAGAGAGTTGCCCTCGACAGAGACGACTTGCAATCTTCGAACACCTTCAGTAGTTCGGAAGTCATGTTCACTGGGTGTGAACCTTTCACCTTCGGGCCAGCAAGGAGAGCATTGAGAGGCGCTTGAAGTTGAGCTGCGTTCGGGACAAATCGGCGATAAAAATTTACCATTCCCAAGAATCGTCGCAACTCTTTTATGGTCTTGAGGATGGGGAACTGCTGGATCGCATGCACCTTTGTTTCCAGTGGCTTCGTACCTTGGGCTGTGACACGGTATCCTAAAAAGACGACTTCTTCCTGACCGATGTTGCACTTTGCTGTGTTGATAACGATACCGTACTTCGTCAGGCGGTCGAACAGTACCCGTAAGTGAGTCTTATGCTCTTTGGAGGACGATGAAAATACAATTATGTCGTCAATATAGCCGTAGCAGAAGTCTAAACCCAGGAGTACCTCGTCTATGAACCGCTGGAAGGTCTGTGCTGCATTCCTCAAACCATAACTCATAAAACTAAATTCGTACATACCAAAGGGAGTAGTGATAGCGGTCTTTGGTATGTCGTCCGGGTTTATCGCTATCTGGTTATATGCCATGACGAGGTCGATTGTGGAGAAAACGGTACAGCCTGCAAGCTGGTGGGAGAAGTCCTGAATGTGGCGAATGGGATACCTGTCTGGTATTGTACGGGCGTTCAAAGCTCTATAGTCGCCACATGGTCTCCATCCGTCGTCTTTCTTCTTCACCAGGTGCAGTGGGGCGGACCAAGCACTCTCCGATGGCCGCGCTACTCCACTCGCGAGCATATCCTCAAACTCTTTTTTAGCTGCTTGCAGTCGAGCAGGGTCGAGGCGTCGAGGCTTGCATGCCACAGGTGGTCCTGGTGTGGTCCTGATGTAGTGTACCGTACTGTGCTTGCCTGGTAGCTGTCTGCCTGGTGGTCGGGTGATTTCTGGGTACTCACGTAAGATGTGATGATAGTCAGTGTCACCTACCACAGCCTTAATAGACGCGATGTCCAAGGAATTGCAGTTTGTAGCCGGAACTGATAAGGACGTGACACTATCGAGCAGTCGTTGGTTCCTGCAGTCTACCAGCAGGTTGTAGTAACCGAGGAAGTCTACACCGATGATAGCTCTCGATACGTCCGCTATCGTGAAAGTCCAGCTGTAGTTCCTTCTGAGACCTAGATTGAGCGTGAGGCGTAAGGGACCGTACGTATGAATTACCGTATTGTTGGCAGCTATCAGATCGTACCTTGATCGTAAGCAGGGCGTCTTAACAGCAGACCGGGGAAAAACGCACAAGTCAGAGCCAGTGTCCACGAGGAACTGCATTTTTGATATCCGGTCTGTGATGAATAGACGGCCTGAAGACACGGGACAGTCGTTGGCCGCTACTTGCGACTGCCCTGGAAGTTTTCCGCTGGAAAACTGCACGGTTTTCTGCATTTTTGAGCCTGGTCTCCATACGTGTAGTGGTAAAAACAGTGCGGGTGGTTCGGGGGTGGCTGCTTGGGTCTAGACCTAGATCGATTAAAGTGTTGTCTATTACCACGTGGTCGTGAGCGTGAGCGAGGCCTTTCTCTGTTGTTCATTTGGGCCGTAAGCAAGGCTACTTGCCTCGTCAGCTCACTCACTTGCGCCGCCAGGTCAGTGGAAGTAGAGGTGCTCGCAACCTGCGGTGTCATTGGCGCGATCTCGTGGACTCTGTCTGCAATTTCGGCTAGCTTTTCCACCTCCAATTCTGCAATTTGAGAAGCGATTACAGTCTGAATATTTTGTGGCAACCGACTGGTCCAGATGCTTTTCACAAAAGCTGACGCGCTTGAAGGACCGGCTAAATTTTGTAAGTGCCTTAAAAATTGTGACGGCCTCCGATCACCAAGTTCTTCGTGAAGCAGCAGCTGCTGTATTCGTTTCTCCTGAGACGGGGACAACATACTGGTGAGCTCGGTTTTAAGTTTCTCAAATTTGTTTTTGTCAGGAGGATTGGTTGTAATATCCTTAACTTGCAAGGCATATTTAGTCTCCAAATGCGTAGAAGCATAATAAAATTTCGTCGTATCGCTTGTAGCTCTAGATAAAATAAATTGGCCTTCAAGCTGCGCGAACCATAATGCCGGTTCTTCCGGACAAAATGGCGGACAGCGCAATGGCATTCCGACTCCCGACACCTCTCTTGAGATGGCGGAAGCGTCCTTAAAATCAACGTCTTCGTAATGCGACATATTAAAAAAAAAATTAAAATCGCTCACCGCTTATGAGTTGCCAAACCCTTATGTCCGTGTCAGAATATCTATGACGTCTATGTTGCACTTCTAAGCACGTTGTCTTCTGAATAAACTGACACTCCAGCACGCCGAACACCTGGATGCACCGAAACCTGGATACACCACACTCCGGGATACTCTGGATCGTCTGGGATTCTTGAGGAACGCGGGCGTCACGTTGCGTCGGATGATCACGTCGCGTCGGCAGATCACGTCGCGTCGAAAGATTACGTCGGTATATCACGTCGGAATATCACGTCGGTAGATCACGTCGGTAAATCACGTCGGTAGATCACGTCGGTAGATCACGTCGGTAGATCACGTCGGTAGATCACGTCGGTAGATCACGTCGGGGTCACCAATGTAGAAATAAGTGGCAGTGCACTTACTCCTAACTTGCACGGGAATAGAACCCGTACCGTGCGCGTTATAGTGATATCCAAAGCGTGCGATACAGGTGATAGTGTGTATATAGGTATATAAAAGAAGGATGAAGGCGAAGAATGAAGAGTATTATTATAGATTTAGATTAAAGATTTACTATTAATTTACACCAGCAATAATAATTACAAGTATAGAAAAAACAAGTAGTTTACAGCGCGCGAGCTCGAAGCAGTGTGTGCCGGTCGTCGGGCCGTTGCCATGCGCGTCGACCGGTTCCCTCGATCGCTGCGCCGGCGCGGCACGTGTAAGGGCGGACTTTGGAATTGTTTGACCAATGCAGTTGCGGTGTGGTCGCACATCGTTGAGCGGAGCGATTCCGCTCGAACTTTCAGGTGGGGTCCGAGTATTTGGACCGCCACAAATTGAATCCACGAAGAGCACCTAAAATATTGATAGGTGCCTTTCGTGGACTAGGTTTGGTGCCATTCGCGCAACTGCCATTCAGATGGGTGCCCTTGGTGGAGTACCTCCTCATAATTGGTAGCCCGCTTTTTTTGTTTTTTAAACACAGCGCTTGCATTATTTTATCTAGCATCTTTAAATAGCAGACGACAATACAAAAAAATGCATGTGCCAAATGAAAGCAAAAAAAAAAAAATAAAAAAGCCTAAGACCGTGGGAAATGACAATCCTTATAAGACCTTACCTCAGAGGGGTTGCTAAATCTGTAAAAAAATCATTTAATAATTATTGTAGTATTTATATTATTAGGAAAAAGCCTTTATATTTTCCGTTATATTTTATTTCTTCATCATCATCATCACATTAGTCGAGAGACGTTCACAGCTGGACAAATGCCTCCCCCATTTTATTTCTTATTATGCACTAGCTGTGCCCCGCGGTTTTACCCGCGTTAAACTTTATAAATTATCACAGCTCCTCCCCTGCAGGTGATAGCGTGATAACATGTAGCCTATATGTTGACCCAACCTCTTAATAATATTCATGCAAAATTTGAAGTAAATCCATGCAGTACTTTTTGTGTTTAGCCCAGACAGACAAACAGACACACAGACAAAAATTCTAAAAACTATATTTTTGGCTTCGATGTCGATTGTAGATCACGCCACAAGTATCTTTAAAAAAAATATTCAATGTACAGTTTTGACTTTCCTACCATTTTATTATATGTATAGATTATATATATTCAGTGGTCGTTCCTTCGCCTGGACCGAAATACAACAAACCGGCCGCATACAAGCCGGGCTCGTGCACCATCAATAGTTACGGGCCTTCCGTAGACCTATATATACAAAGATATTCATTTACGCCCGAAATTAATAAACGATCCGCAATCTGTCAGTCAGTCCTATCTCTAGATTAGCTCTATCGCTATCTTGATCTTTACCTGCGTGCCAATAACAAAACATATCAATCCATCCATTTTTTGCCCAGAGATCGGGGTGCGATCCTTTCCCTCTGCAGCGTTCCGTTTTATGCAGAACTCGGTAACTCAGGACACAATTATACCATTTAATTTAAGATGAAAATTCATTTTTAAATATATTAAAGATAAGTCATCAATACTGACTTATTTATAGCTAGGTTAAAATGTTTTACTAGACGACTAGGGTAGTAATAAAGTAATAATAAAATGAAACTTAATTGGTCAAACATTATGTTTTGGTGGAACGGAACGTATCAAAATTTGCGCCGTAGTTGCCGATCGGATCAAGAACAAAAAAGGAGTAAGTTGGTTATTTGTTGTTGTTGCAAAGCATTTATAACTAATATACAAATAATTACTTATTAATAAATATAATACCTATAATGGATTCTGATATGATAAGCAATAATTTTATTATTGATTTCTGTGTTTGTTTTACAAATAATTTAAACAGTGACGTGAAGTTGTTGCCGCCTATTTTGTAAACTAAAAAATATTCTTATTATTTATTATTTATATGAAAAGCTACTTTGGAATATAATGAACTATTTCACCAATTTTATCTTTAGAACCAATTGTCAATCCACCGAATTTCTAGGATTGCAACTTTAGATTGTTTTGGCTATCTAAGCTTATGTCAAAATTAATGGATTGGTTATTATTGGCACGTGCAACCTGTCATTTTAGTACAGAGGAGAATCTTTTTCTATGATCCGTCCTCCCAAAGATCGCTCGTTCGGAAAGATTGCGTTTTCAATCTGTGGATGCTTTATTGGCAAGGTTTAATAGACAAATGGATCGAAATTGCTATCGTAGATAGCATAAAATGGATTAGGATCGTTTATTAATTTCGGGCGTTAGACATATACTTTTACAAATCCGACCTCAAAGGTAAGTTACTATGTCAAAGCCGTTTGAAAATAACAACATACGCTCATGCCAATTAGAAATATCATTTTATTGTTATTTACTATTTAGATACACATGTACCAATCGTAATTATTACAGATTTTCGCAATCACAGTCTTTGAAAATTATTTTCACGTTTTTCCTTTATTATTTGTATAAAAAATTACTGCTTTCTAGCAAGATATACCTTGAGGAAGTAGGAACTTGTCCAAGAGAAGCATTAATGTCGTAGTTGAAAGCAGCTGCTCCGACAGCATGGACATAAGAGCTAGGGTCCTGCAAGACTCCTTTTTCTCCCCAATGCTACTTTAGCTGCATATTAATGGTATGTATAATATAAACATTAATTGCTTTGCAGATAATAACATCGGAGAAACTTACTACTCATGTCAATATGTCTCGGTTCGTTGTTGAACAAAGTTGAAAAACTTGTGTCTGTAAGCGAACATGACAATCTGTCAAGGATATTATCCTTGACAGATTGTCCGATTTGGGACAGCTAAATATAGTTTAAGAAATCCACGTAATTGACTACTAGGAATTATATTGATATACCCACATAATGCCTCAATAACTATGTCGCTTAAATATTTCGCCGCATTCCGAATCTCTAATTCATGTTCTTGAGTTTCGCAAATCCATCAGGGAACTCTCCGGAGATGGGAGTGAAGTACAAAGTCAATTTCATTATTGGTTCATACATCTCTGTTGCTGGATAACATACTTGTTTTATTCAAGACTACAACGGTTTTACCTACTAGATTTATTAGAATGCATGTAAGTATACATTTTTCTACTAGAGATCAAAGGGAGAGATCAAAATCACTTTAATTTTAAATCTATAAACCATTTTAGGTGCTGAAGATTTTATATTAAGATATTCATTAATATTCACTATAACTATAACCCCTAGGTTACGTATTTTAATCGTGTATCTTCGTACTTGATATAATTTATTTAGTACTCTTTTAAGTTATCAGGAATATTATATTATTTTTACAAGATGTCAGAAACATCTTATTATATAAATGATAATCTATTTCATAAGCTGAAAGCAGTAGTTAAGTTGTCGAGTATCCAATGTAAGACAAGTGTTGACCATCATCATCATCGTCAGCCAAATAACGTTCACTGCTGGACAAAGGTGGGAGACCTTGGAAGAAAGATTACCACAATGGAGTTGCGTCCATCATTTGGAGGGATAATTATGTTACAATCGCACGCTTGGCAGACGTGTTGGCGAACGCAGTATGATGGTCATCATGGCAGGTGTAGACAGAGATACTTCTGCCCATTCCCTGGTTGATATTCCCTTGGCAGAACTTCTACGCCCCCACGTGTGGGAAATAGTGGTGATATTTTATGCCACATGGCAAAAAATGTCTTGACCATATTTTTCAAAATATTCCATGATTACGCACATACATGGAACACCTTAACTACATTGGCAGTACATTCCGTACACAAATTGTTTGTACACTGAAATAGTTACAGAGCAATGCGTGAAATGCACTGGCAGTTTGTGTTGTATTTTCGACGATGATATGAGTCACAAACGGTTAGGTAGAGCGGAGAAGAAGTATTTTACAGGAAAAATTGTCATCATCAGCTAAAAAGATTTGTCCTATAATCTCTGCTAAGTGCGTAAAGATAGTTCCTTTAGACCATAAATTATCATCATCATCATTGCAGCCGAAATAAGTCTACTGTTGGCTAACCTTACCCCGAGATTCATCTTGAGGGGATATGCCATAACCGCCACGCTTGACAGACGAATTGGCGATCGCAGTAAGATTGTCATAGTACTCAGAAGGAAGCTGCTGCCCGTCCTCTGGTAGATATTCGCTAGGGTCGACTTCTATACCCCCCAACGGGATGAGATGGCGTGAATATCACAGCATCGGTGAATATCACAGCAAATTATCATACGGCTTCTTAAAATTATCTTCATAGTAATATTCCAAAACAAAACACGAATATAACTACGAGTACGTTACATATCCAAGTACTACTAACTTTTTGTTCCAATTATGGATCACAGTTCACTAAGCGTCAATAAATATCCATAACTCAAAGGCTCGCAGTACGCAATTTCAAGCATCATTATTGAGCAAATGGTCCGTTGAAACAGACATTTTTAGGAGGCGCTGTACCATAAAAGTAAGCAAAGAGACACTATATACAAAGAATGTATATATATATATATGTTTACCTTCAATGTTATTTAATGTTATGTTGTTCCGTAAGAAAGCAAATTGATGAGAGGTAGATTGGGTAATAGGTAATTGTTAGGTTTCCGGTATAGTATCCGGTTGTAGACTAATACTATAGTTGTTTTCTGGCACTTTATCAATATTATCTAAATCCAGAACATTTCTATACACAAACTTAGACAAAACTCATATTTTAGACTTCTATGTATACCAACATATAACCACACGGCAATGTATACCAATATATATGTATAGCCATGTGGTTTCCGGTCAAGAAAGAATAACAGGGTCACACCAGACCACATCCCGTTGGTGTCATGAAAAGCGACTAAGAGATACACCAGGTAGCCAGGCAGCAGCAGCACCTGTATACTAGCTACCACCTACCTGTGGTCGCAATCGCAGTGACTACGACATACAGGGGTTTAAAAGTTTCCAAAACGTTGCCATTTGGAGGACCAAATGGCAACCTTATGGAAACTTTAGGGGGAAGCTTTTGTCCAGTAGTGGACGATAACAAGCTGATGATGATGTATATATATAACGAAAGGGAAAACAAAAACGGAACGGAATATGAACGGGGCACCAGTGTCATGAACGAAGTTTCTTCATATACTTATTGCAACCATTAGACCACCACCGCCGAAAATTAGTCGGTAGTGAACGTGTCTTTTGATCCAAATGGGAGGGTTCGATCCACGCACGGTTAAATATTTGCGCTAATGAACATGTGTATTTGTCTCGGTCTGGGCGTTTCCTGTGTATTAATATATTTGCAAAAAAATGGCTATCCATTCTCTAATATCCATAGCCCAAGCTTAGCTTAGTTTGGGCTAGATGCCACTGTGTGATGTCACGGATATTTATTTATATAGAGTGGCCGAGGAGTTAACGTTCAAACGCAAAATTGAGATACTTTATGATAAGCAGTATCCGAATCCCCCCATGTATGTTCTACGATTTTGCGTAGTTTTCGAGATATAACTTTTTTAATGATTCGTAAATGTCATCTAACATTAGTTTTCGATTTTTTTCTCGTTCTGTTGAACATTTCTGGTTCAGTTTTTTTCTGATAACTAATTAACATAGTTTAACCTAACACCCTAATAAAGTGTGGTTTATCTAATCATTGCAGAACTGACTTAGATTTTATTCGAAAGTTCAAAATTAGGGTATGAGCTCAGGACTCAACTCCACGGCCAGGGTGGCCGTGGAGTTAACTCACGTTAGATTCAAAACAAATGCAAATATTATACACAAAAAAATAGTACCTATAAAGGTTATACAACCGCACAATGATCTTCTGCTCCAATCTAATACACGTGTCTTATCGTATCATCATAATAGAAAGAGAGGGAAAGTCACATGGAAGGGGTATCACGCATTTTCCTCACATGACGATTTCTATGAGGCATCTCTCCTACAGCAAGCCACATAAAGGAACTTTGTTCTAGAAAATCTCACAGGTATGTTTAACGATACCAAAGTGGCTTGACACCATGATGTGTTTAATTTAGTACAAGACTCTTGCTCTGGTCACTAAAACAGTGCCTGTTAAAAAATGACGCGAAGGACATAAAGCAGAATGTGTGCCAACAAAATTATAGTTACGTTTACGTCCTTGCATAAATACATATTAAAATATCACCTATATTGTTAAAGTTTATAAATCCAGTTAAAGTTTGGGTCAATGATAATGGGCCTTTACCCTTGGACCTTAATCATCCCAAAACCGGAAGGTTTCGTAATATAAAATTATACACTTAGTTAAACTAATTTTCCAAATGTGTAGTTGGAGAAAATTTATAATTTTTTCGTAGTGAGATATCCGATGGAAAATTTCTCTAAGACACGCTAAATGAAGACTAACCCCAAATTAAAAGTTTTGCAAGTTCTGCAATTCCTTTTAAAGTGAAATTAGCTGATTTAATGATATAATAGAATGGAATACTCTTTATTGTACACACTCACACACGACAAATTCATAGGGCACTAATAACACAATCATGTACAATGGGCGGTCTTATCGCATCAAGCGATTTCTTCCAGACAACCTTTGGATAGATAGGAGCTGTAATTATTTTTTAAATAGTAGGTGTGCAACAAATGAATATGTATAAAAACATGAATAAATATAAACAAATAATGACAGTAATTGAGGCAAAAGACGTGTGCAAAGATCGTGACAAATGGAAATCCGTTGTCTCTGCCTACCCCTCTGGGAAACAGGCGTGAGTCTATGTATGTATGTATGTAAATATAAACATATACATAAATATATAGATATAATAATACTATATATAATGCAATAATATACAACTTAAAAAAAAACATAAATATTGTATTAGACAATAGGTGACTTTACACGCGTAGATAGTGCTCATTAACTCAAAAAAAAGAAAAGAAAAGGAGCATTCCGACGAAGGTGGATTGGCAACCATTTGAGCTTTGAACGAAACAATGAGACGTGATCATATTTTCGTAGGCCAAATATGAATCTAATACAAAGTTTTGAAGACGCTCAAGTTTATCCAGTTGTTCTTCTGTCAGATTTAGATAGCTGGCATCGGCATAGTCGAGAATAGGCAAGAGGAGTGATTGTGCAAGAGCAGTTTTAGTGGTAATAGAGAGGAATGATCTGTCCCACAGAATAATTTATCAAATTTAAATTATATTATAAGTAATTAATGTCCTGGGACATTATTCATACACGGCCATCTGACCCTCAAACTAAGTAGAGCTTGTTATATGGAAACCAGATAACTGATATACTACATATTCTACTTTTCTTATGTAAATACATAGGTACTTTTATAGATAATTACATCCAGACTCAGGACAAAACGACATGTTCATGCACAAAAATATCTGTCCTGGATGGGAATCGAACCAATGACCTGCTTGAAAGGTAAGTCTCTACCAAGCACACCAACCCGCAATATATTACAAATCTGACGAACGAACTCAGTTACCCGTTAAACATTTATTTAAATTATATTAAAATTAAAATTAAATTTATTTTTATTGTATTCCTGACAAATCCAAATGTATTAGAATACCCAAGTGTGGAATGAATATCATTTAATTGCAACTCTTAAATAACTTCTTGACAGACTCGGCTGGTTATCATAACATTTATTACACATAAATATTAATCTTCTTCTTTATTTTATGGGCAGCGGTTACCCTGGTGTCAGAGTTATTCAAGCCGCCCAGTAGGCCTCTGACCAAACTTATCAACTGTTGTATGACAACAACCGGGACTGACAGCTTAACGTGCAAAAAAATGTAACTATTTTAATGGTCACCCATCTATGGACTAACCGTGTGCCTAGGTGCTTAACCTCGCCGTTCTCCTATGGGCCGGTGAGAGCAACTGGCTACGAAAAATTATTGTCACTTTAAGTGCAGTACAATATAATACAATACAAACTTTTTATTGTACACCAAGATTTACATGTAAACAATTGTATTAAATATAGTACAATAGACTAGTCTTATCGCTAACTGCGCTCCTTCCACACAACCTTAGGTTGATCAGCAAGAAGAATAATTAAATGAGTAATAGGGGTGTAGCAACTTAAGTATTACCTATTTTATAAAAACCTATTGAAGACTGACTTTTGATACTTTCAAATTAAAAGGTAAAAGCAACGCTTCTGTAAATACTTTTAGAGTTTCTCAATCAATATAGATAAACTCTAGTATTATTTAGGTTGAGAAGGACTGATACGTTGCAGGCATAATTATTTAACATGTAACGTAATTAACGCACACCCTCAAACACTCACACTGAATTTTTTATTAAACATGTATATGCATTGTTATTTACTAAATTAGTTTCTTGGAACAAGGTTTTTTTTCTTTATTTTGTAGTGAATGATGGAATTTATATACAAAAAAATAAAACTGATATGTTAATTTGACAATAATTTCCTTCGTTTTTATTATTTTGGAATAAAAAATTACCTATATTAAAAATGATATATGAGAACGATTCTGAACAAATTATTTTCAGGATGTGTGTTAATTAAGTTACATGTATGAGACGATTTTATTATTGTATTTTATATTTTTAATGTATTTTATTCAAAAAGACTATACATACACCTACATATAGTAATAACACGGTACGAGTTGAGAACTTTATCCATACGTAGGTATACGTACTTAGTTCAGGAGCCAATCGAACACAGAAACAAATTTTGGCTTTTGTGTAAACATTTACTCGATACGGGAATCAAACCCCCGAAAATTCGACACATCGGGCTCATCGGCGTGATCAGAGCTTAGATCCGAGATAGAATTCCACGAATCTACTAGAATCATATTCAAAACCAGATAGGTTTTGAATATGACTCTCGTAGATCCGTGGAATTCTATCTCGGATTCATATTTGGCCTACGCAAATATGATCACGTCTCATTGTTCCGTTCAAAGCTCATATGGTTGCCAATCCGCCTTCGTCGGAATGCTCATGTTCTTTCTTTATTATATAACACTCTCTTATATAACGGGTTGGGATATATACATACATATATCCCAACCCGTTCATCTGGTTGGGATATATGTATGTACTTGTATGGTTTATTACCTTATATGGCTCTTCTATTACCAATATGCGCCCATAGCTATATGCTCTCGCCGGTCCATAAGCGATCGGTGAGGTTAAGCAACTAGGCTCGCGGTCAATCCAAAGATGTGTGACCTCCAAAGTGGTTTAATTTCTGTGCGTCTCTGCGGCGGCCTACCGGGCGGCTTGAACAACTCTGACACTAGGGTAAAAACTGCCCATACGTAAAGGAAGGAAAAATTTGTGCGATCATTGCACGGTTTCATGGCCAAAAGTTTGTAAAACGACACGAAGCATTTTATGATTAAAATTACAGATTATAATTCAACAGGCCAGACCTAAAGTAGCCTTATTCGGGTTCTTGGAATTCCCTCGAAAACCCTTCTACATCATTTTCTACAAAATCGTCGTCGAGCAAATATAGATTGGCGCAAAAAAAAACATATAGAAACGATACATCACGAAACCTGATCGTTAAAAAGGTATATTAGATTTGTATTTGTAATGTATTATTTATACCCAGCAACAGCGCTTTGGAAAATAGTTTACTGTTATTGAAAATCGCGATAAAATAGGGGGTGGAACTCAACATACGATACCAATCACTTTAAATCTGATCCATTTTATGTTCAAAGCAATACTGCGAACTATTTTTGTGTTCGATAAAGATCCTATCTATTAATTGTTATTGTGGCTGCCCATAAAATAGAAAAATGTGAGGGTAGTCAACGATAGATTTGATCGCTATAAATGGAAATGTTTATTATTTTCTCATTTCATTTCTATTTTATATACCTTCCTGAATCTAAAACAAGAATGTATTTGTAAAGTTCAGAAAGTAGTCCTTTATGATAATATATGTTTAGTCGTAAAGTATTTGAATAAATTATTGTATGCACAGAATCGTGCAAAGACCATGGGCATTTTCTCAGAAATTGAGAAGCAAGAAATATTACTTTACATATCGGAGACATAATTATATTAATATACAACAAATATGGATTTGAGCGTTTTGGGGTCGAAACGCTTGGACCGTGGGGTACTAATGCACGTTTATTGTTTGGGGAAATTGTGCGACGTTCTCGAGACCAGAGAGCTGTTTTTTTTTGGGTCAGACTGAGCATTGCCATACAGCCAGCCATGTGGCCAGCCTTCTGGGCACTTTACCTCCCGACGATGCGGAGGAATTTTTCGACGCCCTATAGCTTTTTAGGATTCAGTAGCCAAATGGCAAAAAAACAGAACCCTTATTGATTCGTCATGTCTGTCTGTCTGTCCGTCCGTATGTCACAGCCACTTTTTTCCAAAACTATAAGAGCTGTACTATTGAAACTTGGTAAGTAGATGTATTATGTGAACCGCATTAAGATTTTCAAAAATAGAAAAATAATAATAAATTTGGGGGTTCCCCATACATAGAACTGAAACTCAATTCTTTTTTTTCATCGTGGGCTATCTTTGGATAGGTCTTCAAAAATGATATTGAGATTCCTAATATCATTTTTACTAAACAGAATAGTTTGCGCGAGAGACACTTCCAAAGTCGAAAAATGAGTGTCCCCCCCTGTAACTTCTAAAATAAGGGAATGATAAAACTAAAAAAAATATTTGATGTACATTATCCTGTAAACTAACAACGAAAATTGGTTTGAACGAGATCTAGTTAGTAGTTTTTTTTAATGCGTCATAAATCGTAAACCGCAATGAATCAACTGAATTACTTGCTGCTGCGGAACCCTTGATGGGCGGGCCCGACTCGCACTTGGCCGGGTTTTTTTTGTTATAGTAGTCGTTATTATATATTATAACTTAGAAATACATATTGCCACACATTATATATATTTTCATTACATAATATTATGCTTGGGTAAGACGATTCTGCCACTAGGATTTAAAATATATAATGCTCTCTTAATTTTCTTTAACATAACACGTGATTTTTGCTCATCTCAAAATGCCGTGTATTCCACAGAAAAGTAAGAAGAATTAACGAAAAAGAAACAATAAATGACACTAATTGTTTTATTATGATTATTGTTTAGAAATTAATGAAAGTGAGAACTTAAGTAAAAAGGGGATCCTTCCTTCCGCACACCATAAAAATTATTTAAACCCTGAAATAAACTTAAAGTGAGCCAACGTTTAGAATTTTTACGTATATTAGTAAATTCATATTCTTTTTTAATATCAATGAAAATATGGAAGTCTATCAATTGCAACATTATATTGGATAGGTTTTGGCTAAAACTGATATTGCAAAATGCATTAAACTCTAATTTACACATGCGCTTGACCACTAAAAATAGTTAAGTAATCACATTAATTAGCATGTGCCTACAAAAAATGTTAAATAATCACATTACATAGCACGTGCCTACAAAAAATAGTTACATAATCACATTGGACATGAACATGCCTCCTACATAGAATAGTTAAATAATCAACACATACACAATGCTCTTTAGGCAAGTGCATTGCTTTAAAAATGTAAACACCCCATTTTGACAATTTCACACAGACGATATCAATATAATTTTCTCTAATAATTGGTACGAATTGATCCCGACACACTCATTTCCTTACTAGTAAAAGATCAACTTCCGCATACAAATTTATTTCCGCATCTACTATGGATGAAAGCATATTTTTAGAACAAACTTATTTAGCTTAAGTCGTTGTATTTATTCTGGTTTATACTTATATAAATATTACTAATATCTCCGTATATAGACGAGCCTAGGAAATCGTATATGTTATTTCTAATTAAGAGAGGTAGGGCACAGCGTTGATTATTGAGCAGCCCGACTGGGGAAATACCTCCGCCTCATAGAAGACATTCCTTAATATTATAATAACATTAACAGCTTAATGTTGTGTTTCTGCGTGTGGGTAAGGTCGCCAGAGTTCATCGTGGTGGGGGGAATGGACAACGACACTGATTTCCTGACTCTTTTTAGAGGCCTGCTCTGGTGTTGGCGGCGATGATCACTTACCATCAAGTGACTTACTTGCGTTTGTCGCCTACTTAAATATAACAAAAATATTATCATATTTTTCCTTAACGTTAAGGCATTCTCCCTGATACGTTAACGGTCAGCTTAAGGTTAAGTAACTATGCGCGGTCAAACATTAGTAGGGTGACCACAAAAAGTGGTTTAATTTTGTGCGTCTTAGTAAATTTAAGGAATTACTAAGTACATTATGTCTTTGGATAATGTTTTATAAAATTTACTCGCAGAATTATTATTATAAATCAAGAATGCCGTGAATAATTAAATAGGAAATTGTCCTACTTAATTTTTCGCTCACGTCCGATCCCTCGTCGATCAGTGGAAATTTCTGTATGCTTAGAACAAAGGAATCACTATATTCCATCATACCTTGTTCTGTTTTTTCTTTTTATTAACTTGCATAATTAAATTGGAGAACCTGTTTCAATCAAATCATATTTTTCTCTATTTTTATTTCTCTACGCATTTGGCAATATTTATTTACACGTAGCTACTTGTTTACCGGCAGATTTTTCCAGTTTTAAGTTCGTTTGAAATAGGATGGTCAATTATGATAAAGAAAGTAGACCATTGACTGTTTTTGCGATTAAAATAAACATTTACATTATCTGGAGCCGGTGAGAGAGCCGGTCGACTCGCTATATATATAGGCAAAGTCCCACGTGACACCTCAGCGATCTGTATGTATATATATATATATATAGGTATATTGTGAGAATTTTCAAGATCGCTGAGGTGTCACGTGGGACTTTGCCTATATATATGGCGAGTCGACCGGCTCTCTCTCTTTTGGCACCAGACATCGACACAAAGCGGAAGCTCTGCCGGATTACGTAACGATTAATTTCAAGCCCAAGTGTAATGGTTACTGTGTTTCTCGTAATAAGTGATTTGTCATAAGAAAATTGTTGTAGATTTCTAAATTATTTATTCTGAATTGTGAATAAACCTCTTTTTTATGATGAAATCCTTTTAATTCCTAACAATATATATAGGTTTAGGTTTAAAGATTCTTTATTCTCAATAAAATCAAATAAGTCACTTACTTGAGAACAATAAATAATAACTTATAATAAATTACATAAGGTCGAGTTCGTAGTTTGGTACTCATCTAATGTACCCACTTTCCCGAGGTTAAGATATTGAGTAAGATTCTTGTACATATTGAAATAATCGGGTTTTGAATACATTAGATGAGTTTACATGTTTAATGTCTGGTGGTAGTTTGTTGAACATCTGTGCCCCTTGATAAGTCAGCATCTTCTTGCCATAATTTGTCCTAATCTTAGGTAAGACCAAAAAACTCGCCCGGCGAGTTCTACGTTGAGTTGTGTGCTTGATTTTGATGAAAGATAAACTAGATTTAATATTTTTGTTAAGAACTTTCCGAATAAAAATGCAGGTGTTGTACGTAAATATAAATATATTATTATGTAACTATGATGTCTGGTGAGGTCTAAACTGCTTTTCTAAAGCATCGCAAGCGTAATATTCGGTACAAATTTCTTTTTTAACATGCTTTTTACATGCTCTTTCATTTTCGAGGTAGTCACAACCTTTAACTTTGGCGCGTTCCATAATGTGCTTCCTGTTCTGAATTAAACTTGTGCAGTTTAAGTTTGATGTCTTATCATTTTTGGATTATAGACGTTCTGCTGGTCTCTATAAAACATAAGTTTAGGTACTTGAATGAAACACCCAAAGTAAAACTTTTACGACTGTCGATATGAAAATAATTAACCATATATGCCAGAAAATAAAAGAAGACGATTATTTAGTTTATACCTGCGTGGTTACGTATAAACTAAATCATGTTATCTGGACGATAACAAATGAAGGTATGACCCGTTGTCCAAACTTTGATGATCGCTGTAATGTTATTAATTGAGTTGACAGCTGTTCCACCACTCAATCCCTTGGTTAACTATTACGCCCCATTTCACATCTAGGGCACTTGCAATTTATTTGTAACTAGTAATAGTTTTGCCCATTTGTTAACTATTAAAATTAAAGTTTGCTGCAAGTATCACGCCTTTCGACTCGGTAAGTTACAGCAACTACGGCGTAACTTCTACGTCGTAGAAGCAGAGACTGTCTACTACGTTATGGTATATACATGGACAAGACAGGATTTAGGTCTCCCACACAATCGTCAATGTCCGATCGATCAACCATAAAATAAAAATAGTTTTCTGATTTAATGAATTAAGTAATTTAAAAAATACTACATATATTTATATGAAGCAAACATACTTAAATACAGCGCAATAGGTTTAAATATTTGCAATGTAAGTTTTATGTAAACTGTATACCACAGAATCAATAACGTTCATGCAAATATTTTAATAAATGCACCCACCTATTAATTTTTACTTAATTGGTGCATAGGCTTAAATGTATAAAACATCATGAAAGGATCATGCTACCTTTAATCCGATAAGATATTTACTCTATTTAATCTGAAGCTAAAAACTACAATTGACGGTTGTTTATAGTTTATGTGCGACCCATAACCGGGACTGAGTTGGACGGATATAAATTTTCAGAAATTCAAGGTTTAACAGAACTTACAATCACTAAGTCAATTATAACAGTCGACTGGACATCTTTGTTTACTACAAATTTTAGCTAATAGGTATTCAATGTAGATACGAAAAGGAGGTTAATTGGTGATTAATGTATTATTTGCTAATTACTGATATTTAGTTTGGACTAGTCGTACTGAGCTCTATGGGGGATGATTTTATAGTGCATACACGCGTATCTTATTTAAGGAAAATTATGACAAAGACCATTTATTTGGACATTTGCCGTATCGCTTGGACTATACAAAATTTTTATTTGATTATTCGATTTTGAGGGTCGAGATCCATATATACGAATTCTGAAAAGATACTTTGTGTAAAATATTGTACTAGCTACAAAATGCTTCATTCTTAAACATAGGTACATTAATCCGAAATCATTTACAACTTTATAGTTTCAAATCTTTTTAGTTTACATATAAAGTTTATACCCAGATTGAAACCACTTTGAAAATGCAAATAAAAATTCTTAGTAATTCGATATTTAAAAAAACAAAGAAAATAGTTAGGTGGTCTGTTTTCAATTCATCGCGCTTGGTATCCAGCTCAGCGCGCCTTCCAGACTCGAAACAGTCGACTTTGGCTTGGATTAAAGTCCGCCATTATGACCGTTTGACTGCACGCTGTTCCCATTGTATGAATATTTTTAGTCTTTCATTATTGTATATACATTTCTATACGAACAAACACTCATCTTGAATAATTTATAATAAATATTATATATTAGACGACTGACACAAAAACGACTTATCGACGATATATTTGTTAGTGACGGTACATTTTATATACTTTTTGTAAACTGCGATAATATTCGCCCTAAATAAAAATGATTAACTCAAGCTTTAAGATATGGCCTCACGGGACCACTTGGACCGAATCCGCCAGTTTTCTTTTCCTAATATAAATTCTATCCACTTTTCTAATTATGTTGACACATTGAATTGTAATTTTTTTCCCCTTGTATTTGACAATTAGTTACTCCAGTATTAAAATATTGCACATAGGGAAATACGGATTTAAAATAGCTGTAAGTGTATATAACTTTCACAGTCGCTTTATTTTAATTCTATTGTCCATAGCTATTCTAAAATACCAATATAAACAATGTAAAATAAAGTTTGCACCTTAAAATAATATGGTGAGATTTATAAAAAAAATTACAATGGTACATCCAGAGGCATGTACTGAACTAATAGTATAAAGTTTTGTCACGCATGCATTATCCATAATCTAATGTGCTGGGTTAAATTTTAGATTATAACACAAGAATATAATATTCATGTACATAATAGACGGGCCTGTTGGCGTGGTTGGCAAATGCTTGCTTTTCACGCCGGAGGTCGTGGGTTCGATTCCCACCCAAAACAGATTTTTTTGTGCATGAACATGTCTCTTTGTCCTGACTCTGGTTGTAATTGATCTATATAAGTCTGTATTTACAAAAGAAAAGTAGTATACGTATAAGTTATCAGGTTTCCATAGTTCAAGTTCTGGTTAGTTTGGGATCAGATGGCCGTGTGTAAATAATGTGCCAGGATATTTTTATTATTTTTATTAATTATGGTTAAATGCAACCAAGAATTTCAATTAACAAACCACCATGACGTCAAATAATTCTTTTATTCGGTCATATAATTTTGAGCAGATTGTTTGGTTGACGCGGTCCAATTAGCATCCTAGCCGTACTCGACCGAATGGGTGATTCAACGAAATGGCTGCGACATATAAATTGTCGTACGCCAAAACAAAAGAATTGAGTTACGTATGTATGCCTTCCATGGTGTAGTTTTTATGTTATAAACCAGGAACAACGTTCACAGTCCATCATATTTTATCGCACAAAATTCGGCCCTGTTAAAAGGGTAATTGCTGGGCAATATATTTGTGACGATGTGAAATGATATCGCCAACATTTTTTTTTAGTCATTCCATGGTTACTTACTGGGTAATAAAATTTGTTACAAATGAGTACTACAAACATAGAAAATATTATATTCACTATATTTATGACCTTTGGGAGGTTATGGATATTTTGCTTTTTTCGGTAAGTACGTCTTGGTATATCTAGGGACAACACACAGATCATCCTAGCCCCAAACTAAGCAAAGCTTGTACTATGAGTACCAGGCGACGATATACATACATATAATGCAGCGCGTCAATTAACCGCGATACATCCCAAGTCAACAGTGGGAAATACAAATACTAGTCAAGAAGTTTCCACTGAGAAATATCTGCAACCCATAAAGAACGTAGGAAAATCCATACCTCCTGATAATATTAGCATAAAGAGCTCATTCAATAAATGCTCAAGACGGGTTTTTATATTTGGTGGAGAACAGTGCCGAAATTTGTCAAAACACTTAATTAAGTCGAGGCATCAAACCACCTATACTCACTACAAAGTTACATCACTTATAAAACCGCAGGCCATGACAGAGGAAATACCAAAAAGTGCGAAATTATTTGATATAAACAGTAATGACCGAGTTATATTGTCTGTAGGCCAACATGATTGTAATCCTCTAAAAATTATGACTGAATTGTGCGCATTCATGAAAAATATTCAATGTCCTGTATTTATTTTAAAGACATTTGTAAATAGACATCATAATGAATGTAAACTGAATGACATGTTAAACTTATTATGCAAACAATACTCTAATTGTACATATATTGACATTAATCATCGTTACTCTAATAATATTTACGCTATTTGTAATCAAATATATTGTATATTGGATCAACATGAATATGATTTAAAATATTTAGCATACAACAAAAAACGTGTGTATGCTCGACAAAACAATAACTTTGATCAAACACGGGGATTCTTGTGTAGGTGTAGTTGTCAAACTAAAGCTAATACAACCCATGTAGGGACTCAAACTACATTCCTTGATTCCATGACTGAAAATACTATACACCCAAATAAACAGCTTTTTCGGGACTAAAAGTCTAAGGATTCTACATCAGAATATCGCAGGCTTATTAAACAAAAGATATCTCTTGGAATTTAACTTATATGAGTTATTTCTTCAAAACCTGGGACCAGATAGTATTTGCTTGTCAGAAACATTTGTTGAAAAAGGATCTGAGAGCTTAATAAAAATTTCTGGGTATAAACTCGCGGCTTCATATTGTAGAAATAAAAAGCAAAAACGAGGGGGGGTATGTATATTAGTAAAGAGTGAAATAAATGTTAAAGAAATTATATTTTTTTAGGAAAATGGCCAGGATATTCACTTCGAATACTGTGGGATAGAGTTACTAAACCATAATCTGTTTGTTGTTTGTCTGTACCGAACACCTAAGTCTAACTTCAGCACGTTTATTTCTAAATTATATACTCTTTTGAATTATACGAATTGTAAACAGAAAAAAAAGTAGTTCTAGCAGGAGATTTAAATATAAATGTCTTAATTAATTGCGTAAAAACTAGAGAATTACAGGACATTATTCAAAATTTTAATTTTACATTTCACATCAATGAGCCCACACGACAGAACACTTGTATTGACCATCTGATAAGCAATATTCGATCAGCTACGAGTAAACTTTTGCCTTTAGACCTTTCAGATCACAACACGGCCCAAATGTTAATCATTCCAGTAAAAATAAAGAAGTTCCTTTAGTATATTATATACATAAAAGGGACTATAGCTTAGAAAATATATGGAAGTTTAAACAGTGCTTAGCAAGCCTTTTTTTTGCCGATGTATACAAACAATCAAATATCAATATGGTTTATCGGGAATTTCATGAACTTATCCTTTTATTTTACAACTGGTGCTTTCCCATATATAAAAGAAAAATAACCACTAAAGTTGAAAGATGTAAATGGATTACTAAAGGGTTGAGAGCTAGCTGTAAAAAGAAACGTTTGTTGCGATTTAATTTTTATAAAATGGAAACCAGGAAAAATCAAAATATATATACAAAAAATATGCCAGGGTTTTAAAACAATATATTGATCTTTCTATAAAAAGCGATGTAAGAAAATTAATCCAGAATTCTAAAAATGTCGGCAAAACATCGTGGGATATAATAAAACAAGATTCAAAGGCAACAAAATATTTTATAAATGAAATACATAATGGTAGTGACATTATAGATAAGCCACACGATATTTCAGAAACATTTAATACTTACTGGACAAATATGACCAGACAGCAAAATCGGCCACTGCGCACTACACTTCAGAGTACCATATGCTACGGTTTCTACTTAACACCGTATAGTCAGGAAGATGTTCATAGAATCATCATGTCTCTCAAAAACACGAGAGCTGTTGGGTTTGATGGTTTGGCTACGCAAGTAATTAAAGAATGCTCAAGGGAACTTTCATACGTAATAACCTTCTTAATAAATTTGTCATTTGCAGAAGGCTGCTTTCCAGTCTTGCTTAACAATGCTATTGTAAAACCCATATACAAAAAAGGTGACCATACCAAACTTGTAAATTACAGACCAATAACTCTAATTTTTGTCATTAGCAAGGTATTTGAAATTGCTATGTATAGGAGTATGAAAGTATATATAGAGAAGCACAAAATACTAAAAAGTGAACAATATGGGTTTCAGAAGGGTAAATCGACTACACTAGCTTGTTTTAACTTGACTAACGAAATAATTAACAATCTTGACAATGGACACCACGTTACTGCTGTTTTTTTTGACATGTCGAAAGCATTTGACTTCGTTTCTCATGAATTATTATTAAATAAATTAGAAAAGTATGGAATAAGAGGCCATTTCTTAAAATGGATTGAATCTTATCTTAGCAATAGAATTCAGAGAGTTGAAATAACAAATATAAGTAAAAATAAAGAGCTTAAGACATATCAATCAAATTATAGACAGGCATCATGCGGTGTTCCACAGGGAAGTGTCCTAGGGCCATTATTATTCCTGCTCTATATTAATGATCTCCCTGAAATTACACAATACCCATGTACTTTATATGCTGATGACATATCGATAATAATTTCTACTAACTATGACATTAATAATCATATTCTTGACATCACTAACAAGTCCAAGCCAGTGGCCAGATGTATCCGAAAGTGCATGTCAGTCAGAGGTATCCAGCTTGACGTGTCTCTATAGATTTACTCATATAATTAGTCATATTACTTTAAAATTTAATGTTCACTGTAGTAATTATAATTTTGTAATACTTTTCTTATTTTCTTAAAAGTGTTTTCTAGTTTTCCGGCGAGACGGTGTGTTTAGCGACTTTAATTTTGTTAATATTTATATATAACGTTTTAGTATTTTTTTTCTTGTTGTGTTTTTTTTTTGTTTTTAATATATATTTTTATATCTGTATATATTATTACTATGGATGATGATTTACCAAATTTTGATGATAGTTTTTTCTCCTGTTCTTCCTCGCTCTCCAGTTACGTTAGCGCGGATGATTCTTTTACTTCACTTACTTTGCATGACCAAATCTCCTCACGTCTACGCACTGTTCCCCACAATCTGAATATTGCCCATATTAACGCGCAGAGTGTTCCTGCTCACTATCCTGATCTTCTAGCATCATTTAGTAGCACCAATATCGATGCATTATTGATTTCTGAAACTTTTCTTAAGCCTTCTCTTCTTTCTCCTCATTTCTCTCTCCCCGGGCTCGTTTTGATTCGCAATGATCGAACGGATAAGGGCTGCGGTGGTGTGGCAATATACCTGTGGGCTGATATTCCATATAAGATCGTCAGCATATCACCATCTCAGTACTCGGGTTCTTCTGAACATTTGTTTATTGAAATTATTGTCCACCACTCTAAGATACTACTCGGTGTTTTTTACAGCCCTAATCTTCGAGTCGATTACTTCGAATCACTTGATTCTCTCTTAAATAATGTATGTCCGATTTATGACCATGTAGTCCTTATGGGTTATTTCAATACTTGCTTGATCAAAAACGATCATCGTTCTGCCAAACTACTCTCTCTTTTAACTTCTATTAATCTTCACGTTCTCCCTCTTACTGCTACACATCACTTTCCTAATTGCACCCCTACTCTCTTGGACCTTATGATCATCTCTTCCCCTGATCGTGTCGCTACTCATGGCCAAATAGTTTCTTCCTTTTCTTACCACGACTTGGTTTATCTATCGTACAAAATTCGTCCTCCTAAACTTAAACCTCACTATCTTTTTCTTCGTAACTTCAGGGGTATTAATTTGGAAACATTGCAGCTCGCTGCCTTGAGTTTAGATTGGTCCGACATTTAAAATGTATCGAACATTGACGATAAGGTGATTTTTTTTAGTGCTAAAATTATTTCCTTGTATGATCGCCATGCTCCAAAACGTCGAGTGAAAATAAAACGTTCTCCTGCACCTTGGATTTCCGCTGAATTTAAGGAAGCTATGGCACGAAGGGATAAAGCGAAGTGTAGGTACAACCTTAATCGAACCGAGGGAAATTTAAATCGCTTCAAATTTTTACGTAATCGCTGCAATCGTCTGTGTCGAGATGCTAAGAAGCGTCACTTTTACAAATCGCTTGATGGCCGTGATTCTTCCACCATTTGGAAATTTCTCAAATCTAACGGTATTGGTAAATCTCCCACCACGGTTTGTAAAAATATGGATCTGAATGCTCTTAACATTCATTTTTCAGACCCTCCTGTTGCCCTGGACTCTCAAAGTAAATCAACTACTTTACACGATCTTTCCCTTTTACCAGTACCGCCTTGTTCACCTTTCAATTTATCTCCTGTAACCGAGGAGGACGTCAAAAAATCAATACTTTCAATTTCTTCTGCTGCAGTTGGACATGATAATATATGCTCTAGGATGATTAATCCTATCCTTGCATCTATACTTCCTGTTCTCACTCATATTTTCAATTTTTCCTTATTCTCATCTAATTTCCTACAGCTTGGAAACGGGCACACATAATACACATTCCCAAAATATCTAATCCTACTAGTCCATCCCAGTTCCGTCCTATTGCCATCCTGCCTTTTCTGTCCAAGATCCTTGAGCATATAGTTCATCGTCAGCTTTCTTCTTTCCTGTCTAATAACCACCTTCTTAGCTCCTTCCAATCTGGATTCCGTACTGGCCACAGCACTGTCACTGCTCTGCTCAAAGTGACCGACAATATCCGCTGGGCCATGGAAAACAAATCCCTTTCTCTTCTAGTACTATTAGATTTCAGTTGCGCTTTTAGCTCTGTAGATTTTGACGTCCTTCTCAGTATTCTAGCGTCTCTTAACTTCTCTTCTAGTCTTGTGGTTTAACTGTTATATTCGGGGACGTTCTGTTATACCCTAGTCCTGAAGCCCTTAATGCGGCTCTGGCCATTAATTAGCAACCTAACCAATTTTGAATGCTAGTTAGGATTAGAGGCTCAGTGAGTCCTCAGTCTGTTTTAAACCTCAGTAGAGAGCGGTTGCCTAAAGAATATTTTAAGTGTGTGTTTTGTCAGTGTTTTAAAGT
The DNA here is from genome assembly GCA_951640165.1 of Pseudoips prasinana. Classification (NCBI taxonomy): domain Eukaryota; kingdom Metazoa; phylum Arthropoda; class Insecta; order Lepidoptera; family Nolidae; genus Pseudoips; species Pseudoips prasinana. The sequence continues at coordinate 18,568,121 of OX621245.1, forward strand.
ATTATAAAAATAAATTCTTCTTTTAGTTTACTTTAATTTCTTTTTTTAAAAAGACATTTGTGCCTACCGGTATAACAAATTGGTGCTCAGCGGTGGGATTTTCGAAAATTCCCAGTGCCGGTAACCGCTCCACAGACTCGTTCCGTTTCTGCATAAACTTTAAAAAACTTAAAACTCATCCGTATCCTGTACTATTTATAAGTGAATAAGTGAAAGAAGAAAAACCTACCTCGTGTCACGAATACTTCCAGATCCTGCAAGTTCCTGCTTATCCTGCGAAGAAAGTGTTGCATCCTGAACCGCAATAACTTACCTTCGGCCGTGCTCCGTGCGCCCTTACCTACAAGTCCAGTAGAAATACTTACCATACCCGTATCCTGAGAAAAAAAAATACATCAAAAGTGAAGTTCATCTTAAAATATTAATTTATGAACGAGAGCCTACACTCCGCTTCTTATCGCCTCGGAATGTTCCCGGCCGTCGCCTTCGTATCCGCCGCCTACGCGTTACTGATACTGTAAGTCTTTGGTCATTGTTTAGTCTAAGGCTGATAATAGTCTAGGATCCCGCAGTAAATTAATTCTAAATACTTATTTAACTATACTAATAAAATTTAGATATGCCAAGAGTGCCTAAACCCGAAGGAAAAGAGTTAACACTCGACATTCCCCAATCGGAACAGGGCAAAAGCGACGAATTGGTGAAGTCTCCTGTTCTCTCTCCTCATTTTACTAAAAAAATGGCTACAAATACCGCAATGCCCGAGCTGGAGTTAAATATATTATTCAAATTTGTAAAACCTTACGATGGGAGCCGTGAAACTCTGAATTCATATCTCGTAAATTGTGACAACGCTTTTGAACTTGCCACAGACTCTCAAAAGCCTATTCTATTCAAATATATCATAAGCCAGTTGCATGGAAAGGCGGAAACTGCTTGCTCTATCAAGGAGTTTTCGACATGGTGCCAACAGTGAGCGTAAACACTATACACATCTCCTCACCGATCTCCAAGAGAGCAAGCAGGGCCTGCAAGAAAATGTCAGCGCATATTCTTTACGGGTGGAGACTTACCTCTCACAATTGTTGACAGAAATAACACTGTCCACTACTAAATCTAAAGAGCTACCCGGCCGTACCGCGGCTATGGAGGATCTTGCTCTACATCATTTTCTCATGGGGTTGCACCCCCGTATCTCAAACATTGTGAGATGTAGGTCTCCTAAATCTTTAAATGAGGCCGTTAATCTAGCTGTCTCGGAAGAACGCATTCAACAAGCATTGTATAAGCGCCCGCAACCCGACCAGAAGTCTGTAAGTAACTATAATAACCGATTTAAAGGTAGCACATCGAAAACAAATATTAATACTTATTCACAAAAGCCACCAAATAGCCAACAACCGGGTTCTTCTAATCCTTTTTGCCGATACTGCAAAACACCCGGTCATGATATTTCTATGTGTAAGAAACGAGAATATAACAATAGTCGTTTTAGATATCCGCAAGGTCCATCTACCAATCAAAATCCCTATAAGCCGCCTCAACGTGTGAACTTCCTCGAGCAACCTGATGAGGACCCGGGTCAAGACGAAGTAGATCTTTCACCCGGAGATTTAAACGAATAAAGGTCTCGCCCTGGTGTCGCACGAGACAGTCCCCCAAAGCCGATACCAGTCTTCAACTTCCTCAATCTTCCAATTCTAATCCGACCAATCGACAGGGTAATCAGCCCCAAACCGACGGTCACACATTAATCAAAGCTTCAAATAATTCTAAGCCGACCAATCGACAAGGTAATCAGCCCCAAACTGACGGTCAAAATTCAACGAAACCGTTGAATTCTAATCCGACCAATCGACAGGGTAATCAGCCCCAAACCGACGGTCACCCATCAATCAAAGCCTTGAGTAATTCTAAGCCGACCAATCGACAGGGTAATCAGCCCCAAACCGACGGTCACCCATCAATCAAAGCCTTGAATAATTTTAAGCCGACCAATCAACAGGGTAATCAGCCCCAAACCGACGGTCATCAAATTACTAAATCTAACTTGACATCTATTTCTAATTCAAAAGCCTTTACTATTTCCAATAGAGTCGATCAAAATATTTATGAAATCAACTTAGATACGACAAAAAGACTTTTACCCCATATCCTACTCGATTGACAAGTTTCGGATATTCCACTACACCTGTTAGTTGACTCAGGATCCGCCATATGCTTGTTAAAGGAACCATGCATACAGAATATGCCGAAACTCATCAAAGAACCCACTAAACTTAAGGGTGTAGACCCTGGTGATGAGCCGACGTCAACAATAGGCCACTTGCAACTCAAATTAAAATTGAGCGAAAGTAAAACAGCATTATTTAAGTTTCATGTCGTTAAAGATATCAATCTGCCCTACGATGGCATTATTGGCACGGACTTCCTAACATCATTTGGATGCAAAATCGATTATACAAATGACATTCTAAAAATTGGTAATTTGAATATCAAGTTCCTACCCATTTTATACCATTCCACCTCGCTCTGAAGCCGTCATTGAATGCTCAATACAAAATACCAACCGAAGGGAAGGTATCATCTTAGACCAACACCTCAATCAAAATTTGTTAATTTCCAATTGCATAGTTAAAATTAAAGATAATAATAGAGTTAACTTAACTTTTGCAAATATTTCAGAAACATCTATGCATATCAATTCTAATTTAAATCTAAATATCGAGCCTTTTCATTCCGAAGCGTTCCAAAATAACACTGCAATTACACCCAATACGGCGAATAGAACTACCAATGTAATCAATTCACTACGAATTGATCATCTTAATCAAGAAGAATCTGATGCTCTTCTGGAACTTTGTGCCCAATATTCGGATATATTCCACTTAACTGATGACCAATTAACTCATACTTCCGCTCTAAACCATCAGATAAAGACGAGTAGTGATATTCCTATCCATACTAAATCCTATAGATTCCCAGAAATCCATAAGAAAGAGGTAGAAACCCAAATCGGAAAAATGCTTGACCAGGGTATAATTGAACCTTCTTCCTCACCCTGGAGTTCGCCAATTTGGATAGTACCTAAGAAGACGGACTCCCAAGGCCAACGTAAATGGCGAATAGTCATCGACTATCGTAAACTAAATGATATTACAATCGGTGAAACGTATCCTATCCCGCAGATATCTGAAATACTCGACCAGCTGGGACACAGTAAATATTTTTCGACATTGGACCTCACCTCCGGGTTTCATCAAATTCCTATTTCCCCTGAGGATAAATCTAAAACAGCCTTCTCTGTACCTCAAGGACATTATCAATTTAATAGAATGCCATTTGGATTAAAGAACGCGCCCTCTACCTTCCAAAGACTCATGAACAATTGTCTCTCCGGCCTTCAAGGGACACGTTGTTTTGTTTATTTAGATGATATTGTTATTTATTCTGCCGATCTTAATTCCCACATGAATAACCTAAAAACTGTGTTTGATAGACTCCGTACTTTCAATTTAAAACTACAACCTGAAAAATGTGCATTCCTACGCAAAGAAGTTGCCTATCTAGGTCACATTATCGGCGAGGATGGTGTCAAACCAAATCCCGATAAAACTAAAGCGGTGACGGAATTTCCAACACCTCAAACTCCTAAGGACATTAAATCATTTCTAGGGCTTGTATCCTATTATAGAAGATTCATTTCTGATTTTGCGAAACTTGCTAAGCCATTAACGTCTTTACTAAAAAAGGACATTCCTTTTATATGGCAAAACGAACAACAACTCGCTTTCGAGTCTCTTAAAGCTAAACTTTTTTCTGCCCCAATCCTAGCATACCCAGATTTCACGCAATCCTTCGTCTTAACTTGTGACGCTTCAAGCTATGCGATATCGGCAATACTATCCCAGGGTCCTATAGGACAAGACCGCCCGATCGCGTATGCATCCCGCACGCTTAATAAGGCCGAGTGCAATTACAGTGTCACCGAGAAAGAATGTCTCGCTATAATATTTGGCACTAAGGTGTTCAGACCTTACCTGTATGGTCGACGTTTCAAGATCTTGACAGATCATAAACCACTACAATGGCTGTTTAACTGCAAAGATCCAGGATCGAGACTTATCCGCAGGCGTCTGAAATTAGAGGAATTCGAATACGACATTCAGTATAAAAAAGGAAAGATCAATGCCAACGCCGACGCCTTATCTCGATTCCCGGTCAATCCAGTCCAACCCGATGTACCGGATCCTAACCCTTCAACGGAAGAAGAACCTCAACGAGAATTAGACAGTGATCTTTTAGACCTATTAATACCACCCGCTTCTTTTGATGCTAATGATGTTACCTTACATTCCCCAAATCTCCTGGAGCCTAGTGAAAACTCATTACCTCAACCTGATACCAACTTACCTTCCAACATTCCGGATAACCTTAGGGAAGAACTCAAAAATGAAAGAAATGACTTACCTGGTCAATCACCAGCTCCCGACTTTAATCCAATGCCATCCACAAGTGCGTGTCCAGACTCACCTGTCGACGATTATCCCACCTTTCTAAAAGAAATGGCAAATAAAGATAAGTCCTTTAATACAGAAATCGAGGAACATAATGAGAGCCTCATGAAATGTCCATCAAAAGTAATTTTAGTCCCTACATCTATGGACCTAGATGAATCAAATTTATACATACAGGAAATCCTCGGTGATCCTATAATTAATTCCACCGTTCATAACTCTGAAAAAGAACTTTTCTCGTTCCAGAAGCTCGAATGCAACAATAAAACCTATTTCTTGTTATTTACAAAAGTACATCATTTCGACGAAGCATCATACCCCGAAATATTTCAAACTCTTAAAACTATTAGAAATGAACTAATTGTCTTCGAAAACGTTACTGAAATAGGCATATCCGATCTAAAAAACCCATTTGAAAAACATTCGTTTATAAAAGTTTACACCATGCTAATTTACCTTTTCCATAATACACGTATTAAAGTTAATATTTACCATAATAATATAATATATCCAACTCCAATTGAGATAAAGAAGATCCTTTTTGATAACCATGATATCCCAATCGCAGGCCATTTGGGCTCTTCACGAATGTTTAACAGAATAAAACAAACATATTACTGGAAGGGTATGCGCAGTGATATAGAATCTTATGTAAAACAGTGTAAGTCTTGTCAGGAAAACAAGGCACTTAGGAAAATCAATCGCGCCCCTATGCAGATTACAAGTACATCCACAGAACCATTTCAACGAGTATCCCTTGACATCGTTGGTCCACTTCCAGAGGCTGGACCAGCGAAACTTAAGTATATATTAACCGTTCAAGATGATCTTAGTAAGTTTTCTTCCGCATACCCTATACGTAGTACCACAGCGGAAGAAACATGCGAATGCTTACTTCATTACATATCCATATTTGGTATCCCTAAAATGATTCTCACGGACCAAGGGACCAATTTCACTTCAGATCTATTTAAAAAGACATGTGAATTTCTCAAAATTAAAAATCTCTGGTCGTCTCCGTATCACCCTCAGACTCAGGGCGCCCTTGAGCGAAGTCACTCAACACTCAAGGAATATTTTAAGTCTTACATAAATGAAGAACAGACAAACTGGCCCCGATACGTCTATACTGCCATGGTCGCATACAATACGTCCATTCATACTACAACTCATTTTTCACCATACGAACTAGTGTTTGGACGTAAACCGTTTGTCCCAAATTCCGTCTTCGACGAACTTTCAGAAACGACATATTTCGACTATGTCCGTATGCTCCAAAATAGACTGAAGTACTCAAGAGAAAAAGCATTGGATTTCGTAAGGAAATCCAAAGAATCCTCCAAAACTTATTACGATACTCATACTCGCCCAGCTCAATACAAAGTTGGTGAATATGTCTATCTAAAAAACCACCTGAGACTGCGCAAAGCGCTCTCACCCCTTTGGAAAGGGCCTTATAAGATAGTGAAAATTAACGGTAATAATACGCTGACTTTACTCATTAATCGGCGTCACGTTACTCATCATTATGACCAGGTCAAACTGGCAGCCGATGTCGGACCTGTAACATAATTTAGTTAGATTAATAAAGTTAGAATTTAAGAAAATAGTGTAGTTTTAACTTACCTTCTGAAGGACGCCATATAAGCTTCTAATGGAAATAAAATAATATATATAGATTTAAGTAAAAGTTATTTACAGGTAGGTAGTTATTAATACTAGGTAAGTATTAATAACTACCGTTATTTGCAGTGGAGTTCGGGTTCAAACTCATCAAGATTTTGTCCAGACTATTACTTCAAGTCCGGGCATCTACTATGATTACCTAGGCAAACTTAAAATAAACAATGTTCAGTTGAATGTTTTAATACCGATAGATATTTCACATTTTGGGCCACATATACAGAATGTTGAATCCATTTTAGGAACCACAAAATACCTATGTAATCAGACTCGAATTGTTTTAGTTGACGCTGAATGTAATAATATGATCCAACCATTAAAAGCGCGTTTCCAAGATTTTAATAAGGATTTTTCATCCATCTCCCATCTAATAGATAATCAAATTAAGCGTAGCGCTTTGATAGGAGGAATAGGTACAATTGCAAAACAGATATTTGGTACTCTAGACGAAAATGACGCATTGCGATATGATGAAGCTATTGAAAATTTACAAGAAAATGAGAAACAGTTGGCTTCGCTTATGAAAGAAAATATCTTAGTCACAACCTCAACAATATCTTTCTACAATAGTACTCTCCGTAAGATAAGAGATAATGAAGCTAGTTTAAATAAAGCTATCGACAACCTCTCGCAGAAAATAAACAATATTACTAAAATTACTACTGACTTTCATATTTTCGTTAAAGTTAATGAAATTTTAAACATTTTAGAAACAACAATACTTACCTTATCATTTCAACTAGAAAATATAGTTAATGCTATTCTATTCAGTAGTCAAAATATATTGCATCCTGCTATTATAACGCCGAGTCAGCTCTACCGAGAGCTTGCCGATAACTACAGACATTTGCCTAGCGACCTCGAATTGCCTGTAACGCTAGATATTAATTCTATACATACTATTTTAAGCATTTCTAAGCTAGTTTGTTACTATAGAAATAATAAGATTATGTTTGTACTGCAAGTGCCGATGGTCACTATAAGAGAATATTCATTATTACATACATTCAGCCTAATTACACCTGGAAATAGATATATAGCAATGACCAAAGACAAAGCTTATTATTCAATTTTCGATGATTTAAAAATATGCAAAACTATCAACCCAGGAAATTTCATATGTGACATTAATAACGTGTACTCAACAGACGCAAAACCTACATGTGAAAGTGAACTATTAGCAAAAGTGATTAGTGAAAAACCAAAACAGTGTGAAACCAAAATTATATTAGGAAAACTGGACATTTGGAAACCGTTGACTAATAATAAGTGGATTTATGTACAATCGGAACCTAATAAAATCTCTGTGGACTGTGTTGGTTCAAAATTATATGAAACAAATATTTTAGGCACGGGTATCCTTAGTATCCCCGACAATTGTATTGGATATTGTAAAAGTACTACGTTAAATCCGAAGTATGACCTTGTTAATATAACTTCGCCCATTAACCATTTACCAGATTTTAATTTAATCAACGACACTTGCTGTAATATACATAAATTAAGTAATGTAATAGATAATGTGTCCCCTATTCACTTGCGTGACATAGATTTAGATGATTTTAACACAGAAAACAAAGTTGTAATGAATTCCATTTTAAAAGATTTAGAAATGATTAAACACCCGGGAGACCCACACATAGTTAAATATGGGACACACTATTCTATCTTAACCATTCTTATTTTTATTATTGCATTTTTATTATTCATCGTGTATAAGAAACTTTTATCGTGTAAGTCTGGTGGCAACCGACTCTATCCTGTAAAATTTCATGTAACTAAACCGGAACTTCAGACTACCTCTACCACAACGGACAAACATGACACAGAAATAGACATGCCTACCCCTGAAGCTCCAACCCGAACCAGATTCTAATAGACGCTTTGTATGCATCCCCAAAGCCTCTTCTTAAAGGAGGAGGTGTTATACCCTAGTCCTGAAGCCCTTAATGCGGCTCCGGCTATTAATTAGCAACCTAACCAATTTTGAATGCTAGTTAGGATTAGAGGCTCAGTGAGTCCTCAGTCTGTTTTAAACCTCAGTAGAGAGCGGTTGCCTAAAGAATATTTTTAAGTGTGTGTTTTGTCAGTGTTTTAAAGTATTATAAAAATAAATTCTTTCTTTTAGTTTACTTTAATTTCTTTTTTTAAAAAGACATTTGTGCCTACCGGTATAACAGTTCGCAGTGCGTGCAACTTGATGAGACCTACTCAGATTGGTGTACTCTCACTGCTGGCGTACCTCAGGGTGGCGTTCTTTCTCCCTTACTTTTTTCCATCTTCATTAACTCCATCACACGAGTTATTTCCTCAAACTTCCATCTCTATGCAGACGATGTGCAGCTTTATAGATTCTTTACTCGAGAAGATGCTCATGGAGCGATTACTGCCATGAATCGTGATCTGGACTCAATTAATCGATGGGCAAGGTCTCACGGTCTACTAATAAATCCTGCCAAATCCCAGGCCATGACCATTGGTAGTACTTATATGCGAAATTGCCTTGACTTCGCATCCCTCCCTACGGTATGCTTAAATGGCCATCTAATAGCATACACTGACACAGCAAAAAATCTGGGCATTTCCTTTGATAGTACTTTGTCTTGGAAAGCTCAGGTATCGGAAGTTAGCAGAAAGATCCACTTTACTTTCCACTCATTAAAATGTCTTCAAAACTTCCTACCCCTGAAAACGAAAATCTCGCTAGCTCAGACACTCTTACAACCCATTCTGGACTATGCGGACTGCTGTTATCTTGATGCTACTGAGGAGCTGCTAAACAAACTTGAGCGCTTGCAAAACTTATGCATTCGTTTTATATTTGGTCTCAAAAAATATGATCATGTCTCCAACTTTCGCAAGGATCTCAAGTGGCTCCCTATCCGTCTTCGTAGGAATGCTCGCGTATTGTATCTCTTATTCAATGTCCTTCACAATCCCTCATACCCCGCCTACCTACGGGAGCGTTTCTCCTTTATTCACTCATCTGATGCCCCCTGTATGTCACACCTCAGATCCCTCCTTAAATTTCCTATCCACAAAACCGATTTTTACTCCTACTCCTTTACGGTGCAGGCCGTGAGGTTATGGAATTCTCTTCCGCCTAACATCCGTAAAATAAATACTATCACTTTATTTAAAAAACGAGTGAAAGAACATTATCTCTTATCTTCATCCTAATATTTGTGTACATTGTATATGTAGTATATTATATAGTCTTTATATATATATCCCCTCCCCTATTTATGTATTATTAGTATGTAGTGTATAAATACACTTAGTAGTGTATAGTTGTCTACACACGGCATGGTCTTTTTCCGATTAGTTTCTCCTCTCGCGGGTCTGCTGGAAGATATTTCTATTGAAATAAGCAGTACCTTTGTGCTATTTCCTCTTTTTGTAATTTATTGTTATTTTTGTTTCTGTGTATTAATTATTATATAAAATTAAATAAATAAATAAAAATAAATAAATTAAATCTATTATTTTATGGCTTAATGACAATAACCTGCATGTTAATTTGACTAAAACTAATTTATTACAATTTAAAACATATGGAAAAAGGTGTAACCCAATTATTATTAATCATAATGAACATCATATTTCAGAAATTAATGAAACAAATTTTTTAGGTTTGTTAATAGACCAATATTGTAATTGGAAAGCTCATATTGAGAAAGTGTGCAGTCAAATAAATAAATTTGTTTTTGTTTTGTACACACTGCGTAAAACAGCAAACATAGACACTGTCTTGACAGCTTATCATGGGTACGTAGGCTCGGTGCTAAGATATGGGTTGGTTCTTTGGGGTAACTCTACCGAGGTAAATAGAGTTTTTGTGGCACAAAAAAATGTGTTCGTGCTATAGTAGGCATTCCCCCATGGGAATCATGTAAGCATGTTTTTTTATGATTTAAAGTTATTGACGTTGCCGTACATGTACATATTTATACGAGGCTGCAAAATTTGCAAAAGAGCATAAAACTCTATTTGTTAATGCTAAAGATAAAAACCCCAGGAACAAAAGAAATCCTGAAAGAATAGTTTTGCCTAAAATTCCAAGAACAACACTGTATCTCAAAAATAGTTACGCGATGTGTGGCAAGATCTATAATAAAATTCCAGAGGTAATAAAAGAAATGCCATTAAATGCCTTTAAAAATAATTTAAAATCGTGGTTAACGGAGAAAGCATATTACTCCGTAAGTGAATTTATGGCATAACTTCTTAAATTAATGCAATTGTAATAATAATGGTGTAATAATGATAATGTAATAATAATAATAATGTAATAATAATAATAATGTAATAATGATAATTTAATAACAATATATTTATAATAATGTTAATATTTACCTGTCAATAAATTGGCTGAAGTTGTAAGGACCTGTAATAGTTATAAGACCAATTAAATGTACCAACTTTACTGCAAATAAAGAATATGAATATGATAGATAAATACTTACATAGAAAACATCCATGACTCAGAAACAAATATTCGTGCTCATCACACAAATATTAGCACTTACCGGGATTCGAACCCAGGACCACCAGTTTCGTAGGCAGGGGCACTACCAATTCGGTGGCACTCCGGTGACCATCAATACTAATATACTTTACTACTTAAATTGTTACTCATTTAATGCACTTTTTTTACAAACTAGTTTACTAATAAATAAACTATGACTAAAGCTTGAAAAAAGCAGAAACCTTAAGGCATACACCATAGTTTTGTTATTGTGTGTGTGTACTTTTTGCCTCGTAAAATTTTATTTTATTTATTGAATAGACCCAAATCATATAGATTAATATTACGTACAAAAAATAAATAATTGGATTGTCCCCTAAACATAACCCAAAAACGACGTACATTTTTGTGTAAATTTAACAATAATAAAGTTAATTGTCAAATACGGTTTTTCTTCTACGTATACATAAAACCAAAAGTATTTGACAATTTTTTATATGAAAAAATAGCACTTGTAATGACTGCTCCACAGTCTGCATATCTTGTCTCCACAGATAACAAATTATCGACATAATATGAAATTGAAGTACCCCCTTGGAAAAGGATTGCTATAACTGCTTTTTTACATAAGGTATTCCAATTAAAATAAAAACAAGTTACTGCCTACCTGTTTGAACCTTGGTAAGTAAATTGGTACTTACCTACTGATTAGTATATTATAGAAAACAAGTTCAACTATCAGGGGAGCGTTGAGATCATAGGATCAAGGACATAACGTATCCAAAATATTAAACATCAAAAATTTATACGTGAACCTATTAATCCTATTAACCTATAGTAAGTAACTGTTTCCAGATCCTAAAAGTAACCATGAGTTCTTTAAGTCATTTACTTCGATTGACGCAAGTGTATCTCATAGCAACATTCATGCTTTTATTGTTTCTTAACGAAACTCTTCGTTATAGATATAATCGTAATATATCTATATAGTCATTAATGAATTTTATTCGTTTGAGAAAATTATTACATTAATTATAAAAGTCTTTATGTTAAAAGCAATGCATAGGTTCGAGTTAGGTTTTAATTGCTCGACGCTTAGTTTTAACAGAAATAATTATTTTGATATTTAGATATCTGATTACACTTGTATCAAACAAGTCTTAAAAGAATATGTCGTTTATTCAGATTCTATTAATATCGGCTGTTCAAATTAAATACACCAGTTTCGCTGTAATTTTTTATTTTATGTGTTTCTCCAAACGATTAAAAAGATACGCACCGTGACACACGCGCATGAAAGCTACGGCGATAGCACATCAACTTCTAAGTGTAATCTATTTAATAAATAATTTCTAAACATATAATCTTTAAGCTCTTGAATGATCAAATTTAACGATAACCTTTTGATCGCAATCTTCCCCTATGCTTTTTAGGTAATTGGTATAGCATGAGCAAAACAATTTTGAGCAAACAGAACATTAATATGCTGGCACTGGTAACAATGAGCCCCAACCTCGGAGGCTAATTACAAAAATAATAAAGCAAACAAATAAAAGTGGGGAACGAGAAACTCGAGTGGTTACTAATTAACGCGCCAGAAAGCATTTGGCCGTATTCATTGTTCATTTGAATAATTTTGTTTGGGCCGATCTGTTGAGGTCTTCTAATCTAAATATACATGTATGAATAATTTGAAAAGTACCAATAATAATATCCTGGGACATTATTCACGCACGGCCATCTGAACCCAAACTAAGCAGATCCTTACTTAATATCGATCGATAGTATAATATTATAACAAATATAAAAAATAAAATTAATAACTATTATGTATTTGTTATAGTTTTAATTTGAATTGTGTTGACCTGTTAATTTTAATCTATTTTGTTTTAATTGATTGATTTTATCTGTTATTTACATTGACACGTCGTTTTATTTTTATACTAGCTGGTGCCCACGACTTCGTCCGCGACAATTTTTAATGATTACCAATGTAACTACTTACTTCTAGCTTAATCTAAAAAAAAATACTTTTAAAAGAAATAAGCAATATAAATTTAAGAAAACCTAACCTATGAAGAACCTAGTTAAGAAATAAACTAAAGACTACTTTGCTACTGTTATTTAAAAAAAAGACCCGATATCATAAACCCAAAAATATCAAAGAATACATATCAATTGTCCTTAAGTAAAGTCAGTAAGTCAAATAAAGTAATATAATAATCAACGATGCGTTAATCACCAAGGTAACTCCCATTAGCTTAGGTTGCGACCACGGCATTGATAGGTCTAATATCACATTTTGTGAACGAAACCATAGCGCGATCTAAAACGATGATTACACCATCTACTAACAAAAATGTAACGTTGTAAAGCAGTAAAATTAAGATGTGGGCATATATCTTGGGTGAGATTTAGGCGATCATCTTTTGATTCAGTTTTGGACTACCTTTTACTTCAAGCATTTATTTATTTTAACCGATATGTCAAATGAGTTCTACGATCTGAAACGATATAAAAGCCATCGAGTTACAAAATTGTGAACTTGTAGATCAGTAAAATTAAGATGATATGTTTTGGGTGCGATCAGCACGACACGAACAATTTATACTACGCTAACTCGAATTTTGGGTCAATGACTTTTTTATCCCAATTTTATTAAATTGACGTTTTTTAATATGTTATGAAAAATACCAAAAAAAAGAAGTTACAAATCTTATAAAACGCTAAATCTTTACTTAGACGACAACAAACACAACATTTTAAGCAATAAGAAACGAATTTCTCTATAATTTAAGTTAGCGGACATTTTTGGTGTTGACCTATTGAATCAGTTATGGATTACCTTTTTTAACAACAAATTATTCCCTTGATTGCTTTATTTTTAACTGAAATAACAATTTACATGCTTTTAACTCCAAAAAAAAAACAGTTTTTCATACAAACTTACATCCCCTATTTTAGTCGTCTTAAGGGGTGGAATTTCCAAAATTCTGATGATATATTTATAATGATTAAATGAAAGGTGAAATACCAATTTTCATGCGTTTACCTTAAAAAATGTCACATTTTTCATACAAACTTCCATCCCCTATTTGTCACACTAAAGGGCTGGAATTCCCAAAAATCCTGAAATACATATTTTTAAATGAAAGGTCAAATACCAATTTTCATGAGTTGACCTTAAAAAATGTCACATTTTTCATACAAACATCCCCTATTTGTCACCCTACGTGGTAGAATTCTCGGAAATCCTGAAACACATACTTTTAATTTTTAACTGTAATGCTAAATACCAATTTTCATGCGTTTAACTTAAAACTTGTTGGCACTGTTTTCATATAAACTTACATCCCCAATTTTACGACCTTGGGGGTGGAATATTCAAAAATCCTGAAATATATATTTTAATTTTTAACGGCAAGTCTATATACTAAAGCCTTTAACATCAAAATTAAGCACTTTCATAAAATATTTCATCCCTTATTTTAGTCCCTTAGGGTGGTATTTTCAAAAACCCTTCTTCAGTGGATGCCTACGTCATAAAAGGTAACTACTGTCAAAATTCAAGTCCTAACTGCAGCCGTTTAGACTGTGCGTTGATATGTAAGTCAGGCAGTATAAAATTATATCCCCTATTTTCCGCCCTTGGGGGTGTAATTTCCAAAAATCCTGAAGTAAATGCTATATAGTTTTAACAGAAAGGCCAAATACTCATTTTCATGCGTTTAACTTCAAAAATATCGCATGTTTCATACAAACTTACATCCCCTATTTTATGACCTTCGGGGTGGAATTTTCAAAAATCCTGAAACATATATTTTTTATTTTTAACTAAAATGCCAAATGCTAATTTTCATGCGTTTAACTTAAAAATTGGGACTATTTTCGTACAAACTTACATCTCCTATTTTTTGCCCTTGGGGGTGAAATTTCCAAAAATCCTGAAACACATATTTTTTATTTTTAACTGCAAGGCCAAATACCAACTTTCATTCCTCTAACTTCAAAAACGGCAAAGTTTCATACTAACTTCGCACCCCCGTTTTACCCCCTTAGGGGTCGAATTTCGAAAAATCCTTCCTTATTCCTTGTCTACATTATAAGGAAAACATCTGTGCAAAATTTCAGCTTTCTAGGGCCAAGGGTTTGGGCTGGGCGTTGATGAGTCAGTCAGTCAGTCAGGACTTCTCTTTTTATTTATATAGATTAGTTATTTGTCAAATTATTTTTATTTTTTTTACAATTATTAAATATTAAACTGGGATCATATTGTAATGATATTGATTATCTTTATAAATTATGTTAAATTGATGTGATATTATGGACTTCTATGTCTGAAATAAAGATTATTTTTAACATTATTTATATTAAATTAGATATATACCTAACTTTTATTAATAATTAGCCCTCATGTAATGCTACCACTGCTGTTCAGTAACTGACCTTCCGTGATCCAGGCTTTCGCAGCCAGCCGTGAACTGAAGCAATTAGCCGGTTGGCTGTGTAATAGGTTCTGAATTATTCAGGATACGTAACGTTAATTAAATCGGTCGCTCAGCCAAGAAACATACATATAGCACCTTAATTTTATCATCGAATTTAATTTATATATTTATAAATAATTGACTGCACATGTGGCGCAGCGGCTAAGACAGTCCCCTCATCTCGTCGTGTCGAGGGTTCGAGTCCCGCGCCGGATAACTATTTGTGTGACCCATAAATAGTTGTTCTGAGTCTGGATGTAATTTGTGTCCGTCTATTACATGTTTGTAAAGTACCCCGCGACACAGGGAAAATGAACGCAGGTGAAGGATTCCAACGCAGCAAAGACCCGTGTATAACTCAAAAACAATCGAGGTATAAACAGGCAAAACTAAAAATATACTGTTGGTTACACATAACCAAATATATCAACTCTAATGTTATTTACCTACCTTTATAATAAATGTAAATACCTATGTTTTTAACCGACTTCAAAAAGAGGAGGTTCTCAAGTTGATTGGTATTTGTTTTTTTTAGGTATGTACACCCATTACTCGGAGATTTATGATCCGATTGACGTTAGATAGGTACGACCCGATTCCGATTTTATCACAAAGTAGGGGAGGCCAGGGCTTTAATTAACAGAGGTAAGTATTAATAGGCGAATTTCTAAGAAACTATAAATAGCACGTCACTAGTGATTTCTAAAATTCTTCCCTGTAACAGCGGTCTACAGATTGAGACTCGTCAGTTTAGCTCAGTTTGCCGTGGGAGTGAGTTTTGTAATGTGCGTCTATTTTGGCCAGGTAACAAACTTTTTTCACTTTACTATTTTATGATTTACGTGGTGAATACTTGATTACACGTTTTTTTTTCGTAGTAGTTTGTTTTATTCTTAATAATGTTACATAACTTTACTAGCGCCAATGTACACATGATTATAATTTTTATATTGAAAATGTATTCCAGGGGGCTAAAATTAACGAAACATACGGGGCTAGTATTAACATGTTATTTCTTACCCCGTATGTGGGGTAAGTATTAACAGTATATACCATTGAGTTCCACATTACTAAGCCTACGCTATCCGTCCGTCTGTCCGTCCATCTGTCCTAACTTTAAAGAGCTGTATATTCACCACGGTACATAATTATTTATTTATCTTAAATGTTTATTATTTTAATTTAAAACTACTCGAGGCATGACTTTGCTGGCAACCTACGAGTCAGTTAGGTTAGAAATAGTGGGCAAAAAAGGAACTACAGAGAAATAGCAACCGAATATTTAAATTGTCACTTTTCGCTGTTCAACCTATAATACCTATGGAAGTGGTTGCTGGTCCTTCACGTGCTCTAATAGATAACTTTGTTACAATAGAATCCGTACGACCACCACCATATCCTTTGATATTTGAAGAAAGCGAAAGTGCAGAAGATAAATATTTTAGTATAATTTGTGGTGACCCATACAATGAAGACACATCTGGTGCAGACTGGGTGCAATATATGTTGTGCAATCAGTGGGTTCAGTCCGCATGTATTAGAGGCAACACTGTTTCATACATTTGCCAAAATTGTGATTCAGATGATGATTATGATTAAAACTGAAACATATTGTCGTTATATGAAAATGATTTCTAGTAGATTATTTTTTTAAGATGTTGATTTTATAATGAAACTAAACCTTATTGAGACTGATTTAGACTACTACGTTTAAGAATAACCTGTTTACTACCTCATTTAAGGTGATAATATTGTTATTCATTAACACATATAAGTCTGATTAAATTACTTAAAACGCTGTTAAATTAATAATAACAGTAAATTACTTTTATTTCGATATTATTAAAGATTTTTTGCTTTTTGATCTCCTACGAAGACGTTTTCGTTGAGTTTTTGTTTCTATTCATTGATATATCTGAAATATTGTTGTTTAACGGAGTGCGATAACTTTTAAGCATGATTTTAGTTATTTTTCCACTAACTGAACATTGTAATTATTGAAAAATAACGTTTTCTTTAATATTAAAACAATAAAACTGTCTGTTACATATAAAGCATTCAGATATTCGTTGATTTTTGTTATTAGATAGATAGGTTTTGTTTGGGTTTCTTTCCCTACGTACTTCTATCGCAGTAGCAGGGACAAAGTGCTATATTCATTAAAACTAATGTTAATTGTATTGCTTAATAAAAAAAGTCAATGTAATTTTACTTTTTCTTTATTTATAGAGGAAAATACTTACAATGTTATCTCTTGCCCCATTTTTAATACTTACCTCGGAACCGTTAATTGTTGCCCCGATCGCGGGGTAAGTATGAATTTCTGACTTTTAAGAGTAAAAGCGATTTTTTTAAAAAGATATCAACTTTTTGTGAAATTAAAACCAACGATATGGTTATTGAATAGTTTGGGCATCGTTTGACACAAAAATCATTTTAAAATGTTTTGGCGTTTTGAAGCTACAACTGAAAATATAAATTTTGTTAAGTCGCACCCCGTCTCCCCTATATTAAATAATAAAGGTTTGCATAAGTCATGTATTAAATGGTGGGCAAGGCACATAGCTCGTAGAGCCGACGGCCGTTGGGGCAGAAAGGTTCTCGAGTGGCGACCACGAACCGGAAGACGCAGCGTGGGCAGGCCCCCTACAAGATGGACCGATGATCTTGTGCGGGTCGCTGGAAAATGCTGGATGCGAATAGCACAAGACCGGCAATTGTGGAGATCTTTGGGGGAGGCCTTTGTCCAGCAGTGGACGTCTTTCGGCTGATATGATGATGATGATATGATGATGTATTAAATTAAAACTTTATTAAGTAATCTCTTTATACTTTTTAGTTTTTGAAATCGGTTTTTTAAACGAAGTTTTTTTTATCTATATAAATAATAAACTAGATATTTCCTTGTCGTTACCTAGTCCAAAAACGTTACAACATTAATCAGTTACTTAAGAAGTTCTCAAAGTTGCCAAGGTGTACCTACTGTGTAATTCGAGAGTTTGGGTAGTTAATTGGTGTTCAGGTTGCGGGTTTTCCAGCAGTTTGATATGGTTTTCTTTATACAAAAGTATTGGAACGACAAATATTCTAGGCTTTGTAACAGCATTCAAATGATTACGAACTAAGTACGTATTAATATTGTTATTGTCAATATAAGTACGTATTTACAAAAGAAAAGTAGTACCTATATATAGTTTAGGTATCAGTTATCTGGTTTCCATAGTACAAGGTCTGCCTAGTTTCGGATCAGATGGCCGATATATTATCCCAAGATATTATTATTATATTCCTGAAAGTATTCTAGAAGACCTTATCTGGTGGCTCCATCATATTTATATGACGACGTGTTCTACTAGAAATCAAAATTATAGAAATAAATTTAATCAGACGCCTTTAGAACTGGTTGTGGTGCTGTATAATGACAGAAAGTTCATGGCATGTGGAAAGCCGTACAAATTAAACACCATATAAATTACTTGGAACTACTAGCTGTATTTCTAAGATTAAAAAGTTTTGCAAGTAATGACTAAAATTGTACCTACTATACTGCTGAGGGAAGACAATACCACAGCTATCAGTTACATAAACCGAGTAGGTGGATTTTAGTTCCCGCATTTTAATGAACTGGCAAGATGGATCTGGGAGTGGTGCGAGAAGCCCAAGATTTGGTTTTTCTTAGGTAGGTATCTTATGTGAACTCCGGAGATAATTGTGCCGACGAAGAATTGAAAAAGATTAACCCTGGTGCAGAGTGGAAGCTAACAGATCGAGCTTACGGAACTAACAAAAGACCCTTCGGGTGTCCCGATACTGATTTATTCGCTTCTCTTGACAAGCCAAATATGACTTGTATGTTTCTTTGAAGAAAGATGCTTACGCGGAAGATGCATTAGTTTGAATTATCCATAATTAGAATATTCCAAATATTTTTACGCACTCCCGCCTTTCTGCCTAATTTTATATTCGTATGCAAGATTGTCGAAGATGTGCCAAGGTATGTTTAGGTTAAACCCCATTAGCCTTTGCAAATAATAATTATTTAGGGACATTATTAATATTATGTCCTGCTTCAGTCCTCAAAATTATATTTTTGTAAAAATAAGAAGTCAACGAACGGTCTCACTAGTTTATAAAAACCAAACAAATCCGCTGCAGCCCAATCCATGGGTCAATAGATGAGGCATGTGTTGTCGGATAGCCGTGTGGATGTAAGGTTGTTCAGTGCGCACAGTATGCGACACATACCACGTCGTCTGCTTGCGTCAATGGACTTAGGACATGATTAGAAATGAAGAGACATGAAGAGAATGAGTTGGTCTAACCAGCAGCGGTTAGACCAACTCATTCTCTTCAACTTTTGCCCGTTTTTATGATTGGGCAATTATTCACAACGATAATTTTGCAAATGCAGTTGTGAGTATTTCCTAATCGCAGTAACTACCTAATCGATTACGGTATAATATGCAAAGTTTGTTTTCTTTATAAAATTAAGAATTAAACTAGTATGATTTGTACCTTTCCAGTAGAAAATGATAAATTACTGACCTGATCATAACTCATTTCTCTGTAAATCTACCTTGTAAACAAATTATATTTGAAGAATGAAGCGACGAATGTATAATAGAAGATCAAACCAACTTGTTTCTTGAAGCGACTCATATAATAATGAACGAACTTCACTTTAACTTTACTTACTTTTTTTCTAAATATTGGTAATATCAGATTTGGTATATTTATAGCTACTTCTTCAAATTATACTGACGCGCTACGCCAGTTTAACATTTTAATAAACAAAAAATGTTTTAGATCCTCCTGACTACGGTAAGATAAACGTAACTGAGTTTCTCAAAATGCCTTTTAAACCCAAAACAAAACAAACTTGTTCAGAACTTTCTACTCGGCTTATGACATTGTTAGCCAGTTTGTGAAATCGAGAATTATTCTCTCTGTAACCTTCGAGTTCCTTTGACAATCCGAAATCAAATTATTCTTATGTACTTACTCAGAATAAACTTAAAACACCACTCTGGTTTCACTTTACCAAATTTACCGTTCCCTTCAATTAAAGCAAAGTGTTGGATCTTTGTCGCCTACAACGTAATAAGAATGTTGATTATGAAACGCTATTATTATTAACTAGCTGTGCCCCGCGGTTTTACCCGCGTTAAACTTTATAAATCATAGCCTATGTGTTAATCCAGGGTGTCAGCTAACACCATACCAAATTTTATCAAAATCGCTCCAGCCGTTTAGACGTGAAGAAGTAACAAACATACACAGTCACACACTCACAAACTTTCGCCTTTATAATATTAGTGTGATTAGGTATTGTTTTATATAAACCGCCCAAAGTGGTCGTCTTAGTTTGTTGTTTTGAATATTTGATCTACTTTGACTTTGACACTAGCCAGATTGGATTAGCTCTTCTGACAGGCAGAGTTCTCTTACCCAACAAGAAAGTTGTGTAATCATAGTCGACCTACCAACTGCCCAAGTCGAAAATCAAATATCTCTTGCTAAGAGGCCGAGAAGTAGGTAACAAGTAAGACGATGTAGTTAGTAGTTACTGAATTAAGCGATAGCTATCTCGTAGGTCTCTATAAGTAGTTGCAAACTACAAGCAAAGTGATAACTTGTAATTAATTATAATTGTAATAGAACTTAGCGTAAAGTACGCGTGACTCTCGGGGTATTCAAATAAATAGACGCAACCAAAAAGTTAATACAAATAAAAATAAAACATAAATATCCAAACATTTTAAGCGTTCAAAAATATGGTACAGTACTGGGTACAGTCGAAAAATAAACTAGCATTTTACAGAAATAAACAGTTTTCCAAATGATAAAACTCTTTAGACAACCTAGTGTACTTTGCATGACGTCATTCTATTACCTATATACAAGTGCAATACTAAAGCTAGCTAGAATTAATTTCTGTAGTGTATCATGTCGCAATAGTGACCCCACAAAACATCAATTAATCATAAAATATGTGAGGGAGAAAAGTGTCTCCGTAACAGATATTTCATATTTACTTATTATAAGTTTTCTTAACTAGAATCTTATTGCTATCAATAGACCTGACGAGAGGGACATCGTTGGACCAACCCAATCATAGCAACATTATTTGTATTTTTGTTCATAATTATAAGAATAGGTCCGTGTTATTTCATTAGTTATGGAAAAAATAAATAATTCAAATGAAATTTCAAATTTCAGAAGGTCACCGAATCAGCAAAAATAGGTCCTTGAAGTAATTTAAGGTAATGAGTAAGGAGATAATAATAAAGTGATGGTTTAAACAAAGCCAGAGTAAAGGAGTAGGTACCGAAGGTAACAGAGTTAGATGGAGTAAATCAAAAAGCCAAAGAACACATCCAATTACCAAGTTCTGAAGGTGACCTGCCTCCAGAGTTTGAAAGCGACCTTTTATAAACTGTTACTTAATTTTAATGATCTATTAATCTCACTAAATGTGTCAATTGTTAAATTTAATAACGAAATAAGTAGCCTAAAACAATCGTTTGTATCCTTGTCTATGTGTATGAGAATTATTTGTTTCTTCTTGTGAGTTTATTAAGTAATATTGATATCATAATTAGTTGCCTCGATTGGACCTCTAGAATATGTTTCTCGAAGTCCATTGATGGTTCAATCTAGGTGCCCATGGTTCAAAGAAGGCAACAACCTAAGGTTTAGTTTTCTTCATTTATAGCAAAAAGTGCCAGCCAGAATTGTTTGGGATTTGATTATTATAAATAAAGGTCTTACGAAATAAAAAAATCAATGAGTTTCATTTTAACTCTCATATGTTTCGAGATACGAGGTCTTAAAGTTAAGTGGTGCATCAACCTTCCCCTATTACTGAATTTTTGGTTGGGTCTATTAGTGTCACTCACTATTTGACGCTGACTGTACCTACATAGCGGTTAATACAGTCTAATATAGCGGTCTGGGGTTAATAAATTCTAATTTTAATAACTACGCTTTCATTCGATTTGAGCCATCCAATCCATTCTAATAGCACATCGTTTATTAAAATTCTTCAAAACATCAGAATCCTAAAACCTCAGTGGTACTTGACCGTATGATGAGGTATATACGGTGAACCACCACTGACCTTTTGGAATTCAGATTTTCAAATTAATAAAGTCATATTATTATGTATGTACCTACATATGTCGGAAGTAAAGACATAATTCCTTACTAACATATGTACCTACATATGACTTTATTAAGTAGGTACAGCACTGAAGTTCCAGAGTTTGTAATACATACTCAAGTTACCCAATTAAGGTAAGTAGTAGTATACCCGCATACAAGTTTGAATTTGTAATATCTAAATACAGGCTAAATATACATACATATGTAACTAAATTTCTTGACTTTAAGCCGTAACAACGAATAAGTCGAATCCAACTCGAGACCTACATATACCTACTTTTGTTTTAATTTTCTTCATCCGTTCGTCATTAACTGCACATTTATTTAAATATCTGTTTTGCCGTGGTGTGCTCAAGTCTATCCCAGGGTGACAATGAAAGTTCTTAGAAAATCAAAAACTGAACAAACTAGCAAGTTAATAGTTTTATTATATCTTTTTGAAATAGTATCCATTTACATCAATACGATCCGCTAGAACCTCTGAGAAAAGCACTTTGCCCACTCGTCCTTAGGGGTCTCTTCGACGGCATTTTGATACGCAGCCACTGCTTCCTTGGCGTACATAAAACGTTTTCCTGGAAGTTTTTGTGTAATGGCCTGTCCTTCCGAAGAACGAGGCCACCATCTTTTTTCCCACGCTTCGACCTCTAAGTGTTTCCTTCCGAGGAGTTGCCAACTAAAGTGAAGACACTTTAGTTGGCAACTCCTCGGAAGGAAACACCCAGACGGCAGACTGTCTCTTAGTTTCAGGAACCTAACAATAAATGCAGCTTTCGTCACCCGTAAGTATGTCGAACACAGCATTAGAGTCACCTCCGTTAAATCTTTGAACCATCTCGCGACACCAATTAATACGACGGAGTTTTTGGGGCTCTGTCAAATTATGAAGTATCCACCGGGCACAAAGCTTCCTGACTGCTAAATGTTCTTGGGAGGATTTTGTGCACTGGCCCAAACCGATGCAAAAGCTTGTCCGAATCTGCTGATAAGTCATTCTTCTGTCAGTCTCTATCATACGCCGCACAACACTGATTTTATCTTCAGCCGTCGCCGTAGAAGGCGGATTCACGCAGATCATCGGTGAGATTAGTGCGACCACGTTTAAACTCATTAAACCAGTTACTGTTGTAAACAGTGGCACGAGATGGGCCTTCATTGTGGAAAGCCAATCGAAGTCTATCATAAATTTCTTGTTGACTTGAATGTCATCTATATAAATAAAAAGAGAAGTCCTGACTGACTGACTGACTCATCAACGCCCAGCCCAAACCCTTGGCCCTAGAAAGCTGAAATTTTGCACAGATGTTTTCCTTATAATGTAGACAAGGAATAAGGAAGGATTTTTCGAAATTCGACCCCTAAGGGGGTAAAACGGGGGTGCGAAGTTAGTATGAAACTTTGCCGTTTTTGAAGTTAGAGGAATGAAAGTTGGTATTTGGCCTTGCAGTTAAAAATAAAAAATATGTGTTTCAGGATTTTTGGAAATTTCACCCCCAAGGGCAAAAAATAGGAGATGTAAGTTTGTACGAAAATAGTCCCAATTTTTAAGTTAAACGCATGAAAATTAGCATTTGGCATTTTAGTTAAAAATAAAAAATATATGTTTCAGGATTTTTGAAAATTCCACCCCGAAGGTCATAAAATAGGGGATGTAAGTTTGTATGAAACATGCGATATTTTTGAAGTTAAACGCATGAAAATGAGTATTTGGCCTTTCTGTTAAAACTATATAGCATTTACTTCAGGATTTTTGGAAATTACACCCCCAAGGGCGGAAAATAGGGGATATAATTTTATACTGCCTGACTTACATATCAACGCACAGTATAAACGGCTGCAGTTAGGACTTGAATTTTGACAGTAGTTACCTTTTATGACGTAGGCATCCACTGAAGAAGGGTTTTTGAAAATACCACCCTAAGGGACTAAAATAAGGGATGAAATATTTTATGAAAGTGCTTAATTTTGATGTTAAAGGCTTTAGTATATAGACTTGCCGTTAAAAATTAAAATATATATTTCAGGATTTTTGAATATTCCACCCCCAAGGTCGTAAAATTGGGGATGTAAGTTTATATGAAAACAGTGCCAACAAGTTTTAAGTTAAACGCATGAAAATTGGTATTTAGCATTACAGTTAAAAATTAAAAGTATGTGTTTCAGGATTTCCGAGAATTCTACCACGTAGGGTGACAAATAGGGGATGTTTGTATGAAAAATGTGACATTTTTTAAGGTCAACTCATGAAAATTGGTATTTGACCTTTCATTTAAAAATATGTATTTCAGGATTTTTGGGAATTCCAGCCCTTTAGTGTGACAAATAGGGGATGGAAGTTTGTATGAAAAATGTGACATTTTTTAAGGTAAACGCATGAAAATTGGTATTTCACCTTTCATTTAATCATTATAAATATATCATCAGAATTTTGGAAATTCCACCCCTAAAGACGACTAAAATAGGGGATGTAAGTTTGTATGAAAAACTGTTTTTTTTTTGGAGTTAAAAGCATGTAAATTGTTATTTCAGTTAAAAATAAAGCAATCAAGGGAATAATTTGTTGTTAAAAAAGGTAATCCATAACTGATTCAATAGGTCAACACCAAAAATGTCCGCTAACTTAAATTATAGAGAAATTCGTTTCTTATTGCTTAAAATGTTGTGTTTGTTGTCGTCTAAGTAAAGATTTAGCGTTTTATAAGATTTGTAACTTCTTTTTTTTGGTATTTTTCATAACATATTAAAAACGTCAATTTAATAAAATTGGGATAAAAAAGTCATTGACCCAAAATTCGAGTTAGCGTAGTATAAATTGTTCGTGTCGTGCTGATCGCACCCAAAACATATCATCTTAATTTTACTGATCTACAAGTTCACAATTTTGTAACTCGATGGCTTTTATATCGTTTCAGATCGCAGAACTCATTTGACATATCGGTTAAAATAAATAAATGCTTGAAGTAAAAGGTAGTCCAAAACTGAATCAAAAGATGATCGCCTAAATCTCACCCAAGATATATGCCCACATCTTAATTTTACTGCTTTACAACGTTACATTTTTGTTAGTAGATGGTGTAATCATCGTTTTAGATCGCGCTATGGTTTCGTTCACAAAATGTGATATTAGACCTATCAATGCCGTGGTCGCAACCTAAGCTAATGGGAGTTACCTTGGTGATTAACGCATCGTTGATTATTATATTACTTTATTTGACTTACTGACTTTACTTAAGGACAATTGATATGTATTCTTTGATATTTTTGGGTTTATGATATCGGGTCTTTTTTTTAAATAACAGTAGCAAAGTAGTCTTTAGTTTATTTCTTAACTAGGTTCTTCATAGGTTAGGTTTTCTTAAATTTATATTGCTTATTTCTTTTAAAAGTATTTTTTTTTAGATTAAGCTAGAAGTAAGTAGTTACATTGGTAATCATTAAAAATTGTCGCGGACGAAGTCGTGGGCACCAGCTAGTCGAAAATAAAAGTCAGAAACAATCAGTGCACGAAAATTTTCTCGCGCTAAATTTATTCATGCTGACGTGACACAGACAAATTAATATTTGCCGCCAAATCGTAAACAAATAAAAATTAATAAAATACATAGGTACACAATAATGTTGGCAAAGAGTTCCATATTATTTTATTATGATTTCGTTTACAAGTGGCCAGTTCTAAAAACTTTCAGTGTCGCCTAGGTACCTACAGGTCATACCAGCTACCTTTATGCCAGCTACCTACTTATCATGTTGGACGACGTATTGTCATTTCTACGATTTTACCCAAAAAATTATTCGCATTCTTTGTATGTAGGTAAGTAGGTAAACGCTAATTTTATAGCTTCTTTCACCCCGGATAACATTTTTGGATAAAATATTATATCGTTTAATTCCTATCAAAATACATTCGTATAATATTTTTGAAGACAGATTCAAGTAGGTAAGTAATAATATTTTCGAATAGTCGTCTACCACAGAGCGTTAAACAAGAATATTTTTACAGTTGTCTACCATTCTGTGTAATCAAATAACTGCGAAGAAGGTATTCCCAGTCCGTAATGACTTATCAACCTTCAAGAAGCGAGCCTATCTGTCTATCCTACCAAAAGACCGGCAACGCATACACTAATAAAATTTAATCGATAATTTATCATAGAATTTTGACAGATCTTTTATTGACAATCTATCAAATTGAATTATATATCAAATATGTTGTCAATCAAGTTAAAACAAATAAAGCCCTATATATATTTATTAATTAATTATTACATATTAGTTGATAGTAACTCAGATCAATTTAAAAAGTTTTTTAATAACTAATAGTAATAACTAATCTTGAACTGTACAAACTAGGTCCTTAAAGTGACATCTAGATATGGGGTGCGACATTCAACTCTACCAATCTCAACATTCAAAACCCTAAAAATTTCTATCGCAACTTCACGATACGTAGGTATGATTAGAGCTCCGAACACTTGTAATTGAAATAGAAACACCAGATGGCGCTACATGACAAGACGACTGGGCCGTGTGAGCCGTGTCGTTACACACAATATCGATTGCACCATAAGTCGGGTTGGTACCTTTTCCTAACGAATAAGATACAGAATTAATTGGTTCTTATTTCAGTAGCAATGTGTATCACAGGTTACGTCACGTTAAGGATAGAGGGCGTGGATCTTTAACAGAAAAAAAACGTTTTCGGAACTTAAATACAAGTAGGCGCCTAAAATGCTTTTTTATCATTAGCCTGATATCGTCCACTGCTGGACATAGGTCACCTCCGAAAGTTTCTATAAAGTTACCATTTGAAGGGGTTTGCTGGAGTTACCGCGCTTGGCATGCAAGTTAGCGACCGCAGTTAAGTGGTAGCTAGTATACCTACAGGTGGCGCTGTTGCCAGAGTACCTGGTATATTCCTTAGTCGCCTTTTACAACAACACGCGGGATGGTATGGGGTGTTAAACTTTCTAGACCAGAAACCACACGGCTAAATGCTTCTTCAAACTGGTATACTTTACATTAAGCGATAGGCCACACCAGTGCAATAAAAATACAATTTTAATTTTGATCTTTATTATAAATACAAATTGAAATAAACTAAAACTAACCTTAAACTAGTCCTCAAAGAACATGATACGTTTAATAAAATCAAATTATATCAATTTTAAATCTCAGAATAACATCATGATGAGCTATGAGCGTAGTCAACTAAGAAAAGGGGGGAGACAATTACTACCCGACGAAAATAAGTACCATAAAATAATTGTCCGTATAAGAGATATACTGAACTCCAATTAATTTGCAATATTGCAATTGATTATATATATATTGATTACAAAGGATACACATATATTGGTGTATCCTTTTATTTCATCAAATGGCTTAAAATAAATACCTCCCCCATATCCCTAGAAAATCTCCTTAGGTACGCCGATGATAACATAAAAGCTACAAATTTTCAATGAATGAAATTTCAAATTTATTTTATGTTTTTTTTTGGCAATTATAAATTAATTGAAACTGGTATTTTACTCATTACACGACATAATAACATTAACTCTTACTATCTATATTGCTACATTCACAACCGAAACTAAGTGGAAATATAACTTGACTGTGGATTTTACGGGACACTTCGTTATATCAAAAACGTTGCAAAAATGTATAGCTGGTAATATTATTTACACAATTTACATTTAATAATTTAGACTTCAGTACTATGTGTAATGTATGTGGAAGATTATGATTTGCAAATCATATGTTCCGGAACTTTATTAAGATACAAAAGTTTAATACACAAATCAGAATCAAAATGATGAACCTTTACCATTATAGTATAAAATTAAGAAATGCAAAGTTACATTTTAACATTTCTCTATCATCTATTTAAATTTGTACGTCTCTAAATCCTAAAGATACAGTT
This sequence comes from Pseudoips prasinana, assembly GCA_951640165.1. Lineage (NCBI taxonomy): Eukaryota > Metazoa > Arthropoda > Insecta > Lepidoptera > Nolidae > Pseudoips > Pseudoips prasinana. Next base: position 18,596,363 of record OX621245.1, read on the forward strand.
TGACATCTGAATAAAAGAATACAAAATGTCTTCTGAATTATTTAAATATAACTGAAGTAAAATTAATTACATTAACATAAGATCATAATCGTTAACATGAATAATAAAACTACAAGAATATTATTCTTATTATAAAACAAAAGATCTGATTATGCGATTGTAAGACTTATTAAACTCTCAATAGATATCACAATTTAATGTTGTACAAAAAACTTGTGTCCTTTTTAAATAATGAAGTTAGAATTATGAAATTTTATTTCGGCAATAAATGTAGTTTCTATTCTCACTGCAACACTTTTTTTGAGATGATATCATCGTCAAATTTATTTACTGAACATGAGAAGTAGGCATACAATATTTTAAAGAAGAAAATATACATTATGCATCATCATATTTTCGGTGCGACGCTACAAGTACATCGGCACGACCGCAAGATATGCGCTTTAAGTATTACTCTGCCAAGAGAAAATCCCAGTTAAAGCACTCGTGTACAATTATTCGGTTAATCTTCACGCGTATTCTGGAATATAACGAGAGGGCTAGATTGAACCTTATTGCGTGGCATTGAGAGTCGCTATTTAAGTGTTTTGGCAATGTTATTATTCTGTGTATTCTACTTACTTACTTTCTGTGTATTGTTGTTTTTGTTCTGTATTCTAAAACCATACGAGCGATTGCCAAAATAAAAATAAAACCGAAAGCTACTGTTAACGTTATTGAGATCTTAAACCAGCTACCATAAATAGTTTCTAGAAATGTAGAATTTTGTTTATGAATTCATAATGCAATCCATAATTTAGGAACTAATATAAAAAACTAAGTAAAATACAAATGGAAAATCAATTACGATACTAACATTTTAGAATACAAAACTACATAAACTTTCACCAATTCTTAACTATATTTTTGTTAAATATTAATCACAGATACAAACATTTTGAGATTTGTAATGTATTTGTTGTAATTAAATTGTCGTATATGAAACGACTATTGTACTTGCTGCCAGTGGCATACTATAAAAGTTAATTTGTTGAATAAAAATGGCCTTCAATAATGAGGCACTTCGTGTATCATAGTCTCGCAAAGTTCAGATTTGAAATTCTGTGGTCACAATACGAATGTGGGAAAAGTGGTGTAGCTTCTTACGAGATGACAGATAATAATAACAATAATGTATGTATAGGAAAAGCCTTAAAAATCAGTCTTATTTAATTTATGAGAACATAAATTAAAAAGCCGAAATAAATACATTCATACAATATTAATATAACGTAACTAATTAATTGCAAAATAAGTCTCATTTGGATTTAATAAAATGTATTTCCATTCGCTGAATTGTCTAAGGATTAATCCTTAATAAATAACCTGTTTTGTTTTCTTTAAAAATAAAGTCGTTAAAGATTTTCTACAATAGAACGACATTTGACTGGGTACTTTATATCATGCAAATTCCCTGTTCAGAATTGTTATTAGATAACGACTATTACCATCACTATTTAACACATAAAGAAACATCACTATTCCATCACTATTTAACACTTAAAAACTGGGACTGACTCATATATTGGGGCATTATTCACACACGGCCATCCGATCCCTATACTAAGCCGAGCTTGTACTATGGAAACCAGATAACTGATATACTACAGACTCAGGACAAACAGACATGTTCATGTACACAAATCTCTGTCCCGAGTGGGAATTCAACCAACTATCTGCGGCATGAAAGGCACGTTTCTGGCCACCACGCTAACCGGCCCTCAATAAGATGAAGAAATACTTTGATAACAAATAGAGAAAATTAAATTGGAATATTACCTATTGGAATATTAATTATAATTTGAGATATTACATAGAAAATGTATAATCATACTAATATTATAAAGGCGAAAGCTTGTGAATATGTATGTTTGTTACTTCTTCACGACTAAACGGCTAGAGGGATTTTAATAAAATTTGGTATGGAGTTAGATGACACTCTGCATTAACACATAGGCTATAATTTATTAAGTTTAACGCGGGTAAAACAGCGGGACACAGCTAGTATAATACTAACTTGTATTAGTCTAATAACGATTCTGAACAACCAATTAGTTCCATGACCACTAATTCTAAAGGACTGTATAACTAATAATTAAATTCATAAGACTAAAATAACACATAATAATCAAAGTTTTAAATTATTCTGATTTAGGCCGTATTTATAAACCACTATAAAATAATGTAGTTACCATGGCGAATTGTCTATGTCATTACTCTTGACAGACATAGGTACTAAGTCTAACGATACGGCCGAAACCATAAAGTTTGAAGACTAGAAGGATATATACTGGAAATTTAAAAAAATAAACTCATTAAGAATACATGAGAAAACGAACACTACACCACTCTACTGACAAGTATGAAAATGTTTATGAACACGCAAATATTTTACTTAATCACGTAATTCTACAATAAAAACGAATGCATGAAATGGATTGTATAGATCGTGACATTATACAAGGTGTAATAATTTTAGCTTTTAATATTATATTATATAATATTAAAGGATATTCATTGGCCTCCTCACTTACCGATCAGCAAGAAACTATTTTGTTTAAAAAACGCAAAACTATGTTTTGTATTCGATAAGGAGGCAATTTTTGTTCTATATATTGATTAGTTCAAAGAGTAAATTACGCTTCTCAAATAATTTTGATGTTTACACCTTGTATAATTTTTTGTTGTACTAAATGACATATACAGAATACCAGACTTCAGTGCCTATCACAAATCTGCTTTACATATGTTTCATAGAGAGTTATTCGCCGTTCAGTATATAATCTTGCTGGGGGGAGCAGCGGTGTTGGCACTCATCGCCTGCTCTAAAGTATCGAGGCGGCGGTAGGAATGTCCCCGGCTGTTGCGCCGGCGTCCCCCCTGTCGACCCTCCAGGATTAAGCCGAAGAACTAAAACAAAAATAAATAAGTTACAATTACTAGTACTACAAATAAAATTTAATCACCAAAATATAATAATATGACGGGCCTGTTAGCGTGGTTGGTAAATGCTTACTTTTCACGCCGCAAATCGTGAGTGAGATTCCCACCCAGGACAGATATTTGTGTGCATGAACATTGAACATGCCTGTTTGTATTGTGTCTGGGAGTAATTATCTATATAAATATTTACAAAAGAAAAGTAGTATATCTGTAATCGGGTATCCATAAAGCTGAGCTCTGCTTAATTTGGGATCAGATGATGGTGTGTATAATGCCCCAGGATATTATTATTATAATTTGTGTCCATGAACATGTCTATTTGCTCTGTGTCTGGGTGTAATTATCTATATAAGTATGTATTTACAAAAGAAAAGTAGTATATCAGTTATCTGGTTTCCATAGCACAAGCTCTGCTCAGTTTGGGATCAGATTGCCGTGTGTGAATGATGTCCCAGGATATTATTATTATATTATTATCAATATTAGTAAAAGAAGAAATGGACACCGTCCAACTCCAACACCAACTGGATGGAACGTAGTAACAAAATGCGCTTTTGAATATGCATTACTTTTCTTAGTCTTTCACTTACTTATTCATTGTATGGGCAGTCGTTATCCTAGGTCAGAGTTCTTCAAGCCCCCCATTAGGCCTCTGAAATGGCTTAATAATAGCAAGAAGAAATGGCACTTAAGCTGTTTAATGCTGAGAGCATTTAATAGACTACAATAAGAAGATCGAATCAAGCATTTCAAACATCAAATCAAATTCTTCAGCACATTTAATACTAAAATAAAACTTGTACTAACCACTTTACTGACTTTACTCTTGTTATGGTACAGGACATACAGGAACACCACCAGTATTACAGCCGTCAGGAAGAACGGTATGAAGTGGTCCCCGTCATCGGAGAACGAATCGGACATTGAACTGTACCCATCTGAAATGCAATAACAATATAATTAACATAAATCCTCTGTGAAAATCTTTTGAGGAGGCCTATGTCCAGCAGTGGATGTCATTCGATGATGATGATGAACCTATAACAAATATTACGAAATTAATTAACAGGCTGAGCTATATCATCTTCATGATCATGTTAGCCGAATGACCTCCATAGCTAGACAAATGCTTCCTTCAAGGATGGAGCTCAGCGGGTAGCTCAAAACCGACCATTGCGGGGTCAATGTCTTTTTAAATAAGTAACTCTTTTATGGGGCAACGTATAAGATTCTATAACAAACTTCCCAATGATATTAGATAATTGCCTACGAATAAGTTTAAAATAATTATTAAAGCCAAATTGTGTAGCAGCCATATCACAAAATTTCTGATCATTGAAGTGACAAAAGTGCTTGGGATTGAGTTGTTCTGAGTCAACCTACATAATTGTAATTAATCTTAAGTGTACCTATATTTTATTAAAAAAAATTATTCCTACTGAGTTTTCTGGCCGTGTTTCTCAGTAGCTGCCACGTCATGCACTGTACTTACGATCACATAAATGTTAAATTTTTACGGATAAAATAAATATATATATTTTTTTATTTTGAATGGTCGGCCTAGAGCAACCCGCTGAGCTGTAAACTCAATAAGAATAAGTAAGTGGACATACGCTAATTTAATTTTTATCGGACCTTAAATCAAAGTGATAAGTTAGAAATAGATGTGCATCCGTATTGTCAACACCTGACTTAAGGTTAATAACGTATTGATTCTGCACAACTATGAATATCAAGAAGATATAAAAAGCTTTTTAGATAAAACGTAGTAAAGTCGAATTATACTACGTGTGATGGCTTTGGCTCTAATTGCCTTTACCTTTGGGTAACGTTTAGCGCAAGCTGTGTTGCAACACTTAATTGAGGCGTCGCGTTCTTTTTGCTACTCATCTGGGAGGTACGAGTGGCCAGATTATTATGTTACTTTGTTGTCCTTGATGTAAATAAGGTCGCCAGTTAATCTGGGCGGGGGAAGTGTTGACAACTCGTGAGTTAGGCTGGGTTTCCACTGAGGCGGAGCGGAGACGAGCTGTGCCGCGTACACCAATCACATGGCTTGGAATCCACATCTCTTTTCCGCTGGTGTGGATTCCAAGCCATGTGATTGTTGAACGTGGCACAGCTCGTCTCCGCTCCGCCTCAGTGGAAACGCAGCCTTACTTTAACTCCTTACGAACATATGGATCACACAAGTGCTAATTTGCCGTCTTAGTAGTATAAAAAACGAATTAAAAAAATGAAAGCTATATATACAAGGTTGAAGGTTTTGCTTTAAAATGTCAGAATGATGACTGGTAGATTATTCAATAGTATTAATGTAATCCTTTAATTTATTTAAACAACCAACAGTTGTGAAAACTTTTAATTGGCCTTCATCTTCTATTCTGTGTGTCATTTGTATTCTAGCTGTAAGTTTTCCTCAAGTAATAAAATAAAAATATTCAATATGTCAGAGACAGAACACTGACAAAACACTTGTCATGTCTGTGAAATAGTCTGCCCGATGACATTCGGCATAAAAGTGAGAAATAGAAATTAAATTTAAATTGATAAAACACCTAATAGATTTAATGTAATGCATCATGCAATCCTACTAATATTATAAAGGCGAAAGTTTGTGAGCGTGTGAGTGTGTGTGTTTGTAATTTGGTTTAGAGTCAGCCGATACCCTGGATTAAAACATAGGCTAGAATTTATAAAGTTTAACGCGTGTAAAACCGCGGGGCACAGCTAGTAAAATATAACAATAATTTTAACAGATATTGAAATGTGTGCTATTGTAATAGTAGTAGAATTATGTAGGACTAGCTGTGCCCGCGACTTCGTCCGCGTGTAAGTAGTTTATTTCGTTTTTCTTGTAAAATAAAAGACGTTTTCTAAAATAAAAGTAGCCTAAGTTACTCCTTATTCCATCAGCTACCTGCCAATAAAAGTCCCGTCAAAATCGGTCCAGCCATTGCAGAGATTAGCCGGAACAAACAGACAGACAGACAGACAAAAATTGTAAAAAATGTCATTTTGGTGTATGTACCGTATATATATTCATATTAAGGTAGTAAAAACCGGTTATTTCAATATTACAAACAGACACTCCAATTTTATTTATTTGTATAGATAAAAGAGACTTACCTAATCCATTACTTTTGTAATGTTGGTAAATAATAGAAGGGCATTTGGTGACATACAGTGCAAAGTAAACACGAATATGCCAACCAGACAGTGTGTTGTAATCTTAGAGGCATAATTATGACATATACTTAACCAAACAATAAGTATATAACTAATTAAAATAAAAACATTCAAAACAATATAAGTAATATAAATTTATTGGCACAATTTGATAACAGGCGCCCAAAATTCCCCAAAACGAAAGCTCATTAAGGTCATGAATCTAGAATCGGAGTAAGTAAAAGTTTAGAAATATCCACCTCGTCGAACTTTAAGCCATCGTAGACAGTCTCAAAGAAGATAAGACATCTGCACGAGACATATTTAAGTTCAATAAAATGTCAATTATGAGACCCAATTCTTAGTATTCCATGGATTAACCACACGGAAACCGGGTCCATCACGTGGTAGGAAATGTATAAACACAATTTGAGAACAGGCACCCAAAATTCCTCAAAACAAAGGCTCTTAGGTTGACATGAATCTGGAATCTGGAATCGTAGTAAGTTTAAGTTTAGAAATGTCCACCTCGTTGAACTTTAAGTAATGGTAGCCAGTCTCAAAGAAGATTAGACATCTCTAAACATATTTAAGTCCACTTTGTCAACTATAAGACCTAATTCTTACTATTCCATGGATTAAACGGGTCCATCACGTGCCCACCACGTGATGGACCCGGAGGAAACACTCGACTCGAGTCTGAGACTTGCGACTCAGATGTAGCTTTAAGGGGCCCCCCTGTGATGCAAATTTGAATAACAAAACAATGGTGTCCGTCCTAGGTTGACATTATCTCATTTAAGGGATAACGCTACCTATTCCTAAACTAGCACACGACTGCAAATTCGGTTTGGAGCTGGTTTGAGAATTACGTGCTCTCGGAGGAAAGGAGGTTTACAAAACCGCTAACTCCCAGACTTTAATAACAATACTTTTGCCCGTTGGGGATCAACGGTAAAACGCATTATCAAGAAAAATAATTTGGAGTCCCATACTCTATGTAAATTAAGAATTTTGAATCGCTCACAGACTACCTCGTCATTGGCACACCCAAATTATTGGACCTAAAATGACGCAATTTTGGAGAAGATTCCTTGATGAAGGCACGCCATCAGGTCATGACGTTTTAGATAAAGAGGAAACTATAATTTTCGCGGACGAAATCGCGGATAAGCTAGTAAGATATAGACAATATAGTATGTTTCAAAACTTCAACATGAAACGCAGTCGATAAATATTACACAAGGCTACAAATCTATTTGAGTATGTTGTTTACACATTATTTCACCTGACCAAACACTAGCTACCGTAACTACACTTTTCATAAAAAAATAAAGTGGTACGGTTAACGTCGGATCAATAGCAACATCTTGTCAGCCGAATGACGTCCACTGCTGGAAGAAGGCCTCCCCAAAAGAATTTCCTCAAAGGAGTTGTGTCCAACATTTGGAGGGATATGCCATAATCGCCACGCTTGGCAGACGGTTTGGCGAACGCAGTATGATAGGACGACTTCTACGCCCCCCCACGGGATGAGATGGGGTGTGTATTCTATACCGCCACACAGCAAATGGTTATTATCTGCGCTTATTGAAGGTCATCGAAAATGATATGGAATTCCATTCACCATATTTCTTTTAATGTAAGGCTAATTTCAGAGTGACCCGCGCGGCACGCGCCGGGCCAGCGCGTCTCAACAGCAGCGCGTGCGAGACGCGTCACTGAAACGCTAGCTGCCAGTAGAGGAGCTCGGGCAGCGCTGGCCGACGGCGCGCGTCTCACACGCGGCGCGTTTGAACTGCGTGACTGTGAAACGCAACTACTATCTAGTGTAATTGTATGCGCGCGGGTTTGGACGGCGCCGCTCTCCTGCGCGACTCTGAAATCACCCTAAGTTACGACTAGTATCGCCGAGGAAGAAAACAATAGCTTGACATTTCCTCGACATAACTAATGCATTCGTTAATTTCCTTTTTTCTCGCCATCGCAACATTGTTACGATTAGTTGAAATAATTAAGTTTCAAGTATAGAGGCAGTAAATGAGTATATCGTCGTTGCTACTGAACGACCTTATATTATGTGTCATTCTTTTCAAATTCACTTATTTACACCATTTGATTCAAAATCCAAACTCTATCGAATATTTAAAGACCACCAAAACACTTCCTTAGGACAAGTTAATATTAAAAATATATTTATATTATTTCAAGTATAAATTCCATATGAAAGTAGAGTGTGGGATACGATGTATCTGTTACTCTTATTTTAATTTCAATTATTCTATTGTTTTTGTCATTGAAGTCGTTTTGACACATAACTGGTGTTAATCACTGCTTCACCAGATAATAGAACCAAGCGTGGGCTCAAGGCCACGCTCGCCTCTATTGTTATCGCCCATATTTCTAGCCAAATATAACTACAAACTAATTATCCGCGCCGTAGGGCACCCCGTTTGAGGTAAAGGCCTAACCTAACGTCGCGGCACTGCACGGCGTGCTTTTACAGCTCGATGGACGCTTGGGCATGACGCGAGATGCCGGGTCACGTCGTAGCATCGTCATTCGCCACAGTCACCGCCGCACCCGTTGCAAACCATCTTTCAATTAGTTTAGCTGTCCTAATCCTGTCACCTGTGTGACTTGTAGGCAGTTGCGGGAGGTCAGTCGCCACTGAATGAAATGGCTTACCATGATGTGCCGTGGCGTCCAGCGGCATCCCATGGCGCGCCGCAGTATAATTGTATCAAAATAAAGCAATATGAATTCTAAGTTCAATAAACTAAGGATAACATCAACTAGATAAAAAAAAAATCTTCGCCGGCCGGAGAAGGCTGGTGGTGGCGACGAGTGCGCGGTCGTACTCTCGTGTCGTACGATATCACGGATTGTGTACTGTACAGCGTCACCAGGGTTTCCAATAACCTAAACTTGTGGCGAATATAATGATTGAATTTATATAAGATATATATAGCCATTTGAAAAACTTGTTATTGATTAAAATGCGGATCGGGTATATAATTGATTTTAACTAGATAAATAATAAAGAAAGTGTTATTATTATTAGCAGTAAAGACGCGCGCGAGCTGAGCGTCGTATGAAAGAAACATAGACCTAAAAAGGTCTCGATACTACAAAAAAAACTTTTAATCCTTTTTTTTATGTATATAAGTTATGGCCGAACTCGTACACCATAAGTTGATGCTTACGATGTTAACTATCTAGTTCTGCGAGATTATTGGTGTTTTACAAGTACAATAGACAACATACCTAAAGCACTTCACAATTTAGGTGTGAAAAAACTAGTAGATATCTCGGTGATCCATAGTATTTGCAATGCACCAAGCAAAGGACTCCTCCTGAACTAGTAATTGAATTGAACAAGTAATCGAATGCAAAGTAACCCGCAAGCCACGGGTTGCATGTGACTATATGTAATTAGAGAATCTAGTTTACGCGGGAGTAATCTAGATTGAACTTTATTACATGGTAATGAGAGCCGTTATTTTAGTGTCCTAACAAAGTATACCAGTATTGTATTTTTTTTACTATCTTATAAGGTAATATAGGTATAATGGATACCAGAAGGCCACTATTGATAAAGTAGGACACAAATTGCGTGATACGAAACCCTACATGAACGAGACTGACTCGCACTTGGTCGTTTTTATTTCTCTTCACGCTGGTAGTGTTAGTAAATAGGTTGATATTCGTGTTTAATTGCTACAGTGTTGTTAAACCAGAAAACTTGCCTCTGACTTGGCTTAACAAATTACATTATTCTTGACTTTACAACTATTAAAAAAGGAAGTTACCTTTTGGTACATCACTGTTGGACGGCAGGATATTCTGCTGGGCTGTGTTAATATTTTGCTGGATTTCTTGTCTTGGTAGAGTTTCTCTATCAATATCTTCTATTCCAGTTTCTTCATTGCCATCACTTCCATCTGCTTCTGAAATTTGAATATCATCGTTAGTGAATTCTTCTTTATAAATTCAACTGTTTTTTTGTTATGTAAGTAATATTATGTGTATAATAATAATATCCTGGTACCATTATTCACATACATCTGATCTGGCCACCTGATCTCAAACTAAATGGAACCTGTAGGTACTATGGAAACCAGATTACTGATATACTACTTTTATTTTGTAAATACATACTTATATAGACAATTACACCCAGACTCAGGACAATCAGACATGTGACTGCACACAAATATCTGTGCTGGGTGGGAATCAACCCAACAACCCAGGCGTGAAAGGCAAGTATCTAACCACACATTACTTATTGCAAAATTTGATACTGACTATATCAAATTGTGCAATAAGCTTAAGGGAAATGCTCTCTACATGATCCCATAGTATGGTATTTATGCAATGTTCTAATCTATTGTTTCATAGAAAAGTCGAAGTTGTTTCTATGTTTCTTGAAACAATAATTACTGCTACCTACATATATGACAGTAAATTATTTTTTAATGTTGAGTCAACTCAACATGAGTCTCATCTCATTTGAGTTATTTTTGCTAATTTGGTTTGTGAACATAGAACTTTAAGACTTATAGTCTCTATAGTCTAAAAGTCAGGTTATTACAGCAGGTTATTATTACCTGTTATGGACTTTCAGACTAAAATGACGTTGGCCACCTTCATCAACAAGTGCCTCTAGCACGAGTTCCTGCAGTTAACTTACTCAATCACACGTATAGTTACGTCCCATACATTGAGCACCAGAGTTTTAGTTCTTAATAGTTTCCGCGAGAGGCGCTGGTGCTCAATGTATGGGAGGAAACTGTATGTGTGATCGAGTAAGTAAACTGCAGGAACTCATGCTAGAGGCATATAACAGACTTGACATATGCCAATGAGTTCTTGCATTATTATTTGATCTCATTATTACTAGACATTAACACACCTTCACTAAACTAGGGGAAAATAAACAAATTTGGAAATGGAGTTAAATTAAAGCTAACAAAGCTTTAATTTAACTCCAACTATCTTCTAGAGTCAATTTAAGTAAAATACTGATATAAAGAATGTTTATATTAGAGCATCCTGATGTTACTTTAGTCAAACCAAATATTTTTTTGTTATTTATACTAATTTTCATTGTATAAGGCCTTTTTTACTATAATTGACTTGACCTCTGATTAAAATTATATAAATATAAATAACTTGGTACAACTAACACACTGCCATCTGATTCCAAACTAGACAGAGCCTGTACTAACATACATTGACAATAACTTAATACAAGCTAGCTAAATATCACTACCATTATAAAATAAATTGTATAAATGTTTTAACATTCCGTGTACCTAAATATCTGTAATAAGTAACTAGAAATAAACTTTTTTAAAGTCTATATGAATAAAAACCTTTTTTATTTTATTTTACTACGGTAACCAGACAACTGATAAACATACTTTATATATTTTTTTATATATAAATATGAGAGATAAATTACACCCAGACACAGAACAAATAATCAAACTCATCACACAAAGATTTTTCCTGGTTGGTTCCTAAAACTACAACCTGCAGCTTAGCAGCCAGGGTTACTAACCACTAGACCAAGACACCAGTCCAAGTACCAAAGCACACTATTTTTTTAAGAATTCAAACAATGTTTATACTGAATCCATGTATGTTATAAAGTAAATTTTTAATGTCTTACCTTCATATTCGTCCTCACCCTGGCTACCCGGAGCTTTATCTTCATCTTTTGGTTTCATTCCCGGGGGTTGCGGCAACACATTACTTCCATTGTCACCTTTATTACCCTCTCCAACTGTCGACTTCTTTCCTTGATCACTTAAACTTGGTTGTTGTTTATCTTTCTCAGTTATAGCGGGATCATCCTGACTATTGCCTACTTCAACATTATTTTTCACTGCAGGTAAGGTCTGCTTAGGTGTAGCTTGATCTATTGCTTTGGATGATGCCTTATCAAATCTGACATCTCCTGAGTCACTGACCGCAGATGCTGCTGATAATCCTGAAGGTGTGGATTTAGGTATTACCGAATCTGATTGTTTTAGTGGAGTCAAGATTTTTGCATTATCTGGACTGGCATTATGCACATTGCTGATTGCAGATTTAGCATTTACTTCAGATGAAGATACAACATTGTTGTTAGTACTGCTCACAGATGTTGTCTGTAAACCCTTCAATAGTTGGAATCCCCATTTGAAATACTTACAAAAGTAGTTTGCTTCGTATATATCGGTCTCTTCGAGACCACATATCTCGCCACAAGAGGCTGGAAGTTTCACAAATTCAGCTTGAGTATGATAATTGGAATAGTCTGCCAAATCGGTGAAGACCCAGTTAAGCGTCTCTGTGCACAGTTTGTTGACATCTTGCTTCTCTTGAATTTTTGTTATAGAATCGTCTATCACGATTTTCGACTCGGCAACAGCAGAGCACAATTGCGTATTTATGTCATAAAACATTAAGCATTGTAATTGTTTCTTATTATACTTCGTAGACTGACTCGTATCCTGACATGAATGAAGAGTGTTGTTAATTTGAGCAGAAAGTACCTTGTTTTCACATTGGTTTGCTAGTTTGATCAGCGATTTGGATAACTCTAAAGGATCTGGAGTGATAGGGATTCCCAGACTTTGATAATAAGAGTTCACTATCATAAATGTAACGATATAGCGAAACATGGTTGAGAAAAATACTCTGACTAATAGAAAATGAAGAAACCAGCACTGCAGTAAATTTAACACATAACACGATTAATTCACTTTTTAGTACCTACACGGAAGGAAATCAAAGAATGAATTTCGACGGAAATGAACTGTCAAGTAACAGGGCTGCCATTGTAAATTTTATTATAACCTCGTTTTTAACGTCTCTTTCATATGGCCTAGACATTAAGGAATGCAAACTGTATATTTCGAAATTAAAGAAGAAATATAGCACTATTTAAATATAAATATTTGATATTTTATTTAATCTGATAGACAATCATAATTCTCAATAAATCAATTTACATCTCATAACCCTTTTTGTACGCATACCGATTCAATGTTTTGTAAGCAGTAACTAAATATTTAATAGTCTATATAATAGGTCTTTACCTATGAAATTGCCTTTTGTATGAAAAAATTTAAACTAATTTTTTTCATGAATTTTTTTATTTGTATTAATCGAAGTAATCACCCATGCAATCAATGCATCTTTGCCATCGCAGTGGCAGTTTATTGATGCCCTTCTTAAAGAAATCAGCTGGACGGGAGGCAACAAATTCTTCAAAGGCATTTTGTACTGCCTCTCGGGTATTGAATTTTTTTCCCGCCAAGAAGTTATCCAAATTCTGGAAAAAGTAGTAGTCTGTAGGCGCAAGGTCTGGTGAGTAGGGCGGATGACGGAGAGCTTCCAACCCCAGTTCTTGCAACTTGGAGACCGTCTGCTGTGCAGTATGAGGTCGCGCGTTGTCGTGCAGGAGCAGCGGAGACGAGCGATTGACCAATGCTGGTTGGAGATGCGCCAGCTTCTCCATCATTGTGCTCAGTTCTTCACAGTACACATCTGCAGTAATGCTCACCCCGTTTGGTAAGAAGCTGTGATGAATCACACCGGCGCTAGACCACCAAACAGTGACCATCACTTTTCTAGGGGTAAGTTTTCGTTTAGGGCATTGTTTAGGTGCTGAACCAGGATCCAACCAACTTGCTGAGCGCTTGCGGTTATCAAACAGAATCCATTTTTCATCGCAGGTAACAATGCGGTTCAAAATTCCTTCATTTGTGTGTCTGTTGAGCAGTGCAAGGCACGTCTCGACGCGTACTTCGCGCTGGCGATCATTGAGTTCGTGGGGCACCCATTTGTCAAGCTTTTTTACCTTGCCAATTTGACGCAAATGGACCAATATTGTTTTGACGCTAACGTCGAAAGCTGCTGCTAATTCAGCCGTAGATTGTGTATCATCAGCTTCCACAACCGCCTTTAATTCGTCATTGTCGACCAAAGTCTTCGGACGACCGCGAGGTTCATTTTTCAGGTCGAAATTTCCAGAACGGAAGCGAGCAAACCAATAACAGGTGGTGCGTTGGTTTGTAGTGTTAGCTCCGTAAACGTCGTTGATGTTGCGTGCCGCTTGTGCCGCGTTGCTGCCACGACGGTACTCATATTCCATAATTACTCGAATTTTTAACGTATCCATGATGACGAAAAAGATTGAAATGCGATGAAAATGTAACACTAATCAATAAAGAAATGACTACTTTTGGAAAAAAGAATCCATGTTTTTAAAATAAAATTAATTTGAAATTAGAATTCTTGGCCAAACAAAAATTATTTTGATTTGAAATGGCCAGTACTGCAGAACGGCAATTTCATAGGTAAAGACCTAATATATAAAAATCAATGCCACTTTTCGTTGTAATGTTATAATTTAACAACGCCTTTACCGATTTGGCTAATTTTGATTTTGAATTGTTCGTGGAAGTCCAGGGAAGGTTTGTACGTAGAGAAAATTTAAAAAAAGTCTTGAAAAAGTGTACAATCAACATCTTTTAGCAATTTAAAATATTTTTTTGTTTGAATAAATGAACTTAATAATCATTTTTTTATTACTATGCCTTATACGTAGCGAAGCACGTACCGGGCCGCTAGTAGTATATAATAATAGTAATAGTTACTAAATAAAATTTAACCATTGTTTAAAATAGTTTCATTTGATTACATTTGAGAGCAAAGACCGAATTCGTTTATTTATACAAATATCGTGACCGAACTATACACTGCAGATATTAATATAAATCGTTATACGTTTTTTGGTTTGCAAGGTCCGCATTATAATTATATGAAATATGCCCCGCAGTTTCACCCGCGTTAAAGTAGTTATGGCGTAGAAGAGTAACTTACATACATCCATACATCCATACTCACAAACTTTCGCATTTATAATATAAGTAGGATGTGTATTTCTAGGTAGGTTTTGGTAGTGCACGCCGGAATAGCTCGCATCAATAATAAAGCTAAAGATAAAAACAACAATAAACACGGGCTTAAAGTGAAATAAGATCACACGTGTGTGTAAATAAATAATTTAAAGTAGTGCTTATGTGAAGAAGTTTATTATATATTACTTAAATAATGTATATTAAATTTAATTTAACCCTCAAAGATTGTTTGCAATAATTCAATATTCCATGCAGATACAATTTGGTAGAGGCCATCATTCTTTTTTCCAGAAAACACCAATTACATTTCATATATTCTTCAGTCAGTTCATGAGTCCTTCTTCAGACTAAACCCGGAATTGACACAATTTTTACCGCTATAAGTGAGGTGTGATCTGTCTGAAGGGTGTTTAATTTGTTTTCCAATTTATGGAGGTTTTCAGTAGCTGTTTGTCTTACTTATGGACATCATCAATTCAACACCAATTTTAGCAGCGGATTCCGAAGCCATTTTATCTAGATTTTGAATTATTTGTATATCCATGTGTTAGTAATAACTTTTATATGTTTTTTTCTTATAATATTTTTATTATTATTTCAGCATCTTCAATTATTATTTTTGGAAGCAGCGATCGTTTTCAAAGTTCTCGACCTTTTTGAATTTAATGAGTAAAGTGATCTTAAACTGTACTGTTATTATAATATTTTCTTTGGCCCAGTTACTAATAGTTTTGATAGGACAATCCTGACGCGATGCTATCATCCTCAGGATGCCATTGCTGCTTTCACTGACGCGTGCAAAAAGAGAGGCAACTTTCTCATAACAGCATGGAAGCCAGAACCAACTTCCTTATCTTGTCTTGAGGTAGAACCGGTAGATGTTAAGAAATGAATAAGTATAGGTATGCCTTGTGTCTTTCTGTCTCTTCCTATTATATGAGTAAGTGTATGTGCTAGTGCGGGACTATTGAGATTCGAGCCGATGAGCATCGTGCACACCCGGTTGTATCATCTTAATATTGAACGTTTCTAATTAAACTATTTAATGTTATTTGTTCTTTGATTTTGTTGTAAACAATTCAACTCTTCATGTTTGATTACATTTTTAGTTAAATAAGTAGCGTAAGGAACTTCGTTACAGGGGATGCAACTTATGACTGATCTGACCCATCTGAAATAATGAAATTTATTCAGCACTTGGGTATTTACATACACTTGTACTTGTCAAGCTCACAATGTATTACATAAACACAGTTTAAAACAGTAATTAAAGCAACAAAATATTTTGAATTAGTCCGTCCGTGTGTTTTCGTCTTCTTTTGCTTTCGATATTTTTATATCTTTTTTTTAACATTGTTTTTTGTTTTTACATTGTGATTGGCTGTTATGTGGGCTAATGCACGCACAGAACCGATGGCATCTAGTTAAACAAAATAATTGTGAGGTAATAAACAATAACATTCCATTTCACTCAAGCAATTAAAATTACCTCTTGCAAGATGAACAAACGCTGGGTGCATCCGCGCACATTTACAAAATTAACAAGTTACACGAAGTCGAATAAAGCGACGACTGTATGAGAACAAAAATGAGTACCCCAGCAGCTGTTCGACCAGTTACCGCAAGCAGCACCCGTTCACGAGTATGACGCGAGGGCCAGCCATCGCCTCCCTCACCATATTAGAGGGAAGGAAACGACCCGACCCACAACACCACCGCAAGCACTAAGACACAATGGGAGCATGACGAGCTTACAGCGGAAAAGCTCATAGTGAAGTCGTTAACACCCTTCGGCCGAACAGCGTTTGACGTTTTCATGATAAAATATATATTTGTTTTTATATTAAATATATGCATAAAAAAAATGTGAGCCGTCACGGGACGCCTGGCAGATGTGAAAAATCGGCATTATTTTTTAAAAGTAATATGCAGAAAAGAACATATTGTGATAGGAACTAAATATGTCATAATGATAAAATAAAAAGTCGATTGCGCCACGGCATGCGTCGCCACGCCAGAAATCTGTTTTACGTGCGGCTATAGATGTTTCACATCAAAAACTATAAGTAAAAGTATTAACATCATTATTTCTAAAGTCAGTTGAGTATAGCATAAATTAATGTCCTTAACGTAAGTTGCTCGTGTTCAAACAAGCGACCAAGCGTTTTTGTCATTTAAATAATCATTTAGAGTGAAATAAGCTTTTTACATTAAAATATTCTTGACCTCTGATTTAAATTTACTGTAGGGTAGTTCCTGGAGATTTAATGGTATTTTGTTATAAATTTGGATACTCAGTCCGACAAAAGAAGAATTAACCTTTTGCGAACGATGAGATTCGGCACACAGGAGTTTTATTCTGGAGTTTTATTTTGTTTGTTTATATTAAATGTTTCCTTTTTAAGTGAAACCTTTTTTAAATCAACTCAAACTTTTAATTAATGTTGTTTTATGCGTGGAGACCTATTAATGGCTCTCTGTCACGTATAACATATAAAGCAAATATGTCGCTGAAAGCTGTTGGTCTTCCTAAGAAAAATAAATAAATAAAAATAAATAATCTATTGAACGTCGTATTACAGCCGGTCACGGCCAATATGGCTGCGCCCATGGCTCATATCAGTTGACCGTATGGCATTTACTTTTTCACTCATTTGTGCACCTGCACAAATGAGTGAGTTTATAGGGATTTGTATCTTAATCAGTGTATTTATATTAATATTAATGTTCATTTGTTCGTGCCGGACAACGTTACAGTTATCTTCGGCAATAATTTAACTTGTTAAATACATTTATCATTCGGATATAAAGTACAAGGCTTCCCGGAACTCAAGAAATTTATTAGAACTTGGCAACCCTGAGTTACAAATGTCAATAAACTTTTAAAAACGAGAGTTACCAGTCATTGAAATTCTATATAGTAGCTTTATTAATCCAAATATGTGGATTTTCCGGAAAGTTACCGCCATAAAATATTAAGATGTAGGTAATTTATTGTCCAATGACTATTTCTAAAAACATAGCCAATGCAACTACTGAAAATAACTGCCTAAATCTTTGATTTGTGAGGTAAGTCATCAAGAACTCATACTTATTACGCTTTTATCTGTAGTTACCTAAGTTAGTTAAGAAAAAAAGGATAGATGAAAGTTTAGAATAATAGAGGTATTAATTAATGTTTTAATTTTTATTTTAAATTAATTTAAAGACGGTCACCGTAGCCTAGTTGGTAGTGCTCCTGCCTACGAAGCTGGTGGTCCTGGGTTCGGATCTCGGTAAGTGCAAATATTTGTGTGATGAGCACGAATATTTGTTTCTGAGTCATAGATGTTTTTTATGTATTTAAGTATTTATCTATCTATATAAGTATGTATATCGTCATCTGGTACCCATAGTACGAGCTTTGCTTAGTTTGGGGCTAGGATGATCTGTGTGACATTGTCCCTAGATATTATTATTATTTTATAGATAAAAGTAGTTTTTGAAATGCTTGACAAAAAATAACTACTTACTCGTAAGCTAGTGGGGCTTATAGTACCTACTTATAAGTATTATATAGAATTTCCATACAGATCTCTAAGGTTTCGTACTTTAATATTGGTACAGAACCGTAATTAATAAGTCATTTGTTTACTTACTTACTTACCTATTAGTTGTGTAGTAGCTAGTTCATAGGTTGCTATATCTAATGGGTAATATTGCCTACAATATTTATAGATATTTGGTACCTATAGTTTGAAACATCACAGATTGCGTTAAGAAATTAACTTATGTCCTTGGAATGTGTGATAGAGCTAAAGTATCAACGCATGATACGTACCATTCCAAGGGCTTACCCACCCTCCAAGGTAGCAGAGACATATCGTGTCTTTGGCTGTCGTCACGTGCCATTTCACTTGGGTCAATCCTGTCCGGGACGTTCGTGGCGATACGAACCCATCCAATAATATTAATTAGAGTAAGTATAATGACGTTAGTTAGTACTTCGGCAGTACCTACGATTAGCACGGCCTCTGCGCAAGGATGACCCGCAAAACTGTGAAGAATTATTCCAGAACATTCTAGCGCTGTTCCAAAAACCACCGAAAACCTTAACTGGTAGGTACTGGAACGTGACAATATATAAAATATTTGTCCAAACGGGTAATCTAATCCGTGCGTTAGTCTCTAGTACATAGAACTGAGTTATCTTTTGCGGCTTTACAAATTATAGGTTTTAAATTTTCAGTCTTTCGTTAATTAATTCGGAAGAATTAGTTAAAAAATAAATTCGGAGTTTAGAGTCGAGGGCTTTCGCAACTTTTTGGCCGTAAATGTAGATATGGTATTATCAGAAGTATAGACCCCAGCACTTCCAGCTACCCCAAACTAACAAATTACTTTTATAGATTTTCATCTGTATCACAATAAAAGCATTAGGTTCACTTTCAATTGGGAAATTGGACAGATTGGGGTAGCTTGATGAGCTGGCGTCTGTACCCATGACTCAAAAGCTGGCCACCCGTTAGACAAATCATAGGTACCAATTTGAAAAATTAACATATAAAATAGTACCATACCGCGGCTGTTAGCTATAAACTTTAAAACTACTGTACTGTTTCTAACGTAGTTTTCACCAATAGAGGCAGAGAAGAAAAAGGTTTAAGTGTAGATATTAAACTTTATTTATTTTATAAAATTATTCGAACAAAGCGTAAATCTAATCTTAAAAAAAGATCCCGCGTTCTTTTTGGGATTAAGTGTATTTGTTTAGGTTTTGTGTAAATTAATAGAAATATGAGGATAATTGCTGAAACTGTCGGAAAAGGTCAAGCCCCCTGGGATATTTTATTGCAAATGCTGCCTAATCTCTTTTTGAAATATAAAAAGAAACTGATTGTGGGATAGGTCTACGTCGAAAAGTACACTATCTTTTAAGGATAGTTTACTAGACTCATTCGAACTTATAAAAATGATCACATATAATGCTGTAAATGGAAATTGTTTTAGACGGAAATTAGAGGAATATAATCAATACAATACAATACAATACAAATATCGTTTATTTTTCTCCACAGACATTTTCTTACATGTAAAGTACAATTACGTGATGTAGATACTAATACAATGTTGTGGAGACTGGAGCCAGTACTAGGTAAAACCTGTGTTACAAGTCTCCAGGCCTCCATCTCGGACAGGTGACAGTAGTTTGGTTAAGGACAGTTATTATTACTTAAAATAATTGTGCACAAAATAAACAATATTTTAAAATTAAAATAAAGAATACTTAAAATTAATAAATTTAAAAGCTATATGACCAGCCAGGTTGGGTACGTGTTTGTGTGTGTGTTTGTTGTGTATATTTGGATTAGTGGGTGTTGAAGAGAAGGAACATCTAGGTGACGATATGAATAAGTTCTTCTGTAGCATCATAGTCCAAGGTTTTCAACCAATAGTTGACTCTTTGTTTACATTGGAATTTTGTTAGGGGATAAATTTTTAAAGTTTTATTGGCCTTGTTATAAAGATATCCTCCTAGAAAATAGAAGAACCGTTGAGCAAAGTTTGTGTTAACTGCTTGGGGTGAGCATACTGCATGTTTGCGTCTTTTGTAACCAAAAGATTCAGGATGGTATGATAGCTGCAGGTGCTTGCGGATAATAGAGTTGCTTATAAAAAGCTGTCGAACGGTCAATACATCGCACTGTTTGTACAGTTCTCTAGTTGGAAAACGGAAAGGGAGGTGACGACTGACTTTCAAAATGGCTCTTTGGGCTCTTTCCAACTTAAGTAGCATGGTTTTAGGAGCACCACCCCAACATGAAATACAGTAACTTATCATTGATTGTACTAGTGCGAAGTATACCGTGTTGATAACCCTGATATCAGCAATATGTCGAAGGTTTTTGAAAATGTAGATCATTTTACGGATTCTTGTTGTTAGTGAATCGATATGTGATTGGAAATTTAGTTTGTTATCAATTTGTACACCTAAGTACTTTATTACTTCTGTTCTTGTTAAAGTTGGGCATGAGCAAGAAGTTTGGTTTGGATCAGGACAACAGTGACATTTAATGTTTAAATCCGGAACTAGATCCACATTATGTTTAATTGAGAAGGGAATGTACATGGTTTTTTTCACATTAAGGGTAAGTTTGTTCGCTGATAACCATTCAGAAACCATGTCAAAGCCCTTCTGAGCACCTGAGAACACTTCCTCCCATGAATCCGCATGAAAAAGCAGTGCTGTATCGTCCGCAAAAGAGACAATCCTACCTCTATGCAGTTCCAGACTGCAGAGACTATTTATGTAGATCAAAAAAAGTGTAGGACCACAGATAGAGCCTTGTGGAACGCCGTGAGTAATATCAAGATCATCACTGAGTCTCTCACCTATCCTAACTCTTTGGACACGGTTGTTAAGGTAGTCTGCGATCAACTTAAGCTGTAAGTCCCTCACACCTAGATTTTCTAACTTTTCTAGAAGTAAAGGAATGGAGACTGTGTCGAACGCTTTAGCCAGGTCTAGAAAGATCACCAAAACTTTTTGTTTATTATCTAAATGCGTTGATATATAACTAACCAGATCGTGAACAGCGTCATTTGTCGAGACTCCTGATCGAAAGCCATATTGTGACGATGAGATTAGTTTGTTGCGTTCCAGGTATGAAACAAGTCGTTTATTTAGAATTTTTTCTAGAATCTTCGAAAGAGTTGGTAGTATGGATATAGGTCTATAGTTGTCGACACAGTCTCTGTTTCCCGCTTTGTGAATAGGATGGACTTCTGCGAGTTTAAAGGCGTTAGGGAAGACACCTGTGGTGAATGCTAGGTTGCATATGTGAGTTAGTGCGGGGATTATGAACTCTCTGTATCGCTTTAGAAAAGCAGCAGGAATTTTGTCACGACCTATTGCACAGTTGTTCTTCAGGGAAAGTATGATATTTTCTATTTCTAGGTTATCGGTTGGTAGCAAGACAAATGATTTGGAATAGGACTTTGGTTTATGAATAAGTGGAAATCTGTAATTGCAAGGTGGTATTCTCTCGGCAAGAGTTTTCCCAATATTAACAAAGAAGTTGTTTATGTTGTTTAAGCTTCCAGAGGGGTTTATATCCGAGATTAGTTCGGTGGGAGGTTTTTTGTGTTTTGTTGTGTTTGTCACTATTTTTATTGCTTCCCAAAGTTTTTTGTTACCTACCGAGGCTCCTTTTTTTAATTCAGACTTTTCGAATTCTCTTTTCAGTTTTTTCAAAAGGTTATTGCAATAATTTCTATATCTTTTATATGTTATTTTGAGAGTGTCATTGTTTGGGTCTTTTCTTAGTTTTTGATGGAGTTTGTCGCGATTTCTCATACATTTTAGGAGTCCTTTCGTAATCCAGGGCTTGCAAATTTTTTTCTTATTAGAGGTAGTAAAGACAGAAGTATTATCATCGATTACTTTGTTAAGGGTAGATATCAAGTAGTTTGTGGCTATGTTTACGTCCAGGCTGTTATAAATTGGGGTTAAGTTTATGTTTCCCATGTCAAAATCTAAGTTATCATAATTAATTTTATGTATATATTTCACAGAACTATTTTTGGGGCGGTAATTTAAGTCAAAAGTTAAGATAATACTATCATGGTCTGTTATAGATGTGCCTGATACGTAACAATGTGCCAGTTGTATGTTTTTTATAATAAAGTGATCCAGGCAAGTCCGGTTGTGGGTAGGTATATAGTGGGCCGGTAACATACCGTGTGATGCTAGTAGATTTAGGTAAGAAGAAGAGTTAGTATCAGAGTTATTCGTAGATATGTCCACATTTATGTCCCCTGCTAGGATGATGTTTTTATAAATAGAGCATTTCGATAAAAGTTCGTCCAAAGATTCAATGAATCGATTTGTATTTCTAAAACCGGCTGGTCGGTAAATTGCGAGAACCACCGTATTATTGTTAATTTTTAGCATCAAACAGTTGGCATCCATTAAAATAGGTTCTGTTGTTAAGATTTGAGCTGACTTCTTGAAATATACTACCACACCTTCATTTTGTGTGTAGTTATTCAATGTACTAGCATGTTCGTAATCTAATAAATGAGGGATAGAACGCGTACATGGAAGCCAGCATTCCGTCAAAATAATAAGATCCCAGTCGGTTTTGGATATTTCTAATAATGTTAAAAAGCTATTCATGTTACGGTTTATACTCCTAATGTTTTGACAAATTAATTTAAAAGAATTGAGGCTTTGAGGTATTTTTGAGAAGGTATCAATATTGCAATAGTTAGAGGTTGCGATTTCTAGTTCATCTAACTCGTTATTTATGTCTATTAAATTATTAACTTTTATTTCTAAAATATTTATTTACGGGACATGTAGTTAAGGGTATGATTTTGTTATGAAATAGGTGTAATTGCAATAGGTATAATATTTGAAAGTAGCGACTTGGGTAAATTTTAATAACTGATATATTAATTTTACAATGATATAACATGTTCTTGAATAGGGGGATAGAGTAGGTAAGGGAAACAAAGAGTTTGTAGTTAGTATAAATGTACATATAATATAATGAATGTTTTTGTAGTGTATTTTTTGTGCTGACAGTTGTTTTAATTGGATTGTAGAATATGTGTGAAAAATATATCTGGCTGGTGTACCTTTGGCTGTGATACAAAAATATCTTGTTTAACATATAACCAAGTAATACAGTATATAAAAAAATAAATTTAATGAAAACTAGTCATTCCGAGTTGTCGCATGGTTTTGACTTAAGATCGTTTCCGGTATTTTTACGTAGTTTATTTAGGTTATCTAAGGTGTCTATGCGAAGGGGTATTGACTTTTCATTAGTCTTGACAAAAACTCTTCCGTAGCTTGTCCACGTGCTGTATAATTCTTTGTTGGTAACCATTTGTCGGGCATGGTAGTGCAGTTGTTTAGCCTTTGTTGTAAGAGATTCGGAGATATATATCGGTTGTGTTGGACCAGATAATTTCAGGTGGGTTGTGTTTATTTTGTTGGTCTTATGTTCTTTATTATAGTCTCTGGTTTTCTTAATAATGTTGTCCTTCAGACTTATTGTCGTGAACTCCACGAGGATGGGACTAGCGATATTTTGGTCGTTTTTTGGGCGGCTACGGATTACCTCGCGGATTTCGGATTCATGTATAGGTTGGGCCAGTACTTCGCCAATTATTTTCACAATATTTCGCAGGGTCTCTTTATTCTCCGCGGGTTGTTTTGGGATATTGCGTAATTCAATCATAGACGCACGTGAGTTTCGCTCGAGAGTATCGACTTTCGCTTCCAAAGAGTTAATTCGTTCGAGGTATGTATTTTTTTCGCGTTCCAAAATATTAATTTTTTCCAAAAAATCGTCATATTTTTTACTTAAAAAATCCACTGCGGTCTGAATCTCTGAATTTTGGGATTTGATGGACGCAATAGAAGTGTATAATTTTTCTAATTTTTCTTCTTGTCTATGTTCAAAATTTTCGAATAATTTTGTTAAAGATGTAGTTATATTTTGCGATGATTCGCCAACCCGTTTGCGTTTTGCTCCACGCGTTAGGAGCCCGGTCTTGTTTATTAAGAATTCGTTTTGTTGAGTTGTTAAATTAAGCTGCGGGTCCGATCCATAGCTTGCAATATCGCCACGTATAGGTGATATAATTTCCGTTGGCGACGATTTTGTTGGTGAAATCGACATTTTACAACAACTATGTGTGTATGGTGATAGCGTAAACAAAACAACGGCCAGGTAGCTGTCGCGCAGCGCGTCGCGTGGTGAATGGGTTTAAAGTTGTTTGTGTAGTAGTAAACGTTAGGTGGCTACATACGCATTACGCCTGCAGGTGCACCATTCACTGTTGCGAGATGGACTGATGAAGTGACGCTGTTTCGGCGTGCTGTCTTGCTCGCTCTGAGGTCAACCGGTTCTTCCGCTTACTGCGTGCCTGGTAGCTTCACTGATTTATTTGCGCTAATTT
Organism: Pseudoips prasinana; assembly: GCA_951640165.1. NCBI lineage: Eukaryota > Metazoa > Arthropoda > Insecta > Lepidoptera > Nolidae > Pseudoips > Pseudoips prasinana. The sequence goes on from OX621245.1 coordinate 18,621,385, forward strand.
AATTGTTTTAAATGAAAAGAATACTATTTTAAATAAAAAGAATACTGTGGTGAGTGCACACGTCCATTTAGCACGGAATCCAAGAGGGAAGATCAATGTTATATGTATATCAATAAAATTTGTAAATTGTTGGATATCAGTAAACCAAAAACGTGACGAAAAACATGCACTTTGTACGTAGACTCGACTTTTTATGCGTTAAATACGCATAAAATTTTGTTCCATGGGAAAAGCTCCAGCTTTAAAAATATTCCACATAATATTTGTTTATAAATATAAGCGTAAGTCGGTATGTAATAAAGATGACAGCTCCCATAATTTTACCTGAGTTCTCAAACTCATTATTAACGTTTTAAATTACACGCAATAGCAGTACTAGATAATCGTTTTAAAAATCGATGTCGTTAAATCTCATGTTTCCAAAAGATTGTGCCCACAACTTATTTAAGTGGGGTGGAATTCGGTTGGCTGAGTATTTAACCCTCAATTGGGTTTGCGCAAACGAATCCAACAATTACGATAAAATTCTCAATGGTTTCAAATATGAGTAAAAAAAACGATCTTCCTAAAAGGGTTTTATGTCTGAAACTAATTTGTGCCCATGACTTAAAGCCGTGTGGTTTCCCGGCCTAGAATGAAAAATAGGTTCACCCGTCTCATCCCGTGGGTGTCGTAAAAGGCGACTAAGATATCCTACAGGAACAACGGTCGCTAACTCGTATGCCATGTACGGTGAATACGCAAACTCCTCCAACTGGCGACACTGTGGAAACCTTTATAGGGGAAGCTTGCTGATGATGTGGGTTATAAGCAAATCGGGCAGAATTTGATTGGGTGAGTGCTTGCGTTACAAGTTCGAAGTATTACCTATATATCATAAACAGGGTTTGCGAAAATGGCTGAAAAGTTTGCAATTTTTTAGGGATGGATTTGAAATTTATGTAAGCAAGAACAAGCTCAGTCTAGTGCAGTGCACTTGCCTACTTCAATTCTTTAATTTTTATATAAATTTAAAAATAATAGTTTATGACTTGCTATTTATTCAAGGGTTTAAAAATCTATATATGATAAAACAGACCGCCCGGATGGACAATTTTTTTTGTTACTTTTATACTGTATTGTTATGTTTATGTAGGTACTGCATTGTGAGCTTGACAAGTACAAGTAATATATTAATACCCAAGTGCTGAATAAATTTAATTATTTCATTACATCATTTCATATTAGAACAGAATTTTGATTTCGTTGTTTTCTGTTTGAAACCTTTTATAGATTACCTACTTTTTACAATGATTATTAAAGTTAACACTACTACCATGTCGACCGATTTTTGTCATGTGTCGTCATTCGGTGCTTAAACAATATAGCATGAAAGTAACTATGTGCATAAAAGTACTCTACCCACTTCCTAGGTGCAAGTACCTACGTCCAAGTAGTAATTCAACGCACACATCCTAAGTGTAAGGTTTCCACATCAAAGTAAAGAACTTAACCGTCGCACAAACAGGAGCGTGTTTACATAACGTTCGCACAAATTACAGTACTCGTTAAGAATTCGTTGTAAGAATTAAGTGAGCAATAACACATCGCTAACGAGTACTCATTCCGTACTCTACGGACTAAACGTGACAAAGGGCACAGTTGCCTTTTAAACTGCGCCTTTATGAAGGCACTTGTATTCCACGTATCACCTTTATTTGTAACTCAAGTAATGTTTAAATGCTGTAGAACTTTACGTTCTTCGGGAAATACGTGAAATTTTACGTATTACTAACTAAATTTTTGTTAAAATATAAATATATTATATCTTATCATATACAACATGCAACTTAATTAACGCACATCCTGAAAATAGTTTGTTTAGAATCGTTTACTGGATCGATTTATATCATTTTTAATATAGGTAATTTTTTATTCCAAAATAATTAAACCTACGGAAATTTTTGTCATATTAACCCTGTATAGTCAAAACAAAATGAAATGGACGGTGAGTCAAAGTAATAAGACTTTTAAAATCGCAGTTTTGTTTGTATTCATACAAATTCCATCATTCAATACAAAATAAAGAAAAATAAACTTTATTCCAAGAAACTAATTTAGTAAATAACAATGCATATACATGTTAAATTAAAAATTCAGTGTAGGTATGTATTATGATTACCTACAACATAATATTCTGATTGGGGTATTTGAGAGTAATTACGTTACATGTTGTATTATACTAGCTGTGTCCGCGATTTTATCCGCACATTATGTAGGTAACGACTCTGTAAATGTTACATCAGAATATCTCTAATATTTTGTCTCTTGTCACAAACTTATAAAAAAAATCACACAAACCGTACATATCGTCCCCGTAGAGGGAAAATTAAATAACTCAGATTTTGTAGTTCTGAGATAAACGCGATTTAGTGTTTTTTTTTAGTTAATGTACATTTGTAAGAAAATGTGAGACAATTTTACTGTCAGTGTTTTTATATTTTGTGGACCTGATAACCTTTTACATTATGCTTTAACAAACCGAACACTATCTTTAACTATAACTAAATAACAAATTAAAAATCAAGTTGTTTAATTCTGCCACAACTGTTTTTATAACCTGACAACAATTAGCTACTTATTTCGGCTATTTATTTAGTTTTCCTACAACTAAATACATTTGGAAGAGTAAATTTTGGTGAAATAAATGGAGTTATTGAATTTATCAAGCACGAAATATTTTTAAATGGAAAACTTAGTGGTTTTGTACGTTATTATTACTTTTATATTTATTGGTCTCATATGAAATAAAAGCTGTATTATGATATTAATAAAGTTATATTAAGGAATAAATAGAAAAGGAAACTAAAATTTAGAAAAAGTGTACTTATCTTGCCACAAACTTAAAAAATAAACATCATCATCATCATATCAGCCAAAAGGTCCACAGCTGGACAAAGGCCCACAATTGCCGGTCTTGCGCTATTTGCATCCAACAGTTTCCAGCGACCCGCACAAGATCATGGGTCCATCTTGTAGGGACCTGCCCACGCTGCGTCTTCCAGTTCGTGGTTACCACTCGGGAACCTTTCTGCTCTAACGGCCGTGGGTTCTACGTTCTAGTTTGGACGAGAAGATGTTACGTAGTTTCCCGAACGCTGCCCAGCCGAGTTGGATTCTACGATGGACCACCTTCTCGAAGTTAGAACGACCTAGTTGGATGGTCTGTCCTAGGTAAATATAGTTTTCTACAACTTCGCGTGTAAAGTCTCCAACCTTCAATTGAGTGGGGTTGGAGGTTTGACATGATTTTCATCTTATCCATGTTCCTTTTCAGGCCCACTTGTTGAGAAACTCTACTGAGGTCATAGAGCATATTGTACCGAAATCTTCCATGGTCTCAGCCATGACTACTATATCATCGGCAAATTGTAAGTGAGTGATATACTCGCCATTGACCAGAAGCTTGAAGACATCTTCCAATGCAGCGACGAACACTTTCGGAGATGTGATCTACCTGTCTCACACCTTGCTGCAAGTGGATAGGTTTCGAGTTTTGGTCCTGGAGTCGCACTAACATTGTGGCGTTTTCATACAAATACTTTAACACCTCGATTTACCGGTAGTAGATTTGGCACCTTAGGAGAAACCACAGCCCAGGTTTCGATAATCTAAGGCTTTCTCATAGTCCACAAACGCTAAGCACAGTGGCGTGTTATACTCTTCGACTTCTTATGTATAACTTGCCGCAGCGTATGTATTTGGTCTATGGTGCTAAAGACTTTTCGGATACCGGCTTGTTCGGGAGGCTGGAAATCATCAAATGGCTCAGTAGTGTGATGGGTCAATAATTCTTCAATAGGGTTTTGTCGCCCTTTTTGAAGGAGAGCACTACCACACTTCTGTGCCATGCTTGGGGTGTTTGATTATCTAGTATGACGGAGTTAAATAACTTCTGAAAGGCCCGTAGGATTGGTGTACCATCCGCCTTCAGAAGCTCTGCTGAAACTCCATCATCACCAAGAGCCTTGTTGTTCTTAAGTTGTCTGAGAGCCATTTTAATCTCGTACAGGCTGACGTCCGGGTGTCTTCAGTGTAATGTCGGGTTGGTCGTGCTCCATCCAAGACATGACTTTTGGCAGGTGACTGCGTTGTCGTATATAACTGTCCATAGAATTCTCAATCTCTCACAGCAACTCCGGTTTAGACGTGACGATTGCAGTGCATCCTCAGTATTCAGCTTCGTCAGTTGGGTTTGTCCAACAGACAGATCTCTTACGAACACTTTAGAGCCTTTGTTCCGCTCAATGGCTTCTTTAATACTACTTGTATTAAATTGACGCGTGTCGCGAGTCAAAGACTTTGAGATCTGTCTGTTGAGCAGCCGGTATACAGTAGCATCATCTGAGGATGTCAGAACCATTTTCCGTATTACTTCCATAAGTTGCAGGGCAAAGTCTGTTTGTACGCTGGGCCTTGAAGACCTTAAACTCAGCCGTATGGACAGCTTCTACGAGCCTGTCGTAGTATGAGTCCACTTCCTCGCAGTCTGCTAGGCATTCGAAACGGTATCGCAGTTCGAGCTGAAATGGTGGGTTTTGGACGTGGATAGGTAAAGGTTGGCGCGTAGACTTTATTAGTCTGGACCTCTGGAGCTTGACATTAGATTCAATGAGCCTCTCACCAGTCTGTGATCGCTCCCGGTTTTAACCGCATTGATCACAGAGACGTCATTAAACGTCTGTCGTCTCGTCGACAAGATAAAGTCTATCTCATTTTTGTTTTTACCATCGGGGCTCACCCAGGTCCATTTGCGGTGATCCAGCTTCCTGAAGAAGGAATTCATCATAAAGAGTCCCTCCTTCTCCATGTCGGCCAACATTTGGCCCCGAAAGTTCCGGTCTCCAGTTCCAAATTGCCCCACTCTCAGCTCATTCCCGAATTATTTACCCAGCTTCGCGTTAATGTCCCCCATGACCACAGTGAAATAAGTGTTAGAGGTATGTATGGCTCTAGAAATATCCTCATACATGACCTCAACCTCATTGTCAGAGTGCGTTGAAGTCGGCGCGTAAATCAGTATGACCTTCAACGAATACGTTATAAGTTACGTTATAAGGTATGCCGCCCTAGTCGACACACTCTCGAGTTTCACTACGTTCCTTGTGGACGAGGGACTTTTGAACTATGAACCCGACATCACCTTGGAACAGTTGATCGCCCTCGCGGAAATGTAGCAGGTTCCCGGATTTTAGGATTATCGTGAGGAGGACACGATATTCCTAAAAACTCTCTTTGGACTTCAGACAAACTTATGATATCCCAATGTAACCTGCTCAGTTCCTTCTCCAGTTCAATGATATTCTCGTCGGTCCACTATGTGTGAGTGTTATATGTTGCCAGGGCCAGATGTTGTCGGTTTTGGTAACACGGCGTCTGCCGGGGATTTTTAGCACCCCGGTTTCTTTTTCCTTATTTCCTGTTTCTATTCCTGAATCTATTATCCCAGCGATTGTGATATTGTGTTCCATAATTCTTCTATCAGGGTGAGACTAATTGGTCAATAGGGATTTCAATAAAAGCTCAAGTTGTTATAATATTACTTGTTTCGTCTTTAGAATCTCTCGACAAAATCTGGTTTATTCTTTCAAATCTCTTAACTCTTTTTTTCTTCTTAGCCAGTGAAATATTGATGTGTATTAAAGAATTAAGTTTCCTTTTTATTTTATTTTCTTCTTTTATGTCCGGATTCCATGTAGGTCCAGAATCAGAAAAAGGTTCTTCATTTGTAAAAGGCGGCATTGGTTCGATACCCGAAATGAGACTTGACCCTCTGATTACCTTTGATGACAATTTAATTTATTTAATTTTATTTGCCTATCATCTTATAATTAATCATTATCTAGTTGTAGAAGAAATAAATAACATCAAGTATTTATAAATTAGGTACGTTATATCAGAATTCTGAATCGCAGAATTAAATAAATAGAGTTATTTAGTTTTCCTAGAACTAAGTTAGTTTTGTGAAAGAATTTATAAGTTGAGGAAAAATTCAACAACTCAAGTTATTTAATTTATTTGACATTCATCTTGTCATTGACCACAGTTATTGATTTATTTACTGAGTTATTTAGTTTTCCTTTAAAAAAATTGAGTTTGTCTGAAGATATTTATTATTCCATCTGTCATGACCTGTCTGACAAAAATGGCTATATCTTTGGAACGGAATAAGATACGAAAACGCCTGTAAGGCTCAAATATGCGGCAGGTTTTAGGTGTTTTGAAAACAGGATAAAGTCAATTTCGCCAAATACGGAGTTATTTAATTTTCCAACTACGGGGACGATATTTCCATACAAACTTTTATCCCCTATTCCCTATGTTTACTGTGAAGTTGGTAAAAGTTTTTTTCCAACTTTCAATATCATATTTATTAATATCGAATCAAAAGTCTAAAAAATAAGTTTCATGCTTTAAAAATGACGATACTTCCATGCAACTTTTCATCCCCCCTTTCAACCCAATTTTTCGCATTAGATAAAAAGTAGCTAATGTCCTTTCCCAGGCTCTAGATTATAAGGTGTACCAAGTTACATTGAAATCAATTCAGTAGTTTTGGCGTGAAAGAGCGACAGATATTCAGACAGACAGAGTTACTTTTGTATTTATAATAGTAGTAAGGATAAATAAAAATGAATTCGCGAAATGTTTGTACGCTCATCACTTCCAAACGACTACACCAAATTAGATAAATCTTTCTTTTATGTGTTAGTTATTGTCAGGAGGTTTCATATGAAAAAATAGCAAATATTTAAAAATATCCGAAAAGTGTGTGTGAGAGTGACACAGACTTCAAGACTGTGAGACGTTCTTTTGTTTTTTTTTTGGCACGGACAGACACAAAGTATTCACGGCAAAAAAATATGGTGCTTTGGAGTTCGGCGGGACAATTAGTACCTATATTATATATAATAGCCACATCGGGAGCGGCTGATCTTCATTTAGACCTCTATCTGTATTTCTTTATTTATAATTTGCATGATGTTTAAACATGGAGACAGCTTCAAAATAAAACAATGGTAGTTTTCAGTCATTTTCATTTTGATCTCAAAATTACGTGAGATGCTAACAACATTTTACACAAAATAATCACATGGAATGCAGTGAGGTTAGTTAAGTTACAGACCAGAGAGTACGTAAGCACTAAGTTTATTATGAATTAACCGTTCGCTCACCTCTCTTAATAAATTAGTCGTTTGGACGACGTTGGTCTTCTTTAAGCTGTAATTTTTTGTCGACATCGGTCCTCTGTCATAGTATCTCAAATAATCAACTAACTGGAGTTGTGAACTAAATGCTTAACCAAAATAAAAACGACACTTAATCGGTTGAAATTCTAATTACTACTGCGCTCTCCAACATGTATATAAATATATATATAAAATACATGTATGAGTACTTGTCCTGAGTGACTAACTTATTCATCGACGCAGAGCCCAAACCACTGGGGCTTCTAACTTGAAATTTAGGCAGTTGCTGTTCGAAGCATACACTAGGGAAAGAAAACCTGCTTCTTGGTTAGAAATAGATGTCTTTATAAATATAAAAAAAAATCTTAGTTATACGACCGCGACGGGTTAATAGTATTTACAAAGATGAACTTGAAAAAGAAATTATATTCAAAACCAAGACTTCCGGTTAGAATAAAAAATATTCGTACGTATTTCATCGTTTATAAAAATGAAACTTCTCACTTCTCAGTGTGCTGACTAGGGGATGTAATAATTCCGAAAAAGTCGCGGAATAAGTACTAAATATCATCATCCTTATATCAGTCGAAAGACGCCCACCATTGGACAAAGGCCTCCCCAAAGATCTCCACGGTATTATGTAATGTACATAATTATTCAACCCGGACGAAATGGGGGTGGACAGCTAGTTGTATATAAAATCATAAATACCTGTCTCTAAGGTTTATGTAGTTAAGAATTGAGCATCGAAGACAGTAAAAGAAGCGGCCATGCCTTGATACGCCACCAGCTTAGCAAATCCGAACCCAACGAAGTTACAAGTAGAAAAAAATAAAATTAACCAACTGGGGTGTAATGGTATTTGTAATAATAAAATATCTTGGGACATTATTCACACACGGCCATCTGATCCCAAACTAAGCATAGCTTATTCTATGGAAACCAGATAACTGATATACTACTTTTCTTCTTTTCTTTTATAGATACATACTTATATACACACAGACTCGGACCAAACAGACATGTTCAGGCACATAAATATCTGACTTGGGTGGGAATCAAACCCACGACCTGCGGCGTGAAACGCAAGTATCTATCAGCCACGCCAACCGGCCCGTCAATATACACTATAATAATAATAATAATAAAGATACAAAAGGCGGCAATAATGGGAACGGCACGCATTGTGAGAAGGTTCCTTACTCTGTCGCCCTGACCACCGGCGGCCTAGGGCGTCAAAGCTCGCCCCTGGAGGACCTCTATTTTTTTCATATTTATTTGTATATTATTGTTTTCTTTTTTATTTCAATTTTATAGATATAAATATGTTAAAATAAGAACTTTAAATAAATAATTTGGAATAATAATATATAGGGACAATGTCACACAGATCATCCTAGCCCCAAAACTAAGCAAAGCTTGTACTATGGGTACCAGGTGACGATATACATACTTATATAGATAGATAAATACTATGGTAGGTATATGGCTACCTAGATAACTTTATTATACGGGAGTCCAATTCGTACTTGGTTATATCACTGTGCACAAGAGCTGATAAATTAGAGGCTGTCTAGAAAGCTCAATTATCTGCGGACTAATTACACAAATGCATTGCGGTACCAGTAGACGGGCAACAATCCTGTGGAATTTTTGAATTCCCTTATCACATTAGGTTTTTGGCGCATAAAATTAATTTAAGAGTCAGCGTTCTCATATTTCAACTAAGAGATATTCAAAGCTCACCTAAATGTATGCTGGCTTGATGTCTTCTCATTTCTGGCAATAATCTAAGTATTTGGTTACCTAAGTAACAGTTTGTAAATTCGGTACTTTATAAAGGACAGCATACTAGTGAGAGGATCCTGATGACGGCCCTGTTGGCGTGGTTGGTAGATACGCTGCTTTTACGCCGCTGGTCGTGGGTTCGATTCCCATCCGAGACAAATATTTGTGTGCATGAACATGTCTGTTTGTCCTGAGTCTGGGTGTAAATTATCTATATAATATATTCAAAATTCAAAAATTCTAAATATTTATTTTTCAAAATGTGGTCAAAAATACCGGTCTTAGAGTAAGCATTTGAAGTGTCACACATAAGCCATTTTACATAATGGCATACAAATTATAATTACTACTAAAGGTACACTTAAGCTTACATGTCAAATATTCTTCTACAGAGTAAAAACATTTTTCTGTCAACCATAAACGTAGCTGGGTTCTAAATTTGTTGATTGGTAAATCTCTAATACCTTCAGGCAAGTGGTTATATATTCGCACTGTATATACATACATACAATATAATATACATATATATACAGTATATATATACAAAAACATATAGTATCTGGTTTCCATAGTACAAGCTCTGCTTAGTTTGGGATCAGATGGCAGTGTGTGAATAATGTCTGTCTAACCTGTGTTATAGAATAGAGCAACGCCAATATGAGGCTACAAGTCTTGCTTATCTTACGCTCGCTACCACAGTACTTTATAAGGGATACAAAGAAAGGCTCATTTCATCATCCTCATGCTCGTAGTGTCTGCGTTGAAAAGGCGCAATTTTTATAATACACGTATTTAAAGCGGTGTCAAAATAGCCTTCTGTTTCAAAATAGTAAACCATTCAGTCACGAACTCACTTAGTGTAAAAATATGTTGAATTCAAAATTCTCGTTTACTTAAGTTTTCCCTTTCATGTATGATGAAGAATCTATCATGGGTTATATTCGGTACTAGTCTCATTTCACCCAACATTAACCCCAGGTGATAGATAGAATTCCCCACGCAAAATAAAAACAAAAATTAAAAGTACTAGATACATGTTTGTAAAATAAAATATGTTACAGAGGTAAACATACTAAGGGCAAGGATAAACTACTGAAAATATTTAAAGGTAGGTAACCTATACATCTCCTAGCGGTTGTAGACGTGGCAGTTTTCGCTGAAATCCCCGTTCGCCAGGAGAATGGTCCTGGTCGCTAAGATCGGACGGGATCTTTCGCCGCCAGCAGTCGTTTATGCGATGCTGGCTGGCGACTCCACCAAATGGGACGCCGTGGTTTCCTTCTGTGAGGCAGTCATGCTCCAGGAAGGGCTGCGGTGGCAGTATGAGAAGTGTCCTCTACTGCCACCACGTGAAAGCAGCTCCGGGAAGACAGCGGTCTGTTTGTGCCGCAGTCGCTGTGTCGGACTGGCAGGAGTCGGCAATACGGGAGGGCAATTCATAGCCCTCCCAGGGTACGTGTTCCGACCATCTGGGACATGGTGCAAAAGGGGAGCACCGGAGGAGCATACCCGCGTTCCCGGGGCTCCCCCTATCAGGCGCCAAGAGAAGTCCACGGCAGGTTAGGTTTAGTCGGTGCGAGTCCGACATACCCACCCGCAGACACTTTTTGCGGGAGGCATGCGTAGGCATGCACCTATCAAAAAAAAAAAGGTAACCTATTCATTGAACCTGGGGCAAAGAACCGGACGGCCGACACTGCTTGTGTGCATAGGATAACCAAAATTATTACGATACTTGATGCCATTTACCATCAGCAAAAAACGAACAACAAGGTTAAGCATCTGGGCACCAGGTCAGTTCCATCAAAAGCTACAACATGCGTCACATATGGGATTTTCCCCCACATCACAAAACATCTAAGAGTGCGGCGTGTCACCCCAAAGTATGGCTCACTTATCTGCTTGTCCGTCCTGTCCAGTTTCCTGTTGCCTTCAGGAGTTGTATCACGCTGCAGCCAAAGCCGTCAGCGTTGTCCATTTTGGGCAGATAAAATTGAATTCTTACCATTGGCACGATAAGAAGAAGCGGCATCTATATTTCTTTTTAAATACTTCATAAGTCAGTATCTATACTAAATGTGACATACGTCTCCGTCTTTCTTCGTAGTGGACTTAAGGCAGGTGGTTCCCGTTGTACGCGTTCGGCTTCAACAACTGACACTAGGATAGATAACCCTATTCACATGAACGTATTTAGGCAACTGTATATTAATTCAATAGTACCTATATACAAATAACATAAAACTTCAGCAATCGAAAGTATTTATCTCACACAGTCATGATAAGAGCCAACAATAAAAATATCAAATAAAAGCAAATACAAGTTCTCAAACAGCTAAATTATGTTTCAAGTTTGCCCCACTTATGCCATTTTATGGAGACCCGTGTCTCTCTCGTCCATATTTTCCCCATATTATTGCTCCCGACTTTCAGATTAGCATAAATAAGCTGAATATAAAAAAGCTTTTAAAGAAACATTAAGAGGCAAATGCGATAATCGGTATTCCCATTTCCTCTGTAGAGAAATTTAATTAGATATCTTAAACATAGAATTAATAATTTCAGATTAAATCCACGCCGAACGCAAATCGCAACTTTTCTCTTAACTTCACTTTTTTTGTCGTATTTGACAACTTTATTAATTTTATTTTATTTATTATACTTTATACACAACAATGTACAAAGGCGGACTTAATGCTTAAGGCACTCTTTGCTTGTCAACGTTGGGTGATGCAGAATAATTGTATGATGTATCTATACTTTGCACTAGTTATTCTTTACATAAAAAACAGAATACCTATATTATAATATATTAATAATACGTAAAACATTACTAACGTGATAACCGTTCTCCCGACTTTTTTTTTGATGGACCATTTTAGGATGCATTGAGGACTTCACATTCATTACTTTAGTTTCAGATGGAAGAAAGTTTTGGATCTGTATAAGTAATACAATACAGGCGCTAATACTGAAAAATTGTTATTTATTTTCATTTAAACTTATTGCACCAAACTGCACAAAGGCGGACTTAATTGCCAGTGGACCTTTTGGTGATGCAGACATAATATGATAGGTGCCTTATCATATTATCTCTGCATCACCCAAATACAATACAAATAAAAAAAATTAAGAGGTCTGGATTTGTTACATATCTAGAAAAAAATATAGAAAAAGAAACTGTTTTGTAAGTTTGATTTAAGAACCTGCTTACCTACTTAATATAAAATATACTTACATGAGGAAAACGACCCATTAACCCGCATCTGAGATCACCCCAAATTCTCACAATGACTCCGTTAAAAGGCAATTTGTAAAGTGGTGTTTAACTATCTACATTTATGTATTGTTTTTTTCTTTTTTCCTATATTGTGAAAGGGTTCATGATTTTAATTGTGTATGAAAAAATCCTGTTCGATTATAAATGTGAAAGTTTATATATTATATAATAATAATAATATCTTGGGACAATGTCACACAGATCATCCTAGCCCCAAACTAAGCAAAGCTTGTACTATGGGTACCAGGCGACGATATACATACTTATATAGATAGATAAATACTTAAATACATAGAAAACATCCATGACTCAGAAACAAATATTCGTGCTCATCACACAAATATTTGCACTTACCGGCATTCGAACCCAGGACCGCCAGCTTCGTAGGCAGGAGCACTACCAACTAGGCTACGGTGACCGTCATAGTTTATATATTATATTATATATATTTATATATGATGTTTGCTACTCAATCACGCAACAATAACTGAAGGGATTTGTCATCATCATCATCTTATCAGCTGAAAGACGTCCACAGCTGGACAAAAACCTCCCCCAAAGATCTCCACAAATAGCGGTCTTGCGCTACCCGTATCCAGCGGCTTCCAACCAACCAAGGTATTGTTGTACAAATTTATTTTGTGTTATTTATTTATGAATATAATCCTTTATGTTATTCAGCACAGTCGACGTTACATCTATGAATACACGGGCACAAACCACTATTACGGTTTATGTAATAGAAATACTGATAATGTGCAACGGCGTTGCGGCGATAGCCTTTCCACTGCGCCGCGCAGGCTTTAATGACAGTAGAGCTTAACGTTCTAAATAGGTTCCGCTTCTTTTTATAGGCTCCATAGATTACAATTAATTAGGCATCCCAGTAAACGTATTTTTTCTCAAAATAATGAGCATTATCATGTTGTAGCTTTTGATGGCACCGGGCGTCTCTGTACGAGAGCTACGCTTTTGTTATCATTGCGTGAATTACGCAGGTAATGGGCCACATTTACAGCGTACGTGCCTCGACATTCATTAAAACGGCTAATTAAACCAGCCGGCGAGATTCCAACGACAAATCCGCCGTTTGAGAGAAAAGACAGAATTCTACTTACATATTTCTTGAGAGAAAATTATAAGTGGAACTCCGCCGCCGGTATGTATATTGTTTCCCAGGGCGAAGTTTAAAAAGACTTAGGTAAGTCAAGTTATTAGACTTGTAAAATATGTGTACTACTCGTAAATACGTAGCCGCGCATTTTATGAAAATTTTAACGGATTTTGTGTCCAAATTTATTAGCAATTATGCAAAGTTTAGTGCGGTAATTGCCGCTACGTGGTTGATTAGTTTTGCGTGCTATTTATTGTACGATTCGGATATCACCACATAATTTTATTAACCTACAAATTTACTTTTTATTCTTTATCCTAAATAAAATCCTACCAATCCTGGATTATACCGTAACAAGTGGATCTGTCTCTTCTGCCCGGGAAAATGGCTAACTCACACCATTACCAAAAATTAGAAATCGCAAATCTTTTTCCGACTCTAATACTATATATATCCTGTCAATAGTCCTCCAGCATCTTATCTACATCCACCTCAAAAAGTAATATATATAATCTTCTCAACCCAATATACTCCGGTTTCTGTTAAGGTCATACTACCGTCACAGTCATGCTCAATATTACGGATCACATCACGGATAGCTAGATGCTCTCACCGGACCGGAAGTGATCGGCAAGGTTAAGCAACTACGCTTGCGTCAGTCCATAGATGGGTGACCGCCAAAGTGGTTTAATTTCTGAGCGTCTCCGTGCTTCGGAGGGCACGTTAAGCTATCGGTCCCGGTTGTAGTCTTTAGACAACAGTCGTTAAGGCCATGTCAGAGGCCTACTGGGCGGCTTGAATAACTCTGATACTAGGGTGACCACTGTCCATACGATAAGTATAGGTAGCGCCACGAGTTATGAGCGCTCTGTTTTAGTGGTGGGGATCTACGCATGTGTACACTCGCAAACAAAACAACTTAGGGACAAGTTAAAATTATGATTTAATTATTTAAAAAATGTCCTTATATTATTATGTAATTAATGCGAGAGTGCGTTTATTTGTTAATTCGTTTGTTAGTTTACAGTTAAAAGTAGGTAATCTCAAAAAACATGAAATTTTGTACAGAGATAGTTTGAACTATCTCTTTGCAAAATTTCCACCTGTGGAAGCGTCGAAATTTTGCGTTCTAGTGCATATGATAATAAATAAAAAACTTAATGTATTAATAATTGTTATTTATATTTGCAATTAAAAATAATGGCAGAATATTATAAGCACATAAGCCCGGCTTGTCTTTTTAACACCTGACTCTTTAGCATTTTTAATTATATAAATATCAAAATCATAAACGATCGTTAACAACTATTTACGTGACTGTACTTTCGAACTCAAATCAACGTGCGCCGAGATTGGGAGTTATGCAGCGACTGATTCTCCAATAGCCAATAGTGCGCAAGGACAGCGCCGGGCGCGGGCTCCCCTGCCCCCGCGCCTCAACCCTGTTACCAAACAGACCTAAAAATGCGTTCTGCGCAGATAAAGCGAGCGCTCATAACTCGTGGCGCTACCTATACCTAATTACAATATCTCAGATACTATGGAAATCTCAGAGTTCTTTTTCTACCTGACTTTGGTAACGCATTTAATCCTGAAGATTTTGACATTCTCCTTGGTATACTGAGCTCATTTAACATATGACCAACAGTGACTAATTGGGTTCAATCTTGTTTTGTTTGGCCGTCCATAAAGAGTCTGTATGAATGACACATTTTCGTCATGATGTATTACAATTCCAGGCGTGCCGCAAGGTGGTGATCTGCCTCCGTTAGTTTTCGCTATATTTATTATGTCTATATATTCAATATCCACTAACAATATTTTCTTCATGCAAATGATATTCTAATTTATTTCTATACACCGCTTACTACCAGGAAGGTTCATTAAGAGAGTGGATTCACACCCATGGACTTAAAATGAATCCACTGAAGACTATCGTCATTGGAAGCTTTAGAGCGATTTGAAAGGGGACTGGGCACTACTTCCTTATGTCACTTTCGATGGTATGAATAATCCTTTTACTGACAAGGTCCACAACTAAAAACAGTTAATACAGAGCTATTCGCATTAGCAGCTATCCTCGGGCGTCTTCGTAACTTCCTCCCTGTTCCCACAGAAACTGCGTTTGCCAGCTATACCAGCTATTTTGGCCTCACAGAAGAACAACAAAATAAATTATATGCGGAGGCTTGTAGCAATTTGTCAATATATTTGTAATTTTCAGTTATTTACTAGTCTGTAAGCCTACTGTATAAAAAAACGGTCGTTTGTAATTTTTGAAAAGGAGTGTATATAATGTTTATAATTAATGTATATAATTTTTCACGGGGTATCCAGCCCCATGTGCGTTAACCGCTCCACCACCGCACCGTGGTTTTGAGACTCGAATTTAAACAATCCATTCGATATTCTTAACGCATTTATCAATTTTTAAGCCAGCTTACCGAAACCTACACGGCTCACAATGGCTGGAATGCCAATACTTAAATAGGACAATTCCAACAGATGGCGCAATAAATTACTCATTTTTTAATATTTATTAAATCATAGTTTTTGTTATTTAGTATGATTGCATTTATTATCTTTAGCATCTTTAAAATGAATTGTATAAATTTAAGTGCGGGTGGGAATCGAACCCACGATCACCGGGCACGGGGTACCATGTGCGTGAATATAGTATACAATGTTAATTTATTATTTCATAAGCTAAACTTCCACAGATTCCTGAGGAAGACTTCTTCACCGCCTTTCAATATTTTTCTAAGCATGAGATATTGAAACACTACATTTTATATAAAACGAAAGGAAATAAAAGCATTAGATTCATATTTATCTCT
Source organism: Pseudoips prasinana (assembly GCA_951640165.1). NCBI lineage: Eukaryota > Metazoa > Arthropoda > Insecta > Lepidoptera > Nolidae > Pseudoips > Pseudoips prasinana. The sequence continues at coordinate 18,637,633 of OX621245.1, forward strand.
ATAAATATGCTCACGAATTATTATTTCCTATACGTTTAAGCTAAATCTATCTTTTCGTTATCAAATAATTAAAAAATGCATAGCCTAACTCACTTCACTATATTTATCGATAAGTTTTACAACTTGTTCAATTATTGAATAATTTGCCACTTTACATAAGACAATTAGCTTATTTATGTTTATTTATTATAGTAATGTTGTATTATATGTATAAATAATGCTCGCACTTGGGAAATGAGTCCCCCTGTCGCGGGGTACTATAGAAACATATAATTGATGGACATAAAGTACATCCAGACTCAGATCAACTATTTATGGGTCACACAAATAGGTATCCTGTGCAGGAATCCAACCCGGGACACGAAGTGGCGAGGTGACTGTCCCAACCACTGCGCCACACGGGCAGACAAAAAATATATATTATTATGTATTATTGTGTGAAATGTTTATAACATATTTTTATCTGAGAATTCATACTAAGTATTTGAAATATTTTATAAAACCATTGCTTAGTATAATTAATTTATTGCAGCTGTTTACTCTACTTACAGTTGTAATCCATCCAAATGTTGTTTTAAAAGATCTCATTTAAGACCATTAAACCGCCTACTGTACAGACGCCAGCACATCTAGCCACCGCAATCTGTCAAATTTCTTTTATAGATTTTCAACTATATCGCGTAAGCATAAGGTTCAATTTTAATTGGGGAAATTTGACAGATTGGGGTAGCTTGATGTGCTGGCGTCTGTATTTTTGTACTTTTTTGTTTGAGCGTGTACAATAAAGAGGATATTCAATCTATCTATCGGAGCTCTTTATACCACCAACTCAGCAAATGACCTGCCTGACGGTAAGCAGTTTCCATGGTCTATAGAAGTTTGCTATTTGCTGACTATTCGCCCATCCCTAATGAGCCCTAGCAATCTAACTCACACGCAACAACACAACATAGGTTTATTAACCTAATGTGTTGTTGCGTGTGAGTAGCTGCATAAACATATTATGTAAGAAGCAGGTAATTCCCCAAAAACGTTGGGTCATATTCTTTTCCGTCTTTATACGGGGTTAAGCTTTATAAGTTATGTAGTGACTTATCTGCTACAACTATGAAATTTCTATAGTATAATATAACTGCTACAGTTATTTAGCAATTATTTTTTACATTACGGGCCCGTGCTTTTCACTCCGGAGGTCGTGGGTTCGATTCCCACCTATGACAGATATTTGTGTGCATGAACATGTCTGTTTGTCCTGAGTCTTGTTGTAATTATCTATATAAGTATGTTTTAATAAAAGAAAAGTAGTATATGTAGTATAACAGTTATCTGGTTTGAGTACATAGTACAAGCTCTGCTTAGTTTGCATCAGATGCCCGTGTGTAAATAATGTCCCAGTATATTATTTTTTATATTATTCGGTATTGTTACTTAATTAATTATAAACTACTGTTCTATATTTGTTTTGCCTCATACTCATAAGTCAAGGGTAGTAGCTACAATATATATAAATAAATGACAAGATTTAAATCAAATCACACTTTATAAAACCATGCAATGTCTTTGTTTGTATTAAACAAACTGGTCCTCAAACCAAAGAGCGTTCCCTGTGGTTTATTTATACGGCTAGATTCAAAGATGTTTCAAACAATATCCCGTTTAACCCCTTTAGCTTTGGTACGGCCTTGTCCAGACTTGATATGGTGCCTAGTATTTAACAAAGCTCCCAACTCCCAAAGGGTAGGGATGTACGTACATTGGAAACCAACCATTGCCTTTCATTTCGTCCCCAAATTAACACTACTTGGAATCAGAGTGTCGTGTGTTAGGTTACATTTTGCTTTGTTGACTTGTTGGCATGAATGTCTAATACTACAGTATAATGTAGGTATAGAAGTTAATCTTGGTAATGAGCGAGGATATCTAACAAACTTGTTCGCATTTGAATATATATCTACTAAAGAAAGAAGTCAGGTTTTGTAGATAATACAATACCTCCCGTCCCTATGTATTAGTATGATACATCATGGTGAACCAACGCATGTATATAAGTTGTAGTAATACCATAGTATAAAGCATGTCGTCATCCGTCATGGCGTCATCTTTCTTGATTTTAGGCCGATATTGATAATTCTTCTTGACAGAAAAACCCAATTACATTTTTGGCCCATCCTAGATTTAAACCCAGGACCTGCGCGGTTAAATATGCCTGCAAGTACACTAACGGGGCAGTCATCATTAAAAAGAACATACATAAATTTAAGGGCTTGGCACTTGTTTGTGTAGCAGTCTCCATTTATCCCGTTGTAGAGTCGAACAGGTAGTTTGTAAAAAAAAAAACAACTGATATTAATAATATAGTATGTACCTAGTTAATATTATTTCATTTAGCGAGGATCAAACAGATACAAAAGGGCAATGAAATAAACGTCGCGTACCCGAGTAGGTAAGAGACATCGCGGTAAGCAGATGACTTAATATTCGTACGTCTTGCCTCAACTCCGCGAGACTACTTCCTGATGTAATTGTATGGCGCGCCATGAATAATATCTGTGAATAAATAATATGTGGTTGATATATGCTGTTCTTCTAATATAGACCATAAAAAGGGTATAAAATTGGTTATTTTTAAAGATGTCTCATAATATTATCGACATTGTGCAATTTGATCTTAAAATCCTAAGGTTACAACTATTTAGATTAGTTAGGTTAGAAATTTGCTGTGTAGATAGTTGAGTAACGGATTATGCACAAGAACTAAATAAATTTGGATATGTATAGTAATTTTTTTTTGCTGCTAATGACATAATAATCCTGAAAAGAATACAAAACGGTGACAAGAATTAAAAAAAAAATATTAAAATATAAAAAAAACCGGCCAAGTGCGAGTCGTACTCGCGCACGAAGGGTTCCGTACCATTATCTATAAAAACGAGCAAACGATTCACGTTTGTTGTATGGCTCGCATACAACAAACGTGAATTATTTGCTTAAATGTTTATTTTATTTTGTTTTCTAGTATTTGTTGTTATAGTGGCAACAGAAATACTTCATTAGTGAAAAATTCAACTGTCTAACGATCACGGTTCATGAGATACATCCTGGTGACAGACGGACAGACAGCGAAGTCTTAGTAATAGGGTCCCGTTTTACCCTTTGGGTACGGAACTCTAAAAATTATAATCGTTATTATGGAAGTGTTTTTGTTTCTTGCCTGTTCATGGCTTACCTCTCAATCTGATCTCCCTAAGATTCAGAACGAAAGCAGAATGCAGATTATACTGCGGAGTAACTAGGAAAGCAATAAACGAGGAATTTGTTTAGGTTAAAAAGCTGTAGTCACTTTTCGGGTGATGTTTTCCTTATCCTACAAATTCTATTTACATCTTAAGTACGGAGAGAAGGAGAGCACGTTAATTTGGTGGTTTCGGTTTAGTGGTCCGTAATAATTGTTGCGGTAATCAGAAACATTCCCGCTTTTATATCCAGATGGTTACAATTTAAAATTGATATCTCGGTCCAATGGTATGCTATTTTTACCCAAGTATGTTTGTCTACAAAACTAACAAAATCTAATTTTACAAAGATACGTGAAAATTAAGTTAATATAATATATATAAAAGTTGTGAACTTTTATATTGTGTTCCTAATATATTTAAAAGACCAGCTTTACGTACGTAGATAGTCACCTGAACATGTATTTATAATTTTATGAGTAGGAAACAATTATATATATTTTCTAATCTCCCGAAATTACCCACTTAGCAATAAATGATAAGTCAACATTAAAATTTCCCTAAAACTAACGAAGTTAAATGCGTTAAAAAATGTGTTACTAAAATAATGCACGATACTAACTTATGACATCATCTGTAGTGGAAACGTAGAAGCTCTATTCTAACAATCATTTTGATTGAAAGGAACAGAAAAAGTCCTCATTATCTGCCGATTTTAAATATTTTTTCCTTTCTGTATTATATTTATGTTCATTTTTTATTTACCTTTAATAAATTCAATATCAGTCAGATCCCTTTTTGTAAAAGGATCCACTTTGCTGCTCTACATTAAATCAAAAAGAATAAATATTTTTGCTAGGTATTCAATAATTTGAAACAATTCAGTACACGTGACTTAGTAGAGTATATGTCTAAAAGAAACCGTGTATTATTTTCATAAATCGCAAATAAATATAAATATTTATAAAGCCAAGCGCTCCCAGCCAGTTGCGCTCACCGGTCGGTAAGTGATCGGTGAGGTGAAGCACCTACACACGCGGTCAGTTTATGGATCGGTGATCGTCACAGTGGTTTAATTAAGAGCGTTTCCGTGCTTCGAAGGGCACGTTAAGCTATCGGTTGCTGTCGTTAGACAACAGTCGAGAAACCATGTCAGAGCGGGCGGCTTGAATAACTCTGTTACCATGGTTACCACTGCCCATACGATAAATAAAGAAGAAAAAACCGGCCAAGTGCTAATCGGACTCGCCCATTAAGTGTTCCGCAGCAGCAAGTATTTCAGTTGATTAAATGAAAGGTAAATTGCGGTTTACGATTTATGACGCATTAAAAAAACTACTTACTAGATTTCGTTCAAACCAATTTTCGTTGTTAGTTTAAATAATATATTTTCTTTACGTGCAAAATAATAAAAAAAATTACTTTTTTATGTGGTTTCTAACTTAGAACAAAGTAGTATTATTACAAAATCCAATTTGATATTTTTTTTGGGATTTCGCGGAAAAGTGAGAGGAGAAACAAGAAGATTGAGATTGAGATTCCTAATTGGGTTGGACATATATTCGAATTTAAGTGTCCGTAATCACAGACAGTACTGTTGGTTAAAGTCTAGACTAGTAATCCAAATATAACCCAAATAAGATGAAAATTGTATCAATAGGAAACGTGATACTGTTGTTCTGGCCACCAAAAGACTAACGATTAGAACAGTATATTTTCAATTTAGAAACACTATTTTATTTTATACATAAACAATTCACACTAGAATTGTGTCAATTGTTTACCTGATTCCTAAACGCGTAGCAATTTGAATTTAATCTGATTACCTACTAGTTTAATTTAGTTTAAACGACATCAATTTATCTGGAGGTCTGAAATTACTCTATTGTGATAATTACCTATTGCACTGCAGGTAATTATAGTTTCATATATGAACCTATATGTGCACATCTATAAATCATTATGTAAGTATAATATAAGTCATTATGTGTTATGTAATAATGGTGCCAGTAGAAATTAGCACAAAGATGCTAGCTAGTTTATATTCACTAAAAATATGCATTGTAACTAAAAAATATAGGAGCATACAAATAATGTTCTCTAATCAAATAATTCAGTTCTTCGGTTTGTATAGAAAGTATTTTGTCAAATTATTTTATCATCATCATGTCAGGCAAAGTGCGTCCACAGCTGGACAAAATCCTCCCCAAAGAATGTGGGGATATGCCATAATCGTCACGCTTGGCAGACGGGCTGGCGATCGCAGTTCACAGAAAAATGCTGCTGCCCGTTCTCTGGTAGGTATTCCCTCTGAAGATTTTTACGCCCCCCACGGGATGAAATAAGGCGATAATATTCTATGCCATCACCACACAGCAAATATTGATTAGATAGATATTTATCAAGTTGTTTACTTTCATGAGTAGGATAAGATTATAAAGAGTCTCAATCCGTTTATGTTAAACGTAGAAATAGTAGTGTAAAAAATCATTAAAGTTAAAACTACCAAATTCCAGGCACCCTATTACCAGACAAAGAAACTTTCCAAATAGCTATTACCTCAAAACAAATACCTGAAAATGTTGTTAGTTTAATTTTCTGTTTGCTAACCTCGAGTTTGCCAATATCAATTATCCTTTTACTGATAACTCAACTTGGTAACTGATCCGGAAGTATTTGATCAATATTGAAATCAATTATAATTTCGTATTCAAATAGTTACAAACTCGTAGATATTTATGTGTGTTGCCAGCCCGGTGTATGTTGAGTCTTCAATGAATCGTTATGTGGGGTTTACACGCGTCGCTTTCCGCCGCGCGGCTAGTAGCTTGAAAAATCGCCTCACGAAGCCCCATCGCGAGCTTATTTACACAGGTGACTAAAATCGTATACAATGTACACCTATAATTCAGCGGTCGATCGCCTACAACTGATCGCTAAACGGTTGATTTTAGTCACCAGCCGCATGCGGCCAGTCGCCGCGTGGCCCAAGTTGGATGATCCCCAACTTAGGGGCTTGCAACTTTAGTCACTTGCGACCTAGTCGAATTACCATTTAGACGATCGATTATTTTCGCGAGGCTAATATCGTAAGGTTTTTGTTACCGTTGTAATCACCACATTAGCATAACCGACAACCAGAAATTGCATAGGCATTAATAATAATTATTATTAATTCCTTTGCAGTTTTTTTGGTGTGACTATTTTATTCAATAGTCACACCGTTACATGTGTAAAGAACTTTTTAACGTTTTACTAGAACATAAAACATCGGCTTTCCTGCTCCCTCATATAGGAAATTTCACCTTTGTTCATAATTTTTAGAGCAAAATCTATTTTGCACGGTAGAATATCCGTCAGGTATTTGAAGTGACCCCTATCGGGCTCGTGTTCCTATTTTTGCATACAATCAAGACTTAATAGGTAAAAGTTGAGTTATACTAGGTGGCGCAAAAGTACTGGCACTAAAGAAAATACTTTTTTTTTTTTTATATGACATTTTCTGTCATTCTGTTGTTGAAAATTGTGTAGTGAACAAATGTAAAATACACTGAAAATAAACATGGACCGTTTTACTCCCCAAGAACGTGGAATAATTGTGTCAATGTTCTTACGGAATAATTCATCAGTGATAAGAACACAACGTGAATTTCGTCGACGATTTCCCCACCGTCCGGCACCGATTGGTCGCACAATTCGACGCTTTGCCACACGCCTTGAAGCAACTGGCTCAACATTGGATAGACCTAAGTCTGGGAGACCAAGAACAGGCCGTTCAGCTGAAAATATCGATGCTGTGCGCGAAGATGTGGAAGAGTGTCCAGAAACATCAACGAGGCGACGTGCCACGCAATTGGGCATTTCCAGACGGACCCTGCAGCGTATTTTGGTGAAAGACTTAAAGATGTTCCCGTATAAAACTCAAATGACTCATCAGCTGCTGCCTGCTGACCACCGAGCTCGTCTAGATTACTGCCAGCGCGTCATAAACCTCAACCTTGAAGAGGATGATTTTCCTTCAAAATTGGTTATGAGTGACGAAGCGCATTTCCATCTCTCAGGGCATGTCAATAAGCAGAATACTCGGTTCTGGGGCACTGATAATCCGCGCATTATTCAAGAAAAACCTCTACACACACTAAAAGTTACTGTATGGTGTGGCATCTGTGTTGACAGAGTGATCGGACCCTATTTTTTCGAAGACGCTGGAGGCAATGCGATTACTGTCACTGGAGAACGCTACAGAACCATGTTACGTGAGTTTTTGATACCCAGTTTGGACGAATTGGGGCTGGAGCACATCTGGTTTCAACAAGACGGCGCTACGGCACACACAGCGCGCGACACTATGGACTTAGTGAGGGACGCTTTTCCAGGCCGAGTTATCTCTCGTTTTGGCGATTTGCCTTGGCCTGCAAGATCACCCGATCTGACCAGTCCAGACTTCTTTCTTTGGGGTTTTTTGAAATCTCGGGTGTATGTGAACAAGCCACAGACTCTCGCAGCTCTAAAAGAAAACATTCGTCAAGAAATAACGAACATATCGCAGGAAGTGTTACGGCAAGTTATGCAAAATGTCATAAATAGGGCTCAAATGTGTATCAACTCTGGAGGTCACCATTTAAAAGACATCATCTTTAAATCCTAATGGTACGAAATTTAATGGCACAAATATACATTTAAAAAAATCTAAATCTAGTTTTCTAATTTAGAAAAAATGTTATAGCTGAACCAAATAGGGTCTTTACTTTTGCGCCACCCGTTATATATTCAAAAGAAGCTGTGTACGTTATACATCTTGGTCATTGCTTTATATTTAATAACATTTACCTTATAAAATATTGCTCATCACTCATAACCAGAAGCTTGATAATTTGTGCACTGTAATATTAAACGCTAACTAAGTTTTACATATTTATTTCTCACAACAATTCACTTATATGAGAACATTACATGTTACGTCGTCAATTGTTGTATTGTCGTCAATTGTTGGCATATATCCAGCGGCACTTAGTAATAAGTATTAAAATGTTATTAGATTACCCGTTCTTATCTTAAACTATCTTTTTAAAAAAAGTTTCACAGTCTCAGGATTATGTAGATGGGTCTTACAAAGTTTTATCAAAATCCGTCCGGTAGTTGACTATTAGTTGCATGAATGTCACTTTCATAAACTTCCATAAGTTTACGAGAGTATTAAATAGCGTTTGAATCGTTTTGATATCCTTGTATGGCTAAAAAGATACCTTAAATGTGAAAGTAAGTGGGTTAATTAAGCAAACTAATAGGATAATTACTAATTTTATATAATTTGTAGTGACAGCATTTTATTTCGTAATAAATTTGTGTGGAAGAGTAACAAATATACACACTCACAAACTTTCACCTTTATAATATTATTAGTGTGATAATTGAATTGATTTTCTTATTAACAACTTAATTATAATGTTGTAGAAAATATCACACAATGTTTCGATTTTGTCGCCTACATTACAGCAATTTAAAAGCAATCAAAACCCATATCCTTTTGTGCGATCAAATAACCATAATCATAAAATTCGTATTTACAACGCTATAATTTCTCATTCGAATATTTTTATAACGCATTTTACCACTGGTGGCGAAAGATTTAAACAAAATTAAATGCAAAGCCGCAGACTCATATGACACTCGATTCTGGCGTTTGTTTTCAGAACAGTGAAAAATAACAGTTTAAGCAAAGCAAAATAAACACAAACTGAGATATAACATCTGAAGCCGCGGCAGCCAGATTCAACTGTATTAAGTGAAAAAGGATTTTATAGTTTAATGAAAGATAGTAACGGGTAACTCACGTAATTAATTTTATGTTGGATTATGCGAGACGGGACGCGACGTCATGCGCGTCGCATTTGGCCTGAAGATATTGAAACTGTTGTAGTACGTCAGTTTTAATAATATTTTTTTTATAGTTTAACGTTATTTCTAGTTCCACGTGTGGTACAGCGGCTAAGACAGACGCCTGGCCGCGTCGTGTCCCGGGTTCGATTCCCGCGCCGGACAAATATTTGTGTGACCCATAAATAGTTGTACGGAGTCTGGATGTATTTTGTGTCCGTCTAGTATATGTTTGTAAAGTTCCCCGAGACACAGGGATTAGATTCTCTAGTGCGAGCGTTGTCTTTTTTTTAAGTAAAATAATACTTTTATTTATTGATTATTCATTTTTTACTTGATCAGAGATTACAGATCGATAAGATACTAAAACGATGCTCAAACAACTAAATGAATAAATTTATGAAATTATTATTAATACGTTAATTAGCTCAAATTACATACACAATAGTAAAATAATATCGTTTGCCTTATGTTGACATGATTGTAGAAGAAAGGGGTGGATATGGATGAATAGTACAGAATTGTAACCTAATTTTGCATTAAATTATAACTTTTTTAAGTTTATTGGGGCTCTTACCATTAGGCGCAAAGAGGAGTCCACAGTAGGTTAGCTTACTACGGATCTAAAAACTACGGAAATTATTTACATAAATAAAAAAAAATCAAATGAACCGTAAGTCAAAGTAATAAGACTTTTAAAATCGCTGATTTTTTTGTATTCATACAAATTCCATAATTCAATATAAAATAAAGAAAAATAAACTTTATTTCAAGAAACTAATTTAGTAAATAACAATGCATATTCATGTTAAATTAAAAATTCAGTGTATGTATTATGATTACAACATAACATTCTAATTGGGGTGTTTGAGGGTGTGCGTTAATTACGTTACATGTTGTATAACCAAGTATTTTGAATGAAATTCTCACACGAGAACGAGAACTCCCGGATTGTGTGCTACACCACGCAATAGGTTTACCAGATACGGGGCCAGTCTAAAGTTTCGCCGCAACTTGATCTCCACAAATATCTTCCAAATTGATTCTGGACACACTATAGGTACATAGCTTCGTATGGCCCCATTGTTTGTGCACTGTGCGTCCTCCAAGTGTCTTTTAATAATATCAAAGCAACCCCCTCTTTCCTAATCAGACGTAATACCCCCATCATTGCATTTAAATGTAGTGGGACAGTTGCACATACCATCTCTTGTAACCGACCGTCTATTGCATCTCCACGTCAGTAACCGCTTTCAAACCCCAAAACGTTTGCAGCAAGTCACTTAGTTTGTGAGTTATTAGTGTGATGCGGTTAAAGTCCTAAAATATGCATTTTTATGTTTATCTAATACTTAGACTCTGTTTTCCCTGAGGAGAAGAAGGGGGAGGCAGAGACAACGGAATTCCATTTGTCACGATCTTTTGCACATATCTTTTGCCTCATTTACTGACATTATATTCTTCATACATGCTCGTCGGTTTAGGGTATTTCTGATTTGGCCTTTCTTGAGAACGTCTCTGATTTGTTCTGAGAACGTTATCTAATACTTGTTACCTAATAAGCACCTACCTTAAAAACCAATGTGAATACTAATTACCTACAATTTTCCATTCAGAACTATTTCACTATAATATAATAATAAATACTTTAAGTGTTTAAACCCACTTATGTAAATTTGACTGACATAAGCCAAAAGTGATGACGAGCAATAAATAAAAATGGATCAGTTTTGTTGGTGGAAAATAAACCTCAAATAAATTGAGAGGCTATAAAATTAAACGCAGCCAACAGAACGTGTTATTCAGTGGTGACACAGGATACTCATTTAGATTGTTCATATTAAAATGTAAACCTCATTTTATTAATATACGTAGGTATGTTGAACAAGTTGCGGCTGAAGTGACCATATAATAGCTAATTGAATGCATTTGTGTGTCAGTGTCATGTATAATTATGAAAGTGAACTAATATGACTCAAGTTAGTAAATATTTAAGGTTTTATACTATGTGCTGCTCTCCTGCCGGAGGTTAAAGCATTCACAAAAAATGTGTTTCAGTTACCTTGTAATCACATGGTTAGTCCTGCTGCGATACCGAATATTTTTGAGCATTTTTAACCGACTTCTAAAGAAGGAAGTTATCAACTCAACTGTGTGTTATTGTACGTTTGTGACGCGATTACTCCGTTATTTGTGAACTGATTTTGATATATTTGATAATAGGGATTGCTTTAAATATAGTCATACATATTTTGTTAAAATTTGGTTTTTTATTTTCCTTTTATTAGTCATTATACATGAAACATACCGAATTATGTTACTCCGCGATGTAATCTAACTTTCAAAGTTGGAAGAGGTAACAAACAAACTAACATACACACCTTTAGAATTATAAAATTAGTACTGATTCCTACTAAATTTATGTTATTTTTTATATTTGTAAACAATAATTAAGATATATCTAGTCTCTTTATTCAAATATTACCTTTATCTGGAACAGATAGAAGCGTCACTCTGTGACTGTCGTCATACTGTGATAGCTAATCGTCTGCCAAGCGTGGCATTTTAGCATGTACCCCCATTCTTAGGGAAAGCACTTTTTCAGCTGTGGACGTAATTTGGCCGACATGATGATATACATATTATATATTAGGTGAAGTTTGCACCCATTTACAGTCGTGTCGGACAACCACTGCTGGACAAAGGCCTCCCCAAAAGATTTCCACAATACAGTTGTATCTATCATTTGGAGGAATATACCAATATGCAAACGAGTTGGCGATCTCAGTATGGTGGTCAAAGTAGACAGAAAGACGCTGCTGCCCGTTCAAGTGCATGCCCAGCCTTGAAGTGGAGATTATAAGACGTGCAAAGAAATATATGAAATTTTCTGTTAAGCTTTTTAATTTAGTCAAGTTTTACGTTATAAAAACTGTTATAAAACGTTGCTTAGTTTGAGGATTAAACGGAAAGATTACAGTGTGACATTCATTAGCGGCAATCAGTCAAGCGAACTAAGCAGGGGGGCCTTCCGACAGCTGACTGCTACTTATCTAAATAAGATCGCTGTCGTGCGTGATGGATTTTAAGACCCTCGTCCCACTTGCCTACGTCGCCCAGTAATTTAAAATCAGCCTTCAGTTTAAAATCTTGCTAAATATTTACAGGGCTTAACACATCTCATAGGATTTGACATGGGTACAGATACCTACATACGTTACTTATATCGCCAACAACGGAGGTGCACTGCCTTAAACGGTTCGTGAACGATCAGTGCAGTAAGGTAACGGACGAACTCAGTGTATTTCGGGTGGTTTGATTTCCCTATAGGCATTAAAACACATAACTATTTGTCTCATGGGATTTGACATGGATACAGAAACCTTATATTGGCAGCAACGGAGGTGCTCATTGTTGCCTTAATCGGTCCGTGAACGATCAGTGACGTAATAGACGGCCTCAGCGTATTTCGGATGGTTGGTCCCCGCATAGGAATTAAAACTATTTATTAAAACATAGGAATTACTATTTGTGTGAATTAAATATTATGTGGGTTGACGGCTGATGGGGCAGAAAGGTTCTCGAGGGGTGACCATGAACCGGAAGACGCAGCGTGGGCAGGCCCCCTACAAGGTGGACTGCAAGGGTCGCGGGAAGCCGTTGGATGCGGGCAGCGCAGGACCGGCTATTGTGGAGACCCTTGGGGGAGAACTTTGTCCAGCAGTGGACGTCTTTCGGTTGTTATGATGATGATGATGATAATTTGTGTTTCTGCGTCTATGCGTAAAGTCCCTCATGAATGATCCAAAGATTCACTTCCCTAATGCGGGCTTAGTCTTTTTACCAATCAGCGGTAATGACGCGACGGGCCAGTTGGTGTGGTTGGTAAATGCAGATTCTCACACAGTACAGATATTTGTGTAAATGAACATGCCTGTATGCCCCGAGTCTGAGTGTCATGATCTATATAAGTATGTATTTACAAAGAATAAGAATAAGAATAATTTATTAACCAAAGAAAAGTTACATAAATCCTTATATCTAGTTACTAGAGTATAATACAAAAATGAGCATAACTCTTTCTTATGGCTTTCACACTAGGGCTAGCCTGTCTTGTGAAAACCCAAAAAAAAAAAAATAATAGTAATTAGATATCTGTCAAAAGAATAGTACGTAGTAGTTGTATTATAGATATTATTATTATCAGGTTTCCTTAGTACAACTGTAGTGTGAATAATGTCCCAGGATATATTGTCCCAGGATGTATCAATCTATATTATGGTGATTTCCAGAGAGATTTTATTGATGAATACCTTTTAGTTTGCTTAGCTGTTGGTCTCATAACCGTTAAAAAAGATGTCAAATAGGCGGCTTTAACAAATGTGTCATAAGGGTAAATGACAGACAAATAATAATGTTATTATTAGTAATAATAATTATACTGCTTACCTTCTTCAGGCTGAATCCCGCTCTTAGGGGCGACTTGTGTGTGTTGGAACAAAAGTTAGCCATTGAAAGTGTATTTGTGTGACCGCGTTTCACCAAGAAACGCAATTTCTGTTGAAGCGACAGAAACGTATCTTCTGCGATCTTTTAATCCTACATGCCTACAGAGAGGTCAGGTCGTCTGCCTGACCTTTCTGTTTATTGCGTTGCATGCCCACCAAGACACTGAGGGCTCAGTGTAGAATGAGAAGCTTCCTTGTCAGTATAAATCAATATATTTAATTTTGGCCCAGACTGAGACTGCATCATCTCTGGTGGACAACGATAAAATATGAGTCGCAAGCTGAAAGTTACTTTCATATGTATATATATATATATATATATATATATATTTATCTCACTAGAAGTGCGCTCTGTTCGTCTTTTATATAGATTTTTGAGACGAATTTGCAATTAAACTAAATATTATTTGAGGTTGAACTGTTAGAAAGAAGAGGCAGTTAATAATTACTACTTTAATGTATGATTGGTGTTTGTTTTATTTTATCTCTCATTTGTAAGACATCTCAATTGTCCGTGACTTATTTATATTATATTTAAGCTAAATTGCCGTGATAGTCCCTCGGCACCATCAGAATTACCAGCGCTAGAACAATAAAATGTTCTAGCAAATACTGAGATGGTGCCACTTCGGACTTGTACGGACAACAAGAGTCTTTGTTTTTTTATTTATATTTTATTTTTATTGTTATTTAATATTTTGTAGTCTGTGCAATTTCAGAATAAAATTTTTCTCACTTTCTTTTTCTTTACACGCTGAAAAATAACTTGGACTTTTTTTACTATCTGGTTTAAAATAACAAGCAGTCCATCATAATTTAGCCTGCCATATCATCTCACATTTAATCATTCATAATAAAATGAAATATTTTCAGAAAAAGTAACAAATATGTATAATAATTAGTACTGATTTACATAACACTTAAAACCTTTTACGCGAAACTAACAGACACAGTTCTCACATTCGACTATTGAACGAATACATTTCGGATTTATCAGTGTAATTTAATTCTGCATATGTAAGCCAGTTTAGTAGGTACAGTCAACAACGAAGATATCTATCTATACAGAGCTCAAATATGATCGCTTTTATTTTCCTTATGGAGAGATATATGCTCGCGATCAAAAATTATGCTAATAAAGTAGATTTAGACCTACATACATAATTAAATATTGATGTAATACTGTGATTTCTACCTGCCGTTTATGTTGGAAGGGAATCTGTCTGACTACGCCAGCCATGTAGCCAGGCCGACCGCCGCGCGCCGCAGGGATTCGGCATTCCCGCGCCGCCCGTCTGTCTGAGATTCGCTTTCGCACTCCGTCCGTGTTGTTTGCTAGCACCGCTGCTGTGCGTATTATAAAACATTATGTTGGCGTGTGTGTTTCATCAGCCGGCTGGCACTAATAGTGTATGGTGTACAAGACAATCGCAGCTCATTACATCTCATCCTCTGTGTCGCAGGGTACTTTACAAACATATAAGTGATGGATACAAAGTACATCCAAACTTAGGACAACTATTTATGGGCCACATAGTTTTCTTGCACGGGAATCGAACGCGAGACACGGAGTAGCAAGTCGACAGTCTTAACCACTGCGCCACACGAGCAGACTGGAGCTCAACAAAGATCTGTTTCTTATTCCCAGTATTTTTTCCCACGTCCTTCTGGTCAGTCGATCAGAGCAAAGCAAGTATTATCACTGGCCTGGTACAGACATTTATTGTACTGACTGTATGTTCCATAAAATCTCTCTACAGTCCAAAGTACCTACAGTATAAGGAAAATTTGGATTAAACGTGACTGCCAGAGTCCCAGGCGCCGAGTCTTACGGGTAACATAGCGCTAATGACCCTACATTCACAAGGGAGAATTCTCAGCTAACTGCGACATTAAGACCTTCTTATTTGGCTATTTCACTTCGTTATAGGGCTTTTGTGGCAGCCGTTGAAAAAATATAGAGTTTACATTTATGAAACGATAGTGGAATGTAATATGATCAATATTATTAAGTTCGATTGAAAATTTGTTATGATAATAAAGCTTTGTTATAAAAAATCTATTGTACTTTATATTTTGATTCCATTTGCGGCGCTTACATTTAATCTATGAGCATAATAATTTTTTTCTAGTCTAGACGCGGTCTGTTTTCTGTTATAATAACCAATTGTATATTAGAATGTAATTAGAAGAGTTAGAGTATTTATGTGTATATCTTTCTAAAAAGAGATATCGAATACTGCAGAAAAAAAATTGCAGTTCTTGCTTATAACCAACTATTTTTAACTGACCCCAAATGAAGGGGGTTATCAAAATATGTATGTATGTGACAGGTATTTTCCTATGTATCTTACCTTCTTCTCTTTGTTGTTTATGAGCCCAGAATAAAAATTCTTTTTTTTATCTATAGTGAAATTGTCCCATATAAATTTTGTTCCAATCGTTATGTGTTTTAAATTGTTATTATTGTGAATAAATTTCCATTTGACTCATACAGAGATAATAATATCTTGGGACATTATTCATAGACGGCCATCTGATCCTAAACTAAGCAGAAATGTTGAAAATTGTACTATGGCACCAGATAATTGCACCATATACTACTTTTCTTTTGTAAATACATACTTATAAAGATAATTACACCCAGACTCAGGAAAAAGCGACATGTTCATGAACAAATATATCTGTCCTGGGTGGGAATCGAACCCACGACCTGCGGCGTGAAAGGCAAGCATTTACCAACCACGCCAATTGGGGCGTCAAGATATATCTATCTTATTCGCTCGAATAAAGAATCACATTTAAATGATAAAGGAATACCGTTTGTCGACCTGATCTGTATTTAAAATAAAGTGATTCAATATGATCAATGTCTAAAAATGAATGTGTACGTACGTTTATATTTAGTATTTCTTTGAAAACTAATATAAGTTGGAATTGCAATATTATTTTGCGCATTCAACAGTGCAGCACAACTTTACTGTCTCCTTTATTTCTATTACATATATAACAGCCTTTTCTTTATGCTTTATTGTAAACAGAAAATACATTTATAAATTATATCATCTAAAGCTAGTCTTCAGAGAGGAGCTTAACTCAATATGAGTTTTCTTTCAGCAAACCCCTGTTATTGTGCGAGTTGTGTGTAAAATTATAAATAGTGCACACCAAATAGCTAAGTAGACATTAAAACTAAAACCAGTAATACCTGAAACAATTAAATACATACATTACTAATATTACTTATTATACCTAATATAATAAATAACAACATACCCATAATTATATAACTATATAATAAATAGTATCTTACCTGCTTGCTTACCTGCTGGCTTACCTGCTTAAACTTTCCAATCAACATACCAATTAGATAAAGCAGAAAATGTTCTTTTGTTCTTCTCCGAAATACCAATGACCAATCTAGCGTATACAAAATAAGGAAGAGAATTCCATAAGCACAGCGTCCGAATTGTAAAAGAGTAGTCATATTGGCTGGATACTCAGCAGTAAGGAAGTGGCTGAGCGACAGAGTTTACTACATGGGACCAAACACACAAAGCATTCAGAGAGTGCTGGGATCGAGAGGGTTATTAAGAACAGACTAGAGAAATGAGAGAATATAACAATCTCAACGCTGCCAAACAGATAACCTTTTCTACTGTGACCGGAAGTGTGACACATGGTTATATTTCCGGACGCCGAAGATGAAACGAATACATATATTCTTCAGAATATATGTATTTTCGAGCTTTGTGAGAAGTTCTTCATTAGCGCCGAGAAACATATGACATCAGCATAGCCTAGAAGACGGATTAGAAGTGATCATGCAAGATTAACTTAAGCGCATAATGGTCGGACTTTTTGGAGCATTTTGTGAGAATGTAAGGAACAGTACATTCTCCTGCCTACCTCTGTAACGTGACCCGTCATGACAAGCCTCAGTCGATAAATACCCGACATTTTTGGCAGATTTGTAGAACAGTATAACAACATCGATAACGGGAACTGGAGGAGGACTATTGTTTGAAATCGAATGAACCATATACCTGCCACCAATAAAGGCCTTGGGTGTGGTACGTCGGCATCAAGACCGCGCCACTCAGATGAAGTATTTTCGCAACGGACAGATTATGAGCGCCCTCGAAGATAAGAGTCACACAGAACATGACCTCGCTATTAATGAAGACGAGATATTTAGGGAAGATAGGATACCACGGAGAATGTCAAAATCAACGGAGTTAAAAGCACTGCTGAAGTCCAATAAGACCATCACCGTAAGTAATTTACGCTCCATGGCCAGTCAAATATCATCAGTTATTTTTACTAAGATAGTAACGGTGTGGCCAGAGTGAAATCCTCGAAAAGCGGAAGCCTTTTTATAGTTGCAATCTTTTCATTACCTCTTAATTAATGCTAAATGCATTAATAGATAAATCTTTAGCGATAATACAAAGGCTCCAACGTAATGAATTAATGTTCCTTTTGATAAATTATACGTAAACACAGTGAGGTATTTAGCCCGACGATAAATACTCTAGTTTCGGTTACATTGAAGCTTGAGTAATGAATTTGAGATATAGATTAGACGGTTTAATCAATATCGATAATGTATTCAACGCAACTGTTTCAATGTTCACCTAGCACCGGGAACCTTCTCATTTCTACTCCAAATGGAATAAAAGCCACCCATTACGAGATGAACAGAAAATTCAATTCGCTGAATGTGGTTGAGAACATTTTGATTACATAGCGAGTCGCAAACACTCTATCTGTGCCATACAGGTAAATAATTGGATACATGAAATTCGATTGCGTCATCTCGTTTTGCGCAGATTCCTAAGCCTTCTATGGAAACTTGTGTAAGTCTTACGTACTTTCACGCTTGCAGTTTCACTTGTTTAAAGTTTCTCCGCAAATCGTTTTGCTTGTGGATTTTCTTGTGATGGGTATATATCCTACTAATATTATAAACGAGAAAGTTAAAGTATGGATGGATGGATGTTTGTTACTCTTACACGTAAAAACTATTGAATGCATTTTAATGAAACTTTACTATAATATAGCTATACATCAGAATAACTCAATTTTTAAAGATAAATATGAAGATAAGTATGAAGATATTTGACATGTAAGTAGGGAATATCTACCACCTGAGAGCTATTCCGGCTTGCACTGGCAAAACCGCTAGAGGTTCACATCATACTATTAATATAAATGCGAAAGTTTGTGAGTATAGATGTATAATTGTTACTCTTTTACGCCAAAACTACTTCAACGCGGGTGAAACCGTGGGGCACATTAAGATTAATATATAACGTTTAATATATACCAATTTTAAATAAATTATCTTAAAACGGAATCATATGGAAGTATATTATAATTACAATAATTAGGCCCAGTAATTGGAAAAGTGTGAGGTTGTTACGACTCGTGTGCTTGGTGAGCTTCATGACTAGTTTCTAATACAATGCTTGCTTAATTTTAGAAACACGTGAGGAGGTTATATGTTAGGTAATAGGCACGTACGTAATTAATCAAATATTATATTAAATTGTAGTTATCATTATAAACGTAAATAAGGACACACATGAGCAATTACATAAATTGGTGTCAATATCCGGAGGGATTATTAGACAAGGTTATGCTGTGGTTAGGTTTTACTGTGTATTATGAGTGTCCTTGAACGTTGGGGAGAACGCTAATGACTTGATTTACACGGTAATGTTTTAGTTAAAAGTCGATAATTGACGCCAGCCAAACAATTGAGGCTGACTCTAACACTCAGACGATCGATGTATGGAAGAAGGAGAGGGCGTGTTTTGTGTATGATAATAAAATTTGTGCCATGCACCCAGTAGTTAATCTTAATACTGACACTGTTAACACCACTTACTAATAAAACTTTCGCAGAGATTAGTAGAGAGAGCGTACCTTTTGTTATGTAGGGGACTAGTTTACTGTAAATTCGACACTTACTTCTACTAGAGAATGTACTCTATATATGCTTTATTTTTTAGATAAGGTAGTTTAAGTTAATAACACCAATATTTCACAGTAATTGCCTTACAATATGTTGAACTTAAGTTATAGAGATAAAAGAAGAAATATTTGGAAATTAGAACTGGTGTTGAAAATAAGCATGAAATTAAGCATCAGATTGTGTAATTCTAAAGTTTGGTAGGTACGTACAATTGGTAATTAATAGTACAAAAGTAAGAGATTAAATGGTTCTAAATATTAGATGGTTCTAGAACAAAAAAAAGAGATGGTGTGAATTTTCTGATAAAAAAGAAAGAGATAGGTGAAGAAAAGGACAGAAGCATTACAATTAATCAGTCTCATTGGTGAAAGAAAAGAATGACTTTTGGAATGTTTAAAATTTTGTTCAATTTAGGGGATCAAGCAGAATATCGAAACACAAAGGTGAGTTTTAATTCAAGTGAAATCGAAGGCGGATTAAGAGGAAGAAATAGAAGTAGAAAATTTAAAAAGTAAGTAATTAGTACAACCGCACATTGTACGTCCTGAATTTGGGCATAGTTACTCATGAAGTTACTCGTAGAATAACTGCACATCTGGAGTGGTTAAGGTTATATTTTCCCTACTACGTGCTTCGGGTTCGATCTTCGCATAGGACAGTTATTTGTGTGCCCTGTGCCTGAAAGTTTGTAAAGTCTCCCGGTAGAGTAAATCCAGGCTCATAATTTTTAATATAAATCGACTTCAAGAAAAGAAGAAGAAAATAGGTACCGTAATATTTTGTAGGTAAAAATAAGTGTTAACCTTATTACTTGCGCAATTTTACCTAGTCTAATCTTAACGATGATTATATTTTAATTGAGAAACATGATAATAATGTTTGGATACACAGAAGCTAGTCTTGAATTCAACGACTCTAACTTTACGACACAGCGCGGCGGAAAGATCCATTGCCAAACTAGATCGAGATAAATGACTTTTTCTCCTAACATCAATTCGACATAAAATATCTTCTGATATTAGAATATTCATTTATATACCTAGTATAGTTTGGGGTCTATACTAAAAGAAGTCACGTTCGTTCGTAATCGCTACTTCGATAACGCAAAAATATCTGAAATATCATTATTACTTATGTTTCAAGGTAAAAATGATCATTACATGTGCCGGCCTATCGGTCTGCCACAGTCAATTTGCTCCGAATTTACTTGAGCGATTAAGTTGAAATTTGATACATTTCTGATACCCAAAAATGATCGTTTAACGTAAATAAAGAATTTTAAATATGGTGGTCATCTTTGTCAGCTTAATAAAAAATACGATGAGTATATTTCATCCTTCCAAAGTGTCAGGTTTATATTTATATATTTACCGTAATATATAATAACACTAGTAAATAATCTAATGATATGACCTGGAACTCTGAAAAAGTTAATCTGGGTACTCAATTTGAAGCGAGATTACGGAGCCATATATGTCTCCAAACTCTCAGTCACACTGCCAGCTTCACCGTCAAATATTCTTGAATGTACAAATGTGTGTTCTTAAGTTTAAAAATCAAATCAATCCCAAATTATTTCATTTTGGGACCACGTTGTCTTCATGCATTTTGGTATTTGTAACGTATCCATTATACGTATTTTATGAAATGGGGTAAGTTACGTAAATAAATATTACAATCCACCGAAATAAATTACATAAAATATTGGTTTAACCTGAAATAATATTTGGGGCGCAAGCACTTCTCCCAAATTATATGCACTTTTAAGGATATTGAGCGGTCTGCTTTCATCTAATGTGAAGTTTTTGAACTTAAATCCAAAATAACATGAAGTAGAGAGATATTAAAACCAGCCTAATCTGAGGACTCTCTGACTATAGGTTCCGTGCCTTCCTCAGATGTATATAGCAATAAACAAAATTCATATACAACTGAAACCTCACTGCCAGGTGTAGGTTGATCGTAAAGAATTTCAACTAATTGTAATATATAAAGTTTTACTATTATATTTTGAAAGATCGTTTGGAATTTTAAACACAACATGTAACGTAATTAACGCACACCCTCAAACACCCCAATTAGAATAGTACGTTGTAATCATAATACATACACAGAATTTTTTATTTAACATTATTTTTACCTTAACAGCTTTTAAAATCATAAATCGCTTTAAATAAAAAAATCAAAAGTGGTTTAGATTTTCGCTACCGCCAAGACTTTCTGCGAAGAATTCTGCGTGTAAAAGAAAATATTACTCAGATCTCTAAAATTGAGCCTATATTTTCTCTAATTTCTTAGTACAAATATGAACGTATTATTTTTTATTCTGTAATCAACCAATAATAAAATATACTATATCTGACTGTCTCAATTATTTATATCATATTTTGTTTCCAAATATTTATTTAACTTTTATTGTCATTAAAATGCTTTTTAACACGCTTTTATAAGCTTCACTTGTAACTAAATATGTATGTAAATAAATCTTGGAATCTTAATTTGACCCACTTCCCGGCCGACCCACTTTCCGATTAGGATGAAATCTCACGCTCTGAGTTCTGATGACAATACATGACTAGCTAAGGAACGTCATTACAAATCCAACATGGCGGCCTCCCCATGATGGCGGACTGGCTGGTTGAAATCCACCCCCATGATATGGGCATCAAATGAAAGAGTTTGCTGTCAGGATTACGAAAAAAATAGTCACGTGACCTAAATCCAATATGGCGGACATTCAAAATCGCGGATTGGTTATTTGAAATGCACGCCCATGATATGGGTATAAAATGAAAAGGTTTGCTGAATGGGATAAGAAAAAAATAATCACGTAACTTAAATCCAACATGGTGGCCTTAGTGCGTGCTAAAAGCGTGTTATTAAAACTATTAATTTTTTTTATTAAAATTTGTTGAATATTTACATTAGCAAGTTGAAGAAGAAGTGGCAAACTTTCGTGGCATTGGCTCTTAAGCTTGTGCGGATTTAAGCAAGTGAAAAAGTTAGACACAGTAGTTTTAGCCAGAAATTCTATGTATGTTAATTTTTAAGGGTAATGGCACAAGAATGCTGGGATTGTATTTTATTTAGTAGTAGAATATTTTAATAATTTTAGTTCTACAGCATTCACAATGCCAAGCGTAAATATAAAGTCAAAATTAGGAAATCATAAATTTAACTGTCCGGCGCAGATAAAACCAACACCTGCTACCAATCTGGGGTGAGCGCAGGTAGCAATGATTCGGTGATTACTTATTACGTGTTCCTCGCCATAAGTAATTAATTAATTCCGTCTAATTTCAGGAGTCTTTATACCCTAACCCAGGATAAAAATAGTAATACAAAAACATGTAATATAAAAGGGCCTGCTCTTTACTGGATCCGGCACAGCTAAATTCATTTGAGATGACAAAAGCTTTATTGTATTTTGTCGCACTTGACCTTTTTCAGAAAACGCGTGAAAGGTTATGTACAATTTTTGCTGTTGTCCTCGATCTATGTTACTATAGGGTAAATAGTTGCCGAGAGAATATCATTCTATTTGTATCGGATCTTATAGAAAGCGGCCAAGTGTGAGCTGTACTCGCAAACCGTCATTGGTTTCATGTAACCTTAGACGAATAGTATAGTACCATTAATTTTAACAAATAAGTTATTTATTTATTAAAATGCGACTTAAATCAGCATGCATAACAATTTGTTTTGGAGAAGTATTTTCGATGTAGGTATAAATAAAACCAATATATACATTTCTGTTACATTTACCCCTAAATGTATCTACTGTAATGCTTTGAGACGTTTTGTATCAGAAACTTAGAAGAACTTACTTAAGTGAAGTTGTATTTTATTAGATAATTTTATACCGCACGTTGACGTAGATGCTTGCCTTTCGCGCCGAAGATGGTGGGTTCAATTCCCACCCAGAACAGATATTTGTGTGCATGAACATGCCTGTTTGAGTGTCCTGAGTCTGGGTGTAATTATAAAAGAAAAGTAGTATATCACTTATCTGGTTTCCAGAGTACAAGCTCTACTTAGTTTGGGATCAGATGGCCGTATGTGAATAATGTCTTAGGATATTATTTTTATTCGTATTTTCAGTGAGAATACTACGGTCGCTGATAAATGGAGTAGCACCTAATGGGTGAATTTTATTATTTTGAACTGTCAGATATAAATATATGTAGTTTGAGTTGCTTAGTATATATAGTTAGTTAGGTAATTTAGTAAAGTATTGTATAGTCTTTAACGTATTTTAATTATTTCCGGTATTTTTGAGATATGTTTTTTATACCAGGTACTTTTTTTTTATTTCATAGGGCGACAAACGAGCAAGCGGGTCACCTGATTGATTGTAAGTGATCACCGCCGCCCATGGACACTCGCAACACCAGAGGTGTCACGGGTGCGTTGCCGGCCTTTAAGAGTTAGCAACCAAGTGTTGCTGATCCTCCCCCCCACCCCAATGAGCTCTGGCGACCTTACTCACACGACACCCAGAAACACAACATTAAAGTTATTAATGTTATTATTAAAGAATGTCTTCTGTAAGGAACTCATATAAAAAAACATTAAAATTTATTAAGTGTAACTGAAAAACAACATATTCATTCTAGCATGGAATAACTGTACACGTGCATACATTTTACTTAGATTCACTATCTATACAGAGATTGGGTGAAGGTTTCAGTAAACCCACATCGCCGTAGACATGGATTCAATTAGCGTGGAGGTGTGCGAAGCATGTAACACGCGGCACATGATGTCGTGCTGAAGCGCCTGTGGCTTCCTGCACCCACAGCACTTAGGGCATGGTGAACCGACGTAAGTCATGAACCTACGTAGATTTGTGAAAAAAATATTACTTTGATATTTTTTTTTTATCTCGCAATTGATAAACAGTGTGATAAAACCTCTCAACTAACGCAAAATCCGTTTTAAAAAATTCAGAGTAAAATTTATTTCTAAATTATATTTATATTTTTTTAATAATAATAATGTCCTCCTAGCCGAATTTCTGCCACGGCGGCCAGTCTCAACAGAGATTAGCCATCTGCGCGGGACATATTATTATGGTGCTCAAGTGTGTGCGCAAACACAAGAGCACTTTCTATTCCATCACTCTCATGATCCGATGGGACGCCTAGGCGACACGACCGGAAAGAGGTCAGAGGATCTAGCACGAGTTCCTGCAGTTTACTTACTCGATCACACGTACAGTTTCCTCCCATACATTGAGCACCAGCGCCTCTCGCGGAAACTATTAAGAACTAAAACTCTGGTGCTCAATGTATGGGACGAAACTGTACGTGTGATCGAGTAAGTAAACTGCAGGAACTCGTGCTAGATGCACAGGTACAGGACCGACGACTTTACGTGCTCTCTGAGGCACGGCGGTATAATACCGCCAACTCCCAGACTTCGGGCTAATGCTGAGAAATTTATCTTTTTACAGAAAAGGCCCAAAATCACTTTTTGGACCGACCCGGGATTTGAACCCAGGACCTCGTTCTCTGCGAGTGAACACGCTACCGTTAGACCAACGAGGCAATTTCTGAAATAGAAATGGCTTGTCACACGGAATTCCTTGTGACAAATTCTGTTAATTCAGTTAACAGATTAAGATAGGTAAATTGTACGTATCAAAATTAGCCGATTAATTTTATATCTGTCGCAACAAATTCAGATTCGTTGCGGGATCCAAGACAGTTAAAGCAATTCCCCGGGACATGCCTGAGCTTCACCGCTCAGTGTCATTTCATTGTGTGCCACTGTTAATCCTGGCTTACAGGAGTTGCAGTGGTGGGAAAGAGGGAGGGACTAGTCCCGTTAAAAAAAAAAAAAAAACTGCCGGAACAGGGCTACCTGCACTGGCAGATGCTTATCCATTAACTAACTAATGGGGAACTTAACTAAATATTTGTGGAAGATAAATAAGGATTTATTTTTGCATTGCTTAAAAATGTTAAAAGAACACAGAACAGTGAGCAGACTCCATTAAATATAAAATTAAATTAAGGAAATATTTGTTAAAGGTCAACGGATAAAATGAACCTTGTTTACCTTTCAAGAACTGCCCTTCAATCTCAAAATTAATAATGAATACTAAACTAATTATAAACACGCTTCCACGTCGATTTAGCAATTTCAATTTAATATTCTAACCTACTAACTAAACAGAACTTTTAGTAACTTTAGATTATCAATCAGAGACAGGAACTTCTGTAAGTTTTGCTTGCAATATTTTTTTAAATTACTGCGACACACATTGGTTGAATTAGATGCCTTCTTTCTTTTGTATCTATGTTTCAAATCCAATCCCCAGGCAGGATGACTATTTGTGAGATCCATATATAATTCTTGATCACAGAACTGGGTGTGTAGACAACATAATACGTCATGAGATAAAGCCCGCTGACAGATGGGCAAAAGGACAGACGGACATACATAGTAATAGAGTCCTTAAAATTGAATAAAATAAAATACTATAAATTTGGTACGGACATATCAAAGCATTTACAAAACATTTAAACAGATGAGTATTGCAAATCTACTGATTAAAATTATAAATACTGTATTGACGAGTAAAGTTTCATAACCGGTCAAATGGCACACACATTTCCGAGTACCGAGAGAATTTATTTTATTTTATTATAATTTTATACTAGCTGTACCCCGCGGTTTTACCCGCGTTAAACTTTATAAATTATCACAGCTCGACCCCCGTAGGTGATAGCGTAATAATATGTAGCATATATGTTGACCCGACCTCTTAGTAATATTCTCTTTTTGAGTTTAGCCCGGACATACATACAGACAAACAGACACACAGAGAAAAACTGTAAAAACTATACTTTTGGCTTCGATATCGATCGTAGATCACGCCCCAAGTATCCTTATAAAAAAATATTCAATGTACAGTTTTGACTTTCCTACGACTTTATTATATGTCTAAATTAGCACTTGCCTCATTCTAGTAGCATTTGGTATGGGAGTGTGTATAAAAACTTTTTGATTTTCGCGGTAATTAGAAACTGCAGTATTATTATTAAAGAAACATGCATTTTATCTTCTTTATGTACTATAGGATAACCAGCTGTTAAAAGATTTTTTTTCATAATTCTTTTATTACCAAGACTTATTTTTCATATCTTTTATCAACTCGGGTCTCCGGCCTAATAAGTTCTTCTTGGAAAGTCTGAACCGCAAAGAACGTTGACACTTCATTAAATACTTTGATAATTTTATCAGATCTCTATCAATCTATCTATTCATTTTATCTTGCTACTTGAACAAATTTTATGAGTGGACTGATCATACGGCCTTATTATTGTCTGATATAGTAAATAATAAAATAATAT
Source organism: Pseudoips prasinana (assembly GCA_951640165.1). NCBI lineage: Eukaryota > Metazoa > Arthropoda > Insecta > Lepidoptera > Nolidae > Pseudoips > Pseudoips prasinana. Next base: position 18,664,592 of record OX621245.1, read on the forward strand.
ATCATGATATTTTATAAGGAAAGTTTAGAACTATATAATATCAACGGCCAGCTCTTCATAAACAAGTACAGGGTAATAATTAAATCATGACTATAGTTTCCCGTTTACGTACTTTGAAGTTGTTTTATCCGTTTGGGAACAACAATGCTACAGAAGTACAGATATTTAGACCTATAGACCACACTGATACAGGCTTCGAACATATAACCAACAAGCCAAAAGAAGGATGCCCCTTTCTGTCTCAAGGATATCTTGTTCAGGACCAACAGAATAAACTCTCGCATCCTGCGCCTCGGTAAGAAATGTTGTTTTTTAATTTTTGCGGTAAGCATGATACTCAGATTGAAAAAACACGCGATGAAGTGTAATTCGACTTACTCGTAGTATAAAACTGCACACCAATAATTCGACAAGTCTATTGCAAAAACAGCTTATTTATTTTTGCTGTATCTAGTTACATATTTTTTTACCGTAATCCGAGGACAATGTGTTACTAAAAAGAAAAAAAATGAATAAAGGTAGTAAAACCTTTTTAGATAGAACTATCTTTTACAATGTCAAAAACTATAATAAAATAAATCTTTTAATGTGATTTTATAATTTCACATCTAAAAATGATACTAGTATACTAATACCTGATCTAAGGTTTAGGGTTCTGCTTCAAAATAATTTATAAGATTTCTTATGGTGCAATTCTGTTGTTCGTCTTATAACAGACAGAAAGTTATTTTCTTTACATAATACAATAAAATCAAATTCAAAATAAGTACGAGTTTTGTATTCAACATTTTAACAGTAATATTGAATAAATTTATAATTAATTCTAAGAGGATCATAGGATCCCATGGGCTCAATTTGCTTACTGTGATATAGATAAAAAAAATAATGTACAGATTTTTATAAAATCTAGATACTATTCACACTCATATTCTTCCCTCTTCTTCTGTTTTTTATATAAATAATAGATATACGTTTATATGAATCTTACAGTAAAAAATACTCTAGGATAGATAAGTTAAACGGACTTTAGTGATGGAACCTTAATTGAGAATTAAATAAAAGAAAACGAAGTTGGAGTACATGTGTAGTGCAAAGGTAAAGGTACCCTTGTGTTTCGAGTTCAATTGCCGCACAGGATAACCTGTATCGTTATAAAGTCACCCGCGACATAGAGTTGTTTTTTTTTCATAGAGCGGGCGTTGTCATTGAATAAGCAAAAAAGAAAGCGTAAAATACGTAGTTTCATTCTATGTATATTTTTAACATGAACAGAACTTTAAATATTTAAAAAAAATCTGCAAAGAAGTCTAAAAGTAGTGACATTTATTTTAATTACTAAGATCTACTGTTTTAAATTTTTCACGGCACCGTAACTTTTCCTGGGCAGTGGCAATTTTTATACCATCTTTGGAACTTATTGGTTTGTAATAAAGTTTCATCATAATAGCTGTAATAAGTCCACAGCTGGACAAAAGCCTCCCCCAAGTATCTCCTTGGGGGGATATGCCATAATCGCCACGCTTGTAAGACAGGTTGGAGATCGCAGTAAGATGGTCCTAGTAGCAGAAATAAGCAGCAAACTCTCTCCTCTGTTAGATAATCTCTCGGGTCGACTTCTATGCCCCCCACGGTATGAGATGGGGTATGGGGGGGGGGGGGTGATATTTGCCGCCATCACCACACAACAGTAATTGAGATTTAACCAATTAATTAGAAATTCACAGTCTGCTTTATAAAGCGTTTTATGTCTACTTTACTGTGCATGTGACGTTAGTGTTAGACAATGAAAATAAATAAAAAAAAAAACTTTATAAAGACTTAGAAAGTCGGCAATCGCCTGTCACTGGTGCCATACATCGGGAACCGCCTCCAAATTACCTGACTGACGTTCCAGTAGCTTCCATTCCAACATCCAGTTAGTGTACTCCTTTAGTATCTGAATCACGTTTTAATATAATTAAACATGACTCAATTAATTTTACTTAAATGCTCCTTTAAGCGGTCCTACCTAATCTGACGCACCTAATTAATCAGACTACTTAGAAATGTCTTAGCTCTTAGCCTACTAAAGATTAGTGTAAAACCTGATTTAGCACTTTCAATCAAATTATTCTTCGTGATCCAATTAGGTAATTTAACCTAAACTTGCATTATATTACGTTGTAAACTTAAATAACTTTAAAACCAATTATTAAAGTTGATGTAGGTACTATGAATATCTCAATTCCATTAGTAATTTGATCTAAGGGTATAAATTGTTAGGTGTATAAATGGAATGGTGGACACATAACATACATAAATAAATAAAAAACATTATACATTTATAAATGGTATGCTGTGATCGTTTGGGCATTTAGAAAGGATGAATGAAAGAAGATTGACAAAAGAAGTATACCTACAACTACAACCGTAAAAGAAGACCTCGTAGAACATTCTCTGACCAAATCAGAGAGGTTCATAAAAAAAGCCAGATCAAAAGTGCCTTAAACCGACGAGCATGCATGAAGAATATGATGACAGTAAACGAGGACAAATGGAAGTCCGTTTTATAAAACCTGCCTACCTCACTGGGAAACAGGTATGAGTCTATGTACCTATATCGTTATTTTCAGTTCAGTATATTTTAGTAATGAGGATTGTTCATGTTTTGATGAGATCTTACAATCACCACTGTTAATGTGAGTGTGTGATTATATCGGAGAATTATTCAGAGAACTTTACATTTATTTTCTTGTTATGTAAATTAAAGTACAATTACACTCTAGATTTCAAGTCATCACTTCAACTTTATATAGGATTTTCGTTTATATGTAACCTAAATCAGATCTACAAGATGTGAATAAAATAAAAGTATCAAATTTCTAAATTAGCTAATTCACTTTAATTCGAATCAATAATTAATTGATATCAGACTGTTCTAAACTAAATACGGTACATTATGAAAATAAATCGTGGAATTACTACTTTATAAGGTATCCGCCCTATTAATAACAGAACCTTGAAGAACTCAATAACGTCGGTATAAATGAAATTAACAAGTTCCAAAAATAAATCGGTTTTTGGAAGTACTCCTCCTTTTACTTTCGAATAATGTTTCGGGTATCTTATTTTTCCTGAAAATTTATGTAATTAAAAAGTCAAAATCAATTATTCACAAATATGAAAGGAAACTGCTATGTATATATCCAGCTGTTACTCCATAAAATAAATAAAACCGGTTTTTATTCGCATGGACTTTAAAAAAGCGCTTGTAAATAGTCGGAGCATGAGTTGAATTAAAAACAGTCCATGTATGTTGGGGCAGAAATTAATGCTGAATATTCGATGGCCTGTTTCAGCATTGATTTCTGCCGATAGCCGATGGCTATAGCACTGACTTTTTAGGACTTTTATTTTATTTTCTTATTTGTTCGGCTTGATGATATAATAATAATATCCTGGGACTTTATTTACTCACGGCCATCTGATCTCAAACTAAGCAGAACTTGTACTATGGAAACCAGAAAACTGATATATTACATATACTACTTTCTTTTGTAAATACATACTTATATAGATAATCATGCCCAGACTCAGGAAAAACAGACATGTTCATGCACATAAATATCTGTCATGGGTGGGAATCGAACCCACGAGCATGAGCATAATAATAACGTTATTATTATTAATGAGAGACTTAGCGAGGACACTACCGCGCCCCGAAATATAATATTAGCTTAGAAAACGCGAGTATATTTAGTCACCAACGAAAACAAATTACATTTCAAATTGAACTGATTTCCTATGGTTTCTGGCTAATGAAACATTAAGTATTTATTAGGAAAATCGGACAAAATTTTGAAATTATATTGCTCCATACCGGAAAATGTTATTAACATTGGGTGAGCAGCCCAATGAAGCTTCTAAAATATGTATTTTCAATTTTGCTGTTGGTTATTTGGACAATTATATCCACTTGTTCAATTACTACATTAGTGAAACAGGTTTGTGGATACAATTAAATAACGAAATAGAAATAACTAAGGCCACTGTAAAAATGCTAAACATTTGACATCAAATTTGATGATTTTCTAATCTGTGAAAATGTATTTTTATTTTAAATATTGTTCGCTCATTGCTCGAAAATCGACATAATTCATTTGAATGTTAAGTTTGAACGTTATTAGGGTTCTATTGTCGTAAACCTTTGATGAAATAATTATGATGGCATTGGCGTTAGTACTTGGGCATTAACGTAGACTTGTACTTGTCAAGCTTACAATAAAGTAAAGCATAAACATTAAAAACTATAACCATTAAAATAACATCAATCTCTTTGTTTCAGACATCTTTAAAAATATTAAATCTTCTAATTTCGACCACGTGTGTGACTTTTAAATCCATGATAGTGTGTGAATTGTGTTTTATATAAATTTTATTGCCTTCTGATGGAATGGTTGGTAAATGCTTGCCTTTCAAGCCGCAGGTCGTGGTTTCTATTCCAATCCAGGATAGATATTTGTGTGCATCAACATGTCTGGATGTCCCGAGTCTGGGTGTAATTATCAATATAAGCATGTTTTTACAAAAGAAAAGTAGTATATGTAATATATTGATTATCTGATTTTCCATAGTACGATGATATGATTAGATTGGGATCAGGTGATCGTATGTGAATAATAAAGTCCCAGGATATTATACTACCTATATAAAACCTTTATGCACTCTTTCTCTTATAAATTTTAATTGAGGCTTTAATACTCCTCCGTATTTTAAAAAAAGGATAAAGATTTCGCTTCACATCTTCATAGAATAGTTAATAATTATATAACAAAAAAATCCCTTCGATGGGATTTAAACCGACGACCTCGGCCTATATGCACCATGCCTTCCATCCTTACCATCAGTAATTCAATTAAAAATGTCGTGTTTGTTTAATAGTAATTTGATGTTTGGAAGAAAAATTATAAAATTTATTACATTAAAGCATAACATTCTAAGAAAGTGCGGGGTGTATATTTTTTCTTAGTTCTTACCAAATATTGGTCTTTATTGCTCACGTTGTTTGGAAACTGCAATCTTACCTTAGAAGAAAGCCGTCAATTCCATACTTTTATCATTTTACGTCAATTAATTGTTTGTCCTTATCTATTTTATTTTTAATTAAATCGTCTTTAATACTCAAATTCAAAAAGATTTCAATGTATGTAAATATCTAAAAATGATTTTATTATGTACACCTACTGTAGAGTTACTGGCAAATATTTTTGTAGTAACGTCTAGTGTAGGTTCAGCTTTTAGACTAAAAAAATAAACACCTAAAGTTGTACAAATTGGGCCCTCAGCGATTTCGCAACAAAATTTAATAGTCCTACTGGCCAAAATTAGACTACAGAGTCTAGCCGCAAAACAACGCAGACAAAGTGCGTTAGTGTGTGTAAAAACGAATACTCTCTCTAATCTAATCCTTTAATTATATTTGCTTCAATTATATAATTTTATGTGGCATAGACTATAATAAGAATAATATCCTGAGACAATTTTTACACACGGCCATCTGATCCCAAACTATGCAAAGCCATGGAGACCAGATAACTGATAGATATACTACATATACTACTTTTATTTTTGTAAATACATACTTAAGTATATATATATATATATATAAATTACATCCAGACTCAGGACAAACATACATACATGTTCATGCACACAAATATCTGTCCTCGGTGGGAATCGAACCCACGACCTTCGGCGTGAAAAGCAAGCATTTGCCTACCACTCGAATCTATGTAATTATTTACTCGTTCTATCTATCACGAGTATAAACACGTAATTTTAAACAAATTCATAACTTTTATTCACTAAAATGGTGGTGATATCTTAATTCATTCTGGCGGGTATGTAAGGCTGTATGTAGAAAAGTTTTCACGAAGAATTCAAATGTTGCTAATATAGTATAATATTCAATGTGACAATGGTCGCTGTATATCATCGTTCACAGGATATTACATTCGTTACTAATGCGACGATTTCCTTTATAGCATTTTCTTTGCGGCACAAAATTTATGTATTTTTATCATACGTAAGTTATTGCAGGAGATTGAATCTTAAAATATTTTAAATTGAAATACCTAATAATTAGTACTGAGATAAAGTTAGTTCATTTGATATTTTATTATATTATTTATTTGAAAAAGAAAAGGGACAAGGCACTAGTGAATCTAATCCCTGTGTCGCGGGGTACTTTACAAACATATAATAGACGGATTAAAATTACATCCAGACTCAGAACAACTATTTATGGGTCACAGAAATAGTTGTCCGGCGCGGGACTCGATTCCGCGACACGAAGCGGCGAGACGATTGTCTTAGCCTCTAAGCCACAGGTGCAGTCAATAATAATATAAAATTTCAATCATAATACTCTATGAAAACTGTAATTACAGGCATGTAATACATTTTATATTTGTAAAGTAATACAAAACTTTTATACGAATACATTAACATGCTATTTTTAGCACGGGTATAAATGGAGTTTGCTATTCATATGGAAATTAAATTATATGAAAGCTATCATTACAACAGAAATACAACTTAAGGTAATGTTATTCATGTGTTAGCAAAAGCAAATAGTCCGGTGAAGCAGGTTTACAGTAAGCCTAACTTTTTGCCGCGCACTACCGCTCTGTGGAATCAATTAGCTGCGGAGGTATTTCCGATCCGGTATGACATGGCAAACTTCAAGAAGCGAGCCTATTCTTTTCTTAAAGACCGGCAACGCACTTGCAGCTCTTTAGGTGTTGCGAGTGTCCATGGGCGGCGGTGATCACTTACCATCAGGTGACCCACTTGCTCGTTTGCCATCCTACTATATAAAAAAAAACCTACTACGCTTAAGGCTATAAACATCATGTTAAAAAAAGTGCGCTTTTAATTTGGCCTACAGACGTACGCTCGTTAACATCGACTTAGGACATCGTGTATTATTTCTTGATACTTTTTATGTAGTGAGAACAAGTCAAATCAAGTCATACGTGTCCGTTGTTGTTTTTCTCTAATTAATTAGCATTAAGTTATTAAAAAAACAGTAACTCTTTCAGTAATATGCCACATCCTTTTTAGGAATACATTAATACAAGTTATTTTTAGCAAGCCCAAACGCAAAAATGAATGGATTTTGTTATTAATATTTCAGCATGTAAGTACTATATGCGATAAGTACTCATTGACATTATACATTGCTTCATCTGAATCATAACCGTAAAAAATAGTAGACTATGTCTACGAGTCTAGTCATAAAGCTGGACTTAAAATTAATGTGGCCATTTATATTTAAGATAATATCATACGACACTTCCATTGGATGGCATCGTTATACAAGCCAGGAAAAAGTTTAGAGAGAGTATACATGGGTGCTTTAAGAAGGAAAAGATACAAACATGTATTGAAATCACCAAAAGTTCCTTCAACAATATAAACGTTTTATCTAACCACAATATAAAGATCAGTATACACACTTGTCTTCTTTATTGCTATATAAGCTCAGTGTTTTTATTCAAAGCATAAAAATATCTCAGAAAACGTAACGAAGAATTTGAGATGTGGTACAGAAATCATAAATGAATCTAAAAGTATTGCGATAATTTGGTGCAAAAGCAAGTTCATACTCACCATCAAGTAAAAGATTCTTGTGAATGTAATGAATGAAACATGTAGAACACAAATTTTTACGGCTCATCATGATGGGTAAAGGACATGGAAAAATACATTTTCAGAGGATGAACAGGAATCGCAAGCAATGCTTGCCATTCCTCTCTTATATAGTGTTGTTGTTGTCATCTTGCTACCTCAGCCATTTTTGATCTAATGTAGCAAAGCTCCTTTACACTGTTACTGTTCACTGTTTAATCCTATAGATTTGGTAAAAACAACTTCTAGCTGGATTGTGCAGTGAGTGTTTGTATATCTTCCGGTCGCTTGATATGCTGTCCCAAGTGGATACTTTTACTACGAATTAGTGGTCCGCATGAGCATATAATAGATAGATAGCTCCACTTTATTAACATCACAAAATTAACATGTCGATATAATCACCTACTTTAAACTTATGTACTACTAGATGTGCCCCGCGGTTTTACCCGCGTAAAACTTTATAAATTATAGCCTATGTGTTAATCCAGGGTGTCACCTAACTTCATACCAAATATTATTAAAATCGCTCCTGCCATTTAGACATGAAGAAGTAACAAACATACACACTCACACACGCACACACTCACACACTCACACACTCACAAACCACCTTTATAATTAGTGTGATTATTACACACAAAGCACATTTGCTTTGTTTGTTAACTACATTATAGTTACATACACTTAACATTAATTCGTCAAACTTAACTATTAAGTTATTAAACCTAGTGATTTTTAAAGCATTGAATTATGTGATTGCTATTTGTATATTAGGATGTTTCTTTATTCTAGTACCTGAATTGGACCATGTCATCTACTCGTAGTGCCAAAGAGGAGGACTTATCTATTAAGTAAGGAATTCGGGATAGGGGATCTCCTGTCAAAAAATGGTGTTCTTGTATGAAATCCTTGTTAAATCGTAATAATAAGGCAGCATAACTTACGTATGATAAGACAAAATAAAATAACAAACAAGTCAAAACGAAGTTATAAACCAGCCGCGCTTAATGCTCGTCTGTTTGAATCTTGATACGCTCACCCATTTACATGCAAATCTATATATATAAAAATCAATGCCACTTTTCGTTGTAATGTTATAACTCACCAACGCCTTTACCGATTTGGCTAATTTTGGTCTTGAATTATTCGTGGAAGTCCAGGGAAGGTTTGTACGTAGAGAAAATTTAAAAAACTGTCCTGAAAAAGTGTAAAATCAACATCTTTCTATACTCCCATATACAAACAATTTGTACTAATACTTAAAAGCGTAGCGAAGCACGTACCGGGCCGCTAGTATAGTATATGTAGAAAGAGGCGGAAAGCTGCTTGATGATTTCTACAAGGCCGCATAATAAATACCAATTTCCAATCATTGTGCGCTCCAGTAAAATCTACAACTGCACTTGAAACCTGCAAATTACCCTTTTTTCAGTAATTAATTATTTTGCTAATAATTGTTCAGGTTAAGCATAAATTTATATTCTTTATAATATATTATTAATTAATTATTTCATTTCTTTTTATAACTTTGAAGATAAGGGGCAACGTACAAACTTGCACAGGGTGCCAACTACCTACCTCATAACCAAATAATGCATTCAGAATATTTCAGAACGACAAGTCTGTCTGCACTACGAACGAAATAATAGTAGTTTATATGCATCGGCGTGGGAACTTCAACAGATGCATACAATTTAGTTGCCGTCTACATCAACATAATTACAGTTAGTGTGAATGATACACTTGTCTGTAAGTTTTATTATTATAATTAAATAGTTCCTGGTGCATTTTCTCTTACTGCAACTAGCAACGCAGTAAGTATAATTGCGCACCATTCGGATGTAGCGCATTGGTTAAGGTTTTATTAAGTTTTTCGGATTCGATCCCCGGACAAGACTACCATTTTTCCATATAAAGCTTTTCTGTTGCTGAAGTTTCCAGTAAGCAGACAGTTTTACACAAGTTCGTACTTGATCCGAAGTTGAGGGATAAGTATTACGTCAATCATGATGTATTATTTTTTTGAGACTTTGAAGTCGGCAAACTAGTTACTTACTTGAGAGTATGTTTCCGTAGCCTATATACGTTGAGCACACCCAAAACATAATTCGTAAGTTAATATGTGTGGTTTCAAAAAAACAGTATCCTGATTACATACCAATAATATTTTTATGTATGTGATAACACAAGATCATCACATACATAAAAAACATTGCTTGCTTGCTTATCGTATGGGCAGTGGTTACCCTAGTGTCAGAGTTGTTCAAGCCGCCCAGTAGGCCTCTGACATGGCTTAACGACTGTTGCCTAATGGCTACAACCGGGACCAACGGCTTAACGTGCCTTCCGAAGCACGGAGACGCTCACAATTTAAACCACTTTGGCGGTCACCCATCTATGGACTGACCGCGAGCCTAGTTGCTTAACCTCGCCAACTTTTGACTTTGACTTTGAGTCACTTACGGACCTGTGAGAGCATCTGGCTATGAGCGCCTATATAACTTTATTGGAACATTCTATAAACGAAATCGCTTGCCATTGGCTAAGGGTTCAGAGTAATACGCTCACAACGCTCTAAATACAATTCCAAGACATACTTACTGAAATAAAAAAAAATTGAATTGTTTGCAAACATATATTTTGACATTTCGCCATTGAAATACCATGGACAATATGAAGTATAAAGTATTAAAACGTAGCGCTACCTTGCTCATTTTGTGACGTAGGATAAAACAGGCACGTGTTAATACTTTAATGTAACACGTCTTCCCACTTGCTTAAGAATATTTACCACCGTGCATTAGAGCCAAGAATCAAATTTTCTGTATTCTCAGCCATGTGGGAGACGTATTCAATTAACTGGAAGTGGGAGAGAGTAACCGAATTACATGACGCCTCAGCTCAAGTCGGGTTCAATACACGGTTTGAAACTGACGGATGACTCCCAACCATTCCTACCACCTCACTAATTAATTACTTGGAAACTTTACCCGACTATGCACTTGATTTCTAAGTTCAGCTCTTTGCAATTACTCTATTCTGCTCAGGAACTTGCAAGGTGTAGGATTCGGCTTCAAATATCTAAGTTAGCAACTGAATTCCGCAGTATTTACTCAACTGCAGTTTATTTTACGTATTTTCAATGAGGGAACTGGATTTTGAGAAAATACATTAGAGACATTAAGACAAGATAGGTATTTGATACTAAATATAATATATTTAGTATCAAATACCTATCTAAATAATATTATTATTTTGACTATTATAAAATTGTATGTAGATGAATGATGATAGTGAACGTGATAAGAAATCTAGCGAGATCGGTATTTACATTTTTCCACAATGTTGTCAAAAATGGCAGTGTTTCGTAATTTCAAACAGATGTAGCTAGTTATCATCTTAGCAGAATTTTTATTATTATTTATAGCTGTTACTAATGTAACCTACAGCAAAAAGTCCTAACATACGTGAAAGACTCCCTTTGAGAAACTGTCTAATGAATGTGAATAACTAAAGAAAGGCCATTTCATAAAAATTCTGTATGAACAGAAAAAACACGGCCTTTTAAAGCATATTTACGTGTTACTTAATTATTATATTTCGCTTTTTTTGGTTTTTTCTAAAATAAAATAAACGTAGCCTAAGTTAATCCTTATTACATCAGCTACCTCCCAATAAAAAGCCCGTCAAAATCGGTCCTGCCATTTCAGAGATTAGCCGGAACAAACAGACAGACAAAAATTGAAAAAAAAAAATTTTGGTGTAAGTACCGTATATATATTCATATTTATGTAGTTAAAAACGGTTATTTCAATATTACAAACAGACACTCCAATTTAATTTATATGTATAGATGTATAGAAGATGACAATAGCTGGGTCCGCGTATTACTTAATTATTTTATTTAGTATTTATCTGTTTTTTATTATATATTATATATTAAAATAAACGTCAAAATCGGTCCAGCCACTTGAGAGATTAGCAGGAACAAACAGACAGACCAAAATTGTAAAAAATGTTATTTTGGTTAAGTACCATAAGTATATTATTATTAATAAGTATATATATGTATAGATGTATAGAGATAGATGGAACTTATTATTATGAGGGTTATATAACCGTGAATGCGGTTTGTATGAATGACTTAATTGAACGATTTCAGTATTTTATGCTCTCACTAGTCCGTAAGTTATGGGTGAGGTTAAGCAACTGGGCTCGCGGTCAGTCTATAAATAGATAATAATAATAATAATGTTTATTGTTCAAAACTTTTTTTCTTACAACTTAACTTCGGACAACCCTTTACTAGCATAACCGCTGCTCATACGATAAGTAAGTAATATTTACGTGCAGCTTTAAAAAATAAAAACACTGTGTAAGTTTGTCAAATTACGTAATCCTTCCTTACTTCGGAAATTTATTTCAAATTTTTTTATGCTTCTTTGGCCACTTTTACCGATATTTTTTTTCTGTTTCTCTTTGAACAAAAAGGTCAAAGGGTCTGGATCGCATTATATTTAGAGAAATAAAAAAAAAACATAATAAAGGATTTCCTTTACGTCATAATTTTTGTTAGTTTATTTTATATTAAAATTTATTTTGCCATGAGCTTTTAACGATACTGAATAACCAACGTTGTATATAGTCGGAGGAATTAAGCCTCAATGTATCATTCATACTTTCGATAGTTTTAGCAATGTAACCACCGCTAACCAACGTAAACGCCCATTTGGAAAGCTTTCAACTAGTTAAGCGCTTTGTGTTTTATAACAATTGCGAAGATAAAGGCGGATCTAGTTTTAGTTTCTACCTCCATTGTTCGCTAATGCAACGTCAAACCTTACCACCTTCCATAGCTTAACGTCATTAAACATTGTAGAGTCAGGGAGGCCTTTCATTTCGTTTGTACGCGTGATATCCATTTGTTTAGCTTTCCTTGTTGATATAAATTGAGGTGCGAGTTCTTTTGTTTTATAAAGTATTGTTTGCCGCAACAATCGGTGTCACGAGTCGGAATCATGTTGTGTGCTTTTTAATAAGAAACTTGAAAGGCATCTTTGCTCGGAAAACAAAAGAGGCTTGCGTCACGTTTCATTTATAAGTTGAAAAGAATGAATCGTCAAAAGTTTTATATAATAAATTGTTCTTGTGTTAATCGAAATTATCACAGCTTTAGTCATATTAATATACAGGAGGCCTTAGAAATACTGAGCAAGAAAATATATTATTATATATTTTTTTCTACTCTTTTGGACTTTTTAAATACCAACTATTTAGATATACATAAATTAGGTGGTTCCATACAAAATAATATTAAGTAGAAATAATAATAATAATATTATCGTGGGATATTATTCACACCCGGCCATCTGATCCCAAACTAAGCAGAGCTTGTACTATAGAAACCAGATAATTTATATTATTCCTATACTACTTTTGTTTGTAAATACATACTTACATGTATAGAAAATTATACCCAGACTTAGGACAACCAGACATGTTCATGCACATAAATATCTGTCCTGGCTGGGAATCGAACACACGACCTGCGGCGTGAAAGGCATCTCCCAACCACGCCAACACAACGTAGTATGTCAAAAATGATCAACAGCCTGATATCCCTGGATATAAGCAATGTGCGTATCAGAATGGTGAGTAAACTTGCACGCCTATTAAACTGAACAATCTGTAGCACATTAACATGCAAAATTCACAAAAATATTGCAAATGGTATGCTTCCCATGCAGGAATATTATAATATAATTTTCTATTTGTTTATTTTCATGGGTCCTTATGTTAAGGCCACTATTTATGTTACAACTTGTATATGTGGGACAGCCTGTATTAGTTAGGTTAAGTAATCAACGAAAGTTTTCGACAAAACATAAATGGCGAGGTACGACCTGCCTACCAAACAAATAATCTTATTGGAAGAGTTAGGTGAAATCTAATTCCACGTATTACGTAACTATGTCCGTGATTGTATCTGAGTAATGAATGAAATATTCGAGACGGCGGGGCTCACGAGTGCTGCTAATTGTTTTCTGTGTTGGCCAACAATTAACAAGGGCCTATTCTAGTGGGCGGCGCGGTCGAGCGCCAAGTTTCCCTCACGACGAGACCGACCGACGGCAATTTCCGTTGCAGCGCCCTGTTAACGCCACCTGGTGCTCTTTTAAAATAACGAACAAACTTACATATAAAAAGAAATATAGTTCAACGAAATTATTTTATGAACGACGTAGTTTGGGCTTGGAAAATCCGCAGCAGGTGTAACTGGGACATGGAGGAGAGCGGTAGCTTTAAAGGTATTATCTTGAGCTGTCTGCGGTGCTGAGTTATAAATATTTGCCTAAGCAACTATATATAACTCAGTACCGCAGACAGTTTAACATAATAGAATAAATTCCTTCCATTAATTATTGGGCATCATAGTGAGCTTTGACTAATCAAAGCTTAATACGATGCCCAGTATATATTAAAGATTTATCTAATGAATAATAATGTCCTCCCGACCGAATTTCGACTACGGCGGCCAGTCTCAATGGAGACTAGCCAATTGCGCAGGACAGATTATAGTGCACAAGTGTGTGCGCAAACTCAGGTGCACTATGTATCCATCACTCTCGTGATCCGATGGGATTACTAGCGACACGACCGGAAAGAGTTCAGGTACAGGAACGACGATTTTACATGCTCTCCGACGCACGGGGGTGTTATACCGGCAACTCCAGGACTTCGGGCTGATAGTGAGAAATTTATTTTTACGGACAACAGTTTCAACGCTTGTGGTGAGTAAAAATGTTGTAGAACAGGTACAGAGTAAACCTCAGAGAACACGTATGACCGTCGCATCTGAGCTTGACCTCTCTTCAGGTATATTAGAGTACCAATTCAATTATTTATGTTATGCAATGGGGACTATGGTAATTTGTGTTTGGACGCTATCATGAACTACTACATTGTCAGCACGTGTGGCGCAGCGGCTAAGACAGTCACCTCTCCGCTTCGTGACGCGGGTTCGAGTCCCGCGCCGGAAAACTATTTGTGTGACCCATAAATAATTGTTCTGAGTCTGGATGTAATTTGGGTCCGTCTATTATGTTTTTATAAAGCACCCCGCGACACAGGGATTAGATTCCCTAGTGCGGGCGTTGTCTTTTTTTTTTAAACTACATTATGACCTGGGTAGAAAACTAGCCTAGGTTGAAATTGACTGATATGACTCCACTTCTACCTCCAATCAAGCGGATATCCTATTATACTTTATAACTTTGTAATGTCATAATATCTGATTATTTTAGTAATTAGACATTACTAAATAAATACACGTATTTAATTTAAATATTATTTATCTACATAATTCGGACAGTAAGAAAAACCCGGACTTACTATAAGAGAATAGGTGGCTATTTTAAGACTGCCGAACCCAAAAGGTCCCAACGAAACTCTATTACCACTATATGTCCATTCCTCCGTCTGTCTATCTGTCACCAGGCTGTACCATATGATCCTTAGTAGTTAGACATTTGAAGTTTTAATAGAGTTTACATTTCCATTGTCCCTAAAACAACGAATATTGAAAAGAATATTTAATTCCAAACAATCGAATCAAATAAAACGTGCTCCTCATTTACGCGGCTTAAATGAAAACCTTTGTATGAACTTAGTTCAAAAGTATTTTATTCTTTGAAAGATCGTCGATATAGGTAGGTGCCAACTGTTACTAGGGTAGCAACTAAATGATGCTATCAGAAACAAGTTACCGCTTGGTAATTTCATTGGATTCAATAGAAAAACGAATCACAATAAAATAAACATGAACTAAGTAAAAACACTTACCCAGGACAAGGTCTGTGTTCTACGGATTCAAGGTACTTGGAAAGTCCAAATTTATTATTTAGGTCCTGTACAGTGTACAACATTATTGAGACTTTTGGGTACTACGTAGAAACGTATCTCAGAAAGTTATAAATCATGTAACCGTGACACGAAGAAGCCTAAAAATGAAGTAGAATACCTGTCTACGGGGCGCGATTATAGCGGCAGGAAAACAAACGAAATGAAATTATAACAAGTGCTACAAACGTTTACGTTTACGTATGCGACACCTACATTTTTTTACGTAACAATTTGTAATACAAAGTGGACGTTTATTTACATACAAACATAAATATTATAATTATTTGAATCAATTATTATTGCAATAACCTAACTTATTACCTAAAGAAACATAAATAAAATAAAATAAATACAAACATAAATAAAAAGTCTAACCAATGAGCTTATGCGTCAAAAAATTCGTCGACATCGCTTTGAACCGGGAACGTACCCAGAAGGCTGGCAGCATTGCCATGTTGAATGACAATGCTAATTCTAGCAGTAGCAGCCCTCTGATCACGACGTTTTGAGATGTCACGAAAAAGCGTTAAAGCGTTTGGACCCCACGGCCCGAGCGTTTCAACTCCAAACGGCTCAAACATATAGTTACCAATAAGATTCACATATTGACGCCGTTTAGAGGTCTCCGCTAAAGCAGCAGCAGCACCAGCGGGTCCACTGGTGTTTGGAAGATGCGAAGGCGCCAAGGTGTCGACGCAGGTTGCATCCCACACCAGAGGCCTTCCCAACTTCCAAGGTAGCAAGGATATGTCCTTGCTATCGGGCCATCGTCATCCCACATATGGAAACACTTGGCCCAGTTGGAAAAGGTAGACAATATTATAAGAAACACCTTATCTTTTGTTTTAAATGTGGACATGGACGACCGAGCGTGGATACAGGCTAACCTTCCGGTACGTTTTGGCGGCCTTGGCGTCCGCAAAATTTCTAGTATAAGTTTACCCGCGTATTTGTCGTCGGTGCATAGCACTGAAGAACTAACCCGTAAAATTCTGTGTTCTTCGCACGTTAATTCTGAGGTGCCAAGTTTGACCGACGCAATAAATACATGGATAATGACTTGCCCAAGTACAGACCTTCCAAAAAACCCTTTCTCACAGAGACAGTGGGACCAGCCAATCTGCAGCCACACCCGAGATATTCTTTTGAATACGTCGGGTGACGTTGCCGAGCGTCCTGCTTGCTGACTGTCGGAGAGTGGGAATCGGGACTTTGGCTGCAGGCGTTGCCGTCATCACACTTAGGGACTATGCTGGATGACGGCACGTTCCGTCTCTCCACCTGCCTCCGTCTTGGCATACCCTGCGTCGCTCCTCATCGCTGTCACTGTGAAGAAGCTCGATGGTATGTCCTTGCTACCTTGGAAGTTGGGAAGGCCTTTGGTGTGGGATGCAACCTGCGTCAAGACCTTGGCGCCTTCGCATCGTCCAAACACCAGTGGACGCGCCGGTGCTGCTACATTTCTAAAATACTGTATAACATTTTTCCTTCATATCTTTAGATTTGATGAAAAGATTGTATACATAACTAGCTGTGCCCTGCGGTTTTACCCGCGTTAAACTTTATAAATGATCACAGCTCCTCCCTCGTAGGTGATAGCGTGATAATATGTAGCCTATATGTTGACCCGACCTCTTAGTAATATTCATGTAAAATTTGAAGTAAATCCATGCAGTACTTTTTCACTCTTATTTAAAATAATTCCTTGATCCGCCGCTTAACCATGTCTCAGCTAAACCCTGCTCAACCACTTAAACCCCGCTCAACTATTTCTTTATTTAAAAACCCTACTTAAAGGTTTCTCAGCTAAGTAACGTCATTTTATTTTACACTGTCAACATTTCTGAGACTGGTATAGAGCTTGACCAAAATTAATCGACTAAATCGGATTATGTATCAAAACTTTATGATTTTTGCTCTATGGTAGACATGGAATGATAGATTTATGATCGTAACAGTGCATTTTCAAGGACTATTGATTTTCTTCGGTGGATTTTGAATTTTGTGATAAGATATCAACTGGAATTCAGTATTTATTTAAAAATTAAAACGGTTAGTAACTTCAATAAAACCTCCATTCACAAACAAACGTCAAACAAAACGTCAACTGATGCACATAAAATCCGCCATATTTGAGCAAGCTTTAAACCAGGGGCCGACGTGGTTTAAATTTTGACATGGCTCAACCGCGGGTCAAAGTTAAATCGTGTTTTTAAATGAAAAATTTGATAAACCATGGTTGAGCGGCCGGCTTAAATTTAAGTAGCGTTTTTAAATAAGACTTTGAGTTTAGCCCGGACATATGTACAGACAAACAGACATACAGACAAAAATTCTAAAAACTATGTTTTTGACTTCGATATCTGTTGCAGATCACGCCCCAAGTATCCTTTTAAAAAAATATTCAATGTACAGTTTTGACTTTCCTACGATTTTATTATATGTATAGATAACTTAATAAGTGATCAGCAATTTGATAGTTTGAACATGAATTGAAACTGTCCTCGCGTATTTTACAAATAAATAACTACATCGTTTTTATATTTATTAACCCTTGACACTAAAATGGAATGTAATGAGTTTTTATCTGTGCATATGTAGCATCGTAGCTCTTAAATGGATGAAATTTCAACACACGTTTTTAAATATATGTAGTTTCAACATTTCCGTTTCTCAATCTAGATAGATTGAGAGGTAGGTATACGCACAATAAAAGTCGTTTTAGTTTTATTACATGTTATAACTATATACTAGAAACGGTATTAGAGCGGATTATAATATCTATAAAAATATTATCTAACTGTGTATTTGCTAATAAATCCGAGTAAATAAATTAAATAAATTGAAATCGGTTTATAAAAGGCTTTTATAAGCGCTCGTAAATACTCAAGATATGGATTGAAGCATTACAAGGTATTTTTATAATATATCGAACTCAAAGTACAAATATAATATTAGTAGCGGCTAAGCTGTGGAACAACCTCCCAAACGACGTGTTTCTAGACTCAAGGTTAGAGTGAACAGGCATCATATAGGTACGCGCGGTCCACTTTCGACCACATCTTCACTTACCATCAGGTGAGATCGTGGTCAAGCGCAAACCCATTTCGAATTAAAAAAAAAGAATTGTGGTTAATCTTTGTTAACTATGAATAGTAATTTATTTGTTTAATATATATTATTATTGTGTGCGAAAGAGGTATGCAAGGATCGTGACAAATGGAAGTCCGTTGTCTCTGCCTACCCCTCTGGGAAACAGGCGTGAGTCTATGTATGTATGTATGTATTATTGTGTACATATTATGTTCTATCTATATTGAGGTAAGAGTTAAATTTTAATAGTAACCTGTGTGTACAGCGCCGTTCTCTTCGGGGCCAATGCGCCCCAACTAAGCAGACCCAGCGAAACAAACTCAACGGGTTGCTATGCGACTAGTTTCAACACGGTCGAGTTGAGACGGTCCGCTCGAAGAAACATACTCAAGTGGCGTTTGGTCCACTTAATGCAATATTTTGTAGATGAACATAACATCTGCTCGGTGTGTTGTCTGTATAAGTATTATGTTAAATTTAATATTTCTTTAGGAGAAAAAGCAAATATCAAAACAATTATACTATTCATTTTAAGACAGAGCCAACAGTTCTGTAGTTTATATATCTTATCAATCATTATTACAGAAAGCACATATAACATAATATATTAATCATGTCTGTCTAGCTATAAGATCCCAGCTATCAATGTGCAGGTATGTGCCTAGCACCAGATATCTCTTTCATCTATGTACTCTTTAGAAGTACCACTAGTAATATGTTAAAATATGTATTGAAGCTTGTATCACATAGTTCAGTTATAATTGCATATTCCACCGAATGTGTCACCGAAAAAATTAGCAGGTGGCATTTCTAACATCCTGCCATGAACATGTGGCAGACTGGGCACGCTGTTAGATGGGCCATGGATTGGACCGACGCTCCACAAATACAGTCCATTTTGGGGCTGTTCGAGAGTCTCCACCTAGACATGTTTTCTTTTCTTCGGCCCACCTGAGTACGGACTCCGTACGAATTTAGGGACTTCCAGATCAGCCACGGTAATTGATGTCCAAGCGGGAGGCTTTCGGAAGGCGTGACAAACTGATCCAGCAATGATTTTTGTGCACGCCAGCTGCTGCATCTCGCTGTTGAGGGATCGGTTGTTATCGGAGTGATGCATTTGGCAAAGCTATTTCAACTTTTACGCCTTTGCGACGATAACCTGTGCCCATACAGGGTGTGCCGGGCTCACCATCCATTTAGGCCCGTTCTAGGGAGCTACTACATATACTAACTTTCTCTTGTAAACATATACTTATATAAACAATTACACCCAGACTCAGGACAAACAGACATGTTCATGAACACAAATATCTGTCCTGGGTGGGAATCGAACCCACGACCTGCGGCGTGAAAGGAAAGCGTTTACCAACCGGCCGCGGCCCGTCAAAATTATTATTAAGTTATCATAACTAAATGTATGCTGTAAGGTGTCAGTACTTCTCCATTCACTCTCTTAGAAGTTTCAAAAGGCATTTTAAAATTCTGTTTATTCAAATTTACGCCCCAGTTGCGCATCAGTTAACTTGGAAACGTTACAATGTAAACTGTTACGTACATCCGAGTCCCGACGTCGACACTTTCCACTACACTGGCAGTAGTTAACGCCACCTGCCTTATACGTTATACTAGATACATGGCTCACTTTATGCCATCATAACAATAACATCCCACCGCTTCGCTTCCCTTAGCCCCCGCCTTCGGCATACAACAGCACTCTCGGCAACACTAATAGGATCACATAATATAAACACCTCACAATTCTCTCGAACATCTATACAAATAAATAAAATTGGAGTGTCTGTTTGTAATATTGAAATAACCGGATTTTACTACATAAATATGAATATATATACGGTACATACACCAAAATAATATTTTTTACAATTTTTGTCTGTCTGTCTGTCTGTTTGTTCCGGCTAATCTCTGAAACGGCTGGACCGATTTTGACGGGACTTTTATTGGGAGGTAGCTGATGTAATAAGGAGTAACTTAGGCTACTTTTATTTTAGAAAAAGTCATTTATTTTTACTAAATAACAAAAAAAAACAACAAAATAAACTAATTAACACGCGGACGAAGTCGCGGGCACAGCTAGTTCTAATTAAATATGTTACTATGTTAAGTACCTACTGATTTCTTGAATGAAACATCGTATCCGAAATTTCGACGGCCTGATTTCTTCCAATACATTGAATCGATATTTAATGGCTAAAGTACGTCAAGAGGGAAAATTTATTCAATAATACAGAAGACAGGATTAACTGGGCTTGATAACGCTTCGCTTGAGCCGAACTCATCTACGGTGTTATAGCATTTTTGAGCCTCCGATTTCATATATACCAACAGACTTACCACAGCGATTGGCTTCTAAATCTGTTTTGTATCAATTCCGTGTTACCTTTTTGAATGGCGATATTAATTTTGGCACGGCCGAAGATAAGCCTTGGGATGTACAAATGAATGAAATGTCGTGAACGGCAATATAGATTTGTTCAATTAATTTTTGTTGTAGGTATTATATGACTGTTAATTATTGACCGATACCTACTTTGGTATTGAGTTATTTATGATAAAGCAAATAAGATAGAAAAAGCTTTTCTATCTAATTTGCCACGGAGGCAAGCGGGGACTAAAAGCAAATAAGATTACAACGTAAGAAACTCACGCCAAAGAAACGTAGAAATGCATAAGTGGTTTTTAAAGATGTTTTGTGCAACTGTTCGTCATCATCATCATATCAGCCTAAAGACGTCCACTGCTGGACAAAGGCCTCCCCAAGAATCTTCACAATAGCCGGTCCTGCGCTGCCCGCATCCATCCACTTTCCGCGTTTGCAAGATCGTCGGTCCACCTTGTAGGGGGCCTGCCCACGCTGAGTATTCCATGCAACTGTTGATCCATGTACGTTAATAACCCAAGACGAGGGTCATTTGTCCGAATGAAGATCGGAGTGGGCATTTAGCGATACGAATGTAAAGTAATGGTTATTCATGACCGGCGATGGTGGTCACGGCGCGTTTGCACACAGTCCAACACACTGAACATACATCTGCATGAACACGCGTGGATGCATTTTCTGTGTGTTGGACTGTGCTTGTTTTCTACACAAACGGAGATACTTACCAGCAACGTTAGAACACGCACTCACGCACTACAATGCAACATGCTGGGTAGTGTGCCAATCGCCAAAGGCAGCGAATTAACAATCGCGAATAGAAACTCTTTGACTTGTTCTAGGTAAGTCATGAGATCGTCATCCAGATAGTCTTAAGGCCTTTCTGGGATGACGGTGCTTACAGGTGGGTTGAAATGTATTTAACTATCGTGCTCATTAAACGACTTGAATGGTGCATGCTATGAATAACGATACTCAGATGCTTGCTCAAGTTTAGGTTTCCGTCAAGCGTCACACCCAAATATATGGCTTTCCTCTCCCAAGGGATAACCAAAGCCTAGCTAATTTGGAATGTTTCTATTTTTGGAGGGAGATCCGCAGGAAAAGAAAACGGCGCCACTATTTTTGAAAAAAAAAAAAATGTTACCATGGAATAAACGTACAGACGCCAGCACATCAAGGTACCCCAATCTGTCAAATCTTCCCAATTGAAAATGAACCTTATGCCTCTGTGATAAAGTTAAAAATTTATAAAAGAAATTTGACAGAATGGGGTAACTGGATGTGCTCGCGTCTGTACACACGTGAATCTAAAATGACTAAGTCTTACATCACATTTTTACAAGCCGTCAGTTATCAATGGTTTATTCTGAATCTCAAATAAATAAGTAATCTTGTAACTTTAACTTTTGCCAAGACGGTGTGTGTGAAACGAAAATGGAATGAACGTCGCCATTTCCGAGATTTATTATAGTTATGAAATTTGACTGTAATTCTAAAGATATCATGACAGTGTAAACACGAGTCGAACAATGAGTAAGTGAGTATCTTGTGAAACGTCTAGAAATCGGTATCGAGACTACCCCCGTCTGAGTTTCACTCGCGTGTCGCCTGTAATATGCAATTTTCTAGTCATATGTACCCGAGAGTACCTTGCTAATAGGGATGGAACATCATTCGTATATTGCTGGTCGATACCATATCTCCGATGGCAAATGGGAGTAGGAATTATACTATAATTGTATCTACTTGCATCATAATATTAAATAAAGTCATCCACACCAGTTCTAATGGAGGCAGGTTTATCACTAACACTATTTATTGAATTATCTTGTTTCAACTCACACTATGGACTTATGTCTCAAAATAAAGTAATTGAATTTTGAATTTGAGTTATTTTGAGTATTATTTTCTAGAAAGGTATGTTTAAACTTCTAGTAAAAATACTAATCATTAATTGTTGTCTCTTTAATGAGTAATAAAGCCCCGTTGGCAAAAAGGGACAAAAAGAATGTTTTCCTATTGTCTGCGTTGTTTTATAATTTATAGTTTTTTTTTTTAGTTTTGACTGTATGTGTGGCATAGCGTTTAAAGCAGTCGCCTCGTCACTTCGTGTCCCGGGGTCGATCCCGCGCAGAACAACTATTTATGTTTTTTTACCCGACTGCGGGACGCAAAGGGTAATGTGTTTATCAGGCTATGTATGTATGTATGTTCCTTTGAAGCACTATACAGACCAAACGCCTGGACCGATTTTAATGATTCGCACGTCAATCGATTCCTTTCAGTCCGGAAAGTGTCACTAAAGACATGACGTTAGTGAAAATTCAATATGGCGACTACCGGACGCCATATTGTGAAAATTTAAAAAATTAAAGTCAACAAAATATGTCACGTGGGGTATCGTTGAATAGGTATTTAAAAAATATTTTTAGTTTTCTTTCAACATTTTTCGATTTGACCGGCCGTTTAGGAGCTATATCGATTTAAAGTTGCGTAACAACTATTCTCACATATAGGTTTTAAAACAGTAGAAAATTACGATGAAAAGACGAAAACTTCGTATGACTGTGCGTGTGAGTGTTGATGGACATATACTAAAGTATCTATTAGGTATATTGGACTACCTAAAGTATCTAACGTCTAACATGGTCGCCCATTTCCAACTTCAAACGATTTAGTACTTAACTTCACTTGAAAAACTATATATAGGTATACCTACCGAAATCGAATTGTTTTAAATGCAATGACAAAAAGATATCAAGAACAACGTCCCTTTGGTTGGTGTGAGAATCGAACTATCAACAACCGAATTTCATGCGCTTTGTGGACAAGGTAAAATTTAAAGAAAAATGTTACCTTTAATATTATGTTGGGGAGTAACTGTACATAAGTTGTAAGGGACAACTTTGAATCGAGCCGTTGTCGATCTCAGTTCGTGCATTTTAATTTTGAATTGAATCGAATTTTTCATAAAGTCAGGTTAAGTCTTTAGATGGTTTAATTATTAGTACTCTGTACCACCGCAAGCCACTAAACAATCCTCATGATATCAAATATCTCAATGAAATCACGAGATTGCGAAATTTGCATTCATATAACAATAACGCGACACGCGTCAATTTAATACAAATTGTATTAAAGAAGCTATTGAGCGGAACAAAGGCTCTAAAGTGTTTGCAAGAGAACTATCTGTTGGACTGAGGCAACTGACGAAGCTGAAAACTGAGGATGGCAGAATCTTCACGTCTAGACCTGAGTTGCTGGGAGACATCGAGAGGTTCTACGGACAGCTGTATACGAAAACCCAGTCACCTGTCGATAGTTGTGCCTCAGATCCCAGAGCTCGACTAACCCAACACTTACCGACGACATCCCGGACGTCAGCCTGTGCGAGATTAGAATGGCTCTCGAACAGCTTAAGAACAACAAGGCGCCTGGTGATGATGGAGTTACGGCAGAGCTTCTGAAGGCGGGTGGTACACCAATCCTACGGGCCCTTCAGAAGCTATTTAACTCCGTCATACTAGAAGGTCAAACGCCACAAGCATGGCACAGGGGTGTGGTGGTGCTCTTCTTCAAAAAGGGCGATAAAACCCTCTTGAAGAACTACATTGAGAAAGGTCAGTTTCAGGCAGCACACCTTCCCAGCTTCTGCAACATCACTATGGTTGGAGCTTGGGTTGTAAAAGATCTTTGCTGCTTCCTGAATAATTTCCGAATTTAAATACAATTTACAGAAACCCACCTTGCTTCTTCTAAACGTTGCTGATGTTGTATCGTAGCCGGTAAATGAGTGTAAGAAGAGGATGTGTTCATATCCATGCTATTGCATCTCATTTTTTGTCATTCATTCATTCATCGTCATTTTTCAGTTTTAGCCCGTAAGGTTGCGTTTCCTACAGTGAGCATTGAGCGTAAAGCAATCTTCATGATGTTTTTCCCGCCTAAGCTCAGTTATCTGCTGTTACAAAAAAACGCGATATCTTACTGTTACCGCCCTTATCTCGTGGAGGTACTCCCAGCTTATGTTAAAATAAATTTTGAGATAATTCGGGCATCAGGTAATGGTCATCACGCTGAATAACTCATCATCATCTTGTTCCAACTAATATGTTAGTGGGTTTGGTTTTCGCACTTAGTCCCGATGAGGACCATTGTATGTGAGCCATGACGGCCTTCACTCCATCCAGCACACCTCCCTCAAGAAGCATATCAGGTCTCCTAAACTTCTCAAGGCATCTGTAAGAGTTCCGCTGAATAACTTAAATTTTCTATATTTCTGGAGCGTGTAGCTCATAAACGAATGGAAATATGAAAAAGTATATGCGATCAAAGTAATAGTGAATTTTGTAAGCTTTAATTTTATTTTAGAATATTTTTTGCTAAAACGCACCTTTTTAAAGATATTAGCAAAAAACCTAAAATTGAGGTCTTTGTCCCCCTCCCTCCTCCTCTCTCCGCCTCACCTCCTAGACAACAGGACTTTTAGTATGTTTTCCCTCCTTGTACTCTGAACAAATTTCTGAAAATATCCCTTAGGTTCCCGCTCACGCACTCTATACCCTCCTTTGAGTCATTCCTTAATCGGACTAATAACAGTTGATCGTTATAGTGACTGGAAATTGCACATTGATCATTTGATCTGATGCATATTTATGCATCAGAATCAATAGGTTTGTATACGTTTTGTCACGACTTCGCAAAACAGCCTTATTACCAATCGATATTGATGGCATATCTATGGGGCAATTCAACAGATAAATCGAGAGTATTTCTATTGCAAAAAAATGCGTTAAAGCAACTACAGGTACTCCTCCGTTTGTCTCATGTAAATCATTGTTAAAAGGACTAAAAATTATGACTAGTGTGTTTGTACATTTTTCAAATTGGTGTATTTGTGAAAACGCAGCCACAGTATTTACTAGAGCTAAAGATGTTTTTCCTCGCAACATGATAATTAATACAACACTATTTCAAAAAAGTTCCTATGCTGTATGTATGAAAGTGTTTAATGCTTTGCCGCAAAATATTAGACATTTATCAGCGGCAAAGTTCAAAAACCAACTCAGACTGTGGCTCCTAGGAAAATCATTCTATTCAATCAAATCAAATTTTTTACTGCACGTGAGGCGCAACGGCTAAGGCAGTCGCGTTGCCGCTTCGTGTCGCGGGTTCGAGTCCCGCGCCGGACAACTACTTGTGTGACCCATAAATAGTTGTTCTGAGTCTGGATGTAATTTGTGTCCGTCTGTTATATGTTGTAAAGTACCCTGAAACACAAGGATTAGATTCCATAGTGCAAGGGTTGTCTTTAAAAAAAAACTAACTGTGATTTATTTAATTAATTATATTATTTGTGTAAAATTTGACATATAACAATCACACATTTCGCATGTTGTTTATGAGTAAAATTGATGAGACTAACCTAATAGTAAGACCACCACTGTACTCTATTTTAAGTGAAATAACTAAATGAATGAATAATATTTAATAACTAAATCTAGATAATGAATAATAAAAATATTAAAAAAAACATAAATATTAAGAACAAAAATTATAATATATAATGTGATTAACTTATTTTTGAAACTAGCTAGGAACTCATAACTAAAAAGTACAAAATAAAAAAAATATTTAATAAATAAAAAACCCAACTGCGTAAATAATGATCCAAACTACGTACATAGACAAAGAACTGAAAAGAAATAAACAAGCACATAGATGGCTGGTGGTCTAAAATTATATAATGTACTATTGAATGAATACTATTGAAGAAAATAAAATATATTCATTATATATGTCTGTACATCCCTTTGTAATAGCTCCATGGGATGTACAGTCGCCAGCACATCAAGCTACCCCAATATTTAAAATTCCCCAATTGAAAGTGAACCTTATGCTTTTGTGATAAAGTTGAAAATCTATATAAGAAATTTGATAGATTGGGGTAGCTGGATGTGCTGGCGTCTGTACTTTGTGTCCATCAATTATATGTTTTTAAAGTACTACCAATACAAATATATATAATAAAATAGTAAGTCAAAATATATTAAAAACAAAAACGTCCTAGTTTTTTTCTTTCGACAACTATGTCAAAACTGTAACTTCGCAAGAAAATGTATTTTTTATTCTTCCAAATCTTTCCAGGTGAAACAACAAATTGTGGTCCTTGTCATTTAAGGTAATGTGACCAGCAAGATTAGCATCGGACCTTATTTATTCCTTAATAGATTTATAGAATATACTTTATTATATCACTTAGTACAGAGAAATACTTAGGACACTTAAAACACACTGTAAAATGTGTGGTTTTGTCGTGTTGAGGTGGAATGTTAGAGGTAATAAGACGGTAGGTATATTTGCACGGAAAAGAAGATTTTATCCGACTGTTCAGTGTAGCAGCCTGAATAGGACCTATGTAATGTCATACATTGCTTTTATCTCTCTGCTAGACTCGTAAAATCAATAATTGAACAGTCGCCTAGTAGGAAATTGCTCTTCCCACTGCAATATTCAATCCAAATATTCCATATTCCAAACATGCCATCCAGTCCAAATTCTTGTAAACAGACTGAGAATGTAAAAATACAAAATTTTAGATTGTACTTACTATCTTAACATATTCTCATTCTTCATATCTGTCAGGGTTTGAAATTGAAACTGGAAATAAATTAAGATAGCTCTATTACAGCCTTTGACAGCCGTTAAATAGGAGCAAGACCTATTATCCGTCAAAAACTACGTTAAGTACCTAAAATTAGGGTTATTTAACCTAAATATTCTAGTACATACATATAGACTCGTATAGTGGCGTAGGCAGAGACAACTATTTTTATTTGTCACGATCTTTGCACACCTTTTTTGCCTCGTTTTGCTGTTATGGTTTCATCATTTCTGACTAATTTGACTATAAAATACCATATCTCAAAATTAACCGTTTTTAATGTATTGTGTTACAGTGTTTTTACAAAAATTGCCCATTTTTGTAAAAACACTTTAAAGTCCTTAATTTAAAAACGGTTAAGTTTGAGATATGGTATTTTATAGACAAATTAGTCAGATATTATTATGATGAAAACTACAACCCCAGTAAGGATCTAGGTCATTCATTTCATGGTGATAGTTTTTTCGGACATTACACGTTGTCGTTACAATGTAAACCGTAAAACGTGGCTAGGTAGATAGTGTACAGATGACTAAGTTAAAGCGACGGCACAGAGTTTGTTGCATTGAAGCACCCAGTTGCGGGGCTTGTTTGTTCTTTAAATTACGTAGGGCTCCGAGTTGGTAGACCGCTATATGTACTGTTGTTTCCGTTAGATTGCTACCCGTCCAAGTTTCAATCCTATTTGGGATTCGACGGCGCAGGCGGCATACGATTTGTTTAACTGGTGACGTTACTAAAAATTTAACTAAAGGAAGGTAGGATCCATAATTTTTAAATAACATTCCGTTTTATAAAGTTTCAGGCAATAAAGGTTGATCCTGCAAATTGGTAGTTCAGAATCGTTATTAGTATACCAAATATATTTTTAAAAAGTACACTAAACATTGTCAAGTTGTGATCCTTGTTGAGTCTGTTAAAATACATTTGGAGGTTAGGCTAATGGTAGTTTAGGGTATAGGCCAAATGGTAGCTACTATGGAGTAGGTACCATTACAAAAAAGGTGATTGGCGAGGTTAAGCAACTAGCCTCACGGTCAGTCCATAGATGGGTGACTGCTAAAGTGGTTTAATATATGAGTGTCTCCGTGCTTTAGACCGACAGTTTAACGTACCCTACGTTAAACTGTCGGTCCGAAACACGGAGCCATTAGGCAACAGTTGTCAAGCCATGTCAGGGGCCTCCTGGGCGGCTTGAACAACTCTGACACTGGTGTCTCTAGTGGTTATTCGGTTACAACAAATTTAATATTCTGACTAAATGTACATGCCAAACTCCTGTAGATATCTGAGAATTGTATCGGCGTAGATAACCTGTAGCAGTAAGTACAAACCTTTGTGGTTTAAACATGCTATGTGCACTTAACAAATATCCTGTATTTTAAATAAATAAAAAAAAATACTTAGTTAACCACTGCCTATACGATAAGTACGATCAGTAAATAATGAACAAGTGGAAAACACTTTCATTTCAATCATGTTATTAAGTCAATATAACGAATACGAGAGTAATCTATAGTTTAACACGTCAAATCAGTACTACTACTGCTTCTAAATACATATGTAACTGAAATCAATTTATCTAAAAGACAACACATAAAATGAATAATAAAAGGCGACAAGGCTGCAACAATGCTCGCTGCGGACGCTGTCACAATATTGTACGATTCAGTTCACTCATATCTCTTCCGGTTGCCGTTGGTGTTAGTTTGTAATTTTATAAGGTAGTTTAGGCTGACGTCACATTGAATAAAACGTATGTAAAATACAACTAAAATAAAGTGCTGAAATTTAAAGTCCATCTTTGACACTGAAAAGTACAGAAATTATATAATGCTATGCCTATCGAAGTGGTTAATTCCCAATTCACACAACCATGTCATTTCGCGCTTGGGTAACCAGTAACTTGTTAGTTTATTGTCCAAATGAAAATTGTTTTAACAGAGTTCATGCTTATCAATTATATATTTTTCAGGATTTGTTTATTTTCTGTACGTTTTTGGTCTAAATGTTGTTTTGTATGAGATAGAATTTGGTTACACTGGTTGGAAAGCATTTCCATTCAGAAATGCTTTCCAACCAGTGTTAGTCGAAAATAGTTTAATTCCAAAATGTTGATTGTAGAATTTTTAGACAATATTAGCTTCAATATACGGCTTTATTAGAATGATAGCTTTAATATTGCATAGATATCTAGTCTATGTTATATTAAAGTATACTCTAGAAGGTTGTATATTCTGCTTTATATTTTATCTTGTTTGTACTTATCCATTTAAGTTTAGCGCAGAGCACTAAGCACGCAGGCTTGTCTGGCGGGAAGTTGCTGAAAGCAATGTTATATAGCAATGATATAACCACCCTTGAAATCCCAAGCAATGTGTACCCAATAAAAAAATATAAAAGTAAAGTAAAGTAAAATACTCTTTACTGTACACCATAACTTAAAATTAAAATTAACATACATTAATTAGGTACAAAGGGCGGTCTTATAGCTACTGCGATTTCTTCCAGACAACCAATTATGGAGTGGATAGACGAAGGAAAGGGAAAACAGGGTAGATAGGTGTAACAATAGTTCAACTTATACAATAGTAAACTTAAACTAATGCAAAATAATAAAAAATAAAATAATAATGGAAATACATAGAAAATTAAAAAGGTCAAAAAAAGCAGGAATGCGTGAAAAAAAAAAGCAAAAAAAAAAACCAAAGGCGGCAGCGGTAAATAAATGAGTAGTCTAGGCAGATAAATATTTTTTTTAACATGATTTTTAAAACTGTCTAGGGATTGAGCTTGTCTTGTTGTTAAAGGCGCACAGCCTGCACTGTAAAAGATATATGTGTATTTTCCCAGTTAACAATTCGGTATGAGCTATTCAAGCACAACAAAGAATACGAAATCCTTAATATTTTCTGCAATACTTAAAAACCAAACATTTTAGGTGAAATAGATTCTTTGCTGGTGTTATAAAGTTTTCAGCTTGAAATTTGTGATGTAATATATGTTACAAAACTAGGGTACTCCAGGAAATTAAACTGTTAGTTTCTTTGTGTGCAGTTACAGTTTGTGTATACGAGTATAGATAGATAGCTAGATATATAACTCTTTATTGTACACCAAGCAAAATAAAATATAAGGAAAAAGGATGCATTACAGAAATGTACAATAATTAGTATATATATATATATATATATATATATATATATAATTAATACAATTTTAAAATAAATTATATAACTGACACTTTGGATTTTCAATACTAAAAATGGCCCATAACATAATTCAATATTCTTAACGCATTGCTGTTATTCCAATGTTTTAATAAAATGATATGCCACAATATATAATCATATTTTGTTTTAGAAACCTAGCTCCCCTTAAACAGATCAGAGAAAGAGTTTTCACTCAGCTAGTAGGCACTTTAACTAGATTTTTCTACGAAAGATCACAATCGTTTTGTTTTAATTGACACAGATAATTCAACTGCTAAGTGTTATACAAATATCAAAACTGAAATTGATGAATGGAATGATACTTGTACTTGATATTTTATGCACCATTTGAACCAATTTGATGGTTTGGTATTCGTAAATTAAATTCTTCAATAACACTTTAAAATAAATAATAATAATTATCGTTTCTATAAAATGGGGCATACTTAATTTATCATCCAGCAGCTCTCGAACCAGCACCATCTACCTAAATAATGCTATAAAACTGACTTTTTAATCGTCTTGAAGGCGTTTATAGGATTTGGTCTTTCACATGGAACTGTGAACATATCAGTCGGCCATATTTTTAGATAATAAAGCCGATGGGTAACACCTACATCCTATAAAATGTTAGCAAGGGAATCCTATATTTGATGTGGCAGTGTGTATCGTTCGTAGCTTAACGCTGAGTGCCTACCGTGGATTGGTAGAGTGCTGGTTCTAGGACTGCCGGATTTATTAAATTTATGATATCGCATCGCAGCTTAGATTTACGCTTTGTATTGCAAACAATACTGTAAAATTAAAATTTAATAATAATCGTGTCCATACACTCCGGACTTTTAACGATATCTTGAAGTTCTTTTAGAATGAAATAGCTAATCAAATGTTCTAAAGAAAATAATAATATCCTGAGACATTATTTCGACACGGACATCTGATCCCAAACTAAGCAGAGCTTGTACTATGGAAACCATAAAACTGATACACTACATAATATATACTTCTTTTTTTTGCAAATACATACTTATATAGGTAATTCCACCCAGACTTAGGACAAACAGATATCGAATCGAACGAGTGTGAACCTGCACTTGATAAACAAGCATTTGGCATTTTTAACTGTTAACTTATAATCACAAAATTTTAAAAAATAGCTACATTATTTAGGAAGATCATGTAATATGATATTATTATGATATTACCTTATTTCAATGAGAAAAATAACATCTATA
This sequence comes from Pseudoips prasinana, assembly GCA_951640165.1. Lineage (NCBI taxonomy): Eukaryota > Metazoa > Arthropoda > Insecta > Lepidoptera > Nolidae > Pseudoips > Pseudoips prasinana. The sequence continues at coordinate 18,696,773 of OX621245.1, forward strand.
TACGCGTTGATTATCGACATGTAGTGTAGTGTATGTAACAAACCTACAAAGCTGCCCCAGATACCTTTGTATTTACAAAGTAAAGAAATAAAGTGTCCGATGTGATGGCGTTGAATATATAAAATGTAGAGTCCCACTGAACGATAACCGTTGCGCTGAACAGAATTTTATTGGCCTCTTTGTCTCTTGGAACACAAATAGCACGTCGTATGGGAATCGGGCAGTTGTTTCAATTTGTTTACGCTTTTATAACTATGCTAACGTTAGAGTCTTCTTCTTCTTAGCGAGTCGATGGCAATCTAAATTGTGTCCGCCCAGGGGCTCTCTGTCTCTGGCTATGTCGCCAAACATCGTTTTCGTGAATGGCGTTCAAATAAATACAGGTTAAAAATGACTTAATCAATCGTTAAATCGGCTTTAACGTTGACAATCGATTCGGACCATTAATGACGTCACATGTGGTCATGGAAGCCGATTTAACGATTGATTAAGTCATTTTTGACCTTTATTTATTTGAACGCCATTTAAGAAATCGATGTCCGGCGACTTAGCCGGTAGAGGCCCAGAACTTGGCCACGAGAATCGCATTATGAGTAACCTCCATCAGTTCTTTAAGCGTGCAGTTGTAAGGGCACGCACTACATGATAACAGATGTCCCATTGTCCGTGGGACTACACCACATTTTCATTTTGAGTTAGAGTAATACTTAATATTACACCAATGGGGTAAAATAAGAGTAGGTACAGACGCCAGCACATCCAGCTACCAAAATATGTCAAATTTCTTTAATAGATTTTCAACGTTATCACAAAAATATAAGGTTCACTTTCTATTGGGGATATTTGACAGATTGGGGTAGCTTGATGTGCTGGCGTCTGTACCTACTTAACTTTAGTGAACAACAAATCGTGACACATGGTTAATAAATTACAATGAGCTTTCTTCCAAACGACAAATAGCATCCTATTAGTGATCGCAACCGATGGTAAGTGATTATATGTTATGTTGGTGCAATAATTAAGTTTTTTTTTATTTAAGGTCGGTGTAAGTAATAATAAATTGAGTTACACCGGCCACTTGCCACCATATTAGACTTGTTATGGGCATCATAGTAAAAGCACGGCATGTTTAATGTTTTAACACATATATAATAATTATTACTACCTATCCCTATAGGATACATTGATAGAACAAGTAGGTAATATTGTAATTTGTAAGTTTCTATCTATTATAGGTATGTATGTATATATATAGTATGTATGTATATAGTATGTATGTATTTAGTATATATAGTAGGCTCTTGTACTGAGTACCAATGGGTACTGTTAACAAAGTATAAGTACACCGACAACTGCCCTCTTAAATAATCCCTATTATTTTCTATTCCTTGGTTGTCTGGAAGAGATCACATTTTAGTGATAAGACCGCCAATTGTATACTTTTTAATTGCATGCTCCTGTACTGTATGATTTTAATATTGGTGTACAATAAAGAGTTAATCTATCTATCTATCTAATAACTTTATTATATGATTCATATTTAATAACAATAATAATACCCTGGGACATTATTTACACACGGCCATCTGATCCCAAACTAAGCAGAGCTTGTACTTTGGAAACCAGATAACTGATATATTAAATTTACTACTTTTCTTTTGTAAATAAATACTTATATAAATAATCATAGCCAGACTCAGGACAAACAAACATCTGCCCTGGATGGGAATCGAACCCGCGGCGTGAAAGGCAAGCATTTATCAACCACGCCAACTGGCCCATTAAAACTAAGTATTCTATATGTACGGTGTAACGGTTTTACTTATTGATATCCAAAAAAACAGATTATAATTTGAGAGTAAAATATTGTAGACAATTTAATACAATTACAAGCCTGCTAGTATTGCTAAGCATATCAATAATAGACTACATAAAACAGTATAACATATTATTTAAATCTATTCAATAAAAAAAATAAAAACAATTATGTATTCTAATTTTTTATTAATTGTTTATTATTAGTAATTTGCTTGTAGTGTGAAGTAAGCTTAATTCTTAACGTTTTCTATATTTAAAAAGGAATCACTTTAATGGTTTAGATAGATTAAGGCTTTTAAACGACTCAATAATTAGTACTATGAATTTATTTAAGCTGCTCTACTTTAAATTCTTTATCATTGAACCGAGTACTTACATAAGATCAATACGCTTTTATTGGTCTTCTAATAAGTCTCGAGAAGAGCATCAAATGAAAACATCACAAAGAGAACTTCGAGTGAATTCAAATTTGGTTTTTAAAACAGGCACTTTTGTATCCAATTGAATGCAACTTGCAGCGAAACAAAGAACACTGACCTGTTCAACTTTGAAAACTATTTCCATAATAACACGTTGCCGGCCACCGACTGGGGTTAGTGCATGCAATTATATTTCAATATTAATTCACCCTCGCATTATTTACAAGAAAGTAGCCAATTACTGAAAAATGAATTGAAAAACTACATCCAGTTTAAAGTATCTATGCTTTGTTAAAAATGTATATTTTTCTCCTGGTACGATAAAGAATGTTCTCGTAGAACTCATTTGCATAAAACTATAGTGTAAAACTAAAAGAATGCATAATGCGCGGCGGTCATAAAAATCAGCCGTGAATAGATTTCGCCAAATTTCGTTTTATGATCACTTAGTCAGTTTTGCCTTTAGCAGCCAGTTTCATAAGGATCAGCGCTTTCTTACATTAAGACGCCTACTGGATATTAAGTTATCAACCATATACACAGCAATATTAAAAACGCTACAGACTTAATACTAACCTTTATATATCTGACCATATTTCATGCCTGACTCTTAATTTTATGACAATAAAAATCTACCATCTCTGAACAAACGCATATCGCGAAGTCTATTACACCTGCGCACCTTCAAGATTGCTGTTACAGATAGTCCCCTGCAGATGGCGTATTGAACACCAGCACACGTACTGTTATATTGAAAGAGTGTTGCATGCCAACAGGTAAAGTTCTTGAATGATCCGAAGACAATGCAGGAGCCTTCAAACCAAGCTTTCGTGGCCTCCTGAACTTCTGGATGAAACTGAAATGGTTCAAGTAGCCAAATAAATTCACACATAATGGCCCAATTAGGAGACTAAGTGCGAAAACCAATCGCTTATCTAACTAGCTAATTTCCGTTGATATGAGTCGCATTGATAAATTCAGCCAGGAGCAAAATCTATCTAAAACTAATTATTCTTCAAAGATTTAAACTATTCAAACCTGTATTTACATGATAAAATAAGTCCATGAGATACTGAACCGTACAAATGAAAGCAAAATAATTTCTGTTTCTTCTTACTAGGAATACTTACCCACTGTTGTTTTGTTAAGGGCGGCGTACGGGCCTCGGTTCTCTATTTGGCTAATGGATATATCAACGAGATTGGTTTCCTAACACAAACGAACTCGTCTAGTTAAAAATACCGTGTGTATTTCTGCGGCCCCTAAATTCAAAGCGGTAGATATCCAAAGTTAAATATTTGTAACGTGTTTGGGAACACGATCCGTATCAGTATCCACGTACTTGAAACTAAATGGAAAATTTCGAGCAGGTAAATAGGCTTGACATCCGATAAATTATTGTATGAAATCTGAAAATTGAGTTTAACATTGAATAACAAATCAGTTACGGAGGAATGCTTTATGAATGTAAGTGATTAATGGAGGTTTTACACAAGATTTATGATAAAATATTAAGCAACAGAGACATCTGGAAAGATACATACAATGGGAATTTCAATTAAGTATACATTTCAATTGGGTTTTGAATATTATTATTTATTACTGACAAGTTTAAAAATAATACTAATACTAAAGAAGTAAACACAGTCCTGTAGCATAGACTAATGAACATCAGCGAACAAACATAGAGTTTAATATCTGCACTAACGGCGCTTAGCATTAACATTTATCATCGATTGCACTGGCAAATAGAGGTAATGATAAAATGTTATTACTGATACCTACGGGCCTAGTGTAACATAATCTTCAGATTTATATTTAAGGTTAAATACTAAACTTAACACAATCTCATTTCTAAATCTTATCGACTCTATATCTGAACAATCATTATTTCCTACTTTTAGTAGTTGCATTAAAGCGCCTAAATTATTATTGACTTACATTTATTTGGACTTATGAAAGATATGTCAGATATGTCAAAAAGGTCCTAGACAAATATGAAAATAGTAGTTCTAACTATAATATTTTATTGTAAATGAAAAATAAATAAGAATCGATAAATTAGTTATTTAGATAATTTTGTTCTTGACCCAGATTATGCTTTCTTTGCATAATGCTTCTACATAAGCTTTTTAAGTTGTAAAGTGTCAATCATTACAGTTAAAATTTAAAATGAACAACTTTATTTAAAATGTCGGTAAGATATGTGTCTAATAGTCAATTTTATTTCCAGGTTGTGTGAATAAAATTTTATAATTACAAAATAAAATAAAAATTCGCATTAGGAATATTCATCAAAGGAGCAACGAGGGATAAATTTTAAATACAGTAATCCATACTGTGCCCATAAGCTGATCTATTTTGTTACTCAAAAGAAGGTTTGCAAACTCATAAAACGAATTTTAAATAAGTTCGTAACGATAATTGTAAATGTAAATATGAAAGTTTAATTGGGCTACTCCGTATTTGTAGAACGCTTGAATTCGGAAACGTTTATTAGTACAGGGCTAAACTGCTATAGATGTGAATGGTAGAACGTGACGAATTCAGCTGAAAACGCACGTAGACAATTAACCCAGAGCTGACGTCTGCACTGATACATGTACAGAGCCCCCAAAGGACGATGGAAATAAAGCGGACCCAAATAAACACGGAGTTCATACATTTTCTTACCTTTTTCCCTCCCTTAGCAAAATTGCTTCGACATAATACGTATTTGTATCAGAAGTTGTCTTAAGTTAGCCGTAGCGTTGCTATACAAGTTTAAGCTCCAGTTAAATTCTAGTTGTTTGTGAATTGTACTGTAAATATGATGCGGGTTTCGTTATACTAATTAGATAAAGCTGGAGTTTAGTTTGTTAAGTAACAAAAGTCAGTTCTCTCAAACATGTCACAGATCACATTTTAATAAACAGACATACCTATTCTCGAATGAACGAAGTAAAATGGCAAATGCTTAAGCTTATTAAAGTAATAAGTTTTAACGGAAAAAGAAAAGTGTTGCCAGAAGGAGCACGTGTCGCGGCCAAAAATTTAAAAGAATTAGGGAATTCCCGTAACATAAATCTTCGTAGCGTCTAATTACATGGATCCAGCTCGCTCCGCTATTTTCTGGGTAAACTTATGGCGGCCATGCGTCATGATGTTATTATGAAAAAATAGCAGCGCATCCCTAAGAAAATTCCTCTCCGAATTATGAAATAGGTAGCCCGCCATATATTAATTTTCTATTAAACGTATTTCCGAGATATAAAGCTACAAAGTAGTTTATAAAAGAAAAATGATTTCTTCGTTCGTTTAAAGTTTATCCAGCCTAAATCCTTTTACATCTGCCAAAGCTGTGCAGTTACTGCAAGCGTTATGGTTGAAAGAATACAGTCCGTCACATACAGTTTATATTAGCTTTGGTGCGCCGGGGCTGCGCAGCGAAGCGGATCACTTGAGCACAGACTGTATGTACAACTCTAGGGCCCTCATACTTGGAGAAAAATAAACTGAGCAAATAATAGTCGCCAATTTCAACGTAGAAAAATTATTTCAAAAATAATTAATGCAGTTTTATACAATTGAAATTTACCTTCTGCTCGAGTGATTCAATGCTTTGAGGCTTGTTCATTATATCGTTTTTTCTATTGAATCTTAACTAAATTTTATATTTTTCGGTAACCTTCATATACCTGATAGATTGATATTTGAAAATATATATTATATTTACTTACGTAATGGGTTTTGTGTAATTAAGGCATTACAAGCTGACAAATTAAAGTTAAATCCTTCAGATAGATTTATTTTGTCATTGTTTAACTATATCGTGACAAATGGAAATCCGTTGTCTCTGCCTACCCCTCTGGGAAACAGGCGTGAGTCTATGTATGTATGTATGTATGTTTAACTATATTCTAATGAGTCATAGAGTATCACATGGGTAATATAATAATATAATATCCTGGGACATTATTTACACACGGCCGTCTGATCCCAAACTACGCAGAGCTTGTACTATGGAAATCAGATAACTTATATAATAATAAAGAGTAAATACATACTTATATAGATAATTACACCCAGACACAGGACCAACAGACATGTTCATGCACACAAATATTTGCCCTGGGTGGGAATCGAACCCACGACCTCCGACGTGAAAAGCAAGCATTTGCCAACCACGTCAACAGGCTCGTCAAAGCCGTAGCTTGCGTAACTACAGTAATTATACCTACAAGAATAATCATGCTTGTAGAGTCCTTATAGAAATCGAAACAATTTAATTGATGACTAAGAAACACGACGCCAAATTCATCTACTTAGAACCTAACATTGAACATGATATATCCTATGGTCGAAAGAGATGTTTCTGCTGTTGCTTGCTGTGAAGATGAACGCTCAAATATATAACATTTTACTAATTAAGCCTTATCCTTATATATTTTCGTTTTATTTAATTATTTATAAATACCATGTTGTCGAACACCCAAATAGGTTTCTTTAATGTTACGGTATATACCTCTACAGCACTGTCTATGACCATTGTCTGTAGAACATTTGTTTACTTATACATTTGTCACATATTTCATAAAACATTTGTGAATGTAACATTTCGTATAGTTTCTATATATAAGTATCTATATATACGTGTTATAATTTTAAATATAATAACAGCTATTTATATATGAAACTTATTAGATATCATTACATTAACATTAACTTATTATAATTTGATATGATTATCATTAACTTATTATAATTTGCCATAAATAAATTATAATAATTGACAAAAGAACGTCGGTAATTGCACCACGAAATGAGCACAATAAATATTTTTCTTAGAATTTCTGAAAGTTGCGAGGTACAATACTCTATAATGTGCCACATTAAGAATAGATGTTGCCATAATCAGATTAAAACCCACGAAAAACATGACGAGTTTATTTCAGTCAATTTAATTGACTAACATTTTGCGCCGATATTGAAATATTATCATTAAAATGGCAGCTCAATACTTTTTCCGATGATATTCAAATATTGTAATATTTGGCAGGCTTCGAAGTGGCTTCTATATAAATTTATTAGGCATGTACTATTTTGTAAGTATAATTTTCACAAACAAAGTAAAAAGATAATCTAAAATATGTTTTCTATTTCACTCGATACAAATATGAAACAGAAAGTTTCTTTTAACGGAGTCATGTAGAAAACTTTGGTGCAAGAGAGCGTCGATTTAGACGTCGCAAGGGGATGTACGATGCGACACTAGACAACGCTTTATTTGACACAACACGGCTACCTCCTTTGAGTACCCGGCCTTTTGTTGTCACACTGTATGAATTGTATATTTGTAGTACGATAAAGACCAACCTGCTCACTTCAGTTTGTTGCAGGTCCTGAAAGACTTTCCAATCTGTCTGAAAATCTAAAAGTATAAACACAAATGGAATCAAAATTCAAGCGAGTGCTATTTTTATGTAACCACGCCAACCAACCCAATTCCAATAACATTGTCAATGTACATGTTTGCTTTAGTTAAATTTGATTCCAATTAAGTAGACGTTTACTATTTTTGTTGATGGTAAGATAAATAAAGTTGTTTTTTGGTCCATTTAATAATACTACGATTAATTAAGTGACTTGAAAGAGCTTTTATATTGTTTACCTATAATACAAAAACGTGGCCCGTACTAAGTAAATATGTTTTTGTATAATAATTATATCCTGGGACATTAATTACACACGGTCATCTGATCCCAAACTAAGCAGTGCTTGTACTATGGTAATTAGATAACTAAATTCCTAGTCGTTACAAATATGTTCTACGTAGTTATAATTTTTAGATTTAGATTTAGTTTTTTTTTTGTTTTAAATGTCAATTTTCATGTCAAAAATACTTCTAATTTATAGCTGGTAAATGCTATATACCTGCTATATACCTGCTTTACACCTTAATTGTTACGCATATCAGATGCAAAACTATGTAATTTAATAATATATTTTATTAATGTGTAATATGTATAATGTGGTTTTATTATATAAATAAATGAATAGATGTACTACATATACTACTTTTCTTTTGTAAATACATACTTATATAGATAATAACACCCAGACTCAGGACAAACAGACATGTTCATGCACACAGATATCTGTCCTGGGTGGGAATGGAACCCACGACCTCCGGCGTGAAAAGCAATTCCCACCCAAGACAGATATTTATGTGCATGAACAAATCTGTTTTTTCTTTAAAGACAACGCCGGCACTAGCCATCTGCGTGGAACGTAGTATTGTGCACAAGTGTGTCCGCAAACACAAAGGCATTTTATATTCCATCGATGAACGGAAAGATGTCAGGTGCAGGGGCGAGGGCTTTACCTGCTCTCCAAGGCATGGGAGTATGATACTAGCGATGGGCGTTGAATCAACGGACTAGTTAAATCAACCGTTGATCTCCTGTCAACGTATCAACGTTAACTGTATAAGGATCAACTAGTTTAATTTGTCAACGACATTATTTACGTTAATGAATTTAACGCGAAACTTACGTTGAAAATAACATCAAGCGACAGTTGTTGAATTTGAACTTTTAACTGTATATGAATCAACTACTTGAATTCGTCAACGACATTGAATTTAACGCAAAACTTACGTTGAAAGTAACATCAAGCGACGGTTGAATTTGAACTTTATGTAACGTTATCAAGAGTTGATTTTTGAAATTCATATTTTTTCAACAAAATGATGGCGATATTAGCGCTCGGTCGCGCCACCCGCGAGAAACCGGTTTATACTAGTTTGTTTACGTTTACGAAGATTTGTATAGGTTCACTCGCGCATCATTTAATTTTTTGAAATTTTGATTGACAGTTTGTGACAATTGGCGCGGTCAGAGGCTAATTTGCGGCTATTATTATAAATTATCAGACTTTTTGGTTAATGTGTACAGTAACAGTGTTAATTTATGTTTGAAAATAGAATTGTGTTATATTGTGTCACAGATTACTTAATAAATACTACGTAATTGTGTTTAAAATAGGAAGAAAAATTTAAAGTACAAAGGGAAGATCATCTAAGTATTAGCATTAATCAAACGTTTTCTATTAATAAATTAAATCAAATCGTTTATAAAATATCAGGTCAGTAGATGTGAGACTCGTTGAACGTTGTACCGTTGAATAAAAAACGTTCAATGAATGAACGGTTTACGTTGCAAGTTGACATTAGTAGCACGTTAACTAGTTGACGAATTTAACTAGTTGATCGACTTGTTGACGAACGCAAATTAACGTTAACGTTGCGTTAACGAAAAAAGCGTCAACGACCCATCGCTATATGATACCGTCATCTCTCAGACTACGAGCCAATACTGAGAAACATATAAAAATACACTTTTTGACCCGACCCGGGAATAGAACCCAGGACCTCATTATCTGTTGTTAAATTCCCTACCGCTAGGCCAATGAGGCAGTCACATTCCTAATGTGCAAATGTTTGTTAGTTTTGTCTTTGTCACTCAAACACGGACAACTATGGAAAGGAATTGAATGAAATTCGAAATGGAGATAGCTTATTCACTGAGTAAGCACATAGGCAACAATAAATTGATTAACCACAAGTAACACCGCGGGGAAAAACAAACTAATGTAATTGAAAACAAAATAATGTAATTTTGAATCACACACATTCTGATACATACACACTGCGTGTCTTATCACGTTCCATATAATTTAAAAAAAATGGTAATAATAATAATGAAATTAAAACTACTTTTAAGTCACTACTGAGTTTGCACTGTGTATTTTATTTTCAATCCGCGGAAGGTTGGTTCAAAACTGTTCACCAAGAACTATTCGCATTCAGGCAATACCAATTTTCTGTACGAAAGTAATTTGTTCATAATTTAGATACTGTTCAACTTACTTTACACCAAAACGTACATACTCCATTCCAATTTATTTGAAATGTACACTCACGTCACATGGCAAATAGACATAAAATATTTCATAAAGAAATATACCTTGGTATTATAAACGAAGACTCGGTGTTGGTATTAACAAAGTCGAAACATTCTTTTAATAGTCCATAATTGAAAAGCTTTTAACGAAGCTGTACAGTTATATATATATCGTACATATTTAGTCAATATTTTCCTTTGAAGGTTCTCTTCAATTCCGTATTAGAATGGTTCCAATTAGACAGAAACTTTTTCTTCGTGTAATTGTTAAGAAAGCTTGTGTAACAATGGGACATTGGTCGGAATCTTAACAAAACGTTCACCTCGTTGGCCCATTCTTATGGTAATTCGACCTCACTGTCACGCGACCTTCTGTCCACACCCCGATAATATGCAAATTAGATCCCTCTATAAAGTGACCTGAAAACGCTTCCTCATTAAGTCCAATTTGGACTTTGATGAATTTTAAAAACTAAATTATGAATAGATAATTTATTGAAAATTCTCTCATATTCATTTACGTTATAACAGTCTTCGTTGTAATCTGCAACAATATAAAACACATTTCGTAACTTTTTATGTCATCTGCGGTATAATATCAAATTTCATAGATACCCAAATGGGTGAAAAAACTTGGTTTTAATGGGTAAAACTTCAAGGGCCATTAGTGTAAAGCCTCGCGTCATTCTCGCCGTACAAACTGGAGCTTTTTACTGCAATAAACTTTCTGACAAGCCATTTGTGGCCGGAAAGTGTTCGCTGAAATTAATCACATGACCCACAACAGACCTTGTTTGCTTCTACCCTTGCGACTCTTGATAACTTCTTTATTTCACTTGTGAATTAATGGCTCTCGCTGTAGCGTGCCGTTATAAAAGAACAATTTCTCGAATGGACATGTCTATGTAGTTTGAAACTTGTCGCTGCCTTACTCAAGGCAATTTAAACGTCCAATTAAGATTTTGAAGGGAACTTTTCATTCTTTGTAGTTACCTTAGATAATTCAGCTAGTCGTAAAATCAGTAAAATCTAAACAATTCGTTTCAGACACATTACGTTTAGTAATAGCATGATTTATAGACTAGTTATTCGAATCCCTGTATCGCGGGGTACTTTACCAACATATAATAGACAGACACAAATTACATCCAGACTTAGAACAACTATTTATGGGTCACACAAATAGTTATCCAGCGCGGGAATCGAACACGAATGCGGTTCGGGACACGAAGCTGAGTCCTGGGTCTGAGTGTAATTATCTACATAAGTACGTATTTACAAAAGAAAAGTAGTATATTTAATATATAAGTTATCTGGTTTCTATAGTACAAGCTCTGCTTGATTTGGGATTTTACATATTTCAAGACTATTTTTCTATCATTACTTTATTATCACTGATGCGGCTATGTACATATTATAGCGGGACGATTCACGTGCAATGAGTGCAGTCTTTATATCAGGACAGAGGTTATTTCGTTGTCTAATAAAGTTTATTCGTTCCATGCAGCTACATTTGCAATGTATTTTGTCTCTTTCGACCGCTTTTACTTGATGTCCAGATGACCAACGTTAACGTGAGTTAGAATTGAGGCAAGCTTTATTTAGGCCACCTTTTTAGGAATATTCTAGGCCCCTCCCCGGATGAAGGAGAGCAGTGTTATCCCTAAATAGGGCTTCTCTGTTGTTGAAGGAGTTGTTAACCAGTCCATTGCCTCAGATGAGTTCCGGAACGACCATCACCACCCAAGCGTCATTTAAGTGGAGAACCAGCTAAGGACCAAACCCACTAGCTCAGTCTCTAGTACTAGTCTCAAGCGCCACAGGAGTTTTCTCGTTCCAGGTTTGGTCAGGAGTCATCAGCGCGGTAGTATATTAAAGTGGGTGAGTGGTTACGCATTCACAAGCCCAGTCTCTTCTTCCAGTACTAGTAACTAGTGGAGGGGCCGTTACGACTAGTTACGAGACTATAAGATACAGTAAGCCTCTCAGAACCCAACATGCATACATCGAGTTTTATAAATATAGATAGGTAAATTCATTTTCATTATAGCAAATTATAGTTGAGATCCATATATAAATAAATAAATATCTTGGGATAACAAACACACCGCCGTCTGATCCCAAACTAGGCAGAGCCTGTACTATGGTAACCAGACAACTGATAAACCTACTTATATATTTCTAAATACATACGTATTATAGATAAATACGGTTTAAGACATTTATTTCAAAAAAAAGAATACAATTCACTTATTATTGAGAAATACAAGTAATAAGGAACGGAGACTAAAACTATCATCATCATAATATCAGCCGAAAGCCGTCCACTGAGGCCTTTGACTAAAACTATAATAATATAAAATTAAATGTATTGTGTTAGTACCTAATTGCATAAACTAGGTGGTTAGTAAAGATAACTTATATACTTAGATAAGGGTAATTTAATTTCCATTTCGACTAAAAATTACACCCAGACACAGAACAAATAATCGTGTTCATCACACAAAGATTTGTCCCGGTTGGGAATCAAATACACGACCTCAGACTTAGCAGTCAGGGGCACTAAGCACTAGACCAAAAGGTCAATTTTATTTAACTCTTTGGTTCATATGTAACAGACCGCTAATGATACTTCCACTTTACCTTTATCAAAACCATCCCGTTTCGTAGTGGATAGTAATAGTCGTTAGAAATGAATGCAAGGTAACATTGTGATTTGGCTGTAGTGAGTACGCCACTACGGAACTACGCCACTTGACCTCAGACCTCTCCTGCCGGTATACGATACCCGCAATACGTGATTGGCTCTGTTACCAGTATATGTTTAGGGTACCGAACATAGTGAACGCGTTCTTTTGTCACAAGAATGTATAAGAAATATGTTTCTTAACCTTTACAAATAGAAAATTGGTTTTCAAATTTCCTCTCGTACGAGAATTCAGCTTTTGCTGTACAAAGCAAAACAATTACCGGTAACATTTCTGTTGTAGTTTTTTATCGAGAAAATATTTATGGTAATCTGATAAAATGTATAAACATACACGTCTAGTCAGTTAGCTTAATAAAAGAAAAAGTATATAATATAGTAAAAAAAAGACTTGATTACAGAGTATGTCTGTAGTATGTATCTCATTGCACACATACAGATTTTCCGAACTTCCCTTACTCGGTATTTTCACGCAGTGGGTAACGAGAAGAGATTAAAAGAGATTGAAAATTGTTTTCACCTGAAAGAACATACAGACGGATAAACTGACAGACAGATATATAGAAATAGGACTTAGTTTTACTGTTATCATCATCTTAACAAGCCATTATTTTATTTGGTTACGAGTGATTCAATACAGATAATATTCTTTTCAAAGCCAAAACCCGGTCGAACATGTAATATGAAAAGAGTAAATTTATCTCTTGAGAAAACGGTTGAATAAGAAACCCGAAAGCGGTCGAAGCGTCGCTTACAATAACTATTGTCACATTCAATCAAACCATTCTAACAATGTGTGCCCTCGACAAAATAAAACGCGGGGAAGTTGGTACGTAACAATTCCCGGGATCTATACAGTAAAAACAGTAGGATCTCATCCAATTTTGCATTCAATCTACGACCACGAGAATTGCTTCCTCCGAGATGACCCGCCACTTCCACTCGCCGTAAAGCGATGACCTAATCCGGTTTATTTGATTTGGGTTCCTGACTTTACCAGTTTGTAAGAATTATGTTAGATATGGGAGTCCATAAGCATTTGTATTAATTTAACCACTTAAGGTCAACCGCCTTGAAACACCAGTAGGCGAACCACCACTTTACACCTACTTGGGTTGAGGTATTAGTACCAGAGGGAATACTGCAAGCGATAACAATTTCACTGATGCCTTTTATCCTTCGCAGTTTCACGCTTGGCTCTCTTTTTTAGGTCGTCTTATTGTATTGCTTCATTCATACTTATATATCCTGACTACGAAGCTGAATTAAATACGTGCCTTTACAATCGCAGTCATAATACTAAAGCAAAACTGAACTTTATTCTCATCTTATTTAATCATGCTATTACTAAACGTAATGTGTCTGAAACGAATTGTTTAGATTTTACTGATTTTACGACTAGCTGAATTATCTATGGTAACTACAAAGAATGAAAAGTTCCCTTCAAAATCTTAATTGGACGTTTAAATTGCCTTGAGTAAGGCAGCGACAAGTTTCAAACTACATAGACATGTCCATTCGAGAAATTGTTCTTTTATAACGGCACGCTACAGCGAGAGCCATTAATTCACAAGTGAAATAAAGAAGTTATCAAGAGTCGCAAGGGTAGAAGCAAACAAGGTCTGTTGTGGGTCATGTGATTAATTTCAGCGAACACTTTCCGGCCACAAATGGCTTGTCAGAAAGTTTATTGCAGTAAAAAGCTCCAGTTTGTACGGCGAGAATGACGCGAGGCTTTACACTAATGGCCCTTGAAGTTTTACCCATTAAAACCAAGTTTTTTCACCCATTTGGGTATCTATGAAATTTGATATTATACCGCAGATGACATAAAAAGTTACGAAATGTGTTTTATATTGTTGCAGATTACAACGAAGACTGTTATAACGTAAATGAATATGAGAGAATTTTCAATAAATTATCTATTCATAATTTAGTTTTTAAAATTCATCAAAGTCCAAATTAGACTTAATGAGGAAGCGTTTTCAGGTCACTTTATAGAGGGATCTAATTTGCATATTATCGGGGTGTGGACAGAAGGTCGCGTGACAGTGAGGTCGAATTACCATAAGAATGGGCCAACGAGGTGAACGTTTTGTTAAGATTCCGACCAATGTCCCATTGTTACACAAGCTTTCTTAACAATTACATGAAGAAAAAGTTTCTGTCTAATTGGAACCATTCTAATACGAAATTGAAGAGAACCTTCAAAGGAAAATATTGACTAAATATGTACGATATATATATATAACTGTACAGCTTCGTTAAAAGCTTTTCAATTATGGACTATTAAAAGAATGTTTCGAGTTTGTTAATACCAACACCGAGTCTTCGTTTATAATACCAAGGTATATTTCTTTATGAAATATTTTATGTCTATTTGCCATGTGACGTCAGTGTACATTTCAAATAAATTGGAATGGAATATGTACGTTTTGGTGTAAAGTAAGTTGAACAGTATCTAAATTATGAACAAATTACTTTCATACAGAAAATTGGTATTGCCTGAATGCGAATATTCTTGGTGACCAGTTTTGAACCAACCCTCCGCGCATTGAAAATAAAATACAGGGTGCAAACTTAGTAGTGACTTAAAAGTAGTTTTAATTTTATTATTATTATTACCAATTTTTAAAAATGACATGGAAAGTGAATAGATTTGCAGTGTGTATGTATCAGAAGGTGTGTGATTCGAAATTACATTATATTGTTTTCAACTAGCAGCGTCCCACGGTGTCACTTGTGGTTAATCAATTTATTGTTGCCTATGTGCTTACTCAGTGAAAAAGCTATCTCCATTTCGAATTTCATTCAATTCCTTTCCATAGTTGTCCGTGTTTGAGTGACAAAGACAAAACTTACAAATGTGACTGCCTCATTGGCCTAGCGGTAGGGAATTTAACCACAGATAATGAGGTCCTGGGTTCTAATCCCGGGTCGGGTCAAAAAATGTTTTTTTCTGTTTCTCAGTATTGGCTCGTTGTCTGAGAGATGACGGTATCATACCTCCTTGCCTCGGAGAGCAGGTAAAGCCCTCGCCCCTGTACCTGACACCTTTCCGTTTATCGATGGAATATAAAATGCCTCTGTGTTTGCGGACACACTTGTGCACAATACTACGTTCCACGCAGATGGCTAGTCTTCATTAAAACTGGCCCCCATGTCCGAGATTTGACCGAGAGATTATTATAATTTCCATAGCGAAGATTTCTCATCATCATCAAGATCGATGAGAGTTTAAGCGTCAGATCGATAATATTTTTTAGTTTTCATGCCTGAAAAATCACAGTAAAACTTTTTAGTCGATCAATTCTATTTGGTATGACTATAACCCCTGACCAACTAATTCATTAATCGTATCTGGTTACTTTATGATTACATTTTTTTATTTCTATAGTAAAAATCAACAAACAAGCATACGTCTCAGCTCTTAGTAAGCAGTAACCATAGCTGATGGAGATTGCGACACATATGTCACCACTTACGCATTGCTAACCCACCTATAGTCCCCGATAAGATCTGACGACTTTATTCACACGTAGAACCACAATTATCAGCATAATAATGCAATTACTTAAGTTACCAGGTACACCCCAGTCAAACTGCTCGAGACAGAAAAATATCTATGTTTTACCTCACTTTATAGCCAGAATATTCAAATAACAAAGTACAAAAGCCTACTTCAAAATGTATCTGTATATTTTAGCTCATTTAATTCTATTAGGTGTGTAGCTATCAGTAATTGTCCTTCATTGTCACGGTGTCACCAGCCAGCCGGGTTTATAGTCGCATGCTTTGAAGCAGTTTCCTACCACCAGAAATTTAGGGTCCATAAAATTGATGAACAGTTTCTTAATAGCGTCGACTGACTTCTTACGATTTTTAATTCACGATTCTATAACACACAACGAGGTCACAGTGGCGCAATACTGGCGATATTCGGCGCTAGAAAGAAGAAAATCAATTTAGTCAAAAACGATTTTTGCTTGGGTCGTCTAACTGTGGTACGTACGAACAATATTTGCAGCTGAGACGCTATATTCGCAGCCACGAGTGCTGTCGACATTATTGGAATTTGCGGGACCATCTAGCGGAAGGAACAAATAGATTGCAACCTCGACACTTCAATAATAATCTCTTTTGAAGATTAGCTTTTCAATTATGTCAGTACATATTTGGAGGGTATTATTTATTTGTAAGTGCATTATGAATACTAGTAATATTGTGGCTGTGTCTTTGCGTGTCGGTTTTACGTCGCGTTATCAACGCTTTTAGATCGTTCGACGTAAATTTACTGAGGTTGACTTTGTAAAGGTGTTTTATAAGCGCAATACTAAAATAAGCAACAGCAATACTGCAATAAATTGTAGTATTATGATAAAATGATGTATGTGAGCAATATTTGACAAATAAATTTTGTGACTAATTCTCTAGCTGCACAACCTTTTTCTTGTATGACGTTTATACATTAGCTTTTAATGAGTATGAATTACCGAGGTCGTACTTTTATGTTTTATTAGATAGTAAGTTATAATAAGTTTACTTAAGAAATACTTAATTTGAATTATTTGCGATTCTTAAGGTTGTGTTAAAATGTTTTTCTACATTCTAAAAATGCATGATTATCATCAGAAGTGTATATATAAAAATGAGATAAAAAAAAACTTTGTCAAGAAATTAATCTATATAAATAAAAAGAGAAGTCCTGACTGATTGACTGACTCACCAACGCCCAGCCGAAATCCTTGGACCTAGAAAGCTGAAATTTTGCACGAATGTGCTCTTTATAATGTAGACAAGGAATAAGGAAGGATTTTTCATAATTCAACCCCCAAGGGGGTAAAACGAGGGTGCAAAGTTAGTATGAAACTTTGTCGTTTTTGAAGTTAAAGGCATGAAAATTAGTAATTGGCCTTCCAGTAAAAAATAAAAAAATACATGTTTCAGGATTTTTGGAAATTCCACCTCCAAGGGCGAAAAATAGGGAATGTTAGTTTGTATGAAAAATGTGACAATTATTAAGTTAAACGCATGCAAATTAGTATTTGGCCTACCAGTAAAAAATATAAAATTACGTATTTCAGGATTTTTAGACATTCCACCCCCAAGGGCGAAAAAAAGTGTAAGTTTGTATGAAAAATGTGACAATTTTTAAGTTAAACGCATGAAAATTAGGATTTGGCCTTTTAGTTCAAAATAAAAAATATGTAAATCAGGATTTTTGGAAATTCCAGCCCCAAGAGCGTAAAATAGGGGGTGTAGGTTTGTATGAAAAATGTGACAGTTTTAAGTTAGACGCATGAAATTGGTATTTCAGTTGAAAATTACCAATATATTTTTCAGAATTTTTGAGAATTTCTCCCCTAAGGGCGTAAAATAGGGAATGTAAGTTTCTATGTAAACTGCGACTTGAAGTTAAACGCATGAAAATTTATATTTGAAATTTTAGTAAAAAATTTAAAATATATATACACCAGGATTTTTGAAAATTCCACCCCGAAGGGCACAAAATAGGGCATGTATGAAAAATGCGATATTTTTGAAGTTAAACTCATGAAAATTAGTAGTTGGCTTTTCTTTAAAAAAATTTAAAATATTTATTACAGGATATTTGGAAATTCCACCCCCACGGGCGTAAAATAGAGGATGTAAGTTTATACTGACTGACTGGCATATCAAGGCATAGCCTAAACGGCTTTTATGACGTAAGCATCCACTAAAGAAGGGTTTTTGAAAATACCACCCCTAAGGGAGTAAAATAAGGGATGCAACATTTTATGAGATTCCGTCATTTTTGATGTTAAAGGCTTTGTATTTGTCCTTGCAGTTAAACATTTAAGTGTATTTCGGGTTTTTTTTAAATTCCACCCCCAAGAGCCTAAAATTGTGGATGTAAGTTTGTATGAAAAATGTGACAAGTTTTAAGTTAAACGCATGCAAATTGGTACATGGCATTACATTTAAAAATTAAAAATAATTATTTCAGGATTTTCGAGAAGTCCACCCCTAAGGGTGACAAATAGGGGATGTAAGTTTGTATGAAAGATGCGACATTTTAAAGGTAAACGCATGAAAATCTGTATTTGGCCTTCCAGTTAAAAATTATAAATATATAGTTCAGGATTTTTGGAAATTCCACCCGTAAATACGTAAAATAGGGGATGTGAGTTGGTATGAAAATCTGTAATTTTTTGGAGTTAAACGTATGAAAATTGGTTTTTGGTCTTTCAGTTAAAAATAAAGCAATATATGTTTTTAAACCAAAATTCAGGGAATAATTTGTTGTTAAAAAAAGATAATCCAAAACTGATTCAATAGAACGACACCAACAATTTACGCCAACTCGAATTTTAGATAGTTTAGTTTTTTTCATGCCAAGTTGCTTAAAATGCCGTACTCGTCGTCGTCCAAATAAAGACTTAGCGTTTTGTAAGATTTGTAACTTCTTTTCTTTGTATATTTTTTATAAATAAAATAAAAACAATATTTTAATCAAATTGGGATAAACAGCCAATTTACGTAAAAGTCGAGTTAGCGTAGTATAATTTGTTGGTGTCGAGATGATCGCAGTTGATCGCACCCAAAAAATATCATCTTATTTTTACTGATCTACAAGCTCACAATTTTGTAACTAGATGGCGTTCGTTCGTTTCAGATCGCGGGACTTATTTGGCATATCGGTTTAAATAAATAAATGCTTGAAATAAAAGGTAGTCCAAAACTGAATCAATAGATGATCGAATAAATCTCACCCAAAAAATATGCACATATCTTAATTTTACCGCTTTACAAGTTTATAGTTTTGTTAGTAGATGGCGTAATCATCGTTTTAGATCGCGCTATGGTTTCGTTCACAAAATGTGATATTAGTTAGACCTATCAATGCCGTTGTCGCATCCTAATCTAATGGGAGTTACCTTTGTGATTAATGCATCGCTGATTCTTATTTTACTTTATTTGACTTAGTGACTATAAAGACAATTGCTATGTATTCTTCCTTTTTTTAAAATAATAGTAGCAAAGTAGTCCTTAGTTTCTTTCTTAGTTGCTTGATTGTTTTAAAAGTTAAATTTTTTAGATTATCCTAGAAGTAAGTAGTTACATTTGTCATCATTCAAAATTGTCGTGGACGGTCGCGGGCACCAGCTAGTTAATTTATATAAATGGGTCGGTATCTATTCAGTAAACTGGCAAAAGACTTTATAATTCGATCTAGTTAAGTTGTAGTTGGCTGTCTGGTTGATCTAGTGGTAAGTGAGCCTGACTGCTAAGCCAACGGTCGTGGGTTCGATTCCCAAGGCAAATCTTTGTGTGATAAGCACGATTATGTGTTCTGTATCTGTATGGGATTAGATTGGGATTGAATTAATTTTATTTGAAGAACAATAATATAATATAATATCCTGGGACATTATTTACACACGGCCATCTGATCCCAAACTAAGCAGAGCTTGTACTATGGGAACCAGATAACTGATATACTACTTTTCTTTTGTAAATACATACTTATATAGATAAATTACACCCAGACTCAGGACAAACAGACATGTTCATGGACACAAATATGTGTCCTGGTTGGGAATCGAACCCACGACCTCCGGCGTGAAAAGCAAGCATTCGCCAACCACGCCAACAGGCCCGAAGAACACTGTTTACACATTCTATAAGTGTTTCGGTTATCGTTTGTTTGTTGGTTACTCGAGCGTAAGAGTTATTCAGCCTCCCAGTAGGCCTGTGACGTGTATTTACGACGGTTATAGCTTAAATTGCTCTCCAAAGCATGTAAATGCTCAGAAATAATGTAATGATAACCTCATAACAATATATGTATATAAAATTCTTTAAAATGAAATATATATTCATAATAATACAAATCCAATAATCGCATTATTTAAACACCACGAACAGAACCATTAACATTAAAATACGCATTAATTCGAATTAAAACATTAACAATGAAATTCTGCCCCAATATACCAAAACCAATGTGTAAATATTATCGATATTATTAAACCATTAATGTTACCAACCAATCAACGAACCGCTCACAACACAAATAATAAAGTAAGAACGTAAAAGTATTTTAATTTTGTTTGTTTAATGGACATAAAACTAAAGGACGAAGGCAACGATAGAATGAACTATTCGGTATCAAAGCAAGTCACGCAATCGCTTTTACTTTATGGAGGTACATCATTGTCTCTTATCTAAAGTTCGTAGCAAAGCTCGTTCAATATTAGCTTTCAAATATCAAAGCCGATCCTGTGTAAAATCAAAGGCGTGCAGAGTGAAAACAAGTAAAACATTTTACTCCCATGGTGCCATTGTGTAGCGCACTCAAACTTTCAGAAATATATCCAACCAACTTTCAGAAATATAACCAAAAATAATACAAATTTCATGATCTTATCTAAATCATCATATCAGCCGAAACACTCACAGTTCTCCACAATTGTCGACTTCGTACCTGAAGACGCCGCATGGGCTGGCTCCCTACATCATGGACCGGTGATCTTGTGAGGGTCGCTGGTAGACGAGTACGCTACGATAGCGCAAGACCAGCAATTGTGCGGGATCTTTGGCGGAGGCTTTTGTCCAACTTGAACGCCTCTTGGTTGATATGGTTGTGTAGTTTAATACTTTACTTGAATCATAAATTTGCTTATACAGGCGATCCCGTGCCAAATATATAGCTAGGCACTGACTAGTCTTTATTACTTAGACAGTAAGGACGGTTATCCGAGTGTATGTGTATGTGTGACGTTGTGGGTACAATGAAGACAATAAAAAAAAGATAACGATACACAAGTACCGTACCATTCAGCCTGTGCAGTTGTTTTTAAGAGTTCTCTTCATATGAGTAACTGGACTAATTTAATTATGGACATCAAGTCTGTTTCAAGAAGCTTGTTATGAGTTCTTATTAAATTTCAAACAAGGTGACCAAGTTGCGGTATGAAGTAAAAATAAAATGGAACATTGTCCCAGAATTGTAGTTCAAATATTTTGATCAGACGTAGACATAAAACTAATTTCATTTTTTTAGTAATTTAATGAAACTTGCTAAAAGGTAAAATTACTTTTACTTTTAGTATTAACTGTATCTATAAATTAGTCATCCATTAGTAAAACTCACGTTTGGAATAAAACGTTATAGTAGGAGAGACGTGGAAGATCGTCCTTCACCGATCTGATAACCAGATGAGACGTATTTTTTATCAAATATTTTTTATAAACAAATATGCCTATAATTGCTTGCCTATCGAAAAGTGCTCATGGCTATTTTTAATTAAATTAACTTTTATCGTTTTTTTTTCATCACCTTCATACTTTTGATAACCAAATAAAATTTATTTCACTGATAGTTTTTAATACACAGAATATGCCTAGGTATGCTTGCCTACTCATTTCTGTGTATAACTACCTGGCAAGCAGGTGTAAACAGGTAAGTCAAAATAGGTGACTCCATCGATCTGCTAACTTATCACAAGTTATATCAAATTTTAGATTATTTTATTTCAAAATTAGTCATATAAACTTGCCTGCGAAAAATCGTACTTAAATTACTGTTGCCAGGCTAAAAACTTTTAGAGTTTTAGCCACTTGATAGGTGCGACAGAGAAAGTAGAGCGTCCGAGGTCCGAGTGCTAGAGCAGGACACAACATAGCAGCTGTTCGCTACCTGACTGTAGAACGTATCCGAGTGCGCATGCTCGTGTATAGTCGGAGTCGAAAATTATTTATTAGTGACAACACGTGCTAAATAACATTAATTTTCAAGAATTGTGATTTTAAAAATGAGTAAAAATTGTTTTTTTGTGTGGTGAAAAAAAACAAATGATTGACTTTAATGAACATTCATTTAAAACATTGCTTTAAGTATGGAGATATTGAATTAAGCAAAGAATCGGTGGATTTTCTTGGTTATCATTACACATGTTACAACAAAGTTACAGTAATAAAAAAAAAATTTGGACCGCTAGGAAAATTTCGGGTTACGGGATATTTTATGTTTTAATTGGTGGTTAATGTGATAGAAAAGGCATTTTTAATATCTTAGATTTTTAGAACTTGGGATATAAAAGTTATAGCCAGTTTTATTTTAAGGTTACTTTTGGTAATCTGTGGGTCAACCCCATGACCGTGGAAACGTTGCAGTTCATAAATCACTCTTACCGCCTAAGTAATAAAGATACTGTAAATATCAAAGTGTGTCTACTGATGTGGCAAATTTTTATTTTCAATTATTGCATAGCTGTAAGTATGTATAGCGTAAAATAATACAAAAATTGAGATCAAAATTAGTTGTAATAAATTGGAGTTCATAATTTCTGACAAGTGTAAATAAATGCTGTCCCTGTCACTCACATGTGCACGAGCATGCGCACTCGGATACGTTCTACGGTCAGGTAGCGAGCAGCTGCTATGTTGTGTCCTGCTCTAGCACACGGACCTCGGACGCTCTACTTTCTCTGTCGCACCTATCAAGTGGCTAAAACTCTAAAAGTTTTTAGCCTGGCAACAGTACTTTAAGTACGATATTTCGCAGGCAAGTTTAAATGACTAATTTTGAAATAAAATAATCTAAAATTTGAGATAACTTTTGATAAGTTAGCAGATCGATGGAGTCACCTATTTTGACTTACCTGTTTACACCTGCTTGCCAGGTAGTTATACACAGAAATGAGTAGGCAAGCATACCTAGGCATATTCTGTGTATTAAAAACTATCAGTGAAATAAATTTTATTTGGTTATCAAAAGTATGGAGGTGATGAAAAAAAATCGATAAAAGTTAATTTAATTAAAAAAAGCCATGAGCACTTTTCGATAGGCAAGCAATTATAGGCATATTTGTTTATAAAAAATATTTGATAAAAAGTACGTCTCATCTGGTTATCAGATCGGTGAAGGACGATCTTCCACGTCTCTTAGACTATTAGTATTATTTTGACCCGATATCTTTTAATAACGGCAATTAAGACGACAGCGGTAATGGAAAAATAAAATTATGGGTTTACGTGAGCTTCGGTCAAAAATAAACCAAAGAGCGTCAAATTTAGCAATATTTTATGGAAATAAAATGTAAAGTGTAAATCATGTTTGTGTAAAACTGTGTATATATAAGATCAATAACATGTATTGCATCGTGATAAAAAGTGATTGGTACGTGGTTACGTTGGAGATAAATGAAGTTGTAGAAATGATTTGTAATAATTATGTGTTCTAAATCTACACCACAATTAACATTCTGCTACCTGACCTCAGAGTAGGCAAGCCAGTACTTTTTTTTTTTACGTGGTTAAAATGCTCTAGTCGCACGTGGTGTGGGGCTCGACCCACTAAAACCACCACGGTAGCCAGCCTCACAGTGCCTGTAGCGGGGGCTCTGGGTACTCGTGAAGGATCTCGCCAATACCCCCGCTGTACACTGAGCGTCCGCGAGACTCTCACCCGAGGACGGGAGGGGCCTGAAGGCAGAGTCAGTACTATGGCAACCAGACAACTGATTAACATATAATATATTTCTAAATAAATACATTATAAATTAAACCCAGAAGAAATAATAGTACATCACACAAAATCTTGTGCTAGTTGGGAATGGAGCCCACAAGTTCTAACTTAGCAGTCATCGTCTGATATGGATACGGAATAAAAATTTATATTTTGTCTGTGTGTGTATACGTTTGATCTTCGCTGAAGTCAATAGGGGCGAGATGTGAGAGTGCGCATGTACAGACGCCAGAACATCAAGCTACCCCAATCTGTCAAATTTCCCCAATTGAAAGTGAACCGTATGCATTTGTGATAAAATTGAAAATCTATAAAAGAAATTTGACAGATTGGGATAGCTGGATGTGCTGGCGTCTGTACATATCTACGTGGCATTTTAAACTTAAAACGTATTATTAAGTTAACGTATATTTTCCTAAGTAGACAAATATAGTACTGAACTTTATTCAACACTCTAGAACAAACAATTTGAAATATACTTTACGAGATCAAATTGATTTCAATCATGCCGTTTTTCGGATAGATAGACACACAATAGTCACCATGTTATTTAAGCTTATAAAATGAGGTCATGCTTTAACATTTTTTTTCTAATTATAATAAATTAAATCCATCCATTTTGAGATTAAATTAAATCCACTCTTTATATTACAAAACAGCAGTCAAATGAATTTATAATCTAGGAAGATTCCTTACGAGTCTTTCTTAAATAGAACAATACATTATTTACTATTTACTGTGCCATCTAAATTCATAATATACCAGGGTAATATTATAAATATAACTAGCTGTGCCCCGCGGTTTTACCCGCGTTAAACTTTATAAAATATGGCCTATGTGTTATCCTAACTATAAAAATTAGCCTATGTTCTTTCTCAGGGTCTAGACCATCTGTATACCTAATTTCGTTCAAATCCGTTCAGTAGTTTTGGCGTGAAAGAGTAACAGACAGACAGACAGACAGAGTTACTTTCGCATTTATAATATTAGTTGGGATAACATGATATTATCATGTTTGTTAAAAAAAACGAAACAAGGTGAAAATTGAAAGCCAAGAGTTTCTAACCAAATAAACAAATGAAACATTCATGTTACCATGTATGTTTTTTCTGACGCTACTTATGTATGATTTTTATGACAACAATAACATGAACTCGTATCAACACTGTCGATACGTGTTGCCAGAAATTCCCCCTTCCTTAAGCTGTTTGGCCATTTTACTCACATCCTTCTTATTGTTTATAATGTTAGCTAGTCAGAAGGATCATGTTTGTGTTATTAGTGTCCTATAAATTTTTCGTGTGTGAGTCTGTACAATAAAGAGTATTCTATTCTATTCTATTCTATTCTAGCAATAGATTCAGATCTCATCGAGAAGTTTAAGGATTTGGTTGACTTTTACAAGACGTGTTTATTCCTGTGTATGGGGCAAATAATTTCAAAGATGTATCTCTTCCGTTTGATCGTCAAATGTACTTTTTACCAATGAAAATATTTCTCGAATTATATAGCAGGCCTGTGCCTAAACTAGCTGTCTAGTAGATAATAAGTTAATTAATTATGAAACATTACGGAAAATAGAAGCATTGATTTTCGTTAGAAAATTAGAGGAATATTTAATTTGATGGCCTTATACTCTGCAGTGCAACTTTTGGGCACAACATTAAATTGGCTGAGAAGTAAGTTAGCTAAGTGGCTTTATAAATTACGCGAAATCTAAACGAAATAGCAGCGACTGTTTTTAGACACCATAATATTTCTCTATAACCCAGTAGTAAATGACAATTGGCGGACATCAAAAATTATTTCGATAACCTTTTTATTTTCCTTCGGACAGAGCCTTGGGCAGAATGGCGGTCATAGGGGTTAACAACGCGGTTCACCAGAACGCATTAACCCTTTCTTTGCCCCCACGAGATATAGGAGGCCACCCTGCGAACGAGCTCAGCTAGATATACAATAATATTTTGAAATTCACTTCTGACCACGCATGTTTCGCCGAAAATATGCATACTAATTGAACATTAAGCTTCTAATTAAAGGGAAAGGCAAAATATACAATGTTGAATTTACGTGTAATGAATTTTAAATCGAATATGAAATACGTGAAATATAAATGGAGTTTATAAACGTTCAAAAGATATAAATTGACGAGTCTGCAATCTCATAAAATTGGCTAATTTCGACTTTCTTTTCTCATTCGTCGGTTGGCAGTGGTTGTGCTACTGTAGGCAAATTTTAATAACGCTTACTGCGCCAACCGCCGCTATTTCGCGCCATTGAATCCTTGAGTACTTTTTACCCTCGATAGGAGAAAACGGCTCTATGTGTTTTGGGCGCGATTTTCCTTTGAATATAATTAGGTGCTATGATTGCTTGTGGTTTTGCTGTTCTGTTTGTAATAAGATTATCCCTTTTTGCTACCACTTAGGTGCTCTTTTGGTATTGAAATTATTCGTACAACGTGTTAGAAAAACAGGTACAAGATTAGGAATATTTTAAGTGGAATCTACTGATTTTAGAAACTTTTCATGTACCTAAATACTAGCCTAAAAGTATAATTATCTGGTCTTTGTGAATAATATAAATGAAAATGAAAAAATGAAAATGAAAAAGTCATTTATTCAGTTAAAACATTACATTTGTGTGGAATCGTCAATTTTTTTTACCCTACCGTGCAGTGCATGACGTGGCAGCTACTGAGAAACACTGCCAGAAAACTCAGTAGGAATCCTTTTTTAAAATATTTATTTCTTACATAAAATTTCATTGTATTTAAATGTGTTAATTTAGTGCGACTCAATCCCAAGCTGTTTTGTCACTTAAATAATCAGAAGTTTTGTAGTAAGCCCTGCTACACAATTTGGCTTTTATAATTCTTTTAAACTTATTCATAGACATTTCTCGGATATCATTGGGAAGTTTGTTATAGAATCTTATACATTGCCCCATAAAAGAGTTACTTACTTTGTGGAGACGGGTGGTATGTAACACAAAGTTATGCTTATATCTAGTATTTATATTATGAGTATCGCTCCTTTTACAGAAGGAGTCTTTATATTTATGCATATAAATTAGATTGTCATATATATACTGACATGCCACAGTCAGAATGTTAATCTCTTTAAACTTCTCTCTCAAAGATTCTCGCGGACCAAGTTTATATATCGCTCTTACAGCTCTTTTTTGCAATACAAATATGGTGTTAATGTCCGCAGCGCCACCCCAGAGAAGAATTCCATAGGACATTATACTATGAAAATAACTAAAATAAACCATTCTAGCTGTATCCACATCAGTAAGCCGTCTTACAGTTTTAACAGCATATGCAGCAGAACTTAATTTGCCTGATAGTTTTTCTATTTGTGGGCCCCATTGTAGTTTTGAATCAATTGTGATACCCAAGAACACAGTTGACTCAACAAGGGTCAATCCAGCCCCATTAAGCTGTACATTGGTAGCCACCTGTTTCACATTAGGTGTAGAGAATTTGATGACTTTAGTTTTCTTGTCATTTAGCAAAAGATTATTAGCATTAAACCAATTAACAACTTTAGAGATTGCGTCATTTACTTCGTCAAATTTGCGTAATTTATTTTAAACGTCAATGAAGTATCATCCGCAAACAAAACAATCTCATGTTTATCCCTTACATAGTAGGGTAAGTCATTAATATAGATTAAAAATAAGAATGGGCCGAGAGTCGATCCCTGTGGAACGCCTATTACCACTGGGGATCCCGCAGATTTTTTACCATTTATATCGACCTTCTGAATTCTATTGCCCAAGTAAGAAGTCAAAAGTTCGAGAGCCTTGTTCCTGATGCCGTAGTGGTGTAGTTTCCTGACAAGAGTGTCATGATGAACACAATCAAATGCTTTGGACAAATCGCAAAAAATACCTAATGCATCCTGCGAGTCCTCCCAAGCCGCGAATATACTTTTTAACAGATTGACTCCTGCATCTATAGTTGAACAACCCTTCGTGAATCCAAACTGTTTCCGATGAAGTAAATTATGTATATTAAAGTGACTGAGCAACTGGCTAAGCATTAGCTTTTCAAATATTTTACTTAGAGTGGGCAATACGGAAATAGGTCGGAAATTTGAAGGATCTGAAGTATAACCTGCTTTAAACAATGAAATAATTTTACTATACTTCATCAAGTCAGGAAATACGCCAGATGCGACACAGCAATTGAACACAGCAGCTATATGTGGGGCGATGATAGTTATAATTGATGAAATAGTCTTGACAGATAAACCCCACAGATCCCTAGTGTTTTTCGTATTAATACTTTTGAAAGCATTCAAAATATCTTTAGGGTTAACCACCGAGAATTTAAAATCTGTGTCACACTTCTCTACGCTTTGCTGGAGTATTAGGTCAGCAGATACAGAAGAAGACGCGAGAGATTTGGTAACATCGATTGGAACATTAGAAAAATATTTTTCAAACTCAGTCGCAACTTCTAAATCGCTTTTAATGTCAACATTATTTATTCTTAAATTAAAATCACGACTACGTATTTTTTTCCTACCCGTCTCAGTATTAATAATCTTCCAGGTAGTTTTAATAATATTTGTCGAATTTTTTATAATATTTTTTAAGTACAACGATTTAGCAATGGAACAGGCTCTTCGAAAGGTTTTGGCATATTGTTTTACATGTTCTAGAAAAGTCGTATTTTGATTATAGGATCTTTCTACCATACAATTTATATAATTGATTGCGACTTTTATAAATTCCTGGAGTTGCCCAATCACAGAACATCAGACGGTTACTTACAGACAACTGTTTGGGTGTGAATATTGAGCAGAACTCACCATTAATCAAGTTGAATAAAGAATTGTACAAGTGATCCGGATCACTATGATAGGGCAACAATGCCAGTTTTCTTGCTATATTATATTTAAATATTCCTAAACGGCTTTCACTATATGGTATGTGTAACTTATTTGTGTACTTTGAACCTTTGGAGAATTTGAAAAAGTAACCAACTGACCAGAATGATCTGACTGAATCTTATTAATTATTAATTTATTTAAAGGTTTTGCAGAGCTAAATATATTGTCAATGCATGTAGCACTTGTGGCAGTAACTCTGGTTGGTTCTGTAAAGTTGTGATGTAAATTTAAAGGATTTAAACAAATTTAAAAAATTACAACTTGTCGAGTTTTTCTCCAAAATATTTACATTAAAATCTCCACAAATCCAATATCATATTTATATAGTAGAATGAGGTTATGTTTTTTCCACTTTTGTCTATTAAGTATGAATTTATACATATTTGTAAGCTTTATTCGACTAGACGATAAATTGTCACTACCTTCGAAGTGTATGAACCCGTATTCTCCACAAACCACGAACTATGTTCAATGCTGAATATTATACAATTTTTATTCGACTTGCAATATCTAAATTATTGTTTTATTGGATAACCTCTCAGTTAAAGTGGCTTACTATCTGCTTTCCGGGTGTTGGTTTGATTTATGGAATATTTCATCCCTCGACACTCTAACGACTAAGTTTAATTTTGTGAATAAAAATAAGTAAGTTGAGAATAACAAAACTAATAAATAATGAATTAGTCAAATAAATATCTCATTTTCATTAACTGCATTTAAAAAATAATAATTTTTAATATTACTTATTTCTGATTCACACTGAATTCTAAAATGTGCCGTGTCTTAACGGAGTTTAAGTGTTATTTGTAGACCGGTCCTAAAGTGGAACAAGAAAAAAGGATAGAATTATTTAAATATTGTAAAGTCCGTCCGTATTTTACAAAACGTTAACCCTTAAAACGACGCAGCTTTCGGGCTTCTGAATATCTTTTTAAAATTTTACGTCTACAGTTGGGACTTCTATTTCTTGAATTAGCATAAGAAATATTAAATTCAGAAGTAATGGTAGTTGGGCCAACTTGCCGTTATATTGTGTACAATCCAAGTATGTAAGTTAATTATAGATTTAATAAAAGATATACACTGTTATAATTGAAATCACTTGCCTACTATGTGAAATTTTAAGTGATAAGTAAGTAAGCAATAGTCTATGTAACTTATTTGACGGGCCAGTTGGCGCGGTTGGTAAATGCTTGCCTTTCACGCCGCGGGTCGTTGGATTGATTCCCACCCAGGATAGATATATTTGTGTGCATTAACATGTCTATTTGTCTTGAGTCTGGGTGTAATTATCTATTAACTAAAAGAAAAGTAGTATATGTCATATATCAGTTATCTAGTTTTCATAGTTCAAGCTCTGCTTAGTTAGGGATGAGATGGCCGTATGTGAATAATATCCCAGGATATTATTTCATATTATTATTATTTTGAGGATTTGTGTGTCTTAAATAAAAAATTGACGTTATTAGCAAATGTTCTTGTAACATTAGTTCTTTATAAAGGAAAGCAAAACCATGTATCAAAGAACTTACAATGAAGACAGGTAGTATTGTAGTATGAAATGCGGGAAATATGAGCGACGTACATGTTTCCGTAAATGGGTGAAGGCATACGATCGGTAGCGAGTTAGTAACCCCTCATGGAACAATCTCGACGTGTACGCCAGTACGGCTATATCGCGGGCTGGCCGTCTTAGTGATTTGTACACTGCTTCCTATTTATTCATGCAGTTTCTAGAGACGATTACCTACTCCCGTAGCTCATGAATAAATTTAAATAATTCCCCGCTGAGGTGTAAATGATGCAAGTTTTTGCATTTAAAACTGTTATTAATCACTTTACTTTTTCTGTCGACAAATTGCTACGTCGTTGTTCACTGCTCAGTATAACATTTTTAAAGTTACTCAGAAATGTTGTTTTGTAACAAATTATTGTTACCGAGCTAGTTGATAAATGGTAGCGACTACGATTGCCCTTATAAATGTCACAATACATTGTATAACTCTCTTGTACCATGGCGACACGCCATTTATAATATGCAAATGAAATACTGCATACAAAAATAACCATTTCAATTCTCTAATCAAATTACGTCAGATACGCTGTGAGGTAATAAAGTTTTAAACCCATCTAGGTATGAGAATATCGTCAGCCATATTACTCGATAAAGACGCGTCCCGGTCGTAGCTAAATATAATGTTTAGTATTTATTTTGGGCTACTACCAGTTGGTTTCGTTGACTTGACTAGGGATACCTGTACAATATTATTATGTTTACTAGGGTAGAGATGTCGCAGTAATAAATTTATAGTGGTTATACTATTGGACTATGGAGTCAGTGGTTTCGTGTTCAAACACATATCAGGCACCAATGACCTTACTTATCCATGTGCGTATTAAAATTTGACTGTACGCGTGGCGGAGCGGCTAAGACAATCACCTCGCCGCTTCGTGTCTCGGGTTTAATTCTCGCGCTATACAACTGACCCATAAATAGTTGTTCAGAGTCTAGTTATAATTGTGACTTTATATTATATGTTTGTAATTTACCCCGCGACACAGGGAGTACCTTCACTCATGCGGGCGTTGTTTAAAAAATGAAAATCAAAATGACTAACACAAACATCCTGAGGAAACCTACATGCCTAGGAGTCCTCCAAAAATGTTTACGATGATATTTTCAATCCTCATGATGATAGGAGACTCTTGCCCAGAATTAGTTTTATTTTCAGCTTTCACGATAGGTACTCTCATGGTGTATAGTAAGAATATCAACTCGCATCCGATTATGGGTCGAGCGGTCGATTACCACGATATCGGATTGATTGGTGGTATTAGACGTGTTCGTGATAATAGTGTGAATTTAATAGAGTGTGATGTGACCGTTCCCATATAATGTTATCTGATACAATGCTATCTATAAATATCTATTATTTTTTTTAATTACTTAAATAATTGATTGTGTTTGTATTTAGTACTAGCTGTGCCCGCGACTTCGTCCGCGTGTTAATTAGTTTATTTTGTTATTTTTTTTGTTTTTTAGTAAAATAAATGACTTTTTCGTAAATAAAAGTAGCCTAAGTTACTCCTTATTACATCAGCTACCTGCCAATAAAAGTCCCGTCAAAATCGGTCCAGCCGTTTCAGAGATTAGCCGGAACAAACAGACAGACAGACAGACAAAAATTGTAAAAAATGTTATTTTGGTGTATGTACCGTATATATATATATATTCATATTTATGTAGTAAAAACCGGTTATTTCAATATTACAAACAGACACTCCAATTTTATTTATTTGTAGTATAGATTTAAAACAGTTACCTTGCTTGACTTGTGCTTACGTAACAAAATAATTACTAGCCAGCATGGAATGGCACGCAGTGTGTCATTATCTATATAAGTATGTATTTACAAAGGAAAAGTAGAATATGTAGTACCTATATCAGTTATCTGGTTTTCATAGTGCAAGCTCTGCTTTGTTTGGGATCAGATGGCCGTGTGTAAATAATGTCCCAGGGTATTATTATTATTAAAAAAGGAAAATAACAAATGCATCAGATTGGCTAGTCGAAGCGCTAGGACTTCAATGGAAATGGGCTGGTCACGTAGGTCGTCTTCAAGACCTCAAGTGGAACAAACGCATAACAAGTTGGGAAGGCCAAACAGGCAATATTTTCTACTCTGTTAAAAAAACTTTTTTATTTATTTTTTATGTTATTTTAATTTATCTCTGCACACTTAAATCATATTTAAATATAGCATTGATTTTGTTTAATATTACTTATATTCGTTTCTCGTAATAAATTTTTGACTAGATCTTACTTTTTAGTACAGAGTTATCAAATGGTTTTTACTGGCGAGGATGCCATAAGTTTGTCTCGATTAATCAAATTCGGTACAAAGGAAGGGTGAAACTTGCAACATAATATCTTCCATAGATATCTTGAACAAAGCTTACGTCAGCAAAAAGGGCATAGGCCACTTTTCATCTCGACTAGATAAGTAGTACCCCTGGGAAGCAAATATTTATTTTTCGTTTGTTACATATATAAAATCACTAGCTTTTGCTCACGGCTTCGTCCCTATAGTAAATTTTAGTACATAATGTTAAAAAAATACATTACTCATATGTACATCGTAGTTACACATTATAAATCTAGCATAACCTGAGGTAATGCTCAATCAATAATTAATTGATTTATTTGTATAAAAAGGTACTTACTTACTTATCGTATGGGCAGTGGTTACCTAGTGTCAAAGTTGTTCAAGCCGCCCAGTAGGCATTTGACATGGCTTAACGACTACAACCGGGATTGGCAGTTTAACTGGAAAAACCGGCCAAGTGCGAGTCGGACTCGCCTATAAAGAGTTCCGTAGCAACAAGTATTTCAGTTGATTAAATGAAAGGTAATTTGCGGTTTACGATTTAGACATATTAAAAAAAACCGGCCAAGTGCGATTCGGACTCGCCCATGAAGGGTTCCGTAGCAAGTATTTCAGTTGATTAAATGAAAGGTAATTTGCGGTTTACGATTTATGACGTATTAAAAAAAAATCTACTTGCTAGATCTCGTTCAAACCCGAACTTTCGTTGTTTTTGAATTTTCGTTGTTAGTTTGCATGATAATGTACATCATATATTTTTTTTAGTTTTATCATTCTCTTATTTTAGAAGTTTCAGGGGGAGGGGACACTCATTTTACCACTTTGGAAGTGTCTCTCGCGCAAACTATTCAGTTTAGAAAAAAATGATATTTAGAACCCTAATATAATTTTTAAAGACCTATCCATAGACACCCCACATGTATGGTTAAGATGAAAAAAAAATTTGAGTTTCAGTTCTATGTATGGGGACCCCCCAAAATTTTTTTTTTTTCTATTTTTGTGTAAAAATCTTAATTCGGTTTAAATGCATCATACATGCAAACCGAATACATCTACTTACCAAGTTTCAACAGTACAGCTCTTATAGTTTCGGAAAAAAATGGCTGTGACATACGGACGGACGGACAGACAGACAGACATGACGAATCTATAAGGGTTCCGTTTTTTGCCATTTGGCTACGGAACCCTAAAAAACAACTTACTAGATCTCGTTTAAACCAATTTTTGCTGGAAGTTTACATGGTAATGTACATCATATTATATATTTTTTAATTTTATCATTCTCTTATTTTAGATGTTACAGGGGGGGGGGACACTCATTTTGCCACTTTGAAAATGTCTCTCGTGCAAACTATTCAGTTTAGAAAAAAATGATATGAGAAATCTCAATATCATTTTTGAAGACCTATCCATAGATACCCCACATGTATGTGTACAATGAAAAAAAAGATTTTGAGTTTCAGTTCTATGTATGGGGAACCCCTAAAATTATTGTTATTTTTATATTTTTGTGTGAAAATCTTAATGCGGTTCACAGAATACTACTTACCAAGTTTCAACAATACAGCCGTTATAGTTTCGGAAAAAAGTGGCTGTGACATACGGATGGACAGACAGACATGACGAATTTATAAGGGTTCTGTTTTTGCCATTTGGCTACGTAACCCTAAAAAGGAAAGCTTACCCATCTATGGACTGACCGCGAGCCTAGTTGCTTAAACTCGCCTATCACTTACGAACCGGTGAAAGCATCTAGCTATAAAAAAGTTTGTAAAGTAGGTAGATAATCATTTTCATTTCTTACCACTAATGATGTGCAAAATTTGGTCATAGCAGACATTTGATTTTAAAATTACTATCAAGTTCCGTTTGCGGCCTGGGTATCGAATTCCGGGTTAGGCTAAAAAGTGAATTTTAACAGGCAAGAAGTTTGTTGATGTTGGCGGTGTTACATCCCTTTATTGTTTACGGTAATCACTAGGACAATTACGATGGAACACCTATCCGATACAACCAGGAGGTTATATGGGTCAACCGTTCTATCGTAATTTTATCACTGATGTCAAAATAAAACTTAGTTTATTATTTCTAAATAACCTACAGTTATAAATAATTAAAAAAAATCCCGTTAACTGACAATTTGCATTCTACATATGGCGGCTTCTATAGTGTTCCCAAAAGCCAAGCTAAAATCTTGAGTACTAACAAATGTGACTTAATTTGGCAGACATT
Source organism: Pseudoips prasinana (assembly GCA_951640165.1). Taxonomy (NCBI): domain Eukaryota; kingdom Metazoa; phylum Arthropoda; class Insecta; order Lepidoptera; family Nolidae; genus Pseudoips; species Pseudoips prasinana. The sequence continues at coordinate 18,732,198 of OX621245.1, forward strand.
TTTTTTTTATATAGTATGTGCCTAAGTATACCTAATATAACAAATCAAATTTCATCAAAAATTGGTTTGGTAGTTTTTGCGTGAAAGAGTAACAAAGATCCATCCATCCATCCATACTCACAAACTTTCGCATTTATAATATTATTAGGAGATAAATATTTTAAATTCGAGTCTTAGCCTTGTGAACTGTGGCGACTGCGAACATTTAAACATTGTTTTCGTAAATACTGAAGTGTTTTTGACCTAAATATTGAATTATTTTACTAAGTTCGTTAGTATTTACGTAAATATAGTTATTTACTTTTCTTATTACATTATCATTTCCCTGCAACGTTGCTCAGCAGGAGCGTGCTGCAAGATTGATTACTCACAACTTTGACTGGTCTGCTGCTCACTCACGCTAACTAACGAAAGGTCGACTAGAAACAATTGTAACACCAATTAGTTATTACCTACCCATAAACTAATGATAGTAAATAATTAATAGAAAGTTTTTAATATATTTTGGCAACTAAAACAAAATAGAAACGGGTGGAATTCAAGCTGTTTCTTTTTAGACATGAATAAGCATAACGATTTCTTTATACCTAAAATAAAATTATTGAATTCATACGACAGGTATCTATTCACTTATACACTGTAGTATTGAAATCAGTAGTTTGTTGGACCAAAGTTTGTCATCTATCATTTCACTTCTTCTTCTTCACTTTACTAGACATTCTTAAAAAAACACGTTCGTACAATAATCGTTACATTAGACTACTCATAATATCAGGCCACGCACGCACACCGTCTTCCCAATGCGCACTGAAAATGTAAATAAATATTAACCAATTAATTTGTGTCTTGATAAAATCGCAGAGCCTTGCTCTGGTCAGCTCGTGCGCATGGTCGTTATCGGGAAGCATTCGCCTTTGTATCGGATATCTACGTCACGGAGACGTTTCGCACTGGTTTGTTGTGAAAATGAGTGCGGAATATACAAATGTGCAGTGATTAGGCATGGTGCGTCGTCGGAGGTAAAAAGTTTAATCTATGGCAAAGAACCCACAAATAGGGCATAATTAAAATTGACCATCGTCCGTGCATTACAAAAGTGCGCGACACAAATATATTGCGATAATATACAAAAATATTACTGCTCTAAATACTAAATGTTATATTATTTTCTTCATATTATATTGTGTTATTAACACCAACTCGAATTTCTGAAGCTCCTAAGTCGCTTAAGTATGAAGGGAAATTTGGAATCATATATCTGTACACGTTAATATAAATATTCCCTACAAGCTTTGGGGTCATTGCGCCGGTTACAAGCCCATTTCTCGTGAGCGACCACTTGTCTGACTATGTTTATTTAATAAAAAATACCTTTCCTTAGAAAATAAGACTAAAGAGTATGCCTTACTCAAACGCTTGACCCAAAGCAAAAAAGGACGCTAAGCTTATTATTGACTCAGTGGTATTCGTATGTACGAGTATGTGTGCGGCGCGAGACCAAAACAATAGCAATTTTCGTAATTTAGATGGACAACTCATATATGTCTCAATTTTGACTCGTTTGTCACTAAGTTGACAACCAGTGCAATCACCCTATCACCTCGGCAGCTCGAGCGCGGCGCCTGCAGTTACGCCAATTCCAACTTTTTTGTGTCTTTATTTCACTTGATGCTATGAAACGATAGTACACACGGCTATATATCAAGCTATACTTTTCCAATATAAGCCGACCTCTCATTGTATCGAAATCCTATACAACTATATGATATGTAGCCGTGTGTACATCATAGTTTGAATAATATTAGATTTAACATCCTAGTGATTTCAATGTCAAGGTGTACAGTAAGGGCAATTTATAGGCATGTAATTCAGAGTCTTTTTTATTTCATATAGTTACATCCAAATCTTGATAGTTTATACAAATATTGGTTCCATTCCAATCCGCAACAACAGATAAAACAAGTAGCTGACCATCTACCCAGAATTACAGTTCTGTATTTATTAGAGTAACATTAACACAGTGTGATGAAATACTTTTAGGCTCAAATTGATACCCAAAAATAGCTTCTTCTTTTAAGGCACCAATTTTTTTTAACTTTTTTTAACTTTATCTTGTCTGGGAAAAGCGATATAGGAGATATTTCGTTACGTATCGTATCTACAGTCCGTCTGATAGTAAGCGATTATCACGGCTTATTATGGCCTTGCAATATTAGTTTTATTACTCACACATTGCTATAAGTTAAATTCTGGAAACCTTGTTCACACTCAGCATATTTAACTATCATTGCAGCGGTTCTGGGTAATAGATATGCTTTCAAAAGTTCACACAAGTCTAAAAATAAATACGCAAATAGTGGCCCAGCTCCCCAATTGGGTTATTTTTTAAGGACAATCCTTTATTCTTGTTTGTAACTCAAAACATACCTTTCATTTCATTTCATAAATATTTCATTTCATTTCAATGAGACTACCAGATAAACGGATGCGTTGGTAAATGCTTGCCTTTCACGCCGCAGCTCGTGGATTCGATTCCCATCCAGGACAGTTATTTGTGCGCATGAACATGTCTGTTTGTCCTGAGTCTAGGTGTAATAATCAATATAAGTATGTATTTACAAAAGAAAAGTATCAGTATCTGGTTAGTCAGTTATCTGGTTTCTATAGTACATGTCTGCTTAGTTTGGGATCAGATGGCCGTGTGTGAAGAACGTTTCAGGATTCGTTAGATATCCGTTCACTATTTTAGTAAGTAGTTAGGATTATATACCTACATTATAATGTTGGCATTGGATTGTACCTACACATATAAAACGCATCGCGTATAAGTTATTTAACGCTTCTTTTTCAGCCAGCTTTAATTAAAGCACATTAGAATCCTCGAGCTAATAAGTGCCAACAATTTACTTTTGTTACTCCCCAGACGGTTTTAATTCGGTTCGTTGTAACCCCTATCTATGTAAATTTTAAAATCAATAATTTGTACGCGATTTCTGTTGTAGTTAAAGGCAATCATAATACGATTTAATCGTGTTTTCGTATGCGTGAAGCGTACAGTGATGTGGATTCGATATTTCGCTGATAGCGAAGCGGTTGACAGTGAGAGATGAATTTATAGTGGCAGGTAATGCTCGTCCAACATCATCCTTTCGTAAGTCAGATATTGTTCATGAATGTTGTTAATGTTATATTAAAATATGCTCAATCATCAAACTTTTAGTAAATTGAAACCTTTCATAAATCATAATTACGAATATTTGTGGTTGAGACGACCAAAGTCACTTTCGTATACCCTTTTTTATAATCTTATATAATAACGATATTTTATTATTAATGTAATTTGGATCATATTTCGGTCATGCGACGTCAACTAAAATAAAAGTTTTTAATAAGTGCTTGTTTTATAGAAAGTAATTTATTACAGTTTACAAAGTAGGGACCTAGGTATTTATAATTTTACAAGTTATAAATAACATATCGTGCATTAACCCCGCAACTTCATTATCTTTAACGATTTTACGGTAACAACATAAAATTATAAAATGCGAAACTGTGATTTTTATATCCATATATTACATGTTACTAAAGTAAAAGGCTCAATATTACCATTAGATGAAGCAACTTTTAGGGTGTGAGGGTGTGAGTGCGAGACGGGACGCGACGTCGCCGCGTCGTGCGGGTCGCATTCACCCTGAAGATGACTTCCAGGAGAATTTTGAAACGTTGGCCGAATCCAACATAAAATTAAATACGTGAGTTACCCGTTACTATCTTTCATTATGTTGGCACCTCACGTCAGTTTTAAAAATAACTTTTAGGGTGTCTACCCTAAAAGTTATTTTTAAAACTGACGTGAGGTGCCAACATAATGAACACAGACAGTGTTGACGTTGGTGCACAGACGTGCACCAACGTCAACACTGTTTATATTATAGACGTAACAACGAGATAGTCTCATCATTACATACTAAGAATGTCGTAAAAAATTTATACGAATTATAGCTATTCTTAAAAATCGGGCTACCGTCTTCTCGTAGCATTTCCATATTGTCGTTCAGTGCACAAAGGCTCTTAAGCAGCAAGTATAGGTTTGCAAAGCACGCAAATATGACCTCAAAGACCCTTTCACAAAATTCTTCAGTCAATTTGTACATCTGTATTGTTTTATGCGCGTATTTTGCATACAAATTTATTGTGGATTACATTTCCATAGATAAATTGAAATCCTTACATATATAAGGAGTACAGAATATCCATGGAAATCTAATCCCCAGTAAGCAGAATATTTTACTTTCATATTTATTACAAGCTTGACCTACAATATAATATACAATAATAATAATAGTAATATTATCACATAAAAATTGAAAAAAAATATTAGATGTTTTGCAATTGTTTATATTTTCTCAAATTTAAATTATTTAAATGATTTTTTAGTTTTAAATTTAAACTAAAAAATCATAAATTTCATCCGGTAATTGTCCTGTTGGAATTGAACATGCATCCTCTACGAATCCAGGGTAGGTGCTCTGACGGTTAAGCTCCGTTTACTAATTTCATTGAAATCTAATCTTTGATCTAGTGATCAAAGCTGAAGTATTTTTGCGTATATTTATTATTACAGTTTCTAATATGGTGAATACATTATATTAAAAACTGTAATTTATAGGAAAAGGCTTCAAGCTAAGAGTTAAGGGCACTTTTAATACGAACGCTGTCTAAAATTTCATTTAAACGTTAATAAATCCTTTGTCACCTCTTCAAATCCCATTCACCATGAAAATTTCGAGTTTAATTTGGACGACACGCTTGCTTACTGTAATCCATTCAGTAAAATCAAAAGATTGTTTAACCGTAGTTTTAATAATATAAAATCAGAGTTTGATGCTAAAAATACGTTCTACAGTTTCCTGGGCAACCTATTAATAATAATTAAATATATTACAGCAGTTCATTGGTGCGTAAAACAACACAACATGCATACAATAAACACGCGACACTCGACAGGACAGGACATGTCACGAGCTCAATTTATGGACACCACTTAGTTGCACGTCATATTATGCTACTGCAACGCTATCAGAAAACTGATTTGAAATGTTCGAAACTGCAATTTTACCTCCAATATATCAGGAAACACACGTACAGATTTTCCTTGTCTTTTTAATGAAAGTACAGTTGCTTGCGTCCCACAGGATTAGTTCATTTGGACATGGAGTAAATTTACTCAGTCCAATCTAATGTGGGTACACGCACGTAGGTACCTTCTTATTTAATCTATGGCTTTAATTTCGTCCCGAGGCAGCGATGATACCTAATAGCGAAAGAAAAATAAGTAATAAAGTTGTGCGGATCTGGACGGAAATACCAGATGGGCGGTCACCGTAGCTGATGCCGCTTGCGACACAAACTGCATCATTTATGCATTGTGAACCCTCCCCTACAAACCCGAATGGCTTTTGCTAGGTATGTATGTATACACAGGACCTCCGAAGTACTACAATAGTACAATTACGTAGAGTGTTTTCTGTAAGGTATTACGACAGCCGAGAAACTCATAGCTCAAAAAATGCTATGCTTTACGCTATGTTCGGTAAGGATAGTTAATGTAATCGTAAAACGTAATTGTTGAATATTAGGGCCTATAATTATTCCCGACCCTTTATGGGTTATATTTCGGGTACCCTTGATATTTTGGGTTGTCATTGAACCATTTTGTAGCATAGGATACATATGAAAAACTTCTCAAACTATTCAAACATTCACTTAACAAACAAATGTTATCTTAAAATAAAGGTCCCTATCAGTCTGCACTGGCTCATTTTGTGACACAAAACAAATTTAGTTAAATGACCAGAATTGCATCTATCACTTCTATTATTAAATAAATAAATATGTAAACAACGAAAAAAGGTCACAGAGCGTTTTTCCGAAGTTAAAAAAAAATCCATTAGACCGCACGAGTGACGTTGCGGCTGAGTCAGTCGCCGCGCCGCTTCGTGTCGTGGGTTCCCGCGCCGGACAACTATTTGTGTGTCCCATCAATAGTTGTTCTGAGTCTGAATGTAATTTGTGTCCATATCTTATATGTTTTAAGTACCCCGCGACAAAGGGATTTGATTTAAATAGGCGGGCGTTTTCTTTAAAAAAAATGTCATTAAGTAACTATAATCTAATCACACTACCGAAATAATTTTATCCTTAACCTGAGAAATAATAAAATTTGAATGTACGTTTTAGTATTTTTAATAAAGGAACTATTTTTCATATAGTCTAAAAATATATCTGAATTTAGAGCTCTAAAAAGAATTTATATTTTAAAGTAGAAAATAAATAAGACAGAGTTATATAAATGCAATATAGCAATCTGGTCTCACTCAATACTTTATCAATAGGTCAATATGTTGCATTTGCCATGTATTGTTGTGTCATGTGAGTTGAGGGTTGAAGAACCATATAATGTAGTTAATCATATTTTCTACTAATATGCGTGGGAAACCGCGGCCACAGCCAGTAACAATTTTCATCCTATCGATTAAGATATAGAACTTCGGATGTACTTTTCAAAATCAATACTTGTTGATCATGTTTCAACCATGAAAAATTTAGCTCCACATATGTATATTTCAGAGAATATCTCGAAATCAGGTATAATTTCGAAGAATCACTCAATCAATGAGAATTTATATTTGATTGTTTATCATCAGAAAAAGTAGACAAAATATAAACATTTAGTCTAATGATTTTCATGTAAATAAAACCCTTAACACAATATAAAATACCAGACATCTTCATATCTCTTATATCTCTAACAAACTCAAATAAACAACGCTACTTGAAACATAATAAAGAACCTTTGTACAAAATTCAATTTCGTATGAAAATATAATGTTTTCGTTAATACTATTTCATCTATCCTACGGCTTTGAAAAATAACAATGGCCACTAATCGTAATTATAAGTTCAATTTTAAAAGCAAAATACCACAATATTTGCAGTTTCATAGAGGCAAGTAATTTTGGACCGAGTATGAACAAAATGGATATCGTGCGCCCCTAAGGGCGGCTGAGGACGACTGACCCGAGATATTGAACTGGCCAGGCAAAACGAATAGCTGGGATCGACTCAAGCGGGACCAAGTGGCACTATCCGACTAAATCCGCTTTCCACTGAATTGAACCTTTGAAGTGTTTAATAGAACTACTTATACTGCCTACGTTTATTAACTCAGAGTTCGCCTTATGAAATTCCAAGATATAAAAGATACAGGCTAACAATTTAATGTTATATTTCATAGAATTATAATACAGGAATACTAGATTAGTAGTTGTAATAATAAATAATCTAAGTAGACGTGTTATAATTTAAGATATTTGAATTTATTTTGTACATAATGGAAATATAAGTAAGATAAATGTAACACAGCAAAACCTAAACTTATTCTTGACAAACACGAATAAGAGACTCACTCAATACATATGACTTGAATATTGTTGTGGGTGTGAGTAGTCGGGACAGCATAAATAAATAAATATTACGGGACAACTAACACCCCGCCATCTGATGCAAATCTTATACTACGGCAACCAGATAACTGATAAAATTAGACCTAGAAGCAACACAAATATAGTGCACAATACATTACCGTAGGAGAGGGAACGGGTTTGCAACGCGTGAGTGATGCCATGTGTGTCGAATACGGGCATCAGTTGACGCTTACCATCAAATTAACCGTATGCTTGTTTTCCTATTTGATCACATAAGAAAACTTTGTTAAATGTACATGAAATTTTATATACTCGTTACGGACATTTTAGACTCAAATGACGTTGGCCACCTTTACCAACAAGAACAGACTTGACTTGACGAATTAAAGGTTTTTTAAATATAAGAAAGGGACAGAAGGAAAAATATGGGAATAAAAACACCAGACAAAAAAAAAATTTTTTTTCTTTAATAATTTTAAATATTTACCAACTATTATTAAATTAGCCGATACAGTTTCTACGGCGACCCTTTCTTTTTTCGTATTTAAGAGATTTTCTACTTATAAGTATTGTCTATGGATTGAGCTCTAAAAGGTCCCCATACTATCATGTTATACATACTTCGTTTGGTGTCAAAGTATAAGCTAGAGCTGGCATTTATGATGCAATAAATTATTAATTCCAGAATAAAATTACTAGCTATGGTATGTATGTTACTAATGTAAATATATAAGTGTATGTATGTAACGCTCTTCTTGCAAAACCCCCGGATAATAGAAAATAAAATATACATAAAATAGTGTAATCTTTTACCGCTCACACAATCTTAGTTGGGTGGGAACTTGATATTACCTAAACTAATTAAGTAACGAATTATTCGATTCAATTATCTCCAAGATAAAATAATTACTCGATAAAATGACTTGGGCTATAGTAAGATACTAAAAGTAACCATTAAAGCAACTGAAGGGATTATTACTGGGTAGAATGAGGTACTTACTAATATCAGGTCGTTGGATAGGGCATGTTAAAGACCTCTAAAGAGTAATGTTAAATGCAAAATAAGAAAACATGTACTGTGTGGTGACGGCCACAAATATCACCACCCCATCTTATCCAGTGAGAGGCGTAGTAGTCGTCTTGAGAAAATATTTACCAGAGAAAGGACAGCAACGTCTCTATGAGTATTGATGTCCATGAAACAGTCGCTAATTCGTCTGCTGAGCGTGGCGATTATGGCATATTCTCTTTGATGATTTGTTGGAGGCCTTCGTCCAGTAGTGGACGTCTGTTTTATGAAATTATGAAGTTAGGAGTATGGTTGCTTTGCACGCCACAGGTCGTGGTTTCCCACCCATGACAGATATTTGTGTGCATGAACATGTCTGTTTGACCTGAGTCTGTGTGTTATTATCTAAATAAAGTAGTATATGTAGTATATCAGTTATCTGATTTCCATAGTACAAGCTCTGCTTAGTTTGGGATCAGATGACCGTGTGTCAATAATGTCCTAAGATATTATTATTGATATTTAGGTTATCAATATTAAAGTTTGAATAAACATTCTAACTGTTTTGTTATCACTTATTGGAACGAAGTTCCTTATCGCGCGTTGTGAAAGGGGGCTAGACGGAAAAAAATATTATGAAAAGTTGTAACGACACTTTTTGCAGCTGTGCGGCATGCGCATGTTTCTTTCTCTCTCTCTCTTATAGAAAGCAAGCCAGATATTTTCATTTCTATTTCGCATTGAACAGTGTGGTGTCGTGACGATTATTTTTGTTGAGTGTATACAGGTTTTTTGTACATAATAAATAATAAGAAATAACTTCGTTCCATCCGGGTGTCCCTTGACACCTCTCAATATTTTATTGTTATAAAAATTAGGATAGAATTAAGAATAAACGAATTAAGTTATTTATAAAATGTATCAATCATATTTGGTTACAACAAGTTAAACTGGAAATATGGAATTCTGAGTATCTTATAAGTAAACAATAAATTAATTCATGACGATTTAAACCCAACAACAATGTATTCAAGTCAGCCAGACAGCAAAACTTCTTAAACTACAACGAACACACTATGATTGATGTAGTTAAATATAATTATACGGTTCATACTGTGAACATCGAAAATATATCACAGTTCGTACCAAGTTGGAATTGACCAGTTTCCATCACGTAGAATAATTAAACGCAAACAAACTGCCGTGTCCATGGGCGATCTAGATAGTAAGTTTATTTTGATATCTGCGGGGCTCCGAAATTGATTTCATTTATTAGATTTATTTAGCCTATCACATTTTGCGAAACTTCGTCATAAAAATACTGTTAAACGAAACTCATATATATTGGAGCAGTCAATTCTTATTATTTCGTTTCAGGTAACATTAATGTAAAATAATCACCGATATATTACACATACAGGTTTTAGTTTAGACAGACTTAGCTAATCAGACTGATATTATAAAGCTGAAAGTTTGTGAGTATGTGACTGTGTGAGTGTATGTTTGTTACTTCTTTATGGCTAAACGGCGGAAGCGATTTTAATAAAATTTGGTATAGAGTTAGCTGACAACCTGGATTAACACATAGGCTATAATTAATAAAGTGTTACGCGGGTAAAACTGCGGAGCACAGCTAGTAACATATAAATGGTAATGGCGAAATATGCCCGTTTGGCTTAGTCCACGGGTACCTGGCCTAAGCAAACGCGCATTTTTTTTTTCATAATAATATATTATACTTATAGAATATGATATATATTCTGTCCAAGTGTTGTCATGATATACTTTGCTTAGGTCCCGTAAATCCATCTGTTCTGACTTTGCGAGGCAATGTCTTTTTACTCCTATACATTGGTAATGTAAACAATATCATAATCTCCTTTTTTATATGAATGTCTTGTGATCTACCTATAATATGCAATGTCGGCAATTCTTTTCATAATATTTTATTGGGCTGAGCATTGATAAGTCAGCGATTAGGGGGGGGGGGGGACTCTTATTTTTACACATAGAAGAACAATATATCTACTGTTTGTTTAAGATTTTATTCAGAACTGCCCTTGCACTATATTCCTGAAATAGTTTCTAGTAGGATAGCCTAAAGTTCCTATATCCTGTTCCTATATGTAGTTAGTATTGATTCCAACATCGATAGTGATCACAAATGTAGGTGCGAGTATCCGTAGGAATTCGCGTAACGAGATGAGTATTTGGCACTTAAGCAACGTTACCATTATACCTAACAGCATATTGTCGCCACTTGCTGCCAACCACACAGCTTATTAGATTTTACTCCTTTAGTGCTGACGTTAACGAGACCAGGCTATCTGTACGTATAACACTTTTAGTAATGAAAATATAATATTTTAGCAAATATGTTATTCAGCTAATATTCATCATCTTTCTTCTTCTTTATTTTGTTCTTTAACCGATGTATACGACCATCGCTAAAACATCGTATTTTTTATTTGTGTTACTATACATTATTTATTTAATTATACAACACGAAATATTATAAAACCAAAAAGACCCTCTCTGACTGCTTGAAAATGACCGTCATGCTTTTAAAATGCAAATGGACTGTTTCACATTTTCGATATCAAAGAAATATATGCAAAGGTTATTTTGTTATAATTTTATAAAATTGTACCTACGTAAGTGATCCAGCAACAAATATATCCATGATTTATTTGAATAAGTGTAGATTAATATAATTTAGATAATGATAAATATTATTTTATATCAAATATTTAAACCTTGAAGAAATTTGTAGGGACTATATTATTTTGTTACAATGTAGGCGTTAGAATGTTTTTCTGCTGCTCAATTATTTATGTGAAGGCAGTTATTACGATGTAAAAAACACAACCATCCCCAGATCATTAGGACTACGGAAAAACACAAAATGAGAGAAACCTTTTGGGTGTAACGTTACGGTGAACAAATGCTTAATTTGTGATTCAGGTACAGCTTTCTATGGCATTCTAAGTGTTAATGTTGTACTTTTTACGATCATTTTTGATAAGGAGTTTCACTGTTTTGTTTAAATGACTATTTAATGCATATATTCGCCTGAAACTCGCCGAACGCTCATTTAGAAAAAGCTTCCCCACAGAAATATTCAGAATCAAACCGAGTTTAAAAGCTACGCTATGAATTTTAAACTGAAAACTACATTGGATATGAGCAGAAAGGCGAGCGTTGTGTAAACAGGACGCTGTTTCCGCGAGTAATATTTGAAAAAAATGCCTCTGAAAGGATACTGCACCGACACTGGAAATAAAATATTTGCCTGCAAGAATAGTACCTAAAAGTTTAAAAAGTATGTTACAAAGAATGTTGAATAACACAACACCTTATCATTGTCATAAAAAGGGTTCAGCTTTTTACAGTATTGCGCATACCTCTTTATCTTACTATTATCCATAATTGAATTGATTAATTGAGATGGAAAAGACTGATTAGACTGAGATTTTGGTCACAAATACCAATCTCAATGGAAAATCCCATTTGCAGGATATATATTATATGACACTCATGTGTGCGAAGAAAGATCAGGAGCTTACATGCTCTCTAAGGCATGGCAAAGTAACACAATAAAGTTTCTACTACGGGCTGTTACTAAGAATTTTCCTTGTAAAAATCCACATATAACGGAGTCCCGAACTAAAACTCTTGCAGAGGTGTTTGAGTATTGTGATCGAATCCGTGACTTAATTATTTGAGGTTAAATACTCTACCGCTACACCGACCAGACAGTCAATGTACTATGTAATGGGTATAGCGAAGGGACGAGCCACTGATAAGAAAACCGCCGTAGGCTCGTAGGGCCTCGCAGACAAAGGACTTAGTTTGTTTTCAACAAAACACAAAAGAGAGCCCTAAATAAGCACAAACAACACATGTAACGTACAAATTACATTGAGCAATTTCAATTTATCTTTACAACCGAATCCATTACCTTAATTTCTTTTCTATTGATACTGTGAAAATAGCACTGATTTTATAAAAAAAAAAACATTCTTTCCGCAAAAGGTATGTATACATTTTATTTATGAAAGATATTTTGCCATCTGTTGAAGCATTCTTTTGTAACCAGAAAAAAGAATCAGTAATATTTAGTTACGTGGGAATGGGTAAAATGTATATTTTAATTTATCTATGCTAATAAGAATATTCCCACTTCCAATATCAAGTGTCGCAGATTCCAGACGCAATAATTAAAACAATGGCGTCTGCTGTACTTTGCAATGAACACAGCAGAAGGAAAACTATTATTTTAAAATCGTACCAAGATAATTAATTCAATTTAATTACGCTAACCTATTATACATCTTAATTGTTTCATAATCTTATGTATTTTACTTATATTTACTGTCTTATCAAAACAATCAACACAGTCTATTTCTTACTTGTCTTTATCCAATTATATTGGAGCTACAGCTCCATGGCCAACCCATTGCAGTTGGCAACCAAAAATACTCATGGCTATGGCCATCATCGCAACCCATACGGGTTTAGTAACTAAGATGGATAGATAAGGCGTCATATTCTATTTTGCTCCTTTATTTTTATTAATTTAAATGAACCTGAAGTCTGGTTTTATAATCTATGACAATTTCAACAAATGGCTTAACTTGCTAACCAACACACAGACGGTAGTTCATCAACCAAATAGAGGTTGAAACAAATATATTTTTTGTACACAAAGATGGTTTAGTGCTGGAACCGAAACCACTACCATGGGGACGCAAAGGTCATACCTCGAACACTATACCATTCTCTTTGATACCTTCAATGTTTTAGTCATATCTTACAAACCTTTTTAATAGTGTAGAATCAAATAGTAATATGGGCAACGATACAATAGCGCACATAGCGCATAGCGCGAATAGTTTACATTAAACTTTTAACTTCAGTTTAATGTATTAAAGTTTATAAATTTGCATAATTGTCATTTGATACTACTACTGGTCAGTCAAGAGTTAAAACCTTGGTTATCGACATTGGCAACATCGGCTGACCGCCGTATCCCGGTTTGAAACTATAACTCAAAACTAGTCAGCTGACAGCTGTGTCTTTGCTAAACATCCGATATTGTGCTAGAAATCAAACTATAGATCAGAGTTGGGTGGTCATAGAAGCATCTAGGAATGTAGTTCAGTTAAGTTCTTGAAGTATATGAAACATGATATAAGACAATATATACTACGATGGAGCGTTAGTGCCAACTTTAATGTATGGAAGTGAAAGTTGGGTATGGCACAACAAGAATGAAAGTAAAATAATGGAAATGAGAGCTCTGAGAAGTATGTGTGGTGCGACTTTGAGAGACAGAATTCGAAATACTGATGTAAGAGAGCGTTTTGGTGTGAAAGAGGATGTAGTCACAAAGATTGAAAAAGGAATGCAGAGATGGTTTGGCCATTTAGAAAGGATGAATGGAAGAAGATTGACCAAAGAAGTATACCTGGCCTGTGTGAATGGAACAACCGGAAGGGGTAGACCTCGTCGAACATTCTCTGATCAAATCGGAGACGTTCTCAAGAAAGGACAGGTCAGAAGTACCCTAAACCGGCGACCATGTATGAAGAATATAATGACAGTAATCGAGGCAAAAGACGTGTGCAAAGATCGTGACAAATGGAAATCCGTTGTCTCTACCTACCCCTCTAGGAAACAGGTGTGAGTCTATGTATGTATGTATGTATACTACCTTATAATAATAAGTGTAAGGAGTCTCCAAACATCAGATGTAGATTATAAAGTATGTTGTCGTAAAAGAGAAAATAATAATATTTTCTACACGGATTCTGAAGTCGAGCAAATTATAAACAAAATAGTCTGAAGTTTTGTTTGTCCTTACTTGTACCCAGTAGTAACAAACAAAACTTCAGACTATTTTGTTTATAATTTATAATCGGTAACTCAAAAAGTATGAAGTAAAATAAAAACCGGCTAAGTGCGAATCGGACTCTCCCATGAAGGGTTCTGCAGCAGCAAGTATTTCAGTTGATTAAATGAAAGGTAAATTGCGGTTTACGATTTATGAAGCATTAAAAAAAAACTACTTACTAGATTTCGTTCAAACCAATTTTGGTTGTTAGTTTACATGGTAATGTACATTATGTATTTTTTTTAAGTTTCACCATTCCCTTATTTTAGAAGTTACAGGGGGGGGGGACTCATTTTTCCACTTTGGAAGTGTCTCTCGCACAAACTATTCAGTTTAGAAAAAAATGATATTAGGAACCTCAATATCATTTTTGAAGACCTATCCATAGATAGCCCACATGTATGGGTACGATGAAAAAAAAATTTAGAGTTTCAGTTCTATGTATGGGGAACCCCTAAAATTATTATTATATTTCTATTTTTGTGTAAAAATTTTAATGCGGTTCACAGAATACATCTACTTACCAAGTTTCAACAGTACAGCTCGTATAGTTTCGGAAAAAAATGGCTGTGACATACGGACGGACAGACACACAGGCAGACAGACAGACATGACGAATCTATAAGGGTTCCGTTTTCTGCCATTTGGCTACGGAACCCTAAAAATGCCTGTACCATAGAAACGGCAGCGCCATGCGTACAGACAACTGATTTTAAATGTTCCGCCATGCTTACCGGGCTGTGTACTGATGGTGTCGAATATCAGAATATCATCACCCCATCACAACCCGTGCGGAGCGTAGAAGTTGACCCGAGGGAATATCTACCAGAGGACGGGCAGCAGCTTTCTTCTGAGTACTATCACCATTTTACTGCGATCGTCAATCCGTCTGCCGAGCGTGGCGATTATGTCATTTCCTAAGATGATTCTTGGGAGAGGCTTATCGAGCAGAGGCCTTAAGACCGTCAGAATTTCTAGACGGTGTTAATTATTAATTTTAGTACGTAAATAAATAAAGTAGTATAAATTGAAATTCATTTGATATTTTTGATTTAGAAAGTTTGTTAATCTCAATATGATATGAAGCGGCGCTAGTTAAATACAAAACTCTTGCTTCGTTATATTAGTTATCCTTCACGTCGATTATAACTTACTTACTTTACGTATGGTCAGCGGCTATATTTTTGAGAGCAACCCCGTAGTCGTGAGTTCGATTCCCATAACTTTATAAAACATTCCAAATTCCCTTAACTTTATACAATTCATTTAAAAGATGTCTGAAAAACTGTTGCTTTTTTTAAATGGACAACGCTCGCACTAGCGTATTAATCCCTGTGTCGTGAGGTACTTTACAAACCTGGACTGAACGGTAAGTACATACAGACTCAGAAAAGCCGTTTATGGGTCACACAAATAGTTGTCTAGCATCCTGCGCGGAACCCGGGGCACGAAAAGACGAGGCGACTGTTTTAACAATCTGTACGAATATAATAAAGATAAAATGATGAAAATGTCGTAGTCAACTCAGCACTTTCAGTTCTTGTTTCAATAACTCAGTCATGGAAATTAGGGCTTTAACAACTGCGAGCTCATGAATGTGAAAACTCAATGTAATGTCTCTAAAGGAAAACTACAACAGCATAATTGACTCCTAGCATGATCCATCAAATCAACCTTAGCCATCGTTTTAATATTAATTAAGTAATTTAAATTATAAATACCTGTAATTTGGTATTTTTTTAAATATTTTAAGAAAACGACTAAAACAAGATCCAAATAGATATATTATCTACATTATACTTCAAAACATTATTCGTTTGATCTCGTATGTACGTTTTAATTTATTTTAAATATTCATTAAACGTGAGTAAATAAATAAAAGAGATGCTCAAATACAAATAAAAATGTTTTCATCATTCCAAGTAATTTTTATATTGATTAAAACATCTAAGGGTATTAAATACCTATAACATCATGTACATGATAGCATACCTAATAATTCATGTAAAATATCGTAAACTGAGTTACAATATTTGCTGTTGAAATTTAAAGCCACTATTCCTATATAATAATAATAAAAAATATTCGCTCACAACTAGAGGTTTTCACCGGTCCTTAAATGATCGGAGAGGTTAAGCAAATAGGCTCGCGGTCAGTCCATAGATGGGTGACCACCAAAGTGGTTTCATTTCTGAGCGTCTACATGCTTCGGGTGCACGTCTACGGTATTCAATGGCTGGGTCATGCCAGTGTTGATATAAAACAAGCTTCGGCTGACTCAAGTTTACAGTTACCCGCATACCACATGCTTCATCCTCGCTCATCGGTGATGAGGCTGTACTTCCCGTGGAATGTTGGAGGTTGAGCATTTTATACTTTAAAAACCTTCAGGAGTGCGAAGTTGCCTTGTTTTTTTTAAATTATTCCCACTTTATTGGGGAATAAGCGCCCTGTACCCCTTGCATGGCAAGAGTCCTTTTCCATATTATTTTATACTTTTCTAGCGGTTTGGTTTTTTAGGGATCCGTAAAAAAACGGAACCCTTATAGATTCATCATGTCTGTCCTGTCTGTCTGTCCTGTCTGTCATGTCCTGCGTGCCCTAATGCCTACACGTAACAAGAACTCATGGACGCTACTGACAACGCTCAACTCGTAGCTGAATTCTGGGCTGACTTAATTTAGATTGCCATCGACACGCTAAGAAGATGTCTGTCTGTCTGTCTGTCCGTATGTCACAGCTACATTTTTCCTTAAGTATAAGGACAATACTGTTGAAACTTGGTAAGTAGATGTATTCAGTGCACCGCAATAAGATTTTCCCACAAAAATAGAAAAAAAAGCAATTAATGGGAGTTCCCCATTCTTAGACCTGAAACTCATTTTTTTTTCATCAAGCCCATACATGTGTGGTATCTATAAATAGTTCTTTAAAAATGATAATGAGGTTTCTAATATAATTTTTTTCTAAACCAAATAGTCTGCGCGAGAGACAATTCCAAAGAGGTAAAATGTGTCCTCCCCTCCCTGTAACTTCTAAAATAAGAGAATGATAAAACTAAAACAAATTATGATGTACCACCATGCAAATATACCATGCAAACTTCCACCGAAAATTGATTTGAACGAGATCTGGTTAGTAGTTTTTTAATGCGTCATAAATCGTAAACCTCAATTTCCCTTCCATTCAATCAACTACTACATGAACTTTTATATTGTTACTTGTTGCCACGGAACCCTTCATAGGCGAGTCGGACTCGCACTTGGCCGGTTTTTTATTGTTTGTTTCGATTTTATGGTTTTGCAGTATTGTGGTATTTTATTATTTTGTGGTTTTGTTCGTTACTATTTATTTATGTTTTATTTTGACCAAAAACCATAAATATTTATCAGCCGCAGACACTTAATTTGTATGGTGATGTCTCCTAGGTAAGCTCCCAAGATATTAAACATTTAAGGTGGGCTTTAAAAAATGCGATTTTGGAATATAGGGATATGTTGGTTTTTTGTAGTGTACCGCGGCTACCACGTTATACCACGTACAAACATTATATGGCGATACTGGTCCCTCTACATTGCATCATAGATTTTAGATCTGTCAATAAGTTTTGTAAAAAAAATATATATTTGTAGAACTTATAATAATGGGATTTTAATGTTGATTAGATAAGGGATAATGATATCAACTACAAAAGTAAAAATAGTAGGGCAGCTATCAACGCCCGCCTCCAATAATATAGAGACTGCTCCTGTTATAACGCATATATTAACTCCTCTCTGAAGACAACCTCAGAATTATGATGATATATAGAAGCGACGGCCGCTGGAGAAGAAAGGTTCTTGAGTGGCGACTACAACACAGAAGAAGCAACATAAGCAGGCCTCCCATAAGGTCGACCGACGATATTTCAAAGGTAGACAATAGGCAAGGCGGTGAATACGGGCATCGCAAGACTGACGGAATCGTAAAGATCTTTGGAGGCTTTTCTCAAGCAGATGATGATGATATGGTTGTTTTTAAATCCTAACAACTTTCATCATTCTGTTTTATATAAAGCTGTTAAAAACCATATCTAAATTAGTCACAATCTAACAGTATTTATCAACCACTCATGTACTAATCAAATCAATTTCAACCATAATGCTGTGTCCAGACTTTTGTGATTTTGCACTTAAATATAACACACATATACATACACACATGTATAGTCTGACAAAGAGAGTGAATGTAGATATTGTATAATCACTCAAATTCTCTGTTTCAGACTTTTAGTCACAGTTGCAATGGCTATCTAGTCGGCAGCATTGATAGTTTCCCTACGGATTGTGTGTTGCACTCGTATAATTAATTATCTTTGGCACTCACGTAAGTTCATCTCTTGAAGTATCAGGAATATCAATAAATTATGAAAATTATTGTTTAAGATAATATCACGAACCAATTAAATTTATGTGAGCGATTTGAAAAAAAGGGAACATAAAAGCGTATCTTCTAATCTTATATGTACATGCTTCAAGAACAATCAGAACTACATAACCGTCATACTTTACATTGCTTGATTATTTTAAATATTGTGTTCTAGATGTACCTCTTATGAATCATAGCTTACATAGGTTAAGTAATACGAAAAAGTAAAGAGTAGTTTACTCAAGAGTAATGTACTCAAGAGTAAACCCCTCTCGTACAAATGCGGGTAAAAATCAAATCGAGTAACTCCGCAAACGATTGTTTAGTGAACTGGAAAAGAAGAAATTATTATTAAGTTTGATTTTGCTCGTGTGGAATGCCATTCAGCGAGCGCATGTGCAGCGGAGCGAAGTTGTGAGTCAAGTCCTTTCGTAGCAGGGCCGGCCTACAGTCGCGCCTCGAACCACTAGGCGGACGCACGTAGCACGTCTACGCTGCTACGCACTACGAACTTCTACATTGAACTTGCTACGCCGTAGTATGCCGCGCAAACAGTGAAGTTTTTTCGCTAACATACAATGTGTCTTGAATGATGTTGTTGGGAAAACTTTTGTTCTATATACATTTCGGACTTGTCTTCCATGTTGTGATTTGTTTTAAGGATTCCGTCGGTAAGTTATTAATGTCCATAAATGTTATACAATACAAATATTCAAATTCCAATAAACTAAAGAACATAATGTCGCTATTAAATATAAAACTAAAAATTGTGACTTAATTTGAAGAAGTAATTGATTATGAAATATGACAAATAGACACAGGTTATCAAGATAACACTAAATTCTACAACCTTCTTATATATTTTTGTCTGAGTGACAACATAATTATTTGTCAATACAATTACTTATAACATAAATTTTCTTCCTCAAATATCGTGACTCGACGATATAACATTCTTTTAATATTTAGGCCTCGTCGTTAATGAAATTATAATTCGCTTTGCATTTAAATTGTTGTTATTAAGAGCAATCAGAATTTTTATGGGCCTCATAAAAACTTGAGGAAGTATTAAAAATCATAAAAAGGTATTTAAGAATATTTGAAAGTGATATTTATATTAATTTGTAAAGTTGATTGCCACACAAACATTCAAAAGAAGTAAAATAATTTCAATTGTGTTGTAATTATTTAGTAACAAATCCGTGATCAAGATTTTACATTCTTACATTACATATTATAGAATCTAGAAAATCTATATGATTTAGATTTTTTTATTTAATTTTGATTGTTTGATACAACTGACAGGCGACAAACTAAATTTTTAAGCAATCAAATGTTCATACCAGTATATGGATGCTATCTCTGTTATCTTTTAAACCATTTGATTTAATAAAAAACAAACAGAACCAGAAATCTAAACTAAAAGATCTTTCTTTTAATAAAAACAGCAGTGCTAGATCAAAGTGCTTAAGAGCGCTGTTTAACCGTTGCAATTTATATTCGAATTTACTAATATTATTAATCTATTCGCTATTTGTTAGATAAATTTATTAAATTAAGTTGGTACCTACCAACTCAATTTAATAAATTTATCAAACAAACAAACATGGTGTACATACACTATGTTCGTATTTAAAACATAGCATAACATAGTATGGATTATAAAGTCCGTACAACAATTATAATTTATTTATGCTAGATGCGCCTCGCAATATAACCCGCACTTATTTCATCGAAATCCAGCCAGCCATATTTGCTGAATGAGTGAGAAAATAACCAAAAAAAAATATTTTACAGGTGGTACCCGTATGGTATTTAACCTGTAAAATAATTTGTATTTTTGGTAATTTTTAAATAGTTTCGAATAAATTGGAATATAAATTGCAACAGTTAAACAGCGCTCTTAAACACTTCGATCTCGCACTGCTGTCTTTTTAAGAAAGATCTTTTAGATTAGTTTTCTTGTTCTGTTTGCTTTTTAATTAGATTAATATATTTAAAGATAACAGGGATAGCATCCATATACTGGTATGAAAATTTTATTGCGCAAAATTTTTCTCTTAGATACTATAAGCTTCGTCTGGGAATTCCGTAAAATCGCTCCATCCGTTTTAACACCGAATTTATATATTTATTGGTTACATACAACATCCAATCCATTATATTTATTGTAGACTATAAGTTAATTTTGGGTCCATACAATTAGGATACCCACTATATGAGAAATTTTGCACTCTAATCTAATTTAACTCAGTTTATGAAACACTTCGCTGTAAATAAAATGGACTCTGCCAATAAGTGCTTGAATAAAAATTTAAATGTACAGTGTTTCAGGGCTAAAAAACTATTGGTCTAAAGCCATCTGCATTCGCCAATTACTGTTGGTCTGAAAAATTATATTTTAGTTTTTAATATTTATATATGTAGTAGTATAATACCTTGTTATTTGTTTAAGGATAATGTAAAATGTATGATAAGACAGACCAAATGATATGAACTGGGCCATCCGATTTAATCTATTCTTCTATTAATTGTATGAAATATTTTCTACTACTACTACGACTACTACTATACTACAGTACATTAGTGAAAATAAAATAAGATTAAAAAAACCTAGACACGATTATCATCCTCCAAAATTACATATATTAGGTCTTTACCTATGAAATTGCCGTTCTGCAGTACTGGCCATTTCAAATCAAAATAATTTTTGTTTGGCTAAGAATTCTAATTTCAAATTAATTTTATTTTAAAAACATGGATTCTTTTTTAAAAGTAGTCATTTCTTTATTGATTAGTGTTACATTTTCATCGCATTGCAATCTTTTTCGTCATCATGGATACGTTAAAAATTCGAGTAATTATGGAATATGAGTACCGTCGTGGCAGCAACGCGGCACAAGCGGCACGCAACATCAACGACGTTTACGGAGCTAACACTACAAACCAACGCACCACCTGTTATTGGTTTGCTCGCTTCCGTTCTGGAAATTTCGACCTGAAAAATGAACCTCGCGGTCGTCCGAAGACTTTGGTCGACAATGACGAATTAAAGGCGGTTGTGGAAGCTGATGATACACAATCTACGGCTGAATTAGCAGCAGCTTTCGACGTTAGCGTCAAAACAATATTGGTCCATTTGCGTCAAATTGGCAAGGTAAAAAAGCTTGACAAATGGGTGCCCCACGAACTCAATGATCGCCAGCGCGAAGTACGCGTCGAGACGTGCCTTGCACTGCTCAACAGACACACAAATGAAGGAATTTTGAACCGCATTGTTACCTGCGATGAAAAATGGATTCTGTTTGATAACCGCAAGCGCTCAGCAAGTTGGTTGGATCCTGGTTCAGCACCTAAACAATGCCCTAAACGAAAACTTACCCCTAGAAAAGTGATGGTCACTGTTTGGTGGTCTAGCGCCGGTGTGATTCATCACAGCTTCTTACCAAACGGGGTGAGCATTAGTGCAGATGTGTACTGTGAAGAACTGAGCACAATGATGGAGAAGCTGGCGCATCTCCAACCAGCATTGGTCAATCGCTCGTCTCCGCTGCTCCTGCACGACAACGCGCGACCTCATACTGCACAGCAGACGGTCTCCAAGTTGCAAGAACTGGGGTTGGAAGCTCTCCGTCATCCGCCCTACTCACCAGACCTTGCGCCTACAGACTACTACTTTTTCCAGAATTTGGATAACTTCTTGGCGGGAAAAAAATTCAATACCCGAGAGGCAGTACAAAATGCCTTTGAAGAATTTGTTGCCTCCCGTCCAGCTGATTTCTTTAAGAAGGGCATCAATAAACTGCCACTGCGATGGCAAAGATGCATTGATTGCATGGGTGATTACTTCGATTAATACAAATAAAAAAATTCATGAAAAAAATTCGTTTAAATTTTTTCATACAAAACGGCAATTTCATAGGTAAAGACCTATTATTAATTAAAGAACAATGCTCACAATGTATGGGGAAAAAACCCAGGCCCGGCGCAAATAAAATGTATCTCAGATTTTAAGTATTTATATGTGACATAATATTCAGTAGGGGGCATTACCAAAATCTTTTTTTAAATGTCATAAATTGCTAGTTGTTTTATGTAAGGAGCTTCAAAAATGTGATTTTTTTTTAATTATTTCTTTCTTTACAGTGCGTCTCCGCCTTGCAACAACCACTGAGAATATTATAATGGTTAGCGTAGTATGTTAAAATATATGTATATACATATTTCCATTAAATAATTCTATTTAAAAATTACTTTTACGAAAAAAGGATTAGCAAAATATTACGTTTAAAAACGAATTTTTGGCTATATTTTTTTTTAGTATGAAAGTACTATTTTATAATAAGAATTTGAGATATGTACCGTTTGCGCCGGGGCCTGGGTTTTTTTTGAGCATTATCCTTTGTTACTTTCTTTGTTTATTCGATTACTCGTCGGCTACATAATCGCACACCGAAAGGAATTTCACTGGTGTAAGACCTGTCAAGCGGATACTGGTCTTATTAGTTGTCAACTTCTGTCAGATTTTAAAACCCGGCAACGATCGAATAAATATTCTAGATTATTTGGGGCCTGTTGGCGTGGTTGGCAAATGCTTGCTTTTCACGCCGGAGGTCGGGACATAAATTACATCCAGAATCAGAACAACTATTTATGGGTCACACAAATAGTTGTCCGGCGTGGGGCTCGAACCCGCGCCAGGAAGCGGCGAGGCGACTAGATAGTCGCCTCGCCGCTTCGTGTCGCGGGTTAATTGCTGCACTTGTAGTGCAGCGGCTAAGATTAGCCGCGGCACTACAAGTGAAGATACAAGTGAAATGAAGATGTTTTTTTTAAATAAAATTAGTGTTAACTCATTTATAAAATAGCCACTAGGTATTAAACAAATACCTACTAAGTTGTTTAATGAAACTATCGTTTCCAATTTTTCTTCAAATGTTATTCTTTTTATTGTGATTTTCTCATCATAATGTAATTTCACTTTTTCCAATTGACGCGGTAAAAATAAATAGTACGAAATACTATGTATACTATAACGAAATCCTAAACAGCAATAACATTTTTTGTCACGCTCAGCGTGCTGATTGGTGATCTCAATCATCTCTTATAGGCTCGCAGGTGAATACCGCTATTCTTATTCATCCCTTATTTACCTTCATAACACCCGCGGGTATACGGTGTCCGCAGAGATATCAGAAAACACACTTACGGTATTATTAGCTAAAGCTTTCGCGACACGTAGGACAGCTGTTACATCTTCTTATTTTTTTAATAAATTTAATAAAGTATCTTATTTGAGAACATGGGCCTGATTGTATTTTGCCGCTATGAGGAAAATGGGATCGGTAGTTTTGCGAAATAGTAGAATATGAAAGAAATTTCAGGTATACAAACTTATAATATCACACGTATGAACTACGAATGATGAAACTTTAACAAAACCACAGGCTTTGTATAAAACTATTAGGCTTTGTTTCAGTTGAAACTCACAACCTCAAATTTTCTTTGTATGCTTTGGAGCAATTTTATTTTTTGCCTATATTTGTTTTTGCAATGCAGAAACGAATCGCGTTAAAGAGAGTAGGCCATTGTTATTCGCATAAAACATTAAGTCCGTCAGTGACAGGGAAATTAACGGAATTAGCATTGCTTTTATTAAACTACCTAAAATATACTAATAAACGAGAAATATTTGTCTAATTTCTTTTGTTAATTAGTGCTTTTGTTAATTTTAACGTAAATTGTTTAAGAAATTGATATATTTTTCGAATTTGCTCTTTGAATTGTTAAATGCATTGTCCTTTGTGCTAATCGACTTGACCTTCATAAAAATCGATTGTTAAAAGTGATTGATCTGTGCAACTTATTTGGACTGTGTATACTAATTTCCTGTGTAAAACCCTATTTTAAGTAAATGCTTCTATAGTAGGCCAAATATGAAATTTTAGGGAAGCAAATATCAAAATTAAGTGGTATAATAAGCCTTTTAGTTCTGCATGAAGGTCAATTATAATAAATTTTTTCCGTGTAGATTCTTTACATTTTGTCGAAGTTTTTACGCCGCCTAGTATTCCTCTGAAATGGCTTAACATCTGTTCCCAATAATTGAAATCGGGTTCAATATCTTACTGGACCCTCATAAGAGATGCAAAGAGATTACTACACTAATACAAACGAAGACCGCCCAACCACTTGCTTAGATTCTTAAACTAACCGATCGTACATAGACTAGTCTAAACAATTAAATATTAGCACTGTTATATTACAGCTATACACGATAACACAGTCACCTATCAAGTTTAATTCCTCAGATGCCAGAGAAAGAGTAACCCGACATTAAACCAAAGATGTCAGCGAGTACAAGATTAAAATGGCTTAAGCAAACAAGCAAGTGCTACAACAATCAAAAAGGCCCTTCAGGATTTACTTAACTCAATGTTCTTTGAAAACTCTTAACTTGCAGGTGAAATACCACAAGCATTGCACAAAAGTGGTCCTCTTCTGCAAAAAGGGGTTTAAATTATAGTTATTATTATTAATTATAGACCCATCTCACTGCTGAGCCATGATTAAAAAATGTTCTCGAGGGTCAATGGATTCAAGCCACGTAAAGCTGGTTTATAAAAGCTAGTTTTGCAGTAATATATATAGAAGACAAAAAATCGATAAAGAATATAATCAGCCATTATGCTAGAAAGCCTTGATTTGAGCAAAACCTGGAACTTGCTGAGCTCTTAAAGGGCCAAATTGATTACCAGTTAATCGAGGAATTAAAGTGTTTGTATGAAATCGCCACCTAGAAACCCACCTTAAAACCTATCCAACTGCTGTAAGCCGTGAGTTAAGGAGACGTGATATGTCTTCAACTGTTCACCGCTGCATAGGAAGTTGTATTGAAGCTTCTGGACTGGAAAAGATTTGGTATCGGGTACAATGCTCGATGACCTCAGTAATACGGAAAACATGTCGAACATCCATATTAAGCACACTGAAATGAAGATGGAGACTGCACTCATTGTTATAGACATACTTAATATTATAAGTTTCCCTAGAGCAAATTCAACTATTTTCAAATCAAATCAAATCGAATTTATTTGCATAAATCAGGTTACAATAGATGGTGTAATAATACATGGAATCCGCTGAATTATAACCCTGTGGGGGTGTGCAAATGTTGCTTACAGGTTGCAAGTAAATTTTTTAATATTTTTAAGATGCTATTTATAATCCATTATATAAAAATGAAATATGCTATTAATAATTTTAATATCAAAATCGGACATAATATTAATAATACGTAATATCAAAATCTTGGGGTAAGCCTTTGTCCAGCAGTTGACGTCTTTCGGCTGATATAATGATGATGATAATGATGAATGTCAAAATCAAACATGCTAATAATTATAACCCATAATGTCATAAAGTTCGTAAAAGATAAAAAATAAAAGTTAATAATATTCAGAATAAATGTAAGGAATGTCAAATTAGTGTAATATTGCAAGATGTTAAATCAGATATTAAAATGTAATAAAAAATTAAAGAATTACAGTCAATTAAAATTTATCTAGTAGAAAATCCGTGACATTATAGTTACATTTTTCGATAAGCAGGTTTCTTAATCTTAGTTAAAAAATAGTCACTTTTGTCTCTCTTATACTTATTGGCAGTTGGTTGAAATTTTTTGGGCTCATACAGAATACAATATTGTGCATTAAGGTAGTATTTCCTTTACGCAATAGCAAATGTCCTTTATCTCTTTGCTGTCGGTGAGAGGATTCGGAAGCATTTTGAAATAAGTTCAAGTTCAAGTTCCACTTCCACTTCGCAGCCACTTCGTATATGTATAAGCTAGGCAGGGTTAGGATTTTCTATTTTTTTAAATAGGGCCTACAATTGTTAGTATTTTCTAAAGAAAACATTGCTCGTATACAACGCTTTTGTGCTCTGAAAATTAGAAGTTTGTGAGTTGAGTTGCCTCAAAAGATGATACCATATCTAAGCACGGACGCTACTAATCCATGATATGCCGTTAATAGAGCATTTACCTTTAATTAATTCATAGAGTGCATAAGCGGATGTACTGACTTTTTTGCATAGCTGCTCGATGTGCTGCTTCCATGCTAAGTTACGATCTACCGTTAACCCCAGAAATTTAGTGGCGTCTATGTCCTGTAGGGGCTGGATGTTGATTTTAATATTAATATTCTCTATTTTAGGGGTTCGCTGACTGAATTGCATTAGAAGCGTTTTCTTAGTATTAATATTTAAGTTATTGGCATTTAACCAGTCAACAATTGAATTAAGAGAATTATTAATGTCATTTCCATAAGTATCGTTATCATTTTTGAGTTTAATAGTTTTAAATCCAGCTACGATAAAAAGAATCGTCAAAATTAAATCGGCTTTGAGATGCTACGCAACGTCTTTTTACCGCAGTATCTGAGTAAAAAGTCTTCGAATAGTGTGGTAAACCAGACGCAGCTTAGGCAAGCCCTCCTGAGGTGGACTTCTGACCTGGATCTTTGGAGGATCAATAGAAGTTGTTAGTCCGAAAGTCTACGCAATGTCCGGTCTTTCTTTACACGCATAAAGCAAGACCAGACATTGCGTAGACTTTCGGAGAAGTCCTTTCTTCTAGCAGTGGCCATTACTTTTTAATAGGAGTATGACTTTTTGCCGCGCACTACCGCTCTGTGGAATTAATTAGCTGCGGAGGTATTTCCGATCCGGTATGACATCGCAACCTTCAAGAAGCGAGCCTATTCTTTTCTCAAAGGACTACAACGCACTTGCGGCTGCTCCGGTGTTGCGAGTGTCTATGGGCGGCAGTGATCACTTACCATCAGGTGACCCACTTGCTCGTTTGCCATCCTATTATATAAAAAAATGTAACAAAATGTTTCTTTTAAAATACGGTTGAGTACAGTGTACGGCAACTTGTTAACGATTAGTCCTACCGAGATGTTATACGAAGCCTATGGGTAGTACGTAAGCCGGCTTAGCAGCACAGGGGTTGGGCCAGAGTTCCATCCTACAGTATGTACACGAATAAAGGTTAAATGCCCGGGGCCCGAGCGACATGTTGTGTGAACATAATCAGGGGTCGCATATATTTATTATTCAGTTAATTTTCCTAGTTTCTACCTTTTTATTATAAGCCCCCAATAGGGATGAATTTATGTCTAAAGTTTCCTCATGGGTAATTGATACACATGTGTACTTGAATGAATATTAAACTGCTGATTAAGCGTCAAAATTCCCAAAGTGGTAACAAGATTTGATTAAAGCCCTAGATAACCATTACTTTTTGTCAAAATAATATAGATTTGAACTACATTATTATTATTATATACAAATATAAAACGATTTATTGGAAAATGTAGTTGTAATACATTTTGCATTTGAAGTTAGTAAGAAGATATTTAAGTAGTGGAGAATTTCAACTAAAGAGACAACTGTCGACACAAAACAGACGTAACATTTCTAAATAAATCCAACTAGATAATCTTTGAAGTTAGGTTCTTATTAACTATATACTTGTGTAAAAGTTTTAGCACTATACTTTTTAAACTATACTAGCCCGTAAAGTATCCAAATATTTGATTTGATATAAAACTATATGATTCAGGTTATTTAAAACGAAGTAAAATAAAGTAAGCCTGTTATAATAATGTATGCCTTGGTAAGTAAAATACCAATAATTCAATAAAAGCTTCAGCTTTTGCGGTACTGTTGATAAAAATCTACACTTTTCAGACTTGTGTTGTTACATATGATTATTTGATATTTGCTAAGCTTCTTGTAAAACTTTTACGTGAGTATGTGATTTCTTCTAGATAACTAAGGAATGGACAATAAAGTGATTATAAGAGGGTAGTTGTCGGTGTACATAGTTTATAGTACCCATTGGTACTCAGTACAAGAGTTAATATATAATAACTATAAACTTACATATTACTGTTCTTTCAATGCATGCGAATGTTATAGTGATAGGTAGTAATCCTTAAGACTTTGCTGGAACTTAGGTAAACTTTATGCTTCACTCATGTTTGGCAACGCGTCCCACAAATAAACACTGTGAATAAGAAGGATTTATGTTTATTCTGCATATAGCAAAGATGTCAAAACCTTGAGCAATTTATAATAATAATAATAATAATATTCTGGGACACTATTAACACACGGTCATCTGATCCCGAACTAAGCAGAGCTTGTATTATGGAAACCAGATAACTGATATAATACATAGGTACACTACTTTTCTTTTGTAAATACATACTTATATAGATAATTACATCCAGACTCAGGACAAACAGACATGTTCATGCACACAAATATCTGTCCTGGGTGGTAATCGAACCCACGACCTCTGGGGTGAAAAGCAAGCATTTGCCAACCACGCCAACAGGCCCGTCTTTGAAGTATTGTCTCACATATGTCATCGAATATCATGGCTATCCACTCGTACACTAGTTACTAAATTCAAAAGGCAAGGGGCCTATTAGGTGTTGGCGTCTACAACACATATTGATGTTATATAAGAGTGGACTCAAGCGCAATAGGATCCTGTCAAGTCCTTAGATGTTACCAAGTAACGCATGACAAAGCAGATTCCGCTCAGTATATTCCGGCGGATTCTATGTGCACCTTACAAGACGGTGTACTATCTAGTAATATCTATGGAGAAACTTATTACATTGATTTGATTACCCGCTACAGTTAAAAAAAAGTCAATAAATCAAGTTATATTTGAATAATTTATCAATTTCCTGCTCGAATTAAACGTATTTTAACTTTATTTCGTAAAAAACGTACACTTAATGGTAACTAAAAATTGTAACAGTGCTAACAATATTGAAATGATAATTGACCAAGTATGTGGAGATTAGCGATAAAAAGATTAATATGAATGAGGTAGAGAATATTTTGGGGCATATTCTAATGCAACCCTTTGAAGATTCTATTTTTCCGTTCCCACCATTTATGTAGCAGAAGCATCAGGGAACTTTCTCTAAAACTGTAAAATTGAAACGATGATCATTACCATCGTTGCACTTTTATAATGTAATTTTATATTTATCTAATCGATTAAAATATACTTTAATCAATTAAATAAATAAATTACATTAAATAAATTACATTAAATAAATCTTTTGCATAAATATAGTACCTAATATTTATATCATAGTGTGGTTTTATTGGCATTTCGTGTACGTGCAACAAAGTTAGTTGTCCAACTAACGGTTACCTTAATGAGACCTGTACTAAACCATAAGGCCGCTTCGTTCATATAATATTAGTATTAAATATACTATAATATTTTATTTTATTTTTTGAATGCAATAAAGTGTAGTCTACTTTAAATCGTGTTACGTATATAGCAATTAGTAGAACATCTGAAAAAACCGCAACAAAATATTACAAACATTGCAATCAACTGACGCAATTTGTTTGAAGAGCCAAACATTTTTCCGTACATCGCCAACAGATTTTCTCATATACCAACTAAATTGGGTAGATTAAGTCCCTTGAATTTGACTACGTATTTATACTAAGCTAACTTTTAAGCACAACTTTGCTGCTTTTCTGCAAATACTTGCTAGGAAAACTGAGCCATTTTCTATAATAATTATTATGCATTCTGGATTAAAATCTACCTTAGTTTAAAAGTGTAGGCATATCCGGTGTGCATTTCAGACAGTAAGGGATAAGAAAGAAACCAAAACAAACACCACTTTAGAGAATTAAAGCTTTTAATATTTAGCTATGCCATATCAACAAATATACAAACAGTCACCTAATCGTTTCCTTGTACGACAATAATAGGGCAGTTAAATTATCATTGATTAACTAATAAGCTTTCGCTATGAATTTGTAACAATGTGGACCTCAATAAATCTTGGTTAACTTTGGCCTCAGTCCCGGTAGGTCTGCCTTCCCTGTTTCCTCCGGTCTCTTGTTCTTGTGTCATCTTCGATAAATCCTTTAAGAAAGCGTTTAAAGCGTTCGCTATTTGTTCAGTTGCAGTATTTATTTTAAAAGACTTCAAAGATACTTTCCGTAGTTACTTCGATAATAACTCCACGTTTTAATTGTGAACAAGACTTTATTTTTCTGCAAATAACCTTTGATGTCAGTGTTATATCTTTATTGATACATACGACTAATGCGATTTACTTTGTTTTGGTTTTACTATTCTTCTCAGTATTTAACAAACATAATAAAGATCTAATAATATACCATTAGCGTATTATTAAGACCGTTTACAATCCTTTCAATACAACGTCTTATTAATTAGTCGAATCATTGTTAGGAAAGAGGCTTCTTCCATCCGGTCACGTCGTCCAAACTTCCGGCCAGCCATTAAATTAAGAGCAACTAAACTTCATTTATCTCGGCTTGTTACTTCCACGGACGATAAGGTTCAGAAACACGGTTGGAAACTTCGACAAAGTTACAGCTAACTTCGGTGAAAAGCTATCGAATCACGCCGATCGTTCGAAAATTTGTTACTTACTCAATATTTTAAATAATCTTCTTTGCAACACTTCTTATCTCCAAAGTTTTCACTCTGTTTAACTTGCTTTGACAATGTTATAATAAATAGTTTACCTGCTTACAGAAGGAAGTCATTTTCTTAATGAATACATAAGTACCTACTGTTATTTTATCTGTACTAGAAAGTAAGCAGTCGCATATTATATTCCATATTTATACATTTGCATTCAGATACCTATATAACGTGTTTGATTATGATAATGTGACAATTATAAAGGACCTTATAATGACTTCAAAACATTTATTCAAATCAAGTTGCCTCCACTCTGAATAGAACTTCATTGACGCTCTAAATATAAGTTCTTCACACGTTATTCCAATATACAGTTCTTAGATAATATTTACGATACGTAACCATAATAGGCGACCTTAATTTGTAACTCATATCGATTTTCGTAGGATATTTAAAGTGAAATAAACTTCTTACATGGTCGGCTCGGTCGCGTGACGGGGCGCGTTTGAAGTAGGGCTGCACGGCACCCGGCAGGCGGCAGCTACTGATGCGATACGCAAATATTTATATCGGCCTTGCTGGCACAAGTCACTGCTTGAAAGCGTTGTCTTGTACCGAGCTCGTTGTAAAGAGAAAATATTGCCTGTCGATTCTATTCACAACAAAGTCACGGCACAAATAAATTGTGAGCGTTGCATAACGCCCATTGAAGGTATCGCCCCAAATTAAGATTAAGTGAGGCTTTACACAATATCGTGATTTATCGACTATATTTTTATACAAGAAAAAGCATTTTCACTTATTATTTGGCGTGATACACAAAGTTGAAGAAATATATGCAAAGATTTTAAGTAAAGGCTCAATAAGCCTGAAATATAGATTGATAGACTTTTTTTAAATGTGCTTTGAAGTCTAGCCTGAACGAGCTTATGTTATAATAACACATAGTTCTTAAAGCTTTTTCATTCCTCTTAATTCTTTTTGTAGAATATATTACTGTCATAATCATTTTAAAGTTTGGTATCTTGAAATATATCCCAAAAAGGAGCGTGGTTGTGAAATGTGTTGATGGGTTATTAATGCTTTTATTTGCTTTACCAAGTTCTCTATACATTCGTTGATTTTATAAAAATAAAGGGTGTATGAAAGTGACTTTATTTCAAATTAGAGTCAAGACCAAATCTTTATGACCGGTAGTTATATTAAATCGTTACTTATATTGCAACATTGTTCTGACACAGTTAGCCAGAGACTCAAATAACCAAATATTTATAGTAAGTTCCAGTAGCCGATCACCTCACAGTTGGTATAGATGCATAGTTGCGCTAATGTTAAAATAAAAACTAATTTTTATACCCTTACTTGCAATGCAAAGCGTAAATTTAATCGAGCAGTGTGTATCGCTCATAGCTTAATGCAGAGCGCCTGCCCCTGATTGATAGAGGGTGCTGGTTGAGACTCGCCGGACGTCTCAAAACTCTGAGATTAATTATTAAGTCTTCAGGTTCAAGGGAAAACGAATAAACCTAATGTATACATTGTACAATTCAAGACTTGTTCAACATTTCCAAAAAACTGTAATAATAACTGATATTTCCTTTTGAAATGTCAGAATTACTATTATATGAAATTATGCTGGAGTAAATATAAATCTAATAATAATAAATTTAAATGCACAGGTGGCTGATCATTTATATCTTTGCATAGGGTTTTTATATAAAAGGATGAGCCATTAGCGTATTAGCGATGAGGAAATGTTGGTGCAATTACGCATTTTTTTATTGGAAGAAATGCCTAATGGAGAAAGATTTCCTCATCCGCTAGTAATTAAAGGCTAAATTATTCCATACGATAACTGTGTAATATAGTTAGTTTAGTTTATGTTTCCTTTTATTTGTTGCAACATTAAAATTAATATTTCATTATATCTTCTTAAACATATAAAATATTAATTTTAAAATATGTAAGTATGTCATATATTTACAAAAATATTATTTTTACCGGGCAAATGGTTTTTGTGTGTTATAAATATAGAAGGATTATAAAAACCCTTCCAATTTTAAATAGTTCCAATTATTTAATTATTTATTATTTTTAATTATTTAATGAAAATCAAACAGACGTGTTCATGGACACAATCAAACCCGCAATCTTTGGATCAGAAGGCGGGACTGAGATAAAGCAGTGTCAAAAGAAAAAAAAACTCATTTTAAAATATCTTTCCTTTGTTATTGCAAATGAATTTCAGACTTGTTTAGATAAAAAAAAGCCCATTTCCAATAGGAATAAAATTATTTTGCCGTCTTAGTATTCATAATGTTCAATAACTAGTCCAACCATTTATACATTTATATTGCCTTCAAGAAATCCCCTACGGTAACTGCATATTTTTATTATTTATCTGTTATTGGTAACGTTTTCCATTAAATAAACTCCTGGTCTGTGTTTAATAATGAATAATGTCCTCTTTTGTCAACAAATGAATCTACATAAAAGGTTTTCCTAGTAAGCAGTATCACCGCAAGTCTGACAAATAGACAAAAGTAGTTTAAATATCTGCGCGGCTGGGTTGGCGGTAAGGAGCTGTCGACAAAGAGAATTCTGTCGTAAACAGAAATAGAGTAATCCACAATTAGCTACAAGACAAAACTAAACTTTCCATTATTATGGATTTAAGTTAGTATACTATACTATTCTATTCATTTATATAAACGTAGTTCTAAAAAAATACATCGATTACTTCTTCAAGATATACAGTACCTACTGTTAAATAATAATTTAATGGTTTTACGCAATGACTCTCTTAAAACTGCTGTCTTTTATAATATTTAATTTATTTATTCATTATTTAACGTTTATACCACGCCGTAATGAAAAATGGGTATATATTATTGAGGTTTAGTGTTATATTGAAACTAAATGTAATAAAGACGTAAAATTTGAGAGTAATATAATTAAAAACAAGAAATAAAAATAAAATATCATAAGCTCGGCCGAAGGACATCCAAAGATACAAAGATCTCTACAATTGCCGCTCTTGGGCTACCCGCTGCCAGCAAACCTCACAAGCTCACGTCACTCACGTCACCGCCGAAGTCTCCTTTTAATGGCCTCTTACGATAAACAGGTGTTACCGAAGTCTTATTCTTAACTCCAGGCTACAAGGGTTTGGTTTATCTTTATGCGGATAACACAAATAGTTGTCCTGGAGCTAACACAAAAGATATGGGTTCCGAAGTATTCCCCATATTGCGATACACGTACAACTTGAAATCTCAGAGGGTCCGGGTTTTAAGCGGCGCAGTCATATTACACTCTATATGAGTCTTTTAGAAACATTATTAGGTAATGATTAACAATAAAGAATACAAAAAGGTTGTGAAAAATGTTTGAGCTTCGTCACAAAAACTTAGTAAAGTTAAACGTAGATGAATTCAGTGAGTATACTTTAAAATCTTTTTAAATGTTTTATGCTTAAAGATTCAGAACAACCAAACCGGAAATGGACCCTAATTACCTAAAAACCTGTATGTAATACGACATGGTTTCCTCGTTAAGGGATGAAACTTTTGCATTTTAATTTGTATTTAAATGTGGGTTTGTGTTGGTATTACTTTGAGTACCATACCCACAATAACATGAAATTTTAATTAACCCAACATCATAATATTTATGTAAAAAATTTTAAATGCATTAACAATTTCTACCCGTATCAAAATAGACGAGTGATATTGTCACAGGCGATATTGTGTACCGGGTTCGGTTCCCGCACACGAAAACTATCCGTGTGACTCTTTATTTAATTTTTTGTTTCATCTATGTCTTAAATGTAATAAAAAAATCTTTTAAGACCTGTTTCCCAGCACTTTTTTTTTCGAATATAAGTACTACCTAACTATGTATCACCCAGTGTTGCTAGTGTGTCCCAGTTCCCTATTTTTTGGGGATTTTCTTTTTGCATTTTAGTTTAGTTGTTTATTTACTTTCTATGTAAACACTCAACTGGTGGGTGGACTTGAAACTTTTTTTTTCTTTCTCTTATTTTTTTTTATACTTTTATATTATATATTAATTTTACTATTCTGTCTGATTTTACTGATCTGTCATCAACGTATCAGCACAACCTCCGCCCCCAAATGCAGGTGAACATCTTTTCATCGAAGTAGAGGTAAATCACGCTAAATTACTCTTAGGCGTTTACTACTGTCCTTCAATGCGCATTGATTTCTTCTCCTCATTGGAAAATCTTCTAGAAAACTTAGTACCTTCTTACAGTCACACGATAGTCATGGGTGACTTCAATACCTCGCTCCTTGAATACAAAAGAGACACAAATCAAAATCCATAAATTTTACAGGACAGCCAAAACAAATTTTTGATACTGTTTTTTTTATAATATTTCATATATTTATTAATTAAATATAAGATGTTAATATATCATTAGATGCGTATTTTTTAGCTCTATTTATCTACAATATAAACGTTGTAATAGCTGTTTCCTATTAAGAAAAAAAAAGCATAAAAGTCCCTTTTGCATTCAAAATTTTAACCAATATTATAAAAAATATGTCAAAATTTAGACATAGTTTTACAAATAAAAATGGTTAATTGTACCTTTTTGGTAAAAAACCGTATCAAAAAGTTTAATCTTATTACTAGGTAAAAACATAAGTGAATGGACACCAGGAAAACATTGTATTAAAAAATCTAAACTAAAAAATCTTAACTTATTATTAAGTAATATAATTGAGATCAACTTGGCACGTAACTATTATTCAGTAAAATTAAACATCTCTCTAAAACAATTATATTTGTAAGAATAATAGAAAAAACAAGAGATAAAACTGTAATAATCATTGTCAAAATATACATAAAATAACCATAAAAACTCAAAAAATTATCAACTGACGACACTAATTTGTCTCTCTTTAACATTAATAATTTAAACAAAATACGAGATCAGTTCTAAAGGCACATAATTCAGTAGCAAAATATTATAGCTTATAATGTAATAATGCTATTGCACAATAACAATCTAAGTAGTCTTATAAAATCACAATTATTAACAATTTAAGGCACTTTGTGCGTAAAATTGTCTAAGTTACAATTTCTAATCGTTATTTATTATTCTTATGTAAATGTTTGTATGAAATTTATATGTATTTATTATCAAAAGGAACTTTTAAAATTAACTATTTTAAATATTATCACTATTAGGTATCTATTGTTAAAATTACAAATATTCGTAAAAGCTTTGGTAATACTTAGGGATGATATTTTTCTCAATAAGTTTAAGAATACCCTGTTTTTTAGTTTCAGTTATTTTAAGTTTTTGTTTGTACAGTTTTTTTGGCGCTATAGGATTAGCAGACCTTCTTTTTGTCAGCGTGGCTACCGAGGTATACTCTTCAGTTTCGTAAGAAGTCTTGAAGAAAAATTTGTTCTCATAATCTCGATGGACTTTAAAGTTTTATATCAGCCGATTTGACTTTTTGATTATGACTGATGGATGGCTGTGTTTCTATATTAGGCGACTGAGTATCCAAATTGACTGGTGATGTTCTACACGAGAAGGGCCCGGTTGGAGTGAAATACAAAATGGTTCGGCAATTACTTTTGACTGTATATCTCCTTCGGAATCAGAAGATCTTTCATGACTAGGTAGAAAAGGGATCTTCAACACAGTCATCTGAAGAAAAATCTGCAATTCATGAACTACTGGATGTTGATGATCGGCTGGAATTGGTATCCGAGTCATTATCAGAGTCGTTTGAACTGACACTCCAGTCACTCTGTTCAACAACTATTTTTGGCCTATTTGTGTCTTTGGTATTCGTTACACAGCTTACTTCACTATCTTCGTCCTCTTATATTGATAGGTTAAGTTGACTGTCTGCTATAGAATTTTTATCTGAAGAATCAATGGGTAACGTGACGGGTAGACCAAGTGCAGCTGGAGTATTAAAGAAAAAATAATTTTTCACATTATTGTGGCCAGGTAATGCTTGAACTTTTTCCGATTCTTGAACGGAGGTTGCCATATTCAACATTTTTCATGCTCTGTTAATTTAGTCAATCTGAAAAAAAAGCATCTTTAACGTTTTATAACTAAAAACACATGAAATACACACAATTCTATACATATATTATACAGTCCTTAGTACATACACCCAAAACATACATACACTAAAACATTCACACAATCAAATACATAACAATCCTTAATATGACATTTCCAATACTAATTTTCCAGGAATAACACCTTAATTATATTTAACAAGTTTAAGCAACCACCTCATATTTAACATTCAAATTCATAGTCAAATTCACAGAAAATATGGTGCAATGCATCTTAATCACATATTTTTCAACATTTACTAATATCTACCCATATTATTATAGGTCCCTATAAACACTCACTAATATTATTTAAAAAACTTTAAATTAGTGACTTCAATTTAGATTATATTATTAATTTACAAACAAATAAATACTATAATAATACAATTGTATGATTTTTAAGTTAAAAATCACTGAAGTAATAAGAATAGAACAAAATTAACATCAAAATGGTAATTTTTATTTTTAAAATTGTACCAAATCTAAATTATTATCATGCAAAACGGCCATATTTCTGGCCTTCCCATTCTAGCACGCTAAAAATAATTATTTATTCCAATATAATTTAATGCAAACGGGACGTATTTCAAAATATGCTACTGTTGTATTATAAAATATAATTATACTGAACTAATATTGGATTACAAAAAGGACGCATTTCAAATATGGTAATTTTGTATTACAAAATATAATAACAAATACTAATGTTAGAATGCAAAACGGACGTTTTCAAAAATATGGCACTTTAGTATTACAAAATATGGTTACAAATACTAATGTTAGAATGCAAAACGGACGTTTTCCAAAATATGGCACTTTTGTATTGTAAAATATAATCACACTTACCTGAAATTTTGAATCCAACACAGACGTATTTTGGATTGTGGTACTTTTTCATGCAACCGACGTGCGTTTCCGTTGAATCTCCGGGCGCAACTAACAAAATGGCGGTTTTGCACTGACATTACCTGTCAAAGTGAGCTAATGCAAAAAGGGCGGTAAGTCAGTGCAGCCATAATATAAGCAAAAATGATGGGAGTTTTTTTTATACTATAAAATATAGTCGGTTCAGGTGTCATTTTTGCAATAAAACGATTTTCATATTATTTTTAATTGTGGCCCTTTTGTATTCAAGGAGCGACCTGCTTATTAAAAAAAGACTTCCAAGCATCAAAGCTAGAATATCTTGTAGAGGCCAATAATCTTAACATCCTACCTCTGAATGCCACCCATAATTTTCCTAACTGCAATCCATCCCTCCTTGACCTCATCTTCGTTTCTTCTATGGAACACGTCTCTAAGCATGGTCAGTGCTCAGCGGACGCATTTTCATACCATGAC
Organism: Pseudoips prasinana; assembly: GCA_951640165.1. Taxonomy (NCBI): domain Eukaryota; kingdom Metazoa; phylum Arthropoda; class Insecta; order Lepidoptera; family Nolidae; genus Pseudoips; species Pseudoips prasinana. The sequence goes on from OX621245.1 coordinate 18,770,969, forward strand.
CTTATTTTTCTGTCCTATAAAGTTCGCCCCGTTAAGGCAAAACCTAAAATCCTAATGCAGCGTAATTTTGGTGGAATGGACCTCACTAAACTGCGGGAAGATGCAGGTAGTGTTGACTGGGCTCCTCTACTTGATAGTGACTCGATGGACAAGAAAATACATCATTTTAACTCCAAACTTGTCCAATTATACGATGTACATGCTCCGATTCGCGCTGTCAAAATGAAGCACCTTCCATCACCATGGCTAACAGAGGAAATTAAAATCCTACTGAACAAAAAAGTAATAGCCAAATCAAAAGTAAAATCTCGACCCAATGATACTAATAAACGGAAGTACATAGACATTAGGAATCGCTGCAATAAGGTATGTAGGAAAGCGCAACGCCAGCATTTTCATGAATCTGTACAGAACGGAGATCCAGCTCAGGTCTGGAAATTCCTTCAATCAATGGGGGTTGGTAGACAACGCCAAACTGGTATTCCCAAAGATATAGATATTAACAAACTTAATAAACATTTCTCGGCTTCGTCCAATTTCGATGGGACTATCAAAGCTACCACGCTACGTCACCTTTCTTCTCTGCCAACCCCTAACTATCCCGCATTTGTCTTTAGTCAATTTTCCGCTAGTGATGTTGAGAAGAGTGTACTATCTATAAAATCCAACTCTGTTGGATGTGACTATATCAGCCGTAATATGATAATTCCTATCCTTGTTGAAATCATTCCTATTCTGTGTCATATCCTCAATTTTTCCATATCCACTAGCGTCTTTCCATCCACTTGGAAAGATGCTCAAATTACTCCTCTGCCCAAGAAGCCAAACCCAACATCCTTTTCAGAATTTCGGCCCATTTCCATACTTCCTTTTCTCTCCAAAGTCCTAAAACGCCTAATCAGTTCCTACCTTTGTTCTAATAGCCTCCTTAATCCCTACCAATCCGGATTCCGTCCCGGTCACAGTACCACCACAGCTCTAGTCAATATTACGGAGGATATCAGGCAAGGTATGGAGTGTGGAAAATTAACGGTACTAGCGTTGCTTGATTTTAGCAATGCATTTAATACCGTTGATTTTAATATTCTTCTTGGCATACTACGCTCTCTTAACATATCTCCTATGGCAATTGACTGGTTTCGCAGTTACCTGGATGGTCGCCGGCAACGTGTTCGCATTGATGATGCTATGTCATCTTGGTGCAGTACGAGCACTGGCGTGCCTCAGCGTGGCGTTCTGTCTCCGCTACTATTTTCAATATTTATTAACTCTATTTCCTGTCAGTTAGATTCTTCCTACCACCTTTATGCAGACGACCTCCAAGTATACACACAAGCTTCATTAGAAACCATCTCAAATGGTGTGTCAATAGTAAATAAGGACTTGGAGTATATTTTTAATTGGAGCAAAGCCTATGGACTTCACGTAAACCCATCAAAAAGTCAGCTAATTGTTATTGGCAGTCCGCGAAAAATCACCTCACTTGACTGGTCGCAACTTCTACGAGTACTTTTTGACAATACTGTCATACCATACAGTACCACAGTGAGAAATTTGGGGATCTATTTTGACACATCTCTATCTTGGTGTCCTCAACTGCAACAGACAAGCCGCAGGTTATATGCAACTGCAGGAGTACTGCGTAGACTACGGAACTTTCTCCCTACCACCACTAAAATTGCGCTTGCTCAATCCCTCCTTCTCCCAGTACTCTATTACGCAGATGCCAGCTATCTTGATCTCACGGAAGACAAACTTGATAAACTTGAGCGTCTCCAAAACTTCTGCATAAGATTCATATTTGGCCAACGCAAATATGATCATGTATCCGAATTCCGAAAAAAACTCAAGTGGCTCCCTATAAGACTCCGCCGAAATACTCATATTCTCTCCCTGCTTTACAATATTTTGTTCAATCCTACTGGTCCCCACTATCTTAAGGAAAGATTTGAGTTCCTATGTGATTCACATTTGAGGCCCTTAAGATCATCGGAAAATCTGCAACTTAAAATATCGGGACATTCCACAGATTTCCTCGATAAATCATTTACGGTTCAAGCAGCTCGTCTGTGGAATGCCCTGCCATTGCCTATAAAACGCGCTCAGCCTATTACCACTTTTAAAAATTCAGTAAAGAATCATTACCTGACTCTGTAGATCATAAACCTGCTACTGTTTCTTTTCTTTTTATTATTATTTTCAAATCCTTACATTTGGTGTACCTTTTCTTATTTATTTATAGTATGTATATATTGATATATATAATATATAATTATTTATGTATTTTATTTACATATATATATATATATATATATATATATATATATATATATATATATATATATATATATATATATATATATATATATATATATATATATATATATATATATTTATATATTTAGTCTATGTATTTGAGTATTTATTTAAATTGAATTTAAAGTTATTTTACCGTACATTACTAGCCACTTTTCTCAATTGCTAATCTAGTCCATCCAACGGTTGTCTGGAAGAAATCGCTCTTATGCGATAAGACCGCCAATTGTACATAAATTGAAACTATGTCTATACATATAAATTTTATTCTGTGATGTGCAATAAAGTGTACCTATCTAACCTATCTATCTATTGTCATCAAATGGCGATATGAAATCGACTAACAGTCGACTTCAATGAAAATACCGGATCTTTTTTTGGGACTGGTCCCACTGCAACTCCTACAGGACCCACAGTGACACACAATGAAAAGGTTGCGAGCTGCAAAAGGCTTTGAGCGAAAAGGTCCAAGCACATTCCAGGGTAACGCTGCAAATGTCTTGCATCCCGTAACGAATCCGTAGTTATCGTAGTTAAGCAGAAAGAAAATAGGAGGAGTTGGAAAACAGGAGACATGTATGTTATGTTATTTTTTGTATGTTATGTTATGTTTTGTTTGTTAGAGTCTCAGAAAACGAGATAATTTCAATTAAGGTTCCCATCAATTGATCTGATGTAGGTAAGTGTTACTTTAGTTGATATAATCTTAAATTAGTGCGCCAGATTCAGAATGCTTGATTGATCTAAGCTGATAAATCATCCTAATGGAATTTACATGTTTAAATTAAATAAAGCCGAAATGCGCGCACTAGGGATGTCCCTATGAAATGACACATTTTACAAACGTACAACTCATTGTCACAAAGGACAACTATTTATAGCTCACTCTCGAGTTACCCCGTAGGTAGTCCCTTCACTAACATCAACTTATTTAATCGCCTTATTTACTGAGCCAAGTGCAGTAGGTAATGTTCATTAATTTCTGGTTACACGTTCATAAATTGAATAATACTCCTGTATTATTCAATTTATGAACTACACGTTCATAAATTGAATAAATATTTTAAATTTCAAATTTTAATCTTACATACATACATACATACATACATAGACTCACGCCTGTCTCCCAGAGGGGTAGGCAGAGACAACGGACTTCCATTTGTCACGATCCTTGCACACCTCTTTTTTCTTTCTTCTTACAACCTTTTAATAATATAAAAAATAAATATCATAAGGGCAACTAACATACTTATATTTAATCCGTAACTAGGCTATAGCAACCAGAAAACTGAATAACACACTCATATATCTATATATAAATACAAACATATTGTTGATCAATTACACCCATTATTATTATTGTTTGTTTGGGGCTTGATTCCTTGATGGCATCTTGCTACCTCGACCATTACTGATTTATTGTAGCAGAGCTCCTTTGACTTTTGTCAAAGTTCACTGCTCAATCCTACAGCTTCCAAAAACTCCCAGATTGATTGTGCAGTGAGTGTTTGTATCTCTTCAGGTTGCATAATATGCTGTCCTAAGTGGATACTTCTACAACGCATTAGTGGCCCGCACGAGCACAGAATATGCAAAGGAGTTTCCTCTGATTCTTGGCAGAATCTGCAAGTTGTGCTGTCGGCCAACTTTAGGTTGAACATGTGCTTATTCAGCTTGCAGTGTCCGGTAAGAATTCTAGTTACCGCACATGTTTTGTAGCGTTTGAATTCAAGTAATTCTTTCGACAATTTTTTGTTGTAGCCCTTGATAACAGCCTTTGAGTGTAGAGATCCAGCTGAGGATTTCCACAGTTCCATGGCTGCTGAGGTACATTGATCGTTTAGGAAAGAGTAAGCCCTTTGCTTGGTAATACCACAAAATGGTTCGGGTCCGTTTTGAGGGTTAGCGGCTCCGAGTCTCGCAAGTTCATCTGCCTTCTCATTCCCTTCTATTCCTGAGTGCCCCGGTACCCATCTGAGTGTGACTCTGTTGGATTGACCCAGGGAGTTCAGATTTTCTTTGCAGCACTGTACTTGTTTTGAGTTGGATTCAAAAGAGTCCAGTGCTAGCAGCGTCGCTTGACTGTCTGAGTTAATGTAGATGTTTTGTTGTTTTAGTTTTCTGTCCAGGTTCATTTCCACACATCTGTTAATGGCGAAAAGTTCAGCCTGGAATATGGTGGCCTCTTTACCCAGGTTGACGCTACTCCTGTGTTTGGGCATTTGTCCGTAAATGCCACATCCTACATTATGGCTTTTCTTTGAGCCATCTGTAAACCAAATGTGACTGCCAGTTTTGTGGGACATTTGACCGCTTAGCCATTCGTCCCTGTCTGGTATGTCTACGGTATACAATTTTGTAAAGTTTATCTCTATTTGCATGTTATCTGAGGGCATTTTCAGAGATTTAGTTTCGAAGACTGACTCTTTAAATGAGTTTAGGGCTCTAGATTGCCACTTTGGGTTCGATTGTGTGCATAGTCTGTATATGCATGATTGTGCCTCTTTTTGCAAAAACAAGTCGAGTGGAGTTAGACTTAGTAATGCATTTAGGGCTTCACCCGGCGTTGTGGAGAGAGCGCCGGTTGCTAACAAGCAAGCCATTCGTTGTAGGCTGTTTAATTTAGTTTGTGTTGTCTTTTGTGCTGTTTTATTGTACCATACCGCGGAGGCATATGTTATGATTGGCCTCACCACAGCGGTATATAGCCAAAGTGCAATCTTGGGTTTTAGGCCCCATCTTGCTCCAGCCATTCGACAACAAATCCATATAGCCATTTTGGCTTTTTGGATTATATTCTTTAGATGTGTATTCCAAGTCAACTTTTGGTCAATAGTGACCCCTAGGTACTTAACTTCACTTGAAAAGGACAGAATTTTGCCGTTTAGCTTTGGATTTACCAGTCTTTCCAGCTTCCTTTTCCTTGTGAAAGGTACTATCACCGTTTTTTGTGCGTTGATAGATAGTTCGTTGTCTCTGCACCATTTGTTAATGGTGTTAAGAGCTCCTTGCAGTAGTATGGAGATGGTGTGGAGACAGTGTCCTCTGACCATGACTACCAGGTCGTCTGCATAACCTTGAGTGTCATGGTTTAGGTCTGCCATCAGTGCAAGGAGTTGGTCCACGGCGAGGGTCCATAGTAGTGGTGACAGTACGCCTCCTTGTGGACATCCTCTCGTGGTCTGAAATTCGTGCAATGTTTCATTTAATGAAATTGTTGCAGTTCTATTAGAGAGCATGTTTTCCACCCATCTAATAGTGGTGACATCAATTCCCTTTGCTCTCATGCCTCGAAGGATGGTTTCTGTGGGGGTATTGTCAAAAGCACCCTCGATGTCTAGGAAAGCACACAGAGCAGTTTGCTTGTCCTCTAGGGATTTTTGCACTTTATCGATCAGATCGAGTTTGTTTGTTTCACTTGATTTTCCCTTTTGGTAAGCATGTTGTTTGGAGCTAAGTGGTCTATCCACTAGATAATGTGCTCTAATGTGCTGGTCTATTATTCTCTGCATGGTTTTTAACAGGAAAGAAGTTAGACTGATGGGTCTGAAGGATTTAGGTTGAGAATAATCCTTTTTCCCTACTTTTGGTATGAAGCGTACCGTGACCCTAGACCATTGATCTGGTATAATTCCCCATGAGTAGCTTGCTCTGAAGAGCTTCACCAGATGCGGGAGGAGAAGGTTGATTCCCTGTTGTAGCAGTGCTGGGAATATGCCATCATCGCCCGCCGATTTATATGGCTTGAATTTGTTAACAGCCCATTTGACTTGGTTCGGCCTGAACACTGCATTGGCCATGTTCCAGTCGGTTTTGCGAACCCTGTGGTTAGTGCTAACCTTTGGGTTTATGAAGATATTATTAGTTTGGTACGAACCTGGGAAATGGGTGACTCTTAAAAGCTCCATAGTCTCCCTCTCTGTGGTCGTAAAGGAGTTATCTGGTTTTTTAAGTAGTCCCAGATAAACATTTGGTGTCTTGGCGAGTACTTTCTGGATCCTTGCTCCTTTGTGTGTTTGAGCGATGTCATCGCAGAACCGTCGCCAAGACGCTCTTTTAGCCTTTCTGATTTGTTTATTGTATTCAGTAAGTGCCTTTTTAAACCGTTCCCACTCGCTAGGTTTGGTAGCCTTATTGAATATTCGTCGTGTAGATACCCTTAGTATTTCAAGTCTTTTGTTCCACCACGTGGTTTTATACTTACCGGTAGACTCTTTTATTGGACAGCTTAGTTCATAAGCTTCCTTAATGATGTTGGTCAAAATCTGAGTTGACGCATTGAGAGAGTCTGGTGTCTTGATAGATTTAGGAAAGCCCTTTAATTGCTCTTCTAGGTGACCTCTATAGGTTTCCCATGAAGTCATTTTTGGGTTTCTAATTCTAACCGGTTCCAATTACACCCATACACAGAACAAATAATCGAGATCATCACACAAAAATTTGCCCTAGGTGGGGATCGAACCCAAGACCTTTGTGCTAAGCCAGTCAGGGTCACTAACCGCTAGACCAATAGGCCAGTCAATAATAACTTAGACGAATATATTTTCTAATTTATGTCTATAGCAATCTAAATTGATTTACAACTTATAGATATTATTCGTTCGAACATGGATCCACCATATCATTTCAAGTATTACGTACCTATTATTACTACTTATCTCTTTATATTTAAACCTATCGGTTGAAATATATTTTTTTATTAAATATAATATAAGTTGTAACATTCACTTAATTAATTGAAAGAAAAACTAAATCTACGCAAAAGTATTTACATAAATAAATTTAAACTAACTACAGATGGCGTCGTAGCATTCCTCCGAATCGAGGCCATGAGAAAACGTGCCCAGAAGACTGACTGCATTACCACGTTGTATAGCTAAACTAATTCTTTGGCCAAAGTAAAAGCCAGCCCTCTGGTCACGGGAAGCGTCAACCAAACGCTTCGAAATCTGGAAATAGAGACTACGGGCACTCGGACCCCACGTTCCAAGCGTTTCGACCCCAAACGGCTCAAATATGTAATTTCCTATCAAATTACCATATTTACGCCGCTTGAGAGTCTCCGCACAGGCAGCAGCAGCGCCCGCCGCCGCACTGGTACTTGGAAGATGTGATAGGGCTAGGGTGTCAACGCATGTCGCGTCCCACACCAAAGGCCTACCCAACTTCCAAGGCAGCAACGACATCCCGTCTGGTCTCTTGCCATCGTCGCGCGCCAAACCGTTTGGTTCCAACACAGCTGGGACGCCGGCGGTGACAAGAGCCCGACGAATAATATCGTTTAGGCTGCTATGGCGTGGAAACCGACCTGCACTTCTGCTACATGACAGGCCGTGGTGTCCGAGGCGGTTGACAGACTCTCCACAGAGGCATCGATGCGGAGCAACACAGGGCGCCCCAAGACGAAGGCAGGCAGCGATCCGGAAAGAGTTGTCGTCCAACATGGTCCCTATGTTAGACGAAGGCAACGCCTGTAACCAAAGGCCCGACTCCCATTCTCCCACAGCCAGTAGGCGGGCGCGCTCTGCGGGATTAACCGATGTATCTAATAACAAATTCCGAGTTAGGTTGCAGAGCGGCTGGTCCCACTGCCTCTGGGAGGCCGGATAGTTGGGCAAATCCGTATTCGGACAAGCTATTTTCCAGGCATTAATGGCTTCGGTAAGGCACGGTACTTCCGAACTAACCAGTGATGATGAAAGAATTTTCCTGGTAAGTCCTTCCGTACTATGGACCGATGACAGAAATGCCGGTAAGCTTACATGGGATATTTTGCGAATCCCGAGCCCGCCCAGGCGAACAGGAAGAGTGGCCTGTTGCCATGCTCGGTCATCCAGGTCTAAATTGAGAATATTTGTAAGTGTATCACGGATAATTTTGTCAACTTTGTCTAAAAGAGCAACCTGTTTCCAAAGGTGGCAGGAACGTAACACGTAAATAAATTTGGGAACAAAACATCAGTGCCGAATAATAGTATACGCCGAATGAGTATTGATTTTGTTAAATCTTTCTGAAATGTCACAAAAATTTTGTATTTGTTCGTCTATATATGGAGAGAAAGATTCGTCCAGAATCGGGGAGCCAAGAAGGCGGAGGGATCGTTTATCTAAAATTTTTAAACTCGGGGCAATTGTGTTAAATTTTTGGATAGTGTTAAGTCGGTCTGTTTGGCCTGAAATAAAAAGTTCGCATTTTGAAAGGTTAAGCTCTAGGCCTATGGATTTAAATTGAGTTTGAAGAATTAGTAAATCATTAAAAACAGTGTTTACGTCGCCTCCTAGAGTCCCGTCATCCAAATACCACGCGTTGAATTTGGAATTTAGACATTTTGTTTATTGGGTGGATTGCTAGGCTAAAAATAGCTGGTCCGAGTGGATCGCCTTGTTGACAGCCGACAGCAGAATTCAAAACATGATTTTGATAAATTAATTTTGAGGGATTCCTGTAGCACTGGTGTAAGAAATTGTAAATTTCCGGGATTTCTTTCATAATTTCTGTCAACAAGACGTCCCTATTAACGGAATTGAAAGCATTTTTTACGTCGACTTTAAGAACTACCTCACCTTCCCCGCTATTGATGTATGCTGACAGCGCATGCACGGCCGCTTCGCAACCTCCTTTAGAGCCAAAACCCAATTGATGAGGCTGGAAAAGGTTTGATAATTTTGTGTAGATCTTTTTACAGCAAATTTTAGCAGCCATGCGTCTGTAAGTGGTTCCAACGGCAATGGGACGGATGCCGCCATCTTTTTTGTTTAAAGCACATAAGTTGGCACCATAAAGCACGTCGATGACAGCACCGTCCACACCGCCGTGAAGCATTAAGTTAGATAAAGCCGTGAGCTCCGTCAAGAGTTGCTCGCCAGCGGCTCCAGCACTCGCACTCGTCAGTTCTTTGAGGTGCTGTGGCATCAAGCCATCGAGACCACTGGCGGAGCCGCTACGGAAGGAGCTCAAGGCAGTAATCACCTCCCGAGCACTGACAAAAAGGGGATTATATGTGTCATCGGGAGGAGCGGGGAAAGTAAGGCCATCATTAGGCGCTGGGTGCTTTCTCTCCAGAACAGCAAGGGTTTCCGCGGAGCAAGCTGCCACCACATCGCTACTAAAAAGCAGTCGTGCAGCACCCCCAACGTCACCCTCCCCCAACTTAGCTTCCACATGCTGAAAAGAGCTTCTATTTGGCTTGCGCCTATGGACTTTCAAAGATGTTGGAGTACAAGTTGTAGCATTATTGTTGCAGTTATTTTTTATTTGTGCCGTTAATGATATGGAGTTATTAGCTCTTTTGGCATGCAAAATTCTGAAAGGGAAGGAGAGCAGCTGTTCCCAGGCGGCTTCACTGTTTTCCTGGACAGCAAGGCGTATAGACTCTGCTAAATGGCGAGCAACTACCGCCCTTGCTCCCCGAGGAACATGCTTTAGGACCGGAATTGAATTTTTGCATAAAGATAATGTTTTCCAAAGGGGATTTTGATGCGAACTGGAATTTATATCTGAATTGGTGATAGAAAGAACATTGGGGCTCGGAACTATACCTTGGGATTTGTGAACTTTTCCTAGATGAATTCTCAAGCCCCTCTCACCTTTGAAAAACCGCTGCTCAGGACACTGAGGGCACCGAACAAGTGAACCCAGCGATGTGGTAAATCGACTATAGGAGGCGTTGTCATTATCACTGCCTGCGTCGGTGCTATTCATGTACTTAAACTAACACAGCTGTACAAAGTAAATTAAAAAAAACACTCAATAAAAATAAAGTTACAAATTATAAAAATAAACAGACAACTTGATTTTTTGACACAATCTCCTATTGGAAGATAAATTGGTGTCCCATAGCGACGAAACATTTCGGCCAATTACAGGCCACTTCACTTGTTGTTGCTATAGCAACAGCCTGTTGCTTGTAGCTTGTCAAAGCCTGTCAGGCTGTCAAAATCAGGTGTTGAAAATGTGGTTCATTTCAATTCAAAATAATAGGTATGTACGTGAGGCGCTGCTCTTTCGAATAATTGTACCGCTGCCGAAGCTTCAAAAGAACAGTTGCTTGAAGTGTGCTGGCATCAATCTTGACTATTACACGTGATAACAATTATTTACATCGGACACTTGACATTTGCCTTTCATTAAATTATCATTTTATCGGTTGAAATTAATTTTACAGTTTTAATTAGTTATTTCGGTTTATAAGTAATTTTCAATAGAAAGTAAATTTTGAGAAGTCCCATTTCTAATTAAGTATGTTAAATTATGGGGCCAATCAGTGTGTATATTACATAGAAAGGGTGAAGAGAAAATACTAAATGATCAGATTTTTTATCAGAATAAACTGAATATAATCTAAAATAATACAATTTACTGTGATAAATGTGTTTACATTACAGTTGCCACTTATCTATACAAATAAATAAAATTGGAGTGTCTGTTTGTAATATTGAAATAACCGGTTTTTACTACATTAATATGAATATATATACGGTACATACACCAAAATGTCAATTTTTACAATTTTTGTCTGTCTGTCTGTCTGTTTGTTCCGGCTAATCTCTGAAATGGCTGGACCGATTTTGACGGGACTTTTATTGGCAGGTAGCTGATGTAATAAGGAGTAACTTAGGCTACTTTTATTTAAGAAAAACTCTTTTATATTACAAGAAAAACGAAATAAACTACTTAACACGCGGACGAAGTCGCGGGCACAGCTAGTTTATTATAAAGTTGGTAGTTTATAAGGAAGGAACATTTGTCCGAAGGTACCCAACATAACAATATTAAATATCAACTTCTACGCTGATATTCAGACAAAAACAACACACTGTAAAATATACATTACAATTTATATCTTAGGTACAAGTTCGGTTTTACAATTTTCCATTTAAATTCCAATTGCATATAGCAACATTAAACCTTTGAATTTGATTATGATATTCGCCCTTTAAAAAATAATTAATATCTTTCTGGTCAAGCCGTCACGGTCGAAACTTGACCAGAAAGATATAAAACATAAGACAGAAGATATAACACTGGCTACTAAACAAAGATTAGCTATTTGCGCGGAAAACGTCTAATGAACATGTGAAGGGGTGTATTCTTGGTTAGCTATAGTGAAGAGAACAATGAACAAACACGTTAGTATAAATTAATGACAAACACTTTAACATATTTTTAATTATGTTCTATTTCCTACGGAAAAACAAAGCAATTCCACGTTTTACATAGGTATAAAACGTTAACAGACAATGTAGGAGTATATATTAGACTTTTAGAGTATAGGGTATTATACTCTAAAAGTCTACATTGTCCTCTGAATTACAAAGTCAGCCATCATCAATGCACTTCTAAAAATACCAGCTTAGCCACTATATATGTTCGAGGTAAGTTACTGTAAACGTAACTTAGCGAGGTAGTTACTTTTCTCCCACTCACAACATTAGTCAAGGAGTTATTTATTCACAAGTAAATATGAGTATTGGTAGCTCTGAGTCATATTACTTATTACCCTAGTGTCAGAGTTGTTCAAGCCGCCCAGTAGGCCTCCGACATGGCTTAACGACTGTTGTCTAATGACTACAACCGGGACCGACAGCTTAACGTGCCCTCCGAATCACGGAGACGCTCAGATATTAAACCACTTTGGCGGTCACCCATCTATGGACTGACCGCGACCCTAGTTGCTTAACCTCGCTGATCACTTACGGGCCGTTGAGCTGTGGCTCAAAGCCATTCATATTAATTTACGTTCATAAATTGACACTTATCATTTCTTTCTATTCTATTGGAATAGTAAAAATAATGAAATAATATAATAGAAGATGTTCTTTGAACTCTTTGCCTACAACTTTGTAAGGCGCACTTATTAATTTCATTATCGATCACAACATTTTTTCCATAATGAACATCGAAGTTATATGACCATTGAATAATATCACCATCATTGAATAATCATTTAATTTTGCTAAAAGCAATAAAAAATGTTTCTAGTTATAGTTACGCCAGTGCATTAATAGCGTCTTACATTCGTATTCTTAATGACGGTTATCACTTATCATAGTAAAAGTTTATCTAATCACATGAATTTTACTTACGTCTACACTGTGTAAAATTCCCACTGTTAACTGCTGTTGCAGCGCAGTCGTAAAATACTGTTATAATAATAATAATAAAAATGGGAACCTGTTGGTGGGAGAATTATTACCCACAGAAACCTCATTATAAAATCAGTTGTGCTCCCGATTCAATTATACAATTATTATTATATTTAATTTAAGCGCAAACGTTCGATAAAGGAGAATGCCCAACTGACTATGAAAGTTTGTATCAGTATAAAAGTTATTGTGTTACAATGAAACATGGGTTAATTGAAAGAGTAATTTTAAAACTTTAATCTGTTTTTTTCCATTGCTTGATATTTTTTCGCATATTGCGGTAATTAGGTCGTGAACCTAGTTTCCAAGTAGGTACCTACATAACACATACATTTTGTTATAAACTGTATCTCAATAACACTGGTAATATCATCACTATCATCATCATCATATCAGCCGACTGTGTAGTCCACTGCTGGACAAATGATCCTTGGGGGAGGCCCAAGGATCTCTACAATGACCGGTCTTATGCTGCCCGCATTCACTGGCTTTCCGCGGCTCTTACTATCTCGTCGTGCCTCGCCCACGGCCACTTCAGTTTGGCAATTCTTTGGGCTATTTCGGTTACTTCGGTACTAGGTAATTTCAGCTATAATAAATTCACAGAACCGAACACTTTAATTGTAGTGAAATAATCAAACACTTGAAAAAATAGAATAAACAACACCACGGCACACAAACGAAACAAAAATAAAAACACTTTTTTATTTGACCTGGGATGATGTTGCCACAATTACCGTATACAAAACAAAATAATCGATTCAAAATCAATAACATTGTCTTATACTTCCTTCTTAACCTTTAACATGTATATATTAGTAAAAATATAAGTATTCATGAAGAGAAACAGATCTATATACTTTTAAGGGTCTCGTTATAAATAAATGAAAGTAATTGTTAAGGTAATTTGTTAATATCAGTATTAGTATTATTTATTATTATTCATTTATTTCGGTATAATAAATATTCCATATATTGTTAGTAAATCAAACTTATAACTATGTTAGTATATCAATATTAAATGTCAACATTACAAATATGAATCTAACATTACAATAACATTATTTTACATTAAAGAGGACCCCTCCAGATCCATGTACGGTATTCCAGTGCCTCACAACCGGACAATCAACCCTTCCCAATATGGTATTCAGGAGGCCGTTGTTGCTGTCACGCACGCGCCGCATCAGGGAGGCCACTCTTTTCCGCACAATAGCCCTAAAGCAGTCTGTGCTAGCCTTAGCAAACATACCTGACGCACTGCAATAACGAGGCAACCCCAACAGCATCCTAAAACCATTATTGTAGAGGACCCGTAGGGCATTGAAAGATCTACACGTATAGCGGACCCACAGGCTACAGGTATAAAATGTCTGGCAGTATGCTTTAAAAAGAGAAATTTTTACATCTTTTGTGCACCGTGCAAACCTGCGAGCCAGCATATTGCATCTCACTGCCAATGCCCTACGTTCCCGCTCAATATCTAAATCATCCGAGAGGTCCTCGGTGACCCAGTGCCCCAGGTACTTAAATTTGGTGACCCTACTTAACTGCATTCCTCCAAGCCTGACCGGTGGAACGGTTTTAGGACTCTTATTACCCGCCTTAAAAATAAGTAGTTCACTCTTCTTGCAGTTATACCTGAGGCCATGTGTCCCCGCGTACCTCTCACAGATTCCTATTAGGTAGTTAAGGGCTGTAACAGATGGTGCCAACAGCACCATATCGTCGGCATAACTTATGTTGTTTAGACAAACACCATCCACTGAACAGCCGACCCCGGACCCGCTGAGCTCACCTATCAGTCCATTAACGTACAGGTTGAAGAGTCGTGGTGAAGTCAGGCCTCCCTGTCTCACACCACACTCCAACCTGTACTCTGACGAACATGATCCCGCCCAACTAACGGTATTGGTCTGGTTGCCGTACCAATACCTTAACATATTTATTACGTCTCCGGGTGTGCTGGTTTCCCCCTGGAGCTTATCCCACAGCACGTCATAAGACACCAAGTCAAATGCCTTCGACAGGTCCAAGAAACAACCATATACAGGCGTCTTCCTCGTCACATAGTACTGGACAGTATGCTTGAGTCGCAGTACGGCGGTTTCAGTCGATTGCCCACCCCTGAAACCAAACTGAGCTTCGTGGAGATCTATATGCTCACTTAGCTGACTATCAAGCAAACCATCCAGTACCTTGGCGATCACTGTAGCCAATGAGATAGGTCTGTAGTTGTCCCTGTCGGAGGCATCACCCGTCTTGTTTTTAGGTATTGGTATAACAGTGGTCTTCATAAGCTCTTTAGGTAAATATGAATGTCCTATACACAAATTGAACAACATGACCAACACCCTCGGTAAATGAACACCTGCGAACTGCAAGTGCTCGATGCTAAGGTCATCATGTCCCGGAGACTTGCCTCTAGTCATATTTTGGATAATATGGGCGACTTCTTTCGCTTTAAATCTGCACGGCTCACAGTCTACCTTCTCAGCATCGAGCACCTGCTGCACACATCCTAGGGGAGACACAACTCTAAAATGATCCTTAAATAATTCAGCAATTTGATGGGGCTCACTCCTACCCCCAACATTTACCGGGACACACGAACCAGCTTCCAGTTTCCTGGTGTGCTTCCAAAAGCTTTTGAAATCCCTCTCTTTGTGGTGTGTTGCTAAGATATCCATTTTAATTTTATCCTCATTGTCTTGACTAGTGATGCGCCGTTCCCAAATTCCCTTTCCCGGAAATATTTCGAGTGGAAAAGTTCCAGGGAATATTCCGGCATTCCCGGGAACGTTCCCACATAGTGGGAAATGGACATTTAAATTGTTTAATTTGTAATACAATATTTTTCGTTGTTATATTTTCATAAAAAAGAAATATTTTATATTTGAATTAATATTTAACTACTAATAATACAAGAATATAATATACAGGTAATAATAAATTCGTTACTTATCGCTAGGCTGTTCCCAAGCCATAAATAACGTATTTATTTTAAAACGGTAAGATAAGATATGACATTATTGCGAACAATATTTACAAGCTATTGTAATGATGGTAAAAGGGTTTCAGTACTTGCTATTGTAATAATTGTATTGTCTTTAGAAGTGCACGTGCGTCGGCTTCACTTTGTATCCCTTCCCCAGATTTTTTATTTGTTTTGTTTTTTCTTTCTCACACATTTGCTTTTGCAAAAATTATGTATTTTTATCTCCAATTTTAGTTGCATTACACACTTTAACCGTTTCGAGCGCCTATTTTGTAAAAACCATGAGCAAGAAAAGTGCAATTTTCGATCATTTTGTGATTAAGTCCGTGGATGAAAAACCTATTTACGAGTGTATTTACTGCCATTTTGTGTATACGTTTAAAAATGTGACTAAATTTGCCCGTCACATATCTAAATGCAAAAATAGCCCAACAGACATAAAAATAAAATTTCAAAAATATGCTCCCAGTGCAAAGGTTAACTCAAGTTTAATATCTACGTCCATAAATACAACAGGACCACCAGAAAATCCTTCATTGCCACAGGACGAAACTGCTATTAGACATAGCCAAGTAAGTACCTACCATTTGTTATTGGATTTTTCATCCTAATATTTTTTTTATTTCTTTTAATACCTTTTATATGTATCTTCAATGGAAGAATTTCTTGGTTAATAACCATAATGGGAATACCTATATATATTCAAAAAGAAAAACTTGGCTAATCAAGACGCTAAAATTTCTTTCTACTACTACTACTAGGTACTGAATATTTTCAATTAAGATTGATCCTTCTATATTTTGATTGGGCTCTCTCTACTTCTTTATCTAATTTAAGTAGTTATATGTAACAATTTTGCATGATCATGTTGTTATTGTTATGCATGAACGATTTTTGTTGTTTTGTTACAGACAAATATACATCAAGCAATTGCAAGAGCAGTTTATGTGACCGGTATACCATTTTCTACTCTGCAACATCCTTTATGGACCGAAACATTTGAAATGTTGAACCCCCAGTTTACCATGCCATCTAGAAAGCTGTTAGCAACAACATTATTAGATCAAGAATATGAAACAGTACACAATGACGTCATAAATAAAATAAGACATGCTAATGTAATTCACTTAGGCATCGATGGCTGGTCCAATATTCGTAATGAATCAATTTTAAATGTAATTTTATATGCCCCCAAGCCTTATTTTTGTAAATTTATAGAAACTACCGACAATCATCATACTGCTGAATATTTATGTGAGGAAGTTTCTAAAATCATAGATGAATTTGATGCATCAAAATGTTTCGCAATAGTAACAGATAACGCTAGTAATATGGTTAAACTTGGAAAGCTGTTATATGAAAAATATGACCATATTATTTGGACTGGATGCTTAGCACATACGCTTCACTTATTTATAGGAGATGTAGTGAAGGTTCCGAAAATTCGTAGCTTGTTTTTTAATATTGTGGAAATTATCAAAACTATTACTAGATCACATAACTTTTCAGCTGAGTTTCGTAGAATAGCTAATGATAGATCTATTAACAGTAGTCTTCATTTGCCTGTTAAAACAAGATGGGGAAGTTATTTATTATGTCTACAAAGTTTTGTAAAATGTAAAGTTATATTGCAGAATATGATAATTAACGATAATTCACTACTAACAAAATATAGAAACCTAATATTTGAAGAAGATACTTGGGACGAAATACAAAGACTGGAATATTTCTTAAAACCGATCGTCCAATGGATAATAACACTAGAAGGAGATTATTATGGAATACACTTAGTGCACCGAGCCTTTAAAGAAATACAAAAAGTGTTAAAACACGTACATTCAAGAACGATTTTTGGAGATATGTTACATACTCTAGAACAAAAATTTGATAGTAGAAAACTAAATGCTCTTAAACCAATTCATTTGGCAGCTGCCCTTCTGGATCCACAAAATCAAGGAGTACTATTATCTAGTCAAGAGAATGTGGAAGGCTGTGAATTCATTATAAATATTGAAAAAAATGCAGAAGCTGCAGTTAATATATTTACGGAATTATCGCAATACAAAAGCCGAACACACTTGTGGGAAAAAAGTTTTATTTGGACTACGGCCGAAAATATTTCACCATTATCATGGTGGGAAACTTTATTTCCGCAAACGCTTTTGGGTAAGATTGCCATAAAAATTTTATCAGTTCCCGCTACTTCTGCAGCTGTAGAAAGATCCTTTTCAACATTTTCAAATATGCATACGAAGAAGCGAAATCGTTTAAAGGCAAACACAGCAGGGAAGCTAACATTCATATCACACAATTGGAAGCTAATTAACAAACCCACCCAACAATATCAAAGACCACTGTCAGATCATAATTTATCTTCAGTATCAAATTCTGCCTCGGAAGACGAATTTTCCGAAGTAGCAATAGATGAAACGGACAACTCAGAGCTTATTTTTAATAACCCTGGCACTTCCAGGGCTAGATTAGATTTGGATTCCGATGATTCCAATATTATGAATTGTTCAACAGAAATATTTGATCTAAATAAGCCAGGCCCCTCCAATATTAGTACAAGTGCAGCAAAAAAAAGAATAATAAGAAATATATTTAGTTCCGATTCAGATTCTGATGACTAATTTTGCGTAGTCTCCGTCAAACAAACTGATTTCTACTATACTATACTGTATGGATTATTATTATTATTATACTGTATGGATACTGATAACTGTGGAATTGATATATTTTTAGGTATCTGTAAAACACTACAATAAAAATCTGTATGTTTTTAATCATTTCATTGTATTGTGTAATCAAAAACTTTACTTTCTGTGATTAATACGCCAATCCAAAAGACTGATTTGTATTTTGTTTAAACTAATTAAAATTGTTAATCTATAAGACAGGCTATTATGATTAAATGTACCTATATAAAGTATTATATAAATACTTTATATAGGTACATTTAATCATAAGCCATGATTATTAATATTATTAAAAAAAATGTGGAATATTACTACCACATTAAACTGTGTGATGATTCGTTTTTAAGTTCTGTTATCATATCTGAAAGAAGAAAATGATGTGCCATTTAAAAAAAGTGTAAAATTATATAAATCAAAGTTTTTTTAAATTAAAATAATGAATAAATACTTTGTTTTAATTCAAATAATTTCTTACTAAAAACCTTGGAACGTGCCCATCGATCCCGGGAGCAAAGGAATATTCCCAGGGAATATAGGGATATTCCCAGGGAATATGGGAATATTCCCAGAGATTATCGGGAAAGTTCTCAAAGCAACGACTTAATTGAATTATGCCTATGTATAAAGGTGTACTTGCTTTTGCACATAGCGCAAAAGTTATTTACAAAAATATATACAACTATTTAAGTCAATATTCCCAGTCGTTCCCAACGTGCCCGGGAGCGTTCCTGGGAATTAGGGAACGTAGGAAACGATCCCGGGAACGGCGCACTACTAGTCTTGACACCATTTCAATTTAGATTTAAACCGCTTACGGGTTTCAAGCATAGTATTATATATATCACCAGACTCCGGTTTTCCATGAAATATCCAAGCCTGAAAGCTGTTTCGTGCGTCTACATGAAAATTCCGTACATGCTTGTTCCACCCAATGACATATTTTTGCTTTGTTCTTTTTCTTACACTATTACTCCTTTTCGAAGCTTCCTTCAAACAACTAACAATACTTTTGTACAACTTATCAATAACTATATGATGAAAATTATTAGAACAAGTCTTATCAGCACACAGACCAAGTTCCATCGGAAAATTAATGTCCCTTAATGTAGCTGTACACAGATCCCTATAGATTCTTATCTGTTCAGCGTTCTTGTCACCCCATCTCACTTCACTATAAATATCCCCAGTATATTGCACTTTACAGGGTAGTATTCCCAAGTTGCAATACACTTCCAGTGGAAAATGGTCTGACCAGAAAACATCGTAACATACCTTAATATCCGTCACACATTGCCAAGCTGCCTCCGTTGTCAGACAGTGATCAAGCCATCTCTTACAGTTATCATGACTTTCACTTATAAAAGTATGTGTGTCTGAAATAACATCTAACTTAATTACGTCCGCACAGAGCCAGCTTCGCTCTTCACAAAAATTGGCTAATTCCTTAAAAAATAACTGCCTTGGATGAGCATTAAAGTCCCCGAGAATAATAGCGGATTCAATATTAAAACTTTCAATTATCGCATGTATTTCACTTAACACATCTGTGAATTCTAATAAATTATCTGTACAATCTGTTGGCATATAAACTGAAAACACTAACGAACTACGCTCACTCGCACATACTTTAACAGCTGTCAGTCTCACGCTACTACACGGCACAATAGTTACGGAAGAGAAAACACCCTTTCGCCACATCAGCGCCACCCCACCGTACGGCCTACCACGCAGCACGCCTGTCGATGTGTCTACCGCTGACTTACTGGTGTACTCAAAGTTCTTATCAATGCTTCCAATGAATGCTGTATCATGAGGCAAGAGCCACGTCTCCTGCAAGGCAATAACGTGTGCAGTCTTACACAGCTCCTTTATCCCCTCTACGGATCTCGTAACAGACTTGCAATTGAAACTGACCATTTTGATAGTGTGATTATTTGTAGTGTCCATCATAAATCAGACATTTTTCATGATAGCCTCAGTCTCAGCATGCGTCACCCCCATTTTGGGGGAGCTCTCTACCTGCCGATACTTAAAATTAATAAATCGACGGAAAGAAATACCTTCAGGCCACAATTGCTCATCTAGAAACATATCTAACTTATGCCTAGGAACAAACACTTTAAAAGCCTTATAATCTCTTAGCCGCTTCATCTTAATCTCTGTCAACTCCACTGAAACTCTCGTCTTGCCCAAAATATATTCAGCGACGTCCTCAACTGAAGACTCTTTATCCACGTTATTCACAAACAGCGGTATTTTAATATCTGCAGCCTTAAATTTACCCGAGGACTCCTTCGCTTTGCCTTGTGTTCCAATAAATCTATTCTTCAAACGCTTGCGCTGTACCAAGTTCCAATGTTCATCTGTATAGGTTTTGAAATCGCCTCCGTTTTGCATTACTTGCGAGTATGTCTCACTATGATTCATCGACGCTTCCCTCTGCGTAACACGTGCCGTTGAGGCCACCGATTGCGCACACGCCACTGGGTTTTCAAACATCGTCACCTGTACCGGAACCGCGGTAGGGGCCTCCACGCGCTTGCCCCCGCCTGAGACGCCTTTCACTTTTTGCGCGACAAAGACGGATTGCTCCTGGGGCTTGGCGTGTGACAAGGACAAATCTGCAACCTCATTACCCGGACATTGAGGTGACTTCTCGATTATCTTACAAACAGCTGTTTTTGTATTTAACTCCATACTTAGTTTATTGAATTGTTCAACCGTCGCATACTCCAACTTGATTACTTCAACTTGATCTTTTAGGATTAGTATGTCTTTTAACAATCTCGTGACATCAACATGATCGAAAGTAACCGGCGGTAATTTTCGTAACTCACGAGCAACAAATATGGGAATACACTCCGCTTCAGTACACTTAATGAGGGATATAATATCCTCAAGGTCTCGTTGCACTTTTCCCTCTGCTTTCCCTTTTCTTTTCACCTTCTTCTCCTTTGTCTGCACTGATTGGTAAAGCAAGTCTTTTGCCACCAATATTTCGTCTGAAGAAAACGCTGTTACACACAAGCGAACAATGCTTTCCTCATTCATCACATCCACTTGGTTCTGGATAAAAGCCAGGAGTTCATTAATAACTATATTGCAGCTACAACATTTAACCATATTCGTCGACATTTTATCGCGGGCGCGCACGACATGCGCTCCGCACGGTGACAGAACGCGAACGTATTACCATGTACAAATTTCAAAACAAAAGCTAATAATATGATTAGTAGAAAACGTTTATATAAACAAAAAAAAAATACAATTAATTACGTCATAAATTTATGGCTTTAATTTTAGCAATACCGTAAATGGACATACTCCTTTAGGTAAATACTCCATGATAATGTTGGTAAGCTACCAACATTATCATGGAATTAGAACCCAGGCTTTTCGAATGGTAGTAAAAATAGTGTACATAAGTTTATAACAGGTAATATCGTGTCTAATTTCCCCAATCACTGGTTTCACATCGAGTTCAACGACAGACGAAATTAGTATCAGTCAGTAAATATCCCTACACTTAATAAATGCACAGCGAATAAAATATAACCGTCTATACAAAAGATACACTTTTGCCACCCTGAAACGTATAAAACAGTACACTGTAGGAAAACAGACAAAAGAAAGAAGGGAGCATAGATACCTACATTGTAGATGTACTACCTTCTATATGTAATCCGCTCAACTGCATAAAACTGCTACATGCTCTCACACGATTCATGGTACAGATCCGGCTGTAAAGGTGTAGCCTGTCGATAGAATACAAGTTAACGCCGATATCTCGTATAAAGCAAAATATATATTTATGTGCAGTATTGTTCTATTTATTATGTTGTTAGACGACTGTACTAAAGATTTTTGATGTATTTGTTCTGAACAGATCATTTTGATGTTGGTCAGCTTAGCAATCACGTGTGGTGCACGTGTGGCGCAGCGGCTATGACAGTCGCGTCGAGTCCCGCGCCGGACAACTATTTGTGTGACCCATACATAGTTGTTCTGAGTCTGGATGTAATTTGTGCCCGTGTATTATATGTTTGTAAAGTACCCCGCGACACAGGGAACAGATTTCGTAGTGCGGGCGATGACTTTTAAAAAAAAAACCAATAACTTTGTGGTTAAAGAAGAAAATTATTTTCTCAAAAGGAACAAGTTACATGCACGATTTAATTAAATAAAAAAAATCGTGAAAAAATACAGTAAATTAATTAATGTGATATGATATGTGTGATGATATTACTTCTCGTCCTTACGATATTTATGATGAGAAGAACAAAATATGTAGTATTGGGTGCGAAATAGCATGAATATTAAATAGATATAAATAAACATTTTTGATGTGGTATGTGTGTTATTCTGTGTTTATATTATTGTACTTTTATTTAGATTTTAATGTTTGTTCTTAGTTTGAAGTTTAAGTCATATTAGTAATAAAATTTTAAGATATTGTTATATTTACTTGTGTTTACTCTAGTATATAGTATTTAGTGAGAACTTTTATGAATGTTGTGTACATCTGTAGAAATTTAACAGTTTGTCTTAATCACATTAATTTGTCTTCTTCTAA
This sequence comes from Pseudoips prasinana, assembly GCA_951640165.1. Lineage (NCBI taxonomy): Eukaryota > Metazoa > Arthropoda > Insecta > Lepidoptera > Nolidae > Pseudoips > Pseudoips prasinana. Next base: position 18,793,700 of record OX621245.1, read on the forward strand.
TATTTAGTCTTAAGTTGATGACGTATCTATAACAATAATTACATATTTGTGGTGATAACGTTTTTAAGGGCCTTTTTAGCGCTTAGTTTAAAATTAAAAGCGATAAATGTCAAAAAATATAACAGACGCACTTCAGATTCTGTCTCTAACTAATTTTTTTTGCGATTTAAATGGTAATTTCATTTTTAGAGACTAAATAACATTTTAGTTCTTAAATGGTATCATGCAAAATGTGATTATGTTGTAGAATTTGACCCGTAGGAATATCTACCGGAGGACGAGCAGAAGCTTCCTTTTGTGTACAATGACCATCTTACTGCGATCGCCAACCCGTTTGACAAGCGTGGCAATAATAATAATAAAATAATAATAATAAAGTTATTTATTAAAGTAGCCAAAGACTCAAAATTGTTAGTAATACATAGGACTTATTCTATGTTAGTCAAAATATAGCTAAGATTTTGTTTAGTGGAACATGAATCACTGATGCCCCATTCCGTGAGAAAGAGCACAGCAATGATTCATGTATAGGCACTTAAATCTGCCTGCGATCATGGCCAGAATGCTGTTAGAGTGGCCACGAATCCTGCTCACCAGGGATGCACACCGTTTGCGCATTGTGGCGTAGAAACAGTCCACTCTGGCTTCAGCAAACATGCCCGATGCGCTACAGAAACGTGGCAGGCCCAACAGCACCCTGAACGCGTTGTTTTATTATGGCATATGTCAGAGAATTTTGTCCAGCAGTGGAATTATTACAGCTGATGATCATGCAAACTCGAAAATACTCTCGACATAAAAGAACTCGAAACTATTTCATTTATATACAGCCTGATTACCTTTTAATTTAATTTAAACGATTAAGAAATGTTTATTGAAGGGTTATTTAGCCTAATCACATTAATCAAAGCTCTTTCACTATAAATTGAGCTACTAATGAATATAATAAACCAGAGAAAACCTGCCTTTGCTACGCAGTTCAATACAATCTATATTCATTAGGAGCAAGCTTCAATAATATATTATTCTATTAAAAGCAAATAATTTGTGAATGGACTGTGTAATACACATACAATTAAACATAGTACAGCAACATTGTACCTATTATTTGTTTTATTGGAAATTTGCATTACTATTGTGCAATGGGAGCACATAATTTTATTTTGTATATATTCATAAATTCATCAAATTACATAAACACAAAGCCTTACATTGTTTATTGCGTTGGTTTTTGGTAAATAATAATGTACATACATATATTTTGTTTAAAGTCGAAATGTTTTGGTGATATCAGAAGATAAGCACTGCAGAAATGTAGTATTCGCTGAGATAGGGCCATTTTTCATGCCAGTACGGATTTTATTCAAAAACTAAAAATATACCTACTAACTAAAATTATTAAACATTTTCCGTATGTCATATGAAAATAAAAAGATTTTATTATTATTAAAAAGATAAGATTAGAGGGCATAAATAACTACTTATTTAAACACTACTTATTTTGTGTCTAGTCACAACCTAGAAGTAGGTATTAAGGAGGAAAACCATTCTGCAAAAACTATTTTACACTTAATCAAAAATGGTTGGACAGAAATATAACACTAGTATGTTCTTGTCAAGATGTTTCTCAGTATTCCAGAGCATGTAGTCAGAAAGTTAGTTCATAGTGATTAGAGGTTCAGCAGATAATCATTATATTTCATTCAGTATATCAGTATTCAGTATATCGATAGCTTACACAATTTGTATTGCATATGTCTAATATAATCATTTATTCCATTGGTCATTTGACAAATGTATTTATTTGACGATTATCTCGACCAGTTGGAATTGGTCCCTTGCGTAACGGGTTCTAATTTCGAATTCCGAGTAAGTCGTAGATATTTTGTGTACGTGCTCCCGAACTCCCACCTATACTGCTTACTTTAATTTGTAGTTCTTTAACCAACTAGAAATATTCTTTACTTAATTATTAATGCTGAGGTTTATAGAAAGATTAAATGTCACTAACAACCCTCACAAAAAACACAACATAGTTTAAAAATTCATTGACTAATTCGTAAGGCAGTTGTTACTTTAGTGCTGGTATACGGTAACCACTACTATACTTCTAAACTGAACAACTCTGCAATTGTTCTAGCCGCCCTGATATGGATTATGAACTGTTGTTTAATGACTTCAGCCGTGACCGCCATTTTTACTTGTCTTCCAAAGCACGAAGACATATATTAAACTTATGCGGGCACTTTTTAAAACCTAACCGTTCACCTAGTTGCTTAATGTCCTCTATAGTTTTCCGATTGATGCAAGCGGCCGGCTATGAAACAAAGTTCTTTAACGCAAGAGGTAGATAACGGTAATCATAGGAGTTGACTGGTAAAAAAATCACGTTATAAAAAAGCGTTATATTACAAGAGCGACTGGACTATATAAAGTAAATAGTTAAATTAACTCAGCAATGTCCAATACTAAAACGGACCAGGTAGTTCTTACAATATTGCCGCAAAAGTTATTGTCCGTATTAAATCTTTAAGTAACACACGTGAATTCCAACTGAAGTTTGGTCACTGGACACGAACACTGGGCTAATCGAACTGATTCCAGCATACCTATTCCGTACACAATTTTTTTTGATGTGTTAAGTGTGAATCTATCCAATAGATACGTAGTCAAAAATACAAGTAGAGTAGTATGTATCTCATTAAATTCATCAGTATAATAATACAGCACAAATACAGTAATAGTCTGTGAAAATATTTGAAGTAATTACATATTTAATGTAGAAAATAAATTCACCTCATCAAGTAAGTACAGTCCCGAACAGAGCTTGACAAATGGTACATATACCTACTACGCAGCTACAGACGAAAAGAGCCAATTGCCATCCGATAAAAAAACAAAAGGGTACGTTCGCCTTTCTGTCATGCAGAATACAATGGAGTTCCTCCTGAGCGATAAAACAGTCGCCCGCAGACATCGGCAAACGTGAATGACAGTTTACGATGTAAAAATACACACATCAACAAAGTCTAGGGATACGTTATTTTGAAATCAAACATGGCTTTATTGTTTAAAACCTATTTAGTTTCCTTAAAAAGTTTATTTACAGATTTAAACCTTGTCTATTCTTTATTCAAAATTTAAAAATTAAAATGAGAAACAAATGAAAACACGCAAAGCACAGCGCAATCTTGAGTTGTATCTAATTTCAAGAAGTTGCATTAAAATTTTTTTTGCGTGTTAATTGAAGAAAACCTGATAAATTGTTTTATTTTCTTTTCTCAATTGGTTGTGTAAGCTTTTTAGCGTCATGCCACGCCATCATTTGAGTCGAGATGAAATGTTACGGGCAGTTGGCATGTTACAAAACGGTGCTATTCAACGCGTCGTTGCTGAGTCTCTGGGCACAAGCCAAAATGTGGTATCCAGGCTGTGGTCACGTTATCGCGCTACTGGAGATGTGGCAGAACGGCACACAGGTAGATATCGTGTTACCACTCAGAGACAGGATCGATTTCTCCAAATGACCGCCAGAAGACTACCCAATATCACAGCGATGCAACTAGTGCAAAGGCTCCAGGAGGGTCAGCAGCTGCTGGTGAGCGACCAAACCGTGCGAAGGAGGCTGCATGAAGTTGGTCTTCATGCTCGCAGACCGCTACGAGTCCCAGCGCTGCGACGTGGCAATCGCGGTAGGCGACTTTTATGGGCTCAAGAACATTTGACATGGAGTGATCAACAATGGTCATTGGTGCTGTTCACTGATGAGTCCCGCTATGGATTTCATCCAGATTCGAGACGAACACGCGTTTGTAGAACTCCAGGCAGGGTCAGCCGTCTCCGACATCCACAGGAGGTCCACTCTTACCAAGGCGGGACAATTATGGTGTGGGCAGGAATACGAATCGGCGGACGAACCCAACTCATTTGGATTCAGGGCAGCATGACTGCCCATAGATACCGTGAGGAGGTAGTAGAACGTGTCATTGTCCCGCTCAGGGCCCTAACGGGGCAAGAATTTCAGCTCATGCATGACAATGCACCTTCCCATACAGCGCGGCTGGTGAGGGCCGCCCTTCGAGAACACGATGTTCAGGTATTAGATTGGCCTCCACAGTCGCCAGACTTAAACCCAATTGAACACGCCTGGGACATGTTACAGCGAAGAGCATTGAGGGATTTTCCGCCCAACTTGACAACAGAAGAACAACTTTTCGAACATTTAAAAAGAACTTGGGACTGCATACCCCAGCAAGACATTGACACCTTAATTTTAAGTATGGAAAATCGTTGCCGCTGTGTGATTAATGTTAGAGGAGGAAATACCGATTACTGATTATCAGATTTGGTAAGATTTTTATTCATTTAATTCGATTGAATAATTTTATAAGAATAAAATGTTTTTGTTCACTCAGTAATTTTCTATGGCTTAATTAATTTAAGACTTTTATTAATTAGAAAAACAAATTCGCATCGTGTTGTTAATGTTTAAATATCGGCCATGAAATTATCTTTAATTCTTCCATTTACAGTCATAACAAAATGTTTATAGTTTTCTAGATAATCAATGAAATGTTCAATATCCCTAGATTGTGTTGATGTGTGTACATACTACTTTTACAAAATAAGCACCGCAACATCGTATGTCTTTTGTACGAGTACCCACATAAAGTATTTAAAACTTTCTTTTAGAGTCTCCAAAGAGGGGTAATACTCCCGACATAAATTCTCCTCAGAGGTTTACCCATTCCTTGAACCCATAAAACGATAAAGATCATCTTTTGTAGCTTCTGAAGAAAACGGTTAGCTACTCCTTAGATATCAAACAATTTGTTCATTCCGAATAAATAAATCGAGACCTATCCACTCATTAATATGCTGAAGTTAAACTTTGTTTTGGAGTTCGTTATCTGGAAATTGTCGAAAATGTACTGAGGTATTTCAAAAGGCTCTATTACACAAGTTATAAATAGATACCTTTTCAGATAACAGGTCACAGACAAGTATTTGTTGAAATATCTATGAAAGGAAGCAGAATAATTTGAATTCTTTGGATAAGGGATTTCATACATACCTATCTATTTAATAATTTACTGAAATATTCAAAGTTATCGTCCCTTTAATTCTAACATCATAATAACAACTGTAACTTTATTATAATTAAAATAAATTTTCTAGCCTACCAATTTTAATTTTACGGCTTGCCTACCATTTTATGATAACGAAACAAATGCGTAACATAAAGTAACTTTAATCAATATTTTATCCTTACCTCCAATAAGACCACAACAAAGTTTTGTTAAACATTCTATTTACGGTAAAATATATGTTTTTCCATTTATATATTTCAATATCAACAAATATTTTTTGATATTATGCAATGACAATTACTCACTGAAAAGTTGATAACTGGACTACTGACAGCTTCGCCTTACTTAACTAAACTTATTGTACAGTTAATATACCGAATACTGGAAAATAAATCCGGAGAAAAAACGTTCATTAACGGTTCAGCGGCGCAAATAAAACAAGATCGTACCCCAGGGCCCGTTCACTTGGATATTGCGACCCGCAAGCAAATTTGCTCTAGACACAATAAATGGTTAGGATTGTACGTGAGAAAACACACTGCCTACAATAACAGTATGTATATGTATATAGTGATACATTAGCGCCGAGATAAAGCTTGGTGATATATGACGGCAACAAACAAGAATATCTCCTATATTAACGATTCCTTAATGTATATACTAAGCGTTCAATAATGCATTGCCAGGTTGAAGACCATAATTATATGAACTTTTACGAGAGAAATAAACCATATTTTTATTAATAATTATTTTAATTAATATTATTATGCAAACAAGCAGTACATGTTAAATGTTCATGAACGTAAAAAGACATAAACGATAAATATGGATATCCTACTTCCTACTAATATTATAAAGGCGTAAGTTTGTGAGTGTGTGAGTGCGTGCGTGTGTATGTTTGTTATTTCTTCACGACTAAACGGCTGGAGCGATTTTAATAAAATTTGGTATATAGTTAGCTGACACCTTGGATTAACACATAGGCTATAATTTCTAAAGTTTAATGCGGGTAAAACCGCGGAGCACAGCTAGTAAAATATAAGTCTGACTAGTTTGCCTTATCTAACATCTATTCCAGTCTTTAAGGTAAAGTCTTAAAGTTAAACTCAGTGATACCAGAATATGAAGCTATAGGTTTATGAAACTGTAACTGGATTTATAACTGCTTTTGTATGTTTTGAGTAGGTATGTATGATTGTATTACACGAATACAATAATCCCAAATACTCGTAAAGTTGAATATTTTGTTATGGAAATTGATTGTAATAACTTTTAAATTAGAAATTCCTAAAATTTAGTCGTTTAACTAAAATTGGATACTTAATACCTGAAAGCCATAAATTGGATTACTTGAAAGCACTTAATTACACCACACAACTTAATACCTGAAAGCGATTAATTGGTTTGGATACCAAATAAAATAATATTTGACATAAATGAAAATTTTACGCGAAGATAAATCGACTTTAACAAAACGTCTGAAAATGAGAATTTTGACAAGCCATGTGCTAAACAAAGTCGTATGACTTTGAAAGTTAATATTAATAGAGCGTGAATGTAATATGTATTTCACGTGTCGAATAATTTGGTACTTAATAAGTGAGCAGTTCAACTTAAATTTTGTGTGTAATTAAAAATGGGATTCATTAAAATTTACAAGATCAAATGTTGCTGATGAAGGTTAAACCGTCGATTCCAGCTTTGAATAAATTCAATGTAAATATTTCTTCAGTTAGCAATTAGCAAACAAGCTGACTTCCCGTTTATAATACAAAATTTTATGAACGAACCGGTCCAATACTTTATTTAATTTAATAATAGATTTTTATAATATATTTTATAATTGAATAGGCTTGGCACCAACTTTTCCGTTACAAAACAATATAAGTATTTATGAACCCTGTGCAAAAAAATTTGCGGTCGATATTTTTTATGGTCTAATATAAATTAAAAGTCCTAGTTCGATTTAAATGTATAATTAATGAGAAGGCAGACTTGTTTAAATCCAAATAATGAGTAAATTATGGAAAATATCGACAGTATATTTTTATTATTAAGCATGTATTAAAATTTGCACGTCATATATTGATGACAGAATATGTAGAGCATAATTATGTAACACCAATATTACCATGTTTTAGCAAATAAATGATTCTGATTCTGATCATCATATCAGCCGAAAGACGTCCACCGCTGGACAAAGGCCTCTCCCAAAGATCTCCACAATTGCCGGTCTTGCGCTATTCGCATGATGCACACATATTAAGAAAAAATACACGACAATATAAATATTTTATTTTGTATTAGGCTAGGTGCTAAATATCTATACATATAATAAAATCGTAGGAAAGTTAAAACTGTACATTGAATATTTTTTTAAAAGGATACTTGGGGCGTGATTTACAATCGATATCGAAGCCAAAAATATAGTTTTTAGAATTTTTGTCTGTTTGTTTGTATGTATGTCCGGCCTAAACTCAAAAAGCACTGCATGGATTTACTTCAAATTTTGCATGAATATTACTAAGAGGTCGGGTCAACATGTAGGCTACGTATTATCACGCTATCACCTACGGGGGAGGAGCTGTGATGATTTATAAAGTTTAACGCGGGTATAACCGCGGGGCACGGCTAGTGAATAATATACCAATAAAATAAAATATTTAATTATAAAAAAAATTAGTTACGTCGTCCATTTAATCACTATAACGGGAACGCATATTTCAGCTACCGGCTTTAAAAACTTACAGTTTTGGCTATTGTTAGCCCCTTCAGTATCGACCGTTGAAACCTATTCGCAGTTCCTAGTTAAAATGAGATCTTTCATCAAACTATTTAAACGTACAGTCTCAAGTTAGCTTTTAAATAATAATTTCTCTTAGGATATTCACGATACTCTTAGAGCAACTGTACCTTTTTTTTTTTTTTTTTTTTTTTGCGGGGTGGAAAATCCTGCATGGATGTCCTCCACCTTGGGGGAGGCGGAGGGGTCTGTCAGACTCCTACTGACTAAAAACCACCCCGGTGTTCCATCTCACACCTGCGCCGGGGGTCGCGGGAACGAATGATACTTCCGCAACCCCAGCTGGTGCTGGCCCATGCCTCCCCCCGCAACGTCTAAGAGGGGCGCGCGTGGAACACGTCGCGCCGCCGCCTCGGGTCCAGATGTGTAGTGGGCGACGGACGCCCCCGAGTCCGTCGCCCCTGGACCCATTTAGGGGGGCTGGAAGAGGGCATTGTCCGCCCTCCGCCGACGCCCGGTGCGTCTGCTGCGGGCCGGATGAGAGGATGTAATCTCCCTCTCCCGCTCCGCAGCTTCCTTCCGCGAGATGACTGTCTCGCAGAAGGAAACCACCGCGTCCCAGGACTCCTCGCTGCCAACCATCGAGTTCACGACGGCCGTCAGCGACAAGTCACTGCCTACTCCAAAAATGAGGGCACGGCGCTGCTCCTCCCAAGCGGCACACTCTGCCAGCGTATGCAGCGCCGTGTCCTCCCGACAGTCGACGCAGTGGTGACACCGGGCGTCCGGCTCCCTGTTTATGCGACACAGGTACTTCCCGAAGCAGCCATGCCCCGAGAGTACCTGCGTCACCCGAAACGTCAGGGAGCCGTGCCTCCTCCCGAGCCAACGCTCGAGTACCGGCCGGACCGCCTCGATAGTGACGAGGCCGGCGGTTGGGCGCGATAGCCTGTCCCGCCATTCCGCCACCAGGGCCTCGCGAAGCTGGGACCGACGCAGCCCCATGTGTTGCTGCATCGGCCCCTCGCCTTGCGCCAGCATCTCCTCGCGCCACCGGTACAGTGACGCGAGTACTTTCGCCTCGAGGTCCCAGGGCGGGGATCCGGCCAGTACACAAGCCGCCTCGTAGGAGACCGTGCGATACCCCCTGATAACTCTGACGGCCATAGCTCTCTGCGGTCTCCGCAAAACAGCGATGCTACCGGCCGTCAGGTCAGCCGCCCAGATCGGGGCCCCGTACAGGGCCATCGATCGCACGATCCCCACGTAGAGCCGCCTACAGGCTGCGCTCGGGCCCCCCAGATTGGGAAGCAGCGTTGACAGCGCCCCAGCCGCGCCCATCAGCTTGGGCACCAGCCGCCGGAAGTGGGGTCCGAAGTCCCACCGGCTGTCGAGCACCAATCCCAGGTACTTCATGGTAGGCTCGACAGCGATCCGGACCCCCCCGACCACAATGTGTGATCCGGGCGGCGGCACCCGCCGGGGACCATGGAACATCATGGCCTCCGACTTGCTGAGGGCCACCTCCAGGCCGAGGCGCCGGATGCGGCCCACCACCTGTGAGACCGCCGCCGTCGCCAGCAACGCTGCCTCCCTGTGCGAACTCCCACGGGCCGTGACCAGCGTGTCGTCCGCATAACACGTCAGGTCCACGCCCGGCTGGAGTTCGCCCCTCAGCACCCAGTCGTACCCGATGTTCCACAGGAGCGGGCCCAATACCGAACCCTGTGGAACACCGCACGACATTGAGTGCCGGTGTCCGCCATCACGTCCCACGTAGGTGACACACCTCTCCGCCAGGTAATCCCCAACAATGTGGCGGAGGTAGGAAGGCACCCGATGATATCGCAGTGCCTCCCGAATGCAACTCCAGGGCAGGGTGTTGAAAGCGTTGGAGATGTCCAAGGACACCGCCAACATCACCCCACCCCGGGACACCGCTTCCTCCGCCAGGACTCTCACCCTCGACACAGCGTGAATGGTAGAGCGCCCATGCCGAAAGCCGAACTGGCTCTCGTCCAGGTCCGGCCCCTCTCCGCACAAGTGGCCGACGAGGCGGACTGCGATTATCCGCTCGAGCAGCTTGCCCACCTCGTCCAGCAGCACTATGGGCCGGTACCCGGATGGCGAGTCTGCAGGGCGCCCCGCCTTTCTGAGCAGGACCAGACGACCAGATTTCCACAAGGTGGGAAACTGGCCCCGCTCAAGGCACGCTGTGTAGAGACCTCTCAGTTGGGGACCCAGCTCCTTCAGAGCGAGGGCTAACACGCAGCCGTGAATCCCGTCGGGCCCCGGAGCCACGTTTTTGGCCCGGAGCCGCATCACGGCCGCCCTCAACTCTTCTTGTGTCACCTCTGGGACGCTGATGACGTTCTCGTCTGTAGGCTCTGCGGCTGTGGGCAAAGCCATTGGCGGTGGCGTATGCTCCGCTCTTGCCGGGAAGAGGGCTGCCACTACTTCCTCCAGCAGCTCGGGTTGGAGACTCTCCGTGATTGGAGGCGCCGCGGCTCGAAGTTTCCCTCGAACCGCACGATAAGGGCGCCCCCACGGATCTCTGTCCAGAGTCTCCAACATCTCCTCCCTGGCTCGCGTCTTGGCCTCGCCAATGGCCAGCCACAGAGCCTCCTTCGCCGCGCGGTACACCTCATACCGCGCGGCCTCTTCGTCAGGGACCCGACGACGTCTCCTCCGGTATCGGGTGTACTGGCGCCTGACCGCCACGCACGCGACGCGCAACTGTGCGATCTCGGCGGTCCACCAGTACACCTGGCGCCTTCCTGTCTGTGTGTGGACCCAGGGCATAGACGCGTCGCAGATTTGCGTCATCGCCCCGCGGAACCACAGCGCCTCCTCTTCGACGTCGACGGGTCCATTCGTCGCCGACTCCCGGTACCAGGCCTGGACAATGGCGGCCTCCTCGAGAAGTTCCTTGTCGATGCGCTTACGCGCCCAGCGCGGACCGTCCGCTCGCGGGGCCGGTGGACTGCGGCCGCCAGTGGTCTGGGCGGAGACGTCGAAACGGATATACCGATGGTCCGACAATGTCTCCACCTCCACGGCGACACGCCAGTCGCGGACACGGCTCGCGACAGCAGGGCTAGCGAACGAGACGTCCACTATTGAACCACCCCGCTGCCGCACGCACGTGTGGACCGACCCCCGATTTAGGACGGTCAAGCCAGTCGTGACCGCCCACTCCTCCAGCACCTCACCCCGGGCATCCGTCACCGGAGATCCCCACGCCGCAGACTTGGCGTTGAGATCCCCGAGCAACAGCACGGGGCGAGGGTGGAGCCGGCCTACGACGGCACCCAACTCGACAAGGAAGTTCTCGAAGTCGGCGAGACTCTTGTTGGGCGAAAAATACGCCCCAACCGTACCAATGCCGTCCACGAGGGCTGCTACCCAGCCGTGACCTCGGGACGGGTGGACAAGAGCCCCGCCAATGATGGCCACCAAGCCGTCGAAGTCCCCCAACCAGTTATCCCTGGGGGGGACAAAGTACGGCTCGGCGACCACCGCCACGCGAATCGACCACTCCGCCATGCTCTGGAGCAAGAGATCCTGAGCTCTGGCACAGTGGTTGATATTGCCCTGGAGGAAATGTAACAGCGCCATTAGGCTGTGTCCATTCCCTCCGCACCCCTCTCAGGCCGGGTGGCGGCCGTAGGGCAGCCAGGCTGTCGGGGGGGTAAAGAGCCCCCGGCAGCCTTGGCTCCCTTTTTCTTGCTCTTGGTGGGTGCGCCACAGGCCTTCCCGCCCGCTCTGTGCCCCGCGGGCCTCCCTGCAGCTGTACAGAGGCTGCAGTTTGGCGCCGCAGAGCACTGGGCCGCCTTGTGGTCGGGCTGGCCGCAGCGATAACACTCCTCGCTGCGGTCCGTTTCAGCGGTGCACCGCGCCCGGACATGCCCAATGTTCAGGCATCGGTAGCACCGCATAGTCCTGGGCTGCATCAGCTTGACCCTGGCTGCAACCCACCCCACCAACAGTCGCCCAGCACTGGCGACGATATTCGCCGCCGCCACCGGACACCGCACCCAGATAAATCCGAGTCCGGAGGCGTCGGCGCGAATGTCGCCCGTCCGCACATCCTCGGGTCGACATCCACCGACCCGGGCAACGGCCGCCAAAACCTCGGCCGGAGTCGTCGAGTCATCCAGGCCGTCGACACGCAGCTCCGCGGTCTTCACCGGCCTGGACACCCGGACGTCATCCGGGTTTAGGACCTCCTTCAACTTGGCGGCCAGGATGTCCGCCTTCGCCCCGCTGGAGTCACCCGACACCTCAAGCAGCCGCGCCCCCGTAACCGCCGACTTCATCCTGAAGCCGGACGGTGTGCCAAGGTCGGGGAACGCGACTTTGGCTTTTGCCTCGGTCAGGACCGCCTTATACGTAATGCCCCTTTCGGCGGCTCCGGGCTGCAGTGTTATCACTACAGCCGCGGAGCGTGGGGCTCTGACCTTAGGCGGTCCCTGTGCCTTCTTGGGTACCGGTGCTCCAGCGGGTGCTGGTGCTGGCGGGGCCGCCTTCTTCTTTTTGCGGCCCCTCTTGACAACTGTCGTCCAGGCCTCAGTACTAGGCCCAGACGCAGCCGCTGGAGGCGCCGCTGGAGGCACCGCTGGAGGCGCCGCTGGAGGTCCCGTTGTCCGGGAGGTCGGCATCTGGGACACGGGCTTTGAGGTCACTGTCCTTCCTGGTCGGCTCGGTTTAGCTGCCGCGGCCACCGCGGCCGCCGGGCCCCGTTCGTGGACAACCTCCCTCCTCCGCCCGTCCCCGGCGAGTGGAGGGCGGACGGACTCCGCCGGGAGGAGCCTCGCCTCTATGGCCTCGAGGCGGGCACCAACCATCTTACCGCACTGCATCATGCAGACGCGGACGATCTTTTCGACCTCCGCATCCACAAGTGCAGGGGTCGAGAAAGAGGCCGGCGATGGAGCCGACGATGGGGCCGCCACAGGAGAGGACCCGGTGACTGCGGGAGCCGTCCCTTGGGCGGCAACCTGCCGCTTGAGGTCCTCCAGCTCCGATCGGAGACGGCCGTTCTCCTCCCACAACTTCGCCGTCTCCTCGGTGCTGGTGCGATTGGCGAGGACCTCAACCGCCTCCCGGATGCCGTCAGCTGCCTCCTTCAGAGCTCGAGTGAACGTGCCCTTCAGGTTGCCCGATTTGGTGGCAACCCTCAGAACCACGTCCACTCCGTCCAAAACCTGGCGGCTGAGCGCCACCGCCGATGGGCTCCCTCCAGCCATCCGAGTGGAGCGCTGCTCTCTGGCTCGTCGGGCTAACTCACTGACTTCGTCAGCCGCGGCTTCTTTTCGTTGTGCCCGCCTAGCAGCAGCGGCCTCCGCACGATTGCTGCCCAGCAGTGAAGCAGTGGAGCCCCCGCTCGAGTCAGCCATGGCTAGCCCAGGGTCGCTCTCCGCGCCCTCCACATGCTCCACTGGAGCTGGCGCAACAAAGCGACCCCGCCCGTCACGCTCCGGCATCCGAGCAATGGCTCCACTCGGAACCGCGCGAACTTTGCCTCTCCGGGCCGTGGAGACTTTGGCGACCACCAAGTTCTCCCTACTTGAGGACCCGCTGCGCTTCCTCCCATGTCCGGACCTGGATCCAGATCCAGACCTGGAACGGCACCCGCGTGTGTCCTCGTCGGACATTTGGTCAGGAAGAGGAGTGGCTGGACGGGACCTGGACCTGGTGGTCCCCCTACTCCTTCTTGCACAGTGCGCCAACTCGACTTCCTCGTCTTCTTCATTATTATTAAGACGCACAAAACTGGGCGTGTGCGCCCTATCCGCAACCTCTGTAGGCAATAGTCTCATGGTGTCCCCCCCAGATACGGTGGGACAGCCGGGCCCTAATGGACCCGGGAGGGATTCTCCGGCATAGCCGGTACCCTCCTGGGGTAGTGTTTTCCTAGAAGACATTCTGATCTTTATTACCCTGCGGGCCGGTTTACCCCCCGGTAGCCCCTGCGCCGGGTAATGCTCAGGGGTTAAGGGGTTAAACCTCTGAATACTCCCCTTCTAGTGAATAGAAGGGGGAAAAGAGGCGAGAGATGTCGGAATATTCGCCACGGACGGTGGCTTATCCCCATGCATGCATAGGAAAAAGCCAGCGCCCATGCCCAGGGCACACCAATCCGAAAAACTTCCGTTCCCACCGAATATAAATATTCGAATGGGACCAGAAGCCTCGGACCACGAGGAGGTTTTCCGACCACGTGCCCCAGAGCAACTGTACCTACCTTAGCTATCAAGTTTCGCTTACTAATTTGATCCCACTCAGCATAACTTTATTATTCATGAAGAATGTTGAAAAAGAATAATTTATTTATTGAAAACAGCGTCCGTTTTCAATTTTTGCCCATGAAACCCGGTTTGAAATAATCCAAGTTTGTCCAAAGCACTGTACAAATTAAACGAGAAAACCAAATCATGCACATAGTATCACTGGCGTTCGAGGTCTGTCAGCTTCTGGGTGAACTAACCACTGGGTCCCCACCAACGGGAGTAGATAACAAGTTTGGGAGCCATGCATTCCCGTGGCAACCCTAAAGTCTGTTCAATATACGTGTCTGCAAGAGCACACGCATGTTCATATCGCTTTTTTTTGTTATGGCAGGTTTTTAACAACAATTGCCACTCTACCTGGTAATTGACATCGTTTATAACGGACAGTCACCGCTACAATCGGAAAGGAGGTTTTCAGGCTGAGATTTCTTTCTTCATATTCTTATTATAATTAAAAAAAAATTAAAAAATTCTTTTATTGGTTTAAGTACTGGTTATGGATATGGAATTCTTTACAACCGATAATATACTATTTTATTCAAATAATGTTTTCATAAAGCTAACCTATCACTTTAACTTAACGTGGTGTGATCTTATTCGCGCTAATATGATTTGCATTTCAAGACTTTCTTTACATTATCAACGTGATGATGATGTAAAGAGTTTAGTGTTTCTACCGATAATCAAGTTTAACTATACAAAATTATCTTCATCTTAGCTAAAGGCGATTGGCACACTGCCCCGCATGATGCAGCGTAGTGCATCATGCGGGGCAGTGTGCACACAGAACATGCCTCCACGTGCGTTCATGCAGATGTGTAGTAACAAACGGAGATACTTACACGCACTATGCTGCATAATGAGGGTCAGTGTGCCATTCGCCTAAGTTTTAGTGTATTGTCAGTAGTTAAG
The DNA here is from genome assembly GCA_951640165.1 of Pseudoips prasinana. Lineage (NCBI taxonomy): Eukaryota > Metazoa > Arthropoda > Insecta > Lepidoptera > Nolidae > Pseudoips > Pseudoips prasinana. The sequence continues at coordinate 18,808,738 of OX621245.1, forward strand.
GTATATAAAACGCTACTCTATGATTATTTTTATTTAGTTTTACCGACAGTATTAATACAAGATCATATGAAAGCAAAATATATACCTAATCATTTTAAACTGTTTCAGTATAAGCAAGACCACAGTTAAGTTACTTAAGGTACAGACGCCAGCACATCCAGCTACCCCAATTTGTCAAATTTCTTTTATAGATTTTCAACTTAATCAAATTAGCATAAGGTTCACTTTCAATTGGGGAAATTTGACAGATTGGCGTAGCTTGATGTGCTGGCGTGTATGAAAGTATTACACAATGAATCATGCCTAATATCTTAGTGATACTTAAACTAGCTTAATTTAACCTAGTCTACATAATTACAAATTGCTTATATGAATTTAGCTAAACAGAGCAAAAGGAAATTGAAGAAATCAAAAACGTTTAATAACGGCTTTGTGTTTAATGAAGACGTTGGCGTGTAAATAAATAATAAATAAGTTTATTTCTCTCACAAAGATCAAATGTAATAGTACCAATACAGTATAGTAATATACTTATATAAATTAACTTTGTAAGAGCTGGTACCTATTGTGGGTTTACAAGAAAATCTGTATTTCAAGCCATCATTGCCCACTACCTAGTTTATACAGTGAAATTATAGTATATAGGTGTCTCTTCTATTCTACTACAGTCTTAAAATGTTGTGTTTAAGACTAACAAAAATCTAAATTTGAGCGTTCGTAGGTGTGTTAGTCGGTGTGTCTGTTTGCGTGATACCTAAGTACTGAGAAGCGTAACTAGTAATATTAATAAAGTTACTTTTTTTAAATATAATCGGTAAGCAATTATCAAAATTGAGGGATAATTTACGCGGGTGCTGGGTACGTGTCTATGCTATTAAATTATTTATGGTAATAATAACAAATAATATGAACCAGCTAATTTTAATAATTTCTTTTAATAGACTTTCTGTTTTATAATCCAGATTTTTTAGAAAGCACTGTCTACAACTGCACTATTTATTTAATGAATAAAAGTCAAATCGACTATTTCATAAGTGCCACAAATAGGCACCTATAAAATGGATAAATCGTTGGGAAAAAGTCGTGTTACATTTTGAGGGTTGGCATACGGAACCCTTATGCATTTTATATTTTAGTATGTAAGGGTTATATTACAATTGAAGATGTTTTTTTAACAATAGTGTGGAATATATTCCCCCTGCCTTAACAAAAAAAGTGTGGAGTATGTATACCGAGAGGATGTCCTATTGTTTATACATCTCAGCGTTTGGAAATCTAAAAGGAAGTCCGGCAGCAACTTTGATTATAACACGTTGTGCTCTTTCAGCCTCGTATATATGGATTTTCGCCGGTCTGCCCCGAGAGATGATACAATAATCTATCATCGGTTGACATAACGCGTAATATATGGTACATTACGTGTTATGTCGATCGATGATGTTTTATGAACTGATTGTCAGCCATGTATCAGAGGACCATAAAAATGTAAATCAGTTTACGCAAACTCGGGACCAATATGTCAATATGGGTTTATAAAATTGAAGTTTTGGTCAGAGTTATTCTCAGATATTTAATTATGTTGGTTCTTTTAAGTATGGGACAGGGGTATGAACTATTATTCAGGGCTCAAGTATGTGCAAGAATGGAACAAAAAGGTGGCGGATGTAAATTGGATTTTAGTGTAAATGCTATGTAAATGGTTTTATCAACATTAAAGGTCAGCACGTTATTAAGCCACTCTATCAAATCCTTACTGAGTGACAGCATATACCTCTTCCCAGTTGTTACCAGTGGCATTAAAAGGGCAGTGACATCATGAAAATGAGAATACGGCCACCAGTCAACTTGAGCTGACAGAGATCGTTTATGTAGATCAAAAATAGAGTTAACTCAAGAATTCTACGCTGGATGTGCCCCCGCGTAGTATTCTTGAGTTACGTACGTGTGGCGCAGCGGTTAAGACAGTAGCCTCGCCGTTTCGTGGCGTGGGCGCGAGTCCCGTGCCGGACAACTATTTGTGTGACCAATAAATAGTTGCTCTAAGTCTGGATGTGTTTGTGTCCGTCTATTATATGTTTCTAAAGTACCCCGCGATACAGGGATTAATTTACAAATAGCGGGCGTTGTCTTTATTTACAAAAAAAAAATAAGAGAAAATTCATCACCCAGCCTATGATTGATTTTAACTCGGTGGTCGATCAAAAGGTGTCAGAAGTTTGTTAAACATTTGAAGAGGATACCACAGAAGCCCATTTTTTTACTTTGATAAAAGGTGGGGAATGAAGACTGAGTCAAAGCCCTTGGCAAGATAAAAATAACCGTAAGGTATTTCTGTTTGTTATATATCAAGTAGAGAGACTAAAAGATTAAGTAGTTCATTTACTGCCTTTTTAGTAGACTTGCCTTGGCAAAACGCAAAATGAGAAGAAGAGAGAAGCTTCTAAATAACATATTAACCAGTGATTCATCAGAAGCTCTAGGAACATAGAGAGTGTCGGAAAAATGTTATTACTTCCTACCTTTTGGTTTAAGTAAAGCCAATTTAAAAGCTGAAGGAAATTTACCCATTGCAATCGTAAAATTATGTTTTTGTGTCATGGCAGGAGTAATAGTATAGGAATATCTTTTTAATAGTTTACCTGGTGCAGTTTTCCCTCAAACTATTAATCAGATGCAAGATCTTGCAATAATTCATTGGACGCATATAAACACATAGCTGGTGAGTTATGGCTATCATCCTGAGGTTTTATTTTGTGACTAGTGGAAATAGAATGCACTTGTTCTGCAAGCCTACTGCTAACATACGTGTAAACTGGTTTACATTATTCACACTAAAGTGTGGGGCGTCATTCGAGAGAAGATAGGCTTAGTGATCAGTTATTCTGTTTGGGCCACTAATGTCCTTAATAACACGCCATAATTTCCTCTTGTTATTCCCTGCTTTTCCTATTTCGTGTTTTCACAGCTAAGTTTTGCTTTTATAAAAGAGTTGTATAAACGTTTTTAGAACGCTTGTAAGTTATTTTAAGTGCCACATTGTTGAGATCTTTTTTACATTTCTTATACAGATTATCCTTAGTACGCATGTAACGGATAAGACCTTTTGTAATCCATGGTTCATAATACCACTGCCTTTTGAGAATTATAACTAACTTAGAATTTAATTTAATAGCAGTGGTTATTGTACTAAAAACAAGTCTGTGGCTTTATTAACGTTGCTATACTCTAATATTGAACAATAGGAAAACTTGGTGTAAACTTTTATAATTAATGCGGTCACTGGTCGTGATCAAGTTGTCTAATCTTGTGCTATATATAAGGTGTTTTTATGATCCGTTACTGATGATTCGAATACAAAACGTACAAGCTTTTTTTTAGTTTGATCCATCATATGGTCAAGTTTTACCATGCATAGGTAAGATAAGACTTGGTAGGAATGACTGCCTACAACAATCAGGTACTCATAGGAACGATTATCCGTGCCATCAACCGCATTATCTGTGGTTATAATATAGATAACAGTCACAGTATCGTAAATAGTTAAATATTATATAACGCATAGTAAAACATTTTTATAGTCGGTTAGGTTATTTAGAATAAAATTTAATTAATTATTAATATTATGCGTGTTTAGTTGGCGCAGCGGATAAATGGTTATAACACAGCAATCTGGGAAGATTTTTAGAACAAGGCAATTCGCATCATTTACTTGAACTTATTCACAAGTTACTTTAAGGTCTTTTCGGAAATAAACTCCTTCATTTTATTTCTTTGTGAAGTTGTAGCTGTGAAATTATAAACTCCTTTGCAAAAAAAATGGGAACCTAAGGGCATATGCACACCGCGTTTTTTAAGCGTGCCGTTGACTCGCGTTTGTTGCGATACAAACGCGCGTGAGCATCGCGTTTATATCGATACAAACAAAAACAAACTGCTCAAACTGTACGAAAAAGCGCGTCGTCGCTAACAACAACTATTAGCATAAATGTGTAGAAATTTATAAGTATCAATGAGAATATAGTTTTAAAACTTAAATTCTGGAATCGGTGTTTTAGTCAATCTAAACAGAGAGCTGTAATAAAATATTAAATATTAAAAATTAAGACTACTACTATTTTTATTGTATTTTAATAAAAAAACAGAGATTATAAAATAAAAATTAATAACGAGTATAACCTCCGCTTGCAGCGATTACGGTATGTTATCATCTGGGCATGCCTTCCACTAGGCTTTTGGTGGTGACCTGTGGAATGTGTTCCCACTCAAACAAAATCACACGTTTAAGCTTATTGGTGTGTTGTGTAGGTGATTGTACAGATCGTACTCACCTTTTAAGGAGGTTCCAGACGTGATCAATGGCCTTAAGGTTGGGGCTCCGCGGTGGCCAAACCAAACGACGAATACCGTCATCGCTCGTAGGTATAAGCATCTACGTCGCCAGAACGGTGACCACGAACATGTAAACGGGATCTTCACCATTTACAGCCAGTGCGAGTACTCTGTACTTTTCCAGATATATTGAGCCATTTTCAATTAATACTATCTCGGTACAATGGCTGCATGTTCCAATCGCCCTAAACACAACGCGCTCTTCACCATACGAGTTGATTTCTTCAAAAAAACACATAGGCATAGCATTCTCTGTTCTTTGTTACACTTGCCGTCGTGGTTCACACCATTCGACAAATACGAGCCTCATTGGAGACGAGTATGCGATTCCAATTACCGAGTGTCCAAGATAGGTTTAAAGTTATTTTACAGTACATTGCTAGCCACTTTTCTCAATTGCTAATCTAGTCCATCCAACGGTTGTCTGGAAGAAATCGCTCTTATGCGATAAGACCGCCAATTGTACATAAATTGAAACTATGTTTATGCATCTAAATTTTATTCTGTGATGTGCAATAAAGTGTACCTATCTATCTATCTATAGGCAATTTCTAGCGAACCTTAATCGAGCAATGCGCTCACGGTGTTATTCGGGGGCCCACGTTGGTTTTCGACTGCGTATATCAGCCGTTAAAAGCCTCCTCCTCACTGTCCATATATCAATCACTATTACTTCTTCAAGGTTTCTTTTAGGGTCTATGTAACTGCATTTGCGGTTCCTCATCGCCTGCGTCACTAAAATGCGGTCATCACGTGGTTGCGTGCAACGTTTTCCCATACAACCTGGCCTTCTCTGAGCGGAACCTATAACGTCCAGGTTCTTTGGACGCTTGAATGACTCACGTTTAACTATTTTAAGATGTAACATTAGCCATACCCATCGCTAATATTGCTTCTTTTCCATTACAAAAAACACAAAGGTTCAGTTTTAGTTGCCATATAACCTTTTAACTAAACCCGCGAAAAGTAGGTAAAAGTCACTAACTGAAATCGAGATTATTTTTGAAAACAAAAGTTTCGAATTTGGAATTACATTTTTCCATAGACAGATTCATTATTAAGTGCCAGTAACATAGTTTGGCTATTAAAACCTCTTTTAAACTAAATGATTACCAATAATATATAAAAGCAAAACCGTCCGTTTCTTTTGAAAAGGAGTGTAGTATTCAAGATTAGAAATGATCTTTGTTGCCAATGCCAATGATCTTGCCAAAATTCGTAGAGAAGCAGTTCTTCCATGCAATTTTAGACTCGTGTAAAGTAGTTAAAAAGTCACAAACTGAAAACGGGATAATTTTTGAAAACAAACGTTTCGAATTTGTAATAGCATTTTTCCATAACCAGACTCATTATTAAGTGCCAGTAACATAGTTTGGGTATTAAAACCTGTTTAAAACTAAAGGATTACCAATAATATATAAAAGCAAAACCGTCCGCTTCTTTTGAAAAGGAGTGTAGTATTCAAGATTAGAAATGATCTTTGCTGAGTATAGCTAATATTCGTAGAGAAGCAGTACAGTAGTAGTTTTTATAGAGCGATCATTATGAGATAAGTATCTTTTACGTCAATTGCAATACACATGACAATTTGAGTCACTGAGAGAGAACCCAATTCCATGTTTCAGGTTTAAATTATGTACATAGCTACAACATGGTGCATAATTTTAAACATCCTTCCATGTGCCGAATTACCCCCGAATTCTTTAAAAGAAGGACACAGTCGTGTCATTTGTCGTGTGCCTGGATGGAACACGATATTTAAAAAGTGTCAGCAATTTGCAGCAGTTTATTCGGTGGCAAAATATTTTGTAGGCAATCATTGCCTCATAAAAGCATCTGCACTGATCAAGCGACATAATTTTGAAGTGTTTTAATAAAAGTGCATACGGCCGTATTATTTTGTTAAGTACATCCGTAGAAAGTGCACAACGCCAAACTAAATGTTCTTGAACAAGTTCTAATCGCAATGCATGCGTTGCGTAATAGGATCTCCAGACGATACTCGATACTACGATATTGTACTCTAATATGGTACGACTAAAACTGTTATATAATATTTTTTTAAGAAACCAACCGCACTGCGGTGTTGAATCCCTATCTCAAAGAAATATTGGAAACCTATAATTAACGGACACAAACCACTCCCCGACTCAGAACAACTACTTATGGGTTACATAATTACTATCATCATCATCATCATTACAGCTAAATAAGTCCACTGCTGGACAAGCCTCCCTCAAGAATCGTCTTGGGGGGATATGCCATAATCGCCACGCTTGGCAGACGGGTTGGCGATCGCAGTAAGGTGGTCATAGTAAACAGAAGGAAGCTGCTGCCCATCCTCTGGTAGATATTCCCTCGGGTCGACTTCTACGCCCCCCACGGGATGAGATGGGGTGATGATATTCTGATTCCGATATTTGTCGCCGTCACCACACAGCCATAATTACTATGGTTGGTAAATTCTTGTTTTTTACGCCGCAGGTCGTGGATTTGATTTCCACCCTGGACAGATATTTGTGAGCATGAACATGTCTGTTTGTCCTGTGTCTGGATGTAATTATCTGTATAAGTATGTATTTACAAAAGAAAAGTAGTATATGTATTATATCATCATAACGTTGTCTATGTCTATGTGAGCTTGAGTGAAATTTTGCATTTATTTGTATAAATAAATGCAAAATTTTAACAAGTTGATTAAAAAAATTGCAGGGTACCCAACCTGACAATTCACAAAACATTTGTTGTTAATAAATTATTACCAAAATAAGTCACACACCGATTATGATAAAAATTGTGTATAATCCTTCACACATGAACTTTAGGACACAAATGCGAACTATAGCTTTATTTAAAACTATGCTATTATTTTTACTTAGAGTATTATAAACACTGTAATTCGAAAGCAATTAGGGTCTTCATTATGATCTAAGTAATCGAGCATCGAATGCCTTATATACATAGTACATACATATAACATCTCATTGAAACACCACGGTGCGGTGGCAGCAGTATACATGTAATATGTACAGACGTCAGCATAATAATATCAAGCTACTCCAATCTGTCAAATTTCCCTAATAGAAAGGGAACCTTATGCTTATGTGATAAAGTTGAAAATCTATAAAAGAAAATTGAGCTAATTGTAAATCCCTACTATCCATTGACCCGCTCTAATACACCTGAAAATAGTACATTTTTGAAGTTATACTTCTTTTGGCGCGATGGAGAAAAATGATGAGAGTGAATTTTTACGATGCGCGCGAACACCGACACCAAAAAATGTAACAGCATGAAGTTAGTTGTAGGTTGTATGAGAGTGAATTTTTACGATGCGCGCGCATCGTGCGTGCGCATCGTAAAAATAACAGCATGAAATTAGTTCTAGGTGGTATGAAAAAGTATGAGAGTGAATTTTTACGATGCGCGCGAACACTGACACCAAAAAATGTAACAGCATGAAGTTAGTTCTAGGTTGTATGAGAGTGAATTTTTACGATGCGCGCGCATCGTGCGTGCGCATCGTAAAAATAACAGCATGAAATTAGTTCTAGGTGGTATGAAAATGTATGAGAGTGAATTTTTACGATGCGCGCGCATCGTGCGCGCGCATCGTAAAAATAACAGCATGACGTTAGTTCTAGGTGGTATGAAAATTGATAACTATGTTCAAGTTGTATATTAAGAAGTATAACTTCTAACGCGTGTACATAAGTACACACAAGTTTTTTTTTTATGTATAGAGACTCTAAAATCTGATCCCATCGCCACCTATCAGGTCTAATTTTAAAGCCACACTACCCATGGATCCACTAAAACACACTTGAATATAGTACATTGTTGATTACTTACTTACTTATCGTTAGGGTAGTGGTTACCCTAGTGTCCGAGTTGTTCAAGCCGCCCAATAAGCCTCTGACATGGCTTAACGACTGTAGCCTAATGACAACAACCGGGACCGACAGCTTAACGAACCCTCCGAAGCACGGAGACGTTCAGAAATTAAACCACTTTGACGGCCACCCATCTATGTACTGACCGCGGGCCTAGTAGCTTAACCTTGCCGATCACCTTCGGACATGTGAGAGCATCTGGCTGTGAGTGTTATTGTTGATGAACGATAGTATTATTTATAATGAATTAAATGTAAATTAGTTTGTATGTGTGTGACTGGCTTGTTGGTGTAGTGGTTAGTGACCCTGACTGCTAAGCCAGAGGTCGTGGGTTCGATCCCACCCGGGACTAATCTTCTTGTGATTTAAAAGATTATTTCTTCTGTATCTGGGTGTAATTTATCTGTAAATTGAATGTATTTTGAAATATATTAGTATTTTTATTAGTTATCTGGCTGCCATAGTACATCCTCTGTCTTGTTTGGGATCAGATGACAGTGTGCTATTTACCCCAAGATATATATTATTTTGTTATATTATAATACCATTCAAAGCCGCATATAAACTAAGCAGACCTACCACTGTCAAAATTCCAATATAATAATATGTATAATATCCTGGGACATTATTTACACACGGCCATCTGATCCCAAATTAAGCAGAGCTTGTACTGTGGAAACCAGATAACTGATTATCTGGTACTACATGTACTACTTTTCTTTTGTAAATAAATACTTATACAGATAGATAAATTTAAAGACGCACAGGAAAAATCTAATAAGGGTGAGGTCTAATGATTTTGCTACGGAAATCTATATAATATATCATAAAATTTCAGTCAAGTCGCAATATAGTGGGTCTGCCGAACATTTATTTTTAGAAATAATTTTCCACCACAGCAAGGTGCTCCTTGGAGTATACTACAGCCCCAACCTACGAGTCGATTACTTCGATTCTCTCGACACCCTTTTAAATAACCTGTGCCCTATTTATGACCATGTAATCCTGATGGGTGACTTTAATACATGCTTAGTAAAAAATGATTTTCGTTCTCGTAAGCTTCTATCCCTTCTTTCTTCTATTAATCTCCATATTCTTCCACTTATGGAAACTCACTATGCCCCTAATAATACTCCTTCTCTCTTGGACCTCATGATTGTCTCCTCTCCCGATCAAGTCGCTACTCATGGTCAACTATCTGCTTCTTTTTCCTATCATGATTTGATTTATTTATCTTTCAGAATTCGTTCCCCTAAGCGCAAATCTCTTTTTCTTTCTCTTCGAAATTTCAAGGGTATTGATTTGGAGGCATTGCAGCGAGATGCCAATTGTATTGATTGGTCGGGTGTATATAATGCTCTCAACCTTGATGGTAAGGTGGATGCTTTTAACTCCATTATCCTGAACTTATACGACCGTCATGCTCCCAAACGACGTGTTAGGATAAAGCATAACCCAGCCCCGTGGATCAATGACTCTATTAAACAATCAATGGCTTGTAGGGATAAAGCTAAGAGAAGATACAAGCGGAATCCTACTGAGGTAAACTTAAGTAGGTATAAATCTTTACGTAATGTATGCAATCGTCTGTGTCGTGATGCCAAGAAGCGCCACTTCTATAAATCTCTTGATAACCGCAATCCTTCTTCAGTTTGGAAATTCCTTAAGTCTAATGGTATTGGCAAATCTCCTTCTTTGTCATGTAAAAACTTTGATTTAAATGCCCTTAATACTCACTTTTCTGCTCCACCTGTTACTCTTGATACACATATCAAAAACAAGACACTACTTGATCTTTCACATTCTCCAATCACATATGATTCTTCTTTCAGCTTTACCTCTGTTACTGAGGAGGATGTCAAAAAATCTGTCCTTTCTATCTCTTCAACTTCTGCTGGACATGATAATTTATGCTCCAAAATGATTAATCCTATCCTTCCTATTGTCCTTCCTATTCTTACCCATTTGTTCAACTATTCTTTATTTTCTTCCCGTTTTCCTACTGCTTGGAAACAAGCACATGTCATTCCTTTGCCTAAAGTCTCCGAACCATCCGCACCGTCCCAGTTTCGTCCCATTTCTATCCTCCCGTTCCTTTCAAAAGTTTTGGAGCATATTGTTCATAAGCAGTTGTCTGATTTCCTCTCTTGTAACCGTATCCTTAATCCTTTTCAGTCTGGTTTCCGATCTGGCCATAGCACGGTTACTGCCCTTGTCAAAGTCACCGACGACATTCGCTGGGCTATGGATAACAAATCTCTTACCGTTCTTATACTTTTAGACTTTAGTACAGCATTCAATTCTGTCGATTTTGACATCCTTCTCGGTATTCTCTCTTCACTCAACTTCTCACCTTCTACCTTATCTTGGTTTGACTCTTATCTTCGGGGTCGCTCGCAGTGTGTACGCCTTGACGAGACATTCTCCGATTGGTGCGAGCTCAGTGCGGGTGTGCCTCAGGGTGGCGTTCTATCTCCCTTATTATTCTCTATTTTCATTAACTCTGTTACAAAAACTACCTCTTCGAATTTCCATCTCTATGCAGACGATTTGCAACTATATCGGTCGTTCACCCTTGATGACGCTGATGCAGCCATTGCTGCAATGAACCACGACCTGGAGTTAATTAGTCTTAGGGCTCAGTCTCATGGTTTACTTTTAAATCCTGCGAAATCCCAGGCCATGGTCATAGGCAGTAGGCATATGCGCAGTGAAGTTAATTTAAACTCTTTTCCACCAGTCTACCTCGATGGTGTCCCAATTATTTATTCCGACACGGCAAAAAATCTTGGACTTACTTTAGATTGCAATCTCTCGTGGAAAGCCCAAATCGCTGAAGTTAGCAAAAAAGTGCACTTCACATTCCACTCGCTGAAATGACTTCAAAACTTTTTACCCTTGAAAACTAAAATCTCTCTTGCCCAGACTCTGATACAACCCATATTGGATTACGCTGACAGTTGCTACCTAGACGCTACAGAGGAGCTTCTAAATAAGCTTGAGCGTTTACAAAATCTCTGCATTCGGTTTATATTCGGCCTGAAAAAATTCGACCATGTCTCTAAATTTCGTAAAGATCTCAAGTGGAGCCAATTCGTTTTCGCAGGAACACTCGCATATTGTGTCTCCTTTTTAACATCCTTCATAATCCCCAATCCCCTTCCTATCTGCGAGAGCGCTTCTCCTATAAATCTGCTCCTGGTGCTCTTTGCAGATCGCACATGAAATCCCTTCTTAAATTTTACCTCCATAAAACCGATTTCTATTCCTATTCCTTTACTGTTCATGCGGTCAGGCTGTGGAACTCTCTTCCGCCAAATGTTCGGAACTGCAATTCGATTTATTCGTTTAAAAGACAAGTAAAAAATCATTATCTATCCATTTCATCCACTTAGAATGTACGTTAGTATTAGTATTTAGTGTATTTTAAATTTAACATTGAGTATAATAGTGGTATATATTCGTATTTAAGTATTTATGTAAATTATTAGTATGTAAGTTTATTATTGACCTACACACATTTTTGACTATCTTCAATTATTTTTTTTCCTTTCGCGGGTCTGCTGGAAGAAATTTCTTACGAAATAAGCAGATCCTGTGTACTCTTTGTTTCTTTTTGTATATTATTCTATGATTTTTGTGTGTACATGAATGAATAAATAAATAAACAAATAAAAAAAATTAAGACCCGCTCAAATACACATTAAAATAAACATCAAGGTTGGCTAGGACAACCTAGAAACCTATTGTAGCGAGACCTACGGGGTCCAATTTTAAATCGAAACCATCTAGTGACCGATTCAGAACACGCCAAAACATCTCATCAAAATTGACCAGACCTTAGAAGGAGTGCAATCACAACTGTCATGTATCAAAAGAGATTGCGTTGTAAACGGATTAATTATTAATGTGATTTTCTTAATTTCTTAATGCGCAACCAAACTTTTATATTAATATTATTCTGTGGATAATGCTGCTGGTTGCGTTATTATTATAAGATCAGAAATAAGGTTTATATTGTAATAATTATTATTGTTTATTGTCAAATGAAGTTTAGCAAATTAAAGTGTTGCCAATAAAAACAAATTCTCGAGTCGAACTTAACTTCTAAATTAGTCAAATCATCAGAATGAACGAAATAATGTTTTTTATAATTGGTTTTCCTGAGTTTTTATAGTAATTTTGCTATTCGCGCCGTATACAAATGCAATTCGTCAAATATCATAACAATCGGTAAAGCCGTTCTTGAGTTATAAATGGTTTTACCAAGCTGACTTCGTTTAAATAGATACATACTTTGAATTGGACATATTTTGAATTACTTAAAGACCACTGGATCAAAACTTTCAAATGACTTCCCCCAAGGTATGCCTATTAGACCTATTTTCTAAGTTATATAAATCAGTTCCGCATTCACTGTATATATTTAAAATATATTATCATTGTCCTTGAAAGCCGCACACAAACACACACACACACACACACATACTACTTTTTTATTCTTAATTATAACACCCATATTACACTCAATTTACTTTCTTTTATCAGTTATCTTCTCAATACCAATACAATGATCGTTCCGTTTTGATTTTACTAATAGCCGCATTAAGTTCAGTATATATAGACTTATACTCTCACAAAGATCTTAATCTAAGCTATCAAATAGTAATTATGTTTAAGATGACATGTACCTAAAATGAAAGAAATAAATGATCTAAATATACCAAGAAGACCTAACACTTTGGCAAAATTATAATTATAATAGATGCACGGAAATATCCAATTTGCTTTAAAAAAGGTTGGCGTTTTAACCATTTTTCTCGTATCTGTCTAGTCACAAAAAAGAAAATGAAGACCATAGGCGGCCACTTAATTGTATTATCAATAAAACATCAAATTAAAACTAGCAGGAAGGTGATTTAATATATTAAATTTGACTATACCTAAAATAATGAGAATTTTCGTTCCATCAAGGGAAACTAATTAAATTAACTTCGTTAAAATTGTAACTTATAATTATTATATTGTTCTAGAAGTACCTCGCTTCGAAGATAGCTTAAACAACTTGACTGTTTCTTTGGGGAGAGAAGCAGTTTTCACTTGTGTAGTCAATGACCTCGGCTCTTACAGGGTAAGTACTTATAGTATAGTAATAACACTTGCTAAATAAGTAGCAATACATAATATATCTATATACCTTTAATAAAACACACCACTTCATAACGTAGGCACTTCAGTAGCCGATATAAAACTCTGTACTCTTATTTTGATGCCATTTTGCAGCGAGGGAAATGAAAAATATTCTTAACACTTTTTCTTTTTACTAGTACAGCCAATAATGGCCAACTTTAAAGAACAATTTATATTTGTTTATATCTTTCAAATATAAACGATTAATTTACCAGATCCTTACGATGTACGTATCTAATTGGAGGCATCGATTTTAGTGTTGTGTGCCGAATTAGTTTAAAGCCTTTCTGTGTATGTATCTTGATGTTTCTTCACTTTAGGAGCTGATAGACTATGTTAAAATTTAGTACAGGTCCAAGTACCAGATACCAGGATCCAAGGGAAGATTTTAATTCTAAAATGATAACTCTGTTTTACATTTAAAATATTCTAAACCATGTCAAAATTTTGTATGAGGCAGATCTTTATAACAAGATGTAGCATAATAGTAAAAGAAATGAAATAAACCTAATTGTGTATGAAACTGAACAGATTGTAGTACCTACATTAACTTTTATAATACATACAAGAAATCAATAACTGCCTATAAACAAAATTTTTCAGCTGACGTATTTAGTTTTGGGTACAAAAATTATTTGTCATGTTCGTCACACTACAAACTCTTTGCGTAATTTGTTAAATTTTACTGATACATCGCGCTACGTAAATCTCTTTCACTTACACCTTATAGCTATACAACATATTTTATTTGATAAATGTAGGTAATAGAGCATGGTTATTCAAATTGTATATATCCTTATATTAGGTCTACTACCTAACCAACAATCGTGTTTGTGCACGCATTAGATGAACAATAATGTATCTATGTATAGATTTGCAAATATTATTTGGTATTGCTAAATGGGTTTTAATTTTTATTAAAATAAAAGCATTATTGGTAGCCATAATAGTATGAGAATGCTCATAAGATAAATTGAGAAAAAAATCCAAAAAACATTCAATGTCAGTAACGATATTAAAATTTTACTACTTACCATTACAATGCAAATATACAGAAAATATACATTTACAAGATATTTTCACTTCCACTGATCGTTTACGCATCCGAGTCCGAGTACGCGGTCATATACTTGATAAATCACCGCCGAATTGATTCAATACGACGACGTCTCCGTGCGGTTACACAAAGAACGTTAACGCAGTAACCTCCCGACTACACTCATTACTTAACGGATGTTCAGCCATATAAGAAGTTGCTTACTTGATGTTATAATTAGTTCACCATGCCAAAAAATGAAGTTAAGTTTAGAAGTGTTGTGATGGGCTAAACGTATAATGGGGAACCGATCACTAACAAAATGAAAATCATCATCATCATCATATCAGCCGAAAGACGTCCACTGCTGGACAAAGACCTCCCCCAAAGATCTCCACAATTGCCGGTCTTGTGCTATTCGCATCCAGCAGTTTCCAACGACCCGCACAAGATCATCGGTCTATCTTGTAGGGGGCCTGCCCACGCTGCGTCTTCCAGTTCGTGGTCGCCACTCAAGAACCTTTCTGCCCCAACGGCCGTCGGCTCTACGAGCTATGTGCCCTGCCCACTGCCACTTCAGCTTGGCAATTCTTCGGGCTATGTCGGTGACTTTGGTTCGCCTGCGGATTTCGACATTTCTGATTCGATCCCGCAGGGAAACTCCGAGCATAGCCCTCTCCATTGCTCTTTGGGTGACCTTGAGCCTTCAAATAAGGCCCATAGTGAGCGACCACGTCTCTGTTCCGTATGTCATCACTGGCAACACACACTGGTGGAAGACTTTCGACTTGAGACACTGCGGTATTTTGGACGAGAAGATGTTGCGTAGCTTCCCGAACGTTGCCCAGCCGAGTTGGATTCTACGATTGACCTCCTTCTCGAAGTTGGACCTACCTAGTTGGATGGTCTGTCCTAGGTAAATATAGTTCTCTACAACTTCGAGTGCAGAGTCACCAACTTTCAATTGAGTGGGTGCAACATGGACGTTTGACATGATTTTCGTCTTATCCATGTTCATTTTCAGACCCACTTGTTGAGAGACTCTGCTGAGGTCATCGAGCATTGTACCGAGGTCTTCCAGAGGTTGTTTGAGAGCCATTCTAATCTCGTACAGGCTGACGTCCGGGATGTCTTCGGTGTAATGACAGGTTAGTCGTGCTCTGGGATCTGAGGCATGACTTTTGAGAGGTGGCTGTGTTGTCGTATATAACTGTCCATAGAACTCTCCCAGCAACTCAGGTTTAGACGTGACCATTCTACCATCCTCAGTCTTCAGCTTCGTCAGTTGGCTCTGTCCAACAGACAGAGCTCTTGCGAACACTTTGGAGCCTTTGTTCCACTCGATGGCCTCTTTAATACTAATTGTATCAAATTGCCGCGTGTCGCGAGTCAAAGACTTTGAGATCTGTCTGTTGAGCTGCCGATATCTGGTAGCATCATCTGAGGATGTCAGAACCATTTTCCGTCTATCTTCCACAAGTTGCAGGGTAAAGTCAGAGATCTTTTTAGTTCTGTTTGTACGACGGGCCTTGAAGACCTTAGACCCAGCCGTATGGACAGCTTCTACGAGCCTGTCATAGTATGAGTCCACTTCCTCGCAGTCTGCTAGGCATTCGAAACGGTTTTGCAGTTCGAGCTGAAATGGTTCGGGGTTTTGGACGTGGATAGGTAAGGGTCGGAGCGTAGACTTTATCAGTCGGGACCTCTGGAGTTTGACATTAAGGTTCAAGGAGCCTCTGACCAGTCTGTGATCGCTCCCGGTTTTAACCGCATTGATCACGGAGACATCATTGAACATCTGTCGTCTCGTCGACAAGATAAAGTCTATCTCATTTTTAGTTTTACCATCGGGGCTCACACAGGTCCATTTGCGGTGATCCGGCTTCTTGAAGAAGGAATTCATCATAAAGAGTCCCTCCTTCTCCATGAAGTCGGCCAACATTTGGCCCCGGGGGTTCCGGTCACCAGTTCTAAATTGCCCCACTCTCAGCTCATTACCGAATCGTTTGCCCAGCTTCGCGTTAAAGTCCCCCATGACCACAGTGAAATAGGAGTTAGAGGTATGTATGGCTCTGGATATGTCTTCATACATAACCTCGACTTCATCGTCGGAGTGTGTCGAAGTGGGTGCGTATACCTGTATAACCTTCAACGAATACCGCTTGGTGATTCTGAGTATAAGGTACGCAACCCTCGTCGACACACTCTCGATTTTCACTAGGTTGTTCACGAGGGACTTGTGGACTATGAACCCGACACCACCTTGGGATATTTGGTCACCCTCCCGGTAATAGAGCAGGTTTCCGGATTTCAGTATTATCGAGTCCTCCCCCTCTCTTCGGACTTCAGATAATCCTACAATATCCCAATGTAACCTGCTCAATTCTTCCTCCAGTTCGGTTATCTTCTCGTCGGACCGCAGTGTACGTGTGTTATATGTTGCCAGGGCCAGAGGTCGTCGGTGTTGGTAACGCGGAATCTGCCGGGGATTCTTAGCACCCCCTGCCCTGCCGTAACCACGGCTGTTACCACGGCTGGGAATAGCAGGGCTGCCGGGGACTGGGGGCCGCGGTTTGGTTGTGTCCATCATTTGAGGGGATTTGCCATAATCGCCACGCTTGGCAGACGGGTTGGCGATCGCAGTAAGATGGACATGGTACTCAGGAGAACGCTGCTGCCCGTTCTCTGGTATATATTCCCTCGGGACGACTTTTACGTCCCCCCACGGGATGAGAGGGGGCGGTGATATTCTTAGGCCGTCACCACACAGCAAAATGACGAAATGAAAATATGGTAATTAAAATAGTGGAATAGTGAATTTTCGGAAACATAATACTTCGGACAAATATTATTTCGGATATATGTAACTTCGGTGAAAAGTTTTTCGTTCCAATGAAAAGTCGGAATAACGAAAAAAAAACGAATTGATGGTAATAGGTTAACTGATACAGCGGCAATCGTGACTTTGGTGAAATAAAAAAATCAAAACGATAAAAGTTGAAAAGTTTTAGGTAAAATGCGATTCGGTCAAATATTTTTCGAACTTATGATGATGATGTATGAAACCCGTATAATGGTATCAAAACCACAGCCGATCATATATTCAACTCATTACTGAATTCCCACATCATTTCGGATTTTATACTCATACTAAATAAGGAACTTGTTCAAATGATATAATTTACATGTTGTATTCTATAATATGTATGTACTTACACATTCTGGTCTACTTATGTGAACTACTGCAGTATGATGCTATATTTCAAACATACTAATCATGTAATAATGGTTTAGTTTTAATAATAGCGGCAATTGGTCTTATAGAGAGATTATATTTATAACTATTACGTAGTCAGGAGAAAATTTCATAAAAATAGAAATACACGTGGCATTAATATCCCCAAAAGCGATATTTTATAGATCTTATTAATGTCACATCGGTGGCTACTAAAATTAGATTTAAGTTAAGGTTTTTACTAACAAGTGGGTTTTGCTGAGTGATTATTATTAGTATTATAGTAGATCTTCTTGCAGGTGGCGTGGCTACGCGTGGACACGCAGACTATCCTGACGATCGCGACGCATGTGATCACGAAGAACCACCGCATTGCTGTGAACCACAGTGACCGGCGGGTATGGTTCCTGCACATACACGACGTGCGTCAGTCTGACCGAGGCTGGTATATGTGTCAGCTTAACACTGACCCCATGAAAAGCCAAACTGCCTATCTAGATGTAGTAGGTATGTGTTTTATTTACTTACCTTACATTTTTTTTTTAAAGACAACTCCCGCTCTAGGTAATCAAGTCCTTGAGTCGCGGGGTATTTTGCAAACATATAATAGACAGGCACAAATAACATCAAGACTCAGAGCAACTATTTATGGGTCTCACAAATAGTTGTCCGGCGCGGGAATCGAACCCGGGACACCAAGCGGCGATTCTGTTTACTGTTTAAGCCGCTGCGCCACATGTACATATAACACAACATGGCTGGATAATGTGTTTGAGCGCTTTGAAAGGCAATCAGTGTCCGCGGTGGTAGCATATTATTATTAAACTCCAGCACTGGAGGAAGTCATTCTAGAACAACACAAGATTTATTCTTGACATATATTATAATAATCGTTACTGTAACAATTATAGAATCTGATCAGCTCGGTTACTAAGTCGTCGTATTAGATGACGGCTTCTTTTTATAGTACCAATTCGTTAAGCAAGGTGACTACCGGACCACGTTAGGGGAAGCGTACCGTAGATTATGATGCTTGGACACATATGGCGTAGCTCCCGGGTAGTTGACCCTTCACCTCCCCCAATGAACCCAGAAAACGGCGTGATTGGTAGACGCTTGACTTTCACGCTACAGGTCGTGGGTTCGATTCCCACCCAGAACAAATATTTGTGTGCATGAACATGTCTGTTTGTCTTGTGTCTGGGTGTAATTATCTATAGAAGTATGTATTGACAAAAGAAAAGTAGTAGGTATATGTAGTATATCTGTTAACTGGTTTCCTTAATACAAGCTCTGCTTAGTTTGGGATATCCATATTTAGATTATATATTATGAGATATGTACGCGTGTGTATAATGTCTCGGGATATTATACTCAAAACTACAACATTAACATTTTAATGCTTATAACTGGGAGAAGAAAGAGCAAAAGAATCCTATACGTATATTGTTAATAATATTAAACATACACACGCGGTAGCATTGGACGTCCAATATATACCTTCGTATAATTTTAGTTACTAGCTACATCAGATTAGACTGGGAGCCTTAAGCCACTTGTTACTAAATCACGCCATAAATAACAGTAGCTGGAGCTATAAATGTTATGGTTGACGCTAGTATTATCTTGGCTAAGTTACATAAAGCAACAACAGCTGTAGCAGGGTGGGATTTCGTTCGTATCATTATAGACAATTATATTAAGTTACATAGAGAAAATAATAATAATCTTTTATTTTGCGAAACATGGGTATGCAGTAACAGATCAGTTGATAATACAAATATCGCCATGTTCTAATGTCGTAATGGTATGTAAAAATGCGCTTATTATTATGATCATGTCCTCCCGACCGAATTTCGGCCACGGCGGCCAGTCTTAAGACTAGCCAATTGCGCAGGACCTATTATAGTGCACAAGTGTGTGCGCAAACACAGGGGCACTTTCTATTCCATCACTCTCATGATCCGATGGGACGCCTAGCGACACGACCGGAAAGAGTTCAGGTACAGGACCGACGGCTTTAAGTGCTCTCCGAGGCACGGGGGTGTAATACCGCCAACTTCCAGACTTCGGGCTGATACTGAGAAATTTCTTTTTACGGAAAAATCCCAAAATCACTTTTTGGCCCGACCCGGGATTTGAACCCAGCACCTCATTTTCTGCGGTTGAACACGCTACCGCTAGACCAACGAGGCAGTCAAACGAGGAAGGCTAAATGCCTATATAGAACGTAGAACTAAAAATAGCTACAAAAGTCAATTGATTGACTTTTATAGATATTTAGTTCTACGAGCGACGGTATAATCATATACCGTCGCTCGTAGAACTAAATATCTATAAAAGTCAGTCAATTGACTTACAAATTGTTGTTATGATTAGTTAATGAAGGGACTAAACCCTTCAATATATATTAAACATATTTTTTGTACCTAATTTGTTTAATTTGCTTGTAAAAATTGAAATCATATAAAGATGCACGATCATGCATATGTCAGATTATACCTAAAGTGCACGATCGTGCAGGGAAATTCCCGGGAAATTATGCTTTTCCGATTTTTTTCTTTATTTTTCCTAGATCACTGGGCTCACTAATAGTAAGTATATTGTGTTAAGATAGCAAATATGAAAAAAAAACAGTCAGGTTGTAAAGGGATATATTAGTAAATTTAATACTAACAATATTAATATAGCATGTAAGCATAACTGGTTACTAACACAAAACTAACGAATTATGGGTTATGCCTGAAATAAAGATTATTATTATTATATTAAAACCGAAGAAGTCAGTAGTAAGAAGAGTTCTCACTCATAATATTACACTTAAATAAAGTAACATAAGGGTCAGTAGTGAAATGAACTCGTCCTCATAATAATAATAAGTAGATCAAGTTACGCAGAGACAGGTCAGTAGTAGGATGAAATTGAGCTCACATATATACATTTAAATTGAGATTAGCAGATGTTAGTAGTGGGACCGATTCTTACTCATATAGCTACTTAAAATAAGTTTCACATGACGTCAGAGTAGTATTACAGATTCTCACTCATATAGACACTTAAACCAAGTTATACAGAGAGACGGCAGCATTAGGATGGGTTCTCGCTCATAACCAATTAAATTCAAGCATGCGAAAAGTCGTGAGCAGTAGGATAGATATATTCAAATTAATTTTCTAATAAAGACGTTGGTAATAGAATGATCCGTCATAAAGATACTTCGATCAAGTTACTCAAAGAGGCGTCAGTAGTACGAGCAGTTCTCCCTCGTACATATTAAAATAAATTTTCAAAAAGAGACTTCAGTACTAGGATCTCCGTAGAAGGCTCCAGTAACGTAGGTTTAGTAACGCAGAGAGGTGTCAGTAGTAAAATAGGTTTACGCAAACTTGGATCAAGTTAAAAATCATCCGTAGTACCTACGACGGATTTTCGCTTTTATATACACTTGAATTAAGTTTTGCAGAGAGACGGGAGCAGTGGGATAGATTTTCGCTAATAAATATTAAAATTAATTTTCAAATAGTAGTACGACGAGGTCTCCGTCGTGAAACGATCAAGTTACATAGAGACATCATTATTATTATTATTTCAAATGATTTATTTAATTTCTAATTTTATCTTATATATATTTTATTATCAAATTGATATAAAAAACAATAATATATAAATAAATATGTAAAAAATAGAGTTTCTTCTGCGGCGTGGCCTAGGCCGCTGCCGATGGTCAGGGCGACAGAGAAAGGAACCCCCTCACAATGCGTGCCGTTACCATAATTGCTGCCTTTTGTATCCGACCCTTATTATTACCCTCACATGTTTATTATCAATATTATTTACAAAATATCATACAAGGGTATTTTAATACAAATACAATATATGGGCTACATGGAGAGAAATTTCCGGACAATCCTGGCATTCGCCAGCAAAACCGTCTACTGCATGCAACTCTTCGGCCAGATATAAAGTCCTAAACTTGCAAGGCTGATTTTTACGGATTAAGGAATAACTCCAATTGTGGACATAACAATAGGTATGATCGCAGGCCTTTTGGTTAAGAACAGTGGCTGGAACTATTAATAGTGGAGTTGATGTTGGTATTATCTGCGTTACTGTTTTTTAGCTACACAATATAACAAAAACAGCAGGTTGAACAGAGATGTTGTAACTACAAAACAGGATCACACCAAAACATCAAAACGTTTCATCCATCACTAACCCAAAAGCATTCATTATGTAAACAGCGCACCGTGAGTTGAGCGCAGAAAAACATCTACATCCGAATTTCCTGATTCATTAATATTGAAGCAAATTCCTTAAACAACTCAAACGTGGGTTAATTAGATCAATCCGAGTTCATCCTTTTCAAGCGTTTCGGGCTTCAAAAATCACGTTGCTCGCATATTATTCGCACCTTAACTTCGTTTCTAAATGGATAGGAGCGACTTGTCCGTTATGTTGTTAATCAGCTTTATATTTGTTTAAAAATGTACTGGACTTCATGACAGAGCACGAAATTAAGAGAGGTAGGGCACATCGTTCATTCGCTTAAAGAGCAGACTGGGGAAGTACCTCCACCTTACATAAGACATTCCTTAATAATAACATTGATAACTTAATTTTGTGTGAGAAACGACGCCAGAGCTCATCGGGATGGGGGGAAGGGTCAGTAGCACTTGTTTGCTGACTCTTAAAGGCCGGCAATGCACCCGCGACGCCTCTGGTGTTGCGAGTGTCCATGGGCGGCGGTGATCACTTACCATCAGATGATCCACTTGCTCGTTTGTCGCAAACAAAGATAAAAAAAAAACAATCACTTATTCATACAAAATCCAGTGATATGGGAATCGCCCTTTACCATTTTTGGTTTTCATAATTTCCTACATTATGATATCCAAACAAAAATTTTGCCTTCGCAACAACGTTTGTAAAAAGAATATCTTTGTTTTAAATACAGATTATACAGAGTTCTAGAAAATACGTCTATTCATTACTGTTTTGATCATATTTAGGTAATAAAAATATTAGGTAAATGAATAATAACAATAACTTTATTGCCAGAATTCAATTTCTACTTAGTATGTGTTTTCAAAACTAGATGGACCTCTTTTGTCAAGGATATTTCAAGAATAATTTTTTATATTACTTTTAAAATTCATTATGTCTGGCATAGTTTACTATTTCTGTTTAAATATAAAAAACAATAATGAATAATAATTCAATTAACATTTATTTAATAAGTATGAGGGACCCTTCCGAAAATGGTTTATTTCGTTAACTATTAAACTCAAAGGTTAAAAATCACCTTCGATTCCTTTAGCTGTTTTTAGCACTTTACATTAATTAATACAAAATAAATTAAAATATATCTCAAGGTTCAGGGCACCGCTATATTAAGAATCTGAATCGATCAATAAGACGTGATAGCTAGCAATAGTCTAGGTAATCTACGGCTTTCATTAGTGGACATAAAAGGAAGGAATAATCGGGATAAAAAGGAAGATCGGGATGCTTTTTATATTTAGTTTTCACTTTTGTAGGATTCTGTTATTGAAATACCTCTGGCTATTTTATATCAATTGCATTGTATACGGTTAATGAGGACCAATTAATACTATCACGTTATCCTCCATAGATGTTGGATGTCTCAAAGCAATGTCACAATAATTATATCTATATGGGCAACATATTAACTGTAATTTACTCGCATTACCCATTATTGTGGTTAATTGTAATGATTTAACCTAACAACAGTTTTGTTAACTAATATCGACGTTAAAGTTATGATTTTCGTTATTTAAAAGGTATTGCTAAATAACGAAAATCAAAAGCCTAAAAAATCATTAGACTAATTTTAAATGTTTATATGAATCATTTTTTGTTAGGTTTAGTGTTTAGGATTTTTATCAATCATAAAAATGTTGATTCATCCATTTTTTTTTTAATTTGTCTGCTCGATTGGTGCAGCGGTTATGATAGTCGCCTCGCAACTTCGTGTCTCGGGTTTGATTCCCTTACTATAGTTGTTCTGAGTCTAGATGTACTTTAATGTCCGTCAAATATATGTTTGTAAAGTACCCCCGCGACAGAGTGATTAATCACTCGAGTTCGCGCGTTGTCTTAAAAAACGTAATCTAATTCCGTAGAAGCACTTCAACATCGACATTTCAATATTTAGATGCTCGTAATCAGTTACCCTCACCGATCCGCAAGTGATCGTTTAAGTTAACGACAAGGCAAGCCAAAGACTTCTGCTGCCAGTCACGGATTTTGTCATTAGACAACAGTCATTACACCATGACAGAAGCCGGCTTCAACCATTCTGACGCTATAGTAACCACTGCCATTACGATAAAGTAAATAAATATTAAAATGAGTCTGACAAGCAAATTATTGATGCGATTATTATTACAACCGTTCGGTATTATTACTAATAACAAATATTAATTACTTTTCCTGTGAAATGGTATTATAAAACATCGTATTTATCATAATACTCTAAGATTTCGTCCACAAAATCAAGAGTAGTATAACAAATTTGTGTACCAAACTGTATACCCACTGGCTATGTTCATAATTAATTCAACCCAAGTTGAATTTCAAATTACGTTTATACAACGTCGACTACTCACCTAGAGAAAAGTAAATAATTAAAAATTTTGATGGATATTTGGTAGAGGTAATAAATTGGTAATAATCACAGGCTTCGAATAATTTAATTTTATCTGACAGTAATGAAATATTTTAGCTATTTGAAGTAGGTACTTCGGTCGTTATAAAATTTTCCACATAAAATAAGTTCTGGTGATATTAATATCAGAGACTATTAAGATCTTATGATGAACTCAAAAGAACATTTACGCTATACCTCAATTTATGGAATTAGTTATACCTAACAGTAAGAAAGCTTGTTTATGGACTTTATTTTAGCACCAGCGCTTCAGGAATAGTATTTTTATTTCATTAAACTATGTAATAAATCCCTGTTTTGCAGGGGACTTTTAATCATACAATTCACGAACATTTTTTAAGAATAGAATAGAATACTCTTTATTGTACAAACTCACACACGACAAATTCATAGGACACTAATAACACAATCATGTACAATGGGCGGTCTTATCGCATCAAGCGATTTCTTCCAGTTAAGTATAAGAAGCACACCCCAATTCCGAACAAACATGTAAAATGTAATGTCCTCCTAGCCGATTTCGGCCACGGCGGCCAGTCTGAATGGAGACTGGACATCTGCGCGGAACATATTATAGTATACAAGTATCTGCGCAAACACTGGGGAACTTTCTGGGGGGGGGGGGGGTTCAAAATCGCCTATCCAAGACTTCGGGCTATAAATCACTTATTGGCCCGACCCGGGATTTAAATCCAGGACCTCACTATCTGCGGTTGAGCTACGAGCACGCTACCGCTAGACCAACGAGGTAACGAGCTACTGCACCACGCATGCAGTTAACTACACACACTTCACACACCTATACAAACACGGGGATAAAATCAGTTAACCCGGCGAGCATGAGGCAGGGTATCTCACACCCTGGTAAAATTTGAAAGGAGTGTATCATTCAAAATCCTCGTCTGGTGGCACTAGCTCGTTCAGTAGCTGAAGGCAGAGGTGTGCGGGACGGGATAGTGGCATGATCGCAGTGTGGCGCAAATTACCAGCCGGAATATACGTGCCCAAACTTGTCTCGGGCATGTTATACCCTGCCTCATTTCTGACGTATTTTTTTTACGTAATGATGTAATGATATATTTTAACTGTTTTATTCGTTTGTGTTTGTTGACTTTGTTGTTTGTTTGTTTTTGTTACTTGTTATAGCATTTAATTATTTTTCTTATTATATTATATGGTTTTGTTATTAGTTTATTCATTAAACATTCAATTATTATTAGCTCGGTGAGCCCTCACCTAGACATGCAAATGTATCCGGACGATATGTCAGATGCCAGAATTTTCCATATAAGAAGGATAGAAAAACCAAACATTCTAGCAATGCTTGTGCCAAGCCAAACATATGGGCTTGGCACAAGCATTGCAAAAATGTTTGCATGCAAAATTTATTTGCGAAAATTGTGCTCAACAATCGTCAGTATGTCAACAGTACTGATTAGTACTATTTTCAATTAAAAAAATAATAACAAGTTAAATTACGAGAAGGATCTCATTATCTTTTAGTTTTAATTTGATTTACATTCCAAAGATAAATATTTTTGTTTAATTTAGAATTTTTGTAAAACCCTAAATTTTGTACCTATAATTATTAGAGTATAAGTAAAACGCAAATGAATAAATAATTATTATTTTATATGGAGCTTCTTTCATTTAGATACACTAATTAATTCATTATAAAACAAAATAAATCAAAAGATTTCATAAATATATAATAAGAATTATTTTACAGTACATTAAAATAAGGGTATGTCCCACCCTGCCACATTCTTGAAGTAACTTTTTTTCACCTCATGCTCGCCGGGTTAAATATATTAAATCTATACAAATAAATAAAATTGGAGTGTCTGTTTGTAATATTGAAATAACCGGTTTTTACTACATAAATATGAATATATATACGGTACATACACCAAAATAACATTGTTTGTTCCGGCTAATCTCTGAAACGGCTGGACCGATTTTGACGGAACTTTTATTGGCAGGTAGCTGATGTAATAAGGAGTAACTTAGGCTACTTCTATTTTAGAAAAAGTAATTTATTTTACTAAAAAACAAAATAAACTAATTAACACGCGGACGAAGTCGCGGGCACAGCTAGTCTATAATATGTTAAATCTAGATCTATGTTCTTTCTTACTTACTTATCACATGGGCGGTGGTTTCCCTATTGTCAGAGTTGTTCAAGCCACCCAGTAGGCCTCTGACGTGGCCTAACGACAGTTGTATAATGACTACAACCGGGACCGATAACTTAATGAGCCCCCCGAAGCACGTAGATGCTCAGAAATTAAACCACTTTAGCGTTCACCCATCTATGGACTGATCGCGAGCCTCGTTGCTTAACCTCGCCGATCACTTAGGGACCGGTCAGAGTAACTATGTTGTTGAGACCGTCTATGTTGTTTCTAGACTTGTCATTTCCTAATTTATATACAACATGTAACGTAATTATCGCATACCCTCAAGCACCCCAATTAGAATATTATGTTGTAATCATAATCCATACACTGCATTTTTTATGTAACATGTATATGCATCGTTGTCCATTTCAATTTGTTTTGACTGTACAGGGTTAATATGACAATAATTATCGTAGTTTTAATTATTTTGGAATAAAAAATTACCTATATTAAAAATGATATAACTCGATTCAGTAAACGATTCTGAACAAACTATCTTCAGGGTGTGCGTTAATAAGTTACATGTTGTATAATTTTGATAATACAGGTCGTTTTTCTTTTAGTGAGTAAGTAATGACTTTGCGCAGTGCCCCCGGATATTTTGGACTACCCAACGAGTAGTGACCAGGTGGCAAGAGAAGGTGCCAACGTGACTCTACGGTGCGCTGCGCATGGGGTGCCCACCCCCACTGTGGTGTGGAGAAAAGAAGCGGGTGACTTGTTGCCTACTTCCAACTTCAGTGACACACACAGTAAGTATAGTAAGTAAAGACATCCCTAATAGTTTAATTAACAGGTGCTAATTTAATAAGTTATGTTGGTAACTTTTCATACCATCTGGTGCAAGTGGTGTGAAAAGGTACCAACATAACGTATTAAATTTCAATTTTATAGCATTATTCGCAATGCAAAGCGTTAATATAATCTCAAACATGGGAAATCATAAATTTAATCGTTATATGCATTCCCATTTTTGAGATTAGATTAACGCTTTGCATTGCAAATAATGCTATAAAATTCAAATTCAATCATTTGAATAAAACCATGTTTCTAGAAAATAAAGCCTAGGCCTAGCCTTTTGGATGATACCAGATCCTCCGGAAGGTTGTTATCAAGGGAATCCTAAATTTGATCTGCAGTGTGTATCGTTAGTAGCTTAACGCAAAGCGCCTACCCTGAATTGGTATATAGTGCTGGTTCGAGACCCACCGGGCGATAAAATTTATGATTTCCCATTTTTGGGATACCAACATAACGCTGCGGTGGGTGGTGCTTGGGAATCTACCTTTGGCCTTCCAGAGTAATAAAGAGACAGGGGACTTGGGTCACCTACACACACAGTTAGTATATTGAGTAAAGGTATCCATAATTCTATGACAATTCTGATAGTGAGTCTTTTTTCAATTACTGGCACATCTGCATTAAATTTAGATCAACGATAGATTTTAGTAGAGCCAAGTAGCCTGGGTGGCGCGGAAAAGTATCAATGTAATACTGCGATTCCCGGTGTACTGGGTTTCAAGTGCCGTATAGTGATAAAGGCACGCTTTTAAATTAAATGTCACACATCTAGTAAAGAAAATCATGAAATCCGGTGTCCTCTCCGTGAGACAGCTTTATATTCTCCGAACAGTTTTACGACTACACTGCATGTTACTCATTGACCCATGCATTCTACAGAAAAGATCATATACTTCGATTTGTAGCAGGATTGTCAATCGCACGGCGCTTGCTGGACTCGTTTATATGATAAAATACATTTCATTAATCCCTACTCAATATATATATAGCTACCATGAAGTTAAATCTAGAACTATGAAACGGTTTATTTAAGAGTTCTTACATAAGTTCTTACTAAGAGTTCTTACATAAACAAAAAATATTAGATGTTGCCAAAATTATATTTCTGTATCTAGTAGTGTGTATCTTATTATTTTTACTCAGTTGGAGGATAACTACGACTCCTAAGATACAGGTTTTTTTCCTACTTGTTAAATTAATAGTTTGACCTCTTCTAAATGTGACGACATATTATATGACATAAAAGTTGTGCCCCGCGATTGACCCGCCTTAAATTATATAATTTATCACAGCTCCTCCCCCGTAGGTGATAGCGTGATAATATGTAGCCTGTATGTTGATCCGACCTCTTAGTTAATATTCATGCAGTACTTTTTGAGTTTAGCCCGAACATGCATACAGACAAAACTTCTAGTTTTTAGAATTTTAGGCTTCGATATCGATTGTAGATCACGGCACAGGTATCCTTATTAAAAAAATATTCAATGTACAGTTTTCACTTTCCTACGATTTTATTATATGTGTAGATATATTACATAGTAATTAATTAAGTAAGACAAATTTGAAGATTATACTAATAAAGTTTATTAATATTCGATGTTAATATATGTAGGAAAAGTATCTTCTATTTACGGTTTCGCCTACGCCAAATCTTAAAATGTTATTGCAGAATGAACTTATGACTTTTGTGGGGTATAGTGGTAAGTTCCCTTAAGTTGCTTCGGGCTTTGTTTAACCTTTGTATAGATTTTAATTAAGTAGCTTAGGCGTGGATAAATAATATATCATCATATTTGTATACATTTTATTCAGTGACAATTTGCTAA
This sequence comes from Pseudoips prasinana, assembly GCA_951640165.1. NCBI lineage: Eukaryota > Metazoa > Arthropoda > Insecta > Lepidoptera > Nolidae > Pseudoips > Pseudoips prasinana. Next base: position 18,837,976 of record OX621245.1, read on the forward strand.
TTTGTTTTTGATGTATCATACTTTTTACTCCTTCGTGCAGTGCTACAAAGAAACTCTGCCAAAATCCTCAGTAATAATCTTTTTTCTAATCATGATAGGCTTATTACAAATTTATTTTAATTAAATACAGGAATACCCCGCACTTACGTGGGAGGTGGTACCGAACGATAACCTTGTATATCGAATTCGCGTAATTCGGGGTTCAACTTTGCATATAAAAACACATAAAGTATGTTTAATAGGGACTAACTTATAAAGAAAACCATACTAATTAAAAGCATTAAAAAAATATCTAATAAAAAATACATTGTTATTAAAGAACGTAAACCGATGTTATTTTGATATCGAAACCATTCATACATAAAATATATTCTAACAATGTCGCCTGACTAGTAAAATTTTTCTTCTGCTCAAAATTTCCTTGAAACATGTCACTAACTCTTTATCCCCCGTTTTGTAAAAGAAAATCGCTATTCATTTAAGTCAATTTTTTCTAAAATTCTTTTGTTAATTTGAATGACATATTTTATTTTTTTATTTTATTTTATTTTATTAGGGAAGCTAACAGCTACATACAATTGGTTACAAATTTTGGTAAGTAAATGCCAATAACAAGCTTCCACAACTAGTTAACTAAATGGATGCATCTCCGGTCTACTTAATTAATTACAGTAATGACAATTCTACAAATGGTTTTAAAAGATTGAGCTAATAGTGCTATACAAAGATTTATACATTATCAATGAAATATCTAGTTGATTTGGATCTGGTAGAATTTTTGCTAGTAGTAAACAGATCAATAAAATCAAAACGACTGTCACCATTTAACTTGTTAAATTCATTTAATACTCTAGGCAGAAAGCTGTTGGCTCTAAAATTGGTGTGGCATGGAAGACAGTGTAACAAAAGATTTTTACGTAAATTTCTTACAGGTATTGACAACTTGATTAGAATAGTTTATCAATAAAAAGCGCTGCGTACGTAAAATAATTCTACGTGGACACGTTCGAACCTCTCGTAAATAGAACACTAACAAGGGCGGAGACCTAACGCGCGTGGCCATCAAACAGAAAAACCGTGTTTCTCCGAAATAGCGTAAAACGAGGTAGCGTAATTCAGGGTATTACTGTATACTTCCCAAGCAATGTTGTACTTAACATTATCTGTAATTTTATAATATGTTGTTACGCAATTTGGTTTTATATTAGTTGAAAGACACTTTGTTATTGCGAAGTTCTGATGTTATTGAAACACAGCTCAATAGTTCAATGGCTTGACGGCCAAAAAATAATATCTCCACCCTATCTCATCCTATGGGGGGCGTAAAGGTTGTCCCGAGGGAATATATACCAGTAACTTGGCAGCAGTGTTTTCATGAGTACTATTACCACCAACTATCGCCAACCCGTCAACCGTGATGACAATGAAAAATCTTCTCAATTGATGGACACCATTAAACCGCCATCGCTGGCTGACTTTTGGAGTAGGAGGTCCTCTTTACGATGTATCCGTTCAAGAACAAAAATGAGATAGACTTCATCTTGTCGAGGAGTAGACAAATATTCAATGATGTTACTGCCTATTTTCTGGTTCAACCCATAATATACGATCGCAACCGATAAGATCCAATATGAACAATTGAGATGCCTTAATATGAATTTTTAATATAGAATAATCTATACATATAATAAAATCGTAGGAAAGTCAAAACTGTACATTGAATATTTTTTTTAAAGGATACTTGTGGTGTGATCTACAATCGATAACGAAGCCAAAAATATAGTTTTTAGAATTTTTGTCTGTGTGTCTGTTTGTCTGTATGTGTGTCCGGGCTAAACTCAAAATGTACTGCATGGATTTACTTAACATTTTGCATTAATGTTATTAAGAGGTCGGGTCAACATATAGGCTACATATTATCACGCTATCACCTACGGGGGAGGAGCTGTGATAATTTATAAAGTTTAACGTGGGTAAAACCACAGTAAAGGGCACAGCTAGTACTAAATATAGTTCGTAATATATGTCCGGATATATGTACCCCTATATATATATATATATATATATATATGCTATATAGACTTCTCATTTCAAAACATTATACAATTGCCCGGCCTTTTTCACATGCTATTGCCTATTTGTTCCATTCATATAAATCAGCGGTGCTCTGACTAGTGCAGCGGTTCAATACACCACTTTAGATTTATACGGCCACGCAAATGATGGAGTTTTGTATATTAATATTACCCACTTATAACAAATATATGTACATACCTAACTCATTCTTTTTATTTTTCATAATAATTGTTGTGATTATGATACGGTTATAAAAATATTCAGAGTAACCGGATACAATTAGTTCGTGACTAGATTATCGTATTAAATAATAAGTTTGTATAAAGGTGGACCTTTTATACTACCAAACTGGGTAAGAATACGGCTAACTTATTAAAGGCGTTAACCGTAGACTAAGGCTATGTTTACAACAACTTTTCGTCTCTACCTAATAAACTCCGACGGCCTTGTTTCGTGGTGGCACAAAATAATGTTATTGAAATAACCTGAACTGCAGTATAATTTTTTCGGTGAAAAATACAAACGATCAAGTAAAACTAACTACAGCCTAATTCGTTCTTTCCTGAAATCGATAAGTCATTACTACTAACACCATTAGTGCAAAAACTCTACTCTCTCTCAACGAATTTTCCTGTTCTTAGCAGAAAGCAAAAGAATGAACAAAGGTTCTGACTAACTTTCAATTGTATTTTAAATTAGCATCAGAGAATTACGAAATTTTGACCGCAAGTCATAATTTTGTTCTATTGCTATTTATTGCTATTGATAGAATTTTATGCACTCTATTTTAACCCGAGTTTACTTTATTTCGCGTTAAGTGTTTTCAGTCTCTTAAAAATATTTCTATCTAGCTGTGCCCCGCAGTTTTACCCGCATTAAACTTAATAAATTATAACCTATGTGTTATTCGGATATATAAGCTATATTACTACAAAGTTTCATCGAAATCCGTTCAGTAGTTTTTGCGTGAAGAAGTAACAAACATACACATTCCCACTTTCACAAACTTTCGTCTTTATAATGTCAGTGTGACTATAGTAATTAATATATATAATTTTTGGACACTTTCTTGTCGTTTCGCCCATTTGTTTTGCGGCTCGTTTGCCACACCAGAAAACCAATGGATGTCGCAACATTAAAAGAAAATTTAAAGCTTAAAATCACAAACATATCGTATCTAATTAGCAAAATTTTAGGTAATGAAACTTATCATATATTGGAATTTAAATTAAGACGTTAATTACTTACGCAACGAAAGTTAATTTTGCTATTTGTTATGTCAATTAAGTTTCTTAATAACATGTTCTCTACATATTAGATCGAATTTTAAGTTTAGTGAAGCAACGAATGGTACCAGTTAAATTTGGACTGGAAACCTCCAAACGTGTAAACGTTTTCTGCAAAAAGATGTTATTTAAGGAAATTGCACAAACATTTCATTGAAAGGACTCGTCTCATTTGCATAAAACATAAACCTACTCCCGTTTTAAATTAGTGCCCCTGAATTTATTTAGTTTGCACATGTCCTAGTCTTCAAAAATATTGTGGATAATGTTAGATATATTTAACAACAGACCAATTCCTCGTATGTAAACTATACATAAAAGCACTCATGCACGGTTTTGTAAACTCATATATATCTTTGAAAGCCTTAGGCCCACTTGCGCCAAAAGCTAGGCTAAAATAAAGTAACTCGAGTTAAGTATCTTCGGGTTAATTCATTAAAATTTTAACTCAACATTCTGTTGCGCCAATGAAAAATAACACCGAGTCAACTAACTCGGTGTTTTTCTATTATATGTTGGTGTCATTCAAGAGGTTTTGTTCCGCGTGTATATATGACGTATATATGACTGTCTCATGTGTTAAGTTTTTTCAACGACATTTCAATTTGATCGTTTGTGTTTGTGTTCAAATATTATCATGTCAAAGTTGACATGATCGTTCCTTTCTGCAACTCTACTATTATAAAGTCCGAGCTAATATATTCGACGATTTCTTCATTTTCATCAGACAATAAAAAATCTATCGTAATAGTTAAGGACACAAAACTGTTTTATAATCTCTGACTTTCACTTCTGCAACCCAACATAACCTCCCAAACGAAATAAATTTGACATTACTAATCCGGAGTTAGTGATTTAACCCCCCTAAATAGGTGGGTTAGAATTTTAATAAAATAACCCAAGGTTAGTCCCTAACTCTTGGTGGTGCAAGACGTAATTGTAATGTAACCCCATATTAGCCACTAACTCTGAGTTAATTCATTTAACCTGGGGTGGAGCAAGTAGGCCTTAGACTTTTTTTTCAGAATTTACTTTATTTTTTATATTGGATAGGCTATATATGCAATCATAAAATAAATTAAACATCTGCCTCCACATTTATCTAGCAATAAGGTATTCAGAATCGTGTACATTCATTGTATTATTTTAGATATACCTTTGATATATGAATATTAAATTGTATGTGCTTTATTTAGATTCGTCAGTCCACGGTGCGGTACTCTCGTTGGTCAAAGTGTCGCGGTTGCATATGGGCGCCTATCTCTGCATCGCAAGCAACGGTGTCCCTCCTTCAGTCAGCAAACGAGTTATGCTCGTTGTACATTGTAAGTTATTCATTAGTTGGTTGTATATTGGTATTTCAGATTATATGGAAGAACACGTGGTACCGTGAACAGATGATGTATTCTTTAAAAAATTATAGCATTATTCGCAATGCAAAGCGAGAAATCATTAATTTAATCGTCTGGCGGGTCTCGAACTATATCAGTCGGACATGTTTCTAGAAAACAAAGCCGATGCATAATACCTACATCCTCCGGAAGGATATTAGCAAGGGAATCCTAAACTTGATCTGCCAGAGTGTATCATTTGTAGCTTAATGCAAAGCGCCTACCCCGGATTGTTAGATGGTGCTAGTTCGAGACCCACCGGACAATAAAATTTATGATTTCCCATTTTTAAGATGATGTTTTCTTTAATTTAACCATTACATTATTTAAAACAATCACTATATCATATCAGCCGAAAGACGTCCACTGCTGGTCAAAAGCCTCCCACCAAGGATCTCCACAATGGCGGTTTTGTGTTGCCCGCATCCAGCGGCTTCCCGCGACCCTTGCAAGATCCTCACTGCGTCTTTGTTCGTGGTCGCCACTCGAGAACCTTTTTGCCCCAACGGTCGTCGGTTTTACGAGCTATGTGTCCTGCAACAATCACTTATATTAGTTTTAAAAAACGCTTGTGTGTTATAATTAATTCCGCTAATTTACAACTTAATTATTTTATTTTTCTAATAATTAACACTACATATTGATTTTGTATTTTGATTGTTATGGATTTCCACAAAGTAAAACCTGATTCCATTACTTAACAACTATTAAATTAAATTAAGCATGACTAGTATTATTGAAAAGACTACAGAACTCTAATGATCTCAAATTTCAATTCAAGTCAGCTATTTTAAATATCTGACCTGAGCTAAAATTTAAGACCGTAAAATTTAGTTGTTACATACGAGTTACATTTAATATAGTCTAAAATAAATTATGTAATATACCTGTAAACCTTACTTTACCAGGAAATGGAATACCAAATACAAACATATTCTCGTAAATCTTTTATGTATTTCATTTTAAACAGATTAAACTGCTTTATGTAGATAAATCTTAAAGCTTTGTACACACTTGCGGTTTCCTCGCAAAGAGCGGATACGTGTGTCGCCAGCATTTGAACTATATTCAGAGCCACAACCAGGCTAATTTGAACTAAATTACGTCGACCGACTTGTTCAAGACCTTACAGACACAAATTAATGTAGTTAGTTGGATACGTTCATTGCTTTGAATGAGCAACTTCAGAGACGATATCTAATTGTAATATTTTCTTAATTTTTAAAATAACTTCGACGTCAGTAGTTGTTATTTCACTTTATCTTTTATGAATATTGCTATTAAAAGATATAACCAATGTAAATAATCTCTCTACTTTGTACCTTCCATTTTTCAAAGAACAAAAAGTGAATCATCTCAACGGTGATAACCTTATTAATAAATAGACAATTTATTAATTATTTTGCTTTCAAAAGAGTAAAAAGTAAAGTTGGGAGGTTTATTTTCTGAAGTGTTAAGAGTGAGGTGCAATGAAACATAATGATGTGTATGTAAAAATAAAAGTTTATTTTAATGCCTAATATTGATGCCATATGCATCTACACAATCAGTCTACACGAACTAACGAAACTACTTAACTATTACTTAACTCTAACCTTAACTATTTTGACGTCAGGAGGATTTTACTTACGACCATACTAAGTATGTCTGTACGCTGGCTCCTACCTCACCAATTCCAGCTCAGTCTTGTATTGTAGGGTGCCCGTGACGTTTGTAGCATCGTTCTATATAGGCTACCAGAATAGAGGGATGACCCGACGCCATAACAAGGAAAACCATTCGTTAATACTTTCGTATTCATTTTACTATAGTTGTTCGTGTACATAGGATGCACTAGAAAGTAATTCAAAAACAGAAAGTTAAACGATGACGTGGGTTCGATTCCCACCCGGGACAAATATTTGTGTGCATGAACGGAGTCTGGGTGTAATTTATCTATATAAGTATGTATTTACAAAAGAAAAATAGTATATGTAGTATATCAGTTATCTGGTTTCCATAGTACAAGCTCTGCTTAGTTTGGGATCGTATGACCGTGTGTGAAAAAAAAAAAAAAAAAACTTCCCCTTGCACACAGTCACGTAGGTACCTACTTTTTCAGTATACCCGCGAGTCGGCACACTCGTATTCCCGGGTTTTCGTACGGCACCATAAAATTCATGTTTACCACACACTTTTACAGTTCGGTTACTCCAAAAGAATGGGTTGCGAGCCATATACACAATCAAATTAATATTGGATCATTTAAGAATTTTCCAAATAGACAACTTGTCATGCTCTGGGTTCAAACTGGCATCGGTTAAAAAATACTTCCGAATACGTTACTTACAACAGTTTGAAAATTTTGTAACAGTTTGCGATCATTACCGTGACGTCACACTGATAGGTTCATTATAGTCATAACAACAAAATCAATTGAAGGAACCTAATTTGTGCCTTTTAAAATATATTTTGTTAACAAAAAATAAATCGCAAAAAAATCCAACGCCAATCTGTAATCTACATATGTATGTGAAATTATCAAAGTTGATAAGTGTCTGAATGTATGTAGTATCTACATGTAATTGAGCCGTGAAGTTTCCAGCCTAGAAAGAATAACAAGCCCATATTATCCCGTGGGTGTCGTAAAAAGCGACTAAGGGGACTAGGTAGTCGAGCAGCGGCGCCAGCTGTGTACTAGCTACCACCTAAATGCGGTCGCCAACTCGCATGCCAAGACTACGTCATAGCCCTCTAAAATGGCAACGTTATTGAAACCTTTGGCGGAGACCTATGCCCAGCGGTGGACGATATCAGGCTGATGATGATCCTGAAATGTAATATGAAAATTTAAATTTGAAATTCGAAGCAATTAAAAAAAACTGTTTTTTATTTTAATTTCTTCTCCCTTCACATATCACCAACCTAAACAACACTTGTAACGTACAAATAATTTATTTTTGTTGCAGTTCCACCTATAATGACTATACAGAATCAATTAGTAGGAGCCAAAGAAAGCGACACAGTACATTTGGACTGCCACTCAGAAGCTTTTCCTAGATCTATAAATTATTGGACGATAAATGATCAAATTATATCCCAATGTAAGTATACCGTGTTAATACTTGACTAAAATAATACTCTGCGTACTTTCTAATAGCCGAGTCATTCTGTATGAAGTTGCTTTTTTAGTAATACTAGCTGTACCCCGCGGTTTCACCCGCGTTAACATTTATAAATTATAGGCTATGTGTTATTCGGATATATAAGCTATATTATTACAAACTTTGATTAAAATCCGTTCCGTAGTTTATGCGTGAAATAGAAACAAACATCCATACACCCATACTCACAAACTTTCCCATTTATCAACAATCCGTAAACATATTTTAATATAAGAGAATATTTAATAAACTTTGTAGTAATATAGCTTAACATTTTACTATAGTTGTTCGTGTACAAACGCCAGCACATTTGTATAATATAGCTTAACATTATATCAAAGGAACATAAACGCTATAATTTATAACCCTTAGCCGCAGTTTTACCCAAGTTAAATTATATTTTTACAAAGTTTCATCAAAATCCGTTCCGTAGTTTTTACTTGAAAGTGTAACAAACGACTTACTTTCATATTCATAAATTTTGTTAATAGATATTGTAAACATTCATAATCTTGTTTACAATTAAGTTGAAACCTCACAGAAATCCTACTGCTTTCTCTGAGGTTTTGTTGAACCGTTGTATTTTTTTATATGTTCGAAAAAACTGGCACCTGTTCCTAACGATATCTTATTAAAACATGTTTGTTTCATCAAATAATATACTCTCAGCACCGGGTAGGTACTTAGCCTGAACAAAAACGAGGTGAATAAAGACGAAGAGGCCGTATAAAGAAAACGATAATTATTTCCATACAGGAGTTACATTTTCTTAACACTCCTATTACCACCGATTTACGATAGCGAAACATGATATTCAGGTCTATGATGAGAGTTGCAGCGGCACAGTATACAGGTTACACATATCTAGCTCTCACATTTAGATAAGTGATACGTTCCAAATTTTTCAGGACAATTTGTTAGTTTTTCTATTTTTAATATCAGTCCTAATAAATAGGACTAATCGTTTATACCTGGGCTGTGAGGTGATAGTGATCATGACTTCGTCCAATCCTGTGGGGAAATCACCACCCTGTCAAATCCTGTGGTGTGCTTACAAGTCATCGGGGAATATTACCAGAGAACAGGAAGCAGAGTCTCTAGGAGGACTATGTCCATCAATACCCAACCTTAACGGGGTGGTTGATAAAAATAATATAAAATTGGGATAATCGCCAAGTGTGGCGAACAATTGAAGACTTATTTGATCCAAACATTAGATAGGATGTTCGAAACATAGTTTAAAACTTACTTTCAATAATTTGATATCTTGTAAAACATCAAAATAGGCGACTAAAGCATTCCCGGCGTTTAGAATCATGAAATTAATTGCATTCATAAAGTATTTGACCTATTACCTATGTTCACATTGCAGCGGACAAGAGGTTCGAGATAACTGCAGTAGAAAGAGGTTACGAAGTCGACATGAGGCTGAAGATTAAAAAAGTTGGCAGAAACACTTTCGGCACATACAGTTGTATATCAAAAAACTCCCTCGGCGATACGGACGGGACAATAAAATTGTATTGTAAGTATCTTAAGGAGTACAAACTTTTGTTTTCTAATAGAACGTAACGTGGGTGGAGTATCGGTGTCGAAACCGTTTAGTAAAAGTTAATGGTTTTTGTAACTTGATATTTTGCAAAATGGCAGCAAATACATTCCCTCGGGATGTCTGAGCGTTTCTAAGTGGGTTTCTTGTTACAGCGTTGTCCGGTAAGTTCGAGGAGATGCAGTACAATGAGCTGGGGGAGGCTGACGAGGGTCCTGACGTCAGCGAGTTAGAGGCGCTCAAGCGCAGTGCTGGATCCCGAACTCATTCACCGCTCTGGTTCATAGTAGTAATTCGTTGTATTATAAAGCTACTTTGTATATAAAATATATTGTTACAATAATATTTTATTGGTCGTTTTATTATGCATAGACGTGAAGAAGTTGGTGAGTGTTTTATTTATATGAAAATACCACATAAAACTAGCATCGCTTTATATGATATATTTTATGTTTTACCGTTTCATTTTGAGTGCTTAAAAATATTGATGAGTCGCTTTTGTCGTAAAATAAAAAGGAAACGTTATGTTTGTTAAATTGAGATCAAACGAATTCTTACAAGATTTTCCTCAAAACTCAAAAGATTATATTTAAACGAATGGTAAAACATGGCACGGAGTTGTTTGAACATTGCCGTCAGCAGTGTCATATATCATGCACGACGTCGTGGAAGTTGTATATTTCATGTTTGTCGTCGGTCCGAGGGAGGGTGTCTCAGGGAGCCGACTGCCAACACCTGTGCTCCGGCCACACACTACGACAAACTTCTAGACCCAGAGCCACTCCACAAGTCTATCACAATCACGTTGAACTACATTCTAAAATACTACAAAAAGTCTTTGAGTTTCTTATTGTTAAGTCAACGCCTTAATTATGTACCTACAATACTTTATGTAGACCAGTGTAGGATATTTATTCTAAGATCATTCTTAGAATAAATATCCTACACTGGTCTACATAAAGTATTGTTATCAGGTTTCATAAGTTTTCAGGTTAATAAATTATCTTTGATGGTAATATAAATAAATTATCTTTGATATAGGTACACAAAGTGGAAACGATTTGTAATTTAAAAAAATAAATGTTCTTATGCACAGCTTCTCATTTCAGTTAGGCAAATTCAAAGTCCCGGTGAATTGATACATAAGAACATAAAGCTTTACGTGGAATCAATCACTCGTTGGAACATCGGTTTTGAAATAGCTTCGAATTCATCTGTGATATTTTGCTTTTAAACATTGAGTAATTATTTTGCTCCACGTGTGGCGCAGCGGCTAAAACAGTCACCTCACTGCTTCGTGTCACGGGTTCGAGTCCCGCGCCGGACAACTATTTGTGTGACCCATAAATAGTTGTTCTGAGTCTGGATGTAATTTGTGTCCGTCTATTATATGTTTGTAAAGTACCCCGCAATATACGGATTAGATTACCTAGTGCTGGCGTAGTCTTTAAAAAAATAGGTCTCGGTAGGGATCCTCGGCGGTTTAGTGATTTTTTCTCATAGAATTATTACGACTTTAGACTTTTATTACTAGAAAAAAATATGTTGCGAATTTAACCTGTTTGGTTACATATTTCTGCATCTAAAAAGGCCGGATTATATTTCATTAACGATTAGAATCAACGGTTGGAACGGTACCTGGGCCATCCTCAAAAAGTTAATGGCCGATAATTCCTGGAATCCCGCAACTTTCCGCGAGGGTAATGGTGTCTGATGCGATTCTGTTAGGTTATCGGAAGCCAATACCAATCTGCAATTTTGTTCATTCACGTTCATTCATCGGAGAATCATATATTAATAGCATCATCTCTTCAAAGATTCCTATTTTTAAAGTGTGTAAAAAACGTAAATCTTAAATATCTACGCAGTAAACTAGGAAATTGTTAAAATTTTGAGCAGTTGTGCGCAATCGTGGAGACTGTCAAGAGTCGTTCATAATAGGCTGGCAAAGGCGTCAACGATGTGATATCCCTCTATCATCATCATCATACTGACAATCATACTGACAACGCTCTAGGCGTAGCTGAATTCTGGGCTGACTTAATTTAGATTGCCATCGATACGCTAAGAAGAAGGAGATCATCATATCAGCTGAAAAACGCCCACTGCTGGACAGAGGTCTCCCCAAAGATCTCCACGATTGCCGGTCTTGCGCTACCCGCATCCAGTGGCTTCCAGCGACCCTCACATGTCCCTTTGCATTTATTTATCCCGCATAATCTATATTAATATCATAATATTCCTCAAGTCATAAGACGTGAGAATAGCAACTAGAGGAACTAGCTGTGGCACCGAACATATTTTAAGGGTCTTATAAAATGATAAGATGTATCGGAAAGCTTAAGCGCATGGAAGGACGCATTGGTTTCTACAAGATACAGTTGTTGTGATATTATGTTAAATAGCTTGCAGCCAATATTTGGAGTAGTTTATTTTACAGTAATAAACTAGTCCAGACATTGGCTGCAATCTATTTAACATAATATCACGCTTGTTTTGCCAGATTTTGCACACCCAATAGGTGCAGATGCCAGCACATCCAGCTACCCCAATCTGTCAAATTTATTCTATAGATTTTCAACTTTATCACAAAAGTATATGGTTCACTTTAAATTGGGGAAATATGACAAATTGGGGTAGCTTAATGTGTGGCGTCTGTACGTACTCGTATATAAAGTGCGTACTGAGTTCGCGTGAAACCATAGCGATCCTCTAGTTTACACTATTAAATTCATTTAAATTTCATAAAATCTCGCCCTACTTTAGAATGTATACAAGACAAGTCATACATAGATCTATGAAACTATTAAAACTGTTTATAATACGTCCACCAATTATGAGCAATGCAATGGGCGCATAATTAGTTGATAGGTTCTAAAATCTCTCTTATTTTTGCTTACAATTTTTCGCCAGAACTAGATTTTCACAACTTAAGATGTCATAAGAATCTTCGCCAAAAGAATCTTCGTCATAAAAATTATGTTTGAAATAAATGCCATGGTGTTAAAATTAATTTAGTTGGTATTATTGCAAAGAATCAGGAGCATTATCCTATCATTCATAATATTTGAAGGTAAGTATTTTATTTTGCACTGGCTGTGCCTCGCAGTTTTACCCGCGTTAAACTTTATAAATTTTAGCCTATTCGGATTGTTGTGTTATTCGGATGTTAAAGCTATTTCTCTACAAAGTTTCATTAAAGATTGTTTGCTGACTCTTTTAAAGGCCGGCAACGCACCCGTGACTCCTTCTGGTGTTGCGAGTGTACATGGGCGGTGGTGATCATTTACCATCAGGTGAACCGCTTGCTCGTTTGTCGCCCTATGTCATAAAAAAGAAACGATTTCAGTATCGCCAAGAATATAAAGATAAAGACGTGGTATCTATGCTTAGCTCTAGGACTATTAGTACGACAATAGTTTCGGGATAGTTCGCGACACGAATACAAATTTGTCATGCGAGACGTCCAAAGGTGTCACTCGACGACTGTTATCTGACGAACCCACAATTTTCTCGAGCTACTTCCCAAATTGTAGCTTTACACTGACACGAATAGGTTTCATTCATTAGAATTCATTTCGCATACCGATTCTTATCGCATTCGTGCGGTATACCTATTTGTTTATGTAACTACGTGTACCGATGTTACGTTATGATCAATATCAAAGATATTAAACCTTTATTTATAAAGCTTCCATCCCTTCTAGTCTGGAATTTATCTTAGTTTAACTTTTGGGCGAGTTTCGAGTCGAACATAAAATAAGTTCCTACTAACATATTCCAAGGTTGCGGAATTCTTGGGTAAGGGATTTTAATGATAGCGCTCGTAACCGTAATTTTTTATTTCTTCCCTTTTTGGTTGATCATTAACATTATAAGAGGCAAACGGCCCCGTTACACTAAAGTATTCTACGAAGATGAATGGCCAACAATTGGTGGAGCGCTTTGCAATGCTAACGGAGTAAATATAATTAATTGGGCAATATTTTGTCACGTCATGACGACCATGATTTTTTTAAGTATTAATTTTAATTGTTATAGCAACCAAGTTTTTTTATTTTCAAGAAGGTAGGTGTAGTTACTGGGACGATACTCATTTTTGCGTGGAAATAAGATTTACAGTCGATACTTGTCGGACCAGACATACAACAATATTTGCGCGCACCTCGTATTGCGCCTAAACGACATTTCAAGTTTGTGTTCACGACTTGTACCGGATCCTATGTCAGTGGCGTTGATATATATTTCATAATACACTCGAGAGTTACAAACAATACACACTTAATACACTGAAAGAAACCTATAAATCTCGGAAACTAAGAATGCTAGCTAAATGAAAAAAATTGTGTTTAATAGACAATATAATCCTTTCAATTAAAGTAATAAAATTTTCGAGCTTTTAATATACTAAAAATTATAATACTATATATTACGTACTATAACTTAAAATATTATATATTACAAAAAAAATTGAGATTTTAATTGACTAAAAATTAAATAAAGAAAAAAACAACTGATCTTGCCTTAAAACAAAAATAGGAATCATGAAATTTTTGAACAACATTTATGATTTTCTTGAATTTTAATACTTTGCGTTTCCTCTTCGCGCTTTCATTATTGCGTTTACCTAGCCGTAGCCGTAGCAGAATCGGTGTATCTGTGTTGCTGATCCGCTCTGGTTACGTGCTTATTTTAGGTTGACGCCTGTTTGACGACGAGGCGATAGGTGATACGGTGATGATCCCTTTCCGATTTGATATATGTGCTGACTCCTTCAACCAGAAGATTCTGGTTAAAAGATACGGTATACATATCAAATCATAGTTGATTTTCGTAATGAAAATATCCAATATTTAATTTCGTACTTAGTACTTACTTTTTTGTACTTAGTATAATAATGTCCTCCTAGCGGAATTTCGGCCACGGCGGCCAGTATCAACAGAGATTAGCCATCTCCACGGGACATATTATGGTGCTCAAGTGTGTGCGCAAACATAGGAGCACTTTCTATTCCATAATGATCCGATGGGACACCTAGCGACACGACCGAAAAGAGGTCAGGTACACGACCGACGGCTTTACGTGCTCGCCGAGGCACGGAGGTATAATACCGTATTTATACAGAAAAGTCCTAAAATCACTTGGCCCGACCCGGGATTTGAACCCAGGACCTCGTTTTCTGCGGGTGACCACCAACAGGTGAACAGCTAGACCAATAAGGCAGTCAACTTTTTTTACTTATAATAGTACAAACAGTGTCTTAAGCTGGTAGCAAACTTCCCGGCTGGTGAAATTAACGTCACCCTTTGTCTAAGGCGTCAACTGAAGGTAATTCAATTACTAATTCCTAGTAAAAAGGCTAACGACTAGATAAGATTAACGTAAAACTTCAATCCATTGAAGCATTACTCATAAGTTTAACATAGAAATACAGAAATAAATGCACGCAATCTATTAAATTACGAATCACGCGTCACTTAACATATTTTATGGTATATTAAAAGTGTTAGTAATCACTAACACTTTTTTATTAGTTTTTAATTTCATTAAAACGAACAGCAAATACAATCAACAGAAAAGTAGACCGTGTAACAAAATTAACTGGTAATATTTTAGGTTAACTTAGTTATTATGCATTAGAACATGCAACATGAAAATTAAAGATGATGAAATTCATTTTGTATGCAAATAGTAGACACCGTTTTTAAACCCCGACGCAAAATCAACAAAACAGACATCTACGTCGCTTTTACGTAAATGTGTGTTAGTCTGTGTGCCTATCTGTGGCATCGTAGATCTCAAACGGATGAACCGATTTCGATGCGGTTTTTCTTATTTAAAAGCCAGTTTCCTTGTAGTGGTTCTTAGCTATGATTGGTTAATATCGGTCCAGCAGTGTAAGAGTTGATATCAATATTCGTCCTCATAACGCCGCGCCGATGCGGTAACTCAGTACTTCCTTATGTGTATATCATGCATGCTCCTTGCGCTTACGCTTCCCACACATCATAGACATGGTTCTGGTTTTGACTACCTACATTTAACCTAAAAAAAAACCAGCGTAAAATTTTTGCCCGGGAGCTATAAATAAGTGATAAAGCGGTATGAATAACCATAAATCACTTTCGAGATATGTTTCGTCATTTATATCCAAATCACATTATACTTTTTTATCGTTCTGGTCGTATATGACTAAAAGCAACTATTAGAATCGCCTTTATTTTTTAGGACGCCCTTTGAATTATCCATTTATAAACAAACTTTATATATATATACTCTATTTACATATTTCATGACAGTATTAAACATCTTTAAAAAAGCTTTATTTTAAAAAGAAAACCTACATTTAAAACCTAATCAACCCATTATAAACTCCAACTATTAATTTCAGTATGCCAATTATTGTCTGTGAACTCTAATTTTACTAAATATCTCAAATATTAAAAATATATTTGAAGCTATAATACTCTAAGGGCTGTGTACAATTATAATTGGACTACAGGTTAAAATTTGGCTTACAACATAAAATATGTAGAGCTCCATATAATCGGTAATCTGTTTCTGTACCAATAAAATAAAATATATAACAGTAGAATAAAATTCTCACAAAACTCAACCAAAATGATCCATTTTATTATCTGAATGAAACAAATTTAGTTTCCATCACGTCGTCACCTGGTCTAAATTGGAAAGGAATCCAGCTAAAGTAACGGCTAAAGGCGATTGTCACGACTTCGAAGGGTCCGGATGCATTCACTAAAGTACAAATGGAGCTATTCACTTTGAATCAGATACAGGATTACGCCGTTCGTGATCTGAAACTTCTACTAGACACCTACTGTTAAATAAAGCTATAAAAGTTTAATATACCTTTGAAAACCTACCCTTTTACACTATTGAAATTCAGCCTCACAGGCTAAACTGGCACGTACGGGTAGTCTGTAGTTGCTGGTAAGCCAAAAATTTCATATGGTGATTATTATCTTTTACCAGCTGTGCCTGGTAATGTTTATAAATTATAGCCTATGTGTTATTCAGATACATAAGCTATATTCCTACAAAGTTTAATCAAAATCCGTTCGATAGTTTTAGCGTGAAGATGTAACAAACATACACACTCACAAACTTTCGCCTTTATAATACATATTAGTGTGACAATTTTATAAGGAAATTATACGTTTATAAACGATATTTGCTGTTTGAATATGTTTTATGAACGTTCGATGAATATATACTACAAAAATAGTTCATCATAAAATATGATTACGATTAAAGTACATGTATTAATTTAAGTCAAGATAGTCTAGCGCTGAGGAAAAGAGGTTCTCGAGTGGCGACCACGAACCAGAAGACTGAGCGTGGTTTAGGCAGGCCTTTGACAAGTTCAAAAGATATTGGGAAGGTTGCTGGATCCTGTTAGTATGGCATGTGAAGTCTGCCAACACGCACTTGGCTAGCGTGGTGGATTATGGTCTATGCCCTCTCATTGTATGAGGGGGAACTTGCCCTGCAGTGTGTGAGTATTGTGGTGATCGTTAATTTAAGTCAATTTTGGTTAAACAAACTTTACTTAATTTGTCGTCCCAAATACTCCAAATTTTATTGTAAATTGAATGTTTAAGACTATCTAACATATGAGACTGAACCTTACTGACGGATTTATCGGAACGGATTTATATTACAGGGTTCTTTTTGGCTGGATTAGACATGTGTTATAAAAACACACGTCAAATCCACAATGCTGCACTTCAGTTTATTTATATAATCAGCTTATTCTCGATACATAGTACACCGTAGCCTAGTTGGTAGTGCTCCTGCCTACGAAGCTGGTGGTCCTGGGTTCGAATGCCGGTAAGTGCAAATATTTGTGTGATGAGCACGAATATTTGTTTCTGAGTCATGGATGTTTTCTATGTATATAAGTATTTATCTATCTATATAAGTATGTATATCGTCGCCTGGTACCAATAGTACAAGCTTTGCTTAGTTTGGGGCTAGGATGATCTGTGTGACATTGTCCCCAGATATTATTATATATACTATAGACATACTGAACGCGGCAAGGCGGTTAAATCGATTTTTCAGGTTATCAGCTACACTAGAGTTGTAAATCAAGCATCGCTATTGATAGATATTACAAATGAGTTATTTTTTTCATTGTTCTAGAAGGAAAAGACAAATAAATATTATCGTGAGACATTATTCACACACGGCCATCTGATCCGAAACTAAGCAGAGCCTGTACTATGGAAATCTGATAACTGATATACTACATATACCTTTACTACATTTTTTTGTAAATACATACTTGTATAGACAATTACACCCAGACTCAGGACAAACATACATGTTCATGCACACAAATATATGTCTTGGGTGGGATTCAAACCCATGATCTACGGCAAGTATCTACCAACCATGCCAACCGGCTATATGGACAGCATTTACAGCTGGACGCTTACGACCTGGAGTTTGCATTGAGTTAAGAACGTTGCAGGAGAAGATTAATATTAAATAATGAAAATCATAGATAACCACCGGCAAATCGCTTTAATGGCGACTTCATGATAATGAAACTCATTAACATAGTCTTTTATTGAAAACCATTTCCGTTTAATCTATCGTTTCGGTATGAAAAATACTTTTTGGTACATAAAACTAAATTAGTTAAGTACATAATTAACAAATTAATTTTTATTTACCAAAATTTATTCTAAAGAATGACCGTTCCCAATAAGAGTTCTAGTTCTGAATATGTCTCATAATACCTACCTATGTATTATACAGGCTGACCGAAGAGTTGACGTTCAAGCGCAAAATTCAGATACTTTATGGTGAGGAGTATCCGAATCACCCCCATGTATGTTCTACGATTTTGCGTAGTTTTCGAGAAAGAATTTTTTTAATGATTTTTTTTGTAAATTTCACCTAACATCAGTTTCCGTTCTTTTTCTCGTTCGGTTAAATATTTCTGGTTCTGTTTTTGTGATAACTAATAAGCATAACTAAAAGCCCTAAAAAGTATGGTTTAATTTATCTTTGCCGAACTGACTTAGAATTTATTCGAAAGTTCAAAATTAGTGTTTCAGCTCAGGAGCCATAAATTTACAAAGTATCAAAAATAAATTAATCGAAGAACATACATAGGGGTGATTCGGATGCTCCTCATCATAAATTATCTAAATTTTGCGTTTGAACGACAACTCCTCGGACACTCTGTATAATACCTATGCATCAGTTCATAGCTAAGTGTTTCACAGAAAATTTTAAAAATACACTCCCACGTACAGCTCAACCCACCCGACTGTATTGTATTTTTGAAAGTCGTTAACTTCACGATTTCAATTTCATATGCCACAAGCAGTGTGAAAATTGAAGGCAGCACGTTGGTTAATTTCACTAAATCGTTACAATTTGTGAGCGAAATGAACCCCAAACACTTTATGGAATTATATTAGACACGCACGAATGTGACGGAAGTTTCTTATGAGAAATGAAAATGTTGATAGAACTATTTCTTTCTATTTAGGTATCGAGACAACTGAGTGAAAGTCGAATAATATTTGAAATAAAAGGGTTCTAGTTGTTATTCTGAAGGTAACTATATATTTGGAACGATATTCTGTTTTACTAGTCTGGTAAAGATATACACTGTTTATTTATTCATACGTTAAAAAACTTTATCGTCTCAATCTTGGTTGAATTTTAGCGTTGTCAGTTAGTATATAATATCCTGGGACATTATTTACACACGGCCGTCTGGTCCCAAACTAAGCAGAGCTTGTACTATGGAAACCAGATAACTGATATATTACATATACTACTTTCCTTTGTAAATACGTACTGATATAGATAAATAACACCCTGACACAGGACAAACAGACATGTTCATGCACACAAATATCTGTCCTGGGTGGGAACCGAACCCACGACGTCCGGCGTGAAAAGCAAACATTTGCCAACAACGCTAACAGGCAGCCGAGACTGACCATGGTATGGGACACCAAGGAAATGAAGAATTCAAAACAATTTATATGCTTTTGGTAGCCTGAAATCAAACAAACTCCACTAGCAATCAGACTCTGCATTCCGTCCATTTGTTAGCTTATAAATGGAATAAGTTGCAGGCTTAATATTAAGATAATTTATATAGAATAAAATTAGTAGGACACTATTGGTGTAAGCCGTCTGGTCGGATTTTTTGTTTTAGTTTTGATTTCAAGAGTTTGCAGGTTCGATTCCCACATCAAACGATTTTTGTGTAAAACGAATATTTGTTTCGAGTCTAGGTGGTTGAGAAAGTATAAATAAATTCCATGTGTGTTAGTTACAATGACAAAACTAATGTTAGTAAAAATTATTTCTTGCTGCGTGAACATCGTGGCAGAGCCCGCTGACTTTGGGAAATGTCTACTTGACTGCGTGCAGTCGTATCCACCTTCCCAAGATCGGAGAGTCCCACCTATCGACCAACGTTTTAAGAATGATATTGGGGCTGGCGCGCATACGACGTAGCAGAGATGCGGACCTCTATGCCTCAATTCAATTGAATTTTTGATTAATGGCTTTTGTGATGACGTGTTAAGCTGTGATGCCAATGTCATAAAAATATCTATACATTCAGGTCAGGAATCACAGTATAAAATCAGGCACATGATCTAACCACCACAGAAAATGGTTCCCCATTGTTTGCGAGGTGTTGTAGTTAGTCGCAATAGGTAAGTTCGGTATTTGTCTAAATGGAAATGTTTACCACATTTCCACTGCAAAAACGAAGAAGATTATCTAAAACTGAAAAATGAAGTAGGTTTTATTTTAACATTGCTGAAAAAATTACGAAAGCGATATGTTTTTAATGCTCGCTGACATTTAACGCATTTCTTTCACTTTATAAAATTTAATGATAAATGGGCTTTTAAAGTGTCAGTTGTAGACCATTATGTAACCGAGATGATCCCTTAAACTAGACTTTAAAAAAACATACACTACTCCCACTGTAACTTGTACGTGTGATGTACGTTAAGAACGTCCATAGTGATTGTTTTTCTTTTTTGTAAAACTGATTTCCTTAACAATAGGATTGTTGCCATGACATAAAATATGTACGACTTAAATATAGAAGTGAGGCCCAATACAATCTTGGATAGTATTAAATTATAAGGATAACTTATAACTTACATAGAAAATACGCAATATAAACGTTCAACCTTTATTATAAACCAATAAATCCTCCATGTTTCACTTCATATTTGTCTTCAACATTGAAGTTTTAATAACAACGGAATAATATTTGCATATAATAAGATAAACGGCAAACTGAGAGACATGGGAGCATGTTTATTTACTGGGTACGTAATCTCTAGGTTATACAAAGCGGCATTTGGAACGACGAAGCAGGAAAATAAACTCATATAAGAACAACTCTGTCTGTTTCATCTCTACGCAATCATCAAAATGTGCTAATGAGATTCTTTGACAAAGAGCATTTAAATGATTTGTTTCTATGCGAACGTAATACCTGTTTAATGAGCTACAATATAAAGTTTCATTTATAAAATAATATTATTTCCTAAGAGGTTCTTTTATGAAACTACGCTAATAAGCAAATGTATATAAATATACATTATATTTGACATTTTTAAAAAGGTATTGTTATATTAAATATTACTTACTTATCGTATGGGCTGTGGTTACCCTAGTGTCAGAGTTGTTCAAGCCACCCAGTTAGCCTCTGACATGGCTTAACGATTGCTGTCTAATGACTACAACTGGCACCGATATCTTAACGTGCCCTCGGAAGCATGGAGACGATTAGAAATTAAATCACTTTGGAGGTCACCCATCTATTTTCTGGCTGCGAGCTTAGTTGCTTAACCTCGCCGATCGCTTGCGGATCGGTAAGAGCATCTAACTATGATCGTCTCATCCTACCTATATGAAATGTCCTTACGTTTTCAAAGGAACTTTAATAAAATTACTTTCTAACTTTAGCGATCAAAGACTGCTTGGTTTTACTATTCAATAATACTGTTTACAAGTTCTATAGTTATGTTATGTCTCGAACACCAAGTTCGCAGTGAGATATCAAATTCCAATTCCCAAATAGTGCTCGTAACATAAAAGAAATCTCACTACTCTTCGACATGTAACTCACTTAACTGAGTTATATGTCGATGAGTAGTGAGATTGAATTAGATGCTTACAGAATAGCCTAGCAGGTGATATATATGGTTAAACTATTTTAGACCAAGAGATGAGAGAAATTAAATCAATATACGTAGTCGTGCCATAAATCCTGCAGGTCATAAACAACTACATTTTAAAATTATGAGCTACTATTATATGGTCGCAGGTCGCATCTAATGGTAGCGACTAGTGAGGTGGATGTCTTCACTAAATCTGCTTTTCGTAACTTGATATTTTGATTCTTTTTGGGCAGTCCTTCTACTCTAAATATTCAAATAGATAAAACACGCAAGTAACAACAAGTATATAATACTTAGATAAGACATCTAAGTATTATATACTTCTTGTTTGCTTGTTACTTACATGTTTGTTTAAAACAACTACTACCACTTGCGTTTAAAGCGATGTGTAATCATTACTCTTATTTGCACCCTGCCCTGGACTAGGCAGAAATGTTCCTTTTCTAACTGTATTTAGTTATATTTTCTGTTTATTAAAAAAAAAATACAGTAAAAATATAATATTTCCGTAAAATTATTTAAAATAGGTAATGAAACAGACATATATTATAACTTTCCCACGCAATGTTTGAAAACAATAATATATTGTTTTCAAACATAAAAAATGCAAAATATTTTAGGGTCCCACAGAGCCTCCGCTGTCTATCCGTCTGTCAGGATACCAAGAAACTTAATAGGTAGACAGTAGATATACTCATAATTTTTTTTTAGAAGTCATAAAGTAAATATTTATTTTGTTAGCTTGGAGCAAACTTTCCTAAGTCTTACGACTTTCCAGAAAAGCGGGTATATAATAGAAATGTTGTCTCTTCAACTTACCATACTCTCACTATAGGGAATTCAGTTCATTTCTTTTGTAGCAGTACGTGTGAATTAGGTTAAGATCACATTTAAATGATTTAGATCCAACCACTCAACTATCGATAGAATGGTATTATTTATGTCAATTTTATTGAATTACTTATGTCAATAAGATAATATATCATAATTATAGAAAATCTTTTGTGAACAAATGAACATTGTATTTGTATCACTTGTGGAAACAAGTCGAAAGGTGAAGGTTTCTCTAAATACATTTTCAATTATAAACGTGTGCAACATGTTTCTTCATAAAAATCTAGATATGGTACAGTCTACGGCAAAAGTAGATGATGAAAATCGGACGAGAGGTTTGGCGTTATGAATGATATTGGGCGGCATACTACGCGCATTATCATCGGAGTCTTAGGGCCATAAATCATTTCTCTATATCTATCTCGCTTGCACTTACGGGTCTTATGGAGCCGTCTAGAGAAGACCGGCGCGCTGCACATTCCTATCTCTTTCGACTTTTATGACCTGACGACTGAGATGATAACGCACGTACAGCTAAAATTCGGTTACTTAGCACTCCCGTAGTTTCAAATACCTCACCGACACACTATTTTGACCCAATTTACGATAATTAGTATTGAATATCCGATTTGATCATCTGCTTTTGCTGTTGACTATACACATGATATCGATTTATTCCTTTAACCACGGTTTAACCAGCAAGTCAGTTAGTCAGCAAATAAAATGCATGACACAAAGGCACTATCAATTTCCAAGTAGAGCAAAAGTATACAACTATACTTATACTTTCTTTAGTAACCGTATAAAATTCTTCTTTATTATTGACAAGAATTTAATATTTATCAAAACAATAGCTCGTTGTTGTGTATTTTATGAAGAAAAATTAATATATTTTATTCAGTTTTACATAATGAAATATAAGCTATAAATATGAAAAAATAAACCCATAGCTCGATATTAATATCATACTGCCATCTTTGGCATTTTTCCCTCATATAATTATTTTAATAAACTGATATATTGTGATATATGTATTGTATGTTTCAGTATAACAGCCTTTCACCTGTTATAACATGCCTAAGTATAGTTACAACGCTTCTTTTCGAGATTTCAGCAAATAACGTATACTTACTTAACTAATAAACTCAATATCCAATTAGAGAAAATCGCTTTTTCACGATTTTTCCACTGATCAGTCTTTATGAAAGCTTCGTAAAAAGCTCGAAGAAAATATCTGATTCAACTGTACTAAGTACTCCAGCAATCCTTATTGGAAATAAATTAAAGCTAGTGGAAAAGAATTTAGACCCTTTGTTTAAATGGATGAAGGACTAGATATTAAAAATATAAAGCTGTGCATTTCCATAGTATATCACAACACCAGATATTGCGAGTGAAAAACACATACCTGCCTTTTATTAGGATATACCCGTTTTTATTCCCCTTATATGATTGTGCTGTCATGTGGAAAAAGTTTTGCCATTCTCTCTATTTTTGTTTTGTAGTCGCCGGGCAACCGACGTTATATCTAGCATTTGTGCAATGAGATCCGACGTCACTTTTAATACGTTTAGATGAATAAAGGGCTTTACGGGATTATTTAAAGTATCATCATATATCACGTATATCATCTGAAAAAAATATTCATTTCATTTACACTGCAACATTCAGAATTTACATTGTAAAGAGTGGTTGTTTGATTTTACGTCGTTAAAATACAAGCAAATTCAAAGTATATGTACATATCACTTAATAAAAGATTTGAGTTTTTGAGTTTTGAGTTTTTTTGAGAAAGTATCAATATTTTTATATCCCTAGTTTTTTAATTGTTTTTCACAAAAGTAACCATGGGTTAAATCTTTTTATATAGGTTTGTATTTTTATAAAAACAGCCAGCATGCAGATCAGACATGATGACGACAAAGATGGTGGTCCCTCGACGGCCTAAACATTATTATTGGAGCCATTTAGACATTACTGACACTTAAGATGCTTTATTAAGATATGAGTTATGTCACGGTTAAAGCGTAAATACAAAACAAATAAACCCACACAATTTAATTATAACGTACTGGTACACATATTTTGGCGGCCAACCCTTCATAAACGTCTTCCCAGATAAAATATCGCGATAAAATGTATTTTACCTAGAAATGCGATGAAGGTAATATTAGTGTCCTTGTTTCTTGCACTATAGAGTTCTATTCAAAAAAACTTATTCGGTAGCACGCATAATGTCGAAATGCTTAAAATAACCTGTGTAATAAAAATGTGGGGTTTTTATTTTTCCCGGTGCACAAGGCTTAAATCTTGTTTACGCTATGGTATAATAAGCAAAGCCGTTTAATTTTGCCTAATAAACAACGCTATAGAAAACTAAAATTTCTTTATATAACCATAGAAATACTAACGAAGAAACAACAATAAACAAGTAATTAAAACTTATTTACCTATACGGCTAGTTCGCGTGCAGTAGACGAACTAAATGAGGCTCCACGTTTTGCAAACATAAATATGTGTCCGTATCTACTACGGGGAACATAGGCGCCTTAAGGCTTAATCTTTATGAATACTATACTTCTATTGCGTTTAATAGCTAGGTAGCTGTAAAGCAATAAATTTTTCGTTCAACTTTTTTATTAGAGTCTGACGAGCCTAACAATAATAATACGAGTTCGACATAAAACAATTTGTCGGAGTTACATATACTATCTTATTTAGTACTAAATATACGAGCCGACCGTCACGTTATTGTTAATTCAATAATGTAGGTAAGTTGGTTTAGTTTGACATAAATGGTGTAATAGCTTTTAATGCTTTTATGTTAGAGTGGAGAGTAAAATTTTTATTAGATATGTATGTGGAGTTTTACGCGACTAGACAATTTCACAAAATATTAACTTGATTTTTTTGGAATATGGACCTTACATAATATATCAATTAACTGAAATTACTTTTGCACTAGGCAATTTCGTTGTAATGGTTTCTTTTTATGGAGAGTTAATAAGCACTTGATCTACATCTAGTCGAAAAATGTTATGCAATTTTTAATATTTATAAGAAGATTTTATCATGGAATCACGCTTACGTGGATAATTTAATTTGAATATAATTTGGTACACAGATTTTTTTATAATTTATACTGAACTTTTTAAATATCTGGTCTGTTCAGCAAAGGACTAAGTCAATTTTAAGTGTAATAACTGTTTTTAAGATCTAACACTAAAAGTGGATTTAGTATCAAGTAGTAATATTTATATCGATACGTTCACTGTTCCCAGCTCCCAAGTGGGTGTTCTGTTTAAGTTTAAAGAATAATAACGAAATAGGATTCGTTTGTTTTGTAATTCTGAAAACACTTAATATATATTTACTTGCTATCTGTTTACAAAAAACCTATAAACTTTATGTTTCCGATACTTGGAATGTTTACGTGTTTAAAGAATGTAAGCTCCTCAGTTCTAGGAACCATAAATACATTCCTTAAGAATTATATTAAATGTTCTATAACTTCATTCGCTCAAAGAGCAGCCCGACTAGAGAAGTACCTCCACCTTACAGAAGACATTCCTTAATAATAACATTAACAATTTTAATGTTGTGTTTCCGAGTGTGAGTAAGGTCGCCAGAGCTCATTGGGGTGGAATCAGCAACACCTGTTTGCTGACTTTTAAAGGCCGGCAACGCACCCGCGACTCCTCTGATGTTGCGAGTGTCCATGGGCGGCGGTGATCACTTACCATCAGTTGACCCACTTGCTCGTATGTCTGACATAAAAAAAACTATAATTTCATAATTTCAGCCGAATGACTTTTGGGCTCAATTCAGCCGGTTGGCGTTCACATTATGATGCTCATAGTACACAAAGACGCTGCCCGGTCACTGAAAGATATTCCCGTGGAACGACTTCTATGCCCCCCACGGGATCAGATAGGGTGCCGATATTCTATGCCGTCAGCCACACGGTATGTATAACTGCCTCGTTGGACTAGCGGTAGCGTGTGCAACCGCAGAAAATGAGATCCTGGGTTTAAATCCCGGGTCGGGCCAAAATGTGATTT
This sequence comes from Pseudoips prasinana, assembly GCA_951640165.1. Classification (NCBI taxonomy): domain Eukaryota; kingdom Metazoa; phylum Arthropoda; class Insecta; order Lepidoptera; family Nolidae; genus Pseudoips; species Pseudoips prasinana. The sequence goes on from OX621245.1 coordinate 18,864,522, forward strand.
TGGGATTTTTAAAAAGAAATTTCTCAGTATCAGCCCGAAGTCTGGAAGTTGGCGGTATTACACACCCGTGCCTCGGAGAGCACGTAAAGCCGTCGGTCCTGCACCTGATCTCTTTCCGGTCGTGTCGCTAGTCGTCCCATCGTATCATGAGAGTGATGGAATAGAAAGTGCCCCTGTGTTTGCGTACACACTTGTGCACTATAATATGTCCTGCGCAATTGGCTAATCTCCATTGAGAATGGCCGCCGTGGCTGAAATTCGGCCTGGAAGACATCATGTATAACAAACTATAATTTAGGCTCGTAAAAATAAAATGACAATTGAAAGTAAAAGAGGGTATTGAAAACGAGTTATATACATAAGCAAGATCCCCAGGGGAGTGCTTATAATATCGAGTTTGTGATACCTTACACTCGTGTAACTTACCAAATTTTCAATACATACTTCGGAGAAACAGTAGGCTTAAATATCACCAATATACTGTTGCTCATATTTATTTGATAGTTACTGAAAAGCGCTTTATTTGATTTTTCTGTGCGTTATTTTCTTAACCAGACACCGGCTTCGAATATGGTTTGAGTTAAGAGTTACTTAATATTTGTTTTGTTATTATATTGTGACGAAAACTTGTTAAACCGAGGCATAATAATTATTATATTAATATAGCAAAGTATTTCAAAAATATTACGTATAGCGTTACTTATTTCTTAGTTACTTAAATTATTCTCAATACCTAACTTCTAATTTGGACATCTGCACTAAAAAGCTAGAAAATGAAAACCAAGGACTGCGTGCTCCATTTACAACTTTGAAGCTTTTATACATTTCAACGATATTTCTTCAACAGACTTGTCTATTCAGAAAAACATCGTTGCTGTTAAAATTATCAAATAGTGCAATCACATTTTAGTATAGTTTTGTAATATAGCTATGACAGGTGGACGTAGCAACTAACATTATTGAGATGTCCCTAAATATGAAGATTGAATAAAACACGACAGTTTCGTTGAAATTTGTGGACAGTTGAGAAGCAACACAGGCAGAGGTATAAGATAAGGTAAGAATGCCTTTCATTGAAAACCAAGAAAAATAAATAACTCTACCACACTATATGCGATCTCTTCCAGACCACCTAGTAAAGGATTGGAGTATTTACTAACTTATATTATGGTCAGTGGGTACCTAGAGTCAGAGTTGTTCAAGCCGCCCAGTGTGCCATGGTTTAACGACTATCGCCTAATGTTAAGCTATCGATCTTAACGTGTACTTGGCTATCATCCATCTATGGACTGACCTCGAACCTAGTTGCTTAACCTCGCTAATCATTTACGGACCGGTGACAGCATCTGGCTATGAGCATTGGAGTATTTAATAATAGAAATGGGGTATCTTTGGTTTTAGTTTAGCTCAAATAGAAATCTTAAATACCTCCAAATCTAATGCCAAAATAATACGATAAAATCACATCGCGTTGTGTTTTGTTATTTTTATTTAGGTTTTCAAAACAGCCGTTTGAAACTTCGTTACAGCAATTAAATATTATCTACAGTTTTGAACTGACGTCGCCAAAAACAAGCGATATTATACTACATAGCTAATGTGTAATACATTTAGTTGTAAAATCCTAGACTATTTGAACTTGTTACTATCGCATATGATTAAAAGTGATCCCCATCTATAGAGTAGCAGACCGACTAAACAGCCAGTTCTACATAAAATGAAAGCATTGCAGACATTCGTAAAATATTTACGACTGTGTTCGACATCCAGACATATCGTTGGAAACGAAACTATTCGATGTCGGCGATAGTTAAGGTGTTTGTTGGATTTTACATAAAATATCGCCTTTGAATCGTACCAAATACTACTGTATTTAATTCAAAGGTGCTGTACTGTATAGGAACACTACCTAGTGAATTTGAAGTGCAATTCAATTGGGTCAAAACTATTAGGAAATTAATGGCTGCAGCAAAGTGGAGTGTCTAACCCAAGATTGCAAAGCCAACCATTACTTACCCGTATACAGATTGATAAAACATACAGACTAAAATACTACACAAAACATTTAGATAAGATACATTTAATAAATTCCAACATGAGTGCCCATGAGATTTGCATGCAAGATCCTTGTAAAAAAATTACTTACCAATTGGGCCCGGTTTCCACCGAAGCAGAGAGGAGAGGAGACTACAGGAGAAGTGTTTAAATAAACCAATCAGGTTTCATTCTTTCCACATTTATCTGCTTAGCTCCGATGGAAATAGATCAAGGGGCGAGGAAAGGAGATGTCTCATTTTTTTTCTGCTGAGCGAGGAAGCAGTGCGGTAGAGCGGAGAAGTATCTAGACGGGCGAGCAGGTGGCGCACGCGCTCTCCACCCCCGACCCCGCTGTCTTCCCCGCGCCGCACACATATTCATATAACTTGTAGAAACTATTCCTTTTTACCCTGTAAGATTTTTATCATCAAACTCTTGAAACAGTGTGGCATATTCTCCATAACTGTGACATTTTATATATAATATGGTTTTTTACCCAGAATCTATGCTGCCGTCGATAATTTAAATATTGAAGAATTCATTGTGTTTCTTCAACCTCTAATTTCTCTTCGTCAAGCAAACTAAGATATAACTTTGTAATAACATGACATCTTCCTTTCGCAGACAGTACTTGACTGGTTTTGATTTCTCACAGCTCATAACTGACTTCTCCTATCCGCTTTGGTGGTAATAACCTTCCAGCTTTGCAGCAAATTTCCTCTCGTCTCCTCTCCTTTCTACCTTGGTAAGAACCGGGCCTTAGAAAGGCACACTTAATATCAACGAGTATCAGTTCTTTGATGTGCCATTAATAAACTAATTGGGTAAAGCTACAATAATTTCCATGAGAAAAATTTAAAAGGAGTATATTTTATGCACAAAAGAATCCAAAGTCTTCAGTAGACTTGGTATTCGTAGCTTATAATTCGCCGGAGCCGCCCACACAACATGTGTAGGTGGCGCGGCGCCGGCGAATCAACACTAATAATAACTATTTCTATCAGCAATTCTTATTTAAGATGAGCAGCTCTGCCTTTGTTTCTCTATTAGTCGAGTGACTGACTAAAACTATTGAAGAATCGTAAAATTAAAAGTTAGTTATTAATTAATATATATTTATAGCTTTTAATGTTTAGTATTCTTCAATAGTGTTAGTCAGTCACTAGACTAATAAAGAGACAAAGGCAGAGCTGCACATCTTAAATAATAATTGCTGATAGAAATAGTTTTTGCTAGTGTTTATTCTCCGGCGCCGTACTTGGTATGTTTGTTCAAATTGTAATCCTTTCTAGGATCTATTTGGACATTACTCCAAGTAGAACCTAGAAAGGATTACAATTTACATACAAAATCTCTCATTCAAATGCCTTGTTTTTATCGGAAGTGCACCTTTTAAAGAATACATTTTAAACTTATGTTGTTCACTGCATTGAGCTGCATAAATCTTACAGTACCTAGTTTTTATGTCGTGGCTCTCTGCAGTTATCTAATTTTAAACAGTTCGACAAACCACGTCGCACAATGGATCTTTAAATATTTTAGTAAACATCTGCCGTAAAGATGTGTCGTAATTCATATGTATTTTTCATATTTACTAACCCAATTATATTTAGAAACGCCTCCCAAAATATCCATTCTAACTAGACATTAGCAAAACCTGCATTTACTTATCCATCTAGTGGAATGGCATTCAATAAATTAGAATTTAAACTATAACACTCGGAATAAGTATAATGTCGGAACAAAACCGATAAGATAAGATGTTTATTTGTTTGCATGCAAGATAGTACAATTATAATGTAAAAGTCATATTTGCTATAGCTACATGGCGTAACAACATTGTTTTGGTTAAATAATGAAACCGATTAATAAATTATAAAAAATAATAATAATATGACAATATTAAAGGTTATGTCAGAATAGAAGGGACTCTAGCCGTGTAGTTTCCGGCCCAGAAAGATTCACCCCATAACACATCACGTGGATGTCGTAAAAGGCGACTAAGGGACACCAGGTGGACGGGCAGAAGCGCCTATTGTGTACTTACTACCACCTAACTGCGGTCGCCAACTCAAATGCAAAATGATAGCATCATTATGGAAACCTATGGGGGAGGCCATCGTCCAGTAGTGGATGAAATCAGGCTAATGATGAATTTCAGCTGATCTGATTTGTATCGACAGGTTTATCTAAGAGAAGATTTTGTTTTATAGAAGATACAACTTGGCAACAGTACGTGTGAAATCATCTATAATCGAAGTCTATGACACTGACAAAATTCGTATGGTGAACATTAAAATCGACCATCTGTGAAGAGCTTTATAATTCTGTATAATATTAATCAACAATACCTATGCCACATAAATATTAATAAGTACTACATAGATATATACAAATATGCTAACCCGCAGTGAACCAGCTTTAAAACCTTAGTTCTAGCTTTTACTGACTTCAACTGTAATAAAAGCCTAGCTAGATACTGGGGTACATAAAACATTCTCAAATATTATGCACTAGTCTGATTTATGAGACATAGCGGGGGCTAATCTCCCCTTGCTATCAAAACCAAAGTATATCGGTATAAAAAATAAATTTTAAATGGTGACTTTCCCGGTAAAGCATTTATGTTGTCTAGTCACAAAAAACGCAAGCTTATCTTGTTGGTCGTACATAAAACCTTGACGTTTTCTAAACGTGTCATAAATTTCAATTGTACAAGGTATGCCGGCGTAAGTGTTTGCAATGTACGTCATAGTAAAAAAGTTTACTGTTATTAGTCATATAACTTTATTCTTTGGGTAGTACTTTTCTATCAAGGCTTCAACACCACAATTTAATAATAGTATAATAGCGGATGTGACAGTGGGAAGGGCACACAGCTCGTAGAACCGACGGCCGCTGCGGCAGAAAGGTTCTCGAGTGGCAACCACGAACTGGAAGACGCAGCGTAGGCAGGCCCCTTACAGGATGGACCGATGATCTTGTGAGGGTCACTGGAAGCAGCTGGATGGAGTTGGGGTGGCGCAAGACCGGCAATTATGGAGATCTTTGGCCTTTGTCCAGCAGTGGGTGTCCTTCGGCTGATATGATGATGATGAAGCGATCTTTTATGGTTCTCGTAAAGTAGGAAGACAACCGCGCTACAATTAACATACTTTTACCTATAAAAAATAACAAAATGAATGTTGGCTTATTAGGGTTTCGTAGCCAAATGGCAAAAATCGGAACCCTTATAGTTTCGTCATGTCTGTCTGTCCGTCTATACAGACGGACAGACAGAAAGAAAAAAGTATGTTAGTGACATACGTCACAGCCACTTTTTTCCGAAGCTATAAGAGCTGTACTGTTGAAACTTGGTAAGTACATGTATTCTGTAAACCGCATTAAGATTTTCATACAAAAATAGAAAAAGAACAATAATTTTGGAGGTTCCGCATACATAGAACTTAAACTCAAAATTTTTTTCATCGTACTCATACATGTAGGGTGTCTATGGATAGCTCTTCAAAAATGATATTGAGGTTTCTAATATCATTTTTTTCTATACTGAATAGTTTGCGCGAGAGACACTTCCAAAGTAGTAAAATGAGTGTCCCCCCTCCCTGTAACTTCTAAAATAAGAGAATGATTAAACTAAAAAATGTACATTACCATGCAAACTAACAACGAAAATTGGTTTGAACGAGATCTAGCAAGTAGTATTTTTTTAATACGTCATAAATCGTAAACCGCAATTTGCTTTCATTTAATCAACTGAAATACTTGCTGCTACGGAACCCTTCATGGGCGAGTCTGACTCGCACTTGGCCGGTTTTTTATTTTTAATGTTATCATCTAACATAGCGTTTTTAGAGTTCCCCGCCCAAAAAGTACCAACGGTACCCTATTATTAAACCTCCGCTGTCTGTCCGTCTGTCCGCCTGTTTGTCTATAAATGGGCTGTATCTCATGAACCGTAAGTGATATACCGTTATATTTAGACAGAGTTTTATTTCAAATGCTGCACAACAAAATAACGTAAAAATTGTCTCGATGGTATGGACCCCTTCGAATGAAAGTGCACGTCTGGCGCAGCGGCTAAGATAGTCGCGTCGCCGCTTCGTGTAGCGGCTTCGAGTCCCGCACCGGATAGCTATTTGTGTGACCCATAAATAGCTGTTCAGAGTCTGGATGTAATTTGTCTGTAATCTGTAATCTGTTTGTAAAGTACCCCGTGTCACAGGGATTGGACTCCCTAGTACGGGCGTTATCTAAAAAAAAGATATGGAAGGTAGTAGTTTCACTGCATGCGTGGCTTATAGGTTCGATCCGAGCACAGGACAACTATTTGTGTGACCCATTTGTAGTTTTGGTGGACTTTGCGACCTTGAATTTCATGTTTTTTAAGTCCCTCGCGTTTTGGTAACATATTACACTAGCTAGTAAGTTATAAAAAATAGGTAACAATATAAAATAATATTTCAATTCAACGTAAACAAAGCGAGGGAAAAATATAAAAGCAAAACAAGAAAAGTCGTAATATATCAATCCTTTGTCACTGTTCCGAAAATATCCAGTTTCCATCAAATGTACTGATTTAAAATAAGAACAAACAGACAGGTAAGCTGATTTCCCGCATCTTTAATTACATCCCAGTATCGTTACTGAAAAAAAAAGATTTTACCGAAAGAGAGCCCCTTAAAGAGGATTTACGCAATTAAAGCGAAAGAACGGAAGCCCAACAAAGGAAAATATTTATTCTTGTTCTATGAATAAACTTCCACAAAATAATAATCTTCTAGGTATATTGAGTGGTAATATAGCTGTCTTCAGTTTATCATAAGTACGTTTGTTTGTTTGTCACTATGAGGCTAGCCGCAATGCGGACAGCCGTGCGGCTGACCGTACTCAGATATTTGGACGAAAAAGTCGTTTTTATTCACACTGTAATGCGACAGCCGGTCAGCAATATTGATTGCTGACGGCTGGCCGCATTCCGGCTAACCGCATAGTGCGTAAGAGGCCTTATACCCACAGTTATTGACATTTCAAACTATGGGCCATCAAAGACCAATATTTGTATAATATAGTTGTAATGATTACTGTTATATTTATACAATATCAACGAGATACGAGTAAAACAATGTTGGTTACCCGGAAACTGTGAATAGATAATATTATGATAATCATTCACGCAAATAATGTCATCGTTAGGGACTACCGACGTAGTAAAAATATAAATGTGCAAGTTTAGATACAGACGCCAGCACATCCAGCTATCCTAATCTGTCAAATTTCTTTTATAGATTTTCAACTCGATCACATACGCATAAGGTTCAATTTCAATTGGAGAATATTTTTCAGATTATTAGCTTGATGTGCTGGCGTCTATACTTATGGTGAATGCTTTAAATATATAATAGAAATGAAATGATGTATCGAAGTCTTCAAATATGTTGTGTAAGTCATTAAATAAAGGCAGTGTATGAGCAGGGTTATAGTACTAAATTTAACTTGGAAACAAGTAATATAATACAAAATTGTACTTATTTTTAAGGGACGACACTAGTCTTCACGACATTGGGAATCCTAGTGTGGAGTCTAGTGGACTGTCAAAGCTTCAATAACCGTATTTTTACTATACTGCAAAATGTACTCACTTATTTGGATTAAATAAGAAACCACTATTTCATGTTAGTTTTATAATTTCAATATTGGAGATTATAATTGTTACTATCCTATTAGGAAGTGAAGCATTATATTAATATCGGTAAATTATTTGTACAGGTAGCAGATTCCATTACATCATTATATGTAATTATAATGTTATTATTACAATTAATAACGCTTCATTAAACCCATGATAAAATCTGATACGTCATATACAATATTAGAATGAGAACTGGAATGGTAATAGCAAATTTATTATAAACTTTTATAAAGCAGGGTCAATATTATTATGTTTACCATAATTAACTCTTTAACACTAAATTATTGGTACGTTCTACTTAGTATCGGAGAAACAGGCTACCGCGGCGCGGCGTAAGATCATTCATATTGGTTCAGTCGCCAGCACATCCAGCTACCCTAATCTATCAAATTTCTTTTATAGATTTTCAACTTTATCACTTAAACATAAGGTTCACTTTCAATTGGGGAAATTTTACAGATTGGGGTAGCTTGATGTGCTGGCGTCAGTACATAATAGTTCAAACCTGCTTGCTGTATAGTGATGGCGGCGAATATCAGAATCATCACCCCATCATCCCGTGGGCGGCGTAGAAGTCGACCCGAGGGAATATGTACCAGGGGACGGGTAACAGCTTCCTTTTGAGTACTATGACCATCTTACTGCAATTGCCAACCCGTCTTCCAAGCGCGTGGCGATTCTCAAGATGACTCTTGTCCAGCAGTGGAATTCTTGCAGCTATTATGATGATGATAAGCTCAAAACAGAATCACAAGCATATGAATATAATCTTATGAGGGTCGCTGGAAGCCGCTGGACGCGGGTAGCGCAAGATCAGCAATTGTAGAAATCTTTGGGGAAGGCTTTTGACCAGCAGTGGGGTCTTTCGACCGATATGAGGATGATGATTTATATGTGCATGTGTTTCTATCATAAATTGTATTTCTTTTTATTGTTTCTGTGTGCAATACAGAATAAAGAAAGAATAGAATGTGTATTCTGTCATCTAGAAGATGTTTTTAGGAGCTTTAATCAACAAACTTTTAATAATATAATACCAATAACATATTTAAATATTAAATTAACCGAAAAATGAGAGGTGAAACGGGTAAATAATATCGGGAAGTATTTTCTTTATACTCAATCAGTCTGGCTGCTAGGGTAAACTGTGGAATGCACGTGATTCGCATTCGGATATAAAAGGGATATAGGTAATATATGGGTATCGTAACGGGACGAACGATTTATGCCCGCGGGCTTTGTATGTATAGGTTAAAGTGGACATAGGTGTGTTGTGTAGGACAGAATAGTCAATAAATCATTGTAGTATCTTTACTTAACTCAGGAACTAACCAAACATATTGTTGGTAATGCATGAAACTTTTAGGTTGGTGACCTTCGGTCTAATGTATAATAAAGATATTATATAAAGATAATATAAGAAAGTTGAAAGTTGGTGACTCTGCACTCGAAGTTGTAGAGAACTATATTTACCTAGGACAGACCATCCAACTAGGTAGGTCCAACTTCGAGAAGGAGGTCAATCGTAGAATCCAACTCGGCTGGGCAGCGTTCGGGAAGCTACATAACATCTTCTCGTCTAAAATACCGCAGTGTCTCAAGTCGAAAGTCTTCGACCAGTGTGTGTTGCCAGTGATGACTTACAGAACAGAGACGTGGTCGCTCACTATGGGCCTTATTAGAAGGCTCAAGGTCACCCAAAGAGCAATGGAGAGGGCTATGCTCGGAGTTTCCCTGCGGGATCGTATCAGAAATGTCGAAATCCGCAGGCGAACCAAAGTCACCGACATAGCCCGAAGAATTGCAAAACTGAAGTGGCAGTGGGCGGGGCACATAGCTCGTAGAACCGATGGCGGTTGGGGCAGGAAGGTTCTTGAGTGGCGACCACGAACCGGAAGACGCAGCGTGGGCAGGCCCCCTACAAGATAGACCGATGACGTAAGTACTTTTTATTCTGTGCCGATGATCTTGTGCGGGTCGCTGGAAACAGCTGGCGAATAGCGCAAGACCGGCAATTGTGGAGATCTTTGGGGGAGGCTTTGTCCAGCAGTGGACGTCTTTCGGCTGATATGATGATGATGATGATGATGAATATAAGATAGATTATTTCACAAATATGGGTACAGTACATGATGTTAAATTAAATTTATTATGTTAGTTCCGCCACATTTTACTCTTAAGTATGTGAAAGGTACAAGACCAGTGCAATTACAGAAACTGACAGAATAATTACAAACACATAATGAACACATAATAAATCAGCATATTAATAATATATGATACGCGTATTTACATTAAGCAATAATCAAACAAATGCATTTTGTTTATCTGCAAAAAGCTCTGAAATATTGTAGTAAGCTTTTTTAACTGAAAAGGAACTAAGCTTTTTTTAAATAACATTAATCTCAATGCCTTCTAAAATTTTGGTAACTTGTTGTAAATAAATGGGGCCATACAGAAGTAAAAAAGTAAAGTAAACCTATAACGTAGATGTTACACCGTAGGAGTACTAACACACTTACTACTTATTGATAGAATGAATTAATGAATCGCTTTATTTGCTAGAATACAGGTTAACAAATTATTGATAAAGATGAGTGAGTTTCCACCATATTCGACATTAAAGTCGTGCAAATATTCGTTTAATTAGAATAAATTGTAATCATATTTTTTGACTCTCGAATAATTTTAGTGTAAAAATTAAATAATAAAACAATAATAGGAATATAATCATAATTAATTCAAATGTCAAAAAGAGTTTGGTTTGAGTCAGTCATAGTATTTACATTTAATATAATCATCTGCAGAATAAAAACATCTGTCGCACAGCAAATTATAATGTTCATTGTTAAATTTAGTGTCTTTTTTGTTTGGTAGTTTATTATAAATGTTTACTGCCATGTAATAACAGTTTTTATCACAAAGCTTCAGCCTATTTCGTGGTACTATCAATGCTTTTTGCACTACTTTCCTTTTCAGATGTACTCACCGGTTCGTAAGTGATAGGCGAGGTTAAGCAACTAGGCTAGCGGTCAGTCCATAGATGGGTGACCATCAAAGTGGTTGAATTTCTGAGCGTAAAAAGCGTAACGTGCTTCGGAGTGCACGTTAAGCTGTCGTTTCCGGTACAACTGTCATTAGACAACAGTCGTTAAGCTGTGTCAGAGCCCTTCTGGGCGGCTTCAACAACTCCGACATTAGGGTTACCACTGCCCATACGATTAAGTACTTAGTGAATAGCTAAAATAATAAAATCGGCCACGTGCGAGTCGGACTCTCTCATGAAGGGTTCTGTAGCAGCAAGTAACAATATAAATGTAATAACATAAAAGTTCTTGTAATAGTTGATTGAGGGAAATTGCGGTTTATGATTTATAACGTATTAAAACAAACTACTTACTAGATTTCGTTCAAACCAATTTACGGTGGAAGTTTGCAAAGTAATGTACCTACATGATATATTTTTTTAGATTTATCACTCTCTTATTTTAGAAGTTACAGGGAGCGGGACACATATTTTACCACTTTGGAAGTGTCTCTCTGAATAGTTTGTATTCAGTTTAGATAAAAAATATATTGAAAACCTCAATATCATTTTTAAAGACCTATGGGGAACTCCCAAAAAAATTATTTTCTATTTTTGTCTTAGTTTAGTTCGTTTCGGAAAAAAGTGGCTGTGACATACGGACGGACAGACAGACAGAGAGACATGACGAATCTATAAGGGTTCCGTTTTTTTACGAAACCCTAAAAACCATGTACTTAAGCAGGACTAGTAAAAAACTAAATTATATTATACTTATTACAATGGCGTTAAAAAGGCGTTAAATTATTTATAAAGAACAAAATCTAAATAATATAATTACCTTTTTAAAAAAACCGAATGCCTAAACGCATATTTAAATACACATCACGGAAATTGTAAGTGTGTACATAGTTCGAAAATTCGGAATATCTGAAAGTAATTATAAATTTTGTCAAATTAAGAAAATAAAGAAGAAGAAAAATATTTATTGACCACACATAATAAAGATACAAAAAGACACAATTAGAATAACAATGGCGACCAATAAAAATAAATACCGTACAACACACACACATTTTTTGTGCGCTCAAATGGCTAGCAGCTCAGCATGATGTTACAACCTCAATGTGGCTGTAACGCTGATTTTCAGCTACCCGCCACATTATTACTGCAACATTATTAATAACTCACAGATTAATAAATTTCTTCAAAATTAAAGCATTGTGTAAAACAGCTAATCGGATCTCTGCCAAGGCAAAGATTTTGAAGCTGACGGGACAGATTGTACTGGGCCGGTGCAAGTATAAAAATCGACAGTAAGGGAAGGGGTAATCTCGAAAGATTATGTTTTGTTTTTTCCTCCTTAAATACAAAGGATATGTATTTGGAATTAACATCGGTCTTAACAATGAAAACTATTAGCCCGTTTTAACAGGTCTATCTCGCGACGTTCTATGCCCGTTAAAGTATTTCGTCAACGATAATTACAAGATTAACTAATTTCAGAACTGATGGTTCCCAATATTGTTAATCTTGTAACTTTCCAACGGGACAGATTATGGTATAGTTTCCATCATCATTATGTCAACCGAATAAAGTCCACTGCTGGACAAGAATGATGCCGTAATCGCCGGGCTTGATCGCGGGTTGGATATCGCTGTATGATGGACATAGTACTCAGAAAAACAGTACTGCCCAAGGCTCGGGTTAACTTCTAGGCTCCCCACGGGATGAGATGGAGTAGTAATATTCTGTGCCGTCAGCAGGTGTTCAGGTGAAGGTAACACACAGGTATAGTTTCATCCCGAGCTCTTTTTCGTTTTTCTATGACTTCACCGAGACCTACGTTAAGTGTTGCATGCTTCATAAGTATTATATAAACTAAACGCAATTAGTTATATCGTGTTAGATGTAAACTAAGTTAAGGATTATCTGTGCTTGTTGGGAATAATCATTTTTTTTTTAAGAGTGCGACGTGTTATTTAAATGGATTAATTTTGAAAAGGGTATTTAACTACGAGCAAATAATAACACTATTATGTCAAAGAGAAGCTGCACTGAACTCCGGATCTCTGATGCCTAACATGAATTCCTTGCCTTTCCATTGGCTCGTACTGCTGTAGTATGAGTTTTTGCAGTAACTGTTCCTAGCAGCTAATATATAAAAGGTCACTTTTCGGTATTTATTACCCTTTAACACTGTTTTGAAATTTATTTTACTATTTGACTGTGATTATTATAGATTTACGAACATATTAATTGAAATGTAGTTTATCAAAATATATAAAAAAGACACAGTTGTATTCACCGTATATTTATTTTGTGTTATCAGTATATTCACTGCATCTTAGGTTCTCATTGCCGAATGTGACTCAAATTGTACCAACAGTTGCACTTAATGCGAAAATATTAGATTTAGTCCCATCGACCGTATTTTTAGGATTGACACTTGATTCAAAATTGCAATGGGGTCCTCAGATTAAAAAGTTAGCAGGTAAATTAAGTTCGGCTTCCTATGCTGTCTGGAAAATAAGGCAATTGTCAGATGAACAAACTGCTAGATTAGTGTATTTCGCGTACTTTCATAGCATTATGTCGTATGGCATTCTGCTGTGGGGTTCGGCGGCTGACATAGGTACTATTTTTGTATTGCAGAAAAGAGCAGTCAGAGCCATTTATGGTTTAGGCAGTCGCGATTCTTTGCGAAATTTGTTTAAAGAAATAAATATACTTACTGTACCATCGGAATATATATATCAGAATATAATGTTTGTTAGAAAAAATATTCATAATTATAAAAAGAAAAGTGAACTGCATAATATAAATACTAGGAATAAAAACAAACTAGCCATGCCAGGCTTTAGAGTAAGCAAAACGAATAAATCATTTTTAGGAAATTGTATTAGGTTTTATAACAAGCTTACTACTCAAATTACTGATCTGCCTGACACAAGTTTTAAAACACATATTAAACGTATACTTATGGCTAGGGGTTATTACACCACTAAAGAGTACATCGATGACAAAGACGTCTGGCTCTCACTTCCTACCTGCACATTGCTCGCTGGAGATCTTGTAGCCATATAGACATGACTGATCTGCTGTGTTACGTGAACTATCTGTAAATGATTGCTATCATATACTTAATTTAAAATTATTGACTCTGTCTCAAAATGAATAATGTTATTGTTTCGAAGTTTTTCTTTTGTATACCTAAATATAATCTAAAATAATAAGCATTCAGACAACCGATCAAGCATATATTGTGTTTGCCTACTAAATAATTACTCTAATTGGAACAAATCCCGTGTTCATGCCCGCTTGAGTATGTTTCGCCGGACCGTCTCAACTGGGTCGTGTTGAAACCGGTAGTAGATGAACCCACTGAGTTTGTTTCGCTGGGTCTTCTCAGTTGGGGCGCATTGGATCCGGTGGTAGCATTAAAGCGCGACCGTCGTTATTAACACAAGGTCCGTCATAATAATAATACCTTTAATATAGACAGAACCTTTGACAATATGTAGTAAAAATATTAGACTTAAACTAGATAATTAAACATAATCTCTTGACAATAACTTGATACGAGCTAGCTAAATATCATTTCTGTAATAAAATAAATTTTATAAATGTTTTCATACAAGGTGTACGTAAATATCTATGTTACTAGAAATAATATCTAATGTATGCAACTATATTACTACAAACATGTTCTGACTATTTACAAGCGCTTTTTTAAAGTCTACGTGAATAAAAACCTTTTTTATTTATTATTTATTTATTTATTTATCTTAGGTGCCAAGATAATGTAAAACCTCTTCATGTTATAATTACATTAATGTCTATGTTAAGTTATCTAATTTTACGACGTCTTAGCACGATTAAGAAAATTTTATTCAAATAAAATTGATAACAAGTGATCATATTTTACTGCCATGGTACAACAAACACTACACACACATAAACAATCAAATACACACACAGACATATTTTCTGCTTTAGGTAACTAAAGCACATTTTAATGCGATATGATTACACTTAAAAATGTGATATAGTGATGCCTGCCTTGCACTTGACCACTTTTTATATAAATTATCTTGATATTTGATATCTCTCTTGTTTGGCTTTCATACATCCGCGCGCTCAGTTAATTAATTCCAAGTTGTATTGTTGTCCAAAAACAAACTGGTAAAGAATTACCCTCCAATATACAATTCGTGCATCCTTTATAGCTCATACAACATAATAATACCTATGCATTTTCGGCTGTATGTATTTCGGAAAGCAATTAAACAAACCAAACTTCGTTAAAAAATATTTTTAACATCCAATGAATAGTGATTGCGCTTTATTTGTTTATAACATGACGTGGATAAAAATAGTAAAAGTGCATTTTAAAACAAACACTACAATTTTAATTTTAAATAATGTTTTTTAACATAGCTGTAAATTAAGTATGGTGACAATGTAAAGTGATAAATAAAAAAGAATATTTACCTTGGAAGCACTTATGTATTTGTGTAAAAACTGGCTTTTATGATCAACGTAATATACTATCTACTTATAAGAGCCTTACTGGCGAATCTTTTATTAACGTCTCTTTTTTAAGCGCAAACGAACGAGAAGACGGATGTCATATATTTACTGACATTACATCTAGCGATCACCCATTAATTGTGAGTCTGAGTTCGTTTCTCAGTTAGCACAAAGACCTCCGGCTATCACCGGTACTTATAGATACCAGTTCAAAGGTGCAGTACCTTCGAACTAGTTGGTATCTTGCGATTTTTTCAGAAATCTTTTAGTCCGCGATGTGGCGGGATAAACTATCGCTAGAATAATGTGTTATAAATATTGGACACTTTTACCTACTGCGCCGATATTGCGGTAGGTCCTTATCACTAACATCCGCAACTGCTGGTAGAATGATTGCTTAATTAGTGTTCGCAGAGAATTTCGCAGTACTTGTAAAAACTATAACAAACTAAAAAAACCTAAAGTTGTAGAGACGTTTTAAGTACTCTTCATTACATCAGGCAAAAGACGTCCACTGCTAGACAAAGGCCTCCCCCCAAGGATCTCCACAGTGGCCACTTAGGCTGGATCGCATCGCACCGCATCCAGCAGCTTCACGACCCTTGCAAGATCGTCACGATATCGGTCCACCTTGTAGGGGGCCATGCCCACGCTTTTTTTTTAAATAAAATAAATAAAATAAAATAAAATAAAAAAGGTTTTTATTCACGTAGACTTTAAAAAAGCGCTTGTAAATAGTCAGAACATGTTTGTAGTAATATAGTTGTATACATTAGATATTATTTCTAGTAACATAGATATTTAGGTACATCTTGTATGAAAACATTTATAAAATTTATTTTATTAGAGAAATGATATTTAGCTAGCTCGTATCAAGTTATTGTCAAGAGATTATGTTTAATTATCTAGTTTAAGTCTAATATTTTTACTACATATTGTCAATGGTTCTGTCTATATTAAAGGTATTATTATAATAAAGTTATTATTATGACGGACCTTGTGTTAATAACGACGGTCGCGCTTTAATGCTACCACCGGATCCAATGCGCCCCAACTGAGAAGACCCAGCGAAACAAACTCAGTGGGTTCATCTACTACCGGTTTCAACACGACCCAGTTAAGACGGTCCGGCGAAACATACTCAAGCGGGCATGAACACGGGATTTGGTCCAATTAGAGTAATTATTTAGTAGGCAAACACAATATATGCTCGATCGGTTGTCTGAATGCTTATTATTTTAGATTATATTTAGGTATACAAAAGAAAAACTTCGAAACAATAACATTATTCATTTTGAGACAGAGTCAATAATTTTAAATTAAGTATATGATAGCAATCATTTACAGATAGTTCACGTAACACAGCAGATCAGTCATGTCTATATGGCTACAAGATCCCCAGCGAGCAATGTGCAGGTAGGAAGTGAGAGCCAGACGTCTTTGTCATCGATGTACTCTTTAGTGGTGTAATAACCCCTAGCCATAAGTATACGTTTAATATGTGTTTTAAAACTTGTGTCAGGCAGATCAGTAATTTGAGTAGGAAGCTTGTTATAAAACCTAATACAATTTCCTAAAAATGATTTATTCGTTTTGCTTACTCTAAAGCCTGGCATGGCTAGTTTGTTTTTATTCCTAGTATTTATATTATGCAGTTCACTTTTCTTTTTATAATTATGAATATTTTTTCTAACAAACATTATATTCTGATATATATATTCCGATGGCACAGTAAGTACCTATATTTATTTCTTTAAACGAATTTCGCAAAGAATCGCGACTGCCTAAACCATAAATGGCTCTGACTGCTCTTTTCTGCAATACAAAAATAGTACCTATGTCAGCCGCCGAACCCCACAGCAGAATGCCATACGACATAATGCTATGAAAGTACGCGAAATACACTAATCTAGCAGTTTGTTCATCTGACAATTGCCTTATTTTCCAGACAGCATAGGAAGCCGAACTTAATTTACCTGCTAACTTTTCAATCTGAGGACCCCATTGCAATTTTGAATCAAGTGTCAATCCCAAAAATACGGTCGATGGGACTAAATCTAATATTTTCGCATTAAGTGCAACTGTTGGTACAATTTGAGTCACGTTCGGCAATGAGAACCTGATGCATTTAGTTTTCCCTGCATTTAACAAGAGATTATTTGCCGAAAACCATTCTGATATAAAACTGAGTGTTTTATTATACTCAATAAGATCTTTATCCTTTCTATTTACTTTAAATATGAGCGACGTATCATCAGCGAACAAAACTATGTCTGATACTTTCTCTACCAGATAAGGGAGATCATTTATATAAACTAGAAATAAAAATGGGCCCAATATAGATCCTTGGGGCACCCCCATTTTCACAGGATGACGTGCCAAAGTGACACCGCCAATCGAAACCATCTGTTGTCGCCCCGATAAATAGGACATCACAAGATCAAGAGATGTGCCAGATATTCCATAGTACTTCAGTTTAACAACGAGCGTACGATGATCAACGCAATCGAAAGCCTTAGACAGATCACAGAAAACTCCCAGCGCATCCTGTGATCCCTCCCAAGCCTCCAATATTGACCTAATTAATGTGCAACCTGCATCCTGAGTAGAGCGGCCCCTTGTAAACCCGAACTGCTTGTTATGCAATATCTCATTCACGTTAAAGTGCGACAACATTTGGCTGAGCATCAGCTTTTCAAATATTTTACTTAAAGCTGGCAGTATTGAGATAGGCCTATAATTCGTGGCATTTTTTGAACAACCTGCCTTGAAAATGGGTATTATCTTACTTATTTTCAATAAATCGAGAAAGACACCATCACTTATACAGCCATTGAAGATGGCTGCAAGGATTGTAGCAATGTTTAGTATGATTGATTCAATTGCTTTAACAGACAGTCCCCACAAATCTTCTGTGCCTTTCCTTTTAATACCCTTAAAAGCTTTTATAATATCATCACTTGTTACGGATTGAAAACTAAAGTTAGGCATAGTTTGTTTTACGCTTTGATTTAAAAAGAGTTCAGCCACATCTGGTGATGCTTGCTTGCTTATCGTATGGGCAGTGGTTACCCTAGTGTCAGAATTGTTCAAGCCGCCCAGTAGGCCTCTGACATGGCTTTACGACTGTTGTCTAATGACTACAACCGGGACCGACTGTTTAACGTGCCCCCCGAAGCACGGAGACGCTCAGAAATTAAACCACTTTGGTGGTCACCCATCTATAGACTGACCGCGAGCTTAGTTACTTAACCTCGCCGTTCACTTACGGACCGGTAAGAGCATCTAGCTATGAGCGATCTGGTGATGATGCGAGACACTTAGTAATATCCACGGGTATATTTGCAAAAAAAGCAGCTAAAAAATTGGCAATGGTAAGCTTGTCTGAAACCAGTTCACCACCAATATTCAATACTAATGTTTGATCTCTTAATCTACTTTTACCAGTTTCAGTATTAATTATTTGCCAAGCTGATTTTATTTTATTATCAGATTTTTTAATTTTATCTCTTATATATAAAGATTTAGCTTGAATGCAAACCTTTTTAAAAATTTTTGAATAATTTCTAACATAATTAATAAAATTGACATCAGGGTTATAGGACCTTCTGTCATACAACTCATATAAAAAATCTCTACTCAGTCTAATGCCTTGAGTTGCCCAAGAACTAAATTTTATCTTATTACTGTCAACCGTTATGTTTTTTATTTTACAAGCTTTATTAAATTCTTTGCAAATACAGTGGAATAATGTAGTGTACATATCGTTAGGGTTACTTTTGTTTGGCAATAGATGGCACACACTATTCTCCAGGTTGTTACTGAACTTTCCCAAATTAGATTTTGTTAAAGGTCTAAAACTAATTTTTTGTTTATTTATATTTATCTCATTTTTCATCTTTACTATTTGGCATTTATGGTCAGAGCGAACACCAGTCACCAAACACTTCTCAGAGACATCAAAGTTGGTAATTATGTTATCAATGCAAGTAGCAGATGTGGGTGTGACTCTCGTGGCCTCAGAGAACAAGCATTTAAGGTTAAAGGACCGAAATACAGATAGAAATATGTTTATTTCAGGTGAATCTGCTAAAATGTTCATATTAAAATCACCACATACAAGGATTTTTTTTTTACTTTTAATTTTCCTAAGAATGTCTTCTATTGTTGCTGTAAAAAGCTTTAAATCGGATGCTGGTGGTCTATACATACACACATATTATACAATAAAACTGCGTCTCTACACATGCCACCTCACACACACGCTCAATAGATAGTTGGCATATATCTTTACGTTCTTTAAATTTAATTTGGTCTCGAAGTAGTATCATTACTCCACCACCCTCTGCCGAAACCCTATTATAAAAGCTGGCGACCCTATAGCCACAGACACTAAAAGCCATCTTGTGTGCCTTCAGCCATGTTTCTGTAAAACAAAGGATATCTATTTCATATTTTTCATTAAAAAGTTCTATGTCTAGAATTTTGCTAGAGAAGCGGTTTATATTTTGATGTAATAGAATTAGAAAGTTATCACACTTCTCTATTGTCATGCTTACATGTTTAAACTACTAACTAAATTGATTTTAATAACATTACTAAAAGATGGTATAAAAAGTGACTTCATCATACTACTTATGACTGAGTCAATATGTGCCGCTACTAAACTTGCAAGTATGTTCAAAAATTTTCTTGAGACAGTAACTGTACTCATGGTTACCCTACAAGAATCTATAAAACTATTTGTGTCCAAAAATATAAATTTATCACTATAATGGCTAACCAAAAACTGTAGGTGCATATTTAGCTTGTGGATATAATTATTTGTACTATCAGGCACATTGGACACATAGGGGAAGGCACACAATATTATCTTATTACAGTCTAATTCTAACATCTCAGTGAAACTATCTGTAATGTCTTTTTTCTTTAAGTTTTTACAATTTCCTACCATTAGAGTTATACATGATTTGGCACTGTGTTTATTCTGAATTAATTTATGTATTATATCTTTATAATGTAATCCTGGCTTACAATAGTTGACAAAGGAACAACTCAGCTTATTACAAAGCAAGGTACCAAGGCCCTCACCCATTTCATCGGAATACAGTATGGAGCTATGTTTAGTAATGTCATTTTGTGGAGATACTGGTGACTCTGATCCCAGCTGTGTGTATGACTCCACTACTGCACTACTGGTGTTAATCGGTTCCAATGTCCTATTGCTTTCAGGATTACACTTCCGTATTCCGGTCCATGGTTGCCACTCGAGAACATTTCTGCTCCAGCGGCCGTCGGTTCTACGGGCTATGTGCCCGCCCACTGCCACTTCAGTTTGGCAATTCTTGGTGCTATGTCGGCTACTTTGGTCCGCCTGCAGATTTCAATGTTTCTAATTTGATTGATACTCCGAACATTGCTCTTTCGGTGACTTTGAGCCTTCTTATGAGACCCATAGTAAGCCACCTCGTCGCAGTTCCACAACTTATCACTGGCAATACACACTGGTCGAAGACCAAATAAAATACTACATGTCTCAGAATAGCTAAATTACATGAATGCCTGGTCTCAAGCTCTCAGACGACTTGTTGTACCGCAACTACTTCCGTGAAAATAACACGATCAATGATTTTACTGTAACACAGGTCTTACCTACTATAGACGCCAGTCTCTCACAAAGGTATGATAGTTTATTCTCTGTATTTCTTTACATAATACTCGTATGTACACCAAACTTTTGTGAAAGAGATAAATAAATACATTATTACATATAAAAAAACTGTAGATGCATCGAGAGTAGACGCAGCTATCTCAGTGAAGAAAACAGTGCATACAACCGACTGTAAATACGTTTTTGTCATATTTCTAGATATATCAGGTCTAGTCGATAATTCGTAGCGGCCTTTAAAAGATTGTTATGAGGGTGTTAAAGTAAAATCTTATTTTGCAAACGGCTCTTCAACACTTAATCTTGGTCACTTCGGAGAGCGCCACTAAATCATTAATCATGGATTCATGATTTACTTCCTCAGTGATCGTACCGTAGTTTTAGAAATTAGTTAATTACAATAATGATAAAGCCTCTATTTCCAAACAATTTAACATAGGTCTTAATTTTTTTTTTATGAAAACAGTATAAAAGTAATTAGAAATTTAAATATTTAAAGACTAAAAACTACACTCATGTTATAAAACGTCTCTTAATAATGTCGGTTTGCGTTACGGCAAAGGCCTCCTTCCACTCTATCCATTGCTTTCGGTCTGCCGCTACTCTCATCCAAAATGGTCCTAAGGTCATTTTTAAGTCACCGTCCCATCTTATTGCTTTACGACCTCGGCTCATAAAGCTGAGGTACCATAGTGTCACTAATTTACTCCAATTTTCCTTCCTGCAGCGGAGCAAATGGCCAGTCCACCGCCATTTAAGTTGGTCAATACGTAACAATATGTCTGTTAATTATTTTAAGAAAGGTAGGAAACGGCGTTCATTCGCTCAAAAACCAGCCCGCCTGGGAAAGTACCTCCACCTTACAGAAGACATTCCTTAATTAGACGGTCACCGTAGCCGTAGCTTAGTTGGTAGTGATCCTGCCTACGAAGCTAGTGGTCCTGGGTTCGAATCCCGGTAAGTGCAAATATTTGTGCGATGAGCACGAATATTTGTTTCTGAGTCATGGATGTTTTCTATGTATATAAGTATTTATCTATCTATATAAGTATGTATATCGTCGCCTGGTACCCATAGTACAAGCTTTGCTTAGTTTGGGGCTAGGATGATCTGTGTGACATTGTCCCCAGATATTATTATTATATTATTATTAATAATAACATTAATATAATTTTAACGTTGTGTTTCTGCGTGTGAGTAAGGTCGCCAGACCTCATCGGGGTAGGGGGACGGGTCAGCAACACTTATTTGCTTACTCTTAAAGGCCAGCAACGCACCCGCGACTCCTCTGGTTTGGCGAGTGTCCATGAGCGGTGGTGATCACTTACCATCAGGTGACCCACTTGCTCGTTTGTCGCCCTCTGAAAAAATCTGTCTATTAGTTTAAACCTAGCATACTTTGTTCTATGCTTCTCTGACATCTTGCTAGTTTGTCGTATATTTGTATGTATGTCGTAACCGTATGTAATGCAAGGTAGGATACAGGTATAAAACGTCTTCTCCTTTATCGTCATGCTCAGTTCTTTACTTTTCATTATATCTCTCAATGCCCAATACTTTTTTCACCCAGTCGCAATTCTTTTATCTACTTTTTGGACGTTATTATCTGGCCTAGATAAACATATTATATAGAAATAAGTTAATTAGTTAGATTAAATCTTAATAGAAAGATCTACAAATTTTCTTAGGATAATATTATCATACACTCAATTAAACTAAAGATTGCTTGGCTGTGTTATTAGGCAACCCACTATCAAAGCTAGCCTCAAATTATACAGATCTATAATTTCGCCGGCATTTATGAATTACATAATGTTGTATCTGATGTAATATAATAGTTGGAAATTATATTTGGCAGTACAACATTATGTAATTCATAATTATGTAGAAGGCCTTATGATTTATAATAATAATAGGAAGTTTCTTATGAGAAATGAAAATGTTGATAAAACTATTTCTTTCTATCTAGGTATCGGGACAACTGAGTAAAAGTCCAATAATATTAGAAATAAAAGGGTTCTAGTTATTAGTATAATCTGAAAGATGTTCTGTTTTACGAATCTGGTGTAGATACACACTGTTTATTTATTCCTACGTCAAAAAACTCTTTCGTCTTACTCTTGGTCGAATTTTGGCGTTGTCAGTTAGTATAATAATACCCTGGGACATACACACACGGCTATCTGATCCCAAACTAAGCAGAGCTTGTACTATGGTAACCAGATAACTGATATACTACATTTCTTTTATAAATACAAACTTATATTGGATTTAAAAGAAAAACTTTTGATTATATGTATATTAGAAAATTACATACTTGCAATTTTTGTAATTGCATTGTTCCTTTGTCAGTGAAAGAAACTTTTTTTTTACTTTAATATCGATAACACGTTTTCATTGGGATCTCCCAATTAAAAAAAGAATGTGGAGTGCATTGGTGTGATGCAGCTCGGCATTCACAAGGACCCTCGTCGGCAATAAAGTAGGCATCAAGCGAGCTACGTGTCTTACGATAAGACGAGTTGTACGTGCTAACTCCTTATTTGTGCATGAAACTCAGCCACCGAGGAAACTGGAACGGTTAAAAAACGGAAAGAAAATTTACATTATCACATTCCTCTTGAGAGTTATTTTACTGCTCTCAGAGCTTAAATATTTCATTGTAGAAAATGTACCCCATAAAGTTTACCTGAAATAAAATATATAATAAAGATATTTGCGAAGATTAATACTGCAGTATTGTTTGAAATAGGTTGCACTGATTAGTTTGGAGTGAAAATGTTTATTTGAATTTTTCTTTCCTAAGAAAACTATCATTAAAAACAGCTAGCATTCTTATGCAATTAGTGTACTGAGACATTTCAATTTAAATGCTTTGGTTGAGTTTATAATAAGCCTAGAGTAATATTAACCCTGACTATTCAATGATATAACATTTTTTAATTGTTACTCTGGCATCAATTTCATCATTATTATATAGTTTGAAGATTCCATACCACTATGTAAGCACCTAGTATTCTATAAGCAAACATATGGTCATAATTTTTATATTAAAACCACATCTATTTAACTTCCAAGAAAATAACAAAAAACAAAGTAAACGTCGCTGTATAAAATAAATGACGTCCTGAGACATTAAGTAATGTTTCCCCCGTTGTATATCCTGGCCCAGTCGTGCGTTTCCCTCACACCTACCACCGGCATCAAACACTCGCCTTTTTCACTTGTCACGTTGGTTATAAAAATGAGTGGTTCTTTAAAGCGAAACGTAAAGTGAGTTTCGCTTTTATGGTAGTTTCTGTGAGTTATCCAATCAGTCGGTGCCGGGGAAGCAATAAACTGGGCATCACGTCCAAACGTGTCCTCCTAGTGACAAACTACTAACGGCCCGCGCCAACTAGCGCAGTGAACGCTTGCCTGCACTCACTGATGGACGAATTTAGATTTATTACTCACCCGACGTGTTTACTTTTCCTCACATCGTCAAAGCAACGAGATTCATTAGTTATGGCCTGGGGCTACTTTCCGATGTGGTTCGAACTACGTACGGCAACAAATCGTGTCACAATCTCAGACTCGAATATTGGAATACACCAATTCATATCCTTGTGTCACAATGGATGGTCATAAATAATGAGAATTCAGTTTCTTTATACACGTTAGGCCCAATTTCTTCTTACTGTATTAACTTGGGGTTAACTACGCCCGGGTTATGAAAATAAGAACAAAGGAGTTTATTACTGGAATTACGTAGTATGTACGATTTATACAGTTGGCAGAGTAAGACAATGTCGAACGTTTTTCGACTCACAATTTCCAAAAAAGGACATACCCGTAATTAAAACGAATTTATAGGTGAAATGTGTAATGACAGTGAAGAAAATTAAGAGTGAAAATGCGTTGTGATGTGTTGATTTTCCTCCCATATGAGTCTATGCTTGTATATACTTAAGTATTACATTTCGTTTATTTAACATAGTCTACTAAAGTACTAAATACAAAAATCTGGAAAAGAACGTAATTATTAACATGCAATGCATGGACACAAAGTACGCCCAGGATTAGTGCGTTACGCGGGCGAGAGCAGACGTGTACGTGTACGAAGTAAAAATAGTTAAAGTGACTTTTTTGTTGACTTTTCTTTCCCAAATATGTTTAAATAGTTACCATTAAATTGTGAAAGTGTTATTCCAAAAAAAACAACCAAGTTGCAAGTATTTTTTAAACACAGCAATAAATAATAACTTTCCATAAACCAAGTAAAATCTAAATAATAACAGTGACAATTACCAAAAACCAAATGAATTGGCTAATAACAATAAGTGTGAGTGACAATTAAGTGAAAAATAAAAAAAAAAAAAGAAATATGCATTTCATAACAAAAATATTTACTTAAATAAGAGAAAATAAAAAGTGGATTAAACTTTGATCGGTGTCATTATCATAATAGTGCTAAAAACTAAATTATAAACAATCTCCAAAAACATAACTAAATAAAAGTGCATAAATATAAATAATTTCATAGTTTTAAAGACAAAGTGATTCAAGTGCTTGCATCGAAAAAATTCCATTTACATGAGTCATTTCTAACCGTCGTCGTTTATTTAAATACAACATCCGTACGTTGTAATTACCAATTTCGCCACACAGCAGTAAGCACATACAGACTAGCGGCTATGAGCATCACGCCGTAATCCGTCGAACGCAAGTTCGAACCGCACCACAGGAGTTATTTTTGTGATTTATTAAATTTCACATTCTGCATAACATATCGCTCAGCATTATCCACAAAGCTTGTAAATATATAACATCATAACAGAGGGCGCTCGATAGCTTCGAATTAAAATGGATATCGAAATCAATAATATAACTTACCGGAATAAACCTAGTAGAACAAGTTCATTAACCGATCTATCGAAAATAACGCAAAATAATAATACCGACAGAACTATATTGGATACAACGACGATGAGTATTCCAGATAGCTTTCACAACACGACCGACGAAAATCACGACTTATGTAGCGAAATCAATTCACTTAAGCAGCAATTGTTAAGCGCACATCAAGAAATCGACAATTTAAACATAGAAAATATGCGCCTAAGAACAGATCTACAAAACATGACAACGGCTGTTAACACCTACAAGAAAATATGTTCAACGCCTGAGAAAAAGATTGCAGCCACAACACGCATACATAAGGCATCGCACTTAGCTAGTACACCGGACCCAACAAAGAGGCGCGATTCACCAATAATTCTACCTGACTGCGCGAACACGAAACACAATAAAGGGACTCAGACTGCTAATAGTCGTAATCAGACACCACAAAAATATAAAAAGTCACCTTCTAGTGTACCACTGCAAAACCCTATAATTCCCAAAATATCAAAGCGTAATAATAATAAACCTACAGAGAAGAATAAACTATGCATCTTAAGTAGTGACAAATATAATGGATCTTTGTCTTCCATAGAGGAAGTTTACTCTGAATATTTCGCCTACTGTCACTACATAATACCTAACAGCACACTAAAACAGTTATTATGTGGTATTAAAGAAAAATTAAAAGGGTTCACCTTAAATGACTACTGCCTAATTCTGATAGGAGAAAATCACATTATTTCAAATGAAAACAACGGCATCAACTCAATAAACATACTGTACGATTCCCTGCGAGAAGTAACTCACACCAACGTAGTAGTTTGTCTTCCTACGTATAAGATAGGATCACCTATATACAACTATAAAGTTGAGATGTTTAACAACCTCCTCTATGTAGACAACCTAAACCGGAAATACGCATATATCTTCGATAGCAATCATGATCTAACATTTGAAATGTTTTCTTACACCACGGGCAGAATAAATAAACATGGAATCAAAAATATATACGGCAAAATTATGAGTAACATCCAGATCGATTTAGACTTGTATAGTCTGACAAGAAAACAGACGAATAATAACTGCAGACAAGAATGTGACAAGATTTTAGTTAATTCCACTGGAGATAAAAACAGTAAAAGCCTGAAAGAAAACCCCAATTTTTTTCGTTTATAACAGTATACATATCCTACACCAAAATATTGCTGGACTCTTGAGTAAAAGTGATACCCTCACTGTGCATTTAGAAGAACTAGACAATAGTAATAGAAGGATTGATGCTATATGCATCACCGAACATTTTATGACACCTTACCAGGAAGGGCTTCTAAATATACCAAACTTCAGCTTAGCAACAAGTTTTTCCAGAGATAACAGAAGGGGTGGCGCCTGCATTCTGTCTAGGGTCGGTCACAAGTATAAAGTGTTAAACTTAGACAAACATTCTTTAAGCAATGTAATTGAATGTTGCGCGATAGAACTTACAGAACACAACATTATTATTGTATGTATATATAGAGTGCCCCAATCTAATTTGGATAAATTTTTCGTAAATTTAAACAATATTCTGCATTTGTTGTGTTTAAAATTCAACAACAAAAAGGTTATCTTATGTGGGGACTTTAATATTAATTTATTGAAAAGAAACAAACAAACGATAGACTTCGTATACATACATTGTTAAGTTATAATTTAAAATTACAATTTTCTCAACCCACTAGATTAAGTAGTGGAACCTGCTTGGACAATATAGCACATAATGTAAAAAGCTGTAAAGGAGAAATTATAGAATTGGGTCTGTCAGATCACACCGCTCAATTTTTTAAATGTCCTGTAAAAAAGATATGTATTTTAAAACGCTGGAAAATAAACAGACGGAATTATAGTAAAGATAATGTACAAAAATTTATAAATTGTTTAAAAAGTCTCACGTTTTCAGCCATATATACCACTAGTGATGTCAATGAGGCCTACGACTACTTTCTTGACTTATTCCGATGTTTTTACGATCTATGCTTTCCGTTCGAAACATTAACAAAATCGATTACAAAAAAAGCAAAATGGATTACTAACGGTATAAGAAAATTCAGCAAAAAGAAAAGGCATTTGCTATGGCAATATAGAATAAATCGTACTCAAAACAATAAAGAATATTTTAAGACATATACGGCAAGGTTTAAAAGAGTTATAACATTAACACAAAAATCGCAAAATAACTACTTTATCGAGACATCCAAAAATAAATCCAAAGCAGCATGGACCATTATTAATAATTCTATGACTTGCTTCCCTAAAGAACCTATAACACAAATTCAAACGGAAACACAAAAAATCACAAACCCACTAAAAATAGCTCAGGCCTTTAACAAGTTTTATATTAATCAAGTTACCAAACCAAAAAATACTATACCACAAATTAACGTAAGCCCAAATTCTCGGTCTATATTTATGGAGCCGACCATTCTTCAAGACATAAACAACCATATCAACACACTAAGAAACACAAATAGTGTTGGTTTTGACGGAATATGCACTAAAGTTATCAAAGAAGTATGTCTATAGCTCCACATCTCAGTCATATTATTAATATGAGCATTTCTAGCGGGATCTTCCCTGAAAAATTAAAAACATCAATAATTGTACCATTGCACAAAAAAAGTGATAGACAAATTATATCTAACTATAGACCTATTGCGTTAATACCCATCTTCTCAAAAATATTCGAGAAAGTTATCTACAAGTCTTTGTACAACTATCTTGAGAAATCAAACCTACTAGCCAAAGAACAAAAAGGATTTCGTAAGCAGAAGACAATCAACATGGCCATATATGACTTGCTTTTGCCTATAATGTCAAATGTGGATAGTAGAAATCCTGTATGCGCTATCTATATGGACCTAACTAAGGCGTTTGATTATGTAGATTACTCTATACTGATACGCAAACTTGAGAAATACGGTATCAGGGGAAATACACTTGATCTCATTCAATCTTATTTAACGGGCAGAAAGCAATTTGTAGAAATCACACAAATATGTTCAAATACCAGTTCCGAGAAAAAATACCGTTCCGACAGCGAACTAATTAAATACGGCGTTCCTCAGGGAAGTGTGCTAGGACCCCTTCTTTTTATGCTCTATATAAATGACCTCCCAGAACAAATAAATCACCCCATGGTACTTTTCGCTGACGATAGCACTGTAGTTATTAAGTGTGATGATCCCGACACATATGAAAATGAAATAAATATGACATTAAATAAAATTATATCATGGTTTGACAGTAATAACCTAGTTATAAACTTAGAAAAGACCAAAATTATGCATTTTCACCAAAGAATCCCAAATAAAATTCTTGATACTAACTATTTAGGAACAAAAATAGAAACAACTACCGCTATTAAGTTTCTTGGAATGAATATAGATAACAATTTGACTTGGAGATCCCAGACAGACCAAATATGTAAAAAACTCAATAAATTTGCCTATGTTCTCTACAAATTATCAAAAATAGTGAGCATAGAATCCGTAATGACGGCCTATCATGGCTATGTTTCATCAACACTCAGATATGGCGTAATGTACTGGGGGAATTCTGTAGATAGAGAACTAGTATTTAGAGCCCAAAAACGATGTGTCAGAGCTATGTTTGGCCTAAAAAGCACAGACAGCTGTCACCCGTTCTTTATTCGTCACAAAATTCTTACCCTGCCATCGTTGTACATATACGAAACTAATGTTTTTGTAAAATCTAACATTTCGTCATATAAAATAGCTCCCAAAAGTCATTACAGACGATTGCGGGATAAGAACAAGTCAGAACTCGAAGTCACCTATGGCAAAACTAAGCTGATGAATAATAGTACCTTCTGTATGGCCAAAATAGTATTCAATAAAATTCCTGAAAAAATTAAAACGTTGAATCTAGACAATTTTTAAAAAGAATTATTTAACATTTTGATAAATAAATGTTATTATTCATTGAAGGATTATTTAGACGACAATTCTATAAATACTGCCTCAAAAAATTGTACATCAACTCACCTACGTTGGCAATTATGAATTTATTGGACATTAATATTTAGAATGACATGCAATCAGTACTTTGACATTTTTATATTTAAATTAATTATTTTAACCAATGAATTTGTTATATTATTAGTTAAATTATTCATTTTGTTAATTAAATACAATATTTGTACGCCCCTGGGCAAAACATAGAGGATCTACCTGTTTGTAACATCTCACAACTTGTTGTAATTTGACCTATGCCAACAAATAAAGATTCTGATTCTGAAAAAAAAAGAAAAAAAAAAAAATCCGAACAACTATTATACGGGTCATGCTATAATAAAGCAGTAATAGTTGTCCTATGCGGAGGCCGCACCGAGAAGATGAAGGCTCCGAGATAGCAGTAGGGCTAGTAACTATCTTCACCACTGCGTCAGAGGGACGGTCAAGTCAACATTACGCGATGGACTATATTATGTATCTGTATTTGTGGACTATGGGTGTATTCATACGTTGTTACAGGTTAACAATATTAAATGCCCTGAAAATATGATAAACTATGCCAATGAAAGTATAGCTTAACCCCCAAAGCCTACGGTCCAGTTTGTTTTACGCAGTAAAAATACGTAATGTCACCATATTACATTCCTCGTTTAATCGATAAGATTGGCAATAATTCGGTCATTAAGGTCACGTTTTTACATGGTTTGCACTGTACTTATCCTAGTACGATCTAATTTCACATTAAAATATTTAGGAACATCAAACACACGGCCCACCCGGCGGTAGGTAACTAGTTGTAGCATTTACAATGCTTCCAAAACGCCGAAAAGTACAAAATTCTGTAGCATTCGGTAAACGGGGGTTAATTCCTCCGTAAACAGTTTTTTTAGAAAAAGAAATTAAATCCAGGCAATTTTACGAAGTTCGTTTCTGAAAGATCGTTGATGCGCTAGGAAACTTGTTTAAATTTTTAACCAACTTCAAAAGAGGAAGGAGGTTCGCAAGTTGTTTTGTTCTAAAGTTCACTTAAACATATATTATTGATGAGCTTTTTATATTGTCATGTTCGGGGTTCGAGTACTAGGAAAGATTATTTGGCTTTTGTAACTGTATTTGAAAAGGACATAGAAAATTCTTACTGGAAAATTGATATTAGATGATTCTAGAATGAAAAGAAAGGGATGGTGCGAATTTCCTGATAGAACAGAATGAGATAAGTGAAGACAAGGACAAAAATACTAGTGAAGATTCTATAAAGAAAAGAATCACTTTCAAAATGAGTAAAATATCTAAAACGGCGAAGTGTTAATTCATGTCAAATCGAAGGTGAAACAAGAGGAAAAAGTAAATGTGATCAGTGAAAGTAAACAGATAT
The DNA here is from genome assembly GCA_951640165.1 of Pseudoips prasinana. Classification (NCBI taxonomy): domain Eukaryota; kingdom Metazoa; phylum Arthropoda; class Insecta; order Lepidoptera; family Nolidae; genus Pseudoips; species Pseudoips prasinana. The sequence continues at coordinate 18,895,746 of OX621245.1, forward strand.
TAACAGTGCCAAGTGTTCAATTTAAGTAATTCAATGAAAGTGTACTGTGTAGGTTGGGGCCCTCGCATGGTACACTCATAGTCGCGGTATCAGTCTGTAAGCGCCACATTTAAACCCTCACGTAGTGCTTATTGCCGGGACTCGAAGTACGTGTGTGTTGCGTGATCTTAGTGGTACACCAACTAACAATACCTATGATGCCAAACAACATGCATTAAAGTAAGAATGTTAATATCTGTTATGAAAGATTCATGTTTCACAGGTAATATACTTATTAAACTTTCTCGGTGTGTGTTTCACACCTAATGGATTCCCAACTAGCTATCTTAGCTTGGGTTTCGTTTATTTAAAATACTCATCCCAAGAGAGTTATGCCTTCGTTAATAATGTCATTGAATGAGGAACCAAATTTTCTTTTCTGGATAATCAATTGGCCATTTTATCGCATAAAAGCGATATTTTTTCTTGCAGAGAACCATTCTAGATAGGTACCTAACGTGTAATAAATCAGATTTAGTATACAGTTTATGAATTCTCAGATTTTAAGGGATTTTGACTGGAATCTATACATATAATAAAATCGTAGGAAAGTCAAAACTGTACATCGAATATATTTTAAAAAGGATACTTGGGGCGTGATCTACAATCGATATCGAAGCCAAAAATATTTTTTTTTTTAAATTTTGTCTGTTTGTCTGTATGTATGTCCGGGCTAAGCACAAAAAGTACCGTATGGATTTACTTCAAATTTTGCATGAATATTACTTAGAGGTCGGGTCAACATAAAGGATACATATTATCACGCTATCACCTACGGGGGAGGAGCAGTGATAATTTATAGATAAAGTTTACGCGGGTAAAACCGCGTGGCACAGCTAGTTATCAGTAACTCCTACTAATATTATAAATGCGAAATTTGTGACTGTTTGTTATTCTTTCAATTAAAAACTACCAACTGATTTTGATCAACCTTTGTAGTAATATAAATGTAGCTTATAAATTCGAAAAACCCATACGCTATAATTTATAAAGTTTAACGCTGATAAAACCACGGGGCACCGCTAGAGTAATAATAATGTATATAATTGACCCAGTTAATATGAGTAATCTAAATGTAATTTTAATAACTTAGAATGATTATGTATGAAACAATTTTATACCCGTTTCAGTTTAAACATCTAGGTCTTTTTTTTAATTTTAAGACCTTTAATGTAATGACCATGTTTCATCATCATCATCATATCAGTCGAAAGACGTCCACTGCTGGACAAAGGCTTCCCCCAAGGATCTCCACAATAGCCGGTCCTGCGCTGCCCGCATCCAGCGGCTTCCCGCGCCCCTTGCAAGATCGTCGGTCCACATTGTAGGGGGGCTGCTCACGCTGCGCCTTCCAGTTCGTGGTCGCTACTCGAGAACCTTTCTGCCCCAACGGCCGTTACCATGTTTAATTCACATTTTTTTTTAACTGAATCATTATTTAATATTTTTCAAGATACTCATGATATCCTAAACCACCAAACATCACATGGATTCATTTCACCCCGAACCTAATATGCCTAAAGTACCTAATACATTATCATGCTAAAATATTATTCAATAGATATTTTTATTTCTCCGTTAAAATACATAGTATTGAAATTTTCCTAAAGGAACGGTAAAGGAAAATGTTCCCCTTCGATCATCGAATATTTTAGAGTACCTCCTTCCGTGCCGTTGTTTGCTAAATGAGTACAATTAATCTTGTTTCATTATATTTTACATTACGTTTACGTTGAGTTGAGCATGCAATTATTTTGGTCTGATTTAAAAGTATGCTATGATTCACACATAAAGTATTTATATTTTATATAGGCTTACGCCTAATAATATAAAAATACTTTCATAGCTATTTTTAAATAACATTTTTTTTGTAACTTTGTGAACAATGATGTGTTTTTGATGATAAACTTCAGTCTAGACTATTCTAAAAGATGAAGTATATGATAAAACATAATTATATGATGATACACTTGGTAGTCACGCAGCAGCGCATCCTGTGTACTACTCTCTACTACTCGTAACCACCGCCTGCCGTAGCAGATAGTAGCTCGTACGCTACTGTATAAATTCAAGTGAGATGCAAAAAATACAACATAATCAATAATATTTTATTTTTATTAAAAAAATATGAAATATAAAAATAAAAAAAGCCGCCAAGGGCGAGTCGGACTCGCCCATGAAGGGTTCCGTAGCAGCAAGTATTTGAGTTGATTGAATGAAAGGTTATTTGAGCTTTTTGATTTATGAGGTGTTATAAAAAACTACTATCATTACTTCTACTACTTCTTTCAAACCAATTTTCGGTGAAAGTTAAATATGATGTACCTACATTACCATGCAATGTACATCATATTTTTTTGTGTGTTTTGTCATTCTCATATTTTAGAAGTAAGAGGGCGGACACTCATTTTACCACTTTGGAAATGTCTCGCGAAAACTCATAATGCGGTTCACAGAATACATCTACTTACCAAGTTTCAACAATATAGCTCTTATCGTTACGGAAAAAAGTGGCTACATGACATACGCACGGACAGACAGACAGGCATGACGAATCTATAAGGGTTCCATTTTTTGCCATTTGTATACGGAACCCTAAAAACGCTGATGTCATTAACCAAATTATGTTAAAAATATATATAGATAAACAGGTATTACAAGAATAACCAAATACGAGTATTAATATTAGTGTAGTAGTAGTAGTTAACGCGTCTCCTATCACGTATCACGAGAATATGCTATTGAGAGTAAGTCCATTGGTAAGGCCGAGTAAACTTGATCACTAATTAATTGCAGATTATCCGTCATATATATTGACATAATCAATCACGATTCACACATACAATGTAGGTATATAGGCTATTCCATTCATTACCAGTCAAACCGTTAATCCCTAACACGAGCACATACCTACATAGTTATCCATTAAATTTAGATGATCTGAGAAAAGGATTTTCAATTCGACTCGTTTTAGAGTTTTACCAAAAGCTCACCAACGGGATCCTTTTACTAAGCCTCCGCTGTCTATCCGTCTATCCATTTGTCTGACTATTTGTAAGCTAGCTTTTTCTCAAGAACTGTAGACAATTGAAATTTTACGAGTCGGTATTTCTAATTGCCGTTAAAAGATCAAATAATCAAAATAAAAAGAGAACAGAATTGTCTCTTCAATGCAGTGATACGAAGGTATCACTTTGACACGCACATTATCGTTTTCTTTTTTGGTGTATGTTGATTGTTAAGTGATATCACCGTAGTTTATAAAACGACTAAATGGTCTGAGGGATTACGTTTTCTGTACAGTCCAAAAATAATGGCCGGTTCCAATTTTCTTAAAAAAATAATTATAATTTTTTATCGTTTTAATAACGAATTTCAACAACCAATTAGGACGATGAACATCAATTACCTGAAAACTCTGTGTATTTAAATTAACGATTAGGCAATAAGCACGAAGCTATTTAAAGTAGATAGATACTTCGTGAATAATTACAGGCCAGAAACCATTAGGACCACCTTGTTTCATTAATATCACAGTCTAGTTTTGTAAAACTCTTTGTCTGAACGGTGCCTCTGTATTATCTAGCTTTCCTTACCTACATTATAGCAATAGACCGGCACCGTGGGATGTAGGTAGTATTCTATTAGTGTTGTTCTATAACAACACTAATAGAATACTACCTACATCCCACGGTGCCAACGATTTAACAAATTATTGCAACCAGACGGGCCAGTAGGTCGTGGGTTCGATTCCCACCCAGGACAGATATTTGGGTGCATGAACATGTCTGTTTGTCCTGAGTCTGGGTGTAATTATCTATATAAGTATTTACAGAAGAAAAGTAGTATATTATTTAATATATCAGTAACATGGTTTCCATAGTACAAACTCTTAGTTTTGGATTAGACGGCCGAGTGTTAATAAAATCCCAGGATATTATTTTTATAAGAAAAACCTATCTCCAAGCTATATTTCAACTAAATCCGTTCAGCAAAAATGCGTAATGGATTAACCAACGTTCAGAAAAACTAACTGTCTCTTTTCTGAAATTAGTAGGATTAAATTCAGCAAGCTACCTATATCTTAGTTTAAACCATTTATATAAAATTTACAGAATAAGAGCTTTTGGGAGCAAGTAAAATGTCTTAACTAAACTAGATAATTAAACATAATCTCTTGACAATAACTTGATACGAGCTAGCTAAATATCATTTCTGTAATAAAATAAATTTTATAAATGTTTTCATACAAGATGTACCTGAATATCTATGTTACTAGAAATACTATCTAATGTATACAACTATATTACTACAAACATGTTCTGACTATTTACAAGCGCTTTTTTAAAGTCTACGTGAATAAAAACCTTTTTTATTTTTTATTTTATTTTTATTTATTTTGTTATCACAGGATATGAGCTGAGTGTGCTCATTAAAGTCTCCCAGGTTTACTGGAACTGGAATTAACCACTTTATTCCATCCTCAAAATAAAGGCTACTGTTTGGCACGAGATTCATCTCATTTGCAAGGCATCCCAATTTCCAATAAACACCATAGCGTTTTATTACACACTTTTATTTCCATTTCCCTATAAAAATACCTAATATAATAAACATTCAGCGTTTATTTAAATAAAAGTAACTCTTCCCGTAAATGTCTTATTTCAACTAGTGGGCTCAGGATTTTATTTCTGGGCAAATATAAAAATATATTGTTGAACATTGTAGCTTTTATTGGAGGGAGACCCTTCAACATAACCCTTCCAAGTCCATTTCGTGAACACGGATCCGACTAAATCGCTGATTCGAAAAAATAATGAGTACCTATCTACTATGTACGTTCAAGGAAATAGAAATTGTTGCATAATCTGGACCTAATTTGTAGGTAAGACACGTACAATGGTAATTTTAAATAAGCAGTGTAACTATGCATATTTAATAAGTAGGTAAATGCGGATTTACTTATGATTCTTGATAATATTAACAGATAGCTCCCAAAAATAGTCAGCCTCAGTCAAAACTCTACGATTTGATCTAGAAAAGCGAATATACGGTGGAACCGATTTACTTTCAATTGTAATCATTGCTCAAAAGTGACGGGGTATATCCAATTTTGCATGGATAATATTTATGTGAAATTCGTTTCCCATTTTATTTTGATATTTTATGAATTACCTTTCTTTTAGTGTTTGAATATGTGATAGAACTTACATATGCAACTGTGTCTATCAGTAAAGATTTTATCGACAGAAATATTGATATTTTATGAATTACCTTTCTTTTAGTGTTTGAATATGTGATAGAACTTACATATGCAACTGTGTCTATCAGTAAAGATTTTATCGACAGAAATAGTGACGTAAACGAAAAGTGTGGCCGTTCATGGGACGTTCCCTTTCTCTCTCTCTCTCTCTTTCGGTGTCTTTTTCTGTGGCCGTGTAGTAGAAAGGTTTAATTGAAAAGTGTAACAAACAAGCTCTTTTATCAATAACGTATTTGCGGTGAGAGGGTAAGAGATATTAGATCAGAAGGACTATTAATTTGTTTCGAAAACGGTACGAATAAGCGTTAAGATAATTTCCTTTTAAGTAATTTTCATACAACAGTGGCATTATTTCAACAAAAATCAATTATATCAAACCTTATTTCCTTAAGCTTATATACCTAAAGATAAAGAATCAGCGCATTGAGTTTCAAGTATCAATAAATGGTATGTACAACACAACAAATACGTTTGCCATTTAATGCGTTGTACCATTTTCGCTTCTCTAATTTAGTTTTAGATAGACTCCAAGTTTAACGTATTAGATGAATTAATACCAAGATATACACACAAGATATTAAAGAGCGCATATATTGAAACATTGCGCACCTACCCAATTAGTGTCAACTGATTTATTTCTTTTCAAAGTGATTTTCAACCGGTAGCTTATGATTTAATGATTGAATGTTTCGTTTGAGGGATTATTATCCACCATTGATGTGTTATTATTATTAATACATAAATCCCGGTACAAATTTGTGAGCCTACTGTACAAATCTTCCATTCCAAAGCCATGTATTTTGAAAGCGTTAATCATTATTAGGATAGAAACCATTGAATTGGAAAATAAATTTTGTGACACAAAATCAAGAAATAATAAGATTTAATTACATAATTTTAAAATCATTCGAGCTCGTTAGAAATCTTGAGAAGTTATACCATTTGCAGTCTGTTATACAGTTTGCCAAATATTCTGACTCCCAATAATTCTGAGTAAACGGATATATCTGTAAACCTTGAGCTTTATTCACTATTATACCTAATTATTCACTAGCTAACCTACGCCTGCGGCCTTACCCGCGTAAATTATTCGCCCTTGCAAAAAATGGTCCGCTTAGGTACTGTACTTTTTTTCTGGATGAATTGTGGCCCTCAATTGCTTCTCCCTGTACCAGTCGTACCCTAATGTATGACAAAAAAATATATGATGTCAAATCGACGTTACTTCAATGAGGATATAGCGTCCGCTGCGGGAATAGAACACCTTGCGAACGCAGCTTCACCGACTAGATAGCTTATACTACTCATATGGCTATATGCAATATCATCTCTTTCATTAATTATCTTAATTTATTGAAACATGTTTGTGACTTATAAACTTCTTGACATATAAACAGAAAGTCCATTAAACGAATAAAATTGATGGATCATTTTTCAGAATTAACTATAATATTGACAATTTGTGTAATGGTGTTGGGCGTAATATTCTATTACTATAACTAGATAAATTAATAAGGTGTAACATACTGAAATAGTGGACGTAACTTTTAATACCAATAGTATTTATAATATATAATAAGAGGGTATTTTAATAAAAATACAACCCATACAATATATGGGTTACGTGAAGAGAAATTTCTGCACAATCCTGACATTTGCCAGCAAAACCGCCTTCGGCATGTAACTCTCCAGCCAGATATCAAGTCCTAAACTTGCAAGGTTGATTTTCAGGCATTTAGGTATAGCGGATTTGTGAATATAAATTGTTATATCCACAAATCCGCTATACCTACATCCCTGAAAATCCCATTGAGGTATGATCGCAGGCCTTTGGATTCTCCATATTATTATAATATTATTAACTTACGGAGCGCTATCTCCACATAAAAATAAGCAAATTAAAGAGATCCAGTTTATAAAATACAACAAATATTTTTTTAACTTTCCCATACAAATTACATCTGCTAATTGCTATTCCTGTATGGGAAGATAATCTTTTATTTGTATTTTCCAGTGTCGTAGGCAAATTAAGCTTCTTAAAAGGCGTACACTATTTATGCCACACCTTGTATAAAAGTGAGTCTTAAAATAGCAATATCAATTACGAACCTTTTAATCATTATATTCGTGTAAGAAAAAAATATAAGCAGAAACATCGTTCTTAGAAAATCTTATCTATAAAAGGAATACTTTGAATATATGTACCTACATTATTTCTTAACAACCACAGTACTTACAAATAACACTCACATTAGAAAATAATGATTTCGATGTAGGCACTAACTATTAAGGGTAGATATTTTAACATGACATTTACGTCAAGTTAGCCTATGAGGTTTAACAGCTTCACTAGCCAAGGTTTTCACAGCTTCACCGGCCTGAAGAGTTTTCCAAGAAATCAAGCTCTATAGCAAATAAAACACTAACCAAGTAATCCCGGTAGGCCATTCCTTTGCGATTCAAACCTAGACTCAAGAATGTTACAGTATGAGGGTGGTTGATTTTTAGGAATGACTTTTTTTTTATATCAGAGGGCGACAAACCAGCAATTGGGTCACCTGATGGTAAGTGATCACCGCCGCCCATGGACACTCGCGGAGTCCACACCAGAGGTGCACACAGTCACACCAGAGGAGTCGCGAGTGCGTTGCCGGCCTTTTTGAGTCAGCAAACAAGTGTTGCTGACCCTTCCCCCCACCCCAATGAGCTCTGGCGACCTTACTTACACTCCGAAACACAACATTAAAATTATTAATGTTATTAAATTAAGGAATGTCTTCTGTAAGATGGAGGTACTTCCCCAGTCGGGCTGCTCTTTGAGCGAATGAACGCTATGCCCTACCTCTCTTGAAGTCTTGTGGAGTCTCATCCGAAGAATCCGGAGAAGGTATTTCATTGATAGGCATGCAATGACATAAACAGTAGGTATGACTTAAATACGGGATGCACACCAGCGCATACTAATGTAGTGACGTACGAGACTATAACTGCGCCTGAATGCACGCTAGCATGCCGTCGGAGCCATTTTGCTTCACCTTGAGGCTTGGTTGGTAAAATGGGCTGGTTACCTCACCTACAGACCGACTCACCGGACATGGATGTTTAGGTGAGTATCCGTTTTTTATAATAGCACAGCAAACGAGCAAGAGAGGGTCACTTGATGGTAAGTGTTCACCGCTGCTCATGGTAACTCGCAACACCAGAGAGACGCAAGTGCGTTGCCGGTGTTAACGAAAGGAATAGGCTCGCTTTTTGAAGGTTGCCATGTCATACCGGATTGGAGTATCTCCGCAGTTAATTGATTCCACAGTGCGTGGTAAAAAGTTTCTTGTGAAACGCACGGTGGTAGATAAGGATAAAAATTTAAAAATTCTTAATTTAAAATTTCCACTTTTGGCGAGAGCTGTGGCGGCAGATATAATCTCAAACAATTCCTCTGAACACTCCCCGTGATAATAGTATAATATAATAATATTAATATCTAGGGACAATGTTACACAGATCATCCTAGCCCCAAACTAAGCAAAGCTTGTATTATGGGTACCAGGCGACGATATACATACTTGTATAGATAGATAAATACTTAAATACATAGAAAACATCCATGACTCAGAAACAAATATTCGTGCTCATCACACAAACATTTGCACTTACCGGGATTCGAACCCAGGACCACCAGCTTCGTAGGCAGGGGCACTACCAACTAGGCTACGGTGACCGTCAATAATAAATGCGGTAAGTTCGTCCTGAAACTATGATCAAAATTAGTGTAATAATTACTTACTTAATAAATAATTGCATATCCTGGAACATTAATCACACACGACCATCTGATCCCTAATTAAGCAGAGCTTGTACTATGGAAAATCAGATAACTGATATACCACATATACTACTTTTCTTTTATCTATATAAGTATGTATATGCAGTATACATATAAATACTTATGTAGACAATTATACCCAGACACAGGCCAACATACATGTTCATGTACCCAAATATCTGTCCTGGTGGGAAATGAACCCATGACTTGCGGCGTGAAAGACAAGCATCTACCAACTACGCCATTTTAAACCCCGTCCATTTTATCCCCGTGCAGAAGAATTTATATAACCCATATATGGCTGTTCTGAGTCTGGATGTGCTTTGTGGCCTAGCTTATGACATATGCGATATCCACAAGCTGCATTTTAATGCAGCTAAGTCCAGAGGCAGGACAAGTGCTCCATTTCATTATACATACGAGTATAAGATGGATATAGAGTTGAATCCCCGCTTTTAACGGGGCGTAGGAGATGAGATGGTAACTGAATTAACGTGTTGTGAACACATTATTAACGGCTGCAGCAAATGGCCTGGATTTTCTCTGAATAGTAATTTTAGATTGAGTGCTAGTAAAAATATCACAGGCGGTAAAATTAGGCTTGCCTAATGACACTTTTGAGTTTTCTGCTCAAAACTCTAAAGCTCTATCTAGACAAAATTAATACTTTAAAAACGAATCGTGCGGCGTTGTGATTTATGACTCTAATGTGACGACGGTGAATATCAGAATATATATCATCCTCATCTCGTCCCTTGGGGGGCGTAGAAGTCAACCCGAGAGAATATCTACCAGAAGATGGGCAGCTTCATTCTGAGTACTATAACTATCTTACTGCGATTACCAACCCGTCTGCCAAGCGTAACAATTATGGCATATCTCTCCAAGACGATCCTTGGTGGAAGCTTTTGCCCAGCAGTGAACCTCTGTAAAGCTGTTACGATGAATGTCCGTCAGAATGTAAATAAGTACAGATGCCAGCACATCCAGCTACCCCAATCTGTCAAATTTCTTTTATAGATTTTCAACTTTATCTCAAAAGCATAAGGTTCACTTTCAATTGGAGAAATTGGACAGATTGGGGTAGCTTGATGTGCTGACGTCTGTACATAAACTATATTTTTGCCCCTTCAAGCAGCTCTCTAAGACTCCATGCAACAATTGGGGAACATCGGCTTTTTTACAATGGCGATGTTTTCATCGTTCATACCCGTTGAAGGTCGACTAGACTTAGGCGGGTCAACTACTACGTATCTATTCTATTTGATATTTTATATCAATCATATTCTTATGTTTCTGACATAGATGAGAACCGCATATCATTCATTATTTAAACAACTACGATATTTTTAACACAGTGTAAGTATTCCGTATAAAATATGATTTTTGAAGTATTTAATAATGTATGAATTATAGGCCACTGGCCACTATACTTCACTTGCTATCATAAAGTGCATGTAATTGTACTCGCATTGCCGAGCCACTTTGCATATTCAGCTATTATGCGCTGTAAAGTAATAAATCAAGGCAGCAGAGGTCCACTATTGAATTCGATTTCTAGATACCAGCCGTAGGGTTAGTGGTCAAGCCAAAGTATATTTATATTTTTGTTTACGCATGCTGGTTTAGTCGGTGCGAGTCCGACATACCCTGCCATGGACTTCTCTTTGCGCCTGATGGGGGGAGCCCCGGGAACGCGGCTATGCTGCTCCGGTGCCCCCCTTTTGCGCCATGTCCCAGATGGTCGGGACATTAACCCTGGGAGGGATCGGGATTGCCCTCCCCTATTGCCGACTCCTGCCAGTCCGGCACAGCGACTGACTGCCACAAACGAACCGGAAGACGCAACGTGGGCTGGCCCCCTACAAGCTGGACCGATGATCTTGTGCGGGTCGCTGGAAAATGCTGGATGCGAATAGCACAAGACCGGCAATTGTGGAGATCTTTGGGGGAGGCCTTAGTCCAGCAGTGGACGTCTTTCGGCTGATATGATGATGATGATGATGAACCAATAATTGTTTATACTTAACATTTACAACTTAAAGGCTAGGGTAACATTTACAAGTGCAACAATTAATTACAGGGTAACACCACATACACAAAAAAAACGACTTCCCGGAGATGCTTGCATGTGGTGACAGTAGAGGACACTTCTCACACTGCCGCTGCAGCCACGTGGGGCGTTGGGCTACCGGCTGCCGCCGCCGCCCCGGCGCCTCCTCCGTCTACGAGCGGGATCGGCTCGTTCCCGATTCCGCTCGGCGGCCTCCTTCTGGAGCAAGATTGCCTCACAGAAGGAGACCACGGCGTCCCATTTGGTGGAGTCATCCCGCCCGCATCGTCCGATCTCAGTGACCAGGACTCGCCTCTCGGCCGCCCAGGCCGGCCACTTCTCCAGCGTATGCTGGGCCGAGTCCAGGTCGCTTCCGACGAATATACGACGACACATGACGACACTTTGTCACCACTGCGGTGACAATGTATCGTCACTCCTCGGCCGATTCGGCTAAGATACTCACCGAAATCCCCGTATCCGGTAAGTAGCCAAGTAAATATCCTAACGGTTAATCCACAGGTTCGATTCCCACCCAGAACAAATCATTGTGTTATGAGCACGATTATTTGTACTATGTCTGGGTGTAATTTCTTTATACGTTTACCGGTTGCTGGTTACAGGGTCTACCCAGTTTGGAATCAGATGGCAGTGTATTAGTTGTCCCAAAATATTTATTATTATTAATTAAAGTTATTCAATTAACCCATAAGTAGTATTTCTAATTCAGGGTGTACTTTGGGTCCATCAATTTGTATATGTTTTTGTGAAATACCCCGTGGCACAGAAGTTCATTACATCAGTGTGTGTGTGTGCTGTCAAATAATGCATAAATAAGTATTATTTTTTATAAATTCTATTATTTTATTTATTTCTACTTTTTTGGAAAAGTAGTAGTAGTAGTGTAGTTGAAGAAATGCATGCCTATTTAAAATTAATCCAAAATATCATATGATACCGACTTATAACCAATAAGAAAGTAATATCTTGGTCATAAGGTAATAACCATGGTAATAAATTTGTTTATTTATATTATTATGTGGCAATAGCATGTTCCCTCAATTTAGAATAGAGAATAACAATCCGATATGTAAACTCATTTATTTGAATAAATTACTAGAACCTACTAAACAGCGCATAATTCACTTTGAAAAGAAATATAGATATTTCTTAAAGAAGAAGAAATATGTTGAACAAAAACAAATTTTCATAAAACTTTTATTGTTTAAGTCTTAAGTGTTCTTTTCTCTTTGATTATGCTTTTGAATACGTATTACGAGGCATCGTACTACAAACATTTAGATTACTACTATACTACTTTCTACCATATACGGGTAAATTGTATACCTATGGTACACACGGCTACACATCAAGCTATAGTTTTCCAAAATAAGCTGATCTCTCATTGTATGGAAATCCTATACAACACGAGATCAGCTTATTCTGTTATGTATAGCTTGATCTGTAGCCGACTAAGACGAATGACTACGGCAAACCCCCTCCAAAGGGCAACATTATAGAAATCTTTGGAGGAGGCCTTTGTCCTGCAGTGGACGATATTAGGCTGATGATGATGAGTCTATTCTATTCTACACTTCGTTTATAATATTTACTACCAACGTAGGCAACGCGATGGCCCAAATTCAATTGTAGTTTTATACAATTATGCTATCACATAAAAGACTTATTTTGTCGTCAGTGACTATAAAAACCTTTAAACCTTAATCCTATTCACTTATTATGTTTTTAAAGTTGAATGTTGGACACTTTCGTTGTAGTAATTCTAATTGTCTCTTTTTGAAGCCACCGTCTTCAATCCTTTGTATGTTTTTAATCTCGCAACTTTTTTCACTTGATCTATTTAATTTTTCAGTTGTCTTTTTTCTTTTTAACATCTTTTTTCTTGACTATGATTTGTTATATTTTAAAAATCACATACATTTTTTTAGCCTATATTTTATGCATAAATATTTGGTGTTTCTCTTTCACTGTTCTTAAATCTTCATCAGTCATAATAGGAGCTTTCCCGGGGGTAATATATGACTATTATCTCTTAAGAACTGAATGTGAACAGTAATAAACAAATCATTCTTGATTATAATAAGCTTGAAAACAGATGGCCAAATACTGCCCCAAAGTGTACAACAATAAAAGTATAGCAATGAATTCCAATAAAAATAAGAAATAATAAATATTTATGAAAATTGTTGCGAGCAATAGATTTTTTTTCAGGTATCTAAATATTGCATTATTGTATTTTTAACTTAAATAGTTATCTTCAATGTACCTTAAACCTAATAATCATTGCAATATTTGCAATGTACAAAACATTATCTTAGTTGTAGTAACAAAATCAAACTTTTTGAAATATTGATATCTTTTGCAAACAGCTGCTTAGTAATATGCAATCTTTATGTACATTCTACAAGATATCTAGTATTTAATAACATAGATTTTATCTATGTACATTCTGGGGCATAAATGCCTACAATTTTTGATCATGTCCTTTGTAAATTGAAATAATCCAAGAATTAACTAACTTTCTGTAAGTACTACTAATTGGTATCTAGTATTTTGTTTTTTTTTTTCACACCTTAGACATTGGTATTGGAGTTCCAATTTAAACCATTTAACTATCATTAATCATGAGAGAGAGAGACAAAAGAGTAGCAGACTCAAATATTGGGTTACTTGCTTTCTCCAACAAAATCAAATAACTGTATCAAAGCAACCTTATTACTAAGAATACTTAAAGCATTCAAGTCGAATAACAGATTAGTAACCCAACAAACAGATAAGTAATTCCGTAAACTTTGTGAATAGCTCCCTTAGTACCGAGCTAATTTACAGAAGTAGGCAATATAATTCTGTTCTAAGCGTACAGTTAATAATCGACATTAGTAAAGTGGCTTGGCAAGAGGCGCCACCCCTACGTAGGTTAGCCAGAATTACTTAGAGCAATTCAGGACAAGCAACTTCCTTGTTTGACGGCCGGATACATTACGGTCATTCTTCACCGCACGCTTGATAAAAAATGTGAAATAAATACATAAACGTAAAATTAAACTTTTAAGAACAAGTATTTATATAAAAAAACACATTAATTTTATTGTGCACAAATTAATTTGCTTGTTATATGTATTGCATTTACCATTTATAAACTAGTCAACTCCTACGCATTTTAAAAAAGCGATAATCATAGCTTATTTATAGAGATATGTCGAGTTATATGTTACATCGGGTCGTGAGTATAGCTATGTTTGATTTTTAACTAGCTGTCCCAGCGAACTTCATACCCATATTTTTTGACCATAAAATAAAAAATCAACGTCTCACAGTTTTCTGCCTCATTCGCAAACTCACCTCTCGGAAATTTTTAATTTTTTACTATTTTAGTTCCATACAAACATTCTCCTGTCTATAACGAACACACGAAAGTAATCAACGTACAGACGCCAGCACATCAAGCTACCCCAAGCTGTCGATTTTCTCCTATTGAAAGTGAACTTTATGCTTTTGTGATAAAGTTGAAAATCTATAAAAGAAATTTGACAGATTAGGGTAGCTGGATGTGCTGGCTTGTGTACATACATTTCTGTGATTCATTTGTATTTATATAGATGTACTCATAAAACATAAAAAAAAAATTAATAACATATGACATATAATAACAAGGGCACTCCTTAATTCTAATATAATCACTTCAGTAGACCCGCAAGAGGAGAGATAAAACAAAAATAGGTTTTTGTCACTTTAAAAATTTAATTTTTTTTCTTGAAGATTACACCACTCAATATTAAAGTTTCATATTTTAGTACAAATTTAAATATTATAATTCTGAAGATTACATCAGTTAGTACTAAAATATTAAAAAATGACACCTCTAAGTCCCAAAGTAAAGAGTATAATAATTATTTCGTAAAAAATATGAGATAATGAAACTTTCTAAAATACTGATACCCTAAATCAAAGAATGTTTCTGTTCTTCGATAGCCACATGTATGAATGGACTGGGTAACACAAAACGCGTCTATTAATAAGCTTTTACACAACTAGTAAAACGTTATTATTGATAACTGTTCCGTACCAATATTATAATATATCTAGGGACAATGTCACACAGATCATCCTAGCCCCAAACTAAGCAAAGCTTGTACTATGGGTACCAGGCGACGATATACATACTTATATAGATAGATAAATACTTTAGAGCCATTTCACAAAATGATTACGCTCGAGTTTAGGTAAAAGACTGCATCATTGTTTATGTGTGCGTGTCTACCCACTCAAACGCAATGTAAACTGTGTAATACACGTGTCAAGACGGACGTGGCTATCTTAAGCCGTAATCGTAATGTGAATTGATAAGAGATTTATAAAAAAAAGTTATATTTACTCTAACAAAGATTTCTAGCTAGATTAATAAGAAAACACGGATAGGTATGTCATGTAAAATATTTAATAAAAGTTGATACAAAAACGAACATAGTATCTTTAATATGCTAAATGCATATTTGACGTAAAGGCATTAATCTTGCCTTTCTCAGATCTATGATTTCCGGCAATACGCAGTCTTGGTAAAACCGAACCAATTTGGGTAGCATTTTCGCTTGCCAGAAAACGTCGTCTTTCTCTACTCTTACTACTTTCAATGGAAAATCAGGACCTGTCCATACAGCAAATACACATTCGTTTTTTTTACGATTTCCGATTTACGATTGAGTCTGAAAGTTTCATAGATTCGTCTAGGTCTCCAGGGTCTACTGCACCATGTTCTTTCTCCTATAAATTTTTATATAATTATTGACAAACACTAAATAAACTTCTGATTCAAATAAATAATTGTTAAAATGTTACGTACAACTTCTGTTGCCGAATCTGAATTATCACTTGAACGGCTAGTACCTGGCACCGCGTCTGATGTAAAGGCGCTACCCTCCTCTGTACGTTTTAGACGATTATTCATTCTAAAATAAAAACAAAATAGCTGTTAATTTTCAATATCTACGTATAAGTTACATATTAAATCAATAATAATCGGTTACAGTAAATATGAATATTGTAAATAAAAAAAAACCGGCCAAGTGCGAGTCGGCCTCGCACATGAAGGGTTCCGCAGCAGCAAGTATTTCAGTTGATTAAATGAAAGGTAAAGTGCAGTTTACGATTTATGATGCATTAAAAAAAACTACTTACTAGATTTAGTTCAAACCAATTTTCGTTGTTAGTTTATATGGTAATGTATATCATATATTTTTTTTAGTTTTATCATTCTCTTATTTTAGAAGTTACAGGGGGGGGACACTCATTTTTCCACTTTGGAAGTGTCTCTCGCGCAAACGATATTAGGAACCTCAATATCATTTTTGAAAACCTATCCATAGACACCCCACAATGTATGGGTACGATGAAAAAAAAAATTTGAGTTTCAGTTCTATGTATGGCGACCCCCCAAAATAATTGTTCTTTTTCTATTTTTGTGTAAAAATCTTAATGCGGTTCACAGAATACATCTACTTGCCAAGTTTCAGTAGTACAGCTCCTATAGTTTCGGAAAAAAGTGGCTGTGACATACGGACGGACAGACAGATAGACAGACAGACATGACGAATCTATAAGGGTTCCGTTTTTTGCCATTTGGCTACGGAACCCTAAAAATGATATTAGGAACCTCAATATAATTTTTGAAGACCTATCCATAGATACCCCACATGTATGGGTACGATGGAAAAAAAAATTAGAGTTTCAGTTCTACGTATGGGGAACCCCCAAAATTGTTATTATTTTTCTATTTTTGTGTGAAAATCTTAATGCGGTTCACAGAATACATCTACTTACCAAGTTTCAACAGTACAGCTCTTATAGTTTCGGAAAAAAGGGCTGTGACATACGGACGGACAGACAGACAGACATGATGAATCTCATGGCTTGCGTTTTTGCCATTTGGCTACGGAACCTTAAAAATAGGTATCTACCTCACTTCTGTTGCTTTTTTTAAAGCTGCAGAATTATCACGTTTCCTTTTTTTTACGCGACGGTATACACATTCCTCGCGCCCCATAGCTAGTAATGAAACAAAAATATATAATTATTCTACAAAAAACTAAAATCTTACATACATACATTCTTCATAATAAATAAAACCGTACCTTATGAAAAAATACAAAACGAATCAAAACTATGTGGTGCGACCACATAGTTTTGATTCGTATATGAATTACTTCACTATACGAGCGCTCGAAAGTCGGGACGCGGGAAAAATGGCACAGGTCCTACTTTGACGGGCGCTCGCGCCGTACTAATCGGTGCCCACCCGTGTATCGTAATTTATTGTAATTTAAACAGATGTTCAAATCGATATTATGACAAATTAATTGCCAATATTTAAAAAAAAAACTGTAGAATTCGATTCTCCAAAGAACATAGTTTATTATGGTATAATTTTATTTTAGTAATTACGCTTTATTTAAACCAAAAATTACTATGAAATTCCAAGAAAAAACTTAAAATTGGTGTAAGGATTAATTTTTTTACTAATTAATGGTAACAAAATTCAAGAATCTGTTACATTAAACGACAAATAAAATATATGTCTCATGCTGAATGTATTTTTTTTAGCTTAGTTTATAAGTATTATTGCTAGTTACAGGACTTTGAAATTCACTCTTCGGCGATATTTCATTAAAATGGTTGTGAGAGATGAGTCACTACAGAACAAGCAAATTTTTGTTGGTAAATGTGATACATTAAACGTCAACAAAAACGATTTTTCCATATTTAACATGTATTAAATCATTTTTTGGTATTACTTAAGATGGTAATAGAGGAGCCCAAAATCTTAGGAATTTGCGCGAAAGCGTGAAATGGCTCTTAAATACATAGAAAACACATCAATGACTCAGAAATAAATATTCGTGCTCATCACACAAACATTTGCACTTACCGGGATTCGAAACCAGGACCACCAGCTTTGTAGGCAGGGGCACTACCAACTAGGCTACGGTGACCGTCAAATTATAAATATTATACTGGTACCGTTAATTAAACGTTTCCGCACTTATAGAAGGCAATGTGTTTGAGTGGATTGGACAACGCAAACCGCGTTTATTATTGAGTTCTTGTTCCGTACCCATATTATATTTATACAATCATTATCATAGTCGAATGACGTCTACTGCTGGACAAAGGCCTCCCCAAAATATTTGCACAATGGATTATGTTCATTATTATAATCGCCACGCTTGGCAGACGAGTTGGGAATCGCAGTATGATGGTCATAGTACACAGACAGACGCTGCTACCCGTTCTCTTAGAGGTATTCCCTCGGGACTTCTTTTTCAGCCGCCAAGGGATGAGATGAGGTAGTGATTTTCTTCGCCGTCGGCCACATTGGTACACTGACCAAATGATATTACTAAAATACTGATATTTTTCGTGTCGCAATTGTTTCGACTCATTATTAAATAATGTCAAAAATACCATTTCTCTGATACTTTATCCCAATTATTAATGCCAACAGTTGTTTGGTACTGAATAATATTTGTATTTTCTGCTATTCGTTGCTCAAACACCATATCTGTTTGTACTTAAAGCAATTTTAGCCTTATCCTCTTTTTAAACATAAAGACATGGTAACTCTACACTGGTATTCGTACACTGTGGCCGACGCCACCGCACTAGCGATACCATCGCCACTTCCACAGAATTGGAGTAGGTAATTCCTCAATTTACTGCAATTTGCTTTTAGAGAATCAGTATCAATTGCTGGTATGGAGTGTGGTCGGAAACTGACGCCACCACTTAATTCCAAATGAATAATAATTGTTCATTTAATTCATTTATTTCAAAATTACTGTACCCATTAAACTGCACTATACGTTAATTAAAATTAAACTATAGGAATCCCATTCCTATAGTTTAATTTTAAAATAACGTATAGTGCTGTATTTATAAAGAAATGCTAAAGTTTTTTTTTGATAACATCTATTTCTTTCACTAGTTTTATGAACGGGGAGGGTTCTTTTGTTTTGTCTCACTAGTTAAGTTACTACACGGGGCATATTAATGCTCCGTGGTAATAACTAGCAATAGCATATAATTAGTTGAAAGGAGAATATAATTAAAATGAACACCCAAATGCTTAGAAATTAAAACACTTCTATAAACTGCCCGCATGCATGCATGACTCAAAACACTGACACTGACACTAATGGCTATAAACCGAATCTAAAAAAAATATTTCCATCTTTTTCATAAAGATAAACTTAGGTGTGATCATTTTGGAAATAATAGGGACCATTGACATTAGTAGCTTTAATTAACATTATAACATATATATGGGCATAATAAAGCACTAAAATGATATAAAAGTACATTCGTATCCTCATACATAACGGCCGGAACAAGGCATTGTATTTCAACTTGTAAATAACCCCATAAACGTCATGTAAAAAAATTAAGCACTCGTAAAAATACACAAGAAGTTACACCCGATACAGCAATATTTCATACTGATAAGACGATAAGCTAACAATATGCAGGCCTTTTTATAGCCAATATATAAGGGTTTAAACATATATGCATACCATCAAATTAAGCAATATTTCCATGGTTAAATAAGACATGTAACACTGAAGTAATGGCAACGCTAGGCCGGAAACGGAAAAACGAAACGGACTAGTATTTACGAGCAGCACATCCGCTTGTAGGCGTTCATTACACCACATCCCGGACAAAAAATATATTTGTTGTACTTGCGTTAATTGATTTTTACTACTTTTACTTTATTGAGACCGATAGAACGAGTCCGAGGTAAAATTTACTTTAGAAATACATTCTATCTAATTTTCTCTCTATTTGGATTTCAATGCCATATTATATCCAATATGATTAATGTCTTGCACAATTACTATTTTGTGATATAATATCATGTCATTGAAACTCCATATAAATAGAATAAAAGCGTAACAGTATACTCACATCCTTATCAGATTTATGAAGTAGCCCATTGTGGCTACATTGAGTTCAGTGCCGCACTGCTAATTAGTCCGCCGCAAGATAAATGTCAGCAATCACGAACCAACGCTACCACACGCTACCCCACGATAGCCCCGCTTCCTACGATCAACAGATTACTTACGAACTAGCATCTTGCCTTATAGACCTCCATTCCTTCTTATTAACCGTTTTTGCGCCCTCTATCCCTTCTATTTCCCTTCAGGGATCTGTTGTTTGTGAACTATATTAATTCGCGACAATCAATCATCCACTATCTCTGACTTGAACGTTGATAGCTCAATAATAAGCATGGAATTGCCTCTATAATAGTGTCTTCGTCGCAAATGTCAATTGTTGAACTTTTAAAGGGCTTCAGTAATAATAGGGGTGGTCTTGTTGAACCATGTCGTTGTAAATCAGTGGTTCAGTTTATTTTGTAGGTAAATCACTTTGTTGAAAGTTCACATGTTTGTTATGAAGCTTGTTATTTTAATATTGTGTACTTTGTGTTTATCACTGGTCGCGTGTTTCAAACTTTAGATTAGATTACAAAATAACTTTTCAGAAAATAATATTCTGATCATTACTTTAGGATTCCGTACTCTATGGGCTAGATGAAGCTTTCATCATCATCATATCAGTCGAACGACGTCCACTGCTGGACAAAGTCCTCCCCCAAGGATCTCCACAATAGCCGGTCCTGCGTTGCCCGCATCCAGCGGCTTCCCGCAACCCTTGCAAGATCGTCGGTCCACCTTGTAGGGAGCCTGCCCACGCTGCGTCTTCACTTTCACGGTCGCCCCTCGAGAACCTTTCTGCCCCATCGGCCTTCGGTTCTACAAGCAATGTGTCCCGCCCACTGCCACATCAGTTTGGCAATTCTTTGGGCTATGTCGACTACTTTGGTTCGCCTGCGGATTCCGATGTTTTTGATTCGATCGTGCAGGGATATTTGCTTAATTTTTGTACATTGTTTTTTTTCATTTGGGTGCGATAGTGCATCGGATATGATATCATAATGAAATAAAATGTAAATAAGTCTTCATGATATTTAAACCAGAATTATGGAAAGTGATCATTTGCATTTAATTAAACATGTACAAACAAACGTATCTCTTGATGAATAATGAATATTTCATTTATTTTACTTAGCGAAGGTTTTATCGCGAATGGTGGTACGAGAAGATAGCAGACTCGAGACAAGCGGTCTATAATTATCATTAATAGTAACCGATATCGGTTGTATCTTTAGGAACTACAATATAACATCAAATTATTTAAACATACACATATATTGTATATATATATATATATATATATATATATATATGTATGTTTAAATAATTTATACTCGTAGAACTCGTATCAAGTCCTTTGTCTAATAAAACCAAAAATAATTACTATACTTACTCAAATAAAACCTTTTTTATTAAACGCATTATTCTCCATCTATATCTTGTTTTTTTTAAATTTAACTATTTATTTATTAACGGCGGCGGAATTTATCTCGGAGTATTTTATAATAGTGTTTCCATCGTGTTTGTAATATATACCTATGTATATTCCAGATGTAGTGATAGTTAAACGGAAATTTTAGATGTAGCCGAAACATAATTTCACGAGTTTAAAACTAGGCTGTTAATTAGAAGGGATAATTATTACACATCTCATCAATTGTTAAGAACCACACTGCTCCAAGTCATTTAATTATTTGATAATGAATCCATGATTTAAACTATTATCATATTCTGAATTACATTGGTCTATTTTATTTTTTAAATAATAACGTTAGTGATATGAATTTCCAACAACATTTTATAATGATTGAAATAAAAATGAGATATTTAATAGAGATATTTTCTGACCATAGTGTTTATATAAAACATAGTTTTTAAAATCGTTACAAATATTTTCATCGCACACTTTACACCTTTTATATAGGACCATTTTTTTATCTTTATAAGACATTTTGAAAGATGTGAAAAGCATAAGGGTTTACCAGAGCCTATGACGTTTAAATTATATTCTGTGTGTGAGTGTGTTTCTTTGCTAGTTTTTAAACACATATTAGCAAACATACTAAATACATTAGGTAAGGTACACTAAAAGCGCATTGTTTTAAATTTTGAGCTTTCTCATAAAATATACGTACGTATTTAATATTCATAAAGAAGTTTTGCACGACGGAACATGAGCAAGTTCTAAATATCTTAATTACCTGCTAGGTACCGCAAGTTTTCCTCGTAGAAGTTGTCGCATTATAGTTCCGCTTAGTTGAAGTCACCTCATAAGATTATGCTCACCACCGGAACAACTTTTTTCAATAATCTTTAATGTTAACTATGATTGTGAACATTTTAAGTGCACGTGTGGCACAGAGGCTAAGACAGTCGCCTCACTACTCCCTCACTACCATCTTTTTGGGGTCCTGCCACGCTGTGTCCACAGGTTCGTGGTCTCCACTCAAAAACCTTTCTGCCCCAGCGGCTGTCTAGTTCTACGAGCTATGTGCCCTGCTCACCGCCATTGCAGCTTGGAAATTCTTCAAGTTATGTCGATTACTTTGGTTCGCCTGCGGATTTCAACATTTCTGATTCGATCTCTGTACCGGGTAATTTTCTTCTGTTTCTCTACTGGCACCAGTTGATGCAAATAAAATAATAAATTAAAAAACTACGGCCGCATTCAATCTACAGAAGCAATTACTTTATCTTCTTCTATCATGATGTCGTCAGATCACACACCTTTAGCCGCTCAGAAAAAAATATGAAGGCCGCAAAATTGTAATTCGTAAAAGAAGTACAAATATCATTTTAACGGTTAACATAGAGAGAGGACTAACAAACTACTAATCATGTTATTTTCCCAATACTGTTTTTTTCGGTATGACGAACATGCCACTACCATCAAGGCCATCGGCTAACAAATAAAATATCTTAAGTTTATTAACTATTAACCGATGGCCTTGCAGATACCTGATACATAAAATTTTAAAATAAATTGTCTTGCAATATACATATAAAAATAAACATAAAAACTTTATCACTGATCTATATAGAACCCAAAACAAAGTAATTTCGGTTTGTTGCCCAAAACAAAGTAGCTTGATTTGTGTTAAAATTAAGACTTAACATAGTTATGAAATCGCCAAATAAAATAGCGTTTCCATCTGTTTCAGATGATTGAAAATAATAAATTCTTATCTGCTTTCATGATATAATGGTATTTATGGTCGTCTGAAAACGATTTTCAGATTAATGTATTACACGTGACACGTGATTCGTAAAATTACTTTTCTTTGCATTATATTAATTTAAAAGCGATGGCAAATAATACCGTTAATTGTTTTGTTGCTTTATAATACATACATAGAATCACGCCTGTTTCCCCGAGGGGTAGGCAGAAAAAACGAATTTCCATTAATGACGATCTTTGCACCCCTCTTTTCCCTCGTTTACTGTTATTATATTCTTCATACATGCTCGCCTGTTTAGGGTACCTCTGACCTTTTTTTTTCGAGGGTTTTTGAGAACATCTCCGATTTAGTCAGAGAATGTTTTTGAGATCTTCTCCTTCTGGTTGTACCTACCATTCACACAGGCCTCTCTCTTCTTCTTTGCACTCATTCTTTCGAAATTCCCAAACCATTTCAGCATACCTTATTTGATCTTTGTGACTTTGTGAAAGATGATGTCATGTTCACACCACAACGCTCTCTAATACCGAGTATATCATCATCATCATTACAGCTTAAATAAGTCCACTGCTGGACAAGCCTCCCTCAAGAATCATCTTGAGGGGATATGCCATAATCGCCACGCTTGGCAGGCGGGTTGGCGATCGCAGTATGTTGGTCGTAGTACTCAGAAGGAAGCTGCTTCCCGTCCTCTGGTAGATATTCCCTCGGGTCGACTTCTACACCCCCCACGGGATGAGATGGGGTGATGATATTCTGATTCTGATATTTGTCGCCGTCACCACACAGCAGTATATACTACTACCGAGTATATACGAAATATTAATTACTTATATAATTACGAGTTTAACAACAACTGGGCAATAAGTACACAGAAAGCAGTATAATAACAATCCATTGATAAACTCCACCAATTTTGCATAAACAATGTTGCACTGTGGAAATCCCAAACTTTCCTTTTAGGCACAACGGGCAGACACCAAGCCGAACGCGCTGTTCTCATAAAATGATCAACTTTTACGTACGAATGCCACATCGTAAAAAGGTTCAGAGGTTTTTAGAAAAGTTAGACATGTTTGGCATTTGGATATGCGATTGAGCATGTTTCTTTCATATTTTTCTTCAACCTTATTTATATTTTTGATTGGCGTAGTCCTGAGTTCGATTCTCACCCAGGACTGATATTTATGTACATGAAAATGTCTGTTAGTCCTGAGTCAGGGTGTAATTATCTATATTAGTATGTATTTACAAAAGAAAATTAGTAGATGTAGTATATCCGTTATCTAGTTTCCATAGTACAAGCTCTGCTTAGTTTGGAATCAGACGGCCATGTGTAAATAATGTCCCAGGAATTATTATTATAGTTAGCTGCTCTCACCGGTCCGCAAGTGATCGGACTCATGACAAACAGACATGTTCATGCACACAAATATCTGTTTTGGGTGGCAATCGAACCCACGACCTCCGGTATGAAAAGCAAGCATTTGCCAACCACAAAATGAGCTATAAATAAAAATGCCACGAATTGTTTTATTTCTTATATATGAAATGAAATGAAATATTTATTCAGCACTTGGGTATTAACATACACTTGTACTTGTCAAGGTCACAATGCAGTACATAAACAAAGTGGATAGTAAAAAGTTACAAAAAAAAAAAAAAATCTGTCAGTCCGTGTGGTTTGTTTTATCGCATATATTTTCAGAAATCCTTAAATAAATAACAATTTACTAATCTATTATTTTGAAATTTAGTTCTACTATATTAAAATTAAAGAATTGAAGACTAAAGCAAAAGACGAAATTCTAAGTGAGGGTGTGATCACATGCACGGGATCACCGATCACGTATTAATGGGCCAAAGCGATCCTCGCCGCTGAGGAACCTACCCTAGCTAGCCTGCGGCTTTCTCTAGCTGCCTAGGTGGACGACCCGGAGAAGAAAGCCACAAAGAAACTCCGGGCTTGCTTTTTTCGTCTTCTTTTGCTTTCAGTTTACGATTTTTATTTTTTTATATAATAAACTCATTGGCTAAAGATTTGTAATCATTTTTGGGGAACTTTGGATCTAGTAGTAGAATAAAAGCGCGCCCATCGTTATATATAACAACGCCATGATACAATACAATATTCATGATAATTTACCTTATAACCCTTTTGTTCAAATGTTTGCCAGGTAGGGTTAACGCGTAAGTCAAGACAGAGAAACAAAAAGGTAAAATTAAAGTTTAAATATAGCATCAGTATAGTTTACGACATATGACAATAGTAATAGTTATATGAACTGACGGTAGAGATGTTTCCTTTCAGTTGGTTGCCACTGATATTTTTTTTGTATTTCTTGAGAACCCAAGCCTCCATCTGCGGTTTATTTTCAAATATAGTTATAACTAGATTCAGACTACATCGCTAAAGCAATCATCCGTTACGAAAGAAATATCAGTAAAATTTCGTCCATTACGAAGATATTGTTATAGTGTGTGTGTGTGTGATTGTTATAGTACCGACAAATAAGAACAATTAACTGTGTTTTTGTCGATGATTGTGATTTTGTGCTTTTGGGTTGGCGTTCGGAAAAATAATCTAGGCCCCATCTTTTCCCCGAAAATACCTTATTAAAAAGACCAAATGTCTTGTATCTGTCTAGAAACTTTCAAGATTAGCCATCGAAAAGTTGTTTACGAGATGATCTCGATAACTGCTGCTTTCCGGGTTATTCTGATTGTAAAACTTTGAAGTTTCTACGAAACCCAGACTCAAAGCTACGTAGAAATACCAGCAAAACTCGCTAACTTCTAAATCTCAGACTACCAACTCAGACTCAAACTCCTTACTTCTGTGCAATTTACCTAGAAAGCTTATCAGAAAAGCTGTTATAATCACAGTTCGAGTAATCTACACATCAGAGTAAATGGTTTTAGGTTAGTGTTTTATTACTAATCACTACTATCACTTTTAGAAATAAAAAGGTCGCACTGACTAAAATCAATGTATGGGCTTAGTAACTAATCGCATATAATATAAACGTGAGTGACAAGTAGTAAAATGAGCCTTGAGCGATTGATACATTATCTGCGGTTTAACGTGCTACCAACGGGGCAATAAGAGCACTGAAAACAGAATACTAAAAAGCCATTAATAATTCTAAGTGATTTTCGATTCTGTCAAACTTGACTAATTTTGCATAAATAATGTTGCGCTGTAGATATCCCAAACTTTCCTTTTAGGCACAACAGGCAGATACCAAGCCGAACGCGGTGCGGTGTTTTATAAAATTAATAACTTTAACGTACGAATACTACTTGGTCTTGACTGAATAATCTACTATGTAGTCTATAAAAGCCACTCTTAACGGAGAATAGACAACAAATCAGAACATGTTACTGCGTGCGGAACCCTAAAGGCCAGCGCAGTTGATTTTCTGGTGCCTTAATAAAATCCTCTCCGCTGCGCTCCTCTCTGTCTGCGCTGATCCTAAGAGGCTAACACGGTCAAAAAAGATCAGATGAAGAATATCTTAGTCAATCAAGGATGTTAATATCCAGGTTCCTGGCGATAAATTTATCCAATTCCGTTACTGCTAGACCTCAGAGTTGGTTCTATCTAAAGATTATGAAAAATAAAAGCATAATTAATGCATATAAAAGTTTAAGAGTTTGCACTTATAAGCTAAAATATCGCAGGGCGTATTGGAGTAATAGTACGAAAGTAGAAACTTTGTGCATACGTACAGTTTGAGAACTATTTCTCGTGGCTTGCTTGAAAAGTTTCTTGGTTCATTAATACTAATCTCTTACACGAAACGTACATTTAACTTAAATAAAATTTCGAGATCTAGATATTAATTATGAATGACGTTTTTATTATGCTTAGTGAAAATGCATTAGTTGGCATGCGCGTTTTATATATGCATCTTACTGTTTGTGGTGCAGTCGCTGTGCTGGACTGGCAGGAGTCGGCAATTGAGGGGGGGGCAACTCAGAGCCCTCTCAGGGTACGTATCCCGACCATCTGGGACATGGCGCAAAAGCGTTGCACCGGAGCAGCATACCCGCGTTCCACGTTCTCCCTCTATCAGGCGCCAAGTGAAATCTACGGCAGTCGCTCGGTGCGAGTTTGATATACCCACCCGTAAACACTTTTAACGGGTGGCATGTGTAGGCATTCCCCCTGCCATAACAAAAAAAAGGCTAAGACGTATGGATCACTTGTAGTATGCATTTCAAATGCACAGAGTGTGCAAATAATGTCTCTAGATATTATTATATTATTGCATAAGATGACTTATATCGATTTTTAAAGGTGTAGTCTTTAAAAAACAATATAAGTCATCATACTACACCGCACTATGCAAAATGAATCATTGTGCAGGGTACTTTAGAATCATATAATTGACGGACACAAAGTACAGCCAGAATCACAATAACTACTTATAGGCCACACAAATAGATGACCCGAACGGGAATCGCACCCGGGAACATGAAATGGCGAGGACAATGTTTTAACCACTATGCCAGACGTGAGGAATTCAGGTGGGTCATAAGGACAGGACTCATCGGCCATGAAGCAAATAAAACATACGTTACATCAGATTAAGTATATGTATTTTTTTGTAGATAATAAGATACTCGTATAAGTATCCTACCTATTAGGTTGTTTATATCACGTAAAAGTTAGTAGTCAATTCATTAATATCACAATCAATAATTGAATGTTTGTATGGATTCGTACAGGATTAATCAACAAATATTTTTTCACGGCAACACTCCAATGTACACATAAGAGGAAACTAGTGTTATTGTATACCTTTCATAACAAGACTTAACCACGAATTTGATTTGTGGTCATTAATGAACTAAATATTATCGTCATAAACACCAGGTTTGTTCGTTCAAACAAACTTACAGTACAGTAACATTACCATATCTAATGCCGTGGGGGGTGGGGGGGGGCGTAGAAGTCTTGAATACTGACCTGAGAACAGATAGCAGCGTCTTTACTAAGCCAAAGACTATGCTTTGATTTGACGGGCCTGTTGGCGTGGTTGGCAAATGCTTGCTTTTCACACCGGAGGTCGTGGGTTTGATTCCCACCCAGGACAGATATTTGTGTGCATGAACATGTCTTTTTGTCCTGAGTCTGGGTGTAATTATCTATATAAGTATGTATTTACCAAAGGAAAGTAGTTTATGTAGCATATAAGTTACCTGGTTTCCATAGTACAAGCTCTGCTTAGTTTGGGATCAGATGGCTCTAAATATTGTCCAAGTATATTATTATTATTATTTGCACATTCGTATCTTTAAAACGCACTTCTCGACACTTAAGCAGTCACTCCACCAATAAGAGTCAATTGCATAAAAATGGTACGTCATACAAAGGAAAATTCGTAAGTACAATTTCTATGCAATTGACACATAAGTCACACAAGTCTTCTTCAGGCATTAATGTAAAGCGACAGTTGCACAAAACCTCCCAAAAAACGACCCTCGCATCCCCGTCAGTAATTTGTTCTCCACAGATATACACAGAGTAGTCTGCTCGGCCACCGCGCCTCTGTTTGGCCAAGCCTTGTTGTGATTAAAGAGACAAACAAATAGGTACACCTTATCTTGATTTCACTAATGAAGTGGGACAGTATACCATTATATTTGTGATACTGCTTCGTTGGTCTAGCGGTAGCGTGTTCACCCACAGATAACGAGGTACTGGGTTCAAATCCCGGGTCGGGCCAAAAGTGATTTTGGGACTTTTTTGTAAAAAGAAAAAAGATTCTCAACATCAGCCCGAAGTGTAGGAGTTGGCGGTATTATACCCCCGTGCCTCGGAGAGCACGTAAAGCCGTCGGTCCTGTACCTGACCTCTTTCCGGTCGTGATGCTAGGCATCCCATCGGATCATGAGAGTGATCGAATAGAAAGTGCTCCCGTGTTTGCGCACACACTTGAGCACTATAATATGTCCCGCGCAGATGGCTAATCTCTGTTGAGACTGGCCTCCGTGGCCGAAATTCGGCTAGGAGGACATTATTATTATTATATTTGTGATTGTATACCATTATATTTGTGATTGTTTAGTTGCATTTGTTCTCATAACATACATAGGGTTAGTAAATGGGCCACTTATGAAAACCTCTGGTACAAGACAATCGAAAAAGAGCGTTAACAGCAGTAGATCACATACAAGCAGCCAGTTTACCAGCAATATAATACACAATAATGTTACGACCAGTACACAGTGGTCAGGGATGCACATTATTTTCGTATTGCTCCATATAACTAAGAACCTATTTAAATAATAATAATAATATTTTTTTTATTTCAGACTCAAGATCCATACAACAATATACGTAAAATAAATAATTTGATTAAAAAAAGACAAATTATCACTAATACTAATACTAAATCATCACTACTAGGCAGCTATTGCTAGCCATTGTCTATATGTACTAGTGGCACAAAGTCTGTCGTATAATTCTACAATTATACTATTGCTACACTTACTGATTCTGTCCATGAACGATGCAATACGAGCTCTATGATTATATTCGTACTTTGAAGGAAATAACTGTATCTATAACCAGCTATGATCATACTCCGATATCTTGACTCTGTACAAGTTTAATTTTAATATAAACAAACATTCAATTGATATCGATGATTAATATTGTCGTTGGCAATAATGTTATGTGCCAGGGTGAAAATGTTATCATGTAACCAATAAATCAATTATCGATTTATATTTTATCTTACAGAACTGTCGTCATTACACAGTGTGTATCAATAATAGTATGGGTTACTTAGAGAGATTAATTTATCCATACAGCTGAACAAATTGTTAAAGATTTATTTAAAGTATTGAAATATGTCTTGGCTCGTCTTACAGATATATCACAAGAGTTCTTTTTAAAATTCTGACGATGATTAAGATTTTAACGGGCCCTGTGGCTTGATTGTTAGATGCTTGCCTTTCAAACCGCAGGTCGTGTGTTCGATTCCCACCCAGGGCAGATATTTGTGTACATTAAAATGTCTGTTTGTCTTAAGTCTGGGTGTAATTATCTATACAAATATGTATTTGCAAAAGAAAAGTATTATATGTACCTACCATATCAGTTATCTGGTAACCATAGTACAAGCTCTTCTTAGTTTGGGATCAAATGGCAGAGTGTGAATAATGTCCCAGCGATTTGTGAATTGTCCCAGAAAATTATTATTGAAATGGATATTTTACAAGCTTATTAATGTCAAGGGTATTGTAGTGCGTCCACTATTTGTATTATAGATTATTTATATTGAATACTACATATATTATATTTAAGCATGTTCTGAATTAAGTTTCCGCCTCTTACATACCTCCTAGACTCACGTCTGTTTCCCAGAGGGGTACACAACGGACTTCCACTTGCCATGTATCTTGTACCCCACTTTTGCCTTTTTACTTATGTAGTAATGTTTTAAACAAACGAGAATAAGAGTGATGTGAATTTTTTATAGAAGAACTTATAGATTAAATCAGAGTTAAGACAATATTAAAGTCTATGTAGAATCTATAGTTAGATGTTCTATCTATCAGCGTTTTTTGTCGCAGCAACAATTATGTCACCGCAATGGCGGCATTTGCCCTCGTTATTTATTACCGTTTTGCATCACCCCAATTTAATACCACACTCATTATACATTTTTTTACGATCGACGTCGAAACATGCAACATTATAGCAGAAAACACTCCAATCTTTGATATTACATCACTCCCACAGTGAGCGTATTAATCTCAGTGCTTCAACAAATCACGTAAAATGTAGACATAAAATCTCCACACATACAAGAATGAATGGCAATGCAGCGAATGGGTTCTAGATAACTTGGCTCAAGTTCATAGGTTCAACATATTATTGCTATATAGCTGTATGAGTAATAATGAGTGTGCATTCGCCTTTTACTTGTGAGATATCCTCTCGTGATATAAACATTCTTACACATTTATTTATATACATTCTCCGTGCTATGTATTTGTAACAAGAGGAAAGCTAATACTAACAATTTGCTACAACTTTCTTATAATATATAGAAGATGAATGGAAAAAATCAGAGGTCCGGTGATTAATCAGCGGTTTTGTGATAAATCGACTCGTCAAAAAAGCTTTTACTTACATTGTTCAATATATGTATAGTTAGTCAAGTTAAAAACATTTTAGCTATTGGAAGATCACGTATGTAAGAATTGGAAATATTTTTACTATACCACTATTTTGATTAAATATATTTCATGCTGCTTTGCGAAACATCTTTCTATTTTGGCTTCCAAGCTTTTGTAATCAACCGTATTTTACCTTTATATGGTATTATACGCTCAGTTCCAAGCAAGTTAATGCTCTTTAGGTGCAGGTATGTTTTAAAGATAGCCTGGACTATTACATAAGGTACCACGACGGGTTCGTTTTGCTTTTCACAACAAGCATTTTTTCTGCGATTGCTCGATTGGTGAGAATTTTTGCAAAATCACCACATACTGCATATATCTTCTTCATAGATATGCTTCAAATGCGAACATGGCACAATGTTTTACTTCAGATTATATCATCATCATCATCACAGCTGAAATAATTCCACTGCTGGACAAACCTCCCTCCTGAATCATCTTGGGTATAAGACATATGTAGTCGCCACGCTTGGCATACGGGTTGGCGATCGCAGCAAGATAGTAATGATAATAATGTTCTCCTAGCCGAATCCGGCCACTGCGGCCAGTCTCAATAGAGATTAGCCATCTGCGCGGGACATATTATAGTGCTCAAGTGTGTGCGCAAACACAGGAGCACTTTCTATTCCATCACTCTCATAATCCAATGGGACGACTAGCAACACGACCGGAAAGAGGTCAAGCACAGGACCGACAGCTTTACGTGCTCTCCGAGGCACGGGGGTATAATACCGCCAACTCCCAGACTTCGGGCTGATGCTGAGAAATTTTTCTTTTTACAGAAAAGTCCCAAAATCATTTTTGGCCCGACCCGGGATTTGAACCCAGGACCTCGTTATCTGCGGGTGAACACGCTACCGCTAGACCAACGAGGCAGTCCAAACGCAAGCAAGATAGACATAGTACTCAAAAGGAAACTGCTGCCCATCCTCTGGTAGATATTCCCTCAGGTCGACTTCTACGCCCACCACGAGATGAGATGGGGTGATGATATTTCTTATATTCGTCGCCATCACCACACAGCAAGCAAGCCTGAATTTAATACTTTCCATTTTTACTTGATGATTGATCTCGTTTTCTACCTGCGCTAGACATTAAATCTATCTAATAGCTATTACGAACTGAGGCCTAAAGTGTTATAATGACTAGCTGAAATATTAATAGAATTTCTAAACTTCATTCGATTCATTGAACATCGTCATGGTCTAAAGCGAAGCAAAAATACGGAATATATCCAAAGTAACTATCTTGATGTTTTTCTGTTACTCACTTATTACATTTTATAATTAAGAATAAAAACCTTTTTATTAAAAAAAACTTGAGAGGTGTCAAGGGACAACGGGACGGAACAAAGTTATTTCTTATTATTTATTATGTACAAAAAACCTGTATACACTCAACAAAAATAATCGTCGCGACACCACACTGTTCAATGCGAAATAGAAATGAAAATATCTGGCTTGCTTTATATAAGAGAGAGAGAGAGAGAGAGAGACAGACAGAGAAACATGCGCACGCCGCACAGCTGCAATAAGTGTCGTGACAACTTTTCGTAAGATTTTTTTCCGTCTAGCCCCCTTTCACAACGCGCGATAAGGAACTTCGTTCCAAAACCAAAAAAGAAAACATGATTTAAGTGTGTTCTTTTTATATAAGTGGGTCACCTGATGGTAAGTGTTAACCACTGCCCATGTAGGTACTATCACAACACCAGAGGTGGCGCGAATGCGTTGCCGGCCTTGAAAAGACTACGCAAATAAGATTTTCTGACTCTCCCCTGACTCACACTCAGAAACACAACATTAAATTAGTATCGTTATTATTTAGGAATGTCTTCTGTAAGGTGGAGGTACTTCCCCAGTCGGGCTCCTCTTAGAGCGAATGAACTCAAAAGGGACGCGCTGGAGCAACATAACATGCCGTCCAAGGGCTCCCCTTTCCAGGCACCAAGTGAAGTTTAGACAGGTCAAGTTTAGTCGGCGCAAGGCCGACATATCCATCCGCAGACACTTTTTACAGGTGGCAAGAGTAGGCATTCTCCCTGCCTTAACAAAAATAACAAGTATAAGACTCCTTTCTCCATGTTTTTCTATTCTCTATTTTATTTAAATATGCATTTATATCTTTATCTTAATAAGGGAAAGATGCAAAACAAATAAATATTATGATTATAAGACTTACATAAAAATTTAAGACGATATATATAAGTCAAAAATAATCTTAAGTCCCTAAACATAATTTTTTATAGCATATACGAAATTGGCTATTTAGCCTTACGATACATAAAACATTTTTTTATAATAAGGAACGCATTCATAAAATTATACTAAAACCTTGTATACTTTTGACCATCGGAGGAGTATGTAACTTATTACTTACTGCTTATCGTATGGGCAGTGGTTACCATAGTGTCAGAGTTGTTCAAGCTATCCAGTAGGCCTCTGACATGGCTTAACGACTGTTGTCTAATGATTACAGCTTAAGGGCCCTCCGAAGCACGGTGACGCTCAGCAATTAATCCACTTTGGTGGTCATCCATCTATGGACTGGCCGCGAGCCTAGTTGCTTATCCTCGCCGATTACTTATGGACCCGTGAGCGCATCAAGCTATGAGCCCTTATTACAATTGTAATTGGATGAATAACGGAGGTGATAATAATATTAGTCATGGCACATAATTACACCATAATGTGATGTCTAAAATGAAGACTCAGCAGTCACCAGTTAAGTTCAGAATGTACGAAGCTCACGTGTACAATTATTACCGGTCACCAGTGTAAGTAGAGAATGTATGACGCTCACGTGTACAAAGTGCCTGAGAACAACTAGTACGCAATAACTTTAGCTCTTGTTACAAAGCATGCCAACTGCTAGGTCCTTTGTAGGAGAAATTAAAAATAAACCGTAGGTAATACGTTAATTGTTACCAGTTTGATTGTAGTAATCCACCGTTTAAAATCTATTCTGCGAAACAAATTTAATAAAGATATTGGTATCTACACAACCACACAATATTAATAACACCTTTTCTGATATTATGTCTGATGAAATTTCTTGTTAAATTGTTGTTTATTAATTGTTGGTAGATTATTTTTACAAACATTCAATCAAGGTACACTAAGGACACAAGCATTTATGAATCACACTAAACAGTTGTTATAAATTCAGTATGATATAAACAAAAAATGGGAAAATATTTTCTGCATAAAATAGTCCCGAATTAAAATAGACTAGGTAGATTGTGCTCAATTATCTTTCATAGTAATGGTTGCAATTTGTTTCTACCATTAGTGTCATATCAGTCAGAAAATATTGTCCCATTTTTTTATTTATATCATACTGAATTTATATCATAATTGACAAAATGCATAATTGTGACTTTAAAAAATACGTAACATATCACTACTTATCGGTATTTTTAAATACCACAAATTTTTCCGGATTTTTCCCCGCATGTTAGAATTACCCATGAGCAACTTTGCATGAAGAGTCCTTCATAGATATGCTTCAAATGCGAACATGGCACAATGTTTTACTTCAGATTATATCATCATCATCATCACAGCTGAAATAATTCCACTGCTGGACAAACCTCCCTCCTGAATCATCTTGGGGATAAGCCATATGTAGTCGCCACGGTTGGCATACGGGTTGGCGATCGCAGCAGGATAGTAATGATAATAATCTCCTCCTAGCCGAATCCGGCCACGACGGCCAGTCTCAATAGAGATTATCCATCTGCGCGGGACATATTATAGTGCTCAAGTGTGTGCGCAAACACAGGAGCACTTTCTATTCCATCACTGTCATAATCCGATGGGACGACTAGCGACACGACCGGAAAGAGGTCAGGCACAGGACCGACGGCTTTACG
This sequence comes from Pseudoips prasinana, assembly GCA_951640165.1. Classification (NCBI taxonomy): domain Eukaryota; kingdom Metazoa; phylum Arthropoda; class Insecta; order Lepidoptera; family Nolidae; genus Pseudoips; species Pseudoips prasinana. Next base: position 18,931,193 of record OX621245.1, read on the forward strand.
TGCTCTCCGAGACACGGGGGTATAATACCGCCAACTCCCAGACTTCGGGCTGATGCTGAGAAATTTTTCTTTTTACATAAAAGTCCCAAACTCGCTTTTGGCCCGACCCGGGATTTGAACCCAGGACCTCGTTATCTGCGGGTGAAATATTAATAGAATTTCTAAACTTCATGCGATTCATTGAACATCGCCATGGTCTAAAGCGAAGCAAAAATACGGAATATATCCAAAGTAACTATGTTGAAGTTTTCTGTTACTCACTTATTACATTTTATAATTAAGAATAAAAACCTTTTTATTAAAAAAAACTTGAGAGGTGTCAAGGGACACCCGGATGGAACGAAGTTATTTCTTATTATTTATTATGTACAAAAAACCTGTATACACTCAACAAAAATAATCATCGCGACACCACACTGTTCAATGCGAAATAGAAATGAAAATATCTGGCTTGCTTTCTATAAGAGAGAGACAGACAGAGAAACATGCGCACGCCGCACAGCCGCAAAAAGTGTCGTGACAACTTTTTGTAAGATTTTTTTCCGTCTAGCCCCCTTTCACAAGGAGCTGTAATATGCTGGGTGTTCAGGTGTTGTGAATAAAAACATATCTTACTCGTTCCGAGTCATTTTATTGAATACCAAAAATATTAAACATAAAGTACAATAATGTTCTAATTACGCAGCACCTAAGTTCAAGTTGCAACCTATGCAATATTCGCACACGTATACCTATTTTAACTAATTGACAAAGAAATCTATAATATTATATTTCATTACATTACAACTGCCCCGAAAAATGTCTGTTGCCACCTTCCCCTTTTTAAGGAGAAAAAAAACTTACAAAATATCAAATTTAAAATATTATACCTACCCAATTATTTCATATAAGTATTTTTATATAAACCAAATATATTTAAAATTATTTATAACAATTAAGAATACAATAAAAGCTTAATGCTAACTAAAATACCTTTTAGTGTTATTCTTATGTATAATATATTCTTTATTATCCTTTAAGATCTTAACATTAGGTGAAACTTCCTCAATAACTTCATAGGGACCGTTATATATGTTTTGAAGTTTATTACCTATTTGGTTTTTTATAAGAATTAGGTCACCCCTTTGGTAAGTTATGGAGTAAGTTTTTTTGTCATACATAAGTTTTCTTTTAAATTTATTTGTTAACAAATTCTGCTGGGCATCGTATTGTGCTCGCTGTAGACGATATTTCATTTCTTTTGGGTAATCATTGTAATTATACAAAGGTTCAACTGAAGTTCCAAAATCTGACGGCAATTTACAACATTTACCAAACACTAACTCAAATGGTGATATTTTGTTTCTGAATGCACTGTAGTATTGTAAGAGAATGACCAAAATGGTAACCAATCACTCCAATCAATATTATTCCTACCACACTGAATTCGAAGATATGAGCCTAAATGTCTGTGACTGTTTTCTAATGAGCCTATAGTCTCATGGTGATAAGGTGTGGAATTTAAATGTTCTATTTTTAATATTTTACACACATTTTCCATAATATTACACAAAAACTCTGTACCTTTATCTGTAATGATTTGTTTAGGTACTCCGTATCTCAAAATAAAATTCGAAACGAAGACTCTGGCTACTGATTCGGAATCCTTACTCTGCATGGGATATGCCTCTACGAATTTAGATAAGTCACATTGCAATGTTAAGATGTACTTATTATTGTTGATATCAGTCGGTAATGGACCCATAATATCTAACGCGACACGTTCAAATGCTGAACTTGCAGTATTTGTTATAACCATCGGCTCTTTTACAAGACGATTAGGGAATTTATTATATTGACATTGTTGACACTTTTTTACGTAATTAATGACATCATTCGTCATACCTGGCCAGTAGTAATATCTTTTTAAATTGCCTATCATTCTATTTATCCCTGCATGTCCACTAGTGGGTAACAAATGAAAGTCATTCAATATTATTTTTTTATCCTCGTGATTAAAAATTTTAATTATATCTCTTGTAATTAAAATTCTGGGTAACTTAATTTGCAACTTTTTCATATGACTTGCAAGTATTTTTATATTTGTTGCATTTTCTCTATTCTTAATAATTAATATTTCATTTATATTTTCTTTTTCGCACAACGATCCTAAGTCTCTCGCTAACTCCGACGGGGTAGATAACGATCGAGTATTTAGGTATATAGTACAACGCGAAGGTGCATAGATGCAGTATTCTATCCCAGAACAGTGAGAAATCAATTTACTAAAATCTTTGTCATTTATAAAAACTAATTCTATCACATCCTTGGGTTTTTTAAGAATTTCCACAGTCTCAGGTTGATCAGGCCTGCTACTGGTAGAACATTCTTCAGTCAAATTATTGTTATCAGTAGATATCTGAGACGTTAACTTTTTTGTTTGTGCTCTCGTCAGTACAGAAACTACTTGTTCTCCAATAGATTTTAAATCATCACAGGTCATTGTCATAGGGATTCGACTTAATGCGTCTGCAGCTGCATTATTTCGCCCTGGGATGTACACAATTTCAAAGTCATATTCTTCAAGATACAGTCTAAACTTCGTAAGTCTACTAGAGGGATCCTTTAAACTAAATAAATATACTAATGGCTTATGATCGGTAAAGATTTTAAACCTTCTGCCATACAGATATGGTCTAAAATGCCTTACTGCCCATACTATAGCTAGTAATTCTAAGTCAATTATAGGGTATCTACTTTCTGCGGACGTTAAGTTACGACTCGCGTAAGCAATTACGTGACCATTACTATTAGACAAAACCGAGCCTAATCCAGTCTTACAAGCATCTGTTCGCAGCTGAAAAATATTCGTTTCCGAAAAGTCAGGATACTGCAATACGGGCGGTGATATTAAAGCAGATTTTAACTCGTGAAAAGATTTGTCACATTCGGACGTCCATTTAAACTCTACATTCTTTTTACATAATTTATTTAATGGGTACGCAATATTAGCAAAGTTAGGTATGAAACGTCTATAATAATTAGCAAACGCTAAGTAGCGCTTGACGTCATCTGAGTTCGATGGCACCGGATAATTGCACAAGGCCTTAATTTTGCTGTCGTCAGGAAGAATGCCATGTGATGTTATTCTATGACCTAAATATACTATTTCAGTGCGCAAAAATTCACATTTTATTGGATTTAATTTTAAATTGACTTTTCGTAAGCGTTCTAAAACTGTAATTAAGTTTTTATTATGATTTTCCATCGTTTTTCCTATCACAACACAGTCATCAAGGTAAATAAAGGCTTTTTTATAATTAATACCTGACATAGCAATAGTCATCAATCTTGAGAACACACTGGGAGATGTTTTCAAACCCATAGGTGAACGCTTCATTTGATACATTTTATCAGTAGTGAAGGCTGTGTATTTTCGTGAGTTTGGATCTAACTCTAACTGGTACATTTTGTTTACACTGAATGCTGTATACTTTCGCGAATTTTCCTCTAATGATAACTGATAATAGCTTTGTGAAAGGTCCAGTTTTGAAAAATAAATACTACCTGACAGAGAATCTAAGATATCTGTTATATTTGGTAACGGAAATTTATCATCCTTAATTTGGTTATTTAACTGTCTGTAATCAATAACTAGTCTCCATTTCTTTTCATTAGATCTATCCGACTTTTTAGGGACTAGCAAGACTGGGCTGGACCACTCCGATGTGGTTTCTTCTATTATATCGTTTGCTAACATTTCATCTATTTGTTTTTGCACCTCCTTTTTCAGGGAATGAGGAATCCTATAAGGCTTTATATAAGTGGGTGTAACGTTGTCTTTTAAAGTTATTGTATGTGTCATTATGTTTGTGGTTGTTAATTTGTCACCTGGAAGATGAAAAACGTCAGCATATTTTGCACAAATATGTTCGATGCTACGTTTCTCCTCTGAGTTCATATTCGATAAATTCAATAACTCAAATAATGTTTTAACGCGATTTACGCTATTTGTATTTTCCGAAAAATTACAAATATCAAAGTTATTTATGTCGTAAACAGTAAGATCTTGAAAATCACACTCTACTTCGTTATCCGTAGTATTTAATATTCTTAACGGGATGCGACCATTATTTGGTTGCGAAATAATACCAGCGACGAAAACTCCTTGCTGGATTTCTTTTGATAAAACTACACAGTCACATGTCGACGTAGTTGGGATGAACCTTAATACTTCGCACCGAGGCGGTATCGAATGTCTATACCTGGCATTATAATGAATTTCAATAGGAATATGTTTATTATTCTTATAAAGTTGTAATATACTATCTCTATAGTTAATAATTGCTTCATAACGCTGTAAAAAATTATCTCCTAATATTCCATTTGCAGTGCAAGACATATTCTTAAAAACATAAAATTTTTCACTAAATACTTCGTTATTATAAAATAAGTTTAGAAAAATGTAGCCTTCTGACTCTAACCTACCACTTACGCCTCTAATGCTTATTCTATCACTACGCAATTGTTGCAACAACTTACGGTTTTTACTAAGCCATTCGTACTTTAGTACACAAAGACTGGCTCCGCTATCAACTAAAAGATTAATCACTTCATTATCCACTAAAAATCTTACAGTACTACTATTATTAAAATTAAAAATAAAATTTTGCGAATTAACGAAAAAAATCGTTCGTTGCGACATTGGGAGTTACAATTTCGCGCGAACTGGTATTGCTAGTCGACTCATCGTGGGTAGTGTGCTGAACTTGGACAGAGGGTCTGTTTGACTTAATGCCGTAATGCCTATTATTTTGACCTCTATGAAAAGTTCTACCGCGGCCACGATTAAACTGTCCGCGATGCGACGGTATGTTACCCGACGCTGCGCCCGGTGATCTCGCGTTACCGTGGTTGTAATTAAATGGATTATAGTTATTATTGTAATGTCCTCGAAAACGGTTATTAAAGTTTCTATGCCCGCGATTGGAGTAACTATGACGCTTAATGTTCATAATTTGGAATGACGAAGACAAGGATTGTTCGTCCATGGCAGTCCTGATAGCTTCCGGTAAAGATTGAAAATTTCTAGCCGCTATAATGGTACTCAATCTGGGGTCACTCAAACCGTCTGCGAAACGTTTTATGGCAATTCTTTCATTAGTGGTTTTGAAAGCATCGTAAGAATTGGGGCTATTTTCTGATTGGGCAATAGTTAAATTAACAAACAATTTTTCCAATTCATTGCCAAATGACTCAATGGAACGATTACCCTGCTTACACTGGTGTAATTTCCATTGTAATGCTACCTGGGATTTATTTTGTATTAAAAATTTATGCATGTCAGCTAAAAGGTTATCGACGGTGTCGTAAGTCGATTTCATACGCAATTTTGCACTTTCAGAAAGTCTAGTTTTAAGAACAAAATTAATTAATTCTTGCGATGACGAATCTAGGATCATTTTATTATACAACTCAATACAACCAATGAGTGACTTACTAACAGATTCCTGTCCAGACATTACTGGCAACAATGAAATTGCAGTTTTTAAGTCAAATTCTTTTTTTGTAGACATTTTGACTTGCTTAGCCTCTTCAAAAGTAGATAAAGTAATTATTTTATTATATAAAATATGTACGTCGCTTATTATTTTATGAATAGCAGTGATATCACTTGTACTAATTTCCTTGCGTTCTATTCCTAAGTGCAACAGAGACAAAATACTTTCAAAGGAGGAATACAACTTTTTCGCTTCACTTATCTTTGTCTGACCAAGATTTAGTTGCCTTCTTTCAGGTCCTAATTTAACTAAATAATCTCTAAGATAATTTAACGAATTACGGATTTCATGTAACTGTATAATCAAACTAGACATAATATTTAACTAGATAATAAAAATGCATATCTATTTACGTAATATAGGTTAAGAAAAATGAAAATTACATACTTCTAAAGATAAAATAGCTAATAAAACATAACCTTTACGTTGGACTGCGCGTAGACCGGTACAAGCACGTGGCTGGTGAGGAGTTGGGCTGGCGCTGACGTGGCGTTGTGTACCTCGTGGCGACACTGCTGATGACTTGGGCTGCAGTTACGTGTGTTGACGGTTTGGGCCGGGCTATACCCTGGACACCTCCAAACCTTCTTTCTTCTTTCTTGTTATACGGCAGTCGTGGTCAGGTCAGCACGAGAAATAGTGGCCAAGTTATTTCTGTTCAGTTCTCGTTGCAAGTTGCGTACGTGGTGCTTGTTGCATTTCTTGAGGACGTAGTATACAACGGCGATACATAATATAACTATAGCTATGGTGACCAAGAATTCTATGGACTCCAAGCGTTCTGTGTGGTATTGCGATGTCGTTGCAGAAGCTTGTCCGTTGGCATTCTGTGCGATCACAACTTGCTCTTTTGACGCAGATTTTCCCATGGTATGTCTTGAAATCTTCTATATTGTAATCTTCTTCCTTGAAATCTTGATTTATATGTTCTTTAGACGGTGCCAAAGGCAAGGGTCGCCATGTAATATGCTGGGTGTTCAGGTGTTGTGAATAAAAACATATCTTACTCGTTCAGAGTCATTTTATTGAATACCAAAAATATTAAACATAAAGTACAATAATGTTCTAATTACGCAGCACCTAAGTTCAAGTTGCAACCTATGCAATATTCGCACACGTATACCTATTTTAACTAATTGACAAAGAAATCTATATATTTCATTACATTACAGAGCGATAAGGAACTTCATTCCAAACAAAAAAAAAATAGATGATTTAAGTGTGTTATTTTTATATAAGTGGGTCACCAGATGGTAAGTGTTCACCACTGCCCATGTACTCTCGCAACACCAGAGGTGTCGCGAGTGCGTTGCCGGCCTTGAAAATACTACGCAAATAAGATTTTCTGACTCTCCCCTGACTCACACTCAGAAAAACAACATTAAATTATTAACGTTATTATTAAGGAAGGTCTGCTGTAAGGTTACTTCCCCATTCGGGCTGCTCTTAGGGCGAATGAAGCTGACTACCTTTACAAATATTTCAACATGGTTACTTAGGATTAATATTTTAGCTAGTCGTTCTTGCATTTTAGGCCTCTGTTCACACTAGTATATTTTTAGGGTTCCGTACCCAAAGGGTAAAACGGGACCCTATACTACTAAGACTTCGCTGTCTGTCTGTTTGTCTGTCTGTCCGTCCGTCTGTCACCAGGCTGTATCTCATGAACCGTGATAGTTAGACAGTTGAAATTTTCACAGATTATATATTCCTAATGCCGCTATAACAATAAAAAAAAATGTGAGCCGTCACGGGACGCCTGGCAGATGTGAAACATCGACATTATTTTGTAAAAGTAATATGCAGAAAAGAACATATTGTGATAGGAACTAAATATGTCATAATGATAAAATAAAAAGTCGATTGCGCATGGCGACGTGTCGCCACACCGTACACACTACTATCGTATAGCGTGGCGACGCGTCGCCACGGCATGCCTCGCCACGCCAGAAATCCGTTTTACGTGCGGCTATAGATGTTTCACATAAAAACTAAAAATAAAATAAAATAAATATTTAAGGGGGCTCCCATACAACAAACGTGAAATTTTTATCTATAGCCGCACGTAAAACAGATTTCTGGCGTGGCGACGCATGCCGTGACGCATGCGCAATCGAGTTTTTATTTTATCATTATGACATATTTAGTTCCTATCACAATATGTTCTTTTCTGCATATTACTTTTACAAAATAATGTCGATGTTTCACATCTGCCAGGCGTCCCGTGACGGCTCCCATTTGCTCGTTTTATAGATAACGGTACGGAACCCTTCGTACGCGAGTCCGACTCGCACTTGGCCGGTTTTTAAAGACTAGAGCAGATTGAGGACAAGATGAGAAAAATTTAAGACTGTTACCAAAAAGGCTGTTTTCAAAGTTTATAAAAGAGTTGACGGGTTTAAATATCTTGAAAATAAACCGATCTAAACCCGTACTACGTATCTAGTAGAAGCGATAGTAGCATTTGGGCGATAATTGCTTATCACCGCTAATTAACGCCCAAATTTCATTATTAACTCGTATCATTTATCATTGGTACATAATAGACAGTAGCGATTTAAGAGCATTTATTGCGCAATCGCTAGGCTTTTGCTAGGCACAAAATAAGCCCGCCAACCTCCGGAAGCAGAAACATTGCGGAATTAAATTTTAAGTACATTAATAAATTTGTGGAAGGTTTGCGGAGACAGTGGCGTCGTCGCAGCTTAGCTCGGTGCATAATGGCAAAGATAATGATGTCAAGAGGCGGAAGAAGCAATTACGACCTCGAGCCGTTTGCAATCACGTCGAGATATTTCTCAGAAAACAACACTGCTCCAAGACAATTCCGTGATTATATTCCTTCAGAATATTATTGTGGTAAATATCTCCCATTTCTGTCTCGTAGAAAGAAAATCTGTTGTCTTATAACGTATCTAAGCGGACGATAAAAATGCGACAGCTATAAAATAGGTACAATGTTGAGTAATACTAGCTGTGTACTGAATTTGTGGCGTCTTTCAATTTCCAATTGTGAAGTTTACTCCTTATAAACTAGAAATGAAGCATGTTTAATGCTGATTATGTTGTAGGATTATACGCTCTCAGCCAGTTGCGCACCAATGCACGCAGTTAGCCTATAGATGGATAACCGTCAAAGTGGTTTAATTTCGAGCGCCTCCATGGTTCGGAGGGCAAGTTAAGCTGTCGGTCCCGGTTCTTGTCGTTAGACAACAGTCGATAAGCCATGTTAGAGGCCTACGGGGTGGCTTGAACAACTCTGTCACCAGGGTAACCACTGCCCATACGATAAATAAAGAAGTTGTATAGCATTAGGTTGTAAAAATCCATGTCCATGACAAACGCAAAGTTCCGAAACTACTCAACGTAACAAGTTGAGATATTGGATTTTGATTTATGGGTATTAGACATAATGTGGTAACAGAAGAAGTTTCCTCTGGGAAGCCAGCGATCTATTTGTAGCACAATCGCTGTGCCCGACTAACGGGATCCCGGGAGGACAAACCAAACCTTCTCTCCTTCTCCTTCCAGGGTGCGTGTGCCAACCACCTGTGGTATGACTCAAAAGGGACGCACTGGAGAAACATAACTTGCGCTCCAAGGGCTCCCCTTTCCAGGCACCAAGTGAAGTTTAGACAGGTCAAGTTTAGTGGGCGCAAGGCCGACATATCCTTCCGCAGACACTTTTTACAGGTGGCAAGAGTAGGCATTCTCCCTGCCTTAACAAAAATAACTAGTATAAGACTCTTTTCTTCATGTTTTTCTATTCTCTATTTTATTGAAATAAGCACTTATATCTTTATCTTAATATGGGAAAGATGCAAAATAAATAAATATTATGATTATAAGACTTATATAAACATTTCAGACGATACTTATTAAGTGAAAAATAGTCTTAAGTCCCTAAACATTTGATAGCATATACTAAATTGGCTATTTAGCCTTACGATACATAAAATATGTTTTATAATAAGGAACGCATTCATAAAACCTTGTATACTTTTGACCATCGGAGGAATATGTAACTTATTACTGTTATCGTATGGGCAGTGGTTACCCTAGTGTCAGAGTTGTTCAAGCTATCCAGTAGACCTCGGACATGGCTTAACGACTGTTGTCTAATGATTACAGCTTAAGGGCCCTCCGAAGCACGGTGACGCTTAGCAATTAATCCACTTTGGTGGTCATCCATCTATGGACTGGCCGCGAGCCTAGTTGCTTATCCTCGCCGATCACTTATGGACCCGTGAGCGCATCAAGCTATGAGCCCTTATTACAATTGTAATTGGCTGAATAACGGAGGTGATAATAATATTAGTCATGGCACATAATTACACCATAATGTGATGTCTAAAATGAAGACTCAGCAGTCACCAGTTAAGTTCAGAATGTACGAAGCTCACGTGTACAATTATTACCGTTCACCAGTGTAAGTAGAGAATGTATGACGCTCACGTGTACAATGTGCCTGGGAACAACTCGTACGCAATAACTTTAGCTCTTATTACAAAGCATGCCAACTGCTAGGTCCTTTCCATTGTAGTATTCCACCGTTTAAAATCTATTCTGCGAAACAAATTTAATAATGATATTGGTATCTACACAAACACAATATTAATGCCACCTTTTCTGATAATATGTCTGATGAAATTTCTTGTTAAATTGTTGTTTGTAGCTTGTTGGTAGACTATTTTTACAAACATTCAATCAAGGTACACGAAGGACACAACCATTTATGAATCACACTAAACAGTTGTTATAAATTCAGTATGATATAAATAAAAAAATGGGAAAATATTTTCTATCAGTCAGAAAATATGTTCCCATTTTTTTCATTTATATCATACTGAATTTATATCATAATTAACAAAATGCGTAATTGTCACTTTAAAAAATACGTTACATATCACTACTTATCGGTATTTTTAAATACCACAAAATTTTCCGGATTTTCCCCCGAAGGTTATAATTACCCATGGGCAACTTTGGATGAAGAGTCTGGAAGTTGGCAGTGTTATTATACGCCAGTGCCTTGTTGACCACATATATTTATTTATTGGACTCAACTTAATTCTACCATTACAGGGAACCTAATGCGATAAAAAAGTTACAATTCAATTGCGTATAATGTACATTTCTAAACAACTAATAACATACAATCAAATAAAGCTACCAGTCTCACGCCTAATTTCTTTTCATTCGTTTCGGGCAGCTAGTTGGATTATATAAGGGAATAGAGAGTACACTTATGTTTCCGCATACACTTCTGCATTATAAATATCCTGCTTAGTTGTCTAGTCCCCGTTGAGATTGGCTACTGTGACGACCTTCTTGGCTGCACACCTTCGTTCGTCCAATAGTTTTAAAAAGAAATAATTAAAAAGAAATCGTTTGAAAATAGTTCGAAATGAAAACAAAATTCTTTTCTAACAGTCAGTCTACGGATGAACTCTATAGGGTAGAGAGCCCTGTTACCTATCATAGTAAAATTGAAGAAAATATACAACCGATTACCCAACTTCAACAACTACCCAACAGTGTATCATTTCCAATATTAACAAGATCCTGAAGACGATCTGGAGCAGCAGAACGCCATACTACCATAGCCAAAATAAGGTTAAAAGCATTACTATTTGTAATGCTTTAACTACAAAAATCATTATTACGAGTACCTCAGGAAATTACAATGTGAGAATGAGTAGAGCAAATAATATTAACATTTTACCATTTAGTTTAACAACCCTGTTTAAACATTAAACATATTGTAATTACCAGCGGCTTCCACACTAAGCAAAGCTTGTATTCAGGATGCTAACTATGTACATGGTTTACATAGTTTTAAGCCACGGTACCTACATATTTTTTTTTGTGTTTACAAATTATTTCGTTCAAATTAGTTGACATTAATAATTTCTTAATAGTAAAGATATTAGTAACCCGAGCTATATTAAACCAAATAATGTTTTGATTAAAGTTGTTCGATTGTTGTTTGATTAATATTGTATTAGTGTTAATGTTGAAAAGAAGACAATAATAATTTAAATAATATTATGATATAATTATAATAAACACAATATAGTATATGAATATATAATTGAAGAATATGTGTTATATATATGATACCAAACGCCTCCCAAACGGCTGAACCGATTTGTATGAAATTATATGTGTATATCGGGTAGGTCTGAGAATGGCCAACATCTATTTTTCATACTATGTGATAAGGGTGACCCACCCCTAAATATTTATTTGAATGTATTTGTATTTTTTTATTTTATTATGTATTGGCATTGAAAAATACATACAACCCTAAATTTCTATCTTTGTACTACCAACCCCTACCCTTTTGGTGTTTTTGATGAAATAGTTTTGTGCATTTCATTGGGTCCATCGATAAATTGGTATTAGGTGGCGCTGCGATGATATTCCGGGTTTTAATTATATTGTTAATGCAGTACAACGTTTGCGGGTCAGCTAGTATAACTATATAATAGAGTATATTTACATGATTTACATTGACCTGTTACTAGTTTTATTGTTTCATATTCAGTCACCGTAGCCTAATTGGTAGTGCTCCTGCCTACGAAGCTAGTGGCCCTGGGTTCGAATCCCGGTAAGTGCAAATATTTATGTGGTGAGCACAAATATTAGGTCTTTACCTATGAAATTGCCGTTCTGCAGTACTGGCCATTTCAAATCAAAATAATTTTTGTTTGGCTAAGAATTCTAATTTCAAATTAATTTTATTTTAAAAACATGGATTCTTTTTTCCAAAAGTAGTCATTTCTTTATTGATTAGTGTTACATTTTCATCGCATTTCAATCTTTTTCGTCATCATGGATACGTTAAAAATTCGAGTAATTATGGAATATGAGTACCGTCGTGGCAGCAACGCGGCACAAGCGGCACGCAACATCAACGACGTTTACGGAGCTAACACTACAAACCAACGCACCACCTGTTATTGGTTTGCTCGCTTCCGTTCTGGAAATTTCGACCTGAAAAATGAACCTCGCGGTCGTCCGAAGACTTTGGTCGACAATGACGAATTAAAGGCGGTTGTGGAAGCTGATGATACACAATCTACGGCTGAATTAGCAGCAGCTTTCGACGTTAGCGTCAAAACAATATTGGTCCATTTGCGTCAAATTGGCAAGGTAAAAAAGCTTGACAAATGGGTGCCCCACGAACTCAATGATCGCCAGCGCGAAGTACGCGTCGAGACGTGCCTTGCACTGCTCAACAGACACACAAATGAAGGAATTTTGAACCGCATTGTTACCTGCGATGAAAAATGGATTCTGTTTGATAACCGCAAGCGCTCAGCAGAAAAGTGATGGTCACTGTTTGGTGGTCTAGCGCCGGTGTGATTCATCACAGCTTCTTACCAAACGGGGTGAGCATTACTGCAGATGTGTACTGTGAAGAACTGAGCACAATGATGGAGAAGCTGGCGCATCTCCAACCAGCATTGGTCAATCGCTCGTCTCCGCTGCTCCTGCACGACAACGCGCGACCTCATACTGCACAGCAGACGGTCTCCAAGTTGCAAGAACTGGGGTTGGAAGCTCTCCGTCATCCGCCCTACTCACCAGACCTTGCGCCTACAGACTACTACTTTTTCCAGAATTTGGATAACTTCTTGGCGGGAAAAAAATTCAATACCCGAGAGGCAGTACAAAATGCCTTTGAAGAATTTGTTGCCTCCCGTCCAGCTGATTTCTTTAAGAAGGGCATCAATAAACTGCCACTGCGATGGCAAAGATGCATTGATTGCATGGGTGATTACTTCGATTAATACAAATAAAAAAATTCATGAAAAAAATTCGTTTAAATTTTTTCATACAAAACGGCAATTTCATAGGTAAAGACCTATTATTTGTTTCTGAGTCATGGATGTTTTCTATGTGTTTAAGTATTTATCTATCTATATAAGTATGTATATCGTCGCCTGGTACCCATAGTACAAGCTTTGCTTAGTTTGGGGCTAGGATGATCTGTGTGACATTGTCCCTAGATATTATTATTGTTATTATTATTATATTATGATCTGTTGTAGATAACGATGCTGGTTGTGTGATTAACTAAAAAAAATAGTATTAAGCAAATTACACAATTGTTAGTTGTCTCAAATAAAATAAAAATAAAATCATATCATCATGTGTATCATTATTGGTAACTAATAATGATAAACATGATCTATATGTCGCAGGGATATGATGAAAACAGGGATTTGGCCAAATCCCTAAGAGATTTGATCAAATCACGGAGGATGTTAAAATAACAACACGATTTTATCATTTCCCTAAGCAAATCTGGTGATTTGTTAAAAACCTAAACTGATTCAGTGAAATGATAATATAATTATAAGATATGGTTCGGGAGTTCTATGCTTATTATGCCAAAAAGAAGAGAACATTAAAAAACAAAGGGAAGATACTTCACAAAATTTAAAAAGATCTGCTGATAAAATGAAAGAAGCTTGTTCGAAGAAATTCAAGGATGTTTTAGTTGGTTCCACCGTTTTGGTTGATGTACCAAAAGTAGACAGAGGTCCACTAGATGTAAATAGTATTACGGGCATTGTATTAGATACTAAAAACAATTTATTTCAAATTGGTACTTGGGTTGGCATCATAAGAGATTGGCTTCCTAGAAACGCTCTTCAATTGTCTACAGTTACTTTAACCGATTCAGTTCCATCGACTAAGCTGAGTTTTCCTGAAATTGTGCGAATAAATGTGTCTGTAAGAAAAATAATGTTCTATGTAAGTAATTCACGCCGCTACAAATCTGCTACGTTTTTTTAATAAATGATCATTACAAATAAGCATATAATAGGTTAAGTTATTCAATTTTTAAAATATTTTTCGTATGTTTTTCAAATAATTATGTTCTAGTGGTAATTTATGAGATCAATATTGCATTGTAGGACGCCTGATTATTATAATTATGTAGGTAATCTAACAAAATAAACGTTTAAAATACCACAGAAAAGTTATTTTTGTCATTTCACTGAACCAATTTTGGGATTTGTTCAAATCACTAGATTTCTTTAGTGGGATTTGTCAAATCACCAGATTTGCTTAGGGAAATGATAAAATTGTGTTGTTATTTTAACATCTTCCGTGATTTGACCAAATCCCTTAGGGATTTGGCCAAATCCCTGTTTTTATCATATCCCTGCGACATATACATATAATAAAATCGTAGAAAAGTCAAAACTGTACATTTAATTTTTTTTAAAGGATACTTGAGGCGTGATGTACAATCGATATCGAAGCCAAAAATATAGTTTTTAGAATTTATATCTGTGTGTCTGTACGTATGTACGGGCTAAACTCAAAAACTACTGCATGGATTTACTTCAAATTTTGCATGAATATTACTAAGAGGTCGGGTCAACATATAGGCTACATATTATCACGCTATCACTTACGGGGGAGGAGCTATGATAATTTATAAAATTTAACGCGGATAAAACCGCGGGCCACAGCTAGTTCATTTAATAACGAAGAGAGACAACTGGTTATCACTCATTTGGCTTCAAAAGCTGTTTTTTCCTTCACGACACATGAAACTAAAGTCATGTAATTTCAAACATTTATATATGAAAACACGTAAAATTATTTCGAAACGTAAATTTCATGTAAAGTTTGTATTTCCTTCTCTATTTAATTACATTCTTAAATGAAACATGTACTGAATTCTAAATCTAGGTTAGAAATGAGCCTCGTAACGAAGTCCCAACATTTGCAGAAGCCATTACGTTCCTAACCACAGTATTTCACAGCGATGCAAGAAATAATAAAGCAAAGCATAAGTATTAATTTACGCCTGAGTAATAGTATGTCAAGATTGTCAAGTAATCCGCTTAAAGTAGATAATGTATTCTCGTAAAATAAAGTCGAGTTAAGTCTCAAAGTAATTTGTATTATTTCGCTTCATGTTTTGCTTAATTATTCGCTACATCCAGACAGGCAGGTGCGACGAATCTGTATTTATTTGCATTAAAAATAAATTTGCCGAGAGGTTTGCGTAATTCAGGATTATGATCCGACAGCTGTGTCAGACAAATTCGAATTTGCGGATTAAGTCTTAATTTTCCTATCAACTTGATTAATAGGTTAACCGGTAGCGTATGTGGTGCCAAGAAAAATCCCGAATGATTACAGCCAGGTTATGATTTGATGGTAATATATTACGCACATTGTCGGATTTGCAGTCTTGGCCGATCTAGGCCCCAGGTTATGTGCCGCCCCTTTCTCAGCATCCATCATATAGACCAGGTAGATAATGCATTTACTTTATTGCCAACTTTTATAATTTTTACATATATATTATAATACGTAAAAAAGTTTTCTAGGAAGATTAATGCTATACGTTGCGGTGTAGTGCGGCCCGCCATAATATGCACACCCTTTTAAATATTTTGGTACTTTGCATTTGAGTTATTTCTTGCTATCATCTGTGATTTTTTATTCACGATTTGCTGCCCCTAATATCTGGCCGCCCTTGGCCCGGGCCTACTGGGCCTTAGGTCAAATCCGCCACTGACTTTAGCTCAGAATGTATGCAATACATAGACCAATATAATCATTTGAATCCACGTGTGCCGTAGCGGTTAAGACACTCAGACCTCATCATTTCATGTGGCGGGTTCGATTCCCGCACACGATAACTATTTATGTGACCCATATTTTTTATTACATGTCGTTTACAGTTAGCCTAAGTGGCTTTCACTGCTTCACCTGACAATTTTTGCGTGTGCTTTATGTCTGTTATTTATATGTTAGTAAAGTACCTCTCGATATAGGAATTTATTGCAAAGCGCGGGCGAATTCTCTTAAAAAAATAAGAACATAACACAATAAAACATCACAATACATTTATTTTATTTCATTTTATTTGAGAAAATAGAATAGAATAGAATACATTTATTTGCCAGTAGTACAAATAAACGATATTACATTACAAATAACACGTATTAGTAAAGTAAGTACATAAGACAAAATCAATGCAATAACTACAACATTTTCCACGTATTTAAGATATTTGTCTTAAGAGCTAGAAGTTCTTAAAACAAATATCTTGAGAACACTTAAATAATAATTTAAACAACCTAGATAAATTTAATTATTTACTATTTAATCAAGCAATGGCGGAACATGTTTCACGGAATCTACAAAAAACGATACGAAATAATCCTTTATTAAGAATCTAGTAAACCACTCAAGATTTTCATCATGTTCTCAATTTGAATGAGTAGGGAGAGTATTGAATTACTAAGAAAAATATTTATCTATTTAGCAGAAATGTAATGAGAAATAAAACAGCAAAATCCAGCTAGCGCATCAAGGGTTCCGTACCTTCCATAGACATAAAAAGTTACTATTTTAGTCGTAGACCTGTATAAATCAACTGCATAATTATTTTGTATGTCTTAAATACCCGCTTCGAATTTTTATTCACTAAAATTGGTTTTAAAATTGGCAAACGTTCTTTCATATATCTGTAATTTAGTAAAATAAATAACATTATCATCCCCTTTTAAAGAAAATAAATAAGTACCTTATATTTCCAATTGTTATATACTTAGCCGGATAGGTAATATCTAAACTGTAGCTAATCGCTAGCTTAAATTATATCCATTATAATTTATACTATGCAACAATCGACTTAAAAATCTTAAAATCTAATCTAAATCTTAAAATCTATCACGCCAACAGGCCCATTCTGGACCTGATGGCGTGATGTGTGGCAAATGCTTGCTTTTCACGCTGGAGGTCGTGTGTTCGATTTCCACCCAAGACAGATATTTGTGTGCATGAACATGTCTGATTGTCCTGAGTCTGGGGGTAATTTATCTGTATAAATATGTATTTACAAAAGAAAAATAGTATATGTAGTAGGTAAATCAATTATCTGGTTGTCCATAGTACAAGCTCTGCTTAGTTTGGGATCAGAGGCCGTGTGTGAATAATGTCCCAGGATATTACTATTATTTATTATTATGTCATGATTTTTTATTTGAATTGAACCAGCAGTCATAACGTTTTTCGATGTACCATATTCAATTTATAAATATTAAAAAAGAACAATTATACAACATATTTAACAATGAACGATTGAATATTCGCTGCTATATAACAATCATAAATCTTTGTGGCAAAAAATGTTATAATAATTGACTTCCCGAAAATAAACAGTCGATTGACTGTTTTCATTCTGCTGTATAATTGAGATTGACTGCTTGTGATGAATGAAATATGAAAAATTGTTCCCAGATATCTCTAGGCTGATATGTGTATCCAGTATGTGAAAAAAGAACAAATGCTTTGACTTAACTAAGTTGGACATACGCTGCCGAATCCTCAAAAAAGTCACAATAAAAGTAAAAGAAGTGTGAGTAGAACTATGGGAGTACTCACGGGAATCAGGAGATTGTTAGCCTGTATACGATAAATATGAGACATCTACACTAGCTATATATTAGTTCCGAGAATAGCAAGACTTTTGAGTATTCTTTTATAGAAAATAATACTCCAAAGTCTTGCTATTCTCGGAACTTTTATAGAAAAATGTATACGTATTAGTGGAAAAAACAAATCTTGTAAAAGAGTCATTTAGATTGAAGGATAAATTTTGCAGAAGAAAAATTGTCTCTCATTCTTTCCTTACATTTATCAGGCTCTATGTCGATTTCTATTCATTGCCATAACTACAGACCTTAACTTACATAGAAATTGTGAATTTTTGTGAATTAATTCCCATTCATAAATCATTCTGTGGACTAAAGATATCCATAAGACTTATATTTCCATACCGTGTCAAAGTTCAAAAATTTTTATTCACAATTTTAAAGAATTGTTTTTACCTGTATATTCAATGCCTTAAGAGGAGAATTCCTCTAAAGGCAGACTGTAATCTGTACTATTTGATCTACTTAAATGCTCTATTCCCTCAGATAAAATCTTCACAAACAGGTGGACAGATAGATAACATAGGGTTCCATTGGCTTCTGTTCTTTCAGTCCTCCTGCCACAACTGTATACACCGACTTAATTAAGGGAAAAGTCTAAGTATTACACTAAGATGCTACTATTATAGGAAAATAAAAAATGCTTCAAACTGTATTAACTTCAAAATTCTTCATAAACAAAATAACTTTGCAGTCCGACTTTATGTAGAAACTGAATGGCTAAATATCGTATTACCCTTTTTAGATAGAACGAAAGCTTTTAAGTACTATAGTTTATGTGATAGCCGGCTTTTTGTAGACTTTCGCAAATTTTAGAACCTTGAAAAATATTACTGAATAGAAAACGAACATTTTGATTAAATTTAAATCTTACGCGTGTGATAGTGTTTGCAATATGCAAGTATAAAATTATAGTATACGCTATTTATAGAAGCTTTAAAAATAGATTTGCTAATGAGCGGTCCTTATACAATTATATAGGATAAGCAAATGTATATTATTTCAAGGAACGTAAGGAATACAAATATATTATTGTTATAATCTAAAAGGTACAATGCAAATATGCAATAATGCCATTATGTTATAACATTATGGCATTCTTAAGTCTTCGACCAGTGTGTGTTGCCAGTGATGACTTACGGAACAGAGACGTGGTCGCACACTATGGGCCTTATTAGAAGGCTCAAGGTCACCCAAAGAGCAATGGAAAGGGCTATGCTTGGAGTTTCCCTGCGATAAAGAATCAGAAATGTTGAGATCCACAGGCGAACCAAAGTAACCGACATAGCCGTAAGAATTGCCAAGCTGAAGTGGCAGTGGGCAGGGCACATAGCGAAAGGTTCTCGAGTGGCGACCATGAACCGGAATACGCAGCGTGGGCAGGCCCCCTACAAGATTGTGCGGGCCGGTGGAAATCGCTGGATGCGAATAGCACAAGACCGGCAATTGTGGAGACCTTTGGGGGAGGCCTTTGTCCAGCAGTCATAGCTGGGCATTAACTCGTTAATCCGTTAACCGTTAATTAACGAAGTTAACATTTTGATTAACGGATTAACAATTAAGTTAACTTTTAAAAATGTTAACGGACACATTAACTTCCGATAATCTGCAGAAGTCCGTTAATCGTTAACCCTAGAAAGGGAACCTTATTTAAACTGCTAAAGATAACCATACGCTTCTGAGGCGCATAATACATTTATGTTTTTTATTATTAAACTATTATATACTTTTTTATTGTATTTATTAACCTGATAGTTTTAATGTGTGGGTATTGAACTAATAATAAAAATCTTTATTAGTTAATCCTAGTAGTTAATAATATCAACGAGAAAGTTTGTAAGTATGGATGGATGTTTATTACTCTTTCACGTAAAAACTACTGAATAGATTTTAATGAAACTTTACAATAACACGTAGGTTACAATTTATAAAGATATTGCATGAATTGTCCAAAATATAACAATAAGTGTCAAGTAAGTAGAAAAATTTTACCATTTGCGAGCTATTCCGGCGTGCACTGCCAGAACCGCTAGAGGTACACATTCTACTAATACCTATTTAAATTCGGAAGTTCGTGAGTATAGATGTATGTATGTTTGTTTGTAACTCTTTTACGTCAAAACCACTTTAACGCGTTTGAAATCGCGGGGCGCAGCTTGTTAATTCATATATTTGAAACATTAAACTTAAATCAAAATCCTCTAGAAAAAATCAACAAAATTTGCCAGCTAGCTTAGCTAGTCGTCCGTTTACAGCAAATTAAAATCACAAAATTATGTATTTTTTCTCAAACAGTAATTAAATTATGTCTTATGAACTAATCAACTAAAAAATAATCGGAGAATATTATAATTATTTGGCTCCAAATTTGGTTTCATATACATAGAAAGCATTTTTTTTGTATTCGTCGTAAACTGCATTTGGCGCATGTTATCTTAGACAATCTTTTTTTTTATTCCTGCAAAAGTTAAGATGCCGTCTTTTCTCGGTTGGAGGTTCTTCTTCATCATCTGTAGAGGTATGCACAAGTTTTGGAATAATATTTGTAATAGTTTCTCGCACATGCTTTGGCAAAGTATCAGCTTGGAGTCTTTCATAGCATCGGTTCAGATGACTGGGTGCTCAACTTTTCTATATTTTCCCTTCGGTTGTTTGTGGAGACTTTTGCTCATGAAGGGGAATGTGCAGCATATGCCCGTCGATTAAATTACACATGTGATTTATACAAGTATTTTGTTTTGTTCCTATCCTGTTAACTTCCAGAACCTAAACCAACAGGTTTTATAAGTTCACTAATGCAAAAATATAAAAATACAATTTTACACATATTAACGGATTAACGATTAACGTTAACTTGCGTTAATTCTTCCAAAATGTAACGCTTTAACGTTTAACGAAGCTAACTTTTTTTGTAGCGGATTAACGATTAACGAAGTTAACTATTTGATTGACGGTGCCCAGCTATGCCAGCAGTGGATATCTTTCGGCTGATATGATGATGATGATGATGATTATGGCATTAAGAAAGAAGACTTTCTCTTGTATTCATTAAACATTTCAGTGTGAGAGTGTGCAAATGAATTCAAATCAAATGATTTTCCCTTTGTCTCAAAATCACTTTGGTGTACCACCAAGACCCATTATAGATTCCTTTTTGTGCTTAGTTAGCCATAAATAGTAGATTAATCATAAAGTTAAATAAAAGCCGTTGTTATATTGTCCGTTTTACGTAGATCGTAATAGATATAACTATAAATAGTAAATAGTGCTCCCACTAAATAACTGGATGGTTCACTCTTCAGTAAATTTACCATTAATAAAATAAAAATAAAAAAGGTTTTTATTCACGTAGACTTTAAAAAAGCGCTTGTAAATAGTCAGAACATGTTTGTAGTAATATAGTTGTATACATTAGATATTATTTCTAGTAACATAGATATTTAGGTACATCTTGTATGAAAACATTTATAAAATTTGTTTTATTACAGAAATGATATTTTAGCTAGCTCGTATCAAGTTATTGTCAAGAGATTATGTTTAATTATCTAGTTTAAGTCTAATATTTTTACTACATATTGTCAATGGTTCTGTCTATATTAAAGGTATTATTATTATGACGGACCTTGTGTTAATAACGACGGTCGCGCTTTAATGCTACCACCGGATCCAATGCGCCCCAACTGAGAAGACCCAGCGAAACAAACTCAGTGGGTTCATCTACTACCGGTTTCAACACGACCCAGTTGAGACGGTCCGGCGAAACATACTCAAGCGGGCATGAACACGGGATTTGGTCCAATTAGAGTAATTATTTAGTAGGCAAACACAATATATGCTCGATCGGTTGTCTGAATGCTTATTATTTTAGATTATATTTAGGTATACAAAAGAAAAACTTCGAAACAATAACATTATTCATTTTGAGACAGAGTCAATAATTTTAAATTAAGTATATGATAGCAATCATTTACAGATAGTTCACGTAACACAGCAGATCAGTCATGTCTATATGGCTACAAGATCTCCAGCGAGCAATGTGCAGGTAGGAAGTGAGAGCCAGACGTCTTTGTCATCGATGTACTCTTTAGTGGTGTAATAACCCCTAGCCATAAGTATACATATGCAATAGTATACGTATACATATCTAATGAGATAATACCACTCCAGGCCTCTAAATGAAGTGTTTGAATATGTTCAACCTACAGCATTTCTGAGCGTAATATTGGCTGGAACTGGTATAGTAAGAAAGTCTCTTTTACTCGAGTCTGACGACTTGTGCTCGGCTGTTTTTTTGGGATATCAATAATTGTGGACTATCTTTCAAATACCAAAACTATCTTCTATTTATATTTTATTGTCTTTATTCTTTCGTGTATTTATTATTGTCTCAAAACATTAATTAAATATTATTAATAAATTAAAGTATACATATTAAATTAAAGTATATATGGAAATGAACCTTCGGACTTCTACCACACTAATATTATAAAGGCGAAAGTTTGTGAGTGTGTATTATTTTTTTACTTCTTTACGTCTAAACGGCTGAAGCTATTTTAATGAAATTGAAAAATGCTATTGAGATAGCTGACCCCCTGGATTAACACATAGGGTATAATTTATAAAGTTTAACGCGGGTAAAACCCTGGGGCAACAGCTAGTACTATCATAAAAACTAGTTAATTATAAAGCATTCATAGAATTGATCATCACGACATCAAAATAGGATCCACTGTAGATTATTCGGCAAGTCTTTGATTAAAGCTTACACAAAATGCTTAGCTAGCGGATATACTCATATAATATGGAAATGTCCGCAAATGCTAATGCACATAGTAGTATAAATGTTTATTTTAAAATGCAAACATATACGGAATCCCCGAGCGCGGATTTTAAACGGTCGATATGGATGTGTACTTTGTGACGGTCGTAATCCGTACACATCTTTTATGAGCGTTTTATGTGGGAACATATACTCCGAAAACCATTTATCTTCCTCTTAATTTATCAACTTCTTTTTAGTGCTTACATAGCATGATCGAGAGAAGGACTCACCCTCCTCTGTTTATTATTATATAGATACGTTTGAATTTCTATTATCGTCTAGCCTATTGTTCTAGTGGTTATTGACCCTGACTGCTAAGCTAGAGGTCGTAGATTCGATTCCCACCCAGGATAAATCTTTGTGCACGATTGTTTATTCTAAGTCTGGGTGTAATTTATCTATAATACTAGCAGTCCCAGCAAACCTTGTATTGCCTTGATATATTTCTATTATGTGATATGTATTTGACTTTTTCATTTCTTTGTAAATGTATGTTTATTAGCTGCTTGGTTGCCATTGTACAGGCTCTGCCTAGTTTGGAATTACAAAGCACTTGTCCTAATATATTTATTTTTAGTCTATTGTCCAATTTAATAGCAGGCTTAGCCTGGAGTGCTACTGTGGACACGAAAAGATCTCATAGAACGACAAGTTCACATCATAGTGGTTTCCTGGGCACAGTGGATCGCTGAATTGCAAGGTTAAACACATAGGGGGTTTCAACCTAAATGTATAGTTGTCTTTGGTTTCGACTACAGCGGCAAATATAAAAGTATTCAACTACATAGGATTATAGAGCACAAATGTGTATATAGATACTATTGCCATTTCTATTGGCTTAATATCTTAATCCGGTGGGACGGTCAGCTGACACGAAAGGAATTAGGTGCAGGATTGACAGCATACACAAAGCAAGGCAATTTGTATACGAAATTCAAAATTCCGACTCCAACTAGAAAAAGAGTTATGGTATTTGGATTGTTTAATTTGACAATTGATTCAGAAATAGATAATCCATATTTACTAATTAACACGTTATTTGATTTGGAAATACCTTTTTACGTAAGCCATTAATCTTGTGAAATGTTCAGCAATACACATCGCAGTTTTCCGAGCATTAGGGATGCATGTTTATACATCATTACAACCGAGTTACTAGTATGGTATCGAAACAAAACTTTACTACTTTAAGTTCACAATTTACAGCTGTTTTGAGGTATACGTTATGGAGAATCTTTCTTTGTTTTTACGAGTCGCTATAGGTGAAGTTTTAAAAGTTTGAAAAGTGTGAAATAAATCGTTTTATCTTGATATGACTATAAGCTTGGTTAGGTTAGATACAAAACCTAACCGTAAAATGAAAACTCCAAACTGTTAAGCAGCTAATTATTATAAAAATTAGCTAAATGGATATTTAGCTATATTATATTTTACGGTGATTTAATTGCGCTTTAAGATTTTTTCATAGAATAGCAAAGCAACCGAATAAGCGGGTCACCTGATGGTAAAAAATCGCGGCTGCCCATGGACACTCGCAACACCTGAGGAGCCAAAGTGCGTTGCCAGGCTCTCTTAAAGGTTGTCATGTAATACTGTATCGTAAATATCTCCGCTCCGCTGTTAATTGAGAGATTATATATTTTACACTAGCTGTGCCCGCGACTTCGTCCGCGTGTTAATTAGTTTACTTTGTAATTAAAAAAAAAAAAAAGTTTTTTCTAAAATAAAAGTAGCCTAAGTTACTCCTTATTACATCAGCTACCTGCCAATAAAAGTCTCGTCAAAATCGGTCCAGCCGTTTCAGAGATTAGCCGGAACAAACAGACAGACAGACAGACAAAAATTGTAAAAAAAAATATTTTGGAGTATGTACCTTATATATATTCATATACATGTAGTAAAAATCGGTTATTTCAATATTACAAACAGACACTTCAATTTTATTTATTTGTATAGATGTATAGATTATACAGAGTGCATTGATTATACAGAGTGATTGTGCACGGTAAAAATTGCTCAATGTAGAAGACCATTTATCCAGGTAATATAGATCAAATTTCCTCTTCTGGTGAGAGGATCCATGGCGGAATGTGGCTGCAGTTATAATTTTACTCTTTGAGGAATTGAATTGAATGACAATGAATGTCATTCTATTAAATTCCATCATTCCTCAAAACACTCCACGTGATAATGTGGTATGGGACACATATAGTTACCACGGCTTTCCGTATGGCAAAAGGATTGAGGTCGCCATCGATAATTCGAGTGATAAGTTGAATGCGATTTAAAAGAAGTATGTAATGCAATAACCAATTGTAATTGGTTAATTGCATTACAGTGCTAACTACGATGCTACTGACATCTAAAGATGACATCTAAAGACTCACCGAATATACTTCAGACTTCCGATCTTTGTATTTAAACAAATTTAACGTGATACCCTTCTACACAATTACTACAAAGCAAGTAACAACGACCTATTTAAATGTACCTACGATGTGAATATAATCGGTAATATATGTGTGAAAACTGCCACAATTCATATTTGCTACCTGCCCTCCCGCTTTAAAGTCTCGCTTTAAAATACCATCTAATTTCACACGAAATATAACAATACACCAAATTGTACATCTATGTATGAGAGATGTAAATTATATATACCACATCTTGTAATGGTATCAAGGGAAACATAGAACACTGTCTCTTTATTACTGTCAACTCTGATGGCGACAGTGTCATTATGCGATATGTAATAACGTAGTGTGGTACTATCCATACAATTAAACGTACCTCACATCAACGTATGTAGCGGAAATAATAGACAAATATCTACATAGACATTGCTCCGGCTATTGCTCGCTCTAAACAAAGGACTGCCACCAACAAACAAAAACGTGATTTAGGAGAGTGTGAAATGAAAGTACCCTTACGAACCTCTAAATTATGGTTTTACGACGAAAATAGGTACATACATACATATGTAATCCTACTAATATTATAAAGGCGAAAGTTTGTAAGTATGGATGGATGGATGTTTGTTTCTCTTTCACGTTAAAACTCCTGAATTGATTTTAATTAAACTTTACAATAATATAGATTATATATCAGAATAACACATATGCTACAATTTATATGCTATTGTGTGAATTGTCCAAAATATGTCGAGAAGTGTCAAGTAAGTAGGAAAAAATCTACACGCACTGCCAAAACCGCTAGAGTTACACACCCTACTAATATTATTAATGCGAAAGTTTGTGAGTAGAGATGTATGGATGTTGATATGATTGATGTGTTTGTTACTCTTTTACGCCAAAACTACTGAAAGAATTTTGATGAAACTTTGTAGTAATATAGCTTATATGTATATCCGAATAATACATAGGCTATAATTCAAAGATTAACGCGGGTGCAACCGCGGGGCATAGCTAGTATTTTAATATACTTAGTGTGCGAAGTTGCAATACCAGAGAGGCTGCAAGTGCGTTGACGGCCTATATGAAAGGAATAGAAGCGCTTCTGAAAAGTTGTTATAGCGAAAATGGACTATTAAGCTGACGAAGATGTAGACTGAGCGTTTTAAGACTTTACCCCAAGCAAACGATCTTACCCATTTTATCTTGAAAATGTATATGTATGTGCTGCTCTCCGCGCATATAGTTATCGCAGGCGTTAGTGGTTTTTGTTAAGGAATTAGAAAGGTGCTCGATTCTTTATCGTATATAAATATAATATATCTCAATATATAAATATTAGGTCTTTACCTATGAAATTGCCGTTCTGCAGTACTGGCCATTTCAAATCAAAATAATTTTTGTTTGGCTAAGAATTCGAATTTCAAATTAATTTTATTTTAAAAACATGGATTCTTTTTTCCAAAAGTAGTCATTTCTTTATTGATTAGTGTTACATTTTCATCGCATTTCAATCTTTTTCGTCATCATGGATACGTTAAAAATTCGAGTAATTATGGAATATGAGTACCTTCGTGGCAGCAACGCGGCACAAGCGGCACGCAACATCAACGACGTTTACGGAGCTAACACTACAAACCAACGCACCACCTGTTATTGGTTTGCTCGCTTCCGTTCTGGAAATTTCGACCTGAAAAATGAACCTCGCGGTCGTCCGAAGACTTTGGTCGACAATGACGAATTAAAGGCGGTTGTGGAAGCTGATGATACACAATCTACGGCTGAATTAGCAGCAGCTTTCGACGTTAGCGTCAAAACAATATTGGTCCATTTGCGTCAAATTGGCAAGGTAAAAAAGCTTGACAAATGGGTGCCCCACGAACTCAATGATCGCCAGCGCGAAGTACGCGTCGAGACGTGCCTTGCACTGCTCAACAGACACACAAATCAAGGAATTTTGAACCGCATTGTTACCTGCGATGAAAAATGGATTCTGTTTGATAACCGCAAGCGCTCAGCAAGTTGGTTGGATCCTGGTTCAGCACCTAAACAATGCCCTAAACGAAAACTTACCCCTAGAAAAGTGATGGTCACTGTTTGGTGGTCTAGCGCCGGTGTGATTCATCACAGCTTCTTACCAAACGGGGTGAGCATTACTGCAGATGTGTACTGTGAAGAACAGAGCACAATGATGGAGAAGCTGGCGCATCTCCAACCAGCATTGGTCAATCGCTCGTCTCCGCTGCTCCTGCACGACAACGCGCGACCTCATACTGCACAGCAGACGGTCTCCAAGTTGCAAGAACTGGGGTTGGAAGCTCTCCGTCATCCGCCCTACTCACCAGACCTTGCGCCTACAGACTACTACTTTTTCCAGAATTTGGATAACTTCTTGGCGGGAAAAAAATTCAATACCCGAGAGGCAGTACAAAATGCCTTTGAAGAATTTGTTGCCTCCCGTCCAGCTGATTTCTTTAAGAAGGGCATCAATAAACTGCCACTGCGATGGCAAAGATGCATTGATTGCATGGGTGATTACTTCGATTAATACAAATAAAAAAATTCATGAAAAAAATTCGTTTAAATTGTTTCATACAAAACGGCAATTTCATAGGTAAAGACCTATTATATGTATTTTAATTCAATCATGTAAATTTAAAGTCTAATTTTGGTTTTTATATCATTATTCGCCGTTAAGCTACGATACACACTGGCACATCAAATTTAGGATTCCCTTGCTAACTTCCTTCCGCAGGATGTCAGTGTTGTCGGCTTGTTGTATCATCGGCTTTTTTTTCAGTAATTATTTTCTTTTTAATAGTTCATTGGGTGAAACCCTCATACGTATCAAATACTATATATATATATATATATATATATATATATATATATATATATAGTATTATATATAGTCAAAAAAGTATCGGGAATGGATGATTTGTTTATGGTTCCAAATTCAAATTTTTGTTTTTTTTTTGTTGTTGTTGATTGGCACAACTGTTTTCCATTTTGGCGCGGATATATAGTGTGTATTGCGAATTTCATAATGGACAAAAATATCGAACAAAGAGTTTGTCTTAAATTTTGCATCGCTAATGGAATTTCGTGTTCGGAGTAACTGAAAATGTTACAGAAGGCTTACGGTGAATCGACTTTATCAAAAACTCGTGCTTATGAGTGGTTCAAAGCGTTCAAAAGCGGTCGAGATGTGATGAAAGATTTGCCTCGCTCTGGTAGGCCATCAACGTCTGCAACTGAAGTTAACATCGCAAAAGTGAAGGAAATAGTGACTGAAAATCCTCATTCAACTCTGAGAGAGATAGCCGCCGAACTTTCTGTATCTCACGAGTCGATTCGTACCATTTTAACTAATCATTTGGGTATGAAACATGTTGCCGCTCGGCTAGTCCCAAAAGATCTGAACTTTCTCCAAAAAGTCAATCGCATGAAAGTCGCTGAGGACATGGTAGAACGAGTCAATTTCGACCCAACATTCATGAAACGCATTGTTACTGGTGACGAGACGTGGGTTTACGAGTTTGACATGCAAACTAGTTAGTACTACTAGCTTCGGAGTGGCGCCTTCCAACTGAACCCGAAAAAACCACGCCAAAGTCGATCAAAAGTCAAAGTCATGTTGACTATTTTCTTTGACTATCGCGGTGTTGTGTTCTCTGAATTCTTACATGAAGGTCGAACGGTAAATAAAGAATATTATTTGAGCGTTATGCGGCGTTTAAGAGAGCAAATTCGACGAAAAAGGCCAGATTTGGGGAAAGAAAACTCTTGGATTTTGCACCACGATAATGCGCCTTCGCACAAGGCCATCATTGTGAACGAATTTTTGACCAAACACTCAACAAATACCATCCAGCAACCACCATATACTTCTTTCTTTTTCCTAAACTCAAATTACCACTTCGTGGTACCCGTTTTCAATCGGTAGAAGACATAAAGTAGAATTCGCGGCGATAGCTAAACTCAATTCTGAAAGCAGCGTTTAAAAAATGTTTTGATGAATGGATTATTCGTTGGCGTAAGTGTATCGTTTCTGAAGGAGCATACTTTGAAGGTGATAAAATAAATTTGGATGAATAACAAACATTTTGTATATTATTGATCTTTTCCCGGTACTTTCTTGACAGAGTAGTATATATATAGATATATAGATATTATGTTGTAGATGTTATTCTGACTGCCTAGTAGTTCTAGTGGTAGCGAGTCTAATCGGTGGATGATGAAATATCGATTCAGAGTTTTTCCGCCATATTAACTTATCAATCGTACGAGCAGTCCCAGGACCGTATTATTATTGATGTTTAAAAAATAAACACTACGCCGCACTAGGGAATATAATCCCTGTGTTGTGGGGTACTTTACAAACATACATATAATAAATAGACGGACACCAATTAGATCATTTTAGATAGTAGTGTGAGAGCTGTTGAAGCCGCCCAGTAGACCTCTGACTTGGCTTAACGATTATTGCCTAATGGCTACAACCGGGACCGACAGATTAATGTGCCCTCCGAACCAGGAAGACGCTCAGAAATTAAACCACTTTGGCAGTCACCCATCTATGCATTGACCGCGGGCCTAGTTGGTTAATCTCGCTTATCACTTACGGAGCGGTGAAAGCATCTCTGTGTTAAGACAGTTTTTCACCTGTCGTATCTCCGGTCGAGTCAGCTAGTCTATCTCATGGGCTTGTGAGAGTGGAGGATACAAAGTGCGCACGTATGTTTGCGCAAGCACTTGTGGACTGTAACTTTGTCTTACAAAATAGTCACCCCCCGGTAAACTTTATCGCCAGGACGAAAATTTGACAACGCTTATTATTCTTATATGTATTTATTGTAAACATATTTTATTGTATATATGTTTCCTTTAAGAAAGCACGTCAGAGTTAATTTCGATCACAGACTAATTCGGTCTCAAACTTGTTTTCTGTTCGAGATAGGTATCTACTTTATCTTAGTCAAGTTTGTAAGCAAATGGGATTATAGGAACGGTTGGATCCTTATAAACTAAACAAAATAAGTTTATAATGCTAAAAGTATACTTGGGGCTTATTGCAGGCTGTTAAATTTTTTTCACTGTCCACTTTATATGACCGGGCCACCTGCTGGCACAGAAAAAAAATCGGTAAAACCTGGTTCGTAGTATATTCCATCAATATACACCTACAATAAAGTCACATTTAAAATAAAACAAATATAATTCACAAATTCCGCACATGTCTCGTGTGTTTACTACCTCAGTACCCATGTTATCAGGTTCGATTCCCGTGTGAACAATTAGCTGTACTGCACGGGAATCGAACAAGTTTCTTAACTGTTAAATTTGCTTTGTATTCGTGAATTTCAAATAAGTAATGTGCATTATTTGATAGAATATATTTATATTTTAAAATATACTTTTTTGAAACAACGACAACGGGAACAAATACCCTCATTTAAAAATCCGACGGAAATGCAATCCGACACGGCTGGGGAGAGATCAGCGGAGATCAAATAAAGCCGTCGCGATGGCTTTCTTTACCACGGTGATGTAAACCGTCCCCTCCGAGAGCCCGGGAGTTTTCTTCACTGAAACTTAATTACCATTTTTGACCCGACTAGAGTTTAGAACCTGGTTCTTCGGGGTCTTAACATCCCGCACCACCGATAGACCAATGTCACACAATACACTTAAAAATTGGTGTTATTTTATTTTGCTATCGAGGTTTTTTATTTTTAGTTCGTACACACATAACATATTGATTATTCCGTTTCCTCTAAGAATATCTTGTTACACATTCACCACTAATTGTCTTAAGGGTTCTAGGAAAATTATGTTGTTTCTCGAAATGTTGGGTTAGATGCGTGAGAAAATAACAAGGTGCACTCGTTCACCGTCGAAACATCTTAAACTTGGGCAACTCATACAATGACCCATTACTTTTTACTTTAACTTCTTTATTATCCCGATTTAAGGCTGTAATCAACATTTATGTCACCAGCAGGCGTCCAGAGCAGTAAATACTTGCGTATGCCCACGACTTTATCGTCTCAGTTAAAAGACAATATCTATAATATTTTTATACTTCATTTATTAGGCTACGTACGTTATTGTTGTACCTGCGTAAAGATGTTAATGTTACGACTAAACTTTAGTGTAAATAAAACATATTTTGCTACTGTCATCATCATCTGTCTTATATTATTAACCCCTGACAAAAAAGGTAAATTTTAAGGTTTGTTTTTGTGAACCATGAGCCGTAATTTAGCCCTGTGTATACAGCAATTCCGACTACATCGTAGCTTCCATATTCCACAGGTCCTGCAGAGAAGACGCATAACCAATTAAAGGTAAAAATTGCGGTTTAAATTTAGATAAAGGCTTCAATTACTGCTAAAGAAGACCTTGGAAATTGGTTCGGCTCTTTTGCTTTTATTTTTCTCTTACCTTTGTATACAATTTCAACGACCCATCGCTTTGAATTAATTTCACGCCAGGGCGATCGTTTGTATTTCTTTTGTTTCCAAGGTGGGGAAGGTTTTGGTCCCTGTTAAAGATATATTTGGCCCGTTAGCACATTGCGACAACTTTGAAAGCGGCTATTTATTTACTTGACTCAATAGATGCCGCCGCGGCTCGTATTTCAGATTTAATCAAGTCTGACAGCATGATTAACGTCACCGTTCGTATTCGTCGAGCTATCAATGAACGACGAGGCCTTGATTTCTGAGCTTCACTCGATAGAACAGTTTTATTTGGCTTATAGCCTTTTAATTACAAGTATAAAATAAAAACATACATATGCAGGTGTATTTGGAGTTACATATATGGTCAAGCTGCTAAATGAAAACAGCAAATACTATTGCATAATAAAGTTTAAAGATTCCGTCTATGTTTGCTACTAAGTAACTCCTCACATACATGCATACTTGCATTATGCAAGTACCGCCGACCGCTAATATACCGCCAACCAGCAATATGACACTTTCAGCTTCTCGTCCCCATTTGTACTAAAATGTGACCGCATTTTCTTAAACAAAGTGAGTTCACACCACAAAACACATCAACACATCAAATTCTACTTGACATTTAATCTTAGCTACTTATAAACATATTGTAAGCGAAATTAGGAAAGTAGTTGTAATAAATTATGCTAAGGATAGTAATAATAAGAAGCGCGTCGTTTAATTGCACGTACCAGTGTGAATAATTACGTAGTTCGTTCATCTCGATCATGGCTGACTTATGGGTTAAAGTTGTTCAGGCATTGCGGCTTGCCTCTGACACCTGGCAGTAATTAGGTTAAAATTTATTACCTTTCCCTGCACCTTCCGTCGTCACACAATATAAATCATTTTCGTTAGTTCTCTGACAGAGGAGTGGTAACGTGTATTTTATGAAAATTTAATATCACCCAGTTTGAAATATACGGTTTTGAAGAGATAAAGCTTTGTGCACGACCGCTATAATTTATTGTTGTGTAAACTATTGCTATTGACATGAACATTTTATTCGTATCGTTTTGCCAAAAAGCTACAGAGCCGTCTAAAAATTGTGACTAAAATGTAACAGAAAAGTAACTCCATTACGCTAATGGAAAACAGTGGGGCTCTCACGTTGCTAGATTTTTTTGCTTTAGACCGATGCCGCAGTGCAGTTACAGGAATACATGTATCAAAGCTCTCTTTCATTTGGATACGCGCTCCCAGCTGCTGCATCCAGGAAATATCGGCTTTTATTAACATTATACCGTACCACAAATTATGTATTGAAACCGGCCGCTCGCTAGCTTTTACCGTAATCACGCTATAATAATATTTTGTACTATCTATTTCAGTCGTTGCCTTTTAGTAGGAACCACTACTATTTTGGTAATTAACTTTTATATAGGTTCTTAGAAACGTCATAATACAGAAATGTATTTTAAACGGTGTTTCCGACTAATGCACTTTACTGTTCGGCGCGCAATAAAAGCCTTTCTTTTATTGCGCGTTTACAAACATATGCAGTGTTCCGGCACAAGCGTCTGAAAATTAAGTTTTCCCAGCAGCGAACCACGTAGGCACCAACATAAACCACGCGTATGTTTCGTTCAAAGTTTAATATGGAAATATTAAGTGAAAAATTTAATTTACCAGCCAGCGCTTGGTAGAATCTCGTTTTACTCTATTTTGTAAAAAACATCCATTTCAGTGAATAAAATAAAATTGATGTAGGTATTAAAGATTGACTTAAGTACATTATTTGTTGGAACTTTTTGAACCGATATTGTGTTAAACAGTCACTTTTTATTGATTTCGGGACCCTAGACGGACCAATTTACTATACGGTCCGTTTGTTTGTATGTATGTCTGTCATGGATTTGTATCTTTTAACCGTAACGGGTTGTATAATATGCATTATTTAGTCAATAACAAGGCCAATACCAAGCTGTATTGCTTATTGCTTACAGCAGTAAGCTGAATTTGTTTTAAAAGAGAAAAATAATTATAGTAATTACATCATTCCTGTGTCTAATTACATAAGTTAATAAAACTAAAATTTATTTAGAAACGCATATAATACATCATAATTATATTTTCTTTGATATAAATTTATGTATTCAACATTGATGTTTTCTTAAACCTTGATCCCACAATTATTAGTCCAAAAACTATACTTCTATTTGCTTGAATCCACATAAAATTAATTTAGTTCTACTTTATTTTCACGTGGACATTTAAGTCAGTCTCGTCCTATACGTAGAGTAAATATTTTATAGTATAGTAATTTATATCGCAAGGAACTATTCTTGTCGCCATCCTTTTTATTGAAACTTGTTTTCTAAAAATGTGGTGATCTATGTTTACTAAGCTTTGTTAACGTCACCATCGATACCTATCGTTCAATACTAAATATCAATAACGCTTTTGCAACGGAAATACATGAAACGTAAATGATATAACAGCTTTACCATTTTCACGGCACCCTTTAAACCGATGTAAGTACCTATGTTTCAAATCTGATAACCTTTCATTTGATACTAAAACGTACCATATTTCATAGCAAAAGGTAGGTATATTCAATCTGTTCTATTTTATTCTGTGTTTTCCAAACATGTTGGAAATATTATTTTCTATCAATTGTAATATGTATGCTGTAATAATACCTACATAATACAAAAATCTCATTAGAATCGATTTAGTAGTTTAAAAGCCAAAATACAAATGCAATAAGAAACACATACCGTTTTACTCTAAACTGTAACTTTTACCTTTTCATTCTGTCGCGGGTATATAATGAATAAGTAATACAATTTGTAAACACATTTTTGTAAATAGATTCAACAAATCCTTTGTTTCACATATTCTTACTCTTCCCTTTGTCTTCCGTTCAGAAAGTACTCTCCATTGTGATAGGCTTTGATGGAGGTATTTACCATCCAATTTCATTCAACTCTCTCTGCTGGCTTCTCTTGTGTTAGTTGTGATCTTGAACACCGTCAGCTTTTTGGTTTTGTGCTTGGCTTAAAAAATTATTTCACATTCATTTTACCCACTAGCTTACCTATGTTTTTAAAATTATTTGGGTGCCTACCGACTTTATGGCAGGAGTAATTGAGGACAGTTTAGTATTATATTATATCTCATGTCCCATAGAAAACCTCACATACGTATCGGAACTTTGAATTCACGATTCTTTTCTATAATCTGCACTATCATCAACATATTTTCTGGTACATTTTTATGAAATCGTATCATCAGAGACTTTTTTTTTTCTTTGAGTGATATTCACAGCTGATTTCACAGTTGTCACAACTACTGCACCTTACTTAGCTTTTCTAACCTCCTACTTAAGTATCTCCGACTCTAGGGATTTGTTTCTATCATAATATAAGTAATCGTTGGTCATTTTTAGGGTTCCGTAGCCAAATGGCCAAAAAACGGAACCCTTATAGATTCGTCATGTCTGTCTGTCCGTCCGAATGTCACAGCCACTTTTTTCCGAAACTATAAGAGCTGTACTGTTGAAACTTGGTAAGTAGATGTATTCTGTGAACCGCATTAAGATTTTCACACTAAAATAGAAAAAGAACAATAATTTTGGAGGTTCCCGATACATAGAACTGAAACTCACTTTTTTTTTTCATCGTACCCATACATGTGGGGTATCTATGGATAGGTCTTCAAAAATGATATTGAGGTTTCTAATATTATTTTTTTCTAAACTGAATAGTTTGCGCGAGAGAAACTTCCAAAGTGGTAAAATGAGTGCCCCCCTACCCCTCCCCCCTGTAACTTCTAAAATAAGATAATGATAAAACAAAAAAAAACATATGATGTACATTACCATGTAAACTAACAACAAAAATTGGTTTGAACGAGATTTTTCTTTATAATACGTAATAAATCGTGAACCGCAACCTTTCCTTTAATCAACTGAAATACTTGCTGCTACGGAACCCTTCATGGGTGAGTCCGCCTCGCACTTGGCCGGTTTTTATTACCTTTGTTTTAGTTATATATTCGCCATCTTTCTATAATCAATACTATCATCTTAAGACAAAAATGCCTTATCTTATGTAGAGAAAGTAGCCAGCGTATGCCCATAATCTGATGATCTTCAACATCTTAGCAAATTTTGTTAATGACTGGTTTTCAAAAAGAGTTGATATAGCGATTATTATCTTCGAACTTTCAGTGCCTTTTGACAAGTGTTCAAATGATTTGAATAAACTCTTACAATGATAAGGTACTAGATAAAAAGGGTTATTGTTTACAAATAAACAATGATTTTCGTAACATATCAGCGACAAAGAAATGCGGAAGAATTTGCATTATTTTACACACCAACAATTATGCAAATTAATAGAAATGGATCTGCTAGCATTTCGCCTAAACACCTAACTAGACTTGGCGCCTGTACTTTCAAACGACATGAAAGGACAAGTACAAATTTCCCTGTATCACGGATTAAGCTGAAATGTGCTTATAATCCTTTTAGTCAATCAGTTGATGTTATTTTGCCATTAGCGTGCACTAGGCGTCTTAATCGATTTAATCTAAAATATATTACCCGGGAATTAGCAGGCTATATCTAAGCTATTCCTAATTTCTCTTTGTTTAATGTACTAACGCAAAACTATATATAACGATTATTATATAACAAAAGGGATATTTTAATAGTATGATATCAGTGTACAGCTGCGTATGTCAACACAACATCAACGGTATTATTTATTTTCAAAGTGAACATTATATTTCATTTGCATTATAAAATATTTCGATTCATTAAACTCTTATTTAAAGTTCATAGTACAATGAATCATTTGGAAATACACGTTGCAAATAGGCATTCTACCTATTATCGATTTCAAGCAGTCGGCAACAGTCGTCATTTTAAGTTTCCAATCGGTGCGTGACTACGTATACTGGAACACGGAATCGGGTGCTAATAGGCCGGTTGTCTCCGACCCACGCCGCATCGGAGATTTACTGGTTTACTGCTATTTTACCTACCAATTTGCATACTTGTAAATAACGTAGTGTCGGCCCTACGCTTATTTAGACGTTATAAACTGATTACTCACTCGATAACGCCACGCCACATGTAAATGTACTGATTATACGTCTATAACTACGAATATAAACAGCTATTATTAACACCCCTGTTCTGTAATTACTGGGCCGAGTTTTTATTTTCTCCCCCATTGGACCTTTCGAGGCTTGTTTGTTCGATGACGTTTACGCATTTTTACAGATTTATGGTCATTACTGGGGAAGAAGGCCTTACATAAAGCGTTTAATTTTTTCAACGTCCCATGGAAGGGGAATAATTATTTATAGCTAGTTACCCAGTTATTTTAGAATGATCTAAAATGTTTGTTTACACTTTTTAGGTACTTTGTTAATACAGACACTATGTTTAAATATTAGAGTTAAAACTGACGTGAGGAGCTATCATAGTGGGAACACAACATAAAATTAACTACGTGAGTTACGTTAAGTTTTTTCACGATATTTGAATAGTTTTAGTTTACATTGTCCTCTTGTAGTCTGTTGAGTAGCATTTAAGAGTATTTAAGGCAAAGGTTATAGAATTTGATGGTGGTCCAAGCTCGTTTACGGTATGAAAATCTGGAAAGGAGCATTAATATACTTACGGTATGCTATGCCTCTAAAAAAGATCTTCCTAGCTTTTTTAGGTAGGAAAAAGGTGGACAGGTCAGAGTTAATCTCACCGCAATTAAGAACCAAAGACGGTTGCGCTAGCTGGGTCACTGACGAATCCCAGGCCAGGCCATAGATTTATTTGGATAACTAGAGTTTTGTTTCAACAACGGCGCAAAGACGAATCTACTGTGCTTCCAAATGCATCAATGAAAATGGAATATGGCTAGCCTTGGTAAAGATAAAGATGCTTGGCAAATCTGGTGACGAAAAGCCGGAAAACACACAACGGTAGGAGTTCTGGTTCAAGCGGTGATGTGCAGATGCTTCTTCCTTGTTTCTTATATTGATCAGGATAGAAGAAATCACAGTTAAAATCACCTGCTAAAGACATCGGGGGTCATAGAGATCAGACGTGGGAGAGATAGGAAATCACACAGTTAAAGAATTATCGTTGTGTGCCAATTTTTGGGTATGTGATCACCAAAACACTTTATTATGTGTGCGGGTAGTTAAAAAAAGTTATTAATTATAAAAATAGTAAATACTTTTTTGACAATGACCCAATTTTAGTTAGTAATAAACAAAAACTTAAGCATATGTTACTAATTTACAAAAATATAAAAACTAAAATATCTATTTGTATGTTAAAATAAAATAATTAATTGACTTTTTCTATCACCCCTTTACCACTCCATGCCAAGTTGCACAGTAGCGGTTTAAATAATTGCAGTCCAGCCTGTCTCCAATCATGGCCAGGAGTTAGTCGGCACCCTGTGGACCAACCAAGAACGAACAACTTTTGCGCATAAAATCAAAAACACAATCTACTCACAACTTCAGCTAAGAACCCTGACGGGCTACAGAAGAGGGGTAGCCCCAACACACCCTGAACACATTGGTGTTTTTGATACGGCAGGCATTAGTAGAAGCTTTTGAGTATATCTTGCACACAGCTGCATGTATAGAATTTAGACGGGAAGGGTTTTTATTATTAGACGGGAAGTTTTATTCAGAATTATTTGTTATAGTTGGACTGTGTAATACTTTATTTATTTAACTAATTACCTTTAAAAAATAGTGAGATTTGGCTGAGGAGTTTTTTATTTTTTTATTCGATGGGGCCACTAAAACCACCGCCTGATACACCTAGACGTCCACGAACATGCAGCGGTGGACGTCGTTCAGTTGATATGATGTTACACCTAGGGTTCAAAATAATACTGATCTCTATTTAAGTCAACCAATGTTTTGTCAATAACCCATATCAAAATGTTTTGTCACATACGAATAAACAGTAAGTAACTATTTATTTTTAAGTGTCAAAATTAGAAATACCTACATTAAATACGACATGACTCAGTTAATTGATTTGATGAGTTATATATACTCACTAAACTCGTTGGTCTAGCGGTAGCGTGTTCACCCGCAGAGAACGAGGTCCTGGGTTCAAATCCCGGGTCGGGCAAATAGTGATTTTGGGACTTTTCTGTGAAAAGAAAAATTTCTCAGCATCAGCCCGAAGTCTGGGAGTTGGCGGTATTATACCCCCGTGCCTCGGAGAGCACGTAAAGCCGTCGGTCCTGTACCTGACCTCTTTCCGGTCGTGGCGCTAGACGTCGCATTGGATCATAAGAGTGATGGAATAGAAAGTGCTCCTGTGTTTGCGCACGCACTTGAGCACTATAATATGTCCGCCGCAGATGGCTAGACTCTGTTGAGACTGGCCGCCGTGGCCGAAATTCGGCTAGGAGGACATTACTCACTAAACTCATTTAAGAATCAATTAAACCCTATATCTTTCATTCAGTACATCTATATAGTTCAATTAGTAATTACAACAGGGTTTGCATTCAGTACATCTATATAGTTTAATTGTAATTAGAACATGGTTTTCATTCAGTACAACTAATACTGTATAATATCAAATAAAAAAAAAATCGACTTGTTTGTAAAATTATTAACTCGAAACTTTCTATAATTAAATTTTTCTATAACTTTCACATTTTTGTTCATGTTTGTTCATGCTCCCATCCATCCGTAAACATTTTAAATGAGAAATACGGAGGGCGGAAAATAATTAGTTAAACATTTTTTTTATAATTATGAGTATAATATTAAAATATATCATATTTCTAAATGTATTTCTTTAATATCTTACTAATTGATTGTGATCACAATGTTAATTATTGCGAATTATCGTATTCCTTACTTGACGTAGTTATTCCTGCTGCATTCAAAATCTAAAGTTACTTATTTAGAAGCCAATCCAATGAAAATATCAAAGTAAAAACCTTACAATAATTTTATCAAATGACCGTATTTTCGTTACGTCGTGTTTTCATTACGGGAGCACTTTATTTTTTTATTTGTGTGCACGGCAGTTGTTTACTTTTCCTCTCGACCTATAAACTGCGAGAATCGAGTGAATGTGCAATTTTCCATGATTGAGGATTTAAATTTGCTATGGCAAGCTGATTAATTGGTTTTACAGTGATTGTTTGGAAAGAACGACGTATCAATGCGATGTTTTATTCAAGTAATTGACGAGTAGATAGATTTTTCTGTAATAGGCTAAATAGTGGGTTGTGGCACTTGTGGCAAAAAACTAAATGAAACAAATTAGCCTTAAAGCCCTGGATGACTGTGGGTATGCTTCGGTGCATGCGCAACCGAGATGCCATGCACAAAAAGCTAAAGATGTCTCCCAACAAATTAGTATTAATAAGAGTTATAAAATAGGTACCATGCAAGTTGGCCATACTCATTTATTTACTATACAAGTATGCCTTGCATGGAATTCAAGTGTCTTCTTTAATAGACATCACTTGACAAAACAGTAGTATTGAAAGGTTTTTAATTTTTTTTAACGCAGATAGCGTTATTTTTTTTTAAGAGTTCCAGATCTCATCCGAAAATCTAATAAGTTTGATAATTTTTAGTTAGTTAGTAAACAAGCTTACAGACCACTTAAGGTGATCCTGATGATTATGCTTTGTCGCAATTTGGAGCTGTAGCAGGGTCGCATATTGGCTTTTTAACAACTTTATCACTCCTTACTTTTTACGTATGTGAGTATTATTCTATGTATTATCTTACTATTTACATTTCATAATTCCTTGTGAAGTTTGTTTAATTCTTCTTCTTAGGATCTTAGGATATATTGAATTTTTAGCACTTAATTTAACAGAGTTTATATCAATATATAAAGTCTGTTAAATTAAGTGCTAAAATCTTTTTACCATTATAACAAAATTAAAATATGGGTAGAATCCGAGCTTAAGAGTGTCCGAAGCCGCCAAACATGAATAAATAATTAAATGAGAGTGCACGAAACGAAAGCTTCAAATAGTTCTGGGGAGTGGTTAAGCATGTCCACATAACGTACACTACAGTTAGTACCAGTACAATAAAAAAAAATTAAAAATCATGTTAGAAGATCCCAATATAATTATTTTCAGCTTACCTTCAAACGTCAATTACATAAGATTTGATGGTTTTCAGCGCCCAGTTTAGTTCTACATTGGATAGCTATTTAGATTATTTCAGTTTTGATATATATATATTTTTTATAAAAGACAACGCCCGCATTAGGGAAATTAATCCCCGTGTGTGTCGGAGTACTTTACAAACATATAATAGACGGGTACAAATCACATCCAGACTCAGAACAACTATTTATGGGTCAGACAAATAGAAGTCCGGCGTGGGGCTCGAACCCGCGACATAGAGTGGCGAGGCGACTGTGTTAGCTGCTGCGCCACACGTGCAGTCAATGTATAATATTATTATATTAAATATATAATAATATTAAATATAACTATAGGTCGAGAAAATATATACCACTGATATCTATACATATAATAAAATCGTAGGAAAGTCAAAACTGTACATTGAATATTTTTAATAAATTAAATAAATTTTAAAAGGATACTGGGGCCGTGATCTTCAATAGATATCGATGCCAAAAATATAGTTTTTAAAAGTTTTGTCTGTTTGTCTGTATGTATGTCCGGGCTAAACACAAAAAGTACTGCATGGATTTACTTCAAATTTTGCGTGAATATTATTAAGAGATCTGGTCAAAATATAGGCTACATATCACGCTATCACCTACGGGGGAGGAGCTGTGATAATTTATAAAATTTAACGCAGTTAAAACCGCGGGGCACAGCTAGTTATAAATACAAAAGTTTGTGAGGATGGTTCTATGTATTTTTGTTACCCTTTCACACAAAAACAACTGAACGGATTTTGATAAAACTTTATAGTAATATAGCTTATACTTCCGAAAAACATAGCCTAAATTTTTTCAACATTAAGGGGGGGATATCCGCGGGGCACAGCTAGTATATAATATCTTGAATAATTTGCATCGATTTGGACAGCGATTTCAATGAATGGATAATAATAATAATAATATCTGGGGACAATGTCACACATATCATCCTAGCCCCAAACTAAGCAAAGCTT
Organism: Pseudoips prasinana; assembly: GCA_951640165.1. NCBI lineage: Eukaryota > Metazoa > Arthropoda > Insecta > Lepidoptera > Nolidae > Pseudoips > Pseudoips prasinana. The sequence goes on from OX621245.1 coordinate 18,973,070, forward strand.
GTACTATGGGTACCAGGCGACGATGTACATACTTATATAGATAGATAAATATATAAATACATAGAAAACATCCATGACTCAGAAACAAATATTCGTGCTCATCACACAAATATTTGCACTTACCGGGATTCGAACCCAGGACCACCAGCTTTGTAGGCAGGAGCACTACCAACTAGGCTACGGTGACCGTCAAATTGATTCGTATCATTTTATTATCTGAGACAAGAACTTACATTCAATTTTTCTCTAATAGCATGAATCATTGGCTGAACTTTCTTCAGCCAATTACGTATAAACATTTTAAATGAAATAAATATGAAAACCATCTAAATATTTCATAAATGTTATATTTAGACTCCTGGTATAAGCAGTTTTTTTTAATTTTTTTTATATCAGTGGGCGACAAACGACCTCTGAGTAAATCTGTACAAGGAGGATAAGAACCGACTTAATTATTCCTTGAAATTGCACTTACTTCAGATTATGCTAGAAAGTAAACAAAAATTACGTTATACATCCTTCAATCAAAATTCAAAATAAAACTTTCTGGAAGTTGTCTTTCATTTTTATAGTCACATTCGACATATGACAAGAACAATGAAAGACAACTTTCAGAAAGTGATATTTTGAATTTTCTGATAAAGAATTATTAGAAAATTCATAATACCACTTTAATTGGCCTGACCCGGGATTTAAACCCAGGTTCGCAGATAATGAGATCTTCTGCGGTCCTTGGTTTAAATCCCGAGTTGAGCGAAAAAACGTGATATTTTGAATTTTGCAGTTTATCACGCTCGACTAACGAGCAGTCAAAATTTATGATAATGTACTAAAGTGTAGTAATAACATAGTATGAAAGTGCACGTATGTGTTTTTTTTTCTATAATTATATATAAATGTGTATTCCGTTCATGATAAACCGTAGAGATACTATTATTGATCGAATTTTAACATATTTATTACAGCCAATAAGAATAAACAATAAAGTTAATAAAATAATAGTCAATATTAAAGAATATTAAATTTGAATTTCATAGCATTATTCGCAATGCAAGCGTTAATATAATCTCAAAAATGGGAAATCATAAATCTTTCCTCCGGAAGGGTGTCAGCAAGGGAAGCCTAAATTTGATCTGCCGGCGTGTATCGTTCGTAGCTTAACGCAGAGCGCCTACCCCGGATTGGTAGATGGTGCAGGTTCGAGCTCCGCCGGACGATTGAATTTATGATTTCCCATTTTTGAGATTAAAGAATATGTTAATAAGTTGGTAATATTCACAATTTGTGCTAAAATATCATGAGGCGTTAATGGCCAGTTGAACTTACTGGTCTGTAAGTGATCGGCGAGGTGAAGCAACTAGGCACGCGGTCAGTCCATAGATGGTTGTTAAAGTGGTTTGACCACAGCCTATACGATAAAAAGAAAGAAATACTAAAATATCTGATCTATTTAAGATCTTCAGCTTAAGCCAAGTGCAACTGCATTTTGTACGAAAAGAAAACTATTAATAAATAATAATAATAATAAGAAATGGTTTATTTCATCTCCACAAATTACATTCTTAGGTATTAGTAAATACAGTTGACAAAAGGTTTGGCAAAATTTGTAACTTGTGGGAGATCTGGAGTCTAAGCTAAGCCTAGGCCTGTATTTTAGCACTCCAGGCCCCCCAAAATATTATTTTTATATTTTTCATAATCTCAAATCAAACTTGATCTAAGTTCATAATGTGATACTAGTAAGAAAACGATATCATCGGTATAATAATAAGCACATTTTAGAATATTACAGATAAACAAATCTCAAAACATACCAATATCGAGGCATGAAGAATCTCACACATTATTTTCCTATTCAATTCAATTCCTTTGAAATGCGTGTAGTGAACAATACTAAAAACAAATAGGAGTACTAAAAGGAGGACGAGGTTTTTATTCACAAATACTTTGTAGAGCACTTGTAAAGAGTCAGAACATGGTTGTAGAATTTCAAGTTACTCGTATTAATAACTAAACGTTTTTTCTTTATTGTACTAAGGGGTTCGAGAGTGTCAAGCTTGGAAACTGGATATTCAGAATTCATTTTGGATTACGCAAAATATAAAATAAAATACTTTTTCATTTCATAAAATCGAAAAGGTTCGCCTTTAAGTGCACCTAAAGGTGGTGTTTTCTATAAGTTACTTTTAGCGGGCAGTAATGAGTTTTTAATAATTTTATAAGTGCACCGCAATTATCTTTACGGCGATTATTTTTTGAATTTGGAACATCTTAGTGTCCAGCGTCAATGAAATCGAAAGCAATTTTTTGAATTTGGAACATCTTAGTGTCCAGCGTCAATGAAATCGAAAGCAAATATTGTTTCAATAAAGACTGGCTGGTACGATGGCTCATAGACACGCCGTCGCGCGCATAAGGCTGAATAAAAAGAAAGAAATCAAATTGCAAACTATGCCAACCGCGTTTTTTTAAATTTTCACAGATGGTAATTCATGGTTTTGTTTTCAAAAATGATTTCTTCAAGTGATCCTCGGGATTAAAAAAAGCGCCCTAGCCGTAAAATATTATTTTGCTTCCTCCTGATACTATCTACTATTATTCGTTAAATAGTCGAGTGCATTGTAAACTTGTTGATACAGACAAATTTGAATAAATTTTTCAAAGTATATTTTTTTTTTATTTTAATTTACTAACGACTAACTTCGTTGTATACTAAAAATATTTAATACCTATTACAAACAAAACACATTTATTACACTGAATTTCAATCCCCTCTATTTGGATTCGAACAAATGATTATTTCGAGTGCCTATTGAACTTGCTAATGCTATTCCGCATTTCAAATCGCAGTCTGTGACGGTGACAAATTCGGATAAAAGTAATGGATATTAGAACTATCTTACCTGATGTTCTAGATAAACATCTAAAGCGGAACAATGCCTGGTGATTTTAAATTATTCTTAGTCATATTAAGACATGTGATTTTTAATCATCATCATCATCATATCAGCCGAAAGACGTCCACTGCTGGACAAAGGCCTCCCCCAAAGATCTCCACAATTGCCAGTCTTGCGCTATCCGCATCCAGCGATTTCCAGAATAATGATGATTTTTAATAAATAAAAGTTATATTTAATTTGTAATGGTTTTGATTTAGTTATTTCGCTAACTTATATAAAGTTATTGTCAAAAAGATTATTTAAAGGTTTAATTATCGAAATGTATAGTTTTAGATATACTATATCTTGTCTGAATGGTTCTGTCTAAATTACGGTAAAAATTCAATATTATTATTTTGGCGGACCTTGTGTTTATAACGACGGTCTCGTATTAATGCTACCACTACATTAAGACCCAGTGAAACAAAGTGAGCGGGTGTTCCTACTACTGGTTTCAACTGGTTGGCCCACTTGAGACGCTTTGGCGAAGCATACTCAATGGGGCATATACACGAGATTTGTTCCACTTATTGAAATTATTTAGCGGGCAAACTTAATATTTCAGAGGACATAATTGTAAGTAAGTATATGAAACATATTATAACCGGTTTAAGCATATAAGGGTCACACTAATAGTTATTCTGTGCGGTAATTAAACCGCGGTGATCGACGAATTGTCTACTCAGCCACTTCGGCACTCATGCAGAGACTATACTTTTCAGCACAATTTAACGCGGAATAGTAATAGTCTGGGTTTAAGCAAAGTTACGGTGACTTTGTGCCCGTCAATTATGTGTTTGTAAAGTACCCCGCGACACAGGCACTTGCTCGTTTGCCACCCTATTTAATAATAAAAAAAACTTGAGAGATGTCAAGGGACACCCGGATGGAACAAAGTTATTTCTTATTATTTATTATGTACAAAAAACCTGTATACACTCAACAAAAATAATCGTCGCGACACCGCACTGTTAAATGCGAAATAGAAATGAAAATATCTGGCTTGCTTTCTATAAGAGAGAGAGAGAGAGAGAGAGAGAGACACAGACAGACAGAGAAACATGCGCACGCCGCACAGCTGCAAAAAGTGTCGTGACAACTTTTCGTAAGAATTTTTCACAACGCGCGATAAAGTACTTCGTTCCAAAAAAAGATTTAATATTAGAGAGTAAACTTAAGATATCATTTCTACAGTATTATTCTGTATTATATTCTATACCCGAGTCGCATCGCATCGCTTTTCTAGAACCGTTCCTAAGGTAAGTTGATATTCGTGGTAAGTCTGACTCGCGGAGGCGGGGTGATGCTGACGGGAGATCTCATCAATAAATCACACTGGAGCCCCTTAAACTGTGAGACTGCATTTTATCTGTCACTTGTCACAGACGACTTGCTCGACAAATTGATGATAACGGATTCGCTGCGCGTCGTTAGCACTTACTTTGAAAATAAGATTAGTTAAGTTTACTAGATTTTTACTTATTTGTATCACCCTACTTTCTCGGTTGTTATCGTTTGATGCTATTCAAGCGATACCTACCAATAGTACCAGTAGTACCATATGAAGTAGTTTTAACTGGAAGTTTTATACTTTTATGAAAAATTACAATAAAGTCTACAGTATACAGTATATATTAAAGTATACAGTCTCAATGGAGATTAGCCAACAGCGCGGGACATATTATAGCGCACAGGTGTGCGCAAACAGAGAAGCACTTTCTATTCCATCACTCTCATAATCCGCTGGGACGATTAGCGTCAGATACAGAGAAATTTATTTTTACGAATAAATCCCACAACCACTTTTTGGGCCGACCCAGGATTTGAACCTAGGACCTCATTATCTACGGTTGAACACCATACTACTAGACCAACGAGTTGTATTAAAACAAATAAATGATGAAACAATAAATTTTCAACAATATCCATCGTACTTTATACCGCTAAACACAAAGAAGCCTATAGGGAAATACTGGATACAGCGCGCAGTGGATGACGCAACATTTAAACTCTTTGAAACCCTATTCCTTGCGACAGCTTTATAGCAAAATATCACCTACACAATAACAAAGGTTCATAAAACACTCTCTGTTCTAAGATACTCTTAAAACGATATCTACATGAACGTTCCTTTCGTTGAGCACATACTCACCGATATTCCTTTTGCGAATATTTACGAGTTCATTCGGAGTCTTTGTTGAACCCTTTCAACCAGATATGATGCCGCGATCGTTACGAATCGATTTCCTTTCATACTAACCATAGTGATTCATGCCAAACAACGTCTGTCACAGAAAACTCAAATGTGACAATGCCTACCCATATGTATCCCTAAAATCATCACATTTCTTGCAACGTGCATACTAAACCTGCTCTAACGTAGCTAGAATGGGGACGATGACTCATCCCTCTCTACAGCATTCGACCAATCATCGTCGTATTCGCAGTGATAGAAACTTTTTAATATATTTTCCATGTGATGTGTATTTAATTTCCTGAAATTGTAATAATTATTTCATTTATTATCATCGTAACACTCATTTGATTTATTGACATTGTGCTATTGCATTTACTTATTGTTATTTTGTATAAAAAATTATAATTCTTGTGCAAATTTGTTTTACATATAATATGCAATTTATATAGCAATTTATTGATATTACGTTTTTGCATGCCATCAGGTAAAGTATGGCTGGATCTTTATTTATAATAATTTTTTTTACATAGATAAAGGCCTGTGCGTGCATACATGATTATAATATACCTACTTAGTTTAATAAAATTTTCCGTATTTTCATAAGATTTGGACAAGAGCCCTACGGTACCGATCTACTTAATGGATAAGATGTTGCAGTATTCATTCACCTTCATGTCAGCCGAATGACGTCCACCGCTGGACAAAGGTCTCCTTAAGGCTTTCCACAATGGAGTTGTATCCATCATTTGGAGAGGCCATAATCACCACGCTTGGCATACCGGTTAACGATGGCAGTATGAGGGTCAAAGTACACAAAAGGACACTGATGCCCGTTCTTTGATAGATATTCCCTCGGCCTAGCAGCCTAACATTAAAAGTATTCAACGTTTTCTCCTTTCGGTTCCCAGAATATTGGCAGCATTACCGCTCTGTATGGCAATACTCATTTGTTGGGAAAAATACATAATAAGCCAGTATTCCGGGAACGTGACGCCTCAACAAGGCGTGCAATATTATAATATGTAGTGTTCTTTATAATTAGCAAAAACGTCATAAAGATTATATCTTTCTTGCTAAATTTCCTTGTAATAATTCACCCCGCTTTTTTAAGTGTTTAATAGTTTTCTGTTTACTTCATTTTCACCCGTTTCTACAGACCTAAGATAACAAAGAGATATATTTATTACAAACGAAATATAAGGAGAAATATCGATATACTATTTCAAGACAGTATAGTATTGATTAAAGTAATTTTATTTATACAATTTTTCATGTTAAAGATAAGCCGTCATATAGCTTTTATACATTAGTTGTCACATAAATAAAGCTTTATGAGACAACTCATGTATTGAAGAAATATTTACCGCTTGTATATATTGTGGCAGTCCACAACATACACAATGGATAAATATTGCACTATAGCTATAGCTATACTAGCTGTAATTGTTTTTATGACCAGCTGTTAGTGGTAATTTTATTGGAACTAATCAACAATTATTCATATTTACGCAAATCTTAATTAACTCTTGTAATATCCGAACTTTTATACAAATGCTAATCAATTCTAATCATGAAACTGACAAAACCTTGAGCCCAAGGTGTCTCATCTTCGTGCACGGGAGATTGTGGATTTGGTTCTCTTGGTAATTTCGTCATAACAGCTAATAAAGTCCACTGACAAACAATAGCCTCCCCTAAGAATGATCTTGGGGCGATATGCCCTATTCGCCACGCTTGGCAAACGGGATGGCGATCGCAGAATGATTTTCTTTATAATAATTAATAATAATAATTGCCGCCGACACCATACAGCGAACCCTTGGTTATTTCTGAGGTTTTTAATGCCAAAGGCATTCTCTACCAGTCTACTCTGGGGTGATGCAAGGTTTCTTTCTGTCAGTGTCACCTATTCTTTGTTATCATGTTTATGTCAAAATTCAATTCTATCAAACTAAGGAGTTTTAATACCTACTTCGAATTAAATCTGACGAAATATATTTTTTAAGCCTCTTTTATTATTTTAATTATGCCAATTTTTAAGTTGATCAGACCACGTCAAACCAGAAAAAACGTTGTTCTACAAATTTTGCAATTTCACCCTTTCTTAGACTAGACCCGGCGGTTTCAGCTGCGCGTTGATCGATCAGTCAGCCAGTTTCTGTTTATATATATATGACTGATCGATCAACGCGCAGTTGAAACCGCCGGCCGCGGCTGTTTCATCGTTTTTATAAATCATCTTAAATTCCAGGTTACAGTGCGAGAGAAAATCGTAAGGAAATTGAACCGTGTAATGGGCTAATAGATCTCAACTTGCAACATTCCCAAAAACCAAATATAATAGCAATAGTAAGATTTAAGTTTTTTACAACCTTACAACTTCTCATGACAAAAATTATCATCCAAAATACTAAAATCAAAATGTTAGATATTTCTGTTTTGAAGTTTTATATTGTCTACTGGGACAATATACCTATAAGAGATAAATAAGTACTGAGCTTATCCCATTAAGGCCTTCGTGAGGACGTTTTGTTACTCAATTCAGCTTCATTACGTTCGTCTTAATTACTCTAACACGTTGATAATAAGGGAATTATTCTGCCCTTTATTTTAATCCTAGACAATAGATTCCCCGATATAGGTAAAATTAAATATATTTTCAATAATTATATTTATTTAAGTTAACTTAAAAGCCGCCATAACAGTTTGAAAATTTTAAAACAATTTTTAGTTTTAATTAACGTAGTCCAGATGTGTTACTATTAGTTTAGTTAAGGTTTAAGAAGCGCTGTAAAATGCTATAAAATATTGGGTACTTTAAATAACAACCAACACAGATAACATATTTGTATTAAAAAAAAATCCTTTGTTACGAAACGAATTCCTCAAAGTTTGTAGGATAGGTATTTAGGGTTAAATATGTAAGTTGGGATGAAATTTAGTAAACTAAATTATTAATTGATTAAAGACCTAACGTAACTACTGATGAAATAATGAAATTTATTCAGCACTTGGGTATTAACATACACTTGTACTTGTCAAGTTCACAATGGAGTCCATAAACATAGTCGAATACAGTATAAAAATTACAAAAATATAATTAGTCTAAAAAAATTAATCTATTATTTTGAAATTTAGTTGTATAATATTAAAGTTAAAGAATTGAAGGCAATGAGCATTTGGCTAGCGCAGAAGGCTCTTAACCAGTAGCTTAAATTAAACAATTAATACCCGAGGCCACCCTTTTAGGGTTCGGGCCACAGCTCAGGGGGCCGCTGAAGCAAAAGGACAGAATTCTAAGAGAGGGTGTGATCAGTTGCACGGGATCACCAATGACGTGTTAAGGGGCCAAAGCGATCCTCGCCGCTGAGGAGCCTACCCTAGCTAACCTGCGGCTTTCTCTAGCTACCTAGGTGGACGACCCGGAGAAGAAAACCACAAAGAAACTCCAGGCTTGCTTTTTTCGTCTTTCTTTTGCTTTTTGTTTTCGATCTTTTTTTTTAAAAATCATGTATTTTCTTACATTGTGATGGGCGTTATGTAGGCTAATGCACGCACAGAACCGTTGTCATCTAATGAAACAAAAAAAAATTTTGAGATAATAAACAATAACAATAAATTTCACTCAAGCAATTAGAATAACCTAACTAACATATCAACGTCCATCTTTAATCGCTAAGGAAACTTGAATTTATAACATATTTCCATTAAAACAATATCATATAGATTATTATAAAGATATCCTTACAATATTTAATATATTTGGCAATAATGCTATATACGGGGAAGAAACATAATATTTATAGGGAAGACCAAGTATATCTATAGTAGGTATTATATCTTACTACTATTTAACAAAGTGTATGCATAATCCACAGATATCTAAAATAGTATTTAATGCTCTGAGGTATAGACACATTATGTATGAATACCTACTGTCTATCAGCTGGGAGAACTTCCGAAAATAATTTCAATTATATTCTTATTGTAGTTTATTCACTCCCGGAATTCTATTCGTCTCCAATAAATAGTCCCAATAAACTCTTAAATACAAGTTTGCTAGACAGAAAACAATTCGCTGAACGATAGAATTCCTAAAAATACATAACCAATAGGGCAGTTAATCTAGAACAGCGGTCGGCTAAACTAGAATGCAGCAACATTGCTTTTTGTGCCACGAAATTAATTAAGTATTTTCTTCTTAATTATATTGACATAACTTGAGCTAAAAACAAATAGCAAAATGTTGAAGTAGTTTATTTCGAGATATCTGTAAAAATTCATACAGAATCTAACTAAGCTATAACAAACCCAACATAAGCCACCATCAACTTAATTTCAAGAACACTAAGCATAAAGTCATAATGCGTCAGCTATCCGCTTATTCTAATCCTAAATTAAACAAATAATCGATAGAAATGATTCCATTATAAATTCGAACCAAATAAACATCATTCATGTTCCAAAAAAGCTCTCATCGATGCTCGAAGAGAAATAAAAATATGCCTAGCCGATTAAGAAAGTATAGAAATGTAACCAACAAACTAGACTTAAGTCTTCAAAAAAACTATGTGCTCGTGGAAACCCTTATAACAAAAATATAAACAAATAGAGTTTTAGTCGGATTTCCAAGAACCTTAAAATATTCTCTTCCTTCGTTTAAGGCAAAAAAGACAATCGAAATGCCTATCCTAGTAAAATGACGGATGGAATTCGTAATAATAGAGGCGGTTCAGGTTATTGTAACTTATTTGCAGAATCTATTACAAAAATCGAAAGCACAGATTAGAACGCATTCTGTGATCACTTAGCATTTATTCAGAATTGACCACAGTTCCGCTATTTTTTTGCCTTCATCTACTATATATAATACATCCATCAGCTAAGACTCCCATATCTTGAGTAACTACGAAAATTCAAAGTAAGTCGTATAATACACCAAAAAACAATTAAAAAGTGTTGATGATACCATATCTAACACACTCAACCTTTTAGAAATGAAGTAAAAAGTATAGCAAATCACAGTTAAACTGATCACTATGAAAAATCAATTAGGGAATATGATATTAGAAAACAATGATCTTCGGAAGCAACTACATAAACTGAAAGCGGAAACTAACGTTTTAAAATCGTTCTGCAGTTCGGTGTCAGCTATTGAATTTATACTTAACGTTAAGCGGAAAAGACAATCTCACCTTTATCACAATGCTACAATGCTTTATAGGGAGTAAATCGGGAGAAATTCCTATACAGATTATCCCAGCAACTTTAAAATATTATGCCTTCAACAAAAAGTTACAACTTTGCAAGAAGATTTAAAAAACGCCCAACCGGAGATTGAAAAAATAACTAAACAAATCGAAACACTACAGGACTCAGCCCGCAATAAGAAAATTGTAACACCTTGTCGCGTTTCCACGATGTATAGAATAATTTTGTAGGTAGGTAGAAGAAGAAAAGACTAAAGAACAATTTAAAAAAATAATTTAATTTCCAAAGAAAAAAAAAATAACTTGGCCCGACACGCTGCCGCGTGTCAAGATAAAAAAGGTTAGGTAGGAGGGTCGTAGGTTTATCACACGATTGCGGGTACGATCCGACAATTTAAAATACCACTCCCCTGGTAATAGTGTAGTGATGTCCGGCGCAGTCTTAAGGCTGTAAATTGAGTTCCGGAACTGATGAGGTGGAGTGATCTTCGGAGACGTGGTGTATTTATAGGTGGTAAGTATACTCCGTAGAAAAGAAACCCCAAGTGGGGTTTAAACACTAACACACTTTATATGTATAGATATACGGCGTTTTTTATAACGATGTACGCGTTGGTACAATTTAAATTTATATTTAAATTATGAGATTATATAAAAATTTAGGAACAACTCAGCAGTAGCGTAGTATTTCGTCGAGTGCATGATATGCAAAAAAATGTCACGATGAGCGGAACCTGCGAGTGAACGGACGGTAATCCAGTTCATTGCATACAACACTTCACTCAATGAATACAGCGTAGGCGATACACAGATTAAAAATAAAAAGCAACTAATGTTTCTTTATTATTAATTAGTATAATAAGGTAAGTTGTAGGTTTAAGTCTATAGTTTTGTTATTTTAGATATTTAATTAGGTATTAGAATAAGGTTTAAATTGATACAAAAATTACCGTAATAGGTTTAAGATTGTAGTTTTAAAATCGTAGTCTTATAAGATACCATTACATTGCTCTGCAATAATTGAAGGCGTTACAACCTAAAGAAGACTTATGAAGAAAAAACTACTCACAAAACCTGCCTACGTGCAAGCGCCTGATCACACACAGAATCAACACCATGAAATAACAAATCAAGATTTTATTTTCAGATCACAACAATGTGTCGGATTAGCAGAGGCAGAGGCAAGACGCAATATGAGGAGTATGAAATTAATGCAGATACAAAGCCTTTTTTTGCGTGGTGAAAATGCTCTAGTCGCACGTGGTGTGGGGCTCGACCCACTAAAACCACCATGGTAGCCAGCCTCACAGTGCTTGTAGCGGGGGCTCTGGGTACTCGTGAACGATCTCGCCAGTACATCCGCTGTTCACTGAGCGTCCGCGAGACTCTCAGCCGGGGAGGGGAGGGGCTGAATGCTTCCCCGCCTCCCCAGCACGCACAAGCGCGTTACCTGGGCTCCAGCAGCTAAAACTCAGATAACAAACTTGTAATTTTTGTGGGAAAATATAAGAAAATTTAACGCTCATATTATCCCAATTCTCTAAATAATCTTATAGATTGTTATAAGTATTCTGAACATTATTTAGATCCTAAAAAACTAAAAGAACAATAAGCGATGAATATGCTATGCAGTCATTTAAAGCCTGTTCCGTATTACTTAAGACGTAAAAGTGCTCAGGCCATCTTGACTGACTACATGAAACGAAACTATTCCTCCCTATTTCCCTATAGTACATTCAGGCAAAAAAGTATCGGGAATGGATGATTTGTTTATGGTTCCAAATTCAAATTTTTGTTTTTTTTTGTTATTTTGGCACAACTGTTTTCCATTTTGGCGCGGAGTTTGAGTTGCATCTGTTATTTATATTAAATACAGTGCTGGTTTTAGTAATATCATATATAGTGTGTATTGAGAATTTCATAATGGACAAAAATATCGAACAAAGAGTTTGTCTTAAATTTTGCATCGCTAATGGAATTTCGTGTTCGGAGTAACTGAAAATGTTACAGAAGGCTTACGGTGAATCGACTTTATCGAAAACTCGTGCTTTTCAGTGGTTCAAAGCGTTCAAAAGCGGTCGAGATGTGATGAAAGATTTGCCTCGCTCATCAACGTCTGCAACTGAAGTTAACATCGCAAAAGTGAAGGAAATAGTGACTGAAAATCCTCATTCAACTCTGAGTGAGATAGCCGCCGAACTTTCTGTATCTCACGAGTCGATTCGTACCATTTTAACTAATCATTTGGGTATGAAACATGTTGCCGCTCGGCTAGTCCCAAACGATCTAGTCGCTGAGGACATGGTAGAACGAGTCAATTCCGACCCAGCATTCATGAAACGCATTGTTACTGGTGATGAGACGTGGGTTTACGAGTTTGACATGCAAACTAGTCAACAAGCTTCGGAGTGGCGCCTTCCAACTGAACCGAAACCGAAAAAACCACGCCCAAGTCGATCAAAAGTCAAAGTCATGTTGACTGTTTTCTTTGACTATAACGGTGTTGTGCACTCTTAATTCTCACCGGAAGGTCGAACGGTAAATAAAGAATATTATTTGAGCGTTATGTGGCGTTTAAGAGAGCAAATAAGACGAAAAAGGTCAGATTTGTGGAAAGAAAATTCTTGGATTTTGCACCACGATAATGCGCCATCGCACAAGGCCATCATTGTGAAGGAATTTTTGACCAAACACTCAATAAATACCATCCAGCAACCACCATATTCACCAGATATGGCTCCAGCTGACTTCTTTCTTTTTCCTAAACTCAAATTACCACTTCGTGGTACCCGTTTTCAATCGGTAGAAGACATAAAGAAGAATTCGCGGCGAGAACTGAACTCAATTCCGAAAGCAGCGTTTACAAAATGTTTTGATGAATGGATTATTCGTTGGCGTAAGTGTATCGTTTCTAAAGGAGCATACTTTGAAGGTGATAAAATAAATTTGGATGAATAACAAACATTTTTTATATCATTGATCTTTTTCCGGTACTTTCTTGACAGAGTAGTACAAAAAGCTTTGAAAAGCTTGCTGTGTGGCTGATGGCATAGAATATCGCCATGAGGAGCGTAAAAGTCGTGCCGAAGGAATATCTCTCAAAGAACGGGCAGCAGCGTGTCCTTGCGATCTAACCCGTCTGCCAAGCGTGGCACTACTCCATTGTGGAAATCTTTCGGGGAGGCTGATTTGATTTGTTTTGATTTGATTTGATTTGACTTGATTTGATTTGATTTGATTTGGTTTGGTTTGGTTTGGTTTGGTTTGGTTTGGTTTGGTTTGGTTTGGTTTGGTTTGGTTTCGTTTCGTTTCGTTTCGTTTCGTTTCGTTTCGTTTCGTTTCGTTTCGTTTCGTTTCGTTTCGTTTCGTTTCGTTTCGTTTCGTTTCGTTTCGTTTCGTTTCGTTTCGTTTCGTTTCGTTTCGTTTCGTTTCGTTTCGTTTCGTTTCGTTTCGTTTCGTTTCGTTTCGTTTCGTTTCGTTTCGTTTCGTTTCGTTTGGTTTGGTTTGGTTTGGTTTGGTTTGGTTTGGTTTGGTTTGGTTTGGTTTGGTTTGGTTTGGTTTGGTTTGGTTTGGTTTGGTTTGGTTTGGTTTGGTTTGGTTTGGTTTGGTTTGGTTTGGTTTGGCTTGGCTTGGCTTGGCTTGGCTTGGCTTGGCTTGGCTTGGCTTGGCTTGGCTTGGCTTGGCTTGGCTTGGCTTGGCTTGGCTTGGCTTGGCTTGGCTTGGCTTGGCTTGGCTTGGCTTGGCTTGGCTTGGCTTGGCTTGGCTTGGCTTGGCTTGGCTTGGCTTGGCTTGACTTGACTTGACTTGACTTGACTTGACTTGACTTGACTTGACTTGACTTGACTTGACTTGACTTGACTTGACTTGACTTGACTTGACTTGACTTGACTTGATTTGATTTGATTTGATTTCATTTCATTTCATTTTATTTTATTTGGGAAAATTACAGTCTCAATTATATAAGGTAGTCTAAAATAAGGATAACTTAGGACTATTTTACATGTTCCACTATTTAACATGTTCTATTATAAAGCTTCATAACAATGATATGGCTGCAACAACAAAGATTAACCGCTCGTAAAAACCTACTATACGCAATATACTTTCAAAACTTGGGAAAAACTTGTTTCACCTAAAGGAGATCGGACATTTTAGTATGGACTTTGGTCCAAGTGGCGTCGGATGATGAGAATTGCTTTATTTATTTGATAATTTAATATTATAACACTTACTATACCCGCAAATAAATCGACACATGGAGAAAAAAGTAATTGACACATAGGTATATCACCCATATTATTTTAATGAGTAGTTGTAATATTTTTTTTTACTGTTTATATGCAGATTATTAGAAAAATACGATATATATTACAGGTATTCATTAAAGCACACATAACAACATAACATAACGCCTGTAAACCCCGAAGGCTTAAGCAGAGGTATACCTATTATAGTAATAATTATGTGTTTTATTTATATATAATAAAGGTTAAAATAAAAGAAACATGAACGATTAATATGTATTTATTACATTAAAATGTGGTTCAAAAATTCTGCAGGATGGCGTATTTGATCTTGGTAGCGAGCCCACCCTAAATACCATACTATGGTCATAATATGGGCACAAACCCCTAAAGTCCTCTTCCCCGTTATACAGCTACAATAATAATACCGTATGGAATCCAATCCTGCAGCTTCTTCTCCATACATTATGTATGTGGAATAGGTTCTTGACCTGACGTGTCGTGACTATATCCGCCCTCGTAACAGTGTTAAGTTTGGTTCTGTAATATTATGTCGCTCCAATCCTGCGGGTGGTGCACCGTCTACTACACCGTATACTGTATATACCACCACGGACGTGCTCACTATAGTAGCTACGCGCTAGCTTTAGTTGATAAGTTCCGAGGGCGAATATTATTAAATCTTCTTCTGACAACCGTGGGAACACCCTCTCAATTCTGGAAGATCCCCCGAAATCGTTGTGAAAGCTGCACGCCGTCGGTTCATATTACTGGCCGTTACATACCTATTCTGCTAGATTATTAGGCATATTCATACGCTGGTTAATGATTTCAATAAACCGGTCAGCATATACGCTGTCATGCACTGGCATGTGGAAAGCATTCAACAACGCAGCAGCTATTCTAAAATTGGGGAATAGGTGTTTCAGGGCAACGTTGAAATATTCTTGCCTTAGTAGTTTAAAATCACGCTTGATGCATCCGAAAACGATCTCCACAACCCAGCGGACCATGGTTACTTTTCTGGATTTATTAGCCTGCATGGTGGTAAGTTGAGTTTCTCCAGGATGTAAAGACTCAGGTGTATGAGTTATGTAGCCGAAACTTCTAAAATCTGGCAAGGCGTCCGTAAATCCTTTATCCAAAATAAAAATGTCACCGGGTCGAAAAAAGTAATGGAATGATACGTCTTGTTCATCGTGAATAACATCTTGCATTATATTTGCGTCTGATTTGGTCGCTTTATATGGCCCGTAAATATCAATTATGTATCCATCCGAACATTTCAGTAACAGTGGTTTTATTAAATTCCTGTACTTATGAGGGCTATATGTATGCCTCTGAAATAAAAAATTCGCGCTTTTTTGGATATTTTGGTAAGTACCATCAATAATGGTAATAGCAGGCATTTCGTTTTCGGGTTCATTTGGGTTGCCGAATAATGCAGCAGGTATTACTAGATTCCTGTTCACGGCTTGTTGTCTGGTTAAATGGTCAAAACCCAAATGTTGAGGCACAAAGTCTTCTAATAGACACTCTTGTGCCAAATGTACGAGCCTCTCAAAGTGTCTTCGGCTTATACCATACAGAGTCGCTAGCCTGTCGTCCGATTCTCCACTTCTGAGTTTTGATAGGTACATTCCTAATATTTTCTTTGGCTGGGTACTCCTTCTACTCAAAGATGGTGTTTCAGCTAAAATTGCGTTGAATTCTTCGAGAGTCCGCCCGGTCCAGTAATGCAATTCGTCTGCTGACATATTTTCAACATGTTCAAAATCCATATGTGTTGTATTTGTTATGACATTTTTTAAAATGGATATGATGTCCATTATATGTGCACTCGAAAAATCATGTGATATGTTTGGGGCTTCAAATAAATCCTCCCAATTATTTGATTGCATATGTTTGTCACATACTCTAGCACTTGTTGGCACATAATAGTTTGCGTTAATCAAAAAATCGGCCTTTATTCTCTCAGGTATCCGGCGTCGCGATATCATACGGCAGCCATAAAAAATACATGCATTTGCTGTATTTGGAGCACGAGATAACTCCGACAGATTTAATGACTGAAGTAAATCAGGTTGCTGTAGCTGCTGTACTTCGTCCTGATCTATATTTTCAACTTCATCTTCCCGTGGTATTGAAGGTCCTGGCAAAGGATCTTGCATAGCACCCTGACCCTGAGCCCTTTGACTCCTTAACCAGCATGGACGACAGACGTATTCTCTGCCGTTGAATATAACCTACAACAAAAAACAAAAAAGTTGTAATGACTTTTCACGAGTAATACCTACTAGTAGGTTCATTTTATAGATATTTTCCGTTATCATGTGGATTCCCAACCTACCAAGTAAGTAGACATTATTACTAAACTAAACCATTAATATTGTAAAAATCAATTGTTAAGCTGTAAATAACTTGCTCACGGATCTTTGTAAAGCTAAGGACAAAGATTTTTTGTCAATAATAAATACGAGTACTTGGATGTGAAAAATAACTCTTTCACTATAATAGTACTCTTTCTTATACTTATACCTAATAAATAGCTCTTCCATTATAACCAGCTCTTTAAATAACTCTGTCACGGTAACTATAGAAAATGCTAACCAGTTTGATATTATCTATTGCACCAACAATCAACAGCAATATGGCTTAAAAGGTACCTTTTAAGCCATATTGCTGTTGATTGATCGCGCGGCATAAAAGGCAGCTTTTTCAATTATTTGTCTATAATAGGTAGATACTTTCTGAACTGTATAACTTTTTTCTCCGTGGGCCGATTTTATGGTGTCCATGGTATAAAAATATCCTACATTCACGAACTATTATATAGACTAGGTTTCATCAGCCGACGCCATTTGGACCACTTCCGCCCGTTCTCCTTTATTATTATCTGCATAGAGCACCTCAATCCAACTCAACTCAGTTATAGAGCAAGTTAAACAACTTTTTGCGTAGTTTAATACAAATAAATTATAAATATAGTTTTAATAGGCGATTCTAATATAACTATACTTTTGAAAAAAACCTCTTATGAATTAAAGTATTTATTTTACAAATTTAATATAAAAATATATATCGCCCTGCCGAATCGCCGCATAAGTTATCTTGTATTGACCACATCCTTAGTAACATCCCAGATGCGACCTCTACGGCACAAATGCTAAGTTTTAATTAAAATACAAGCAACAAAAACATGCAATTAATTATTTCTATAAACGTGATTTCAACTTGGAACATAAACGGAAGTTTAAAGATTTTTTGCAAAATTTGTCATGGTCTGTCTTAGACATGGTTAATAAGGCAAATACAGCATACAGCAGTTTTCATGAAATTGGATTTTATGAAAACAAAAATACTCTAAATAAATATAAGTATCTATATATCTTCAAACCCCTAGAATATACTACAACTACTAATAATACATCTAGTGGTCAAAAAAATGCAAACATTAATTTCATCAATAACAATGAGAACAAATGTAGAACAGCCTAGACTGTAATAAAAAGTAAACTCAGTAATTCAGACTTCAAAAATCATGTTGATAACATTAAGATAGATAAGAGAACCCTAACTCTGAAGGTTACGACGAAATTAGTACAAACATAATAAAAGCATGTGCAAATGACATTAATCAGATACTGACACACTTGATTAACTTGTAATTTTACCTAAGATGACAGATAACTTTAATGCATCGGTTCAGCTTCTATCTGTCCTGTTGTCATAAAGTTATCTATTGTCAAACTATAGTACAGACGCCAGCACATCCAGCTACCCCAATCCGTCAAATTTATTTAATAGATTTTCAACTTAATCACAAAATCATAAGGTTCACTTTCAATTGGCGAAAATTTACAGATTGGTGTGCTGGCGTCTGTACAAAAAAGGTGATAAATGTGACGTCAATAATTATTATCCCATCACATGAATTCCAATAATACCAAAAATATTTAAAAAGTGTATGTATAAGAGACTTATGGAGGTTAGTCACAAATACAATATAATTGAAAACAAACAACACTGTTTTCAAAAAACAAGTCCAATACACTGGCCATCTATTCCTTGATAAATATTGTATTAATTAGCATTAATGACAATTTCTTTTTGACTTATCAAAAGCATTTGACTTAGTCTCACACGAAAAATTGCTTCAAGAACCGTTCTAAGAAAACATAGGTCGCTGCTATACGAGAAAGAGAAAGCGAACGAAAGGCGGTCTTATCAGGTGTGTCCAGTTCAGCCATTCAAAACTACATTTGCTGGTCAACACTATCGGGTTATAGGAGGTCACCTCTATAACACTTTAAACAAATGGTGTAAAATATACCCTATGTGCAGTTACAGGTGCAAATCTACAGTTACTAAATGGCTTCAGCTAAAGACATACACAGACACTGAAGACCTTCTCACCCTGTCCGTTCTGTAAACCTGACAGAAACATAAATAAACACTACACGATCATGAATCCTACACTACATATACACGTACTAATACACTACAAATTTACAATCATATATATTTATCTCTATTCTGTACAGATGTCGAGGCTCCTAGGTTAAATTTTTGCTACTGGCTACGTTTGTTAAATCTACTATCTACGTTTACTTTTAGCTTAAACTATGTGTGAGAGCCCTGGTACCCATAACTCAAGTTAAATCTTATCATGGGTACCAGAGTTCAATTCTATTTTTTGTAACCATTTAATAGCTGTAATGTATGTGTAAATTGTGCACTTTTTTGTGAGAAATAAATTATTCTTATTCTTAACTGGTCATTATGGATTAGTGGACCGACTCTGCAATGGATTGCGTCGTATTTTAACAATAGAAAAAAAGTGTTTAACTACAACAATTAATTAAAATAAAGACATGATACCTACTTATCTAACTATAATTTATATAAATGTGGCTTCCCACAAGGATGCATATTAGGACGAAATTTATTTATATTGTTCATAAATAACATCTTTGACATGACCAATCATAAATATTTCTTTCTTTTTTATAATTAAAATTTCCATAATTGAGACAACTGAAAGGAAAAAAGTAATAAATTGACCACCAAGCTGCTTCTTATCTTGAATAATATCATTAACATTTTAATCGAATGGCTCAATAAGATTAATCTGAAAATTAACCTTAACAAATCCATATATATTAAATTACATAAATTTAACAACAATAAAAACAATTTTAATCTAAGCATACCGAAAATAAACGTAACCAAAGTAAAAACAGCCATACTATCTTACCGTTAGTATGTCAAAGTATGTTACTTTTAATATGGGGCAACAGTGCTGACCAAAACAGAGCTTTTGTTGCAGAAAGAAGTGTATTGACATAGGCTGTATATGTGATAATATATGTCACATATATAGCCAGATGAATTCTCTTTATTGCACACAGAAAATAAATACATAAGTTAGAAGTTACAAAAAGAAAAGGCATGTACATAGTCGAGCTTAATTCATTTTTGAATTTTCTTCCAGCAAACCATTAGGAAAGAGAGATTTTCAAAATTATGGGTATAGGCAGTGTACAACAAACTATTATAATTATGTACCTTGTCGGGTAAATATATTGATAAAATACACACTAATAATTATATACGATACCTGATAAAAATATATATCTATTTAATAAACTACATAAACCTACATACCTTATATGTACGTAAGTTACAGAGAGAAGAAGTGATTCTTAGTTCTGCTCTTAAAAATACTCAATGACGAGCTATCACGTATGGAATGTGGTAAGGAATTCCAAAGGTGTACTGCGCGTACAGTAAATGATTCATCATAGCGGCTGGAAGTATGGGAAGGAGTCCTAAGAAGAAGAGATGTAGCTGTGCGACAAGGTTTGCCACTGGGCACCAGATACTCAAAGCGTTCACGGAGATAGATGGGAGCAACAGGATTTTGAAGGATGGAATAAAGTAGATATAGAATATGACAGTCCCGACGCTGCCGAATAGGCAGCCACTTCAATTGCAACCGGAACTCCGACACGTGGTCGTGCTTCCGTAGGCCGAAAATTAAGCGGATGCATAGGTTCTGCAGGCGTTCGAGCTTATCTAGAAGTTCTTCTGTTGCATCAAGGAAACAGACATCAGCATAGTCAAAAAGAGGGAGTAAAAGCGATTGAGCGAGAGTGACTTTAGTCTGAAACGGTAAGAATTTTTGGAGACGTTTGATAGATTGAAACAAACAGTATACTCTCCTGCTTACTTCTGCAACGTGATTGTTCCACGAAAGGTTACAGTCTATTAAGATTTTATTTTTTTTTTATGTCAGTGGTCGACAAACGAGCAAGTGGGTCACCTGATGGTAAGTGATCACCGCCGCCCATGGACACTCGCAACACCAGAGGAGTCGCGGGTGCGTTGCCGGCCTTTAAGAGTCAGCAAACAAGTATTGCTGACCCTTCCTCCCACCCCGATGAGCTCTGGCGACCTTACTCACACTCAGAAACACAACATTAAATTATTAATGTTATTATTAAGGAATGTCTTCTGTAAGGTGGAGGTACTTCCCCAGTCGGGCTGCTGTTCGAGCGAATGAACGCTGTGCCCTACCTCTCTTAATACCTGAATTCTGCCAAACAGTATTTAAAAAGCTTTACTTGTTGCCGCTACCGTCTATCAATAATAATTAATATTATACAGTCGTATGGAGACCACACTACGCCACACACACTACCTGGAAGAATACACAAAAATTCTTCTGGCACTTGTGTATTCCACAGGAACGTCCAAGAAATACAAAGAATATCGGGATCATCATCACCAGACTGCTATCGTCCACACATGCCTCCCCCAAAGGTTTCTTTAATGTTGCCATTTGGAGGAGTTTGCCTTAGTCACCGCGCTAGGCCTGCGAGTTGGTGACCGCCGAATGAGGTGTTAGCTAGTAAACAGGTGACACTGCTGCACGACTACCTGGTGTGTCTCTTAGTCGCATTTTACGACACCTACGGGATGGTGGCCCTGTTATTTTTTTCTAGGCCGGAAACCACACGGCAAGCCTAATAAATAAAATAAAATAGAGATATTACGCGAAATCAAACTAAAAACACTGCGTCAGCAAGCCTTTACGTAATGTACAGACGCCAGCATATCAAACTATCCCAATCTGACAAATTTCCCCATTTGAAAGAAAGTGAACCATATGCTTAGGTGATAAAGTTGAAAATCTATAAAAGAAATTTGACAGATTGGGGTAGCTTGACGTGCTGGCGTCTGTACATAGCATACATATCTGCACGATTTGCAGACAAACAATTGGATGGTCTGTGAAAATACGAGAACGGGTATACATAGAAAACGCTGGAATTTTTTAGCCGTACAATGAAATATTATTTGCTTTTCTTGTTGTTCCGCAGCAAACGGCAAATCTGATTCAACATTTTTGAACAATAGGTGATTTGCATTGATAATCTTGATTCTAAAACAGTCTTGATTTGAAACAAAAATATCTATACTTCAATAACAATTGTCCCTGGCCGAGGTTATTGTGATAGATATCAAAACAAGGGTAACAGGTACCATCACTTCTATTTTCCCTTTGAAAATAAAAATGCGCTCGGTGAAAAGTATGCCTAGTATAGTGCATTACTAGACATGTAGAGACATCCTTATACCACTTTTCACTGGTGTAATACTGTATTTGTTATTGCTTCGTTGGTCTAGCGGGGGCATGATTAACTACAGATAATATCCTGGGTTTAAATTTTGGTACATTACTGTAAAAAGAAATTTCTCAGTATCAGCCTTGGAATCGGCGGTATATACGCTCCCGTGCCTCGGAGAGCACGAAGTATCTTTTGTACTGTACCTAACCTCTTTCCGGTCGTAGTCTGGTCTTCCCATCAAGAGTTATGGATAAGAAAGTGCCATTTTTGCGCATACACTTATGGACTATATATGTCCCGCACAGATGGCTAATCTCTACTGAGACTGGCAGCCATCGCAGAAATTCGAATGTATTTGTTAGTGAATTAGGAAGCAACCATAGCGGCTGGCGTCATAGAAATGTCTCTTCTGCTAGCTGTATTTAATACTGAATTTTACGCTAATGGAACTTTACGCTAGTGCAAAAACATTTAGCTTCTGATGACAATAATATTTCGCAAATGGAAATACAGTCAAACCTATGTAACAACGAAGAGTACAATTTTTTATTATAATACAAACATATACAATTGTGTGCAATGGCACAGAATTATTTGCTTCCTTCGGAAAATATAATAGGTAGAAATCTAAGAAATCGGAAACGGAGTAATACTTTTAACTATATAATGTTTTTTCGTAATCTATATGATATAGTGTTTTACAATTTACACTTTTTTAAAAGTCGATGATTGCACTTACAAACTTCCCATTCACGGACACTAAGCACATTCAGACTCAGGCCAGCTACACACAAATAGTTTTTAGCGGAAATAGCTGCGCCCAAATACCTTAACCACTGTACCGCTTGTCGAATCAATCGATACTACCGATAAATAGATATCTCCAAATTTGCACTTATTAATTCGTGCTTGTTGTAACTAGTTTTCTAAATGAAAGCAGATGAGATGAGACTATATAGGAGGGTCTATATAATCTCATTCCATCTGTTTGTATTTAGAAAACTTGTTGCAAATATTTTCGAAGTTATACTTCTTTTGGCGCGATGGAGAAAAATGATGAGAGTGAATTTTTACGATGCGCGCGCACACCGACACCTAAATTTAACAGCATGAAGTTAGTTCTAGATGAGAGTGAATTTTTACGATGCGCGCGCACACTGACACCTAAATTTAACAGCATGCAGTTAGTTCTAGGTGGTATGAAAATTGATAACTATGTTCAAGTTGTATATTCTAGTATTTTTATTTAAATAAAATCTTTTTGATTAATTTTAATATTTATCGTTAATCACTACTGCATTTTAATTATTTTTTTTCCATACGCCAAAGAAGTATAACTTCTAACGCGTGTACATAAGTACACACAGAATTTTTTTTATTATATAGGCGGTTGGCGTGGTTTGTAGTTACTTGCCTTTCACACCGGAGGTCGTAGGTTAGACTCCCACCCAGGACAAATATTGTATGCATGAACATGTCTGTTCATTCTGAGTCTGGCTGTATTTATCTATATAAGTATGTATTTACAAAATAAAAGTAGTTTATCAATAATCTGGTTTCCATACTACAAGCTCTGCTTAGTTTAGGATTTGATGGCAGTGTGAATAATGTATCATGATATTATAATATATAACTTTACGCTGGAAGTAGACTTCCACTTCTAGAAGAATAATGACTATTTAAATGGTAGATGACTATTGGCCACAGTTAGTAGCAATAAATCGACGGTCTCTTAAATTCTCACTTATCCAAGTTCGACTGTACAAGCAGTTAGCTAGTCTGAAATAAATTACACTCGTTACTGTAGATGATTTCTTACAGTGTGATCGAGTGTTTCAAGTTAAACACTAATAGATATTCTTTTAGCCCCATAGGCTTTCACTAAATATCGATATTTAGTGAGGACCTCCAAAAAGTATTCAGCTCCCTATGTTTGGCTCTAAATCATTCAAAATAATCACTTTTAACATCCCACGGCTACAATTAAGTAATCATCCTTTAAAAAGTCAGGTTTGCAGCTATCATCAAACACGGTCTCAGCAGTTCATCCTAATATTACATCTATATTTATGGTATAAAATCTCTTCATATGATTAAATAATAGTCAGTATTAATTCAAAATAAAAAAAAACTTCGTTTAAAAAAACCGACTTCAGAAACTAAAATGTATAAAATAATCTTAATTAAGATTTAATTTAATACATCTCTTATGCAAACGTAATTCCTTTAATATTAATGAAATACTATAATTTGTATTTATATTGATAGGTTTGAAGTCGGTGCCAAGCCCTAAGCCAAATAAAAGTTAATATAATATATAAATATATTTGTATTTGTATAGGTAGCAAATACAAATTATAGTAATTAGACAGATTGGGGTAGCGACAGTTTAATATTAAAGGAATTACGTTTGCATAAGAGATGTATTAAATTAAATCTTTATTAAGATTATTTTATACATTTTAGTTTCTGAAGTCGGTTTTTTTAAACGAAGTTTTTTTTATTTGTTACTTTTTAGTATCTTGCTATGGGTAGGACTACGAAAGGTGCCGCGGGCCTCAAAACTATAGTTCCCAACAAACGAGAACGGAAAAAAGAAATATCCTCCGAAAAAGAGTGAATAATCGAAAAGACCAAATCAAATCAAATCAAATATTCTTTATTGCGAACATAGGTAGATACATTGCACATTCAAGGGTGTTAGTGATGGTGAGGTCGCTATGTCCAGCCGGTTACAGCATGCAATTATTAATGTTACAATGTCATTATTTTAAAGAAAATTACAATTAACATTAGATACGAATACGAAAAACATTATATACCAAAATGTCACACTTTTTACATGTATCGACAGTAATACATTTATACATCACAATAATTTAATAAAAAGTTATTTAATAATAAATTTATAATAAATAAATAAAAAAAATTACCAATTAAATGGATCAATGCACAAATCGGAGTCATATAGTTTTGTCCAGAAGATATTCATGGATGCTGTAGTAAGTTTTATTCACTAACAGTTCTATCAACAGTGATTTGAATTTACAAATATTACTTTGTTCCACAATATGTCGTGGCAATTTATTATAAATCTTAGGTGCCATACCTATAAAATTTTTATTATATAATGCGGTTTTGTGTGATCTGAAGCGTATTTTGTACATGTGTCTTAGACTGTTTAACGTCTCGAACAAATTTAAATTACTTCTAACAAATATGGCTACCTCATAAATGTAAAGACAAGGTAGAGTCAGTATACGTAGCTTAAAGAAAAATGGCTTACATGTATCAACACTTTTAATAGTTAAGAAAAAGATGATATTATGAACCTCAATATAATTTTTGAAGACCTATCCATAGATCCCCACATGTATGGTTAGATTTTTTTTTTTTTAATTCATTTCTAAGTCTGGGGAACCCTTAAATTTTATTGTTTCTTTTCTATTTTCGTGTGTAAATCTTAATGCGGTTCACGGAATACATCTGCTTACCAAGTTTCGACAGTATAGTTCTTATAGTTTCGGAAAAAAGTGGCTGTGACATACGGACGGACAGACAGACACACATGACAAATTCATAAGGTTTCCGTTTTTTGCCGTTTGGCTACGAAACCCTAAAAATGGCAACTATTCCGCATCAAACTAAAGAAGAATCACGTAAATCGGTTTTTGGAATCTCAGCGTAATAGGTAAAAAGTGCGCTTGTGCTAAAGGTGCGCCTACATGCGCTTCCAAAAACGAGCTTGTACGCGCGTATTTAACGCTAGTCGTCTGAAATTGTTCTTTATGTTCATGCCAAGACACACTTGAACAGTATGAGTCTAGCTAGACTGCCTAAGATTTAAAAACGTCTGTGACAAAGACAATTACATCGTCCACATAAACACAATTTTTCATACAAAAATGTCCATAAAATTAAAACTACTGGGCCAAACTGTATAAAATTTTTATGGGACCAAATGGCAACTATTTCGCATCAAACTAAATAAGAATCACATAAATCGGATCATAAATCTCCGAGTAATCGGTGTAAATACATAAAAAAAAAACCGGTGAACTTGAGAACCTCCTCCTTTTGAAGTCGGTTAATAATAGATCTAACATTTGGCTGGTTTCCGAGACTTGTTTGAGGACATTACATTTGTAATAACTATGTACCTTTAACGCTGTTTTAGGTTTTAATGATTACTATTTCCAAGATTATGATGTTTATTTACGAAGTACGAAGTATTCCTGTGTGTATATGTATACACACAGGAATACTTTTTAACCTCCTCCGCATTAGCGTAGTAACTTTGCGAGGTAATATTTTAGTACACGGTGAAACTAAAATAAATGAGTTTTGAGTATAGTATTGCCATACCAAATGTTGACAGTATTATGAGAACATTACCAATACAATAACTTTTAGAATACCTTTAATTTAACGCTTTATGTATTTTGTTATCATTAAAAGTTACGATGAGTGTTTAATTTCTTTTCTGGGAGATCTACAAAAAATAACAAACTGTATAAGTTTGAACTAAATAAGTCAGCAAAACTTCACAGTTAAATAACATAAGATAACATTAAAATAACAATTTGTACGGTGGTCGTCACCTTGTAAGGAAAAAATACTGTATGCTTTTCATTAAAAATGAAAAGCATTTACAAGGTGATATTATTAATATTCACAAGTATGCTATTATCGATATTTTTCCTTTGAATATTCGTCACTAATTCAATGAGTTCAGTATTAATTTATGCTGTATAAAGATATTTATTGAAACATATTTTCAATTTTTAAGGAAGGGCACAGCGTTCATTCGCTCAAAAAGCAGTCCGACTGGGGAAGTACCTCCACCTTACAGAAGATATTCTTTATAGGTAAAAAAGGAACATGCTCTGAAATCATTGACAGTTTTAAAACTGCAAATATTAGTGTCCCTTTATTTATTAATAATGTGCATAAGGAAACTTGTGAGAAGCATATAGTGGCCTATATAAAAAGCAAAACAAACGTTGAAATTACGTTACACAAGATCGAACCCAAGGAACAGAAACAATACAACTCATATAAAATGTATGTTCCTAAGGATAAATTGAGTTTGTTTTTGGACTGCAACTTATGGCCCGATGGTGTAACCTTCCGGCGTTTTGTGGATTTCAACAGACGAGATTTAGACAAACGTAAAACAAAAACATCTGAGACTAGTGCAAAAATCAATATAAATGGGTAGTACAACTAACAACGAAGGTTTAAAATTAATTACTTTCAATTGTAAATCCTTTTAAAGATCCTCAGAATGTGTAAAACGGCTTTGCTTATCTGCTGATATTATTGCGATACAAGAAACGTGGCTCTTGCCACACGAGATACCTGAACTCGGTAAAGTAAGCAGTGACTTTGGATTTTGCGGCAAATCTGCGGTAGACCTAACAAGCGGTGTACTGCGCGGGCGGCCGTACGGCGGCGTAGCGCTTCTGTGGAGAAACAGTAAGTGTAACTATGTGTCTGTGATTCCGTGTCAGAGTGACCGAATAAGTGCCATTAAGGTCTGTGTTTCGGAACGGTTAATACTAGTTTTTTCTATATATATGCCGACGGACTCTGCTGACAATCTCTTGGAATTTGTACAATGTTTAAGCGAAATAACGTCAATAATTGAGAATAATAACATTGAAAATGTATTTATTTTAGGGGACTTTAATGCTCACCCGGGGGAAATGTTTGGCAATGAACTTCAAAACTTTTGTAATGAACAGAACTGGACTTGTGTCGACCTAAAAATTTTGGGT
This sequence comes from Pseudoips prasinana, assembly GCA_951640165.1. Lineage (NCBI taxonomy): Eukaryota > Metazoa > Arthropoda > Insecta > Lepidoptera > Nolidae > Pseudoips > Pseudoips prasinana. Next base: position 19,001,074 of record OX621245.1, read on the forward strand.
TCAAATTCACATACCCATACTTTTGTGAGTGAAGCGCACGGTAGCCGCAGATGGCTGGACCATTGTGTTGTTACGGATGCTGCATTAATCACGGTGTCGTCAGTAAAGGTTTGCTACGACATTTTCTGGTCAGATCACTATCCAGTTGAGATACAATGTAACATAAAGTCAGCTAGTCGAACCAGTACGCCACAGCTCACCAAAACAAATAAAGTTCTATGGGGTAACAGGGACTTAAGTCAAACCGAACAATATACAAAATATTGTAACAATAAACTAAGGGAATTTGGCTTCCCTCAAGAATTCCAACACTGTAGTAATAGTATGTGTAGTGATAGTGGAAAGGATCACTTGGCAGCGATAGATACGCTTTATGGTGACATTGTAGCAGTGTTACAGGAGGCTGCTGTGGACAGCTATGTAGGTAGTGGCGGTCGACACCGCGGTCGTCATATTGTCGGCTGGAACAAGTATGTTCGTGATGCGCACAGGGAGGCTAGACATAAGTTTTTAACCTGGGTGTGCGATGGTCGACCTAGTAGTGGTAATATTTATAATGATATGTATCACTCAAGAAAACAGTTCAAAAGTGCCCTACATTACTGTCAGAGTCACCAAGAACAAATAAAAATGAATATTTTAGCTGCCAAACACAAAAATAAAGACTTTAAAGGATTTTGGCAGCAAACTAAACATTTGAACCCAAAGCCTGGCCTCCCTGTCAGTATCAACGGCATCAGCGATCCCAAAGACATTGCTGACATGTTTAGATGTCACTTTCAAGTGGAGTCTCCGCTAAAAGGTGACCAGACCAGGGATGCTGAGATCGTCATGTCAGAGGTGCCTGAGCGTGTCACAGCAAAACAAGTGGCTCTAATAATAAAGGGCATGACTCGAGGAAAGTCGCCCGGACACGACGGTCTCAGTATCGAGCATTTTCAGCATGCGGGGCCACACCTCTCGAGGCTTTTGGGGCTGTTATTTACGCTCTGTATAAGGCATTCCTACCTGCCGGCTGGGCTGATGAAGACGGTGGTAGTGCCGATAATTAAAAACAAGACGGGAGATAATTCCGACAAGTGCAACTACCACCCGATATCATTAGCTACAACCACAGCTAAGGTGCTTGATGGTCTGCTTGAGAAACAGCTGAAAGAACACCTCAATTTGCATGACGCACAGTTTGGCTTCAGGCCAGGACTTTCGACAGAATGTGCAGTTATGTCTCTCAAGCAGACCGTCAGGTATTACACAGACAGGAGAACGCCGGTGTATGCAGCCTTTCTTGACCTCTCCAAAGCATTTGACCTGGTTAGATATGATATTCTCTGGAATAAGTTGAAGAATGAAGGTGTGCCGGCTCAGTTAATTAATATATTTAAATATTGGTATGGCCACCAAACTAACCAGGTCAAATGGCTTGGTGAACTTTCTGACGAGTACGGGTTGAGGTGTGGGGTGAGGCAGGGGGGTTAACCTCGCCTTCACTCTTCAACTTGTACGTGAACGGGCTGATTGTTGAGCTGAGCGACACCGGTGTAGGATGCTCAATTGATGGTCACTGTATCAACAGTATTAGTTACGCAGACGATATGGTGTTGCTCTGCCCATCAAAAGCCGCTCTCAGGAAGCTGATAAGCGTGTGTGAAGAGTATGCGAGGGTTCACGGCCTCTTGTACAATTGCAAAAAAAGTGAGCTCCTGGTATTTCAAGCCAAGGGTCGTAAACTGGGGGTTGTGACACCTGTGCTGCTTAACGCAGTCGCTCTTCAAAGAGTGAGCGAGTTTAAAAACCTCGGCCATGTGGTCACCGAGGATTTAAAAGATGACTCTGACATCGAAAGGGAGAGGAGAGCGATGGTGGTCCGCTGTAACATGTTGGCATGCAGATTCGCGAGGTGTAGCTTGGGGGTAAAGATCGCTCTTTTTAAAGCGTTCTGCCAAACTCTCTACACCTGCAGTCTGTGGGTCAATTACACGCAGCGGGCCATCAACGCTCTCCGAGTACAATACAACAACGCGTTCAGGGTGCTGGTGGGGCTCCCACGCTTCTGTAGTGCGTCTGCGATGTTTGCGCACGCCCACACAGACGGCTTTCACGCGGTGCTGAGGCGCCGGATAGCTTCGCTGATGTTTCGTACGCGTGGGAGCCCCAACACCATCCTGAACGTCCTCTGTCAGAAGATAGACAGTCCCATTCTGGGGCACTGGGTTCAAGTACAAGTGCGTGTACCTGTAGCCCCAGAATGTGGCAGATATTTAAATTAAATTAATTACTTTTTATGACTAACATAGTTTTTAAGATGTAATTTACTAACAATATTATGGGCCAAGTGTCTGAAATTTTTTAATAATAACATTAATAACTTTAATGTTGTGTTTCCGCGTGTGAGTAAGGTCGCCAGAGCTCATTGAGGTGGGGGGGAGGGACAGCAAACTTGTTTGCTAACTCTTAAAGGCCGGCAACGCACCCGTGACACCTCTGGTGTTGCGAGTGTCCATGGGCGACGGTGACTAACCATCAGGTGACCCGCTTGCTCGTTTGATGACATAAAAAAACAAAAATAAATTTATCATTAATGCAGATTACTTAATATGTTGTTGAATAACATTAACTGATTATGTACTTGTAACCGCATACTGATACTCACAGTTATTGTAATAAGATAAGGATTCACGGACCTAGTGCAGCGTATTTAACATTCCAAAGTACGTTAAAACTTTAGATAAAGATGCATTATGTAAAATATAACAATTGATTACATTCTCTGACAAAATCGGAGACGTTCTCAATAAAGGCCAGGTCAGAAGTACCCTATAACGACGAGCATGTATTATGAACAATATAATTACAGTAAACAAGGCAAAGGAGGTGTGCAACGATCGTAACAAATGAAAATCCGTTATCTCTGCCAATTCTTCTCGGAAACAGACGTCAGTCTATGTATATATGTTTAGATATTTCTCTATTGGTTTTTGATTTTACTCATTTTAGAAAAACCGCATCGTTAATGCCTGTACCTAAACATACTAAATATTTTATTTATTTATAATATTATAAGATTGATACAAAAATTACTAGAATATTTAAAAAGTAATAATAGATATTACATTTATATTCTTTATTATTTTTATTTATCAAACAAGTTAAATTGTTTTATATTAGAAGCGTAAGTTATTCATTTAAGGAGTACATAAGTACAGTACTTATGTACGGAAAATTAGTGGTTGCATGAATCAATATTGAAATATAATATAAATTGTTATATTTCCATAGAAGCGTAAGTGATGTATTTAAAAGGTAATTAAACAATTTATAAATATATAATTTATTTCAATTTAAAAAATTATTGTCGAAGTTGAATTGTCAATGAATCATCAACCAGCAGTGAAATCGAGTTACATACATAACACATTAATTACCTGTTTGTTTATTAAGCCGGCAAAAAAAATATGTTAATACTTATTTTAGCTACATTTTCTTGATAACATTTCTGTACTGTTACAGAAATGTTAACAAGAATAGAATACCTACATGGGTGTTGCTAATTCGCTCGTTGGTCTCAAAGAAATTGACGCTGGATGATTGCAAATGTCGGATTATTACAATTATTAATGCAAGCGAGTGAAACTAAATCGCGCCCGTCATATAGAGCTCCGTCGACCTAGTAAACATATTGTACCATATATCATTACAGTTTATGTAAAAATAATGTATTCCGAGTGTATTTTTAGTCGGGGAAGTACCCTAAACCATGTAAAGTTTACTAGTAGTGCCGAAGCCCTCCATATAGACGTTGATTTGTACCAAATTAATTTTATTATTTAAGTTAATTCGTAAGTGCTCCAACAATCCAGTTAGCATATGTCGGCACTAAAAATTGTAGTTGTGATGCTGGTAGATGACTGCACCAAACGGGACGCCATTGCCACCAACACGTTCTGTGAGGCAGTCGTGGTCTTGAATCGTTGAGGCATGGAATTGGCGCCGTTAGGCGGTTGCCCAACTCCCCTTCGGGTCTGCGGTGACAAGTAGCTCCGGTACAGAAAACAAGTAGCTCCGGGAACAGTGACAGCTATCTGTTTATGACGCAGTCGCTGTGCCATAAACAGAAACCAGTAACCATGAAGGACACGTAACTGTCCTCTCGCTGTATATCGATGATATAGTATGCTATCCCGTATGTATATCCCCAGAACACATATTCAACATACTCAATAGGAGGTCCTTAAAAAACAGCAATAACTGTAGGAAGCTACAGACGATATCCGGCATTTTATATAACCTCTGTCCCGTATGAGTCGGATCCCATCTATGGCGGCCCTTAAATTTAATCGCCATTTATCATGATCTATACGCGACAGGGACATTCCAAATACTTGATACATAACACATAAACATACATGTTATGATTATTGAAAATATGTGAATATATTATCTGTTGTTGGTTCTCAAGTGGCGATCACGAACCGGAAGGCTCAGCGTAGGCAGGCCCCCTACAAGATGGACTGATGATCTTGTGAGGGTCACAGGACACCGCTGGATGCGTATAGCGCAAGACCGCCAATTATTGAGATCTTTGGGGAAACCTTCGTCTATGTTGATTTTATGATGATATTATTAACTTGGTTTTTAAATTATCAATCCCTGTGACATCGTTACTAATGTCCCAAATTGTTAAGGGTTATCAATAATAATAAATAGAATATTTAATAGATTTATTGTAAACAAATACATTAGACATATTTATTTATACAACTAGACAGGAAATATATGCTATAGTGACAAATAATTAGTCCAATAGTATAATAGCCTTCTAACATTGACTAGGGACATAATTATCCGTTTTTTTACTAATAAATGCTTTAGAAGCGTCTGCATCAAATTCAGGAGCATCATTGAAAGAGTTCTCAATCTCTTGCAAAGTCTTGTCCTTGGTTTCTGGTAAATATATATACAATATTATTGCAAAGAAAGTAGTTGATACTCCATAAAAGAAGAATGTACCGTGGTAACCAAACACATCAAATACTAGAGGTGATAATTTAAGTACAGTTGCCATCAATAATTCCGAGAACAATGTCAAGATGAGCAAAGAAGAACTTTTATATCTTAAAAATATAATTTCTCCAAATATTGTCGACGGCATAATCATCGGGCCACAAGTTATCGCAACGGAAAACGATGTTAAAAGAACTATAGAAATTATGTTATTTTCTTTAATAACATTTAAAGAAATTAAGTAAAGATACACAGATATCAAAAATAGGAACGCAATTCCTATTGCTGAAGACGATAAAAGCAAAGTTCTTCTATTTAATAATTTTGATAAGACACATCCGATCTGCATACCAAGGATAGTAACAGCGTCTAAAATAAGCATGCCAGTATATGCTGCCGCCTCACTACCCGTTATTTTAGAAATCAATTTAACTGCATACATAGAGCAGACTAGTTTTCCTGAAAAGTGGTACAGTGACATAACCGTCATTGATAGAAGAAGCGGTTTGTAAAACTGTTTTGTAGTTACCGTTTCTTTAATGACTACTAGTGAAATAAAATATTTATTTTTCTTACGGTCCGCCTTTTTCTTGAGATATTCTTTCTGAGATTTTATGAGGCTGTCAAGTTCTTCCTCAGATTCTTTATCAAAACCTTTCAACCAATGATGTGCCGTGGAACACTCCTCGAAACGTCCGTTCATCGCTAGCCACGACGGAGATTCAGGCATGATTATAGCAGACAGCGAATATATACAACAGACGAACGCAATTATAGCTATATTTTTCCAATGACTAAATGTTCCTGTTACATTTGCGATCCACACTCCCCAGAAAAATATAGAAGATTCAATCATCATGAAAACTCCTCGATACCGAGGTGATGAGTACTCTGTTATAATGACTATAAGAATAGTCATATTGCTGGCTAAGGTGACACCTTGTAGGATTTCGCTAATCAAAAGCTGTAAAGGGGTAGTGCTGCAGTAAAAAACAATGAAGCTAACGATTGTCAATACAGTTACAAGTAAGAATGGTTTTTTTCTTCCAATAAGCCCAGCGAGTATTGGTAGGATGATCACCCATGGCAGTGAGCTGTACCCGATCAAGGATGCTGAAAAGAAAATATAAATGAAATTAGACCGACGAATTACAAACAATTGCCCTGTATTTTAACATGTGTTAACATGTTTGTTGTTAACATGTGTTAAAAATGCATAAAATCTGCTTTAATAATTAATTTAGTTTAACGTAATAATAGTATTCAAATTAGTTTAATATGAATAAATAAAATATGTATATATCTTTGCTCTAAATTCGTCTAGACATAACAGTAAACATTCTAAATACGGAACACATATTGACGGTATTACGACATTTCGAAGACTCACGTTACGCTAAGAGAGATGGCTACGGGAAAGACAGTCTCGCTATTCATTATTTTAGAGAAGGTAAATTATTACCCTACCTTACCTTACTAAACCTTGTTCTGGTATTCTCCATCTTCTTCCTCCTACTAATTTCAGTAAGAGTTACAAAATGAAAAATACGAAATCTTTTAGTACTTGCTGTTTCAAACATTTATTCCGAGTGTTTCGTAACCAAAATCTAAATAGAACAATATTTTCTGGAATCGGTTTACTTTTTAAGGCTTAGGAAGTTAAAGTTCTCAGTGTTGTATAACTTGACCCATAATCTTCATTATTAACATTTGCAACACCGTGCCGTATTTAAGCGTGTTCTAGATGTAAAAAATGACAAACTTCAAAATCCATACTTCTAATCCCCATATCCATACATCAAAAGACTTTTTATTTCAAAGGAAAATGATAGGTTTAATTACTGAGTCTTAACGATCACCACAAAACCAAGCTTTTCGCTGTGGTGAAGAGTAATCCATAGCAATTTATTTTGTCTATTGAATTAATAAAGAATTAAAGAGTTATAATTACTTAACCAAGATTCCATCTCGCTTGTAAGGGGGTTGATTGAATTGACTTCCTTTTTTAGTTGTGGTATGAAGACTGTTGGTGCTCCGAAACATAGTCCCAACACGAAGTATATTGATGTCACCACTATGCAAACGTATAGCTGTAAGGATACATGTTATTAGAATATGCTTTACATAATGTCACACTCAAATTAATCCAATTCCGGTTATATAAGCACCTTCTATAAGGTATATAACCCGTGCTGTGCGCATCGGTCCGTAAACGATCGGTGAGGTTAAATACTTGTACGCCGCTTGTGTCTATAGATGACAGCAAAGAAGTCGTTTAATGGATAGGGCCGCTCGTGTACCCGTATGTATCGAGCACTTTAGGATGGCTGTAGTCATAAGATGCTCCGACATAGCTTATCGACTGATATCGACTGACGAGCTATGTCAGAGGTAAGCGGCTCAAACAACTCTTCAACTCTCTAACATAAGGGTAACCACGACCCATACGAATAAATAAAAAACTTTGATAGTTTTTTATCTATTCGGAGCGCGGGTAACCGTTGTTTTAATATGGATCTGGTATTTATTCATATGGGTTGTGGTTACCCTTAAATCAAATCAAAGCAATGAATTTTGATTTGATTTAAGGAGAACCACACCCCATACGAATAAATAAAAACTTGAAATAGTTTATTATTTATTCATAGCGTGATAGGGTAACCGTTGTTTATTGGATCTCACAAGTAGTGCGTAGACTGGCTTAATACTTAACCACTGGACCAACCTCGGACGATGCTCGTAGTAGGATAGTGATCCACTAGACCAAGAGTCCACTCTAAGCACCATTTGTGTGATCCATATCCAATTGTTCAAAGCAGTAATCATGCTCATCACACAAATTCAGGGTCACCCTTGACTTGGTACGAGGAACACGATTAAAGTCATGGGTGACCCCGACATTGTGTGATCAGCACGATTATTTGTTCTGTTATGTATCTAGTTAGAAATATGTTAGTATGACTGTCATGTCTATGGTTCCATAGGCAGTTAGTTCGGGGTTAGATTAGTTTTTCCAAGATATTTATTGATTTATAGAAGCCCCAGTAGCAATGCACCTTATATACTGCTCTCACGTGCAGTCAAATTACAGCTACCTTTAGTATTCTAAATACATAATGATTTACTTGTATTACGCAATAACACAAAGGTAACAAAGTTACTAATAATAATAGATGCGGAACTAAACACTATTTCAGTTAAATATTGTAGAAATTGAACTTATCTCATAAATTGTGGATCACAGTTAACAATTATCTGTTTCATAGTAAATAATATTAATAACATCGACCCTTTTTCTGCTTCCGGTTGCAGATCCAATTCTTTATATTTTTAAATATATATATTTGTTATTTTATGGTGCAAAATGTTTTAAATAAGAAAAGTATGATTAAAGGACAATAATAATAACATCTCTAGAGGCTTTCGCTAGATCACTGGGTCAAGGGTCGGATACAAAAGGCGGCAATAATGGGATCGGCACGCATTGTGAGGAGGTCGCTTACTCTGTCGCCCTGACCACCGCACCGGCGGCCTAGGACGTCAAACCCCACTACTGGAGGAACTCTGTTTTTTTTCATATTTATTTATATATTATTGTGTTCTTTTTGTATCAATATTATAAATAAAAATATGTAAAAAGTAAGAAATTAAATAAAAATTTGGAATAATAAGAAATAAAGACATGTAAATAAAATTTAAAAAATATGGTTACTGACCTGTCTTAGAAACGGGCGATGTGATTTTCTCGCGTGTGCTGTACATTTGCCACTGTTACAGATCACCTCACCATCATAACCGCACATTTCACATTGCTCCATTTTATATTTTATAAACTCTCCATTTAACAATACTTCCAGTATTCAATTCTATTAGTTGTTCTACGACGAATGGCGTCTGGAACCAAATACAAAATGTTATATCAAAATAAATACGAAGTTTTCTTAAAATAGTTTAACCTACACTACTAGCGAAACTTAACTACTGCTGCGTTCGGCATAGTATCAATTATTGGTACCGTATAATAAGTGTCTCATTAACACATTTAAGCAATTTATTGATATGACGTAGACGTATTTTTTTCGCCCCTTCACACGTGATCAGGCCTGTATAAATATTTTATAGGCCTTTGTAATGTAAGCGCTTGTAAATAGTAAGAACATATTTGTAGTAATATAGATAAGTATACATCATTACTTTTAGTTACATAATTATAGATATTTAGGTAAACGGACTGTAAAAACATTTATATAAATCATTTTACAATAGTATAATGATATTTAACTAGCTTGTTTTAAGTTATTCTCAAATACTACTCTGTCAAGAAAGTACCGGGAAAAAATCAATAATATACAAAATGTTTGTTATTCATCCAAATTTATTTTATCACCTTCAAAGTATGCTCCTTCAGAAACGATACACTTACGCCAACGAATAATCCATTCATCAAAACATTTTTTGATTTGATTGTATATTATGTTTAGGTTTAATTATCGAAATAGCTATATTTTACTACATATTGTCTGAATGGTTCTGTCTATATTAAGGTACGAATTGAATATTATTATTATGACGGACCTTGTGTTTATAAAGATGGTCGCGCTTTATGGTACCACCGGATCCAATACGCCCCAACTGCGAAGACAGATCAGATAGACAGACAGAAGGGTTCATCTACTACCGGTATCAACACGGCCCAGTTGAGACTATAACATAAAAGTTGGGGCCATATCGTGACAGCAAAATTATTAAGAAGATTTTTCTTATCCAATAAGTATGTACATATTAATAAGGTTTTTCTACCAGGTGTCCATAAAAATTACAAACCAATGGCTTAATTGTACTCATTTGTATCCACCATGCATACATTGTATGTTTTGTGAGCGACAATTCGTGCCGCATAATTTTCTTGAATTAAATAATGGAGTTTGGTTACTTGCTATCTTATACAAAAAGTCACGCCGAGTTATCGGCCATAATTTATGAAATAGTGCACCGTAACCACTAAAACTAAGTAGTAAAGGTGCTTTAAAAATTCTTTTTGTATTTATAATTAAATTAGCTATGGTGTTGTATTGGTTAACTCACCAACGTCCAGACGTAATAATTGAACGTAGATATATTCAGTATAGAGGTTTTCAAAACATATACCTACAACGAATAAGGCTGGATTTCCTAATGGATAATGCATTCTTAGGTAGAAATGAATACCCAGTTTTAAATTAAAATCATTTTAAATCATAGCCAGTTGCTCTCACCGGTCCGTGGGCGATCGGCGAGGTTAAGCAACTAGGCTCGCGGTCAGTCCATGGATGGGTGACCGCCAAAGTGGATTAATTTCTGAGCGTCTCTGTGCTTCGGAGGGCACGTTAAGCTGTCGATCCCGGTTGTAGTCATTAGGGACCTGCCGTTAAGCCATGTCAGAAGCCTAATGGGTGGCTTGAACAACTCTGACACCAAGGTAACCACTGCCCACACGATGAGTAAGTTAGTAATTATAATGGACCGTAATTATACTAATTAGTAGTATAACTACGGTCTCTTAAATAAACATACAATCGACTCCATCTTCTCGTTATCAGTTTGAAATCCAATTGGTACAAAATTTATATGGGACCTCCATCTCGAAAGCATTCCTATAAAATAAAACGTGTTCAAAAGCGGTCCACTAACAAAGAATAAATCGCGAAACATATAAAAAAAAATGATTTGCCTCCCCTTTTCTAAGTCGGTTATAATACTGGTATATGTACTTTAACATGCAATGTTAGAAATACATACCTATTAAACTCGAATCGAATTATTTATTATAAGCACTCAATTCACTGACTGACAAATCATTATTCCACTGTCACTGCACATAATATGTGCACAGCTAAAATACGATAACATTTCTTAACTTATTACGAATGCATGACACAATTCATGCAGAAACTCAACGTTAGCTTATTTTATAACATCCCGGCAATGTAAAGAATTAATTATTTGGTAAACACGACGTTCCTATCACTGTCAGGATTGCAGTATCACTGAACTACTATGCCACGTTAATTAAGGTGCAAACACATTTACGCGTCTCTGTGCGACGAAGTGATTAAATGCTACGTAGTACAGAATAATTTATTTCCCATATCAGTATAGTTTGTTGTTGGCAGCTCTGATCTATGGCATCGACTATAAAAATAATGTATTTTATTTATTGGAGGAATCATACATTACGATGTTATCTTAAGGTCAATAGGTAGTAGATTCTTGAAAGATGAACGTAAACAAATATTTTAGTATATTGGAATCGTGACTGATAATACCCCAATGACGGCACATAATGCGCTATTAACGGTTATCCTTTGATAAAGACTCATCATTGGGGTAACTCAAGAGATAAACTTATTATGTTTATGTTACAAACACTTGACACACTGAAACTACTACACTGCTCGGTAATCAAAGGAGGAGCGGCAAACCTACCATAGACCGGGTAAGTCTGTATATGGCTGGAATTAATATATTAGGTCTTTACCTATGAAATTGCCGTTCTGCAGTACTGGCCATTTCAAATCAAAATAATTTTTGTTTGGCTAAGAATTCTAATTTCAAATTAATTTTATTTTAAAAACATGGATTCTTTTTTCCAAAAGTAGTCATTTCTTTATTGATTAGTGTTACATTTTCATCGCATTTCAATCTTTTTCGTCATCATGGATACGTTAAAAATTCGAGTAATTATGGAATATGAGTACCGTCGTGGCAGCAACGCGGCACAAGCGGCACGCAACATCAACGACGTTTACGGAGCTAACACTACAAACCAACGCACCACCTGTTATTGGTTTGCTCGCTTCCGTTCTGGAAATTTCGACCTGAAAAATGAACCTCGCGGTCGTCCGAAGACTTTGGTCGACAATGACGAATTAAAGGCGGTTGTGGAAGCTGATGATACACAATCTACGGCTGAATTAGCAGCAGCTTTCGACGTTAGCGTCAAAACAATATTGGTCCATTTGCGTCAAATTGGCAAGGTAAAAAAGCTTGACAAATGGGTGCCCCACGAACTCAATGATCGCCAGCGCGAAGTACGCGTCGAGACGTGCCTTGCACTGCTCAACAGACACACAAATGAAGGAATTTTGAACCGCATTGTTACCTGCGATGAAAAATGGATTCTGTTTGATAACCGCAAGCGCTCAGCAAGTTGGTTGGATCCTGGTTCAGCACCTAAACAATGCCCTAAACGAAAACTTACCCCTAGAAAAGTGATGGTCACTGTTTGGTGGTCTAGCGCCGGTGTGATTCATCACAGCTTCTTACCAAACGGGGTGAGCATTACTGCAGATGTGTACTGTGAAGAACTGAGCACAATGATGGAGAAGCTGGCGCATCTCCAACCAGCATTGGTCAATCGCTCGTCTCCGCTGCTCCTGCACGACAACGCGCGACCTCATACTGCACAGCAGACGGTCTCCAAGTTGCAAGAACTGGGGTTGGAAGCTCTCCGTCATCCGCCCTACTCACCAGACCTTGCGCCTACAGACTACTACTTTTTCCAGAATTTGGATAACTTCTTGGCGGGAAAAAAATTCAATACCCGAGAGGCAGTACAAAATGCCTTTGAAGAATTTGTTGCCTCCCGTCCAGCTGATTTCTTTAAGAAGGGCATCAATAAACTGCCACTGCGATGGCAAAGATGCATTGCTTGCATGGGTGATTACTTCGATTAATACAAATAAAAAAATTCATGAAAAAAATTCGTTTAAATTTTTTCATACAAAACGGCAATTTCATAGGTAAAGACCTATTATTTGAGATACCAACATATTCACCGTGGATATTATATCGTCGACCTAACCCAGGCTCTATTTATGAGAATATGTGTTCGGCACGATAAATCTAAATATCTACCGCAAAACAAATGTATGACTACAACAAACATGTTCTCACCATTTACAAGCGTTTATATTAAGTCTACGTGAATAAAACCTTTTAATTTTATTTTATAGAATAGCACCACATTAAGCTACTAGCATTTTAGGAGTTCGGGAAATAAGTCGCTCTAAGCCAGACCTTTTCGCGCGATTTGAAGGTTTGATGACCTTGGGCATATAGCCAATATGTTTAAAAACCATCACAAGGTTCAATCGTTGTTGAGCTTCTCCATATCGTTGTTGATCAGCGTGCTACGCTTTCAGCTAAGCTAGTTGATAAAGTGATAAAAGGCAGTGAGCAGGAGCAAGTCTCGCAGACAAGACGGGCTCGAGCACCTGAAGTATGCAGGCGTCTAGACTGGAAAAGTAATTGTCTTCAAAGCTCTTCAATGATCTCATAGGAGAGCTCAGCAATAGGAATGTCCGATGCTGGGCTAGGGGAAGCGGATATGATTTTTCTGAATCCAGACGACGGGCTCCATTAAAGAGCGTCTTAAATATGCGGAACCAATTCTAGTGCACATATGTTAATAGACTATTTTCTTTTTACTTATTATTTACAAAGAATATAAATTATAATTTCTATAGTAATAACTAATAGCGTCCAAAAACCACAAAGGTTTAAACGTTTTTGTGTTTATGTAATGTGTAAATGTAAGTACATGATATTAAGGGTCACTGGTAAACGTGTCAAATACGCCTTTCATTTAAACTTTAACGGATTGGTGATCGAAAAAATCTTAAAAAAATAAGTATTTGGTCAGGCAACTTACCAAAGACCTTAACGGACGATTTAGATATAGAAACGGAACGTATAGTCCAAAACTAACGTTATTTATGGCATATTTTGCTAACGTTATTTATGGCGGGAAACATAAGCGTTAAATATTCAAAATTCGAGTCCAACATAATAATATTTTCAGGAAGCTGTTAGAACTGCCTCGTCTTTGTATAGTTTCCTGAAGATTTTTGCGAAAGCACGCACATATAGCATTAATTTGGAAAAACTTATCCGTAAAAAAAACAGTCGCAACGGCATTGTTAATAATGTAGTGGAGAGTTTCACCTGTCATAGTCTGTCAAATGCCATGAAGAGTCAGTCTTCTGAACCTAAAAAAAAAAAGATACCTTTATTTTTATCTCTGCTACTAAATTCTTATAAGGTTTGTTACCAAATCCATAATCGAAACATTTTACGAGAACAAGTTATTTTTTTTAATTTTATTGATTATTTTTCTTTACTTTCCGGGCGGAGTATATCGAACGACGAGGTTTTTTTATTCATACTTTTATATATGACTATGTCTTATTTCCACAAATTATAAGAAACATCATTATACATCTTCTGTGCGGAAAAGGTATATATAACAACGTGTGTCCAACCGGATGAAATACAAGAACTCACTAATCTGAAGATTTGAAAATTCTAACTGTCCTGTTTCTTAGTCTGTAATGTATATCGACTAACACATTATACAATAATAATTAAAAAAAATGGTTTGGGATCATAGATCGGCCGCATAAAATCTTCTATTGGGAGAAAAATCCATATCATCCCAATCTGCCATCTTGTTACTTCAGTTTCATTACTGACTGTATGGAATTACATAATGAAATAATTAAATTTATTCAGCACTTGGGTATTTACATACACTTGTACTTGTCAAGCTCACAATGTAATACATAAACATAGTTAAAAACAGTAATTAAAGCAACAAAATATTTTGAATTAGTCCGTCCGTGCGGTCTGTTTCGTCACATAAAAAAACTGTTTGAATAAAATTAATATTCAATCGTTTTACAGAGACGCGTAAATGAAATCGTACCTTTATATTCAGAAATAATCTTGAGTTGAGAATGTTTTCACGATTGTTATGAAATTAGCTGTCTGAATGGTACAATAAGCGATATACTTACCTTCAACAAGACACTCACGATGAACGAGGTTCTCCGGTAATACTCATTAAATAACTGATAGGTAGGCCTTTTTCCTTATATAAGATACTTAAAATATAATCCTTCGTCACTGCTCGCCAGGAAAAATCTATTAATGCTGACCCGTTTGGAGTTAGGTTATATTTATAATATGTCTGGTTTTCTACCACTCAAGTATCTAATCTAGCATGTGCTTAAAACGGTGAACTCGTCGATACTTGTCATCAAGCAAGAGTAGTATTTATGCCACCTGTCCTTTCATAGCAGTCGTTATACCAACATGCTTAGTAGTATTCATATCATTCTTCTTTATAGTATTTATATCGAATTCCAACACTTTAGGACTTTTGAAATTACTAAGCGAATCTTCAAAATTCTGAAAAGAGAGAGTGTCAAGGAAATCAGAATTAAACAATTCAATATTTATTATGTATACCATTTGAGAATACGAAGGTTTTATGTGTGGTGACAGCATAGAATATCATCACCCCATCTCATCCCGTGGGGGGCGTAGAAATCGACCGCGGAAATACCTACCAGAGAACGGGCCGCAGCATTTTTCTGTGAGCTATGACTATCAAACTGCGATCGTCAACCCGTCTGGCAAGCGTGGTGATTATGACATTCTTTGGGTAGGCTTTTGTCCAGCAGTCAAAAAATTATTTTTAATATAAGTATCAGGAGATCAGAGGCTCTACCGGCTAAGTCGCCGAACATCGATTTCTTAAATGGCGTTCAAATAAATATAGGTTAAAAATTACTTTACCAATCGTTAAATCGGCTTCCATGAGCACATGTGACGTCATAAATGGTCCGGAATCGATTGTCAACATTGAAGCCGATTTAACGATTGATTAAGTCCTTTAAAACGTTTATTTATTTGAACGCCATTCACGAAAACTATGTTCGGCGACTTGCGTTACGCCTGGTAGAGATTCTAACTATTCGTAGTAGAAACGATTCGTTTTTGGAATATAGGAACCGGGCGTTAGCCGGTAGAGCCCCAGGCGTTACTTTGCGGAAATCCATAGCAATCAAAATACAAAATCAATATGTGGAGTTAATTCCGCTAATAGTCAGTTTAATCATACCGGGATGCAATTTGCAATGGGACTCATTCGAACACTCGACGAGTTAGCAGCCCTTGATAATGGTCCGTGGAGGGCTGAAACACGTGTTGGGTACTGACGCATTTAATTTGCTTTATATATGTTGTCCTTCTTGCATGTGCATATTTTTGCGGGTGGGAGGGCGGTGCAAATTGCATCCCGGCATGATTAAACTGACAATTAGCAGAATTAACATTACATATTAATTTTTTATTTTGATCGTTTTTAATATTCTACAATCTGGTTTTCGTATTTTATTCCACTATTTATGTTACATACTATATATGGCCGTGTGGTTTAAGGTTTAAAAAGAATATCAGAGCAAATCCCGTGGGTGTCGACTAAGGGATACAACAGCCAGTAGGGCAGCAGTGCTACCTGCGTACTAGCCACCACCTAACTGCAGTCGCCAACTCGCATGCCAAACGCGGTGACTACGGCAAACCCCTCCAAATAACAACGTTATAGAAACCTTTGGGGGAGGCCTACGTCCAGCAGTAGACGTTATCAGGCTAATGATGTGATGATGATACTGTATATGGTATTTATACTATACGTATACAGTATTGTATAAGTACGTTGGCAACTGTCTCATAAACTGAACTCAACATTGTTTTGATGCTCTCGCCAATACTTAAATAAAACGTTATTTATAGTTTGTTATGTAAGCGCGATTAAAAGCACGTTCCCCTGTGGCAAAGAGCCAACTAGCAAACATAATTCCTCTTTGTTTTTTTATGTTGAGGAAGGATACTTCAACCTGTAACTAATTATGAAGATGAAATGACCAATAATATTATTTAATATATTCAATTTATTTATTTTAAATATTTGTGAATGAGTTTCATTTTAACCTGTTCATGTTTAAGTAATTATCGTTTCATTTTAGATTTTGTTATCCATTATTTTTAGTCTCCGAATGCAATTTGAATGATATCAAACATTTACCAAAATTTACCTTTTCAATACGTGTTTGCTGCCAAGTACTCTAGAAGAATTTATCTATACATTTAGAAGTTTTAACTAAAATAGACAAGCTGTGACTCAAATCTTTATAATTTTGAACAAAATTATTCGTAATGACATTATTAACAGCACTAGTCCTTTTTGTAAACAATGTAGGTCTAGACAATGAAGATGTTTTAATGTCATTATTAACTTTTATAAAAATCTTGAAGGCACTTAATGAGTCTCCTTAAATTTAATTAAGATACCTACACTACACCATTATTATTGTCATCAACCTAAAATGTTTTGAGAATAAAGAATGTTTAAGTTTAGTTGAAGACCGTGTAATTAATTCTAAGTATTTTTTACAAGCCCAATGAAGCTAGAATAAAACAGTAGTATAAAATAAAAAATCGGCAATATGCCTGGTGGAAGCGTCTTCAATTCCAGATAATGACTCTCCGGGTTCAATTTCGACATGAATACCTAGTTATTTAAAGATTACCTACATTTATAATGTTTTCGTTGCGTTGTTTGTTTATCATTTGTGGAATGAACATTAAGCCCTTCGAAATAATCGGAGCACAAAATACCACGACCTGGATAGTCGAGGTATTTTAACGTTACACTAAACATGAAAAGTTAAAATTAGATTTATTAAAAGTTAGTTTATTTCTGTTTTAAGCTTGTAGAAATAATACAGAGTTAGAATTACAAACAGAAACTTACATACGAATCGTTGAAAGGTCTTAAATAGAAACAAATATTACGAGTTTATTTGCAAGACGAAAGCCTAGAAAGAATAACAGGATGGTATGGGGTGGCCCATACCATCCACCTGTGTACTAGCTACCACCTAACTCCGGCACCAACTCGCATGCCAAGCACGGTGACTAAGGCAACTCACTCCAAATGGCAACGTAAAGTTGCCATTTTCAACATTATCAGCTTGATGCTGTCCAGAGTCCAGCAACAGAAGTGGATGATATCAGGCTGATAATGATGACGATGATGATATTTTCATGGCTATCATGACCAAGTAACGTTCACAGCCATCAAATTTCAAAACAGTATACTTAGGTTTGTCGTCTGTCGCATCGGCTTTTGATTTAACACGGCTCCGAACTGAGTTTCATCAGTATTATCACCGGAAATATATAATAAATCTATAAATGGCAGATTACCTAAAATATACGTGTTTCATTTTACCTATGAATTTGTGACATTTAATTTTAGTGGGTCATTTTTGCAAGTTACCTAAACATTATTATTAGATTCAAAGTGTTTATTCGAAAAACTAGTGCAAGTTAGCAGTTAGTTATAATTGCATGTTGCAATTATAAATAACTGCTTACTTGCACTAATTTAATTTAACCCAGTATGTTCAATAAAATTAGTGAGTGAATCTAATATATATTGCAGAATAGTAAAAAAAAATATCAATAGCAATTTAATCACGCGTTCAATTGCGGAAATCCATCCAGTATTAAAACACAAAATTAAGGTGATGTATTAATTCCGCTGATCATTAGTTTAATCTAGCCGGGATGTACCCCAATCTGTCAAATTTCTTTTATAGATTTTCAACTTTATCACATAAGCATAAGGTTCACTTTCCATTGGGGAAATTTGACGAATGGGTAGCTTGATGTGCTGGTGTCTGTACATCTCCATCGCCATGCCAAAGTTATTTGCTTTTTCATACTATGCTACAAAGAATAGTATGAAAAAGCAAATAATATGCACATGCCTAAGCATGTAAGAATGGCAGAATTCGTACCGCATACTTCTTTTGTTGTTCAGCTTTATAATTTGTACCACTTATTAAGACAACTGAGGCATTCATTTTCATGTATTCATTTTAATTAATAAAATCAATAAGAATATTTCAATTATTTTCAGTAAATAAATGTAATGAAATCGGAAACTAAACGCAGTTACGTTGTCATAAATTGTCATGTGTAAAATAATACAAAAGTCGAAATTATAATTAATTATTTATAAATGGGAACAACATTACATATAATTGGAGACTTATTATACCTATGAAAGCACAGTAGTTGCATTAAATCGTAATAATTAATGATTTAGACAAGGACGATTTTCGACATTAATATTTTTTTGTTCATGGCAATTATTTATTGACAGGTAAAGACAATCTGTCAGGTATCTATTGCTGTCAAAGATATTATATAATATCTTTGATTGCTGTTATTTTGGCTTGTGGTTTGTAACTACATGTCACAGAGTACATCATACATTTGTAATCTCATCAATTGAGCAAATTATCTTGCAGTCTTTACGTTGAGTTAACCTCAACAAAACTGGTAATAAACCATGTTTAATAAAGGGTCAGTCTCAGAATAGGATTATGTAGGGAACAAATAATAGTTTTTTGCATATTCCTCATCTGACTCGTGACCTGGTCAGGATTCCCGGGTCAGGTTCGGAATAAATAAAAAGAATAAAAGAATACAAAAAGAGCGATAAACAATAAACATTTACTTTATCACCATAACAATATTCTGCAACTATAATATGTAACAATCTTCATTGATACGCTAGTATTACATCGTCAGATCAGTAGATACACTTTGATATTTACAGTATCTTTATTTATTACGCAGTAAGAGTTTTTTTAGAACTGCAATGTATCCAAGGTCATGAGGTTGACAAAACGTAACCCTGAATGAAAACTGGTTATAACTTTTATATCCCATGTTCACAAATCTAAGAAATAAAAAATGCCTTGACTATCATATTAACTACCAATTAAAACAAAAAATATCCCAAAACACGAAATTTTAATAGCGGTACGAAAGTCTCTAACAATCCTGCCGTTCACCTTTATATATTTGGTTAAATGTATGAAATAATTTCTGCTATCGTTTTTGTTATATATTGCTATACCTAGGTTTATATTTAGTTACACTTTCAATGTTTTTTATGTTTATCGTACACAGAAGACTATTAGAGTTATATTTTAATTTATTTTTAACATTTATACGTAATCTATAAGCAATATCTACCAATTCTGCAAAGACTCAGTCACTAATTTAATTGAATGCATATATAGGTATGCATATGCACTCGCAAAATTAAAACTGACAATGTCTGTACACGCATCAAAATAATCTAGGGATATTTTATCAACTATCTAAAATACCAAATTTGGCGGGATCTCTCTCAAATATTTTCGTTGTTGCATGTCTTTTGGAGAAACTGATCTTGTCTCTGCGTAGTAACACGATATTTACCCGTGTGTCGTTCGACCACATCCCTAGTACTGCGAAAACGTGAGTACAACCTTCATATTACGTTTAGGCTGGTGTGTTGGGCCTCAGCAACGACGCGATGACTAGCACCATTTTCTAACATGACCATGGTTGATCACATTTCCTCTCACATGACATGACGCATAAAGCTCGCACGGCTCGTTAAACTGAAAGAGTTTTTCTTTCAGTTTAACGAGCCGTGCGAACTTATCCCTTTTCATTAATTAATATTATTAAAACAATTCCAATTTTCCTGAACGTAACGGATTAACGTACTCAGAATTTTGACGCCGTATTTTGCTTAAATTTTATTTAGATTTTTAAAATTTAGATCGATTATCGAATTAAGTACAATCTTATATTCAGATTGTATTATATTCTATAATCAATCAATCAATCAATTAAAAAACTTCATTGAAACTAAAAAGAATTCAAACTATAAAGTCGTAAATAATTAAGGATTAGGTTATCCCTAGTTTTTAGATGTGTGATTGTTGAAATTATACTTCTTGAGTTTTCGTGCGGGTAGTGGTTACCCTTTGTTAATATTCTTCAAGCAGCCTGTTAGACTTCATCGGATCGGACGGAT
Organism: Pseudoips prasinana; assembly: GCA_951640165.1. NCBI lineage: Eukaryota > Metazoa > Arthropoda > Insecta > Lepidoptera > Nolidae > Pseudoips > Pseudoips prasinana. The sequence goes on from OX621245.1 coordinate 19,021,850, forward strand.
CACATGGATGTTTTTATATGATCCATTACATGTGTTCCGTGGACGTGTGTGACTGTTGAAATTCTACTTCTAGAGTTTTAATGCGGGTAGTAGTTACCCTTTGTTAATATTCTTCAAGCAGCCTGTTAGACTTCATCGGATCGAACGGATCACATGGATGTCCATGTGATCCGTTACATGTGTTCCGTGGACGTGTGTGATTATTGAAATTATACTTCTTGAGTTTTCATGCGGGTAGTAGTTACCCTTTGTTAATATTCTTCAACCAGACTGTTAGGTCCTTATCTTAAAGAGGTATCTACTTACGTTAGTGGACACTCTTGGGCACTCCCCAGTGACTGCTTTAACAAACCGATAACATATGTACTAGCAACTGAGATACTGGCTGTTAATAACTCAAAGTCTTTAATAAACAAATTATCTAAATTATTATAAGTCCAAAATGTGATGACGTAGAATTATTCCTTCTCACTCTAATCTGTTGGCTATGTTAAATATACTATGTGAGGACGGAGCAACGAACTTTGCGCGAACAGGGTAATAATACCTAAGTTTCAGAAGTGGAGCATTTTCAGTTTGACTCACTGTTTATGTTTAAAATTACTAATTTATTTTACACGAATATACGGTTTGACAAGGCTTCGTAGATTTAATTTACTTATGAGCTAACTTACTCTTTAAGTTATACCCTAATGACAATAATTAACCACGTGAAGTCTACAGAAATTCAGCTTATTCTTAATTATGAATTTAATCTGAATTTTTTTTTTGTTCTCAATTCTTATAACTACAATAATTTTAGCCACCTAATACTCTTGGCAACATAATAATGTCCTTCTAGTCTAACTTTGGCCATGGCGGCCAGACTTAAAGAAGACTAGCCTTCTACGTGGGATATTTTACAGTGCACAATTGTGCAGTGGTACCTGTGGGAGGACTAGAGACACGACCGGAAAGAGATTATGTACAGTATCGATGGCTTTAAGTGTTCCTGCCACCTTCCAGACTTTAGGCTGATACTAAAAAACAGCTTAGCAGAACAATCCGGTAATGAATTTTTGGCCCAACCCGGGATTCAATCACAGTACCTCTTTACCTGCGATTGAATACGCTACCGCTAGAACAACGAGGCCGTTACATATAATAAGGTTTATCGTTTGTACCTAGAAATGACTAAGCCTTAGGTAATAAAATGATAACCACAATACGTACATTTTTCCTTAACTTATAATTCACATGCAATTTTGGCGACTTACTGAATCTCAGCAATATTTCATACTAACCTTACACTGGAACTTTTCATATGGTTTTCGTCGTTCGTAATCGTTTATAAATAGTTTAAAGGGGTTCTACACAAGGTGAAAACCTATTGATATCACTGCTGCCTGCCTGCCTGTATATCCGTCCATACTTATATCCCAGGTCCATGTAAATGAGAGGATGTAATAAAAATTATTTTGTGTAAAATAATGAAAGAGATAATATTTAAATTAGATAAGACCCGCGGGACGACATTTTTATAAGTGCTTTTTAAAACTACTTTTTATCTTCAAAAAAATAACAGGAGATTGGCCCTTAAAAATAACATGCTTAGTAATAGCGAATTTCTTAATTAATTTAACAGTTTATATAAACAAACTTAGGCAATTAATAAACCAATCAACAGATAATGTAGAAATAAGTAATGATCTAAACTAACACACTTATTATATAATTATGTACGAAACCCTAATGGATGAAGGCCCGACTCACACGTACTATGTTTTATAAAAAAACTAGCTGTGCCCCGCGGTTTTGCCCGCATTAAACCTTATAAATTATAGCCTATGTGTTAATTCAGGATAGGCAGTTAACTCCATACCAAATTTTATCAAAATCGCTCCAGCCGTTTGGACGTGAAGAAGTAACAAATATACACACTCACACAGTCACAGACTCACAAACTTTGGCATTTATAATATTAGTAGGATTTACATACTCACACATTATAATAATAGTGCGGCTACGGTGGCCATTTTCAGGAATTAAACGGGTGATATTGTAGTGCACATAAGCATGCTCTTTATTTTTACCTCTCATAATGCAACGGGACAACCGGAGTGAAATTAGAAGCATGAAAGACGGTTGTACGTACTTTTCGAAGCACGGGAATGTATACCGCGAACTTCCTAACACTTGCTGCTATGAAACGTTTACGATTCCATCACGACATCAAGATTCTAATATTTATTTCTGTAGGTTGATAAAACTTAAACTATATGTACTTACCTATAATATAAATAAATGTACTAATATCTAACTTAGTGAATTTTAAATGTTAATTACTACGTTATTTAAGTCTTTAAATAGTGTAGCTATAGATAAGATAAGATAATTGTTTATTTCACCACATAACATAAAACAATAACAATAAGAGGTGCGTACAGTTAAATGCAGTACATCTTTAATAGATAATAAGCATTACAATTCTTGTCTTAAAACATGTTTCCTGTCATATCCAAAGTCGACTTCACTATTTAAATTTAATTTATAAGAACCAGTTTCTCTTTGAAGTATTTTAACAGGAATATGAAAAAAATAAAATTCCGTGAATGCGTCTGTTAATACTGTATTTACAAAAATAAATCATTTGGAAACTATTCAACTATCTCAGTTTACTTAAAATAATTTTCTATTTCTTGCAATGTTTTGTCTTTACTCTCTGGTAAATATTTAAACAGCAAAAATGCAAAAATCGACGATGAGCATCCGTAGAAAAGAAAAGCACCGTGCAAATGAAACACTTCAAAAATATACGGAGATATTTTTAGAACTGTCGCCATCAATACTTCTGAGAATATCGCCAGAGCTGGTAAAGATGAACTCCTATATCTTAACGGGGTCAGTTCCCCATATACAGTACAGGCGAGAATCATTGGCCCACAACTGATAGTCATCGAAAACGCTGTCAGCAAAAGCAATGTTATGGTGTTATTTTCAACTAACACAGACAATTTAATCAAATACAAATAAAGTGATATAATGAAAAGGAAAATGATGCCTATGACAGAAGATGTAAGTAATAAAGTTCGCCGTTTAAGAAGCTTTGACAGAACGCATCCAATCTGCATACTGAATATGGTAACACCTTCTAAAATAAGCATGCCTGTATAAGCTGTAGATTCATTATTAGTTATTTTCCCTATCAACATTATAGAATACATACTACATACAAACTTCCCTGAAAAGTTATATAATAACATAACCGTCATGGACAGTAACAGAGGCTTGTAAAATGCCTTTGTTGATATCGTTTTTAAGATTCTATGAAGTCGTTGCCAGATACCTTTGTCCCGCTTAGAATGTGTTCTAAAATATTCTTTCTGTGAGTTTATTAGACTTTTAAGTTCACTCACTGATTCTTTATCGTATCCTTTCAGCCAATAATGAGCGACTGCACTCTCCTTTAGGCGTCCTTTCATTGCTAACCAAGAGGGAGATTCTGGCCACAAGAGAACAGTCATTGAGTATACAGAACACACAAATGCTAAAAATGCAATATGCTTCCAGTGGCTGAAAGTTCCTGTTGCATTAGCTATCCACACACCCCAGAAAAATATTGTTGATTTAACAGTCATAAATACACCTCGGTAGCGTGGCGAAGAGTATTCGGTGACAATTACAATAAGCAGAGTCATATTACTGGCAACGAGCATGCCTTGCATTATTTCACTGATCAATAGCACAATTGTTGATTCACTACAATAAAATACTACATATCCAATTAAAGTATTGACACACAATATAATAAAGCATATTTTTCTTCCAAATCTCTTCGTCAGTATTGGCAAAATAATTATCCATGACAGAGCACCGTATCCGTGGATTGATGCTGAAAACAAAAAGTAGGTATAGTAGTAGGTTTCTGGCGCTAATAAATAAACTAGATAAATCAACATGTATTTTCCAGAGATACGTAATTTCATATATATTGTATGGACTTCACCGCATAACACTAATATGAAAATACAAGTTCTACAGAGGAACAATCATTAAAAGAGGATATTAGCACATTTTAGAATGGTTGAAAGAAAAAATATATTCATTAGATAATCCAACTGGTACTAGCAGCTGCAAAGCAATAATACTTTTTTGTTTAAGTTGCAAATGTACAGCACACTCATTAAGAATCCCTCTTTTTCTGCATGATAAGGATAGATAGAGCTTTTGTTGTAGTAAAACTCAGTACTAGAATATAACATCTCAAAGTAATTAAGTTACTATGGAGAAAGATAATTCGAAATACAGAATTACAATGAAACCTAATGCCCAGAATCAAGATGCAGGACACAAAAAGTATTTCTGTATATTCGTGTATATAATACGTACAGAGCCACGAAGCCATGTCTTCACTGACCGCTTCTGTCGAGTTAGCTTCCCTCCTTATTTGTGGTATGAAGACTGTTGGAGCACCGTAACACAACCCCAACACGAAATATATACTCCATACTCCGCTGCATACAAATAACTGAGGAATAACAATATCTCTGGTATAGTCCATTAGTTGCACATTGCACCTAAATGGACTCACTTAATACCTAACTTTATCAATACAATAACATAGGAACATAGTTAGTTAATAATTAATTATTATCATCTTATTGATACACATTTAATAAACAGAAGAATTATGCTGGATTATTAATTTAAATTAATACGTTCATACAAGGCGGGCCGAGGAGTTGACGTTCAAACGCAAAATTTAGATAATTTATTATGAGGAGTATTCGAATCACCCCCATGTATGTTCTACGATTGTGTGTAGTTTTCGAGATAGAATTTTTTTTAAGATAACTTCCCCTAACATCAGTATTCGATTTTATTCCGGTTCTGTTTGTTTAACAGGACTGGATTTTTTGTGATAACTGATTAGCATAGATTAACCCTAAAAAGTAGGTATGGTTTATCTAATCATTGTAGAACTGACTTAGAATTTTTTCGAAAGTTCAAAATTAATTTGACCTGAGGACTCATAAATTTTTAAAGTATCAAAAAAACGCGAAATCGTTGAACATACATGGGGGTGATTCTGATACTCCTTATCATAAAGTATCTAAATTTTGCGTTTGAACGTCAACTCTTCGGTCAACCTGTATAGGTATAGGATGGATAAAATGTGTAGGTACACTGCAGACATTTAATATGGGTTGGATCTCATATCGAGTTGCCTGAATTTGAGTTAGGTGTGTATATGGAGGGGTTAAGTAAGGGAGTTCGTACTAAGTGATAAAATGCATTTTTTTTCCGCCGGAGATGCGCCAAAATATTTTATTAAGAACATAAGACTTCATACAAATGCATAAAAGAGAATTTTGATACATTTCGTAGCGATTTCGATGTGATGTGATTCCTTGTTTGTCAACGCAGTAGGTGCGTTGTCAAGCAACGTAAAATGTCACTCTCGTATTTAGAAATTATATATATTAAACAAATAAATAATATTAATAAAAAAATTAATGATCATTTAGCGCGCGAAGTCGAGCGAGAGTAGCGGGCGTGCCGCTGTAGCGGCCGCCGAGCGCTAGATACACTATTGTTGGTGCAAATGGGTGGGGATGGTACAGAGAGTAACCCCCTCCCCCCATTTCTCTCCCCTACTCGCTACCCCATAATTCGCAGCACTTTTCTACCACACACACCATACACTATTATAACCTCAAAACTTTAACCATGGATATTTCCATAACCATGGGGTTCCGCGGGGTGAGAATGGTACAGGGGGGTAGCCTCCGCCTCCCTCCCCCTCCATTCACTTTCGTATGAAGGCGACTTAATTTGAGAGACCCAGAACTAATATAATAATTAATTTATAAAATCAAACCTGTCTTAGCAATGGTGTCCATGACGTGTTCACTTCTCGTTTGATACTCATCTCACACTTATTGTCATCATCATGATCATCATCATCAATATTTGTAAGTTCGTAATTATGTTCCTTTAGCATGGTCAATTTGTTCACAATTAATTGTTCCGATACATTCCTAAAAGTTTGAATTCTATTTTTAACTTGTGATCATTCGTTTGCTGTTACCGATATAATGATTTACTCGAAGTACGAAACGACTTGCTGCTTTCTTACTCCTCCCATTAGACTATCTTACACACATTGTTATCAAATGTGACACAGTTTGTTAACTAGTTTACACAACATTACCCTTTGACCATGCGCGCTAAAACTCGTTTTGATCAAAAGTACAACCATCCCCGAATACCGAAACGGAAACAATGAATAAAAATAAATAAAGCTGGCGTTTCTGTCTCTTACACTGCTATACTAATTTAAATGTTATAACATCTCTCTTTCTCTCCCTCTCTCTCTGTCTCTAATGTATGAAAGGAACAAAACCGTCAAAGTACTAAAAGTACTTATAAAACGCGCACCAATTGTGCGCACGGTGCGCATTATTGCTCGACAGATTCTAACGTACCAATTATTTTCCCTCGATATTACGAGTACTCGCTAAACAAGACTGCATGTGTGGCGCAGCGGTTAAAACATTGCCGTCGCCACTTCGTATCCCGGGTTCGATTCCCGCACGGGATAGCTATTTGTGTGACCCATAAAGTCTAGATGTACTTTGTGTCCGTCGATTATATTTTTGTATAGCACCCCACAACACAGGTATTTATTTAACTAGTGTGACCGTCGACTTTACAAAACGTTTTTTTATATGAACATTATTACTTGATATTGCATAGAATCGGGGGAATATTCTCATGGCAATTTCTCAATAACTCAAATAGGTTACTATTATATAAGTATGTGTATTATCAATATAAGTATGTGTTAACAAAAGAAAATTAGTATACAACATGTAACGTAATTAACGCACACCCTCAAACACCCCAATTAGAATATTATGTTATAATTATAATACATATCTACACAATTTTTTTAATTTAACATGTATGCATATTGTTATTTACTAAATAAGTTTCTTGGAATAAAGTTTATTTTGCTTTATTTTGTGTTGAATGATGGAATTTGTATGATTACAAATAAAACTGCTATTTAAAAGTCTTGTTACTTTGACTTACGGTCTATTTCAATTCAATTTGTTTTGACTGTACAGGGTTACATAACGATAATTTCCGTAGTTTTAATTATTTTGGGAAAAATATTACTGATATTAAAAATGATATAAATCGATTCAGTAAACGATTCTGAACAAACGATTTTTAGGATGTGCGTTAATTAAGTTACATGTTGTATATGATATATCAGTTATCTGGATTAAATAGTACAAGCTCTGCTTAGTTCGGGGATCAATTGGCCGTGTGTGAATAATGAACCAGAATACTTGATTTTATTTACTATTCTCGTATTAATAAAGTTAACACCATCGCTGTGTTCATAACTGTTTTTCATTAAATACTAAACAAAAAAACATTATATGAACTTCCACAATTTAAAGTATCTCTAAAAATTACCATCACTTAAGTGAAACGAACGAATGGGGACAATCCTCTAGTTTATGTAATTGTTGGCGTGATTGGCAAATGCTTGCTTGCACGCCGGACGTCGCGGGTTCGATTCCCACCCACGACAGATATTTGTTTGCATAAACATGGCTGTTTGTCCTGAGTCTGGATGTAATTATCTATATAAGTATGTATTTACCAAAGGAAAGTATATGTAGTAATATCAGTTATCTGGTTCCCATAGTACAAGCTCTGCTTAGTTTGCTGCAGATGGCCGTGTGTAAATAATGTCCCAGGATATTATTATATTCGCATTGGACCAAGAGCAGCAGATCTTACATATTTTATCTAAACCTAATAGTAAGCAATCTATTGCGTTTAACATCAATAAAAGCGAAATACTATTCCATCAGACTGTGCATGTCGTTTGTACTCCATTCAATTTACATATCTTCGCTTAAAAATGAAAACTCGCAGTTTTCATTTAAATTGGTTTTGATAAAAACTATGCAAACGAATATTTTAACTTTATTTTATTCAAGAAATTAGATAAACAAACTTCAATTAGAAGTGTGAAGAAGGTTAATTGGTAGCGCATCTACAACCCCGTGCCTTGGATATTAATTTCCCCATTTCCCCAGGCCCGTTTATACAAAGATCTGTCGATTTACTAATCCTGCTTACTTATCGTATGGGCAGTGGCTACACTGGTCTCAGTTATTCAAGCGGCCCAGTAGGCCTCTGACATGGCTTCACGACTGCTGCCTAATGTCTCCAACCGAGACCTACCTTAACGTGCCCTCTGAAGCACGGATATTACACCACTTTGGCGGTCACCCATCTATAGACTAACCGCGAGCCCAGTTGCTTAACCTGGCCAATCACTTACGGACCGGTGAGAGGATCTGGCTATGAGCGCCTAACTACTACTTACACTACTTATAATACGCGTGCCAAATCTACGCACCAGGCGACAAAATCCCTCAATATTTCGCGCATGTGTCCTTTTCATAATACCCATAATACCATATATTTAGAAACGCAGTGATATTCCTTGTTATTATTATGTCCTTATAGACTGGCTGCCGTAGCCCAAATTCGTAAGTACAGACGCATAGCATAAGTTTCACTTTCAATTGGGGAAATTTGACAGATTGGGGTAGCCTGATGTGCTGGCGTCTGTACCTCTCAGCAGTGTTTACACGTAAAACTAAAATGTTTGTATGAAATTGATGTAAGGTAGATGGGTACGCGCCAGTGTCAACACATAAATACTTTTGATACTCTGGCACATTTCTATCTTCCATATGCTTTGGAATCTGACAACTCTTCTCTAAAGACTATGATACAGTGTTTTATGAGCCGGTCCCAGTGCGCAATTCACAAAGAATGAAAATCTGCACTTGGGCATTAACATACACTTGTACTAGTCAAGCTCACAATGCAGTACATAAACACAAATACAGTATTAAAGTAACAAAAAATGTTTATTTAGTCACACGAATTCACGAAAATTAACAAGTCACACGAAGACAATCAGAACCGACGACTGTATTAAAAAAGAAAAATGAGTACCCCAACAGCAGTTCGACCAGTTACCGCAAGCAGCACCCGTTCACGAGTATGGCGTGGAAAGATATTTGGAAAACACTGGTCGACACTGACCTATTTTTGGGATACAAATATCATTTCTATACAGTGGGGTATCGCTATACACACATATTTATTCAATACATTCAGACAAACTAAAACCTGTAAATAACCAATTTGACAATAATTTCAAGAAATTAGCTATTTAACTAAATCATTACTATCCTAAATTAAATTATGATTCTATGTGATCAAAGATAAGTTACGTTCTAATAATGTACTTTTGCCATTACGAAAGTAAATTTACTATAATATCCTGGGACATTATTTACACAGGGCCATATGATCCCAAACTAAGCAGAGCTTGTACTATTGAAATCAGATAACTGATATACTACGATTTTTTGTATTACATATACATTCTTATATAGATAAATTACACCCAGACTCAGGACAAACAGACACAACTATCTGCATCTGCACACAAATAACTGTCCTAGGTGGGAATCGAACCCACGACCTCCGGCGTGAAAAGCAAGCATTTGCCAACCACACCAAAAGGCCTATAAAACTATACATTGTATTCTTTCCTTGTTTACTCTTTACCGAAAATCTAGGACATGTAGTAAAGCAAACATTAAGCTGTCTTACAATAAACATTCTGTATGAGTGGCTCGCTTTGTGTAGGTTCGTTACATTCAAAAACTAAGTAAAGAGAGGGAGAGAGAAACAACTCACGAGTTCATTAGTTTTGTACTACGTACAAAACGTGAGGACGGTGCATTAAAAAATTACTACACTTAAAAGGTCGCTGCAATGATAAACTTAGTGTAAATTCTTAAAGTTAAGTTTGCCTGACTGGTGTAAGCGTTACCATGTTCAACGGCGGATAATACAGTCTGAAGTCCAGAGTTCATTAAGTGAGATTGGGTTTGGATTTGGATTGTCAAGAAATCTTTTCAGCGGCGGCATGGATTCTAAAGGTTGGTGATGTTACACAAATATATAGGGTTACAAGATGATAAAAACATAAGTCCTGAGAAAATTGAAATATCCTGCGATTTTTTCAGGTTAGAGAATTATCACTTTAACGTTCTTAACAATTTAAAAACTTCGTTGTAATTTTATCGTTTAAGTAAACAACTTATTCTTATACATCGTAATACTTTAAAAATATTAAAATTTTAGCATATTGTGGGAAATTAACCTCAGTTAATGTCGTCAGGTAAATTTTGTCAGTGAATTTATTAAACAGACAAAAAAATATTATTAAACAACAAAATGGCGTGAATAATATAATACGATAAAGTAGTATTTCAAATTAAAAATAAAAATGAAACACAATTCATCTAATATGTTGTCATCTAGATTATTATAACTACTATCATCACATGTGTACACAGTAAGGCTCCTCACTGCGCTAAGTGCAGGTTATGGTTGTGCAGACGCCAGCACATCCAGCTACCCCAATCTGTCAAATTTCTTTCATAGATTTTCAACTTTATCACAAAAACATAAGGTTCACCCTCAATTGGGGAAATTTGATAGATTTTGGTAGCTTGATGTGCTCGCGTCTGTACAACTCAACCGTTTCAGCTATTCCATCACAAAAGTGGACCAGGTAATTGACCCGAATGCATTGTAATTTTAAAGCTGTAACAATGGATAAAACAATAAAATACCTATTTCCACATCAGCAAACTTCACTCACGATGATTAAATAACTTACCCACCCAACTCACCAATTGTTAAAATTAAAATAAAAAGATATGCGCGTTACGTTGCCCAAAATATTAATAATTTTATATTCTCCCGTTATCACGCGTACGTATTCATATTATTTAGCGAATGTAATTTATATTGATATTTCAGCTTCCTACCAAGGAATTCTAAAGATGCTATTACCGATACGTAAAAATCGACTATTGACAAAAACCGGTCAGAGTCATAACCCCGACTCGACCGAATATCATCTGTCGTCTGTCTTTCTAGAAGATAGTCGAGTTACTGTTTAAGATTCTGCAAAAAGATATACTATCTAGGGGCAATGCGCGTTACGTTGCCCAAAATATTAATCATTTTATATTCTCCCGTTATCACGCGTACGTACTCATATTATTTAGCGAATGTAATTTATATTGATATTTCAGCTACCTACCAAAATTATTCTAAAGATGCTATTAACGATACGTAAAAATTGACTATTGACAAAAACCGGTCAGAGTCATAACCCCGACTCGACCGAATATCGTCTGTCTGTCTAGAAGATAGTGATGCATGATGCTACTCAACAAATTTAAAACTTTTGAACTAGCCTCAGGTTTTACTACATAATTATTATGATTATGAACAAATTAGAGAACATTTCTACTTTCCTTTAGGACCACCGATTAGATTAACCTACGACGATATTTATATGGGATATATGACCAAAATCGGTTCACAAACAACAAATCGCGTACAACATCCAAAAAGAAATACGATCGAATTAATAACCTCCTTCTTTGAATTCGGCCAAAAAATAACAACGACATGGCATATAAATCAATGTTGAGTGTGCAAATGAATCCCTTTCATATACCCCACTTGAACTGTAACACGTACTCTGATAAATTGACCCCCACTTAGGCACCTTTTGCAAATAAAAGTTGTTTCCATTTTCAATAAGATTGGATGACGAACGGATGAACTGAGTTGCGTCAAAACGGTTTCTTTTTACTTTTACTACATGTGTGGTGACGGGGAATAATATGATCACCCCTTGATCAGGTGGGGAGAGTAGCAATCTTCTCGAGGGAATACCAAGCAGAGAACGGGCAGCAGCGTTTTCTGTGAACTTTGACCATCAAACTACGATCGTCAACCCGTTTGCCAAGTGTGGTGATTATGGCATATCCCTCCATTCTTTGGGGACGTCTGACGGTGGACGTTATTTGGCAGACTTGATGATATATTTTTACTGTTTAAGATTCTGCACCTAGATTAACCTATGTAAGATGAGCTTCGCAGAGATCCACAGACGAACCAAAGTATCCGACATAGCCCGAGGAATTGCCAAGCTGAAGTGGCAGTGGACAGGGCACATAGCTCGTAGAGCCGATGGCCGCTAGGGCAGAAAGGTTCTCAAGTGGCGACTACGAACCGAAAGACGCAGCGTGGGCATGCCCTCTACAAGATGGACTTATGATATTGTGAGGGTCATTGGAAGTCGCTGATGCGGATAGCGCAAGACCAGCTTTGGTCCAGCAGTGAGCGTATTTCGTTGATACAAAAAGATGGGCTTATTGGTCAACAAGCCCATCTAATTTGGGCTTATTACATTTGTTTTTATATCAGCTGATAACCAAGATATCTAAGACTTCACTAATAGCCTGGATTCTACATTAGTAAACTCCTGGATCAGTAAAGGAAGCCTATCAAAATAAGACTAATTAGTGAGTTCTTAACGTGTCGTATTCAAATTATTCACAGAAAATACAAGCCTTTAAAAACGAAATGCGTAATTATTATAATACTAAATAAGTGTTACCTACGTACAGACGCCAGCACATCAAGCTACCCCAATCTTTCAAATTTCCCCAATAGGTAGTGAACCTTATGCTTATGTGATAAAGTTTAAAATGTATAAAAGAAATTTGACAGATTGTGGTAACTGGATGTGCTGGCGTCTGTACATTGTAATATCATATTCCACCATTGTACTGAATTAAATATGAACCGTATAATAATTAATTGACTTCGCAAAATATCATAACTTATGCTCGCATTTGTTAATAAACAGTTCGAATATTACACTCAAATGATGACCATAATAATGATGTATTATATTGTTACTAGTATGCCACCCGGTTTCACTTTTGTACTTTCTTTAATAAATGTTCCTACAGTGTAGCAGTAGCGTGGGATCCATCTAATACGCTTCCTCTCGGCTTTACTTCTACATTATCATATCAACCCAATGACATCCATTGCTTGACAAAAGCCTCCCCAAAAGATTTCCACAATGGAGTTGTGTCACTCAATCGGAGGGATCTCACTAATAATGAAGGCGAAAGTTTCTGAGTGTGTGAGTGTGTATGTTTGTTACTGCTTCACGAATAAACGGCTGAAGCGATTTTAATAAAATTTGGTATGGAGTTAATTGATACTCAGTATTAATACACATAGGCTATAATTTATAAAGATTAACGCGGGAAATACCGCGGGGCACAGCTAGAATGCCATAATTACCGCGCTTGGCAGAGGCGTTGGCGATCACAGTATGATGATCACAGTACACAGAGAGAGATGCTGGTTCTCTGGGAGATTTGCCCTCGGGATGGCTTCTACGCCCTCATGGGAAGATGGGGTGGCGATATTCTATACCGTCAGCCATACAGCATAAAAACACAACATGTTAAATTAGTGATGGCTCCAAATTATTACCTTGGTATGGCGTATTTAATCTCAATCCTCATACTGTATCAGTGGCCCCTCATTCACTTACTATACTATAATTATACTATTATGTTCTGGCTGTTCTTTTTTTACTTGTAATAAGATTAAGTTCAGAATAAAATCTATTTGAATTGGTCTACTATTACTTCATTAATTTACTGTATTATAACATAGCAGTCGTATTCACACATTACCACTTCGGTGTTTAATAACTTATTTTTTAATATTTTTTTCGGATGTAACAGATAATATATTTATAGTGTTACAAAGCTAAACGTCAATCTGTCAATATTTTTGAAGATTTCGAGATACTATCCTCTGTCTCAATCACTCACTATGTCTATGGAGAGAATCTCTATATTTACCATGCCATTTTTCAAACATTTTCTTTTATACAGGCTGCTTTAAAGTAAAAACTAGACTGTATTTTAAATATAGGTAAAAAAAATTGCATTTATTCAGCACTTGAGTACTAGCATATACTTACACTTGCTTTATAAAGCAGTATGGCCTAATACTCGCGGGATACTTTACGGGCACAAATTACATCCAGAATCAGAACAACTATTTATGGATCACACAAATAGTGGTCCGGCGTGGGACTCGAACTCGCGACATTAGTGACTGTTTTAGTCATTTAGTTGGTGTAGTTTAATACAAACACGTCAACAAACAAGACTTACTTTCGAACAAATGTGGTGCTGAAAATTTCGCTGCCATTTCAAATTCCACAGGTGTCTCGTATTTAAAATTCTTGTTTAGTTTAAGGCATTTCACTCGTTTACCATTTACACTTTTACTTACTTATTTTTCAGTCTTTTATACAGACTCTTATAGTTATTGTTTTTAAAGACAACTCCCGTTCTACGGAATCTAATCTCTGTACCGCGGGGTACTTTACAACATACATAATAGACGGACACGATTTACATCCAGATTCAGTACATTCCTACATTTATGGGTCACAAAAATAGTTGTCCGGCGCGGGACTCGAACCCACTACACGAAGCGTGAGGCGACTGTCTTAGCCGCTGCGCCACACGTGTTATACAAGGTGTAACATAAATAGTGGATGCAACTTAAGGAGCTTAATCTATCTTTGAAACTGAACAACGTGTAACATCAACGTGCAAAATACACAAATAGAAATACAATATTTTTCTTTTTTCACAAACTGTTTATGTGTAATTTGTTTAGTTTCATGGTTAGACAGCGCTCCTAAAGTTACCTCCACTATTTATGTTACACCTTATATAATCGCATATTGACCACATTTTTTTACCATATTTTTCATGAGTAGATAGCGCTCCTAAAGTTACCTTCACTATTTATGGGACACCTAATCGTAATAATCGTATTGACCATTTTGACCATATTTTTACCCCTTGTTCTTCAGAAATGGACGATATAAAAATGTTTAAACTAGTTAGTATTATACGCAGGTACGGCACCCATAAAGGCAGTAAACTAACACAATTGAAATGTGAATTAGGGACTCTTATAGAGAAATAGAGGTAGGGTCTATCTCTTAAAATATAGATAGTTACTATTAGGCATTTATTCACCTGGTTATTCGACGTAAGCACGCCAATATCAATTGACTTCACGCGTGGCGCAGCGGTTAGGGCAATCGCCTCCCCACTGCATGTCCCTGGTTCGGTTATCCCACAGGAAAACTATTAGTGTAATCCATAAGTTAAGTTGTTCTAAGTCTGGATGTGCTTTATGTTCATCAATAATATTTTTGTAAGTACCCCGTGATACATACAGAGATTCATTTTCCAAGTGCGGGCATTGTCTTTAATAAACTATCTCAGACCTTCATGAACAACTGACAAACTTACAAAACTTTAACAGTGCATTAACAATGCTGCACCAACAAGCTCCGTGTGAGCCGAAAGCAACTACATAGATGTTATTGAGAAATACATATTTAATAAGAAATCTATGATTAAAATCAAAGGATTTGATAACAAAACTCTGCCAGCAAAAACATCTTTAACTCGCGTGCTTGAAGATAAAGTTTTTGAATTAATTTGCCAAATAACGTCGAAACACGAGATTTAAACTTGCCATCCAAGTTTGCTTGTTAATTGTTATCAAACGGAATACCTTATTAGACTTTCTTATGAGATAAGAACTTGTACAAAATTGGGGAAATGACAGTTTGCCAAACTGTCATGATATTATTATGTATGTAATTTTAATTAAATCGGGAGTGATTATTTCTGTAATAAAAACGGTTCCGTTGTGTTTAAGCTCTCGCTTTCTATGAAAAAATCCCAACAGTGGTCTATTACAAAGGCTGCTTGCGGTAACTAGTCAAACTGCTGTTGGGGTACTCATTTATTAGCGTGCAGCCCACATATCAGCCAATGACAATGTAAATAATAAAATATTAAATAATAAAAAATAACTGCTCGTTGTTTAATTTTAATGTGGTCGTACTAAATTTAAAAATGATAGCTTAGTAACTTGTTATTTATTTATTTGGATTTAATAAAATATATATAGGCATGTTATAAAACAGACCGCACGGACGGAGTAATTCATTTTTTTTTTTGTTACTTTTATACTGTATTCGACTATTTTTGTATACTGAATTGTGAGCTTGACAAGTACAAGTGTGTGTTAATACCTAAGTGCTGGATAAATTTCATTAATAAGACTCAGTTTTCTTGATAAAAAAACTAACACCAAAATATACTAATTATATATTTTCGTAATCAACTTACAGCTTGATTAACAGACACTCCATTTAACTAAGACATTTGTAAACTTGATGAAATGAAATTCAATTTTTAAAACGGAATCATGAGGTCGCATTACTTACGGTAGGAAATGGAATGTCGTCGATTTATTTTAACCACCTCGACTTGTTCCAAGCCATTAGCTTTTTCAATCCAAAGATGAGTGTAAAGTGGTAATGATAATATAAGAATTATTCAATGTTCAATACGTGGTACCTTTTATATATTATTGAACAAATAATAGAATAGAATAATCCTTATTGTACACCATAAAAATAAATATGACATGAGATATATAAAGAGCGGTCTTATCGCATAAAGCGATCTCTTCCAGACATCCATAGGACGGATAGGAACTGAACATGAACTAGTAGGTAGGTGTGCAACACGAGATATACCAAAATAACGGTATATCCATAAATAAAGTGTATTTAGTGAATCTACTGTTAAAAAATAAAAAAACAACAATATAATAAAATAATAAGAATTATTATTTTACTAAGTAACCATAAATTATACACACAAATAGTGTTCTCTGACTAGCTTTGTCTGAGCAGTGAGCACGTCTAATTACATTAGGCAAGGCATTCCAAAGTAAAGCTGCCTGTACACTTATAGAATTTCCCATAAATACAGATTTGTGCTCTGAAACATGAAGTTTTAAAATAATATGTATATATGTAAATATATAATAATATGTGTATAGAAGTAAGAAAAAATTGGTATGTAAAAATAAGTTGGTAGGTAGGTCTATCGTATCGTAGGTATTAGCTCTGGAAAATTAGCATTGCCACGTGGTTATCTAGGTTAGTGTAATATAAAAATATCTATCTTTGCGTTTCAGACTGCCTAAATAATAATGATGCATTATAAAATTTTGTTTTAGATTCACCGTACAGGTCACCGTAGCCTAGTTGGTAGTGCTCCTGCCTACGAAGCTGGTGGTCCTGGGTTCGAATCCCGGTAAGTGCAAATATTTGTGTGATGAGCACGAATATTTGTCTCTGAGTCATGGATTTTTTCTATGTATTTAAGCATTTATCTATCTATATAAGTATGTATATCGTCGCCTGGTACCCATAGTACAAGCATTGCTTAGTTTGGGGCTAGGATGATCTGTGTGACATTGTCCCTATATATTGTCACTATATATCTATCTAATATATAAAATTCTCGTGTCACAGTTTTCGTTGCCATACTCCTCCGAAACGGCTTAACCGATTTTGATGAAATTTTTTGTGCTTATCCGGTATCTATGAGAATCGGCCAACATCTATTTTTCATCCCCCTAAATGTTAGGGGTAGTCCACCCCAAAATTTTATTTTTTAGACAAAATTTCTAATTTCTATTTTTTTATGATACAACATACAAAAATACACACAATCCCCAATTTTCACCCTTCTACGATCAACCCTTATTTTTTAATAGCCATTTTAGTAATTTAATCAGTTTTCCTCTCCGGTCGAAAACTGATCAATCGTCATTTAATTAGTTATCCCCGCCAGATGTCTACAGGTGTCACTTCTGACCCAGTAAAGGGTAGGGGTAGGGTAGGGGTAGGGTAGGATAGGGTAGGGTAGAGGTAGGGGTAGGGTAGGGTAGGGTAGGGTAGGGTAGAGGTAGGGGTAGGGTAGGGGTAGGGTAGGGGTAGGGTAGGGGTAGGGTAGGGGTAGGGTAGGGGTAGGGTAGGGGTAGGGTAGGGGTAGGGTAGGGGTAGGGTAGGGGTAGGGTAGGGGTAGGGTAAGGGTAGGGTAAGGTAGGGGTAGGGTAGGGGTAGGGTAGGGGTAGGGTAGGGGTAGGGTAGGGGTAGGGTAGGGGTAGGGTAGGGGTAGGGTAGGGTAGGGGTAGGGTAGGGGTAGGGTAGGGTATGGGTAGGGTAGGAGTAGGGTAGGGGTAGGGTAGGGTAGGGGTGGGGTAAGGGTAGGGTAGGGGTAGGGTAGGGGTAGGGTAGGGGTTGGGTAGGGGTAGGGTAGGGGTAGGGTAGGGGTAGAGTAGGGGTAGGATAGGGGTAGAGTAGGGGTAGGGTAGGAGTAGGGAATTCGAATTAAATAGTCATCGTTAAGACAGGACAGCGTCTGTCGGGTCAGCTAGTATATATATAAAACAATGCCACTTTTCGTTGTAATGTTATAACTCAACAACGCCTTTACCGATTTGGCTAATTTTGGTCTTGAATTATTTGTGGAAGTCCAGGGAAGGTTTGTACGTAGAGAAAATTTAAAAAAAGTCTTAAAAAAGTGTAAAATCGTAGTTTTTACTAGATACCAATTTGAAATATTTTTTTGTTTGAATAAATGAACTTAATAATCATTTTTTTGTTACTATGCCTTATACGTAGCGAAGCACGTACCGGGCCGCTAGTATATTATATTATATTATTTGTATCAATGTATTATTGGTATTCAAATACTACACTCAAAACAAAATCATGTCAGCCGAATGACGTCCATTGTTGGTCTATAATCTCCCCAAGAATATATAATATATATATGCCATAAACGTCACTCTTGGCAGAAGGGTTGGCGATATAAATAATTAAACTTAATTAATAATATAATAATAACAATATCTAGGGACAATGTCACACAGATCTTCCTAGCCCCAAACTAAGCAAAGCTTGTACTATGGGTACCAGGCGACGATATACATACTTATATAGATAGATAAATACTTATATACATAGAAAACATCCATGACTCAGAAACAAATATTCGTGCTCATCACACAAATATTTGCACTTACCGGGATTCGAACCCGGGACACCACCAGCTTCGTAGGCAGGATCACTACCAACTAAGCTACGGTGACAGTCAATTAATACAATTTTGCTGTGTGGTGACGGCGACAAATATCAGAATCAGAATATCATCACCCCATCTCATCTCATGGGGGGCGTAGGAGTCGACCCGAGGGAATATCTACCATAGGACGGGCAGCAGCTTCCTTCTGATTACTATGACCATCTTACTGCGATCGCTAACCCGCAGCCAAGCGTGGCGATTATGGCATATCCCACCAAGATGATTCTTGAGGAAGTCTTGTCCAGCAGTGGACTTATTTAGCTTTAACTAGCTGTGCCCCGCGGTTTTACTCGCGTTTAACTTTATAAATTATCACAGCTCCTCCCCCGTAGGTGATAGCGTGATAATATGTAGCCTATATGTTGACCCGACCTCTTAGTAATATTCATGCAAAATTTGAAGTAAATCCATGCAGGACTTTTGAGTTTAGCCCGGACATACATACAGGCAAACAGACACACAGACTAAAATTTTAAAAACTATATTTTTGGCTTCGAATTCGACAGTGGATCACGCCCCAAGTATCCTTTTTTAAAAATATTCAATGTACAGTTTTGACTTTCCTACGATTTTATTATATGTATGATGATTATGATGAATACAAATTTAAAACAATTCAGTAATATAAATATTCCAGTGATATAAATGAAGTCCCATATTCATTGGTTCACGTAACAGGCAAGTAATCTTAAAGTAATAAAATCGCAATATTAATAATAATGTAGGAATGTTAAGAAAAGAAAAATGAAAATGTATATAAATAAAAGAAAAATAAGACCCGCATAAATAACGTGTAACATAACATATAGGTCTCATACCCAATAAACATACCTGCCAATACATTCAAAGGGCAAGACTCAGACGAATAGTTTCAACGTATTGAGAAGGGATGTGAAAACAGTTTAAGTAAAAAGGATAAGTGTATTTTCGTAGCATGTGTAGAGAAATTCGACACCCACTCGGCTATTTACGGGCGATGGTGCGATAAGCATTTTCTCTTTCAATACCATCAAAGAGACTGCCCGCCTATTCAGGGCTTTACTCGACAAAATGTAACGTATATAGCGTATACGAAGATTGCAATGCTCTTTCTGACTCGACTCGCAAAAACAGTGTAAAAACTCCGTTTGTATCGTACATCATTCGGCATGTAAGTAACATCGAACTTTTTCATTTATAGATCGCGGAACGAAACATTATCCGAGCGCTCTCGAATGCTGATGAAGCCCATCAAATCATTTGTCGGCATAGCGACGAGAAACTTCAGCTATTATTCCGGTCGGTTTACTAAAACAAAAGTGCTCTTAATTCTTGATCTGGGATTTCATGTGATCATTACTTTCCACGGTTCGTTTGGCTGGCCTCGTGGCTGGATGGAGGCCTCGTTCCTTGTGACAAATTAAATTTTATCAAGCTACAACAACGGTCCTTGGGCATTATGAAGCGTAATCCTTTAAGCGAGGAGACGTCTAAATATCTGAAAAGCAAATTAGGCGATCGCGCTTACAGGGTCCATTTATAATTTATACTCGGCGAAATGTTGTACCTACTCCGTTTGTTAAATAACTTGTAGTAGATAAATGTCTCCAGAATTGAAACCAACCGTCCGATTTTAGTATATAATAATATTTTTATAAACATTCATAAGAATTTTCCGCGTTTGGATTGCGCAAGCTGGTGTATCGGCCATCTGGTGCAACGTAACAAGTTATGATTTTTATTATTTATAAAAGAGTGATGAATAATAAAACATTTTATCACAGTAATATTATTATATTGGCTTTCGAAAACATAACGCAAACTCAGTCCACCAAGTACCCAGTGTAGACGCTATTTCGGTCTTAAATGTAATTTTTTGGGCACCATTTCTATGAAAACTGCAATCGATTGCTGTTACTCTCCCATTTCTACCCCCCATTTTGAGATGAGTTTCTAGATTGTAAACGAAATTATTAAAAGTACCTACCAACGACTTTACCAACTCCAACCCGTATAATACCGGCAACTCCCAGACTTCGGGTTGATACTAAGATTTTTTTCTTTTACAACAAAATCCTAAAATTACTTTTTGACCCGCCCTTCAATTTGAATCCAGGACCTCGTTATCTGCGGTTGAACACGCTACCGCTAAGCCAACGAAGCAGTATAACAAAACCAACACATCAACTGAAAATAACTTTCATGGTTAACAAGCAGTCCTAAAGTACAGCATCTCAAGAAAAAGCAATAGTGAGCGAATCAGGATCAGTTAACATAAATTAAGGTAGTTTGTCACTTTAACGCTTGGATACGTACACTAACATACCTTAAAAATATGGTAATGCTTAAAAGATGTAGAATGTTTTCTTTACCATACCATATAAATGCAAAAACCAAACCAGAGTAATAGATACTTGCTACAAATTGTCTAGAACTGATTGCTTCTACTCGTACAATATTCCCTGCATTTTATTGAAAAAGGAACAGTGTATTCTACAGTCAGCATCACATAAGTAGTAACAGTGGAGCACTTTATATCTTCAAAGTTAAGGACAAATTTCCTTCAAAATCCTTGTATTGACGTTATGTTACCTGTACGTGACTCAGATGATCTACATCGCACGGAAAATGTATTCCCGGTAAAACTACAAAATAAAATTCTACATATAAAAATGTACTTACCTGACTTTAGTATATCAATTTGTGTGAAAATTACTGTCAGCACTTAGTACATCATAATTTAATATATAGGTTGTTTTAAATCGGTATGGATAAAAATGGCGGTAGTAACGTGTGAACGCGAAAATTGGCGGAAGCTTTTTCGCTCGTAAATCTAGACGAACGCGACTCTTCCGCCTCCACGCCCGTCCCCGATTAAATTCACCAACATTAGCGCATTCATGGTAACAGATAATATATTCAATCGAATCTCTGAATCTCCGTACGATTCACTGATTTATTCATTCGATTGCTACTTAATCTTTTAAAGAGGACTATACATATACGAGTTTGGATACAAACAATGTATTAATTTTTTTACATCATATAATAAGCCATATCATAAGGCTTATAGTATCACGCCGAGGGTCTTGGGTTTGATTCCCGCCCAGGAATGTCATGGCATGTCTATTTAACCTGAGTCTGGGAGTGATTATCTATATAAGTATGTATTTACAAAAAGTATATGTAGTATGTCAGTTATCTGGTTTCTTCCATCGTACAAGCTCTGCTTAGTTTGGGATCTGATGGCCGTGTGTAAATAAGGTCCCAATTAAAAAAATAAGGAATACGAATTATTTTAATACTCTTTCCAATGTATATAGTAAAATATTTTATTATTATGATAATGATTAAATCTTCAAAGATAAAATTCAAGTTTAGAATGTGATGTAAATCAACCTTTATATAATACTACTATAATACTAGCTGTTCGCGGTTTTAAAAGCGTTAAGCTTTATAAATTATAACCTATGTGTTAATCCAGGGTGTCAGCTAACTCCATACCAAATTTTATTGAATTCGCTCCAGCCGTTTAGACGTAAAGAAGTAACAAACATACACACTCACAAACTTTCGCCTTTATAATATTAGTGTGATATTTCAATTTGTATAAATATATACATATATAGCAGTGAAAGCGCCATATAACTGTAAGCGTCAAATTTATGTAGACATGTTGAAGTTTGCAGTTAGTCTACGATGCTTTAACTGCTTCACTGGACAATAGAGGTGAACTATCCTGCAAATAAAACTACAAACTAAGTAACTTGCGCTAGGTTTAGGACGATGAAACACATGGAGATACAAGAAAGGGTCGGATTTATAGGGGTGTTTAGTGCAAGTTTCGCTCTACGTTAGTGTACGAACGTTTCATCGGATGCATATACTCAATTTATATAATAACGTGATCTATTTTTAAGGATCTGTGATCAATAACATCAAATATAACACTATTAAAGACAGAGAAGTTCAATCTCCGTTCAACAAATAATAATATTATCCTGAGACATTATTTATACACGGCCATCTGATCCCAAACTAAGCAGAGCTTATACTATGGAAACCATATAACTGATAAGTATACTACATATAATACTTTTCTTTTGTAAATACATACTTAAGTAGATAATTACACCCAGACTCAGGACAAACAGACATGTTCAAACACACTAATATCTGTCCTGGGCGGGAATCGAACCCACGACCTCCAGCGTGAAAAGGAAGCATTTGCCAACCACGCCAACAGGCCCGTCAACTGTTCTCTCTGGTCCATCTCAATAAATATCAAGATGTAATAGAATCGGCAGATAATGCATTTTTCACTCTTTTGCCTCGTTCACTGTCATTATACTCTTTAGTTTCCGTCATCTTGTTGTTTGACAGCCGCAAACCATTACCCACACGCGTATAGTTATTATACTAGAGACCTTTAATGCAACTACGAAATCTGATATGTTATCAAGTACTCAATAGCCGCGCAACGGTTATGACGTAGCTGCTATATTATAATTATATATTAACATTGTGATTATTTATTTAATAAGTGATTATCATTTTATTAATTACTATAATAATTTTACATCATCATTATTAATCGATACCTATTTGACTTTCAAATGGTTATCACCATTGAGTTAAATTTATATCAATGGTTATCACTGATAAAAATATAAATAGGGTAGGAGATTATTAAAGAGGCTTTCGTTGTATGACGGTCAATTAGATCGTTACTCTGTTCGATTAATTATTGTGTGTGGAAAACATCTCGGAGTTTTAATGTGCAGAACCTACGAGTGCGTAATAGATAATATTTCAACGTAAACACACCACGTGACTTCCGGTTACTAGGCTATTAATGTTTGGGCGTTCGAGTCACAGCCGCCGCAAATGAGCGGCAAATCTGATTTGCCGTCCATTGGTAATACATTTGGGAAAGCAATCACAATTCTGGACGTGTCCTCATATTTGTCCAGCTTTTATATTTGAAGATTTTTTATAAATTTGAGGTACAATCCTTTTGTAATTGCATTAAAATTTGCAGAAATTATTAAGTGATTAAATTGTTTTTTTTTTTTAAGTCTGCACTATAACGACTTTCCGTACTAATATGTACACATGGCTATATATCAAGCTATACATTTCAAATATAAGCTGACCTATCATTGTATGGAAATCCTATACATCGCGCGATCGGCTTATACTGGAAATGTATAGCTTGATGTGTTGCCGTGTGTACCTATTGGAACCTAATCTGTGTTCAATTAAATTTATTTCTTAATTTAGTGAATATTTAAAATATATATTATCATTAAAACTGACGTGAAGAGTTAACATATTAGAAAATTGTAACAGGTAACTTACATAATTTTATGAATGTAGGATTATATAATAATCTCCTGAAGAGTTCGAAACTGTTGGCCTAATCTACAATATAAAAATAAGTCGGGTTTTCCTTCCTGACGCTATAACTCCAGAACGCATGAACCGATTTCCACGGTTTTGCATTCTTTGGAAAGGTATCGGGCTCCGTGAGGTTTATAGCAAAGAAAAATAATAAAATTTAACGCGGGTAACACCGCGGGGCACAGCTAGTCCAATATAAAATTAATTAGCCGAGTATAATTTTCCACTTAGTCAATATATAGGTATTTGTTTATGTAACAGAAGAATTAACATTGCCAAGTGCTGCCTGCTCAAACCCCACAGCTTTAAATGGCACTATACATACGTTTTCCGATATATAATGCGGTTTCAGTTAATTAAAAATATATATTATTATTTATAATTTATATATGCAAGATACGTGAGCTAATGATAAAGTGAATACTATAAATAATAAGAAACCTGCTCATGCGAAAAATCCTATCCATCGTTAAAACAATACAAAGATATAATGGTATTTTTCGTTGTATGTTTTTCTTTTTCAATGAGGCGGACTTTAAATAAATTCTTTAATGCAGTAGATACATCAGTGCCAAATACCTAAATACTTACATCTACTTAATTATTTCAACACACAGATATATAGTAGCTACAGTTATAAATGACGATGTTTTCTTGATTCTTTATAGCGAAATTAAAATTAATATAAATTTTGGATAGTATCCAATATGGATAAACATAACTTGAACCACGCTGGAGGCTGGAGAAAATATTTACAGTATATAAATTGGAGGTTCATCGTAAATGTTTTTTAATATTTGCCGTTGAAAACAAGAACCATTGCCATGGCATGCAAACTATATTATGAAGTTATAAATACGGTAACCATGTCGGATATTCCGCACTAAAAATAAATACCTATCTATTTACGGAAGATATCTCTGGTTATTTGGTACAACAGAACGTTGATTATTAATAAGTATTAGTTTATGTTTACTATACGGTATCTCTCGGTCCATGATGTGTTAGTAGGTATTAGGTAAAATTCAGTTTTCCAATTACATAAACGTTTATTTGACGTAAAATATCAATAGCGTGTTATATAGACCGAGCTCAATTTTTTAATGGATCTATATAATAATATGATCAGTTTGCAAAAACCTCCCGGAAAATAATATGAACTTTTCATACCAATTACAACATTGGCGTGGTTGATAGATACTTGCATTTCACGCCGCAGGTCGTGGGTTCAATTCCCACCCAGGACAGATATCTGTGGGCATGAACATGTCTGTAATTATCTATAAATTTGTATTTACAAAAGAAATATATATATCAGTTATCTGGTTTCCATATTACAAGCTCTGCTTAGTTTGGGATCAGATGGCTGTATGTGAATAATGTCCCAGGATATCATTAAATATTATTTCATGATTTAACAATCAGTTTAACAAACTTTTCAGGTTCATATACACGCTATTTATTGTATATATAACATTGGCAACACGTTT
Organism: Pseudoips prasinana; assembly: GCA_951640165.1. Lineage (NCBI taxonomy): Eukaryota > Metazoa > Arthropoda > Insecta > Lepidoptera > Nolidae > Pseudoips > Pseudoips prasinana. Next base: position 19,047,762 of record OX621245.1, read on the forward strand.
TGGAATGTACCACCCACATACCTCGCCGTTTGTGAACAACTTTCCGATTCCTAAACTTAGAAAATAAGATTGGGTCCCGCGTCTACTAGTAATGGCTTTGTTGTGTACCGGCTCCAGTTTGACGGGTAGTTCGAATCCACTACGATATTCCCGTGGTAGTTCCCAAAGCACTACACGTGTCACGCTACTAATAGTTTAAAACAAATACTTAGCATCTGCAAGAAATAGTAATCTTTAAACGAAATACAAAACATAAAACTCTATTCACAATTTTCTTCGCCCATTATCATGATGCAAACAATGAAAATTTCGCTCAATAACCGATAATAATAATCGTACCTTAATATCTTTCACGTAAATGATTTTCCAAGTTTGGTCATTATATTCCCCTTACTTTGCTGTTCAACAAAAATACTCGCGTAATTTATTATAAAAATGTTTTTTTACAACATTTTACTTAATTATTCATCACAGTTTGAAAAGATTTAAGTAAGAATATTATCTCTGAAGATAAATATAAGCTATCATCGTACAAAGTTGAGAGTGATGATTTACGACTAAACTTTTGTGGGTACGAACTTTCTTGAAACTAATACTAAGTATACCTAATTAGTAACGTTGTATTGCAGCGATATGTTTTTCATCGACTAATGTCAACATAAATGAGCGTTGTTGGCGTTCATGACAAAGGTTTGACAGTATGCCGAGATTCTAAACCAACTTCGACGTTCTCATTTCGGTAAGTTTTTAATACGATAAGTACCACGATGTAGCCAAACAATATGTCTAATCCAAGCTGTAGATAAGGGTAGGCAATTTGACGTTATATATACGGACTTTAGTAAGGCTTTCGACAAGATGTCCCACTCTCTATTAATTTACAAACTTGAAGCTTATGGGGTGACTGGGTCGTTAAAAGAATGGTTTAAATCTTACCTTGTGGAGCGTGAGTTCTATGTCGTAGTTAACGGCTACCAATCTGCATCTCATAAAATCACATCAGGGGCACCTCAAGGTTCGCACCTAGCACCCATCCTATTTAACATATTTATTAATGACCTACCCCAACTTTTACATTTTTCGGAATCATTTATGTACGCGGATGATTTAAAGATTGCACGTCTGATTGAAACTACAAAAGATTATGAACTACTGCAAAATGATCTTAACCTAGTTATTGAATGGTGTAATAACAACAAAATGCAATTAAATCCGAAAAAATGCTATTACGTAAAATATACAAGAAAAAATAACTATATGCACACCGAATATTTCATAAATCAAGACAAAGTACAAGAAGTCGAGACAATTAGGGACTTAGGAGTACAGTTTGATAGAAAGGTCAGTTTCATTCCCCAAATTGAAAACACTGTAAAAAAGGCATCAAGAATGTTAGGGTTTCTAATTCGCAATACCAAAGGTTTCCGTGAAAGCAGCACCAAGATAATGTTATACTACAGTCTAGTACGTAATATCCTAGAGTATTGCAGCGTTGTCTGGAGACCACATTTCGCGACGCACATACTACGACTAGAACGTGTACAGAAACGTTTCTTGTGGCATCTTGCTTTCAGTGTAGGGAAATCCAAGCGCCTACCCTCCTACCAAACCCGTTTACAGTATTTCAGCGTGTTGTCATTATGTAACCGCAGAAATATTGCAGACGCCTTATTCATATTTAAAGTACTAAGAAATACTATAGATTGCCCAAATATTCTTAGTCATATCCGATTCCGAGCTCCAGGTAGATACCCTAGGCATAACATTACACCCCTATGTCCACCATTACGAAGGACAGTGTTGGGTGCAAACTCGCCAGTGGCGAGGTTGTGTAAAGCCCTCAATGGATTCAGTGACTTGGTAGACGTTCATCATGACACTGTGGGTAAATATATAAAAGCTTTCATAAATAAAGATACAGGTCAAATGTGATTTCATTGGTTTCCCTATTTTATTTAGTGTTCCATATTGTTTATGTTAATCAATCATAATAAATACTTATAATTTTTGTAATGATGTATGCCATATAGTTCAATTTATAATATATTTAATTTTAATTTCTCATATTTTTGATATTTGTTATTAGATGTAATGTTCTAGTCTTAATTAATTCTAAGCTGTAACCAGTGCATGCGGTGTTAACCTATTATTAATTGTTGCACCTGATAATTTGCTGTATTTAATGTATTTTATAAATGTATCGTGCAAACAATTGTTGGTTGACCTTAAATAAATAAATAAATAAATAAATATGTCTTCTATCTGCGCTATTTTATATAAAATAAATCTCTCTCAAATATATGATAACCTCTATAAAATAAGCCCTCAGCTAACATTAAATAATAACACATATTATCTGTCTCTCCTATTTAGATATAATTCCTAATGAATTAGTCAATAGACCTCCCGGATCAATATCAGCTGCTATTGCTGAATATGATCCAGGATAGGAGTCAGTCTCAATGGAGATACATCTACTTGATACGTATTAAACTAGCATCTGTGGGTCTCTATTGCCTCAGATTCAACGATAATATAATTTGATCTAACGGGCAAGTCGACATGATCAGTGAGAAACGAAAAGTAGGATCGACGAGTTTACGCGTTGGGACACAAATATGTCTTTTACTATACGTTTATTACAAAATATACCACTAAAAATATGCATCATATTTGATCTTAAATAAATTAGTATCAGTATTAAATCTTTGAAACCAATTATGCCCCCGGATGTTGTTCCATTATTGCGATCCTTCCAGAAATTGCCACGACTTTTCAATACCTACAATTTCAGCTAATATACTTCTAAAAGCTACATCATCGTGTGATAAAATCGTCCTATGACGATATTTCAGCGGAACGACAGGTGATATGAGTTATATTTGTAGCATAACAAGGCGTGTAGGGGTGGGTAGGAACCATGCACGGCACATGTATGCGAGCGTACCAGACCACAAATCAGCGGTAAATCAGATTTCGAACGTCCACGTTCGTGATTGCAGAAACGAATTTGTGTTGTGTTATGCTGACAACCACTAACTATGCAACCGCTTACGTCATTCCAATTGAACTGTTTAAATGCTTGTTAACGTTTGGCCCACTGTGGTTCAACTGTCCCCTACACGGCTTTTACTGAAATTTCCATGTTATACATCGCATAATTAGCTAATTAGTGTCAACTCTTCAGACAAATTGTTCAGAATCGTTATCACATCACGAGCGAGAAAACAACGGGAACTGGATCTAACTTCAAGTTATTTTATCGAACCTTCTTATGTACGTAATGTAGCTTAATTGTGGGCTCCGTTTTCTTAGAACCTCGAAATAAAAACCATACTGAACTCTGAAATGAGAAACAACATTTTAAGCTTTTATTTCACAAATTCCTTTATTTATAGAGGTAAACTATTTTGAAAAGATAATACTTCTTCACCTCTCCTTTAAAAGTCGCTAAAGACTACAAGTTTAGTTTGTAAATAACAATTTAAATCATTTATCTTTTTCATTGATGTATCAAATTCGTATGCCAAATTTAGCACGATTCTACAGAATTTCCTTCCTGGCAAGGGACCTTCCCTTGCCTTCATTCTAAAAGGCAATGAAAGGGTTTGAATCTGATTATATAAATACTTTCTTCCGCAAAAACTGATATCATCACTGCCTCATTTACATAAAAGATTTTTTTTATAAACTGAATTAATTAATAACATACGTGTTAGTATGGTCTACCAAGTCCTGCAGATTTCCTCTTACACTTATGTTAAATATTACCTTCATATTCAAGGAACGTTTGCCTCCAGTGTTATTTTAAATTATGTATTAGTTCCTATTAATATTGAAAATAACCATTTTATCTGCGATCAAATTAAAATCTATAAGGAATCTCTTAACTTCGGAGGTGTTTCCAATCCGGTATGACATGGTAATATGGTGATCTGCAGTCCAGGGGCTCTACAGGCTAAGTCGCCGAACGTCGATTTCTTAAATGGCGTTCAAATAAATAAAATGACTTATTAATAACTTATTAATCAATCGTTAAATCGGCTTCAACGTTGACAATCGATTCCGGACCATTTATGACGTCACATGTGCTCATGGAAGCCGATTTAACGATTGATTAAGTCATTTTTAACCTTTATTTATTTGAACGCCATTTACGAAATCGATGTTCGGCGACTTAGCCAAAAAAGACTTCAATTTACTTTTCTCTATTATAATATGCTACACCATTGATAGCTACTAGGGTTCTCTGACACGTAAATCGAAATTTTCTGTTTGTTGTTAAATATTTATTTTTAAATTTTCTCTTGGACGAACAAAGGTCCATGACCATGGAGCTCGTCACAGTAACCTTCAAGAAGCGAGCCTCTTCCTTTCTTAAAGGCCGACAACACTCTCCTCTGGTGATGTGAGTTTGCATAGACAGCGGTCATCACTTCCCATCAGGTGCTCCACTTGCTCGTTTCCCATGCTATCATATAAAAAAAAATTACTATCGACGTTCTCGGATCGGAGGTTCATAGTTCTTGACCTACATTTCCAACCTCTATGATTTATCTTGATAACAATATTATTCTACGTGTAACAATTAAGTGGAATTGGCTCACTTTCGGTTAGTCCAAAGAGTTCAAATACTTATTAAGGCTGTAAGTACCTATTACGTTACCCAGCGAACGTCCCAAGTGAATTAAGTATAACAACAAATAGCTACCTTCCCTGTTTTCCTTAATTCGCACTTACAACAGGTATGTGGGAAGTACTTAGAAGGGCTGCTGCGAATTTAATCTTTCATTAGCTATTTTAGGAAATGAGTTTTACATGAAAATAAGGTTGCTTTTGATCATCATGTAGGTAACGTATTATTTTAATTCAGCCATCTAGAGTATTGATCCTGTTGGAATTGCAACATATATTACATATTACAAGTAAATCTAGAAGTCACACGAATACATCATCATCATACAGCTGAAATAAGTCCACTGCTGGACAGGCCTCCCTCAAGAATCATCTTGAAGGGGTATGCCAGAATTGCCACGCTTGGCAGACGGGTTGGCGATCGCAGTAAGATGGTCAGTACTCAGAAGAAAGCTGCTGCACGTCCTCTGGTACCAATACAATTTAATTTAAATTAATAATTTTCTAGTCTTACTATTCCATGTTATAATAAAGGCGAGTAATCCTCGTCTGGTTTAAAGCTAGTGGCCATATTGGGATGTTGCTAGGCCATAGTAACTATATTATAGTGTAACTCTGTGCCAATGTTGGTAAACATAGGTTGGCGAATAACAAATAGTGCAAATGTATGTAAAAAAATGTGAGCCGTCACGGGACGCCTGGCAGATGTGAAACATCGACATTATTTTGTAAAAGTAATATGCAGAAAAGAACATATTATGATAGGAACCAAATATGTCATAATGATAAAATAAAAAGTCGATTGCGCATGCGTCACGGCATGCGTCGCCACGCCAGAAATCTGTTTTACGTGCGGCTATAGATGTTTCACATCAATAATAGGTCAATAAAAAAACCTAAGTAAATATTTTTTCAAATTATCTAAAATCTAATAGACTGAATACCCTCTTTTTAGAGTTTAGTTCCGACAAAAAACGGAAAAGGCTGGGACAGTCCTATTGTATTAAAATTTATTTTTTCGAATAAAACTGAACTATGGTACACGCTCAAAGTGACACGATTCAATCAACTGTGTAGTGTCAATAAGAGTAGTGATATGAGAAAGGGCTATAAAAACGGTTTTTTTTAAGAGAACATCGCACAATTTCTTTTCCATTCTTCTGCCACGCAAGACTACAAACGTGCTATACATATATAAACGTGCCATAGAACCACATATGGTTCACACAAATAGTTGTTTTCTGCGTGGATCTAACCCGAACCACTTGGTCACCGAGACAGCGAAGCAGACAGCAAAGCGAAATTTTCAAAACATCCATAGGCCTACCAAATATTGCCATAAAATATGTATAAAACCATAGTAGAGGAGAACAACTATTATATTATTAATGTTACCTGTACATTGTAGCACAACATTTTAATATTGAAGTATCGTATTACAAACATGAAGCACAGCGATATTATATACATATTCTTAGGATAATGTGACATGAGACGAGAAAACTCAACGACATAGATTTGTTTCTCGTTTCATCTGTGTGTAACCATGTAAGTCATTATACACCTGCAATAAAGTACAAAGATTCCGAATTTACAGGTACACACGGCTACATATAAAGCTAAACATTTCCAGTATAAGCTGATCAGTCATTGTATGGAAATCCTATACGACGCGAGATCAGCTTATACTGGAAATGTAGAGCTTGATGTGAAGCCGTGTGTTCGTCAAATAATTGTCTCTTATGAGAACAGGAAAATAACTCTCCGAATACCTCTTTTCATGACCCTAATCCCCACTGTTATCCCCATCGTTTACTTCAATTATTTCTACCTATAGTGGCGAATAATGTTGAAAAAGAGATTTCAATATTAGTAAGCAAGTAACACTTTATTGTACACCAAGATAAGATAAAAAGAACTATGAACATGTTTAACAAGATCGCACAAATGGCGGCCTTATCGATAGGTGCAATCCGTTCCAGGCAACTGTTGAATGGACCAGGATAGATATTTGTTGGCATATTAAGAGAGAAGATTTTTATATATAGAAATGAATAGCTACATACATATAAAGGTAGGTAATAGCAGAAGATATATAGTAGTTATGACTTTAAGAGCAACCATTTCATTAAAAATGTCTAGTGACTGAGCACATCTCGCTGTCCCTGGCATTTCATTCTAGCTTTCCAAAATCAGGCAGCTTGCAACGAAAAGAAATGATCTAAATCTTTTGTGGAGTACGTTAGTATCTTGATTCGTAAATTTTCCGATGATCTTAGCAACCTCGAATGTATCTGGTGGAGGAACTCGAAACGTTCCTTAAGGCATGTCGGAGTAACTGGTTTGAATAATATACTGTATAGAAGAGATACAACTTAAGCATTCCATGTCGTATGGGGAAATATTAATCGAATTCAAAAATGTTGGAGCCTCTTAAGTTTATTTTATTGGTCCTCCGTAAAACCGAGATAGCGGGCATGAGCTTAGCCTACAATCGGTAAGAGAAGGGTATGGGCTAGCGCAATCTTGGTGGTAGTCAGCAAAAATTACGAAGTCATCTTAGTGACCTAGCGCAGGCAAACATTCCGACTAACTTCTTTAATCCGCTGGCCGCAGGATAACGTGCTATCTAAATATATACTAAGACTTTTTACCGTCTTTTTTAGAGTGGTATAACGGAGCCATTAAAGATCACCTGAGGTACTAGTGACCAATTCATATCAACCATTTTCACCACTTTTGCAATCAACCATAGATATTCTTATGGAGCTGCCTTTGGGTGGCTTGAATAATCCTGATACTAGGGTAACCACTGCTCATGCGATAAGTAAATAAGTGGATATAAATATTATAATAAAACTATGTTTGAAAAGAAGAAAGAAACCATTGGCCGAGTCCATAAAATTTATTACCTACGCGAAATACCCGTTACAGTATTCACAGTGCATAATATAAATGTTTCCCTTTTTAAACCAGTTCAGAAATGGAATGGAAGGGAATATTTTGATGCGGTATAGGTATGAAACTACATAGCTTATTTAACGTAATTCATAAGTCATTTGCATATTATTGTGGGGACTTTCTCGCAGATTTTATCGCTCGACCTCAGGCCAATATCCTCGAAAGTATTTGGTTGTTTATTTTCTTGACTGCATTTTTATTATTACAACATTTTCATGGTCTAATTTTAAAGTTTGGTGTTACTTAGTCATGTAAAAGCCGTAGACCATACAATGTATATTATGATATGGGTTATAGTTTTTAAAATTTAGTAATTATTTATAGAAATATTAAAGAGCTCTCTAATAATATAAATGTCCATTTAAATTAGTTGATTGAAGTAGGTTAGGTCTTTTTCTTTCTAATTCTAATTCAAGCATCATTTTTATTAGGAAGAGGCATTGTTACAATGTAGTTTAAAATTTAAACCCCCAGCAAAAACAATCAGTAGCATTAAACATTTAAAGCCTATGGCCGTGTAGCCAAGTGTCTGTTTAAGCAACTTTTTCCCCGTATAGTGGAACCGATTTGATCTTATTTTTATATTTCTTTTCATCATATTTAAGCGGCATAGTTATTACCTTTATACCATATATTGGTACTTCTCCAGTTTAGAATTTCATGAAAATCTGTTCAGCTATATAAAAGCTTATTCACTAGCCGGTGGCTGGAGTTATTGACGCTATTCGTCATTCATCAACGCCCCCATCAGATATGTACCTAACTTAATTGATTGGTTGAATTGATTATCATGGCACATATCTAAGAACCATCTCGATTAAATTAGCTTACAACAACAATGAAACCAAATGTATATAATTTGGGTACCTTCACTAAAATGTCGAGTTAGCTATTCCACTCAGTCGCTTTATAGTTATATTCTAAGCAGGTACTAATTAAAGCAAACATTCGTGATAACCAATTAGTAATACAACCACTATGCTTAGATTGTTACATTTGTATTAGCTCTAGTATTAACGAAACACTCATGTTATACGAAATGTAATACGATATATACGAACACAAAGGAGATATTTTGTTATTAACATTTTAAACGGGAATAAAGAATCTCGGGAGGTTCGGAATCACAAGGATCATTGCAGTTCGTAAGAATGCGTATTGATCAGGAATGGTAGCAATGTTTTAGATCTTTAAAATAAGGAAATTACAAGCTACTGAATATATCTAAACCAGTTAGCGATACGTCATGCTCGTGGAATATATGCTCATCAATTTCTGCTATATTTTAGATGAGCAGACGCCAGCACATCAAGCTACCCTAATCTGTCAAATATACTCAATTGAAAGTGAACCTTATACTTTTGTGATAAAGTCTAAAAGAAATTTGACAGATTGGAGTAGCTGGGTGTGCTGGCGTCTGTACATTTGAATGTGCTTGCTCAGACTTTTTATTTGTAACTTCATGATTTGCAGATTTAAAATCTACTGCACCACCACTGGGGTATAAAATGAGAAAAACTACTTGAATAATACCTAGGTGATATCAAAATTGCCCTCAGTAAGTAGTTTTATAGAATAGCGGTAACAGACACGACTAAATACAAACACACATAAATTAATTAATTAAAACCGATCTTGATTTACATAGGCTTTAAAAAGCGCTTGTAAATAGTCAAAACATGAATTGTGGTAGGTATTACAATTTAGCTATATTTACTTAATTGTATGTAGGTACAAATTGATTATTCTATTGTGACTTATATTTGGTCATATAAAATTATAATTTGGTTTATGATAATTATATTTTAAAATACTTTAAAATAACTTATTTCTCGAAGTTATAGTCAAAATACACACATAGCACGCAGAACCGGCGCGGCGGCCGCTAGGGCAGAAAGGTTCTCGAGTGCCTACCACGAACCAAAAGACGCAGCCCTACAAATGTACCGATGATCTTGTGTTTGACATTTCGGCTGATAAGATGATGATGATAAAATTTATATTTAAGATTTTTAAATACTTATCGTCAATACTTATATGTAGTTTTAGATATATTTTACTACAACTTGTCAGAATGGTTATGTCCATATTGAGGTAAGAATTCAATATTATAATTATGATGGACCTTGTGTGGTCGGGCTTTAATGCTACCACCGAATCCAATGCGCCCCAACTGTAAGGCCCATCGAAACAAACTCAGTTAACCTACTACGGGTTTCAACACCGCCCATTCAAGAGGACCCGGCGAAACATACTCAAGTAGGCTTGTACACCCCTCTACTTGTTTAACCTCTCAACCTCTTGTTTGCAACCCAAATGTTTAGTTATATTTTCTATATCGCGCGGCGTAGTGACTAAACAAATGAGTTGTAGTTAGGTTCCATATCTAATATAAAACGTGAAATCTCCAATAGAACGCGCTTTCAAGTGAAAATCTCGAACAAACTAAAAGAAAGACCCAAAACAATTTGTTTCTCATAATATCTGAAATAAACCGATACGAGTCAATAACTTCTCCGAATTCGAATGAGCCTAATATGTTTAGTTGTAATATACCTAGGTATATTAAATATGAAAAAAGTGTGACCTTTACATAAATTTACTGTAGAAAAATGTACCTACGATCAAACACATCAGTAGGCTCTTGGAGATAAAGCTACTATTAGTTTGAGACATATACAGTACAATAGTTACATTAAATTGAAATTAGATGTTTCTCTTTCATGTTTTGCCATATTTTTAATCATTCATCATCATATCAGCCGAAAGACGTCCACAGCTCCAGCTGAGATTGAGATCTTTGGGGGAGGCCTTGGTCCACAAAGGCCTCCCCAAAGATCTACACGATTGCTGGTCTTGCGCTATTCGCATCCAGTCGTTTCCAGAGACCCGCACAAGATCATCGGTCCATCCGGGCTTGCTCACGCTGCGTCTTCCGGTTTATGGTCGCCACTCGAGAACCTTTCTACCCCAACGGCTGTTGGTTCTACGAGCTATGTACGCAACCCACTGCCACTTCAGCTTTGCAATTCTTTGGGCTATATCGGTGACTTTGGTTCACCTGCGGATAACGACAATTCTGATTCCATATCGGAGGCAAATTCCGATCATAGCCCACTCCATTGCTCTTTGGGTGAACCTGGGACTTCTAATAAGGCCCATAGTCATATTTTTATTTATTAAACATAAAGTTTATCTAAATCAAGCTAAATCAAACCTAAGACATAACATTCATCGATTTTATTTCTACAATAGCTAACTTAGGCAAAACATGTTTCAGGTTTGGAAATATCAGCTCTCTGCTTCATCTTTGAAATATCAGTTGTCACAACTGTGGATAAAGAATAAAAAAACTTGTTTGCTTGCATCGACTTCAAGCTTTTACACAAGACTTTCACGTCTTTAATTGGGAAGGCTTGCTTGAAAACTTCAAAGCTAAGATTTCCAAAGAGTCGTAAGTAGCTTTAATGTTAGTTTATGTATATTTAAAAATCCGTACAGTTAGTAGTTCCTTCGGCTTAAAGCTTCTAAACTCGTTAATTTTTAACCGACTTCAAAAGGAGGAGGTTCTCAAGCTCACTGGTATTTTTCTAACACTGCATGAAATTCTAACACCAATTAATGTTTTGATATCATTGTATTTCTTTCTAACAATGTCCATGTGAAAAGGACGGGGTATTTCTAGGAATTCAAGTTATTATACAACGGAGTCGAGAAACAAGCAAACGGCCCATTTCTTAATAATTGGTAGGGTAGACTGGGTACGGTTGTGCCAGGGTACGGTAGTGACAGTGGTCATAACAGCGAAACTATACGGAATACGCGGATGGGTTCAAGGGGAGAGAGACGCGGCTTGCACGTATGAACGCGTTTCCCAGTATTGTGTCAGCCAGGGCGCGAGTCGCGACACTGGCGTAAGCAGGAGCCTATATTTCTTTTCACCAGCCATAAGTAAGTTTTTTCGTTTGAGTTATTTTAATATTTGCTATTTTTTGTCTTCAGATAAGTTATGTCGTATTTTTTTTTCTTATAAGTTGAAGATTATTAGTTAACTACGAGTGATTACTTTTTACGTAGATTCTTCGGCCGATTCCTGGCGATTTTTTGTTCTCGAAATTCTGTGTTGGGTACGGTTATGACACGTTTTGTGGGTACGGTTGTGACATATATTTATTCGCTTTTTTGTCTTTAGATTCCCATAAAACGCCTGCGGAACACCGAAAGAGCGCATGCACAGACCAGTCAATATGAAGATACTTACGAGGAAGTTAAACGTGGGATGTCTATAAGGAGAGCGGCAGAAATGCATCAAATTAATCCCATATCCTTGTGAAAAAATTGGATCAAGTGCCAAGGCACATGTGGACTCTGGTCCCACGTAGAGTGCACAGGTTAACCGTGAAAGTCACCTTTAGTTTAGTTAAGGACTAATATTAGAAGTATGACTGATTCTGAGAGGACTGTATAATATTAGTTGTTAGTGTTTTAATAATTATAAGAACAGAAATGATCTCAGATTACAGTTTTTTGCTATATTAATGTTAACTTTGCTTAGAAGAAGATTGTTTTGTTATGGTAGATGAATATGTTTAGAAGATCATTTTTTTATTGTTACGGTACATTTTTATTAAAATAAAAGTCATTATAAACCATTTTGGTGTATATTTATGCCTGTCACTACTGACCCCAACCACTGTCACAACCGTCCTTGGAATGTGAACGGTTGTGACAATTTTCCTTTTTTTATAATTTCATTCTATGACTTATACAGCATATTTAAGGATAATATATCATTATTTTCTTGTAAACAAATAAACAAATTACAATTCGTCTACAATTTTTCTCAGCTAACTGATAAATTAACATAATTATTGGCCAACGGACCAAAATTGTCACAATTGTACCCAGTGTACCCTACCATTAACATCTCACATGGTATCCAGCTCCGCTCTGATGAGCTTTAGCGACCCACGCCACAGAATATGTATTATGATGTAATAATACCTGCAGCTTATTCTATAAATAATATAAATTTATTCAACAAAGGCACACAGGAATGAAAACGTAAAATACAACAAACTTGAACATAAAAGATAGTAATATTAAACAAGAAGAACCTGCTACTTATATTTCTATAAGATGTTTCTTCTTTCCAAGAGGAAGTGCTTATAGAATGAAAAGCCACTAAGCTCCACCTTTTTAGGGTTCCGTACCCAAAGGGTTTTACGGGACCCTATTACTAAGACTTCGCTGTCTGTCTGTCTGTCCATCTGTCACCAGGCTGTATCTCATGAACCGTGATAGTAAGACAGTTGAAATTTTCATAGATGATGTATTTATTTCTGTTGCCGCTATAACAACAAATAATAAAAACAAAATAAAATAAATATTTAAGGGAAAAATGAGCAAAAAATTCACGTGTGTTGAGTGGGAGCCTACAACAAACGTGATTTTTTTGTTATTTTTCATTTTTATAGATGTACGGAAGCCTTCGTGCGCGAGTCCGAATCGCCCTTGGCTGGTTTTTAAATTATTATTTTAAATTAGTCGTAAGTAATTATTCGTCGCGAACCGGCAGTTTAACTGTACTAGCATTACCTAGCCTTGTTATACAATATATAATAGATGCAGATGATATAATATTTAAATTAGGTTAGTCGTAAAATACAGAACTGTTGCCATTATCTAAATGTAGAATTCATAGGGATTCCTTTGGAATTATTCGTATGAATAATTCTCAAACGAAAGTTCTGCTTTTATTTTCTACTTACTATAAAGTGGCCTGATTAAAGTTAAGTAAAAATTACAGGAATATATTATATTATTCTTATTTTCAGGATCTTCAAACTAAAGGCAGAATAACTTGGGGATGGCTTGTTGTTGTTTTCATAGGTCCTTATCTTTTAGAAAGTTGTAGAAGATATCATCACTAAATGAACAGCTTTGCTTCTTTATACAATGTCTTTTATGGTTTATCTTCCAAATTAATGAAAATGTTAGATAATAATTTTGTTTAATATCAGACCCCGATAAACGAGCAAGTGGGTCACCTGATCATCGCCGCTCATGGACACTGGCTACAGCAGAGTCGCGGGTACGTTGCCGGCCTTTAACAGTCAGCAAACAAGTGTTGCCCTGACCCTTCCCCCCATCCCAATAAACTCTGGCGTCTTTACTTACACGCAGAAACACAACATTAAAATTATTAATGTTATTATTAAGGAATCGTGTGGCACAGCGGCTAAGACAGTCGCCTCGCCGCGGGTTCGAGTCCCGCGCCGGACAACTATTTGTGTGACCCTTAAATAGTTGTTCTGAGTCTGGATGTAATTTGTGTCCGTCTATTATTTATGTTTGTAATGTACCCCGAGACACAGGGATTAGATTCCCTAGTGCGGGTGTTGTTAAAAAAAATACCGGTCGGTCTGCTCTTATAAGTGCATGAAGTAACATTACCTAAATATCCCAGACATATTGACTGTCACCGTAGCCTAGTAGGTAATGCTCCTGCCTACGAAGCTGGTGGTCCTGGGTTCGAATACCGGTAAGTACAAATATTTGTGTGATGAGTACGAATATTTGTTTCTGAGTCGTGGATGTTTTCTATGTATTTAAGTATATATCTATCTATATAAGTATTTATATCGTCGACTGGTACCCATAGTACAAGCTTTGCTTAGTTTGGGGCTAGGATGATCTGTGTGACATTATACAAAAAAAAAAAGAAAGAACATATACCGTCCAGCCCAGACTAAGCAATAGAACCTTGACATCGGATAGAAATACTTATTTTCTTTTTATAAATATATCTTGGCCTTGGTCTAGCGGTTAGTGACCCTGACTGTTAAGCCAGAGGTTGTGAGTTCGATTCTCACCCGGGACAAATCTTTGTGTGATGAACTCAATTACATGTTCTGTGTCTGGGTCTAATTTAGCTATTTAGAAATGTTTATTAGTTGTCTTGTGTGGTGACGGCAAATAATATCATCACCCGATCTCATCCCGTGAGGGGGGGGGGGGGGGGTAGACATCGACCGAGGGAATACCTACCAACGATCTAATAGGGAATACCTACAGCGATCGCCAACCCGCCTGCCAAGCGTGACGATTATGGAATATACTCCCTTCTTTGGAGAAGCTTTTGTCCAGCAATGGACGTACTTTGGCTGACATAAAGATGATGATGATTAGTTGTCTGGTTAGGGCATTACATTACTTACAGGCTTTTCCTTGTACGGGATCAGATGGCAGTGTGTTATTTGCCCCAAGATATTTATTTATTTAACTATTTACTTATTGTTTATGGCCTGTTTTTGTCATTAGTGCAAGTTTTTAATTAATTAACTGTAATTAACATTAATAATGTAAAATTTTAATGTTGTGTTAAGTGTTGCAGCACTATTATTTTGTATGTATGTGTCTTGTAACGTTGACGATCCTTAAATAAATAAAATAAATTAATTAATATCGATACAAAACACAGAAAACACCCAGACCAAGACCAAGTTTATAAACATAAATTTTTTTCTCGTGCGCAGATCGAACCCGCAACCTTTGGATCATAATATAGTCTCACTTCCAACTGAGTCACGGCGGTTATACTTATTTGTTATTTTCCTTTCATTATAACTAAACGGCTTTCACACGGTGCTGCGGCGCCGGATCGCTTCGCTGATGTTTCGTACGCGTGGGAGCTCCAACACCATCCTGAACGTCCTCAGTCAGAAGATAGACAGTCCCATTCTGGGGCACTGGGTTCAAGTACAAGTGCGTGTACCTGGAGCCCCAGAATGTGGCAGATATTTAAATTAAATTAATTACTTTTTGTTACTAACATAGTTTTTAAGATGTAATTTACTAACAATATTATGGGCCAAGTGTCTGAAATAAAAAGATTTTATTTTATTTTTTTATTTATTTATTAAACGTAACATTGTATCGCATTAGAGAGTAAGGGTGGCGATTTGTAATTTAATAGATAGACCAAACGACAACCAAAATAGAATAACGAGGCCGCTTCGTTCAAATTTTGGATGTTTACCTTTAATTGTGGTGTAAAACCTTGACCTAAAACGACGGTTTATTTTCTGCTGTAATCAATTTGGAAAAGATATCTAGACGATATATAATCCAGGCCAACTTTCGACCACGGCGGCCACTCTCAATGGAGACTAACCATACACATATTATAGTGCGCAAGGGTTCGCGCAAACACAGGGGCACTGTGTATTCCATCACCGTTATGATCCGTTGGGACGATTAGTGACACGACCGGAAAGACTGATGATACTAAGAAACTTTTCTTTTTACAGAAAATTTCCAAAGCCACTTTTTGCCCAACCCGGGATTTGTACCCAGGACCTCGTTATCTGCTGTTGAACACGCTACCGCTAGACTGAGGGACTGCCCTGACCTAACGAGGCAGTCAATACATCGATATTGATGACATAATATACTGTATTATTAAAGGTAGTAAATAGTGATTAGTTAATATATGGAACAGCTCATCTCGTTTTACCGCAACATGCGGTTTACATATGAAATGGAGACTGACAAATCGCTGTCGTTTGTGTATGTTATAGTAACGAGATTGGTAGGGTATACTGTCTTACTATATATATATCGTAAGCCTACGCATAGTGACAGATACCTATACACTACATCATACCACTGTCCGCGTCACTTAAAAAATAAAATATAATAAAATACACTCTATTGTACACAAAAAAAGGACATTTTACAATGAAACATTGATTATAATGTACAATGGGCGGCCTTATCGTACAAAGCGATTTCTTCCAGACAACCTTTGGATGGATAGGAACTAAATGTAAATGCCGGGGACGGCGCAACAAAGTGTGCTACACAGATAAAAACAGAAAAAAAGGTATACTAAAAACTAAAAATATTTTAATGTTCCTATTATTATTACACATACATATATGTAAATAAAATATTATATTATACCATACTATAAATATAATTTTTAATATTATTCATATAGAATAATAATAGGTCTTTACCTATGAAATTGCCGTTTTGTATGAAAAAAAAGAAGTTATCCAAATTCTGGAAAAAGTAGTAGTCTGTAGGCGCAAGGTCTGGTGAGTAGGGCGGATGACGGAGAGCTTCCAACCCCAGTTCTTGCAACTTGGAGACCGTCTGCTGTGCAGTATGAGGTCGCGCGTTGTCGTGCAGGAGCAGCGGAGACGAGCGATTGACCAATGCTGGTTGGAGATGCGCCAGCTTCTCCATCATTGTGCTCAGTTCTTCACAGTACACATCTGCAGTAATGCTCACCCCGTTTGGTAAGAAGCTGTGATGAATCACACCGGCGCTAGACCACCAAACAGTGACCATCACTTTTCTAGGGGTAAGTTTTCGTTTAGGGCATTGTTTAGGTGCTGAACCAGGATCCAACCAACTTGCTGAGCGCTTGCGGTTATCAAACAGAATCCATTTTTCATCGCAGGTAACAATGCGGTTCAAAATTCCTTCATTTGTGTGTCTGTTGAGCAGTGCAAGGCACGTCTCGACGCGTACTTCGCGCTGGCGATCATTGAGTTCGTGGGGCACCCATTTGTCAAGCTTTTTTACCATGCCAATTTGACGCAAATGGACCAATATTGTTTTGACGCTAACGTCGAAAGCTGCTGCTAATTCAGCCGTAGATTGTGTATCATCAGCTTCCACAACCGCCTTTAATTCGTCATTGTCGACCAAAGTCTTCGGACGACCGCGAGGTTCATTTTTCAGGTCGAAATTTCCAGAACGGAAGCGAGCAAACCAATAACAGGTGGTGCGTTGGTTTGTAGTGTTAGCTCCGTAAACGTCGTTGATGTTGCGTGCCGCTTGTGCCGCGTTGCTGCCACGACGGTACTCATATTCCATAATTACTCGAATTTTTAACGTATCCATGATGACGAAAAAGATTGAAATGCGATGAAAATGTAACACTAATCAATAAAGAAATGACTACTTTTGGAAAAAAGAATCCATCTTTTTAAAATAAAATTAATTTGAAATTAGAATTCTTAGCCAAACAAAAATTATTTTGATTTGAAATGGCCAGTACTGCAGAACGGCAATTTCATAGGTAAAGACCTAATATTAAAAATTATTATGATAGAGATACCTTAGTATATTCTGAGAACATTTAAATTAGTAGGTAACTCATTCCACGAACGAGCTGCTTGGACTGCAAATGATTTGTTCATAAAGATGGAATTTAAGGTTTTCTGATGATCTTAAAGGCCTCGAATGTGTATCGATTCGATTCAAAACGTTCTTTAAGATATGAAGGAATAGTGGGGTTGAGAAGCATAATATCTATATATATAAAAGAAAGTCATGTTAGTTACACCACTTACTCAAGAACGGGTGGAGCAATTTAAATGATTTTTGCGTTTTAATATAATTAAATCTGTCTGATACAGGACAGTGTGGAGTGCAGTCATCCTTCTAATCAACGGGACCGATTTTTTGTTATTTTTTTAGCGTTTCAGCGCGAGCGGGACCATGAATAATTTTATAGTAGATTTATAATAAACCTGCAATATTTAAGTAAATTTGTGTGGCAGGACGACGTTTGCCGTGACAGCTAGTTGAATAATAAAGTGAGAATATGGGCATTCCGGCGAAAGCGAATAGGTAATATAATAGGTACCCAGCTACGACTGATAGTAGCAGTATTCACGGGCCACTATGGCACCAACTATCACCTACACATATTGGGACTGTCGAATAGCCCGATCTGCAGGACCTGTAGGGAAGAACAGGAAACAATGCTGCATATAATATGCAAATGCGATGCATTGGCAAGACACAGAATGGCCATCCTGGGGCTGGCATATCCAGAACCAGGAGACTACAAGGATCTACCCCTAAGAAGTGTACTGGATTATGTGAAGACTTCATTCAGGGCTTTAGGGATAGAATAAAACCAGTGGGGGATAGTACAAAAGATCCTGAAGGGTCGAAGTGCTGTACGCAAGTACACCCCATCAAAGATAAGATAAGAAGATAAGAAATATAATAGGTATCACTTACTTACGGTAATTAGGTTTCTTACTAATAGAGCTGACGCTTTATTGATTCTGAACACCTGGAAAGAAGCAAGTACGCAGCAAGAATGGATATAGGTCACTTTATGCAACGGATCAGGTGGCGCGGTTGGTAAATGCTTGCCTTTCACGCCGTAGGTTGTGGGCTCGATTCCCACCCTCGATAGATATTTGTGTACATGAACGAATAAATGTGATTTTTTTCTGAGTCGGGGTGTAATTTTATTTATAAAAGAAAAGTAAGTAGTATATGTAGTATATCAGTTATCTGATTTCCATAGTACAAGCTCTGCTTAGTTAGGGATCAGCTAAGTGGCCGTGTGTGAAACATGTCCCAGGATTTAATAATTTACTTACAGTTATTGTCTCTTACGTATAGAGCTGACGCTTTATTGATCTTTGACACCTGGAACGAGGTTTATGTCCAGAAAGTACTCAGTAAGAATGGATACAGGTTACTTAATGTAAAGCAGGTATTACCATCAAATTAGCGAGTTGCATTACCAGGTCTATCAGTGGTCAGTGAGGTAAAACATCTAAGCAGTCGATCAGTCCATAGATGGTTGACCGTTAAAGTGGTTTAATTTCTGAGCGTCTCCGTGCGGCACGTTAAGCTGTCGGTCCCGGTTGTTGTTATTAGACAACAGTCGATAAGCCACTTTCTAACTCCTCCTTGTTTCTTTCTGATTAAATTCGTTGCGGGATCCAAGACAGCTTAAAGCGATTCCCCGGGACATGCCTGAGCCTCACCGCTCAGTGTCATTTCATTGTGTGCCACTGTTGATCCTGGCTTACAGCAGTTGCAGTCGATAAGCCATGTCAGAGACCTACTGCCCGGCTTGAACAACTTTGATACCAGGGTAACCATTAGCCATACGATAAAGAAGAAGAAAGAAGGTGAGAAGTGCAAGACGTTTGGGTGGGGATCGAACCCATGACCTCTTGTCTAGCAGTCAGGCGCACTAACCACTAGACCAACACACCAGTAATTTGTTTTGTTTTTATTTTTAAAAGACAACGCCCGCACTAGGGATGTTAATCCCTGTGTCGCCGGGTACTTTACAAACAAATAATATACGGACACAAATTACATCCAGACTCAGAACAACTATTTATGGGTACCACACAAATAGTTGTCCGGCGCGGGACTCGAACCCACGACACGAATCGGCAAGGCGACTCTCTTAGCTACTGCACCACACGTGCAGTCACTAGACAGTAACTACAAATCTTTAATACAATAGTTACTTGTGCAGTCTAATTTAATTACAAAAATATAAAACCATTTTTCACAAAATAATGTTTGTATTTAATAAACTTGATATTTCTGAAGTATGTAAAAGATAATTATCAGCTTCGTCGGAATTTTCTGTGATAAATCTTTTCTATAGCACAGGGAAACGCTACGCTGTATAATAAGGACAGTATGTAAAGTGTAACGGATATTTCTGAACAGGAGCCGCAACTCGGCCGGTACCGCACTATTACGACCTACATTGTGAAAAATAATAACATAGATAGGTACAGTTTTTATCAGTTTTATATACGAGGTGATTTTGCCTGGAGCGGTTACAAATTCCGCTTTATACGTACTAATAGTAGGGTGGTAATTGGTCATGGCATATTCTTTTGTGTTTTTATCAGTTTTATACACGAGGTGATTTTGCCTGGAGCTGTTACAAATCCCGCTTTATACGTACTAATATTAGAGTGGTAATTGATGATGGAATATTCTTTTGTGTTTTTATCAGTTTTATACACGAGGTGATTTTGCCTGGAGCTGTTACAAATCCCGCTTTATACGTACTAATAGTAGGGTGGTAATTGGTCATGGCATATTCTTTTGTGTTTTTATCAGTTTTATACACGAGGTGATTTTGCCTGGAGCTGTTACAAATCCCGCTTTATACGTACTAATATTAGAGTGGTAATTGATGATGGAATATTCTTTTGTGTTTTTATCAGTTTTATATACGAGGTGATTTTGCCTGGAGCTGTTACAAATCCCGCTTTATACGTACTAATAGTAGGGTGGTAATTGATGATGGAATATTCTTTTGTGTTTTTATCAGTTTTATATACGAGGTGATTTTGCCTGGAGCTGTTACAAATCCCGCTTTATACGTACTAATAGTAGGGTGGTCATTGATGATGGAATATTCTTTTGTGTTTTTATCAGTTTTATATACGAGGTGTTTTGCCTGGAGCTGTTACAAATCCCGCTTTATACGTACTAATATTAGAGTGGTAATTGATGATGGAATATTCTTTTGTGTTTTTATCAGTTTTATATACGAGGTGATTTTGCCTGGAGCTGTTACAAATCCCGCTTTATACGTACTAATAGTAGGGTGGTAATTGATGATGGAATATTCTTTTGTGTTTTTATCAGTTTTATATACGAGGTGATTTTGCCTGGAGCTGTTACAAATCCCGCTTTATACGTACTAATATTAGAGTGGTAATTGGTGATGGCATATTCTTTTGTGTTTTTATCAGTTTTATATACGAGTTGATTTTGCCTGGAGCTGTTACAAATTCCGCTTTATACGTACTAATAGTAGGGTGGTAATTGGTGATGGCATATTCTTTTGTTTTTTTTTTGGGCTTGCCTGCATTATTAATAAGTGATGTAAGCATTACACGTTGATATAGTATTTTATTTTGTAGATATTTCACAATTTAGGTGATAATAGTGCGATTACGACCTACATTGTGCAAAATAATAACATAGGAACAGTTTTTATCAGTTTTATATACGAGGAGATTTTGCCTGAAGCTGTTACAAATTCCGCTTTATACGTACTAATAGTAAGGTGGAAATTGGTGATGGCATTTTCTTTTGTTATTTTTTTGGGATTGCCTGCATCATTAATAAGTGATGTAAGCATTATACGTTGATATAGTATTTAATTTTGTAGATTTTTCACAATTTAGGTCATAATAGTGCTATTATGACCTACATTGTGAAAAATAATAACATAGATAGGTACAGTTTTTATCAGTTTTATATACGAGGGGATTTTGCCTGGAGCGGTTACAAATTCCGCTATACGTACTAATAGTAGGGTGGTAAGTAGGTAGTGATGGAATATTCTTTTGTATTTTTTTGGGATATCCTGCATCATTAATAAGTGATGTAAGCATTATACGTTGATATAGTCTTTTTTATTTGTAGATTTTTCACAATGTAGGTCATAATAGTGCTATTATGACCTACATTGTTAAAAATAATAACATAGGAACAGTTTTTATCAGTTTCATATACGAGGTGATTTTGCCTGGAGCGGTTACAAATTCCGCTTTATACGTACTAATAGTAGGGTGGTAATTGGTGATGGCATATTCTTTTGTACTTTTTGAGCTTTTTTGAGTTGGCCTGCATCATTCATTAATAAAGGATGTAATCATTATTCGTTGATATAGTATTTTATTTTGCAGACTACACCATAGTAACTGTAGGGAGCTTTTTGTCCATAGATATATCAGCTCCATTAATGAAAATACAATAAACTTACAAACTAAACTAATAAGCATTTTAGCTGCTTCTGATGTTGGCTCAGCAAGTAAACTGAGGCAAATTCCGAAATATAGTTTATTGTACTTAAACTTACGTATGTCATTGGACACCGTAGTTATCAACCTGAGCTGTATAAATTTTAGAATGGAACAAACCTCAGTCAAAAATAAATAATTGATAGATCTAATTAACAAACATTTGAATTAAATTTTAGGAAAACGATCATTTAAAGGTAATTTCAATCAATTTGTAAAAAATCTGCATTTTTATTATTATTTTAATACCACCATTTGTTACAATACGCTGTTCAGATAGTAGGCAAACGCGCTACCCCGATATGTTACGATCTGGTGTTAATATCAACGTTTCATAAAAGAGCGTATAGTTTAGTACCAAATTATATAATTACAGTATTTATTTATTATATATATATATATATATAGTATTTATGTATACCATGCGTGCAAGTAAACCTGCAAGCGTTCGGAAGAGGTTTACGCTTATCTCATTTCACTTTTCAAGTTTTCATAGCTACAATAAAACCTTTATGTCTTAAGTAGATAGAGAAAAGCGTAATGAAAAGCTATTCACTTATTCATAACTCTCCAAGTCATAACTTGTTTAAACGAGAAACAAAAAGCCGCTTTACTGAAGGTAAATGAAAACAATGGCAGTAACTGGTAGATGTTGCAAATCAAATTACCTACAACTTTTACATTACGCGGCTGGTTCCTAGATTCATTCAACACATAAACTTGTGAGGCATTGTACACTTAAAACTTGTGCCGGATAAAACAGTGTGGTCACATTATATCGTTGAACGAATTGTTATTGTTTCTGAAGGGAACTTTAACCGCTGCGGATTAAATTCAACCGAAGTGGCTCGTCGGCTTTCATTGTCATAAAACTCTGCCAACATGTCATCTCAATGTGTCCTATATTTTTTTGTTGGACTATTTCAATTCGCGTGTTTTATTCCCACTGAATGAAATTCCATGTGGTTCGTAAAATTGCCGAGTTTATACGTATAGGTACTCATTTTTATTCGCAGCATTTAATACAAAAATGACGCTCATATTCATTCATGTAGTTAATTCTCCGAATAAAGATGAGTATTTGAGAGGTGAAATATTGTTGCCTGCAGTATCATATTATTTTATCGTAGTAATAAAAGACATAGCACTAAAGCGATAAATAATTCACAGAAACGCTGTCAAAGTATCTGGTGTGTAAATATTAAAATTCAATCACACCCATTTATTTATCTCTCTGCGGCGGAGAACTCGAGTAGTTTCTGACGAAAGTTCTTTGTCTCGCGGAAATCCATTTTCCAGCTGCTTCCGCACCCTCTCTTTCTGTTGAAGTCACAACCTATATACTTTTTTATTTTTTAAATAGTCATTTGAATTTTTATTTGCTCAGTATAGGGGAAATAACAAAGGACGGTATGTAGTTTATTTATTACTGATTTATACGCTGTATCAAAAGTGACGCATGCAAATTGTATTCCTTACTTTAGTAAAACAATATAGTGGTTTAATTAAGTTAAAGTACTATTAATGAAAAGCTTACATTAAATTATTAAAATTTTTATGGATGTCTTTTGTTGAATGCACTTATTAATTTCATGTAACATACTAGTATGCATTACTAGATTTCAAAATGGAGGCATATCAATATGTAAATACATATATCATGCCAATATAAAATGTTTTAACTTCAAGCAGTTTTTTGAAGATAAACCCATGTAAAATATACCCAACATTACCGTTTCTTTTCACATGAGGGAATTCAAAACAACCATTAATGTTACTCAGGGTAATCATGAATATTCCATCGGTAAACCCTTTTAAGAGATAACCTACTAGGGACCACTTTTAAAAATATTTCTAAATAATTAATGTGCGAAAGGAATTTTATAATGGGTAGTTTACGATCACATCGGTCGTATTAAAGTTAAAACGAGGGCATTATTCAGTTTATAATTTGTTTGATAACTGAGAGGGCTCAGCGGGGCATCCCGCTGTGATATCGCTTTGCAAAACAAAAAGAAGAGTCAAAAGTGGAAAATAAAACGTGAGCCTTTATACAAGTTGTGGAAACAGAAAGTTTTCCAATTGATAATAATTTCCATTGTGATGCAACACAAAGGGGAACAGAAAAGTATGAAGTTCTGAAATAAATTCTTAATTTAAGAGCTGACTGAACGCTATCTGAAAGGAAAGTCGGGATTAGAAGAACAAAGACCAAGGCTCAGCTCGTTCTCGAGCGTAATTTTTTGTTGGCTTCTGTTTCGCTCTTTGCCGTTTGCATAAATTGGACTTGAAACTTCGTTAATAATTTTATAACGATAGCAATCTCTACAACAGACGCAACAAATTTGATGAACAAATTCTCATAGAGATAGAAGTACTTAAATAATTGAACATTTAGGTTAACATCACAGTGCCAAAGAGTACATTAGGAAGTTGGTGTCGAGCCGTTTACTACTTCAATATAGAGTGTATACAATGTAATCGTAAATTAAAAATGTAACATGCAGACGGTGTATGGGTACAGGAAAATTACACTAAACCGAAGCCAATGTACAACTCTATTGCTGGTAGTCATAAACAGTTTTATTTGGGACAAACGAAATCTTTTGGCTTATCTCATATGAGTCGTGTGGTTTCCGGCCAAGAAAGAATAACTATACCATCTCCTGGGTGTCGTAAAAGGCGACTAAGGGATACACCAGGTAGTCGGCCAACTCCGTGCGAGTTGGCGATCTAGTGGCGGTAGCTACTACACAGGTAACGCTGTTGCCCGACTACCTGGTGTATCCCTTAGTCGTCTTTTACGACACCCAGGAGATGGTATAGTTATTCTTTCTTGGCCAACTCCGTGCGAGTTGGCGATCTAGTGGCGGTAGCTACTACACAGGTACCGCTGTTGCCCGACTACCTGGTGTATCTCTTAGTCGCCTTTCAGCCAAGCGCGGTGACTAAAACAAACCCCTCCAAATGGCAACGTTATAAAACCTTTGGGGGAGGCTAATGTCCAGCAGTGGACGATATCAGGCTAATGATGATCTTGTGTGAATTATTATTAACTAGCTGTGCCCGCGGTTTTACCCGCGTTAAACTTTATAAATTATAGCCTATGTTTTATTTGGATAAACATGCATATAACAACAAAGTTTCATCAAAATCCGTCCATTAGTTTTGCGTGAAAGAGTAACAAATATCACTCACAAACTTTCCCCTTTGTAATATGAGTGCGATTCATATACAATAAGCCGTGAGAATTGATTTCATGGACCCAACGTCACTGCTACATCAAATAAATCTTTAATTTAGCGTCTATAATAAATAAGTTCACACGCTTTGGCTATAATTTGGTATACATTAATTAAAATCAGCTCATCGGAATTAGCTTTCGCTTATATATTAATGTAAATGGGAAACTACGGGCACATTTAATAATGCAATTTACGTACGAGTTTCACGGAGCTTGTTCAACAATACAATGCAACGAAGGAAAACTAACAGAAGTGGACAAATTGGTTGGACGTTAGCAATTTATTCCACTCATAATAAAAAAGCACAGTACAGACGGCAGCACATCAAGCTGCCCCAATATGTCAAATTTCCCCAATTGTAAGGGAACCTTATGCTTTTGTGATAAAGTTGAAAATCTATAACAGAAATTTAACAGATTGGAGTAGCTGGATGTGCTGGCTTCTGTACAAAAAGGAAAGGGGTACTAAGGAGGGTAGTTTTTGAGTGTTTCGGAGTGCATGGTGCGGAAGTGCTGTAGCTCGTAAATCGTGACTGTTCCGCCGCGCCCGCCACCCGATTACATTCTAATTTCTACGTACTGGGCTTGGAGATCTAAAAGATAGGAAAGATGATGATAACGTTTATAGTTTCTTTCTACCTGTATGTCCTGTTAGACGGGCTGGTTGGCGTGGTTGGTAGAAACTGCTTTTTCTTTTTTTTTACATGGCGTATGCTGTTAGCCTTACAGATTTCACTGCTTCACTACCGGACTAAAGAGGTGAGCGCGGGATCGAACCGTCTAGCAAATAAACCGAAATAGACCGAATAGACCGAAGCAATACAGAGAAGGTTTGTCAGAGCCCTATGCTCGAAGTTTGGCTTAAGGCGAAAAATTAAGGAATATAGAGATCGGCTACATAGATTTAAAATTATAAGTTTAGAAAAGAGAAGATGGATGAACGATCTATGCATTCTACATAAAATTATAAACGGCCCTATGGATAGTCCTCTCATTAGCCAGTTAAACTTTAAGGTTCCAACCAGATCCGTGCGTACTCCACTACTGTTTACTCTACCTTCTATTAATAATAATGTTTCTCAAAATAGTCCAATGCTAAGAATGTGTAGACACTACAACAAAATATGCTCCAAAGTTGATATATTTCATCAAAGCTATAACGCATTCAAATTGTTTTTAGTAAAGGACAACAATGTTCAGTTTTCTGTTAATTAGTGTATTTTAAATTTAAATTATTGTAATAATCATACTAGTTACATATTCCTCTCAAACTCCTAGATTTAAGTCACAGAATTCTGGTAACGTTTAAATGTTGTGTACAGATATAATTGGACCTCAGATTCAACCGTGTTATAAGAAAATGATATTATTAATTTGTTATTAGTCTGTAGTCTGTTTCTATACCTATGAAATAAAAAAAAAAAAAAAAATAACCTACAAACTAAATACCCGCGCCGGAGCGCACCCCCTTTGGGGTTCGAACCTTGACTCTGGGCGCTTACTGGCGGGAGGATGCGAGAGTGCGTATCGTTTTAGGGTTGTTTTGTGCAACTATCGCTCTACGTTAATACGCGACGCGGGCCGCTATTCCGGTTTAGGTCCGGAGAGGGCATTTAATCGATTCGAAATAGAAACTTGCCTTTCATGCCACAGGTCGTGGGTTTGATTCCCATCCAGGACAGATATTTGTGTGAATGAACATGTCTATTTGTCCTGAGTATAGGTGTAATTATCTATATAAGTATGTATTTACAAAAGAAAAATAGTATATGTAGTATACCAGTTATTTGGTTTCCATTGTACAAGCTCTGCTTAGTTTGGGATCAGATGGCCGTGTGTGAATAATGTCCCTGGATATTATTACTATTATGTCCGTCCGCACATCAAAATCACGGCACACGTGTGACGTGATTTATAACAACTATAATACAAGTTGTAAAATAAATAGAGGTCGAAGTTAAAGAAGCTTAATCTACTCATGAAATTGATTAATAAAAGTAAATGAATTTTTTTTAAAGTATTGTTTGGCTCCCCATACAAAATTCATCAGCTGTTCATTATTATTCTTGTATGGGAACACAAATCTTTTTAAATAGACCTATCGAAAGAACGGTAAGCAAACATTTTGAAATGTATGGCCCCTGTACGAAACATTTTCATGTTTGTACCTAACGTTTTTATTATTGTAACTGTTTTTTTATCATAAAATTAATATTTATTTTTATAAAACTAATTCGAAAGATATCAAGCTTATAAGTCGATATTTTTAGGGTTCCGTACCCAAAGGGTAAAACGGGACCCTATTACTAAGACTTCGCTGTCTGTCTGTCCGTCTGTCACCAGGCTGTATCTCATGAACCGTGATAGTTAGACTGTTGAAATTTTCACAGATAATGTATTTCTGTTGTCGCTATAACAACAAACATACTAAAAAACAAAATAAAATAAATATTTAAGCGGGCTCCCATACAACAAACGTGAATTTTTTGCTCGTTTTCCGAAATCATTCGTGCGCGAGTCCGACTCGCACTTAGCCGGTTTTATTTAAAATCATTGTCTCCACACCCTACTGCTAATATAATTAGCCAACGTACAAAGTATTACGAATAATAACAGATATTGGTATTTGATTTGAACCGGCATTGTCTGGGTAAACCCTTGTAGGTCACCATCATTTATTATTTTCTTTTTAACACATTTTACGGCGTAGTTCGGTACTCTAAATTTATAATGCTTAGAATAAAATTTCGAATATCTTATTTTTATTTAATAAATAATTTATTTGAAATTTTCTAGTGAACATATAATGCAATTGTTTTTTATATATTACATAATGACTATGGTTATCATTAGTTTACGAGTTATAGTTAATAACTATGCCCATACGAACCGTTTCCTGAACGGTTTTCAATAGTCTTCATAATTCGGTGTAATACAAACAGATTTCACATTTACTTATCTGCTTATTCACTTTTTAGGGTTCCTCTGACTATTTTGAAAAAGCTGAGTTTACGAAAGACGTGTTTAAAAGTAACTAAAATTTCAACTGCCGTAGGGCAGATAGATATATAAACTATTTATTGTCAAGCTACAATAATATAATATAAAATACACAGATTATAAAGGTTTACATTTACATTTGGCAGCCTTATTACAAGATGTGATCTCTTCAAGGCAACTTAGGTAATGAATGGAGAAAGGGGTGGTACATATGGGGGCCACAATTTTTTTCTTAAAAGTTATCTACATGTTGTACGATACTTATAACTATATATATATACAGTCGTGCTCAACTAATTAGGGACATTCAAGATAGTGAAGGGCTATAACTGGTTATGTACATTTAAATATAAAACCCTATTGATTTCTCAGCACCTATTATTTACATAATGTGGTCCGATTATTATGCTATAAATGGCTGCAAATAAAAGATTAAATAAATAGAAAAAGTATTTCATATCAAAGATTAAACATGTATTAAATATTAAGGTACAATTCTGTAGTGGACATTTAATTAAGGACAGTAAAGTATAATGAAAAATACAGTTAAACAAAACTTATAATATCTTTAACAGCTCCATTTTATTACGTGTAAAATCAGTACCCAGTAGCAAAACCTTTGTTAGTAATTACCGCTTGACACCGATGTGGCATAGACATTATCAGTTTCTGACATGTTTCGACAGGAATGTTTGCCCATGCCTCACAAAAAGCTTCATGAAGTTCATCCAAATTTGTATTACGATAAGTGACAACTTTTTGTTTTGTTGTTGTTTCAACTCTTGATGTCGTGCAAAAGGTGCTCAATTGGGTTGAGGTCCGGGCTATTTGCTGGCCAATTTAGCACCGATACAGACTGACTGGTAAGAAACGACTTGACTGAATGGGCGGTATGTTTCGGGTCGTTATCCTGCTGAAACGTCCATATAATAGGGAGATGCTCCTATATATATATATATATATATATATATATATATATATATATATATATATGTATATGAACTAATTTGTATATGCCTGTTCATACCAATTTTATGTAATTATAATAAATATATTTAGTGAGCAATAAGCTGAAAACTCTATAAACTCGGTGTACTTTCAAGGCTAAGCGTGAAGTAGTGATCCTTGACATGTTTTTGGAATCCTCAAGACAACGGCAGCGCATTTCACAAACGATACTACTGACTTTTGTGGCCCTTTCATCTACATGAGGTGTCTATAGGTAGGTGGAGTCAAGGGCTATCAGATAATAAAATAAAAAATAAGTCGGTCAATATTTTGCAGGCAACAAACCCATGCACCAATTACTTCAGCCGAAACACGTGTATATATGAACCATATATACACGTGTTTCGGCTGAAGTAATTGGTGCATGGGTTTGTTGTCTGCATCGTAAAAATAATTATCGCATGTTATTTACAACTGATGTAGAGTCATCCTCAACAAAGGCAATTTCCATTTAAAAATATTTTTCGCACCTTTTCGGCCGGATAACAGGATCCTAATGTTTTCAGGCCGCACGTAGGTATTATATATTCAGTAATCTTCATTCAGGTTCTAAACTAACTGCGGAATGAGAGTGGTGGCAGGTGGAATGCCTCTATTATATTTTTCTATATTATAATCATCGTTCTGGAGAATTTTCTGGCGTCAGTATGTTTCAGCATCAAGCGTTTTATTTTTGGTTTGCTTTGCATTGTACTTTTAGTTTCAATTGTCTAATAAAAGTAACGATAATTTTTCTGTTCTCCATTGAATGTGGTCAAAAATAGATTACACTCTCGCACGACAAACTCACTGGTACTCTCAGTAATGGTATTCATATGATGTAGCTAACCTGAAACTGATGTAACAGATCAATCAATTAGATTTGATGCAACTTTAATTTATAACAAAATTCACCTTTAATTTACAACAAAATTCCTTCAAAAATCAAAGAGCAACCATATCACACATTTAAGAATAGACTGATAACTCTATTAATAGAAAGGTGCTACTACTCAGTTACGGATTACTTAAATGATTCATTCGAATTATAGTTTTGTAATTTAATTAAATAGAAATTTAATTTAGTAATTTATTTGATTCCCTTTTTAGTTTTATTTTAGTTTTAATTCATTGCAATGTTTGTATGCCAAATTGGCAGAATGTACTCGGTATCTTTTTTATTTCTAACATCACACATTGTAATCACCTACATTCTATGCAAATAAAGAATTATTATTATCACATGTTTATTAGCACTATTATTTACAATATATTATATAAGGGTATTTTAATACGAATACAACTTGTAAAATATATGGGCTACATGGAGAGAATTTCCCCCACAATCCTGGCATTCGCCAGCAGAATCGCCTTCTTCTGCTCTTCAGCCAGATATCAAGCCCTAAACTTGCAAGGTTGATTTTCAGGGATTTAGGAATAACTTCATTTGTGGATATAACAATAGGTATGATCGCAGGTCATTCGGTTCTCCAAATTTGCGCATATTCAAAACTCAGATCAAGGTATTTTGATTTTTTTTCTTTTTCTGCGTTAGATATGTTTTCATCATACGGTATTGTTATATCCACAAAAGAAGTCTTTTTCGTTTGTTTGTCAATGACGACAATATCGGGTCGATTGGCACCTACCATTCGGTCAGTCAGCACGGGATGATCCCAGTATATTTTAAACCTGTCAAACCTGTTATTATTATTATGCCTAGCCTTTTAATAAAATTACTTATCATATGGATAACCCTACTTTCAGATTTGTTTAGGCCGTCCAGAAGGCTTTGGAAATGGCTAACCGATTATTGCCTAATGGATACAACAGGGACCGACAGCGCTTAACGTGCTAAGCACGAGGATGATCAGCAACTAAACCATTTTGGTGATCAACCATCTGTGTTTAACTCGGCGATCACTTACGGACCGGTGAGGGCAATGCTATGAGGACCTGAATGTGAATTTAATTACATTGCCTTTTTTACAATTACAGAAATATATTTATTCATTTTCAGTCTTAACTTTAAATAAAATTACTTATCATATGGATAACCCTTCTGTCAGATTTGCTATTGCTTAGGCCTCATGGCTACAACAGGGATCGACAGCGCTTAACGTGCCCTTCTAAGCACGGAGATGATCAGCAACTAAACCATTTTGGTGATCAACCATCTGTCCTTAACTCGGCGATTACTTACGGACCGGTGCGGTGAAGGCAATGCTATGAGGACCTGAATGTCAATTTAATTACATTGCCTTTTTTACAATTACAGAAATATATTTATTCATATACTTTTTTTTTAATACAACTTAGTTGGTAAACAAGCATACAGCCCACCTGATGGTAAGTGGTCACCGTAGCCTATGAACGCTTGCAACACCAGGGGCATCATTAGCGCGTTGCCGACTCTTTAGAAACCTTATAACTCCCACTGTCAAGAAAAGTCTCAGTATCCGTGCCCCGAAGAGCGCGGACAGCTGTCAGTCCTGCAACTGAACCCTTTCGGTCTTAACAGCTAATTCTCGCATCAGACCGTGAGAGTAAATGAATTAAAAGTGGACCTGTGTTTTCGCACACACTTTATGCTACATAATATGTCCCGTGCTTATGGCTAGTCACCATTGAGAATGGCCGCTATGGCCGAAATTCGACCAGGAGCATATATATATATACCATAGCATTGTTTTACTTTAATTTTGATTTATACGAAATAAGTAGTTATTACTTATAAATGCGAAAGATTGTGAGTATGAATGTATGGCTGTTTGTTACTTACTCTTTTTAAGAGGCCTCTTACAGTCCACTAGCGCCGCCAATCTAAAAAATGTCATAACTCGTAAATAGAATCAAAAATACAAAATATGTTCTATTATTACTGTGGAAAAGGCAATAACGTAATTGTATAACACCTTATCAACACTTGAAATATAGCTGTTTAGCTAAATCGTGCATTCAAAACATAATAAACCACATAATAATAGACCACATTTTGTATTTTTGATTCTATTTACGAGTTATGACATTTTTTCGATTGGCGGCGCTAGTGGACTGTAATAGGCCCCTTAATGAAACTTTGTAGTAATATAATAAGCTAATTGTGATGACTATAAAATCTTGTTAGTACCATATTTTGAGCAAAATAAAGAATACTTACTTACTATACATTTATAATGTTTGATGCGGGTAAAACCGTGCGACACAGCTAGTATAATACAAGCTCTGTTTCGCTACCGTTACATCCACCTTTAATTAGAAGTTTTCGGGTGTAATTTAAAATGCGACTTCTACTGATATTTATAACAAGTGAGAGTAACAAATGATACAGAATGACACTCCCCAAAATATCTCTTTAAGTGGCCGTGGACGCTATTATTTTTTCTATTGTGTCTGGAATGTGTGTCGCACGTCGTACTATTTAAATTTCGTTATTTCTTCTGTCACGTGATGGGGACAGGCCCAATTCAAAGTTACTTTAATTTCGAACACGTGTGCAATTTATTCTCGATAAAAAAATTGACGACAAATACGACGATAAAGTACTAAAACAATTTGCACTCGACAATGATAATTTGAACAATTTCTAGCCCACCATATGCATTGTTTTATATATATATACTAGCTGTGTCCCGAGATATTACCCACGTTAAACTTTATAAATTATAGCCTATGTGAGCCATGTGCCAGGGTGTCAGCTAACTCCATACCATTTTTTTTTTTAAATGCTCCAGTTGTTTAGACGAAGTAACAAACATACATACTCACACACTCACAAACTTTCGCCTTTATAATATTAGTGTGATTCTTTTCGTGCCTTAAGAAGTTTTCACTTCAAAAACTCACAGACGATTTGATAACAAGACGATTAAAATTACTGACGGCACACATAAAGTCTAGCATAGTTGGTGGATACCTACTCAAGTATCTCCTTCCGTAGATACTAAAAACGAATAGGACCTTATTTTGCAAGATAAGCAATTTAAATATTGTAAGCTATTCTTCCGTAATTCGGGTGACCTATTTAAACACAATATCTAAATAGAGCGTTTCGGTTGGGTTAATATTCACCGTCCGGTTGTTCAGAACCGTAGCTAGAACACGATTACAAACAAAATGAAGATCGACAAATGTCAAACAGTTACGATTCGAATCAATCAATTTGGATGGTGAACACTAATTACCTTCAAGCCTTTGTAACGATCAGTTACTAACCGACATCAAGTTTTTCGTTTTCTTTGTATACAATTACTATGTTATTTCTGAACTGATAATTCATTTCTTAATCAAAACGGAACGCATTCGAAATTTAATCACTTAATCATATGATCTGAAATGCCAACTAAACGCTCATCATCATAATACAATCGACACCATATTCTAGGAGTCAGATTTGCACCTAATTTCTAAACAGGAAAGGTCAGCCGACCGTTGCCGCGTTGGCTCATCTTAATAATTTATTGCCATGCAAATTACACATCCGTCGCCGCGTCGTCTGTATGGTATACCTACTTACCTTCTGAATACGTTTTGTTTTACTGTTATATATGTTTCGCTCCTTAATCGTGTAAAATGTCTTCGCCGTATGACTTATTACTGATTTACAAAATGATTGTATGAATTTCCGAATAAAATCAGTTTACTATTATACCAACGCCGAAAAATCCCAGCTTAGTGCGAGTCGGATGTATAAAACGCTATTTAGTTCGTCTTAATCCACCACATATGGAAGCATGCCTTAGTTTGTATATAAAGGGTTTTATGTTCATACTTATCGTATGGGCATTGGCTACCCAAGTGTCCTCGAAGCCTTTCGATCACGTACGGTTCGCTTTCAGCGAAACTTCCTCCCACGTACGTTGAGGTTATGGAAAAAACTCCCTGTTACGGATTTTGTGTAGGTTTCTAAAGGGTCGGCAACCCGCTAATGGTGTCCCTGGTGTTGCAAGCGTTCATGGGCAACGGTGGCCACTTACCATCAGGTGGGCCGTAAGTTTGTTTGCGAACTAAGTTGTATAAAAAAGAAGTATCCGAGTTGTTTAAACCGCCCAGAAAGCCTCTGACATGTCTTAACGACTGTTGTCTAATGACTACAACCAGAGCTTAACGTGTCATCCGAAGCACAAGACGCTCAGAAATTAAACCACTTTCGCGGTCTTCGGTATCTATGAACTGACCACGAGCCTAGTTGCTTAACCTCGCCGATCACTTACGATCTGGTGAGAGCATCAAAATATATTAAAAACAATTACAAATTAGTTTTAAAATGTAGTTACATAAGGTTTTTATAATTGTAATACCAACACTATCGCGTTAGGTCAACGTGTGTAATGAAAGAGGTCAAGGAGACAAAAATATATAAATATTAGTTAACAACATCACTCTATGTTTCCGGTAATCTTTCAACTAATAACTATTCAAGATGAGTAATTAAAAGAGCGCAATCCTCCCACGAAACAGAGTAAATTTAAGAAAAGCTTTTTTGTGAAATACCATTTTTGTATGGAATTCGTTTTTTATAGATTTTACGTTTAATATGTTGTTCATTTCCATGAGCTAATTAATCTCCTTAGGCTTCGTCCCTTATTTAAGTTAAAGAGTTCAATATTTAAGTAGGTATATAAACTTTGGAGACAAGGGGGAGTTTTATAAGATTTTGAGATTATAGTTGTAATTTATTTCATTTAAATAGTAAAATTACTATTTTACTTAATAAATATATATTAAACAGATGAATTTTGCTGTTTAGCTGACGGTATAGAATATCGCCACCCCATCTCATTCCGTGAGGGGCGTAGAACTCATCCCAAAATATCTCCCAGAGGACAGCCAAGCGTGGTGATTATGGCATATCGCTCCAAATAAGGGGCATAACTCCTTTGTGGAAATCTTTTGGGGAGGCCTTTGTCCAGCCGTGGACGTCATTATAAATAAATAAAATAAAAAAGGTTTTTATTCATGTAGACTTTAAAAAAGCGCTTGTAAATAGTCAGAACATGTTTGTAGTAATATAGTTGTATACATTAGATATTATTTCTAGTAACATAGATATTTAGGTACATCTTGTATGAAAACATTTATAAAATTTATTTTATTACAGAAATGATATTTAGCTAGCTCGTATCAAGTTATTGTCAAGAGATTATGTTTAATTATCTAGTTTAAGTCTAATATTTTTACTACATATTGTCAATGGTTATGTCTATATTAAAGGTATTATTATTATGACGGACCTTGTGTTAATAACGACGGTCGCGCTTTAATGCTACCACCGTATCCAATGCGCCCCAACTGAGAAGACCCAGCGAAACAAACTCAGTGGGTTCATCTACTACCGGTTTCAACACGACCCAGTTGAGACGGTCCGGCGAAACATACTCAAGCGGGCATGAACACGGGATTTGGTCCAATTAGAGTAATTATTTAGTAGGCAAACACAATATATGCTCGATCGGTTGTCTGAATGCTTATTGTTTTACATTATATTTAGGTATACAAAAGAAAAACTTCGAAACAATAACATTATTCATTTTGAGACAGAGTCAATAATTTTAAATTAAGTATATGATAGCAATCATTTACAGATAGTTCACGTAACACAGCAGATCAGTCATGTCTATATGGCTACAAGATCTCCAGCGAGCAATGTGCAGGTAGGAAGTGAGAGCCAGACGTCTTTGTCATCGATGTACTCTTTAGTGGTGTAATAACCCCTAGCCATAAGTATACGTTTAATATGTGTTTTAAAACTTGTGTCAGGCAGATCAGTAATTTGAGTAGGAAGCTTGTTATAAAACCTATTACAATTTCCTAAAAATGATTTATTAGTTTTGCTTACTCTAAAGCCTGGCATGGCTAGTTTGTTTTTATTCCTAGTATTTATATTATGCAGTTCACTTTTCTTTTTATAATTATGAATATTTTTTCTAACAAACATTATATTCTGATATATATATTCCGATGGCACAGTAAGTATATTTATTTCTTTAAACAAATTTCGCAAAGAATCGCTATTCGGCTGACATGATGAGATGATTTTTCAGTATTTTCATTTAGCCGTTTATTTAATAAAAACATGCCAAGCGTCTCTATAGTGGTAGTAAATCATACTAATGATTACCAGGGAAGAGGATTATGTGCCAACTATGGGGGAATTCGATCGGTTCTCTTTTGTATTTTAAACGTGTGGCAAAGTGGTTAAGGTTGTCGCCTACTATATCTGCGCACACATGTTTCTGGTTCGAACCGTGCGGGGTGAATTTTAATTTCAGCGCAGTTCATGTAGGTATAGCCAAACCCACGTGACATTAGTAAAGAATTAATAATTATCATAAAATAAACGTGGTAGTTATTTTAAACTGATTTATGATCAATCTTCCTATGCAACTAAAGAAGTTGTAGAACCGTACCCTAGTACGGTACCGTAGCCTAGTTGGTAGTGCTCCTGCCTACGAAGCTGGTGGTCCTGGGTTCGAATCCCGGTAAGTGCAAATATTTGTGTGATGCGGACGAATATTTGTTTCTGAGTCATGGATGTTATCTATGTATATAAGTATTTATCTATCTATATAAGTATGTATATCGTCGCCTGGTACCCATAGTACAAGCTTTGCTTAGTTTGGGGCTAGGACGATCTGTGTGACATTGTCCCTAGATATTATTATTATTATTAGTTTGTTTTTGAGTAACTAAATGCGTTAGCTGACCAGTTAGGTGACCGGCATAATTCTACGGCAAGAAAAATGATTCTACTGTCAAATAGAAAACAAAGACCTCTTTCTTCAATTCCCTGCTAGATGGGCACTTGCTACCTATTTCTTTTTTTGATTTATTTATTAAAGACAGTCAATAATTACTTCGCTTTTCTTAACACAAACATAAATAAGTACAGACGCAAGCACATGACAGCGAGCGAGTAATTTGACAGATTGAGGTACCTGGGTACCCCAATCTGTCAAATTTCTTTTATAGATTTACAACTTTATCACAAAAGCATAACGTTCACTTTCAATTGGGGAAATTTGACAGATTGCGGTAGCTTGACGCGTTGGCGTCTGTACAATAACACGAATCTAAATGCTCATTTTTGTAGGGTTCACAGCACAGCATGCATTCGTTGCGGGATCCAAGACAGGTAAAGCGATTCCCCGGGACATGCCTGAGCTTCACCGCTCAGTGTCATTTCATTGTGTGCTACTGTTGATCCTGGCTTACAGGAACTGCAGTGGTGGGTAAGAGGGAAGGACTAGTCCCGATGTAAAAAAAAAAAAGCACAGCATGCATCAGTAAGACAATAACACTAAAATAAGCAAATACTACAGCTAAACAATTATTAATTACTTATACACATTTTTGGTTTTTTCTATTGCGATAACAACCCTCATTGCGTCGGTTTTTTTAGATAATTGATTTCACTTATATAATACATCACCTTTCGATATCATATAATAGGTACCTATATATTAACAACAACTCAAAATTTAGACCAACCAGAATACTCATAACGGTTATACTTCCGTTAGCAAACAAAAGGTAACTTATTATTGTAAATTAGGCACAATTTGCTAATCATGGCTAATTTACAACAATTAGTTACCAAACAACATGCCGCAGCCTTCAAGCAAAACGTAGCCCATTTACACCATAAGCGCCTAATGTTACCTACCGTTTAAAACTTTGCTTATCCCCAAAAGAGACACGATAAAGGAACGCGAAGTTAAGCAAACCCACATACGTGAATGTATGTATCACTCAAATTAAGTACACTTGTAACACGAAAGATCCTCGTTTACGCGAATTAAAATAATCCTCTCAACAAATCACATCTACATTCAAATGTAAATAAAACGCAGATACAGAAATGGACGTTCCGTTAAAAGGGTTGTATTTTGGTTTTAGTAATTAACATACCGCTGACGAAAACCCTTTTCTTTTCGATATTAGAGAGATGGTTGGGATTAATTCACAGAAACGATTTTAATAAAAGATTCCCAAAGGCCCTGTTAAAAACAATCCGGAAGGGACACTTAAGTCTTTAAAGGATAACTTATATTAGAAAAGTAAATCGTAATGTTTTTGTATAACAATAAAAATATCCTGGGACATTATTTTACACACGGCCATTTGATCCGTAACTAAGCAGAGCTTGTACTATGGAAACCAGATAACTGATATACTACATATAAATGTAAATACACACTTATATAGAGAGCTATCAGTGCCCTCGGACTTCGTTCCCCGTTATAAATATTATTGTCCCTGCCCGTGTGTGGTTAAAAGTTCGGGATAAATAATATAATTTTTAAAATCGGTTCAGTAGATCCAGAGATTACCCCTTACAACGTCAGAAACCACAAACGTTACCTCTTTATAATATTAGTATAGATTACACCCAGACTCAGGACAAACAGATATGTTCATGCACACAAATATCTGTCCTGAGTGGGAATCGAACCCATGACCTCCGGCGTGAAAAACAAGCATTTGCCAACCACGCCAACAGTCCCGTATAAACATGAAGTCCCAACTCATACCAACTCTGTAGCTACTGCGATTAATTGAAATCGATAAATGTCTAATTGGCTCTACCACCTTTATATGTCATACGTATATAACTATATATACTAAATATTGTAGGGAAAGTATCAATACGAAATTCGTATATCATCAACAACATTCAATCACACTCATTTACAAACATCAACAAATATCGTGGAAATCATAAGGCATGATGCCGATCATGGCGGACCGTTACATTTTCTAATGTCTGCGCTTGTTCACTGAATTCTGACATTCTGATCCACCCGTAGCCATTGGATGCGGTTAGTACAAGATCGAGATCCTTAGGGCAGTCTTTAGCTCAAATGATCATGATCACTGCGGTTTAACAAATACTGACGTGCAATGAATTTCATCTAGAAATTCACATAAATTTAACGATATTTTTTCGTTTTAAATTATTATACAATTTCTCACTTGTTGTCGAATTTAACTGGTTGACTATATAAAACATAAAACTGTCATAAAAATACAATTATTACGTAGTCTATTAAACTCAAGATTGTTATTATAGATTTATTACTATTATTACCTATCCTAAATTCAGGGTGGATAATAGCTTCTTCCACTAAAAATAAATAAATTTGAATATGTATTGTGACTATGTGTTATTCGGATATATAAGCTATATTACTACAAAGTTTCATCAAAATCCGTTCGGTACTTTTTATTTGAAAGATTTACAAACGTCCACACATGCAAGTTTGTGAGTAAAATCCTACTCATATTAGAATATGAGTAGGATTTTACTCTGACACTGATTCAGAGTTTCTGCTCTGATGAAAGATTATGCCATAGATTCCAACTTTTTTCTAAAGATTTTATATACACTAGATTAATAAA
This sequence comes from Pseudoips prasinana, assembly GCA_951640165.1. NCBI lineage: Eukaryota > Metazoa > Arthropoda > Insecta > Lepidoptera > Nolidae > Pseudoips > Pseudoips prasinana. Next base: position 19,087,608 of record OX621245.1, read on the forward strand.
TTCCTGTTTCGCGGGGGTCTTTACCAACATCCAATTTATAAGTCACACAAATAATTGTATTGAGCGGGACTCGAACTCGAAATACGAAGACGCGGAGGTAGCAGCAAGGCTATTACCTTAACCACTGCCCGACACGCGCAATCAAATTAGTTATCGCTACGCTTATTTACATTCCAGTAAACTTACCTACATTGTTTGATACGCGTATGATTGCACAAAGATATCACATCAAGGGTTCAGTAAAAAGCAACTACCGTGAAATCCCCGTTTAAGCATGATCGCATTTCCATATAATAACAATCGGATCGCACTCCGATTCCCTCACGCATATCTTACGTTTTCTCAGTTCCTAGTATATAAAGATTCAGGTAGCCTTAATCTAACCCTATAGACACATATACCGTACGAGAGCCCCATTTGTCTCCACTAATAAATAAATAAAAATCTAGGAAACAACTAAAACACCGCCAAAAGAGGTCGAACCTGTAATATGGCAACCACTGAAAATATCATAAATAAATTATACCCAGACAAAGAATTAATAATCGTGCTCATTACACAAAGTTGTCCTGGGTGGGGATCGAACTCACGACTTTTAACTAAGCAGTCAGGATAACTAACTAATGCAAAAGTTGATTAAGTAATTTTTAACCTTTATTTATTTGAACGCCATTCACGAAAACGATGTTCGGTGACTTAGCCGGTAGAGACCCAGGATTAATATCCCTATTGTGTTCCTACTCACTTCTAAGATTTCTTTCTAATTCTTAGGCCTATATTTGTTGACGAAACTCCGCTTGGAACTATCTTTACACCTAAGTAGCTGTTGTGTCTGGTTTAGTCTAAAAAAGTTATTATTCACGTAGACTTTAAAAAAGCACTTGTAAATAGTCCAGACAGTTTTGTAGTAATATAATTAAGTAAACATAATTATTTCTAGGTAGTTACATATTAATATTTAGGTACACGGATTAGATGAAAACATATAGAAATAAAATGTATTTTATAATAGTAATGATTTAGTTATTAAGGCAGGTAGTAAAATATATCTAAAACAATAAATTTCTATAATTAAATCTTTTCGATATAAACTTAATATAAAAGTTTATATCGAAGAGATTTAATTAAAGAAATTTATTCTTTTAGATATATTTTATAGCACCAAGTTACAATTTGCAGGTAACAATTCAATATTAAGTATTATTATAGCGGACCTTGTGTTTATAACGACGGTCGCGCTCCCAGCAAGTCTAGCTCATCAAATGTGAACTAATAGTGTTCCCGAACTGAGTTCCATCTCAAAATAAGTGTATTACTCAAATAACTTAGCTCTATTCCGCAAGGTACATTAACAGTGAGACACTTTCATATGTTTATCAATACGAGATATTGAGTGAGGTTTATCTTCTACTAATTAATTCCTGTTGAATAGTAGGCATTACGTAGGAAGACATTATTAACCATTGTTACCTTGTAATTTATGTACAAGGTATCATTATCTATATATAGTAAGTAATTAATTATCAAATGATCTATATCACATTTGCTTGTGTTACAGAAATGGAAGCCAATGCATTGTCAATAATGTACAATGTGCTAGATAACTGTGCATTTGAATCAGGGTACTGTTCAAGGGCCTTTATTGTATTCAGTAGCTTTCATCATCAGACAGATATCGTCCACTGGTGGACATAGCCCTCCTCCAAAGGTTTTTATAAGGTCACCACTTGGAGGGGTTTGCCGTAGTTATGCCGCATGCCGCTTGGCATGCGAGTTAGCGACCACAGTTAGGTGGTAGCTTGTACACAGGTTGCGCTGTTGCCTGACTACCTGGTGACCACATTTAGTTGCTTATCGACGGTGAACTTATATAGAGAAATATTAGATAAGATTTAAACTAATTAATCTCAGTGGAAACTATGAAACCTGTTCACTGCAGAGGGTATACTTAACCACTATATTAACTTCTCACTGCAAGAAGCTGTATGAAAAATATAGAAGCAAAAGATTTTGTCATATAGATATTAAAAGTGCAATCATCTTGAGGGGATATGCCATAATCGCCACGCTTGGCTTGGGTTGGCGATCGCAGTAAGATGGCCATAGTACTCAGAGGCAAGCTGCTGCTTGTCCAGTGGTAATTATTTCCTCGGGTCGACTTGTACGCTCCCTCCGGGATGCGATGGGATGATAGTATTCTGATATTCGCCGCCGTCACCACACCAGATTTAGAAACTAGTTAAACAATGGTAAACCTTTTTCAACTAAAAGAAGCATAACTTTCCTTGAGTTGGACTCAATCCTACAGTCAAACCGATAACACGGCTTTGTTGGACATATGCATAAGCCGTTAAAATATATTTGTAAAATAAATAAATAAATCATCATCATCATCATCATCATCATATCAGCCGAAAGACGTCCACTGCTTGACAAAGGCCTCCCCCAAGGATCTCCACAATAGCCGGCCCTGCGCTGCCCGCGCAAATAATAAATAAATAACTTAAAAAAATACTTCTATTAGATGTTGGAGTCGGCAATTTTAGAACGGTAGGTCATCTTTCAAGTCTCATTTTAAAATTGCATGCGTCAAACTATTTTCAAGCTGATCAGATATTCAATAAGTATATTTTTATGAAAAAGTAAACTACAAATGGAATAAAATAGATACTATCTTAAAGAATGCCCCAATAGTTGACTAGGTTGGTAACATGTTCAACCGTAAACAATTATGCCTAACTGTCCTCAATAGCAGTCCGGAATGGGAAAGGGCTTTTATTCCACCAGACTATTTAACCCTTATGACGGTTTGCCTGTACCGTCGATTTATAAGAATAAAAGCATAGAAACTGCGTCTGTGGCACTCTGCTACACTATAATATGTCATCAGATCTCCGAAACCACCAACTCCATGCATTTTAATCTGTGTTAGTTATAGTATTTTTGTTTGTTTTTAATTTAAAATAACTTGTATTGTATGTCAATTTGTCTATGTTTAGTGAGTGTTGTGCATGCGTTTAATAGGTGTACATATAAGAACTGAATTATATAGTGAGCTAAGTATTTAAATGTTGTGAATGTATACTGTTGGTGTCTCTATAATAAATAAATTAATTCCCTAGCTAATAATAGATCGTCATATATTATTAGCCTTTATTGCTGATACTAAACACGACTACGATTTAAAAAACGGTAGCAAATTGTTTTAACTTAAATCTAATACACCGGGTTTCCCGGTTCAGTGGTCAGCGTGTCCAGTGACACATAGGCCTCTTCCAGCTGCTTCCATTGTTCTTTATTGGTTGCTTTTCTGGATCGTCATAATAATGTGCTAATATAAAATGTTTTCTCATTAGAAAGTTTATAAGCTCCTCCTCCATCATAATGGATCATGTTATCTGATAATAAATAAATAATAATAATAAATAATAATTACAATAACATCAGTCCTTTCTGATAATATGATGTATTTTACTATGAAAAAAATACTATGAGGAAAATCTGAAAAGAATGTAGCAAAGAAAATACCTATCATATTTGTTAACCTAATTACGAAACACGGCTCCGCACTAAAGCGAAATAAACATTATTTTCTTTCGACTTTTCATGTTATTTTAATTGGAACACGGCCTACATAAAGACATAGCTAAATATTTTCGAAACTATGTTTTTTCCATGTTAATTTCTTTTATATTTTTTTCCATATTCGCTTGATATGTTCATTACTAGACAACCGCAATCATACTTTCATGGTATATTTAAATCCAGTTGAGAATAACTACGTATGTTGGTACACTCTAAACTACATTTTTAATTGGGAAACATTCATGCAAACAAACTTGTGCTTCACATTGTCACACCAAATTTTTGTTGGGTACGTAATGCAAAGTGAACTTATTCGGGACTAGTCCCTCCCTCTTACTCACCATTGCAACATCTGTAAGCCAGAATCAACAGTGGCACACAATGAAATGACACTGAGCGGTGAGGCTCAGGCATGTGACGAGGAATCGATTTAACTGTCAAGGATCCTGCAACGAATTTAATCAGAAAGAAACAAGGAGGAGTATGAAAATGAATAGTGCCACTTCCCTCCAGAGCAAAGCGGGAGACAGAATGATATAAGGAGGCTGCAGCCTCATAAAAAGAGAGACATGCAATACGAGAAGCCAGCTACTAAAGCACCGAGGATCAATTTCATGGCATCCTTAAGATTGATCCTGTGGGGCGAATGGGCCCTGGAGCAGTTAAACTCGTGCCGGGCATCATACCGGCGAATGTAATTTAATAATAATAATATTGTAGTATTACGATACCCCATGCTTAAAGGATGCAGAAATTTCTACCTATGTGTTTGAATATGGTAGGTACTGGCAAGTACATAAGCATTATATAGGGCCTCAAGTAAATGAATGCACTCCAAGATTCTCACAATAGTCAGCCATAGGATGTAGACAAAAAAAGAGTAATATTTATCGTTTTGGGATTTGTTAACAATTTTAAAACTTGGAAAGTGACCATAAAACCTCGGGACGGGTAATATAAAAACAAACAATATTGAAGTAAGTATTAGAAATGTGTTGAGCACTTAGAACACGTGTTAGAGTCGAGGTTGAACAATATTTATCGGGTCCTTTCTAGGAAAAGACAATGGTAAAGAAATCTGTTTGGACGCCGAATACGCGGGGTAGTGGGGGACGGGGAAAGAAATACCACGTTTCTAGTTATGATAGCTTTGAATTTATGTTCAGTCTTCATTTGACGCGCGGTTACAATCGGGATTGGTACTCTCTAACATATCCTAATTTTATAGCGTTAAAGTCAGTGTGTATTAGTGTTAGAGTCAGTGTTTGCTTATAAAATATTATAACTAAATTAATTAAATTCAGTGAATGCAGCCGGTTTCCTGAAATTGAAAGCTAAGTACATTAGGCAAAACTTTGTTTACTATTTCATATTTTATTTCCATTAAATACTAAGTACTATATATATATTACTGGGCAAAACACTGTAAACATTTCATTTCAACTAGATATACTAAGTACATTAGGCAGAACGCTGTTTACTGTTCAGATGTTATTTCTATTAAATACTAAGTACCCATATGTAACTTTGGCTTACTTGTTAGGGGTTAATTTATTACTCTTGCATTGTTGTTGTTGCACAGACAAACAGCTATCCATAATAATCAAATGATTATTATTTTATTGTGTTTGAGATAGGTTCTCAGCCACACTTTGGATTATATCCGATCATTATTTCTAATTTTCATGGCTAGAACTGACGATTATGAATCTAGACTTTACAATGTTTACCCGACTGTGAGAACCTAAGGTGAAGGTTAACTAGATCTATTGGTTCAAATCCAATTAAATACTGATCTAAATGATTTATCCGTTATATATTAATGGAGATTTTTATATGCGCATTGTCGTAACGGTATTCAAGATATAGAGATAACTGGTTCAAATCCAGTTAAATACTTATATAAGTGGTTTATCCGTTATTTATTAATGAATGTTTACAAGATATAAAAATAACTGGTACAAATCCTGGAAAGCCTTGTCTAAATTCTTTATATATTATCTATTAAGGACATTATTATGTACAGAACGACGACGTCGATATATACTGATGGTTGACTTTTACTTTGACGACATTTACATGACCATATACACATAAGTAGAGTGTTGGCAGTTAGTAAATATAAAACATAAAGTAGAATGAATATATATACAATTGTATGTACGGGGAGATGTGATTTTGGAATACCTATAATGTGACGCAATCTGCGTAAGTGTGCGTAAACTTTATCTATTTCCCGATGAATACGATACAAAGAGGGCGGTTTTTACGGCACACACACACTAACACTAATGAGACATCTATCTCGGATGGTTCGGATCAAGATGATCGAACACGCCAATTGAATCAAGCTACCATTATATACTATAGTGTCGACAGCGTGTAATCCCTGTATGTGTAGACTGTCTAAACAAGCGGGCATGCGATAAGTCATGTGTGGGAGATATCTGTTTGCCCAACGCGGGTCACGTACATGTGAATAAAGGGCATAGATCCCTTCGCAGACAGACTCTCTCATGCAACGCGGGACGTGCTAGAAGCAAGCCTACCGTTACAGCATTTTGAGCTCACGTCTGTGATCGACACATATTATAAATCTCCGAAACATACCCTATACTCAAACTATTCTGGCTATAGATTACTTAGATCTAGCAACTATCCGAGTATTCTCATATTCACACAAACGCACAAGTACGCATACACGCATGTTACAACTTAAATTGTCGAGAATGTTGGATTTAAGCTACAGTAACATTCCTCTCAGTTAACGTAAATAACTGCGCAACCTTAAAGTAATCGCCGCTAGCGTAAAAGTAACAAGAGCTCGTATAACTGAATTACTGAGTTAATTCACAATCACATGAGTGGGATTTTACAATCAACAGTATCCGAATATACATATATATATATAAGTCAACTATTTCTGACACACTCTTGATGACACATGACCTTGACAATGACCCTGAGACTATGAAATAAATAAAATAACTGATATTAATAATTCTAGGAAATCATGGTTAACTCATCATAACTCATGAGACTAATAGCATTGATAATATTTCTTTACAAATTATTACGAGCTATGTTAAGATTAAGTAGACAGTAGTTTTGCATTTTCCGCTTCATCCTACAGGACTCGTGTGAAAACCATTTTCCGGCATATACACGCGGTAGCTGAAATCCGGGGTAAGTTGTAGAAAATAGCCCATATATTATTTTATTTTCACGAATCATTACTGAAACTTGGAGCCGTATTCTATGTTTAACTACAATTCCAATTAGGATGTTTATTTACAGCAATTTTCCTCTAAACAGCATTAATTAACTTTATAGGAATCAAGGTATGAATATAGGATATAATAGCATATTAGGTTAATTTATTCTAGACGATACATATAGACGCCCAACCAAAACTAAACTAACTTAATACTAAATATAAATATACCTAAAACCTCACTAGTTTATCAGCAGAGGTTAGGTAGAGTACAGACTTCACGACGGTCTTCCGACAGGGGGGGGGGGGGGGGTTATTACAATATCTAGGGACAATGTCACACAGATCATCCTAGCCCCAAACTAAGCAAAGCTTGTACTATGGGTACCAGGCGACGCTATACATACTTATATAGATAGATAAATACTTATATACCTACATAGAAAACATCCATGACTCAGAAACAAATATTCGTGCTCATCACACAAATATTTGCACTTACCAGGATTCGAACCCAGGACCACCAGCTTCGTAGGCAGGAGCACTACCAACTAGGCTACGGTGACCGTGAATTTGCATATTTATGTTGTCCTTCTTGCACATGCGTGTTTTTTGCGAACGGGAGGGCGGGCGGTGCATATTGCATCCCGGCTTGATTAAACTGACAATTAGCGAAATTAACACTCCATATTAATTTGAATCAAATCAATTTCGCTAATAAATGATTTGATTTGATATTAATTTTGTATATTGTCATTTCAAAATCTCGAGCAAATTTTCTGTGTCAGCGTAATTAGATGCGCTTAAAAATTCCATTACTATCCTATTACATTTCGTAGCAGAAACTATGAATGTATAGTACCTTATTGAGTTTGTTATGCAAAAAAGGCCCTAAAATATGTAAAAACGGTAAGCAAATGCACGATTAGCTCGGCGCTTTAAACAGACCTAGTAATTCTTCTCTTGCCTGAGGGATTAAGGGTTAAATAGTAAAAGTATAAGTTCGGTGTGTTGTTTTAGTATGATGTGTAGTTGACCATCTGTTATTATGTTAGATACTACATAAAGCTTATGCGTGGGAAAAATTAAAGGGTGGAAATAACATCTTTTAGAATAGCTGTTTGAGATCGTTCTAGCGGGAGTTCTGGAGGATTGTCTTAGCTGCACCACCCCAGACAATAATGCAATATGTGACATTGAGGCAGAGTGCAAAATAAACCTATTTAATCAATTTAAAATCAGCTATGTTACGTGAACTTTAAAAATATAAATTAATTTATATTTATTTAATTAACGGGCCTGTTGGCGTGGTTGGTAGATACCCTGCCTTTCACGCCGGAGGTCGTGGGTTCGATTCCCACCCGGGACAAATATATGTGTGCATGATCATGTCTAATTGTCCTGAGTCTGGGTGTAAATTATCTATATAAGTATGTATTTATAAAAAAAAACAGTATATCAGTTATCTGGTTTCCATAGTACTAGCTCTGCTTAGTTTGGGATCAGATAACCGTGTGTGAATAATGTCCCAGGATTATTAAAAAAAATTAAAAAAATTAACCCTGTTTTGGGTTGATACCCTGAGTATTTCCCTGTGTTAACGAAAAAGTGATTGATTTTATTCGTTACTTCAAAAGGGACTAGGTACTATGACGTCCTGAAGACGATCTGAAGCTGCAGAACGTCATAGGGATCTTTTTGATATAATAAGTGATACGCTTGAAATCGGGAAAAAGTATTATATTTTCTTCAATTTTACTATGATAGGTAACAGGGCTTGTTATCCTATCGGGCTCTTTCATAGACTGGAATGACTGTTCTCTTCGATTGAAATATTTTCAAACGCGTTCTTTTTTAATTATTTCTTTTTAAATGTTTGGACGAACGAAGGTGACAACCAAGAAGGTCGTCACAGTACTTACTAACTAGTCTGGTGAGAGTAGGTCAGACAGGAACGGTGGTTATCACTCTAAAGGTATTAATTTTTATAAACTTCCACATAATTTTACTGTACACACGGCTACATATCAAGCTATACATTTCCACTATAAGCTGACCTATCATTGTATGGAAATCCTATACAACGCGGGATCAGCTTATACTGGATTTATGTGTAGCCGTGTGTACCTCATTGTGCCTTTAGTAACTCATTTTGATCGTATTGTATCTTTAATTGTTTTAAAAAGTTGTAACAAAAGTTTCTATACCTTTTATTCCGCCTGAAAATGAGAGAATTACATTTTCAGGTGTGAGTTTAGATTCTTTGAGTTTTAGAGTATATCACTGTGTCATATGCAACGGCCGGGGATAATCCAAAGTTTAATGCATTGATACTTCATGCGTTAATTTGTGGTAATGGTATTTTCATAAATTGCATTTACAGTGAACCAATAAAGTTATTTAAAGCATCGCTTGCGCAGTAACCTGGGTAAAAAATAATGATGCGTTTATCACCTTCAAGGTTATGTCGTTATATTTACATTTTACTTTTAATAAATGATAATTGTATTATTAGTAAAATTGTATTATTAGTCGACTGCACGTGTGGCGCAGCGACTAAGACCGTCGCCCCGCCGCTTCGTGTCGCGGGTTCGAGTCCCGCGCCAGACAACTATTTGTGTGACCCATAAATAAGGGTTCTGAGTCTGGATGTAATTTGTGTCCGTCTATTATATGTTTGTAAAGTACCCCGCGACACAGGTATTAATTCACTAGTGGAGCGTTGTCTTTAAAATAAAAAAGAAAAGAAAAAAAATTAAAAGTTACAACTGGCTAGTCTCCGTTCAGACTGGCCGAATTTTAATATTGTTATTTTTTTTGCTAGACATAAGTACCTATATCACAGTATTATCACGTGGTTTTAGGAATTCACTATTACCCACGGTATTTGAGAAGGCTCACTCACTTTGATATTCTAAAAATAAAATTACGGTATTGTTAAATTCGTCCTCTCCAAATTATATAAAATTTTAAACTGGTAGTGAAGTCTAACTTATTTGACTTAACAGTCCTAGACTTAGTTACTTACTTTGATAGCCCTATAGTAATCGATATCCCACATAAATTAGGATCCATTTGTCATATCGACAATGCAATGTTATATCTACTAACTAAAACAAATATTATTACGCCACTGTGTAATACAAGGATCGCTGACAGTAATACATGGATAAACCGATTGCGACATCGTGTTGACACGAGGCGCCGACGACGTATGCATAACGTGAGCGCATCGGACACCTCGTCGATGGTCGCACCAATGTTCGATCACTTTCGTGTCTCACAGCGACCGTTAGGCATTCTTTAGGTTGACGAATTTTATTAAGAAACCTGTAATTTAGTTTATAGTAAAATATTTTAAATTTTTACCAAATTCAACGAACCAAAATGAATTTATAATAATACTTTCATTATTATCATCGATCCTCGTATTACACCGTAGTGCAACAAAAAGTAACAGAATAAATAAGTAACGTATAAACTCTAATATTCATTATAGTTTGTTAAGTATAGGATGAAGGTAATGGCACACTGAAGCATATATTTTTAAATATTTTGATGGAAGTTATGGCAGATGAAAAATTAAATTTAGTACCTACCTAAATAGTTAATAAACTTTTCACCACTTAGTTTGAGGCTCAATTTCACATACTTTATTCGTTATAAAAAAACATGCAGGGCAGTCTTTGGTGACTGTCGATAGAAGTGAAAACTTTTTTCATTTCGTACACTCGGAAAGTAGTGTTTATTTGATCCGAGTAGCGAGTGGAAGGTGCTAGTTCCGACCTTTGGGCGGTTAAGACTCGTAGTACTAGCTTCCTTCCCTATGATGGGAATAAATTAAAAATTGAACTAAATTTGGTTAGGTTAAAAAAGTGCACAACGCCGCTAAAGAAGTTTTTACTTCAAAAATGTTTCTTATTTTTCTTTTGACTCCTATTATGGAGCAATGGTTCAAAAATGTTGCGGTCAATTGAGTGTATAAACGGCCAGTGTGAATTACAAAAAGACTCTCCGTCTTACGAATGTCAGGTCCTGACAGTCGTGACCTGATCAAATATCAGGTCACGTGTCCTGACGCGAGTTTAACATTTTTAACACATCCAAAAAAGCGCACAACGCCGGTAAAGAAGACATTAAAATAGCATTGACTCAGTTCTCAGCCTCGCGAGCTTGCGACTGGAGCCTCGCAACACTTTTCTCGCCTACGAATGACCTTGCGCTACCACTCTCCAATTCCAAAAAGTGCCAAAAACTATATAGTAGATAATAGTTCTGTCTCTGTGAAACTACTGCTGCTGACTGTAGTTACTTAACTACATCTAACTCATTATCACTACCTATGTATACCTAACACCCCCAGTAAGTTACGGTCAAATTGTTTGAGCACGAGTCAATTAGGTATTACAGAACTCAATTAATTCCGTAGCTATCTCCTATACCTATTTGTTGTAGGGATAATCTCTATTCTATTACGTAAGTATACGCAGTATAATATTAATATCTCTTACTCAGCATACAAATCTACTGAATAGAAAATCTATTCTATTGACTCATAAAAATATTATGCCCTCGAACAGACTTATTGATATGTACATATGTCTCAATTAATCTCATGCAAATGACATTTGAATGTCGAACGTATATTAAAAGCTGAACTACTCCTACTAAATAGGTAGTACCTAGGAACGGACGTGAATTTTAAACACTATAATTTGTTAGTAGGTCATTAATTTATAAAATTACAACCTAAAACATTACCTACATATGGGTACAGACACCATCACATCAAGCTACCCCAATCTGTCAAATTTCCCCAATTGAAAGTGAACCTTATGCTTTTTGAAAATCGAAAAAAGAAATTTGACTATATTTTGACTGTATGTGCTATTGGCCATGGTAGGCTATTGATGAAAGGAAGATAATATTAAGAACAGGCTTGTGCCTGATAGTACTCCATATAAAAAAATCACATCACCAAGATACTTAAATAGCGACTTTCGTTTCGATGCAATAAAGTTAAAGCCTTCATGCTTTTATTATAACTTAATATAATAAAAGCATGAAGGACTTAATCTACTTACCTACTTAGTGTTCGAAAGAGCAACCAAAATAATGCAATTCACGGAAATAAAAACGTATCTTTTACGGAGTATAAGTAGATACCGACCTACAAATATTTACCGTCGATGCGAAACCATGGTAAATGGAGCGAAACCAAAAGGAATCCTCAACATAATATTTGCATTAGCACTTATTCAAAGTCAGGGATTCTCCAACTCAACCCCGTTACGGTGTAGGTATCTACAGTGAAAGTTACGAGTACCTATCTCGATATCTCGAAAGCAAATGAAAACAGATATCGAAGTATTACAATATGGACAAGGTAAACTCTCCCACTCTGTTTGCTTTTAATTAACCAATGGTCAACAAACGGCTTTGCCCCATACACTTTTCATGAAACAATTTTGCTGCACTTTATAACGTCTGTTTACTTATGTAACGCGTGTAAATTAGTATAACGGCAGATACATTCATGTCTGAATATATCGATTAAAAATCTCGTTAAAGCAATGATTCCGCCGAAACGGAGTTCGGACGGAAGGTAGGTACGTAATAATTGCGTCTTCAATCAATTCAATTCACTGATAGGTACCTAACAACCTACTGAATGATGAATCGGTTTTATTACATTGCGAAAAGGTCTATTCGAAGCGTTTTAATGTAATTACGTGAAGCAGGTAAGTAGGTACCAACGAATAGCTACATGTAGTTCGACTCATCAAGCATAATAAGATTAGCAGGTTTAATGAACGTGTTCTCTATCGGTGTTTACTCAGTCCTTGGGCGGAGTGAAAATTAAAAGGTTTATTTTCAAAATATCTCACTACTTACGAGCACCTATGCGAGCCAACAATTATCTACATACTCGAAATACACTGCTTTTAGAACCTATGATAGGGTTTTTATCATAATGTGGATATATCCGTTTATCTTCATTTTAATATGTAGCAGTTAGTACACTCCGTGTTCTAGTCCAAGAGCTGACACGCATTTTTGGGTAGGTATTTGAGGCAAGCTGAAAACTTGTCCTATAGCTCTTCAGACACACCCCAACACGGATCTGCAGACCTGGCTGGCGGGTAGCGGGTCTAAACCAACCCCTAAATTTTTGCCTATCTCCTCCTACTATTATAAACTACCCTTCCTAATTACCTACTGTATAAGCTAGTACCTACAACGTGTAGGTACTTGAGATAGACATACTATTTGAGTGTGAGACAAATAATTTAAACGTATTTTAAGTGAAATTACCGACGCACGTTTCGTGCAGTGGTTATGATTGTCGTCCCGCTGCAACCGTGGCGCACCGCCATTACCTTGGCGTCCGCTACTACTATGGCGCCCCGTTACTAACTTGGCGCCCCGCTACTACATTGGCGCCCCGCTACTTCCTTGGCACCCTCGAGTTCTAGTTAGATTCCCACACAGGATAACTATTTGTGATTTGTATCCATAAATTGCATATTTGCAAATTCACCCCGATACCTAAAATATCTAAATAATAAATCTCTAAAAGATATCTAAAAGACAGGAAGTATTTTAGATATTGTCCGCACTATGGTGTATACGGTGTGTAATTGACTATTATATATTTCTTTGACAAGACGACGTCTTAACTTACAAACAAGTAATTCATTCTCAAAAATAGGAAATCATAAATTTAATCGTCCGGTGGGTCTCGAACCTGCACCAATCCGGGGTAGGCGCTCTGCGTTAAGCTACGAACGATACACGCTTTTTTTTTTTTTTTTTTTTAACGGGACTAGTCCCTCCCTCTTACCCACCACTGCAACTCCTGTAAGCCAGGATCAACAGTGGCACACAATGAAATGACACTGAGCGGTGAAGCTCAGGCATGTCCCGGGGAATCGCTTTAACTGTCTTGGATCCCGCAACGAATTTAATCAGAAACAGAAAAAAGGAGGAGTTAGAAAATGAATAGTTCCACTTCCCTCCAGAGCAAAGCGGGAGACAGAATGATGTAAAGAGGCTATAGCCTCATAAAATGAGAGATTTGCAACTAGAGAAGCCAGCTGCAAAAGCACCGAGGATCAATTTAAGGGTCCTAAGTGAGCTGTTATATTTGATTCCAATAGTAGGTATGGCAAAAACGCTTAAACGCACGGAAGTTGTTCCTTGTTGCTACAAGATCCGTATAATAAACTACTCCAGATATTGGTTGCAAGCTGTTTAACATAATGTCACGCTGATTTTGCCAGAGATCACACTCCCACAGGATGTGGTGAGCAGTTTGTTCATATTCGTTACTGGATGTTGAGCACAGACAGATTGGTGAAGATACTAATTTGAAACTATACAATTTACTTTTAAAATTGCCGTGTCCGGTAAGAAATTGTGCAACACAATGGTCTATGATTAGCCAAGTTTTATTTAACCGTTCGCGTACGTCCGGAAAGAACTGGTGCAGATGGCGACCCTTGGTTGACGTATTCCATCTACATTGCCATTCATTTAGTAGTTCGTTATTTAAGTCAGCTATTGGCATAAATAGCCTGGTTATTTTCGCACGGTCGCGTAATGATAAGAAATCATTTTCTAAATTATCGCGCGTAGAATAATACATTGCTGCTCGTCTTTGTACTTCAAGATCAACCGGTAGTACACCCGCTAGGACAGGTAGGGCCTCTGTGCTCACTGTTCTATAGGCTTTACACAGAAATATCAACGCCAACCTCTGGCTTTGTAGTAATTTACGGCGAGCAGCTCCGATGGTAGCCCTATCAGCCCACACAGGCGAGCCGTAGCATATACACCCAAGATAGGTTGCCCCGTAAATGATTTTAAGAGTATTAAAAGAGAGGCCCCAGGTTGCCGTCGATATCCTTGTAAGTGCAAAAAAGTTTCGCTTAGCTTTTTCCCCAACTTATTTAATATGTTCTATAAACGAGAAATTCTTTTCTAAAACTAAACCCAAATAACAGGTTGATATTTTGCGTTTTACAGTAACATTATTAAGTTTTACGCCCGGGGGGGATTTTAGTTCACCTTTAAGAAGGAGTTGGTAGGTTTTATGAGGAGCAAATGTAAGGCGATTTCTTTTACCCCATTCACTTATCATACTTAAGCAAGTTTGAGCCAGATTTTCCAACTCTCTCCTGGAGTTACCCTGTATAAGTAAGAGGCCATCGTCAGCATATGCCGTTAGAGAGCAGCGTGATGGCAAGGGTAATGTCAAGAAGTCATCAAAACCCAAGTTCCAGAGATACGGCGCGAGCACTGAGCCCTGGGGGCAACCCATGGTTAACGATTTAGTGACTCTGAAGTGACCAAGCTTAAGAGTTGCAGAGCCATGTACGAAATAAGATGTGATTATTGAATATATATTACTGTAACAACCGCGTAACTTAAGTTTTTGTAACAAAATTGGCCACCAAGTATTATCAAACGCCCCAGAAATATCTAGGAATATGGCCAAAACGTATTTACATTCGGACGAGTTTACAGCTTTTCTCACTGAGATAGCTGCATCCACTGTCGATTTACCCGCAGTAAAACCAAATTGATTTCCGTGAAATTTTGGTCCTCCCGGCAGCAATCGCGGTACAATAAGTCGTTCTAGAAGCTTGCCCAAGGAAGGCAGTAACGTTATTGGTCGGTATGACTTAGGGTCTTCAGGCAGTTTATCGCCATTTTTTGGTATAATACGAATAAAACCGCTGCGCCAAGAACGCGGAAAAGTCCCTTCAGATATGCAACGATTAAAAACTTTTAGTATTGAATCACCGGATTGTTTTGTGGCTTCTATTATCATTTTGTTGGATATTTTATCTTCACCTGAAGCTTTGTTAACAGGTAGCGATTTCACAGTATTCATAAACTCATTGATTGTAGGAAGACTAGACATATAGGTAGCGGGTGGATTGTTTGCCCACTGTCTAATCTGCTTATGGTAGTCATTATCGTTAAAGGAACTATCATCAGGTATGAGCGAATTAAGTAAGGATTCCGTGGTCTCCTCTATGCCACTGGTGTAGGTATTATTGATTTTTATGTTTTGAATATAAGCTAAATCTATAGACCTATTTGCTTTAAACACATGGTATAGGGGCGACCACGGGCCTTCTTTATCTAATTTATCGACTATTTTTCTAATAAGATTGCCTTTGGATTTCTCTATTGACGAGCGGTAACGTGAACGAGCTATTTTGAGATTTATATATGCATTATTTAAAACATCGCCTACAATTTTACGTTTTTTTAGTTTATTATATTTTTTACGTGCTCTCCGAAATTCACATCGAACTTTAATTAAGTAGTTATTCCACCAATCGCATCTTCGAATATTAGTGATAGGGACGCGGCCTATGGCAATATCGGCACAGTAGGTAAAAGTGTCCGACATCATTACAGCACATTCCTCTGTTGTTAGTTCATCCCGGGTGAAATCCCTGGCATGCGCGGCAAAAAGAGCTCTGAAAAAATCCCAATCGGCCCCTTTGAGCCGATATCTATAGTTACCGTAAATAGCCGTAGGTCTTTGTGCCAACCGAGGAACAAACTCGTACACGATTAAGCGGTGATCACTGGATGAAGCGTCAGGCAAAACACGCCATCCATCTATTCGGACGTCTGAGCTTGAAAAAGTGACGTCACTAAAAGATTCGCCAGTAGGGCTACAATAAGTAGGCGGTGCATCAGGAGTGTTATGTATTGATAGATTCATCTCAGCGACGAAATCTTCGACGGCGTTCCGCCGTTCTGTATCGCTTGAACGGAATTTGCCATACCATAACGTAGAGGATGCGTTAACATCTGCGCCAATAATAATTTTGTGTCCTTTGAGGGACATCAAAACATGGCGCAAGTGATGTAAATGGGGACCGACAGGATCTGAATACTGAAAATAACAGCTCACTACGTAAACTTTCCAGGATGGGGATGATATTTCAGCGACAGCACAGTGTGACGTCATGAGGTTTCGCATAGCGCTTACCGTAAAATTAGTACGCGTTACGTAAATAGCAGCCCGTGATTTGTTGTCTAGCTGCACCAATTTATTTTTTAAACGCGCATATTGATATTGTTCTTGTACAAGCACTATATCTAAGTTGTATTCATTGACTAAAGTTTCCAACTCTGATGTCGCAACCCTATCGTTGTGAAGATTTAGCTGCCCTATTTTTAAGTAAGCCATATTAATATTTGGTATTTAGCACTAACTGCTCAAGTTTATGCTTAAATGTGGGGCAGTTGTCCGAGCCGCATTTGTGGTCGTGAGGTTTTTTATATGTTTTACACGATGCACAAACTGGTTTAAATTCTGGGTCATTGTGGTGCTTACATGATTTTGTGGGATGTGCTTCTGCGCATAAGGCACAGGTAGGTAATTTATTACTACAGTACTTGAAAACATGCCCATATTGCTGGCAGTTTAAACACCGAACTACCTCTAAATCATCAATAAAGCGGCATGTAGCCCAGTCGATGAAAAGTTTTTCTTTAGTGCTGACTAAATGTTTTCTAATCTCCGGTTCGAGCTCAATTCCCACCCACTTGCGCCCATTAGCTACGTTACGCTTGCGCACAATTTTAGTTTTAGACGTAAAATCGTCTTCGCTGACTTTAAGATCACTATCTTTGATATTTTGCCTGTATAACGCCGTTAAAAAGACCTGGTCGTCCATTGACGACGGTATATCTTTTATAAGTATGCGCGGTCGTCGCCCGGATGGAGTTTGAAGTTTTAAACCCGCCGAACGAATGGCCTCGACAGAGCGAATTTTATTGAGTTGGGTTTCATTTGCCACTCGGAGTACAACGCCAGAATTGGAAGTTTTTTTAACGCCTACTATTTGAAAACCGTCGTCCGCGGGTTTTATAGCCTTCATAAGCGCTTCCTTGGTCGCCGACGAAGTCGCGTACTCCGCTGATCGCTCAGCGGTGGGATACGCAATAATTGAAGGAACCGGTTTTCGCGTCTGTACTATAGGGGCGGCGGTTTTTTTCGGTAAACGCAGTTTTAATTGTTCCGCGTACGTAGGAATCTCAGAATTGGTTTTATTTACGCAAAGATCTAACTGACGTTCTGCGTTCGCCAATTTAGTTTCATTGCATGAAGATTTAAGCGCAAGTAATGAAATAATACTGGTAAGGCGCTGCGTACAATCCATCACCGATAGCTTATTCGCGATATTCATACCCGAGTTGGAATCACTGACTAATTCATTAACCTTTGACAGATAAACGGAAGCTTGTGTCACAAGATCGCAATAATTATATTCCGCACTGTTTGTATCGCTAATATTTAATGAAGACGAATAATCGGATTGAGATCCCCGAAAACGTTTATTGTCCGATTCCTGTTGACCATCGGGAGTACAAAACGTCGGGACGCATCGTCTAACACTCGTTTGTTGAAGCCTGAAGGGGGCGTTCTGGGAGTCTGTTTACTTCTCCCAAATGCGTTTCGCCCTCTATCGGGGGGGACATCATTCATTTTTGACATGTTATTCACACGAAATAAGCAAGCGCTTTAATGTAAACAGCACGATAACTAATTTAGCACGATAACAAGTAACTGTGACTATGACGCGGTACCCTCACACACAAGAAAAAAGTTAAACTTACTCACCGAACGATAATTTGAACAAAAATCCACATATTACTTATTAAAACACTTAAATAAAAAAAATATTTAATAAATAAAAAACCCAACTGCGTAAATAATGAACCAAACTACGTACATAGACAAAGAACTGAAAAGAAAAAAACAAGCACATAGATGGCCGGTGGTCTAAAATTATATAATGTACTATTGAATGAATACTATTGAAGAAAATAAAATATATTTCAATAATGGGTAAAACAACTGAACAGTCGGGATCCATTAGTCGATAGCCAATCTAATTTGTCAATGGATCCCGACTGTTCAGTTGTCATGTTCCATTATTAAAATATATTTTATTTTCTTCAATAGTATTCATTCAATAGTACATTATATAATTTTAGACCACCGGCCATCTATGTGCTTGTTTTTTTCTTTTCAGTTCTTTGTCTATGTACGTAGTTTGGTTCATTATTTACGCAGTTGGGTTTTTTATTTATTAAATATTTTTTTTATTTTATACTTTTTAGTTATGAGTTCCTAGCTAGTTTCAAAAATAAGTTAACCACTTTATATATTATTATTTTTGTTCTTATTATTTATGTTTTTTTAATATTCTTATCATTCATTATCTAGATTTAGTTATTAAATATTATTCATTCATTTATTTATTTCACTTAAAATAGAGTACAGTGGTGGTCTTACTATTAGATTAGTCTCATCAATTTTACTCATAAACAGTATGCAAAATGTTTGATTGTTATATGTCAAATTTCACACAAATAATATAATTAATTAAATAAATCACAGTTTGTTTTAAAAAATAACCTCTTAACTAGGGAATCTTATCCCTGTGTCGCATGGTACTTTACAACATATAATAGACGGACACAAATTAAATCTAGACTCAGAACAACTATTTATGGGTCACACAAGTAGTTGTCCGGCGCGGGACTCGAACCCGCGACACGAAGCGGCGACGCGACTGCCTTAGCCGTCGCGCCACGCGTGTAGGCAAAAATTTGATTTGATTGAATAGAATACAATGATTTTTCTAGGAGCCACAGTCTGAGTTGGTTTTTGAACTCTGCCGCTGAAAAATGTCTAATATTTTGCGGCAAAGCATTAAACACTTTCACACATACAGCATAGGAACTTTTTTGAAATAGTGTTATATTAGTTATCATGTTGCGAGGAAAAACATCTTTAGCTCTAGTAAATACTGTAGCTGCGTTTTCACAAATACACCGATTTCAAAAATGTACAAACACACTAGTCATAATTTTTAGTCCTTTTAACAATGATTTACATGAGACAAACGGAGGAGTACCTGTAATTGCTCTAACGCATTTTTTGCAATAGAAATGCTCTAGATTTGTCTGTTGAATTGCCCCATAGTAAAATACCATACATCAGGGACCAAAGTACCCGTGATATGCCATTAATATCGATTGGTAATAAGGCTGTTTTTCGAAGGCGTGACAAAAAGTATACAAACCTATTAATTCTGATGCATATTTGATCAATGTGAAATTTTCAGTCACAATAACGATCAACTGTTATTAGTCCGATTAAGGAATGACTCAAACCCTCCTTTGAGTCATTCCTTAATCGGACTAATAACAGTAATAATCTAATAATAGTACTAATAATAGAATGCGTGAGCGGGGACCTAAGGGATATTTTCAGAAACTTGTTCAGAGTACTTAGAGGGAAATCATACTAAAAGTCCTGACGTCTAGGAGGTGAGGCGGAGGGAGGAGGGGGGAGGGGGACAAAGACCTCAATTTTAGGTTTTTCGCTAATATCTTTAAATAGGTGCGTTTTAGCAAAAAATAATCTAAGATAAAGTGAAAGCTTACAAAATTCACTATAACTTGATCTCATATACTTTTTCATATTTCCATTCGTTTATGATCTACTCGCTCCAGAAATATAGAAAATTTAAGTTATTCAGCGGAACTCTTACAGATGCGTTGAGAAGTTTAGGAGACCTGATATGCTTCTGGAGGGAGGTGTGCTGGATGGAATCTGTCATGGCTCACGTACAATGGTCCACATCGGGACCAAGTGCGGAAACCATACCCACTAGCATATTAGTGGGAACAAGATGATGATGAGTTATTCAGCGTGATGACCATTACCTGATGCCCGAGTTATCTCTAAATTTATTTTAACATAAGCTGGGAGTACCTCCACGTGGTAAGTGCGGTAACAGTAAGATATCGCGTTTTTTTGTAACAGCGGATAACTGAGCTTAGGCGGGAAAAACATCATCAAGATTGCTTTTCGCTCAATGCTCACTGTAGGAAACGCAACCTTACTGGCTAAAACTGCAAAATGATGATGAATGTATGAATGACAAAAAATGAGATGCAATAGCATGGATATGAACACATCCTCTTCTTACACTCATTTACCGGCTACGATATACGATAACATCAGCAACGTTTAGAAGAAGCAATATGGGTTTCTGTAAATTGTATTTAAATTCGGAAATTATTCAGGAAGCAGCAAAGATCTTTTACAACCCAAGCTCCAGCCATAGTGATGTTGCAGAAGAATTGTGCTTGTGAAATGGTATGGGGCACCAGCAAAAGTGACCCTTCTCAAAGTAATTCTTCAAGAGGGTTTTATCGCCCTTTTTGAAGAAGAGCACCACCACACCCCTGTGCCATGCTTGTGGCGTTTGACCTTCTAGGATGACGGAGTTAAATAACTTCTGAAGGGCCCGTGAGGATTGGTGTACCACCCACCTTCAAAAGCTCTGCCGTAACCCAATCATCACCAGGCGCCTCGTTGTTCTTAAGCTGTTCGAGAACCATTCTAATCTCTCACAGGTGACTGGGTTTACGTATACAGCTTTCCGTAGAACCTCTCGATCTCTCCCAGCAACTCAGGTCTAGACGTGACGATTCTACCATCCTCAGTCTTCAGCTTCGTCAGTTGGCTCTGTCCAACAGACAGTTCTCTTGCAAACACTTTAGAGCCTTTGTTCCGCTCAATGGCTTCTTTAATACAATTTGTATTAAATTGGCGCGTGTCGCGAGTCAAATACTTTGAGATCTGTCTGTTGAGCTGCCGGTATCTGGTAGCATCATCAGAGGATGTCAGAACCATTTTCCGTCTTTCGTCCATAAGCGGCAGGGTATAGTCAGAGATCTTTTTGGTTCTGTTTGTACGGTGGCCTTGAAGACCTTAGACCCAGCCGTATGGACAGCTTCTACGAGCCTGTCGTGGTATGAGTCCACTTCCTCGCAATCTGCTAGGCATTTGAAACGGTTTTGCAGTTCGAGCTGAAAGGGTTCAGGGTTTTGGATGTGGATGGGTAAAGTCTACGCTCCGAGCGTAGACTTTATCAGTCGGGACCTCTGGAGCTTGACATTTAGGTTCAATGAGCCTCTCGCCAGTCTGTGATCGCTCCCGGTTTTAACCGTATTGATTACTGAGACGTAATTGAACATCTGTCTACTCGTCGACAAGATAAAGTCTATCTCGTTTTTTGTTTTACCATCGGGGCTTACCCAGGTCCATTTGCGGTTTTCCGGCTTCTTAAAAAAGGAGTTCGTCATAAAGAGTCCCTACTTCTCCATGAAGTCGGCCAACATTTGGCCCCGGGGATTCCGGTCTCCAGTTCCAAATTGCCCCACACTCAGCTCATTCCCGAATCGTTAACCCAGCTTCACGTTAAAGTCCCCCATGACCACAGTGAAATAAGAGTTCGAGGTATGTATGGCTCTAGAAATATCCTCAACATGACCTCAACCTCATCGTCGGAGTGCGTCGAAGTCGGCGCGTAAACCTTTATGACCTTCGACGAATACCGCTTGGTAATTCTTAGTATAAGGTATGCAACCCTAGTCGACACACTCTCGATTTTCACTATGTTGTGGACGAGGGACTTGTGGACTATGAACCCAACACCACCTTGGGACAGTTGGTCGCCCTTCCAGAAATAGAGCAGATTCCCGGATTTCAGGACTATCGTGTCCTCCCCCTCTCTTCGGACTTCAGATAATCCTATTATGTCCTAATGTAACCTCCTCAATTCTTCCTCCAGTTCGATCATCTTCTCGTCGGTCCGCAGCGTGCGTGTATTGTATATTGCCAGGGCCAGAGGTCGTCGGTTTTGGTAACGCGGAATCTGCCGGGGATTCTTAGCACCCCCTGCCCTGCCGTAACCACGGTTGTTACCACGGCTGGGAATAGCAGGGCTGCCGGAGACTGGGGGTCATGAACTGGGGGAAATGAAGGACACAATTAAACAATTGTGTCCTTCATTTGAGGGATCTGCCATTATCGCCACGCTTGGCAAACGGGTTGGCGATCGCAGTAAGGTAGACATTGGTACTCATGAGAACACTGCTGCCCATTCTCTGGTATATATATTCCCTCAGGACGACTTCTACGTCCCCCCGCGGGATGAGAGGGGGTGGCGATATTCTCTAGGCCATTACCACACAGCCACTAAGAGCCACTAAGTAGCTAAATATAATTCCTGAAGCACATATCGCCAAGGGCAGCATTGGCTCGAGAATGAGCTGCTCCCTCAAGAGTGGGGGTGGAAAAAATGAAGGTGATATCTTGGCGCCAAGAACAGCAAAAGATTTACCGGCACCGCAGGTTTTACTAAAAACAATATTTTGTCGCTGCACCAAGGATTGTAGCAGCAGCAAATGTGGATGTCGCAAAGCTATGCTGAAATGTTCTGCTGCGTGCCTTCATTGCCAAGGAAAATGCTTCAACGGCGTGTCTTTTAGCGAGGAAGACAACGAGAATGACCATGAAGATGATTGGGAGCCCTCTCAGCAAGAACCACTTACCACTGAGGAGGGCGAGGAAGAAGATACCACAGAAAATGACCTTTTGCCAGGACCCTCACGACCTAAGAGAATAAAAATGTGAATCATTCACAGAATTTGACTTAGAAACGAATATTTCAAAACTTTTTTTATTTGCACTTTTCCAGAGCCAGTAGTTCGAAAACGGATGGGATATGGAAAAGTATCAAAGTTATAGAAAATTTTAAAAGCTTTCATTTCATCTTAGAACATTTTTTGCTAAAACGCGAAATTTTTGAAATATTAGCGTAAAACCTAAAATTGAGGTCTTTGTCCCCCTCCCCTTTCTCCGCCTCACCTCCTGGACATCAGGACTTTTAGTACGTTTTCTCTCTAAGTACTTTGAACAAGTTTCTGAAGAAATCGCTCAGGTTCCCGCTCACGCACTCTACAACTACTTTATTAATGATACTATATACCGAAAAACTTCACACTCTCTACTTTGTTTATGACCATTGTATTTTATATTCAGGTAGTAATTATGATTTACTTCTTTTGCTCAAAAATTTAATAAAGTGTGTCTTGCTCAAATTTGCGGTCAGATTATTTTTATGAAGCGAATTAATTTCTATCGTATTATTTATTTCCATGTCAAAGTTATTTAACAGATTCTATGCCAAAACTATAGGGATGTCGTCTGCATACAAAGTGCATGTATAATGAGTTATATCGGGTATGACATTAATATAGAAAAGAAAAAGAGTCCATGCTTATTTACGAGATAGTAAATTGGCAATATTTAATTAGAGTTCCACTTTCCAGAATGGCATTTTTTTTTCTTTTACTGTTTTCTTTTTAATCTATATTTTTTAATCTGTGATATGATAATGAATAAATAAACATCCGGGCCAAATATCACGTTAATACAAGCAGCTCTTTAAGCTGAGAGATAAGTCAGTCATTGTTATTGTTATATGACTGCAAATTTCGCAATCTCGTGATTTCATTGAGAGATTTGATATCATGAAGATTGTTTAGTAGCTTGCGGTGGTACAGAGTACTTATAATTAAACCATCTAAAGACTTAACCTAGCTTTAAGAAAAATTCAAAATTCTATTCAATTCAAAATTAAAATGCACGAACTGAAATCGACAACGACTCGATTCAAAATTGTCCCTTGCAACTTGTGTACAGTTACAGCCCAACATAATATTAAAGGTAATATTTTTCTTCAAATTTTACCTTGTCCACAAAGCGCATGAAATTCATTTGTTTATAGTTCGATTCTCACACCAACCAAAGGGACGTTGTTCTTTATATCTTTGTCATTGCATTTACAACAATTCGATTTCGGTAGGTACCTACCTATATATAGTTTTTCAAGTGAAGTTAAGTACTAAATCGTTTGAAGTTGGAGATGGGCGATCGTGTTAGACGTTAGATACTTTAGGTAGTCCAATATAACTAATAGATACTTTAGTATATGTCCATCAACACTCACACGCACAGTCATACGAAGTTTTCGTCTTTTCGTCGTAAAAATTCTACTGTTTTAAAACCTATATATAGCTCCTAAACGGCCGATCTAATCGAAAAATGTTGAAAGAAAAATAAAATATTTTTTAAATACCTATTCAACGATACCCCACATGACATAGTTTGTTGACTTTAATTTTTATAATTTTCACATAATGGCGTCCAGTAGTCGCCATATTGAATTTTCACTAACGTCATGTCTTTAGTGACACTTTCCGGACTGAAAGGAATCGATTGACGTGCGAATCATTAAAATCGGCCCAGGCGTTTGGTCTGTATAGTGCTTCAAAGGAACATACATACATACATAGCCTGATAAACACATTACCCTTTGCGTCCCGCAGTCGGGTAAAAACTTACAGATTGTAGTATTTAGCACTAACACTAAAGCTAGAAACAAAACACAGGTCACAAAACAATCACGAAATAGCAGAAAAATAATATTATTTCACAGCGAACCTCCGACGCACTGAGCCGTAGCGTAGCGGGAAGGGAAGTGTGTGTGAACGATACACGCTGGCAGATCAAATTTAGGATTCCCTTGCTAACACCCTTCCGGAGGATGTAGGTATTATCTATCGGCTTTGTTTTCTAGAAACATGGCCGACTGATATGTTCACAGTTGCATGTGAAAGTTGCATTGCGAAATATGCTATAAAAATAAAAAAGCAATTCATTCACACAAAGTACACCCACACTTAAGACTTTTAGACGCTATACAAATAGCTGTTTTAAGCTGAAATCAAACCCGGCACACGAAACACGTAAACGCGTTGATTATAGAGGCACCTTAACTAATACGCTACACTCTTTCTGCCTAAGAGTCCAAATAGTAATTACTGTTTTATAAACCACCCAACATACGGCCGTGTGGTTCCGGCCCAGAAAGAATAGTCCACCCCGTATCATCCCGTGGGTGTCGTAAAAGGCGACTAAGGTATAAAACAGGCAGCAGCGCCTCCTGTGGACTAGCTACCACCTAACTGCGGTCACCAACTCGCATGCCAAGCACGGTGACTATGGCAAACCCCTCCAAATGGCAACGTTATAGAACCCTTTGGGGGAGGCCTATGTCCAGCAGCGGACGATTTCAGGCTGATGATGAAACCATACAATCGATTTCCACATTTCTAAAGACTAAAACAACCGAGTAGAACATATTAATACCGTTTCAAAATATTTCCCTCGCAATTAGGACGACGATTTACCAAAATCGTTTGACAAAAAATGCAGAAGTCGCCTAACTTACGTACACCATACCTAAACAGAAAGAAAAATTGCAGTTGAATTGATAACCTTTTGAAAAATGTTCTTAGTCCTGACCTGCAAGTGCATATCTGTCATCAATAGTTCATTTACTAGATATTGAGTTAATACCCAATGGACTCGACCGTTGGCGGTTCCACGCCCGCATTACGAACATTCAACTTTTCCACTGAAAAAGTTAAATGGCGTGGAATAAAGCATCGGTAATAGAAAATGGACGACAATCCTCATTTCCTTGTTCTATATTCAGATTAATGTCGAGGCGTGTCATATAAAGTAGGTATCGACAGGTAAGTAGGTACTACGTAATGTACTCCTGGTGGAATTTCGGCTACGGCTGCCAGTTTCAATGGAAACTAGCCATCCGCGCGGGACTTATTACTGCACAAGTGTGTGTGCAAACACAAGGGCACTTTCTAAACCATCACTCTCGTGATCCGTTGGGACGACTGGACTGGGCAACCAGAGGACCGGAAAAAGGTCAGGTACATGGCTAACGACTTTACGTGCTCTTCGAAACATGTGTAAATACTGCCAACCCCCAAACTTCGGGCTGACTGAGAAATTTGTCTTTTAGAGAAAAATCCCAAAAATCACCGACCCGGGATTTGAATCCAGGACGTCATTATCTGCGGTTGAACACGCTACCGATCGACCAACGAAGCAGGCAGGTACTGCAGGAACACACGTCATCAGTAGGTACTAGAAGATAGTTAACCATAAGCAACAACTTTTGATAATATGTTAGATTTTATTTTCATACAAAAATAAGTAAGTATTAATTTTATTTCACGCTTGAATGTTTATAACTTTACGAGCATCGAAATGACGCTAAAACGCGCGCGTGCCAAACGGTGCGTCGTTCGCGCGTCGTCCTTTCGTGTATGTATGAAACATAGACCAACAAATGTTAAGGCAGTACATCAAAACCTTTTAAAATCATTTTTATTTCATGTATTTAGTTATGCCCGTACTCTTAGAACAAAAGTAGTTGCATTTTTTTTTTTTAATAATTTAATCTCTTAAATTATTCACATTACAAAACAATGTAACGAAATCGCCAAACTGTTGCCAGTTTGTTGGCGATAATGGCGCTCTTACATATTACTTTTATACACATTATATATTTATACCTTTTTTTTAAATACCTACATATACCTACATATTTTTATTTTAGGTACTACTTTTTCAGTCTTTTTTTAAATGATACAGCACTTATATTATCATCTTTGGACGAGTTCCTTATAAAATCTATGTTATTAAATATTGTTGGAGTTAAATATTGCCTAGTTCTATTACCATTATAATTTTTTACATAAGGTATTAAAAATTTTCCCTGAACATCATTCCTAGTATTATATTTGTGATTTATTGGCTCTTTGTATTCATTTATTTTATATTGTTCTAATGCTATCAAGTATTCTACTTTATCATGTACTGGTATTATATTACAAAACTTTAATAAATTGTCATAATTCTGCTTGTATTTTAACTTAACTTTCTTTCGAACAAGGTACTTACTTAGTCTAATCTGTAGTTGTTTAATTAAATCTAATTGCGTTTTAAATGTAAGTCCATAACTACTTAAGCCATAACTAATTAGTGAGTCTGCAAGTGCGAAGTATAACACATGTAATACTTTCTTATTAAAAAATTTACTGAGGTGAAAGAATTTACCCAAGATGGATCGCAGCTTAGAACTTATGATGTCAGCAACTTAGTCCTACGGGGTTATTGGTGTTTTACAAATAACCCTGTGTTATTAAATATAAAACAGGATAGCTTTTTAATCTCCACGTATTTTTTTTTGTCATAAGAATCAATAATAGAACTTATTCTCATTTATTGTTTAATACGTTTATTAATTTTTTTATCCGACTTGAATTCAGCAAAATAGGGACACAGTCGTAATATGAATTTGACTAAAACTCACGCGACAAGGACGGTACTCTGAAATATATTACCAAAGATTAGGTAATATATTGATTTCAACGTAAGACCAAACAGGATGGCCTATTAAGCACACACATGTAAGTAAATACGAGGAACGACGGCGCTCACATTGTAAAACTATTTGGTATTGGTCTTAGTGGTGATTCCAATGAGAGTTCAATAGGGGATCAGACTGATAATGAATTTATTAAAGACAGCAAACTTGTGAGAAATAGCAATTTTTTTTATTTAAAGTCAACGCCCGCACTAGGGAATCTAATCCCTGTGTCGTGGGGTACTTTACAAACATATAATCAACGGACACAAATTACATACAACTATTTATGGGTCACACAATTAGTTGTCTGGCCCGGGACTCGAACCCGCGACACGAAGCGGCAAGGCGTGTCTTAGCCGCTGCGCTCCACGTGCAGTCAAAAACAAAACACTTAATACTTAAAATTGACTTAAAAGTTTTTAGACATACTTATTCGTTTTAGGGCGGGGATAGAGCAAGGATGCTGTGGCAAAATAAATGTTAGTATGAACCTTCTATGGCTCCACTACAAGTGACGTCATTATGTTGTATATAGCTCGTTCTTTATCCATCATAATTTCTAAACGCTTATAACTTTGTTAGTTTTAAGGTAATTTGAATTTTGTTTCAGTACACATTTTACATCACGCAACTCTACAGTCATCATGTCAGCCGAATTATATCCACTGCTTGACAAGAGCCTCCCCCAAGAATGGAACGATATACCATCATCTCCACGCTTGGCAGACGGGTTAATGATCGCAGTAATATGGTCATAGTACCCAGAAGAACACTGTTGCCCGTTCTCTAGTAGGTAGGTTTATGTTCCCTCGGGACGACTTCTGCGCCCCTCACGGGATGAGGTGGGGTGACAATATTATTTTTGGCCGTCAGCCACACAGCCACTCAACAGTACTGGATTTTATCTCGCCATTACAAAGGGTAAAACAAGCAAGCGAACTAGACAGAGGTAGCAATCTCACTAAACCTACTTATCTATCATTAGTGTACCTAGTCGCATAAACACTCCTATCTGCCTAAACGATCCTGGCACAGCTAATTACTTATTCATTTAAAAAAGTTAGCATTTCGCAAGATGAAATTAAACTTCAGCTATTTGTGGGATCTGTATGTAATTAGGTCACCACTTAACACATTTTGTGCCGAATTTAACGTTCTATGTCAAACAGCCCGAGAAAACATGCTAGAGATAAGCGAGCAGAATGCGACGTATATAGTAGTACATTCTTAAGAGTTTACAAAGTAGAACAAACATTGCTAAGAACTGCCGAAAAGTCTTGCAAACCAGGGACATCGTGCATTAGAGGAATACCAGAGACTCTACCCAGGCGCTTAATTAGATCGACGGCAGTATAGATATACCTAATTATTGGTGTTATTATCTATTTAAGCATGTATTTACAAAAAAAGTAGTATATGTAGTATATCAGTTATCTGGTTTCCATAATACAAGCTATGCTTAGTTTGGGATCACCTGACCGTGTGTAATAAATGTCCCAGGATATTATTATACGAGCAGACGATTCAACCACCCAAATAACGATGACAATAATGTCAGGACTACAATATACATATATCTTCATTTTTTGCCGCGTGATATTAGATTAAGCGATCGTATCTAAAGCACACAGCTAGGTACTGTAACTCCGGAGTACTTTCATCTCAATTAACTTTATCATTCTACTAAATTCTACTGCGAGAAGTGACCCAGTGACCTAACAATTTTAAACAGTTTCAACACATATAGCGCTACATGAGATCTACTTCAACTCGTAAAAAATAGAACGTGCCAATGTTTATATTTACTTTCATAGGCACTTCAGTTGTAGCGTGCGGAAAAGGTCAAGAATCAGTTCCACATGAGCGGTCGTCGGATTCTATTCCAATACCCACGCAACAACGCGGGGCGTCTTGCAATGAAACGAATGAAATCCTACCTACTGTTCCTATAATTGGATACGAGTACTTACCTACAAATCCAAATTGGTAAACGTACTTATTTCCATTATAATGGTGCCGATGGCAATTCTAACCATACATTATAATAACACATGTAGCAACAGAAGCTACGCGCTCCAAACGCCCTCCGGAAATTAACATTTTCTAAAGCGCTTGCAAATGAAGGCGCTCACACATCGAAATGACTTTTCAAAGTCTTTGTTACATCTACACATTCCTCATGAATTCTACTTTTACATGAACTCTAGGATATCTATGTTAAAAAAAATATCAAACACATTATTGAAACCTTTTAATTTAACGCTATTTGCTTAACACTCAAGCCAGATTCAATAAAGAAGCAAAGGAATTTGATAGATATTCATAACGCAAAGGAAAGGAAGCACAATCAGATTTTCATTGGAGATTCTAAACGGCGCTCGTGGGCCGAGGGAGGGGGCGGAGAAATGAATACTTATTGCGAAAATGAAGCGGGCCATTAATGAACGCCAGCTCCGGTGAACCGATCGCCCGCGATTTAATTCCCTTCGAAAAATATTCAATAAACGCCGCAAAGACCCTAGCAGGATCATCCGCAAACAGGCGGAATCCAATGGAGTAGAAAAATTGCATAGACAGGGGAAAATTCATACTTTATCAAAGAGAGAGTAATCCTTATAAATCTTTCTTTGCCACTGAATGGTTGTTTCTACCATTTCTTGAATTACTTTTGAAAGGAGACATTAGTGACATATTAGAAACGCTTCGTAACGCAGACAGATATTGGTTCTCCTAAAAGGATTTTTATGAGAGCTAGGTACTTAATAAACAAGATTATTCGCATCGACTTTTAGAAAAACTTACTTTTACAATGTTCACAATAAGAAAGAATCATCTATTACGGTCCATTGTTGAGTGCTCCCGCAATAAGTATGTTTCGATTTTCCTCTTTGTGTACATAGAACTTTAGTTTAAGATTCTTTTCTCATACATATTTTTATATTTTATGTGCGTACCCTCATTTTTCATTCCCATGCAGTAGGCACATACATTGACCCTATCCATAATAAAAAGTTACGTGTTGTTGGGTTCATAAATAAAATAAAGACATTCCTTAAAAGTAATTTATTTTACATATCTTTTAGAGCTTTTACTATACAAATGTTATACAACAATTCGTTTTGTAACTTGGACCACGCTTTTATCGCAGTCTCTTCAAGCGGAACTAAAGTGTCCCGAAGCTCCTCATTTTGAGCGATCACCTTAGTGTGCATCTTTAAAAACAAACTCATATACGACTGCGCTAATTCAAAATCCCTGTTACTTTTTAACATGACGTCTAACATATGTAGGAATTGTTTCATAACGTCTAAACTGCCGCCGGCGTCCGGAGCCATACTCGTCACTTCTGCTTCAATAGCTGCCGGCGAAAGCGTTTTCAATTTCTCTACACATTTCTCATAATTTTCGTCGTTTTTACAGGCGACTAATTTCTTTGCGAATACTGTCAATGTTGATAAAGATTCTGGTATTAATAACTTCGTGCCCCCATTGTTGTCCTTATCTCTTTCCAAGTCGAATTCTAATTCGAGGCTCGGTATTGTTGGTAAAAAGAAGGGCGCTGACTTAGGCACTGTCAATGGAGTTTTAGGTTTGTTTCGTTTCTTCACAACATCGAGATGTAAGAGATTTAGCCATCGGGAAGTGGGTTGGTCTGACAATGTGATCAACTCCTCGCTTATTTGTATAGGAGACTTGTATTCGGACTCTTCTCCTAGGTCAATTGTTCCTATATCGTCGATATCAGGTTTTTCTGGTGCCGTACTTGGTAATTCTGTAAGAAAATTAAATTTTAAATATAATAATAATATGCTGGGGCATTATTCACTCATGGCCATCTGATCCCAAACATACTTATATAGATCAGACTAAGGATAAACAGACATCTTCATGCACACAAATATCGGTCCTGGGTGGGAATCGAACCTGCGGAGCGGCGTGAAAGGCAAGCATTTACCAACCACGGGAACCAGCCCGTCAATAATATACAGGAATCAAACATAAGGAAGGAATTATTAAAAACACGTAGCCCATACTTACTCAATTTGGGTATACGAATTTCATTTTTGTCTATAGGTTTGAGGAAAATTCTTTCATACAACATTCTATTTGCCCATAAGAATACGCCGAGTTCACCGACATGTGTCGTCGCCATAAAATCACCCGTTGGAGACATGCTTAGCGATGTGCATGGCTGTTCCACCTTAGAAACACAAAATAAATCAACAACACGTAAAATCGAAGTATAATAATGTAACAAATGTGATCTATTTCAATGGAGTAGTGAAGTGAAATAAAAGTACTTATTTGAGATTTTGTTCAGCAGTATCATATCATTGATTTTAAAGATCGTGTCTGCTAGCAAATGACATTATGAGAGTGAGGTGTAAATAATCCACTTGTTTGCGGACAAACTTGTGCACTACAATATGTCCCACGCAGATGTCTAGTCTCTATTGAGTCTGGCCGCCGTGGCCGAAAGTATATATAGCAAAAGTTTAAGTAAGGTAAACAAATACAAATATAATCAAACTAGCTGTGCCCCGCGGTTTTACCCGCGTTAAACTTTCTAAATTATAGCCTTTGTGTTCCAGTTCGATGTAATCCAGGGTGTCTGCTACCTCTATACCAAATTTTAATTAAATCGCTCAAGCCGTTGAGACGTGAAGAAGTAACAAACATACACACTCACACACTGCCGTTATAATATTACTGTGATGCCGTTTCTTATAATCATTGATTTAGTACCTAAGAACTTGACTAGATATCAAATAGTTTCATATTTCACCTCACCCCGTCATTGAAATGGATCTCGCTTTATTTTTACTTACAGAAAATATATCAACTAATTTAGCACTCGGTATATCCCAAGTACAAATGGTACAATCCATTGAAGCACTAATCAGCCACCTACAATGAAAAATAAGAGAGTAATTAATATTACGAGGCAGATTTTCCGCAAACATAATTTAGTAAGCTCAGTAAAAACTCTTTTTAGTGTTGAAACATTTAATTAGTATTTACAACAGACTATCAGCGAAACGTAGAATACCTAAAATTTTATTCATTATTAAAAAAGAAGCATTCGCTTTGTTCTGGGGGCGTAGAAATCGTCCCGAGGGAATGCCTGCCAGAGAACGGGCAGCAGCGTTTTTGTTTGAACTATGACCATCCAACTGCGATCGTCAACACGTCTGTCAAGCGTGGCGATTATGGCATATCCCACCATTCTATGGGGAGGCTTTTGTCCAGCAGTGAAATTTGCCAGCGTAATTTGGCTAACATGATGATTCGCTTCGGGAATTATGTTTGTCCTCTTATGGATGACCATACATACATTTCAGGATGTTATCTGATACCGTCCAATCGGATTATATGTGTGTAAGTGTATAGAGAGTGCACCTGTTTGCGGACACACTTGTAGACTCTATACTATGTCCCGCATAGGTTGTATTTTTTTTAACTTTTTTATCTTAAAAAAGACAACGTCCGCACTAGGGAATCTAGTCCCTGCGTCGCGGGGTACTTTACAAACATATAATAAACGGACACAAATTACAACAACAACTATTTATGGGCGACACAAATAGTTGTCCGGCGCGGGACTCAAACCCGCGAGACGAAGCGGCGCGGCGAGGCGACTGTTTTAACCGCTGCGACATAGCCGAAATTTAACCCGGATGATCCTCATCATCAGCCTGATACCGTTCACAGCTGGATATAGGCCTCTCCTACAATTTTTTATAACGTTGCCATTTGGAGGGATTTGCCGTAGTCGCGGTTAGGAGGTAGCTCGTATAGGTGGCGGTGCTATATATACATACTGGCTATGCCCCGCGGTTTCACCCGCGTTAAAGTAGTTTTGGCGTAAAAGAATAACAAACATACATCCATACATCCTACTCAGAAACGTTCGCATTTATAATATTAGTAGGATGTACACACATCAACACAATCTAGGGATATTGAACATTTCATTGATTATCTAGAAAACTATAAACATTTTGTTATGACTGTAAATGGAAGAATTAAAGATAATTTCATGGCCGATATTTAAACATTAACAACACGATGCGATTTTGTTTTTCTAATTAATAAAAGTCTTAAATTAATTAAGCCATAGAAAATTACTGAGTGAACAAAAACATTTTATTCTTATAAAATTATTCAATCGAATTAAATGAATAAAAATCTTACCAAATCTGATAATCAGTAATCGGTATTTCCTCCTCTAACATTAATCACACAGCGGCAACGATTTTCCATACTTAAAATTAAGGTGTCAATGTCTTGCTGGGGTATGCAGTCCCAAGTTCTTTTTAAATGTTCGAAAAGTTGTTCTTCTGTTGTCAAGTTGGGCGGAAAATCCCTCAATGCTCTTCGCTGTAACATGTCCCAGGCGTGTTCAATTGGGTTTAAGTCTGGCGACTGTGGAGGCCAATCTAATACCTGAACATCGTGTTCTCGAAGGGCGGCCCTCACCAGCCGCGCTGTATGGGAAGGTGCATTGTCATGCATGAGCTGAAATTCTTGCCCCGTTAGGGCCCTGAGCGGGACAATGACACGTTCTACTACCTCCTCACGGTATCTATGGGCAGTCATGCTGCCCTGAATCCAAATGAGTTGGGTTCGTCCGCCGATTCGTATTCCTGCCCACACCATAATTGTCCCGCCTTGGTAAGAGTGGACCTCCTGTGGATGTCGGAGACGGCTGACCCTGCCTGGAGTTCTCCAAACGCGTGTTCGTCTCGAATCTGGATGAAATCCATAGCGGGACTCATCAGTGAACAGCACCAATGACCATTGTTGATCACTCCATGTCAAATGTTCTTGAGCCCATAAAAGTCGCCTACCGCGATTGCCACGTCGCAGCGCTGGGACTCGTAGCGGTCTGCGAGCATGAAGACCAACTTCATGCAGCCTCCTTCGCACGGTTTGGTCGCTCACCAGCAGCTGCTGACCCTCCTGGAGCCTTTGCACTAGTTGCATCGCTGTGATATTGGGTAGTCTTCTGGCGGTCATTTGGAGAAATCGATCCTGTCTCTGAGTGGTAACACGATATCTACCTGTGTGCCGTTCTGCCACATCTCCAGTAGCGCGATAACGTGACCACAGCCTGGATACCACATTTTGGCTTGTGCCCAGAGACTCAGCAACGACGCGTTGAATAGCACCGTTTTGTAACATGCCAACTGCCCGTAACATTTCATCTCGACTCAAATGATGGCGTGGCATGACGCTAAAAAGCTTACACAACCAATTGAGAAAAGAAAATAAAACAATTTATCAGGTTTTCTTCAATTAACACGCAAAAAAAATTTTAATGCAACTTCTTGAAATTAGATACAACTCAAGATTGCGCTGTGCTTTGCGTGTTTTCATTTGTTTCTCATTTTAATTTTTAAATTTTGAATAAAGAATAGACAAGGTTTAAATCTGTAAATAAACTTTTTAAGGAAACTAAATAGGTTTTAAACAATAAAGCCATGTTTGATTTCAAAATAACGTATCCCTAGACTTTGTTGATGTGTGTACCTCTAGCGGTTTTGGCAGTGCACGCCGGAATAGCTCGCAGATGGTAGATTTTTTCCTACTTACTTGACACTTATCGTCATATTTTGGACAATTCACACAATATCTTTATAAATTATAGCCTATGCGTTATTCTGATGTATATATTACTGTAAAGTTTCATTAAAATGCATTCAGTCGTTTTTACGTGAAAGAGTCACAAACATCCATCCATCCATACAAACTTTCGCGTTTATAATATTAATATTATATGGAGTGGTTATTCTTTCTGGGCCGGAATGAATATCTACAAGGTCCAGAATTAATAAAAGGGCCACTCTACCCGGAGGATATTAATGAGAAACAATCAGAGCCATTACTGCACCAGGGTACAGGCTAGCAAGCCGCGCATAGAACTCATGAGAGAAAACCTCCAACGAGTCCATAGCGCGGCAGCAATCCTGCAGTCTAAGAATGGTTTGTCTTCATCATTTTGTTTCACATAAATATATTGAGTAAGGATCCCAAATAGATTGGTTAAGTATTAAGAATTTAAGACCAGAATTTAATTGCATTCTGCATTAGCCCATGCTCTCCGCCACCTAACGCCGCGCGCGCCGTGCACAATAAAATCAGCGTAATAAAGTTGAATACTGCCTTAATTATACATTTCCCAAACACTACCAGTTTCACATCATTACTTGTATTAATTTTGCGGGGCCCTAGACGTGAGTAAGGTCATCAGAAATTCTCATGTGTGTTGCAAGCGTCATAGGTTACGTTGACCCCTTAGCAACAGGTGGGCCGTGTACTTCTTAGCCAACCAGTAGAATACTGTTAAGTGTAGTGCAGTGTATTTGATAGATTTTTTAACGTGCCATTGTATGAGATATCAAGGAATAGAATATTAGATTACTTATTAAACGAAAGCGAGTACAAAACTATTAATAATTGATTTAGTAATTAACATTCCATATTATATTTTCAATCGTTGGGACTGCAAAGCTTAATAAATTCATTAATCTTACCTGCTCTGAGTATCAAATTCAATGTCAGTTATTCTTCCATCGTGGCCCTCGAATTTCCTCACGATATTCATAGTGTCGATATCAATAAGCGTAATTGAAAAATCCTCATTTGCAAGAGCCAGTAGTCCACTGTCTCGGTGACATTTTGTACTAGACACAGATTCTGCTAATCTCATTACATGGTAAGGCGTTGTAGCTATAAAGACAAAAAGATGTTAGGATATGGTAATTTAGTTAATAATATAGATTCAATGCTTATGAGACTGCCTTTCAACATATTTTTTTATTTTATTATTAGGGAATACACACAGTTACACATTGTATAAAATTATAGTATAAACAAATATTTTAAACTGCTTGAGTCAAAAAGAAAAGTTTAAAATTACAAATAATGCTTTCATATGTATTAGAATCTTGCTTAACTAAAGCAAATTATTATATACCTATTAATTATATACCATGAGAGTAATTTCCTGTAACTGAAGATGCACAAGATCTTTTTACCATGACAATGTATTTATTTTATTTATTTATATGCATGGTGTAATCTTTATGGAAATCCTAATAAAACAAAATAAAAAAAAATTGATAACACAACAATCAGAGCCATAAGTGCACCATTGTTACAGGAAAGCAAGCAGCACATAGAATAAGTAAAAAGAAACCTCCAACTCATCCATAGTGCTTACTCATCTAGACCGCCTCTATGGGCGAAATTTAACTTGGGGACATTAATGCAAAACAATCAGAGCCATTACTGCACCAGGGTACAGGCTAGCAAGCCGCACATGGAACTCATGAGAGAAAACCTCCCAATCGTCCATAGCGCGGCAGCAGTCCTGCAGTCTAAGAATGGTTTGTCTTCATCACTTTGTTTAACGTATAATATACTACAAAATAAATTATTATATATAATATTATTATTATATATATAATTATATACAAAATATAATATACTACGAAATTCCATGATACATATATTATTTAAATAAATATGATCTAAAATTCAATAGTGACATATAGTTCAGTTAATATATTAAAGTAGTATATATTCAACTCACCTGACTTAAAATTCCAAAATTTCAATTTGTCATCAGCAGCAACTGTCATTAGCCTCTGGTTACAAAGATCTGTTTCAACACCTCTGAGTGCGCCTTTATGAGCTAATCGTTTTTCTTTACCATAAAATCCTCGATGCAAACCAGACTGCATATTGAATTTGTGTACTTGACCATTGCTGTAACCTGCACAAAAACGTGTTTCCCATTTCAGATATCAAGCATTTCAGTTATGCATGAATTTCAATATTTAAAACCAAGCGATGCATAGCAAATCAAAGAGCCTTTGACTATCCTTCTATTAAATAATTGATTTTACATTTATGATCTGGATATGACGTATGTGAATTAGATCGAATTCACAAGTCTATGCTAAGGGTTTATTGATACCAACCTGTTGAATGGACCATCTGTAATACCTAAAAATATTTACAACACTTGTCCAGGGGCTCTACCGGCTATGTCGCCGAACTTCGTTTTCGTGAATGGCGTTTAAATAAATAAAGGTGAAAAATGACTTAATCAATCGTTAAATCGGCTTCAACGTTGACAATCGACTCCGGACCATTTATGACGTCACATGTGGTCATGGAAGCCGATTTAACGATTTATTTAGCAATTTTTAACCTTTATTTGAACGCCATTCACGAAAACGATGTTCGGCGACTTAGCCGGTAAAGCCCCAGGCTGGACATTTTTTTTATGATGTGATAATTAGCTGTTACGTGAATAGAGGCAGGCAGGGCCCCAAGCCATTTATCAAATAAGATTACAAACTCAGTAAGCTGCGAAAAACGGCACCCCATTTGGGCTTCGAACATTAACTGACGTAGAGATGCATGAGAGGGTCGATTTTTGAGAATGTTTTGTGCAACTGTTGCTGAACGTTAATACGCGAAGATTAATTGCCGGTAGGTCTAAAGGCCCTGGAGGGCGATGGTAGTCGCGACACTTTCACGTTCATACTCTCGGCCCGCGAGTGTTGCGAATGTTTTTATTGCGAACGTAATATGGGACGCCCATGGCAAGTTATAAGAACTGTTTTTAAGTGTATAGAGCAGATATATAAACAAGGTTGGACATTCAATGTTTGAAAAGCATGTTGCTTATCCATATAACAATTTAATTCAATCCATATTACAATCTAGGAAATACTCGAGATTTATTAAGTAATATCTTGATGGATGCACTTACGAGCAACCATAAAAACTGCAGTTTAGAAAAGTACAGTCAGCATTGGCTAAAAACGGCGGTACTTAATAAGTCATAGTCAAAGTAATTAAGTTAGTGTATTAAATTTGAATTTTATAGCATTACTTGCAATGCAGAGTATTAATCTAATCTCAAAAGTCGGCCATGTTTCTAAAAATCAAAGGTGATGGATAGGAAGGGTGTTAGCAAAAAATCCTAAATTTGATCTGCCAGTGTGTATCGTTCTTAGCTTAACGCAGACCACCTACCCTGCATTGGTAGATGGTGCTGGTTCGAGAACAGCTGGACGATAAATATAGGATTTCCCATTTCTGATAAAGTTCGTACAAGTGTTAACATAAATGTCTTACCAATAACCACAAAATTTCCGCAGTGTGTGACAGTTAAACATGTAGCAGTAACTCCCTTGTCTGTGTCGGGTGGCTTCAACTTATGGTCACCCATGCGCATCTTGTTATAGGACCACGTAGTAGCAACAAAGAATCCTTTGTGCAGTGATGCAATACTGTCCCATTGCTTGTCTCTTTGCATACAAGAGCTTAGTTTTGTGATGGGTGGCAATGTTAGATGGTCTATTTCAAGTCGCTCTGAAATATATTTTTCATGTTACTTCAATTTGATTGGCCCTAATATTGCCTAATGGTGAACACAAAGACATCAGACTGTATGTAATTCTATATATAAATTCTTTAATGGTCATTCAAGTTATCCAGTCATGATATACAGAGAAAATGTGTTCACTTTTCAGTGCAGGGCTAGGTAATAATAATATAGAGAACCAAATTGGTGTTCCATTTTAAGCACCATGTTGCAGCTTTTTCTAATGCTGGAGTAGAAATTTAGGTCATTCCACTATCATGGTATGAAAACCTAAAACCAAATTAATTATAAGGAAATTAATTATATTGCTTTCTACTTACTTTTCTTCTTAGATGCTTTTCGATTATGTGAAGCTTTCCCTAGACTTTTATTAAATGTTTCTGACACAGTGTTCATGATGTGAAGACTACTGTCACTGCCTGCAGCCAACAAGTTGTGTCCAGTCGGCTCACAGTGGCAAACCATGTTTGGTGGCTGGGAATGCCCTTCTCTGAAAGCAGAATAATTTTTAATACCATTGTTAAGGAAATCTTGCTAGAAAAAAAATATTTTGTAACAGCCAGAATCATGTGTTGTATTTTTTTTATACTATAATGTCAGATGTCATGCAATGGTGCTCTGTGGGTATTACCCTTAGACTTATTAGCTACTTGCCATCCAACATAAATTCAACCACAAATAGTGAAAAGTTTTGTTGCTTTTATAATACACATTAAGGAAATCTAATTTATTGTTTTTTATTCCACACTATCCACACACAATATTGCCCATGTCATGTGAGAATTGATAATATAGAGTACTTATAAAGAAATTTGGCCTAACTATAAATAAAATACTGATGGACTAAAACAAAAGTCGGTAAAATTTTACACTATTGTTGCAATGTAATGAGAATGCCTTCTATCTACACCTCATCACAGTAAATGTTATAATTCATTATCTGATGCTTATTACTCTTACCTTTTTCTCAAAAGTCTAGCTCCACCATCAGGCATGTCAAATATCCATAATTTTAATGAATTATCTTCAGAGTTTGTTACCATCAAGGGCTCCGACATTAAACATTTTAACCCAACAATTTTAGAGTAATGAGCAGATTGTAGTTGAGACAATACCCTTCTTTCTTCCAGATCCCACATAACAATATGTCCTTCTGTACTACCAGTAACCATTACTGGGGCACCATCCAGTCTAAATGACAAACTACTGACCATACCCCAATCATGAACAAACTCCATTACATTCTGATCAAATTTCAAATTATGTAAAAGAATTTTCCCATTAGCTAGAGCTACGGCCACCACGTCGACGGCCGGCGCTGGCTCTGTCACCGTCACAGGAGAGTCCCAACCTTGAAATGTAAACACTAATTTTGAAGTGCGAACATTCCACAACTGCAGCTGTCCTTGCTGACTCCCAAGCAGTACCTTGTTCAAATACGTTGGCGGATGACATAGCGTGGTAATTTTAAATTGTTCCTCGTCAAAACCCAGCTCAAGGAACTCTGATTCTTCTTTAATATCAAAGATTTTTAGCACATTATCTTCATCTACAGAAATTATGTGAATGCCAAAGGGAAACATTAAGTGTATTGGTGCATTGTGACCTTTGTAAACGTGTTTTAGTTCACAACCACGTCTCCATGCGTAAATGTTGTTCTCACTAGCTGTGTACACATGATAGCTGTCTCCGCTCATACATGTTATAGGCCCAGGGTGCTCACCGCTGACGCTCAGTAAACGAAACTTATCACATCCATAGGTATGAAACCACTTTCCTACACTCGTACATAATAGAGTTTCGCCTCTTCTTTTGATAAATCTGGCCACGAACGGCACATGTGTGCTAACATAACCTAAAACTCTGGCGCCGGTGAATATCCGACTACTTGAACCCTCCGGCATTGTGGAAAGCACTTAAGCACATATAATCATTTATTTTTAAACTTCCAGTTAAAGAAAACTTAAAAGGATTTCTAAAATGTTCATTTACAGAACAAGCACGCGTATTTGTTATTGACCATTTTGACAGATAAACGTCATTTCATTGGTAGTATTGCCAGTTCCGACTGTACAAATAAGATGAACTGATAAAGTCGCTGATGATCTGTGGAAAAGATTTGGAAACTTTGGAAAAAAGGCTTTTGAAAAGAACTGCTTGCTTACTCGAATCCGCATTAGCTTTGTGACTTCTCCATATACAGCTTAGAAAAAGGCTTGTATAGCAAAATGGCTTTGTAGCATATTTATTAGGTGCATTTGTTTATATAACTAGCGTCATTGAAATGACATACTTGTAATGACTCTTGTATTTTGTTTTAAAATAAAATCACATTCTTTAAGGTCGATTGGGCATGCATATTGCATGTTCTAACCTATTACGGATTCTGGTAATGGATACTGTCCAAAGAGGCAAAGATGAGACGACTGCTCCTGCGCAAAAGGCGTTGCGTGTCACTAAAAAATACTATATGAGGCATATAGTCGTGTGGCAGTATAGGCACGTGTGGCGCAGCGGCTAAGACAGTCGCCTCGCCGCTTAGTGTCGCGAAATGAGATTTATTAATACACAACTTCACTGCACAGGAAGGTATTTTTGAAGTTATACTTCTTTTGGCGCGATGGAGAAAAATGATGAGAGTTAATTTTTACGATGCGCGCGCACACCGACACCAAAAAATTTAACAGCATGAAGTTAGTTCTAGGTGGTATGACAGTGAATTTTTACGATGCGCGCGCATCGTAAAAATAACAGCATGAAGTTAGTTCTAGGTGGTATGAAAATTGATAACTATGTTCAAGTTGTATATTAAGAAGTATAACTTCTAACGCGTGTACATAAGTACACACAAGTTTTTTTTTTTTATTAAACACGTGGAAACCAATAACTGTCAGACAACAATTGATGGCTGTTGTGCGCAAACTAAAAAGGTCGTGGCACAATTTTTAAGCTCCCGCCTACCGCGGCACAATCTGCGTTGGGTCATTTTTGCGAGCTAGGAATGCTTCCATGTTTTTTTGCGTTCACTGACCGGGTAATAGCGAGAACTCGAACCATCTAGAATGACTACTAACCACTTCGAGCATTTAGATGTCAATGCTCGAAGACCAACCATGTGGCCGCGCCGGAGGGTATCCTCTTTAGGGTTCGAAGATCGAATTTGAGCGGTTACTGAAGTGTGAATATATGAGAGCTTTGTTTTTAGGTAGGTTTTATGAAACTTTCGGTCAACCTTAATATCCTAAAACACGAGCCGATTGAAGATCGAAATTAAAGACACGAATGCAAACAAATGGTCACGTTGGACGTATACTTGATGAACTAAATGTTCGATATTTACAAGCGTTATTCAATTCATATGACAAAAAGACAGCGGCGCCTCAAGTGTACTAACTTTTACCTAACTGCAGTCACAAACTCGCATGCCTAGCGCCGTGACTACCGCAAATCCCTCCTTACGGCAACGTTTTAGAAACCTTTGGGGGAGGCCTATGTCTCGCATTGGAGGATATCATTATTTTACTACATCGTGTCTGAATGGTAGTCTTGTGTTAAGGTAAGCGTTCAATACTAAAGTTTATAAGGGCGAGTGATCTGCCTAGCACGCCATGGTACGACTACATTTCCGTGGTGATAGGCACATTTTGGTTTATTATGAATGATTTGAACCTTTATTAGTAGATAGGTCAAATTTGCCCCAACTGAGAAGACCCAGCGAAACAAACCCATGTGGTTTATATACTGCCGGTTTCATCACATCCCAGTTGAGACAACATACATATTTATGTAGGTAGGAGATTAATTACAATCGGATGTTTGGAAAAGAAACCATAATATATTATAATATACTTATATTTCAATTAAGATATAAACACACTACACAATATTTTATAGAAGTCCTTGACGCTTCAAGTCCTCGTACGTCTTACGGTTAACGACATTGCCCAGCGAATCTTCAAACTCTTCATCATTCTCTGCCACAAACCTCTCATTTTCTTTCTGGTGCTTGATTTTCTCCCACACTGAAAATCAAAAGGATTTTTAATATCTCAAAGCACTGAGACAAACATAGGGGGAGCAGTTGGGTTCTTATATTGTTATCATCATCATCATCATCATGGCAGCCAAAGTACGTCCACAGCTGGACAAAAGCCTCCCCAAATAATGAGGGGATATGCCATAATTGCCACGCTTGGCGATCGTAATTATTTTTATAATTATGGTATTTTTCATGTTCTTGTAATTTAATTTGCAGTAAGCCATAGCAAGGAATATATGAATGAATGAATGAATTATTTATTTTGCCAGAATTGTAGTATGCATTACAGGTGTTGTTATTTAAATGGTGCTGTACAATTCACTATATAATAGCATGCAAAAAAATATGTGTTAATAATTAAGTCTACACCTATTGATTACCATAATTACATGTCTACATTATAATTACAGTGTTTACATACTTATCTATAATCAATCTATTTAGGCACAACCATTTCATAAGTTTTAATATTATTTAAGACATTTATAATTATATTTACTATTAAGTACCTATATCATTATATAAAATTGTCAAATATGTCAAATAATTCTACTAATAATAAATAAATTAATAAATACGTGTAACTTATTTCTATTCGGCCCAAAATTATGTCCATCTATGGAATTAGCATTTTCTATTTACTTAATTTATATCTTATATTTAAAATATTCGTCAAGGGAATAGAAACATCTATCAGTAAGCCATTGACATAGAGCGGTTTTGAAGCGATTTACTGTTAGATTTTGGATTTCTACTGGTAGTTTATTATATAGTCTTATGGCCATTGGGTAGCAGCTTCTATGATATAAATGACTTTTCATTCTTGGTAGAACCAGTTTGTTAGGGTACCTTGTATTAAGTGCAATCGTATCTCCAAGACGTTCAAATAAGTATTGGTGGGTTTTAACAAACACACAGCGTTCAAATATATAGAGAGAGGGGACCGTTAAAATTTCTAAACTTTTAAAGAATGTTTTGCATGAGGTTAGCGGTGATAAATCGCAAATAGCGCGGACACATTGTTTTTGTGCAATAAATACCTTATTAATTAGGACAGTGTTTCCCCAAAGAACAATACCATATCTCATACCATAAAATAAACAGACTTGTTAAATATCTTACGATGATATGCAATATTGTTTACAGGTATTAACCTTATTTAGGTTGTAAACTTTATTGTTAAGTTTTTGTCATTGATAAAAGTCTACAACTTCTAAATTGAAACAAAAAAGTGTTTTTTATGACTTATAGTATTATTATATAGTGTTAATCATTTTACATTTCTAATCATGCGTGCATTTAAGACAAAATGGCAACGTCGCATCGCCTCGCGCATCGACTTTGATGTCGTCTTATCCTCTCATGATATAATACATTTTACAGTAAATGACCGGTCATTTAAGGTTTATGACAATTGTGACTAGTCATATTCAGTCATTTTACA
Source organism: Pseudoips prasinana (assembly GCA_951640165.1). Taxonomy (NCBI): domain Eukaryota; kingdom Metazoa; phylum Arthropoda; class Insecta; order Lepidoptera; family Nolidae; genus Pseudoips; species Pseudoips prasinana. The sequence continues at coordinate 19,132,500 of OX621245.1, forward strand.
TCTCTAGTCATGGGTCTAGGGCTGTCTGGCCTAGCGATGTTACTGCGCTACTGAGGACGTCGAGTTTTTGAGGTACCCTCACTGTATCATTAATCACACTCATAAATAAGATCGCTGCACTAACAGAACCATTTTTAACAGACTGCACATAGCGAGGTTCATAGATTGGTCTCCCCGATTTAAATTTTGTGATTCTTAATTTCAGTAGCTTCACATGATGATGGAAAGGACTTGTGGCAATTGTGGCTGATCAAAAACAACAAAGGTGATGCACATTTTTAAAATACTTACAGGCGAGAGCATCTTCAATTTGGGTGACATTGGCAAAATGTGCTGTGTTCGGTATACCAAGACATCTCATGCCGTGAGCGTGTCTCCATTCAGCGAAGTGGCGCTGGAACGCTTTGGGGCCCTTGTAAGTGAAGTTGCCGCAAATCTCACAAGTGTAGCTGATGTTCAGGCCGTGCAATTTGTATAACCAGTATGGGATGGGCTGCAAGAATGGAAAATATATGCAATAAATATTATAGATATAAAACTGTAGGACACTTCTTCGGTATCGGAATCGATGTCGGTTGCGGCGGGCGTGTCGCCCAATGATACCCTAACATTAGGCTTTTTATTCCCAGTAATGCCAAATAGCACTTTCTTATGGTTGTAGGGTACTGAATCGACCACGGAGTAGATATTGGGTGCGGCGGAAGTCTCGTTCTAACATGACGCCTATATTTACATCTCATTCAAACGATTTTTGTTTTAAAAAAAGTTTTTTCATTTGAAATTAAATTCCTTTACAAACTTTTTGATACCCCTACCAAAGGAGTCCTTTTTGATGCGTCCAGCTGTCGTGCTAGGCACAGTCGCTGTGCCGGACTGGCAGGTGGCGGTAATTGGGGAGGGCAACTCAGAGTCCTCCCAGAGTGCGTGTCGCGACCATCTGGGACATGCGCAAAACCGGTATTCTGCTCCAGAGCAGCATACCCGTGTTCCCGTGGCTCCCCCATCAGGCGCCAGAAGAAGTCCACGGCAGGTAAGGTTTAGTCGGTGCGAGTCCGATATACCCACCCGCAGATAATTTTTCGCGTGGTATGCGTAGGCAATCCTCCTGCCTTATAAAAAAAAAACTTGTGTGTACTTATGTACACGCGTTAGAAGTTATACTTCTTAATATACAACTTGAACATAGTTATCAATTTTCATACCACCTAGAACTAACTTCATGCTGTTATTTTTACGATGCGCGCGCTGATGCGCGCGCATCGTAAAAATTCACTGTCATACCACCTAGAACTAACTTCATGCTGTTAAATTTTTTGGTGTCGGTGTGCGCGCGCATCGTAAAAATTCACTCTCATCATTTTTCTCCATCGCGCCAAAAGAAGTATAACTTCAAAAATGTGCTAATTTGGTTGTAAGGCACTCGGACAACTTCTTAGGATTGTAGGGCACTTCTTCGTGGTCGGAGTAAATATTCGGTGCGACGGAAATCTGGTTCTAATATTACGCCTATCCTTTCCATCTCATCCGTACGGTGACGTGCTCACTGCCTTACAAGCCTAGGGTTGTATGGCACTTGGTCGAGACCGAGAGCAGCGCACGCGTCGCTTTGTGCGCTGCTGTCAAAAAGGATGATGGTTTACCTTCCCATCCCAGCCGAGCGGCAGGTTCTTGGGGTTGTAGGGCACCTCGTCGTCGTCCGAGTCGACGTCGGGCGCGGCGGACGCGTCGCTCTCGTCGCCGCTGTCGTCGCGCCGCTCGCCCGCCGCCCGCGCCGCGCGCCGCGTCACGTTCTCGATCGTGGCCGCACGCGTACTGCTCACGATGTTTGCAAACCTACAATCACACTAATATTATAAAGGCGAAAGTTTGTGAGTGGATGCGTGTGTATGTTTGTTACTTCTTCTCGTCTAAACGGCTGGAGCGATTTTAATAAAATTTGGTATGCAGTTAGCCTGGATAAACACATATGCTCTCATTTAAAATAATGCCGTGATCCGCCGCTTAACCATGTCTCAGCTAAACCCTGCTCAACCACTTAAACCCCGCTCAACTATTTCTTTATTTAAAAACCCTACTTAAAGGTTTCTCAGCTAAGTAACGTCTTTTATTTTACTCTGTCAACATTTCTGGGACTGGTATAGAGCTTGACCAAAATTAATCGACTAAATCGGATTATGTATCAAAACTTTATGATTTTTGCTCTATGGTAGTCATGCAATGATAGATTTATGATCGTAACAGTGCATTTTCAAGGACTATTGATTTTCTTCGGTGGATTTTGAAGTTTGTGATAAGAATCCAACTGGCATTCAGTATTTATTTAAAAATTAAAACGGTTAGTAACTTCAATACAACCTCCATTCACAAACAAACGTCAAACCAAACGTCAGCTGATGCAAATAAAATCCGCCATATTTGAGCAAGGTTTAAACCAGGGACCGACGTGGTTTAAATTTTGACATGGCATAACCGCGGGTCAAAGTTAAATCGTGTTTTTAAATGAAAAGTTTGATAAACCATGGTTAAGCGGCCGGCATAAATTTAAGTAGCGTTTTTGATTAAGACTGTTAGGCTATAATTTATAAAGTTTAACGCGGGTAAAACCACAGGCAACAGCTAGAGTAAAATAAAAAAAAATGATATTTTACAAGGATCAGACTTCCACGCTTCTGTATTAGTTACTACGCACCCCTTATAGTGTAAATGTCAAGTTGATGTCTATACAAGGTGCAACTTAAGGAGCTTAATTTGCCTATGAATGCGTGACGAGGGCGTTACACGAACGGAAGTTGAGAGGGAGATATAAGTTAGTGAACATAGAAAGAGAATACTATTACTTTAGCTGAAAAAGAGGGAGGTGCGAGCAGACATTTTATTTCTCCTTTCTCTCATGTATCTACTTATAATAGTAAAGAAGTTTTTTTATTATTATTTTAAAGAAAACGCGCGCATCCTTGTGTCACGTGGTATTTTATGAACATACACCGGACACAAGATACCACCAGACTCAGAACAGCTATTTATGGGTCACACAAATAGTTGTCGATCGCCGGATACGAATTGGCGACGGGACTGTCTTCATCGCTGCGCTACACGTCAATCAAGTAATGTAACTCATGGTACAAAAATTTTGCCTATAAAAGTAATTTGTCGTAAACTACTAATTTATCTTTGTTACCCATATGAAGCTGGTGCGGGTCAGTAATACTAAAATATTTTGCTTGTACTTTAATTAGATGTTTACCTGTACACTTGGGCTTCAATAGCAGCTATATCCTTGTGTCTCTGCTGTGTAGACGCCTTAGCCTTGTTGCCTCCTTTCTTCGCTACTAGAGATTTGTCTAAAGACGTCTGACCTTTTGTGCTGAACAACCTAAAGAGAAAAAACAACATTTAAATATATTAAACAATAATTTTACACATATACTTACAGTTAAATACAAATAATAATATCAAAAATGTAAAATCATAAATTTATTCGTCCGGGGTAGGCGCTCTGCGTTGAGCTACTAATGATACAATATTCTAATATTATTATCTCTCTCTTATATTATTCTAATTTTTAATTATTAGAATTTGTTTCTAGAAAACAAAGTCGATGAATAATACCTACATCCTCCGTGGTAGTGCAGGTTCGAGACCCGATTAAATTTATGATTTCCCATATTTAGGGTTCCGTAGCCAAATGGCAAAAAACGGAACCCTTATAGATTCGTCATGTCTGTCTGTCTGTCCGTCCGTATGTCACAGCCACTTTTTTCCGAAACTATAAGAGCTGTGCTGCTGAAACTTGGTAAGTAGGTGTATTTTGTGAACCACATTAAGATTTTTACACAAAAATAGAAAAAGAACAATAATTTTGGGGGGTCGCCATACATAGAACGGAAACTCAAAAAAAATTTTTTGATCGTTTCCATACATGTGGGATGTCTATGGATAGGTCTTCAAAAATCATATTGAGGAGAATGATAAAACTAAAAAAAATATAATATTATGATGTACATTACCATAGAAACTAACAACGAAAATTGGTTTGATCCAGATCTAGCAAGTAGTTTTTTATTAATACGTTATAAACCGCAATTTGCTTTCATTTAATCAACTGAAATACTTGCTACTACGGAACCCTTCATGTGCGAGTCCGACTCGCACTTGGCCGGTTTTGAGATTAGATTAACGTTTTGCATTGCGAATAATGCTATAAAATTTAAATTTAACATATAATATAATACAATAATAATATCCTGGGATGTTATTAACGGCCATCTGATCCCAAACTAAGCAGAGCTTGTGCTATGGAAACCAGTTAACTGATATATTACATATACTACTTTTCTTTTGTAAATACATACTTATATAGATAATTACACACAGACTCAGGACAAACAGGCAATGTTCATGTACACAAATAACTGTCCTGGATGGGAATCGAACCTGCGGCGTGAAAGGCAAGCTTTAACCAACCACGTCAATGGATTTTGCAAATTATACACGTACCTCTGTGCTCTCTCTTCCAATGTCCCACCACACTTCAATCCAAGAGCCATGAGGGCAGACTTCAGTCTATCTAGACCGAGAGATGCAAGCTCTTCCCATGAAGAGAAGGCAGACAGATCTAAGTGGGCACCCACATTTGTAAGTGCACCGCCAGTTTCTTTCTGTAATGAGGTAAAACACAAGACTTTTAAAAACATTAAATTTAGATCAATAGAGATTGAAATTTGATGGACCTGTCGCATTCATGCACTATTTATTACAATGAGAGAGAGAGAGAGAAAGATATGACGAAGAGAAGAAATCAAGCTATTTATGCCGAGCAAGTGGAACAAAATAGAATGACAATACAAAGCAATAGTATAAGATAGAGACGCGTAGGCGCGTGTTACAGATGTATGCCTCAGATAGTACAATATTGGTGTTTGTCTTGTTGCACACCTACTGCTATTAGTTATTGTTCAGCTCCTATCCATCCTAAGGTTGTCTGGAAGAGATCGCTTTATGCGATAAGACCGCCCTTTGTACAACTTGTTTATGTAATATCCTATAAAATATGTATTCTTCTGGTGTACAATAAAGAGTATTCTATGTGAACAGCTTCGGCCCCGCGTATTTGTTGAGTTGTCATTGTTTTATAGAAGAGTCATTACTAACATGTGTGGTACTTACTGCACAGGCGTTTTGTTTCGTAATATGTTTTTATGTAATCCGTTTTATTTTATTTATTTATTGAGTAACAATTTTCATAAAAATATAAACAGTAGGATAGGTATGTGTAATATATGGTTCGGTCAGTGAATTATTCTTATACAATCAGCACTTACAGGCCATCCAGGGAAGTTTCCAGTCTCCCACTGCCTAACAAATTCCTGATGTGCTGCAGCCATTTCCTGAGCTTGATCCTGCAGAGGTTTCACTCTACTAACAAAGTCCTTCAGATAGGTCAGCAGGGCTCTGATGTAATTCCTGTATTCACTGTTCTTCCTTTCTCGGGGAATGTCAAATAAATGATCCACTATACTCAGGTAGGTGATGTAGTCAATTTTCTGCAAAACAAATAATAATATTGATTTAATATTTTTTAAATAGAAGTAAGGAAGTTATAGGAATGTTGTAGGTTTTTAGGCTTCCTTAGTTCTAACTGAGTGCCCCTAGTTGTTGGCTTAAGTGTACCAACAGAATCCTATTACATAGCATCTGCTGTCAGGGAGCTATATCTCATGAACCATAATGGGTAGACAGTTGACATTTTCACAGATTGTGTATTTCTATTGTCGCTATAATAACAAAGTATAAAAATAAAATTAAGTTGAAGAAATATATCCAAAACAAATATAGTCTCACAATCCCTTCCCCTTCATGTGAGTCGGACTTAGTCGGTTTTATTATACGAACACATAATTAAAATAGCTTAACAGACCTTCCTCCAATAAAAGAATTTTAACCAAAGTAAATGGTTAAATACACTGATGGTAGTCAGTGTATTTAACCATTATTACTCAATTAAACTAACTATAGGACAAAAATGAACACATTTCACATATCAGTTTCACCCTTTCGGACAGTCACTTTGGTACCTACAATGCCAAACATAGTCATAGATGTTGACTTTAAAAGTTATAAGATGGTCAGAAGTTTAAAGTAATCTATATAAATAAAAAGAGAAGTCCTGACTGATTGATGACTCATCAACGCCCAGCCCAAACCCTTGGACCTAGAAAGCTGAAATTTTGGACAAATGTTTTCTTTATAATGTAGACAAGGAATACGGAAGGATTTTTCAAAATTCAACCCCCAAGGGGGTAAAACGGGGGTGCAAAGTTAGTATGAAACTTTGCCGTTTTTGAAGTAAAAGGCATGAAAATTAGTATTTGACCTTCCAGTAAAAAATAAAAAAAGACTTGTTTCGGGATTTTTGGAAATACCACCCCCAAGGGCGAAAAATAGGGGATGTAAGTTTGTATGAAAAATGTGAGAATTTTTAAGTTAAACGCATGAAAATTAGGATTGGGCCTTTTAGTTCAAAATAAAAAATATGTATTTCAGGATTTTTGGAAATTCCAGCCCCAAGACCGTAAAATAGGAGGTGTAAGTATGTATGAAAAATGTGACAATTTTTAAGTTAGACGCATGAAATTGGTATTTCAGTTGAAAATTAACAATTCACATACCTACAATGCCAAACAATTCCTCCCCTAAGGGCGTAAAATAGAGAATGTAAGTTTCTATGTAAACTGCGACTTGAAGTTAAACGCATGAAAATTGATATTTGAAAATCAGTAAATTTTTTTAAATAATATACACCAGGATTTTTGAAATATCCACCCCGAAGGGCACGAAATAGGGAATGTAAGTTTGTATGAAAATTGCGATATTTTTGAAGTTAAACTCATGAAAATTAGTAGTTGGCTTTTCTGTAAAAAATTATAAAATATTTATTTCAGGATTTTTGGAAATTCCACCCCCACGGGCGTAAAATAGGGGATGTAAGTTTATACTGACTGACTGACATATCAAGGCATAGCCTAAACGGCTTTTATGACGTAAGCATCCACTAAAGAAGGGTTTTTGAAAATACCACCCCTAAGGGAGTGAAATAAGGGATGAAAGATTTTATGAGATTCCGTCATTTTTGATGTTAAAGACTTTGTATTTGTCCTTGCAGTTAAAAATTAAAGTATATTTCGGGTGTTTTGAAGATTCCACCCCCATGGGCCTAAAATTGGGGATGTAAGTTTGTATGAAAAATGTGACAAGTTTTAAGTTAAACGCATGAAAATTGGTATATGGCATTACATTTAAAAATCAACAAAAAAATATTTCAGGATTTTCGAGAAGTCCACCCCTAAGGGTGACAAATAGGGGATGTAAGTTTGTATGAAAAATGTGACATTTTAAAGGTAAACGCATGAAAATCTGTATTTGGCCTTCCAGTTAAAAATTATAAATATATAGTTCAGGATTTTTGGAAATTCCACCCGTAAAGACGTAAAATAGGGGATGTGAGTTGGTATGAAAATCTGTAATTTTTTGGAGTTAAACGTATGAAAATTGGTATTTGGTCTTTCAGTTAAAAATAAAGCAATATAACATATATTGCTTTATTTTTAACTGAAAGACCAAATTATTTTTTAATTAAACCAAAATTCAGGGAATAATTTGTTGTTAAAAAAAGGTAATCCAAAACTGATTCAATAGATCGACACCAACAATTAACGCCAACTCGAATTTTAGATATTTTAGTTTTTTTATGTCAAGTTGCTTAAAATGCCGTACTCGTCGTCATCTAAAAATAAAGACTTAGCGTTTTATAAGATTTGTAACTGCTTTTCTTTGTATATTTTTTAAAATAAAAGCAATCTTTATACAAATCGGGATAAACAACCAATTTACGTAAAATTCGAGTTAGCGTAGTATAATTTGTTGGTGTCGAGATGATCGCAGTTGATCGCACCCAAAAAATATCGTCTTATTTTTAATGATCTACAAGTTCACAATTTTGTAACTAGATGGCGTTCGTTAGTTTCAGATCGCGGGACTTATTTGGCATATCGGTTATAATAAATAAATGCTTGAAATAAAAGGTAGTCCAAAACCGAATCAATAGATGATCGAATAAATCTCACCCAAAAAATATGCACACATCTTAATTTTACCGCTTTACAAGTTTATAGTTTTGTTAGTAGATGGCGTAATCATCGTTTTAGATCGCGCTATGGTTTCGTTCATAAAATGTGATATTAGACCTATCAATGCCGTGGTCGCAACCTAATCTAATAGGAGTTACCTTTGTGATTAATGCATCGTTGATTCTTATTTTACTTTATTTGACTTACTGACAATAAGGACAACAGCTATGTATTCTTCCTTTTTTTTAAATAATAGTAGCAAAGTCCTTTGTTTCTTTCTTAGTTGCTTGATTGTTTTAAAAGTTATATTTTTAGATTAAGCTAGAAGTAAGTAGTTACATTGGTCATCATTCAAAATTGTCGCGGACAAAGTCGCGGGCACCAGCTAGTTTGTAATAATTTTAAAATATGTCACATTTGCGGTAAACTCTTTTCAAACAAGTTTTTAAGACCCTAATATTAATTAAAATTATTTTGATTAAAGTTTAATAAAATTTTAAAATACGTCACCTCAATGCCTTTTAGGTTAATGTACTTTTCATAACACTCATGAAGATCCAAGTATTTGCCATAGCCTTCTTCATCAGTGAACTCGACAGGAGCTGTAATTAAATCATAACATTATAATGTAGTACATGTTTACATGTATTTTACGGCCAACTATTCTCTCGCAAAGTATGTTGATGATATAAATATTTAGTATCCCTAATACATTTAAAACTACTATCCAGGATATATCTCAAATTGATGTGAGCAAAATTGCTCATTTAATAAATTAGAATTGTAACATCCTTGATTCAATGTCATTTACATGTCTCAAAATGGGACACCATGTTGAATACGAACGATGAAGACTCTTTTGCCTCACTTCAGCATTCAGTACCTCTAGCACAAGTTCCTGCAGTTTACTTACTCGATCACACGTACAGTTTCGTCTCATACATTGAGCACCAGAGTTTTAGTTCTTAATAGTTTCCGTGAGAGGCGCTGGTGCTCAATGTATGGCAGGAAACTGTACGTGTGATCGAGTAAGTAAACTGCAGGAACTCGTGCTAGAGGCACTGCCAGTGAAAACAAAGGAAAACACTGGAGTCTAAGTCTTTTTTTTTTAGTCCCTCCCTCTTACCCACCACTGCAACTCCTGTAAGCCAGGATCAACAGTGGCACACAATGAAATGACACTGAGCGGTGAGGCTCAGGCATGTCCCGGGGAATGGCTTTAACTGTCTTGGATCCCGCAACGAATTTAATCAGAAAGAAAAAAAGGAGGAGTTAGAAATGAATAGTTCCACTTCCCTCCAGAGCAAAGCGGGAGACAGAATGATATAAAGAGGCTATAGCCTCATTAAACGAGAGAATTGCAACTAGAGAAGCCAGCTGCAAGAGCACCAAGGATTAATTTAAGGGTCCTAAGTGAGCTGTTATATTTGATTCCAATAGTAGGTATGGCAAAAGCGCTTAAACGCACGGAAGTTGTTCCTTGTTGCTACAAGATCCGTATAATAAACTACTCCAGATATTGGTTGCAAGCTATTTAACATAATATCACGCTGATTTTGCCAGAGATCACATTCCCAAAGTATGTGGTGAGCGGTTTGTTCATATTCGTTACAGGAAGTTGAGCACAGACAGATTGGTGAAGATACTAATTTGAAACCTAAACAATTTACTTTTAAAATTGCCGTGTCCGGTAAGAAATTGTGCAACACAATGGTCTATGATTAGCCAAGTTTTATTTAACCGTTCGCGTATGTCCGGAAAGAACTGGTGCAGATGGCGACCCTTGGTTGAGGTATTCCATCTACATTGCCATTCATTTAGCAGTTCGTCATTTAAGTTAGCAATTGGCATAAATAGCCTGGATATTTTAGCACGGTCGCGTAATGATAAGAAATCATTATTTAAATTTTCTCGCGTAGAATAATACATCGCTGCTCGTCTTTGAACCTCAAGATCAACCGGAAGTACACCCGCTAGTACAGGTAGGGCCTCTGTGCTTACTGTTCTATAGGCTTTACACAAAAATATCAACGCCAACCTTTGGCTTTGTAGTAATTTACGGCGAGCAGCTCCGATGGTAGCCCTATCAGCCCACACAGGGGAGCCGTAGCATATACACCCAAGATAAGTAGCTCCGTAAATGATTCTAAGAGTATTGAAAGAGAGGCCCCAGGTTGCCGTTGATATCCTTGTAAGTGCAAAAAAGTTTCGCTTAGCCTTTTCTCCAACTGATTTAATATGTCCTATAAACGAGAAGTTCTTTTCTATAACTAAACCCAAATAACACGTGGATATCTTACGTTTAACAGTAACATTATTCAGTTTTACGCTCGGGGGAGATTTGATGATGTAGGTTTTATGGGGAGCAAATGTAAGGCGATTTCTTTTACCCCATTCACTTATCATACTTAAACAAGTTTGAGCCAGATTTTCCAACTCTCTCCTGGAGTCACCCTGTATAAGTAAGAGGCCATCGTCGGCATATGCCGTTAGAGAGCAGCGTGATGGCAAGGGCAATGTCAAGAAATCATCAAAACCCAAGTTCCAAAGATACGGCGCGAGCACGGAGCCCTGGGGGCAACCCATGGTTAACGATTTAGTGACTCTGTAGTGACCAAGCTTAAGAGTTGCAGAGCCATGTACAAAATAAGATGTGATTATCGAATATATATTACTGTAGCAACCGCGTAACTTCAGTTTTTGTAACAAAATTGGCCACCACGTGTTATCAAACGCCCCTGAAATATCTAGGAATATGGCCAAAACGTATTTACATTCTGGAGTCTATGTCTGCTATTGTAGATTGGTCTAAAGCTAAGGTCGAGAGGACATAGTCGCCATGCAGACCAGCGTAGCTACGCTGGTGTGTGTAATGTTACTAATTAACTAATTCATCAACAAACTTTGTAGTATCAATACAAGCTATAAAAAAAAATATTTTTGAAGGTCGGTCACGGCCGTAGTTATTAATCCTAGAAGAAATAAGGCGCCAGTTGATATCATCGCTTCTTAAATGATCGGCGAGGTTGAGCAACATAGCTGGTCAATTTATGTGGTTTAATTGCTAAGCGTCTCTCTGTTTAGAAAGACACATTAAGCTGTCGGTCACAGTTGTAATCGCAAGATAACAGTCTATAAGAGATGTCACAGTGTTACAAAAAAATAACCTTTTTCATAGGACAGCATTCCCATCTAATTCTCTGGTATCAATTTCTTGTAATAATACACCTTTCATGCATCTACTTTGCACTAGCAGCACACTCAATAGTTAAGCAGAGGGTCCGTTTCCATGGCATGATTACAGCAGATAGATTAAGTGTAAGCCTCTGCCTGTCACTGGTAACAACAGCGAATGAACCACTTCGAATCACCTATTGTACTTTGGTTTTCTTTACTTATGATATATATCATACCAGTGATACTGGATAAACATTTTACTTGGAACAATTAAACTTACTTGTGAAATCTTCTGCAGGATTTTCTCTAAGTTTTGCAAGCTCTTCAAATTCCACAGACATTGGCACACAAATCTGTGACAGTACAAACATAAGAGTTACATGGCATTCATAAGACAGGTACCAACTTCAATAACTATATTAAATGTGAAATATTCTGTACAACCACAAGTCCAGCAATTTTAATTTAATTTTCCAGTTTGACTAATAAACACTTCTGGTGGATGTAAAAAATTTAGAGACTGCAGCTTATCTAAAATAACTGGCAAAGTATGAGCTAGACTTGCTCACCAGATATACCCTTTTCTTAGACATGTACAGATTATTAAGTTAGTCAAAAATGATCAAGACCTTTTATAGACTATATATACTTGTTTTGCTCCCTGTAGTTTAAAACGATGACTACCACTTCAGACATTTTTTAAACCCAATAATATTTTCACACATACATATGTACACAAATCATCCTATTTTAGGTAATTAATGGTTAACCCTTTATAGGGCAGTATGTATGTTTCTAGTTGATTGGTTTTGAACTTTAACACAACTGCATAGAGTTCAATATATGCTGTCCAATATATGGACAGAACCTAATAATGGGTTAAGGGGTGATTTGTTAATTTTTATTTTAGATTAAAGCAACCACATTGAAATTGACATCCACAATTAGCATCTATTATGCTACAGATCAGATACACAGATATAGTCTCATAATACTTATTGTTTAGGGTTTATTTTTATAGTCTTCATTCTTAAATTATTTGTAAATTGAAATAAAATCTTATATTTAATAAGAAATTTGTATTTGCTATTTTTTGTGCAGCTTGTGTAGACACTAGACATTGATTTTAATCAGAATTAATTGTATAGTTACATTCCTATTAATTTAATCTACTTATATTACAGTATACATTGAATTCTCGAGTTCTCATACAATAGTTACTCCTAAATATAAATTTTAATTTACACACAAGTTAATTTATAGCTAAGTGTCAGCAACTAACACTGTCTCCACTTCAAAACCAATACTAAAACTTCTTCACTTAACAACATACAAAAACAAAGTGTACAAGAAATTATATTTTGTTAGGATAAAACTACTGATTACCTCATTAGGATGTTTCCTATGAAATTCTTTAATCTGCTTCAGCCTCGCATAGAACTCCTGGAACTCATTGGGCCCAGATAAAGCAGCAATTTCTTCTTTCCTTTGCCCATCTTTGTCTTCATATAATTCCTTTAATCTTATTGTTGATTCAACATATCTCTGAAATTTGAAACAGCTATTAATTGCCAAGATGCAGAACTAAGTAACTAAACAAAATTAAATAAATTTTTATTTCAAAACCATATGAAAAAGTATTTTTTTTTGTAAGTACTTGGGTATTAAGTTCAATAATTAGTAATGAATATGGAGGGTTCATCATCATCATCATCATCTTGTTCCACTAATGTGCTAGTGGGTATGGTTTCCGCACTTAGCCCTGATGTGGACCATTGTATGTGATATATATATATATATACAGGGTTACTGGTAACTCGACGTATTCCTTGCAGGACGTCATAGTAGGGCTAAAATGCAACAAATTAAGCCACCAAATGTTCTACCGAAATTCAGTAGTTTTTGAGTTAGTTCGATTTTTAGAGTTTTTATGAATAATCCCAGATTAAATCATTTGAAACCAATTTAAAAATTATTTACGGCGCGACAGTACAGAAATTTTAAGTTATTATCGTAGTTGATGCCGTAGCAGATCTTTGTTAATAATTAAAAGTTCAAAAATGCCTTAAACCTTGGCAAATATCACTAATCAAACATTTTTTTTTTTGTAATTTTTGTTGTTACTCCATACAAATTGTTGTCTAGTGCAAAAATAAAATACTACGCCTGATGTACAAATTACTAGGAAAATATCCTTGTCTTATCAGCTATTCAGAAAGGTATGATTGTCAATACTTTTGCATGTATGACAGGGTAGAGAAGAGTTTTATGGGGAGCAGGTAAAATTGTGAGACAATCAACATTTTGTTTGTTATTCGTAGAATTCGTAGTTTTACCTGAGCTTGAACTCCAAACACACGGTAAGCTTTGTGATTGGTTACTATTGTTCTCTCGGCATGACTCGGGGTGCGATTTTCTGGTCGTCAGCGTTAGTCAGTCTCAACTCTACGTCGCGCAAGCTCGTGTTTTGTTATCTGGCTATCCCTATCACGTATCTTGCTCTCGTGCTGTGCTGTGCCTTCATAAGTGCTGACTATGGCTGCATATTCTAATCCTGAATACGCTGACATAATTTACTGTTACGGACTTTGTGACGGTAACGCTGCTGAAGCGCGGAGAGAATATGGACTTCGCTTTCCCAACCGCCGACTCCCACACGTTAGTGTCTTCGGATCGACTTATCGGCGAATATCTGAAACTGGCAGCGTCCAAAGAACCAGGCAAATTGACACTGGTCGTTCCCGGAGATACACGGCTGACGACGAAGAGCTGATTCTTCAACGTTTTATTGACGACCCCAACATATCGACAAACATCGTAGCGCGTGAGCTTGGTATGTCACAGTGGAAAGTCTGGTCTGTAGTTCACTTGTCAGGCCGACATCCATATCACTACCAACCAGTCCAGTCATTAGAAGAGGGAGATCCGCCGAGACGGCTTGAATTTTGTCGTTTCATGCTGAATGCCGACGCCGAAGGCGAAAACTTTTTAAAAAACATTCTGTGGACCGATGAGTCATGTTTTGACCGTGATGGTATCACAAACTACCACAACTTACATTACTGGGCACCGAAAGCAGAAGCAAACCCTAAAAAACTGAAACCAACCGCATCCCAGCGTAGGTTCTCGCTTAATGTTTGGATGGGTATTATCGACGACAAATTGATCGGCCCACATTTTTTACCCCGAACACTAAATGGGGAACTTTATGAAGATTTCCTTAAAAATCATTTAACACCACTGCTCGCGGATGTACCGGAAGAAAGAAGAGCAAACATGATTTATCAACATGACGGATGTCCAGCCCACTTCCGAATCACAATTCGACAATTGCTGGATGAAAACTATCCAAACCGATGGATAGGGCGCGGTGGGCCGATTCCGTGGCCTGCGCGAAGCCCTGATCTGACGCCCCTAGACTTTTACGTCTGGGGTCATATGAAAGACCTAGTTTATGTGACCCCAGTAAATTCAATTGAAGAACTAAGGGAGAGAATAACAGATGCGGCGGACTAGATGAGGGCAACAATCACATCAAGAATCACAAAAACTGAAATGAGGAAGCGAATAAGAACATGTATTCGAAACAGAGGGCAGCACATCGAACAAGACGTGTGAAATGTATGTCATAAAAGTTATTAAATTGAAATTTATTAAAAATAATAATAACATTCACGAAATTGTTTTATTTGATTTTCCGAATAATCACCTTTTTGTGAGACGCACGTCTTCCTGTACTAAATCAAAAACGATTTTCATAATGTAGTCCATGACTTTGTATTAACATTCATACCTTTTTGGATAGCTGATAAGATAAGGATATTTTCCTAGTAATTTGTACATCAGGCGTAGTATTTTATTTTTGCACTAGACAACAATTTGTATGGAGTAATAACAAAAATTACAAAAAAAAAAATGTTTGATTAGTGATATTTGCCAAGGTTTAAGGCATTTTTGAACTTTTAATTATTAACAAAGATCTGCTACGGCATCAACTACGATAATAACTTAAAATTTCTGTACTGTCGCGCCGTAAATAATTTTTAAATTGGTTTCAAATGATTTAATCTGGGATTATTCATAAAAACTCTAAAAATCGAACTAACTCAAAAACTACTGAATTTCGGTAGAACATTTGGTGGCTTAATTTGTTGCATTTTAACCCTACTATGACGTCCTGCAAGGAATACGTCGAGTTACCAGTAACCCTGTATATATATATATATATATATATATATGGAGGAGTCTTTAAAAATTGTAACCTGAATTACAAGGGCAGGGAAGAGGACAAACCTTAAATAAATAACAGGCTACTATTTTTTTTTATATGATGCAGATTAGGCCTGAAGTAATGTATTAAAAAAGTCGAAGTTCTTCAAGCTGCACAGTAGGCCTCTGACATAGCTTATAGACTGATGTCTAATGACTACATCCGGGACCTACAGCCCTCCAAAGCATGGAGAGGCTCAGGGATTAAAACACTTTGGCCACCTCTTTATAGACTAACCGCATGCCTAAGTGCTTAACCTTGATGATTACTTACAAGCCTGTGAGAGCAGATGACTGTGATCAACTCAAAAAATAATATAGGGTAGCCCATCTCAACAGTAAGTAGCCACCTAGATAAGGCATATTATAGCGCAGCTGATTTTGTGCAAACACAGGAGCACTCCCGCACAGAAAGGGTTAAAAGACTTCTTTAAGTACTTACATCATGTAAATTTTTTAATCGATGATCAGCATTAATGGTTTCCCGGTGCTGAAAAAGTAACAAAACCATTATTTTAAATTAAAATATATATATATATGCATGCATCTATGTGGTAGAAATATAAGATATCTAAGAGTTGATGGACATTTTACCTGGGTACCTATGCTGCTGTAGGTAAGTAAGCAATTGGTATGCAGTTATAGTACACAGTATGTACATAATTATGCTTCAGCATCCAAACTGGTGGTTAGAATGAATAGATCACAGCTATATCCTTGAAGATTTATAAATTTATAGTAATCTCATGATTTGAACAAACAATTTGGAGTATGGAAAATAAATTACCTAAAACTCTGCATATAGTTGAGAGTGCTAATCTATCAGCCTCTTGTAAACACAGATCAGCTGGAAAAATATATTTGCCTCCTTAGCGTGAATGCAAAAGTCAATAACAAACCAACAGATTTGTGTTCTAATTTAAAATGTAAATGTACTTAAAAAATAATTCGGCATATAAAAAAATGGCATTCGTAATTAGAACAAGCTATGTTGTTTGAGTGGCACAAGTAGTTATGATAATCGAGAACCTTAATGGCAAGTTAACCTCAGATATGAACACCTAAAATCTTAATGATAAAAACAAAGTTTGCATGAATAACCGATACCAGCAAATTGTTTGGTAAAATGATTGTAACACTTACGCCCATTTTCTTATGAAGAATTTCTTTGACCATTGCATCCATGGTCCTTTCCCGTTCCTCGTGATAACTTCTTTGCTGTTCTAATATAGTTTCCATTTTAGATAAATTGCATTCACTTTAGAAATAATCTGATTAAATATTGCTATACGAAACACAATTACTAGCTTGTTTAATTAAATAATACACAAATAAACAGGTTAAATAGGCAAAATGCAAACAAACAATCAGCCTAGCAGAAAACAAGCGCTTCTCTAATTTTGGTAAATCAAATTTGACATTGACAAATTGTATTAGGGCTGCCATTAAAAACATTTAAAAATCCCGCTGGGTTTTACTAAATCCATATCTTGTGTTACTTATTTGTAACATTTCTGTGCATTTATAAATATAATACAGTATTTAAACATCAATCGAAATCTGTTAAAAAATTCAAGCGTCTTGCTAATAATAAATCAAACCTGAAACATAAAATGCTTGGTTGCCTTTTTCAAGATTTCCAGTCTCATAAACCGTGTATAATGTATCAAAATATAATGTGATGATATTTTTTCGTAGCAGAATAACCTATTGTAGAACTAATTTCAAATCATGAGGAGATAAATGGTGTCCCAAAATTATTGTTTCAAAATTTTAAAGCTTTCATATATTTTAAATCATAAATTGTCTGAGTTGCAGTAATTTAAATTATGCTTAACTTCAACGCAGCGTAACCTTCTTCGGACATCACTTGCACGCTGAGCGACGGCGAACCCGCAGCAGGCAAGCGTCTAACTTCAGCGTTCTAACTTTGCGTGTGTTAATCAGTTCCAGATAAAAGCGTATTTCAACCCAAATTATTAAATTCACAGTCAATATTTAACACACAAACATATTTCACACCACGTCTTGTCAGCGGCCAACCCGTGGCATGACCCTACGTGTAACACACAGCTCCAGGACCTCACGTCCGAGCATAAAGAAAGGGACACAAAACCACAGGAGTATAAAAATACTCCTGTGGTTAGGCTGAGTTAAGTGTGCTACGCCTACATATGTAAACAAATATTAGGAAATAAGTCGCAACTTACTGGGGCCTATTCCCTAAAATCATATCGGCTGAAAGATTTCCAGCAGTAGACACTTTCAGCAGATAAAGGCCTCTTCCAAGGATCTCCACAGTTACTGGTCTTGGGCTATCCAGCGGTTTGCAGCGACTCTCACAAGATGGATCTATCTTGTAGGGAGGAAATGCTCATACTCCACGAAATGTTTTGGTTCCCCTAAATCGAAGGAATCATACAACAAAACGCAACTCCCTGACTATAGACAATATAAAACTACTCATAAAATAGAGGGGAACTGTTCACATAAGTTTTTAATAAATCTGTGAATCTGATGGGCTCTTGGTTGATTGCTTAGTGGCCCTTACTGCTAACCTAGAGGTCGTGAGTTTCTTCCCCACCCAGGACAAATTTTGGTGTGATGATCACGATTATTTGTTATGTGTGTGGGTGTAATTTATACACAATAATGTATATGTTCACATATATATTAGTAAATTTATCAGTTAATTGTCTGGTTGCCGATGTATAGGTTCTGCCTAGTTTGGGATTAGATGGTAGTGTGTTCAATAATCTCAAATTATTATTTTTTTATTTAATCCCGAGTTGTACCTATAAGTTGACTAGAGTTCAAAAGTCGACTTTTTTAATCTGTTGGGAAAGTGTTTGTGGTTCAATTTGGTTGGATAACGTCAGCGCTGTCACTTTTCTACACGACCTACACGTTATCTATTTATTTAGTGCAATTTTGCAAGTGACCGGTGTTCAAATATTATTGCAAATTATAAATTAATCATGATCTATTCTACATGGATCAATCAGTATCAGACAGTCTTTTTGTTATTCAGTTCCTTCGTCACATACGTACAGTCTGATGTGCCGAGACCTCGCGGAGTGTCTTTATCAAAAGCACCGCTATATTCGCCGACAAAAGACTTCACCTGCTTCGATGGAACAATCACTATACCATTTAACTACGTAAATGACGATTATTGTGATTGTTTCGACGGCAGCGACGAGCCGGGTACTTCAGCATGTTTGAATGGTGTTTTCCATTGTACAAATGCCGGTCATCGACCGCAAAACATCCCCAGTTCGAGGGTCAACGACGGTGTATGCGATTGTTGCGACGGAACGGATGAATATGCTTCCACCGAGACATGCGCTAATACTTGCGAAGAACTCGGCAAAGAGGCGAGAGCGGAAGCACAGAGAATAGCTGAACTGTATAAAGCGGGTAATCATTTGAGATTAGAATTAATCGAAAGAGGTAATGAGAAACGGAGTGAAATGGCAAACCAGTTAGCACAGCTTGAAAAAGACAAGTCTGAAGCTGAGCGTGTTAAAAATGAAATAGAAGCTTTAAAAAATCAACTGGAAGCAAAGGAAAATGATGCCCTGAAAGTGTACAGAGAAGCAGAAGAGCAGGAGAAACAGAAAAAAGCTGAACAGGAGAGACTAAATACATTGAAAGAGTCTGAAGAGTACTTCACAAAACATGACACTGATGGAGATGGAGTACTGACTGTGCAAGAGGTCAATGTTATTAATACCTTTGATAAAAACAAGGATGGACAGGTAGATGAGGAAGAAATTAAATATTTCTTTGGTGAGAGTGAAAGTGCAGATAAAGAAAATTTCATGTCCAGAACCTGGCCAGTGTTAAAACCTTTGTTGATGATGGAAGAAGGTATGTTCAAAGCAAATGCTGAAGAGCCAGCAGAAGAACCAGATACTGATACTGAAGAAGCTGCAGATCTTGATGGCGAATATGGAGGCCAAGAAGATGAGGGTGACCTACCTCAAGATGATGTTGAACATGATGATCAAGAAGAGCATGAAGAGGTACCAGAGGAACATTCAGACTCCAAACAATATGATGAAGAAACACAAGCTTTAGTTAACGAGGCTACTGAAGCTCGACGACATTACTCTGATGCTGAGCGTGCTGTAAGAGAAATCGAGGCCAACATCCAAAAAATCCAACAGAACTTGGAGAAAGACTATGGTTTGCAACAAGAATTTGCCACCCTAGATGGCCAATGTTATGAATATGAAGACAAAGAGTATGTATACAAACTGTGTCTTTTCCAGAAAGTCACTCAGAAATCAAAGAATGGTGGTTCCGATGTAGGACTCGGTAATTGGGGCGAATGGGCAGGGACTGATTACAATAAATACTCTATTATGAAGTACACCAATGGTATAGCCTGCTGGAACGGGCCGAGCAGAACTACAGCTGTACATATCAGTTGTGGTTTGGAGACCAAACTCTTATCTGTCACAGAACCATACCGCTGTGAATATAAGATGGAATTTAGCACACCTGCTGCATGCGATGATGTAAGTGCAACGCAGCAACATGCATCACATGATGAACTTTAATTATTTTATGTAAGTGTCCAGTTTTTCACACAGTCATGAGATGTGTTTAACACATGTGTTACTATTTTCTAAGTGTATCATCCTGTGATCAAGTTTCATGGATGAACAATTTTCAAATGATGAATAAATGTGAATATATCCTACACTGAAAATCATTAAATTAAATGTAGCAAATTAAGTAGAAAAAATAATTAAGTGGAGAAATTATTTCTTTTTTTTTTGGTAAGGCGTAAGTGTTGGTTGGTAACTTTTTTTCAATCTACATGGACTATAAGAGTGTTTTGATGTAAAGACTGAATTGTGCTACATCATACATCATTTTTCTCACATTCCTCAAACACAAGGCTGTTTTAGTTCAAGTAGAAATGTAACGTAATAATGAAGTGAACAAAACTGTGTGCGTGATCAATAAAATTATTGTTTACTATTAAACTATTGATTTTTATTTTCCTCATTTATCACAAATGTATTCTTCAAATACAAGATTGTTTTATTTTGGTCACTTACCCCAAATATAGTTACTTAATTTCTAGTAGAAATGTATCTTTATAATGAAGAAAACTAGAATTGCTAGTGATAAATAAATGTGCTAGTAATATATAAATTATTGTTTTACTCTTAAACTTATGATTTTTATTTTCGTAACTTTTCACATGGCTGTGGCTATTCATTCTTAATCCATAAAATGGCAAACTGCTAATATACATAACATACTCATTGATTAACTTTTCTCAAATATAGTAGCCATCAATTGTAAATTCATAATCTTTTACATAATTCTAATATATTTAATGGCATTAATATATAAGTATCAGATGCTTTCAAAAGCTTGGCGAGGTAAAGCAACAAGGCTCGCGGTCATTACATAGATGGGGGATGGCCAAAATGGTAAAATTTCTGAGCATCTCCATGTTTTGGAGGGCTCGTTAAGCTGTCTGTTTCAGTTGTAGACTAGTCATTAAGCAACAGTCGTTAAGCCAGTTCAGAGGTCTAATGGGCGGCTTGAACAACTATGACACTAGGATAACCACTTCCCATATGATAAGTAAGTTGTCTGGTTGCCAGAGTACAGGCTTTGCCTTGGGCTTTGAAATACTTAGGTACATTTTACGATGTCTAGCCAATTTTTATGAATTACACAGTTATTAGATAATAGGGTAATAAAATAGAAATTCTATAGTCATGTAATTTAATTAGGTAGCTTTATATGCTTAAACCGAGGCAAATTTGTACATAGTACGAATTGTGACCAATTAATCCGTGACCAACAACCATTTCTTCTACTGCGTTCACCTTAATTAATATTGATTAATAAATTAGCACCGGCTTATAACGTAGGTATAAATTGCAATGTGCAGTTTCCGAAACACCACGTACTTAGTTGTTTTAAGACATTGATATAAAACTCAATGTTTTAAGAACGATGATTCGGTAACTTTGCTGTTCACATCAGAGGTTTTAAGAACGATGATTCGGAAACTTTGCTGTTCACATCAGAGGTTTTTTATGTCATGTCGCCTCAGGCGACATTGATATAAAACTCAATGTTTTAAGAACGATGATTCGGTAACTTTGCTGTTCACATCAGAGGTTTTAAGAACGATGATTCGGAAACTTTGCTGTTCACATCAGAGGTTTTTTATGTCATGTCGCCTCAGGCGACATGACATAAAAAACTGAACCTGAAGTAGGCAATTTACCTACGCACCACCACACATCAACTACTACCTAGTTGATGTGTGGTGGTGCGTAGGTAATTTTTTTGCGTAAGATCATATCTAGTCAAAGGAAAAAAAATATGGCGGGGTCACGATTGACGAAATCAGATTTAGGATTACCTCCGCGGCGGGATGCACACCGGCGCGTACTAACACAGTGGCGCGCACGGCTGGAGTAGCGCCTGAACGCGCGCCAACGTGCCGTCGGTGCTATCCTGCCTCACCTCGAGGCCTGGGTGGGAAGGAAGGGCGGTTACGTCACATACAGACTGACTCAGATACTCACCGGACACGGCTGTTTCGGTGAGTATCTGTGTCGGATAGGCCGAGAAGTGACGACACATTGTCACCATTGCGGGAGCGACCTGGACTCGGCCCAGCATACGCTGGAGGAGTGCCCGGCCTGGGAGGCCGAGGGACGAGTCCTGGTCGCTGAGATCGAACGGGATCTTTCGCCGCCAGCAGTCGTGTATGCGATGCTGGCTGGCGACTCCACCAAATGGGACGCCGTGGTCTCCTTCTGTGAGGCAGTTTTGCTGCAGAAGGAGGCCACCGAACGGGATCGGGAACGAGCCGATCCCGCTCGTAGGCGGAGGAGGCGTCGGGGTGGCGGCGGCAGCCGTTAACCCAACTCCCCTCGGGGCCGCGGCGGCAGTGTGAGAAGTGTCCTCTACTGTCGCCACGTACAAGCGGCTCCGGGATCTGCTTGTGGCGCAGTCGCTGTGCCGTACTGGCAGGAGTCGGCAATAGGGGAGGGCAATCCAAAGGAGCCCTCCCAGGGTACGTGCCCCGACCATCTGGGACATGGCGCAAAAGGGGGGTACCGGAGCAGCATACCCGCGTTCCTGGGACTCCCCCATCAGGCGCCAAGAGAAGTCCACGGCAGGTGGGTTTAGTCGGTGCAAGTCCGACATACCCACCCGCCACCCACTTTTTGCGGGTGGCATGCGAAGGCATTCCCCCTGCCTTATCAAAAGAAAAAAGGATTACCTCCGCACGTTGCTGAATTTTATTTCGCTTTCGCTTGCTCCCTATCCCAATTCACAAGTCGACTGGGGAACGCATAAACACGATGTGAAACAGTTAAAGTTGTCCACAACATAACCAATTATTTCAGTGCTTACATTTGTTGCTCAGTGACTCATTTCATTTTGATCATTTTTCATGAACAAGTAACTTGTATCTGAATGTGCACAAAAACATAACATAATGACATAAAGCAAAGTAAATTACATATGAATTAAATTAACAACTTAAAAAACATTAAATTTAACAAACATTTACACAATACTTAGGTACTATTTTAAATAAAATACAATTAAAAACATTTAAAATTAATTTTAAATAATACAATTTAAATAATAATAAAATAATTAATTAATTACAGATGAGACAGATTCAAGAAATTAATAAAAAATAATTATATTAAATTAATAGTTAGATCAATAAATCAATAGTGAACAAAAGGCAATTAGAATATGATATAATAATATTAAAACCATAAAATTACAGTTCTTCTACAGCATATATACATTTATTCAATAGGAATTCTTTTAGTTTTATTATAAATGCACTACTGTATACAGTACTTTTTATGTCTTTAGGCAACCTGTTGAATAATTTTACAGACTGGTATCGTGGACTGTGTCTCACTATTATTAAGTTATGTTGAGTCAGATTCTTCATGTCTAATCTACGGGTACCTTCCCTTATGTGCTGTTCACCTATGGTCTCATAGTCGTCTATGTTTTTGGCCATATTACTTAAAAGTACCAGTACGTAAAGACTAGGTACTGTAAGTATTCCTAATTGAATGAAATGTTGACGGCAACTTCTACTAGGTACCTAGTAGGTAGGCAGGTAGGTACATAGGTACATGGTTTAGTAATAGTAGGTAGTACGATGGTATACAACATGAAACGTAATTAACGCACACCCTCAAACACCTCAATTAGAATATTATGTTGCAATCATAATAAATACCTACACTGAATTTTTAATTTAACATATAAGTACCTATATGCATTTTTATTTACTAAATTCGTTTCTTGGGATAATGTTTATTTTTCTTATTTTGTATTGAATAATGGAATTTGTATGAATACAAATAGAACTGCGATTTAAAAGTCTTATTACTTTGACCTACTGTCCATTTCAATTTGTTTTGACTGTACAGGGTTAAATTGACGATAATTTCCGTAGTTTTAATTATTTTGGAATAAAATATTACCTATGTTAAAAATCATAATTCAGTAAACGATTCTGAACAAACTATTTTCAGGGTGTGCGTTGATTAAGTTACATGTTGTATATACTTACCTACATTTTAAAATGACTACTAAATGAATGGAAAATCCTCAATTGGTAAGAAACCGGTAATGATGTAGGAACATGTGAAATAGCTACGGACTTCATAAATTAATAACAACAGAAGAAACCCAATCGACTTGCATACGATGATTAGTGCCTTCCATAACCCTAGTAGTTTTTGGTTAGTCATGAATCTGTATAAACCAGATGACATTAGGTAGGTACTTACTACGTTACTACGTATACAGTTATTAACGAAACTATTTTAATCATTGTAGTTTTCTATTTCTGTAGTATCATTTACTTTATACGGGGTTGACATGGGTTACACCACAGATATCTATTTAATGCTCTGAGGGTTGCACAGTTCACCTATAGGTATCAACAAAATTGTCTCTTACCGCCTTCAAATAAAAACGGTGACCGTGGCATCTACTGTAGATAGGTACCTACAAAATGTTATTAAATTAATGAAAATCCTTCATATTGCCATCTTAGCATCGCTGCATCGTTATGAGATATCTTTAAAATACAACTGAAAATTCAACAAACAGTTCACTAACACCTTGAAAAATGTATTATTAATGTACCTATGTTCGCAATAAATAAATTGAATTGAATTTAAATGATTATTAATTTATATTAATTAATATATATTAATTTTGCTTCAGTCATTTTAGTTATTTTTCTTCATAGAAATGTAGGTATATATACATATAATTCACTATTTTTCTGATTGATTAAGTGAAGGTATTGCGTTCTTTTAATAACACGGTATGTAGGTATAGACGCCAGTACATCCAGCTACCCCATCTATCAAATTTCCCCAATTGCAAGTGAACCTTATGCTTATGTGATAAAGTTAAAAATCTATAAAAGAAATTTAGTAGGTACTGGCGTCTGTACATATACCAGGTGTAACTTAAATATTGTATGTATAAGAAGGAGCTTCATTTGTCTATGAAGCTGAACAACTTCTAACACATCGGTATGCACAAAAAATTAACTTCCCACACAATGGATTTTATATGGGAAACGAAAAATTAGTTTATCTAAAAGTAATTTTGTTAATATATTATGATATTATATATAAGTATATTATAAGTAAAATATTTATTATAAGTAACAAGCACTCCTTGAGGTACGTCCACTATTTATGCTACACCTTGTATAAAAAATATATTTTAACTAACTAATAAAAATATACCTTAACTAAAAAATATATACCTTAATTAACAAATTTTGGGTATTAACAGGTGTTTTGTCATGCCTTTTATATTGTTGTCATCCATAATCACTACATAGTTTAAAACAAATTCGCTTCCCGCTGACTGTCCCTATATATGCCTATACCACCTACCTTTAAAACTACGCAACGGATTTTGATGCGGTTTTTTTGATAGATAGAGTGATTATAAAGCAAGGTTTATATGTATAATACATGCTTAATATAGTAGAGAAACACTGATAATTTCATAGGTTTTTAATGTGATGTGGTAAATAAACACATTTGTTTAAGCTTATATTGCAAACTCTGGCTTGCAGCCAGAGTTTGCAATGTAAGCAAAAGTAATAGCCTATCCAGTCGGTTTCTCACTCGTTTTTAGGGTTCCGTACCCAAAGGGTATAACGGGACCCTCGTGAACCGTGATAGTTAGACAGTTGACATTTTCACAGATGATGTATTTCTCTTGCCGGTATAATACTAAAAAACTAAATAAAATAAATATTAAAGGGGGCTCCCATACAACAAACGTGAATTTTTGCTCGTTTTTATAAATAAAGGTACGGAACCCTTCGTGCGCGAATCCGACTCGCACTTGGCTGGTTTTTCATTATTACCTATATTTATCAATAAAATATTATACCTATTCAAATACTCGTGCATTGGATTTTCAACGCTTGGCATGATCACTTTTTATAGATAGAATAGATTGATGGAATACAAATCAAACTGTAGAAATAGTAGGTAGGTAACTACCTAAAACAATACATTGGATATAAAGAACATAATGTAGAACGGGCGGTCTTATCGCCTGAAGCGATCTCTTCCAGACAACCTTTGGATGGATAGGAACTGTCTGTTACACAGTCACATTCGATACATATACCTACTACACTACACTCACAGTCCAATATTGGACGACTATTGCCTGATAAACCAATTCCCGCGCACTTCACATTGCACAAAAAAATCTATCGTTTGTTTAGTTTGTGCTCATGACTCGTGCTAAATTACTAGCTAAATAACATTTCTTTGAAATATTGGTATGACCCCTCTTCGGGAGAGAGCCGGTAGACCAAGTCCCCCTAGGGGTTGCGGTGATAGTAACTTCTCTTACTATCACCGAAACCCTCTACAGTCACCAGGTGCATGCAGCTCTGGGAAGGCAGATACTGTTTTTTGACAAACTAAAGCCCTCCCAGGGAACGTGTCCCCCATGGGACACGGTATGGGACGCTAAAGGAGGGTACCGGAGAAACCTACCCGCGTCTACGTGGTTCACCCCACTAGGCGCCCGAGAGAAGTCCACGACAGATTAGGTTCAGAGACTATTTGCGGGATGCATGCATTGACATTCCCCTACCTTAACAAAAAAAAAAACTACTTACCTACACATTTTTCTACAATCTCAAAGGTTACCTAAGTGAAATATACATACGGTCTATTATGTTCCCTCGGCGTTTGTAACTTCTAAAATATCTCGAGTATTCCCATCTGTTTTAATGGAATTGCTTATAATACATTTTGACCGAATTTGCCCAGGTAAAAATACTTCACCGTCATTAATATTTATCGCAACACGTAATAACTTAAAAGAATTTTATTAGCTGGAAAACGCAAAAACTACGGAACGGATTTTAATGAAACTTTGTAAAAATATTAATATATGAAATTCTCGTCTCGCGCTGTTTGTCACCAAACTCCTCCGAAACGATTGAACAGATTTGTATGAAATTGTGAGTGCATATCGGGTAAGTTTGAGAATTGGCCAACATCTACTTTTCACACTGCTAACCACTTTTTTTTTTTTTGTTGAGGTTGATGAAATATGTTTGTGCATTTGATTGGGTCCCTCGTCGATTTAGCTTTCCAATTGGACCCAGAAGGTAGCGCGGCGATGAGATTCCAGTTTTTATTTCTATTGTTAACGTAGTATAGCGTTTGCTGGGACAGCTAGTAGCTTATACCTACGAGTATATCTGAATAACACATAGGCTATAATTAACTAAGTTTGAAGGCGGGTGAAACTGTTTAGTAGGTACTAATCTCGCCACAGTCATGTATAGATGACAAATCAAAATGCGCCCAGCATCACCAGCATGCCACGGTCACGGTCACGACTGTGTATCCGTACCTACTGTAGCGTGCTGGGCACATTTTGTTTTTGGTACACAATAGGGTATTATGTAAACAGTAAAGGCGGCTTTCGCAGCTTTCGCTGTTCGATCTCCGGGCAATGATTGTAAGTACACTACCTATTTAAAATAGCATTACAAACTTAAACTTAAATTAACAGTAGCGTTCAGATTTTTATAATAATATTATTATTTTAAAAATCTGAATAATCCATCAATAAAATAAATTAAGGATATTTATTTTATTGATGGATATTTTGTTATTCTTATTATAATTATAATATACTTCGTAAATAATATCGCGGTCGCGTCGCCACCGGTGACAAATGAAAACTCAGTTAACTGTCAAACAAATAGACGTCAAATATGTAAACAAAGTCACATGTTGGATATACTCCTATGCTTTTAATAAAATAAAATTACATATTCTAAAGTTTCTGTTTGATAAATGTGTTAACATTGTTATAGCTTCAAAATGGTAGACCAAATTGTGTCTCAGTCCTCATTCGCAATGCTGAAAGGAAAAGTTGACGGTAGAATTCTAATAAACTTACAAAAACTTGGCTTAGAAAGGCCTACGCGGATACAAGCAGAAGTTTTGCCTCATTTTCTTCAAGGGAAGGACTTAATAGGCGCCGCCAAAACTGGTAGTGGAAAGACATTGTCTTTTCTTATACCTGTCGTGGACAATTTAATAAAACTGGGAATATCTAAAAAGGATGGTAATAACCATAACATTAAATATTGTATTATTTATTAGTCCCATATGTAAATCCTCAAAATTTGGTTGTCAATTTCCAAGCATCTAACACATTAATAAGACCAATTATTATTTGCAAACCACATGTACAGTAATATATTTGGTTTGCTAATTAATGTTTAATTTTGTATTCAAAATTATATTCTGTATTGTTCTTCTTAGGTGTTGGGTGTATCATTTTGTCACCAACAAGGGAGTTGGCACTGCAGACATTTGATGTATTGAAGAAGTTATTAGTCAATATAGATTTATCCCATTGTCTAATAGTAGGGGGGGAGAAGAAAGCAAAAGATGTCTTGAAATTAAATAAAGGTAAGTTAAGCATATTGTTTTTTCCATTTGTTTCAGGCTATTTTATTAAGCTTTTAAAATTGGGAGATGTCTCTTGACCAATTATTTACTTAATCCAGTTAAGTCAGTATTCCACTGAGCATTTTTTTGAATTTTTACTGTTAGTACCCATATCTCAAGTTATGGTAGTTTAGCCTCAAGCTATACAACCTAGAGATTAATTAGTAATCAAAATTTATTTATACAACCATTTCAGAATTATTTTATACTGTGCACCAGTATATAGATTATCAGGGATGGTTTATCTACAACATTAACACATTAACTATGCTCATGGCAGTAGTAAGAGATGTTCTTGAGAATGACCAGATCTTGTCTTGGTTGGGTCGTACTTGCGTACAGCACTTCAATCCTTCATGATATTTTGTACTAACCCAATTGGTTTATTCTAACACATAATTCAGTGTGCTTGTTTAAACAGGGGGGCATGTATGATGATTATAATGAAACTAAACTATGCAAAAGAGGTGTGCCAGAATAATGATGAATGGAGATCTATTGACTCTACCATCCCTACGGGAAAATAGGACTGACACTTACTGGTATTTATATTCTGGAAATTTGTATTTTTGTAAAACACAACATGGAATATTTTGTGCTCAAATCTGCCACTAGATCTAATTTACGGACTAGGTATAAGTATAACTTACACCGCCACCATCCATTAATAATACAATTTTTAACAAGAGTGCATTTGTTACTGCAATAGGTATATATAATCATCTACCTGTTAATGTCAAGGAATTGGAAGGCAAAAAATTCAAAAACATTTTGAAAAAGTGGCTGGCTTATTTCCAATGTGTTTTAAGATCTCAATGAGTATTTCGCCAAAAAGTAGTCCTTTTTTCTATAAATTGTAATAAATTAATCCACAAATATAGGTAATATACCTATATTTGTATATGTAATAATAAGAATTGTTATTATTATGTTTAATTCATAAGCCTTACTGTTGCACGCCCAATATGGGTAACTTGATACTCAAAATTGTATACCATCTACAACCATGTACACAGTTTTAGCAATAAAGAAAACTTTATCTCTTTATCTGTAGGCGTAAGCATACATATTCTCACACCTGTTTCCCAGAGGGGTTGGTAGAGAACAGATTTCCATTTGTCACCGTCCTGGCACACCTCTTTTAGGTAGGATAGTTAGGATATAAATATAATATACTATATTTTATACCTATTCATAGGACATCGTTGGCATTTAAAAATAAAACAATGCGTTGCTTTCTTTCCAAAAGAAACGACATTTAACGTTTTTTATTTAGAATGCGTTATTTTCTATTATAATACAATTTTACATAATAATATGACAGTATAATTTGACATGACAAGATAAAGAAAATAATATATTTCTTTATCTATGCCAAGCACCTAATGTAAAATTAAAGAAATACTCTTTCTTTACATCTCCCCCCTTAGAGAAGAAAATTAATTATTTCATTTTCTAATTATTCCCTTCCTCTCATTGTTCTTCTAATGTAGAAATTGGGATCAGTTTTGTAATGTGGAAAAGATTTGATTCACTTTTCTTTTTGTGGCCAGTTTCTATCCTATAAATTGACTGAGAAACTTTCTCAACAATCTCAAATGGTCCAATTTTTAACTCATCTAATTTCTTTCTGTTTAATTTATTTCCATTTTCCACATATACCATGTCTCCAACTTTAAATTCATGATATTTCCGCTTTTTGTCGAATAGTATTTTGTTGTAACTATGTGATTTTATAGTATTTTCAAGTGCTGTTTTTCTGTCTCTGGCCCAATCATTCTGTGACTTTTCTTGATTTAACTCTTTTGGTAATATTGTGGCATCAGTACCATATAAAAGATAACTTGGTGTAAATCCAGTAACCGAGTGATATGTATTATTATATTTAGTAACGGCTTCATGAGCTATTGTTGTCCAGGCTTTCTTTTGTCCTTTTTCATTAATTTTGCATCTGATTTTGTTAACTAATGTCTGATTTAATCCCGTTTGAAAACGGTGCATTTACTGCTGTAAATACCATTTCTATTTTTTTATCTTTTAAGTATTTTTTGAATTCCTTAGAATTAATTCCTGGATATTGGTCGGTAAGCAGCATACCAACATCCTCTGTTTCGGTTATATTCTTGATTAGTTTTATAAAATCGGTAGCACTCTGAGTTTTTGATGTTAAAACAAATGCATATCTGGTAAAGTGATCTACTAATAAATGAAGATATTTTTTTGTCGATCTAGATCCTCCAAACCCTCCAATCGTATCAATAGAGACTATGTCAAAAGGCTTTTTGGCTGGACCTAGATGGGACATGAACCCAAATTTGTCATGTCCTCTTGATTTATTTTTAATGCAAATTTCACAGCTTTTACAAATTTGCTTGATATTCTTTGTTAAATTTTCGGTTGTGTAGTATGGACTAATCATATTAATCATTTGACTGATTCCAATATGGTAAAGTCTTTCATGTACATCTTTAAATAATTTGATGCTGAAGTCTTCTGATAGTATTATTTTGTCTGTTCTTCTCAATTGTTTAAAATATACTTTTTGTTTTTCAATTAATTTGTTTTTGTTATTTTGTATTTTTTCATTATTATTTTGATCTGTTAAAATATCTTCCAGTTTAATTAAGTTCACAATTTTCAATTGTTCATCTTCGTTTACGTCACACTCCAATACAGGGTTTCTACTTAAACAGTCTGCTTCCAAATTATATTTTCCTGGAGCATATTTTATCTTTAAATCATATTGCGATAAATAATATGTTAAATCGCCCAGATCTTCATCTGTTCTAGACTTCAAATTCATGTTTTCTAGAGGTTTGTGATCTGAGTAAACTGTAAATGATTTACCCATCAACCAATATTGCCAATATCTCACAGCTTCTTTTATAGCTAAACATTCTAAATATACAGCTTTTTTCCTTTTTTGGGTTTCATTCAGTTTTTTTGAGAAGTAAGCCACTGGTTTTTCTTTGCCATCAGGCTGTATCTGTTTCAAAATGGCCCCTATACCTTCTAAAGAAGCATCCGTATAAATATTAATTGGTAAGTCCTGGTCATAAATTGCCAGAACTGGTTGGGAGCAAAGCCAGCTCTTTATTTTCTCAAATGATTTTTGACAGTTATCAGACCAAATGAATTTCTGATTTTTCCGTAGTAAATTATGTAGTGGATCTAATATAATCGCACTGTTTGGTATATATTCATGATAAAAATTTATTTTTCCCAAAAATTGTCTTATATTTTTTTGATTTTTTGGAATTGGAAAATTCTTAATTGAAATCAAATTATCATTTAACGGTTTGATCGAATTATTTTGTATTATATGACCCAGATATTTTACTCTGTCTGAAGATGCACATTTGCTTCAGACTCTGTGAGTCTGAAGCAAATGTGCATTTTGTAAATTTTAATCTAAAACCTTCTGCTTTAATTGCTTCCAGCAACCGACTCAGATGATTAATATGTTCAGAAAATGTTTTGGAAAATATTAGAATATCGTCTATATAATTAACAGCGAAGTTTGTTAATTCATATTTCCTCAATATATTACTCAATATTCTCTGAAAAATTGCAGGTGAAGTCTTTAGTCCAAAAGGGAGACATGTCCACTGAAAATGGCCTTCTTGTGTAACAAATCCAGTCTTTTTCCTGTCCTCAACTCGTAGAGGAATGGACCAAAATGCGGAATTTATATCAAGTGTGGAAAAATAATTGCAATTTCTTGTTTTTATCGTTAGGTCTTCAATTAACGGAAACGGTTGGGCTTGAGGCACTACTATTTTATTCAAATCTCTGAAATCTATACATAATCTAGATTTTCTGTTATCCTCTTTTTTAAATGCTAAAGTAACAGGTGCAGCGAATGGACTGTACGATTCTTCTATCAATTTGTTATCTAGTAATTTAGCTATTTGCCCTTCTATCTCCTTTTTATCCTCTATAGTGCACCTATAAGGCCTCTTACAACAATATTTGTCGACTATTAAGTCTATTTTTGCTTCATATCCATTAACCATGCCAATATCATATTTATCTTTTGCAAAAACTGATTTATATTTGTCAATGATTTCATCTATTTCATTTTTTTGATGTTCACTTAAGTGATTTACTTCCATTTTAAATTCTTCTACTTTTACATGTTCATTGAAATTTATTCCGTATTCTTTTAAAGTATTATTGTTATTTTTTGTGTTGTCCAATCCAGTGTTTTTTCTGTCTTTAATGGTAGAAATTTCTTCTCTCTCGTTTTCATTAGTAAGACTCAGTTTCTGTGTTATTATTAAATTTTCATCTTGATTTAATTTAAACTTTTTGATTAGGTCTAATCCAATCAAAAATTCGTGTTTAAAATCATCCTTATCTATGATGTGCACGTCAACCTCCTTTTCTAAATCAAAGATTTTTATTTTTAAAGTTGTCAAACCACTCGTTTTCTTAACACCATTAATCGTTACTAATTTGGCTTCATTCAAATTGTTTCCTTTTCCTTTTAGTTTTAATAGCTTTGAATTAATAAGGGAAACATTTGAACCAGAGTCATAAACTCCATATATTTCTAATTTATTATCCAATAATAGTTTGACATGTATTAATGGTGTTACTATTCGTTTTTTTGGTGTGTTTCATTTAACTCAGCTTCTATAACTGAATTGTTTACATGCTGTATAATTTTTTTCTTTTTCTTATCGTCTTCATTTATTTTGAACCAACAAATAGATTCTGGGTGATAACGAATACCCTTATTAAATTTTTCGCAAATTTTACATATATTTACTTTTTCATTTTTATTACGATCTCTTGTATTTATGTAATATATTTTGCGTCCTGAAAAACTTTTTCTAGTTACCATGTGTTCATATTTATTTACTTCATTAAACAAATCTACACTATCTTTTAATGTTTCTCTATCAATTTTATTACGAATATATTCTGGTAGACCAGCTGCTATGAGATCCACTAAGGTACAAGTGTCAATCGATCTACTCATGTCCAGTAACAGTTTTTCTTTTTTTATAGCATAATCCAATAACGAACCATCTTTGTATTGGAATGATAGTGCAGATGTCACAGGATTCCATCCCTTGTTTGCAAATGTAACACAAAATTTGTTTTTCCATGTGGACCATTCTGAATTTATTGTTAGTTTTATTATCATTGAGTTGTACCAGTCGACACACGACTTATCCATAAATAATCTGAGTATTTCAATTTTTTTTTCATCTGTAGTTACATCAAAGCGCGTACATTCTTTTTCAAAGAAATCAATCCACTGGTTTGCATTAGAATGTTTGCTTGTAAACTTCTCGATCACAAAGTTCTCTGAAATGTTTTTTAAGCTCGGCTGCCTATTTTCTACGAATTTTTCAATATTTTTTTTAATGTACCTGTTTCGGTTTGATACGAAGCAGCCGGTAATTCTTGGTTTAATTCTTCCAAAAATTGGTCTTCGAATTGCAAGTTACCACTCTCATCTATGTAAACTTCTCTAAGTTCTTCTGTCATTGTAATCCAAATTCTTCTAGTCTGATACCTTTTTAATAAACTATTTTTGACTTTATTATAAGCAGCTGTCTTTATAATTTCTTTATGGTGAGAAGCCGACTGCAGTGCTTCTGGTATTGCATACACTTTGTTGTCACTCGTGGCAATGCACTTTATACAATAAACATTTGATTTTCCGTCACTTCCTGGTAATAATGCGAATTCAAAACGAAGTTTCTCCATTGTGAATCAAATAAACAAAAATGTCGTTTTATAATATACTATATTTTATACCTATTCATAGGACATCGTTGGCATTTAAAAATAAAACAATGCGTTGCTTTCTTTCCAAAAGAAACGACATTTAACGTTTTTTATTTAGAATGCGTTATTTTCTATTATAATACAATTTTACATAATAATATGACAGTATAATTTGACATAACAAGATAAAGAAAATAATATATTTCTTTATCTATGCCAAGCACCTAATGTAAAATTAAAGAAATACTCTTTCTTTACATAAATTTAAGTGAATTTAATTTAAACTTAACTAGCCTGACCCTGTGGACCATCATACCACTAAGCTGGGATTTTTGGGTTTATGTTTTTCTGAGCCTGGTGTGTGAAAATATAGTATTCAGGCAGAGAATACAAAGAATACAATATTTTCCTTACAATCTCAGAGGAGGAATATGTCATGATATGCTAAGTTACTTGAAGTTTTTTTTACTCCCTTGAATGTGTTTTACATGATTTTTATTTCTTAACAGGTACCAATATAATAGTGGGCACTCCCGGCCGCTTGTTAGACCATCTACAAAACACTGAAAAATTCAATTGTAATAAATTAAAATCTTTGGTTTTGGATGAAGCTGACAAACTCTTAGAAGCTGGATTTGAAAAACATATTACTGGCATAATTAGTTACTTACCAAGTATGTATTAATATTTTTTATGAAATTCTCCACAAACCGTCATCATCATAATCATATCAGCTGAAAGCAGTCCACTGCTGGACAATGGCCTCCCTCAAGAATCTCAATTATGGCTGGTCTTTTGCTGCCCGCATCCAGCGGCTTCCCGCGACCCTTGCAAGATCGTCAGTCTACCTTGTAGGGGCCCTGCCCACGTTGAGTCTTCAGATTCGTGGTCGCAAATCAAAAACGTTTCTGCCTCAGGGGCCGTTGCTTCTACAAGCTATGTGCCCCGCCCACTGCCACGTCAATTTGGCAAATATCACCATCATTTTTCCCACCCATATGCTTGTGGGTATGGTCAGTTTGGCAATTCTTTGGGCTATGTCAATAATCAAACTGTCATGCATTAATCTATTGTATAGTAAAGCAGTCAGTGTGAGTTAGTAACTGTAATAAAAAAAAATACTGAGTTGGATTTTAAAGCTTTATATGGTCTGGAATCCGTCTGGAGTACTATATGGTGCATGTGGTGCATCTATTTAATTTATTTCTAATATTTATTTTTAATTAAATATTTTTTTAATTCAAGTGGAGTATCAAATAAAACAACTGTTATGTAAACGCACAAAAAATTATTTTATTGTTATGTTGCTGTTGTTTTTAAATTATAATTTATGATTTCAAACACCAAAAAAGCTTTCCTATCCTTATCTTAGAAACAATGAGTACATTTGTAAAATAAGTGCTGCTCGAAAAATATAACTATCTTTTAAATGGCGACAATCTATCATAAATAAACTTAGTAATAACAAGTACCTAATATTATATGAGGTACTTGTTATTACTTTTATGTATCTACCACAAAACTAAACTATATTAGTAACTAGCTGTGCCCCACGGTGTTACCCGCGTTAAATTTTATAAATTTTCTTTGCTATAAACCTCACGGAGCCCGTGACCTTTCCAACGAATGCAAAACCGTGGAAATCGGTTCGTGCGTTCTGGAGTTATAGCGTCAGGAAAGAAAACCCGACTTATTTTTATATTAGTAAAATATAGTATCGTTTTCTGGTAGATACATAAAAGTTTTGCTAACTATTACAATTATTTTTTCAGATAAAAGGCAAACCGTATTGTTTAGTGCAACTATGGGTGAAAATGTAAAAAATCTAGCCAGACTTGCAATGAGAACTGAACCAGTTATGATATCAGTAACTGATAACCAAACGTCCACTGTATCAGGACTTCAACAAGGGTAATGTAAACAGTGTTGATTACCATAATCACAATATTTAAATAGTTTTAAACTTAAGTCAAGGTTCAAATCTTTAACAATTGTTGTCAACTTTTACTTTTGTACGACCTGGTTTAATGATGTTAATTTATCCAACTGAATTTATGGACTCCAAATCTTATGCCCAGAGTCAAACATCGTACGATCATGGTTTTTAATCGATTTGAGAGCTTCATTAGTGACCACAACAAATACAATATACTAGGATTTGTGTGGACAATAATATTAGGATTTGTGTCTCAGTAGATTACGAGTTGGTAGATAGATAAAAATCAATAGCAGCATGAGTGAATGAAACATCAATGTTTGGTGGGAAGATTGGGCTGCAATATAATTGAAACGATGATACGGCGATACTAATATTGTAAATATTTGTTTCAGTTATAAGTTGAGAGCGATAATATTGTCTGATACTGATTGTAGATATGCACTGCTTTAATATTAATGATGTTATTCAGTTTTATACCTAAAAAAAATATTTAATGACCTATGTTACTCTCATAATGAATAAGCATCTTTAGCCATTTCAATATAATATAATAGTAATATCCTGGGACATTATTTATACACGGCCATCTGATCCCAAACTAAGCAAAGCTTGTAGGTACTATGGAAACCAGATAACTGATATACTACTTTTGTAAATACATACTTGTATTGATAATTACACGCAGACTCAGAACAAACAGACATGTTCATGCACACAAATATTTGTCCTGGATGGGACTCGAACCCACGACCTCCGGCGTAAAAAGCAAGCATTTGCCAACCACGCCAACAGGCCCGTCTTCCATACAGGATTCGTTGAGGGGATGCTATTGAAACTGTTCAAGAAGTAATTTTAGAATATAATCTCCATCCTTAGTTAGTTTTACTGTCAATTAAGTTAATTTATACTTTATTTTTAGATTCTACATTTGTCCAGTAGAAAGACGATTATCATGGTTGTACAAGATGCTCAAGAGGAGCAAGAAGCTTAAAGTAATGGTGTTCTTTTCCTCTTGTAAATCAGTCGATTTTCACTACGAATTCTTCAAAATGCACTGCAAAGCTTCTGTTATAAGTATTCATGTAAGTAGTAACTAGTTACTTGGCGAGTCTATTGATTATTGCACGTGTGGCGCAGCGGTTAATACAATCGTCTAGCCACTTCGGGTTTGATTCCCGCGCAGTGCAACTATTTGTGTCACCCATAAATAGTTGCCCAGAGTCTGGATGTACTTTGTGTCCGTCACTTATATGTTTGTAAAGTAACCCGCGACCCAGGTATTAATTTCCCTCCTGTAGGAGTTGTCTTTTTAAAAAAAGAAAAATCTACCTACTATTTGTGTTCTTGTATGAAAGTACACATATATTATTAAAAGCCACATTGTTATTGAAAATATATCAATCTTTTAATTAAAATGTGTATTTTTTTTAGGGTCAACAGAGTCAAGCTAGGAGGAAAGAGGCTTATCACAATTTTATCGAAGCACAAACAGGTGCATTATTTTGTACTGATGTGGCTGCACGGGGTTTGGATATACCTTCAGTAGACTGGATCGTTCAATACGACCCACCCACAGACCCCAAGGTATTTTTTTTATTAACAACCAAAATATGAAACGGGTAAAAGGAGACACAACAATGCAACACCCTAAGAAGCTATATCAGTACGAATAGTATGCCATTATTTCAAATATTCGGCCGCTGGGGCGGAAAGGTTTTCGAGTGGCACCACGAACCGGAAGACGCAGCGTGGGTAGGCCCCCTACAAGATGGACCAATGATCTTGTGAGGGTCGCTGGAAATCGCTAGATGCAGATAGCACAAGACTAGCAATTGTGGAGGCCTTTGTCCAGCAGTGGACCTGTTTCGACTGGTATGTTGTTGATTTCAAATCTGTCTCATTTTTTCGACCAGACCAATTATATAGAATGTGTAAATACTTGGAACTCGAATGATCGAGATATTTTATTTTATATTCCGTGCAATCATATTGATCCAGTTCCTTCGTTTCGTTGATTATAATTCCGCTGACCTGACTGAGCCAATTCGTAACAGTTTGTAATGTGTTTTGTATTTGTTGATCTGAATTTTCTTTGTTTTCGCACTTTATTAATAACTAGCTGAGCCCGCGACTTCGTCCGCGTGTTAATTAGTTTATTTCGTTTTTTTTTGTAAAATAAAAGACTTTTTCTAAACTAAAAGTAGCCTAAGTTACTCCTTATTACATCAGCTACCTGCCAATAAAAATCCCGTCAAAATCGGTCCAGCCGTTTCAGAGATTAGCCGGAACAAACAGACGGACAGACAGACAAAAATTGTAAAAAATGTTATTTTGGTGTATGTATATATTCATATTTATGTATTAAAAATCGGTTATTTCAATATTACAAACAGACACTCTAATTTTATTTATTTGTATAGATGAGATATCGTCTGCAAATAGTACGGGTAGTATATTTTCTTTATCAA
This sequence comes from Pseudoips prasinana, assembly GCA_951640165.1. NCBI lineage: Eukaryota > Metazoa > Arthropoda > Insecta > Lepidoptera > Nolidae > Pseudoips > Pseudoips prasinana. The sequence continues at coordinate 19,171,291 of OX621245.1, forward strand.
AAGATTTCGGAAGGTCATTGATGTATAATAGGAATAAAACGCATCCTAACACGCTCCCCTGGGGAATGGAGCAGGTTAAGGTTCTGGCTTGGGATCTTATTATTTCTATGTTGTTATTTTTTGTATTATGGTGTTCAATTTGGACTATTTGCTTTCTGTTATTTCAATAAGATTGGAACCATTTGTATGCGGGTCCGCGTATTCCCTTCTCTCCACCTCTCGATGAGCGCTGGTGACCTTACTCATGCGCAGAATCTGTAGCGTTTTCTGTAAACTGTTATACTTACCCAGTTGAGTTATTCCTAGAGCAAATAAAAGCTGTACCCTACCTCACTTAAATTTACTGGCGTTTAGCATTAAAGGCATAAAGAAGTATACCTAGCACGTGTGAATTGTACAGACGCCAGCACATCCAGCTACCCAAATCTGTCAAATTTCTTTTATAGATTTTCAACTTTATCACAAAAACATAAGGTTCACTTTCAATTTGAGAAAATTGACAGATTGGTGTAGCTTGATGTGCTGGCGTCCGTAAAATCGGAAGGGGAAAACCTCGTAGAACATTATTTGACCAAATCGGATATGTTCTCAAGAAAGGCCAGGTCAGAAGAACCCTTTAACCGGCGGGAGTGTATGAAGACTATAATGACAGTAAACAAGGCAACAGAGGTGTGCAAAGATTGTGACAAATGGATATCCGTTGTCTCTGCCTACCGCTCTGAGAAACAGACGGGAGTCTATGTTAGTGTTACCCAGGGGTTATATGTTGAAATACTGTAGCTAAAGTATAAAGTGCATTCGACTCATTACTACTCAATGCCTCTTTTAAAAAAAATATTTATCTAAAGTCTGTATCTAACTTGATTGATTGATAAGATTTATCGATCTTGTGGAAGATATTATGAAGTTCCCATATCTATTATATTATGACAATATTTACTTATTATTTACTAAAATTTTATCTTATCTTTTAGGAGTACATTCATAGGGTCGGACGCACTGCTCGGGGATTAAGTAATAAAGGTAATGCAGTAATATTACTGAGACCGGAAGAAGAAGAATTTATAAAGTTCTTGCAGAGACAAAAAGTATACTTGGATAAGTACACTTTTGCTATGCCTTCCGATGATGTCCAAGAAATGGTAAGTACGGCAGCCTACTAACGAAGCATGTCTGAAATAAGGTGGTTCTTCATTAGTGGCAACAATAATAATAATATATCCCAAAGTATTTACTCCCTACGTATTTTAGACTTAACGCCAAACAATTAGTATAGCAAAAAGCTGTAATTATATGCAAAAAGCTGTGATTTTTAACACCTGTAGAATCGTTAGAAAATTTTTGCAGGACGATACCCCGCATTATTAGTCTCAAATGGAACTTGATACTGACTTGGCGTAAGCCCGTGAGTATTAGTATTAACCGAAAAAGTATTTCAAGTTTTTTTTTCAAACTTATAATTGTTAGTAATAACAATGTGTGCATTTTATTTTTCCTTTTTTTTATTCAGCTGGGAGCAAATTGATCTTCATAGACTAATCTCAGGCGCTTACAGCCAGTTGCATTTACTGGTCCGTAAGTGATCGGCGAGGTAGACACGCGATCAGTCCATGGACGGGTGACCGTGAAAGTGGTTTAATTTCTGAGCGTCCCTGTGCTTCGGAGTACACGTTAAGCTGTAGGTCCCAGTCAGAACAGTCGATAAGTCAGAGGCATACTGGGCGGCTTGAAGAACTCTGACACCTGGGTATCCACTGCTCATAAGATATTGAAAGAAGATTCTTTATTTCTTTATCTTATGAGCCTATAATACCGCATGCAACTATCTCGCTTGTTTTTATAGAATAAATAAGCAACCGCCAAGCGGGTCACCTATAATGATAAGTGATCATCGCTTGGGCATATTTTGTTATAGGTAGATACCTATCTTGTTTGTAAGATAAAAAAAAATCTAAACATTTTCGATTCATTGATTCGTTAATTATCACACTAATACGATAAAGGCGAAAGTTTGTGAGTGTGTATGTTTGTTACTTTTTCACGTCTAAACGGCTGGAGCGATATTTGGTAGTTAAAATTTGGTATGGAGTTAGCTAACACGCTGGATTAACACATAGGCTATTTATAAAGTTTAACGCGGGTAAAACTGCGGGGCACAGCTAATATTGAATAAATATTAAACACTAGCTGTGCCCCTCGGTTTCACACTCGTTAAACTTCATGAATTTATAGCCTGTGCGTTATTCGGATATGTAAACTATATGACTACAAAGTTTCATCAAAATCAGAGCCTCTAGCACGAGTTCCTGCAGTTTACTTATTCGATCACACGTACAGTTTCCTCCCATACATTGAGCACCAGCGCCTCTCGCGGAAACTATTAAGAACTAAAACTCTGGTGCTCAATGTATGGGACGAAACTGTACTTACGTGTGATCAAGTAAGTAAACTGCAGGAACTCGTGCTAGAAGCACTGTAGTATTTGCGTGAAATAGTAACAAACATCTCACAAACTTCGCATTTATAATACTTATTAGTAGGTTTATAGATGCGATCGAGATGACTGCATACGGTGGTACGGGAGGTCCCTATTACCTACGACAATATGTTTATCATTAACTTCAGTGTCAAGTTTATCATTAAAGGCGATTATTAATAGAACAAATAAGATCATATTGTTATTACTATAACAAATCAGATTTCTCCAGTCAAGAAGGTACAAGGTCCAATATAATATTCTAAAAATAGAACAGATAATTGGTCTTAAAGTTTTATGGATAACTTTGAAGAAGAGTAATAATGAATACAAGCATATTTTTGACGGGCCTGTTGGCGTGGTTGGCAAATGCTTGCTATTCACGCCGCGGCGCCGGAGGTTGTGGGTTGGATTCCCACCAAGGACAAATATTTGTGTGCATGAACATGTCTATTTGTCCTGAGTCTGGGTGTAATTATCTATATAGGTATGTATTAACAAAAGAAAAGTACTATATGTGTATATCAGTTATCTGCTTTCCATAGTACAAGCTCTGCTTAGTTTGGCATCAGATGGCCGTGTGTAAATAATGCCCCAGGATATTATTATTATGTACTGTATGGGCAAGAGAGAGAGAGAGCGGAACCGGAAGACGCAGCGTGAGCATGACGCTTTGTGTGATCTTGTGAAAGTCGCTGGATGCGGGTTGTGCGAGCAAGACCGCCAATTGTGGAGATCTTTGGGGGAGGCGTTTGTTCAGCATTGGGAGTCTTTCGACTGATAATGATGATGATGATGAAGAGAGACACCAGACAAATATACGGACCACCTGATGTTAAGCGGTCACTGTAGCATAGAGCTAGCTAAATAAGTTTTACTTCAGTAGTGTGGTATAGCACACTCGTTTGTTGTTTATGCTATCTATTAGAGTTATTATCTAACACAGAGAGATTAGATATTATATAATCATTATTATTGTTATTTAATAAAGTACCAACCATAGTACTTTATATGTATTACAATCTAGTCTAGAGACTAATAAGTAATTTTATATTAACTTTAACTTCTAAACATGATTAATTCTAAGAATCAGTCTTCCGACTTTCCTTAGTCATATTTGTTACGGGGAAGACGCTTTGTTCATGTGTCCTTTATAATTACATTATTGCTATCACTAATCACTAATTTCGCCAATCACGACAATAGTTCATAGGGTTTTGTTCTCTTTAATCGTCTCACTAGCTCTGTAATATAGAGTAGCTGGATGGCCTCGACGTTCACTTGATTATATAATAAGCCGTCTAATATATTACTTTTTCTTACAGCTAGAAGATTTGATACTAAATAATGGCGTTATGAGACTGCTGGCTAGGAAGGCCTATCTCACGTTTCTGAGATGTTATAAGAAGCATCCCTTGAGAAAGATATTTGACATAAACTCTCTGGATCTAAAACTAGCCGCTAAAGCGTTTGGATTTCAAGAACAACCGCATGTGGATTTTTGTATCCTTTTTATTAAATAGGTGAACGCAATTGCGTCTCTGGCCACGTTTCCGCCATTGCATTCTAATACACGGCGCGGCTTACGTCTATAGACGCTGAGAATCTCATACTACACTGACAAACTTGAGGAGGTTGGTTGAACAGCCTTTCAATTAGGTATTTATGGGCAGCATAAGAAACACCTACTACTCACGTTCAAGCTCTAGCTCAATATACCTATACATATACCAGAGATTTTACAAAAATAGTGGACGTAAGTACCTTTAAGTTCAATCTACACATGAAACTGAAATGATTAAAAGAAACAAATGAGAAGCAGATAGGAAAAACAAATTTTTAGTGGAAATTAATATATATTTCGAGTATTTTGCATGGTGATGTTCTACATGTTATTCAGTTATATGGGCATATTAAGCTACTGAACATGCGACCACTTTTAATGTTATACCTTGTATATAAAAATCAATTATCGTGTGTTAGTCTCGCAAAAGCTCTTAAATGGCTTTGAGGAATTTAGTTTGTTTCCTAGGTTGAGGTATAAGAAAATTATAAACAAATGCAAATCAATGGTGAAAAATAAAAATAATATGAATTATTTTGTCTATGTTCTATACCTAGACGGGCGGACCTCTACAATTTAACGTCTGCGCCATTGTAAATGTAGACACTGAATTAGCTGACTGGCCAAATCGTCTAAGGGCCTGTATTAAAACAGGGGTATTCATTTTGAATATCTAATAATTACATTTCATTCTTGGTTATTATATACCTACTTAACATTAACTGAGAATTTTAGAAATATAAGTTGGTTATGGAACTTTTATTTCGTCTCAAAACTTCTGCACACACGAGGTATATACATAGGTACTAACATTTGTATTTGATATCCCTAACTCTATGTGTACAGTATCAAAAAAGAAATGCAAGAAACTTACGCAAGATAAGTGATGAGCCCAAATAGTAAGAAGAATGTTTATCAACAAAATGCGATCGCAAGATTTGTAGCCTGATGACGCCGAGTCGCAAATAGAGCAACAAAGTCGTGCTCTTATCAATTGGAACACGACACCTCAACAATGATAGATATCATACTACTTTGTTGACAAGCCATTATAAATATGATAATGTATGCACCGATTTATCTGTATAAACTCAATATTCGAGTACTTGGTAAATGAAATATGTTACGTTTTTAATGGGTTATAAAAAATAGACTCATTTATTTATAATTTAATATTTTTGGCAATAAATCATTAAAAGCGTATCCATAAAATGAATAACGTATTTTTATTATTAACTGTTTGCATCCTTGCGATGATTCGGTCACAAATTAATGTGAAACCTTAGATATTATTTTTTATTCAAGATTTCAAACAACGCGGCAGCGACATATTAAAAAATCTGAAAGGTCAATAAAAAGTTTATTCCAACAATATCCCTATTAAAATACGTTAATTATTGCTATTATTATATAAATATATAAAAAAAACATATTATTGTACCTATGCGATTAACATTTTAACCACCACATGCAGTCGTGACCGTGGCGTGTTGGCACTTTTTAACCCCCGGCGGTGAAAAAAGAGGGGTGTTCTAAGTTTGACGTCGATGCCTATGTGTGTGTCTGTCTCTGGCAGCGTAGCTCTCAGACTGATGGAGCGATTTCGATCGAATTTTTCATTTAGAAGCCAGTTTTCTTGCGGTTCCAAAATGATGTAATTATGGTTGGGTTCGGGGGCACTCGGGTTTTCTAACAGTTCGGTTGGTTGGTAGGTATGTCTCGTATGCATGACTGTGGCGGTCAAAAGGTTAAAGAACTTATTTGTACGGGAATCACGTCAAAAATTTAATAATCTGTGATATTTTATTAAATACCTACCATTATTTTTATGATTTCGCTCGTCGTTAATCTATATACTTAGGTATAAAAAATAAAGGCTGAATACCTAATCACTCGTTTGTTTGATTTTATAAAAAGTTAATGTAAATAAGTAGATAAGGAAATTTTAATAACTTTTGGATCCCTTATGCGTAGTCATCGAGCAAATGGAAACGGAATTTCGAAAAAAAGAAAACAAATATCCACTAAGCGGGGAATTGCAGCCAAGAATCGGAATCAGCAATTTTTTTCAATATTGTTAGTCAACATGAACCGACATTTTTATGGTTCCGTTGCCAAATGGCAAAAAACGAAACCCTTATAGATTTGTCATGTCTGTCTGTCTGTCCGTCCGAATGTCACAGCCACTTTTCTCAAAACTATAAGAGCAGTGTTGTTGAAACTTGGTACGTAGATGTATTATGTGAACCGCATTAAGTCGCGCGTTGTCTGTCCAAGCGCTCGGCGGGGCCCGACGGGATACCAGCGTTTCTGTTTAGGGACTGCAGGGCAGTATTAGTCGAGCCGTTGCTTCATTTGTTTAACATCTGTATCGAGACTGCGACGTTCCCAGAACACTGGAAACTTACTCGTGTGGTACCAGTACCGAAAGGCAGTGGAGGATCGGCGCCCACTGACTACAGACCTGTGGCGATCTTGTGTACTCCGGCGAAGGTATTCGAGGCGGCCATCCATGGTTGGCTTTATTCACAGGTGAGCGCCCAGTTGTCCGACGCTCAGCACGGGTTCCGACCTGGGCGGGGGACGACTGGGAACTTACTGGATTTGATGACACATCTGGTACCCATAGTAGACGCTGGGCTGCAGGTGGACGTCGCTTACTTTGATTTCCGAAAGGCGTTCGACACAGTCGACCTTGACATCTTACTGGCCAAGCTGGTCGGCATGGGGTGCACCCCACACACGTTAACATTCTTCGCCTGTTACTTCCGGGACAGATGTCAATATGTCGACTGTGGCGGACATCTTTCGGATCCCTACCCGACAAGATCTGGGGTAAGTCAGGGGAGCAATTTAGGGCCTCTTTTGCTCATATTGACTGTCAACGACTTGCCGTAGGTAGCCAGCAAGTCTACGCCTTTACTTTTCGTGGATGGCCTTAAACTGGCCTATAAAATAGAGCATAATGCAGATCACGCCACACTACAGCGGGATATTAATAGCGTAGTCAATTGGAGCATTCAAAATAGGCTTTATTTTAATGTGAGTAAGTGTTCCGTGCTGTCCTTCAGTCGCGCACGAACCCCGCGCCATCACCAATACCTTATGGATGGGGCGCCGCTACAGCGGGTGACAGAGATGCGAGACTTAGGCGTACGCTTCACTGCTGATTTACAGTTTCGACAGCATATCACTGATGTATGCAAGAAAGCTTATCGTAATCTGGGACTAATATTACGCCAAGCGAACAATACAATATTTCATTCACAAACATAGGCGCTTTGAAAGCACTTTACGAGGCACTCGTGAAGAGTCATCTGGAATGCAATGCCGTAATATGGTTACCACACGAGGAGAAGTACAGGCTGATGTTGGAACGTATCCAGAACAAGTTTGTTAGGTTCGTGTATTTGAAGCAATATGGGATATACCCGGGCTATCCGCTCCTTTACCCTACTCTATTCGTTCTTGGTATGGTGGGGTATTACAGGCTTGAAGTGAGAAGGGAGGTCGCTCTCAGCGTTTACATATGTAAAGTAATGCGCGGCAAGATCCATAATCCGAACGTGTTGGAGGTGCTCAGGCTACGCGTCCCGGATGAGTTCGTGGGACGACGGCGGCGGCCGGAGCTGCTGGCTGTGCCGCGCGCGCGCACGTGCCTGCTGCAGCGCGCACCGCTCACGCGTGCGCTGCGGGCGCTCAATACGTTGGCTCACAGCATTGATATCTTTTCGTGCACACTGAACGAATTCACACAGGCCGCTTATTGTGCAATTTGTATAGTTTAAGTTTTTAATATTGAGTAACCATTATTGTTTTAATTTATAAGTCTATAGGCTATTGAATTAGGTATTAAGTTCCTGTAATGATAGTTTATGTGCGTTTAAATAAATAAAATCAAATAAAGTTTTACACAAAAGTAGAAAAAGAACAATAATTTTAGGGGTCCCCATACATAGAACTGATACTCAAAAAAAAAACTTTGACTGCCTCGTTGGTCTAGCGGTAGCGTGTTCAACCGCAGATAATGAGGGCCTGGGTTCAAATCCCGGGGCGGGCCAAAAAGTGATTTTGGGAATTTTCCGTAAAAAGAAATTTCTCAGTATCAGCCCGAAATCTGGAAGTTGGCGGTATTTCACCCCCGTGCCTCGAAGAGCACGTAAAGCCGTCGGTCCTGTACCTGAACTCTTTCCGGTCGTGTCGCTACGCGTCCCATCGGATCATGAGTGATGGAATAAGAAAGTACCCCGGTGTTTGCGCACACACTTGTGCACTATAATATGTCCTGCGCAATTGGCTAGTCTCCATTAAGACTGGCCGCCGTGGTCGAAATTCGGTCGGTAGGACATCTACATCATCACTCAAAAAAATTTTTACGTCGTACCCATAATGTAACATGTGTGGTATATATGGATAGGTCTTCAAAAACGTATTTTTTTTCCAAACTGAATAGTTTGCGCGGAGACACTTCCAAAGTGGTAAAATTAGTGCCCCCCCCCCCCCCTCCCCCTAACTTCTAAAATAAGAGAATGATGATGAATGATAAAACTAAATAAAAATGTGATTTTTAAATTACCATGCAAACTTCCACCGAAAATTGGTTTGAACGAGATGTAGTAAGTAGTTTTTTTTTAATAAGTCATAAACCGTAAAACGCAATTTACCTTTCATTTAATCAACTGAAATAGTACTTGCTGCTACGGAACCCTTCATGAGCGAGGCCGACTCGCACTTGGCCGGTTTTTTACTTTGGTTATTTTTACCAAATACATCTAATAACATAAAAGCGAGAGGTAAAATAACGTAGGATACGTAATATCTATACCTACTATTATATGAAGCTATATAGTTTGTTTGTTTGAACGCGCTAATCTCAGGAATCACTGGTCAGATTTGAAAAATTATTTCAGTGTTAGATAGCATATTTATCGAGGAAGGTTATAGGCTATTTATCATCACGCTAAGACCCAAAAGAGCGGAGTACCAATGAATAATGTTTCAAAATCGGTGGGAAAAAAGTTCGTTCCCGCTGCGTGCGCTGCATAAACGGTTTAAGTTTCCCTTTAAGAGGTCTAAAAACAGTCCGCGACAGCATATGTCTATGTTTTAAGTAGAAGAAGAAGAAGAAGAAAAAAATATTTATTGAGCACACATACCTAATAAAGATACAAAAAGACACAATCAGAGTAACAATGGCGACATAAATATAAATACCGTACAAAATACTCTATTATTGTTACTAAAACAGATTACTAAGTAAGATTATTAAGTACTCACTATAACCTTTTTTATGCTCACCAAAATTTGTTTTAAAATAATGCATTATTTGCGAAGGTGTTTTTATAAACAAGATATTAATCCTTATCTAAATAAATTCATTACCTATTCATCACAAGTATTTCATTGAAATCAAAATTGCCATTTACATCATTCGATTTGAACGAATATCTTAGGAGATATCGCAGTTTTAAAATAACGTCGCAGCAAAATAATGATAAAGTACTGCGCGCGCATTTATGTGCAAGACGGGTGGGCAGCCATGGGGGGGAAGGGCGGAGGCCCCAGGTAGCTCTGTGAGATACCATGCTATACCATACCATGTGGTCGTTACCGCCAGGATGGCTGGACCAAACGAGATATCAACACTTGTATTAAATAGTAGCAAATGGGTAGTAAACAGTGGACAAGATCATGTCCACTGTTTACTACATTTTCGTCTGGTGGAGCAAAAGATATCCCCATATTTAACAGAAATTATGGTCACTCACTCTACTCGAACATTATAAGAGATATCATCATTTTTGAGATTACACGCGTAGAAAATTGTCCTGAGGGTAAAACGCTATGTCAATCTGATTAGGTTAATATTACGAATAAATGGATGTTAACACCGAAATCTTAACAATTATAGACAATGAGATATCAGCGTTCAAAGTAACGTTACGATTGCGCGGCCACGTAACTTTTGTTTTGCCTTGATTCCGTCAGTTTAAATAAACTTTGGTGGCATTAAATGCTTTCGGTACTTTGGACATATTAAAACCTTTCTTCTAGTAACAGTTTTACTGCATGATATCTTAAGTTTTGAGAAATAATCGAGATTAAAGAAACATCAAGTGCACGATTGCGCGGCCATAACTTCCAAGGTGAATATTTCGTGAAATATTGATCTTAGCCTTATAATTCTTTTTTTGACAATTGTTGACAAATGAAATGTTCAATTAATAAAAAGATTTAGATGTCTACCCCAAGTAGTTACTGAGATATCCATGGCCGCGCAATCGTGCACATTACGTTCGCGCGGCCAACTTAAAACCCCTGTAACTTCTTTATTTCTGCTTTGACAAAGTTTTGGTTTGTTCCTTTCGATTTTGACTAATTTTGACAAAAAATATAGCGATTTCTTTTTCTGTTTGGATAACGTGGGGGAGCAATCGTGACGCACACCATGAAATCTTAATTTTTGAAGAAATAATCGAGATTAAAGAAACATCAAGTGCACGATTGCGCGGCCATAACTTCCAAGGTGAATATTTCGTGAAATATTGATCTTAGTCTGATAATTCTTTTTTTGACAATTGTTGACAAATGAAATGTTCAATTAACAAAAAGATTTATATCTCTATCCCAAGTAGTTACTGAGATCTCCATGGCCGCGCAATCGTGCACGTTACGTTCGCGCGGCCAACTTAAAACCCCTGTAACTTCTTTATTTCTGCTTTGACAAAGTTTTGGTTTGTTCCTTTCGATTTTGACTAATTTTGACAAAAAATATAAAGATCTCTTTTTCTGTTTGGATAACGTGGCGGAGCAATCGTGACGCACACAAATAAATATTAGTTTTTGTGTTCGATTTCACTGTTACGAGATAATGAAGCTAATTTAAACCAGCGTTTCTGGTAATTAATGTTCATCCTCTATGTTTAAGTCACGATGCAAGTTAAAAGTAGTTTCTTTTGAAAATATGGAAACTTTGCTTATACTAACAGACCTGAAGTATTGTAGTTCTATTGTGATCTTATATCTCCAACCCTATATACAGGGTTTTCCAATAAGAGGTGTTATTTTGATATTCAAAGCCTGCCTTCCTTTTATAACGAAATAAACATCCGATCATTAATATAAAAAAATTGCATTTTTCTCTGAAATTCAAAATAACACCTCTTATTGGAAATTACGCAATAAAACAACAGTTAAAATAATTGCATTTATTTAATTTCATCAATTAGCTGACAGTTTTCTTGTTGTTACCCTTTTGTCTGTACATTTTAGTTTTCTCCGTTTTATTCTTGAATGACGTAGGGGCGTTCAAAGACTTGAAATAGCCGTATCCGCCACCCCCTTTTCTCTTCTGTGGTGGGCCTTTGCTGGCAACTTTTAGTTCGATAGCTGGAGGGACGGTGAAGCCGAAAGACTTGGAGACTTTAGCCATATCTATAGTGTCAATATCGAAGATAGTCTTCAGATGATGGGAGTCATAAGCTCTGAGGTAGCTCTTAAAAGCTTCCTTAGCCGATTGATTCAGGAAATAGTTTCTAGATATTAGTTTTTCAAGCTGTAAAAACCAAGTTGATTAATGTCACCAATTAAAAGTAACCAAATAAAGTTTGATGACAACTTATTACTACATTACGCGGCACCCATTCCAGACACAATAGAAAAACAAAGGAAGGAAAATATTTGTATTCTAGCATGCATTTTTGCAGAATTGGCTGCTGCTCTGTTAAGTATTTTTTTGTAAGAATTTTTCTTGCAATCACACTCTTCACACCAATATTATAAAGGCGAAAGTTTGTAACTGTGTGAGTGTGTAAGTTTGTTGCTTCTTCAAGCATTAAACGGCTGGAGCGATTTTTAAAAAAAAATATGAAGCTAGCTGACACCCTGGATTAACATATAGGCCATAATTTATAAAGTTAGGGTAAAGCCGCGGGGTACAGCTAGTAGGCTATAAATTATGAAATTTAACGAGGGTAATACTGCGGGCTCAACTTGTATTATATAATAATAATAATAATATCTAGGGACAATGTAACACAGATCATCCTAGCCACAAACTAAGCAAAGCTTGTACTATGGGTACCAGGCGACGATATACATACTTATATAGATAGATAAATACTTATATACATAGAAAACATCCATGATTCAGAAACAAATATTCGTGCTCATCACACAAATATTTGCACTTACCGGGATTCGAACCCAGGATATAGAAATATGTTTTATTTGATTTTTCTTCTTTGTACTAAATTAGTGTACTCCAGAGAAGTTAGGCTAACTATTAAATTTATATGCTACCAATATAATAATTATGTTTTAGTATTAACCTGCAACTGTATGTCTGCTATTTTATTCCAAGAGAACTCAAACTCGTTGAGTGTGACTTTAGACTGCTTCAAATATCGCAGGAACCCAAGTTCTTCAGGGCGCAGGAATAGAAGGGCATGTCCACTTGTTCCGAGGCCTCTTGCTGTCCTACCCACACGGTGGATATATTCCTGAAACAACGACAAAAACATAATTTGAAGTTTAATTTTATTATCACTTGCATCCGGCTCAAAGGTCCATAACACAGGTCTGCAAATTAGAACTCTTATTTTCCCCTTTTGGATTTGATTGCTGATCTTGAGGTATTTTGGTGCGCTGATTACGAATATGTACTTGGATTTGTACTATCACCCTCAGTTTTTTTGAAAAATCCTTTTATGTGAAATCGGAAAAAAAGGCCAACTTTACAAAGTTTTTTTTTATCACAATGAAGTAACAATTATATTACTAAACTTAAAACATTAAAAATACATTGAAGGGACAGTAATAAATAAATTAAAAATATTTAATACTTTTATGGTATCTTGCTTTTTTTTCACCGAAGCTCCGATTGTGAGATTTTCGCTTGAAATTCCGACTTGCATCATCACGCTTTAATAGCCAACAGTAGTCTGCCATCATTACTTTATTCCACTTTCCCTGATAGCGACGTTCCATCTCCTTCAAGTCCTGGTGAAATCTTTCGCCTTGCTCTTCACTTACAGCTCCCAAGTTATCAGGAAAGTAGTCCAAATGCGAATTAAGGAAGTGAAGTTTAATGCTCATCGAACATCCCATTTTGCCGAAATTTTCAATCATTTTCTTTACAATTTCCTCATAATTTGGACTTTTATGGTTTCCTAGAAAATGCCTCACTACTTCCTTAAAAGATTTCCAGGCTTCTAATTCAATTTCACTCAATTTTTCATCGAAATCTATATCTTTCATCAATTTTCTTATGTCCGGGCCAACGAAAATACCTTCTTTCAGTTTAGCTTCAGATATAGATGGAAAAATCTGGTGTAGATATTTAAAACCTTCTCCTTCTTTATTAGCGCCTTCACAAATTGTTTCATCATCCCCAGTTTTATGTGTAAAGGGGGTAGCAAAACTTTTTCTCGGGGCACTAGATTCTCTCACAACATTTTTGGTTCCAGGGACAGATCAGTCCTCGGTGGCCAGTCTTTCTTTGTCCAATGTTGTCCTCTGTTTCGACTATCCCACTCGCAGAGAAAGCAAGAGTACTTCGTAAAGCCACCTTGTTGACCGAGCAGCATGCCTAAAACTTTAAGATCTCCACAGACCATCCAACCGTGTTCTACGTACTTTATTATATCCAAAACATTTTTCATATTGTCGTAGCACTTCTTCAAATGTACAGAATGGGCAACTGGTATTGCCATTATGCAAAAGGACTGCTTTTAAACTTCGTTTTGATGAGTCTATGAACAATCTCCATTCGTTCGCGTCATATTCGATGTTAAACATTTTCACTAAGCCCGGAATGTCTTCGCAATACACTAGATCACGATCTTCAGCAAAATATGGTACAAAGTCTTTTTCTCTGTTGCGATACCAAGAAAATGAAGTGCCAGCAAGCATATTCTTTTCCGATAGTCTTGATCCGAGGAGCTCAGCTGCGTCTTTTGGAAGGTTTAGATCTCTCGTTAAGTCGTTCAGTTCTGATTGTGAAAATAATTGTTTTCCACTTATACTTGGCTCAAATTCAGTGTCAGGTTGAGATACCTCTACAACATCACTGTCACTGTCTTCAGCTTGTAATGATTCCAAGTATGGCGGTGATGGCAGTGCAATGTTCTGGTCACGATGCACAGCGAGTGTTACTGACTGCAATATTGGATATATCAAGTCCTTTTTTGTTTTTGAATTGTAGCCTGTAGTCTTGCAGCAGCAAAAATAACAGTCTTCAGTGTGATTCCGAGGTTCTCTCCATAAAACAGGCGATAGGAGATCAAACGTATTGTTCTTTCCTTTTGACCACTTTCGAAGTTCACGAACGCAGGTGGTACAAACTTTATGTGGGACCCACTGTTTATCTTGATTGGCGATTGATAGGCCAAAATACATACTATAAACGTTCGTTATAAATTCGGTTATGTTATGCTGCTGTTTTCTCAGCATAAATGGCCCACAAATGTAGCAAAAATTGTCCGGAGAGTTTAAACACTTTCGCGATGACATTTTTAAAGTAAGCGTTACGAATTGCACAGAAGTACTGACTTTTTAAAAATAGTGATGGTGTTATTTATACAAAATAATATTAATCTACCCTCATTAACTGTCTTCTAACGATTTAAGTTAATTTCTATAAAAAAAAGCATTTAGCCTACAAGAAATGAGGTCTTTAGCAAATGACCTAAAAATCCACTAGTTTTTTTGATAATAAGGGTATATCACATACTTAATTAAAAGTTATGTTTAACTACATTTATGAGAACTCATTCATTAATGTCTAATTCAACCATTTAGTGTGTTTTTTGTTCAATAAGATACGATTAAAATAAAATAATTAATAAATTACTAGGAAGGCTTAAGTAATTTAGGCAAAAAAAAGGATGATCTATAACTAAAAATCCTGACGTGATGTAATTTTTTTAATATTTTTCCCGTAATCAGCGCCCCAAAATCTATCCAAATCGCTATCAAAACTGAAAGGGGAAAACCATTGCAGACCTATGTAATTTATACTTGAACCAGGAAGAAAGGCCCAAACAAGTTTTTAAATTACTGACTAGTAATAAAATACTACGCTTATCCATCGAAAGGCTTTCATATACATGACTTTACCAAAATAAATACCGAATTCAAAATTATCCTTCGATTAACCGTTTTTTCCAGTAACAAATACATTGTTATTGATTTTAGCTGCCACATCATGCACTGCACGGTAGGGTAAAAAAATTACGATTCCACATAAACGTAAATATATTTCGGAATAAATGAATTTTGAATTTTAGCGTCCGTGACTGTACTTAGCACCCAAAGTCGGTCCCAGAGTTTATGGCATGATCAAACAGAATTTTGTGTTTGTCTAATGATAACTTATGACTGACATTAACACACCTATATGGCACGATGATGTGTATCCGTTCATTGTTATGCTTGCTGCAAAAAGGTCCGAAGACATAAGATGGATAAAATTGATATATATGAAAATATAAGAAACAAGATGTAAATCTATATAAAAAAAATGTTGTATGGTCTCTAAAATTTAAAACTATTATTGTTCCATACAGGTGTGGTAAAGCTTTGGTAGGCGGTTAAAAATTGGCGTACACAGTTAGTGACCGAAGTTTCCTGCCTAAACCTGGGAAGGTTCCAGGCCCCAAAAAAGGACAAAACCACTTTACTTGACGTGTCATAGTTAGTGGCATTTTATAATTTTCAGCCCGCAAACACGGTGGCGTATAATAAATGACACTGTAAGTGCTGTTTACCTTAGGATCATCGGGTGGGTCGTACTGCACTATCCAATCCACTGCAGGTATATCCAACCCTCTGGCCGCCACGTCAGTGCACAGCAATATGCCAGTCTCCGCGTTGCAGAATTGGAAGAAAGTCGTCGTTCGTTTTGTTTGCTGCTGCTTGCCCTGTAGAAGAATACGAGACATTGACATTAACGTCGAACGTAAAAGACTAGCGTTATTCTTCTCTATTGTATGGGCGGTGGTTGTTCAAGCCGCCCAGTAGGCCTCTGACATGGAATATAGACCGTTGTCTAACGACAACAACCGGGACCAATAGCTTAACGTGCCCTCAGAAGCACGGAGACGCTCGAAATTAAACCAGTTTGACGGTCACATATCTATAGACTGACCGCGTGCATACATGCTTCACCTCGCGGATTTTCGACCAGTGAACGCAAATGGCTGAAAGTGACTTGCATTCAAGCATACACATTAATTTAAACATAAACTGGATCATTTTATGAGAGAATTAAGTAAATGTCTGGTCTAAAGTACTTGCCTGGTGATCTGTATCCCTTTTTTTTTATCTAGGTTTTTAATGTGTAAATGACTATTATTTTAATTTCATTGATATATACACTTACTACCTTACGCCCGAGTGGAAATTCCTGATGAATTCATTAATTTCCTATAACCTTACAACAATAGTGCTAAAAATGCATGTATTGACATTGACAGTGTTGCATGAATGTGAAAGACAAGCATTCAAGCATATACATTAATTTTGTATGATCAAAAAATAGAGTGGAACATTTTGTGAAATAATTAAGTTAATGTCTGTTCTAAAGTATTGGCCTGGTGATCTGAATCACTGACTTTTAATATCTACGATTTCATGTGTGGGAATGAGTATTTATTATTGTTCAGTAACTACCTTATGCTCGAGTGGAAATTGCTGTTGAATTCATTAATTTCGCGTAATCATACTAACAATAGTGCTAATAGTTCCAGAAATACTTACATGTATAGACATAACAGGTAGATCAATGTAGTTGAACAGCTCATGATGATACTTGACAGACATGCATGTGGAGAAGAACACCATCACCTTTTTCTTCCTGTTCTTTTTCAGGAATGTAAATAGAACCATCGCACGCTTTTCTGACGGGCATACAATGTATCTGTAAATGGAAAATCATTATTGTTATTGAGAAATTTCATTTCTTATAATACATGTGTTGATGTGATGGAGTTAATTATTTCGACGACCTCAGTCTCGTAAGTGGTGTAAGCTATCTGGTCAAGCCTCAAAACCAGTCAGGTCGTCGGTTCGATATCCATACTGTGAAAGGTTTGTGTCATGGACTGGCGATGTGAACAACCCCCCGTGCCTCGGAGAGCTCGGTAAGCCGTCGGTCCCGGTTGGCGTTATAACAAACGTCACAGGTAGTTAAGTCAAATAGATGATATTTGCGAAAATTCTGGTATTCTGGCCCCAACAGAAGAGACTGGGACCTTACCCACTGAGACCTTAATAGAAATGGGAATAAGGCAAGGCAGAAGATCTGACCTAATAAACTTTAGATATAAAATAGTTATAACATTCGATTTATCTTTTTTTTATATATATATTATGTTTTAGGCTGAACTATTATATCTGTTCACTTCCAAACCTCTCTTCTGATATCGTCGGATTCATATACAGACTTAATCTATATCATTTGTCATCTACCTTCCGAATTACGGCAGTCGGAATTGTGCTTGTGGAGTGTTGGTTCAATCAATGGTGCACTTAATAATTTGCCCAGCCTGCCCTGCCACAATTCATGCCAGGATCTCAAGAATGTCACAAAAAGGGCACCCAGTGTGGCCATATCTGAGCAACAAAAATCTAGTTAGTTTGCCATCGACGCCAATGATCTCAGTGTGCCAGAGAGGTCAATCAAAGGTGAGGGGATGCTATGTAATATACTGCATCACCTCCGCACCCGCAAGCTCTAATTAAGGTTACTCCCTCATTTATTCATTGAAGTCTTGAATAGCGCAATACTATACCTCAATACGAGGCTGCATGGTTAAAAAACCTAAAGGCTGACAAGGCTGACTACCAACACAAAGAAATCATGCCAAAGTATCTCTTATAGCCAGTAGTTCTGTGTGTCATGCGATAGAGTGTTTAAAACTAAGTTTGTGTTTGCGAGCCAACACTTAGTACAAAAACTTATAGCAGGATTCGCCATTGATGGACATGTAGCCGAGGATATCAAATTCAAAGTGCCGAAACATGCAAGCATTGGTTAGATCAGCATTCAGTTCAAATTTTACTATTATATATCTTTACATAGTAATTTATGACATACCCTTGTTCTAAAGAATCAACTGTGGCTTGTTCTCTGTGGTCATCAACTCCAACATAGATTGGTTCATGTTTAACTGCCAGCGCTGTCAGGGCTTCTGTTTTCTTAGTCTGTGTGGCACTAAACAACATTGTTTGACGACGTTCTGTAAAAATAGAAGTATGCCACTCAATACAAGAATTAGATTTTTATTGGGCTTCAAGAAGATTTTCCTCGCATAGTAGAAATATGAAAATCACAAAAAAATATGCTAACCAAATGGCAAAAAACGGAACCCTTATAGATTCGTCATGTCTGTCTGTCTGTCCGTCCGTTTGTCACAGCCACTTTTTCCGAAACTATAAGAGCTGTACTGTTGAAACTTGGTAAGTAGATGTATTCTGTGAACCGCATAAAGATTTTCACACAAAAATTAAAAAGAACAATAATTTTGGGGGTTCCCCATACATAGAACTGAAACTCGAATTTTTTTTTGTCATTGTACTCATACATGTGGGGTATCTATGGATAGGTCTTCAAAAATGATATTGAGGTTCCTAATAACATTTTTTTCTAAACTGAATAGTTTGCGCGAGGGACACTTTCAAAGTGGTAAAATTAGTGTCAACTTAGCCGGTAGCCCCCCAGATTGACAATTGGGTGTGGCACTACAGGTACTCTAGGTTTCCCAGCACATTCTTTTTTGAATATTTTTGAGTTTGACTAGGTCCCTAGATAGTTTGGATACACAATTGAACCTGATGGGTGGTGCTGTGACAAGATTCAAGATTCAGGAGCAGGGCATGACAATAGGGCCTTAATCATGCCTTTTCGCATAAATAATATTTTTATGTCAAATATGTATATATATAATACATTAACATAAATACACCATTTATATCGATTAACTTCCATATACCTAAAATATAGTGTAGTGAACTCACTGGGTAGCAATTTGATGATCTGTTTAACTTCTTCTTCAAACCCAATCTCCAATATTCTATCAGCTTCATCAATAACAAGACATTGTAAATTTTTGTACAAAAAGTCTGGTGTGTTTTGTAAGTGATCCAGTAGACGACCCGGGGTTGCCACTAGTATGTTTATACCTGTGGATGAAAAGAAACAAAAGCAATGTTATTATGATCCTATTGTGTCAAAAAGCCTTTACAATAAAAATAGTTATATAAAATAGTTCCAAAATTTTAATTATTAGGGTTTGTTATGGCTAAAACAGTAGACATGGTGAGATTTGTATGATAACAAAGACATGTCAGATATTTACCCTTAGAAAGCTTCTGGGCTTCAGTACTTCTATTAGCACCACCCATCACTAATCCATAAGTATGATGATGATATTTCATCAATTCCATCAGAACTCCAAATGTTTGCATGGCCAATTCTCTTGTAGGTGACAGAATAATGACACCAGTGCCTTAAAAAAACATGTATATTAAAAAAAAAGGAAACATATAGAAATGGAAAATTTTATTTTATTAAACTTCAGATATCCATTCTGTGTTCACAAAACGACTCTCTACAAACTTCTACAGTAAATGTGAGGTAGTAACAAAAAATGTGCCTCAACAGTTTCCACTGGAGACTCAACTCTTTGATTGTACCCACATATACCGGTCATGGAAGCATGGCTGTCGAGTTTTCACATTCGCCTTTGTATCATCATCAGAAAACAAATAAGGGAGAGATTTTTTCTAAATTTAATTTAGAATTTTTGCCTCAACAACAAAAAGTAACACACATTATGTTAGGTTGTGGCCTGAAACCTTGATTTTGAATCAGTGCTCTGAAATGCCTACTTCTGACCATCAACTTTGTTAGGATTGTGTAATTTGTAATATTTGATCCCTTGCAATTTTTTTTATGAAGTAACTTCACTGGTTTGGTGGTTAGTAATATTATTTGTACCAAAAACTTATGGTGAATGTTTTAGTCATTGGAGCAGTTGTCCATTACATAATGCCAACTTTTTACTAAGATGGCTATAGAAATTGTAAGTTACACAGTCAATTGATTTGAGTCTTGTTATTAGATGGCTCCAGGGTTATTAAAATTATTATCACTGATAATGACAATGGTTGAAGCAATATCTTAGTAAAAAATTGTGTTTTTGATATTGGCTATAGCTATGTCAGACCATTTGGCATTACCATTATAGCAGATGTTAAATATCTAACAAGGATAAATTGACTTACCATTCCTAGGCTTAAACTTCAGTTTATAAATAAGATCAATAGCTGGTATTAAGAATGCAAGTGTTTTTCCAGAACCAGTTCTTGCTGCACCAACCAAATCCCTTCCTTCTAGTAATGGAGGTATGGCTTTTGCCTGAATTTCTGTCATGGTGGTAAATCCCATGTCTTTAATACCCATGAGAGTTGCTTCACAAACTTTTTCTTCCAGTGCAGTGAATTTGAGGTCTGATAGTATGCCAAGACTTAAGCTAGAACCAGGCACTGTAACAAACAAATAATTAGAGGTTTAATTTTATTGCTCACAATACAAGCTGATGACAAGAGGAGAGCAGGATGAGTATGATAATAATAACCTGGGACATTATTTACACCCAGCCATCTGATCCCAAACTAAGCAGAGCTTATACTATAGAAACCTGATAACTGATATACTACTTTTCTTTTGTAAATACATACTTATATAGATAATTACATTCAGACTCAGGACAAACAAACATGTTCATGCACACAAATATCTGTCCTTGGTGGGAATCAAACCCATGACCTGGCATGAAAAGCAAGCATTCGCAAACCACGTCAACAGGCCCATCATCAAACAGGCAGTTTTAAACTGGATATGTCCAAAGTTCAAGCTATATAAATTAAAAAGATACTTCAGGGGCGAAAATTTTATTAGACATAGAATAGAATATATCTTTTAACTCTTTGGGAATAATGATGTTATGTTTAAAATACAATTAATGTAGAAACATGGGACTCATAACAGAATTTTACATTTAAAGTACAAGCATTAGTCTCAATTTGAGAGGCAAGTGATGAGTTTCACATATCTTTTTGTGACAGTAATATATTCCAGCTTCCAGCAATTTCATATAAAATATTCATATTTCATGTTTGTACAAATCTTGCTTAATGGGGATAAGAAAACAGTTTATGTTTGTTAAAATTTCAGGGAATTTGGAATTCAAGTAGGGCTATCCATATTAAAGGGCTTATTACTTCTGTAATTTTTATGTCATATTGTTCTAGACTTTTATATAGGTAATACTCCACAAAGACTGTCTCCTTTCATAAGTTTGTGACACAAAATATATAAAGTGATTACAGTATATATATCATTAGAGATATTCCCAATACTATAATATACTAGTAACATTTTATTTTTGTTATTTATGTTTATGTCAATATTAGCTAAAACACAGGTGATGTTTATTAGAACATATGTTTTAAATTAAAATTGTGATTAAATAGCTTCATAAACCTCTAAGGAAGGAATTGTAATGATGCTAGTCTAACTTTGTATAATAAATAACTAAACAGGATCCCAATTTATAGTCATAGATGTGTTATGCTATAATAACAGGAAATAGCCACAATAATTTAATTACTTACATTGACTATCTGTATTGTTGGCATCATTTTTAATTTCATCTACCTCATCTTCATTTGAGTCTTCATTTGATGAATCTTCTTCTTTTATTTCTGGTTCTTCTACTTTTTGCTCTTTTACCTTCTTTTTTTTCTCTAAAAAAGTAACAAAGAAATATAAAATAAAAAAGTAACATAAGTTAGGCTATGCCTTAGGGGGAATAAACGGCAAAAATATTCAAACATACTTTTAGGCACTGCTTTTTCAGTATCTTCATGTGGCCTTTTTTTGACATTGTTGTCTGTTTCTGCTTAGACAAAAAAAAAATTAAGATGAATTAATATTTATTAGCTTCTGTGTAGCGAATTTAACTTATAAGGTAATAGTGGTTGGAAATGAAAACTAGGTAGTCTTAGAGGAGCTTAGATGTTAATGTTAAATATGTATAAATATATCTATAAATATATATTAACAATTTATTTTATTCACATGTGAAAAGATAACTACATGTTAATTAGTTAAACATTGGCCAGAGGTGGTCACTTGTTCATTCAACAAGGCGCCAAAGCCGCGCCTTCAGTGGATGTAACGAGCTTGTGGCGCTTGAGTTCCATTGTTCCCACCCCGTAAAACAAACTATGCGACACACATATTACTAAAATGCAACGAAATTTTTATTGGAGGTTATGTTACCTGTGTTGTCTTCAGTAAGACCGTTCGTATTTTTATTTATAAGTTTCAACTTTTTCTTTTCACGCTTCTTTATCTTTCTCATAAGTATTTTATCTGGTGTAGGCATTTTTACAGGATCTACAAAAATATTTTACAAATAACTACACATGTTCAGTACGCGTTGAGTTTAAATGACAGATTAATTTGACATATCCTTGGTTTTGGTTTTTTTGTTGTGGTTTTTTTTTGCCCTCTTTGGGCAGGCTAAGGTCTGTGACCATACCGCCTCGTCTTCAGTTGTAATATTTATATTTCAAAGTCAGTCAGTCATGTCCGTCACGTCCGTCACAGTTAAGTCATAGTCCTACCCCAGTAAAGCAGTGGAGACTTTACTAGAGGCTTCTATGGAGTTTTGGTTTCAACACGGAAAATCACAATTCACGGCAATATCGCACTTTCCTCCACTTGTGTACGTTGTCCACCATATTTACTCATAAAAACTCGAATTTACACTACTTTTTGAAAATAAAACATAGCCTCGATGCGTCCTTTTCCGCGTTGGCGCCAAAACTCTCCCTTGATTTTGGTTTAAAGTAGGCGGTTATCTCGGAGGAATAAGTAGTATGGAGGCATCGTATTTATTTGAAAATATATAATACATTTGACTGCGTCATTCTTACGTACTTTACAACGAGAGAAACAGAGACAAATATACGCAATCCGTTGTGTCTTGAAATACTAGTGAAGCCGATTATGCTATAGAGCGATTGTTTCACTTTTATTAATTTCATTTCATACAGGATTTCAACATAATATTATTACGAATACATAAGAAGCAATATATAAGAATATTGCGAAAAATCGAAATAAACCCATACATATGAAATGACAGTCCGTTGTTTTCATCAGATTTCATTGAACTGTGCCTATTACAGCCAAAAGCAACACACGCCATTCTTTACTAATTATAAACAACTATTAAGCACGTAAACACTGTTTAAATAGCTAAATTTCCTTATTTAATGAAAGCACGTCAAGTCACCAACTGGTCACACAAGCATTCAAAAACCGGCTTCACAGCGTTCTCGCCGTTGTATTGTACAGCAGCTATCTTTCTTTTTCTTACGACTTAAAACCTCAAGTTGATGGAGGGTGTGCGGAACGAGTTGCTCAGAAGGCGCGTTTTTAGTAATGTAGTTAGTGCTCCATAATGTAGGCGAATATTGTAATAATCATGTTGGCGGCGCCTAGATCTAAGACTGCTCTAACCCTTTATAAATTACCTAAGGTAGGCTTGAAGGCTAAGTCTCTGGCTGAGACGTAGCCTTTAAGCCTGGTGCCTTATGATTAGAAGTGGTTTTTAAACTCGTTTTGTGACTATTAAGAATTGGTTATAGTTATATTATTATGTATTAAAATTGTGTTAATTTTGTTAAAGCTGTAATATGCGATGCTCGGTAATGTCCGATCATCGTATTATGTACTTGTTTAGTTGTTATTTAATAGCTAAACTTAGTGTTGAGTTGTATTAGGACGACATTGTCATGTTATTTGTGTACAAAGTCCTTTAATAAAGATTAAAAAAAAAGGCGAGTGGAGTATTGCTTTGATACTTCAAATAAAAACGGTCACTTCATGCTTGTTATTGCTCGGAGGTTGTTATATTCTCTTTGGTTTTGGCAAATATGTATAGGGGTAGTAAACCTTTTGTAACAGTATAATACCGTGAGTAGTAGTCGTAATTTATGTGTAATCTACTATATAAAAATATATACAAATATTAGTTACGAATATTGACATTCGGAAAAACAAGTATATAGGTATATATATATAGGTCATTCATAATTCAAATCTTTAGACAATTGTATTCAACTAAATCTGAAATCAGTACATACTGCTATACAAATAAAATCACTACTAATAATTTTTTTAGAATAAAACATTAAATTGTAATTATGATGTGCGGCTAACAGTAGCCAATTAATGAAACCTTTCAGTTCAAAGCAGTAATTAATACGATATCTTTAAATAGACGCCGTCGTATTCCGCTCAAAGGCGCCGCCTTCAATCTTTGTAACTGAGGAACGACAAATATCATCATAGAGTGTCGATAAAACACATATTTCTTGCAATACATAATAAATAGAAAAAAGAATATTTATCGTGACTCAATTTTCTGTTTTAGTTTTTATAACTGATAGCATGTTTAACTGATGCATTTTATTTTCTTACATTGGTACATAATACGCTAACATCCAATAATAACTAATTTTAACACCACCAGTGGCATGGATACGGCTAGTAATTAAGCTTTGAAAAGATCGACTGTATTTACTTAAAATTAAAGTGTAATCTTAAATGAATGGCTGCACCAATTTATAAAAAAAGTAATACTGTGGTATTATTTTTAATCAATCGGTGCAGCCATTAATTTAAGATTCCACTTGTTTAGTCTTCGTATATAATACACCTACACATAGTTTACCTACTAAACTTATGGTATGGTATCACTCCTCCTGTATAGGTCAGTTATTATACTCTTTGTATCACTCAAAGGCAAAGATATTATAATATAACAAGATTGCGCACTCCAAGATTTAGTTCAAAGTAAAATGAACTCAAAGTCTTTAAGATACAGTCTATTTCTCTTTGTAGTGTACCAATAGGAAAAAACGGACCACTTGAGAGGCTCTCGTTTTGGAATCTGTCCCTGTCTAACAGATGGCCAGCCTAAAAATAACTTACTTGACGTATAAAGTAGTAGAATTTTTGGTCAAACACCTAGGATTATGTTTTCATATAACTATAAATAAATAATTTTTATTTATTTAAGACGTACACAACGTTTTTTTAAACTATGTCTTATTCTTTGATAGCTTTTTAAATACATTTAATTTGGGCTTAGTAAATTCAATAGCAGTATTTATAAGAAATGACGTTTACCACACTCAATTTGTAAACAAAT
Source organism: Pseudoips prasinana (assembly GCA_951640165.1). Lineage (NCBI taxonomy): Eukaryota > Metazoa > Arthropoda > Insecta > Lepidoptera > Nolidae > Pseudoips > Pseudoips prasinana. The sequence continues at coordinate 19,196,624 of OX621245.1, forward strand.
ATGGCGAATGTTTGTTTTGAAATTATTTATCGTATTGTGCTCCAATCCAGTTCCAATTTGCTTAAAAATGGTTTTAACTTGTTGCGTAAAAGGGTGTAAAAGTGAGGGTCATCTGGGGAGTGGTATATCTTTTCACAAGTAATTGTTATCTTGTAATGTTTCTATATTTTGGCTAAGTTCAGCAACAGGGTAACCATTCGTTACGTATTTAATGGATCGTTTTTCTAGATTTCCCAAAAACGAGGAATTGAAACAAAAATGGATGAATATTGTTCCCGGTAAATAATAATCTGATATAGCAATTAACTGTTTTATTACAATTAACATTAACATTTGTTTTAGAGTTTTTGCACATTGACACAAAATACTATTCCCCACTACCAGCCACTAAGCATACCTACTCGAGATTGTTGCCTCTTACAACAAACGACTTTTCCAACCTGTCGTAATGTATATTAGGTATTTTATACCTACGTAATAATTGTCTGCTGTGTGGTGACGGCGACAAATATCAGAATCAGAATATCATCACCCCATCTCATCCCGTGGGGGGCGTAGAAGTCGACCAGAGGGAATATCTACCAGAGGACGGGAAGCAGCTTCCTTCTGAGTACTACGACCATCATACTGCGATCGCCAACCCACCTGCCAAGCGTGGCGATTATGGCATATCCCCTCAAGATGATTCTTGAGGGAGGCTTGTCCAGCAGTGGACTTATTTAAGCTGTAATGATGATGATGATGATGATGATGATGAATAATTGTCTATTTCACTATATCTAACACTAAAACGAGGCTACTGTTTCCTCGTGTCAGTGTTTGTTATGAGTAAATAGGTAAGAAATAGACAATTGCTACACTCTTATTAATAACAAAAGATATAAAATTATCTCAGTTGTTTAGATTAAGCCACTTAGAAGATATTTTCAATTAAGGTAGTGAGTATAGTACTATCCGTGGAATAAATTTAAAAATCGGGCCTGTAGTCTATTAGTGTTACCCGATTTTCACAATCTAATCTATATTGAATATATGTATTACAATAATTATCCTAGAATACTATAGCCGACTGACACAAAACACTTGTTGCGAAAAAGAATATAAGTAAATAAAACATATAATATACTTGAAAACTATTTGGATACATTACGAATATATAATATTTGGAAAGTCTACTACCTTTGTCCAAAATATCTACCACTACTCACACTAACATTAGGCGGGAATTGTACTATAAATAATTATATAATTTCTAAACGTTTAAAAAATCTACAAATAATCTTGGTATAATTTAATTTATATTGCTTGCAGAGAGGCATACAAAATAAAGAAAGTATAAGTAACGAAAACATCTCGAATAAGTATACCTAGGTATGCAGTGGGGCGAACAGTAACTTTAAAAGCACTGCACAGGTAGTATGATTATACTTCAAAAGTAAGTTTATTCATTCTCATAAAAACAAAATTTTAAATTTGGCGCGTTAAAACATTCGCATAATTCCACGACGCATGGTCACTCTATTAGAAGGAGATGCCATCCAAAACAGCTACTTCTTGCTCGGGCCGTTTTTGCTCCCTCAGTGCGCAATCTTGTTATATTATAATATCTTTGCTCAAAGGAACATCATCTTCGGACTCCTCGGAATCGGAATAAAACATATTACGAGTATTTTGTTACATACTCATAGTTTAAACTGTTGTCTAAATTTTTTGAGGTTAGTTTCGTATTTACAAATATTCTTGGTTCTCCTTGCTATTCCTTGCTTCTCGAAGTTTTATTGCTTAAAATAATTCGTAGACGCTGTATTGTATGTTGAAAATATTATTTAGTTTGTACCGATATCATCATGGAGGAAAAAATAAAGGAGAGAAAGAAGTTCAAAAATTTAAGAGACAAGGTTTCTTCAGCTACTTTAAAAGCGATAAAAGAAATGGGATTTAAATTAATGACAGACATTCAAGCAGAAGTATTACCTGAAGCTTTAGATGGAGTTGATATAGTAGCAACGGCAAAAACTGGTTCAGGAAAAACATTGTCATTTCTCATACCAGTAGTTGAAACGGTTTTACGGCGCATGAAAAAAAACATAATAGGTCGGTATTATTCTTAAAAGAAACGACTAATAACTTATAACACCTTAAAGTTATGTTGATGTCTTCAGGTACAAGCTGTATTATCATATCACCAACCAGAGAGTTAGCCATTCAAACTCATACTGTTCTTAAAGACTTGACAGCATATCATGATGACATCTCATCAGCTATAATCATTGGAGGCGAGAATAGAAAGAGGCAAAGTGCAGAGCTGGCTATGGGTTAGTAACAAACTAGTTTTCTGGTCCAATATTCCATTCCAATTTAATATTGACCATTGAATTTTTTGCTTTTCAATTAGTAAAAGTGCACTTGAACCAAGTGACTGAAATAGGTAATGTTGTTTGTTGCTTTAATTACTGTTTTTAAATTGTGTTTATGTAATACATTGCAAGCTTGGCAAGTACAAGTGTACCCAAGTGCTAAATAAATTTCATTATTTCATTTCATTTTTATGTGATAGCTGTTTTTACAGTGTGTGTGTAAATACTATACCTATGCAAAGATGTTGTAGGCATCAACTTAGCAAATGAAATATCATAAAGTTATTAAATATAATTATGTTGATCTTGTAAAAGGAACTTGTGGCGTTGGAACTACACTTGTAGACAAATTTAGAGGATAAATATTTCCTCTTGTAATTAGTGTACTTACAAATCTCATTAAAAAAAAACCAAATGTTCTTGAGTTTAGTTTTGGAAGAAGACAGACACATAATGTGGTCACATAGCCTAAACTCATAGTCAAAGTAAAAAATCATATATTCCATAAAATTTTTACATTTATGTGGAATTGTCATATTTTTTTACCCTACGCAATGCATGACGTGGCAGCTACTGAGAAACACTGCCAGAAAATTCAGTAGAAATCCTTTTTTTTAAATAACATATACTTAAGATTAATTACAATCATTTGTGTTGACTCAGAACAACTCAATCCCAAGCACTTTTATCACTTAAATAATCAGAAATTTTGTAATATGCCCTGCTACACAATTTGGCTTTAATAATTCTTTTATTCCTAGACAATTCTCTAATATCATTGGGAAGTTTGTTATAGAATCTTATACATAAAACTACCTTGTTGGTCTAGCAGTAGCATGTTTAATAGTTTAGATAATATGGTCCTGAGTTAAAAATCCAGGTTGGGCCAATAAGAGATAATGCAATTGTTTCCTATCAAAATAAGTTTTTAGTATCAGCCCAGTCTGGGATTTGGTGGTGTTACACCCTTATGCCATGGAGAGCATTTAAGATATCTGACCTTACTTACTTCTCATATGGGCAGTGGTTACCCTAGTGTCATAGTTGTTGAAGGCGCCCAGTAGGCCTCTAACATGGCTTAACGACTGTTGTCTAATAACTAAAACTGGGACCGGTGAGAGCATCTTGCTATGAGTGCCTGGCACTAGGTATTGGACCTATACCTTATAATGGGTAATGGGAGTGAGGGAATATAGTGTGCACCTGTGTTTGTGCTGACACTTGTGCACTATAAAGTATCTTGGGCAGATGGCTAGTGTGTATTTAAACTGGATGCATGGCTGAATTTCGACCAGGAGATCATCTTATCTAACAGTTATGTACACATTCAAAGTGAGGATCAGTTTGATATCTTAATAATATCTGGGGACAATGTCACACAGATCATCCTAGCCCCAAACTAAGCAAAGCTTGTACTATGGGTACCAGGCGACGATATACATACTTATATAGATAGATAAATACTTAAATGCATAGAAAACATCCATGACTCAGAAACAAATATTCGTACTCATCACACAAATATTTGCACTTACCGGGATTCGAACCCAGGACCACCAGCTTCGTAGGCAAGAGCACTACCAACTAGGCTACGGTGATCTTAAGTGTTGTAAAGCTTTATTTTAATACAATTGGTATTGTTAATAACAATATTCCTGTAAATTACAGGAGTTGACATTGTGATATGTACGCCAGGAAGATTGTTTGACCACATGAGAACAAAAGAATTTGACTACAGATATGTTTGTTGCCTTGTGTTAGATGAAGCTGATAAAATATTTCAGTATGGATTTGAAGAGGACTTGAAACAAATTATAAATCGCTTACCAAGTTAGTAATTCCACTTTATAGGCTTCCACTAGGGATTAGCAATGATTTTCCATTAACATATTAAATTAATAATTCTCAATAGTTTGGTACAAGATTAAATTCCAAGATTACATTATAGAGTAATATGGGGTGAATATAAATCCCAAGAAGAATAGAGATTTGTTTTGTTTTCTTCTCTATTAAATAGTGATGCATCTTCTGCCCTAATTCACACAAAGTCATCAAAATAACTAATTTTAATGAATATTTATATAACAAGGACAGAGTATATTTGGAGCTGTTACAATAAAAGATTTTTTTAGATGGCTTGAACGGCATAACATGATAATAAACAAAAATAATTGGTTGTAAAAATAGCATCAAATTGATAATTACTAATATATTCCTTGATTCTCAGAGACTCACAATCAAATATAATTGAAAATTTGTTTCTGTTGCTTAAAATTAGGGCTAAAATCTGTAAATCATTTGCAGTTGATTGGTATCAGTTTTAATAGATTTGTTTATTATTTCTATTACCAAAGTTCCATACCTGGTTCCTATAATTCAATTTTATCAAGCCAAGTCTGTAGAACCTAATTAGTTGTAAAAAAGAAATGAAAGCATTTATTTTGTTTATAGAGGACAGGCAAACAATGTTATTTAGTGCCACACAGTCTGAAAGAACTGATGCTTTGGTAAAATCTGCCATGAAAGAAAAAGTTTACAATATCAATACTGATGAAGATAATCTCATGGCTACAGTTGAGGGCCTAAAACAAGGGTATGTTACATTGTTTGTAATTTTTATTACTAACATATATTTGTTCAAGTACAGTTATCTCAATGTTGGTGACACATTGTTTTTTTTTTGTTTCTGCGTTATTTGCTGTCATTTACAGACTATCATAGTAAATTAAGCGACTGTCCATTGTCTACCAGAGTGTAATCCCATCAGGAATATCTTCTCATATTTAGTGGCTAAATTTTGGCAAGTTCGTGAATTGTACTCATTGTTTAAGTAGGATTACCCATGCATCTTTCAGTAGCTCACATGCCATTGCATTCGGATGGTTTCAAGCCTTTTCTTGTATGTCTCAGTTGAGTTTCGGATTTCCTCCCTTACAGTATTCTTTCTTAATGCCCTTGAATCTCATTATACCATGGGACATTTTTTATAGTTCTAAGAATTATGTTTAAAAGGCGCGTTTGCATTTGAGTCACTTGCACTCCCGCATGCCTGAATTCCGTACAACCAACATGGTTTAAGTTTATATTTTATAGCCTTTTTCATATAAGTATACATTTTTTAGGGTTCCGTAGCCAAATGGCAAAAAACAGAACCCTTAAAGATTCGTCATGTCTGTCTGTCTGTCCGTCCGTATGTCACAGCCACTTTTTCCGAATCAATAAGAGCTGTAGTGTTGAAACTTGGTAAGTAGATGTATTGTGTGAACCGCATTAAGATTTTCACACAAAAAAGAAAAATAACAATAATTTTCGGGGTTCCCCAATTAGGGTGCTTCTTATATGGGCATAAAACATTTTTTTCTTAATTTTTTGCGGGTCATGCTCTTATTCTGGTCTAAGCCACAAAAAATGAATATATATAATTTTTCACATTTTTCAAATAATATTTAGGGGTTGCTACCAGCAAATGAAAAATATAAAAAAAGAGTTTTTAAAATTTAATATTTTTTCTGTTACAAATAGGACAAACATTCACAAATTACTAACTATAAACATAAAAAATGATTACTTATGCTAGCAACGTTAATTTTTTTTGTATTAGGGTACTTTTGCCTAAAATTTTTCACAACCAAAAAAAGGAATTGTTTTTGTTCTTCATCGTTAGTAATAAGTTTATTATATTCTTCAATCAATGCTACGCCGCGTTCCGCAATGTCGTTCACAACTCTCATTTTACACACGTACAATTTATCTTGATGCTTTGTAGTCGTCATCTTCTTCCCAAAAACGAGATTCTTTTTGCAAAAATGCAGATGAAATTCCTAGGATTCCAAAAAATCGTAAGGAGTTTCTGGGTACTAAATCCTCAATATTTTTCTCACTAAAGTGTTTTAAAGCCAAAGTGATACGCTTGGGACTGTATTCTGGGCCTTCCTAATTTAGTGCGACCACCATTTTTAGTTTAGTTTCTAGAGAAACTTCATCATCAAAAAAAGCTAGCGCAATAAGTTCTTCGGACAGATACCATAAATGCTCCAGGAACTTAGTTACAGCTTTTTTAGACAGAGTTCTGTTTATATTCTCAAAACTCTTAAGATTTTTAACAGCCACAAGTCATTCCTTGGTGCAGAAGCTACCACGGGAGCTTGAAACCAGCATTTTACATAAATCGTTACAACGAACATACAAATTTCAGCTATTGCTTTATGTTCCCTTATTTTGAGTTTAAACTGGTCTTTAAACATAAAAATTTTAAGACAGTAAATTGCTTTTGCCTTCCATCGTGCGCGATGAAGACCTGCTGGAGATCTGAATGTTATTCCTTCACTAGTAACACCTCCCAAAAATATTATTGTAAGTTTTAGTAGTTCCTTGTAATCGTCCCGTGGCTGATAATCACTTAGCTGTTTCTCAGCAAATGAAATTATGCTGCCAGCTACATTTTCTATGCATCTTAGAGCGTCAGGATCTGAAGAAACTGTACTATAAAATAAAAAAGGTTTTTATTCACGTAGACTTTAAAAAAGCGCTTGTAAATAGTCAGAACATGTTTGTAGTAATATAGTTGTATACCTACATTAGATATTATTTCTAGTAACATAGATATTTAGGTACATCTTGTATGAAAACATTTATAAAATTTATTTTATTACAGAAATGATATTTAGCTAGCTCGTATCAAGTTATTGTCAAGAGATTATTGACAATAACTTACTTACTGAACTTATTATGATCAATATTAGGCCAAGCAGTTCTAAATCGTTTGAAAATCAATATTTCTGGTCCACTTGATGGACCTAGTGCTTGAACTACGACTGCTCCTAGCATTATTTCCATTATATGTTGTGTGCGTCACGATTGCTCCGCCACGTTATCCAAACAGAAAAAGAAATCGCTATATTTTTTGTCAAAATTAGTCAAAATCGAAAGGTACAAACCAAAACTTTGTCAAAGATGAAATAAAGAAGTTATAGGGGCTTTAAGTTGGCCGCGCGAACGTAACGTGCACGATTGCGCGGCCATGGAGATCTCAGTAACTACTTGGGATAGAGATCTAAATCTTTTTGTTAATTGAACATTTCATTTGTCAACAATTGTCAAAAAAAGAATTATAAGACTAGGCTCAATATTTCACGAAATATTCACCTTGGAAGTTATGGCCGCGCAATCGTGCACTTGATGTTTCTTTAATCTCGATTATTTCTTCAAAACTTAAGATATCATACAGTAAAACTGTTACTAGAAGAAAGGTTTTAATATGTCAAAGGTACCGAAAGCATTTAATGCCACCAAAGTTTATTTAAACTGACGAAATCAAGGCAAAACAAAAGTTACGTGGCCGCGCAATCGTAACGTTACTTTAAACGCTGATATCTCATTATCTATAATTGTTAAGATTTCGGTGTTAACATCCATTTATTCGTAATATTAACCTAATCAGATTGACATAGCGTTTTAACCTCAGGACAATTTGCTACGCGTGTAATGTCAAAAATTTTGCGAGCAAAAGATATCCCCATATTTAACAGAAATTATGGTCACTCTACTTGAACATTATAAGAGATATTATCAATTTTGAGATTACACGCGTAGAAAATTGTACTGAGATCTCCATGGCCGCGCAATCGTGCACGTTACGTTCGCGCGGCCAACTTAAAACCCCTGAAACTTCTTTGTTTCTTCTTTGACAAAGTTTTGGTTTGTACCTTTCGATTTTGACTAATTTTGACAAAAAATATAGCGATTTCTTTTTCTGTTTGGATAACGTGGCAGAGCAATCGTGACGCACACTTATATGTTGACGACAGGCCAACCAAAGAACATCTTTCTCCATTTTTGCTCTAATAAGATGCAAGCACCAGCTCTTAAACCACTGTTCACCGCAGTGGTGTCAAAGCAAAAGCATTTTATTTTATCGCTTAAGTTCCATAAAAGAATTGAGTCATAAACAGCTGAAGCACAAGCCTCCCTAGTTCAACGGCTGAGTTTGGGAACTGCCAAAAGTTGATCCACACCCTGTCCTGATACTAAAATGGTAGGCGAAAACCCGTTTCGTGTCCTGTTATATCTTCGATTTGTTTTCCGTCCCAATGAACAGTAAGAGGCATATTTGGATTAAATTATTTCTTTAAATACTTTGTTACCCTTTGTCTTTGCTTCATACGCTGGCGACGAATTGGGGCTGAATTAATATTGTACTCTGGAGGATCAGTACCTGTACTTTTGAGCGTTGATGTCAAAACAACAGTTGCTTTCCTATCACTCAATTTGGCAAAATCAAGGCTTCCGGATAAGCATTCATCAACGAGGTTTTTCCTGCCGCGTTTTCGTTTAGGTGGGGGTTCTAGAGAGGGGAGGGGTACGAGTGTTCTTGGCCGGACTAACGCGACGATAAGTTGCATTACTATGTTCTTTAATGTTGGAATATTTATTATAACTGTTTTATGTACCTTCATATGCATGGTATCATAATGTATATTTTTTTAAACTTTGAGACGAGGTAGCGACCCCTAAAACTCATTCTAAAAAAATTAAAAAAATCACAGGTTCGTTTTTTAGGTGATAGAAGCAAATGGTGGGTTGACGTAGTTATTTTTGAAAAGTTATAAAATAAGAAGCACCCTCTTCTCCATAAGAACTGAAACTCAAATTTTTTTTTCCACGTATACATGTGGTGTATCTATGGATAGGTCTTCAAAATGATATTGAGATTAATGATATTTCATTTAATCAACTGAAATACTTGCTGAAAAGGTATAGTCCAGGTTTTTCCACCTGTTTTAACCACATCATCTTCATACCTTCTGAATGGTTTTCCCTTTTTTATCTTGCCCTGTATTGGGTACCACAATGTTACTACTTTGTTACATTTCTCTTGTCCTCTAATTATATGGCCAGTCCATTTCCACTTTAGTGTTCTTTCTTTCAACACCACATTTTAGGTCTTTGTAGTTTTCCTAATTATGCTGTGGTTGATTTTATCATAAGAGTTTAATATAATGCACTTGGCGTTATTCATTTATTTTTTATTTAGTTGCTTATAGATCTTGGCTGTGAGGTGTAATGTAAGAGTATTGCTAAAAATTAAAATGTATTATATTCATTTCCGTATTTTATATGATGCAGGATAATTATTTTGGGATTTTTACCTATTTGTTTTTACCAGGTATGCAGTATGTGACACACAATATAGACTGTGGTGGTTACACAAATTATTGAAGAAAACGCGAAGCTTAAAAGTCATGGTATTCTTCTCTAGTTGTAAGTCTGTTGAATTTCACCATGAATTCTTTAGCAACTACTGTGAGTTACCTGTGTTATGTATCCATGTAAGTTTTATTTAATATTGTAATATAATACAGCTCATTACTGTCCCGATGCAACGCAATGGCCTCGTCTCATAATGAGAGGATGCCACCCAGTGCGTGATTTCACATAGAAGAAAAACTTTTAATATTACAAATTGGTTCTTATTTTTTAAAGCGATATCACCTATATATGCGACTGGTCATTTATTACCTACTAATACTGAAAAAAGTTATCTAATGGCACATAACAATTTGCCCTAAACTTTTTATCGCCAATGTCAAACTTCAGCGGTGGTATGAACACAGTAGTGGTTATAATTTTATTTTTTAATGTATTATTTCCTATCTTGTTTGTTATCATGACTAACTACAACGACATTAATCAAAACATTACAAGATCATGAGTTTAAGTATCTATTGCTAGTTAGGTATATGCAATAATTTTCATGATATTCAGTCTAGTTTATGATCTAATTATTACATGATAGTTATAATATCTGTATATGTTTTAGGGTAAATTGAATCAGTCAGACAGAACTAATGTGATCAGTAATTTCTACAATGCTAAGGAGGTAGCTCTATTTTGCACTGATTTAGCAGCCAGAGGTCTGGACATACCGGCTGTAGACTGGATAGTACAATTTGATCCTCCAGCAGATGCCAATGTTAGTGGGTATTTGGAAATATTTGATTATTATTTTTGTGTCACATGATATAAGCCATAGCAATACGAATTAAGTTTAATTATTTTTCAGGAATATATTCATAGGGTAGGCAGAACCGCAAGAGGGATGGGTGCGCAAGGCAATGCCGTAATATTATTACGACCAGATGAAATGGAATTCGTTAATTATTTAAAAGAATCTAAAATATATTTAGATAAATATGAAGCATGGGATAAATATTCAAATTTGCAACCCAAGGTAAACTAATTCATGAGTATTACTTACTTCCGTACCTATTTAGAGAGGAAACGAGCTAGCATGGCGGTGAAGCTCAGATCTCTCTACAGTGTTTGACTAACCCTATGGCAATAGTCATAGATTTGAGTTCTTTTTTGTGATTTCATTGGTTAAATGCTGCGGCGCTGTACAGTACATAAGTCTTCGTCGGTAAGCGAGCTATGATGAGAAGCCACTTAACCAATCATATTTACGAAATATCTTAAGTGTGAAGTTAAAGACGATTACGATTACTCACGCCTAATTGGGCATGTTGGCGTGGTTGGCAAATGCTCGCTTTTCACGCCGGAGGTCGTGGGTTCGATTCCCAACCAGGACAGATATTTGTGCGCATGAACATGTCTGTTGTTATTTATCTATATAAGTATACTTAATATATTTACAAAAGAAAAGTAGTATGTCAAATGTGTGATTTTCAACTTTATTACAAAACCATAAGGTTCACTTTAAATTGGGGAAATTAAACAAATTGGGGTAGCTTGGTGTGTTGGCGTCTGTACAAGCTCTGCTTAGTTTGGGATCATATGGCCGTGTGTAAATAATGTCCCAGGATATTATTATTATACAACTTTTCCTTGCTTTATCCTAGGGTTGTCATTGATTTGTACAGAATTAGTAGAGTAAGATATTTTTTTCGTATATTGCAGTTAGATGCAGCCATGTCTGATCCAAATTTCCATCAGTTAGCTGTTGAAGCTTTCCAAGGTTACATGAGAGCATTTGAAGTGAAGAAATTCAAGCATATTTTTAATCTTCTTACTATGGACGTGGATTCTGTTGCAAGATCGTTTGGTTTAAAAGAAAGGCCCGAAGTTGACGTTCGTAAGTATTATGAAGTAAAGTTTTCCTCGGACATAACGACAAGCCTGAGGAATATTTTTCTAAATTTGTGTAAGCCATAGAGCAAAGCGTTCCGTTTAGTGATATTTATAATAATACCACTGCATGCAATTGAAGATGGGAGTTGAAATTAAAGTTACATTCTCTTTTGCAAACTCTGTTATTGTAATAGGGGGTTTGATTATCGACACCGATGTTTTTGTGTCCAATAAGTTTTGTTTCGGGGACGCGACGGTCCCGGTTTTTACGAAAACATATGACGGTTGTTATGAATAGTCCCGACGCTTAAAAGAATCTGGCACCGGTCTATATGCTCATATTAATTAGTAGTTCCATACGTAGTAACCAGTGAACGGATCGAGTTCAGTTGCTCGCTTCAGCTAGCTTGCCGCCTCAGGTGAGGTGGGGCTAACCACAAAAGAAATAGGAAAGGCAAAAAAGGTGAAAGTTTACAAGTCATTCAAAACGGGAGTGCCTCAGAGATCCATTCCGGGTTCAATTTTATTAGTCAATTAGTTATTACTACTTTATTAATGAGAATATTTAGTAGATAAAGTATCAGAGTTCTATTCGCTGATGATACATCACTCAGATTGAAACTGAATAGGAAAGACAAGAACTTAACCCATTCGCTGCGGCAGACACCTATCGGCGTTTTTTTTATTTCATATCCAGGTGCAGAGTACGCCTATCGGCGTCTTTTTACAATTGTATATATCTTGGCAAAAACCAGCCATAAAAAGTAAAATTTTAAAAAAGGTGCTATTTTTTGTTTAAATGCACAAAGTTCTGCTACCAGTTTCCGGATTTTTAACTATTAAAAAAATTGTGAAATCCTTTCTAGGTGCTGAAGCCGCCTAAGGGCGTTTTCCAGGGTTTAACAATCTTTGATTCTAAATATATTTTGTTAATTATTACTTTTCTATAATAAAGGTATTTTGAGGGATCACTTACATCGCATAATTTTTAATTCCTATTTTGCATTGGTTTACAAGTTAGGTATGGCTTTTAATGACATAAAATTGTGTACGTATATTTATAAACGTCATAATGGCGGGACCAACTCTTGTAATTGTAAAATTCTCTCACGTATATTTAGCACCCATTTAGTTCTATTTTGTACCTGTCCTGAAATTTTTGTACCTTACACGGCATAAACGGAATTTCACGAAAACACTGGTCCCGCCATTCATTTGCCAGAACTATTGCCGCGTGGATCATCGCAATGGATCAAAAGAAAAAAATGTAGATATTGTTTAACAAATAAAAAAAGAGTAGACACCATTTATTTCTGTCCAGATTGTCCTAGGTCACCAGCTCTATGTATTACCTGCTTTCGACTATTTCACAAATACTGATGAATATAAGCCAAAGAAAATTCAATCGTAAATTTTATAGTAATTATCAGTTTTCTAATATGCAAGCCAATATCCCATTACTAATATTTTATTTTTATATTTTTTTATACATACACTGCATTAATAATATTGTTATAATATGCAGTGTAGGTATTTAAAATAAGTAATGGAATATTGGCTTACATACTAAAAAACAGTTTAATCAATGATCTGGTTATAAAAATATATATCTTTGATATGTTTTTAATATTCTTTAATCAGAAAAAAATGTAACAACGAATGATCTCGACAGGTTAATAGGTTCACAAGCTCACTAATTATAATTGTTTTTGTACTTTTAAATGTCTTAACAATCACATTGATCCACAATTAATAAATGATTATTCGATTTGAGTGTCCTATTTTATTTGACTCGAGTGTGAACCCATTGCATCATTCAGAAAAGTTAAAATTTTTGCATAAATACGGGTACGAAGACAGGGTTTAATTTGGTTCATCTCTTCAGTCACTAATTGACCAAAAAGGATATTCCGTTTATCTGCACTTTCAATATTGTCATTGATGACGTTCATGCAGTCTTCGCATGTCAACATCTTCTTTCTTAATCTTTTTTTTTTGCTTTTCTTTCGGGTAAAAAATAGACTGACAATCTTGAGTCTAATAAATTGGGCGACCATGAACGTTTTTTATCTGAAATAAAGAATAAGACGTGAAATATAAGAGTAATTTGGTGTAGCATCGGAATCCTGGACAATAAATCGGGAATAACTTAAATAATTGCATCAATTCTTTCAAAGCTCATTTTGAAACGATTGTTTGTATATACAAAAATGTCAATGAAAATAAGGTGTATACATATTATATAATATCAGTATAATAATATAATAGTGGTATTATAAAAGTAAAAAAAAGTTTACTACCTCTGATATTAATTTATAATGATAATTTTACCTTTCCTATCATTGTAAACTAAAATATATAAGACGGTAGCTTAGAAATAAACTACAATTTATATAACTAAAATAATTTACTTACCATTTATCGCCATATTCTTCTAATTTTCACGATCCAACTATTGCAGAACCAAAACTTCACAAATAGGCGCCTAATCGATGTTAATTTATTTTTTAACACTAAATATGATCGTTACCGTACCACCAATTGAAGTTTATTGAACATTTTAACGTAAGAATTATTAATCATTTTAAACAGTGCTGAAAACGCCTATCGGCTTTTTATATTATCCATTTGAGGTGCTGAGGACGCCCATCGGCGTTATAGACGAAAACCACCCCGCACCTGAAATATAAAGTTGATTTTCTCTGCCGCAATGAATGGGTTAATAAAACCCTTGGACTCATTAATTGTTCTGTCTGGGTGTAATTATCGGTATAATCATATTCGGTATAATAAAGTATTTCCAAAAGAAGTGTAGTATATCAGTTATCTGATTTTCATAGTACAAGCTCTGCTTAATTTGAGATCAGATGACCGTGTCTGAATAATGTCCTAGGATATTATTCAGAATGATAATGTTTATCAGTTGTCTGGTTGTTAGCACAGGTTTTGCATAGTTTGGGAGCAAATGGCAGCGTGTTTTGTTGTTTGTAAAACAAGATGACCGTAGCACATTTCTAGAATGTATAAAAATATTTATAGCATGTAAGATATCTCTCAATGTGCGAGCGAGATGGCTACATGCTGACTAGAGTAGAGCCAGAGCCTTAATATTGGTAAACATCAATTGTAAAGGAAGAATTTTTTATCTCCTTCCAAATTTAAAATGTCATATATCAATATTGTAGTACCTAATGTTACTTAAAGAAATAATACTTAACACAGTACAATCAGCGGGCTCGCAAATATAGTGATATCTGTCATTTATACGCGCTTTTGTTTGGTTTTAATGATCATATTGTTTTTGTTTCAGGAATAGGATTTAGTAAGAAACATAGACCTAGAAAAAGAATGGCAGCAATACTTGCGGAACAATCTACTGGAAATACGAAACGTGTTAAGCCATAATTGAATTAAGTAATAAAGTTACACATGTATTAGAATCAACATGTGAAGCAAAGAACGCGTCCTAGGAAAACTAACCGTTATATAAAATTTTAAAAGTGTCAAATTATGGTATATGTGGATACTTCAATGAATCTATTTTAATAGGTTACACAGTACTTATAAGAGAAGTTATTTAAAGAATAAAGTAATTTTTTATTGTGTGTAGCTATATTCATATTTATCTTTTGTATATACACAACAACATACCAACTGCAACTGCTGTTGTTGTTCGTATTTTTAAGATTTTCTGACGCAATAGTTAAACTATAGTGCCGGCTATATTTTTGTATGATCGTTAAACAGAGTTAAATGGGTATGATTTAATTGAGAAATGGTGTTAAATAAAACATGTATGAAGTAAATAAACTTTTTTTAATATTAATAATTCCTTATTTAAGGGCAGAAATAGTATTTTACATGAATTAAATAAAACTATCTTCTGACTAGACGAATCTAAAGGTAAAATTACGTATCAAAACCATTCCAAATTATAGATATATAATATCATAATAAAATTATGACATTCTGAACCAAATACAATAATTAAACAAAACGTAGGAACTTTTTAAAACCTTACTAGGTTTTTATGGAAGGCAATTTCTGGCTCAACTCCTAACAAAATATGGGTGCTAGACAATATACAGTACGTTTAGTGACTTCGATCTTAAATTCAAAAATACACTTAATCGCATTTGGCTTGGGACGAGATTCGAAACAACGAAACGTAACAATGGGTTTGAGGACCCGAAGGGATTGCATTGGTGTGATTTTGGTTGCCATACCGTCGTAAATTTCTCCAATAATGAGCTGTATTTACGTATTTCGTTCACACGCTTCATTTTGGTACTCGCACTAAATTGGCAGACTGCGGCATTGTTTCCTTTTTGGACCACTGTACAGTCGAAGCCACGTCAGTGTGTACGTTAAACAGTGTTTTATCACATAGGCAGCAAAAGTGGGTTTTGTAGTGTGTGACGTGGCATCTACCGAACGCCCATAGATGGCCCATAAAGCGAACAAAGGAGTCTCGATTGTCTTATACCGTGCCTTATCCACAGTGACGAATTTTAAAATCTTCAGATCCCAAATGAGATACAAAAATCTTATCTTAATGATTTACTCGAAAACTATAGTAGATCATATTTTATATCAACAGGTACAATCGTTCATATATCCAGTCGCATTAAATATTATATATATATATAGTCGTTGCAGATGTACAACCTATTCTGCCGTGCAATCAGTAAATCGCCGTAAAGTAACCGTAAGTTATTTAGGTAAATCATACTTTAAGACTGTTACATAAAGTAGCGTTTACCATGTCATGTTTTAATTTACAAACTGTATTTATCTTATAACAGCATTTTAGCATATGCACAACAGTATTAATATCATTACATTTATATAGAGACACATTCAAAATATCGTACTCGATTTGTCGTAAGTTTCAGGCATGTCAAGAATTATTTTTCTTAATTTTAGTAGTAGATTATTGAGTATACATTACAAAAGATGTGTTCACTTTTGAACTGCAAATGATCATTTACCTGCTAATGCACTTCTTTCTGTACTTACAACGGGTCATTTCGGATAGGGCACGATTTAAGGAATTGAGATTTACTTGCCTTTCCTTCGTATTCAAAGCGAAGATTCTCAGGGTTCGCTCAGCCGTCTGCCGTTATAAAATCTATTCCACAAATAAGACCAGATGTCATGACAACTAACTAAAGGAAATGCGATTTTATATTTCTGAATACGAGCGTATCTCCAAAGTTCTACACAGATTCAGATGAGAGATTTGGGACATACATAAAATTACAAATAAAAATATTTTATATACACTTGTTTATTTTAAGGGTGAAAAAGTGTGCGTATGTAATAAGTGGCCACAGTGATTTATCAAACGACGTATTGATTAGCATAACGTAGTAATCATATATCAACGGTATTAAAGGTGATATAGAAAATTTAATTTCAGATATGTATTTAATCTGTATCATATAATCTTTGGTAATTACTGTCCAGCGTCCAAACCAGTTGATAAGAATGTTTTTTGAACAAGATTCAGCCTCTTATTGGGTTGTAGACATGACATACTTACCTTAAGTAAGTATGTCATGTCTAAATAATAAAACAACATCGCAAATCCAAATGAAGAAACGGGCCGATTTTATAACATGATTGCTGAATTTGTAGCAAAATTTTAACAATGATAAAAAGTTAAAAGAGGGTCCTGAATTAAGATCGTCTTGAATAGTCCGACTAGTTGTAGGCGTTTGGCTAGTGTAGTATTAGTAAGATAGTAGAGTAGGATTCCGTTAATTTAAATATCTTGTCTACAATAAAGAACCTTAAATTTTATGTTGTACAAAAATATATTTTTGTACTAAAATAGGCAATGTTAATTCAAAATGCAAACAATACAAAAGTTAACAATAAATTTGCTCGATTTCTAATAAGTGTCAATTTTTGAATCTAAAGGAAAGGATTGAGCTACAATTTTCTTAGTTTATTTCACAACTTTTCTATTGTTTCCATTTTAGTTATGTTGCCGATTTTGGAACAAAGCGATAATTGTATTTTGCATACATTCAGCCTATACCTTATTATCAAGTTGAGGTCGTGATGGAGTAATTACTATTAAATTTAACTTAACTTTTGAATATTTTTGACAAATTGCCTGCTTACCGGATCCAGCGAGTATCACCTTGAAAATAAAACGTGGCACTGGAGAACATACGCACATAACAAAAATTGTAGAACTTTGGAGGGACGAAGTCAATAACTTTTTTGGATGTTTATTAATAAATTTAAGTTTATTTTGTAGTCTCTCTGTAAAGCATCTTCTACACGGTTGCAAACCAACGTCCCAACAGAGGTCACTCTGGTGGTTGCTATCCATCTAGACTGCACAACTGCAGTCTAGATGGATGGCAACCACCAGGGCGACCATCTAGACTGCACAACTGCAGTCTAGATTGAAGGCAACCACCAGGGTGACCATCTAGACTGCACAACTGCAGTCTAGATGGATGGCAACCACCAAGGGTGACCTCTGTTGGGACGTTGGTTTGCAACCGTGTAGAAGATGCTTACGTATTGCGTGGTTCGAGCAAGAAAATGCTTCAGTATATCCATTTGAGTTTCACTTATAGTAATAATACTATGTATTCATAAGTTTATTTACACGTTTCTATTTAGGCGAAACATTCATCTCATAAATATTATTTTTTGATAACTTATCATAGCAATCTTCATGATTATGTTGATGATTTATAGCATATATCATAGAGTCTATCGTTTCAACGGTGGCTGGACATCTGTTCAAGGAGAAATACTGTACACATCGCCACGATGTCTTGCCGTGAGTTGTTGAATGTTTTGTATAAACAAAATTCATATGCACTAACTGTTTGTGTCCTTTTCGGCTATAAATGTATTTGTAGCGAACTGGGAGCTGCTGGTTCTCGTTAGATCCATTTATAACTAGTGATAAAGCGCCTGAAATTAAAAAAAATAGAATTACAACAGCTGTTAATGAGAAGTTACAATAAAATTCATAATAAATTGGCGTAGTCTCCAACTACGGCACTGTGTTAGCACTGATATTAAGCTGAACTGAGAGTCCAATTTTGATGCAAATGTTACTTTAATTTATACATAGTTAAAGTAAGTAGTAAACAATGAGAGTAATTAGATTTTCTGGAATGTGTCTATCACTCTTATAATAATAATCATCTATAGAGCTCATACCCTGAGCTATATACTGCCGTCCGTTAGCTTAAAGGGCGCAAAGCCACAAACGCGGGAAATATTTGAAAAATATGCCACTTAAAAACCATAGGTACACCATAATTAATTTCATGGTGTACCTATGGTTTTTAAGAGGAATATTTTTCAAATATTCCCCATTGACTTATATGTATAACTAGACACGCTGTTTCGAATAAAAACTTTGTCCCAGTCCGGCTGTACGCGAGGTGAGGGGCGCGCGCGCGGCGGCCAAAATTTCTCACTGAGTTGCAAATTCTCAATATGGGATTGCACGTCTAGTAGAATACATATAGGTCAATGATATTCCCCGCATTTTTCGCTCAAAACTCAAAATTTGATTTTGTGGCTTTGCGCGCTTTTAGCTTAACGGACGGCAGTATAGGTGACGTGACTACGTTGTATTACCATCTGTAAACCCCGTGCTGTTACCTCACGATTCATATGTCGGCCTGCCAAAATTAACTGACAGGCGGTTCCAGGAGATTATGGCCCTGTTCCCTCACTTTTACACGGTGACTAAACTGGCACTGATGATGCAGTTCACTACTTTCTCAATGCAGGGTTTGGGATTCCTCTCACAATGAGACAGCATAGGCCCTAGTTAACCCTCAATCGGTCATAGCATATGTTCATAATTCATTGTTTTTATCTCTTATTACACCACAATAGAGTTTAAAATGAGGTGATGACTATTATACCAAGAGAACTCCATGCTGGCCTAGTGCGGGTGGGCAGTCTTCTCGTGCGATCAAGAACATTTTTTGAGAAGTAGGAGCCTGTGCATACCTCCTTTTTTAAACGCGCCGGCCGGGCGCGGTTGTTTATCCTATAGAGCGGTTTGTTTTTGTTTGTATCGACACAAACGCGATGCTAACACGCGTCTGTATCACTAGTAATGCGCGACAACGGCACGCTTAAAAAACGAGGTGTGCATAGGCCCTAAGGCATGCAGTGCCTCTAGCACGAGTTCCTGCAGTTTACTTACTCGATCACATGTACAGTTTCGTCCCATACATTGAGCACCAGAGTTTTAGTTCTTAATAGTTTCCGCGAGAGGCGCTGGTGCTCAATGTATGGGAGGAAACTGTACGTGTTATCGAGAAAGTAAACTGCAGAAACTCGTGCTAGAGGCACAGTTTACCTCACGACGTTTATCTTAGCAGTTTGTACAAGGTAATTAATTTCTAATACGCATATTAATTTGAAAAGTCAGTAGTGCGAGGTTTTGGTTTGAACTCAAAACCAATGACTCTACAGTCCAACCACTAGGGTATCTCAACTTGTCTGGCATACAAGCACAGCAATATCTATACTACAAATAAAAAATACATAAGGTTATACAAGGTTTAGTCTCATTATATTATATAGATATGTTCTACATATTATATATTACTACGGAAGGCTTAACTAATTACTATTATTTTTTAAGTTTTCATAATAGCCTTTATATGAAAAGCATCACTAGTATTACTTATAGTTCCTTCTAATTGGCGAATAGTAATTACTGTCACTTAGAGCTCAAATTGTTGGTAAAATCTAAAATCAATACATAAACGTAATTAGAACACAACTTTATATTCGTTTAAGTATCATTTAATCAAAATGGATATAAAATACATTCCTTACAATAGATCATTCAAAACACACTTTAAGTAACATCACACATATAAAAATAGCACTTACTCTTCATAATAATTAAGAAAATTTAATTAGCAATAAGAAATAATTTCATGCGATTGCCTTAAACTATTATAAAAATCACGTACGTAAAAAATTAGGAATGTAAATCTCAATTTGGTTCCTATACAATATTGTGTAAAAAACCCAATTTATATTGGTTTTTATACTAATGGCCTAACTAACATAAGCAGTAGAAATTCCCGGCGAATTTGTTTCTGGCCACTTCTATATGCGGCTATCCAGATGGCCAGTGTGAATAGGCAAGTGTGGTCTACCTGAGGCAACTCTAGACTTTAAGTATGATTGCTTCATTATCATCAGCTAAAAGCCAAAAGATACTTATAGAACTCAATAAAAAAATAAACCACTTGTATTCATTAAGTTGCCAAATACGCTAAGAAAATATTTGTCTTTTCAAGTGAATCAGCTGTGTGTTAGAAAATAATATGCTAACAATTCGATTTCTTTAACTATGGGTTGATTGATACTCCATATGTACTATTATTATATTGGAACAATTTAACTTGTTTAAATCCCCATGAATTTGATAAATAAAATCCAATTTTTCGCAGGTGCAATAGAAACCCAGTTTCTTAGTCCATAATAATTATCTTTGCATAAATGATGTTTTAAACCCACAGGCCCGCAGTATCTAAATAACAGAGATCAATTTCATATCAAGCTCATTTTTAGTCAAAATACTATGCCAGTGTCAATTCTAGCTACCTATATGATTAAAATATACCAGAAAAGATAGTTGGTTACCTTAAGTTAGTACAATAAATAGACTAGAATATGAGCAATAAAGTCTTAATAAATTTTCATGGCGAAACACAATGCGATGGCACAAATGAAATGGGTGTATATATCTTTTAATTGGGTGCAATACTATAAAATATTTTTCTTCATAAGAATAAATTGGCACTCAAGAGCTTAAGTCTCACTATCACAGTTATTTGATTTATTGTGCTTAATGATCTTTATTACTCTGAATTGTTATTGGTACTTAATAATAACTTACATAACTTACACTACAATATATTTATGTAACTTTTTTGTTTACTGTCACAATCTTTCAGTTTATAGATTTGGTCCCAAATCTTTTGTGAATCTATGATTCGTTTTATACTGTTTTTAAATATAAATAACTGGCCCAATGACCTTTGAATAGATATTTTGGCTACCAATAAGTAGTTTTTAAATAGAAAAATACTTGTTTATTCCCTTTTTAGGGGACTAATACTATGAAAGTGTTTAATTAGCATAATAATCTCCTTGTAGTTGAGATACTTTAAACACGTCATTAAAATGGATCCCAAAGCAGGGGGACTTGCAGAAGGGTAGTTCACATGCACTACACATGAATCTCGTGTCCCGTCTTCTTCCTATTTTCCAGCACAGACGGCATGAACGCTGTGGATATTTCTTTTTCCCATCTTCTTTTTGTGGTATTGTGACCAGGCGGTGCTCCATTGTCGGTCGAGAATACTCTTCACTTGTGTTAGTTCTTGGGGTGTTGTTAGTCACCTTACCATTCACTAAGTTTTTTAGGTCGATGAACAATGAACTCAAACTGGTATCTGAAATCACGATGGGCATTTTCATTGCAATGTTTTAATAATGCTACATCTCTGTATATTAAGATTGTAAATTGTTGAAAATGCCATCGTGTTTTCAAAATAAGAAGCCTTTTGCAAAAGAAAACAGGATCAATTCTTAATGAAAACTAATATTAATGATTGCATTTTCAACACAATCTCTAATCTTATTAATCAAGATGGAATCATGAGTAAGCATTAGCAAGCAAAAGAGGTTGATAACAATAAAAAATGAAACTTTGGTGAAAAATTAAATCTATAAAAAAAGATGATTTAAAGAGATTGTGATATTAATTTGGTCTTAATGCCAATTTATTTAGAGATTGTCAGTAGTGATATAAAATATACTTACTATCTTGTGGAGATTGGTAGTCCATTGCTAATGGTAGGTCTTTCATCCCATCTCTTGGAGAATCATACTGTTTAGGAGTAGAACACACTGCTGGATCAGTTACTATTATATCACTCTCATCACATTCTGTTTTTAGCTCTACAGTTGTATCCAATGTTTCTTTAAGTTTTTCAATAGGCTCTTGATGATTACTTTTTTGTATAGAAGAGTTATATGTGGAGGAGATATCTACAGGACTGTCATCATACAATTTTTTCAAGTTCTCATAACTATTTGTTTGAAAAATACTGTGATTGTTTTGTTTGTATACTGGTTTCTCTTTAGTTTTTGGTCTCTTTTCTGGGTTGAGTATTTCTGTGAAGTAGTTTTTTTGTAGGAATTCCTCTGATTTTCTTTTAAGATTGCTGAATCTTTGTAGTTTCTCTATGAGTTGTCTCTGTTTGGCAAGCTCTTGTTCATTATTTTGAGTGGTTTCATCATTAATGCCTATTTCATAATTGTCAGAGACGCATGATTCTGCATCAGGAGTGTTGGTTTGAGTTTCTGTTCTGTTTTTAGAAATATCTTGTTCCCTTTCACTGTCATAATCCTCCTCGGTCTGTAAAAACAATGTAAACAGTTAATTATAGTTCATATTAGCAAGTAATAGTGAATTGAGTTTTATTTTTGTTCCGAATAACTATTTGTGTAACCAATATGTAGTTGTTCTGAATTTGAGTGTGCTTTGTATCAGTGAATAACACATTATAAATTCTACCAATAAAAGGGATAAATTCACCAGTAAGAGGTTGTTTAACTAAAAAAAAGATGACTGTGACAGTTAAAATCTAACAATTTAACATTTTTAAACAAATTCTAGTATTTATTTACATAAGCTAATAATTTCATAGAATAGTTACATGTATGGCTTACCTAATATAATTATTACCAACAATATGGATACTCAGGTATAGTATGACTGGGGAGCATAATATTGTGGAGTTGATTTCAATTACCTCAGGTTTTCTTTCATTATGAATTATATATATGTACTTTCCAGTACATATTGTTTTTAATATTTTGTTTTTTTTTATGAATTGAGTATAAAAGATTGTCATATGTATAAATAATATAATTAAGCAACTGCAAACTTATTAATTTCTTACTAATAATATACTGTGCATCTTATTATATTTGGCTATAATCTAAAATAAACATAGTTTATAGTTTCTAACTTTTATCATTAGCACTCTCAATGGGAAGGATGCCATCTGAAAGTTTCTGTCCCATGCTTTAAATTATTACAATATATATTTGAGTCCAGTTCTTTGATTATAGGGTGACTGACAGAGAATGCCTTTGGCATTATATTCGCCTAAGTAGAGTTTTGTGCAACAATAATATCCTAGGGCATTATTTATGCATTATAAATTGGCTTATTTATACTGTTGACTCCGTACTTGTCATGGTCATGTATTCAGAAACTGTTATTTACACACCAGAACAGAAAATGTAAACCTGGAGATACACTGGATCTGTGCATGTTAATTGTATTTATAACTATGATTACTTACTCAGTGCATCCATAATATGTGGCCTTTTGGTCACTAAGGTGCATAATATAGGTATCACATTGAATAGGTACATAACATTAAGATTATAGAGAAATGTATCTATTATTATTTATAAGCATTAAAATATCTATGTATATTTCCGTGTTGTACCCCAATAGCCAATTTCTATTGATGTGCCTTATGTGTCTAATAAAGATATATTCTTTCTTCTTCTATGTGATTTGCCTTTTACCTTTACATGTTTTGAGGCTTCTCTGAATGACTTTAATTTTACTTGAACTAGTTATTATGTTGGAAAATCAAAACAGTTTGTAATATCTTTGTAAAAAGCAGTCAACCCACCTCTTTGTTAGTTAACCCTTTTATTTGCAATACTTCTGCAGTTCCTATGAAACTAGTGAGATCTTCGCGTTTGACGCTAACTTCTCCATGATACATAAATTGTAACAAGTCTTTCATTGCTTTGTGTGTCACATCTCTTAAAACCACTAAAAAATAAATTGATGTCATTAGCCAAATTACTCTATTGGACAGGGAAGAACCAAGTTATTAATGTACAAAGAAACTCAACACTAATTAAAACAATTATCTTACCAATCGGATGCTGACATGGATTCATTTGAAACATTTTCTTGAAATAAGGTGAACATATCGACAATATCACTTTATGTGCTTGCAGTAAATGACCTTCAACCGCAATGGTAACGTCGACGAATTCACCATTTCCTAATAAACCGGCGAATCCTTTGGTAAGGTTCCCGTGAAAATTATTCCAGGACAATGAAAACTGTTGGTCCATTTCTAACCACTTACGTTACATCTAAAAAAGAAAAAGGTTACATTAATAAGTTTCACGTGGATTTAGAGGCTCATTCATATTTAAAAACATAATTAATACTCACAATTTAAAGGTTTATTTATTGAAATTTTATAAATATTTTGTAGAATGTGACAGATGTGAACGGCGCGTCGTGTTTGCGTACCTATACTTCCAGTGATGTGCTTTAGTCGATTATATGCCTATCGTATTTTTCTATAGTCTATGGAAGTTCATAATCAACTAAAACGTACAGACGCCAGCACATCCAGCTACACTGTCAAATTTCTTTTAAAGATTTTCAACTTTGTCACATAAGCATAAGGTACACCTTTGATTGGGGAATTTGACAGATTGGGGTAGCTTGATGTGCTGGCGTCTGTACTAAGCTTTTATTCATTCAGAGCCAGAGCTTACCAAATAATCGTTAATGTTGGAGAAAGTTTTGAGATGCGAAGTATAAATAAGATTAATTACGAGAAGATGAGTTAAAATGAGTGTATCGTATACCTATCTCAAATACATTTTAAGATTTTTAAGGCAGGTATACGATACACTCATAACCGTACTGCGAATTCTTTTGGGAAATTTACAAGCTCAAAAGGCATAGTTCCCCGTTCCACTATTAAGTACAAAGTTAGAACTGAACAAACATAATTAAGGTGCGCAGAAATTATGTAACTAAGGCTGATTGCAGAGTGACGCGCGCGGCACGCGCCGGAGGCCAGCGCGTCTCAACAGCGGCGCGTGCGAGACGCGTCACTCTGAAACGCTAGCTGCCAGTAGACTTCAGTAGAGGAGCTCGGGCAGCGCTGGCCGACGGCGCGCGTGTCACCGGCGGCGCGTTTGAACTGCGTGACTATGAAACGCAACTACTATCTAGTGTAATTGTAAGCGCGCGCGTTTGGACGGCGCTGCTCGCCGGCGCGACTCTGAAATCAGCCTAAAATTAAAACGTGATAGTGTGGGCAATAAATATTAATTTCATCCTAAATTTTAAAATCATACCATTGCTAAAATATTAATAAAACCTTTTTATTTGATCTGAGAATAAAACTACATCTAACAATAAAACAATAGGTACTTACTTCTAAGTCACTAGTAAGTTAAAAGTTAAAGTTGATCTTTACCTACGTTTGGTGACAATTTTTTGTCTAACTGTATTCCGACATGGCATGTTTGAGTACTACTTCTATTTATTTATGTAGTTACTGTTATAGTATTCAGGTGCATTTACGGAACGAATAACTCATGTTAACACTTAGGTAATTACAACAACGGTGTACACTAGATTCAAACTATATTTTTATAATTCTCGATCCCATTTTTTCTCAATTATATTAATCTAGTGTCTGTCCTTTTATAACTACTGTCGCTTTTATAACTTATAAAAGCGACAGTAACTGAATTCAAAGATATAAATATCTTCTGGGTCGTAATGGATCGCTACCTTGTGATTTCAAAATTTGATTTGAATTCAAAATTTTATAGTATTGCTTTGGAGCGATTTTATTCGATCTCTGGTAATTATAACGTACTTAATTTATAAAAAAATAAAATAGTAGGTAGGTATGCATGCAAAATTATTTAATTTAATGTTATCTATTAAGTACCTATTTATACCTATTACGGTATCCAGTGAGTATTTTCAAATTATTATTTTTGAAAAGTGAACTCTACAAGATTAAATTTTCGTACCTGTCTCGATAGTACAAAGATAGAAAGGTCTGAGAACACTAATATACCCGATACTAAATAAACGATATAGGTAAGTAGGTACATAATATTATCATACCTACCTACATATATCATTATCTACCACTTATGATATAACTCCAGATTAATCTTATTCAATGTATAGATAGGTAATCTTACTTTGCTGTAGTTATTATGTCCTCTCTCCGGCATGCGGCAAAACCATAGATATGCAAAGATGAGGTCGTACGTTCTTATGGTACCTACGTTTAGTAGATTTTAGCTGATATGATCTTATAGGCATAAGATTCGATCTGGGTGAAGATCGCATTCCCTTGATGGTATGGTCGTAAATCTATTTTACGGAAAATCGATTCAGATCGCGTATGTAGAACCAAATCGCCTCACAGCCGCAATGTGTCGTATCAGTTATGAAACAGCCGCGACTTGTTCATCGTTAAAAATTGCCGACCGTTAACAGGTTATATGGGAATAGTAGAAGGTCTATTAAGTCAAAACTTCTATATGGCTAACAGGTTTAAAATCAAGTTGAATTTACCAACTTTTTGAACCATGCTGATTCAAAAAGTCTATGATTGATTCGTCAGAGACTAAATTATGGGCACATGATTCAGCTTTACTAGTCTAGACTTTGTTAAAATTAAATTCAAATCATGTCATAAGTGGTTTCACGAACAGAAGGTAAAGCTATCGACAGGAGACCATGAATGTATATACGTGATGATATGCGCTGTTGAACTACGAGACCGCTGTCACACCGCAGGCATGGGAATCAAATCCTCGATTATTTATAAAGACAAATCTGGGACATGTTCTTTTATCAAAAATGGGATATCATCAATTTTGTAAGTAATTGCTTTACAGAGTACGCAGGTGAACTTAATGTTATTATATAGTTTTATTGTAAAGAACACACATTTCAGACAAGACAGTTTTATTCAGTTCGACGGATTGACATCCAACAAAGTCAAACACGCCTAATGTGGCAGATTACTATTTGAAACATAGAGTACCAGGGCCTCTAGCACGAGTTCCTGCAGTTTACTTACTCGATCACACGTACAGTTTCCTCCCATACATTGAGCACCAGCGCCTCTAGCGGGAACTATTAAGAACTAAAACTCTGGTGCTCAATGTATGGGAGGAAACTGTACGTGTGATCGAGTAAGTAAACTGCAGCAACTCGTGCTAGAGGCACAGTACAGCGATATGGAACCTCAAACAAATTTAATAGTCCGGCGGGTCTCGAACCAGCATCCTGTACCAATAAGGGTAGGCGCTGGCAGATCAGATTAGTATTAAGTACCCTTCTAGAGAACGTTGGGTTCATTCATCCGCTTTGTATTCTAGAAACGTGTGCACGTGATAAAATGCACCACAGATGCATGTGAAAGATCATATCATATTGAAAACACCTTCAAAACTATTAAACTATGATTTAATTTATGCATTCCTATTTTCTAGATTATACTTACCCTGTGCATTGCGAATAATGGTGTAAAAAATGAGAATTTAAAATTTTCTTTTGTTAATCAAATCTGGTTTTATATTTTAACGAGTAAAAGATTTATCAAGCTGATCCGTATTTGAGGCTAATGAAATAAAAGTGCTCAAGCAGGAATCACACGGCGTCTTTATTATATGCAGACGAGATGCGGGTTTCACGGAACGCGAAAAATAGACGCTATTTTTAACTTTTTACTCACAGCGGATTGCGTTAAAATGAATATCGTAAACCGGAGTGGACCATGAAAGTGTTTTTGTTGTCAAAATTCCACTGATGCCCCTTGAACATGTAAGTTACTGGACCTTGCTTTAAATATTAATTAATATTTTTTAATGATCAAAACATTGTAACATAATAACAATTTACGGTGACTTCCGTTGTAATCCCACGTTTTCCACCCACCAACTAAAATGAATACGGAAAATATTATTGCCGATTAGACGTGGGATTAAAATATAGGCTAAAACGGATAAACCCCAATGTACAGAAACGTTTAAATTGTACAAAAACTACAATTAAATTGTTGGTGAGTTGCTGTATTCCTAGCTAGGTTAATAGATCACGAAGCCGAAAAATATGCCTACCATTTTAGACTTTTTAGTTGGGTGTTCACTGTTCACCTTTAAAAACGATATTTATGTTACCGTATGACTTTTAAACGTTATTTTATAGGTTTTAGAAAAGGGATGTTTGAGCACACGTTCGCTGCACTTACGTGTGTAGTGACCATTTTCATTCCTATAAACTGACCCCATCTTAGAATGCTTTTTTGTTAGTTACGAAACACTGGCTGTGGTTTTAAACATATTTTGACATTTAAGATAACAGTACTATTTCAAAATATGAAATACAATTATGGTATAAATTAAATTTATCTACTTTTTGCAATAGATACTTTAATTTTCTATGCTGCCAGATTATAAATTAAATTTGAGTAAGTTTACCATACTACAACTATAACATTTTAAAACTGTCAGATTTAAAAGAGTGACTAAGTATTTTCTGACTATCTGATCTATCTGAGTATATCATCTACATGGTAATGTAATATAAATTATATAACAGTAATGTATCTCGGCCCGGTTAATGAAATAATTACCTACACCCGCGCGGTTGGTTAACACGCGATAGAGCAGCCCATTTACAGTATTTGAATTTCATCAATCTACTTGGAGGTAATCAGACAATAGAGCTAAATAGACTGGCGCACGATTGTCACTCTTTTAGCGTTAAAGCGCCCGAGTTTGGACACTTTCAAGCGCAGACACGGCGTCTATGTGTTAATAAGTCAATGAATACCATTATGAGTATGTGTGTAATAAAGTAGAAGATATAGATAGATAGGTACACTTTATTGCACATCACAGAATAAAATTTAGATGTATAGACATAGTTTCAATTTATCTACAATTGGCGGTCTTATCGCATAAGAGCGATTTCTTCCAGACAACCGTTGGATGGACTGGATTAGCAATAATATATTATATATATCAATATATACATACTATAAATAAATAAGAAAAGGTACACCAAATGTAAGGATTTGAGAATATTAATAAAAAGAAAACAAACAGTAGCAGGTTTAAGATCTAAAAATTCAGTAAAGAATCATTACCTGACTGGTAATGATTCTTTACTGAATTTTTAAAAGTGGTAATAGTCTGAGCGCGTTTTATAGGCAATGGCAGGGCATTCCACTGACGAGCTGCTTGAACCGTAAATGATTTATCGAGGAAATCTGTGGAATGTCCCGATATTCTAAGTTGCAGATTCTCCGATGATCTTAAGGGCCTCAAATGTGAATCACATAGGAACTCAAATCTTTCCTTAAGATAGTGGGGACTAGCAGGATTGAACAAAATATTGTAAAGCAGGGAGAGAATATGAGTATTTCGGCGGAGTCTTATAGGGAGCCACTTGAGTTTTTTACGGAATTCGGATACATGATCATATTTGCGTAGGCCAAATATGAATCTTATGCAGAAGTTTTGGAGACGCTCAAGTTTATCAAGTTTGTCTTCCGTGAGATCTAGATAGCTGGCATCTGCGTAGTCGAGTACTGGGAGAAGGAGGGATTGAGCAAGCACAATTTTAGTGGTGGTAGGGAGAAAGTTCCGTAGTCTACGCAGTATTCCTGCAGTTGCATATAACCTGCGGCTTGTCTGTTGCAGTTGAGGACCCCAAGAGAGAGATGTGTCAAAATAGTTCCCCAAGTTTCTCACTGTCAAAAACTACTCGTGGAAGTTGCGACCAGTCAAGTGAGGTGATTTTTCGCGGATTGCCAATAACAATTACCTGACTTTTTGATGGGTTTACGTGAAGTCCATAGGCTTTGCTCCAATAATAAATATGCTCCAAGTCCTTATTTACTATAGCCACACCATTTGAGATCGTTTCTAATGAAGCTTGTGTGTGTACTTGGAGGTCGTCTGCATAAAGGTGGTAGGAAGAATCTAACTGACAGGAAATAGAATTAATAAATATTGAAAATAGTAGCGGAGACAGAACGCCACCCTGAGGCACGCCAGCGCTCGTACTTCACCAAGATGACATAGCATCATCAATGCCAACACGTTGCCGGCGACCATCCAGGTAACTGCGAAACCAGTCAATTGCCGTAGGAGATATGTTAAGAGAGCGTAGTATGCCAAGAAGAATATCAAAATCAACGGTATTAAATGTTACATATGTCTAATTCAGTACTATTTCATTCAGTGAGTTTCATTAACTCTAAGAATAAGCATTTGTACGAGGAACCGATAGGATATTTAGGTTAAGCGCAATTGTAACAACCGTTTCGGTTCCTCCTGCAAATGGCATATTACAGCATAGAAGTCCGTGTCCTTCCATTGAACTTTGCGTGCCTAGCTGGTTTTTATAACTATGATGATTTTCTTTTTCAGTGAGGTATGTCACGATTAGCATGTGGAGCTCTACTGCGGAGGTATGCAGTATTCACTCCCAAGTAAAAGAAGACGACATAGAAATAGGAGACTTATCATGATATTGTTGTGTAGGTACTTGGGTGTCCGTGTGAGTTAGGTAGCCTGAGCATCGGAGAGGGGCGAAGGATTATCAGAAAGGGGTAAAGGACATGCGTGTATCGCAAGTGTCATATAGCTACCGTGAGGTGGATGGCCTAATCGTTTGCAGACAGTAGATCACTAGATAGATTTTTTTAAACTAAAATATCTATTAACTGCATCTGCTCACAACTAGGTATATATGTACAGACGCCAACACATCCAGCTACCCCAATCTGTCAAATTTATTTAATAGGTTTTCAACTTTATCATAAA
This sequence comes from Pseudoips prasinana, assembly GCA_951640165.1. NCBI lineage: Eukaryota > Metazoa > Arthropoda > Insecta > Lepidoptera > Nolidae > Pseudoips > Pseudoips prasinana. The sequence continues at coordinate 19,227,808 of OX621245.1, forward strand.
AGCATAAGGTTCACTTTCAATTGGGGAAATTTGACTGATTGGGGTAGCTAGATGTGCTGGCATCTGTACGTACGTATTGATTCTTGTATTTTCTATTATTTTTTTGGTGTACAATAAAGTGTTATCGTCTCTTATCTTAAATAATTTAATTAACAAGTAACTAGTACAAAATTTTCTATAAGAAAATATATATGTTATTTACAATATAAAACAGCTTTGACTTGAAATTCTGAATGGCTACAGTTATTTTGCTCGCCTTCCATTAGTACCTACCGAGATTTGCTAAAACTTTCTATCAGCGGTCCAGAGACTAGGCCAGCTAAATTAAGTTTCTACCAAACTTTTAGCAGTTTGTCGACGCAGTGGAATCTCAACGAAGATGTTAGTTACACTAACCAAGTTTTGTTTGTTATCTATTTAAATGTCTATCTATTTATATTGGTATGTGCTATTTACTATATTTAACCAATTGAATGGTATTGGGTATGTGACATTTAAACATACACTGTTTAAATTAAATTAGTAAACGGAACTTGACGGAAGCAGTAGACAAAAAAATATTGTGTATTTTTTTAATAAAATTGGTTAAGATTATATATATTGAAAAAAAAAAATAGCACTTACATATAGATGGGTAGTGGATAGTGGACCCTTTTATACTTATGACATTTCTAATCTGTTGTAAATAAATAACATAAAATAATCAACGATAAAATGCTTGTAACGTTGATATTTTCAAATTTTTTTATAATGCCGCTATCCGGCTTACAAGATATGAAAAATTGTATCAGTTTACTCATATTCTAGAAATGCCTTTGCCTATCCAGTCCTTCTATTTGAATTAAATAATCATGTTGTCATATGATCCAATCAATCGGACAAGCGGCTCACAAATTCGCCTATTAATGTAGTGACAGTTGCATAAAACGTCCCTAAAATCGACGCCCTCATGTATCCAAATAGTAGTAACAACCCTTAGCCGAGGTTCGAACTTCAAAGATGGCTACTTAGTTTGTAGTCATATTTATGAGACAACTCGCGTCTATTGTCCAGCAAAGCACTGAAATTATGTTAGGCTAACGGGAAATATCATGTTAAAAATAAGGGATTTAATCTTTACCAATCAATAAAATCAAAATGAACGTCAAAAAATAGCTTTTTTTCCTAAATGTATACGAAACTTAAATTATGTTAGGATAACGGGAAATATCAAGTTAAAAATAAGGGATTTAATCTTTACCAATCAATAAAATCAAAATGAACGTCAAAAAATAGCTTTTTTTTCCTAAATGTATACGAAACATAAATTATGTTAGGCTAACGGGAAATATCAAGTTAAAAATAAGGGATTTAATCTTTACCAATCAATAAAATCAAAATGAACGTCAAAAAGTAGCTTTTTTTTCCTAAATGTATACGAAACTTAAATTATGTTAGGCTAACGGGAAATACCAAGTTAAAAATAAGGGCTTTAATCTTTACCAATAAATAAAATCAAAAAGAATGTCAAAACATAGCTTTTTTTCTAAATGTATATGAAACTTAAATTAGCAAGCGGAACACATACAGGAGCAATAGGTAATAAATAACTGTAACAATTTTGTCTTAATTGCTTGATATACTTATGCTTATTATAAAACGATGTGTGTTATTAGTCCGGTCTGATTCTGTATATTGGCCAAGTTATGTATAACTTAGCTAAAGGGAGATTTGTCTTTAGAATTAAGTAACACTTATCGTAGATGTTTTTCCTTGTAACATCTGTGAGAAATTAAGAAGAAAAAGAATACATTATTCTGTAATTCTATGATAATATCTCTTTAGTAGTAGTTTAACAACATAATTAAGTAAAAATTGTAGTTTTGTCTAATTCAAGGATTGTTCTGTCTACTGATAACGTTAAAGGGAGCCATAAGGATTGGAGCAAGAAGCTTATTACGAGTCAATAGATAACGTATTAACGAATTCGTGCGTCTGATCAAATCGAAGCAAAATTTATCACGTCATCATGACAATAAACAATCATAGCGTTCCAATTCGTTCGTACGTTTCGTTTTTTGCAAACTCATACTAAAGCCTCCGATTTTTCAAATCGCCCCTCTAATGGAGTACCTTAGAATCCTTATCATAAGGCTTCTAAGGTACTTTTGGACTGGAGTCTCAAAATATATTATAATTCTGAAACAAATTAACTATCGAACTAATATATATATTCAATTCAAATTCGAAATTCAATTATTCAGTTAAAATATTACATTTGTGTGGAGTCAATTTTTTTTAACCTACCGTGCAGTACATGACGTGGCAGCTATTGAGAAACACTGCCAGAAAACTCAGTAGGATTTATTAAAAATATTTATTTCTTAAAATAAATTTACATTGTACTTAAATGTGTTAATTTAGGGCGAATCAATCCCAAGCCATTTTGTCACTTAAATAATCAGAAGTCTATCGTATGAACCCTGTACAGTTTCTCATGCAATTCTGATGTCTTATTTTCAATTCCATAATATATATCAACTGAAAGTTCAGAATCTTGCCTGAGCCGTTGAATTTTATTCAGCTCACGCTCTCGTTTCACCCGTTGCTCGTCCCCAAGCTAAGTGAAATCCATGATGAAATTCCCCAAGAAAAATACTTATCTTCAAAGTGTTGATAGCGTACTTCTCATATTATACTTTTTTTTCAAATCAACGTAGGAATAAACAGTCTTTATTATTTAGTAATTGAACTCAATTTATTGGGTTAGTGAACTAGGATGTGGATTTTCTATCAAACTTTTTCTCGTCTTTTTAATTTCCTCGGGAACCAATTAAAAATTCGCGAACGTAGTGGGGAGTTTGGATCTGTTTCCGGTAGATGTTAATAGATTCGGTACCAATAAAGTTGGCATAGCGTTCATTAGGAATCTACTTTTCTCTTCACATTCACAGACATAGCTGTCGATATGATGTGGAAAAAGCTTAAGCTTTAGTTCGTTTTAACTACAGGTTGGGCCCGAAAAATTGTTGAATTTGAAATATTAATAAATGTATTTGTGTGCATACCCGGGTGTGAATATCCGGGAGAAGTAAAACTTCAGAAAAGAAGGCTAAAAGAGGACGAGTAGAGTATCAGGAGTATTATCATAATTAAAAGGTTTATTACGTCTATAATATTTTTACCAAACTTAAAAAGTGTTTTAAATTTTAATGCTAAGTAAATATTTACATATTTAAGGTGCACATTAGCGTGGCTCTACCACAACTGATTCGATCGAGCAGCGTGGATCTGATTCGACCTATTTTACAAATAAAAGAAGTGTCATCCGCGAAAAGTACAACTTCACACATGTTTTTTTAATGATGTATAATGTTAATCATTAATATACATATACTAACTTTATGCTTGTGACACGCCTAAAGTGATGGAAAAATTATTTGACTTACGGACTTATTAGACAAGCACTCTTTGTTAGGAACGATTTAGAAGATGCATTGTAGGAAGGCTTATTATTGTGATTTGACTTTGAATAAATAATTAAATTGAATAAAAGAACTGACAGTAAATTATTTAATTTCATTATTTAATTTGATATTTATATATTAATATAATTAGTTACTCTTTTCAATATCCTGTTTGTATACTTCCTAAGCATTTCCATTTCTACATATTTTATACAAATAAATTTATCATTATCTCGTATAGTCTGGAAATAAAATTCAGTTTTAATGATTATATTATTAGTGACACAGATCTTCGTGCCAATTGCCGTCACCTTACGTCAAGGCGAAAGTATAGTTTTAAAAACGTTTAGTTTTTAAAAACATAGAACTGACTTCAACTTTTCAGACTACCGATAGAAGAAAAGTTTTAATGAGACCATTCCGAAAGCACGGTGTACACACACCGACTGTACGTGCACTTTTAAATGCAATTTTACAGAATAAGAGGCTTTTATCAAAAGTGTGTGGTCGCCAGACTTCATCGACGTGAGGGGAGAAGTCCGTGAAACGTATTAATCCCCCGATTAAAACGTCTCGTGTTAAACGTGGTGACAAAAAAATGTACTTCATAAATTTCATGCAATCTGTCAACTGTCAAACGTGAAGGTATAGCTCCCAGTTAAAAAATAAAAATTCATTAATATTAATTAAATAAAGTAATAACTGTGCAAGATTTTTGTTGCCCGAAGTGGATAATATTGTGATTAATAAGAACAATTGTTATTTAAAGATATAGTGTAATATAAACTAAATTATACAACTTTAACATAACTTACATCTTATAAACTACCTCACAGTGAACTAAAAGTGAAAGTGATATTTATATAAGTACTATAAACTGTCAGTTAAGTGCCTGGATTCGGCCTAATTATATAAATTACCTATAATAACCCGCCTTGTTGTATTAATTACATCAAAATACAATATTTAAATATAAGACAGACATTATTGATCGCGTAGCGCCATCTAGTAGCTAACAGAAGTACTAACGCTATCTGTTTACCTTAGAATGACCAACTGTGCGCATTGTGGTAAATTTTTGTCAGTACGTGGAGGCGCCACCTGCAGTAACTGCAGGAAAAAATACCATCTAGACTGTGTTCAGCTGTCTGCAGTACCGAAAGCGGGTACCTGGAAGTGTGGCGGATGTCGCGTAAACTCCAATTCCAGGGCAAAAACCCTGAATAAAGAGACGGACGCAAACAGCTGCAGTTCTATGTCGCAAAATAGCCCCAACACCGCATTTGAAGATGCTGGAGAGCTGACCGACTTGGAGCATGAAGAGGACCCGAATGAAGCGCCAATATCACAGGTGGAATTGCTCAGACAAATCAAGTCTGAAATTCAGCAGATGAGGGCTGAAGTTAGGCGAGATATCAGGAAGCTGACGGATCAGGTATCAGCACTAGGGACGCGGGTGTCTAAGTGTGAGCAACGGGTCAATGACTTGGAATCAAAGATTACAGTCATTGAAAAAAGACCACCCACCACAGCAACAGATGACTCCGTTAAGCAGCTGGAAAATACAGTGGCGCAGCTGAAGTCACAGATTAATGATCGAGATCAGGATCTGTTGAGCTCGGATTTGGAGATCACTAACCTCCCTGAGGATAGGGGTGAGAACATCATACACACCGTTGAACTAGTTGCCAAGAAGCTTGGGGTTACCCTCGAAGCGCGAGACATAGTGTTTGCCGAACGGGTGGGCCTGGGCCCCGGGCGAGTGGCCGAGCCTGGCTTGCCTGGCGCTGCGAGCGGGCCGGCGCCGCGCGCGCGCCGCGTCGTGCTGCGCCTCGCGCGCCGCCAGCTGCGCGACGAGCTGCTGCGCGCGGCGCGCGTCCGCCGAGCTGTCGACACCGAGCACCTCGGCCTGGCTGCGCCGCCCCAGAGGTTCTATGTCAACGAGAGGCTAACATACGTCAACAGGCATCTGTTCTACCTCGTTCGACAGGCTGCCCAGCGCGTTAATTGGCGTTTCACTTGGACTAAGCATGGTAAAATATTGGCAAAGGAATCTGATGGAAAGCGCACCTTTGTGATCCGAACAGAGGCTGACATCCGTCGTGTTTTTGGCGAGCAGTCGTTTGACAAAGAAGCATAATGTTGTGAAGAAGAATAATGTAAAAAGTGGTACTATTACTCCTCTTACTAATGTGATTATTCTTAGTGCTGTCTTTATATCATATTTACAGTTTAGGATCTGCATATACACCATATTTCACCTATTGAATATATCATGTTTGCACAATTTGGTTAAGAGTGGCTCATGTAAATATTTACAATTACATTGTATTATTCATTTAAACATTATTCTTTTATCGGCTTATTGTCAATTTTCTAAATTAATAAACATAGGGTTTAACTTATATAAATATTTACAATGTCATCGTTTTATTTGTATAGATATTTTCTTGACTATATTGTGTAAATTGTCTAAATATATAGACACAGGTTATAGCTTATTCTACATACAGTTCACATTATTGGTTAACACTCAATACATCTCATATCAATACACACATTACTTATTATACACAAATGGTTAAACAAAAACAATTAAAAGTTGGACTTTTCAACGCGGGGTCACTCGGAACACGGCATGAGGAATTTATAGTAGCCATGGAGAATCTGGATGTGGACTTAATGGCAATAAACGAAACCTGGATCAAAGCGGGAGAGGAAGGTAGGGCACCATTCGTTCCTAACTATAGACTACAACACATGCCACGTACAGCTGTCTCGGGAAGGTCGCGAGGTGGCGGCGTTGGGTTTTACGTGCGTCAGGGGCTGCGAGTCCGCGCGTTGCCGCACCCGTCTGTACCAACTGTAGAGCAGATGTGGCTCCGGCTGAGCGTGAACACACAATCGGTGGTCGTCGGCACCGCGTACAGGCCGCCCTGGCTCGATGTCAGCGTATTTCTTGACGCCATTACTGATTCTGTTACTTCCTTCCGGAATGTTGATAAAATAGTATTACTGGGCGACTTTAACATTAATTTACTTGATACCTCTGATAACAAAGTGAAGCTACTCAACTGTTTTCTACACAGCACCAATCTCATTAATATAATTACGGAACCAACTCATTTTACTGATCACAGTGCGACCTTGATTGACTTGATTTGTACAGATGCCTCTGTCCGTGGAGTATCAGTAAACCACATACCTGACCTTGGACATCATGCTATCGCCACAACTGAACTTAACTTTAAGGTTTATAAACCTGCCCCTTTCTGGGTAAGAGATCGGCCATTAAATGACATACTGCAAGACTTATTCCAGTATGACTTAGGGTGTATAGACTGGGACTCCATAGGCAAGCTAGGAGATGTCAATTGCATGGTTGAGACTCTAAACAACTACATTACAACTTTATTTGATCTACATGCTCCAGTTAAAAGAATTTTGATTAAAGAAGTATCTTATCCCTGGATCACCACCACTATTAAAGATATGATGCAAATAAGGGACAAACAGCACACTAAGTCTAGGCGGACCAAATCAGACATTCATTTAGAATTCTATAAGAAACTTAAATATGAAGTAAGGGCAGCCATAGACAGAGAAAAGACTGCTTACTTTAAGACTCATATTAACAGCAAAATAAAACAACCTAAAATATTATGGAAGTCCATTAAGAAAAATTTAACAAAGCACAAAACCCAAAGCCAAGATTTACCACAGCACTGCAACAATCCTGAACTTTTAAACATTCACTTTTTAAATATACCTAGTAGTGATGAAGTAACTATATCCCATCTTACACAGTTTGAATTCAACAGGTTTGGTTGTGGTAGTTTTCAAATTCAGTTAGTCAATGAGGAGCAGGTATCAAAGATTATCCATAACCTTAGGTCTAATGCCATGGGAATAGATGACATATCACTAGACATGTTAACACTGACACTGCCACAAACACTGACAACCCTCACGAGAATCATAAACAGGTCAGTGTCAACATCAACTTTCCCCGACATATGGAAGACTGCTATTGTAAGACCAATACCTAAAAAAGATAGTCCCAATGATATTAAGGATCTTCGCCCAATTAGCTTATTGCCATGTATATCCAAAATTTTGGAGAGGGTGGTATGTGACCAATTAAGCAAATATGTAGAACAATTTGGTATTTTACCTTCCAGGCAATCAGGCTTCCGTAAAGGCCACAGCACTACTACAGCTTTAATTGATGTAGTGGATAATATACTCCAGGCCAGGGACCAGGGCATGGGAACGATATTAACTTTACTAGACTTCTCTCGTGCATTCGACTGTATAAATATTTCCCTTCTATTGTCCAAACTGACATACTATGGGTGCAGTGTGGAGACAGTTAAGTGGTTTCATAGTTACCTTACAAAAAGATACCAATTAGTACGGATTAGTGGTGACAAAAATAATCATGAAGCTTCATCCTCGCTTCGTCAAGTAAACAGGGGCGTACCACAAGGCTCAATACTTGGGCCTCTGCTGTTCTTGATTTACAGTGCAGACATTGTCCATTCCATAACTTATTGCAAATTCCATCAATATGCAGATGATCTGCAACTGTATCTCTCATGCCATCCCAAAGACTGTCTTGACTCTGTAACAAAAATAAATTATGATTTAAGTAAAGTATCTAAGTGGGCATGTGAAAATTCACTAGTCCTAAACCCATCAAAATCAAAGTTTATGGTTATGGGGTCGAAAAACACCATAAGTCAAATGGAGCAGTATCGCCCTACTATTAAAATTGATGGAGACTCTATAGAGCAGGTATATGAGGCTCGCAACCTGGGTGTTATTTTCGATCCACTATTACAGTTTGAAAAGCATGTAGCAAGTGCAGTTCAAAATTGCTTTTATCGCCTCAAACTATTGTATCGAATAAGACCTTACATAAACACCGATATACGCATATTACTATGTGAGTCACTTATCCTCTCTCGCCTAAATTATGCAGACACTGTGTATGGAGCCTGTCTACTGGCTAGAACACAACGGCTAGTCCAGCGGATACAAAATGCCTGTGCCCGTTTCTGTTTTAATGTACCACCACGAACACATGTAACATCGTACATAAATAGTGGCAACATGTTAAAAATGTCAGCTCGTAGACTACTCCACTTGGCAACTCTTGTATTTGGTGTGATTGCCAACAAAAGGCCTGAGTATCTGTACAAGAAATTAACTTGGTCAACAGATGTCAATAGTTATAAAACCAGGTCTTCAGCTCACCTGATCCTAATTCCGAGACATAGGACTGCAGCTTTTCGTGGATCTTTTAAATATGCCGCCGCAAAGGTCTGGTGCAATATACCTCCTCCGTTGAAGTGCCTGCGAACAGTATATACATTTAATGCCAATTATAAAAATGAATTGTTGACGCGACAAAAACTCAGTTCAAATACTATTTAATACTTTTTCAAGGCTGAACTTACCCATCTCTTTGCACACTTTTGTGGGAAGGAGTACCGCAAGACACACTATTAATGAGCTCAACACAACAATGCCCAGACGCTCATGCAGTGAAGAACTCCGTCACAATAGCATCACCATTACTCGATCAATATTGTTTTCATACATATTTCACTTTTATATCGAAAATTCACAATTACCACTTTTACTTATACATCAAACATATTTACGCTATAAACTTAGTATTAAGAAGCATAATAATTCACTGTTCATATTAGATTTTTCAAGTAATTCAATTTCCGCGTCCCTTTTTTCTTGACATCTGTCTGACAGTCAATCCAAGAGCATATAATTGACCGACTCAGCTAAAAAATATGGATTAAATAAATGTAATGTCATTTTTTATTGGTGCACTTATGTATTGTTATGGACGAATTATGAGCAGAATGTCGACATTATAACAATTATTTTATATACTGTCTGTGTTATGCATCTCCAAATTGGTGTTAATTTATTAATATTTATTTATTAAGTTCGTTCTTGCATACATTTATTGTTTAAATTAGCTATAAGTTATATTTTGGTGTCCAGGTACTGTAAAATTCTAACTGCGACCTGTACACTAATTGTTCGTGAGTTATTTTACGTGGTTCCATCATAAAACCAGCGCTGCAACTGTTAATGTTGCAGCTAGTGCTGAGATGGGACCAATTCGGACTCACACAGATAAGAATTAAGGACTTCTGTTTGTATACATTTATATATATTGTTATTATTATCTGTGTCAGTTTACTGAATAAATGGATTTTCTTTCTTTCTTTCTTCTTTCTATAAATCGCATAAATGTGTTCATAAATCTATGCAGACAGCGTGAAAGGTTTCTAATTAAAGCGGTCTACACTGACTGCTCTGTTTGTGCACCGATTCTTATCACGAACATTAAACCAGCGCTGGAGCCACACGTCTCGTGCACTATCGATTATGTGTCAGTCACACGCGCGAGAGGGCTACCATCAATGCTTTCAGATGTGAAGAGCCTGTCTGTTGAGTGTGGACGCACTTAAATACTACGCACAATAGATACTCAAAGGCAAGATTTTAAAAGCATTTGTCCAAACTTATATATCAACTAGCTGTACCCCGCGGTTTTACCCGCATTAAACTTATTACATTATAGCCTATGTGTTAATCCAGGATGTCAGTTAACTCCATACCAAATTTTATTAAAATCGATCCAGCCGTTTCGACGTGAAGAAGTAACAAACATACACATAGTCACACGCCCACAAAGTTTCGCCTTTATAATATTAGTAGGATAGTAAATAATTTTCTTTAATTTCAGTATTTACTTAAATGTAACTTGACTGGCCTGTTGGTCTATTGGTTATTGATGCTGACTGCTAAGCCAGAGGTCGTGGATTCGATTCCACCCGGGTTTTGTGATGAACACGATTATTTGTTGTGTCTGGGTGTGTTTTATCTATAATATTATCAGTTGTCTGGTTGTCATATAAAGGCTAGTTTGGGATTATATGGTAGTGTGTTAGTTGTCCCAAGATATTTATTATTTATTTATTTAATATCGACTTAATAAGAGGAATTATTGTTTATAAATATGTTTAGGAATTTCAATTATAAGTTATAAGTTATAAGTTATTTATTGAATCCAAATAATTTAGTACATTTCAGTTTAACATATTTACGAGTACTTAACAGTAACAATACAGGTAATTGAACTTTGGCAGTCCACTAGACTCCACACTAGGATTCCCTGTGTCGTGGAGACTAGTGTCTTCCCTTATAAAAGTATACAATGTTGTAGTATTCTAATTTCTAATTTAACTTTAGTACGATAATCCTGCCCATACATTGCCCTTTATACATACATATTTGAAGATGTTGGTACTTATTCTAAAATCTATTACATATTCAAAGTATTTACCATGACTAAACTTGCACATTTATATTTTGACTACGTAGGTAGTTCACTAATGATGACATTTTTGCGTGAACCGCTAATAGGCAGCAAGTAAGTTTGACATGTGCAGGGCCGGATCTAGTTTGTGATAATTAAAGTATTTTCTTTATTATAATTATTTGTATAGCACATTTACATTTTTAGATATAAGAATAGAATTTAAAAGAAAAAGATATGTGTGGTTTGTTTGTGTGTGTGTGTGTGTGTGAGTGTGTGTGTGTGAGTGAGTTTGGGGGTGTGTGGGTCTGTGTATGTGTGTCAGTAGACTCATAGTACAATTTGTATAATTTGCTCCGTTTCAATATAATTTTTGGACTGGAGCCATTTGTTAAGGGTCCATCGACACTTTAACCTAGTCATATCAAGCAAATTGTTATTTAATTTAAATGCTTTTTCGTACAGATAGGGACCTAGAAATTTGTATGATCTACGTGCAAATGAAGTGTTCACTTTTGGACGATCCCATTTAAGAGTTCTACTAGCTTGTCGAGCTTTTTGCTTTGCATTTTTATGAAATCTTAAAATTGTAGAAATTATATAAATTTGACGCACTCGGGGATATTTACAATCACTATAAAGCTTGTCGGTAGGGTAACGCCATGGCTTTTTGTAAATTATTTTTAATATAGCTCTTTGTGCGCGTTCTAATTTAAGAAGGTGTGTTTTATTTGCTGCCCCCCATGCTACTATACAGTATCCCAAAATGGCTTCGCATAGACTCTTGTATACGATTTGTAGTAAGTTGAGATCAGCGACAGCGCTCAATTTTTAAAAAATGTGTGACATCTTTTTCAGCCTTTTTGAGAGGGTGTCTATTTGGTTATTCCAATTGAGATGTTCATCAATCATGATACCCAAGTATTTTAAAGCTTGAACTTGTTCAAGAGGTTTACATTGACAAGAATTATAGTCATGGTCTAGTTTATGACAAGTATGTAATGTTATTATCAAAGTTGTCAAATGAATAAAAAATGTGTTAACTCTTTTAATCAAATAAAAAAACATAGTAGCTTATTTGTTACTTACTTAATTATCGTATGACACTAGTGGTTACACTAGTGTCAGAGGTGTCAAGCTGCCCGCCGCCCAGTAGCTCTCGGACATGGCTTAACGCCTGTTGCCTAATGGCTACAAGCGGGACCTAACCTGCCCTCCCAAGCTCGGAGACGCTCAGAAATTAAACCACTTTCGCGGTCACCCATCTATGGACCAACCGCGAGCCTAGTTGCTTCAGCTCGCCAATCACTTACGGCCCGTTGTGAGCATCTGGCTATGAGCGCCATATATTTTAATATGGCTAGCGCTATATTCGACCAGAATTCACTTTTATTATTCCATGTGTTCTTGTGTGATTGTAGTGTCTAGTTCTAGTTTCTGTAATAGCCAGCAGTGTTGTCACCCTCTATGTACCTATTGCAGGACATGTCCACCGACCCGCTTTAGCGTCGATTAATTAAGTTCTATAAAAGCACAGTCACCCTATTTCCCAAGATAGCCCAACCATGACGTGGCACTTTTAATTTTCTGGTGTCACGAGTTATAGCGATAAAGCCATACCCCTTCTACTCCACTAATGAAAGTAAGTATACGATGAATTGCTTTCTTATTAAAAGTGTAGAAAAGTTTCGCGAAGACAAAGTTCTCTCTATTGTGCTGTTAACACCATAATTATGAAATTGCTGTGCAGATTCTTCTGCTTTTTCGAAGCGCAATATGAATTTTCGTTTATGATAATGGGTATTCTTGGAAAGCTTCCAAATTTCAGAATTTTAGCTATGCGAACTCAATTGTTATAAACTACATGATATTGAAATGTGACCAGAGGAAAGGATCGAGTGATTAAAAATAAAAAGAACAGTGAAATTAAAGCGATGGTCGTACATTATAATTAGGACGGTCTCAGGCGGTCCAGCGGCGCGGTCACTCCAATGAAGGCTGCCATTGACAGGTAATCGATGCGGTTTGCTAGTTTATTTGGCTATCGGTTCCGCTCTCAGCATGTGTATCTACTCGATATAATCGATACAGACCCCCGGCTTAATACGGTTATGAATCGGAGCGTATTCGATTATAGAGATTTCGATATGACTGCGCATTTAATAACGTGCGGGAAACTTCGATACCTACCTGTTTATATTTCAGTGTCTATTGTATATTAGATACTGCCATGAACATTTCAAGATTGTAAATCCTTTTCGAAGGGTAAAGTAATTTATCATTGTGATTTGGTTTAGTCGAGGGGAACTGCCCTAATTGGTACAATAAACTTGGGCGATACAAGTTTTAACGACTTTTAAAGAGACTGTTATTTATCGGATTTTGGTAGGTAGGTGCCAAATACCTAATAATTTTCTGTGGATTGTAAGTTTTAAACCTTAAGGTATACTGAGTAAATGGAATAGCATAGAATAGCATATTCTTTGTTGTATGCTTTAATAATAAAGGTTATAGATTTGTGACTTTATAGATTTTTGTATGGTCATAACTTCTTCTAAAATACAAATGCACAAAATGAAATGGACTTGCATAGTAGTTGCATAAAATCCAGGCATGGAAATGAAGAAGTACCTAGATCAGTATGTATTATGAATGGGAAAATGGTAGCTAGTTATGGATCTTAAGTTAGCTTAAAGTTTTGTATACCCTATAGTTATCACGAAGAAATCAATACGACATAGATTTCTAACGTTGGGGTATTCAGTATGTATTTTTCCATTTTTCCACGGGATTAGATGAGATAGGCTGCCCCTACTCAAAATACATAACAATCTCTTGTTATATATTATTATATATGCTGTAAATTTATATTATATATGTTATATACTGTGTATGTTTATTATTATTATATATGTTATATATTATTATATATGCTGTAAATAGCCAAATATACCAACTTACGACTAGTGGTCAAAACTGATAACAAAATTAAATATAAATATTACTTGCATAGCGGCGTATTGTATATCTTTATATGTTTTAAAGATATCTTGTCGCTTGACTTTAAAAGACAACATAACTAAAGGACTTATTCATCCATGGTAGACGACTTATTATCTGTGACACGGGGTAGTTTTACTAACATAAATAACATAACAGAGTCATCAAAACTACTTATGGGTCACACAAAGACACAAATAGTTATCCTGTGTAAGAATCGACCCCGGACCCGAATAATCATAATATCTAGGGACAATGTCACACAGATCTTCCTAGACCCAAACTAAGCAAAGCTTGTACTATGGGTACCAGGCGACGATATACATACTTATATAGATAGATAAATACTTAAATACATAGAAAACATCCATGACTCAGAAACAACTATTCGTGCTCATCACACAAATATTTGCACTTACCGGGATTCGAACCCAGGACCACCAGCTTCGTAGGCAGGAGCACTACCAACTAGGCTACGGTGACCGTCGTGTATATACCTACATATTACAGGGCTTTGTTACAATTTTTGCATTAGCCTTCTTACAGTGTATAAACAGTGTAGAATTTATATATTTTACTTATTGTCATATTTGTTGTGCATTGCGTCTCCTTTCTTTATCGTATGGGAAGTGTAACTTACCCAGGTGTCAAATTTGTACAAGGCGCCCACCGCCCAGTAGGTCTATGACATGGATTAACCACTGTTGTTTGGCAATAACAACCAGGAGCGACTATGTAACGTGATCTCCGAAACACGGAAACGATCCAAAATTAAACCACTTTCACGGTCACCCATCCATTGACTGACCGTGTATTTAGGTGCTTTACTTCGCCAATCACTTACGGTGAGTGCACCTGGTTATGAGAGCCTCTGCATTGTTTGTAATTCATTAATATCAACCGCAGATAAATCTCATTCCGACAAAGGTTTGCTGTAAGAGAACTCATAGTTGAATTAAGCTCGCTCTGTACCTACATACACCAGCACATGCAGCTACCCCAATCTGTCAATTTTTTTTATAGTTTTCCAACTTTATCACATAAGCATAAGGTTCAATTTCAATTGGGGAATGTGACAGATTGGGGTAGCTTGATGTGCTGGCGTCTGTACACTCTGTATCTAGTTCTTTATGTTTGTATATTTTGTGTGCAATACAAAGAATAAAGGTACGTTTATTTACTGTTACTTTAGTGTATAGAATAAAAGCCGTCTAAAGTAGTTTCTTGTACCGTAGACGTCTAGAAACATCGGGCGCGGCAGCTGCTTTAGACATCTGTAAGTTGAGTTCGGCACACGGCGACTTCTTGCCGACCTATTTACTGCCACCGGGACTATTGTAACGCGTTGTTACCTGTAACTTTCCCGATAATCGGTTTCCAGCTGATGGATTAAGAGTTATTTGGTGCTATAACTGCTACGACTATGTCAATAGTAAATAAAATCTGCATGAACGCACGTGGATGCATGTTCTCTGTGTTGGACTGTGCGTGTTTTCTATACAAACGGAGATACTTACAAGCAACAACGTTAGAACACGCACTCACGCACTACGCTGCATCATGCGGGATAGTGTGCCAATCGCCTATATTTACGACAATTTTGTTTTGTGCTTTAAACGGTTTTTATAGTATTTATGACCTCTGAAAATACTAATATAGTCTGTTTTAATAACAAATGTATTTGATAGCTAAAAAATCACTGTACTCTACAAATGAACAGTCATGCTTATCATTTGTGCAGATGCTACCACAATAATAATCGTCATATTCAGAGAATAAGCCGTCGGTCCTGTACCTGATGCCAATCGTGTTGTTAGTCGTACATAGGATAATAATAATAATATAGAGACAATGTCACTCAGATCTTCCTAGCCCCAAACTAAGCAAAGCTTGTACTATGGGTACCAGGCGACGATATACATACTTATATAGATAGATAAATACTTAAATACATAGAAAACATCCATGACTCAGAAACAAATATTCGTGCTCATCACAAAAATATTTGTACTTACCGGGATTCGAACCCAGGACCACCAGCTTCGTAGGCAGGAGCACTACCAACTAGGCTACGGTGACCGTCATGAGAATGATGGAATTGAGTGCCCCGTGTTTGAGGACACATTTGTGGACTATCATATGTCCCGCGCAGATCGCTAGTCTCTTGAGACCGGCCGCTATTAGGTTATTATTTTATATGCATTAGTTACCTGACTTATAACCAATAGCAATAGTTTAAAGCTATTATAATAATAATAATAATAAAATCATTTATTTCTCTCAAAAAGTAAATTATTTACAAATATTCATATCAAGTTTTTTGGTACATTAACTTTTTGAGAGCTGGAGTCCGTACTAGGTTCGGAGCCTGTGTGACGGATCTCCAGGCTCTCTTACTCCTTATAATTTAAAATTAAATTTGTGTGATTTAATCAGCTGTGGGGTCTATAATGGTTGGGTAATTATGTTTTCGGTCTCTTCATAGTCTAGTTTAAGAAGCCAATCTATTACTAACTTTTTGCAATTTGATAAGCACATAGGATATATGTTTAAAATTTTATTAATTTTGTTATAAACATGGCTGCTGAGGAAACAAAAACTGCGTTGAGCCAGACTGGATTTGACCAATCTTGGAGGGCAAGCACTATATTTGAGCCTGGAATTTTTAAATTTATTGGGATTGTAGTGAGTAAAGGAATGGGTAGTTAGGATCAGGTTTAGTAAGAATAATTTTCGAACTGAGAGGACATTGCAGGTAGTGTATAGTCTCGTTGTTGGAAAGATGCGAGGCAGTTTCCATCCTACTTTTAAGACAGCTCTCTGGGCACGTTCCACTTTCATTATATGAGTTTTAGACGATCCACCCCAAGAAACTATACAGTACTGGATGAGATTATGGGGGCAGGCCTCAAACAACATCCTAATTGGTCATCTTTCCTTATTTAATATTGCCTTTTTTTATTTATCAACCATAACCTTAACATTGATGTATAACGAAAACAGTATTATCAAACTATTACGAATGCGAGGAACGCGTTTGGAATAAATCCCATCTGACATCATTAACTTTATCATTTGTTGGATTGATTGGGGGGTTTTCGTCGATGAACGTAACTCGCGAAGTATTTCCAAGTCGGAAGCGAGGACGTGCCTCTCAGAGGTCTTGGAAGTTGGCGCGCGTGATTGGCCCCATTGTACAACCTCAATAGTCCGTTCTGAGGCCGCTAACTGAACCGCTTCATGCTTCATCCGTTGTGATCATTTTCGGTTTATTATTTTCGGTTTCGGTTGAACAATCTAATATTGGAAAATGCAAAAGATTAATAGTATTTGGATTGGAAATTCAATAAGTAGATAAAAATATTTAACTCGGGACGCTAAGGGAAATCGTACTAATATAATTATAAAAGCGAAAGTTGTGAGTGTGTGACTGTGTGAGTGTGTATGTTTGTTACTTCTTCACGCAAAACTACCGAACGGATTTCGATCAAATTTTGTAGTAATATAGCTTATATATCCGATTAACACTTAGGCTATAATTTATAAAGTTTAACGCGGGTAAAACCGCGGGGTACATCTAGTATTAAATAAAAGTTTCATACAACATAAATTCCCTTTACGATCATTCGTTTCGAGATCACAGTTTTCATAAATAAAAAAACGAATACATAAAGGTTAGCCCGTTTCTTACACTTATTAACCTAATATTCCATATCAACCTAATATTATAAAGTACACCTTTGAAATTCACCGAATATTATTATATGAACGTAGAAATATTTTCTACGACCAAGCGCGCACGACATCTAACTTTTGTTGATAAACTATTCAAGATGACTGGCTGCAGCGCCGTGAAGCAAGCATAAATTTAAAACGCATCAGAAAGCTATAGTGCAGTGTCCCGGTTTCACTCCCATAAGCGATTTTGGTTTAATATCCAATACTAATGTCTATAGCAAAATGGTAAAAGGTTTCCGTCGCCAGTATTTCCTAGTAACTACCAGACTGCTTAGCAATAGAACAAATTTCATAAAAAAATAGCTTCAAACTAAACGTACGCAACGGCATGTCGAAATTGCAGAGAAGGACCATTAATTTAAGGGGAGGACTACTAATTTAAGCCATTATTAAGGCAGTGAATATTTTTATTTATTTATATAAAACATTTTACTATAGTGTAATGAAGTAGGTATAATCCATAGCACTATTACACCCAATTATAGAAATTATCAATATTATTATAAATTAAGTTGGATAGGTTATATTACACATAAAAAGGTTCTTTCAGGCAGCTTCGCCTACATGGACTATATTTTTATGAATACATGTAAAGCATACTCGTTTACCTAGAAATGCCAAATAACGTAGTGTTTACCCTTCCTCAGAATTCAATCTATCTACTTGCTAAGTTTTATCACGATTATGTCAGCTGTTTACCACCAGTCTATGAATACATTTTATTTTTGTTGTTTTTAAAAAGATAACGTCTGTGTCGCGCGTATTTTACAAACAAATAATTGACAAATACAAAGTACACCCAGGAAAACGTGCAGATAAAAGTATTTTATACCCTTATATATGCAAAAGTGTACAAAGGTAGGTACTACCTACGTTTTCCGTGTACCTAAATATCTATATGTACCTAGAAATAATTATAAATTAATTATATATTACTACGAATATGTTCTGACTATTAACAAGCGCTTTTTTAAAGTCTACGTGAATAAAAACCTTTTTATTTATTTATTTTACCTTTCATATACTGAACATACTTTATATGGTGCTGATTATTTTGTACGATGGAGTCCTATAATAATAAGAAAAGCAAATAAATCTACTTTATTTTCAAAAAACTGGTCAAAAAGAAGCTGAGATATATCTCAGCTTACAGACAGACCACTATGACAGAGTGACAGTTGGTGTGTGTAAATGTAACTTATTACTATTATGGTAAATATAATACGAATTATATAATAATCCTAGAAACTCAGGGAATAATCGAAAATACCGCAGAAAGGAGTCTAATCAGTTCCTGTCGACTGACCGTTTACCAATATTTCAGTTGAATACATCTCAATTAAGCATCACTCTCTAACCTAGAATAAATTTCTCGGATAAAATTCAATCCTTTAGAATAACGTGGATCACAAACGAAATGTAGATTACATCCTATCATGACTTGAATTTTTATGAATTAGGAATATTTTTTAGGATCGTGACTTGAGATGAAATCACGTTGGATTGTTCGAAGTTTCTATAGGTAGGTACCGATAAGATTATTGGAATTCTATTTATCACTTGGTACAATTTTTTTATATTTTACACTACTGTAACGACAAACAAGCATACGACTCATCTATGGGAAACGGTCGTAGCTTATGACGCTTGCGACACGGAAGGCATCACTACGTGTTGCTGACCTTTCCCATTTCCGATGTTTACTTGCGATCTTACGCATACCTATACATACTATAATAATATCCTGGGACATTATTTACACACGCCATCTCATCCCAAACTAAGCAGAGCTTGTACTATGGTAACCAGATAACTGATATATTACATATACTACTTTTTTCTGTAAATACATAGTTAGGTATATAGATAATAACACACAGACTCAGGACAAACAGACATATTCGGGCACATAAGTATTTGTCCTGGTTGGGAATCGAACCCACCATCTGCGGCCAACATTACCAACCTCGCCAACCGGCCCGTCAAAACTATCACCAAGGTGGAGCAACTTCCTCAGTCAAGGTGCTCATGAAACAAAAGAATGCTACCCATCAAGCTGTTCTTAAATGGTGCTATCCAGGGACGACGTGCAGTGCTAAATCCTACATAAGCGGAAGCATTCAAATCTCGAAGTGTATCGTATGACTTAAGTCTTCTGAAGTTTCTATATCTAGGTCAGTCACGATTACTCTCAACTCTGTAGTTACTAAAAGTTTTATAATGCATAACTCGAGTCTTATAAATGACCTTGGGGTCGGTGCATGGCCCATAATTATTTATCACTTGGCAAAATATGGTAAAAGCCACTGATGTACTATTGTGTGCGGATTATGTTTCGCTCGTTTATTTTGTATCAGACTGCTCGTGGGCGCAGAGGTTAAGGTAGACGCCTCGTTACCACGTCGGCGACCACGTGTTTCAGGTTCTACCTCCCACAGAGCAATTACTTGTGTAACATTACCTTGTGGTCTGAGTCTAAGTGTAAGTTGTGTCTGCGTATTATGTGTTTGTAAAGTCCGTCGCGACACTGTGATCTCTTAAATCATTAGATTAGTTTTTTTATATTATCAACGTTGCGACCAACGATTTTACTAAAAAATTACTAATGTTTCGGTTTCTTTCTATTAGAAACGATCATCAAGGGCTTTTAGTGGCGAGGTTAAGCAACTAGGCTCGCGGTCAGACCATAGATGGGTGATCCCTAAAGTCGTTTAATTTCTGAGTTTTTCCATGCTTCGGAGGGTTACGTTAAGCTGTCGGTCCCGGTTGTAGTCGTTAGCCAACAGTTCTTTAGCCATGACACAGGCCTAAAGCGGCTTGAACATCTCTAACACTAGGGTAACCATTGCCCATACAATAAAATCAACGATTTTACTAAAAATGAAAATAAAGTCGATGTTTACTGCGATTTAATACCAATTACGAACAATCATGAACGGTGAATGCTAACCTAAAATATGGCGTAAATGTGTTTGTAATATACTAGGAAATGGCTTTAACCTTCTAGATAAAATTCACAGATGATAGGTGTATTTATAGGTAAAATATCGATCTAGCTATGTCTAATTATGAGAAGACTCCTAATCGCGGGCGAGTTTTGAGCATAACAAGCGGATACGGACCTCCCAATACGTAATTAAATAAAAAAAAAATCGTGTAAGAAGGGTATCAAGTTATCTCATTTCTTTGCCATATGCGAGCTCGCCCTCATCATTAGAGTGTATCCAGGTAAGCACGTAGGTACTTATCCCAGATATTGCACATGCATTATGAAGCCATTGTTCGAAGAATATCCGCCGTTATTCTTCAGAAAATATAAAAGAGCTTTTACTTTATGTTTTCAATATGCTTGCTATCTGTGTAGTGATTTTTGTCTCCATATGGCTGCGGGGTATTTGGAAATGATCTAGAGACAATGGTCAGCTCTTACTGTAATGACTTGGAGCGTGGCCATAGATATATGCCTACAACCATTGTTAGATCTATCCTCAGCATATGACTATTAAATTTTTTCAATCAATACTTAGGTATAATAAAATAGGAAAGTCAACACTGTTCATTGAATATTTTTACCTGGGGCGTGATCTACAATCGATACCGAAGCCGAAAATATAGTTTTTAGAATTTTTGTCTGTTTGTCTGTATGTATGTCCGGGCTAAACTCAAAAAAGTACTACATGGATTTACTTCAAATGCATGAATATTAGTAAGAGGTTGGGTCAACATATAGGCTACATATTATCACGCTATCGCTTACACAGGAGGAGCTATGATAATTTATAAAATTTAAGCGGGTCAAACCGCGAGGCACTACTAGTATAAATATAAGAAATAAGTAGACATAAGTAACATTTTCAGAGTATCAAACAATCCATCATAATCTTCACCCACTCGTCCGCAAACAGATCACAATTTGAATGGGAATCCAGGAGTTTATTGAACACGGTGTGGTGTTATTTTCAAATTCAAGAACAGATAACCTGATAGTTCTTTTCTAATATCTTAATGAACACGATTTTTCGATTATCTTAAACTCAAACAGATCGACAAAAGCCTCCAAAGATCATTAAAAACAAATGCTATATCCATAGATAGGTACATAAAAATTAATCTACAGTCAAATTGATAACCTGCTTCTTTTTAAGTAGGTTAGTAAAAGTTTTCTTTGTTCTTACAGTATAAGCCCGTAAATTGCTGGGTGGAGGGTATTTTTGACAATATTTCTTCATCTACTCCTGCCGGTATCTGGAAATTCCTCGGAACTCTAGGTATCGGTAAGTCGCAATTTTCAAACCCTCTTAGCTCTATCAGTCTGGATGATCTTAATCAACATTTCTCTACCACTTCTACGATGGATCACCGGACGATATGTGATACTGTCGACTATTTAAATGGTTTGTCGCGCCCTAATATTAACTCGTTTCAGTTCACCCCAGTCTCTTCTGAAGAGATCAAAAAAATTATCCTTTCCATTAAATCCAATGCAGTTGGTTGTGATAAGATTGGTCGTCGGATGATTATTCCTATACTGGACCATCTCCTCCATGCAATTTCCCACATTATTAATTATTCCCTGGATACTGGATCTTTCCCCACCTTATGGCGTAAAGCTTTTCTCCGTCCACTCCCTAAGTCCTCGAATCCCTTACTTGCTACTCATTACCGTCCTATCTCTATTCTTCCTTTCCTCTCCAAGGTACTTGAGTCCTGTGTCCACAAACAACTCTCCCGTTATATACTTAACAACCATCTCATAAGCCCGTTTCAATCCGGATTTAGACCAGGCCACAGTACCATCACCGCACTCCTTAAAGTGACTGGCGATATTAGGGCAGGTATGGAGGGTACCATGATTACCGTTATGGTTTTGATCGACTTTTCCAACGCCTTTAATACCGTCAGTCACGATATCCTATTATCTGTTCTCTCCCATCACATGGTCTCTGATGAAGCACTGGAATGGTTTTCCTCCTATCTTCGGGGGCGCCAGCAATCGGTTAGCATTGGTGAGTCCTCATCGAGCTGGCGTGACCTAGTTGCTGGTGTTCCACAAGGCGGTATACTCTCTCCTCTTTTATTTTCTATCTTCATAAATCTCATAACTCATCATCTTCAGTGTACGTATCATCTTTATGCCGATGATCTTCAACTATACGTTCAAACGCCAATCGACACACTCCCTGAGGCTATTTTTAAGCTTAATCGGGACTTAAATGCTATTAAAACTTGGTCTGATAAGTTTGGGTTAGCCGTAAATCCGACAAAGTGCCAAGCCATAATAGTTGGGAGCTCGCGCTCAGTGTCAAAGGTGGATTTACGGGATCTTCCACCAATAGTGTATAATCTGACGAACATTCCTATTAGCCAAAATGTCAGAAACCTGGGTTTATTCATTGACACGACATTAAGCTGGCAAAAACAAATGGCGAATGTCAGTCAAAGGGTCACAGGCGTATTGCGTTGTCTCTATCGGCTTAAAAATTTCCTTCCAGGTAAAACCAAGGCAATGCTCGTGCAGGCCCTAATATTCCCTATAGTCGACTATGGTGATGTATGCTACTTTGACCTGAATGCAGATCACCTCAATAAACTCGACAGACTTCTGAATAACTGCATTCGATTCGTTTTCAATCTTCGTAAGTATGACCACATATCTTCCCATCGTTCCCAACTTAAGTGGTTACCGATACGGCAACGACGCACATTACGAGCACTAACCACACTTTATTCTATATTAGGCTCTTCTTCTACTCCATCTTACTTATCTTCCCACTTTCAATATCTCTTTACTAACCACAGTAAAAATCTTCGCTCTTCTCACAATCGTCTCCTTCAATGTCCATCTCACCGCTCTGACTTCCTTCACTCTTCTTTCTTTGTAGAATCTATTCTTCAGTGGAATTCATTACCTCTCGAAATCAGGATGGCCAAGAGTCGCTTCTCATTTAAAAGAAAAGTTCGAGAGCATATCTTTCGGAAATTATTAGCAGAAACCCCTCGATGATATATATATATGATTACATGATCGGATTCAATAGTTGTATAGTAGTATAGTATTATATTATTATATAGTGTTATATATTATAGTATCGTATGTATTGCATTGTATAGTATTTTATAGTATTGTATATTCCTGTTTTTTCTACTATTAATGTTTACCTTATGATCTGTGCACCTACCATGCTCTCTCTGCACCACCCTAAGGTTGACTGGCAGAAAATGCCTAGGGCATTAAGTCCGCCTTTGCACATTTTTTTTGTGCATAAAGTGATAAATAAAAAAATAAATAAAATAAATATTTTCTTGAATTTGTGGGTAGTTCTATGTATTTTTATAAATACAATGTACAGCCATGTACTCAGACGTTGTTTGCAAGGACTTTCCTTTGAAGAGACTATTGTAATATTTTATGCTAATTTGTAATACTAAGATCTGATTTATCGCTAGTTCAGAAACAATAACTCTGGGCCATCTGGGCTCTTTTATGTAAGAGCAAGGTAAACGAGCAAGTGGGTCATGACTGTAAGTGATCACCGCTGCCCATGGACACTCGCAGCAAGTACGTTGCCGGCATTAAAGAAAGGAATAGGCTCGCTTATTGAAGGTTGCCATGTCATACCGGATCGGAAATACATCCTGCAGGTTGGAGGACTTAACATACCATCAAGATCGTTTGGGCAGACTCTGAACTCTGTAGAATTAATTTCTAATAAGCACATGAATTCGATAAGTTATTAGTTTGGCCTATGTTTGAACTCGAGACCACTGACGTCACAGTCCAACGGTCTAACAGATTATATCAACATAAACAACATTATTATTTGTGCAAATGTGGTGGTAAAAATGAATTCGCCTACGTTACACCCACTTTCTTTGCACTTAAAAGAAAGTCTGTGTAACATGGGTGAGTTTATTTTCAGACAGCATGTTATTCGAAAAATGAAATGTTTCTCATTAGCGTCACGTCACGAAACGCTCAGTATTCCTCAAGACTTGCATAAGACGGCGCCCGTCAAAATGCCAACACTTACAACACAATGCAGGTGCTTATCCGTAGTCAGGCGGGTGGTCTCCGCCGTAGGATAATACCTCTTCAGTGAGAGGATTATACTGTGAAACGATTCTACTTATCGTCGCCTACCGTCTCTGCTGCAGCACTGGAGAGTAAACACTGGCGAGATAGTTTGCGGCTTACAGTGTTTCTGTACACAATTGCTAAAATATTTTGTAAGGATGCAACCCCATTTTACGAATTTAGATTTGGAATGTTCGGATAAAATTTGGTAAATAATTTGTTTTGCCCTACGTGATATTATTGCATAAATTCTAGACTCGAGGTTATGGAAAGTTTGATTTAAATTCGGAGTTCGTTAATTTGGCTCTCGTTTGGATGGTAGTGGCTATTATACAAATTCCTAGAAAAATAATTACAGTTTAGTGATATTGAAAACTGAAAACTGGGAATTGATATTTCAATGAAATAGAATTCATATTTAATTTAATACTAGAATTGTTAGACGGTGCTGATTCTATTTCTGCAAGAATAGGCGCTCTGCCATGATGATGAAACTTAAGATTACCTCCCAACACTCTTTTGGGGAGCTAGGTGCCATCTACAAGATGTAACGTAATTAACGCACACCCTCAGACACCCCAATTAGAATATTATGTTATAATCATAATACATACACTGAATTTTTTATTTAACATGTATATGCATTGTTATTTACTGAATTAGTTTCTTGGGATGAAGTTTATTTTTCTTTGTTTTGTATTGAATCATGGAATTTGTATGAATACAAATAAATTTTTAATTTATTTGTATTCATACATTTCAATTTGTTTTGACTGTACAGGGTTAATATGACAATAATTTTCGTAGATTTATTTATTTTGGGAAAAAAATACCTATATTAAAAATTATATAAATCGATTCAGTAAACGATTCTGAACAAACTATTTTCAGGATCATGTTGTATAATATGTTCACAGTTGCATATTGAAAATACTTTTCATACTCATCGTATTTTAGGCATTAAGTGTAACTTTAAACTTAAATCTGGGAAATCTTAAACTGTTACATCCGGTTAGACTCGAACCAGCCCACTCAACTGGTCCAGTGTAGGCTGGTAGTACTGCTATTAAATTACGAAAGAAACACGCCTGCAGATAATAATTACGATCCCTCATTAACACCATAAGGAGAATGTAGATCCATCGACATCGTTTCTAGAAAAATGGCCGACTAATAGATATGCCGGTAGAGGGTGCTAGTTTGATCTCCGGATTGGTTTAAAGAACAATCGGTTTAAATAGTTTGAAAGTGATTCCCTCATATTTGACTTACATTAGTAAAATTATTTAGATTTTTATGATAATTTACTTATAATGTTAATTTATTAATAACTGTTTGTTCATGGCCACAGGGTAAGTAATAGATGATATAACAACAAAATCTCTAATATTAACAAAATGTAACAACGGGTATAATAACAATTTTATTTAATATAGTGATTAGTTAATATAATGAACCATTAAAATAACAATTTTTTATAAGCATAATATACATTGAATATAACATCGTTTGATATACCATACATTAAATATAAAATCGTTTGACATACCACTCAAAAGACATAAAACTTATTTGGTCTAATATGATGAAAATTAATGCAAATTGTGTTATAGGGATGAAAAAACTCTCCTTTCTTTTTCCCCAAAAAAAGTTCATCTAGCGCTCAGCGGCCGCTATCGCGGCCCACTCGCTTTGCTCGCTCGCCTTCGCGCGGTAGATGGTCACAGTTCTAAACATAACCTAACTCAAATCTCAATTAAACATTTGAAAGAGCAGTCCATCGATAAATACATTTTCGAAGAATCGTTCAGTCGAAGCAGTGTTTGGCGAGAAAAGGTTGTTTCGCAATAAATTCCATTCAAACAATCGTTCAGTCGACTTTCCGTTCATCGAACATATGACTCTCGGAACTACGTTACGGACCGGTTCTATTGAGAATAGTCTAATCAAGACAAAACAGAAAAATGCCAAAATCACTATTTGGTATGACCTGGGACCTGAACTCATGGGGCATTGAACTGATTGAATTGAATTCACCAATGGGGAATTCAAAATAAATTAAACAAGGTATTACAACTTGAACCGAAATCACAGCAGACACCAGAAACTTGTTGAGAATGTGGGCCCAAATAGTTGGAGTCTATCCATCATACTTGTTATAGTATAGAGCGGGTATAAGAAAGAAGTTAGGCGCTAGACCATTTTATTTGCTGACTTCCGGCTCTTACTACTTTTTTGTGATGAAATATCAATATGCAGTTTAACAGGCTAGTAATTCGTGATATCTACTTATATGAGCGCAATATCGCATTCATATTATGATACTTATATGAGTGTGAGTAAATAGAACATTTTGTGAAATATCAGAGTAAAAATATAAAGTTACATTAAAAGCCTGAACGTGCAACGTGTCGAGGCTCGGCGGAGGAAATGCCGCGCGGGGCGAGCGCTAATGCCTCTCGGAGTGCGGATTACTTCATGAAATGGTCGCGCTTAGCGCCACTTCACCGTGAAAGCTGCCTGGCGATCTGTTTGCGCCAGCCTCTCCACAATACGACCAAGTGTCAGCCAGCAGATAACGCTTTAGAAGTTACACTCACTTCCGAGCAAACAGCTGTAGATAACAACACCAATTAATACATTCACATATAAATTCTATAATTGAATATATTAAACAATATTTTAAATTCCATAATCATACTTCGTACTTATATTAGGTCTTTACCTATGAAATTGCCGTTCTGCAGTACTGGCCATTTCAAATCAAAATAATTTTTGTTTGGCTAAGAATTCTAATTTCAAATTAATTTTATTTTAAAAACATGGATTCTTTTTTCCAAAAGTAGTCATTTCTTTATTGATTAGTGTTACATTTTCATCGCATTTCAATCTTTTTCGTCATCATGGATACGTTAAAAATTCGAGTAATTATGGAATATGAGTACCGTCGTGGCAGCAACGCGGCACAAGCGGCACGCAACATCAACGACGTTTACGGAGCTAACACTACAAACCAACGCACCACCTGTTATTGGTTTGCTCGCTTCCGTTCTGGAAATTTCGACCTGAAAAATGAACCTCGCGGTCGTCCGAAGACTTTGGTCGACAATGACGAATTAAAGGCGGTTGTGGAAGCTGATGATACACAATCTACGGCTGAATTAGCAGCAGCTTTCGACGTTAGCGTCAAAACAATATTGGTCCATTTGCGTCAAATTGGCAAGGTAAAAAAGCTTGACAAATGGGTGCCCCACGAACTCAATGATCGCCAGCGCGAAGTACGCGTCGAGACGTGCCTTGCACTGCTCAACAGACACACAAATGAAGGAATTTTGAACCGCATTGTTACCTGCGATGAAAAATGGATTCTGTTTGATAACCGCAAGCGCTCAGCAAGTTGGTTGGATCCTGGTTCAGCACCTAAACAATGCCCTAAACGAAAACTTACCCCTAGAAAAGTGATGGTCACTGTTTGGTGGTCTAGCGCCGGTGTGATTCATCACAGCTTCTTACCAAACGGGGTGAGCATTACTGCAGATGTGTACTGTGAAGAACTGAGCACAATGATGGAGAATCTGGCGCATCTCCAACCAGCATTGGTCAATCGCTCGTCTCCGCTGCTCCTGCACGACAACGCGCGACCTCATACTGCACAGCAGACGGTCTCCAAGTTGCAAGAACTGGGGTTGGAAGCTCTCCGTCATCCGCCCTACTCACCAGACCTTGCGCCTACAGACTACTACTTTTTCCAGAATTTGGATAACTTCTTGGCGGGAAAAAAATTCAATACCCGAGAGGCAGTACAAAATGCCTTTGAAGAATTTGTTGCCTCCCGTCCAGCTGATTTCTTTAAGAAGGGCATCAATAAACTGCCACTGCGATGGCAAAGATGCATTGATTGCATGGGTGATTACTTCGATTAATACAAATAAAAAAATTCATGAAAAAAATTCGTTTAAATTTTTTCATACAATACGGCAATTTCATAGGTAAAGACCTATTATTATAAAGGCAAAAGTTTGTTACTTCTTCACGTCTAAAAGGCTGGAGCGTTTTAATAAAATTTGGCATGGAGTTAGCTGACACTCTGGATTGACACATATGCTATATTATATAAAGCTTAACGTGGGTAATACCGCGGGGCACAGCTAGTTATATATAAATTCCATAATTGTAAATATTAAACAATATTTTTTATTATGGAATTTATATGATGATGAAGGATATTTTTTTGGCATAACATGTATTGTTACAAGGAGAGAATACATAAATGACGGGCTGGTTGGCGTGGCTGGTAAATGCTTGCCTTTCATGCCGCAGGTCGTGGGTTCGATTGCCACCCCGGACAGATATTTGTGGGCATGGACATATCTGTTTGTCCTGATCTATATAGGTAGATCACCGTAGCCTAGTTGGTAGTGCTCCTGCCTACGAAGCTGGTGGTCCTGGATTCGAATCCCGGTAAGTGCAAATATTTGTGTGATGACCACAAATATTTGTTTCTGAGTCATCGATGTTTTCTATGCATTTAAGTATTTATCTATCTATATAAGTATGTATATCGTCGCCTGGTACCCATAGTACGAGCTTTGCTTAGTTTGGGGCTAGGATGATCTGTGTGACATTGTCCCTATATATTATATTATATATATGACTGTATATACATAATAAAAGTAGTAGGTATATGTAGTATTTCAGTTATCTAGTTTCCATAGTACAAGCCAAGTATAGTGGAACCATCTGCACTGGCCTGTTGTACTAGTGGTTAGTCCGACTGCTAAGCCAGAGGTCGTGGATTCGATCCCCACTAAAGAGAAATCTTTATGTGATGAGCATAAGGCTGATTTCAGAGTCGCGCCGGCGAGCGGCGCCGTCCAAACGCGCGCGCTTACAATTACACTAGATAGTAGTTGCGTTTCATAGTCACGCAGTTCAAACGCGCCGCCGGTGACACGCGCGCCGTCGGCCAGCGCTGCCCGAGCTCCTCTACTGGCAGCTAGCGTTTCAGAGCGTCTCGCACGCGCCGCTGTTGAGACGCGCTGGCCTCCGGCGCGTGCCGCGCGCGTCACTCTGAAATCAGCCTTATTACTTGTTTTGTGCCTGGGTGTCAGTTGTCTGGCTGCCATGACAAAGGCCTAGTTTGCGATCAGATGGCAGTGTGTTAGTTGTACCAATATATTTATTTAAACTGGCACCACATGTCCTACAAGACATACATCAATTATAGAAAAGAGGTAAGACAGAGGAAAACGTCATCACTTATCAAGTTATTCAAATTATAAAGTGTAACAAACATTTACAATGTTGAAAAAATTGCTGGTAAACGTAGAAAGTTATAGGTATTAGAGCGCATAAAATTTTTTGAAAGTGTAAAACGAGCCAAATGTTTGTATATGCACCACTGTAGCTGTTAAGCAAAGTACAGATTCGAAGAGAGGCAGGATCTATAATGGTTCTACGAATTATAGAGAATGCAGAAGTGTTACAGGGGCTAGCAAATTTCAAGCTTGAAATTTAATTTTCTCAAGTTAAAGAAGCGGAACAAACGGGATAAAAATGTTGTACTTATTAGTTTAATCGTTAATAACACTTTTACAGTTCAATTAAATGAATTTCCTCGCCAGAAGCTATTAAATCTGCTGCATGTAAATATCCAAAAGTTATACATAGATACTACATAGACTCACGCCTGTTTACCAGAGGTGTAGGTAGAGACAACTGATTTTCATTTGTCACGATCATTTTTTTTTTAAACTAGCCTATATTCTTGTCCCACTGCTGAGTAAAGGCCTCTCCCTTGGTTTTCCAGATTTCCCTGCCTTTTGCAATTTCAGGCCAGTCGTTACAAAACGAATTCAGGTCATCACACCATTTCCGTTTGGGCCTACCATGTCGACGTCGGCCATTGTGAGGAACCCAATTGGTTGTGATCTGCGCTTATCTGTCTGGAGGCATACGTGAAACATGTCTAGCCCAGTCCCACTTCAGCCTGGCGGTCTTTTTACCAACACCAGATATTCGAGTTTTGGAAACATTATACAAACTTTTAATTTGAAATCTTCACAAACCGATGCACTCGGTTATAACAGTACACATCCACAGTTTACTATAAACGATATTTTGGATTAGTACGTTATTAGATTATGATTAAAAATATCATT
Source organism: Pseudoips prasinana (assembly GCA_951640165.1). NCBI lineage: Eukaryota > Metazoa > Arthropoda > Insecta > Lepidoptera > Nolidae > Pseudoips > Pseudoips prasinana. Next base: position 19,258,582 of record OX621245.1, read on the forward strand.
ACATCTGTTTAAAGGTTTGGCTTAGTTGTATAGAGCGATCCCTCATACGTATTCAAAGTCAAAACAATATGCATATGACGCGGAGCGAGTTCATTTTTACGGAAAACCTACTTTTATTGTCGTCAAAGGATATCTATAAACTAGGGTAAATCCAGAAATCCCCTTAGGGAATATAACCTTTTATGCAAATTCTAGTGGCGTTCATCGTATTGTCTTTGAAAATATTTGTAAATTGAACAAATATAAATCTATGGGTAAAACTTTTGTAGTTAAAGGGCACGTATCCAGATTGTTGAACTTTGGTTGACACTTCGACGAAGTTGGACAAGAACTTTTTATTTTCTTTTCTTCTATTGGCTTCGTTCAGTGGAACTTTGTCTAGTGCCAATGGAAACCAACATTGATTTTAAACAGTTGGAACTTGACAGTTTGTTACGAGTTTCATAGAGAAAGACTGATGAGACAGTAAACTAGTAGATTCTTTACGTGTCTTATGTTTGATTGATATATGGGCTTGTTTATTCTTATTAACCAAGATATTTTGATCTTCAGGGCGGTTACTTTAAAAAGAGCAATTAATTAATATCTTAGTTACTAAGGCAAAGCCTGTACTATGGCAACCAGACAATTGATAAACATAATTATATATTTCTAAATATATACACATATTATGGGTAGATAAATTACTCCCAGAACATATTATCGTGTTTATCATACAGAAATTTGTCCCGGGTGGGAATTGAACCCACGACCTCTGGCTCGATGACAAGGTCACTAACTACTAGACCATAAAGACAGACTTTAATTGACGCGGGAATCAGTTTGTTTATTGTCTCCATGGTATCAATTCGTATTATAGCAAAAGATTGTTTAACCCAATAATTATCATCCTAAACCTCTCCTAATAGTTAAGTTAGAGAAAACAATATTTTTATACTACTGAGACGCCAAAAAGCATTCGACCAAACTCAAGGGAAGAAACTACCATAGCCAGGAGGATAGAATTTTTCTCTCATTTTATAAACATTGACCACACACGCGTTGCCGAAAATTCCTCTCTCCATTAGCTCTATATTCTCTAAGCTGGAGGTATTTTCCAGTCGGGTTGCTCACTAAACAAAAGAACGCTACGGTCTATCTCACTTAAAATGTTGCTACCTTCCCAGAAGCCCAGTGTAAGGTCCCAATGCCTACAGTCGTGCTAGCTTAAAAAGTTTGACTTGGTAGGCTGTTTAAAGGACTTCGGCAAATCCCGGCCTGTGATGGACAAAAGTTTATTACTATTTAAAAAAGAAATTATAATATTTAAAATCCCTCCATGCCTTTTATTTCCTTGTACAACATGGGAAAATTATTTAAATTCTTAAAAGTATATCATTTTATTCCGGCATTCATGTTTCTTAAACTGTCTGAATAGTTCCATGTTCCATGATCTAAAACAATATTGAAAACGCCTTATAATACATAAATCCCATGTTTTACATTGCAGGGCGATAGAATATTAGTACCTCTTCAAAATGCATATTGTTTTATTTATGTCCATTCCAGGCCATGTTTGTATGGGCCGCTTGCGATCTCCTTTATAATAAGAAGTGATAATGTAATACGAGACAATTCTTTAAGAAAAATCTCTTGTCTAAAACCACCCGTGCCTTGCCCTACAATGTATGTACACCAACAATCTACATACACAGACCCGCCAGCGCCACTGCCACCCCGTAGTACTGCAATAAAAGATCAATAAATCTAAAACAAAAACCCGTGCATTCTTTCTCCAGAAAGCGCCCCTGTAGGCTAGAGGTGCCCATAATTTAAGCGGGTTTATTTTTCGTTATTGGATAAAAATACAAATCACACTATCGACTGAGTAGCTCACATTAAGTTGTTTGTTTTCGTTTCTTTAGAAAGTGTAGTTGAGTTAATGGAAAGCTTATTTCTTCATCTAGTCGTTAGAAACAGGCGGGGTGACTGCGTTGCCTGGATTTGTTTAGCGCTGTTGCAATTACCTTTTGTTTCTGTTTGCTTTTCTCGACAGTTTCTGAAAGGAAATGTTAATAATTTTGTGTAGCTTTTGATTTACGAAACGTGAGATGTGACATGGATTGTACTCGTAATAAAGAAATCTGTTTATGTGCCTATTATTTGCACTGCAGAATAAAATATATTATGTAGTGTATTTATTCAACAAAACAGACATATTTATGGCCTGCCATTTAGGCTGATTTATTCGTAAAGTTCTTTATTTTGATCCACAGTACAATAAAAGTAAGAGTGTAATGTACGTAGAATATGGTACTATACTAAGAATAACGTACTAAAACATCAGCACACTATATATACCACGGCTGTGCTGTTGATCCTCCCTTTTTTACGAGGAGGAAAGGAAAAACAACAGGTGAAAAGTGGTATAGTCAGGTCTAAATATATATATATATAATAATTAGCTTCACTCATAGCTATCCCAATTGAAAATAGAAGCAATCGTAAGTGTTGCCAAAACAACAAAATGAATTGTTGCTCTAAAAAATCTGTTTATGATGAGTATGTGTCTGGGTTTTGGATCTGATAGCTGTGTGTTAGTTGTTTGAAGATATTTCATTATTTATAGTCGTTAGATTTGAGTTTGGGTGTGTTTATAGTTGTCCTTGAATTGATGATTGTAGATTCCTCCACGATACAGGGATGTGTACAGACGCCTGCACATCCAGCATTTGACTTTATTGGGGAAATTTGACATATTGGGCTAGCTTGACGTGCTGGCGTCTGTACTATTAGTATATTATAATAGACTTTGGTAATGTTATAAAAGCTTGAACATAATATCGTTATAATGTATCAGAAACTGAAGTCACAGTGAAGTCATAGGTAGTAAATATTAAAAGATATTAATTATTCATAAAACTGGCCAGGCATTGGAGCATTCGCTCGTAAGCTACCTAGCAGCATAGTTCAGTTGCGTCCCTAGTCTGTTCCACGTCGTACGAATGGAAAATTGCATTGTTTAGATACTGCAGAGTGCATATAACTTTTCTCAATCTGCATAATTTAGGAATAGGTATATTACGTATATATATAAAAAGTGGGATGTTATTGAATTGATTAAATAACCGAAACTCATATATATAACATAAGTTTCGGTTATTGTTTTATTATATAATACCTACCTTCTACAAATTTTTAAGTGTATGCTTGCAAAGAATCTTATGCGGAAATAAAAGGTGGATTAGGCTATAGGTTTGTGATGGTGTTCGATGGTAGTATAATGGTCTGTTAATACCAATACGAGTAGTTGGTAAATTTAAATTATTCTCAAGTCAAGCCATTGAGTATTAGAATCTTCCGTGGTATTCTACACAATCTGACGGCGGCGCCGCGGCGGCGAACACGAATTGTGCTCGCCGACCGACAGGACGACACCGCGAATACGTCGCGATCACCATCGTCCTCCATTACCACTAATTGAACCATTTTTATTGCAAATTATTATAATAATTATTTAGCTAGGGGCTTGCTAGAGTAAGTAGGGTCAGCAATGTATGGTGCATGGTCATAGACAAACAAGCGTATAGCTTACGTGTAACTAAACGGGTAACTCTTTACCGCCCTGGAATAGTGATACAGTTCTATACGTTGTAGGTAGAACAACGTTTAAGCTCAATTTGTACGTTTCATTGTTACACCTCAGCCCTTGTAATGGACATCATTTACGATTTATTAATTGACGCACTGAAATACGTACAGACACAGTACACAGATAAATTCTTAAATTATAACTTGATATACGAAAATAAAATCTACTGAATCATCATAAATAGTAGAACAAATGTTAATGCTTATGGTGTAAGCTATTTATTCCTGCTAGGTTGTTGGTATTTTACCCTATTTATGTATATATTTAAGTACATAAATTCGTATACAGGGTTGTATTCGAATTTATTTACTGTGTAGTGTTTAGACGAAGGAGAAGAAAATACATTTATTCAGTAAACTACCTACAGTAACTAGTGGAGATGCCCTTAGTGGTTATCTGTGCGAGTCCGAATTGGTCCCATCTCAGCACTAGCTGCAACGTTAAATGTTGCATCGCTAGCTTTATGATGAAACCATGTAAAATAGCTCACGGACAATTGGTGTGTCAGTACAGCTTGTAGTTACAACTTAAAAGTACCTGGACACTAATAACTTATAATTAAAAAATAAATTTGTGTAAAAACGAACTTATAAAATAAAATATTAATCAATTAACACTAATTTGTAAATACCCAACCAACACAGTCTATAAAATAAAATAATTCTTATAATGTTGACATTATCGTCTAGTTCTGATTTCAGAGTGACGCGCGCGGCACGCGCCGGAGGCCAGCGCGTCTCAACAGCGGCGCGTGCGAGACGCGTCACTCTGAAACGCTAGCTGCCAGTAGAGGAGCTTGGGCAGCGCTGGCCGGTGGCGCGCGTGTCACACGCGGCGCGTGTGAACTGCGTGACTATGAAACGCAACTACTATCTAGTGTAATTGTAAGCGCGCGCGTTTGGCCGGCGCCGCTCGCGCGCGCGACTCTGAAATCAGCCTAACTCTTACATACATATTACTATACTTATTACATATTTAATCTGTGTTATTAGCTGATTTGTGCTGTCAATTATATACTCTCGGATTCAACTGTCAGATATAATAAAAAAGGGACGCGGAATTTGAATCACTCCAAAAATCTATATGAACAGTAAATTATTTTGGTTCCTAATTATACACAGTTCTTAGTTTATAGCGTAAATATACGTTTAGGTGTGTGCATTTAATCACTCTTTATATCATCACCATTTATTCAAATTGTGTTGAATTTAATTGCTGTCTATATCATATCACCAGTTATTTAAATTGCGTTGAATTTAATCGCTGTCTATATCATATCACCAGTTAATCTAATTTCGTTGCATTTAATTGCTGTCCATATCATATCACTAGTTGTTCAAATTGCGATGCATTTAATTGCTCTCTATATCATATCAACAGTTATTCAAACACGATGTTGTTCATATATGATGAAACTCTATATGTAGGATATCAAAATGTATATAATAATGTTTCCGATAGCACGTACATAAAAATATTGTAGGATTGCGAGAATCCTGTTCCACCGTCACCATTCCCAATCATGATATTTTTAGTATAAGTATGCAATATAATGTTCGTATTGTAGCAAATGGAAAACGTTATCACGGCGGCGCTTCCCGTGATCTCCTGTAAGCCCAGATTAGGTCGGATTGAGTCGAACCGTACCAATGAACCAGTTATATCGAACACGTATGTAGAATGTCTGAACACATTATTTATACATATTAAATTTGGCGTAATATGTGTTGATAAATTTGGATTTAATTTGTAGTACTAGATATTATTCAACCTAGAAATTATGAATAGCATGAACACTGCTTTAGCTAATCTGCCAAATTTCTTTTATAGATTTACAACATTATCACATTGGGTTTGAGACAACACGTTAATACCGCTACGCATTTTACTGACCACAGTCAATCTCTTCTTGATTTAGTGTGTACGAACGCCTGTGTAACCAACATTGTGGTAGACCCGATATGCACTCTCGGAGGACATGCATTTGTAACGGCTACCTTTAAATTTAGAAAAGATAAAGTTTTGCCTAGTATCGTAACATACAGAAATCTTAAAGGGATTCCAATAGATCTATTTAATTATCATCTCGAATCTATAAACTGGTCTATACCAATACCTTCACAAAATGTGAACCACATCCTGCTGTATCTCAGTGTGCATCTGCTAGTTTTACTTGATACGTTTGCCCCTATTAAAACTCGCGCTATAAAGGAAAGATCTTATCCTTGGATTACCACAAATATTAAGTACATGATGCACCTACGTGATAAAGCTCGAGTAATATATTTGAAAAACAAGTCTGACATAAAAAGAAAATATTACAAAGATTTTAAAAATCTCGTAAACGTGTCGTTGTATTACGAAAAAAAAGCCTTTTATGAACATAATATTAATAATTACATAAGAAATCCTAAAATATTGTGGAAAAAATTAAAAAGTCATTTATTACCACCAAAAAACCACCTAGAGTTACCCTCACATCTAAACGACCCCAACTTGATCAATTCTCATTTTTTAAACGTTCCTGGTAATGCTAATATACCCCTATCAATCTTAACTTACTACGAATTCAATAGGTTTAGTAATCATAATTTTTCTTTGCGGTTAGTAAATGAAACTGATGTAGCCAAAATCATATCTGGCCTCAAATCAAATGCTGAAGGTTGCGACCACATTACGATGAACATGTTTTTGCCTAGTCTCCCTCAAACTTTAGACATACTCACTTCAATTGTAAACACATCAATTTCAACATCGACCTTCCCTGACGTCTGGAAGACTGCTTGTGTACGCCCCATTCCCAAAAAGTCAAACCCAGTTGATATAAATGACCTCAGGCCAATTATCATTCTTCCTTACTTGTCAAAGATACTGGAAAAAGTAGTCAACATCCAACTATCTAAGTTCATAGAGCATAGTGATATACTATCCAAGGTTCAGTCTGGTTTTAGGAAAGGTCACAGAACTACAACTGCTCTATTAAATGTTACAGATGATATTCTAACTGCGCAAGATAATGGCATGTGTACTCTTCTAGCTTTACTTGACTTTTCCAGAGCCTTTGATAGCATAAATTTAAATTTACTTTTGTCTAAGATGTCGTACTACGGCTTCAGTATAGAGGCTGTAAGGTGGTTTAGCAGTTACTTAGGTCAGCGTGCACAATATGTTGAGACACGTGGCTCAGATGGAACCGTTCTGGCTTCAAATGTTGCGTCGGTATGTAAGGGAGTGCCTCAAGGATCGATTTTAGGGCCATCTCTGTTTAATTTGTATAGCGCTGATATAGTGAATGTTATAGAAAACTGCCATTACCACATATATGCCGATGATACACAAATATACGTACATTTTAAGCCACAAGACTATGAAATTGCTGTTAATGCTATTAATGAAGATCTGAGTAGAATTGTAAAGTGGTCTCATGATAACTCTCTCGTCCTCAATGCCTCCAAAACCAAGTATATTATTTTTGGCACTGACAATCAGCTAGATAAATTAAAAAAGGCGTCTGTAGGTTCAATAGCCGTAACTCTTTTAGGTGTAAACGTAGAACGTGTGAGAGAAGCTCGTAATCTGGGCTTGTTAATGGACCTGTCTCTTAGATTTGAAAACCACATCGCAAGCTGTGTACAAAACTGCTTTTATCGCCTTAAAATAATATATAAAATGCGTCCCTTTTTAAGTGAGCAGCTACGTATACAATTAGTAGAGTCGGTTGTTTTATCTAAATTAAATTATTGCGATGTTGTTTATGGTCCTAGATTACTAGCTCGTACAGAGAAGCTGCTACAGAGGGTTCAGAACGCGTGTGCTAGATTTTGTTTCAACATACCACCCAGGAGCTATGTTACCCCGTACTTGAATAAGCATAGTGCACTCAAAATGAAACTGCGCCGAAAGTTAAACCTTGCTTGCCTTCTGTTCGGTGTGATCACTACCAAAAATCCTTCCTATCTATACTCAAAACTAGCTTGGGTAAATAGTCACCGACAGTATGAAGCTAGACAGTGCACGCATCCACTGACCATCCCTCCACACAAAACAGCTTCATTTCGTGGCAGTTTCAAATACTCAGCGTCTAAGATTTGGAATAACATTCCACCGCCAATTAGACAGCTACAAAGTATTAACCGTTTTAGGGTTAAGTTAAAGTTATTTTTGTTAAACAAACAAACTGAGTATGAGGATATAAATATAAATGAATCATTCATTTAAAACCAACTTTTCTTTTATTACTGGTTTATGTACATATATTAGTTTATGTATTATATTATGTAAGTATTCTCATTTAATAAGAAGTAGTAAAAAAAAATGTTTATATTTATAGTATCTATATTTTTAGTATAAAAATAAATTAGGTATTTAATTAGTGCAATGGGCCGGTTGGCGTGGTTGATGATTGCTTGCCTTTCGTCGTTCATTATATATTTATGTATTATATGAAGTAAATATTTAGTATTGTACTAGCACTACCCCCGTCCGTGCGTGACTTTCAGGGTTGCCAACTGAAAACCAGCGCTAGGTGTAACCCACCTAGCTAGTGCTGAGGTGGTGACCCTTTCGGCAGAACATGCAAGAATCGTATTTGTGTGTGCATTGTCTTCAATTCTAGGTATGTTATGTCTTGTAGAACTGTGTGTTGTATATTTGTACTCCTCATTTTCTTGTGTGTTGTGCTGAATTAAATGTTTTTCATTTCATTTCACATAAGCATAAAGTTCACTTTCAATTGGGGTAATTTGACATATTGGTTTAGTTTAATGAGCTGGCGTCTGTACTATTAGTTTATAGTATAGGTAATAGACTTTGGTAATGTTATAAGTGCTTGAACATAATATTGTTATAATGTATCAGAATCTGCTGTCCCTCATAAAATATTATAATAGAAACTTGTTAAGTTAATTGCCTATAGAGAGAGACCCGATACTATGGACAACTTGAGGTCTGCTTTACTTTAGTATAAATCGGGTTGAAGAAATCTTAAAACAAAATATTGAGTATATAGCAGGCGAAGGACTTTTGTTCCTGTAGAACAAAAATCTGCAAAAAGTGGAAAAATGTCTGTGAGAACTTGCCATAGTTTGAAAACACACGGTACATGATCATTTGTTGGCCGGAAATTTAGTGAAGCGCATACTATGGAAGTGAAGATTCTCAGATTACGTTGTGCTGCAATAAACATAAAGTTTAACAAAAAGAGAAGCTGATTTCTAAGAAAATTGTCTAGTCTGTTTATGTCTGCAGTACTTGACAATAACTTGATTCGAGCTAGCTAAATATCATTGCTGTTATAAAATAAATTTTATTAATGTTTTAATACTATCAATACATGTGTACCTAATATCTATGTTACTAGAAATAATAATGTATACAACTATAATACTACAAACATGTTCTGACTATTTACAAGCGCTTTTTTGAAGTCTACGTGAATAAAAACCTTTTTTATTTTATTTATTTATTTTATTTAGGTTCTTTAATACACGGTACTTTTACTGCATCTAGTGCTTTATGCAATGATGTTATAGCTAATCTGTTTTGAGAGAAAATAAAGTCCCCCGAGTACTGTGACTCTTCTGCGCAGGCCAGAATAATGTTTAATATTATTGACGGGCCTGTTAGCGTGGTTGGCAAATGCTTGCTTTTCACGCCGGAGGTCGTGGGTTCGATTCCCACCCAGGACAGATATTTTTGTGCATGAACATGTCTGTATGTAATTATCTATATAAGTATGTATTTACAAAAGAAAAGTTGTGTATGTAGTAAATCAGTTTCCATAGTACAAGCTCTGCTTACTTTGGGATCAGATGGCCGTGTGTATATAAGGTCCCAGGATATTATATATTACATTACATTGAATTAGGCCTGTTAACAAGAATTCGAATTTTAATCTGCGAATATAAGACATAAGTTTTAGGGGTCGCAATACCGGAGCTTTTCTCCAATACCGGTATTACCGGTATTAGGTCTAGGAGAATACCGGGATCCCGGTATTTCCGGTATTTTCGACATTTCGAGTTTTTTTTCCGTTAAAGTCATTAATTGATTATAATGGGTGTTATTTTTAGAGGTATAGAACTTTAAGTTGGAATTACTGTTCAAGATGGCGACCGATTTAACAGCTGTCAAGTGATTTATTCTCAGTTTGGTTTGGCAATTCATTATGAATAGACTCACGCCTGAACAACGCTTGCAAATAGTGCAAGTGTATGTCGAAACACCATTACATCCAGAAAAACTGACTGTTTGGTGCGCTTTATGGGCTGGTGGAATCATTGGTCCGTACTTCTTCAAAAACGATGATGGCCAGAACGTTACAGTCAATGGTGATCGGTATAGAGCCATGATTACTAACTTTTTCATTCCTGAAACAACCATGATGTCCAGGAGCTGTGGTTCCAACAAGACGGCGCAACATGTCACCCAGCTCGTGCCAAAATCGATTTATTGAAAGACACGTTTGGTGACCTCCTAATTTCACGTTTTGGACCTGTGAATTGGCCTCCAAGATCTTGTGATTTAACACCGTTAGACTACTTTCTGTGAGGCTATGTAAAGTCATTGGTCTATGCGGATAAGCCACAAACGCTTGACCATTTGGAAGACAACATTCGCCGTGTTATAGCCGACATACGGCTACAAATGTTGGAAAAAGTCATCGAAAATTGAACGTCCAGATTGGACTACATCCGAGCCAGCCGTGGCGGTCATATGCCAGAAATAATATTTTAAATGTAATGCTACAAGATTATCTTTCGGATAAATAAAATTCATGTCGATCGAATAATCCAACGTTGTTTTATTGCAATTTAAAGTTCTATACCTCTAAAAAATACACCCTTTAGTATAGTGAAATCTCTAATTTAAAAGGTATTATAATTTTAAGTATCACAACAATAAAAGAGTGTTTTAGAGAAAATCTAATTTTAATAATATAAAACGAGTATCTCCCTCAGTTCCACTTATCGAACTTGCAACATTACAAAGGTTAGGTACAATCTGGGGGTATGGCAGTGCCCCCGCCAAGTCGAGCGCGAAGCAACACTGCCGTAGCATCCTTATCTGGAACCATTTCGCCGCATTTTCAGGCCCCGGTTTGAGAACCTCTGGATGGGACTAGAACACTGAAATTTTCCTCATCTTGTAAGCTATAATCACACACTTGAAATCCAAAATTTTAAGTTGTTAGATCTTTTAATTCCAAAGCTAAGTGAAAGCAAAGTTACGCATTTTCGACACTGACACATGATCATCAAAATAGAACTGGTACTTCCCATTGACCTAGAGGAGCCTAGATCGCAGAAATTTGGTACAGAGTTAGAGTTTAACGCCCACATAGAGGGAAAACTGTCAAAACTGGGATCATGGAAGATCTGGGCTAACTAGTGACCCTGATGAGAAACCGTAAAAGCACCCCCAAACTATTAGCGTTATCGACCGACTACCTTTGCAAAATTTATTCTGCATAGTGGGACTCTGTTTCTAATATGAACATAAAATGAAAATGTCCATAACCCTACTATCTATCAGTAAAAATAATCAGCTTTGTGCAAAAAGAAGTGAAGTTCCACCAAAAACATTCTGTAAAAAAAATAGCCAACCTGCTTGTTTATCTCTACAAAGTCATGAAATCTCTAGACAAAGTTGAGCCAAGTCTAATGTTTCATACTGCAATTTCTTTATTTTTATATTTTATGTTATGTTAGGTTAGTTAGTATCCTTTCATTTTATAAATAAGAGACTCTTAACATAAAAAAGTGTTAAAACCATTACATTGAAAATTTATGTTGTGTTTGAACGTATTTCGGAACGGCGTAGTGATTGTGAACCCGGTTAGCTGTAGTAATATAATAATTCAATGAAACAATTTGGAGTACTTACTCGTTCGTTCGTTGTGTAATGAATACCGTAAATCCCGGTATTCAAAAATTAAATACCGGTATTGTAATGGCTTCTTTTCGGTCCGGGATCCCGGTATTTTCGGTATCCGGGATCCCGGTTTGCGACCCCTAATAAGTTTACCTGTTGTTCCTTTATAATATCATCATCATCATCATATCAGCCGAAAGACGTCCACTGCTGGACAAAGGCCTCCCCCAAGGATCTCCACAATAGCCGGTCCTGCGCTGCCCGCATCCAGCGGCTTCCCGCGACCCGCACAAGATCGTCGGTCCACCGTGTAGGAGGCCTGCCCACGCTGCGTCTTCCGGTTCGTGGTCGCCACTCGAGAACCTTTCTGCCCCATCGGCCGTCAGTTCTACGAGCTATGTGCCCTGCCCACTGCCACTTCAGTTTGGCAATTCTTTGGGCTATGTCGGCTACTTTAGTTCGCCTGCGGATCTCAGCATTTCTTATTCGATCTCGCAGGGAAACTCCAAGCATAGCCCTTTCCATTGCTCTTTGGGTGACCTTGAGCCACCTGATAAGGCCCATAGTGAGCGACCACGTCTCTGTTCCGTAAGTCATCACTGGCAACACACACTGGTCGAAGACTTTCGACTTGAGACACTGCGGTATTTGGGATGAGAAGATATTACGTAGCTTCCCGAACGCTGCCCAGCCGAGTTGGATTCTACGATTGACCTCTTTTTCGAAGTTGGACCTACCTAGTTGGATGGTCTGTCCTCGGTAAATATAGTTCTCAACTACTTCGAGTGCAGAGTCTCCAACCTTAACTAGAGTGGGTGCAACATGGATGTTCGACATGATTTTCGTCTTATCCATGTTCATTTTCAGACCCACTTGTTGAGAGACTCTACTGAGGCCATCGAGCATTGTACCGAGGTCGTCAAGGGTCTCAGCCATGACTACTATGTCGTCAGCAAATCTAAGGTGGGTGATGTACTCGCCATTGACATTGATGCCAAAGCCTTCCCAGTCCAGAAGCTTGAAAACATCTTCCAATGCAGCGGTGAACAGTTTCGGAGATATGACGTCTCCCTGTCTCACGCCTCGCTGCAATTGAATAGGTTTCGAGTTCTGGTCCTGAAGTCGGATTGACATGGTGGCGTTTTCGTACAAACACTTTAACACCTGGACATACCGATAGTCAATTTGGCACCTTTGAAGAGACCTCAGCACGGCCCATGTTTCGATAGAATCAAAGGCTTTCTCATAGTCCACAAACGCTAAGCATAATGGCTGGTTATACTCCTCTGTCTTCTGTATAACTTGCCGCAGCGTATGTATGTGGTCTATGGTACTGTAGCCTTTTCGGAATCCGGCTTGTTCGGGAGGCTGGAAGTCGTCAAACCTTCGTGCGAGACGATTCGTAATGACTCTCGAAAACAACTTGTAAACATGGCTCAGCAGTGAGATGGGTCTGTAATTCTTCAATAGGGTTTTATCGCCCTTTTTGAAGAAAAGCACCACCACACTCCTGTGCCATGCTTTTGGCGTTTGACCTTCGAGTATGACGGAGTTGAATAACTTCTGAAGGGCCCGTAGGATCGGTGTACCACCCGCCTTCAGAAGCTCAGCTGTAACTCCATCATCACCCGGCGCCTTGTTGTTTTTTAGTTGTTTGAGAGCCATTCTAATCTCGTACAGGCTGACGTCCGGGATATCTTGGGTGTAGTGTCGGGTTAGTCTTGCTCTTGGATCGGCATGACTATTGACAGGCAGTCGCGTTGTCGTGTATAACTGTCCGTAGAACTTCTCGATCTCGCCTAGCAACTCTGGTTTTGACGTGACGATTCTACCATCCTCAGTCTTCAGCTTCGTCAGTTGGCTTTGCCCAATAGACAAATCTCTTGCGAACACTTTAGAGCCTCTATTCCGCTCGATGGCCTCTTTTATACTAATAGTATTAAATTGGCGTGTGTCGCGAGTCAGAGACTTTGATATTTGTCTGTTGAGCTGCCTGTATCTGGCAGCATCACATGAGGATGTTAGAATCATTTTCCGCCTTTCTTCCATAAGCTGTAGGGTATGGTCGGAGATCTTTTTGGTTCCATTTGTACGGCGGGTTTTGTAGAAGTTAGACCCGGCCGCTTCCACGAACCTGTCGTGGTATGTATCCACTTCTTCACAGTCTGCTAGGCATTCGAATCGGTTCTGAAGTTCGAGTTGAAAGGGTTCGGGGTTTTGGAGGTGGAACGGTATGGGACGGAGCGTAGACTTCATCAGTCGGGACCTCTCGAGTTTGACATTTAGGTTCAATGAGCCTCTGACCAGTCTGTGATCGCTCCCGGTCTTAACCGCATTGATCACAGAGACATCATTGAATACTTGTCTCCTCGTCGACAGGATGAAGTCTATCTCGTTTCTAGTTTTCCCATCGGGGCTCACCCAGGTCCATTTACGATGTGCCGGCTTCCTGAAGAAGGAATTCATCATAAAGAGACCCTCCTTCTCCATGAAGTCAGCCAACATCTGGCCTCGGGGGTTCCGATCCCCGGTTCCAAATTGCCCCACTTTCAGCTCATCACCGATTCGTTTGCCCAGCTTCGCGTTGAAGTCCCCCATGACCACAGTGAAATAAGAGTTCGAGGTATGTATGGCTCTGGAAATGTCCTCATACATGACCTCGACTGCATCATCGGAGTATGTCGAAGTAGGTGCGTATACCTGTATAACCTTCAGCGAATACCGCCTGGTGATTCTGAGTATAAGGTACGCAACCCTCGTCGACACACTCTCGATTTTCACTACGTTGTTCACGAGGGACTTGTGGACTATGAACCCGACACCACCTTGGGATAGTTGGTCACCCTCCCGGTAATAGAGCAGGTTTCCGGATTTCAGTATTATCGAGTCCTCCCCCTCTCTTCGGACTTCAGATAATCCTACAATATCCCAATGTAACCTGCTCAGTTCTTCCTCCAGTTCGGTTATCTTCTCGTCGGACCGCAGTGTTCGTGTGTTAAACGTTGCCAGGGCCAGAGGTCGTCGTTTTTGGTAACGTGGAATCTGCCGGGGATTCTTAGCACCCCCTGCCCTGCCGTAACCACGGCTGTTACCACGGCTGGGAATAGCAGGGCTGCCGGGGACTGGGGGCCGCGGTTTAGTTGTGTCCATCATTTGAGGGGATTTGCCTTAATCGCCACGCTTGGCAGACGGGTTGGCGATCGCAGTAAGGTGAACATGGTACTCAGGAGAACGCTGCTGCCCGTTCTCTGGTGTATATATTTCCCTCGGGACGACTTTTACGTCCCCCCACGGGATGAGAGGGGGTGGTGATATTCTTAGGCCGTCACCACACAGCCAATTTATAATATAACTAGCTGGTGCCCGCGACTTTGTCCGCGACAATTTTGAATGATTACCAATGTAACTACTTACTTCTAGCTTAATCTAAAAAATATAACTTTTAAAAGAAATAAGCAATATAAATTTAAGAAAACCTAACCTATAAATAACCTAGCTAAGAAATAAACTAAAGACTACTTTGCTACTGTTATTTAAAAAAAAGAGCCGATATCATAAACCCAAAAATATCAAAGAATACATATCAATTGTCCTTAAGTAAAGTCAGTAAGTCCAATAAAGTAATATAATAATCAACGATGCATTAATCACAAAGGTAACTCCCATTAGCTTAGGTTGCGACCACGGCATTGATAGGTCTAATATACATCACATTTTGTGAACGAATCCATAGCGTGATCTAAAACGATGATTACACCATCTACTAACAAAAATATAAACTTGTAAAGTGGTAAAATTAAGATGTGGGCATATATTTTGGGTGAGATTTAGGGGATTATCTTTTGATTCAGTTTTGGACTACCTTTTACTTCAAGCATTTATTTATTTTAACCGATATGTCAAATGAGTTCTGCGATCTGAAACGATATAAACACCATCTAGTTACAAAATTGTGAACTTGTAGATCAGTAAAATTGAGATGATATTTTTTGGGTGCGATCATCTCGACACGAACAATTTATACTACGCTAACTCGAATTTTGGGTAAATTACTTTTTCATCCCAATTTTATTAAATTTACGTTTTCTTAATATGTTATAAAAATACTAAAAAAACGAAGTTACAAATCTTAACGCTAAATCTTTACTTAGACGACAACAAACACGACATTTTAAGCAATAAGAAACGAATTTCTTAAGTTGGTGTAAATTTTTGGGGTTGACCTATTGAATCAGTTATGGATTACCTTTTAACAACAAATTATTCCCTTGATTGCTTTATTTTTAACTGAAATACCAATTTTCATACAAACATCCCCTATTTGTCACCCTTCGTGGTAGAATTCTCGGAAACGTATACTTTTAATTTTTAACTGTAATGCTAAATACCAATTTTCATGCGTTTAACTTAAAACTTGTTGGCACTTTTTTCGTATAAATTACATCCCCAATTTTACGCCCTTGGGGGTGAATTTTCAAAAATCCTGAAATATATATTATAATTATTAACTGCAAGTCTATATACATGCCTTTAACATCAAAATTAAGGACTTTCATTTCATACAAGGTAACTACTGTCAAAATTCAAGTCCCTAACTCCAGCCGTTTAGACTGTGCGTTGATATGGCAGTCAGGCAGTATAAAATTATATCCCCTATTTTCCGCCCTTGGGGGTGTAATTTCCAAAAATCCTGAAATAAATGCTATATATATTTAACATAAAGGCCAAATACTCATTTTCATGCGTTTAACTTCAAAAATATCGCATTTTTCATACAAACTTACATCCCCTATTTTATGACCTTCGGGGAGGAATTTTTAAAAATCCTGAAATATATATTTTTTATTTTTAACTAAAAAGCCAAATGCTAATTTTCATGCGTTTAACTTAAAAATGGAAACTTTTTTCGTACAAACTTACATCCCCTATTTTTCGCCCTTGTGGGTGTACTTTCCAAAAATCCTGAAACACATATTTTTTATTTTTAACTGCAAGGCCAAATACCAACTTTCATGCCTCTAACTTCAAAAATGGAAAAGTTTCATACTAACTTGCCACCCCCGTTTTACCCCCTTAGGGGTTGAATTTCGAAAAATCCTTCCTTATTCCTTGTCTACATTATAAAGAAAACATCTGTACAAAATTTCAGCTTTCTAGGGCCAAGGGTTTGGGCTGGGCGTTGATGAGTCAGTCAGTCAGTCAGGACTTCTCTTTTTATTTATATAGATAATATTATAATTTATAATATAATAATAATATTTATAATATTAAGCAGCGTAAATCGATAATGAAGTAATCTTCACATTTAGAGTTAGAGGATCCCTTTAGGTCGTCGTAAATATAGCGCAACATAGTTATTTTGAAAAGACTTGCACGCCGTGCCCGGGGCGTTTCGCTTGGCGGAATATAATAATAGTCGTCGGGGCACCGCGGAATATCATCTCGGTACATTGTGAGAGGCAGGATGCTCATTAGATGAACGCCCCGGGCCCCGGCCGCGCACATTCCCGTTAGTGCCTACCTCCTGCTACACTCTACTGCTTGCTACTACTGTACTTCATATTCTAATTAGTTTCAATCTAGACACCCTTTTTTGTCAGTTAACCTTTTGCCAAAAGTTACAAAGTACCCTACTTTTTCCGTCCACTGCATGCCAATAATATAAATGTAAGTACCCTTTTCAATGACGACGCCCTGATAAGACTGAACGAGCGGGTGAAACGGGAAGTGTTCATTTCAAAGTTACGTCTTACGATAAAGTTTTAGTTTGGACCTATTAGGATGTACAGCTCAAAGATCTAATAGGATTTAACCTCTTTATGTTATCGCTTAAGTTGAATACGGTGTTAACATTATAATTATTACGATGACTTTAACTCAAGAGTGGAATAATGTCGGAGTGAGTTTGTGAACCCGATGTAATATTTTAATCTTATCATTCGAGTCAAGTTTCATGTCTCCCGAGGAAAGTTTGATCCGTGGTTCAAGTTTCACGACGAACGACGCGTTTACAACTGTGACTCTATTCATAATAAAAAGTGAAAGGCGCAATATGAGTGTGTTAGGTCTGAAAAAGTTGTAGGTTGTTTCTAATTTCTTTTAGATTCATCGGTACCTTACTATAATAAAATAGCGGTTAATTATTAAAGTATGGCGTTGTTCTCTGAAACAATCTCTTTCGCACAAGCTTCAGAGTGACTAAGCATCTTCAAAGTTAAGAAGGCTTGTTTGGCCGCTTCCGATATTTGTTAAGCCCGTGTCGGTTTTACAAGATGCCAGCTTGAGATAATTAATGTGTAGCCTCCTAAAACCCTTCTTAGTAATTTAACAACTTCTAATTGAATAAAACTTAGCAACCTTTGCCTGGCACACGATGACAGGAAACTCTTCTCTTTATATGTATAAATGTTCATCAACTTATCACTAGTTGGCAATAGTACCTACTAATACCAATATTTATACTTACCTATAAATGTTCTTAATTTATACTGGAGTTTCAGGCCTTTGCCTGGCACACGATGACAGGAAACTCTGCTAAGTTATCATCAATTAGAAGTTGTTAATAGTAGGTACTATTACCAACTAGTAGTTGCTAAATAATAGAAGACCGTATTGTGCCGTCTACTGTATTGTTAGTTACAATTTTCATTTAAATTTTCTAACGAATAGTTCAAACAGTTTCCCACGCCATTCCTGGCGCAGTTTTTGCAAAATATTTCAGCGAAACGTTCGTTAGCGTAGAAAGATAATTTCCGTTACAACTGGATCAATAACATCTTCAAAGAAAAAGTGTGTTAACTTCCCGCAAAGAACTACTGAACATTGACTTGGAAAGTATCTAAAGTTGCACAGTTAAACACAAATTCTATATGTAAATATTTTAAGATTTTCGCAGTCATTTTTCAAGATATCTAAAGTTAGACAATTTCGATTGATTAAAAGACTGTAATACCAATCATATTTTCTTGCGCAGCGTAAAGAGATTGATATTGTTAACGGATGCACTAGCTCGCTTACCCCTCAAGATGACATAATGAATGGAGGGCGGTAGCACAATTAATTGCTTCTTAAGAATGCGCCCAGCTGCAGCGGTGCAGTGATAACATACATATAAGATAAATAGTTCCTGTTCACTCTCACTATCCATTAATTTAAGTATATCGTTATTAGAATAACAATGAACAAAATATGCCAACATTTCTTTAGATAAACATAAAGTTTTATAGTTATGTTACTTGTTTGTAAGCTTTGTCTATTACCGGCTTTGCATCTAAGTTGAACATTTAGAAACAACATTGATTTTACTAAGTAGATTCGGGTGTCCTTTAGCATTATCAGAACATTGTAATGAGCGTTCAATATTGCTCCGTCGCACTACGTAATCTTAAAACGCCACTTTAGTCGGAGTCATTCGAGGTAACGGGACCATAACTCCGTCTTGTCTGGGTGCGGAATAATCCCGCAGCTCACGAAATTCCTCAGATCCAGATAGAGAATAGATATGCGATTAGTGAGGTTTGTTTAGTTTGATTGGAGTCGACTAAGCCTGTATTACTTGGAGATAGCACGATTTCTTCGCGGCCGTGGTTGATAACTCCGATTCAGTGTAACAGCGGGATCAGCGACGGTTAATCTGTAAGCCACGGGTTCGCACGATACACACTGAGTCAGATGTTGTCTATCTTGCTTAGGACGGGTGGGAGTGGGTTAATGACTCGGAAATCATTCGGGTTAAGTTGCTTCGGGTACGGATTGGAAGATAAGGGCTAACAGATTTGTTGGTGTCGTGCCCGTATTATTGGGACTCGAGTTACGTAAAATTTGGAGATAATCATAATGAAACCGACAGCCCTAATTATTTTATTAATTTGCGCAGACTTTTTATAATAGCTTGGAACCATATCAATTCAACTATTGGAAATTTCTGCACTATTCTGTAATCAGACAGTCAGAAAGTTTTAGTATCTAAATATTCTGCAGGTTAAACAAATCGAAGATCATAAACATCGAGTCGGCTTAGTCACTGTTTATGTGTAGTTTTGTATAATATTTCACAATTTATAGGTTATATACTTACAGGCAGCGATAATAGATTGTTACATTCTGTGCTGTAAATTTTGATATTTGGTTTTTTTTACATTCAATAAATAAAAATAAATAAAAAAGGTTTTTATTCACGTAGACTTTAAAAAAGCGCTTGTAAATAATCAGAACATGTTTGTAATAATATAGTTGTATACATTATTATTTCTAGTAACATAGATATTTAGGTACACATTGTATGAAAACATTTATAAAATTTATTTTCTTATAGCAATGATATTTAGCTAGCTCGTATCAAGTTATTGTCAAGAGATTATGTTTAATTATCTAGTTTAAGTCTAATATTTTTACTACATACTTTCAATGGTTCTGTCTATATTAAGGTATTATTATTATGACTGATCTTATGTTAATAAAGACGGTCGCGCTTTAATGGTACCACCGGATCCAATGTGCCCCAACTGAGAAGACCCAGCGAAACAAACTCAGTGGGTTCATCTACTATCGGTTTCAACACGACCCAGTTGAGACGGTCCGGCGAAACATACATTCGATGAAATGATTTAAATGTATTTGAAATAAAAGAAAAATCTATGTAAGGTTAGTTCCCATATTTTAATACCTAGTCATTATGCTATTCTTGGAGTCAACGAATCTAAGCAATCAGAATAATCGGTTGAGCCATTCTTGAGTTATAAATGAGTGCAAATAGCCCGACTTTCTTTATATTTATAGAATAAATTATTATCGGCTACTGTGAGGTTTATCTGATTGAAGGTATTATATTTCTATACAGTGTGAATTTGTCGACTCTGATAACAACGAGGTCAATTAACTACGAAATACCTATTTCGAACAATGATATCATGAATTTTGTCTGGAGATTTTTCCTAGTATTTGTATTTATAACAGTTCAGAAAAAAGTATTATTGACCATTTTATGAATATATATTTACATAATATACACTACAAACTGTCTTTCTCAAATATTATTAATATTATTGGGCCATTAAAACATAATTAATACAACAAATCTATTTGTAGCCCCTTAAAAGAATTTTCCATGAAAAACGGCAGATAACATATGCAAGACAAAATATCTACTGTGTTACATGTTTTTACTTTTTATATATAAAAGACTACGCCCGCACTAGGGATTATAATCCCTGTGTCGCGGGGTACTTTACAAATATACGGGTAAAGACGGGCACAAATTACATCCAGACTCAGAACAACTATTTATGGGTCACACAAATAGCTGTCCGGCGCGGGACTCGAACCAGCGTCACAAAGCGGCGACGCGACCGTCTTAGCCGCTGCGCCACGCGTGCAGTCAAATCTAATTTTGTTTAGAGCTGTAGTCTACAGTAGTGCCATAATCTTACTTTTTATCTCTTTCATACATGAACCAGCCAGTGTGTAGGTATAAAGACCGGAGATTTCCGGTTCATTTATCTCGTGCCTCATCATAGTTCCGTTGCAGCCGGATGCAAGCGGTCAACGGCTAATTGATTATCCGGCAGTTACCCGAGTATACCGGCATACAGTCTTACCAAACACGTTTATGTTTCTAAACTAACTCAATACGAATATTTAAGCTGCTTTTGCGCGTTCAAAGTAAATAGCTTTGTTGTTTGGAATTTGTGATACTTGCAGAATGTAGGTTGCCGGTGTGACTGTTATGAGATAGAGGTACTTACTTATATGTATTATGTCTTGCTCGTAGCTTAAATAAGTATGCAGAAAATGCTCTTACATCTTATAAGCATTAGACTTGCAATATTCGTTTTACTATCAAAATAACGTTTCGTAGTTACGATGCCACAGAACCATTCAGACAATATGTATTAAAATATAGCTAAAACTATAAATTTCCATACTTACACTTGAAGTACATAGTCTAATTGAAAAGATTTAACTCCTTTAATTAAACTATTACTACTAACTACTCTTAATTAAACTGTTGTAGCGAGCGGTGGGTCAAGGGGTTGGAAAGTCGCCTACTGTTTGCAAACGGAGCCTTTATTGGGGCCGATAGTGAAAGTTGTTGCTACATTAAGATCACCAAACAAAGACACACCAGAGTCCCGGTGACAAGCACTGCGTGAGAGTGCACACGTGTACACTTGCAGAGTTCCTGCGGCGAGGACTGTGCGTAAGTCCCGACGTACACAGAACACCTCTCACTTGTACTGAACACTTGATACTGTTTACTTTTACCATTTTGCTTCTTGATTCGCCTTTCAATTAACACTCTTTACTTGAATTAACGCTCACCGTCCCGTTTCGTTGCTTATATAACCCTAATTATTCCAAATGTCCAGATTAATTGATATACTTTTCATCCTTGTCTTCACCTATCTTTTTCTTTCTATCAGAAAATTCGGATCATCTCTTTTCAGTCTAGCACCATCTATAGTCAATTTTAAATTAAAAAAATTCTATGTCCATTTTATCAAAGGCTATCTTTTTCTTTTGTTTTAGTGTTAACTAGAACAATCTTGAAATGTCACCAACACCCCTAATTGGTACTGGGATTTGTCACGTATAAATCCGGATGGATGGCGATTAATTTGAATGGCGGTCATAGATGGTATCCGACCTCATACGGAAACATTGAGGTTAGATAAAATATCGGATATCGTCTCGCTAGCTTGCACCAGACCTTTGGTTCAAGGACCTCTTGCTATGTTAATTTGAATATGTGCTCTGGAGATATACATACGGGATGGTTAAATGATACTAAGAGAAGTAGTAAAAAACTTGTGTATTGTAAAAAAAATTAACAACAATGCTGGGGAAAAGCTGAAGATTAGATTTCGATTACATAATGATTGACAAGGTATGGTGACCTAAAAGTATTATGCATATTGGTTTTTTCGCATATTTTGTTAACCTCTATGCACTGTTTTCGGTTACTCAAATAGCTTTCAAACCAAGTATAAGCTGGACCTCTTATACCGTAATTTTCAAGTTTTCGTAATAGTCTTTTGTGGCAAACCATGTCGAATGCTTTACTCATGTCTAAAAATATTGTAACTGGGATTTTGTTTTGTCAAGAGCATCAAGTATTTCTTTGACAAAGTTAAAACATGCTGAAGTGGTTGATTTTCTTTTTATGAAACCGTTTTGTACTTCACTGATAATATTGTTTTTGTTCAAGAAACTGAGTAGCCTAGTGCTCATTACTTTCTCAAAATTTTTTGAGAGTACTGGGGTCAAAGTTTAAGGTCTGTAATTTCCTGCCTCTAACTTGGAACCTTTCTTGTATAGGGGTTTTACTATTGATAGCTTTAAAGCATCTGGAAATGTACCTTTTTCTAGAGAGAGGTGTATGACATGTGTAAGAGGTTTGAGTAAGGAGCATATGTTTTGTTTCAAAAGTTTTGTTGTGATATTGTCATAACCCGCAGAGTTTGTATTGCGTAATTGCATCGTTACGTTAAAAATCTCTACATTACCTACAGGTTCCAGGTATATTGACTTTACCAGTCGGTTTCCATAGTTAGGTTTAATCTCAGAGAATTGTTGGTTTGTTGGAATAGCCATATTTATGAAAAACGTGTTTAGAAATTTTGCAATTTCATCCCCATTTGTCAATATATTAATACCGTCAGAAAGTTGTTTTATTTCATGTTTTAAGTCATTTGATTTAAGTCTATCATTTATTATTTTCCATGTTGCTTTACATTTGTTTTCTGCCCTTTCTATGTATTTTATATTTCTACTTTTTTGTATTGAAATTATGCACTTCTTAAGTATATTACTATATCTTTTGTATTTTGTTTTAGTTTGAGTATTCTTGTTCTTATAGTATGTACTTTGTAGCGTTCTCTTTATAACAAATGATTTCTTTAGTCCCTGTGTCACCCACTTTGGATTGATAGAATTTTTATTCATTTTTATTTTTAATAATGGAAAACATAGATTGTAAAACAAGCAGAGTTCATCATGTAGTAAGGTAAAGGATTTATTCACATTTGTTTCCAATAAAACCTCTGAAAAGGACAGCTTACTCAGATAATAATAAAATTTGTCAATATTTTCCCTGCACATATCTCTTTTGAGTGCAAACCGTTGAATATTTATCGCATTCTTACGGTTTATGGCAATGGATAAAATTTGACCAGTATTATGGTCGGACAGTCCTAATTCATGGATTTCACCTTGAACATCAATAATATCGCTTATTATATTGTCTATGCATGTATTTTGTCTAGTAGCGTCATTTATATGTACTTTTAAGTTCTAATTGTATAAAATATTAAGTAATTCTTTTTTATTATTACTATCACCTATCATATCTATATTAAAATCACCACATATTATGGTTTTTGTAGTATCTTTCTTACATGTTTTATCTAGTACTATTTGTAGTTTCCTGAAAAATATTTCTAAGTCCGAGTTTGGTGTTCTGTATACACAGATTAGATTTATATTATATTTTTTCATCTTTATACCACATATTTCAAAATGTGTTTCCATTGCTATACTATTTAACCATTCGATTTTTTCGAATTCAATATCAGGTTTCATTAAAATACATACACCGCCGCGTCTTTGGTGTTTCGATACTGTTCTACCGATAGCCCCATTTGGCCTCAGATATTATATGGGGTCGAACGGCTCATTAGAGTTCCAGGGTCCAAATCAAAGGTCGGGCTTTATTGGGATTTACGAATAAGCAATGTACCGATATGTCTGAGAGTGGGTAATATTACACCTCCGTGCAAAAAGCACGTATTGACTGACCCCTGCGCCCCCACCCTCCTGCGCCTGATCTCTCTCGTTCGTGTCGTTACTAAAGACCTTGGTGTTCTAATTGACAAAACATTAAGCTGGCAAAACCAAATTGCAAGTGTTAGTCAGAGGGTCACTGGAATCTTGCGGTCTCTTTATCGTCTTAGGAATTTTCTGCCTCGGAAAACAAAAGAAACGTTGGTGCAGACTTTAATTTTCCCAATAATCGACTATGGTGATGTTTGCTATTTAGACCTGAATGCAGATCACCTCAATAAACTCGATCGACTTCTGAACAACTTCATTCGATTCGTTTTTAACCTTCGTAAATATGACCATGTTTCTTCTTTTCGTACTCAACTTCAGTGGTTATCAATTCGTCACCGTCGTTCCTTTCGAGCTCTGACCACTCTTTATACTATTCTTGATTCTCCTTTTTCTCCTTCTTATTTAACAACTTACTTTCAGTATCTATGCAGTAACCACAATAAAAATCTCCGCTCAACTCATAACCGTTTGCTTCAATGTCCTTCTCATCGTTCTGTCTTTCTCCACTCTTCGCTCTTTATTCAGTCTATTCTCTTATGGAAAGCACTGCCATTGGAAGTCAGTATGGCCAAGACCAAGTTTTTCTTTTAAGAATGAACTACGAGTACATTTACTGGGTGCCCTTAACAATGTGTAAGCTGAATCAACATATCCTTTCGTTATATATATATATATATATATATATATATATATATATATATATATATATATATATTTATTTATTATATACTATATTTATGTATGTATTAGCTATAGTATTATATGTATGTTTAAGTTGTATATTATTTATTATATATATTTATGTATATATCTATTGATCTCATATTCCTAATTTTTTTTCTTCTACCGTACCGTATCGATCTCCTATATCTGTACCTAATGCACCTATCTAATTATCTCTGCACCACCTTAAGGTTGACTGGGTGAAAATGCCTTAGGCATTAAGTCCGCCTTTGTACCTATATGTGCATAAAGTTTAAATAAATAAATAAAGCTATAATTATGAAATGTTTATTATAATTATAAAAGGTTTGTCTGTATATTATGTGTGTTTGTGTATGAGTGTGTGTTCGCTAGACCAGATATGAAATATAATATTTTTTGTTGCTGATCGTACAATGCGTTTGTGTGCCTGAACGTTTATTTTACTTAAATAAATAAATTTCAGTCAATTTAAGTAAATAAAGAAAAGGATTGTTGGAATAAGTAAATATGTGATTCACTGTTGAATAAACTGATCTTTATATACCTAATTAATATTGTATTGAATTAGTGGTTACACTATAATGTATATTACAACAATTCTAATTTACTTTTGTTCAACATGGAGGCCTAATATCCTGGGACATTATTTAGACACGGCCATCTGATCCCTAACTAAGAAGAGCTTGTACTATGGAAAACAGATAACTGATATACTACTTTTCTTTTGTAAATACATACTTATATAGTATGGATTGCTAGGTATATGGGTTTTGTAGAGAGCAAAAGGGTATATCATTAAAGATTAGGAAACAGTGGTTTTATATAACTCGTTTCATTATCATTGCCTTTTCTTTATTAGGGTAGTTCGTAGATCACTCCCACAATTATACGAGCGACTAGGACTGCCGTTTGATTTTATTTTCATAGGAAACCAGAGACCGTGGTGATTAGACAATGTCTGAAGCTAATATAGAAATCTGACTTAATTATTGAGTACAGTTATACCATAACATATTATATATACGTTATAAAATTAAACCGAATAAAAATACGTAATCCTATCTTGATTAGCTTAACTAATAATTTACACAATCATTACAAACAAGCTAATAAAAAAATTACAAAATCTCAGAAAATTGTTTTTATAAATTGTTCAATTCGAATATAAAGTTGACATGACGCCTGGCACTAACGTTTTAAACTGATAACCAATGCACGGACAGCTGTTTTATTTATTTTCACAAAAATTTGACTAGGTATGGAGTTTGAGTGAGTTTGACTAGTAACCTTACGGATATAGTAGGTATTGCGCAATTGCTGGCACCATTCAGTCATAGCATTTTTCTATTTAACTCTTTTACTAAAAACAAACAAGTTCATCCAAGAATTTATATAAAGGAATGCTGATAAAAAGTCCACATTTTTCAGATGAAAAAGACCTACTTCATCCCTTTATGATTAAACTCGAGTGAAGTTAGAAAACAGTTTCTGTTACAGTAACATTTCTTATTTGTGGATGCAAATTGAAAAGGATTGTTTCATGTGCGCGTAGTTTCTTTGCTTCTGGCAAGCAGTTGGATTTTATGTTCTTATCATTCGGAACTGTGACATAAAATTACATAAATAAAATGCTACAATCGACTACATGTGTGCTGCAATGTTTATGTTCGAGCTACGCACAGCACTGAGTTGTATTTACATACATACATACATACATACATAGACTCACGCCTTTTTCCCAGAGGGGTAGGCAGAGACAACGGATTTCCATTTGTCACGATCTTTGCATACTTCTTTTGCCTCGATTACTGTCATTATATTCTTCATACATGCTCGCCGGTTTAGGGTACTTCTGACCTGCCCTTTCTTGAGAACATCTCCAATTTGGTCAGAGAATGTTCGACGTGGTCTTCCCCTTCCGGTTGTCCCATTCACACAGGCCAGGTATACTTCTTTTGTCAATCTTCTTTCATTCATCCTTTCTAAATGGCCAAACCATCTCAGCATGCCTTTTTCAATCTTTGTGAATACATCCTCTTTCACACCACAACGCTCGTACACACAGTTGTATTTGTGTGATACATATATAGACGATCACCATAGCCTAGTTGGTAGTGCTCCTGCCTACGAAGCTGGTGGTCCTGGGTTCGAATCCCGGTAAGTGCAAATATTTGTGTGATGAGCACGAATATTTGTTTCCGAGTCATGGATGTTTTCTATGTATATATGTATTTATCTATCTATATAAGTATGTATATCGTCGCCTGGTACCCATAGTACAAGCTTTGCTTAGTTTGGGGCTAGGATGATCTGTGTGACATTGTCCCCAGATATTATTGTCCCCAGATATTATAGATAGATACACTTTATTGCATCATATCATCATATCAGCCGAAAGACGTCCACTGCTGGACAAAGGCCTCCCCCAAAGATCTCCACAATTGCCGGTCTTGCGCTATCCGCATCCAGCGATTTCCAGCGACCCGCACAAGATCATCGGTCCATCTTGTAGGGGGCCTGCCCACGCTGCGTCTTCCGGTTCGTGGTCGCCACTCGAGAACCTTTCTGCCCCAACGGCCGTCGGCTCTACGAGCTATGTGCCCTGCCCACTGCCACTTCAGCTTGGCAATTCTTCGGGCTATGTCGGTGACTTTGGTTCGCCTGCGGATTTCGTCATTTCTGATGCGATCCCGCAGGGAAACTCCGAGCATAGCCCTCTCCATTGCTCTTTGGGTGACCTTGAGCCTTCTAATAAGGCCCATAGTGAGCGACCACGTCTCTGTTCCGTATGTCATCACTGGCAACACACACTGGTCGAAGACTTTCGACTTGAGACACTGCGGTATTTTGGACCAGAAGATGTTACGTAGCTTCCCAAACGCTGCCCATCCGAGTTGGATTCTACGATTGACCTCCTTCTCGAAGTTGGACCTACCTAGTTGGATGGTCTGTCCTAGGTAAATATAGTTCTCTACAACTTCGAGTGCAGAGTCACCAACTTTCAATTGACTTTCACTTTATTGCACAAACTATAAAATACATTTTACAGAAAAAACCTTAATATTTAAATAATGTACAATTGGCGGTCTTATCGCATAATAGCGATTTCTTCCAGACAACCGTAGGATGGACTAGCATAATTGAAAATGACAGGCAGCAGATAGTGTACCGTCGTCAGTTCTACAGAGTGTAGTGTCCTAACCTAATAATAAATATACTACACAGATTAACGTACTTACATACATTCATATTCATACATAAACCAATATAATAAACTAATAAATATTTCATAATTCTATTCTTCACTAGCTGCGATTTGGAAATACTACATACACTTCTTTTTTCTTTTGTAAATATATACATACCTACTTAAACGGATAATCATACCCAGACTCCCGACAAACAGAAATATTTGTCCTGGGTGGGAATCAAACCCACGACCTGTTACGTAAATGGCATGTATCTATTTAAAGATAATAGTAGTATGTTGGTAGTTAATCGTCATGTGTCACATTTACCATGTACTAAGTGACAGCACATGGTACGACAAACAGTAAACATATTACTATGATTGATTTTAGTTGTATTGGCAAGAAAAATAGTCGATTTCTGACGCAAAAGGTGTCCCAATTACTTTTATATGCGAATATATTAATTTCTTTTAAAATTATACGTGAGCTAAATCTATACCTCTATACAAATAAATAAAATTGGAGTGTCTGTTTGTAATATTGAAATAACCGGTTTTTACTACATAAATATGAATATATATATGGTACATACACCAAAATAACATTTTTTACAATTTTTGTCTGTCTGTCTGTCTGTTTGTTCCGGCTAATCTCTGAAACGGCTGAACCGATTTTGACGGGACTTTTATTGGTAGGTAGCTGATGTAATAAGGAGTAACTTAGGCTACTTTTATTTTACACAAAGTCATTTATTTTACTAAAAAACAAAAAATAAACAAAATAAACTAATTAACTCGTGGACGAAGTTGCGGGCACAGCTAGTACAATAATAAACTGCGATTATTTGCACAGAATCGTTACGCAACACGGTAATGTTGTATTGTGTGTCCCTGTTGAGATTACAAATTTATTTTATTTTAAACAGGCTCGTAGAACCGACGGCCGATGGGGCAGAAAGGTTCTCGAGTGGCCACCACGAACCGGAAGACGCAGTGTGGACAGGCCCCCTATAAGGTGGACCGACAATCTTGCAAGGGTCGCGGGAAGCCGTTGGATGCGGGCAGCGCAGGACCGGCTATTGTGGAGATCCTTGGGGGAGGCCTTTGTCCAGCAGTGGACGTCTTCCAGCTGATATGATGATGATGATGAAACAGGTTTCAAGCGGAATCTTTTTCACATATTTAATAATGGGTTTTAATTAGGTATTATTGGGTGAATAAAATCATAATGTTTTGAAACTCCATATCATCACCCTGATATCGTCCCCTGTTAGTCATAGGTTTCCCCCAAAAGTATTTATATCATTGCCATTTGGAACGTTTTCCCATCGTCACCGCGCTTGACGCAGTTAGGTGGTAGCTAGTACACAGATGGAGCTGCTGCTCGACTACCTGGTATATATAATATTGTCTACTACAAGTTTTGTATACAGCTGTAACTGGATTTCAGATTCACTCACAATGTATTAATATAGTTGTATACATTATATTATATAATCTGATATCTGTAACTGTACCTTCTAAATAAAATAAAAATAAAATAAAATCCCTTAGTCGCCTTTTACGATAACCACCCCATACCATCCTATGGGGTGACCCTATTATTCTTTCTGGGTCAGAAACCACAAGGCTTTAAACTTAACCCCCATTGTTCGAACAATAATAACAGACATCATCACATTTATAAATAGATGTTACAATATTGTTATTTAAACTACTTTTTACTTTACAAGAAATAACTATATACGTACACATTATAGATAAATTGCAACCAGATACAGGACAGATAATCGTGTTCGTCACAAAACGATTTGTCCCGAGTAGGAATTGAACCCACGACCTCTAGCTTAGCAGTCAATGTCACTAGACCAATAGGCCAGTCCAACTAGCAAGATATGAATTCACGCCATTACCCTTAAAAAGATATATAAAATCTAGATGTAAATTTCAGAAGCGCTTCTTGAGAGATCTTAACAAGCACTTTAGAAATCACGATTTTCCTGCGAAATTGACCCCAAATTAATAATAATGAATTAAATAGTAGGTCCTTCCTTCCTATAAACAAGTTGTTCAGTGTCAGCAGCCCAATATAACAAAGCGGAGCTTATAATAAGGTGTTATGAAATGTCTTGACAGTAGGCTGAGTACTTGAGTAGGTCCCTCGACCGCGCCGCGTCTTGATAATTGACGCCCGGGAAATTACATGTCGAGCGGCAGACAGTTGTTGATGACGTCACAACACTTGATTATAAACGATTTATTTTATAAATGATACGTAACAGTACCGAGTGTGCGCATAATGTGGTTAGTTAATAAAATTCTATCAGCCTGAGGTTAGTTATAGAGCTGGAGTGTTAAGGCACTGTAAGTAGTTTATTAGTTTTAGTATAGTGCACGATTCGAATATTACTCCTTATATCATCAGCTATCTGGCAGGGATATCCCCGATAAAATCAGTCCAGTCGTTTCCGAGTTTAGCCGGAAGAAACGGATGTACCGAAACATAATTTTTTTTAAAGACAACGCCTGCACTAGAGATTCTAATCCCTATCGCGGGGTAATTTACAAACATTTATATGACACAAATTACATCCAGACTCAGAACAACTATTTATGGGTCACACAAATAGTTGTCCGGCGCGGGACTCGAACCCTCGATACGAAGCGGCAAGGCGACTCTTGCAGCCGCTGCGCCACACGTGCAGTCATATTTGAAATTAGCTTTTATTATAAGTATAGCATTTTACACAAACCGCCGTTTAATTTACTTGTAGTATTAATAATAATTAAAACCCACCTTTATATTCGAACGTAGCATACGTAGCATATACACGTAGCAGGTAGTTGTAGCATACTATACAGACATAATGGACTTTAAGAATTCAGCGTGGCTCACACAGACTAAACTGTATATAGAAGAGAATGAAGAAAACAAGAACAAATGGGCGTGTAATTTTCTTGTAGTATAAAAAATATTTGAAACCGACCTCTATATTCGAACGTAGCATACGTAGCAAATACACGTAGCACGTAGTTGTAGCATAGTGTACTAGGTGAGCGTAGCTGCCACCGACGATAACCACGGCAGAACGTCAGGTCTGCACATTGTATCAAGAGAATGTAGTTCTCGTTCTTACCCCGCGCGAATAGTCTTTGAGTGATCTGTCTGGCATGCCAAGTATATATATAATCTAATACTTGTGTATTGTTAATATGTACTTCCAATATTCCTTGATTGGGTTCACCACCCATTGATGCTTACATACTCAATATTATTATATAGTTTAAGTAATATCTTTGTTAAACTAAAACAAATCTCTAAAATAACAATGTGAGGTTTCATCATTTTAACTATCATAGCCAATATAATAAATATCTTGGGACAACTAAAACATTGTCATCTAATAAGTAAATAATAGGCAGTGCCTGTACTATGGCAACCAGAGAACTTTCAAACATGTTTATATATTTCTTAATACATACTTATTAAAAATAAATAACACCCAGACACAGAGCAAAGAACCATGCTCATCACACCAAGATTTGTCCCGGGTGGGGATCAAACTCACGACCTCTGGCTTAGCAGACCCCGACTGCTAACCACTGGACCAACAGGGCAATTAATTAGTCAATTTTATAGTCTTTGTAAGCGCTATAAGACAAACTGTTAATAATTCCTATTCTAGTAGTATCTTCATATATCATATTAAAAAAAAATTGCAAAGTTTTAGTTTTTCCACATTGCAGGTTTTAGATTTACAATGATACTATGTGCAAAAACTGTGTATGAGATTGTGGAGATTAATTGTTTGGTACCAAATTGAAGAATATCTGTATACTGCGTCAGTATATTTTAAGACAAATTTAGGAGTAATGCATAATAGAAATCGAAAAACTATGGCATTACTTTAAAGCAAAGGTAGCAGAAAAGTAGATGTACTTTAATTTTTGAACCATTTACCATTTTGAACAAGAGTTCGTATTCGCTAGCTCATAACCAGTATATTTATGTATAGTTACATGCAGTTACAAACGGTGTGTAGGTACAATTGTACCCCAAGTGGAGAATTCGACACGAAAACGGAACAGTGAAATTCAATAGCGCGAGTGTGTAATAAAACGTGGCCTGTTGACGACAGTTCGTTGCACCATAGTTGAGACTTCATTTCAGTTGGCAAATTTGTTGAGCGTCCATCCGAAATTGCGAGCTTATTGCGTCCACGACTTGTTTGTCCATGCGGTCAAAGCTTTGTAAGCTACAAGGTGCACCCACAATCAAATAAATGTCGCACAATAATTACATTTCACTGCC
This sequence comes from Pseudoips prasinana, assembly GCA_951640165.1. Lineage (NCBI taxonomy): Eukaryota > Metazoa > Arthropoda > Insecta > Lepidoptera > Nolidae > Pseudoips > Pseudoips prasinana. The sequence goes on from OX621245.1 coordinate 19,291,123, forward strand.
GCTTTGCATCACGGTTGTAACAATAGCTGATGGAGTTTCTGGTACCTAATAAATCATCCTTTGCGTTTGTTTGATGTTCGTGTATTGTGTCATCTGTACAACAAAATGCAGGTTTCCTAGTTTGGGCAGGATAGGATTGTGTGATATGTTCCGGATATTTTTTTATTTAATTATTTATTTACACACAGAACTACAACACCATTAATGTACATTTCCAACGTGATATACAGCGGAGAATACAGATGTCTGTACAGGCTAAAATATAATCGCTTGCTTTTACTTTTGTAGTGACAATAGACGATTGGTGAAATGTTGAATCACCGTAGCCTATAGCGCTTGCTACACACAAGGCGTTTCTCATGTGTGAAATGAACTGAAATGAAATTTTTATTCAGCACTTGGGTATTAACATACACTTGTACTTGTCAGGTCACAATGCAGTACATAACCATAGTGGATAGTAAAAGTTACAAAAAAAAATTAATTTGACAGTCCGTACGGTTTGTTTTATCCCATATATTTTTTTAAATCCGTAAATAAATAACAATTTACTAATCTATTATTTTGAAATTTAGTTCTACTATATTAAAATTAAAGAATTGAAGACTAAAGCAAAAGACGAAATTCTAAATGAGGGTGTGATCACATGCACGGGATCACCGATCACGCGTTAATGGGCCAAAGCGATCCTCGCCGCTGAGGAACCTACTCTAGCTAGCCTGCGGCTTTCTCTATGCACCTAGGTGGACGACCCGGAGAAGAAAGCCACAAAGAAACTCCGGGCTTGCTTTTTTCGTCTTCTTTTGCTTTCAGTTAACGATTTTTTTTTTAAATGTCATGTATTTTACTTACATTGTGATTGGTTGTTATGTAGGCTAATGCACGCACAGAACCGTTGGCATTCAGTGAATCATAATAAAATAAATAAGCAATAGCATTCAATTTCACTCAAGCACTTAGAATATCCTCTTGCTAGACGAAAAAACGGTGGGTGCATCCGCGTACATTTACATAATTAACAAGTCACACGAAGTCTACCAGAGGCGATAAAAAAAATATGACTACCCCAACAGCAGTTCGACCAGTTACCGCAAGCAGCACCCGTTCACAAGTATGACGTGTGGGCCAGCCATCGCCGCCCTCGCCATATTAGAGGGAAGGAAACGACCCGAACCACAACGCCACCGCAAGCATTAACAGACAATGGGAGCATGACGAGCTTACAAAGGGGAGTTCATATTGAAGTCGTTAACAGCCTTCGGCCGAACAGCGTTTGACATGTTCAAGATAATACACATTTGTTTTAATAATAATAATAATAGCTGTAGTGTAGCTAGCCTTTCTACTTAGATTAATCTTAATCACACCCAGAACCATAACAATAACATTATTACTATTCCTCATATCAGCCGTAAGAAGTATACTGATGAACAAAGGCTTTCCCCAGAATCTCCATAATTGCCGGTGTTGCGCTCCCCGCATCCAGCGGACTCCATGTTATAATACCTGGAGACCCTAGTCGAGCTGCTCATAGAGTGAAAAAATGTAATACCTCAATGTAGTACCCCACTTAAACTACCATTTAGCGTTGCCAAATAGTCACGTGTAGGGTACTTTAAGACGTTTTGTGAGTCAATTATGCTCCAAAAGGTTACCGGATGGTATCGGGAGAAAGCCGATCCTACCCACAGACGGAGGAGGCGTCGAGGCTGCGGCGGCAGTCAGAGAAGTGTCTTCTACTGTCGGCAATTGCTAGCAGCTCCGGGAAGGCATCGATCTGTTTGAGGCGCGGTCGCTGTGCTGGACAGGCTGGAGTCGGCAAATTGAGAGGGCAATCAAGAGCCCATGGTGCAAAAGGGGGCACTGGAGTAGCGTACCCGCGTTCCCGTCCCCCCCCCATCACAAGAAGAAGTCAAAGGTTGGGTCGGTGTGATTCCGACATACCCACCCATACGACACCTTTTGCGGGTGGCATGCGTAGGCAATGTAGGCATTCCCCCAACTTCAAAATACAGTACTCACTTCTCTCGCAGTTGGCTAAAATGCTAACTAATTGTGTAATTTATAAATTTAATGTGTAAGTACACCCCATTTTAACGTTGTAATTGGAGCTGCCAATTATTTATGGCATACTCGTATGTTTCATGTTTCACATCTATACGGAACATTAATTAGATACAATTTTCGCAAATTAATGGTTCCTGTAGCAAATTAATACCTACCTGCCTACATATTATTTTCACAAACAACGAATACGGTTACTTTGTACAAACCTCGTTATGTTTTCATAATCGTTATTGTGGCTCTAAATAACATTTTTATCTTTTTTAAATTACCAAAATGTTTGCGGTACTTTAGTTTCTACGAAAAAATTAAATACTCTTTAACTTTAAATGGAATGTAACACTATGTAGAATGCCGTAATTTAATAGTTATAAATATCTTGGGACAATTAAAACACTGCCATTTGATCCCAAACTATGGCAACTAAACAACTGATAAATATAGTTATATATTTCTATATACCAAATAATCTTGGGTGGGGATCGAACCCACGACCTCTAACTTAGCAGGCAGGGTCTCACTAACCACTGAACCAACTAGCCAGTCCAGTCTGTCTAGCCAGCATACTTTAATAAGAGGAATTTTTCAAGATAAAGAATTCAGTTCTTCGGATCCTTTTAACATGTTTCAGTTGAGAGACGGAAGACTGGCATTTAAACATTTAGAAAAATGCTCTAGCAAATATGCGAACCTGTTTATTTGGAATGCAGAAATACCCCTATTGTATTGCTTGTCGCGTTTCGCAAATAGCACATAGCAGTAGATATACGTGTATTAACGAAACTCGTTATTGAATCGCTGCAAAGGCTTGTCGCGAAACACCTGTCTAAGTTACTTAGAAAGTTTCTGAACAGAGACTACCCGTTACTCACCCAACCTTCAAGAGCATAGCTGAAAAATATCGGAAATTAACCAGGAACATAGAAAGAAGAAGCTGGTCGTTGGATATTTATTTACAGGATATATTTCCCAAGAGCTTTAGGAATACTTGATCTGCATTCCTGAACAAAGGACTGGACAGGATTTAAGAACAGATTCTGGGTATTCAACATCATTTGGGTATTTCTTGGTTTCACAGATAGTTTCACAAGTATGACTACATTAAACTATGGCATTTCTATTTCAGTATTTTTTATGGGACTTGCATCTCCCTTTTACCCACCATTGCTCTGTAAGCAACTCCTGTAAGACAGGAACAACAATGGCACACAATGAAATGGCTCTGAGCTTGCTCCTGGCATGCCCCGAGAAATCGCTTCGACTGTTTTGGATCCCGTAACAAATTTAATCAGAAATAAACAAATAAGAGGTGCAGAAAAGTAGGTACACTTCCCTCGAGAGTAAAGCGGAAGTCAGATTGATATAATAAGGCTCATAAAACGAGAGAATTGCGAGTAAAGAGGCCAGCTGCAAAAGCACAATTTTGGAGGCATATGCAATAATCACCACACTTGGCAGACGGGTTGGTCAACGTAGTATCATGGTCATAATACACAAGAGAGCCGCTGCTACTTTATTTCTGGTGGACGGGGATAGATCCATACAACATTCACGAGTTTTTATAACGCGCCTTGCAGTAGAAGGTCACTCATAGAAATTGTCATGTATGTCAAAAATCGTTATGCCCATACATACGACTTTTAGACACAAAGTCGCATGGAAGGGGCATAACGAAAACACTGTCTCTTTCTATTATATACCAATGTGTGAGTGCGTTCGAGTGTCGAGATTCAAGCAAACGAGCTTTGTTTAACCTCATTATAGAACGCGTGAAAATTTATTTAAATCTAATTTATTTTGTTTTCGTTTTAGAGGAAAATTGTCTCATTATTGTAATTAGCCAAAGAAGATTCAAGTAATGAAAACCAGTATGTGTAATACAGATTTAAAAAGCAATTGATAAAATTGTATAACTTGACACAGTTAGTTTACATACGTTTAAGGCTACATGTCATTCGAGGGTTAAAATATAAATTGATCATTGTAGAACTTTGTTGGTACATGTTTTCCTATGTGTAAGGTTTTTAAAATGTCTACAACGCGTGTTTGATGCATCGGGCGCTGTAACCGTCCATAGGTTACGGTCACCACTTATACCATTATGTAGTCCTTAAGAGTGTATGCTAAGTCGTATATATATAATCAAACATTACACCCACTCGTTTGTAGTAACGGTAAACCTCATGGTATCTCTTTAAACCTTTACGGTACATTCTCAAGTTAAACAATAATAAAATTTATTAGTGTAAGCAGAGATAAGCACACAGTTCTTTAAAAAATGAATCGTGACGGATCGATCGATCATTTTTGGGGTTCCATAGCCAAATGGCAAAAAATTGAACCCTTACAGATTCGTCATGTCTGTCTGTCTGTCCGTCCGTATGTCATATCCACTTTTTTCAGAAACTATAAGAGCTGTATTGTTGAAACTTGGTAAGTAAATGTATTCTGTGAACCGAAATTAGATTTTCACACAAAAATAGAAAAGGAACAATAAATTTTAGGGTTCCCCATACAAAGAAATGATACACAATTTTTTTTCATCGTACCCACATGTGGGTTGTCTATGGATAGGTCTTCAAAAATAATATTGAGGTTTCTAATATATTTTTTTTCTAAATTGGATAGTTTGCGCGAGAGCCACTTCCAAAGTGGTAAAATGAGTGCCCCCCCCCCCCTGTAACTTCTGAAATAAGAGAATGGTAAAACTTAAAAAACCGAAAATTGGTTTGAACGAGATATTACACCGCAATTGACCTTTCATTCAATCAACTCAAATACTTGCTGCTACGGCACCCTTCATGGGCATGCCCGACTTGCACTTGGCCGCTTTTTAGGGTTCCGTTGCCAAATGGCAAAAAACGGAACCCTTATAGATTCGTCATGTCTGTCTTTCTGTCCGTCCGTATATCACAGTCACTTTTTTTCGCTGGTGCAGTGCCTTCTGATTTGGTTTTACATAACAATTTTCCATTGACCTCCCAAAAGTCTACAAATTTTGGTCAGCAGGCTTTTCAAATTGTGTAAACCGACACAACTAAAAATAAATTAAAAAATCTGTAACACCCGTAAATCTTTTTCTACGTTTTACATCTACCGGGCATTCTGTGACAGCCATATTCTCTAATTTAGCTGTCAGTAAGACATGTAGGTAGTATTTTAATTTTTTTTTAAATAATATGTGTTCCTTCTTACTTGGTTAATGTAATTTCAAAGTAGCATGCTTAATCATTTGAATTCTGAACTATTACAACATTAAAATCAATCAATCTTGTGGTAGGCTGAGCTTAAACAATATTTTTTATTCATACTCAACATCATTACTGTTCACAATGTCTACGTAACCAACAGCAGTAAAATAATCTCTTTGAAAAGCCATTAAGATTATGTAATATAAAAATAATAATCTTGACCAACATTGTTATTCTGCAATAATAATTGGTAATATTTATCCCCAGTAAGAAGTCAGGCGATCAAGCCGCAGCCACGGCACTTGGCACAAGTTAAATGTAGTGTAAACAGAGGTAGTTATCGCAGCACAACGCGGTACTAAATCTTCCACTAGCGCCGGGTACGCCCGCGACCGTTTGTCATGTCACCTACCGTCTACCATGCCTATACTGTGTATGTCGTGTGTGATTAGGATGACGATTTATCAATTCGCTATTCGAAGTTATTAATGTTAACTTTTTTATTGATCTGTATTGAACCCATGCCGATGAATAGAGGTTTGAAAAAAGCGACGATCTATGTGTGAGTGTAAAACGAGTGTGTAATGTTGTGATTTGAACGACGTGTGTTCCATCATCACACTTTAGATTTAGTTAGGGGTTTGGTTGAAAGAAGGAATTCTCGGAATGCCTCAGTGAGTACGTTTAGCCAACGGTCCCGATTGTCATAAGTCCTTATATCAACTTTAGCAATGTTGACAGTAGCTTGATAAAAACTCGATATCTGGTCTAGCTGTTTAGTTTACTGGTGTACCAACCTAAAGGGGTTTCGTGATCTGAGTGCAGATGCTTAAAAGAAACCTGACCGTCAAAGTTATTGGTATGTTATCAGTTAGGAGCAATGGGAAAAATGTAAAACAATATTTAAAAGAGTTTTTCTAGAGAGATAAATGAGCTTAGTGATAATTCACTATAAATTGTCCTGATTAATGTTTTGATCATGTTTTTATTATGCAAAGCTTCAACAACTATCGAGAAATCTGAATTAAAGGAATGGTAAATCTTGCAACATGTTCCATTAGCCTGTGTGCCTTGCGGTGAAATAATAAGAAAAACAACTTTTAAATATAATTTATAACTTTTTTTTAAAGACAATGCCCGCCGCATTGTTACATACCCTAAGCCGGGCGGTCGACTCAACTTGTGTCGCGGGGTACTTTACAAACATATAATAGACGGACACAAATTACATCCAGACTCAGAGCAAATAATTATGGGTCACACAAATAGTTGTCCGACGCCGGATTCGAACCCGCGACACGAAGAGGCGAGGCGACTGTCTTAGCCGGTGCGCCATACGTGCAGTCAAGACAAATTGCAAGTTAAATACGCGTAAATTAAGTTAAAAATATAATATACACATATTTTAGTAACATTTCCAATATTCGAAGGAACGGGACCTTCGCTGAACTATTTGCTGATTTAATCTGTAGACTGTTCTTACCCAGAACCCAAGTCCTTATTAACTATAAAGATTATGAGAAGTGGTATTTTTTCTTCTTTATATTGTACTAGCGGCCCGGTACGTGCTTCGCTACGCTTTTAAGTATTAGTACAAATTGTTTGTATATGGGAGTATAGAAAGATGTTGATTTTACACTTTTTCAAGACTTTTTTTAAATTTTCTCTACGTACAAACCTTTGCTGGACTTCCACGAATAATTCAAGACCAAAATTAGCCAAATCGGTAAAGGCGTTGTTGAGTTATAACATTACAACGAAAAGTGGCATTGATTTTTATATATATAGATTTATAAATTTAAAATCAATTTATATTCATAGTTATTACATGAATTTGGTGTTTATTAACTTAGCAGCTTAACAATTAATAATATGGTTATTTTATCTGGAGTTATGAGGAAGTATGTATCTGCAAGTCAATAGTCCGAGATTTTTAGTTGTATTTTTCTTAATTGCTAGTTTTCAATATTTTGTAGTTTTAAGTTATAGAATAAATGTCAAACTAAAAAAAGTATTAACATTTCCCCACATTGAAAGAATACCGGCGATACGGATAGTAAATGTACAAAATTATGATATGTTATAATATTATTGTATATGATATGTTATGAATATGATATGTTCTTATAATAGTTACGTTAGTAGTGAGATCTACCTATCTGATACCTATATACTGCTAAGTGTGTACGTATATCAAAAATGTATATATATCTGATTCAAATTATTATTCACTTTATGAATAATACTTATTTGCTAAGTTGATATTAGTCAAATATTTTCATTGGAAACCATGTTGTTGTGGCAATATCCCGATTGGGATAACTAGTTAACTTAAACATACGAATTAAAGTAAGAATAATGGAAGACTAGATTTGGCAAATGTTATTTTTTTATAGAAAAACATGTTCTTGATCGCTGGACTCTTTTGATGTGTGTTTTATTAATAGGGCCATATTTGAGACTAGAGTTATTAAGATTGTCTTAAACTTTAACATAAATAATAAATGATTTATACGATAAATAACTTTAAATTAAAAAGGGTTATTGAATATCGTGGTACTATCGGCTAGTATCATTTAGGATCGCGTTGTACAAATGAAAGTTGGTCAAAAGCAAATACTGGCCGATATTGAAAAGCTATCCGAAATAGTTCAAACGATATTTTGCTTTGTTCAAATGTAAAATCTGTTATTTTTTATGTTTGTTTACGTTTTAGTCTATTAAACATTTTGTTTTATATGTGGTTACACTGATCATCTCGCTACTACCTCGGCGTCCCCGTATACAGATATTTCATCAATTCGTTATATAAGTAAACTAAGTTTAGGATCATCTTTTTAATAACAAAATGAGACTTGAAGATTTCGAAGCTAATTGAAGGCTTAAAATTAATTTAATTTATTAAGGTAGTAGATGAACCCACTGAGTTTGTTTCGCTGGGTTTTCTCAGTTGGGGCGCATTGGATCCGGTGGTAGCATTATGGCGCGACCGTCGTTATTAACACAAGGTCCGTCACAATAATAATACCTTAATATAGACAGAACCATTGACAATATGTAGTAAAAATATTAGACTTAAACTAGATAATTAAACATAATCTATTGACAATAACTTGATACGAGCTAGCTAAATATCATTGCTATAATAATATAAATTTTATAAATGTTTTCATACAATGTGTACCTAAATATCTATGTTACTAGAAATAATAATGTATACAACTATATTACTACAAACATGTTCTGACTATTTACAAGCGCTTTTTTAAAGTATACGTGAACAAAAACCTATTTTATTTTATTTATTATTTATTTTAAGGCGAACAGAATTACCAAGCTGTAGTGGCAGTGGGCAGGGCACATAGCTCGTAGAGCTGACGGCCGCTGGGGCAGAAAGGTTCTCGAGTGGCGACCACAAAGCGGAAGACGCAGCATGGGCAGGCCCCCTACTCGTACAAGATGGACCGATGATCTTGTGATAGTCGCTGAATGCGGATAGCACAAGACCGGCAATTGTAGTGATCTTTCGGGGACGCCTTTCTCCAGCAGCGAGCATCTTTCGGCTGATATGATGATGATGACCAATTAAGGCGACCACTTTTATCACAATCTACTACCTCGGCTTCCTCGTGCTTAGTGTACGAATTTGAGCAAATTTGAATATTTACAGCCGCACGTGATATTATTTAATTATAGTGAGTAATTGTGTATTTTTAAAGACACAATCACTGAATATAGAAACTCAAACTCACAGGCTGGTATCATTCCTCATCTCCTTTTGGGAAACAAAAGGGTAAAGAAAAAATAACGTTAATTTAATTAATTTTTTTTACTACCGGCCATGGTTGACGAATGTTCTTACGCGTTAACTATGAGTTTTGATTCGACAAAAAATATGAGGTCGCTTCATTACCACGCCTTGTGTAACATTATTAAGACCTGTTCAATAGTATACAATTCTATAGGAGACTATCTCGTAGAAGTAAGCTTTTAATAAAAAATAATGATATAAATGTTTTCACACTTACCAGAATATTAATGTTACATACATGATAGAAAAACACAGTTCATTTATTTGTATACGGTCGCCAAAAATAATATTTTATATTATTTTAGTACTTGTTTTGTTCAGGTTCAGAAGGCGGTATATATAGTTCCGCTTAATTTCGTTTAGTAATTGAATCCAACCCCGTAAAGTTAAATTTATAAAATATATTTATCATATGATGTCTATATCATTATAAATTAATATAATTTTCATTGTTGTATTTTATGTGCATAGATCATTACGACCATGATAATAAAGTTATAAAAGTAATTAAATAAATTAATGTTAGATTTTTAATATCTCATATTTTTCGCCTACATGGAGTTTTTTTACCTCGTGGTCGAAAAGCTCTAGTTGTAATGATCATGTGGTTTCCTTAAAGACGCGGTAATAGGCAGGGAACATAGATAGCAAGTAACGTCCCATATGATATATATTTTTCTTTGCCAGAATCTAGAAGATAGGTATGAGATTGAGGTATCTACCCTCAAATTTATTAGTTATTAATCGCGTTCCATTTTATAACATTATATAGTTAGCATAACTTGACAATATCTATGGTACTTGACGGTTCGTGTGAACGTAGGCCAATGCCGCACGTCGTGAGTCTTTTGAGCCTATTTTAAAACTTTCCATTTTATTTTAATTTTGTTTATGTTTAAAATTAAGTATTTATTATTATTAATTGTATATTATGTTATTCATTAATTACTACTGATACGTGGGTGCATAAATATCGAACTTTGCGTACATTGTTCTAACTAGTTAGCACTGAAGTGGTAGGATTTTGTTTTTGTATTAGTAGATATTTTAATAAATTAGTTTGTTTGTGTGTATGTTCATATAATATTATGTTAGATGCTCATAGTTACGATTTTGGTAGTGATGTTGAAGATTTCTTTTCGGCTAATAGTGATGATGATAGTTTCGTTAGCATACCCTCCCTTGCAGATACTATACAGGGTCACTTTGCTGACGTGCCAAAAAATTTCAATGTGATTCATATCAATGCCCAAAGTATTCCGGCCCATTTCCCTGATATGCTGGCAAGTCTCAATTATAAAAATATTCATGCTATTCTTGTTTCCGAGTCCTGGCTCAACCCCTGTCTCCCTACGGCCTCGTATACACTTCCTGGTTTTCAGCTCATCAGGAATGATCGAACTGGAGCTGGAGGTGGTGGAGTTGCTATTTATCTTCGAAATAATATTAATTTTTTATGGTTTGTATGTCTTCACAGCCGCCACCGCTGGATGCTGGTGAACATCTATTTATTGAAGTAGAGCTGCATCACACGAAAGTTCTAGTTGGTGTATATTACTGTCCTTCTCTTCGTATAAACTTTTTTGCTTCTTTCGAACTTTTACTTGAAACCTTCCTTCCATCCTATGGTCACACCATAATAATGGGTGATTTCAATACTTGTTTACTAAAGAAAGACTCTCGTTGCTCCTCACTTATATCTGCAATAGAATCTAGTAACCTATCTCTTGTTCCCCTTAATTCTACACACCATTTTCCTCATTCTACGCCTTCTCTTCTTGACTTAATTCTAGTCTCTTCAAGAGGTCATGTTGCTAAGCATGGACAATGCTCAGCAGATGCCTTCTCTTACCACGATCTCCTTTTCGTTTCTTACAAAATTCGTCCTCCTAAGGCAAAATCTAAAGTTCTTCTACAACGTAATTTTGGTGGGATGGATCTTAGTCATCTTCGTGCAGATACTGGCAGCATTGACTGGTCGACTCTTATTGCTGCTGAGTCAATTGACGAACAAGTTGACATATTTAATACCAAGCTCATCCAATTGTACGACGTTCATGCTCCCATTCGGCCAATTAAAATTAAGCATTTGCCAGCACCGTGGCTAACTACTGAAATAAAAACTCTTTTATCTAAGAAATCATCAGCTAAGTCTCGGTACGCTGGTCGGCCTAATGATATTAACTGTGAAAAATATATAACTCTGCGAAATCACTGTAATAAGGTGTGTAGGAGTGCACAACGCCAACATATTCACAGTTCAGTTGAAAATGAAGATCCTGGAAAAATATGGAAGTTTCTACGATCTTTGGGAGTTGGAAAATCTCAACCTGATTCAATTCCAAACAATTTAGATATTAATTCACTAAATAGTCATTTCTCTTCTTCGCCTATTTTTGACAGGGCAACTAAAACAAAAACTTTAAATTATCTTTTATCCATTCCCTCTCCCAACTATTCTTCTTTCAATTTTAGCCAATTTTCTGCTTGTGACATTAAGAAGAGTATTTTGTCCATAGCATCAAATGCAATGGCCAACGATAATATCACCCGTAATATGGTTCTTCCTATACTTGACGAGATCCTTTTCCCAATATCTCACATCCTCAATACCTCTATATCCAGCGGTGTATTTCCATCTTCATGGAAAGATGCACTAATCATTCCCCTTCCGAAAAAATCCAATCCGGCATCGTTTTCCAATTATCGTCCTATATCGATATTACCTTTCCTCTCCAAAGTCCTTGAACGGCTTGTTCACAATCAAATCAGTAGTTTCCTCTCATCTAATAACCTCCTTAATCCTTTTCAGTCTGGTTTTCGCCCTGGACATAGTACTACCTCAGCCTTGCTCCATATTACGGATGATATTAGAACTGGCATGGAACACGGAAATCTAACGGTGCTTGCATTATTAGACTTTAGTAATGCTTTCAATACTGTAGACTTCGACGTGTTGCTGGGAATTTTACGTACTCTTAATGTATCTCCAACGGTCATTGGCTGGTTTCATAGTTACCTGTCTGGTCGCCGGCAACGTATACGTATTGATTACTCTGTCTCTTCTTGGTGCAATACGAATGCCGGCGTACCGCAGGGTGGCGTTTTGTCTCCTTTACTCTTCGCAATTTTCATAAATTCTATCTCAGATCGACTTCTCTCCTCCTACCACCTTTATGCAGATGACCTACAGATATACTCACAGGCCCCGCTTAATAGGCTGTCGGATGCTATTAGTATCATTAATAAAGATTTTATTAGTATTAATGAATGGAGTCGTTCGTACGGTTTACAAGTTAACCCCCTTAAGACTCAGGTAATTATTGTTGGAAGCTCAAGGATGATGGCAAAGATTTCTTGTTCTCAACTACCTCAAGTTATCTTTGACGGGAGTATATTGGAAATAAACCGAGTTGTTAAAAATTTGGGTGTCTATTTTGATAACTGTCTCTCATGGGGTCCGCAGCTGCAGAATACTAGTCGTAAACTTTATGCGTTAGTGGGATCTTTGCGAAGATTTCAAAACTTTCTGCCTATTCCCACCAAAATTGCGCTTGCCCAGTCCCTTCTTCTTTCGATACTAGATTATGCAGATGTCAGCTATCTTGATCTTACTGAAGCCCAACTGGATAAACTTGAGCGTCTCCAGAATGTCTGCATAAGATTTGTATTTGGTCTTCGCAAATACGATCATGTCTCTGAATTTCGCAAAAAACTCAAGTGGCTACCTATACGACTTCGCCGGAATGCTCATATTCTGTCATTTCTATACAGTATTCTGTTTACTCCTTCCACTCCCTCTTATCTGAAAGATCGTTTTTCTTTCCTACATGAATCACATTCAAAAGCCTTGAGATCCACTAACAATCAGCGGTTAAAAATACCGACGCACTCCACAAAGTTTCTTGATAACGCATTTGTTGTACAAGGTGCTCGTTTGTGGAATGCGTTGCCATTGTTTATTAGGCGTGCACAATCATTAAATACATTCAAAAGACTTGTTAATGATCACTATTTGAATACTACATAGTTCACATAATGACACGTATTATTATTATGAATGTACATATAATTAGTAAGTAGGTATAAATAGTTTTAAGTATGGTACAAATAGTACCTTATAATAAGTACTTTGTACACTTGCAACTGCCCCATCTCTGTAACTCCTTTCTCCTTTCACTACCTAGGTTGCCTGGAAGAGATCACACTTAGTGATAAGGCCGCCAATTGTACTATAATAATTTGTATGTTGTCGCTTTTGTATTATTTCTTAAGGTGTACAATAAAGAGTTTATCTATCTATCTATGAAATAAATAAAACATAATACACTTTATTTGGTTTACTACACCCAAATGGAAATTTTATATTGAAACAATGAAGATATTGTACAATGGGTGGTCTTATCACATTAAACTTGCCAATATAGTGGAAATTTTTTTTGGATTGTATTAGTGGCGTTCCTATAAGAGGACTCTGATAGTACAGTTAACCTAGTTTCGGAGTCAGGGATCCATTATCCTTGCGTAAATTTTCCATTCTGACCCGTACATTATGGATCATTTATCTTTTCTTTGTAACAACCATGATATTGGTTATGAATAAATTATTATTACCTATTATTATTATACCATAGACATATTTATGTAGATTCTGAGAAGAAATTGTCACCTTGATACTTTTTCTAAACTTCGTATTATATACTCCATTGAAGCCAAATAAACTGTACGAAGAAAAGATTTGAAAAGCTTTTGCAAAAGATGAGAAAGAATATAATCATCTGAGAAATCTTTACAAATATAATGAAATAACATTTATTTAAAGGAAAAAGTGAGGTCGAAGTGACGTATCTATCTAATTAGGTAGGGACGCATGTCATTTATTAGCAACTTCTTAGTCCTACCAATATTATAAATGCGAAAGTTTGTGAGTATGAATGTTTGTTACTCTTTCACCAAAAAACTACGGAACGGATTTTGATGTAACTTTGTAGTAATATAGCTATATGTCCGAATAAAACATCGGCAATAATTAATAAAGTTTACCGCGGGCACAGCTAGTGTTTAATATATTGTTGCCTGCAATTTTTGTATACATTTGCAAGCAGTCCAAATTACGTGTATAATAATTGTAATAGTTACGTATTTGTTAGTTGAAAGGCACAATATTTAATGCATGAACGCTGTCGGTTTTCGGGCATCGGTTGATAGTAAGTACCTGCCATATTACTGTAAATTTAACATAGTTTGAACTGTTTATATATATATGTCCGATCCGAACTGCATGGCTTCGTACGGGTTATAACATAAAATAAATAATAATATAAAAAAGGTTTTTATTCACATAGACTTTAAAAAAGCGCTTGTAAATAGTGAGAAAATGTTTGTAGTAATATATAATTAATTAATTCATTCATAATTATTTCTAGGTACAAATAGATATTTAGGTACACGGATTGTATAAAAAAAATTACAATAAGATTTATTTTATAATAATAATGATATTTAGCTAGCTTATATTAAGTAATTATCAAGGAGATCATGTGTAAGTTTAATTATCGAAATTTAAAATGTTATCTATTATTTTTACTACATATTGTCAGAATAGTTCTGTCTATATTAAGGTACGAATTAAATATTATTATTATGGCGGACCTTGTGTTTATAATGACGGTCTCACTTTAATGCTTTCACCGGATCCAATGCGCCCCAACTGAGAAAACCCAGCGAAACAAACTCAGCGGGTGTCTCTACTACCGGTTTCGACACAGCCCAGTTGAGACGCTCCGGCTAAACATACTCAATGGGGCATATACACGAGATTTGGTCCACATACTGAAATTATTTAGCAGGCAAACACAATATATGCTCTATCGGCTGCCTGATTAAGTGTTTATTTAAGGTTTAATATATTAGAAAGAGAAAATAAAATTGTCAAAATAACAGTAACATTAATCATTTTGAGACAGAGTCAATCATTTTAAATTAAGTATATAATAGCAATCATATTACAGATAGTTCACGTAACTCAGCAGATCAGTCATGTCTATATGGCTGCAGCAATATGCAGGTAGGTAGTGAGAGCCCAGCAACAGTTTTGAAATTCGTAGAAGATTTAAATAATAGTTAGTATTATTACAGATATTTCAATAAACATAAAAGATTACTCATGTCTATATGGCTATAAGATCCCCAGCGGATTATGTGCAGGTATCGATGAAATCCTTAGTAGTGTAGTAACCCTTAGCCATAAGTTCATGTTTAATGTGTGACTTGAACTTATTATCAGGTAGTTTAGTTATACGAGTAGGGAGCTTGTTATAAAACCTAATACAATTATTATGTTATTTAACAAAATTCAAAAAAAATGTAATTTCACAAAAACCGTTTAACTATAATAGTAAAAAAATTTAACCTCACAGATTTTATAGGTTTATAAATAATGTTCCCTATGTTTATAATACAATGAGGACATCTACTATATAAAAATAAGTCGGGTTTTCCTTCCTGACGCTATAACTCCAGAACGCACGAACTGATTTCCACGGTTTTGTATTCGTTGGAAAGGTCACGGGCTCCGTGAGGTTTATAGCAAAGAAAATTTATAAAAATTAACGCGGGTAACACCGCGGGGCACAGCTAGTTGTATTATAAACATAGGGAACATTATTTTACGTATCATTCGTTTTAACAGTTTACGCCAAATAATTATATGTATAGGATTTATTTTGATAATATTACATTATGACAGTAATCGAGGCAAAAGACGTGTGCAAAGATGGTGACAAATGGAAATCCGTTGTCTCTGCCGACCCCTCTGGGAAACAGGCGTGAGTCTATGTATGTATGTATATTACAATAATGTAACCTTATCGTAAGAAACTAATTTAGTTTTTAAATATAATAATAGCCGATCTTATTTTTACGGAGTTCTTCAAAATTCCGGCCAAAAATGGTTGTATACTAATTGCTTTGACTGTACAACTTTTACATGCAATATTATTATTTTTTTGAAAGACAACGCCCGCACTAGGGATTTACTGTGTATGTGTGGAATATCTGTGTAGCGGGGTACTTTACGAACATATAATAGACGGTCACAAATTACGTCCAGACTCAGAACAACTATTTATGGGTCACACAAATAGTTGTCCACGAACTCGGACGTCATGGGACTCGAACCCGCGACACGCAGTGGCGAGGCGACTGTCTTAGTCGCTGCGCCACACGTGCAGTAGAAACTGTGGTCTGTTTGGTCCGATGTGAGTTTCATGGAAATAGGACTCACAAGCAAATTCTGGCCAATATCCTGTTTGGACCTCAAGCATCTTAATCTAAATCTATATTAATCTAATTTAACATCTCGTCATCTTCGCTGTTCCACTATTCACATAGGTTTGTCTCCCTCCTGCTGGTAGAAAATCCTCCATGTTCTCTTTGTCCCTTGGTTTGCCGCGCACCTCACATTACGCCAATGATAACTAAACATTTTGTAGTCGCGACTCGTGCCGGTACCTATACCACATAACCACGAACTAGTCGTACACAACAAATAAGTCTCTCAATTGCTCGGGAGGTTTGCTGAAGTTATCATATTGTGTAAGTTGTATCTAATACCTAACTACTCCACTGGAGAAACGAACGGAACAAGACGATAACAGGCAACCTAGTTAAGAAGTAGGTACCGGACACAAACAAAATTTTGATTAATCTGTCCTTTACATTGTCTGGTACCAAGTTGATATGTAACAATCTGTTAGACTAGACCTTTAACTCTGTAACTGAAATAATAAAAATGACTTTTTATCATCAAAACATAAATCGAAGCAGCACTGTATTTATAGACCTATGGCCAGGGGCTCTACCGGCTAAGTCGCCGAATATCATTTTCGAGAATGGCATTCAAATAAATAAATAAAGGTTAAAATGACTTAATCAATCGTTAAATCGGCTTCCATGACCACATGTGACGTCATAAATGGTCCGGAATCGATTGTCAACGTTGAAGCCGATTTAACGATTTATTAAGTCATTTTTAACCTTTATTTATTTGAACGCTATTCATTTCTATAGTGCGTATGGAAAACCAACACAAGTGGAGAGATCTCTTGTCAAAACTGAGACCGAGCTTTATATGAAGCCTAACACTGACCTGAGCACACTATTTAAACCAGGAAAATACCCGTTTGACTTGAAATTCAATCTTGAGATTTTGTCTTCTGTTGTTAAAATTCACCACCCGTAAACTAGACCTAGATGCCCTCTTTTACCAGTCCATTTGATTTATACTCGACTAATTTACTTGTTTAAATGATAGACGAATATAAGGTGCCCTTATAACAATAACATTAAATTATAATTTTAATTTAAAGAAGAATAATCAACTGGCCGGTTGGTGTTTTGGTTAGTGACTCTGACTATGCCAGAGGTCGTGGGTTTACGCGGGACTATATTATAGAATTCTACTTTCAGAATAATTTAAGTATAATAGTATGCCACTAGTATAAAAGAACTTCTAACGTTCAGAAGAAGTGTATTGGCAGTATTCTAGCCCAGAAGGAGATTGGTACACATTATGTATTGCAATCTCCGTCAGCAAATACTGGCGTATATGGAACTAATACTTATTGGAGACGGGTCCGTGGTTAAACTTCACTACGAACAGCATTCCGCTCTTTCGTATTTAACATCGACTGGTATAGATTATGTTTTGTATGTATTTACTTACGCATGATATGTTACACTGGAATCCGTCTGATATCTCCGATATCGGGGTGAATAATATTAGTATTAGTTACCAAGCATGAACCAAACAAGAACCATAGAAATACCTATGCTTTAAATAAAATGCTTTAAATAAAATTCATTCATTAGCAGAACTTTAACTTTTACCTAAATTAGAATAACATCGCTTAAACACATCATCATAACAGCTGTAAGAACTCCAATGCTGGACAAAACAAAGCAACAACAAAAGCTTCTCCCAAGAATCAACTTGCGCAAAAGTTGATGCAAGGAAATATCTAGCAAAGGACGAGCTGCAGCTTCTTTCAGAGTACTATGACTAACTTACAGCGATCGCCAACTTGTCTAACAAGCGTGGCGATTATGGCATATCCCTCATTCCTTGGGGAGGCTGTTGTCCAGCTCTGGGCGTAATTTGGCTGACATGATGATAGATAACACATTAGCTCCAGCAATTTTATTTGGTTTTCTCTATAAAAGTTTATATATGCATGTTCCAAATTAGTAATTGGGCCGGTAAGAAACATTATTCCACATCACAGACATAATCTATTATTTGAAATAACTATACAAAACCATGGAGATTAAACTTTTAACTTAAACGTGTTGGTCTTTGTTTAATTCTTATTTCCTATCTCGAATTGCGGTTTGAAACATTTCCCCCTTACTAGTGAAACAATAGAACAGAATATTGCCAAAGGGCACGTCAATGGGTATCTACCTATGTCATGTCAGTCAATGCTTTCGACATCTACGGAAAGTCAAGGGGTAGCTCTGATGAGATCAATCTACTACTCTATACGTATCTACTTACTTAGTTGTACGACTACAGATAATTTTGTTAACAATACATACTCCTATAATAAACAGAAAGTTACAGGTAAACGTGAGAGTAAAACCCTCCTAGTCTATGAGGGAACGTATCGTTAAAAGTCTGTAATACGTTTTATCTTAACCATACTTATGCATACTGTTTAAAATGTCTCTTAGTGATTACGAAATGGAAAATACAGAAATTAAGGCAAAGTTTCGGGGGGTGCCTCTTTTATGACGTGTTCTTATCTCTCGGGAGCGGCGCGTGTGGAGTGTGGAGTTACCATTCTATGTCTGCGAGCTAAAACTTTCACTCACAGCTTCGTTGTACAGTATTACGGTTGCACAAGGAATAAAATGCTTCGTTTCTATACCAGTGTGAACGCCATATAAATTGGCTGTTGTTGTACAAGTGGTACCTATTGTAGCACTGCTGCTTTGTTTGCGAGTGTCGCCGATATATCTCGAAAGTTTTGCGGTGCACCAACGCATCTCTACGAGCGCTGGTTATATCAGTTTATATCACAAATGATTAAAATGTACCACAAAAAATAAGTCAATGACAAAATAGGTACATTTCAATTCAATGGATTTCTAAATTCTTATTAATATTCAGAATATAGAGTCAAGTAAATTAGATTGAAAGTGAATTCACATCGAGTTGCCGGTGAATATTAAAAATAACGTGATTGGTATCGAAAACAGAATTGCTTTTAATGTAAGGTACATGCGAAGTGTTCGATGGAAAGGATTGTAATGTTTGCTTCAATTTCCTGAGCTGAGAGGCGCGCCTTGTATCTCATAGATTTAACATGTTTTGTTAGTGTTCTGTTCATTCATAAACTTTCTTTGCAATATGAATTGAAATGTGCTGGTTTTCTTTAAGCCATTCTCACTTGTGTTTTATGATTCAGTTTTTCGCGAGGCAATTTGTAAATAGCTTCCATTTCTTGTAAATTGTAGTTAACACAGAACATTTATTTTGGTGTTCTCTCTGCTATTTTTAAATGTTTTTAGCAAGCTTTTGCAAAATATTCTTTCTTCTTTATGTTATTAGTTCGTGTTTTCTAATAATGGTAATGTAGTGTGATAATTGTAGCTTAGTGTAAAATGCATGTTTGGTGCTTTTATAGAATATGAAGTATGAGAATTGAAAAGGCGAGCTAATTATTTTCTCTTATACAAAACTCACACTGCATTTGGTTAACTGTTATCTTATTACACTCGAATAAAATTCGGTATAGTAGTAAATGCTTACTTATTTCTGTTATTGTGTGTATGTCGTACAGAACTTATCCTTAAGGATCTTTTGTACTACCCTGTATTACTTTCAATATTATTTTAACTACGAAAAGTGCTATATTTGATTATCTTTTTAATAAAAGTTCAATTTAAAAATATAAATTTGTGTTTGGTTCATTTTCATGGCACATTATTTTCTTAATGTGAACAAATAGTGAGATAGGTTATGTAGCCTTTACTTATGATTACCCTCTCATTTATATAGGTTTTATAATTATGATTTTCTTGTGTAAACATATAACGTACGCCAAGAAAGGCAAAAACAGTTGAAAACTAAACTTTTACAAAATAACACGTAACCAGTCACGTGTTATTTTGTAAAAGTTTAGTTTTCAACTGTTTTTGCCTTCCTTGGCGTACGTTATATGTTTACACAGTAGATACTCACAATTTGCAATACCAAATAAATTAAAAACAAGCTCGTAGTAGACGATTCGGAGGGTAAGTCAGTTCGAGTTGCTTTTCCGAGTCGTCTACTTATGAACCTTGTGAATGTTGGTTGTGAGCTAGAGTAGCGACTTTTTTTTTCATAAATTTCCTTTGTCTATAGTAGATTTGTCAAAATTCAAATACCATTTTAATAAAGTTTATCCATGCATTGAAAAAACACGGATTCAGCTAAATACTGCAAGAAAAACTATCACTTTTCGTTAGATAGGTAGTCTAAAATATATTATGTATAATATATTTAAATTATACTGGCGTTGAGAGTTTTTGTTGTAATATGTAGGTACCACAAGATTGAATGACTGGGGTCCCCTAAGAGCCTTGAAAAATAAAAGCTAGAAACTTTTTTTTTTAGATCGTTTTGTGAGTAGCGTATACAGGGTTTAGGCAATTAGAGGCAACCCTCCAAATTGGATCTTTAGAATAAAATAAAAGTAATACTATATTTCTAAGTTAGTTCGTTAAATCCAATTGTAATGCAGCGTGTTTTATTGAAGAAAGCATCAGGTTTTTATTGCTTTTTAAGGTATCTTGCATCGTGTTCAATACCTATGCCTAATTAATTTTATAGACGCTCTGAGCCGGTTATTTTCACCGGCCCATAAGTCGGTTATCAAGCATCTAGCCACGCGGTCCGTCTATGCGTGCGTGACTGGGGTTATCCATATCCTATCATATTGTGGCGAGCGGTGGGTCAGGGGTAGTGTTGAAAATGACTGGAGTGACTGAATTAGACTGACTGTCATTTACAGTCAAATTGGTCAAAAATGGTCATTTTCAGTCAATTTGATTTCAGTAATATTTTAGTACCTTTTAAGTTTTTGTCGTTGATAAATGTCTACAACTTCTAAATTGAAACAAAAAAGTGGTTTTTATGAATTATAGTATTATTATATATACATAGTGTTAATCATGCGTGCATTTAAGACAAAATGGCAACGTCGCATCGCTTCCCGCATCGACTTTGATGTCGTCTTATCCTCTCATGATATAATACAAAATAAAACGTTGCTTCATTTAAACTTGCATATAAATTGGGTACCTAAATAAATAAATAATTGGGTGGTAGTCGAGAATAGACAATAATATTTGAGTCAAATTGACTGAATTTGACAGTAAATGACCGGTTATTTAAGGTTTATGACAATTGTGACTAGTCATATTCAGTCATTTTACATCTCTAGTCAGGGGATTGGAAATGAAACTAGTTTGAATCTAGTAGCATAGGAATTTTTATTGGCGTCGACAGTGACAGTCGATTCACCACTACAACACGGAACACACGTACTCAGAGTCCCGGCGACTAGTTCTTTGTTGAAGTAAACACGTAGCGCACTTCAGAAGGTACGGTACAGTTACAGACGAGCACAGTCAAAGTTAAAATCCTGACGTCTAGGGCACACTTCACACTGTGTAGGGTCACACTTGGCACAATTACTGTCACTGATCACTTGCAGCTTTCCACTCAGATTTCATCCTCTTATTTCGCATTCGATTTCACTTGAATTCAAACTAAAGTGTTCTGCTTTATCATTCTGGTTATATATCGCTAAATTGTTCCAAATTTAAAACATATCGTAAGGCAGATTTTTCTTGCTAGAAAATTCGCCTATATGACAGATTAAGAAAGGAAACATCTAATGTCAATTTTTACATTAAGAATTTAGCATGTCCTTTTCATCCGCTATGCTTTTTCCTTAGTTCTAGATAATACCTATCTAGAACATTCTAGCGCTGTTCGAAAGCCACCAATAACCCTTACTGGTTAGTACCAGTAAGGGTTATTGGTGGTTCGAAGCCCAAACGTGACAATATCATATTTATTATAATGCCAAATAATCTAACGACAAACAAATATTTCCTTAAAATATTTTAACTACATTTTACTGACAATACATACAAAAATTTAAAATTAGCATCAGCAGAATTCTATAAAGTGTGTTGTATTAATTATTAGATATAATAGACATTATCTGGTCATTTCAGAAAGATGATTTATTTTATGAACTACTTATTGCGTTTAATACTGGTCCGTGACAAACTTATGGGTAAATAAGGAAAAATCCCACCATTTCGATGAGTTACTGGATTGGAAACAGGAATGTAGTTCATGTTACATTTTTTATCGAGGAGTCGGATTAAGTGATGTGTTCTGTTTATTTATCGAAATTGCTTTTCCTATTTCCTTTCATGTTATTTTAACTATACTTCGTTCGATACTTTTCTAATATTGTTACGCCTAATTTGCCATTGTGTGCCAAAAACGAAGAAATAAAATTGACCGAATATATAAAGATAAGAAGAAAAGGTGATTTTTAGAAGCAGGTATTTTATTGCTCAATAGTAAACATTACACTATCTGATACTATTTAAATGGTGTAGCTAAAAGTATCTAGCCAAAGGAAACATAGTTGAAACATTAATTTGTTAAATATTCCAGAAATAATTGTATGTCTTCAAACTGAGGGCATTAATTGCACATATAAGTATAATGTTCATGTCAGCTGGAGGATGTCCACTTCTGGACAAAGGATAAGCGCGTCCGCCAAGCTTACAGTTGGCGATCGCAGAATGGTGGTCATAGTTAAGAGATGCTCGTGCTCCTGCCCAATCTCGGGACAATTTTAACGTCCTCTACGAGACGAGATGAGATGGTGATATCCATCGCAGACTTACACAAATGTGAAAAAGAATTTGCACGTCTTAAATAAGACTATATTATGCCATAATATACGCGAAAACATATTACCTCTTCATACTGTATCAATAATATAATGACAGTAATCGAAGCAAAATAAGGGTGCAAAGATCGATGGAAATTCGTTGTCTCTGCCTACCCCTCTGGGAAACAGGCGTGAGTCTATGTATGTATGTATATACTGCATGAATTGAGCCTATTAATAAAAAGCTCGAATACGCAAATTGACCCAAATCTTCAGTTCGATTAATGAAAAAAAAACAGTCTTCTTTAAATATGATGTTATTTTTGTTACCATGTAATTATAGAACTTCGTTAAGGAATTCTTTATGAAGTTTAATAATATTTTTAAGGATTTTAAGTATTAAAAATTACATAACATAGTTTTATATTATTTTTAAATAAACAGGCCTATCCTAAACAGGATATAAAAATATCCTGTTCTCATATAAAATTATTAAAGTAATAATAAAGAATAAACATTGATTTCAGCATTTAATATTGCTTAAATTTCTCAAAATTCTAACATATTCCTTCAGAGAATTATAGTAATAATATAATAATAATAATGTATTTATTTATCTCTTTCACAAAGGTTTGGTATACATGCGAGTATTATGTAAAGAAATACAGTGAACAAAATACCTATCATACCTTTGTGAGAGACTGGCGTCTATAGTAGGTAAGACCTGTGTTACAGATCACCAGGCTCCCACCTCTGGGTCACATCTTGGTGATAATTACAAATTATTGAAAATACTATGCACTTAATCTAAATATACTATATATAAAAATGAAACTTACTAATTACAATGTTTGTGTAGTGTGAGTGTGTGTGTGTGTGTTTGTGTGTGTGTTTGTGAGTGTGTGCAAGTGAGAATTTGTAAGTGAGTGTTTGTTTGTCCATTTAGCTTCCTTATGATGTACTATATTTAATTAGATCGGCATAGTTATCAGGTTTTCAGTATCATTGTATGATAAATTCTGCAACCACGTTGTTTACTTTACTTTTAATTTGAATTTATTCAAGAAGTAAATGGAAAGAATAGAGTTAATTTTGTTGTATAGATATGGGCCCAAATAGCAATAGAATCTGTGTGAAAGAGTCGTTCTGTATATTGTGTCAGCCTGGCAAATTATGTGCTTGCGGCGTTTTGTTGCGTTCATTAGCGGATCGTTATAAGTTTCAGAGTGACATTTGAGAACCATACCAGAAATAAAAAGCTGTCGTACCGTTAGGACATTGAACTTCTGGTATAGTTCAGCCGTTGGGTGTAGAATAGGCAAGAACATTGCCACTTTTAGAACTGCTCTTTGAGCTCGTTCTAACGTTATCAGGGTTGATTTAGCAGTACCGCCCCACGATGTAATACAATACGTCAAAATAGCTTGGCATAATGCAAGGTAGGTTACTTTTAGGATTTGAGTATCCGCGACGTGACGTAGGTTCTTAAAAATGTATATCAATTTTCTAGTTCTGGCTGCTAATAAAGTTACGTGAGCTTTAAAATTTAAGTTTTTGTCAATTATAACACCCAGATATTTAACAGTGTCTACTGATTGCAGTTCCTTACAGGTGCAACTATTGGTTGTATTTTGGTGATTCAAACATAAATGTGCAAATATAGGTATATGTGCATTAGGATTACTGTTATTCTTTAACGTGAATGCTATGTACTTGGACTTGTCAACATTCAAAGTAAGAAGATTGTCGTTAAGCCAGCTAGTAACGCGATTCATACCATTCTGTGCACATCTATATGTGTCAGCCCAGGATTCACCTCTAAAAACTAGGACAGTGTCATCTGCAAATGTGATAACTTTCCCATTAGGTAACTGAGATTGGCAAAAATCGTTGATAAAAATTAAAAATAGTGTTGGCCCAATAATGCTACCTTGTGGTACTCTTACGTCAATAGAAAGCTCATCACTATGCGCGCCACCTAACTGAACACACTGTGAGCGGTCTGTGAGGTAACTCTCAAAGAATTTTCTTTGTGTGCCACGTACACCCAAACGTTCCATTTTATCAATCAGTAGCGGGACAGAGACCGTGTCAAATGCTTTGGCCAAATCTAAAAATATAGCTATTACGTTTTCCTTCCTATCCAAGCTGGTTACAATAGCGTTTGTCAGTTCGTGAACTGCGTCATCAGTCGATCTGTTTCTACGGAAACCGAACTGTGACTTGGATAAAAGATTTTTCGTTTCTAAGTAATTAACAAGTCTTTTGTTAACAGCTTTCTCAATGATCTTAGAAAGAGCTGGTAAGATAGATATTGGACGGTAATTGTTGACACAGCCTCTGTCCCCATTTTTATGGACTGGGTGAATAAGAGCTCTTTTGAATGCCTCTGGAAAAGTACCTGTAGAGAAAGACAAATTACAAATATATGTGAGCGGTTCAATTAGGATAGTCCTATATCTTTTAATTAAATTGTTAGAAATGCCGTCTAGTCCAGCGGCACATTCATTTTTGAGTTGTGATATAATTAAATTAATTTCATCCGCATCTACTGGAGATAATACAAATGATTGTGTTTGAGTTACGTTATTAGT
Source organism: Pseudoips prasinana (assembly GCA_951640165.1). NCBI lineage: Eukaryota > Metazoa > Arthropoda > Insecta > Lepidoptera > Nolidae > Pseudoips > Pseudoips prasinana. Next base: position 19,316,750 of record OX621245.1, read on the forward strand.
GGATTCAAGAGAGGTCGGAAAGTTAGATACCGTTAATTTATTTGCTAAGGTCTTTCCAACATTAGCAAAATATTGGTTAATTGAATTTGCTGACTCTTTAGGGTTATTATTAGTTATTAGATGAGTTGTTGGGGTTTTAATACTGTTTGTGTATGTAATATTTTTGATAACTTTCCAAAGCTTTTTAGTATTATACTTAGCGTTATTGATTTCAGATTTTTCATATTCTCGTTTAGCATTTTTGATTAGTGAATTACAGAAATTACGATAGCGAACATAGGTTAATTTGTATACTTCATTTTTTGGGTATTTCTTTGTCTTCGCAAATAGTTTGTCCCTATTCCTCATACACCTTAACATGCCTTTTGTGATCCAAGGTTTAAGAATATGCTGACGTCTGGGGATAGTTGATAGTTTAGTGCAGATGTCTAATTTACTATTTAAGTAAGTAATGAGAAAAAGCACAGCCTCGTTGACATCCGTCATCGATAGTATTGGGTCAAGGTCTAGCTTAGTGAGATGTGCGTCAAGGGCTTCATAATCTACTTTTTTAATTACTCTAGTAGGTTTTGGACTGCTAGGTAGCGTAAGCAGGCTAAAAATGACACTGTAGTGGTCTGTAATGGTGGAGTGTACTACGAAACACTTCGCGGGAGATTTAGTCTTAAGGATGACATGGTCAAGGCAGGTGTGTGTGTGAGTAGGTAAACAATGAGCAGGTAACATACCATGTGCTGCCAAAAGTTTTAAATAATTTTCAGCTCTACCATCTTTGGATTCTGCTGATATATCCAGGTTTATGTCACCTGTTATAAAACATTCTTAAATGCGGATAATTTGGAGAGTGAACTATCAAGTGATTCCAAAAAATTTGCAGTGTTTCTTTCTCCTGGGCGACGATAGATAGCAAGAATAACAGTACTCCTATTAATTTTTATAATAAGACAGTTTGCATCCACGAGTAACTCTTCCGATATAATATAGCTATGTGCCGATTTGTAGTATACCACAACACCCTCATTTTGTGACTTATTATTTTTTGTAAACGCATAATTATAACCATCTAACTCTGGCACACAATCATTATTGTGTAGCCAGCATTCGGTCAATATAAGAAGATCCCAGTAGACATTACGGCTATGTAATAATGTTTGAAAATGCGGAAAGTTACAATGAATACTTCGAATATTCTGAACAATAACATTAAGTGACTTATTACTTGGATAAAGCACCTTAGTACTGATATTTTCCACCTCACATGCGGTGCTGCTGGCCAATGTCAAACCATCCAAATCTTTGTTCATTTGAGTATTATTTAGATCGAATTTTAGTGAATAAGTTTTTGACATTGCATAAATTAGGTTCGCCAGCAATGTTAATGAAATTAATGTGATATAAATATATAGTATGAACCAATATAAACTGGAAAAATATTTGATTGGATTGCTTGAATTTGGTTTTGTAAAATAATATTAACGCAGAAAATTGTATGCTGTCAGGGCGTAAAATAAAGTAACGTTCATGTAAGCGTGTTTTATGAATAATGCGGGTGTTGAGTAATTGAAAGTGTGAGTATGTAAGTTTTTGTTGTATAACATAATTAGAACAGTAAAATATAAAAACTAAAGTAATATTATTTGGTACATATTCTAGTCATTTTTGTGAGCTAATGTTAGCTATATCATCTTCACAGTCTATGCGGATAGGAGGTTGTCCTTCTTTGAGTCGCATAAACACCTTGCCGAATGCAGTCCAGCAGCTCGCCAGATGGTGTGTCTTTGTAAACTCCCGGGTCAATTGATACAGACGTCTAGTCCTGCTGGTTAAATTATCCGACACGTAAACAGGAACAGGGTTCCCTGGAATTTTAAGATGGCCAGTATTGATTTTTCCTTCATTCCCCTTATCTTTATTGAAGCTTATCACGGATTTAATCAGGTTTTCCTTTCGTAGGGCTGTCGTGAAATCTACTATGATAGGTCCAGGGTCTTTTTTAGTTCTAATCCTGAAAATATCACGGATTTCAGTTTCCTGGATCGTTTGGTTTACAGCTCCGCAAAGGCGCATAACATGAGTTTTTAAGTCCTCTTTTGTCTCTGGTTTAGCCAGGGGGATGTTACGAATTTCGATAGACGACGATTTAAGGCTTCTTTCTAACTGCTCAACCTTAGATTCCAGCGATTTTACACGGTTTATGTGAATAGAATTTTCTTTTTCGACCGCAGCAAATTTTTTTAGTAAGGAATCGTACTGGCTAGATAGAAATTTCAACGATGTCTGAGATTCAATATTTTGGTGTTTTATGGCTTCCATATCCTCTTTTAAAGCTCGGAATTCAGCTTCTTGTTTTTTCTGAATGTCACAGAGGAGCTTTTTAAGTTCAACGTTGGCAACATCATTATCTTTACTCTTGAGCCTCCTAGTGACATTAGAGTTTTCTGGTTAGTATATCGGAGAATAAAGAATATAATATTTGAATTCATATACATCAAATCGAAAATTCATTACAAATATGATAGCATACCAATACCATAATAAGGGATCTATAAAAACCGCCCAAGTGCGAGTCGGACTCGCGCACGAAAGGTTCCGTAACATTATCTATAAAAACGAGCAAATAATTTATGTTCGTTGTATGGGGGGCCCTTTAAATATTTATTTTATTTTGTATTTGTTGTTATAGCGGCAACAGAAATACATCATCTGTGAAAATTTCAACTGCCTAACTATCACGGTTCATGAGATACCTGACTGGTGACAAACGGACAGACTGACAGCGAAGTCTTAGTAATAGGGTCCCGTTTTACCATTTGGGTACGGAACCCTAAAAACTACGATGATATGGTTAAATTGATCAGAAATATTAATTATGTAGGTCTGCCTAAATCCAAAACTATTAAGTATTTGAAGATGGTAAAAGCAAATTACAAGATCTATATAATTTTCCAAGTGCCACATGGACTCGTGTAACTAATTACGCATCACCCTTACACGTAAAAAATATTTAGTTCCACTAGAAACACGATCGTTTTTTTTTTCACTTGGACTTTACAGTTAGCCTTTTAATGAGGACGCTTTAATTGCCTTATTTGACAATAAGGGGGTCACACCGAAAGACCGCATTGCTAAGTTTGATATTGCAGGATTCCTTCATAACTCTACTATGTAGAAACATATATTACTTTTTATATATAATAGCAAGGCAAACGCGTAAGTATAAGTGATTACATGATCACAATTTACATACATTATCAATGGCAATTATTTAATTTAACAATTTAGAAGTATTTGTTTGGCTTTTTAAACCTAAGTCAAAAACAAGGCTGCATAAAAAGAACTGTTTTTTCACGACGCTCCACTTGAACTAGTAGTTGGAAACTTTTATAGTAATCAATGCGAATTTGATCAAGCATTGTCTCACATGACTGGGGCTATATTTTATTATCACTGCACGGCGGCTCACTATACGCGTCGCTTGCATACTGCAGAGCCATTCTACGAGGCAACTATTTCCATCACGACTTGTGCCAAATTGTTCAGTGCCATACGTTATGCTTAACTATTAAACGATCAATATTTGTTTACAATCTGAAACATAATTGGGATGTTAAAGGTCTCAATCAACCCATGAAACTAATAACTTTCAACCTGTATGGACTGTGGATAACTTAGTCTACGAATCGTTCTAGATGCCCAACAAGGCCCTGACATATCGTAAAGACAGTTGCCTCACTTAAAAGCCTGTCTCAAATAATGAAGGGGCTGAGCTAGCAAAGCGACAAATACCCATGTCCCATTTCAGCGTCACTAACGAAATCACTGAAAAGCACACAAGTGTAGGTACGGAAGTGTAGGTGCTTTTCCACCAGCGATGGGCTATGCAGTATGCTGTGAGTATGTGAAAGTTGAGCTACGACACTATTTGACCGTTTCCACGGATGCTAAGCTATGTAAAGCGGCGAGAAATATGTGCAATGAAGATGAGCCGCCGCGAGGAAGCTGTGCGAGCACCTACTTTAGGTACTCTGCTCTGCACATGGCAAGACCACTCGTTGTGTTGTGTACGTTGGTCTAGTGGTTAGTGATTCTGAGTGCTAAGCCAGAGTTCGTGAGTTCGATTCCCCGTCAGAACAAATCTTTGTGTCATGAGCAAGATTGTGATTACTCCGCATGTGATCTTAGTGTGATGATATAATTACCCTAGGAACGCGTGCTGTCAGATGGATGTACAATGACGGATGTGCAAATTCCCTAAAATACATTTATGATTAATAACTTCTGGTTTAAAATAATGTAATTGATTTCTCATCAAAAGAATTTTTCTACGAATTATAAAAAAATGAATTATCAAAATCGATTCACATCATACGGATAAATCGCGTAACATGTACACAAAAGTGAAAAAGAAACAGTCAAATATATAACCTCCGTCTTTTGAAGCCGGTTAAAAATAACTAAGTTACGAATAACAACAATGCTTTTGCTATAATTAAATATTCTCAATACTACACTCTAAACATTAATATTTTAATAGATTCTTAACAATATTATTTTTCTATCTAAGAAATTTAAGGTCAATGGGTTTACTTATAATGATTTAATTTTAATAGAGCAAACGTGGTGCGAATTAAAAAAGCTGGAATTAATTCAAAAAGACGGCTTTAACTAGTCAACAATCAATTTATTATTTCTCGAAATTATTTCTCTTAGTAGCAGTGAATAACCAATTGGGAAACATTTATACCATTCCTCAGAGGCGACCTTGGAAAAATGACATTATGTACGATGAGGATTGAGGACCGCGTAAACGATTCTTGATTTTTCAAAACGGGTTTAAATCACATGGTGCCTTATTCGAGACTGCATGTAGAGCATTTGCGTCGCTACGCATAATATCTAAGCTTTCTCTTTCAAAAAATCTGTTGTTTGTCTGTCTGGCCGGGGTAGAGCTGTCACTGTCATGGTACAAAATGATACGGCGTTTTTGATAATTTCTTCGGAGTTTTGCATTCGTTTCCAATAAACAAATGGTTGTGTACTAACAGCTATTCACCGTACAATAACCTCCTCAAGCGGCAGTAGTTGGATACTGTAACTTTGTCCAGTTTTATTAAAAAAGTAAAAGCCATCCGCAGACCCGACAGACCGCTTCCTTTGGTTGGTTTCGGCTCATCTCATCATATCAGCCGAAAGACGTCCACTGCTGGACAAAGGCCTCCCCCAAAGATCTCCACAATTGCCGGTCTTACGCTATCCGCATCCAGCGATTTCCAGCGACCCGCACATGATCATCGGTTCATCTTGTAGGGGGCCTGCCCACGCTGCGTCTTCCGGTTCGTGGTCGCCACTCGAGAACCTTTCTGCCCCAGCGGCCGTCAGTTTTACGAGCTATGTGCCCTGCCCACTGCCACTTCAGCTTGGCAATTCTAACGGCTATTGGTTCGCCTGCGGATCTCATAATTTCTGATTCGATCTCGCAGGGAAACTCCAAGCATAGCCCTTTCCATTGCTCTTTGGGTGACCTTGAGCCGCCTGATAAGGCCCATAGTGAGCGACCACGTCTCCGTTCCGTAAGTCATCACTGGCAACACACACTGGTCGAAGACTTTCGACTTGAGACACTGCGGTATTTGGGACGAGAAGATATTACGTAGCTTCCCGAACGCCGCCCAGCCGAGTTTGATTCTACGATTCATCTCCTTCTCGAAGTTGGACCTACCTCGTTGGATGGTCTGTCCTAGGTAAATATAGTTCTCTACAACTTCGAGTGCAGAGTCTCCAACCTTAACAAGAGTGGCTGCAACATAGATGTTCGACATGATTTTCGTCTAATCAATGTTCATTTTCAGACCCACTTGTTGAGAGACTCTACTGAGGCCATCGAGCATCGTACCGAGGTCGTCACGGGTCTCAGCCATGACAACTATATCGTCGGCAAATCGAAGGTGGGTGATGTACTCGCCATTGACATTGATGCCAAAGCCTTTCCAGTCCAGAAGCTTGAAGACATCTTCCAATGCAGCGGTGAACAGTTTCAGAGATATAACATCTCCCTGTCTCACACCTCGCTGCAAGTGGATAGGTTTCGAGTTCTGGTCCTGGAGTCGCACTGACATAGTGGCGTTTTCGTACAAACACTTTAACACCTCGATATACCGGTAGTCGATTTGGCACCTTTGGAGAGACCTCAGTACGGCCCAGGTTTCGATCGAATCAAAGGCTTTCTCATAGTCCACAAACGCTAAGCATAATGGCTGGTTATACTCTTCGGTCTTCTGTATAACCTGCCGCAGCGTATGTATGTGGTCTATGGCACTAAAGCCTTTACGGAAACCGGCTTGTTCGGGAGGCTGGAAGTCGTCAAACCTGCGAGCGAGACGATTCGTAATGACCCTTGAAAACAACTTGTAAACATGGCTCAGCAGAGTGATGGGTCTGTAATTCTTCAAGAGGGTTTTATCGCCCTTTTTGAAGAAGAGCACCACCACACCCCTGTGCCATGCTTGTGGCGTTTGACCGTTTGAGTGACGATTCTGCCATCCTCAGTCTTCAGCTTCGTCAGTTGGCTCTGTCCAACAGACAGTTCTCTTGCAAACACTTTGGAGCCTTTGTTCCGCTCAATGGCTTCTTTAATACAATTTGTATTAAATTGGCGCGTGTCGCGAGTCAAAGACTTTGAGATCTGTCTGTTGAGCTGCCGGTATCTGGTAGCATCATCAGAGGATGTCAGAACCATTTTCCGTCTTTCGTCCATAAGCTGCAGGGTATAGTCGGACATCTTTTTGGTTCTGTTTGTACGGTGGGCCTTGAAGACCTTAGACCCAGCCGTATGGACAGCTTCTACGAGCTTGTCGTGGTATGAGTCCACTTCCTCGCAATCTGCTAGGCATTCGAAACGGTTTTGCAGTTCGAGCTGAAAGGTTTCAGGGTTTCTAAGTAAGTAAGTAAGCATTTATTTGCATAAACATGTGTACACATACAAAAAATATTATTGCATGCAAGATGTAGTAGACATTATTATGTTCAGACATGTTTGCTTTACAATAGCGTGCAAATGTGTTATAATAATATTAAAGGTTTTCAATTTAAGAATTATTATTTGAAAATCTAAAAATTACATTACACAAAAAAATCTATTCAATAATAAATATATCATAAAATTAAAAATAATATGTCAAAAATAATATGTCAAAAAATAAAATACCAGTAAAATAAATGTCAAAAAATTATGAAAAGTTGATTAAATGTCAGGTTAGAACTTATCAACTAGAAAATCTGATGTATTATAGTAGGCTTTTTCAACTAAATGTGATTTAACTTTTCTTTTAAATATAGTGATTTCTTTCCAATCTTTTGGTATTTTATTAAATATGACTGGAGCCATGCAAAGAACACTTTTGCGCATAAGTGCAGACCTAGCCGGGTTCAAACATAACTTACTGATATCACGTCTATTTCGGGGAACTACATCTGCCACTCGTGGAAATAAAGTTGGATTGGTCTTAACAAATACTAAAACCTCATATATATATAGAGACGGCAGAGTCAATATTTTGTACTGCTTAAAATAAGATTGGCAGCTATCAGTCATATTTAGTTTAAACATTGCTCTGAGGCATCTTTTCTGAGCTTTAAAGACAATGTCTTTGTTTGTAGAGTTGCCCCAGAACATGACGCCATATCTAAGTACAGATTCAACCAGTCCGTAAAAGGCAGTAAGAAGCGCATCAATACTAAGTGTTCGCGACAGGGTATATAAAGCATATGAACTGCTGCTTATTCTCTTGCTTATGTTCTCAATGTGTGCCTTCCAATTAAGAGCTGTGTCTATAGTTAGTCAATATTAGAATTTATGTATGTCGAGCGTTGGCTGAAATGCATTATTAGGGTTTTATTAATATTTATTTTTAAATTATTATTATCTAACCATTCTATAATCGCTATTAAAGCATTATATATGTCATTTTCAAATGTATCTTTAGATTTACCTGTCACAGCAACTGTACTATCGTCTGCGAAAAGTGTCATGGGATGTTCAGTCGCTCTAAAAAAATCGTTAATGTAGAGCGTAAAGAGAAGGGGTCCTAATACGCTTCCTTGAGGGATTCCGTACACGACTCTACATTCTTCCGATGAGAATATCACTTCCCAATTTTTTTGGTTAAATCTACTTATTTGTGTTATCTGTTTACGATTATTGAGATAAGATTCAAACAGCTTCAGTATATTACCTCTCACTCCATAGGATTCCATTTTCTTAAGAAGAATATTATGCTGAACATAATCAAATGCCTGAGTCATGTCACAGAATATAGCTGATATTGGAGTATTTTTATCCATATTTTTTAAAACAACTTGTCACCACCATGTCAGCACTATGGTCGGCATTGGAGACATGATATTCTGTATGTAAATCCTTTCGGAGCAAAAATAAAACTTGTAAGGAATTTATTCGATTTAAGTTCACACGTGCACTTTAGGTTAATAAAACCACAGCCATACAATCCTTGCACGAGTGTTATTAATCTTTATTGCATAGCAACGAGAGTCGCTATCTACTTAAACTTGTCTTGACGAAGCCCATTGTTAAAACAACTTGCAGAAAATCATACACGGCCATATTAATTGTTTTGTTTGCCCTGAATCCCTTCTGCTCGTTGCATAAAATATTGTTTTTTTCGAGGTATGTGTTTAATTCACTACAGAAATACTTTTCCAAAATTTTCGAGAATATCGGTAGCAGGGAAATGGGCTTGTAGTTTTCCAATTTCTCTCTGTCCTGTTTTTTGAATAATGGTTTAATTATTGAGGTCTTAAGAGCATCTGGGAATTTACCTTCACTAATGCTCAGATTTATTATGTGACTCAAAGGACTACATATTTTATGGGCAACTGCTTTAATTATTTTTGTACTTATTCCATCATAACCCACACTATTCGTATTTTTAAGTGTTATAATTATTTTCAATACGTCGTGTGGCAAACACGGGGCCATGAACATAGAGTCTTTTTTGCTGGAAATTTGATTTCTTAATGACACTCCTGAATTTTTTATTGGTTGAATCTTATCTATGAAATAGTTATCAAATAAATTAGAATTTTTTTTTGGATCCGTAATTATTATATTATCTACTTTCAGTTTAGATATAGTGGTTTTTGGTACATTTAATTTAGTTTCATTGATTAATTGCCAAACGGTTTTAGCTTTATTATTTGACGTTTTAATCTTGTGATCGTTCTGAGCGCGTTTAGTCAAATTATTTTTTTTTTAATCGTTTCGAATAATTTATTAGTTTCGTCTTATTCTGGTGCATAGGTTTTAGTCTATATTCCCACAAAAGTCGGCGTTTTTTCTTACTACACATTTTTATGCCTCGCGATATCCATCTACTACTTTTATTTATTTTCCCATAGATCGTTTTTTCAGGAAAACACTGGTCATAAAGTTATGAAAACATTTCAATAAAAGTATTATAAGCTAGGTTAGTCCCATGAGATTCATATACATCAGAAAAGGACAGACTACTAATATACGAAACAAATTTATTAATGTTTTCCTTACTGTAATCACGTCTGGTAATTCGCCAACTGTTAAAACAACATACTGTCTTAATTGGGCACTTAAGAAGCTGAGCAGTGTGATCAGATAGAGCTAGTTCTAATACCGTGGCTTTACATGGCTTATGAAAATTATGCGCAAAATTGTCTATACAAGTCTGGCTTTTTAGTCATGTAGGCTGATTAAGTGCAAGTTTTAAATTAAAATTTAACAATAAGTTTGCAAATTCAATAGATTGTGAATTTTTTTTCAGGATATCAATGTTAAAGTCACCTGCTAATACTATATTTTGAAAACATTTTTTCATTAGCTCTTTTAATAAATGTTCAATCTTCTCAAAACACGCATTAATATTGCTTGAATTCGGTACCCTATATATACAAACAATAGCAGTCTTATAGTCAAGTAATTCAATGGCACAACATTCAAACATGCCAGTAGATGAAATTTTCACTATTTTAGGCAGCTCCTTCCATCGAAGACCATTCTTGACAAGGATACAGACGCCTCCTCTCTTGCTTGCTGGTCTACTGAAGCAAGCCGCTAAGCAATAATTTGCTATATTGAGATGTCTTTCAAAGCCTTCCATCATGAAATGTTCGCTAATGCATAGAACATCCACATTTATGTTTTTTTCAATTAACTCTTGAAGACAAACTGTGAGAATATCCGATTTGGATAATAAGCCAGCGATGTTTTCATGCATAACATAAACATGACTAGTCAAGAAAAAAATTGGTCATATTATTACCGTTAAATTCTTCAGTATTTTGCTTACTCAAATTTGATAAACTATTTTGTAAATTCAAATTATGTTCATTAGTTTCTGCTTTCAATAATTGTTTGTCAATATTATGCGTAATGTCTTTGATTAAAGTTGATAAATCTTTAAATATTGTTCGAAGTCCAAAATTATTTATCATTCCTGTCCATTTGCTAAACATGCTGTAGTCATTTATAAGATTAGCGTTACTATCTATGAAGTATGTATGTCCATGAGTCAATATATCAAGACGTAATAAATGATTGAATGTCTCCACTCTCCAATTAAATAAGCTTGTAAAATTTGCTAACTTATATGTTGGTAAACAAATAATGATATTTGTATTTTGGCTGTCTTTTAGTACTTCTCGTATAAGCAGAACAATCCTTTCATAGTTTTTAGACGATTTAAAGTCCTCTGGACCTAATAACATGATACAAAAGTCATTCATAGTGAGGTCTTCTAATTTCCGTTTTATTCCGTATAAAAGCTGTTCAGTTGTAGCATTTGGTGAGATGTAGTGGCATATCTCATAATTGTTCTGAAAAGTGTCCTCGGCTATAGAAAGAATCTTATTCCTGTTATTGGTGCTTAAAATGCATATTTTACTTTTTGATATGGCAGTTCTAAAATAAGGAAACTCCGTGTAAGTTGAATTTGTTTGTTCCGAGTTATTGTTCTTTTTTTAAGATTAATTGGGGCATATTTTTGTTACAGTTTGTTATAGATGTTTGTAGATCTTCGGTTTCCTTAGGCTCTTTTTGATTTTTTGTACTGCTTTGTGAATTTGTTTTCTTGTTTGGTGTAGTGGTTTTGTTTTTAATCGGACTATTGGTGATTTTTCTGTAAAGGCTATTTTTTTATCAATTCCTGGTTATTTTTTTTTAATAGTATCTTTAGAGAACTAAAGATAACTTCTCGATTTCCGAGTGTGCGCTTTCTAATTCTGAAGATAGCTTTTCGATGTAACTCATTAATATTTTTATTTGATCGTCGTCTTCGTCGTCGGATACTTCTGGCATGCTATTCGTAGTACTGTTTAAGGTTTGTGAATGTGCTATACTTTTATTTATCGATGAATCCGATCGTGTTCTAGGTTTCCGGAATGTTATATTCTGTAGGAAGTCCATTTTTATTATTTATGAAAGCAAATATAATTATTATATAAATAATGTCGAAAAATTTTTGCTATTTGCTGGGCTCGAACCGTCGACCTCTCGGTGATACCGTCGTTTAAAAGGCGAACGCATAAGCCGCCAGGCCAAATGCATTAGTATCTTTGGTGAAAAATTAGGCCACTAGTTGCTTTTTACTAATTAGCGCAGTACATCGATGACCTTGAGAAGTGAAAGGTATGTTGCGGTCGGTCGTTGACCTACTTATTAGTCACACGCTCATAACACTTTTTAACGACTTTTAGAGTAAATGTTTGCACTGTTTTTTGCCAATTACACTTGATTTTGTTTATGCACTGTTTTGAATTTTTATTAAGTTATTGTTGTTTTTGTAATTCACACGTTGATATAACTTTTCCGTCAAAATATACACTTTATACTAGCTTTGCGAATTTAAAAATGTTCGAGTTCACTGATACACATACGTTCGCCGCGGGGGTCGCGGGGGAACTGCAATGTTTCGGATGTGGATGGGTAAAGGTCGGAGCGTAGACTTTATCAGTCGGGACCTCTGGAGCTTGAAATTTAGGTTCAATGAGCCTCTCACCAGTCTGTGATCGCTCCCGGTTTTAACCGTATTGATCACTGAGACGTCATTGAACATCTGTCTACTCGTCGACAAGATAAAGTCTATCTCGTTTTACCATCGGGGCTTACCCAGGTCCATTTGCGGTTTTCCGGCTTCTTGAAAAAGGAGTTCATCATAAAGAGTCCCTCCTTCTCCATGAAGTCGGCCAACATTTGGCCCCGGGGATTCCGGTCTCCAGTTCCAAATTGCCCCACTCTCAGCTCATTCCCGAATCGTTTACCCAGCTTCGCGTTAAAGTCCTCCATGACCACAGTGAAATAAGAGTTCGAGGTATGTATGGCTCTAGAAATATCCTCATACATGACCTCAACCTCATCGTCGGAGTGCGTCGAAGTCGGCGCGTAAACCTGTAAGACCTTCAACGAATACCGCTTGGTAATTCTGAGTATAAGGTACGCAACCCTAGTCGACACACTCTCGATTTTCACTATGTTGTGGACGAGGGACTTGTGGACTATGAACCCAACACCAGTTGGTCGCCCTCCCGGAAATAGAGCAGATTCCCGGATTTCAGGATTATCGTGTCCTCCTCCTCTCTTCGGACTTCAGATAATCCTATTATGTCCCAATGTAACCTGCTCAATTCTTCCTCCAGTTCGATCATCTTCTCGTCGGTCCGCAGTGTGCGTGTGTTGTATGTTGCCAGGGCCAGAGGTCGTCGGTTTTGGTAACGCGGAATCTGCCGGGGATTCTTAGCACCCCCTGCCCTGCCGTAACCACGGCTGTTACCACGGCTGGGAATAGCAGGGCTGCCGGGGACTGGGGGCCGCGGTTTTGTTGTGTCCATAATTTGGGAGGATATGCCATAATCGCCACGCTTGGCAGGCGGGTTGGCGATCGCAGTAGGGTAGACATGGTACTCAGGAGAACGCTGCTGCCCGTTCTCTGGTATATATTCCCTCTGCTCGGCTCGGCTCATCTGGTAATACCAAAATACTAGATTGCTGCTTTATTTTAAGATCCTAGGTATAAATCTATGTTTTGTCACCAGTCGTTATGTCCTACACCAAATTCGACGTCCCTTTGTCGAATCTGGCAAGGATGGTATTGCACTAAGACGTGATGTTGAGCATTTATTGTTATGACGGGTCGATAGCGTTTTTCACACCTAAATGTTTTTGTAGGATTGATTGTGTTTGACTCATGCTTATATACTCATATAGGCAATAGATGCTTGAATGCAACGGTTGGTCACATACCTATCTGTTACGATCATACGGTATACGGAATAAATGATTCCGTGGTTCACAGACCGCGTTCGAATTCTGCAAACAGTCGACTTGCATGGTGCTCGCCAAAAGGTTGAAAGCGAATGACAGTCAACTGAGGCGAAAAAATACACTCGTAGGTACACTGCCTCGTAAGTTGATGCGCTATATTGAAAATGGCAAATACATGTAACACATACTTACGATTCAAACGTTGTAGTTAGGCTTGGAATATTAATAAGTAAAGTGGTCAGTTCTAAATAGTGGACATTTTAGTGGGTTCTATGTATGATCAAGGTACTTAAATTAAAAAGGGATGGAATATATTTTTTATTCCAAAGAAATACAACGCTCATACTATGGACATACATTTCGGTATTGCGAGGGTAGTTTTTCTTCTCTTATCCACTTTTATCAAATCGAACTATCTATCTGAAACATATTCAAAATTCTATGGTTATAATTGAAACAAGGTCTTTTAAAAAGGATACAAAAACAAAACAATTGTAGCTGGTAAAATAAATAAAAACACATTTACAACAAACACATCGTAGCATTCAACAATATATTTACTATTAAATACCTGATTCAGTTTAAAAGCATTGGGCTGAATTCGAATTTCGTAATTTCAGTTACACGTAAGTGTTCTCAGATTCATTACAAGTGAGGTTCCCAGTAACTGAAATAATATAGAAGCACAATAACTGCCCCCTAAAGTAATAAGGATTCTTCCATTTATCAGTAAACATAATTCGTCAAAAAAATAGGCAATGGGCCTGGGATCATTTGCGTATTAAGATTCAAATATTTTTCAATTGATACTCTACTTTTTTAAGATGAGCGCAGCGTACCTTCTACGAGTATAGTTAAAATGTATTTATTTATATCTTATATGATTTTATTTATTGTTGGACTGTTCCGCAATTTAATCGGGTTTAGTTTAGGTATTATAAACCGATACGCAACAGACCGTGTGGTATCTGGACGTGTTTCTGTAGAGAGAATTAAAAAACCGGCCAAGTGCGAGTCGGACTCGCCCATGAAAGGTTCCGTAGCAGCATAAATTTCAGTATATTAAATGAAAGGTAAATTGCGGTTTACGATTTATGACGTATTAAAAAAAAACTACTTGCTCGATCTCGTTCAAACCAATTTTCGTTGTTAGTTAGCATAGTAATGTACATCATATATTTTTTTTAGTTTTATCATTCTCTTATTTTAGAAGTTAGGGGGGGGGGGGGGGACACTCATTTTACCACTTTGGAAGTGTCTCTCGCGCAAACTATTCAGTTTAGAAAAAAAAATATAATAGAAACCTTAATATCATTTTTAAAGACCTATCCATAGACACCCCACATGTATGGGTACGATGAAAAAAATATTTTTGGGTTTCAGTTCTATGTATGGGGACCTCCCAAAAATTATTGTTCTTTTTCTATTTTTGTGTGAAAATCTTTAGTCGGTTCACAGAATAACTGAAACTTACTAAGTTTCAACAGTACAGCTCTTATAATTTCGGAAAAAAGTGGCTGTGTCGTACAGACGGACAGACAGACAGACAGACATGACGAATCTATAAGGGTTCCGTTTTTTGCCATTTGGCTACGGAACCCTAAAAAGAGCTCATTCTTTTGAACTTTTAATGATTATTAGATTGATTATGGTCAACTTATGGTCTTATGGTCAACGTACTTGTAAGGTGTACGTAGTAGTCCGCTCCATACAACCTAGCAACTCTGTTAAGAAAAAATAAAGTTATTTAGGTCTTCAGTTGTCGTGAAAACTAGACCGCGTAACTAATTGTTTGAATCGACGATATCAGAAAACTTGTATGTAAGAAACATGGTTCCACATTTCCTGTAATATTAATGAAATCGTTTATCAATAACAACGAAAGATTGAGTGGTCTTTGAACATGTTAAAACCATTGTCTATTTTTGAAAGTGTTGCTATATTTAATATTTTTGAAAGTGTTTATGAAGGGGCCGGTTGGGATGGTTGGTAAATGCTTGCCTTTCACACTACAGGTCGTGGTTTGATTCCTACCCAAGACAGATACATGTGTGCATGAACATGTTTGTCGTGATTCTGGGTGGAGAAAAGTAGTATATGGAATATATCAGTTAACTGGTTTACATTGCACAAGCTCAGTTTAGTTTGGGGTCAGATGGCCGTGTGTGAATAATGTCCCAGGATATTAGTATTATTATATTAAGCATCCATAATAAATATATGTAACATCTTTTAATAACAAATCCCAAGGGCAATCATAAATTCATCTTGTAATATTGCAAACTTAACGAAGTATTATTTATCAAAATTAAAACCTAATATCAAAGCGGTTGAAATAACATCAAAACATTGAAAGTCTAATAAACGTTTTAAACCAATCAGGCGTTAATTTCATTTGGTGACAATGAAAGTGTTTGAATAAGCTGTCCATTTGCGGCGTTGTCGCGTCGCGTCGCACGCAGTCAGCGGAAGGCTCGTTAATGGGTCCTTCTCCGCCACCTGTCAGATGACTGTCTGTGCCTGTTCTGGATTTGTACCCGGACACAACACTTTGTAAAGTTACTTCACTCTTTCAATATTGAGTTGAGTAACAACCTAGGTAGTAACCAACCTATATTGCCACTAGCTTAACTATATTTTCCCTTCAATCATCTGAAAAGATAAGGTCTGTCCAGATGATGAAATTGATCGAGAAATGTAGGTAAAGTGACAGCAGGTGCGGCCCGAGTATAAAGATATTTTATGTTTACCACTGATGACAATGGCAATTTCGTCAAGACATATTTGTAATTAAACTTTTAAAGTAATACATTTAAGCTTTACCGGCTAAGTCGCCGAACATCGTTTTCGTGAATGGCCTTCAAATAAATAAAGGTTAAAAATGACTTAATCAATCGTTCAATCGGCTTCCATGACTACATGCGACGTCATAAATGGTCCGGAATCGATTGTTAACATTGAAGCCGGTTTAACGATTGATTAAGTAATTTTAACATTTATTTATATGAACACCATTCACGAAAACGATGTTCGGCCACTTAGCCGGTAGAGCCCCAGGGTTTATACCTATATTTTTGGGTAAAGCCCTACAATAAATCCTCTCAGGTTGTCATCAGGTATTAGTCACTTTTATACCCATCATTACGACAATATTCGCATAGTATATCGCTTAGAAACTTCAGTACTGATTTGCGCAGAATTAAAATAATATGTAATCTAATATCCAAGTTTACGAAATATTTAATTTTGCTCTTCTTTCTTTTCAATTTTTAGGCGTATTCCAAATTTAAATGAACAAATGCATTTTTTGAGCATTTAGCTAAATGCTCGAAGGGTAAAGCCAATGCTTTCCATGTTCAGTCATGGTTAATTCTGTCAGGTTGTAGCAAATTGATAATAAATAACTCTTTTTGTAGGGCGCAGTATGCCACCATACCATCTTTTCGTAATAAGAGCCGCTAATGTTTGTTAATTACAACATATAACATTTTGTTCTAGTTTTAGTTCAGTGACCATGTCGGAAATTCATGAATTTTAAATTAAATCTTTTATTCAATAGAGAAACTCTCGTCAAACTAGCAAAAAAACCATTTGCCTCCAACTTTTCAGCTAGATTTCATTTTCGAAGCGCTCGCGCTCACCCACAGTTCAATGGAATTCTGAATTCTATTCCGAACCAGTGTTAATGAATTCGCATAATGAAACTCTAAACTGGTTTTTTGATTTCATCCAATTTAATCGTCACACTAGATGCAAAGGTACTTATTTGGGATCGTGCTCGGTAGTTCCAATACAGATGCTTATTTCACAAAACTTGGCTAAACTGTCCCGTCCACGAGGCGTGTAGCAAGTTTTCGACATGTTACTGAGATCGCATTTCGTATTCATCAAACATCCATTCTAGTCTCAATATACGTGCCAAAACTTGGTATCGCCTTGGGGTTCATCTTAGTTCCCGCAATGGGTAGAACTTGTGAACTCAGACTAGCGAACTCTAAGACCGCTTGTTTACAGCTTTGAGCAAGGTCAACATGGATTTTGTCAAGACACACTTTCAATAAGAATAGTCTGTTACAGCGAGCTATAAAACAATACAAAATATGATAGACTTTATTTCAATTGAACATGCTGTACAGTATAGTACGGTAATAAAATTGGCAGAAATTTTCTGTATTTAATTACCATACTAATATAGTATAGTAATTAAAAACTTACTTCATGACCAACGCCAATGATGGAAGATCTGTAATGTCTAAATCCTAGCGGCGGCGCGGCCGTAAGCTTTTTGGTTGGGCTGCTGTACCAAGAAGGTTAAGGGATTGATCCAAAAATAAATAATAATAAATATTTTGTTTTTTTGGACTGATTGTCAGAAAATGATAGAGTCAATCATAGAGTTCATTAATCAATTTGCACTGAATTTTATGAAACGTAATTCAAACAGCACTATACATTAGTTTATTTTTGGTGACTAGGTGTAACAGCTTAGCCTAACAATAGACATATGAAAAAGGTAAGCAACATGAAGTAACATAGGCTATAGTATATTTTAGATACTTTTGTGTATATTCACGTGAGAGCACTCCTATAAACAGATTCGCGGGCAGCCATATAATAAATGAGAAGGGTACGAGGGAAAACATGGGCTTACAAATATAATCAAATAATTCGATATCAAGTTACACTCCCGGGCTTTTGTCTGCAAAAATATGAAACAAGCAATGAACTGTGAAGCAATTTCGCGTAGTATTTGGTGATTTTTTATGAGACCACAGGTGTACTTTATAGAACGACTTTCTGTTCCTTTTAATGCTTGCCAATACGGTACAATTCATGTCTATGTTTCTCTATTTACTCCCATCAAGGACGAAGGAGGTTATAATATTATTATATTATAACCTCCTTCGTTAAATCCAACAAAATATGGTGGATTAAGTATCGTGCAGTACTCACATTAACTGTGTAATTGTGCAGTGTATCTAATATAATTATAAATATAATGTTATAAATTGTATTCTTATAAAAACAGCAAATGAATTGTTACGTAATTTAATTAAACAAATAAGTCTAAAGTAAGTTTCAAACAACAAACTTTTATAAAGTCGAAAAGTATAAAAATAGACACCGTCAAAATAAGATAATGATATTGCAAAATTTAATAACTTTGAACGATCCATTATCCAAATTATGAATACTCGAAGAAGTTATCTATAAAACCTATTAAGCAAAGTCTACTTAACCCTTCAAGTGATAAGTTTATGATCAAAAATAATATAGTTTTATTACAAATATATATTAAAATTGTGACGACGATATTACTATAACATATTCTCGCAGAATTATTAAAAAAGTTTATTGTAATAACTTGAACATTATGTTTTTATCTTTTGGCAAAGTATATGACAACCATTATACATTGAGTCAGCTTAAAATTTTTTGGTGAATAAGTTTCGCCCGCAAGCCATTCGTGGCATTTTCCCTGGCTGAAATAAAACATTTCGAATCCGATTTAAAGTGTGTGGAAGGAGCTAAATTGATACCGTAAGTTTAAATTCAGAATGCGAATGGTAATGCTATCGTATGAGGTGAAGTATGGGAAGTAATGACATGAAATTATATTTCGTGTGCATTTCTTTTTTAAAGTGAAGCTTTTTAGAAATAAGAAGTGGGATCCTAAATGAAAAAAGCGATGATGACCACAAAATACGTATACGCCTGGACTGGTAGGTCTCATTTTTATATTCTTATTTTTATTTGACATCGTCTTTTTAATATCTTTCTAATTTATTAATTAATTTTGTTCTAAATTATTAAATACCGTTTTTTCCTATAAAATATTATAAATATTTCTTAACATGACCCGTTGACCTAAAAAACCTAAAAAACATTGTCACACATTGTGACAATGTTTTTTAGGTTTCTCTATAGTTATTTATTCACAAATTTCACTTCATGGACTTAGAACACTAATTTGGAAAAGCCCGTAATTTAAATATCACAAAGTGTAAATAGAGTGAGAGATTTAAGGATTCTGTCCATGATTCTGAAATACTGGTAAAAATACAGTTTAGAAAATGTGTGAAAAATAAATTCTATATAAATCCAACATTACTATTGCATATTTCTCAGACGGGTGATCTATAGGTTATGTATTCTATAATATTCCAGTTCCAACATCATAATTGAATATGGATTAGTCACGTCTAGTGAAGCCGTAGATCAATGTGATTCTGGCGAGCGTCGCTTGGTCACGTCCCGAAGTGCGGACCGATGTACCGCGCAACCACCACTCACAGTAAAAAGAGCCGCCATTCTCCATTTAAATAATATATCGCTACTCTTTGATTCTCCACTCTCGTATTGTTTAAATGTAGGCGCGATATATCCTCAGATTGTCTCCATACACTAGGTTTTATTGCTAAACCAACTCGCAATTTCATTTGTATCGCTTAGAAATATTTGAACAAGAATGCGTGTAAGCTTTATGTAAATCATCGATGTGAAACATCTTATCTCTGATATTATTTACAATAATTCCCATTCACATTTTCAATATCGTATATCAAAATTCAAGCACTACTCCATTCTGCTATGATAAAATTCATTATATTTTCATATTCATATCGCTGTGCCTCATAAATACAATCGGATGATTAAATTTGAAATTCAATAATACGTCTACTATATCAGACAATAAAACGAAGCCAAAGATGTGAAAGGGCGTCATAAATAAAAGGCTTGAGTATAAAAGTGTTCTTTATGAAGTGTCGCCACAGTGAGCCGAGGCCGCACCACCACCCGGCCGGCTGGCGTTGATACCTATTTGAAAGTCCTGTAATATTGAACTGGGCCGTTCCTCACTTTCATATATCACGGTTATCGATATTTCGGCTATTATACTTATATCGTTCATGCATTTATACAGTGTGAACGATGGCTTATAGCTTGCTCTCAAATGGCTGTAACATAACAATTTTATTTTATGGTTGACGCATAAACAAAATAGGTTTAAGAGTGATTATGCGCTGCATCTGATCCGAATCCGAGAAAATGTGGCTCCTGGGTTGAAAATTGAAATAAATGTTTTTGTTCATACATCTAATTTAATGAATTATTTAGAAAGTAGAAAAGTTCAGGATGTATCCCCGTCCGTGAATCACAATATTAGCAGGTATATCGACTAAATGTGTATATGTATGTGTGGTGTGACTTTGAGAGACAGAATTCGAAATACTGATGTAAGAGAGCGTTGTGGTGTAAAAGAGGATGGAGTCACAAAGATTGAAAAAGGCATGCTGAGATGGTTTGGCCATTTAGAAAGGATGAATGAAAGAAGATTGACAAAAGAAGTATACCTGGCCTGTGTGAATGGGACAACCGGAAGGGGAAGACCACGTCGAACATTCTCTGACCAAATTGGAGATGTTCTCAAGAAAGGGCAGGTCAGAAGTACCCTAAACCGGTGAGCATGTATGAAGAATATAATGACAGTAATCGAGGCAAAAGAAGTATGCAAAGATCGTGACAAATGGAAATCCGTTGTCTCTGCCTACCCCTCTGGGAAACAGGCGTGAGTCTATGTATGTATGTATGTATGTATATCGACTAAAAACCTGTGCCGAGACTTTCCACCCGGTTAATGCTGAGAAGGCGACCCTTTCGGCAGGAAAATTGACAAAATAGTCTTATTTACCATATTTTTAGAACTTCTTCATATTTTTCTTTGTCATAAACTCATTTTCGAAAATATTGTTCTTTTTCTTTTTTGTTATTCTAGTTTTTGTCGTTCCTTTGCCGAGTCAATAGACTTTAATTCTCTCTTTTAATACCTTGAATGGTTGGTTTATATAATCGATAACTGAATTTGGTCTGAACTTTCTTGAATTTATGTCCGTAAGCGTTCTAAAAGCTAATAAAAAAGTGTATTACAAATATTATGTGTATAGTAAAAAGTAGTCAATACATTTTCAACTATTATCCACTGAGTAACTATTGGTTGTCGTAAACATTAAACACACTCAAGAACATTCTTAGGAAGCATAAAAAAATGTTGGATATAAGTAGGTCTGATTGCACGTGTGGCGCAGCGGCTAAGACCGTCACCTCGCCCCTTCGTGGCGCGGGTTCTAGTCCCGCGCCGGAAAACTATTTGTGTGATGATAAATAGCTGTTCAGAGTCTGAATGTAATTTGTGTCCGTCTATTATATGTTTGTAAAGTATCCCGTGACACAGGGATTAGATTCCCCAGTGCGGGCGTTGTCAGTTGTCAAAAAAAGTATTTCATTGGAACTGTACATTTTTTTCACGTAGCTGCAAAGCAAAACCGAGTATGATAGATGCAAAAATAACAAAGCGTTAAAATTTAACCGCCTCACCAATTTTGTGCAGGGGGGAGTCGTTATGTTAGTCTATGTCACGAGTATCTAACGAATATTTATATTTTCGAAAAGCTTTTGCAGTATCCGATACAATATGTATTACAGGCCAACGAGAGGTAAAATATGAAGATACTACAAAGTATGAAAGAGGAATCGCGTAGGTTAATTTAGAAAAAGGATAATAACTGAGTAGTCAGAAGAACATTCATAACCTGACATACAAATATCTAAATAAATACATAGACAGTCCAAAACATAAATGTAATACAATCATATGAATAAATCATATCTAAAACTTTAAATTTCTATAATTAAACCTATATATAAGCTTGACAAGAACTTAAAATAAGCTAGCTAAAGCATAAAATCATAAATTAAATATTATGTCTAAATTTTATCTTACACTCCGAATACATAAGTATCTATGTGTACCTAGAAATAATTATGCTTACTTAATTATATAGGTACTACAAACATGTTCTGACAATTTACAAGCGCTTTTTTAAAGTCTACGTGAATAAAAATATTTTTTATTTTTTTTATGTATTAATCTATATTAGCATAGGGAGAGAAAATGAGATTTCAATCGTTTTTTAAATAACTATAGAGTGTCACAGTTTCTTATGCCAACGGAAGTGAGTGAGGAATGGGAGTAGAAATCAGTTTTATGGGATGGGTATTTTAGGAGGGATATTAGGTGTGACCTTTTTGGCTTGTCTGGTGAGTGAATATAGGAGAAACGTACATACTTGATAATAAGAATTTTCCACAAGATTTGATACTTTTAGGGTACTGTGCCTACAGAGTACCAACGGAACCCTATTACTAAGACTCAGCTGTCAATCTTCTGTCAGCGGACTGTATCTCAGGAACCGTTATACACAGTTGAAGTTTTCACAGAGTGTGTTTGCCGCTGCTATAACAACAAATAATAAACATTAAATTAAAGATATTACGTAAAATAGCCTCGTGGTGGTACATGGCCAGTTGTTTTTCTATAGTAAATTCTAAATTTAAAATTATTAACATTAGTATTGGCTTAGATAAACGGACGGATGAGCTGACTGGCTGACTTCCTGCAATTACTTGCACCGTATAGGTGTTTTGTGTAGCATTACTTTTGTTGAACTAAATAGAATAATAGAATATATAGTCGTAACTTTCTTTTTCATCTAAATTAATACTATATAAGTTTATTACTAAAGAAATAAATTGTGTAAAAAATACAGTCTATTTCACAGATTAACCCAATCAAGAGAATCGGTACCAAATACTAAGCCGATGGCAGATTGTTTAAGTTAGGACATTTTGCTTTGGAATTACGTTGCCTAATGCTTTTGTTTATTTGTGTAAATTATCATCATTGTGCTCGTTGAATTTACAAGTAAAAGTGAACTTAATGTCTGAATTTCACGTTTAACTGTTTAGAAACCAAAAAAGAGGATACAAAGTGCAAAAATAGAAAAAGCTTCTTCTTATTGTCTATTTCTATGTTTATTAGGATCGGCTATTAGCTCCTAGTCAAATTAAACGAGTAAACTGGTATCTGACTTCGAACTACATAGGGAACCAGTAACTAAGACGATTTAATGCCTTCCGGGGCTCTATAAGCATGTTATGCTATTAGTCCTTTTTGCCATGAAAACATACATAAATTAGGGAACTTTTCAATAGTAGAAGAACCTACGTAATATTAGAAATACTATTTAGAAATACTATTTAGAAATACTAATATACTAAATAATATACTACATAATATTAGGTCTTTACCTATGAAATTGCCGTTCTGCAGTACTGGCCATTTCAAATCAAAATAATTTTTGTTTGGCTAAGAATTCTAATTTCAAATTAATTTTATTTTAAAAACATGGATTCTTTTTTCCAAAAGTAGTCATTTCTTTATTGATTAGTGTTACATTTTCATCGCATTTCAATCTTTTTCGTCATCATGGATACGTTAAAAATTCGAGTAATTATGGAATATGAGTACCGTCGTGGCAGCAACGCGGCACAAGCGGCACGCAACATCAACGACGTTTACGGAGCTAACACTACAAACCAACGCACCACCTGTTATTGGTTTGCTCGCTTCCGTTCTGGAAATTTCGACCTGAAAAATGAACCTCGCGGTCGTCCGAAGACTTTGGTCGACAATGACGAATTAAAGGCGGTTGTGGAAGCTGATGATACACAATCTACGGCTGAATTAGCAGCAGCTTTCGACGTTAGCGTCAAAACAATATTGGTCCATTTGCGTCAAATTGGCAAGGTAAAAAAGCTTGACAAATGGGTGCCCCACGAACTCAATGATCGCCAGCGCGAAGTACGCGTCGAGACGTGCCTTGCACTGCTCAACAGACACACAAATGAAGGAATTTTGAACCGCATTGTTACCTGCGATGAAAAATGGATTCTGTTTAATAACCGCAAGCGCTCAGCAAGTTGGTTGGATCCTGGTTCAGCACCTAAACAATGCCCTAAACGAAAACTTACCCCTAGAAAAGTGATGGTCACTGTTTGGTGGTCTAGCGCCGGTGTGATTCATCACAGCTTCTTACCAAACGGGGTGAGCATTACTGCAGATGTGTACTGTGAAGAACTGAGCACAATGATGGAGAAGCTGGCGCATCTCCAACCAGCATTGGTCAATCGCTCGTCTCCGCTGCTCCTGCACGACAACGCGCGACCTCATACTGCACAGCAGACGGTCTCCAAGTTGCAAGAACTGGGGTTGGAAGCTCTCCGTCATCCGCCCTACTCACCATACCTTGCGCCTACAGACTACTACTTTTTCCAGAATTTGGATAACTTCTTGGCGGGAAAAAAATTCAATACCCGAGAGGCAGTACAAAATGCCTTTGAAGAATTTGTTGCCTCCCGTCCAGCTGATTTCTTTAAGAAGGGCATCAATAAACTGCCACTGCGATGGCAAAGATGCATTGATTGCATGGGTGATTACTTCGATTAATACAAATAAAAAAATTCATGAAAAAAATTCGTTTAAATTTTTTCATACAAAACGGCAATTTCA
Organism: Pseudoips prasinana; assembly: GCA_951640165.1. Taxonomy (NCBI): domain Eukaryota; kingdom Metazoa; phylum Arthropoda; class Insecta; order Lepidoptera; family Nolidae; genus Pseudoips; species Pseudoips prasinana. Next base: position 19,341,466 of record OX621245.1, read on the forward strand.
TAGGTAAAGACCTATTATATAATTATTTAGAAATACTGTCGTTTGTGGATTTCTTACTATTTCACTTCAACCATGAGGTATTTCGATAGTTTGTCAAGAAAAAACAAGATAAAACATACATACTTTATGAGACGTTTATTTTGATTTTATAAACCCGTTCAATATATTTTTATTTTGAAACGTAAGTAGAGGTATGTACACTCGGCTACATATCAAGCTATACATTTCTAATATCAGCTGGCCTCTCATTATATGGAAATCTTATACAACGAGAGATCAGCTTATACTGGAAGTGTATAGCTTGATATGTGCTTGAGCCGTGTGTACGTAGCAGAAGATACCCTTACCTTGACATCGTGTATATAATATTTGTATTTATGCCATTGATGAATCTGTACGTTTGTATATAAAATACTGAAAAGTAAGTATCTGTGTAAATTGTCTGAGCATCGATATGTCTTAGAAATAATATGCTTCACTATCACGACAGGCCCGACTAACAGAGGGTCGTAGCTAGCGAGGGAGAGTCTAATAAAATATGTAGATTTGATGACTTGTCACATTTTTTGTTACAAATCTGAGATTCAAAGTTTTTTAGTCACTTCACCAAACCCTTCGGTTCTTTTCATTAAGATTTTAATAATGTGGAATACTTAAATGGTATTTTAATCTTTCGCGTCTAGGTTACGCCGTTGTTCTCGGATGATTTAGTCTTTAATTAACTTAGAGACACCTTTTAATTAATACGACACTGAAGCGTAAATGAATGAGTTCTTGTCTATTGATGGTTCTGAGGGTAGCTAATTAGGATTTTTAATTTTCAAGATTTTGCTAATCAATGTAATTATATGAAAGAGCCATCTTGTTGATTCTGTGAAACCATCTCATATCTGGCTGACGATGGTCAGCAGCGTCTGTTTAAGTACAAACAACATATTGTGATCATTAACCTGTCTGCCTAGCGTGGAGATTTTGTCTTATGCCCCATAATGATAGACGTCATTCCATTGTAGAGATCCTTGGCATTCTTTTGTCTGATGTTTGATGAAAATGAAATAGATCTGCAGGTACGCGTTGTGGCGAAATTGTTACAAACTAGTTTAAGTTACAATGAAAAGTAAACTTAATGTATGTGTGCACGTATACTGTATTTTAAGAGGCAATGTTTGGCAGAATAAGTATGCATTTTGTACCTTGATTGCATGGTTTTAATAAAATCGTGTCGAGCAATGCTCAGTATAGAGTTCCGTGGTTGTCCGTCATAATTTACGTACTTATAACTTACTTCTTCTAGGAAGTTTATACTTAACTAGAAAAATATAGCTACTAGAATTCATTTTGATAGTAGACATATAATAAACTGTCCATGGGCGGCGTGATCACTTAACACGTGACTCATTTGCTATGATATGATATGAAAAACAATTATTATAGGACATTTATTACACATGTCCAGAACAAAAAGATAAAGCTGTCAGTCTTATGGCGTGGTTCCGTCCGCTATAACTGTGATATCTTACTGCCTCTTCTAATATTGTGCTATGAAACTTATCAAAATATAATTTGATAAATATGATTTTGATAAATATGTCTAACCCAACATTAACGCTACGACTAAAGGAGCAAGTAATCGTTCTCATCGCATACAAATTTATTCTGAGTGGGGATCAAACCCACGACCTCTGGCTCAGCAGTCAGGGTCACTAACAACTGAACCAGTTGAGAGATATATTATAGAAGTAGAGAGGTAGCTATATTCATTTAAATTCGTTACTTACGATTGTAGTATCAATAATAAAGTTTAGATGAATAAAAGCAAGACAAACAAATATGCCGTATGTCTTCTTTACATTATCCTATTCGCATATCAAACTCGTTAACGTCGGTAACTGATGAAAACATCAAACACAGTACAAATTAAGCCATCAATTCATAGCTTTCTGCCATATACGTGTATGTTCGTAGGTAGTACCCAATCAATAGTCCAATCGTTGGCAAGCGCGTACCACTCTATCAGCGATTAGTCTTGGTCTAGTGGACACTCGCCCATTCCTTGCCGTCGGAACAGGAAGCTTGTTCATGGCTAAATTACTACTTATAACAGTATCTAAACTGTTATTGATAGAAATGGATTACTCATTGTACTAATCACACTGTAGCTACAAAGTCCTATGTTAGTTCTTCTTAATTTAAGGAGAAATGAATACAATTTCAAATAGGTACTTGGATTCTCAACAGAAAATAAATAAGTCAGGGAAGTAAGCTTTGTGCAATTTTCCGCATCAGGTAAATAGTTAAAGCTTCTTAATCCTTTAATCCTGAAACTTCACTAGAATGAATTTAATGAATTGTTTACATCAGTATTTAAACTAAAATAAACTGAGAAAAAATCTTTATGTAACAATTTATTTGTCTTGTGTATAATGGTATACACAAGACAAAAAATTGTTTTGTAAAGATTTGTTATCTACTTAGATTTGTTGACTGACTATAATTCAATAGGACTAATAGTTATTCATACATTTTCTGAATGTGAACATTTTCTAATAAACATATACTTATTAGGTATGTAATGGATTTACACGTTGGCGGCGTAGTCAGTTTTATAGAACTTCCAGCCAGTGCGTTTGAGACCTATTAGACCTTCGTAACCGATCTCTAATGCAGATCGCAATAGATGTAAACAGTTCACTAAAAACTGTTTAAATCTATTATATAACTGATAACTGATATACTACATATAATAATTTTCTTTTGTAAATACATACTTAGGTATATAGATAATTACACCCAGACTCAGGACAAACAGACATGTTCATGCACAAAATTATCTGTCCTGGGTGGGAAGCGAACCCACGACCTCTAGCGTGAAAAGCAAGTATTTGCCAACCACGCTAACGGGCCCGTCGAGGTTAAGCAACTAGGCTCGCGGTCAGTCTATAGATGGGTGAACGCCAAAGTGGTTTAATTTCTTAGCGTCTCTGTGCTTTGGAGGGCACGTTAAGCTGTCGGTCCCGGTTGTACATACATACATACATAGACTCACGCCTGTTTCCCAGAGGGGTAGGCAGAGAAAACGGATTTCCATTTGTCACGATCTTTGCATACTTCTTTTGCCTCGATTACTGTTATTATATTCTTCATACATGCTCGCCGGTTTAGGGTACTTCTGACCTGCCCTTTCTTGAGAAAATCTCCAATTTGGTCAGAGAATGTTCGACGTGGTCTTCCCCTTCCGGTTGTCCCATTCACACAGGCCAGGTATACTTCTTTTGTCAATCTTCTTTCATTCATCCTTTCTAAATGACCAAACCATCTCAGCATGCCTTTTTCAATCTTTGTGACTACATCCTCTTTCACACCACAACGCTCTCTTACATGAGTATTTCGAATTCTGTCTCTCAAAGTCACACCACACATACTTCTCAGAGCTCTCATTTCCACTGCATTTATTTTACTTTCATTCTTTTTCTGCCATACCCAACTTTCACTTCCATACATTAAAGTTGGCACTAACACTCCATCGTGCACGGCTAGTCGAGCCTTCTTTGATACTTGCCGGCTACTCATAAAGGCGTGTAGTGCCCCACTCACACTGTTCCCCGCATTTACTCTTCTAACAATATCTTTTTCATATTTCGCATCTCTCGTAAACAAAGTTCCCAAATATACAAACTCATTCACCTGTTCGACTTTCTCTCCTCCAATCACAATATCACACGCTGTCGTGTATTCATCCCTCTCAAATACCATTACTTTCGTCTTACCTTCATTCATTTTCATCCCTTTCCTTTCAAAAGATTCATGCATACTTGTTACCATCACCTGCAACTGGTCCGCCGATGATGCAAGTAAAACTTGATCATCAGCGTAAAGCAGACATTTGATGAGTAACTCATTCATCCTTACACCGCATTCACTTTCTTTCAAATCTTTTAAACAGCTATCCATGCATAGGTTAAACAACCACGGTGACGCTACACATCCCTGTCTAACACCCTTTTGGATGCTAAACCACTCGGTGTATGACTCGTTAATCCTCACGCAAGCTCTGGAATCCCTATAAAGAGATTTCAGTGCTTGAACAAGGTTGTCGTTCAACCCATACATGGACAGTACCGACCATAGTTCACTCCTCAACACTCTATCGTAGGCCTTTTCTAAGTCTACGAAGGCACAGTAAACCTTTTGGTTTTTGGCCAAAAACTTCTCTACTATGCTTCGCAGAGAAAAGACCTGATCCGTGCATCCCATTCCTTTCCGGAAACCCGCCTGTGCATCCCATATTTTCGCATCGGTTTCTTTCACAACTCTTTCAACCAATACTTTTGCATACAACTTACCAAACGACGCTGAGCAGACTAATGCCCCTATAGTTTTTACAGTCTTGCCGTGAGCCTTTCCCTTTGTAAAGAGGTACGATGACAGCCTTGCACTAATCACTTGGCACTTGGCCGGTGGTATAGCATAAATTGAAAAGGCTGCACAGCTGACTCGCTATGACGCCATGTCCAGCCTTCAGCATCTCGGAAGTTATCCTGTCATACCCTGGTGACTTACCTGATTTCATACCCTTAATAGCTTTCACAATCTCATCCATACCAATGTCATCTTTACATTTGTTCTTGTCTATATTTAGTGAACTACGTTCACTCTCTGTTACACCTCTTTCATACAAACTTTCAAAATACTCCTTCCAACGTTTTAACACGCATTCTTCCCCTTTCACTATATTTCCATCTTGGTCTCGTATGGATTTCAGTTCTGAGGTTTGATTGATCCGTTAGATCAGTAAGAGGCATACTCTTACTGATCTATTGGATTTCCAGAAAAACTTAACTTAACTTAACTTACTTTTGTTCGTCTGAAAATCCTTAGACAACCTTCTATCAAAATTATCCTTTCGTTCATTTTTCTTTTCGTTCACCACATCCTTTACTCCACTTCCTTTCATTTTCCTATAATCATTCCAGGCCCTTTCTATATCCTCGTTCGTCGCCTTATGCATTCGTTCGTATGCTCTGGTGGCTAGCCAGTCTAACCACGCTTTCTTCTTTTCACATACAAATTTTTGTACACTTTTATCCCACCAAATATTCTTCATCTTTCTAGAACATTCTTTCTCAGTCTTTCATCTACAATCACGAAGTCTATCATACTCTTTCTCACATTTTTCCTCTCTCGTGTAAACGTATGGATTCTTTTATGTTCAAACATAGTATTTGTAACACAAAGACCCCATTCCAAACATATCTCAAGCAGACTGTACCCATTCTCATTCTCACTCTCGTCACCGAATTGACCTAGTACTCTTTCAAAACCATCACGTTTTACCCCAACCCATCCATTAAAATCACCTAACATTATTACTCTTTCATTATACTGACTTAACCGCAACACATCTCTCAGGGTCTCCCAGAATGCCTTTCTTTCCTCTTGTTCTCGCTGTATTACAACTGCACCCATATCTACAGGAGCGTACACTCCTACTAGGAAGATACGGGTCATACCAACTTTCATTCTCAACCACATTACTCTTGCATTGACGCATTCGAACTCAGTCACACACTCAGACATACTTGTGGAAAGAATGAGACCCACACTTTGGCAAGCTCGGGTGGTGTTCGGTACTCCAGACCAATACGCCGTGTATAGTCCGTGTTTTGTAGTATCACACCCTTTCCGCTTCGTCTCATTCACACACAACACATCGATCCGCTTTTCACTCATCAGCTGACATACTTCGTCCATCTTACCTTCTATTCCTCCTCCAACATTCAACGTAGCAAAACGGCTCTCCGCTGACCACTTTTCGCCTCTCTGGGAAACGAGACGTGACGGGTGGCGGACGGCGTCGCCGCCATTTAAAGGATTACAAGTAATTGTATCCATTGCGTTCCCACGAGTATTAGGGACTAAACGGTCCACCCTCGCAGAGCCCTATACGGGGGTAAGGCGGATCCATGCTGTGTCCTATGACCGCCAACATAGACACCCTCCGTTATCGACCAGAATACCCTCTGGCCAAGGATCCCTCAGCACGGGTCGGATAACACTTTGGATCGGGGTTTTGTTTCAGGTATGCTCCCTCGGACTAAATAGCTCACTTGTGCTCGTCCCCTGCATCTCGGTGAGCGTACAGTAAGCCAGCTAACTCGGCCTGTGAGCGCCGCCGTTGGTATGCATAATTATGCCTACTCTTCCGCCGCCGCTCTAAGTTATTATCCTATACTGATAGTAACTATGCTATCGTAGGCCTCTGATGAATCCTAAGATTCTAGAGCCCCCGATAGAGGCAGTTTAAGGTCATACCCCGGTTGTACTCATTAGAAAACAGTCGTTACGCCATGTCAGAGGCCTACTCGGCGGCTTTGACACTAGAGTTACCACTACTCATACGATAAGCAAGCAAGAGCGTTGGAGACCTATTAGACCTTCGTAACCGATCTCTAATGCAATAGTACTTCACTGAAAAACTGTTTAAAAAAATATTCATAATCATCATAATGTTAGCGGAATGATATCCATTGCTGGCTAAGGGCCTCCGCAAAACATCTCCAAATGATGGACACGACTCACTAATAGATATTTAGTCCACACATTAATAACAAATTATGGGCCCATGTTTATTCATCGTGTTAACCGATTGCTGGACAAAGATTTCTACAATGGAGATCTGTCCATTATTTGGAGGGATATTCAATAATCGCCATGCTTCGCATACGGGTTGGCGATCGCAGTTTGGTAGTTATAGTACACAGAGAGACACTGCTGCCCGTTCTCTGGGAGATATTACCTCGGGACGACTCCTGCGCCACCACGGGATGACATGGGCTGGTGATAATCTTTGCTGTTAACCACACAGCAATATTTATGACGTGCCTGTAAACGTATAGGTCAAATGTATAGGTATTTAATCATTTCTACACATTGACGGACCCATAAATTAGATCCCATGAGCTTACCTATAGAAGGACTGACTCGCTTTGAAATTCTTAGCAGTTGCAGATGACGGTAATTTCCAAATGAGTGTTTTTTAAATCGGCTTTTTAGTCAGTATTCTATTTTTCCAATTATTTTTGAACGCACCTCTTTTGTTTATTCTGATAGAATTACATAACACGATTATTTATTTAGTTCCAATGTATATTGCATTTTGACTTCGCAAGACTTTTGCACTACTGCATCTATATATTGACCTCGTGTACTGCTAGTGTAAGGATTAGGGTTCGCTAGTTCGTAAGTAGTGTTGCGTTAACACCATTACATTAAGCCGTTCCAAGTCGATGCACAGCGTATTTGCGGTAAAGAAAAGTTATTACTTGGTAGTGAATTTTTATAAAAATATGCAGTCGCTACTGTATTCGTAGGTTTCCTACGAATACAGTAGCGACTGTATAAATAAAACAAATTGACAAGAATTATAAAAATAAAACAGGTAAAAGATGAAAATTTGCCCTAGTAAAACTTCAACTAGAACCCATCCCAGCCGTACCAACAAAGAATTGGCCGCGGTCCATTATGATAATGAAAGTGACTCCCGTTTGTCTTAAAGTCGTAGCTCAATTTGCAAGGCGAGAGATAAACGCTGTTAAACTGTCGAAGTTCGTGACAAAGCCTGAATAATGCAGATTACACCGAGAAAAATACGGCCGCAGTCAAATCTGCATATTTTATTGGTCCCTTTCGATGTCCGCTCTAAGATTCCTCAGTAAAAATATATCCAAACGTTACCATGCTACCTCGTTTTAACGACTTCTAACATGTTGATTGGTTCTTAATCGCTTTAGTTGGTACCCACAACCTGGTGTCTTTATAAAGTCAAAGTCATTTACCTATGTCTCTTCGAACTGTATCTCATACAATCGCTATGAAGTGAATTAATTTCTCAAGGGATTAATGTTTCACTATTGGCAAAGAGATGCCATACCTCTAGTCAAAGTACAAATTACCACAAGCAAAGCGGCAGGCCGGTTTGGTGGGAGGCTAGATATTTGGCTTTGTGTCTCGATGGGCATGCTGAAACTGTGTAGGTACTGTTCTAAATATGTGACAGTCTACGTTTAAAGCATTTGCCCGCTTAGGAAAGAATTTACGTTTACGAGTTCCGGCCTCGTATTTTCTAAATAGAGCGAGTGTTCGGAGAATATCTTTCTTATAGAAAGAACACGTAAACAACGTCGGGACTTGGAAAGTGAAATGAGAATTGACTTTATCTTTTCCAGATTATACGATTCAATTTAATTAGGTACCTTATCACAATATTTTATCATTTACATATATTTATTAATTACAAAAATATGCTGCTTGAATTAAGTAACTGTGTTTAGACCACGTAGAGTTTAAGACTTTTACATTTGATTTTCTACAACGCTGACAGCTGACTCATCTTATGTAAAGACATATTAGTTCGAGAAGGAAAGTGGTAAACAATACAGAGGAGCGGGACCACATATGGGATAATCATTAAGAAAAATAAAAACATAAGAAATTGTGGGGGTGTGTTACCCACGGTTTAATTCATAATAACTTAGTCAAATCCCAATTAAAAGCAAGTGACCAAAGTAAACGATCCCTTATATGTAATAGGTAATATAAGTGACATAGTCGTAATGGTATTGAAGACTTATCCGATAGTTTAATTTTGGCAACCTATGCTCTATGTAAAATAAGACAATGGTTTGATGAAGTAACTGCATGGTTGGTATATTTTGCAAACTTTCATAGCATTAGGTACTATGGGGCTACGCTGATGATATAGATACTGTCTTCATATATGGGAAGTCGTGACTCTCCAAGAGTCTTGTCTAAATATTAATAAAATAAACCAGTGACCTAAAAAAAAATATACCAGAGTATTATATTTATTAGGAAAAACAAAGATAAATTTAGTAATAAAAGTGATCTTCAAAACATACTAGGAAATAATAGAAACTGGATAAAATACCTTCTTGATTTAGCAAGAGCAAAAAGTCGTTAATAATAATAATAATATCCTGGGACATCACACACGGCCATCTGATCCCAAACTAAGCAGAGCTTGTACTATGGAAACCAGATAACTGATATTCTACATTTTCTTTTGTAAATACATACTTATATAGATAATTAAACCCAGACTCAGGACAAACAGACATGTTCATGGACACAAATATTTGTCCTGGGTGGGAATCAAACTTCCGGCGTGAAAAGCAAGCATTTGCCAACCACGCCAAAAGGTCCGCAACAATATACCTACTCTGATATTGACTAACGATGTGGTTTAGAATCAATTATGTCGATATGATATTTATTTGTTTTTGTACCCGTATACCGTAGATATACAAGGCAAACTCGCTAAGTATAACGCTACGTGATTTCATTTTGAGTAGTACGCGGGTAACCGCATTGGTACCTTATTGATGTAATGTTTGGCAAATGTTATATTGAACAGCAAATTGCTTTCCAACAAAATGAAGATACGAATGTGCGAATATCACAAAATTGAAAACGAGAGGCTTCTGAATTTCTATGAGAGCTTTTAAATTACGGACTGCAATTTACGGTACACTTTCGCAATGGAATCTTGTGTTAAGTTTTCAATGGTTCAATGCATATCTACGTATATTATTCCCATATATGAGAATAAATTACGTTGTACATAAATAATAGTAATAATAATATCCCGGGACATTATTTTACACACCGCCATCTGATCTCTAACTAAGCAGAGCTTGTACTATGGAAACCAGATAACTGATATACTACTATTTTTTTGGATGGGAATCGAACCCACCACCTCCTGCATGAAAAGCAAGCATTTGCCAATCACACCAATAGGCCCGTCTTGTTGTTTTGAGTAATTAAACAAGGGCAACAGTTCAATTAAAAGAAGCAAAAGCTCATGGATGCTGGAGTATAGCACTCAAAATTTGTATGATTCTGTCAAAACCTCACATCCACTATCTAAAGATAGGAGATTAAATATTAGAGAAGTGAGAGTGTGACTATAGTTATAAAATTTAAAGGTTAAATTTTGACGGTCACCGTAGCCTAGTTGGTAGTGCTCCTGCCTACAAAGCTGGTGGTCCTGGGTTCGAAACCCGGTAAGTGCAAATATTTGTGTGATGAGCACGAATATTTGTTTCTGAGCCATGGATGTTTTCTATGTATTTAAGTATTTATCTATCTATATAAGTATGTACGTCATCATCGCCTGGTACCCATAGTACCTACAAGCTTTGCTTAGTTTGGGATTAGGATGATCTGTGTGACATTGTCCCTAGATATATTATTAATGTTATTATATTATGTTATTAAAGAAACATTGATGTCCGTTGCAGTTACTATTATGAGTTTAAAAATGTTACAATTTCCTTAAAGTTTCAAAATTGATTTACAACTTTATTTAGGCCTTTCGCAATAGGAATCAACACAAAACGATCTATGTATTAAGTTCCCGGTTGCATTTTTAATACAATTTCCATCTGAATCGCGGGGAACGTTACAAGCATATAATTCAGAGATACAAAGGATTCGCGGATTAAATTAAAATTGACTCCCATGTCCCATGTGAGGTAGTTATTAAAATTATAGTGAGAAATGCTTGTGCATAGCGAGTTGCACTCCCCAGTCTGTAAAAGATCGCCAAGGTTAAAAACTCAGGCACGCTGTCAGTCCGTGGATGGGTAGCCGCAAAATTGCGAAGTCATTTAATTTTAAAACATCAACTCTTATACTAGGATAACCACTGCTCATATGAATAATAAATGAATATATAATAAAAAACACCGGCCAAGTGTGAGTTCCAAATTCGCACACGAAGGTTTCCGTACCATCATCATCCTACTAATATTATAAAGGTGAAAGTTTGTGAGAGTGTATGTTTGTTACTTCTTCACGTCTAAATGGCTGGAGCGATTTTAATAAAACTTGGTATGGGGTTAGCTGACACCCTGGATTAACACATAATATGCGTAACTTTATATATATAATTTATAAAGTTAACGTGGGTAAAACCGCGGGACACGGTTAGTTATCTAAAAAAACCAGCATCAAAATCACTTTTGTTGTATGGGAGCCCCCATAAATATTTATTTTATTCTGTTTTTAGTACTTGTTGATATAGTGGCAATAGAAATACATCATCTTTGAAAATTTTAACTGTCTATCACGGTTCATGAGGTACAGCCTGGTGAATGACGGACTAACAGACAGCGTAGTCTTAGTAATAGGGTCCCTGTACCTACCCTTTGGATACGAAACCCAAACGGTTTATTTAAGGGTAAAAAAAATATAGAATGCTGCTTGTAACTTTTCTCAATAGAATACACTGTCATTTGCTCAGTCAAACTCACGAATAATAATAATAATAATAATATCGTTGGACATTATTAACATACGGCCATCTGATTCCAAACTAAGCAGAGCTTGTACTATGGAAACCAGATAACTGATATATTACATATATATTATTTTTCTTTTTGTAAATACATACTTATATAGATAATTTACACCCAGACTCAGGACAAACAGACATGTTCATGCACACAAATATTTGTCCCGGGTGGGAATCGAACCCACGACCTGCGGCGAGAAAGGCAGCGTATCTACCAACCACGCCAACAGGCCTGTCAATGGACCAATCATCAAGTAATTGACGTCCAGATAATCGAGATTATAACTGTCAATATCATTTTCAATGTTAACTTTTACAAATTCAACTAATCTCATAGCCAATTGCTTCAGTTATTACGAAAAATATTTTCTTTCAGAGATCGGCATCTTGAATTAAGTATTATGTTTATTTCCCGTAAAATATTTTGCTTTATTTTATGCGTAAAGAATTCTTTTGAATCGTTTATTTGGCATCATACTTTTTGCGTAGGTAGGTACACATTTCTCTTTATCATCTCTAAAATCTTTTCTCAAAGGACGAGTCTGGAATGCTCAGGGGTATTCATTCATCTGATTATTTTTCTTAAAGAAAAGACGGTGAAGAGCTTATAATTAAGGCGGACTAAGAAAATATTTTGATAATAGACTGTTCACATGAAAAAATGAAACCATGTTTTAAAAATGATGTAAGTGCCTAAGTTTAATTTTCTTTTAAGTCGTGTTATGAGGATTAAGTACTTATGAAGATACAAAGCCAATTTTCATTTATCTTCAAAAATATCGTTGTTGGAAAGCCTGGTCTTCGGCTTAACTGGTGCTATTAGCCCTGCCATAAATATCTGGGTAACGTATTTAAGGGATTTAGAATTAGCTTGTACGGCTCTGATGGAGGTTCAGCGGGTTACACTTAGGTACCGAGTCGGCTTCATGTTTTTTAAGTAATAAGTACCTACATACCTATTGTAACATTTAATTTAAGCAACGGCACTCGAAATTAGTATCCTAAATATTTAAGGATACTAATTTAAAGTGCGTTAGCTAGCGGTTATTTCCTTAATAAATAGTACTAAAATCAGCAATGTGTAAATCCTTTATTTTTAAGCAACTGACGGTAATAAAAGTAGTGTTAAAGGTACTTGTTACTACAAAAATTTTGTTTATAAATAAATATTTATATAATTATGTTGAAGAGTCTTAATATGCCAATTGTAAGCTAAACGTCTTCGCCAGTCGGGCGGAGTAGCGTCTCGCGAGTACAATGCATCTGTCGCGTCCCGCAAAAGTTATCCTAATCTAAACGCAGATGATCACGATTGTCGGAAGATTCAGCGGCGATGAAACGTATTCATAGCGTTTACGTTTTGACGTTGTGCGGTCGTCAGAAGCAACAGGGCCGCGATTGGAGAACAGGAGGGCACATGCGCGGCGACGCCGAGTGCGGGGCGCAGGGCGCGGGGAGCGAGTCCATCGCAGCCTCCACGCTCGCTCTTAATGAATCGCCGGTACCCGCGGATCGCGCTGCGCTCGCTCCATCCGAGTGCTCCCTTTAAAAAGTTGTTAAGGAGCTTTTCTCGCCGTCTCCCTCACGCCCTCTCGTGTTGCAACAAAATAATATCCGCGGGTGGTGGCTTCCGACGCTGCAGCCGTCACGAGGTAAATGCATGCAATTTAATTTCAATCGGCTTTTGTTCACTAATACTTTAAATTACTTTGAGTAAATAAAACTAAAACAATAACTTTTTGAAATGTTAATTTTGTTTTGCCTATTTATTCTTTTTGTATAAGTTTTTAAAGTGCAATTTTTTGTGTGGTAAAACCAACTATCATAACGTAAAATTAATGTTGTTTAAAATTGATTTGATGTGTTACGCGGATTAAATCACAAGACATTGTTATTGTTATTTTATCAAATAAAAAATAAATACATTTAAATTTAAAAAGAATAATATCTGCAACCGGCAGGGTATATACATATTATTATTATTAGCATTTGAACTTTAACATGGAAAACATTTATCTAGTTCGGTGAAATATTTATTAATATTTTTGTGACATAACGAAGGATCTAAAGAGGTCGGCCTCGTGACGATATTAAACCGCGTTGTTGATTAAGTACCTGCCTATTAAGTTTTAATATTAGAAAGTCTTTTTAAACAACATGAAGGGCACTGGCAAATGTCTGCTATATTTTAAATGATTATGATAACAAACATATTTAGACGTTCATGCAATATGAAATTGTGAAAAGAACAAAGTATATTACGGGTTTTTAAATCATAGCAGCTACTGAACGTCGAATACAATTTGGGAGCAATAAAGCGCCGTATAATCGGTTATATTCGGCACTTTAGCGGCGTATTATGAAAAACGGTCCTTACAAATTTGTATGGCGCCGCTATTGTTCGTAGTTATAATGGATCTGTCAATGTTTCACTGGAGATGAATGAACTGCCGATGAATAACAAAAATCACGCTTCACTGTTTTCGCTGACATCCGATATTTATAAAAGTTACGAGCCTCAAGATGTTACTTTTTGATATTTAACAGTATTAATAAAAAAATTGCGTTTCCGCAAGGTATGGGATGTTTTTCAGTTGAAGAGCGCGGCGTGTTCCAGTCTCATGCATAGGTTAAACAATTTTACGACAAAACTTTGCCGTCTAGTTAGGATACGGTCAACACATCAAGAATAATTAAAGTTCCCGACCTACTGGCACTCCTAGGCTATGAAGAAAATTGAGAACCAAGAACCTTAGTTAACTTTGCCTGCTAAATAATTTCAGTAAGTGGACCAAATCTCGTGTATATGCCCCATTGAGTATGTTTCGCCGGAGCGTCTCAACTGGGCCGTGTTGAAACCGGTAGTAGAGACACCCGCTGAGTTTGTTTCGCCGGGTCTTCTCAGTTGGGGCGCATTGGATCCGGTGGTAGCTTTAAAGTGCGACCGTCTTTATAAACACAAGGTCCTTAAAATAGTAACTCTTAACTTAAAGTAGCAACTCGTACCTTAATATAGACAGATCCATTCAGACAATATGTAGTAAACATATAGCTTAAAATTTCGATAATTAAACCTACACATGATCCTTGACAATAACTTAATTTAAGCAAGCTAAATATCGTTACTATTATAAAATAAATCTTATTGTAATTTTTGCCTACGATCCGTGTGACCTATATGTACCTAGAAATAATTATAAATTAATTATATATTACTACAAACATGTTCTGACTATTTACAAGCGCTTTTTTAAAGTCTACGTGAATAAAAACCTTTTTTAATTTTTTTCATTTATTTTATATTTCTTTATTTAAAACATACAATATTTAGGTCATCGTTTCTGAGATAACTCTATAATGAGGCTTAAAACTGAAATAAAATAAATGTTGCCGTAAAGATAAATCACCAGTAATGGTAAAAATATATGAGAAAGTAAGTAAGCCTCTAATTTTTGACTAAAGTTAAAATGCAATATTTAATTTAAGAGGGTGACAACAACCAATTTTACCGCTTTACACCCATTCCGCCGTTAGATGATAAAGTGTAGCTACGGGCAATATAGGGTAAACACAAAACTAGTTAAAAACAGGGTAAGGTCAATATATACATTTTATGACTAATCCTGTACTCATATTCATAATCATTTAGCCATAACAGAAGATATTACAAGTAAAAAGTCATCACAGATAATGTCAATGAACAATAATAAAATAAACAGAAACATAATATGTAATACCAAATACAGTGAAATAATAATTAATACTATAAAACTAATGTCAGTCCAAAATAACAGTAGCTATCAAATAAAAAATGAATAAAAATAATAATAAAATTCCTGATTGGATTTCATGATGTCATAAAAACAATACAATCATCGTTTTACTTGTTACAACAAGTCACTTTTTAAAGATGACGAGTGTAGACCGCGGGGACCATTGCTTGCACCAGTTGGCTGTTTTTCCCAGACGTCGTGATACTGCTACGTACGTCGTACTACTCATCTGGTATTTCCCTAAGTCACGTATCCCTTTGGATGCACTACAAATGATCCTCACGCTAGGCAGCAGTAGTAAGGGCCATACTGCTACTGTTTGCATTCTATGGAGACGTTCTACAACATATTGTTGGAGCGAGTATACGGAAGCAAAGTAGCAATTCATTTGGCAGAATTGTGGATATGTCTTCTTCTTCTTCTTCTTCACTGCGTCGGCGTTGCTGTGGAAATGGGTCCATCAGGTTTCCTTAGGCTCGGTGTAGGCGTGACACCTTCTGGCTCTGCCAGTTTGCGTGTTAACAACTTACGATATTGG
The DNA here is from genome assembly GCA_951640165.1 of Pseudoips prasinana. Taxonomy (NCBI): domain Eukaryota; kingdom Metazoa; phylum Arthropoda; class Insecta; order Lepidoptera; family Nolidae; genus Pseudoips; species Pseudoips prasinana. The sequence goes on from OX621245.1 coordinate 19,357,154, forward strand.
TAATTAGTGTGTTATGTAATGTGTAATATTACTCTCATGCCTGAGAAGATTGTCATATTTTGTTTTGATTTGATTACTTTTAAGTAATAAGGTATTATGTGAATTATTAAAATTCCCATTACATAATGACTTATTACTTAAAACTAAACAATGGGAATGGGAATTATTAAAATTCCCATCACATAATACTATCCTGGGACATTATTTCCACCACACAATCTGATCCAAAATTAAGCAGAGCTTGTACTATGGAAATCAGATAACTGATATTCTACATTATACTTCTTGTCTTTTGTAAATACATACCTATACAGATAACTACACCCAGACACAGGACAAACAGACATGTTCATGCACACAAATATCTGTCCTGGGTGGGAATCGAACCCACGACCTGCGGCGTGAAAAGCAATCATTTGCCAACCACGCCAACTGGCGCCATACACATAAGTTTCGTAAATCAGACAATTTATAATTATCCACGAAAGTCGTCAGTTATCGGCAGTTTGATTGGTCATTCTTACTTTTAAGTGGCAAACATATTTTGATATTTGGTTTCATTGTCGATACTACAGCCAATCTCTCAGAATTAGCGCAATGTTTTAGCTCGGTTATATCAGTCCGATCCATGCTATCCAATGAAGTTGCGTCTATATGCCTGACTATACGATCTACACAGACGAGCGGGTATAGACCCCGGACTTGGTATACATGGAATAGTAACACGGACAGTGTAGTGGTCACTCAAATCGTGGTGCCTCGTCACCGTAGTGGGAAAGTCAACAATGTTACCAACATTATTCGCAGATCGAATAATACGCATACGTATTTTTACGTCACTATTAATTATCGTCCTGTTCACGTTCATGTCACCCACCACAATAAGCTCTCTATCATCGTTATTTAGCAGACATTCTAATACTGGGAAATACAGTGAAGTGCTAGTTAAGTATGACAACAAAGTTATTTCTCATCACAAAATAAATTGAACTACATTTTAAATTATAATTTATACTGAGTGGTAATTTTTTCAAGGCTTTTTTTGTTCGTTTTCGTGTTCATAGCTTCGTTTTTTTTCTTTCAAGTAAAAAGTGATATAACCGTGTTTTGGTGACAGTAAAAATCTTTAAAACCTTAACATTTACTGTTAGTGACCTTGCGGTAGGTCACCCAGTATTAGCCAAAAACCTGTGAAAACGAACTATATTGGTTTTTTTTTCAATTTATTTAATTATTAGCTCTTAATTTTTAACTTATTCTTATATGAGTCAATCCCAGTGGTTATTGTCAGCGCCTTAAGTAATGTAGTTGAATATGACCGAATTGCCTACTGACTGCGTTAGCCGATTGGCGTATGATACTTGTAAACCGATGTTACTTAATCGAAATAAATATATAAAATAAAAACCAAAAGATAAATTTTACTGCACGTGTGGCGCAGCGGCTAAGACAGTCACCTCGCCGCTTCATGTTTCGGGTTCGATTCCCGCGCCGGACAACTACATATTTGTGTAACCCATAAATAGTTGTTCTGAGCCTGGATGTAATTTGTGTCCGCCTACTATATGTTTGTAAAGTATCCCGCGTCACAGGGAATAGAGACACTAGAGGAAGCGTTATCTTTAAAAAAAAAATGTTTATCTTATGTTTCAGACTGAATTTGATATTAATGTTTTAAATAACAATCGATAGTCTCCCAGTTCTCGAAGCCTTCATTCTCATGCGTGTTGAATATTTAAATAAGTATGAAAGCGAGCTATCTATAGGAATCCATGAATCTTTAAGGGCAACACGCAACCAATAAGGGTTTTTGCACCATGTGGTGTGATTGTGCCCATATGTAACATATCCTATATTTTCTTTATCAATTCCTTTCGGCAGATCTCGTGAGTTTGTTATTGCGGTATCATTACGATTTTTATTGCGATTTCTCTCTCCCTTCACTTACATTACGTGTGTCTGTAAGTAATGAAGACAGAGGATCTGATATAGGTACTATTTCATTCAATTTTATTATACAAGCCATATTCTAAATAAGATATGGAAAAAGAGGTTGTAGCTACTGAGAGTAGGAATGCTATAATAATACGAGATACAGCGAAATATCTTTTACGTTCAAAGATACATTTTAGACAGAAATTTTATCGATTTTATGTTTTACACACATAAGTAATTACGTGGTATTTTGTGGCTTTCTTTTCCGGGTCGTCCACCTAAGTAGCTAGAGAAGCCGCTGGTTAGCTAGGGTAGGTTCCTTAGCGGTGAGGATCGCTTTGGCCCCTTAACTCGTGATCGGTGATCCCGTGCATGTGATCACACCCTAATTTAGAATTTCGTCAGCCAATCACTAAAAATTCCACAGATTTTTTCAATCTGTGAGCAGAGTTATAAAAGATTTAGTACTTAATAGAGAGGTTATGTACCAACCTATGCTAAACAGCTGATTTTTAAGGGCGATTGCTATTTAATAGTTATCCGTGTCCAATATGTTAGCAAAAGTCGTATACGTTAAGCAATATCAGAAATCTGTAGAGAGAATGCAGTTGTCGAGGGATATATAAACAAAACAATAAAAAATACTCAAATACACACGCACTAAACGATACGAGAAAAGAGTGACCGGTGCTGACAGTGACTGATGACAGATTTTTTGAATCCTAATCTATATTAGGATTCAAAAAATCTGTCATCAGTCACTGTCAGCATAGATTAAAAATATAGGTAGTTGCCAATAACTAATAAATCGATTTGACCGATAACCGATATTATGATTTCTATTTATTTTGTTGATATTTTATTTTTTACTATTGACATTATGTTAATGTATTTAATTATTATTATGATTAAATCGGTTATCTGGTATCTGGTGCAAGAGTTCTTATAATATTATGTTCTTATTATATTGTTTGAACTCATTAACGTTAATCGATTATAGGAATCAACAACCAATTTAATTCGTGCCCTAAACTTTTTTTGACATTTCTCTTTTTCAGGATTGTATTTTGGGTCATTTTGTTATAGTTTGAAATAGAAAAATAAAATGCTTTTTTTAAACCATATCTCAACTTATTACAGTCACCCCAGAAATCCCCGTCTCCTTTTACTGTTTTAAAATTGCGTTTTATTAAATAAAATCAAGGTCGTACAGTTAAGGAAAAAAGAACTGGATATATTTTCGTGTATTTATTTCAAATTAGCACCAATCAAATCACAGATTCTGTTAGTCTTACATATTAAATACTACTGCTGTCTTAACTCGTTGACTTAAGGATATAAAGTGTTATATCAAAATAACAAAAAAATAACATAGCGTTTGCCATCACTTATTACATTACAACAAGTGCTTTTATTCCTTCAAAATAGAAGTCAAATATCTAATGTTTACTAATAATATACTAATATATATACTAATAATGTACTAATATATAACACTGTAAATCAACAATTAAGGAGTATAAATAATCTCGTAATTTAAACTAAATAAACTAGTATTAAAAATTATATTAATAAAATCAGCAAAGGTATAATAAGTCAATTAAATGCTTTACCATACATGTCCTTAATTAATGATGCTAACTAATACTTGCATACCAAAAATATCTTCTTGTTAATAAAATTGTTATGCCAAAAATGTCTTATTTAAACTGTGTTAAATTGTAATAATAAAAATAAACAGAAGTAAAGTCATAAAAAATTGGGATGTATAATTATCATTGAGCTGATTTTTCGGAGGAATGACATCATTGAAATTTGATTATTTCTCGTATTTTGTATCTTATAATCGTATATTTCTGTTAATCGTCTGATCTCTGTATCGTATAGTACACTTTTCTGTTCTTTGGCTTGACAGATTTTAAACAAGAATGATGAGTATAAAAGGTGTCAAGCAAAATGTAATAACTTGAGTAAAAAAATTTAACTTGTGCTTGACAGTACTGCTTTTAAAATTTAGGGGGCAATCGATAATATAATTAATATATGTATGTAGTTATAAAATATAGTTTTAATAACTTTCGGGGGGAAACAAGACCGGGGGGAATCAGCACTAACCCCAATTTTTACGTCCATTATCTTGGGAGAGTTTGGTATAACTAAAAGAACGAGTGTGTTTAGATACGCACTCGTCGGGAACCTTCTCGGCCGAGTGTCTTGATGAGCGGATCTCGGCGAGTGTGTACAGCATTAGAAACAATACTTAGCATTCTTCTGAATACTCTTTATCAATTGACGATGTATGACTAAATATGACTGCCTCGTTGGTCTAGCGGTAGCGTGTTCAACCGCAGATAATGAGGTCCTGGGTTCAAATCCCGGGTCAGGCCAAAAAGTGATTTTGGGATTTTTCCGTAAATAAAATTTCTTAGTATCAGCCCGAAGTCTGGAAGTTGGCGGTATTACACACGTAAAGCCGTCGGTCCTGTACCTGAACTCTTTCCGGTCGTGTCGCTAGGCGTTCCATCGGATCATCAGAGTGATGGAATAGAAAGTGCCCTTGTGTTTGCGCACAACTTGTGCACTATAATTTGTCCTGCGCAATTGACTAGTCTCCATTAAGACTGGCCGCCGTGGCCGAAATTCGGTCGGGAGGAGGACATCGTAATTTACAAAACTAACGCAATATGGTTTTCAGTTTAGATTTACGTTTTTTATTGCGAATAATGATATAAAATATCTTAATAATTATATCTTTGGACAACTAACACACAGCCATTTGATCCCAAACTAAGCAGAGCCTGTACTGTGGCAATCAGACACTGACAAGAAAGATTTGAAAGATTGTGCTTTTCCCGTATGCAACATTATTTATGTTACTCGTTGTAAATAAATAGCGTACTCCGGATAGCTCAGAAAGAATAATGACACAGAATAAAACGCTCTGAAATCTATTTACACAACAATGCATTGTATTGTTGATTGTATTGGCAGCGTTGTAAAGTCACGCTTGTTTCCAACAAATGCAACCTTGGACTACGGTCTACTTTTGCTCCCATCATCACTCTCATTATATTCTCTATACATGCACTCCGCTTTACAGTACTTCTGACCTATCCTGTCTTGACCATATCTCTGATAGCGTATAGAGTTTAAAACATATTTACTTACATATTCGGCATAAAAGAGTAGAAAGTTAGTCACTTTCAATAAATTCTCGATAGTTTCCATGTATTTTACAATGGTGTGGTGTTTAAAATCCAGGAATAACTTCAAAGCTTAGCAAAAGCACATACTCGGCTTGTCACCCAGCAAGAACTCTTGGGCTTAACAGGCGTTATGGATGTTAATGCCGAGTCAGTTAAATAAGTTTTAGACAGCCTTCTCAAAATGACTAACCCTGTATCAAATTTACGAACTTTGCTCTTGTTGGTGGAGCTTTATTCCTCTCTATCTTGGGTACTTGCTCTTTGATTCCATTTGATTTCTCTTTCGCACGCCTTTTTTTTCACGTAATATTACTTATGAAACGGTTTCGTGTTAAACCCAACGTCTTTTCTATTCTATTCTCCATAGTGTTTAGAATAGATTTCTTCCATCAAATATTTCCAGCAGTTATTAACTGGTTTTGATCTTAATGTTTTTAAACTTTCGCGATTTGTACACATTTTTATATACTGTGGACACGGGTCTCAGTCGCGATAAAGATATAGGCAAATCATTACCTTGGTTACCCGACGTTTCGGCATGGATTGCACCAGACGTGGTCACGGGTCGACCCGGGTCGGGTAACCAATGTATTGATTTGCCTATATCTATATCGCGATTGAGACCCGTGTCCACAGTATATAAAAATGGTTTTGATCTCTCTTAATTTAATTAAACTAATAAACTCAGAAACCGACGTTGGTTTTAAAAGAGCCAGGACTAACTCTTGGGCTTTACAAGAGTTCTTTCTGGGTTTGAATCTGCTGGGTCCAATAATCTAAAATGAATCATAAAATTAATAGTTTTCTATATAGTCATTAGAATGGGTAACCCAAATTGGGATAGCTAAAGTTAGTAATGTTCACATACTCTAAATATTGCATCAAAATATACGAGCAATGTTTACACAATGTTGACAAATAACAATACGCAAATAATAAGGTGTATGGAAATAAAGCGTTGTATTACGCAGAACTCTATAAATTCAAATGCATATGCAATTAGATCCACAAAGCAAGCCAGACACGGAACTACTATTTACATACATACATACATACATACATAGACTCACGCCTGTTTCCCAGAGGGGTAGGCAGAGACAACGGATTTCCATTTGTCACGATCTTTGCATACTTCTTTTGCCTCGATTACTGTCATTATATTAATGAATCAGAATAAAACGCTCTGAAATCTATTTATGGATCACAAAAATAATTGTCAAATGTGGGAGTTGAACATGTAACCCAAGGGCGCCGCTTTGGGGTGAACCACCTATTTTATTTAATCTTACATATACGTAGAACCAATATTATAAATAAATGACTAAACAATCACTGTAATATATATTAATTAATTACAAATTTCATAAAAAAAACAATGCAACTCCAAATTTAGGTCCTCCCAGAACAGCAATTAAAATAAGAATTCCAAGAAAATCTACAATGGCTGTAAAGCTCATTAAAGTACTGGGTCTTTGGCGGAAGGCAAAATGTTAGTTAATAATTTGCGTATACAAATACAGGCATAATATATGTTACAATAAACGCATGATGGAAGCCAAGCGTGGTTTTAAACAGTGTGCTGGCTCTAATTATAACTCGTTAGGTGTAATTAATGTGTCGCTACACTATCCCTTACTTACTGTGTATACTACATTCTTCATGACATAGACATATTACGTTAGACGTGGCGGTATTTTTTTTGCGAATAACGTCGAAAGGCCGAACGCATTTTTAGAATCTAATGTAAATAGCCATTCGGATTTTACGGATGTTTTTGAATTTTATAGTATTACTAGCTGTGCCCCGTGGTTTTACCCGTTAAACTTTATTAATTATAGCCTATGTGTCAATCCAGGCTGTCAGCTAACTCCATACCAAATTACATTAAAATCGCTCCAGCCGTTTAGACGTGAAGAAGTAACAAACATACACACTCAAACAGTCACAAATTTTCGGCTTTATAATATTAGTGTGATTTGCAATCTAATTTGTAATGTCGATTCGTTTACCAATCTGAGGTCCTTAGCATATCTTGGATTGAGGTAGTTGTATAGTCACAGTCTCCTTATATCTGGGTATTGGTCTTAGTTTAACGGGAGAACGGGTTTAATCCCCGCCGTTATGTTGTACACTTTATGTAGGCATATGAGTCCGTATGTCTATTTACTATGAGACAATAATTAAAAACTCAAACATTACCAATTATAGTAATATTTATATCATCAGTTCTCTTTGTATTAAAGTTTGTGGTTTAAGGAGTAGTTAAACTAATTAAATTGCTTTTCCAAACTAAGTAAAGCTTGTACTATGGATACAAACATAACGGAAAAAAGTAAATAAGTATAACTAATACTTTTTTTTGTAAGTAACATAATACAACACATACAATGAAAACACCCAGATGAAGACAAGTATAAATTATTCATAAATATTTGATATCTGCTAGGATCGAACCCGCAACCTTTGAATCAGAAGGCATGTTCACTACCAACTCCGTCGGCGGAACTAAATTAAATTGTCATTTATTTTTATCCTGATCTATATTTAAATACCTTTTATAGATATAATTTGTTTCGCCATGGTCTCCTTCTGTGAGGCAGTCATGCTCCAGAAGGAGGCCGCCAATCGGGATCGGGAGCAAACCGATCCCATTCGCAGACGGAGGAGACATCGGGGCGGTGGCAGTAGACCTACTCCCCTCGGGGATGCAGTGGCAGTATGAGAAGTGTCCTCTACTGCCGCTACATGCAGCTCCGGGAAGTTTGTGGCATAGTCGCTATGAAGTAGTGCTATGAAAATAAAATTATTTCTTTCTTTCTTCTTTCTTTCTGCGCCGAACTGGCAGGAGTCGGCAATAGGGCAGAGCGATCCAGAGCCCTCCCAGTGTACGTGTCCCGACCATTTGAGACATGGCGCAAAAAGGGGACACTGGAGCAGCATACCCGCGTTCCCGGGGCTTCCACCAACAGGCGCCAAGAGATGTCCACAAAAAAAATAACAGATATAATTTGTTTAGAGATTTTAAGTCAGTATTGGTTTGATTTCCATTATACCGTCACCGATAATTGTGTCTAATCCTTGAGAAGGTATTTTATTAATATTTAGTTACCCACGTATATTTAAACAGCCGTCCAGAATTGTAATTCTGACTGGGCATTGGCAAAATCATTCAAAGAAATGCCATTAAATAAATTCTATAGAGTTGAAATAAGTATCGCACTGGTGACACTAAAGGTTTTGCATTTAATTAGGACGGAGGTATTTTATTATTAAAATATACCTACCCAAGGACGAATTTCCCGACAAATAAAATTAAGAATAGCCCCGTCTTAATTGTTTTTGAAGTTAAATGTATTGTTTTAAGTTAACATTGCACAATTGTTTAATTCAAAAACAATTTATTTAGTTTAGTTTAATGCAATAAAGTCAAATAAAATTTCCGGCAATTTATTTGTCGATAATTCTGATGAGATAAATATTATCCACAGGAATAGCTGTAATTTTGCCATGTTTTTGGGTAGCTTGATGTGCTGGCGTCTGTACCAAAATTTGCCATATTATTTCAAAATGTAAACAATAAAAATATTGCACGACTTTTGTTAAGTTTACATTAAAAGAAAAACTAAAGGATTGGGCTACACCAGGCTATAAAATAACTAATTTGTTAGCACTTTCAATTTGTAGTCTAATAAAAATCAAATTAAACGTCGTGCAAATTGTCGTGCACATTATTTTCTACTATATAAAAACAAGTCGGGTTTTCCTTCCTGACGCTATAACTCCAGAACGCACAAACCGATTTCCACGGTTTTGCATTCGTTGGAAAGGTCTCAGGCTCCGTGAGGTTTATAGCAAAGAAAATTTATAAAATTTAACGCGGGTAACACCGCGGGGCACAGCTAGTTTTTTATATTTTTCTTCAATGCTGCCGATTGTGGTACAAAAAGATAAATGGCTTTTTCACACATTCTGCTCATCTCATAATATCTACTGATTTTTATAAACCAAAAGGTCTGTTTTAATATTACGTTGTGGGTATTCCCAATAAGATACATACATATCATTTCCCATCAAACTTTGTGTAATCCATACTATCGCATGTAATACACATACAGCGAATGTAATCTCGTTTCAATTATTTTTTGAACGTGGATACAAAGTTACAACCCTATTATAAATGGATAACTGACTGGTCGGTAGTAGCCTGATATAAATAAAATTTATACGTCTGCAGTAACTTAACTATAGAAATATCTTTATATGCTACTTCGCTAACGATACGGTATTAGTTTCAAAAATAACATTGTAAAATTTTATAGCATTTCAATTAATAATATTGGAGCCGTTTTCAGCGAGTGCTTTTAATACGTTATGATTACTTCCTTGGCGCTGAAGGGGCAAGTTTTACTCGTAGTTCTGTAATAATATAGAAGTCGAAGGCTGCTAACTTGTCAGTGTACAGTACATTTCTGTGAGCTTTAAACGTATATAGTCTTATATAATAGTTATATAGCATTATTCGCAATGTAAAGCGTAAATTTTATCAAAAATATGGGAATTCATAAAGTTAATCGCCCGGCCGGTCTCGAACCAGCACGCTTTAAATGGCGAATAATACTAAAAAAGTCAGTCTGCCATGTTTCTAGAAGACGATGCTGATGGATAACCTCTGTATCCTCCGGAAGAGCGTTAGTAAGGGAATCCTAAATTTGATCTGCCAGTGACAATCGTTCTCAGCTGGACGGCAGAGCGCCTACCCCAGGTAGAGGGTTCTGGTTCGAGACAATTTAAGTTATTACCTAAAACATCCTCCACATTCAAGGATGTTCTAACATTTTAATGATACCTGATTTTTGGCGTATAATATAAACTGCCTAATCTCCGTTGGAATTGGCCACTGTGTAAAAATTTGGTAGGTATTAGGTATAATATTGAAATAAACGAAGCATAGATAAGTTAACGATGAATTCCATATACTAAAAACAATATTCCATTGTGTAAAAAAAGGATTTTGAACACAACCGAATTTTATGATATAATTTTGAAAATCCAATAATTGCCCCAACGAGCTTTTGATTTGCGACCAGAGGGAGTTGTTCAATATTAGGTGCTCGCAGTCTGTTTCCAATAATTTGTAAAACTTAGATTTTAATATAGCATTTTCAAATATTCTTAGACTTGGAAATTTGATTGACAGTCGTTGAAAAATATTTTTATCTTAAACTTCTTTATTTATTCAGCTACAATTATGTATTAATATATAATCTGCAACTAAATTTTGGTATTTACAGTATGTGGCCAGTAGTAGTTTTACTTAAGGAGGCCTAATACATATATCCATCAAAGTAAGAAGTTTGTACATAACAGTTAGCAAAGTATGAGGAAAAAAATGTTTATTCGTCATTTATTTTATCATGTGTAGAGAAATAATAATGCCAATCCACATTACGGTCTGCCAATTCACATGCCAGTCGCTGGATGCGGACAGCGTAAGTCCGGCAATTGTGGAGACCATTGGGGAGGCCTTTGTCCAGCTGTGGGCGTCTTTCGGCTGATATGATATCCACATAAGAACAACGTGGACTATGGCCTATCCCATATAGTGATGAGGTGCTTGCCCTGCAGTAGGACTGTAATGGCCATTATTATTATTAATAATTATTTTTACGCATATTTCATGAAATGATTTTCTAGATATTAATTTTATGTTTACTTGGATTTTTTTTATAAGTATGCCTATGTTTTTTTTTCATTTTGTAACGCGAGGTTGCGTGACAGTGTGATGCCTAGCTAGCTTTCGGTTGATATAGCCGGGTTAGGAGTTAGCTGGGTATACTCGTAGCTGTAACAGCTAGTGGTTGTGGCAAAGCGCACAGATGCAAACATTGGTATCGCTACGCGGTCGGGCGTCGGAAGCATTTTGATAAAACGTTGCACAATTTCCGTTTGCTGCGGTATCATCCTACCACTTGATCACGAGAGAGCCTGCATTTTGTACTGTGAATTTTGTGTGTATTTTTGCATTCATTGAAATTGTTTCATTATAATTTATTTATTGATTAGATGTGTTTCCAATGTTGAGTAATCATATATGCAAGGTGTAACATAAATGACCTATGAAATTGAATGTGTGTGATATTGTTCAACATGTAAAACACATAAAGAACATTAATTTCCTATACAAGAATAACAATCAACTGACGCATTTTGTATGGCCTAGATTTTTAGGGTTCCGTACCCAAAGGCTAAAACGGGACCCTATTACTTATAAGACATCGCTGTCTGTCTGTCTGTCTGTTCGTCTGTCATCAGGCTGTATCTCATGAACTGTTATAAGTATGTAATAAATATTTGTAATATATGTAATAAATATTTAAGGGGGCTCCCATACAACAAACGTGAAATTTTTGCTCGTTTTTAAAGATTTGGAATGATACGGAACCATTCGTGCGCGAATCTATCTAATTCTATATATATCTCATTTCCTGGTTTTCTTTAGTTTGTTCAATTTCGTGGGTAGACAGATACTTAGCGATCCTTAAAGTTATTCCATTATTTATTTACTTTTTTTGGGAATACTATCTATGAATGCAGGTCTTTATTACCTACTGTTAAAGTACGATAAAAACTTATGGTAAGTTTTTTGTATGAAAAAGCACGAATCATATTAATAAGTCAAATTCCTCTCTACACGACATGTGTATGAGCGGTATTTTGTAATAAAACTTCAATAGAATGTACAACACGACGGGTATTAGCGTCGTGAAATTCCTTGCCGCGTAAATAATAACATAAAGATTTTCCAATACATGTCCCAATAAGAGCCCTGCCGCCGGGTCCCTCCCCCACGCATTAGCTAACTGTCGCAAATATACTCCGAGTTTCCATGGGAAACCGCCTGTAAAGATTGTTATAAATATACTACAGTCGAATTCTTAAACTTACGAATTTAACAAAGGAATCTGATATTTTAAACATTGTAAGCATTTTTCGTAAAGAACAAGCGAAAGAAATTTTAACTTTGTTAATAAATATCAGGAGCATTTAGATGCTTTTTATAACAGTTATCATAAATATAAAAGAGATTCCCGTTACAATGGAATATTAAAACAATGAGTTGCAAAATATAAATTTCGATTACCGGAAAGATGTTTAAATAAAATCGGTTTTGCAGAAGATAATATGAAAGGGTGGAAATAATAAAATAAGGTCCGGACAAACGAGAGAACAATAATTTAGTCGGTCGTGTCGGAGAACAAATACAGTGTCAACAGATAATAAAGGCGAGTTGGCCGGTCCTCGCCGCGAACCCAATAACACAGAGCCTCTGAACCTATATACAATGAACCTGTGCGAGGAAAGGATGTTGCTTTTAGTTATTGCTGGAAACTTGGGACCGAGCAGATTAAGGTCCAATGCGTTTATTCGAAATATCGAAAACCAAAATATGGGTAAACAAGCTCGTTTGTTGGAAATAATATAAAGTTATTCTGTTTCAACATCTTATTTCTTCAATTAGAGAGTCCATAATAGTTAATCCATTTGAATTCGGCGTGTTACTAATCGAACCTTTTTTGAAGCACTTAATATTCAAAAATCTAGTGCTATTGTAAAATTTTGTACGTCAATGTCAGTTTACAGTTTTGCCCATTTTAATAAACCATAGTTTCTACTTTTACCAGCGTATTATTGGTATATGTTTAATTTCCTTCCGATATTTAACACGGCGCTTCGACCATATGTATGTATACTCTGGAATTTGTCTTTGCGCCAATTTCATATCATCAGAGCACATAATATTATACCTGAATAACTGAGTTCAACTTATTTCGCTCATAATTCCCGAAGTCTCCCGAGAAGTAAATCTTAACGAAATTTATATCAGAGCCGTTTTCAGAACATATCATTATTATATAGGCGCCGATTGGCGTGATTGGCAAATGCTTGCCTTTCACGGAGCAGGTGTGTTAGATTCCCACCCAAGACAGATATTTGTGTGCATGAACATGTCTGTTCGTCCTGTGTCTGAGTGTAATTCTTTATATACGTAAGTTATGTAGGTATTATAGTATATGTAATATATCAGTTATCAGATTTCCATAACACAAGTTCCACTTAGTTAGGGATCAGGTGGCCGTGAATAATGTCCCAGGATGTTGTTATTATTATATAGTTTACATTTATGGATAAAAATATTTCTCGTTTTATATATCAAACTCGAGCGAGCAAACTCCGTTCCTTTTGCTCATACCTTATGAATCCACAGTACACGAAGCTAGTATCAGCATGAGACAGATCGATTTTCATCGCCTTAAACCTCCAGTCTGTAAATATTGGGAGCCACAAGTTTTTCTAACATAAGTTTAGTCAGGTACAGACGCCATCACATCAACCTACCCCAATCTGTCAAATTTCCTCAATTGAGAGTGAACCTTATGCCTATGTGATAAAGTTGAAAATCTATAAAAGAAATTTGACAGATTGAGGTAGCTTGATGTACTGGCGTTTGTCGATACATAATGTTTCAACCAATATTATCCATCTAATAATTTAAATATAGGATTGTTTTGATATTAATAAATTGTTATACATTCATTGCCTATAAAAGATTAATTCATATTCAGAAATATTTGCCAAATAGGTAGGTTTTGCTTGTTAACAGGGGTAAATAGTGAGTTACTAGTCTAGAATTGGTATAAACTTAAATCCATTTCCATGAAACTCTGAATTACACCGTAACCCCATTCAAATTAACTCATAATTTTCTAACATTAAGTCGTGGAAATTATCATTCGTATCAGACGTTATTTTATTGACCTCAATACAAAGACATATATTCAATTTAGTTAACATTTATGAGCTTTTGTTATTTACCCAATATGTCAGATTCCCGGGATGGGTCATAAAGTGAGTGTCAGCCCGAAGTCTGCAGTGGCCGGTATTTACACCTCCATGCCTCGGAGAGCACGTAAAACCGTGAGTACTTGACTCCCATTGGATTATCAAAGTGTTGGAAAGTGCCTCTGAATTTGTGCACACTTATGCACTATAATATGTCCCGCGCATTTGGCTATCCATTGAGACTAACCGCCGTATCCAAAATTCAACCAGGAGGACATTATTATTATGACAAATCTATACATCTATACAAATAAATAAAATTAAAGTGTCTGTTTGTAATATTAAAATAACCGTTTTTTACTACATGTATATGAATGTATATACGGTACATACACCAAAATAACATTTTTTACAATTTTTGTCTGTCTGTCTGTCTGATTGTTCCGGCTAGTCTCTGAAATGGCTGGAGCGATTTTGACGGGACTTTTATTGGCAGGTAGCTTATGTAATAAGGAGTAACTTAGGCTACTTTTATTTCTGAAAAATATTTTATTTATAAACAAAAATAAAACAAAATAAACTAATTAATACGCGGACGAAGTCGCGGGCACAGCTAGTATGAATATATATACGGTACATACACCAAAATGACATTTTTTAAATTTTTTGTCTGTCTGTCTGTCTGTTTGTTCCGGCTAATCTCTGAAATGGCTGGACCGATTTTGACGGGACTTTTATTGGCAGGTAGCTGGTGTAATAAGGAGTAACTTAGGCTACTTTTATTTTTGAAAAAGTCTTTTATTTTACAAGAATTATTAGTATGAATATATATACGATACATACACCAAAATGACATTTTTTACAATTTTTGTCTGTCTGTTTGTTCCGGCTAATCTCTGAAATGGCTGGACCGATTTTGACGGGACTTTTATTGGCAGGTAGCTGATGTAATAAGGCGTAACTAAGGCTACTTTTATTTTAGAAAAAGTCTTTTATTTTACAATGTGTCATGAAGTCGCGGGCACAGCTAGTTCCTAATAAGAACTAAGTACAGACGCCAGCACATCCAGCTACCCTAATCTCTCAGTTTTTTTTACAGATTTTCAACTTTATCACTAAAGCATAAGGTTCACTTTCAATTGGGGAAATTTAACAGATTGGGGTAGCTGTATGTGCTGGCGTCTGTACATCATGCGATGAATAGTTTTTTAAAGTTAACCGTTATTGTGTCATACCATATTATATTTCCCATAAACTACATATGAATACGAATTATGTACCGCCAATTTCCCACAGAGGATAAATGTCCGTATTTAACCTCTGTGGGAAATGAACGGGGAAATTAGGGAATTTTTAACAAGTAATCAAAAACATAGTACCTATAGTGCCACAAACTTATCTGGCCCGGTGGCCAAAAGTAGAACTAACGACGCCAGTTTGAAATGTCAATCGGCCTGTTATTCCCTGACATTCCTGCCATTGATTGTTTGTTGCGCGTATTTATTTTTCTATTTGTGGTTTTTAGTTGTGAAAAATGCTGAAAGCTTTAAAAAGTGATGCGAGGAACGTTATATTACAAGTATTGAATTATATGAAGGAAGAAAAAGGCCTTCAGGAACCAATTATACCCTTCAATAAGTTGTATGAACGCGTAGCTGCTGCTACAGGTTAGTGTTGTCAGCTTCTGAAAAATTCGAAACTCCCCCTCGCACTTTAAATTAAATTACATATTTTAAAATATTCATTATTTATTTAATTTTTGCTATTTCTATTGTAGGTGTCGGGGAGTGATTTGTAAGAAAACTTGTGAAAGGAAAAGAGCAAGCAGATGCAAAAATTTTTAGCAGATCAGAATATTGGTAGATCGAATTCTGAAATGCCTACATTGATTGCAGAAGCTTTTGATTAAATAGCAGTCAATGAATGGCAAAAGCATTGCAATCATGTATAAAATATTGAAAATGAGTATCGAAAAAGGGATGGATACTTAAACGAGCCTTTCATCATTCATTTGGGTAGTGATAGTGAAAGTGAAAGCAGTGATTACGATAATGATGATGATGATGAAATGACTTCTGAATAAAACAATTCCGGTGACATAATAATACCTGGAGTATCTCGGTTAGCGAACACTCAGCATACATTTTATGTAAATGATTATAATTATTGTATAAAAATATAAAGATTTGTAATGACAATATTTGTTTTTTTATTTAGTGAAGTAATATTTACATTACAATGTGCATATTATTTTTACCCACTTTATTGCAAAAAATAGTTACTAGCAACACTAAATGCGATAACAGCGACGCTGCCACCGGGCCAGATAAGTTTGCGGGACTGTACAAGTGTTTTAAAACTATCAAATTCCGGTAATCATAAACAACAAATAGTTAATTGGAACGAAGTTCCTTATCGCGCGTTGCGAAAGGGGGCGAGACGAAAAAAAATAAGACGAAAAGTTGCAACGACACTTTTTGTTATAGTAAGCTATTGTAATCCGTGCGGCGTGCGCATGTTTCTCTGTCTTTCTCTTTCTTATAGAAAGCAAGCCAGATATTTTCGTTTCGTCTTTCTATTTCTCTAATTGAACAGTGTGGTGTCGCGACGATTATTTTTGTGAAGCGTATACAGGTTTATTGTACATAATAAATAAAAAAAATAACTTCGTTCCATCCGGGTGTCCCTTGACACCTCTCAAGATTTTTCTTCTTTCATATAGTTTAAACGACTTTTTTAATTTGATAGAGCCGTATTCTAGATTAAATACATAAATATCATGGGACATCTAACACATTGTCATGTGATCCAAAACTAGGCAGAGCCTGAACGAACTACGCAAGCTGTGGAACAACCTCCCAAACGACGTGTTTCCAGACTCATATAACATGGGTTTATTCAAGGTTAGAGTGAACAGGCATCTTATGGGTATGTGCTGTCCACCTTCGACTGCATCTTCACTTACTATCAGGTGAAATCGTGATCAAGCCCAAACCCATTTTGCATTAAAAAACGATAGCAATCAGACAACTGATAAACGCATATATTTATACAACTATGAGAAAACGATGCGCTTCCCTGGTGCGCCGCGTACGGGTCAGCCCCAACATTATCATGAGCTGTGTGGCCAGCAGACTCGATTGTCCTTATGTGAGTCGCTGCTGCAAGCTGTCCACCTCAGTGTTGGGATGGTGGCAGTGATTGTGTGTGTGTGTTGTTATAGGAATACTAATATAGGTCTAAGAATTATTGTTACTAACAAATGTGAGTCATGTTACTTGAAATAAATAAATTATTATTATATAAAATACACCCAGACACAAAACGAATAATCGTGCTCATCGCACAAAGAGATTTACCCCAGAGGTCGAGTCTTAGTAGCTTGGGTCACTTACAAGACCAAGAGGCCAGTCTAAATTTAATTGATTCGTATTGGATGATCGGTTATGGTTTCATATCGTCAAGAGATAATAATCCGCCGTAAGTTTATTTAAGAGTCGTTTATAAAGCGCAATTAAAATATGTTGAGTTCTGTTTAGTTTAATACTAAATGTGTTTTGGTTAAAATTGTCATAAAATCTTCGTTGATACACTAAAATATATATGATGATGTGGTCCCGCCTGATTTCGGCCACGGCGGCTGCTTTTTCTCCTACTGTAGCCGACATTCGTGTGCTCGCATGTGACTTATGTAGCTAATTTTATTAGAAAAATGAGTTGTAATACCCATTTTCAAGGCAGGTTGTTCAAAAAATGCCACGAATTATAGGCCTATCTCAATACTGCCAGCTTTAAGTAAAATATTTGAAAAGCTGATGCTCAGCCAAATGTTGTTTCACTTTAACGTGAATGAGATATTGCATAACAAGCAGTTCGGGTTTACAAGGGGCCGATCTACTCAGGATGCAGGTTGCACATTAATTAGGTCAATATTGGAGGCTTGGGAGGGATCACAGGATGCGCTGGGAGTTTTCTGTGATCTCTCTAAGGCTTTCGATTGCGTTGATCATCGTACGCTCGTTGTTAAACTGAAGTACTATGGAATATCTGGCACATCTCTTGATCTTGTGATGTCCTATTTATCGGGGCGACAACAGATGGTTTCGATAGGCGGTGTCACTTCGGCACGTCATCCTGTGAAAATGGGGGTGCCCCAGGGGTCTATATTGGGCCCATTTTTATTTCTAGTTTATATAAATGATCTCCCTTATCTGGTAGAGAAAGTATCAGAGATAGTTTTGTTCGCTGATGATACGTCGCTCATATTTAAAGTAAATAGAAAGGATAAAGATCTTATTGAGCATAATAAAACACTCAGCTTTATATCAGAATGGTTTTCGGCAAATAATCTCTTGTTAAATGCAGGGAAAACTAAATGCATCAGGTTCTCATTGCCGAATGTGACTCAAATTGTACCAACAGTTGCACTCAATGCGAAAATATTAGATTTAGTCCCATCGACCGTATTTTTAGGATTGACACTTGATTCAAAATTGCAATGGGGTCCTCAGATTGAAAAGTTAGCAGGTAAATTAAGTTCGGCTTCCTATGCTGTCTGGAAAATAAGGCAATTGTCAGATGAACAAACTGCTAGATTAGTGTATTTCGCGTACTTTCATAGCATTATGTCGTATGGCATTCTGCTGTGGGGTTCGGCGGCTGACATAGGTACTATTTTTGTATTGCAGAAAAGAGCAGTCAGAGCCATTTATGGTTTAGGTAGCCGCGATTCTTTGCGAAATTTGTTTAAAGAAATAAATATACTTACTGTGCCATCGGAATATATATATCAGAATATAATGTTTGTTAGAAAAAATATTCATAATTATAAAAAGAAAAGTGAACTGCATAATATAAATACTAGGAATAAAAACAAACTAGCCATGCCAGGCTTTAGAGTAAGCAAAACTAATAAATCATTTTTAGGAAATTGTATTAGGTTTTATAACAAGCTTCCTACTCAAATTACTGATCTGCCTGACACAAGTTTTAAAACACATATTAAACGTGTACTTATGGCTAGGGGTTATTACACCACTAAAGAGTACATCGATGACAAAGACGTCTGGCTCTCACTTCCTACCTGCACATTGCTCGCTGGAGATCTTGTAGCCATATAGACATGACTGATCTGTTGTGTTACGTGAACTATCTGTAAATGATTGCTATCATATACTTAATTTAAAATTATTGACTCTGTCTCAAAATGAATAATGTTATTGTTTCGAAGTTTTTCTTTTGTATACCTAAATATAATCTAAAATAATAAGCATTCAGACAACCGATCGAGCATATATTGTGTTTGCCTACTAAATAATTTACTCTAATTGGACCAAATCCCGTGTTCATGCCCGCTTGAGTATGTTTCGCCGGACCGTCTCAACTGGGTCGTGTTGAAACCGGTAGTAGATGAACCCACTGAGTTTGTTTCGCTGGGTCTTCTCAGTTGGGGCGCATTGGATCCGGTGGTAGCATTAAAGCGCGACCGTCGTTATTAACACAAGGTCCGTCATAATAATAATACCTTTAATATAGACAGAACCATTGACAATATGTAGTAAAAATATTAGACTTAAACTAGATAATTAAACATAATCTCTTGACAATAACTTGATACGAGCTAGCTAAATATCATTTCTGTAATAAAATAAATTTTATAAATGTTTTCATACAAGATGTACCTAAATATCTATGTTACTAGAAATAATATCTAATGTATACAACTATATTACTACAAACATGTTCTGACTATTTACAAGCGCTTTTTTAAAGTCTACGTGAATAAAAACATTTTTTATTTATTATTTTATTTTTTATATTTATTTATAGTAAATAATCATCATAATTATATTCTCGAGTCAGACACATGTCTAGACCATTACCGTTTTGTGGATGTTTTCTAATACCAATAAAAGTCTATCAGAAGAAGAAGAAGAAAATAAGTTTATTCAACGATATATTATTATAATGACAATATGTCAGATGAGACGCTCATAGGAAATTGCACTCACCGTTGTGGACCACTGTACATCCGACTTATATGTACATACTAGACTAAATAAATGATTTACCTCGTCGATCACAATTGTGGATGTGATTTACGAGGTAAAGCACCTTTAGGCACGTGGTCTGTCTATAGATGGGTGACCCTGAAAGGAGTACGTCTCCGGGCTTTGGAGGACAGGATAAGCGATAGGTCCCGGTTGTTGTTTTTACACAATAGTCGTTACGCATGTCAGAGGCCTACTCGGTACTTTGACCAGGGTACCAGCACTGGTACCACTGACAATACATAAAGAAGCCCATGAAAAAGAATTTATCAGATTACATTAGCAATTTGATTACGATGTTCAATCCTTAGCTCCTGCGAAAGGGAAATTAAATGAAATAAGTTTTGTTAAATACCCTGGAAGCCGCAAGCGATATTTAGGAAGGTATTTATAAATATTTAACGATCCCTTGCTTGATTAAGTTTAACCGAAATATTGAACTGACAGATAAATGAAACGGGTAGGCTCTTAAAGACAACGGTTCGATCTGTAATCGATATTGGGTGCGATACTCAACCCCTTAGCCCAATAAGATTCTGGTTTTATACAGGCGATGCCATGTTGATAGATACTACATTGATCTTGACAGCATCTTTATTACGATAGCCGTAAGGCTGCTTTTCGTAGTACAAATGTATCCACAAACGTGGCGTCGATTGTATGAGGCTATTAACGGTCGATGTAATCAGACCAATTATCATTTTCACAGCATTCCGATAATCCGAAGCTAAACACATTGAATTTAAATAGAATAATTAATACGTTTAATACACATATATTTTATTTGAATTTAGAGGTAATATAAATTAAAATCTAACAGAGCGACAATTTTAGAGCTAAGATGTACCTAATTTAAAGAATTTAAGACTAAATAATTTATCTCTGCGTTTCAAAGGTCACGTCAGATAAGCTACGAAACAAATTGTAAAAGCTTTTTTTCGAAGCTTTTAAATAATACTCGTGTTGCTTTATTCACCGCAAGAATTTTTTAATTTTCTTTCGAGCATGGTTCAATTGTTTTAGCTGTAAATCATGGGTATGCATGGCTGCTTGTTTGAGTAATCTGTAGGTATTTAGGGAAAACAATCTATACATATAATAAAATCGTAGGAAATTCAACACTGTACATTGTTTTTTTTTTTTAAAGGATACTTGGGGCGTGATCTACAATCGATATCGAAGCCAAAAATATAGATTTTAGAAATTTTGTCTGTGTGTCTGTTTGTCTGTATGTATGTCCAGGCTAAACTCAAAAAGTACTGCATGGGTTTACTTCAAATTTAGCTTGAATATTACTAAGAGGTCGGTTCATCATATAGGCTACCATATTATCACGCTATCACCTACTGATAATTCATAAAGTTTAACGCGGGTAAAACCGCGGGGCACAGCTATAGTATACAATAATATGTTTAAATGTCGCAGTAAAAGGGTCTTACTACTTATCGATGTGATGGGCAGTGGTTGTATCAGAGTTTTGCAAGCCACTCATTAGGCCTGTGACATGACATAACGACTGCTGCCTAATGGTTACAGCCGGGACCGATAGCGCTCCGAAGCACGGAGACGCTCACAAATTAAAACAGGCTTTGGGCATTCGGACAGAGAGGAGCGCAGCGGAGAGGATTTTATTAAGGCACTAGAAAATCAACTTTAGAGCTATAGGAATTAAGTGCATATATGCTTGAACCTGACATAAAATGCTCGCGCAGTCTCGCGCATATAATGTTCAAGCATACATGCACTTTATTTAAATAAGTTTAAAGTTGATTTTCTAGTGCCTTAATAAAATCCTCTCCGCTGCGCTCCTCTCTGTCTGCGCTGGCCCTTTGGCGGACACCAATCTATGGACGACTACGTACGAGCCTAGTTGCTTATGTCCGCCGGTCACTTATGGACCGGAAAGGGCCTCTGGCTATTAACGCCCCGACATTTCATAGGTGTCACCCAAATACTAACAGTATCAGTATCTTACCTCTCGCTAATCTGATGTCCCTTATATAGTTCTTTAGGATAATGAAATGATATCTCTACACGCCATGTCAGCGTGATGCGAGTTCACTTTGTTTCCGCCGGGCGAGGTCGCTCGCCTTCATATTCATGCAGTGATTAGTTGTTGCACCCAGACACATGTGAATGCGCACGCGTTCAAAATGTCTGTATGGTACCTACTTACCCAAGAAAAAAATTATTTCGACGAAAATTCAAGGATAGTAAAGCTTTGAAGACCACTTTAACATAAAGGTATTAATATATATGACTGACCTATGACCACAATTGCCTACGAATTTTACCCAACTGTAGGATTTTAAGAAATTTTTTGAAAGATTTTTGAAAAATTAAAGGATGATTTCAACTCAAAATATCAGAATATTTAGAAATATTGATAAATCATATTAGAAAAAAGAACACAATAATAATGATTTAAAATGAACTTTTCTGTACTGTTCAAGATATTTTATTAAGCTCTTCTTGTTACTATTCAAATTTTAAATAACGTCCTTGCTTGCGCGAACTCGCTTCTTATATTTTACCTTTTCATGTATATTTAATTGGAACGTAGCCTGTACTGCTATACTTAGGTACCTTATTAATTACGTATTTGTCTAGGCCCTATATAAAAGTCTAAGCCCAATTCCATCAGTTTAAGGCCCAGAATTAGGCAGAAGAAGCGGCTACCTTGCTTGTGAACCTGAATCTTTCATAAAATACTAGCTGTGCTCCGCGTTCTTACTCGCATTAATCTTTATAAATGATACCCTATATATTATTCGGATGTATAAGCTACTAGCTGTGCCCTGCGGTTTTACCCGCGTTAAAGTATGTGTTATTAAGTTTCATTAAAATCCGTAGTTTTTACGTAAAAGAATAACAAACATCCATCCATGCATCCATGATTACAAACTTTCGCGTTTATAATATTAGTAGGAAATACTATGAAGTTTCATCAAAATCTATTCCACAGCCATACAACCATTCTCGCAAACATTCGCATTTATAATTAAATTAGTAGGATAAAATTACTTTCATAATTTACGAAGAATGTGCATTGGTAATTTCATTTGATTAATATTCCAAAATATTCCACATTAAGTTTTGAGTTTTATATATTTACATCCTATTTAGGAATAAAACAGTAAAGCAAAAACTTGAAAACAACTACCAAAAGAAAAAGATGAGCGAAGCAGTTCTTTAAAAAACACACACAATTATTTTAAAGCAGGGAAAATTTATGTGCGGGCAAAATGCACTGTTTAATGCATAACAGTTGGTTAATTTTAACATTTTTAGGTAAGGATGGGATAGGCGTTGTTCTAGCAGAGATATTGTAATCGCTCAGTTGTTGTGTAGCTAGCAACAGTTTTACATACCATACGGGTCATACGAGGCGGATCAAGTTACTGTTCAATATTTGGTAAGCACTTGGGCCAGTGATGGACCAAACATTTCGATAAATGGAATTTTCGCTACCCCTGACGCTTCCCCGATTCTATTTTGTAAGAGAATATAAAATCAAGGCTTAACACGTTACACTTAGATATTATTTGTAGGTCCATTTTTTTGTCATAAACATCATTTAGAAAGGTATGCTTTCAGGTGATTTAGGATATTGGTCTACACCTTTGAGTAAAATATTTTTTATTTAAAAGACAACGCCCGCATTAGGGAAATTACTTTAAAAGCATATAATAGACGGACACAAATAACATCCAGACTCAGAACAACTATTTATGGGTCACACAAATAGTTGCCCAGAGCGGGACTCGAACCCGTGACACGAAGCGGCGAGGCGACTGTCTTAGCCGCTGCGCCTCACGTACAGTCAATAATAAGAAAAAAAAATCGTTAAGTTTAAACTTGAAATTTGAATAGGTATAGGTATTTATAGTTTATTAGTACATTGTAAGTTTTAAGAAGTAAAAGAGTTAGTTATTATTTAACACGTTTTAAAACACGTATTATGTGATACAAATTGATAAACATTAATTTCAGAAGTACGTTTCAGTAGCTAGTCGTTGAAAGACGTAGTGTTGGTTCCTTTTATTCCTGCTATAACTTCTATTATTGTGTATTTAATTGCGTCTGACCTCACCGTGAGTCACCAAAAACATTTTAGTTTCATAAATAAAAACAGAGACTATATCTCAAAATTAAAGCTCGTACGCACGGTTACATATCAAGGTATACATTTCCAATATAAGCTGACCTGTTATTGTATGGAAATCCTATACAACGCGAGATCAGCTTATAATGGAAATGTATAGCTTGATGTAGCCGTGTGAACATGACTAAATCTCTCAATTTTTCGGGTTAATTAACTAAACTAGTATTTTTATGGATTCTGGTGTTTTTATTTCAATGGCCTGATGGTCTAGTGACCCTGACTGTTAAACCAGAAGTCGTGTGTTCCTTCCCCACCCAAGACAAATCTATCTATCAAAGGCCCAGCGTTCGTGCTCGACGGCATGTTTTAAGCATTATAAGGGCGTAGCGCTTTTTCGTAGCGCAAACACATGGAAACGAAACAGGAAGTTATAATACTACACTAGTAATAAAATTGTTCCGCAGAGGGATTCGACGCCTATTAGGATAAATAGGGTTCCTGTAGTTTTTCTAATTTTAAGCTTACAATTTAATTTAATTATTTACTTTTGTAAATAAACCCTAGTTGGTTATTGGTAAATTACTTGTCTCTGTTTGTGTGATGAGCGTAAATATTTATTCCGTTTTTGTGTGTAATTTATATACAATAAGTATTTATTTAGAAATATATGAGTATGTTTATCAGCTGCCTGGTTGCTATTGTATAGACTCTGACTACTTTGGGTTCAGATGGCAGTATTGTAGTTGGTCCATGATTTTAATAGGTCTTTACCTATGAAATTGCCGTTTTGTATGAAAAAATTTAAACGAATTTTTTTCATGAATTTTTTTATTTGTATTAATCGAAGTAATCACCCATGCAATCAATGCATCTTTGCCATCGCAGTGGCAGTTTATTGATGCCCTTCTTAAAGAAATCAGCTGGACGGGAGGCAACAAATTCTTCAAAGGCATTTTGTACTGCCTCTCGGGTATTGAATTTTTTTCCCGCCAAGAAGTTATCCAAATTCTGGAAAAAGTAGTAGTCTGTAGGCGCAAGGTCTGGTGAGTAGGGTGGATGACGGAGAGCTTCCAACCCCAGTTCTTGCAACTTGGAGACCGTCTGCTGTGCAGTATGAGGTCGCGCGTTGTCGTGCAGGAGCAGCGGAGACGAGCGATTGACCAATGCTGGTTGGAGATGCGCCAGCTTCTCCATCATTGTGCTCAGTTCTTCACAGTACACATCTGCAGTAATGCTCACCCCGTTTGGTAAGAAGCTGTGATGAATCACACCGGCGCTAGACCACCAAACAGTGACCATCACTTTTCTAGGGGTAAGTTTTCGTTTAGGGCATTGTTTAGGTGCTGAACCAGGATCCAACCAACTTGCTGAGCGCTTGCGGTTATCAAACAGAATCCATTTTTCATCGCAGGTAACAATGCGGTTCAAAATTCCTTCATTTGTGTGTCTGTTGAGCAGTGCAAGGCACGTCTCGACGCGTACTTCGCGCTGGCGATCATTGAGTTCGTGGGGCACCCATTTGTCAAGCTTTTTTACCTTGCCAATTTGACGCAAATGGACCAATATTGTTTTGACGCTAACGTCGAAAGCTGCTGCTAATTCAGCCGTAGATTGTGTATCATCAGCTTCCACAACCGCCTTTAATTCGTCATTGTCGACCAAAGTCTTCGGACGACCGCGAGGTTCATTTTTCAGGTCGAAATTTCCAGAACGGAAGCGAGCAAACCAATAACAGGTGGTGCGTTGGTTTGTAGTGTTAGCTCCGTAAACGTCGTTGATGTTGCGTGCCGCTTGTGCCGCGTTGCTGCCACGACGGTACTCATATTCCATAATTACTCGAATTTTTAACGTATCCATGATGACGAAAAAGATTGAAATGTGATGAAAATGTAACACTAATCAATAAAGAAATGACTACTTTTGGAAAAAAGAATCCATGTTTTTAAAATAAAATTAATTTGAAATTAGAATTCTTAGCCAAACAAAAATTATTTTGATTTGAAATGGCCAGTACTGCAGAACGGCAATTTCATAGGTAAAGACCTAATATTAATTATTTTAATACGAATTCTGGATAAAGAATTTCATGAACGTCGCTAGTTAGCCAAAACTCTGTATAAATAAATGAAACCCGTTTGAAATACATCTAGCTTAACTTCCAAGCTTCCGAAATATCTCTATACTCTCCTTACTTTAAAAAAGTAGATAAAAGAAAATTAAAACGCAAGATCTTATAATTTATGTAAAGGCTCCGTGAAAAATTATCCTTTCAAGAGTACCCAAAGATTATGCCTTTGTGTATTAAAGGCGATAAGTTAAGTTATGTAAATCGGGCCCTCTGTAATTATGTTAGCTTTTCTATCAAGGACGAGTATTTTAGCAATTACTTTGTGTGATAGAACGAAATCACACCAAACTATCAATTGTCTAGTCTGGTATGTCCCTATAATAATTTAAAATTCACACCTCTATGTATTTTCCGTTTATGTAATATTTATAGAGTTGGAAAATGACGTGAACACCTATAATCATGTATGTTCAAACTACTGTAAAATAATCATGACCCATCATGATAGAGTTTTAGTTACTTAACGTTCACCGTCTAAATTTGAATTTCGAATTATAAGTGTGTCTCATATTATTATCTATGTACAAACGGCTCAATCAAGCTATACATTTCCAATATAAGTTGACCTCTTGTTGTATGGAAATCCTATACAATGTGAGATAAGCTTATATATACTGTTTCCGTGTGGCTACATATCAAGCTACTTTCGTATAGCTTGATATGTAGCCGTGTGTACCGCCAGATTTTGTTTGTATACATGCTGAGTAAGATGGAGTGAGATGGAAATACTTTTCTAGTCATACCGCTCACAGAGCGAAATAAATACAATGATATGACTGATGTCACGTAGGATTTTATAATTAAACCTACGGACGCGATTGCTTTCCACCCCCAACACTTTATCTTATAGACAGCAGTTACCGTAGTGCCAGAGTTGTTCAAGCCGCCCTGTAAGCTGCTGACATGGCTTAACGACTGTTGTCAAATGGCTATAACCGGAGCGGAGCTTACCGTGCCCTCCGAAGCATGGGAATGCTCAGGAATTAAATCTCTTTAGCGGTTATCTATCTATAGACAGACCGAGCGCTTAACATCACCGATTACTTGTTAGAGTGATTGGCTATGAATGGATAACCTCAACTTATAGAACTGATTTATATATATGAATAAATATAAAATTGTTGAATAAAATAATTATTGAAATTGGGCAAAAAGTTGGTAGATACTTTTTATGAGTTAGTACAACACGTTGAATATTTAAAACTTATGCAAAAACTTTGTGGTATATCTGAATTAATAAATCCAAAACTTATACTAAATTCTCTAGAAACTTTCACAAAAAGATTTTAGATTTTTAGTTAATTTAAACTTAGTTTTACTTGCACTTCATTTGAAAGTCAATGACAACAACTCTTAATTAGCCTGGTTCTGACGAGACTAAGGTTGCTCGCCCGGCGCCTATGCCCGACGGCTTATTTGAAGTATTATAAAGGAGTATGGGGGCGCTAAACACTAAATCTTTTTCGTAGTGGACACACATGACAACGATACATTAAGAATTGTCGGTATTTAGGGTTCACTCTTCTTCGATTCTTGTTAAAACGTTATAAAACAACACGTGTGGCACTCGTAGACTGCCGCGGTAAAGCTATTGCATAGCATTTTTTTATCAACTTATGCAATTATAATTATTTATTTATTTTATAATACTGCATTTGTGATAATAATAATAAAATGAATGTATATAGAGTACTAACTTAAAACACCTTGTACACAAATTATACGAGTACAGATATTCACTGTTGTACGTAGATGATAAATACCTATACACCTATATACTTTCTCACAAACAGCTGATTACGGTAGGTTTCCAATGCCACCTAAAGGCGGGTTGCTGAGCTAAAGAGACAAGCGTGATATTACAAAAAGTCACTAAAAGTTCTGGTATTTATCGATAGATGGCGGTCGGAGTGGGGGATGTTAGGTTTTTTCGTTACGGAATTTCTGGATTCGGTCCCCACGCTCAAGGCCCGCGATAGAAGCTATGCAATAGCTTAAAAGGTTTTTTAAGTTAATAGAGAATAGAAGAATAACTTTCTGAACAACGAATTTAAACGTTGACACTATTTACATGAAACCCTGAAACTATATTTGACAGACTTGCGTTTTACGCCGCAGATCGTGGCGATTCGATTCTATTCCCACCCAGAATAGATATTTTGTGACCAAGAACATGTTTGTTTGTCCTAGGTCTGGGTGTAATTATATACATAAGTATATATTTACACAAGAATGTATATGTCGTATATAGCAGTTATTGGGTTTCCATATTACAAGCTCTCCTTAGTTTGGGATTAGATCACCGTGGGAGAATAATGTCCCAGGATATTATTATTATTGATATTGTAACGTTTACTGTTAATAATTACAGAATTTAACCATCATCCTCGTAAAGGTCGTCTTTAGATGCATTTATTTATAAACGATTTAAATTAATGTACTCCTGGTTGAATTATGACTGACTATGATGACCAGTCTCAATGGGGACTGGCCAACAGCGCAGTAAAATAAATAAAATAAAAAAGGTTTTTATTCACGTAGACTTTAAAAAAGCGCTTGTAAATAGTCAGAACATATTCGTAGTAATATATAATTAATTTATAATTATTTCTAGGTACATATAGATATTTAGGTACACGGATTGTAGGAAATAATTTACAATAAGATTTATTTTATAACAATAACGATATTTAACTAACTTAAATTAAGTTATTGTCAAGGATCGTGTGTAGGTTTAATTATCAACATTTTAAATTTTAGCTATATTTTTACTGTGTTGTCGAATGGTTCTGTCTATATTAAGGTACGAATTAAATATTATTACTATGGCGGACCTTGTGTTAATAACGACGGTCGCGCTTTAATGCTACCACCGGATCCAATGCGCCCCAACTGAGAAGACCCAGCGAAACAAACTCAGCGGGTGTCTCTACTACCGGTTTCAACACGGCCCAGTTGAGACGCTCCGGCGAAACATACTCAATGGGGCATATACACGAGATTTGGTCCACTTACTGAAATTATTTAGCAGGCAAACACAATATATGCTCGATCGGTTGTCTGATTAAGTATTTATTTTAGGTTTAATATACTAAAAAGAGAAAATAAAAATGTCATAATAAAAGTAACATTAATCATTCATATTATAGTGCATGGCCTTATTATCCGACAGGATTAGCGACACGACCGAAAAGAGATTAGGTACAGGGCTGACAGTTTTAGTTTTAGTGCTCTCCGAGACACGGGTGCGTAATACCACCAACCCCCAGATCTCAGGCTAATACTGATAAATATTCTTAACAGAAGTCTCTTAAAATCTTAAAATCACGTTTTTGGCCCGACCCGTGATTTGAACCAAAGACCTTATTATATACGGGTAAATGACAAACGTGTAAAAACTGTAAGTCTCAGCTAGACTGTGGCAATTTAACAAAATCCCGCTTAAGCGCAAAATCCTTAGTAGGGATTCTACTTTTCTAAATAACTAAAGTGGCTTAACTAACTGACACAAAGTTTCCTAATGTCCCCACAAAAGAATAAAATAATTATGAACACGGCTATTGAATTAAAGAAATTAAGCAAATCTTCTGTAAAGAGTGTCACTGACAGATCAATATTCCTTTTGAACAAATCTAAAAGGAATTTAGTACTAAGTTAATCCTGATTTAAACAAAATCCCCCGTAACGAGCGAAGTTTTTGACCACAATGAATGTAATTAATCGGGCATTTAATTTTTAATGTCATTTTCGTGGGATAGTGGAGTTTGGGATCGGCAATTTGGGATGGTTTGCACTGAAAACTTTTCTCTGACGTAGAATTAAATTAACTTGATGGACATTTCTTTCTGGTAATTCATTTTAAAATATTATTAAACGCGGAACATGGCGTGACCACTTTTGAAGATTAATGTTATCTCATCATAGCGTTTAATGTAAGAGAGAGGACCTCCACTTTGGCAACAATTTCGATTAATGTGTTTGAATTTATGGGCCTAAAATAAATTGTAGTAAGTAGTAGCTGTACAACTAAGCCTCAGTAATTGTCCATCCTGTCTTTTCAGCTGTCTGTCTGTCTAAAAGTGGGTGACGGGCCGATTGGCGTGGTTGGTAAATGCTTGACTTTCCCGCCGTTGTGGGTTCGATTTCCAGCCAGGACAGATATTTGTGTACATGAACATGTCTATTTGTCCTTAGTCAGGGTGTTATTATATATATAAGCATGGAGTTACTAAAGAAAAGTAGTATATGTAATATAACAGTTATCTGGCTTCCATAATACAAACTCTGCTTAGTTTGGAATCAGGTGGCCGTGTGAGAATAGTACCAGGATATCTCAGCGTGAATCTCATTAACTGTAATAGATAGAACATTGAATTTTGCGCTGTGTATTTCTATTCTGATAAAATATAAATAAAAAATTTAAAGTTAAAATATAGAACAATATATAATACAAGCGAAATTGGAATCCCCGGATCATTGGGCAAGCCTAAAATTAGCTTTTACTATACAATTGTGTCAGCAAAGAAAGGCCTTCAGAGCCTTTTCATAGAAACAAGTGGTTTCTATTAAAAATAGCAATAATATTTAAATATCCTGAGACATTATACACACACGGCCATTTGTTCTCAAACTAAGCCAAGCTTGTGCTATGGAAACCAGATACATAACTGATTTACTACATACACTACTTTTCTTTTGTAAAACATAGTTACTTTATGGAATGAACTCCCTGTTACGGTTTTATCCAGAGACTAAAGCATGGGTGAGGCCCTTCAAAAAGGTTTCTAAAGGGTCGGCAACGCGCTTATGATACCCGTGGTGTTGCAAGCGTTATAGGCTACGGTGACCACTTACCATCAGGTGGGCCGTATGTTTGTTTGCCTACTAAGTTGTATAAAAAATATAGATAATTACACCCAGACTCAGGAAAAACAGGTATGTTCATGCATGCATTTTAAGCTCAGACTGTGGAATGACACAATTGCTACGGTTTGTTTTGTCCAGAGACAAGGGCAAGCCGGCTGGCGTGGTTCGTAAATGCCTGCCTTTCATGCCGCCGGTCGTGGTTTCGATTCCCAGCCATGACAGATATTTGTGTGCATGAACATGTCTGTTTCTCCTGAGTCTGGGTGTAATCATTAAAGTATCTATTTACAAAAGAAAAGTAGTCGCAGGACATTATAATTATTTATTTTTAAATAGTAAGATTCGTAGTTTAGGGATAGTCTGTAACACCACCGCTATATGCCTTCGGGTCCATTACTACGTATGCCGAGTGACAGTTTTTACAATAATCACGTCCCACTGGAGCTTTCGTTTATTAATGAAGATTTCCAGCGTATATTGAAATAGTGAGAACATCGTATGGAGTTGAATCATGAAGAAAGTTTTATTCTTAGCACTTTAAGCCAATTTACCGTCCTGTTTATATACTAAAGAGGACTGACATAATTATCACCTCCAGCTGTGGCAGCTTTAATAAATGACCTGAATTATTATTGATCTGGTTAAAAAACCTTCTTCGTCTACGGTATTATCAATCAATCAATCAAAATAAATTTTATTTTCTCTTCACAATGGTTATATGTTAGTTATTATGTGGTATTACACTTGATATATATATACTATGTGACATAACATTGTGAGAGACCAGAGCCTGTTGTAGGTTTTCAAACAAACCTGTATTACAGGTCTCTGGGACCCTCCCGGAGCTTGAAGACAAGGTTATATCGAGCGGTATATATATATTTAGTTTAAACAAAACAAAAAATAAAAACAAAGTAAAATTAATAATAGAACATTTAGATAATTCAATATTCAAGTAATGACTTCATATAACAATTTTGTTTACAAGAATTGGCTGCAGGGTGTAATTTAATCATTTGCACGTGCCTTCTTAGTATATCTTAGAAAAATATTTACTTTCTTTACAAGGGTAACATACTTATATAATTGTACTACTTCGTAAAGCCTACTGAATATGTTAACAAAGGACACTAGCTGTGTTTGGTTACATTTTATAAAATATCACAGCGCCTCCCCCTAGGTGATAGCGTGATAATATGTAGCTTATATGTTGACCCGAACTCTTAGTAATATTCATGCAAAATTTGAAGTAAATCCATGCAGTACTTTTTGAGTTCCTTTAGCCCGGACATACATACAGACAAACAGACAAAAATTCTACGAGCAAAACCTATATTTTTGGCTTCGATATCGAATGTAGATCACGCCCCAAGTATCCTTTTAAAAAAATATTCTATGTACAGTTTTGACTTTCCTACGACTTTATTATATGTATAGATGTAAAGGTAGCTGATTATGTGTCGTCTCGGTAATATGTACATTAGAGGTAGAAGTAGAACTAAAATGTGTATGAACAACTTAATATACTTAAGTACTAGTAGGTACTACTTCAAGCTGAGTAAAACATAACCACATCAAGGCAGGCTTACCCTGTCCGAGTACGCTTATGTTTTTGGTGAGTCTCTCGTTATAATATTATATCTAAATGCTGTAAAAACTTGTTTTCACTAAGTTTAGATAGTCTGCTATGAATATGTATGTATCATAAGAGGACGAAGATGGCCTTCGCTTGTACGTTTACGTTTTTGATCCTTTTGCGATCAACCGTCATAGAAAGTATCGAGTTCAGTTGTTTAAATATTACTAGTACAGTCGGATGCTTAGAACTTGTATTGCGACATTGATATTTGTGGATAGTTTAATAGCTACTACTGTTTACAGGTGGCGTGAAAGGCAAGTACCTACATACTTACCTGTCACGCCGTAGGTTGTGGGTTCGATTCGCACTCAGGACAGATATTTGTGTGCATAAACATGTCTGTTTGTCCTGAGTCTGGGTGTAATTATCTATATTAGTATGTATTTACAAAAGTAGTATATCAGTTATCTGGTTTCTATAGTAGTTTCCACTGCTTAGTTTGGGATAATGTTTGTAAAAAAAGTCCCAGGATAGTACTATTCTTAAAATCTAAAATATACCTACAGTAATATTTTTTTAAAAGACAACGCCCGCACTGGGGACTATACTCCCTGTGTCGTGGGGTACTTTACAACATGTAATATACGGACACAAACTACATCTATACTCAGTACAACTATTTATGGGTCACACAAATAGTGGTCCGGCGCGGGACTCGAACCCGCGACACGAAGCGGCTAAGCGACTGTCTTAGCCACACGTGCAATCAACCAATATCATTTCAAAAATAGTGTGTGGGCTTTATTACTAAGTCACCTGAAAGTTAGATAGTATTCATTATCAGGTTGGAACTAGAAGGGGTTGACGTATCGGCACAAAACAATGATTGCTCTATGCACAGCTGGCATTTGGCGTAGACATGTTTTGCTAATGTATGTTGTAGGTTATCCAAACTTCAGTTCAAGAATACCCTTATATAGGAATTTATTAAGTTTCATAAACTCTTCAAAGAGTCAAATCTCAAACTAGAATCGTAGTTTAGAGAAAAAAAATCATTTTGGAAGGGGAGGACATCCATGAAACAAAGTCTTATTAAGATAATAGCCGTGTGGTTTTTAGTCATCTTGCAGAAACCTGAGGTTAGCGTAATTTGTAAAAAAAACAGTTGCAAATTCATATTATGTATGGGAATTTGTAACTGGAGAGCAATTTGCTCTGATTGTATTGACTTGTTTCAAATAATAAGCCCTAATTTATTTCTGAAAGATGTTTATTGTATATGTAATTAGCCTGCTGGTTTCAAATACACAACTCTTTCAATTCTAGACCGACTCCCACAGACAGACTAGACTAGACAGACTGCATGGGCTTTAAGTTTGAATACTGTTCTTATACTTGTGGTATCGGATATAGAAAATAAAAAAAAAAATCAAAATTATTTATTAGTCATTGGGTTATAAAATTATTTTAGCAGTGATAGCCACACTAGGCGATGCCTGTATCGAGTCTATCGAAGTAATACGGTTGTCAGATAGGACTTTAATAAATTAATATGTCTCATGTCATGTCATGACTTTCCAAGTACCTAATTCCTATACACTGTAAATTATTGTTTTCATGCACACTGTTCCATAAAGGGTAATTTGATTGTTTTCCAGCAAAAAACCGTACCTACATATTACAGTAAATACAATTCAGAGTACCCAACATGCCGAACTCAAACATCGGTTACAAAGTCAACCAAGTATTCGGATACTGTGATTTATTTAATCCAAGTTATTCACTTCGTTTATTAAGCAGAGTTGAGATTAATACTGAGAGCTTAACGTAAGACGTGAACTCGGGTGTCCCCGTACCCCGCGAGCTCCGGGGGCCCCTGCACCCCGCGTGACGCCAACAGATAAGCTAATTACTTATTGTGATTTAGCAACCGGTTCTCGGAAAATTTTTCATCAAATTTTCAGAGAGCAATTCTGAATAATAAGTAGACGTCGTCCACCACAATGGCAGCAATTAACCGGACAATTTAACTTTTTAATTGCGAATTAAGAAAGTGGGGAGTGCAAAGGTTGAACACGGCTCGTGAAATTAATTGTGAAGAAAGGTTCTTGCTACTGCTCGTGGCGGCCTTTTTTACATTATAATATTGTGTGCACATAGTTCTTATATGAATCAAAATAACAAAAAGCAGTTACGATTCCTTTGTACATTTGATTTGAGCGCTAATAAGTCAATTGTCTAACCTTATTATCTTGTTATTATAATACTTTTGCGCTTGCCAAAACATTGTAGTGTTGCGACGATGTGTTTGCATGTAAATACTAATAAATTTCACGTAAGAATGAAAGCCTAAAAAATCTACTAACAATGTTATCAAAAATATTATGGCCCTGTTTTGAAACACTGGATTTCACTCGATAAGTCTCTATTGGATTAAAATTTTATATGCAAATTTACCATTATTGAAATAGTCAATAAATCAGTCAGGTCTGAAATAATGGTTTCTGATTGTTATAGTTTATTATTCACAAATTAAAACAAATTAAGAGTGGTTAGTAGTTTTCATCGGGTTCTTTGTTTTCAACCATAATCCTAGCTTTTTAACTATCCGTAGCGAGCAAAGGAAAACTTTCCCAAACTTTGATTCGTAAGAAACTTTAAAAGTTCGAGTGGACTTAAATAAAAACAAGAAAGCTTAGGCTATTGCATAGTCAAAGCACTAGTTATTACTTAATTGTACACGAAAGTAATCTAGGCGAGATGTGTCAGTTCAAGAAACAGAATAATAATATGAAAGCGATTTTAGTGTTTGCGTTAATCGGAATTGGGGAATGAGCATAGACAATGTAAACATGACAATAGGAGTTGGAGTAAGGGGCTGCTGGCACTCGTATCGGCGGCGTGCCACTCGTGAGATAACACAACGCGCCGTCTTTGTGGACGGATGTAAAATTATTAAGCAAAGGAATGCCGTAAATGGGGTTTGCCTCTGTAATATCGAGGGTTAGAGGCGACTCGCTCCTAATATGGGCTTTGATACGATTAAGTTTATCGAATTCCGGCCGAGGGTACCTAATTATGTTTCATGATATCGCCGGTCAGCCTATATTATGATTGTCGAACCGATACTGTGATTTTTCCTTGTCCGCCAAAATTATAATGTATTTTAGCGGTGGCTGTGAGATGATTTCCCCTCGCCCGCTTTTAGCTCAGACAAATTTTTTCGTGCATATTTCAAGCGGGATTAAATTGTTTGAAACTTTGTTGGGCAGTCTGTCGAATGGGAGAAGCTGGGATCGATTGACAGTCAGATGATTCTAACGTTATGAAACCCGACCGATATTGAATGTCGATTGTATTTACGAGAACGAAACCACCGCAAAGTAAACACATTCAATTTTATTACGCAGAACAGTCTCCTTTGAAAATCCCTCGGTAGCAATCCCGTAAATCTCTATTTGTCGCAAGTAAAACAGGTCACGGCGGAAGGCTATTACGTTCCCTAAATGCTGCCGAACTCCCTGTAGAGCGCTCTAATCCACTTCGAACGGGCTGGTGTCAAACGCAGGCCAGGGTTGTTTGTATTGTTTATTGTCGCGCCGCTCGTTCGTACGGCAAAGACGCCGCCGTCGCCAACGGAGAGCATGTTTCAATTGATGGAGTCGAACACTCCCTAGAGGAACTATTATATTATTTCCACTCGCCATCAATACTTATCCTCACTTAATGTCTCCTTTATCTTACTTTGGAATTACAGAGAGCTTCTCTATTTAAAACGCGAAATTAGATTAACATTTTTGATTAACTTTATTTACTATGTATTGTTCCCGTGATATATAATAATAATATCCTGGGACATTATTTACACACGACCATCTGATCCCAAACTTAGCAGAGCTTGTACTATGGAGACCAGATAACTGATATACTACATACACTACTTTTCTTTTGTAAATATATACTTATATAGATAAATTACACCCAGACTCAGGACAAACAGACATGTTCATGCACACAAATTTTTGTCCTGGGTGGGAATCGAACCCAGGACCTCCGGCGTGGAAAGCAAGCATTTGCCAACCACGCCAACAGGCCCGTCATATTTATTTATTTATTTTATTTTTTAGAACAGTTTATACCATATAAGTGCTGTACTGAATAATCTGTAGCATTTCTTAAAAATGATGGGGATATTGGTAAGTAAATTTAAGCGACATCACCAAATTTTTATACGTGTGTTCGGCACTCGGGTGTGGATGAATAAAAAGCACCAAAGAGCGAGCAGAATGGAACAAAACACTTGAAACAATATCGCGACAGAGCGGCAATCATTCCTGTTTTATCTCAGTTTGCGCACGCTGCGCCGCGGAAACTACACTAATAAAAAACTACCATGTGTTTTTCGTACATGTGTGTACTGTAGGCGGTATGTACACATTGTATACATAGGTTACTGCAATGCTGCACCTGCGTTGGAACCTTGCAGATATGAAGCAAAAAATCTATCGCCTCGTTCCTTTAGGTAAAGGGATTGCAAAATAACGTATTTCAAAAACCAATACCCGCTCTATTAGGTTGCTTTGGAAAAATGTAAGCGGCGTCGCTTTTAAAACGGGGATGTGTAAATTTCAATATTTTGCAATAGTGTAAGATCTAGTTGTTATTTATTTTGACCCAAACATTGTCTGTACACAAAGTATATAAAATATTATTACCAATAAGGTGGTAGTTAGAAATTTTTAATCGACATAGCAGCAGAGTGGTCACTCTAGTGACAGAGTTGTTGTTGTTGTCACTTATCGACTGTTTTCTAACGACAACATCCAGGACCGACAGCTTAATGTGCCCTCCGAAGCACAGAGACGCTCGAAATTAAACGACATTGAAGGTCACCCCTAAAAAGACTGACCGCATCCATAGGTGCTTCACCACACAGGTCAGTAGGTGAGTGAGCGCAATTGGCTGTGACCGCCAGGGCTTAGATAAGATAAATATTCAGATAGGGTATTGGAAATGTTTTATTGCTGTGAGTAATGGTGGTAGGAAAAATATACTTTTACATAGCATTTGGTTTGTCGTACAGTTTCAACTTTATGTTGATTATGCAGCCTATTACTGTTCCACTGAAAGGCAAGGCCCTCCTCTCACTATGTAAGGTCAAGGGCCGTAGTCCAACACGCTGACCTAGTATACGAAGGCAGTCTTCACATGCTATCAAGAACATTCTGGTGAACTCTCTGGCATACAAGTTTCTTCACGATATTTTTCCAATACGCAGATGAATTGGAAAAGTCAGCGATATTTGAACCCGAGACCACTGACTCCACAGTCCAACGGTCCCACTAGGCTATCTCGACTTTATATTGAAAATCATATTATGTATCAGTATCACGGTACACTTAGCGGTTTTTCAAGGTCTGTTTTGAGATTTCTTAGTACTTCAGTTACGTACGGACTTAACATTCTGAAATATATAAATTAGCTTTAAGTTCAAAATTACGTTAACTCTTTGGCTTTGCTATTATTTTTTCATTGTTATTGTACTTTATTCCAAAGAGTTAAGGTTGAAATTGATGTGGTCTCGTATAGTCCTTCGCCTGTTTGAGGGTTAAAAATAAATGCACTCTTATTTGTTAATTATATTTCTATAAAAGCTTTTATAAAAGCCTGTCTAGAAAAAAATAAAAGGTTTTATTTAATGGAATTATTTTGGCCAAATGAGATGGCCATGTAAGCAACAGCAATGAACTTAATTTAAAGGAAACTCCACTTTCAGCGAAATTTAATCTCTAACTTTTTCACGGCCAGCTCAACTATGCGAGCAAAGGATAGTGTGTATTACAAGAGCGCTGAGTACGAATCCTTGTACTGGCCGGTGAAGCTTCAAATTGGACCCACAAGTTTAATAAATCACTGGGTCTATTTCGTATTTCTCGAAAATGTTATAGTACCTAGTGTATACGTTAAATCAAATTACAGAGCGGAACTTCTTCACCGTACTAATCACACGAATATTATTAAGGCGAAAGTTTGTCACTGTGTGAGTGTGTATGTTTGTTACTTCTTCACATCTAAACGGTTGGAGCGATTTTAATAAAATTTGGTATGCAGATAGCTGACACCCTGGATTAACTCATAGGCTATAAAATATAATAAAATAATACAAAATAATAAAACCGCGGGGCACAGCTAGTTCTCCATAATTCATTGGAAAAATATAAATATTGGTATATTTTTATATCATCATATCAGCCGAAAGACGTCCATTGCTGAACAATGGCCTCCCCTATAGATCTCCACAATATTTTTAATACTTAGACGATAAATGTGTTATTAATATATTAAAAATTGTATACTAAAATTGTTACAATTTTAGATTATGTCCTCCTGGTATAATTTCGGCCATGATCATCTGCGAGGGTCATATTATAATATAAAGCCCAAGTGAATTTTCTAATTTCTCACTCATATGATCCGGGGTCGTGGGCTTGACACGACCATGAAGGTACTCCCAAAGGCACGGCGGTGTAAGCACCGCCATCTTTTTGACTCCAGGCGGTTACCTACAATTTTACTGAACAGAAAAATCTCACTACCGTAAACAAACTATAATCGGATTATATTGGAAAAGAATAACGCCACTAACATGATTTCTGTCTTTGTTTCAGATTTAGCAGCGTGGCTCTTATGAATCCACAGTAATATTACGAGACAGTAAAAACTAAATAAAGTCAACGTACATTATACATATTATATCTACACTAGTACAGATTATTTAAAGTTTGAGGTAATAAACTTCAGAACGAGGGTTGTTATGACAATAACGCGATGTGAAACACGACCGAAGAGCTTATTGATATTAAATGTCTTTTGACGTCATGACGGCGGAATCATCGCGACGCTCAAGAACCGTTTCCATGGAAACCGGCGGCCTACCTTTGGTCTCGACATTTGCGCTTCTCACTATTGTAGCAGGTAAGCCCCTTAAGACATCCTATTCATGTAGAAGAGAGAGGGATTCAATGAAGAGTCCCGTTCATCTCATGTTTATGTAGCAGTTTGCTTTATGTGTGCCTATTGGCGATTTTAATTAGTAATAAACCTCGTTTACATTTCATAGCGAGGAGTGAGGGCTCATTTTGAATAAAATTACCTTAATGTGCTTCCGGAACCATGTAGCACAGCCCAATATAATACCTATTACCTTGTAGCAATTTGTAAGCGAAGTTTGTAGAGTAATATATCTTTCTCATTAGTTAGAATTACCAGCTGTTCAAAGCTTTTTGCAACCACTTGGAAAATTTGTTAAAGTGAGCTCAAAGTAAGCTAAAGCATTGGATAAAAGCTAATAGTGAAACGAACCACTAATAGTAACGGTAATATCCTCTCCGCTACTTCTTTAGGTACATTAATTTTCTCTTCCTGAAATATTTCCCGAAAGTCACTGACCACTCCAAATATTCATTCGTATGAACTGTAACATAATTTTCCTAGGAAATCGAGTTTTCAATTTCTGTATTAAAGATGTGGAAATGTTTGAGTCATTTCGGGAGGTAGGAATGAATTATGTATGAATGTTAAAGAGAACAAATTTGGTTGTTTGAGTATAAAGTAAAAATAAATCTTTTGATAGCTTTTATGCATTTGTTTCCAATCTATAAAAGTCAACTAACACTTTTCACTCAATTCACTCATACGATCAACCATGATCGATATATTAAGCCCCACAGTAAAATAATAGTAACTTTCTATGCGAATTTTCAGTCCCTATTTTCACAAAGTTAGGGGTGAGATTAATAAAAATGGTTTATCATCATCATATCAGCCGAAAAACGTCCACTGCTGGACAAAGACCTCCCCAAAGATCTCCACAATTGCCAATCGGTTTCCTGCAACCCTTACAAGATCATCGGTCCATCTTGTAGAGTGCAGCCCACGCTGCGTCTGACGGTAACTACGTGGTCGCCACTCAAGTACTCTTCTAACCCATCAGCCTTCGGTTCTACAAGCTGTGTGCCCTGCCCACTGCCATTTTAGCTTGGCAAATCTTCGGGTATAGTTGGTTACCTTGGTTTGCCTGCGGATTTCAACATTTATGATTCGATCTCGTAGGTAAGCTCCGAGCATAACTCTCTAAATTGCTCTTTTGGTGACCCTGAGCTTTCTTATGAGGTCCATAGTGAGCAACCACGTCTCTGTTCAGTAAGTCATTCGGTTCAGTAAGACGAGAAGATGTTACGTAGCTTCCCAAACCCGGGAATGGATTCTACTATTGACCTCCTTTCGAAGTTGGACCTACCTAGTTGGATGGTCTGTCCTAGGTAAATATAGTTCTCTACTGCGTCGTGTGCAACACAGACGTTCGACATGTTCTTCACTTGTTGACAGCCTCTGCTGAGGTTATCAAACATTGTACCGAGGTCTTCCAAGGTCTCAGCAATGACTACTATTATTATGGGAAAATCAGAGTTGAGAAAAAGACGGTATATTATTGAAATCATCACAATATAATACGTTAAATGCAAGTCGATAAAATCTATTAAACCGTTTCATAACCTCCATATACGGTGATAACGAGTAGTACGTAAAACATTTTCCAACGTTTATTATTTAAACTGGTTTCTATCGACGTCGTCCACGTTGACCCGTAAGTCACAATATATGCGCTTTTTTATAATCCCAAGAGAACTTTTTATTTTTCCTGCATAAAAACTATTCTATTTGTTAATCTAGGTAATAAACTATCAGTGTGCCGATGCTACCGAAATCCGTTCAGGCTTTTTGGCGTGAGTGAGTGTGTATGTTTAGAAATATACTAACTTTCACGTTTATAATAAAACTAGCGGCCCGGTACCACAGAATAAAGAGTACTTCCGGTACGTGCTTCGCTACGTATAAGGCATAGTAATAAAAAAATGATTATTAAGTTCATTTATTCAAACAAAAAAATATTTTAAAGTGCTAAAAGATGTTAATTTTACACTTTTTCAAGACTTTTTTAAAATTTTCTCTACGTACAAACCTTTCCTGGACTTCCACGAATAATTCAAGACCAAAATTAGCCAAATCGGTAAAGGCGTTGTTGAGTTATAGCATTACAACGAAAAGTGGCATTGATTTTTATATAATAGGTCTTTACCTATGAAATTGCCGTTTTGTATGAAAAAATTTAAACGAATTTTTTTCATGAATTTTTTTATTTGTATTAATCGAAGTAATCACCCATGCAATCAATGCATCTTTGCCATCGCAGTGGCAGTTTATTGATGCCCTTCTTAAAGAAATCAGCTGGACGGGAGGCAACAAATTCTTCAAAGGCATTTTGTACTGCCTCTCGGGTATTGAATTTTTTTCCCGCCAAGAAGTTATCCAAATTCTGGAAAAAGTAGTAGTCTGTAGGCGCAAGGTCTGGTGAGTAGGGCGGATGACGGAGAGCTTCCAACCCCAGTTCTTGCAACTTGGAGACCGTCTGCTGTGCAGTATGAGGTCGCGCGTTGTCGTGCAGGAGCAGCGGAGACGAGCGATTGACCAATGCTGGTTGGAGATGCGCCAGCTTCTCCATCATTGTGCTCAGTTCTTCACAGTACACATCTGCAGTAATGCTCACCCCGTTTGGTAAGAAGCTGTGATGAATCACACCGGCGCTAGACCACCAAACAGTGACCATCACTTTTCTAGGGGTAAGTTTTCGTTTAGGGCATTGTTTAGGTGCTGAACCAGGATCCAACCAACTTGCTGAGCGCTTGCGGTTATCAAACAGAATCCATTTTTCATCGCAGGTAACAATGCGGTTCAAAATTCCTTCATTTGTGTGTCTGTTGAGCAGTGCAAGGCACGTCTCGACGCGTACTTCGCGCTGGCGATCATTGAGTTCGTGGGGCACCCATTTGTCAAGCTTTTTTACCTTGCCAATTTGACGCAAATGGACCAATATTGTTTTGACGCTAACGTCGAAAGCTGCTGCTAATTCAGCCATAGATTGTGTATCATCAGCTTCCACAACCGCCTTTAATTCGTCATTGTCGACCAAAGTCTTCGGACGACCGCGAGGTTCATTTTTCAGGTCGAAATTTCCAGAACGGAAGCGAGCAAACCAATAACAGGTGGTGCGTTGGTTTGTAGTTTTAGCTCCGTAAACGTCGTTGATGTTGCGTGCCGCTTGTGCCGCGTTGCTGCCACGACGGTACTCATATTCCATAATTACTCGAATTTTTAACGTATCCATGATGACGAAAAAGATTGAAATGCGATGAAAATGTAACACTAATCAATAAAGAAATGACTACTTTTGGAAAAAAGAATCCATGTTTTTAAAATAAAATTAATTTGAAATTAGAATTCTTAGCCAAACAAAAATTATTTTGATTTGAAATGGCCAGTACTGCAGAACGGCAATTTCATAGGTAAAGACCTAATATATAGACGTAGAATAAGTAGCGATGGCAAAATAATCTAAATTATATACTAATCTAACGAACCGGTTATAAACCAGCGGTATTAAGCAAACCATGCACGTCACGATTTATCATGGATGTTTGGCTTTGTTTCTTTCTGTACTAGTTCGCTCGGTACGTGAGTTAAAACTAGACCACACTTCACGTGATGTAGCAAATTGTTGCACTTTAACGACTGTCTAGTGGCGAATGCAGTTTAGAAGCAATAGCGCCCCAGATTCCCTCACGTACGCTAGACGTAAGGAACCCGCACTCCCCACTGCTCTACCGGATTCCAACTTTAATTGAAAACGCTTTATATAACCTTTTCTTTTAATTGTTCAAGGCTTTTGTTTCATTTCATTCCAGCTAGGAACGCGAGGCAATGTTTGATAATACTTTTATTTAAAACTGAATAAATAATAGTTTGTTAATTCTTTTATTTAAAACTGTTTAAATAAAGACGTAAAATATTAATGACGTTTGTGTGCAATGTTAACGATACGCGTAAAACTCACCGGATTACTGCTAATCATTGGATTAATTGTATGGAAATTAGTGATGGTACGCGCGGTGAATTTAACGCAATTCTATCAGAATGTAATTATAGACGTCGATGAACATGAAATATTGAATAATTGGCACACGTAATCGAATATGGAGGGCTCGCCCGATAAATTGCGATACAATTGGAAACGTGAATTTGATAGTATTAATACAATTAAATGGCTTGAAAAAAGGTAAAGCTTCATATTTAAGTTTAAAATTGTTTACTACATTTTTTTTTATTACTAAGCAACCAAGTGTGTGGTTGATATGACGGTTAGCAGTCACCGTGGCTTACGGCCCTTGTGATACAAATGACGTCACTCATGTTTTGCTGAGACTCCTATGATGAGTTCTAGCGACTTTACTCATACCCAGAACCACATGATTAATATAATCTATACATATAATAAAAACGTAGGAACGTCAAAACTGTACATTGAATATTTTTTTAAAGGATACTTGGGGCGTGATCTACAATAGATATCGAAACCAAAAATATAGTGTTTAGAATTTTTGTCTGTTTGTCTGTATGTATGTCCTGGATAAACTCAAAAAGTACTGCATGGATTTACTTCAAATTTTGCAAGAATATTACTAAGAGGTCGGGTCAACATATAGGTTACATATTATCACGCTATCACCTACGGGGGAGGAGCTGTGATAATTTATAAAATTTAACGCGGGTAAAACCGCGGGGCACAGGTATTTAATAATATAATTAAATAGTTGTATGACAAACGTTTTTGCTCAGGT
This sequence comes from Pseudoips prasinana, assembly GCA_951640165.1. NCBI lineage: Eukaryota > Metazoa > Arthropoda > Insecta > Lepidoptera > Nolidae > Pseudoips > Pseudoips prasinana. Next base: position 19,401,599 of record OX621245.1, read on the forward strand.
TGTCGTTATGTGTAATCTATCGTGTTAACAGGGCAAAGGTGTTGTTGATGACTACCTTTTTTACTTACACGTTTTTAAGGCTTTCCGATTTGTTATTAGACATACATATTGTGTTATCTATAGCAAGGGTGGTTAATATCCAGATAAAGGGGTTGTTGGTCCCCAAAGTTCGGCGCGTCGCTCGTGTCGCCGTCCCGCGACGCCGCGAGCGGTTACTGCCACTGAGTTATTAATTTTCATTTGACTCAAATGAAAGCCTTGCCGTCTTTGAGTTATTCATTTGAGTGTAATAATCATAAATTTTACTAAGTACACAATTTTTATTTATTTTGTTTTTTCATGATCGTCATATCAGCCGAATAACTGATAGCTGGATAAAGGCCTCCCCCAAAGATCTCCCCAATTGCCGGTCTTTACGCTATTCGCATCCAGCGATTTCCAGCGATCCTCACAAGATCATCGGTCCATCTTCTAGGGGGCCTGCCCACGCTGCGTCTTCCAGTTCGTGGTCGCCAGTCAAGAAATTCTTACTTGTTTTTTCATTGTTATTAAAATCAGTCTATCACATTGAGTCTCCAAAAAATAATAAATTGGTTTAAATAACATTACCTTCAAAAAGCTGTTCTCTGAACTTTTACAATCTAAGTAATAAGGCCTAGCCCGCACCTTCCTCAGAAGTAATGCAATACGTGATATTGGACTGGGTAGAAGTTTTGAAGTCAGGAATGTTCCTAAGATATTTAAGGTGAATATAATTTTCTAAGAGTTTAATATTTTGACGGGCCAGTTGGCGTGCTCGCCTTCCACGCCGCAGGTTGTGGGTTCGATTCCATCTAGGACAGACATTTGTGTGCATGAACATACTATTTGTTCTGTGGCTGAGTGTAATTATCTACATAAATATGTATCTAGAAAAAAGTAGTATATTTAGTTTATCAGCTATCTGATTTCCATAGTGGGTACAAGCTCTGCTTAATTTGGAATCAGATGGTGTGTGAATGTCACAGGATATTATTATAGGATTATCATTTCGTCGGGCTGTTGCAATTAATGTCTCATCAAAATTATTGACTTTATGCATGGTAACTCTTTTGTCAGAGATGTTAAAACCTAGAAAGCCGTGGAAGCTTATCATATCTCTGAAGCATGGAGATGATTACCAATCCAATTCCAAAGTCTGAATGAGACTGAGATATAGGTGTATAACCTTGTCAATAATTTATAGTACGGTGAGAGCAACTGGTAATCATTCAAGTAAATGACTAAATACCTATGTAATTTATTTTGTGGGAAATAATTTTAACACCTTCTATAAATTACAAACGGAAAGTGGATAAGTCAAAGCGAGTCGAGCTCGTAACTGAAAATTTTAAGACTTTTACATTATTAGTCTTAACTAGCCAGATGCTCTCACCGGCATCTGCCTATTGTGAATCGAGAATTGCTAAGTTAATCTTCAGTTTTTGTGCTATCTCCAGACTGTATGATGAATGATTCACATATACTACATTTGTATTTGATCAATATTAAATTGGTTGTGTGGCGTTATGCGCTGTATTTAATATCATAATGAGGATTATGTTTTGGGTGTTTGGGGTTTTAGGAAGTTTTGTTCAACGAGGATACCTATAACGAGACCAATAATGCCGCCTTGTAAATAAGTGCTCTGAAATGAAACAGCTACGTTCAGCGAAGCTGACTCTAATACTTTGATTAATATTGTCGCAGTGAAACAAACAACATACGTAGTTGAACTTACTGTTATGAACGCGGAGTCAAAGGGGAATTTAAGCATTGTGTGCCGCTGTTAAATTTTGCGTTTTTCTGTTAGTGATTAGTTATATGTCCAGATTGTAAATTGGATTTACAATCTGGACATATAACTAATATTTAATAAATTAGCGTTTTTCTGTTAGTGATTAGTTATATGTCCAGATTGTAAATTGGATTTACAATCTGAACATATAACTAATATTTAATAAATTAGCGTTTTTCTGTTAGTGATTAGTTATATGTCCAGATTGTAAATTGTATTTACAATCTGGACATATAACTAATCACTAACAGAAAAACGCAAAATTTAACAGCGGCACACAATGCTTAAATTCCCCTTTGACTCCGCGTTCATAACAGTATGTTCAACTATGTATGTTGTTTGTTTCCCTGCGACAATATTAATCAAAGTATTAGAGTCAGCTTCGCTGAACGTAGCTGTTTCATTTCAGAGCACTTATTTACAAGGCGGCATTATTGGTCTCGTTATAGGTATCCTCGTTGAACAAAACTTCCTAACGCTTTATCATACACTAGCAGTGCCGGCGGACTTCGTTCCGCGTTATAAATATATTTGTCCCGCAACTTGTATTACATTTTTCAAGTTTAAGTAAAGATATATCAATTTTGGAAATTTTCATGGCCTATGACACTCCACAATAACGTAGCTTTCTATTGATGAAATAATTTTGAAAATCGATTCTGTAGATCCAGAGATTACCCCTTACAACGTCACAAGCTCACAAACTTTACCTCTTTATAATATTAGTATAGATGTATTGAATTCATTCCAATCTAACTCTACATACCAATCTATTAGTATGTAACTTTTTTGAAAGCCTATATTATGCAGTCCATTGAACTGGTGTTATCTTCAGTGATCGGTATGCGAATACGTCTTAAATTGCGTTTAAACTAATAATAATAATATCCTGGGACATGTACATACGGTTATCTGATCCCAAACTAAGCAGAGCTTGTACTGTTGAAACCAGATAACTAATATACTACATAATTATACTATTTTTCTTTTGTAAATACATATTTATATAGATAATTACACCCAGACTCATGACATGTTCATGCACAGAAATATGTCCTAGATGGGACACGATGGTTGCCAAAAAAAGCAAGCATTTGCAAACCAAGCCATCAGGCCCGTCGTAAACTGAAAACTACTACTGTAACCGTAAACTAAGTATATACTAGTATATACTAATCGTATTTTAACTTAATCAGTGGGTAAATCTACGGTAAAAGTCGAAAGCACGAAGCAGCGAAAACATGGAGCCCAAAATCCTGTTGGTTGGATTTCACCGCAAAATGCCATCAATTCAATAAGAAACTTAAACTAGATTAGTTCATTATCATCTATAAAATGAACAAATAAAATACACTTCAGTACTAACTTATTATAAAACGACTGCCTCTTTGGTCTAGCGGTAGCGTGTTCAACCGCAGATAATGAGGTCCTGGGTTCAAATACCGGGTCGGGCCAAAAAGTGATCTTGGGACTTTTCCGTAAAAATAAATTTCTCAGTGTCAGTCCGAAGTCTGGGAGTTAGCCGTATTACACCCCCGTGCCTCGGAGAGCACGTAAAACCGTCCTCTACCTGAGCTCTTTCCGTGTGTCGTGTCGCTAGTCGTCCCATCGGATCATGACAGTGATGGAATCTATCTATCTAAATATAGTGCTCAAGTGAGTGCGAAAACACAGGGCCACTTTCTACCCTGTGTCTACGCACTCTTTTGTGCACTATAATATGTCTGTGCAATTGGCTAGTCTCCATTAAGACTGGCCGAAATTCGGTCGGGAGGACATTATTATAATTATAAAACGTAGACAAGTTCATTTATTTATTCATTAACCTGTATTCCCCTGTCTTTCTTTGAAATATTTACGTTTATTTTAACTGGATAAGGGTATGATATGTGGTCGGAGGCGTGAGTGACGAATGTCCCTGTATCGGAGCGTTATTAATTTTCATTTGACACAGACGCATTCCCAATTCGCGGCGGCAAGCTCGTTCTCTGTTGGTGCTATAGTTCGACAAAGGCAGCGCTTCTACTATAAAAATATCTCATTTTGTTTCATTATCTATTAGGCGCTCATACCCAGAGGCTCTCACTGATCCGTAAGTGATTCGCGAGGTTAATTCAAATACTTTATTTCAGACAAACAAGTCCATAGTGTTAGTAGAAACAAGATAACTTACTAAATCAAAATCAATATGTAGTGATAATTCCGCTAATTGTCTGTTTAATCATTAAAGTTTTTAGTCTCATTCGAGCATTCGACGAGTTAGCAGCCATTGAGAATGGTCCGTGGAGGACTGAAACACGTGTTAGGTATCGTACTAGCGCATGTGATTTGTTTTTTTTATATTATCCTTCTTGCATGTGCACATTTATGCGGGCGGGAGGGCGGTGCAAATTGCATCCCGGCATGATTAAACTGACAATTAGCGGAATTAACACTACATATTGATTTTGTATTTTGATTGTTATGGATTTCCGCAAAGTAACGCCTGATTCCATTAATTAACTTACTAAATAGTGTTAGTAATAAAGCGCCGCAGCTTCCCACCGATCTGAGAAGACGCTCAGGAGACTATTAGTGGTGGTGCGCAGTCGGCCTACTATTGATGCGCTCCTCTTTCCTATTATGGCGTAGAAATCATTAGAGTGCGCCTCAGAGTTAAGGAACTAGGCTGGCGGTTAGTCCATAGATGGATGACCGCCAATAAAACAAAACAAAAAATCAGTGCTTCGGAGGGCATGTTGAGCTGTCGATCCCGGTTGTGGCCATTAGGCAACAGTCGTTAAGCCATGTCAGAGGCCTACTGGACGGCTTGAACACATTGTCTCACATTTTACCTAACATAGTTTTAATATCAGTATCATGATAAATTGTTAGGTCTTTGCTCATAGGCAAGTCTTAGTTAGAATCATTCACTAACTCTGCAGCTTTACATAAAGCTCTTATATTTCTAAACCTTTGTTATTGTCCAAAGTCATAGTCCATAACAAACATCTTAATATATTACTCAACTACATTAAATAGATAAAGTTTTACACTAGAATTCACAACGACGAGGAGTTTTGAAGGCGGCGAGATAGAAAATCTTAAGCACTGTGAGCGAGTGAGCATGTAAACAGCTAACTTGGTAGATTAGGTATTACAAGGCGAGTTTCGGAGTGAATCAGATCCCTATCCGTTTAATTTACAAAGGTTATATTACCACCATTGATCTGGAAACCTATTATGGCGGCAATATGAAATGAATTTAAATTAATCTCACTCTGTTTTCATTTTAGTTATGTTGCTGATATTTATTTCCGTATTTCAAAGTTTATTATACTTTCGGAACTACAATACATACATTATGAGGAAATTTTATTTTTATTAAAACGGTTCATTGAAATTTTCATACTTAAATCTCAAGTAGGCACTGTTTTTATTTTAACGAATAATAATAATATCCTGAGACATTTTTCACATACGGCGAACTGATCTAATGAATACTACTGACGTACTATGGAAACCAGATAACTGATATTATACATATACTACTTTTCTTTTGTAAATATATACTTATGTAGAAAATTACACCCAGACTCAGGAAAAACATATACGTTCATGCACACACATATCTGTCCTGGGTGGGAATCTTTACGTCTACGGGTGCTTTTAATACCGAGGTCAACTCTCAAACATTGCTGAGGCATCTCTTTCCGATGAGCACGGTATCTTTACTCTCACATAGTATTAGGTATTATTGCTCCTTAATTTCTGTAAGATGCATTCCCAGTTGGGTTGCTTTTCCAGGTAAATTTGAATGGTTCGTCTCTTGTTCAGGCACTGAGTCTCACACACAAACGTACAGCGGAAACAAATAAAAGCTGTTTGGTGCCTTTGTTCGGGAATTCGGGAATAGTATCGAGGCTCAATTAAAGGGTTGTCTATTTTATTTCTGTTTCACTGTACCTCTATATCCGTGTCAATTATTTTGGAGAGCCTGTTGTTAAGTTTTGTAATTAGTATTATAAGCCCTTGTCTTAAAATATAGCGCTTAAAGCAAAATAACATCTTTAAATGTTACAATTCACTTCTATAATACACATACTTATTTAAATATGGTATGTGTCCACTTCCTTGCACTATGCTAGGCATTTGAAACCGTTTTAGTAGTTCGAGCTGAAAGGTGGCGATTGTGGGGTATGCATGCAGCAACATCTTTGGAGGAGGATTTTGTCCAGCAGTGGATGTATTTCCGATGACATAATGATTTCCGAATAAAAATCTGAAAGCAATTTGAAACTAATTTAATTATAATGAACATGTAAATAATACGATATATTTCAAATGCACACTGTTTTACAGTCTTCGTGAGCTCGCGATCAATATGGTCTCTGATCACACAAGACATTTTAATCCTTACAAAATTCACTGAGAAATTATAAATAATTCCATTAAATTGCTCTTAAAGAGATGATCACAGTATAAAGTACATTTATACTTTTTCTTTGCCAATACTATTTAGTTCACCTTATACATATTATTATATTCTCATAAATTCCATATTTTTTAAAGTTGAAGTAATTGAAGTAAAATAAAAATATTGAATAAATTTTACTGCACTGTTCTGAATGAAAGATGAAAAAAATGGAAGTCTCTCCATTATTTTCATCTTTCATTCTACCTCCTATATCCTATCTCATATATTCTTATATCTCCATTTTTTAATAGATTCATTTTTTGGTTTGGTCTTTGAATCGCTAAAAAGTGTAAAATTTACTTAATGCGAATCCCCCATTTGCCGAATTGAACGAAAATATTCTACGTTCCGAAATCCCACACGAAGCCATTAATCGTTTTGATGTCACAGTATGGGACATTTAGTGTGACCCTTTTTATGCGCCAACCTTTCCCGATTTACGTCCCTAATCGCTGAATACCGAACGTAGTAACTGAAACGCAGACGTTCATAATATGTTGGCCACGGTTAACGTTATTGACCGGTTCATTGTCAACGATTAAACAAATTATATTTACAATGCATGTAACCCAATCTGTTTAGCAAATGGACACTTCAACGAGCTCAGTTACATTCTGAATTATTGCCATGTTTAATTTTTGGAATTGAGGGCCTACATTGGCGAATTATTAAGACTTTTATTTAGTCACCGGTAACTTGTGGTTCGTTACTTTTATCTTGTAAGATAAAGGTGTTAATATCTCTTTTAAAAATACATGTTGGATAAATAAATTAGGGATTGCAGTTTATACATGTCAACCTTCAATGACCTCCAAGGATCTTTACTGACCTTCAATTATCGAAAAGATTATGATGGTCCATAAAACTGCATAGTAACTATTTGAAAATATATTTCTGTGATTAAATGTTTGATATGGAAACGAGTCGTAATCATACTGCGAAACCTTTTTAACAGCCGACGCGAATGAATATATGGGTGGATATTCATTTATTTCCCGTTGAGGAAAGTAGTGCCCAATAAAATTTTTGGTTACGGATGCAGAGATTTATTTAATGAAAGTAGATCAATTCCTATAGAATTCAGTAACGTCAGCAAGTACGCCACTTTTGTTTGTTCAAGCCTGACCCAATTTAAACCAATTTGAAAGGCCAATTCGACCTGTATTTCTTCTGATTGTATTTGGCTATCGTTGAATATAAAGCTGATCCAACTGTTCGCTGTATTGTTTATCAAGAACCCGTGCAAAGTGTCAGTTAATTTATTCTAGTAATTGTGAGCTCTGGGGATTAGATGCTTTTGTTTGAAGAGTAAATGGACTTCTCTGACAATTGTATCTGCGTTTTTATTGTTGTTTTTGTGTCTTCCCTTTAAGATAGAGAAAGCATCAGTATCAAGATTTGTAATAGTGATTTTAGCCATATTTTGTGTTTGTGACAGGTCAACTACAGGGTTCAGGGTACAGTGAACAAGAACCGGAGTTTTTGTCACCGTTGGAGAACTTGACGGTGGCTCAAGGTCGGGATGTCCAGTTCACGTGTACCGTCAATCACCTTGGTACTTTTAAGGTAAGAAATGCCATACTTTAAAGCACGGATGTTGTTCTTAGTTATTATACAACAATATATTATATTATACAAGATTTGTCTACCAAAATATTCCAGACATAGGTTCCAAGCTATTTCACATAATATCACGCTTTTTTTTTACCTGATCACCTGAGTTTACACTCTTCAAGTATGTGGTGGAAGGTTTGTTGATATTCACAGGAAGTTGAATATGTACAGTGTAGAGTAAGAAATAGTTCGTGCATGTTCGCGAAGAACTGATGGTTGCTATTCATTTGGCATAGTGACGTCACGTTAATTCAGCTATTATTGGCATAAATAGTCTGGAAATTATAGTATACTTGCACAATGATAGAAAGTCCTTTTCCATGATTTCACGCATTCAATTGTACGTAGCTGCACGTGTTGGAACCTTACGATAAACCTAAATAATGCATATTATTATGTGTTAAATGCTGTTTTCTGATGGACTGCCAGATTATCGTGGCCTTCAAAGCATGGAAAATCTCAGAAATTAAACCACTTTTGCGGTTACCAACTAACATAATGTACCTAGGTTAACCTTGCCAATTGTTTACTAATCGGTGAGTTTCCTGACGAACTCGAACCGTTTGACTGGTATGGTAGTAATTATTTATTTATTTATTTTTCTTAGGAAGACCAACAGCTTGTAGCGACATTTTTGCTTTATATGTTATACGTGACAGATAGCCATTAATAGGTCTCCACGCATAAAACATTGTTTACGAATCTATATGTGGTATTCTAAAATTAAAAACAAATAATAACAATAAAATTAAATTAAACACGTACTTAAGGCTAATTAGATTAACGATTATTATAATAAACTAACACAACTTTTGAAAAAATTCTTGGCTGAGCACCCTTCTAACCGTCTCTGGTTTAGAGTTAGATACGTCTAAATTGATTTTTTTAGTTTGTTTGTTTAAGCTATTACTTGCTCGCCACAGGAACGCATTTTGGCGGTAGTTGGTTGACACTAAAGGTCACCACTTTGTTAGGCACATTGAACTGAATTTTCGAAAGGAGATCAGGATAATCAACTGTACCGGATAGAATTTTCATCAAGTACATAATGTCGGTGATTTCTCTCCGCATGCTTAGAGGAAGAAAATGAAATTTGGCGCATAGTGCAGTGTAGTTTTCAGACTTAAATTTACATTTCAAACGGTAACAAAGATACTTTATAAATTTCTTTTGAATATTTTCGTTACGTGTAATATACGTGTTATAACTGGGGTTCCACACTTGACTAGCGTATTCTAATGTGCTACGAACGAAAGTGCAATATAAAATTTTGAATGTCTTAGCATTTTTGAAATTAGACGACATTCGCATCACAAAACCTAATGCTTGAGATGCTTTATTTATAATATGGTCAATATGCTCTTGAAAAAGCAATTTAGGGTCGTGAATAATGCCCAGATCTCTTACAGTATTACATTTTCGGAGTTTGTGTCCGTTAAGACTGTATTCAGAGAGGATAGTATTTGATTTCCTAGTATAGGTGGTTACTGAACACTTAGACGGATTTAGATCTAGACCATTAACTTTGCAGTAATTGGTCAGACGGTTTAAATCCGCTTGAAGATTAAGAACCTCAGTATGGGAAGACACGGCTGAGAATATTTTCATATCGTCCGCAAAACATAGTAAGTGAGAGTGGTGAAAGCATATGTCGTTTACAAAGATTAAGATTAGCAGAGGACCTAGCAATGAACCTTGCGGAACTCCACTGGGGATGATAACCCAGCTAGATATGTAATTATTAATGACAACAGCTTGCGACCGATTAGATATATACGATGAAAACCATCTAAGTAAGTCTCCGCATATACCTATGAGTTCCAATTTACTTTTTACATACATATTATATACATCGAATTAATTAAAAGCAACGCATGATTGAAAAATACGAGTTACTGAATCTTTTCAACATCTGATCTTACAATACTGATGGTATGGGCTGCGGTTACCATAGTGTTAGAATTCAGATAGATTAATGTGCCCTCCAAAGCACGAAGACGCTCAGAAATTAAACATAGCGGTCACCCATATATGGACTGACCGCGAGCCTAATTGCTTAACTTCGCCGATCACTTACGGACCGATAAGAGCATTTATTATAAGAGCTATGAAAATTGCAAAAAGCATCAAATGAAAGGATCTAATGAAAACCAAGGTGGTTTTCGTCAGATGCTTTTTGCAATATTATCAAAAAATATTTACCTTAATCTATACATATAATAAAATCGTAGGAAAGTCGAAACTGTACATTGAATATTTTTTTAAAAGGATACTTGGGCTGTGATCTACAACCGATATTGAAGCCAAAGAAATTTTTTTTTTAATTTTTCTCTGTGTGTCTGTTTGTCTGTATGTATGTCCGGGCTAAACTCAAAATGTACTGCATGGATATTTGCATGAATATTACTAAGAGTTCGGGTCAATATATAGGCTACATATTATCACGCTATCACCTATGGGGGAGGAGCTGTGATAATTTATAAAGTTTAACGGGGTTAAAACCGTGGGACACAGCTAGTATCTAAATAAAGTAGCACGATACTGTAATGAGAAACAATCTATGAATACGACCTTATGTGATTATGATAGTAAAACACTATCATAATCACATAAGGTCGTATTCATAGATTGTCCTTCATATTAAATGTAATTTAAATGCAACAGAAACTCTTAATCTTTTAAGTATTAGTACTATTTTTAGCTTACTTGCTTTCTGAATACATTGTAATATTAACATCTAACTCCAACGAGTCCTTCATTTTCGATTGAGGACGTGTTACTCTGAATGGTTATGGTTGTTTAGCAAATACTAAAGTTTAACAACAACTCATGTCGTAAATTGAAAACTAAATGTATATTTGGTAAGTTGAAGTTTAAAATAGTTTGCCGTGGTATTCAATAACAATTAACAACTTGATGTTTAATGTTTTAATTAAATAACTTAACTAATTTACACGTGTAACACTTATTGAAAACCCATACCTATCCACGATATTATACGATATGGTAAAAATATAATTCCTGAGTATGTCAAATGTGAGTGAAGAAGCAGTTGTTATCAATTCCTACTGTTTCTAAGAAGTAAGTTGTCAAGCTTAAATTACACACAATATTAGCAGATATTGTACTTATTGATGGGAATATCTACTAGATAATTTACGATTTTTGGCGATGTTACAGTTGCAAGCAACGATCTTACTTACTTAGTTATGGTGTGGGCAGTGGTTACCCTAGTGTCAGAGTTGTTCAAGCCGCCAATTAGGCCTCCGTAATGGCTTCACGACTGTTGCGTAATGGCTACAACCGGGACCGACAGCTTGACGTTCTCTCCGAAGCACGGAGACGCTCAGAAATTATGCCACTTTGGCGGCCACCCATCTATGGACTGACCGCGAGCCTAGTTGCTTGACCTCGCCAATCACTTGCAGACCGGTGAGAGCATCTGGCTGTGAGCGTTAAGCAGCGATATTGCTTGGATACCTTCTGTAGTAACGTATGGAGATACTAAAAACAATGCGGTGCATTTATAACTTTTTTACCACCGTATTATATTTTACTGCGTAATGAAGTATTGAGAGCAACCCAAAGCTATGCCTTATGTTGGGCATATTTAAACGACTGTCTTATTTTTAGGTGGCCTGGATAAAGTCGGATACGAAGACAATCATAGCGATTCACACGCACATGGTGACGCTGAATCCTCGGCTGTCAGTCACTCATAACGGACACAACACTTGGAAGCTCTACATCAGCAGCGTGGAGCCGAAGGATTCCGGCTCATATATGTGCCAAATTAATACAGACCCTATGAAGAGCCAGGTGAGTTGAATATATTTTAAAAGTTGTTCTATTTCTAAATCTGCGAATTCTACAGCTGCTGCGGCAGTTGCTGGATTGCCTAATGGACTAACTCATTTACTCAATCTTTACAAGTAAGTTAGGATATACAGTGATAGAACCATTTTGCGGTAATATAATAGAATAGAAACTTTATTTATTTAAGTAACTATGACTGATATATATGTGTGTAGGACTTACAGCTATATTAGTAACATACATTATAACCCTGTAACCGTCATCCATGCGACAAGCCATGGGAAACGGCACAGCAACGACTTATGTAGGGGCAGTCCAACCTATATGCAATCATGTTTAGGATACTGTTAGAGCTGGTCCGCACCCTATGCACCAGAGAACCGCATCTTTTACGCATTGTTGTATAAAGCAGGGATCTGAATCATTATAAGAACAATTATGATAAGTTTCTGAAAGTTACTACTTTCTACTCATGACATAAAAATAGGGAAAATTGGTTTGAAGCGGTAGGTTTCGGTAGGCACACATTATGGATACAATAATCAAACAATGACATCTTACTTGCGTCGGCATGATCACAAATTAAAAAATAGGTTTTCTTAACATTATATACTGACTAAATTGCGTTTGCTAATTAGACGGATGAATTGAAAGAAATGACTCAACTAGAGGTTCCTCAAATACTAAAACAGTGCACAAAATATGTATAAAATGTAAAAAATACCAACACGTTGAAAAATAAATGACCATACAACTAAATCGATTTACATGAAACCCGTTCGTAAACCTTAGATCAACATTAGATCAAGTAGATAGGTATACATTTAGGTACTTATGAATCTTTCGAGTGAGAAGCGTACAATTACTGAAAAAGCACTTGCCGTACCTCTTAAATACTCTGCCGGATGACATTCGGTATGAAACTGATAAAAGAAATTTAAATTTAAGTTAAAAAAAACACACAAGATTTAATTTAATGCATCATGTTATGTAAATAGTATTATTTAAAAAAAAGATAAAATAGTTGCTGTACGGAGACTCGGTCCTAAGGTTAAACCAGTAACACGGTTTTGTGGGACATATGCATAAACCTAAATAATAAAATAAACTTGTCAGATTTTTTGTATGATTGATGCTGTATGTGACATATTGAATTCACTTATTTTTATCAATATAATTTAGTCACAACCACAAATAGCTGTCGATAATGACCAGTAATTACGAGCAAATTCCATCTGAGTGCATCGCGGCTGCGGTGTGCGGGTAATATTAAAATTTATGCAATCGATACCTATCGCCGGCTTGCTCCCTACTCCTGTACACTATGTAACGTGCACAACGTTTCATCTGATAAATTAAATTCGTATTCTTTATTACTTTTCTCTTTTTTAGAGTTCCGTACGCTAAGGGTAAAACGGGACCCTATTACTAAGATTTCGCTGTCTGTCTGTCTGTCCGTCTGTCACCAGGCTGTATCTTATGAACCGTGATAGTTAGACAGTTGAAATTTTCACAGATGATATATTTCTGTTGCCGCTATAAAAACAAATACTAAAAAAAAATAAAAAAAAATATTTAAGGGGGCTCCCATATAACAAACATGAAAAGCGCGCTTGCGCTTTTACCCGCATTAAACTTTATAAATTATAGCCTATGTGTTAATTCTGGGTGTCAGCGTTTAGATGTGAAGAAGTAACAAACATACACACTCACAAACGTTCGCCTTTATAATATTAGTAGGATAGAATGGTACGGAACCCGTCGTGCGCGACTCGCACTTGGCCGGTTTCATTCCACATATGTGTATAGAATAGTCTGCCTATTTCATATTGCTCTTTCAGTTCTCGTTTGAATTCGCGGGAATATTGGAAAATTTATTAAATTGACAGATTATTGATCTATCAATTTTACCCGAGATTGGGGTTTCGGACGTTCCGCTTGAATGGCTACGACAACGATGATAGACATATGTAGATCTACTACAATATATAGGCTGACCCATTTCGGGAAGTGACTAAGGCACAATTTGCCATACTTACTTATCGTGTGGGTAGTGGTTACCCTAGTGACAGAGTTGTTTAAGCCGCCTATTAGGCCTCTGACATGGCATAACGGCTGTTGTTTAATGACTACAATCGCACCGACAGTTTAATGTGCCGTCCGCAGCACGGAGACGCTCAGAAATTAAACCACTTGCGCGCGGCAGACCCATCTATAGACCGACCGCGAGCCTAGTTGCTTAACCCTGCCAATATGGACCGGTGGGAGGATCTGGCTATGAATTTGAAATTATAACTGATAAAATAAATTGTTTTAAGAAACCTATAAACCTAAACTTATAAGAAACTTAATACTTAAAATGTTCCAATATATTAATAAACAAGGTTTTACAAACCATATAACCAATTTACCTTTTCATTATAAAAACCGACATGAACCAAATTGATATGTGTCCATCTAATAAAAAAAGTTTTCATACTCGATTCACAAAGGATGCAGAATTCGCGTAATAAACATATTAAAAAAATAGTAATCATACTGTCTAATTGATAACATTCCTACATATTTAATTCGGTTCAAAAAACCCATTTGGGAATTTTTAATCGAAGGAATTTTGCCTGTTGGTTACCTAAAGCCATTATAAATGATTTTAGTTTTATTTTTTTAAATTGAAAATGAAGTTAAGCCCTGTGTCGCGGGGTACTTTACAGACATATAATAGACGGATACAAATTACATCCAGAAAATCTATTTATGGGTGTAGTAAAAATAATTTATATGTAATATATACAAATATTTTCTCACTGACAAAGAATATCTTCTTCAAAGCAGATAGAAAACCCTTGTGCTAAAGGGTACCCTATATTTTTAAACCTATATTTTTTTACGAAATAGTTTTTGCCACACTTATTTAGCTCATGGCTCCTGCAGCTTATACCTCAGGTGCTCCGTCGAAATATCTTCGCACAGAACTAAGATCATGCAGTCTGCACTCTGTGTGTAAAGTCTAATACTTTGTAAATTAAGCTATAATGAATCCCGTTAGGTGGTAAAAATGAATTATTTTATTTAGAGTACACGATATTCCGAGACTAAAAATGCTGTAAAACTAAAATCTTATTTTAGTTTCGTAACATTTATCACAATGCAAAGCGTAAACTAAAACGCAGAATGTACACGCTCTACCAATTCAGGGTAGGCGGCCTGCAGGTAAGCTACGAACGATACACAATGCAAGACAAATCTACAAGTTTCCTTCATAACACCTTTATGGACGATGTAGTTGCCATCTATCGATTTAGTCCTGGAAACATAGCTGATTCATATGTTCACAGATGAATGTGATCTATGTATATGTTAACAGTTGATTGAAACAGATGTCAAAAGATTTTGATATTTTTGCATATTGTCAGAAATTGAAATAATGACACTATTTGTATTTACACAAATTTTATCACATTGTGTGCGTTTACTTATTGTATTATATTTTTATTCCACTATTGAGACTGCAGAACAAAGCTGGTTTAAAAATAAATAGTACCGTGTATGTACAATGTATTTTCTCTTTTTCATGTCCCTCCCAGAGTTTTCTGTGTGTAAATAGAATTAAAATTGCACCATTAATCAGTGCAGCTTCTAAGAAGCACATCAATTATCTACGTGTGTTTTATAGAAATAAAGAGGTTATCTATTTTGTATATAAGTTAATTAATTTCTCAGTTGTCCGTGAACTAATTTTGATTATTCTTTTTGTATTTGATTGTAAATGAATGTTTTAGTATTTATATTCATTTTATATAATCGATTGGCGTAAAAAAGTCTTGATATACAGTGTCATATCACATGGTCAGCAAGAGACGATTCCTTTTATTACGGCCACAGACCCATCTGTCTTTTTACCAAAGCATGCACTCGTTAATTATGATTTAATTTAACCTCCATATGTTGTTTTGTATATTAATTTTATATTCTCTGAATAATTTAATAAAGTTGTCAGTTAAACTAAATTAGTATCAGTGCCTAAACCAATTTTAATGGATGTAGTCATGGCTGAGTGTATAATGCTTTTCATCACTTAGCTAACTGTACCCAATTTCAATAGTTACATAATTTTTGAAGCCCTTTTATATATAATAAAAATATGTTTACAGATATCGTTAAACTAAATAACAATTTTGAACACATGTTATATATCATACTGGTACCCCTTAGAAAATTAAGACTGTTATAGACGACCTTAATCCACCCCTGTTACTAAAATAACTTCGGGGTATTTACCTATTTACTTCTTAACTCAACAATAATTTATAACCAAACATTTCAATGTATTTTGTTTTCAAACACGACTTTAAAGAATTTTTTCATTCATTCATATCAGCCGAAAGACGTCCACTGCTGGAGAAAGGCCTCCACCAAAGATCTCCACAATTGCCGGTCTTGCGCTATCCGCATCCAGCGAATTATTAAAGAAATTATTATAATTTATTCTATAATATCAAAAACATATACACGCCTAAAACAAAATTTATTCTTTGTACCCTCGTAAACTATCCCTGTCAAATAATTCTCATACGGTATTTATTTATTGAGATTGTTTAATAGTTAGCTAGTAAAGAAATCTAACCTTAGCCTGTGGTTTCCATCCCAGAAAGTATAATAGGGCCACCCCATACGATCCCGTGGGTTTCGTAAAAGGTGACTAAAGGATATACCAGGTAGTCGGGCAGCACCTGTGTACTAACTAACTACTACCTAACTGCGGGCGCCGTCTCACATGCCAAGCGCGGTGACTACGGCAGATCCCTCCAAATGGCAACGGTATAGAAACATTTTTTTTATCTATTATGTGCTGTGGCATCTAATTGACTTTTTGTACCGTTTGAACTACCCACTACTACAAAACTACCCACACAAATATTATCTAAAGGTTCGACCGCTTTACTAAGCTCGGAGACGTCCAGAAATCAGCTTTGGCAGTAACCCACCAAAAACTCACCCAGTAGTTTAATTTTACCAAGTTTTCAACCACATTTATGCTATTGTAAATATTAATGCCATTTGTGATATTTTTGTATGTATATAATTATATAATAAGATCTACTTTCCATCCCAAATCCACTGGTGTTTAATTTTTTTCTCTTCTTCTGTGTTATAAATACAAATTTTACGTAATAAATTCATACATTCTGTTCTTAGTTTGAATTATGAAATGAGGTATAAATAATAAAGAAATACTATCAGTTCCACTACATAATTTATAAATTAAACTTTTTTAGAGGGAGATGTGATACCATTTGTAAAAACGAATATAATCACCAATCTTGTAAAAGAAATAAATGAACACGTACTTATTATATCTATGAATAAAATTATATTCTTTTTTAAAAATTCTGTACGATGTCGAGGCTCCTAGGTTAAATTTTTGCTACTGGCTACGTTTGTTAAATCTACTATCTACGTTTACTTTTAGCTTAAACTATGTGTGAGAGCCCTGGTACCCATAACTCAAGTTAAATCTTATCATGGGTACCAGAGTTCAATTCTATTTTTTGTCACCATTTAATAGCTGTAATTTATGTGTAAATTGTGCACTTTTATGTGGGAAATAAATTATTCTTATTATTCTTATTATTATTGTGATTTTTTAGATAGCTAGTATTTAAAATCAGGCGGACTTAGCGAAGGGTGATGTTATTTATCAAGGTCGATGTTTGCTGAACTTAACTGATAAAAATTATTTAATTGTTCGGCAGTTATTTAAGATAGATGTTTTTCGAAGCCAAATATATGTATAACGAAAGATCGAATAGGTTATAATAACTGTTTAGGTAAGATACCGATGGATGAGATAACTATGGTAGCTATGGTTCCTTTCCTTATTCTTTCCTGTATTTCTATAATTTCCTTATTCTCTCTGATTTTGTAGTATGTATGTTATGTGTGATTGGAACATTTTATTCTATCTATAATATTATTATGTTTATTATGCTTAACCACGAGTGTTTTATCTGGTGGTATTACACGTATGTAGTGAGATCAGTTACAATAGTTTGTACATAGTATAATTTATATCATTCTTTTTCTAGAAAAGATTCAGGTATTATAATAGCCTTATCATAACA
Organism: Pseudoips prasinana; assembly: GCA_951640165.1. NCBI lineage: Eukaryota > Metazoa > Arthropoda > Insecta > Lepidoptera > Nolidae > Pseudoips > Pseudoips prasinana. Next base: position 19,419,423 of record OX621245.1, read on the forward strand.
CCTGCTACAGGCACTGCTTGAATATATTTTAAGTTAATACGTTGTAGTTTTTTTATAGATAATATTTACCAGTTTATTGCGTTTATGTGTACATTAGTTTTGCGTTAGGCTATGTCACTTTCTACACAAGTCAGTAATGAGACATTGTATTATCCTAATAAAATATTCACCATAACTTTATGTGTTATATCTTGATCTTGGATCACCATGAACAAACCTTTAGCTCCTGAAAAAAACACAGATTTATCTAGTCCTGTATTCAATGACGAGTGTATCTACGTGCACTTCATAAAGATCTATTATTATCATTATTATTTTATATAATATTTAAGTTAAGTGGTTTTCATACCATGAAGTAGGTGAAAGCAGTTTCCTAGTGCGTTATAAATTAACAAGATCAAAATGCGTGAAACATGTTATATAGTAACGCAGATATTATATTTGTACTGGGGAAAATTATTATTTCGAGGCGTCATTCCAAACGTGCCAGTCGGCGGTGTTGTAACTTCGGTACAATATTATCATAACAGCAGGCCGTGGCTTACCTGCCCGCCTTTCTGTAGGATTGTGTACTGTGCATTATTCACAGTACCCGTAATCTGTACGTTATGTGAGAATGAGAATCTTTCATACTTATGTGGGCCATGAACGAGAACATTTTGCTTACCCGTGATATAAGAAGATACTTTCAATTTATTACGCTTGTAACTTTTACCGAACAACTTTGGTTGTAGACGGTGAAATCCCTGTCGTAGTTTTGTTTTGTTTGGTCTTGTTATCTTCGTGATGGAAAATGTATTGGAAGTATGAGAAGGTGTGTGGAATATGCTGCATTGTTCTTGTTAACAATTTTATCTTTATCCACTGAAGCTACGGATAACGGATGGAATATTAAGTTTACATTCCATGAAAGATTATTATATTACCTTCACGACTTACTGTACAGTTATGTAACATGTGAACAGACGTACGGTATATAGTAGATTTTGCTATAGGGCTCCGCTTGTATCTTGGGCCGGTTGGCGTGTCTTTCCCGCCGCAGGTTTGAGTTCAATTCCCACCCATGACAGGTATTTGTGTGCATGAACATGTCTGTTTGTCCTGAGTCTGTCTTTTTTATATTATCTTTATAAGTATTTATTTATAAAATAAAGGTAGTATATCTGTCAGTTATCTGGTTTGCATAGTACAAGCTCAGCTTAGTTTGGGATCGGATGGCCGTGTGAGAATAATGTCCCAGGACGTTATTATTATTTTCAGATTTATTTGAGGTAACCAGGAAAATTATATTGATTTTAAATCACTAGGACTCTAAAACCAGGCATCTATTTCAATGATAGACGTCATAAGTAAGACAACTGGCAAAATAATTCAACAATGCTTATTATCTACTTAAAACCCTAGAGATTGTTGCTATACACGGCTTTGTTCAAACACGAGCTGACACTTATTAAGTTATTTACCTTTGCGGGGCGTATAGTAGTCACATAACGACGCCCCTGGGACGCCGTTGGAATTTTGTAAGTCGTGCGGAATCCACGCTCTTGCCAAAGGGAAGCGGTGGAATGCCGCCGCGACATCTTCATGACACAGACAACTTTCAAATGTTCAACGCAGCGCGTTTACCTTGTTGCAAAACATTACAATGGCATGCTGCAGAAATTTGGGATGTGATAGTTGGAATATGTGGTGTTTTACGTAATATTAGAGAGGAAGTTCCCTCCCTAGAACTTCGTACTCGGGAATATATTTACGTTGTGCTAGTAGGAATTTGTCACTCATCAACAGAATATAGGGATATTATATATTTCATAAAGTATCTAGACGGAAGTATGATAGGTCTCTAATAAAAAATAACATAATGTATATGTATCTACTAATAGGTTCGGGAAAATGTTTCTTCGCATTTTTAAGAAAATTCAAAATTTTTTTTTATTTGTTTTGTTACTTTTAACTAAAGTATGTAGGTACTATTTTTTTCCATCTTGTAGGGACTTGTGGGACTTCTGATCAAAATGCCGCGACAAGTGGTTTTGGCAGTCCTCTCGTGATGTTAACCTGATACGGCCTAAAGCATTCTGAAGAGACAGAAACTGTTGGGAATCTGAATGTGCAAGGTCAGGACTATATGGCGGATGCATTAACACCTCCCAGCCAAACTCTCTTATTGTTTGCTGAGTGACTAAAGATGTCTAGCGTCATCATGATGAAAAGCCGGTGTGTTGTTCTGTTGATTAATTCCGGCCGCTTTCTCTCAACTTCTTGCTTTATTCTCATCAGTTGTTCGCAGTAGAGTTCAGAAGCGATGGTCCTACCTATGGCCTTCCAATCCCACTACACACAGCATCACCTTGTTGCGAGTTAGCCCGGGTTTCGCCACAGTCTGTGAAGCCTGACCGGCCTTTGACCACGACCTTTTTCGTACGTTCTTGTCGTGCATTCAGTCAAAAAAGTATCGGGAATGGATGATTTGTTTATGGTTCCAAATTAAAATTTTTGTTTTTTTGTTGTTGTTCGATTGGCACAACTGTATTTCATTGTGGCGCGGAGTTTGAGTTGCATCTGTTATTTATATTTAATACAGTGCTGGTTTTAGTAATATCATATATAGTGTGTATTGCGAATTTCATAATGGACAAAAATATCGAACAAAGAGTATGTCTTAAATTTTGCATCGCTAATGGAATTTCGTGTTCGGAGTCACTGAAAATGTTACAGAAGGCTTACGGTGAATCGACTTTATCAAAAACTCGTGCTTATGAGTGGTTCAAAGCGTTCAAAAGCGGTCGAGATGTGATGAAAGATTCTCCTCGCTCTGGTAGGCCATCAACGTCTGCAACTGAAGTTAACATCGCAAAAGTGAAGGAAATAGTGACTGAAAATCCTCATTCAACTCTGAGAGAGATAGCCGCCAAACTTTCTGTATCTCATGAGTGGATTCGTACCATTTTAACTAATCATTTGGGTATGAAACATGTTGCCGCTCGGCTAGTTCCAAAAGATTTGAATTTTCTCCAAAAACTGAATCGCATGAAAGTCACTGAGGACATGGTAGAACGAGTCAATTCCGACCCAACATTCATGAAACGCATTGTTACTGGTGACGAGACGTGGGTTTACGAGTTTGACATGCAAACTAGTCAACAAGCTTCGGAGTGGCGCCTTCCAACTGAACCGAAACCGAAAAAACCACGCCAAAGTCGATCAAAAGTCAAAGTCATGTGTCAGTGTTCTTTGACTATCGCAGTGTTGTGCACTCTGAATTCTTACCGGAAGGTCAAATGGTAAATAAAGAATATTATTTGAGTATTATGCGGCGTTTAAGAGAGCAAATTCGACGAAAAAGGCCATATTTGTGGAAAGAAAATTCTTGGATTTTGCACCACGATAATGCGCCTTCGCACAAGGCCATCATTGTGAACGAATTTTTGACCAAACACTTAACAAATACCATCCAGCAACCACCATATTCACCAGATATGGCTCCAGCTGACTTCTTTCTATTTCCTAAACTCAAATTACCACTTCGTGGTACCCGTTTTCAATCGGTAGAAGACATAAAGGAGAATTCGCGGCGAGAACTGAACTCAATTCCGAAAGCAGCGTTTAAAAAATGTTTTGATGAATGGATTATTCGTTGGCGTAGTAAGTGTATCGTTTCTGAAGGAGCATACTTTGAAGGTGATAAAATAAATTTGGATGAATTACAAACATTTTGTATATTATTGATCTTTTCCCGGTACTTTCTTGACGTGATCCACTTTGCATCACCAGTTATCAGCTTCTTTAAAAATGGTTCGGTTTTATTACGTCGTAATAAAAAATCACAAATGAGTACACGATTCATTAGGTTTCTTTCAGTGAGCTCGTGAGGTACCCAAATATCGAGCTTTTTTGTGTACCCAGTTTTTTCTAATGCGCCAAAACTGTTTGTGCCCAATTCTTCAGCTACGTCTTAACTAGGTACTGATATGCTGATCTTGCTCCACTTTTTCAAAAATGGCATCCATTTTATCGGTAATAGGGCGACCGGATTGAAAACGTTTAAACCTAATTTGTGCTACTCTCACAGATACTGCACTAGGTCCATAAACAAAGCATATTTTTTTCGCAGCTTGCCTTGCATTTTCCCATGTTATAGAAAATTTTTAAAATGTATCGAATTTCTTCATTAGATTCACTCATCTTGACAGTATGAAAAGCAAATGAAAATCACACATATTCTTAATTTGAATTTGGAATTTATTTTTGTTTAATTTAAACTTTCAATAAATCATCAAACCACAACCAGCCAGATACAAATTGTATAGCCAAAGAGATTTTATGACAAGTTATTACATACTATAATACGAAACGACTTTTTCCCCAACCTAATTTATTTTAAAATATATAAGTATCTTTATCGGTTGTTTGATTGATGCAGACTCTGTCTAGTTTGGAATCAGATGATGTTAGGCTTGGTTAGGTTATATATTGTATGTATCTTGTATGATTTCTATAGTGTTATTCAAATGATAGACATATACACGAATAATGGCAAATTTGGACCAATTTATTATATTCCAGAACGTAGTTATGGTCCCCAAATTTAATGTTCTGATTCGCTAGAAGACAGTTTTTATAAAATCGCTTACGTATATTCTTATTGTCACGTTAGGGTGTTGGTATTGCATTAACTGTCACTGTAGACTCCAATAAAGGTTCCCATAGCAAACACTAGTTTTCTTCCCAATCCCCTGATCTACCGCTCGCCATAGTATTAAAAAGCTGTTCAACAGAAAGTGAGATTACTTAGATTTGAAGTTCCTCATTAACTAGTCTAATATTAAGTTTTATTTAAATTGGAAATCAATAATTTTGTGTATTACGGATTTAGCAAAATCCTTCACACTGGTCTCAGTAAATAAATCTGCTTCAATTTAAGTTAAAAAGTGTAAGAAGATATAAGGAAAGCATTTTTTATCCAAACTTCAAGAGTCCCCGTCTGTTTTGTCTTTTACATTCATTACTTTAAATTGCGATTCCTGACAGCACGTTTGACTTCTTGCTTTAATGTTAAATGGCGATTCTTAGTTAAATAAATTGCTAGCTTCTTGAACAGTGCTTGATGAGGCAAAATAATTATTTTGAGATGGAAAGTACCTTTAAAACTATGGTGGTTCTAGACATAATTATATTTCTTCTATTAAAATAAATTGTTTATAAGATAAAGCATTATCGATATTGCAATATCTACACAGCACTTTTCTAATAGCTAAATACTAAGCATAAGTAAAGTTTTTATCTTGGCCATAAAACCAGTATAGTTTAATAAGCACAACAAACCATTTTATATTGCGAATCCATTTAATTAGGCCCATTAAGAACTTTCTAATGAGCACAAAATTGATGTGTTTAGCTATCCAAAAGGTTCCTTATCTGCTATCAGGACCTCATTATTTTGTGAAATGAAATAATGAGTCATTTTATAGTTCTGATATTACAACAGGGAGTTGATTATACAGCCTCCACGTACGTGGGAAAAGGTTCCACTGAAACCCTACTATTGGACCCCGAATAGGTTATAGAGTGTATAGTCGAAAGCATAAAGTAGGTAAACCATTTTTATACAGTTTTATACAGTAACTAAAGCAACAAAACTATTTTGAATTAGTCCGTCCATGCGGTCTGTATCGTCACATATATTCTTATTAAATCCTTAAATAAATAATAAATAGCAAGTTACTAAGCTATTATAGTTACATTTAGCAATAGTATTATGAATCAAAGAATGGAAAAGAACGAATAGTATTCTGATTATTTAAATTAGTCCTTAAAGTAAATACCTTTACCCAGCCGTAGAGGTAAAAAATATTTATCAAATAGCCCCTTTACTGTATCACCTCACGTAATAGGTGTGCCCAACGAAAGCAATTTGGTTTACTTTCATAGCTAGATGGTCAAAACTATGTTTAAGCTCCTGATGAAATATCGTCGGGTTGACCGTCATCACCCGCTAGTGAGAGTGTCATAAAATGGACCAATATTTAAAATAATAGTTTCTGAAGTGATCGATCATGCTTCTGTGTGCCTATAAGACACAAGTGTGACTTCAAGGCAGATAGATAAAAAGCTATATACCTCAGCAGTCTTCAAAATATTTTAACTTAAACTGTACATTTAATTTAGGAAATTAAACTTATATTCTTGTGAACAAATGACTATATACCTACTCGATTATTGTTTGTTATATTAATTTGGCTAATTATTAAAGTTTGCTTTTATAAATAATAGGTCAAGTTTCATACTTAAATACAAATAGGTAAGATATAGTCAAATTTAAGTAATAATAGATTATAAAATTTGGATGCGGAAGGTGCAAGACTGGCAATAAGAAGATTTTTGGGGGAGGCATTTGTCCACCAGTGAGCATCTTTTGGCTGATATGATGCAATCTGGTCATTACGCAATTAAAGTAGTGGCATTTGAAATACAGGTATAATTCTATGGTGCATAATAAAATATGAAATCTACAAATCCATCTTCTTTTAAAAGAATGTACTTTGTTGAGGACTGACTAAATTGAAAGTTATCCAAATTGGACCAGTTACAATTTTAATTATGATTCGTTTGCTTAAGTGGCCACTTTTATTAACTATCATATCTAGAACTAGAGTTATATAATCTGTCCTTGTATTTTGTTAATTAATACCTCAAAATGTGTAAATCCCCCCCCCCCCCGTTTTTAATAATTATTCCGGAAGCTTAACTAAAATTTTCATTATTAGTCAAAGGCAGACCAAAGAACTCACGAATACTAGCTAATACGCAACATTTCAATGTTATTCAAGTTATGTGTAAACCTAAAAGTTTAGCTACAAACTATAATAATAATAATAATGTAACGGTGGTCAGTCTCAATGGAGACTAGCCAATTGCGCAGGACATATTATAGTGCACAACTGTGTGCGCAAACACAAGATCACCTTCTATTCCATCACTGTCCTGATCCGATGCGACGACTAACGACACGACCGGAATGAGGTCAACGAGGCTACAGACTATATCAAAAAACTAAACTGGATTTTCAGGATATTGTCAATACATACAAATAAAAATTGTTATTCATTTAATTTATATGCCCATAATTTACACGATTTAGGTATTTACCTTTTAAAGGTATATCATTATTATTAAATTTACATAAAAACAATTATTTGAAAATATTACTAATAGTTACTTTATTTTTCATATGCAAATATTGTGCATATGCAAAGGCTACAGACTAGTTTGTTCTGTTATCTACTGTTATTATGTTCTGTTATCGCTGAATTACCGAAAAATGATCATCATAACGTCAGCCAAATTACGTCTGCTGGTGCACAAAAGCCTCCTCAAAGACTGGGGGGATATGCCATAATCGCCACGCTTGGCAGACGGGTTGGCGATCGCCGTTTGATGGTCATAGTACACAGAGAATCGATGCTGCCCGTTCTCTAGTAGGTATTCCCTCGAGACGATTTCTACACTCCCTAGAGGATAATATGTGGTTACGATATTCTTCGCCATCACCACACAGCGTGAAAAGTAATATAAAACGAATATTTTCACAACAAACAAATAACGCGGGAATAACTAGACAGTGGTATTAACATTATTGGTCCCGACACGCGGCGCCGACGCCACTGCTCACTTCACGGCTGTCTGTTTGCTTAGGTTTGTTGTGCCACTGTATGCTTTTCTGTTTACACAAAAGATCTCCGTTTACGTAATTGAGTAAATAATCAAATTATTAATATACATTGAGTATTCACAAGTTAACTAAAATCAACAAATGGAAAGATGGCACATCCTTACAGCGACTTAAAACAATGGAAACAAGGTTTGCACTCGTAGGCATCCCTTAATAATGTGCTAAAATATTGTAGTTTTTAATGACTCCGACTATTGGAAGTAATTTAAATTTTTTGGCGGTCTGGTTGGCTTGGTTGTTAGATACTGGCCTTTCACGCTGCTGGTCGGGGGTTCAATTCCCACCCAGGACAGATATTTATTTGTGTGCGTGAACATGTCTGTTTGTCCTAAGTCTGCGTGGATTTGTTCTTATTTACCAAAGAAAAGTAGTATATGTAGTATATCAGCTATCTGATTTCCATATTACAAGATGTGCTTCATTTGGGATCAGACGACCGTGTAAATAATTTCCCAGGATATTATTATTATTATAAACCATCATTTGTACTACATTGTTTACAGAAGGCTTCTATTGTTTTATTATTACGGCCACAGTTCTGCTTGATCGAAAACCTATCTTACACCGACTATATAAAGTCAATTGTTATACATGTACGAGTGTGAAGAAAACATCGCTGCTTTAGGTGAAAGAAGTAAGCTTCCAGATCGATATAAAGCTCTCGATAGGTATAAGTTGAGACCAATACCTTATAATAGTTAGTAATTGGCAAGAAGAACTTCATAGTCATTGTTTTTGAAAAAAATCGAATATAAATACCTTAATCACTGGGGGTTTTATTAACTTACAATTAACGAGCACTAAGCACATTCACACTAATAAAAACTATATATTATTATGAGTTATATAAGTAGCTGTCCTGTGCGGGGATCGACCCCAGAACACGAGGGCGCCTAAGTACTAGCGAGTCGACTACCTTCACAACAGCGCCACACATCTGCATGTGTGGCGCTGTTGTGCTCATTTGATACATGTCAGTAGACACCCTTCTAAACCACATACTGATTTTAACGATCTATTTGTGCATTTGAGTGGGTCTCTCAACGATTCAGATTTACAATTGGACTCCGTAGGTGGCTCTGCGACGAGATTCCACTTTGTTTATATTTTAACGGCACTACAACGTTTACCAAGACACCTAGTATTTCTATAAAATAAAAAAAAACTAAAAGAACATTTATTTATTTTACACCTGAATATCATATTTCGTTCAAAGACTTGGAAATACCATCCGATCTTTTGACCGTTGCTATGGTCACCCGAGCTCGTCCGGATGGAAAAAAGTGATTGATACCATAGGTATATATTCTAAGTGCCATTGGCTGGTGTAAACGCTTACCTTCATGTGTGCATTCCTATGGAATAGATCAAAAATAACCTTGGAACTTTAATCTATATTCAAATTTGACCAATACAGTAAACACACATAATGGTTTTACTGACTATCATGCATGGCGGGTCGGTTTCATCCAATTAAATAAATATTGACCTACTAATTGTTTTTGCGGCATTGATGGGAAGCCTTGTTGACAGAGGCTGTGATTGACGACCGTATTTTTTGCAATGCTACCCCTTTTCACCCTTCAGTAATATCACATTTCAACACGGTCAAGAGGTTAAATACAGAAATAATACACTTTCCTATCGATCAGACAAAATTTCTAACTTTGAAACTTCGTCGTTCAAATAAAATTCGGTCGCAGTATAAATCAGTTTTAATAGCAAATACTTTGCATAACTTAAACAAAAGCAATTTTGTAATTACAGATCAATACGGCACGAGTTTGTTAAGTCCCTTAAATTGTATTAAATATTAAGTACTTTACAATCCTGTACCTAGATTTTTACGTTCCAACGCCTCGGAGTCTATACACAAGCATATAAATAAGCCTTCAGCGGGCTGTTAGCGCCGAAGGGTATTTTCAATATGGGTAATTTCGTCTGAAACACAAATACTTTAGCAGCTTTATTGCATACTCCAGGATTAACTCGGTATATGAGCGTTGAAAAACGAGATATTCTGGCTTCGAGTTACATACAAAAACTCCTGGTATTTTATCTTAATTACTTAGGAATCTTTGTGCGAGAAAATCCCTACCCTTATGTTGTCCATCGTCGCGCAACTTTATGAGCGGATTACTTTTATGACCGGGATTAAAGTCCCGTTTGCGAAATGTTTACAGCCCTGAACTCTTTGGCCGGTTGGACGATGGATGTTATGCTACTATAGGTTACAATTTTGAAAATCTAATATCTGCTATACTAGTCTATTACCCAGTCAACTTTTTATGTTAATATTCTTTTTAATTCTTTCTATTCTAAACTTTACAAATTTGCTTCTCGAATTCATAGGATAGGACTATCTAAAGTTTTTTTTTATAAAGAAAGTTGTCATGTTAGAAGTCGTTAAAAGTTGTTTTTCGTATTTGGAAAGCGTAACAGCAGAATTATGTTGGATTTTGATTTAAACATATGTAATCTTTACTAAATATTACGAAATAAACTTTTTATAGAAATTTTATAAAGCAAATGTTAACTGTTATTTCTGTAATAATGCAAAAATGACTACTTTATATTTGTGAAGTGCCATAGTAAATTATATCAGTCTTTAATGAAAAAGTTTACAAACAGTCGAGTACATGAAAGAAGAATTCCTCCTACAAATTAAGTCGTTACGTCAATAGGTATAACCCGACGACAGCAGGGGGAATCCGGCCGCTGCTAAGGAGCTTCATTCTTGGCACCATAAACACATTCTTTGACACATAGTTGTTCGTGAAGTCGCTACTGAGGCCTGCCGCGTCGTAACAAACACTCTTAGTAATACGCTGTTCGAGGAATTTCAGACTTCCCTGAGAAATCCTTTCGTGGAAAACGAGCATCTATTACACATACTGTACAATAATTTTACCTCTAATATTGCTTTAAACCAACCAACATAAAATTTAGAAGCTTCTAAATATTGTGGCAAAGCTTAGCTTCCTATGCGGGATTTACTATGCTTAGAGGATTATATATAAGCTCATTGAAATTATTATCACATGCCATGTTTCCTTGGAATAGACCTAGTTGTTATAGCGGGGAATATTTTCGAGCGCTACGGTTATTGTGTCGTTAAGAATATATTGGCGGAGCTCCGTGTTACTTACACTAACCGGATAACGGGCCAGAACTCGTAGGAAGTAAAATAAATAATACATAAAGGGAAAGTAAGTTGAAAGCTAGAGAGTGGAATCAACAAGTGAATTATTTCTTAGCCGAAAAATCGGCAGGCGTTACTCAGCATTCTTTTGTTGTGCCGGGCTACAGGTGCGAGCTCGACTAAAGTATTTGCTTTTTCATAAGGGTTTGCCACTCTGTCTGAATATGGTGAAAGCCGTCTCAAGAATACATCAATATTTATAGTGTCTAAGAGACTTTTCTTCTATTTTTACAAGCTTTTCTTTTATGTTTATTCTAACGTTGCAGATTTGGTGACACAGTATGTGAAAAGTTTTTGTGTCAACAAGAGATTTATATTCTTTATATCTACTTATATATATTGAATCATAAATGCACCCATATAAAAAGCTAGCGCGGGTCAAGGGAGTATCAAAAAATGGGCAATAAACTGACGGCTGTCGTCCATCATACCGTCTACGCGTCTGGGAAGCGGTGGCTGAGCTCGCAAATAATGGTCGGTCAAATCGAGTCCCGGAACTAATCGTCATCCGGCAAAATAAACTATACATATTACAAGCTTTTACGTGCGAATGTTTGCTTGAACAATCTTGTGCAAACCCGAAATCCGGGCGAACTATAAAGTGCGAATGGTTTTAGAAAGACTGTGTATTGTGGTAAGGGTTACCGTAGAATTATGGGAGCATTAAACAAACATCGTGGGTTCTTTTATAGAGTACGGGTTACGTAATATATTAAATGTTAAAACTAAAAGCTTGGAATAGATTTATATAGTTGCATTTTAATTATAACATGTCTGTCAAACGGTGTACAGTAGTAAATGGTAGGTTAACGTTCATAGCAGGAACAAAAACAACTAAATAAAGAAGATAACTAACAGCACTGGCCCAATGTGACGTGTAAAAATGTGCATAGTTAGGCACGTTGTAGTTGCGTGTCCGTCTTCCTGATAGCTGCTCGGCACACGTCGAGACCTTACTCAGACGAGATGTTTCACTTGGAAATAAATGACTCACTTACCTGTTGATGCCAACCTATGCCGGAGAACGACGCTCAAATACTCTGAATCTATAACAAGGAACGCTATAGTAACGTTACGTTACGTGACTTGCCTCACTATAATCTGACTCAGCCCCGTGACGGTGCATTTTTATTGTAATTCGAACTCATAGGCCTTGAACCTGTATAAGAAAAGCAATCAGCTGAATCAAACAATCTTAGTCTACCAATGAATTTTAGGGTTAATATACATAGAGCGTAATAATGATTCTTTACTTGTTCCTTATGCTTTAATTCCCTAAATATACGCTAAACTTATTAAGAGAGACAAAAACTCTTGCATTTCTATGTATCAAATTCCAAATCAAAATACATATGAACTGGTTTAAGATACTTTAGATAAAGATTTTGATTTGATTTATAATTTTTTTCGACATTTTTGCGATAATAACAAAAACTTATATTCCGTGCTATGATCAGTATTGGAAATGGCGGAATGAAGGCCTCTAAAGTCAGTCTGTCTATTTGTATGTTGTCAGTGATTGTACATTTTTAAAACCCCACAAATGAATAGACACATCCGATTGTCAACAACAATTTGGTTAAAACAAGTTATTTCAACGTATATGTAATTATTCATATAAAAAAGTTGAATTACAATATTAAACTTGAATATGTTATTAATCAGACAGGATTCTTTTCAATCGACTACTGAAAACGAGGTTATCAATTAAGTGATTAACGATACCAATGTGTAGTTTGTGGCAAATCTATAGGTAGGCCAAGACTCGAAGAAGAATGATTTTGATTTATTCTTTCACCCATGTTTTACGAAACAACTTATTCTATTTCATGTACTTCGTCTTATAACTTCAATTACAGCTCCGGATATCTATTTGTGGGATCCATAATTATATAGTTGTTCTGTGTCTGGATGTGTGCTTTCTATCAGAATTCAGATTACAAATATTAATAAAGTTCTCCACAATACAGGGTTCCCATAATGCCGAACTTGCCTCTAAATAATGAAGGTACCATATTTGTTTTTTAATTTCATTTTCCACCGATGTCACTGTGCAAATAGCGCTACTACATATCGATAGAGATGAAATCACCCACAATAATATTACACCCACTTTTATTTATTATTTATAGTGTGAAGTCGCGCGCCTCCTGGATGTAAATCCAGCTACTCGGTTCACGGGTCATACTGAAAATTTGCATAATTCATGTGACACCAAAATATCTCCAAGAATTTACGCTAGAAATAAAAATGACATCAGAATATGCTACCTTATTACATAGTTTTTATGGAAGCGAGATGTTTTGAGTTCAAAATATCTGCAACATTGTTGTGAATCCAGTCTATGTTGGAAATACGAAGTTTAAAGTAGCGATGTTAAAATTATATGTGAATATTTGCATGAGGAATGCGCGTCATTCAGTGGCGCTTACTCGTGCATGGCGGGCGCGGAATTTTGTCAAAGTCCGTCGCGCACCGTGTTTCGCGAGCTTTCTTCAGAAATCGTATACGCGGACATAACGTGAGCTGTAACATTTTACGAACTTTATGTTGTATGATATAAACCATTGAAAATAAAATGAAACAGTTTTCATCGCATATAATGGCGATCTTGATAATATAATTCAACTGTTTTGAGTTAGCGATCGCTGGTAAAATTTAATAGCTTGGAAAAATATTGGTAACTACTGTGTACTGTTCAGATATATCTAAGACCTTCATGTTTAGTGTTATGTACGTATACAGTTTGTTTACTAAATCTCCTATAGTACAATGTCAAATTGATTAGGAATAATAAATTTAATGTAAGGAAATACACTCAGTAAATGTTTAGTGATTAGTGGAGTATTAAAAGTATAGAAAGTTGGAGAACGTAAAGTTTTTACTATTGGAATAGACATAGAAAATTGCGAGTTATATCTATGTTGAGAAGGGGATGATATCGGAATATGCGGGTGTTGTTCATGTATAAATTAAAGGCATAGTGCGATAGTGCCATCATCAATCAGCCTGTCAATGTATGAACCATGGTGTAAGGAAAATTGGTACATATATATGCGACACGTTATATAAATACATATATATAAGATGATGTGTTATGAGAATGGATATATAGATATAGTACACGTTTTACGGCAGGCCGATGTGACACTAACCTTATTATTATATTATATGATAATTTTGCTACCCATTAGCTACAGATTGAATTAAAGTAATTGTTCAAAATATATTTTTATATTAACGTTAACAGCCAGTTAGTCACAAAAAGCTACTTGTGGTAATTATATCAATATTTTTTATGATTGATCATATATCATATGGAGGCAAACAAATATCCCATATTCATCATAAACATTTATAGGTCCATAATGACAAAATAAATCCACCGTCATAGAGGAGTTCTTTGTTCATTCATTAAAAAACAACGTTTATGTTGAACATGTTGTAATGCTTAGGTTATCGTACCTGAGCCCAAATACCGACCGCTTGGAGCGTCTAGGGAATTTTGTCAAAGTCACTCCAAAGCTGGAATGGGCGCAATACGTCTTCATGCATTCACCAACCCAAACGTTATGAGGGGTTTATATAAACTATAAGATTCCTATCATCCCCTTACTGACCTAATCTGCCCGTACTTAATTTCTGTTCAATGGCTTGATTGTAAATTGTATACTAACCAGTTAATCTATTCGTATTATACAAAGGGATTGCGCAAGATATCACTGCCTATTGTATTCTATGTTGCAGATAAACGACGTGATAGCAAACTGTTGTATGTGCAAATGTGTTGTTTGTTGATTAATAGCTGGCGGTCTTTAATTATTTGTAAAAGTGTTTGGACTTTTACAAACGAATAAGTGAAATCAATCGCGACCAATAGTTAAAAAACTGAAAGTAGTAAAATAGATCTATTTCGAACATTTTTAAGTTACATAAAATCATATGGGAAATAAGGTATAGGCAATGAGTTTATAATGTAATTATTTAAACTATAATATCCGAGTATGAAACGCGAGCCAATTTTCATTGCAATAGACGTTGAACGTTAACTTGTTTTCTCGTGAGAATACGGTGTAATGTCTGTGTTTCCTTTGTCTGCAGCAGTCTACGAGTAAGTTAGTAATAACCCTATTAATATCTGTATGTGTATGTGTACGTGCAAGTTTTTACAGACCTATGTACACCGAGTTTAATTGACCTTAACAAATAGCGTGCGTGTACCAATTTGTTACATTGTTCAGTACTACGTGTTTAGACTACGCCGTAGTAAACCGTAGCAATGACGTAGCAGCTACGATAATCCTGTAGCTCTAACCTACAAACTAGTATGTGTTTTAGTTGGTAGGTATGTGTTTTAGTTGGTATATAATTGCCAAGCGTTGCAATTTATATAGCATAATATAGCAAGTATAATAAATACTGACCTCAAATTTGCCGTAGTAGGCGTCATAGTACCCACGTGTTTGGCTTCGATGCTCGCACGGGGTAACTATTTGTTTAGCTCATACTTAGTTATTTTGTCCATCCGTGGCATGTTTGTTAAATCCAACGTAATGAGTGGATTTATTTCCGTACTGTGGAGAATTTAACGTCTAAGAAAATGAACGGTAGGCGTTACCTTAGTCAAAATGTGTATTATTATCTTGCTCTGTCTGATTAACTAAGATGGAAATGTAGGTAACGGTATAATGTGTCAAAAATATAGTTTTTTTTTTTACATATTATATAATGTCATAACGAAGGAAATATAGGTAATATGTACGTTAATTTAATATTTAGATGTTTGATGTATCGAGAGCCTCCGTTCGATAACTTGATTATCAAGGGCCTCTGAAACGGGTCTTCCGTAGCTACCGCTAAGTTTAGCTTATAGTACAGCTACGTTTAAGGCGCATTTAATTCACTAAGAACGAGTTTGACCTCACCTCAGAACATTATTAATATGTTTATGTAGCTTTATATAGCACTTCGCACTCTAAGCAGGGTAGCAGAGGATATCGACATTTTTGCCTGTACACTGAGTGAATTCACAAGGATAACATTGTATATAATTAGTTATAGAAATTAGGTTGTCTAAGTTTTTGATTACACTATTGTATTGGGTTGTACCTGTAAAAATAGTTGTAAGTGTGGAGAATAAATAAATAAAAAAATAAAAAATATAGGTTATTTCTATCATGGACTGACAATTTTTTTTTCAAATATAAATTGGCTAAACTTTATCTTTTTCTCATATATTCAATGTTCTAAATAACACCTAATTAGAAATATAAATATTCTCATTTTTTTATGTCCGAAATTACTCAACGGAAAACAAATTTCTTAAATTTAACATAATTTAAAAATTAGTAAATATTGTTGCTGCAAGACACAACGCATATTATATATTTAATGTAAAACTTACAGTTTTACAGGACCGTGCACAGCCTAATCTTATAATGAGTACCTACTTAGTTTAGTAAAACTTAAAAAACTCTTTATTTGAGGTTAACAATTTGGACTCGATTTCGAACTCTTAAGGAGTTCTATTGATACATTTTTGTATAAAAGCGAGTTTTGGTGATCAACTTTGAGCTTGGAGAAGTTCACTAATAGAATTTCACCACGGTTCTTTTAATTACCTTCTGTTTACAATGTTAAGTTATCGCTAGCAGGTAAATTAAGTTAACACGATGAATGCAATGTTAAAACTTAGAGAAAATCTAATACTTACTTTATTCCATGGAAAATTTTCTCAAACAAAGTAAAATGGAGTCTATGTGTCACAGGGGCCTTTACATTAATAATTATAAGAATTGACGGAAACCAACCTCACTTAGACCTAGAACAACTACTTATGGGTCACATAAATAGTTGTTCTGTACTGAAATCGAACCCGGGACATGAAGATATTGGCTACAATGATTCCGTTAACAATCTTTTGTCTATGTCAGCAGTACAGCACCATGTTTCAATATATTTAGTTATTATTAGATTTTTTGTAGACTTTAGTTCATTGAATCGGTCATAGATCGTTAGAGGTAAGTTTTTACAAAAAAGTTTACTAGAAATAAGAGATGCGAAATCTGACGGTTTCACGGCTCTGCCAAATATTTGTGCTCATCACACAAAGGTCTGTCCTGGGTGAGAATTGAACCCACGACGACAAGTAAGTAGTTTTCGTTTACATAAATAATCTTTATATAAAAAATTTAAACGGTTATTTCTTTATGAACGTTATATATCAAACTATTAAAAATGGAATATGGCATAGTAAAAATTTGATTTTAAGAAAGTTAATTAAGCAATTGTAATCTTTCAAGCAAGAATAATATTAGCTTATCACTCAACACCTTGAAACACGAGAAATACCTCTGAATTTATATGGTGCGTCAGTGGCTTTAATATGATAATTAATTAATATTGTCATGAAGAAAATGAACAACGAATATATTTAGTTCCTCAATTTATAATGAAATAAGTACAAAGCTTGTAAAAATAACGTTTTATAGCAGCAGAAAAGAGTAAATATAGGTACTTGCTTTGGCTTAGTAATATATTATATCAGCTTCAAGCAGGTTTATAGTACTCTACGCCAAGATTTAGGTAGGTCGTTATCATTATATCAGATGAAAGACATTTGCTAGACACCGGCATCATCAAGGATCTCTACAGTGGAATTCTTTCTATAATTGAGGATATACCATAATCGCTACGCTTGGCAGACGGTAGTCGATGGTATTACAGTGCTTACTTTTGAGGAGCTCATGGCCATTTGCGCTCACCGGTTCGTAAATGGTCAGCGAGGTAAAGCATCTAGGCATGCGGTCAGCCCGTAGATCATGATGGGTAACCTTTACGGTGGGATAATTACTGAGCATCTCCGTACGTCGAGGGGCACGTATAGCTGTCGGTCCCCGTTGTTGTCATTAGGCAACAGCCGATAAGCCATGTCAGAGGCCTACAATGCTGACACCATACCCTGGTGTCAGCATTGTAGACCACTGCCCATACGACAAAATAAAATTGTCATTGTCACCTCATAGCATATTATTTGCGGTGGGTCCTTGAATAATATATGACATATGACGGTCACCGTAGCCTAGTTGGTAGTGCTCCTGCCTACGAAGCTGGTGGTCCTGGGTTCGAATCCCGGTAAGTGCAAATATTTGTGTGATGAGCACAAATATTTGTTGCTGAGTCATGGATGTTTTCTATGTATATAAGTATTTATCTATCTATATAAGTATGAATATCGTCGCCTGGTACCCATAGTACAAGCTTTGCTTAGTTTGGGGCTAGGATGATCTGGAAAAAAAAATAAAATTACAGTCTAAGGACAAAAATAAGCAGTTAAAAATGCAAATATCACTATTAGCTTTGTTTAGCCATGGTGTTACCGTGCTTTGTGATACGGAGTACCAAACAATACCTTCGGATGGAGATACCTAAAAGAGCTGACTACAAACACTTATAACGTTACCGGCACTTTCCGACCTAGAGTGCACTGGACAAAGCTGCATAGCACTTGGGAACACATAAAACAAGCTATGCTATACGTTAACCGTTTTTCTGATTATATTTCAATAAGCACCATTTTATAGTCTTTGTTTTGGTATTGTGCATAATTCATTTGGCTTCCGGCTATTAAAATTCAGCAGTTTAGTTTTTAACAAAGACCAAAAATTCTCATCCGTTTTGTATTCTACAATTGCTGTATTCCTAATATTATATAACCTCATATCGTTTCTATAACATAAGTAATGTATGTATGTGCGGTATATTTGTGGGTCACTGCGCTAAGTGGTGGCTTCAATTTCAAAATAGCCATTGCTGACTTCTGCAGGGGCCTTTGAGGTGAAGTTTTGAACCAGTATGACAATATGCTTATGTCTCATTAAGAATCTAATGAAATTGGTAGCAAAACATGCTTGCTACACATTTTATTTGCATCCAGACAATAATAATTTCAGGTGACATCTTTAAGTCATTAGTATAGTTTTGTTTTTCATGTACATATTTAAGAATTGTTATATAATAACTGCTACTCATCCCGTGGGAGACGTAGACGTCGTCTCGAGAAAATATCTATCAGAGAATAAGCAGGAGCATATACTCACCATAATACTGCGATTACGAACCCGTCTGTCGAGCATGGTGATCATGGCATATCCCCTTAAAGGATCTTCCTTGGCTGTTTTCTGTCAGTGGACACCTTTAGGCTGTTAAGATGATAATGATTATTTAAGAGTGTCAACTTGAACTTTTATTCAAGCGTTTTAAACATTTGTTAGCTAATGTCTAATAATATTTTTATTTTTTTAAATCTTCATCATAAATTGCAAGAAGATCTATCTTATAATAATTTCATGAATATTTTTTAATATTGATCACATGTAATTTCTTAAGATAATGTTTTATTTTTATTAACATTAGTAATTTGCAAAAATAAAAAACGTTAAACTTAAAGACAATATAGGATTACACTTAAAAAAATATTACAAAGACGAAAGTAGGTAACGAGTGAAAGTATTTTTAATAAAAGCAATTTTGAGTAGAACAGAGTTTAATATTAGTTCAATATGGCAGCTTTTGCGCTACTCAATAGTATATATTGGTTTTTCGTATGAATGTGTCTAACTACGATTTATGATTAAAATGTGAAAATGTCACCAAGTGAAATTTGACTCGCAGCGGTTAAGACAAGTGCCTCGCCTCTCCGTGTCTCAGTTTCGATTCCCGCGCAGGACAACTACATATTTGTGTGGCCCTTAAACAGTTGTTCTGAGTCTGGATTATTTTTGTGTCCGTAAATTATGTGTTTGTAAAGTAACCCGCAAAACAAGGAATTATTTCCCTAGTGCGGTCGTGGTCTTGGTTTTATGAAAAAAAATAAATAAAGTATTTTAAAGTGTTCTCTTTACAGTTTCAGTATTATCAACGACAAAAAATATTTTTTTTGCGATAATTGTATTTGTCTACTACAAATATAATTGTGACACAAAATTGATTTAGGGATTTTTTGATATCTTTTAATGGGAATTAATTTGTCAATAAGTCCAATGTACAAAGAATGACAAGTACGTTTTCTATAAATCAGGTATAGTGAATTTTCACTGTAGCCGTGTCGTTCCCAGCCCATAAAGAATATCAGGGCTACCCCATTACATCCCGTGGGTGTAGTATACTAGCGGTGCCCCGCGGTTTTACCCGCGTTAAACTTTATAAATTATAGCCTATGTGGTAATCCAGGGTGTCATCTAACTCCATACCAAATTTTATTAAAATCGCTCCAGCCGTTTAGAAGTGAAGAAGTAACAAACATACACACTCACACAGTCACACACGCACAAACTTTCGCCTTTATAATATTAGTGTGACTAGCTGTGCCCCGCGGTTTTACCCGCGTTAAACTGTACAAATTATAGCCTATGTATTATTAGAATGAATAACAAACATTTATACATCCATCCATACTCACAAACTTACGCATTTATAATATAAGTAGGAAAGAACTAATCGTTTACTGATGAGTGATTACGTACATATTAGAAGGATTTAATTTGTCTGCTGAGTCTAGATTCACTACAGAATATTACAGACATTGAAAATGAGAGCAAGACAATCATATCTTTGTCATTTAAGCAGAATTATTCTTTGTGATACCAGATCTTTTGTTCTGCAATGGGCATTTACGATCGGCTTAATAGATGTAATAAATTGCAATTTGCTCAATGCACCAGCGAGGATTAATTGAAATTGTAATTACTGCTACGATATTGTAAAATTTGATATGATTTTATTTTGAATACTTTTAGATGAGATTTTACTGCTGGGTAAATTAAATTGGTTTTAATTAACGAAAAGTAATTAACTGTCATGACATTTATTTTAGCCATGTGGTGTTCGGCCTAGAAAGAATAACAGGCCCACCATAGTATCCCGTGGGTGTCGTAAAAGGCAGGTACTATATCTACCACCTAACTGCGGTTGTTAACTCGCATGCCAAGCGCGGTGACTACGGCTAACTCCTCCAAAAGGCAACGTGACCACGTTAACAACGGTTCCCTGCAATCGGTAGCCTGATATCGTCCATTGCTGGACATACTTCGGCGGAGGCCTATGAGGCCTTGGATATCAGGCTGATGATGATGACATATCTTTCAATAACAGCAAAACACAAGACTTTTTTTGTTTTTTCAAGCCATTTAATTGTTCTGATTATTACGTATTTAACTTCCAGAAACCAAATGATAGCAAAATTCTGCATGGCACCATAATAATCATAATTTTAGACCAGTTACGGGCGAAATTCTCTCATAAAAACGGTCTACGTCATACAACGTACTTTATGTAGCGTTGGTCACTATCTAAGTTCAGTCTTCGTCAAAAGAGGCTCCACATTACCGAAACCAGACCCACGTACAATAACTACATTGGTACCACGACCCTGCCAATGGATATTTGA
This sequence comes from Pseudoips prasinana, assembly GCA_951640165.1. NCBI lineage: Eukaryota > Metazoa > Arthropoda > Insecta > Lepidoptera > Nolidae > Pseudoips > Pseudoips prasinana. The sequence continues at coordinate 19,440,804 of OX621245.1, forward strand.
AATTTAGCTAATGCATTTCGGTCGAAAGTATCCAGCTCGCTTACGTCCAACTTGTACAGACAATTTTCAACTTTATCAACGGTACCCTTTGGCGGAGGCCTATGTCCAGCAATAGTCGATATCAGGCTGATGATGTTACATATTTTCAATAAAACACATTTTTTTTGTATTGTCTAACTATTTAAATTGTTCTGATTATTACGTATTTGCCTTCCTGAAGCCATATGATAGCAAAATTCTGCATGGCACCATAATAATCATAATTTTAGACCAGTTACGGGCGAAATTCTCTCATAAAACGGCCTACGTCATACAACGTACTTTATGTAGCGTTTCAGTCTTCGTCAAAAGAGCCTCCACATTACCGAAACCAGACCCACGTACAATAACTACATTGGTACCACGATCCTGCCAATGGATATTTGAAATTTAGCTAATGCATTTCGGTCGAAAGTATCCAGCTCGCTTACGTCCAACTTGTACAGACAATTTTCAACTTTATCAACGGTACCCTTTGGCGGAGGCCTATGTCCAGCAATAGTCGATATCAGGCTGATGATGTTACATATTTTCAATAAAACACATTTTTTTTGTATTGTCTAACTATTTAAATTGTTCTGATTATTACGTATTTACCTTCCTGAAGCCATATGATAGCAAAATTCTGCATGGCACCATAATAATCATAATTTTAGACCAGTTACGGGCGAAATTCTCTCATAAAACGGCCTACGTCATACAACGTACTTTATGTAGCGTTTCAGTCTTCGTCAAAAGAGCCTCCACATTACCGAAACCAGACCCACGTACAATAACTACATTGGTACCACGATCCTGCCAATGGATATTTGAAATTTAGCTAATGCATTTCGGTCGAAACTATCCAGCTCGCTTACTTCCAACTTGTACAGACAATTTTCAACTTTATCACATAAGCATAAGGTTCACTTTCAATTGGGCAAATTGGGCAGTTTAGGGTAGCTTGATGTGCTAGCATCTGTACATACGCCGTTATTGTATGGCTTATAGTACGAAAGGGATTATGATGGGGCTGGGGTAAGATGGCATGGGATGGAATATATGTTGTGATAATGTGTCAATTACACGTTTTTTGCCTCCTCTGGTGTAAGTTTCAGGGATTCTAGGCGATATGCTTTTTATAAATTTAAGTATATCATAGGGCGACAAACTAGCAAGTGGATCACCTGATGGTAAGTGATCACAGCCAGTAAATTCATTTTAATTTCAGCTAAAACAGCTTTCTTCCGTCCAGTTCTTTATGAGATATTTTTCATCCTCTGATGTTTTCCGGAGACACGCTAAAGGTATCGGTATTCAGTAAATACAAATAAGATTTAAGCTGGTTTCATTATTGTAATTACATCGATAGTTTTAACGCTAAGTTCCATCAATGTTAAGAATCATGAAAATTAAATCTATTAGTTTTTGTTCCTCACTGGAAGACACAGGGGGTCTCAGGGAAGAAGGCACAGAGAAATCAATTCCTATACCAACAGTAGAATACCTAAGTAAAATTAAAACCTGAAGCGTAGTTTTCACGTTTATAAAATTTACTAAACAAACTTCTACACCGATATTCTAGAATAACACTATGAGGTCTTCCAGCATTTCCGGACCCTGAACGCCAGCTGTCACAACTTTATGGCGCTGACAATTTATTATAGTGATCATGAAAGTTACATATTCCATTCTCAAGTAAACGGGTAGTATAAATTGAGTTTTAATAATAGGGATGTAAGGGGAAATAATATCAATATATATTTATTTTGATAAATTGGGATAAAGTGTCCGTATAGATGTAGTTTTAAATACATCCTATGAGGTATAACTGGCCATCTAAACTTAAAAAAAACCAATTCGCTATAAACTCCCGTAACCTGAGATCTGTATGTAATTATTTGTATTCCGTTAAAAAGTGGGATAAAGAAACCAATTTGTTTCGGTCCGTTTGTCCATCTGTCACAGCGGTATATGTATCAGAGTTATTACTAAGGTTTGAAATCCAGAAAAGTTAGAAAATCTATTAATATATAATTAGAAAAATGGAATAACCATGGCCAATGCCATTAAATATATTATATTTAAAATGTAAAGAAAATATTCAGCATAGATAGATTATCTCTATTAATAATGCTATATTTGGTTATACATATTTATATTCCTAATAAAATAAAAAAATCTTATGAAACATACTTGCCTTCTGCTGCAACATTCCATAATATAACAGACGCCATTGTTTAACTAAAGTATCTGGTTTTCGGTTTAATTTTGGTTTTCGGTTTTTGTTTTGGTCTTCGGTTCTTAGTGATATGGGTTGGTCCGGTTAAAACTAAAATTTATAATTAAAATGAGAATAAATTTTTATTAAACGGTTATGAACCATCCCAATGCAACAATTTCTTTTTATTAAAATAGCGCATTTATGGCATTGCAAACGTTAACAATTGTTTTATCAGTTTTATCTGAGCACCGTAAAATATGAGCAACAATATATATATGTCACAAATAATGACATATGCGTTGTTAAATATACAATGATAATTATCAATGTTTATTTAACAACGCAACAAAGCCAACATTTATATTTGTTTGTTTTTATACAGATTATGAATGATTTATAATTAAATATCTTAAATCCTACATATATGTAACGAAGTACCTATAAAAAATGTAAAAGATTTCTTTTATGTTTCCTTTATGGTGAGTTGACTTGGCCAGTTATAGAAGATTGCTAAATAGCTTAATGATTTATGACGTAACGAGTGTCATTTTTGAGTGGTCAACATATTAGAAAATTAAATGTCGTTTCTCTGTTTTACAGAAATCTTGGTTTCACAGAGCAACACATTGTGTGATTTGTCATCACTAGAAAAAATAGATAAAAACAGACTTATTGTCTTATATATAAGTATATATAGTTTTATTTATAAATAACATTATAATAATTAATAGTTCCTAAAGATATATTAGCTATTACTATATAAGTAAAAATTAAAAACTACATTAAACCTACATACTATAGATATAAAATAAACTTAATCTAAACAGCGTAAAAAAAATCCTCATCGTTTTCGGGGAACGTACCCAGAAGACTGGCAGCATTGCCACGTTGTAAGGCAATACTGATTCTTTGACCAAAATAAAGGCCAGCCTTTTGGTCACGTGAAGTGTCAATGATCAATTTTGCAATATCCCGAAATAGGGTGCGTGTATTTGGACCCCAGGGCCAAGCGTTTCGACCACAAACGGCTCAAATACATATACAGTATATATGGTGACTTATATTTATATATGTGCTTAATTATGGATCTGGACTATTTATATTAAATTTTTAAGTAAACTGAAAATTTTCATTTTACTTAAAATGTTAATATAAATAGTCCGGATCAATCAATCATAAAATCAATTTATTACGATTTTTTTATATGTATTGTTTGAAAGGCTCGAATGAAATTAGCCACCTTGAGGTTATTTAAATTTATTGCTTCACTGCTTTCTACTTTGACCTATAATCATAAAAAATAAGTTTAGATATTAAATATAGGGAGTGGATATTTAACATCTGTTCTTATTGATTTAAATTTGAGTTTGTAATTGGAACAGAGTGAAACTTTAACTTAAAATTCAGTTACGTATTTAAAATTATACTGCCGAGTATGAGCTGCCGCCCTGTAGTGTTTGTGTGAATAAAATAATAAAAAACACATATAGTGCTCTTGTTTGAGAGGCTTGAATTGATCTACTTGTAATCAATACATAATATGTATATATTTTTATTTACTATATATCGTACTTTCTAGTGGAAGTACATAGAGGAGATAGGAAGCGGTAATTAAGTGAAGTGTTTGTCATTCTAATATCAATATTTTCCTTCAGATGGGACACCTCTCAGTAGTGATACCTCCCAACATTGCTGACGACGATGGATCGGAGGCTAGCGCTCCGGAAGGGGGATCAGTGGAATTTCGCTGTAATGCCAATGGAGTACCAGCTCCTACCGTTTATTGGAAGAGAACTGGAGGGCGGAACATTGTATTTCGAGACAACAACGGGAAAGAGCTTCAAGGTAATATTTATTTTATGGATATCTTTATAGGGATAGGTAAATTTTGGTAAACTAAACGAACAGACAAATTCCCGATAACGCTCCCAGTGAAAATTCATCCTGTTTCGATAATCGACTGCACGTGTGGCGCAGCGGCTAAGAGAGTCGCCTCGCCGCTTCGTATCGTGGGTTCGAGTACCGCGCCGGACAACTATTTGTGTGACCCATAAATAGTTGTTCTTAATTGTATAGATGTAATTTGTCTGAATTGAAAAAAAAAAAACAACGCCCGCATTAGGTAAATGAATGCTTGTGTCGCGGGGTACTTTACAAACATATAATAGACGGTATTATATGTTTGTAAAGTACCCCGCGACACAAGCATTCATTTACCTAATGCGGGCGTTGCCGTTTATTAAAAAAATATCAATCTGAAATGTAAAGATTGAATTAAACCGAATTATTTCACATGAAATGCAATGCAAAAAATGCTTCTTGTATAAAAAAAGATATGTATATCTATGCACGTTATTCAAATGCAAATATATTAAATAGTAGTATTAGTTCTTTCTTAGTTATATTTACTGTGATTATTCTAACTTAATGTGTGGCTGACGGCATAGAATAACACTACCCCATCTCATCCCGTGGGGGCGTCAAGCGGCTCTCTGTGTACTATGACTTTCATACTGCGAACGCCAACTCATACGCCACGCGTGGCGGTTATATATTCTGACATGGATTAACGAATGTTGTCTAACAATAACCGACAGCCTAACAAGCCATCCAAAGCACGGAGACGCTCATAAATTAAAACTCTTTGACGGTAACCGATCTATAGATATACTTTTTAATTTTACATGGTACTAGGAAGTATAATATCAAATGTATAAACGTTACGTACTGTAATTATTATGAACAGCCATGATCCTAATCCTAATATATTTAATTTTAAAATTAAAAACTACTCAACCAATACTTAGGTTTATTTGGCTTGAGCCTTAAATACAGAGATTACTCTATATTTATCTTTCAAGTTAAATAAATAATATTCCAATTTACTCCTTATTTGTTCGAAATATGGATGATTTTTATAAGGAGCTATAAACTTAAAATTTTAAATTCCAATAAAGAAAAGAAGAGCGTTTACACAGCATCTTGGTGTAGTAGTACGACAGTGACGTTTTTAAATTATACCCGTATGAGGTGGATTCTAGGAAAGATGCGTTATACAGAAAAATTTAACATTTATTAGTTTTTTAAAGTATGGTATACTAGCTGTGCCCCGCGGCTTTACCCGCATTAAACTTTATGAATAGCCTATGTGTTAATCCAGGGTGTCGCTAACTTAAAATTGCTCCAGCCGTTTAGCCGTAAAGAAGTAACAACATACAGACTCACAAACTTTCACCTATATAATATTAGTATTAGTAGGATAAACATGACGAACTTAAAAAAATAAATGTTATCGCATTCATACCGCCTGAGCGATGAAATTTTTCCAATTGAGAGAGTTTTAATTTCTTGATATGGTTACGTGTGACAGTGATTGATAGGATTAATGAAAAAAGCTGAGATTACTAAGCGGTGGCTTAGTAATAGGTCGTCAATAGAATCCTATTACAAAGCCTCCGCTGATCGTCCGTCCGTTTGTTTTTCAGCTCTGATCATATCCTATGAACCATCTGTTTATATGTCACTATTGCATAAACAAAAATTAAAGGGGTCCTCCATAAAACAAATATGATATTTTCAATATTTTACCTTCGTGGACATCGTATTGCACTTGGCCGACTTCTATCAATAAGAAACTTTTATAATATTTTGAAGAATTTCCATTATATCGACTTCTTTTTCCTTGTATATTTCAGATCTTCTATGGATTTAACTCTTTAAGCTTGGGAGCGAGGTGTAAAAATTCGATTACTAGGAAAAATTTTATGAATTTCGTTATTTTAGTAAGCTTTCACTTTCGCTAGGTTTAGTAATTAAGAAAATATATTTATGGCACTAAGCCTTCAAAAGGTTGCCGATTGAAAGTGTCGGATCTAAAACCTCGCCAGACGTAGGTAAATAAGCACGGTGGTGCGAATTTCAAGGCATAATAGAAAGGCTAATAATCTATGTTTATTGCACTACTATAGATTTAAACGCCAGATTTTTATGGTCCTTTTAACAAAACCGGCTTTTTGGCAGTTAACAAAAATGTTTTAAGTATGTAAGTACTTCTTTCCAGTTATAATTACATTTGTAGTTATAACAACTCCATTTGTAATGTATATTTGTTAGAAAGTCTCTAATTGTAGAATTGGAGATTGTTACTTGACCTTTAGTGAGGACGCTAAAGAAACCGATTGAAATATATCCATTATCCACTGTTCTGAACTACAGCGAAAGCTTTGGTCAGAACAACAACAACTTTTCTCTTAAATACACGCCATTTACCAGACCTTATTTTCTTAAAAAATGTCTTTTTCAAAAATATTTAAATACAATGTACGGACCACATTGTGTTTCTATTCTATTTTAAATATTTGGACAAATACATTCTCATAATACGAAACTAAGGAACCCTTTTCTAGCAAAGTTTTAAAAATGAACCCAAAACGTTATTATACCATTACAAACAAAAATATGGAATATTCTGTAAAGTTTTTATTAAAAACTTGTTTTCTGCTTATATTTTAGGCGAATAATTGTGATATTACTTTAGTTAAAAGAAAATAATCATCCACGTGAAATATGGCTAGTTATTTGTTACGAAGCTGACCATTTATATTCGGTCAAACGAATAAACTGAAATATATATCAGCGTATAGTCGACGACACGTTGGCGGCGGGTTCATTAACACTACGGTGGTGTTCATTGTACTAGTCCTTCCTATTTTCAAAACTGTAATTGTTTGTAATAACATTAGCACAATGAACGGACTGATACACTTTCTGTATTTTTATTTGTATGTAAGACATTTTGTACATTGTAAATGTACTAAATGGCTTCTTTAGAGACTCATCATTATATTGTATAAGGGAAGCATCGCCCACTGGAAATGGCCTATAGAAAACAAGAACTAGCTTCCGATCAATTTCTATCCTCTTGACTTAGATCTACTTTCGTTCGTAATTGGTTTAACACTCGAAGCATGAAGCATAATTATAATGTGGTATAGGTCACAAAGTACGTCAAATTTAATCAGATTATATTATTATAATTATTGTTCTATAAACCTTTTAAAGTAGCTTATGTTTTTTTACTTGTTACATTGCATTTTCTGAAACAAAACAATATTCAAAGTACGTCGTAACAAAAGCAAGAACTAATCGTCAATTTTCCGTTGAATTTTATTCGCAACGGTGAGATCCGACTAAGTGGTAAAAAAGAAACAAGACTAATTTTGCATTCAAAACCCGCCCGGGGTGGGCACAGGTGGTACCGCGGTTAAAACATTGGAGTTTTATGGGATTTATTAAGATATTCCCTTTAGATATTGGAAATAAGATGCCAATTCGATATAAACGTACAGTTACTTAATAATGATACAATAAAACAAAATATATCTTGATTTATTATACAACGCGTTTAGCTAACAAGCATATGGGCCGTGTATCATTGCACGTGTGGCGCAGTGACTGAGGTTGCCTCCTCGTTCCTACGTCTATGCCCTCGTGTTTTTCATTCGATCTCGGCACAGGACAACTATTTGTGTAAGTTGTCCTAAATCTGGGTTAATAGATACTAAAACTAAAAAAATATAAAAGGTTTTTAATCACGTAGACTTTAAAAAAGCACTTGCAAATAGACAGAAGATTTGAAGCAATATATTTAAGTCTACATCTTCTAGGTACATATAGATATTCAGGTATACTTAACATTTAGAAAAAAATATTTATTTTGTAATAGTTTTAAATAAGTTATTTAACTAGCTTATATGCATTTCCTGGAACATTATTTACACACGGTCATCTGATCCCAAACTAAGCAGAGCTTGTACTATGGAAACCAGATATCTGATATACTACTTTTCTTTTGTAAATACATACTTATATAGATGATTACACCCAGACTCAGGACAAACAGACATGTTCATGCACACAAATATCTGTCCTGGGCGGTAATCGAACCCACGACCTCCGGCGTGATAAGCAAGCATTTGCCAACCACGCCAACAGACCCGTCAACCACACCAACTGGCGTCATAGCTAGTACTTAGTAACAAAAAGATTATTTATAGGTTTTATTATAGGGATTTATAGTTTTAAATATATTTTACTACATCTTGTCTGTATGGTTCTGTCTATATTAAGGTTAGAATTCAATGTTATTATTAAGCATTGCGCCCGTGAATAACATGGTTGTAAAGTACCCCGCAACATAGGACTATATACTATAATTAGGGAAAAACCTTTAAAAAAATCTGTAATATCCAATTTTAAAACATCAATGAGTGATGCAAACAGTTTTGCAATCATATCTTGTACAGACGCCAGCACATCCATCTACCCCAATCTGTCTGATTTAACCAATTGAAAGTGAACCTTATGCCTTTGTGATAAAGTTGAAAATCTATAAAAGAAATTTGACAAATTGGGGTAGCTGTATGTGCTAGCGTCTGTACATCAAGGATCACGTGTATGAAACATCACAATCACTTAATCGTATAATAATTTCTATTTCCAAACAAACTAACGGTAACAACTTCCGTTAAGATACGCTTCAGTGGATTAATTATTAGCAAGAAAAAAAATTGTTTCCCAATAATATAAATATTTTGTACAGCTAATTATCTGATATTATCTGTAAAGCAGGTTTCATTAAAATTTTTGATTGTGTGACATAAATTATCATAATACTTATTATAATACATTCCCGTAATATTTAAATTCAATGAGAGTATTTTTTCTGCGATAAAATATAAGGCTGTCGACGTTAAACAAAAGAAGGCGACGTTTGATGCTCTTGGCTGAAATTCATTTCCGCGGAAAAAACGTGTCCAAAGAACTCAATTACTACTTAAACAAAATATTGTAGCAATCCGGGTTTAGGTCAGGAAATTAAAGGAACGGCTTAGTGAATACCGGACTGACAAAAGGTTGTTATCTTTAATAGTTATAATGACGTACCCTTTACGTCGCAGCCGAAACACTAGGTGAAAAGACACAGGAGTTTAAAACAATTATAGGGTTAGTCATTTTCACATACACACACCGTTGTATTTCTAATGTCGTGTAATCTCATGTTCTAAATTATGCTTTAACATAAATGTATTAGGCACAAAATTGTCGGTCCCCGGTGGCCTATTTAAAACCTTTTCGGTGCGGTGTTTTACGAATTTGACCCGTTTTATTTAAACCATTAAGCGTAAACAAAAGACTGGCGGGCCTCAGTAAACGGAGGGTGGCTGTAATAGTTAACAGAGTGGCGGTGCCGGTTCTGCCTTTGTATTAATTGGACATGTTAAACACGCTTCACTAAATATGTAAGAATTGCCTTCGACTGGCTATTCACATTTTCCTTTTTCGAATTTTCTCGTTTTCCTCATTCGGAGGAAATACGATGTTGGATGGTTTCATTCAAAATTAGAACACATTAACAGTGATAAATCACTTATCAGTGGGTTTATAATAAAAGTATGCTTACCGATTTAATATGAATATTATTGTATACTCTTATTTATTAAACAAAGAAACATGTACTGAGCGTGTTCAATGTTGCGTCGGTATATCATGATAGGATACAGTTGACGTAACATCGATGGATACACTTTACTTATACATACTATGACATCATCTTTATTGGTTAGGCTATAAGAGTGATTTTTGTAGGCTCGCGTTTACATCGACAGCGTGACCTTGACTGTTCAAAGTACTGCTCAATTTGAATGAAGTTCTCTAGTTCTCAATCACAATAAAATATCGGAATATTAAAAAATAAGTGTTGAGAAATACTTAAATAGGAATCGATACATAATAAGTGACTTTTACTTGTATAGTTTTACTTAAAATAGCTTATAATGAGACAATGGCACTAGTAATATATTTTATATTTAATTAATTACTAAGTAGTACTTTATTTGTATTACAATCTAGTATAGAGACTAATAAGTAATTTTTTGATAACCTAACCCTCTACATATATATAAATAATTCTAAGAATCAGTCCATCGACTTTCCTTACTCATATTTGTTAGTTCTCAGTTTAGAAGACACTTTATAGTTTGTGAATAGTGAATAATGCTAGTTTGAAACTGATTTTTTTTCTGCAATATTAATGTAAACATTTATCAATTGTAATCATTTCTAATTTATTTTATCATGACCTTCTAGTAGTATATAGTAATGGTACTAGTAAATAAGTAAAAAATAAATGGGATGTTTTGGAAAGTGTCATCATTTGACGTAATGTCTTAGCTTTGACTTTCCTTTAAAGGTTTTTCCTTAATAATTCTATATATATAAAATTCTCGTGTTACAGTGTTTGTAACCAAACTACTCCGTAAATGCTACACCGACTTTTATGAAATACTAGCATGCCCCGCGGTTTACCCGCGTTAAAGTTTATAAATTATAGCCTATGTGTTATTCCAGGGTGTCGGCTTTTTCCATACCAAATTTTATAAAAATCGCTGTAGCCGTTAAGATGTGAAGAAGTAACAAACATACACACTCACAAACTTTCGCATTTATAATATTAGTGTGATTGTGTGTATATTTTGTAGGTCTGATAATGGGTCGTAAACCATTTTTATGCCTCTATGTGATAAAGGTGGTCCAACAAAACATATTGTTTTATTTTTTGGACAACAATTTTTATATATTTAAGATTTGGCAGCTCCCATTTTTTTATAGCAATATTAGATAAATTTTATTAATCGATCTGTTATCCCCACTAGGCGTCTATCGTATCACTTCTCGCTCAAGAAATAGAACGGAGTAGGAATGAGAAAGAAACTTGTCACCTGTCCTACTCATACAATTAGCTTTCTAACACTCCCGACAAAGTTTCGGGCCATTATTATTGTTTGTGCATCGATCGTAGCAGTGACGCTTATACTTATCATTTTACTTTCTCAGTACAATACACATGCAAATTAAATTCTCATAGTAAAATTATCATCACTTACAGAATAAATGAAGTACATTATAAAAACTATTGGTTTATTTTTGAAAGCCGTCTATGTCCACAGTGCTCCATTCCACTGACAATTATAGACGGCATCCCACAAACAATAACTTATTCTTTTTCTTTAAGTCATACCAAATTTTCAGTAAAAATAATTTATATAGCATAAATTCCGAACAACAAGTTGTATGATGTGAAAACCAAACATAAAATCCAGTTTTTTAATATTATTATAGAAAATTTGATTTTTTTTCACATATCGGTTAGTTTTGTTAATTACCGGACTCCACTTTCGGCATGATCGAAAGATATATTCATCAGTTTAGAAATTCGTAAACAAATATTAGTCTCTTCCTAAAAAAAGGCTGATCGATATCTTACGTATACCAAACTATATATGTTACACAGTGTATTTTACTCCTAAATAATAAATAAATTATGTAAGTCATATTGCTCTTTCATTAGTCATCTTGTCGAAGCGCGTTCATTGCCACCAGCGTTCTTAATTAACTCACTTATATTAAAATATTGTTAATGTATCGTTAAATTAAACCAACGAAGTATGAACATTTAAATTTCTTGATTTTAAACTAAGATTAGTCTTAGTTTAAAATCAAGAAATTTAAATGTTCATACCTCGTTGGTTTAATTTAACGATACATTAACATTATTTTATACGTCTAATATAGATCTAAACATAACTTTTACAAATTAATATTTAACTTAAAATTCTTATATAAATTATCCTCTCTCATTGAATTATTTTGTAATTCTAAACGAGCAAATCCAGATGGCCTAGTGTTTGGAGTAATTGGTCTCGAGTTCTTTATTCAAATTCAAAATTAATTTATTTCTAATTCTTCTTAAAACGCCCATCAGTTTATCGAATTCATGTGCGTATTAGTAATTAATTATTTCGTATTTAGAACAGTGATGTTAAACATCCCGAGAAAACTTACATGCCCGAGACTTCCAAAATGTTCTTGATGGTATGTGAAGTGTGTGGTCATGGCGGCACCGGAGCAGCATACTCGCATTCCCGGGGCTCTCCCCATCAGGCGACAAGAGAAGTCCACGGCAGGTTAGGTTCAGTCGGTGCGAGACCGACATACCCACCCGCAGACACTTTTTGGGTGTCGCATGCATAGGCATTTCTCTTACCTTATCAAAAAGCCGACCAAATGCGAGCCGGACTCGCCCATGAAGGGTTCCGTAGCAGCAAGTATTTTAGTTGATTAAATGAAAGGTAAATTGCGATTTATGATTTATGACGTATTAAAATAAACTACCTAAGTACTAGATCTCGTTCAAACCAATTTTCGTTGTTAGTTTTCATGGTAATGTACATTATTTATTTTTTTTGTTTCATCATTCTCCTATTTTAGAAGTTACAGGGGGGGGGGGACACTCATTTTACCACTTTGGAAGTCTCTCTCGCGCAAATTATTCAGTTTAGAAAAAAATGATATTAAAAACCTCAATATCATTTTTGAAGACCTATCCATAGATACCCCACATGTATGGGTACGAAGAAAAAAAAATTTCGAGTTTCAGTTTTCAGTTCTATGTATGGGGAATCCCCAAAATTCACAGAATACATCTACTTACCAAGTTTCAACTGAATAGCTCTTATAGTTTCGGAAAAATGTGATTGTGACATACGGACGGACAGACAGACAGACATGACGAATCTATAAGGGTTCCGTTTTTTTGCCATTTGGCTACGGAACCCTAAAAATATGAAGTCAAAGCATAGGTTGGCTTTGACTAGCCTAGCGTGGTGGACTATGGACTCTGTTGTCTTATTGTGAGAGGAATACCTTGTTCTGCTAAGTTAAGTCCCGGGTATGACCTTAAACTGCCTCTATCGGAGGGCTCTAGAATCAAAGGATTCAGCAGAGGCCTACGATAGAATTGGCGAGATGGACGTCATAGCACTGGTCTGCAGTCCATCTAGGAGAAGGAAATCTCCAAAATTAAACCCGGAAACGGTCACTCCGCAGGCGCAAGTAGGATGCAATCCGGAACGCGACAGTGACCAGCCGACGTGTCTTGCGGAAACCTCCTGCATCGTCGATGAAGTCTAGCTCGGCTGAAAAGGCAGTCCATGCTGATAAGCACAGGAAATTGGCGGATCCGGCGGGCTAGCAAGGCAATGTTGACGGCCAAGGGCAGCAGTCGAGGTCAAGGTGACTGCTGGCCAGATACTGCATCTGAACCCTCCGCCAGTCGTAGCGGTATCCGTTCCACTGGGCCACGGGGGGTGAGGACGAGAGAGGGCATCTGTGGTCGCGCGCCCACTTATGCACTAAAAATATTCCTGCGCAAATGACTGCTTCATCAAATGGACTCCGATGTAGTTAAGTCCTGTGGCGATGGGCTGAGGTAGAGAGGCTTGATTTGATGCAGATCGGGCTTTGTCTGAGGCTTGCACATAGGCGGCTCCGGGGGTGCTCTTAGAGCATCGTGGTCGCTTTTTCTCTGCACTGGGGAGACAGAGAATTTTCGGCAGCACCCGGAGTGACAAAGCAGCCCTATTAAGGGAGGCACTGCTTTCCTCGCTCAGCCGGGGAGAGGGCTAGAAAAGGTGCCCTAAACAAATGCTCGCCCCAACCTTCGAGGAGGGTAGTAACCGCGGCTGCCTCCGCATCTTCTAATCGCGGTCGACGCCACAAAAACATAAAAACAAATAGAACATCTGACATGACCTTCGGTGCGTGGAACGTGCGAACCCTTCTCGATCGTGATGACAGCGCCTGTCCCGAACGGAAAACCGCCATTGTTTCTCGGGAACTCCTTCGCTATAATGTCGATGTGGCTGCCCTCAGTGAAACACATCTTGCGGAGGAGGGAGAATTGGTGGAACACGGCGGGGGATACACTTTCTTTTGGAAAGGTCTTGCTGCCTCAGAACCAAGACGGTCGGGCGTTGGATTCGCGATCAAGAATCAACTTGTAAGGCAATTACAAGAGTGTCCGGTGCACATCTCGGACCGCGTGTCCGCATTGCGCCTTCACCTGGACGATAACAATTTTCTTAATGTCATCAGTGTCTACGCCCCTACGCTTGACAAATCTGATGACATCAAGGAAAAATTCTACGAAGAATTGACATGCTGCATTGAGAGAGTACGTCCATCTGAACAGATACTTTTGCTTGGAGACTTTAACGCCAGAGTAGGTCAAGATCACGAAGCGTGGCCTAAAGTCTTGGGTAGACACGGTGTTGGCAGCATGAACCAAAATGGTCAACTGCTGCTCAGTTTATGTGCACAGTACCAGCTAGCGGTCATGAACACCATGTTCAGACTTCCCGCCAAGTACAAAACCACGTGGATGCACCCAAGGTCCAAGCATTGGCATCTGATAGACTACGCAATAGTGCGGCAAAAAGATATTTCCCAGGTCCTTATCACCCGTGTCATGCGTGGTGCTCACTGCTGGACTGACCACCAGCTTGTTGTCACTAAGCTGCGCCTCCGCCTCCGACGTCCTTACAGATCCGGTAGATCCAAGCCTGCGTGTCTGAACGTGGTAAGGCTGAACGATCGTAAGACGAGAGAGAGCTATGCCGAAGCTCTAAATACCGCTGTATTGTCTACGAGCATTGGGGGTGGTGATGTGGAAAGCGCATGGCTGACCCTATCTTCTCATATCTTAGACACCGCCAAAATTACCTTGGGTCCAAAAATCCGTCACAACGAGGATTGGTTTGATGAGAATGATGGAGTCCTGGCTAGTGCAATCGACACACACCGCAAACTCCTTAGGCAATACAGTGGTACGCACAACAGCGCAGGTGTTGCGGAGATACGGCGAAGTGACCTGGAGCTGCGTCGAAAAACGAGGGAGATAAAAGATAAGTGGTGGCAAGAGAAAGCACGTCACATGCAGTGGCTCGCTGACACAAACCAGCTCGGGGAGTTTTATTGCGAGGTGAGAAAGTTGACAGGTACGACCTCTGTTGCAAAAGTGCCTCTAAAACCTGCAAATGGTGAAGGCCTTCTAAAAAGCAAGGAGGAAGTACTTGAGCGATGGGCAGAACACTTCAACACTCTGCTGAACGTGGCCCGTTCTACTGACTGGGAACACGTTTGTTCTCTTACTCAACTTCCTACAGCCATCGAGCTGGATGAGCCCCTGTCACTTGACGAGGTTGTTCTTGCTTTAAAACAACAACAAAATAACCGCGCGGTTGGCATTGATTTTATACCAGGAGAGCTACTTAAATATGGTGGTGAGGAATTGCATTCGGCTATATGGAAATTCTTTGTTCTTATGTGGGAGAAAGAACAGGTCCCTTCAACTTTTAAAGTTTCTCGCATTAGGGCTTTATATAAGAGCAAGGGAGATCGTTCTGACTGTGACTCCTACCGCGGTATTTCGCTTTTATCAGCCCCAGGAAAAGTTTTTGCCAGAGTACTTTTAAACCGCCTTATAAATCTTTCAGAAAAGCTCCTGCCTGAAACACAGTTTGGATTTCGACCTGAACGAGGCACCTGTGAGGCCATCTTCTCAGTGCGCCAACTCCAAGAAAAAAGCAGAGAACAGGGTCGCTCATTATATCTCTGTTTCGTAGACCTGGAGAAGGCGTTTGACAGCGTGCCTCGAGTAGCACTGTGGATGGTGTTGGAAAGATTGGGATGCACGGAGAAGTTTGTAAGACTACTTAGACTCCTGCACGACAACATGGAGTGTTGTGTCGCTCTCAACGACGAACAGTCTCACTTCTTTCCCGTTACCTGTGGGGTGAAGCAAGGGTGCGTATTGGCGCCCACACTGTTCGCGCTGTACTTTGCAGTTGTAGTCAATGATGTCTTACAAACTTCTTCAGAAGGTGTCCGAATTCGTTTCCGCACCGATGGCAACCTTTTCAACCTTGCGAGGCTCAGGGCCCGCACAAAGGTATCACACGCTGTAGTTACCGAGATCATGTACGCCGATGACTTATGTTTCGTAGCGGAATCCCCAGAAGGTCTGCAGAACCTTATGTCCGATTTCCACGAGTCTTGCCGAAAATTTGGTCTAAAAGTCAGCGTCAAGAAGACGGAAGTGATGTTACTAGATACTCACGGTCATGAGGCGCTGAACATAAAACTCGGGGAGGACGAGCTAAGGCAGGTCGATAAGTTTCGCTACCTGGGGAGCACAGTAACATCCAAGTGCGACCTTGATGCTGAGGTAAACAGCAGAATCAATGCTGCAGCTGCAGCATTCGGTAAACTGGATACCAAGGTCTTTCGCTCACATGACCTAAAACTGGCGACCAAGATCTCGATCTACATGGCAGTCGTGCTGCCTAACATTCTATACTCTGCCGAAACGTGGACTGTTTACCGCCAGCACATCCGAATGATCGACCGCTTCCACCTCAGATGTCTACGCAAGATCATGAAAATCCGATGGTCTGATTATATACGGAACACAGAAGTGCTGCGAAGAGCCAATGTTAATGGAATTGAGGCTTATCTCATGCGACGACAGCTTCGGTGGTGCGGACATGTGTCACGCATGGCAGAGCAGCGAGTGGCTAAGCGCATCTTCTACTCGGAACTTGAGGAGGGCAAGCGAAAGCATGGCGGACAACTCCTCAGGTATAAAGATGTGCTTAAGCGCCACATGAAGAACTGTAGCGTAGAGCCCTCGCAATGGGGACAGCGGGCAGCCAAACGGTCAGAATGGCGGACTTTAGTCCAAGCCAAAGTCGACTGTTTCGAGTCAGGAAGGCGCGCTGAGCTGGATACCAAGCGGGATGAATTGAAAGCCAGACCACCTGCGGCGATCAATTATAATTATGACAATGGTGTGCTCACATGCCCGCAATGTGTGAGGATTTTTTCACATAAAATTGGCTACATAAGTCACATGCGAGCACACGAACGTCGGCTACAGTAGGAGAAGAAGCGGTCGCCGTGGCCGAAATCGGCCGGGACCACATCATCATCACCTTGTTCTGCAGTGGGATAGGAATGGGCTATAATAGCAACAAACGTATTTGTTTGTCGGGTGTAGGTACATATAAGAACATAAAACCTGTATCGCAGGTAATTTTCTTCCGAGGAGTTCATGTATACAAAGCACAGTCATTAACACTCGGAATATCCTATGCGGGAAACGAATCCTAAATACGTGAGTGTTTAGGTTGTAGCGAAGCCACTACTGTCAATCAGTGCTAAATCTAGAAAAGTATAAAAAAAATATTACAACACATTAATATTTCAGAAGTAATATTCAGTCTAGATGGATATGGCTGATATAATCCGTCTTTTAGATCAATAAGCAAAGAGACAAGCATGGCCATCTAAGTAGTTTTAGTGATAAGTTAACAGTGGCCTTCAAATTGTGATAAAATTTTCATAATTTCAAAGGTACCGTCTTATATGTTTAGATGAGCACAAAAATACTAAAGCTCGACTTAGACATTGCCTCACGTATTTAAAGGGAAATTGGGTCGATGGAGCGATTGAATACCATACTAGCTATCATGATTCCCTGATTGCTTCATCTGGTTCAATTTACAGCATAATGAACGACCTAATGTTACTCACATACTTGGACGCGTGAGGCATTATCTCTCGTACACTATTTTGTTGATTGTAGTTATTAATGATACCTTATGTACCTCGTGTCTCACTCTGTCGGTTATTCTGTCTAAGCGGTATATATTGTTACTAACGTCAGCAATTTAAAATTTGGATTATTTTAAAGCAAAAGAAAATATTATTTGATTATTGGTTTTATGAATGACACGACACTAGTAATTGTTCTTTGCAGGAATCAATCCATGGCGCCAAACGTGCTGTCAAAGTAAGATGCCATGTATTGGCCAAGAATACCAAACAATTTGGTATAACTTAAAAAATAAGTCTCTTATCATTTTACATAATATTCTTGAATTCCATTAAGTTATATTTTGAGTATTTTTAGAGGCCCAACGATTATATGAACATAATCTCATTTTTTTTATTCAGTTTTACAGCCCAAGCTTCTTCGACCTTATGAGCCATCATCAGTAGTATATATTTTCATATTTCATTTCGTTGTTTTCGTCATTAAATCATTGCCAAGTAAAGTCTGTCTCGTTTAAATCATAGTCCTTGTCTTACCCCAGTAAAGGAGTGGAAACTTTGCTAGAGGCTTCTATGGAGTTTTAGATTCATCACATAATTCAAAAAATCGCAATTCACGACAATATGGCACTTTCTGTACTGTACGTTGTCGAAGATGTTATGTCTAAAATTCCACCGTATTTACACATAAAAATTCGAGAGCCTCGTGCGTTGACGCCAAAAACTCTCTCATTAAAATTATAATTGAGTGTTACCTTTTGCGTTTATTTATATTCGCAATGGTACTTGCACAAAATCGATTTAATATTTATGTTAATATAAATAGACTAATGTTAATGAAAGTTAATTATAAATACGCACAAGTTAGTAGTGTCATCTAATAAATTACAGCTTTTAAGATTCTTTTTCCACTTGGTGGCACTAATCGAAATTAAGTAGGATATTTAACCGAAAGGCCTTGCTGATCATTACGTTATTCGATTGATTCTATCAACCACGATTGATCGTCAAGGCGCAATTTGCGTTATACATGCAATAAATTCAGCGATCTGTTTTGATTTTATATGGTTTGCACCATTAATGATATGTATTAATTGTTCAAAATACCTATTAAAACCTGAGAGACGAGTCTTGAAACACACTTGAGTGTCCAACGCTGCTTAACGTCTAGTCTCTTAGTAACCAATCGATTGATTATCGATTACGTACTTTGTTGTGTGCTATTTTCGTGAGTTGCAACATCAAATTCGATATCGGAGAGTATCATCGAGCTATCAAACTGAAAATGGATTATTCATACCGTAGTTTTACTCTTTGATTCAAAGCTGGTTTCGCTATTGCTTTAGTGAGTTTGTTTTCTTTCGCTTTCAAATTGAAACCTAACGATCATGGCCTTAACATGGATTCTTTTCCCGCTTTTCACGACGATGCCTGTACGTACTTGGACTCAACGTTTGACGCCTACGGTTTGAACACAGATTCAAATACATAGTCACTATGTGCCGTTGGTTAGTTTAGCTTGTGAATGAATATTTCGAAGACTGCCTTTCAGAATTATTTTAATAGGACTTTCCCACACCTCATTACTTAGGGCAACAATAACGAGCTGGCATGTGGTGTTCGCATTTAATTTTTTTTGACACATTAAGTATAAATAAGAGTAATCAATCAGATGGTGTATATACATCGTGCTCTACTTTATTCAAGGAAATTCAGTTTACATTCAATCTTCGGGATTGTATATGTTTCGGCCAGATATAATTTCTGCTAAATAAAATGAAACAAGCCTTCTCGAATTTGTATCACTGGGTTTTCTCAGTTGGGCCGTATAGGATTAGGTAGTATAATTTAAACGCAAACGTCTTCATACGTCAAAGATCCGCCTAACCAAAGTTCTTTCGTAAAGTATCAATGTACAAAATCACATGGTTCAGTTCTAAATTTTTTTATAAGTAATTTAGAATAAATAGCTTTATATAATACGCTAACTGTTTACAAGTGATGTTAATAGGATTATGTTTAATTTGGTTAACTTTTCCATTTTACACCTGAAATAATACCATATTATGAATACGTTCGATAATTATTGAAGTTCTGTATAATTAAACTGCACGTATATAGCACATTCTGGAGTTCAAAATGAACCAAACAACGATAAATACATATAAAATTTAAATGGAGCCTAAGTATATGCCTATTGTTGAATGCCTAGATAAATTTACACAAATTCAGATTTCCTAGAACTCAGTTTGGATAAACCGGAAAGAATCACTTTTGTGAGAAAAGCGATGTCAATTATGAGACACGATATATGTGAACGTCCAAATGTTTTACAAAGTTCTTTATTTTAACCCAGAAAAATCACAATGCGTTGGTAAAGTCATGTTTGTCTTAGTGTGGCTATGGTAACCGTTAATATCAGGCTAAGACTAATGTTTGTTTGAGTAGTTATAAAAAGAAATGACAAGTTCATCATTGTTATGCGTTCTACAACTCCTAGCTAAAGTCTTATTACTTTATAACCATGCAATTAAAACAATTAAAATCTGTTAAGTTGCAGAAAATTGTTGGAGCAGAACAAAATCGGAAAACAATTAGTCCCGGAGCAATAATAACAGGAGGTACTGCTGATTCTGAACGTCTAGAGTAACAAGTTGCCAACGACATGTCGCAGGCAAACTTTATAACCCGTTAATAAAACACAATTTCATACAAGCTCGCTTTTGATATTGTGCGCGTTACGTACTAACAACAGTATTTTATGTCTGCGCCCTGGATTTAGCGGGAGGTCGTATGCTATAATAAAGCTATAAATTATTTCCATTTAAATTTAATTTGACAGCCATCGTGAAATTGCGAATTGCTTTCGTTATGTTTTGATTAACTTAGTGTTTTGTTCTGAATAAGCGACATTATTTGTTTCGTTGAAACTTAAATAATTTGGCAAAAACTGCCATTTGGAGAGCCATTTGCCATTAGTAATAAATTGTTTGGTATTATAACTTTAAGTATCTTTGCTAATTTGTTGACAAGCAAGACTTAAAAATTTGGCAGAATATAATCTAGTTTAAGATCATTTTACGCATTACAATCGGTCGTAATGGACAGCAGCGTAACGGAAAGCACATTCTATTACGTACAGACGCCAGCACATCAAGTTACCCCAATCTGGCAGATTTCCCCAATTGAAAGTGAACCTTATGCTTATGCAATAAAGTTAAAAATCTATAAAAGAATCTTGTCAGATTGGGGTAACTGGATGTTACGTTGTGATCATCAGCCTAATATCGTCCACTGTTAGATATAAGCCTCCCCAAAGGTTTTAATAAGGTTGCCTTCAGGAAATTACACAGTACATAGGTGGCGTTGCTGCCCGATTATCTCACCAGCCCTACTTGATTCGTATAAGATGAAACTTGATATTCTCCTTGTGGTGGTCAGAGCAAAGGATATACCGTATAACCCTTACTAGATTGATCTTGTTTACGTCTTTTTGAAAGTCGATACTTATTAATGTGTTTGATAATGAATATTATTTTTGCAACACTCCTAGTTGAAGACCAACAAAATCACAGTCAAATCCAATTGATATTACATACCTAAACATTCATATTGCAAACTGCTGACAAACAGCGGACAAAAATTACTATACATGTTTTTAGTATATGATATATACTATTATTATATTTGTAACTATTATTATAATTGTTTATATATATAAGTACTGTAATGCAACTAAACGTATTACGATTCCCATAGCATTTTTATTTTTGGCAATATTTAATTTAATTAATTACACTATTTTCTAGAACCTGTATACATATTAGCCGCGTGGTTTTAGGCTTAAAATAATGACAGGGTCAACCGATAACATGACGTAGGTGTCGTAAAAGGTCGGGAGGACACGGCGCTGCATACGCTGGCAGAGTGTGCCGCTTGGGAGGAGCAGCGCCATGCCCTCATTTCTGGAGTAGGCAGTGACCTGTCGCTGCTGGCCGTCGTGAACTCGATGGTTGGCAGCGAGGAGTCCTGGGACGCGGTGGTTTCCTTCTGCGAGACAGTCATCTCGCGGAAGGAAGCTGCGGAAAGGGAGAGGGAGATCTCATCCTCTCACCCGGCCCGCAGCAGACGCACCGGGCGTCGGCGGAGGGCGGACAACGCCCTCTTCCAGCCCCCCTAAATGGGTCCAGGGGCGACGGACTCGGGGGCGTCCGTCGCCCACTACACAACTGGACCCGAGGCGGCGGCGCGACGTGTTCCACGCGCGCCCCTCTTAGACGTTGCGGGGGGAGTTTAACACCTCACTCCCCCCGCTAATGCGAGGAGGCCCGCAGGTATGGGCCAGCACCAGCTAGGGGTTGCGGAAGTATCGTTTGTTCCCGCGACCCCCGGCGCAGGTGTGAGATGGAACACCGGGGTGGTTTTTAGTCAGTAAGAGTCTGACAGACTGAAAAAAAAAAAAAAAAAAAAAAAAAAAAAGGTGTCGTAAAAGGTGATAACGGGATACAGCAGGTGGTTGGGCAGCAGCGCCACCTGTGTTCCAGTTACCACCTAACTGGCCTAACTGCCGTGGCCAAATTGCATGGTAAGCTCGGACAAACCCTGGCAACGTATTAAACCTTTGGGGGACGCCTATTTTCAGCAGTGGACGATATCAGTGTGGTGACGTGATGTTATGTATACATACATAATATATGAAAATGGATATAACAATTGTCTGGTGACGCCGTGAAAGCCTCCCAGGCTAACTGCTAACGGCAGGTTATAAATTTAATGTTACGAGCAAAACTAGCAAAGCTCGTTAACCCAAGATCTATTCCATAATGCGAGAAGCAAGTTACAAAGAAAGTATTGTTTCAATTTATGTATTGCAATAATAAGCAGTGTGACTCCTAACAATGCATAAGTAGACGGGTCCATTATCTAGAAACATCGTTTCATTTAAAGAGTAAAGAGGATAGCAAGACTTCCTTATATTATGTTCACTGGATTTTTCCACAATTAAAACGACACTTACTTATCGTATGGTCAGTGGTGTGTATCGTACGTAGTGTCAGAGTTATTCAAGCCGCCCAGTAGGCCTCTAACATGGCTTAACGGCTGTTGCCTAATGACTACAACCGGGACCGACAGCTTAACGTGCCCTCCGAAGCACGGAGATGCTCAGAAATTAAACCACTTTGGTGGTCACCCATCTATGGATTGACCGCAAGCCTAGTTGCTTAACCCCGCCGATCACTTACGGTCCAGTGAGAGCATCTAGCTATGAGCTTTTTTTTTTTTTTTTTAAATGGGACTAGTCCCTCCCTCTTACCCACCACTGCAACTCCTGTAAGCCAGGATCAACAGTGGCACACAATGAAATGACACTGAGCGGTGAGGCTCAGGCATGTCCCGGGGAATGGCTTTAACTGTCTTGGATCCCGCAACGAATTTAATCAGAAAGAAAAAAAAAGGAGGAGTTAGAAATGAATAGTTCCACTTCCCTCCAGAGCAAAGCGGGAGACAGAATGATATAAAGAGGCTATAGCCTCATTAAACGAGAGAATTGCAACTAGAGAAGCCAGCTGCAAGAGCACCAAGGATTAATTTAAGGGTCCTAAGTGAGCTGTTATATTTGATTCCAATAGTAGGTATGGCAAAAGCGCTTAAACGCACGGAAGTTGTTCCTTGTTGCTACAAGATCCGTATAATAAACTACTCCAGATATTGGTTGCAAGCTATTTAACATAATATCACGCTGATTTTGCCAGAGATCACATTCCCAAAGTATGTGGTGAGCGGTTTGTTCATATTCGTTACAGGAAGTTGAGCACAGACAGATTGGTGAAGATACTAATTTGAAACTAAACAATTTACTTTTAAAATTGCCGTGTCCGGTAAGAAATTGTGCAACACAATGGTCTATGATTAGCCAAGTTTTATTTAACCGTTCGCGTATGTCCGGAAAGAACTGGTGCAGATGGCGACCCTTGGTTGAGGTATTCCATCTACATTGCCATTCATTTAGCAGTTCGTCATTTAAGTTAGCAATTGGCATAAATAGCCTGGATATTTTAGCACGGTCGCGTAATGATAAGAAATCATTATTTAAATTTTCTCGCGTAGAATAATACATCGCTGCTCGTCTTTGAACCTCAAGATCAACCGGAAGTACACCCGCTAGTACAGGTAGGGCCTCTGTGCTTACTGTTCTATAGGCTTTACACAAAAATATCAACGCCAACCTTTGGCTTTGTAGTAATTTACGGCGAGCAGCTCCGATGGTAGCCCTATCAGCCCACACAGGCGAGCCGTAGCATATACACCCAAGATAAGTAGCTCCGTAGATGATTCTAAGAGTATTGAAAGAGAGGCCCCAGGTTGCCGTTGATATCCTTGTAAGTGCAAAAAAGTTTCGCTTAGCCTTTTCTCCAACTGATTTAATATGTTCTATAAACGAGAAGTTCTTTTCTAAAACTAAACCCAAATAACACGTGGATATCTTACGTTTAACAGTAACATTATTCAGTTTTACGCTCGGGGGAGATTTTAGTTCACCCTTCAGAAGGAGTTGGTAGGTTTTATGGGGAGCAAATGTAAGGCGATTTCTTTTACCCCATTCACTTATCATACTTAAACAAGTTTGAGCCAGATTTTCCAACTCTCTCCTGGAGTTACCCTGTATAAGTAAGAGGCCATCGTCGGCATATGCCGTTAGAGAGCAGCGTGATGGCAAGGGCAATGTCAAGAAATCATCAAAACCCAAGTTCCAAAGATACGGCGCAAGCACGGAGCCCTGGGGGCAACCCATGGTTAACGATTTAGTGACTCTGTAGTGACCAAGCTTAAGAGTTGCAGAGCCATGTACAAAATAAGATGTGATTATCGAATATATATTACTGTAGCAACCGCGTAACTTCAGTTTTTGTAACAAAATTGGCCACCACGTGTTATCAAACGCCCCTGAAATATCTAGGAATATGGCCAAAACGTATTTACATTCGGACGAGTTTACAGTTTTCCTCACCGAGATAACTGCGTCTACTGTCGATTTACCCGCAGTAAAAACAAATTGATTACCATGAAATTTTGGTCCTCCTGGTAGCAATCGCGGTACGATAAGTCGTTCTAGAAGCTTGCCTAAGGAAGGCAGTAACGTTACTGGTCGATATGACTTAGGGTCCTCAGGCAGTTTATCACCATTTTTCGGTATAATACGAATAAAACCGTTGCGCCAGGTACGCGGAAAAGTCTAGCTATGAGCTGCACCTGAACCGATGAACACTAGGTTCATGAATTTAGTGACGATACTTCATGCGTATCAGGACAATTGTGTCCAACGAACTATTTCCTGGTCTTCCAATAGTTTAATGACAATACCCAAAGCTGATTGCTAGATAGCTGACGTGAGGATCAATAATAGAATAAGTGTAGTGTTGATGCTTGTGCAATTGGAAAAACGTTATGCATAGAATCGTATCTCAATGGCGTTCACGGCCGTTTTTTCACACGATACTTGACCTGAGGACATATTTACGTACGCCATACGTAAGATTCAAGGTCTAAGTAGCATTGAAACAAAACATGCGGGGCAGTCTGTGGGTACTGCCAATAGAAGTGAAAACTATTTTTTAATTTCTCATACTTGGAGAGTTAGTGTTTATTTGATCCGAGTAGCGAGTAGAAGATGCTACTTCCCATCTTTGGGCGGTAAAGACTCATATCAATTGCTTCCCTCTCGATGGTGGGAATAAATTACAGAAACAGAACTAATTTTTTTAGGCAGTCGGGTGTAATAATCTTATATAATTAAGAAAAAAAAGTGCACAACGGTAAAGTGCGTGTATAAACGGCCATTGTGAATTAAAAAAGAGACCCTCCGTCTTACGAATATTCGATCAGGTCACGTGTCCTGACGCGAATTAACATTTTTTACCCATCCCAAAAAGACGTTTTTACTGCAAAAACCATGATATTGACATATGATGACGAAATCGATGTGCTGTTTATAACTAAGTCCTTTGGGCTTAGTTTAATATTACAATTAAAACTGACGTGAGAAGCTTAGATATTGAAAACTGTAATGTACTCGTTGGACTCGGCTAACAGTATGGCCAAGTCCAATATTAGATTAATAATGTGAGTTACTAACTGGTTATTGACGGGCCGGTTGGCGTGGTGAGTCGGTACCTGCCTATGACACCGCAAGGCGTCGGTTTGATTCCCACCCAGGGGCTCTACCGGCTAAGTCGCCGAACATTGATTTCTTTAATGGCGTTCAAATAAATAAAGGTTAATAATGACTTAATCAGTCGTTAAATCGGCTTCAACGTTGATAATCGATTCCGGACCATTTATGACGTCACATGTGCTCATGGAAGCCGACTTAACGATTGATTAAGTCATTTTTAAACTTTATTTATTTGAACGCCATTTAAGAAATCGATGTTTGGCGACTTAGCCGGTAGAGCCCCAGGACTGACATTGGTGTGCATGAACGAACATGTCTGGTTGTTATTATCTATTTAAGTATGTATTTACAAAAGAAAAGTAGTATACGTAGTATAACAGTTATCTGGTTTCCATAGTACAAGATCTACTTAGGTTGGGATGAGATGGCCGTGTGTAAATAATGTCCCAGGATATTATTACTATTCAGTTCCTGAGATACTTAGCTAAATTTTATCTTAGAAAACAAGCCTTGTGGCTATATCGCGTAACTTTAGATATTATAAGGTCCAACTATTCGTTTTATACTACTCTGTTAGGCATTTCACTGTCATGAGTCATGCCTAAAGAAAGGAAATTATAGTAGCCTAAACTTTTTTCATTTTCAAATTAGCGTGACGTTTATTCGCAGCGTATTATATAAGGTAAAAAATAAAACGTAAAATCTGGTGTTGCGCACTCACTTATGAAATTGATGTAATAAATAAGAACCAAGATTTTGTGGCTTTAGTAAATTTATTCATGTAATCATATTAGACACGTTTGGCTGTATTCATAACTCGTGAAATGCTAGTTTGTTTGATGTTCTATGCGAATAATATGGACGCTTGGATGTCACGTAGTTTGGAGAATATTTGTAACAAAATATGTTTACTATATATGTCAATCTACTGGATATACAAGACAACTTTTAGGTAGGTATAGGATAGTAGGTATATTATTATTATTATTATGGGGAAGATCATACTCCTCAAATATTTTTTGTAAAAACTTGAATACCAAGATTAAGATTAGACTCAACATCCTCATGGATCCAATTTTGAACTCCAGGAGTGATATTCAAGGCCTTGGTATCTCTGTATTCTAGTTTCTGCAGATTCACTCAAATATTCTAACAATTTAACTATTTTGTTGTACAGTGGTAGAGAGCTATGAAGGATCAACCTTGACTCTAAAAGGCCTGCAGCGGTCAGATATGGGAACCTATTTATGCATCGCGGGAAATGGCATCCCACCCACCCAAAGTCGACGGTACGAAGTTGTTGTGTTATGTAAGTATACATTTTCTTACCGATTATAAAAATAGTTTCAGCATTCGATGTGGACCTTCGATGGGATTTGTACGAGAATCTATTTATGTTCGTTAGATAAGTTTGTATAAGTTAAACAGGTTTTTCTTAGCGAGCTTACTTTAGCTAACGACTTTTGACATAAATAAATAAATAACAAGACGGGCCTGTTGGCGTGGTTGGCAAATGTTTGCTTTGCACGCCGGAGGTCGTGGGTTCGATTCCCACCCAGGACACATATTTGTGTGCATGAAAATATCTGTTCGTTCTGTTAATGTTAATGTCTGTTAATGTAGTCCAAACATTTATAGCTGATTCCTTGAACTACATATTATGTACATAGAATAATAGTAGTAATGGAATTACATATATAGATAGACAAAACACTGAATCTAAATTTCGTTGATAAATGTTCTAAAAAATATTTTAGAACATTTATCATTTTGCGTTTATGCTGATTTTGAATCCAATTTGGGGATTGAACATCCCCGAATTTTATGTTTCACAAAAGAAATATGAATTAAAATCATTTATTAAAGTTTTTTTTGAATTGAAGGTTTTGTAAACAGACGTGAATGTTATTTTTAGAATATTCGTTGTTCTTTTCTAAAAAAACGATTTGATAAATTGACACCCATTAACTGTACCCTTAATTGGACAATAGTAATTGGGAACCGATCACTTTACCGATTAATTTTTGTTCGATTTTCATTTTACTGAAAACTATTGACCGACGTCTTATTTGACATATGCATTATTTGACATATTTTAATATAATCGAAGTGTCATTTGTCATAGGTATTATTTGACCGAACTATTTTTCACCGATTTTCAAAATAACTTTTAGCTACTGGCCGAAGCCTTTTTAAACTTTTTTCATTTGCCAAATGCATTATTTTAACTGAATATAGACGGATACTTGGTGGTATTTTCAAAATTAGATTAAAATGTTGTCACAATAAGTCAATATGTCGTGACAGAAACGAATCGCTGCAAAACCGACTCCACACAGTCTTGTTTGCCCTACCCCTAGAGTGTTATTTCCCGCGTAGGCGCAGAGGAGTAGGGTGGCCCGCGAGCTGGAGGAACAGCTGCATGCCTGCTTGCATACTGCATACCTGCTGCATGTTGCATGCTTGCTTACATGTAAAAATATGAGACGAAATAATGTGCACAAACTTTCTAGGCGTTCAGTGAAATGAAAATATGGTAATTAAAATATAGTGTTATAATTGTTAATTTATAGTAATTTTAAAATGTTCGGACACAATACTACGAATAAATGTTATTTCGGCTATGTGTAACTTCGGTTACAAGATTTTCGACCAAATGAAACATCGTAGTAACGATAAAAAACGAATTGATAATAGGTTAACTGATACAGTGGCAGACCTGAAATAAAAAATTCGGTTAAATAAAAAAGAAAACGAAACTATAAAAGTTGAAAAATTTTTGGTGAAATGAAATTCGGTTAAATATTTTTCTAACTTATGTTAGGTGTTTATCAATAATTATATCAATAGAGTTTAAAACGAGATGGTAACTGTTAAGTTAGCACCAACATTTTGTAATAGGAACTAAAACCAATGAATTATGAACATACGCTATACCGCTATATTTCAGGTTTAAACTCATATAAATATTTTTCGATTGTAAATTATAGATTAATAATAAGCTACGCTTTTCAATTTTTTATAAAATAAGTTATTGTTTGTTTAGAATTGTCTTTTTTCTATAAAAAGAACCAATTTAAATACAATAAACACTAAACAATTTTCATTTCTATATTTCCCAGCTTACACAGAAGCAACAGACAACGGAAACACTAGAATTAAAATAACATTAAATGGGTCAAATGTACTGCTCTAGATAACTGAAAAGGTTATTCATACTTACTTAAATATTCGCACTTGAAAAGTTGGAGCTTCTTGCATTTCTAGTGTTGTTTGCCATAATATCTATATCTATATATATAAAAATCAATGCCACTTTTCGTTGTAATGTTATAACTCAACAACGTCTTTACCGATTTGGCTAATTTTGGTCTTGAATTATTCGTGAAAGTCCAGGGAAGGTTTGTACGTAGAAAAAATTTAAAAAAAGTCTTGAAAAAGTGTAAAATCAAGAACATTGACTTTAACATAATAATATTTTTTTTATTACTATGCCTTATACGTAGCGAAGCACGTACCGGGCAGCTATTAGTGTATATTATTTACTACTGCATAACATGACTATACGTGTGATGCTACGAGTATATATTTTATTGTAATTTATTTCGACTACCAGGCATGATGAAGCCGCGGGAACAGCAATTACATACACATTTAAGGTAACTGGTAGTCACCGGTTTGATTTACAGTAAACTGTCATTATAAGATAAAAGTCAATAAAAAGTTAGATCAGCTGCAGTCGATGATTTTACGGATAAAGGTATTTTTCTATTTCTTTGCTACAGCAATATTTATACAGTTTTTAGTACTAGCCTGAAATTGATTTATTTCACGAAGTTTGTATATAATTCAAAATAATTTACCAATATATATTCATTGATATTCAGGAGTATAAGCTGACTAAGTTATACCCTTAACGGAAGTGCTTTAAAGACTTTTGTAGACTTAATTGCGTGGACTTAATACCGCCCTTGTTAGGTAAACTTTGTTGATCATTTCTTTTGTATGGGTAATTAGGTTCCCTCAATGGATACGTATTTCCGCAGTATGCTTAATCTTTTTCAAGGTTTGTTTAGATTGCATTATTATCATGGGACATTATTTACACACGGCCATCTGGTCCCAAACTAAGCAGAGCTGGTACTATGAAAACCAGATAATTGATATATCACATAATATACTACTTTTCTTTTATACTTATATAAATAATTGCAACCAGACTCAGGACAAACAGACATGTTCATGCACACAGATATTTGTTCTTGATGGGGATCAAACCCACGACCTGCGGCGTGAAAGGCAAGCATTTACCAACCACGCCAACCGGTTTTTGTTTAAGTGCAGGAATATAAGTACTTGAAGATAATATTTTTATAACATTCTTTGTATTCTAGCCACTTTATTGGCCTGACAAGGAACGACTTTCTATGTAGAAAGGCATTATTGCCTTTCTACATAGAAAGTCGTTCCTTGTCATTGCTAATCTATATAAATAAAACCGGCCAAGTGCAAGTCGAACTCGCTCACGAAGGGTTCCGTACCATTATCTATAAAAACGAGCAAAAATTCACGTTTCTTGTATGGGAGCCCCCTTAAATATTTATTTTATTTTTTAGTATTTGTTGTTTTAGCGGCAACAGAAATACATCATCTGTGAAAATTTCAACTGTCTATCACGGTTCATGAGATACAGCCTGGTGACAGACGGACTGACATACAGACAGACAGCGAAGTCTTAGTTATAGGGTCTTGTTGTACCCTTTGGGTACGGAACCCTAAAATAAATTGCAATACTGCCAGTCTTGCTAAAATCCGAAAACAAATTAACCGATTTGGCTAAAGGAAAGCTGGAAGTCCAGGGAATGTTTAAGGTAATAGCACTGTATATTATATATTAACTCGGAAACGGATCGTAACCGTATCACCTCGAGCCGCTCAGTATAGGAAACTCTCTACTGTAAAGCAAACTAATTAGAACGGTAACGTAAACGACTCACCTCGCGACAAGCTCACCGTGAGAGCGGCGTCGCCTAGCCGTAGGAGAGGCGTCGGCAAGCCGTAGACGACACCTCGGCTACGGCGTGTATTATAATATTTATCTATTCAGGAAATAAATTTCTATATTTTTTTACATTTTGTTGACGCAGTGATGATTCGTAATCTCTCTCGATCTATGATTAAATTCTTGTCACATAATTCTAGTTAATTTATATTTTATAATATTTTTATCTAGTCGAACCCATCGTACGAGTCAGTAGTCCGGTCGTGCTGCGTGCGGCAGATATGAAAGTCACTCTGCAATGCTACGTGGAGGCTTCACCCAGATCACTTAATACTTGGCAACGTGGAAAATTGCAACCCGGTAAGTTAATAATGGTTTATTATGGTAAACAGTATTGACCTATATGTATTCTACTAGACGCGCAATCCCATATTGAGAATTTGCTCACCGAGTTGTAGCGCGGGCGCTGCAACTCAATAAGCAATTTTGGCCGCCGCGCGCCAACCTCACCTCGCGCACAGCCGGACTGGGACAGAGTTTTTATTCGAAACAGCGTGTCTAGTTATACATATAAGTCAATGGTAAACAGTGACAAATGTTCCTATTTCAAATGCAATTGTTTCGTTTCATTACCATAGTACACGTTGTTTATGGTAACTTAGCTGATTAGTGCAAAATATTAAAATTTGTTGGTGAGGTTATTAATCGATCAAGATAAAAATCGGTTCCCCGTGCAATCATCGTATTATGATTGACTGCCTCGTTGGTATAACGGTAGCGACTTTTACCGCAGATAATGAAGGCCTGGGTTCAAATCCTGTGTTGGGCCAAAAAGTGATTTTCCTGTACCTGACCTCTTTGTGATGACTTCAAACGGCGGGGACCTATAAAAGGTTTCCACCATGAAAAAGAGCACGCCAAATGGCAGCAACTTTTAAGTGAGGTTTTGCTATTCAGCAACAGCTTGACTGAAACTTGAAACACTTTAAATAAGAGCGTTATATTATTATTATTAAAACTGATGTGAGGAGTTAAACTAGGGAAAACTGTAACTGATAACTCCCGTAATTAACTTCCAGTTGGCCGAGTCGAACATAAAATTAATTACTAGAGTTACCCTTCACAGTTTTCATTAAGTATTATTCTGTTAATATTGTTGTCATGGCGACACGACATTGACAGTACAGTGGTTGCTATAATTTAAACTATAGTAGGTAAGGTTGCTAGTGTTCATCCGGGAAGATATAATTGATGAGATGTATATCGCAAGTATCTCAGGCAACGGTAGCCGCTTATTATGAGGTGGGTCGTATATTTGTTTGCCAACTTGGTAATATCCTACTAAAATAAAAAAATCGAAAGTTTGTGAGTATGGATGTATAAATGTATGGATGTTTGGCACTCTTTCACAAAAACTACCAAACGGAAAATCCGTTTGGTTGAAACTTTGGACTAGTATAGCTTATATATCCGAATAACACATAGGCTATAATTTATAAAGTATATCGCTGGTAAAACTGCGGGGCACAGCTAGTAATATATATTTGTGTCCGTGGATTGCATGTTTATCAAGCCCGAGCGTAGTCTTTACAAAAAAGAGAAAAGACAAATATATAAACAAGCCCTTTAATTAATTCGCCTATAGATTCAATGTAAATAGCGCTTATAAAAATGCTTCATTATCGATAAAAACTCCTTTAAAAAGGTTTATATTTTTTATTGATTTTGCTAATTTTGCAAACTAATATTATTCCTACACTATGACGGAAAGATTGAACTACTTAAATATTCCATATTTACTAATACAAGACTTCGTATACGTAACTGTAAACATAATAAGCACCTTCTCAACAAAATGTCTAGACGGTTTGATATTTACATAAACGAAAACTCTTACTTTTATGAACTATCGGGCTCCAACTCGTGGTAGATAATGGATTGTTTTTGGGTTGATTATACTAAAGCTTTTCTATACCTATTTACAATAGATATTACATCGGGCAATATATTTTTATGGATACACGTTATGCTTATACCAATAATAGAGTACAAATAAACAATATATTTATTTATACAGTCTATTTTTCCTTACTTGTCTTATTTGGTAAACA
Source organism: Pseudoips prasinana (assembly GCA_951640165.1). Lineage (NCBI taxonomy): Eukaryota > Metazoa > Arthropoda > Insecta > Lepidoptera > Nolidae > Pseudoips > Pseudoips prasinana. The sequence continues at coordinate 19,473,845 of OX621245.1, forward strand.
AACACTACTCGGTACGAAAATCACTAATTTCGTCATCAATCACGCACTTTTAGTTAGGTATGAACATTTTGATTGTTGGAAGAAACACTTACTATATAAATAACACCAAAAACTGCTTCAAATTAACCATCCAAACACATTAATTCTCTTAAAATCAAAATAATATCAGAATCCATTTCCACAGATTAAAAATTATATTGGCAATTTGACATTTCAAAATGCTAGTTTGTCTTTGGAACAAAAGTGAATGAATGATTCTGACCAGTGTGAACTGTATAATTTTAATGTAAAAACTAAATAATAAAGCAGAATGTTTATATATATCTCAAGTTATGTGTGTATGGTAATGTAAGGCATTATTTTTAAAAACTAAAGTCTTTGTTGTAACTGGTCGTAGACTAAAAGTATTATTTGACAAGTGAATTTTTTTGTGTTCAGTCCTTCATTCGATAATTTCCCAACTCTATCAATTGTCTTTGGTTACCAGTACGCCATATTTGTTTACCAAATAAGACAAGTAAGGAAAAATAGACTGTACGTGTTCTTATTCTACTTCTGGTGGTGACTATTTGCTAGCTACCAATGCAGCGATGTACTGTAAGGCGCGATCTCATAGATAAATTGCAGAATGATTTCGACCGTTTTGGAGCTAATAAATAATTACTCATGCGTAGTTCACTAACAAAAAGGAATTGAAGTTCATGCCGGGCACAGATATAGTTGTATGATAATACCAAATCAAGCTAATTTTAAATGCTCATTCATTGAGTTTTGCTAAATAAATAACGTGTATCAATTATACTTATACAATCTTCACACTTATAAGCAAAAATTTCCAGCAATACTCAATGCTTTTTCCTTCAAAATTAGCCTTATTAACTTAATTATATATTTAGTGAGCTTCGCATAAGCTTTCATGTTTCCAATAATAAGCAGTAAGCTATAGAAATTCATTGAAATTTAAATTCACTTATTGCCCATAAAATAGGATTCTTTTAAATTACAGGTTAAGTATGTCAAAGAGACTATTAATGTCAGATTTGAATAATAAAGATCACAGACTTTATTTATCTTTTCTTATTATTTAATTAAAGTCAACTTTGGTAAAAATTATTCGCTTATTTCTGATCAAAAACAGTTTCTTCCTAGAAACCATTCTTTTAATTTTGTTCTCTTTGTTTTATTATACTTTCCATATAAATTGTTTGGTACTTAATCACGATAAAGCAGCTGACCAGATTTGTATGTATGCTTATATGTAAGTTCCTAATGGATTCCAAAACGGCTGGAGCGACTTTGATATGATTTTCAGTCAATATTCATGTTAATTAATATCAAGATTGACAGAAAATTAAAAATATTTTCCAGCGAACAAAACAAGAAGAGAATTAATTTTTTTGGAATTATTCCTTTCCGCAGGATTACAAAGCATGCAGAGTATAGCTAGTATAACATAAAAAGCCTTTCAACATAATTAGTTCGTTTATTAAAACGGTTAAACTCTTAAGGCGGCAAATTTTATGGAGAGGCGTTCACTGTAATAGAACAATATTAAAATTAAGTCGGATAATTAATTTTCAATGGGATAAACATGAAACAAGAAAGCATAATTAATTAACATTTCTGAAACTTATTCATGCGATAACCGATAGTAAATTATTCTGTAGGTAAATTTGAAATATCAATTTCAAGAGAGTTTTAATAAAATAATATGCAAAAATGTTTTTAAATTATGTTTCAATATTAATTTTTATAATTATATTTTTATATTAATTATAATATTAATATTTTCAACATCGCATACGGCAGGGCCGTATGCGATGTTGAAAATACTTATCGTACCAGCAGTTTACCTTTGACTTGTTCTTTTAACAATGTTTTGTCTTGGTACATAACTTATTGAATTCTTTATAATAAATAAATTTGTTGATATGTGGAAAAATGTTTACCGACTTGAGCTTGTTTTCGCCCAAATTTTATCAGCGCCACGGCATCTGATTTTACGTAGACTGTGTGTTAACTCAATCTTTCTTTTGGATATATCGCCGATAACTTTCAGATTTTTAGGGTTCGCTTCGACTTCTGTAGTATAACACTATGTCTTATGTACTAGGACCCCGCTTTACGTTTGAGTTACACCAACTCAAACGTAAAGCGGGGTCCTAATTTTTTTACTCGTCTATTCTATGAAGTGAGGTGATGTTGAATAGAATCTTAAAAATCTAAGGGTCTTATACATTTTTCGATATAGGAATACCAAATATTATATATTTTATTTATTTGTGTACCTAAATATCTATGTTACTAGAAATAATAGTGTATACAACTATATTACTACAAACATGTTCTGACTATTTACAAACTCTTTATCAAAGTCTACGTGAATAAAAACCTTTTTTTATTTTATTTTATTTATTTATTTATAATAGAGCCATATTGTGCCCTCCCCAGTTCTCAAAAAGAACTTATAAGGTTCACTTACAGAGAAGACATACTTACAATAATAAAACTTAATGTCCGGCAAGGGTAGTTTAACTTACTAGAATAAGTTACAAGTTAAATTTTATCGTAGAAAAACACATACATACATATTTTATTTATTAGGTTTACCAACAGAACCAACAATATTTCACGTAAAGATACTAGTTTACAATAAAAATTCATTCTAATTGCGCATCTAATTATAGGTAAACACTACTTGTTGATACATACGTACATATCATTTGTATTTCTACAAACAAATACAATTACGAGTCATAATTGAGCTCTCTGTCCAAAAATAATATGATATAATATATAAAGACTCTTCTAAATAAACGTATAAGGAAAAGAATGAATTTTCTTTGTTATTCAAGTGTATGAAAATTATGGATTTCCTTTAGATCCTTTCTTTGACTTTCGGGCTTACAGTTAATCCACTTTCGTTGAATGGTTGGTTTAAAATATAATAATAATTCAATTGCCGTAACTTTACGAGTGTCGGTGGGATATAGTTGATCGCCAGATGAGTTAACGAACGAACTATTTCTATAGCTCAGACGTTTTGAGCTTACGTTATTTATATTCATTAATTGAGTTTATTTTCCGTGGCTCGGAGAGCACTCGGTTGGTCCCTGTTGTAAAGATAAAGTAACAATCCTTAATATTATTTAATTGTAAGTATGAACACCAGGATAATGTTAATAATAATATGAAGGGACATTAGTCATTACTCTCACTCGGCCATCTGATCCCAAACTAAACAGAGCTTGTACTATAGAAACCAGATAACTGATATATTACATATACTTCTTTTCATTTGTAAATACATACTTATATAGATAATTACGCCCAGACTCAGGATAAACAGACTTGTTCATGCACACAAATATCTGTCCAGGGTGGGAATCGAACCCACAACCTGCGGCGTGAACGGAAAACATTTACCAACCACGCTAACCAGCCCGTTAATTGAGATTGAATAGTATAGTATGGTTTTTTTTAATCATCTTTTATTAAAACATCAATTTATCATATGCATTTTTGTCATAGGTAAACTACTCAACAACAACAAGTACGTGATATCGGAGGATGTACTCAATGAGTATGCTTTTCGCATGAACCTCACCATCAACAGGCTGAAGAAGAGCGACTTTGGAGAATACACGTGTACCGCGGGAAACGGATACGGAAGATCTGAAGGCGTTATTAACTTGAAAGGTAAATATTATAATAATAATAAATCTATTCATTTAATACAACATGGTGATAGACTGGTTCTCGAAAACCGTTTTGAGAATAAAACTTTCAAAAGGGCTGCATTCTTGAAATGAGATGCAAGCTCGGAACCATCGCGACATCTAAAATGCTATGTGTGTCCCAGAGTTTAGAATATAACACCTCTTGGTAAGCACATTAGACAATTTTCCAAATAAATGCCTAATGGGCCCCAATGGGGCACAAAATGTTTAATCCTTGTGGTATCTATACATATAATAAAATTGTAGGAAAGTCGAAACTGTACGTTGAATATTTTTATAAAAGGATACTTGGGGCGTGATCTACAATCGATATAGAAATCAAAAATATAGTTTTTAGAATTTATGTCTGTTTGTCTGTATGTATATCCAGGCTAAACTCAAAAAGTACTGCATAGATTAACTTAAAATTGCATGAATATTACTAAGAGGACAGGTCAACATATTATCACGCTTTCGCCTACGGGGGTGGAGCTGTGGTAATTTACAAAATTTAACGCGGGTAAAACTGCGGGGCACAGCTAGTAGTATATATGATGTTATATTAAAAAGAAAATTCAAGTAAATGCTGCTTGAAGTCACGGTCTATATTTGCTCTCATTAATCAATATTCAGTATTCTTTTTAAAAAGTGGTACATATTAAATATGTATTATATAGGTACAAGTGTAAACCGCTTTGCCAAGTTAATGACGTACAAAATTTAAATGTTAGAAGTATCTTAACCTGGAGAAAATTTAATTACATTCATCAAATTCTTCATCCATAAATAACAACTCTGTCAGCTTATCATTAATTTTAGTATGTCTGGTTTGAAGTAGCTCATATTATAATGTCAGTTTAGTGAAATAATGAAATTAATTCAGCACTTGGGTATTTACACACTCTCAATGCAATACATAAAAATAATAGCTACAAATTAAAATTTTGTTTTGATAATTAATTACTAATACAATTAAAAGTCTTGAATTAATAGGTTATAGGTGTTTACTGTTCAAATTGATATTGCAGATGGCGACTAAATGATATGTGTAATACTCTGTATTAGTGAGTATCACATGATTTATAGATTTTAGATGTCTACATAAAGCCCTGTGATAATATCAGAATCTTAAGACATCTAAAACGATACGAATTCACTTTAGTTAATTAAATTTTAATTCGTTAACTGCCGCAATTACTTAAAGGATGGCGATAAAATTGCTGTTATAAAAGTCCATCCAGTTAAAGTGTACGTAAATGAATCACAACACATATCAATAGTAGGCAAGAGCAATTCGGGTTCCTAGTATTTATTTCCGTACCTACCAATATTTTTTTTGTTAAAAAATCAAGAGTTTTTTTAAGACAATACCCGCACTACGGAATCTTAGCTCTGTGTCTCGGGGTACTTTACAAACATATAATACATGGACACAAATTACATCCAGACTCAGAACAACTATTTATGGGTCACATAAATAGTTGTATAGCGCGGGACTCGAACCCATGACACGAAGAGGCGAGGCGACAGACTTAGCCGCTGCGCAACACGTGCAGTGCTTTAATATTATTGTAAAAAAAAAGAAACCATTCTTTTAAAAGATTTTTATAGTCATTGTGTTCTATTATATTGTAAATAATCTCATCTAAAGATGACAAAACACATTCTTACTATCTTCTGTATACTAAAGACGGGCTAGTTGGCGTGGTTGGGTTTTCAGGCCGTGGGTCGGGGGTTCGATTCCTACCCAGGACAGATATTTGTGTGCATGAACATATCTGTTTGTCCTGTCTGGGTGTAATTATCTTTATATGTATGTGTTTACAATAGAAAAGTAGTATATGTAGTAAGTATAACAGTTGTCTGATTTTCGTAGTAAAAGCTCTGCTTAATTGGGGGATCGGATGGCCGTGTGTGAATAATGTCCCTAGATATTTAATAAAGAATAAAAATAATAATAATTACTTTAATAGACAAATCAATATTTTTTCACGTGATTTGGACTTTACTGCCAAACGGAAAAAAATAGTTTTCTTTCAAAAAGTTTCGTATTCTTCTTATATCACTGCTGGTAATATAATCACATAAAAATAATAGCATAATTTTAACGTACAGTTGTTGTTAAGAGTTTTATTCAAAAATTTGAGCCCTAGTTTTATAGGAATTGGATAATAATGATACTTGAATAAAATGCATTTTATTGAATTTGAGCTTAGGAACTAGAAGCAAATATTAGACTGCGAATTACGCTTAGAATAATATTATGGTTTTTTATGATTATTTATGGTTTTTGTATTTGTTTCTGTCAGGAAATACTTTTTATTTTCATTTCGTTTGATTGCTATACATTTTATAACAAGTATTTGTACTTATCAAAATTTTACATCTTAAATCTTTAGAGTTCATAATTTGAATATGTATTTTTAATATATTTCATATTGTTAAATAATTATAAAATCTAATTGTTTAAAGGACAAGTCATTAAAAGTGACATAAAAACATATTCCATACGCTTTTTTGTTACTTTCAGTTTTATTGGTATTCGTGGTTCTTAGATAATGTAATATTTCTCTATTTAAAATCAAATGTCATGCAAAATGTCGTCAACTGTCTCAATTCACTTAAACGTTAATTTTTTTGACGAATTTATTTCAATTTATAACTATCAATCGTCTACTACGACCCAGTCAGTTCAGTGAACTGCTATTTTAGTGTTGAGAATAATAAAACAACTTATCTACTACACAAAAATTGCAAACACACGCAGTTAGAGGCAAAACCCTCAAAAAAATATAGGCCAATAGTCATAAAACCGATTTTATCTCAAAAAACCTTCAAAGTCCAGTATTTTGAAAACAGTTAAGTTTGGGGTATGGTGTTTTATAGACAAATCAGAAATTATAGAAACTACAACCTCTTAAAGGATCTAGGTCGACTTAACCTGTAAGCCTGTATATTTCTCTTATTTCTGTTGTTATTTGAATCTAATCACTATCTTCTGTTCTTCAACAGAGACGCCGCAACGCACTACAACTACTTCTACAACAACAACAACTACTACTACGACTACAACTACGCCGCGCCCAACAACAACAACACGATCAACAACACGGCCACCGAAACTGAAGAAACAACACGAACGCGGACAGAACACCCTCGAGACAGACATGCGCCAAGCTGAACTAAATAACGCGTATAACTTCTACAACAACGCCTTCATACCACCAAACAACACTCACAACGAATACGCCCAGAGAACCGAGAAACAAAAACTACGCCCAACACTCTCGCCGAGACAATATATAGTATACAGCAAAGCTAACAAGATAACCATGTCTTCTTTACTCTCCACTCTCGCATTAATAACCAAAATTGTTGTATAGAAATAAGATCTGATTATTTTTTATAGCATAAACATGTAGTGATAAAAACATGGCTGTTGAATTTTATATGTGTAAGGTACGTATTTTGAGGTTGTTGTAATGTTTTAGTGGGTCTCGATGTTAATATTGTTATGTAAAACTACATTATCGATCGCAGTTTATGATTAAAAATAATAATGAGTTACAAGCCTTAAATTGTAAATTGGGACAATAAAATATAGCTCGAATAAAGAGTAAGTATTCTTATCTTTTTGGGATTGGTGTTTATAATAAAATTACGTAATTTCAACTTAAATTATAATATCATTGATATCATATCAGGCTTATATTCTTAGAACGAGGAATTCTATAGATTTGAATCGGATTGAACATATTGTCACGAGGTTTTTAAAAACTCAGTTTACTATAAACTTTTATAATTCTGGTATTCAATATATATCTAATTAAATGATAATAATGGCATATTAAAATAAATTAATATAAATTGTATAATTAAAGAAGTATAATGAGAGTAATAATTCTAGTGTATTCGTACTAAGACAATACGATTGTAAAGACAATAGTGTAATTAATAGTAGTTTAAATAGATACTGTTATCGTTAGTCGAATCTGTGTAATTTGAATTTTAAAGTCATATTAATGGTGTTGTATTGAATTATTTGTGGTACTTTGTAAATACGTACATATGTTGTACCTAGAACAACGAAAATCAATATTATGATTATGACCAAATCGATCAATGTCTTATACCTTTTCGATTATTCTTTGATATCGTTATATGATTTGTTTGTATTTTTTTAAATATACCAAAACTAAGTAAGTAAAGTTTTATATTAAAAGATTTTTACATAAAAATAATGAATGCGTTTACAAGTATTATTAATTTGTTTATGTAAAATATTAGCATGGCAAAATCAGTTATATTATTGTTTAGTTAATAATACTCGTAAGCCAACAGTCTTATTAAGAACTCATTTTTAAATAGGTAACAGTTAAAAAGTGTCTGTTTGTTTTGCTATCAAAAATAAAGGGTTAGACGATAAAATTTTATATTCGTAATAATAAATTTATGTCTTCCGGATAGTATATAAAAGTAATGTATTCGGCTCATTCGTGTTTATGAGTTATAAAATATTAGGTGAAGTTCCTTTTGGACTTCGAAATAATGTAGAATCTTAAACATATAAGACACGAGAAAGAATTTATCCTAGAAATAGTATAATGATGAATAAAAATTGAATTTTGATAAGAATCAGTTCTACTGTAAAAAAATGAATGAATCTTTAGTAGCAACGTGAAAATTGTATCTCTGCATCATTTTTTAATCATCTAATCAATAAGAAAAAATTACAAAAAAACAATTTGTATAAACTAACTAATGGAATGAAGATATTTTGTATTATTATGTAGTTCACGTTCATTTTATTTACAATTTACACGATATATCTACAATGAAATGGAAGCGTAATATGTTACCTATGACAAAGAATATGCCGACGATATACCGGGTTTTCGGTGTTTAGTGGTTACCGTCTAAATTAGTTGTTCTGAATCGTTATAAGATCACGATGTACCTTAAAATAAATAGAAAGATCAACAAAAATACTTATAATAAGTGTTTTCGGGTAAAAACGTTGCGATGGACGTTTTATGATATTCTTATAACGGATTGTGATCTATATTTGTTGCTATCTAATAACGATTTATCTATATTTAAACGGTATCTCATCTACTTACCTAAAATCCAGTCGAATCGAATAAATACGTTAGTTTGTAGTGTTTTTACAATATTAACATTTAAATTTCAAAGTGATAAAGTTTAGTTTTACAATCTTTATTTTAAGTATAAATTTTACTATTTAAAATAATAATACTAATATATAATTAATGACAATAAATACGACAATCATTGTAAATAATTGAAATCATGTTAAAACAATTTACTAGTATAAAATGCGACTATTTATCAATGTTAACTTTAAGATGTTGATATCATTTTACGACATTTTAAAATAAAAAATGTAATCAAAGTAATAAACACTGACTGATGTTCATTATTTTACACCTTCAAATAACTTGGTACAGCTACAGCAACTATGAGAATTGCTTGAATAAACTTTGAAACCTTACCCTCGTGGCTAAACGATTCGAATGGAATAATTTATCGATACATTTCCTATCAGAATAGTGCACTTTCGCTAAATCGTAAGATCTCGGACTATTGTCTTTGGCTAAGAACATAGAAATAGTGATTCTATTTGATTAATAATAGCTCGCACAGCTTTCATCGCATAGAGTATTTGCATAGTGTTTCTGACTACGGCTAATAGTATGCTGCGTTCTATCAACGACCGAACTACTATTTCAGTTATCCAGCCGTGGTTCTTTTGAGTTTCGAATGCCCATTGTACAAAACGTTAACTAGAGAAAGGGGGACGACAATATACACGTGGAAATAACAAGTGATAGTAAATTATTTTCTTTATTACAATACAAAACTAAGTTCGCCGCTTGTTGAAATGAATATGCCTCGATAAGATTAATCCAAGCAGCTCAAAGCATCAAGCATTAGGTAAAAGAGGCGTATACTTATTAGCACCATCTATCATATAGCTGACCACAATGAATGTAATAATAGACAAAGATGATGATTTGCGTATTTTATTTTTAACAAATTACAATTTAATATGATACAGTGGCTCCCTCTGTTTTTACTAAATCAGAATAAGAAATTTTTACATAAGCTATGGCAGTATAGTATTGGCATGGTGACTTGTATTAGCCTTGACTGTCTCGTTTGTGTAGTGGTAGCGTGTTTAAACTGATAGTTCCTGGGTTCAAATCCCGGGTTGGCCAAAAATGTGATTTTGAACTTTTTCTTGTTCGAAAATTTCTCAATATCAGCAGGAAGTCTGGAAGTTGACGGTATTAAATCCCTAGGCTCGCCATTCAACCAGAAAGAGGGCCGTTATAGGACCGAAGGCTTTACATGCTCTCCAAGGCACGTAAAGCCGTCGATCGTCTATCCGGTCGTATCGCTAGTCGTCCCATTGGATAATTAGAGTGATGGAATAGTAAGTGCCCCTGTATTTGTGCACGCATTTTAGGACTATGGTATGAGCCGCGTAGTTGGATAATCTTCGTTCAGATTGGCCGCCTTGTTCGAAATTCGTCCTTACATCATTATTCGAATGGTACGGTAAAATACACAAAGAAATACAATCTAATTATACAAATTCTTTTGACTTTATGTTACGAAGTGGCGGTGGGTTGAGCATATAGTTCGTAGAACCGACGTGACGGCGCGCTAGAACAGAAATGTTCTTGATTGGTGACCACAAATCAGAAGACGCAGCGTGGGCAGGCCCAACAGTGCCTAACAAAGCCGCTACCGTCCAAGAGTGGACGTCTTTCGGCTGATATGATAATGATGATGATGAACTATATATAAACATTTCGTTAAAATTGGTTATCATAAAGTTAAAATCGGTTCTGTTTTAAAAATGTAATTATTGTTTCAATTTGGCGTGATTATCCTTATTGATATACCAAATTTCTAAAGTCGCTTCTCAATCAATGTAAAAAGCGAGTTAAAAAGATCTAAAGACAAGTTAGAGTTTAAATCCTGGTTCTTCAAGCAGTTTCTGGGTTAAGTAAGATAGAGCGAGGTCAATATGAAGATGGATGGTCCCTCATCTTATACACACAGGTAAAGAGAGTTTACATCCTGATGGTCGTATACTATTTGGGTTAACCAAAGTCTAACTGTCCGGTGCTGGAATCTCTTGGATACATTAGCCCGCCGGTAAAATAAGGTTCATCCAAATAATAAACATATTTTTCTATCATAATTTTGCTTAGTTGCGTATGAAGTATACTGTTATAGTATGTGTAGGCTGCTTCTCTTAAGTTAAAGTTAAGAAGCAAATTTAATAACCACATTAAGAAATCGATTTTCAACAAAAAATATATTTTTACATATACTGCCCTCAGTATGATTGGGGATTACTAGAACCTTATGGATTCTGTAATTGCAAATAAGTAAGCAAATAAATCGCAAAAAATAAATCAAAATATTTATTTTGATTTATTTTTTGCGATTTATTTACTAGTATCACATATTCAGTATATTTTTTACCTAATGTTTTATTAGGTAATGCTTAGGTATGGTTTATTGAAAAGTAAACATAGATTAAGTTCCTATCCATTTGGTTAAACTAAAAGAATTACCGTAATGTTTGCTACATAATTAACTATAAAGAGTATTTTTTATTTGATAATATTTACTCTAAAATCTTGCAAATATATTATATATTGCTATTCACAATATTTGATAGGCTTACGAAAAAGTATAAAATATTAGATTTATATAATACAAACTAAGCAGAGCTTGTACTATGGGAACCAGGTAACTGATATATTACATACTAGCTGTGACCCGCGGTTTTACCCGCGTTAAATTTTATAAATTATCATAGTTCCTCCCCCGTAGGTGATAGCGTGATAATAGCCTATATGTTGACCCGACCTCTTAGTAATATTCATGCAAAATTTGAAGTAAATCCATGCACTACTTTTTTAGTTTAGCCCGGACATACATACAGACAAACAGACACACAGACAAAAATTCTAAAAACTATATTTGTGGCTTCGATATCTATTGTAGATCACTGCCCAAGTATCCTGTTTAAAAAATGTTCCTTGTACAGTTTTGACTTTCCTACGATTTTATTATATGTATAGATAATACTTTTCTTTTGTAAATACCTCCTTATGTAGATAGATATAGCAATATAAATTATAAACATATTTACATGAATAATCTTAACAGAGGCACTGATCCTTCAAGTATTTGTACTCACCGTCATCCACCGGGAATGTGCTCAGAAGGAATTTCCACACTGGATTGCAAAATTTATCGATGTATGTTGTGTAATCTATGGATACGTTGTGAGTGCCATATTCCTATTTTTCTCATTAAGCTGTAAGATCTATTAAATTACTGTTCGTTGCTCCAAAATAATAATGATAAATATAAATATTCGTTTATTAAGTAAGCGCCAGCCCTTGGGTGACTAGGAGATCAATGATCAATCGGTTTGATGTTCCAAATAAATTTAGCACTCTCGGGCTCCACACCTTATCGCCTTAAACCCGGACGACTTAAAAAATTTAATGCTGATTTTTACACTAATGCTGCCGAAGAGCTTCCGCTGAAGTGGTAACAGTATAGGCACACGTCATTGTCCTGAGAAGGTGTCATATCGTTAAGGTATATTTACTCAGCCGGCACTATGCCCGCTCTTTTAACGCATGGTCATGACGCTTGAGTTGGTCAAACACTTCAATGACACAGACTGGCGCAGGCATTCAGATTTAAGCAATTGAGAAGCTGCAATATTTCGTCTCCGATTAATAATATATAATCAATCAAGTAGGTCACCAATCTTCAAGAGGATGTATCTATAAATGGTATCAGCTAGTCCAAAGCTACGTAACATATATCTGAAACCCAGGTAAATAAGATTTTAAATAAAAAAAATAGGATATTCGTAAATAGCGTAAAAGCTCCTATTAACGACCCCCTAAAAAGTGTACTCTATTAACGATCTAATTTTTAAATCACTCATATTAGACATAATATAGGGTTCCAGAATGTGATACCTTAAAAATTAGTTATTTATTTTAGTTGGGCAGCAAAAAGAGTAAAGTTTATGTGTGTAAATAGCCAGTGAAAGAAATAATTTGACAATGAGTGGGACGCACCCGAAATTGACGCACGTTTCATAGTGTCGCGTCTCCGGCCACGTAAGTACACCTAAATATTACTAATAAGAGAGAATAACACACTAAGAATGGATTGGTCTTCTTGCTATCACATTACAACTGCAACGTATATATTTGTTTTCTAACTTAACCCTTGATATAATACATCTTATTGGTTTTTGTGTTATAAAATCATGTTTCAATTTAAGGCGGTAATAGAACCCGAATTTCAAAACTTGATTCTAATAACGACCCATGGCGTTGTTAAATTTTGAGAACATTTAGTATTTTTAAATAATATCTATTATAAACTACCTCATTCGATTTTACTTTTTTCTTGTTCAATTCTTAAAATTATTTTACTTCGTTAGCTCTATTAACGACACAGCTATTTCTTAAAGTTTTTGTGTAAAACTCGATTCAACGTTAGACAATATCCCTATTATTGTAACGATATTATACTGTAAATAACCATTATTATCTGAATTAAAGACTAACTGAGACTAAAAAAAGGATATAGTAATGAGATCGAATTTAACAGTATTCCATAAAACGGATATTTTATCTGTTTATTACTAATTTTATTGGTCGCTAATAGAATATTGTAACCTTCATACGTGATTCTATTACCGACTTACAGCTGTGACGATATTTTTGGTAGTATAACAGTACACAAAAACAAAATGTATATTTTTGAACAAATTGGCTTATTTGTTGCTAACGTGACGTTTTGAGAGATTTTGTCACAGGCCATATTATTAATGTAAAATAATATTTACTATCCAGTTTCATTCATGGCTTCATGGCATTGGCTATATTATGAAATATAGCCAATGCCATGAAGCCATTAATGAAACTGGATAGTAAATATTCTTTTATGTTTTCAAATGAAATAAAATGGCGGGATGGAATGAGGGCCATGTAACTTTTTAAATCTTCTTTCAAAGAATTAAATTCTATATCGTTAATTAATTCTCTCTCTCTCTTCTCCTACCCTTATTAGTCCCAAGCATCTTGGGGTCGGCTTCTGTATTGAGCGAATTATAAATGTGTTATTATAAAATTAACCTATTATAAAGGTATTTTGTGATTGTATTACGGATAAAATATTTTTGTTATTGATTTATAATATGTAATTAGTATGTAGGTAATGAAAAAGTAAGCTTTTAATAATTTGAAGACTGTTTTCTGAGATTGGTTACATTTTTAATTAATTAAAATAACGAAAAGTAAGTTCTCTAAGCGTTGCAATAAATAAATATGTTCATATTGTAATAATGGTGATCTCTTAACTATTGTTATTTATAATATATACCTTAAAAATATTTTTTATTTTATTTAATAGTAGAGAAGAAGTGACATCTTCGTAGCGGTCGGTAAAAGAAGCAGAAAAATCGGTAATAGAATCTTGCCGCATTCTATGGATCGGTAATAGAATCAACTACTCTTTTGGATTAAATAATTATTTGGTAATTATTGCGTTATTGAATATTGAATTTAAGTACTGAATTGCAAAGAATACTTTGTTGAGATTCAATAAAAATTATAACATCTTTTCTAACATAACAGCTTATATCTATTTTTTTAAAGTGAATCCTAAGACAGCTAAAACTGGCGGTAATAGGAGCTTTTACGTTACCACATTTTATTGAATTGAGTCTTTCTGGTTTATTATTTGCTGGGTATTAAACAGAAATGCATCTAACTTTCAAAGTCATCATCATGTCAGCCGAAAGACGTCCAATGCTGAACAAAGATCTCTCCCAAAGATCTTCACAACTGTCAATCATACGCTACTCGCATCCAGCGGCTTCCAGCGATCCTCTCAAGATCATCGTGAAGTGAATTATCAAGATCAAGTCCATTTTCGGGCGAAACAGTGAGAAGCTCCTAGGATAACTGTAAACGTCATGATAAAAATATCAATTCTGTCTTGTAGGAGACCTGCCTACGTTACGAAAACTTTATGTACAGACGCCACCACATTAAGCTACCCCAGTCTGTCAAATTTCCCCAATTGAAAGTAAACCTTATGCTTTTGTGATAAAGTTGAAAATCTATAAAAGTAATTTGACAGATTGGGGTATCTGGATGTGCTGGCGTCTGTACCTATTTTTGCTAATTAAGGAAAATTTGCTTAAGTATTGCACTTAATAAGGTATCTCACATGTATACTATTCGTGGAAACGGTAGAGAATTTGCAATGATACGTGAAAGTGATTTGTGAAATTTTTGCTAAACTTTCATATTCACACTTTAAAAGTAAATATACCTAATGTAACTATTCCAAATTGAGTAAAATAAAGTTACTAATAACAATAGCCGTGTTATTTTTATAAATGCTTAATTTTTAATGTCTTATCGAGATTTTGTAAAAAACCTGGTTAATATGTTGTATGGAAAACATGTAAATTGTTACAACCTAAGACATTTTATAATTATGGAACGCAATGAACATCAAAATACATTTTAAACAATCTTATACTATACAATATACTTAAATAATATTGCGTTTATAATATCCGTCGAATGATTACGACACTAGACTAGACTGGCCTGTTGGTCTAGTGATTAGTGACCCTGACTGCTATACCAGTGGTCGTGGATTCGATTCCCACCCGGGACAATTGTTTGCGTAATAAAGCCGATAATCTCTGTCTGGGTGTAATTTATCTATAATATATATGTATTTATAAATATAAAAGTATATTTATCACTTGCATGGTTACCATAGTACAGGCTCTGCCTAGTTTGAAATCAGATGGCAACGTGTTAGTTGGCCCAAGAAGATAAGATGAAACACGTAAAATTAAAACGTTTATAAAACAACGTTTGTCTAAAGTTATAATGAAAGTAAGCAATGTGAAGCAAATATGAGATAACTTAACTAACTTAACATTCGTTGTTAAAACAATAACCATAACTAGAAAGGTATTTGTAATGTAACTTAATTATAATTTTGATTTAACACGTCATCGCGGAAGCTGGGGTGCGTCACGTCTGTTACAAGTTCACCAGATTTATTTGAAAGTAATTTTCAGTGAGCATCTGGCGTGCGGTATGAGAGATTCAACTGATCAATATTCTGGAAGTCACCCCGAAGAACTGAGAAATATGTCAGTCTCTCAATCTGAGTGCAAGCGGACTGTATTATTGAACGTCTGTAAGCCAGATGATAAATTTGAAATCGATATGCGTACACAAATCTCGAGGATTGTAATGAATTTAGAATTAGGTGGTATCTTTATTTAAATGAGAGTTATGGATCCGAATGTGTCGGATTTCGTTGGGAATGAATATTTTCATAAATTATAAGGTAACCCAGCAAAATGTTTAGGTAATAGAATATGTTTAGTGCATGTTGAATAGCAATAAGGTAGTTAAATAACTCGTTTGAATATTGTAAAAGAGGATTGTAATATTCAAACGTAGAGAGAAAACCATACAAGGCAACATCTAGTAACTAACCACAGACATTTCTAATCAAGTTAAAACGTTATTATAACAAACTGGATCTCTTACCGGCCACAAACTACAGGGAACTAACGCTGTTAGTTCAGTTGGGATTACTTAGACGCTTCTTATTAAATTATCTCCTAGCTTCCAAGCCCTTACGACTTCATGCTAAGGTTAATAGTTTGTTCAGCAGACACTAATGTAAAGGATATTATGTTGATTTATTTATTAAATATCCGAAGGTAAAGAGTACATAATACTTTTTTTTACTGCTTCTCCTCAAGGGAATCTTAATTAATACTTTGAAGTGAATCTTTCTACGGGAAGGTTTCGATAAAGATACATGTGTGTTAACCTTTACAACATTATAAGTGATTGGTGTTTTAAACAAAATAAAAAAGGCTTTTATTCACGTAGACTTTAAAAAAGTGCTTGGAAATAGTCAGGACATATTTGTAGTATCTAATATAGTTAAGTAGGTATATATAATTATTTCTAGTTACATAAAGATATTTCGAGGAGATCATGTTTAGGTTTAATAATATAAATTTATAGTATAAGCTATAATTTACTACATATTGTCTGAATGGTTCTGTCTATATTAAGGTACGAATTCAATATTATTACCATGACGGACCTTGCGTTTGTAATGACGGTTGCGCTTTAATGCTACCACCGGATCCAATGCGCCCCAACTGAGAAGACCCAGCGCACCAAACCCAGCGGGTTCATATACTACCGGTTTCAACACGGCCCAGTTGCGACGGTCCAGCGAAACATAACTCAAGCAGGCATGAACATTTTTATTGAGCGATATGGGAAATTTTGTTACTAGAAAGGAAAGGTGTAATAACATTTTAGCTTTCATGATGAAGTTTACTAATAAAAAATATTTTTGAATTTGTGACCCTAGAAGGGTTAAACATGGAATTTCATCAATTTCAAAGTTTAGAGTAAAAAATTCGTATAGTTAAAATACATATTCCTTTAAGCCGAAGTGAGGCCCAGTTTCTAATGTATGGGAATCAAAATAATATAGAGAGGAGTGTTATCAAATTCCCGTGTTGGCCTTGAAAAAAAAGCATCTGACTTCAAAAAGCTTATAGTAAGACAGCAAAACATCTTACTATTGACAGAATATGTATACTTAACTAACTTGAAATAAGCTGATATGCCTTAGATTTCTCACATGATTGACCATACATAGAAAGCAAATACTTTAGACATTTTCTTAAAATGTTAGTTGCTATATTATACCGCTACTAAGTGCGACCAATAAGTATGTTTGTATTTTAAGTAAAACCTTTTATATAGAAACGGTGTACTGTGTCTAGATACAATACCGTTTGGCATATTAATAAAGGTTTATGAATCTATAGTTTGGTCAACTGTTGTTTGTCTCTTAACAAATATAGTTTGTTAGTTTCAGTTTCAGTTGTAGTTCATTTGTGGTTTGTTATAGTTTTTCGTAAATATGACAGAATAATAAAAATTGAGATATTTATTATTTGAACTTGAGAAATATTGATAAATTTTTTGTTCTAAATTTTCTTATAAGTGTGATACAAATGTTAATACTTAATTTAAAGGAAACTCTACTAAGGAAATTTATGGAAAAGAAGAATGACCTTGTTAGAAAAAAAGACGAATATAATAAAATATGTGATATAGTTATGGTAATTGAAATTCCTTGTGAAAGGTGTTTGTCCTGAATAGTTATAGTTAACGTATCGCTGCTGAAGTAAGACAAATATTAAAATAAAATTTCACTGACTATTCTTTTTCATAACAACGTTTATCGCAACATTGCTAGAGCAAAAAACCTAGAACTATTTTGTTTGACCTTTCAATAAATTATTTTGGCAAACAGAAATTCCGCCAGCTACTATGGTAGCTTCCGATGTTAAAAGGAATTAAAGCATAGAATTGGTGAGAAGTGGTAATATATAGCTAATACAGTACATATTGGATGGTTAGGACTCATCTGAAAAGACTAAAAAAATCTATTGCAAGTTACTTCGGTTGTCACTGTGTTCACACCAAATTTGACGCTTCTTCATTCAATCTGCTAAACATGGCATCGTTCCTCCTCCTCATGACAGTGACGTGGTCTGTTATTTGATTCACAATTAAATTGTGAAAGATCTATCATGATCACAGTTTATTCACACCCAAATATTTCTATTTGATTGATGATTATTTGATCTGGATGCTGCAATCTCTTAGTAAGACATATGCTTAGGGTGCTAGTTCGGCAACCTGCTCGTATGTCCAAGACTTCTGGTCCCATTAAAATATTTATATTTCGTGGGAATGGAAGCTTATGGAAGGGTATACCCTGGGTGTGTGCGCTGATTTCTTCATATGCTTGCACAGGGAGAAACCACCGACCGTGGCGAATATTCTGGAATCGTTGAGGCGCTACGAGCCTTCGGGGCGCTGCATCATGTGTAACTCAGGTGTGGTCGGTGCTTGATCGCTTCATATATGGAGTGCGCCGAACTGCATAGGAGGAGCCGGGGTCTCCGCAACCTTGTACTTACGTCATAGGGTGCGGCCCCTCGACCACCAAAAGCCATAGATTAAAAAAAAACATATGAGAGAGTTTAAATTACTATCATATCACGAAAAAAAGTTCAGCTATAAAGGGAGGATTCACTTCCTGTATCCATGACTTATATAAAAATTGCACTCTCCTGATGGTTTGCTGGACGAAAATTCATTAATTAATTAAGCTCGCCTATGTACGTGACGTTTTATTGTAAAAGTTTACTTAAATGTATTTTTCCGTGTACAGTAAAGAATAAAGGATCCTATGTGTATGCTATATTGGAGAGCTTCGTGAACAAATAAGGTATACATATATAATATACCAATTATACTTTGAACTGAGCGTCAAAATAACTGATTTATGTCGCGACTGCGCGCCTGCACAATTAATACGCAAGTTCAATTAGTACCCTCAAGCGTAATGGAATGCCTTCCGCCCCAGACTTAATAGGCTCGACTAGCATGTCGAGTTGAATTGTCTGTAGATAAAGCTTTGGCCCAATTATTGACTTAAGTTAAGCTACTTCGATGAAGAACCACCAAGCAAAGTACTACGTGATGTTGACTTTGTCCGTTTATGCAGATTTCCGATAGGGAATAAACAAAATGTTATCTTTACTACTAATCGGACCTAAATTCGAACTTGGCTTTACAAATCACTCTGTTTATAAGGGTTTAGAAGGGATGGACTTTGACTTGTTGCTACTATTATATCTTATGTCAGTATTTTAGTTTTACATACGTAGGTAGTTCAAGGATATATTATTATACACCTTGAGTTAATATTTTAAAGGAACAGGAAGTCGTAAGTGGGGTAGGCGTAAGCTGCTTTTTTAAATTTCGATTACGGTTAGCGTATGAGGCTTCTGCTTACTGCTTCACCGAAGAACTCCAATAAGCATTAAAAAGTTTTCCAATTAAAAGTAAGAACCAATGTTTTGTTATTTAATTTGCTGTTGGTAGCTATAGCTACCAGGAATCTATGAAAATGCAATACTTTAGATTTTTGGGTCAACATTTGTGATATGTACTGTCTAATACTTTGGCAAGGTCAAAGTACTGTGTATACCATTAAAATTACACAATAACATTAAGGAAATTGCTAAGCTGAAGTGGCAGTATGCAGGGCACACAGGTCATTGAACCGACGGCCACTGGAGCAGACAGGTTCTCGAGTGGCAAGCACGAAACGGAAGACGCAGTATAGCCAGGCCGCCTACAAGGCGGGGCGATGATGTTGTGAGGGGTCGTCGCAAGTTGCTGGATGCGAGAAGAGTAAGACCAGCAATTGTGGATGTCCCTGGCAGGTCCAGCAGTGGACGTATTTTGGCTGACATGATGATGATGATAAAAGCAACTGAGTCAGTTCGGGTGTTTGTTTCGAACTGAACAGCTAATATGAAGTACAAAATCTATTTACCTGAACTCTTGTGTATGATATTGGTCATGCTGGAAAATGGTTAGAAATCTCCAACATAAATATTTCTAATGTTGGTGCAATGAAGTTAGAAGAGCTAACGAACAGGCAAATACTAAGATGTCTTTTTTAATATTGCTGAAGAATGTTGAGTGGTGAATGGAATTTGATTATTAATACGAAAGAAGGATATCTTTTCTGTGCATATTTTAAGCGGGTAGAAGGATGGAGATTTTTTTTTTCTATTCAAAAGACAACACCCGCACGAGGGAATCTATACCCTGTGTCGCAGGGTACTTTACAAACATACAATAGACGGCACAAATTACATCCAGACTCAGAACAACTATTTATGGGTCACACAAATAGTTGTCCGGCGCGGGACTCGAACCCGCGACACGAAGCGGCGAGGCGACTGTCTTAGTCGCTGCGCCACACGTGCAGTTGCAATCAAAAATTGCATCCCGGCTTGATGAAAATGATAATTAGGGGAATTATTACATCATTAGCATTATATCGTCCACTGTTGGACATATGCTTGACCCAAAGGTTTCTTTAACATTACTATTTGGAGAGTTTGCCTTAGTCAACATGCGAGTTGGCGACCACAGTTAGGTCGTAGCTAGTACACAGGTGGCGCTGCTGCTCGACTACCAGGTGTACCCTTAGTCGCCTATTACGAGACCCGCGGGATGGTATGGGGTGGCCCTGTTATTCTTTCCAGGCCGGAAACCACAAGTCTTCGGGGAGGATTATTACTACACATTCATTTTGAATTAACGTTGGTTATGAATCTTTGGATTCATTCATAAATTTCCGCAATATAATGCCTTACACCATTACTGAACTTATACTACTCAAAAATATATGTTTTAGCCTGGTTATAACCCTATCGTACGCTTCGCAAGAACTTCCATCTCGTATGGTTTAAGGATGATCGAGTTTCCATACAAAGATAATATCTCCATAGGTACGCGGAATAACTGTGTTATCAAGTAGGCGGTAGAGCCCGCCACGGACATGAAATATAACGCACTTACCGTACCTCGTAATATTGCGTTCTCTTGCAATATGAAAATTTATTGCAACGTATGTGTTAGTATAAAAATAGATGGCTAACTAAGAAAAATGTTTATTGTTCTTAATTCAAATACTTTATTATTTCACTCACTTTGGTTAAGCCTTAGCTACGATTAGGCATTGAAGTAAATACAATAAAAAGGTTTTTATTCACGCAGACTTTAAAAAAGCGCTTGTAAATAGTCAGAATGTGTTTGTAGTTATATAGGTAAGTATAGGTATACATAATTATTTCTAGTGACACATAGACATTTAGGTACACGGATTGTTAAAACATTAATAACATTTATTTTATAATAGTAATGATATTTACATTCACATACTTAATACAAGCTTAAGTTATGGTCAAGTATTTATCATCATGCACTAGTCAACTCATTCGGTGATCGCAGCAGCCAAATACGCCCTGATCCTCCTCTTCCGTAAGCACCATCGTGCTAGACTAAGGGTAATGAGGTCACAGTTAACTTGGACCCATTAAAGGATAATATAAACTATTGTTATACTATACACAATCATTATTGTAACTTATAGAACGACGCCAATACACCGTGACTTCCATCACCCTTAATAACCGTTAGTTTGTAGCCATATCTATTACGTCAGCCCACAATTGAAAGACATCGCGTCAACGTGATAACATTTAATTCGTACCTTAATATAGACAGAACCATTCAGACAATATGTAGTAAAAATATAGCTAAAATTTAGATAATTAAACCTACACATGATCCT
This sequence comes from Pseudoips prasinana, assembly GCA_951640165.1. Lineage (NCBI taxonomy): Eukaryota > Metazoa > Arthropoda > Insecta > Lepidoptera > Nolidae > Pseudoips > Pseudoips prasinana. The sequence continues at coordinate 19,495,951 of OX621245.1, forward strand.
TGACAATAACTTAATTGAAGTTAGCTAAATATCGTTACTGTTATAAAATAAATCTTATTGTAAATTATTTCCTATAATCCGTGTACCTAAATATCTATGTGTACCTAGAAATAATTATAAATTAATTAATTACATTAAGAACATGTTCTGACTATTTACAAGCGCTTTTTTTAAGTCTACGTGAATAAAAACCTTTTTTATTTATTTCATTTATTTATTTATCAAGCCAGAACGACAGTGACCCGAACCGTCGCTATAAAAACCGATACTGAACCTGGGGGGCTACCGCTTAACTCACCGATTATCGTGATCGTGATCGGCGTTCCAATAGATGAAAAGTAAAAATGACTAAATGATTCGTTCAATCGTTTATACAATTCGTTCTCCCTGAGCCATGGATCAAATTCGAAAATGTGTGGTATATTGGCGCGGATTACTCAGTTTTTATTTTAGCTAGATGACATTACTCTAATGTCCAACGAAACAGTGAAAGCCTTCTAAGCTAACTAAAAGAGGTATTACTCGAAGCGCTACCATTTTGAGGCGCTACTAATGAGGCGCTCCTGTTTTATTCCTCGGAGCGCTACTTTTAGTAGCGCTCCCGATAGCAATTAAAAATATTAACTTTTATTTCCTCGAAGCGCCACTATGATTAACTTTCGAATAGAGATAGGATCTAACTGAAACTATCGATAAAAGTAAAACACGTTATTTTACACAATTTGCAAAAACTCCTTGACCATAGATTGGTTTAAAAAAATTGAGCTTGCTTTGGCATTGCTTTCGGCCCTATAATGAAATAATGACCAATGTTATTGAGTATTCAAAGAGTAAATGTTATTCAAAGAGGATGCTATTAATAAATAAAAAGCACAGATATAAATGATATGCGTATAATAATCACATTGCAGCAGACAGGACCTACGTAATAATTACAAGATTACTTTGGGTGGTGTTATCGCAAATACAGTTTGCTACACGTATCATTAAAAAAATTACAAATGAATTTAACGCATACGCATTAAGATTTTCACACCAAAATGGAAGAAGAATTATAATTTTGGAGGTTCCCCATACATAGAACAGAAACACATTTTTTTTTTCATCGTACCCATATATGTGGGGTATATATGGATAGGTCTTCAAGAATGATATTGAGGTTCCTACTATCATTTTTTTCTTAACTGAATAGTTTGCGCGAGAGACACTTCCAAAGTGGAAAAATGAGTGCCCTGTAACTTCTATGATGTACATTATTACCATGTAAACTGACAACGAAAATTGGTTACAACGAGTTCTAGTTAGTAGTTTGTTTTTAATGGTCATAAATAGTAAACCGCAATTTACCTTTCATTTAATCAACTGAAATACTTGCTGCTGCGGAACCCTTCATGGACGAGTCCGACTCGCACTTGGCCGGTTTTTATTTATTTTATTTTATTTTATTAATCTAGAAAACTTACAGCTAGAACAGAAATAAAACATACAATAAAGGATGAAGGCCAATTACAAGTTTTCGCCAATGTTCGTAAATTTAAAATAATAAGAAAATCGGTAGACAAACATTAAGATGAAGAGAGTAAACAATTTTGAATATTTGTGGAAATTAACATAACATTAAACAAATCACAATCAGCATAAAGAAAATCAAAGAGACTAGCTGAAAAAGTAGGTCAAATAAAACAATAAATAGCAGTTATTCACGTATCTATCCTAAAAAAGTTAATGGCTAATTTATTTTTAATTCTGCAGGTGGTATTAATAGCATTATTAATAGCATCCTCTTTGAATAACATTTACTCTTTGAATACACAATAACATTTGTCATAATTTCATTATAGTGCCGAAAGCAATGCCAAAGCAAGCTCAATTTTTTTAAACCAATCTATGGGCAAGGAGTTTTTGCAAATTGTATAAAATAACGTGTTTTACTTTTATCGATAGTTTCAGTTAGTATCCTATCTCTATTCGAAAGTTAATCATAGTGGCGCTTCGAGGAAATAAAAGTTAATATTTTTAATTGCTATCGGGAGCGCTACTAAAAGTAGCGCTCCGAGGAATAAAACAGGAGCGCCTCATTAGTAGCGCCTCAAAATGGTAGCGCTTCGAGGAATACCTCAACTAAAAACGTCATCGGAAGTTTTTGCAAGGCTGAGTTTTTAAAGCAGGTATGGAATGTTATGCAAAAAATATTTACCATCAGTTCCATTATAAGCACAACTACTATTATGTAGTAACTATAGTTTGACTTACATATTATTGTTATAATGAAGGAATACGGCTTCAAACGCGTTCAACATATTTGTTAGTCGATAATATAAGACATAATACAGCTACAATAAGAGAGATCAAAGTGTCTATTTTATACTGAAGTTACCTATGCACAAACGATTACGGTATGATCTCTAAAAGAACTAACTTCACAGATTCTCAACTTATTTTACTCTATTTGGTATTATTATTTATACTATCCACTAATAAACGTTCTAAAGAATGCATTTAATTATAGTAATTTCTAAACACTACACTGCTACACTGAATTAAGTGCTTAGCCGTAGAACCACCTATACTTCAATGGGACGGGGAACTTGGAGCCGGATAAGGCTTAAAAAGGGAAGATACGAGGGTGTATCCCCGTGAATTTTTGACTCTGGGCTACTATTGAGAACTATTCTCACCGTAGCCTAGTTGGTAGTGCTCCTGCCTACGAAGCTGGTGGTCCTAGGTTCGAATCCCGGTAAGTGCAAATATTTGTGTGATGAGCACGAATATTTGTTTCTGAGTCATTAATGTTTTCTATGTATATAAGTATTTATCTATCTATATAAGTATGTATATCGTCGCCTGGTACCCATAGTACAAGCTTTGCTTAGTTTGGGGCTAGGATCATCTGTGTGACATTGTCCCAAGATATTATTATTATTCTACTCCGTTCACTCATTGAGTCTAATAACCTTTCCCTTTTACCTTTAACTGCTACTCACAACTTTCCTCACTGCACGCCTTCACTCCTTGATCTTATTTTTGTTTCTTCCAAAGAGCACGTGGCCAAACATGGCCAGTGCTCGGCGGATTCTTTCTCTTATCACGACCTTCTTTATTTATCATATAAAATTCGCCCACCTAAGGCAAAACCTAAAATCATTATCCAGCGCAATTTTGGTGGTATGAACGTTGCCAATTTAAAAGTAGACGCGGGTAACATTGACTGGACTTCACTATTTGATTCGCAAACTATTGACGAAAAGGTTTATCTGTTCGAAATGTACATGCTTCAGCTTTATGACGTACACGCACCTTTAAAAGCCATAAAACTAAAACATATTCCAGCGCCTTGGCTTACACAGGACATACGAAAATCGATTGATAAGAAAGCAGAAATCGAAATATAAATCCAATCCATCCGCTGAAAACAAAAGTAAGTACGTTTCGGCCAGGAACCATAGTAATAAGGTGTGTAGGAATGCTCAACGCCAACACATCCACAGCTCTGTACAAAATGGAGACCCAGCCAAAGTCTGGAAGTATTTCGACGCCCCCGGGCAATAACCCGGTAATGTCCTATTATGGGGTTTATGCTTTTATGTCAAATTCGGCATCTGTGGACTGGAATACACCTTGTCAATTTTTTTCAGATTTTTCCTAACAATATTTACAAAGATATCATGATAAACATTTTATTGTTGGGACATAAAAAACAAAATATTTTCAGCAATAAAACTGTTATAAGTCTTTACCAAAAAAATATATTTATTTTATTTTTGTAATATGCATTTACCGGGTTATTGCCGTAAGAAATTCTCATGATTTTTTTGGTAAACGTCGGCGCAGGTATTCTGGTGAAATATTTTAAATATCCATGTTCCGTAATATACACTAACAATGTTATTTTAGCCCATTTATGTCCGTAACATTTTAATACGGTAAATTTATTTCTAATTTTAATACACCTAGCTCTGTATTGGATATTACTGTTTTAGTCTAGGCCACGCGATAGTTACCAATACATATTTGTTTCTTTCTTTTAGTAGCTCTTAAACAATAACAGATATATTATATGCTATGCTCCCAACACGTGTAATTGTATATTGTCCTGGTGCAGAGGATATGTTTACGTAAACAGTTGCAAACTGAACTCGCGTTCGAAAATTACTTAAAGTTTTCTAACTTTTGGGACTGGTATTATTTAAGTTTAAGTGATACGGATAGCTTATTTTGTGAGTTTAAAGAAAGAAGAAAGAGATCTAAAAGAAATAGACTATTCAAATGTTGGCGTTGGTTGGTTGACGACGCATTTACAAGTAAGTACCTATAATATATAACCACTATAACTTAGTACTAATCAAGGAAGTTCTTTATGATTTCGTATTTTGTAACCGTTGTATTTACCATACTAGCTGTGCCCCGCGGTTTTACCCGCGTTAAATTTTATTAATTATCATAGCTCCTCCCCCGTAGGTGATAGCGTGATAATATGTAGCCTATATGTTGACCCGACCTCTTAGTAACATTCATGCAAAATTTGAAGTAAATCCATGCAGTACTTTTTGAGTTTAGCCCGGACATACACACAGACAAACAGACATACAGACAAAAATTCTAAAAACTATATTTTTGGCTTCGATATCGATTGTAGATCTCGCCCCAAGTATCCTTTAAAAAAAATATTCAATGCACAGTTTTGACTTTCCTTCGATTTTATTAATATGTATAGATTATAGGCGCCGATAGACGTAGAATGTCCAGAAATAACTCCGAAGTGCAATGTCTGACGTCCAGTCATTATCAAAAGCTTTATAGATTTTTTATAACACCTAGTAATTTAGTACTTAACTAAATTAAGTTCTACTTATTGTAACTTCGAGATGCTTGTAACTTTAATTCGTGATTCGTCGTTACGGGCGTGCTAGCTAAGTGTTGGGTTTTGATTTTTAATAGTTCGGCTTCTCGCCTTGTATCTTTGTATGTATCTAGGTACGTATGGTTAGATCTTTTAACTACGCAGCGGATTTTAATGTAGTGTTTACCAATAATTAATTGTTAAGAAGAAGGTTTATGCATAATAAGTTATAATATTTTTTGTGTTAATTTGTTGACGATTTGACGACCAGTTAAACACAATACGCCGATTAAGACGTAATAGTGGCGGGTTCGATTCCCACACACATTTGTTTGAGACGTATTTTATGTGGTGCTCCTAATTTATTTTATCATCTATTCCACCAATTTATTAAAAAGAAACTAAGGTAATTTTGTTGATTACAGATGGAATGAAAAAAAATATGTTGATGCTGATCAGGAATCCGATGAAGATTTTTCGCCAGACAACTCAGAATATGTTCTGAGTTCAGGGACGAAAATATTAAAGAGTCCATTAAGTGGTGTTTCAAGTCTATGTGGAGACTCTGGACGTATTAATAAAATTATAACAAATACAGAAATGATAAGAACTCCATCAACAACTTCAAATCGATCATTATATTTAACCAATAGTGTTTTCGTGGCGTCTTCATCAAAAATATACAAAACAACCTCATATTTATCTTACCGAAGTATTGAAAAGGAATACCAAACAAGCTCAAGTAAAACGAGTTATTGCTAATAGTCAAGAATTTATATTATATATTAATTTCTTATTACCAAATCGCTAAAAGAGGCAGTTCGGAAACAAGAAGTGCTTTGTTAATGTTTTTTTTTAAAGTGAACGTGAGAAATGTTATGGACAGGACAAAAACGTGACATTTTTCCCCTATTATATATATATATATATATATGTTGCCAAACTTTTAGGTATTTCCATATTCCATCGTTTTTGAAACTGGACATAGTCAAAACGAGAGAGATTCCATACATATAAAAAAAAAACCTAAAAATAAAGTGTTGTATACCCCTGATCAAATTTTTTGCATTTTTCAAGATTCAAAGATATCTGTCGAAAATATCGTATCACAGAATTGCAGCAGTCCGAAATGTGATCCGCTGGTCTGACGTCATGGAAGTAAGCGCGGTCGATTAACAAGCAGATAAGTTGTTTTTCAAATATAATTATGAAGATTCTTATTCAGAGCTCGTTTATGTCGAGCTCTGAATAAGACTCATTCTGCCTCAGATAAACGACGAGGACGTAAGCGTACGAGTACTCCAGGTGCAGTTGTTTGCTTGAATATTTTGGAGTTGCAACGTGCATACCACCTGCCAATACCACGTAAGAGTACGTAAGTACTCTTTATTCTGTGCCAATACCAATAAGCAAAGCTTTGCAAACATACTTTTTAAGATTATGTAAAAGTGAAGCTATTCCTCGAATTTACCATTCTTTCTATCAATCCATATGAAAAACAAAATTGAAGTCAAAGTTGATTTCTAGGACTTTTATTATTAATCAAAGTTCATGTAAAATTGAAGCGTCAAATTTCATTCTATGGTTTATTAATATATAACTTAAATAAGCTAATTATTGCGTTTATTCCGTTTAATACCTTCTAATATTACATTTAAATACAAATAATAGTCGATATTGAGTGGTGACATTAACACTGTTATTCAAAATTTCCTTGTAATAATAATGTTATCAATCAATACCATTTTTAATATTAATTGATAGTACCACAATAACTCGGTAATAACACGTTATGTATCATCCCTCAGATAAAAATAACGCTGTATTCGTCCATAATATAATGTTACGTAATATTTTGTTTGATAAATTTACAGCAATAATCCCGTAAGTAGCTTTACTGCAATATGTAATGCATAGAATTTTAGGTAATATTTGTTTTAGTAAATTACTCGGTTTTGAATAAAAGGAATTTCATTATATTGACGCAGTCATATTTCACAAAAAATAGCTTTCGTTTAATACATCAATGACTCCGATAGTCCCACTCGTTCAATAGATATTCGATAAAATGAGTAAATCTTTTCTCCTGTAAAATTTGAAATTTTCGATTACCGGGTTTTTGCCCGGGGGCGTCGATTTGAGATCAATAGGGATAGGAAAATCACGCCAAGTTGACATTCCCAATAATTTAGACATAAATTCACTCAATAGTCATTTCTCAACTTCGTCCAACTTTGATAGGACAACCAAATTAAATACCTTACGGTACCTTTCATCAATTCCTACCCCTGATCATTCTGAGTTTGTCTTTAATCAGTTTTCCACTTGTGATGTTAAGAGGAGCGTACTATCAATTACTTCCAATTCCGTTGGAAGTGATTGTATCAGTCGCAATATGATCCTTCCTATCCTCGACGAAATCCTTCCGGTCCTTACCCACCTCCTTAATTTTTCCATTTCTACAGCTACTTTTCCATCAACATGGAAAAGTGCTCAGATAATCCCACTACCTAAAAAACGGAATCCCTCATCCTTTTCCGAATATCGTCCCATCTCCATACTACCTTTCCTGTCCAAAGTTCTGGAACGCCTCGTCCACAACCAACTGAGTACATTCCTCTCCAAGAATATCCTACTTAATCCTTCACAGTCCGGTTTTCGTCCAAGTCACAGTACAGCCCCCGCTCTTATCAATATTGCGGATGATATTCGACTAGGCATGGAATGTGGAAAGTTCACGGTGCTTGCGCTGCTTGATTTCAGCAACGCATACAACACTGTGGACTTTGACATTCTACTTGGCATATTACGCTCTCTTAATATATCTCCAATGGTAATTGATTGGTTTCGTAGTTACCTGTTTGGCCGTCGGCAACGAATTCGTATTGACGATAACTACTCGTCGTGGTGTTACACCAGTGCTGGCGTGCCACAGGGTGGCGTTTTATCTCCACTACTCTTCACTATATTTATAAATTCGATTTCCTCTCGCTTAACTTCTTCCTACCACCTTTATGCCGACGACTTACAAATATACACTCAGGCACCGGTTGAGCACCATAGCGATGGCATTGATATTATTAACAATGATATGGAGAAAATCAACAAATGGAGCACAGACCACGGTCTCACAGTAAACCCCTCCAAAACTCAGGTCATCGTGATAGGCAGTTCTAGAATGCACAACAAAGTTGACTGGACCCATACCCCTCAAGTAATATTTAACAATACAATAATACCACTCAGTGAAAAGGTTAAAAACTTGGGGGTATACTTTGATCGAACACTGTCTTGGGGTCCACAAATAGAACAGACCAGTCGCAAATTATATGCTGTAGCAGGATCCTTAAGGAGGTTACGTAATTTTCTCCCAATTGCCACCAAAATTGCACTAGCTCAATCCCTCCTTCTTCCAACCCTTGACTATGCTGACGCCAGCTATCTTGACCTTACGGAGGACAAACTAGATAAACTCGAGCGACTTCAAAACTTCTGTATAAGGTTCATATTTGGACTCCGCAAATATGATCATGTCTCCGAATTTCGTAGAAAACTCGAGTGGTTACCCATTCGCCTTCGCCGAAATACTCATGTACTCTCCCTTCTTTATAGCATTTTATTTAATCCCACGGCTCCCTTTTACCTCAAGATTAGGTTTCAATTCCTGTGTGACACACATTCTAGGTCCTTGAGATCGTCAGAGAATCTAGAACTCCAGTTGCCCACACATTCCACTAATTTCTACGACAAATCTTTCACTGTACAGGCTGCTCGATTGTGGAATTCACTCCCTCTGTATATCAGACGCGCGCAAACTAAAGTTCTTTCAAAACACTTTTAAAAAAACATTATCTATCACTTTAATCTTCACAGCTCGCGATCTTCCATCTTCCTCAAAAATTTCTTTAGTCTTCATAATTATTATTTATATTTATTTATAGTATATTAAAAAGTAGGGAACTATATATATTTATATATAGGTATATTTTTATGTTATATATCTATATATTGTGTGTGTATATATATAATATTTGTACCTACGTAGGTACATATATATGTAAATGTATATAAGTAGATGCACTGCCAACTACCACTTTATCTCCCTGCATTGCTTTGGTTCATCCAACGGTTGTCTGGAAGAGATTGCTGTATTAGCGATAAGACCGCCGTTTGTACCTTATTATATAAGTTAACTGATATTATAATGTTATGCTTCAATTTGGTGCAATAAAGTGTTATCTATCTATCTATCTATCTATCTAGTTGAAAAAACTAAACTATCTTCACCCAACGAACTAACCTCGGAGCTCATTGCCTGCGGTTGAAATTGCTACCAGTAGACTGACAATTGATGACAATGGATGTAATTTCGGTCCGTCTATTATATTGATGGTTACTAAAGTACGCCGCGACACAGGGGTAAGATTCGCTAGTGCTGGCGTTGCCTTAAAAAAAACATATGCCACTGAAATACTTTTTTATTAAATGCAATGTCAACCGTAATAACTACTCGCTCGCCATTGTTTTTTATACCAATGGCAAACAGGCTGAGTCCAAAGGACTCCAATTTTCTGGAATAGAATAATATGAGCTAGAAAAACATCAGAACTTATGAACTAATAGTAGAAGTATGCTTACCAAAATTTTGTAGAATTGCAAATAACAACTGGCATTAACGTCATACATATCTTGTTAATTCACTCGTGTTAACTTGAAATAAACGAAAATTTTCTGTATAAAATATTATCACAGAAATTGGCTTTACGAAATTACAAGGCCTTTTACTTAAGTAAAACCGTGCGATAGCAGTATACATAACGCAAACAAAGGCTCAGGATAAGTCATAAAATAAGCATCCCACTAATTGAAGCTTATTATGCGACACTTAATTAGCTCCATAAAGCGCGACTTTTGCACTAAGGGTAAATTACTTTGAGAGGAAACTTCGAGATGAGTTTGTTTTCTACACTTTTGTGAAATGAATATGTGCATGTATTGTATATCAATCTGTATACCATATTTTTAATTTATTCACGAAAACAGAATGTTCCCAAATAATGGTAGAGTTGAGTCTAATACAGGCAGCATTAGATCTACTCCGGCATTTTTTAAACATTCCTACAAGGTACACTTGATATCTTCTATCTTCTTAAACCAGCAGTCCCCAGATATTATTAAAAAAAAAAAAAAAAATAATAATTCAAGTATTTATTAAAAAAAGATAAAATAATAAAACCCGATCAATCTGACGTACGATGTTTGTAGAATTTCGTTACGTTATTAGGTAATTATTAATGTTACTGCTACTTTTATCCCTTTAAAAAAATGTTGGTCCATCTATGAAACCACGGGGAATAAAGTTTTAGCGTTAAAGCTTTATTTTTGATTATTTAGTCAGATGCATCATATTTTTATGTAGAACGTACCGTTTATGTTCCTCCTAAAATAAAGTCAATTTCTTCCTTTGGTTGTTTACTTTTATATGAAAGTTATTATTGCATGCATTAGAGTTAAATTACTTAAAACTAGCGCACGCCGTTGATGCATTTATGCTGTAGAATGTTTCTACAAATGCAGTGCCAGTTTATTAAAGATGAATATATTGCGAGGAACTTTCATAAAGTTGGGTAAGGATCAATTCCTACGAAAAGCACGTTTGAGAATAGTTACAGATGTTATCGCATATATTTACGACTATAGCTTGAGTATTGTGCGTTTCAAAAGGAAATATCAAATGCTAAACAACACCTCCATATTTTCTATACTTATATGGGCACTTTAATCATGTGCTCGCAAAGTAATTTAGTTAAAAAAGCATGGAATATAGATAAACCATGTTACATAAGTTAATGTTTACTAATTGACATTCTTGGAGAAAGTATTTCAAGTACTCGTTCATTGTAAGGTGTGTCTATCATCTGCGTGTTTACAACCAATTATAATTAAATTTGGACACTATGGAGCCGACGGAAACACATTACGAAGAACAACACTTTAGTACAGACGCCAGCACATCAATCTACCCCAATCTGTCGAATTTGCCCATTTGAAAGTGAACCTTATACTTATGTGATAAATTTGTGTAAGATATTTGATAGATTGGGGTAGCTGGATGTGCTGGCGTCTGTATTTTAGCAGTGATTAAATTACAGACGCCAGCATATCCAGCTACCCCAATCTATCAAATATCTTTTATAGATACGGATGACATTGCAAATAAATTTATTTCAGTGACCTATATCTAGGACGTGTAGATTGTCATCGACTGTCGGTCTAGTGGTAGCAAATTCTGCAGATCATGAACTCCCAAGTTAATTCGTTGGGTAAAGTATTATAAGCATTTTTATAGTTAGAAGAATTCTCAGTAGTAGCTCGTAGTAAGTAGTAAGTAAATGGTAAATTATAATGAAATACAGGTACCTATATAAAGTTTCAAAATTAAATAATAATACTAATACAATAAGATAATTTCTAAGTTAATGAACGAAGACGTAGATTAGTATTAATTAATGTGAAGCTCTTGCACTTGACATTGATAATGTCAGATGTCTGCCTGTAATGTAGTAATAAATCATAATTCATTATCAACGAGCTTATCAACTGAAGCTGCACGCGATATTACAATGTAAAATGTTTTATGACAGGGCCAAGTTATCTAATATTCTGGGTAAATTCTTAGAGTGACCCAATTTATTTTCTGTGCAACGGCACTTAATATCAGTAATCTGTCTCAATAATTGTTCCGTTGTTATTATAATGTCTGGCTGGAATAAAAGCATGGTGTTGTCACGCAAACAAGGTACACTTGATATCTTCTAAGTGCTCTTTTAGCTGCAGGGAGGACTCTTACCTTAAAGCTAGATATATATCTGAGTTTCTGGTTTGCTCATTTACTGTAGAAATTCTGAGAAGAAGATAAATGAGGGCAATATGTTTAAAGATAAGTTGAGTTAGCTTTATATCGATTTTGCAGAACTTGAATGGGGAGTAGCTGCATGAAAACGCTGCAGGGGGCAGAATTATTATGTTAATTTTGTATTGTGCATGAGAGTGTCGAATTTACTCACGTGCAGGAACATGAGTAAATTTGACCCTCTCATGCATGACTACGTCAGTGACCGCTCTGAGGCTAGGGTCGAATCCCAAAGCGGGTACACTCTGACACGGATAGGCTTAAGCTCCCGATTGGCTCACTTTCGTCACTTGTATTGTTCGGTGAAGCAGTGAAAGTCACCTAGGCTAATTGAAAACGTTAAGTCAAAGATGCGTTTATGTAAGGAGGCATACGGAAGGGCCGGCAAAGCATGAGTGATAAAATGGGCGTTGTAAATCAATTTTCATACCTGGTAGCCCATATTATCCATATGTTTACGGAATTGGTTGTATAACTGGTTGGCAGCTAACGGCAGATTCTCTAATTATTTTTATACGGTGGCATGGTATATTTTCTATGAGATTGACAAGTAAAACTGTAAATATGTGGCGCTTCTTTATGACTTCGGGCAACAAGACTATCTTATTTACCAACCTGGAATCATTTTCCACTTTAAGGATAATCTAACCAATACCGCATGGTCTGAAAAGTTAGAATGAGCCCCATTGTCTTCCTTCAACACAAATGTATTTATTTATTCAGTAACAATCATCGTCATATCAGCCAACCACGATAACCGGTCCTGCGCTGCCCACATCCAACGGCTTCCCTTGTAAGATCGTCCACCCACCTTGTAGGGGGCCTGCCCGAGCTGCCATTTCCGGTTCATTGTCGCCAATCGAGATCAATTTACATTTTGTATGAATTTTACAATACTGTTAAATAAAGAAACCAAAAGAATAACAGTACCTAATAATTGGGAGACAAAATGATCAATGAATATAACATAATTAAAATTGAAAGAGTTGACTAACATTGAATATAATACAGTTAAATACAAACGCTCTAAATCTTCCGCTGTCGGAACCCTGTATATAATTTCAGCTGATAAGTATTCTTAAGAAATTAATTTAATATATAAAGTGAGAACATTTAGTTCAGCTAAAGTTTTATTGTATTATTATATAAAACGTCTAATGTATTACGAATGGCTCATTGTAGATAGGCAACAAGTGTAAAGGATAGAGTATTAAAATTCAAAGATTTTCGAGTTAATGAAAATGCATTTAGTAGTAAAGCTCGCCATTATGTGAATTTGAATATAAATTGTTTCAATTAACTCGTAACAATTTACCCTTTGTCGTACTTTATAAATAAAAGAAGTTCCCTTTTTAAGCGCTCTAAGCGAAATGTGTTTCTGAATAAGTATAATGTTAAACATTAAAGTAACAAAAGAATACATTGCAGTGAACAAAATCGCTAAAACATACCTAAACCGTTTTCTTTTCTTCGATACGACGATGTATTTTTGTAAACTTGGATTTTATCAATTTGACAGATCGTGACAACACAATCGCTCATTAAATTTGCTCTCACCGGTTATAAACAATGCGATTCTACAGCAGCAGCTGACCGCATTGTTTATGGTTCACTTAAATAGATAAATTCGCTATGTTTTTGTGCTTTAGATGGTTAATGTTTAAGCTTTCGTTAATGAGTTGTATGCGACAGACGCTTGGCAGACGGGTTGGCGATCGTAGTAAGATGGTCATAGTACTCAGAAGGAAGCTGCTATTTTTTTTTATCGGGACTAGTCCCTTCCTCTTACCCACCACTGCAACTCCTGTAAGCCAGGATCAACAGTGGCACACAATGAAATGACACTGAGCGGTGAAGCTCAGGCATGTCCCGGGGAATCGCTTTAACTGTCTTGGATCCCGCAACGATTTTAATCAGAAACAGAAAAAAGGAGGCGTTAGAAAATGAATAGTTCCACTTCCCTCCAGATCAAAGCGGGAGACAGAATGATGTAAAGAGGCTATAGCCTCACAAAATGAGAGATTTGCAACTAGAGAAGCCAGCTGCAAAAGCACCGAGGATCAATTTAAGGGTCCTAAGTGAGTTGTTATATTTGATTCCAATGGTAGGTATGGCAAAAGCGCTTAAACGCACGGAAGTTGTTCCTTGTTGCTACAAGATCCGTATAATAAACTACTCCAGATATTGGTTGCAAGCTGTTTAACATAATATCACGCTGATTTTGCCAGAGATCACACTCCCACAGGATGTGGTGAGCAGTTTGTTCATATTCGTTACTGGAAGTTGAGCACAGACAGATTGGTGAAGATACTAATTTAAAACTATACAATTTACTTTTAAAAATGCCGTGTCCGGTAAGCATTTGTGCGACACAATGGTCTATAATTAGCCAAGTTTTATTTAACTGTTCGCGTACGTCCGGAAAGAACTGGTGCAGATGGCGACCCTTGGTTGAGGTATTCCATCTACATTGCCATTCATTTAGTAGTTCGTTATTTAAGTCAGCTATTGGCATAAATAGCCTGGTTATTTTCGTACGGTCGCGTCATGATAAGAAATCATTTTCTAAATTATCGCGCGTAGAATAATACATCGCTGCTCGTCTTTGAACTTCAAGATCAACCGGAAGAACACCCGCTGGGACTGGTAGCGCCTCTGTGCCTGTGCCTCTGTTCTATAGGCTTTACACAGATATATCAACGCCAACCTCTGGCTTTGTAGTAATTTACGGCGAGCAGCTCCGATGGTAGCCCTATCAGCCCACACAGGTGAGCCGTAGCATATACACCCAAGATAAGTTGCCCCGTAAATGATTTTAAGAGTATTAAAAGAGAGGCCCCAGGTTGCCGTCGATATCCTTGTAAGTGCAAAAAAGTTTCGCTTAGCTTTTTCCCCAACTGATTTAATATGTTCTATAAATGAGAAATTCTTTTCTAAAACTAAACCCAAATAACACGTTGATATCTTGCGTTTTACAGTAACATTATTAAGTTGTACGCTCGGGGGAGATTTTAGTTCACCTTTAAGAAAGAGTTTGTAGGTTTTATGAGGAGCAAATGTAAGGCGATTTCTTTTACCCCATTCACTTATCATACTTAAGCAAGTTTGAGCCAGATTTTCCAACTCTCTCCTGGAGTTACCCTGTATAAGTAAGAGGCTATCGTCGGCATATGCCGTTAGAGAGCAGCGTGATGGCAAGGGTAATGTCAAGAAGTCATCAAAACCCAATTTCCAGAGATATGGCGCGAGCACTGAGCCCTGGGGGCAACCCATGGTTAACGATTTAGTGACTCTGTAGTGACCAAGCTTTAGAGTTGCAGAGCCATGTACAAAATAAGATGTGATTATCGAATATTTATTACTGTAACAACCGCGTAACTTAAGTTTTTGTAACAAAATTGGCCACCAGTATAATCAAACGCCCCTGAAATATCTAGGAATATGGCCAAAACGTATTTACATTCGGAGGAAGCTGCTGTCCGTTCTCTGGTAGATATTCACTCTGGTTGACTTCTAGGCCCTCCAACGGGATGAGACGGTGACGATGATATTCTGATATTCGTCCCCGTCACCACACAGTCTCGTGGCAATTATGGCATTTCCCCCCAAGATGATTCTTGGAAGAGGCTTGTCCTTCTTAAACTTGGTTGGACTTCTTTCAGCTGTAATGATAAAGTTACAGACGCCTAGCATTATTAAAATTCATACTAGTCGACTTTACAACTTTCATATAGGGACTCTTATCTACACCATAAGGTAAGCAAGTAAATATAAACAACTAATGATTACGACGAGTGATAAAAGCTTGGTTACATAATTACTAGATTAATGAAAATATGTTTAGAGCAGGCGTTTTTACGCATGCTTTAAATTTATATCGATTTGTTTAGTTATCAATGATGGGTTTGAAGAAAACTTACACGATGGAAATGGTTTAGTATTCAGGAATAACTATGTAAAAGTATGCGCAATATCTTAATTTTCTTACCGTACTGGTACTCGGCAAACGCTTTAAACTATTAAAATGTTTCAAAAACTTCACTCATCCCTTATGTTACAAAATATATATAAAGGATTATCGCGTAACATCGTCAATAAACGTTAACAAATATCGGCAACCGCTTATATTCATAAATCAGAGTGCACTAAACGTAGTGCTTTCTTAGCTCTCGTTGTAGCACTCTTACGAAACGGTTGTTAATAAAGTACTTATAAAGATAAATACAACCAGACACAAGACAAACCGACATGTTCATTCACACAAATATCTATCCTGGGTGGGAAATAAACCCACGAGCTGCGACGAGAAAGGCAAGCATTTACCAATCATGCCAACTGGCCCCTGAATATACTCCAGTTTGCATGAAGTATTAGGTAAACTCATCCCTAACGCCATCTTGTCACTGAGTAGTCTGAGGTTATACAAAAAGCCGCTTGCTTGCTGTCGAAGGAATTTTAGTATGTTGATCTCCTAAACTCTTACACTTTTACATTATTTAAACATTCTGCGCCTCATACACGGTTGTGGACTGGTCCGTAATGCTGGTAGTGTGTTAGATGTTAGTTATAGGTAAGATGGCTTCTTCTTATCGAACAAAGTATGTGGGAGACGAATATCCAGTTACTCTCCTGGCGGTTTGTGTTGCCTTATTAACGAAAAAAAGGTTTTGATTACCATTGACATTGTGTTAAAAGTACAGGAAACCTATGCAATATATTGTTAGATAACAAAACCCGCTTCTCTTTTCTATACAATGAAACTAAAACGTTATTGTATTTTTGATACAGTACGTTACGGAAAATCAGATCGGATGGTAATACAGGGCGTTAGATAATGTTTCCTCCGGGGAGGAATCCGACGGTCCGCAGATAACCCAGGCCGCGACCTCGGATTTGTCTCGGCCATGTTACGCCCTAATACTACGAGCAGTTATTTAGACCTTTGTCTACGCTAACGTCACAAAATGTTATGACACATCCAATTGTTAGTTATGTTTGTAAGAGAACTTGAATTATAGTATTTGAAATCGTTGGAAACTTAACACTGTTTAGTACCGGTTAAGCCAATTTATAGTGATCGATTCACTTGCCACAAAATACCGCAGAAAGAAAATACAACAGGTACTTGATCAACATGCTTTTTTTACAGGAAATAATATGGTACGATTCTGTGAAAAAATAATGTAAGTAAAACACAATAAAGACTCTTTGAAACAGGCACGCAGCTGTTATCCTGGTTCGTATTTTTTATGTGGATTTCTTTTTCCATTAGAACAATTCATAAACTCACGAGTATGTATGTCGTATATTCTTAATATAGTATTACGGTATGATAATACAGCGAGTCGGTCACATGAATCACAGGGCTCTCCCAGGCGAGTCTTTGTATTCAGTTTGGCGGATGACGATAACCTTAATGTAAGCGCCGTCACGGCTGGTGGTCCGAAGAAGGATCGCTTTTGTCGTGGTCCCTTCCGCGCACCCCATTCTTTTCTCTTTATACCGTTTCTCACTTGAGTAATTCGAGGACAATAAACATTTATTGTACTCGTTTATTTGACAGACGATGAAGAAATATCGAATGAGTGAGTTTGTTATATTTGGCCGGCGGGCGTCCTCCGCACTTGTTTAATGATCTCGGTAACTACAAAGAACGTTGGCATTTTGCGAACGTTCCTTTAAAACGCAAAGGATAAGAAAATTATCCGGTCACTTTAAAGCCCGAACGTGAATTTGCGAAATGTCTAAAGAACCAACGCTTTCAGGGGCACGCTCTCAACGGGAGACATCCGCATTTGGTTTTGTGCGTTTCATTTTCCTACGAAGAATGGATTTTACGACTTCCTCTCTTAATAATTAACTTTTAAGTACCTTGGTTTATTTAAATAAGAAAACCGGAGTGACATCTTAAGTTATGTCGCTACCTACTACCTATCTTATATACTATATTTATGATCTATTAAACAAGAGAGCTATTCACTAGATACATATTGTTAAGATTATGAACAACGTTCCTATACGATAATGCGGTGGACTTTTTAGACACACTATAAGTAGGTATTTAGGATATTTTTGCATATATTATGTACTTGTGACAATAATGAATGTTAATGAAATTTATTCAGCACTTGGGTATTAACATACACTTGTACTTTTCAAGCTCGCGAAATGCAATACATAAACATAATTGAATACAGTGTTAAAGTAACAAACTTATTTTGAATTAGTCCGTCCGTGCGGTCTGTTTCGTCATATATATTTTTAATCCTTAACTAAGCAATAAATAGCAAGTTACTTAGCTATTATTGTTTCAAATTTTAATAATTAGTGCGTTTAGTGCAAAAGGATCTTAACCAGTAGCTTAATTTAAGCGCTAATACCTGAGGGCACTCTTATGTGGTTCAAGCCACAGCTCAGAGGGCCACTGAAGTAAAAAGTTGGAATTATAAAAACTCAAGGGCTTGCTTTTTTCGTCTTGTTTAGCTGTTTATTTTTTTTATTACTGTTTTAAAAATATGCGACTGATTATTTATGATTTCAGAGGCACTAACGAGTATGGTCGCTAACACTGTGTCAAATTTGAAGAAGAACGGTTAAGCCGTTCAGGAGAAATACGATTAGGAACCAACTACATGATCCACCTAAGAAAGAGTTTCGTTTACACTCAGCTCAGTTAAACAGTTTTACATAAATTACCGTTGCCGGTGTAGAAATATTAAAATTAACTTACAGAGTCGAAATGGCCAAGTTCGACGAAGCAACATTATTATTATAGTAGTTATTTTCTCATCAAACCACTAAGAAGAAAATCCCCATTTATATTATTTTAAATTAGTTAAGATAAAAATAGGGGTTTTAATGCAATGTGTAGTCGTGTAAAGAATAAATAATAAATATCTGTGTATGAATAAGTAAAAATTGCTGATTGATAATAAAGTTATTCTGGAAATGTAATTTAAAATTTTGAATTCATTGAAATGTTTACTTTGTTATAATGAATAATATATTTATTATCTCTATGCAAATACTTATTAGTTAATTATGAATAAGTAATTAAAGAATTAATAAAATTTAGTTAAGTATAATTTTATGATTATTCTTGTATTGTGACGGGTCACTTACTTTATTCATGTAGGCCGTGTGGCTGACGGCAATAATATCAGTAGTTTCAAGATATGATGGTAATCCCTTGGTTAACACTGGTGGTAGCTAACCGCATCAGACTAATCTGAAACATGGAAGATGTATTTATTCATATTTCCTATGCTAAAATAGTTATTTTATGTTCTTAATTTATAGGTTTTACCTTCTTCTTAGTATATTATCCGTGATGGGAAACAGATTATGAGCGCTTATTGCCCTCGACAATTTTTTTTTTATAAATTTGATGGCGACATGCGAACAAGTGGGTCATCTGATGGTACTAAACTAAACTAGATAATTAAACATAATCTCTTGACAATAACTTGATACGAGCTAGCTGAATATCATTTCTGTAATAAAATAAATTTTGTAAATGTTTTCATACAAGATGTACCTAAATATCTATGTTACTAGAAATAATATCTAATGTATACAACTATATTACTACAAACATGTTCTGACTATTTACAAGCGCTTTTTTAAAGTCTACGTGAATAAAAACCTTTTTTATTTTTATTTTATATTTATTTATGTGTTCACCGCAGCCCATGGACACTCGCAACACCAGAGAAGTGCGCGCTCGCGGGTGCGTGCCGGCGTTTAAGAGTCAGTAAACAAGTGTTGCTGACCGAGGGGGTGATGAGCTCTGGCAACCTTACTCACATGCAGAAACACAACATAACTCAATGTTGTGTTAATGTTATTATTAAGGAAAATAATGTATTTATAATATAAATTTCTTCTGTAAGGTAGAGGTACTTCCCCAGTGGGGCTGCTCTTTGAGGGAATGACCGCTGTGCTCTACCTCTCTTAAGTTTACCGAAAACGTTGGCTATAGCAGCCATCTTCAGGCGCACCAATGCCGTACCGATTAGGAGTATAAGTAGTCGCCATGCTCTAAAACTTTCAGACCAATTTATCATCATTAGTATTTTATCTATTTTTAATAATAATTAATTGAGTCATAAAATATGATTAAACAAACAAAATCCAATACAAACAACAAAAGCTGAGCTGACATAAAATCTATGAAATACGTAAGTAGTGTAGTTAAGATCCATTCTCAAAAGCAGCTAATCATCTTAACAGGGCACATAGGAGCGAACAACACAAGCCGGCACCCCAGCATTTGTATTCAGTTTGGCAGACTACGATAACTTTAATCCGGCTAAAGTGTCACCTTGAGTGGCTTACTGAGAAAGAACCTTTGTCTGGGAGTAGGGTACTATGACCTTCTTATTTTTTTCGTCAGGTTTTTCTCCATTGTCACGGGGTAATGTAAAATCCAGCCACTTAAAAGGCGGGCTTTTCGTCGGATTGCCGGGAATCTAGACTGTAGCGGCGCTCTGTACGGCGACTCAAGTTGATGGATTGTGATCGAAAGCCTCGTTGATCATATTACACGTACTTGGTCATTTAGCGTTGCGATATATCGGCGTGGTCAGGAGATTGAAAAATGTTATTTATTTTCCTATTCGTGGTACGGACGTAAGATATGACGCAGCAAAACTTTGTGTAGGATATTTTTAAATTGGATTCCTATAAAGAAGTACCGTTATGCCACGATTTATTTATTCACTTCTTTTAAACACTAGAAAATCAATTATTTGGATACAATTTGATAGTTTAATCGGTTTCAGATGAAATAGAGTGTGTGCAATATCTACTTTCTTTTTATTTATAACTTCGCTATCAACCTGGTTACGCAGTACATAGTACCTGTCGATGTCGATAAAATATATGAAATTCTCCAAAATTTACCATAGTACTATCTCTGTGTAAATAAAAGAACGAATTAAAATAGAATGAAAATAAATATATAAAGCCACTAGCTTTTGCCCGTGACTTCATCCGTGTCGTAGTCATATAATATATATAATGACAATAGAAGCTTAAACCGACCTAGTCTGTGCTACCTACGGTTTAGTACTTCCCTCCTTTGTCCGAGACAAAAAACACTTCGAATAGTTTTGAACATTTCATTAAGCTTCATACAAACGTTCAATCCCTAATTTTACTCCTTAATGCAAAGCTTTAATCAGACCAAGAAAACCCGTAGCTCCATAAAAACCCCTTTCACCCCTTTAAGGATGGAATGTTCAAAAAATATTTCTTAATGCCCTTTGTGGGCATTAAGAAATATTTTTTTTAACGCACAGCTGAAACCCAGCGTTGATCAATATGCCAGTTTCTATACTTATTCTATAATATACAAATATACATAATAAAATAAAAAATTGTAATTTGAAGTTATATAGTAATATTTTTATTTCGTTGAATTATATTTATTTGTGCATTGTTTCTACATAAATAATAATAACTGGCAGTTATTTATTATTAAAATATTATTTTACGCATTCTTTAATTATTAAAAAATATAATAAGACTGACATTTATTCACGTCTTATTACATCGTAATAGCGGATAAAAGTTCCGACAAAGGTGAGGAAATGATACGGCTCTTTTGTAAAAGTTGCAATGTACGTGACAAATCTTCTAGTTTCGACTTCGGATTGAAAACTGCGATAGAGTCGGCCCCAACGTGACTTGAATTCTCTATTAGTCTCCCATTTAGAAATAGGTGCACAACTTTATATATGTTATATAATATATTAAACATTTTGAAGACATTTTGAGTTTTTACCCTGTGTTTCACCTACATACCGATGTACTGATTTAGAATGCATTTACCAAGAACTTGGTTCTATAAAGGCAATTAGATCAGCCAGTCGGGCGAAAACTAACTAAATTGAAAGCTAAGGGAACACAATCGGAATTTGAAATGTTTTCTCTTATGCATATTCAGTGTTAGTAAGTCATTCAATAAAATTATTAACATGAGAAGACCTAATAATGGATATATGTAATAGTACCATATGTATGATATTTTCAGCTAACTAGTTTTAAAGCTTGCCATTTAACGGTGGGCGTAAATGCTTGCATTTTACGCCGCAGGTCGTGTGTTCGATTCTCTCCCAGGACAGATATTTGTGTGCTTGAATATGTATTTATTTAGACAAGTACATACATATGTATGTATATACAAAAGAAAAGTTATATATCAGTTATCTGGTTTCCATAGTACATACAAGTTTTGTTTAGTTTTGGGATCAGATGGCCGTGTGTGAATATTATTGTCTATATCCCAGGATATTATTATACTGGTGACTTTTGGTAGGTATATTTTTCTATTTTTTTTTTCCAAATAATACTGATTTTATTGAAAGACTTTAGATTATTGAAGAGCAACAAAAATCTTTTTCGAATTAATTGTGAGCCGTAGTAACTTACTTACTTTGAGATATCTTACTTCAATATTTAATTACTGAATAATACTAAAAGTACAAGACCTTGACTTGTATATAACTCGTATTTTCTCAGACATGAAATCTATCAATTTGCATTAATAAATATTATTTCATAAACTAGTTTTTTGATAGCTTATGAATCAATATAAATTAGCCTTTATTTTTTAACCCAATGGCGGTTTAAAAAAATTACTTTGAAATACTAAATAATCTTGACAATAACTTAATTTAAGTTAGATAAATATCGTTACTATTATAAAATAAATCTTATTGTAAATTATTTCCTGCAATCCGTGTACCTAAATATCTATATTTACCTAAAAAAAATTATAAATTAATTATATGTTACTATGAACATATTCTGCTTATTTAAAAGCGCTTTTTTGAAGTCTACGTGAATAAAAACCTTTTTTATATATTTTTTATTTAAAAATCTATTTTTTACTGTATACCAGGAACCAAATAAAACCGAACGCCATTAAACTCTTATCGGCACTAAATCCATCTATTATTTTCACAGATTCAACTGTAAACTACTTTTACGGAATTAACGATTACGAGTATGTCGGCCTGCAAATGAAACGGTTTTTACGCCAGTGATGCGAGAGATGCCAAACACAGAAACCTTTGAAAAAATGTAAGCTGATTTACCGTGGCTGGCCAGAGGCCTCTTGTGTCCGCTCGACCGGCAAATAAAGGCGACCAGACAAATGCTTGCAAATTGACTCGACATTCTCCACCGTATTCCATATTATTAAGCAAGATAACCTACATACTTACTTACTTATACTCTAAAATGAAAAGCCTGAGGTAATTAAATTCACTCAATGTTTACCAACGTTAATTAAAAATTATCAATGAAAGATATTCTTTCAGTAAAAACTGTCCTTTCATACGCTCTTATTATGAATATTAAACTTCATCCGCTGCCCAAAATTAAATATTTAATACGCTTCATAATTTTTATTACCATAAATATAATATTGATGATTTAACTTTTATGTCATTGTACATACTCGTCCGAGCTGATCCGTAAACAATTAAAAGAAAAGAGTAAGAAAGAGATTGTCAAGCGATCATTGTGATGAAAATCAAATAAGGAAGGGTCGTCATAAAAACCGCTTCATTACTGAGCTTGAACGTATTAAGTCGCTACAACGACCAAATAAAGCTAAGATTACAAGTTAACCTCATGTTAGTCGGAAACCCCAATGATAAAGCATCTCAGGAAAATCGAGCCCGAGGAGGGTACACTAATCCCTCTTTAGCAAAAACGCTTCGTTCCAAAAAGTGATGGGCGGCTCACGAGGGATGGATCTTCATTACCCAACCGTGTTGTCAGTTAAGCCAAAGGGTCTCAGGATTACATACTACTTAATAAACTTAAAAAAATGAGGTTTTATAGCGAATACGTGCCTCAGAGTTTTAGTTGGAATTTTTAGTATTTAGCTCAAAGAAATTCTTTTAGTAGAGATGTTATTAAATACACGCATGTAGTTTGAGCGCCAGTAAAATATAGCAGTATTTGGGCGCAAAAATGTTGGGTTATTTTTCTCTGGGCAGTCGTGAGGTTGGATTCAACGACTACGTCACCGTTACTCTTAAATTTAGTCTGGTGGAAAAACTCAGCTCTGAATAACGTCACGATGACTGGCTATTAAGTTGCCAAGATTTTTTCGTGTTCCTGAAAACGCGATGACTTAATCCTCTCTTTCAATGCAGACATTTTTTGTCGGGGAATGTTAAGAAAATAATATTTTATTTGAGAAATCTTTGCTTCATGACTTTTGGTACAGTTTGACTCGCTTAAACTTCTTTTATGTCTTGAAAACTAGCTTCGTAATAACATAAAGTTTAAGTAATGTGTAATATAATTCTTGCATGGTAAAATTTCCTCGCATATTCAGGACAACTCTTTGAATACATGTAATATAAGATCAATGTTACAGTAAATTAATGGACATACCCATATATCATAAACCAAAGTGGATTTCACGTTTGGCGAAATACTACAAAGGCCCTCCATTGTTTCAAATGAAGTGCACTTACCCAGGTTTTATGACAAAATTCGAACCATTATAGCGTTGGAAATATATTGCACAGTAGATTTCAAAATTTACGTTTACGATTCTCTTCAATAACAAGACCATATCATTTTTCCATACAATAGCGTCATAAAAAGATTCACGGCAGAGCCTTTTTCGTATTTACCTTTGAAAATTTATATTCCCATTGGGTTCAGGACCGCGACCGGCCGCAATAACACAATGGGCAATCGAATTATCATATCATTATGAGGCTAAAGAAAATTCCTAACACTTGCTATTTTTGCGGCACGAGTATGTAGTATTTGCCAAAATGGTAACCCATAGTTTGGGCTATCGTTACTACTCGTGTAGTTTTATACAATAAGAATTTCGGGGAAAGGTCCGTTTTATTTGCACGTTGTGTAGGTATGTGTACGTTTTCAAATATTTAGTGTTTTCCTGTGCTCGGTATCACACCGTGGGACAGGGTCTTAAAGTTATTTATAGAGACTATTAGTATTTAACAATGTAATTTTGTTGGTGTTACAAAAAAGAAAATTGTTGCTTAGTTTTATTTCAGGTCTACTTTTTATTCTGTAAAAATATAGATATTTATTTATCTCTTAATTAATGGAGGCGAAGACACGAATGGAAGCTAGTTTAACTAAGTAGTGGAATTGTCCGATTCAGGTGTATCCCATCATATTATCTATGAGGACAGTACCCTAACCATTTAAGTGTAGTATTTTTATGTGTTTGTTACCTTAATATGCCATTTGTACTGTACTACAGCAACTTTTCTAAGAAATAAAGTTATTATTATTATATTCTCATCCCGAGTGAACACGAACTTAGCACCCATATAGGTTCCGATTTTTGTGTCACTAAATAATGAGAACCACGTATTATTGAATATTGCACTTGGCTCTCATTTCACATTTATGTTTCATTACATATTAATAAAACGAGTTAAATGTTCCTTAAAGCAACGAACTTCTTAGAATTATACGAATTATACCACTGCATTTCGTTATTTTATTAATATTTTTGAAATGTTAAAATCGAATAACTGCGGTTTCAATCTTTATATGTGTAAGCATTTTATGGAAACTTAATACTACACACGGCGCATTGATAGTTCTTTTTTTGAACTTACCTGAATACGCTTCCACGTGTCTAGATTATATGAACTACGAAGAAATTCTCGTTTAAAAATACATTTCCAGATAATGTCATAGGCATAATTCAATTTTGACCTTTTATCTCCATAAAAGATCGAAAGTGCATAACGACAAGGCCCGTACAAGAGACCCTACGGCAAAAGTATCCATGGCCTGGTCAAGATGCTACTGGCACAAAATGGCAGATTGAGTGGTCACATACCTCTATTGTTGGCCGGTAAATTTGTGGTAACGAACGTGGCCATCGATTTTTGTTCTTTAGTAAAATACCTTTATTCATTCTTCGCTGTTCAAAGAATCTTATTCAGTAATGAGTGATACTAAATCTATAAATCCTAAAAGGAAAATATTGAAAGAAGTTATGAACAATCCTCCGATATGTTCAATAGATTGAAATTGATCAAGAAATTCACCATAAGTTCTGCTATAACCACTTATTTAAATAAAGTGTTAAAAATTTACTGTATCAAAATTATTCTAAATGTGTTCGCTTAAAACAATCTCTAAGCCTCCGAGGCCAGCCTTCCCTCGCAACACGCACAACTTTTTGATACGATACGAATATATTTTGATAATTTCCACTCAAAAATTATAACAAAGCTTGTACTTTATCTTTTTTGTGGCAATTTCAATGCGTTGGATAGTATTTTTTTACTGGATATTGCTTGACGCTTGAATTATGAATCATCAGCTAGCTTCTTTGTTGTGGGTACACTTTATCATTTTGTTTAACATCGTCCACGATACAAAATAATAAATAAAATCGCATAGCAGAGCAGCAAGTGGCTAAGCGCATCTTCTACTCGGAACTTTAGGAGGGCAAGCGAAAGCATGGCGGACAACTCGTGTATAAAGATGTGATTAACTGTGGCGTAGAGCCCACGCAATGGGAACAGCGGGCATCCATACGGACAGAATGGCGGACTATGATCCAAGGCAAAGTCGACTGCTTCGAGTCTCGAAGGCGCACTGAACTGGATGCCAAGCGCGATGATTTGAAAGCCAGACCACCTGCGGCGATTAATTACAATGGTGTGCTTACATGCCCGCAATTTGCGAGGTTTTTTTAATAAAATAAAACATAAGTCACATGCGAGCACGTGAACGTCGGCTACAGTAGGAGCGGTCGCCGTGGCCGAAATCGGGCGGGACCACATCATCATCACTCATCTAGTGTTATTATAGATCTAGACTAAATTAATATTCTTGTTAGAAATAATGTTCTATAAAATGTACGCAATAAAAGATTTAATAAACTTGTGACTTATATACAAACATATACACAATTCCATATATGCTTTATTTGTAGGTCTGAAGTTGTTATATAAAGAAAATATAAATAAAATGGAGCAGTGGTTTCTGAAAGGCCGCGGCATAGGTTCGCTCGAGTGATCAAAACTGCGAGATCTGTCAAACACAGATTGCTTTGGAAAGGAGTTGGACAGGCGAGCAATATCCGTTACTAACCGCCAAATACGATCGTAATACGTGAACAAGTGAGTGGTTCGCACAAGCCTTGACGAAATATGAAACGTTATATCAAAGCTGCAGACATCACGGCCTATAGACACTGCTTAGTATAAAATGATTCATATTCATTATTATACACTGATATCGAACCTGAGATACTACACAGGTTATTCGTAAGTTAGTAGCTTGAAATTAATAATACAATAGGCACAAATTGTTTATATCATACGATATATATAAAATAGGGAATGAAGAAGAAGAGAAAATAAGAATAGAATTGAAAAATTAAAAAAAAAAAATGAATTTTTTTTTACTAAATGTCCAACAAAATATGACATATTTGTTTGATTTATTGGCAAATTTATTTAAACTCCACAAAAAAGTGTAACAGGGTACCTAAAAATAGATTAAACAGCTTCAATGTTGGTAGTATTTAGGCTTAATATAGATACCACAAGTACCAATATCATATTAATTTAATAAAATAATGAAATTAAGCTACCGAAAATTAATTGAAAAATAAAAACATAGCCAGCGATCGTGATTGAATTAGAATTTTTGTGAATTTTATAATAATATGTCAATTTAAGTTATGTGTATATCATTTACAGAATATAATGACAGTAATCGAGGCAAAAGACGTGTGCAAAGATCGTGACAAATGGAAATCCGTTGTCTCTGCCTACCCCACTGGGAAACAGGCGTGAGTCTATGTATGTATATATTTTTTAATTGACATATAGAATTCTTAATATAATTCTATAGTACTTATGCTATTCAAAATGGTCTCCAAAGACTAAATTACAAACCACACAATAAAAAAATTGGGTTTAGTGAGTAAAAATGTATTTTTTACCATAATCGACATATTAGAACTTGCATGAAATCCGTTAAAAATGTAAGTAGAATTGTTATTAAAACACATTTTGTTATACTATAAACATAAAAGTCCCATAAACTGTACAGTGTACAGAACTAGATAAGTCAAATCACAATTCCAGAGATATAGAAGTTAAGGACTGATAAAAAGCAAAAGTTTTTTAATAAAACTTCTTTAAGGAAATGCGCCTGAAATATTCGAAGTTCCCTTGCCGATTGTTTTATAGTTACGGCTTGTTAGACCGAGTTATGACTCTTTAAATTACAGTTTGGAATATTCACAGAACAATTTTTATAGACTAGTGTAGAAAATAGCAGACTAGAGTAGTATATGTCAGACCTTTCGCCAATTATAGAACGTTCTCATGTGTTCTCATTTAGTTTGATGGTATAATGAGTCAGACTGTTTGATTATTATCGAGAAAGCCTATATGACCTGTTAGTCAAGTAGTAAGTGACCCTGACTTTTAAGCCAGAGGTCGTGGGTTTAATTCCCACCCGGGATGACCAATCTTTGAATACGATTATTTGTTCTGTGTTTGATTGTTATTTATCTAATATATGTATGTATTTAGAAATATATAAGTATGTTTATCAGTTGTCTGTTTGTCATAGTAGGCTTTGCCTATTTATTTTTTTTAGTTTTATTTCAATACATTAATTTTAATTACATAAATACAAAAGTCAGAACATACCACACAAACCATCGCGGGTTTAACAGTGGTATGTCAGACACGCATCTCGGTGCCGTAGCATGAACACACCCAAATACACAAGTTTACAGTGTTTAAGAAACATTGGATTGCAGTGTGTTAGATGTCCCAAGATATTTATTTATTAGCTACCAGCTGTGCCCCGCGGTATTACCCGCGTTAAAATTTATAAATTATCACAGCTCGTCCTCCGTAGGTGATAGCGTGATAATATGTAAACTATATATTGACCCAACCTCTTACTAATATTCATGCAAAATTTCAAGTAAATTTATGCAGTACTTTTTGAGTTTAGCTTGGACATACAAACATACAAAAATTCTAAAAACTATATTTTTGGCTTCGATATCGATTGTAAATCACGCCCAAGTATCCTTTTTAAAAAACTATTCAATGTACAGTTTGACTGTTTTGACTTTCCGACGATTTTATATGTATAAATTTTAATATTTATTTTATTTTTTTTTATTCCACAAAATAAAATATATAGTAAACTTATGAGAAGCCCTTGTGCCTTAAAAAAAGAAACTGAAACTGTAACATCAAAGCTAAATACAGGCTTAGAAAGACATTCCAGATATTTTTTATACAATGGAATATTATTTATTGTACTTACACCATTGAAATACACGTGTCGATTAAGTTTTATAAACAAGTTGTACGATGGGCGGTCTTATCGCATATAGCGAACATTCCACATCAAAAGTCAAAGAGTATTTGACAATATACAAGTTGGTTACAATTTATTATACATATTATATTCACTGAAATGACCAGGATTAGTACATCCGATTATATAAGTCACCTATAAGAATGGAATGTATTGCAGATATATATCAATATTAAAATGGACCTCCCCAATGATAGCTCCTTAATGCTATCACAGGTGAGACTTAATGAATTAAACTCAGATCATTCTTGTACTACAGCTATTGGTGGCACAGTTAAGACAGATAAGAACTCTCCAAAATGGTTAACTAACTTGGCTGACACACAGCTTCGCACGGCAGATTGTTCGCTAAGTTGGGACGATAGTACAGTGGGTATATTAACATATATATAAAATATCTTTTAGGTTTATATGAGTATATAAAACGAAAAAAAATAACTCAAGAATAGACAAAGTTGTTCTATGTATGGAACTAGGAATACTAAACGTCCAAGTTAGTCGTATTAAACACACCAACAATCTTGTTTCGTTAAGATTGTTTTAACCATTTAATAACGAAAACAATCTTAACGGAATACGATTGTTGGTATGTTTAATACGACCAACTTGGAAAGTTAGTATTCCTAGTTTAATAAATAGATAGTTCATACTTACGAGCTACGACCGTTGGTGTATGTAAATACGACCATCTTCACGAAATGCGTTAGTTGGTATGTTTAATACGACTATCTTGGACATTAAATATTCCTAGTCTAAGAAATAGGACTATCTTCTTGAGTTATTTTGGATTTTCTTAGGTTTCTTAGGTTTACGAAATAAGATACCTAGTTGGTATGATAAATACGAATATGTTTATTACGACAATCTTCGAGTTTTAATATTTCTTGTTTCATAATTACGTCTAACGAGCAAGTTGGTCACCTGATGGTAAATGATCACCTCCGTCCATGTACACTCGCAACACCAAAGGCGTCGCGGGTGCGTTGTCGGCCTTTAAGAGTCAGCAAACAAGTATTGTTGACCCTTACCCCCCGATGACCTCTGGCGACCTTACTCACACGCAGAAACACAGCATTAAAATTATTAATGTTATTTATTCAGGAATGTCTTCTGTAAGGTGGAGGTGGTACTACTCCAGTCGGGTTGCTCTTTGAGCGAATGAACGCTGTGCCTCATAGAGGCACAGCGTTCATTTCCTCAAAGAGCAACCCGACTCATAATCTTGGGTTATTAGGGTTGTTAAAATACCATATTAACACGCATTCATTAAATATTCTAAGTTACTTAGAATCTTAAAGTTTAGGAATAAGAAAGGTCAGCCATATAAAAGGGAAAATTAATAACAAAAAATAGTAACACTTGTTCATTGAAGAATGAGAATAAATATGATACAGGCAACTTGTATAACATTCTAATATATTTTTTGCCACTGTCACTTTTAAGTGAAAAAATATTTAATTCACTTAAAATTCCTTCCCAAAGTAACTCTTTATTTCAAGCACCAATAAATCGTGGTCTTCTAAAGTATTTCGTTAACCTCAGAAATTGTTAGAAATTACTGGAAGAAAAATCTTGTTGAACGACCGTCGTATGTAATCCGATTTCAATTAAATCTATATTTTTTTATTAAATTTGTGTATAAATTAGAATCAGATTGTATTATTTTATTAGTTCAATTTACAGAACCTTTATTATGAGGTATATGAATAACGTTTACCCAATTTTTTTGAGTAAAGCGCA
Source organism: Pseudoips prasinana (assembly GCA_951640165.1). Classification (NCBI taxonomy): domain Eukaryota; kingdom Metazoa; phylum Arthropoda; class Insecta; order Lepidoptera; family Nolidae; genus Pseudoips; species Pseudoips prasinana. The sequence continues at coordinate 19,526,835 of OX621245.1, forward strand.
ATCTCGCCACACGTTGTTATGGTCGTCACTGCTGTACGGGAACTGACTAAATAATATCAAAATATTGTTTTCTTATTATTAAGTAGCATTTTAAACTAAAGGTTAAACAGCCTTAAAACTGTAAATCACAGAAGCATAAAAAATGGAGGGTACCTATTGTATTTTGTGGTATACGGACATCATAATTATGTTAATACTAGGTTACAATTGTACTTGGTACTTCTTAAATGGTTTTGTTGTACTCGTACAATTTATTGGAATATAACTTGATAAGTTATAATTTCGATATTAAAACAATTAACCACTTCTAGAGGTAATTGTAATTGTTTAAATACATTGTACTTTGCTACTTGTGTACATTTCTATATCGATTATATTAGAAACTGCTGTAGAACTTGGCATCCGTTCCGTCAACCTCTAATATATTTTTAAACTAGTACGCAGTTCTGTTGTGTTTACATTAATGTACCCCATACAAATTGCCTAATCATTATTCTTGTTTCTTTTTGATGTGCTACACGTTTTTTAGTTTCATAGGCAAATAATGCTCTTTAATATGTCCACTATTGATTTACACCCTGTATATATTTTCTGAGTAAACTAATAACCTCAATCACGTTATGTTATCATTGTTATAAGGTTTCAAGTATGGGTTCTTTGCTACCATGTCTTATTTGTAGCATTATAAAACTACCTTCATATTTACATAACTAGGTGACGGTCACCGTAGCCTAGTTGGTAGTGCTCCTGCCTACGAAGCTGGTGATCCTGGGTTCGAATCCCGGTAGGTGCAAATATTTGTGTGATGAGCATGATATTTGTTTCTGAGTCATGGATATTTTCTATGTATATAAGTATTTATCTATCTATATAAGTATGTATATCGTCGCTTGGCACCCATAGTACAAGCTTTGCTTAGTTTGGGGCTAGGATGACCTGTGTGACATTGTCCCGAGATATTATATTATATTGGTTGGATTTGGCACAATAATTTCAAGTCTATGTCCTGTTTGTTGAATACTATTTTTACAAGCACAACGCATACATGTCTCACTAGGGTCTTTTAAAACATGCACTAAACGGACAAAAAGCTCACCCTGACTTAGAACAACAATGTATGTGCCACACAAATAAATGTTCTGTGTGGGTATCGAAACCGAAACACGACGGCATGCGGCACTGAAATAGTATAATAGGTCTTTACCTATGAAATTGCCGTTTTGTATGAAAAAATTTAAACGAATTTTTTTCATGAATTTTTTTATTTGTATTAATCGAAGTAATCACCCATGCAATCAATGCATCTTTGCCATCGCAGTGGCAGTTTATTGATGCCCTTCTTAAAGAAATCAGCTGGACGGGAGGCAACAAATTCTTCAAAGGCATTTTGTACTGCCTCTCGGGTATTGAATTTTTTTCCCGCCAAGAAGTTATCCAAATTCTGGAAAAAGTAGTAGTCTGTAGGCGCAAGGTCTGGTGAGTAGGGCGGATGACGGAGAGCTTCCAACCCCAGTTCTTGCAACTTGGAGACCGTCTGCTGTGCAGTATGAGGTCGCGCGTTGTCGTGCAGGAGCAGCGGAGACGAGCGATTGACCAATGCTGGTTGGAGATGCGCCAGCTTCTCCATCATTGTGCTCAGTTCTTCACAGTACACATCTGCAGTAATGCTCACCCCGTTTGGTAAGAAGCTGTGATGAATCACACCGGCGCTAGACCACCAAACAGTGACCATCACTTTTCTAGGGGTAAGTTTTCGTTTAGGGCATTGTTTAGGTGCTGAACCAGGATCCAACCAACTTGCTGAGCGCTTGCGGTTATCAAACAGAATCCATTTTTCATCGCAGGTAACAATGCGGTTCAAAATTCCTTCATTTGTGTGTCTGTTGAGCAGTGCAAGGCACGTCTCGACGCGTACTTCGCGCTGGCGATCATTGAGTTCGTGGGGCACCCATTTGTCAAGCTTTTTTACCTTGCCAATTTGACGCAAATGGACCAATATTGTTTTGACGCTAACGTCGAAAGCTGCTGCTAATTCAGCCGTAGATTGTGTATCATCAGCTTCCACAACCGCCTTTAATTCGTCATTGTCGACCAAAGTCTTCGGACGACCGCGAGGTTCATTTTTCAGGTCGAAATTTCCAGAACGGAAGCGAGCAAACCAATAACAGGTGGTGCGTTGGTTTGTAGTGTTAGCTCCGTAAACGTCGTTGATGTTGCGTGCCGCTTGTGCCGCGTTGCTGCCACGACGGTACTCATATTCCATAATTACTCGAATTTTTAACGTATCCATGATGACGAAAAAGATTGAAATGCGATGAAAATGTAACACTAATCAATAAAGAAATGACTACTTTTGGAAAAAAGAATCCATGTTTTTAAAATAAAATTAATTTGAAATTAGAATTCTTAGCCAAACAAAAATTATTTTGATTTGAAATGGCCAGTACTGCAGAACGGCAATTTCATAGGTAAAGACCTAATATATAGATTACTATCGTAACTCCTGCACCAAACGTTACATTTTAAATATTATAAAAAAGAAGTAAAGTCAAATTATAGGTAATGTCCTGTCTAAATTGGGACTAGTCTCTCCCTCTTACCCACCACTGCAACTCCTGTAAGCCAGGATCAACACTGTCCTGTTCTTAGAAATGGTCGGGGCTTGTCTAATAGTTGCTTATGTATGAGATACTTTACAAGTAACATTATTATTTCATAATGCCTTTGTTCCAGCTAAGTGAGCATGTAATATTCAAGTTGCAGTGTGTTTGACCCGCCGGGTCACCTTCATATAATAACTTGTAGGTATTATGAGGGCGAGAGGCGTACAAGTTTATTTCTAGCACTACACATTTGATCATAACAAGTTTCCGGGATGGCATCTATTTGGATAAAAAGAACGTTTTATTATAGGATATAGGAATTTTCCATGAAGAATAAAATTCCAATTGTAGCCAACAATCAGGAACTTAGCACTGTTACATCAGACTATAGTGGCATACAGGTCAGTCTTTTGTTATTAACTGACTTTGTACTAAAAACAAAATACAACTAATATTTTGTTTTTCTGTAGACGATAAAATAAAATAAAAAGGTTTTTCTTCACGTAGACTTTAGACTTTAAAAAAGCGCTTGTAAATACTCAGAACATTCTTAAACATTTATTTGACAATTAGTAGATACGATTAGGTACGTACGTACTCACTTAAATCTATAAAGACTCCATTTTATATTTAAAGAGCCGCTGACTTACATTTTTGTTCCATATATTTAGAAAAATTTCAACTTTAGCTTAAAAGTTTCTCCCTCGCCCCATTTAATAATAAAACAAAACACTTTATTTTTACAAAAGAAAATATTTTTTCAAGACCCTTTATTATAGAAACAGTCGAACAAGCTTGTCAGACTTGTCACATCACAACAGAATTAAATGAAATAAGCTTCGCATTTTCAATAGCGATTTTTCCTTCTGTCTGTAGTCATTGTCAGCTATTCTCATGCCTTGTTTGGCGTGTAATTGAATAAGACGATTGCTATCACCAGTCTGGAGGAAAAGAATTTAATAACATGCGATATAAATGTGCCCCCGAATACATCGTGTGCTGCCATTTATACGACACATCTCCACGAAGGGAACACTCGAGCGAGGCCGTATTTCCCTAACGGCCCGATATCGTTTTATTTCAATGAAATTCCAATAATTTTAAAACTTACCTACTACTTAGTGCGTCGACAGAACGCGCTATTACAGTATGAATCATGGACACAGTAGATATGCAGGTTTTATAAATTCTATAAAAAATATTCCAGTTAAATCATTTTTCTTTCCAATAAAGGCAATCAAAATGAAATAATTTAAGTTATGGCGTATGAAATCGATATATAAGTGGAATGTATTTAGTCAGTATTTTATTTGGTGAGCGCCTTTATTCATGTACCGATGCCTTTCAACACCTTTATCGTCATATAAATCGTCTAATATTAGATTTTTACTATCAAACATTAACGCAGACCAGGATTTATAAATTCTATAAAAAATATTCTAATTCAATCCTTTTTAATGCCAATAAAGGCAATCAAAATGAAATAATTTAAGATATGTCAAATGACATGGACATTTAAGTGGAATGTATTTAGTCAGTATTTTATTTGGTGAGCGCCTTTATTCATGTGCCGATGCCTTTCAACACCTTTAACGTCCTATAAATCCTCTAATATTACATTTTTACTGTCACATGTTCAGATGTGCCCGAATTTCCCCTTTCAACGTGTATTGTTTTTAGCTTGGCAAATGTGACGCTTTCCTTTAGGTTGCGGCTTTAAAAAGAAATTAATATAATGGTAACCAAACAAAACAATGTTATGAAAAGGTCATAAATAAATAAAGCCGAGAACAATGTCAGTGCGGTCACAATTAGCAAAAAAAGTGTATAGACATTTATAAGCAAAAAGGTGTAATTTATTTAACGGAGTCATTAAATATAAACTCAGGGTAATGTAATACTTTTTAATGCTCGAAGTTGAATTGATATCTTTCTTTTTGAAATGTGTTTTTAATATCTCCTAGTCCGGTACAGACCAGTAAAATTGAATTTAAGCTCGCATTCCATTTTCAATCGATTTTTTATAAACATTATGTTTACTCACTTTGCATAAAATCACTAAATGCTGATATGCACGTGGCTCTTGAAAAAATGTGCATAGTTGTCATCAGTCAAAAACATTTTTGAATTTGATCGCAAAATTTAATGCGAGATTGACCAGAAAAACGGGTATTTTTACTGGCCTACTAATAAAATGGGAAATAGAAAATCATTACCAATTCGAGGGACGCGCGTTAAATCTAATACATTACATCATAAGTCTTTTCGATACAGCTAGGGAATGGCACATTTCTATAAACGTTTTTATATAGAACAGGAGCGTCGGGTCAGATGGAACGGCCAATAAATCTGTTAAAGTGACAGTGCAGGGCGATAACACGTGATCGTTGGCGTGTGTATTTGATAATGGGTGGCCAACACCTGCCGTTGAAACTGCAAAAATGTATCGAACGCGTATTCGAATCGATCGTTGTTTTTTTTTGTGCTGGATGGGTTTGCGCTTGATCGTTTCGAATCTCGAAAATCTGCTCGATTGCAGTACCTGCTCGTAGTATGCGCCTTTGTTCAGATAAACAGATAGAGGTGTAATTTGGTGTCGTTAGTAGCTAATTCATAATTGTATGAATTTATAATAAATTCGATTGCACGTGTGGCACAGCGATTAAGACAGTCGCCTCGCCACTTCGTGTCCCGGGCTCGATTTCCGCACAGGAAAACTATTTGTGTGACACAAAAATAGTTGTTCTTACTCTGGATGTACTGTATGTCGGACAATTAGATGTTTGCCGCGACACAGGGATTCATATACACACATTAAAAAGTCTATTAATAATATAGGTTTTATTATTTACTTAGTTATTAATATAAGGTAGAATGGCGAGTAACGTGATACGGTTGATGAATATGAATAGCATTTATTTAACTAACATAGCAAAACTTGTAGAATTTTGTAAGATTAACCAAAAAAGCTATTAAAATAGGTTGTAAATGTTGTGATACAAGGTGTATATTATATACTGTATATAGACTATGATCAGCGGAAACCACTGTTAGGAACCGTTTTATATAAAGAAACAGATCAAAACCCTTAAAACTTAAGGATCTGATTAAGTGTGTATTTACAAAAGAAAAGTAGTATATACACTAGTATATCAGTTATCTGGTTGCCATAGTACAAGCTCAGCTTAGTTTGTGTGTGAATAATGTCCCATGATATTATTATTATAGTTCGCCTCTAAAAAGCTGGGTTTTCCTTGTCAGAACAAGGCGATACTTCAGGTGGGCTTATCGCCTACAATGATATAAAGGGCAAATACGACCACATATGGAATACTGCGGCCACCCCTGTGTATGGCCTCCATAGCATCAACTTCTTTCTTTGGTTCGCATTTGACGTCGCACAGTTTGAATTGTTGTTAGCGATGGGGTCTCACTGTTCGGCTTGATCCTCTTACCCTAAGGGGAGACGTGGCGTCTCGTCGACCCGTTTGCTCGTTCGGCTAACCATTATATTATATAAAAAAAATTGGATCATCAGCTCCAGTTTCAGAGAGCATGTAAAGGATGTCAGGCAGAGAAGTGTTGCCCGAAGAAAAATTAAAGGAATACGATCCGCTATGAATCAACTCCACGAAAAAACACTTGTCACTCGATTTTCAAACATATTCTGAGATTTAACAGATTTTTTCTTAATCGATTACGAGCAATTCATCATTATTTTATCGATTATTTCGTTTCATAACTTAATTTAAGTTTTCTCGCTTCATAGATGATAAATAAGAAATATGATACCAAACATGGTATATTTTGTGATTTCCTTTAGAAAAATATAACGGTTTTTTTAATCCACATTTCAACTAGTTAACTGCTGGGCCCAGAAGTTTCAAACTCCTTTATGCGCGTTATATTAAACAAAAATGCGAGTTCGTTTATTTTCTTGAAACGTTTTGTATTCTGTTATTTCTATAACATTAGTGTCCAGCAGTTTAACGAGGTTTTGGAATTTTTGATGCAAAAAAATTATCTCCTTGAAATGAGTAATTAGTCCTCTTTAGAATACCTGTACGAACAGGTATGTTAACAGAATACATTAAAAATAAATGTTAATCACAAATCTAATCTATGATTGTTCTATCGATTCCTATATACATATATCAATTTACATTAAGTTACTTATACTAAGTAAATCCAGAGTCACCATTCTCTTTTATATAATTTTATTTAATTCACTTGTTGAGTAGAATGTGGCCCTGTAACTTTTTATTTCGCAGAACGAGAGATGATATCACTTCGTTGAACAAAAGCAATAGATCAAATTCCAATTTTAATTTGTTGTCTGGTTTTGGTTGTATATTTTTATTTATGTAACTAGCTACTTATCTTGACTGTGATTATGTGGTTTTGAATGTCCAAGTACGGAAATTAAGATTTCAGATTAATTTCGCCGGTAGTACTTATTTTTTTTTTAAAAGCCAGCGCTGGCACTACTGAATCTTATTCCTGTGTCGCGGGGTACTTTACAAACATACATATAATAGACGGGCACAAAGTACATCCTCAGAATAACTATTTATGGGTCTCACAAATAGCTGTCCGGCGCGGGACTCGAACCCGCGACACGAAGCGGCGAGGCGACTATCTTAGCTGCGTTCATGTATACCAACGGCCCATGACAGGTAAAGATATCTTTTTTATTGAAATTGAGCTCATTGCTTATGTTTTGATGATATCGGTGACTGGACTGAATGTTATGAAAATTAACTGCAATCCAACAATAAATTATGATAGGTTTTGAATATTAAATATGCTTTTGTATGAATAATGATTATGGTGACCACGCCATAATCCTTATACAGTTTATTTGTTTGATCAAGTATCAACTTGATCAAACAAATAAAATGGCAAAAGTCAACTTGAGTCTGAAATAGTTACTTACAAAATTTTGTCTAATTATAATAACTGCTATCCAACCCCCAGTTTCTTTGGATTAAAATTCCAGACTTCAGGTTTTTGCTGCATCTGTGAGCTTAAAGTTTCTTGGGCTTAATATATTCAGTGACATTTTGACCCATAAGCATGCCGAAATACTAGTCTAAAGTTTTTTTCCTCTGCTGAAACGGGACTTCAAATGGACAAATATTGTTAGATAGACAAGTTCCGCATCACATAAAGGAGTGTAATCACCATTGGGCTGGAGCTTCCATTTAGCCGTTTGGCCGTCTGTACTCGTACTAAGATTAAAGATCAGGTTTTATGAGTATATCGACTTGTGATTCTGAAAAGAGATTTTTCATTATTATTCCGTTACTGCCACGTCGGCAAACAAGCATACGGGCCATGTGATGGTTAACAGTTACCAACGCATAAGTGATTTCATGTCTTAACTAAAACATGAAATCACTTATGCGTTGCCAACCTCTCCCCCATATTCGATGCGCAATAGCTCCCTTACTGTATGTAACACACACACACACGGACGCGCGCGCACAAGACCACGATATTCATACAATAAAGCTATTATTACCTGGAGCGTAGGTATTCTGCAAAATGGCATCATACATCAAGTGGCTAATAGAACACAATATACATTCAAATCAATAGTATATTATAGGAAATGTTTAAGTTTTTTCAAATTACAATCGAAGTATCAATTGTATAAAAATCTGCAAGTCATTTATGTTAAATCTCCATATATAATCAAATCTCCATCGGGTCAATTGTTCCTAAGGTTCATTTACTCTAGAATGAATGAAAGTGTAGCCCTGATTGAACGACATAGACAAAAGACTTGCATTATCCTGTAAGTGGCGTGATCCGGTGAACGCCTATTTGGATCTCTTTATATCGGAATACTATCGAAGTACGGCGATTTTTCATGAACGTGGGTAGGGATCGTATAAAACAGTCACGTATTTTTTTAGTGTCAGTGGCTTCGCAGGACTCGATCCTTAACAATATCATAACCAGGCTAAAGAAGCTCGTGAGCCCCGCGCTCTCGTTTATTGAATTTCACAGTGAAAAGGGTTCAGTGACTGTAAGCTTTAGTTTCATTGCCATAATCTTTGTAATCGATTTTTGACTTCCCCTTTAGGTTAGGAAAATTGTTTTCTATGACTCGTAGTTATTATATGACAAGCAGGATTACTGGAAAATTGGCAAAGCTTTAAATATGAAAAAAAAAATAATTTACAAAAAAAGCATAAAGCTAGCGTACTGTCTGCCGCTATATTGATGATAGTGAGGGGGTCATCTAGTAAAATATGTTTAGCCTTATCTTATCTTGGTTGAGGTGTACTTGCGTACAGCAATTCGACCCTTCAGGATCTTTTGAACTATCCGCCATTGGTTTTATTCTATCCTAGGCCTGTATGAAGTCTGCACATAATCCAGTACGCTTCTTAGGGGTAGATCCTTGTAGTTTCCTTGTTCTGGATATGACAGCCCCAGGATGGCCATTCTGTGTGTCAGACTTAATGTAATAGTAATGTCATTAAGTCCGCCTATGTACAATATTATTTGTGCAATGGAATTTAATTAAAGAGAAGTGTCAGGGTAAAATACGATTGTTTTAATTTTTTCTCGTCATCTTAAAGTACGCTGAAAATATAAGTAGTGCCTACCTATATTTTAACCCTTTTAACTTTCTAAATAAGCTGAGTCCTAAACCCTACCCACCTCACCAAAAAAAATTAAACGTGTCGAGCACTTAGCAGAATCAAATTAATAGGAACGGTATAGTTAAAACAAGGCAGTAGTTAAACAAATTTGGTGGAAATAACTGGAAACTGGAGCGAAAAGAAGAATTTTCTAGAACTTTGTTGTGTTCCAACGGAAGTAATTGATTTTAATTCCACTGGCAGCACGTTGAAATGCAACCGAGCGTAAATGAAAAATAATTCTCTCATCCCAAGTTGCAAGTTAAATAGTGAGCAAACTGAGTCGGCTGAACGTAAAAATTTCCTTAAATATGATTGATTAAATTTCCTTGTTGACCGGCTATAGTGGAAATCCTTGGGGGAGGCCTTTGTCCAGCGGTGGACGTCTTTCGGCTGATATGATGATGATGATGATGAAATTTCCGTGTTTAGTACCAAAAGATTACTATAGACTTGTCAGAATAATTTTCTTAATATTATGCCTAATAATGAAGAACTCAAAAATCAGCATTGCACTATTCTTTTAATACTAAAATAAACATATGGTTATGATTTAAGCTTATCTGTTTCTTTAAAGACAATCGGGTTTTAATCTTATTTCAAACAGAGACATACAAAATGAATCTTTAATTATTTCCGCAAAAATATACAACTCACAATTACTCTTATTCTAACAAATCAGAATGATGTTTATTGAAACATTTTATGGATTTTATACTTTACCCTATTTTGTAATTCCTTTCAATCCTTGACCACTGTAACTTCTGTTAGATTTGTTTATTCTGTCAACAGTGGCACTCACACAAAACACTACGGGCACTGAGATTCACAGTGCCACTACCTTTAATACTCAGGTTCTTTTATGACTGTCAACTAGATAGACGTCGGAATTATATACGTTATATATAAATTTCAGCTTATAGAGAAGAAATCCTTCATTAACAATACTATATATAAACTACTCATCACGAACTATGAATTTGAGTCATAGCGTAGCAATGTCGAATTACTACGTAATTAGCTACGCGGCTACGGCATCACGGCCTGCCTTTGGAATATAATACTAAGTATGTATTGCAATCTTAGCCTTAAGTTGTTTATTAAGTCTCACTACCATGAAAACACAACACCGAATAAGGTTGGGGTATATAACGTAGCACATATCACAAATCCTTTGTTAACACATAAATACCGAATAGGAGTACCCATTAGGTCTTCAGGTCTCCGAAATAGATTGATGAGTTCGTTTGACGTCGTCATTAGGTCTCGGTCTGAACCCGCGTTTTTCCTGCTGTCGGCCCGTCTAGATAATTGGACCGAATGTTTTCGCCCGCTCAGTCTAATGACTGGCAGTTTTGTTTACCAAAGGGACACGCCGGCTTTTATTGAGCCGTTTGCGTTTAGCCCCTGAACAATTGGTGACTGGTTATATATTTTTTACTTTTTTTAACATGAATGGCTGGATTTTTATGTCAATAGAGTTATCTGTAGCGAACATGTATGAAATGCATTTATGTTGGAATATTATGATAAATGTTTTATTAATTTTAGTAATGGAAGCGTCTTATTAACTCTATTCATAATTAGATGTTTGGTATATTTGGTGCTATCAATAATTATAAATATGACTTTGAAGTCTATATACACCATAAAACATGGTATTCACATACCAAGGTATGTAGTCCCAGAACAATCAATTATTAAAATCTTAGTTGTATAGGTAGTTTAATAGAATAATAATATATCAAATTTTCCTGTATCGACCCAAAATATAGACTATGTTGACTTTGTTTATATAACCACTACTAACACACACTATAAGTAAATATATAACCACTGCATTATCTATAACCCCATAATTTCAATTAGATTCTCCATTCAACGATAAAATATTTGAGTATTTCCTTCAATACCCTTATAGACGTAAAGCTATACACTCATTACTTACCGAACAAGCTTCCGAAACCATAAGAATCTAAATGCTTCCTAAAACTACTCGAAAGCGAAAATACCAATATTGCTGATAGACACTCCAACCGAATCGAAAATTCGTACAATATGTGTGAGGAAAGTATGTAAAAAGGATCTCTTCCACTGTGCCAATCTAAGTGATTGAGTGATACTAAAATATGTAGGCTTTTAACAATATTATTATTACACCTCTGATGATGATTTTTGGTACGACCGGTTTCGATCATGGCGTCCACTTCTACCCCTACTTGGTACGGCGTTGATGTACCCGAAGATGGCTACCAGAGCTGATGAAGGTCTACTACCACTTTTCATTGTCATGTTTGTAAGTGAATAAATGTGATGTAAAAGTGTCATGTTCTAAAATACAAATACACTCGTCTAGCCCTATGGTCATATCCATTATAAAAATATCCGATCAACTTGAGAACCTCCTCATTTTGAAGTCGTTTAAAATATATAATAATTTACCAAAAAATATCAGTGACAAAAACTATACCAATATGTATTCCAAAATTAAAAAGCCATTAAAAAATCTTTTGACAATAAGACACTCATTAATTGACTAAACTTTAGACTATTTTTCAGGACCTGACCTTAATTTCATAAATATACAGACATGTTTTATTCTACATGCGTATTTGATATGTAAAACTGCAACATTGTATTAAAATTCTAAGTATCGGTGTAAAATCAGTGCTATTAAATTAATTAATTATTTTATAAAATATAAACTACTAGCTGCGCCCCGCGGTTTCACCCGCGTTAAAGTAGTTTTGGCGTAAAAGAGTAACAAACATACATTTCGGTTTTGGTAGTGCACGCCGGAATAGCTCGCAAATGGTAGATTTTTCCTACTTACTTGACACTTATCGTCATATTTTGGACAATTCACACAATATCTTTATAAATTTTAGCCTATGTGTTATTCTGATGTATAAGCTATATTATTCTAAAGTTCCATTCAGTAGTTTTTACGTGAAAGAGTAAAACACATCCATCCATACTTACAAACTTTCGTGTTTATAAAATTAAGTAGGATTATTTTATAATTATAAAATGTTTGGCTATAGGTATTTATTTTTATATTTATATCGTTTTATTTCTTTTTAGCTCTATCTAAGAATGATATACTATTACGTAACTTAAAAATTATACCCAAATAAGCTGTCTTTCTCTCTCCTACTAAACTGAAGAAGCATGTTGCTGTGCCCGACGAGGTTATAATTAATGTTATGAAACGCAATAAACTATTGAATATTTGGTGTTAAACGCTAATCATACGTAAAATTTAACAATTATTACACCCTAGTTCAACTCCGCAGTATTTTCTGCGTGTGAGTAGAGGAGTATCCACTGCATTTTCAACCTTCCCTAATAATTTAAATGTACTAGAGGTAGTAACTATTATTTAAAATTGGTTTAAAACCCTATCAGTACTTTTCTATGTAAGCGATCATAAAAAGATAATAGCTTTAACCTACAACCTAATACCTGACAATCACATGAATAAATTACTATCGTTTATTTTTATTAAAAACATAAAAGCCTTATGATTTTATTTGGCCATAAATTTGTTTTTTAGAAATACATTAGGGTACGTATTAGTTTGTAATTTAACGCTATCGCTTTAGTTCATTTCGTTATCTACGTGTTTTTACGTAGGGTGAGTCACGAGCCGATATATTTTGCTGTCCATCGGTGCGTCACTACACGAGACCGATAGATTGATCACCGTGTAAATGACGTCCTCATTCCGATCCACTGTGTCTAAGGCTTGACCAACAATTTTATTTACTCTCATTATTGTTTTAAAACGAACGCGGCAGCTCTTTTCGCATGTAGAAGGTGGTGTGAACGCAATTCAATTCCTAATAAGGGTATAATATATATTTTTAGTTTATAAGTGTAGGTAACGTTTGTTGTAACATGGATTGTATATATTGGAAATAAATATGTATATAATATATACACCTTATACTAAATTCAAATTTATTTGTCCATATTTTTAAAAATAATGTAGAATTCTACCAACCCTTACTCTTATTATATATATAATTGTATGGTATTGACACACATACCCACACTAACATAAAATTTATCTTAAATCTACACTTAGTAATCGATTTAAGATTTTATATTTTCGAACCACTTAATTACTTTGTTTTCATATATTATAATATTAAAATTCATAAATTTATAATATTATGTAGAGACATTATTCACAAACGGGCATCTGATCGCAAAGTAAGCAGAGTTTGTGCTATGTAAAACAGATAATTGATATACTACATATTATATATACTACATTTCTTTTGTAAATACATAATTATTTAGATAATTACAACCAGACTCTGGACTCTGGAAATGCACAGAAATATCTGTCCTGGGAATCGAACCCACGACCTATGACGTTAAAGGCAAGTATCTACCATCCACGCCAACTGGCTCGTATATATATACACACATCAACACAATCTAGGGATATTGAACATTTCATTGATTATCTAGAAAACTATAAACATTTTGTTATGACTGTAAATGGAAGAATTAAAGATAATTTCATGGCCGATATTTAAACATTAACAACACGATGCGATTTTGTTTTTCTAATTAATAAAAGTCTTAAATTAATTAAGCCATAGAAAATTACTGAGTGAACAAAAACATTTTATTCTTATAAAATTATTCAATCGAATTAAATGAATAAAAATCTTACCAAATCTGATAATCAGTAATCGGTATTTCCTCCTCTAACATTAATCACACAGCGGCAACGATTTTCCATACTTAAAATTAAGGTGTCAATGTCTTGCTGGGGTATGCAGTCCCAAGTTCTTTTTAAATGTTCGAAAAGTTGTTCTTCTGTTGTCAAGTTGGGCGGAAAATCCCTCAATGCTCTTCGCTGTAACATGTCCCAGGCGTGTTCAATTGGGTTTAAGTCTGGCGACTGTGGAGGCCAATCTAATACCTGAACATCGTGTTCTCGAAGGGCGGCCCTCACCAGCCGCGCTGTATGGGAAGGTGCATTGTCATGCATGAGCTGAAATTCTTGCCCCGTTAGGGCCCTGAGCGGGACAATGACACGTTCTACTACCTCCTCACGGTATCTATGGGCAGTCATGCTGCCCTGAATCCAAATGAGTTGGGTTCGTCCGCCGATTCGTATTCCTGCCCACACCATAATTGTCCCGCCTTGGTAAGAGTGGACCTCCTGTGGATGTCGGAGACGGCTGACCCTGCCTGGAGTTCTCCAAACGCGTGTTCGTCTCGAATCTGGATGAAATCCATAGCGGGACTCATCAGTGAACAGCACCAATGACCATTGTTGATCACTCCATGTCAAATGTTCTTGAGCCCATAAAAGTCGCCTACCGCGATTGCCACGTCGCAGCGCTGGGACTCGTAGCGGTCTGCGAGCATGAAGACCAACTTCATGCAGCCTCCTTCGCACGGTTTGGTCGCTCACCAGCAGCTGCTGACCCTCCTGGAGCCTTTGCACTAGTTGCATCGCTGTGATATTGGGTAGTCTTCTGGCGGTCATTTGGAGAAATCGATCCTGTCTCTGAGTGGTAACACGATATCTACCTGTGTGCCGTTCTGCCACATCTCCAGTAGCGCGATAACGTGACCACAGCCTGGATACCACATTTTGGCTTGTGCCCAGAGACTCAGCAACGACGCGTTGAATAGCACCGTTTTGTAACATGCCAACTGCCCGTAACATTTCATCTCGACTCAAATGATGGCGTGGCATGACGCTAAAAAGCTTACACAACCAATTGAGAAAAGAAAATAAAACAATTTATCAGGTTTTCTTCAATTAACACGCAAAAAAAATTTTAATGCAACTTCTTGAAATTAGATACAACTCAAGATTGCGCTGTGCTTTGCGTGTTTTCATTTGTTTCTCATTTTAATTTTTAAATTTTGAATAAAGAATAGACAAGGTTTAAATCTGTAAATAAACTTTTTAAGGAAACTAAATAGGTTTTAAACAATAAAGCCATGTTTGATTTCAAAATAACGTATCCCTAGACTTTGTTGATGTGTGTATATGTAGATATTTTTACAATTTTCTTATTCTTCCTCTCGTAGTATTAATTACCCTCATCTAAAAATACGGTCGGTTGAGGAAGTAATTATGAAATTGATTCTTCAAATATCTTACTCATCTTTAATGTTAAGCTTATTGTTATAATAGACAAACACTTTATATAAGCTTTCAAGAAGTGATCGTACTGTGAAGCTATTTTTGTAATGTTAATAAACTGATTTTATGTCTATTTTATGCCCCCTGAAATATGCACGTAAGATTCGATAAGCTAGGTAATTTCTGGGTAATAATATCCAAATAATTTCCACACTTTTTAAAACACTAGATTAGCAAGATTAGCAATAATGATCTTAGCAAAAATAATCAAAAGAAAATCCTGTATTTGGTTTTAGCACTGTTCCCAACAATGCTTAGATTCATTTAGCAATGTTCGTTGTTTTTAAATATTATAGTTGTTTTTATACCACTTATATTTCAATTATTAATATATATATATGTTTTGTGCAAGTAATACAATATAATAAATACCTCTTGGCAAGTATTTTAATGTATGATTTATTCTGGAACCGAAAATACGTACACCCATATTCTGAACAGTCACCTGTCATTATTATTAGCAAAAGGAAACTGCTTAAATGCAGGTTCAACCGGAATTATTTTTAAATCTTCTCATTCATATCCACGTCAGTAACTGATATGACTCGTGGTTCGAACCATTAAGGGGGTGCCCCTTGGTGAGGGCTTAGACCCATGCTCACCTCCATTGACCGGTGAAGCATTTCAAAAATGTTAGCTGTTTTGATGTTTTGATATATATGTAGCGTGCAGCCAGGTTGTTTTTAAAATATTATTTACCAATACATTTTACAATATATATGTATATAATATATTTAAATTATGTATAAATAATGGCTTTTCAACAAACATCGATCAGCAGTTTTTATATACACCCAAATATTCGCATAGGCGACGTTTTTCGTCATGCGCAAGTTATACCAAAATATTATGCAGCATTAGCCTTATATATGTTAGCAATAGCAAAGATGACATATAGCAATGACAAAAAGCACCAAAGACATTTCAGGGGAGCTAGCAGAAATTAATCTTTGAGTCTTGCTACATTTTCAATACTCATATTTTGCTTAATTTTTTGTTGGCTATCCCGTACAATTATACTAATGAATCCGACGTCGGATAAGATTTTTTGCCAACCAAAGTTGTTATGTAAAGAACCGAATTCGGTTATTTAAGATCAAGATAACAGGAGGATTTGTCTTGAGTTTGTTTTTGTTTTTATTTTGTCATGACGCCCGCCTTCGCTATTCATCTGGATTTTAAGATTATTTTTTATGTTTATTGTTTGGTCTGTAAATTGCGGGTGACAAAAAAGCTTCGAGCTGTTTCTCACTGCAAACTGAGTGTTAGAATAGAATATGTCCGTTCTGTTAACGCCAGTTGTTTGAACGGCTTTTGTTAAAATTTTCTCGTCAGCTGCTAACGTTTGGTATGACATGGTAAATCTCATTCTGGTATAGAAGCGTCACTCAAGGCAAACCTGCCAGTAACGTTTTCGAAGAATTATTGTTGCATGACAGTTTAGCCGAGCGAACGAAGTAGGATTTGAACAAAGTGGTGGGCAGCAAATTAGATTTCTTTTTTGTGAAGTGTAGGCCGGTCTGACCGTGATGTGTACCAACTTTAATTACATATTGCAAGCTTTTTAAAGTTAGCTTTTTAAACTTTTTACAGTTTCTAGTGTAAATAATCCCTGTATTTCGGAGTGCTTTACTAACAAATAATTGACGGACACATATTACACTCGGACTCAGGATCATCACACAAATTGTTGTTCTGCGCGGGCATCGAACCCGGGACGCGAAATGATGAGGCGACTGCCTAAACCGTTGCGCAATACGTGTAGTTTTTAATTTAGTTAATTCTTAATTAGATTCATAGGTCTCAACGTACAAATAGAGTTGAAATTAATGTCCAATACCATTATATCATTAATAATATACGCACAAGTATATTTCATAATAAATGGTTTACAATGCCTGCTATAATATAAAATGCCAGTATGGCATATTAAATTATATTTCATATGCCATACTGGTATTTGCCATAATTTCATTAGAAATAACGCTTCAGTTGCCATAATCGTGAAATGACTTTCTCTAATTCCGTTGGTCATAATCGAACAAGTGTCATACTAATTTAAATCCATAAATGTATATTATTTTTAAATAATTTTCGTTTTCAATTATGCCATTTTCCATAACTTTTATTCACCATAATATAAATAAAGATAATTTAGTAAATAATTTAGGAGTTTAATCTAAAACTAAACCTCATATGGCGTCTATTAACTAACCTCGACGGAGCCCCGCGAAGCGGGGCTTCTACTTCTGGGTGGGTTAAAAATAAAAACCACGATGATTATGGGATTATGGGAAGCACTGTACATTAGATCCCGTCGATTTTTATATGGTAGTATTTTTTTTAGGTAGAATATAGTGTTATATTAGTGTTTTTTGGTCAGACAACTTTGTTACTCTCTGTACCATCCTCACCCCTTTTCACCAACAATAGTGTATCTGCGCTAAATGGTCGCAGTTCTGACCTAACCTAACCCAAATTATTTCATAAAAGTACATTTTTGCAGAACTATCGTGATACGCGCTCTCGACTACTAATAGACGTGTAATAATTAAAAATATCCATATGAAAATTACACTTAACGATTTATTTTCTCAAAAACTATGCAGCTCCTGTGTTTGCGATTTTGTATATGAGTATATATAAACAATAACTATATGCAAAAAAATATGAAGCTCCAAATCAACGGGACCTACTGTAAAGTTGAGCCATATTATGTATTATTTTCATAATTATATCAAATTTTGATTAAGTCTAGAGTCGATTATGAGATGTGTTACTTATGGAAACTAATTAATATGATATATGTTGTTATAGAAACTCATTTTATGGCAAATAAAAGTTATCACTGTTGAGTTGTTAAGGCAAACGTTATTAGTATAAATGATAATAGTGCAAGTAAATATTATGATCGGGGACGATTAGGGCAAACAATATTAGTGCAAATGAATTTATGGAAAACGAGAGAATACCATAATAAATGTCGTTCAACAATGTCATGATTGGAACTATATTTATTATTCTATTAATAAATACTTAGTGCTGATTCCATCGTAACTGCAATAAAAAGTTTATATGATGCAAATTCACGTTAGTATTCAAGCTTTCAGAAACTTGGTACTTAGAAGTACACTGCCAGCGTTCTCCCTATGACTTTATTAAACTCAAGCGCATGTCTAACTGACCGACTGACGCTTTATGTTACGTGACTGTGTTGCACAATTCAACATGTTCCTGAAAATTCTCCATCCCAAATTCCGAGCGCATCTCAACCAAATAAAGAAAAAAATAGCCTCGGCCTTTGTACCAATCCGCCGAGTGTTCCGAATAAATTATGTTGATGAAACTTTTAGTTTGAGTGTTATACTCTTAAGTCGCTCCATTTGTTTAATAATCATTAGATATTAATCGAAAACCTCTGCCATACAGCAAGTTATGTGTAGCTAGTGAAATGGCCATTAAGTATCCTTTACCCGAAAGATTAGCCCTATCTGAAAAGGAGATATTTACATTAGAATTTTTATTTGGACTTGTCGTATACAAGATGTAAATAGTATTAATACTTAGAGAGCGTCATCTACTTATGAAACTGAACAGCTTAATGTCCTACACGATTTTATTATACAAGTCAAAACTATGTGTAAAGTTAATAGTGTTGGATACTTAAGCCTAGTCTTGTAGGCTTAAGTATCCAACACTTATTAACTTCACACATAGTTTAAAAAATAACTAATATTAAGAAGGTCATAACTTATGTATGTATATAGAGAATAAAGTTAACTACTAGACTACATTAAAGTTTAAACCTGTATTACATCCTTTGTGGTTATGGCGTAATTGTGTTTTGGGTTCGTTGATCACACAGTACAACTACTTGTGTGGGGCCCATATATATGTAGTTGTTTCGAGTCTGGAAGTGCTTGGTGGTAATTTTTGTAACCACTAAGATACTTGTCGCCGCTTGGTGTAGTTCGTAAATACTTGCCTTTCACGCCGTAGTTCGTCGGTTCGATTCCCAGCCATGACAGATATTTGTGTGCACGAGCATCGCTGTTCATCCTGAGTCTGGGCGTAATTATCTATATAAGTATGTTTATTTACAAAAGAAATAGTAATATGTAATATATCAGTTATTAGATTTCCATATTACAAGGTCTGCTTAGTTTGGGATCTGCTTAGATGGCCCTAAGTGAATAATATCCCAGGATATTATTAATATTTCACATGGTGGCGGACAAATTAACGCATAGGGAAGATATATACGAATAGCCAAAGTTCAGGTCAAATAAAATGATTAACTTTATACCGCTATTTTACGGTTATTAAACCGTACCATTATTGGCGCTTCCCATAAAATGAAACTGGAGACGCATTAATTCAAGTGCAACACGAAAAATGCATTAGTGGGTTGAATCGACCATTTGTCATTGTCCTGAAAAATAGCGTTGAATTTAAGGGTAGTTGGAATGTGACTTTAAAACTTGGACAAAGAGTGAATAGGGATTATAGGTTGCAAAAGTCAATATACTACAAAGCGAAATAATGTTATAATTGTAGGTAGGTAGATATTGCAATGCGTTGATTTGTGTGGTTCCCGGCCCAGAAAATATCAAAGCTACTACATACCATTATGTTCGTGTCGTAAAGGGCTAAGGGACTCGACTAAGGGATACACCAGTAGTCGGGCAGCAACGCCATCTCTATACATAGTCACCCCTCATTGAGGTCGCAAACTCCCATGCCAAGCGCGGTGACTACGGCAACTCCTCCAAATGTCACCGTTATAAACATCTTTTGTCTTTATCGTCAAGACTAAGCTTCGAGCATTTTAAATGCTCGAAGAGACTAAGAGTATGATCTCTCTGTAGTTGGTCGTACTCTACAGTGGGGTCCAAAACATGATTATCATTAGCTTCATAATAAAAAAGTAGTATTTGGAAAACACTACTTTATAAACTATATACACATATGTATTTTCAAAAAATGGTGTATATGTAGTATATCAGTTGTCTGGTTTCCATAATACTATAGTTTGGGATCAGATGACGGTGTGTGAATAATTGTCTATTATTATTATCACATATCATTAAGTCATCTGCGAATATAGTTAAATTTATGGAATCTGTTATCATATCATTAATATAGTTTGTAACACGTACAATGGTGGGACAAGATGATGATGATAGTTTGCAAACATGTTTTGTATTTATCGTCAAGACTTAGCTTCAAGCATTTTAAATGCTCGAAGAGACTAAGAGTAATGATCTCTCTGTAGTTGGTCGTACTCAACGTGGGCTTCAAAACATGATTATAACTTTCTTTAAATGTATACATATATGTAAATCTGTAGGAAATTCGTTTGTGTACATGGAAAATAATTCCAAAAAATAGCCACGGTGTTAAAGGATAACCAATAGAACTAAGAGCGGAAACCATACCCACTAGCACATTGGTGGGACAAGAAGATGATGATGATAGTTTGCAAACCTCGTTTGTCTGTATCGTCAAGACTGAGCTTCAAGCATTTTAAATGCTCGAAGAGACTAAGAGTAATGATCTCTCTGTAGTTGGTCGTACTCTAACGTGTGCTTCAAAACATGATTATCACTTTCTTTAAATGTATACATATATGTAAATCTGTAGGAAATTCGTTTGTGTACATGGAAAATAATTCCAAAAAATAGCCACGGTATTAAAGGATAACCAAAATTTGGGGAAATTTAACAGATTAGGGTAGCTTAGTGTGCTGGCATCTGTACGTTGCCAGCCCACGCTGCTTCTTCGGGTTCGTGGTGAAATTAGTATCTACATTCAATTAATGAATTATTCTTCACTCTTTATATTACACGTATAAATTCTGAAGGATTGATATATGTGTGATGAGCACGAATATTTTGTTTCTGAGTCATGGATGTTTTCTATGTATTTAAGTATTTATCTATCTATATAAGTATGTATATCGTCGCCTGGTACCCATAGTACAAGCTTTGCTTAGTTTGGGGCTAGGATGATCTGTGTGACATTGTCCCTAGATATTATTTATTCACAGATTAGTAACTTCAACAAAAATATTATTAATATGAAACCAAACACTAATTTAAAAGAAGAGGTAATCATTATTTTATTTTCTTGACAACAGTTAGTGATTTAATGAATTATATACGAATGACTTTTGACCAAATTTATTTCATACGTGTCTTATTTTTGTAGTACCCAACCATTATCTTAAGCAGTTACTCGTAGGATTTTTATGTTTTATTCTAGATATTTCAGGAAGTCAATTTGAAATATTTTTTTGATAATATTGGCTTGTTCAATTTTAACTATTAGTAACATTAAAGCTAAACTACTATAAAACGTTTTCAATAAGAGTGAAACTGTCAACTTACACACTACACTTAGATAAGGAATAAATATATCAATTTACTAGCGATCCGCTGTCGCTCCGCGCAGATGGTAAGTCATTACCAGCAGCCATTGACACTCGTAACAACGCATTTAAAAAGGTATAGGCTCGCTTCTTGAAGCTTGTCATGTAATACTAGATTGGAACTACAATAGCACTACATTGATCGCAGATTTGCGACTTAAGGCATTGTGGTATTAGTAGGAGCTGCCCGAACGTTGCCCAGCCGAGTTGGATTCTACAATTGACCTCCTTTGCGAAGTTATATCTACCTAGTTGGATGGTCTATCCTAGGTAAATATGTTGTACATTATTTTATGTATCTTCTATAGATTTCGCAGTGCACGCCATATTATAAAGACTTTTGTGGGCTGAATAAAATACATAACATGTTGCTCGCTGATAATGTAGCTTCTATAGGTTTGAGAAGTGTTAAATTTAGTAAAGTTTTTGAGTGTATCTGTTAACGGAAATGTATGTAATCCGTCATTGTATACAATTCCTAGGAAATGTATGTAATTCCTAAAATTGCACGGAAATGTGTGAAATAAATTATATTATACTTACACATTTCCTAGGAAATCTATACATTTCCTAGGAAATCTATACATTTCCTAAATAGCAATCTGAAATGTAAAACATTTAAGATATTGGTGGGTACGCGGGGACAGCGGGACGAGGGGAGGGTATTGCTTCGCCTGATCCGGCGATCGCGCAGTGCCTTGCAAAGACTACTATACAAGTGCCTTGTAAACTGTCAGTGTGTCCGCACGTCGCTATTGTTCAAAAATGGCTGCCGAATCACGCATCGCGCTTATGAAAGAGCGATTTTATAGGACTTTGGCGTCATTAAGAATATTAACAAACGCTAAAAACACTGTTTTATTGAAGCTGCTTGTGTTTTATTACAGAAAGCATTTACTTTATACATTTCCTAATACGATATCGGAATTATATACAATTCCGAGGAAATTTATACATGCATTAAATAGTTTTTCAAACGATATTTTATACATTTCCTAAGTAGTATCGGAATTGTACACATTTCCTAGGATTTGTATACAATTCCTTGATTTCATACATTTGCGGTAACATATCCATTACAATCATTTTTATCTATTCTATTTTTGTATTATTGTGTATGTAGGTATATAGTTAAGATTAGGGGCAAAAAACTTATGTTTCATTGCGTACAATACGGAAAGGCATATAATACTTTTATTAATTTCGGGTTCTTGAAATGATCTAGAGATATTTTTTTAATTTGGTTTCAAGTTTCAGTCTACCTTCTGAAGAACAGGAATACTGATAATAATTCTCTTAAATGGAGCGTTGACAACGAAGTTTGCTTAGTCAAGCGAGAGAACGATTGAAAAGCAGTTCATTTGTAAAATAGAACTGACGTCACCATTGCCAATATTTAAAGGTAGGTAGGTACGCTAAAAACAAATTCAGTAGGGCTTCATAAGGACATTTATTTCAATATTATATTTCATAAATTACACATTTATTGTCAAAGTCAACGTAACGTTAGCACAAGATTTCGAGATAAGTTTGAAACATAATGTATATCCATAAATTGAAATTTCTAACAATATTCTAGTCTTATATTAAACTTATACTAATCAGTTAAATATTTCAGTATTCCATATTACCTTATCATTTTTGATCTAGATAATAAGAATTGTAAGGATCTTACTTATCTAAGATATAGCTCACACTAAGTTCAACGAGATAAATTAGGATTGTGATAATGGAAAAGAATATGGGAATTTCTTTACAAAAGTACACACAATGTATATTTTTTTTTATAAAATATAAGTTTATATATAATATAATGAAGAAACATAAACGTAGTAACTTGTTTTAAGAAGAGAATATAATATAAACTGTATAAACTATAACACATGTTGTGCATGTAACAAAGATGTACCGGTTCGTGGGTTCGATTCCTACCCGTACTTAAATTTATAAAACTCATTTTCAGGATGTCTGAAAAATATATATTACATTTTATTAAGTCGTGCAATAAGTTTAAACCATGTTATTTCCTACCGATTTGATATTAATTTCCTATTTCAAATATGAATCCTTTGTGACTTTGTGCGTTAGTTTGTCACTAAGGTATATCATCTACTAATGATAGCGATTTAAAATTTGGAACAGTTTGAAATATTGCTCTCCTCGACATTATGAATAAAATTGTGCGATTTATACAACAAAAGCTTTGGAGATAAGGAGCTTATCCCCAAAGGTTTTAAAGCTAAATATTTTTTATTTTGACAGTTTGATTATACACAAATTGAACGATATTTTATACTAGCACAGGTTTTTAAGTGCTTAACAAATAAACTTATTTGGTCTAGATTTTAGAGATTTTACAATGCTACACTACTTTCGATGCACGAATCTGATTCATATAGTCAATAATTCCTATTCTTTAAGACTTCTATATTCATTGTAGAAAACGGAGGTTAAAACTTTTACACGACTAAGTAAACAACCTGTATATAAAGGGTTTTAGGTAATTAGGGTTCACAATTTATGAAAAAGAAATGGTTGTCCAGAATAGCAATTATATAGTAACACATAGACATATCAATAAATTTACAAAACAAAAGGGTTGTTAACAACAATTTGAAAAATCATGAGAACAAAGTTACATGTATGACCTTGTCAAAAATTGCAATCCTAAGATAATATAACCCACATATTATTTAAGTCAAAAATAAATTAATTTTAACGACATTTCTAACAGTTTGGTGTTAAAGGTACACAACCAGTCGCGCACTTTGTTTGTCTGTTCGAATACTAAAAAAAAGACACAGTTATCGTAGAAAAAGGCATAACGCTTTTTTCTTACGTTACGTCAAATTTTAAACAACCATTTTTGACGGTGGTCACTAATTACCTAACGCATTGCATTGTATAGAATTCTTTTATTTACGTTTACATGTTCACATTCATTTAAGAGAAGATTGTGTTCATACCCCAGACTATTTGTGTTAGAAGTTTTATAACAAAAACAACAAACTGCAATTGTGTCTGACAATGTGACTATTAAAGTCAAACAGAGTTGTAAGAAATTAAACATTAAATTACATCTTTTGGATATACTCTACAGTTTTTCAAATCTAGGTACATCTGAATATGAATACAGAGATAACACCGTGGTTTTTCATATAGTTACTGGATTAATATTATTGTTAATTTGAATTGAAAATATTTTTATACAAAATTTGTATCATCTGTATGAATGTAGTTTTTTGGTTTGAAGTTATTTTAGTCAATACAATGTAATTCATAAAAATAAAGCATACATAGCTTCAGAAATAGAAACACATGGTGGTGCCTTAAATAATCACAACGATTGTTTCTTAATAACCATTCTACAGTGGAATTGAAATAAAATTACATTGTAGAATTTTATTACGTAAAGTTAGTTAGTAAGATTTATTTGTAAAACACCAACAACCTCGCAGGAATAGATTATTAAAATCATAAGCAACCACTTTTCTTCTACGAGTTCGGAAATAACTCAATACATGAAAAAAAAAATTCGATTTTTTTAATGTACTGTCGTCACATTTGTAGGTCTATGTTTCATTCGTAAACGAAAGAACGACGCGTGAACGAAGCGGTGGCGGATCCCGCGCGTCTTTTTGCTATGCTCGTAGAGTTATAAACATTCAAGCGGGAAATTAAATATACTTATTTTTGTATGAAAATGAAATCTGATAAATTATCAAAAGTTGTAGAACAAAAGTTGTTGCTTATGGTGTTAACTATCTAGAACTGCGAGGTGTTTTAGAAGCAACCTATATACGCAAATAAATGAACCGAATTAAATTCATACATGTGTATAGTTATCATGTAACCATTTTTTTAAAACGTATGTATATATCGTAGAACGGTTAATAGTAAAGCGTACAATTGTGGCGAAAGATGTTGTGTGAGGAAGTATTGGTGTGCATGGGAGGCGGCCGGACGTGGAAAGTTGCGTGCTCGCTGCCAAGCCGCTCCGGACACCATGGGTTCCTCAGCGCCAAACCCGTTCATGCTCAGTTCTAATCCTGTGGAAATTGTATCATCAATAATTGTAAAGTGGTAACAGAACCTTTGGAAAATTTCAAAAATCCCTTACTATCCAGTGTTAATCAAATCTATAGGCAAAAACATCCTATATTACTTATTGGTGACTGTAAAACGGACAATTTATAAAATATGTTAGTCTAAACCTACCACAGGCTTTGATGATCACAGTTCTTTTTTTATTTTTAAATGAACGGCAAGAGCTAGTAGTACCTTATTACGCGGTCTACACGTAGAGGGATGTCCGATCAAGTGTTCAAAATGTTATCATGTTTTAGAGAACACTGTTAGTTCAGTTGATTTAGTTGCTTAAACTGTTAGTCCAGGCTGTATTCATTCGACAATAGTTACTTATCGTATGGGCGGTAGTTACCCTAGTATCTGAGTTTTTCAAGCCGCCCAATAGGCCTCTGATATGGCTTAACGACCACAACTGGGACGGATAGCTTAACGTGCGCTCCTAATCACGGAGACGCTCAGAAATTAAACCACTTCGGTGGTCATCTATCTATGGATCAACCGCGAGCCTAGTTATGTAACTTCACCGATCGGACCAGAGAGAGCATCTAGCTATGGGCTATATATGCTATGTTAAAAATTTACTTGGCAGCTCCATCAGTTCTGACAACTTTCTACAAATAAATAAAAAAATCTTATATTTCAGAACTTGTTCGCCCTCTTAAGTATAAAAATTACTTATATAGTAAAATCTCACGAGTTACGTCATCTATAATTAGTAAACCGAGTGCTAACTAAATAGTACTACTGTAATAGTGCATGTCCAGTTCAGAAGTCCGTATTCTAATTAGAAATGCTATACGTATCCTAAACTAGAGGCTAAGTTGAGCTAAGACATATAATGACATTGGCCACTTACTATGCAAACTGACTTGGCTCTCCATCTTTCCTAGCGCATTGACGGAGGCACACACATAAGTTCCGTAGTCGGCCGGCGCCAGGGACTTGATCGTCAAGTTTATCCACAGTGAATAGTCGTTCGTTATAGTTTCTGATACACGAAGTTTCGGGTTTTCACTTAATTTGTCGCTTAAGAGCGCTGCAAATTAAAACAAAATATATTAGATAGTGAGTATGAGTTATTTGGTAGATATTTTAGTAGATAGACCACTTTATTCTTTGCATTTTCATGGTCCTAAGCCCATGAAAGTATGAAAGAAAAATTGAAACTACTCTTACAAATAACTTCAGGTCAAATCTGATAAAATGATAGGTGAGTAACTTGCCAGTATATGGCACATAGAACAAGCGTTGCTGATACGTAGATATCCGCGTAGGTAAAGGCGCGCTTCGTTCGTGTGACCATACAAGCAATTTCGACAGTAAATACCTTAATCGTTAGCAATAACTTTCTTTTTTAATACTATGTATATTAAAATTTGATTAAGTTTATTTTTATGGATTGTTGCATGTGCGTCTCAGAACCACGATGTGGTAGCCCCGTGCATCGTGGGTGCGATTCCCATTCGCAATTAAATGTGTACAATTCATTTTACAGATGCCTTAAACTTGAGTTTATTTTCCCAAATTTGCGCACAAAAAAAAAGTTTTCCTGTATTTCTTAATCTAAGAACATTTATAGAAACAAAAATCTTAGTATCTTTATTGTATTCCATTCATCTGACATTTCATAACAAAGTAATTACTATGAAGTGAGTGTGCAGCTTGCTAAATATACTACCGTAAATCCAGAAATGGAAACAATGCCACCGAAAATTTGTGACTGTAGGTAAATGAATAATAATAATAATATCTTTATTCAGTAAGTACTTAGGTCTAATTAACAATTTCCATCTGTACCTGAACTAGGCTTGACGCCTGTATCTCAGGCAACAGTGCTCATTCTCCAATTCATGCAGTTATACTGAATTACTACTAACAAAAAGAAACTTTTAAAAAAATTTAAATAATAAAGGAAAAAGAAGAAAAATATTATACATAGACATATATTTATATATATAATAATAACTAAATCCATTATCATGCTTAAAATTAAGTTAAAATTAAGTTATGGATTCCTCTCTGTGTGTGTGGTGAGTATGAGTGAGTGTATGTGAGAGGGTGTATAATTGTTTTCCACCTTTATTAGTATATGTAGGGTTTGATAATTTTTTCAGATTCATTGTAGTCTAATTGTTGAAGCCATTTAAAAACAATAGCTTTGCACAACTTACGGTTGTAAGGATATATCTGCAATTTAGCGTTTATTGTATTATATAGGAATGGACCTTGATAGCAAAAATATTTTTGGGTATAGGCGAGAGTGTATAAAGATGTTTCGCAGACTTTATTTTTACGGCGCTTTGTAGAATTTATATTATTAAAATTAAAAATTACTAGCGAGTGTTGTCGTAAAATTGTGTGAAAGATAAACAACTGTCTGACCGTTAGAACTTCACAATTTTGATACAATTGACGCGTGGGATAGAGTATTGGTCGAAAAGTACATACTTTTAGTAGTGCCATTTGCGCTCTTTCTAATGTCAATAAAATATATTTGCTAGCCCCTCCCCAGGACGTGATACAGTAACTTAATACTGATTCACAGAGGGCAGTGTAAATTTGCTTTAACAAAGTTGGACCAGTCACATGTCTAAGGTTCTTAAACACATAAATAAGCTTTCTTACTCGAGTAGTTAAAAGTTGTACATAATGTTGAAATTTTAAATTTTTGTCTACTGTTACTCCTAAGTACTTTGTTCGATCAGTTCGGGTTAGTGGAATACATGAGCATTGCTGAGAATCAAGCTCACGGCAACTGTGAGCTATCAAAACTTGACTACTTGGAGGTTCATTCTTATTATTAACAGAAAAAGTTATGTAAGTGGTTTTGTCAGTATTAAGGGTTAAATAATTTCTACGTAGCCACATCACCACAGTATTAAGTCCCTGTTGGCTCTTATTAAATGCGTCTGTCCACGTACTCGCTGAAAACAAGAGCACTGTATCGTCTGCGTATGAAATTATTTTTGCATTTAGAGAAAAAGTTTTCAGCAAGTCATTTACATAAACAAGAAAAAGTATGGGGCCCAAAATACTACCTTGCGGTACGCCCTGAGTAATTTGTAAGTCACAGCTAACATATCCATCAATTTTAACACACTGAGATCTTCCTGTAAGATATTCTTTAAATAATTTTAATTGTGTACCTCTGATTCCAATTCGATCAAGCTTTGATAGGAGCACAGGGATTGACACCGTGTCAAACGCTCTAGCAAGGTCTAGAAATACGCCTATAGTTTTACAGCCTTTGTCAAGATTTTTTGCAACATAATCCGTAAAATCCTGTACCGCATCATTAGCCGATCTTCCCGAACGGAAGCCATATTGGAACTCAGATAATATACCATTTCTTTCGAGGTAATTAGTTAATCTGGTATTAATAACCTTTTCTAGGAGCTTAGATACAGCTGGTAAGATCGATATCGGACGATAATTATCTACACGGTCTCTATCTCCACTTTTGTGTATCGGATGTATGATAGACCTTTTCAAACTAAGAGGAAAGATACCTTCTGTAAGACATATATTGAAAATATATGTCAGAGGTGGAACTAGTATGTCTTTAAATTCTTTTAAAAGCTTATTTGGAATATTATCACAGCCCACAGCGCAAACAGATTTTAGATTAATTATTTTATGTTCTATTTCATCTGCATCTACATTTAGCAGAACAAATGAGTTCAAAGTAGTTGCTAGAGCTATTTGATTTGGTTGTTTAGATTGATCGCCAAGCTCTTGTATTATATTTTTTGCTAATTGACCGCCCATATTAATGAAAAATCTATTTATATCATCTAGGGAATTTTGTGATGGTTGGGATCCTATTAGTTCTTTAGCTGATGTTCTAGATTTAGTTGTATGCGAAATTTTTTTAATAGCTTTCCAAATCATTTTATTATTATTACCCGCTGATAATATCTCGTTTTTATCATATTCCCTTTTTAATTTTTTTAATAGACTATTGCAATAGTTGCGGTATCTTTTATATGTTAGAGCCAGTATTAAATTATCCGGAGCGCTGTTAGTCCGTTTGTGCATCTTATCTCTATTTCTAATACAGCGTACTAAGCCCGGTGTTATCCAAGGTCGTAATGTCCTACAACGTCGAGAAATTTTAATTGTAACTTCGTTATGTTTTATTGCATGTTGAACTGAGTTGATTAAATAATTAAGACAATAATTAGCGTCATTTGAGTTATAAATTTAATTGAAATTTATATTATTCATGGCAATTGTTAATCCAGATTTATTAAGTTTCGTTTTATATATAGCAATAGGAGTTCTTTTTTCTTTTTTGTTCAGAATAAGCAAAGTAGTTTGGTGATCTGTTATATTTGCATTTATAACTAAAGTAAGGGCTGATTTTTTTGTTTTTAGTAAGATATGGTCTATGCATGTTTTGTTCATTCTAGTTGGAAGTGTGTGTGCAGGTAATATTCCATGTCCAGCACATACGTTAAGATAGTCAGGTGCTTTAGTATCGGTGCTTTCTGGTCTTATATCTATATTCAGATCACCAGTAATAACAATGTTTTTAAAACTAGATAGTCTCGATAACACTATGTTAAGAGAAATATTGAAATTTTCTACATTTCTGTAAGAGGGAGAGCGATATATGGCGATTATTGCAGTTTCCTTGCCTAGTTTTAGTATTATGCAATTACCGTCCTGAAAATCAGGTTCTTCTACCGTCAACTTAATGGTTTGGTCGGCATAGACAACTACCCCATCGTTTAGAATGAGATTATTTTGTGTCGAATAACAATTATATCCATCTAATATGGGAACAACAGGATTACAGAACAGCCAAGATTCTGTAAGGACAATAATGTCACATTTAATTCCTAATTGGTGTAATAATACCATCAGGCCGTCAAAATTTTTGGTAATGCTCCTTATATTTTGATTTAATATAAGCAATTTTTGTGATGGGTTTTCGACCAATCTAATAGTTTCTTCCACTTCACAACATAGAGAATCAGAGACAGTTATTTCATCAATTTCTTCATTTATCTCATCATCCATTGTTGATGTGGTAGTAGACAAAAATTACTAAGCAAGATATTGCTGTAAGCAACCAAATTAAAAAACCCATACGCAACAGTATTTCATGGAATAAATAATGTATTATAGAAATGTAAGTAATGTAACGAACGTGAACATACGAATCGGCTTGTATTAAATTTGTGTGAGGTGTAATATAAATAAAGGTGGTGTGTTTTAAATCTATCAATATGGTGGACAAAAGCTTGTAAATTAACAGTTTTTCAGCAAAATAATAATCATTAAAGTTACCAAACAAAATAGAAAATAATAATCTAACATAGAAAAAAATCAAAGATATACCATCATACATTACAACTATGGGGTAGACTTCTTGAACCCCAAAGTAAGTGTTACTTAGTCAAATTTTTAGCTTAGCAAGTTCAGATTCGTCGTCGATCCTGATTCTAGGGGCACCTTCCTTCTTTCTTAAGTATATTCTGCCATAAGACGTCCAACAATATTTATAATCATGCAATTTGGTGAACTCACGTGCTAAATAATACAATCTCTTAGCCTTGTATGTTAAGATCTCATTTATAAAAATTGGTTTTGGCGTACCTTCTATTTCCAACAGTGCGGTATTCAGTTTGTTGTTTTCATTTTTCTTATTAAATATCTTAAGTGACTGCATAAATTTGTCTTTCACCAATATCGAGTTGAAATCGACTATAATTGGCCTTATGGTTTCTGGCTTCGAAGCTCCACGAAAAATGTCTTTGATGTCTGAAGATTGTATTTGTGAATCCACTATTTTACTAATCTGTTTTACAACCTCGGAAAGGACGAACTTTGTTTCTTGTTGTTGTTGTTTAGGGATATTCCTGAGCTCTATCCTAGTTTCACACTTTTCTCTTTCTATATCTTCCACTCTGTTCTCTAATATTTTCATATAAGCGAGATGTTCCTTACGATTTTCCTTAACAATTTCCAATTCCTTTTGTATCGCATCATACTTTTGCGATAAAAACTGTATAGAGGTACTTATAATCTCATTCTGTTTTTTTATTTCATCAACTGTAGCCTGTAGGTCAGCCATTTTGCTGTCTTGTTGCGTAACAAAATTGGCAAATAGCTGTCTCATTTCAGCCATGATATCCTGGTTGTCACTTGTCTTCTTTTTTCTCGTGCGTACGTTTACATTTGTGTCTTGCCCTGATAGCTGTTCGTTTACAATATCATCTTTATGAAGATCGGACACAGGTTTTATTGGCGACGTTTTTTTAGACGACATTGCAATACTACTGCAGCACTCGTAGCACTTACGGTAAAACGCGTAGACGCGAGGGCGGGGACACAGCTGTCGTAGAATGCAGCACGTGAGGCACTCGTAGCAGTCGTAGCACTTGTGCACCGATACGTAGACGCTAAGGTGGGGGCACGGCTCTCGTAGTATGTAGTAACGAGCGGTGGAGCGGGATGGCAATTATGAGGTACCTCTCGTTTTGGCGCGGGTGTGAGGGACGCCGCTCCCAGCTGCATGCGCTTGCGTCGTCGAATTTTAATTTATTAGATATTAAAAACAAATTTGGACTCTAAGCGTGTGGTATAATAACAAAAACAGTATTACTTTCCAAAAGCAGATGAATTATATATCGCGATTAACCACGTACACGACTGCTTTGGATTGCGACTTGGACGAAATAAAGAAGTATCTAATGAATTTAAATATTAACAGGATATCTCATATAATGTTCTTGGTTTCGAAAACGAGAAAGCGTTTCTTTACTTTGATCTATAATATCTTTTCCAAGAAAAAACGTGACATCTTTCTTGAAATATGTTTAGATTAACATTTATGTTTATACTAAAAAAGAAAATTTTGACTGCCTAAAAATCCGGGATAAGTTTTAACTGTAAGTGTCCTTTTGTATGATTAAGTGGAAGATTATTTATGATAGCTTTTCCTTTTAAATACATAACTCATGGATACAAAGTACACTTAGCACGTACTAAGAAAATAGTTGTGTTTCGCAGGAATCACATCCACAACAGCAGTTGCAGGTATATTTTTTCTTATAGTATATACAAGATGTAACGTAATTAACGCACACCCTCAAACACCCCAATTAGAATATTATGTTATAATCATACTACATACACTGAATTTTTAATTTAACATGTATATGCATTGTTATTTACTAAATTAGTTTCTTGGAATAAAGTTAATTTTTCTTGATTTTGTATTGAATGGTGGAATTTGTATGAATAAAAATAAAACTGCGATTTTAAAAGTCTTATTACTTTAACTTGCGATCCATTTCAAATTGTTCTGACTGTACAGGGTTAATATGACAATCATTTCCGTAGTATTATATTATTTTTTGGGATAATAACTTACCTATATTAAAAATGATATGAATCCATTCAGTAAACGATTCTATACAAACTATTTTCAGGATGTGTGTTAATTAAGTTACATGTTGTATATCAATATATATACAACATGTAAGTTAATAAACGCACATCCTGAAAATACTTAAATTTTTAATAATTATTATTTCTTATAAATAGTTAAAGAATCAAAAATAAATTGTGTTATTACAGTTACCGTCTTCCCTGTACCAAGAGTTCATGGCTTTGGGGGAAGCCTCGATGTAGCACTGAAGTTCGACATCGCTGCCGAGTGGTGCGCCCACTAGCTGATTTGTCACCTTCACTTGAGGTATAACTGTGAACAAATTTAAAATTACATGTTAATATATTGAGGAATATGGATTTTGTTTTTGATTTATAAATAAAAAAATTATTTTCTTACAATAAATAATAATTTATTACGTTACGTACAATAAAAAATAATGACATTTTGCTGTTTTTTTAGTATTGTGTGCATTGACCATGATATACTGACAATTCATAGGATATATCAGATCAGATCATAATGGGATATACTAGTGAATTACAGCTTCATGTCAAATATATTTATAAATTTAATTCAGACTATAGTACATATAAAAATATGAATTGTGTGTAAATTAACGATGATTTATATGTATATTTACCGATTAATGTATTAAAATCATGAATTAATTAAAATTCAAGATTTAACTTAACTTATCATGGAAACTAAATTTACACTTCAACAGATTTTTGATTTACATGCTTACAGCATACTATTTTACTGTTTGTAGTACAACTTTCTAACTAAAACCGTCTTATTCTTCATTATAAAAGTGAAGAATAGACTGGGAAACTTCTTCATTATTAAAGTAAAGTTTAAAAACCAGTAACACAATATAATACAGATATATGGGAGTAGACTCTCCCACTTACCAACCACTGCAACTTCTAAATAATAAATAAGCAATATTTATCAATAGTGATTGATACACAACGCTTAATCAGAAGTTGCGGTGGTGAGGAGAGTACACTGCACACAACGAAATGAGACTGAGTAGCATTTTCTTGAGAACCTCAACGAATTTAGTCAGAAAGAAACAAGAAGTTGGTAAAAAGTAATTCCACATCCCTTTATAATAAAGCGTGAATACTACAGAGTTGAAATGTTTTTATATCCGTATACCAAAGTATATACCTACATACAGAATATTTAAAATGGTACTTAAATAAAAGGTTGACTTTAGGCGACGGTAATATTAGCAGGCTATTAGCACTCTGCTGAAGTAGATTTCGACGGGCTGACAAAAAATTACAAATTCTTTCTCTTTATCTCACAAAATGTGTCGACACAACGATCTACCAAGTTCTATCTGTATTTTCTAAATACATTTTCTCTACAAATAGGCTTCACATATCTCTTTATCTAGTACACACTTACTTTTCAATTTGTTTAAGAAAAAAAAGTAAGGTTTATTTGAGCGATAAACAAGCGTAGCTTTTAGTTCAATTTAACACACTCGTGAATAAAGTCTTAAAGATACGCTGAAAAGGATGAAAAGTCAATTCTATTTCCAATGTCTACTGAAAGCTTTTATATGTGAGTAGAAAAGAGATTCCTAAAATACGAAGTCTGGATTTGACATGTTTAATCAATGACCAAATATGAGCAATGGACTTTAAAAGTCAGTACACAATTGAAAAGTATTTGGCTGAAAAGAAATGACGATACTTGTTTTTAGCGTCCAAGTTGTTCTTTGATTGTTAATGATTTCTAGTTAGCCTGACATATACATAATTAATTTATTAAAGCCATCCAGATATCCTAGGACTAATTACAAAGTAACTGCGTTGTATTAGATTGTTAGTCTAACAGACAGATAAGACACTTCTGGCTAGATACCTAATAGTTTTTGACACCTGATTTAATTGGATAAATGGTAAAATCTGATGGTTGTTAAAATATTCTTCTAATATTATTTTAGCGATCGTCTAACTTAACTTAATATCCGATTTCAATGTTATTAATACCTGTTGCAAGCGCTTTTATCACAGATTTGCGGAATAACTGTATTTAAATATTTTGTTACGAGCAGATAAAATTATTAGTCTATTACTTTAATAAAAATTTTAGACGTTTCGACACGGTCGATTGTGACACTGACGCGATAATTAGCAGGAACAATTATTTTTTCATTCTATTTCCACAGGAACTATCAAAAACACAAATTTAATGAAAAATATGGTTAATATCTCCATTACAATAACTAGTCAACCTTACATTAAGTTCACTGGTGTTCAATACATCACTTGTAAAGACGATTCATATCAAACATACACATCGATAACTTTACGCATCATCATCATCATTACATCCAAAATAAGTCCACTACTGGACAAGCCTCCCCCAAGAATCATCTACGGGGTATATAGAGGTATATGCCATTATCGCCACGCCAGACGGGTTGGCGATCGCTGTAAGATGGTCATAGTACTCAGAAGGAAGCTGCTTCTACGCCCTCCACGGGATGAGATGGGGTGATGATATTCTAATATTCGCCGCCGTCACCACACGGCAAGCTTTACGCGGGGAACAATATATTATTTAAGACTTACTATCGCAGAGCTAAACAACTTTTCGAATTATTTAATGACAAGAAACTAAATGGAGATTAACGTTGAAGTACAGACAGCTTAGCTTGGTTTTTTTATGTTAAGAAAATGCTTTGAACAGTTTTAATTAAAAATAAGTCAGACACCGTAGGTCCGGGCTTAGTTGCGATTAAGCTTTAGTGGCTAGATTACTATGAAGTCCTGTTTATTCAAAAGAAAATAAAGCTATTCAATAGGAAAACATTTTGGAACCCTTTTCGGACCGGGGAAGGGTACTTGAATGTTTTAATAGTGTTTGCTAATGAAGAGGTTATTTTAATTTGTTACTTGTGGTGACAAACTTTGCCTAGTTTATTTTGTCCAGATGTGATTTTTTTGGTTTATATTATTATTTATTTTGTATATATAGATGGGTATATATGGATAGGATGATAGTGTTGAACTAAATTCCTTGATGAATATTTTTGAGTTTGAAATCACATATAAATAACGACATGACACATGACATATCATCAAAAATTTAGTTACATATGAATGTAGACGAAAAACATTCTGTCTACAGTTAATGTCACAATTTGTTTTGCTTCTCTTATCTATATATATAAAAATTAAACCCGTTTTCCGTTGTCACGACATCACGCGTGAACGGCTGGACCGATTTCACTATTTCTTTTTTTATTGTGTTTGTTATTGTCAGGAGAAGGTTCTTATGTAAAAAAAAGAATTTAAAATTGCGCGGAAAATAAGAAAATTTAAGAATACTTCACAACCAAATATTATTTCTAATCTAACCTTAGCGCTTTGGACAATATAACCTTTTTTAATGTAATTTTTTTTATTTGACATAGTATTGACAGATAGCGTGCGTTAATAGTCATCGTTAAGACAGGACAAGGTCTGTCGGGTCAGCTAGTTAATTATATAAAAGCTGTGCCCCGCGGTTTTACCTGCGTGAAATTTATAAATTATTGCCTATGTGTTACACATACTTCGACAAAGCTTCATCAATATCCGTGCGGTAGTTTTTTGGCTGATAGAGTAACAAACTTTCGCATTTATAATATCAGTAGAATTGACATTTGAACACATGTTTTTTATAAACCGTATAACTAAGTCACTGATGACATAGTTATACAGCTTACAAAATAACACCTATAATAATTCTAAGTATCAGTTTTGCCTCAAAAATAATAGACAGTATTTGTGATAACCACGGGCAGGCCTTTGCGCTACACCTCTGCAGGGCTCCTTTTTCCACTACTTTCAGTCTAGTGTCACACACAGACGCCAATCCTTTAGAAGGCGCTCAATTCATATTGTAACATGTGCTACTACCAATGTTCTACCACAAAGTCTTTTGCATCTATTAGATACTGATTTTGTCATAGTTTTTGCCCACGACTAATCAGACAGACAGTGTGGTTTCCGACCCAGAAAGAAATGCCCACTGCCACCCAATATAATCCCGTGGGTCTCCTAAAAGGCGACTGACGGATACACTAGGCATTCGGGTAACACTGCCTCAGTGTACTAACCTTACCTAACAGTGGTCGCCACCTCGCGAGCTAAGTGCGATGAATGCGGAAACCTCACCAAATGGCGACGTTAGAAATAGGAAAACCTAACTGTAGAGCGCATACCCCGTATTGGTAGAGAGTGGCAGAATAAATTCTGGATTTACTTGCTTTCGTATTCGATTTCGATACCCATCGAATTATCTATATCTAAAAGCAAAACTGATGGATGGATAATACGTATAACCTCCTTATTTCCCATTTTTCAGACATAAGGAAATGTTATTAATCTTAACAACTTTAAACTATGTCATCTTTGACTGCGGAAACCTCACCAAATGGCGACGTTAGAAACCTTTGGGGGAGGCATATATCTAGCAGTAGACGATAATTAGGCTGATGATTATTAGACATTAGTTGGATATGACTAGCCAATCCAATCTGTGACTTGTGTTTTAGTAGGAGACTTATTATTTAGCGTGCAGGACACTAAATAACCGTAGGTCAGCTAAAATTACCATTTTCGTCATGCTACTCGTATGTATATGAGGAATAGTGGCGTAGATCATTCCATAACTCGTATAGTTATCGACAAAGCATTGGCAATTCATCCTTGTAATAATAACAACAGACTGCATTCGCTTCCTGTCAACTGTCGTGTTTATAGGCACATTTGGCACTACAGTTAGTGATTCAAATCCATACGTCTCCATTACGAGTTCCGTAGCTATTGTGCCTGTACTTGATACAGTTCGATGGTAGTTTATCGAATATAAAATGGAATATAAGTTACCTCAGGTGTAGGTTTTTACTACTTTTCTGAATAATTGAGTATAGTTATAGAGAACGCAAGGCTGTACCTACGGCACAATATGTATCGGAACACAACTTTGCCTGCAAGTGATACACTCTGCTGACTATTGAACTCTTAAAATGATCTATATCTCGCAATAATGTTATGATGAAGTTTTAAACGGCTGACCACACCAAGTTTTATTGTATCACACTAGTCTCGCTCATATAAACAATCAGTGAAAAACAGGAAACTTTGAAACACGTAAAAAGCAGTGTTGAATATAACAAAATCAATAATTATGAGAAATGTAGAATTTTAAATATAGAATAGATTGTAATACAATAAAATGTTTGTTAATCTTAAAATGCACTAGAAATTATATATATATATATATATATATATATATATATATATATATATATATATATATATATATATATATATATATAGGTATTAAATATTATAGTATGTAAGTTTTGGTTATATGTTAATATGCAAATTAATCTATAAAAAATTTTTATTTTATTTTTATATGCGAATAAGTAAACCTATGTACCTGTACAGTCTAATTCTACTTATAAGAAAATTAATATTCTAATTTTTAGAAAAAAATAACAACACAGTAGGATGATCATTGATGACCCATGTGCAGCAATAATATCCTAATAAATTTTGTTTGTATTTCAAAAACTGTAGAAGAATAAAAACGATTACTTAAGAAATGTATAGTATTACGCAACGCAAAGTAAAACGTAAATTTAATCTCATAAATTGGATCATACAGCAGCAGGGTTTCTAACAACATGTGTATCGTTCGTAGCCTAACGGTAGAGCGCATACCTCGGATTGGTAGAGATTGGCAGTTCAAATTCTGGATTCGCTTGCTAACACCCTTTCGTATTCGAATCCCATCGAATTATTTATATCTAGAAAGCAAAACTGATGGATGGATAATAACTATAACCTCCTTATTTCCCATTTTTCAGACATAAAGAAGTGGTATTAATCTTAACAACTTGAAACTATGTCATCTTTAGGAAATACATAGCTCTACTTGATAATATCAGATCATAAACGGTTTCGAAGGTTTAAGTAACCTTCAAAACCTAAGAAACTTTGATAGTTAGGGTTAGACTTAAATGTTTTAGTACTGAATTGAATGGCCAGGCGTGAGTATAATTTTCTCACTAAATTATTGATGTAAATTTAATGACAGACTGAGTGATGGTTACTTACAATGAACTTCCACGTGGTATCTTCGGCTTACTGTAGGCGGAATACCGTTGCTCGCAATGCAGTAGTACGCTCCCATGTCAGATCTCTGCACGTGTGTCAGTTCCAACGTCTCGCCTTTGAAGCTTTCCACTACTGGAAAGAGAAGGTAAATTAAGATTGCTTCTAACAAAATTAATATTAAAGTTCTTCGAGCCGACCTGTTAGCCTCAGAACCAACAGCTTAACCAGTTTCTGGAAGCATGCTTAGAAATGAATCTTTTACGTTTCCTTAGGAACTAGCGAAAACACAGTTTAATTAAAAAGTAATATATATACTCTTGTAATTATTCTTTTTAAGATTTTTTTATACTCTTAATATTTATTCAATCGATTAGAATTAAATTAGAACAAAATTTATAAATGCTCATACGGAAGGCACTTCCTACCAAACCAAAATTGAATTGAAAAGATCGATACACAAATAACGCAAAATAAGTGCAACATACGAAAAGAACCTCACATCCGAATTGACAACCTCCTTCTTTTTGAGACCGGTTAAAAAAGATGTATCTGACTAACTTTTAGATATATAACAGCATTGAATTTTGTTTAACATCAGATCTGGAGTAACTTTTTCAATTAATTAAAACATGTTTGGTGGCGGTTGGCATGAAATGATACACAAAATCGACTGACTGTGAAACATTGTTGACATATAATTGTTTTGGGTTATCAATGGCTCTGCATTTTGTGTAAATTATAAATTCATTAGCTCATTGAAACATGGTTTTGTAAATCCTGACTGATATATTAATATTTTGTGACAGAAGCTCATATTTTTATTTCTGCTGTGTAATAGTTGTTTGAGGTTCACCCTGAAACAATCTGACTGGAGCAATTTCTGAATATTGATTTGAAAGGTTTTCTTTGTACATAAAATTTCCTTTGCTTCCGTCAAAATACAATGCGAAAAAATTTTAATATTATACTTTATCTGACACTGGGACGGCACCAGCTTCTTTTTCTAATTAGAATTGTCTATTAAACCAATTATTAGCATGCAAGCGGGGTCGGCAGTCCTATCTCCTATTAAACTCTTTGACTAATCGCTCCCTTTTACCTACTACTGCAACTCCCGTAGGCCAGGATCAACAGTGACATATAATTAAATGACACCGTGCGTTGAGGCTCAAGCATGTGAATCATTAAAATCTGCGGCTGTCCATAGTACTTTAATTTCAAAACCAATTACATAACTTCTTAAGGCACGATCGAATGATTAAAAAACGAACATACATTTATTATACCAGCATGGACTAGTACCACAAAATTGACTTATATGTGAAAGTATTAACGTATTCTTTCAATTTCTAATTAAATATGGCACTTTGAAGTAATTTCATTTCAAAACCAATATACGTTGGAGGGTTTCAGTGCATTGCGGTTTTAGGTGGTCTGAGATTTACAGCTATAGATTTAATTTCCGGTTATTCTCGCTTTCCTTTCGTTTCTCTTTGTAGTTTGACTTGTACTAACTGTTTGATATAATTGAACACTATCCGGTATGAATAGATTCAATTAAAGAATTTATATGGAATGACGACGCAACTAATTTCTATCTCACTGCACGGCAAGGCCTTCTTCCCACAATGAGAGGGCAGAGCTAGTTTCTGTAAGATGTTTTTCTTCATCGTTTTAAGGACAGATAATTTAGTTCTTATTCGCACATGAATTCGCAAAGTCAGTAGTGTGGTCTAACCACTTGGCTTTCGGTACTTTTATATAGAATTAATGGCATGAACTTCATTTGTGAGATTTAAACTTTGTTTAGTGCTACTGCTTTATTGACAATTGATTAATCCATACTTAAAAACTAATATATAAAACTTATATCTTCACTTGTGTTTACCTACCATATTTTTTTTATCTTAGTGACTTGTTATTATTATTTCAATTAATTATTATTTATTTCAGGAAATTATTCTCATATTGAGCAATAGAAATTAAATACTATAAATAAAATAATTATTTAATAAATAAAAAAAACCCAACTGCGTAAATAATGAACCAAACTACGTACATAAACAAAGAACTGAAAAGAAAAAAAACAAGCACATAGATGGCCGGTGGTCTAAAATTATATAATGTACTATTGAATGAATACTATTGAAGAAAATAAAATATATTTCAATAATGGGCAAAACAACTGAACAGTCGGGATCCATTAGTCGATAGCCAATCTAATTTGTCAATGGAGTTTGGTTCATTATTTACGCAGTTGGGTTTTTTTTATTTATTAAATAATTATTTTATTTTATACTTTTTAGTTATGAGTTCCTAGCTTGTTTCAAAAATAAGTTAACCACATTATATATTATTATTTTTGTTCTTATTATTTATGTTTTTTTTAATATTCTTATCATTCATTATCTAGATTTAGTTATTAAATATTATTCATTCATG
This sequence comes from Pseudoips prasinana, assembly GCA_951640165.1. Taxonomy (NCBI): domain Eukaryota; kingdom Metazoa; phylum Arthropoda; class Insecta; order Lepidoptera; family Nolidae; genus Pseudoips; species Pseudoips prasinana. The sequence continues at coordinate 19,568,778 of OX621245.1, forward strand.
TATTTATTTCACTTAAAATAGAGTACAGTGGTGGTCTTACTATTAGATTAGTCTCATAAATTTTACTCATAAACAGTATGCGAAATGTTTGATTGTTATATGTCAAATTTTACACAAATAATATAATTATTTAAATAAATCACAGTTTGTTTTAAAAAACAACCCCTGCACTAGGGAATCTTATCCCTGTGTCGCAGGGTACTTTACAACATATAATAGACGGACACAAATTAAATCCAGACTCGGAACAACTATTTATGGGTCACACAAGTAGTTGTCCGGCGCGGGACTCGAACCCGCGACACGAAGCGGCGACGTGACTGCCTTAGTCGTCGCGCCACGCATGCAGTCAAAAATTTGATTTGATTGAATAGAATAGAATGATTTTTCTGGGAGCCACAGTCTGAGTTGGTTTTTGAACTCTGCCGCTGAAAAATGTCTAATATTTTGCGGCAAAGCATTAAACACTTCCACACACACAGCATAGGAACTTTTTTGAAATAGTGTTATATTAGTTATCATGTTGCGAGGAAAAATATCTTTAGCTCTAGTAAATACTGTAGCTGCGTTTTCACAAATACACCGATTGCAAAAATGTACAAACACACTAGTCATAATTTTTAGTCCTTTTAACAATGATTTACATGAGACAAACGGAGGAGTTCCTGTAATTGCTCTAACGCAGTTTTTGCAATAGAAATGCTCTGGATTTATCTGTTGAATTGCCCCATAGTAAGATACCATATCTCAGGATAGAACCAAATTACCTACCCATTAATATCGATTGGTAATAAGGCTGTTTTTCAAAGTCGTGACAAAAAGTATACAAACCTATTGATTCTGATGCATATTTGATCAATGTGAAATTTCCAGTCACAATAACGATCAACTGTTATTAGTCCGATTAAGGAATGACTCAAAGGAGGGTATAGAATGCGTGAGCGGGGACCTAAGGGATATTTTCAGAAACTTGTTCAGAGTACTTAGAGGGAAATCATACTAAAAGTCCTGACGTCTAGGAGGTGAGGCGGAGGGAGGAGGGGGGAGGGGGACAAAGACTTCAATTTTAGGGTTTTCGCTAATATCTTTAAAAAGGTGCGTTTTAGCAAAAAATAATTTAAGATAAAGTGAAAGCTTACAAAATTCACTATAACTTTGATCTCATATACTTTTTCATATTTCCATTCGTTTATGATCTACACGCTCCAGAAATATAGAAAATTTAAGTTATTCAGCGGAACTCTTACAGATGCCTTGAGAAGTTTAGGAGACCTGATATGCTTCTGGAGGGAGGTGTGCTGGATGGAATCTGTCATGGCTCACGTACAATGGTCCACATCGGGACCAAGTGCGGAGACCATACCCACTAGCATATTAGTGGGAACAAGATGATGATGAGTTATTCAGCGTGATGACCATTACCTGATGCCCAAGTTATCTCTAAATTTATTTTAACATAAGCTGGGAGTACCTCCACGTGGTAAGGGCGGTAACAGTAAGATATCGCGTTTTTTTGTAACAGCGGATAACTGAGCTTAGGCGGGAAAAACATCATCAAGATTGCTTTTCGCTCAATGCTCACTGTAGGAAACGCAACCTTACTGGCTAAAACTGCAAAATGATGATGAATGAATGAATGACAAAAAATGAGATGCAATAGCATGGATATGAACACATCCTCTTCTTACACTCATTTACCGGCTACGATACAACATCAGCAACGTTTAGAAGAAGCAAGGTGGGTTTCCGTAAATTATATTTAAATTCGGAAATTATTTAGGAAGCAGCAAAGATCTTTTACAACCCAAGCTCCAGCCATAGTGATGTTGCAGAAGAATTGTGGTTCGTGAAATGGTATGGGGCACCAGCAAAAGTGACCCTTCTCAAAGTAATTCTTCAAGAGGGTTTTATCGCCCTTTTTGAAGAAGAGCACCACCACACCCCTGTGCCATGCTTGTGGCGTTTGACCTTCTAGTATGACGGAGTTAAATCACTTCTGAAGGGCCCATGAGGATTGGTGTACCACCCACCTTCAGAAGCTCTGCCGTAACCCCATCATCACCAGGCGCCTTGTTGTTCTTAAGCTGTTCGAGAACTATTCTAATCTCTCACAGGTGACTGGGTTTACGTATACAGCTGTCCGTAGAACCTCTCGATCTCTCCCAGCAACTCAGGTCTAGACGTGACGATTCTACCATCCTCAGTCTGAAGACTGAGGATGGTAGAATCGTCATCGTGGGGAGGTGTGCTGGATGGAATCTGTCATGGCTCACGTACAATAGTCCACATCGGGACCAAGTGCGGAAACCATACCCACTAGCATATTAGTGGGAACAAGATAATGATGAGTTATTCAGCGTGATGACCATTACCTGATGCCCAAGTTATCTCTAAATTTATTTTAACATAAGCTGGGAGTACCTCCACGTGGTAAGGGCGGTAACAGTAAGATATCGCGTTTTTTTGTAACAGCGGATAACTGATCTTAGGCGGGAAAAACATCATCAAGATTGCTTTTCGCTCAATGCTCACTGTAGGAAACGCAACCTTACTGGCTAAAACTGCAAAATGATGATGAATGAATGAATGACAAAAAATGAGATGCAATAGCATGGATATGAACACATCCTCTTCTTACACTCATTTACCGGCTACGATACAACATCAGCAACGTTTAGAAGAAGCAAGGTGGGTTTCCGTAAATTGTATTTAAATTCGGAAATTATTCAGGAAGCAGCAAAGATCTTTTACAACCCAAGCTTCAGCCATAGTGATGTTGCAGAAGAATTGTGGTTCCTGAAATGGTATGGGGCACCAGCAAAAGTGACCCTTCTCAAAGTAATTCTTCAAGAGGGTTCTATCGCCCTTTTTGAAGAAGAGCACCACCACACCCCTGTGCCATGCTTGTGGCGTTTGACCTTCTAGTATGACGGAGTTAAATAACTTCTGAAGGGCCCGTGAGGATTGGTGTACCACCCACCTTCAGAAGCTCTGCCGTAACCCCATCATCACCAGGCGCCTTGTTGTTCTTAAGCTGTTCGAGAACTATTCTAATCTCTCACAGGAGACTGGGTTTACGTATACAGCTGTCCGTAGAACCTCTCGATCTCTCCCAGCAACTCAAGTCTAGACGTGACATTTAGACAATGAGCCTCTCGCCAGTCTGTGAACGCTCCCGGTTTTAACCGTATTGATTACTGAGACGTCATTGAACATCTGTCTACTCGTCGACAAGATAAAGTCTATTTCGTTTTTTGTTTTACCATCGGGGCTTACCCAGGTCCATTTACGGTTTTCCGGCTTCTTGAAAAAGGAGTTCGTCATAAAGAGTCCTTACTTCTCCATGAAGTCGGCCTACATTTGGCCCCGGGGATTCCGGTCTCCAGTTCCAAATTGCCCCACTCTCAGCTCATTCCCGAATCGTTTACCCAGCTTCGCGTTAAAGTCCCCCATGACCACAGTGAAATAAGAGTTCGAGGTATGTATGGCTCTAGAAATATCCTCAACATGACCTCAACCTCATCGTCGGAGTGCGTCTAAGTCGGCGCGTAAACCTGTATGACCTTCAACGAATACCGCTTGGTAATTCTGAGTATAAGGTACGCAACCCTAGTCGACACACTCTCGATTTTCACTATGTTGTGGGCGAGGGACTTGTGGACTATGAACCCAACACCACCTTGGGACAGTTGGTCGGCCTTCCAGAAATAGAGCAGATTCCCGGATTTCTCTCTAAGGACACAATTAAACAATTGTGTCCTTCATTTGAGGGATCTGCCATAATCGCCACGCTTGGCAAACGGGTTGGCGATCGCAGTAAGGTAGACATTGGTACTCATGAGAACACTGCTGCCCATTGTCTGGTATATATATTCCCTCGGGACGACTTCTACGTCCCCCCGCGGGATGAGAAGGGGTGGCGATATTCTCTAGGCCGTTACCGCACAGCCACTAAGAGCCACTAAGTAGCTAAATATAATTCCTGAAGCACATATCGCCAAGTGCAGCATTGGCTCGGGAATGAGCTGCTCCCTCAAGAGTGGGGTGGAAAAAATGAAGGTGATATCTTGGCGCCAAGAACAGCAAAAGATTTACCGGCAGCGCAGGTTTTACTAAAAACAATATTTTGTCGCTGCACCAAGGATTGTAGCAGCAGCAAATGTGGATGTCGCAAAGCTATGCTGAAATGTTGTGCTGCGTGTCTTCATTGCCAAGGAAAATGCTTCAACGGCGTGACTTTTAACGAGGAAGACAACGAGAATGACCATGAAGATGATTGAGAGCCCTCTGAGCAAGGACCACTTACCACTGAGGAGGGCGAGGAAGAAGAAACCACAGAAAACGACCTATTGCCAGGAATCTCACGACCTAAGAGAATAAAAATGTGAATCATTCATAGAATTGGACTTAGAAACGAATATTTCAAAACTTTTTTTATTTGCACTTTTCCAGAGCCAGTAGTTCGAAAACGGATGGGATATGGAAAAGTATCAAAGTTATAGAAAATTTTAAAAGCTTTCATTTCATCTTAGAACATTGTTTGCTTAAACGCGCCATTTTTGAAATATTAGCGTAAAACCTAAAATTGAGGTCTTTGTCCCCCTCCCCTTCCTCCGCCTCACCTCCTGGACATCAGGACTTTTAGTACGTTTTCTCTCTAAGTACTCTGAACAAGTTTCTGAAGAAATCGCTCAGGTTCCCGCTCACGCACTCTACAACTACTTTATTAATTATACTATATACCGAAAAACTTCACACTCTCTACTTTTTTTATGACCATTGTATTTTATATTTAGTAAATATGATTTGCTTCTTTTGCTCAAAAATTTAATAAAGTGTGTCTTGCTCAAATTCGCGGTCAGATTATTTTTATGTAACGAATTAATTTCTATCGTATTATTTATTTCTATGTCAAAGTTATTTAACAGATTCTATGCCCAAACTATAGGGATGTCGTCTGCAAACAAAGTGCATGTATAATGAGTTATATCTGGTCTGACATTACTATAGAAAAGAAAAAATTATTTAATAAATAAAAAACCCAACTGCGTAAATATTGAACCAAACTACGTACATAGACAAAGAACTGAAAAGAAAAAAACAAGCACATAGATGGCTGGTGGTCTAAATTTATATAATGTAATATTGAATGAATACTATTTAAGAAAATAAAATATATTCTAATAATAGAACATAACAACTGAACAGTCGGGATCCATTGACAAATTAGATTGGCTGTCGACTAATGGATCCCGACTGTTCAGTTATTATGTTCTATTATTAGAATATATTTTATTTTCTTAAATAGTATTCATTCAATATTACATTATATAAATTTAGACCACCAGCCATCTATGTGCTTGTTTTTTTCTTTTCAGTTCTTTGTCTATGTACGTAGTTTGGTTCAATATTTACGCAGTTGGGTTTTTTATTTATTAAATAATTTTTTTGAAATAGTGTTATATTAGTTATCCTGTTGCGAGGAAAAACATCTTTAGCTCTAGTAAATACTGTGGCTGCGTTTGCACAAATACACCGATTTCAAAAATGTACAAACACTAGACATAATTTTTAGTCCTTTTAACAATGATTTACATGAGACAAACGGAGGAGTACCTGTAATTTTTGCAATAGAAATGCTCTGGACTTATCTGTTGAATTGCCCCATAGTAAGACACCATACCTCAGGATAGAACCAAAGTACCCGTGATATGCCATTAATATCGATTGGTAATAAGGCTGTTTTTCGAAGTCGTGACAAAAAGTATACAAACCTATTGATTCTGATGCATATTTGATCAATGTGAAATTTACAGTCACAATAACGATCAACTGTTATTAGTCTGATTGAGGAATGACTCAAAGGAGGGTATAGAATGCGTGAGCGGGGACCTAAGGGATATTTTCAGAAACTTGTTCAGAGTACTTAGAGGGAAATCATACTAAAAGTCCTGACGTCTAGGAGGTGAGGCGGAGGGAGGAGGGGGGAGGGGGACAAAGACCTCAATTTTAGGTTTTTCGCTTTAATATCTTTAAAAAGGTGCGTTTTAGCAAAAAATAATCTAAGAAAAAGTGAAAGCTTACAAAATTCACTACAACTTTGATCTCATATACTTTTTCATATTTCCAATCGTTTATGATCTACACGCTCCAGAAATATAGAAAATTTAAGTTATTCATCGGAACTCTTACAGATCTATTAGATAAGCTGGGAGTACCTCCACGTGGTAAGGGCGGTAACAGTAAGATATCGCGTTTTTTTGTAACAGCGGATAACTGAGCTTAGGCGGGAAAAACATCATCAAAATTGCTTTTCGCTCATTGCTCACCGTAGGAAACGCAACCTTACTGGCTAAAACTGCAAAATGATGATGAATGAATGAATGACAAAAAATGAGATGCAATAGCATGGATATGAACACATCCTCTTTACACTCATTTACCGGCTACGATACAACATCAGCAACGTTTAGAAGAAGCAAGGTGGGTCTCTGTCAATGGTATTTAAATTCGGAAATTATTCAGGAAGCAGCAAAGATCTTTTACAACCCAAGCTCCAGCCATAGTGATGTTGCAGAAGAATTGTGCTTCCTGAAATGGTATGGGGCACCAGCAAAAGTGACCCTTCTCAAAGTAATTCTTCAAGAGGGTTTTATCGCCCTTTTTGAAGAAGAGCACCACCACACTCCTATGCCATGCTTGTGGCGTTTGACCTTCTAGCATGACGGAGTTAAATAACTTCTGAAGGGCCCGTGAGGATTGGTGTACCACCCACCTTCATAAGCTCTCATTCACAGAATTGGACTTAGAAACTTTTTTTATTTGCACTTTTCCAGAGCCAGTAGTTCGAAAACGGATGGGATATGGAAAAGTATCAAAGTTATAGAAAATTTTAAAAGCTTTCATTTCATCTTAGAACATTTTTTGCTAAAACGCGCCTTTTTGAAATATTAGCGTAAAACCTAAAATTGAGGTCTTTGTCCCACTTCCCTTCCTCCGTCTCACCTCCTGGACATCAGGACTTTTAGTACGTTTTCTCTCTAAGTACTCTGAACAAGTTTCTGAAGAAATCGCTCAGGTTCCCGCTCACGCACTCTACAACTACTTTATGAATTATACTATATACCGAAAAACTTCACACTCTCTACTTTGTTTATGACCATTGTATTTTATATTGAGTAAATATGATTTACTTCTTTTGCTCAAAAATTTAATAAAGTGTGTCTTGCTCAAATTCGCGGTATGATTATTTTTATGAATCGAATTAATTTCTATCGTATTATTTATTTCTATGTCAAAGTTATTTAACAGAATTTATGCCAAAACTATAGCGATGTCGTCTGCAAACAAAGTGCATGTATAATGAGTTATATCTGGTATGACATAAATATAGAAAAGAAAAAGAGTCCATGCTTATTTACGAGATAGTCCGATTGGCAATATTTAATTAGAGTTCCACTTTCCAGAATGGCATTTTTTTTCTTTTACTTTTTCTTTTTAATCTATATTTTTTAATCTGTGATATGATAATGAATAAATAAACATCCGGGCCAAATATCACGTTAATACAAGCAGCTCTTTAAGCTGAGAGATAAGTCAGTCATTGTTATTGTTATATGACTGCAAATTTCGCAATCTCGTGATTTCATTGAGAGATTTGATATCATGAAGATTGTTTAGTAGCTTGCGGTGGTACAGAGTACTAATAATTAAACCATCTAAAGACTTAACCTGGCTTTAAGAAAAATTCAAAATTCTATTCCATTCAGAATTAAAATGCACGTACTGAGATTGACAACGGCTCGATTCAAAATTGTCCCTTGCAACTTGTGTACAGTTACACCCCAACATAATATTAAAGGTAATATTTTTCTTTAAATTTTACCTTGTCCACAAAGCGCATAAAATTCATTTGTTGATAGTTCGATTCTCACACCAACCAAAGGGACGTTGTTCTTTATATCTTTGTCATTGCATTTACAACAATTCGATTTCGGTAGGTACCTATATATAGATTTTCAAGTGAAGTTAAGTACTAAATCGTTTGAAGTCGGAGATGGGCGACCGTGTTAGACGTTAGATACTTTAGGTAGTCCAATATACCTAATAGATACCTTAGTATATATGTCCATCAACACTCACACGCACAGTCATACGAAGTAAATTTCTACTGTTTTAAAACCTATATGTGAGAATAGTCGTTACGCAACTTTAAATCGATATAGCTCCTAAACGGCTAGTCAAATCGAAAAATGTTGAAACAAAACTAACAATGTTTTTTAAATACCTATTCAACGATACCCCACATGACATAGTTTGTTGAATTTAATTTTTTTAATTTTCACAATATGGCGTCCAGTAGTCGCCATATTGAATTTTCACTAACGTCATGTCTTTAGTGACACTTTCCGGACTGAAAGGAATCGATTGACGTGCGAATCATTAAAATCGGTCCAGGCGTTTGGTCTGTATAGTGCTTCAAAGGAACATACATACATACATAGCCTGATAAACACATTACCCTTTGCGTCCCGCAGTCGGGTAAAAAAGAGTCCATGCTTATTTACGAGATAGTCCGATTGGCAATATATAATTAGAGTTCCACTTTCCAGAATGGCATTTTTTTTTCTTTGACTGTTTTCTTTTTAATCTGTGATATGATAATGAATAAATAAACATCCGGGCCAAATATCACGGTATTACAAGCAGCTCTTTAAGCTGAGAGATAAGCCAGTCATTGTTATTGTTATATGACTGCAAATTTCGCAATCTCGTGATTTCATTGAGAGATTTGATATCATGAAGATTGTTTAGTAGCTTGCGGTGGTACAGAGTACTAATAATTAAACCATCTAAAGACTTAACCTGGCTTTAAGAAAAATTCTAAATTCTATTCAATTCAAAATTAAAATGCACGAACTGAGATCGACAACGGCTCGATTCAAAATTGTCCCTTGCAACTTGTGTACAGTTACATCCCAACATAATATTAAAGGTAATATTTTTCTTTAAATTTTACCTTGTCCACAAAGCGCATGAAATTCATTTGTTGATAGTTCGATTCTCACACCAACCAAAGGGACGTTGTTCTTTATATCTTTGTCATTGCATTTACAACAATTCGATTTCGGTAGGTACCTACCTATATATAGTTTTTCAAGTGAAGTTAAGTACTAAATCGTTTGAAGTTGAAGATGAGCGACCGTGTTAGACGTTAGATACTTTAGGTAGTCCAATATTGAAGGTGCCTTTGATAACACCCCGACAGGCACGTTGATCAATGGACTAACAAACAAGAACATTGATCAAACAACTGTCAAATGGGTAAAGGCAATGCTTTCAAACCGTAAAGCTCTGGTCTCGCTGCATGGAACTTCCTTGGAGGTTGCAACAACGAGAGGCTGTCCACAGGGAGGTGTACTATCCCCACTCCTGTGGACCTTAGCAATAGATGAGCTTTTATACAAGCTAGCAGAACAAAGAATCGACACCTTGGGATACGCTGATGACCTTGTAGTTATTATACGGGGATTCTGTCAAAGCTTGTTGTCGTCACTGATGCAGAACGCTCTTAACATTGTCAATCGATGGTGTAGAGCGAATCAGCTATCCGTAAATGCTAACAAAACAGTTATCGTACCGTTTACTCGAAAGAGGGCTCTAGACAAATTAGCCCCTTCAGTAATGAACGGCAGCGAGATACAGTTTTCCAATGAGGTTAAATATTTGGGAATAATTTTTGACCAAAAGCTCACATGGAACCCACATATAAAGAAAACTATACAAAAGGCAAAAATTGCCTTAGGTATAGGGCGTCGCCTGGTAGGGAGAAGGTGGGGATCCCACCCCAAACTTCTCCTATGGTTGTACACTGCTATAGCGAGACCGACCATCGCGTACGGCTCCGTAGTTTGGTGGAGTAAAACCAGCCAAACGACAGTAATAAACAGGCTCAATAGCCTGCAAAGATCTGCATGTATGGTAGTCACGGGAGCCATGTCCTCCACTCCTGGAGCGTCACTTGAGGCATTGCTGAATCTGCCGCCTCTTTCACTGTTCATACAGTCTGAGGCGAAGGCCGGCATGCTGAGAGCAGCCGCACAGGGGACCGAGACGTGGCTCTCAAAGGCACTGAGGGCTTTATGTGACCAAGTGCAACAGGACCCCATACTAGGCATGAAACTAGACTTTTTGTCCCCACAATATAATAGCACCAAGAATTATTGTGTGGAGATACCTTCCAGGGACGACTGGACTAACAACAAAGTATCCTGGAAGAAGGGGAGCCTAATTTGGTACACCGATGGCTCCAAAATGGGAAATGACGTAGGCTGTGGAGTTTTTGGGGAACGACCCAGATTCAAAGCCAGTAAAAATCTGGGTAAATACGCCTCAATTTTCCAGGCAGAGGTTTATGCCATCATTGTATGTGCAGAAGCCAACCTGCAAAATGACTATGTCAATCATACAATCTACATCCATTCAGACAGTCAAGCGGCCCTCCTAGCCTTGAATTCTGACACTATAACGTCAGGGCTGGTTATGAACTGCATTGACAGTCTCAATACCCTGTGCCTTAGGAACAAGGTGATACTTCGATGGGTACCGGGTCATGCGGGTATCGAGGGCAACGAAAGTGCCGACGAACTTGCACGGGCTGGAGCTAAACTGGTCCAATACGGCCCTGAGCCGATATGCGGAATACCAAAAAGCACAGTCCAACTCACCCTAAGGAACCATTGCAAACAAGAAGCTGTTAAACGCTGGCACAAACTTCCAGGTTTAACCCACTCCAAAAAAGCTATCAAGGGCTACGACCGCAAAACTGCGAACGAAGTCCTCGCGCTTAATAGGAGGAACTTATGCATCATAACTAGGATGCTAACGGGGCATTGCCGTCTCAGGAAACACCTATCCACGGTGGGCATCGGAGACTGTAGAGTGTGCAGATTCTGCAATAACGCAGACGAAACACCTCTACACCTGCTCTGCCACTGTGAGCCACTGATGCATAAACGTAACACCGTCCTGGGCCAACACTTCTTGCACCAGGACGATGTTATCGACACTCCTGCCAAAAAGATTCTGCAATTTATCTATGTTGCAGGGTTAGACAGGGAAGTTTAGTTGGAGCGGCGAGCACAATAGTTCATCACTGGACGCAGTGTTACCAGGACCTCCGGAGACTGGAAATAGCCGCAACCAGAAGAATAAGAATAATAAGAATAAGAATAGTCCAATATAACTAATAGATACTTTAGTATATGTCCATCAACACTCACACGCACAGTCATACGAAGTTTTCGTCTTTTCATCGTAAAAATTATACTGTTTTAAAACCTTTATGTGAGAATAGTTGTTACGCAACTTTAAATCGATATAGCTCCTAAACGGCCGATCAAATCGAAAAATGTTGAAAGAAAACTAAAAATATTTTTTAAATACCTATTCAACGATACCCCACATGACATAGTTTGTTGACTTTAATTTTTTTATTTTTCACATAATGGCGTCCAGTAGTCGCCATATTGAATTTTCACTAACGTCATGTCTATAGTGACACTTTCCGGACTAAACGGAATCGATTGACGTGCGAATAATTAAAATCGGCCCAGGCGTTTGGTCTGTATAGTGCTTCAAAGGAACATACATACATACATAGCCTGATAAACACATTACCCTTTGCGTCCCGCAGTCGGGTAATAAACTATTGATGTATGTATGAGTAAATTATAGTAATAACTACGGCTATTTAAGGTGTGAAAGATTATGTTTTGTTGGACAATGCTTTATTTTAATACATTTCAGTAATAGTTTTCATTTTACCCTTTTTAAAAACTATCTAATAAATAGGTCATAATGGTAAAACTTTAAAAAAATCCGTAATTCAACGGCACTCTACCTTTACAAGCTATTAATTCTTATAATCTAATTACAATAGTAATTATAAGCGACTACTCGGAAGCATGCTCATATATTTAAGAAAATAATAATCAAAATTGGCTCAGTAACACCGATAACATCCCGAAATACACGAAAACCAATACGCATCGCATTGAGAACCTTCCTTATTTATGAAGTTAGTAAATAAAATACGAGCCAATGAATATGTAAAACTTACTGTAGGTATGTACTTTTTCAGTTTTTAATTATCTGTGGGCTAACTAATAAACTTTCGAATTTATAATGTAGGTTCAATTTCGTTATAATTTCTTATGCAGTCACAACAAACAGCTCGGGAGTTCACAATGAATTATATATCATCTTTGTAATCAATGCAAAGGGTATAAAACTCGCATACAAAAATAAACCGCACAAGAATATTTTATGAGCTAAAAGGCTTTTAGGATTGGTGATAGGATTTACAGAGGAATTCACTTACACCGATTTATTTTAAGATAATAAGGGAGTGTCACTCAACCTGCTGTGATGCGAATGTAACGTATATATATTGTATGTTTTCTATATAATACGCAGATATACATATAACTTTACAAAGTCTTCTAAAATTTATTCAATATGTGCCCGTATTTAAAGGAGACGTAAATATGAGTTGTATGTTGTATCACCACGAAAGGAATACATTTCAGCGATCACTATATTATAAATCAATTTACCAAGACAATTTGTTTGATTCCAGGAAGGGGGCTATCAACACGACTGATTTTTATTACTTGTTTGTTATGCGATCTAGCCCGTTTTTCATATCTCTTTCTATTTATAGATATTTTCTTTCAGTTTAATAACAAATAATATAACAATAATTAATAACAATATAAATTGTTATTCATAGCGGGTGAAATATGGAAAAGTGGGAGTCTCCATTTATTTTTTAAACATGAAGTATTTGGCATTTTAATAACCACGATGTACAATTTTCAGTTATGTTGTAAAGCCTATCAAAAAAGGTTTCAAATAATTAAATTCGTTACTATTCTTAATGCTTCTGTTTACTTGTCCTAGGGGCAAACATATGAAAACACAGGCATACTAGTATTAAGGTGAAAAAGGTTTATACCCAAATAATTTCATGGACTTATTACATGTTGGCATATCATATGCGATGGTTATTAAAAACGAGAGTCATAGAATCATTTAACATTCAAGTAAAAACCACATGAAAATTGAATCTAATAAACATATTGAATTAGGTTTTAAGATTAAAATTTGTACTTAAGGACGTTATTTTGTCATAATTAAATATGTAAGGTTCCATATGTAAGATTTTTTTTAAATGATGAATAAATAACATTACTTCATCATTAAAAGAATCAATTAATGGCAACCTTTATTCAAAGAAACATTTTGTCTGTTATGTTTTGTAGTTTAATAATATATGGAATCTTCATAATACTGAGTATGAAGATTTTACATTATAAAACATAATAGACAAAATGTTTCTTAGAAAAAGGGTCGATATTAAAAAATCGTACATATCACTAAGAAATGCTAAATTTAATAATACATATTGACTAAACAATTTTCATACTATATTCTATATTCTAAATAACTGAATCGATTTTATAATAGGAAGAACACAGTATGGAAAAAAAACTACATTTTTTGTGAGACGCCCAAATGAATTTCTATACAGTCAAAGCAGCTACAATATAATCTGCTTTTATTCTTCAGTTCTATAAAAACTTGCCAACCCATTAACATATTCCTTCGGGAAACGCGTATACTGGCAAATTCTATAGAAGCCTTTTGTGCCAAACACATTACACACCTGTGCCATAGCAGAGTGGACGTGGGGCTCAGCGGTTAAGACAGTCACCTCTACACTTCGTGTCCCGAGTTCCTTTCCCCCACGGGACAACTATTTGTGTGACCCATAAATAATTTCCCTTCAGTTATATGTTTGTAAAGTACCCCGCGACACAGGGATTAATTTCCCTAGTGTGGGAGTTTCATTTTCTAACTCCTCCTTGTTTGTTTCTGATTAAGTTCGTTGCGGGATCCAAGACAGTTAATGCGCACCACATGCCTGAGCCTCACCACTCAGCGTCATTTGATTGTGTACTACTGTTTCTCCTGGCTTACATGAGTTGCAGTAGTGGGTAAGAGGGAGGGACAAGTCCCAGAAAAAAAAACAACTCAACAGCACTCAGTCGGTTCAATCTGGGTTAATAACCAGTGCTTTAAATTGACTTACAATCCTTAGCGTCTATCGCCCTGCACTGGCAGTCACTGAAAGTCTTTTACAACTTCAACATTTTTCTCAGACGGAGGTTATTCATTATGCGCCAGTAATTCAATAGGTTTGTTCTTTCATCCTTTTTGGGTACCGAGTGAACATACGCAGTCTTTCACGGAGACTATATTAACCAGTTAAAGAAACGCCGCATTATTAAGGATATAATATTTTGTAGGGCTTAAAAACTACTGTTGTATCTGGACAGGATTTATCTAATGCTTATTAGTTTTACTGATAAGTATTAGCAGTTATACCTGTTCTAGTAGTCAGAGGACTGATTAAATTGTGCCTATTAAAAAATATTTTTGGTGCCTATTTAAAACTTCTACAGATTTTAATAAGCAAGAATTCCAATGCGATTCAAACCGTAAAAGGATAAAAATTATCGTTTTCTAAATAGAGACAAAACAGGACTCTTTTCATGAACTGCCCGCTATAAAACTAAACGATCCAAGCCTTTGATGAAGAGCCTACCTTAATATACTAAAAAATATAGGAAACAGAATTCGCTTTTGAAACAGCAATGAGCTACTTTTTATAAGCCTTTTTTAGGGTTCCGTAGCCAAATGGCAACAAAACGGAACCCTTATAGATTCGTCTGTCTGTCCATCCGTTTGTCACAGCCACTTTTTTCCGAAACTATAAGAGCTGTACTATTGAAACTTGGTAATCTACTTACCACGGGGCTCCCGCCCATCAGGCCCCGGGGCTACTTTTATACGCGTTAGGCTTGATAAGAAAGGTTATTTAATGTATTCTGTATTCACTTTAAACGGGCATCGTGGTCAGTGAAATGCACAGGAATGTTAAAAAAAAACAAAAATGTACATTATTTGGCAATAATGTACATTACACCGGGAAAGAACCACTGCGTTTCTTTTGACCAGATCGTTACAAATAATATGAACATTATGTATTATAAGTGGTATTGTCTAAACTTATTTCATCAGAGTTCGGAGTCGTTCAAGCGCAAAAAAATATTCCAACGTTACTAGAGACGAGATGAAGCGTCGTCGCGGATTGCGGCATTTTCTCGTTTTACGGAAATATCGTCCATTCTGAAATCGTTTTTGAGTATAAAATCTTTTATTATGCGAACACGGTTCATTTAACGCGGCATTAAGTGAATTTGTCGAACATCGTATTTTAAAAATGAACGGGTAAAAGAGCTGTAAAATATGGACGAAGCGGGAAGGGGAGGGGAAATTACGAACCGCTCCCGAGGTATTGTGCTTAAGTTCCTTTTAGCACAGTTTCCCGATAATTTATTAAGAGTCTGTTTATTGCATACTACCGCGTAATACTGCACGAAACGTTTTGTTTCCACGTTTTGAATGGGCTTAACTATCGACATAATTTTAATAAATAATGTATTTTGAGAAGAAATTATATAATAACTTAAATTCTGATGGAATATCGTAACCATTTTGTTTGTTATAACCATCACAGAGCTTTGTTTTAAACCATATTTAATTTAAGAAAATTTGAACTAAAACCACACAATTCTAACGAAAGAGCCGTTTCATTTGAAATGGTAAAGTACGAATAAATAAATATGCTCGAATTATAACTGCACAATTATTATCTTCATCAAAAACGTTTGTTCAAAAATGGTGCACTCAGAAACGCGTTTCAAAACAGTTCCACTAATTTGCGGTGGACCAACTAGTCTGAGTAATTAAGAGATTTAAGAGCAAATGCGGACAGTAACTAACTGTGATTTATGTTTAACTGGACAGATTGGGGACATAAATTACTCCTAGTCAATGTAGAGCTGGATATAAGCGACATTATATAGTAATAAAAACATTCAGCGTTATAAAAACCGGCCAAGTGCGAGTCGGACTCGCGCACGAAGGGTTCCGTACCATTAACTATAAAAATTCACGTTTGTTGTATGGCAGCATCTTTAAATATTTATTTTATTTTGTTTTTTATTTGTTGTTATAGCGGCAACAGAAATACATCATCTGTGAAAAGGAGACCATTCCTTTTGCTATGGCCAATGGGCCCACCAAAAATTCTCGCGTTTATTAATGAAACCTATGTCAATTTGTTCCTTATGATCTCTAGATTAATGGAGTAGTGTTAGTTTTAGGATGTCTAACCGGAATTCTGAGAAATATGACAATTTAAACATGAACTCCATATAGTAGCAAGTTGACGCAGAACTACAGCTGTCTCGGACAGTAATTTCTTTGCACATTGCGTTGAAACCGTACAGCACAACTGACACAACGGTTCTATTCGCTAAGAGTTGAACGTATTGAAGCCATTGTCGACAAATATTTCAAAGAAATACGAGAAACTAAGAAAAATAAATTCACACAATTATAAAGAAAATGTAGGAGTGACGTGACGTTCAGTGTTCAGGTTTGCCAATGATCATTATATAATTCCTCGATTGTCCCATTCATAACCGTAAATATCTGTGAGAAAACTGACTGGAAATATTATGTCCTGACGTGAGTTTAACATTTTATACCCATCCCAAGAAAAATGCTCTACGCCGCTAAAGATTATACTTCAAATAACCAAATAACTATACATCCATTATTGTGAGAACTACATATTATTCTTCCCATCCGTTTTATATATATTTACATAAGTATGAAATCGCAACAATTTAATTGTTATGGAGCTAAACAGTTCACGTGCCAGAAGGCTACAAATCAATTCTAATTTCCTGAAAATTAAGGAATTCCCTAAAAGCTTGCAATCTTCGCCTTTTTTTGTATAAATGGCGTCGAGCCGTAACCGAAGATCAAAAAAGTACTTTTTTTTAATGATTTTTGATTCCCGTTACATATCTTTACAAGTTTGAAGTCATTTGTTGTAATAATTTCGGTATATTTTTCAAGATTGATGTGATCAATATACGTAACCGTTGCCAGTGGGCCCAAAAAGAATGGTCTCCTTTCAACTGTCTAACTATCACGGTTCATGAGATACAGCCTGGTGACAGACGGACTGACGTACAGACAGAGAGACTGCGAAGTCTTAGTAATAGGGTCCCGTTTTACCCTTTGGGTACGAAACCCTAAAAAGAACCTAAAGGTCTTACGACTGAACTATAGTTGAAACGTTACCAACTTACTATACACAGTATAGACCAAACTACGGGCTGAATGTCTCCAAGCACTAAATGCTTTAAGCATGTTTTGATACTTAGCAAGACAAGAAGATAGTTTTGAGGATAGTTGATCTATGGAGATGCGGGGTTTAAAATTCAAAGAAGCATTTCTTTAAATTTTAGTTTCTTAGCATTTTTCTTAATAAAAGACTTGCATCTAATCTCAAAAATGGGAAATTATTAATTTAATCGTCCGGCGGGTCTCGAACTAGCACCCTCTACCAGTCCTGAGTTGGCGCTCTGCGTTAAGCTACCGACGTTACACACTCACACGAGATCAAATTTAAATAAAATTTAGGATTCTCTTGCTAACACCCTTTCGGAGGAGCTACATGTTATCCAGTAGCTTTATTTTCTAGAAACAAGGCCGACTGATATGTTCACAGTTACATCCTCCGAAAGGGAATCCTAAATTTGATCGGCCAGTGTATACCGTACGAAGCTGAACGCAGAGTGACATCTCTTTGAAGTCAAAGTCTTTCATTATCATCATATGATGGTATCAGCCGAAAGACGTCCACTGCTGGACAAAGGCCTCCCCCAAAGATCTCCACAATTGCCGGTCTTGCGCTATTCGCATCCAGCAGTTTCCAGCGACCCGCACAAGATCATCGGTCCATCTTGTAGGGGGCCTGCCCACGCTGCGTCTTCCGGTCTAGTCAAAGTCTTTATTAGCAATAATTTAATAGTTAAAAAATAAAATAAAAATCACGCTTTTAGCACGCACTAAAAATTATAAAAAATTAAGACACGTGACTAAATTTTGATTTATATTTTTTTCGTATTCCTGACAGCAAACCCTTCGTTTGATACCCATATTATGGGGGTGGATTCCAAACAGCCAGTCCGCCATCGTGGGGAGGCCGCCATATTGGATTTGTAATGTCGTTTCTTAGCTAGTCATGTATTGTCATCAGAACTGCGTGTGAAAAATTTCATCCAAATCGGAGACCGGGAAGTAGGTCAAATTAAGATTCCAATATTTTTATTACGTACATAGCTACAAGTGAAGCTAATAAAAGAGCGTAAAAATCGACAAAACATACGCAATATATACATTTATATACTTAAAAAAAATTAACAAAACAAAGTTAATAATAGTCTAGAGAAGTTTAATGTGTCTCTGTTTAAGTTGTCTTTACTTATGGTACAGGTTAAGTTTTATTTTATTAAATAGAAATATGTTTTGACTAAATAAACAAATTATGAGTATGCCTATGAATATACAAAGTAACTGTCTTCTAAAAAATATATATTTTAACTTTATATTTATGAATAACAATACACAATACACCGAGGCCGTCTAAAAAATAGAGCTTCCGCTTGGTTGGATTCAGGTAGTGGTAGAGTATAGCGTTAATTCAGTCTAGGAGCAGCTCAATTGGGAAAAATCCTTCACTCTTCCTAATTAGTATGTTAACATTGTGGTATTGACTGCGAGTAAGGTTGTCAGAGCTGATTATTGGCTACGATAACCGCATCAGGTATGCTGGTTTGTTGACTAGATAGTATAATGACCTAACCGTTAGAAAACCCTTGACTCCAACTATAATCACATCATTTGAAACGATATTAACTCAATATAGCTGACACACTGCGTGAAAACTGGCTTTCAAATGAGAAAAACCGCATCGAAATCAGTCCATCCGTTTGAGAGCTACGGTGCCACAGACAGAAACTCACACACATGCTGACATTGTCGTCAAACTTATAGGACCCCTAAAAAATAATTGTCAAAGGAACCTATAGAAGATAAAAATAAAACAAAAGGTAAAGTTGAACGATCTGCCCAACTGAAGTGGCACTAACGTGCCGAGTAGTAATATAATATTTATATCAGGATTAGTTGGTGTCACTTAGTATCAGTTGGACAAGTGAACCCAAGGGTTTAATGGTGATAAGATCCTACTGAATAAAGCTAATAAGTCTCGCCTACTTGGCCTAGTGCACTAAGACTGCAGTCGTGAGTTCGATCTTCACCCAGGAGAAATCGGTATATGCGTGTGGTTTATCTACTATAGTACATATTTACTCCGAGATATATAAGTATATTTATCTGTTGTCTGGTGGCCATAGTGCAGGTTCTGCCTAGTTTCGAATCAGGTGGCAATGTGTTATTTGTTCCTAGATATGTCAAATGACTGTCAGTATTTCTCAAGCAGTCCATCAGGAACGTTTAGTTTCGATTTTAAAGTTCTATGTTTTAAACCGGAAATATATTTTGATATTGGAATTTCCGAAACTTCTTCTGCTGCGAATGTTATGTTCAATCAGATAATTGAGGAAAGGTGGAATGGTTATGAAAGATTTTTCACTGATGCTTCAAAATTATCAGACGCTAAGCCTGTAGGAGTTGCAGTGTATTACCAAACCTCTAGCATAATTTTAAAATATAGGTGTCCCAAGGAGTCTTCTGTTTTCACTGGGGAATGCGTGGCTATATTGGAAGCTTGTCGCTTTATAGAGTGTCACAATATAAATAAAGCTGTTATTTTCTCTGATTCCTTAAGCTCTCTGAAAACCTTAGAGCAAAACTCCCACCGATCAAAACTACATAGCCCCATTATCTTAGAAATTAAAAAATCCCTCTTGGCTTGCTCTGCAAAGGAAAAAATTGTTCAACTTGTATGGATCCCCAGCCACTGTGGTATTAAGGAGAATGAACATGCTGATTTATTGGCCAAGGATGCTGTGACATCCCAAATTATAGATGATAGATTCTATTGTTTTTATGGATATGACCTGCAGAATCTTTCCAAAGGAATCTTAAATCAAGCATGGCAAAATTATTGGGATATTTCTAGCAAGAGCAAAGGTGGCTTTTATTATGAAGTTCAACCGGACATTGTGTTAACGCCTTGGTTTCATAAATATAAAAAGACCTCCAGATGCGTGATCTCAACTGTTTGTAGACTGCGCTTAGGTTTCTGTTGTTCACCTGTTTTTCTACACAAAATACGGATTTGGGATTCATCCCTTTGTGAGTGTGGGCTGGACGAGGGTTCACTGGACCACATTTTCTTTGAATGCACCAATAATAACTCTGCCTATAATTTATATGAACTCCTTCCAAATTTAAAGATTCCCATTCCCATCAACTTTTCCTCGTTGCTTACATTCCCTTCCCCAGAACTCTACGAAGTATTAATGTGCTTTATAAGATGCAATGGCATCAAATTGTGATTGTTACGTCTGAATGTTTTGTTTTAGCCTAATCGCCAAGACACGCAATTAGCTATAACATTGAAAATTTTGGTTAAATTTATTACACGTATTCCCATTTCACATCTGTCATTGGCAGAATTGTCGACATCGGCATAACTTGCCATTCAAAAAAAGAAGAAGAACGTGTACAGAACCTTTTTGACTTAATTTCTCCATCCCCAGCAATGCATCGAGCCCACTATTTTGTTGACAGCCCTTAGCAGTAAACGGTCTAATTTTACGGTTATACTTCCTTTCAAGTTTATACATACAAGCTCTCTCCCAGCGACCGTATTTCCGGATATTGGTAATTGGTACGCAACATATTATAGTGCACAAGTGTATACGCAAAGACAGGGGCATTTTCTATGCCACCAGTCTCATGATCCGATAAGACGACACGTGCAACACGTACGGAAAGGAAGCAATGGGGAAATACCGCCAACTCCCAGATTTCGGACTGAAACTGAGGCAGTTTTTTAATGGAAACAACCAAAAAGCACTTTTCGGCCCGACCCAGGATTTGAACCCAGGATCTCATTATCTACGTGTGAACAGGTTACTGCTAGCCCGACGTGGCAGTCAATGACCGACTAGATCTTGTCTTCATTTCCACCAAATAACATTGTGGTAAAGTAATCCAATAGTCCTTCTCAAATGTAACACATATACTTAGGACTAAATCGAAAGTATCAGGTATAAGCAATATCTTGCTTAACTCAATAGTGAATTAGGTTCTGAGATTTCAGTAACTTGTAGTCCCGGAACTGTTTGCTGGTATAGTTTTGTTGCTGGTTAACTTTTTTTAAAATTATATTATAAAAAGTTTCATCTTGCAATAATAGATTTTATTATTACAATTCAAAGGATTTAGAAGGTGGTACAAAGGGTCGTCGTGAAAAACAAGTCGTACTAAATACATATTATTATCATGATATCAAAATTACACCAATATCTACTTTAATTAAATGTCTACTTTGATTTAGGCACGTTTCTTGAAATATCTTCAATGAATTTCAAATTTCTTATTTCGAGTGACCAGTTTAAATCTTTTACTTTATTTAACTTACACATTGTTTAATTTGTGTAATTCACCTACACATCTTGTTAATTCATTTTATTATTGTTTCCAATTATAATGTCAGTTGCAAACTGTTTGTAACAGAAATTTAATCCGAAAAGAAAGACGTGTTTTGTCGTCTGTAAAAATGTTGTACGCGACCGAAATGCTAATGTTCGTCATTTCAGTTTTCAAATGATCCAGTAAGATGATTAAATCGCGCAATTATTTCAACAAGGGTTATTATTCACATTTTTGTTTTTAGACGTACTACTGTGAAATATTAAAGAAGAACATTAATTAATTTGATAAGAAAAAATTATAAGTACTAAAAACTAATGAAATGTAATGTCCAACAAATCGAAATCTCCGAAGTACCAGAGAAGTAAAAAATTTGCTAGTAGAGTGATGCTGTAGAGTTTTTGTGTCGAGAATGAGGATAAGTTTTATTTAGCCGTAACATAATATGCAATTCTGTTATAAATTAAATCCAACTTACTTACTGATCGATTTTCAACAGAAATATCAACAAACGGACGTCTGCCTTTCTGCAAATCATATCTTGGTGTAAAATATAAAACAAATTGTCCATTTAAAGAGAAGTGTGCTTACTAAAAATTGGGACGGCGGACTTATTTCACGTTTTTTGTACGGAAATCTAAAAACACTCTTTGCTAATTGATCATTTTGGACAATATTTCCATATTGACGGTCACCGTAGCCTAGTTGGTAGTGATCCTGCCTACGAAGCTGGTGGTCCTGGGTTCGAATCCCGGTAAGTGCAAATATTTGTGTGATGAGCACGAATATTTGTTTCTGAGTCATGGATGTTTTCTATGTATATAAGTATTTATCTATCTATATAAGTACGTATATCGTCGCCTGGTACCCATAGTACAAGCTTTGCTTAGTTTGGGACTAGAATGATCTGTGTGACATTGTCCCCAGATATTATTATAGTATTTACGTTTGTTACAGTACTTCATAATGATTTTCACTAGCAACAGTTGCAACATGATACCATTAAAATTCTGCTAAAATATCCTTAGAAAACAGCCTAAATTTGAGAGAATGGCCATGAGCATCGGTGATCATTTACCACTTACCGTCAGGTAGGTCACCTGATGGTAGGTGGTATAAAAATTATATAATGTACCTAATTCACTGATAAATTGAGGGGTTAAACATAAAATTGATTATGCTCCTACTGGTTATTAAATGAAATTACAGAAGATTAAAAATATATACCATAAGTATATTTCAAATTGAACACTAAACCATATAACATAAACTTTTAATCCCTTACATAACTTAACCTAAAATTATACCTATCTTCGTTCGGATTATAAAGAAATTAAAAGAATCAACAATTAAAATGCAGCAAATTCTTCTTCATAATAACATATAGAACTTTCCTTAAATTTCTCATCTTCAAAGACATCAAAATTAGCAGTATCACCTGGTGCTCTTATTTTAGGAATGAAAGGTGGACGTATTCGACTATTTAGTAAATTATCCCAGTCTATTTCTTTGAACCATTTATGGTTTTTAAAATCTAAAACTCCATTCTTTAGATTTCCATAACGCCTCGTTGCATCTACTTGAAGGATGTGCGCAATCAAGTCCTTCAGTTCAGATGAGAAATGTTGAGGATTACGATATTTTCCTGTTACTATTTTTTCATATATTCTCATTGGGTCAGCAGCATAAAACGGTGGGTGTCCTGCACTCATTTCAAATAACAGAATTCCAAGTGACCACCAGTCCACGGCCATTCCGTAACCTTTACTAAGGATAATTTCAGGAGCCAAATATTCTGGAGTACCGCATAACGTCCAAGTTCTATCGCGAATTACTTTACAGAACCCAAAATCAGTGATTTTCAAATACCCTGTACGGTCGATTAGAATATTTTCCGGCTTGAGATCACGGTAAACTAATTCACATGCATGTAAATATTCTAAAGCGAGAACAACTTGGCCACCATAAAATTTCGAAGACGATTCCTCAAACTTGCCCATCTTTCGGAGATGTGTGAACATTTCTCCACCAGGTATATACGGCATAACAAAGTGAATATAAACATTATCCTTAAAGAAATATTTCATATACACTACGAAAGGAAAATTAAGGCCGGATAATATTTTTTTTTCATATAAGCTATGCTCAATTTGTTTCAGTCTAACGATTTTAGCTTTTTCTAATGATTTCATAGCATAATATCTTCCAGAATCTATATACTTCACTAGATAAACGATTCCAAAAGCCCCCGAACCAAGGGGTCTGTGTCTTTCAAAGTCGGCCATCCTTGCATTGCTTTCTGGTTTTTCATTCCAGGAGTTAATAAACTCCTGATGTAACTTACGCAAATATAAAGCGTATTGTTCCTGTTTTGTTTTAGAATAACCACTTTCAATTGTGGTAGTGGTGACATTTTCGCTGGCGTCTTTGTTCATGCCAGTGAAAAACTCTCCTGTCTCAAACAGCTTGGCGGGTTTTAAGTACCGTTACACCTAAAAATAACTGTTTTGCGCTTTGGAACGGAGTTAATTAGATTTTTTAAATATTTTAATAACTATGTTTCAAACCTATCTGTTAAAAATCTTTTGCTAGAAATGACAATTACTGACAGACAAAATATATTCCTTTTCCAAACAGAATAAGGTTTCTTCAATGAAGGTTTGAAATTTGAATGATCTATAAGATTTGAGTTTTCCAAACAGGTGTGGCACAAAGGCAAAAACTGAACATAGACCTAGCCGTCCTCTGTCACGAATAGTTTTTAATGCTCAATCACAGTGTAGCGTGAGAGAGCGTTCGCACAGGTATGGTCTGCACCTGATGGGTACCAAATTGTAAGCATCTATTCCCTATGTGACAAATTGCACGTATATTGCAGCGGTTAAAACAGTCACCTCACCAGGTCGTGCCACGGGTTCGATTCCCGCACAGGACAACTATTTGTGTGAGCCATAAATGCCATAAATACTTTTTATAGGTCTAGGTGTGCTTTGTGTTCGTCAACTAAAATATTTGGTTGGCGATTTCAATAAACAAAGGAAGAGAATTGTATTACAGAGTCGGCAAGGAACCATACGCTGCGTATGCTTTGGTTTTTATTCTATTTTTAGGTTATTACTTTTATATTATATTTTGTTTATTCGCCCGAAGAGCAGCCCAACTGGGGAAGTACATCCACCTTACAGAAGACATTCTTTAATAATAAAATTAATAATTTTAATGTTGTGTTTCAGAGTGTGAGGAAGGTCGCCAGAGCTCATTGGGGTGGGGGGTGGGTCAGCAACACTTTTTTGCTGACTCTTAAAGGCCGGCAACGCACCCGCGACTCCTCTGGTGTCGCGAATGTCCATGGGTGGTGGTGATCACTTACCATCAGGTGACCCACTTGCTCGTTTGTTGCCTTCTGATATATGTAAAAAAAAACGGACAAATACATAGGTTACGGCACTTGTGTCACACATGGTATCACAACTCAACCATTGTTTGCCCCTCTCTTATAAACTTTTACAAACTTACTCATACCCTAAACATTAAATTCAATGTATTGGGACAAGTAACTGCCAACTGATTCTATAATAGACATAGCTGTGGCAACCAGACAACTGATAAACTAAGTTATATTTTTATAAATATGCATATAATAGATAAATTACACCCTGAGATTTGTCCTACTAACCAAAAGACCGACAGGCCATTTTGTTTTGGGACTAGTCCCTCCCTCTTACCATCACTGCAACTTCTGTAAACTGGGATCAACAATGGCACACAATGAAATGATACTGTGCGGTGAGGCTCATGCATATCCCGGGGAATTGCTTCCGACTACACACACAACAAGTTTAATCACAAGGAGGAGTTGAAAAAATTACTTTCACTTCCCTCTAAAGCAAAGCCGGATACAGATTGATATAACGGGGATAGATCCTCATAAAACGATAGAATTGCAAATAATATCATGTTTCTTATGTCAAAGATCAAGCTACCAGAGTATGTGGTGGGCGTAGTGTTCATATTCGCAATAGAAAGTTGAGCAAAAACAGATTGGTACTAATTTGAAACTGATCAATTTACTTTAAAATTATTCAGTTTAAATTAGTATTCACTAACAGGTTAGTTACCATTTAACATTACTCAAAGTGTATTCAGTAATTTACTTGCTCAATTGAACTGCGTATATGGCAATAAACGGTGTGGTCCACCACACTACAATATTGCCTTAAGGTATTCATTGCGAGAAATACTCTAACACCTTTGGTAGGTTATATCTATATACCATACATAATAAATTATATCTATATACCATCGAAGTACTCTTCGATGGTATATAGATATAATTATCACCGAAGACATCGAAGTAGATATAATTTATTATACTTATGTATTTCATAAGTTAATATACTTATATATAAAACTTTATACGAGTACTAAGACACTACGTATATTATACAAATTTTAAAAGTATAATGATAAATAATCCCAGCCCAGTCACATCACCTAAAATAAGTTAAAACTACTTTAAAATAATAACAATAAGTTTTAACTTATCTTAGGTCATAGTATATTAATAAAAAACTATGTTTTAAGATTTTTCTGGTCTCACGTCAGCATAAATTTGGAGTTATAAATTATTTGTAACTATGTATTAAAACGTTTTGTTAGCTTTTTTCTTGAATGTATAATTAAATACTACTATAATTAGTACTATAACCATCATTTGCGTTATATGTACATTGTACACAACATTCAACATTCATACACTAAATTATTACAATTTAAAAATAATAATAGTAGCGTAGTTGTTACTTACATACAATTTATTTACAAACAATATTATTAGAAAGCAATATTTACCAAAAATATAACCATTCATATATAAAATAATTCAATTGTATTATACTGATTATTAAATATCTATGTTCCACTGCATTCCGTACTAAAATTCAGCAAATTCTTCTTCAAAACGGCACACAGGACTACTTAACAACATTTGATCCGGATAGTGGTTAAAGTTTGACGTATCATCTGGTGATTCAACATTAGGAATATAAGGAGGTTGTACCCGATTACTTACTAGCAGATCCCAGTCTATTTGCGTAAACCATCTATGATTCTTAAAGTCTAAAACTCCATTTCTTAGGTTTCCATAGCGCCTTGATACATCTATTTGAAGTATGTGTGCCATTAGGTCTCTAAGTGCCTCTGTGAAATGACCAGGACATTTATACCTTCCTGCTACAATCTTTTCATATATTCTTATACTGTCTGGATCAGTAAATGGTGGAAAACCAGCAGTCATTTCAAACAGCAAAATACCAAATGACCACCAGTCTGCAGGCATTCCGTATTCTTTGTTCAGAATAATTTCAGGTGCTAAATATTCTGGAGTCCCGCATAGGGTGGCCGTCTTTCTATTTTCAATTAGCTTACAAAACCCAAAATCTGTTATTTTTATAAAGCCATTTTGGTCAATCAGTATATTATTTGGTTTAAGATCACGGTAAATTAATTCACATGAATGCAAGTACTCTAAGGCAAGTATTATTTGAGCACCATAAAATTTTGAGTAAGTTTCTTCGAATTTTCCCATATGCCTGAGCAAGGTGAATATTTCTCCGCCAGCTATGAATGGTAAAACGTAGTACAAGTACACGTTATCCTTAAAATGATATTTCATATGAATAACGAAAGGGAAATTAAGGCTGCATAATATTTTCTTTTCGTTAAAGCTGTGTTCGATTTGTTTAAATTGGACCACTCTATTCTTCTCCAATGTTTTCATCGCGTAAAATTGCCCAGATGCTATGTGTTTCACTAAAAACACGATGCCAAACGTCCCTGTTCCGATGACTCTGAATCGCTGAAAGTCAGACAGCCTTGCACTACTATTTAATTGACTCCGATATGTGTCCAGAAAGCTTTGACGCAATTTATTTAAAGATATTGAATATTGTTCTTGCTTTTCTCTAGAATATCCACCTCGGCTTGAAGATGGGCTTCGTTGGTCATCTCCGCAAATTCCCACAAAATCAGTTGATCCAAACAGTTTGGGACTTGTTTGGGATTATTTTAATATGAACTTGAATATAACCACGAAAAAAATATATATAAGTTAGTCTTCGTTTAGATAAATATTAAATCTAGATAATTTAAGTTTGAAACAATGTTCATAATTTTGTTTACAAGTTTTGACATATATAGCCATAATTTACACTTTATGTCTTCAAAACTATCAGCTCTACTCTTCAAAGGTTCATCCAAGAAGTTTTTATAACAATAAATCATTATTTATGGTTATAAAAACTTCTTCTTCTCTAAAGATAAAATCTTTGAAATCACTTGACGTTGAAAACGTTGTATGTCTCTCTAGTTATGACTGAAGATACTGCTTTGTACAGTTCCGCAAACTTATCTGGCCCGCTGGCAGTGTCGCTGTTATCGCATTTAGTGTTGTTGGTAACTATTTTTTGCAATAAAATGGGTAAAAATAATATGCACATTGTAACGTAAATGTTACTTCACTAAAAAGCAAACAAATACTGTCATTAAAAATCTTTATATTTTTATACAATAATTATGATTATTTACATAAAATGTATGCTGAGTGTTCCCTAACGGAGATACTCCAGGTATTATTATTTCACCGGAATGGTTTAATTCAGAAGTCATTACGTCATTTCATCAATCACTGCTTTCACTTTCACTATCACTATCTACTATCTATCTATCTATCTATCACTATCCTAAATGAATGATGAAAGGCTCGTCTAAGTATCCATCCCTTTTTGAAAAAAAAAAAATGAAAATGAAAAATGTTTTATTTGTTATACAAGTAAATTTAACAACTAGTGATTGGAGTCTCCTTTTAAGCAAAAAAAAGCCTGTGTTAGGAGACTCCGCTCTTCCAAAACTTAAAATATTAACATAGATTACTTGTTTTAAATGTTATAAAGACAGGCGATTTAAAAAAAAAAAAAAGAGAAAATTAAAACTAGACAAGAAGCATGCAAATGTGTGAGTGAGAGTAGGGGTGTGTGAATGTGAGTATGAGGGTGTGTGAATGGGACTATGACTATGAAGGTGTGAGAATGGGGGTGTGTGAGTGTGAATACTAAGGAGTGTTACTGTGAGTATAAAGGTGTGTAAATGTGAATTTGAATGTTGAATGTGAGCATCTGTGTGTATGAAAGTTAAGTGATTGCGTGGGTTTGTTAAATTTAATACAGAGTGAGTGTAAGTGGCAATGAATGAATCAGACTGTATACGACAAGTACGGAAGATTAAGTGTAAGGTTATATTTTATTCCAGTAGCTTCTCCGTGTCATCATAAGTAAGTGGTTTTATCCAATTACTTACTATTTTTTTACTGTCAGTTAATCGTTTATTGTATATGTAGATCTCTTTGTTTACTCGATTGTAAAGCTGAGCTGAGCGTTTGTCGTATTGAATACGGGCGAGCTTGGTTTTAGTTTTAGGAACTTCAGCTATTATAATAATATCCTTTCTTCTTTTCAAGGTTAAGCTGGGATCAAAATTAAGAGTTTTATGTTTCCTGAGAATAGTTTTAATTATATATAGTTTGCGAACAGAGTGTAAATTACTTATTTGATAAAGACTTTGTGTAGGGTATCTTAGGTTTTTGAAGTACATTAATTTTATTAGAGCCCGTTGTCCCCGCTCCAGGTCTATGAATTTAGTCTTAGCCGCTCCACCCCAAACGGGGATGCAATATACTAAGACAGACTGGACTATAGCTATGTATATTTCATTGAGTAGATTTCTGGGTTTATTTGTGTTAGCGGTTATTTTATTTGGCACAATATGCCTTAAATTTTTGAAAATCCAACTCAGTTTTCTAATTCTGTTGGTAACTTGTTCCAGATGGGAGTACCAAGATAATCTTTGGTCAACAACAATACCAAGATATTTGGTCTGAGAAACTTTGACTAATGTTGGACATAGGCAGTTAATTGGATTGTCACACTCGTGCACCTTTATAATAAAGTCGGGGTTTGGTTGTGTCCTGTGTGATATGCTAAAACATATGTAATTTGTTTTAGCTGTGTTAAGTGTAAGTAAGTTATTTGAGAGCCATTTAGCAATTTGAGTCATACCAGCTTCAGCACTTCCAGCAACATCGTCCCAAGACTTCCCAGAAAACACTACTGCAGTATCGTCAGCGTAGGAAAAAACTCTAGCGTTATTTATTTTAAGGTTGCAGAGGTCATTGATATAAAGTAGGAATAATGTAGGGCCTAGCACACTGCCCTGAGGCACACCGAAAGTGACTTTTGCATCGTCACTAACGTATTCTCCTACCTTAACTCTTTGTTTCCGGTTCGAGAGGTAGTCGGTAAACATTTTAAGTGGAATTCCTCTTATACCTGACGCTTCTAATTTGTTCAAGAGGACAGGAACAGAGACGGTGTCAAACGCTTTTTTTAGGTCCAGAAAAACCGTCAGACATTTGTTACCGCTATCCAGGTTACCAGCCACTAGGGAGCTAAGAGCAGTAACTGCATCCTCGGTTGATAATCCCGGCCTGAATCCAAATTGCGAGCTGCTTAAGATGTTAAATTTGTGTAGATATTTTAAGAGTCTCTTGTTTATAAGCTTTTCAATAATTTTCGATATGGCTGGCAAGATGGATATAGGTCTGTAATTGTTGACATCGTCTCTGTCCCCACCCTTGTGAACAGGAGTGATTATAGATTGCTTAAGTGGTGCAGGGAAGCTGCCCTTTGCAAAGCAAAGATTGGCCAAGTGGGTTATTATGGGAACAATATCTTGCCTAATATGTTTTAAAAATCTTGTGGACACGTTGTCCCAGCCGGGTGCACTGTCGGACTTTAGGCTCATCAAGACCCCATCGACTTCTTCGGTATCCGTATCCAAAAGAACGAACGAGTTTATCTGTGTAGACAGTGTTTCAGAATTAAAAGAATTAAAGTTGTGTGCAGCTGAAGGTCGAACTTTTTGGGCTAGCTCTTTGCCAATATTTGCAAAGTAGTCATTAATGAAATTAACAGACTCAGTTGAATTTGATCTCATTTGTAATAATTCAGTGTTATGACTTTTTGTATTATTTGTGTAAGTTAAGGTTTTAATGTTTTGCCACAATAATTTATTATTTGTTACAGAATTAGCTAGTAGGTCTCTTTCAAATTTTCTTTTTAACTTTTTTATTAGGTTATTACAGTAGTTGCGATATCGACGGTAAGTTATTTTTAGGATATTATTAAAAGGGTCGTTACGTGCTTTTTTTTGGAGTTTGTTGCGATTCCTAATGCATCTTAGTAAGCCGGCAGTTATCCATGGCTTAACAATACGCTTGCTGTTAGGAATGGCTTTAGTAACAGTGCTTTGATTAATAGAATCAGTTAATTTATATATTAGTAGGTCAGTTAAATGGTCCGGGTCATTACAAAACAGTAGGTCTGCTATTTTATTTTCTCTAATGTGGTTTAAGGCTTGATCAAAATTAATAGATATTTTAGTTTTACTGGTAATAACTTTAGTTTTTAGCTTAGATAACGATAGAAAGGTAGTGAAGTGGTCGGTGATGGAAGTGTGTAATATAGCAATAGAAGCAGATATTTTCTTTTTATTTATTTTGATCATAAAATGATCTAAACAGTTGGATTCACGTGTAGGTAAAGTATGTCCAGGTAGTATCCCGTATAGTGATAACATGTTTAAATAGTTTACCCTGTTTCTGTATTCATGCGGCGGCTCAGTGTCTTTGGATTTGAGATTTATGTTAATATCCCCCGCTATAATGATACTTTTATGAGAAGTTAAAGTATTGAGGTGAGTACTAAGAGAATCTAAAAACATTTCCGTGTTTGGGTTGGATGGGGATCGGTACACGCCTAGAATAATATTATTAAGTACTTCCAACTGTAGACATGAAGCATGAGTCAGGTTTATTTCTTTAACTTTAGGTTTTAAGTTTTTTTTTACGTAAAGTACTACACCGTCATTTTGGTTTAGTTGACGAGTAGTTGAAAAAGAGAGATAGTTATCAAGTTGAGGTATAGGTTTATTCGTGTGTAGCCTACATTCGGTTAAAATTATGATATCCGTTTCAAATTTTAATGTTGACAGTAAAAGTGTGAAGTCTTCAAAATTGCAAAAAATGCTCCTTATGTTCTGAGAAATAATAGTCAAGTCTTGTTTACAAATTTTAATATGATCGTGCAGCTCCGTGCAGGCACATTGGAATGCGCGCGCAACTTCGATCTGATCGATCTCATCTAGAGTTTGAAGGGTGTCACCCATTTGTGTGAGTTATAAACTGAATAGATGTTGCCACAAAGTAAATTAGAGATATATGTAACGTACAAGTTATATTAAGACAGCAACCACGCGTACTAGGCTGACTGAAGCTCGGATTAGAGTACTGGGTTATTTTTAAAGTATACAGCATGTTTGTGCAAGTGTGAGTATCAGTTGTGTGTATGTGTGTGTTAACATGTGTTATGAAAGTTATATTTATACATGAATGAAGAAAATACAATAAAAAGTGGTATCTTGAAAAATTACACAAACCAAAAGGGTCGCCTTTTAGGAAAGATATAGTAGGAAAAAACAATGAGATAACCACTGCAGCAGTATTACTTATCACATAGTAGGGTAAAATATGAAAGTAGTGTAGTTGATTATTCGCTGGGAGTCATTTGGCCCCCATGAGCTTATGTATCTGCTCTTCAGTTCTAATTGGAATGGTGGGCGAACCTTCATCTTTCTTTACGTAGACCTTTCCATAAGCTGTCCAGCAGAATTTGTAAACTCCCGACTTCGTTAGGTCCCTGGCCAGGAAGTGAAGGCGAGACCCTTTAGCTGTCAGGTGGTCGCTTAGGTATATCGGAGTGTCTTCCTGTGATTTAAATCCTAAGTGCTTACAGCTCAGTCTAGACTTATGCTTAATGTAGTAAGCTCTGCTCATTCTCATAACATTAGACTTAAGGAATGTGGACCCAGTTTCGACAATGATGGGTTGATTCAGGCTTTCGCTGTTTTTTCCACGAAGTCGATATATATCCTTCACATCCGATTTCTCAATTTTACATTCTATGTTTCGCGAAAGACAGACAATCATGTCTACCAGGTCTTCGTTGGTCTCATTGTTTCGTTTTGGAACATTTTTAATGACGAAATTAGCTTTGCGACTTCCAATCTGCATTTCCTCCAATTTACTCTCCAGCACCGCAATATATTGCTTGTCCTCCTTATTCTGGCTTTCTAGCTGAGTAATTTTTTTGTTAAGAGCCTCATTCTGTGCGGTGAGATAGCTAATTGAGTTTTCAATACTGAGGTTAGTCTGTTGGATTTCTTTTAAGGTTGAGGTCATCTGTTGTATTTCATTGCCATGTTTAGTCGAGAAAATAGACATCATTTCCTTAATTTCATGTTTAAACTCGTCCAGCTGATCGCATAAGGAGATTTCCTCTCTACTCCTTTTAGTGCGTTGGAATACATAGTTCAATGGCGTTACCGGCGGATCTTTTTCCATCAGACTAAGCTCAGAATCGGAAACAGATTTGTTCATCGGCGAGCCCAATAGTACTAGGATAGCAGCGGTAATGAGGAGGTACGAGTTGCTACTTATAGTATGACGTAGTGCGCTCGCGCAGTGACAGGGGAGTGACCCAATTAGCAGGTTCCACAAAAAATTGTAACACTATTGGGTATAGGTGTCGTCTGCTAATGAGGGGGCGGGGCCAACGTTCGGAAGTTCTCCAATCAATTAGCACTGGGCGTTTTTAAATATTAAAAGTACTCTCACATGTCCTTGAAGGTGGAGCTTGCGCTGCTTGGTCCGATCAAGTACCAGGCGTGCAGAGGTATTACACGTTCCGGCGTTTCAAGTGGCTTGTGAATTTGAACTTCCTCTAATGTTATGCACTCCTATTATTTTGAATGATTTAATTTCTGCATTAATTTACTAAATTGTTTTTAAAACAAGTAAGTACAGAACTAGAGACACGTTAGCACCTTACGGCGGTCCGGGGGAAGAGGTTTTTCGATATACATTTTCAATATTTTTTTATCAAAAGCTTCTGCAATCAATAATAGGATTTCAGAATTCGATCTACCAATATTCTGATCTGCTCTCTTTTTCTTTCACAAGTTTTCTTACAAATCGCTCCCGGACACCTACAAAGAAAATAGCAAAATTTAAATAAATTATGAATATTTTAAAATATGAATTTTAATTTAAAGTGCGAGGGGGAGTTTCGTATTTTTCAGAAGCTGACAACACTAACCTGTTGCAGCAGCTACGCGTTCATACTGGTTCATACAACTTATTGAAGGGTATAATTGGTGCCTGAAGGCTTGTTTCTTCCTTCATATAATACAATACTTGTAATATAACGTTCCTCGCATCACTTTTTAAAGCTTTCGGCATTCATCACAATTAAAAACCATATAAAGGAAAATAAATACGCGCAACAAACAATCAATGGCAGGAATGTCATGGAATAACAGGCCGATTGACATTTCAAACTGGCGTCGTTAGTTCTACTTTTGGCCACCGGGCCAGATAAGTTTCTAGAACTATACCCTGTTAGTCTTAACAGTTTTATCGGTAGCATTGACCACTTATTACGTTTATGTTTTATGATAATAATAACGAAATGATAAAAGTGGGCTAAATTATTTAAAAAATAAATAATTATTTTATAGTATATTTTGATATGATATTTTTATATTAAGGTTGGCCGCACAGAAATGATGCTTCAGTGGTTGCAAGGGCCTTTAGGCTACACCAATCATGTCTCACATGGTGGGGCACTTGTTTACCGACTTAGATAGAATATAAAAATAAATATGAGTCAAGAATTTTATTTAAGGTTTTCTATATATTTATATTATTCCTATGACAACCACTTCAAAATATAAAAACCTTTGGATTTTTTTGAAGGTAGTTAGAAAAATGCATATGTGTGTACATATGCATTTTTCTACACATCAAGCTACACATTTCCAGTATAAGCTGATTTCGCGTTGTATAGGAAATGTATAGTTTGATATGTAGCCGTGTATATAAAATAGTATTACGTTACAGCAATAATTTTATTTTTTGTGTACCTGTTTGGAATATCTCCCTTTGTGGGACTCCTGCTGACATAATTGAATACAGCTACTATTATTTACAAGATCGTCTTGTATAATCACGCAATTCGAGAAGACCACAGATACTAAATTAAATTTATTGTTTTATTCTTGAATATCTTATGATTTTTAATTAAAATTAACAGTATTTAATTTTTATTATTTAATATCCATGTCATAAAAATCTATGATGATGATGATGATAGATATGCATCACATATCTATACTTCTATAGATAACTAATGATCGTGCGATCATTAGTTCGGTGTCTGGGAGTAATTTATCTATAATATATGTATGTATCTATTATTATATATTACTTATCAGTTGGCTGGCTTAGCGTTTGTGGACTATGAGAAAGCCTTTGATTCTATCGAAACATGGGCCGTGCTGAGGTCTCTCATAAGGTGCCAAATTGACTACCGGTATATCGAGGTGATAAAGTGTTTGTATGAAAACGCCACTATGTCAGTGCGACTCCAGGACCAGATCTCGAAACCTATCCACTTGCAGCGAGGCGTGAGACAGGGAGATGTTATATCTCCGAAACTGTTCACCGCTGCACTGGAAGACGTCTTCAAGCTTCTGGACTGGAAAGGCTTTGGCATCAATGTCAATGGCGAGTACATCACTCACCTTCGATTTGCCGATGATATCGTAGTCATGGCTGAGACCATGGAAGACCTCGGTACAATGCTCGATGACCTCAGCAGAGTCTCTCAACAAGTGGGTCTGAAAATGAACATGGATAAGACGAAAATCATGTCAAACGTCCATGTTGCACCCACTCAATTTTAAGTTGGTGACTCTGCACTCGAAGTTGTAGAGAACTATATTTACCTAGGACAGACCATCCAACTAGGTAGGTCCAACTTCGAGAAGGAGGTCAATCGTAGAATCCAACTCGGCTGGGCAGCGTTCGGGAAGCTACGAAACATCTTCTCGTCCAAAATACCGCAGTGTCTCAAGTCGAAAGTCTTCGACCAGTGTGTGTTGCCAGTGATGACTTACGGAACAGAGACGTGGTCGCTCACTATGGGCCTTATTAGAAGGCTCAAGGTCACCCAAAGAGCAATGGAGAGGGCTATGCTCGGAGTTTCCCTGCGGGATCGCATCAGAAATGTCGAAATCCGCAGGCGAACCAAAGTCACCGACATAGCCCGAAGAATTGCCAAGCTGAAGTGGCAGTGGGCAGGGCACATAGCTCGTAGAGCCGACGGCCGTTGGGGCAGAAAGGTTCTCGAGTGGCGACCACGAACCGGAAGACGCAGCGTGGGCAGGGCCCCCTACAAGATGGACCGATGATCTTGTGCGGGTCGCTGGAAACTGCTGGATGCGAATAGCACAAGACCGGCAATTGTGGAGATCTTTGGGGGAGGCCTTTGTCCAGCAGTGGACGTCTTTCGGCTGATATGATGATATGATGATGACTGGTTGCTATAGCAACTGATAAACAATTGATGACTACAGGCATCAGATATCAGAGTGTTAGTTCTACAAGATATTTAGACACAGATTCTCTAAGATGTAGATGATGTATGTAGAAAACACAGTTTTACACAAAGATTTATAAAATTATTCCCCATCTCCTATGAGTGGTATTTATTTGGTATTGTTATTTGGGTTTTTTTTATAACTTATGTTTTAAACCTAATGTAATAGTTGTAGGACGGTTTTGCTTCGAACAAGAAGGTTAATCGACGGTATTTTTACATGTTACGCAATGTCTATGTTGTTTTTAAACAGATATTGATAATTCTAAGTACTAATTATTTAATGTTTAATTTAAGTCCTTTATATAATTGTTATCTAAAATTTTAACAAAGATAATTTATATTAGATTTGAATTTTATAGCATTATTGGCAATGCAAAGCGTTAATCTAATCTCAAAAATGGGAAATCATAAATTCGTAGATGGTGCTGGTTCGAGACACGCCGGACGATTAAATTTAGGATTTCCCATTCTTGAGATAAATTATATATTATTGTTATTAAAACTGCCGTGAGGTGCTAACATAATGAAAGATAGTAACGGGTAACTCACGTAAGTAATTAATTTTATGTTGAATTCTGCCAATCGTTTCAACTCCTTCCGAAAGTCATCTTCAAATTCAAAATCAAATTATACCTATATTTAATATAATTTATTTCTTACGACGAGGACTGCCGATGGTCGGGAGGATCAGGATCACATGGAGGTTGCTTCAAAGTAACACAATGCAACTTTTCAGTACTTTGGCTTTTATTGGTAACATAATTTTGATAAAAAATATACAACTTGAACTTGTCGTTTAGGCTTTTAATCGGCATTTGTCGTCATCATCATCATCATCATGTCAGTCAAAGTACGTCCACAGCTGGACAAAAGCCTCGCAAAAGAATGGGGGGATATGCCATAATCGCCACGCTTGGCAGACGGGTTGGCGATCGCTGTTTAATAGTGATACCTAGTTTACAGAAAAACGCTGCTGCCCGTTCTCTGGTAGGATCTCAATTTTCACGCCCCCCGGGATTAGATAGGGTGATGATCTTGTACGCCGTCACCACACAGCAATTACAATTAAATGTAATCAGGAATGCTATTGATATAACATTTACAGATATTGCACACTGCAGCATATATTTGCCGCAGATAAATGGCACCGAAGAGGTTAAACCTTTTTGGTACGGAGCCCTAAAACGAAATCCGATTTTTATTTCGGTATCTTTTTATTGCTAATTTTTATTTTCCGTCCCCGTATCGTTACATTATCGTTGGCTTTCATAAAAGCACTTAAGTATTATGGTTGAGATCCGATCACCTACCCTCATGATATTAGCATGTAATGTCTATGAACGTTTTATCCTGGGACAAAATGAAAATTGAATGTATGAACGGTAACTTATTTGACGGTATATGAAATAAAATTTTCTTTTTGTTATTAATGACCCTAGTAACAAACACAAATAGTCATACGATTACCACCACCAAAATTCAAAGATAGTGAAATAAAGTAAAATTATAATCGACTACAATGTAATTACTACATCAAATACGCAGGAATACCTTTATATTTACAGATTTAAGCATTTTTATTGGCAGAAAAAATATCCATTATGGGCTATAAGTTGGCTGCATACGAATTTGTTTGACGGGTTATAATTCAAATGTTTAGTTGACTCAGAAAACAAGAAATTAAGTGTGTGTTCTAACTATAAATTAATATAATATAATAATATGTGCCTTAATCTGATGCTATTCTCTGATTATGCTTTTTTTATTAAGTATATATTGCTGAAGAACCAAACATATGTTTAGCCTAATAGTATGAAAAACTTAAATCTAACACATTGGGTTTTCCAGTTTAATGATCAGCGTGTCCTGTGACACAAAATAGGCCTCTTCCAGCTGTTTCCAATCATTTCTGTCTCTAGCTATTCTAGACTAGGTAGCCCTTCCAGCCACTTGTGTTATATCGTCTATCCATGTCTATTATTATAAGTACCTATTTCTAAAAAAATTAAACCTTTGTCATCATCCCAAAATAACGGTTTCTGGGTAAAATATTCGGAAGGTTTCTGATAACTTGTGATCAAACGACCAACACGCACAATATTTTTAAAAGGCTTCATGTGGTAATGAAACAAGAACTTGATTTTTATCTGATTTAAATTATAGTTAATTCGGCAACATTTTATTTTGTGATTTTTACATTGCAGGTATTACAGACGGTATGAGTAAGTGTTCCGAATAGAATCAAATTCTAGAAAAATTATACTTTCTTGGTCATCTGGAACTGGCTTGAGTTTTGATTTAGAGAAAACAATGATGATTTTCGGACATCAATAACTAAAAAACCGTTTGAGATATGTTTATGTGAAATAGTTTTTGAGTTAGGAGGGAGTTAAAAGTGACTCCAAATAGTTCATGTTATATTACAAACGGTAATGCTACCGCGTGTCTAGATTTATATATCATTAAATAAGTATTCTTAATCAATTCAAAATTCATTTCTTAACACATGTCCAGATAGTAGAGACTTGACTCTTCCGAACGTGTGTCCGGTTGATCCCTTAGAGTTGCGGGAAACCATTGGTGTGAGACCCACTCATCAATCAGTTCAAGTGTGTTGGGAGCTATGGTTGAACACGCAGAATGTTTCTTGTTTCTTTGGGGTGGAAACAATACCCCCTTGTATCCCAGAAGCACGGGTTGGAACCTGTCCAGGCGCATCAAGGAGCTGGTCTATATCTAAATCAACGTATTAATGAGCCTTGCCATGAAATTGGTAATGTTGCCATATTTCTGGGCACATTACCTGCAAGCGACGATTTGAATTCAGTTTTTTATTTAAAGGTAATTTAGTATAATAGTAAATAAGTTATAATTGTTTTATTGTAAAATGTAAAAAAAAAAGATAATATTTTGTTATTATTAAATATAATGTTTAGTTGCAAAATCTGGAAAATAAGTAGCGACCTACTAGTAATAATAGTAATAAATATGACGGAACGACGACGACGTAAGTCCCGTCTCAATATAAAATTACTATTCTAAATATTATCTAACTTTAATAAAAATGTTAATATCGTTTTATTATTCATTCGACGTTTGTGCATAAAACATCCACCGCAACCGAGACCTTACGCATAAAATAAATTATTGTTGGAAATCCGAGCGCGGGCCACGATGTATCTCCGATGTTATCGCCCGCTCTCACTCAGCCCTGGTTATGACATTATTAAACTACACCGTACGGATCCTCTGACGCTAAAAAATACGTGACCGTTTTACACAATTTTTCCACGTTGAAAAATAGTCCTCCACAAATTTAAGACCGGTACTGACAGCCGCGAATAAATTATGTTAATGAACACTTTGGAAGCGCATTCGTTGATACGGCCGATTGGGCGGGCGAGCTTTTTCTTTAATTTACATAATAACTGGGCATAAGCGGTCGCCGCATGCAACCTAACCAATATTTATTTACCTGGAAATTTGTGGAAAACTGTCTTTCATAAATATTGCAATATTTTGTTGTGTTTCGACTCAATTATCTTTTTTTAGTGAGTGGTGTTAACCCGATATACCCTGTTGCCGTATCGAGATATGGCAACATATCGGGTTCCTTGTAGATCTACGGTGTACCGGCTTAAGCCTAAGGTGTGACTTTAAGTACCTTTAGCTTGGGCTACAATATTTAATAATAATAATATCAGGGGACAATGTCACACAGATCATCCTAGCCCCAAACTAAGCAAGGCTTGTACTATGGGTACCAGGCGACGATATACATACTTATATAGATAGATAAATACTTAAATACATAGAAAACATCCAAGACTCAGAAACAAATATTCGTGCTCATCACACAAATATTTGCACTTACCGGGATTCTAACCCAGGACCACCAGCTTCGTAGGCAGGAGCACTACCAACTAGGCTACAGTGACCGTAACCATAATTTAGACATGTTTTAACTGAACTGTACGCAGGGGAGTCTTATACCTTTTCTTTTTGAGCCGCATGTAATATACTAGTGCCACCATGTTGGACCTGTTCTGAACCCACAATAGAAGGGGAAACAGTACAAGTACCCAATGTCTATCATTAATATATGCATCATAACCATTCATGCAGTGCAAATATATTATTATAGTATAACAGATCTTATGTAATTTAATGCGGGCGTTGTTTTTTAAAAAATACAATAAACATCTTAACTTCATGAATCGGCAAAATTTAAAGGCTTCCCTTAATATCAACTTACAAAATTAAGTAATCGGACAAAAATCATGTTGAAATACTTAATATTATATTTTGGTAAAGTCACGTATACCTCGTGTATACAATATAATATTATAGTACCTACGAGTAGTCACCGTAGTGTTTTCTATGTATATAAATAAGTATGTATATCGTCGCCTGGTATCCATAGTACAAGCTTTGCTTAGTTTGGGGCTAGGGTGATCTGTGTGACATTGTCCCTAGATATTATTATTATATTAGGTATACACCTAACATATAATATTAAGGAATTCAACACGATTTAAATACCGTATGGAGTATTTTACTTCTATGTATACTAGAATATCGATAAAGTTGTTGACCTCGATGCCCTCGCATCTAAGGGTTTGATTCCCGTACAGGATAACTATTCGAGGGCTCCAGATGTACCTAGTTGTTTCAAGCTCGGGTGTTCAAAGCACATAATATGTTGAGTTAACGGACATTTGTGTCGGTGAATGCAAAATATATCACCATTTTCTATTGAAAAAAATTGCCAATATGTTCCATTTTGCCCCATGCACCGACCGCATGGGGCAAAATGGAACATACTGATTCATATCAAGATTTTATATATTTCCTTTGTTCTACCACTAAGGCAGCAAAAAAATATGTATGTATATGCCCAGGTCCGAAATATACAATTTTATAAGCATAAGATCACATTTAATACTTTTTTTAGAGGCAGACACTTAATATACTATACCTTGAGGATATACTCTTAAATGCAGGTATTGGCTGTGCCCATATTTTTTTTAAGGACGACGCTCGCACTAGGGAATCTAATCCCTGTGTCGCGGGGTACTTAACAAACATATAATAGACGGACACAAAAGAACACAACAACTATTTATAGGCCACACAAATAATTGTCCGGCGCGTGACTCGAACCTGCGACACGAAGCGGCGATGCGACTGTCTTAGCCGCTGCGCCACACGTGCAGTCAAAGTCTCTTTAGGATGTTCAAATCGGAATAATCTTTTAAGGACCTTATACATCAGCAATGGGAAACTGTTTTTCTTTACTTAGTTCAAATATTTGCACAGCGTATTCTCACTACGTGTTAAAAAATACGATAACGCGTTTGTGAGACGCTTTTAGTGCGATTATTTTGCACCAAATAAGTCCCCTAAATGCAACTTACAAGCTAAGTCCATTAGGCTTATGTTGGTGTTCTACTCCGCACGTGCAGTAAAAATAGCGCGTTATATTCTCAACAATAGCTAATTTATTTATAAAAGTTTTCATAAAGTTGCAACGCATCTCAATGCGTTTAATTTAATTTAAGTTCACCGTTCATAGCTTAAAAGCTTTTTAAAATGTTTTTGAGTGTAATTCCTTATAAAATATCATAATATTATAGAACGTAATATATATTATTAAACAAGACATTAAAAAAAAAGGTTTCCTTAATGATATTAACATACTTTGCCTTCGATTTCGTTGGGTAGACTTAGATTGTGATCTATATCTATATATTTTTGGCATAATTATACTAATTCCATGATATGCTGAGTTTTTCACGTAGAACAATCACGATTTCGTTACTTGCAGTTAATTTTTGAAAGTAATTTGAAACGATTTAGGTATGTGATGACTAATTAAAAAAAGGGTGATACAAACACTTTGCATGTAATGTTTGCCTATAATTGGTTGTGCAGTTAGATTTAAGACCAAAACATGTAAATTTTATCTATATAAAAATCTGTAACAACTGTTGGTAAACCTTAATTAAATAAATAAATAACAATTTTTCGTTGATAGCATTACGTCAGAAGATTATGCGCAGGTTTGACTGGAACAAACCAGTTTCCGAAAAGGCTATTGTACCGTAGACCATATGCATACGCTGCGGCAAGTTATACAGAAGATCGTAGAGTATAACCATCCATTATACTTAGAGTTTGTAGATTATGAAAAACCTATTTTATTATGTACCTGTGATTTGATCGAAAAATGGGCCGTGCTAAGCTCTCTTCCAGGGCGCTAAATTGACTATCATTGTTGAAGTGTTTGTACGGGAACGCCACC
Organism: Pseudoips prasinana; assembly: GCA_951640165.1. Taxonomy (NCBI): domain Eukaryota; kingdom Metazoa; phylum Arthropoda; class Insecta; order Lepidoptera; family Nolidae; genus Pseudoips; species Pseudoips prasinana. The sequence continues at coordinate 19,611,309 of OX621245.1, forward strand.
ATGGTCAGTCCGACTTCAGGACCCGAGTTCGGAACTTATCTAATTGCAGCGAGATGTGAGACAGAGAGACATCATAATATCTCCGAAACTGTTCACCGGTGCATAGGAAGATGTCTTTAAGCTTCTGGAATGGAAAGGCTTTGGCATCAATATCAATGGCGAGTACATCACTCACCTTCGATTTGCCGACGACATAATAGTCATGGCTGAGACCATAGAAGACCACGGAACAATGCTTGATGACCGCAACTTTATAACAAATTTTAATAACTTTAATTCTACTTTTTTATTTTTTTTTAGGATAGCTTAGGACTCACCAGACCAAAATACGAGTATATTAAACTACTGTTCGCATAGCAGAGTTCTTTCTGACAAATGTTTGATAGACTAGATTAGCGGTTCAGAAGGGTATTCTTAGGATTCTGTGTTGAAATTGAAACCAGTTAGCATTTAGAATGATATAAATTAAAAGCTATGATATTTTACTTTAATGAAAATGAAAGTATGTTCACGAGTGCATAAAAATGTTTTGTCTTTTAAGTTTAATGTGATATAAGTTCTGATTTTAACTGTTAATACTAATTATCAATGAGTCTGTATAAATGCTTATCTAGTAGAATTTCATACTTCAACGAGATTAATTTTTCACTTCCTACAAAAATCTGTAGATAACTTTATGCACGTTAACAAAATTAGCCACGATTTATACCAAAATTACTTGTGAATTACATTTGCAGTGTTGTAAACAATATAAAATGAAAGAAAACTAATATAAACTATGACGTTGAATAATTATTACCAAACAGTTTTAAGCTAATAACTTTTTCCTTTAAGTTTATTAAAACCAATGGTCACGGATGTTTCTTTTCATTGATTTCTACCACCGTTACGTGAGAAAACACCAGCTGCTATTGTCTGCAGTCTTCCTCAGAACTGTTTAAAAATAAAAAATGTAATATTTCAACTAATAAAATCTTTTATGACAGTTTAATTGGCAAATTGTATTGTTTCCAATTTATATATCTATAGATATTAAAAGTCATGAAAGAAATTACTTTAACTATTTTCACTTTTCGATAACCCATGGGTAATTTAGGCAAGTATTCCTGATTTCATTCAAGGAAGAGAAATTCAAAGCAGTATTTAAAATGAATTTAAAATTATAAATTCCCAGTCTGACAGTCCAAAGGTATAAGGTAAGTTTTGCTTCAATTTACAACATTCTTGCGAATGTCAGATACGATTCTCATATTTCACTTCTTATTATTTCCTTGTTCCTGGAGTTTTCAAATGCTTTATGTGTAGCGCAGTAGGAACGCTCGGACATTGACATTTTATTCCAAAGGATTATTTCCTCGCTTTTAACAATAACATGCTTTCTTTCTTTTTCTATAACCACAATAAGTAAATATCCCGTTAACCTAAGACTGATATATAAAAATATTCATTCAAATAATAGTAGTGTAAGTATCATATGAGTGACACTTTAGGGTACTAAAGTGTCACTCATATGATACTTACACCTATTTGAACAGCTCGTTGAGTAGCTCTTTCAGTTCTACTTATAGTATTTATGACTAAGTTCGTGAATAATACGAGTATATCGTTAGTTTAGTGCAGAGTACCAAATGAACCCATTTTAGTTTCTTTTGGACAAAACCTATGCTATTAACTTAAGCGTTCTTTGAAATCTACGGATAATGTAGGTACTGAATATTTCACTGTATTAATCTCTGAAAAATTGGATATAATTTAAATTAAAACTACCTAAGAAATCAAAACCGGCATGTTAAAAATAGGTATGCTTTGTCCTGAAATTTGAAATTAAGTGATGTCTTCGCGGCCGAATTTCGGCCACGGCGGCCATTCTCAATGGAGATTAGCCAATTGCGCAGGACATATTATAGTGCACAAGTGTATGCGCAAACACAAGGGCACTTTCTATTCCATCACTCTCATGATCCGATGGGACGACTAGCGACACGACCGGAAAGAGGTCAGGTACAGGACCGACGGTTTTACGTGCTCTCCGAGCCACGGGGGTGTAATACCGCCAACTTCCAGACTTCGGGTTGATACTGAGAAATTTCTTTTTAAATTAAGTACCAATATGTTCAAAACAGTTTACAACGACCGTTTTCGTTTTAATTCAATATATATATTGGTTTGGTTTGGGAACATGCAGTGTGTTAGCTGTCTCAAAATATTTATTATTATTCTTATTATCTTACCAAAACCATAGCTCATGCCAAATCAGATGAAGAATAAGAAACTAATTTAGGAAGTCCCAAGACGCCATGACATGATTAAACGCTGTTCCAACATGTTAATATATCCTGATGAGCCTTGTCACTATAGCCCCCATATTAAACGTATAGCCATGATTGGCGGAGCTACATTATGCTCACATTATTACATTCTCGTCACGTTTGCTGTACGCTTTTATCAAATAAATGTATACGATACATTCCTAATGTCACAGATTCATCCAATTTGGGCTTGACAGGGTTTCGGTTTGACTCAGCTATTTTAGTCGCAGAGGCAACGTGGCTCTTTTCAACCCTTTCTACCATTTATATATTTCCAAGTGGGTCGTGGGTTCGATTCTCACACCAAACAATCTTTATGTAAAAAAAAAAGATTTGTTTTGCAGTCTGGTTGGTTGGGGGACAGGTTAATGTACTCTCCGTTCCTCTGAGAGTACATTAACTTGTCGGTTATGATTGTTATGAGAATAAATAACTCAAAACCTGGTAATCATTATAATCTGCTGGATGATTTAATTTAATTGTGTGTCTACGTTATTAAATTTTAATTTCATAGTATTGTTTAATGATTTCAACTTTAAATTAAAATTGTGTTGATTCTGAACATTTTCATTTTCATATCCCGTGCTTACCACTTGCACTGAGAAATATATTATATTAGAAGTTAACTAATTAGAAATATCATGTACACATGCGAAACTACTTTCGTACCATCTTTTTTATCGCTTTTTAGCCATCAAGTCCTACTGTGTAGGAGTACGCAGGTGGGCCAAATGAAATGCCTACATTGGTCCCGTCTGCGAATTTGTATCTTGTATTCCAACCTGAGTCCATTTAGCAGTCTATTTAGGGACTTAATTAATGTGCAGCTGGAAGACTTTCAACAGGTGGAACAGTCTGTATCTGTTGTTATTCACTTTGATTCTGTTACTTAGAAAAGTTTTAAATTCTACTAAGGCTTTTATTAAAGCTGTTAATCGGAATAATTAATAAAAAAGATCGGAGGTGAATGTATTCACAGTTAAAATACTAACAATTTGCACATTTTAATAGATATGTCAAGCACAACGCATTTATCACGGGGAGTGTTTAGAGAAATTGTTCGAGCATTCACTAGAAATTTTTAACCGCGCACTACCCCTCGGTGGATTCAATTAACTGCGGAGGTATTTCCGATCCGGTATAACATGGCAACCTTCAAGAAGCGAGCCTAGGCTCCTGTGGTGTTGCGAGTGTCCATGGGTGGCGGTGATCACTTACCATCAGGCGACCCACTTCCTCGTTTGCCATCCTATTATACATAAAAAAGAATCACTACGCCCAGAGTCTTGTGAAAAAATAATCTTTCTGTCTGTAAAACAGAGTATATATTGATTTCTTTCAATAAGTTCTCTAAAATTTTAATATTAAAAGTAGCGCATTTGATCCTTTACTTTCGTATAGTATATATAGTTTGTTAGTTAATGTATAAGTATGTTCGTGGTAATTTTAAAGTTATGGTATGGTTTCATAATTTGTGGACACTGACTATTCTGTTATTCCATACCCCAATACCTGCCTAGGTTATTTAGAAGAGATCACATTTATTGATAAGGATAAGGTTTATATACCTATCTTTCGTCCTTAATGCATTATTTTTAAAAACCAGAACAAATACTAAGTTAATTAATTTATTATTGGCAGTCTGCTTGAAAATTTGCATGGCAATTAAAAAGCGAGTAAAATATTTTAAAGTTAATAGTACTCGTATAGGGTTGAGGCGGATATTCCAGTTAATTCACAAACTTCATACTACACCAGCACCGACTTAAGACGTTAATTAAAACACTTTGCCCAACTTTTAGTACTGAATTTCTAAAGTACAGCAATCAACTTAATGGTTCAATCAAAGATCAAAACAACTCTATGACTATAAATATACAATTTCCGTCCGCTTGTTGATGCCAGATGCTTTGGATTACTTTTGCTTTGTACAATATGATTCCTTATTTTATTAATTACATTATTTGATTATAATAGTCACCTTTTAGTTATCTGTCTGGATTTGGTCGGTCGTCAATCCAATATACATAATATAATAATATAACTTGTAAATTCATCAAATCATTTCTCCGACAAAAATCCTACGACGAAACGGAAGAATTCTTACAGTGATCACTTTAAATTAGTAAATACATGTGTTACATATTATACATTAATTCAATCTGCCCACATTAATTTCTAAATACAATTATTATCACACGCTTTATATATTTATAATATTTATCTGGCAGCACAATATAACAAACATACACACACACATAAACACACGCCCATTCAAACACGCACGGATACACCATTTTACTGCATGTTATTTGTATCTAATTTAGTATCTAAGTAACCGTAAACTAATATCTAATACACATCTTAACTATTATTTTTACTGTTCATACCAAAGGGAAGCGGACTGTTGTTCCTTACTACAGGTTAGTAATTAACCTATCAAGGATAACAGAACTACACCCACAAGATTGTATAAAAAATAGTTGTAAGAACTGCCATGTGAAACTATTAGTTGTAACTACAATCACTTTTTACGAAAATAAAGATATTATATTATATTAATGTCCTGGGACATTATTCACAATTTGATCCCAAACTACATAAGCAGAGCTTGTACTATGGGAAACAGATAACTGATATACTACATAATTATATTACTTTTCTCTTTGTAAATGGATAATTATATACATTATTACACCCAGGCTCAGGACAAACAGACACGTTCATGCACACAAATATATGTCCTGATTGGAATCGAACCCGTATCGTAAGAGGAAGAAAATTCCACGAATGTTCCGTACCGTACGTACTGTAAAAAAGCTAATATGAGTAGGCATTCGGAGAAAAGAAGTGGCTGAACGACGCATTTTACCCCAAGCGACCGAATACTCAAGGCGTTCACAGAGATGGATGGGGAATTATAAAGAAAAAGAACTAGATATAGATAAAGAACGACAATCTCGTAGTCACCAAATAGATAGGTAATTCAACTTTGACCGAAAATCTAACACATAAACAAAATATGTCCATTATTGAGCCCTAAAATGAAACGGATACCTGAATTTTGCGGCCTAAGTAATTCTTCATCAGTGTAAAGAAAACATTGATGTTTGTTTTTTTTACGCTAATGCAGAAGTTAAAAAGTTATAGCTATTCTGAAAAAGAAGGAATAGTAGAGATTGTGCAAGATTAAATTTAGTATGAAACAGCCAGAACTTTTCCAGAAATCTGAAAGACTTGAATTGCAAGATTTTAATATTTAAAACATGTTCTACTTAGTCACGGAGACAAAGTAATTGATCGAAGCTTGTAGTTAATATTAACAGAGCAGCAAGAAAACTGGTGATCTATTTATGTAAAATATTTCCATCTACGGTTTTTGTTAAGGCTGGGGAACTGCCTACGTATGCCACCCGCAAAATGAGTCTACCGACTAAACCTTACCTACCGTGTACCCCCGCCTCCCTCTAAATGTTTTTATACTATTTTGTATTAGATACATTTTAGCAACGATTTTGGTTATGAATTTACAGCTTCTTGAAGAGTATATTACAATAAGGTCCAATTGAAGTTTGTCTGAAAGCGATAGCAGTAAGCGAAGACCGCCAATTGTCCTTTTTTAATATTATTAATTATATTATAAATTATGTTCTGTAAATTGTCTGTAATAAAGTGTATTTATCTTATTTTTATCTTATATCCTGGGACATTATTGACACAGGGTCATCTGATCCCAAACTAAACAGATCTTGTACAATGGAAACCAGATAATTGATATATTACATATACTAGTCTTATCTTGACATATAAATACATACTTACATAGATAATTACACCCAGACTCAGGACAAATAAACATGTTCATGCACAAACATATCTGTCCTGAGTGGCAATTGAACCCAAGACCTGTAGCGTGAAAGCCAAGCATTTACCAATCACGCCAATCGGTATTTAAAGATATGATTACCCACGAGCGAGATGGTATTTGATGTCCTCATCATTTGCAGAATTTATCAACTTGAAAGGCTTATTACCATAATAGAACTAATATCAATAGATCTAATTATAATAGCGATGAAAAGGTATTTGAAGCGGTACGTTTATATTATACATAAACGATTATATTATATAATTAATTTAATCTTTGCGAAAGTTTGAGTCTATTAACTATAATATTACTGCCTCTCACACAGCATCGCAAGCAATCCAACATCCTCTGCATGAATGGAGATAATAACATAGAATGAATGTATTAATTATCCCAGTGAAACTAAAGTTTGAACTGTGATAATTAATATATTCAGGTAAATTGTTTATGAAATTCCATATAACTCGACGTATTCAAATTAATTAGACCAGCGCATAAAGTTAGCACAGACTATAAAATTGTTGGTGTAAATTAATTTAAATTCTAAATTTAATTATGAATAATTCAAGACTACGTCTATTAGTGCGATTTTATTATTTAACTTTATTTATTAATTCTTTTCGAATATTCCTAAATTTGTTCACTAGATGGACCTGATATCTCCCTTTTCATATGTACATACGCCAGCACATCAAACTACCCCAATCTGTCAAAATTCTTTTATAGATTTTCAACTTTATCACAAAATCATAAGGTTCATTTTCAATTGGGTAAGTTTGACAGATTGGGGTAGCTTGATGTGATGGCGTCTGTACAAAAAGGAGATGGTAAATCGATAACAGGTCGACTGATGACTCCGGCTAGACACAAGGCTCGATGTTCGATCTCGCCGTACGATTAACTTCATTAGATATTACCCAATTTGAACTTTAGATAATCACCGCCTTCTATCCGAACTATTATTAGTAATGTCACCATTAAGTTGTACCTACCGTTTACTATAGTGGCAAATTGGACATAATACCTACTAATGAATGCCCAATTTGGACCTTAGTTAAGCTTCTATATTTGTACTTTGCTGGTTCTGATTATTTCATTATTATTCTACCTGAAACACAATTACTGCTGGACATGGTTAGTATTGGAGTTTACAATGATGATGTCTTCCCCGCCGAATTTCGGCCACGGCGGCCATTCTCAATGGAGATTAGCCAATTGCGCAGGACATATTATAGTGCACAAGTGGGTGCGCAAACCCAGGGGCACTTTCTATTCGATCACTCTCATGATCCGATGGGACGACTAGCGACACGACCGGAAAGAGGTCAGGTACAGGACCGACGGCTTTACGTGCTCTCCGAGGCACGGGGGTGTAATACCGCCAAGTTCCAGACTTCGGGTTGATACTGAGAAATTTCTTGAAATTGAATTTTTTAGATTTTTGCTATTTTATTTTCCTACTTTAGAGAGATTGAGATTTGAGATTATTCCTATTTCATTTTCACTTTTAATTTACAATACACGGCTATGTACATATACGTTGGGTTTTTTATGTACATACATACATAGACTCACGCCTGTCTCCCAGAGGGGTAGGCAGAGACAACGGACTTCCATTTGTCACGATCATTGCACACCTCTTTCGCTTCGTTTACTGACATTGACATTCACGTTTTTTATGCGTGGTATTAAAATTGAAATGTTCGAAAATGTCTGATTTGTATTTTATATTTTGTGATTTACTTAAGCATTCCATTCGTTATCGTTATTTTTATCACACCAAAGTAATAAAAAATGGAAGAACCACTGTAGCTACACCTACTAAATTCATTATTTATAGGAGGTTCCGGCTATTTCTAGATAGTTTTAGGTGTTTAGTAGAAGTGTTTATTAGACAATTGTCAATAAAAAAATAGTAACGTATAGGTTGCTTCATAAAATCATTCAGCGCAACTTTGCTGTTATTAAATCCTGATTTTGATTTGTAAACCTTAATTTGCTTATCTTTATCGCGATCAGTTCTGACAATCGATTAGTTTCATGCGACCTGCTCGTTATTTAAATCGATGGATAACTGTGCATCTCTCACAACGGACGGTCATCGTCACACATAGTCTTTACGTTTCAGGACGCTTATATGTACAGACGCCAGCACATTCAGCTACCCCAATCTGACAAATTTCTTTTATAGATTTTCAACTTTATCACAAAAGCATAAGGTTCACTTTCAATTGGGGAAATTTGACAGATTGGGGTAGCTTTATGTGCTGGCGTCTGTACACTGAATCTGTGAAAGCTCCCTGGGGCAGTTGCCACAATAAACTAGTATATTAGGGCTCTTCAAAAACAAGTAATAAGGTCTGTAAAGGATAGGTAATGTGCGAGTTATAAATTGCAAGCGTCCATAGACACCTGACTGTTTACTATCAGCTTGAGCTGAAAAAAAAATATAATCAAGGCAAGCGTAGCTAGGATTTTCTTTGTTTCAATGTTAAACGCTTTCCTCGGTATTTGTGAAACGATTGCGAATAGTTTTTCTGAAGATTACGCTTCAAAGATTGATTAAATCATTTTAATTTCCTTGTAAATATGAAACTAATATTTGAAAATTTGAAGTCGTTGTCTGGTAGGTGTTACGGTGTCGATATTGTCTACCTATCACGGTAATTTCACGTCCACATTATGTGCTTGTCCGTGGGTTTAATTTAATAGACCCCTATAAAACTTTAACATGTATTAGAGCCTTCTGTGACATTTCTCCGTGTGGATCAAGCAAGCATTTGTTCGTCAAGCTGTAATTGTTCATTTTGTACTTACCATTGCCATTGCCTGTCATATGTATTTTATTGTCATATATATTCATCCACATGCCTATTTTAAAGGGCATAAAAAAAGTTCTCGTAAAACATATAAAACTTCTTCCAAGAGTTCTAAGTTTATGTATAAAAAAGTAAATTTAAGTAGCCGCATTTACAGAATAATATCTACTAAATCAAATAATCAGGAGGTTCAAAGAAATTATTTATTTTATAAAATGCTACAAATGCCAAGGATGTCCAAGGATTTCCAATTCTCAAGGATATCTTCCTTGAGAATTGGAAAGAGATGGCACACAGTCGTGAGCGTTGGAAAGAATGGAGGGAGGCCTTTGCCCAGCAGTGGGACAATACATGCCAATAAAAAAAAAAAAAAAATGCTACAAATATGGTTATTTGAAAAGAATTCTTATTCCATTGATATTTATTATTACATTATTTGACGCAATTGATTGTTGAGTAGAAATCTGTAATAATATAGTCAGTTATTAGTCTATAGCTGAACTTTTGATATACATACAACCTACAAATAAGAACGGTAGTGTGAAAATTAAAAAATGTTAGCAAAAACAAAAGCTATCATGAAGACTACGTACTATGTATGTATACAAAAATAAAAGATACCATGTGTTTAGGTGATGCAGTTTTTTAATTAAAAAATAACGGCCAGTCTGCACCGGTTATTATATACAGGTACCCATTATTACTGCTACTGTTCTCTATTTGTACTTGGTCAAGCTTACAGCGACGGTCAAAAAGGGATGGGAAATGTTTTATCGATTTGTGCAGTAAAAAATGGACAGGAAAATTTCTGAGAAGAATAATTTGTTTTTGATAGATCTAATGGAATTCTCAGAATTGATATTACTAGGCAATCCAAAAAGAAATAAAAGGCGACAAAAGAATAAATAACCATTTCAACCAACAAACGAATATTCAACATTTGACAAATTGTAAAGATAGTATTAGTGTATAAAGACAGTCAGGAATCAAGTGCTATATATATATATAACTAAAAATTTAAAGTAATTTTAATTGTATGTTAGTTAATAGTATAGTCGGTTGATTTTTGTTATATGCTCTCATAACTCTTGATATATTTGCTGCGGTTTCAATATTTTAGACTTGTTTTATACATCATTTAACCTAAGTTCTTACTATTATAGGAGTAAAGCAGCTAGTGTTCTAAAGAAGACTAATTCCTAAGCCAATTGTTGAGAATGGTTCAAAGAGCAGCTGACTTAAACAAGTTTTTGCGCCATATATGAATCACAATTTTGGACATAATAAGGCGTTACTTCACACGTTAGGTACATGGTAAGATTAATAATAATAATAATATCTGGGGACAATGTCACACAGATCATCCTAGCCCCAAACTAAGCAAAGCTTGTACTATGGGTACCAGGCGACGATATACATAGTTATATAGATAGATAAATACTTATATAAAATAATGTCCTCCTAGCCAAATTTCAGCCACGGCGGCCAGTCTCAACAGAGATTAGCCATCTGCGCGGGACATAGTATAGTGCTCGAGTGTGTGCGCAAACACAGGAGCACTTTCTATTCCATCACTCTCATGATCCGATGGGACGCTTATGCGACACGACCGGAAAGAGTTCAGGTTCAGGACCGACGGCTTTACGTGCTCTCCGAGGCACGGGAGTATAATACCGCCAACTCCCAGACTTCGGGCTGATGATGAGAATTTTTTCTTTTTACAGTAAAATCCCAAAATCACTTTATGGACCGACCTGGGATTTGAACCCAGGACCTCGTTCTTTGGGGGTGAACACGCTACCGCTAGACCAACGAGGCAATACTTATATACATGGAAAACATCCATGACTCAGAAACAAATATTCGTGCTCATCACACAAATATTTGCACTTACCGGGATTCGAACCCAGGACCACCAGCTTCGTAGGTAGGAGCACTACCAACTAGGCTACGGTGACCGTCAGATTATGATAAAGCTAAAAATATATATAATAAGGTATGGGTTTTGCGGATGATCTGTCTCCGGATTGTCAGGATTATAAGAGCGAGGGAATAGGGAATGTACCAGTGTTTACGCAAATTGACCGTCATCGTGGCCATTATTCGGCCAGGTGCAGTGTTATTATTATAGCTCACATTGAATGAAAAGAAAGAAATAGAAACGTGTTATCAGAATTGGGGCCAACGAATTAACGATTGAACTTGTTATGTTTACCTTTCTATTTAATCGATTATAATTATCAATTTTATATGTTGATAATAATTACCTAAACCTATCTATATAATGCATACAAATGGAATTCTTCAAAGGTTAACTAATAAATGCAAGAACACTTTACAGAAATGTTACAAAAGACCGACAGTAAACGCCACATATGACGTATAATACTACCTGGTAATTAGTTTAAAATATAAAGTACTTGCTATGCCCCGCGGTTTCACCCGCGTCAAATTTAATAACTTATAGCCTTTGTTTTATTCTTTAGGCTACATTACTACAAAGTTTCACTCAAATCTGTTCCGCAGTTTTTGCGTGAAACAAACAGCCATACCTCCTACACAATAACTTTCGCATTTATAATATTCGTATGATGCATCGACAAAGTAATATATTTTATATAGCACATGTACTCCTTTAAATAATAATTGGTTCCTTACGATCAGTTTTTTCCCTACAAAATATGAAATTCAGGATGTATAAAACATTAATTAGCAAATTATTCTCCAAGCTCTTTCAACTGCTCTGCGTTAATATTTTAACATAAAACTATCGACATTAAATTTTGCCGACATTGCTTAAACGGTTGAGCTGTCTTTGATAAATAGCAATATTTTCCTGCGCATCGTAATAGATGGTCATGTCTACTACCATAGGAGATTATTCTCGCATTTATTGCTATGACTTGTCTTTCCTCTTTATTATTATTTGCTTTGAAGACAAACAAGTGGCTCTCATAACTCTTGATACAGCTTGTGATATTAGTTTTCCTCTTTTTATTATATGTTTTGGTAGAATGATACCGAGATCCGGTTAACGTATGTCATGTCTTATTTAGGTCAAAATAATAACAATAAAAGAATAACTATTAGTTGATGAGGTACATAATCGCATATTTTTTCGCCACGTAAAGCCTCTTCACATCTAGTAAAAAACTTCAATAACTAACGGGCAAATGAGGCATTTCAATTTGTTTTCTTTGTTTTAATATAGCTATAATATGTTTTTTAAAAGCGCTCAAATGTCATTAATTAATTCATGTATTACTTCTTAAATATAATATAATATCCGGGGTGTAGTTCTGATTAGATGGTCGTGCGTGAATAATGTACGCACGACCATCTAATCAGAACTTGTACTATAAGGAACCAGATTACTGATATACTACATATACTTTTCATTTTGTTAATACATACTTATAAAGATAATTCCACCCAGACAAGTTTATGCACACAAATATCTGTCCTGGGTGGGAATCGAACCCACGACCTGTGGCGTAAAAGGAAAGTATCTGCCAACCACGCCAAACGGGCCGTCAAATATTGTGTGTGTTTTAAATATGGTTGTTCAGTTGTTGATATGTCTATAACCTAAAGGATGAATTCTACTCCCACTAAAAATGGGAAAAGGCAAGATAGAAATACATACAATGCACGAGTCAAGAAGCGCCTTAGGGTCAGCGCAGACAGAGAGGAGCGCAGCGGAGAGGATTTTATTAAGGCACTAGAAAATCAACTTTAGAGCTACAGGAATAAAGTGCATATATGCTTGAACCTGACAAAATGCTCGCGCAGTCTCACGCATTATATTGTTCAAGCATACATGCACTTTATTTAAATAATTTTAAAGTTGATTTTCTAGTGCCTTACTAAAATCCTCTCCGCTGCGCTCCTCTCTGTCTGCGCTGGCCCTTAAGCAACGACACATTAATACACTTGGTTAGAGAATGTGCAGTTTTATTCACTAATAATATAATTCAACACAGTGTACTGTATCTCGTATACCGTCGCGTTTTAGTTGAATTATTTTTCATATCATTAGTAGTTTACTTTATCATATGAGCAGTGGTTAATCTAATGTCAGAGTTGATCAAGCCGCCATATATAGATGTATTGTATAATTCGAGTTGGTTCAAGCACAAATATGTATTCAGAAAGTTACTCTTACATCTTTAGTAACTAGTTTACCTTACATTATTTTATTATTATGATGGATGTTCGTTTGTTCACTCATTTGGGCTAATTCACATGTCTCATGTCTACTGATCTCGACAATGGAAGCATATACAGAATACGTATAAGCACATACAGTCCTCGCCAACCTTATTAAATTTATTAACAGTGCAGGTACTTTTATTTTCTTCTGAAATACAATAGGTAGTAAGTAGGTACACACAAAAAGTTCTAGTTAAAATTTTCAATTTACTCATACTTTTGTGCGAGATCGTGATCACTTAGATGTGTCAACAAACCAATCAAAAATATAATGTAAATCGCACGTAAATGTGGATTGTAAGTTGGAAGAGTTTTTAAATCCACAACTAACCATACACACATAGACTGACGTCTGTTTCCCAGAGGGGTGGGCAGAGACAACGGATTTCCATATGTCACGATCTTTGCACACCTTATATACACAACTACAGTGAGTAAAAAGTTCAGTACTAGTGGCCTTTTGGGCAGGCATATGTTACTAGCCAATATAAAAAGGAAATTTTAAACGAAATTTAAAAAAAAATGTGTTTGTAAAAATTCCATCTAAGTTATCTTTGGTAAATTTTAGTAGAAGTAGAAGTAGCAAATGAATGATGATACAAATTATTTTTCAATGGAAATGAAATGAAATGAAAAATGTGGAAGAATGTGTGGAGAAGATATTACGTAGCTTCCCGTATGCTGACTAGTCGAGTTGGATTCTACGATTGATCTCCTTCTTCGACTTGGACCTAGCTAATTGGAGAAGAAAACATAATATGTCTTTATCTAATCTGGTGGGAAATTATTTATATTTTATATAATTTAGCAGTAAAAATAACTCCCAACAATACTTATACAACAATCACACTAATATTATAAAGCTGAAAATTTGTGAGTGTGTATGTTTGTTACTTCTTCACGTTTAAACCGCTGGAGCGATTTTAATAAAATTTGGTATGGAGTTAGCTGACACCCTGGATTAACACATAGACTATAATTTATAAAGTTTAACGCGGGTGAAACTGCGGGGCATATCTAGTATTTATATATTTCGAATAAATATTCTAGCATGTGATGATACATCTGCTTTTTAATGCCGCTAACTGACGGTGTAAGCGATAACTGTTATATTCTGACATTGAAACACATTATAGCTTTGTAATGTATGCCATACAAAACAATACAAGCGTACCTAATTCGTTATAATATTTAGGGCCTTATAAGATATTAATATTGTCAAAATGTGGCCGATATCGTAACTAATATTGATATTTGCCACATTTGTATAATATTAATCTATACATATAATAAAATCCTAGGAAAGTCAAAACTGTACATTGAATATTTTTTTTAAAAGGTACTTGGAGTGTGATCTACAATCGATATCGAAGCCAAAAATATAGGTTTTAGAATTTGTCTGTGTGTCTGTTTGTCTGTATGTATTTCCGGGCTAAACTCAAAAAGTACTGCATGGATTTGCTTCAAATTTTGCATGAATATTACTAAGAGGTCGGGTCATAGGCTACATATTATCACGATATCAGCTACGGGGGAGGAGCTATGATAATTTATAAAATTTAACGCGGGTAAAACCGCGGGGCACAGCTAGTATCTTATAAACGTTTTTGTTATATCTGCCGATTGATAAAATTTTATTAGATATTTTGTTTTTGTCTACTTTACTTCTTTCTTGAGGCGCTCATCGCCAGATCTCTCCGGTCCGTTGGTGATTGGCGAGGATGGCAACTAGGCTCGTGATCAGCCCATAGATTGGTGACCACCATAGTGGTTTAATTTCCGAGCACCTCTGTGCTTCGGAGGCCACGTTAAGCTGTCGGTCCCGGTTGTTGCCATTAGGCAACAGTAGTTAAGCCATGACAGACGCCTACTGGGTGGCTTGAACAACTCTGACACTAAGGCAAACAGTGCCCATACGATAAGTAAGTAAGAACTTCTTTCAATATAACTATAATTGTACATATATGCAAAATAATTTGACCGGGGCCAGACCCAGGCCTCCTAACTGCTCTCCGGGCTCTCCTAAACAGTTAATATGCAAAATATATTTAATGCTATATTATGCAATCATAGTGAACAAAATTTGAATTGATAACAATTGCGAAGGTATAAATTATTTACGAGCAATTAAGCATTGACGTTCCTAGAGTCCGGTTAAGTTTATTCGCGCGTAATACACCTACCTATTTGCATATAATTAACTAGCTGTGCCCCGCGGTGTTACCCGCGTAAAATTTTATAAATTTTCTTTGCTATAAACCTCACGGAGCCCGAGACCTTTCCAACGAATGCAAAACCGTGGAAATCGGTTCGTGCGTTCTGGAGTTATAGCGTCAGGAAGGAAAACCCGACTTATTTTTATATAATTAATAAGTAGATGTATCATACCATTAAAACGATATTGATAAACTGTTTTAATATCATTCACTTCTCTTTTTACGTAGTGGAAGTTTCTGGCTAAAATTAGACTACCGAGATTTATTTTCTTTGTTCTTACAAAAGCAATATTTAAACTAAAGTTATGCATATTTTCGCTACGGAAAATTCTGTAATCGTGTAGACGTTTTAAAGAACCCGATTATAAGTAATAGTGTTCCTAACCGCATTTTAATTAATGCAGCCAATCCGAAAGGCGACAAGTCAATTACGCCAGCAATTTTTTTATCAGAATAAACTACCGCGAGTTTCAGGAAACAGTATATTGCTTGTATAGTACAGAATAAACAATAATCCCCATTTATATAAAATTTCGGCTGTGGTGACGGCAGCAAATATCAGAATCTCATCCCGTGCGGGGCGTAGAAGTCGACCCGATGGAATATCTACCAGAAGACGGGTAGCAGCTTCTTTCTGAGTACTATGACCATCATACTGCAATCGCCAACCTGTCTGCCAAGTGTGACGACTATGGCACATCCCCCAAAATGATTCTTGGGGAGGTTTTTGTTCAGCAGTGGACTTGTTTCAGCTGTTATATTGATGATTTTATTACACTTTGTTTTAGCTTAAATTATCATTCCTATTTGTGAGTGTTGGTTCACCTGTTATTGGCAACTGTATAAGACCATAACCTGGTACCAAGCATTATTTGAAATGTTATATACATAAGCTGTTGGTGTACCTTTAATTAAATAAATAAATGATGATGATGACATAAAATTTACTACAATACACGTCTAAACACTTTCACAGTATCGGCTTAAGGTTATGAGCTCTGAAATTAGTTTTGGCGTAAACGTGCCTATGTACAAATTACTTGGCAAGACATACATTGATATCATCTCAAACACTGTAGTTATAACTTCAACTAATGGATGTCAGGGTGTGTTTATGATTTCAGGGAGTGTCTATTGCGGTGTGGTTATATTATTGGATGTTGAAATCACTGAAAATAGTTGTTTAACTAGAATTATGATAATGGATGAATACCGGCTGAGACTTAAGCTACTACTACTGGCCTTAGTAAGCCTTAGTTCAAGCATACAAATTATTAAAACATACTGCAGATTTTCTGTTCATCTTGCATGTAGCATTGCTGAACTATTGGTAACATAAATCTATTCATATCCTTTTAAACTTTCGCGGATATTAATTAAACAATATTGTTTATAGGTATTAACGTAACTAAAGGAGTGTTGCGTCAATACCTCTAAACAATATTGTACAATTAAGATACAATTAAGAAAATAATAATTACAAAGTTTAGTCGCGTTAAAACATGTAATACCAATAAATATGTTAAAATCAGTTACACGGTATATATACCGATAGGTCAATTAATGTTTGACATATTGGTATATTTACCGGGAAATTGTAGGTTATATGATGGATGATGAAAATATCAAATAAAAACTCAATCTGATGCTTTTAAAAATTACGTAACACCTAAAAAATATACTATTCACTATAATATATTCCAAATTTCCAATAATAATATTATTTACTTAATTAGATGCAGAAACGAATGAGAGTTTTATTTATAATTTATTCAAATACAAAAAAAAAACAAAACCATTAAATAATCACCAAATATATTATTTGGAATCTTTTTAATTAAGAAAATAATTAAGAAATCAAGCTATGAACACACCTTACAAAGAAATTCTTAATAGCACTATCTCAGACGAATAGCTCTAATTTACGTGGTAAAGCAAAATTATGGTACATTTTAACTTGCCGGACACAAATTCACGTTACAACGCTATGCTAGTATATCAACATTAGAACGGAAGAGAATGAAGACAGTCGGTAGTTTCAGCAGCAAATTGCAATTACCGTTATTGCGGTAATTTGGAGCCTCCGTCCGCCCGCTAGCGCAAAACTACTAACGTCTTGAAACGGTTACCGCTTACAATTTGTAATAGAACATCGCTTTTCACTTTACTGCAATATTTCGGTTACTTATAGTACATTTTTTTTAAAAAAATGGGTTTTAATGAATTTGATTTAATTAGTAGTATCAAGAATTTATAAAAGAATAAGAACTGGCGAATATTAGTATCAAGAATTTATAAAAGAATATACATAAGTAATGGCATTCCATTCAAAGCCTCTGAATGCGGGGAACGCGAAACCGGCAATTATCAAAGATCTTATGGGAAGCCTGCAGTGGACCTCTTTTGGCTGAAATGATTATGACCATTCGATTAGCCAATACTTTGTAATATTTTTTTTTACTATTTCCAGCAAATAATAATACATCACATGCATACTGGAGGATTGAAGTACGACCAATCGTTTATTTCAGAGTAAAATATATTTTTATGTATTAAAATTATTGTTGGCATAAAATAGTTGGTCATGACGGATCAGTATTATTTGGATAAAGAAGTGGTGTAAGATTAAGAGTACGCCTTTAGTTTGGATATTCTGTTACGCGGTAAAAATATCTTTGTGTGAAACATAAGATGTATTTGATTCAATAAAACATTTCAGAAAATGTAAATAATTATTCTAAGGATAGAGATTCTTTTATAAGTTTGTACGGAAAAAATACAAAAAGATCTAAACTGTCAATATACATCTTTTTATTTATTAGAATACCAACAGCGATACAAATAATTTTTAACTTTATAGTACAATCAATATAGTAAGGCCAATTACATCTCTTAGAATATATATATTTACATCAAAATATATTAAAAAAAAATTCTATCGATAGTGATACAATATATTTAGACACATAATTTTCGACTTCAATATTAATTATCATATCACCCAAAAGTCGTCCACTGCTGGGCAAAGGCCTCCCCCAAGGATTTCCACAATAGCCGATATTGTGCAGCCCGCATCAATTATTTTAGAAATCTGACCCATTAAAAGAGGAAACGTAGGAAAACGATTTTATGTGAATTTTTACTCTGTCTGAAGAATGTATATACATTCTTTGTAAAAATTAAACATGCCTATAGCTCCAAATGCGTAAATTGCTTATAGTATGGGTAGTGGTAGCCCTGGTGTCAGAGTTGCCCAGTAGGCCTCTGACATGGCTTAACGACTGTTGTCTAATGACTACAACCGGGACCGACAGCTTAACGTGCCCTCCAAAGCACGGAGACGCTCAGAAATTAAACCACTTTGGGGGTCACCCATCTATGGACTGACCGCGAGTCTAGTTGCTTAACCTCGCCGATCGCTTACGAACCGGTGAGAGTATCAAGCTATGAGCGAATGCGTAAATGGGAACGGAGGTATGTTGTAGTATAGAATTACTTTCATACGGAAAAATGATGGTTAAAAATAACTGTTATATCAAAATTTAAGCAAATTGAGTTAAATCTTAGTATTGAGTAGGAAGTGGAATAAGATTAGTCATGAAAAATATAACGACTGTTCTTAAGTTTAAGAACACGCTTTTAATGCGACGCACTAAGGCGATATTTTTATCACTAAAAGAACTTAAATTAAATAGCGTTACATAGCTATTCATTAATTATGTGGGGTTTTCTTTAAATCGTGCCAGATATATAAATTAAATAAAAAGATCATTCGATTCGAAAATTCAATCATGGCGTCCCGGAAAATCCATAGATTCTGGACGCAATATTTATGGTGTTTTCTGCGTACTTGTGGCACAGATACGAATTCATTTCTCAAAACAATATTGTTTATTTACCCTGCCTTAATAAAACGTGATTGTTTATCTACCACATACCTGCAAAACAAGTACTTACCAAAGTTTACGTTCATCACCGAAAGGTTTTACATTACCCGCTTTCAGAGTATTTTGCAATAATTAAATCTTACAAACCCATGAAA
The DNA here is from genome assembly GCA_951640165.1 of Pseudoips prasinana. Lineage (NCBI taxonomy): Eukaryota > Metazoa > Arthropoda > Insecta > Lepidoptera > Nolidae > Pseudoips > Pseudoips prasinana. Next base: position 19,630,775 of record OX621245.1, read on the forward strand.
CTGTGTGTTTTACGCGAGCCGAGTAATGAGTAAAGTTTCATTGCGAGCTTTTATCTAATTTATTTTTATTGTTATATGAGCCAGTTTATGCCGTATTTTATATCCTTGGCAGTAGTTATACTTAAGAACGTTGAACGTGATATGTTTCGCCTATACGACTATTAAAGTAAGATTCATTAAGTCTAATTTATTTTAGTATTACAATCAGTATCCAAACCTATACGCCGCAATACAGAATCAAGTTTAAACTTAGTACCACCGAAAATCCTTGCTTTAATCAAGGACCAATTAAGTTACTGATCCATGATTAAATCTGAGGATTATCTTGTGACATCAGACTTTGTTCAGTAATAAGAGTAATACAGCCGAATTTCGAAATGAAATGTACAGTTACTAAGAACTTCAGAGTGGTACATGGAGTATCAAGTAACAAGATGTACCTATATGGTTTAATATAGTAATATTATTTCTAGTAATTGCTTGCTTGACTGCCTCGTTGGTCTAGCAGTAGCTTGTTCAACCAAAAAGTTAGTGTGGGACTTTTCCGTAACGAAAATTTCTCAGTACCTATCGGCCCAAATTCTGGGAGTTGGCGGTATAATGCCCCCGTGTGTCAGAGAACAAGTAAAGCCGTCGGTCCTTTGCCTAACTTCTTTCCGGTCGTACCGTTAGTCGTCCCTTCGGATAATGAGAGTGATAGAGTATAAAGTGCCCCTTGGTTTGCGCAGAAACTTGTGCACTATAATATGTCCTGAGCAGTTGCCTAGTCTCCATTTAGACTGGACGCCGTGGCCGAAATTCGGCCGGAAGGAGATTATTTTTTCTACATAATAAGAGAAATTATGTAGAAAACGCCATCGAGACGAGTAGAGAATGCATAGTTATATATACACAAACTTTCCAGCCACGGTTTCACTTGCTTGATTACATTTTCAATCAATCAGCCTATCGCAGTCCACTGCTGGACATAAGCTTCTCCTAACACGCGCCATTGCACACGGTCCTCCGCCTTCCGCATCCAGTCTGTCCCAGCGACCCTTTTGAGGTCGTCGGTCCACCTAGCTGGGGGCCGTCCTACCTTACGCTTACCAAGTCGCGGTCTCCACTCTAGAACACGTTTGCTCCATCGGCCGTCGGTCCTCCTGCAGATGTGACCAGCCCATTGCCACTTCAGCTTGCTAAGTCTGCGAGCTATGTCGGTAACTTTGGTTCTTTGTCGGATTACTTCGTTCCGAATTTTATCCTTCAAAGAGACGCCGAGCATAGCCCGCTCCATAGCTCGCTGTGCGACTTTCAATTTATGGACTAGTCCCACTGTGAGTGTCCACGTCTCAGCACCGTAGGTCATAACAGGTAGGACGCATTGGTTGTAGACTTTAGACTTCAGACATTGCGGTAAAGGCGAGGAGAAGACATGACGTAGTTTGCCAAATGCTGCCCAACCCAACTGGATCCTGCGGTTGATTTCTTTCTCGAAGTTGTTTCTACCCAATTGGACAACTTGTCCAAGGTAGACATACTCCCGAACAACTTCGGGCATCGAACCATCGACGTAGATTGGTCCCGGCGTGACATGTTCATTGAACATGATCTTGGTTTTATCCAAGTTCATGCCGAGACCGACACCTTGAGAGGCTCCATTTAGGCTTTGCAGCATTTCACTTAACTTTTCTAGTGACTCTGCAACGATGACGATATCATCGGCGAACCGAAGGTGTGAGATGTATTCGCCGTTGATGTTAATGCCCCGTCCAGTCCAGTCCAGCGTCTTGAAGACGTCTTCGAGCGCGTTGGTGAAGAGCTTAGGGGATATTACATCCCCCTGTCTCACCCCTCGACGCAGCTCGATCGGGCTGGTCTTTTGGTCCTGGACCTGGACGGTCATTGTGGCGGTATCATACAGACATCTCAGCACCTCGATATAGCGCCAATCGATGCGACATCGCTGCAGAGCATCCAAAACCGCCCAGGTTTCGATGGAGTCGAAGGCTTTCTCGTAGTCCACGAAGGCCATACACATCGGCTGATTGTACTCTTCAGTCTTCTGTACAATCTGCCGAACAGTATGGATGTGGTCTACGGTGCTGTAGCCTTTTCGAAACCCGGCTTGTTCCGGAGGCTGGAACTCGTCAAGTCTTCTGGCGAGGCGGTTTGTGAGTACTCTCGAGAACAACTTGTAAACGTGGCTCAGCAGTGAGATGGGTCTGTAGTTCTTCAGCAAGGTTTTGTCACCTTTTTTGAAGAACAGAACCACCGCACTCCCGCTCCACGCTTGAGGTGTTAAGCCCTGGTGAATGACGGAATTAAAGAGACTCGCTAGCTCTTTCAGGATTGGAATCCCGCCTGCCTTCCGGAGCTCAGTGGTGATTCCGTCATCACCTGGTGACTTGTTGTTCTTAAGCTGCTCGAGAGCCACTCTGACCTCGTCCTGGTTGACATCAGGGATGTCTTCCGGTGCGAGTCCGACTTACCCACCCGCAGACACTTTTTGCGGGTGGCATGCATTAGCATTCCCCCTGCCTTATCAAAAAAAAAAAAAGGGATGTCTTCCGTGTAATGGCGTGTGAGTGGGGCTCTGTGGTCGTCAGCGCTGGGCCTCGTGGGTTTAGTCGTCCGTGATGCGTACAGGTCTTTGTAGAAACTCTCAATTTCCTCGAGTATCTCGAACTTGGAGGTCACGGTTTTGCCATCCGCAGTTTTAAGTTTCGTCAGATGAGATCTACCTAGCTGGCGAGCAAAAACTTTGGTGCCTCTGTTCTGTTCAATCGCAGCCGCGATGGCGCGGGTGTTGGAACATCGGAGGTCACGTCGCACCAGCTTCCGGATCTTCCGGTTGAGGTTTCTCCCATCCGGCGAATACGCCTGCGTGGATGACATTTCCCGTCTCTGCCTCATAAGTTCGAGAGTCTCGAGCGAGAGTTTAGACTCTCTGTTACCGCTTTTTCCGGGAAACACCCTTCGAGACACATCCTGTAGCGTTTTGACCACTGTGTCGGTTTTCTCGTCAACATTGCCTTCGGTTTCCAGTAGGTTGAAACGGTTTTGAAGCTCAAGTTGGAACTTTTCGGACCCTAAAGCTAATTGAGGCGCAGTAGGTCTGAGAGTAGACTTCATCATGCGACTCCTTTCAGCCCAGAAGTCTATATTTAGAGCGCCTCGAACAAGTCGGTGATCGCTGCCGGTATTAAACCTGTTGATCACGGAGACGTCTCTAAATATAGACCTCTTGTCAGTCATGATGAAGTCTATCTCGTTCCTCGTCACAGTGTCGGGGCTTCGCCATGTCCACTTTCTATGAGGCTTCTTCTTAAAGAACGAGTTCATTAAGAAGAGCCTCTGTGACTCCAGAAAGTTGATTAGCATTTGCCCCCTGTGGTTTCGGCGCCCCACGCCGTGGGATCCGATTACCGTTTCGCCGCGTTCTTGTACTCCCACTTTGGCATTGAAGTCCCCCATAACAACGTTGTAGTGAGCCTTGGTGGTACCATGTAATGCCTTGGCTATGTCTTCGTACATGGCTTCGGCTATTTCGTCGCAGTATGTCGAGGTCGGCGCATATACCTGTACCACCTTCAGGGTGTACCTGTTGGTGATTTTAATTATGAGGTACGCTACCCGTGTCGACACACTACTGACTTCTACAACGTTGCCAGTGAGAGCTTTGTTGACTAGGAAACCAACACCGCCCTGAGAAGGCCGATCACCTTCCCGAAAGTAGAACAGGTGGCCTGACTCAAGGGTTATCGTGTCTTCGCCCTGTCTTCGGACTTCAGATAAACCCAATATGTGCCAGTTTATGCGACCTAGTTCTACCTCGAGTTCGGTGAGGTGTTGGTCCAGCCGTAGAGAGCGTCCATTATACGTTGCCAGGGTCAGATGTTTTGGGTAGCCTTTTTCCGTAGCCCGGAGATTCTTCGCACCCCCTGCCCCGCTGCTACCGCGACCGCTACCGTGGCTGCGGATAGTGGGACGACCGGGAACTGGGGGCCTTTGTTTTGGGTGCCTTATCATTTGGGTGTTGGAGGTGTTTGGCCTACTATACCACGCTGGCCAGACGGGTTGGTATAGGGTTTATTTCGAATTTTCCTTTTCTGGTTGTTGGTCAGATGCCGATGACATTCCTACCTTTGGTGGACTTTTACCACCAGCCTAGTAGGAGTAAGGCTACTGGGGCATTCGAAGTTTTTCTGCCGCTTCCAGCCCAGTATGGAATATATGATTACATTTTATGTTGCAGATAAAGTACACTAGTGGTATCCAAAGTTGGTTGTCATTTTGAAGTAATCATATTAAATCCATACCAAGTTTAACACGAACGGTACAGCGTCATAGTCACGCGTTAACAGAGCGATAGATAAAATTACTTCTCACTTTTTTATACACTACGCAGTTGGCGAAAAAGCACATGGCTATGGTAATAGGTTATACTTATAACCGATATGGCTATCATCTACGCGTTGACAACCATGTGCCCTCCATGAAATTTCGTGAGCATTAGTGAATGAAATGATGTGAGTAGGTACATCCATTACCATCATAGTAATTAGTCAATTCTGTCAAGTTAGGTACTTCCCCACCGAACTCCTTATAAAGCAGAAGAAGGCTATTCTCAATAAGTTAATAATTGCTGGTTTAACGGGATAGGAAAATCAACACTATTAGTAATATGCGAGAACGCGTGAAAGCCTTGCCCGGCGCTCAAATTTTCATTTGCTATAGATTATTGTTCCGCTCGATACCTAAGGCGGCTTAGGTGGTCTAGTTTGGTGTGAATGGAACAAACTGGTTTTATTCGAGCACAGGACTCATCAAAATTTGATTCTGTTTGCCTATTATGAGTTTGCAAAGTACGGAACGGACGAGTTTAAGCTCTCAAAGAGAAACCAGAAGTACGATTAGTTGTTCTCTTGATGACGTCATATATTATACCAATCATAACGCTTTATTCTTAAAACTTGAATTGGTTCGAACTGCAATAATAAATACTTTCATGAATTTTATTTTGCTGCAACGTAAGAGAGTAGGTGGAAGCGTTTTTCTATTTAAAATAAATGTAAGTTCGCGTTATTGCCAAGTGGCTAATTCATTAAGTACATTGCCCGAACACTTTTTGTGAGACTTGGAACGTAACTATAAAAGATGGAGCTATTAGTCATTATTAGCAATAATGTAGCTCTATTTGTGTAAATATTTTACCTCAGTATTTAAATGACCTAACAAGCGTTCCATTTAATTTCAAAGTTAATCCGCATTCATGCGTAATAAGACTTAATTTCGAAGCAATTTTAGAGAGTCGTTGTGCCATTTAAAACCTAGATCGGTGTTTGCTGACTGTTTTCGTAGTCCATTTTATATGGCGGCGTATTATTTGTTTGTTGAAACTGTTCAATTTGATATTTTACTATTTACTTTCTTTCCTATAAATGTATTACCAACTTTTTGGCATGCTGATTCAATTTTTAACCGTGTGCTCAATTTTGATAACCGCGCAAGCGAAGGATTAAAAATTAGAATCTTGAGCATTAGCGCGGAAATCAAAAGAGTATGAAGTGAGAAATATTTGCACTCGAGTGCAACACGTAACTTTTCATCACACATCAGCGAGGAAATGACTAAATGCTAAAAATCATTTACAATAACAAGATATTTTATTTCAGTTTATGTATTTACTACTTCATTATTATACGTAAGTACATAATAATCTTTGAATTATAAAAACCTAGCTGTGGCCCGCGGTTTTACCCGCGTTAAACTTTATAAATTATAGCTTATGTGTTATTCAAATATATAAGCTATATTACTACAAAGTTTCATCAAACCCTTTCGGTAGTTTTTGCGTGAAGAAGTTACAAATATACACACTCACACACTCACAAACTTTCGTCTTTATAATAATAGTGTGATAATACTTAGGTATAATGCAGAAAATTTTAAAGTTGCGTTGCTACAGTTACGTAAATATAGTGTAATATTTTTGTTAGGTACTGTAACGTTGTGCAAAGCAAATTAAAGAAAAGTACACCAAGGTAGTTCCAAGTCTGAGGTTTAACAAATTAAAAATAAATCTTATGATATATTCGGCACCATGGAGGTAAAACTACATAGCTTTAGTGATATTTTGCATTTCACAAACTTACCGCACATGATGTTCTAAATCAATTTATTTTGTGTTATTATAATATAAATACTTAAATAAAAGTTAAGTACTTACCTCACGTGGTAGAGCTCGAATGATGTTTTGAAATGTATGTTGATGTTCGTTTTGAAGATCTCGAGTTAACATATATCTTCTGATTCGTTCCACAGAACGATCACAAAACAAACACACTCTGTAATGAGGTTGATACATCGTGTAGTCCAAACGAATAGCCGGGTCAACAGATGATGCAGATACGATAGTCCAAAAGTAATGCCGGGTTGTAAAAATATAAGGAGATAGATAAGCGCACAGTACACAACGGTTCAAGTCAAAGAGTGATGTTAGACTGCGATACAAACAATATGGCGCGCGCGCAAGCAGGTATACAGATTTCCAACGTGCGCGAAAGAGACAGACACATACCAAATCTGAATATGAGCAAGCGAGACTTTTGACTTCTCGCAACTCTCGCAGTAAGATAATAATATTATTTAACGTAGACGTTAAAAAAAAAAAAATAATAAAAAATTTTTATTATTTTTTTTTATTTCTCTTCATGTAAGGAATAAAATAAAAATATTCCCATGTCTGGGCAGCATTTGGTCCAAATTGGTCAATCTCCTTTATCCGCTAGTTATCCGCTAGAGGATAACCAGCGGATAAAAACGACTTTTCCACTCAGATATCGAAGAGTAAAAATACTCTTTCTGAAATGGGGGGATGAAAAGTAGTTTGTTATCCTAAACAAATAATTTGTTTGCCCATCGATCATTGATAACCAGTCACCGCATATAAATAATATTTTTATATAATTTGCGTGATAACCTCTTTTGAAAATGGTTGATCAATTTTCAATTGAATATCAGCGGTTATGGTGGAGATATTATATTGGTCAAGTGTGGGTAAACAGACATTATTATAATCGGTTCAAAAATCAAGTAACCGATGAATAGAAACAAAAAACACAGTTGAATGTTTTTGAAGTTAGTTTAAAATAAGTATGAAACATGTCCAAATAATATCATTTCACTTAATTGACTTTCAAAAACTAACATATTCAGTATTAGCTACTTCAATTTACGTATATTAGAAATATTTAGCACTAAAGTATATTTTATGAAATTTAATACAGAACTATATTTTATTAAGACTTGTCGGTAAAAGAGATGAGACAAATATAAATCCAAGAAGCGAAAACTGAAATGAAATCCACCGACTACATCCGTAAGCGACGATAAAACCAGGTGAGACGATTGAGATACGTTGACGGTATTGGATTTTATTTCATAGAAGTTTCAGTATAAGATTGTAAAGTGATATAACTGTGTGATTATTAACATATATGCGTTATGAAAAATAAATATTTCATTTTTCATAGACACAAATGCTTTGTGACTTTTTCGTTTCTCAATCATAATAAGACTTTGAGGTTGAAATTTTCCGTGTTTGACTTAAGCGCCAAAAAGTACTTTTAAACTGAATTCTATTTATTCATCAATATAAATCCTAATTAATATTATAAAAGCAAAAGTAACTCTGTCTGCTTTCACGCTAAAACTACTGAACCGATTTAAATGAAATTTGGTACACAGATAGTTTAGAACCTGACATATAGTACTTTTTTAATGCCAAAAAGGGTTGTAAGGGGAAGAGTTGAAAGGAGAGGATGAAAAGTTGTAAGGAAGTTTCGTCATTTTTAGAGCAAGAAGCTTGAAACTTATTTTGACATTCAGTTTGTGAATGTTTTACCCTTAAAGGTGTAAAATAACTATAGCGAATAGGGGATGAAAGTTTGTACGGAAATATGTAAGGTTTATGTGAATGTTTCTAAGTTTGTGATAAGAAACAAAATATTAGAGATATCTTGACGTAACTTTTACGGAGTTATTAAAAATGTGCAGCTAGGCTTAATATACATACATATTAATATATATGTGCCGTCTTTCTAAAATTCCGTCTTTTACTTCAGCGGCTTATGATTATATATATATTAGGTATTATCCACTTAAATTTAACTTCTAGTTGAGAGCCTTCTTCTTACGTCAATTGCAATACAATTTAATAATATAGTGTGAATGAGCGCACAGACGGACTAAGCTTAAAATCTAGTTCCTTTAGCATCGTATTAAACTTTACTGCTAAAGCTCACAATGCTTTACAAGTAGAAGTATATGTTGAAACCAAATTTTCATTATTTAATAATGGGATATAATGAAATTTATTCAACCTAACCTATTTAAAATCTTATTGCAACAAAAGTTTTTACGATTATACGGTTTTCCTTGCTTATCTCGGTCCTGCTTTCAGAAGGCTTCTTTGTCCCTGTTTTACGGGCATCTTGTGATCGATTCGAATGTTCTACTTAAATTTGTAAAGTTTATCAATATATTACGGCCTTTTTTTGGTAGAATCGCCACAAAAGAGTTAACACATCATCCACATAGATTAAAGATATTAGTTCTCAACGTTCGAATTGTTTGTTCGGAATGGAATTGAGATAACGATACTCATAATAATTACATTACAAAAAAAACATACAACCAACTGAACTTACATTTATATCACTTGATAGTGGAACTTAGTTTATAAAGGGTTTTGTAAACCTTACTTTACAACGCGATTAGATACAGTAAAATAATAATAACTGGGAAATTGTTCACACTCGGCCATCTGATTATACTATGGATACCAGATACCAACAACATCAAAAGGATATACTATAAATACTACTTTTGTTTTGTAAATACATACTTATATAGATAATTACACACAGACTCAGGACAAACAGACATGTTCATGCACACTAATACTGTCCGGAGTAGGACAGATATTTCTGTGTATGAAAATGTCTGTTTGTCGCACAGTTGGTAGGGCTAAAAGGTTTACCTTTCTTTCTGTTTATAAAGATTTATGAGTGATCTGATTAGAATAAATGTACAGGTATGAGACAACTAAACTGACTTTGCAATGGAAAATGATCAAAAATTATACTTATTTTATTAAAATTAGTATTATAATAATTTTAGAGAATGTATACATGCTAATTTGGAATGATAAAACATACTACTTATACCGTAGAAATATCATACTTAAAAAGAGGCAAACAAGAGGAATTAATTAAACACTGCACTTTAAAAAACTCATGTTTGCTTTACTTATCTTTGTTACTGGATCATGAAGTCAACAAAACCCCAGACCAGCATACCCCAGAAATAAACTTACAGAAATATGAGAAATGAAATATAGAACTTTCGACATCGTCCGTTAATGGTAGAGCTTGTAGGACCTTCACGATCGGATATTTTGATGTTATTATTAGCTATATATTTTTATTGATTAAGGAAACTAATAACGTAGAAGATATCGTTTACCATTATACCTTCTTCATAAAAAGACAACGCCCGCACTAGACCATTAAATTCTTGGATTTCATTTTCTATTGTGGACTTTAAATATTTGTTAAGTCCTTCGCGATACTGGTATAGCGGGGAACTTTACAAAGGGGCAATTTCCGGAAACAACTTTAGTGGTGGTTAATATCAATTGAAGGCTTCATAAAGCTGGTATAGTACCAATAAATATAGTTGACTGCCTAGTTGCTCTAGCCGTAGCGTGTTCAACTGCAGATAATGAGGTCCTGGGTTCAAATCCCGGGTCAGGCCCAAAAGTGATTTTGGGATATTTCCGTAAAAATAAATTTCTCAGTATCAGCCCGAAGTCTGGAAGTTGGCGGTATTACACCCCCGTGCCTCGGAGAGCACGTAAAGCCATCGGTCCTGTACCTGAACTCTTTGCGGTCGTGTCGCTAGGCGTCCCAACGGATCATGAGAGTTATGGAATAGAAAGTGCCCCTGTGTTTGCGCACACACTTGTGCACTATAATATGTCCTGTCGGTCCTGTCGGTGTTCGGCCGGGAGGACATCATCATAGTACCAAGCGACGCATTTGGATACTGCGTAATTTAACCGTCGGAATTTGAGTGTTATTTTACATGAAAACGTCATGTAAAATAACACTCAAATTCCGACGGAGGTAGCTTATGAGGTTTCAATGTTTCACCGAACTACAGATCAATCCCGAGTGCGTCGTTAATCAAATGCTTCCTGATAGAAAATATTCGCTTTTATTATATACTAATCGTTTAAGTAAAATTATTAGTTTTATATGTATATTATTAAGGAAACTAAAGGTCTATAATTATAATATATTTATTCTGTAAGCATATATTTGTATGACTGTTTGTTTTTAAATAATAAATAAATAAAAAATTATTATTAAAGAATCTAGTTTCTTAACATTAAATCCAATTACAAGAAATTTTACTGACAGACAAAGCTCATGGCGGGCATATAAGTCGTCGCAAAGGAAAATATACCAGAGAATGAGTAACAGTGTCTCTCTGTACACTATGATCATCATACTAGAATGGCCAATCCGTCTGCCAAACGTGGTAATTATGATAATTATATGCCCTCAAATGACGGACACAGTTCCATTATGGAAATATTTGATGAGGCCTTTGTTTCACGTGTTAATGATGAATACCATTAAGATTTATATTAGAGTACAGTCACTCTGTGTGTTTTAAATTAATTTCCAAGAGGATAAACCTCGTAATCCGCAGGAGTGGCAATTCAACACGACCTGCGAAAAATAATTAACCACCAAGTCTTTGCGCTATGACTTTGTAGCGAAAAAATAGAGGAAGCAAGTTTGTGCACACATTTGGAGATATAGTATCTGCTCATTGGCCATAATTATATTTTCTGTCATTGTTGATGTTTGGCCGAGTAGTTTAATAACCTTAATGATATGTACACTTTATTGAGTCAAATAATTTACACGCTATAAGCGATCTCTTCTAGGCAACCAAGGTAATTTAATAGTTAAGTACTTAAACGTTTTTATTATTTGAATTATCTCATATCTTTATCGAGATCGAAGTGTCGAGAGGATCGGTCAATTAGCGATGCTTTTTCATGTTATTTCTCACTAACTACTAGCCTATATATAGTTGAAAACGTTTCCGTTAATCGTACTGTGGTATTTTGACCCAATAACACACTTTACTTTATATAGCCTCCTGGAGGTAGAGCGTCCACAAAATTTTTGCTTTCTCTCTCTACCACCCGCTTTTTTGCGTATATTTTCAGTTAATTAATCTAAACATGTAACTTAACCGAACCTTTTAAAATGTAAAAAACAATCCATACTAATGTTATAGTGCCTTAATGCATTCGTTTATAAAACGAACCTCTTAACACTTTAAGGAATGAATCAATCTGCATTGTATTGCGAACGGCAGTGTCAGTTATTTTGAAGTAATACATAGGAACACAAAGAGCAGGGACAATTGTTGTATTTTTCCAGTAGGAATTTCTACTTGGGCAAAGCCACGGGCGAAACTCGTGTATAAACGACTCTACACGCAATTAAACGACTACATACGACTAAGACTAAGAGTTATCAAAACAATAACTTTAAAAGTACCATAAACAACACAACAATTGTTTAGAGCAATTTAATTTTTAAAATTGAAAATTCCAAGCCTTCCCATTCTCCTTGCACTTGGCTTGTGAAAAACTATATTGCTTTTTTTATTAAAAATACGAAGTGTTCCAACGAGGGGCGAAGTGCCACTAAAACGTAATGGTTACTGCGGTGACATTCGCACGAATACCTAACTTATAAAATTGGTAATCCTCTACGCAATAGCCCTCCTTGGGTCCCCGATAAAGTATTACCTACGATGTATTAAGGATTATTTCGGTCCTACGCCGATATTGTTTAACGTTGTTCCCACTCGTTCCTTGTTTGGTTTTTATGTATTTTATTTCTCTCTGTTTTTTGTATTTGTTCGTAGAGCTTTATAGTTGTCTAACATTAACAGGAGCTGACCAAAGTAATTTTATTAGACTCTCGAAAAATAGAAAACCACCTCCTAATTCGTTCTCGGAATAAATATTTAATTAAGTAAACTTTCTTATTTTGAGTTCTAATGACTCAACATGAGAAAGTTTACTCAATTAAATATTTTTTTCCGGAATAAATATTCATTTCCGTAGTTACTTAGAAACTTCGAGGTGGAACATTTCAATAATTATAATAGAGAGATTTTAATGTTCAAATTTCGATGGTGACAAAAATCGACATTTACGCATCGTGAATATATCATTAAATCCTACATAAGCCGTAAACTATGTGTCCTCATATTGATTTAATATACATTAACTATATATCAAACACATATTCGATGTAGAAAGATAAAAGTATCTGATTTTTAAACATTATTTATCATATAAATAATAATAATAAGTATCCGGGACAAATCACACAGCGTCTAAACTTAGCTAAGCTTGTACTATGGATAAAATGAATATACATACAATACACAGAAAATACACATAACAATATTTGTCTAGTTATTAGCATCATGTCAGCCAAATGACGTCCACAGCTGGACAAAGGCCTCTCCTAAAGATTTTCACCCATGGTTTGGAGGGCTATGTTAAGAAGTATTAATGTGTGTATGTAAAGATGTATTGTAAAAAGAGACACGCTGCAGCTCGTTCTCTAGCCGTCAGTCATAAAGTTGTCTAGTGCGAGAATCGAACCCACAACCTTTGGATCAGAAGCCAGGTTCACTACCAACTCAGTCACATATGAAGTCATATTACGCGGCATAGTGTAAAAACTTACATAATTATATTAAAGACCATTCCATACCCGCAGTATTTTAGGCGATTTAGAACCTCTAATCGATTCAAGAAACGCCCTGTGAAAGATGCCGAGTAAAAACATGATAATCAAGTTTTCTCGTTATCTGGGGAAGTACAATGCGTAAGTGCTTAGATCAGAAGAGATATTGATATTGCTTTTTTAAGTAGCAATTTAGGAAAATGGAGTTAAAGGACTGAAACCAGGAGGTATGATGTTATTAACAGAATCCAAAATTTGAGATAATTAGATTCCACCGTGCGTTGTTGTGTGTTGACGGCAAAGAGTCTCAAAACGCCATCTCATCCTGTGGGGAGCATAGAAATCATCACGACGGAATACATAGGTACCACAGAACGGGCAGCAGAGTTTTCTGTGAACTATGACTATTAAACTGCGATCGCCAACCCAACTGTCAAGCGTGGCGTTTCGGCATATCCCCCAAGATGATTCTTGGGGGAGCCTTCTGACCAGCAGTGGACTGTTTACGGCTGTTATGATGAAAGAATTTCACCGAAATTACAACTAAATTATGAAACAATTAATTTTATCCAACGTACAGACGCCAGCACATCAAGCTACCCCAATCTGTCAAATTTCCCCAATTGAAAGTAAACCTTATGCTTATGTGATAAAGTTGAAAATGTATAAAAGAAATTTGACAGATTGGGGTAGCTTGATGTGCTGGCGTCTGTACATCGCAGACTTCTGCTTATTATACATAACACTTACCTATTACACAATTATTATCTACTAGCTGTGCCCCGCTGTTTTACCCGGGTTTAATTTTATAAATTATCACAGCTCCTCCCCCGTAGGCGATAGCGTGATAATATGTAGCCTATATGTTGACCCAACCTCTTATTCATGCAAACTTTGTAAATCCATGCAGTACTTTTTGAGTTTAGCCCGGACATACCCACATACAGACAAATAGACAAAAATGTAGATCACGTAACATTTTTTTTTATTCAATGTACAGTTTTGACTTTCCTACGATTTTATTATAAGTATAGATAGGCGGCAACAGTAGTAAAGCAAAGTCAGGTCTCATATTATAATATACCAATCGAACCGTAATTATGTCGGCGAATTATTTTTACGAGAACTGTGCTCCAATATGAATCAATACCAGTGTTGGAGTGCAAATTACTGTAACATGTCAGTGAAACACATTTACTCGGGAAGAGTAGTTTTATTCCTATTTTATACATTATTCATCACAATAAATAATAGTTACATTTCCATAGTGGCACAGATCGTGAAACAACACATTTACATTAAGAGAACCAATGTGTAGCAACGTTATGCGAAATTTCCATTTGGTATGTAACAGTTTGCCGAGTGAAATTATTAGTCAATTGTTCAGCTGCTAGCTTTTGTTAGAACATTGTACAGGATAGCAATACTGTTGGAAACACTTTTTTGTGATCTTTATTATACTGATATTTTTTCCATGCATTCTAAGTAAAGTAGGGGGTACGTCTAATAGTGGTGCCAAAAGTTTATAGTGATAATATGAGAACCAATGTGCAGCAACTATATGGGAAACAATTTGGTATTTAAACGTTTGAACAAAGTAATTATTAGCCAATTGTTCGGCTACGCTTATGTTGGAACATTGTACAATATTTTTATATACTGTGGACACGGGTCTCAACGCGATAAAGTTTTAGGTAAATCATTACCTTGCTAGCCGTGGTCACGGGTCGACCCGTGACCACGGCTGGTGCAATCCATGCCGAAACGTCGGGTAACCAAGGTAATGATTTACCTAAATCTTTATCTTTATTAGAATCGAAATACATTTAGTCATCACGAATACACAAGAAAGTAGTAAGTACAAAGTATTAGAATAATACGAACACAAAAAATAATAAACATAAAAAAATCAACAAAATAAAGAAAGTACAATTGTTTTTGTATGTTCCGTCAAAAGTCACCATCGTAAGGTGCACCTAGCTGGTTTTCAGTTGGCATCCCTGTAAGTGACTGTGGTGTGGTGGTGTGTGATATACCTTACTATAATATGAATAGGTACATGTATGATTACAGTGACATAGATATTTGTGTACGATAAATAATTATGTAAACCAGTAAACTGGATAGAAAATAAAAAATAAATAAATTGTGGTAATAAAACATAATAATAATATTAAATACTAATATTTTTCAGGCACTTTAACTAAAGTAGTGCGTACGTCTAAGGGCCTATGCACACCACGTTTTTTAATCGCGCCGTGGACGCGCGTTTTAGAAACGCGCGTCGACGGCGCGATTTGATCCTACAGAGCAGTTCGTTTTTGTTTATATCGATAATCGATCGACAAACGCGATGCTAACGCGCGTCCTCGACGTGCTTAAAAAACATGGTGTGCATAGGCCCTAATAGTGGTCTCAAACGTTTATGATAATATGAGAACCAAT
Source organism: Pseudoips prasinana (assembly GCA_951640165.1). Classification (NCBI taxonomy): domain Eukaryota; kingdom Metazoa; phylum Arthropoda; class Insecta; order Lepidoptera; family Nolidae; genus Pseudoips; species Pseudoips prasinana. The sequence continues at coordinate 19,646,059 of OX621245.1, forward strand.
GTGCAGCAGAACTTTCCATTTGGTATGTAACCGTTTGAAGAGTGTAATTTATTAGCCAATTGTTCGGCTAAGCTTATGTTGGAACATTGTGCAGAATACCAATGCACTGCTGAAATTCCTTGAATTGTTAAATACTAAATTTATTCCAGGTACTTTTACTAAAGTAGTGGGTACGACTAATAGTGGTCCGAAAAGTTTACGATTCTATGAGAACCAATGTGTAGCATCGGTATAGGAAACAATTTGGTATGTAACCGTTTGAAAAGTGTAAATATTAGCCAATTGTTCGGCTACTAGCTTATGTTGGAACATTATGCAGGATACCAATGCACTGCTGAAATTCCTTAAATTGTTAAATACTGATTTTTTTCCCAGGTACTTTTAGTAAAGTAGTGATACGTCTAATAGTGGTCCGAAAAGTTTACGATAATATGAGAACCAATGTGCAGCAACGGTATGGAAAATTTCAATTTGGTATGTAACCGGTTGAAGAGTGTAATATTAGTCAATTGTTCGGCTAATAACATTTATTGCAACATTGTGCAGGATACCAGTGAATTGCTGAATTTCCTTCAGTTGTCAAATACTATTTTTTACTTGAACTTTTCGTAAATAAGTGATACGTCTAATAGTGGTCTCAAAGGTTTATAATAATATGAGAACCAATGTATAGCAGAACTTTCCATTTGGTATGTAAGTGTTTGAAGAGTGTGACTTATTAGCCAGTTGTTCGGCTACGCTTATGTTGGAACATTATGCTGAATACCAATACACTGCTAAAATTCCTTAAATTGTAAAATACTGATATTTTTTCCAGGCACATTTACTAAAGTAGTGGGTACGTCTAATAGTGGTCCCAAAAGTTTATGATAATATGAGAATCAATGTGCAGCAACGGTATGGAAAATTTCAATTTGGTATGTAACCGTTTGAACAGTGTATTTATTAGTCAATTGTTCGGCTACTAGCTTTTGATGGAACATGGTTTAGGATACGAATGTACTGCTGAAATTCTTTCTGTTGTTAATAACTGATATTTTTTACTTGGACTTTTCGTAAAGTAGTGGTACGTCAAATAGTGATTGTCAGATTATGATAATATGAGAACCAATGTGCATATAACTGATTGAAGAGTGTAATTATTAGTCAATTGTTCGGTTGCTTTTGTAAGAACGTTACACAGGGTATCAATGTTTTTTGTTTTTTCCTGAAACATGGCGATCTGTAATAAATCTCAATGAGCCTGAACTTGTTTGGCCACGTCAAATTGTGGTGGTACACTTCTAATGAAAGGACGCTCCTTAGGTGACCCTTCATATAATTCTTAAGTACTGAATTTTTGTTCAGACCCTTTTACTAACCAGTGGGTACGTTTAATATTGGTCTAATTATTTTTTGATAATTTGTTTAAAGTTTAATTGATAGTGGTTTTTGTAACTTTTTCTGTGCTAAGAGCGCGTCATTGAACTTTTTATTATTTAAATATCCTTGTAAGGCACGTTTTTTGTTTTGCAGGTTGACATTTCTTTACTACTGTGCTCAGCGGCAGAAAACAGTCCTTAATTATCTTGACTAAACCCTAAGATAAAAGTTGTATTAAAAATACTTCTGTTAGGTTGTAAATTTTCTGTGCCACAACCATCGATCTGTCGCCGTCAGAACGAGTAGCTTTCGGGAGCTAGCATGGCGACGAAGACTTATGCCTCTGTACAGCTTTGTAACAAATAAATCACAGCAAAAACACGAGTCTATACTACTAGCAAGACTATTGCTTAGATGCTGTAAAAGGGCTTGGCACTTCGTCACCGTGCTCTTTCGAACACGAGTTCACATGATACACAGTATCTATGAGCAATATGAAGCAACGGAGATGTTCTGCACCATAGCACTGGTACATATAATGAATGTGACTGCCTCATTGGTCTAGCGGTAGCGTGTTCATCCGCAGATTACGAGGTCTTGGATTTAAAACCCGTCTCGGGCCAAGAGATTTAAGGATTTTTCTGTAAAAAGAAAAAAATCTCATAATTAGCCCAAAGTCTGGCAGTTGGCGGTATTGTACCCTCGTGCCTCGGAGAGCACGTAAAGCCGTCGGTCCTGTATCTGATCGTTTTCCAGTCATGTCGCTATTCGTACCATCGGATCATGATAGTGATGGAATAGAAAGTACCCCTGTGTTTGCGCACACACTTGTGCACTATAATATGGCCCGCGCAGATCGCTAGTGTTCATTGATGCTGGCCGCCATTGTCAAAACTCGGTTAAGAGGACATTATTACCATTACTTACAATGAAGTAGTTAATATTAATTTTGTTGTATTAATAATATTATATATATACGTACGTATATATACAACGTATATTATATATATACGTTGTTACCATTTGTTTTATATTTGTGTGTTCAACTCTTAATAAATGTAATTTAATTTAGATTTTGACACATAAATTGTCGTCACAAGTACACACGGCTACAAATCAAGCTATATATTTCCAGTATAAGCTAATCTCGCGTTGTATAGGATTTGCATGCAATGAGAGGTCAGCTTATATTGGAAATGTATAGCTTGATATGTAGCCGTGTGTACCAGTTAAACGTTAGTTACAAAATTAGTGCAAATGCTATGTACGCCGTTATTGTGATGCATATCAGATCATGTATAATTGTAGATGTAATTTAACTGTGTACTTATAATATGTGTCATGTGGCAGTGCTTTAATAAATAAATATTCTTTCAATAATGGTTATAGTAAGTCCTTTTCACGTTACAGGTGAGAGGCTTGTACTCATCGACCACAAAGATTTGCGGTCGATGAAATAGACTAAGGTAATTAACACTACCAGATTACGACTACTTGTGGTAACTGTATATTCACGTTGTGTATCCAGCTAATCCTGCATCCCCAATAGAGACCAGTGACGAAGGAGTTTTATTTAGTTCGGTTTATATGTTAAAATTTTGTACAATATAATGAAGTTAACTAGACAAAGCGAATCGTTTATGCCACAATCATAAATTAAACTTTCAACAAAATAGTACAGTTTATTGAAAGAATAATTTATGCTTTTGCTAGATATTATTACTTTATCCGGTAATGGAATGTTTAGAAAAATTATCAATCTAATATCAAACATTATACCAAGTAAAGTATTTATCGTTATTCGAACATGATCCTGTTACAATGTTTTTACTAGAGCGGTCTAGTCACGTCAGTAATATATTGATCATGGGGTCTTATGTTAAATATGTAAAATTAATAAAACCAAATAAACAATTTATCACTAAAGATAAATTTTAAATTTATTTACTTTAACAATCATCAGTTTGAATATCATATTTTTATAAGTAGAATTAAATTACTAAAGATAACCTAAGGGTTATCATTGTTTATAACAATGTTATCTTAATATAAATACAAATGTCATCTAACCTAAAACTGAGTACATGATAAATTAACTACAACATTCACGATGTTTCTATGCAAATCATTAAGAGTAAAAAAAAAACAGTCTATTCACAAAGAAATTTAATTTACAGTTTCCTTTAAGATGCAGCGCCCTCTCGAAAACCGTTGCCCGCGGTGCTGTAACTTTACATTTCATCTTTAAAAGGCAAACAAAAAAGTTCATAAAAATTCTGTTGAGAACGGCGGTTGTCCTTTTTGGTCGCCTCACCAAGCAACGGGCCGACGTAAAAGAGTCCTACAGAAACTTGTTTGAAGAAGTCGATTTAAGTTACGAAAAAGGAAAGTAGGTACGTACTTAAATTATACTTTTATTAGGAATTCCATAAAACAATGTAAATATGGTCTATCATTTATTATTACTATGGTTATTTAGTTTCACGATTGAATTTTTTTATTTACTATTTATAATATTGTATGGAATAAATAAATGTGCATAGCTAAATGACTTACTTACCATAATAATGAATAACTAGCTTTCTACTGCTTGTTGGTCCTATAGGTATACGGAATATAAATAAAGTTATTGTGTGTTCAGGTTTACCCACAAACATCTTCGGTAACTTTAAGGGCTTGGGGGCAAACAAAACTTCATAGGCCTTATCAAATTTCGCTTCATTGATTAATAAATAAAAGGTTGCGTATATGCGGATGCGGAATGCCTTTCCAGTTGAAATTTGGGATTCTATTATTGATATAACAATGAATTCAGTTCGTAAGCGGCAATCATTATTTTCACACTTAACAAAATACTTCTCACATAAAAAAGCGCCCATAAGCATAAACTCTGCGAATTATTCGATTCATTTCAAAGGAATCCTACTAAAAGGAACGCAAGACTAACTCAAAGCTTTTATATCTCGTTTCGAGGCGCCTTATTGTCTTCAGTGGTATATGTATTAAAGCTTGCTTTCTCTTGCGTAAATAAAATCCATTGGAAAGAGAAGTGGTTGGAAGCAAGTGCAAGGGTAGGGGCGTCTAGGTGTAATGCCTCATGTGAGTGTCGGGGACAATGCAAAGTAGATTGAATTGGAAAAGACTTGAACAGAATAGCGGCTTTCGTCACCCCGGGGAAAAGGGAAAAACTCGGTTCGAAGAGTTAACAATAAGAACAGTGTCCAAAGATGTTGCCGCTTCGAACTTTTACATAATTTGGCAACCAGTTTTACTTTCGTTTTGGGCTAATAAGATGTTTATTAAAAAGCTTTAGCATAACCAGGCAATTGGGGATCTATTTAAATTTAATTAATGTCGTCTAATTGTGCGATTTAACGAGTAATAATAACTTTGACTATAGAGGATAACTAAAGTATATTCATCTCTATTTATTTGAAATACAAAGTGTTGACGTATGAAAACCCTTAACTTGTGATCTATGCTGCATGCTGGATTGAAAAATTCCATGCAGATCTACGTTATAAACTAAACAGTTTTCTTTTGTATTTTCAGCTTGACTACTGCCTCAACGTTGAGGTAGTACGAAATTGGCCCTTGTATTTAAGGTTCAATCCCCGCATAGGACCACTATTGAGACCTATTAATAGATGTTAAGATGGGATACGGGGATATACATACATATGTTTTCAGTACGGGCATTGTCTTTTTATACATGTTATTAATTAGCAATCTCAACAAGGATTATGCGTTATTTAAATAGCACATTGTTAACTAAAAAGTTATTTTAATAATAATAAAAAATCAAAATTGATGCCCATATTTCTATCATGTATTGTGAACTCATAGCTATTTCTGAAGCCCTGTTGTATTTACTGAGTATAAATCAGGAGAACTTTGTCATATTTTCGGATTCAAAAAGCAGCCTCCAACATTTGGCTCGAGTACCCTCGACTCTTCGAGGGTTCCCGATAGCCATAATCATTTTAGACTCAATATGTAGAATGCAGTCTATGAACAAAACCGTCACCATTCAATGGATTCCCTCACACATTGGAATCATGGGTAACGAGGTGGCAGACTTAGCAGCCCGTCAAGCGTCGTATGAGGGTATTAATTACACATGCACACCATTATACTCGGATTGGCTTGGCCATGTCAAAGAACTTTGCAGACAAAGATGGCACGAATATTTTGATGAACGATCAATGTTAAAGGGAAGCTGGTATAAAACCATCCAGTCTCAACCGCTTCGTTTCCCATGGTTTGAAGAAAGGGAGATAGATAGGAAATATGTTGTACTTCTGTTGAGGATGCGTTCAGGCCACATCCCATCTAATAAATTTAAATATTTAATGGGTAGAAGTTTCTCCCCAAACTGCGAAGTTTGTGGGGTGATTGAGGATGTTTATCATGTGTTGATGGAATGCGACCGGAATGCTCATGAAAGACAGTATTTGCTGAGTGTGGGATTTGAACATTTATTTTGAACATTTATTTTTATTTCAATTTTAAAATGGAATTTACGTTAACATATCATACGTAGCATTTAATGCATACAAAAATAAATTATTGAAGTGTTTCGAGTATTTAATAGCTAGGTTACCTTTTTTTTTTTTTTTTGACGTGGGGAAATCCTTTATGGATCGTCCCGTCGCTGGGGAAGCGACGGGGTATGTCGGACTCCCAGCCAGATGGTAGGGCTGGGTTTACCGACTAAAACCCCACGGTGTTACTCAGCCACCTTTAGTCCAGACCACGGGATTCGCTCGCGCATTCACCGCAGCCTGGACAGGTGCTGGCCCACTTTTCAGTGAGCCTCACTTCTGTTGGGGACATCCATGCCCCCCTCTTCAAGAGAGGCGCGCGCGGAACACGGCGCGCCACCGTCTCGGGCCTATTCTGGTCGGATGGTGGACTGCCCCGTGTCCATCATCCGCAGGCCTCTCCTCATGGAGGCCGGAGATTGGCGATATGCGCCCTCCGACGCCCGGTTCTCCTGGCGCGGCTTGGGCGGGAAGACAATGCCTCCCGTTTTCGCTCCGCCACCTCTTTTGCTACCATCACCTCCTCGCAAAAGGTGGCGACGATACTCCAGGCATTCTCGCGCGCAACCATGAATTCGGTCACCGTTGCGAGCGAGATGTCAACCGCACCCATTGCAGCCCCGAGAACACGGCGCTGTGTCTCCCAAGCTGGGCATTCCACCAATGTGTGAAGCGCCGTGTCAACGGGGCCACCACAATGGTGACAACCAGGCGTCTCTTCTCGGCCTATACGATGCAGGTACTTTCCGAAGCACCCATGATCCGAGAGTACCTGCGCAAGCCGATAAGTGAGGGCGCCGTGCCTTCTCTCCAGCAATTCCTCCATGATGGGTCTTACCGCCACTATTGTGGCGTGCCCCGAATAGCTAGATACCTAACACAACCACCCCATTTTTGTGGATGTATCCTTCATTTAAGTTATTTCACCAACTAACTAGAGTACAATGCTAAACGATTGCTAAAAAAAATGTTTTCGGCAAACTCGTCATCCTTACAATAATAATAATTTGATTTTCATCTTAATATCAGAACAATATTCCATTGCAGTTATTGTATTTTTAGTAGGTATTAAGTAACTTTTTCCACAATACGTAGTTTACTGAAATGAATCTTGTTGAAGTTGGTCTCAAGTTTCAACACAAAATAAATAAGCTTAAGATATTCCAACTTACTATTGCGAGAGTAAATTGGGGAAAGTAGGGATTGCAATAAACACTTTTGTAAATCTAGCTGCAGCGTGATCAACCGCATATAATAAGAGGATAAATTTCGACTTGGAAATTAAAAACGTTGTAAATATTTTTTCTGGAAACTTTTACTCCCTGTACTGACCAGATTAAGCAATGTGATATATTTCCGTTTTTGACGGATTGATCAAGCACATAAATAAATCAGATGCAGAATCTACGTAGATGTAGTCACCTAACACCAGTTTGATGCTGAACTAAATAAACAATGTAGAACATACACTTAAAAAATTTAAAACAATATTCTAGATAATCATGGCAAGAAGCGTTTTATCGCAGAAAAAATGGTGATATCAACAGGTAGTGTGCAATATATATTGAACGCTTAGGGAGGAAAAAAGAATCTACGTGCTAGAATGTTTACTGTAGTGCCCATTTTTCAGACTGTATATTTCTAGATTCTATTTGGAACTATTGGATCAAGAATGTCACCGTTTCTTGGCTTGGTTTATAACAATGAAAATAATATGCCTCCACCACGATGATCCACAATGAAATTAGACCCCACTTGGAAAATACAACCATTTATAAATCTTAAACAATTTAAGGCGAGTCTTTCTCCCGGTAAGTTTCTGGGCTCTCTTTTCTGAAATAGTCATGTCTTAATAAGATCATGGACCAACCCAAACCCTTACGGACCTATTCATAAAATACGGCTTGGCACACTTGCATAGTATCTTGATTCATCAAGATAACGCTTATACTAAGATGTTAAAAACTTGAGCAGTCTTCATATTCTTAGAACTTGCATCTATTTCTGAGAGAAGTGAATAGTATCAGATATGACAGTGATAGTCGCTGCAGTAAAAGATTTTATGAATTTATCATAAACAGTTCTTTATAAAGGAACTTTAAAACTGCTACTTTTCATGTTGCTGGGTACTAAAAAAATTAATAACATTTCATAAAAGTATCATATAACGTACTGATTCAAACCTTTTGTTGTAAATGCATGACAATGAACCCTTAACACTAATAATGTTTACCTGGCCTTGGGCCCTGGCCTTCATTGAAATTTAGCCATTCAGACAGTCTTAGCGATGAATTGGAGCTACAAACACATGCACGCTCCTTATTATTTGACTCTCAAGATCCGATGGACTAAGATACCTGTGCCTCTAGCACGTTCCTGCAGTTTACTTACTCGATCACACGTACAGTTTTCTCCCATACATTGAGCACCAGCGCCTCTCGCGGAAACTATTAAGAACTAAAACTCTGGTTTCGATGTATGGGACGAATCTGTACGTGTGATCGAGTAAGTAAACTGCAGGAACTCGTGCTAGAGGCACTGATACGACCAGAGAGGTTTGGTGAAGTACCACCTTACTTACTACTAAGAACTTGTCGCTACAAAAAGTCTATGCTACTTTTTAGTTTGACCTGGGATGTAGACTCAGGAATTAATTCATGTTTAGAGGCTGCCGCCTGAATATATAAATGTAAGTAATGAGATAAGAAACCCTAGTTTAAAGTGATTCCTACCAGAAACTAATTTTAGTATTTTGCTACTCGGTTTAATTAAAGGAGAGAATAGCAATGTTAAGCCTCTTAACACGACAAAAAACTGTACGAAATTGTAAAGTTTTATTCATACAGCTTAGAGAAGAGAGGTATATTTATTTATTTGTCTTCTCTGACAACTGATTTTACAGGTGTTAACTTAATACAATAGTGTAACAATCTATTAATTGTAAAATCTTAGTGAAATGATTTCACTAAGATTTTAGAGAACATAAAACCAAGTCATTATTATTCTGCTTACTAGTGCGTGCAGTGCTCGCGTCAGCACAGCCTTTCGGAGTTAGTTGGTACGCCACACATATATGTGTAATATATATACATTATAGATCTAATGGACGTGACTCACGATGAAATAGATAAGCATAATTTACCCGTACTTATTATTGTGGTGACTGGTGATCCAAACCGCCTAAACTTCAAACTTGGCTGTTTAACCATATCTGCATGTGACATATTGTAGTGTATATGTGTGTGCGTAAGCTCATACACTTTCTATTTCATCACCCTCATGCTCTGATGGCACGACTAGCGATACGACCCGAAAGAGGTAAGGTATAGAGACCGATGTTTTACGTGCTCTAAATTGGAATTTTCTAAATAGAAAAATCTGAAAAACGCTTTGGGGCTCGACCCAGAATTTGAACCCAGAACCCAATTATCTGCGGTTGAACACGCTACCGCTAGACCAACGAGGTGAGTTAGATACGTGGACACTATTTACACCTTTGTCTTTTTTGTTACTACATTTGACGTATTACCCTGACATTTAATTGACACTGACCAGTCGCTGTCAAAACAAAGTATACATATTGGTATCCATCAATATTGACTAAGATGTTATTTAACGTAACTTGACTATTAAAACATCTCTGCCAAAACCATGCAAACTTGTATCATAATCCAACAAGTAACTGAATAGCCTTCCAAACAATGTATGTATACATTCATATATTGTTGAATAACGAGGTAAACAAATACTGATCGCTTTAATTAATGCCAGTGTTATCAAAATAAGGAAGTTTCACCATAAGATTGAAGGAAAAATCCTTGTTAATGTGCTGTTTTAATAGGTGATTAAATATGATTTGTTATAAATAGACAAGGAATTAAAAAGAGTCCTCATTAGCGTAATAATTACACACTCTCTACTCATTAGTATCATAGACGTCGCATACCGAGAAAAGTAGTATGTGTAGTATATCAGTTATCTATAATATTTAATTCGTACCTTAATATTGACAGAACCATTCAGTCAATATGTAGTAAAAATATAGCTAAAATTTAAAACTACATGATCCTTGACAATAACTTAATTTAAGTTAGTTTAGTAATCTTATTGTAAATTATTTCCTACAATCTTTAATTGTAAAATATCTATATGTACCTAGAAATAATTATAAATTAATTATATATTACTACGAACATGTTCTGACTATTTACAAGCGCTTTTTTAAAGTCATCGTGAATAAAAACCTTTTTTATATTATTTTTATTTATTTTATTTATTTATCTGGTTTTCATAGTACAAGCTCTGCTTAGTTTTGGATTAGATGACCGAGTCCCAGGATAATATTATTATTTGGTGGTGATTCGATTCCCGCGATAAAGGGTTTCATTTCCATAGTGCGTAATATTAAAAAAAGCAGGCCGTCTAAAATAACTAGTAATATTTAAATAAATACAGATTTTTTTTCTTGTTACCTATAATTACAGGAAAACCTATGTTAATTAACCTTACATAGGTCATTTCTGAATATTTATGCGTATGAATTTCATTTGCGGTTGATATACGGCGTCTTATGCATGCGAGATCAATTTGCACGTGTCTGAGAGAGAGAGATATATAATTAATTGAAACTCAGAACTGGAATATACACAACTAGTGATAGCTATTAGTTATCCATGGACATTGATGTCAGATTTAACAGTATTATGCTACTGATACTAATATTTAACAATATAGTAACTGAAGTTATCACATAGGCCATTCTATTGCAGTGATCAGGAACTGTTTACTTCGTTACAACAAAAGCTATTAACATGTTTTGATAGACAATGGATTTACCTTTTACGTTATAATACGGTGCATACAAATGAATGAATTTGCTTATTTTGCACAGTTTTAAAGCAGATGTTTACTTCAAATGGTCGAGTTATCATAAAATGTTTAGTCACTATAGGTGGATACAAATAGACATGATGGAATTGTTGATATTATAACTTTTTATTGAAGTTGACTGTACAAAGACAACCTTTTATTAGACATAAGATCATTCAACGCTTCAAAATCAATCGTATTAAATAATGTAGTCTATTTACTGTGAATCCGAACAAGTATTACCTATCTACAGTAGTGAGAAAGGGAATTTACAAATGCGGATATTTTCAGATCTAAGAGTATTACCGACGCCTAGCTGGAGTGTTCCGAATAAGACGCTTTCGTGATGAACTCAATGGCAACCAGAACCAGTGTTGAGTTTATTTGCATTTACAATATATTATACATATAATAATAAATAAATATAGTCAAGACTTGAGCATCAATATGTGCTAAGCCTTACTTCAAAAGCGACTTTAAAAGTAGTATAATTAAACTTAGACCTCAAAGAAATAGACATTTCAAAAGAATTGAAGTGATGATCACTATGGATAAAGGTGCGAAACATTTTAGTGCCGACGATTTTTAATGGTCTACCGTTTCAAGAAAATGAATGTCAAACAAAAGATGTTTATTTAAAAACCGGCTAAGTGCGAGTCGGACTCGCCCATGAAGGGTTTCATAACAGCAAGTATTTCAGTTGATTAAATGAAAGGTAAATTGCGGTTTACGATTTATGACGTATTAAAAATAAACTACTCACTAGATCTCGTTCAAACCAATTTTCGTTGTTAGTTTGCATAGTAATGTACAGCATATATATTTTTTATCATTCTCTTATTTTAGAAGTTACACGACCCTGTAACTCATTTTACCACTTTGGAAGCGTCTCTCGCGCAAACTATTCAGTTTAGAAAAAAAATGATATTAAAAACCTCCATTTCATTTTTGAAGACCTATCCATAGAGCCCACACATGTATGAATACGATGAAAAAAAATTGAGTTTCAGATCTATGTATGGGGAACCCCCTAAAATTATTGTTCTCTTTCTATATTTGTGTAAAAATCCTAATGCGGTTCACCGAATACATCTACTTACCACGTTTCAACAGTACAGCTCTTATAGTTTTGGAAATAAGTGGCTGTGACATTCGGACGGACAGACAGACAGGCAGACATCACGAATCTATAAGGGTTCCGTTTTTTTTCCATTTGGCTACGGAACACTAAAAATAGATTATATCTGTTGCAGGTTCTTAACAATAATGTAAATTTAGTAAAGAAGATGTAAAAGTTACAGGTGTAACTCCATATTTATAGAGTTTCGCAGTAATATCATTTTTGTAAAAGATTTGGCTCTTCATAATCAATTACATACAGCATTATAATTTAAATTATAATAACAATATTCCAAATAATTTTTATTAAATTTTTCATGTAAAATATAAATTCTTTGTTAAATCCTAAAATAGAATATTTGTTACTTTATTAAAACGTGTTTTAGAACACAATATTATATTACATATTTGAAAATACCGGTCGGATGCTGTATGCGAAAGGTTTTCGGTTTATCGGTAGTTTGAAAGTTTTCTACAAATAGGGTGAGAGTGCAGGCTCGGGATCACTGGTTAGGTACAGGAGCTTGCCGGCAAAAATCCTACCCTAGCTAAACCATAGCCTTGCTAACTCACCGCATATCTGATGCTTATCAGCGTGGATTGCCATGATCGCTAAGTTAGACTTTTTGTGGAGTATGGGAGGTAACCACAAGAGAAACCCAAAAAGAAAAAGCCTGAGTTGCCGCTGACTTACATTTATATTTTTTTTCTGCTCCTGGATCAGCCTGGATTAGCTGGACTTTAATAATAGCAGAATAATGGCTCGTCTCGTCGAGAGTAGAAGGATATATTAGTGGACGTGTCATAATTTTTACAAAGAATAAATAGTTTAGTGAGCTTTTTGTTAGCTTTTTATTTGATAAATTGCTTTTTTGCTATTCACCACATACATATAATAAATGTCGATAGATAGCTTTTATATCGGTAGTCAATAAATAGTATTCATAACCATTGCCGAAATATTTCTAGCTTAATTAACGGTAATAACTCATGTCTCCTGTTACCTAGGGGAGGAAATAATTGAAACTGTGCAGTTATGAAGGCAAGGTACGTTGATATGATATGCCATATATTCACAGGATGTAACATGAAGCGTTATAGTTCATTATGATGCACTACGGTACCGAGCCTTGATTGCTTTGAACTACAATACATTCCCGCTATGGTTAAGCACGCACCCTCAGCTGGCAAATAATTTGGATTTCCGGCATTGAAGTAGACCGTCAGTTTCAAGGATGTACGTTTCTTTGTATTTTAACTGATTTCAAAAGAAGAAAATTGACAATTTGACTGTATGCTTTTTTAATGTTTGTTATGCGACTCCCTTATTTGTGGAATTCATTTTAATTTTATAGAGATTTTTTTTGGTGGTGATATAGAAAGGTTAAAGTGGGTTCTGTTTTTTAAAATAGTAATTACCTATATTACAGAATAAAAAACCGAATGCTACAAAGCCCAAATGAAATACTTATTTCGTTATTCAAGCTTATATATTACTAGCTGTGCCCCACGGTTTTACCCGCGTTAAACTTTATAAATTATATATATAAAGTTTAACGCGGGTTTATAAATAAATATAAGTTATATTACTACAAAGTTTCATCTAAATCCGTTCGGCACTGTTTGCTTGAAGAAGTAAAATTACAAAACATGCACTCACAAACTTTCGCCTTTATAATATTGGTGTGTTTATATTAGTTTATTTTTATTAATAACGTTATTTTTTGCAGTTTCTATGAATTTGAAAAGTATTATGGACCTTAAGAAAATGTCTGGCCGTCTACAAGTACTTTATGATATTTTATGGCCAGTGCGTCGAGGTTATTTTAACTACTATTCTCCCTACATGAAACCCAGATCTAATCTAGCTTCTCTTTTGATTACTACCAATTTAATCCATTATTAGTTTGGCAATTCTCGGCTTTCAATTTTGAATATCTTCGGTGAGACGAATATTTGCTACTAATATTTACCAATGAATATGAAGTTATGATAGCGTCTATCTGAATCAAACATAACAGCCATGTGATAGCACTGGTATTGAATATAGTGCTGTACAATATGAAGACAAATATTAAAATAAAGCTTTGTTGATTTATTCGGCATCCGAGATATATGTAAGTATTTTGTTATGTTGGTAATGATTGAATATTGTCAATTGTTTTTTGCTATAATTATGTTGTAGAATTATAAACTATTGTGTACTATTGCTGTGTGGAGACGGCATAGAATATCATCACGACATTTCATCCTGTATGTAGAAATTGACCAAGGGAATACCTACCACAGAACGGGCGGCAGCGTTTTTCTGTGAACTATGAGCATCAAACTGCGATCGCCAACCCGTCTGCCAAGCGTGGCCATTATGGCATATCTCCCCATTCTTTGAGGAGGCTTTTGTCCAGCAGTGGACGTACTTTGGCTGACATGATGATGATAATGATTGTATACTAGCCTGTTTTTCCGCTATATTTGTATTAAGTATGTTAGTTTGTTTAAATTGACTACTTATTTTTCTAGCTTTACTTCGTTTATGTCTCATAACAACGGAAAAGTTAGTTTCGTGTCCTTCTAGTGTAGACAGTAAATTATATCTAAAACTTTAAACTTCGATAATTAAACATATATATAAGCATGACATGAGCTCCGTAAAAGTGGTTACCCATCTATGCATCGAAATCCAATTTTAAATACTTTGACATTTGAAGAACGTTTATTAAGTGGGTCAAGGTTGTAACTGGTGGAGTGGAGAGAATGTTTTGAAGATAAAAATAATAATTAATTTATATATTTTAATTTAAAATATGTTCCTCCATCTGCCACCGTTATATATCTTATTATCTTGCTAGCTCCTGATATTTAGCGTATTTGTTCCTACTTCCATATGATCACAAATAAATTAATTGAGAACAAATTTTTATTTTCAACTTCAAAGCGGCAAAAGTGGCTACGTTGGTACTTGGAAATTTCAAAGTATGTGAGTACAAAGAACAGGTCAAGTGTCTCGTAAAAGAACTGAATAGATATACTAGATTTTTTTAATGAATAATGAGCCTCAAATTAAATACAAATATTCAAATGCATGTATCTGGTTATAGTGGAATGTGTATATAGAATAGAGTTCTTTATATTACTTTATAATAGCATATTATAAAGAGGAAAGATTTGTATGTATGTTTGTAACGAATAGGCTCAAAAAGTACTGGACCGATTTTGACAATTCTTTCACCATTTGAATGCTACATTATCACTGATTAATATAGGCTATTTTAGTTGCAAGAAAAAAATAAGTATCCCTTTTAAAACTACAATAATGTTACCCAAGGTGTAAAAAATGCCTATAAAATATCTTTCATCGCATGCGCTGCGAAAACTATTGAAGACAGAACAAAAATATGTTCCACAATATTAAAGAACATATAAATATATACAAAAAATGTTGCAAAAATCAGAACAAATTTTATATTGCGTTAATCCTTACCTAAATAAATGATTTTTCAAGCAAGGCTGTTTGAATACCTGTAAATTGATTTTTAGTTTATTAAAATCGGACACTCCACTCATTAGATATTCCGAGTTTAAAATTGAAATAAAATTAATTCGCCACTACGCCGTAACGCGCCGGAGCGCCGGAGTGAAGGGGTGGAATTCCATAATAATAATAAAAACCGGCTAAGAGCGAGTCGGACTCGCGCACGAAGGGTTATCTATAAAAACAAGCAAAAAATTCCATTCTATAAAAACGTTTGACGTATGGGGGGCCCCCTTAAATATTTATTTTATTTTGTTTTTTAGAATTTGTTGTTATAGTGGCAACAGAAATACATCATGTTTGAAAATTTCAACTGTCTAATTATCACGATTCATGAGATACATCCTGGTGACAGACGGACAGACAGACAGCGAAGTCATAGTGTCCCGTTTTAGGCTTTGGGTACGGAACCCTAAAAATTATGTCGCGTTGGAGAGAGTGTACAGCATTCATCCTTCCCAGTCAGAGTGTTTTACCTCACGGTACTACTTCACCATGTACGAGGTCCAACATCGTCCCAGAACTTAAAAACAGTTGCCGGCGTTACTAAAGAAACTTACCAAGCCGCTTGCCGCGATAGAGGTTTACGATATGCCAAAATATTATAAAAATAGATGTCCTCCCGTGCGGATCCGGGACGGGCCGCTAGTTCGTAATAAAATAAAACTGATTTAGAAAACTGGATTCGCGTTCCACGTATTCTGTGTCCACTTAAAACGTATTTAAAGTTATTAAGTTAATCATATACACACACCACTAATTAATTGGATTTTTCGTTTTATATTTGTAAAATAAGTTGATGATACATGAATATCATAATTACTGTTTTATAAAAAATAGAATTGCATTCAAGTTTTCGATATAACAACCAATTTTTACACATCATCTTGAAAGCACCCAAACAGGTAGATACCCCTATCAAAAACAAAACAAAATTTCCAAAACGGTTCACAAAAACAACGAAATCTTATTTTTTTAAACTTAACTCAATTAAATAAAACCTTTTTTCTATTTTGACTTCGGTTGAAAAACTGTTTCTTATATTTAATTACAAACTTTTAAATATTTAACTTTTCAGAGGCTTAAGTCGAGTTTCAGGAAGAATAATGTTGGTTAAATCGTACATAACAATGACATAACGAGATTAATGTTTGCACTCTGCTCCGATCTATGGGCAATTAAGCAATCGGCGGTTGAGTAAGAACTCAAATAATTGCTGTTTTAAAACGCAGAATCAACTTCAGCTTTTTTAGGTACAATAATGGATCTGAACAAAATTTATATGGGACAGGGAGAAAGCATTACCCATCGAATAAAAACAATGATTAAAATTGGTTCACAAACAAATATTTAAACAATCCTGTTGAATTTGCCCTCTACGTTAGTTCATATACATATATTAATAATAAATAAACATAAAGTGCTCTCAGCCGAATTTCGACCACGGCGGCGGCCAGTCTCAATGGAGACTAGCCAATTGCGCAGGAAATATTATAGTGCACAAGTGTGTGCGCAAACACAGGGTTTTTAGTTCATCACGCTTATGATCCGATGGGACGACTAGCGACACGACCGAAAAGAAGAAGCAGGTACAGGACTGATGGCTTTACGTGTTCTCTAGGCACGGGGGTGGCCGCCAACTCCCAGACTTCGGGCTGATATTGAGACATTCTTTTTACGTCCCAAAATCACTTTTTGGGCCAGCCCGGGATTTGAACCCAGGACCTCATTATCTGTCTGCCGCTAGACCAATGAGGCAGTCTATCAGTTTAAATAATAATAATTTCAATAAGCTTATAATTATTATCTTGCACATGACGAAGTCTCGAAAGACGTCAGACGTCTTAAATATATCATAACAAAACATATCTCAAACATCTGGCAAGAAGCTTCGCTTAAATAATTGTAAACTTTAATAACAAGCTACATAATACCTTTCTTGCCTATTCTGCATCATAAAACCATTGTGTTGTCTGTTTACGTAAAACGCAAGTCTACACTTTGTAAAATCTTTAAACTAATAAACTCATGAACTTACCTCATTATATAACGGTAAACAGAACTTAATACTTCATATTATAAGAAAATACAATCCTATTATGAAATAGCTAAGGATGAAGCTCTGCCTCAAGAAGAAAATTTCCTTAGTAATATTCTAACGCTCATGCACTTGCTGCTAGGTATTTACAGTTTGTTTGTTGAAATAATGATGTACTCCCGACCGAATTTCGGCCACGGCGACCAGTCTTAATGGAGACTAGCCAATTGCGCAGGACATATTATAGTGCACAAGTGTGTGCGCAAACACAGGCGCACTTTCTATTCCATCACTCTCATGATCCGATGGGACGCCTAGCGACACGACCGGAAAGAGTTCAGGTACAGGACCGACGGCTTTACGTGCTCTCCGAGGCACAGGGGTATAATACCGCCAACTTTCAGACTTCGGGCTGATACTGAGAAATTTGTTTTTACGGAAAAATCCCAAAATCACTTTTTGGCCCGATCCGGGATTTGAACCCAGGACCTCATTGTCTGCGGTTGAACACGCTACCGCTAGACCAACGAGGCAGTCGAAATAATATGTTGTCTATAAAGATAATATTATTATTTATTGATAACACCTTAAGGCAAACAGATGCAATAAATTTATCTTATCCCTATAAAGAATAAAATAAAAAAGGTTTTTATTCACCTAGACTTTAAGCAAGCGCTTGTATTAGTCAGAACATGTTTGTAGTAATATAGTTAAGTACTGATACATAACTATTTCTAGTTACATATAGATATTTAGGTACACGGATTGATAAAACATTTATAAAATTTATTTTACAATAGTAATGATATTTAGCTAGCTTGTATCAAGTTATTGTCAAGGAGAATATGTTTAGGTTTAATTATCGAAATTTATAGTTTCAGCTATATTTTACTACATATTATCTGAATGTTTCTATCTATATTAAGGTACGAATTCAAAATTATCGTATATCATACGATAAATTTGTTGCATACCTATAATATAGCACAAATATATATAATATAAATTTATTTCTCACCAGTAGCAGTTTATTGAACAGCAATAACAGCATAAATAACAGGATACAGTGCATTATTTTATAAACATAAATATAATAGGTAGTATCTTTCATATACCCTTTAGATGGACTAGAAATTGAAGGTAATCGAGAGTTGAGGTAGTGCATGGTTTATCTACTACATAATATTTAATTATTAGCGGCCAGTTGTAGAAAACTTAAGTTAAAGATTACGCACGAGGTAAAATCTGATTCAAAAACCAATTTTCGAATCCAATCATAATCTTCTGATCCAGATATTTCATTAATATATGTAATCAATAATATGATATGCATTACGTCATACAAGTCTGCAGACAAGTTTATTGCCCATCAGGTGATAAGGGGCTACCGTAGCTAGTAACACTTTCAACACACATGTTGCCAATCACACATTACCGACCTTTTCCTTTTCCCTAATTCGCACTGGAAACTGTACTCAAAACGTAAACAGTATAATATACTGTTAAATTTAAGGAAGTACTTCCCTAGTCAAAATGTACAGAGTGCAAAATACGGTTAAAGATTCTTTATTTTCTCTTAAGATAATACATCACTTGCAGAGAAATTAAAATACTTACTATAGGACGCCAAGCGTGGCTACTTACAAATACTAAACTAAACTAAAATACTAAACTATACAATACAAAAACAATTTTACAAATAACACAATTAACAACTACACAAATTACATCCATTTTTTCTGTGTTGCGGTGGGTAGATATGAACGAAGTGCACACGGCGCTTCGCATCGTATCTAGTATGTATATAAAACAGTTATGTTTTTAAGGCCCATACCATAGTGCGCAGCAACGTGAACTATTCGGTACAACGCAATGGGAATATATATGTATATATATTTTTAAATATTAATAGTATCAACATAATTGTTTTTTGATGGATTTATGCAACCTGAGAAATCGCTAATCGTATTTAATTATTTTTTTTTAGGTTTTATTTTTATGTTTTTGTCTAGTAGATAAGTATTATAGGATTTTTAGGTCATTATGCATGTGAGTGGGTTTTTTTGTAAACAATTTTATAATAATAGTTATTAAAAGAAAAATAATAATAAGTTTAAGTTTCATTTAGGTTTTTTGTATTTTTATTTTTTATGTTTGTTGTTGGGTTTTTTTTTTTACTAATATACTTTTTGTTATAATATCGCTTTATATTACTTAAGTTAATTATATTGTTATTTTTTTTTTTGTTATATTTATTACGATAAAAGGGAGAAGTCCTTTAATATATGGTCTTTTAATATTTTTTTGAACATTTTGAGGGTTTTAATTTCTTTGATATCTTTAGGCAGTTTGTTATAGAACCTCACTCCTTCATACATAATATTTTTTTTCCCATGATTACTTTTAGGGGTTATCAGAGTGATATTATTCGCCTGCCTTGTTAAATTTTTTTGTGTCTGATATTTTTTTGTAAGTATTATTTGTGAATGTATATCTTTTGTTAATATTTTCCGGATTAGAATACATGTGTTATATTTGTACAACTGAGTGAGGTTCATAAGTTTACTTTCTTTATAAATTTTTGTGGTTGAGGTAAGGTAATGATACTGAAAAAGTGTTTTTATTATTTTGTTTTGGGCTCTTTGTAGTACTTGTATGTTCGACTTAGCGGCCGAGCCCCACACCTCGATTAGATATTCAATATTGGATTTGACCAATAAGTTATATATAGTGTATCGGACTTTTCTGGGAAGACATCGTACTATACTACGTAAAGCTCCCGTAAGAGACGCAAGTTTTTTACGGATATTTTCTATATGTGGTCGCCATGACAACTTGTCATCCACTGTTAGACCAAGATATTTTTCTTTGCTAACTTTATATAGTTTTTGTCCATTGATAGTCAAATGTTTATGTATATCGATTTTTTTGTTTTTAGCTGCAAATATAACATAGTTTGTTTTACTTATATTTATAGTTAATAAATTAGTTTGTAACCAAGTATGTAGAAGGTCCAAGTCATTTTGTGCTAGCTCAATAATAGTGGATATTGACTTTGCAGAGTAAAATAAACTAGTGTCATCCGCGTATAGGGCAATGTCACCTTTTAATCCAATTTCGTGAATGTCGTTAATATATATTAAAAAGATTAAAGGGCCAAGAATCGATCCTTGGGGAACGCCAAATGTTATTTTTTGAGGTTTACTCTGGTGTTCACCAATCTTAACAATTTGCATTCTGTTTGTAAGGTAGGATTGTAGCATTTTATAACTAGAGCCTTTGATACCCATGCGTTTAAATTTGGTCAAAAGCAGATCATGGCTAACGGTATCGAAAGCTTTTTTTAAGTCTATGAAGATACCCAAGGTGATTTTTTTGGCGTCTACATTTAATTTTATCGAAGTTATTAAGTCAGTCGTAGCTATTAGTGTGTTTGATTTTGTTCTAAAACCATATTGCTTTTTGTAGAGGAATTTTAATGAATCTAGATAGATACTTAGCCGATCATGTAAAATTTTTTCGTAAATTTTTGATAGCACAGGTAAAATGGATATTGGTCTATAATTTCCTGGCTCCATTTTGTTACCAGACTTAAATATTGGACTGAAAATAACATTACGTATCACCTCTCGAATATAAACTGTGTTGTCTCCTTATCACACCTCTATTATACAAGTAGTAATAAAGCCAAAACAAAAGAGAGCTTTAACTAAACTGGTAGTAAATATACATGCTACATGACACTTAAAATTTTACCATAATCCCCTTCATGTACCGCGAATGTGGTGTAATAATACACTCAAACCACATCGGACATTCATGAACTGAATTAGTTCCAAAATGTTTTTCGGTACTAATTGCCAAAATGTGTTTAGTCCTATCGTATCCATAAATAAACACTATTTGAATACAAAGGCTACTCATTTTCCATCAACCTAGGCTTTTCCTGTGTAACAACAACAGCTATATAATACCTATACATTTAAATGAGCATATATTTTGAAATGTACAGTCAACACTGAAATTTAACATGGTATTGGCGGAATTTGAAAATTGAAATATTAGTCTTACGGCGTTTATCAACAGAATTTTTAATGCTGACCTCGGAAGTCTCCAATCTTGATTGAGAAATTCAGTTTTAAGGGAAATTAGGTACGTGCAACTGGCAAGCCTACGACTATTCTTTTAAACTCCCAACTTTCTGATTTTATAGAAGACGAGCCGTGTTGTGTAAAAAGTGAATTTATGAAAGTGATAACAAAGATATAGAATGCAGTAAATAATTTATTTATCATTAAACTGACCAGTAAATTTTGATTAAACCCGAGTTCGCCTTTGCAGATCATTTCTTTCTGAAATCACGGCATGTATCTTTTTCATTCACAATCCGTCATTGACGTGCACATGTAATTGGACCTACCTATGATATATATTATTTCGTGCATCAAAAAGTACCACAAAGAGAACATTTCGTTCATTAAATATAGGGTAGAGTAAATGAATTTACGCCAAAGAGCTAGTTATCCATAATTATAACTAGCTCTTTGGCGTAAATTCATTTACTCTGAATTTCACAAAAAGCTATATAAAAGAGCACATGGAATGTTTTATATAAAATTTTCTGTTTTTGTACGGTATTCTAGCTTAGGGTAAAAATGTTGTAACCGTTATAATTACGATATGATAACTATATTAAACTAATATACACCCGCATCTCTTCTATAAATATGTCTGACGACGTATATTTGGGATCATTATATTGCTATAGAAAGTTATAACGAAAATAAATATTTATTTGTACCGCCGCCAGCACATCCAGCTACCCCAATATGTCAAATTTCTTTTACGATATTCAACTTTATCACAAAAGCATAAGGTTCTCTTTTAATTGGGGAAATTTGACAGATTGGGGTAGCTTGATGTGGTGGCGTCTGTACATATAAAAAAGATTATGATATCGTTTTTAAAAATAATAATATTATGTGGTAGCTTATATAAAACCAATAGGTATTTTATTTGAACTGACCTTTTCTCTCCCGGCCCCCGTCATGTCTAAACACGATGGGTCTGTTATGTTCCCGGCGCCACAGTACGGTGGGTGACGGGACCCCAGTTGCGGTGCACGTCAATCTTATGCTGCCCCCCTCCTGTGCCGAGCTGCCCTCGGTCACAGTGTCCACAATGTCCGGTGGTATAACCACGGACAAATGACCCATCTGGAGAGTAATGAGTAGATTTAGTTTTGTTCTTTAAACATTCATTTTCAGCAAACTAGTATAATTACTATTACCTACGACGAGGTCTCTGGTATACGGTGGGTAAATATATTTGTATCAAAGACAAAGACTGTAAGTTACTAGCAAAATTTTTGTGACGCGCCGGTTATGATAAATATCCAATGGGCAAACACTTGACTAGGAACAAATTGTTCTCATGTCCGGTTATTGATTCGCAACACGTAGGCGAATAGGTAAAAGCTAGATTACTACCTAAATCACTAGTAATAGACTAATACTGTATACATGCAATAAAAGTAAAATAAATAGATCACCTAATATTTTACATACTCAATTACGCTTGCGCTACGCACAAAACTTTGTTCATAGCTAAACAATTTTTTTTCAGCAGTAGCACTCGATTTGAAAAAGTCCAGTACTATTTGGTTTGAAACTGAGAAAATAACCGATATATTTGGAACAGAGAAATAAGCCAATAGCTTCGTGTTTATGGAATCTGATATAGATAGGGCACCAATTATTTTTTCCTATATTATATAGATAACTCAATGTTATGATCAGTAGGTATATAATATTAATATGTATTACAAAATAATAAATCTATGTACATAAGAAATGTCTACACGTAAACCATGCTTTGTTAACTATTGTATAACTATATACTACTATAGATAGCTCAATGTAATGATCAGTAGGTATATAATATTAATATGTATTACCAAATAATAAATCTATGTACATAAGAAATGTCTACACGTAAACCATGCGTTGTTAACTATTGTATAACTAGGATATTATTCTTGTGGCTGACGTTTTTAAAACTAATCAACGATTTCGTTTTAAGCAACGACTTGTTTAAACCTTAAGGTTCTTTTTTTAGAAAATACACTACAACGATTTCCTACTTAGTAAGTTGAATGTATCTTACCTGACTTTTCATAGGATCTGTGTTGACTTGGCACATGTAGGTACCAGAATCGTTCGCCTGGACATTGCTCACGTGCAACTTCCACGTATTGTGGTTATTGTATGTGACGCTCAGCCGAGGATTCAATGCCACCATGTTTGTGTGTATCGCCAGAATCGCCTTCGAATCCGACTTAATCCACGCCACCTAATAACAATATTATGATTATCTCACTACCCAATCATATCTTTATTGGTTTTCATATTAGTTGTAGCGACAATATAAATATTGACGGAGAAATTTCCTTCACATTGTATGACAATATGGAGGATATTGACTTCATATTGACCAAAAAAAAAATATTAGGATTTTTATAAGCGTAGAAAAGTTTAATCAGCGGCGAGATATCTGAAGCACTCAGTTTTAACAATGCAATTAGTAGGGATGTCTACGAAACAAAGCGTTTCTCTTCCGCATTGCATACGAGTGTGAAATTTAATTTTATATCTAGGATTAATGTCATAAATCGCTCGCATTCCCCCGGAGCTCTTGCGAGTTTTAAATCGTTTGTATTGTTCAGAGTGGAGACGAAACTTAATGTGACTTAAACGCTGTGGCAAATGTAAAACTGAGGGAACGACACGTGAAATTGTAGAGTTTCACCCGAGGAATGCACGGCGCCTCATCCGCGCCGCACCCGAGCATTTCTCATGTGACATCTCGCTTTGTTGCGGTTGGAAAATAAATTAGTAACAATTTCATTGTTTGTGAGAATTATTTCCGTCGAGTTTTAGCGTAAGCGAGGCTAGTACTTCGCTTCGGGTGAATGCGAGCGCACACTTGTCGCAGACCTACTATTATTTGCAACACTTTTATTACAATTGCCCAGCTTTTTTATATAGTATACTTACAGTTTTATAGTTGAGGTAAGTTTGTAAGAGGGCTTTATTTTTTTTGTAACTGCTCACCATTCTATTAATGTTTTTCTATATATTGTCCTCGGTTTTTTGAATTTCGAATAATTTTACTTGAGTTAAATTGTGAATAATTGGCTGTCTTGTTTTCTTTATCTATTGGTGGGAAAGTCGTTTTATCCATAATTAAGAACACTAGTCTTACAGCAATACATAACGGTATGAGACGGTAATGTTGCACATTGTACCATGCGTGAATTCTCTTATTATATTGAAAGTTTAAGTTCGGTTTTAGTTATAAATGCTGATTACCACGCCCAACCAAGTTTTGTTACCTATTCGAGGAAGCTCGAGAAGAACTTCAAGTCAGCTTTATCGGTGTTCTTTTACTCGATGCCGTTCGCAAACAAGACCCGACGCAAACTCTCCAAATTATTGATTCACTCATGACTCACGTTCATAACCAAGTAAAAGTATATTCTTGGGATATTCCAGAGATGGAATTAAAGCAGTTCAATCAATGGAAGCTCTCGGAGGATTTGCGTGAATTGATGACTGAAAAGAACGCAGCCTTCGACCTTTAAAACACCGAAGAAAACCGCGCTTACATGCGGTCCCTGCAGCACGCCGCAAGGGTACGAGATGCATGAGAACCTGTGGAATGACACCAATGACGTAGTGATATTAAACATTTGCACTTGACCTTTTGGGATCTTTGCAAACGGCACAAACCGGACACCAAATCGGCTATGGCACCGCTAAAACGACCAAATAAACGCCCAGCCTTCGAATTAGAGAAAACGGAATCCTTAGCCGACAGTCTAGAGGCCCAATGTTCGCCTAGCACTCTACCAGTAGACCCGAATCATCTCACTGAGGTTCTCTAAGCCTAAAGTTGTAGATCTGCGAGCTGAGTATAGCGCCAATTTAAGTTTCATCTCTAAATACCGGCCTAAGGAGGCGTTCAAATTGGAAAGATAGTATTGTGCCGCTTATATACCCCTAAATTGTTTCAAATTTTAAACCTAGTGCTTCCGTCCTTGTCTATCTCTTTCTTTTTATTCGTAAAACTCGTAGCATCTCTTTTTATTTATTCTGGAAACATCTAATGTCCATCTTTACAATAAGATTTTTTTTTATTTCATTTTATGTCCTCTTTATCCACTATCTTTTTTCTTTGGTTCTGGTTCGACGGTCACCGTAGCTTAGTTGGTAGTTCTCCTGCCTACGAAGCTGGTGGTCCTGGGTTCCCGGTAAGTGCAAATATTTGTGTGATGAGCACGAATATTTGTTTCTGAGTCATGGATGTTTTCTATGTATTTAAGTATTTATCTATCTATATAAGTATGTATATCGACGCCTGGTACCCATAGTACAAGCTTTGCTTAGTTTGGGGCTAGGATGATCTGTGTAACATTGTCAATAGATATTATTAACTAGAACATTCTAGTTCCAAAATCCCGTACTTGGGTTCGAAACCCAAATGTGACAATATTATTATGTTATTAACTTCTAAGATGATAACAACCCACGCAGTCATTGGCACTTTCCAGCATTTCTTAATAAACGTTTAATATACGAACACACTGATCCCTACTAACGTAATGTTCTAATTCAATAAAATGGTGTCATTTGAAACTGAGCGCGAGGATTTTATTTCATTCCACGAAGACAATATTAGCTTCCGATATAAGAGACCTTTGTGAAGAATAATAATGGCTAGTTATATAAGTGAAGTACTAATAAAAGGTATGTGAAATACATTCGTTATATAGAAAGATCGTCTTCTCCTTTATAGTATAGGCAGTGGGTATACTGGTATCAGAGTTGTACAAGCCACCTAGTGAACCTCAGATATGGCTTAATGACTGTTGTCTAATAACAACGACCGCGACCGATAGCCCACGGAGACGCTCAATAATTCAACCACTTTTGGCGGTTAGATTCCCGCGCCGGACAGCTATTTATGTGTCTCATAAATAGTTGTTCTAAATCTGGATGTAATTTGTGTCCGTCTATTATATGTTTGTTAAGTACCCCGCGGCATAGGGATTAGATTCGGTATGCGGGCGTTGTCTTTAAAAATTAAAATAAAAATCGTGGCAAATTTAAATCCTTTGTCTCTGCCTACTGGAAACAGGCGTGAGTCTATGTATGTACATATGTTATATATGCCACGGGAATAAACTGAACCGTGTAGCAAATAACCACCACAGTTACTGTACGTTATAGTAATTATCTCTTCTTGCTCGTGTTTCGCCCATGGCAGCAATATTCAATATAACTAGCCGTATGCGAGAGAAATATTTTAGAGCATTGGTAATCGGACCAATGAACGTGGAGTACCTACTAATCTCTCACTTGACTCATTTGATGCTGTGTGTTGAAGGCGGCGAATATCAGAATATCATCACCCCATCTCATTCCGTGGGGAGCGTAGACGTCGACCCGAGTCGAAGTCGGATTGACCTGAGACGGGCAGCAGCTTCTTAATGAGTGCTATGATAATCATACTGCGATTGCCAACATATCCTCCCAAGATGATTTTTGGCGTGCTTTTTATACAGAAGTGGACTTCCTGCAGCTGCTATGATAATTTTATCAGCGGACACGATTTGGAAGAGGTCTTGTCAAGTTTTTAACAAGGCACAGAGTGTACGGCTATTCATATTACACATGACACTGATGCTAAATGCCAACCACTTTCCAACCCAGAATTCCTACAAAATATTCTAGCTTTAATATCCCCAATTAGGTACCTTTTTTGTCTAACGACCCATGCCCCGGATTTAACGCTTTCGCTAAGCCAACAAAACATTTTCATCTTCATTGTTGTAGAATCATGTAATAAGCTAAGTGTTTGTACTGTAAAAACTTGCAAGTGATAGTTAACATAGATGTAATTCTTGGTATATGTGAGACATCATAATTGGTAGTTCTATAAAAAAAATCAACAAAATAAGCAAAAGAAAATATAGACTTTTGTCGTCATTTACATGATATTACATGGTGAAATGATTAATTCGTTTGTTCAAGGAGTACATAAGCACTATATGTAGTTTGTTAACTCTATCTGCTATAGAGTCATTTGAAAATATAGAATTTGCGCTCCTTAAGGTCTAGACCTTAAGGAGCGCAAATTGGAGTGAGTCTAGACTCACTGTTTAAAATTAGGCAAATGACATCCATAAATGATAAATTACTCTCTGGCCATGTAAAGAATGAAATTTGTACAGTTGACTACTTTTTTGTATTTAAAGTCCTATTTCCCATATAATCTACAAATAAGTAATAAGTGAAAATGGCGTTTTACTATTTATTATCTAATTTTATCTCTTTTCCACCAGTCTAGGACTTCAAAAAGTACCAAAACCTTTTTGCCACGACCTACAACTTACTTCCAATTAATGCTTCACATAAAAGAAAAACATATTTTATCCGAGTTTATGGTATCATAATACAAATTAAAATTTATAAATTACATGACCGATATAATACTACACATATGATCTGCTCCTCTCTGCCTCCATGCAATAAGAATTTTGAAATCTGAAATACTTTTGACTGATATTGGCTATTCACTTTCAGTACTGACGCTCGAGTATAGGCTTCAAACGCACCAAACACATTTTGAAATTGGAAAAATATCGTTGATTTTATTTTTCCCGCTAAACCGAACTCTTTGTGTAGCGCGAATATGTTTACTGGCTGCAAAGGAGCGTTTCGAAAGTGCATTGTGGTATACTTAACATACGTTGAAAGGATTGACACGGATTCGAATAAGCTTGACTATCTTATAAATTTTCAAAGAGATTATCTTGAATGGAAAACGAAGTGGCAGTGTGCTGTTTCGAGAAATCGTTTGGTTTTATTTTATGTTGTTTTCCACTAGTTCTAGTCTCCAAACTTAAGCAAAAATCACCATTAAGAAGAAAATGAAAACTATTTGTCTGGAAGAGATCACATTTTAGGGATAAGACCGCCAATTGTACACATTTTAATTATATGGTTCTGTGGCTGTGTTAAAATCACATAGTCACACTATTGGTGTACAATACAATTTTTAATATTTTATATAGATATTTAAGATCAGTAGCATTAATAACAGTTATTTCAATATTTTATCGAATTAGCATCATTGCAACACAGGTTAACACAAGCAGCCAAACGTCTATATAAAGTGATAGATTAATTTCTTACCCTATAATTAGATAGACGGTTGACAACGCACGTAAAATGCACATCTCTGCCTTGAGTGACGGTGTGGTTCTCCAGAGCCTGGAGAAATTCAGGTTCCAGTTCCGCCTGGATCGGCATTTCACCTGTAATAATAAATGGTACATTATTATTTTTGTATTTTATTACAACATAGTCGGTAAACAAGCATACTGCCTAGTTAACAGTAGTACTAGAAACGACAATGACACACTTAAGCACTGTTTCGGTATTGGCTCTCAAATAACTATGTAATGTCCTCTTAGCCGAATTTTGGCCACGGCGGCCACTCTCAATAGAGGTTAGCCATTTGCGCAGGACATATTATAGTGCACTAGTGTGAGCGCAAACACAGGAGCACTTTCTATTTCATCACGCTCATGGTAGGATGGGACGCCTAGCGACACGACCGAAAGAGGTCAGGTACAGGACCGACGGCTTAACGTCCTCTCCGAGACACGGGTGTTTAATACCGCCAACTCCCAGACTTCGGGCTGATGTTGAGAATTTTTCTTTTTACAGAAAAGTCCCAATATCACTTTTTGGCCCGACCCGGGATTAAAGTCGTCGGTCCTGTACCTGACCTCTATCCGGACATGTCGTCCAATCGGATCATGAGAGTGATGGTATAAAAAGTGCTCCTGTATTTGCGCACATATGTCCCGCGCAGATGGCTTATCTGTATTGAGATTGGCCGCCGTGGCCGAAATAAGGCTTGGAGGACATTGTTTTTATTATATTACACCTTGTATTATTGGAAGACCAACAGCTATACAATGGTAACAAAGCTTGGTACAATGAGCGACAAATAGCCAATTACAGTTCTTCGCGAATAGGTAATAGGTATTTGACGTTAGTTATGAATGAGAACATTACTTACAGAAATAAATAATAATTAATCAGAATATGATGAAAAAAAAGGCTTGACTAAGTAGTCGTCATACTGCCTCTGGCCTAGCAGTAAAAATGATCAAAATATTTTTTTATTATATTTATTAAGAGTCGCTCGCCACCGATATCCATTCTGTAAATAATTTGTTGATACTAAGGGAAGATGAATATGATTAGCATGGCTTAGTGCTGCTCTTGAATCATTCAATGGGATTTTGGACAGAAGTCTAGGACAATCAATGTGTCTTTTTAAAGGTTCCAGAAAATACATAACATCAGCTATTTGACGACGAGTGACCAACGAAATCAAATCTACAAAGAGAGTTATGCTACCCCGGAAGTGGCTCGAATGCTTGAACGAAGTCTAATATTTTGTTTTTTTTTTATCACTAGCTGTTCCCCGCAGTTTTACTAGCATTAAACTTTATAAATTATAGCCTATCCTATCCAAGGTGTTAGCTAACTCCATACCAAATTTTATTAAAATCGTTCCAGCCGTTTAGACGTGAAGAAGTAAAAAACATACACACTCACACAGTCACGCACTTTCACCTTTATAATATTAGTGTGATTATATTATTCAATCTATTTAAATTATCTTCTTACTTACTCTGATAGTATCAAATACTAGTGTATTCGTACACTGCGCCAAAGTGCAGTGACATTTTCATTTGATAAATTGTAAATCATATATAATCACGTACGAGTAACGCTACTACATATGTATGTATAAATTACACACAATGACGCCTGGTTTCGCTATAAACTCTCTCATGTATGAAATACAGTTCACGATGGTATTTGCTAAAGTTATTGATTCAGAACAAACTATCCCTACTTTGATAAACGTACTATTAGAATTAACTTTCTGATCGAACGTTAATGTAGTAAGATATGTGTGTTTATAATATTATGGTATTCTCCTGAGACATTATTCACATACGGTCATCTGATCCTAGACTAAGCAGAGCTTGTACTGTGGAAACCAGATAACTGATAAACTACATATACTTCTTATCTTTTGCAAATACATACTTATATAGATAGTTACACCCAGACTCAGGACAAACAGACATGTTCATGCACACAAATATATCTGTCCTGGGTGGGAATCGAACCCACGATCTGCGGCGTGGAAAGCAAGCATTTATCTAACACGCCAACTGGCCCGTTTATACAAGATACCAATTTGATTGTATTTGTGGGCAGCGGTTGAGGTGGTCGCTTTACTATTACCTCCGTGCCCACGTTTCGGGTTTAGTTTCTACGTAGGGCAACAATTTGTATAACCCACTTAGTTGTTCTGAGTCTGGGTGTGTTGTAAGTCCGTGAATTGTATGTTTGTAAAGATAAATATAATAAAGTATCTATTATAAAAAATACTTATAAAAGGATAATTAGCTACCTTTCTGTATGTTGTATCATTTTATATTGTATTTGTATTATTTTTTATGTGAGAAACATCTTGCCTTAGTAATACAAATTTATAAGAAAACGATTTCACTTCTATCTAAGGAGCTGCCTAACTCAACAATTGGAAATTATATTATATGTGGCATTTGCGTTGAGGTTTAAAGACAAAATATAATTTCATCAAACATTATTTTTACGAATGTTGCTTTGAGAATGGTTCAAATAGTTTAATACTATTTAAACGTGTATAAATTGTAATCGTTTCATGTGAAATTGTCGCATTACCGTACGATTATTCAACCCTTTGTAATACCTACTCATGATATGTTAGTGATCAATACAATAAAAGCTAAACATCACAAATTGTGCTAAAATTATAATTACATATGTACTGGTTTGACTACAAATGAACTTAACTTAACTAAAACTTAACTAAAACTTTGGCAATGACGAACCATGACAGAAGATTAATAACAATTAATGGCGAGCCACTTGAATATACAGATAAGTACATCTATCTAGGGAAACAAATCAGCTTTGACAGAAAAAATAACGAACTTGAAGTCGAAAGAAGAGTACAACAAACATGGAAAAGATATTGGAGTTTAAAGGAAATTTTTAAAAGTAACCTCCCTATAACCATCAAAACAAAAGTTATGAATTCCAGTCTCTTACCATGCTTGACGTACGGATGCCAGACGTGGAAGTTCACCTCAAAGCTGAAAAATAAAATTACAACCTGCCAACGAGGACTAGAGCGCAGCATGCTAAAAATTTAGAAATTCTATAAAATAAGACACACAAAAATAAGATCAATAACCAAAGCAACAAACGCACTGAATTATGCACAAAAACTCAAGTGGAAATGGGCGGGGCATGTCGCGAGGCTTCAAGATCAGAGATGGGCCCTAAAAGTGACATTTTGGAAAGGCTCTCCTGGTAAAAGGAGCAGAGGACGACCGTTGGCACGCTGGGGTGATGAAATTACAAGGACAGCCGGCCCAAACTGGAAGCAGACCGCACAGGACAGAGACAAATGGGCATCTTTGGAGGAGGCCTTCACCCAATATGGGGTTCCTGCAGATATCATTATTAGTTAAATAAGTATCTTAAAATTATGTAAATGTAAAATAAGTATGTAATAGGTATTAGTAGGAAATAAAAGGCTTTTTTATTTTATTTATTTATTTATGTACTGGTTTAACTCAATTTAATATTTATGTGAATTTATCAAGTCATTTAAATGAAATTCGTTATTAGATTATGACAAATTCAAAATTTATTCAAATTCGCAACGATTTAATCATTGTTTTATAAACTAAATACCAGTATTATTCATCTTGATATAATAACGATTATATTTAATAATGTAACTAATTAATTCAGAGCTCGTCAGCCTCTTAACTTGGTGATTACATTTCTTGGTGTAAATTATCGATATAAGTATTTATTTATAAAAGAAAAGTAGTTGGTATATGTAGTATATGAGTTATTTGGTTTCCATAGTACAAGCTCTGCTTAGTTTGGGATCAGATGGCCGTGTGTGAACAATGTCCCAGGATGTTATATTATTTATTAAGGAATGTCAACATTACATATACTCAGATATTAATGTCAGTAAGTTATTAAAATATACATAGATATATCCTACATTTATGTATTTTTGTGTTGTTTGTGTTATCTGTAATGGATACATTCCAGATATCCACAGCATTTAAATAGTAAGCTCAGGAAAAAGTTTATTGAAAACGTAGAATTAGTAGAGCGCTTGATCTGCTCTTCTGCGATCTTCTGTGGAACAAGATAAAAGACACTAACTAACACTTCAATGTATTAGTATGGGAACAGACCAACAATGTATGATGGGCTGGATCGATGCCTCTTCTACACGGGTTGCGGAATGCGCCGGTGGGGCAACGAACTTCACCTTTATATAATAATAATAATATCTGGGACAATGTCACACAGATCATCCTAGCCCCAAACTAAGCAAAGCTTTTACTGTGGGTACCATGCGACGATATACGTACTTATATAGATAGATAAATACTTATATACATAGAAAACATCCATGACTCAGAAACAAATATTCGTGCTCATCACACAAATATTTGCACTTACCGGGATTCGAATCCAGGACCACCAGCTTCGTAGGCAGGATCACTACCAACTAGGCTACGGTGACCGTCAATAATACGTAAGCTCAGCAGTGGTACAGTCGGTTTTTACATTAATGGTGTCTGTATAAATAAAATTTGGCACACCAACGACCTAGTTCTAATCAGTGCGTTACCCTGAGGCCTCAGAAAATCAGTGAAATAATTTGATGGGTACGACAAAACGCATCTAGACTTGATATAGTAATGTAAAAAGTCATATGGTATTTGAGACCAGGGGTAAGAGAGACAAGCACTCGTGAAAACTTAAATATTTTGGTCACATATATTAACCCTTAAAAGATGACGTTGAGCGAGAGTGGAAAGCGTTGTTTTTCAAAGCGAATATTCTACCTCGTAGATTTTGCTGCTCACTTGGTTTTAAAATTACGCTGCTTGGAGCCAACTGCACTAACTTTTACACCTGCAGATTGTGAGCTTGATATACTCAACTTACTCAAAGATCGTACGACAGTCTTTTCTTACAATCCAAAAAGGCATTTATTACACTGGTGGGGCTGTTTCATTTGCAGTACATTGGAAATGTTTCCTGATACACATGTAGATTGCATTTCTGCAATTCGTAAAAAATTTGTTCTTGGGTGTTTAGAGTGTGGGTCAGCTCCAACAGGATTCTAAATATGATCGCAAGTAGGATTGCTGGTTGGCTCAGCAATGACTTATGTACGAGCAGTCGCACGTACATAAGTCGATGCTGTGCTGACTCCCATGGCTATGAAATAAAAATAAATAAAATAAAAAAAGTTTTTATTCACGTAGACTTTAAAAAAGCGCTTGTAAATAGTCAGAACATGTTTGTAGTAATATAGTTGTATACATTAGATATTATTTCTAGTAACATAGATATTTAGGTACATATTGTATGAAAACATTTATAAAATTTATTTTATTATAGCAATGATATTTAGCTAGCTCGTATCAGGTTATTGTCAAGAGATTATGTTTAATTATCTAGTTTAAGTCTAATATTTTTACTACATATTGTCAATGGTTCTGTCTATATTAAAGGTATTATTATTATGACGGACCTTGTGTTAATAACGACGGTCGCGCTTTAATGCTACCACCGGATCCAATGCGCCCCAACTGAGAAGACCCAGCGAAACAAACTCAGTGGGTTCATCTACTACCGGTTTCAACACGACCCAGTTGATACGGTCCTTGATTGAAGCACACAACTCAAGGCGTTCACATTTAATGCAAAGCCTCAACATATTACTACAGTAACTCTTTTAAAGGCCGGCAACGCACCCGCGACCGCTCTGGTATTGTGAGTGTACATGACTGGCGGTGATCACTTACCATCGGGTGAACCACTTGAGCGATTGTCGCGATATAAAAAATAAAAAACTACTTTCTCTTTTTAAGAAAAATAATTATGCACTTATAATTTGAGCGAATTCCAGCCATGACAACCAATCGTAACAAATATAAGCCATCTATATCAACGCATTTTATTCTCTCAGTCATATAACTAAATAAGATATACAAACCAAGTTAGGTATGTACGTAACATGTAACGACGTAATTAGTTGCAATTGTACTCGTTATGGCTAGAATGAAATGGACAAGGCAATTCAGTTTTAATCGTCCGGCGAAGCACTAAAAGTCTCTTAGGTTACCTGTCAACGTCAAACTCAAATAAAGACAAGTTTTAGTTAATATTGTTTTACTTAATTATTTCTCCATGTAGTGACGAAATAACGTAATCGAAGTATAGTCTAAATGCATGAAAGTAATAATGAAACACATTTACAACAAACCAAAAGCATACACACAAACATTGGTACAACAAAATCCTATTATTGCGGTAATATATAAAGTGGTTTCAGTTATTCAGGTACAGTCACTGGGTATTAGTCGTACACTCTAAATAAGGGTGAGCTTTAAAGCGCGCGGATAAAATCTAATATAGTGCCGGCCGGATTTACCAGGTAACAAGTACCTCTACTAATAGGGGTTAATACCTGACGCGAAACAGGTGCGGATACTTGATGTTTCTTAGGAACTGGTTTTACACGGTTGTGCAGTAAATGATTCTAAAACGTTTTGTTAAAAAGTGTATTAGATGAATATTTTAAAACATTTGATTATTTTTTAAATTAATTTGTCTAATGAAATATGAAAATGATAAACAAGAAGAACAAAATGAGGCCCAGCATTTTTGGATATTTTAAGTTAAGCTTCATAATAAATAAACACAAATGAATTTTTGGCGTCGTTTCCGCTGTTCATGGACTCTCGAAGCACTAGAGGGACCGCTAGTGCGTTTTCGGCATTGAAGAAAGGAAGAAGAGTTTCTTAAAAGTTGCTTATCATACCAGATCATAAAAATATCTCTGCAGTTAATTGATTCCACAAAAAGGAATAAATACTTGCTTAATTTCGTTTCAATTTTCGTGAAGCCAGTGGTGCATATTTTTTTGTCAGGGTTCTTCCAGCCAACTACTGCTTTGACATTTTAAACGATTATTAGTCCAGTTTCAGTGCCATATGTACCGTTTCCTTTTGAAGGAATAAAATTCTCCGAAAATAATATGCAATCCCATCTTTAGGCTGATTTTAACCCTAAGTGAAACTGACCTTGACAATTGTATTAAAACTGACTGACTTTAATTAAACGTTAATTACTTACTTTTCGAAATTAGAAGTACTGAATCCTGCCAAACGTTAATTTTGTGTTTATAACAGAACTTTACAGAATTGACATATTTAACCTTCGACACAAAAGTTTAAACGGGTCATCGATTTGAAAGCCATGTAGAGAGTTTACAACTTAATAACGCAGATTTTTTAAAAATTAAAGCAGTTTATTTTCTGTTACTTGAATAGCGGTTTCAAATTATACTCGTAAGTGAATAAATATTAAAAGGTTATTGATAAAATCTAAAGAAGTTTATGCAGACTTTTTTTATAGATTTTCATCTATGGCAAGAGAAACATAAATAACACAGAAGAGCAATAGAAAACCCCATAAAACGAAAATTTGTTATATTTCCGTACCTAATCATACCTTATCAGAACGGTTTTACATTTACCAAGCGCAATTCTTATGCTATAAGCTGCTGTGTGGTAACGGGACGAAAACCATCACCCCATCGCATCCCGTAGAAGTCGACCCGAGGGATTACCTACCAGAGGACGGGCAGCAGCGTCTCTCTGTGTACTATGACCATCATACTGCGATCGCCAACCCAAGCATAACGATTATGGCATATCCCCCTAAGATAATTCTTCGGGGAGGCTTTTGTCCAGCAGTAAACTTGTTACAGCTGTTATGAGAATACTATAAGTAAGTGGATACGGGAGATCTTTATTTGTTGTTGGAGAAACTACCACTCTTCATAAAATACAGTCAATATAGTAGATACATACCTGTTACAAATACACTAAAAAAGGTGGCAAGCCACCAGGCTGCTTTCGTTGATGGCGACATGTGTTTGCCGATAGTATCTGTAACAAAAGAATAAGGTTAATTAACAGGCAAAATAATAAGTAAACAGGAAGTAAAACGTACCTAATCGTTTAGAATTTTTTTTTAAGACAACGCCCGCTTTAGGGAATATAATTCCTATGTCGCGGGATACTTTACAAACATATATATATGACGGACACAAATTACATCCAGACTCAGTACAACTATTTATGGGTCACACAGATAGTTTTCCGGCGCGGGACTCAACGTGCGCCACACGTGCAGTCAATGTTTCAAAATTGAATAAAGATAATTTCAATACTTTACGTAATTGAAGTTCAAAATAATATTTCCTCATAACAATGAAATCAAATTTTGTTAGTTAAGTTAACTAATGTGTGGGCCGGTTGGTGTGTTTGATAAATACTTGCCTTTCACGCCGCATGTCGTGGGTTCAATTCCCGCCCAGGACAGATATGAATGTGTACATGAACTGGTTATTCTGAGTCTAGGTGTAACTATCCATGTATGTATTTATATAAAAGTCGTATAAATGTAGTTATTTGGTTTCCATAGCTGTGTGGCCAGGATACCATGCGTGAATAATGTTCAGGATATTCAAATTATTATTATATCCACGATAATGTTATGTATTAAGTAGGATTGAATCTCAATTCATTTAAAACCTCTAGTCACACATTGCCAAATTAAGTACAATGAGTACTGCTAATATTATGTTGATTTGGGATTGGTCGTGTACAGTTAATTTACTCCTCAAAGGATAATCGTAAAGGTTCATTTAACGTTTTATCCAATGACTTATTATTTCGAAAGATACCAATCTTTACTGAAAAAACCGGCCAAGTGCGAGTCGGACCCGCCTATGGAGGGTTCCACAGCAGCAAGTATTTCAGTTGATTAAATGAAAGGTAAATTGCGGTTAACGATTTATGACGCATTAAAAAAAACTACTAACTAGATCTCGTTCAGACCAATTTTCGTTGTTAGTTTACATGGTAATGTATATCATATATTTATTTTAGTTTTATCATTCTCTTATTTTAGAAGTTACAGGAGGGGGGCGGGGGGACACTCATTTTTCCACTTTGAAGTGTCTCTCGCGCAAACTATTCAGTTTAGAAAAAAATGATATTAGAAACCTCAATATCATTTTTGAAGACCTATCCATAGCTACCCCACATGTATGGGTACGATGAACAAAATTGTTTTGAGTTTCAGTTCTATGTATGGGGAACCGCCAAAATTATTATTCTTTTTCTATTTTTAAGTGAAAATCTTAATGCGGTTCACAGAATACATCTACTTATCAAGTTTCAACAGTGCAGCTCTAATAGTTTCGGAAAAAAGTGGCTGTGACATACGGATGGACAGACAGACATGAAGAATCTATAAGGGTTCCGATTTTTGCCATTTGGCTACGGAACCCTAAAAATGGTCTCAGTAATATAGAATTAAATAAAGACGCTTATCTATAGAATATGTTTAAATAATATAAATATTTTCAAGATATTACCATATTTAAACGAGTAATGAGATCATAAATCTTAATATTTATTTATTGAGTTTTTCACAAAATGATAAAACTATTTCATATATGATACAAGTCAGTTCGATGATATATTTTGCTTCAGCAGCTTAAATTTTATGATACGTCGGTATTTTTTCACCGCGCTGGCGTTCTTGCTATATTAGAAAGCAATGGTCTGGAATAACAATGGCAATTGACCGTTGCTTTGGAAGGTGTGCCCCTGGTATGCGTTGGAACTCACACCTGAGGCTTCGCAACTTCTAAACACTTCAACTAGCTGCTTTATCCGAAGCAACCATAGGTAAGGTAGGTAACCTTATAGACAGTAATGTGTGTGAAATTAAACTGTTGGAGTTAAACCAAACGTATATTTTATTACGTCTGGTTGAGCTTTAATGTGATTAAAAACTGGCCTTTAATTTACATAGCCTGTCAACGTGGGTTGAAGTTTTGCAACACCTCACTTTTAAGTATGTATGTATATTGAAATTTGTTTTTAAAATGCACTCTTTCTTGTTAGACAGATTAATGTATGCTTGGTAAATGTAATTATAATTTAATTGTAATTGTTGCATAATGTAGATAAAAATGCAATGACAGGTAATTTTATAACGTTTCCACGTAAATATTCATTTTGAATACGGAACGAATAAAAAAGCATAACCTGTCTGTGACATAGAATAGAATACAATAAAATACATTTAATCAGCAATAGAGACATACAGGAAATCAAAGAAAACAATACAGTAGATATAGATTACAAACAACACAATAAATAGAGATACAGTACAGTCAGTAATGAGTAGAGAAATAAATAAAGATACTTTATAGATGATAATGCTAGAGTCGAGGGAAAAATCTTTGGATTTTAGAAAATACACACTATAGACAAGTCTTGTTTTCAATCTAAAAGAGGTGTACCTACTCAGACGCTACAAATCATGAACTACACCGTAAAACTCGTAGCAATATGGGTACTACGACGTAGCAAATAAATTATACTTCCGTATATTCTGCACAAGATACGGAGCTTGTTTCAATTTTCTGTTTACTGACTTAATATATGACTGATGGTTTATTTTTGTATTTACTTAGATTACTCTGTTGATCAGAAATCAAATAAAAACAACTCCAGCATTTAACGTTTTTTCATCCAAGTTAATAACGAAGATGTTTCAATCCATATATGTAAATCTCATTTCAAATTATGCTATATAATCGACGAGTTGTAAAACAACATATTTTTTGAAAACTTTGGCAACTCATTTTGTAAGATGTAGGATGTACTCAAACAGAGGTCTGTTTTAGTTTTCTAGCATAATTGTTAGTTAGTTTTCTAGCTCAATTGGCATGATTCACAATTTTTTAAGGGTTCCGAAGCCAAATGGCAAAAAACAAAACCCTTATAGATTCGTCATGTCTGTCTGTCTATCCGTCGGTATGTCACAGCCACTTTTTTCCGAAACTATAAGAGCTGTACTGTTGTAACTTGGTAAGTAGATGTATTCTGTGTAACGCATTAAGATTTTCACACAAAAATAGAAATAACCAATAAATTTTGGGAGTTTCCCATACATATAACTGAAACTTATTTTTTTTTCCTTGAACCCATACAATTGGCGTATCTACGGATAGTTCTTCAAAAATGATATAGAGGTTTCTAATATCATTTTTTTCTAAACTGAATAGTTTGTATGAGAGACACTTACAAAGTGGTAAAATGAGTGCCCCCCACCCCCCTCCCTGTAACTTCTAAAATAAAGGAATGATAAAACTTAAAAAAAAAATGATGTACACTACCATGCAAACTTTTACCAAAAATAGTTTTGAACGAGATCTAGTAAGTAGTTTTTTTTGATACGTCACAAATCTTAAACCGCAATTTACCTTTCATTCAAACAACTCAAATACCACAGAACCCTTCATTGGCGAGTCCGATTCGTACTTGGTCGCTTTTTTTATTCGTACAAGCGGGTCGCCTCGTCGCGTTCTATGCAACCACAACAGTTACACAAAACATCCCTAATAATTCGACCTTCTCATGCATCTCCACGTCAGTAACCCCTCGGCGAGACTCCAACCAGGACAAATCTTTGTGTAATGAACACGATTATTTGTACTGTATCAGGGTGTAATATATCTATAGTATTTATGTACAAATATATGAGTATGTTTATCAGTTGTCTGATTGCTATAATACAGGCTCTGCTTAGTTTGTGATCAGATCGCTATTTGTTTATTTATTATTTGCTAGACGATTTGAGCTTTCGCTGGCCTTCATTTCAACGTTAAAACAGTGAAAGGCTCCCAGGACCTGCCAAAATATATGGTATATTTGTATGTGTGTCTTTTTTATATATTTCATAGACACAAAGTCAATGTTGCTATGTTTTACTTTTCTTAAATAATTGAAACTCGCTTTCAGTAAAACAAATTAACAGTATATTCTTTAGTTTATTGTGGAATATGCTGACGCCAGAAATGTTGTATACCAACGAACTTTTAAGTCTGGTTTGAGTTTTATAGTCTTTTTATATTCGCTAATGATGTTTTCGCTAACAGTATTAAAGTAAATACAAAGTTTTAAACGTCCAGTATAAGTGTTATAGTGAAAATTCTAGCGTTGCGCTTATTTGATAACTTAACTGCTTTAAATTTCTTGACTAAGTTTTGCTATTGATACCCTTTCTTTATTGTGCAAAATAAGTGAATATTAAAATAAGTAAGAGTACATTTTTAACAATTTTCCTATGTGTAATTTGCCTGCATTGCGAATCTGTGGTTTTCAGTGCTTGCATAAGTATGGATGCGTATTTAAATGTATTGAGTAAGCATAATATTATCATAATAGCTGTAAGAAGTCTACTGCTGAACAACAGTCTTCTCCAAGAATCATTCATATTATACACCATAATCGCCACGCCTGGCAGACGGGTAGACGATCGCAGTATAGTACTCAGAAATAAGCTGCTGTCCGTAATATGGTAGATGTTCCTTCGGGTCGACTTCTACGCCCCCCACGAGATGAGATAGGGTTATGATATTCTGATATTTGTAGCCGTCACTACACAGCCTAAGATCCTGGATACCATTTTTTCTTATTTCTTCTTATTCTATTTTTATACATACACATCGCCTTAGGATAATTCCATTACCACTTTACTAAAATATCTTCAACTTGGTCAGAGAAAATTCGATTTACCCCTATAACTTAAATCCAAGAAAACCGGCCAAGTTCGAGTCGAACTCGCGCACGAAGGGTGCCGTACCATTTTCTATAAAAACGAGCAAAAAAAATTCACGTTTGTTGTATGCGAGCCCCCTTAAGTATTTATTTTATTTAGTTTTTTAGTATTTGTTGTTATAGCGGCAACAGAAAATTGTCAACTGTCTTACTATCACGGTTCAGTGGTGCTCAATCATGGAGACAGACGGACAGAAAGACAGACAGTGAAGTCTTAGTAATAGGGTCCCGTTTTACTCTTTGGGTAAGGAACCCTAAAAATCGAATCAGTCAGCAACTAATCGTTTAATCAAACAAACATCATTTGTTTACTGGGAGGACGATATTGTAACCAAAATGCATTAAGGGGTACTTTCCGTGGTACGGGGTATATAATACTGCCAACTTCTCGACCGTGGCCTCGACTGACAATTACTCTCGCAATTAAAACCCAGTAGCCACAGCCCGGGAACCGAATCTGGTCCCCGATTGTTTATGTTACCATTAGGCAAACGAGGCAAGTCAAGTATTTGGGTACTCGTTATCAATATAAATACAATTTGTATGAAAATAATGGAAAAAACATACAAACACAAAGTACTCCCGGACTTGGAACAATACTACCATTAGTTAAAACTATCACGACTTGCCTGTTGGCGTGGTTGGCAAACGATTGCTTTTCTGGCCGGAGGTCGTGGGTTTGATTCCCACACAGGACAGACATTTGTGTGCATGAACATATCTGTTTGTTCTGAGTCTGGGCATAATTTATCTATATAAGTATGTATTTACAAAAGAAAAGTAGTATAAGTATTATATCAGTTATCTGGTTTCCACAGTCCAAGGTCTGCTTAGTTTGGGATCAGATGGCCGTGCAGGCCAATCTTCGTACATTTTCGTAGTGAAATTAAATGTGATATTGCTTAGATGGCTGAATATAAATACACTTCACGTGTATTTTCAATTCACACTTTTAATTAAAAACTGTATTCAGTTGTGGTTTTGTTTATTTATTTATATTCTGTTCAGCTTGTCGCGTTCAGTGTACTGCAAACTCATTATGAGTCTCACAAAATGGCTGGAGATACAGTGCTATGAAAAAGGAATACTCATAGAAACAGTGGAGTATTATATCTGCGACTTGCTCTGTCCTGCTTGTAACTAGTGTGTGATTGTCACTGACTTTAAATAATATGATTTAATTTACTAGGAGGATTGTGATGCACATTACTATGGCTTAGTTTAGTTGAGTTAGTTTTAGTTGAGCGTTTTGTACAATATCTCTAAATATATTTATTTATTTTTATCCGAACTTTCTGCTTGTCGTAGCGGTGTTCCGTTCCACTAGATGATGGAGGGGGAAAGAGTGAGTGTTCATGTATTTGCGCGTACGCTGGTGCACCTTAATATCTGTTGCGCGATTGACCGCTACCGAATTAACTTTACTAAAAGCATATTTGTAGTGGGTAATTTTTGCTATGCTATTGCGTTTTAGTTGCATATTTCCTTAAGTTTTGGAAACGCTAATATATCTTTAGCTATAGAAACATTACGCACAAGTTTCTGATAAGCCTAGCCAAGTGTGCAATTTGACCAAAAGGTTCAGGGGGGCCAGGAGGTAAAATTTCAATCATGTCATTTTTTGCGCAACATGCTGCATGCTAATTTTGCGAACTAATGAAAAAAAACCCATATAATATTTGATCATCGGGATTAAGATTTATGAGTATTAAATATCCTAATCATAAAAAATACATTATTATGGCCTAGGTTGTGTGAAATACCTAAGTTCAGTAGCAATTAAGTTTTTTTTTATTAGGGTTTACTTGTCATATAAATAAAATACCTACTAATCTTAACAATGTTTGCACTCATTAGACTTATAACTATCTGTAACCAGAACACTATTACAAATTATTGCACACACTTTGTATGAACACTACCCCTATTTTACAGCGTTTAATTAGTTTTTACTTTTTGGTCAGCGTTAAAGCGAAGCTGGAAGTTTTATTTATCACTGTAGCCTCTTATAATATTAAATGGCATTTAAGTTTACTTTGTGAGTTTTCCCAAAGTTTCAATGGATGACCTCGTAGATGTTTATTATCATTTAGCTTATACATGTATTTAAGGCTAAGCACATCATAATGATTAGTGAGGATTTTGTAAGTTTCGATTAAACATTAAAAAATATTTTTTATATAAATTAATACATTAAAAAACGATTAGCGTTATTCAAGAATGTTGAAAATCTTCTTTAATTTTATCTGAAAGATCTGTTTGTATACTACGTTTACCTATCTTAATTTTTTATTATGAACTGTTGGTTGGTAATACAGGCTTATGTTTGCGTCAGGCACTTGTATACGCCTCCTTACAAGCTAGTCTACAAGAAAGTGTACACCAAAAGCTAGACGTAAAGTTTTATACATGTTAGTAGATATAAGGAATATTGCTATATTTATTATGAATCGGAACAGATTTTGAATATTACTTTTGGCAACATTTATCTTTGATATTGTCAATAAGCTGACTATGAACTGCCACTAACATATTGTGATGTTTAGCCTTGTAATGATTTTTCAAACGCACGATGCGTTTGGCAAGTCTCAAT
Organism: Pseudoips prasinana; assembly: GCA_951640165.1. NCBI lineage: Eukaryota > Metazoa > Arthropoda > Insecta > Lepidoptera > Nolidae > Pseudoips > Pseudoips prasinana. Next base: position 19,690,078 of record OX621245.1, read on the forward strand.
CAAAGCAGGTTCAAATGCAAGTATTAATTAAAATTGTTCCTTGCAGGAAATCCCATGGAGCGCTTCATCATCATCATCATCATTGCAGCCGAAAAATGTCCACTACTGGACAAGGCTCTCCCAAGAACTAACTTGCCATAATCACCATGCTTGGCAGACGGGTTGGCGATCAACACATTGTTAATAGACTTAAGAACTCATTTTGAGTGCTACTTGTTAGACGAGGGAGTTATCATAGTGTTTAGGGTGGGTAATATACCTACAGCTAAATTGCGCAATAGATAAGTACTCGATGCCTTCAAGATATACGATTAAATTACAAAGATATGGTTTGGAAAGGATTTCTGATATTTATCATTAGATCAGTCCAGTCCATACGTGGTCTCATCAATATGCAAATATTAAACATAAATTCGATATATGGCCATAGCATACTCGTCCTGTTGTTCCGTATATTTTTAGTTTTGAATCCCTGGCTGTCGTCATTGTATCCAAATACATACAAGCTTTAAGCTCAACCGGCAGATTTTAGGTGCAAGTTTCATTGAAATTCATTCAGTAGTTTTTGTGAGACAGATCGACATAAAAAAACCTATAAATTGATGACGGTCACCGAAGCTTAGTTGGTAGTGCTCCTGCCTACGAAGCTGGTGGTCCTGGGTTTGAATCCCGGTAAGTGCAAATATTTGTGTGATGAGCACGAATATTTGTTTCTAAGTCATGGATGTTTTCGATTTATATAAGTATTTATCTATCTATATAAGTATCTAGATCTTCGCCTGGTACCCATAGTACAAGCTTTGCTTAGTTTGGGGCTAGAATGATCTGTGTGACATTGTCCCTAGTTATTATTATTATTTGGAATCAGGAGCTCTTAAATCTTGAAATATGGCCTGCTTTTAGCAAATATTTTCTACTCCTATTATAACTTGATAAAAATGTGGATAACTTAAATACTTTGACTATAGTTTGTAACCAAATTATAGTTAAGTATAATTGGCCTGTTGGTCTATTAGTTAGTGATCCTGACTGCTAAATCAGGGGTCGTGGGTTCGATTTCCACACGTCACAAACCTTTATGTGATGAAAACGATAATTTGTTCGGTGTCTGGGTGTAATTTATATTAATATTAATTAATGATTGAGATTTATAATAATATGTATGTTTATAGAAATGTATGAGTATGTGTATCATTTGACTGGAAATGGTTCAATAGTATAGGCTTTGCCTAGTTTGGGATCAGCTGGCTAGGAGTTAGTTGTCCCAAGATAGAGAGATAGAATATATGTTGTTATTATGGTTTAAAATAATACTATAAGAATAACGACACTTTAAGAGAGAAGTATTTATTTATTTATAACGACAAGATATAGATAAGATAGATAAGATAAGATAAGATAGATAAGATAAGATAGATAAGATAAGATAGATAAGATAAGATAGCTAAGATAAGATAGATAAGATAAGATAGATAAGATAAGACATGGCTTTCAACTTGTTGATTAAAAATTATAGCGTGTACCATGCTGTAGTTTTACCAACCCAAATTTTTTAATTGTATTTTACTATCATGATGACTTCTTCTTCTTATCGTGTCGCTGGTAAGAATTAGATTTTATCTTCCCAAAATTGAGCAAAGCTGATCGCTTTGGCTGACGCGTCATATAAGTCCTGAAGGGAACAAGAGACTGGACAAGAGGGACAATCAGATAAATGTGCCATACTTCGGGGTGACTCGCCGCACTCGCAGATGTTTTGTGATGTGGGAATGTAACCCCATTTGCACATGTTTTCCTTGGATCTACCAACCTGCGTACGTAGTCTATTAAGAGTCCTCCACGTTGGCCATGGCAAATTATATTCCGGAGGTAATTTTCCTTTGGCGAGACAAACAAAGGAGGAGCAAATTTATCTCGCCACAAGGTTGTCCTCGCTTTCTGTGCATTGATCGTAGCTGTGGTAGTAGCCAGGAAACTTTTACGACTTTTCAATCTTATAGTTTAAATAATGGTACATTTTAACACCAATAATTTATTACCAATTCAGTACCACTCATTTAACAATTAGTACAATCAATCACCATTGATATACACTAGTAAGATGATTTTTATTCTTGCTTTTTGATCTCACGTTATTTGTATTGTTGTTTTACACTGTCACGTTCGCCAGACGATTGTTCATTTATTCACGCTGTCTCATATCTCGAACTGTGAAAAATGTTTGTACAACCATTCGTACGTAGCGCAATCAAACATTAGTGTATGCAAGAATTGTGGTTCTCCTCTTCGATAAGGAAATCGTTAGTAGTTGGAACGGCTATGTAACTCTGTTATCTGTTACAATACGGCGCTACTAGCAACGTCGTTAGCGTCAATTTCACAGCGTAAAAACAATATGGAAATCTTTGTAATGAGGGGTTTTCATTACAAAGATTTCCATATTGTTTTTACGCTGTGAAATTGACGCTAACGACGTAATATACGCATACTCGCAACGTTTTCTTTTGTTTCTTCTTCAAGTCATCCAGTTAAATAGCTAGTGATAACTGCAGGTAAGTTAGGATGTGATCTTCACCAAGTTACGTACGGACCACCTTTAAAAACTGTGCCTGTCTCTATAAGTATAATTTAAATCTGTCTTTTTATTTTAGCAGCTCCCTGAATTGTAGCTATAATACATATGCGAGTCCATAAGATGAAAACTACTGGTATAAAGACTTATCTTCTTGCAACTTGCCCGGTTTTTCACTGAAACTTATATAATTGTAATGACATATACTTACAAAACGAAAAAGTAGATCGTTCGTAAAAACAAATAAAATATTTTTATTTTAGCGAATTGTAAAATCAATTTTAACATTATTAGTTTAGCAAGTTCATCGTGCTAATTACATAATTTATTTCAATATATTCCATATTTTCATACAGGATTATGTATAAAAAATATTAATGTCATTTATTTCGTCTAAGTTCAAAATGACTGAAATCAAACACTATTCTTAATGTTGTTACTGAAACTGTTGGTGTTGTCTTAAACTGACATAGTATTGTTTTATTCGTCTACTATCTGCTTCATAATTATGTTATAGGTAATGTTTAAGTAGCCCTCAAATTCTAATATCTTGAATGACCACCATTTTTGTTCAAACAAAGTAATGCCAGTAAATTCATAAAAGTTGCGTCATTATTAAATATAATTAATTAATAATAAAGAGACCAACATTATAAAAGAATTGAGTAAACGTACGCTACCAATAATCTTACATATTTCACAATGAAATACAAACGAACAATTTTTAGAAGTAATCGGGAGACTTTTAGTCACGACATCAGACCCGAAAGATCCAATTATTGGGTCGCTGATGCCGTCAGAAGTTTAACCAAGCGTGCCTGAATTCATTACTAGATACGAATGGAGAACTCGAAAATAAAAACTTGGTTTTGATTTTATTTGAGTAAAATGATATTTGATTCTTACTACTATTATTTTACTTTATGCTTAATGTGAGCTAGTTATTTATGTTTACTAACAATATTTTTTAAGGAAATTGTTTACTAACACACTATGGACTTTGTCTGAATTAAATATATTATTATTATTATAAAAACTGTACCGAATTTTCGGGTTACATTTTGTATCACTTTACGTTACAATATATAACGTGAAAAATCGCCAATATTTTTTCAAGCTATTTCCTTTTTAAATAATTGGTCAGGCAAATCATTCTTATTATAACCATTTTCGCTGTCAAAATTTGATATTCCTTTACTTTTGAGTGTATTGAAAATTGTTAAGTGAACGGTATAATTATTGTTGAAGCGCATTTAACCAGTTGCACTTACCAGTCTTGCTTGCAAGCAACTTACCAGTCCGTAAGGGATCGGCGAGACAAAGCACCATGGCACGCGGTCGATCTATAGACATTTATTCATATTAAATTAATCAAAATACATTTAAGCCACTTTAACATTCACCCAGATTGTCAAAGTGGCTTAATTTCTGAGCATCTCCGTAAAGGAACGTTTGGATGTCATAAAAGTTACATAAAAATAAATAAAATAAAATAAGCCTTTATTGCTGTTTCATAAAACAATAAATTTACATCTTAATCGATCGGTTTCCCTGCACAGCTTGTCTTCCGACAAAGGCTTCCTCTAAAGCTTTCCATTTCTGTCTGTCTCTCGCTGTTCTCGTCCACTCTGGACCCGCTACCTTTTTGAGGTCATCTTCCCATTTTTTTTGTTTGACGCCCTTTACTTCTCTTCCCATCCTTGGGATACCATTCTGTTATTCATTCATTTGTCCATTCGTATCTCTAATCATATGTTCAGTCCATCGCCATTGTAAAGTTTTACATGTTTTCTTAGTTAGTTGGAAAAGTTATATAAATACGCTCCAAACAATGTTGTGGGTCAGATACACTATCTTCCAAAAGTACTTTAGTCCAAGAATTTACTCTTACCTCAAAGTACTGTTGGATCGTTCTATCATCATCATTACAGCTGGAATAAGGCTTAATCGCCATAATCGCCACGCTTGGCAGGCGGTTTGGCGATCGCAGTAAGTTGGTCATATTACTCAAAAGGAAGCTGCTGCCCGCCCGCTTCCTTCAGGTAGACCGCGGGATGAGATGGGGTGATGATATTCTGATTCTGATATTCTTCGCCGTCACTACTCAGCAATATTTATATACAATATTGTTATTAACAAATACGTTCTAATTAAAAAGATACTGGCCACTTTCATTAGAATATTTAAAAACGACAAACGATGTTTGAAATTTTCATAATTAAATCTTCTTCTTCTTTCATATTTAATTCTAATCGTACGATTATGCGAAAGCGAAATGCGGTCGTATCAAACTCAGTGATACATTTCGCGATGGTCGTCCGTCTAGCGCTATTAACAACGAACACATCGATGCCGTAGACAGTACCATCGAAACAGAAGAGCATGCGACATAACATGAGATTGTGGTATCTTTAGGCATGAGTCAGGTACAATCAAGCATATGAAATATATTAGGATGTGAAAAAACTGTATTGCGATGGGAACCTCACAATTTAACTGAGGCTCAAACAGACCGCGTCGTTTGGTGTAATGCAATGCTATGCTTACCAGATTCATCAAAGGGTCGCCAAAATTGAAATTGATTATTGTTTGGGCCTTTCCAGGTGAGCCAATCCAACAAAAATGGCGTGTGTGCAGTCTGCCGCTTAGCGCTTGTTGCTAAAGTTGCTTAGGATGATCGTCTTGGATTGGTCTATCCTAAGTTATTGAAGAACTCGGTTATCGAAAATTTCAAGAATCGATAAAAACATTTTTGGTCCCGGTAAATAGAAATGTGGTTTCTTAACAATTTTTGAATGCTAAATCTTATTTGGATTTCGTTTTTAAAAAGTCTAACATGATCCATTAATCAATTGTTAAGTATGACATTCCATTGCTTGCTCACCCCCGCACCTCACTATAAGTTAAATTGGACAAAAATATTATGACTACATAGTGCAAACCCATTTACCACAAAATGATCACAGATAACAAAAATAATAGATTTTTTCGAGGTCTTTAGAACGGGCATAGTTTACAAAATTTGACAGAGAAGAGTACATTCTGAACTGCCAAAAATGTCAGTCGCATTTCATAAATAAATAGCTATATAATAATAATAATAACTAATCTAATTGTCAAACTTAGGCTGCACCAGAAAGCATGGTCATAAATGATCTTCACTGGTGGTTTCCGTATGTTAACATCCTTAGTTTATTTTTTTTTTAGGTTGTCGAAATTTTGATGTTTTGTATAAGTTGCCACCAATTACCTTTTTACGAGATCCACATTGACATCGACATAACATAACTTTTTACTGTTTAGGTATGGTTCGATATACAATATATGATAGGTGAACCGATATAATTAAAATGAATACCGGGTTTCGTAAAGCCATTTTTTAACTGCGGCACAATTACTTCAAATTATTGAATTACACTGTTTAATACTTGCTGTATGTCATTCTGGAAATCACCGCGTTGTTTAACAAATTAATTAATCCGTGCTCGAGGACATTTCTATTCAACAGCTATATAAATCAATAAATAAGGTTGAAAAAAGTATTGGTACACTAATTACAGCTATTGTAGTATTGATGGTACAATACCGACAACTTGCACCAGTAGTTCCATGTAGATTATTTATAGGAAATTCACAAAATGTGATTATCATTCATCACCCAAGACAGTTTTATTTTTGTTTCTGTTCTTAAATTAGTTAGTTCCAGAAACTAAACTTCAAAGCTACATTTTATTACGATTTTCAATTAGTACGGTCTTAAAGGTCGTGACAAAGCCTTTAGCGAGTGAATAAAGACTTAATTAACTATTAAGCCATTAATGGAGTAGAGTAGGGATCTTCTGTGAATAATACAATGTATTTTTCATGATAAAACGTTTTAAAAAAGGATCATATTTTTTATTTTCCCTTAATTACAAATTAATATTAATTAAGTAAACTAATTAATTGAAATAAAATAAAGAAAATATGTTAAATTTAACTTTACAATACAAAATGAAATTATTATTTCAATAGATTCCCTAATTGTTACTGATGAAAATGTATCCAGTACAAACGGTTCACAAAACAATACGTAAGGGAATCTTAAAATGATTTAAAGGGAGAAAAAAGTAAAGAGAATTATTATAGCTAACGAAGGTCTCCAATTAAAGGATTTAAACCTTGGAAACGATCGCCACGCGGGAACAGAGCTGTAATTAAAACTTTGTTCCATAAACTATGATTAAAAATGCCAGGGACTCATGTACTATCTAAGTATAATCTTTTTTCCACAACTTATGACTTTAACTTCAACCGGTTTTAAACTGAAAGGAGCATTTTATCAATTCGCCCTACATTTTTGTATCTTTTTATATAACCGATTTCACCAGTATTGGAGAAGTGTTTCTAACTATTTTTTATTTATATTACCATATATAATGGCATATATGGGTCCATCTAAGCCTTAGTAAAATCGTAACATAGTTTCAGCAGCTGAAGAAAGTCATGTGTCATTGATATGTTATACTATTTATAATATAATGCTATCAAAAAGTGATAGAAGATAGAAACTCACAAAAAGTATAAAGTGTAAAACGTTTTAAAAATAAAACAGCATACAAATGAAATTCTAAATTAGTGTCGCTGTCGATAATAAAATATTTTTAACTTAATACAACTTACCTTTAAATTTTCTTTGTTAACTTATATTGTTAAACAAAGTTTAATACTTCAAACTTTTATTATAATAAATTCTTTGTTTAATTCGCTTTACGCCTAAACTTCTATGAAATATTGCATGTTCAGATGTAAAAAAATAACATGACAACAGGTAATATTTAATAAAAATAGGCATCATGCAAGTAAAGCTGCAGCCTGCAAGTAATGTTTAATTTAAACCAAACTTTTGATGGCACTTATTTTTATATAATTAAATATTTACATACATACATACATAGACTCACGCCTGTTTCCCAGAGGGGTAGGCAGAGACAACGGATTTCCATTTGTCACGATCTTTGCACACGTCTTTTGCCTCGATTACTGTCATTATATTCTTCATACATGCTCGCCGGTTTAGGGTACTTCTGACCTGCCCTTTCTTGAGAACGTCTCCGATTTGGTCAGAGAATGTTCGACGAGGTCTTCCCCTTCCGATTGTTCCATTCACACAGGCCAGCCATTCTTTGGTCGATCTTCTTTCATTCATCCTTTCTAAATGGCCAAACCATCTCAGCATTCCTTTTTCAATATTTGTGACTACATCCTCTTTCACACCACAACGCTCTCTTACATCAGTATTTCGAATTCTGTCTCTCAAAACTATTTTCAAATCGTATATTTATGGATTATATACTTTGAAAATAGTTTTGAATTCGGTGTTTTCTTTTTATTACATTTTTAATTACGAAGATCAACTGTGTTTGCCACTACAGGGGGCCAACACAGGTGCAAAGTTACCAGCAGACTTAAGTAAGTAGATGGGTGACTATTAACTGAGGCAGTTTAATTTACCGCATGATATAATTAAAATACTATTGTCCATAAGAATGAGCTAACATAATTAAATCACTTAATTAGCATATCAGCCGAAAGACGTCCACTGCTATACAAAGGCCTCCCAAAAAGATTCGCCTCATTTGCCGATTTTGCGCTATTCGCATCATTTCCAGCGACTCGCACAAGACCATCGGTCCATCTTGTTAAGGGCCTGTCCACGCTGCGTCTTCCGGTTCAATCAATGAATTATTCACATCTTATAGGAATCAGAAATCATAATTTAAAGATAAGACAAAGTTAAATTACTCTTCAACATCGTAAGGGTGATTTTTAAATACTCGTTAAATTCCAAAATTTCATACTCTTAACGTATTTATGTGTACAATTTCTCAAATAATTTTAATTGTAAGTTCAGTAGTTAATAAAAAATCTTCAGTTCTTCGGGTTTACCATCTTTCTTTGGTTTTGTGGATAATGTAAACAGCTCTCAATATTCTTTACCATCCTACAACTTCTTCATGGCCCTCATCAATATACTTGGAAACAGCTATTTACAGACTCTAGTAATCACACTGCATTTAATTAAGTTTTGGAACTCAATGTAGTTCAAATTCTTTGTCTTTAAAAACCACAAATGGCCTGAAATTTTGATATTAATTGGAAACATAAATAATGTTTAAACCTAAGAAAATAAAGCCTTTCATAACGTCTCATATAACTTAAAACACTAATAACACATTATTAAACTAATAACTAAACACTTAAAATAAAAAAGACCTTGTTCAAAACTGTATAGTTTGACTAACGTTTGCAGAATACTAGCAACATTGTCACGCTGCATATCTGTTGGGTAATATATGCCAACGTTCCGGGAACAAACTTGAAATTAAAATCTTCACATTCTTTGTAGCCCACGTATTTCATCAGGCCAATCTCAGAAGTATAGTGTGAATGAACGAAATGTAATTGAGTTTGTTTTGGGAAATTTTAAAGAAGTTTAACAATTCCCTTATATTTGAAATTACAAGATTTACAACCTCAACATTTAAAAAAAACGCACTCTATTGGGAACGGATAATATAATGGTGATCAACCTACTATTATGGCTTGAACGTATATGCGGAACCATTATAGATTTAGTCATAAATTGCACAACGTTGAACAATGCTTTTAAATAAGACACTTTTGGTATTGCTACAATATAAGCCCTTCCCTCCTTTTGCGCCAAGTCCCAGGTGGTGAGGACACGTGCCCTGGGAGTGCTCTAGTTTCCCGCCCGAGTTGCCGACTCCTGCTAATCTATCGAAACGGATCGCTGTCTTCCCGGAGCTGCTTGCACGTGACAGCACTAAAGGACACTTCGCTTACTACCATTCAACCCTAGACCAGCTGCATTTTATCTGAACCCCTTTGTCTCATTTAAGCAAAGGCTCTTGCGTGCAACCTACGGAACACGAAAAATAAAGTCGTTTTTTTTTCCATGCGGTGAAAGACGTATGTTTTAAATAAATTGTCTAACAGTTTTCACGTAACAGCTAACTTTTTAATGTGGTGAAAGAATATTATATTTTATGCCATCCACACACGGATGATTTTAACAAATTGTCTAAAAGTTTTCACGTAACAGCTAACCTTTTAACAAGTATATATTATTAATTTTTTTGTGCAAACACGTTTTCTTTCGTTCCATGTTTAGAAGTATAACAGCGTCATAAATTCTTTCGGGGCTTACCTTAATAAATCCAGTTCGACTCAGATTCTCTAGCCGCCATAAATTGTTAAATAAATCGTTCGAACAACACGGATCGGCTGCGGAGCAGGATATCAAGTTGTAATTTGGGAAGCAATTTTAATGTGCCAGTACTTTTTAAGTAAGGCAAAGCTCAATGAGGCTTGAACGTTAAATTGCGATAAAAACTCGAACGAACAAAAGTTGTCAGCAGTCATGAATTGGAACATGCAATTTAAATTATACTTTTGGGTAACTGTCAGTGTCTACGTTTAAATTACTTTTACATCCCATAATAAAATTTACACATTTTTTTACATAGCGCTAAAGTCTGAACACAAGTGTACAGTCAACTTAAAGTAAGTATGTATGAGTGATTACGTACTCTGAAGTATGAAGAGTAAAATCATGTAGCATCACATACGCATTGCTTGCCTTGATGCGTTCTTGGGACCTTATTTACTCACAACAGCAAAACTGCTGTTGATCTTGATCTATTATGCTGATGTTGATAATGTTACTTGCCAATTCTGCAAGGTACAGCAAGAGTCTAGCGGTTCAAAGAGCTCTCTGGAGCTGGGCCCGCAGTGAGCCACCATTAGGTATTTTTATAGTAAAATTTTAATAAATCGTTAAGAATTTAACTATAGACTAGCAGTGCCCGCGGACTTCATTCCGCGTTATAAATATTTTTGTCCCTGCCCGTCATAGCCACACTCCACAATAACGTAGCTTTCTATTGGTGAAATAATTTTGAAAATCGGTTCAGTAGATTACCCCTTACAACGTCACAAACTCACAAACGTTACCTGTTTATAATATTAGTATAGGTTTATGTAGATGATTTATGTATGTAAGCACACTAATAAATTAATTTGTCATCAAAATTGTATAAAAGTCATCATTCGGCTGACATGACAATAGACGTCATGCCAGCCGAATGACGTCCACTGCTGGACAAAGGCCTCCCGAAAAGATTTCCACAGTGAAGTTGTGTCCATCATTTAGAGGGATATGCTATAATCACCACGCTTGACAGACTGGTTGGCGATCGCAATATGACAGTCAACGACGGTCACCGTAGCCTAGTTGGTAGTGCTCCTGCCTACGAAGCTGGTGGTCTTGGGTTCGAATCCCGGTAAGTGCAAATATTTGTGTGATTAGCAAGGATATTTGTTTCTGAGTCATGGATGTTTTCTATGTATTTAAGTATTAATCTATCTATATAAGTATGTATATCGTCGCCTGGTACCCATAGTACAAGCTTTGCTTAGTTTGGGGCTAGGAAGATCTGTGTGACATTGTCCCATACAAAAAAAAAATTGTACACAGAGGGTCGCTGGTGCCCATTCTCTGATAGATTCATTCCCTCGAGACGACTTCTACACCACCTACCGCATGAGATCGAGTGGTGATGTATAAGTATATTCTCTGATAGATATTCCCTCGAGACGACTTCTACGCCACCTACCGCATATGATCCAGTGGTGATGTATAAGTATATTCTCTGATAGATATTCCCTCGAGACGACTTCTACGCCACCTACCGCATGTGATCGAGTGGTGATGTATAAGTATATTCTCTGATAGATATTCCCTCGAGACGACTTCTACGCCACCTACCGCATATGATCCAGTGGTGATGTATAAGTATATTCTCTGATAGATATTCCCTCGAGACGACTTCTACGCCACCTACCGCATGTGATCGAGTGGTGATGTATAAGTATATTCTCTGATAGATATTCCCTCGAGACGACTTCTACGCCACCTACCGCATGTGATCGAGTGGTGATGTATAAGTATATTCTCTGATAGATATTCCCTCGAGACGACTTCTGCGCCACTTACCGCATTGAGTGGTGATGTATAAGTATATACTCCAATTGAATTCGGAAATAGCAGAATATTCTTGAAGATTTCTATTTGCTTAAGAATAATTTTATATTCGTGTGCCCCGTTTCGTCAGTCTTAGCTACAATAACAAGTTAAATTAGTAAATTGATGTTTAAGCCACATCTGGTTTCAATTGATATCTCCCTAAACCGACTACGTAGATCGGGAGAATTAATAATAACATCGCATGAATGCTATATGACCTTTGGGATTATTGTCCGAGGGTAGGTTATCGCTTACGTTTCCATAATTGGCTCAAAAATGGTGCTTCCTTGTTATTTCTATATAATGAATTAATTTTAAATCTTTTTAAATTTTAGTTTATAATCAATATTTTCATGTTTTACAACTAGTATTTGTAGGTGTTATTTGCACCGTATCCCTGCCCTGGCAAGTTTTGTTTCTTCGACCGCGGATAGAAAGATACGGGAACTCTCAAACCCCAACAGTAGGGTTCATATTTTTTTTGGAATTTGTAGAAAATCCTATACTGAACTTACGGACTCACGAATCACAACCTGACAGGCTGAATGCAAACATCATTATAAAAACAAAGTAATTTTGCTAAAATATATGTATATGGAAACCAACTCTTATTAATCAAAAACGAAAGTTATTATTTCATTAGAGAAAAAGAATAATAGCTTCAGTTACCCTAGTATCTTAGGTGTCCAAGTCTTAGTTTAGTAATAAGCTTAAATTAAGTAACCTGGGAGCAATAGAAAGGGATATGCTTGGAGTTTCCCTGAGAGATTGGATCAGAAATGCTGAGATTCCCAGGCGTACGAAAGTTATCGACATAGCCCGAAGAATTGCCAAGCTGATGTTGTAGCTCGTAGAGCCGACGCCCGCTTGGGCAGAAATGTTCTCGAGTGGCGAACAAGATCCTGTAGACGCAGCGTGTGTAGGCCCTCTACAAGATGGACCGATGAACTTATTAGGATTGCTGGAAGTCGCTGGATGCAGCCGGCAATTGCGGAGACCTTTGGGGGAGGCCTATGGCCAGCAGTGGGCGTGTTTCAGCCGATATGATGATGATGTTGATGTAGTATAATGTATTTCTCAGATAAATTAATTGTATTCCTTATTTGAAATAAACATCTTAAACCATAACAAATATATTAAATTTTGAATTTTTATAGCATTTGCATTGCGGCAAAGCGTTAATATAATCTCAAAAATGGGAAACCATAACCGCCGGACGATCAGATTTATGATTTCCCATTTTTGAGATCATAATAAATATATGTTTTAATTACTTTTGAAAATAAAAATAAAATATATATTTTATAAATATTCCACAAATAAAAATATATCCCGCACACCGGTGGACGCTATTGCAGTGCAGAATTGAATCTGTCGCTATCGGCTGATCCGTTCAACGTGGGCTATGACAGTGAGGGAATTAAACTTGCACTTGTACGTAACTATCGGATTACTGTGCGTGACGCAAGCTTTCAAATTGATCGCTAATTTCTGAGCGACACCGAAATCGGTTTCTGTTGTAGTCATTAGACAACAGAAGTTGATCTATTTCAAAGGCCTATACGGCGGCTAAAACAACAGTAATACCAGAGTTACCACCATCTATACAAATAATTAGAAGAATATATATATGATGTTTCGTCTCTGTAAAGATTAGTATGTTAGTACAGTATTATGTTAATTTGGTGTATATTATCTATATTATAATGTCCGGTCGAGTTTGTTTATGTCTTTCTCTTAATGATCTACTTCTGAAATGAAGAGTATATCCCTTCATGCGATCGGAACGGGATAATATAATACTTTCGAATAATAATAATATTCTGGGACATTATTCACACATGGCCATCTGAACCCAAACTAAGCAGTGCTTGTACTATGGAAACCAGATAACTGATATACTACATATACTACATATACTACTTTATAAACGCGTGATATGAGAAAGTAAATTCTGCAAGCGGATGGGAAACATCACAAAACATACAAAAACTCAATTTTTATTTTAGAAATAGTTATTAAAATAATGCTTTTCGTACGATTAGTTATATTTATTATATAGTACAACTATTCTGTTACAATATTGTTATGACAAGTATTTAATCAAATTTTTACCATTCAATTATTTTTTATTAAGGACATTTGAAACCTTGTATATGTTTCTTTTATGAGATAGTTACAGGATCATATGGACAAGTTAGGTGTACTCACAAATCTAGTTACTAATTTATAAGTTCAAGAATTATGGTGAATGTCATACCCACATAATTTTCATGTAACCCCTTAACTTTACTTAGTCTTCACCTTCACCTTTACTAAGTGATTTATAGACAAAGCAAATAGAACTTACTTTCATTACAAATTCTGTTCGTTAACACATCTTGTACTACTTACTAAACTTGAGTTACTTAACTCGAATGACAAGTCACTATGTTTGATCAAAGAGCTTTCTGTACAAACCTCTATGTTAAATTACAGTTAGGAACTACCAAACTGATCAATTGATGAACTCTATGTAAAGCAATGAAAGGGATCATCCATTTGATTATAATTGATTGAGTGCAACAGTGCCATTGCACCTTTGTAAGTAAACTAAACCATTGAGTTTTTAATTTAGCGAGGAATGTAAAGTGCAGAAAAAAATCTTTACAAAAATAGACGAGACGTCTAAACAGTTTAAATAAGAAAATACGTACGAAGTTGCGATAGTGAAAATTGTTTCATTATTGCAATTTAGCAAGAAGCGTAGAATAAATGTGGTAAAAAAGTTTAAATACATCTTTTACTTCTTATATTCCGGAATTACAAAAAACATTTGTACAAAGTCAAAAATATTCTGGTTAATAACTGAGTTCCTCTTTTTTTAGGTTTTTTCTCCTTCAGAATTTCATCGACATTAATTCAAACTAAGCGGGTAGGGTAGATCGGTTTGTGTATTTTGTCACGAGAGTTTCTTATAGTTTTGACTTGCTCTGGACATGTAGTGATCTTGTCGTCCGGATTGCCTATGACGTTTCTAGGCCGACGGTAACGTACCAGAGAGGACAATCGGGGCATGTATATTTGACAGCCCTGACCACCAAGTAAGCACCATGTTACTATGCTGATTCCGAAAGCATTGAATTCGTCTATATCAATAGTGCGTACAGTTGGTGATGAAAGAATTAAAACAGAAACATATCATCTACTGTTTTTAAAACCCATATCATTGTTATCACCATAACAACGTAAAAAGCTACGCTTTGACAAAATTTGGAAAATACAATGACAAAATATATTTATATCATTTATGGTAGGCTGCTGGTGACGCGTGGAGAATTGTCGCTATGAGTTATGGTCACACGACAAGTTGTCAACGGAGGCCTATCGGGATAAGCCCCGCACATTGACCCAAGTGTGTTCAAATAAAGTGACGCTGTCTCAACGTTAACAGATACATTTCTTACGTTTGTGACAACAAAACACATTTGAAGGGACACCAAGCTCGACACCGCATATAGTATCATATAAGTACGAAATAACTATTTTTGACTACACGTGTGGCGCAGCGGCTAAGACAGTCGCCTCGCCGCTTCGTGGCGCGGGTTCGAGTTCCGCGCCGGACTATCTGTGTGACACATAAATAGTTGTTCTAACTCAGGATGTAATTTGTGTCCGTCTATTATAATGTTTGTAAAGTACCCCGCGACACAGAGATTAGATTCCCTAGTGCGGGAGTTGTATTTTTTTAAAGTTGTCTTTTTTGAAACTATTAGACTTTAAGATTTACATTTTTATGACAGCGTCATTCTTCATCATGTCAGTCAAAGGACGCCCACTGTTGGACAAGAGCCTCCTCAAAGAATGGAGGATATGCCATATTCACCACGCTTGGCAATCGCAGTTTGGTGGTCGTAGTTGACAGAAAAACGCTGCTGCTCGTTTTCTGGTACGTCTTCCCTCGGAGGAATTCTACGCCCCCCACGGGATGAGATGGGGTGCCGATATTCTATGCCGACACCACACAGCAGCCTCATTCTTATCTCTACTTTAATTTGAGTCCAAACAGGAGTTTGAGATATGTTTGTATTTCTGTATGCCCGTAAGTCCATTTAATTGTATGTCTGTTTATGTACCTTTTCAATTTGAAAGACACTTTAGTCAAAATAGACAATGCTCATTTACCAATGAGAGTGGAGTTTTTGATCGTTAGCGTAAAATTGCGGAACCTTGCTTGTATCAAATATCTTATCTTTGCATTTTAAGGAACATTAAACGGAAAATGTTATCACACGTGGAGAATCGTGTCTCTGTTTATCTGATTACTATTCTTTTACCAACCTTCTTTTAACCTAGTGGGTATAGTTGATATTTTATTTTCTGAGTTTTAAAACATACAGGTAAAAATAAAAAATAGATTTTTCGTTTTGACGCTATCATAAATATTCATTATCACACAAATAATGTCTTAGTTAAGATTGGACGAACACGTTGCCATCTATAACCAAACTAAGCAAAGCTTGGATGGAATATGTAAACCAGATAACTGATATTTTTCATATACATACTAGTTGTCTTTTGTAAATACATACTTGTATAGATAATTACACCCAAACTCAGTACAAACAGAATTGTGAATCTACACAAATATATGTCTGGGGTGCGAATCGAAGCCACGACCTGTGGCGTGAAAGGCAAGCATTTACAAACCACGCCAACCAGCCTTCTCCCTGACTTAAAACTAATTTAAACATAAATGGGAATAAATGTCAAATTGTAAGATTGTTCTAACAGTTCTGAAAATTATAGGATAGTATTACTTAATTTATTTAAATATTTATATTTCTAAAAACTCCATATGTGCTCAAAATCAACTGCTCTCCCCATGTCAGAAGCCTACTGGATGGCTTGAACACCTAAGATACTACTTTCGTTTTTGATCAATAGGAGTTGGTTTCCATATACATATATTTTAGCAAAATTACTTTGTTTTTATAATGATGTTTGCATTCAGCCTATCAGGTTGTGATTCGTGAGTCCGTAAGTTCATATTAGATTTTCTACAAATTCCATAAAAAAACCTCTCAAACCCAAACAGTAGGGTTCATAACCCTACTGTTTGGATTTGAGAGTTCGTATCCATCATTTAGAGAGATATGTCATAATATCGACACTTGGCAGACGGGTTGACTACACAGAGAGACGCTGCTGCCCGTTCTCTGGGTGATATTTCCTCGGGTCGCATTCAACCCAACTTGAACTGGGGGCTACCGCCTAATTAGTCAGTTATCGTGATAGGCGTTCAAGTCTGGCTGACTACAGCAACACACCAATTACTAGTAATAGGCTTTACAACATTATAGACATCATTTAAATGAGAACTTGAGCATACATGTGTCTTTCGGAAATGTCATCAACATCATCATATCAGCCGAAAGATGTCCTCTGCTGGACAAAGGCCTCCCCCAAAGATCTCCTCAATTGCCGGTCTTGCGCTATCCGCATCCAGCGATTTCCAGCGACCCGCACAAGATCATCGATCCATCTTATAGGGGGCATGCCCACGCTGCGTATTCCGGTTCGTGGTCACCACTCAAGAACCTTTCTGCCCCAGCGGCCGTCGGCTCTACGAGCTATGTGCCCCGCCCACTGCCACTTCAGCTTGGCAATTCTTACGGCTATGTCGGTTACTTTGGTTTCGGAAATGTATTAATATATAAATATTGTACAACACAGATAAGTATTCACCAAGCCGTATTGAGTAAGTTTGATTAAAAACAAAAAGTGATAAAAAGATACATAATTTGTAGGTAAAATTGGTATATTCAATAAAAAAAAATGTAGGTATTAGTAAAACAAAAAATTATCAATGCCACAAAATAACACTATTGACGAGGGCTTTCATTATGTGTCACAAAATAATTTAGAATAGAAATTATATCTAGGTTATAACTTATAAACGATAAAATTAGTTATATTTAAGATTAAATATTTACTATTTTTTTTTTTTATTATTACTATTTATTTTTTTTACTTTATATAAAAAAAGAAATGTTTATAATGTATTAATGTTATTAATTTATTCTATTCCTAATTGTATTTTACTGTTGTTATAACTGTTTTTTTATTTTTTTGTGACAACAGCTTCTCATAATTTCTTTGAGAGACTTCTAATCAATGTCTTCATTGCGTTTCTACTTCCAAATAGAATCTCTGTGTAGTATAAAAATGATTTATCGTGTTTATCACTTCCTCGGTCCTTTGTGATGAACAATTGTCAATTGTTACCTAGATATCTAGTGCGACATTGTATTCTCAGTAGATATCTGTTATTGCTATTCGAGATAAGACCTAACAATAGCTATCTAATCTAATCTAGATAATAACGTTACGAATTTTAATTCTGGATAGTTATATTCATAGATACAATTTCTAGATGAATGACAATTGTGAATATTTAGATTTAGTCATCATCATCATCATATTTAGATTTAGTGTTATATGTTAATTAATTAATGTCCTCCTAGCCGAATTCGGCCACGGCGGCCAGTCTCAACAGAGATTAGCCATTTGCGCGAGACATATTATAGTGCTCAAGCGTGTGCGCAAACACAGGAGCACTTTCTATTCCATCACTCTCATGATCCAATGGGACGCCTAGGCGACACGATCGGAAAGTGGTCAGGTCAGGACCGACGGCTTTACAAGCCCCCGAGGCACGGGGGTATAATACCGCCAACTCCCAGACTTCGCGCTGATGCTGAGTAAGTCCTAAAACCACTTTTTGGCCCGACCGTTCTCTGCGGGTGAACACGCTACCGCTAGACCAACGAGGCAGTTATATGTTATTGAGTAATGAAACGCCTTAGTCCAAAAGTCGTAACAAAGGTGATATAGATTACAGAATTAGTAGTAATAGTAGTACTAGTACAGAAGGCTCTCAAGTAGAGTATTATAAATCTAGATGGTACACACCCTCAGGCTTTTTATTAATTCTTATTATAAATTTAAAACTCTAGCGTTGGGGTAACCCAACGTCAGAGTTGTACAAACCGCCCATTTGGTAGTTTAGATCGTTAGAGCAACCAGCTGTGAGTAGCTGTCCAACACACTTCACATATTGTTGTTAAAATCATTAATCAAATAATTTTCCTGAAACCGTTAGAAAAAAGACACATTATAGGTATTAGAGTTCGGTTCGCCTTATGCCAAGTCTGAATTTGCCGATTACGCTGCTTTTTCGGTTCAGATTTATTAATTAATTTATAAAGTATCACGTATTACCATTTTAATCGAATATCACAATGGAGTTCAGGACTTAAATAAAACTAATTTCTTTGCTGGTAAGCGTTTTACCAACAAAGTTTTGACATGGATCGTGATTATTTTAGAACTTCGATGCTTCCAAAGGACCTAAAATGAATTTAAAAGTTCAATCTATATACTCAATACTTCTTTGGTTTGAGTGATTCCAATTATTTTGACAAAAGAATTTAAATTGTATTAATAGGGATTTATTATGAACAGTTGGTAAAAGTTTTCAATATCCAATTTAATGAGCAATAAAGTTTTTCTTTTGTCTTCTTATAAGATTATTAGTTTATTATTGAATAATGTATTATTTTACTTGATTTTCATTACTTAGTCAGGTAATTTTAGATTCAATGGCTTCTAGCTATATAATAGATACGTGTCTTGTATTAAGTTAATATAAAAAATGGATGTTAATTTAGTTGTTATGTCCCAATAATAAATGCCATCATGCCTTTTTGGAAATATTACCCATACTTTTATTGTTTGTAGTTAATTATAATTATGTGACTAGATTTTTGTTATTGAATATTACAGTTCAACGATCAATATAAGTTAAGATATTGTGATATTTAATTTATTTCTTATTGAATAGTAGTTAATTTATTCAAATTATTGTTATAAATCGTTAAGTAATAAAAAATGTCATTTTGTCGGTAAATTCAAAGATAACCACCGAGAATATAGTATGAACTTTTCCATTTTAATAAGAGCATAAATCTGAACATACAATTTCAAGGATGACCAAATCGTGTAATGTAAGAACCCAACATAAAAATATATGTCAAACACCCACCTTCTTGACTTGCCCTTAAACAAACACGGTATAAAATATCGTTTCTTATTTCATATCCTCTGATAATGCCAAATTCCAATTTTTAAAAAATAAAATACATGTCATAATAAATTTATATAAAACAAACGTATTTATTTATATATTTATTTTTTCGTATTTTTCTGTCCTTGCGTATTTATATTAAGGAAATATAAAATAAAAATTATAGATTTTATAGTAGTTAAAATAAATTGCTGATCACTAACCACTAGATGCGCGCTTGCTCAGGCTAATGATATTTATTCAGCACTTGGGTATTATATTGTCAAGCTCAAAATGCAGTACATAAACATAGCAAATTCTAGACGAGGCCGCGAGGGTGTGATCGCTTGCACGGGATTACCGATCACGTGTTAAGGGGCCAACGTGATCCTCTCCGCTGAGAACCTACCGTAGCTAACCTGCATTCCTTATAAATCACATTATTTAAACCTAAACCATAGTTCCAGTCACTGAAAAGTGTTATTAATAAGTTATTTTTGTGTATTAATAAGTTAACATTAATGTACTCTTGAGCAATCTGACTTTACCCAATTTGAGAACCACTTGGTGAAGAATTTCACTCTAGTTTATTTTGGTTTCAGACTGTATGTGGAGATAGTTTAATTTTTAGGGTTCCGTAACTAAATGGAAAAAACGGAACCCTTATAGATTCGTCATGTCTGTCTGTCTATGTGTCCGTCCGTATGTCACAGCCACTTTTTTCCGAAACTATAAGAGCTGTAGTGTTGAAACTTGGTAAGTAGATGTATTCGGTGAAACGCATTAAGATTTTTACACAAAAATAGAAAAAGAACAATAATTTTGGGGGTCCACATACATAGAACAGAAACTAAAAAAGAAATTTTCATCGTACCCATACAAATATATGATGTACATTACTCTACTCTACTCTACTTTCCTCTAGAATCGTAGTTATAGCATTCCCCGTTAGTAGAAAACTAGTCAAAAAATTAATTACCTGAATAGTTTGATTTTATGCGAGCATGTAATCAGTAACAACAACAAATATTTGTATAATAAGGTAGATAACGTACTAATCATTTTGCGTATTTCCTCGAAACATCTATGCATTGACTGCGCATCAAAATTAGTGTTGGAAACACTACTGATCGTTCAAATTAATTTGCTACGTAGTTAATTGTAATTAGTATTTCATGTTAGGTCAAAATCCACGCGACGAGGTTAGGTTATTATTTCAATCTAAAATCTGGCCGCTGCATGACCCGCGTTAAAAGTCTTCAATTTATTAAGCTGCAATAGCTTAATAAATTGAAGACTTATTGCTTCTATCGCGGGCCTTGAGCGTGGCGTCCGAATCCAGAAATTCCATAACGTAAAAAACCTAACACCCCCCCACTCCGACCGCCATCTATCGATAAATACCAGAACTTTTAATGACTTTTTGAAATATCACGCTTGTCTCTTTAGTTCAGCAACCCGCCTTTAGGTGGCATTGCTTGTATTGGAAAACTACCGTAATCAGGTGTTTGTAAGAAAATATATAGGTGTATAGGTATTTATCATCTACGTAAAACAGTGAATATCTGTACTCGTATAATTTGTGTACAAAGTGTTTTAAATATGAATAAACAAAGTGCATTTATTAATGAAGAAAGTCACGAGAAAATAGTGAAAGAAAATGAGTAAGTACTCTATATACATTCATTTTATTATTATTATCACAAATGCAGTATTATAAAATAAATAAAATTATAATTGCATAAGTTGATAAAAAATGCCATGCAATAGCTTTACCGCGGCAGTCTCCGAGTGCCACACGTCTTTTTTTTTATCTTTAGGAAACAGTACTTTATTTTGGATGAATGGTTAATATATTATATTACTCCTTACAACAACAGTTACTTATTCTTACTCTTAATTGAACACAGAAACATATATTTAAGAGTTGCTTTTTAATTTATTTCGCACCCTAGAGATTATTGTTCTGGCTAATGATGGTGAAAACTTATGCGTCATAGGTGCCTTTATTCCTTAACTTTTATGAGTGCGAGTGAGATAGCAGGTAGGACGGGCATGTTCGCATGGTTGGCAAATGCTTGCTTTTCACGCCGGAGGTCGCGGGTTTGATTCCCACCCAGGACAGATATTTGTGTGCATGAACATGTCTGTTTGTCCTGAGTCTGGGTGTAATTATCTATATAAGTATGTATTTATAAAAGAAAAGTAGTATAGGTATTATATCAGTTATCTGGATTCCATAGTACAATCTATGCTTAGTTTGGGATCAGATGGCCGTGTGTAGATAATGTCCCAGGATATTATTATTATTATGTAGCTAGGATACATTTCATTGAAATTTATTGACTCCGTTACAGATACATATTCGACAATATCTTTACACAGTTTTTTGGCTTCGGCATACTTTATCAAAGCAATTAATGTATACTTCACTTTTTACTAACACTTATAAAAAAAGAATTTGTACCAAAACTCATCACACAGTACGAGGAATACCACTAGCCACTTATTTACCTACTACCGGATTTTACCAGTTTTCAAAGGAGTAGTTTAAAGACAAACCATAGTGTGTTGTTTTTATAGTGGCTAAACGTGATCCTATTAATAATAATAAAGAATACTTGAAATAAATTCAGTCAGATGGGAACGGCGAATCGTATTTTGAGTTCAATTAGTTTATAATTAATGTGATCGTAAACCTACTATAAAAAATGCATAAAACAAAAAAATACTTCGAATTTAAATTTTTTTATTGTTGCACATATAGGATTGTGAGTAGATTTCAGATTCACTCGCAATGAAAATAAAATAAATATAAATAAACACTTTCTTCTATATGTATCACAAAGCTTATATTTTGTCCGCAATAATAGTTTTTATTCAAGTTCATACTGTTGTAAGTGTAACTCGTTGGCGGTAATGGGAATAGACGAAAGGCTGGCTGGCTAGGCCTCATTCTAGGGTTTGAAAATTTTAACGAGTTAGGGCCAACAGGAATTCCGTCCGCTAAGTATGTTGCTTATAAAATGACAAGGGATTTGTAGGAGAATACACAATTATAATATTTTGTCACCGTAAACTAGTATCCATTTATATCAGACTTAAAAGGTACCTGTAGTAATAAATTGCCCTAAGCAAAACGTTTAAAAGTACAAAAGCTTTAAAAAAATCCACGTTAGAGCCTATGCAGATCACGTTTTTTAAGCGCGCCGTTGACGCGTGTTGGTAGCGAACCAGACGCGATACACACGCAAGTCAGACGCAGCCCGTGGACCTTTGCACACCTGTATAAATTCGAGACGCGATGCAAACGCGCGTGTTCGATGCGGATTTCTTTTCCTTGCGGTGGTTCTTAACTATGTTTGGTTAATATCGGTCCAGCAGTGTAAGAGTATCAGCTATTTTCCAAAATTATGTAATTATAGTTAGAGTTGGAGGTTTCATAACGGTTATAAACACATTTATTTGTCTGTAGATGTTCAATTATGTAATATTGATATTTTTTTTAAAATTGATAATCATAATTTCACAATCTATTTATTGTACTACACGTAGTAACAAAATATTTTGTTATTTTATTTAAGGTTTTACACTGTTAATATGATTAAACATACGGACAGACTAGGTTTTCCAGTAAACTCCAGTTCCATATAATTTATGTTAACTATTCACAATTATCTGTTCAATTACACGTGTATGTAAAGCACTCACAAATGTAGGTTAAGTATCAAAGTACTGAATAAATTTCAATATATTATAATAATAATCTATACTAATATTATAAAGAGGTAAAGTTTGTGACGTTGTAAGGGGTAATCTCTAGATCTACTGAAACGATTTTCAAAATTATTTCACCAATAGAAAGCTACGTTATTGTGGAGTGTCATAGGCTATGAAAAAATCCATAATTTAAAACGAAGATGCGTTTTAAATTATGGATTTTTTTACTTAAACTTGAATAATGTAATCCAAGTTGCGAGACAAACGGGCCAAGAGAATAATATTTATAACTGCAGCAATAGCACTGCCAGCTTCAATATAATTTCAATAATGTTTCATCAGCCATCAGACAACAATTTAGTTTAACTCAGTAATATTTATCTGTGTTGTACAATATTTATATACTAATACATTTCCGAAACCAAAGTAACAGACATAGCCGTAAGAATTGTCAAGCTGAAGTGACAGTGGGCAGGGCACATAGCTCGTAGAGCCGACGGCCGTTGGGGCAGATAGGTTCTCGAGTGGTGACCACGAACCGGAAGACGCAGCGTGGGCAGGCCCCCTACAAGATGGACCGATGATCTTGTGCGGGTCTCTGGAAATCGCTGGATGCGGATAGCGCAAAACCGGCAATTGTGGAGATCTTTGGGGGAGGCCTTTGTCCAGCAGTGGACGTCTTTCGGCTGATATGATGATGATGATGATGACATTTCCAAAAGACACATGTATGCTCAAGTTCTCATTTAAATTAAGTCTATAATTTTGTAAAGCCTATTACTAGTAATTGGTGTGTTGCTGTAGTCAGAACGCCGATCACGATCACGATAACTGGCAAATTAGGCGGTAGCCCCCAGTTCTAGTTGGGTTGAATGCGACCCGAGGAAATATCACCCAGAGAACGGGCAGCAGCGTCTCTCTGTGTAGTCAACCCATCTGCCAAGCGTCGACATTATGGCATACCTCTCTAAATGATGGATACAGATCCATTGTGGAAATCTTTTGGGGAGGTCTTTGTTCAGCAGTGCACGTCATAAGGCTGAATTGGTGATCGGTATAATATACAGCAAACAAACATATTATGGCGGATACATACTTATCGTATGGGCAGTGGTTACCCAAGTGTCAGAGTTGTTCAAGCCGCGCAGTAGGCCTTCGACATGGCTTAACGACTGTTGCCTAAAAGCTACAGCCAGGACCGACAGCTTAACGTACCTTCCGAAGCACGAAGACAGTCATAAATTAAACCTCTTTAAGGGCGGTCACCCATTTATAGACTGACTGCCAGTCTAGTTGCATAACCTCGCCAATAACTTACGGACCGGTGGGAGCATCTGGCTATGAATGCCTATTATATTTGGATTTGTACATATCTATGCCTGGCCGTAATAATCGAATAAAAATATCTTAAATTTATTTATTTTAAATTGGCGCATTGTCTGAGAGACATTTCTTTTGGTGGCTAAACAAACCAATGCGAGAGCGACATAGCCTGCCGCAGGCCTGACAAGAGAAGTTTGCGGTGGTTGGTGCCGAGCCGCTTTCATGTCGCTTCTGTCTCTTATCAGCAAGTACTCCGAACCAGGCTTCATCACAGACCTTAGCACGATATGGCCGCTTTTAAAATTGACCACTGTAGCTGGGAAAAGCTCGCTGAAAATAGAGTTGAATGGCGCAAACGTGTAGTGGAGGGTCGTAAGATCTTAGATCTATTTCAAGTACTTTCTACTATATTCATACATAATTCAACTCTCCCCCACCCCCATCTCTCGTCACCACCCGTAGTATTAACCAAAACTCCCCCTGTAGTTTTCACGTAGTAAATCATAAATACAATATCCTAATGTCAGCCCCAAAGTAATAGGAAGCGATTATATTTTAATCCCCCAACAACTTACTTATCACACGGCCGCTACCATGTAAAGATAGGTAAGTATACTAAAATCCAAATGAAACCACATTCGATTATCTTAGGAGATGACTTTTAATATTTATTTCTAATAAAATATATATATATAAAGGATAACAGAATAAATGTTTGGAATAATGTAAATCATTTTGTTTGTGAAAGACATCAAAGAAACAATTTAAAATTGAGATATGTATACATTATCAAATAATGTGTTTTTCAAGTGAGCCACATAAACATCAAACAATATTGTTATGAATTTGTAATTCTCAAACATTGTTATTTTGAATATGTGCTTATAGAAATAATAATTCTAAGCGAAAAGAAAACTAAATTTGAATAAATATAGGTCTACCGTAATCACAAATAAAAAGGTAACAAAGACATTCATTCTTAAAATAAATTATGTTCTGTATTGTATAGCAACAATGAGAGTAACGTATATTTGCGACAAAATTATTTAATAGAATTAGAAAAAAAAAATTAAAATTTGTATGGGAAAAAATACAAAACGTAAAAAATCTTTGAAACCAAGCAAGTACAAAATATTCCCTCTGCGATGAATGTAGTAATTTTTTTCTAGTTTTTGGCATATTCCTCACGCGACACCTTAGGTGTCAACAAGAAAACTTATTGTATTAATTGGAATGAAGTTGCTAGTAAGAAAGAAGAAAAGCTAAGTAATACAATAAATGTGACTAATACTCAAGTGTTGACATTGTTTTAACGCAAGTGTTTGAGGTTTCTCCAAAACATAAGTAAATTACTTTTACCATACTTTATACTGGTCGTGCCCCGCGCACAATTTCACCCGCGTCAAACGTTATTCGGATATATAAGCCTCATTATTACAAAGCTTCATCGAAATCCGTTTTGTTGTTTTTGCGTGAAAGAGTAACAAACATCATAGATCCATACTAACAAACTTTCGCATTTATAATATTAGTAGGATCATAAACTATGAGTAATCTATGGTTTCCAATCGAGGCAGCAAATGTTATATAGAGAGAAGGTAGGGAACATTTGGCACTGTTTACTGTCCCTGATCACTTGCACTTGTTCAGTTTTCCACTTAGATTCCTTCCTCTTAATTCGCCTTCGATTTCACTACTAGCTTATTCTAAACAAGTAAGAAATGTTAAAAAAGCCACCAAAAACCCTTTCTGATTCTCGGCGGCATACCTGATAATGCAGCCCATTACTCTCCTACTACAGGGCAAGGGAGACAAGGGCATGTATGTATACAAATTAATAATAATTAATCCTGGTTGAATTTTAGCTTAATGGAGTAGAGTAGTAGAGTAGAGCTAGTCTTAATGGAGATTAGACATCTGCGCAAGACATATTATAGTGCAGAATTATTTGGGCCAACACATGTGCACTTTCTTTACCTTAATTCTCATCATTCGATAAGACTACTAACCGACATGACCCGAAAGATACATAATTGTCGAACGAGTAATATCAGCAGTAAAATTAGAAAAATAATTATTGGTATATATTTAGAGGTTTCTTGCAAATGAAATAAAGATGCGTAAACGAATAGATTGTAATTGAATAGAATCACATATTATTATAAAAACATCATATATAAATAGTAGTAGGTGGCACAGAAATAGTTACAGTGGTGAGGAGCTATCCGACCAATCGCGTACTCCAGGTTCAGTGCTCCGCCGATGCTGTCGAACGAACGCGCGCGGCGCGCAACATAAATACTGCCGGCACGGTCTCCAACGGACAGTGATCGATGGTCCTCGACGCAGGGACGTTGTCGCTTCCGATACCACTACACCGCTGGCGCCTACACAAGCCGCGGTTATTATGCCATCATTTGGAACGGCGTCTCAGTGCGCGCGCCGCCGTGGTCCCGGGCGGTCGCTCAGTGCGCTGTGTGATCTAGCGGCGGCCGGACGTATGATGCGCTCGTATGATATGTACTATGTAGGCCACTACATTATTCCCCCCTCAGCGAAGCGTACAGGAGGTTTTGATATTCTGCCAGACCTTGTGATGTATCTGGTGACAGGTGCTTCACTTGCTTGCTCCTCGTTGCACTGGAATGCAGGCTTTAGTCGATCAATAGATATATTGGATCTTCTATTTTCCAACTGTACGGTGAAGTACTTGTCCGTGCGATGCGTAACAAGGTATGGACCGTTATAGGTAGGTGTTAACGGTCTACGCACAGCGTCGTTGCGAACGTAAACATGTGTTGTTTTAAACAAATCGCCGTGAATGAAAACAGCTGCGCTTTTGTTTGCCTCTCGTTGCACCTGTGCCTTTTTTAATGCTTCACTAAGATGACTCATGAAGTGCGATGACGTGTTGCATGTTGTTGTTGCTTCACCGTAGAATTCACCAGGCAGGCGTAGTGTTCTCCCGTATAATAATTCCGCTGTACTAGCGCCGATGTCCGTCTTGTATGCGGCGCGTAACCCAAGTAGTACAGTGGGTAGCTCGAGCGTCCAGTTCGTTGTATTTAATCTTGCGGTGAGCGATGCTTTGAGTGTGCGATGCCAACGTTCTACCAAACCGTTAGATTGGGGATAGTACGCAGTAGTTCGTACGTGCTGGATTCCCATGCGTTGCATCAGCTTATTAAATAGTTCGGACTCGAACTGTTTGCCTCTGTCCGTTGTTATGGTTACGGGGCAACCAAATCTTGTTATCCATGTTTCATACATTGTGTTTGCGACTTTCTCTGCTGTCATGTCCTCGATTGGTTGAGCTTCTGGCCACTTCGTTGCTCTGTCGATCATCGTAAGAATGTAACGACAGTTGTTTGATGTTGGTAAAGGACCGACCAAGTCTATGTGCAGGTGAGATAAGCGGTCAACTGGTGTGAAACTAGATATTGGTGCCTTGGTGTGACGATGAACTTTCACTCGCTGGCATTGGTCACATGCTCTGGCCCAGTCTGTGACGTCTTTCTTCATACTCGACCAGAAATAACGCGAAGTAATTAATCTTCTCGTCGCCCTTACGCCGGGGTGATTAAGGTCGTGTATCGCCTGATAAGCTTGCTTCCTGTATTGTGGCGGTAAGAACGGACGAGGAGATTTTGTTGACATCTCGCATATTACTTGGGTGGCTGAACCGGGCAGTGCTATTCGCTTGAATATGTGTCGGTCGCTTTTCATGAGTTGCTTGAGTTCCTCATCTTGTTTTTGAGACTTTGCTAGCTCGTCGTATTTGATCGGTGTTGGACACGAGATTGTGTCCACACGAGACATGGCGTCGGCGACACAGTTATCTTTGCCCGATACGTGTTTAATATCTGTGACGAACTGGCTGATGTAATCTAAATATCTTGTGCGCCTTGGTGTTTCGTCTTTGAAGTTCGCTCGCAGTGCGGTGGTAAGGGGTTTGTGGTCCGTCAATATGGTGACGTCACGGCCTTCTATCATCCGGCGAAAGTGACGTACTGCCATGTATATGGACGTAAGCTCCCTGTCATACGTGCTGTATTTCCGTTGAGCGACGGTAAACTTCTTCGAATAAAATCCGAGCGGTCTCCATCGGCCATGAATTTTTTGTTGGAGTACCCCTCCAGCGCAGGTGTCAGACGCGTCTGTCATGATCACGAAGGGTTTCGTTGACGATGGGTATGACAATAATACAGCGTTGGTGATGTCGTCTTTGCATTTATCAAACGCCTGTATAGCTGTCTCGCTCCAAATTATTTTGGTCTTGTCATTTTTCTTTGAGTCTTTCAGGTAAACATTTAGTTCCTTTTGATACTCAGCGGCGTGTGGGATATTCTCACGATAAAAGTTTATCATTCCCAGGAATCGACGTAACTGTTGGACTGTTTCTGGGCGAGGGTATGTCTTTATGGCTTCGACCTTCTCGTTAGTTGGCTTAATTCCTTCGGTGCTTATAGTGTAGCCCAAAAAGTTGAGTGTTTGTTGGCCGAATGTGCACTTAGCTACGTTTATTTGTAACCCATGGTCATTAAGCCTTCTGAATACATCTTCTAGTTCTTTTCTGTGCTGTTCTTCGGTTTCAGATGCCAATAAAATGTCATCGACAAATGGGAAAAAAGGGAGTCCCCGTAGAACGTCTTTGGAACGTTTGTCCCCCGTTCCGCAAACCGAGACAGAGCCTCGGAAATTCGAACAATCCGAATGGTGTGATAACGGCAGTCTTTTGTATGTCCTCCTCGCGCGTCCTCACTTGGTAATAGGCCTTCTTCAAATCTATGATGGAGAAATACTTCTTTCCCAGCAAGTTGTAGGTAAAATCGTGCAGTCTTGGAATGGGGTACCGGTCTGGAACGGTGGCTGCATTGAGACGACGATAATCTCCACAGACTCTGTATTTGCCATCCTTCTTGAGAACAAGGTGTATTGGACTTGCCCAAGGACTTTTCGATGGCCGACAAATACCTTGCTCAATCATTGAGTCAAATTCTGCCTTGGCCGCCTTGTATTTGTGCGGCGGCAGCGGTCGTGCCTTCGCATACAATGGTGGACCAGTAGTCTGGATATGGTGTTCCACTTCGCTGTGACAGAGCTTCAAGTGAGGTCGGGTGATATCTGGGTATTCTGCGAGTAGATCGTGGTATGGCTGTTGGTCATCCAAGGTGTTGATGCTGGAGTCTGAAGTAGACGTTACGTAGCCGACAACATATAGGCCTGTTTCCTTGTCTATTAATCTTCGTCCGTGTATATCTACCGTAAGTTGGTGCTTATGTAAAAAATCCGCTCCCAAAATCGGTCTTGTTACTTCGGCGACGACGAAATTACACATATACGGTCGACGTAATCCGATATTCAACGTCATTGTGCGTTCGCCAAAGGAGGGTATTCTTGAACCGTTGGCTGCGTACAGGTATTCGGTCGGAGTCTTTTTTTCTTTGCGTACCCGCTTGACCGGTAGTACTGAGACGTTCGCGCCGGTGTCGATAAGGAAACGCAGACCTGTTCCCAACTCTTTGATGAATAGACGGTGTTGGGTTATGTCGCTGACTTCGGCTCCCGTCGTAGCCAAAGTCGAGGCTAGTTTTCCTGACTTGTATTTGTCTTGCTCATATAGGCGCAGGGTCTCCGACATCGATACGCCTCTTTGCCGAACTTGCGATGGAAATAGCAAATCGATGTGTCACGATTCACGGACTTGGACCGAGATCTTGAACGATATCTGCCTCGTTGCGGTCCACGGTAGTAATTACGCGATCTGTCCATTTTCAATGCAGCGACCTCTTTTGTAAGCGCCTCGATCATATTCAAAATTCGATCGTCCGATGATGATGTTGATGATTGTGACTTTCCGCTTGTATGACTGCAGGAACACACGGAATTGACTTCCTTTGTCTGCTCGCTCATCTTATCCGCCATTGCCGCTAGCGAGTCTAATTTCGTGGCTTCGCTGACCGCCAACACAGCTCTCGTCGACGAGGGTAGATGGCTCATCCACAGCATTTGGAGGGTTTCATCAGGCATCTTGTTACGGGCCAGATCACGCATACGCCGCAACAGCTGGGAAGGACGCTGGTCGCCTAGTTCAACCTCGTTGAGCAATTTTTGTAGTTGCTTATTCTCGGACTCTTCGTAGACGGATAGTAATCGGGCCTTTAACGCTTCAAATCTAGCAGTCCTGGACGATGATAATATGATGTCACTTATTTGTTCAACATCCACCTTGTCGAGTTGTGTCACGGCGAGTCCAAACTTCGCTTCTTCGCTGAGTTTTTGGTTCGACACCATGGTTTCGAATTGTGCGAACCATAATCTTGGTTTATCTCGCCAGAATGGAGGTATCCGAGACTTGACGGAGATCATCCCAATATCTTCATCAGACGGCATGGCTTGCGGCGCTTGGCTTGTGTTCTCCATAACTGCGTTGGATCACGTCGGTACTCGTCCTTGTATCACGTCGGGGTCACCAATTTAGAGGTTTCTTGCAAATGAAATAAAGATGCGTAAACGAATAGATTGTAATTGAATAGAATCACATATTATTATAAAAACATCATATATAAATAGTAGTAGGTGGCACAGAAATAGTTTCAGTGGTGAGGAGCTATCCGACCAATCGCGTACTCCAGGTTCAGTGCTCCGCCGATGCTGTCGAACGAACGCGCGCGGCGCGCAACATAAATACTGCCGGCACGGTCTCCAACGGACAGTGATCGATGGTCCTCGACGCAGGGACGTTGTCGCTTCCGATACCACTACACCGCTGGCGCCTACACAAGCCGCGGTTATTATGCCATCATTTGGAACGGCGTCTCAGTGCGCGCGCCGCCGTGGTCCCGGGCGGTCGCTCAGTGCGCTGTGTGATCTAGCGGCGGCCGGACGTATGATGCGCTCGTATTATATGTACTATGTAGGCCACTACATATATATATATAAAAATAGTTATATACAACATGTAACTTAATTAACGCACATCCTGAAAATAGTTTGTTCAGAATCGTTTACTGAATCGATTTATATCATTTTTAATATAGGTTATTTTTTATTCCAAAATGATTCAAACTACGGTAATTATTGTCATATTAACCCTGTACACTCAAAATAAATTGAAATGGATCGTAAGTCAAAGAAATAATACTTTTAAATTGTAGTTTTATTTGTATTCATACAAATACCATCATTCAATGCAAAATAATAAAAAATAAACTTTATTCCAAGAAACTAATTTAGTAAATAACAATGCATCTATATGTTAAATTAAAAATTCAGTGTATGTATCCTATGTGAGTCAGGCGTGAGTATATGCTATGTATGGCTATGTATGTATGTATGTATTATGATTACAACATAATATTCTAAATGGGGTGTTTGAGGGTGTGCGTTAATTACGTTACATGTTGTATTTAGGTATGTAAAATTTGCTCTGAGGGATTTTTAGCGGTTTTGTAGGAACCTAATAGGTTTTCAAATAATACATTTTCTGTGTTATTGTGTAATGTACCTTTAACGTAAGTAATTACTAATTATTGTATAATATAACATATATTGTAGAAATATAGTAAGCAGATTAATACGGCTCGTTCAGTGTTTCGTGCCATGAATTTTTCGGCCCATGGACCGAAACACAGAATTTGTGTAATTGATTTTATTTTAACGAATTGTAAGTATTTAAGTACGGTTGGCAATGCAATTTAAGTAGTTTAATAAAACATTATTTTTAAATAATATCTGTATTTCCGTTTGAAATACAGATATTATTTAAAAATAATGTTTTATTAAACTACTTAAATTGCATTGCCAACCGTACTTAAATACTTACAATTCGTTAAAATAAAATCAATTACACAAATTCTGTGTTTCGGTCCATGGGCCGAAAAATTCATGGCACGAAACACAGAATTTGTGTAATTGATTTTATTTTAACGAATTGTAAGTATTTAAGTACGGTTGGCAATGCAATTTAAGTAGTTTAATAAAACATTATTTTTAAATAATATCTGTATTTCAAACGATCAACGATGACCCAGTTGATATATTATTATATTACATAGGTCCACTGTCCA
This sequence comes from Pseudoips prasinana, assembly GCA_951640165.1. Taxonomy (NCBI): domain Eukaryota; kingdom Metazoa; phylum Arthropoda; class Insecta; order Lepidoptera; family Nolidae; genus Pseudoips; species Pseudoips prasinana. The sequence goes on from OX621245.1 coordinate 19,722,957, forward strand.
TACGATAAATTGAAAAGTAAAACATTACATATATTTATTTTAGTATGATAACTGATAAACTTCCAAATTTTTCTGTTGACAGACCATTAAGAAATGTTACCTTGAACGATCACATTTTAACTTTCGATAACTTTACCGCAGAATAGCCATTAAATATAAAGTCTAGATTCACAGATTAAGTATAGTAAATATATTATATAAATAAAGACTGACACCCCGGTAAGGAGGACTTAATTAACCGAGCAGCAAATAAGATAAATGAACTGTCAGAGCCGCTAATGCTACTGGATAACGGACATACGGCTGAACAGACAACCTTACCACTCATAGTGTGTAGTTGTTGTATAAAAATGTATTATCGTTACGCCAAAATAGTAGCATGATCAAATTTGTTTGACACTTAGGTATACATACGTGTACTACCAAACTCATAATAGGGCTGTAAATTATAATACAATAATAGTTTTATATCTTACTAGCATTCTTAGCATTAGTATTCTTAAGTTCTATTCAGCAAACCTTGGGGTCCGAAAAAATAGACTTTACACCAAGTCGAAGGAAATCTGGTTTATCCCTATAAAGTAATAATGAAAACAAAAAATAATTATGAGAAAAATAACGTCAGAGATGAATATGACTGTGGATTTGGAACTGCTAGGACGAATAACTTAATCAGATTGTAAGATAATATACAAATTGACACTTGTGTTAACTATATTAAATATCAGTACAGGAAATATGTTGCAATTGTTAAAAATTCCTCATAAGGGCTTAGTATTGACAAAGTACGCTACTATATACTGCAAAAATAATATGTGTATGATGTTTATTCCACAATATGAAAGAAATAATTCAAATAATAGAGATGTTACTTGCTTGATTGTTAAGTTTACATGGAAGTACTCTGCATGCCTTGAATGATGAGAAGTTTTATTATTATGTGTTACTTTGGTACACACTATTTAAATAATATGTATTCTATATGGATTTCAAACGCAATGCAAATTGTTCATGAATAAATAAACTTATATTATTTTCCAGTTTATGAGTGGTAGTTATTTCCAAATTTCTTATACAGTTATAAGTAATAGCGAAAACTTCTGGCCAATGTTACTAATGCGTATATGTTACTTTACAGCAATTCAAAAACTACTTCTTCACTATTATTGCCAAAAGTTCATTATTTTAACTCAAATTCATTATTTCAGCCAAAGTTACTAACGGATAGATGTATCAGCCTAATGGAGTGTACAAGATATATATCGTTTGTAAATGATTTTTATACCATCAACATGCTTTTTTCCATATTTTTACAAGCTTTTATGAACTTTTTCCTGCCACGGTATATGTCTGTATGTATCAAATCATCTTACATGTTAATTTTCGCCTACTTTAGGTCTCCGATCGAGCTGCATTCGCGTCATATGAATATTGGATGGCAATGCAATAAAATCATGGCATAAAGCTAGTCTTAAGAAACTGGAAGAGTGTTTTCTTATTTTTGTCTTCACAAATACTCTCTCTAGTCCCAGATGATTTCAGGTTCTTTAGATTGAGCCAAAGGTGGTCAAACAAACTTTGTCACGAAATAGAGTTAACCCATGCTGTTTGGGCTTCTTATATTTGTCTTCACAAGTACTCTGGTACTATGTAATGGTTCTGAAGGGTTTCTTGAATAAAGCAATGTCGATGTTACCGTAAATTTAGCGAGAACGGAGTAATGGACGAAATTATGGCTTTATGTTTAGCATAGTAGTTTTAACTCAACGCAAAAGTGACCACATACCGTGAGGTAAAAGTTATGCTTAAACATGTCACAATCGTTTATTGTACCTCAGGGCACCTGGGCGCATTCTGTTGAATCGAAGCTCTTATCCTTTTACTATGGACCTCTAAGGAAATGGACCATCTTTTTTCTATAGTCGCGGCGTCGCCTAGCCGTGGCCGAGGCGTCGCCTAGCTGTAACCGAGGCGTCGCCTAGCCATAGCCGAGGCGTCGCCTAGCCATAGCCGAGGCGTCGCCTAGGCGTTTCCGAGGCGTCACCTAGCCGTATCCAAGGCGTCTAGCCTTAGCCTAATAATTACCTAAGCATCAGCAGGAAGTTTAAAATAGGATAGGTTTTGATGAAGCCGAGTTCAAACAGCCTTATACGATGCAATACGATCGTGGCTTATACGTTAGGTTGACGCCTGTTAGACGGCGAGGCGAAGGCGATACGGTGAAGATCCCTTTCCGAATTTATGTGTGTGCTAAAAGAGGGCGTAGTAAATTATAAAATAACTTTTAGTGCCATTTTGACATTATTACCTTTTTTGTTTTAATGATGTTTTATTTTTAACCGACTTCCAAAGGAGGAGGTTCTCAAGTTCACCGGTATTTTTTTTTTTTTTTTATGTATGTACACCGATTACTCGGGGACTTATGATCCGATTTACGTGATTCTTTTTTAGTTTGATGCGGAATAGTTGCCATTTGGTCCCATAAAAATTTCATATAGATTGGCCCAGTAATTTTCATTTTATGGACATTTTTGTATGAAATTTTTTGTTTAAGTGGACGATGTCGATGATGCACAGACGTTTGTAAATCTTAGCTAGTCAAGCTAGACTCATCCTGTTCAAGTGTGTCTTGGCATGAACATAAACAACAATTTCAGACGACTAGCGTTTAATACGCACGTATAAGCTTTTTTTTTGAAGCGCATGTAGGCGCACCTTTTAGCACCAGCGTATTTTTTATGTACGTACACCGATTACGCTGAGATTTATGAACCGATTTACGTGATTCTTCTTTAGTTTGATGCGGAATAGCTGCCATTTTTAAGGTTCTGTAGCCAAATGTCTTTCACAAAGGCTTTTCTTGATTTGTCATGTCTGTATGTCTGCCCGTCCGTATGTCACAGCCACTTTTTCCCGAAACTATAAGAACTATACTGTCGAATATTGGTCAGCAGATGTATTCCGTGAACCGCATTAAGATTTTCACAAAAAAAAATAGAAAATCAAACAATAAAATTTGGTGGTTCCCTATACTTACTTAGAACTGAATTAAAAAAAAATCATTAAACTATACATGTGGGGTATTTATGGATAGGACTTCGAAAATGATATTGAGGTTTATAATATAATTTTTTCTTAACTGTATAGTTTGCGCGAGAGACACTTCCAAAGGCGTAAAATGCCCACCCTCCCCCCCCCCTGTTACTTCTAAAATAAGAGAACCATTAAAATAAAACAAATAGATGATGGACATTACCATGCAAACTTCCACCGAAAATTGGTTTGAAAGAGATCCAGTAAGTAGTTTTTTTAATGCGTCATAAATCGTAAACCGCAATTTACCTTCCATTCTATCAACTCAAATACTTGCTGCTACGGAAAGAAACATTGCGCCTTTCACGGGCGAGTCCGACTCATTATCTAATCAATGATAAATAAGACCTAGGCTATCAGCCCTCTGCTCAGTAGACTCGTTGGCTAATCGATCATTAATAAGACCTAGTCTTCATAGACTCATACCCTCTGTTCAGCAGACTAGATGGCTATTCGATCATAAGATCATTCGATTCATAATAAGATCTAGTGTATAAGCCCTCAGCACACAGACTCGTTAGCTAGATGGTCATAAATACGGCCTAACCTATGCGCTTGCTGTTCAGACTTTCATAAATCTTAGCTAATCTAGACTCGTACTGTGCAAGTTTTCTTAGAGTGAACGTAATTTTATGTAGTTTTTCTTACATTACAAACGGTCTTTTAGATCATTCACTGTCCCACAAGAACGTGAAAAAGAGTTTCGAACAACATTTTTTCGGAAGATGTTTCTTTTTTCCGTTCTCGTTTGTTGCGATCTATAGTTTTGAGGCGCGCGGCCCCCTTTCGAAGCCCTAACTAAAAAGTAACAAATAAAAACCGACTTCAAACCTATCAATAGGTAGCACATACAAATTATATTATTTCATTAATATTATATTATAAGTGATGTATTAAATTAAATCTTTATTAAGATATTTTTTTATACTTTTTAGTTTTTGAAGTCGGTTTTTTTTACACTTGATAAAATTTTATGGAAAAACTGATACTATTATATGAACGTAAAATTTTAAACGCCTTAAAATGCAAGTTGTTTGCATGTAACGCATGTAACATACATGGACTTTGAGCGTTACAAGTTTGACAGGAGCATAAGCTGTTAGCAAATTATCACCAATCAGTTTCAACTTTGACTTTAAATAAACCATCTAATTCCAGCCAGGTATAATTATTGTAAAAAACCAACTAGAAATTTTATAGGCAATTAAAATTAACATTGTAGAATGAATACAAGAGTTCTTGAGTTCATGAGTTCTCTCTTATAAATCGAATTTTTCATAATTCCTTAATTGTACATCTTTCCAGTTATTAATGTTTACTACTTAAAATTTAAATTTTCAGTAGAATAAATAATAAACGAGTTTTAAACGGCTGGCAATAAAAATAAAAAACATTTGACTTATACTCGTAATTAAAAGGTTTCAGCTCAATTCCTTCGTAACTATATAAAAAAAAAATCGCGCCGTAAGTAATCAAAGAATAAATTTATCCAAATTTGGCAGACATTTTTATTTTAAAGAGGTGGTAAAGACGCAAGATGGTTTTTAATAAATTTATTGTTATTATCTGACTATTGCAAACAGTTTAAAGAAATAATAACCTACTATGTATCAAAAAAAATCTGTTAAAACTTCCTAAATTGTTATAAATAAGTACACATTGAACGTTATTTACAATTAAAATAATTGATTGACATCATTCATGCATCAAATATTATTCTTATTTTGACGCTTTATGTGTCACTATAAGTCAACAGACGAATGGATTTAGTGGATTCTATTAATCCTACCCATGCAGGCAAGATTGTTTCCCATCAAACACCATTGAATCTTTCACTACTAGAATAGTTTACAGTAGTGAAAAATTCAATATCGTTTGTGGATAAAAAGCTATTGTGGCTTAATCAGTCGATTAGAAAAACTAGACAGTCAAAGCATTCTGCATACAAGGCCATTGAGTCGCTCATAGCTAGATGCTCTCAGCGGTCCGTTAGCGATCGGCGAGGTTAAGTAACTAGACTCGCGGTCAATACATAGATGGGTGACCGCCAAAAGTGGTTTAATATCTGAGCGGCTCCGTGCTTCAGTGGGCACGTTAAGCTGTCGGTCTCGGTTGTAGTCACTAAACACCAGTCGCTAAGCCATGTCAGAGGCCTACTGGGCGGCTTGAATAACTCTGACACTAGGGTAACCACTGCCCATACGATAAGTAAGCAACAAGGCCTCGAACACGGCTTGAGCTAACAAAGATCTAAGTAATAATAATATGTAGGGAAGTATAAAAGTGTCGTTGATGTGAAACGCAAACTGAATCCAGGTTCGAGGTTCAGTAAATGATCAATCTCTAGAGCCAAATACTATTTTGTGGACGGAAAAGAGTGATAAGGTTTCTATAAAGTAGGCTATCAGCGAATGATACCCCAGGTGTTTCAATTGTCCTTGTACAATTGCACGGGCCTAGTAGAACCGTATGCTTGTTCTGACTAATATTAACAAAGTATGTTTTGCGCGTATTTTCTAACATTAGGTAGAAATCTATTTAACAGTTTGTTTGTTGTCCCTATATCCTAATAATAGTCGGTCACCATAGCCTCGTCGGTAGTGCTCCTGCCTACGAAGCTGGTGGTCATGAGTTCGAATCCCGGTAAGTGCAAATATTTGTGTGATTAGCACGAATATTTTTTTCTGAGTCATGGATGTTTTCTATGTATATAAGTATTTATCTATCTATATAAGTATGTATATCGTCGCCTGGTACCCATAGTACAAGCTTTGCTTAGTTTGGGGCTAGGATGATCTGTGTGACATTGTCCCTAGATATTATTATTATTATAAATGCGAAAATTTGTGACTATGGATGTTTCAGACTATAGACTGTTTTCGTAAACCACACTTAACCTTAGTATTTATTTATATTTCTATGCTTTCTATTAACAAGAAACTAATGCCTGCTGTGGCAACAAATGCTACTATAATAATATTATAGATGCCAAAGTTTATGAGTATGGATGTATTTACTCTTTCACGCAAAAACTACTGAACGATTTTAGTGAAACTTTGTAGTAATATAGATTATATAGGCTATAATTTATAAAGTTTAACGCGGATTAAGCGCGGGTTACAGCTAGTGATAAAATAAGCATACCGTGCCACTTGGTGTCTATGATCCAAAAATAGACCTATCTTCATGAGATTGTATTAAAAAAATATGAACTAATCAATAAAATATTGATAAGCATTAGTATAATCATGATAAATCCTAAAACAATATATCCTAATACCAATTGATCTATTTCACTGTTATCTCAAGAGCGTCAAAATTAATTCAAAATGCGGCTTAGATTATAATAAGGCATTCAAGCATAGCTAATTATTATTAAACCTAACCATTCCATATAAATTGTTATTATTAAACTTAATATCGATAACTAGGATTAATCAATCAAAGAATTAATCCTCCATATATTCATTTATACTAGAGGATAATGTTACCACCTATATTCTAATTATATATATTTTATAGATAGTTGAATGGTTCTCATCGGTGATTCGATTATGGAAAAAAAACTCCGGTGACATTTATGACGGTCCGGGACGGCCAATTTTCGACAGCGGACGTTTATTGGGTGTCAATGGGGACAATAAATTTGAACTTTCGTCAAAGGACAGGGATCTTATAGGTGGCTTAACTGCCGACTCAGGTAAGCCACCAATATGTTCGTTATTGACTTAGGGGTGTAGCCCTATCGATAAATACTCAGTCATCATATCTCTAACCAGGTATATTAAACGTTTTAGTACAAGCACTCCATTGTACAGAAGACAGATGTTGCGTATACGAGGCAGATTTTTGTTCGAACATTAAAGTTCTTCATCTACAAAAATGTATGTTGTTCTACAAGCATGTGTGTATCGCATATAGGTCACGTCACATGATGATGACGAATGCTAAGCTATCTCTTGGCTACAGCATTATTGTACCATATTCCGTTGGCAGGTTAACATCATCCATTTTTCATAAAGCTATGCCGATCGCATGTTACTACATTATTCCGCGTAAGATTTATTACGGTGTTAATTGCTGTTAACGTCGTGTTACAGTAATGTATTAGCTACTATTGGGTCAGTTTGGAAGGTAAAACAACAAAACAATTTGTGCCTACCGGTAGCTACGTTGATGAGATAATGTCAGTTGTCTGTTATTCACTGTTCGTGACATTATTACAGGATCACTTATCTAATTCAAACCATTCCGTCTTAAACGTACACTCCCACTACGGACTAAATCTACTGTACGAGGTTCGAAAACTAAACCTATGATCTCTAATCTCTCCAACTATCCGTAACTGTGGAGCAAGATTTTAAGTTTTAGAGTATTTGTTAGGAACGCTGTCCAGTGTCCATATAACGATTTTTGGTAATATCCCTTCGAAATTAATAAAAACACGCCATGTGATATAAGTAGATTTCAAGCAAATAATTCCTAATTACAAATTCACTTTGAATTTTTAATTTGGAATTATAATTTCAAATACTAAAGGATCTTAAATAACAAACAAAACGAATACTATTAAAAGCTAATTAATATTTTACGAGTTTAAAATCTTCATAAAGAAACAAACCGTACTAGGATCGAGGCTGAGGCCGACATCACAAAGTTAAAAGTAAAACATGCATGACTGTCCGATTATTACTATTATCCTTTTATTTGTAATTTTTTTAAGATTTTGTTTATTACTATTTTATTTTTGCTTTACTCAGTGTCACTTACCTATAAGCCAAACTTAGATATAAGTAATTTTGTATGCTTGTGTTTTAATTATTCTTATATACACATTACTCACTTGAACACTTTACACCGTTGGTACTTTGAGTCGATACATACGCTGCAATGCCGAACCAAAAATGGAGGATATATCAGCTGAAATTGATCAAATTTCGGTATCTAAAGCGCTAGAGTGTAATGTAGAGGATTGTAAAAGCTTAATTGCCAGCCCACTAGACTGCCTTACAATTCTAACCCAAAACATACGCAGCATTAATCGAAATTTTGATAGTTTTACCGTTATGTTGAGTCAACTAGTATTAGAGTGTGACATGATTATTTTGACAGAATGCTGGTTACCTTGCAATCCAATAATACCTCACTTAAATGGTTACAACTATTTCACTTCAACAAGGTTCAATAATCAAAATGACGGAATAACGGTATACACAAAATCTAGCCTGGGTGTGCTTTTTAGTGAACCACCCATGGAAGACGGTACTTGCGTCATTTTAAAACTCAAATATAGTGCTATACTTGCTGTATATAGATCCCCCAGTAATAGAAATCTCGATTTGTTTTTTAATTCTCTAAACAAAATTTTAACCGACCTCTCCACATTAAGACAGTTGTTATCGTCGGAGACATTAACATCAACATATCTCCGGAAAATCCAGATAATCGATCCATTGACTATCTGAATTTGTGTGCCTACCATGGATTCCTCCCTGCTCATACTTTCTCCACGAGACCCTCATCTGGGACATGTTTAGATCATGTTATCTTAAAAACAAAAACATCAGCCCTTACGCTAGTTTTGAACTCTACGGTAACTGATCATCAGGCAGTGTTACTGAGTTTAAAGCAAAAGGAAAGAAGAAAATTCTCCCACACCACATGCAACAAGATTAACAATGACGGATTAGCTTTAGCTCTGGGGGATATTGATTGGCAACCAGTTTATATGTCTACAGATCCTAATGTTTCTATGCAGTATTTCATTAACTCTATACAACGAGCAATACGAAATCATTCTTTAGTGATTAATCTCCCTAAACGTCGTAGAATTTTAAAACCATGGATCACCCCCGGTTTGATTAGATGTATAAGGCATAGGGATTAATTACATAAAAAAATGCGAATCTAACCGAGCAATATTATTGTAAAGCTGTCCTATACAAGATACCGAAATTTTTGCAACAAAATCATAAAGAGGGCGAAACGAATTTATGAGAAAAGTTTATTGAAGGATGCGGGCAAGAATAACAAAAAAAATTGGGACGCTGTAAAAAATATTACAAATACGTCAAAATCTAAAATTAATGCTTCAGAACTATTAAGGACCCCTTGTTTGAAACAATCTTTAAATATGGTAAACGAATTCTATGTTTCCGTTGGTGAAAACTTGGCTAAAAATATCACCACGTGCAATCATCCAAGTCATAATAAATTCAAACATAAACCTAGTAAAAATACACTAAAATCCCTAGTACTCCTGGATACAGACATAATGGAAGTGGAACGGTTGATACTGGGTCTAAGAAATGGGTGCACAATGGGTTGGGACTCGATACCGAACCACATACTTAAAATATTTAGGTATATTATTGTTCCTCCATTGACACACATTTTTAATTTATGCTTAGCAAAAGGTATATTCCCTACGATCTTAAAAAAATCTATTGTTCATCCTATATTTAAGTCCGGGGACAGAGACCGTGTCAGTAACTACAGGCTCATTTCCATCCTGCCTTCGGTCTCCAAGCTCTTGGAACGCATAATAAACATTAGACTGATCAAATACTTGGAGTCAAATAATCTTCTATCCAATAAACAATACGGTTTTAGAAGTAAAAAATCTACGTGTGATGCGGTCCACGAGCTTGTAGACTATGTGGTAAAAAATGTGGATGCAGGTAAGAAAACCATAGGCATTTTTCTAGACCTATCAAAAGCCTTTGACACGGTCTCTGTTCCACTCTTACTGGACAAACTGGAGAGGCTTGGTTTGCGTGGTTGTCAGTTACAATTGTTAAGTAGTTATCTGCAAAATCGTGCACAATGTGTTAGAATAGATAATGAGTTAAGTGACGAATTACCAGTGAACTACGGCGTGCCCCAGGGTAGTATTCTTGGCCCTACTCTGTTTCTAGTTTACTTAAATGATCTCTGTGAACTAGATCTCAATGAGGGTAAACTGATATCGTACGCAGATGACACCGTACTCCTTTTCTCCGATGATACGTGGGATGCGGTTTTTCAAAGAGCGCAATATGGTCTAAGTTGTATTAATCACTGGTTGCAATCTAATATTTTGAGTTTAAATTAAAAAAAAACTCAATATACCTATTACATTCTCAATGCGCAACATTAACCCTTCTCCTCAATCTTACTCTTTGTTTGCGCATAAGTGCTGTAATAATATTACGTGCCAATGTACCGGTTTAACCCATGTTAAAACTATTAAATATCTTGGAGTAATGATCGATGAACTAGGCTAAGAAAATTAATTTTTCTATTTAAAAACCTATGATATGTTGCTGAACCAAATTTAATTAAGCAAGTCTACTTAGCTCTTGCACAGACTACTCTTCAATATTGTATATCCGTCTGGGGAGGTGCATCAAAAACGATTATAGAACCTTTGGAGAGAGCTCAACGAGCTATTCTCAAGGTTAGTACCTTTCGGCCCTTCTTATTTCCCACTTTCTGTCTATATCAGTCATGTCAAGTTCTCACAGTACGTCAGCTCTTTATATTGTATATTATTTTAAAACAACATTCGAATATACACTATGACAAATCGACTGTACAATCTAAACGAAGAAAGTTAGCATTAGTAGAAATACCAATTTTTAAACATGCATATGTGAATAAGCACTATTGTTATCTTGGCCCATATATATATAATAAAGTCAATAAATTAATATCCATTGACTATCTAAATAAACATCAATGCAAGTTAAAAGTGTTTGAATACATACATACACTCAATTATGAAGAAACTGAAACCTTATTAAAGATCGTTCAGTAATAATAATAAATAACCTCTCCTACACTCACACACTCACTCTCGCACACACTTACACAATGAGAGGCTACACACAACACTCACACCAAGAATAATTTTAATGGCCACTGATATTTTAATTTAATTTTAAGTTTAATTTAATTTTTATTTAATTACAATTTAATTGTAATTAGATTTAATTTTGATTTCATCAAATTTTAATGTTAATTTAATGTTAGTTTAAATTTGATTTAATTTTGTCAAACTTTAATTAAATTTTTGTAAATCTGAATTTAATTTAGATTTGATTTGATATTAATTTTAATTTAATCCTATTTTTATTTAATTTAATTCTAATTTTTAATTTTGAAATTATAAATGATGTAAGTAAATTTGAATTGCAATATGTGTCCAAATAGTGTAAATTAGTTCGATACACAAAGAATGAGCGCTCGTGTCTGAAATACAGATAAGTACTTATCTAGATCAGACACAGCCGCGTCATACGATTGATTTAAAATGCTTAAGTAACCTGGTTTTTGTAAATTCTGTTTGTTGCATAATTTGTGAAATAAATATTATTATTATTAAATATTATTATTAAAAAAACCAGTATAACGTGAGACGTAACTAAAAATTATTTTTTCTCCATTCTTGGGACCAGGAGTTAGTTGGTTCGATATCTGTAGATTTCGAAAATTTTAATTCCGATTGTAAAGTTGGTGTGCCTATGTTATATTACTAAATACTATTATTGAATGTGTCAGTCAGTCAAATCAGTGTTATTGAAGCCCTTAGTCCTACGGATGTACAAGTTAGATACATTTTGATAATCGTCCCAAATATTGCAGTGCCTCAAAACGAAAATTTTCGACCAGTATGTGTTGCCAGTGATGAATTACGGAAGAGCAGACACGTGCCCGCTTACTATAGGTCTCATAAGAAGGTTCAGGGTCGCCCAAAGAGCAATGGACAAGGCTATGCTCGGAGCATCCCTGAGATATCGAAATAAAAATCGCCTAAAGAATTGTCAAAATAAAGCGACAGTGGTCGACGCAGATAGATGTAATAAAACCGATGGCCGCTAGGGTAGAGAGGTTCTTGAGTGGCGACCACGATGGATCGAGAGACACGTGGGACCGACGATCTTGCAGGGGTGGCGTGAAGCCATTGTGTGCGGTCAGCGCATAACTGGCCGTTGTGGAGATCCTGGGGAAGAGGCTTTCGGTAGATATGACGATGAACGTTGTCAGGAAGAGGCTATAGGGAGCAAAGAAATAGAATCGGAAAGAGTTGTTAGTTCATCATTTTTATATGAAAAATCTTCGACCTTCAACATATAGAGAATCTTGTTTATTTGTCAAGACATGAAACCAAATATTTTTAAATTCATATTTTATTAATCGGTATATTTATAAATCCAACTCATTGAGTTTATCCGTTAATTGATAAAACCTACACAATTAAATCAGGATAAGTCTAAATGCTATTCTGTTTTATATCGACATTGTAACTGTGTTTCTTTTTGAAGAAGCTGTTTTTTTAGGATTCACTGGCATGGATCAACCATTTTCTAATGCAATTGGCATTTTCAGATTTTTTTCTCTGATCCAGCACAAAGGATCATAGAAAGAATTTGATTCATTATTCATAGAAAGAACTTGAATTTCCTTCGTTCAAGCGACTAATGTTACATTAATTACAAACTTAAGCGGCATTCTAGTTGAGTGGAGTGCTTATGAACAATAACCCAATCAAGGTACTTACTGCGGAACCGACAACCTAACTAAGAGCACTTTCATTTTGAAATCTCTACTTCATTAATTTTATATTGACATTTTAGATCTATACAATTAAAATGGCAAATCTTATGCAAATGCAAAAAAACCATCATAAAAACTCCGAGGTAGTGGCACAGATAAGTTAACCCTGACTAATACAATAAATGCGAAAGTATCTCTGTCTATCCGTCTGTCGCGCTTTCACACCAAAACTACTGAACCGATTTGAATGAATTTGTTACACAGATAGTCTAGAGCCTGAGAAAGGACATAGGGTACTTTTTAATGCGACAAAAGGGTTGTAAGGGGCCGAAAGGAGGGGTTGAAAAAAGTTTTTTTTTGATGTGAAACATCTATAGCCGCACGTAAAACAGATTTCTGGCGTGGCGACGCATGCCGTGACGCATGCGCAATCGACTTTTTAATTTATCATTAAGTATGACATATTTAGTTCCTATCACAATATGTTCTTTTCTGCATATTACTTTTACAAAATAATGTCGATGTTTCACATCTGCCAGGCGTCCCATGACGGTTCACTTTTTTTTTTTAAAGAGTACGCCCGAACTAGGGAATCTCATCCCTGTGTCGCGGGGTACTTTACAAACATATAATAGACGGACACCAATAACATCCATTCCACTCAAAACAACTATTTATGGGTCACACAACTAGTTGTCCGGCGCGGGGCTCGCGGGATATGGAAGTATTGTCATTTTTAGAAGGAGCATCTTGAAAGTATTTTTTTAGGCTGTTGATTCGATAGGTATATGTAAATAAATATGACATTCAAAGTTTGTAAAAGTTTTACCCTTAAAGGTATAAAATAACAAAAGGGAATACGGGATTAAAGTTAGTAAGTAAAAATGTAAGTAAGTGAATGTTTTATCAGTTTGCGACAAGAGACAAAATATTAGAGCTATTCTGATGTAACATTTACGGAGTCATTACAAAATGTGCGGGTAAAGTCGCGGGCACAGCTAGTTTATAGTGTAATAAATTTGACACATAAAGTAAAGTAAGAGAGTAAAATTAAATTATTTATCTTATAAAATTATATGAATAAGCCTTTTTTAAGTTCAGCAGGGCCATTCTGAAAGCACAGTGTACCGTCTAGATATCGAAATTCCATGCTCAGTGCTCGATAACAACATTTCATATTTTTAACTGGCATGTATTATTTAAAAGTAAATCGAAAACCATATTTTTCCTTCTTGCGGAATTATGAACTTTCATTCATAATTTCATCTTTGAAATTCGATGTATTCTAAAAAGACGTAAGCGGCAAATGACGTCATACATACGGTGGAATAGTAGCCATCGATCTTTGCTTTAAGGTAACCCGTCAAAAAAAAATCACTGTCTTGTCAAACTCGTTGGCGCCTAAACTTGTTTAAGGGGGTTTCGGCGCCAACGCGGAAAAGGACGCATCGAGGCTATGTTTTATTTTCAAAAACTGGTGTAAATTCGAGTTTTTATGTGTAAATATGGTGGATTTTTAGACATAACATCTTCGACAACGTACACAAGTGGAGGAAAGTGCGATATTGCCGTGAATTGTGATTTTCCGTGTTGAAACCAAAACTCCATAGAAGCCTCTAGTAAAGTCTCCACTGCTTTACTGAGGTAGGACTATGACTTGACTGTGACGGACGTGATGGACATGACTGTGACGGACGTGACGGACATGACTGACTGACTTTGAAACAGAAATATTATAACTGAAGACGAGGCGGTATGGTCACAGACCTTAGCCTGCCCAAAGAGGGCAAAAATAATAGAAAAAATAAAACTAAACTTGTTTACGTTTGTTTAATGTTTTCAATTCCAAATTAAATTAAAATCGTCAATATTAAATTCGTTTCCAGTGTTATTATCCTTATTATGGTTAATTAAGTCACCATGAAAGTTTCGAAATTTAAAACCGTGAGGGACAATTGACAACTTGACATGTCTTGTTTGACATTAATTTTTTCGTTTAAAACGTTGGAATGCTTAGGCAAAGGAAACAAACTCGTCCGCCGTGTAAGTGACGTCATCACACCTTTTTTAGTTTTTATTTTTTTCCTCAGAAAGAAAGAAATAAAAAAATATAAAAAAAATATATTTGAACTCAGGATACAAAAATAAAGAATCGGTATTTTTGTTTTAAGGTGGTGTCAGTTTTGAAATGTTGTCATATTTATTAAGTCCAGATGCAATTCACAACACAAAGTACACCCACACTTAGAATAAGATTTATGGAACATACTAATAGTTGGCCCGTGCGGTATTCAAACCCGTAACACAAGCGCATCGAGGTAGTAGCGAGGCGACTACCTTAACCACTGCGCCACACGAGCAGTCAAAATGTTGAGTGAGTAAGATTAGGAAGAGCGTGGGATCATCTGTGTGAAACTAGTACAAATACAAAATTACCCAGCAGTTTAGTAATCTAAACTGCTAGGTAATTTTGTATTTATTTTATTCGTCCTAATGGACGTTTATGATAATATAGCACATTCCTTAATTACGCAAGTCAGATGAGAAATACTCACTTGGCACTTTAAATTTAAATGTTGTTTTTTTTACAATACTGAATAAAAACATACGTAGTTTTTCGAAAGAGTCATATATTTTTAAATCTTAATTTAAAATTTTAAAAAGAATCTAAACTATATTTATGGTTTGGATGTCTTTAATTTTTTTATTTTCATCATGCACAAAACATCATCATACCATTTCTTTTGTACATAAGGTTCTAAAGAAATGTTTGTATGGTTCGAATCTATAAAAGTCTAAGACATTGTTTGAAAAAGTTTAAAGCTACACATAATTTCCAGAGTCAAAGAACTGCTGTCGGATTCAACTAACGCTGACGTTATTTATAGTTTATATAGAATAATTATTACGTATCAAGCATATGTTCGCTGAGTTTGATTAAATTCATCATACACGACTAAACAAGGATATATTAATTGGAGACAAGAATTTTAATCAACTTTTGTGTAGTCAAAGTTTTAGTTTGAAGTAAATAGCAATTTGTGATAGATGATGGATTATTGAACCGAACCCATTTTATCTTTGTTTTTGACTACTCTGTAATTAAATGGAAATTCCGAAAGGTTCTAATATTGTAGTCCCTAGGTTTCTGTACCGACTACAATATTAATCACTATGTTGTTCTTCCGGGTTACCTTTTGCATTTATTGAACAAGCAATTAATGTATAATAATTATTTTTTAATTATTAATAAAATATCGATTATATAGAAAACTGACACTAGTAGTTCAGTCCCTGCAATTGTTAATATACATTTATTAACCAAGTAAATTCAAACAACTTAACTACTTTTTGATTAGATAACCTAGTATAAAAAACTTGTAAAAGAAATATGGAAACGTTATCTGCCACGTAAAGTCAGAGTTTGTGAGTTCGCTTAAAATCAGAGAGTACATTTTCGTTTCTTAATACACATACCAACAAACAAGAATAAAAGTAGTACACTCATATTATGTGAATGTTTTGTCTGTCACGATGCTATAAAAGACCAAACAACATACTTTATTGAACGTTGAATGGCAAAGGTGTGCCAACATAACTTGTGAATACAACCTCTCGTAGCTTTCACTGAGGTAACGAGATTGGAATATCGTTCAGACTTCTGTTTTTTAAAAGCACGGGTGTTACTTTGATAGGATAGATTTTCTTTACTTATTTACATTAGTTTTCACTGCTGAGATAAATTATATCTAGTCGAGGGTTGATTTTGAATTAGGTATAGGCTAGGTAGGTATTGTTGAAGTAGGTATTAATGATAGATATATTTTTAATGATAAATATAAATAATGAGAATATTAACCGATGATATTTTATTTTGCTGTACTGCTACTGCATAAGCTAAAATAAAATATTTAAGGTTTATATATATCGATTTATTTTAGGGTTGTGGGTATAATTTATGTTACTTAAAAAATCTCACCAATCTTAATTAGACAGTATTTTTAAGGAAGTTACTTCCACAACCAACGATTCATTTAACTTAATAGAAATGAGCGCGAAATAGACTTAAGTTTAGTCGTGCTATGTATGAATGAAAAAAAACGTCGAAGTAACCCTGCGAAATGTCCCTCACTAATCTTATTGGACCATGTATATATTTCTTCATTATTACAGCTGAAAGAAGTCTACTGCTGGACAAGGCTCTCCCAAGAATAATCTTGGGCGGAAATGCCTTAATCACCACGCTTGGCAGACGAGTTGCGATAGCAGTAAGATGGTCATAGTAGACAGAAGGAAGCTGTTGCCCGTCCTCTGGTAGATATTCCCTCGGTTCAACTTCTACGCTTCCCCACGGCATGAGATGGGGGGATGATAATTTGATATTCACCGCCATCGCCACACAGCCACACAGTATTTATATGGAAGTGACTTCCAACCTTACCACAAACAACGATTCATTTAACTTAATGAAAATTGCGCCGAAATAGACTTCATTTTAGTCCTATTATGTTTGAAGCATCCCGAAATTTCCCGCACTAATCTAATCAAACCATGACATCATCATTAGCCAAATCATGTACACTGTTGGACAAAAGTCTCCGCAAAGAATAGGGGATATGCTATTGTCGCCAAGCTTGGCAAACGGATTGGCGATAGCAGTTTGATGGTCATAGTTCCCAACAAAAGGCTGCTGCCCGTTCTCTGGTAGGTATTCCCTCGGGGCCATTTCTACGCCCCTCACGGGATGAGATGGGATGATGATTTTCTTCGCTGTCACCACACCATTAATCACTAACCATTAACTGTATGTATTTAATAAAATATATATATTTTTAAACGACAAATATATGGCATCTCTCTGCTTGTATTTTCGCTATATATGAATGTTCATAATGTGTCAGACCTAACCGTTATAAACTTGTTTCATTAACCTTAAATAAGGGAGGTAAGCTGGAATTAACGAGTTACAAAACATAAATTAATTTATCTAACGCTCTCGTTAATACACGGGCGCTGAAAGAAAATGTGTGTATAGACAATATTTGTATGATAAAGAAGTTACCTACATTTACGCTTGTCTTTGTTTACCTTATCAATATAATATTATGAGGCGCCGGATTTTGAAAGGTCAAGAAATTTCAAGGTTATTTTTGTTATAGAAACTTGCCTGGCTTGGCTGTCTCCAGTCTTGTCAGAATACTATACTCAACTTGGTGTGTACCTGACGGCATAGAATATCGCCACCCCGTATCATTTTGTGGGGGGCGTAGAAGTCAACCCGAGGGAATATATATGCGGCGGCGGCTCTCTGTCAAGTCTGGCATCTCCGTCCAAATATGGACACAACTCCATTGTGGAAATATTTTGGGTAGGCATTTGTCCAGCAGTGTATGACATTTGGCTGACGTAAGACTATACTCAAAGAGAATTGGAGAATTGACTTTATTTGCGCATATACTCGTGAATTATAATTTTGCACGACGTAAGTTCTAGTGTCTACTTTAAGAAATTAAGGCCTTTAAATTTTGTGTTAATTTCTTAATATATTTAATAGCAGCAAAGTATATTTAGTCTAATTAACGTCTTCACCACGGAAATAGGCTACCGTAGTAGCTGAGGTACTAATTGCTACATTGATATTTAAGTTTAATTTCTTTTTATATTATCGTTCCAATATAAAGTACATTATTTAGATAATTAGAGTGACAAATCACTTTAGGAACTAAGGAACGGAATAATGAAGTAATTGGTAAAGTTAGTTTACCTCCAAAACATTAACGAGGATTGAAAACGTACCTGTGTCTTCATTATGTACCAAATTAATTAATATACCTATTCAACTGACCTCCAAAAACTTAACAACAGTTGGGAAATCCGAAATAGTTTTGCCTTCCAAATACACCGTTTAACAGAATTAACTGTAAATATTTCAGGCACTTGTCTAC
Organism: Pseudoips prasinana; assembly: GCA_951640165.1. Classification (NCBI taxonomy): domain Eukaryota; kingdom Metazoa; phylum Arthropoda; class Insecta; order Lepidoptera; family Nolidae; genus Pseudoips; species Pseudoips prasinana. The sequence goes on from OX621245.1 coordinate 19,741,532, forward strand.
TTCTATAATTGAGCAGCTTACATACTCACAGTAGTTCGTGAAAAGTACGAAAAACATTTTCGTAATCGGCATTTTTGGATGGGAAGGATACTTTGCTAAATAAATGTCTTCTTTTATCGATCGCACTATTATAATAATAAGAAAATATAAGTATTTCTTAACGTTTAATAAGTAATGGAATAACACCGCCAAGTCTATTATTCTGAATATATAATATTAATAAATTGAAAAAGGTCAGTAATACGTTGTTGTAGTTAAGTTTACTCATGTTAATCTATTTATTTCAAAATTATTTTGTTTATTCATATACAATTTTGCAGCCGTTTTGGAGTATATAGAGAACATGGATATGAACCACCCAAACGGTTTCACCAAAGCGGCTGAATTGATTTTGATGAAACTTTCAAACAATATATTAGCTCAAAGCCTTTAAGTTTGATAGCAGCTGGATATTTAATTTTTTATATTATAAATATAGGGTGAAATTACTGTGCTGTATTTCCACTACAAATAGTAGAACAACGTCTGTCGGGACAGTTAATATACTATATAAAGTGGCACTGGTTGCGTTTGAAATAAATTAAATAATGGACTGTATGTTAAAAGTACCTTTTTTTTTTGTTTTGTTAAGGCAGGGGGAATGTTAATGCATGCCACCCGCAAAAAGTGTCTGCGGGTGGGTATGTGGGACTCGCACCGACTAAACCTAACCTGCCGTGGACTTCTTCTGGCGCCTGATACGGAGAGCCCCGGAAACGCGGGTATGCTGCTCCGGTGCCCCCCTTTTGCGCCTTGTCCCAGATGGTCGGGACACGCATTCGGGGAGAGCTGTGGGTTGCCCTCCCCATTTGCCGACTCCTGCCAGTACGGCACAGCGACTGCGCCACAAACAGTTCGCTGTCTTCCCGGGGCTGCTTGCACGTGGCGGCAGTAGAGGACCCTTCTCATACTGCCACCGCAACCCCGAGGGGAGTAGGGCTAACGGCTGCCGCCGCCGCCCCGACGACGCCTTCTCCGTCTACGAGCGGGGTCGGCTCGTTCCCGATCCCGCTCGGCGGCCTCCTTCTGGAGCATGACTGCTTCGCAGAAGGAGACCACGGCGTCATGTTAATAGTACCTATATTAATTACCGCTTAAAACGTTGAATAAAAAAAAGATGTGCGATGACCGAGCATGTCTGCGGTTGCGGGTGGTACGGAACGTAGTGAAGTCAGGTTCGGTCCGTGCTCGTAGGCCGCCGACCGCGATGAATGTAGTGACACGTCGGGAAACACGACGGGAACCGATGGAGCCAGAACTGCCACTTTCGTATTCTACCAAACTAAACTCATTTAAATATCATTACATTTTCTCATTATAGGACGTATGAAAAGGAAGGGCCAATTTAAGTACTGGATTAGTTAAACTGCTTGTTCGGAGCACATAATTAGTAGGCGGATTTTCGAAACGAAACGCTCATACTCCATCAGTAACACCTAAATTAAATACATAGGAGCCAAGTTTTATATAAGTTTATTATTTATTGCACACAGACACATAACAAAAAAAAAAAAAATGATAGATATGCATATACGCTGATAAAGAATTATATTATACAATACTATATAAATATATACTTTATATCAATAATACAAAATATACATACTTAGTATTACGTTAGGAAGTATGACTTTATTATTCTTTTAAAAGATTCTAGGGACGGATCAGCGCGAGTAGAATGAGTGAGTTCCAAAGACACACACCACGGACAGTGAAAGGAGAACTGGAACTGTGTAAAGGAGTCCGGAGGAGAAGAGATATGGTTTAACGACGGGATTTTCATTTGGCGCAATATACCCAAAGCGTTTATAATGGTACGTAGGAGAATAAGGATTATGAAGGATCGAATAAAGTAAAGAGAGAATGTGGCCTACGAATTGGTAGCCAGCCATTCCAGCACTTGAGTCAAGAAATTCTGACTAATGATCGGACGAATAACAGACGTTCAGACGAATGGTCAGACTTCCGGAGACCCTAGATAAAGCGAATACACAAATTCTGTAGACGTTTAAGCTTATCCAGAAGTTCATTAGTGGCATTAAGATAACAGGCGTCACATAATTCAAACCTTAAGGGAAAAATCTAATTAAAAAAAAATACCTATGTAACTATTTAGGGCTACATATAGATACTAAGTGATTAATTATTGGTTTGGTATGTCAGTTCACTGCGGACTCATAAAACAGTATCCAAAGCTATTACATTGAATAAACATTTACCTGTTTGCATTTAGTTTGTATCAGACGCTTTTGGGTGTGGCTCCGTTTCGTTTCGAGTAGAAACAATTTAAAAACAAAGCTCTCGATCTTCTAAAATCATATTTGGGCAAAAGCATTCAGAAGATTGTTAAAAGTCGGTAAAAGATCTACGGGATACTGGTTTCCGTGTGTGTCCCACGGGGTTCAAATCCTGGTCCATTTTTGTTTTTTTTAATCTAAATTACCTACCGTACTTTTTGTTTTTTTTTAATACAAGGCAAAGTATGATAAGTCTGACGATTGAAAAGAAACTAACTTTTTACTGAATAAAATATATATGAAGATGACAAGACTAATAGAGGCTGGTCCATTTCTACTACGTGGAAACTGATCCTACCGAGACCATACAATGACGAAAGTCTTACAGTAAGCACCGAAATCATCAGATCATACCACACAGCTCGGCGCCTTCCTCAACTAGACTACGCTGATAATAATGATCCTTATAGATGATTTAGACCGACAGGAACTTTCACCCTATTGCACCAACCCTGTCGCAACGAGACTTGCACTACCTCTCACGTAATGCCAGACTAGACGTGACGTAATGCGGGTAGCATTTACCCTGAATATAATCTCCTGAAGAGGTCGAAGCTGTGGGCCAAATCCCACATAAAATTAATTGCGTGAGTTACCCGTTCCTATTTTTCACTATGTTTAACTATTTTTTAGTAAGCATATTTTACTCAAACAATACTTACAAGCTCTGCAGGACATAATGGTTTAAATAATACGTCACGTAAGTAGGTGGACGGAATTAATGTAAATATATTTGTAATCGATTACATATATGGAAAACTAAATAAACTAAGCAATGCTGCGAAAAACGCAGCGTGGGTAGGCCAAGGTGGACCGTAGACCTTGTGAGGGTCGCTGGAAGCCGCTAGATGCGAATAGCGCAGGACCTGCTGTTGAGGAGATCCTTGGAGGAGGCTTTTGTCTAGTAGTGGACGCCTTCATTTCGGCTGACTTGATGATTTATTTATTGCAAAATTCCATTAATTCAAGATCAACCCATCCCCGCTCCTTAAGCCCAGTCTAAATAAGATGACACCTCTCAATTAATTAATTAATAATTTTGATAAGATGACAACTTGACGGGCTTGGTAAATGTTTGCCTTGCACGTCACAAGTCGTGGGTTTGATTCCCACTCAGGACAGATATTTGTGTGCATGAACATTTTTGTTTGTCCTGAGTCTGGGTGAAGTATCTATGTAACATACTTGATTACAAAATAAAAGTTGTACCTACATCAGTTATCTGGTTCCATAGTACAAGCTCTGCTCTGTTTGGGATCATGGCCGAGTGTAGATAATGTCCCAGGATATTATTATTATTAAAAAGTGAAGTTTAGTCTGAACTACTCCTTCTATTCCTCCTCCGACCTCCGAAATTCTCATACAAAAGTAGCTCCAATTCCATAACATGAGATGAGTAAAAGAGAAAAGTTTCTATGTCGGTTAGGCTACTCTAGTCTTCATAGTATAGGGATATTATTCGTCGCAGAGTTCTGTGGACGTTAGTTGTTGTTGATTAGAGTATTTACAAACGCTGAATTTATGACACTAGAGGATACTTCAAAGAAATCAGTTATAGTAAAGCTTGGACGAGCTTGGAAGGTGACCTCCCTTCAGAACGAGTTAACGTTTGAATCTACACAATAGCATCTTAATACTCAAAAAATGCTTTATATAATGTAAGTTATGCCAGATTATAAAACGAACTATCCACTACTATTATCTAATTAGAACTTATAAATGTTTACCTATTTCGTTTCCCTCTTCATCGGTTCAAATTTGCGAATGCGGAACAAACAATTTAATAATTGCGATAATATATTAGGCCTTTGCAGGTAGAGCCTTAGCTTTATAGGTAGTGGGTTCCTACTAAGCTTACTAGAGCTGTGTCTTATCATTTTACGCAAAGCTGCCATACCTAACCACATTAATGGTTTTATAGTTTACCTAATCGCCTTACCGAGCCATAGTGGTGATATTTAAACAGACTCAAACAATTGTGAGCTTAGTGATAATAGGGATTCTTAATTACTGTTTGAGATGTGGTTAGGATGATTAAAGTAAATGCTACTGAGGCAAAAATAAGAAACATAAAATTATATAGGTACTATATACTATACTCAATAATTTTGTCATCAATTGTGATTAGTTATCTTAGTAGATAATTTTGTGTCTGTCCCAATGTATACTATATTTAAATCTATAATTATATTATAAAGAGGTAACGTTTGTGAGTTTGTAACGTTGTAAGGCGTAATCTCTAGATCTACAGAGCCATTTTTAAAAATTATTTCACCAATAGAAAGCTACGTTAATTTGGAGTGTCATAGGCTATGAAAAATTCCAAAATTAATGACGCATCTTTACTTAAACTAAAATAATGTAAGCCAAGTTGCGGGACATACGGGCAGGGACAAAAATATTTATAACTCGGAACGAAGTCCGCGTGCACTACTGGTCTATAATAAAATACGTAAATGAGCAATCACATAGCACGAATAATAATAATAATATCCTGGGACATTATTCAAATGGCCTACAGAGTAAGCGTGGCTAAATATAAATATTGTGGCTGTAATATAGGTGGCTAAATATAAAATTATAAAATGTGACATAAATTCAATTATTATTAATACACCTATTTATATACTTATGTTAATTTAATCATCTCCTTTTTTAATTTTACTGACGGCTAAAAGCTGTGACATGATATTTACTGTGTTGTAACAATTAATTAATATAAGCTATGCACTATGTGTTCCTATGTTCGCATGCCTTGAAGAGGCTAAATAGATTATAAGGACTACCCTATAATAAGACCTACATTGTAAACTCTATTTACTGTGAACTGTGAATAAATGAAAAAAATGAAAAATGAGTAATTCATATATACAGTATCAGATACACATACAGTATCAGTAAATCAAATAGTTTAAGGTTTATTAAAAAACAAAGTCAACACACTTCATATCTGTGTAAGTTTTATTTGTATCCCTAAGATCCACTTTCCTAGTCCTGGTTGTATGTAAAAAATAAGACTGTTTAGTTACTAGGGAGGGAGTTGACTGATTTTGATTTATGGCAAACTCATTAAAGTAACTAGATAAAAAACGTGAAATTATCGCTTTTAGCGTGGTATTGTGGGTGGGCAGATAATAACTCGCCTTTGAAATATAAATGTCATGTACACTAAAGATTTTCCGTGAAACTTTAAATTACTGTTGTACTTAATATACCAATAAATGTTCAAATTACGTTTTCATAGTTAATAAGCCGTGTGGTTTTCGACCTAGAAAGAATTACAGAGCCACCCCATGCCATACTGTGGGTGTCGTAAAACGCGACTAAGAGATAGCTACCACCTAATTGCGGTTAACTAACATGCCATGCGCGGTGACTATGGCAAACCCCTCCAAATGGCAACTTGGGGAAGGCCTAAGTCCAGCAGTGGAAGATATCAGGCTGATGATGATGACAATGATTATTATAATTTGTTTAAAGTACCAAGTATAGTACTTTATATATATTACAATGTAGTCTAGAGACTAATAAGTAATTTTATACTGGCAATGCTGCCAGTCTTCTGGGTACGTTCCCCGACAACGATGAGGATTTTTTTGACGCTGTTTAGATTTGGTTTATTTTATATCTATGTAGGTTTAATGTAGTTTTTAATTTTTATCTATATACCTTTAGGAACTATTAATTATTTTAGTGTTATTTATAAATAAATGTAATTTTATACTAACCTAAACTTCTACATAAACATAATTAATTCTAAGAATCAGTCCACCGACTTTCCTTAGTCATATTTGCTATGTGTTCTTTTTAATTACATTATTTCTATTACAAATTCACTAATCACGCCACTAGTTCATAGGGATTTGTTCTCTTTAATTTTATTAGGCGCTCCAACCAGTTGCTTGTACCTACTCGTACTAGTCCGGTACCGACCGGTGCGCTCAATCTAGAGATAGGTGACTGCAAATGTGTTCTGATGCCTAAGGATCTCTGAGGAGAACATTTGTTTTTTATTATTTACTGAGACAAATATATAACAACGTAAAATGGTTATTTGCTATACAAGAGTGCAAAGTTGCTTTTTAACAACGTGCTCAATTTTGATAACGGAGCAAGCGAAGGATCCTAAAATTGAATCACGAGCGCAGCGAGTAATCCAAAAATTAGAATGCTGAGCATTAGCGAGGAAATCTAAAGAGCACAAGGTGAAAATCTTTGCATTCGAGTGCAACACGTAACTTTTCATCACACCTCGGCGAGGAAATGACTAAATGCGAAAAAAAATCTTATTATAAATACTTTCAGTTCAGTTTAGGTATTCATTACTATATGATGATATTTAAGTATTGCAGGACGATCTTTAAATTATAACAAAATATAATACTTAGGTATAATTAGATAAACTTAAAGTAACGTTGCTACAGAATTAATTAATTAAAAAAGGTGTATGATAAATTCGGCACCATAGGGTTAAAAGTAAATAGGTTTAATTATATTTTGCATTCACAAACTTAGTGCACACGATGTTCTAAATTCAAATTTACTTTAACCACTAGAGGATAAAAACAACTTTTCAACTCAGATATCGAAGAGCAAAAATACTCTTTCCGAGATGGGGTGATGAAAACACATTTAGAGTACCACTTGAGCCTCTCGGGCTTGTGGGTGATACTTTACAAGTAGTTCTTGGTACTCACACAGGTAAATAATAATAATGATAATAATATGTCTTTATTCAGTAAGTACTTAATTCTAATAAACAATTTACATCTGTACCTGAACTATGCTTGATGCCTGTATCTCAGGCAACAGTGCTCATTCTCCAATCTATGCTGTTATACTGAACAATGACTAACAAAATTCACAATACCTATATTACATTTTAATAACCATTAAAGTTAAAAATTCCAAAAAAGAAAATAAACTAATTAAATTACTATATACCCATATATCCATGATATTCTTAAATAGAATGAGCTAATTATAATTGCTCTAGATGATAGAATTTTAATTTGTCTTTAATATTGTGCATAGTAATATTATTGTTAAACCATGTCGGATGCATATAAATCACCCAGATTTGAATTACTCTGATACTAGGGTTACCACCACTGACCATAATAATATGTATGAATGAATAAGCACTAAAATATTTAGATCACTTTTAGAAGCACAACTTGTGGGTTAGACTTCATAAATTAATATGCTTCATTTTAAATTTCATCAACACAAACTGTTCCTAGGAACCTGTACAATGTAACATGCATAATGCTAGTGAGATACTAAATTGTATTACAGCCGTACTAAGTATTAAATATATATTTAGGTCGTCCATTTAGTTTTATGTCGAGTATAACATGTTATCTCATAACGGATTTTACTGAGGCGGTTAGTAAGAAGACAATGGAATATAAAACGGAGCTGGGATCTTATTGGTTTATGTTTTGTGCTATACTGGAAGCATAAAGTAGTTTGTCTGAACTGTCTATATTATATTATCACACAATATTTGATGGTCAACCCTACTAAATACTTTATTTTTTAATTATTTTATGAAGGACTTTCGAAATTGTCACGTAATGGAATATCTTAAGACTCAACATTTTCAACAGAATATCAATTCAAATTCAATATGATATTTAAATAATATTATCTTGTTTAAGAATATAATATCTTTACCATTGTAATGTTAAACCAGAATACTATTATAAATTTGTAAAATAGGAGATAATTAAAAATAAATCAACATATATTTCAAGGATTGGCTATATAAATATCAAGTTTATCAAGGCAACACAGTTTCCACTTTTAAAAATATAGAACGCTGGCGCGCATGCATTCTTATGGCGGCTACAGACGTCAAAGATTGTCTTGAGTTATATTGTGTCTTCACTATAAACTTTATAACACTTTTTTCTCACAACAACGTCAGTATTTTTTGTAAATTGTACTAACTCTTACTTTATATATTGATTATGTTCTGATGTTGTGTACTGAATAAGTGTTTCCAATCTATATTTCTTGTAATATAAATTCAGGACTTCCTATTTACGTAACTACCCATATACTTATATGCATAAATGGTCAAATTAAAACCAATTCCAATATTGACGTTTAGGTTTTGGGGTACGAAAATATTAGATATAAATAGGCTAAATGTGATAGCGCTGCCAGAGGGGAAACATATTGCAAAAACTCAAGAAACCGACGTTTCCACGTATCTATTTGAATTTCACTAGTCCAGTGTCAAGAGCGCTCACCCACAACTCTGCCTGACGAGAATCAAATATTGACCTTACTTGTTCACTTCCCAACCTTTTATGTAGGCGTTATTTGCGCTTTCTATAAATAAAATTGACCATTTTCCTTGTGTCACACAGATTTTTGCGATAAACTGTTATTTTTTTATGAAATGGCTCTAAACGTGTCTCAGATTTTCTGCTACACGCCGATGGCGATGATAAAGCAGAAAGTTAAGTATTATATACATTGTACCCAAACGAGATTTAGCATACCATACATTTATGAAAGTAAAATTTTAGTTCTAAGTGGTTCATGGAAGATTTAGTTCATGGAATTGGCTACTTTTCCAGTTCTATTTAAGACTTATTATACATAAATATATATTGATTTCGTTATTGTATAACATTTTTTATGTTAGTCATGAGTAGAGTCTAGTCATGTTTTGTATTTTTAGTAATAAGAACTATATCTTTAATGAATCAAAAACCTTAGAAATAAACTATGTACAGTAATAAATTACATTCAACTCATCGTCCGCAAGTGAAAAGGTTGGGGCACCTCATTGTATTGCGAACCTAATACATTGGCCAAGGTAGATACCAGCCCTCGGGTCATCCGCAATTTTAATAAGACGTATGTAGATATCTTTATAAATATACATTCTTCTGAATCCCACGGGACCATCTCCACCCTAAACAGAAGATATAAATACATATTGATCGCCGTCACATAAATCAGCCGTAGGTCCTACTCATAGTACCTATACTATACAGAGTATTTACACATATGGCATCTCATATCAACGGTCGTCCACGAATCTAGGAACTAGTGTCAAGCTATGGGGTTTATTTTCATCGTTATGTGAATACCGTTCTGTTGCAATAAAATTAATGAAGCCATTTAGGGTGGCGGTGTTGCAAAAATCATCTCCAGGAAAGGGTTGGGTGACCTAAGCGGTCATTTCGATTCTGCAGTGACAGGGTTGGGAGATGCCCCTATCAAACCTAACGAAGAGAAGAAGAGAAACCATTAGACTAACTTAGTACTAAACGAACTTTAACATGATTTAAAAACTAAATTTTAAAGCCTGCATAATCACTCAAGCTGTTATTTATTAAGTATTGAGAAATATGACTTAAAATATGAGCTTCTTGTATTTGTTATAATGTTTTTTCCAATTCCGAAATCTTCAAATGACTGTCCTGAAAGTTCATAAAATGTCGCTTAAATACGAATTTCAGATTAATAACTTATTTTTAATTAAGTAGTCTATTTATAAACACACAAATATATATAATACCTGTAATGTATTTGCTGGCCAACATCGGTACACATACAACACGGGTATTATTGTCAGTTTTTCATTATTCTTAGTTATAGTATTTTTTTGTTTGTAATCAATGTATCGTTAACAATACTTGCCATAATGAGAACGACTTGCTCTTAGCTCAGTTTCTAAAAGTTGTTCTATATATTATTGAGAATGATTAAAGGGTATACAGATAGTGTTACCTATCTACCATCTCACTATGCCGGGTATTCGTACACGAGGCTGTCACGGGGTACACGCAGTGTATCATTAGAGCCTTGGGCGAGAGGAGATTTGTACAACAGCTGTAATATATAATGCGATAATGCCTTCATGTTTGATATAATGTCTTAGTAAACATTGGGATAAAACGACACCGCTAAAGCAGTATATTTTTCTATACAATAAAGTTTATCTATACTACCGAAATTGGTACGCATAGAAGAACAAAGAAAAACGGATTGGGTATACAAAATGTGATGTATAATAGTAGAATAAAAGGAACAATTTATATATATTGTTCCCAGTTCTATTTCACCCACAGATGGTATGATGACACGGTAAAGGTATGGAAGAGCGGAGTCTCATAAAACAAGCAAGTATTTGCTTAAAATGAGACTCTAAACACAATTCAATGTTTTTATTAATACTGTTTGTGACAGTAAACTAATTTGTATTTTAGTACCAAACTTTTTTGATGGCTTGTATTTCACTGCACGTTATTAAGTATTATCATCATACATATGATATGTGTGTAGTTTTCGGTCCAGCTTGGAAAATAGACATAAGAAATTGTTTAATGTTTAGCGTTCGAACGCATAATCTCAGACAGTGCTTCTGTGCTCCAAGCATTTAAAAAGCAACAACTTCAACAGTGGACTCCACATGGACTGCCTCGTGCAAAATAAAATGAAAATATCGCATCCGAGACCAAGATCGGAGCTCCCAGTTGATCCCTGGGTTAACACACTCCGGACCAGCTGGCAAAAGGGGTCGTAAACGGCCACTATGGGACCAAAACCACTAGTACTATATAGTACACTCTTTCACCAAATGAAAACATGGCTACGTGAGACCACACAGTAACTTGAAAAAGAGTGGATGGATCTAGAATCATATAGACAATCAAAATAAATGATAACATCACTCAACAAACGCCTATCGGACACAGAAAGGACCTACGTATGGTGATAGGCATCATTACCAGACACTGCACCCTAAACAAACTTCACTTCAGGATTGGCATCACAGGCAGCCACCTGTGTAGGGGCTGCATTGAATTTCAAGATCACCAGCACGTACTGCTACACTGCAATAGCCTTGCGTGCCAAGGGGCAACGTTCCTAAACGATCCAAAGACACCACAGGAAGGACTTAAGCCAAGCTTTTGAGGCCTCTTGGACTTGGACTGAATAGAATTGAAATGGCTTGACAAGAGAAATAAGTTCACCCACAATGGCCCAATCAAAAGGTTGACAGTGAATAAACTAATCGCCCAACTATGGGAACTGTACGCATCGTGAAAAGGTTCCTTACTGTGTCGCCCAGACCACCGTGGCCTAGGACGTGAATACCCATCACAGGAGGTGCTCTATTTGTACATATTACTTAATTTGTAATTGTTTTTAATAACAACTTAATGATGATAAAAATGGTGAAAAATATTTATTTTTTAATTTCGTTTTGAGTATGATCGGTAAGCAATATTTGATTGGTACTACAATACCACGAACCGGAAGACTCAGCGTGGGCAGGCCCTCTACAAGATGGACCGATGATCTTTTGCGGGTTGCTGGAAACAGCTGGATGCGAATAGCGCAAGACCGGCAATTGTGGAGATCTTTGGGGGAGGCCTTTTGATGATGACTACAATTTGGACTATCGTCTCTGATCTTACCTACTCGTAATACAGATTCTGTTAAATTTTTATAATTCTTTTTATCATAAAGACAAATATTCAGATTCATTTCTCTAATGTAGGAAATTAGGAAATTGAATTCTGAATTTCAAAAGCCATAAGTGTAGCAAGTTCAACTTACAGGCTAGAATTGAAGCCAGATTCTCAATGCTTTTCAAGTCACCAATATATCAAAACTCGGATGTTACATTCGAAATCGGGTGATATCGGTCGATACTCGAATAGCAAATATTTATTATTTGCAACTCAGTACGAACGTTGCAGATACGCTGATTCTCAATGTGTGTTTACATTTCCTATAGGTACTCACTTATATTAGGAGAAGTTATGCCAATATAAGACGCAGATGACATCGAGATTGTGTTATTTTTGGAAATAACATAAATAATGGGATATCTTCGACGTATTTCATAATTAGAGAGACGGATAAAGATGGAAAATGTATAATGAAACTGTTGAATAACTAGCTAGCTAGTTCAAGTACATATGTAGATAACAGTGAGTAGGTATAGTACAGTACAGTGAGAAGTAATTAACGACTGCCTCGTTGGTCTAGCGGTAGAATGTTCACCCGCAGAGAACGACGTCCTAGGATCAAATCGGGGCATCGGGCAATTGTTCAAGCTGCCCATTAGGCCTATGACGTGGCTTAACGACAGTTTCCTTATAGCTACAGCTGAAATCGACAGCTTCACGTACGCTCCGAAGTACGGAGACTCTCAGATATAAAGCCACTTTGGTGGTCACCCATCTATAGACTGACCGCAAGTCTAATGGCTTAACCTCGGCAATCACTTACGTACCAGCTATGCGATATAGTCTAATGACAAACTTATCATTTTATAAACCTAGGTAAGTCATAATATCACCCTCCAGATCGTTTAAGATATTCCTGGGATAACGGTGCTTAGGGGAAAGGATACGAACAGGGTCTATTTGACTGCCGCTACCGTTTAGACGCTTGCGTTATCAAATACTTGATAGTAGGCTATTGTAAATCAGTGTGAAGGTATTCATCGCAAGCGCATCACGGAACATCACATAAACCATCGCTATAGCGTTTTGAGTGGATAGAGAACTGGGACTTGCGTAGGTCAAAAATGGGCCAAATGCACGTCGTGTAAATTTTGACCTTGTTGGCGAGTAATTTTTATAGCGATGTTTCAGGAGGCAGTGAAATTGATCAAGATAGTATCTGAATTAAATTGACCCTTTAGTACAAGAACAATTCTCATTGGTAACTATTCATTAATTATTAATAATACTGATTCGGTGTGGAGTTAATCCTAATACAAACCAATTACAAATAAATTTTCATCAGCAGAACAAACACAGCAAGCTGCATATTTTGTAGATATACAAGTAGCCAGCAATGAAGGTCACCGGCAATCAAGCTGGTTCTTGGCTATGTCAGCGAGCTATTTTGACTCCCCGCAATGACCAAGCTGCGGCAATTAATTTCAAAATATTGACTCATGCGTTCGGGAATAGTATAGAATATAGGTCAATAAATACAGGTATGGAAGAAGTTGACGCCAAGCACTACCCGGTAGAATTTTTGGATTCCCTCAGCACACCCGGACTTCCAGCCCACAAAATAGTTTTAATAATCGGTGTACCAATAATTCTCCTCAGAAATGTATGTCCCCCCAAACTTTGTAACGGCACTCGGCTCAAAGTCACAAATCTGCAGCAAAACATTATCGAAGCTGAAATATTAACAGGCGGCGCCGGTGATATTGTTTTTATTCCAAGGATACCTATAATTCCTTAAAATTTTCCTTTCTCTTTCAAACCAGTACAATTCCCAGTCAGTCTCTGTTATGCCATGACGATTAATAAAGCTAGACATGATCCGTTGCGGGGATGGACCGAAGTATTGGATGCTTTTCCCATGGTCAACTATACGTAGCTCTTTCACGCGTAAACAACCCCAATAACGTTTTTGTGTACGCTCCAGATGGTTCCACAGTTAAAATAAAGAAGCACTAAATTAAATTAAAAAAGAAATTGTATCGGTATCCTCCCACAGCGCTTTAGACTAAAAAATACATTGTTAAGTTCCGACATCCACGCGAACGAAGTCGCGGGCACAGCTAGTATTATAATATGTTTATTTACTGTTACAATTACTTTATTATCTCATTGAATACTCAGGAAGCTAGAGAACAAAGTTATTGTATTCTTTTTAATAAATAAAATAAATAATAAAATACGAAATATATTACAGACCAAAAAACGTTCACTGAACTTCAATTTCTACACTATCAATTTTTTTGGTGTCTGTACAGCGTCAGATATCTGTAAATGCAAGTGTTCTGGGCCGGACATGTGGGCTGCCATCAATCACTTAGATATTGCGTATGCGTGACAGATCGGACGTACAGTTTCGGTTTTTAGAATTCCGACCAAACAAAAACTCTGTTAACGCAACCAACTGGCCAACGATTAGATGGAGCGTTATGTATCCATATTAACGTTAGTATTGTATAAAAATACTCTTATAAGTAATTAATTTGACTACCACGTTGGTCTAGCGTTAACGTGTTGATAATGAGGTCTTAGATTAAAATCCCGGGTTGGACTCAAAACGTAATGTTGCGATTTTTCTCCTAAGAAAAATTCTGAGTAATTAGCCCGGAGTCTAGAAGTGTTACACCGCGTGTTTCTAAAACCACCAGTCCTGTACCCAAACGAAATGCATAGAAAGTCCACCTGTTTGTGTGCATATACTTGTACACTATATGGTGCATAATATGTTCGGCGTAGATGGCTAGACCCCAATGAGACTGTCCGCTAATGCCAATTATTTGCAGTAGTAAACTTTCTACCCTTTAAACCAGAGGTGTTCATGTGTAATCCATGAGTTACATGAATACATCACATTAACCATTCATATCAATCACTCTAGTTTGGCACTTTACTCGGACCCTCTTTTTCGATAGTCGATGCCGTCCATCCCTACACCCTATTTTCGTTTTAAAAGTACAATACCTAAGTACTGGTTGAAAGGTATTACAGGCACAGTTATGTAATCTGTCTAGGGACCTGCTTAAGATTGAGTATAGTATCACAAATTTAAACCAATTATCGAACTAGCTGTGCCCCGCGGTTTAAACTGCGTTCTACTTTATAAATAATATATATAATACTTTATAGCTATGAAGTTATTTGGATATATATAAGCTACATTACTACAAAGTTTCATCAAGATCCGTTCAGTACTTTTTGCGTTAAAGGGTAACAAGATCCATACATACATACTCAAAAATTTTCGCATTATAATATTTGTAGGATGATTTAAAGCAAGCGAAGTTAACATTGCTTTATTGTGTTAAAAAATATTGCATTATTATTCTTATAATCATCGATAGCCGACTGTGAATTTTCTTTCCAATGTTTTTATAGTATTTATGGACATCAGCATGGTCCTTTCAAACGCATGAATTTTTGTGATATTTCACAGTGCTTCCCAGAAGTAAAATAATTACGAAGATAGAAGTCGTAGTAATACGACCTACGCTACGTTCTTTTGTGTTCTTTTTCTTTATGTGTGGCTCGATTAGAGGAAATTTCTCCGCCTACCAGTTTCGTACGGAGTATACTCCAGGTTATACTATTCTCAGGGTATCGCAAGCATCATACTTTATGGTAATCAGTTACGACTAAGTAGTTGGTGTGCTTGTTTGACGACTTGGTAGTATAAACTAAAATCGTGACGTTGTAAAATCATTGAAGTCGGAATTCGACGTCAATTACTTATCTTGTTTGATAGATTCGTTTCGAAATGAAAACATTAAATATCAGAATTTTGTGGCACAACTATTTACACGGAAAACAAACGACGTATTAAGAACATGATTATATAAAAACATATATGGTCCCCATACATATGTGGGAGATTAATTTAATGTTATAAACCTTAAAATGTTCAGTATCTTTTGCCTACTCAATATGTTTCGATATTAAGAATAGTAAACATATTTAGCCTGAATGGATGAATACAAATACATTATATTATTATACACAAATCAATTAATTATACTAATACTTATTTAGCTTTTTCTTCTGCTATGCATTTAGTTTCCTTTAAACATTAAATGTAGGTATGTTACGTTATGAATGAACAAGATATTTGTGAAACTAAAGCGCCCGTTAGAACCAGTTTACTATTTAGCCCTCCGAGCGTGCAATTGCAATGCGGGCTATTTATTTTAACAAAATACAATCAAACATCCTTGAGACTAACGAAGTTATAAATATTTAAAAATCATATTAGCTACAGAACGGTCTATACTAACATTTTCATACAAATAGTCCTCTGTTTTAATATACTTATCGTCTCTAGTCTATTGTTAGTTAGTTGTCTGGAACAGATCGCTGACTGCGATAAGGCCAGCTATTGAAAATGTTTTTATTTTAATTCTTTTCTTATAAATCATATATCTATGATGTGCAATAAAGAGTATTTATCTCATCTTATCATATAGTCTCTTGTAGTAATGCTATAGTATTTTCTGGCAGTCGTATTGCGAGAATGGGACAGATCGCCACTTTATCCGAGCCAAGAAATTAAACACGTTTTGATATTATTTTGAAATATATGTATTTTTATTAAGTTTGCTATCTTGAGTAAATTAATCAACAGCCCGAACCCCTATTTAGGAGTCCTAAAGCATTTTCATGTAGTCGTTTGATAGAAAGGTATGTAATTAATTTTAGTTAAAAATAGAATCATTGCGTACAAACCTTGTAACTGTCATTAAATGGGAACTTTTTAATAACTCGAACGATTTGATTTTATATTCATAAAATAGGCATAATTACTATTTTAATTAAAGGGAAATCAGATATACACGTAATATTTATAAAGTTAATAATAATAATATCCTGGGACATTATTCACACACGGCCATCTGATTCCAAACTAAGCAGAACTTGTACGATGGAAACCAGATAACTGATATACTACATATACTATTTTTTTTTGTAAATACATACTTATATAGATAATTTACACCCAGACTCAGTACAAACAGACATTTTCATGCACACAAATATCTGTCCCGGGTGGGAATCGAACCCACGACCTGCGGCGTGAAAGGCAGTGTATCTACCAACCACGCCAACTGGCTCGTCATAGTTAAAGAAATATATTGAATAGAACACACAATAATTACGATGCATTTTACTTTCTACTAATTGCATATTTAACTAAGTGAAGCTATTTCTTTTGGTGACCATACTGTAGAAGTATGAAACATTCTAATAATAAAAAGTAGAAACGATGTATCAAACTCGCGGTTTAACCTTCATTTTTTTCCGGTTGAATGCCCGTGCATAAACTAATTCAGACTGTAAACAGTTCACACATGGGCATAAAGCTGTGGTCATCCGGGATTGGGGACGACTGCCCTCATCAATCATTCTGATATTGCGTGACGCAACAACTTGGTCCGGCGACATTTCTCTTTACATGTTTATCGGGATTTTACCCGTTTTGTAGCCCCCATGAAGAATGAACGAGTGTCAAGTACTAATGGGTAGCCCAGTGTTAATTGTCTATTATATTCATATCTGGTTGTAAAAGTTAATCGGTACTGATGGACCTATCGCTGTGTCAACTTGTACTTTTGTATGTTTTACTACACTATGAACACAATTCAGATAAAATCTTCAGCATGAATAAATATTGATTGATTTATTTCTCATTAATATAGTTGTGTAGTTTGCTTATTTTAGATAGAAGTCTTATACAGCTGTTATAGTAAAAATATATATTATCATCATTCTGTAGTGATAATACAAAAATTTCTGTTAGTCAATTTTCATTATATATATATATATATATATATATATATTGTCCCTAGATATATATATATATATATCTAGGGACAATGTCACACAGATCATCCTAGCCCCAAACTAAGCAAAGCTTGTACCATGGGTACCAGGTGACGATATACATACTTATATAGATTGATAAATACTTATATACATAGAAAACATCCATGACTCGGAAACAAATATTCGTGCTCATCACACAATTTTTTGCACTTACCGGGCTTCGAACCCAGGACCACCAGCTTCGTAGGCAGCAGCACTACCAACGGATTGGATGAATGGTTAATGTGATGTATTCATGTAACTCATGGATTACACATGAACACCTCTGGTTTAAAGGGTAGAAAGTTTACTACTGCAAATAATTGGCATTAGCGGACAGTCTCATTGGGGTCTAGCCATCTACGCCGAACATATTATGCACCATATAGTGTACAAGTATATGCACACAAACAGGTGGACTTTCTATGCATTTCGTTTGGGTACAGGACTGGTGGTTTTAGAAACACGCGGTGTAACACTTCTAGACTCCGGGCTAATTACTCAGAATTTTTCTTAGGAGAAAAATCGCAACATTACGTTTTGAGTCCAACCCGGGATTTTAATCTAAGACCTCATTATCAACACGTTAACGCTAGACCAACGTGGTAGTCAAATTAATTACTTATAAGAGTATTTTTATACAATACTAACGTTAATATGGATACATAACGCTCCATCTAATCGTTGGCCAGTTGGTTGCGTTAACAGAGTTTTTGTTTGGTCGGAATTCTAAAAACCGAAACTGTACGTCCGATCTGTCACGCATACGCAATATCTAAGTGATTGATGGCAGCCCACATGTCCGGCCCAGAACACTTGCATTTACAGATATCTGACGCTGTACAGACACCAAAAAAATTGATAGTGTAGAAATTGAAGTTCAGTGAACGTTTTTTGGTCTGTAATATATTTCGTATTTTATTATTTATTTTATTTATTAAAAAGAATACAATAACTTTGTTCTCTAGCTTCCTGAGTATTCAATGAGATAATAAAGTAATTGTAACAGTAAATAAACATATTATAATACTAGCTGTGCCCGCGACTTCGTTCGCGTGGATGTCGGAACTAAACAATGTATTTTTTAGTCTAAAGCGCTGTGGGAGGATACCGATACAATTTATTTTTTAATTTAATTTAGTGCTTCTTTATTTTAACTGTGGAACCATCTGGAGCGTACACAAAAACGTTATTGGGGTTGTTTACGCGTGAAAGAGCTACGTATAGTTGACCATGGGAAAAGCATCCAATACTTCGGTCCATCCCCGCAACGGATAATGTCTAGCTTTATTAATCGTCATGGCATAACAGAGACTGACTGGGAATTGTACTGGTTTGAAAGAGAAAGGAAAATTTTAAGGAATTATAGGTATCCTTGGAATAAAAACAATATCACCGGCGCCGCCTGTTAATATTTCAGCTTCGATAATGTTTTGCTGCAGATTTGTGACTTTGAGCCGAGTGCCGTTACAAAGTTTGGGGGGACATACATTTCTGAGGAGAATTATTGGTACACCGATTATTAAAACTATTTTGTGGGCTGGAAGTCCGGGTGTGCTGAGGGAATCCAAAAATTCTACCGGGTAGTGCTTGGCGTCAACTTCTTCCATACCTGTATTTATTGACCTATATTCTATACTATTCCCGAACGCATGAGTCAATATTTTGAAATTAATTGCCGCAGCTTGGTCATTGCGGGGAGTCAAAATAGCTCGCTGACATAGCCAAGAACCAGCTTGATTGCCAATGTTTGTGGTATCTCCGTACACAGAAGAAATTAGCTCCAGCTGTGATGTAACGTAAGAGCAGAGATTACCAATCAATATAACTTTTCCATCTTCTTGTACGGGTTATGTGCCATCGCCTATTTTTTTTACAATAAATTGGCAAACTCCTGTGCATTTTCGCAGCCTCTGACTGATCAGGTTCCCTCCTATACTTATAACTATCTCTTGAATAGCCAATAAGGACCTGTTGTGACAAATTTTACGTACCTTGTCAGGAATTTCTCCATCAGTATTTAGTTGTACATGTCTCATAAAATCTTCAGAAAACTTGTCATGGTACTTTTGCCATAACTGGTTAGCACCCGATAACGCACAAAAGGTCAATAAGATGGCAAACAACTGTCGCAAGCTATGTGGACTATCGCTCACGCATCCTTCCGCTAGAGCGTCATCCCAATGCTGACCTCCATCTAATAAATTATGGCATGCTCGGTAAGCGTCCTGGTATGTGGGATGTTCAATATCATCCATTTTACGGAGCTCAGCTAAAGACGTAGGTCCTCGCACTACATGGACCAGACTGTGGGATGAACTCACACGTGAGCACGCCACGTGAACCTGCCCGCCTTCCTTAAGTTAATTTCAGCTAACTTGAGAGTTGGACTTTGCGATTTGTTGATGGTTATCGCGATTCACACTTTTATAGGGAACTACAGTATTTTAAACTGAAAAGGGAGATCATTTGGCACTAACGGAATACGTGACACGAACACTGTTTCTCCCTGGGCGGATCCAGGCATAATAGTAGCCTCTATAACACGATGCAAAGCTTTGACTTGAAGCCTAGTGCCGTTGCAAAGTTTAGGTGGCTTCATATCCTCAGAACCATTATAGGTATACCCACACGCAACTTACATAGGGGATGTATGTTGCGTGTGGGTATACCTATAATGGTTCTGAGGAATTCGAAATATTATTTGGAATATTATACGCCCTTAGGGGTGGAAATTTCTAAAATCCTGAAATACATATTTTTATTTTTAACGGAAAGGCCATACCAATTTTCATGCTTTTCACTTCTTTTTTAGTATAAGTTTCAATGCCTAAAGGCATTTCGGATTTTCATACAATCTTTCATTCTCTATTTTACCCCCTTAGGGTTAGTATTTCCAAAAACCCTTCCTTAGTGAATGCATACATCATAAAAGTACCTACCGGCAAAATTTCAAGTCTCTAACCCCAGCCGTTCAGGCTGTGCGTTGATATGTCAGTCAGTCAGTTTCCTCTTTTACATAGGTAGGTATATAGATTTGTGCTGAGAAAATTATGAGAGACAGGGTTAATTTACTACATTCAAATACATTCAATCGGACAGGCTCAATAAAATTCGAATAGTCTGTACATTCGCGTTACAAACGAATCGACAGCACAAACTTTCGATCGACTGACATTATAATTTAAAATTAAATTATAACAAATCCAACCTTGTACATAATTCAATTTGCCCAAAGAAAACAGAATATTTTAATAACCAATTTTGGACAACGACATACTTCTAGCCAACCAAGACCTTATTTCGAAACAATTCGGAACATTCATTTCCTAATATTAACACCGCGAGTCAAAAGCAATGCACAACGACATCTATCGAAACAAAATTCAACTATCAAGCACATCGATATCTATCGAAATAAAAATCAACTATCAATAATTTAAAATTAAATTATAATAAATCCAACCTTCTACATAATTCAATTTGCCCAAAGAAAACAGATTTTTTTAATAACCAATTTTGGACAACGACATACTTCTAGGCAACCAAGACCTTATTTCGAAAGTACATTCAAAACCCTACGTAATCATGCAATCAGCGAGTCAAAAGAAATGCACAACGACATCTATCGAAATAAAAATCAACTATCAACCTAGTTCATTCAGAAAAGAGATATCATAAGAAAAGAGATATCATAATATGCACAATGACATCTATCGGACAGTTAGGTAGCTCAACTATAAACATTAGTTCATCTTGAAGTAATGAAATGTGTGTTATTTTTCTCCATGATTACTTTAAAATCTAATATCTTTTGATAGACTGAACCGATTGCAATAAAACAAAAACTAAATGTTACCTCAAGTTACGCTCAATCGTTGTGTATAAAAGTTATCTACATTGCTTTAGTATATTTTACGTGATACCCGAACATATAAACAGACAAACAGACACACAGACAAACAGACAAAAATTCTAAAAAGGCTGGAAATGGGTTCTATTGGTTGTTCTTTAATACCCTGGCAATTTTTTTTGGATTTTCTTTTGATGTACAAAAATTATTTTTCTACAGATTTATTATATGTATAGATAAGTAGAATTACCTTAGAAACTTGAATAGTATGTTTTAAAAACATAAGGTTCAAGTGTAGACAAGATTTAAGAAAAAATATTAATAAGTACGGTGTTAAAAAAACCAGTGAAGAGTGGCTCCACTGGTTTTTAGCACCTAATTTTAATATGATATATTTTGAGAAAAATAATAAAATACGTGTTTTAGTTTGGTTTTAGTTGTATACTAGCTGTACCCCGCGTTAAATTTTATAAATTTAGCTACGAGGGAGGAGGTGTGATAATTTTATAAATTATCACAGCTCCTCCCTCGTAGGCGATAGCGTGATAATATGTAGC
Organism: Pseudoips prasinana; assembly: GCA_951640165.1. NCBI lineage: Eukaryota > Metazoa > Arthropoda > Insecta > Lepidoptera > Nolidae > Pseudoips > Pseudoips prasinana. The sequence continues at coordinate 19,763,634 of OX621245.1, forward strand.
CCATATATTGACCCGACCTCTTAATATTCATGCAGAATATGAAGCAAATCCATGCAGTACTTTTTGAGTTTAGCCCGGACGTACATACAGACAAACAGACAAAAATTCTAACAACTATATTTTTGGGTTCGGTATCGATTATAAATCAAGCCCCAAGTATGCTTTCAAAAAAATATTCAATGTACAGTTTGGACTTTCATACGATTTTATTATAGTTGTATATAATGAATCATATGAACTCAACGTTACTAAGTCAATACGTAATGACTAATTATTTCGGGCAAATTATTACAATTTTATATCGCTTATTTTACATTTTTCAAGTTTCTAGGTTTGCCACTGAACACTCATAGCAGTCAGACAAATGAAAAAATCAATTACTTGTCGATTTTAATCAATTAAGTGTGATTAATAGTTAATTTATCTGTTGAAGATCAAGGGTTATAACTCGGCTGGATTTTGTACCCGAAAAGTCGCAGATCCCATTTCCGGACTTTTTCAGTAATTTTAATGAAAAATCGAAGATTTATGTCGAGATCGGATTGGTTGACTACCGTAGGTGTGTTGGAGTTGTCATAAAAATCATCTTTGACGAGTTTTACGGAGGGAGAGTCAGATTAATCATTATTTTACTACTCATACTTTTAAGGATACTAAAAAAAATACATTAAAAAGTCTTCCTGTATAAACAGCATTTAATTCTATGTTCTGAATAAACCACTTTTTATGTTATGTTTTCTTTTTCAACTTTTTTCTGTTCCTACTTATAACGCTGAAAAACAAAAAATGAATTGAATATATTAAAGTCTTTAGCTCCCGAGTAAGTTAAATTAAAAATTCAGGGGACGGGGTAGTTACCTATTACAGTGTTTTGACCAAAAGTAGTTTTCTATTCATAATTTTACTGAACATAATGTGTATACATTTATTAAAATCCGTTTAAACTATCGTTAACTTTTTTTAATTTAGGTATTTTGTATCGTGTTCCACTGGGGCTTGAGTGAACATGGTGATTTGAAAATTTCTGAATAGATTTCAAACTTAAGTCGGCCGACGCAAAGAAAATATGTTTTAAATTATTTACAATTGATTCTCTCATATTTTTTTTGTAACGTATACAATTAGTACTTATTTTATAAAGGTTTTATTTACTTCTTTCAAATTGTGGTAATAGTTTATTATTCAATGCATTTATAAATATAATTATCACATTATGTTAAATAGTGGAAATTACAAAAAACTTAAGATTATAGTTAAGCTTAAGTTTCACTAAATAATAGCCACGTTGGTACACATAAGCCTCGTTTAAACATCCATTAAAGTTGAACAAAACTCAGTTTCATAAACAATTCATAACTATTAAAAGCTCTTTACTTCACATAGCGGTCAAAATTTAACGACATTGTAAATGGTTTTCAACTTTTTCAATACTTCTGAAATATTATATAGAAAATTAAAGAGGGATAGTAAAAACGACATCATACTTAATCATTTTATATTAAATATATGTTAATATATATAGATACTGAGGTTCTGGGTTCAAATTCCGGGTCGAGACAAAAAGAGATTTTGTGATTTATTCGTTAAAAGAAATTTGTCAGTATCAGCCCAAAGTCTGGGACTTGACGGTAATACGCTCCCGTCCCTCATAAAGCACGTAAAGCCGAATGTCCTGTACCTGATCTCTTTCCGGTCGTGTCGCTATTCGTCCCATCGGAACATGAGAGTGATTCAATAGAAAGTGCCCCTGTGTTTGCGCACTCACTTGTGGACTATAATATGTCCTGCGCACTTGGCTAGACTCCATTGAGACTGGCCGCCGCACTGTGATTCGCGTAGAACAAACTAGCTGGACAAAAACAACTCTTCAATTCCTAATAGTTAATTATTAAGATGAACTCATTAGCCCTATACATTAAGGAATACATCTATTAATTTTCGTAATTACCCTCATTAGGCCCGTCATTAAGGTAAGTATATAAAGTGTTGATAATTCAAAGTGCATTCATTTGCATTTTTACACCATATTGTTAACATTATTTTAAGTCACTAAAAGAAATTTGTGATAGTGTTTTTGTGATGGATTGTGTACATAAGGGTAAGTAGTTTTGTTTTAGTTAATTTTTATCACAGGATCTTCATTATTTAATTTTATTAAATTAAATGTTTCGATAAAAGTGGACTTTTTCACCCATATTTTTGAATTCAATAGTCAAAATATTACATGTCCACTCATGTCCACTCTGTAAAATCTATTTTATATGATTCTCACAAGTATCTAGTAGTAATTAGTAGAAAAAAATATTGCGAATTATTTGCACAACTAATTTTTTTCTTTTTTTTTCTTTAAACAGTTTTCACCGTCTCAAAAATGGACTTTTTTGAAGAATGGCTAAAACACCCGAAGGAAACGCGAAACGTGGAGCTCTTTCGGTTTATATCTTTGAGACATGACTTTGATGGTGTTACGGAGCAGTCCCTGAGAGACGTCAAGGTCATCATCTCAAAATATTCTTCAAAATTGGCTGAAAAGTGGAGCAGCTGTGCAAGAAATAGCAGCTGTGCAAAGAATAGCTACGAATAGAGATTTACTTAATATGTTATTGATAACATCTGACCCTGTAATAAATGGTTTAAGAGAAATTCCCCGGAAGAAAATAGGTTCATTCCCTATCGAAGTCCTAGATTTATTAGTTCAACCTAGCTTTAAGGAACAAAATGTTAATATAGTTTCTAGTTTTCATAGTTCTGCCACTCATGATCATGACTATTCAATGGATGATTCATCTGATGATAGTGATGATGAGTGATCGATTTAGTTTTTAAGTAGGTATTTTATGTATCTGATATTAGATTTTATAGTTACATTTATAGTTAAATTTATTTATAAAATTGTTTAAAAAAATATTGTGTTTTTATTTCACTATACCTGCTCAAACGACCAATGGACCTCAAATAGTATTATGACCCTTATATCTTTGCTTAATAACCTCATTTATAAATAAAAATCGAAACAAATAATATTGTCCAGCTAGCTTGTTCTACACGAACCACTGTGCGCCGTGGTCAAAATTCGGCCTGGAGGACATAATTATTACAGTATTAAGCTTTCCTAAATATTTGTCAAAAACAGTTACGAAATGTAAAACATGCAAATCTGCCATCACAAAGGTACACGAAACATTTGGCTTAAATCTAGAAAGGGAAAGCTGTCATGAATAGCTCTGAATAAATGGAACAAGACAATGGACCGTAATACAATTGCAATGAAAAGACGCGCGGGTCTGTGTGTTCTAGTTCCAAACAAGAGCGTGGCTTGGCTCCCAGGTGCACGAGTACAATACATGTTGCAGGCACGGGTAACAATGCGCAATGTGCCGCGGTGATTGCAACGTGCGCGTTGGCGACAGTCGTGCTAGATGCCACCACTTGACTGACAGTTGTTTAGTTCTGACATACCTCTAAATAGTTTCAGTTTGTACAACCTTTTATTTACCTCCCTCCACTTTTGGCGATGGCAATGAATAAATCTTGCAAGTACCAATATAGCAGTCTTTATATAACAATATAAATTGCAATATTTTAATGATAATATGAAATTATGCTTTTGGATGCTTGTGTAAGTTATGTGAAAATTCTATAAAACATATAGCTATCACCTCGAGATGGTGTGATATTGTAATCAGAATGCGAGTTCAAATTCGCTATAGAAAATCAATGAAAACGTTTCGAGTTAAGACGTGTTTGAATTGGCTTGACGATCTGATATTGTCTGGTTGAGTTAAAACTTACTTATTATTTGGGTGATAACAGTATCTTTATCGACAAAGCTGTAACCTTATGCCTTGTTTTCTGAAAGGCTTCTTCCGGAGGATGTAGGTGTTATTATAATCTCCTTAAGTAAGTTAGCAAGGGAATCCTAAATTTGATCTACCAGTGTGTATTGTTCGTAGCTTAACGGAGAGCGCTACCCCGGATTGGTAGATGGTGCTACAGTATAAGAGATTTTTATAGAGAATATTGAACTGAAAAATGATTATTCTAATTAAAATAAACGATTAAACCTACTTTTACACAAAAAATTCTTCACATAAAAACGTTAATGCAGATTTTACCATTCTGTCAATTTCTTTTATCTATTGCTTATGTTATATTAAAATTTGAAGGTTTTAGTTGTCGTTGTCAAGATTCCGCAATGGTTCTACAAAAACTACTCCTTTTTAGTCGTAAGCATAGGATTTCATTCCTTTTGAGAAACACAAACTTTCAATTTACCTTTAAAGTTTCTAGAAAACTTCTACAAAGTTCTACTCTAATTTGATAATTCCTTATGTAAGACGTGAGGACTCAGCACAAGGAATTTAGTATACATTTGATTGTAAACCTGTTGATTCCGGTCTTTACTTCTATATACTTTTATTATAAGCTACTAACTAGGGGTCGATATAAAAGCTTCAAGAAATAAAAGAATATGTGTTTTGTTGTTCTTTTCAACATAAAAAATACGCATATGTGTAAAATTGCCTGCCTCGTTGATAATGAGGTCAACCGTAGATGATGAGATCCTGTCTTCAGATCCCGGGACGGGCTAAAAAGTGAATTTGGGATTTTTCTGTTAAGAAAATTCCCAAATATTCTCAATATTTCCCGAAGTCTGGGAGTTGGCGGTATTTTTGCCCCGTGTCTCGGAGAGAACGAACCGTCGGTTCTCTAAGCATAGCTGTACCTGACCTCTATCCGGTCGTGTCACTATTCGTTCCGTCTGACCATGAGATGATGAACTATAAAGTACCCCTGTGTTTACGCACACACTTGAGCACTATAATATGTCTCACGCAGATAGCTAATCTCCATTAAGACGGGCCGAAAGAAAAACAAAAAAATAAAAAACCGATTGTTTATAAATATCTAATAGCTCAACATGATAACATTTCCGTTTAGTATCTCATTTTAAACGAAAACAGACGTCCTTATCCAAATAGGTATCTATTATTAAGTATGGCAAGTTTAATTGACTGCTGGTTCCATTAAGCAATGATATCTCCCTATACATATAAATCCAATAAAGTATCGTTTTAATACACAATTTCAACTCTACCCGACGAACCTCTGTTGTTGACTTAAACGCCAAACAACAATCGATACGAAGCGACTGTACCGTTAACTTGTTTCCAATCTCCGTTTAGAACTAAGGTGTTGCATAAATAGGGCTAAATTGGAATCCTAGGGCTAAATCCTCCGAATTTCAGCCACACGCTGAATGTTCGACGTATCCTCTGGGCATAAGGGGGAGTGGGGCTAACAGAGCAAAGTTATAAACTTCAGAGTAAGCACTGTCAGGCTCGACCGCCACGACTCGTACCGAATTCACATTGGGATTAAATTGGGCATTATGTCTGCTATATATGAATTAAATTTGTGCTATATCTATTTAGTACATCTGCATCGTTTAGGAATGTTTTAGGATATGGATTTATTCGTTTTCGTAATGGAATCGAATTAAGCCTATATTCGCGAGCATTAAGTTTCAGTTGTTAGTTTCCGGAGATAGTGATGACTTTAAAGAGATTTATTATTAAGGTCTATAAGTAGCAGAGATTGAAGAATTTAATTGAAATAATTTGAGAATAGGATGTACAATTTTGTTTTGTGTCGTAAAATAATATTAGGCTGAAACGAGTTTTTAAACTTCTATGTCCAGCATATACAGACGCCAGCACATCAACCCCAATCTGTCAAATTTCCCCAATTGAAAGTGAACCTTATGCTAAAGTGATAAAGTTGAAAATCTATAAAAGAAATTTGATAGATTGGGGTAGCTGGATGCGCTGGCGTCTGTAGATTTTAATATACCTACATTTCAGTAAATACTTCAGAAAAATAAAAACACTGAGCATTTGTTGTCATACTAAAGACTTCGTCCAATACTTTCAAAATCGACTCATAAAACCAACTTTTATAAGACGGAGATTTTAATTTCCAAGTTTATAATACCTATTTGCTTAATACATACCTACTTGAATGTTTTTAAAAAGTTCTTCTTCTCGGAGTAAAACACGTGGATCGAGTTTTAAAACTGTTCGCCAATTCTAGATTGCGCGTTCCACCAACTCGAACTTTATCTAACAGCTGATTGCGACTCTTTCTTCAGTAAAGTATCGTTGGAACCTTTCCTTTGCTTTTCCTTTATTTTTATTGTGACTTTAAAGAACTTTTCTTGGTTATACATAACTGATCGACTTCGTGATTACGTGTAAAAGGAAACTTTAATCGAGTCTGGTATCGATTTCGTGACAGTCCCGATTATTTTTAGGATTCGCCCACGTCAGTGGCAAGTTTTTGAGGCCTGAGACACAATGCGCGATAGGCGCTTTGATATAGTTTCTATTACTACTATTTAATTAGATGTAACATATAATTAATATACCTCAAGTTGTTCTTAATAATTCAGTTTAAAGTCGTAAATCTCGCGTTCAAAGGTGTAATATGATATGTTGAGGGGATTTTATATTTTTATTTGAACATGGGTTTTACGAAAAAAAATTACTGCAACTGAACCCGGTCCTGTAGATATTAATAACTATTAGTAAATACACACGCGCCAATTATCAAAATCTCTATTTATTTGTCTGTATCTGGCGAACCCCATCAGAATGTTCTAAATCTCCTTTCCGAATGAAATAATAATATATAAAACTAATGAAATTTGTGTAAAATATATTATTAAAATTGTATTTTTAAAATCAATAGTATTCGTTTTAACAAATTACTACCCAATTTCTCAATTATATTTAATACGGTGATTATAGAGTTATTAAAATATAATGATTCAAAAGTAAGACGGAAGCTTGTTTACATAAATGATCTTAAATTTACAATATAATTTAACACGCTGCAATATTGTTTAGTTCTAGAAGAAACTCTTATCATTCTTTGAAGTGATTTTCATTAACAATATTGACTTAATTCATACAAGAACCAAGTATCCAACGATTTTGACAATTGAATTTTATAGAGTTACTTCGTGAATAGCCGTATAGTTCTTTGTCCTCCCTTCCGGACCATCGACAATGCAATCGGGTACAAATGCAACTGAAAATTTCAAATTCACGGAAGAGTAGTAACGTCGTATTTACGCAGACGGAGGCAGGAGATATATAATTTATGCAGTGAAAATATATGTATTAAAACGCCGATGTAAGTATTTACAGCAAAACTTACAGCGCTTTTCTAATCCAATAAAGTTATAATATTTAAAGCTACTAAATATCATACATTGAACAGAGTTGAAATGTAATTAGTTACAATGTAATTACTCTACCATGAAAACGCTTTAAGCTATGTTCTGTTCTATGACAGTAATAGAAAAGAACATTGATTTTTTAGGACCACTAGACCAGGCGTCCAAAATTTACAATACTAGAGAAATCAAATAACCTTTAGATGGTGAGTTACATAAGCTTACAAATCAGTCACGGTCGAATGTTTTTCCTTATAGCAGGCAATACTTACCCTTACGAAGTACTAGCTTTTGTCTGCGGCTCCGCCAGAACGTATAACGATTTAGTTCTACAGATAGAGAAATAATCCTAAAGGTTGTAGCACCATAAACAGCAAAATTATAAAACACTAACTGTGACCCGCGTTAGACTTTATGAATTATAGCCAATTAGTTACTCGGATATATAAACTATATTACTACAAAGATTCACCAAAATCTGTTCGCTAGTATTTGCGTCAAAGAATGACAAACATACACTCTCACAAACTTTTGCCGTGATAATAAATAATGTGGTATTTTATATCTTCCAAGACCCAATGGTCTTAGAAGATATAAAATAATCGGTTATTATCAATTGTCTATTCAAACCTTTTCCCCCTGCGAAGCGTTGCTTGTCCACTGCCGAATTCAAACGTTATTTAAGTCCCATTACTGTTCTTATTCACGCTTTTATATCATTTTGAACATTATTTATATGACTTTATTGTTAGAATTCAAATCAACTCTTTACAACTTTTCTAAATTCGTAATTTATTCAGCACAATGAAGTCTTAAGTTAGTTATTTTTTATTATTAAAAATTGTTAGTACATTACATTTTTACGTATTTGCAAGTACCTACCTAATAGTAGCTTAAGTTAGAGAGCTTTGACAGTTCACTAGATTCCACACTAGGAGTCATGTTTACATTACAGGTATCGTGGAGACAAGTGTCTTCCCATAAAAAAAATATTAACCTAATTATGTTTCTAAGTTAACCTTAGTACAATAATCCTGCTCATACATAGGCTTTATTTAATGACCTACATAACATATTTTTTTTATTTTCTTTTTATGTCATAGGGCGACAAATGAGCAAGCGGGTCACCTGATGGTAAGTGATCACCGCCGCCAATGGACACTCGCAACACCAGAGGAGTCGCGGGTGCGATGCCGGCCTTTAAAAGAGTCCGGAAACAAGTGTCACTGACCCTTCCCTCAACCCCGATGAGCTCTGGCGACATTACTCACACGCCTTACAAACACAACATTAAAGTTATTAATGATATTATTATTAAGGAATGTCTTCTGTAAGGTGGAGGTACTTCCCCAGTCGGGCTGCTCTTTGAGCGAATGAACACTGTGCACTACCTCTCTTAACAACGTTTCGATAATTAACCTAATTTCTATTGCAAAGCACTATAAGTAAACTTTCACATTCAGTTTTATACGACGTAGGCAGTTCACTAACGATGACATTATTTGCGTGAATCGATAGACAGCAAGTTAGTTTGACTTGTAAACAATATGCATGGCCGGATTCATTAATGTTGAAGTTTTATCTTTATTGAAATTATTTTTATAATAGCGTAGTAGCTTTACATTTTTAGATATAAATTAGAATAAAATTTGCGTGTTTGTAAGAACGTTATGTGTGTGTTAGTGTTTATTTGTACAATTTATTGTGCAAATGGATTTATTACTATTGTTAATCAACGTAAGAAAAACTTGTGAGGTTGAAACCTATACTGTTTTCAATAATTTTTCAGCGTTGGTAGGTATTCAATTTGAGCGCAAACATACTAAAATAGTCAACATCATCATCATCAGTATATCAGCCTAATCAGCCATCAGCCACACAGCATAAATAGTCAACGATAGTGTACAATTTAGGTTAATTGCCTAGATGCAATTATTTTTGATAAAGTGAAAAAACATACTATTTATTTACAAGATTTACTGCACGTGTGGCGCAGCGGCTAGCACAGTCGCCTCGCCGCTTCGTGTCACAGGTTCAAGTCCCGCGCCGGACAACTATTTGTGTGATCCATAAATAGTTGTTCTGAGTGTGGAGGTAATTTGTGTCCGTCTATTATATGTTTGTAAAGTACCCCGCGAGACAGGGATTAGATTACCTAGTGCGGGCGTTGTCTAAAAAAAAAGAACTGGCTATTAAAGAAAGTGAGAAACAAAATGCGTCCTCGCGTTTCTATCTCCAGTGCCCCTACAGTAATAAACATAAACGTCACTCTGCCTCTTTCTATCTTTACTAACTTATATCTCCCTTTCAACTTCACGCATTCATCAACAACGAGTACAATTCTGTATTTGGTAGGATTTAACTGACTAAGCTAGTTAAATCCTACCAAATACAGAGTTGTACTCGTTGGTAATAATCACCTAATAATGATCACCTAGCTACTAACTTGAACTACGTCACCGTCACATAGTTCGTGTTTATTTTTGCTTAAATCCAAGTGGGTACTTGATGCAATTTGCATAGATACCCTGTAACGGCTACCTGCAAACGGTTTATGTTTAGTACAGGACAAACAAAGGGGAAACTTGGAAAGTGGCGAGAGATTGCTTTATGGTGCTAGTAATTTATGCTTAAGAAATCAACTGTTTTCTTCGTAAGATGTCTCTGAATTGAAATAATAAAGCGTATAAGTAGATTGGAGCCTATTCCATATATGCCACTGTAAATCTTACCCCACAGGAGTTACAATAGCAGGTTAAAGATAGATCTCAATTATTACCAAATAAACGTTTTCTATCAAGGTAGTCACAAATATATTCCAGTTGTAGAGTATTGTCAATATGTTAGGAATCTCTTCAGTCATGTTAGATCACCGTACGATTGGATTATGAGGTATCACGAGATATCATTTGACGACTGACCTGACGCATTTAGTAGTGACCCTGCCTTATCATCCAAACAATGTGACGTCAATCCACGTACAAAATAAAAATTATTTATGTTCGTGAATATATCTATTTGTCTTGGTCTGGATGTATTCTGTGTATTTTAAGTATGTATTTATAAAAAAAAAATTAATATGTAAATAAGTATTTCTAACCCTTGCCTAGTATTAGCTTTGCTTATTTTGGGCAAGATTCGACTATGTGATATCCTGAAAAATAAATAAAGAGCAAGGGATATGGCAACCCGCAGGCTCAAATGCATTCCCAAGAAATCACTTATGTTGTGCATTATCACAACATTTATCTTGCGCAGTTCCTTAAGATTTACTGTCGTAGCTGAAATTTGAGGGCAAATATTATTCAAATGTCTGAAACCATAATCTAATTGGAAAACCGCTAGTAGATTTATGAATGCAATTGTGCATACTGTTCAGTTGCAACAGTTCAGATGTATGGGAGTCTATTTTACTGTGGATGCTGTAGCAGCTAAGTCGTGCCGTTTTGTCTGCGAACAGTATAACGGTTGGGTCGTGTCCTTGTATAAATTAAAATGACGGATTGTGACGTCGCCACATCGTCCTTGTGAACGTCATTAGAATCTGAATGCATTGCAGTTCTGCACGCAATAGCACCATATCAGCTAAATTACGTTTCACTGCTGGACAAAGGCCTCCTCAAAGAATGGGGAGATATGCCATAATTGCCACGGTTCGCAGACTGGTTGGCGATCGCAGTTTGGTGGTCATAGTTCACAGAAAAACGCTGCTACCCGTTCTCTGGTAGGTCTTCCCTTGTGACGATTTCTACGACCCCCACGGGATGAGGTGAGGTGACGATATTCTACGCCGTCACCTCACCGTTTATATTAACATACTGCACGCAGTATATTAATACATGGGGTGTACATAACAATTTTCCTAAAAGGTTCTAGCTTTACCATACTTATAATTATACATATTATCTAATTTCTCATAGCATGTACCGATAATTATTGAGATAAATCATTTTCAACCCGACTATCTTAAGCTGTAAATTCTGATTGTGACTGTGCCTGTGTATATACATTTATGTTCGTTCTGTCTCCTGGCCTCTGTAATGTTCTAATATCATAATCACTCACTGAACTATGACCATTTACTTACGAGTATGGGCATATATACGGTGTAATATTGTACCCTTTTATGTTGCAAATTACATATTCACATCGTAACAGCAGAAAGAAATCCCCTGCTGAACAAAAGAAGAACTCCAAGATAATTCTTATATTCCTTATATTTTACTTTACTTTAATTTTTAATATGCTATAATTGCCAAGCTTAACGGGTCAGCGATCTCAGTATGATGGTCATACTTTTCAGAAAGAAGCTACTGCCCACCTTATGGTATATTCGGGTCGACTTCTACCCTTCCCCACGGGATGAGATTGGGTGATGATATTCTGATATTTTCCGCCATCACCACACAGCAAACAAATCATATATTCTAATACTCATTCACTATGAATTCTAATAGTCATACATTCAGAGCGAATGGCATTGCGTTATCATGTTATAATAATATAGCGTATAATTTAGAAATAAATTACATGACATGAAAATCATACATTAAGAATAATTAACAATATCTGTTATAATCATGTTTAGTATCATACAAAAGCTCTATTAAAGCTAATTAATACACAAATAAATAATATGATATACATTGTGAAATAAAAATACTTTCAAATTTAGAGGATTCGATTTTGAGACAATCATGCAAGTAGAATGCTCTGCCAATGAATGTATTCAGATAGAACTTAGAAGTGCAATCAATACCACGTCGATAAACTTTCGCATTCACAGTGTTTTAATAGCGTAGGCCGTAAAGGCCTTTTTGTAGTTTTGAATGTAAAATTTGTCTTTATTCAAAAGAAGAGTGAATAAACGTCTACTAAGAATGCGTTGCCCAAGATCGTATAATCGCTTTCCATCAGGTGGTAAGTATTAAAAAAAGTAAAATTTGGGAAATACTTTCAAACTTATAATACTTTCAAATATAGCCCCAAATAAACGATTTCTTCAAATAAAAACAAAAATAGATGTATGAAAGCACTCGAGTATGATAGAAAGATTTAGTAGAACTGCTGGGATAAAAGATTCTTGTAGGTGTAGTAAGAGGAAAAGACGGGGTGTAATTCTCATATGGACTCGCTGATAACATTGAACGTGCCTGGTTTTGCTAATACAATCGCGAATCATCGTCCTAGTCTTAAATGGCTTACGAACCATTTGAATTCAGTACAGAAATGTTTCTTTTTGTTATTTCAATAAGACTCATTTTGTTTCAAATTCGAAATTCGTGAAGTGAGGCAATATTGAGATATTTTCACAGAACTGTTGATTGTAGGCGTTTATAATAGGTAATAGCCCAACATAATAGTATTCGTTAGTATAATATGGAGCTCTTGGCGGAATTTTGTTTAAGGCGGCCAATCTTTACGGCGACTACCAAACGCCAGACATAATTATAGTCATGTACTCCGACGCTTTAACTTGACATCTTTCAACATCTTTCAAATGTATCATGCCATAAACCCTAGTAACACTTTATGGTCGGACTTGAAATCAAGGACATTATGTACGGTTGAACTCGCTCCCGCTAAGCCAACGAGGCTGACACATATATAATATACACCAAGTAAGTTAGAGCCTATCATTTGACCTAGATCATTGGTAGCAAGCCTTTGTACTTCTCAGACAGTTAGAGGTTGTCAAAGACTTCAGAATGGCTATTAAAGTTGTAAATGACTTTTATAAATACAAACATAAACTTTATATCAACGGTAAAGTGTATATATTTTTCTTTTTAATAAGGTTTTCCAGTTACAGTAATTTTGCCTACCGAACTGCCCGCCTACGAAGCTGGGGGTCCTGGGTTCGAATCCCGGTAAGTGTGGCTCGGCATATATTTGTGTGATACGCACGAATATTTGTTTCTGAGTTATGGATGTTGTCTATGCATATAAGTATTTATCTATCTATATAAGTATGTATATCGTCGCCTGGTACCCATAGTACTTACAAGCTTTCCTTAGTTTGGGGCTAGGATGATCTGTGTGACATTATCCCTAGATATTATTACTATTCCAAATTATTCATTTATCGTTCTTATTTTTAACATCTATAAAATTGAAACAAAAAAGAAAACAATAATATTTAAATAAATATGAAAAAAGTAGAGGTCCTCCAGCGGCGAGGTTTGACGCCCTAGACCGCAGGTGGTCAGGGCGATAGAGTAAGGAACCTTCTTACTACTATTATTATTTTTATGGTTTGATAAACTAAAGTGATGTGCCAGCATCTAGGAGAGGAAGCTACACGGCGGTAGTATGTGTGGGCCAGCTCACTCCATGCCCTCCATGCATTCAGGAGGCATGCACGGACAGAAGTGACATAAGACTAGTCCAAAGATCATCATTCGATATTCCAATTGTATTGTCATATCCTTATATTGTCAACCATTGTCATATCTACATTTACATATATAATTTTATCATGAATAAAACCAAATCAATACCTTTGTTATGTCTATATGTATAATCGCATCACGGTGGCCGAAGCTCAGGCAGGATAATATTATTGAGGCAAACTATATAAATAGACACAGTGAAAAAACATTACCATCAAAATTTTAAAGTAAGTTAAAGTCGATTAGACAGTACTGATTTATATAATATCTACAGCCATCTGCTCCCAAATTAAATAGAGCTTGTACTATTGAAATCAGATAACTGATATGCTACATATACTACTTTTCTTTTGTAAATACATACTTATATAGCTAACTAGCTGTGCCCCGCGGTTTTACTCGCATTAAACTTTATAAATGATAGCTTATGTGTTTATCCAGGGTGTCAGCTAACTCCATATCAAATTTTATTAAAATCGCTTCATCCTTTCAGACGTGTAGAAATAACAAAAATACACAGTCACACACTCACAAACTTTCGCCTTTATAATATTAGTAGGATTATAGGACAAACAGACATGCTCATTCACACAAATGTCTGCCCTGGGTGGGAATCGAACCCACGACCTGCTGCGTGAAAGGCAATCATTTACCAACCACGCCAACGGGCCCGTTAAAACTGATCGTGTTAAAAACATAATAAAATTATTTTTATTCCATCGTGTGTTACAAATCTAACTAATCTAACACTAATATTAAAAAGGCGAAAGTTTTTGGGAAGTGTGTGACTGTGTGAGTGACTATCTTTGTTCTTCACATCTCTAAACGACTGCAGCGATTTCACTAAAATTTGGTATGGAGTTAGCTGACACCCTGGATTAACACGTAGGCTATAATTTATAAAGTTTATCGTGGACAAAACCGCGGGGCATACATATTTCAGTAAGTATTCGCCAGAAATGATCTGGACTACTGAAATAATAATAGCATATCTTATTTACTTAACTACGTTCATCGAAGTACGTCATCTTAAAATACAATGCCATATAATATCGTAACGATTACACAACGCGACGGTTATGAGAGAACCTTATACTCGTAATACTAAGATTTTACAATATTTATTTGACATTTGCCCCCAGCATGTGGTGCCAGCCTAGACTGCGAAATATGAGATTCTGTGGTGTATATTATTACCTGAAATGTGCGGAAAGACATTATTGCCGAGGATAATATATATCTCTAGGTAGGTACAGCGTACAGTGTAGTGTCGTAAAGATATGTCACATTCAAAATATTGCTGCCGGGATGCGTCACGTTTGTGTTGTGTGTTTATAACTGTCGCAATTAAGGCCCAGAATTTAGTGCGCAGACATCTCGCCAGCACATTATGACTATTACTATAAGAGTTCTATATAATCATTGAACGCACTTTCAAAAATTTAAGTACTTTAAGCATCTTGTTCGATTAATGTATCAACATATTTAGACCAAGTTTTCATTTTGCAGGAATGATATCTAAATATGGAAAAACCTTATTTTTTAATACATTTAAGCTAATAATATGCGAATCAAAGACCACCACAGTAAAATCTTGGCAGTTACATTTCAATTGGTAAAAAAGATAGTCGTGTGTATATAATGTCCCAGAATATTATTTTTATTATAAAAAAATTATTTATTAACAACTTTAGGTTAAAGGTACCTATGCTAAATGTTCTTGTATAGGTAATATTCCCAGAATACTGGCAGCATTACCACGCTGTATGGCAATACCTATTTGTTGGGCAAAATATAAGCCAGCATTCTGGGACCGTGTTGCATTAACAAGGCGTGCAGCTATTTCCTTATACATAATTTTGACCGCTGGTCCCCACGGCCCTAATGTTTCCACCCCAAAAGGTACAAATATGTAACCGCTATCAAGTTATGTATTTTTATTATTAATTGTAATTTTATGAGGAAATGATGGGCACCCGACCAATCAATTATATAAACATTTAATCTAAATAGCTCGGGATGACCAAAGACATAAAATAGTTAAATAAATGAGCTGTAGGCCTATCGACATCCCAGGGCATCATAAGAATTACCTTTAAACGCGCTTCCATTTTATCAGGAGCTGTCAAAAATAAAATTATGTAATGAGTCGGCAAAAATATTTTATTTTTAATGTTGGTCAAAAAACGTTACTTGTCCACTAAATTAATATTATCTATTGTTACAAAGAAGTGTAAATCTGGATTAGTTATGTTTTCTTATGCTAACATAAGAAAATATAACTATCAAGTAATAATTCTAATGTTAATCGTAAAATAGAGACATATGGTTGATTTGTGCAAGGGTCGCAGGAAGCACAAGACCTGCCTATGTGGAGATCCTTGGGGGGTAGGCATTTGTCCAGCAGTGGACGTCTTTCGGCTTAGATGATGATGATGATTCTTAATTTTTAATTGTACAACGTCCAAACAACATCTCATTTAACATATACAAAAAATATAGCAAGCGCCAATTCTTAGAATTTTTACAGTACATTGTATCTAGTCCAAAAATGTTTATTTGTTATAAAAATATTAAAAAGCTAAATATAGGTATATTTTTCAGAGTTTTAGATAGAGATATTTGTCATAAGCAAATAACAAGAAGCAAATGCGGTACACTGTTTGTTCCGTTCTATTTTTGAGCACATATAAACAAAAGGCAAATTGAATGTATAAACTAAAGTTTTTAATAAAGGTGCTTGCTGCAAAATAAGCGAGCTGTGTTGTCTTATAGTGTAGGTAAGTATGCAAAAGCTCGACTATTAGAATTATGTACATTAGGAATGACTCTTAAAATATATGTATTGCTGCTATTTTTGCATCTTATGCAGCTAGTCTTCCATTTTATGAGGCTCTAATCTCGATATATCACACTGAAATTAACTTTTCTGGATTTTCCTTTTTTATTAAACAGTACTTGTGCGCCGTAGTTTCGCCCGGATTCAACTTTATAAATTATGGCCTATGTGTTATTCGTATATACATATTATAAGCTATATTACCACAAAGTTTCATCAAAATCCGTTCCGTAGCTTTTGCGTGAAAGAGTCACAAACATTCCTACTCACAAATTTTTGATTGAAACTCAAACGCAAACTCTGTAAACTGCCTAAACATTACCACGGAAATATTTTTCATTGCGTGCAATTGTTGATTGTTTGCCCCGGGAACGCGGGTATGCTGCTCTGGTGCCCCCTTTGGCGCCGTGTCCCATTTGTTCGGAACTCGTACCCTGGGAGGGCTCGGGATTGCCCGCCCCTATTAATAATATAATAATAATAACAATTTATTTTCAGATAAACATCCATAGTGTTAGTAACAATTTTTCTTAAACCTATGTTAGTACTCCTACTTCATGAGGACTCTTAAGAACTCCTTCATAATGCAGGAGTTATACTTCTCAGCAATGACTTTTAGGACGCCATTAGTGCTGCTCCGCAATCTAATAAGTAAAGAGGCAACCCGCTTACGAATAATGGCATGAAAGCCGTCCACTCTAGCTTCTGTAAACATGCTAGAGGCACTACAAAAGCGGGGCAGGCCTAATAGCATCCTAAAGCCATTGTTATACTGAACGCGCAGCACATTAAGCGACCTCTGGGTATACTTAACCCACAGGCTGCTCGTGTAGAACGTCTGACAGTATGCTATTGCCGGCTCCAGCCAGTCCGGCACAGCGACTGTGCCACAAATAGATCGCTATCTTCCCGGAGCTGCTTACACACGGCAGCAGTAAAGAACACTTCTCACACCGCAGCTGCGAGGGGGCCAATGTTGATCATGGCTTAGAAAAGTTGACTAGTGGCTAAGGAAATAAAGAAAAAGATTCTTTTCAGAGTTAGGCGTGATTAAAATAAATAATAAATATCACACAGCGTCCTTTGGCCCAAACTAAGTAAAGCTTGTACTATGGATATCAGTTAACCGATAAAATAGTTATTTACTTTTTTTGAAGATATACATACAATATATTGTAAAAATCCAGAAAGATAAATATATATGTTCATGAAGACAAATATTTATCACGTACAAAGATTCACGGGCCTGTTGGCGTGGTTGGCAAGTGCTTGCTTTTCACGCCGGAGGTCGTGGGTTCGATTCCCACCCAGGACAGATATTTGTGTGCATGAACATGTCTGTTTGTCCTGTGTCTGGGTGTAATTATCTATATAAGTATGTATTTACAGAAAAAAAGTAGTATATCAGTTATATGGTTTCCATCAGATGATCAGATGGCCGTGTGTGCATAATGTCCCAGGATATTATTGTTATTCAACCTGCAACCTTTAGATCTTATAGTCTAAAGGTTTCAGGTTACTCCCAATGAGTCATGGCGTTCGTCAAGATTGTAAGAAATGAAAAAGAATATTAATAAGAATAGAACCTATTGTTTACTTTTTTAAGATTGCACTTAATCTCCGTTCTCCGTGCAAAATAAATATGGCGCACACAAAGTTTCATGAAAATGTACTTTCAAGCTCGGATTGCTACAAACAACGGGACATAGTACTGGACTGAAATACTGCTGGAATCCATAGATGGCTCAGGGGATATTAGGTTTTGCCCATCAGCGTGCTAAGTTTTGTTTGTATAACACTTAATTTTTTTAACCCTTCCTTCCTAACTTTCATCATTAAAGATTTTCTTTATGATTATACATCTTCAGCTATTGTAATGTACTCCTAGCCGAATTACGGCCACGGCGGCCAGTCTCAACTGAGATTAGCCATCTGCGCGGGACATATTATAGTGCTCAAGTGTGTGCGCAAACACAGGAGCACTTTCTATTCCATTACTCTCATGATCGTATGGGACGCCTAGCTACACGACCGGAAAGAGGTCAGGCACAGGATCGTCGGCTTTGCGTGCTCTACGAGGCACGGCGGTATAATACCGCCAACTCGCAGACTTCGGGCTGATGCTGATAAATTTTTCATTTTACAAAAAAGTCCCAAAATCACTTTTGGCCCGACCCGGGGTTTGAACACGGGACCTCGTTATCTGCGGGTGAACACGCTACCGCTAGACCAACGAGGCAGTCAGTAGTCAGCTATCGTACCTATATATTAAAGTCAGCGTTAGCTGCTCTAGTAAAGAATAAATAAGGAGTTTCAATCAATTTCGTTTTATCCTTAGTTGAGCTCCACTCTATCTCATCGGATTTTCTTTCCTAGAAATCAAGCAATAACTATATTTCTAACACATTTATTTACTTACATAAACGCACGTATCCAACTTTTCCTTCACAAAAATATGGTTCTTATTTCAATAACCCTTTTTACTTTGTGCTTAGAAGATAGTCACACGAACTTCAAATCCATAGTAATATCATAATTCAGAAGGTATGTCTGCTTCTTTACGCCTCAACTACTGGAATTTGGAACTGAGGAAGTTTATAGTACGAAGTAATATTTGTCATATAATGAACATAAAGTCAATTTATTAGGTTTTCTAAAATGAATTTACACGCGAATGAAGGTTTTGGCTGACACGTTACGTTTACAAAAGCTAACACTGGAATTTAAAATGGGGTAGACAAAATAATCCTGGAATTAGAATGGAATTAGCGAGTACATCTTTTCTTATGTTCATTTAAGTATTCATTAAAATTATAATCTTTTACTTCCAATCACACGTAAATAAAATGCCGTTTCATTTGCACAATGTGGGTAATTATTGCAAATGTAGGGGTTAAAAACACATTTTGGCATTGTGTAAATTAAGGACTAGCATTGTTGAAAAACATATAATATTAATGACACTATATAATATATATATACATATATATATATATATATATATATAGGGACAATGTCACACAGATCATCCTAGCCCCAAACTAAGCAAAGCTTATACTATGGGTACCAGGCGACGATATACATACTTATATAGATAGATAAATACATAGAAAACATCCATGACTCAGAAGCAAATATTCGTGCTCATCACACAAATATTTGCACTTACCGGGATTCGAAGGATCGAGGACCACCAGCTTCGTAGGCAGGAGCACTACCAACTAGGCTACGGTGACCGTCAAGACATATAAATTGTTAACATAACATAAAATGTGTAACAAACATGTCTCCTAGCGACCCATAATCATAAGATACAAGTAAATTCTATAAATTAACAAATAACAAAAACTCTATTTCAGCAAAGGTAGCACAACCTCAAACACACTCGGCGAGAGCTTTATTTGATTTCTTAACTGTCATGGTATTTATAGTGAACTAAGAAACTATTTAAAAGAACCTTTCCCAATGAAACCTTACACACTTTTACTGCCTCATAAATTAAATTGAGAAGAGAATAGGCAAAATGTCCTTATATTTCAGCCATTCCTTTCTTGTTTTAATTGTTATGTGTATATCTTATGTGTATTTTTATGCTACAAACGAGATAATAATTTATCATCTTCATACTACGACTTTTCTACGAATTTCGTAGTATTTTATCCAGTTTATTCACCTGTGATATTTGTATCAGAATTCAGTAGCAGTAACTACTAAGCACTTCTTTTGTTCTTATTTAGAACCTAAATGTTAAGTGTAACTGTGAAAAGTGTTCATTGTAAATGTTAAGTATTTAATATACTTCTAGGAAGAATTATATTAAAGAACTTAACATTTACACTCTCAGTAATGATATTTTTTTCCATTCATTTTGACCGACACTGCCAAATTGTAATAAAAAACGTACAAGAGAAAAACGTATGTGCAAATACAATAAACATAAATTACTAATAATATTCAAAATCGCTCATGATTAATTTCAGGCCACAAAAACTTATCAGGCTTTGTAAACTTTTCAATGCGATCCTCAATCCTTAGCCAACACGAGCAAGGTCGAAATATTTTTACCAATGTTTTTAATTTTCTTCGTACTTTAATAAAAACTCTGAACGAACAATTTTGACAGTGAAAACTAATCACCTAAAGCCGTGTATATAATCCATTTTACGATACTGTCATATTGTAATGTAACAGTACATAAATTAATAATACAAACATACATATATATTACTACTTGTAAGATAAGTCTAATTGATTAATACTTCATGATTATACACCACACGTAATTAGCATATTACATTAGCAGATTTGTGATACTAATAATAAATAGTATTTCACATTAAGTAGCTTAAGCGGTCTTAGTTACACAAAGAGACAATAATTATATGAGACATAGAATATTATTATAATCAAACTGAATCCTGACGATAGAATGTTTTATTTCTTTTTCCATTGACTATTCTCATGGAAATTCTTTATTTTATTATTATCGAATGGAACCAAAATGAAAACTTTGAGCTAAATAGCATATATAATACATATATAGACTGGCATATTAGTCTGGTGGTTAGTGACTCTGACTGCTAAGACAGAAGTTGTGGGTTTGATCCCCACCCAGGACAGATATTTGTGTGCATGAACATGTCTGTTTATCCTGAGTCTGTGTGTAATTATCTATATAAGTATGTATTTATAAAAGAAAAGTAGTATATGTAGTAGGTATATCAGTTATCTGGTTTCCATAGTACAAGCTGTGTTTAGTTTGGGATCAGATGGCCGTGTCTAATTAATGTCCAAGGATATTATTATTATTATATTTAGAAATATATAAGAATGTTTGTCTGTTTTCTCGTTATCAAAGAACTGGCTTCGCCTAGTTTGGAATCAGATGGTGGCGTTTAAGTTGTCACAAGATATTATTTATATGTATTTGTTAATATACGTATAAATAATAGTACATACATATAAATATAAATACTAGTTACTATTAAATCGACATTACTGTATTGGGGTCCTAACCCTGTAAAAGTAGATGTCAGTTGGTGAAATAAAAAAAAATATTTAAAGCTTTAGCACAACGTCGTTTGTACAAGGCGGCTTTAATGCCAATGGCATTCTCTACCAGTCAAACTTAGGGTGATGCAGAGAAAAACTTGGTAAGTGCACTATAAACTTATGTCAGAAAGTAAAAAATCCTAAAATATTATACGAGTACTTACATTGACAAACGTTTGTAACAAATGGTCGCGAGTTTTCTTTTTAAAAGTAAAGCGACACTTTGTCTTCCTGATATCGGTGGAAAGAGCCTATTCCAGAGAAGAATGGACTGAAACGAAACATGAAGACTGGATAAAATCAGTACGGTGAAGAGGACATTGAAGAAGACGGTTGTGGGAAACTGAAGGTTTTTATTATGCTGGGTATGAAGATATTTAAATTGGCAAGTTAAATATTGAGAAAAGGAAGTAGAATCTAATAGGGAAACAGGGTGGTTAAGGCTCTTAAAGTTGAAAGCTGACGAATAGGCAACCACGTTAGCTGAACTCTAAAGCTGCTCACATGGTCATATTTACGAAGATTGCATATGAATCAAATGCAGTTATTCAGAAGTCGGTCGAGTTTATTGAGGTGATCTGCATTCAGGTCTAAGTAAAACATATTATCATAGTCAATAATAGGAAAAGTGAAGCCTGCACGAGCGTAAATTTTATTTTTACAGGGTGAAATTTTTTGCGGCAAAAGACGTACCACGTTTGTGACCCTCTGACATACACTAGTAATTTGGTTCTACCAACAAATTGTTGCGTCGATGTGCAAGCCAAGATTTTTTACTACTTTGATAATGGGAATAACTAAGTTATTAAGAATTACAGGTGGCAGATGATGATAGATCGCTTGTTAAGAGATTTATAAAGACCAAGATAAAGAGAGGAGAGAGAATAGCGCCTTGAGGGACACCAGTATCTAAATTGCACCAGTTCGATGAGGCTTCACTAACGTGTACTGACTGCTGGCGTTCTCAAAGATATGAGGAAAACAATAATAATTAAAGAATACACTATTACTTGAAACTAGATCTTTTCCATGGAATTTATTAATTGCTCCGCCACAATTCAGCGCAGGTAAAGTTCCGGGTATTTTCTAGGGTCAATAAAAAAATTAATCATGTGTAATTAAAATGTTTAGCTTTCTCTGCTGGTCATCCACCCGTGTGAAAGATAAATTTTATTTGTTTAAAATTCTGTGACTAATACATACTTTTAATTAAATGGAGTTACTCCTAGAATTAACCCTTTATGAAATCTTTTCGCTACAGGAATATGCAATTTTAAGTTTCTATTGAAAGTTAGCCGCATATTGCTTCTTGTATTCCAAACAAAACTATAAACTCTTATTTATTTTAAGTCTGCAATGCTAACGACAGTAGCTTAGCAAAAACTTTAGCAACTCAACTTTAAACTGTCAAAGTTTCGCAGAGTTTCTTCGGATATATTTATATTCATAAGGCAAAGTAGTTAAGTACAGTTGCTTCAATTACTATTCATTTTCTTGAAATCATAAAGGTACCTGCTGAAATATTTCGTATTAACAATCCGTATGACAGCAACTTATAAGTTCCATACCGAGGATGATTATTTGTGTAGGGTTAGAGGAACTTTTGGATTAGATATCGAAAGACTTTGAAGTTAGTTATAACTAATTTCCAAAGTTTCAATATGCTCAATACTCATGCATAATGAAATATTGTATACTTTTTATAAAATATATCAAGTTACGCGGTATGAAGTACATAATAATAATAAATCTAATACGGGGCTGTAGAAATACGAAAATGATTATTATGCCTTTTGTTGGTTTCATTGTGCATTATTATATGTACATGTGCTTATAATTAATCATATATAATTAACTACATGATTTAAGCATTGCACAATTATCATTCAATTATGTGTCAAACTTCGTCATTGAGACTATAATAATATAATATCCTGGGACATTATTCACACACGATCATCCCAAGCTAAGCAGAGCTCGTACTATGGAAACCAGATAACTGATATACTATATATACTAATTTTCTATTGTAAAAACATACTTATAAAGATAATTTACACCCAGACTCAGGACATACAGAGAGCCTTTAACGCGGCAAAAACTAGTATGTATTTACAATAGAAAATTAGTATATGTAGTATATCTACATATACAAATTTTCTATTGTAAATGCATACTTATATAGATAATTTACACCCAGACTCAGGACATACAGACATGTTCATGCACACAAATATCTGTCCCGGTTGGGAATCGAACCCACGACCTGCGGCGCAAAAGGCAGCGTATCTACCAACCACGCCAACACATAATACCTATAATTATACCTACTTTTTAATTTTTCTACTAGAGTATAATAAATACTGACCAAGGAGTTATTCTAACAATATTAAACTAAATAAGTATCTACGGCAGAGGCTTTCAGTTAGTCCAATCGAGGATTGGGGAGAGCATCCTAACGATACGAGTGTAAACTTAATGACAGAGTCTGGCACTAGTCCAAATGCCATTCATGATCTTCTTCAGACTTCTGCCAAAGCCTTAATCAAATAATTCAGAAACCCCACAAGAAGTGCCACCGTGATCTGTTCGCGGTGAACTTTCCTTCTTCAATCAAACCCTTGTGAGGGGAAAGAAAAGAATATTTGTGTGACCCTTACCTGATAGTTAAATTTAAGCGAGTATCTGGGGATTGTGCTTGATCGCGCTGTATTTGCTCTCGCGCGAAGTAGAATATCCCTTACCATCAGAGTAAAAATTTACACGACGTGCATTCGGTCCATTGCGAGTCTGGTGTTTGCGCACGCTGCTACTCAATTTCTATTCTAAGAAGAAGAAATTCTAAGAAAATAAGACTACTAATTATACGTTTTAACATTTTGTTTGAAATTGAGTGATCACCAGCTTATTGGCCTGTCAAGAGCGAGTAAATCCTTATTTGATACTTTGTTCCAAGAGCCACTACATCTGTTTTTGCTTTTAAAATAAGTTCCTAACAAAATAACTAATCTACAGGAGAATAATAATGAATTTTCAGAATTAATGATTCGTTGGGACACGAAAGTTGGAGGCTTCATCTGTTGTGCTAAAATTGGATATTTAATCCTTACATACATGTGTGACATGTGGATCCCTGGGGTGAAGTCTGTATCATTTGGCTACACCACGAATAATTGATGAACTAAGGGACAGTGATTTTTAAGCTCGGCTCGTTTATAATGTATACAGTGTATGAAGTAACTTGAAATGATATAATTTTAAATAGAGATTAAGTACTACGAAAATAACCCATACATTTTACACAATAAAGGTTTTCTAAAAATATATAATTCGTAGCCGTTGTTTTATACTTTTGGATTATATATTTAATCAAATAAAACTCATACAACAAGTCGATTACCTACAGATTTTTTATTACACTACCTAAAAAATAAAGTCCAATGAAAAACACAGAAAGTTTTCTGTTATATAACAATTCTTTTGAATAGAATATAGATAAGTGGAAACCAGTATGGGTTCAGGCAAAGCAAACGTACTAGATATCAATTATATCACTGAAAATGGTAATTGTTCCTAGTGTAAACCTTGATCTTATAACATCAATATTCCGTTTATTGATAAGGTTTACTTATATAAAATACATTACTTATATAAAAAACAAAAAGTAGTAACTGAGGAGAGAGGAGAAAAGGGATACATATCTACGAAGAAATCTTGAGGCAGGGGTTCCACTGTCTTAAATAATATTGAATATCTTTTTGGACTTTGCTGTAAATACGATAGTAAAATCTCAGTCTGATATGTATACATATATGAGACCGTAATTGTTTTGTTACACTTTTTTTTGACTTTTACTAACCCTTTAGTCTAATGGTTAATAACCCTGTCTGCTAAACCAGAGGTAAAAATAAATAAAATAAAATAAAAAAGGTTTTTATTCACGTAGACTTTAAAAAAGCGCTTGTAAATAGTCAGAACATGTTTGTAGTAATATAGTTGTATACATTAGATATTATTTCTAGTAACATAGATATTTAGGTACATCTTGTATGAAAACATTTATAAAATTTATTTTATTACAGAAATGATATTTAGCTAGCTCGTATCAAGTTATTGTCAAGAGATTATGTTTAATTATCTAGTTTAAGTCTAATATTTTTACTACATATTGTCAATGGTCCTGTCTATATTAAAGGTATTATTATTACGACGGACCTTGTGTTAATAACGACGGTCGCGCTTTAATGCTACCACCGGATCCAATGCGCCCCAACTGAGAAGACCCAGCGAAACAAACTCAGTGGGTTCATCTACTACCGGTTTCAACACGACCCAGTTGAGACGGTCCGGCGAAACATACTCAAGCGGGCATGAACACGGGATTTGGTCCAATTAGAGTAATTATTTAGTAGGCAAACACAATATATGCTCGATCGGTTGTCTGAATGCTTATTATTTTAGATTATATTTAGGTATACAAAAGAAAATCTTCGAAACAATAACATTATTCATTTTGAGACAGAGTCAATAATTTTAAATTAATTATATGATAGCAATCATTTACAGATAGCGGGTTACCTCTTTATGCGGTGCTGCAGTGAAAGCTAGCAGGATAATTGCAAAGGTTATGACAAATGTAGATAAGCATGAAACGCTCGTATGAAAACAACAGGATGTACATAGTCCTGACAAAATACTAAAACTCCTTATAATACGAGCAGATTGTACCGTGTTGCCTAATTTCCTACAATATTGCACGCTGGAATTAAATTGACACAATAAAGGATTCGTGTAGATTTTCACTAAACTATGTCTGATGAAAATGCAATGGTATAGAATGAGAATGCAACCAAAACAAAGCCCCCTGTATTATCTTAGTTGCATTCTCATATTACTAGAATCTCATGTAAACTGGAAATGCTATAACCACCAGATTCCTGACGTGTATTGTTCAGCAGTCATTGTACTGATACATGTTTGCGGAAACTTTAATTAAATTTATGAAGGCTTTGGCTAGTATAGGGTGGCGGCTACCTATACGAACCGAAAGCCTTCATAAATACCTGAAGAAGCTCGTTAGAGGTCTGACAATAGCCAAGTAAATATTTATTCCGGATATTTGAAGTTTGTACTGCTCGGGATAAAAATGCTGTTTGAACGTGTGAAGAAACTTAATCATCGCAAACGAGGTTCAAAGACTTTTTGTGGACAGAAAATAGTAACAAAATGAAAAACTAGCTCCACATGAAGCTACTCAATTTAAATGTATATAATATAAAATTCTCGTGTCACAATGTTAGTTACCTTACTCCTCCGAAACAGCTTTACTGATTTTTACCAAATTTTATATGCATATTCAGTAGGTCTGAAAATCGACTACTATCTATTTTTCATACCCCTAAGTGATAAGGGTTGTTCACACTTAACATTTTTTTTTAATTTTTGGACAACATTTTTCGTTTTTATTTTTCTATAATGTGGCATTAAAAATACATACAACCCTAAATTTTTACCCTTTTATCACCAACCTTTTTTTTTAATAGCGATTTTAATATTTAATTGTTCTACTGAGTTCTTTTTTGTACATTTGATTGAGTCCATGTATGATTTTCATTGAGGTTTCGGGTTTTATTTCTATTGTTAAGGCTGTACAGCGTTTGCTGGGACAGCTAATTTTATAATATTTATAATATTTTAAATGTTCATGAAACTCTTTGTCTTAAATTTTCTGTTTTGCGCGCAATCAATGGCTTTCTTCAATTTCATTTCCTTTCCTATTCTTTTTCTATTTACTCTATTTGACCTGTACTTGTATATTTATATCTTTTACATTTTGTTGCGGTTTTGCATTGAAGTGAAACGATAAAATTGTGTGTTAGGTAGCAGCCTCTCAAGAATGTACAGAAACCAATGCTCTTAGAGACGTATTTTTATCGTGTTGCTCACTTAGATTCTAATTCCAAGAACAACAAGGTGTTTTTCAGCGTTTTTGATTTGTAAATTTTTGATGATATTCAATATTTCAAACAATTGTTACAAAACTATATGATGGAAGCGCTCCTAGCCCGGTTGCTAGGCAACTTGTTTTAAGGCCATGTTGTCATTACGCATAGCGTCTCATGTTATACACTTTCTTTTTAATAGTTTCTTTAATAATGTGGAAAATGATAAGTTGCCTAACATTGAGAACATTAATTACCTCATAGAGCATTGTAGATGGAAAAAGGAACAAAAGGAAAAGTCAAAAATGTACATTAAATTTTTTTTTAAAGTATACTTGGGGCTATATAGCTTTTAAAATGTTTGTCTGTATGCACGTCTGGGCTAAACTTAAAAGTACTGCATGGATTTATTTCAAATTTTGCATGAATATTACTAAGAGGTGGGTCAAAATACAGGCTACCCGCTACATATTATCACACTATCACCTACGGGGGAGGAGCTTCGTTAATTTATAAAAATTAACGCGGGTAAAACCACGGGGCACAGCTAGTGGCTTTATATTTATTATTCTTAGTCTGCCTCAAGTAGTAATATAATAAATTACAATTGAGCATTATAGTGCGTAGTACCTATACTTTACGTATGATTTTTTCATGGACATCTCGCTGTCGGTCAGTTTTTTCTTGATAATTTCTAAGCTCTGCTTGATTGCAACATTGTTTAATAACGGTTGCACGTCAAAACTCACCATTATTTCAACTGGTTCCAATCGAAGGGTATTTAAAATTTGGACAATATGCCGCGAGTCTTTCACAAAGGTTAACAATAAACGTTACTCGCGTTAATACCCGTTAACAATGTTATATAATTATGATACGCTAAAGTTTAAGTGTATATGAAAACAATAAGTTATTGGCAGGACTATAATGGTCAGATGTCGGGCCCGTTCTTTTATTATAAAAGAAGTTTTCACTAAATAAAGACTCTAAAAAAGAATTTACCAAAAGTTAGTACAAATACTAAACAAAGTATTAGGTGCTACGCATGTACCTTTTCAGAATTATTAGTACCAAAAAATATTGTTCTGATTATACAAATTAATTTTATTATAAGAAATTCGTAATTTGTTAATCAAACAGAACCTTGCAAAACAAAAGCTTTCAACGTCAACAGTAATTATCATTTTGTTCAATGAATATTATTATCTCTTGATAACATAATATAAACTCTTAGCAGCCAATAAACAACACTACATTAATTAAGGACATTATTTGGTACTCCAACTATAAATGTTCAAAGTTAACGAAATTACAGAGTATAACTTGTAGATTAATTTGTACATTAATCTTTTTGAACTGCCTAATGTATGGTAATATGACTCTATAGTTTTAAATCATCGTTTCTTGTCCTGACAGTTTTATCGGCATTTTATAACGCCTAGAAATCTAGAAAAATCTGGCTAAAATGCTGGACTGTTACTCGTATTAGCAGCAAGGAAGTGCATTAAAATATATACCTTCCAATAAATACCATTGCCATCAGCTATGCGTTCGAGATTTACATTAAGTGATTGGAAAAATGTGGGAAACCGGCTGCTTGGTTGGTTTAACAGTAGCGTTCAACTGCAGATCGCAGATTAGCGAGGGTTCAAATCCTTGGTCGGATAAAAAGGTTTTATTGGTATTTTTTAATGGAAAAAATCGATCGATAGAAGCCCAAAGTCAGGAAGTTGATGAGGGAGTTGGTCGTCCAACCTGAACTTTGTCTAGTGTTGTCAGCTAGCTCGTCCTATATGAACATAAAATTAGATAATAAAGATTGCACCTGTTTGTGAGCACTAAAAAATGACCCGTGCAGATGGCTTGACTCCATTGAGGCTGCCGCCAAGTCAAGAAATTTGTGCAGAATATCTTTATTATTTACTAGCTGTGCCCTGCGATTTTACACGCGTTAAACTTATAAATTATAACTTATGTGTTAATTGAGGGTATCAGCTAACTTCATACAAAATTTTAATAAAATCGCGCCAGCCGTTTAGACGTGAAGAAGTCACATACACACTCACACACTTACAAACTTTCGCTTTTATAATATTCGTGTGATATATCCCTGCAAAAGTCGTCATATGATCGGAAACCTTTATTATTTATTATTAGTATCCTTGACTTTGCTGTTTGATTTTCTACCTAAAAAGTTAAAGTTGCTTATACGAGTGCCAAAGTCCCACAAATATCTTTCAAATAGGTTTTCTTTAAATTAAACTTTAATAATGTTATTTCAGAATAATAATATCATAAATTAATTTGATTATTGTTGTCATGATTGTAATACAAGTATTGTCAATGTAATTTATGATTTCTTATGTGTTATTTGTACGTATTTCATACAAGTCTGGCTCTGTTAAAGGTGAAAACTCATATTCAGTCAAACTCGCAGAGGCAAGTAATAGTTTAAGATATTTTAAAATAATTTATGTGTGTAGTGTTACTACACTACACACATAAATTATATTATTTATTCATGACTAAGAATATTTAATAGAATATTTAACATTGTAATAAGTCCATGTAACTACGTAACAGTTTGTTGGCGGCAACCAGTACAACCATCCTTTTTTTTTTTTTGATAAGGCAGGGGGAATGCCTTCGTATGTCACCCGCAAAAAGTGACTTGCACCGACTAAACCTACCTACCGTGGACTTCTCTTGGCCCCTGATGGGGGAGTCCCGGCAACGCGGCATAGCTATACAGATACTAAGCTATTTTATCGAATTATACTTATTAAAAACAAGGCAGGACAAGTTTAAATGCATTATTTCAAGCCCCGTAGAAATTTACTTCGTAAATTACTACACAATATTGACGGTGTAAAAAACAAAGCGTATACACGGATGTAATGTGTGAAGGACACACTTAACTACATATATCAGAAGATGAACTGAAAAATAATTGAGGTAAAATGTGTGCAATATCCAAACAATATGGGCAGGCCTGTTGGCGCGGTTGGCAAATGCTTGCTTTTCACGTCGGAGGTCGTGGGTTCGATTCCCACCCAGGACAGATATTTGTATGCATGAACATGACTGTTTGTCCTGCGTCTGGGTGTAATTATCTATATAAGTATGTATCTACAAAAGAAAAGTAGAATATGTAGTAGGTATATCAGTTATCTGGTTTCCATAGTACAAGCTCTGCTTAGTTTGGGATCAGATGGCCGTGTGTAAATAATGTCCCGGAATATTATTATTATTAATGCCAGTTAAATCTTGAATCATTAATTCCAACCAGTTAGAATAGTTCTGCTTAATTTAAAATAGGTTTAAATGCCTTAACAATTATGAAGTAGACCTGTTGCCGCAGAACATTCTACCCCTCTATAAGGAACATTTAATTCATCGCACAAGGATGCTAGACTACAAATAAGGTCGCAAAAAGGCTAAAAAAGGTGTTTTCTGATACTAAATACTTTTTAAAACTATAACAGGCACTAGATTGCCGTAAATAAAAAATAGTTAACCGTTCCTCACACACTGTTTTTACGTCTAACACTTAACCGCTCCTCCTGAATAGTAAGAATCTTTTAAAGCAGTTTTTCATTGTGACAATGTTCCATTTATTCTTTGCTGATTCTCGGACAGCTGGCAAGCATCTTTCTTTTATCTACTAGATAAGTACAACAAGACTTCTTATTACAAAACTGTGACCTTAATTAGACCTATACGTGTTTTTTTTTAATTATTGTCATCATCATCATCATGCCGAAAGACGTCCACTGCTGGACAAAGGCCTCCCCCAAAGATCTCCACAATTGCCGGCCTTGCGCTATTCGCATCCAGCAGTTTCCAGCGACCCGCACAAGATCATCGGTCCATCTTGTAGGGGGCCTGCCCACGCTGCGTCTTCCGGTTCGTGGTCGCCACTCGAGAACCTTTCTGCCCCAACGGCCGTCGGATCTACGAGCTATGTGCCCCGCCCACTGCCACTTCAGTTTTGCAATTTTTCGGGCTATGTCGGTGACTTTGGTTCGCCTGCGGATTTGGAAATTGCTGATTCGATCCCGTAGGGAAACTCCGAGCATAGCCCTGTCCATTGCTCCTTGGGTGACCTTGAGCCTTCTAATAAAGCCCATAGTGAGCGACCACTTACAATTAATTGTCATAGGCACTAGGAATGGTCTGGACAGCTACTAACTAGTGTTTTTTGTAGATATTTGAGCGGCCTGTTGGTCTAATGCTTAGTGACTCTGGCTGCTAAGCCGGAGGTCGTGAGTTCAGTCCCCACCCATAACAAATATTTGTGTGATGAGTACGATTATTAGTTCTGTGTCTTGGTGTTATTTATCTATAATAATGTATGTATATAAACATTTATAAGTATAATCCTGGAACATTATTCACATACGGCCTTCTGAGCCCAAACTAAACCACATAACTGCTATACTACACATACTACTTTTCTTTTGTAAATACATACCTATATAGATAATCACACCCAGGCTCAGGACAAACAGACATGTTCATGTACTCATCTGTCCAGGGTGGGGATCGAACCCACGACCTGCGACGTGAATGGCAAGTATTTACCAACCATATATAACAAACTTCCGGAAAGCGTAAGAAAGCTAAATGACATGGAATTTATTAGGACCCTGTACAATTGGTTAAGTGACAGATGTTTTTATACAACAGATGAATTTCTTAAATATAAGTTTTAAAATTTGACATGCTTGTTATACTCTTTTAATGTTTTTACTTTATTATTTTGTATCGTCTTTTTTTGTTTGACATTTTATTTGTTTTAAATTATTAATATTATAGTTGACATTGTTTAAAATTTTTGCACGACATATCTATGTTAAATATAGTTGGATAAGTTTAAAATGTACCTAACAACCCTGTACCTATATGTTAGCAAATAAATATTTCATTCATTCATTCACGCCAACCGGCGCATATATGTTATCAGTTGTCTGATTGCCATAGTACAGGTTCTGTCTAGTTTGGCATGAGATGGCAGTATGTTATTTGTCCCAATATATTTACATATATTTTCTTCCAGTAGACACTGAAAGAAACTACACAGTAAAAGGTAGTTAATTACTCAGACTTCATAAAATTCGATTCAAGACAAACCTTGAAATAGTTCGTTATTGATATAAACAAAATAGTCCTAATATTTGTCTCGGTGAATATTATGTTTATGTAACATCGTGTAGGTATAGACGCCAGCACATCAAGTCACGCCAATCTGTCAAATTTCTCCGATTGAAAGTGAACCTTATGCTTATGTGATAAAGTTGAAAATCTACAAAAGAAATTAAGTATTTTATGATAACTATTTTATTAGTAAATACAACGAATTACTGCTACTAAATGATAAGGCTAAATTGTACCTACTCGTATTGTCTCAACATTTATCATACTTCTGTATTGTTATTTTACTCTTCTGTATTAATTTTCATTATTATTATTGCTATTTAAATATTTATGAAGTTTGTAGTTATTTTGGTGTTAATTACACCAAAATAAATATCTTGGGACAACTATGACATTGCCATTTGATCCTAAACTAGGCAGAGTCTGTACTATGGCAACCAGAAAACAGATAACCATACATATATATTGTTAAATACATATATACTATAGATAAAGTACACCCAGCCAGACACAGAACAAATAATCGTGCTGCTCCCCCAATTTTTTACATATGTGGGGATAGAACCCATGACGTCTGGTTTAGCAGTCAGGGGCACTAACCGCTAGACCAACAAGCCAGTTAAAAATGATCCCTTATTTTCGCTATTTTGACTTTTCTTATTGTTCAGACATAAAAACATCTGACCAACACTTGATGAATCAAACCGTGCTGTTTATGCTAGATGTGTTGTGTTTAGGCTCTATGTTACGTTTTAATGAGATCTAATAAAAAAAATGTAGTAAAAATATTAGACTTAAACTAGATAACTAAACATAATCTCTTGACAATAACTTGATACGAGCTAGCTAAACATCATTGCTATAATAAAATAAATTTTATAAATGTTTTCATACAATGTGTACCTAAATATCTATGTTACTAGAAATAATAATGTATACAACTATATTACTACAAACATATTCTGACTATTTACAATAATAAAATAAAAACCTTTTTTATTTTATTTTTATTTTAATAAATCTATATTTTATTGATTAGAATTTTAACTAGGCTTAACAGAAATAATTATTTTCATTCATTTTCCCTTACTATTTTTTTTTATTACTATTTTTCCAAAGGTAGTCCAAAGGTTTAGTTTAGGCCACAAAATATTACCCTACGAAGTTTTAGTCCATAAATTTTTTAACTAGTTTGTGATTTGTATCAAAACCAGTTTCATATTTTATTTTTTCTTTAGAAAACTTACAGCTAGAATACAAGTGAAACATAGTATAAAAGCTGAAGGGCAATTCGAGTTTTCACAGATATACAAAACTGTATTTAAGGGAACCATAGCATATTTATTTATAAGACGTAAATCATCGACATTTCACAAAATAAAATATCCAACATAAAATCTACGAATTACTAACAAAGTAATAAAATGAAAATATAAAAACATATTTAAACTTGTTCAGTTATAATGGATGAAAACAACAACAGACAGCTGATGTCCCAAAGGGTGTTTTTGCGTGTTGCTTTTAGTTAATTCTGAAAACTACCTTAATCAAAGGTATGTCTTTGAAAAGTTTTACAAAGTTATGAACTATATAATGACACGTCGTTATCTTTTTTTGGTAAGGAATTCACACAAAGATTCCATTACAAATTTAAATTCCATGAACGTTTTATAATCTCTTCATTGTTTAGAATATGGCAGGAATAGAACATTTATAATACCTATATAACAATGAGACTAAATAAAAGTCATTTCAAATAAATAACAACGAATAAAAAAACATTAAGAATTAAACATTTAATTTCATCATTATTTACTTATTCTTTAGTAGCTTTAGTTAAATTATCACTGGAGTTTTTCTGTTAGTTAGTAACACACATATTTAAATGATAAGTAAATTACTTACTTTTTCAATGAACAGAAGATGATAAAATTGACACGACACTATCATAAGTTCAATGTTCCTTTTTTAACAATACAACACGTCACCATTATGTCCAAAAAGTTTATAAAGTGTTCTAAAACAACGCATATTAAAAAAGTTTATTAACAGTTCGTTCCACGTGGCCGACGAGAGCGCGGGAAATCGGAATGTTTAGCGCAAATTTCGCCCTCCCGCGAGACCACCATCCCTTGCAGTGCCCCACAACATACTGACAACTGTCACCGTCACCGGGCACCCGGCCGCCGCCGTTTTGCTCGCTTTTACTATGGACGCTTTTCCTCTTTTGCCCTATCTTGCTTTAACGAAAATTTATATACACACAGAAATGTACGTACACACATGGACGGCAACTTAGTTCGAGTCGTCGAGATTCTCCTTATAAAGTACCGCTGTGTGTAGTGAATATGTGCGAGTGGCTCGTAGACGACGCATCTTCATGGTAACGTGCCGATGCGTTGGTGCACACAATTACAGGTGTTTAGATGGAATTTGAAACATAATTGAATGGTATAAGGTTCTGATTCCTATATTTGACTCCAGTATCGTTCATTGAGAGACAGCGCTAAAGCAGAATTGCGCATGTCCGTTATCAATCTTATGATCGTGAAACTACGAAAACTATTGCCATCCTTATTTTCTTTAAGTTTTCGGCAAACAGTGTAATCTAAGCATTAGAAATACGGGGTTGTCGTAACTCTTTTTATTTTGAACTTTATTTAATAAGTTATAAGTATTCAAACATGAGGTAGCAACGTCTCTGTATATTACTTTTCGTTTGGTTGAACTCTGAGATATTTTATGAGTCATAAAGTCGGGCGTCATGATAAGAACAAAGCAACTTTTAAATTAAGTTTAAATAAATTTTTACATCAGGTGTATATATTTTATGATATTCACCTTATAATATATTTAAGGCGTACGTGTTTTACTAGATGGTAAATATTTAAGAAAGTATCTGCCAGTCAATCATTACTAGGCGAAAATGAAGAAGATATTCATACAAAATAACGAAAGGAGCTCCGAAAAACATGGTGAATATTTCATGGCTTCGTGTTTCAAGTACCTTCATAACAGTATATACAATAGCTGGAACTAAGCTCTTTACACGAAACTTGTCAACTCGAACTAGTCGCAGACGAAACAAAGGAATAGCAAAAAATTATTTCCTTAATACTGGAAATGATATTATCTGTGAGATAAGGATGTAAGTGTATGAGTGAAGTACACTTTCTGAGGAGGGCGTTTATACAAAGCTATGAATAACAATTTACTAAAGAGCCAGGAGCAAACACTTGAGCGTAGAAGTTTGTTTCCAAGTGCCCAAACTCACGAACAATACCGACACGACGAGCTACGAATGATGAATTAAACCCAAATGTAATGAAACACAACCACTCGGTAAAATACTTATATCGTAGATTTTTATTACGTTCCCCTTCTTTAATACTTTATGTTTATGTAACATTTTTGTTACAGTAATATGCTTTGTAGTTTGGATAAAGTTTTTATGTTTACAATTCTCAATTTACTTTATTTTATATGAGACCAATTCAACCTTTTGTGTTGACACCGACACACACACACACAAGAAGAGAGATAATATAAACGGTATGTCTATGTTTTGTGTATTTCCGTGCTATTTATTAATGTTTACAAACTGATTTTCCAATATTAATGAAGCTTTTTTCTTATCTGAATGCTTTACTTCATGAATATCCGTCAGAGACTTGAAAATTTTGTCTATATCTTGTAATAAATTATATTTTTAAACTTATAGTCGTGCCGGAGTGTCATGTTCAGTATTTAAACTAGAATGGACTGAAAAATTAAATATGACATTGTAGTGTTACCGTCACTCCTGAACTTTAATAGGGTCATTGAGAAATTTCCAGACTTATGCATTCATGCAGCGTAGTTGCAGCTTGTCGTATTATTCCTGTAGCCGGCGGGCGTCCCACAGTTCCTTTGTTCAACCGATTGTAACTTGTCAGATATGAGCAATTACTAATGACAAAGGTGCACTTTATTTTATTGTCCGTGAATTTTTTTATCTACACTCGCGAGCAACCAAATCGACTCAAGCCTAGACGGCGCACATATACATTGATTTTCCTAAAACGATAAATGGTAATTACAAAAGTGATATGTCATTCGAAAGCTGAAGAATTAGGCTTTCAATTAACATCAATACCTTAAAAAAAACTAAGCGCTGATTTATTGACACATTTTAATTGGCCGTCAGCGTAAATTACCTCTTTAGGAATCCACGACTTGCGCTACCTGCTCCCGCTATAAAACCCCCCACTTCCGGTTTATCTTATCAGTTGCTTGTTACAGGTTGACCGGTACACATCTCCGTAAATTGCATTCCTTGTTTTCGCTAACCCATGGATACCACACCAGAAGAAGCCGCTCAAGTTGTTGCCTTGTTGCAACAAGGGTTAAGTCAGCGAGCAATCGCTGCCCAGCTCCACTTGAGCCAGTCTTCTGTATCCCGAGTATACAGACGGTTCCAAGAGACTGGTGCCTTCAATCGGAGACCAAGAACGAGCCGCCACCGGTGCACTTCAGAGAGAGACGACCGCTTCATTGTCTCAACCTCGCTGCGCAATCGACACCTTACGGGCGTTGATGTGCAGCAAGAACTGAGACGTGTACGACAAGTGGTTGTCAGCAAGTGGACAGTGAGAAGACGCTTGAAGGAAGCCAACTTGACGCCAAAAAGACCTGCGACGGGCCCTAAGTTGACTGCAGGCCACCGACAAGCGCGCCTTCAATTTGCTCGAGAGCATCTCAATTGGAGCGTTGCGCAATGGCGATCGGTCCTGTTTACTGATGAGTGCAGAATGTGTCTGCATGGCAGTGACAGGAGAGGCCGAGTCTACAGGCGTCCGGGAGAACGATTTGCCCAATGTTGTTTCGCTGAAACAGTGGCATATGGCGGCGGTTCCTGCATGATGTGGGCTGGTATCTCTTTAGAGGGAAAAACCGAACTTGTTTTCGTGCCTGGGGGCGGTGGAGGAGGCGGGCTAACAGCTGATCGGTACATCACCGACATTCTACTGGATCATGTTGTGCCCTACGCAGGGTTTGTCGGTGAAGACTTCGTGTTAATGCACGACAATGCCCGCTGCCACACGGCACGAGTCACTCGACAGTTTCTGCAAGAGGTCGAATTACGCACGATGGACTGGCCTGCGCTCAGTCCTGACATGAATCCCATCGAGCACTTATGGGACGAGCTTAAAAGAAGAGTTCGGGCCAGAAATCCAGTCCCTTCAAGCGTAGACGAGCTAAAGACAGCATTATTAGAGGAGTGGGACGGCATTCCTCAAGAAAATGTCAAAAAATTGATAAGGTCCATGAAAAACAGACTGCGGGATGTAATTAGGGCTAGAGGGGGCAATACGAAATACTGATTTAAATAAAATAATTTTATTTTTAATTTTTTTTGTTTAATTTGTCAAATACGAGACACATACCCTTTTTCCTAAATTCCCGTTTTTCCTACTCTTGCATTCAGACATCATTTATTTCAAAAATGATGGATGGATTTCAATGATAATGATATCAAATTAAAGCTGACATCTTAAGCTTTCGAATGACATATCATTTTAATAATTTCCATTCATGATTTTAGTTGTATCAATGTATGTGTGCGCCGACAAGGCTTGAGTCGATTTGGTTGCTCGCGAGTGTATTTCGTCCTCTAACTTGTTTAGTCGCTTACGTTTGTCTTTATTTTTTCAGTAACTAGCTTTTATCCGCGGCTTCGTTCGCGTCATATTTCAGGTGTAGTATTTATGATTGTATTAAACATACCCTATAACTTTATCTATATCTGCGATAACATGTGTGATAAATTTCATTATGATCGGTTAAGAAGAGAATGAGTTAAAGTATCACCCAAATATTATAAAGGCGAAAGTCTATGAGCGTGTATGTTTGTTTCTTCTTCACGTTCAAACGGCTGGAGTGATTTTAATAAAATATGTAATAAAAATAATTTATAAAGTTTAACGCGGGTAAAACCGCGGGGCATAGCTAGTAACAAATAACTCAATTTTACAATTATAATATTAGTTTCTTAGGATATAGGAATAGGATTTTCTTCATATTTACTTCACTCTTCATGTCATATAAATATCAAGAGAAATTGTTAGATCTCTTTCCACTTTGATGTAGTTTTTTTATAAACTTACAGATTTATAAGACAGACTATGGCGTTTTAGATAGATAGAAATGTTCAATTTAGTGTACTTTGCAAAATAAAAAT
Source organism: Pseudoips prasinana (assembly GCA_951640165.1). Classification (NCBI taxonomy): domain Eukaryota; kingdom Metazoa; phylum Arthropoda; class Insecta; order Lepidoptera; family Nolidae; genus Pseudoips; species Pseudoips prasinana. The sequence goes on from OX621245.1 coordinate 19,802,476, forward strand.
ACATATGTATATACACATATGTATTTTTACAAGCTACCCCAATCTATCAAATTTCTCCAATTGAAAGTGAACCTTATGCTCAAGTCATAAAGTTGAAAATCTATAAAAAAATTGACAGATTGGGGTAGCTGGATGTGCTGGCGTCTGTACATATGGGAGTCTTATTGCATAGCAGGGATCTCTTCCAGAAAATATATATATATATAATAATATGAACCTACATATAAATTTACACCAAATATAAAAGGAGGAGATTTTAAAATAGTAAGAATACAAGTTAATTATTTAAAGAGAGAAATATTATTTCAGCAATGCATTCTTAAATGTTTTAATAAATGAACGTGTCTTAAGGTGGCAGGACATTTCACTAACGAGCCACTTGAACAGAAAGCAAAGTTTTGACAGTCGAGTTATAAATGGTGTAAATAACCCATAAATTAAGGAAATTTATATATATAGATGAAGGATTTTGCATTCAAACCTAATTTAAGTTTTTTTTCTAAATGTATCTTCCTATTCTAATATTGAATCAGAGTTATTTGGAAACTAGAAATACTATTTTAATGATGCGACTTGATACTCTTTTCTTAAATCCGAACTCATTTCTGACACGTTACAGTTTTCATCAATCATGGCCGAATTTAAAAGAATTTGTATAAAAACTTTATCCGAAATATGAAATTGTTACCATTTCCCTCGTGAAGCACTGGTATGGTTAAACCACCGGCGACTGTAAAACTATTAAATAAGTTACATAAAATAATGTAACAATTTCAACCTAACTTTTTGGTTTTACCATTTGGATAGTGTTTTGGTATATAGACACACTTTTATATATATATATAGGTACACTTTTAGCAATAAAGGCTAGGAAGGAACAACTAAAAAAAAACTAAATTTGTTTCAGATATGATTCATATTTGGTTTTATCGCTACTAATTGTTCCCGTTTAAATTGTATACACTGGTATCGAGGATACGACGAACACACCATTCGTTTAATCTATTTGATTTTAACAAGCTGCTGTCGGACGATTACGTGACCAAATCTGGTTAAGTATTCATGAAAAATCTTAAATACATTTGGGTAATAATTCATATACCTACCTTATAATTTCTAGCTCGAGTGGTATAAAATCTAGTAACACCAATCATGTCCAAAAAGCCTGGAATATGAAATAAAATTAAAAATTGCGTGGAAAATATTAAATAGTTCTTAGAATACTGAAATAACTAATTGCTTTAAGCTGAAAAGTCTTATGAATATAATATATATAATACAAAGTAAGATATAAAAACGATTGAGATTATTTTTGATGATTGCTACATGCTATTTGGAAATCATTAAACTTTGTTTTACTAGTTGAAGATTTATATCTTCAACTAGCAAATTGGACATATTTAGTACCCATTTTGCCTGGTTGTAGGGTACTAATGTTTAAGGTCAAACCATATACTTAGCATTTAATTAAATATTATTTTATGTAACATGAACATATTGATATGAACATAGAGGAACATTGTCATTGTTTTATGACAATTATGTATTTTAATGAACTTAAAAAAATGGTTACAAGTTTAATAACGCCTCCATTCAAATGGTCCAACTGCTTTTTTATATGAAATGAATGATTCTTAATTTAAAAAAAGGTGAGTTTCTAATTCACCGAGTTTTCTTAATTTAAAATTTACAAATGGCGGAAATCTCTCTAAAACTAAAACTAAGCCTGTTTAAATCAGGCCTATATGAATATTTTTGTCTTCTTTTACTGTCGCTTTTTAGTTTTATCAAATTTACCAATCGTTGTGTGGCCTAGTTTTAGTTTAGGCGATACTTTCACCGTATGTAAATTTTGAATTAAAAACACACGTCGAATTATAAACACACTTTGAAGAAGTTTCATTTCAAAATCTATTAAATTATTTAAAAAGTATATTTAATTCACTCAAACTAAAAAAAGCGACGGATTATATTTGATCATATAAAATTATAATTAAATTCATGATAGTAGTAACTGTACTGGTTTCGGGAAATAGCCCAGAATGCTTGCACGTGTTGCTTCTGTTTGTGGCTCACAATGCCGCATCGTCGCTTTATTCAATTTGCGAATTTTGTTCATCTAGGTCGACATTCAAGTGTTTTGTCGCTCGAACCGCCTTTATAGATGTCACTTTATCACACTCGCGAATCCAAACCCAGTAAACGAGTTCACGTTGTTATCTTAATATTATTATTTTTTTACTATCATCAGGTCTATATTTGTACCCATAAGTATGCCTACTATAATATATTATGTAATTTATGTGAAAGTTTATTTGCTTTGTTCTTAGTTAGTTGCGATACAAAAAATATATATTCTTTATGCAATTATGTATCCAAACAAACACACGGCCGTCGCATGTGGACGCTTGACTACCAGCATCAATCACGCGTCACCGGCTCTTTTAGAGACTTTATCACTCTTTTTGTTAAAGGACTCATGCTGTCTTAGGAAAATTTTGGTACGGAAGGACATCATTCCACAGACTCAGCGTCCTACTATAGTATAGACGAATATTTTAATGATAAAATATAATTAGCAACAAAAAGCATATGACTATAATATTAACGAAATTAGTGCAATATAAAAAATAAATGATATAAAATATAGCTGACTTATAAAATAGTAAAATTCATTAAATTAAAATAACTAAATAATTAAGTATAATAAATAAATTCAGGACTAACTATAATAATACATTAATTTAATAAAACTCATTATGTTACTTAAATATCCAATTAGTAATAATGCACTCTTCCTCCTCTCTCCTAAATCTGTGCTGTACCCTGCAGGGTCCACAATTGATACAAACATTATTATGTCTACCAACATTTATACATACATTGTGGAATGCAATAAAGAATTGAGAATTGAGCGTATTTTAGAGTAAGCTTTGCTGAAATCGAATCGTATGTGAACATAAAGCTTCTGAAGTGTGTGGATGAACTTCCTGTCGGTGGCGATAATTCTTCTTTGGCTTTGAACTACTCAAGCATCTGAATGTTAAGTTAATTGTGATTGGGCAGCCTGTCCAAAATATTGTGGCCAGCGGTGGGTCAGAGGATTGAAAAGGAACTACTGCTTTTAAGGGAACTTTATTGGCGTAGACAGTGACAGTTGGCCGATCACGGAACACACACGTACTCAGATCACACACGTGGCACACTTCAAAGTTCCCGTGACGAGTACCTACTGCCAAAGCTAAAGTGCCAACGTCCCGACGTACAAGGCACACTTTAAACTGTGTAAGGAACACTTGGCACTATTTACTTTTACTGATGACTTGCAATTGTTCAGTTTCTGCTTATTTTTCTTCCTCTTAATTCGCCTTTGATTTCACCTGAATTAAAACTCTCGGTTCATATTTAAAATTCTGCTTATATACTTCTAAATCGTTCCAAATGCCAAACATCGACATTTTTTGTTTCGAATATCTCTAAGTTCTGGTATAACTTTTAAGCGATGTTACAAAAGCCACCTAAATTCATTACTTGTACTAGGATTCGAAGCCCGAACGTGACAATATGATATCCTTTATCACCATTTCTTGAAATGTAATAGGGCTAAATTACTTCTAGAGTAATAGAGGTCGATCATCGCTATCGATCCTGCGCGGGACATATTATAAAAAACAAGTGTGTGCGCATATACAGAGGCACTATCTATCCACACTCATGATCCGAAGGGACGACTGAACCTCAATATTCGTGGTTAAACACGCTAGACCAACTAAGCCAACAATATAACATAGGTAAATGGTTAAATTGGCTAATTATATTTCACTAATGGCCTATTGTCAGTTCCGAAGTACAAATAAGTGGATGATATTCTATGGATAGGTAAATTTGCACTCGACTGTAAGACAGAGATAAATACTCGTAAATGTAGTTTTTGGTCGTTAAGTGTCGTCTTATCACAAATAAACTTATCAAGAGTGTTGCAGACTTATTAAAAGTTGGTCCAAAAAGTGGAAATATATAAGCACACTTGCTAACTTTTACCTTATTTATAAATGAAACACTTTTAGCAACTATATTGAAGAAAAACACAATAGATTTTTAGTTATTATTTTTGATGTATTAAATGATGGCACCGATTACATATAGCTTTACCAAATATTATATATCAACGAATAGAATACCAAAATACTCACAGAATTTATCTATAAGCATGAACGCACTGAGATAAATTTACTGTTGACGTCGCTAATAAAAATTCCCCTTTTATTATGCAAACGATACATTTTTTTACACTTTGCAAAAGTTATAAATCCGAATGTAAAATACAGTAGCAGACTCTTGAGTTACCACATTGTACTTATACAATATATACATACATACATATATGGTTTACTTACTTATCTTTTTACATTAAATACCTACCAATGCTGAAGGGTTGTTGTGTCAGCAGAAAACTTGTTAAAGTCCTTCCACCAAAGAAAGAGTTATGAAAACGCCAACTTTGGGGTATTCACACAAAAGTGTAAAAAGTTTGCTAAACTTCAGCCCTCAACAGGATTTTATAAATATTAAAATCTAAGGAAGACACTTTGAAAGCGGAAACTAAATTTTTTCTTTGCCACGAGGCATTCATTGCTTTCTTGAAAAGTCACTTTGCACAAACTTCCTGTTTTCGTGAATTCTTGAAGAAAATAATAATAAAATCCCTAATCCCACATTCTATTGAATTCCTATAGGAAGAAATGAAATAAAACATTTGTAAAGCTCGTTATGTCTAAAAGTTTGCGTACAACATGGCAGTAATTAATTTATTTTATCTAGCCACTGACAGGTGTGGGTTTTAATGAATGGCTACAATAATTGGCGGAAGATATGGAAATTTACAATTATAATAGGCAATGGAAAATCAATTCTAGTCAATTAATGGGGCCTCTATTAACCCGCCCGACGACGATGGCTCTTGTAAAGTTATGCATAATAATTGCCACCGTTTCAGTTCCAATTAAAGGGACTTCAATAATGATGAACTCTTCGCGAACGGTCTTGGATCGAAACAGAACTTTAAACAGTGACAACACCTCAATATCGACACAGTTTGCTTAGTTTTAAGTTAGTTCTAGAATGTACTCAAAAGGTCTATTTAGAGTCTATTTGAAGAAAAAAATATATTGACATAGAACTGTTAGTGTCAGTAATATAACAAAGGATTCGACCCATCTGGTATTGAATGGTTACCATAGCCTAAGACACTTACAAAACACATGGCATCATTCACGCTTAACATTACCATAATAATGCTATTACGCGCAACGTACTAAGTAAGGTACATGTACATACACACGAAGAGTTCTTCAGTTAGTCTCTACATAAAAAATAAAATAAACACATACTTTTCACCTTCACGTATATACTGCACTCCTCTGTCAATCTCTCTTACTAAATAGCATCAAATAAAAATATGGGTGATCGTGAAAAAATTAACTATAATTTAATTCAGTAACATAATAAAGTATTTTAGCTTTGACTTTAGTTAACTTGGATACATAAAAACACACACCATTTATATACATAAACAAGCTGTGCCCCGCGGTGTTACCCGCGTTAAATTTTATAAATTTTCTTTGCTATAAACCTCACGGAGCCCGAGACCTTTCCAACGAATGCAAAACCGTGGAAATCGGTTCGTGCGTTCTGAAGTTATAGCGTCAGGAAGGAAAACCCGACTTATTTTTATATAGTAGATAGTATGTGTTTTTATTTTAAGTATGTGTTTACATTAATTAATATGCAATTTTATCGAGCAATATATTCTAGTTTCATAAAATGGATGTAAGTACGTTAAAGTTTTATGTACCTATTATATTAAAAACATAATATTGCCTCTTCTCCATATAACTTTGCGAAGAATAAGTTATTGTAACTTTATACCTACTCGTACATGTACGATTACGTGATAAAATTTCAGTTTATAGCTTATTTCATTTCTTTTGTGAGATTATTACCGTAACTTATATCGAGTATTATATAATAATTTTTGGCGATCTAAAATACCCTGGGTATTTTAGATCCCGACTTAAAATCATTAATTCTAAATACCGTGCCGTGCAGCTACAGAGAAACACTGCCCAAATCAGAATTAGGTAATAATATTTTAAGAAGTTTCGCTTATTGACTCCATTCATTATTATTATTTATTTATATCTAAGAAATAAAAAATATGTTGTGGTATGTCAAGTACCATGTGCTACACAATTAGTGACTGTAAGTCGTTTACTATTATGTATGTGTGACTAATTTCTCTTATATAATTGCAAATGGACTGAAACGTGACCAGGTCAAAGAATTTTGATACATCTAAGAAGACGCATGAATTAGTATTTTCTTTATATAATGACAGCGTGCCTTAAAATTGAAATTGTGGTACCGGAATTAATTAATGACATTTCGAATACTTTTTATGAAGGATGTCCTCCATAAAAATGAAGTTTATCTTCCTTTTTGGTGATATCCTAACAAACAATAACAAAGATTCATACAACCAAAAAATAAGTTTGAAATCTATAAATTTCAGAGACATATTGTACACCGAAAACTCTCTAATTTTCTATTTTCTATTAATAAAATCTGTTGAACATTTAACACTGAAAATATTCATATTTTACCAAATTCAGTGTATCCACCCTAGTAATTTGCTAAACTTCTCTAAATAAATTGAATATTGCTTGTATATTCTAAATAATCCTTTTCAATAGTAGTACTTGTATCTAGAGGTATTATTATATTATGGTATAAGTCTTAGTATAAGATGCTCATTAAACAGGTCTACTCAAAAACAGTCTAAATTTAAGCGGAAAATATCAACGCTCGCGAATCAATTTTATTTAGCCTCTGTAAGCAGTAAACATCAGGTATTTAATAAAACAAATATCTAGCAAAGTCTTTGATGTCAATCAGCAGATATGTACAGGATGTCATGGGTTATCCCATTTTTCAAATGCAAATGTTTCTGGGTATACACCCAGTTAGTAAGTTTGTTACTCTTCCGTGCAAAATCGGTTTAGTTGACGTGTTGCAAACTAAAGATGGTGATATTGCTCTGCATTAAGCTACAATCAGTTCTGACTGGCAGATCTAATTAAGGATTCCTTTGCCAACACCCTTTCGGAGGACGTAGGTGTCCATCAGCTTTGTTTTCTAGAAACATGGCCGACTGTTATGTTCACAACTGCATGAGAAATATCATATCATATTGAAAACTCCTTCCAAACTATTAAATTTAATAGTTTGGAAGGTGTTTTCGAAAGGGTGTTGGCAAGGGAATCTCATATTTGATCAGTGAGTATCGTTCATAACTAATTTAATAACTTAGAGTCCTTGAAATAGAGCTTAATTAGACTCATAACTGCCAAACTCGTGTGACTAGTGCTGGGAAAGGACTGATCACGTAGATACAATAATTAAAATAAATAAATATGTAGTTAATATTTTACATTTATGTAACTAGCAGTGCCCCGCGGTTTTAACCGCGTCACACTTTAAATTATAGACTTTATGTTAATCCAGGGTGTCAGCTCCATACCAAATTTTATTAAATCACTCCAGCCATTTAGACGTGAAGAAGTAACAAACATGCACACTCACACACCTACAAACTTTCACCTTTCTAATATTAGTAGGATTGCTTTTAATTTGGAGTATAAAACATATAAATCATAGTTAATTTATTGAGTTAATGATACAATCACAACACAGTGTCAGAACCACTAGAACGTTCTTGAAGATTAATTTATTAATTACAGGTCGCATATTTAACCAAACCGTAAAGTCGTAATCTTCTGGTATAATTTTCCGCGTCTTACTGAACATTGTCTGGCCTATTAAAATCGAAATCAAAAATTATTTATTCCGTAAAAATTTTACATTTATGTGGAATCGTCATATTTTTTTACCCTACCGTGCAGTGCATGACGTGGCAGCTACTGCCAGAAAACTCAGTAAGAATCCTTTTTTAAAATAGAATATACTTAATTTTAATTACAATCATGTGTGTTGACTCAGAGCAACTCAATCCCAAGCACTTTAATCACTTAAATAAACTGTTATTTTTTAATATGCCCTGCTACACAATTTGGCTTTAATAATTCTTTTAAACTTATTCGTAGACAATTCTATAATTATTAGTTAAGTGGATATTGCACCTGAATGATAAGCCGATAAGGTCGTCAGTTCGATTCCCACCCGGAACAAATCTTTGTATGATGAACACAATTATTTGCTTTGTGTAAGGGTGTAATTTATCAATAATAATTATGAATGCATTTAGAAATATATAATATGTATATTAGTTGTCTTACAAAATTAAATTAAATTCAATAGAATAGAATTGATCAAATTGGAAGTGGGTATGTTCAATTTCTACGGCCATTTTATAAGACAAAGTTTGGAATACGGAGCTTGAACTCGTTCAGTTCATCTAAACTCCGTACTACAACCTATGTCTTGGGTCGACTCGCACTTGCTAATTCGACTAGCCGTTTAAATTTAATAAAAAAATAATTATCTAAAGTACTACACGTGTGGCGCGGTGGCTAAGACAGTCGCGTCGCCTCGCCGCTTCGTGTCGCCGGTTCGAATCCCGCGCCGTATAACTATCTGTGTGACTCATAAATAGTTGTTCTGAGTCGGGATGTAATTTGTATCCGTCTATTATATGTTTGTAAAGTGCTCCGTGACACAGGGATTAGATTCCCTAGTGCGGGCGTTGTTTATAACATTTAACGCGAGTAAAACCGCGGGGCACAGCTACTATAAACATACAACTAAGTATCTAATTCTAATCTTGTCAATTGATCGTTCTTCACGCTTTGTATTATTAACAATAGCCAATGAAATAGAGTCAATACTGTTGTCCTCTTTAGCAATGACAACATTCAAAGAACGTGCCAGTTTACGCTAGCAATTTATTAAACTAATCTGGATTTGGAGTACAACTACTCAATTCAAATCACTTTGTTGCTTGTCTTTGGACTTGCGCGATTATATATTATGTATGTTAAAGCTAGCTATGGATGCATGTACGTCTAAATTTGTGTATTGTTTTAGATAGATAGATTAACTCTTTATTTTACACCAATAGTAAAATTATACAGTACAGGAGCGTATAATTAAAAAGTATACAATTGGCGGTCTTATCATTCATATATTATCAGTCTTATCAGTCATATATTCTTTATATGTGATCTCTTCCAGACAACCAAGGAATGGACAAATGTTTAAGTTACTGCTTTCACAAAAACTTAAACTAAACTTTTACGAATTTTATACTGAATTAATTTACTAGTAAAAATTGTCCGTTATCTTTTTATGTTCTTTTTTAAATCAAACTAAAGTTTTGCGGTCAGAGACTACTCGGTGCCTTAAATAACAATTTTGAAATTCATTAACTAAAAGGTTACTAGCAATATCTATAACCATGTTTAATTTTAACGTTATGCAGTCTATATTTGGTATTGTAAAGTATACCACAGGGTTATATTAGTTGGAAGATAGAGCAATTGTTAAATAAACATAAAATTAAGGACGGAAGGTTAATGACTTACATGCAGGTTGGATTTATATATAATAATATAAATCAAACCGGTACCCGTATTACGTTTCTTGTTGGCCTAGCATAAGTGTTATTTTTTTGTTGGAACTATAAAATCAAAACAATTTCGCCTGATACTAACCAGTCACTACTATGTCACTTTCACCGCACATATCAGCTCTTACACGAACATTGCCTATCATTCCCCTTTCCGGGTGATCTCTGACAAACTTAGTCATACCTTGGAACTCAAAATTAACATATTAATTACCTTAAGTGTATTCAGTAAAGTCGAGGTACTGTAACTACTCGTAGAGAGAAAAACCCCTCTGCTTTACCTTATTTGCATATTTCTACCATTTAGCGCTATTCAGGGTTCACGAAGATTCTTTGATTTCAAACTATAACATATATGGAGCTATATATATCACAAATTTCATTTTGTTTAGCCATTATTATTACACTAAATATATGGCTTAGTTCCTATGCGTAACAAATTGTGTTTATTTTATTTTCAAATGTTGAAAGCTATAGCTATAGTAACAATGATACCGGAAGATCATAATATAAAAGATGGCCAATTGCAGGTTTTCGCAAATAACTAAATTGTATACATATAACAATTTAGTTGTGCCACTTAATTTTATTGAATGTTAACTAATCTATATAGTGTTACGTATAAAAATTTGTAGTAGTAATTTAAGAGTAAGACTTAAAAATCAATTTTAAAACCCACTGAAATAACATATGTAGATCAAGGTCAGATGGTAGATTTTCTCTTATAATTAAACCTTACTTAACTTAACCCACTACTTATTACAGTGGTTCGATAAGACCGAAGATTGACAGAGCAGCAACTTATTTTAGAGCTCGAGCTATCTAGGGTTAGCTCGAGATATTAGGATATCTGAGATAAACGATTAATCTACTACCTTTTTTTAATGGCAATATAATATAATGATTATTAATGATACCAAAATTTTATTAGAAGATACATATGGGATTATAATTTCCATTAGATAAGAGTTTGGCAAAAGCTTCTTAATTTATAGGGCAATTTAACAAAAAGCTACTATTCCAATAGTATTTTCCATGGTCGTTTGTTCATTAAAACAGTTAATTTACTTCTGTCACCGATGGCACTCAGTCATTAGTACCGTAAACCAACAAATGGATACCCACGCTTGCAACTCGCATTAATTTTTACACAAATCGAACTGACAGACAGTATATTTGCTAATAATCATTTGGTGGATCTAGATCGGTTGGACTCATTAAAATCTGTTGGTAACTGCCTGCATATCGATTTGAAAGCAAAAGAGCCAGTTTGCGCTCGTAATTACAGAGTTTGGTAGCAATAAAGCAGCTTATTGATAAACCACGGTTTGAATGAAATAATATCTCACTTGCGTATTTTGCCAATTATCTATCTACAGAAATTGTTAAATCATACAATAGAATAAATTTTAAAGATAGAAAATTGGCAAAACTTTGGAAAACCAGTTTTATGACATTTAATTTTAGATTAATAATATAATTTGACGGTCACCGTAGCCTAGTTGGTAGTGCTCCTGCCTACGAAGCTGGTGGTCCTGGGTTCGAATCCCGGTAAGTGCAAATATTTGTGTGATGAGCACGAATATTTGTTTCTGGGTCATGGATGTTCTCTATGTATATAAATATATATCTATCTATATAAGTATGTATATCGTCGCCTGTTACCCATAGTACAAGCTTTGCTTAGTTTGGGGGCTAGGATGATCTGTGTGACATTGTCCCTAGATATTATTATTATTAATATCCTGGGATATTATTCACACCATCTTTCCAAACTAAACAGAGCTTGTACTATGGAAACCAGACAATTGATATACTTCATATTAATATACTAATTTTCTTTTTTGTTAATACGCACTTATATGTATATATAATTACACCCAGACGTAGGACAAACAAACATGTACAAAAATATCTGTCCTGGGTTGGAATCGAACTTTACTGGAAATAATCTATATATATAAAAGAAAGTTGTGTTAGTTACACCACTTATAACTCAAGAACGGGTGGAGTAATTTCAATTATTTTTGTGTTTTTGGATGTATCTTCGTCAGGAATAGTATATAGGATAATAAGTAATAAAATATAGTCATATAATTATTAAAATAAAAAATCAAATACATAGAAAGTAATTACATCTAAATGAAATAATAACTGTCAAGATTGACAATACAGAACCTAATAGATTCTCCCTTTCTGTCAGTTTTAGGCTTCGAGCATTTGTCTATGCTCGAAGGTTTTAGGCTATACCTAAATAGGGAAATTGTCTTTGAATTGATTTTTTTTAATAGGTTACTGGTTACTACCTGGTAACTAACAACAGAGGAATGTGCTGTAATGATGTCGGACACTTTTACCTACTGTGCCGATATTGCCATAGGCCGCGTCCCTATCACTAATATTCGAAGATGCGATTGGTGTAATAACTACTTAATTAAAGTTCGATGTGAATTTCGGAGAGCACGTAAAAAATATAATAAACTAAAAAAACGTAAAATTGTAGGCGATGTTTTAAATAATGCATATATAAATCTCAAAATAGCTCGTTCACGTTACCGCTCGTCAATAGAGAAATCCAAAGGCAATCTTATTAGAAAAATAGTCGATAAATTAGATAAAGAAGGCCCGTGGTCACCCCTATACCATGAGTTTAAAGCAAATAGGTCTATAGATTTAGCTTATATTCAAAACATAAAAATCAATAATACCTACACCAGTGGCATAGAGGAGACCACGGAATCCTTACTTAATTCGCTCATACCTGATGATAGTTCCTTGAACGATAATGACTACCATAAGCAGATTAGACAGTGGGCAAACATTCCACCCGCTACCTATATGTCTAGTCTTCCTACAATTAATGAGTTTATGAATACTGTGAAATCGCTACCTGTTAACAAAGCTTCAGGTGAAGATAAAATATCCAACAAAATGATAATAGAAGCCACAAAACAATCCGGTGATTCAATACTAAAAGTTTTTAATCGTTGCATATCTGAAGGGACTTTTCCGCGTTCTTGGCGCAGCGGTTTTATTCGTATTATACCAAAAAATGGCGATAAACTGCCTGAAGACCCTAAGTCATACCGACCAATAACGTTACTGCCTTCCTTAGGCAAGCTTCTAGAACGACTTATTGTACCGCGATTGCTGCCGGGAGGACCAAAATTTCACGGAAATCAATTTGGTTTTACTGCGGGTAAATCGACAGTGGACGCAGCTATCTCAGTGAGGAAAGCTGTAAACTCGTCCGAATGTAAATACGTTTTGGCCATATTCCTAGATATTTCAGGGGCGTTTGATAATACTTGGTGGCCAATTTTGTTATAAAAACTTAAGTTACGCGGTTGTTACAATAATATATATTCGATAATCACATCTTATTTCGTACATGGCTCTGCAACTCTTAAGCTTGGTCACTTCAGAGTCACTAAATCGTTAACCATGGGTTGCCCCCAGGGCTCAGTGCTCGCGTCGTATCTCTGGAACTTGGGTTTTGATGACTTCTTGACATTACCCTTGCCATCACGCTGCTCTCTAACGGCATATGCTGACGATGGCCTCTTACTTATACAGGGTAACTCCAGGAGAGAGTTGGAAAATCTGGCTCAAACTTGCTTAAGTATGATAAGTGAATGGGGTAAAAGAAATCGCCTTACATTTGCTCCTCATAAAACCTACCAACTCCTTCTTAAAGGTGAACTAAAATCCCCCCCGGGCGTAAAACTTAATAATGTTACTGTAAAACGCAAAATATCAACCTGTTATTTGGGTTTAGTTTTAGAAAAGAATTTCTCGTTTATAGAACATATTAAATCAGTTGGGGAAAAAGCTAAGCGAAACTTTTTTGCACTTACAAGGATATCGACGGCAACCTGGGGCCTCTCTTTTAATACTCTTAAAATCATTTACGGGGCAACCTATCTTGGGTGTATATGCTACGGCTCGCCTGTGTGGGCTGATAGGGCTACCATCGGAGCTGCTCGCCGTAAATTACTACAAAGCCAGAGGTTGGCGTTGATATTTCTGTGTAAAGCCTATAGAACAGTGAGCACAGAGGCCCTACCTGTCCTAGCGGGTGTACTACCGGTTGATCTTGAAGTACAAAGACGAGCAGCAATGTATTATTCTACGCGCGATAATTTAGAAAATGATTTCTTATCATTACGCGACCGTGCGAAAATAACCAGGCTATTTATGCCAATAGCTGACTTAAATAACGAACTTCTAAATGAATGGCAATGTAGATGGAATACGTCAACCAAGGGTCGCCATCTGCACCAGTTCTTTCCGGACGTACGGGAACGGTTAAATAAAATTTGGCTAATCATAGACCATTGTGTTGCACAATTTCTTACCGGACACGGCAATTTTAAAAGTAAATTGTATAGTTTCAAATTAGTATCTTCACCAATCTGTCTGTGCTCAACATCCGGTAACGAATATGAACAAACTGCTCACCACATCCTGTGGGAGTGTGATCTCTGGCAAAATCAGCGTGATATTATGTTAAACAGCTTGCAACCAATATCTGGAGTAGTTTATTATACGGATCTTGTAGCAACAAGGAACAACTTCCGTGCGTTTAAGCGTTTTTGCCATACCTACTATTGGAATCAAATATAACAGCTCACTTAGGACCCTTAAATTGATCCTCGGTGCTTTTGCAGCTGGCTTCTCTAGTTGCAAATCTCTCATTTTATGAGGCTATAGCCTCTTTACATCATTCTGTCTCCCGTTTTGCTCTGGAGGGAAGTGGAACTATTCATTTTCTAACTCCTCCTTTTTTTTCTGTTTCTGATTAAATTCGTTGCGGGATCCAAGACAGTTAAAGCGATTCCCCGGGACATGCCTGAGCTTCACCGCTCAGTGTCATTTCATTGTGTGCCACTGTTGATCCTGGCTTACAGGAGTTGCAGTGGTGGGTAAGAGGGAGGGACTAGTCCCGTTATAAAAAAAAAAAAAAGGTTACTGGTTAATTTATTTGTTTAGTGCGAGTGTTGTTAAAAATATTGTTATGCGAGTATTATTGTTAAAAAAGCAGCGAACTAATATTTCCCAATGAAGCCGTAATGCCGTAAGCTAGTTAAGTTCAATTTGGTAAGTAAAATTTGGCGAATAGGGAAATTAAGAAAATCACAAAATAATGAAATCCGTATATAACTCCATTTTTGATACAGACAGTGTAGACAATCGGACCGATTTTGGTTATTTTTATAGCGTTTCAGTGCGAGCGGGACCCTGAATAATTTTATAGTAGATTAACAATAAACCTGCTAAGTAGCACTGCGATCAGATTCCCAGTTATATTTCTATTTGTGTATAATTCTATTTGTCAATACTAATATTATAAAGAGGAAACGTTTGTGAGTTTGTAAGGGGTAATCTCTGGATCTACTGAACCGATTTTCAAAATTATTTCACCATTAAAAAGATACGTTATTGTTAAGTGTCATAGGCTATAAAAAAAATCATCCCGAACGTTTAACCCGAAGTATTACGCGGGACATACGGGCAGGGACAAAAATATTTATAACGCGGAACAAAGTCCGCGGGCAATGCTAGTTAAATATATTCACCACTTAGGTATTAACATACACATGCACTTGCCGAGCTTAAAATTAAGTAATAAAATTTAATTCAATGTAATATTACTTACTTACTTATGGGTTATTCCGATGCGGTCTGTTCTATCCTATGTTATAATATGTTGTATACTACTTAAATAAGCATCAAGATAAAACTATCTTGATGCTTATTTAAGGAATATACATATCATCAACATTATGTCGTCAACTGCTGAGACCATCGGAAGTTAGTTAAGCAGTACTATAATTATTATGAATTTATGACCCTTTTATTCATTATAATAAATCAAATAAAAGGTATTCTAGTTAACACTACATCTCGTTACTTTGTTAGCGACCTTAATTTATTAATGAGTTCGGACTTCAAATTACACTAAAAACATTGCTACTCATACCTAAATAAAAAAAAGCGGGGCAGTCTTTGAGGAGTGCCGATAGAAGTTAAAACTATTTTTTCATTTCTCATTCTCGGAAAGTAGTGTTTATTTAATCTGAGTAGCGAATAGAAGATGCTTCTTCCCACGGTAAAGGCTCATCGTAATTGCTTCTCTCTCTCTATATAATAATGAGAATAAATTTTAAATTTAGAACTAAATTTGGTTAGACAGTTGGCTGTAAAAATCTAACATAATTAATATAGTGCATAATGCCGCTAAAGAAATGTTCACTTCAAAAATGCTGTCATGTGAGTGTATAAACGGCCAGTGTGAATAAAAAAAAGACCCTCCATCTTACGAATATTCGACCAGGTTACGTGTCCTGACGCAATATACCCTATCCCAAAAAGTGCACAACACCGCTAAACAAGTTTCCACTTCAAAAAATATTCATAATATTATTTTATCCCGCATAACCACGTAACTCGCTCGAGCACTGAAACGGTTAGGATGTTTCTTTATGATATACTACGTATAAACGAGGAGTTATTTACCTCCTCGTTAGCATCACAACATCCTGCATGTAATGACGTGACACTACCGACTCAGGAATGCTCTCAGATTAATATGTCGACATTTTATGCGAACCAACAATTTGAAGGTGCATAGACACACGGAAAATTCCCATATTTTATAAAACTGGAATATCAGGCAGTTTCTTTAATAATATGGGGGTTTATACATTGCACCCACTTGAGTCGAGACTAGCGAAAATAACTTTTGTAGAGTTTGAGTCTCTAACCTCATTCTACATAATCTAACCTTAGAAAACCCGGACTTCAACTTTAATTACATCATTTTGGAAAAGAGCTTATACTCTTACATTGCTGGACCAATATTAACCAAACAAGGCTAAAAGCCACCGTAAGGAAACTGGCTTTCAAGAGAAAAAACCGCATCAAAATCGATCCATCCATTTGAGAGCTATGATGCCACAGAAACACACACACGCAGACATCGACGTCAAACTTATATAACACCCTTTTTTTTGCAGCAGGGGTTAAAAAGAAACTCTGTAGTAGGTAAGTATATTAAAATTCAATAGTTTGTTTTATTATCCGCAGTATAATTGTTAACATCCTAATTTTAAATTGATAAATTTACGAAGAACCGGATACAAAATAATATTGTATACCAAATTACTTCTAACATTGAACTTGATGGCCTAATGACCGAAGAACAAAGGTGACCGAAGAAGGTGAATACATTATTTAAAAAATTTCATTTCAGTACGATACAACATGTGACGTCATATCTATTTGATTTTATTGTTCACAAATAACGTGGTAGCCGTCTAAAAGCTGACTTAGGCAATGACTTTGAATGCAATGTTTTCGCGTTTTAACAGGGTTTAAAATAAAGTTTCTTTTTTGTATTTAACAAATATATGGAACATATCTGCTAAGTATTTACCATAGCCTATGATGCATGCACCTCTCATGTAATATTAATACATACTTATGCGTTGTAAACTGTTCCCCGCACCTAGGATTACAACATTAATATAACAAACATGTGGTTCAAGCTTAATATACTTTCCCAGTCGAGTTACTCATAGAGCAAAAGGAGGTTGATACGCTCTTTGCTCAACCGACAGTTGTCGACCGACAGGTCTATGAGCGGTTTACGTTTCTACGGTATAAGGTTCTACGAGCTATGTGCCCTGCCTACTGCCATTTCAGCTTTTCAATCCTTTAGACTATGTCAGTTACTTTAGTTCTGTGAATTTCGGCCCTCACTTCATTGCTGTTTGGGTAGCCTTAGGCTTTTTTATGAGGCCCATAGTTAACGAACAAGATGGACTAATGATCTAGTTAAGGTCACTGAAAGCCGCTGGATAGCGCAAAACCGGCTATTGTGGAGACCTTTATCCAGTAGTGGTAGTTTTTAGGCAAACCTGATAAAGATAAAGATTTATTTATTGCCAAACTGTGTACATGCTAGGTCTTATTTCTAGGTTAAGATTCACAGTCTACCCAAATCGAATATGCAATACAAGGCGCAACAATGCGGCTTAAAAACTTAAATTAACTAAAACTAAATATATTTTTTCCCAAAATATTCTTGTAGATCATAAAAAACTTTATCTATCAACCATTTTTTAAGTTTTGTTTTAAATTAATTCCCGTTTAATGCTTTTATAACTGTAGGTAGGTGATTGTACACACGGATAGCTGTAATATATGCACTTTTATAGTAAAGCATGTTGTTAATAATGGGCAAATTAATATTATGTTTATATTGACTACGAATATTTGTCTTAGTAGTCGATTTAAAATTAAAATAGAGCATATTGTTTTTGACAAATAAACACAGCTCAAGTATATAAATTCCTGTAAGCGTTAAAAAGTTTTTCGTTCTAAACACTGCTTTTAATGTCTCAGTGCTGTACATGTTATAGATAGTCCGCAAGCATTTTTTTTGTAAAATGAATGTGGATTGTACGTTCGTTGAATTGCCCCAGTATATGATACCGTACAATATGATGATGATTCTGATGTTTGTCTGGCCTGTGAGTGTAGTGTTTAGTGATTCCGACTGCTAAGCCAAAGGTTGTTGGTTCGATTATCACCCAGGACAATATTGTTTGTCCCAGGACAATTGTTTGTGTGATGAGCTCGTGCTCGAACAAATACTCGTAGTATTTATTCTGTGGTATTCCTGGATTCCTGGTTGCCATAGTACAAGCTCTGCCTAGTTTGGGATCACAAATATACTTTTTTTGTGTATGTAATTAGGCACATACGAGTACGTGTGAAGTTCAAAAAGAGAAATATATAACGTAGATAACTTTATAAAGCAAAATATGTAGAGCACACAGCGTAGCAGATTTTGATACTTTTTACTTCTAAATAGACACATGACATACGGACGATTAAGTTAGACTCGTTACTTTAGTTACACGAACAATAGTTTATATCATTGCATGCTGCTATTTATTTAAACTCAATAATTACCGACTGAAATATTACAAAGTTTAGCTTTATTCATACCCACGACAGCATATTAACAGAAACTAATGGTATAACATTAAAATTTACAATAAGCTTGCCTTTGTTACTGGCATTTTGTTCAAATTTATTTAAAAATACAAACGAATAGTAAATTTGTAGCATTGAAAATTAAGTTTGAGCTAGATCTATTAAAATGCATAAAGTCGGTATAATAGTGGCCCTAATTCTAACAACACTAATTTAACTTATTTATATATTATAATTTTACTTTGTATTGTTATGAAACAAACTGAAATACATAATTTCAGTCCTGATAATTCTACTAATATTTATAAGGAGAAAGTTTGTGAGTGTGTGAGTGTGTATGTTTTGTGTGTTACTTCTTCACGTCTAAACGGTTGGAGCGATTTTAATGAAATTTGGTATGGAGTTAGCTGACACCCTGGAGTAACACATAGGCTATAATTTATAATGTTTAATGCGGGTAAAACCGCGGGGCACACCTAGTTTATTATAAATGCGTAATACTGAGGATCATAAGAACATGTAAACTAATTGATTTTGCTCCAAAAGTATTTTTTTAAGTTTGACAGTTCTGAAAATGCCTTCGCCTTTTCATTCGACAACAGGTTGAGCGGCTTTGGCGGCGGTGTGCCTATGTATATTAAAGCAGAGCACCAGTTTCACCAAACGCCCCTAAAACTGACCCTGTCTTCTCAAAGTTACTCTTTGCTACCAGTTAGTTACCAACCTGAGTCAAAAAGTCGACACCCAAAGAGGCCTGGCACTAACCTTGTAACTCAGTTTGTAATTTTATTATGTAAAAGTATACTAGATATAAGAATAATCTCATGTTACATATACTACCGGGCTCCACAAAGTAACACTTTTATGTGGAAATGTATAAGATTCTATAATAAACTTCCCAATGATATTAGATAATTCATTCTATTCTGATAATTTTAAAAGAATGATGAACCCCAATTGTGTAGCAGGGTATATTACAAAATTTCTGATTATTTACCTAAATGTCAGATTGATTTTAAATTAATTTTATTATAAAAAAGGATTCCTACTGATATTTCTGGCAGTGTTTCTCTGTAGCTGCCAAGCGCAGCACGGTAGTTACGTTAAAAAAAAATCTACATAAATGTATTTTTCGCAGAAGAAATGAATTTATAAATTTGAATTGAATTTAAATTTACTACTCCTATATGGCTGGTGCGTTCTATGCCCGGTGACACAAAAACAACGTAAGCTAACTGTAAAAATCATGTTAATAATATATATAAACGAACAAGATTTGAAGACATTTCAATTAATTTAATCGCATACATATTTTATGACATTTTAATTAATCTGGTCGTGTAAGATAAAGAATTACCGCCTATAACGACTAAATTTGATGGTAAGTTATTAAAATAAACGTCAACATTCAAATTTAATTTCAAAGATGAACATGAAACTCGCTCAGTCGGTTCGCGCTATAATACCGCTTTTGTTTGCATTTCTACGTATTCCAAAATTCAATTTAAATATGATGGCGCAGAGCACAAACATGAGATCAGCAGATTTAAATGACGGGCACCATTTGTCGAGGTTTCACGCGCGGCGCCACACACGCCCGCGAAGCCGGCCAATTCGCAAATTAATTGCTTTCCGATGTTATTTTTTACACGAAATTTACTTTGAAGAATACTGTCGTGTTGTGAATTCGGATATTAATATTCTTGAAGTACTGTTAATCCAATTTGGGTTCTGAGCCTGAAAATGAAAAATGAACGCAAGCCTTAGGCCAGTACGAATGAGAATTTACAGAAACCACGAGACTTCGGAATTTGAGATTATCATATTCTCATTTGTTTGAAATGAAGTTAGTGTGTTCTCTGATTGTATGTTGTCTGATGTTAATGTTGTATTACTAGGTTTGAGGAAGGTCAGAGTTCATTAGAGAGAGAGATAGGGTTGACACTGCGGCATTGATCCACGCATTGAGGCCACGCAGATCAGCACTGCAGAAATGCAGTACTAGCTGAGATAGGGCCCTTTTTCATACCAGTACGGAAAATTAATAATGTTTAAAATGTATAGGTACCACAATTGAATGTACTTTCCGTATATGTTATGAAAATAAAATTATTTCTTTCTTTCTTTCATATTGCTAGTGTCGTGGACTACGGGAACGCTACCGTTGCATGTTA
Source organism: Pseudoips prasinana (assembly GCA_951640165.1). NCBI lineage: Eukaryota > Metazoa > Arthropoda > Insecta > Lepidoptera > Nolidae > Pseudoips > Pseudoips prasinana. The sequence continues at coordinate 19,823,299 of OX621245.1, forward strand.
TGCTGGCCGTATGCTTGCTCAAAAATTTGCATTAAAGTTTGACAAACGACAAACGCGGATATAAATTTACTACTAGCAAACTGAGCTATTACACAATCAGACTTATGTACAAATACCTGGTTTCATTTCAAAGAAAACTCGTGAATAACATTTGTAATAAAAAACTCACTCTGTACAGTATATCTGATTGTGGACCACTAAATTTATCCCGATTTGATCCGTCTAACGTTAAAAATACTTACAGATCATTTTGCCCTGCTTAGTTTCAAAGTATCTTGAGGATAAGGCCCACCCCGGAGCAAAGACTTGGTGAACAAAGCATGAAATCTTCCTCATAATGGGTGCCATTTACGTGACTCGTGCGGACTGTAGAGAAAAGAGAGCAACATTGAAGCCCGCAGTCTGAGGAAATCATTTTATCCTTTACATGGCCCGTATCCAACCACTTGTAAATACCCTATGTTTGCAAGATTTATTTGCCTTGAAACCAACAGCTGTTTTCTAACAATTGCAACACTCGCTGATAGGGGTTATATCGCTACTGATAGGGGTTTTGTTGCTACTTTTTTATATTCTACTAGCTGTGCCCCGCGGTTTTACCTGCGTTAAATTTTATAAATTATCACAGTTCCTCCCCCGTAGGTGATAGCGTGATGATACGTAGCCAATATGCTGACCCGACCTTTTAGTAATATTCATGCAAAATTTGAAGTAAATCCATGCAGTACCTTTTGAGTTTAGCCCGGACATACATACAGACTAACAGACACAGACAAAAATTCTAAAAACTATATTTTTGGCTTTGATATCGATTGTAGTTCACGCCCCAAGTATCCTTTTTAAAAAATATTCAATGTACAGTTTTGACTTTCCTACGATTTTATTATATGTATAGATGTTATTAAAGTCGCATATTTTATAGTTAGTTTAGAGGATTATCTTTTATCATTTCACGTAACCGTTTGGTCCTCTTGGAGGATGCGCGGCAGGTGTTAATAAAATAGACTTATCCATTCCCTATCGAATTATCAGTCATAAACATCGGAAAAATCGAGTAATATACATACAACTATCATACATAACAACTAAATCAAAAAAGATAACTGAAAACAAAGCATCTTAGATAATCTAGGAAATCTCCATACAAACGCTCTACGTATGATGTTTCTAGGTAAACATATTATTGTTCTGTGACAGGTAATACACGTTTCTCACTTTTACAACGATTATATGAAAGTTCTGTATGTTTGGTTATGTTAAGTTTTCCTACTAGGTATTTATATATTTATTTAAACGGCAAACGGCTGTTGTATTTACGGTGCGCAACATAGATATTTGCAGAGTTCAGTCGAGGCTACCTCTGTTTTTGTCAGGTTGTTTAAGTAGACAGAAACAACGGTTTTCCTTTACGACCTTAGTAATTAAGGTAACGTCAAGACCAAAGTGAACCTACCGATGTGTCATTGCACCTAACTACATCGACTGTTATTACATTATGCAACCTAACCAATTACCATTAAATATATTCACTGGAGACTTCTGTAGTTTTGGTTTTGGAATTTATATTTAAAAACTTGCCTTACCTTTGAATAATTTAAATTCTCTAATCGTGCCATAGATTTTAACGAAATGAAAACAATTACGGCGAGTGATGACGGTGGTGCAAATCACACCCCATGTCATCTCGTTGGGTGCGTAGAAATGATCCCGAGATAATACCTACCCAAGAACGGTCACCAGCGTCTCTCTGGGTACTATTATAACTACATATTATAATAAATTTCCCATTCTTAGGGAAGGTTTTTTTCCAGCAATGGAATGGATGATGATGATGAATGGAAATGGATCGGTGGTCGTTGATAGTTACGGTTAGTTAGTTAGTTGACGGTCACCGTAGCCTAGTTGGTAGTGCTCCTGCCTACGAAGCTGGTGGTCCTGGGTTCGAATCCCGGTAAGTGCAAATATTTGTGTGATGAGCACAAACATTTGTTTCTGAGTCATGGATGTTTTCTATGTATTTAAGTATTTATCTATCTATATAAGTATGAATATCGTCGCCTGGTACCCATAGTACAAGCTTTGCATAGTTTGGGGCCAGGATGATCTGTGGGACACTGTCCCTACATATTAATTATTAATTAATAGTTAACCAAGATTAGCCTTTGTTATTTTTCTTATTATTGTGCCGTAGTTTTTATCTTTTAGGCTAACTAACGGATACACCAGGTAGTCGGTCAGCAGCATCACCTGTGTACTAACTACGTTACGCATTTCCGTCGCAGTGACTAATAAAATACAGATAAGTATCCTTATTTAACTCAAAACATCATGAAAAATAAAATATCAGTTTTATGCGACTAAATTTTGTTTTATATATGAACTTCGGATAGATCGTCGCTCATCATAGTGGCGCCTATATAAATAGCCGTAAAGATACAATTACTTTATATTTTGCATTACAAGTACATTAAACCTCACGTTATTAAATATACTTGCCCTGCGAAATTGGCTCTTATTGCCTACGTAATAGAAACGCTGCCATGGTCAAATTGTACTAATGGCCAATGAGGTAGCGTTGACTATAGTCAACGAAGGAGGATCTCTTATTCTTGACTATAATAAGATAAAATTTCTTCCATGCCTTATTTTATCCAGTTACTCATTTTAAATAACTCATAATATTTTTACTAATTTGGTAAGTCAGAATGTTTTTTTTTATTCTGTCTGAAATGATGAACAGAAGTAGATCATCCGGAAAATTGATTAGTTAACCAAGCAAAAAAAGAATTCTGGCGAGCAACACTGCGGCGAGAAGCTAGTTCCACAATAATTAAGAAAAGAGAAAAACAGCCGTAGGTATATGAAAGACAAATCCAATCTAAGTAAGCAGCCAGTACAGGGTTTATAGTGCAGCATCTGAAACAATGAATAAAGTTTGAAAGGATCCAGTTGCGATGGGCTCGGATTAATGGCGGCGACTCAGGTGCCGCCGTGAGACGGCACGGCACGACAATTGCTTTCTCGTGTCCATTGTAGCACGAGTTCCGACATCTTCTTAAATCTGTGTAAAGTAGACTAGGGTATATGTTACTAGAGGCTCCGCTTAGGAATTTAATAAACTCACATTTAATGTTCACGCCTGTCTCCCAGAAGGGTAGACAGGAACTACGAACAATGTGTTTTGTTTCTATTTGCACTTTGACCACCGTAAACGTTTTAACAAAAACCTTCAATTAGATAAATATAAGAAAGATGTGATTTAAATAAATAATGTTGAATCGTATTGTGCTTTTTTTTTCAAATATAAATAAGAAAGAAATAATAGAAAATCACTGGGTTGGCGCTGATTTACCTTTGATAAGGATAAGTAATGTCAGAATCGAACTGACAGAAAACATAGAGTGCCTCTTCGGTGTATTTATTTAGCAAAGCACTGGATACTGTTGTGGAGTATCGGTATCGCAGTGTCCTGTTCGACGCTTCTGAGAAGGAATACTTCTGCCTTAATAAAACTGCGAAGGAGATAACACTAAATCACTGAGTCGGCGATGATTTACGTGAGTAAGCCTGTATCATCCTTGGATAAGGATAAGTTATGTCAGAATCGAACTGACTGAAATCCTATTGCGTCTTCTATGTATGTATTTATAATAGCACCAAAAACTATAGTAAACGCAACGCTTCTAAAAATGAGTAAATCTACATCTTTACTTACAACATTATATGGCCACAACTTCAATTAAGAGTACGATTATATTATATACATATATTATGGATGAAATAATGAAATTTATTCAGCACTTGGGTTTTTACAAACACTTGTACTTGTCAAGCGCACAGTTTAAAAACAGTAATTAAAGCAAAAATAAAATGGATTAGTACGTCCGTGCGTTTCGTCACATATATTTTTAATATCCTTTTCTTTTCATACTTTATTATTAAAATGTATTAATTATATCTACTTAGCCTATGTGTTAATCCAGGGTGTCAGCTAACTCCATACCATATTTTATTAAAATCACTCCAGCCGTTTAGACGTGAAGAAGTAACAAACATCACACTCACAAACTTTTGCCTTTATAATATTAGTGTGATAATAAATCTTACACAGACTTACTGCTACAGCCACTATTACAGTAATTTCAATACGGCAAAATTCGAATGTTCTAATTTCCTCCCTGCCCATAAAATAGTTACCTATATGTAGTTTATATATACTTTTTTAATTTAATCTAACCCAGAAACAAAACAACCTGTCCGAGCTCCAGCGGAAAAAAAAATTCTACAAATATTAAATTAACCCAACAAGAAAGCTGACTTCTTTTGTCTCAAACCTATGACAGTTAAAATACAGAATTAATAATATGTAGTGTTAATTACGATAAGCGTTATTAACACTACATATTAATTCTGTACTTTGATTCAGGGGCCAATATTTTGTAAGGAATTCGTAATCGAATCTTTTACATGCTTGCAATTGCGTGGGCGGACAGACTTTTGTAATTAACTGAATGATATTTTTGATAATTTTGATAGAAGGTTTTTTTTTTTTTTTTTTTTTTTTTTTTTTTTTTTTTTTTTTTGACGGGACTAGTCCCTCCCTCTTACCCACCACTGCAACTCCTGTAAGCCAGGATCAACAGTGGCACACAATGAAATGACACTGAGCGGTGAAGCTCAGGCATGTCCCGGGGAATCGCTTTAACTGTCTTGGATCCCGCAACGAATTTAATCAGAAACAGAAAAAAAAGGAGGAGTTAGAAAATGAATAGTTCCACTTCCCTCCAGAGCAAAGCGGGAGACAGAATGATGTAAAGAGGCTATAGCCTCATAAAATGAGAGATTTGCAACTAGAGAAGCCAGCTGCAAAAGCACCGAGGATCAATTTAAGGGTCCTAAGTGAGCTGTTATATTTGATTCCAATAGTAGGTATGGCAAAAACGCTTAAACGCACGGAAGTTGTTCCTTGTTGCTACAAGATCCGTATAATAAACTACTCCAGATATTGGTTGCAAGCTGTTTAACATAATATCACGCTGATTTTGCCAGAGATCACACTCCCACAGGATGTGGTGAGCAGTTTGTTCATATTCGTTACTGGATGTTGAGCACAGACAGATCGGTGAAGATACTAATTTGAAACTATACAATTTACTTTTAAAATTGCCGTGTCCGGTAAGAAATTGTGCAACACAATGGTCTATGATTAGCCAAGTTTTATTTAACCGTTCGCGTACGTCCGGAAAGAACTGGTGCAGATGGCGACCCTTGGTTGACGTATTCCATCTACATTGCCATTCATTTAGTAGTTCGTTATTTAAGTCAGCTATTGGCATAAATAGCCTGGTTATTTTCGCACGGTCGCGTAATGATAAGAAATCATTTTCTAAATTATCGCGCGTAGAATAATACATTGCTGCTCGTCTTTGTACTTCAAGATCAACCGGTAGTACACCCGCTAGGACAGGTAGGGCCTCTGTGCTCACTGTTCTATAGGCTTTACACAGAAATATCAACGCCAACCTCTGGCTTTGTAGTAATTTACGGCGAGCAGCTCCGATGGTAGCCCTATCAGCCCACACAGGCGAGCCGTAGCATATACACCCAAGATAGGTTGCCCCGTAAATGATTTTAAGAGTATTAAAAGAGAGGCTCCAGGTTGCCGTCGATATCCTTGTAAGTGCAAAAAAGTTTCGCTTAGCTTTTTCCCCAACTGATTTAATATGTTCTATAAACGAGAAATTCTTTTCTAAAACTAAACCCAAATAACAGGTTGATATTTTGCGTTTTACAGTAACATTATTAAGTTTTACGCCCGGGGGGGATTTTAGTTCACCTTTAAGAAGGAGTTGGTAGGTTTTATGAGGAGCAAATGTAAGGCGATTTCTGTTACCCCATTCACTTATCATACTTAAGCAAGTTTGAGCCAGATTTTCCAACTCTCTCCTGGAGTTACCCTGTATAAGTAAGAGGCCATCGTCAGCATATGCCGTTAGAGAGCAGCGTGATGGCAAGGGTAATGTCAAGAAGTCATCAAAACCCAAGTTCCAGAGATACGGCGCGAGCACTGAGCCCTGGGGGCAACCCATGGTTAACGATTTAGTGACTCTGAAGTGACCAAGCTTAAGAGTTGCAGAGCCATGTACGAAATAAGATGTGATTATCGAATATATATTACTGTAACAACCGCGTAACTTAAGTTTTTGTAACAAAATTGGCCACCAAGTATTATCAAAAGAATTGATAGAAGGTTGATAGAAGGTTGTCTAAGGATTTTCAGACGAACATTAAGTTTTTCTGGAAATCCGTTAGATCAGTAAGAGGCATAACTCAAACCTCAGAACTGAAATCCATACGAGACCAAGATGGAAATATAGTGAAAGGGGAAGAATGCGTGTTAAAACGTTGGAATAAGTATTTTGAAAGTTTTTATGACAGAGAGTGAACGTAGTTCACTAAGTATAGACAAGAACAAAAGTAAAGATGACATTGGTATGGATGAGATTGTGAAAGCTATTAAGGGTATGAAATCAGGTAAGTCACCAGGGTATGACAGGATAACTTCCGAGATGCTGAAGGCTGGACATGGCGTCATAGCGAGTCAGCTGTGCAGCCTTTTCAATTTATGCTATACCACCGGCCAAGTGCCAAGTGATTGGTGCAAGGCTGTCATCGTACCTCTTTACAAAGGGAAAGGCTCGCGGCAAGACTGTAAAAACTATAGGGGCATTAGTCTGCTCAGCGTCGTTGGTAAGTTGTATGCAAAAGTATTGGTTGAAAGAGTTGTGAAAGAAACCGATGCGAAAATATGGGATGCACAGGCGGGTTTTCGGAAAGGAATGGGATGCACGGATCAGGTCTTTTCTCTGCGAAGCATAGTAGAGAAGTTTTTGGGCAAAAACCAAAAGGTCTACTGTGCCTTCGTAGACTTAGAAAAGGCCTACGATAGAGTGTTGAGAAGTGAACTATGGTCGGTACTGTCCATGTATGGGTTGAACGACAACCTTGTTCAAGCACTGAAATCTCTTTATAGGGATTCCAGAGCTTGCGTGAGGATTAACGCGTCATACACCGAGTGGTTTAGCATCCAAAAGGGTGTTAGACAGGGATGTGTAGCGTCACCGTGGTTGTTTAACCTATTCATGGATAGCTGTTTAAAAGATTTGAAAGAAAGTGAATGCGGTGTAAGGATGAATGAGTTACTCATCAAATGTATGCTTTACGCTGATGATCAAGTTTTACTTGCATCATCGGCGGACGAGTTGCAGGTGATGGTAACAAGTATGCATGAATCTTTTGAAAGGAAAGAGATGAAAATGAATGTAGGTAAGACGAAAGTAATGTTATTTGAGAGGGATGAATACACGACAGCGTGTGATATTGTGATTGGAGGAGAGAAAGTCGAACAGGTGAATTAGTTTGTATATTTGGGAACTTTGTTTACGAGAGATGGGAAATATGAGAAAGATATTGTTAGAAAAGTAAATGCAAGAGTACACGCCTTTATGAGTAGCCGGCAAGTATCAAAGAAGGCTCGACTAGCCGTGCACGATGGAGTGTTAGTGCCAACTTTAATGTATGGAAGTGAAAGTTGGGTATGGCAGAAAAAGAATGAAAGTAAAATAAATGCAGTGGAAATGAGAGCTCTGAGAAGTATGTGTGGTGTGACTTTGAGAGACAGAATTCGAAATACTGATGTAAGAGAGCGTTGTGGTGTGAAAGAGGATGTAGTCACAAAGATTGAAAAAGGCATGCTGAGATGGTTTGGCCATTTAGAAAGGATGAATGAAAGAAGATTGACAAAAGAAGTATACATGGCCTGTGTGAATGGGACAACCGGAAGGGGAAGACCACGTCGATCATTATCTGACCAAATTGGAGATGTTCTCAAGAAAGGGCAGGTCAGAAGTACCCTAAACCGGCGAGCATGTATGAAGAATATGATGACAGTAACCGAGGCAAAAGAAGTATGCAAAGATCGTGACAAATGGAAATCCGTTGTCTCTGCCTACCCCTCTGGGAAACAGGCGTGAGTCTATAGTAGTCTATAGTAGTAGTATGTATGTATGTATGATATTTGCCAATATGACCACAGTTTAAACTAGATTCAAAGGGTTAATATTTAATGAGTTTTTGCTATATATGGCAACGTAGTTATTAATTTAATTGATCTATTTAATCTGTAATTCCATCGACAGCAGGATCACCCTCCCTTTGACGAAAATAGACGCTTCAAGTGGCTATTAACAGGCCATGTTCCAGCCTTTAATACTAGTTAAGACGGTCTAAATTAAGTAGCTAAATAATTGACTTTGCTCTCGCTTTGTTAGGTACATTTGTTATGGTAATAAAAACAAACGACATTCATATATTAATTAGAACACTCCTTGATAATAATAATATAATATCTGGGGACAATGTCACACAGATCATCCTAACCCCAAACTAAGCAAAGCTTGTACTATAGGTACAGGTAAATACTTATATACATAGAAAACATCCATGACTCAGAAACAAATATTCGTGCTCATCACACAAATATTTGCACTTACCGAGATTCAAACCCAGGACCACCAGCTTCGTAAGCAGGAGCACTACCAACTAGGCCACGGTGACCGTTTAATAAATATAAAATAAAATAAAAAACATCTAAATTCTGACTTCTTAAGAGAACGTACTTAATTACGCTTATTAGTCTTATTACATACCTAACAAGGTGTGAACCTTCCCATCTGGTAATGCATTAGGCACATACGTAGGAAAATGGGGTTAGTCCCTAATGCGACGTTGCATGTCATGTGACCACTACATGTACGCATTGCTGAGGTACAATGCAGTGCAGTTAATTATACTACGCTGTTATTATGTATGCTAAGTGGTTATTGGTAACGTACAATTCAGTGAACCAGAATTTGAAATGATATCTTAAATTCTAAAATTATATTTTAACGGAGAGGAGAGAGAGAGACGTTTAAAGAGAACAAAACCCTATGAACTAGTGTCGTGATTAGTGATTAGTGTATTTAGTGATTAGTGATAGCAATAATGTAATTTTAAAGAACATATTAACAAAGTGTCTTAAATCCCCTTCACAAATATGACTAAGGAAAGTCGGTGGACTGATTCTTAGAATAAATTATGTTTATGTAGAAGTTTAGGTTAATATAAAACTTCTTATTAGTATCTAGACTAGATTGTAATACATATAAAGTACTATACTTGGTACTTTATAAAATAATAAAAAATATATATATTGTAGCGGAACAGTTCCACTTTTTAAATATCCTATCGGCATACACATATATTTGGGTAAAATTCCCGTGGCAGAAAAGTATGATCAGTTAAATACGAATCCACTATTGTACTAAATGACTTTCAGTAGCGATGCGTATCTTGAAAAATGCGTATCTTTATATGTATATGAGACAGAAGTAATTTTTGATACATATAAAAGCTTTAATAAATTTTCTAATACACTTCAGCCGTATGAAATTCACGGCTGCACCAAAACGGGAACTTGGGAAGCAAGAATGGGAGATATGCCATAACAGCCACGTTTGGCCGTCGAGTTTATGATCGCAGTATGATGGACATAGATCAAAAAGAGACTCTGCTGCCCGTTCTTTGTTAGGTATTCCCTCGGGATGATTATACGACTTCTATGAGATGAATTGACGTGGACAAAGGACAAAGGGAAGTGACGTCACCGTAAGCACACAGCCTACTTGCACACCATACAACATAAAATATAATAACCGCAAATTTAGTCGATTGCACATAATACTGTCTCATCTTCATCATCATGTCAGCCAAAGTACGTCCACTGCTGGACAAAAGCCTCCTCAAAGTATGGGGGGATATGACATAATCGCCACGCTTCGTAGACGGGTTGGCAATCGCAGTTTGATGGTTATATATTCACAGAAAAACGCTGCTGTCCGTTCTGTATAGGTACACGCGATGAGATGGGGTGATAAAATTCTATGCCGTCACCACACAGTATATTGTATTCAAATGTATTGTATTCAGTGTATACAAATGAGATTGCACTTTATCGTTTATAGTAGAGACTATGAAGAAATTAAAACATTAAGTGGTATGCATTAGTCAGCAATGGTTTATGACATGGTAAATATTTACTCCTATTATGAGAACATTGAGACAGCATACATGGAATGTTTTATATATATCATTCATATGAATGGAAACATAGTTATAATCATTTAATATAGTTCTCTTATCGTATTTAGAAACAGACTTTCTGTCTATGTTTTTAAAAGTAAGAGCATAAATGTTAAAATGAAACCAAATACTGAAAGATGTTCCTTGGAAACAACTCATAAATATAAACGGTCTGCATTGGAGGAGATACTGTAAAGGATAAAACTTGGATTGTAAGCAAAAACTTTTTCACTCTACTATGGCGAAACGTAAAAGTTAGGTTTTTCGTTTTACCTACATTGGATTTTTGCGACCGCAGCGGGTATGGATTGAAATGGCATTGCACTCACTGTAAAAACAAACTTTACAGTCATTAGCAATACTTATGATCTTATATTAATGATTTAGTAATTACATCACGATATGGACAACAATATTCTGAACTAAAATTAATATTAAAAAAATGTTTTTTATATGCACCGATTTTGATATAATTGATTAATTGTTATTATTCGATACCAAATACTTTCCATATGATATATCAATTATGTTCAAATTGATTGTCATACAGAAGCTGAAGTTGATTCTATATAAAACTCTAATTAAAGCTTTTAGATTTTTGGAGAGCCGGATGGCGTGGTTGGTAGATACTTTACCTTTCACGCCACAGGTCGTCGATTCAATTCTCACTCAGGACAGTTATTTTTGTGTATAAACATGTCTGTTTGTCCTGAGTCTGGGTGTAATTGCCTGTATAAGTATGTATTTACAAAAGTAAAGTAGTATAATATGTAGTATATCAGTTATCTGGTTTCCATAGTACAAGCTCTGCTTAGTTCGGGATCAGATGGCCGTGTGTAACTAATGTCCCCGGATATTATATTATTATTATTATTATATGGCCATAAATATTCTGAACTAAAACTAATTAAAAACAAAATTCATCCTTATCCCAAAATAAACGTCAACATAAGCTGTCATCTAACCATACTTCCAAAAATTAAGTATATGTGTCGCCATTGTTTATGAACCAATTTTGATTTAATTGATTGATTGTTATTATTCGATACGAAATACTTTCTTTATGATATCATATCAATTATGTTCAAATTGATTGTCACACAGAAGCTGAAGTTGATTCTATATAAAACTGTAATTAAAGCTTTTGGATTTTTGGAGAGCCGGATGGCGTGGTTCGTAGATACTTACCTTTCACGCCACAGGTTGTGGATTCAATCTCACTAAGGACAGTTATTTTTGTGCATAAACATGTCTGTTTGTCCTGAGTCTGGGTGTCATTCCCTATATAAGTTTGTATTTACAAAAGAAAAGTAGTATACGTAATATATCAGTTACCTAGTTTCCATGGTACAGGCTCTGCTTAGTTTGGTATGACATGGGCGAGTGTGAATAATGTACAGACGCCAGCACATCCAGCTACCCCAATCTGTCAAATTTCTTTTATAGATTTTCAACTTTATCACAAAAACATAAGGTTCACTTTCAATTGGGGAAATTTGACAGATTGGGGTAGCTTGATGTGCTGGCATCTGTACCAGGATATTATGATTATTATACCTAGTTTTCTGTTCCTTATAGAAAACTGTATTAATAATGTCTTCAAAGTAGAAATTAGCAAAGGCAGCCGGTGCATGATTCGAAGTGAAGGCTAGCCGACACAACCGGAAAGAACGATGCACCAAGGTCGTCAGGACCGATGGGCGTACATATTCCCCAAGGCACGGGGGTAAACCGCAAATACCGAGACTTTGACCTGTTACTAAAAAATCCCAATATTACTTTTTGGTCTGATCCGGGATTTGTATCCAGGACGTCATTATCTCCGGTTGAACATGCTACCGCTAGCAGTTAAAATACTCTAGTAACAAGTGAGTAGAACTATCATTTACTTTTATTCAATGATTTTGAAACATATAGTTGTTTCGGCGGTACTGTACCGGAAAATCTTTATTATTAGCTATGTAAAGTTTAAAAACAATATTTTTCTAAAAACAAACATAAGCAGCTGGTTGGTTACGGGAATACCCTAGGTCTGGCTGTGTAGGTTACTGATTGCATATGACTTCCGAGGTTACATGGAAATCACCCACTATAAGCCAGGGGCTCTACCGGCTAACTCGTCAAACATCTATTTCTTAAATGGCGATCATATAAATAAAGGTTAAAAATGACTTGATCAATCGTTAAACCGGCTTCCATGAGCACATGTGACGTCATAAATGGTCCGGAATCGATTGTCAACGTTGAAGCCGATTTAACGATTGATTAAGTCATTTTAACTTTTATTTATTAGAACGCCATTTAAGAAATCGATGTTCGACGACTTAGCCGGTAGAGCCCCAGCTGTAACGGGAGTGATTTCCATTTCTATTGGGGATAGCCAACAGAATAGGAAAAAAGGCATGAAAAAATGATCGCCATTGAGATATATTTTTAAATACATCTCAAATTATATGAAATGTGCGGCACTACTCTCGGCTGGTTTACATACATCACAGGCTCAAATGAAAATTTCTAACAAAAATATAGCGAACAAAGACGCTGCAAATCTTAAGCGTATATTTACATTGTACGTATTCTTGTAAACAAGCTTCGCTGACTTAGTAATAATGAAAAGTAAAGAAATAATAAGCTGTGTGGTGACGGCAAAGAATATCACAACCCCATCTCCTCCCGTGATTTCGTATTTCGTATTATATGACCATCAAACTGCGGGTCGGCGCCTGCGAAGGGTGACGATTATGGCATATTCCGCCCCATTATTTGGGAAGACTTTTGTCCAGCAGTGGACGTAATTAGGCTGACATGATGAGATAAATAATAATGAAAAAACTACAATGGAATTAATTGTAATATATATATATTTTGAAGCCCACATCTAACGATATATTCTGTAGTGGCAAAATAATGTCTTATTACTTGACAATTATTCGCAACACTCAGTGGGAAATACTGTGAAACAGAATACTATGGCAATTTTTCCAGTCGCTCCCCGTACATACGTCATACCTTAATATAGACAGAACCATTCAGACAATATGTAGTAAAATTTAAATTTCAATACATAATATTAAAAACTTCAACTAAACATAATCTCCTTGACAATAACTTAATACAAGCTAGCTAAATGTCACTACCATTATAAAATAAATAGTATTAATGTTTTGACATTCCGTGTCCCTAAATATCTGTAATAAGTAACTAGAAATAATAACTGTATTACTACAAACATGTTCTGACTATTTACAAGCGCTTTTTTAAAGTCTACGTGAATAAAAACCTTTTTTATTTTATTTTAAGTATTCTATATGTTTTATTGACTGATGGAGGCTACTCATTCTCGTGGCCAAGTTCTGGGCGGACACAGTTTAGATTGCCATCGACTCGCTAAGAAGAAGATTGACTAAAGCTACATTCTGCATACATCAATGCGCAAAGGTGTGTTTGGCGTACGCCAGCCTGATTACAACTGCTACGTACGCTTTCCGCACGTTCGTTAGTCTCTTGAGACTATCAGCTTCATTTCTTGGAAAAGTATCGTTACGTAAATCTTCAGGGAAAATCGACTATTCCAGTGGTCTTCGGTGGCAAGATAACCATGTCAAAGTGAATGGGGTGTTGTCCTCTACACCCTGTTTTGCTCATTTACAGCAGCTTACCGGGAAGGGCTCTGGCCCCAAGAACCACTTCAGATTCAGGGTTCCAATTGCCGCTGATTATATTCTAGCTAAATTCCCCCACTACCCGCGCTTCCCACGCCCTAAGGTCTTTCCTATTTATATTCTCCCTCCATAAAATCATAATAAATTATCTACAAAATCCTTAAACAGTTTCTCATTTCGTAAAGGCTTTCCTCAAGTTTATACTTTACACCAAGGTTAGAAAGATTTATGATATTAAAGCGAGATGTTTCATTACCACCACCACTTCAGGCAATGAAACATTCAAATAATTACGCCGTTCCCATTTTAAACAACAAATATAGCCTAGAATCTAGATTGTGTAGCAAAAGTGTAAAAGGTATTGTAACTCGTGTTTCGTAGCTACGGGTAAAGCCTAATTTACATTGAAAGTGCACAGACGGAGTACGGAAGTAAAATGTGTTGATATTATTTAAAGTACCCTATGCTGTTGTAGCTATTCTATACAACGCAAAAGTAACTACATAGTAGTACTAGAGCTTAGAACGGAGAAATGCTGATTGTGAAAGTAACGCTTGATCTCGGTAAGTTGTTAAGTAGTATTAGAACGGGGAATTAAACAAGGTAACCGGCATAGCCTAAAGAATTGCCAAGCAATTGAAAGCTGAAGTGAGCACGTAGCTCGTACAACTGACGGTCGCTGAGTTAGAAACTGTAAAAAGGTACTAGAGTGGAGACCACGAACCGGAAGATATAGCGTGGGCAGCTCCACAAGGCCCCACAAAGAGGACTGCCGTTATGGGCAGCGCAAGACAAGCCACTGTTGTGATTCTTGGATCTCTGTCCAGCAATGGACGTCTTTTCACTGATATGATAATGATGAACGGATAATTCAAATGAAGCCCCGGATCTTTCACTTTCAGAAAATGTCTGTATAATATTATTTTAATAAGTCTTTTCGATATTACATTTAACAATAAGCTTTAGGATATTAATACCGCCTAAATGTGAAAATACTAAAATATAACGTTTAGGCTGAATTTTACTATTTTAACAAATAAGCCTTTTGAAAAGTCTCCTTATTTTAACCTTCGGAAGACTTTTACTAAATGAATACACGTAGGTACTCAGTAGATATTACAATAATAATTTTACTTATTACAAAGATAACTTAGATTTATTTATTGTAGTAGGTAGATATTTAGTTCTTTATCTATAAGTACAGTATTAGTGAGTTATAACATAATGAACATGGTTTGTGCAAACTATAAATCTATAGACTGAATTAGCCGAAAGCTTGAATCTCAGGATATAGTGATCAGCTGAATATTTTATTCAATATTTTCTACGATTGACATTGATTTACATACGTGCATTGTCTAATTCTGTTGTAGGAGTGTTTGTGGGATGTGGGTATATGTGTGTATATGTATATATAAGTGATTCTGTGAGGAAATGTATGCTTCTGCATGAATGTAAGTGTGTATTGTCTTTAATCTGCTTAATTATTATTCAATTTTGTACATAAATCCCGGCCTTTAAGTACATGTAAGAATGAAGACAACTATCATCGCATTGTAAAAGTCATTACAAACAACTTTTAAACCAGAGGTACACTTGCTACGACAACTAGGGCCAATGGTATGGTAGACCTATCAGCCCACACAGGCGAGCCGTGGCAAATGCAACTATTTGGTTTCATATTGCGGTAAGTAGATACAGTTCGAGAATTAAGACGATTTTTTAAAAGTAATTGCGTTTCACTGTTAAAAATATATTTAGATTCGCCGTTCGACATAAAATGAAGACCTAGCTTGCTTATTTATCACAGTTTATCAATGTTTCATTGCCTTGGAGAGTACGTAAAGCTGTCAATGCTAGCTACCACGATCTACATGTGAGAATAATATCCAGCGTCAAGAATTTTTTTAATATATGCCGGTGTTAAAAAATGGCTTTTATTATTTGCATGCTCCATGCTCCATCCATATGTGTTTATTTTCAAGCAAAGCAATGGCCAAACGAATTCCATTTATATGCGTATTCCATGCGTTCAATAATAGTGAATTTCAATAACTTTTGACCTTGTCTATATAAGTATATATTTTATCTATTTAAGTAGATATGTATTTACAAAATAAAGGTAATCAATTATCTGGCTTCCATAGTACAAGCTCTGCTTAGTTTCAGAGCTAGATCAGAAGGCCGTGTGTAAATAATGTCCCAGTGTATTATTATACTTTTAGAAATTAAAAGAATTTTATTATAAAAAAGAGGTTTATTCACACTTCAGAATAAACAATTTAGAAATCAACAACAATTTTCTTATGACAATGACATAAAGCCCAAGTGTAGTGTGATTACTGTTTGTCGTTATAAGTGATTACTTATAACGACAAACAGTAATCACTTATAACGACAAAAAGTTACTGTTTGTCGTTATAAGTGATAACAGTAATCACACTACACTTGGGCTTGAAATAAATCGTTACGTAATCCGGCAGAGTTTCCGCCCGCATCGAAGTCTGGCCCCAAAAGAGAGAGCCACCGGTCAACTCGCCATAGAAGAGGTATCAGGTGGGACTTTATAGGCAAAGTCCCACCTGATACCTCAGCGATCTTGATAATTCCTCACAATACTATATTATATTATTAACTATGAGTAATACTAAACTAATACAAGGAAATTATACCAGTGTGTTTCTGGCTTAAGAATCTGTTGTGTGAGATTAAGTGTGATAGCCCTTCAGAAGACGCGTTCGGGACACGCAAACATCTGCTTGGGACATATTTAATTAATTTTAAGGTGCTGCCTACTTTCAATGTACACAAGTGTATTGTAGACATGTCTGTTTTGTTTCAGTTGAAGTCTTGTATTTCTTGGAATTTCACATTTGGAATTGTAATACATATTTTACTAAAAATATATATAATACTTATAATAATAATATCTAGGGACAATGTCAAACAAATATTCGTGCTCCTCACACAAATATTTGCACTTAACGGGATTCGAACACAGGACCGCCAGCTTCGTAGGCAGGAGCACTACCAACTAGGGTACAGTGGCCGTACTCTAGTTGCCTAGTTGATACAATATATATCTAGGCTACATACTTGTTTGCAACACAACTAGCTTTATATATGAACATTGTTAACAGGTATTAACGCGACTAACCTTATTTTTATTTTCCCGACGTTTCGACCAAGTTGCATTGATCGTGGTCACGGGATGACTCATCCCTGTTCACAATGTTAACCTGTTAACAATGTTCATATATAATTATGATACGCGAAAGTTTAAAAGTGTACACAACTAGCTTTGCCTGTTATTACCTAGGCCGAGGCAATTTCACAATTACGTACAGTACGCTATGATACAAGGAAACACTATTAGTTATATGTATGTTTAATTTTAATGCTTCCAATAATAGCATACACATATCCTATAATATCATTACGTAATTCGATAAAGAATATAAAATGTACCTAGAGCACTTAATTCTTAGCATTCCATGGATTCACCGGGCGGAAACCGGGTCCATCGCGTGTTAGAGGAGGGAACACTCGACGGAGTCTGAGGCTTCCGACTCAGGTGAAGGTTTAAGGGGACCCCCTGTGATGCATCAACGCTCACCTTCTCTGTCTCAAAAAAAGAAGAGCAATATGTAATATTTTACAGCGTAAATTTTTCTTCCCTATAATTTTCTTTATAAATATAATGCCCGCACTAGGGAATCTAATCTCTGTGTCACGGGATATTTTACAAACATATAATACACAATTTACATCCAGGCTCAGAACAACTATTTATGGGTCACACAAATAGTTGCCCTGTGCGGGACACGAAACAGCGTAACCGCTGCGCCACACGTGCAGTGAAGTTAATAATAATAAGCTTTCAAATTAAACATACCGTCACTATTTATTTTATTTTTGACTAGATTTTGCCCGCAACTTCGTCCGCGTGGTATTCGAAATCAGACATTGAAGGGGTTAAAACGAATCTATTCTGTGTTACCTATGCTTTAGAACTTCCCCCAATGCCAGAAAAAAACTGCGCATAATTTTTTTACATTTGATCAAGTTCCTGACTAACTTTCAACCGCTACTTACTTAACCTTACGGGGTAATTCTTAGTATTCAAAACATGTCTTATGAATATAAATGTCATGTTCGAAGTTGATCAGACCAAGAATAGATGTTGTTCCATACAAAATGAGCAACCACTTTTCACCTCCTTAAAATTGGGGTTGAATTTTCAAAAATCCTTTCTTAGCGCACACCTACGCTTTCAGCTATCCGTTGATTAATTGGTCAGTCAATTTCAGCTTTTTTACATAGAGTTAAAACTTTATTTCATATTAAATTATAATTTCAATGCGTTTCGCTGCAGATATGAACCATTTCTGTAATCCTTATTAACAAATATTTGGTTGATCACAATCAGAATTAAACTTGTAATAAAATGAGTCCAATTCGGATTCAAGTCGATTTTTCCTTAAATAAATTCCTGTTTGGCCGTGGACTTTACAAACATGAAATTAAGGGACACAAAGCAAACACAGATACCCAAACAACGAAATAAAAGTCGCACAAATAGTTACAGGACGACTTTGAATGGACGGCGGGGATCAAAACCTAAAGACAAGGGTACCGAGATATTATTTAAATTTATTTCTATAATTTGAAATTATAGAGCAATAAAATACACACTTTGTTAAAAACTATGACAGTTAATGAGATGCAGCCTGCTGACAGACAGATTGACGGACGGACGGACAGACTGGGAAGGCTTAGTATATTTTTTTCATAAATTAAGTGTCTAGATGACCAAATTAAACATTCGCAAAAGGCAGGCCGTATTCCTATGATGGACGGTCAGCTTAAAGAAAAACCAGCTTTCTGGCCACGGATCGCGCCCACTAGAAACTTTTAAAATATCACAAAAGTACAACGTTATGCCAATGACCCCAGGGATAAGGTTCAGTAACTGGCAACAAAGCCACAAAGACTTATTCCCAAGTATCTGTAGAAGTTTAGGTTCAAAGTTTTCTCCTTTATTCATAATTCGGGAATTTTGATTATTAAAAGTCTTATTTAGTTTATTTATTGCCCGACGATGCAAAGATTTATAACCGCTATCAGGCAGTTTTGCGTGACTCAAACAGTTATAAATAACCTTCTATAAAATTGGATGAGGATGCTCCAAAAATATTAAGATATTTATGTATATTTTCCCGTGTTAGAGTCGAGTTTCCAGCGATAGGATGATGTATTTATTTTTTATCATTCTTCTTTCAGTGTTTTCGTGACCAAATATGTATATGCACGGGGTCAATTAAACAATTATACTTACAACGTGTTGTTTATATAACCCTAAATTTGATTATTCAACAGAGACCCGTAAGATCACATTAAAATAAAAACAAAACTGGAAATTTGTTTCCAAAATGTACAGTACTACTATCAAACTGTAGTACCAAAATTAGAAATTTGATGTAAAACGATGAAGGTTTTTTTTGTCGGAAACTAAATAAGTTTTAAAATCAAGGAATGTATAAATTTCTCAATGCATGAAACTTATTCACACTTTACAGTTTTTCAACATTTTCTGATAACGGTTTTAATTGAAGCACAAATAGTGACACTAATAAATAACACATAGAATAGCTTAGAGACTCTTGGCTCTTCCATTATCTATATATATGTTACGGTAAATCTGATTAATTGAAAATTATTAATATTTTTACAAAATTATTAATAATAACCACGTGTTTTGATAAATGTGAATAAACGATCGAAATTTATTACTTTTAGTAGTAATTATTAATAATTCACGACACATATTGGTAAAAGTTATAAAATAAATAAAAACCCAATGTTTTTTGACCAGCTGGTATTTATTTATAATATTAAATACAGTCTTACAATTATATTAATTAGAGATCACACAAACAAGGTTACTTGTACTTGCAAACTAAGCAAACAACAAAGCAAGAAAGTCTTTCGTGGTACATAAAATTGTAACAAAAATAAAATTAAACAATTATTGTTACATTAATTCTTGCAAAAATATTATATATTTTTGCAAGAAAGACTTTTATGGCACTTAGAATTGCAAAGAACGTGCATTTCTTTGCATTTGCAGCGATTAGAGTTGCATTCGCCAGTACAGTTGCAGTGTTGAAAGCCTTGCCCCCCAAATTTGAGTCCTTGCGGGCACATTCTCGCAGACTGCAAATTGTATTAGGAACCTCATCAATACTGACAAACTTTTCATTGCAAACTGTAAACTCATTTCGTGAATACAGTTGATTTAGAACACCATACTTTGTCCCAGCTTGTATAGGTTATAGCTGCTAATCTGCCTTGGCTCGATCGACTTCTGGCACGCTGTCCCCTATTTTTCCAACTGGAAATTTTGTTTTGGATAGTTTTAACATTTTTTCAGCTTGCTTTGGGAGAGACTCTCTCGCAGAATCTCGAACTTCTTGAATTTTAGTGGAAGTAGTGGCGATGATTGAGATAAGCTCTTTATTTATATTTTGGTTTTCCGAATTGATAATCGTTTCTTCCTTATTTGCATTGCCTACAGGTTTTTTTTTGGGTTTTCCTGATTTGAGTTAATTTCAAGCTCACTCTGCAATTCAGGTTCAATTTGCACAGAATGGGCATCAACCGGATAAATATTCGAAGTAGGTTCAATTTGTTGAGAATGGATATCAACTGAGTGCACGTCCGTAGTATGATCCAAGGAGTTACAGTCGTCAGTATCAGCATGTTGAGGGTCTTGAAGTCTTTCTAAATCTTCTTCGCTTGTAATATGTGAAATATCAACAGCGGGCAGTAAAGTTTTGAAGCCAATTTTTGGTTTACAACCAAACAGCATCATAAGGACTCGTATTTATTCCTGAATGGAAGTAAGTAAGTAAGTAAGTAAGCATTTATTTGCATAAACATGTGTACACATACAAAAAATATTATTGCATGCAAGATGTAGTAGACATTATTATGTTCAGACATGTTTGCTATACAATAGCGTGCAAATGTGTTATAATAATATTAAAGGTTTTCAATTAAAGAATGATTATTTGGAAAATCTAAAAATTACATTACACAAAAAATCTATTCAATAATAAATATATCATAAAATTAAAAATAATATGTCAAAAATAATATGTCAAAAATAATATGTCAAAAAATAAAATACCAGTAAAATAAATGTCAAAAAATTATAAAAAGTTGATTAAATGTCAGGTTAGAACTTATCAACTAGAAAATCTGATGTATTATAGTAGGCTTTTTCAACTAAATGTGATTTAACTTTTCTTTTAAATATAGTGATTGGGAGGTCTTTCCAATCTTTTGGTATTTTATTAAATATGACTGGAGCCATGCAAAGAACACTTTTGCGCATAAGTGCAGACCTAGCCGGGTTCAAACATAACTTACTGATATCACGTCTATTTCGGGGAACTACATCTGCCACTCGTGGAAATAAAGTTGGATTGGTCTTAACAAATACTAAAACCTCATATATATATAGAGACGGCAGAGTCAATATTTTGTACTGCTTAAAATAAGATTGGCAGCTATCAGTCATATTTAGTTTAAACATTGCTCTGAGGCATCTTTTCTGAGCTTTAAAGACAATGTCTTTGTTTGTAGAGTTGCCCCAGAACATCACGCCATATCTAAGTACAGATTCAACCAGTCCGTAATAGGCAGTAAGAAGCGCATCAATACTAAGTGTTCGCGACAGGGTATATAAAGCATATGAACTGCTGCTTATTCTCTTGCTTATGTTCTCAATGTGTGCCTTCCAATTAAGAGCTGTGTCTATAGTTAGTCCAAGAAACTTAGTTGTATTCACTGCGTCAATTTTATTACTATTATATTGAATGTCAAGATTAGAATTTATGTATGTCGAGCGTTGGCTAAAATGCATTATTAGGGTTTTATTAATATTTATTTTTAAATTATTATTATCTAACCATTCTATAATCGCTATTAAAGCATTATTTATGTCATTTTCAAATGTATCTTTAGATTTACCTGTCACAGCAACTGTACTATCGTCTGCGAAAAGTGTCATGGGATGTTCAGTCGCTCTAGGAAAATCGTTAATGTAGAGCGTAAAGAGAAGGGGTCCTAATACGCTTCCTTGAGGGATTCCGTACACGACTCTACATTCTTCCGATGAGAATATCACTTCCCGATTTTTTTGGTTAAATCTACTTATTTGTGTTATCTGTTTACGATTATTGAGATAAGATTCAAACAGCTTCAGTATATTACCTCTCACTCCATAGGATTCCATTTTCTTAAGAAGAATATTATGCTGAACATAATCAAATGCCTGAGTCATGTCGCAGAATATAGCTGATATTGGAGTATTTTTATCTATATTTTTTAAAACAACTTGCAGAAAATCATACACGGCCATATTAATTGTTTTGTTTGCCCTGAATCCCTTCTGCTCGTTGCATCAAATATTGTTTTTTTCGAGGTATGTGTTTTGCGAGGAAAGCTTTGTTTTTCATAAACTGAATCAATCTTAGACCTTCTGACCAATGTGTTGTTTTGTTGGTTTCCAACCAAGTAGCTAACATTTTTTCAATGTCTTGATTTGCTCTTTCGACAGATCCTTGAGACTGGCTGTGTCGCGGCTTTCCGTGAACAATTTTAGGTCCATCCCACATTTTACACACCTCAGTAATGACATTATTCACGAATTGACGCCCATTGTCACTATGCAAAATACAAGGCGCTCCAAATATAGTAAATATGTCTAACAAATGATATCCAACTTCCTCAGCACGCTTCGTTTTTAATGCTCTGAGTTGCACAAATTTTGTAAGGTGATCTTGATATACCATTATAAACTTATATTGACCGTCTGCCTGTGATTGCATGTCAATAAGATCAACTTGACATCTTGAATTGAATTCAGTACTCTTAATGGCCCTTACTACCAACCCCTTTTTAGGAATATTCATTTTCTTTTGGCATGGTTGACACAAGTTCAAATAAATAGTTTTAAGTTCAAGTGTAATATTTTTATATTTATTTTTAAGCTCTTTGACCATTCTGGTGTGCCTTCCGTGACCAATAGAAATATGAGTCTCATGAATAATATCAAAATTTTCCTCTAAATAAGTGTAGTAAATAAGCGGGTCTTTCTCGTCCTTCACTGGAACTACTAATTTTTTTTATGTTTCCTATATTAACAACATCGTATCTTGACAGACGTTGTTAGTCTTCTAGCGTTTTTTGCTTTGTTTTCTCTTTAGAAGTTATAACCTTGTTTAAAAAAGTAAAATACGCATCTCGTGTAAATAATTGGTGATGTTTTCCTTTTTTCGATTTTATTTCAAGGCATTTCTCATTAAATCTGGTTTTCATAATAAGAAGGTCTTCCATTTTAAAACGAAAACGGTACTCAAAAATTCACAAACTTTTTAGAAACAACAAATAACGTGCGCGTGCTTTTAAAACAATAACACCGAGCCAACCAACGCGTCGCCTACGCGGTTCCCTCGCGTGACATGCCCCCCGCACCTCTCGCACGTCACACACACCGCCCCGCCCCGCAACCCTTGGCCGCTTATTACATTTATCACTACTAGGGTTAAATTATTAATAAAAACCGACAAATGTGATTAATTTATCACTTTAACCTCGACTTTCGGTAATTATGAATAATAATAGATAATTATTAATAATCTTCAATTATTCACTCTTACCGTAACATATATGATGATGACTCCAGACCGGTTTCGGTCACGGCGACTGCCTCAACTCCGTACAGATAGTTGTCGTTGGTGTGCTCGCATATGACTACAGTAGCCAATCTTATTTGAGAAGGTCCGCGCACATTGCGGGCATGTGAGCACACCATTATTAAAATTATAACTGATCGCCGCAGGTGGTCGGGCTTTCAGTTCGTCACGTCTAGAGTCAAGCTCTGACCGACGATGCTCCTCAAAGTCAAAAACGTTGTTTTTGACTAGAGCTCTCCAATCAGATCTGTCGGCCGCAAGCCTTTCCCACAACGAGGGCTCAATGTCACATTTCTTCATATGGCGTTTTTGCACATCTTTATATCGGAGGAACTGTCCGAACTGTCTCCTTCAGCTCGGAATAAAAGATACGCTTAGCCACTCGCTCCTCCGCCATTCGACACACGTGACCGCACCATCGAAGCTGTCGCCGCATAAGGTAAGCCTCAATGCCACCAACATTGGCTCGTCGCAGCACTTCGGTGTTACGCACACTATCAGACCATCGGATCTTAAGTATTTTACGCAGGCATTTAAGGTGGAATTGGTCTAGTGTGCGGATATGCCGACGGTATACAGTCCACGTCTCGGCGGAGTATAAGATGTTGGGCAATACTATTGCCGTATATACCGATATTTTGGTAGCCAGTTTGAGGTTATGGGAACGGAAGACCTTGGCATCCAGCTTGCCGAATGCTGCAGCAGCAGCACCGATTCTACCGTTGATCTCAGCATCAAGGTCGCACTTCGATGTTAATGTGCTCCCCAGATACCGGAATTTATCAACCTGCTTTAACGAGTCCTCGCCGAGTTTCATGGTCAGTGTCTCATGACCGTTATTGTCCAAGGACATAACTTCCGTCTTCTTGACACTGATCTTCAGACCAAATATTTGGCAAGCCTCGTGAAAGTTGGACATCAATTGCTGCAGGCTATCTGGGGATTCCGCTACGAAACACAGGTCATCTGCGTACATGATCTCAGTGATCATTGCATACGAAACTTTGGTGCGGGCCTTAAATCTGGCTAGATTAAAAAGATTGCCGTCTGTTCGGAAACGGATGCGAACTCCATCGGAAAATAATTGCAGGGCCTCGCGGACTACGACTGCAAAGTACAACGCGAACAGTGTAGGTGCAAGAACACACCCTTGCTTCACCCCACAGGTAACGGGGAAGAATTCTGACTGATCGTCGTCGACAGCGACACAGCACTCCATGTCATCATGCAGGAGTCTCAGGAGTCTCACAAATTTATCCGTGCATCCTAACTTTTCCAGTACTATCCAGAGGGCTTCTCGAGGCACACTATCAAAGGCTTTCTCAAGGTCAACGAAGCACAGGTATAGCTTTCGCCCCTGTTCACGGCTCTTTTCTTGTAGTTGACGCAATGAGAAAATCGCCTCACAAGTGCCTCGGTCAGGTCGGAAGCCAAACTGGGTTTCCGGCAAAATCTTTTCAGATAGGGTCATTAGGCGGTTTAGTAATACTCTGGCAAAGACTTTTCCAGGGACTGATAAAAGTGAAATACCGCGGTAAGAGTTACAATCGGAACGGTCGCCCTTGCTCTTGTATAGGGCACAAATACGAGACACTTTAAAGTCTGCTGGAATGCGTTCCGTTTCCCACACAAGAACAAAAAGTTCATAAAAGGCTGAATGCAACTCGTCACCGCCATATTTGATCAATTCTCCCGGTATGCAGTCCATGCCAGCCGCACGCTTATTTGGCTGTTGTTTTATGGCAAGAACGATCTCATTGCGTGACAGTGGCTCGTTCATCTGACTTGCTACTGACATCTGAGGCATCGATCCGATGTGTTCCAGATCAGCTGATCGATCAACATTAAGTAGGGCACTAAAGTGTTCAGCCCATCGCTTTACTATAGCGTCTTTAGATTCTAGAAGGCCTTTGCCGTCCATGGACTTCAAAGGGACCTTCAGCGAATTCCTCGTACTAATCAGTTTTCGAACCTCACCGTAGAACTCTCCGAGCTGATTCGTATCAGCGAGCCACTGCATGTGCCGAGCTCTTTCTTGCCACCACCGATTTTTTATTTCCCTAGAAACTTTTCGCAGCTCCAGGTCACTCTTTTTGATCTCTGCAGCGCCTCTACCTTGCTTCTTTCTGCTACCATTCCTAAGTAGGACACGATGTTTGCCGATTGCATCCGCAAGAACTCTATCGTTCTCATCAAACCAGTCCTCATTCTTACGGACTTTGACACCCAAAGTATTTTGAGCAGTGCCTAAAATATGAGAAGATAAAGCTCCCCACTCTGCATCAACCCCCTCCGCGCCGTTTCGTAGGGATGGGAGCGTACTAGCTAAAGTTAATGCAAACTGTTGTCTAGTCCCGAGATTCTGAAGCTTATCTACATCTAAGCACGCAAGCTTCACTCTTCCTGATCTGCGGGGACGACGTAAGCAGAGATTCAATTTGGTGACAACAAGCCGGTGATCAGTCCAACAGTGTGCTCCCCGCATTACACGGGTTATTTGGATTTGGGAAATATCTTTTTGTCGTACGATTGCGTAATCAATTAAATGCCAGTATTTTGATCGTGGGTGCATCCACGTAGCCTTGTGCTTGGCGCGAAGTCGGAACATAGTGTTCGTTATAGCCATATCGAATTGAGCACAAAGACTAAGCAACAACCTGCCATTACTATTCATGTTGCCTATTCCGTGTCTGCCTAAAACTTTAGGCCAGGCTTCATAGTCCCGCCCGACTCTGGCATTAAAGTCGCCCAGTAGTAAGATCTGTTCACTGGGGCGTACGCGCTCGAGACAGTGTGTCAACTCCTCATAAAATTTGTCCTTGATGTCATCAGACTTGTCCAGCGTTGGAGCATAGAAACTGATGACATTAAGATAATTGTCGTGTTCAAGATGCAAGCGCAATGTGGTCACGCGGTCAGAAATGTGCACAGGATATTCCTGAAGACGCTTTAAGAGGTGGTTTTTGATAGCAAAACCAACGCCCGACCGCCGCGGTTCAGAGGCAGCAGTACCTTTCCACAGAAAAGTATACCCGCCACCGTCTTCCACCAGCTCCCCTTCGTCAGCGAGATGTGTTTCGCTGAGAGCAGCCACATCTATATTATAGCGACGAAGTTCTCGAGCTACAATAGCGGTTTTTCGCTCAGGACAGGCGTTAGCATCACCATCGAGAAGCGTCCGAACGTTCCACGCGCCGAATGTCATAGTATTGGATGATGGTTGCGTTTTCTTTTTATTACTTGTGTAGCGTCGACCACGATAGAAATAGATGCAGAGGCAGCCGTGGTTACTACCCTCTCTTAAGTCGGGGTGAGCATTTTTTTGGGACACCTTTTCTAGTCCCCTCCCTGGCTGAGCAGGGGAAGCAGTGCCTCCCTAAATAGGGCTGCTTTGTCACCCTGGGTGCTGCCGAATCCATTCTGTCACCCCATGCGCAGAGCGAAAGCGACCACGGTGTACATACATACACCCCCAGAACCGCCCGTGTGCAGGCATCAGACAAAGCCTGGTTCGCATCAATCCAGACCTCTCTACCTCACCCCATCGCCACAGGACTTTGCTGTAATCGGAGTCCATGTTCGGAAGCAGTCAGGTGCGCAGGAAATATTAAGGTGCATAAGTGTACGCGCAAACACAGATGCACACACTCGTCCTTCCCCTCCTATCTCTAGTGGAACGGAGAACCGCTACAACTAGAGGAGAGTTTGGATGATGTGTCTGGCCGACGGTAACTATACGCTCTCTACCGTCGCCCTTGGCCTTCCACAATTGCCGTGCTGTTCCGCCAAGTCCGCCAAACACGCTGCATATCAGCTGTGGGTTGCCTTCCTTGCCGAAACAGACCTTATGTACAAAGTGGGAGAGAGCCACAATAATACATTCGATTGTACCTGTCGAACGCAAGGCAGTTTAACATCTTGCCCAGGACGATACATAATAAATATATAATAAAATCATATAACATATATATATATATATATAATAAAATCATAGGAAAGTCAAAACTGTACATTGAATTTTTTTTTTAAAGGATACTTGGGGCATGATCTGCAGTCGATATCGGAGCCAGAAATATCGTTTTTTGAATTTTTATCTGTATGTCTGTTTGTCTGTACGGGCTAAACTCAAAAAGTACTGGATGGATTTACTTTAAATTTTGCATGAATTTTACTAAGAGGTCGGGTCCAATATATAGGCTACATATTATCACGCTATCACCTACGGGGGAGGAGCTGTGATAATTCATAAAATTTTACGCGGGTAAAACCGCGGGGCATAGCTATTCTATAGATAATTGAACAAACTTTCTCTATGACGGCAATCTTTAGACAAAAGCTTATATTTACTTAACAAAACGTCTTATAGAAGACATATATAAGTATAATAGAGATCTTGAAGGCTAAATTCGGAATATGACGCCATTGTGGCGTAAGCCTATTGTTATTACAGAGTTTTATTGTAAAAGATATTATTATTTCTAAACTTAGCCTCTACGGCTAAGTGTGGGATGAAATAATATTTCTTTTGAAACGCTTTTATAATAGATACTCTAAGATTTTATGTAATGTAATGTTAAGATTGTTGAAACGAATACATCCAAACTTACTTGAATGTCTAGCCGTCAAATACTATTTTTAATTAGGAAACATTGACAGGCCTGTTGGCGTGGTTGGCAAATGCTTACTTTTCACGTTGGAGGTCGTGGGTTTGTTTCCCACCCAGGACAGATATTTGTATGCATGAACATGTCTGTTTGTCCTGAGTCTGGGTGTAATTATCTATAAAAGCATGTACTAGGCATGCCTTATAAGTTCTGTGAATAATTTGGAACTGTTCTATATTCGAATGTGTTAAAATTTTGAATCTCAAAACAGTTGAAATTATTAGCATTAATGCTATTGTTTAATCACAGCGTCGATTAGAATCTGTCAGGTTACGTACGGAAATGAATCTTTCAAAGAAAATGTTAGTGCAATAATTTTCTACAACTTTAGAAGAGGCCCGACACGGCTTCAATGTTTTAAAGAGCTAACATCTGTTTTTAGTGATGAAGCCCTGGTATGTCTACGGACTGTTGAACGCTGGTATTTAGGATTCCGGCGTGGACATACCAGTCAGTGACAAATCTCGTGAAGTATGCCCAAAATCCGCCTTCACTGAAGATAACATCATTGCTGTGAGACAACTAATTCTCGAAGATCGTCATGTGACGTATCGAGAGATAGAGGCTCTATAAGGCATCTAAGGGACAACCATTCAGAAGATCTTGCATGAAGCTCTTGGTGTGAGAAAGCAAGTTTGCCGTTGGATACCGCATCTGCTTTCCAACGATCACAAAGCGGCCTGCGTCAGATGGTGTAAAAAAAACTCTGCAAAAGTTCAACCGAGGAGAGTCAAATCACGTCTCCGACATCATCAGTGGTGACGAATCTTGGATCTACGATCCTGATCTCAAACAACCATCTACAATTTGGGTCTTTCAAGACGACCCAAACCTAACTAAAGTTGTTCGTTCTCAAAGCACTTCAAAGAAGACGGTGGCCACGTTCGTCGAAAAAACCGGCTATGTTGCGACTATTGCGTTTGAAGATTTAAGCTTGGCTTGGTTAACGCAGAGTGGTATACCACAGTTTGTTTGCCAAAAGTCATCGCCGATCATCGAAAATCTAACTCAAAGCAATTCATCATCCTGCACCACGACAACGCAAGCTCTAATTGTTTGATGAAAATTGAGTATTTGAAGCAGGAAAAATAGAAATTCTTGACCATCCTCCACACAGCCCCAGCCTAAGCTCTAACGATTTCTTTACATTTCCTAAAATTAAGCCTTCGGGGTCAAAGGTTCCAGTCCGGTGAAGAAGCAGTCGACGCTTTCAAGTCAGTCATATTGAACACCCCCAGACTTTAAACTGGAATAAATGTTATAATAACTTTTAAGTGAATGGAAAAGTGTATTAAGCTAAGTGGTGAATACCTTGAAAAACAATAAAAAGTACTATAAGATTCTAGTTGTGTTTTTTCTTCAAACGACAAAACTTAAAAGGCATGCCTCGTATTTACAAAAGAAAGTAGAATATGTAGTATATCAGTTATCTGGTTTCCATAGTACAAGCTCTGCTTAGTTTGGGATGAGATGGCGGTGTGTAAATAAGGATATTATTATATTAGTCGAACATAATTAAAGCGGCCTTATTAAAATCTCTTCTTCATCATTGATAGAAATAAAGATATACCAAACATTATATTGAGTTCTTGTCCGTATTCTCTGATGTTTTTAATGTCTACTGTTTTCTTTTAATTTTAGCGCTAAATGTAAAATAAAATTACGTGTTATTTAACCACACGAGTTCATTGTTCCAATTTTGCTTTCGTTGAATTGTTATTCATATGTTAATATTACTGTGTTAAAAAATATAAACCAACTTCAACTTTATAGCATAAACATCCTCACATTCCGGGCCAAAAAGTGATTTAGGGATTTTTCCGTAAAAATAAATTTCTAAGTATCAGCCTGAAGTCTAGGAGTTGGCGGTATTACACCCCCGTGCTTCGGAGAGCACATAAAGCCGTCGGTTCTGTACCTGACCTCTTTCTGGTCGTGTCGCTAGTCGTCGCATCGGATCATGGAAGTGATGAAATAGAAAGTGCCCCTGTGCTCCATAATATGTCCCGCGTAGATGGTTAGTCTCCGTTGAGACTGGCCGCCGAGGCCGAAATTCTGCCGGGAGGACATTATAATTATTATTACACTTTTCCTAAAATGTACTAGTTTTAGGAAAATTGTTATGTACCGCAATTACCCCTCTGGAACTCCTTTCTCCATTCACTTCCTACTCGTACATTGCCTGGAAAAGATCACATCTTTGTATAAGTTTGTATTATTTCTTGAGGTATACAATAACGAGTTTTATCAATATATCTATCATAAGCTCCAGAAATGGCTGTACCTACTCCGAATGCTGATCATACAGTTAATATCAATTGTCATCAGGCTCCTTAAGTTTACATTTAATAGCCTGCAAATGTAATTATTTGGCGAAATTTCATATCAAAATTGTCTCATTCCGGTGAAAGGAAGTGTGTACTGTTTTTATTTGGGTACCAACAAAGTTTGCAACCAAGTATCGCAAAACTAGCGTTGCTTGGTATTATTGGCAGAGGACGTGACCAAACCCTTGAGATTTAAATCAAATATATCTTGTATCGACAATGTTTCTATGTAAAGTCACATAAGTGCCGTAACTTAATAATATAATGGATGAAAGCAAAGTTTCCATTAAAATAAAAAAAATATGTTTTTTTTTTATTCACGTCAACTTTAAAAAAGCGCTTGTAAATAGGCAGAACATGTCTGTAGTATAATTAAGTAAG
The DNA here is from genome assembly GCA_951640165.1 of Pseudoips prasinana. NCBI lineage: Eukaryota > Metazoa > Arthropoda > Insecta > Lepidoptera > Nolidae > Pseudoips > Pseudoips prasinana. Next base: position 19,854,279 of record OX621245.1, read on the forward strand.
CGTAATTATTTCTAGGTACATTATATACATATTTAAGTACACGGAGTGTATGAAAAAAATTGTTTTAACATTTAATTTATGAATTATGATTTAGCTAGCTTATAATTATTAAGTTATAAGGACAGGACCGTATTGTGGAGATCCTTGGGGAGACCTTTACCCAGCAGTGGAAGTCTTTCGGCTGATATGATGATGATGATATTAAGTTATTGTCAAGCTGATAATATTTTTAACTATCGAAGTTTTAGAAGAAATTTACTACATCTTGTCTATAATTTTGTAATGAAATACAAATTTATTGCTGTTTAAAAATATAAAATAAATATATATATATAACTCGAAAAATCGTATCAATAACGGTTCAAAAATAAGGGGAGATCGCGTTTCATACACATAAAAACATACAGTCATATTGGTTATCAATTTTTTGAAGTAGGCTTAAAATTATATGTAGGATCTCCTCAAGGGATGTCATTAAGCGACTACCAATAAGAGAGTGCTAGAGCTAGAGCTTTAATCCGCTAACTTCAACTTCAATAAGAGAACGAACCAGGTGTATTGTGAGAGATAGCTGGTCAACCAGACAATTAGTGTGGCTTACTGTTATATGATGTATAAACAAGTGTGTTACCTAACCAGGGGGATTATTTGTTAAATGTAAATGAGCAATATAGCAGTTTGTTGGTTGCGGTAGCCATTAACGTGGTAAGTAAAAGTGCCAGACCATTGCGCACATTGTCGAAGAGTGCCCCATAAGACATTTCTCAGGGGGACTTGAGGGTCTGCTTGCGCTTTCAACCGAGGCAAGGGACTGGCTACTGAATCTAGACATAAAATTGTAATTTTAGATATAAAATTGTAACTTATATTAACGGGAAAATAGCTATACGAAAAGAAGTAAAGGTGCTGCCACACTGCTGTTAAAAATGTTAGTAAACATTTGTAAAGAAACTTACGAACACAATGTATATGTATAGAAAATGTTTTCATACCATGTTAAAAAAACATTAAGAAAGGCCTGTTGGCGTGTTTGGCAAATGCTCCCTTTTCACGCCGGAGGTCGTAGGTTAGATTCCCACCCAGGACAGATATTTGTATGCAGGAACATGCCTGTTTGCCCTGAGTGTGGGTGTAATTATCTACATAAGTATATATTTACAAAAGAAAAGTAGTATATGTAGTATATCAGTTATCTGGTTTCCATAGTAGGTACAAGCTCTGCTTGATTTGGGATCAGATGACCGTATGTAAATAATGTCCTAGAATATTATTATTATATTTTTTTAACAAAACAGAACAATTTGTAACAAAATAAATATTTGTAGAAATTATCCTTCGGTGTAGGATCACTTAAAACATTTAACAATTCCTAACAGATCGCAACAATTCCTCACATCTGTTAGTAAATGTATTAGTGTTACAAAATGTTTGTAAACATTTTTAAACAGCAGTGTGACAGCACCTTCATATTATTGAAATAGCCAATAACATCATTAGTATTGAAGGTAACTATGTGAATTATTTGTATGATAAGTAGCCACTAAGGTAGTGTAGCTAATAAGGCGGATCTTAAATCTAGTTGCTAGTTAGTAAAGTGGTAGATACCTAAGCAGATCATGTGTGTGATAGGTGGTTAGGCCAGTGATGCAGAACTAAAACACGCAGACATTAGTTCCTTCGGCTATTATTCATTTATAAATATGCATCTTGAAGTAAAATTATATATAGTTCGTGCGATAACGAGAGCATGCAATTAATATATACAAAAACAATATTTACTACCACTATCCTAGTAAGAATAACGGGTCTAACTGTTTAAAATATTGAATTGTCATCGGTCTTTGATAAATATATACAAAATGTTGATTAAATCCGACGTTTTGAAGGTTAAAATCATATTCAAAGTTTCCGTTACATATGTATAGACGCCAGCACATCTAGCTTTCCCTATCTGTCAAGTTTCTTGTATAGATTTTCAACTTTATCACAAAACCATTAGGTTCACTTACAATTGGGAACATTTGACAGATTGGGGTACGTTGATGTGCTGGCGTCTGTACATATTTATGTACAGGCTTATGTACAGACTGTATTTTATTATGATTCACTGGATGGCAACGGTTCTGTGCGTGCATTAGCCTACATAACCAACCAATCCCAATGTAAGTAAAATACATGACATTAAAAAAAATCGTAAACTGAAAGCAAAAGAAGACGAAAAAAGCAAGCCCGGAGTTTCTTTGTGGTTTTCTTCTCCGGCTCGTCCACCTAGGTAGCTAGAGAAAGCCGCAGGCTAGCTAGGGTAGGTTCCTCAGCGGCGGGGATCGCTTTGGCCCATTAACGCGTGATCGGTGATCCCACATACTAACATACGTAACTATAACGTATGTAACTAATAAAAGCGTAATAAAAAGAGTGGTTTATTGATTTACGAATTCGTGATGTTGATGGTAGCAGTGATCATAAGGAATTATATTATTACAAATTGTGATAATATTGCCTATGTGACGCAACGATTGTGACAAACCAATTTAATGACGTAGCGCTTTTGTGACCAACGGTATCTGCGAAATACAACATAATTGTTTATTCGCGGAAGTGATAAGCAATCAAGCGTAGTTTGTTACGTAAGGACGTGTCAGTGACAAACTGATCTTAATCTGTTTTCGGTAATGAAGTATCATCAGCCTGCCTCGTTGGTCTAGCGGTAGCGTGTTCACCCGCAGAGAACGAGGTCCTGGGTTCAAATCCCGGGTCGGGCCAAAAAGTGAGTTTGGGACTTTTCTGTAAAAAGAAAAAAATCTCAGCATCAGCCCGAAGTCTGGGAGTTGGCGGTATTATACCCCCGTGCCTCGGAGAGCACGTAAAGCCGTCGGTCCTGTACCTGACCTCTTTCCGGTCGTGTCGCATTGGCGTCCCATCGGATCATGAGAGTGATGGAATAGAAAGTGCTCCTGTGTTTGCGCGTACACTTGAGCACTATAATATGTCCCGCGCAGATGGCTAATCTCTGTTGAGACTGGCCGCCGTGACCAAAATTCGGCTAGGAGGACATTATCATCAGCCTAATATCATCCACTGGCTGAACATAGCCCCCCCAAAGGCTGCCATTTCGAGGGGTTTGCCGTAGTCACTGCTTGGCATGCGAAACCGCAGTTTAGGTGATGACCAGTACACAGTTAAAGCTGCTGCCCGACTGCTGTCTCTCTTAGTCGCCTTTTACGACAGCCACGTGTTGTAATAGGGTAGCCCTGTTATTCTTTATGGGCCGGCAACCACATACGTATAATATAGTATCAAATGATAACAAGATATTGACGATCACCGTAGCCTAGTTGGTAGTGCTCCTGCCTACGAAGCTGGTGGTCCTGGGTTCAAATCCCGGTAAGTGCAAGTATTTATCTATATATATAAGTATGTATATCGTTGCCTGGTACCCATAGTACAAGCTTTGCTTAGTTTGGGGCTAGGATGATCTGTGTGGCATTGTCCCTAGATATTATTATTAGTTATAATCATTTCAAATTATTAAATAGGTATATCCTAATAATATTATAAATGCGAAAGTTTATGAGTATTTATGGATGTACGGATGTTTGTTACTCTTCAAGCAAAAACTATCTAAAGAATTTTGATAACAATTTGTAGTAATATAGCTTATATATCCAAATAACACATAGGCTATAAGTAATTTGTAAAGTTTTGCTCGGGTAAAACCGCGGGGTACAGCTAGTATGAATATATAACTATGCCATCTGTAGATCACAGAGTTTAGGCCAGTAAGTTTGGACCTTTGAAAGCACAAGCAACGTAGTTAAAATTCAAAACACAATTTGGTGCGATGTTTCCTGGTTAAAGAAAATCCGACATGAGCCACTGCAACACATGTAATTAATTTATTAAAATGAGTTTGAGAGTTGGGAATAATTTATTTCTGTAAAATGCATTAATGAGACATTTACTGTCAGTAAAAATATGATGCGACGTGGTTACGCGGACATTGCATTTAACCAACACGAACTGACAATTATTATGTACAACGCTAGGTTTAATTAATTTATGTGTATTTTGGACAGGTTTTTATTAGGGTTGGTATGTCGTAGTCAATTTTAGTTTTCAATATTATATTATAATAGGTATTTATGTATCAAGACATCTGAGAAACTTTTAGTTCACGTTAATACGAAACAACGAGCTTCCACTATTTATTGTTTTATATTTATCTTAAATGGTTTTCAATGTAAAATATATTTAATTTCTCTGTAAGTTTTATGGTTGCTATGTGGTATCAGAAAATCATCATTCCATCTCAACCTGTGGGCGGCGTAGAAGTCGACCCGAGGGAATATCTAGCAGAGGACTTTCTGAGTACTCAATTCACATGGTCCTAACCATCGTACAGCGATCGCCAACCCGCGTGCCAAGTGTCGCGATTATGGCATATCCCCACAAGATGGTTCTTGGGGGAGACTTTTGTCCAGCAGTGGACTTCTTACAGCTGTTATGATTATGTAAGTATTTATGATTGCTTTTTATAGTATCGTAACATAACATAAATATCGAACGAGCGTGGGCTAGAGGCACTAGGTGGACCGACGATCATGCAAGGGTCGCGAAAAATGGTTGCGGGAAGTGCATGACCGGCCACTGTGGAAATCCTTAGGGAAGGCATTTGTACAGCAGTGAATGTAAACGAGTGGATTCAATTTCAAGCTATAAAAATGTTGGTAGTTTCCAATCAATCTGCCACTCTGCCGACGAGTGATCCAAACAACAATTTCGTTGATATATTATATTCAAGGTTTCAGATAATAGATCTAACATTCATATAGGAATACTTTTTTTAATATAATAAATAAATGCAATACACAAATAATATACTATAATACACAAATTGTATCAACCTATTCCCGGGCTACATTTTTTTTTAAGAAATAATAATAGCAATGTCGCATTCGCTCACAAAAAAACAAAAAATGTTGCTCACAATGCTCAGAAGCATGTCACTTCCCTAAATAAAATGTCCGTCGCCTATCAATTAAATTACCACCGTAACAAACAACAAACATAAAAAGGAAAATAAATTTTTCATACCCACAGTCACTGCAAACGAAAATATACGCCCATAGTTATCGCGTAAGTACCCAATTCGTTATCTGACCCACGATGCCGCAGGCTCACTCGCTACTATACGTAATATAAAATACGTCATCAAAAATGCAACGAATCTGACTGCATGAATTACGCGTATAGCGTTTCAATGGAAAATAAATACCGAACAGTTCGAAAATCTGTTGTGCAGTAATTTTAACGAAACCAATTTCATTTGATGGCATTTATGTCGTGATCGAAATATGTTTCTAGGTAACTTATGAGCTCTAAATGATGCACCTTTTGATGTATTGTGTGGCGTAAATTAATATAAATTTGTATATAGTAAATGTATAGATAATTGATTTTATTTTCACTTAATTAGGAAACAGGACAATGCTGCTGATTCTGTCTTTTGTTAGAGATAGAAACGCCGGCATTTCCATCGCCAATATTTAAATTAGTTTAGTGGGGTACACTAAAAAACATCATTACTTATCTTTATAATATAGCTTGAATAAAAATAACAGAGCATATATATAGAACTGTCAAAGTACTAAACCACCTGTCAAAAGATCGGAACGGGTTTGCAAGGGAATCCTGAATTTTATCTGCCTGTGTGTATCGTTTGAAGCTTAGATTGCGAATAATGCTATAACACTAAAATTGTGTACTAAAACTACTTCTAATACGGTCGCTAATTAAATTGGTCAACAAGTCCGTACGTGTCGCTTAATTTCACGCTGAAACTAAAATAGACACAATTAAAGATGTGTCCTGACCTGTCCTTATCACAAAGCCCATGTTAGAAAGAGATGCATTTATATTATTATTTCTTGGTATTGCAAAGAATCAGAGGCAATCAGTTATTAGATATTGTAAAAACTGTTAGTATTTCACAAACACAAACAGTTCTATTACTGAGGGTGTCCGAGCTGCGGACAGATGGATGGAGAGACACGGTGAAACTATAAGTGTTCCTGGTTGTAAACGGAATTCCAAAACTAAGAAATATGTTTTATTGAAAAAAAATGCTAGGAAACAGTTCTTATTGTGCTCTCAAAAGGGTTTCAAAAGCTTCTCTGAAATTGTTGACGCTGTCACAAAGATCGATAACGTACCAGTGGAGGCACTGGCTAGTAGCGTCCAATATTTGTCGCCACGTGTGGAGCAGTGGTTAATGTGATCTTCTGGATACCACCTCAGTGTCCTCGTGTTTTGGGTTCGCGTTCCGCACAGCACAACTAGTTGTGTGACTCATAAACTATTGATCTGTGTCTGGGTGTGACGTGTCCTTGAATTGGATGTTTGTAAGGTCCACCGCCATTTAGTATTTAAATTCCTCACAATTACCTCAGTGCCTTCGGATTTCAATTTTGATTTCCACACAGAACAACTATTTGTGTGACTCATAAATTATTTTTCTGAGTCTGGGTGTGATATGTCCCTGAATTGGATGTTGGTAAAGTCCACCGCCATATAGGGATTTAATTCCTTGCTTCCCCTTTAAAAGACACCTCCTTAATAGTCATTCCCAAAGTTTAGTAATGTTAAAGGCAAACTATTATTAAATGTAGATGCGTGTCACGTGTGTCCTACAATTTTTATATAACTATTTTATGTAGTCGACCCATAAAATACTTACACAACGATAGCAGTCTATATTCCTATTTTCTGATAAGGCAGGAGAAATGATAAATACATGCCACCCGTAAAAAGTATCTGCGGGTGGGTATGTCGGACTCACCCCGACTAAACCTAACCTGCCGTGGACTTCTTCTGGCGCCTGATAATGATTCCCGGGAACACGGGTATGCTGCTCCGGAGCCTATACTGTCTACTTAATAAATACGTTCTTAAGAGCAAAATGTATTCACCAATATGGCATGCGATACATTTAAGTAGTTATTTCAAATAAAAATGTGACTTCGTTTTATGATCAGTCTGAGCAATGTGAATTTGAATTCATCATTCCATTACTCAGAGCACCCAACATCTGACGCATGGTAAGGCTTTCGGTATTCAATTCGCAATTTGATAACCGTAAATGCACTTTGCGGTCCTATTCGAATAGTTTGCACTGTCGGTTTCAAGTTTATGAGTTTAATTAGCTTTTACTCGCGGCTTCGCTCGCGTTAAGAAGCATTATTATTAATTAGGTATAGTTTTTGCGGCTTTACTTTTGTTCAGCGTGTGTAAAAAATTAGGGCCCACAAAGCTTATTTATACGCAATATTCTAAACTTACATGTCATTAGGCGCTAAAACTATCGCGCTAAGACAGCAATTCTTGAACCGTAGTAACAACTGTGCACAATTCTTCGGGGATGGTTAGCATTCCATCACACGATGGAAAATCACCATTACCGATTTTAGGGAGGAGATCTGAAATTATATCCCTTAGTAATCTGTTTAAGGCTTCAATACCACCTTTATGAGCCATCGTTATTTCGTCCCATACGATTATTTTTGAACTCTTTAAAACTTCAGTAAAATTACTTTGTTTGGAGATGTTGCAAATGGGAGTCTCAGCAGTGATTAAATTGAGTGGTAACTTAAAAGTAGCATGAGCAGTTCGACCACCTTCGAGTAATGAAGCAGCTATGCCGGACGACGCCACATCCAGGGCCAATGCCGTAAGTACTTCTTACGTTCGCCAAAGTAAATTAATAGGGAAGGTTTTACCAGTTCCACCTGGAGCGTCTAAGAAGACCATCATTTGCACACTTGTGATAATTTTATTGTATACTTCCTGTTGCTCGTCATTCAAGGATGCTTCATTTTTTCTAACTGCGTTCTAAGGCCACTGTATCGTAACTGGTCTCCTTCACGTACTCTCTATTGTCAAAATATATTGATGTTATTGGCTCAGGTAATCCATACTCTTTAAGAGGACGGCCGCTTAATGGTAATACGGCATCCTCTAATACCGACAGGCATTTGTTAAATATCAGGTCCGATGAGTTCTCTACATCCACGTCACCTTGCCTTTCCAGTTGTTTTTTAAAGTCTTCAGAAAGGTATTTTTTGTAGTTTACCAAAGACATAAGGGGTCGGAAGCCTAGCAGAACAATAAAATGATAACAAAAATGCGGTGTTTCCCAAAGTGCTGCTTCTTCAAGAGCTGAATCCAAATGCCGATCACCTTCGAGTAGACCTAGAGCCTTGCACGTGGATTGGCAAGTGGGATGTAAGTTACCATCTACAGTTTTAACGCTTCAAATGAAATTGGGCCTCTGAAACGTTGGCAATCGATTCCGGACCATTTATGATGTCACATGTGCTCATGGAAGCCGATTTAAAGATTGATTAAGTCATTTTAACCTATATTTATTTGAACGCCATTTAAGAAATCGATGCTCGGCGACTTAGCCGGTAGAGCCTCTGATCTCATGTAGAAGCATTCGAAGGAGGTATTGTATTGTTTGGATGAACAGTATAAACCCTACCTAGAACGTGTTCTTTGTAGACCGCTGACCATCCTTCAACATTCACTCCCCTCTTCCTTTTTTAAAACTATCGCTTTTTCCAAACGTAATACGCACGGACTTCCGAATCAGAGAACGTTTCTATAAACTTGAAACTTAAATGGGATATTATATTAATCCTGCTACTATTATATGGGAGGCGTTACTAGAACAAGGAATTGAGCTTAAATACATTCGATTAATAAGAAATATATATAGCTGCAGCAGAGCAAGAATCCAACTAGAAAAGAAAAGTACTCCTTTCAGAGTGGAAAAAGGCGTAAGGCAGGGAGACCCTCTATCTCCGAAATTATTCTCCGCAGTATTAGAATCAGTCTTCCGAAGACTCAATTGGGAACATCTCGGAATTAATATAGACGGTCAATTGCTATCACACTTAAGATTTGCTGATGACATAGTGTTATTAGCAAAAACAGCAGAAGACTTAACCAGAATGATAAAGGAACTTGCGAAAGAAAGTGAGAAGGTAAGGCTGGTAATGAATCCCGATAAAACTAGGGTGATGACAAACGGGTACAAACATACTATAGATCTAGGAACCACAGAAATCAACTATATAGACGAGTACGTATATCTAGGGCAGCTCATAACTCAAAAAGATCCTATGCAGAAGGAAGTGGACAGAAGAATTACAAATGGCTGGAAGAGATACTGGAGTCTAAGAGAGGCCATGAAAGATAAAGAGCTCCATATAAACCTAAAAAGCAAACTTTTTAACACCTGCATTCTACCTGTCCTTACGTACGGGTGTCAGTCATGGTTCATAAATCAGGTCACCTCAAACAAACTAGCAACTTGCCAGTATGCAATGGAAAGGAGTATGCTAAACATTAAAAAGTCCGATAGAGTAAAAAAAAATCGTCATTAGAATCAAAACAAAAACTAGCGATGTAATAAGCAAAATCAAAAGACTCAAATGGCGATGGGCTGGTCACGTGGTAAGAGGACACGACAAATGGAGCAAAAGGGTGACATGGTGTTATCCAAGGGAAAGCAAAAGGAAAAGAGGCCGACCACATAAAAGGTGGGACGATGATATTAGACAAGTGGCCGGAGTCACGTGGAACAGAGTGGCTCAAGAAAGAAAGGAATGGAAAAGGTTGGACCTTTGCCGATTGGCAAACAGATCTAGGAAAGATAACCAAGCAACAAATCTTAGTTTAAATTTATTCATATATATTAAGTTTAAGATTTTAATGCTTAGTCCTTTACATACGTTTAAAAATTCATTGTACTAAGAGATCTGAATAAAAGGCTATTTTATTTATTTTGTATTTTATTTATTTACTATTAACTTACAAAATCCGCCATAAGTGGCATTTTTCATCATATCAGCAAAATATTCGTCAGATGTTACGTAGTTATCACCATTCCTGTCTTGGGTCATAATTGAAAACTTGCTCCAGTCATTAACCACATATCTGACAATTTCTGAACGCAACTCCATCGCTTTATCTTGTGTTCCGTACATTAAATGAGAGAGAGCACGAAACAAACATGCACCGTTACCAACAATAGGGACGACAATACATTCTTCAACTTCTCCATTAACATCCAGATTTTCTTTAGCTATTTTAAAAAAGTCTAACCGACAAATCCTATACTTAAACCAAACGAAAACAAAACAAATGCCAAATACAAAGCAGAGTCTATAACCAAAACTACTAAACCGAAACAAAACAAATGCAATCTAAAATATGCCACGAAAAGAACAGCCAAAATCTAAATATATAGTTATAACTCAAAGGTTGACTGACTGAAATATTGATATATCGACGCACAGCCCAAAAATAAAAAAAATAATTCTAATTTTTTACATACGCTATACAAAAATAAAGTCGCAAAAACTATACCTAATTAATAATAATATTTCTCAACGCAAGTGAAGCCGCGGGCAAAAGCTAGGTTTAGGTTTAAAGATTCTTTATTCTCAATAAAAACAAATAAGTCACTTACTTGAGAACAATAAAAAATAACTTATAATAAAAGCTAATCGTTAAATATAATCCGCTGGATATATTATCTATGCAGTATGCATAAAAATAGTTAATTCAAAGCTCTCTCCAAAATAACTCAATATAGATGGCGCTAGCATACAGAAATTCGTATATTTTAAACTGAAAAGTTACTAATCTTATATAGATCTCATAATCCTTTCTTAGCGGATGCCTACGTCATAACATCTACCTGCATGCCAAATTTCTGCCTGATCCGTCCAGTGGTTTGGGCTGTGCGTTGATAGATCACTAAATCAGTCAGTCAGTCACCTTTGAGTTATATACTCGTATTTATTTAGATAACAGAGATACACTACTTGGAGCGTCTACTTCCAAGTTATAAAGGGACCTAACCTAATATTTATGTGAGTGAAGTAGAGTTATTTATCCTTTATCCATTAAAATTACTGACTACTTTTTTAAATTATACTCTACTTTGATCACAAAAATATTAGGTTAGGTCCTTTATAAAACTTGGAAGTAGAAGCTCTCTGTTATTAAACTGATATATACTTGAAACCAACATTACAAACTATTCGAATAATGTACACTTTCTGGCTTCTAAGTTACTGTAATGTTTTTTTACACAATTTTTATATGATTCTTTTTACCAACCACCTATTATTTAAAATGTTTACAATCACGTAATTTATCCACGGCGCGGCGGGTCAAGTACTGTTGATAAATTACAGGATACTTAAATTTTTTGATTGAGACCAATTATTTCCTTATGAATATTAATAACGGAAATCGGTTCCTAAACACCGGAGTAAACGAAGTAGAGACGTTAGCACACCAAGCTACCCAATCTGTCAAACTTCCCCAATTAAAAGTGAACCTTATGCTTATTTGATAAAGTTTAAACTCTATAAAAGAAATTTGACAGATTGGGGTGCCTGGATGTGCTGGCGTCTGTACCTACAAACACAAAAAATACGCATTGAAGTCAGTCAACACAACACCACCTATCGGTCAACTATTGTACGAAGGTTAAATGTTTCATTAAAATCATTTTTTAAATGGAGAACTTAATCGTAATGTGCTAATTTTTTACTGTACTAAATACTTGTACATTTATAGTACCCTAGCTAACCATTCAAATGTTTAAAAGATGCAAAAGCAATTCCTTGTACACGTAGACGTCACGGGGCAGCCATGAAATGTGGGATTCCATTCAAATTTCAAGAAATATATTTTAGCTCTCGCATATTCAGTAACAAAATATTTTTAAATAACTTCTCAGTCATATATCAGAAATATTTGAATGAGGGTAATGTAGAAACGCTGCCTCGGTAAAATTGATTTTTGAAAGAAAGAAAGAAAAGATTTGTTCAACATTTTTAGGCATAAAATATAGATTACATACACACACGTCACACACATTATTTATATCACCAGCTTCTAATATGATTATTAGAAAAAAGACTACTGCTAGACAATGGCCTCCACCAAGGATATACACAATGATCGGTTTTGCGCCACCCGTATCCAGCGGCTTTCCGCGACCCTTGCAAGGTCGTCGTCGGTCCAAGTTGTAAGGGGCCTGCCCACAAGATAAAATTAATAAATAAGTACAGAGACAAATTGAAAATTTGGGAGAGGCCGAGCGAGAAACTTTGTGCAGGAATTAGTCAAGAACAGAAAAAATCCTTCTTCTGAAATATATTTTAGCTCTCGCATATTCAGTAACAATTTTTTTTAAATAACTTCCTTCCTTTTCTTATCAGAAATATTTGTAACATAAGGGTGAAGTAGAAACGCTGCCTCGGTAAAATTGATTTTATGCATAATTATATAGATTACATACACACACACATTATTTATATCACCAGCAACATATTAGATAAAAGACTACTGCTAGACAATGGCCTCCCTCAAGGATAGACACAATGATCGGTTTTGCGCCACCCGCATCCAGCGGCTTTCCGAGACCCTTGCAAGGTCGTCGGTGCACCTTGTAGAGGGCCTACCCACAAGATAAAATAAATGAATAAGTATATGGACAAATTGGAAATTTGGCTAAAGCGTAGAGAAAAAACTTTGTGCAAGAATGTTTAAGCTTATGGAATTACCACCCACGAACAAAAAAAATCCTTCTTCTATTGACACAGCCCCAATTAGTTCACAGTAATTAGCATTCGTAACACATCTAATTTCTTGACGCTGTGCTGTCACAGGCTTTGTTAAGTGAACTATTCCGAATCAAAGATTCATTTAATTAAATGAACATAACATTTACGTGCTTCGCGTTCCAGCCTAATCAAATCTGGTGACTTTGACACTGCGTTTCTTGGTTTCATTAAACCTTACAGAGTGAACATTATGTATTCCACGCATGTACTATCAAAGATATCATTAGTAGAATAAGGACTAAGGACAACATTATGGGGTGCACGACATTTCCTTTAATATTGTTTTGTTACCGCGTGTAATTGAAATTAAAGGGAAGGAAAACTCTTTTGGGTTTCGTTTAATTTTGGAGGTGTGAGTGGGGCGTTGGAGCACATTCCTTTGTGTTTAGATTGCGTCCGTTTGACAATTAGATAACATACTAATTAGCATTTGCGGGGTATATATTTACATATTGATATGATGGAGATTGTTTCAGTATTTTGCTTTGACCCAATATAAAGACGACGCCACATTAGTGGCTATGCTTGCAGTACGAAAAGCACCCTTTCTGCTTACATAACAAAGATATATGTGGTACAGTTACGTACGTCAATCGATACATAATGGTATATAGATGTCAAATATCTGGACTGCCTTTACCACCAAAGGGTTTGGATAGTGAGTGGCAGAGAATCTTTACGGTGATGACCTTTGACTGTGAATGTAGTGTGGTGATCGTTGTGTGTCACTTGTTTAATCCGTTCGAAACACATGCAAAATGACATCGTTAGTGTTGCTAGTGCTCGCATATAGTTTTGCTTCGATACGGCCATTCTGCTCTCAGAAACCCTGTGGTCTGATTGTTATTTTAGATCTGAAACAATGAATTTTGCTTTTGAGTTTGTAAGTTTGGTAGGTAGGTAAATTAAGTTTTTTCGTAGATTTAGGTCTCGCGGATTTATTTCTAGTTCTCGTCGATTTCTCATTGATTTATTTAAAGTATTAGTACGACTTGTAGGATTATTAATAGGTCACCGTAGCCTAGTTGGTAGTGCTCCTGCCTATGAAGCTGGTGGTCCTGGGTTCGAATCCCGGTAAGTGCAAATATTTGTGTGATGAGCACGAATATTTGTTTCTGAGTCATGGGTGTTTTCTATGTATTTAAGTATATATCTATCTATATAAGTATGTATATCGTCGCCTGGTACCCATAGTACAAGCTGTGCTTAGTTTGGGGCTAGGATGATCTATGTGACATTGTCCCCAGATATTATTATTATTAATAATTATTAAATCGACTTACTTGTCATTTATTCAGAAAAAATATCTTCATCCTGTAGATCTAGGTTTCACTTTATTTGCAGTTCTTCTCATGAGTTTGATAGAATTGTCTCGGTTGTTTCTGCAACTCGACCCCGGTGAGTTGGTGATTCGTGACCCGCCAATACGGTTAACTGATCACTGATCAGATTCTGGAAAACGGAGCAGCTAATCATGGGTAATTGAAAAGTAATAACAACACAACCTCTCATACATGATAGTAAACAACACCGTTCTCAGCGACCCAAATGATTTTAATGATTTTTTGAGCATTCGAATGAGTCATAACTCCCGCATTGTTATGACTCACTCAAATGAAAAATAATTCGATTGTTTGGTGGAACTTAAGTTATTTGTTATAAGTATTTTATTATATAAGTGACAAAGGTTAGAACTGATTTATAATAAGTCTATTCTATATTTTATAATAATGCCATAATAAACTATAATAATAATAAAAACAATGTCAAAAACATCATTTAGATTTACAATTGGACCCGGTAGGTGGCGCCACGACGACATTACAGGTTTTATTTCTATTTCTAAAGCAGTGCAATTTTTACCGGGACAGTTAGTGTAACAATATAAGACGTGTAATCATTACTCTAGTATACAATAAACAAAAATTAATACTATGGTAAACATAGGTCATCAGAGAGGGCTAAGCACTTGGCAACGTTGAACTCTTCATCATAGGTAGAGCTACTGCCAACTATACTACAGTGTTCACATTGCTTACCTAGAGAGATCACATTGCTCAACTTAGAGAGACAAGGAAGAACCCTATAGAATTAAATGTAAAATATGTGTGCACTGTGCACGTGTAGATAAACATAGTATTTTAAGTTGGAAACATGTTTGTATAGGTCTAATTGCATCTCGAAATATAAAAGGGAGGGAGCTAAAATATTCACGTCACGAAATCGCCATAGAGGCAGGGAATTAATCGAATAAATACTAGCAGAAACTCATATTCGTGCCGGTTCTTTTCAAATAATTTGAATGTATAAAAGTGACACTTTGAAGAGTAATTTTATCACATAGCCAAAGACTTCATTTTTATAAAGCATGGCGAATGAATACAAATTATTATACTCGTAATATATTTATTAAATTTAACATACAAAAGTCAAGCGCTGTAAAAACACTTCAAAAGAATATGATTTTTTCGCTTGCCATTCAAAGACGTATTAGGAAGGCACAAATACAAATACGTATACAAATACGTACGAATGTCCATTTATAGTAAATAAAACATATAAAGTCTAGGTTATACATCGCATTTTTTTATCTGATTTGCTTTGAAAAAAGAATTGAGGTGACTTTTTCAAGAGTTTATGGCATCTTTAATAGGTCTTGATGAATATTCATTACATGCTTGGACACACAGTTGAGGCCTTTGTACAAATTAATCTAATAGGACCCTGACTAACAGGGGCACCAAGTGAACGCATGTCAAAGATAAAGTAACCGGGAGTCATAAAAGCTGAATTTTTTGACACGAATTTTTTAACAATATTTATAATAACTCCACTGGTGTGTATATCGAACTACATACAGATTACGGTTACTTAAACTAAAGTACCTTAACCTGTACCTTATTTAATTGTATGAATACCAAGTTTTAATCATTATGATATTAAATATGCAAAATTGAAATAACATATTATTTAATTGTAATTGATTTTAAATCAATCAAAATTTAATAATCTGTTACAATTTTATATTTAGGTACCTAGAAATATTTTTAATAAGCTCGTTCATTTTTAGGGTTCCGTAGCCAAATGACAATAAACGGAACCCTTATAGATTCGTCATGTCTGTCTGTCTGTCTGTCCGTCCGTATGTCACAGCCATTTTTTCCGAAACTATAAGAGCTTTACTGTTGAAACTTGGTAAGTAGATGTATTCTGTGAACCGCAACAAGGTTTTTACACAAAAATAGGTAAATAATAATAATTTTGGGAGTTCCCCATACATAGAACTGAAACTCAAAATTTTTTTTTTCATCGTACCCATACATGTGGGGTATCTATGGATAGGTCTTCAACATATTGAGGTTCCTAATATCATTTTTTTCTAAACTGAATAGTTTGCGCGAGAGACACTTCCAAAGTGGAAAAATGAGTGCCCCCCCCCCCCCCCTCCCCTGTAATTCTAAAATAAGAGAATGATAAAACTAAAAAAATATTTGATCTACATTACCATGTAAACTAACAACGAAAATTGGTTTGAACGAAATCTAGTAAGTAGTTTTTTTTTAAAGCGTCATAAATCGTAAACCGCAATTTACCTTTCATTTAATCAACTGAAATACTTGCTGCTGCGGAACCCTTCATGGGCGAGTCTGAATCGCACTTGGCCGGTTTTTTCTAGATACTATTATTATAAAACGAGAAATAGAATATCAAATAGTCAATATTTTCCGAAATAATTATCGTCCTCTATGGCAATTTAGTGCAAAATATAACCAATACACACTATTGTCTACACACATCCGCACCACATGAATCTAAATTCCCAACAATAGATAAAATTAATACCGACTTATGATTATTACGATAAGAAAGGTTTGGTTATTGACTTTAACGACAATAGAAGTGAGATCTTTCTTTGACGGTCACCGTAGCTTAGTTGGTAGTGCTCCTGCCTACGAAGCTGGTGGTCCTGGGTTTGAATCCCGGTAAGTGCAAATATTTGTGTGATGAGCACGAATATTTGTTTCTGAGTCATGGATGTTTTCTATGTATTTAAGTATTTATCTATCTATATAAGTATGTATATCGTCACTTGGTACCCATAGCACAAGCTTTGCTTAGTTTGGGGCTAGGATGACCTGTGTTACATTGTCCCTATATATTATTATTATTATTTATTTATCTAAATGGGTATCAAGTTCATTAGTTAGCCCTAAAATTTATTAATAACAACAGAAAATATTTTATAACAACTTAAATTATAATTTATTACTACAAATTACGACACTTATTCATAGGCGATAAATTTAACTGGGTCCCAGTTTTTATTTTAATTCTTTATAAAAAAAACATCGTTACACTTACAGTATTATTATATTTTACAGGTACGTGAACTTACAAGTTATATTCGTAACAGGATAAAGATATTTACAACCTATATGGCCATGTACTGAAGAAAGCGTGGGTGAAGATTTTAGTAACGAAGCTGCAAGCAAAATATCTTCAGAAGTCAAGTAGAGTTCAACTTAAGTAAATTTATAAAAATATATTTATAATTAACCTTACTAGGTTTTTCACGCGTCTTTATCCACGTGAAAATAATTGTTGAAAACTACTTCATATTTGTTAACTTACAAATTACTTTATAACGATTAAAAACTATCTCGGTTCGAATTTTAAGCATGCTGAATAGTTTCCGCGTATTGCGGTTAGAAATAAACGAACACACTTTTAGAATTATAATACGTCAAGTGGCACATATTCAAGACACAATAGATACATAAAGGAAATGCATCGCAGAAAAGGTAAATATTAGTATTAATCATATAAGTATTTCTTATTCAACAAGATAGAATAATAAGAAAAAAATAATCTTTATAATTATGAAAGGATATTATTATTTTTAAGTGAAAACTACATAAAGTGGGTTGAGCACTTTTTGGTTGAACAAAAATCTAAAAGAGCCCGGTTACGGCCCATTGTCTCTATGAGAAAAAGTCCAGAAGGTTGAGCTGAAACATTGAGGACGGTTTGCTACCCTATAATACATTCCACTCAGATGGCAGTTCTCCATTGAGACTATCTGCCTTGAACAAAATTCGGTCAAAAGGACATTGCAAATAAAATTATTCCCACTGGAGTAATTAATTACAGCGGATTATCAGCGAAATCACATTATGTTATTATGTTACGGAGTACCCTAATTAGGACTACGATTTGCATCCAATTCAATGTTCATGACTATAATATACCTTTTAAAGGTGAACCTTTCGTTGGAAAATATGCCAAAATAAACATTCGCACGATTTATAATATCTAATAACCCTAAATGAACCGCAATTAAATCAATAGAAAGCTAATTTATTCGAAACCTCTTCTATTTTGCGCAATGACTGTAAACGAAAATGAACATTCTAAAATACACAGTCAAATATTTACATTAGGAACGAAACTCGAGTTCAATACGCTAATCCAATTAGAGAAAATTCATTATCTAACATCGGGACGTGTTTCTCCGGCAATAGTGATCCATCGAAAGAACCCTTAGAATCTTCTAAAGAGCCACTTGTAGGCGATTAGTGCTGGAGTATACTTAACCCCCTAGTGCGGGCTAGTCCCTCTTTGTTCGTATCCCTCAATTCCCAGTGTATTATTGGCTAGTAACAGCGAGTTATTACATTTGCTTTTAGATCGCGATTATGAATAATAGGGTTGAACCGTTGAACAAAAGAGTAACGTTTCTTTGTGTAAGAGAAAAGCATTAACGGTGTTGCGCATTAGTCTTGTTTGTAACGGAAATGAAAAAGGCTTTGATGCTGTTAGTGTTGGACGATTAGATATTGGAATATTGAATACCATTCTTTAATTAGCATCGGATTTTTTTATTGAGAACTTCCTTAGCGGCGTTGTGCACTTTTTTGGGATGGGTAAAAAATGACAGTGATAATACGGGTCAGGAGACGTGACCTGATCGAATATTCGTAAGACGGAGGGTTCTGTTTTTTATTTACACTGGCCGTTTATACACTCACATGACTGCAGCATGTTTTGGCGTTGTTCACTTTTTTTCCTAATATTGTTAGAAATTTTAAAGAAATTATTCTCGCCATAGGGAGCAATTACTAGAGTCTTTAAAGGTAGGAAGTAGTATTTTCAACTCCCTACTCGGATCAAAATACACTACTTTCCGAGTATGAGAAAGGAAAAATAGTTTTCACTTCTATCGGCAGTCCCCAAATAAAAATATAATAAAAATAAAAATGTATTTATTTTCCACCACACGGTAAATATAGATACAAATTAATAAAACATGTATTTATAATTTTATATACTAATGAGGTGGACTGGAGCCTAAACTAGGGAAACCCTGTATTTCAGGACTCCAGGACACTCGCCTGAGAAAAGTTTTGCTACAAAATTAGATGTATGGTGATCCACGTTATGGAGCGAATTGTGTGTGTGCGCGTGTATGAGTGTGTGTGTGCGTGTGTGTGTGTGTGTGTATGAGTGTGTGTGTGTGCGTGTATGAGTGTGTGTGTGTGTGTGTGTACGAGTGAGTGTGTGTGTGTGTGTACGAGCGTGTGTGTGTGTGACAGAGTATATGTGTGGGTGCGTATGTGAGTCATTGGTTGAAGATCTATAATTAAACTTTTAAATAAAAATATTGTTATTTTACAATATTTATGAGAGATTCAGTATCGTTGTAGTTTGGGTTTAGCAAGTATTTTTTGATAATAGGTCTACATTTCTTAGCGGTTTTGGGATATAAATTTAGAATTGAATTGAGTTTGTTATAAAGATATGGTGCTAGGAATAAAGATTGCCTTCTAAAGAAAGCTGTGTGATGAGTGACAGGATCGCATATCCTGTTTCTTCTGCGCGTAGAGTACGCGACTGTTAGGATATAGGCTAATTGTTTGTGTTTGTGAAGTGTGGTGTGCAGAATAAATAGTTGTCTTACGGTTAACACGTTAGATGCATTGTAGAGGGAAGTTGTTTAAAAACGGAAGGGTTTTCTAAGCAGTAATGATCTCTGTACGCGTTCGACTGTAATAATTTTTGGTTTGCACGCTCCCCCCCAAGCTGGTATACAATAGTCATTTATTGATTGAGTCATGGCGTAGTAGATAGTCTGCAAAAGAGCTGGTTTTAGTATGTTTCTCAGCTTTTTAAATATCCAGATCATCTTGCGTATTCGTCCCGATAGCATGTCTATGTGCGCCTTCCAAGAGAGTGTTTTATCAAGTTGGATGCCTAGGTATTTGATGTTGTTGGTTCTCTCCAAAGGCCGACAGAAGCATGTTAAAGAGTTAATGTTATTGCGTGTATGTACTTTAAGATGAAAATTATGGAAGTCTGGTTGAGTAGTACTATTTATAGAGAAAGACTGCCCCGCATGTTTTAATCTGGACAGTATTTATGGAATTCATTTTAAATCTATTAGATAATAAATTTAATTGCTAAATATATTGTAGGTACGTATAATAATTAATAATGTATAAAACTATATCATTACAAACATGTTATGTTACAAGCAATTTGAAAGTGTAGGTACAGAAGCCAGCACATCCAGCTACGCCAATCTGTCAATTTTTTTTTATAGGTTTTCAACTTTATCACAAAAGCATAAGGTTCATTTTCAGTTGGGGAAATTTGACAGATTGGGTTAGCTTGATGTGCTGACGTCTGTAAGTGAACCGTTTTTTATTTTATTTATTTAATAACTTAAAATACAAGTATGTAGATGGTGATAGAATACCTAGATAAGTCTAAAATTTGAAACTGTAATCAATTGACTCTTTTACTTGTAAGATATCTTATATCATTTTCTTAACTACATTAGTATTAGATTTTGAGATTGCACGCTAAGAATCTGATTGGTAATATGTAATAATTATTTTCAGTTCAGTTATCAGTTTAAACCCAAGGAAATCTCAGAAGTCTGGTTATTGTGTATTTACAAGTTTTACTTAATATTTATTGCATGATCATGTATCACAGAAATCTCAGTAGTCCGGGATATTGTAAGTGGTAATACAAGCTTTATCTATCTACCTCTAATATGTATTTATAATTTCCAAAGCATCTTAAGGTTTTGTGATGCGAATGTCATCTGCATTTTCGTTCATAACACGTAAGAAAACCCGTTGTTGTCCCGATTTCCTTTCGAAAATTTAATTGAATTAGCTTAAACATAAAGTAAAAAGTTAGATTTAGACGTACTTAATGCTAAACTCGAGATGGTAAGAAGGGAAGGGTGGTCAACCAAGATTTTTCTCAAAAGATTTGTGTTGGTTTATAATAATATCAGTTAATTTAATTCTTCGGATGTTTAACTTAATAAAATTATATCGATATCTCTGATTTTAAGTATGAAACACCACAACTTAAACAATAATTTATACGTGGAGACCTATTAATGGCTCTCTGTCATAATCCTTCTAACATTATAAATGCGAAAGTTTGTGATGGACATTAATTTGTTACCCTGTCACGCAAAAACTACGGAACAGATTTTGATGAACCTTTTTAGTAGCATAGGTTATAAATCCGAATAATACATAAAGCTAACATGTCACTGAAAGCTGTTGCTTATTGTAAGAAAAATAAATAAAATATATTCGTGTATCGGTGACGGTCACCGTAGCCTAGTTGGTAGTGCTCCTGCCTACGAAGCTGGTGGTCCCGGGTTCGAATCCCGGTAAGTGCAAATATTTGTGTAATGAGCACGAATATTTGTTTCTGAGTCATGGATGTTTTCTACGTATATAAGTATTTTTCTATCTATATAAGTATGTATATCGTCGCCTGGTACCCATAGTACAAGCTTTGCTTAGTTTGGGGCTAGGATGATCTGTGTGACATTGTCCCGAGATATTATTATATTATTATTATTATCTTTTTCTACTCTTTATACCTACTGTACTGTGTTGTGTTGCTATTCCCGGGATAGCGCTAATATACGATCTATAATATAAAATAAGTACATAAAGAAAACGAGAACAGTATGTAGTATGGTGGGAACTAAGGGATAAATAAGGTTAAAACATAATTCAAGGCCATGTATAAATATATATGGGTGTTTTAAATTAAAGTACGAATACAAAACTTTCCGAATCTAAGAAGGAATCGTAGTTTAAAAACAATAAAAAATGTTCTTTATATGATGTAAAGACATTACAAACAACTGTATATTTGTAGCGTATTTGCAAAGCACAGCGAAAAATGTTTTAGTATATTCTTATTCCATGAAGTTAAACCCGAAATTAATATAAAAGAACAATAAAGACCTTTTATGTCACCGTCAGAATGGTTTGATCGTTCATTTAATTTACATTTGCTATCGTAGCCATGTTTGTTATTTAATCACGCAAAAACAGGTTAACGGATTTAGTTGGAACTAGGAATATGCATCTATTATACCTTAAATTTAATTATACAATACAATAAATTACTAAATGCCGGGTAAAACCGAGGGGGGCACTTAGTTACAAATATATCATAGAAATAAAGTGGCCATGGAGTCAGGTTGGTGTAGCACTGTATCGTTTACTTATTTACTCTTTATTTGCTGGTCAAACATATTATTTACTTGACGGACCGGTTAGCTTGGTTGATAAATGCATGCCTTTGACGCCTCTGATGGGTTTGATTCCCATCCGGATAGATATCTGTGTGCATGAATATGTCTGTTTGTCATGAGTCTGGGTGTAATTACATACAACATGTAACGTAATTAACGCACACCCTCAAACACCCCAATTAGAATATAATGTTGTAATCATAATACATACACGAAATTTTTAATTTAACATGTATATGCATTGTTATTTACTAAATTAGTTTCTTGGAATAAAGTTTATTTTTCTTTATTTTGTATTGAATGATGGAATTTGTATGAATATTGTATAAATGCGATTGTAAAAGTCTTATTACTTTGATTTACGCTCCACTTTAATTTATTTTGATTGTACAGGGTTAAAATAACAATAATTTCCGTGGTTTTAATTATTTTGGAATAAAAAATTACCTGTATTAAAAATGACATAAATTGATTCAGTAAACGATTCTGAACAAACTATTTTCGGGATGTGCGTTAATTAAGTTACATATTGTATATTTATATATATATATATATATATATATACATATATATTCCATAATACAAGCTCTGCTTAGATTGGGATCAGATGGCAGTGTGTAAATAATGTAGTGTGTGAAAAATGTTAATGAACATTTTTGACTTCAGCAACATTTTATGCACAATATGTGCCATACAAAAATATTTACTACTTTAGTAAAAAGCTTATTTTATAATAACGATGCTAATTTCCTTGATTTATTTTTACAAGACTTACGAACCCTATATTATTTTGATTAACCAAAGGACACAAAAGTAACTATAACAGTTAACAACACTTATAACATCAATGACAAAGCGATAGATAATCTACTATAAAATAATTAATAATCGTTGCTGCCGAATGAAACGAACAATTATTTCGGCCTAATAAAATTAATAAACATGTGAATGATTTTATTTTTAGAGCACAGAAAATTATATACATAGCATTCGAGAGCTCACTCAAATTAAAAACACATTAATAAGGTTGTGGTGAATAATTGTTTTTAAAAGCATTAACTATGATTATGTAGAATAAATAGCCGCTTTCGTATTTACATAATTGCTTAATTTCTAGAATAAATTATGCGCACAAAATTTCTACACCTAACGGCCAGAATTAACTGTATGTTTTTCCACAATGAGGGTATGGTCCTTATTGACGTCTTTTGCGAAGAGAAATTATGCAACAAACTACATACTAGGATTGCGAGATTTTTTTCAGCTACTGTGGAGAAGCTAAATGTAGTAATCACTACCATCCAAAATATCCTAATAATATCTTAATATCCTGAAAAATCATTTACACACGGCCATCTGATCCCAAACTAAGCAGAGCTTGTATTATGGCAACCAGATAACTAATTACTTTTCTTTTGTAAATACATACTTATATAGATAATTATACCACACAGGCAAGCATTTACCAACCACAGCAACGGCCCCGTCATTCTGTCTTTTAGTTCAGTTCAGAGGGCAGGCATAGCTAGTTAAGTGTATTATCTATGGGCAGGCATGTCAATTCTGCCGTAGACGGACACATCGGCATATTAAGGGACGATGGCGGTTTGACTAACCTCAAAGTGTTATTGTATATACAGAAACTTTAAATTAATTACAAAACATTATAAATTGATCAAAATGTATCATCGCTTTCAAAGTAGACCCCATCGCTTCCAATACAATAACGCCAACGCTTCACCCAGTCGTCCATATTTTTTTCTTTGATGGCTTTATGACTTGTTTTGGAGACGCCTTTCTGAAGCTTTGTTTGAAAGTCGAACATGAAAACCCACGATATCTTGCACGTGTTTCTTTTAGTTTATTTTTACACTGAGCAGTATAAAGGTGTTGACACAGATGTTTTTCTATTGAAGACCACACCCGCATTTTCGCAATAATCCCTGTGTCACGGGGGACTTCACAAACATATACAATAACCGCAAATAGGAAAAATTTATTAACAACAAATACAGTTTAATTAATTAATATCTGTGTGTGACTTCAATATTCTATGGTGAAAAAATTATCGCAAAGTAGGTAGATTTAAAGCCAACATGTAAACAAATTCAATATAAAAAGTTAGTAAATTTAGGTACTTATACAATTCAGTTGAGTTATAAAGCGATTCAACAAAAATAGTTTCACTTTAAAATATACAATAAAAAGCTCAACCCTCGTTCACTATCGGATAATTAAAAGTTCGCGGTATTGTCGGCGTTCATGAGATCGGCAATATATTTTCATAGTGTTTTAATTAAAAACCAATGATATTATATTGTTACATTATCTACTTGCCAATAAAGCTCAATAGGGTAAAAGGTAGGCCTGTTATTGGTAACTGATAAACACAATTATATAATGTTTATCGCTATATTATTTGTATATTTACAAAATGTGGCACTAGAATATGATATACCAATGAATATAATTTAATGTTTCAATCTCTAATATAAAAGAACATGTGACCATGTTTCATTGACAATTGATATTAATAAGAAAAATAAATTGGTTCTGTTTTGGAGGCAGAAAGGAGAATACGAAACCTGAATTTTGTGTGATTTATATATTGTTTTAATTTTACACATACATATGTGTGGAGAGTGAGACAGTCTCGACTACAGGGATGCTTTTTAAGTCATCATCATCATATCAGCCGAAAGTCGTCCACCGCTCGACAACGGCTTCCACAAAGATATGCATGCAGCATGCGGCGGCCCTCACAAAATCATCGGTTCATCTTATTAGGGACCTGCCCACGGAGATGATTGCGCAAGCGAATACATTCCTCTTAAAAGTGTTGCTCTTTTTGTGCAGACAGGTTCACTACCTGGTTGTGATTGTGTCGATAAATAACATTATGTGTATACTTTATGTTCCTGAACCTCTACCACGGCTCCTTATAGTTTACTTACGCGATGAAGGATACCGTTTTATAGAATATATATTTTAAGTTCATCGAAGTTTCCGCTACGGGCGATGCTAGTTAATGAACTGGAAAAAACTGCAAGTATCATCGAGAAACTAAACTACACGAACTTGTGGAAGACATGCAGTAAACATACAGTAAATCATGTACAGAAAAATTACAAGGGCAATTATAGGATATTTAAAAAAGACTTTAGTAAACAGAAGTAAATATAAAATCTTCACTATTTGGCAATTGGGTGGTTCTCCGCAATAACGTACTAACATTGTGTTGTCATATCTTATTCACAATATTAAGTGATACGAAAAATGGAATCAATCTACAAACATATAAAACAATACCATTTATTGAAGTCAAAACAACTACAAGACGAAAATATATTTTAATGCTAGACACGTAGAATATAAATAACAAAAAAAACCAGCAAGCAGTCCTGTAAACTGCTATATGGAGCTATATTTATTCCACAATTGCACGCCATTATCTCTGTCTCAGTGCGTAGATGCTTTTAAGCGGCGGCGTCACTTTCCATACTATGCAAAATTACAAGCAAAGAAGTAATTCAAATGCAGCTCACGATTTGCAAGCATAATGGGGCAATTTCCTAGTCATTTCCTGATGGCTGCAAGCAATCTGACATCTTGCGGCGTCGAAGTGCCGGTTTTTGATAGGCCAACAATGTATTTCGTTAGTGTCCATAGATTCGAATAAGCTGTCTTGCATGCGAGTATATTTTGTAGAACAAAGACAAAGTCTTATTTTCAAATGACTTAAATCAAACAAGTATTTACTACCCATGTCCAATTATAGAACAAGAAAATAAATGATGGAGTGTATAAAATCATCATCATTTCAATCACTGCTGGTTTAATAATGTACTTGGGGAAATACACATGCTCATTGCCTTCAATTCTTTAATTTTAATATTGTACAACTAAATTCCAAAATAATAGATTAATTTTTTTAGACTAATTATATTTTTGTAATTTTTATCTATATATATAAAAATCAATGCCACTTTTCGTTGTAATGTTATAACTCAACAACGCCTTTACCGATTTGGCTAATTTTGGTCTTGAATTATTCGTGGAAGTCAAGGGAAGGTTTGTACGTAAAGTAAATTTAAAAAAAGTCTTGAAAAAGTGTAAAATAAACATCTTTCTATATTTTTTTGTTTGAATAAATGAACTTAATAATCATTTTTTTATTACTATGCCTATACGTAGCGAAGCACGTACCGGGCCGCTAGTACTGTATATATGTTTATGTACTGCATTGTGAACTTGACAAGTACAAGTGTATGTTAATACCCAAGTGCTGAATAAATTTCATTATTTCATTTCATTATTTCACAACGTCTTTCGATTATTCACCCCCTGTGTCTATGTCAATTGCATACTTTCTACGCGCATAAACAAGATTGGATTTATTGCATTGATACGGTTTTCTTAAAATGTCGATCGAAAAGTACTCTTTGTTATAACATTTAAACAAGTACAAAAATGCCACCGTCAGTATTTTGCAAAAAGATCGGACACTTATAGTTACCTGGCCTGTTGTCTTTGTGGTTAGTGACGCTGTCCACTAAGCCAGAGGTCGTGGGTTCGATTCCCACCCATGACAAATATTTTGCAACCAGGCCAACAGACCCGTCATTTATATATATATCGATACTATGTCAAAGGAATATTTGTATTTTTTTTAGTTTAGTTCGTTTTTTCAGTTTTAAAAAGGAAATCTAATCCCTGTGTACAGCGTATTTTGGTTTGTCAATATCTACAAAAAGCTTCGCAATATTATATGTATGTCTAGTTACATTTATACATACAAATAAAATAAAATTAGACTACGTTATTCATACCTTGACATTTATCATTAACTAAATACCGTAAAAAATAAACTGCCTTGGTACTTAAGGCTGTTTCATTGCCCGTGGATCACATTTTGAATAATTGGAGTCGGATATTTCATTTTTCAATGATATCGTAGGTTTTAAAATGCAGCTTCGTAGCGAATTAAGATTTATGTTACTGTTTAATGTGTTTTTTGCCATCAACATCGCCGCCCGTGGTTTACTAGCAAGGTTATCGACTGAAAATCAGTGTTGGGTGTTTCCTAGCTAGCTAATGCTGCGACGGCGACCCTTCAGCAGGACATGCAGGGGAATTCCTAATTAATATCTAATAGGTCTATTAATTTTACTTTTAAATATCTTTATTTATTTCTCTACTCATTAGTAAGCTGTATCTCTCTTTATTGTGTATGTTGTTTCTAATACCTAACTACCGTATTGTATTGTTATCTTTGATTTCCTGTATGTCCTTATTGCTAATTAAATGTATTCTATTCTATAAAATATAATTACTAAGAAGATATGTTTATCTTCTTATTAATTGTGCTGTGTTCAATTGGCCACTGAAGCGAGACGGAGGTGCGGAAGAGGGAGGTGGAAACGTGTATGAAAGAGGCAGCCACGTGGCTATATCGCGCAGTTGGCTTCCTTAGACGTGGACGTGACAAAAATTTAATTACTTGTTTGCTGTTTTGTTTCTTCAAAGATTTTTTCAACGAATTTTTAAAAGTTCTTTTCATAACTACCTATTTGTCATTTCTTTTCTAAAAAAAACAGAAATTTGAAAGCGCGCGGGCATCTAGCGTGGGACGTTCACTTCCTTTAGCCGAACAGAATATGTGGTCGTGGCACTTACGATAATCGAGCACTCAAAGTGTCTAGCTGAAAACAGAGCTAGAAACTCGCAAGCGTGCGCACAGGTATCTAGCGTGGAACATTCACTTCGCTGAGCTGAACAAAATGCGAGATCATATCACAGCTATACGACGTGGTTGAAATCACTTCTATTATTTCATTTCATTGAACTCGTTTTTAATTACATTTAGGATAAAGAGAGCTTTACTTATCACAAAATATTTGTATTTAATAAATAAGTATCCGTGCGGAGGCGGGATGAGCCGCTAGTATTTTATATTTCTGAAATCCACGCCCACCTTTAAATTATCCATTATAAAAATATACATATAGTAGTACATTTGAATAAGATAATAAGTGGCACGCATCTAGAATATTATTGTTAAGTCATGTCAATGGTATTCAGTTTATTTAGAGGACGGAAAAGCAAAGAGGCTTACTAATCCAGGAGTATGCCTTTAGTACTCTCAGTACATATAGTACTGAGCGTATTTTTGTTAGATAGAGAATTTCTCGATTAGATATCAATAAAGATATTATAATAAGTCAATTGTATTCCATACATTTATTTTTCTATACCAGACATAACAAGAGGCTTAGTGTGTCAATAGGCGATCTTCAAAGCAGTCACGCGTCTCCTTATTATCTGTTTAGTTGTTGCTCATAAATAATAATAGCCCCACATTTCCCCTTAAATCATTACTTTTATCTGCAATCAGAAACCATTTTAGTTATATAATAATATCACAAGTGTACAATATGTGTAACAATGTGTTACATAAATAGGCCGTTACTCAATTTTTATACGAAACTGAAGTACTTACTTGTAGAGAGACATTTAGGCTAATCACAAAAAAATCATTTTCCCGCAGAATTACAAAGCTGAAGTGGTAGTGGGCGGGGCACATAGCTCGTAGAACCGACGGCCGTTGGGCCAGATAAGTTCTCGAGTGGCGACTGCAAACCGGAAGACGCAGCGTAGGCAGGCCCCCTATAATATGGACCGATGATCATCTGCGGGAAAGACCGGCAAATGTAAAAAAATAGAAATATCATGACGAAATTCATCGTCATCATATCAGCCGAAAAATGTTCCCTGCCTGACCAAGGCCTCCCCTAAAAGAGGAGATCTTTTAGGGGAGGCCTAGGTCAGGCAGGGGACATTTTTCGGCTGATATGATGACGATGAATTTGCCATTTTATCATGCTGATCAGTTGAAGCACAATCAAATCTAAAAATATAGAAAGATCGTCATGATATTTGTGAAGAGAGATTTGTGAGTCGATTAATGTATCTCATTCACGTGGTCAATATTTTTCTAAGATACTAACTGCTGTCCTTCGCTTTGTCTGCGAGGAAGTTCTGTTGGAAAAACTAAGGAATTTTTGTTTATGATCAATATCCTATATCTTATGCTCGGTTAGGTCGCACAGTGAACATGTAACATACAAATATAGGTATACTTTTTTTTTTTAATACAAGGCCCGCAGGGAATCTTATCCCTGTGTAGCGGGGTACTTTACAAACATATAATAGACGGGCACAAATTACATCCAAACTCAGAACAACTGTTTTTGGTCACACAAATAGTTGCCCAGCTCGGGATTCGAACCCGGGACACGAAACGGCGAGGTGACTGTCTTATCCGCTGCGCCATACGTGCAGTCAATTGTATATTTTTGGAATTATACCTATATAATTATAATAATATATATATACATATATATATATACATATATTATTATAATTATGAGACCGACTGAAATTTGAGAAATGTGATCACTTACGATCACTTGTCGGAAATGATGCCATGTAGGTTGCAAGTGCCATAGACTACAGTAAAATCATAGTCAGGTCATATCAGCGACCGCGCCATATGCTTGTGTACTGACTTGATAGTATCAAAATATAAATAAAAAACTGTATACATTTTTACAAATATTAGTATAACAATTTAAATTCAAATGTTCTTTTTAAATATTGCTTTGCTTTATGCATATTTTTGAGTAGTATTTTTTATATATGCCGAATTTGACTTAACAATTATTACCTCGAAGTATTGGCTACAATTTTTCGAATAAATATCAATTTGACTGATGTCAGCGCAAATTGGTTGTTATAATTTGTATGTCATTAATTTGAATGCGTCCTTATTCGTAGGAGGATGTACGTTTTCAATAAATAGGTAGTCAACAAATACGCGTGTATAATTGGGCGAGGAGAATAAAGTTACATTTCTTTGTAATTACTTGACTATAATTTCCCAAATCACAGATATATTACAGCTACTAAGTTAGGGAGAAATAATTAGAGTAATAAGACACCCACAAACGCACAAATTACGTAACGCAGATAAATGTAAATGAATAACCATAACTTTGTATCGTGCTGTTTAAGTATTACAAAACAGTATGACATGGCAATTCTTTTTTTAAAAGCTGGCAGTTCTTTGCGGCCTTCTAGTGAAGCGAGTGTCAATGGGCGGCGGTGATGACTTACCATTAGGTGATCGTCTTGGTCGTTTGCCTTGCTATTATTTAAAAAGAAATAATCACAGAGTATGTAATCACTACGTTTATCAACTGTTATCTATAGCACCAGCACTCAGTGTTGCGTCAAAACCGTTACAAATTCTATTATGCAGAAATTTTGTTTATATTTTGAGTGTAACAATCATTGTGAATACTTAGATTTTGTATGGAAATCAATATCTACCTTAAGGATATTCTGCATCCTATCAGCGATATTTGGGCGGATATTTATATTATAGATGGATCTTACGTTTACGATGTTATTGAACTAATAAGACTGCCTTTATACTCTTCGATTCATATACCTAGCAGCAGAAAAACTGAAATATTTTGAACGTTGATAAACTAGAATACAAGCAAGCGATTGAACGAGCATGGAGATACGAAAGTCGTTAGTTGCAACTCAAGTACTGTCATCTTAAGTTCAATAAGCACATTTCCCCTCCACTGTTTGTACAAATTTAACAGCTAGGTACATATGTTACCTTATTGTAAACGAGAATGGAACTTTGCAATTCACCTAAATTCGAGAACAGTAAAACAAGAGATACGATATAAACAAAGCAAGTCGGCACCAAGTTATATTGAGCAACTTTGCAGCTTACATTGTTCTGCACGGTCGCAATGAATTCGCAATATCTGAGTTCGTGTAATTTAGTCACTTGTGTGCTTGAATACAAGAAGTAATAAAAATAATACAATGAAGTTATTACCAATAACATTCTAGGATTTCCCATCATCTTTTTAATAATTCCAAATTCGAAAAAAAAAACATTTAATGTACCGGAGCACATGGTACTAATGGATTGGTTTTAGGCTTCCGTACCAAAATAGTAAAAAGAAATTTGCGACTCACTCTTTACCACGCATACACATGATAAAGGAAACAATACTAAAATCGACACAAGCATTTCTGAATTTTCGTACGTTCTACAAAACGAATCTACAAAAAACCTATTTAGATTATTTTTCAGAAATCAAACAAGAAGTAAAGAGGTTGTGTCTAACCGTTTATGATACTTTTATTCTTTTATTATCCGCATTCTGATGTTTTGGAAAGATACAACTTGTACAAAATTAGGCTTAACTACAAAAACGACATATGGTAGAAATTTAAAATTATTGGCCGCCTCTTAAAATCCTTGGAGGTCAACGAGTCCTGTGTGGAAACACAGCGGTTGTGACTTATTGTGCAACTCCATTCTTCCACCTACCACTTCGGTGTATTTCGGTAACTATAATAAAAAAAGATAAATTACTTATACTTCAAAGGGAGTACGAATCCAGGGAAAACTATTTCCATCAAATGCAGGGAAAACTATATTCATCAAATTCTAATTGCCGAATGTGACTCACTACCAACAGTTGCACTTAATGAGGAATTATTTGTATTTCATTCCATAGACATGACATTACAATGGGGTCCTTTAATTGAAAAATTTTGTAATGAACCCGCTTAATTCTTTTCACAGGGTCTGCTCAGTTGGGGCGCATTGGATCCGGTTCTACCACCGGAATGAAATCACAACCGTCGCCAACACACAAGGAACATCTTAACAATAATATTGAATTCTAACTCCATATAGAGCTTAATAGAAGCATTCAGAAAAGATGTGTAGTAAAATATATTTAACACCCTTATTCCTAAAACTAAGTCTAAGGCTAAACTGCAGTTGATCCGTGGTTTAGTCGAAAACCATCCAATGAGATTGCTTGATCCATAGTTCAACTGCAGATTAACTTTAGATTTAAAAATTAGTTTACTTTAGATTGTAAAAGTATAAGTATTTAGTCAATACTTATACTTTTAAATATATTTAAAATAGTATTCAAAATCCTTTAATAACCAATATGACCATAAAGTCAATAAATTAGCTATTTAACTAAACCATTACTGTCATAAATTTAATAATGATTATATAGGATCAAATATAAATCACAATCTGTGTGCTTAGAATTAAATATACCTATGTAGTTTGTAATACTGCAACTCATGTTGAGTTTACAAACGACTTGAGTTGACTATTCACAAGCGCATTTAAGGGTGTATGCGAATAAAAACCGTTTTTATTTTATTTATTTAACTATGGTCTGAACCTGAACTAATCAAGCGATACCTTCAAATTTGATATAACATGTATGTAAGTCTCGAAAAATGTGTGCTAAGTACAAAACTATAAAATAAGTTGGTTAAGCTTTAACTCCACACTCAAACCACGTAAGACATTGAATAAAATCATTAATTTCAAAACAGGTTAAAAGAACAGTTTACTTTTCAATAAAACGTTATACCTTTCTATCAAGTATTATGAGAATGTTATTCCAAGCGATTTGATGTCAGTGAAACGAGGATTCAATTAAAATAAACAACTGAGTTTTATATTGAATACTGATTGCAAAATTTATTGCGTTTAAACGTTTTAGATTTAACTTTGTATATATTTGTTTATTGTATAATAAGAGAAGTATTGGTTTATTGTATTTTTGTGATTGAACAACTCGAAAAATACATAACTGATTTCAAACATTCATATACATGCAAGACGCTACACCGTACTCCATTGTCAAAAATATATAAATTTCTACCAATATTGCAATAATGTATCCCAAGGTATCAAATATTTTCCTATACTTCCTTACTTGGCATGCGCTGCTTATACTATTACCCACAAAAGAATATAGGATACGTGGGGGTTATCACACTAATATTATAAAGGTGAAAGTTTGTGAGTGTGTATGTTTGTTACTTTTTCACGTCTAAACGACTAGAGCGATTTTAATAAAATTTGGTATGGAGTTAGCTGACACCCTGGATTAACACATAGGCTAAACACATAGGCTTTATAAAGTAGAACGCGGGTAAAACCGCGGGGCACATCTAGTTGGTCTAATAAAGTTAAGACACAATAACCGTGTTTTATTTCCATATTTCTATAAAAACTGTATGAAATAAATATATATCATATATGTAGATCAGCTACAGCTATGCAGATCGGTCGATTTAATAGAGTGAGTGATCAAAATTTATTCACAGGTACCCACAATTACTTCGCGGGAACATTGTTGCCGAGGAACATTGAAAAGTTTTCTTGTTATAAGTTCCTTATAGCGGAATGAGAATAATAATTCTTGAAATCAGTTCCTTATTTAAGAGAGTGTTACTATTTTTTTACCACAAAAGACTGAGGTTATTAATGCCTCGTACTTTGTTTTGTTTTTTGATAAAAATATGTCGCTTTCAGAACCAATTCGAATTAAATTTATATAGAAACACCGATATATAACAATATTAATATTTTTAGTATGTCATTACCATGAATCGACCACTTTCACTCAAGTGCTTCAAGCATAAAAAGAAACATGTGTAATGAGTTTATGAGTAATAGCAGCTAATTTAATTAATTAATAGTCTTAGCATAATAAATATCAGAATTAATAACATAGTAGATATGCGTGCGAGGGTACCCTAACAAACACTTGCCTTTGTATAAATTATGTTTTTATTAAGTTATTTGTGAAAACTTTTAATTGGCCATCTCTTTTTTATAAATCTGAAATAATTGTAACCTATTAGCTGTAAGTTTTCGAAATTTGAAAATAAAATAAAAATAAAATGACATGAAATTTATTATTATCTATGAGAATATAGTTGACTGCGGCGGATTGCTGCCCAACAGGGGGGGGGGGGCAAATGCCTCCTGCCGGAAATTATACATGAGAATCATGCGGTCAAAGGCCCTTTACGGGGCTCCCGTGGGGGGAGATTACTTGGCAGCTCGCAATCTCCGTGAGCTAAGAAAACCACAGAGTCATAAGGAATTTATATTAGGTAGATCCCCACCATGGGACTTGGAAGCTAGAGTCCTTGCGCTTCTGTACAAGTGGCGTAGAGAGGCGCTTGAACGGGGCTTTCGGCCAGCGTTTCGAGAGATCGAAACGCAATGGCCTGAACTCCAAGATTCCATGGTGGTTCAGTGGAAGTTGCGACTTGCGCAACCAACTGTAGGCCGCGTCACGATTGTGGCGATAAGTCCCATACTGGAAGCATGGCTGGAGAGGCACCACGGTACTCTTACATATCGGTTGACGCAGATCCTCTCGGTGGATGCTTTGGAAGGTACCTGCGTCTCATAGGCCGTGATCAGGCGTCTGAGTGTCACCACTGCGGTGACGTCGAGGAAACGGCGCTTCAAACATTACTGGAATGCCCAGCATGTCCTCTCGCAACAGTATGTATTTAAAAAACGGATAAGCAGTATATGTAGTTTATCAGTTATCTAGTTTCCATAGTCCATGCTCTGCTTAGTTTGGCATCAGATGGCCCTGTGTCAATAATGTTCCAGGATACTTCATTACTATTATTTTATTAATAGGAAATCAAACAACAACAATTTTTTTGTTATTATTGTTTAGTTTTTTAATGCGTGTTTTGGCAATAGAAAACTATTTCAGACCGCTTATCAGACAGACAACAGACGTATCGACGGACGTACAGCGAAGGTTTATTAATAGGTTTCCGTACACACCCTTACGTCGCGTACACCTTAAAAATTATGCTACACACATACTTTATGTATAACTGTCAAAGAATGCTAATATTATTAAGTTTAAATTAGAAAATAAAGGTCTAAAATTAATCTTTTTACACATTGAAATATTTTCTAATACTCTACAGAATTATATCCGGCAGAATGGACATATTTATCAAAGCTTTATTATTTCAATCTTGTTATAATAAATGTGAACAAGATTATGATTTAATGTAAAAATCATTAATATTGCGTAAGCTCTACATTCCGGGTAACCAAAAACACTTTGATTATAATTTTAAACATTTTCATGTTCATTGAACACAATAAAGAGTCTGTGAAAGGATAAAATGATTATAAATTCAAGAAATTAGACAAAGTTTTGTAACTTCATCATCGCTTTGCGCCATCCGAACATTTTGAAAGACACCTAAAATTGGCGAGTAATCCTTTTCTTTGCGGTAATTTATTTCCGAATGGAACGTCTCCAAGTTATTTTTTTTTAATCTGCTAGATTTAATTTTGATTGAAGTAACGGTTGAAGTACATTGGGAGTTCAATTATCTGAATAATTATTTGGTATTATTTTAGTAGATTGGTTACTTATTATACTGTACAATTATTAGGTATATTATATAATATATATATGGTATTATTAGGAATTTTTATTGTTATGTCAGGGGAATGTCTACACATGCCACCCGCAAAAAGTGTCTACGGGTGGGTATGTCGGACTCGCACCGACTAAACCTCACCTGCGGTGGACTTCTCTTGGCGCCTGATGGGGGGAGCCCGGGAACGCGGGAGTATTATTAGGTATATTATTTTATTTCTCATTATATCATTTGTTTAACCAAACATGGTGTAATGATAACAGACACCAGGGATGCAGTTTGTAATAAACACCTTAGCCATGGACTGTTATATAATTTTTTTGGTAGCGTTTAAGAGTAGAACTCCCAATATGTTCATGTATATGGTTACAATAATAGTGCTCGTGGCCTGGATGGATGGATGGATGCTGCGGCCAATCTCAATGAATACTCGCAAAGTACATCACAGGTACAGCACATTATTGTACCACGTTTATAATTGAGGTCAATCGTGGTACCGAAGAATATATATTTAAAAAAGAAATGTTCAATATTGTAAGTCCAAAATTAATAAGGGTGCCAATAATTTAGTCCTCTTTGTGATATCACAAATACATTCGTAAACTAGGCATGTGAATAAAACAGAAAGATACGATGTGAACTGAGATCTATGGAGCGTAATATCAAATATCCCACCATTAAGTAGAGGATTTCGTATCACTTCCTAATGACCACGCATACCGATAATAAGCAATTTATATGAGCCATTACAAGTCCAGCCAGTCGTTAAGATAAACTTAAGGAAATTCTCTCATAAATTTAATTAAGTACCTGTTCCGCAAATTGGAACCAACCATAAAAGAAAATCCACTGTAATCTGTACCGAACATTCTTAGTGTATACAAATACCATCTATCAGCAGCCTTTGTAATACTCCTGTCACATATAACATACCAGGCATCGCCCCGTCTGCCTTCAGACCTCGTGAAGACAAGCGGAAAATTAGAAAGTAAACACTGACTTCCTGCACTGCGATTTTACAGCAAAGCTTGATAGGAAAAATAAAATGAGCTCGAGCGGCAACCTTACGGAAAAACGGATACAATGTGTTTAGATAATTACGCCATAAGAAACGAATAAAAAGGACTTTATTCAATTAAAAGAGACGAAGTACTGTAAGCGTTTCCAGGATATACTCCCGAGGCTTAGGAGACAAATTTCCCTGGAAACAAATGCGATTCAAATTCAGACAAATAGTCCCGCTGCGGAAGAAGCCGTTTACCAGGAAATTTGTCCATCACTCTTGGACCGAACCAAATTTGTGTTTCTTTTTTCGTTAGCCTCTATTACCTACAAAATATCGTTACACAACAGAATCCAGTACAATTGATTGACAAGATTAATTTGCTTATGCAGTCTGTAGACATATACCTACAGATATAAAAGAAAAATTTATTACATTGATCCTGACCATTTTTTACGACTAAGACGAAATATATTCTGGGATTTCTTTTAAATAAAGGTACCATACAATATTTTAGTACCCATACTACGTGGCTGTTAATGAACCAGGTGTGGCTTAAAAAAAGAATGATTTAATTTTGAATAGTGAAGACTTTGACGAACACATATACAAATTGTCATTTGATTTATACATAAATCATTCACAATTTGTATATGTGTTCGTCAAGTTCGTTTGTTTTGTTATAATTTTTATGAAAATGGGGGTTTATGGAAATTGATACACTATAAGAACTGCAAAAACGTTTTTACCATACAATATTTTAGTACCCATACCACGTGGCCGTAAGTTACACAGAGTGTGGCTTGAAAAAGGAATGATAATATTTTGAACAGTGAAAACTTTTTGACGAACACATATACAAATTGTCTTTTAATTTATACATTTTTGTTTATGAAAATGGGGGTTTCTGAAAATGTATACATTGTAAGAACTGCAAAAAGGTTATTTTTTTTATACATCGCCACTGCTTCTATAATGAACTTGGCCAATAATGATCGGCAAACTGCACGGTTTTTGAGCCCCTTCAGTATTCTATAAATCCTCGTCCAGTATACTGAACGGGTTTTTTTTTAATTTAAGTTTTAAAAGTGTTTCGACAGAATAATAAAATAATTAGAATCAATCAAGAAGAATACCTACTCCTTCCTAAAGGCCGGCAACTTATTTGCAGCCCCTCTAGTGATGCGACTGGTCATGGGCGCCGGTGTCTACTTACCATCAAGTGACACGCTTGTTCGTTTGCCTTGCTATGAAATAAAGAAAAGTCCTTCATATTGGTTCATCGTTCAAATTTATCATATTTTCAACGTTTCTGAACGACCAACTTAAAAGATGGACACTAATTACCTACCACGTAGTTAGTATTATTACTTCAACCTATAAAACGGTAGTTAGCTAAAATATCCGTACACGACTCCATAAAGTTTACTTCCTCAATGCAACTAGCCGTTTTTATTGGTCCATGTACATTTTAATTTTATTTAATTTTCCGCTAGAGGCGCTGCTGTTTAATGTATGGAAAAAGCTGAAAGTTTTTTCGACCAAGCAAACTATACAGAATGGTGGTTGGTGATCGAGACGGCTTCTGTGTCCGAGAATATAAAGCCGGTCGGTTATTTGTACCCGGGTGTTCGCAGGGACAATTCACCGACCACACAATCTTTGTGTAGTAATGCAGATTCGTTTCTGGGTGTAGTTAGTCGCGGAACCGCCCTTTGTGCCACTCTCAGCATGTAAGTCCTAGTTGTTACATCAACACAAGTATAAGACAATAGTTAAACGTTGCCAGATGCCTGATAAAATCTGTCACCTTGAAGCGTATGAGGTGTGGTTTAAAAGAAACAAATAATTAAACGGTTCACGCTCACCACTTACAAATTTATTAAAAAGAATTAATGGTCATGGGTTATAAGCCCGTCAATTATTATGCCCTATGGAGGTAGGCGCGCCAAGTACTCTCCTGGCTGGCTTCGTCGCTAACGGAGATGTCGCGGAGTTCCAGGAGGATTACGCAGGCCGGAGGATGACCCAAAGGGATTGGGCTGGTCTGAAGTGTGGCTTCGTCGCTAACGGTGACGGATGTTGAGATACAGTTGCAATTCGTACTTTGGACCCTCGTAGGCCGAACTTTGGACCCTGGAATTTACGTCCACTAAATAAAATATTCTTTTAAATAAAACCTCTCCTGTCTGTGACCGCGTAATGGTGATGAGGAAGCGGGAGTACTAATTACGCATATGGCGAATGTGTGCAAATGTCACAGGCAGAAGCGGAGTTTACAAATTTAAGTTTGTTATAAAAATGTTATAGAACAATGGTGTGAAGCACCGCACATAAAATAAATTTAGTGTAGGCATAAGGCACAATATGAAGTTGACGTGGTATTTGCCACAAGGTCAAAT
Source organism: Pseudoips prasinana (assembly GCA_951640165.1). NCBI lineage: Eukaryota > Metazoa > Arthropoda > Insecta > Lepidoptera > Nolidae > Pseudoips > Pseudoips prasinana. Next base: position 19,893,321 of record OX621245.1, read on the forward strand.
AAAGGTGGCCGTTACACGTTACAATACCCTACTTGAGTGAGAACTAAATAATAATCAACACTTACCCAATATGGGGTTAACACTGATTGAAATTAACTTGTTAAACTAATAACTATTTGTGAATGAAGATTCACTTCAACTTGAAGATGTTACACGACGCGACTAAGAAAAATATAACGTTTCTTTTTAAGGGAGTGCGTACGTGCTATCGCAATGAGTGCAATCTGAGTCTGACCTCCCAACGTTCGCTAAATCCCCGCTCGGCGGCTCACGCTTCCCAACCGGTTTTGCTTAGCGACCGCTCGGCGGCTACCGAACTGGTTTAAAGCGGCGGAGAATTAATACTAACATGAACTAAGGAGCGTTGAATAGAAATACAACGTTACAATACCCCCGCGCTCAGTCAAGGATTTTACCGCTTCTAAAATCGTAAAATCCGCATTAGAACTCTGTGGAACTACTTGTTTACTCTTACATAATCATCTATCATACCTCACGCAATCATAAAACCAGCAGCAGTTATTGTTCTTAGGACTAAAATAACTGTCGCTTACATACATAAATGGTAGGTAACTCGTTGAATTTAACGTGATACCTTACAAATAGTTGTTCTAGTAAAGGGTGGAAGTAGAGCGAAAGGAATATTTAAGTTGTGAAAAGAAAGAAAAAGAAAATTTACTTCTTGGCTATTTAGAAGCTCGGGAATTTAGAAGCGTCATTTAGACAGTCATTGAAAATGTTATTGTACCAGCAGTCTTTAGTGTCCAAATAAGAGTTGGAAGTCCTGATGGCACAAACTGGAACGATTCTAGAGAGCGCGTCTGGGATTACGTTATCTACGCCTCGGCAATGTTTAATAACAAAATTAAAGGCTGATAATCGGACACCCCAGCTTGCTAACCGACCAGTAAGATTTTTCAATGAAATAAACCACTTTAACGCATTATGATCTAAATTCACCAGATAAGCCATTATAATTATAAAAAAAATATTTTAAAAAAAATTGTTATAAGAAAAAATACAAAATCTGGGTAAGTGTTGATCAATTACAAGAGAACTGACAATTACGTTACTGAAAATACTCCGTCTGTTACAATTTTTAAATTAAACTACTAACGTTCTGGTTGTTTTTCACTTAAACATAAAAATGTATGAATAAAAAGCTGAAAAAATATTGCAACCAAAAATAAAATGCAATAAAACAACGAAAAACAAAACTGCAACTAACGTGTAGGCAAATACCAAAACAATTTTATATAAAAAATACAAGTACATATACACAAAATAAGTTATGGTGCTGACTGTACCGTAGTTACAAATGTCGATAATACATCAGTAAGTGATATATTAAAGAGAAAAAAAAAATGGAAAAATAACGAGTATAGAAAATTATGTTTCTGACTGTACTGTAGTTATAAATTTTGATAATGCATCAGTAAGTGATGTGTTAAAACTAAAAAAAGCAATGTAAAATAACTTGTCTAGAAAACTATGTTTCTGACTGTACTTTAGTTATATTGTTGATAATACAGCAATAAGTGATGCATTAAAAAAGAACAATATAAAAATAACGAGTACAGAAAATTATGTTTCTGACTGTACTTTAGTTATATTGTTGATAATACATCAATAAGTGAATGTATTAATAAAGAACAATTTAAATTAACGAGTACAGAAAATTATGTTTCTGACTGTACTTTAGTTATATTGTTGATAATACATCAATAAGTGAAGTTTAAAAAAAGGAACAATATAAAAATATCGAGTACAGAAAATTATGTTTCTGACTGTACTTTAGTTATATTGTTGATAATACATCAATAAGTGAAGTATAAAAAAAGAACAATTAAAAAATTACCGTGTCTAGAAAATTATGTTTCTGACTGTACTTTCTTTATTTTTAATGTTGGTAATAAACCAGTTAGTTAATTACTTAAGGTATCGAAATTACAACAAAAAAAAAACAAAAAGAAAATTATGTACATCATCAGCCAGGTTTTGCCCACTGCTGGACAAAGTTCTATTCCTAGCTTAGTTGGCAAATAATATACATAAGTAGGTAGCGCTGATGCTCGACTACCTGGTGTATCCCTTAGTCGCCTTTTACGACACCCACGGAATAGTATGGGGGTGGTCCTATTCGTCTACCCTATCGATGCCGGAACCACACGGCTATAAAATATATTTAAGTAGAACAAAAAAAACAAAATTATGTTGCTGATTGTACTAAAATATGTTACGCACAAAGGCAAACTATAATAATTTTATTAGGTTAAACAAAAAGAATTTATAATTTGAATAATACAATTTCTGGTAACCGTACTTTAAACCGTGCGCAATTTTAAACAAAGTTGAGTAATGTACTAAAATGAAGTAACGGTAAAGTAGGTCATTAGATTTTATTTTTACGTACACGTTAGTTACTATCAACCTAAAAAAATAAAAACGTTTCACAAAAACAAAAATACAAAGCACACAAACACCAATGCTACTACACTACCTCCATAAAAACATAAAAAATGACCATAAAAACCACGTTATGGGTGCCAGTGAAGCGTATGAGGTGTGGTTTAAAAGAAACAAATAATTAAACGGTTCACGCTCACCACTTACAAATTTATTAAAAAGAATTAATGGTCATGGGTTATAAGCCCGTCAATTATTATGCCCTATGGAGGTAGGCGCGCCAAGTACTCTCCTGGCTGGCTTCGTCGCTAACGGAGATGTCGCGGAGTTCCAGGAGGATTACGCAGGCCGGAGGATGACCCAAAGGGATTGGGCTGGTCTGAAGTGTGGCTTCGTCGCTAACGGTGACGGATGTTGAGATACAGTTGCAATTCGTACTTTGGACCCTCGTAGGCCGAACTTTGGACCCTGGAATTTACGTCCACTAAATAAAATATTCTTTTAAATAAAACCTCTCCTGTCTGTGACCGCGTAATGGTGATGAGGAAGCGGGAGTACTAATTACGCATATGGCGAATGTGTGCAAATGTCACAGGCAGAAGCGGAGTTTACAAATTTAAGTTTGTTATAAAAATGTTATAGAACAATGGTGTGAAGCACCGCACATAAAATAAATTTAGTGTAGGCATAAGGCACAATATGAAGTTGACGTGGTATTTGCCACAAGGTCAAATAAAGGTGGCCGTTACACGTTACAATACCCTACTTGAGTGAGAACTAAATAATAATCAACACTTACCCAATATGGGGTTAACACTGATTGAAATTAACTTGTTAAACTAATAACTATTTGTGAATGAAGATTCACTTCAACTTGAAGATGTTACACGACGCGACTAAGAAAAATATAACGTTTCTTTTTAAGGGAGTGCGTACGTGCTATCGCAATGAGTGCAATCTGAGTCTGACCTCCCAACGTTCGCTAAATCCCCGCTCGGCGGCTCACGCTTCCCAACCGGTTTTGCTTAGCGACCGCTCGGCGGCTACCGAACTGGTTTAAAGCGGCGGAGAATTAATACTAAAATGAACTAAGGAGCGTTGAATAGAAATACAACGTTACAACCTATTGTAACTGACATAGTTGACTTACTGACTGGTTCCTATGGATTTGTGTACAATGTAACAATCGTAGGTACATTAGACTGGGAACTGAGCCAACAGGATGAGAAAAAGGCAAATGAAGAAGTCAACCGAAACATATACTGCCGTCCACAAGCTTAAATACCTATAATAGAATTAGAGAGAATTTATATTCAGAAAAAAAACATCTCTGTCGATCTTTTTTACTAGCTCTTATCGTTGTTCAGATAGTAAAAACAAGCTTGGCGTGTTTGGTAAATGCTTGCCTTTCATGCCGCAGGTCATGGGTTCGATTCCCACCCAGGATAGATATTTGTGTGCGTGAACATGTGTGTTTGTTCTCAGTCTGGGTGTAATTATCAGTATAAGTATGTATTTACAACATAAAAGTAGTATATGTAATATATCACTTATCTGGTTTCCATAGTACAAGCTCTGCTTAGTTTGGAATCAGATGGCCGTGTGTGAATAATGTCCTAGGATATTATTGTTATTAATTATGCCGTTATGTAATTTATAAGATTTTTATGATGCCGTTAAGTATGATTGCTAATGTGTAAAATGTGGTTAAATGTGCAAAAAGTTAATTTTTCATAACTACTATTATGGTATCTAGCTAAATTTCCGTTATGTGATATCTGTGCTGTATGTGGTTAAACTAACTTTCTAGTTAATTCCAGTTTAGCTTTCTTTTAAACTTTTGTCTACTAATCTCGTACTATAAAGCTGTTGAAGTAAAATTCTCAGCAAGAATATGGTTAAAAATACTTTTATATTGTTGCCGTTTATTTCAGAGTTTTATAAACGATTGCGTAAGTCACAGCAGGTTTTAAATAACTCAACAACATATATTTTGCGAATGATTTCAAGACTAAATTGCACATATCCCGCAAAACTAAACTAACATGCGTTTATCTACTTTCACGGTCGCTGGTTGATTCATCGATGTCTCTCGTACGGAAATTTGGAATGAAGCTTTGTTTACATACTCTATCCGTCCTTCAGATTAATTGAATACAATACAAATGTTACAAAATATACACTCAACACTAATGTCCTCCTAGCCGAATTTCGGCCACGGCGGCCAGTCTCAATAGAGATTAGCCATCTGCGCGGGACATATTATAGTGCTCAAGTGTGTGCGCAAACACAAGAGCACTTTCTATTCCATCACTCTCATGATCCGATGGGACGCCTATGCGACACGACCGGAAAGAGGTCAGGTACAGGACCGACGGCTTTACGTGCTCTCCGAGGCACGGGGGTATAAAACCATCGACTACCAGACTTCGGGCTGATGCTGAGATTTTTTTCTTTTTACAGAAAAGTCCCAAAATCACTTTTTGGCCCGACCCGGGATTTGAACCCAGGACCTCGTTCTCTGCGGGTGAACACGTTACCGCTAGACCAACGAGGCAGTCAACACTACCGCTACTTTAAATACATCAAGTCATTCAAAAGTAGACTATACTTTGACTGCACGTGTGGCGCAGCGGCTAAGACAGTCGCCTCGCCGCTTCGTGCCGCGGGTTCTAGGCCCGCGCCGGACAACTATTTGTGTGACCCATAAATAGCTGTTCTGAGTCTTAATGTAATTTGTGTCCGTCTATTATATTTATTAATTTAATAGGAAGACCAACAGCTTGAAATACAAATATAAATGGCGTTACTAAGCGTCATAAAGCCAATTACAGGTCTTCGCTTGTAAGAAGCAAGTTAATTTAAACATGAACAGCGATATATATATACATTATCAAATCATCAATACATAGATTTTATAAATATCTCAAAAAGAATTCTTTGCTAATCACCCGTCGTACTACTTTTGGAGTAGTATTAAAAATGTCAAAGTCATGAATTTTATGGTGCTTGTTTAAATAACTGCTTACCAATATAGTATATGTTTGTAAAGTACCTCGCGACACAGGGATTAGATTCCTTAGTGCGGGCTTTGTCTTATAAAAAAGAATGGAAAAAGAAAGAGTTTAAGAATTATCAGTAGCATAAATGCTCAATTTGATTTACTTACGGCTCACTTGGACTATTACGGATTTTTACCTACTACATTCTTACGGAAACCTAATTGTAAGAAGCGATCATTCTTGGCTGACATTCTGTATAAACGCGAGTAGGCACTTTTTGTAAGTACGAGAAATCTAATTACTCGCCAATCTTGTTCGCTGGTTTCTATTTCTAGAAAGAACACTATTCTTGAACAAGTAACATATATATTTTATATGAGTCGTGTTTTTTTCCTATAATACTAATTAAAATTACTATTAATACTTAAATTACTAAAAAGTATTTTATTGTGGAGTGTGGACTTTATAGTATAGGGACTCGTCAGGAATTTTAAGTTATTTCATTTGGTATAATTTTATATTTTTATAACAGGGAACATATTAAACATATTCTATATTTTTACACTTATTTTTTATATTTTTACCCCTATTCCTAATTCCATACAATATAGTCCATCTGAAGGTTGTTTGAAAGAGTTCGCTTTAAGCGATAAGACCGCCTATTGTACCTTTTTTTTTAATTATTTGAGATCGTGTAACTATTATGTGTAATGGTGTACAATAAAGTGTATTTATCTTATCTTATTATATTTTATAACAATAAAATTTAACAACCAGGGAAGGGAGCAGTGTAAGTATTACTTACTAAATCATATCTTTATCATATATCATGCAGCCGAAAAGCGACCACAGCTGGACAAAGCAAAGATCTCCACAATTTTCAAGTTTGTTTTACTTTTTAAACGGTAAATTTAGAACGATAGAAATAATTTTTCCGTCGAGTTAAACTCGCCTACCAAGGTAGGCGAGTTTAACTCCACGTAACAGTGATTAAAGAACAAATTTTATAAATAATAAAAAGATAATCATCGTCTTCTTGGAAACAGTTCAAACGGATTTGGTAAAATAAACAGAATAAAAGCCTGTTAGCTTCTGTTTATTTTACAGGGGTGAGAACCAATCAAATTTCCATCTTTAAGTACATAGGTTCTCCCAAAATTTCGGCTAAGATTCTTTCCGAGACACCAGTGTCACCGACGTACACACAGGTATGTACATATATTTTTGTTATTGTATTATTACATGACATTCTCCTTGGTATTTTAAACTCTCTTAACATATCTCCAACTGTAATTGATTGGTTCCGTACTTACCTGTTCGGCCGCCGGCAAAGAGTTCGTATTGAAAATTGTTTTTCTTCATGGTGCAGTACAACAGCCGGCGTGCCTCAGCGTGGCGTGCTTTCTCCGTTACTCTTCGCAATTTTTATTAACACGATCTCCCGACACCTAACCTCATCCTACCATCTTTATGCTGATGATCTCCAAATTTATACTCATACTCCACTAGCTACACTTACGGAAACTATTAACTCAGTCAACAATGATCTCGCTAAGATATGTAAATGGAGTCAAGAGTATGGTCTCCGAGTTAATCCATTGAAAACCCAGGCCATTGTCGTGGGCAGCTCTCGAATGGTTTCCAGGGTAGATTGGTCCAGCTTCCCCCAAATTAATTTTGATGGTGTTCTGATCCCATTTAGCAATCAAGTAAAGAACTTGGGGATAATAATAGACAACACTCTATCTTGGGGTCCACAATTAAAGATAGTGAGTCGAAAACTTTTTGCATCCGCTGGTTCCCTAAGACGTTTTCGAAACTTTCTACCCATTACCACTAAAACTGCCCTTGCACAATCACATCTCTTACCAATTCTCGACTATGCCGACGCCAGCTATCTTGATCTCACACAAGAACAACTTGATAAACTTGAGCGACTCCAAAATGTTTGTATCAGATTCATATTTGGCTTACGCAAATATGATCATGTTTCCGAGTTTCGTGCCAAGCTCAAGTGGTTGCCAATTCGCTTTCGTCGGAATGCCCATATTCTCGCTTTATTATTCAATATACTTTTCAACCCCGCTACTCCTTCATATCTTAAAGAACGTTTTGAATTCCTTTGTGACACACATTCGAGGCTTTTAAGATCATCAGAAAACCTTAAATTGCACATTCCAGCGCACTCTTCCATCTATATGGACAAATCATTTGCTTTCCAAGCAGCTCGTTTGTGGAATGAGTTACCTTTTACTATTAAATGATCTCAGAATATAGTAAGCTTCAAAAAACTTTTGAAAGACCACTATCTGTCTCTATTATAATAATTATTAATTTATTTTATATGAATATAGTATTTTATTTACGTATATGTATGTGTAATAATAATATGATCATTAACATATTTTTAGTTTTTAGTATACCTTTTTAATTATCTCTTTTGTTCTTTTTTTTTACCTATGTACCACACTTTGTTGCACCATCCCCGGCATTTTTACACATTTAAATCCTATCCATCCAAAGGTTGTCTGGAAGAAATCGCTTTATGCGATAAGACCGCCCATTGTACATTATAATTAATGTTTCATTGTTAAATGTTCTTTTATTTTTTTTTGTGTACAATAAAGTGCATTTTATTTTCTTTTTATTTTATTATTACGACATAATGCGTATATCTATCGTATTTATATTTTTATGATCACTTTTTATTCCAAAACATGAGTTAAATGGGCAAAGATCGATCGCTCACCTACAATATAACATTTATATACAGGGGGCCGAGGAGTTGACGTTCAAACGCAAAATTTAGATACTTTATGATGAGGAATATCCGAATCACCCCCATGTCTATTCTAGCTCAAACCCTAATTTTGAACTTTCGAATAAATTCTAAGTCTGTTCTGCAATGATTCGATAAACCATACTTTTTAGGGTGTAAGGTTAAACTATGCTAATTAGTTATCACAAAAAAAACTAAACCAGAAATGTTCAACAGAACGAGAAAAAATCGAAAACTGATGTTCGGTGAAAACTACGCAAAATGGTAGAACATACGTGGGGCTGATTCGAATACTCCTCATCATAAATATGTAAATTTTGCGTTTGAACGTCAACTCCTCGGCCAGCCTGTATGTTATTTTCTACATAATAACTTCAAAATAATTAATGCACTGCTAACGTTTTCATAATTTTAACTATCTGAAAACTCGTTATCTCGAAATTTGAGCAAAATGAGCGGAAATCGGTTACTCACATTATTATACATTAGAACAAATTTGTTTTTATGCATTATCAATATTTGTATATTATAATTTCAGCCTACCCCAAAACGCAGAGCATGTAACATGTATGAAGAATATAATGACAGTATACGAGGCAAAAGAGGTGTGCAAAGATCCGTGACAAATGGAAATCCATTGTCTCTATCTACCCCTCTGGGAAACAGGCTTGAGTCTACGTATGTATGTATGTATAATTCTTAAATAATTTATGTACATGTAAAGTTTTAATACCTTCGACTGACGAAGTACCAATATATGGATATTTGCTATTGATTAAATACTATGTTTGAAACAAGTGCCGAGTTAAATGTTTACAAACTTGTTATCCCGAAATATGAGCAGAATAAATGAAACAGAATGCTAGCGTACACTGTAATATACATGTTATTGGCTTTATTGCTGAACAATAAATGCTTATCTAACGTTGTTATATATTGTCTTGCAATAAGATATGGGTGCTATTTGGGCTAAATTGCACGAAAACAGATGCACTATTCATACCTTCAGTCCATAATCCTATGAAACGACTACCCGTCACAATTATGTCTGTTTCGTACAGACGCCAGCACATCCGGCTCCCCAATCTGTCAAATTTCATTTATAGATTTTCAACCTTATAACATAAGCATAAGGTTCACTTTCAATTGAGGAAATTTAACAGATTGGGGTACTTACACACACACACACACACACACACACACACACACACACACACACCACAGATGTGTGTGTATACAAAACAACTATACGTGCTCTCCGAGACACGGAGATATAAAACAGTCAACTTTCAAATCCTAGTTCCAAATTCTAGATGATTTTTCTTTCTAGAAACATCTCATACGATGTGATCTAAACCCAGGCTCACATTATTTGCTGTTGAACACTAAAAGTTGCTTTAATAATCATCATTTTGTATCTATTAATACGCGAATATTATAAAATATTAAAATTTCTTCCTGAAACGGATACTTATGTTCTCGGCGCTTAATTTAAGAGCCTCTTTGGTGCTCCAGAATGATGGAGCAGAAAATGATCCGCTTGTCGTCCAATCTTTATGACGTTAAATTGGTTTCCACCTGTTGAGAATTTGACAGGGAATTTAACATAAGATTACATATACTTTGGCTGCTGTGTGGTGACGGCGACAAATATCAGAATAAGAATATCATCACCCCATCTCATCCCGTGGGGGGCGTAGAAGTCGACCCGAGGGAATATCTACCAGAGGATGGGCAGCAGCTTCCTTCTGATTACTATGACCATCTTACTGCGATCGCCAACCCGCCTGCCAAGCGTGGCGATTATGGCATATCCCCGCAAGACGATTCTTGAGGGATGCTTGTCCAGCAGTGGACGTATTTAGCTGTAATGATGATGATGATGATGACATATACTTTTGCTTAGAATCTCAGCGAATTTTAAGTTATCAGACCCCTAATAACTTACTTACTTTTGGTCTGAGGAATAATTGACGAATTAAAGATTAACTTTTGATTTTAGATATTATATATCTATCTAATAATCTAGTTTAATTTTAATTAAACTTGAATCTCAGATTTTAGTCCTAGTTCCATAACAATGAGGTAAATAATTTATAGAACGTGGTAGTACTAAAGTAGAATAATGTCTTTATGAAACTTGAGATATTTTACTATTTCTTTTATTTTTATATGACGTTTACAGTTAACCTAGTAGGTATTCACTGCTTTACCAGAAATAGAGACGAGCTTTTGAAAGACGAACGTGTGAATTTTGGTTTACAAGTCACACTACTAAAGGCTGCGTACAGAGTATGTCAATAAATTGGTAGTAAATGTTGATTGGGACTTAATTAGAAACTAGTTCGTTTAAGAATAATTTATAAAAAAATAACATTAAAATTTTCCCATTATTTTTAAAATTTAAGTTGATCTTTTTCAATTTGTCAAGTATGAAGGGGAAATTATGCTTCTATACCTATTACGTATATTTTAGTAACATAAAAACATGTATATATCTTGCCTCAATCACATGCATAAATAACCACTACCGATAACTACAACCTGGCCAAAACCAACAATTAAAAAGTTTTGTAAGCTCTACGGGTGGCGCAGTGAGGTAGTGTTCCTCGTACTACTGCGAACAATTCATTAACTGCTGATTCTATTTCCATACTGGACCTCTATGTTAGTGACCTGCAGATAGTTTCCCAAAGTTAAATTTTCTTTATGTAAGTCCTTCGTATGTTTGTAAACTCCCCCGTACATCCCCAGTGCAGGCATTGGTTTTAACCTCCGTGTTATTTGGATAAACTGGTTGTTAGTGAAACTTTCAGTTGTCTAAAGTCCTCCCTTAAGAAATTGGTTGTGAGGAATGTATAAATATTTAACATCATTACGTCGTTAACTTAAGTGAGCATCGTTTGACTTAATATAACTTTGAGTCCACAAAGCATGGTGCGGTGGTGGAGTGGTTAATTTGCATGAGGTTCGTGGAATTCCTTTTCTCCCGCGTCTAAATCTATACAACTCCTTTGAAATTTAGTCTAATACCATATAGGGTAAACAACGCCTTCAACAATAAGAAAATACTCATCATCATGTCAGCCAAAGTATGTATGTCCACAGCTGGACAAAAGCCTCTCCAAAGAATGGTTGGATATGCCATTATCGCCACGCTTGGCAGACGGGTTGGCGATCGCAGTTTGATCATAGTTGGGTCATAGTACACAGAAAAACGCTGCTGCCCGTTCTCTGGTAGGTATTCCCTCGGTCGATTTCTACACTCCTCACGGGTTGAGATGGGATGATGATATTCTATGCCGTCACCACTCAGAAATAAAAATACCATTACGTTATAATTTCCAGCACGCTAGGTCTCGCGTCTGCGGAAATCCTTTTCGCATTTTATGAACACAAGAAGTATAGTTGCACCATTGCCTCAATGACGCTTCAATTTGCATTAGTATCGATAAAATTCACAACACTTTCCTTAAAACTGACTCTCTTCCTTCCTCGGATACCTGTAGATGACAAAATATCTGAGCTTCGTGTACATACGGTTACATATCAAGCTACACATTTCCAATATAAGCTGACTTCTCATTGTATGGAAATCCTTTACAATGCGAGATCAGCTTATACTGGAAATATATAGCTTGATAGGTAGCCGTGTGGACGTACCTAGGTGACCTAAATTACTCGTTTAAGCAGACCGAAATTTAAAATTGGATCATATTTTCCACACTGGAAGCATAAAGCCGTTAAATTATTCAACATCACTGCAACCAATTGCGATCCGTATTCAATCAATTTCAATCAACTTGTGTCAATACAAATTATGAATGAAGGAAATGTTATAATGTATGTATTATCAGCTACAATTAATAATATATTATGCAATTGTGTATAAATCTACAAAGTAGGCAGCGATTACACGTGTCTCAAGTTGTTTAAGTCGCCAAGTGGCTAACTACGGCGTAACGTTACGGCTAACTATATCCGAGACCGATAGCTTACGTACCCTCAAAAGCACGTAAGCTGCAATAATCAGCCTCATATAGTCCACTGCTGGACAAAGGTTTCTATAACGTTACCATTTAGAGGGGTTATCTTAGTCACTGCGCTTGGCATGCGAGTTGGCGACCGCAGTTAGGTGGCAGCTAGTACACAGGACGCGCTGCTGCCCGACTACCTGGGGCTCTACCGGCTAAGTCGCCGAACATCGATTTCTTAAATGGCGTTCAAATTAATAAAGGCTAAAAATGACTTATGCAATCGTTAAATCGGCTTCCATGAGCACATGTGACGTCATAAATGGTCGGGAATCGACTGTCAACGTTGAAGCCGATTTAACAATTCATTAAGTAATTTTAAATCATTATTTATTATAACGCCATTTAAGAAATCGAAGTTCAGCGACTTAGCCGGTAGAGGCCCTGGTGTATCCCTTAGTCGTGTTTTACGACACCCACGGGATGGTATGGGTGGCATTGTTATTCTTTCTAGGCCGGAAACCACACGGCTACGTAAGCTGTAGATCACTGTAAATATGCTCTTGATCAAATCTATAATAATCGTAATAATACTTCTCAATTAATAATATAATATCTGGGGACAATGTCACACAGATCATCCTAACCCCAAACTAAGCAAAGCTTGTACTATGGGTACCAGGCGACGACACACATACTTATATAGATAGATAAATACATATATACATAGAAAACATCAATGACTCAGAAACAAATATTCGTGCTCATCACACAAATATTTGCACTTACCAGGATTCGAACCCAGGACCACCAGCTTCGTAGGCAGGAGCTCTACCTACTAGGCTATGGTGACGGACTTATATATGTACATATTACACCATGCAAGCGCTTAACCTCGCCGCTCGCTTATAGACCTGTAAGGCCAACTAAGAAAACTATGTGAGTAAGAGGCGTGCAAAGATCGTGTCAAATTGAAATCCGTTGTCTCTGCCTACCCCTCAAACAGGCGTGAGTCTATGTCCATGTACGACCAACTGACTATGAGTGTCTCAACCACACTGTGACTTCTCGTTAATATAGATTTACTTTTGGCAGACAAAGGAATCCCGATAAATATTGAGTAAGGAAGTACATTCTGAATGCTGCCATTTATCCTTCCTTCATTGCCTCCCGTTTAATGGTACCCGAAATTAGATTTATTTTGTTGTATTTTTCCTTTCAGCTTCAAATGCCATTACAATGTGGAATATTAGATACAGAATTTTACAGACAACGTAACGCGATTGGTTAGTTTACGAATTTGGTCAGTCCAGTGCAAAATTTACACGTGTGTATTTTTTATTAATTTTAGGATTTATTATATTTTTAGGTTTCCGTACCCAAAGGGTAAAACGGGACTCTATTACCAAGGCCCTGTTGACTGTTTATCTGTCCGCCTATCACCAGGCTGTATCTCCTGAACCGTGATAATAAGACAGTTGAAATTTTCACAGATGAAGTATTTCTGTTACCGCTATAACAAATACTAAGAAACAGAATAAAGTAAAAATCCCATACAACAAACATGATTTTTGCCAGTTATTGATATGTTTGATGAATCAATATATTTGTTTTTATATAGCCGGTTAACTTTTATATAGCAGTTTTTTTTACTAATTATATTTACATACACCAAATTTTATAAATAATTATATTACTACTATTTTCTTTCTACTGCTTTCGGAATATGTCTCTGTTAGATATAAAATTTTCTAGTATTTTACATCATATCATTAACCTAATCAATATAGTTATAAATAACCCGTAACCAAAGAGACTGTATGACAAGATGTATCGGTCAAAACTTAAATAAAATACTAAATCCTCGGTCGCAGTGATGCACGGGCGAGTCGGCGGGCGGCCGTTCATACGGGTTAATCGCAAAATTTGTCGTCCTCATCATCATATCAGTCGAAATACGTCTACAGCTGAACAAAGAACTTCTCCACAGATCATCATTGAGAGGATAAAAATGTCCGGCCAGTCTCACTCGCCATCTGCGCGGTCATATTATAGTAAACAAGTGTGTGCGCAAACACAGGGGCACTTTCTTGATTCACTCACATGATCCAATGGTATTACTAGCGACATGACCGGAAAGAGGTCCTGTACCTTGACTGGCGGCTTTACGTGCTTATTTCATTGAGATGATATGTCATAATCGCCTCTCTTAATAAACGGATTGGTGACCGCAGTATTATCACAGAGAATCCGTTGATGAGATGAAGTTGTGATATTCTTCACCATCAACCACACAGCAGCAATATTAGCATCAAGCACCAATTGTCCATCATTTGGTCTCTATAGAAATGTTGATCGTTCCGGCGCGGTTGTGCCTGCAAATATAGCTTAGCGCTAACTTTTGTCATTGAACAAGAATTTATTAAAGCCATTCTAATACTTTGCTGAAGGGCTGTGTCATGATATTAGTCTACGTTATTTCGTACACCCCAACACTTCGTTGAGTCTACGTATTATGAATTCCATCTTTGTCATTGCATATTATTAGACATGCCGCTACATTCCCGCAAACAATTCCCAAATGTCTGCAATATATAGCTACGTAAGTACTATTGTATACGAGTTTCGCCACAATCGAAGCGTAAAAAGAACCGACGATTCACCATCAGTCAAACGTCAAGATGTGCCGTGACTACGTACCATTTTCCGAGTGCCTGCGTTTCGGGCCCAGCATATAGATCACGCCGCCGATTCTCGGGCGGGACGAAAGACCGATCGTTTTTCTATGTGACTACTAAATATTAAAGGACAAGCAAATCACAGCACGAAACCGAAATAAATGTCTCGGACATGTGAGTTTTATGTTGCTCTTTGTCAAATAAGTGGCTGCGGACACGATTCGAAAATCATTTTTATAAGGAAACGAGAAAGTGAAGTTAATATCATTTTGGAATTGAGTTTATGAAGTTATTTAATGAAGCCTAAAATAACTTTAAAATATTTAAAGGTATTTATCACCAAATATAGTGGTAGATTAAAGATTTTTATCCAAACCTACCATCGTAATTAAATGGTAATTAAAAGACCAATCTAATCAGTTTTATTTATATTAATAGCCCCACCAAGGGTTTTTTGCCACTGTTTGAGTTTATTACCAAATCAAACTCTTGTTAGCCCTCTACTTTTCGTTTTGTGATGTTTTTATAAGACAATCAAGCGGGTCGAAGGTGACAACATCTTTCTCTGCTACTCACTATGGCGTTTTTAAATATGAAAAGATATTTTATCTACCATTTCCAGCACTTATTCATTTGTTCTCTTTCTCCTCCTAATTCTCTGTATTCTTCACCATAACCACGTTGTTATTGAGTTTAATCTCTTCTTTGTGTTAGTGTCCAATGTCCATGTCGAACTATCGTAGAGAGTATTGTAATATTTGTAATAAACAGATATTTAGGAGTACAAAATTATTAGTTAATCAAGTAATTATAGAAGCTTTTTATTTATTAAAAAATTAAAATATAAAAAAAGGATTTCTTCTAATTTTGAATTTTTAAAGCATTGTTCGCAATGCAGAACGTTAATCTAATCTCAAAAATGGGAAATCATAAATTTAATCGTCCGGCGGGTCTCGATCCTGCACCACCTACCAATCCGGGGTAGGCTCTCTGCGTTAATCTACGAACGATACACACTGGCAGATCAAATTTAGGCTTCCCTTGCTAACACCCTTCCGGAGGATGTAGGTATTATCTATCGGCTTTGTTTTCTCGAAACATGGCTGACTGATATGTTCACAGTTGCATGTGAAAGATCATATCATATTGATAATACCTTCCAAATTATTAAATTTGAATTTTTAAAGCAAGTTTTTAAAGCCCATTTTTGAGATTAGATTTCTTCTTAGTTTTCTGGCAGTGTTTTTTAGTAACTAATACTGTCAGCGTTGCCCAATCTTGGGCAAAAAAAATATAAATCTTACCATTGACTCGGAAACAAGTACTTATACAAAATAAAATTTATTACAATGTTGACGCTTCTGGAATTCATAATGCACTGGTAATTGGGCAGATTACCAGTCACCGTGTGTTTCGAATCGCCCCGCTGCACTGCCGTAATATACATATTATCAGCCGCAATTTACATTAGCCTGAACAATGATGACAAATATATTAGCAACAGTTACAGACTAGCGGAAATCCAGGCTCTACTCAGGTATATAACAGAACAACAACTTCTTCACTTAAAATAATTGAATAATTACCTAATAGATATCAGTAAGACAAATTATTTACGCAAATGCAAGAGACAGACTAAGTAAGTTTGCGTCCCAGTTGGAAAGTCCCCAACAACTGGTAATTTAATAAGAGTGGACAGGAATAAGTTGTAAGTGAATCACTATGGAATTAATGTTGACTTTCAACAGTTATATCAACTTGATCGACTCAACAGAAAGGATGTTTCGAAGAACTCTTTAGGTCAAGAAATTGGTTGATTGTCCCTGGTTTTTCGAATACCACGCCCCAAAATGTAAAAAAAAACTAATCACTCTTTATTTTAAACATGTTATTTATACTGTTTCACCCGACTACGTATATCTAACAAAACAAACTATACTCTGTCCATTCCTTTATTTTCCTTTCAATGAATGACTGTTTGATCTTATATTCCAAGATGCCGACTTAATTCCTAGTAAAATAATTAATAATGGAGTCATAGATACTTCTTTTATTTATTTTTATTAAATTTACAGAAACAATACTCACATAAAGTAAAATTATTTTATTCATTTAACAAACAACAAAATACAAGCACAGACTATAAGACAGCTAAATAAGTTGAATGGATCGCCATTCAACTTATTTAGCTGTTTTATAGTCTGTGGTTGTATTTTATGCACGGGGCACATCATTCAGTGTGCGTAAATAGTGTTACACATAGTAATGTTACATTAGTGTTACATAGGGACAATTTCACACAGATCATCCCCAAACTAAGCAAAGCTTGTACTATGGGTACCAGGAGACGATATAAGTACATACTTATATAGATAGATAAATACTTAAATACATAAACATCCATGACTCAGAAACAAATATTCGTGCTCATCACACAAATATTTGCACTTACCGGGATTCGAACCCAGGACCACCAGCTTCGTAGGCAGGAGCACTACCAACTAGGCTACGGTGACCGTCGACGATGTGGAACTTTATTTACGCACACTTATGTATTATGTACTACAGTAGTAGTAGTATATAATTCCTATGCAAATAAGTGTTAATTCATAGGCGTGTGCTGCGAAAAAGAAAATAAAGGAATGAACATAGTATAAGTAAGCCGACATTCAACCTTCGGGGTTTGACTCAGGGAGTTTACCGTTGGGAAGATACATGAGAGTGCAGGTATTAAGGGGCGATTTATGCAACTGTCGTTTCACGTCAATACTCCTTAATTACTTACCTGCTTCTTTCGTATTTCTTTGTTCTCCATCGGTCAAGATTTTTTATTTTCCAGACCAAGTGGAGGTATCAAGATAAAACGAAGTGTACTTCGTGAGCTCGACAAATGGTTGTGCCATTAACGCTATTGCGACGAAACTGTTCTGCGACTGACTATAGTTCGTAAGTAAGCTTGTGCGATACACTAAAGCATTTCCTACCTATTTTATTCATATTGATCTGTCATAAAGAAAAGTTTAAGTCTTATGTTTATTAAAACTATTATTATAATTTGACAGTTCCGTTGGCGTGGTTGGCAAATGTCCCATCCAGGACAGATATTTGTGAGCATTTACATGTATGTTTCGGAGTCTGGGTGTAATTAATTATCTATATACCTGTGTATTTACAAAAGAAAAGTAGTATATCAGTTATATGGTTTCTATAGTACAAGCTCTGCTTTCGAAAATAAGACTAGTTTTAAGCAAAAATCTTATTTGTACGTAGGAGTAGAAAAAGTGTATAGTCTACGTCATAAAAGATGGTGATTTTTGTTTCTATCAATCTATCGTCAATAAGTCCGGGATTTTTTTTTACGTATTGTTAGTTGTCTTAATTAATCCCACGTCCGTAGGTTATAGAGACACTACACGTGATCCCTGGGTCCTGGCCCCTAATATGATAAACAGACAGGCTTCCGGTGGTAGACCTCGGCCTTAGCTGGTCACCACAAACTCCGGAAAAACGAAAGCGTTATCACTATAAGCTGCGTTTCGAATCAATTTCGGGTGTATCCGTTCGAAGAGAATGGTCTTTAAGTTGCACTGCCTAGAAAAACCACTTTTAGGGTGCTGGCGTTAATGCACTTGGTGCCTAGTTTTAGAGGGTTGTTTCTTTTTTCTAACTACTGTTTGTTCTCATTAGAGCATCAACACCGTCTATGTATTCACATTTTGTCCCTTGCAAAGTTAAGATGCTCCTGTCCTTTTTATGCCCTCACTTTTATTTAAAGCAACTTTATTTTCTTGTCTTCATCGTCTTTATATCGGCTGGAAAAAGTCTATTGCTAGCCAAAGGCCTCCTCCAAGGATCTCCTCAATGGCCAGTCTTGCGCTGCCCGCATCAGTAGAACATACATGGGGGTGATTCGGATACTTCTCGTCATAAAGTAGGTATCAAAATTTTGAGTTTGAACGTCAACTCCTCGGCCAGCCTATATATGAAAAATATTATGCAAATTATAATGATGACATTTCTAACTCTAAAACTATGTAAACAAGGTGTATATAAACATACATTCAAAAAGTTCTCAATACAGTTGCAAGCATTTTCATAAAATAATATTCGTATTTTAATTATTTTTTCACTATAAATAGCAAGGGAAATCAGAGTGTAGTCTCAATGGAACGCGACGCTTGACATCCCCGAAGGATTAACCAATATGCCATCGTTTGGACAAGCCGTCGTTATCGGACGCCCACACCCGCTTATTTACACTGCTTATTATTTGAAACGCCTCTACAAATGACTGGTGTAGATTATTTTTAATCAACAATAGCGAAGACAATAAAAGAAGGCTATTATATATGTGTATTGGGATATATATGTATTTATATAACGGATATTCTGGAGCAGCAGAATCTTTAAAGGTAAGGATGTCAGAGCTGACGTCACCGCTTTCATAACTAGGATCACTCATTGCAAAGACAAAGACAATATATTCTCACACAATTTATTATAAAAACAGTTAAAACAATCTTAACATCTATGACAATAGGTAACCCACAGGATATTCTTGGCCACCACTTGTCTTGACGAAGTCTCGCCCAAAAGTGTCTCTAAAAGACGTGGCTTCCCAACGATCCACAGTTTTCGCTACCAAGCTGGTGGTGTGGTATCGCTGTGAAGTGATTACAATTTCATACAGTACACTTAAAAGTTTAGCTAATTTTCTATTAACTAAAAAGGTTTTCTTATTTCGTTTCACTATTTAGCTACTTATAACATTTACAGGCAGGCCCTCTTTGGGTAATGGAGAGAAGTTACGGTAAGTGGACTGCGAATTAGGATATGAGAGAAAGCAATATTAGAAGATATACAAATACAAATTAAAAAGCTTAATTTAACACTTTGACAGCGAAGCGTTTAGAGCGCCGCTTGATACGGTTCGCGGGCGATTTTCTGCATAATTGTTAACATCATAGAAAAATAACGGACAGGATTATATGGATAATTCTTTTTGTGTATATAAAATCTACTATTGTATTTTATGGATAATAAATAAAAACAAATTATATTATTTATGTTAATTTAATAAAAATAATTAAAAATTGTCATTTATTCAATTAAAAAAAAAGTCATACAGACTCCTTAGGGCTTTTCAAATGTGATAATTTTTTAGTGTATGGTACTTTTTGAAGCACTTATCATAACATAATGGCACGTTACAGTCAGGGCAGTGAAAAGCAGTCTCCTTACGTCCTCGTTTCCCAGTTTGGTGTTTGATAGTGTCGGCGCAAACTTTACAGACACGCGTGACATTTGCCTTCTTTTCTGTAGGTGGTATTCTTTCAAGGAAGTGCCTTCCCACTAATCTCGAAGTTTTGCCAACCAAGTGTGCCCCATGGTATGGTCCTGCAGCATTAGTAGACCGATCTTCCACAAGGCCTTCACCACATGTCATCAAAAATTGGGAAAATCGCAATCGGCGGCGTCCAGGCTGCTGTTTATTGTAAATTACCATGGCGTTCACAATGGTCCTTGCTACTAAGTGGAAAAACATTTTTTTCCACCACTTCATACATTTCCTTTGCAGGCTATAATAGGACACATATTGGTCGTTGAGGTCCACACCGATTTTATTCATATTATAGTCCAAGACGCAGTCCGGTTTTATTTTTTTTGCTAAACCTCCTTTAGCTTTGACTGTTACCTCTGTCCAGGTTGCAGCGTGTTTTGTCGTCAGGAAGGGGACGTCCCGCTTGTCCTTCCATTTACAAACGGTCATATTTCCGCGATGACAGAAGGCCATTTCATTTGACTCCAGCGGCTGATGTCGCCATTCTTGGGGCAAACCACGGCGGTTCGGCATCACAGTGCCGACCACGCGAGTATTTTGCAGCCACAGTACGTCAGCAATAGTTGGGCTGGTGAAAAACCGATCCATATAAATAGTGTGCCACTTTCCAAAATATTTTTCACTTAGCTGGATGACTATTTCCTCAACGGTTTTGGAGTCGCCTATGTATGGAACCATATTCAAAATATAACTCGTCGCTGCGTCGCACAACATATAAATTTTCATTCCGTATTTGTCGGGTTTGTCCTTGTTGAAAACACGAAAGTGTACTCTACCTCTAAAACCACATGTTCCTTCATCGATGGTCAATGCTTCCCCTGGATAAAAGCTGGTGGCATAAAGACGACACAGCTCGTCAAAATATGGCCGTAGCTTGAAAAAGGCGTCATAGTTGTCTTGGCCGCGAGGTATATAATTGGAATTGTCGTTCAGATGAAGACAGCTGTAAATAGCTCTAAACCGATCTCTGTTCATCAGTTTGGCCGCATAAGGGGTGTATGATTTCTCTTGTGGACCAGTATGCGTCAAAGCTTTCTTTATGCACTAGTGACATATGAATTATTATCGAGAAAAAAAGTCTCAGCTCTTCCAACGTAACGGGTGTCCACTTATCCAGCATACTCCCTGGTTTCAGCAGTCCCCGTCTAGCCAGTTTGGTCTTCATTTGCGCTGCATATCGGTTTGTTTCCGTTTTCAGGAGCTTCCAAAAATCATTATTGAAAAAGATTGAAAAGCAGTCCATTTCCGATGAATTTTCGTATATGGGAGCTAAAACACGAGTTATCTCTTCGAAAACAGGGTCTTCCAATGGACGTTCTCTTGGCACATATGTCCATCCATTGGCTTCATCCATTTCTCGAAGAGAAAGCATTTGCGAAGACCGGCCGCGCGCTGTTGAGCGCACTGTGCGGCCGCGCTGATTATGACGCCCGCGCCGAGCCCCTCTCTGTATACGACGGCGATTACGCCCTCTCTCGTTGGTTGTGACTGGCTCAGGAACGTGCTCCTGCACCTCAACCTCACCATCATCTAACCTTTCTTGACTGACTATAAACATTCGCAGGTCCGACACGCAATCTACAAAAGAAACAACTTATGAAAGAATATTCAATACGAAAATAGTTTAGGTATCTACCTACATAGAAATATAATAAATAATATAAATATTTACCTTCAATTTCATCACACTGAGCCTCCTCAATATCCGAATCATCATCATTTTGTAATAAATCAACAATTTCATGCGTAAAAACATTACGTTGCGATGAAGCCATTTCGCGCCAAAAACAGTTACACTCTCTCCGTGCACTCGCCGTCGGCCGACTGAACGGGCGCGGGCGATCGCGAACTGTAGCACTCGCGTTATAACTACATACAAACATTGCATATGTGTGTGTAGCGTATTAACTCAGCTACAAACGCGTACAACGCGGATCACGATAAGACGTCGTGTTTTTCTAATAAACAGTATGAAAGGCGATCACGAGTGCTACTCGTGATTCGCGAATAAGAGAAAAATATGAATGCCGAGCTGAGATCGTGATCCGCTGGGAAAGTGTTAATAGAAAATACATCCGTATAAATACCATTAATGAAATAATACATACTACTACATAAATTGTTGTCAGTATCAAATCCATGGCAAAATATTTTAATAAAATATTATTTATTTAATTTTAATATTTGTTGCAGTAAAAAAATCTTAGATTTATGACTATCAAAATTTTTAGAATCGCACAATTACACTATATTGTATGTATAATGAATAAAAATAATAAATGAAGACAATTTCGTACATGGCAAGGCCTTTAATCTAAACAAACTACGATTAGAAAAAACATGCGGGGCAGTCTTTGGGGACAAAAGAAGTGAAAACTAATTTTTCATTTCTGATACTCGGAAAGTAGTATTTAATTGATCCGAGTAGCGAGTGGAAGATGCTACTACCCACCGTTAGGTGGTAAAGGCTCGTAGTAATTGCTTCCCTCCCATATTGTGGGAAGTGGGAATAAATTTTAAAAATAGAACTAAATTTGGTTAGGCAGTCGGCTAAGTGTACAACGCCGTTAACGAAGTTTTCACTTCAAAAATTATATATATGTACATATAATTGGTGCTACGTTACATACAATAACATTATTAATACTTCTAAGTGGGGACAGTTACTAGTAATGTAGCTACGACAGTTATTTGATATTAATGAAATACATAATAATATTATGCTAGCTTTAGCTTTGTCGTCTTAGTATTAATCTATTTCGATTAAGGCTAAGTAGGTTCTCAGTCAGAATAGACATTAATATTCAAATGATTACGTATTATGTAAACAGACTTATTACAGTGGATCGCCATTAACTCAATTTCATAGGTTGATTGCAGTAGTAAGTTCCGAGCTTACTTAGATTCGCAAGACAGGAAATTCAGTATTCCGTTGAAAAAAGAATTACTATCTACTGACTTTCTTTTTGTAATATAAAAAATTAAATATAATAGAAAAGAGTATTTTTATTAGATAGTAGTTAACAAGCATGAAACAAATATGTAACATGTTTAAACTTCGTCTAGTTTTGCCGTATTTTATCTATGTATTTTCTTAAAAAATGAAATAATACTACTCCTGGCCGTGTTTTGGCTACGGCAGCAAATCTTAAATAATGCTGAGCAGAAAATGTAGTGTAGGAGTGTGTGCAAAAATTAGTCCGCACTGTGATTTTTCACTCTTATAATCCGATGTGTCGTCCGACACGACCAGAGGAGATCAGAAGCATGACTACGTAACAGGAGTGTCTACCGCCGCCAACTTCCATACTCGGGGCCACCACTGGTGTTTTTATTTCCAGAAAAGCTTTTAGTCCCATCATATCAGCCGAAAGACGTCCACTGCTGGACAAAGGCCTCCCCCAAAGATCTCCACAATTGCCGGTCTTGCGCTATCCGCATCCAGCGATTTCCAGCGACCCGCACAAGATCATCGGTCCATCTTGTAGGGGGCCTGCCGACGCTGCGTCTTCCGGTTCGTGGTCGCCACTCGAGAACCTTTCTGCCCCAGCGGCCGTCGGCCCTACGAGCTATGTGCCCTGCCCACTGCCACTTTAGGTTGGCAATTCTTACGGCTATGTCAGTTACTTTGGTTCGCCTGCGGATCTCAACATTTCTGATTCGATCTCGCAGGGAAACTCCAAGCATAGCCCTTTCCATTGCTCTTTGGGTGACCTTGAGCCGCCTGATAACCACGTATCCGTTCCGTAAGTCATCATTTAGTCCCAATCTGGAATTAAAATCCACCACCTCGATAATTAACCTGTATATTATACTCTATTCTTTTCCCACATGACTTTTTGGAAGAGATCAAATTCTTTTCTGTTACTATATTGTTTTGTACTGATTATCTTCTTCTCTCTTAATTGGTTTGCTTGTGTGCTCTATAGAGGCAAATATCACACCACTCACTTATTACACCATTAAAACAAATTCATGATAATTGCTCAACATAATATTACCTACTTACTAACTTATCGTATGGGCAGTGGTTACCCTAGTGTCAGAGTTGTTCAACCCGCACATTAGGCCTCTGACATGGGTTAACGACTGTTGCCTAATGGCCATAACCGGGACCGACGGCTTAACGTGCCCTCCGAAGCACGGAGACGCTCAGAAATTAATCCACTTTGGCGGACACCCATCTATGGACTGACCGCGAGCCTAGCTGCTTAACCTTGCCAATCACTTGCGAATCGGTGAGAGCATTTGGCTATGAGCGCCTATAATATTACTTGATACTCAAATAATTCTGTCTAATCTATTAAAAAAATAAAAAAATGCTAATAACCAGGATTCATAATTACTGTATTCGTAATAATAAGCCTTTAGGCTGGTTCCGGTAGGTAAAAGGTCTTATCTCCTAAGGTAGATTATATAAGTCTTAGATTTCGTCTCCTGTCTACTTTTTTACCTGTGAATTTTATTCTATTTTTTGTCAACGATGGGGCAATTTAAATTAAGGATGATCCAAATTAATGATGACAATTTTGAAGGACTATAATGAAAGGGGCAAGTTAATTTCGCGAGAGCACTTTAGCATTCAATAAGTAATATTATCACGTCTTACCCTAGAATTAATTCCCAATAGTTTAGGAACTAATAACAATAGATACCGACTATAGTCTCTTTGTTACACCAACTATGTTCGAGACATTATCGATTGTCCACAATAATGGGTCCCTGTAGCAAATGTATGTATTAAACTATCTGCATGTGTCATTGCAAATTATCTACATATTACCACTATGATTACGGTTACAAATAATGAAATCGGTAGTTAATTAACAAATGATATTTTAAAGATACGCACATGCCTATTGTACTTTAATATATCCTCGCGGGTCTGGTGGAAGAAGTTTCTTTTGAAATAAGCATCACCCATGTTTCTTTTTCATTTTATTTACTTTTGATATATGTACAAAAACATTAAAAATCTGTCGTATATGTATGATGTTTTATAAAATCTGTGGTTGTTAGAAACATCAACATATTGTGTACTTTCTTTCTGATATATTCAAGCAAATATCTATCAGCTCTAATAATTTCAGTTTTGTGCGTCACTTAGTTGAAATGGAGGTAAGGTACTTTTATATCATCATTCGTTATGAAATCTTGTAATCAACAATAATTTTTATATATTCTACTTATGACTTATTGGTACATCTTCGGCATTTTCCCAGTTAAAATTATTAATGTAACGGCTGCGGAAAAGAAGATATCTGGATTCCATTTCAATTTTCCTAACAGTTTTCCTTCTGGTTACAGTTTCCACTTCTATGTGTTTACCGTTAATAAGCAACAACCTGCTTCTCTCATGGCTAGCTCTATGTGGCCCTTTTACAGTACAGTACCGTAATACCCGAATAAAACTGTGTATCTAAAAGAATCTGTTGGAATTACTGCTAACAGGAAATCCTTACCTGAACTTGATGAACCGAAAGTCTTCCGATACATTAATATTTTATTTTTGTACCATCATCATGTCAGCCGATTGACGTCCACTGCTAGACAAGGGAGGCCTTTGTATAACAAAATAAATATAACAAAATAAATTACACTATGCATTGTATCCATTATTTGGAGGGATATGCAATAATCGCCACGCTAGGCAGACGGGTTGGAAAACGCAGTACGTCAGTATGTCGTTCGATAAAATTAATTTAATAACAATAAACAGTAATAATTTTAAACATCATTCGATTTACGCTATATTTTGATCGTAGTAAAGTGTAAAATACACTGAATTGTTTTTATTTCCTTATATATTTCTTGCAACATATTTAAAACTATAAAAATGTTCCAACTATGAATGAAAAAACAATTTGCGATTTAGTAGGCCTTTTTAAAACCAACCACTAGTACAACCAAAACCACAAAGTATAGCAAAAGCTATAGAAGTATAAACCATTGATTTAAATATTCAGCAAACATTTTTTTTCCAATTTAATAGAATATATTTAAGTAGGTATATAAATATAATAATAATATCTTGGGACAATGTCACACAGATCATCCTACCAAACTAAGCAAAGCTTGTACTATGGGTACCAGGCGATGATATACATACTTATATAGATAGATAAATACTTATACACATAGAAAACATCCATGACTCAGAAACAAATATTCGAGCTCATCACACAAATATTTGCACTTACCGGGATTCGAACCCAGGACCACCAGCTTCGTAGGCAGGAGCACTACCAACTAGGCTACGGTGAAATATGGATGTACAATTAAAAAATAATAACAGGTTTATGAAAGAATCATTTATCGATAATATTTATTTGTTTAATAGCGCTACTCCTCCGAAACTAGTACATAGCTTAGTCTTGTTAAAAAATAGTCAATGATATACTTGTATTGGTTGTTCCCGAATAACAGTATTCTGTGCAATTCTAATTATACACCATGATTATACTTAGCACAAAAGCTTATCATAGAGTGCCTAGTAATAGCCAATTAGCCAAAGTATACAAATGAAAAGCCGTACTACAAAAGGAGAAGGTAATCAATTCTAACGTTCACTGCATATACTGTAGTGGCTATCTAGGCAGTTTATAAAACTATTATTGTGACCATAATAACGCTTGATTCAACAATAATTCTTTTCGTCACATTGTATTCCGACTCTTTTGTCGTTTATTCGGCGGAAAATGACCGCTGACAAAAGATAGGTAACACTGATATGATTGTGTTCTGAGTGGGGCGAACGAAATGAGCTTTAATACCTTCATTGTGTTAGGGCAAAGGTTCAACGGTGGATTTCTATTTATTTATTCATCTAGGTTTTAAGAGAGTAGAACATAGCAGTCTTCACTAGTCGAGTAACTCTGCTACTCTACTATGTCGAGTAACTCGACTGCAAAAATACTTTGCGGAATGTGCTGTAGATAAGCAATATTATATTGATGCTATTACTAGAAAACCGAACAATGGTTCGTAATAAATCGTAGTCCATCGTAACAATTATCGGAAAAATTGTTCCCGGATAATTGCTATAATATATATAAGGATGAACTACCATTTATCCTCGTAACGTAGCTTGAGGCAGATAACAAACAAAACAAGAATAAAAAACAAACATTCGGAATAATAAGATAAGCGTTTGCCATACTGGGATATATAATATTTAGCCCAATGAGTACATTCTTGTGGAACTTAGTACAAAGAATTAAATTAGCATAAGTTACTCCTAGTTACTAATAAACATTTATTATATTTAAAGACATAAATTAAATAATACTTATTTTGATAAATTCAAACAATATTTTCAAAGTAACTTATTGTAAGCATGAACATAATATAGGCATTTTACGCGTAAATATAGTTGAAAATCGTAATAAAGAACTTCAAAACAAAGAACGTGCCTTGCGAAGCACGGACACGATCCTAAATTTAACAGTTGGAATTTCTTTATTTCTTAAATATTTCTTTTATATAAACAAAATAATTATACACAATCAAATAATAATATAACTTATATACTTATACTTTATAGAACGTATTAAAAAGTTCATACTGTTCTTTATATAAATATATTAATTAAATTGCAAAATATAACATTAAGAATTTTCAAACTTAAAGTATGGTAGATGAAGTTTAATAACCGGCCGCGGCGTTAGTGCACCGCGCTTTGTCCTATGTAAGAGACCCCCACACTAGCGTCTTTCGAGCGTCGTCGTCGTGCCAGCGTCCGCGCAACGTCCACCCGACGTCCGCGTCGCGGCAACGCGACGCCAGCGCTGGCCGGCTGCCGAACGCCGAGCGTACGCGGCGCTGGCGTCGCGTAGCCGCGGCGCTGGCGTCGCGTAGCCGCGACGCGATTCAACGTTTTTTGCGAACAAGTACAATGCTCAACGCAATCTATTTGCCCCGCTCCCCACCAGTACCTCGCCCTCTTGCGCCGCACGCGTCGCGTCAGTTGTAACGTCGTCAGTATAGAGTGCACACGTAATATCCAAAATGCAGTCACCGCTCGAAGATGTGTTTGATACTGAACTTTTTATTCAAGAAATACAAAATCGGCCTGTGTTGTGGGATATGTCAAAAAGAGTATATAGTGATCGCATTCTTAAAAGAAAGGCTTGGGAAGAGATGTGTACTTTGTTTATTCGAGAGTTTGAAATAAAAACAACAAGAGAAAAAAATGAAGTGTATACTTTTATATTTTGTCACTTTGCCATGTTAATGAACCAAGACTTGAAACGAAGTAATTAGCAAATTTATTTCTTTCAGCGAATCCGGTCGATAGCCGTATGATTTCTTGTATATCGATATTTTCATTATTCACTGTTGCGGAATTCGATGGTATGTTGGTTTCAGCGCGTGTTGTTTGAATCTTTCTTGACCTAACAAAATTATGTAGTATGCAACAAGTTTTTATTATTTCTTCACTAAAATCTAATCCCACATTCAAAGGTCTATGAAAAATTCTCCACTTGTTTGTCATGATGCCGAAACTGCACTCTATGTACCTTCTTGCACGGCTTAGTCTGTAATTGTACACTCTTTGTTGGTGTGATAAATGTTTTCCCGGGTAAGGTCGTTGCATATAAGCTAATAAAGGGAATGCTTCATCGCCTACGAGTACAAAAGGAAGAGGCTCGCCGTTTTCTGTTACTGGGGCTGGTGGGGGTATATTTAACACATTCTCGTCCATATTATTTTTCAAATCGCTTTCCATAAAAATGGTCGAGTCTGAAGATTTTCCGTAGCTGCCGACATCAATGTAAATGAATTCATAATTTGAATCACACACTGCCAATAAATTTATTGAAAAATACTTTTTGTAGTTGAAGAAAAGCGAGCCACTATCACATGGTCTTATTATTCTGATGTGTTTCCCGTCGATGGCTCCAATACAGTTCGGAAAATTTGCCTTATCTCTAAACCCGTTTGCAATATTAATCCAATCTGTTGCTTGTGTGGGTGGTTTGCAAATATAAAATAAGCATTTAATTATCGCTAAGCATGTTGTTCGTACTATTTGTTGCACTGTTGAATAGCCCCTTCTAAACGAATATTTCAAATCTTTAAATGAACATCCAGTTGCCAAATATCTGAAAAAAAAATAAATTGTTTCAGCTTTAAAATTACAAAAAAATGGAAGAGTATACGAGATCGCTACACAAGGGAAAGAAATAAAACGACAAAGAGTGGGTCGGGTGCATCAACAAGCAGAGAGTATCTGTATTCCAAATTTTTGGGGTTTTTAAACCCTCTATCATACAACATACAACAAAAAAGAACACCCAAGAAAAAATGTTAAACATTTTATATGAAAGAATGCTGAATAAAAGACAGGATAAAAATTATGGTGATCAACAGTTTTTTATGTCACTTGTAGAAGATTTTGGTGCGATAGACTCAAATTACAAAATGGACGCAAAGATGGAAATTATGGGTATAATCAAAAAGTATACCCAAATGTCGAGATACACCATGCCAAATCATGACCAACAACAACAACTGTCAGCCAATTCATTAGATGAAACGGACACTTCCCAAGAGTCACTGTACGGCGACATATTTACTGAGGATGCTAATGATTACCTGAATATGTAATTCAGTTGACGGCAAAATATTGTTGATTTGTAATTCTATTAATCAATCTGTGATTTAGTTTCTTGTAAGTTTTCTAAATAAATACAAAATTTTGTTCGTCATTTAAAGATTGCGTTTTTACTTACCTCAATGTAATAATAAGCCTCTCTTCAGGTGACACAGAAATCCTCAAATGGGTATCTTGATATTTTATATCGTTTTGTATCAATTGTAATAGTTCGTCAAATATTCGTTTTGGCATCCGTAAATAATCATAGAAGTATTTTTTATTATTTTTTATATGTTGACTATACAATACGAAATAATCGCTTTCCTGAAATCTAACACTACACAGAGGATGTTCCCAATGTTGACGACGACGTTTCCTTTTTCGTTTCCGTAATTTTTGGATCAGTAATATCAGCAGCAGTGCTTCTTCGTCGGAATCCATTTTCACACTGCTTGTACGCGACAGGAGCCGCGGCTACGCGACGCCAGCGCCGCGCACGCTCGGCGTTCGGCAGCCGTCCAGCGCTGGCGTCGCGTCGCCGCGACGCGGACTTCGGGTGGACGTTGCGCGGACGCTGGCACGACGACGACGCTCGAAAGACGCTAGTGTGGGGTGTCTCTAAATTGCCTTTGGAAACGTATTGTTTTAATTTTTCTTTTTTTGTAAATACATAATATGTTATTTTGGCGTTTTTTATATGCTACGGTAATACGTTTTTTATTAGTATTATTAAGTATTATTAGGTTTTGGATGTCTTTGTTTTACATATTATCTATCAAAATTGTAAAAAAAATATTAAATATTACTCAAAATTGCCAATACAATAGTATTGGTATTTTTTTTAATTTGTAAGTTACCTAATTGTAATGAAATAGAACGGAATAGATAGATCGAATAAAGTAGTTTAATTTCTGAGCTCTCCGTGTTTAAGAGTGCACGTTATCTATTGGTCCCGATTGTATGGTTTCTCTAGTTTCTAACTAATGTGACGGACGTTTTTTGTGAACATATATTGAATCTACTTTCTTTACAAGTGACAATCCAATTCAGAATCCCTCCCCATGTGAAAAGAAAATTTGCATTATAGAAGCGATCAAACCAAAACCACAATATGAATTTAGTTACAGCTTCATCTGTTCTGCGTTGGTGCTACGACGATCTCACAGAAATAACGATCTTGAATAGAAATCAAACACAAATGAACTAGCATTTTTCTAACGACGGGTGTAGCTAGAATCACTAGCCAGTATTAAAAGTTTTAAAATTTAGAATAATTTCTTTTCATAATTCAATAAAAATGCCTTCTTAGTGATATAACTTATAAAATCAGCTCCAAGGTATTGATATTGTACCGTTATCACTCAGCAGTATCGCAGTAAATTTAATCGCTTCATTTCTCTTCCTCTTCCAGTCAATGCGTAAATGCTGTGGGTAGAGTCAATCTATTTTATAAAAGCAATAGTACTGTCACATCCAAGGCACTTTGAAGACGAGCCGACCCCAAACGTTTTGATAACCACAAATACGTGTTTCGCGTTACAAGGGTATAGAGCCCTGGACCGCAAAACAATGACAGCAATATACCAAGTTCGAATACTTAGTATCTGTTTCGGCTACCTTCGTCATTGGGCTTTTAAAGTGTGCGGTTACGATATCGGCACCGTTAGTTTATTTTAAGGGCTTGGAAATCATTTGGGTGGAAAGCAACCTGCTTTTAGCTGGCTTGGGTGTTTAATGTTTACGTAGTGGAGTGAAAATTTCGAACTAAGCAACACTTTTCACAAGTAAAATAGTAGGGTTTGTTTAAACTATATTGCCACAAGACGAGATTCTAAAATTATGTTTTGAAATGGAAATTACTTGTATTGAGGCATTTCTCCTTATGTCTATTTATAATATCGACTTGGCGGTAAAATTATTGTGCGTATATTAAATAGCATTTTTATTTCAGAGATATTTTATAAGTGTGAAAATATCTCTGAAAGAAAAGTGCTACCTAATATGCGCACAATAGTCTCAGACAGAAATTAGTTGTTCGTGGTCGCCTCACTGTTTTAGGTTCGATTTCCGCACAGGACAACTATTTGTATGACCCATTAGTGTCCATGAATTCTAAATTTATAAAAGACCTCCGCGATGCAGAAATCATTTCCCTAGCGCATTATACAGACGCCAGCACATGAAGCTACCCCAATGTGTCAAATTTCTTTTATGGATTTTCGACTTTATCACATAAGCGTAAGGTTCACTTTCAATTTGGGAATTTTGACAGATTGGGGTAGCTTGATGTGCTGGCGTCTGTATTAAGAAGACACGAAAGATTTGATTTATCTAATTTATATAACTATTTGTAGCTGTACGCCTCCCAAATGAAATAAATTAAAATAGCTGGCCTTTGCAAGAGAGTAAGGCTTTTTTAGAAAGGTTCAGTTATTCTAAGGATGAATCCATCAGATATAAACTACTAGTCTATAATCTACCTAATACGCACCCTTCACACGAGCGTAGAGTTAATTAGCTAGCTTTTTGTTACTTTTGGGCTGAAATAAATTGGCAGTTCAATTATTTGCGAAATGTGTATGCCCAAAGGCCAGGTTCAGCTATATTGTAAGCCCCAAAGTAATAAAGGGCTCTGATTTTTATCGACCTTGTTCAGCTAACGCTACACCTGCCAATATACAAAACATCAAATTGTCATTGAATTTAATTAACGCGTGATCTGCGAGCTAAAGCCGCTGATCCGAATAATTTTGCTCCACTCAACTGTCGGTAATTAGGTTATATTATAACAAAATTAGTGGTATATACATTTAAATGGCATAAAATTTGTTACCATATTTCTCTCTTTGTGTCAGGCCCACACTGTTGAAAAATATGAGTGTAATAAAAAATAATAAAATAAGATTAATTAATTGTTGAATCTATGTGGCTCAACTACTTTTGTCATTTAAGAATTAAAGTGAAGCCATTCAAAGTGTTAACTACTTGGTGCTGAACGACGAATGTTCCGGGGCTAATTAGTTTTATTGTATTACGTCATGTCTATGTCAGAGCCAGTGGCTGAAACTGGCATTTACTTGCGTTATCTAACTCTACTTTTAGGTTACTAGCGAGTAAGGCGAACGAATGACTTCAAGTTTTCATATGGCGAGCTGGTTGGCGTGGATGATAGATGTCATAATTGCCTCTCATGTTGGAGTTCGTGGGTTTGATTCCCACCCAGGACAGATATTCGTGTGCATGAACATGTCTGTTTGTGCTGAGTCTGGGTGTAATTAACATAAGAATATATTTACAAAAGAAAAGTAGTATTTGTAGGCAGTTTATAGTTAACTGGTTTCCACAGTATAAGTTCTGCTTAGTTTGAGATCAGCTGGCCGTGTGTAAATAATCTTTTAGAAAATATGAAATTACTGCTACCTTACAGATGTTATGCCCAGATGCGGCACCGTTGCATTTCCTGATAAAGTAATCGGTTGTTATTTATTTATTAAACTATTATTTATTATCTACTGGTTTCGCCGTTTTGCTGGATTATTTCCGAATATTTTATCATGTCAGTATTCTTGGTTCTACCCAACTTGGCACGTTTTTATTCAATTAAATGATGATGATTATGATTAATTATTTATTGTTGCCAGCTTACCAACTATAAATTTCAATTCCATTTCCATTTCCATTCCATTCATTGTATTTAAAACTAATAATATTATTGGCTAACGCGTAAAAATAACGAATTGTATGCTAGCTTTAAGTAATATAGTATACATATATATAATAACATGAACCCTAGAAATATTCCCCGCTATTTTTGTAAGACATTGTTATATATTTTGTGTGAGGAAATTATAAATTTGTTCAAGCTGCGCCGTCGAAATCATTATTAAGCAATTTGTCCCTCACGCCCATAAATGCACGTTGATTCATTTATTAAGGGGACCACAGTTTAACATAAATGATGGCGGTGACAACAACACCTCGTGGACGAACGGAAATGTGGTGCACGTGATGTAAATACATTGTTTCAAAATTGGTCATTCTGAGGTAGCATCGAGGACATAAAAGGTGCACTTGTTTGCTTGCTTGCTTATCGTATGGGCAGTGGTTACCCTAGTGTCTGAGCTGTTCAAGCTGCCCAGTAGTCCTCTGACATGACTTATGATTACAACCGGGACTACTCCGAAACACGGAGACACTGATAAATTGAACCACTGGTGGTCACTCATCTATGGACTAACTGTGAGCCTAATTACTTAACCTCGCCGATCGCTTACGCACCGGTGAGAGCATCTAGCAATGAGTGTCACAAATGTGCACTACTGTTACCATATTTGAGGTAACTCATAGCCCTCACCAATTCGAAAACGTTCTCGAAGTGAATCAACTAAACTCGTTGTTGAGATGGCAAACATGGGCATAGGCAACATGGGTAATAGTATACCTGTGCTCGCCAGCCTTTTGGTAATAGTCGACGAGCCATGTCAGAACGGACTACTACTGGACCAACTGGATCAAGAAAATGACGAAATGACGATAAACATCTACGAGGTCATCCATTGAACTTAAGGAAAACGCATCTAAAAAGAAAAGAAGAAAGAAGCATTTCTTGCCTAACAGAGTTGTAAAAGCATGAAAAAACTATCAGAAAGATATATCATGGCTACAAAATTAAATTCTTTCAAGAACAGATTAGACAAGGAAAACATTCCTAAGTTATTTGATACTGACGCATCAGCTAATTAGGTGAGTGTATTTACACAAAATAATAATAATTACACCTGGGTCTGTCGCCCTGACCACCGGCGGCCTATAACTCCGCCGCAGGAGGAGCTCTGTTTTTTAAGTATTTATTTGTATATTATTGTTTTATGTATCAATTTTATAAGAATATATATATGTACAAAATAGGGAAATAAATAAAGTAGAATAATAACTAAAAACGTTAAGATCAGCAACATATAAATGCCTCTGATACAAAACATAAGGGTTGGTTAAACTGAAACAATTTGCAAGTGACACCCCTTGCACTAATTGATTTACTTTGAAACCAGATACCAGTTTCAATTAAAAAACCTCTCCCTTGATTGACTATTAAATGCGTCGATAAAATGGGACGTTAAATAACAATCGTCCAGACTAGACGGTTTATAAATCTTAATTAACTTTTAAACCACGATACCTGAAAAAGTAAATACCTATTTCATAGAAAAACATTAGTAATTGAAAAACATTAGTTGACTTAAGTAAACATCAAACCTACCGTTAAGTAAACGTTACCAACCAATTAACTAATAATTTTAATAATAGCAGAGACGTTTGAAAAGTTACGCACCTTCTCGTAAATCGTAAAAAGTACTTACTTACAAACTTGATGACATGTTTTTCATCTTTTAAGAGTAATATTAAAAAGATTCGTAATATATTTATTGGTGAAATGAAATAATTTAATTTATTCAGCACTTGGGTATTAACATACTCTTTACTTGTCAAGCTCACAATGCAGTAGATAAATATAGTCAAATACAATATTTAAGTAACAAAAAAGATTGAACTAGTCCGTCCGTTCGAAAAAATAAATAGTAGTATTTATTTTTGTAATTTTTACATTAAAAGTACTATTGTATTAAAAATAGAAGACACGCGAACGCAGAAGGTTCTCGACCATTAGCTGAACTTAAGCGGCAAATACCTGAGGGCATCCTTATGTGGTTCGGGCCACAGTTCAGGGTGCCGCTGAAGTAAACAGACGATGTGGTTACAGGCACTAACAACAGGCACGAGATCACAAATCAGGTGTTAAGGGACTAACACGATCTTTGCTGGTGACCTTACCCTATTAGTATTGAAATATGAACGATGAGCTATATTTTTTCTTTACAGACAAATATAACTCAATGTGTTTTACATGTTATCGAGTAAAAAAATGACAAAGAATTATTTCGGACAAACCGTACCATATTTCACCGTAACTAAAATAACACGTACCCAAATTATAGACTAGAACTCTATATTTGAAGAGAAAACCGACCTCCAATTTTCGCTGGCTCTCTTTCAAAGTCCGCGTGAAATTAGCCTCGCCAAATTCACTGCAAATCCCAACAAAATAAACCGAGGTAAAACGAGTGGTCAGGAATCGCAGCCAAAACAAATTGCCAAACATATTTAGTAATAATACTAAAATAAATGATGCACACACATCTGTTACAGTTTATAATACATTGCTTATTAAGTAGTTGTTTAGGTTTATGTTAATGGGTAAACTACCGCGAATCAGTCGGTGTTTAAATTTATAACGGATGAGATTTAAGAACCTGTTTTCAAAGAATTAATTTACATTATTTATTATGGACGTCTTTCAGCTGATAATTATAATAATATTTTATCATCATAATATCAGTAGGCAGTGTTTGTCTGCTAAATAATTTCAGTAAGTGGACCAAATCTCGTGTATATGCCCCATTGAGTATGTTTCGCCGGAGCGTTTCAATTGGGCCGTGTTGAAACCGGTAGTAGAGACACCCGCTGAGTTTGTTTCGCAGGGTCTTCTCAGTTGGGGCGCATTGGATCCGGTGGTAGCATTAAAGCGCGACCGGCGTTATAAACACAAGGCCCGCTATAATAATAACATTTAATTCGTACCTTAATATAGACAGAACCATTCAGACAATATGTAGTAAAAATATAGATAAAATTAAAAATTTTGATAATTAAACCTACATGATGATGATGAACCATGATCCTTGACAATAACTTAATTTAAGTTAGCTAAATATCGTTACTATTATAAAATAAATCTTATTGTTAATTATTGCCTACAATCCGTGTACCTAAATATTTATATGTACCTAGAAATAATTATAAATTAATTACTACGAACATGTTCTGACTATTTACAAGCGCTTTTTTAAAGTCTATGTGAATAAAAACCTTTTTTATTTATTTATAGACAGACGTCATAGACATGAACATTCACCAAGAATCGCCCCAATAGCCGGTCTTTATAAGCAAATCGCTAGAACAATTCAGTCTATAACAACAATTAAAAACAAAAGAATGCGACCAGTGTACCTACGCAAAGATCGACACGATAATTCATTTTCGCTTTTCAACCGATGAATAACTAAAACTATGAATGAGCATATAAGAATGTATTGACACAATTTTTTTTTGTTACAATTTTACACTTTATATTATATATTATAGCAAAAATCTGTTATTTACATATTACAATCATACATTTAAATTTTACTTATTTGTATGTATGTATTCATAAAGAAGATTTGCCTGGCAAAGATAAATTGATCAGTAAAAGCGATTCTAATCAAATAATAATTATTTTTTGTTTTGTTTAAATATACTGCATCCTTTTTAGATTGGACGCCACATACCGAGGACTTAAATATTTAAAGAATAGACTCGGGTGCAAGGGGAAATAAACTGCAGTATAAAACGATACGAATTCGAAAAGAGAGAAAGACAAAAGTTAAAAGTGGTCCAATCAATATGGCTTATTCCTTTTAAAGCTGTACTTTTTCATACTATACACATTTTCACAGTTCCCAGAAAATGTGACTGTGAAAAGAGCCTTTCCTAACTACAAACTATTCAAAATCGTGAAAGAGGTTTTGCCTGTTTACTATGGATTTACAGTTAGACCGAAGCCCAAGTATACTTTTGCAATGGCCTATACGTAATTTCATGATGTTAACAATCTTAGTAAACTACTAATTCAATAGCTTATATAGCCAGCA
This sequence comes from Pseudoips prasinana, assembly GCA_951640165.1. Lineage (NCBI taxonomy): Eukaryota > Metazoa > Arthropoda > Insecta > Lepidoptera > Nolidae > Pseudoips > Pseudoips prasinana. The sequence continues at coordinate 19,930,850 of OX621245.1, forward strand.
CATCAAATTCCTTTTATAGATTTTCAACTTTATCACAAAAGTATAAGGTTCGCTTTCAATTGGGGAAATTTGACAGATTGAGGTAGCTTGATGGCGTCTGTACAAAAGCCTCCCCCAAGGATCTTTACTATGGCCAGTTTGGTGCTACCCGCTTCTGGAGATTTCTTGCGACACTTGCCAGATCGTCGATCCACTTTATAGGGGGCCTGCCCACGCTGCGCCTTCCGGTTCATGGTCGCTACTCTAGATTCTTTCTGCTCCAGCGGCCGTTGGTTCTACAAGCTATGTGCCCCGCCCATTGCCATTTCAGTTTGGCATGTAATATTGTATTAATATGAGAGACCATTGACCGGGCTTTTTAAATTATTTGGATTGTGATTTAAGCCAACAAACTGGGTAATGCAGTTTGGCGAATACTAAAATTAGTTTAATATGTATTCTTTATTTTTATTATAAAAAAGCACTATGCTGGTGAGAAAGCAGTCGCAAAGTTATTATTATAAGTTATTAATATATATTTAACTAGCTGGTGCCCGCGACTTCGTTAGCGTCAATTTTGAATGATGACCAATTTAACTACTTACTTCTAGCTTAATCTAAAAAATATAACATTTAAAACAAATAAGCAATATAAATTTAAGAAAACCTAACATATAAATAACCTAACTAAGAAATAAACTAAAGACTACTTTGCTACTGTTATTTAAAAAAAAGGACCCAATATCATCAAACTAAAAAATCAAAGTATACATATCAATTGTCCTCAAGTAGGTATAGTCAGTAAGTCAAATAAAATAAAATAATAATCAACGATGCATTAATCACAAAGGTAATCTCCTATTAGATTAGGTTGCGACCATGACATTGATAGGTCTAATATCACATTTTGTGAACGAAACCATAGCGCGATCTAAAACGATGAATACGCCATCTACTAACAAAAATATAAACTTGTAAAGAGCTAAAATTAAGATGTGTGCATAGTTTTTGGGTGAGATTTAGGCGATCATCTATTGATTCAATTTTGGACTACCTTTTATTTCAAGCATTTATTTATTTTAACCGATATACCAAATAAGTTCCGCGGTATTAACGCCATCTGGTTACAAAATTGTGAACTTGTAGATCAGTAATTAAGATGATATTTTTTGGGTGCGATCATCTCGACACGAACAATTTATACCACGCTAACTCGAATTTTAGCTAGATTCGTTTTTTATTCCAATTTGATTAAAATGACGTTTCTTTTAAATTGTATTAAAAATTGCCCAAAAAAAAAAATTAGTTACAAATCTTATAAAACCCTAAATCTTTACTTAGACGACAACGACCACGACATTTTAAGCAACTTGGCAAAGAAACGAATTTCTCTAAAATTTGAGTTGGCGTAAATTGTTGGTGTCGATCTATTGAATCAGTTTTGGATTACCTTTTTTTAACAATAAATTATTCCCTGTATTTTTAAACTGAAAGACCAAATACTATTTTACATGCTTTAACCCCCAAAAAAAACAGATTTTCATACAAACTTACACTCCCCTATTTTAGTCATCCTTAGGGGTGGAATTTCCAAAAGTCCTGAAACAAATATTTATATTTTTAAATGAAAGGCTAAATACTAATTTTCATGCGTTAACCTTAAAAATGACACATTTTTCATACAAACTTACATCCCCTATTTTACGCCCTAAAGGGCTGGAATTCCCAAAAATCCTGAAATACATATTTTAATTTTTAAATGAAAGGCCTAATACCAATTGCCATGCGTTTACCTTAAAAATGTCACACTTTTATCTAAACTTACATCCCCTATTTGTTACCCTTAGGGGCGGGATTCTCGGAAATCCTGAAATAGGTATTTTGAATTTTTTACTGAAATGCAAAAAAAACAATTTTCATGCGTTTAACTTTAAACTTGTTGTCACATTTTTCATACAAACTTACATCCCCAATTTTACGCCCTTGGGGGTGGAATTTTCAAAAATCCTGAAACACATATTTTAATTTTTAACTGCAAGGCCATATACCAAAGCCTTTAACATCAAAATGACGTATTTTCATAAAATATTTCATCCCTTATTTTACTCCTTTAGGGGTAGTATTTTCAAAAACCCTTCTTCAGTGGATGCCTACGTCATAAAAGGTTCCTACTGCCGAAATGTCGTCTCTAACTCCAGCCGTCTAGGCTGTGCGTTGATATGTCAGTCAGTCACTATAAACTTACATCCCCTATTTTACATTCTTGGGGGTGGAATTTCTTTTTATTTCCATTTTTATAATTATAATTTTCATGCGATTAACTTCAAAAATATCGCATTTTTCATACAAACTTATATCCCCTATTTTATGCCCTTCGGGGTGGAATTTTCAAAAATCCTGAAATATATATTTATTATTTTAAACTGAAAGGCCAAATACTATTTTTCATGGGTTTAACTTCAAAAATGTCGTATTTTGCAAACAAACTTACATCCCCTATTTTACGCCCTAAAGGGCTGGAATTCCCAAATATCCTGAAATACATATTTTTAATTTATAATCGAAATGCCAAATACCAATTTTCATGCGTTTCACTTATAATTGACACATTTTTCATACAAACTTACACCCCTCATTTTACGTTCTTGGGGTAGGAATTTCCAAAAATCCTGAAACACATATTTTTTATTTTTAACTTAAAGATAAAATACTAATTTTCGTGCATTTAACTTAAAAATTGTCACATTTTCATACAAACTTACATCCCCTACTTTTCGCCCTTGGGGGTAGAATTTCCAAAAATCCTGAAATACGTAATTTTTTATTTGTAACTAAAAACGGCAAAGTTTCATACTAATTTTGCTCCCCCGTTTTACCCCTTTAGGGGTTGAATTTCGAAAAATCCTTATTCCTTGTCTACATTATAAAGAAAACATTTGTGCAAAATTTCAGCTTTCTAGGTCCAAGGGTTTGAGCTGGGCGTTGATGAGTCAGTCAGTCAGTCAGGACTTCTCTTTTTATTTATATAGATTACTATTTATAACGTTAATATTATTAATCTCGGCTTGTATAAAAATCCATAAAAAATAAATTATTGGAATTGTTGCTTAGTCTTTCAAGAAGAGACAAAAATCTGTATTAAAATTAAAAAAAAACTTATCAGATAAAAACTCCGCGATAAGTGCAAGAGGTAATATTTATTTATACATTCGCTGTTGGTTTATCATGTAAACGTTAACAAATAAAAAGAGTTGGTACAAAAACTCTAACTCTATATAAACATAAATATATAACTACAATAAATATAATTTTATACATATTATACAATAAATATTATTAAAAACATATACAAACATTAATAAATACATAAATAAGGTAACTGGTGAGAGGTTTCTACCTTTATTTTACTATTGTAGGGATCCAAATTGTACCTACAAATTTAATTCTCCTTTTCACAGCTGAATGTATTTAATGTCTAAATTCTACTTAAAACGAAAACAATTTACAAATAAAAATAGCATTCAGCAACAGCTACATTACAGCTTAATAGCAATTAAGCGGCGAAACGTGGAATTAAAAGTTTTGGTCCATTTTTTATACAACTTAGTTGGCAAACAAGCATACGGCCCCCGTACATGATTTGATCCGAAAAAGAATTGCAAACATATTTTCTTATTTGTATTTACTACACTTTGCACACAAATTTAGTTGGAACAATAAAATATGCCATACAATTATAATTAATTAAAACGACTATGTGTAGCAGTACAAAGCAACATTGCCAGTCTTCATGAATCGTTTTATAGTGAAAATCATCGCCGCGCTATTAGCTCTTAACTATTGTAACATAATACCCCCAAACAGATCAACTATTTACGTGAGCAGATACATACATAGTTCTGCAGGGTAAGTTAATTAAATAAAATAAAATAAAAAAGTTTATACTAACGTAGACTTTAAAAAAGCGCTTGTATATAGTCACAACATGTTTGTAGTAATATAGTTAAGTGGACTACGTAATTATTTCTAGGTCACCAACTCGCATGCCAAGTGCGGTGACTACGGCAAACCTCTTCAAATGGCAACGTTATGGAAACATTTGTGGGAGGCCTATGTCCAGCAGTGGACGATATCAGGCTGATGATATATGTAAACAAATATTTAGGTACACGGATTGTATGAAAACATTTAGAATAAAATTTATTTTATTCTTTGTGTCCGTATTTTCTTTTTTTTTTATGTACCCCGCCATACAGGGATTTTTTAGATAATAATTCAGGCATAATATTAAAATAAAAACAATTTAAGTTCGTAGGTACTGTTTAAACAGGAAGCTAAACATATTGGAAAAACAAAACGAAGAAAAACTGCTTTAAGATAGCCTCGATCAGGGGATCGCGCTAGCGAAAAATCTAATCGAGTGATATTTTACAAAACCTTAGTTAAAACTGCAACTACCTATCTATCGAGCTCATTCCATTCTCTAAACCGTTATTTGTTGGAATGGAAGGCGTTTTAAGTTAAATAAATTACCTGTTACAAGATGAGAGTTTGTGACCGAGCGGGGATCAGTAGCGGGAGAACCTCACGGAAATGAGAAATGAATTGCGGTGGATCGGGCCTTGTGTTCGTAGTTTTATCGCTGAAAACTATTGAGTTTCAGTAAAAGTATGAACATTATCTGAGCGGGAATATTTTAATAACGCTGCCTGCTAGGTTTTAAGTTTGTTCATTATCGCTTTATTTGCGGATAAGAATGCAGGTCCGGATCTAGAGGGCGGGGAACAAGAACACATACTTCGGGCGACAAATTATAATAGCCCATATCATCGGCTTAACTTTCTTTTTCCTTTCCTATTTAGGATTTGTTCACGAGCTATTAAAACAGTTTAATTACAATTACACTTAAACGAATGTCATCATTATTTACTTAAAAAATAACGTTTATTTTAGAAATGAAGGAAATAAATCATTATTTCCTTTCCCTTTCCATCATCCTTTCCCATCACGATGATTACTGACATATTTTACCGCCACTCTTAGTTCTGTACCCATGTACAAATATTGTCAGTATATACCTACTATATATATATATGTACTTTTAGTGTTAGTTGATACTAACTTAAACTGACTAAGCAATACCTACGCCATATAAAATAGTTTAAAGGAAAAATCAAATAAGAGGAAAATGCGGACGGGTGGGGCACTGTAGAGTCAATCACGAGGGTACCGACTATTTTGGCTCTCTTTAACAATCACTGCCACGTGCACTTGTCGCAGGTTTTTTTATCCGATAGTATTTTTAATACGAATACAACTTTTTATCAATTTTCCACCTCTAACCAGACAGAAGAACGGTAATAAAACATATTTATAAACTAAAAACAAGCTCGATGCGGCCCTGAGGTTGTGCTAAAAAATTTAAATTGATCTACGTCAATGATGTGGAGAAGTACTGCGTCTAATTTACATTATCCATATATTATATTATAACTCGAGAACGGCTGGACCAATTAGGCTACTTTTGATTTTGAAATATTTGTGGAAGTCTAAAAAAAATTTAATTGTTTTTTGGCAACCCGATAAAAATAATAAAAGCAATTTTATTTTTCCGTATTTACTCAATACTGTTTATCATTTACGATAACGACAGTTATTTTTATATAGCTTGAATTTCACCAGGTCATCTAGTTCACTTATATACCTATCTCTTTTTTTAATATTTGCTAAGCACTTATATTGCGTTGCAGTCCAAACCATACGCAGCTTGAGATATCAGCGCCACAACTCAAAAACATTAATTCTGTTCAGAATTCCATGACTGTTTATAATTTGAAGAAATATTTATTATATCTATATTTAACTGTTTATATTTGCTAAGTACTTCGATTCACTTTGAATCAATGTCTGCAAACATTACTTGAAGATACACCAAAAGTTGGGAGTTGTGTTAAAAACTTAGGAAACTTGGCCGTTGTTTGATGTGGGAATACCGAGTTGAAGTTTGACGGAGTTGGGGTTAGTCTTGAACAAGAATAAAAGTCACATATTTTATAAAAACAAACATTCTTGTACTCATTTTTGTGAGCATAAGCTTATTTATTTGTCCACGAGAATATTGACATGAAATGAATTCAGTTGGTAAAACGGTAGCCTCAGATTCTTTTCATAAATTAGTTCAACCCTAATGGGGTTTAGGTTTAAAATACCAGATCTAGCCAAAACCTGTTATTGGATTAAGTCTGGTAAAAATCGTCTAAAATTTGGCGGTGTTCACCTACAAAGCACGGTGTACTGTACAGCCCCACCATTTCTTTTAATTCCACATAAGCATTTTCATTTCATTTCCAATAATGATTATAATACTAAGGGGCTATATGATAGTTTTACGATTTGACATCAAGAGAGTCGTGTGAAATTAATTTTCATTAAGTATGGCTTTCGAGAAAAACATAAACTGAGAGATCAAACAAAAAGGGCTGATTGTTGGAAAACAGATTGCAGCAAGATCAAAATGAAACATTAAAAAAAAGTTTTTACGATTACTAATAGGTTTTAGATAAGGCATTTTTAATATGACCATATAAATGTATGTAAAACAAATCAACATTTATTACGTCTCAGATATATTCGCCAACAAATGCAAACTATTGTCAATCTGTAGTCTTAAAACTGCTACTGTGCTTGTGAACGCGGCTGTACACTTTAAGTAAAGATAGAAGCTAAATTGATGGCCCATGATTCGGCTGGGAGCTGGCTTGAATTTTTATTGAATTTGAGCTAGCTGGCATCAGCTCAAACACTACGTTAGCAAAATTAAATTATGGCAGCACCAATTACAGTCGTTTTTGAACCGCACGATGGCCGATAGCCAATTTATGTACTCATAAAGCCAATTTCAGTTATAACATGGTTGCCTGCCCTGTTGTCAAGAATGTAAGCAGAATTTATCGAGCAGCTAATGAATTTGATTTTGTAGTGGATGCACTGAAAGTTTTGAAACGTTCCTCTACGGAGTTTGAAACTTACTTTGGTATTGCTCATTGTCCCGGTAGGTAAATATTATTTTATGATGAAACGGGCAGTTTTAAGCCGATAATTAACTATGAAACCAGGTTTAATTACTAGAGATAAACTTGTGAAACATTATCGTGTGTTTTTTGTTTCTATCTTTTTGATTGCTATAAGCGTTATGCGTGCAAAAACTACTGTTCTTATCCTTGATTTCACACAGTACCTACATATACAGTTAAAACAAGTATTGTGCCAAAACTCATGTACAAAAGCGAGTTCAACTCATTCATGAGTTTTCTTCCATCAAACCAGTAACAGAGTGAGATATTTAGTAGGGTAAAAAACTCAAAAAATTTCCAAAATCAGAAAAGAGATAAAATATTAATACTACTAACTCGTATTACCTATATCAACAAATTAATGCTTACTAATAATATTAGGTCTTTACCTATGAAATTGCCGTTCTGCAGTACTGGCCATTTCAAATCAAAATAATTTTTGTTTGGCTAAGAATTCTAATTTCAAATTAATTTTATTTTAAAAACATGGATTCTTTTTTCCAAAAGTAGTCATTTCTTTATTGATTAGTGTTACATTTTCATCGCATTTCAATCTTTTTCGTCATCATGGATACGTTAAAAATTCGAGTAATTATGGAATATGAGTACCGTCGTGGCAGCAACGCGGCACAAGCGGCACGCAACATCAACGACGTTTACGGAGCTAACACTACAAACCAACGCACCACCTGTTATTGGTTTGCTCGCTTCCGTTCTGGAAATTTCGACCTGAAAAATGAACCTCGCGGTCGTCCGAAGACTTTGGTCGACAATGACGAATTAAAGGCGGTTGTGGAAGCTGATGATACACAATCTACGGCTGAATTAGCAGCAGCTTTCGACGTTAGCGTCAAAACAATATTGGTCCATTTGCGTCAAATTGGCAAGGTAAAAAAGCTTGACAAATGGGTGCCCCACGAACTCAATGATCGCCAGCGCGAAGTACGCGTCGAGACGTGCCTTGCACTGCTCAACAGACACACAAATGAAGGAATTTTGAACCGCATTGTTACCTGCGATGAAAAATGGATTCTGTTTGATAACCGCAAGCGCTCAGCAAGTTGGTTGGATCCTGGTTCAGCACCTAAACAATGCCCTAAACGAAAACTTACCCCTAGAAAAGTGATGGTCACTGTTTGGTGGTCTAGCGCCGGTGTGATTCATCACAGCTTCTTACCAAACGGGGTGAGCATTACTGCAGATGTGTACTGTGAAGAACTGAGCACAATGATGGAGAAGCTGGCGCATCTCCAACCAGCATTGGTCAATCGCTCGTCTCCGCTGCTCCTGCACGACAACGCGCGACCTCATACTGCACAGCAGACGGTCTCCAAGTTGCAAGAACTGGGGTTGGAAGCTCTCCGTCATCCGCCCTACTCACCAGACCTTGCGCCTACAGACTACTACTTTTTCCAGAATTTGGATAACTTCTTGGCGGGAAAAAAATTCAATACCCGAGAGGCAGTACAAAATGCCTTTGAAGAATTTGTTGCCTCCCGTCCAGCTGATTTCTTTAAGAAGGGCATCAATAAACTGCCACTGCGATGGCAAAGATGCATTGATTGCATGGGTGATTACTTCGATTAATACAAATAAAAAAATTCATGAAAAAAATTCGTTTAAATTTTTTCATACAAAACGGCAATTTCATAGGTAAAGACCTATTATATACTTACACAAATATATCATCATATGAACCCGAAGGCTTTGGGGAGGCCTTAAGTGATCACCGCCGCCCATAGACACTCGCAACACCTGAGGAGCCGCAAGTTGCGTACTTACATGGTGAAAGTGAGTTGCTGGGCATAAGACTAGCCAAATAACTACCACCAATAATGAGTTCTTATAATTCACCAGATTTAAACAATAAGAGTTCAAAAGATTTCACCCAATCTACTGGTTGAGTGAAATCTTTGACTTTTTTAGAGTATTTTAGTCTATTTTGAACAACGTAATAACGGCCTTAATGGCTAGAGTCCTCAACTGCAAAAGCGGAAAGATATCTGCTTTTTATTAGTTCGTTCCGTAAGCGAAATAGCCTATCTAATCACTAGTCTATCTCGTACTCGCACATAGTTTGCGCCTAAAATATATTATTTTCAGAATATACATTCTTACTTTCTGATACCTGACACGAACAAGGCGAGATCAGCACAAGATCAACGACTTTTCGGTATCTTCGAAGTTCAAAGCTGCAATTTCGCTAACTTCTTGATTTCAGTTTGCTAGTCTACTATATAAAAATAAGTCGGGTTTTCCTTCCTGACGCTATAACTCCAGAACGCACGAACCGATTTCCACGGTTTTGCATTCGTTGGAAAGGTCTCGGGCTCCGTGAGGTTTATAGCAAAGAAAATTTATAAAATTTAACGCGGGTAACACCGCGGGGCACAGCTAGTTTCTATAAAAATCCTATAAATAACAAGCCAATAAAACTGCTTTAGGCCGATCCAAGCTTCTAAGCTAGGATTTTCTGGGTTGAAGATGATAGCGCTAGGCCCTCGAGTCAGACTCTTTCAACTTAATACTACTAGGAGAAGATGATTTGAAAGACATGCATCGTATAAAAGTTGCAAAAATGTCAAAACAAGCACTAAAGCTCATAGATCTTAAGTTTTTAGGTCACAACAAGATCTTTGGTGGGGTAAAAGTCTTGCCGCTGAAGATTTTCTCAGCGATCCGTTTAACAAACTTTGCTTTATAGATAAGACGGGCTTCCCCCCTGTCATGGATAACTCGTTTCCTTGATATAAAAACTTGTAAAATAAATTGCTCTTGAAGCAACAAGACTTAAAAGTAGTGTTTTGTGCATGTGAAACTTGGAATTACCTCGATGTTCAAGCTCCACTGTTTCAATACTGGACACTGTACACATGCACACTGTACTATGAATAATTAGTAATTAATTTAAGTTTTTAAGTACCTTCATATGTTAATCAGCAAAATTTTAATTAATTTTAATAAATTTTAATTAAAATAAATAATAGCAATTTGAATAACATAACTAACAACAGAAAAATACAATTTAATTAATTTATATATAACACTTAACAGCGAGGGCGTTTGACGCCCTGGACAGTGTGGTGGTTTTATAAGCATTAAGGGTGCTATTAGTGACAAGTACCCATTATAATAAGTACAAGACTTACTTATTATGTCAAAGAGCAATTATAGACTATTTTGTGCACCCTATCGCGTGTTTATTACCGCGTAGCTGTAGGTAATTATTTCAAAAACAGGGCTGAGTTACAATACTGTTAGATATTATTACCGTGGTCAAACTATTTCTCTGAATCAAGGCCACAGGTCAAAATGCCCAGGAGGCTGACAGCATTGCCACGTTAAATACACATGCTTATTCTTTGGCCAAAGAAAAGGCAAGCGTTATGAAATTTGACGATTACGAGTACAAGCGCTCGGACCCCCAATCGTTTCATCTCCAAACTGTTCAAATATGACGTATGTATAATTATTCCCAAATATTAAGCTTCGTATTTAAATGTAAGTATTTAATTAAAAAACGAGAATATAATAATTAGAGATGAATGTATAAAAAAGCCAAATGTACAAATTGTAATTTATGTCCATATGGACTGTAACGTCCGAAATATACTTTAATATTTAACTTTTATATTCATTACGAATTTCTATATTCAGAACTGTTTTCATTACGAATGATAATAAGTCAAAGAAATACATTTATCTGTGTGCAATTCTCTCCCTAGCAATTCGTATATCGTTAATCAAATCAAGTGTTAAATGATCCGATTGCGGTGAGGGGGCTGACATCAAGACATTTCCCTGTTGTTCCGACTTACTGATGAATTAACTCAACATTTTTCTTCATTATAAATGAATTGAGTTGCTAACAAACACAATTTGTCATAATTTTGAATTGTTATGAATAATAATGTGTTAATTTACTTAATCAAATCGTAAGGTTGTTAAATTTAATATCTAACATCTAATTCATCATCATCATATCAGCCCAAAGTCCTCCTTACGCCCCATAATAATAATATTTCCAATAATTAAATAAAAAAAAATTATATCATTATTATAGCAATGCAAAACGAAAATCTAATCTCAAAAGGTCTCAAGGGAATCCTAAATTTGATATGCCCGTGTGTATCGTTCGTAGCTTACCGCAGAGCGCCTACCCCGGATTGGTAGATGTTGCTGGTTCGATACCCGCCGGATGATTAAATTTATGACTTCCCATTTTTGATATTAAATAATTTGTAAATCGCTACATGCATACTCCATCAAGAATCGTTTTTATAAATACAAACTATCTATATGTGTTGTTATTTATTTTTATTTATATCATTAGTTCCACCATTTTACGAACAAACCTATAAATTATTGTGGCCTTCAATTTTATTATATTTCAACGAAGTACACCAAGTACCTAAAACCTGTATAAGAAGGAGAAGCTTAATACATACATACATTGACAGACGCTTATTTCCCAGAGGGGTAGGCAGAGACAACGAATTTCCATTTGTCACGCACGATCACCTCCTGCACACCTCTTTGGCGACGTACTGTTATTAAATTCTTTATTCATGCTCGCTGGTTTAGATTAAAATATAAAACTTAAAGAAATCCAAAATAAATCTTTGTGTCACATGATAATTTATTTTGAACCGGCAACAACCGCACAAGAGAAGGAAGTTATATTTTGTATATGTATGTCATGCAATTTCTCTGTTGTTTAGGAACCGATTTTAATAATTATGTTCCTAACGGTAGAAAGCAAAGTAAAAACCATTTTTTTAAACAGTTATTATTAATAACTAGCTGGTGCCCACGACTTCGTCCGCGACAATTTTTAATGATTACCAATGTAACTACTTACTTCTAGCTTAATCTAAAAAAAAATACTTTTAAAAGAAATAAGCAATATAAATTTAAGAAAACCTAACCTATGAAGAACCTAGTTAAGAAATAAACTAAAGACTACTTTGCTACTGTTATTTAAAAAAAAGACCCGATATCATAAACCCAAAAATATCAAAGAATACATATCAATTGTCCTTAAGTAAAGTCAGTAAGTCAAATAAAGTAATATAATAATCAACGATGCGTTAATCACCAAGGTAACTCCCATTAGCTTAGGTTGCGACCACGGCATTGATAGGTCTAATATCACATTTTGTGAACGAAACCATAGCGCGATCTAAAACGATGATTACACCATCTACTAACAAAAATGTAACGTTGTAAAGCAGTAAAATTAAGATGTGGGCATATATCTTGGGTGAGATTTAGGCGATCATCTTTTGATTCAGTTTTGGACTACCTTTTACTTCAAGCATTTATTTATTTTAACCGATATGTCAAATGAGTTCTGCGATCTGAAACGATATAAAAGCCATCGAGTTACAAAATTGTGAACTTGTAGATCAGTAAAATTAAGATGATATGTTTTGGGTGCGATCAGCACGACACGAACAATTTATACTACGCTAACTCGAATTTTGGGTCAATGACTTTTTTATCCCAATTTTATTAAATTGACGTTTTTTAATATGTTATGAAAAATACAAAAAAAAAGAAGTTACAAATCTTATAAAACGCTAAATCTTTACTTAGACGACAACAAACACAACATTTTAAGCAATAAGAAACGAATTTCTCTATATATTAAGTTAGCGGACATTTTTGGTGTTGACCTATTGAATCAGTTATGGATTACCTTTTTTAACAACAAATTATTCCCTTGATTGCTTTATTTTTAACTGAAATAACAATTTACATGCTTTTAACTCCAAAAAAAAAACAGTTTTTCATACAAACTTACATCCCCTATTTTAGTCGTCTTTAGGGGTGGAATTTCCAATGATTATATTTATAATGATTAAATGAAAGGTGAAATACCAATTTTCATGCGTTTACCTTAAAAAATGTCACATTTTTCATACAAACTTCCATCCCCTATTTGTCACACTAAAGGGCTGGAATTCCCAAAAATCCTGAAATACATATTTTTAAATGAAAGGTCAAATACCAATTTTCATGAGTTGACCTTAAAAAATGTCACATTTTTCATACAAACATCCCCTATTTGTCACCCTACGTGGTAGAATTCTCGGAAATCCTGAAACACATACTTTTAATTTTTAACTGTAATGCTAAATACCAATTTTCATGCGTTTAACTTAAAACTTGTTGGCACTGTTTTCATATAAACTTACATCCCCAATTTTACGACCTTGGGGGTGGAATATTCAAAAATCCTGAAATATATATTTTAATTTTTAACGGCAAGTCTATATACTAAAGCCTTTAACATCAAAATTAAGCACTTTCATAAAATATTTCATCCCTTATTTTAGTCCCTTAGGGTGGTATTTTCAAAAACCCTTCTTCAGTGGATGCCTACGTCATAAAAGGTAACTACTGTCAAAATTCAAGTCCTAACTGCAGCCGTTTAGACTGTGCGTTGATATGTAAGTCAGGCAGTATAAAATTATATCCCCTATTTTCCGCCCTTGGGGGTGTAATTTCCAAAAATCCTGAAGTAAATGCTATATATTTTTAACAGAAAGGCCAAATACTCATTTTCATGCGTTTAACTTCAAAAATATCGCATGTTTCATACAAACTTACATCCCCTATTTTATGACCTTCGGGGTGGAATTTTCAAAAATCCTGAAACATATATTTTTTATTTTTAACTAAAATGCCAAATGCTAATTTTCATGCGTTTAACTTAAAAATTGGGACTATTTTCGTACAAACTTACATCTCCTATTTTTTGCCCTTGGGGGTGAAATTTCCGAAAATCCTGAAACACATATTTTTTATTTTTTATTGCAAGGCCAAATACCAACTTTCATTCCTCTAACTTCAAAAACGGCAAAGTTTCATACTAACTTCGCACCCCCGTTTTACCCCCTTAGGGGTCGAATTTCGAAAAATCCTTCCTTATTCCTTGTCTACATTATAAGGAAAACATCTGTGCAAAATTTCAGCTTTCTAGGGCCAAGGGTTTGGGCTGGGCGTTGATGAGTCAGTCAGTCAGTCAGGACTTCTCTTTTTATTTATACAGATAGACCACTACATAATATACCATTGAAATATATTTTTTCTGCTAGCATCACCTCAACACTATTAATATCACTTTTTAAAACGAAAAATATCACATCAGCCTTTAGTATCGATTACAATTATTATAATATATATCACTAGCTGTGCCCTGCGGTTTTAGCCGCGTTAATTTATAAATTATCACAGCTCCTCCCCCGTAGGTGATAGCGTGATAATATGAAGCCTATATGTTGACCCGACCTCTTTTCAAAATTTGAAGTAAATCCATGCAGTACTTTTTGAGTTTAGCCCGGACAGTTACACACTACAGACAGTACACAGTAACAGACAAACAGACAAAAACTATAAAAACTATATTTTTGGCTTCGATATCGATAATAGACCACGACGCAAGTATCCTTTTTAAAAAATATTGAATGTACAGTTTCGACTTTACTACGATTTTATTATATGTATAGATAAGATATTAAATTATAAAAGCTACATGCAGTATTAAAGACATATCAAATTATGATTGTTTTGTTTTACCCATTCAGAATAGTCCTTTTGTTCGTCATATTATGAAAAATGAAGCTTGTGCTTTAAGGAAGCTTGCATTATAAAATTCACTTCATAAGAATACTATTATACAGTGTGCCTTACTATTGATTATTGTAATTTATATCATACTAGCTGTGCCCCGCGGTTTTACCCGCATTAAACTTTATAAAATTGTTAATCCAGGGTGTCAGCTAACTCCATACCAATTTTTATTAAAATCCTCCAGCCGTTTGGACGTGAAGAAGTAATAAACATACACACTCACACAGTCACACACTCACAAACTTTCGCATTCATAATATTAGTAGGATTAAATTGTAATAGCTACATGTAAAGCAGTATTAAAGACAGACTAAATAATGATTGTTTTGTTTCGCCTGATTCAGAATAGCCATCATTCATCATCATGTGTATTATAGAAAAATTAACACTTTAAGGTAACATGCAATATAAAATTCACTTCATAAAAATACTACAATATATTATTATATTATATTAATATATTAATATATTACTATTGACTCACTTATTTCTATGAATAGAATAATTTATATCAGCCACATAATAATAAGAATAATTTCAACATTTTAAATAAAAAATAAATACACTTTGGCAGCTACTCCAATCTCAAACATAAATATAAGTTTAGTTACATATCTGCTGTGACCACAAAGTCAAACATTCACGACAACATTAAATCAGAATATCAGATAATCACAAATACGTGGTATTTCATCCACCTCAAATGCTCAGAAAGGAGACGGTGCATGCCAAGCTTGGTACGTTGGCTTCTCGAATAGTTGAATAGCCTATCTACCCCAACCTACGTTAAACCGCAGTCTTCTTGTTGACAATGTTAGTCTTGCGAACATTTAGACTATGTGAATTATCCTTTAACCGCGAGCGGAGCATAAATTTATTGACACCGCTTCTATTAGAGGAATTCGATGCTATGGGCTGAATAATACGAAACTATTTTCAATGTCTATACGTACATAACAAAGCGTAAATCGGAAATTCTTCGGTATAGTTGCTTATCAAGGACTTTTTCAATACATTCTCCTTGCTCAACATGAGCTGAAAGAAAATAAATAATTGGAAATCTAAAGTGAAACATTAAACCTCGCCTCTAAAAAGCCTTGTCATAAGAAATTGGGCGGAACAAATTTAAAAGGCATCGTGGCTTTTGAATTTAGAAAATCTGTTTAAAAGGAAGGGTTGAAGGTTGACCACGAAATTTTACATAAAATTTTACCAAAAATCCCAAACCACTTAGCGGTGAGGCGTAGAGCACGTTTAATGCACTGTACAAGGTACATTAGTATTCTCGTCTATTGTCTTCCTTTTTCAAATGGACAGATGCTGTTGGCCTCTTCCGGCCTTTATAGCATCACGGGGCTTAAGCAGGCGAGCACTTAAGGCGCTCAGCCTGTAAAAAGCAAGGAAAGTAACAAGATGTCTAATGGTAGCTTGAGGGACGTAAGCTCACAACTTTTGCGTCGAAAACAGTGCAAGAAATGATTGTTTTTCATTATTTTTGTCACGTGGTTTAGTAATTAATTGTGACATTATAGGAACTATAAAATCGTTATGAACTGTAATATATAACATAATAAAGTTATATAATATAACTATTTTAAATGAGGACAGGGTGACATTTCATAGTTTTAAATAAGGCTGTAGATTTTATTAAAAAAACTATGTTGAATAAAAAAACCACGAATTTGATCAACGTAAATACGGATGTGGAGATAATTGGTTATGGTTTAATGTACATTGTTGACGAAATGTTTAGTTCTGGACCCAATTAAAACTACCTTAATTATTTAATAAACTATTTGTTTAAATTAACGTTAGAGAACTGGGTATGTTCAATGTCATAATTACGCAAAATATGATATGGTACTGCATAGAGCTGTCAGAGAACAAACCAAAGACACTTACAGTTTGGACTCAGAGAGACCCTGAAAAGGAATTACCATAGCCGAGACTGTCTCGATCTCCAAGCATACATGAGAAAACGAATACTACTAACTTGATTTTTACCATACCAGACGTATTTATTTTTGGGCAGTTTTAAATAGGCGTATTCTTAATATTGGTAGGTTTATCATTAAATACGAAACAGTTGGGCATCGCCGTGGCAGATGTCTGTCAATCTGTCACATATTATATACGCCACCATACGGTCTGGTCTTAGAATCGAGAGAGGTAAATGTTGAAAATATTTGTAGAACTGATTGGCTCTATAGATATTCCTCTTAGGCCTTTGACAATCTGGAACATCTACTGCAACAAAATGTAATTTGTAAGGTGAAAGTACTTCGTGTTATGATGACCAGAATTAACATGTAGGGTTACTCAAGTCAAAGCCAGAAAACGCGATATCATTCGAACCCCAAAACATTTGATATTGCTTGCTTCTGAAACCGAACTAGTTAAAATAAATTCTGAGAAGCTTTAATTAACAACTTGGATGGATTAAGGTATTGTTGTTTTGCAACAAAAGCCTAACATTACAATATCACTTACCTTTCTAATAAAATCTAATACTTACCGACCTAATTCTGTAAAAGACTACTCGCATCGCCAGTAACCATATTTTGTTCATAGGTAACATTATAAGAGGAAGTTGATATTAATAAAGTTCCATCGTATCAGGCATGCATTTATGCAGTACCATAAATATCGACTCACAGTGGCTTTTAATAGCACGTACACAAACTTTTATTGAATTCGCTCAATATATTTTGGCATTGGCGCAAATACGATGGTTGTTGAATTAAATAATGAAAAGGCAGTTTCCCACAGGTTTTAAACGGGTGAATGGCAAAGAGCCAACGTTTGTGTTCCATATACATATATATCTACCAATAGACACCAATAGACATATTTTTAGTCAGGAGCAGATGGTGTCATTGTGGTCCGGATTGTGCTGTTACAAATTGTCTGTAGATTTCCAATAAGTAGGAAGTAGGTACCAGCTGTGACAATCGAGGACACAGGTAAGTATTGTTATAAGATTAAAGTTTGTAGTGGATTTTTAATCGCGATATTTGTTACTGTCAGACTAAAAGATTAACTAGATTTCACCCAGCTATTGGCCTTTGATTATCATCATCATTATATCAGATGGAAGACGCCCACTGCTGGACAAAGGCCTCCCTCAAAGAACTCCAGTTGCCAGCTTTGCGCTACCCTCATCCAGCAGCTTCCAGATAGATATTATTATCAAGTGACATGTGACATTGGCAACATAATATTTATTTGCTAGAGCCCATGCTCGCTTCTATTGTACGGTGAAGCTGCCTACTAAGATAACAGTAAAAAGTCATTGTAAAAAAAATACGTAAGCTGTGAATAAATAAAGTAGATATAGAATTCTATTCTGATGCGAAGAGCCCCGGGAACGCGGGTGTGCTGCGCGGGTTCCCCCTTTTGCGCCATGTCCCAGGTGTTAGGGACACATACCCTGAGAAGGCTCTGGGTTCCCTCCCCTATTGCCGACTCCTGCCAGTCCAGCGACTGCGACACAAGAAAAACGCTACTTTCCCGGAGCTGCTTGCACGTGGCGATAGTAGAGGACAGTTCTCAAACTACCACCGCAGTCCCGAGGGAAGTTGGGCTACCGGCTGCTACCACAGCGCCGACGCCTCCTCCGTACAAGCGGGAATGGCTCGCTCCCATCACTTAGCGGCCTCCTTCTGGAGCATAGCTGCATCACAGAAGGAGACCACGGCATTTCATGTGGTGGAGGCATAAACGAATGCCGGGCGCGATAGGTCTCGCCCGATCACAGCGTCCAGGATTCGCCTCTCGACCCAGGCCAAGGACTTCTAGAGCCCAGGTCGCTTCCGCAGTGGTGACATATTATATTATTATTGTCCCTACATATTAATATGTCGCCGCTTCTCGGCCAATCCGGTACAGATACCCACCGAAACCTCCTGTGAGCACCTGAGTCAGTTTGTAGGTGGCGCACCGCCGCGCCACGTCCCTCCATCCCTGGGTGGAACGAAATTCAATACCACCCCAACTAGGCGTTCATCATTTTATTATAAACCTGCAAATAATCAGGCAGTAATTGTATTATTATTGACCGCAATAAATTAAACCTCAATTTGCTTCGAGCAAATTGTCATCATTCAAAATTTCAGAAGCAAGAATATAATAAAACATAATTAATTATATTCATGTTTTATACATTCGCAATTTAATATGAATCAATATAAATATTATAACCTGACTACCGAATCTTATAACATAAAGGGGTCAGAAGAGTGTCAAACTATTCTGACCGATCTACCTGATCTGAATTGATAGTTTATTGAGATATGCTTTTGTTATATAAATTATTTTTATATTTTCAGATATGGACTTATGTACAAATTATGATGTTGAGCCGTTTATACTTATTTTCTTGTATATAATAAACCTATAAAAATACATATATTTTTTTAATTGGACTTGAATTTATATTTTTTATATTTTTACTATCGATTTGATTGGACTACAATTACTCCTTCGTACCTTCTCATGTTACTCAGGTTCGGGTATCGACTCTTAGTATTAGATAAATATATTAATCACAATTTGTATGATAGATAAATCACCGATATATGTGAATAAACAACATTTCATAAAATGTATATTCCATGGAAATTATTGTGAATATTCCGCAATCTGCTAAATAATGCGAGCGAGTATTCAACAGCCTTTGGGAATTCATTACGTTATGATATGATGGGATAGCATTTGTATGGATTTCATAATGGGAAATTAAGAGTATTTGCAGACCTGGCTCTTGGACTATCCATACCAAACTTTTCTTTGAGTAGTCGATATAAAGGTAATTATGATACTAATTACTATGCAATAGATCCCCCATCCTGGCTTTGCACTTACTACAGTTTACAGTTACAGCACCTACTTTCTTCTGTCAGGACTGTGAGTGAGTTATACACAAATTGTATTAGTTCATTCCAACTACATATACGTGATTGGATTGTGTTTCTATCGGCATATACATATGTATATTTTTTTCTTTTATGTATAAAACTTTATTATTAAACACCAATAACAAGTCATATATTTAAAACATTAGTTTTAATGACAGGCCGGTTGGCGTGGTTAGTAAATGCTTGCCTTTCAGGCCGCTGATCGTGGGTTTGATTCCAACCCAGGACATTTATTTGTATGCATGAACATGTCTCTCTGTCTCTTTGTCCTGAGTCTGGGTATAATTATCAATATATTATAATAAGTATGTATTTACAAAAAAAGTAGTGTATGTAATATAGCACTTATTTGATAACCATAGTATAAGCTCTGCTTAGTTAGGGGCCGTGTCTGAATAATGTCGTACGATATTATTATTATTTTTTTAACTAGAACCATATATCTACTTCAGTCTTTTATTGGCCACTGTCAACTTGTGTTTCAAAACTGTCCTACGTCGACATATCAAACTAAAAGCATGACCTATCTACGAGGCGCATGTACCGTATGCTAAATCTATAGGGACCACTAATTATGTTATAAAGCAGTTTTTTTCAACCTTTTTCATGATGCAGCCTCTTTAGTATGAAAAAATATTATCGCGACCCCCCTACCCGTTTTTTTACCCGCTTTTTTTCCATGTCTTTTCATCATCACGTCAGCCAAAGTATAATATGTTTCCTGAAGCTACGCAAAATATGAATATCTATTGGGAAAAGAAATGTATTTATGAAAAAGAAAGAAATGTATTATTGCTATTTGTTGTGACGGAGCAAAAGCCATGACTGGTGTGAACAGTGGTATTATTGCTAGACTGGAAGAACAAATGCGAAAGCCTATTGACGCAAAGCTTTCTCTATCGCCACGCTCTTGCGGGCAAAATCATGCCACAGGCATACAGTCAAGTTCTAAATATTATTATAAAAATGGTAAATTTTATTAAAGAACTTCCCTATAGAAGCTTCGCGATCCACAGGTTGAAAAACACTGATATAAAGGATAATGATTTTCATTTGGACACCGAAGAAATTGCTTATTTATAAATCTTAATGCTGATTTTGAGAGTATAATATGATTTAATGATTTGAAGATGCTCATACTTACTTACTTATCGTATGGGCAGTGATTATCCTAGTGTCAGAGTTGTTTAAGCAATAGCAATTGTTGCCTAATGACTACAACCGGGACCGAAAGCTTAACGTGCCCTTCAAAGCACGGAGACGCTCAGAAAATCACTTTGGTAGTCACCCATCTATGAACTGGCTGCGATTCTATCTGCTTAACCTAGCCAATAACTTACAGATTGGTAAGAGCATCTAACTAAGAGCGCCTCATCATCATATACATATACAACATCGTCTGATGGTCGAAAAAATTACACAAAATGTCCAGCATGTTAGAAATTTTGTAGCTTGCGGATCATTTAAAATTGTAAAGTGCCACAAGCCATATTGATATCTCAAAACAAAGATTAGATGAGGTTGTTACCTCATCTATTTACAAGCAATGTCAAGGTCGAGGTGTATCCCTTGATGTGTCAAGGGATACTCCTTGATCTGGAATGTGTCTTTATTGCTTAGGTCGTAAGGATGATATTTATCACAAATCAATACATGGCGTCAGCTATATATCTAAAAGTACACAACCCTATTAATTCGTGTGTTGCCATGCCTCGCTTCAATTTTTCACTTTCCACATTTGACGCTTCGCATTCGAACATTATCCATTATCCGGACAAACAACTTGGCAACTGTACACAACATACTCTATGCCATTTATTAGCCGTCATAAATTGCTTTTACGGGTTTACTCAGTTTCAATTAACGTAGACTATTGGGGTTACACTGACGCAAAGTTAGCAAGTCGATTGGAGTTGTCAAAATAAGTAACCAAAGTAATATATCATCACGTATATATTTCCCGAAGGGGTTAGCAGAAGTGATCCAATGTGTCTACATATTACTAGTTAGTAAAACTGTATGGAAACTAACTAAATATATGAAATGTTGAGGCAAGTTTGCTTATTGCAAAACAATATACCGATGTAATTTACAATTGGACAAAAGAAATACATGCCTACATGTTACTCTTAATAAAAGTCAAAATACTCTGGTAGAATTTTAAATACATGTTATGTGAATAGTTTGATCTATAAACAATCCTTCAATATAGTGCCTGTGAGTAAAAAGCATCAGTCATTAACATACTGTGTTATATTCGCTACCCCAAATAAATCTCGGATCGCCAAATGGGCATTTACATCCTGTGCCACAAACTTGCCTCAAAAACGCCCACTATTAAAAACAACGGAGATCATTAGACAGCTTATAAATAATTAATTTAATTTAATTTTTTTTTACATACTCTTTCTGTCACCGCCGAATTGGTGAATTGGATTTTTTAAGTTAATAATGAAATCATAATGCAACCACTTTATTGGTTTGTGAAACTGTCGTACTTTAAATATCATACTTGCCGAGGGTACAAACTCGAACGTACCGCGAACAACATCGTCCTCCATAATCTAAGGGGCATATTAACGATAGGAATGCAAACCTCAGTTTTATGTTCGATCAGGGAGGTATTGTATGCCCGCCTAATGCATCTATGCGTTAGTAACCGCCCTGAGTCGAAGTCCCAACTTCAAAGAGGGTGCCCAATGGCGCGGGTTAAATTTTGAGCCCTCGCTCATCTCTGTTGTCGAGTGAAGCAGTAAAAGCATTTAGGACTAACAACAAAAGTCAGTCATTACCAACCTTGTGTATTTTAATCCTGTTGGCAAATGCTTGCTTTTCACGCGGTCATGGGTTCGATTACCACCCAGGACATATATGTATTTGTGTGCATGATCATGTCTGTTTGTCCTGAGTCTGGGTGTAATTTATCTATATAAGTAAATATTAACTGGGATCACTGGGAACTGGGATCTAAGGGAAGATCTTTACAATGATAACACACGTAGATAGATAGATTAACTCTTTATTGTACACCAATATTAAAATGATACAGTACAGGAGCATGCAATACAAGAGTCTACTATATATACTAAATACATACATACTATATACATACATACAAACTATATACATACATACATACCTATAATGGATAGAAACTTACAAATTACAATATTACTTGTTCTATCAATGTATCCTATAGTGATGGGTAGTAATCCTTTACACTTTGCTGGAACTTGTGTAAACTTTGTGCTTGGCGCACTGTAATTGGCAGCGCATTCCACAAACGAACACTCTGAACAGCGAAGGATTTATCAAGGAAAGTTGTAGAATGTGCTGGCATTTTTAACTTAAGATTTTCCAATGATCGCAAAACTCTCGAACTATTAAACACCAATCACTTATTTTATTAAATAATAATAAACTAGTTTTTACAATGTATTCTTTAGCACTTCGTTTTGGTAACTGTTGACAAACATCTATTCTAACTTTAAAACCTATGTCCAGCTCTTTAACTAGAATGACCAGTTTGCTATTTTCTTAAAAGAGATTTTATTCTACAGGGGGGCAGGTAATATCATTACAATATTTACGAAAGAAAAGTAGTATATGTAGTATATCAGTTATCTGGTTTCCATAGTACAAGCTCTGCTTAGTTTGGGATCAGATGGCCGTGTGTGACCGAGTATATTACTATTACTCAATGGAAAGCAAAAAAGCAATTCGATAGCAATCGTTTGTATAGACTATTCCCTACTAACATACATCGTATATAGTGAATGCATCGAATATCGAAGCATAAGGATCAATATGTAATGACATATTGATGCTTATGCTTCGAAGCTAGTGATATAACCCGTCAAGTTTCTATTGACAGAGACGATTGACTAATAGTCTTTGTAATATGTCGTCCCATATTAGCATTTTACTTTATTTTTATACTAGCTGTGACCCGCGGTTTTCCCCGCGTTAAACTATATAAATTATCACAGCCAAGCCCGTAAGTTATAGCGTGATAATATGTACCCTATATGTTGAACCGACCTCTTAGTATATGCATGCAAAATTTAAAGTAAATCCATGCAGTACTTTTTCATTTTAGCCCGGACATACATACAGACAAACAGACAAAAATTCTAAAAACTATATTTTTGGCTAAGATATCGACTGTAGATCACGACCCAAGTATCCTTTTAAAAAATATTCAATTCCTACGATTTTATTACAGATATAGATTCTTTTTTCGTCATAATTTTCAAAGTACTAGAGTTATATAACATTGAACATTTTCTATGAAGTCAATACTACATTAATTAATTATAATAGGAGTAGTATATATAACAAAGATGTGTGGTGACGGTGGCGAATATCGGACAGAATATTATCACCCCGTGAGGGGCGTAGAAGTGGACCCAAGGGAATATAGAGACCGGGCAGCGGCGTCTCTTTGAGCACTATGACCATTATACTGCAATTGCCAACCCGTCTGACAAACGTGGCGATTATGGCATATCTCCCCAAAATATTTTGTGGGGGAGGCTTTAGTCCAACAGTGGTCTTTTTACAGCTGTTATGAAGATGATGATGATGAATAGTATATAATAATAACAATATTATATAATAATAATAATTTACTTCTATTCTTCACTCTTATATTATAAAGGCGAAAGTTTGTGAGTGTGTATGTTTGTTACTTCTTCACGTCTAAACGGCTGGAGCGTATTTAATAAAATTTGGTATTGAGTTAGCTGACACCTTGGATTAACACATAGGCTATAATTTATACAGAGTAATAATTTATACAAAGTAAGGCACAGCTAATCTATACATATAATAAAATCGTAGGAAAGTCAAAACTGTACATTGAATATTTTTTAAAAAGGATACGTGTGGCGTGATCTACTATCAATATCGAATCTAACAATATACCTAGTTAATAGAATTTTTGTCGGTATGTATGTCCGGGCTAAACTCAAAAAGTACTGAATGGATTTACTTCAAATTTTGCATGAATATTACTAAGAGGTCGGGTCAACATATAGGCTACATAATATCACGCTATTACCTACGGTGGAGGAGCTGTGATAATTTATAAAGTTTAACGCGGGCTAAACCGCGGGGCACAACTAGTTAAATATAAGCATGGTATTGTTCGTTGTATTCTAGGAAATTTGTCTATTGTTACGAATATGGGCTGTAATATGAAGCCTCGTCATACATATTATAACAGTGGATTTATGTGCATGGTCAAAACGGAGCACGGCAATCAAGCGGACGAGTACGAGCGTACAAGGGTAAATTGCAAAATTTAAGCACACATCGTTATTTAATTGTTCTCTGTTCTAATTTTAAGATGACATCCTTTCCGCACACCGCTTGGCCGGAACACTGCAAGCTTCGAGCAACTGTCTATGTACCTGTGTGACTATTTGTCTTTGGCATTGTAGATCCCAAACGAATAGACCGATTTCAATACAGATTATGGCACCTGAAAAGTTTAGTTGAGGTGGCTATGAGTTTATTCAAATTGCAAATACAGCAAAAATACAAGCAAACAATACGAGTAGAAAAAATAAATAAATCAAAACTCATTGTAAGTTACAAATGGTTCAATCTAAGCATAATTTTATTGTGTACCGCTAGCAATTGAGATGTCTCACAATTAACAATAAATATCAAACAAAAAGGAATAAATTGAAAAGCACTTGCTGGAGTTTTAACCTAAAAGTAACACTGAGTGGGTTGGAGGGCTTTCGCCAAACCACGTTCAATTACTAATAATAGGTCTTTACCTATGAAATTGCCGTTTTGTATGAAAAAATTTAAACGAATTTTTTTCATGAATTTTTTTATTTGTATTAATCGAAGTAATCACCCATGCAATCAATGCATCTTTGCCATCGCAGTGGCAGTTTATTGATGCCCTTCTTAAAGAAATCAGCTGGACGGGAGGCAACAAATTCTTCAAAGGCATTTTGTACTGCCTCTCGGGTATTGAATTTTTTTCCCGCCAAGAAGTTATCCAAATTCTGGAAAAAGTAGTAGTCTGTAGGCGCAAGGTCTGGTGAGTAGGGCGGATGACGGAGAGCTTCCAACCCCAGTTCTTGCAACTTGGAGACCGTCTGCTGTGCAGTATGAGGTCGCGCGTTGTCGTGCAGGAGCAGCGGAGACGAGCGATTGACCAATGCTGGTTGGAGATGCGCCAGCTTCTCCATCATTGTGCTCAGTTCTTCACAGTACACATCTGCAGTAATGCTCACCCCGTTTGGTAAGAAGCTGTGATGAATCACACCGGCGCTAGAGCACCAAACAGTGACCATCACTTTTCTAGGGGTAAGTTTTCGTTTAGGGCATTGTTTAGGTGCTGAACCAGGATCCAACCAACTTGCTGAGCGCTTGCGGTTATCAAACAGAATCCATTTTTCATCGCAGGTAACAATGCGGTTCAAAATTCCTTCATTTGTGTGTCTGTTGAGCAGTGCAAGGCACGTCTCGACGCGTACTTCGCGCTGGCGATCATTGAGTTCGTGGGGCACCCATTTGTCAAGCTTTTTTACCTTGCCAATTTGACGCAAATGGACCAATATTGTTTTGACGCTAACGTCGAAAGCTGCTGCTAATTCAGCCGTAGATTGTGTATCATCAGCTTCCACAACCGCCTTTAATTCGTCATTGTCGACCAAAGTCTTCGGACGACCGCGAGGTTCATTTTTCAGGTCGAAATTTCCAGAACGGAAGCGAGCAAACCAATAACAGGTGGTGCGTTGGTTTGTAGTGTTAGCTCCGTAAACGTCGGTGATGTTGCGTGCCGCTTGTGCCGCGTTGCTGCCACGACGGTACTCATATTCCATAATTACTCGAATTTTTAACGTATCCATGATGACGAAAAAGATTGAAATGCGATGAAAATGTAACACTAATCAATAAAGAAATGACTACTTTTGGAAAAAAGAATCCATGTTTTTAAAATAAAATTAATTTGAAATTAGAATTCTTAGCCAAACAAAAATTATTTTGATTTGAAATGGCCAGTACTGCAGAACGGCAATTTCATAGGTAAAGACCTAATATTAAAATAATCGACTTAATTGACTGGTGTGACTGGAGTGCTCTTGGAACATCCCTAATGCGCGTTACATTCTTTTGGTCTGTGTCACGAGCAGATCATTCGGATGCATTCTATAGTATTTCCGTCTATAAAAAACCGGCGAAGTGCGAGTCGGACTCGCACATGAAGGGTTCCTTAGCAGCAAGTATTTCAGTTGATTAAATGAAAGCAAGTGCGGTTTACGATTTATGACGTATTAAAAAAAATCTACTTGCTAGATCTCGTTCTAACCACATTTCGTTGTTAGTTTGCATGGTAATGTACATCATATATTTGATTTTGTTTTATCATTCTCTTATTTTAGAAAATACAGGGAGGACATTCATTTTACCACTTTGGAAGTGTCTCTCGCGCAAACTATTCCGTTTAGAAAAACATGATATTAGAAACCTCAATATGATTTCTGAAGACAACACATGTAAGCGATGAAAAAAAATTTTTTGAGTTTCAGTTCTATGTATGGGGCCCCCCTCAAAATTATTGTTCTTTTTCTATGTTTGTGTAAAAATCTTAATGCGGTTCACCGAATACATCTACTTACCAAATTTCAACAGTACAGTTGTTATAGTTTCGGAAATAAGTGACTGTGACATACGGTGGACAGACAGACAGACAGACATGACGAATCTATAAGGGTTCCGTTTTTTATCATTTGGCTACGGAACCCTAAAAACGACACGCCGAAAAAGACGTAAATCCGGTTTATGTAAGGGGCATTGTTTTAAATCATTGCGACGCAATAGAGACAATACCTAAACATAACGATGAAATTATATACATATATAGCGACGATAAAATTGATGGAGTAAAGAATCGCACTATGCTTTTAAAAATTCAGCCATTATATTTTGTGATATAAATAAAACTCTACACACAATGAAATGTCGAGCAACACTCTGCAATTATTATATGTAAAAACAAAATAAAAATTGTGTCAAATAAAAATATAAAACTACCTTTGACAACTGCACAGTGAAAAATGAAATAGAAAAATAAACGTTGATTTTAGGATGTTCCCGGAATAGTGAAAAATATCCAGTATTTTACTCTATTCATAACACAATACATGGTCTGTGCTATAAATTGGAAATTAAAATAAAACACATGGGTGGCCTTGTTATTCTTTCTGAGTCGGAATCCACACGGCTATATATATTTAATCTAATATTGCTACTGGGTACCACAGCTACGATCGATGCACAGAAAGCGAGGGCAACCGTATGGCGAGATAAATTTTCTCCTCCTCTGTTTGTCTCGCCAAAGGAAAAATTACCTCCGGGATATAATTTGCCATGGCCAACCTGGAGGACTCTTAATAGACTACGTACCCAGGTTGGTAGATCCAAAGAAAACATGTGCAAATGGGGTTACATTCCCACATCACAAAACATCTGCGAGTGCGGCGTGTCACCCCAAAGTATGGCTCATTTATCTGATTGTCCTTCTTGTCCAGTCTCTTGTTCCCTTCAGGACTTGTATGACGCTTCAGCCGGGGCAATCAGCGTTGCTCAATTTTGGCAAGACAAAATCTAATTCTTACCATCGACACGATAAGAAGAAGACTGTGTAATGTTACCCAGTGATCGTGTGTAGGGTCTCTAAAGCTGAAACCTCCGGATGTGGTAGCATTATACTTCAAAATCTAATCACAAGTTGATATAGGAAAAAAGAAGCTATTTAGCTCTGTTACTTAGTAGTCGTTGAAACAGCAAGCAACAGAAGAAGCTTCACTGGATAAGGCTATTTTTTTTTTAAAGTCAACGCCCGCACTAATGAATCTAACCCCTGTGTCGCGAGGTATTTTACAAACATATAATAGACGGACACGAATTACATCAAAACTCATTCGATCCGATGAAATGCCCGCTCCGGACCTAAACCGGAAGCGAGGCCCGCGTCGCGCATTAACGTAGAACGACAGTTGCACAAAAATCCCTAAAAATCACGATCTCTCGCCCTCTCCCCGCCAGTATCCGCCCAGAGCCGAGGTTCGAACCCCACAGGGGGTGCCCTCCGGCGCGGGTACATAGTTTGTAGTTGAATTTTGCTAGGCGGTTAGAGCCCACGCTCACCCCTACTGTCCGTTGAAGCAGTAAAACCCGAAAATAAAAATACATTATAACTTATATTATGGGTTACACAAATAGTTAGCGGACTGTCTTAGCGACACGTGTAGTCAACTTATATTATTACAATAAACCTACGCTAAAGGTGGGAGCGAAGTCATAATATTAGATACAATATAAACAATCATGTATTCTAACTCGCCAAGGAATAGTTCGCAAAAATAGTTTCGCCTTTATAAAGCCACTTTTGTTACTTACCGTAACCACGTACTGATATTAATTCCTCCCACACGCCGGTTATTGTTACTCCAGTGAGCGAAGATCTACAGTGTCGTAGGGTCCCAAGACACTTAACCGTGTAAAGAATATAATCAGAAAGAGACAAGAGAAGTTATTTTTATTAGTAGGAGAATATTACTTTTTAGGGTTCCGTAGCCAAATGGCAAAAAACGGAACCCTCATAGATTCGTCATGTCTGTCTGTCCGTCCTTATGTCACAGCCACTTTTTTCCGAAACTATAAGAGCTATACTGTTAAACTTGGTAAGTAGATGTATTCTGTGAACCGCATTAAGATTTTCACACAAAAATAGAAAAAGAATAATAATTGTGCGGGTTCCCCATACAAAGAACTGAAACTCAATTTTTTTTTCATCGTATCCATACATGTGGCGTATATATGGATAGGTCTTCAAAAATGATATTGAGGTTCCTAATATCATTTTTTTCTAAACTGAATAGTCTGCGCGAGAGACACATCTAAAGTGGAAAAATGAGAGTCCCCCCCTCCCCCTGTAACTTCTAAAATAAGAGAATGCTAAAACATGTTAACTAACAACGAAAATTGGTTTGAACGAGATCTAGTTAGTAGTTTATTTTTAATGCGTCATAAATCGTAAACCGCAATTTACCTTTCATTTAATCAACTGAAATACTTGCTGCTGCGGAGCCCTTCATGGTCGAGTCCGACTCGCACTTGGCCGGTTTTTTTAAGATAGGAAGATGAATGAATAAGCGATTCACTGATAGTTAGTTATTACTGCCGCCCAGGAACACACCGAGTGCGCAACACCACAGGTAATTAATTTGAGCTGATGACATGATTGAATGAATATAAAGTCCTAGGACATTATTTACACTCGGCCATCTGATCCCTAACTAAGCGGAGCTTGTACCGGACTTGGAAACCGGATAACTGATATACTACATATTATACTTTTCTATGGTAAATACATATATAGATAATTACGCCCAGAATCAGGACAAACATACCGTCCCCGTAGAGGGAAAATTAAATAACTCTGATTTTGTAGTTCTGAGATAAACGCGATTTAGTGTTTTTTTTTTAGTTAATGTACATTTGTAAGAAAATGTGAGACAATTTTACTGTGGGTGTTTTTATATTTTGTGGACCTGATAACCTTTTACATTATGCTTTAACAAACTGAACACTATCTTTAACTATAACTAAATAAAAAATTAAAAATCAAGTTGTTTAATTTTGCCACAACTGTTTTTATAACGTAACAACAATTAGCTACTTATTTCGGCTATTTATTTAGTTTTCCTACAACTAAATACATTTGGTAGAGTAAATTTTGGTGAAATAAATGGAGTTATTGAATTTATCAAGCACGAAATATTTTTAAACGGAAAACTTAGTGGTTTTGTACGTTATTATTACTTCGATATTTATTGGTCTCATATGAAATAAAAGCTGTATTATGATATTAATAAAGTTTTATTAAGAAATAAATAGAAAAGTAAACTAAAATTTAGAAAAAGTGTACTTATCTTGCCACAAACTTAAAAAATAAACATCATCATATCAGCCAAAAGGTCCACAGCTGGACAAAGGCCCACAATTGCCGGTCTTGCGCTATTCGCATCCAACAGTTTCCAGCGACCCGCACAAGATCATGGGTCCATCTTGTAGGGACCTGCCCACGCTGCGTCTTCCAGTTCGTGGTTACCACTCGAGAACCTTTCTGCTCTAACGGCCGTGGGTTCTACGTTCTATTGCCCACCCACTGCCATTTCAGTTTAACAATTCTTTGGGCTATGTCGGTGACTTTGGTTCGCCTGCAGATTCCGACATTTCTGATTCGATATCGCAAGAAAACTCCGAGCATAGCCCTCTCCATTGCTCTTTGGGTGTCCTTGAGCTTTCTAATAAGGCTCATAGTGAGCGACCACGTATCTGGTCTGTCATCAAGTCATCACTGGCAACACACACTGGTTGAACTTTCAACTTGAGACACTGCGGTATTGTGGACGACAAGATGTTACGTAGTTTCTCGAACGCTGCCCAGCCGAGTTGGATTCTACGATGGACCACCTTCTCGAAGTTAGAACGACCTAGTTGGATGGTCTGTCCTAGGTAAATATAGTTTTCTACAACTTCGCGTGCAGAGTCTCCAACCTTCAATTGAGTGGGGTGGGAGGTTTGGCATGATTTTCGTCTTATCCATGTTCCTTTTCAGGCCCACTTGTTGAGAAACTCTACTGAGGTTATAGAGCATTGTACTGAAATCTTCCATGGTCTCAGCCATAACTACTATATCATCGGCAAATCGTAAGTGAGTGATATACTCGCCATTGACCAGAAGCTTGAAGACATCTTCCAATGCAGCGACGAACACTTTCGGAGATGTAACATCTTCCTGTCTCACACCTCGCTGCAAGTGGATAGGTTTCGAGTTTTGGTCCTGGAGTCGCACTAACATTGTAGCGTTTTCATACAAATACTTTAACACCTCGATTTACTGGTAGTAGATTTGGCACCTTAGGAGAGACCACAGTCCAGGTTTCGATAATCTAACGCTTTCTCATATTCCACAAACGCTAAGTACAGTAACTTGCCGCAGCGTATGTATATGGTCTATGGTGCTAAAGACTTTTCGGATACCGGCTTGTTCGGGAGACTGGAAATCATCAAATGGCTCAGCAGTGTGATGGGTCAGTAATTCTTCAATAGGGTTTTGTCGCCCTTTTTGAAGGAGAGCACTACCACACTTCTGTGCCATGCTTGGGGTGTTTGATTATCTAGGAGACGGAGTTAAATAACTTCTGAAAGGCCCGTAGGATTGGTGTACCATCCGCCTTCAGAAGCTCTGCTGAAACTCCATCATCACCAAGAGCCTTGTTGTTCTTAAGTTGTCTGAGAGCCATTTTAATCTCGTACAGGCTGACGTCCGGGTATCTTCAGTGTAATGTCGGGTTGGTCGTGCTCCATCCAAGACATAACTTTTGGCAGGTGACTGCGTTGTCGTATATAACTGTCCATAGAATTCTCAATCTCTCACAGCAACTCCGGTTTAGACGTGACGATTGTCGTGCATCCTCAGTCTTCAGCTTCGTCAGTTGGGTTTGTCCAACAGACAGATCTCTTACGAACACTTTAGAGCCTTTGTTCCGCTCAATGGCTTCTTTAATACTACTTGTATTAAATTGACGCGTGTCGCGAGTCAAAGACTTTGAGATCTGTCTGTTGAGCAGCCGGTATATAGTAGCATCATCTGAGGATGTCATAACCATTTTCCGTATTACTTCAATAAGTTGCAGGGCAAAGTCTGTTTGTGTCTGGGCCTTGAAGACCTTAAACTCAGCCGTATGGACAGCTTCTACGAGCCTGTCGTAGTATGAGTCCACTTCCTCGCAGTCTGCTAGGCATTCGAAATGGTTTCGCAGTTCGAGCTGAAATGGTGGGTTTTGGACGTGGATAGGTAAAGATCGGCGCGTAGACTTTATCAGTCTGGACCTCTGGAGCTTGAAATTAGATTCAATGAGCCTCTCACCAGTCTGTGATCGCTCCCGGTTTTAACCGCATTGATCACAGAGACGTCATTAAACGTCTGTCGTCTCGTCGACAAGATAAAGTCTTTCTCATTTTTGTTTTTGCCATCGGGGCTCACCCAGGTTCATTTGCGGCGATCCAGCTTCCTGAAAAAGGAATTCATCATAAAGAGTCCCTCCTTCTCCATGTCGGCCAACATTTGGCCCCGAGGGTTCCGGTTTCCAGTCCCAAATTGCCCCACTCTCAGCAGATTTTAGGATTATCGTGGAGAGGACACGATATTCCTAAAAACTCTCTTTGGACTTCAGACAAACCTATGATATCCCAATGTAACCTGCTCAGTTCCTTCTCCAGTTCAATGATATTCTTGTCGGTCCACTGTGTGTGAGTGTTATATGTTGCCAGGGCCAGACTTTGGGGATTTTTAGCACCCCGGTTTCTTTTTCCTTATTTCCTGTTTCTATTCCTGAATTTGTTATCCCAGCGATTGTGATATTGTGTTCCATAATTCTTCTATCAGGGTGGGACTAATTGGTCAATAGGGATTTCAATAAAAGCTCAAGTTGTCATAATATTACTTGTTTCATCTTTAGAATCTCTCGACAAAATCGGGTTTATTCGTTCAAATCTCTTAACTCTTTTTTTCTTCTTAGCCAGTGAAATATTGATGTCTATGAAAGAACTAAGTTTCCTTTTTATTTTATTTTCTTCTTTTGTGTCCGGATTCCATGTAGATCCAGAATCAGAAAAAGGTTCTTCATGAAATGAGACTTGACCCTCTGATTACCTTTGATGACAACTTAATTTATTTAATTTTATTTGCCTATCATCTTATAATTAATCATTATCTAGTTGTAGAAGAAATAAATAACATCAAGTATTTATAAATTAGGTACGTTATATCAGAATTCTGAATCGCAGAATTAAATAAATAGAGTTATTTAGTTTTCCTAGAACTAAGTTATTTTTGTGAAAGAATTTATAAGTTGAGGAAAAATTCAACAACTTAAGTTATTTAATTTATTTGACATTCATCTTGTCATTGACCACAGTTATTGATTTATTTACTGAGTTATTTAGTTTTCCTTTAAAAAAATTGTGTTTGTCTGAAGATATTTATTATTCCATCTGTCATGACCTGTCTGACAAAAATGGCTATATCGTTGGAACGGAATAAGATACGAAAACGCCTGTAAGGCTCAAATATGCGGCAGGTTTTAGGTGTTTTGAAAATGGGATAAAGTCAATTTCGCCAAAATCGGAGTTATTTAATTTTCCAACTACGGGGACGATACATTTTCATGCATAGAAATGTTTGTCCTAGGTGGGAATCGAACCGACGATCTGCGGCGTGAAACAAGTATCTACCAACGCCACCGGCCCGTCAAGAATGAGGTATTTACGCAATATGGCGACGAATAAAATATAACGTAGTTTTCTACGCGGCGTACAACCTATCACTTGATACCTATATGCAATAGTTTTAAATATATTGCATTCCCGCCGCGCGACCCTACGCTGCTGGGGCGCGGCGCAAATCGCGACATTGCAGTCTTGTTTTAATAACGTTCGGAAAGATATTATGCTTATGTATGGATACTGACTTTTTAAATATGTTCTGTCTGTTCCTAGTGTAGTCTGTTGATAGAAACATAGAATAAGATGAGATAAACAAATACCTAGTACCTAGTGTTCAAGTAAATGAACACTTAGGCGCTGTTTATTAGGTAGAACGCTAAGTAATAGTCGTAGATATTCTTTTAAATTATATTTTATCCATCCTTAGTGGCTGCTAGTAAGCGTGCTGGGTTTTATTAACTTTCACTGTTGCTTGACTACATCGTATGGGCAGTGGTACCCTAGTTTCAGAGTTGTTCAAGCCGCTCAGAAGGCCTCGACTTGGCTTAACGACTGTTATCAAACCGTTGGACCACGAGCCTTATGAAGCACGGAGACGCTCAGAAATTAAACCATTTTGGTTACCCATCGTTTTTGGAACGAAGTTCCTTATCGCGCGTTGTGAAAGGGGGCTAGACGGAAAAAAATCTTACGAAAAGTTGTCACGACACTTTTGCAGCTGTGCGGCGTGCGCATGTTTCTCTGTCTCTCTCTCTCTCTCTTATAGAAAGCAAGCCAAATATTTTCATTTCTATTTCGCATTGAACAGTGTGGTGTCGCGACGATAATTTTTGTTGAGTGTATACAGGTTTTTTGTAAATAATAAGAAATAACTTCGTTCCATCCGGGTCTCCCGGGTCGGTCGGGAGGAATGTTTTCTCATGCCACCCGCAAAAAGTGTCTGCGGGTGGGTCTGTGGGACTCGCACCAAAAAATCCTAACCTGCCGTGGACTTCTCTTGGCCCCTGATGGGAGGAGCTCCGGGAACGCGGGTATGCTGCTGCGGTGCCACCCTTTTGCGCCATGCCCCAGATGGTCGGGACACGTTTGGTGGTTGGTTACCCATCTATAGACTGACTGCATGCCTAGGTGTGTAATCTCGCCGATTACTTACGGAACGGTTCTTATCAATGAGGTAATATGTGATTATGTGCACTTCATTTGAAAGTGTAAGTAGTAAATAGTAAGCGGCTCACCGGCTATACCGTTGGATCTGAAATGTAGTGTGGCAGTCATAAATTCAAAATCCACTTATTGCACTTTAAAATGATCCCAGTCTAAACTTAACTGTCTTAATTCAGTGCGAGGATTTCGTGAAAATAGATATCTAGGTACTCGTAATGTGTAGTATTATCCACTTATAATGTAAAAAAATATGGGTATCTGTGGCGAAGGATGATCTATTGCATAAGCGAAAAGCGGCTTAACATGTAGCGCAGCGGATAAGTCCATCGCCTCGATGCAACCTTAGCGGCGTGTGTGTTTCAGGTTTAAACGCCGCGCAGCAGCACAACTATTTGATTGATCCATAGTTGATCTATGTATGTCTAGGTAGGTATGTATTGTGTTAATTTCTCTTTTTTTAAAGACTACACGTGGGTGTTGTTTTAGTCATACAAAAGGATATATCAAATTCAATAAATGACGGCGTATACCGCTTTTGCTAGTAAATATTAGACAACGTTACGTATTTGATATTTATAAAATTTATATACTCGTCGAGGTAAAACCAAAGTAATCGTGTACAATGGACCCTACGGTGCTGTAAGTTGAAACCATCCTATTTCATACTAATATTATAAATGCGAAAGTTTGTGTGTATGGATGTATGGATGTTTGTTACTCTTTCACGTAAAAACTACCGAACGGAAATTGTAATCACACTAATATTATAAAGGCGAAAGTTTGTGAGTGTGTATGTTGGTTACTTCTTCACGTCTAAACGGCTGGAACGATTTTAATAAAATTTGGTATGGAGTCAGCTGACATCCTTGATTAACACAGGCTGTAATTTTTAAAGTTTAATGCGGGTAAAACCGCGGCGCATAGCTAGTATTATAAATACGAAAGTTTGTGAGTATGGATGTTTGTTACTTTTTCACGCAAAAACTACCAAACAGATATCAATAAAACCTTGTAATAACATAGCTTATATATGCGAATAACACAGGCTATAAATTCAAAAGATCGCGTGAAACCACGGGGCAGAACTAGTATAAAATAAAAAAGGTGTAGCTGATTTCTGAACGAAAATAGATTTTATTTTTCTAAACATTCAGTTGATTGCATTCAAGCAAAAATGCCAGTTTAATTAAATTCGTAAAGTTTAGCGTGCACTGAAGAATAAACAGAACGAACATGAACCAATTTCCTACTTGGCCAAATAAAATAAAGGCAGCAGAAACCACTAAACTGAGAGGATGTGAAGAACACAAACAAAATTAAAGAAAAACTAAGCAGCAAGTAAACATCGACGAAGCATGTCCGGTACGGGAAAGCTTAGCTAATACTTGCGGGGATAAGTTAAAAGCTTTTGCGAATCCGTTTTCTCCGCGTGCCAACACAAATTTAAAGATTCTCGTAACCATCTACTGAAGCAACACAACATTTCAAACGGAGTAACATCTTATCCAAATCAAAGAACAAAAGGTAAACGAATTTAATCGGAACAAGTGGGTCTGAAAATGAACATGCATAAGACGAAAAGCATTTCGAACGTCCATGTTGCACCCACTCAATTGAAAGTTGGTGACTCTGCACTCGAAGTTGTAGAAAACTATATTTACCTAGGACAGTCCATCCAACTAGGTAGGTCCAACTTCGAGAAGGAGGTCAATCGTAGAATCCAACTCGGCTAGGCAGCGTTCCGGAAGCTACGTAACATCTTCTCGTCTAAAATACCGCAGTGTCTCAAGTCGAAAGTCTTCGACCTGTGTGTGTTGCCAGTGATGACTTACGGAACAGAGACGTGGTCGCTCACTATGGGCCTTATTAGAAGGCTCAAGGTCCCCCAAAGAGCAATGGAGAGGGCTATGCTCGGAGTTTCCCTGCGGGATCGAATCAGAAATGTCGAAATCCGCAGGCAAACCAAAGTAACCGACATAGCCCGAAGAATTGCAAAACTGAAGTGGCAGTGGACGGGGCACATAGCTCGTAGAACCGATGGCCGTTGGGGTAGAAAGGTTCTTGAGTCGCGACCACGAACCGGAAGACGCAGCGTGGGTAGGCCCCGCACAAGATGGACCGATGATCTTGTGCAGATAGCGCAAGACCGGCAATTGTGGAGATCTTTGGGGAGGCCTTTGTCCAGCAGTGGACGTCTTTCGGCTGATATGATGATGATGATGATGAATTTAATCTATTAATGACTAACAAAGCTAACTAAATAACAACATTAACATTCAAGCCAGGTGTTAGTTTCACTCACAAGTCCGTAAGTGATCGGCGATATTAAGCAACAAGGGTCACGGCCAGTCCATAGATGGGTGATCATCAAAGTGATATAATTTCTGAGTGTCTCCGGGGAAGACACGTTAAGTGTTCGATCTCGGTTGTAGTCATTGCACAACAGTTGTTAAGCCATGTCAGAAGACTACTGGGCGGCGAGGCATGAACAATTCTGACACTAGGTTCACCCCGTTTTAATTATTTTTGATAGTTTATAAGCTTATACTTGGACCGCAATTAACGATTTTGTTGAATAATTAAGTTTTCATTGCGCGCCATGTTTAAGTTTTATGACTAATTATGATGACAAACATATTACTCATTATAAAATGCACAACATTTTAATAAAGTGGTACTTTTATAGCTTTTCCTTTGTTTTAAGCATTTTTATAGGTCATTTGCGTTTTTTTTAAAACAAAATAATCTAAATATTATTTGTACAAAATTAATTAATAATACCAATTTAGCTGTTCTCAGCTGCTAAAAAGGCTGTTTAAAACACCCAATTCTATCATAACACACTTACCTCGTCCCTATAATACTACATTAAAAATAAACTAAGTGGAACCATAATTTTTTACTTTTTGTATTAAACAGTTTTTGGGGAGGACAGTGATTCTGTCGAAACTAAGTTAGTTCTATCTTATTTTGGGTCAAGGTTGTAGTAAAAACCTGGTCAATTTTGACATAATGTTTTTATGAAGGTAGTCGCCTCATTCCAACCTCAGGGCTTTTGTGCTTCAGGTTCGATTTCCGTACAAGATCATTATTTGTGTGACCCAAATATGTTGTTCTGAGTCTGGGGAGGTTTGTGTCTGTCAAATGTATGTTTGTAAACACTGATCGTCAAAGTGGTTATATATTAAGAGCGTCTTTTGAGGAGGGCGCTTTAAGTCAAAGTGGTTATATATTAAGAGCGTCTTTTGAGGAGGGCACTTTAAGCTGTGGTTGTTATAATTAAACTTCTATAATGATATGGCTTATCGTACATTCGTTAAGCCATGTTAAAGATCTACTGAGCGGCTTGAACAATTTAGAACATTAGTGTTTTCACTACCCATTCGATACAGATGATAATTTAAATGAGTAAAGAAAACCAAAAAAACACTTTTGGAACGAAGTTCCTTATCGCGCGTTGTGAAAGGGGGCTAGACGGAAAAAAATCTTACGAAAAGTTGTCACGACACTTTTTGCAGCTGTGCGGCGTGCGCATGTTTCTCTGTCTCTCTCTCACTCTTATAGAAAGCAATCCAAATATTTTCATTTCTATTTCGCATTGAACAGTGTGGTGTCGCGACGATTATTTTTGTTGAGTGTATACAGGTTTTTTGTACATAATAAATAATAAGAAATAACTTCGTTCATGCGGGTGTCCCTTGACACCTCTCAAGGTTTTTTTTTGTTTTATTTTCAATAAGTAATAACAGAATATAAGCTCCGCAAATTGGCAAAAAGGCACAAAATTGTTATTATTTATCCTTCTCTTGTTTTTAGTTCGAAATTATCTGATTAGAACCGACAGCCGATCTTTATATTGTAAATCTACGCAGATTCGACCAATCTCCAAAGTCTGATTGAACAAAAGTTAATATAAACAGCCAAAAACCGGGGCGAGTGACACAGCTGAACAAACTGTGAGAAAAACCAAAACTCTACATAACGAGTTATCGATGGCAGACCAAAACCCGCCAAAAGAAACTAACTGCGAATTAATAGTATGGAGTACCATAAAATATGCGTTATTCGGTTACGTATTTTTCATGGTGATACTGAGCTATATGGATAATAGTGCTACGAATTCGTCTACGGCGGCCAATTTGAATGAAAAATAACCAAGCTCACAATTTGATAGGATGGTGATCTGACACGACAGATCAGGCGCAGGACCGGCTACTTAAGATGCACTCCAATGGAAGAGGCAGTTTAAAAACACTACCTTCCTGGTTTCGGGCTGTGGCAGGAGGGGGTTTCTACGCAGAAAAATCCAGGACTGGCCAGACTTGTGATTAGGACCTTCCAAATGGAAGTTTGGAAGGTCCTAATCACAAGTCTGGCCAGTCCTGGATTTTTCTGCACAGCACAGCCGTAGGCAAATGGTTCAAAAAGTGGAGACGTGAGGAAAGCACAATACAAAAGATGCTGTAGTATTTCTATGGCCAACCTTTCGTCGCCGGCGGCCGCTCTCAATGGAGTCTAGCCAACTGCGCAGGATATTATAGTGCACAAGTGTGTGCGCAAACAATAGAGCACTTTCTATACCATCACTCTCATGATCCGATGGGACGACTATTGACACGACCGGAAAGAAGTCAGGTACAACCGAGCCATAAAGCCGTCGCGTCGGTAGAGGACCCACGCGACGGCTTTACGTGCTCTCCGAGGCTTCGGGCTGATATTGGGTTTTTCTTTACGGAAATATCCCAAAATCACTTTTTGCCCGACCTGGGATTTGAACCCAGGACCTGTTTATCTGCGGTTGAATACGCTACCGCTACACTGTCTATTAATCCTACAATCACAGTCCAAATGTTAGGTATGGCCATTCCTTGAGAGGGGACAGCCAAATGTTTGGGTGTAATTCGTATCCAAAAGTAGAACAAGCAATTCGTAACTGAGGTCATGCGTGTTTCCAAGCTTTTTAGACTACGGTACCTAAGTTTTTCCAGGTTAGGTTTCTCCAGCAACCATACGTCCCACCTGATGGGTGGGACGTATGGTTGCTGGAGAAACTCAGCAGTATAAAACAAAGAAAACAATGTATAGTATACGTTGCATATCCACTTATACAGGTATAATCCATTCATTGTTACTCAACAATTTGATAACGTTCAACGTAAGCGAAAAATATTCAGATTATACTTTCTCGTAAAAAAAACTTTTATTATGGAAGTAATTAATTTGGAAGAATGCTAATTTTTCCTTTTAATCGCTTCTTTAGCGCCGCAACTTTTATCTACTTTGTTTGAATTACTTTCAGTCGAGCAGTTCGTGGCAAGTTTCTGTAACATTTTTATATTAAGTTATAGCACTTTTAATATAATACAAAGCCATTGTTCAAAATAAATTTATAAATGAAGTTATAAAATACATAAATACCTAAGTATTTCTTTTTAATACAAAAGGGGTCATTGTCATTTTACAGAGGAGATGTAAAATTGCTTGTCGTAACTTTAACAAACATTTGTAATAAAACTTTAAAGTAAACAAGTTCGAAGTTTTATTGCGAAAGAGTCTCAATTATCTCTGCCACAGAAGAGGCCTTACCTTTGTGGGAGGGGTGTGTATAAGAGGATACTTAAAGGACGTTTGTATACGAAGGATCAACAACTCATATGAGCAATTAGCTTACGGGATATATCGAGAATAATTGTGGGTTTTCTATTGGTGTAAGTAATAAGGAATCTATCTGTAAATATATGCACTAGTAGGTATAACCAATATGTTAAATAGGCACTTATTATGCCTTTTTTCCTTGTCATCATAATACTGTTGACTAAATTAAAGTAATATATTTAGTAATATTAAATAATTATGCTCTTTATTTACTATAAACATATAGTATAGATAAATACTATAAAATCTACAATACAAGTAATACGAAATATTGTTTATTTTTGCTTAAAAATCGGCGCTTATATAATTGAAACATAGCGTAACTAGTGTCAGTAGTTTGTGGTGTTTAGAATAATGCTGATTAATTATTGTTCTAAACACTACTAGCAAAACAAAATAATATCTCTCTTTCTTAGAAATAGGATGAGGTTCACCTTGGTTACTGTTGTATTGAATAAAGCAGGACTAACAAAATCTGATTGTCAATATTAACAATGTCAACTATTAGTATTTATTTATTTTGTTGTGACCAGAATTTCACATGTGATATTTGTCATTAATATTGACATAAGCGGCAACATGTAGCGCCGCGCACTAAAATACCAAGACAGTATCAATCGTTACGTAATCTTGATTGCTTAAATTTCGAATAAGAACGTAAGTACCCACCTACATTTTACTTTTAAAGCAAATTTTACCTTTACTGCGTTTCGTCAGAAACAGAATTCGTAATGTACTCCATCGACGAGTTCGTGATTACTCAATGCAGATCAAATATGACCAAAATTGGATCCGTACACACGACGGACCCCTGAAAATGGCACCGACGCCAGCACATCGAGCTA
The DNA here is from genome assembly GCA_951640165.1 of Pseudoips prasinana. NCBI lineage: Eukaryota > Metazoa > Arthropoda > Insecta > Lepidoptera > Nolidae > Pseudoips > Pseudoips prasinana. Next base: position 19,972,445 of record OX621245.1, read on the forward strand.
CCCAATCTGTCAAATTTCCCCAATTGAAAGTGAACCTTATGCTTATGTGATAAAGTTAAAAATCTATGAAAGAAATTTGGCAGATTGAGGTAGCTGGATGTGCTGGCGTCTGTAAATTAGTAACATTCCCAGTCGTAACTAGGCATTTTATTCGATAGGTAGGAAACACTCGGAAAAAGTCCAAGTTGACAAAGACAAATGTTTCTGTTCGATAGCATGAAATTACCAAATCGTTTGTACATCTAATTGTAGGTAAACAAAGGAATCACACTGGCATGAATTGATTTGATTTTAGATTGTTCATTCGATAGAAATATGCTTTATTAAGCCGCTGCAAATAAAATAGGAAGTGTAGGAGCACGTCATTTAGATGAAAGCTTGGTAGATTGTTTTGAAGTTATAAATATCATCTAAAAAGGTAACTAAAATGTAGTTAAATATCTTCCAAAACGGTATAACAAATTTTTGTAATAGGGTACAATATAAGCTATAACTAATTTATATTTATACGGTTCAGCATACTTTTGGTTATGGTACCAATATTCAAAGGTCGTTATCGTGTTTTCTGCAATTTTAGTATGGAACATGTCTATATACTTATATGCTCATGTGAAATCAAAACAATAACCAATCTATAACGTATTTACGCCATGTGCTAAATCCATGATATAAATATAGATCATATCATGTGGTATGTAGGTAGGTATATATTAATTATACCTGAGGTTTTATAATACGACACGTTTATGAGTAACCCTTTTAACTGTCTACTTAAATATTTATTACGCTTCAAAACCTTTGAAACCCGTGCGGTGTTAAGAACTTTAAGAAGTCCAGTGAAAGTAGTACCGGGGCTTTAGCCTAGGTACACGCAACTATTTACCGGTCTACGTGTTTGGTATTTTGGTCACCTAGAGCTGGAGTTCGGTTTTAGCCACTTGTAAGGTGACTCTCTGTTTATTTTGTGGGAACAATTTTCAACGGGAGACTGGAAAATAAAAATATATAGCTTTATTATTGTTGCTAGTTGTTCATACTTGCCAAACGAATAATCCAGGCAGCAGCACCGCAAATAGTGATTGTGTACGTATTAGAAAAGAAAAGTCCACAAAATACCTTGGTATAGAGTAACTGACGAAAAGCTATCTTTTAGAGATCACATATTGGCAACCTCAAGTAGAGCGCGAAAAATGATACATATTATGAAACAACTTAGAGATATAGCACCTACCAAACTACTGAAGACAATCTACTACACTTTATGTCAATCTGTCGTATCGTACTGTATACTTGCCTGGGGTGGAGCAGCAGCTTGTCACTTGTTAAGCCTGGAGAGAGCCCAGAGGTCAGTGTTAAAAACAATGCTTCACAAACCCTTCAGGTTTCCTACGGATTTGCTTTTCAAGGAATGTCAGGTATTAAGCATCAGTAGGATGTTTGTAAAAAGTGCTATTCTAGAACATCACAAAGATATACCTAGTATATTAGACCTATCCTATATCGTAAAACAACGAATAATCAAAATTCCCGTATTGCCTGTGAAAACCGCCTTTGCACAGCGTTTTACGTCCTTTATGAAACCATTCCTGTATAAAAAATTCAATAAACTATACAAAATAATATTGCTATCCCATATCGAAGCTAAGAAAAAAATTTATTCTACTTTGTTGCATTGGTCGTATCAACAAACAGAAGACTTTTTGAAAATTGTTAATTAAATGTTAGTTACGAAAATAGCTATAATAATTTAATTTATATACTTATCTTAAGCATGGTACCACACACTACATATTATGTAATGTATTAAATTAAGGAAAACTCCTCACAAAACAGGCCCCGCCTAGTGTGAGGTGTTTTTTGTAATGCTAAATGGTGTAATGTTTGTCTTGTTTAATAAATAAATTATTAATTATTAAATTATTGGAATACATTATTTACATCAAGAGCTATCTCTTGCTATAAATAATGTATTTTCTACATTCACAAGAGTTTTAGATTAGTCTTCGCTCACTGATCAAAATAGTGGAACCTGTAAATTTAATATTATTTTTACAATTAACAAACGTCCCATAAACTCTTACTTCGAATCTTTTATCTTCGAAGAGTTTATGGGACGTTTGTTACTCTTTCTCTAAGTTAAAAGTAAGTTTTAAGTCTAATTTACCTTAATCAAATAAATTTACCAGTATTTAAGGTATACCCATCTTCATCATCATCATCATCATATCAGCCGAAAGACGTCCACTGCTGGACAAAGGCCTCCCCCAAAGATCTCCACAATTGCCGGTCTTGTGCTATTCGCATCCAGCAGTTTCCAGCGACCCGCACAAGATCATCGGTCCATCTTGTAGGGGGCCTGCCCACGCTGCGTCTTCCGGTTCGTGGTCGCCACTCGAGAACCTTTCTGCCCCAACGGCCGTCGGCTCTACGAGCTATGTGCCCTGCCCACTGCCACTTCAGCTTGGCAATTCTTCGGGCTATGTCGGTGACTTTGGTTCGCCTGCGGATTTCGACATTTCTGATGCGATCCCGCAGGGAAACTCCAAGCATAGCCCTCTCCATTGCTCTTTGGGTGACCTTGAGCCATACCCATCTTAAGTACATGTCATTTTATTTTTACAAGACGTTTACTGTTAACCTAGTAGTCTTACACTGTTTTAGCAGTAAATAGAGATGAGTGAAGACTCAAGACGCAAAATTAGCAACAATAGACCACAAACTAAGTTACCCACACCAAAGGATCCTCCTATGCGATTCAAACCTCAGATCGGAGTGGGCTTCGAGATCCACAAGAGGGCCAATTTTGAGGGAGGTTTTGTGTAAGTCCGTAATTAGAAGTATGACTGAAGCCAAATATATATATGAAGTACGTATGAAGATCTGTTTGACTCATTTAATTGAACCCGTCGATATCCAGACGTAACTCTGTAATTCCGAGTATAACGCTATAGTACTGAGGCCTCAGGCAATCAACGAAACATCAATCAAAACAGCACCTAGTGTGCCTCGCCAATCGACGCATGAATTTATGAAGCTATATGTATCTTTTTGAAACCGGCCTTTACAGCACCATTTTTCCTACAGCGATTGTAAAGACCGATTAAAATACATCCAAAAAATCAAGATTTTGTATCCTTTAAATTTGCCTTTGTATGGATTTTATAGAAATATCGTTCTTCTCTTTAGTTGTTTCAACTGTCTATCAATTACGCTTCGTAGGATACAGCCCACTTATGTGTAAACGGATGGACGATTGGATGGAAATATAGTGGAAGCTTAGAAGCTGCCATTGGCACCCTTCGTTTACGGAATACTAAAAAGTAAAAAAATACCCTGTACATTTAGTAGTGTGGATAAAAATTAAATAAACATACTTTGTTAGTATCTTATCTTATCTTTGATGGGGTGTACTTGCGTACAGCACTTCGACCCTTCAGGATCTTTTGTACTATCCCCCACTGGTTTTATTCTAGCCCTAAAGCCCTGAATGAAGTCTTCACATAATCCAGTACACTTCTTAGGGGTAGATCCTTGTAGTCTCCTGGTTCTGGATATGCCAGCCCCAGGATGGCCATTCTGTGTCTTGCCAATGCATCGCATTTGCATATTATATGCAGCATTGTTTCCTGTTCTTCCCTACAGGTCCTGCAGATCGGGCTATTCGACAGTCCCAATTTGTGTAGGTGATAGTTGGTGCCATAGTGGCCCGTGAATACTGCTACTATCAGTCGTAGCTGGTTTCTGCTGTACTTCCAAAGTGTTTAATGACCAGCTTTTGTCTATTCCTTTAATGAGTTGCTTTGAGTGTTTTAATTCCATGATTTTGGTCCACATTTGATTGTGTTTAGCTGTGGATTCATTTTTAAGGATTGCTCCTATTACATTTGGAGGAATCCCTACGCACGGTTCTGGTCCACAGAACTGACTTTCAGATCCCTTCCTAGCTAGTGCATCTGCATTTTCGTTGCCTTCTATTCCTGTATGGCCTGGTACCCATACGAGTTTGACTTTGTTTTTAGTACCAAGTTTGTTCAGAGCCGTGATACAGTTCTGGATTAATTTTGATTCGATTTTGTGTGACATCAGGGCTTTAAATGTAGCCTGGCTGTCACTGAGTATGTAGATGGTCTGACCTTCAGTCGCCCTATCTATGATCGTCTGGGCGCATGTAATTATCGCGTATGTCTCTGCCTGAAACACTGTCGCGAAATTGCCCATGCTTTCGCTGATACTGCAGGTTTCATTATATACGCCTGCGCCTGTACCGGATTTCATTTTTGATCCGTCTGTATACCAAATTTGACTTTGTTCGTTTTGTTTACAAAGTCCCAATTTCCATTCCTCTCTACTAGGGATGTATAAATTATATTGTTTGTCAAATGTGTAGGTGGGTTGCATTTTATCACTTCCCATCTCTATTACATTGTCAAGGTTTTTCCAGTTTTCTGTCTTTCCAGTTGTCTGTGTGTATGCCTTGTGGGCATACGTTCATTAGATATGTGTCCCAGGACAGTAAGCCTTAGGAGTGTTTTTCTTGCCTCTTCTTGTACTTCAAGGTGTAGTGGTACTAGGTCTAGAATAACTTCCAAGGCTGCTGTTGGTGTAGTGCTAAACGCCCCTGTCATTGCTAAGCAGGCAGTGCATTGTATTTTGTTTAGCACTTGTTTACAAGTTTCCAGTTTTGTTCTTGGCCACCAGACGATACTACCGTACATCAGTACCGGTTTTACCATCATTTTGTATATCCAGTGAACGATTTTGGGTTTTAGACCCCATGTTTTGCCATATGCTGCTCGGCACATGCCGAATATTCTCAGGGCTTTGTTTTTTATGTTTTCTACATGTTCTTTCCATGTGAGTGATTTGTCGAGTGTTATACCCAGGTATTTCACTTCTTTTGACAAATCAATTTTTGTGTTGTAGAGTTTTAAAATTCCTATACCCGATAGGTCTTTCTTAGTATAGTTTCGAATAAAACTTTGGGCGGCACTCTTGGCACTACCTCTGTTACGTATGCTATATTAAATACAAATGAAATCCAAAAACAAAAAAAACCGTTGACTTTTAATGTTCTAGTTTGCAGTGCGATTACGCACACCGCATGCCGTATTAATGCATTAAGTAGCAGTGTTCACTGTGAAATCATTAATTTAAAATTTAATTCTTAAGCATGATTTAATGATAAACACCGCATTCATTTTTACACAACACCCGCACTAGTAAATACATCACTAAGCTCACTATACATACATTTTCCTCAAAATTAAAGTACTTGTTTTAGGCACAGTGGGCGGTGCTATCGTTGCTGCGATTTTTTCAAATAACCTGGGGACTCACCACCTAATTCGATCATCGTGATCGGTGTTCAAATAGATGCAGATTAAAACCGGCCAAGTGCGAGTCGGACTCGCGCACGAAGGGTTCCGTGCCATTATCTATAAAAACAAAAAAATCACGTTTGTTGTATGGGAGCCCTCTTAAATATTTATTTTATTTTATTTTTTAGTATTTGTTGTTATAGTGGCAACAAAAATACAACATCTGTGAAAATTTCACTGTCTAACTATCATGGTTCATGAGATGCAGCCTGGTGACAGACGGACAGGCAAACAGCGAAGTCTTAGTAATAGGATCCCGTTTTACCCTTTGGGTACGGAACCCTAAAAATGACTAAATCATTCGTTCAATTGATCATTATTTGAACGCCGATTACGATCACGATGATCGGCGACTTAGCCGGTCGCCCCCCTGGATGTGAATACACTTCAATAAGTCTCGTGCAGACGGCTTCTCTCTCTTGAAGAAGAATCCTTGTTATTATTAAATACGAATTAGAAATTCAATACCGACGCCAATTAAATCTAGATCCTCAGAGCAACTATTTGAAACTGCGGGAGTTTATTATAGAAATATCTAAAGGTAACCTGTTAGCTGAGACCAAATTTCGAACCGAGCTCTGAATGTTGCTTCAACTTTTAATGGACTGTAAGGTAGGGTCGCCTAAGATCGGATGTGACATAAGACCGGAAGCATAAAATTTACCGCAAATGAAGCGACATTTTTCACGGATGGCAACATAGTTGGCTCCGCCATTTTATTCTGCCCCTCCCTTCATACCTCGGTCGGCGTTGCGATGAGCAAGACGTGTGTGATGGTGATTCAAAATAATTCTGTGAATTTTCGAGAAATTTTGACGATCCGATCTTTCCTCCAAAATTTTGTCAAGAAATTATGGTAAGTATTCATAATTTTTTTGCTTTTTATGTAGAATTTCGCGCGGAATTAGCAGATGTTCTCGAGATCTGTATACTTTGTTTAAGCCTAGGACGTACGTAGGTCTAGATCCGGACTTTCCTCCCGTTGCCTAACATCGGACTAAAAACATCGGATCTTAGGTTTCATAATAAAATACAGTGGTTCTCAAATATTCATACTCAAATCCCAATAATATATTACAAAAGTAAACACTGCCTGATTGCTATTTGTCAAAGGCCTGATGTCCTTATGTCACTAATGCCTAATGTCTGTTTATCTACATGTAATAAAATAACACAGGTAGTACTAGAGTAAAAAGTATAATTATGATTTGGTATAATTTCAAGCATTTATTATATGTTTTACTTACAGATTAAGTAATCATGCCTACAAAATACCAAAGACATTCGCTTCGAGCGACCACCTATACCGAAAAGGACTTGGAGGAAGTTGTGGAAAATGTAAAAAATAAAGAATTATCTAATTATGCTGCGTCAAAAATATATTTCTTTTGAAAAATATATTTTTTTTATGGTTTTAATACTTTTAATTTCATTACTATGTATAAAAACGATATTTAAGATTTTTGTTAAAAGATGTTAAACAGCTGTGATAAAAGATAATTGTGATCTTTGTAGTAAGTAGTTTATAAAAATTGTCATAGCCCAAAGGCTAAAATTATTTGCTTAAAAAATAATAATAATAGATTGAAATGCTTCTTAACTAGGGTATTAAGTGATACTTAAAAGTTTATAGTATTAGGATCTTATCCAAGACTGTCTATGCCATACAATACTTTAAATACTAATGAAAGACTGTAACAAGTTAAAGAGACTATATTAAGTTAAGAGTAATATAAAATTGATTTAGTTTACTAGACGTATTTTTATTTACTTATCATTTTAATGATAAGATATATATTTACTACTTCAATATTTCAGAGATATTATCAGTAACACCTATGGCTTCAGTACACATCCGATCTTACCTAATTAACCCAAAATATCCTTCCTGCAGAGTTAATAAAGTTTGACAAGCTCAGTCACGCTTAAATTAGCCGGAGGAGGGAAGACCGGACTAAAAATATAAAATAAGTATGTGTTCAGGGTAAACTATGCAGAATTTCAAAACCATTTTTTAGTATGTTATGGTTAACTAAAGACCGGATATTTCTTTTTTATGCACTCTAACGCCGTAGCTACAGAGTTGAAATTAGACAGTAATCCGAACTTCGGCTTCGTTGACCTTTTTTGATGGACAGTCAGAAAAAACATACTGTCACTTTGACGCCGTGTCTTACATAGACTATTGCGTTTATGAAAACAAAAAATACATGTGAATAGATAATGTTTCATTGGCGATAATTCACACTCAAGTGCATTAAGAAAATAACGATACAAAAAGAGAAAAACTATTTTTTGTAACATGCTCCTAACTTACAGAAAAAGCGTCCGATCTTAGGCGACCTTACCTTATTCAGTTAACTCATGCTAAATTGCGTCATTTCATGAGGTACGGTAAGGTGGTATGGTGCAACGTATGATAAGATTTAATATTGTATTAATATTCTGGGACATTATTCACACACGGCCATCTGGTCCCATACTAAGCAGAACTTGTACTATGGAAATCAGATAACTGATAGCGGGTAAAACCGCGGGGCACAGCTATTATGTGATACATAATAGCTGTGCCCCGCGGTTTTACCCGCGTTAAACATTATAAATTATAGCCTATGTGTTAATCCAGGGTGTCTGCTAACTCCATACCAAATTTTATTAAAATCGCTCCAGCCGTTTAGCCGTGGAGAAGTTACAAACATACACACTCACAAACTTTCGCCTTTATAATATTAGTGTGATAACACTTATAATTTTTTTTCTAAATATATAGTCATATAGTAATTACACCCAGACTAAGGACAAACATGTTCATGCACATGAATATCTGTCCCGGGTGGGAATCAAACTCACGACCTGCAGCGTGAAAGGTAAACATTGAACAACCACTTCAACCGGCTCTTTAATAAATAAATACCAAAAAATTAACGCTTACCATAAATTGGCATTACCTATTTGTTAAGTTAAAAATCAATCAGCAACAAAAATAATCAATTAGCATTATCTCGTCATATTCTAATATTAGCTGTTTTAATAAAATATGAGCTGGTGACGAGCTAATATGAAAAAACCGGCCAATTGCGAGTCGGAGTCGCGCACGAAGGGTTCCGAACTATTATCTATAAAAACGAGAAAAAAATTCACGTTTGTTGTATGGCAGCCCCCTAAAATTGGTATTATATTTTGATTTTTAGTATTTGTTATAGCGGCAACAGAAATACATCATCTATGAAATTTTCAACTGTCTAACTATCACGGTTCATGAGATACAGCCTGGTGACAGGCGGTCCGACAGACAGCGAAGTCTTAATAATAGGGTCTTGATTTACCCTTTAGGTACGGAACCCTAAAAAGACATTACCAAACTCCATACTTACTACCTAGTTATTATCTAAAAGGTTGCGAGTTTTCGCTGTGCCCCGAGTTTCGACCGTATAGAGGTAGAATGTAGGTGACAAAATAAATGGTTTTGCTGTTATATCTGCCGCTCCTGTCAAATCTATAAACCAGTGTTTGAGAAAATACGTTGTGGATTTTATAAATCAAAATTTTCTTTTATTCGTGTATCTGGTACTTTTACTTACTACTTGAATCTGGGGACAATGTCACACAGATCATCCTAGCCCCAAACTAAGCAAAGCTTGTACTATGGGTACCAGGCGACGATATACATACATATATAGATAGATAAATACTTAAATACATAGAAAACATCCATGACTCAGAAACAAATATTCGTGCTCATCACACAAATATTTGCACTTACCGGGATTCGAACCCAGGACCACCAGCTTCGTAGGCAGGAGCACTACCAACTAGGCTATGGTGACCGTCATTTCATTGAATAAATATAAACATACCTAGTCTTGCTGTAAGTTTTGTAAAAGCTCTATGAGGGTACTTTAAAAGAAATATGAAGGTGGTACTATGTTTGTTATATTTGTTTTACATTTCAGTATCTCGGTCTTTAGTGGTATTGTAGTTTTAACCAAAGGGTTTAAGCTAAATTTTGATAAACTAGCACTAGTCGGTTAGACTTCCTGGTCGTTATCTATATATGTAAAAATCAATTGCTGTTCGTTAGTCTCGCTAAAATTTGAGAACGGCTGAACGGATTTATCTTATCTTGGTCTTGAACTGTTCGTGGAGGTCTAGGGAAGGTTAAAATAGAGAAAAATGAGAAAAATTGGAATAATTGTGGGAAAACCCTAAAAACAACACTTTTAGTTTTTAGTTTTGGTTTAGTTAGGTCTTTTATTTATCGACTGAGGCAGTACGTAGTCTGCCGGGTCAGCTAGTTCTGAATAAAATTACGGAATCCTGCCACGATAGAGGACTTTTTTCAAAATGCATGTAGAAGGTAAAAGCAATTATTTTATTGATTGATGTTATCCACATGTAAACTTGATAATACAATAGGTTATAGTATGGGGAATTATAGTATTCAATTTCAGTTTTATTACATTCTGAAATAATGAAATTTATTCAGCACTTGGGTATTTACATACACTTGTACTTGTCATGCTCACAATGTATTACATAAACACAGTAATTAAAGCACATATATTTTTAATATCCTTAAATAAATAATAAATAGCAAGTTACTAAGCTATTATTGTTACATTTAGCAATTGTATATTAAAATTAAAGAATTGAAAACAACGAGCATTTGGCTAGCGCAAAAGGCTCTGGGGTTCGGGCCACAGCTCAGGTTGCCGCTGAAGTAAAAAGATGGAATTCGAAATGGGGGTCAGATCACTTGCACGGGATTAACGATCACGTGTTAAGGGGGCAACGCGATCCTCGCCGCTGAGGATCCTATCCTAGCTAGCCTGCGGCTTTCTCTAGCTACCTAGGTGGACGACCCGGAGAAGAAAGCCACAAAGAAACTCCGGGCTTGCTCTTCTTTTGTTCATTATTCACAATCATTATCATAACAGCTGTAAGAAATCCACTGCTGGACAAAAGCCTCCCTAAAAATCATCTTGGGGGGTTTTGCCATAATCGTCACGCTTGGCAGACGGGTTGGCGATCGCAGTAAGATGGTCATAGTACTCAGAAAGAAGCTGCTGCCCGTCTTCTGGTAAATATTCCCTCGGGTCGACTTCTACTCCCCCCACGCGATGAGATGAGTTTATCATATTCTGCTATTCGCCGCCATCACCACACAGTGAGTGCAAGGCAAAGCGTTCATCTAGTAATTTTTGAGATATATGATCATGGCCTGGGACTTCGCTGGATTAAACAGGAGTCCGTGAGACCTAGTCCAACGACTAATTAGTCTCAGATCCATAAAAGCAATGGCAGCATCATCATTCTCTCGATATAGTTGCAAATCGTCTGCGTATACTTCGAAATTTGAGGCGATGATGCCTCTGCTAACAGACTTGATGAAAACGGAGAATAATAAGGGAGATAGAACTCCACACCCGGCTCACTTTATAATTTAGATTTTAGATTTGCATGCACCAATGATATTTACAGGACAACTACTGCACCTTCTACAAGTGACTGTGGGTATGTCAATATTTTTAGTATACTGAACCAACCCAAGCATTAAAATGTGTTATCACCTGGTAAGGCCACGAGATCCGAAGATCCGAAAATTCACATTAAGATATGTTTAAGTATAAGAAATCATCAAAACTTAACAAACATCCTTAAATGCGACGTGTTCGATGAATGCTCGGTACGTGGGTTTCTGTGGCAATTTTATTAATATTATGTATATTATAGTAAAATATAATTCTTATTAGGTACAGGTCCTACCAACAACCAATCCTACATACCTAGTCATTGTTAGATTGGCTACGTTTCTATTCCAATTTAATTTAGCTTAATTGATATAAATTATATACTTATATAATACCTACTCAAAATAGTAAGCATATTAATCTAGATATTCTGATTTGGTATATCGTGTTTTATAAAATGCGATTATATAAATCACAATTTAATTATTTCTGTTAAATGGTTCGGTTGATAATAAAATCGAAGAATTACGAAAAAAATATTATATCAACGATAACCTCGGGAAGCTTTAGGTTAACCATGGGCTCAGAATTTAATGCCTGTATTAATTATACCGCTTCGTACGACTTTATAAATATCAGGTTAACATGAAGCGCCTGTAATCCCTGGAAAATTTATTCTGAGTTGTATCCACCGTTTCTAGATCGTTAATACCTCTTTTTTCCATGTTACCGTTGGATGAGAGATGATCCCAACATTTTTTTTTATAATAGCCACGCAAACGAGGAAGTATGTCACCTGATGGTAAGTGATCATCAACGTCCATGGACACTCGCAACACCAGACAGACTAAGTGTTTGTTAGTAGCAAAGATAATTTAATACTAACGTAGGTACGTAGGTAATAGGTGGTAAGATTTCAAAAATAAGCGAATTAATTACGTGTGATTTATTCTTAAGTAACAGTTAAGGTGATCGGCCTTTAGTAATCCCAACTTTGAATCCAAATCTTATCGTTTGTAAAAACCTCGATATAAGCTTTTGGATTTCGTGCTAGCACTAGCAACTAAAATCTGAACCCGGGGTTATTGAAAGATACCTATGTAGGTACATGCAAATCCACATTATAGTAAGTCTAGCTCCTGTTTATAGTGTAAGATTCCTATAACCAATGATGTCGATTAGCTGACATCTTCTTTTTAGATCACAAACAGCTTTTCGTTAATTAATCGGATTTCAGTCTGTGAAGTCAGTGACGAAATACTAACGAGCATCATCAGGGTCTCCTTCAAATTTCACCACTTTTTATGTTATATCACATGTTCAATGAAAGTGTCATCTAGTTTATTTTATGTGAAGGTCTTAAGAACGCTCCAATATCCCAAAGATAGAAGCCAGCAGCAATCGATACACGGGCTCCGTCGTATGGGGCACGTTCGCCAAAATGCTTCAAATGCGCTTCATTCAACTAAACATTGATGTAACACACCACTATGCTTCAGAAATTTGTCTAATGTACAGACGCCATCACATCAAGTTACCCCAATCTGTCAAATTTCCCCTATTGAAAGTGAATCTTATTCGTTTGTGATAAAGTTGAAAATCTATAAAAGAAATATGACAGTTTGGGGTAGCTGGATGTGCTGGCGTCTGTACACAAAAAAAACAGCTTCCAAACACCTTTTGAATATTATTTCGATTTCCAAGCGATGTAATTTTAGCTCTGGATACAATTATATTATAATGTCAGTAATGTTGCGCTTATGTAAAGCATAAAAGCGATTTTAAGACCATTATGAAACGGTAATGCTGACGGTAATAATAGGTCTTTACCTATGAAATTGCCGTTTTGTATGAAAAAATTTAAACGAATTTTTTTCATGAATTTTTTTATTTGTATTAATCGAAGTAATCACCCATGCAATCAATGCATCTTTGCCATCGCAGTGGCAGTTTATTGATGCCCTTCTTAAAGAAATCAGCTGGACGGGAGGCAACAAATTCTTCAAAGGCATTTTGTACTGCCTCTCGGGTATTGAATTTTTTTCCCGCCAAGAAGTTATCCAAATTCTGGAAAAAGTAGTAGTCTGTAGGCGCAAGGTCTGGTGAGTAGGGCGGATGACGGAGAGCTTCCAACCCCAGTTCTTGCAACTTGGAGACCGTCTGCTGTGCAGTATGAGGTCGCACGTTGTCGTGCAGGAGCAGCGGAGACGAGCGATTGACCAATGCTGGTTGGAGATGCGCCAGCTTCTCCATCATTGTGCTCAGTTCTTCACAGTACACATCTGCAGTAATGCTCACCCCGTTTGGTAAGAAGCTGTGATGAATCACACCGGCGCTAGACCACCAAACAGTGACCATCACTTTTCTAGGGGTAAGTTTTCGTTTAGGGCATTGTTTAGGTGCTGAACCAGGATCCAACCAACTTGCTGAGCGCTTGCGGTTATCAAACAGAATCCATTTTTCATCGCAGGTAACAATGCGGTTCAAAATTCCTTCATTTGTGTGTCTGTTGAGCAGTGCAAGGCACGTCTCGACGCGTACTTCGCGCTGGCGATCATTGAGTTCGTGGGGCACCCATTTGTCAAGCTTTTTTACCTTGCCAATTTGACGCAAATGGACCAATATTGTTTTGACGCTAACGTCGAAAGCTGCTGCTAATTCAGCCGTAGATTGTGTATCATCAGCTTCCACAACCGCCTTTAATTCGTCATTGTCGACCAAAGTCTTCGGACGACCGCGAGGTTCATTTTTCAGGTCGAAATTTCCAGAACGGAAGCGAGCAAACCAATAACAGGTGGTGCGTTGGTTTGTAGTGTTAGCTCCGTAAACGTCGTTGATGTTGCGTGCCGCTTGTGCCGCGTTGCTGCCACGACGGTACTCATATTCCATAATTACTCGAATTTTTAACGTATCCATGATGACGAAAAAGATTGAAATGCGATGAAAATGTAACACTAATCAATAAAGAAATGACTACTTTTGGAAAAAAGAATCCATGTTTTTAAAATAAAATTAATTTGAAATTAGAATTCTTAGCCAAACAAAAATTATTTTGATTTGAAATGGCCAGTACTGCAGAACGGCAATTTCATAGGTAAAGACCTAATACTTTAAGCATACCAACTTATTTACCCAGAATGCTCTCGTTTTAGCTAGCAACAATGCAAAAATTACATTAGGAGTAAGGTGAAACTGCGGAATTAGAATTGGTTTCCTTAGTCGGCTACATGTTGGGTCTATTTGTTGCTGTTTCAATATACCTCCAAATTCTACCATTAAAACTTTTCTAACTGCCTCCAAACTGAATTGTTAGCGCTTAGCGTTGTACAGAATGTTAGACTATAATAAAATAAAATACGTTGAATGCGACGTTTATATCGATCGAATTACATGTATGGTAAACGTTAAAAAACACAGTATTGAATTCAGATTCAAATGGGCCACACATAAAAAAAAAATAAACAAAATGTAGTTTCATAATTTGCACATTACATGCATCATGCATCAATACAGATTTCATTTCGTTGACTTTCAATTATCTTGGAAGTTTGTAACATCCTAATTACAGCTGAAAGGTACTTAGTATAGTTTATCAGAATAAATAAAATTCATTTACTATTTTTATAATATAATTTAAATTAGGTAACACAAACTCAGTTAAGTGGCCCGGTTTTTAGTAGGTGAAGAACAACTCAATGACTTTTTATACTTGCATGGATAGTTTAGAATGTACCTACGGCAAAGTGTACGTTAAACATGTACACCGAGAAATACGACGCACACTTGGCAGGAGTTTTGTGTCTTCTAATGACTGTAGGACAAGCAATAATACAATCTGATTTTGACTCCTGTCTGCATGTGTTTGAAGGCAGCGGTACTTGCTTGTTCGGCAAATATGTGGATGCCGCATTACATATTCAAAAAGCACCAAATTGTAAGAAAAGTTGGCTTCCATATAAAAGGCTCGGCACTAATGTTTATATAAATGGTACTTACCTGGCCTGCCTCCGCATCCAGTACGTTAGGTGTTTTGAATGTGAGGCCAAATTGACTCCATTAAAAGTTTTGAAAGCGCTCGTAGCTTAGATAATTTACTGAGAGAGTTATGCCGTCTATAAAAGCATACGTGGGTACAGAAAACTAATGAATTTATGTTTGTGTTTATATTTTCGTACTCAACTTTGAACTCGGAAAGTTTAAGCTTCGAGTGGGTTATAAACACGGTTTCCGATGAATTAATTTTTGATATTCAATGATGTTAAGCTGTGTGGTAACAGCAACGAATATCTGACAGAATATCATCACCCCGTGGAACAAGGACAGCAGCGTCTCTCAAGTACCCGTCTGCCAAGCGTGGCGATTATGGCATATCCCCCCAAGAGGAGGGGAGATTCTTGGAGGAGGTTTTTGTCCAGCAGTGGACTTTTTATAGTTGTTATGATGGTTGAATGATGTGCAATAAAAAGCCTATTTAGGCATCTGACTCGGTGATGTAACTAAAATCTTAAGTTAAACTAGGACGGTGTTAATGAGACGAAGTACTTAAGCTACTTGGGTGAAGAGCAGGGATGGGACTGTGGAGCTGATGGACCGTTAGATACCCTTGAGTTGGGACTCGTGAGTCGTGACACCTATCGCACGCTTCAAAGGGAGATAAAAACCCGTTATAGTCGAGTAAGTACTATACTGTAAAATCGGGAAGAGGATCAGTCATCTAGAAGTAAGTACCTTCTACCAGGCTACACAGAAGAAGTACTAAAATCCTCTTTAGTAATAGGTGTCACATGGGATTTAATACGTCATGCATAAACGATGACTCTCTATATCACTTATTTTCATCACCTGAATCATCGATATAATAATAATATCCTGGGACATTCTCATCCGGCCATCTGATCCCAACCAAACTAAGCAGAGCTTGTACTATGGAAACCAGATAACTAATATACTACATACAGCAAGTTTCTTTTGTAAATACATACTTGTATAGATATTTACACCCAGACTCAGGACAAACAGACAAGTTCTTAAATACACATATCTGTCCTGGGTGGGTATCGAACCCCCGACATGCAGCATGAAAGGCAATTGTTACTGACGTCAACTGGTTCGTCAAGGCATATGTAGGAGTATGGCGATGGTACCACTTGTGAGCACGTAGCAGACCAGTCCTATGCCCGATCTCTCATAATATATGTATCTCATATACTTCATACTGTGCAGTTTATAAGTAGTAGTAAGTATCATAAATTTATAAGCGTATAAGCTTAGTTGGCTATAATAATAACATTTTAAGTTATTATCGTATAGAGAGCAAAATGGGCACTCAAAGTTTATATCCAATCGCTTAAATGGTACTAGCATTGTGTCCCCGTTCACTGGCTATATTTTTACGGCGTAGATTTGCGAGACACAATAAAATAATACGGTTAAAACCATCGAAGTTTAAAACATTATCGAGTTCAGATAAAAGTATGTTTTTAAGATGCCGTACACACTAATATTATAATGGCGAAAGTTTTTGAGTTTGTGATTGTGTATGTTTGTTACTTCATCACGTCTAAATGGTTGGAGCGATTTCAATAAAATTTGGACTTAGCTGACACCCTAGATTAATATATAGGCCATAATCACTATTATGATTGATCACGATTTTGACGGTTTTTCAGACATGACCGATTGCAAATTTGACCATACGCTACGAAACTATTACTTTTTGTTCATAATGACCAAAAAACTATTCTTAATTACAAATTTAGATCATAAATTGTATTACAAGCCCAAACACAAACATTGCTCGTATTATAACTACAAAGATAGCAAATGCTATCGTTGTATCTTCCTTCAGTATCTTTATTAAATAAATTCCGCTATCATTTTTGGTGGTCACTCATCCTAGTGTCATTTCTATCTGTTCGGATATGGAAGTTCTATTTTCCCGTCTCACCAAGTGCAAACTTACCTTTGAAAATGTGGAGATCTCACAAGGGACGGAACCCTATAATTGATAAGAGAACCGAGACCGGAACACAGGACGCAGTAATTAGGGAACGGGGAAACAATTAAGACTTTAATAGGAGTGCGACACTGGCGTCCATATATTTGATCCTTAATAATGTTACGTTATTATGTTACCTTATTGTTTAGCGCTAAGTTCGATATTCATTTGAAGTAAGTAATAAATCTGATTACCTTCTTTTGTCACAACGTCATTACTGTAAACACATATGGTAATTAGCTATAGATCACTACTTTTTTTTGTTATGGCAGGGTTTTTTTACGTGGTGGAAATGCTCTAGTCGCAAGTGTACGGTGTAGCCAGCCTCACAGTGCCTGTAGTGGGGGCACTGGGTACTCGTGAACGATCTCGCCAGTACCCCCGTTGTACACTGAGTGTCCGCGAGACTCTCACCCGGGGAGGGGAGGGGCCTGAATGCCTCCCCCCCATCCCCAGTTTGCACAAGCGTGTTACCTGAGCTACAGTAGGTTACCCTCCCGGGACCGCTGGCGCCCGGAGGTAAAGAACTCCACTCGTATCCTCCCCCAAACGCCAGCGGTCCCAGTGATGGAAGGGAAAGGCCTACGCATGCCACGCGCGAAAGCGTATGCGGGTGGTTATGTCGGACTCGCACCGACTAAACCTAACCTGCCGTGGACTTCACTTGGTGCCTGACAGGGGGAGCCCTAGGAACGCGGGTATGCTTCTCCGGTGCCCCCCATTTGCGCCATGTCCCAGATGGTCGGGATACGTACCCTGGGAGGGCTCTGGGTTGCCCTCCCCTATTGCCAACTCGTGCTAGTTTGGCACAGCGACTGCGCCACAAATAGATCGCTATCTTATAGATCACTTCTTACTTACTTATCGTATGGGCAGTGGTTACCCTGGTGTCAGAGTTGTTTAAGCCGCGTAGTCATGTCGTCGCCTCGCTAGTAGTCGCCTGACATGAATTCACGACTGTTGTCTAATGACTACAACCAGGACCGACTGCTAAGCGTGCCCTCCGAACCACGGAGACGCTCAAATAAAACCACTATGCTGGTCACCCATCTATGGACTGACGTCATGCACTGCACGTAAAAAAAATTACGATCCCACATAAATGTAAATTTTTACGGAATAAATTATTTTTGACTTTGACTTTGAATAAAATAAAAAATAAAATAATTCCTGCCTGCAACAAAAGAAATGTTCGCTTTATGCCCTTGCACTTCAAAAGTAGATAATGTTCGCTCATAGCGGCTTATATTATTCATAAAAACCGACTTCAAAAACTAAAAAGTATAAAAATTTATTATTAATAATTTCATACATCTCTTATGCAAACCTACTTGAGCTCTTGCAAGCTAGTAAGCTACAAACGATACACATAGCAGATCAAATTTAGGAGTCCCTTGCTAATATCCGTTCGGAGTATGAGGGCACGGCGCGGCTCCTCCCAAGCGGCGCACTCTGCCAGCGTATGCAGGGTCGTGTGCTTCTTGGTGCCGCTGCTCTAACCGCTTCGATTGCAATGTGCAACGCGTGAGCGCAATCCGCAGTGTATAAAAACGATGAAATTAGTACGTTTGAGGGAAATTTTTCAAACTATAAAATACTCAGGATTTCCAATGGAAATCAGTCCTTTTCTCCGGACTTTTGATTTTTTCATCTGGTAACCCTAGGCGGGTTACAACCTTTTAAATTTGTAAGTACGTTTGAGAGAAATTTCTCAAACTGTAAGAAATCTCAGGATTTTCCAATGGAAATCAGGCCTTTTCTCCGGACTTTTGATTTTTTCATCTGGTAACCCTAGGCGGGTGCGTTTTTTGAACATATTCTGTAGTCAAAGTTAAGCGAATGATGAATTTTCCATTCGTTTGTCAAGTGTGAAATTACCGCCCTCTGAACATGCTGCCCGGGGCATAGGCCTTGCCCCCTTTTAGATCCGGAGCTGCTGAAATGATGACGACGCCGACGCCGACGCCGACGCCGATGCCAGCGCCGAAGGTGACGGTGACGCTGACCCCGACGCCGACGCCTACGTCAACAACATCACGCCGCGACATCATATATAGATAGTACACAGAGAGACGGTGCCTCCCTCGGGTCAACTTCTACGCCCCCCGGGATGAGATGCGGTGACGATATTCTATGGCGTCAGCCACACAGCTAGGATTATATTACTGCCCATGGCATAGATATACAACATGTAACGTAATTAACGCACACCCTCAAACACCCCAATTAGAATATTATGTTGTAATCATAATACATACACTGAATTTTTAATTTAACATATATATGCATTATTATTTACCAAATTAGTTTCTTGGAATAATGTTTATTTTTCTTTATTTTGTATTGAATGATGAAATTTGTATGAATACAAATAAAACTGCGATTTATACCTAAGTCTTATTACTGTGACTTACGGTCCATTTCAATTGGTTTTGACTCTACAGGGTTGATATGACAATAATTTCCGTAGTTTTAATTAATTTGGAATAAAAAATTATATAAATCGATTCAGTAAAGGATTCTGAACAAACTATTTTCAGGAAGTGCGTTAATTACGTTACATGTTGTATAAAATCTATATTCACTTAGCCTAACCGTTTGAGGAGCCCCCACCCCCACTCTAATTACATCATTTTGTAAAAGAACTTATGCTCTTACACTGCTGGACCGATATTAACCAAACACAGATAAGAACTACCGCATCGAAATCTGTCCAACCGTTTGAAAGCTACGATGCCACAGACAGACACACACACAGACAGACAGAGACGTCAAAATTATAACACCCCTCTTTTAGCGTCGGAGGTTAGAAAGGAGCGATCACAAACAAAATGCAATTAACTAACTACTCCGTACATAATTGAAAGTGGTGCCCGATCGCAAGTGACAGTGAGAAGCTGCGGTTTCAACTTTGCTTGTTTCAAGAAAATATAATTATTTATTAAACTTTTTCTTATTTACAAAAGATACAGGTCAACGGCAAAAGTAGATGATTAATCGGACGGGAAGTTAGGTTTTATGAATTTTATATCTATACAAATAAATAAAATTGGAGTGTCTGTTTGTAATATTGAAATAATTGTTGTTTATTTACTACATATATACGGTACATACACCAACATAACATTTTTTACAATTTTTGTCTGTCTGTCTGTTTGTTCCGGCTAATCTCTGAAATGACTGGACCGATTTTGACGGGACTTTTATTGGCAGGTGGCTTATGTAATAAGGAGTAACTTAGGCTACGTTAATTTTATATTATTTTTTATTTTAGAAAAAAACAAGTAAAACGGAATAAAGTAATTAACACGCGGACGGAGCGCAGGTACAGCTATTGTCGTCTATACGTCTATACATCTATACAAATAAATAAAATTGGAGTGTCTGTTTGTAATATTGAAATAACCGTTGTTTACTACATAAATATGAACATATATACGGTACATACACCAAAATAACATTTTTTACAATTTTTGTCTGTGTGTCTGTTTGTTCCGGCAAATCTCTGAAATGACTGGACCGATTTTGACGGGACTTTTATTGGCAGGTAACTTATGTTAGTAATAAGGAGTAACTTAGGCTACGTTTATTTTATAAAATTTATTTTGTTTTATAAAAAAGCAAGTAAAACGGAATAAAGTAATTAACAGGCGGACGAAGCGCAGGTACAGCTATTGTCAACTATACAAATAAATCAAATTTGAGTGTCTGTAATATTGAAATAACCGTTGTTTATTACTTAAATAACTGTAAGGAACATCGTGTAACGAAAATTTTCTCTTTTTTTTCTTTGGTGCCAAATTTCAAAATTGTAGGCTAATGGAAAGTTATCTTAAACTTTGTATGTGAGTCAGTGAAACATTTTATTATGAAAATGAAAATATGCTTTGCGTTTCTGACAGAAATGGCATACAAAATTTTAATGAAATGGCCTATCTTTAGTTATTCACATTCATTACACAGTTTATCAAAGTGAGTCTTACACGTATGTTAGGACTTTTTTGTTGTAGGTTACATTGGTCATCATTCAAAATTGTCGCGGACGAAGTCGCGGGTAACAGCTAGTAATATATAAAAAATCATAAAAAATATAAGCGAATCATACTGCTCCCCAATATTATTATAAGATGTTTGTACATCTTATAATAATATTGGGGAGCAGTATGATTCGCTTATATTTTTTTTCTTAGCATTTTATACTACTTCACCGCCATTAATCTTTACAAATTTTACTAACAAATTTATCTAAAATATCTAATGCTTTTAAACCTATAGCTTGCCGTTCCCTCTGAATTTGCACTTCCATTTCCCTTAATCTTTTTTGCTCCCTTTTTATCTCCATGTAATCTGTTTGTTGCTGCATTCTGAATGCTCTCCATTCAAAATCAGTGTTAACAAACCGACTTGCAGCCTGCTCTGTTTGGGTCCCATGTCTTCGAGGCGACAATCTTTTTCGTGAATACCTCACATTATGATGTGGTGTAGTTTGCCCATTCTGAGCAGGATGCTCATTAGTCTGAGGGGCAGCAACATGAGACTCGGGAGATAAAGTTGGTAAGACTTCTTCAGCATCTGACAAAAGAAAATATTAGTTATTTAAGTTTGCAAACAAACACTGCTGGTTTGCCATATTCTTTATATATTTTATGTTATGATTTAGATTAAGTATATTACTTATATATAATATTTAGGTATTTATTTAAACTTATTACACAAAACTTATTGAAAAAGGAAGGAAGAGAAAGGCGGATTTAATGCCAAAGGCATTCTCTGCCACCTTTGGGTGATGTCTACCTTTGTCTGCCTTTGCTTCCAAGGTAACCCGTTGAGTAGATTTCAAAGCTGTTAATCGTCTCAGTTTCTTCGAATGGCGATAATTTCTTTTAAATACGGTCTCTGGTAACGGATTGTTTGAGAGGCGAGCTTCTGCACGAACACTGCTTATGTGATTACGCTCGTCTTGTGCTGTTGCCGTCGACAACATCCTCCAAGCGAAATAATTGCGTGCTGCCATTTATTCTTCAATTAAAACACAAATAAATGTATTCCATAAAAAGCTTGTATTAATATCGTTTTCACTATCAAAAGTTCCCGAGACTATTAGGCTAACTCGCTCAAAAAGTACACGTTCGCGAACGAACTGTCAAAATAGGGCTAATGTTGTAACTCGCACTCGTAAAAACGTCATTCGAGCTCGTAAATTATACTCACTTCAATAAGTAATTTGTGATTAAGTTAGTCGATACTCGATGTTCGCGATCGTTAAGATAACAAACAATAATGGCGCACTCACACAATATGGTTTCCATACTTTTCACTAGATGGCGCTGATCAAACTCCATACAAATTAAAGATTACATTAACGCCGCCGAGTAATTACTTAAAATAAATCACACTAAGCATGGCCTTCCAAAATCTTAACGTGAAATTCCCGTATATATTATTCTACTCTTTGCGTGAAGTCAAAGATATTATTGCGTGAAGTTAAAGTTTCAACACATTTTTTTTTCTAAATATATTTATCATTTAATTTTGCCTTTTGAGCGTAGGGTATTTTATATTACCTCACTAAATGAACTCCCGATGTTTTCGGAAAAAAATAACTAGTCTCTATTTATTTTCAACCTTTCCCTCTAAATAATATCATTAATGTTAACAGTACAGTAAATATATTATATCGTATGTACAGACCCTAATCTGTCAAATTTCTTTTATAGATTTTCAACTTTATCACAAAAGCATAAGATTCGCTTTCAATTGGGGAAATTTGACAGATTGGGGTAGCTTGGTGTGCTGGTGTCTCCACTCCACGCTCCAGCTTGAAAAGATACTATAATTCAGATTCTCACTTCAGTACCTGCTTTAACAATATTGTCACGTTCGGGCTTCGAACCTTAGTACCAGTAAGGGTTTTTGGTGGCTTTTGGAAAATCGCTAGAATGTTCTAGATAATGCTGGAACAGGGGAGAAAGGATGGCTGATGAACGGGACATACAAAGTTCTTAATGCAAAAATTGACATTAGATGTTTCCAGATTAAAGAGAGAGAGATGGGTGGAGACGGGGACGGTAGCATTACGATTAATCTGTTATATAAGCGAAGTTTCTCGAAAGAAAAATATGACTTTCGAAATGTTTGAAGTTTGGAACAATTTAGGGGTATATGGACGTAATGTTGAAGCAGAAAGATAAGTGTTGATTCAGGTGAGATCGAGGGCGAGTTGAGAGGAGGAAATATAGGTGGAGGACTGAACGAGTGCAAGTAGTCAGTGAGAGTGAACGGTGCCCCGTGTCCCCTTCTCATTGTGAGATGGGCCGTGTACTTCAGGACTTTGGCTTTGGCAGTGCTCTTTACGGGGGCTCTGATGGGCGCCACGTGTGGACTTTTAACGGTAGCCGGTCGCTGGAACTCTGAGTGTGTGTGCGTTCCGTGATCTAGGTGGTGAGCCAACTGTCACTGTCAACGCTAATTAAGTTCCCTTGAAAATGCTGGTTTCTTTTCCTATTCCCTGACCTTCGGCTCGCCACAATATTTACCCCGAATTACAGTTATAACGCCGCTGGGGCAGAAAGTTTCTCGAGTGGCGACCAAGAACCGGAAGACGCAGCGTGGGCAGGCCCCATACAAGATGGACCGATGATCTTGTGTGGGTCGCTGGAAATTGCTGGATGCGGATAGCGCAAGACCGGCAATTGTGGAGGAGCAATATTTTTGGAGGAGGCTTTTGTCCAGTAGTGGACGTCTTTCGGCTGATATGACGATGACAGTTAGAACTTCACTGCGACGCTAGCTCTTAGAGGCTGCTCGGTTTGGCAGGCTCAACTTCATGTGCCTAGGGTGTCTGCACCGTGGTACACAATTCGTGTCGACATCGTGGGGAGGCTTCATGGCGGGAGCGATGCGATGAAAGGAAGTACTCTTCAATTGTGATAAACCATTTTACTAGGTAAGTTCTCCTTGAATATACTGCGCCTCTGGATGCAACTGATGTGGTGATTGGTGCTCCGAATGAGATTGTTGCTGATGGGGCAGATTTTGCTTAGGCGCAAACTTCAAAAAAAATTGTAGTGACCATAGTATAGGGTTCCACCTCAAAGCCGCTGGCTAGTGAGGCTGGTGGTCGGATGGAGTGGTAGAAGTGAAAATGCCACTTCATCATAATAATATATGATGGATAATGACAGATTCGAGTTAAAAAGCACTGATTGGTCAAGTAATTTGGTTTGCAAAAATCTGAGGGTGATGCCCGGGAGCGGTGTGGGCTTTTTGAGTGGGGGGATTTGACGGGCCGGTTGGCGTGGTATTTGTGTGCATGAAGTGTAGTTGACTATGTATGTAGGTATGTGTTTGCAGGGGAAAGTTGGTATATGTGTTGTAACGGTTGTATGGTTTCCGTGGTGCAGGCTCTGTTTAGTTTGCAAACCGAAACAGGTGGCTGTGGTTTGGAGATGGCTGATACGGCGGTTAGTGGAATGGGAGATGGATCATCTAAGGGTGAGGGGATACAGAGACAGCTGTGGTTCGCACAGTCAATTGTTATGTGACTTATTTAACCAGTTGTATGGGTTTGAAAGAGCTGACTTGTGAGGGTCGACGTTCCATAATAGATGACTGTAAGTTGGAGATGGGTTTTGATGGAGAGAACCAGATCCGGGTCTAAATGTTTCAGTTACGAGCTTAATAATGTGCTAGCGGTGAATGCTTGGTCTGAGTGACTGACTTATATTGGTCGACGTTCCGGATGGAAGCACTGTGCTGCATGTGTGGCCTATGAGAGATGTGTGGTGATTGAAGGGTTGTCCGGTCCACGTTGTCTTATATGATAAAGGCTGGTCGAAGGGAAGTCGCCTTCGACTAACTGCACTAACTTCACTTCTCGACTGGACAAATACGTCCCTTTGATCAGCCCACAATGGCATGGACTGGACAACAACGTCCCTTCGACCAGCTTTACTATTCCCATCTCTGAACCGGACAACGTCTTAGTGCTCATCCATTTGTCAGGCGTCCCTTCGACCAGCCTTTATCATATAAGACAACGTGGACCGTCCCTTGCCGGTGTTGTCCGGTCCATGCTCTTCTGGGCTGGTCGAAAGGACGCATTTGTTCGGGCCAGAGTTGGAATTAGTGAGGTTGATCGCAGAACAGGTGTTGTTCGGTTGTCTTTGCCTTCGTGGGCTGGTCGAGGAGACGAATTTCTCTTGCACTAAGATGATCATGAATGTGACCTTACGTCATCTTAACGTATCTCCAACAGTAATTGAGTGGTTTCACGGTTGCCTGTCTGGCCGCCGGCAGTATATTTGTATTGATGACACTCGTTCTCCTTGGTGCACTACTACAGCAGGTGTTTTAGCTCCTCTACTTTTTGCAATTTTCATAAATTCAATCTCTAATCAACTTTTCTCCTCCTACCACCTTTATGCGGATGTCCTTCAAATTTATTGCCAAGCTTCCAATGACAAATTACCAGAAGCACTCGACGTTATAAATGCAGATCTGGCTAAAATAAACAACTGAAGAATTCAAAAGTCAACCCACAGGTAATGGTGGTTGGCAGTTCCAGGATGATATATAGGGTTTCGTGGTCACAACTACCACAGCTTAATTTCGATGGCAATATAATTCCCTTAACCGATAACGTCAAGAATCTTGGTCTCTTTTTCGACCGCTGCCTAACCTGGGATATCCAAATGAAGAACGTTAGTCGTAGATTGTACGCTTCTTTTGTATCTCTACGTAGATTAATAAATTTCTTACCTTTTACCACCGAAAATGCCCTCGCACAATCGCTTCTTCTCCCAATACTAGATTATGCTGATGCTATCTTGATCTCACTGAGGCCCAGCTTGATAAACTTGAGCGTCTCCAGAACGTCTGCATAAGATTCATAATAAAAAAAATCAGTTTTCATTCCTACATGAGTCACATTCAAGATTGCTGAGATCGTCCGAAAATCACAAGTTAAAAATGGCAGCGCATTCTACTAATTTTCTAGACTAGTCTTTTTCCGTACAAAGTGTTCGATTGTGGAATGCACTGCCTTTAATAGTGAGACGTGCATAAAGTCTGCAAGAATTCCAAAGACTTGTTAAGAATCACTATCTGTCACTTCAAGACTTGCAACACAATTAGGAACATAATATATTATTTATTTTTTCTTATTATGTGTGTCCATAGGCACTATTTGTTATGTATCTGTACACCGACAACTGCCCCTCTCAATAACTCCATTCTCCGATCTTTACTTTGGTTGTCTGGAAGAGATCACATGTGATAAGACCGCCCATTGTATACTTTTAAGTTTTTAATTGAGATTTATTTTGTTATTTCTTTGGTATACAATAAAGAGTTTATCCATCTATCTTAACTATTACTATTTTGCTAATAAATTTTATTAAAGTGAAACTTTTTTTACACGTCGCAATATCGCGTTTATTACCGCGATATTGCGACGTTCAAAGGTTTTTGTTATTGAAGTTATACCTCTTTAGGCGCGTTATGAAATAATTATGAGAGTGACATTTTAAGATACGCATCAATGTAACACAAAAGTAACAGGTTGAAGGTGCTAAACCGCTCCTTAAGTCTCGAAAAAAAGCTAGCAACGCAATAGAAATAGAACCTCTGTTAGTCGCGCATGTTGGGGTACGCGGAGGCATGGAACACTATTTTCCCAATTTATCAAATTGGGAAAATAGTGTTCCATGCCTCCGCGTACCCCAACATGGCGCGTTATGAAATAATCGCGTTATGAATAAACCGCGCATGTTGGGGTACGCGGAGGCATGGAACACTATTTTCCCAATTTATCAAATTGGGAAAATAGTGTTCCATGCCTCCGCGTACCCCAACATGCGCGACTAACAGAGGTTCTATTTCTATTGCGTTGCTAGCTTTTTTTCGAGACTTAAGGAGCGGTTTAGCACCTTCAACCTGTTACTTTTGTGTTACATTGATGCGTATCTTAAAATGTCACTCTCATAATTATTTCATAACGCGCCTAAAGAGGTATAACTTCAATAACAAAAACCTTTGAACGTCGCAATATCGCGGTAATAAACGCGATATTGCGACGTGTAAAAAAAGTTTCACTTTAATAAAATTTATTAGCAAAATAGTAATAGTTAAGATGTTACGTTTCTGCTGCATGTATGAGTAGGTTAGGTTATAAGTTAACGGTTTGTTATATTCTCTTTGGGTAAATGGGATGTTTTATTGGTATCCCTGTATGTGTCATTAAAAAGTAAAATGTCAAATGTTGTTTCCAAACAGTGAAACAGCATCGGTGCGCCTAGGCGGCAAAAACTGTGTTGATTTCTGTTTCTATTTTTATTCAGTTTTCTTCGCAAGTTTCTAAAAAAAACTATTTGCCATGACGTACGGAAAAGTTCATAGATTTCTACTGAGAACCGTCTCAAGTCAGGGAGTGGTATCTATATTGGATGCTCAAAAAATATTGGAGAATTATAGCGGTAAGTACGTATTAATGACATAATGTAAAGATCATTCTACTCAAATTTTGTACACATTCTATGAATACTTTATTGTACATTACGTATAGATTACAAGCTGGGCAACTTACATTATTTTATTAGTGTTGTTCTTAGTGATGTTGCTGTGTCCTCAAGGTTTTCTAAGTTGCTTTCAAATCTTGCCGCTATTACAGTTGTGTCCGACCACAAGGCTTTAGTATAAATAATTAAACAGTCTTATAGTCCGTCTGTCTGTCTTATATGAACATTTTTCTTATATTAACATTTGAAATGGAGCCAAAATCTATAGGCCTAAAATGATGAAATTGGATAAAAAGCAATGTCTTATTGCAAAAGTTAAGTGAAAAATCTGCATTCCATAAATATCTTGCTGTAACTAATAAAAAAGTTTGGAGATACCTACAATTTCATTTGCCAGTGTACAAGTCTGATCCACTATTGGCTTGATTTGGGTACTACTGTAAATCAGCACTCAATCATGATCTTAAAAAGGATAATATATTAAAATATCTGAATTATTTTTCTAAACACTACATATTTTTTTGATGATTACACATTATTTACTTAAGTACATAAAACAAAACAAAAATAATAGAATGTATATTTTTATTTGTTTCTTTATATTTTTTTTTTGCTATTGAATCATACCATAATATCAATACTTAGCATCAATGCCAACTTAAATTCCAATTCAAAATTAGTTTATTCTGTGAAAATTTTACACATTCGTGGATTCATTATTTTTTTCCCTACCATCCAGTGCATGACTGGGCAACTACTGAGAAACACACCCAAGCCAGAATATGAACCCATCTTTGCATTTTAAATGTTTCAGATAATGAGCTCCCAGTCCAAGATATGGTCAAAGAAATTAATGATGAAATAAGGCCTTATCAACAAGAAATCAAAATAACCAATGATGAGGTGACAAATGAAGAAGTCATAGTTTTTCTATCTCTTGGGTATGATGAAGCTACAAAATCACAAAACATATTTTCTGCAACAGAGCTGGAATACTTCAGAGTACTAATAGAACAGATCATGACTACTGAGTCCAGACAGATTACTGGAATACATGCGTTGAACTTAGTTGGTAATTTGAAATCTACTTTTACTAAAACTGGTGCTCAGGTATGTGTTACTTCTTTTTTACCAATTTAATGTTTACAAATCTCAACTTTTACTCCACCTTTATTATGTCCTCTTGTACATAAACTGACTGGTTGACATACAAACATCTATGGCAATTGACACACTCATATTCAGAAGTACATGTACAGTAGGACATGTGTACCTGCCAGGTTTAACTTCCAATAAGCCAAAGGAACACACTGTCTTACCTTGTAGTGAACAACTCTAAGGACCAGACTGGATAGTTTTGGAAACAGTGCTATAAGCTGCTAGTGTATCAATGCATATGATAATGATAAGCAATAATAATGTAATAATTTTAGCATAATATTATTTTATCTTGATCCCACAGTCAAATAGTATATACTGTTTTGTGGGACACAGGTCTAGTTCTTAAGATTACCTTGTACCTTATAAATAAATTTTAAAAAAAGCGCATATTCTTCTCATTGTGTGCTGTCAGACCTGGTGTTCTGGTCCTGGAGTTGCATTGGTGTGTGTGTGTAGAAAAGAGTAAACAAACAAAGCAATTTTAGTCAACCAACATGTAAATGTGTGTGTATGTTGTGGGCATAGAAAGAAGAGAAATTGGCTTAAAAATGTAAACCTGAAAACACTGCAAATGGTTACTATATGGCAAAGGCACCATAGAGGGAGGGTCATCATTTTTCAATAATGATGACCCTCATGAGTAGAAATGTCTTAATCTATAGGGTAAAAAGAATACTACTAATATTATAAACGCGAAAGTTTCTAAGTATGGATGGATGTTTGTTCCTCTTTCACGTAAATGCAACTACTGAATGGATTTTAATGAAACTTTACAATAATATAGCTTATACATCAGAATAACACATAGGCTACAATTTATAAAGCTATTGTGTGAATTGTCCAAAATATGATGATAAATGTCAGGTAAGTAGGAAAAAATCCACCATTTGCGAGCTATTCCGGCGTGCACTGCTAAAACCGCTAGAGGTACACATTCTACTCTAATATTATAAATGCGAAAGTTTTTGAGTATAGATGTATGTATGTATGTTACCCTTTTACGCCAAAACTACTTGAATGTGGGTGAAACCGCAGGGCACAGCTTGTATACAATGTGATAAGTGGCAGCTTGTTGGTATTCAAGTGTAGATGCAATTAATAATATGTCTGTGTCACTTGCACTATGAAAAGTGCCAATACTTTGTAATAAAGTTGCTGAAAACATCTAAGACAAGTATTGGATGTACTTAACATTTATCAGCAAATTGGGCAATATGGCAAAAACACTTTTACAACATGGTGCAGTGATACATCCTAAATACAAGGCATATCATAACAGAGAAACCTTAATAATTTACCTGATAAATAAAAGCTAAGCTAATTGTTTCATCTTTCATAATTAGTATAATTTGTAATGTATAACGTATTGCATGCTGTGTTTACTCCAAGAAGGTTGTATAGGTACTTAGCCTTTTTCAAGAACTTCCATTTATGTTTTTATTTAATATTGTATATGTCCAGTTCAGTAAACCAAATAAAAAAGATATCTCATATGGATGATTCAAAAGAAATTCATGGATTTGGTTAGTGAAGGTAGTTTATGAGCAAGGAAGAAGAATGGACTATTTTTCAGATTTTGCTGGCATAATACCTCACTATCATCTTTGAGAAAGGTAGTTAACACTGTCAATTTCTTGACTAAAGACATATACCAATTCATACCATTGTTTGGTGATAGATGCTGTGCTTTAATTGTTTAATTGTACTCTTCAAATTTTCTATGTTTTTCAATGATTATTTGCTAAAACATAATCTGGTAATATTCCAGAAACTTCTCAATACCTGGTGCAAAATGCGGTACTTGGACAAAGAAGAGAACAACTATGCTCTTGGAGTGAGAGCTATCCATGAGTTTGAAGGTTATCTCCGCCAGAATATGCCAGATACTATTGAAGAATGCTGTCTTTGTAAACAGATTGTTTTCAGAGTATGTAATTATTTTGTATACTTAACGTTAATAGCTCATGATGATTGCATTTTACTGCATAGAATTTTGAATCATTTTGTCCTGCAGTCCCCATAAGAAAGTCCTGAAGATTCACACACCTTGTAGGTATTTATGATTGAAAAGTCACGGCATAGTATTTAAATGTTCCTGACTCAAAACACCAATGATTGTTCAAGCATTATACAAGCTACGGGAGAAACATGAAAGAAACTTCTTTGTTTAAAAGAATATGGCTGGACTGGTATTTCTTCTTACTAAGTAATATAAGCTAAGGATATATTGACTTATAAGGGTTTTCTTATTGATTGAGTATAAAAGCTAGCCTATCAAAATTTGTCCAAATAACTTTACTCTCTATCAAAGTGACAATTTTTCTGTCCAATTGGACTTCCTCATAATTGCTGGATATCTCCTCCTACACCTAGACTAAATTAAAAATAAGTAAAGCAAACTGAAATTGTATTATACCCAGCTGTTTTGTATAGTATCCAAGACAGATGGTTATCATGTCTTGGATACTCTGAAGACAGGTGGATGTAATACAATTTTAGTTCTAACAATCAGTTATTTTGTAAGAGTAATCTGAACCACAGGGTTTCAAATACTCGATAGCTAGATGAATGGTGTGAATTTCAGACCATTCATCCATTAAAGATAAGATTTTTAATCTTTTACAGTTATAAATAATAATATCCTGGAACATTAATCACACACTGCCATCTGATCCCAAACTAAGTGGAGCTTGTACTATGGAAACCAGAAACCTGATATACTACATATATAACTTTTTTAATACATATTTATGTAGATAATTACACCCAGACTCAGGACAAACAGATATATTCATGCACAAAAATATCTGTCCTGGGTGGGATTTGAACCCACAACCTCCAGCGTGAAAAGCAAGCATTTGCCAACCATGCCAACAGGCCTATCAAGGCTTTGACTGGTGTGGCGGATAATAGAAATAGTCAACTGCAATATTACAATACTATTCACATGAATGCAGAATATGGTACCTACATGTAACAAAATATGAGAAAAATTTAAAAATAAACTCAATGGGTTTAGTTTAAAACCATTAAATATTTTATGTTTTTTTTTTGTTATATTTAAAGAGTTTGCTGATTGTTTAAGTTTTGATGAAAGAATGGTAAGAAACATCTGAAATACTGGACTGTTCTTAGAAACTTAAGTTCTGCAAGAATGTTGTAAATTCAATTAATTTTTTTTTCTGAAAATAATGTCCCCATAACTCTAGAGCAATCGCAGACACACTGGTCATGATAAAACCTGAAACTGAACTACAAGCAAACATGCATGATCATTATTAATGTAAAGTAAGGCGCTCATAGCCAGATTTTGACGAGGTTAAGCAACCAGGCTCGCGGTCAGTCCATAGATGGGTGACTGCCAAATAGATTTAATTTCTGAGCGTCTTCTTGCCTCCTGCCATGTCGGAGGCCTACTGGGTGGCTTGAACCACTGACAAAAGGGTAACCACAGCCCATAAGATAAGTAAGTAATGTTTAAGTTTTAAGACATACCAGTTTCTATAGGTCTGTCGCTTTTGATAAATTATGATATCCTTTATTAGTCACTAAAATGTGTGAATAAAAACTGTTTTAAAATACTTTTTGACAAAAGCATAATAAGTTACATAATATTTCTCAGGATCAGCTTTCAACATGATAAGTTAATCACACTAATATTATAAAGGCGAAAGTTTGTGAATGTGTATGTTTGTTACTTCTTCACGTCTAAATGGCTGGAGCGATTTTAATAAAATTTGGTATGGAGTTAGATGATACCCTGGATTAACACATAGGGCTATAATTTATAAAGTTTAACGAGGTTACCCTCGTTAAACTCGTTAAGCGCGGGGCACAGCTATTCATATGATAATCACGAATTTAGCATTTTAGACTTAAGGCGATTGGCACACTGCCCCGCATGATGCAGCGTAGTGCGCGAGTGCGTGTTCTAACGTTGCTTGTAAGTATCTCCGTTTGTATAGAAAAGACGCATAGTCCAACACACTGAAAGTGCATTCACGTGCATTCATGCAGATCACGCGCCTACACGCGGAGAAACATGCACCCCCGAGAGTGGGTGCGAGGCGAGACGCAAGGTATGGCACACCGAGTAGGTAGTGCCGTGCGTGATTCTGGAAGGGCTTCATGATTTCTATTAATTTGACTGTACAAAACCAAATAGTATAGTATATGCAGCAACCCGAATGGGTTCCACACTAATAGCCATTTTAAATATCAAAACTGACCCGAGGCTCTGCACTGCACTATCACCACAGCGAACAGTTTTGAATGAAATGTGACAGCCGCCGCCGTGAAGTGAATCCACCAAATGCAACTACGCGCGTAGGTGCGTCGACACGCAACATGCGGCGCGGTGCGTGGCAGTGTGCCAATCCCCTAAGTTTATAAGTAAGATCACAAAGAAACAACCAAACTTATTGAATGATAACGTTTATTTTTTTTTGACGTAGTTATGTTAGTTAAAAGCTGGAAAAATCAATTGGCAAATCGGAATATCGGATCGTGAAGATTGCGTAATCAAAATCCATCATATAATGTTTTTTTGACGTCTCTGTACAACTTTTTTCAGGGCTACAACTGTCCTGCTTGTGCTTTGGCTATCCACACCCGATGC
Organism: Pseudoips prasinana; assembly: GCA_951640165.1. NCBI lineage: Eukaryota > Metazoa > Arthropoda > Insecta > Lepidoptera > Nolidae > Pseudoips > Pseudoips prasinana. The sequence continues at coordinate 20,005,588 of OX621245.1, forward strand.
TTGAAGCGCTACTTAGAAAAGGTTGACAAGTGGCCATGCTGCAAACTTGACTTTAATATCGAACAATTGGAGCGGCTTCATGCAGAAGGGTAATTTCTTTTATTATTTAGTAGTAACATACTCTTTCAGATATAAAATATTAGCGTGTATATGTTCACTTAATTTAAAAACAATATGGGTTCTATGTGCTGTTTTGACTTGACTACTTTAAGAGAGGTAGGCAGAGCGTTCATTGGGTCAAAGAGTAGCTCGACTGTTGAAGTACATCCCCCTTACAGAAGACATTCCATAATAATAACATTTATATTATGTATTTATTAATTTTAATGTTGTGTTTCTGCTTGTGAGTAAGGTCCCCAGAGCTCATCGGGGTGGGGGGAAGGGTCAGCAACACTGGTTTGGTGACTCTTAAACTCTAGTGTTGCGAGTGTACATGGGCAGCGGTGATCACTTACCATCAGGTGAGCCACTTGCTCGTTTGGCGCCCTATGATATACATATAATAGGTCTTTACCTATGAAATTGCCGTTTTGTATGAAAAAATTTAAACGAATTTTTTTCATGAATTTTTTTATTTGTATTAATCGAAGTAATCACCCATGCAATCAATGCATCTTTGCCATCGCAGTGGCAGTTTATTGATGCCCTTCTTAAAGAAATCAGCTGGACGGGAGGCAACAAATTCTTCAAAGGCATTTTGTACTGCCTCTCGGGTATTGAATTTTATTCCCGCCAAGAAGTTATCCAAATTCTGGAAAAAGTAGTAGTCTGTAGGCGCAAGGTCTGGTGAGTAGGGCGGATGACGGAGAGCTTCCAACCCCAGTTCTTGCAACTTGGAGACCGTCTGCTGTGCAGTATGAGGTCGCGCGTTGTCGTGCAGGAGCAGCGGAGACGAGCGATTGACCAATGCTGGTTGGAGATGCGCCAGCTTCTCCATCATTGTGCTCAGTTCTTCACAGTACACATCTGCAGTAATGCTCACCCCGTTTGGTAAGAAGCTGTGATGAATCACACCGGCGCTAGACCACCAAACAGTGACCATCACTTTTCTAGGGGTAAGTTTTCGTTTAGGGCATTGTTTAGGTGCTGAACCAGGATCCAACCAACTTGCTGAGCGCTTGCGGTTATCAAACAGAATCCATTTTTCATCGCAGGTAACAATGCGGTTCAAAATTCCTTCATTTGTGTGTCTGTTGAGCAGTGCAAGGCACGTCTCGACGCGTACTTCGCGCTGGCGATCATTGAGTTCGTGGGGCACCCATTTGTCAAGCTTTTTTACCTTGCCAATTTGACGCAAATGGACCAATATTGTTTTGACGCTAACGTCGAAAGCTGCTGCTAATTCAGCCGTAGATTGTGTATCATCAGCTTCCACAACCGCCTTTAATTCGTCATTGTCGACCAAAGTCTTCGGACGACCGCGAGGTTCATTTTTCAGGTCGAAATTTCCAGAACGGAAGCGAGCAAACCAATAACAGGTGGTGCGTTGGTTTGTAGTGTTAGCTCCGTAAACGTCGTTGATGTTGCGTGCCGCTTGTGCCGCGTTGCTGCCACGACGGTACTCATATTCCATAATTACTCGAATTTTTAACGTATCCATGATGACGAAAAAGATTGAAATGCGATGAAAATGTAACACTAATCAATAAAGAAATGACTACTTTTGGAAAAAAGAATCCATGTTTTTAAAATAAAATTAATTTGAAATTAGAATTCTTAGCCAAACAAAAATTATTTTGATTTGAAATGGCCAGTACTGCAGAACGGCAATTTCATAGGTAAAGACCTAATATTAAAAAAACATGTGGAAGTGTCGACAGAAGCGGTTAAATAAATCGCTTTTCCAGCGACTGTGCTCGCTGCTGTTCAGACGAGATTCGGTATATCACGCAAATAATGATTTATTGTAAGTATACTGTATGCACGTGGGAGGACAAAATTATATCTCACTATCTGTGCCCCGCGGTTTTGACCGCGCTAAACTTTATAAATATAGCCTATGTCAGCTAGTTTCAGCTCCATACCAAATTTTATTAAAATCGGTACAGCCGTTTAGACGTGAAGAAATAACAAACAAACACACTCAAACTTTCGCCTTTATAATATTAGTGTGATAAGCAGCCACCCTTGTTTTAAGATTCGATGCGTAAATAAAGCTCCTGTCCGTAGCCAAGGCGCATGGGCACCAACACACTCATTTGCCATGTAGATCACCAGATAAGTTGGTGACTTGAATGCTATTTATTACTTGTAGCTTGTGTCTTTTATTTCAGTATTATTAAAATAGGAGTAAGCTAAAGTATTATTATCTCACATGTTTATTAACAATATATTTTTTTTTTTCAAGATATTATATAAGGGTATTTTAATACGAATACAACTCATACGATATATGGGGTACATGGAGAGAAATACGTATACGTATTATTATTTTGACGGGCCGGTTGGCGTGGTTAGTAGATACTTGCCTTTCACGCAAGCACGCAGCAGGTCGTGGGTTCGATTCCCACCCAGGACAGATATATGTGTTTGGGTGAAATTATCTATTCTGCTGTCCGTTAGCTAAAAGGGCGCAAAGCCACAAAATCAAATTTTGAGTTATGAGCGAAAAACGCGGGGAATATTTGAAAAATATGTCACTCTAAAACCATAGGTACACCATAAAATTCATTATGGTGTACCTATGGTTTTTAAGTGGCATATTTTTCAAATATTTTTAAGTGGCATATTTTTCAAATATTACCCGCGTTTGTGGCTTTGCGATTTTGCGCCCTTTAAGCTAACGGACGGCAGTATATAAGTATGTATTTACAAACGAAAAGTAGTATATCAGTTATCTGGTTTCCATAGTACCTACAAGCTCTCCTGAGTTTGGGATCAGATGGCCCTGTGTGAATATTGTCCCAGTATATTAATTGTTATTATTAAGAGTACGGAAATGGCCCCTTATCCGTCCGATGTTAGTTGGCAATTGAGTCAAAATGTTTAATTTATATTAATCAACAGTTCATGAAACTTTCCTGTCACTTTCTTGTGGATCACATTAAAACAATAGATATGTGTTGAGAGGAAAAGCTCGAGTACTTGTTTATCATACCCACCTAGTTTCATTTACTATGTGTATTCATGTGCCGATTTAAACAGTTCCAGATTATCTCAAACCCAACAGTTGGATGCAACACAGCAATCAGTGGCCTATAACACCGTAGCGGAAGCAACAGAAGTGCAAGAACACACCGAAGATATAGAAATGACTCAAGAGCTTATACCTGAAATATCGCAGAGGGTAACTAGAAAGAGGAAACGCCAGGACGAATAACAGTAAGAATGTTATTTACTTATGGTAAGCGATAATTTTAACCGACTACGCCTCCGGTTTGATGTCAGATTTTTAAGTGGAAGATGTTAACGAACCAGATCTTTTATACTTACTGCCTTTGTCGCTTGGACAAATATATGGCATCGTTTATGCCATGCCGACCATTTCCGCCTCTTGTGCGCGATCACCCAGGACAGTTCGAGTTAAATGCCGATCTAAGGAAACCTATGATTAGGGCTGCCATACGTCCCATATATGCGGGACTGTCACCATATTTAAGTATCACGTCCCGTTTTTGTCCCGTTTATCAATATTTATAATAATAAAATTATTTATTTATATATACTTCAGTACTATCGGAATGTACATAGGTGTACTTAATGCCAAAGGCATTATCCTGGGATATTGTTTATTTCAATATAAAGTTCAAATATGACTAAACGAAGAAACAGGAATCTCTTCCTAGTGGTTCTTCTCAACAGTAATTGAACTGGTATTAGTTAGGTATTAATTTATCATTATTGGAGTGAATCATTTTTGCTGATAATTTTTTATTATAATAAACCGTTACTCCTTATTTTCATGTTTTATTTATTTGCCACTAATAAGTCCTGTATCAGTTCTAAATGGCAAACCTACCCATAATGCATGACCAGATTGTTGTAGCAAATGCTTAGGTGCACAGAGTCTTTTGATTTGATTGATTTACTTTATTCATCGTGTCACGTTTGTTTTGTATTTTGTTCCCAATAACAAACAACAATGAACTAGATTTGCCTATGACAAGGGACAGGGAACTAGATTTACCGATAATAAAGGTCAGCCAAAAAATAATCGCTTACCATATGGTAGCTTACATTTTTCATAATTTTGTAGAACTTTTGTTTGATTGTATTGCTTTACTGTTACGATTAATGAATGTTGATTATTGATTTTCATTTAATTTTAAAAATAAATGCAAGTTAAACCAACTACAACTTTAATATTACATTTAACAATCTTCATTTATAATTACTAACATACATTAATCACAATACACATTTAAACTTTAGCGTATAATTATGCAACATTATATGAGGGTATTACCGCGACAACTCTGTTAAAATTTTCCCAACGTTTCTAACAGGTTATTCGCGTTAATACTCGAAAATAACGTTGTATGACACAGTAATCATATAACTAAGTATACATTCTCGACCTTTTTCCTGACTAATTTAGCTGATTTGGGATAGAAGTCAAGTAAATACTTCCATTGGTCTAGCTTCAAATATACGATATCCACGACTGTGCGGGCTCGGAACGAGAAGTGATGTTGCACTCCCACAAATAGACCCTAAACAATAAGAAAAATAAGTTAATAAACATTCGTCGAAACATTTGCTAAACTTATGGCACAAGTCTGTTTACATTATGCTTTTTTTTTCATTTCTCCCACACTATTGGTGAATTACATAAGTAGGTAAATAGTAAAAGTATAATTATTATACATAGTAAAAAGTATAAAAATTACATTATTTCTAAGGCTTATAATATTAATTCAATTACCTGGCCAATACCGAAGCTATCTTCAGGGCCTAATACATCATATATTGATTCCGTCAAGTTTGCATGTACTGTAAGAACTTCCACCTGGAAACGATTAGTTAGTGGAATCTTTCTATCTTTCCAACTACAACTTTTGTTCCAATTTTTATTAAGAGCTATTAATATTTGCCGCGCTAAGGTCTTTGTTAAGACGTCATGGTCGAACTTAGATCAGTAGGACATTAATATCGTAAATTTCTATGAAAGTATAAAGCTGTGCAGTGACGTCGAACAATATCATTACCCCCTCTCATCCCGTGGGGGGTGCAGAAATCGTCCTGAGGGAATAGCTATCAGAAAACGAACAGAAGCGTTTTTTCTGTGAACTAAGACCATCAAACAGCGATCGCCAACCCATCTGCTACGTGTGGCGATTGTGGCATATCCCACCATTCTTTGGAGAGGCCTTTTTGAACGTAATTTGGCTAATATGATAATATTGCTTAAAGCAGTAGGTATGTTTAAAACTCATTGGTTTTGAACTTTATTACGAGCTAATCGAGTTCAGAATACGCTAGTTTATCTATTAACACTGCCTTAGTAAGGGTTAATGTATTAGAAAATGTTATACCATACCTGTCCTCTATGTATAAAGTAAATGCATTGATCTGAGTCACCACACTGGACTATATAATTCCCGGGGAAGAAAACACAATGTTTCATCCACATGACTAACATTCTTCTAAAGTCGTCATCTGTTTTCCTAAATATTACTGATTCTCTTATATGAGATCCGTATACTGCTTGCATCACTTGGCAGCGAAGACGGAACGGCAATTCGTGGACTAATTCAGGCATCTATGAGAGAATAAAATATATTATAAAAGTCTGGAAACTATGAAAACAAAGGACTATTAAAATAAGGTGGCTTAACTTATAATAAAATGAAGCACTCCCATTAGATATACTTGAGTGCTGCTGTTAGATGTGAAAGAGGGAGTGTGCATATTTGTCTGCGTTTTACAACTCAGTACTATAATATCTCTTGTAGGGATTGCTGTTCTTTTTAAGAATGTACGGGTTGTATATATATTATTTATGACCTCTCGGTTGATTCTTGAAAAGTAGATTGCACTACTTAGAAGTATAACATAGACCGGGCTCATGGTACCTTCATACTTTGTACTGGTCTGTGATAAGCACTACTATCACTAGTTTATATTATATTTGCTTTTTAAAAATAATATCCTGGACATTCACCCATGATCCCAAACTAAGTAGGGCTTGTACTATGGAAACCAGATGACTGATATGCTGACTGATGGCTGGCCCACACGTCATACTCGTGAACGGGTGCTGCTTGCGGTAACTGGTCGAACTGCTGTTGGGGTACTCATATTTTTTTTTTCGCCTCTGGTAGACTTCGTGTGACTTGTTAATTTTGTAAATGTACGCGGATGCACCCACCGTTTTTTCGTCTAGCAAGAGGATATTCTAAGTGCTTGAGTGAAATTGAATGCTATTGCTTATTTATTTTATTATGATTCACTGAATGACAACGGTTCTGTGCGTGCATTAGCCTACATAACAACCAATCACAATGCAAGTAAAATACATGACATTTTAAAAAAAATCGTAAACTGAAAGCAAAAGAAGACGAAAAAAGCAAGCCCGGAGTTTCTTTGTGGCTTTCTTCTCCGGGTCGTCCACCTAGGTAGCTAGAGAAAGCCGCAGGCTAGCTAGGGTAGGTTCCTCAGCGGCGAGGATCGCTTTGGCCCATTAACGCGTGATCGGTGATCCCGTGTATGTGATCACACCCTCATTTAGAATTTCGTCTTTTGCTTTAGTCTTCAATTCTTTAATTTTAATATAGTAGAACTAAATTTCAAAATAATAGATTAGTAAATTGTTATTTATTTAAGGATTTCAGAAAATATATGCGATAAAACAAACCGCACGGACTGACAAATTAATTTTTTTTTGTAACTTTTTACTATCCACTATGTTTATGTACTGCATTGTGACCTTGACAAGTACAAGTGTATGTTAATACCCAAGTGCTGAATAAAAATTTCATTTCATTTCATTTACTACTTTAACTTTAATTACACCCAGACTCAGGACAAAGCCACATGTTCATGCACACAGATATCTGTCCTGGGTGGGAATCGAACCCACGACGTCCGTCGTGTATGGCAATTATCTACCAACTACACCAACCGGCCCGCCAAATACAATTATATTATACTTGTAGTTACCATTGCGTTTTGTAGCAGTCACCCGTGCGTTTTCTATTAGGCACCACTGAGTTTATGGCAGTCATCACTGCGTTTACTAGCATGCACCACTGCTTTTTCACTTTATTGAATTATATTATTTTTGTTCATATTGTACCTGCTTGCCTTGTTGCCGATTCCACAGTTCCCGTACGTACGCCCACATTTTGCCCATTTGATGGACACTTAGGTCCATATCACGTAAACCGTCTCTCAATTCGTAGATATCGTAGTCGTATGCTATGCGCGATGAAGAATGAGCGGAAATCATTGCTGACGTTTCTGAGATAAGTAGACCTGAAATGTGGGAACAGTTCTTTATAAGAACTTTGTCATCTGGGACCGTATTGGGTGCGTAAAAGTCAGTAATAAACTTTTACGGGCCTCATACGGACGAATGTACAGACGCCAGCACATACGGCTACCCCAATCTGTCAAATTTCTTATATGAAAAACAAATAATAAAAGGTTTTTATTCACGTAGACTTTAAAAAGCACTTGTAAATAGTCAGAACATGTTTGTAGTAATATAGTTAAGTATACATAATTATTTCTAGTTACATATAGATATTTAGGTACACGGATTGTTAAAACATTTTTAAAATTTAGTTCATAATAGTAATGATTTTTAGCTACCTTGTATTAAGTTATTGTCAAAGAGATTCTGTTTAGGTTTAATTATCGAAACTTATAGTTTAAGCTATATTTTACTACATATTGTCTGAATGGTTCTGGTATAGATTTTCAACTTTATCGGATAAGCATAAGGTTCACTTTCAATTGGGGAAATTTGACAGATTGGGGTAGCTTGATGTGCTGGCGTATGTACTTTTGTTCGTATCTGATAACAACACAAATCGTGCCATACATACCCGTACAAAACTTTATAACGATAATGACTATAATAGTTTCGACGGCTTCAAAGCTGTTTTGTGAGGAAACGTCACCTGTGCCAGTTATTGTCAGTAGATTGATCATGTACCAGAGTGCTGCCACATATAGGGAGAAATAATCTTCCTGCAAAAGAATAGTTAAGATTGTTTTAATTTTTTTTTCAAATTCCCCTATTGGGTGTGACAATACTCAACTCTTAGGTAGTTTATGGGTCGACTCGTTCTATACTATTTATCTATCCAATTTAAGACCTATTCTCTTTTTGGCGGAGCATTATTCATTCCTTCCTATTTGCAACAGAAAAGTAGATTTGAATGACCTTTGATAATTTTAGGTTTATTGTAACCAATAAAATAGGCTGCAATTAGTAAAAAAAGTATATTAAGTGTATTGTGTTAAATCGTAGCTTATCCTTTAGATTTCTTTAAAATCTAAACTTATCAAATCTCGTGAAAATTTATTCCACAACTTTTGTTTTGTTTATATTTTAAATTAATTTTGCTACACAATGAAAAATGTTTTAGTCCACATACTGTTCATCCAATGCCCTTAATTAAAAAAAAAGGTTTGACACACGAGACATTTCCTAAGCGTCTCCGTTCTTCGTATGGAGCGTTTAGTTGTCGGTCCCGGTTGTAGTAGTTGTCGTGTCAATAGTCGTTAAGCCATCCCAGAGCCTAATTGAGCGGCTTGGAGTCGTTCAAGCCGCTCAATTACCACTGCAGCTAAGCATTAGTAGTACCCATACGAAAAAGAAAGCAGGAAGAGACTGTAATATATTATGATATATAATATGACCAACCTCCGAATATTTGGCCCGTAAGTTAAGCTGCTCCTTTGTCATCCAGTTAGATGAAGTACAATGTACAGGCGTAAGACAAGACAATTTGAAGAATAGGCAAGCATTTACATGTGACAGTATTGATGCCACTATGGCTATAGACCTGTAATATTACACCAAATATTAGTTCAGGGTTTAATGCCTAGGATAATAATATTCTAGGACATTATTTTATTATCGACGACACATTATCTTGGGGTCCACAGCTTAAAACTGTCAGTAGAAAACTGTTCGCATCAGCAGGTTCCTTGCGGCGCCTTCGTAACTTCCTACCTATTACCACTAAAACTGCGCTTGCACAGTCTCTTCTCTTGCCTATTCTCGACTACGCCCGATGCCAGCTATCTTGACCTCACAGAAGAACAACTGGATAAACTTGAGCGACTCCAAAATTTTTGCATTAGATTCATATTTGGTCTCCGCAAATATGATCACATTTCATTATGTCGTATAAAGCTTAAGTGGTTGCCAATTCGTCTTCGTCGGAATGCCCATATTCTTTCATTATTGTATAATATACTTTTCAATCCCTGTACTCCGAATTATCTCAAAAAACGTTTTGTTTTCCTTTGTGACACACATTCGCGATTCCTAAGGTCAACAAATAACTTGAAGCTGCATACACCTACACATTCAACTACATTCATGGATAAGTCATTTGTTGTACAAGCCGTGAGATTGTGGAATGCTCTGCCAATCTCTATAAGACGTGCCCGGACTCTCCCTACTTTCAATAAACTTGTTAAGGATCACTACCTATGTTCATAATTTCTTACACTTGAATATAATATTTATATATTTATTATTGTCATATATATGTATGTATGTATATATATATATATATATATATATATATATATATATATATATATATATATATATATATATATATATATATATATATATATATATATATATATATATATATATATATATTATATGTGTATATATAATTAGTGTATGATATGTTTATTAACATACGTTAATTGTGAAGTCATACTAAGTTTTTGGTATGCAATATATTTATCATAGTTCCTTAGTATAATTTATTTGTTGCACACCTGCTACTGTTTACTTTACTTTCAGTTCCTATCCATCCAAAGGTTGTCTGGAAGAGATCGCTTAAGGCGATAAGACCGCCCATTGTACCTTATGTTCTTTATATTATATCCGAAGTATATTCTTTCCGCCTGATTGTGTACAATAAAGAGTATTCTATCTATCTATCTATTCCTACACGACCGTCTGATCCTAAACTAAGCAGAGCTTGTACTATGAAAACCAGATGACTGATATATTACATATACTACTTTTGGTTTTTTGAATTACACCCAGACTCAGACAGATATTTGTGTGACTCGGGACAAACAGGCATGTTCATGACATGTCTGTTTGTCCGGAGTCACAGAAATATCTGTCCTGGGTGGGAATCGAACCCACGACCTGCGGCGTGAACGGCAAGCGTTTACCAACCACGCCAACAATATAATTCATACCTATTCTAATATAACAAATTCTCTTGCACTTTTAATAATTAATGTTTAATATAATAGTTCTAATCTTCGACATCGGTAACACAGTGTTTTGGCAACATTAATTTATTCTAATAAAAACGAAAACGTTTAAGAAACTTACGCGAGTTTAAAAAATAAGTTTGCTGATCCTATGCTCGACTTGCTGTGTGTTCTATACGTAAATAGATAAGATATTCTTAATAATTGTGGAGTCCGTGAAAAGGAGAACAACGCCATTTTTATTCTTTCATCCAGAGTGAGGGTGTGGACCAAGTAACAAATTAGAAAATTTGCCAGAAAATCGCGCCTTCGAATGTACTTTCTTGAAAAATACCTGTGGGAAATGTTGTAGGTTAAATATGTGAAACAAAAATGTAGGCCTAAGGTTTTCTTTCTGTAGGCTTACAGTGACCTATCCGTAGAATAAAGTTACTTCTCCATAATCGTTACTTTAGTGGAGAGCGATTTGAAATTTGTCAAGTACAAGTCTGCTATGTATAACATTATACATTTTTTTCTAGCAATTTGATTATTTTTCTATAAATTATCAAATTTTACATGTTGATATTGTACATGAAAAATTTCAAATGATTATGCAAAGTAACTTTACTTATTTTTTTATATCAGAAGGCTACAAACGAGCAAGTGTATCAACTGATGGTAAGTGATCACCGCCGCCCATGGACACTCGCAACACCAGAGGAGTCGCGGGTGCGTTCCCGGCCTTTAAAAGTCTGCAAACAAGTGTTGCTGACCCTTCCCCCAACCCCAATGAGCTCTGGCGACCTTACACACACTCGGAAACACAACATTAAAATTATTAATGTTATTATTAAGGAATGTCTTCTGTAAGGTGGAGGTACTTCCCCAGTCTGCTCTTTGAGCGAACGACCGCTATGCCCTACCTCTCTTAAAATTTCTTATTCTTATTCTACAGATAGGTCAACATGTTTGTTTCTGTTCTTTAACTTAGTATATAGAGGGTCTTAAATGCAGGGTGGGTCTCTACCGCTTTGTTTATTGTTGACACTCCACCCGTTCGCAGCGCTTTACTTCCTCCAACATACGCATTTCTAAGCTGTGAAACACCGCCCGTAACGGCGTGTTTCCAGACTAACATTACATGGGTTTATTCAAGGCTAGAGTGAACAGGCATCTTACGAGTACGCGCGGTCTACCTTCGACCACATCTTCACTTACCATCAGGTGAGATCGTCGTCAAGCACAAACCCATTAAACATAAAAAATGCAGGATTCAAGTTTAAGTATAGTCGTCCACGATAGTAAAACCGCCATTCGGTGCTCATATAATAAAGGCGCTATAGAGATTACGAGTATCTAAAAGGCCACAGTCCTTCAATCGATCAAATATACAAAAGTCCCGATCGAATAATCTACCTGTACCTAGAATTAATATCTATAGTTTACTATTCATGTTCCAATTAATTTACAAGCGCTTTGTGAAGTATAATATGTGAATAAAAACCGTTTTTATTTTATTTATTTTAGATAACTATAGCATTTAATTCATGTATGTAGTAATACTCCACTTCATATATCAAAATTAATTTATTCCGTAAAAACTAACGCGGAACCGTCATTTATTTTTACCCTACCTTGCAGTGCATGACGTGGCAGCTAATGAAAAAAACTGCCAGGAAACTCAGTAACTGCAATCCGCTCTATAACAATTTACTATGATCTGTCAACTTATCAAAATACAATGAAGATTCCAAGACTACTTACATTTTCCTCACTTTCTTGGGATTCAAAACATAGTCCCCATATCTGTTCATATATCCACAATGGATATCCAGAAAAACTTTGTACATAAATATGGTGTCAGACACTATGCAGATATAGATAAAGTAAGGTACAGATAAAAATGCCATTTGATACACTAAAAGCATAAAGTCCAAGTACGAAAGGCCGAGTATGATGTATTCTGAAAATTTTATAAAAATCATTATTATTAGATAGACTAGCTGTGCCCCGCGGTTTTACCCGCGTTAAACTTTATAAATTACTAGCTGTACCCCGCGGTTTTACCCGCGTTAAATTTTATAAATTATCACAGCTCCTCCCCCGTAGATGATAGCGTGATAATATGTAGCCATTATGTTGACCCGACCTCTTAGTAGTATCCATGCAAAATTTGAAGTAAATCCATGCAGTACTTTTTGCGTTTAGCCCGGACATATATACAGACAAACGAGACACACAGACAAAAATTCTAAAAACTATTTTTGGCTTCGAAATCGATTGTAGATCACGCACCAAGTATCCTTTAAAAAAAATTCAATGTACAGTTTTGACATTCCTACGATTTTATTATATAGATAGCCAATGTGTTATTCGGATATATATCGAGGCTATATTACTAGAAAGTTTCATCAAAATCCGTCCGGTAATTTTTGCGTGAAAGAGTAATGAACATACACACTCACGCAATATTATAATGGCGAAAGTGTGTGAGTACACACTCACAAACATTCGCCTTTATAATCTTAATGTGATTATAACCTCTGTCTCGGAGGGTGGTAACTTGACCGGTCGGGTTCATGCGACCAGAGATTCGGTTTTATTTCTGCACAGAACAATCTTTCTCTATAAACTAAGATTTGTCTCAGTGCCTCGGGAACTAAGCTAAGCCGTCGGTCCTGGGGGGCTACCGTCTAAGTAGCTGATCATCGGCCTTCAAATAGATGGAAGGTTAAAATGACTAAATCATTCGTTCAATCGGTTTCCATGAGCAAATGTGACGTCATAATTAAACGAATGAAGTAATTTTTAACCTTTATCTATTTGAACGACAAATTAGGCGGTAGCCCCCCTGATTAACAAGAGAACATGACACTTGGTCATACACTTGGTCATTAATTCATGGTTTTTCTTTTTATTCTTTTTTTTTCTTTATATATTTAAAGGGACTTTTACGCATAGCGTATGTGAGTGCCATCGTATCCTAAACAATTGAATTTTCACAAAATATGGGCCATGAACTTGAACAAACCCATCGCATTAATTCATGGTTACTTAAGAATAATAGTACTATAATAATAATATCCTGGGACATTATTTACATACGGCTATCTGATCCCAAACTAAGCAGAGCTTGTACTATGGATACCAGATACATATACTACTTGTTTTTAAATACATACTTATATAGATAATTACATCCAGACTCAGGACAAACAGACATGTTCATGCACACAAATATCTGTCCTGGGTGGGAATCGAACCCACGACATCTGGCGTGAAAAGCAAGCATTTGCCAACCACGCAATTTGTCAGAGTTGTTAAACCCGTCTAGTAAGGCTCTGACATGGATTAACGATTATTGCGTAATGGCTACAACCGGGACCGACAGCTTAACCTGCATTCCGAAGCACGGACCGCTGAGAGCATCTGGCTATGAGCGCCTTCGTTTCATGGTTTACTTTGAGTTGCGAAGTCAGATGGCAGTCACTCCATCAATTCTCGTAGTTATACTGTGTTATACCGAACATCAGAATACGGAAAGGTAACGCAGAAGATTTTATTAGTTTTAATAAAATAAATAAAATATACTCTATTTTACACAAAAAAGGACATTTTACAACGAAACATTGATTATAATTTACAATGGGTGGTCTTATCGCATAAAGCGATTTCTTCCAGGTAACCTGGGTAGGAATTAAATGTATAAAATGCCGGGGACGGTGTAACAAAGTGTACACAGATAAAAATAGAAAAGAGATAACTAAAATGGTTTTTAGTAATTGAATGAACCCTTTATTTATGTATTCGAACATTTACATTCCGGAATTTAACCCTCAATTCTCACGCACACTATTTTTTGCTATTCGGAGTCTATAACAAAGTATATTTATATAAACAGCTATAACTATGTAGAATAAGTGTACTTACCCATAGTTGTAATTAATTTGCTATCGGGAATAATGCTGCTACGGAACCACCTGAAACATTTATGCGTTGAAAAAGCTTATACCAGAATCATACAGGGCTAATTGTAAAACACCAATAACCTCACCAGACAAGATTTTTAACATCATAAGCGACAACTTTTGTTTTACGAGTTCGGACTTAAGAATACAATAAAATGTAAAAAAAATATTTTTAAAGTTTTTGTTGTACCTACTTTTGTGACATTTGTAGGTCTATGTTTCATTCATAAACGAAAAGACGACGCGCGAACGATGCCTGAGGCGATTGTCACACTGCCCCGCACTGATGCAGCGTAGTGCATGTTCTAACGTTGCATCTAAGTATCTCCGTTTGTATAGAAAACACGCACAATCCAACACACTGAAACTGCATCCACGCGCGTGCATCATCAGCGGTCTTTGCGATGCTCGTAGAGTTATAAATTTAAATTAATATTTATAGTTATAAAATAAAATAATTTTTGTATGAAAATAAAATATAACACATTATCAAAATTTGTAGAATGAAAGTTGTTTCTTATGGTGTTAACTATTAAGTACTGCGAGGTTGTTGGTGTTTTAGATAGAAGCTGTTCGTTCATTCTCGATACGCGGACAGTTTAGTGAACGCCCTACGGCGTCTTACCCGGTAAGGCTATACCGCCCGACAGCGAGAAGGAAGAGGAAAGGAATGCAGTAGCTACTGAACTAAATTTAGTTCTAACTCGCTTACTGTTCATATATTTACAAAGTGGATAGCTGTATTTGGCCTTTTGTAAGTAAATTAATCCCAAATAAAAAAATAATAAATAAACGTATATTTGCTTGGAAAATTACGACCTTGCGACGACGGCGACGCCAGAACGCATGATTTTGTTGAAGATTTAGTTATTCTGAAAAAAATATACGAAGAGTACCCAAAGTGTAAAGTATTAGGATTTACCTGTGTGGTTTAAACAATAAAAGACTTGCAGCAGTGTAATCTAAGTTTGTAGCTGAGGTTATTGACAATCCATGGGATTCCGCGATGCTTTTTTCTGGACTCTGTAAAATAGTTAAAATTACCGAAGACTGTTCAGATATAACAAGGTGTAACATTAATTGCGGATGTGTCTTAACCATCTTCTACACGGTTGCAAAACAACGTCATCTAGATGGATGTAATATATACCCATAATGTATAATAATGCAATAAAGTTCCCTTACTGAATATGTTCCAGATATTAACATCTTATGTTTTCTGGATAGTGTAGTCAAAACTTGTTAGAAAGGGGGGAACGTTTAGCAGCGCGTGGTTGATAACATGATGTTACTTGCCTTGCATTATAAGGTTTAGCTATCAAAGGGTTCCAACGGTCCACCAATTGCACCTTAATATTGTTTACAGACTTAATACTGACTAGACTTAATACTGTTTGATATTGTCATACACCACAATGCTTGAACATAGCAAAGTTGTTAACATTTTCATTCTCAATGATGTACACTTGTGATCTAGAATTTATGTTACTGGAATGGTATATATCTTTAAAACAACGTTTACATTACCTCTAAGAAAAAATTTCCATCCACATAATCATCATCTTCGTCTTCTCCGGTTTCGTAGGTTGACGGGAACGATATTATTTGCTACAAGAAACGATAAAAGTTACGTAATTTGAGATTACACACGTAATGTGAGCAACAAAATTTCGAACAATTTGATGACTTTACAATCCCTGAAATGTCTGATTCCAATTTGGAATTCATATATTCCGTTGACATGATACATTTATGTGAAATGTAATTATTTTTAATCTACCGTGTTGTGCATTACTGCAGCTACTGAGTAACACTGCCAGATAACTTTTTTTTAAATACATGTTTATTACAATTTTTTTTTATAAGCGGAAGCTATTTCGTCACTAACGCCATCAGAAATTTGGTTCTATGTTTTAGTTTCTTTAAACTAATTTGTAGATAAGTCGTTTTATATAATGCATCGATGCGTGACATTTTTATGATTCGTCATTAATTTATTTTACCAATCTTCTTCTTATCGTGTCGATGGTAAGAATTATATTCTATCTTCCCAAAATTGGGCAACGCTGACCCCTTTGGCTGAAGCGTCATACAAGTCCTGAAGGGAACAAGAGACTGGACAGGAGGGACAAACGGATAAATGTGCCATACTTTGGGGTGACATGCCGCATTCGCAGATGTTTTGTGATGTGATTGTGATTGATTTTGATCTACCAACCTGGGTACCAATAAATAAATTCATATATTCACTGTTAAGCTTTTCTGTAGATCCATTACTGACTCTAACCTAAGAATGCTATGCTTCGTACAGTGATCTAAGATTATTTTATTTTTATTTTATTTTCATTGGCACACAAAACAGAATATCATCAATACATGACAGAAAAGTATACATTAAGGTTTAGCTCTAGACAGAATTCCTAAACAAGTGTACACAGCATGACAATTTGAGTGGAACTAATAGTGACGCATGACATAATGTAAAATTATATAATAAAACAAATAGATTTGAAGTTCACCGAAGCACGATCCGTAACACCATGATCCAATCGAGTCGCACCTAGGTGAACATGACCTTAAAACTAAAATTTAATAGTTTGAAGCTTAAGTAGATTTGATTTTTAACTTTTTGACATGATATGTCTAACTTTCCTTTTAAAAGTTTGGATTCCGAAGTTGAAAACATCTAATTCGTTGCTATGTTGAAGCAGGAGCTCATTATAAAGACGGCACATTCTAACAAGTGGATTGTAATACGATGTATTATTTATGTGAACATTTAACGTAAAACTTTTAATATGAGGTTGGCGGGCTCTATTTCGGGATTATTCATGAATTGGGGCGTCACATTACCATGCTACTCCTACGGTATTTTTGATATGTCAAGTAAGGATGAGAGAAAATAGTTTATATAAAAATAAGTCGGGTTTTCCTTCCTGACGCTATAACTCCAGAACGCACGAACCGATTTCCACGGTTCTGCATTCGTCGGAAAGGTCTCGGGCTCCGTGAGGTTTATAGCAAAGAAAATTTATAAAATTTAACGCGGGTAACACCGCGGGGCACAGCTAGTAGTTTATATAATCCCTGTCAAACTACTTCTGTTGACCCATTACAGATTCCACAACCTGAGAACACTATGGATGGGTACTTGGGGCGGCGGTGACGACCGCCGTTTCTACCCACCGCACACCGCACTAACTTGTTACAGCAAGCGCCAATGCCACGCGCGCTACGCACGCTCAACATGGTCGCTGAAATGGTGGACTTAATTGCTTGCTCACTGAACGACTTCACAAGGGCTACTTAATTGATAGCTTATTATTAGTAGTGCACGACTAAACGCCGACAGACATTACGCCAACAGACATTAAGCCGTCAGACTGTACTCCGACAAGACTGTACTTCGACTGTACTTTTCGCCGTCAGAACACTTCACTCATACTCAGAAAGAAACATTTACCAAGTGTAATATAGGACCGATTCGGTTCTGGCACTTCGCCGGCCGCCGCCGCGGCACGCTCGCTTCGCTCGCTCGGCTCGTGCGTTGTGGTTCACAGTCTAACCTAAACCAATAATTATGAAAACTGTCGGCGAAAAGTACAGTCGTATTAAAGTCTTGTCGGTGTACAGTCTGTCGGCGTAATGTCTGTCGGCGTTTAGTCGTACAATGCAATAGACAATTGAATTGTAACTTTTCTGTCGCAATAGGTTGGTTCCCTATAATGGTAGAATTAAGTTGACGCCAATCAATGAATAAAATGGTAGAAGTGATCTACCATAATGCATTCTGGCCTAACATAATCTCGCTTCGCTGTTGGTCAGTTAAATATCCCAAAGAATTGGGAGAAAATAATTGTTTATATTCTATTTACCTACAACTGACATTACATCTTTAAAATACTGTTAGGTAAACTTATTTAAAATTACAGGATAAGTGGTATTTCAAGTTATGATTCCAAACAGCTTTAGTCTCGGCTCTGGTCGTGAAACATGATGATAATAGAAAAGAATACATTATGCGTTACGTAGTTATGTGGAAATGATTCCTTACATCTGAATCTCTGGCAGACATCACAGTAGGTAGAACATAATCCTTGGGCGCTGTATCAACGGACATTTTCACTTTTTTCAAAACCGATGGATAACTCTGGAGTAAAAATGCAATTAATTAGTAACAAAAGTATCTTTATGATCAGGAAATCACTTATCATATCTATGTGAAACTTGTGATAATTGCTGTGCTCAACATAATTAACTTGTCGAAAATCAGTTTTCAAAACATGCGGATTTATTTGTATGATTGGGTATTTTATTTTACATGGCAAGACAAGAAAGGTGTCGTACTTTTTGTAAAATGCCGAAATTTTTCACGTATTTTGCTATCTGATACCAGTTTCTGTAGTTCTATCTAATTATTATTATTGTTAGTTTATAAATTATAATTATATCGCAATTAGTATAGTTTTTTTTTTGGTAATACCTTCAAAAGTGCATAAAAGTCTCGCCCACTAATACAGAGTAAATCAATGTTCCTTGAAGCTATCACATTCGACATCGTTAGATATTTTGCAGCGCCTCTTATGTTTCCGAATATTCCGCCGGGCCCCATACAAGCTTCCACTTCGTTAATATTTGTGACTATGTCCACCTAGAATAAATTGTATTACATTAAAATACAAATACCACTAAGAGTCGAACATTTGCTTTAAAATAGACGCAGTATTAATTTTAAAATATGAATTCTGATTAATTAAATCAATACTTAATGCAATGCTGCCATAATTCTAGGAACATAACACGTGGAAACGAATTTAGAATTAATTTTATGATTTGCGTTCTTAGTTAGTGATCGTTTTATAATGGTAGTTGGGTATTTTGGTATGGCATAAAATTATATTTATCTACGATAAATAATAATAATATCCCAGGCAACCAGATAACTGATATACTACATATGGTACTTTTTCAAGACATTCAAGACATACAGACATGTTCAGGCACACAAATATCTGTCCTGGGCATCGAACCCACAACCTGCGGCGTGAAACTCAAGCATTTGCCAATCACGCCAACATTTAGTAACAAGTAATAAGTTATCATTTTAAAATTATATTATGTAATTCAGATTTTTTTATCAATACTTACTTATCGTATGGGCAGCGGTTACCCTAGTGTCAGAGTTGTTCCAGCCTCCTAGTAGGCCTCCGAAATGGCTTAACGACTCTTGCCTAATGGCTACAACCGGGACCGACAACTTAGCGTGCCCTCCGAAGCACGGAGACGCTCAGAAATTAAACCACTTTGGCGGTCACCCCACGGACTGACCGCGAGCCTAGTTGTTTAACCTTGCCGATCGCTTACGGACCGGTAAGAGCATTTAGCTATGAGATTTGATCAATAATTAATGCAATACTTCCATAATTCTAGAGGCATTACACGTGGAAACGAATTTAGAATTAGTTTAAAAATATGAATTGTATTTCTTCGTATGTATAGCAGAAACTCTCCAAAAAATAAAAAAAAAGTTGTTATAAGCTGCATGTTTTTTATTTAGAAGATGAGTCATTTGATAACTAAAGAGAAACGTCTTACTTTGCCTCTAAAGATGATGTACATCGTCTTAATCACTTCATTGGCTCTCATAACCATGTACCCTTTCTGGAAGTAGTGTTCTTTTAGTTTCTTTGCGAACGCCCTAAAGAATGAATATTCAACGTCTTCGAATAATGGTATTTCACTCAATGTTTTCTCGTACATGTACAGCACTGCATCTTCGTTTAAATTTGCATGTAGTTTGCCCAATATGGATTGATGCTAAAGAATACAAAAAAAAAAAAAAATTAATGGTTAGGCTAAATCTAGGGATGCCAGTTTTAAATACTCGTAAGAATGAAAAAAAAATATGCTTTTACGATTATTGAAAACTGGCAATATGAAGTTTAGGCGATTGGCACACTCCACGTGGGTTCATGTAGATGCATGTTCTGTGTGTTGGACTGTGCGCGTTTTCTATACAGACGGAGATCAGTATTTTCGTCGTTCCAATGATGCTTTAAAGTAAAAGCATCATAAGAACACGCACTCACGCACTACCCTGCATCATGCGGGGCAGTGTGCCCATCGTCTTAGATGGATTATATAAAACTGGGAGACGAAAGCTTTAGATAGACTAAATAGCACACGTATGTCTATTTGAGCTCTAAACTAGCAGTAGGAAGTACTAGAACGGAACAAAGGAAACCATTACGAGTAGGTACCTATAGCTTGCAATAGGAAGTTTCATGTGGACTAAATAGAAAATGAAATGAAATAAATTGTTGTTAAATATGTGTTCGTATCTTTATTATTTCAAGATGCACAGATAACAGATGGACATTATTAACTTCAAAATGGAAAGGACCAATACTAGGCAAAAGGAATGTGGGAAGAGCAAACGGTGGACTGATGACCTTATAGAGAACGCAGGAAAAGACTGGATGTAAAGAAGTAAAGACAGAAAGCTATGGAAGAAACTGGAGGAGGCCTTTACTTTTAATGAGATCCATACCACAGAAATACAAACCACTAACATTAGTTAAATAGCATAAGATACTAAAAAAAAATACTAACATTATTGAAATGTATATTTTTTGATGAGTTGTGGAATAAAGAGGCTTTATTATTATTATGTGTTCGTATCCTTAAAAACCGCACATCGTCATCATAATCATCATCATGTCAGCCAATAGACGTCCACTTCTAGACAACGGCCTCCCACAAAGAACTTCAAAATCGCCTTTTGCTAACCGCATACTTAAGCTAATTTTAAAGACCAGCAGCTTAGAACATTCATCCATACATACCGACCATCCACCAGTCCTCTTCCACTGATATTTCCAGTACTCCATTACAGTCTTTTTAAGTGGCACTGGTACATTTTCTCTATTGAGGAACATGTCCAGATGTTTCAGATTCTCTTGGTACTTCGTCACCACTTGGTCTGCCAAAGCCTTTAAGGATGCTATTCTTGCGTATACGTATCTAAAAGAAACAAGGTTTCATGCCTTAACTGTTGGTTTTTACATTTTATATAACGTCCTTATGGCAGCTGGTCTCGACAGCGATAAGACAGCGACAATGATGCATGCACCAGTTTGTATCCTAGAAAAATGTACTAATCTTTCTTTTAACTTGACGTTTACAGTTAGCCTAGGAGGCTTACACTGCTTCACCGGCCTATAGAGGCAAGAGCGAGGGTTCCAGCCGTATTAAATTGTACTCCTGATCATCGGCGTCAGGTTGCAAGCTTATCGGTTTTCTACAGGCTGTTTCATGGAGAATGCGCTCAAGACCTCTATGAACTTATCCCTCCATCTCCCTTTTTCATCGGACTACAAGGCGTCGGGAGGCTCTCCACCGCTATGTTGTTGACATCCCATTATGCTGTACGAAGCGTTTTGCTTCCTCTTTCATCATACGCACGGCTAAGCTGTGGAACAACCTTCCAAACGACGTGTTTCCAGACTCATATAACATGGGTTTATTCAAGGTTAGAGTGAACAGGCATCTTATGGGTACGCGCGGTCCACCTTCGACCACATCTTCACTTACTATCAGGTGAGATCGTGGTCAAGCGGAAACCCATTATGCATTAAAAAAATCTCTCTATTTCAAAAATCATACTTCGATGCGAAGGGCAAATCAATATGATTGGAAATAGGTCAGGTGCGGGACCAACGAAATTTCGTGCTTTCCGAACTACGTGTAAGATATCCAATATCTTGAGTTCAGGATAATACCTACTATATTATACTCAACTCAAGATGTTGACTTGGCTTATTAGATAATCCTCTAGATAAGGTACACGGTAGACGTTTCATTTAACATATTTGGTTGCTCCGTTCGTTTTTTTGGTTATAACTCGACTTACGCAAGGTATTCCATACAGTTAGATACAGTTTTTACAACCGAAAGTGTTAAATAGAAATGCTATTTTGGAGGGCTAATTGTTAAAGGCCTTAAGCAGAACTTGATATCGTAAATTATTAATTTCATTGCTCTCAGTTCCATTAAATTTAAATAATAAAAATTATAATATAACTTATTATAATAAAATAATAAAATTAAATAATAATTTGTGTGCAGAATTCACAGAAAGGTATTCACTAGGTAGGTATTGATAAATAGATTAAGTACAGACGCCAGCAGACCCAGCTACCTCAATCTGTCAAATTTCTTTTACTTATAGATTTTCAAAAGCATAACGTTCACTTTCAATTGAGGAAAATTTGACAGATTGGGGTAGCTTGGTGTGCTGGCGTCTGTACCTACAGAAAGTTTTAAATTAAAATAGATATATTTTATATTTTGTGCCACACTGTTACTGCACCCGAACATGAAAATGCTAAGATTTATATTATATTTCATTCTTGCAATATTTTATGTGGTAAATTCTTGTATACGACATGTAACGTAATTAACGCACACCCTGAAACACCCCAATTAGAATATTATGTTGTAATCATAATACATACACGGAATTTTTTATTTATTATGTATAGGCATCGTTATTTACTAAATTAGTTTCTTGGAATAAAGTTCATTTTGTATTGAATGATGGAATTTGTAGAATACAAATAAAACTGCTATTTTAAAAGTCTTATTACTTTGACTTACGGTCCATTTCAATTTGTTTTGACTGTACAGGGTTAATATGACAATAATTCTCAGAGTTCAAAAATTAAAATATTGAAAAAAAAATATACCTATATTAAAAATGATATAAATCGATTCAGTAAACGATTCTGGACAAAACTATTTTCAGGATGTGCGTTAATTAAGTTACATGTTGTATAGTAATTATGTATATAATTTTGTATTATACATCTATTTCAGAATACCAAGCCCATAAAAAACCGTCCTAATAAAAGATTGGTTGTAGTCATATAAAAATAACTTCTAAAATAGGAATTTAAAATTCAATGAAATATTCACCCGAAAAATAGAACACCGTGCAAATTGACACATAGATTCAGTAGCATATGTGTAATATTTTGAGGAACTATGTCACCGAAACCAGCTCCTCCAAAGGAGCTAGCGGCCCAATAGTAGGCCAATAAATATACTCTGGTATAGTCAACGCTTTGGTCTCGTAGCATTTGAACTCCATGTATCCATGAACCTGAAAACGTATTTGAGATTTATTGACATCTGCGATATAGTATGTTATAATAATAATATTCTGGGTCAATATGCCTCGTTGGTCTAGCGGTAGCGTGTTTAACCGCAGATATCGAGGTCCTGGGCTCAAATCCCGGATGGGACAATGCGATTTTGGGATTTTTCTGTAAAAGAAAAAAATGTTAATATCAGCCCCAAGTCTGGGAGTTGGCAGTATTTTACTCCCGTGCCTCAAAGAGCACGTAAAGCCGTCGGTCCTGTACCTGACCTCTTTCCAGTCGTGTTGCTAGTCGTCCCATCGGATCATGAGAGTGATGGAATAGAAAGTGCTCCTGTGTTTGCGCACACACTTGAGCACTATAATATGTCCCGCGCAAATGGCTAGTCTCTATTGAGACTGACCGCCGTGGGACACGTGGGAGGAGGACATTATCCTGTGCATTATTTAAACACGATCATTTGATCCCAAACTAATCAGAACTTGTACTATGGAAACCAGATAACTGATATACTACATACTTATACTACTTTTCTTTTGTAAATACATACTTATATAGATAACTAACTGTGCCCCGCGGTTTTACCCACGTTAAACTTTATAAATTATCACAGCTCCTCCCCCGTAGGTGAGACAGCGTGATAATATGTACTCTATATGTTGACCCGACCTCTTAGTAATATTCATGCAAAATTTGATGTAAATCCATGCAGTACTTTTTGAGTTTAGCCTGGACATACATACAGACAAACAAACCGTCAAATGTTATGGTTTCTGGTAGAATCTAGAATAGTGTACGCCTTGTGATCATGATTTATTTATATATGCTTCATATTGCATTTGTGCTTGCTAGTGTCCGCAGTAAAGCACACTTCTCTGAGCCTGAGCTTTGCCTGAGGTTGGTATACCGCCTACCGTTGCCGCACTGCTCCGTCTGTGAGTAGGATCGGCTGTCTCCCGATTCCACACACGGCCTCCTATTGGAGCCCGACTGCAACACAGAATCTCCTTCACCAGGGTCTCAACATTAACAGGTTTCGGTTAGGTGGAAGTACCTTCCCAGGCTACTTATAGAGCAAACATAAAATACTAAAAAGAATAGAATAAGATATAATATGGCGAAGGAGGCGATGGCTGGCCCACACGTCATACTCGTGAACGGGTGCTGCTTGCGGTAACTGGTCGAACTGCTGTTGGGGTACTCATATTTTTTTCGCCTCTGGTAGACTTCGTGTTACTTATTAACCCACCGTTTTTTCGTCTAAAGAGGATATTCTAAGTGGTTGAGTGAAATTTAATGGTATTGCTTATTTATTTTATTATGATTCACTGGATGACAACGGTTCTGTGCGTGCATTAGCCTACATAACAACCAATCACAATGTAAGTAAAATACATGACATTAAAAAAAATCGTAAACTGAAAGCAAAAGAAGACGAAAAAAGCAAGCCCGGAGTTTCTTTGTGGCTTTCTTCTCCGGGTCGTCCACCTAGGTAGCTAGAGAAAGCCGCCGGCTAGCTAGGGTAGGTTCCTCAGCGGCGAGGATCGCTTTGGCCCATTAACACGTGATCGGTGATCCCGTGAATGTGATCACACCCTCATTTAGAATTTCGTCTTTTTTGCTTTAGTGTTCCATTCTTTAATTTTAATATAGTAGAACTAAATTTCAAAATAATAGATTAGTAACTTGTTATGTATTTAAGGATTTCAGACAATATATGCGATAACCGAATACCGCGATCCACTATGTTTATGTACTGTATTTTGACAAGTACAAGTGAATGTTAGTACCCAAGTGCTGAATAAAAAAAATTCATTTCATTTCAGCGAACTTCGACAACTTGTGTCGAAATTCGATATCTTCTTATCCAACAGTGTGAGATGGCAAAAGTTGGCTATGCCGCTTCTAAGTGACGGACTAGCTGACTGACCAAAAACATTTAGATGTAGGTACTTACCAACAAACAGCTTTATTTGCGAGGCTTGGGCTAAACACCGTTAACTTACATACATCGGCATTGCTACTACTTATTTTTCTTGCCGAAAATATCCTCATAATAATGTCCGACCCGAGATTGGAACCCAGGACCTTAGTATCTGCGGTAGAACACTACGGCAGGAATAACGAGGCAGTCACAGCGTTATACAACTGCTATGAATCATCATCATCGTATCAGCGGAAAGACGTCCAAAGCTGGACAAAGGCCTCCCCCAAGGATCTCCACAATTGCCGGTCTTGTGCTGCCCGCATCCAGCTGAACTGTATTCGTAACAGTTGCCCCCGGGAGAGCCTGAGTATATTTCAAAAGTTAATCGAATCTAGCTGGCTGAATAAAATAGTACCCGAGGAACTACTAATCTTTCACTATAATAATTGTCCTCCTAGCCGAATTTCGACCACGGCGGTCAGTCTCAACAGAGATTAGCCATCTGTGCGGGACATATTATAGAGCTCAAGTGTGTGCGCAGACACAGGAGCACTTTCTATCCCATCACCCTCATGATCCGATGGGACGCCTAGGGGATACCACCGGAAAGAGGTCAGGTACAGGACCGACGGCTTTACGTGCTCTCCGTGGCACGGGGGTATAATACCGCCAACTCCCAAACTTCGGGCTGATGCTGAGAAATTTTTCTTTTTACAGAAAAGTCCCAAAATCACTTGGTCCGACCCGGGATTGGAACCCTCGTTGTCTGCGGGTGAACACGCTACCGCTAGACCAACGAGGCAGTCAAATACTATAGACTCATCACTCACTATACTATAGACGTCTACCAAATCTTTACTTGCCTTCATAACACACCATGTTTCCCGCAGGATGAAATTTTGGCCGCAAAAAAATACCTTTTAAAAGTAACTTCGAAATTTTTTCGTTTAAATCATCAGGGTCTTTGGCCAACACATATCTACACGATAATGTTATCAAAATCGAAGTATATAAGTTCAAACAGAACAGTGTTATGAGTAGGAAGTGAACTACGTTCATGAAATATTCCTGAAAAAAAAAAGGTTCATTAGGCTGCGTTTCCACTGAGGCGGAGCGGAGACGAGCTGTACCGCGTTCACTGATCACATGGCTTGAAATCCACATCTCTTCTCCACTGATGTGGATTCCAAGACATGTGTTTGGTGAACTTAGCTTTTAAAAGCAAAGGTTATGGTGTGCTTATTATATATAGAGCAAGAGCCCACGGCAGCCAGACCTTCGTTATTTTGTAAAATGCTGAAGTTTTTCTGTGTATGTCCCATATGCAGGTAAGAACGATCAGCGACTATGGAGTTTGGGTTATGGTTACTTTGGCAGATAATAGTGGAATAAAGGTGGATAAAATTGTACCTTAATTCGTTAAATAATAACGCTCAATTTTTATATTTTTTTCTTGATAACTTTAGAAATATCGTTACCCATTGCCGGACACTTATGACAGTTGCTACCCCTGCTAGACACCCCTAAACTGTAATAAATTATAATTGTACCTACTTTGGCTATAACATAAAAGGTAAAATTTTATATGTTTCTTGGGGACCTATAAAAAATGTTAATTCAAAAGCCTGACAGTTTAATGGCTTTCACGTCTTGCCAGACCCATTGAAAGTCCGCTATAATAGTCTGGCGGTCGTGGGCTCTTGGGTTAATAGTAGTATGACCTCTAATGAGGGATGACTTACCAATTGCCAGCTCTGTGATTCAAAAAAGGCATAGCCGACGACTATAACTCGTAGTCAATCTACAGCTATGACTAATTGAAATGAGCTTGCCAAAATGATTAAGTATTAGGAATTCTTAAGGTGCGACTCAGTCTGCCTAATGCTAGTGATTTGTAATTTCAAATGTATGCGTTTCGTCAACTTATTGAAAAACATTACGGGCACGATTAAGTCATTATCGTACGGGTATTTAATGCATTTTTATATTTCTCAATGTACCGTACAATGTTCAAACTCTAAAAAATGATCTGCTATTGTAATTACTCTTATCAAATAACATCAACTCCTTGAAATTTATATGAAGGTATCTGGCGCAGCAATATT
Source organism: Pseudoips prasinana (assembly GCA_951640165.1). Taxonomy (NCBI): domain Eukaryota; kingdom Metazoa; phylum Arthropoda; class Insecta; order Lepidoptera; family Nolidae; genus Pseudoips; species Pseudoips prasinana. Next base: position 20,033,099 of record OX621245.1, read on the forward strand.
TTTTATCACATGCCAATTTTTTTTTTTTTTTAAATACAGCTTACTGATTAATTACATTAATTTCACATATAGAACAAGAATTGTGCTAACAATCTGGTATTAACATATTCTACTTATAATTTCGTTTTAAATGAATATACATAACTATACTCGTGAAGCATAATAGCATTTAGATATAGTTGTAGACCGTGTGATTTCCGGCCCAGAAAGAATAACAGGGCCACCTTATATAATCCCGTGGATGTCGTAAATGGCGACTAAGGGTTACACCAGGTAATCTAAGTATCCATCTAAGTACTAGTTACCACCTAACTGCGATTGCCAACTCTCATGCCATGCGCGGTATCTACGGTAAACGCCAAATGGTAACGCTACAGAAACCTTTGAGGGAGGCCTATGATTAGTAGTGGCATAGTAGGCCATCGTTCAAGAAGTACAATCGATGACACGTAGATACCTACACTTTGGCTTTATTATATAGTAAGTAAGGGCGGTTTTCGTACCGCAAGTGATGTGCAGACGCCAGCACATGAAGCTACTCCAATCTGTCAAATTTCCCCAATTGAAAGTGAACCTTATGCTTATGCGATAAAGTAAAAATTCTATAATAGAAATTTGACGGATTTGAGTAGCTGAATGTGCTGGCGTCTGTACACTGATGAGGCTTTGATAAATCTACCTTAGTATTGTCTCCAATACTTAGTTTGACATAAAATGAATAATGCTTGCAAATTGCTTACCCGTCTTAGAGCGCGTATAGAATCCGAGTATGTTATAGAAAACAGTTTTACAATTTGCAGAACATTAATCATTCTCAATACGCAATGGTACATGTGATCGTTGCCCTCATGGTTTTCTATCGAATGGTTTTCATCGTGTTTTGGAACTATAAACTTCCATAAGGCATACCATGGAAACGACGTTATGAAGTCCACGACAAATTGACCCTGTGAATATTTGTTTAAAAGTTTTGTAAATCATCAAAAGACGGATGAAAATTTAGAATATTCCATTTATGAATATTCGAAGTTCGTAAAAATTACCTGAAGATAGTGTTTCGCTGTCAAATAAGGGTGGTATATCAACTGGTTTTTGGGACCGTAATATGCCACATGGAGCATTATGTACCAATCTAAATAGCATAATGATTCAAGAACAACGATCAGGATATTGAAAGTGGAGAACGATGGTGCCATAGCTACGGTTATCTGGAATTTAAGCGAAAAGGGAAGTTATTTAAGTTGAGGTGTAAATTATCTTTAAGCTATAAACGAGACAGATGATTGAAAAGATATCGAGACTTAAGTTGCTGATAATCGTCTATCAAAAGAGATAATCAGATCACAGAAGAAAAAATAAATTCTGAAGAATTATTATGAAGACTCAAGGAAACAATACTGCGAACTGAGCCCCAGATGTTAGAACAACGCACTTATCTCTCCACCGTGACGTCATCTTCGGAAATCGTCATTATAAACAACATCTGTGTTATATTCCGTCATCTATATACCCCCGACTTTTACCTACCTATATAATTAAAAAGTGCGGTGCGCGTTGAAGGCCGTGCCAAACACTACGCTACGTGGCATTGCAATGCATGCCGGTTACAGCTACACCTGCTATAAATTATAAACCTACACAGTACGGTTACCATTAAATTTTGAGTAACTAATATTTTATAAATAAGAAACAGTAGATTGATGTATAGATATAAATAATATGTATTAATATAAATTTCGATAATTAAACTTAAACATCTTTGACAATAACTTAATACAAGCTAGCTAAATATCATTACTATTATTAAATAAATTTTATAAATGTTTTCATACAATCCGTGTACTTAAATATCTATGTAACTATAAATAATTATAAATAATAAATAAATAAAAAAGGTTTTTATTCACGTAGACTTCAAAAAAGCGCTTGTAAATAGTCAGAACATATTCGTAGTAGTATATAATTAATTTATAATTATTTCTAGGTACATAAAGATATTTAGGTACACGGATTGTAGGAAATAATTTACAATAAGATTTATTTTATAACAGTAACGATATTTAACTAACTTAAATTAAGTTATTGTCAAGGTTCGTGTGTAGGTTTATATAAAATTTTTAAATTTTAGCTATATTTTTACTACATATTGTCGAATGGTTCTGTCTATATTAAGGTACGAATTAAATGTTATTATTATGGCGGACCTTGTGTTTATAACGACGGTCGCGCTTTAATGCTACCACCACGGCACCGGATCCAATGCGTCCCAAATGACAAGACCCAGCGAAACAAACTCAGCGGGTGTCGCTACTACCGGTTTCAACACGGCCCATTATATTATTATATTATGTATGTACTTAATTATATTAAGTACAACAAACATGTTCTGACTATTTACAAGCGCTTTTTTAAAGTCTACCTACGTGAATAAAATCATTTTTTATTTATTTAAATAAATATGATTATTATAAATCTACTGCAAAAGCACCAAAGACAAACTAATGCAATCCCTTCCTTAATTACTTAGATTAAAGAATTTTTTCGTTGTACTCTGTCCATTCGTTTATTACCTTTTTGACAGTTTTTTTAGGGACGCCTTCACACGTAACCGATTAATTTGAAATAATAATCGATTTTATTTAGGTAAGTAGAACTTTTAATCGATTTAATGCATCGAAATATGTTTCGTTTAAATGTTAATTATTCGTTTAATAGTTTAGAATTATTTATAAAATAATAATAAATTATTAAAATAATATAAGGTATAAGTGCATCATAAACAGGTTATCACTAGCAACAATAACTGTGCATTCCATTTTTTTTATAAAATTTACTGATACATACTTACATAAAATCATATTAATTTTATCATATGTTAATTTTTTCTTTTTTCTAGACCTGTTTTATTGTGTTTGTTGTGGTCTGTGGGGTTACCCATTATAAAGAAAACACAGCAGCAGTTATACAAAAAATAAAAAAAAGTAATTCATAGGCCTGAGCTGTCAAAAAGACAATAAACAAATTGCCAGAGTGTAGTAGGTACATTATTGCACATATCATTACATGTCTCCGTATTCCAGTTTGTAAGAACATTTATATATCTGTCAAACTAGTTAAACCGCTCATTCGTATCGCATAATTAATATACAGGTTCTAATCTGCCGTTTATTTTCCCTGAGTACTATACGATTAAATCAAACTGACAGTACCTTGTCCTTTTTACATAAACAGTAAATATAATGATATTAAAACAACTACAGTTAACTGCCGTTAATGTTCTTTGACGGTCACCGTAGCTTAGTTGGTAGTGCTCCTGCCTACGAAGCTGGTGGTCCTGGGTTCGAATCCCGGTAAGTGAAAATATTTGGGTGATGAGCACGAATATTTGTTACTAAGTCATGGATGTTTTCTATGTATTTAAGTATTTATCTATCTATATAAGTATGTATATCGTCGCCTGGTACCCATAGTACAAGCTTTGCTTAATTTGGGGCTAGGATGATCTGTGTGACATTGTCCCTATAGATATGCCTCTTCCTCTCCAAATAGCGAAAAATTTACGTATCAATTGGTCATATCTACATAATAGGCAATCTGACAGTAATGAACACAAATACAATTAGGTTAGGGAGAATTTTCATAAGATTGAATGACCTCAATTTAAATATTTTTGTGACATATTAATACTATATAATTTTAAACCAACAAATAAGATCTAACATTACACATGTTAGATTTTGTTTGTTAGTTTACAATTTAATATTCGATCTATTCTTCACGTCAAACAAACACGAATCTTGACGTCTGACGTCATATGTAAGTAAACAACGTCATCTGTCATAGTGTCGTCTCGCATTTCATATACCATCATCATTTGCTTCATAAAACGTTAAAATTATACCTGGCTCACAGTTAATGTACACACCTATGACGTCATGTCTAACAGCGTAAGCTTTTGCGCTGCACTTTTGAATAAGTAATGTATTTAGGTGCAATAATACCTTTATATCAATTAATTTTGATTTTTCCTGTCTCTGAAAAGTCTTCATATCCCCTGTTGCTGGCCATTAATAGATAATAGTATAGTATAACAAATTCGTCTGGCTATCAGACTTCCGATACTCAGAAACCACCTTTATGTGTGAATATAATACAAATTATATTCACACATACAGGTGGTTTTTGTCTGTCTAGATATGTTTAATACGAGGTTAAAATTAAAAAGATAAAATACGATAGACAAGTCGCCGGTTTTGGGTACCTTCCAAGTTATACAAAATTAATGTACCTATCAACGTTTGATAGACTGTCTTGTGTCTAGACATAGTACCCAAAATAGGACAGTCGTATGCTAAATGCTTTTCTTAAATATATTGTGTTAAATCTTACCGGTATAAGCACACATAACCAAAATGCAGCAGAAACTCTGAGTAGAGCCCACGTTTTAAGAAATATCCCATCTGGCTTTATCGTATAAGGCAAAAGCAAATAAGGGGCAACGTTGTTCATGATATGAAATTTCTTGTAAGATTTTAGGTAACCTTCTTTGTATCTCTTCGATCTGTATTCAGCTCTTAAGTCGATGAATGAATCTGTAATGAATACATAACGTCTGAATTGAAAAGTGCCTATTAGATTTTGTACAAGTAGTAATCACAACGTAAGTAAAATACATGACATAAAAAAAAAATCATAAACTGAAAGCAAAAGAAGACGAAAAAAGCAAGCCCGGAGTTTCTTTGTGGCTTTCTTCTCCGGGTCGTCCACCTAGGCAGCTAGAGAAAGCCGCAGGCCAGCTAGGGTAGGTTCCTCAGCGGCGAGGATCGCTTTGGCCCATTAACGCGTGATCGGTGATCCCGTGCATGTGATCACACCCTCACTTAGAATTTCGTCTTTTGCTTTAGTCTTCAATTCTTTAATTGAAGGTTAAACAAACTTACCTTAAGTGAAGTTTGACCATAATTATATGAGTCGCTGCATCCGAAGAGATTTTCATATTACACAGTAGTACACTCTTCAATGTACTGGACATCGAACACTTTTTAGAGCTTGCAACATTAAAAAGACAAAATGTCAACGTCATTTTGGCGCCGCCACCTGGATCTCACCTCATTCTTTTCAGAGTAACACAGCATCTACTTAAGATTTCACTAAAGGCAAAGCATTAAAAGCAAATAACGGGAAGAAAGTATTCACAAGAATACTTTAAGGGAGGGAGGGATCGAAAATCTCTTCGGATGCAGCGACTCATATAATTATGGTCAAACTTCACTTAAGGTAAGTTTGTTTAACCTTCAATTATATTTCGTCGCTGCATCCTCGAGATTTTCATATTACACAGTAGATGTTTAGAGCTTTAGGGAAATCGTTAATAAGAGTATTGAACCAATACCCATAAACGAATTAATACATGCAATAATTTACTTTATATTATTAACTTAATCATTTTTAACTATACTTAACCATAATCAACTGGAATTTTTAAATACAGGATCATTATTCGATCTGTCATAAAATTTACTAAATCCGTGGGAATTTCATGACCATCCTGCTGCCTTCCTAATCACTTCAATGGAAACGCATCGACGGACGTCTCTGCGTGGCGAGCGCTAAACGCTATACGCTTGCGTCAATATCCGCTCTCTTGCAATACTTGCTGGATACAGCGGCTGATTGTGGACACAGTTGCGTTGTGGTATATATATATATATATATTTTTCTTTTAGTGGTCAGAATTAACCTTTCTGCGATAGACGTGTCTCTAAACGGTCCTATTAGTTCTATGTATGCTATCAGGGTTTTCCCTGGGCATATCTCCTTCTAATTGTGATAAAAGAATTAGATGCGATTGAGGCCTCGCTTACAAGAATTTTAAATATTGGAATCGTTATTCCTAAAATTTGAAACAACGTCTCTTATCTTAGGTTCATAAATGACAACTTTAATTTTTGATACACTTAAGGCATCCCAAAAGGCCTGCGGCCAAAGCTCGGGTGTTGAGAGTTCATCTTTATTAGATTATTTGGTCGGGGTAGCAATATCAGCGGTAGGATCCTGCGTAGCGACAACATTATCAAGAGTATGTGTAATCGGGTCAATATTATTCGGCGACAATGGAGCGTATACCCTAATTTGCTAAATATGAATGTTCAGATGCATTATTCACATAAAATAAAATATACATTATCACCCTTATTTAAAAACGAAGTCTTAAACTAAACAACAGTTGAACTATGGATCAAGCAATATCATTTGATGGTTTTCGACTAAACCAAGGATCGCATCACGGTTCAGAAATTATATTGTTATGATGTTTGTATATTTGGTCGTTATCGAATCAAGATTCTTTAATCTTATGCGTATTAGCCTTGACCAACGTTACGACGGTACGTATTCTAAGATTTAATGAAAATGAGTGCTCAGATACTTTATCTGCATCAGAAAAAAAAATACATATTAATATGCGAGTAAGTGACCATAATCACATCATGGTTCAATAATTATATTGGGTAATGTGTTCGTATATTCGGTCATTATCGAATCACGACTCTTTAATTTTATAGGTATTAGCTTTGATCAACAGTATGAATACGACGGAGCCTATTCCAAGATTTAATGAAAATGAATACTCAGATACATTATCTGCATTAGTAAAAAAATGCATATATGAGGAAGTGACCGTAATTGCTTCATGGTTCAGAAATAATATTAATGTTATATATGGTGTTCGTATATTCGGTCGTAATCGCATCGCGGCTATTTAATATAATCCGTATTAACTTTAACCAACTATACCGAGGACGAACGGACGGAGCGTATTCACTGATTAAATAAATATGAATGTTCAGATACATTATCTGTATCAGGAAAAATACATATTATTATACGAGTAAGTGACCGTAATCGCATCACAGTTCAGAAATAATATTGGTATCGTATATTCGGTAATCAAATCATGACTCTTTAATTTTATGGGTATTAATCTTGACCAACGGTATCGATATGACGGAGCTTAAATGACCGTAAAAGCATCACGGTTCAATAAGTATATTGGTATGGTATTCGTATATTCGGTCGTAATCGCATCACGACTCTTTAAAATATACATTTTTAGACACCAGAAAACCCTCAGCTAATCTGCGTCAGATAAAACACATACATATGTGAGTAAATGCCCGTAATCGCATCACGGTTCAATAAGTATATTGGTATGGTATTCGTATATTCGGTCGTAATCGCATCACGACTCTTAAAAATATACATTGTAATAAAGTCAAATTCAACGATTTATTTGCAAATAAATATGGTTTTAGAAGTGAATGTAAGAACATTGGTAACACAACAGGCGCTTTTTTTTTGTTTTTTATTATTATTATTATTTAGTTGTCAATGGTATTTCTGCGTTTGGTTACCATCTTCTCACAAAACAAGTACCACAGTATTGAGTTTTGTAAATACCTATAAGCCATATCCTGATATTAGCATATGAACGAAATCGTTTATTCAATATGGGAGAAAGTGCTGAACGGAATGTATTTTCAGATGAGAAATTAGCTATTGTTATGTAATAATGTTTAATGCTACAGGTTTTTTTTTTAATCATCAATGTTATTATTATGACCAAATTTCCATAAATTTTACACGCTGTGTCGTTATCGTTTTATTGACAGAGATGCAATCATTAATTCAATTGTCTCCATTTTGAGTGCTTGTTACAAAAAAAAGCCTCTTTATTGGCTTTGCCACACTATTATGTTAGATTCACATCTCACTAGGCGAGTGAGGAACGACAATAATATCTACTGCCAGGTTGTCTATTATCTTGCATAATCATTTTTAATTGGTGAAAAACGGAGGAAACAAGCAAAAGAAAAAGTACCTATTTCTAATTAAGGGTAAACATTTATATTGAAAGCGTTAGAATCCTTCTTCCAGTAAATATATCAAGGTCATTTTAATTTAAAAAGTAGGCCTGAACTTGTTTTCTAGATCTGGGGAGCCCGATCTCTCTGCTAAACATAGCATACTAAATTAAAGTAAATATATGTATGCATCTAACAATAGGAGTAACCGTATCAAAATAAGGAACTACACGATAATCTTAAATTTAATTTTAATATTGGCCTCTTATGGCTTTTTTTTTTTTTTTTTAATTTTAATATTCCTGACTGCTAAGCCATACGGTGTGGGTTCGATCCCCACTCGGGACAAATATTTGTTCGATTAGCACGATTATTAGTTCCGTACCTGGGTGCAATTTATCTATAATTTGTATGTAATTACTGATATACAAGTATATTTATCAGTTGTCTGTTGGCCCCACTATGACAACAGTACTGGTTCTGCCCAGTCTGCGATGAGATGGCAAGACATTTATTTATCGTTATTATGTATATAATATACTGTATAATTAACTTATAATATTCAAATTAATAGATCCAATATTTACAGCTACTTAGTTACGTAGCAAATGACTAATACCATTTCAAATTGATAGACAAGCAATGAACAACATTTTCTCTTATACTGGATATCAAACAAAACTAATACACGTGTACCATAAACGAATTCTATTTTACACAGGTTTATTACAACAATCACAGTCAACTTAACTGAAAAAAACCATGTCTGCAAAACTAGCAAATCAATCACATATTCGCTATACTGGTAACGCATGTTACTAATACATGTTCTAGAAGTAGACGGGATCAACATCGGGACTTGTACTTGAGTTGTACGTGTACTTGGTTAATCAAATATAATAAAAAGCATTCTGGCTATTTGCGTACGTTTCTGTTTCCTACATTTAAATAGAAACTACATTGCAGATTATTTAGAATTAAGCTATTTGAATGGTTGAATGAAAATAACCTCTATGGCATTAATGAATTCCTGGAACTGAAAATTTTCTATTTCAGGATTCAGTCCTGTATTCTCCTTGCTAAGTGCGTCCATTATAATTTGCCCCCATTGTTCAGAGAACACGTGGCAGATATCTAGGTTAGTTTTGTAAATAAAGTAATCAGGTTGTAAATAATAAATCATCACAACCCCATATGATTTTAACCCAAACATTGCCCCAGGGCATTGTAATTATTAGGGTTTTACAACAGGTACATACCTGTTGTAAAAACAGGGCTTGTACTATCTGACACAAAGGGCAGATCTTATTCCATAGAATGGCTAACTGTAAAATAGGTTAGAATAATCTAATAATGCCAGAAAACATTCAGCTAGTAAAACTAAAATCTAATTATTCATAGACTCACGCCTGTTTGCCAGGGGAGTGTAATGTAATCATAATTGGTAATAAAATAAAATGATAGTATCGTTGTAACCGTCGGTCACCTTAAGATTCAATATGTTGTATATTTGCTGGAGAGTAAGTATGTACTTACATTTTTTGCTGACACTCGGCATTTGCGTAGATTCAATCGGCACCAAATTTTTCTTCATATTCCTTCTTCGTGAACTTAAACTAGCCCATTTTTATAGGCCAATACAGTAATTCACATTAAATATCACTATAATATAATTATAACACTTGATGAGAACAAAGAATTGATGTTTCGATGCCCAACACGAAAAGCGAATGAGGTGAGATCCAGGTGGCGGCGCCAAAATGACGTTGACATTTTGTCTTTTTAATGTTGCAAGCTCTAAAAAGTGTTCGATGTCCAGTACATTGAAGAGTGTACTACTGTGTAATATGAAAATCTCGAGGATGCAGCGACGAAATATAATTTTAATATAGTAGAACTAAATTTCAAAATAATAGATTAGTAAATTGTTATTTATTTAAGGATTTCAGAAAATATATGCGATAAAACAAACCGCACGGACTGACAAATTAATTTTTTTTGTAACTTTTTACTATCCACTATAGATGTTTATGTACTGCATTGTGACCTTGACAAGTACAAGTATATGTTAATACCCAAGTGCTGAATAAATATTTCATTTCATTTCATTTCAGTAGGTATAGCATTGATGTTAAACTAATAAAAAGTAGATAACGATGGTGGTTAGCTATATTCCATAAATGCAGTCGCATGCTATTTCTAGTCTGCTCTTAACGCGAGGCACATGCTAGTTAAATTTAAATTTCTAATAATGGCCGAACATGTTGGCCATATCTACATATCAGAAGTAGGTAAAAGAAATTGACATTGTGATCTAAAGTTGGTTTACCGTATCATTAACAAAGTAAAGACTCGACCTTCGAAGTTCGTTAAAGGAGCACCCGAATTCTTAATCGAGCATGGACGCTGTAGAGAGACATGAGTCTTCGTCGACATCCTAGCTACGCTGACGTAAACTCTAAATTATCTAGTACCTACACAGAAAGAAAAGCTGAATAATGTGCTACTTTGCTTGAGTTGTTTTATCTATTAAACGGTATGTTTAATCGTTCATCTTCAACTGTATGATTTGTTTGTATGTATGTTACGCGATTTCGCCAATATTTGTGAACCGATTTTGTTATTTTTCTTTCAATAGGGAATGCTTTTGGAAGAGTCTCATACATACATATTATTATTTTATAAATCTAGACTTCCCTCCATCTCGACGTCCCAAACCAAGATTTGAACCACAAAAGGGGTTAGGTACTTCGTTTGTTGTATTAAAGTATACCGCTTGTCCCTGTTGCACACACTCAAGCCGTGTCAGAGAGCATATTTGAGGTCCGAACCTCTGCTTAGGGCGGTTACTGTCTTGGTGGTGCATGGTGTTGGTTTTTTGGACATCCAGGATCTTTTCTAAACAGAATGTTCAACTATTACGTCATAAGGCGTGACTGTATTGTAAGTGACGTAACCATACGAGTACCTACCTACTCTAATCCGAAACACGTCACCGATCACTAAAGTGAATTTTGATGTAAGTAACACATCATCTTTTCGTAGTTTGTAGTTTTGTTGTTTACCATACCAACCATAATAATAAAAATAATATAATGGCAACACTCAACAAGACAAGTCCGCGTCAATCAAAAATAAAGAATAATAATAATAAATAATAATAATAAATAAATTTATTTCTCTCACAAAGATCAAGTACAAGGTGGTAATACATTTTATGTCACTTAGAATAAGTAACTAGCTTTGTGAGAGCTGGTGCCTATTGTAGGTTTAGAAGAAAACCTGTATTACAGGTCACCAGTGCCCACTCCCCAGTTTATACCTAGTGAAATTAAACTATATTTTAAGCTAAACGGTACATGACGTGAGACGGTATTTAAACAGATGAATAATTAAAACTAATAGAAAAAGAACATATTATAAAGAATAAAAAAAGAATCTAAATAAAAAGTAGGTAGAGAGTTTGTAGATGTGTTAGTGGGTGTCTGTTTGTGTGAGTGTGTGTGAGTGATAAGTACTTGTTGTGTAGGAAATAAGCGTATCTAGTAATATTAATAAGTTGGTCTTAGGTGTTAGGCTTTATTTTTAAAAGAAAGCAGTACGCAACCATCAAGGTACAACAAGGTAGGTGTTTATATATTATATTAATTATGATAACAAAAATAACAAATGGGAGATAACAATATGAATTGGCTATTAAATAATTTGTCTCAACAGGCTTTCTGTTCTGTCATAATCTAGACTTTTCAGAAAGCTAGCTACCTTTTGTTTACAGCGGATTTTATTTAATGGATAAAGGTCAAGTCTATTATTTAATTTATTAAACAGATAGGCACCTAGAAAATGGAAAAATCTTTGGGAAAAACTCGTATTGCATTTTGAGGTTTGGCATACGGAACCCTTACGCCTTTTATCCTTTAGTAAGTTAGGATTATATTCCAATTGATGATGTTTTTTAAGAATAGTGTGGAGTATAAACGTCTGCCTGACCGATAGGACGTCCCATTTTTTATATAACTCAACGGTTGGAAATCTAAAAGGAAGGCTGGCAGCAACTTTGAGTATAACACGTTGAGCTCTTTCAGCCTCAATTAAATGGATTTTCGCCGCCCCCCCCCAGGAGGTGATACAATAATCTATCAGTGATTGACATAACGCGTAATATACCATTTTTATCACCCGATTGTCAGCCACGTGTTTGAGAGCCTTGAAAATGTATATCATTTTTCGCAACCTCGGGACTAATATGTCAATATGGGGCTTGAAACTAAGATTTTGGTCAATAATAACTCCCAGGTATTTGATGGTGTCGGTTCTTTTAATCACGGGACAGGAGCATGTACTATGTACTAATAGAGAGAGAACTAATAAAGAATAAAAATTAATTATCACAGATTTTAAGCCAAATTCCGTTATAAATAGTGTTATTTTTAAAATGAAATTCAAAATACAGTTCAGATTCATATTCATAATAATAGGAAAATTTAATGTGAAGAAAATGCAAAAATATTCATTGCTATCTGGGATTTGACAACAAACGTCAAGTCCCATGAAAAACGTTTCAAAATTTATAAAAACACGGACTTGTGATGATAACAAGAGCCAGAAAGAATAACGCACGCCTACCACCTTCGGACTCGTTACCCAGCTCCGCCTCGCAGTCGTTGGTACCTGCAGTCTCCGCACCACCGACCTCCGCAGTAGCGTCGAGCTCGGGCGACGAGTTCTTTTCTCCGCCGTCGTCGCTACCACCTGTACGGCGGCGGGGACGACCTCCGGCCGGCTTGGGAGTACGTCGGGTTGAAGATTCGACTGGGATCCCCGCTACCGGTGGTTTAGTGCGCCGCATGCGATGGACAGTATTAAATAATGAGAATGTCATGCGAGCGTACTATGGGGCGACAGAGGGGGGAACCAATCTCACCGCTTACCGTTCCCGTATGTTGCTGTTGTTTCAGGCCCTTGAACCAGATCTGACCGTTTCGGAGCAACGCTTATCCGATCAGGTGCGGGTCATCCAGCGGAACCATATGCTGGATGGATCTACACTTGATCGGCTGCGAGCAGAGGCTGTCATCTCCACGTCTACCGCCAATCGGAATAATATATCCGCTCCGCTGCCTAATTTGCTATCGGCGCAGGCGGAGCCGAGCCCCGAGACGGTGGACTTTGGGGATGCTACCCAGGTAAGCTCCCAGGATAATGAGCATTTGAGGAGGGCTTTGGAAAGTGCGATTTTGGAATATAGGGATATATCCGTCTGTGATAGACCGCAGTTACCACGTTATCCCACGCACAAACATAATATGGCGCTAGTGGTCGCCCTAGATTGCATGCTAGAACCATATTTTGAATCTAGCCAAAATCTTGCGGATACGCTCTCGATTCTTTACTGTGCAGCAGTCGCAGCGTGCCGGGTGGCCCATGTTGGGTTTCCAGGACCCAACAAGTCCACGCGACCCACCGCCGGCAAACCAGCATGGCAAGAAAGAATCGAGCGACGTATCTCAGCAGCTAGGGTGACCATCGGCAAGCTAATCTGCTTCAGGTCGGGAAACAATCGCCCGAGAGTTATGCGTTATGTGACACAGGCATTCGCCGGTACAGGTACAATACCGCGTGATTATACTGCCTGTGTCACGGAACGCATAGACTACCTGAAGCAGAAAGTTTCTGCGTGGGCTAACCGTATACGGCGTTACAAAGAACGGGCGGATAGGTATCACCAAAATCGATCTTTCCAAAGTGACCAAAGAAAAGTGTATCGAAGGTGGGAGGGAACTTCTAGTAGTGTGACTGATGGTTGTTTACCAAATATGGATGAAATGTCCTCATTTTGGAAAAATATTTGGTCAGCGCCCATACGTCACACCGATGGACAATGGATTGATGTAGTTAAGCGCTCATGTGAACATTTGCAACTGCAATCTACTAAAATTACCCCCTCTGATGTGGGGAATGCGGTTCGTCCGACTCATAACTGGAAAAGTCCTGGGCCGGATGGACTGCATAATTTCTGGCTAAAGTGGTTGCGAAGCTCGCATGCGTGCTTGGCTACTCAATTCCAAGAAGCTATCGATTCTGGCTCCCTCCCACCTTTTATGACAAACGGTATCACTTTTCTGCTCCATAAAACTGGTAGTACCACGGATCCAAAGAATTATCGACCCATCACGTGCTTACCTACTATATATAAGCTCCTTAATTTTGACACCAGAATGGATGCATTCTGGTGTCAAAATTAAATGAGCATTTGTATGCCAATCACGTTTTAGATCCTGCTCAGAATGGATGTAGGGTTGGGTCCCGTGGTACTAAGGAGCTCCTCCTCATAGACATGGCCGTTAGCCAACAGGTTCGCAAAGGTCGAAGGAGTCTCTCCGCTGCCTGGATTGACTATAAGAAGGCATATGATTCGGTGCCCCATACATGGTTAAGGCGGGTACTAGAGTTGTATAAAGTTGATGCAGCTCTATGCGCCTTTCTTACCTCGTGTATGGGACAGTGGACCACGGTTCTTCGTCTTTCAGGAACCGGAGTGACTCCTTCGATATCCGAACCTATAAGGATTGAGCGAGGCATATTCCAGGGTGACAGTTTGAGTCCCTTGTGGTTTTGCCTGGCCTTGAATCCTCTGAGCGCTGTGCTGAGGGATTCCGGGTTAGGCTATCGGTTGCGGAGAGGGGGTGAGACCATTTCTCATCTTCTGTATATGGATGACCTCAAGTTATATGCTCCGAATAAACCAAACCTGATATCCCTACTAAACCTTACAGAAAGATTTAGCAGTGATATTGGAATGGAGTTCGGTGTAGATAAATGTGCGGTCATACATGTACAGAGGGGCAGAGTTGTAAACTCTGATAATTTACAACTCACCGAGAGTATGTCTCTCAGATCCCTCTCTGAAACCGAAACCTACAAATACCTTGGTATGTCTGAGTGTCTAAATATCCCAGATGGGGACATTAAGCAGTTGGTGAAGGAACGCTTCTTTAACCGCTTGACAAAAGTACTGAAAAGTCTATTGTCAGGTGGTAATAAAGTACGTGCTTTCAACGGCTGGGTAATGCCTCTACTGGTTTACACCTTCGGCATACTAAGGTGGACTCAAACTGAGTTAGATGCCCTGGATCGAAAAGTCCGGAAACGCCTAACGACGTACCGTATGCACCATCCACACTCTTCACTAAAGAGATTGTATATCCCACGGAAGTGTGGGGGTCGAGGCTTCCTCAATGCCAAGAACCTACACAACCGTGAGGTGTGCAATCTCAGGGAATATTTCCTTGGTGTTGAGTGTGGGATGCATCGAGACGTCGCCGCCGTTGACAACGGACTCACGCCGCTCTCCTTGGCTAAAGAAGACTGGAGAAAGCCCGTCGTACTTAGCACTCGGGATCGAATTGACGTATGGAAGAGCAAGGTGCTTCATGGTAGGTTCCACCAGGCCCTACATAGTGCTCATGTGGACTTACAAGCATCTGTGGCCTGGCTACGTTTTGGTGACCTATTTGGTGAAACTGAAGGTTTTGCTTGTGCAATTGCTGATGAAGTTGTCAAGACGAGGAACTATCGGAAGCACATCTTCAAGGACGGTACCATCGACATTTGTCGGGCGTGTCACCGTCCCGGAGAGTCCATCAGACACATTGTTTCCGGTTGTTCCTATCTTGCCAACGGCGAGTACTTGCACAGGCATAACCAAGTTGCCAGGATTATCCACCAGCAGCTTGCTCTTCGGTATGGTCTTGTAGACTCCGAAGTGTCGTACTACAAGTACGTACCGGAACCAGTTCTCGAAAGCGGTCGTGCCAAGCTCTACTGGGACCGGTCTATCATTACAGACAGGACTATTGTTGCCAATAAGCCTGATATCGTTTTGGTAGACCGGTTGGAGCGCCGGGCATTTATTGTTGACATCACTGTCCCATTTGACGATAACCTCGTAAGAGCCGAGACTGACAAGTTGTCAAAATACTTAGATTTGGCTCACGAGGTTACCGCCATGTGGGATGTGGACTCAACAATAATTGTTCCGATAGTCGTCTCCGTAAACGGTCTCATAGCGAAGAGCCTCGACCAACATCTTAAGAGGCTTTCGCTAGATCACTGGGTCAAGGGTCGGATACAAAAGGCGGCAATAATGGGAACGGCACGCATTGTGAGAAGGTTCCTTACTCTGTCGCCCTGACCACCGGCGGCCTAGGGCGTCAAACCTCGCCGCTGGAGGACCTCTATTTTTTTCATATTTATTTATATATTATTGTTTTCTTTTTTAATTCAATTTCATAGATATAAATATGTAAAAAATAAGAACTTGAAATAAAAAAAATAATAATAATATATAGGGACAATGTCACACAGATCATCCTAGCCCCAAACTAAGCAAAGCTTGTACTGTGGGTACCAGGCGACGATATACATACTAGTTTATATAGATAGATAAATACTTAAATACATAGAAAACATCCATGACTCAGAAACAAATATTCGTGCTTATCACACAAATATTTGCACTTACCAGGATTCGAACCCAGGACCACCAGCTTCGTAGGCAGGAGCACTACCAACTAGGCTACGGTGATCGTCATATCGTTAGATCGACATATTTACGTATAAATCAGTAAAACCTTGGTTTGGTATAATAATATAATTATATCCTGGGACAATATTCACACACGGCCGACTAATCCCAAACTAAGCATAGCTTGCACCTACTATGGAACTAGATAACTGTTATACTACATACCTATAAGTACTACTTTTCTTTCTTGTAAATACAGGTAATACTAGGTAGGTATTCATATAATTTTATCTTGTACTAGCTGTGCCCCGCGGTTTTACCCTCGTTAAATTTTAGGTACCCGTAGGTGATAGCATGATAATATGTAGCCTATATGTTGACCCAACCTCTTAGTAATATTCATGCAAAATTTGAAGTAAATTCATGCAGTACTTTTTGAATTTAGCCCGGACATACAGAAACACAGACAAAAATTCAAAAAACTATATTTTTGGCTTCGATATTGGTAGATCACGCCCCAAAAATCCTTTAAAAAAAATATTCAATGTACAGTTTTGACTTTCCTACGATTTTATTTTATGTACCTACCTATAGATTAAAAGTTAACAGTGCCTACAAAAAATTTTTTTAGGCGCTCCCTCCCACATTAACCGGCAAATGATCAGCGATGTTAAGCAGCTAGGCACGCGGTCGGTTTATAGATGGGTGACCGCCAGCGATGTTTAATTTTTTAACGTCTCCATTCTGGGGAAGGCACGTTAAGCTGTCGGTCCCGGTTGTTGTCACACGGCAATCGTTAAGCCATTCGGACGCCTATTGGGCGGCTGAACAAATCTGACGCCAGGTAAAGCACTGGCCATAATGGAAGAATATAATTTTGACTTTTTTATTTTATTTGGAAGACTTACAACTAGACTAGACTTAACAACAGTAGACTAATTATAGGGCTCCACGAGTAAATTACTGCGTACAATTTAGGTGGTGTTACCATATGTATAAAAATATATTAACAACTTTCCCATATTATGAACGGCTGACATTAAATTTTGAAGAGAAATCTAGGCTGAGTACCCGTCTTCCTGCCTCAGGCTTGCTCCAGGATATGTCAGTCTAACTTTTTTATAAGTTTATTAACGTTGCTGCTCGCTCGCCACAAGTATGTATTCTGTTGGTTGTTTGAAGATACCAATGAATGGGAATGCACATAAATTTATTGGGTACTAACTCTTAAAGAACTCCTGCAGAAGACTCCTGATCTTAACTCTTTCTTTTTTCTGCGTCAATTGCTGGTAGTGCTGTAGATATGAATCAGTATTGTATTCTTTGGCTTCTTTTTCAAGTAGACGCAGTTCGGCTGGTGTCAAGATATTTTCATGTTCTCGCATATCGGGGAAGAGGCTTAATGCTGATGTATAAGCGCAGTAGCTCACACTGACGAGCTGGAACGAATTATACAACATGTAACGTAATTAACGCACACCCTCAAACACCCCAATTAGAATATTATGTTGTAATCATAATTCATACACTGAATTTTTAATTTAACATGTATATGCATTATTATTTACTAAATTAGTTTCTTGGAATAAAGTTTATTTTTCTTTATTTTGTATGGAATGATGGAATTTGTATGAATACAAATAAAACTGCGATTTATAATTCTTATTACTTTGACTTACGGTCCATTTCAATTAGTTTTGACTCTACAGGGTTGATATGACAATAATTTCCGTAGTTTTAATTATTTTGGAATAAAAAATTAACAATATTAAAAATGATATAAATCGATTCAGTAAAGGATTCTGAACAAACTATTTTCAGGAAGTGCGTTAATTACGTTACATGTTGTATAAATAAATTAGTAATTCAAATAGTATGTACTAGACTTCTTTACTCCAATCACTGCACGTGTAGACTACATGGGTGGCGCACTGGTTAAGTTAGTCGCGCACATGACAACTATTTGTGGGACCTTCGTGTTGAGTTGTTCTGTGACTGAGTGGGTTGTCCGTGAATTGCATATTTACAAATTCACGCAAAGCGGTTTAGGTTAATAGTGCGAGCGTTGTCTTGAAAAAGAAAATAATAATAAGTGGACGTGCATTTGGATTTTTAGTCATTACAGTGCGTTGATACTGGGGAATTTCTATTTAACTATATAGTTTAGTAATTTGTACAAAATATTCTCTTAGTAAATTTTTATAGATTTATTTATCGACTGACGTCAACTGTATCTGAAAGTACAGCTGCCGCCGCGGATACATATCACCTTGACGTCATCAGCAATGTCTTTATGTTGGTAGTAAGGGTGGTTTTTATAGTAGGTACAACTGTTTCCACTGACATGGCTTCTACTGTTCCTAATAGCTTAGGCTGAGATCTATAGAGCGTACTTAGACTTTGCTCAGACTTTACTTTCGACTGAAGTCAAAGTAGGTATTTATAAAGCAATCTTCAAATCCCTCTGAGTGCATGCTTAGCAAATGCTAAGTCCACAAAATCGACGACTTACTAAAAACTTACACTATAAGCCAAATAAAAATAAAGTAGTCAAAAATATACTTGACCATCATAACTTACACGACTTTTTAATTTTTCCGTATTATCAGAGACAGTGATGCCACATTGTATAGGATTTCCAGAGAAATTGTAAATTACGGAATTTGTATTCAAAGGAATACTACAGATATATTGAAAAATATTTCTAAAATACAGAAAGCAATAATTATTAGACATTATCATTGTATTTATTATTTATTTATGTGTTCAAACCAAATTTTCGGGGAATTTTAAATACGGCGTGAAGGGAAATCTAATCTGTCATCTGGCAACATTGATATACTGTAGTTGACATCCTCATAAGGCCGAAGTGCCAGGGCCGAAAAAAATTAAAAAAAAAGTAGTTGATACAACAATCCGTTTCTCATAATAAAAATTAATGTCGATTGTTAATCATTAATAAAATCAATTTTTAAATCTCACTCGTCATTTTCTTAACAGTTCAATAATAATAATAATACACAGAGGAACGATGCGCACCATGTTTTATTTATAATTATGACTGTTTTAAAATGTAATTAAGAAGTTAATGCATGTAACGTAATTACTATTGGTGTTTTGACTTTTTCTGTCTTAGCTTATGCTAAGCATAATCTTAACGTCAAAAAGTCTATAAATACCAAATCAAAGTATAAGCTTAGCATACACTTAGCAAAGTTTTACGTAAGTAAAGTTTGAGTAAAGTCTAAGTACGCTCTGTAGATCTCAGCCTTAGATGCAGCAATTGGCGTACAAATGATCTTAAATTTGTGAAGTTGATTAGTCATATCTGCTCATGCGCAGCTTATGTATTAGAGCTGTAATGAAAAAGTAGTTCTTAAATAATCCTTATTTTATACTTGGTTGAATGTACAGTGTTCGATTGATGACAAGTTTTAGGTACAACAATTATTCGCTGGTAATAGCAGAAACTATGGTTTATTAAAATGGACAAATCTGTGTGCTGATATTGACGTATAAAATTTTACAATAGCACAAGAATTTTGATTGTAAAGTGTTTCAAAAAAGTTCGATTCATAACATCCTCCAGCATATACCAGTTATTCGCTGGTAAAAGGAGAAACTATGGTTTATTAAAATGGGCAAAACTGTGTACTGACATTGACGTATAAAATTTTAAAATAGCACATGAATTTTGATTATAAAGTGTTCCAAATAAAATAAAACAACTGAACAGTTGGGATCCATTAGTCGATAGCCAATCTAATTTGTCAATGGATCCCGACTGTTCAGTTGTCATGTTCCATTATTAAAATATATTTTATTTTCTTCAATAGTATTCATTCAAAAGTACATTATATAATTTTAGACCACCGGCCATCTATGTGCTTGTTTTTTTCTTTTCAGTTCTTTGTCTATGTACGTAGTTTGGTTCATTATTGACGCAGTTGGGTTTTTTTATTTATTAAATAATTATTTTATTTTATACTTTTTAGTTATGAGTTCCTAGCTAGTTTCAAAAATAAGTTAACCACATTATATATTATTAATTTTGTTCTTATTATTTATGTTTTTTTTTAATATTCTTATCATTCATTATCTAGATTTAGTTATTAAATATTATTCATTCATTGATTTATTTCACTTAAAATAGAGTACAGTGGTGGTCTTACTATTATTAGTCTCATCAATTTTACTCATAAACAGTATGCGAAATGTTTGATTGTTATATGTCAAATTTTACACAAATAATATAATTAATTAAATAAATCACAGTTTGTTTTAAAAAACAACCCCTGCACTAGGGAATCTTATCCCTGTGTCGCAGGGTACTTTACAACATATAATAGACGGACACAAATTAAATCCAGACTCAGAACAATTATTTATGGGTCACACAAGTAGTTCTCCGGCGCGGGACTCGAACCCGCGACACGAAGCGGCGACGCGACTGCCTTAGCCGTCGCGCCACGCGTGCAGTCAAAAATTTGATTTGATTGAATATAATAGAATGATTTTTCTAGGAGCCACAGTCTGAGTTGGTTTTTGAACTCTGCCGCTGAAAAATGTCTAATATTTTGCGGCAAAGCATTAAACACTTTCACACATACAGCATAGGAACTTTTTTGAAATAGTGTTATATTAGTTATCATGTTGCGAGGAAAAACATCTTTAGCTCTAGTAAATACTGTAGCTGCGTTTTCACCAATACACCGATTGCAAAAATGTACAAACACACTAGTCATAATTTTTAGTCCTTTTAACAATGATTTACATGAGACAAACGGAGGAGTAGGTACCTGTAATTGCTCTAACGCATTTTTTGCAATAGAAATGCTCTGGATTTATCTGTTGAATTGCCCCATAGTAAGATACCATACCTCAGGATAGAACCAAAGTACCCGTGATATGCCATTAATATCGATTGGTAATAAGGCTGTTTTTCGAAGTCGTGACAAAAAGTATACAAACCTATTGATTCTGATGCATATTTGATCAATGTGAAATTTCCAGTCACAATAACGATCAACTGTTATTAGTCCGATTAAGGAATGACTCAAAGGAGGGTATAGAATACGTGAGCGGGGACCTAAGGGATATTTTCGGAAACTTGTTCAGAGTACTTAGAGGGAAATCATACTAAAAGTCCTGACGTCTAGGAGGTGAGGCGGAGGGAGGAGGGGGGAGGGGGACAAAGACCTCAATTTTAGGTTTTTCGCTAATATCTTTAAAAAGGTGCGTTTTAGCAAAAAATAATCTAAGATAAAGTGAAAGCTTACAAAATTCACTATAACTTTGATCTCATATACTTTTTCATATTTCCATTCGTTTATGATCTACACGCTCCAGAAATATAGAAAATTTAAGTTATTCAGCGGAACTCTTACAGATGCCTTGAGAAGTTTAGGAGACCTGATATGCTTCTGGAGGGAGGTGTGCTGGATGGAATCTGTCATGGCTCACGTACAATGGTCCACATCGGGAGCAAGTGCGTAAACCATACCCACTAGCATATTAGTGGGAACAAGATGATGATGAGGCATTCAAGGTGATGACCATTACCTGATGCCCGAGTTATCTCTAAATTTATTTTAACATAAGCTGGGAGTACCTCTACGTGGTAAGGGCGGTAACAGTAAGATATCGCGTTTTTTGTAACAGCGGATAACTGAGCTTAGGCGGGAAAAACATCATGAAGATTGCTTTTCGCTCAATGCTCACTGTAGGAAACGCAACCTTACTGGCTAAAACTGCAAAATGATGATGAATGAATGAATGACAAAACATGAGATGCAATAGCATGGACATGAACACATCCTCTTCTTACACTCATTTACCGGCTACGATACAACATCAGCAACGTTTAGAAGAAGCAAGGTGGGTTTCTGTAAATTGTATTTAAATTCGGAAATTATTCAGGAAGCAGCAAAGATCTTTTACAACCCAAGCTCCAGCCATAGTAATGTTGCAGAAGAAATGTGCTTCCTGAAATGGTATGGGGCACCAGCAAAAGTGACCCTTCTCAAAGTAATTCTTCAAGAGGGTTTTATCGCCCTTTTTGAAGAAGAGCACCACCACACCCCTGTGCCATGCTTGTGGCGTTTGACCTTCTAGTATGACGGAGTTAAATAACTTCTGAACGGCCCGTGAGGATTGGTGTACCACCCACCTTCAGAAGCTCAGCCGTAACCCCATCATCACCAGGCGCCTTGTTGTTCTTAAGCTGTTCGAGAACCATTCTAATCTCTTACAGGTGACTGGGTTTTCGTATACAGCTGTTCGTAGAACCTCTCGATCTCTCCCAGCAACTCAGGTCTAGACGTGACGATTCTACCATCCTCAGTCTTCAGCTTCGTCAGTTGGCTATGTCCAACAGACAGTTCTCTTGCAAACACTTTAGAGCCTTTGTTCCGCTCAATGGCTTCTTTAATACAATTTGTATTAAATTGACGCGTGTCGCGAGTCAAATACTTTGAGATCTGTCTGTTGAGCTGCCGGTATCTGGTAGCATCATCAGAGGATGTCAGAACCATTTTCCGTCTTTCGTCCATAAGCTGCAGGGTATAGTCAGAGATCTTTTTGGTTTTGTTTGAACGGTGGGCCTTGAAAACCTTAGACCCAGCCGTATGGACAGCTTCTACGAGCCTGTCGTGTTATGAGTCCACTTCCTCGCAATCTGCTAGGCATTTGAAACGGTTTTGCAGTTCGAGCTAAAGGGGTTCAGGGTTTTGGATGTGGATGGGTAAAGGTCGGAGCGTAGACTTTATCAGTCGGGACCACTGGAGCTTGACATTTAGGT
Organism: Pseudoips prasinana; assembly: GCA_951640165.1. Classification (NCBI taxonomy): domain Eukaryota; kingdom Metazoa; phylum Arthropoda; class Insecta; order Lepidoptera; family Nolidae; genus Pseudoips; species Pseudoips prasinana. Next base: position 20,056,287 of record OX621245.1, read on the forward strand.
TCAATGAGCCTCTCGCCAGTCTGTGATCGCTCCCGGTTTTAACAGTATTGATTACTGAGACGTCATTGAACATCTGTCTACTCGTCGACAAGATAAAGTCAATCTCGTTTTTTGTTTTACCATCGGGGCTTACCCAGGTCCATTTGCGGTTTTCCGGCTTCTAGAAAAAGGAGTTCGTCATAAAGAGTCCCTACTTCTCCATGAAGTCGGCCAACATTTGGCCAACATTCGTTGAAGGTCATACAAGTTCGTTGAAGGTCATACAAGTTTACGCGCCGACTTCGACGCACTCCGACGATGAGGCACACCTCGAACTCTTATTTCACTGTGGTCATGGGGGACTATAACGCGAAGCTGGGTAAACGATTCGGGAATGAGCTGAGAGTGGGGCAATTTGGAACTGGAGACCGGAATCCCCGGGGCCAAATGTTGAACGAATGTTGAAGGTCATACAAGTTTACGCGCCGACTTCGACGCACTCCGACGATGAGGCACACCTCGAACTCTTATTTCACTGTGGTCATGGGGGACTATAACGCGAAGCTGGGTAAACGAATCGGGAATGAGCTGAGAGTGGGGCAATTTGGAACTGGAGACCGCTTGGTAATTTTGAGTATAAGGTACGCAACCCTAGTCGACACACTCTCGATTTTCACTATGTTGTGGACGAGGGACTTGTGGACTATGAACCCAACACCACCTTGGGACAGTTGGTCGCCCTTCCAGAAATAGAGCAGATTCCCGGATTTCAGGATTATCGTGTCCTCCCCCTCTCTTCGGACTTCAGATAATCCTATTATGTCCCAATGTAACCTCCTCAATTCTTCCTCCAGTTGGATCATCTTCTCGTCGGTCCGCAGCGTGCGTGTGTTGTTTATTGCCAGGGCCAGAGGTCGTCAGTTTTGGTAACGCAGAATCTGCCGGGGATTCTTAGCACCCCCTGTCCTGCCGTAACCACGGCTGTTACCACGGCTGGGAATAGCAGGGCTGCCGGAGACTGGGGCCATGAACTGGGGGCCATGAACTGGGGGAAATGAAGGACACAATTAAACAATTGTGTCCTTCATTTGAGGGATCTGCCATAATCGCCACGCTAGGCAAACGGGTTGGCGATCGCAGTAAGGTAGCATTGGTACTCATGAGAGCACTGCTGCCCATTCTCTGGTATATATATTCCCTCGGGACGACTTCTACGTCCCCCTGCGGGATGAGAGGGGGTGGCGATATTCTCTAGGCCGTTACCACACAGCCACTAAGAGCCACTAAGTAGCTAAATATAATTCCTGAAGCACATATCGCCAAGTGCAGCATTGGCTCGGGAATGAGCTGCTCCCTCAAGAGTGGGGTGGAAAAAATGAAGGTGATATCTTGGCGCCAAGAACAACAAAAGATTTACCGGCACCGCAGGTTTTACTAAAAACAATATTTTGTCGCTGCACCAAGGATTGTAGCAGCAGCAAATGTGGATGTCGCAAAACTATGCTGAAATGTTCTGCTGCGTGCCTTCATTGCCAAGGAAAATGCTTCAACGGCGTGTCTTTTAGCGAGGAAGACAACGAGAATGACCATGAAGATGATTGAGAGCCCTCTGAGCAAGAACCACTTACCACTGAGGAGGGCGAGGAAGAAGAAACCACAGAAAACGACCTTTTGCCAGGACCCTCACGACCTAACGGAATAAAAATGTGAATCATTCACAGAATTGGACTTAGAAACGAATATTTCAAAACTTTTTTATTTGCACTTTTTAAGAGCCAGTAGTTCGAAAACGGATGGGATATGGAAAAGTATTAAAGTTAATCAAAGTTATAGAAAATTTTAAAAGCTTTCATTTAATCTTAGACATTTTTTGCTAAAACGCGCCATTTTTGAAATATTAGCGTAAAACCTAAAATTGAGGTCTTTGTCCCCCTCATCAGGACTTTTAGTACGTTTTCTCTCTAAGTACTCTGAACAAGTTTCTGAAGAAATCGCTCAGGTTCCCGCTCACGCACTCTACAACTACTTTATTAATTATACTATATACCGAAAAACTTCACACTCTCCACTTTGTTTATGACCATTGTATTTTATATTTAGTAAATATGATTTACTTCTTTTGCTCAAAAATTTAATTAAGTGTGTGTTGCTCAAATTCGCGGTCGGATTATTTTTATGAAGCGAATTAATTTCTATCGTTTTATTTATTTCTATGTCAAAGTTATTTAACAGATTCTATGCCAAAACTATAGGGATGTCGTCTGCAAACAAAGTGCATGTATAATGAGTTATATCTGGTATGACATTAATATAGAAAAGAAAAAGAGTCCATGCTTATTTACGAGATAGTCCGATTGGCAATATTTAATTAGAGTTCCACTTTCCAGAATGGCATTTTTTTTTCTTTTACTGTTTTTTCTTTAATCTATATTTTTTTATCTGTGATATGATAATGAATAAATAAACATCCGGGCCAAATATCACGTTGAGACAAGCAGCTCTTTAAGCTGAGAGATAAGTCAGTCATTGTTATTGTTATATGACTGCAAATTTCGCAATCTCGTGATTTCATTGACAGATTTGATATCATGACGATTGTTTAGTAGCTTGCGGTGGTACAGAGTACTAATAATTAAACCATCTAAAGACTTAACCTGGCTTTAAGAAAAATTCAAAATTCTATTCAATTCAAAATTGAAATGCACGAACTGAGATCGACAACGGCTCGATTCAAAATTGTCCCTTGCAACTTGTGTACAGTTACACCCCGACATAATATTAAAGGTAATATTTTTCTTTAAATTTTACCTTGTCCACAAAGCGCATGAAATTCATTTGTTGATAGTTCGATTCTCACACCAACCAAAAGGTCGTTGTTCTTTATATCTTTGTCATTGCATTTACAACAATTCGATTTCGGTAGGTACCTACCTATATATAGTTTTTCAAGTGAAGTTAAGTACTAAATCGTTTGAAGTTGGAGATGGGTGACCGATTAGACGTCTTAGGTAGTCCAATATAACAAATAGATGTCCATCAACACCCACACGCACAGTCATACGAAGTTTTCGTCTTTTCATCGTAAAAATTCTACTGTTTTAAAACCTATATGTGAGAATAGTTGTTACGCAACTTTAAATCGATATAGCTCCTAAACGGCCGATCTAATCGAAAAATGTTGAAAGAAAACTAAAAATATTTTTTAAATACCTATTCAACGATACCCCACATGACATAGTTTGTTGACTTTAATTTTTTTAATTTTCACATAATGTCGTCCAGTAGTCGCCATATTGAATTTTCACTAACGTCATGTCTTTAGTGACACTTTCCGGATTGAAAGGAATCGATTGACGTGCGAATCATTAAAATCGGCCCAGGCGTTTGGTCTGTATAGTGCTTCAAAGGAACATACATACATACATAGCCTGATAAACACATTACCCTTTGCGTCCCGCAGTCGGGTAAAAAGGTTCGATTCGTAACATACTGCCATGGACTCATACTGCACACAACCTAAAACTTGTCACCAATCGGACGCCGTCTATTCAGCCATGTTCAAAATAAGGCCTATTTAAGAACTACTTTTCATTACAACTCTTGAGCCACAATCGCGTGTAGGAAGATAATTTATGTCCCCTAATAATAAAAACTTTTTAGAGATATTAATCAACTAGAACTTCCTTTATTTTCATTCTAATATGGGCGTTATTAATTTGTTATTCTGTGTCAGTTGTATAAGGCGATTCAGGAAACTTAAATTTTTGTTTCAATCACTCAAGCGAGGTCTTTGACTTGTAACATCGAGTTTTAGAAAATTGCGCTAAGGATTTCGATAAAATTTACAGAATAGCAATTCAGGGAGTCAAAAAGGATATGACTAGCCAGGTATAATACTTATTTCGTATTCGCAAGTTATAATGAACAAAGCGTGCCAGGTCGGTTTCTTAACTAGGTTACTAATACTATTTGGGAGGGATCTTCAGATTACCAATGTTATTACTGAAAATTTTGGATGCCACAAACAACACATAAAGAAGAAAAGGTAACGAGTGTCCAACTTTGACGAGGCTATTGAAGACCGCAACGAGTTTATGTAAAAGAGAGATAGGTAGATATACTAGGTCTGCAACGTTTTGTCTGTAATTTTATATTGATTTCAATGTGACATTTGTCTTTTCGGTGATTATTCCTCCGCGGCGTGTCCGATTTTTAGGGGAAAGTGGGAAGCCGATTTAACGAATGATTTAGACATTCTTAACCTTCATCTAATATGTGAACGCCGATCGCGATGACGGCCGAAATAGGCGGTAGGTCCCCTGGAGGTCTACAATCTACAACATAAGTCGCCTAAGAAAGAGCTTCGTTTATACCCAGCTCTAAAAAAAGACATTTCAGACAGAACCCTCCTAGCAAAACAGTCGCAACGTAAGTTAATGGGTAGTATCTAGTTACTTAGTGCCCCTGCTTCTATGCAATACATATTATTATATAGTTAAGTATATTACAATATAACAAATATATGCAGTACATATATTATAGTTCTTATAAAACGGACATGGCATCATTATTAATGTCACTTTAGATTTGGCGCAAAATACTGAGTAAAAGTAAGCGACATGTTAGAATCCTGTCGACTAATTACGCGCCCGGTGCGCGTATTAGCGCGCAGTTTTAGTAGTTTAACAGTTATATGTATTGGTTTTTTCGTACGAGCTGTATTATAGAGATATTAATATCATTTAAATTGGTTTAGTACCTACACAGAATCGCCAGAAATGGCATTTTCGGCCAAATAGCTGCTACAGTTAGCTAACCGTGGGATAAGGTCATCTATATTGTTAATTTAGCAACATATTACTTATTCCACGAGAAATTTCGTCAACGGAAATGTCCATTCTGGATTTTTCCAGTTAATTTGTTACAGTAAAGTGGCAATTGTTCGACCAAGCAGCTGCGACAGTTAGCTTGTAATAGGATAAAGTGCCGGCGCCAAAGCGAGCCACGATTGAGTCACCTAGATCGATTAATGCGCCTAAGAAGGTTGTGGGAAACTTTTAAGTTTAAATGTGTTTCAACCTGGTTTCGTCCGCACGTCGCTAGTCATGTTGCCATTTCTATTGAAGTCAGCTCAGCAGTAACGGCATGCTACCAAAATTGGAAAAACGACTGACATCTGACATTTTAACACGTAAGGTACTAACCAGTGAACAAAATATAAAAATCTTATGTCAGATTGTAGATATCTAGCTTTTGATTATCTGTAACAAATGTAGATATTCTCATGTCACCCAGAACTGACGGCTTAATGAATCCTATGAATACCAAATAGTTTTAACTAACCTAACCCAAACTATTGTAGGTTTTACATAAAGACATGGTATTGGTATCGATATGACTCAGACCACGAAAATACCAATATGGTGATAAAGCTTATTTTTATATTAACTACCAATTGGGCTAACATGCTTACAGTCCACCTGAGCTGGATGCTCTCACCGGTCCGTAAGTGATTGGTGAGGTTAAGCAACTAGGCTCGCGGTCAGTCTATGAATGGGTGACCACCAAAGTGTTTTAATTTCTGAGAAATTTATCTTGGTAACTGTCTACCCGTGCGAAGTTTCACTAGTAACTAATAGATATATTGTTTAAATTCTCACCTTGCAGTGGGTTAAAGTAACCACGGTACTGATCGTAGGAACTCCGTACAGGAGTACTAACAAGCCGACATGGTTGCCAGGACCTATCACCCGTTGTTGCTTCATTTTACTGCAGGTAACCATGCAGTACCCGCTCTCAATTATATACAGTTCTCTGGATATGGTACCTCCGTAGAAAACTATTTCACCAGGCGGTAAAATTATATCTCGTGCCGCTAAAAAATAAAACAAGTACAATACATTTCTAATATAAGCTGACCTCTCATTGTACGGAAATCCTATACAACGCGGGATCAGCTTATAGTGGAAATGTAGGTATAGCTTAATATGTAGCCGTGTGTACAATCAGTTTATCAGTAAAATTAATCTTCAATAGTAAAATAAAAATTTGTCCTTGGTATGAGTTACACATTATACAGATTAGAAATAATAATAGCTGAAATTATTATATAAACTATTTTATCGGTGAGTTTCCAAGGAATGTTAGTGATCACGGTAACTGAAGCCTCTTAATAACTGGGGAATCGATACATCCCAATCAATCATACAAATAAATAAAATTAAAGAGTCTTTAAAACAGCAGCTAAGCTAACTTGTAATTTATTTAGGTATCTATGTGTTACACGGAGCATAGAAAGTGTTTTCATTCGTTCGAATATAAACTTACGTTTTAATTACAAATACGAAAAATGTATGGAGGTGCTTATGAGTGATTAGGTAAATCCAAATGTATTTGCTATTTTGTTCTGGACATACGATTTGTGAAGCAGTTTTCGTGAGAAAAAAAATTATTTTACCGTAGGACTCGAGTTTATGTTTGCGAAAACTCAATCTTCACGAGTTAATTTTGTTAGGATAACACGTTATTAGCCAACCATCGGAGTTCGGTCCTCTCCTACTGTATCTACTTTTTCCAATGCAAAATGTTACCCGTTAAGCTGCGATCATGCCAACGAAAGGCGGACGCTATTTTGTGTGCCACATAAAGAATTAAGTAAGAACTCACATTCTGTCACAGTATGGATGAAAGCCTTATTCTTTACTTGGAAGAATTTAATAGATGTAAGTGCCTTGAACCGTGCTTGATGCAAAACTTTCTTTCTCAGTTCTTCAGGTACCACTGTCCTTTCCAACCAATTATCATCCGTTAATCCGACACCCTAAAATATGAAGTAGTGGTTTGTATAAAACAAAATTCAGCTGACTGTCCTCTTTGAATTCACTTTTCACTTGGATCCAAGTGAAATATATACCTACATATTTTCTCCCTGTAAGTGGGGAGTAAGGTATTTAATTGGGGTCAAAGATTAATTGGAAAATGGTCCTCATAGTTTAGATTCATCATTCATCTTTATTATTAGTATGTGATATTGACTATATTATAATCGGTGGTCGGAAAAGGTAAAGCTAGTCTTGGTACTCGCAACATGTTTTCATACTATGGACATGCCTTAGATCCCAGGATACACTGGGAATTAAAAAATATGCTTATTATTAAGGGTTGTTAATGATTTTAGAAGTACTCAAGTGTAGTATGTATGCCTATGTTACGGGCAATGAATTGAACTAAGATGCACTAGATTCAATCGCATATTAACTAAATTTACCTACGTGAAACTGGGTGCGGTGTTGGCTAAATTAGGTAAAGATTTTCATGATAAGTAACAGTAAATTTTACGGAAACAATTTAGTCACAAAGTATCACAATTTAGGATTTCCCCGAATTCATGTATAATAATGGGATGTGTTCAGAGGAATTATTTGATTTGATGCCTACGGCCACCTTCTAACATCGCACCTCTCGCCACAGACAAGGTATTCATCCTCACATCCTCGAACCTTTTCGATCACGTACCTACGGTTCGCTTTCAGCGAAACTTCCTCCCACGTACATTGAGGTTGTGGAATGGACTCCCTGTTACGGTTTTCCCAAGAGACTACAGCATGGAGCCCTTCAAAAAGGGAGTTGTAAGGTTTCTAAAGAGTCGGCAACGCGCTAATGATGCCCCTGGTGTTGCAAGCGCTCATAGGCTACGGTGACCACTTACCATCAGGTGGGCCGTATGCTTGTTTGCCAATTAAGTTGTATAAAAACACAAGTGTGATATCTATATCTAATTATTATACAAGTATATAACACCAAGCGTTCAAGAAAATGTATTAGGTATATAATCTTACCGAATTATATTTCCATTGAAGTTCATAGAATGCCATTATTCTTGACACAATTGCTTTGTGCATGTTGTGTTCTTTCATAAATTTGTCTATTGTTATGATTACTTCGAGGAAAGCTGTTTTGGTCCTTTAAAATAGAAAGGTTAAGGTCAAATAGGAGAATAAATTAATAAATAATAGTCTAAAAAAACTAAAAAACACGCTTTAATCTTATCAATTTAGTGTATTGCCATCGGTCCTCGATAAATCTGCAAAGTTTGAATGAAATCTGACCGTTTAAAGTGGGTCAAAATGGCGCTCAAAGGAGTCAGTTCCAAACTTACAAGTGAAGCAAATATAAAGTGTATAAATACTAGCTGTGTAGTCGCCATCGCAGTCGCGTAGCTATTTCAATCTACAGAGGCCAGCACATCGAGCTACCCCAATCTGTCAAATTTCCCCAATTGAAAGTGGACCTTATGCTTATGTGATAAAGTTGAAAATCTATAAAAGAAATTTGACAGATTGAGGTAGGTGAATGTGCTGACGTCTGTACCTACCTATGTTGTTTTTTGCCGGGGCTGGACTGAAGCCATCCACGTAGATCTGTGGATTCCATCACTAATCAAGCTAGCATCTGTTGAGTTTCGTACACACATGTTTCTACTAAGCTGTGAAGAAGTATTTTAATGTAATGTAACCCATCCCCACGCGCACTCAAGTCAATAGAAACTTGGATGGTATCCACGTGATCATGTCAAATAATAATTGATATTCTGTATGGTATTTGTAATAGTACTTTTGTATATTGACTAGTTTGGTGTATATGATCAGATGGCAGTGTGTGAGTTGTCCCAAGATATTTATATATTTATTCACTGCCGAATAGCTGACCTTAAGCCAATTATATCATTGACTTTGCTATGTACCTTTTTGTTAACCTAATCTTATCCATATTCAAACCATTTCTTAGATATGAGGTAAGTAATAAGGGCCAAGCAAGCGTGGGCAGGCTCCCTGGCAAGGTGGATCATCTATCTTGCAAAGGTCGCGGGAAGCCGCTCAATGCGGGATTGCACAAGACCGGACATTGTGAGGACCCTTGCGGGAGGCCTTTGACCAACAGTTGACGTCTTTCAACTGATATGTTGATGATGATGATGATGAATAAGAGTCAAAATAAATTACGCTCTATGAATATTATTAACTAGCTGTCACCTTCTACTTCATGGCAGCCAAAGTACGTTCACTGCTGGACAAAGCCTCCCGGAAGAATGGGGATAAAGCAAGAATCGCCACGGGTTGGGAATCGCAGTTTCCCGTTCTCTAGTAGGGTATTCCCTTGGGCGATTTCTACGCCCCCAACGGGATGAGATGGGGTGATAATATTCTACGCTGACTTCTACTTTGTTCAAATAATTGCGAATAATTGTGGGTTTCTTTTACGCGTTAACTACTCAACCAATCGTCATAAAACTACATAGGTACATATAAGGCTACAGACAAGGGTATGAATATAGAAAGCACTGTTCCCAAGGTGTAGAAAAATAACTATACAGCCGTCTTAGTTATTTTACACCTATGCCTTTGTCCGAGGTTGCACCCACGTATATTATACAATGTAGGTACGTGGGTGCCACCGCGGGAGGAAGCTAGTATTTTTATTATTCGTTATAAGTGTTATAACATCAGTTTTCTACCATTGATAGTCCCGTCAAAATAGGTCCCTCCGTTTTAGAGAATAACAAACAGGCAGACGGGGCAATATTTTAAAAAGATGTGTTTTTATTAGAGCAGGATGATATACTTTCATATGTGTTTATTAAAATTCTGTTATTTTATGCTGACTCTGACACCCTGACTCTCGTGGCAAGTTTCGACCTACACTTTTGACCAGGGACCGGACAACCCCGCTTCTGAGTTAAGCCGTTTGATAGGGTAACCCGTTCATTGGGTAACTCGTATCGCAGTGTTACCCTTTGATTGACTTACAGCCTCGAAACCCAGTGAAAGGGTTAACACGTTTCTTAGGGTAACCCCGGGAAGGGGTTAACCCCTTCAATGACTTAAGCCCTTGAATAGCTTACCTTCTTGAAAAGGTTTTATTCGAGTTAACCTGACTTACCCAATCAACTTAGCCGCGTGTAGATGGGAGTAGGTATACTCGCACCCGTGCGGTGCCTCATTGCCGAACTACTTTTAGGTAGGTACAACAAATTTGACGAACGAACGACTTTTTATATTTTAAATTTGAAAGTTTAGTGACGACAAATAGTCGAGCTAATAATTAACGTGTTATTTAAAGAACTGACTTACTTTAATCTTAATTTTGTGACAATCTGTATGATGTGATTATATTTTGTTAAATAAGTATTATAATATTTTGCTGTGTGGTGATGGCATAGCATATCATCACCCCATTTTATCACGTAGGGGGCGCAGAAATCGACCGAGGGCATACCTACCAGAGAACCGGCAGCAGAGTTTATCTATGACCATCAAACTTTCTTTCGCCAACCCGTCTGCCAAGCTATGGGGCTCTGGGGGTCTGCCAAGCTCCCATTCTTTGGGGAGGTTTTTGTCCAGCAGTGGACGTACTTTGGCTGACATGAAGATGATGAAATAATTGACGGGCGTGTTGGCATACGCCACGGGGGTGGTTGGCAAATGCTTGCTTTTCACGCCGGAGCTCGTGGGTTCGATTCTATTTAGGACAGATATTGGTGTGCATGAACATGTCTGTTTGTCCTGAGTCTGGGTGTAATTATCTATATAAGTATGTATTCACAAAAGAAGAGTAGTATATGTGATATATCAGTTATCTGGTTTCCATAGTACAATCTCTGCTTAGTTTGGGATCAGATGGCCGTGTATAAATAATGTCCCTGGATATTATTATTATTAAAATTATTGTATAAAATGAACTGATATATTATGGGTATTCTAAAACATCATTGACGTGACTAAAATGTTCATTATCATAAGAATATTATTACTTTAAGAATTTTCAGAGTCAAGCAATCTTAGGTTATGTAACTGTCTATATATTTCATATATAGACAGCAATCTTGGTCTGATAAAAATACATTTAGGCGACCACCTAGGTACAAGTTTTCCAAGACTAATTCTGTATTCAATAAAGTTCTTTACCATAATTTCATATTAGTTACTAATTTATTTGCAAATATAGTTGAAATAATAATACGGCTTCTGTGGCCTCATTAATTGGCTTAAGGCAACTGCCTGTTTTTTGTGCCAAGAAGTCATGAAAAAATGACAAACTAGCTATCTCATATATCTTTTACAGAAACCAATGGCCTTAGAATTTGACAAATGGATGACAATCTAGTAGGACAATCAATTATACGGCTTCCGTAGCCAAATGGCAAAAAACGGAACCCTTATAGATTCGTCATGTCTGTCTGTCTCTCCGTCCGTATGTCACAGCCACTTTTTTCCAAAACTATAAGAGCTGTACTGTTGAAACTTGGTAGATGTATTCTGTGAACCGCATTAAAATTTTCTTACAAAAATAGACAAAGAACAATAATTTTGGGGGTTCCCCAAAAGAACATACATAGAACTGATGCTAATTTTTTTTTCATCGTACCATTAATTGTTGGGATCTGGACTGGCAGAAGTCGGCAAATAGCGAGGACAATCCAGAGCCCTCTTAGGGTACGTGTGGGACCATCATACCATCTGGAACTTTTCGCATAAGGGGTGCACCGGAGCAACATACACGCGTTCCCGCGGCTCCCCCATCAGGCGCCAAGAGAAGCCCACGGGAGGTAGGTTTAGTCAGTGCGAGTCTGACGCATCCATCCGTAAACATTTTTGCGGGTGGCATACGTAGGCATTCGACCTGCCTTATCAAAAAAAGGGTAAGAGGTCCACTTTGAGTAGGAGATCAATTGTAGAATCTAACTTGCCTGGGCAGCGTTCGGAAAGCTAAGCTTCTGGTCCCAAATACCAATCAAAAGTCTTCGATTAGTATGTGTTGCCTCTGATGAATTAGGGAACCAAGACGTAGCCGCTCACTACGGGGCTAATAAAACGGCTCATGGTCACCCAAAGAGCAATGGAGTACGCCATGTTCGGAGTTTCCCTCCGAGATCAAATCACAAATCTCAAGATCCAACCAAGAGAGGCAAATCATAAAAACCGACATAGCTTGAATAATTGCCAAGCAAACGTGGCGGTGGGCAGGGTACATAGCTTGCAGAATCTACGGCCGCTGGGGCAGAAAGTTTCTCAAGTGGCGACCATGAACCGGAAAACGCAGCGTGGGGCCGCCAACAAGATGGACCGATGATCTTGCGAGGGTCGATGACAGCCGCTGGATGCGGGCAAGGCAGGATCTGCAGTTGTGGAGTATCTTTGTGAAGCAATGGACTTTGCCCAGCAGTACCTTCGGCTGATATGATGATAATGGTGATGGTTATGATGATGATGCATCTATTCAATAACGGTGTACGCCACCACGTCTCCGCGGTTTAACTTTAACAGAATGAAAATCAAATTCTTTGTTATAATATAATTATGTCCTCCTAGCCGAATTTCGGCCCCAGCGGCCAGTCTTCATTGAGACTGGCCTCCATTGGGACATACCACAAGTGTGTGTGCAAACACAGGGGCACTATCTATTCCATCACTCTCATTATACGATGGGACGACTAGCGGAAAGAGCGTACAGGATCGACGGCTTTACGTGGTCTCCGAGGCATGAGGCTATAATACCGCCAACTCCCAGACTTCGGGCTGACACTAAGAAATTTTTCTTTTTACGCAAAAATCCCATAGACACTTTTGGCCCCACCCGGGATTTGAACCCAGGACCTCGTTATCTACGTTTAAAGACGCTACCAGTAGACCAACGAAGCGTAACACATACTTTAAAAAAAGAACTGCTAAATTGCTTTTACTTAATTCTGTAGTACCTACCGAGTTCCAAATTAAAAGAAATTATGACAATAAACAAGAACAGACACGAAAAAATAATATTACAGTGTTTAGCGACAAGCAAAATTGAACTTTAAAATAATAAATTCCAAATTATTGCGACTAGATGTCACGCGGTGGTGTTTATGCAATTACCAAACCAATTTCGATGCGAAAGAGTGCATATTACAATGTCTTGGCTGGAATGGCTTACCCTGTTACAGTGTTACAGGGTATGAAAGGGTAACCCTTTCGGAAGCGGTTCATTACACCCGTTCGAAGGTGTAACTCGTATCATAGGGTTTATTTTTTAAGCGCTTAAAAATACCCGTTCAAAAACCCGTTCAACGAGTATCCGGACGGTCCCTGCTTTTGACGTATTATAGAACGAAACATCAGTAATGTTTTATTTTATATTATTTTATTATTCAAATTTCTTAGTTTAACGTTTAATTTAGTTCTTAACTAAAGATGCAGTGTCATAACATTACAATGTTGTATTTGCCTATAATTATTTGTTGCATTTAGTTTATTTTTTATATAAGTATTTTAAGTAGATGTATAGCCAGCACATCCGGCTGCCCCAATCTGTCAAATTTCTTTGATTATTTTTCTACTTTATCACAAAAGCATAAGGTTCTCTTTCAATTGGGGATATTTGACAGATAGGGGTAGCTAGATGTGCTGGCGTCTGTACCTAATAGTATAAACAAATGTTGGTCAGTCTAAATAAATAAATTAAGTATTACCTATAAGCAAACACTTTTTTTAGTTTATTTATTTGTATAGTTTTAGATGTGTAGAAGCTCAAATATTGATTAGAAACAACTTTTTGTGGCATGTCTCGTTCCAATCATACGTGGGCAGTTACCTTGACCAATGAGTGACTACCGACGAGAATTCTGACACGAAGTAGCCAATAAGGAGGACTCCATAGAGACTGAGGAACGCTACAAACGCCATGTCGAAGATGTCCCCCGGCGTAAAGTCCCCGTAACTTATGGAAAGTAGAACAGTCGTGGCGAAATACACCGACGTTATTATTGGATATTTTGTCCTGAAAACAATAATTACGGTTAAATAAAAGTCACTTACAGGATTGCCAACTGAAAACCGTCATTTAAAATACACTTTTGTATTGTCGCCATAGTAACATGGACCGATGGCCTTTAAAATTGAAATGGCCTTTTATAAAGTAGGCTTCTGTTCTTCCTTGTACTAATAAAATTTAAGCTCAATTTTGGAAGCTTAAAAAGTTAAGTTGTTGTTGGAAATTGACGAGATACATCGGGTTCTGCTTGCGCTAGCTTATTTGATAAAAATGATACCATATCGTTAACTAACTTAACGGACGTTATCTCAGCATTTATGAGTTTCCAGAAAAAAAATGTACGAACGACTTTGATTTCTTCCTGGGCATGCAGTACTATGCCTAGTAACTGTCGTAAGTGCGTAATAAGTTTGGCCAATCACAATCCTTCTTCTCCTATTTCTAGAGCTCGAATTTGTTAATACGTTTAATTTTCAACATCAAATGTAGTTTCAAGACCAGTACATCTGTCTGCACAAAAATCAGGTTATTGGCTTATACATGTTCCAAAAAATTGATTTCATAAAATAAAGCTCAAATGTCTCGAACTATGAAACTATAGATGAGTTCATAATGAATGCTGTCTTAAAATGACTCATAAAATAAATCATTCTGTGGAAAACTTTACTTGAGGTAGATAGGTATGTATGCCAGATGAATCATGAACGCGTACCAAAATAATATTATATTATTACGTGTGTACATTTAAACTGTTCGTATGCATTTTCTTCATAGTTGAAGTTTTAGACAACTTACATAAACCCACTAAAAGAAACTCCGAAAGCATTAATAGAAATCGTGAAACCGGGTTTCGCAAAAGTACCGCGTAAAGCGTGACCAAAAGATCGCCCACACCCGAAACTAAAGTAGAAATGTCAGTGGCAATAGATTAAAATTGATCACGTATTGAGGCCATATTAGTCAGTAACGAGTGCTACAAACTGCAAGACCAACTTGGAAACACAAACCGTTTGATATAACATCAGAAAATCGTAGAGGATACAGTACTAGTTTCTGAGCTCGTTAATAGACCGAAAACGCGTTACATAAATCCTGTTCATAAATTTATTTGGATTTTTTCACAGTGATAATATTGTTAGTCTAAACATTTAATTTGACTGATGTGGATTAAATCCAGATCCATCAATAATATAATCTTTAACAGAGATAAAATCTTGCAGTGAAGTCAATGGATTTTTCAATTAATAATGTTGAATACACTACTTACTTCGTGGACATTTGGTTGATCCTTTGGTCGTCCCATATTAAGGCTTTACTAAACCAGGACTCATCAGAGCATCGACTCACGAAACAGGATTCCATGTACAATATCACGCCGGACCAGTAGCAGAGCAAACATAAATATACGCAGTACTTGAAGACCTGAAATTAGTGTATTTAAACTACAAACTCAATAATTGTTTCATGGATTCGTCGGCCAGATGTCGTCGCAGGTCACTCTGAACCCTACGTGTACAGTACAATAATTGTGTTAGGATGATGGGGCTGTCTGTGTACAAAAGTAAGGAATCATTTTAAAGGGTACTTAACTTATAAAAAAGATTTGCCTCGCTGGTGCGTCATGTACCTATCTGACAGTGCCAGTAGCCTAAAAGTCCTAAAGACCATATTGTACAGAATTAAGTGTCTTGTAGTGTGCTGCTGAAACAGTGTTCATATGGGATCAAAGGTTTCACTTGTTAATGATAGGAAGGTACCTAGATTATTTTTATTGTATTAAAAATAGTTGTAAGCTTTTACTAACTAATCTGAATCTGAATTTATTTATTATTATACTACACCTTCCACGCGTCATGTACGAAGCGATCATATTTATTAATATCAGTTAAAAACTAAGAAATATAGTGAATAGCAGCTTACTTCAAATTTACAGTAAAAATTAACATACAAATACAACCACAGTAGGTAGATACTTCTGGTTCAAGGCAGGAAATAAGCCTCCTCAAAAGGTGGTTATAACGTTCTGCCGCGCAATTAATAAACGCAATAAAGACCATGTCGTTGGCATGTACTTTACTGCGTTTATAAATTGTGCGGCAGCGTTACCATTTGGAGGCGTTTGCCGAAGTCGAAGATCGAAGAGATTTGGCGACTGCAGTCAGGTAGTTGCTATATAGTACACAGGTGGCACTGCTGCCCGACTACCTGGTGTCTCCCTTAGTCGCCTTTTACGACACCCATGGGATGGTGTGAGCTGGCCCTGTTATTCTGTTCTAGGCCAGAAACAACACGGTCCAGTGGTTCCAACATAAATGCTAGATTATTATACCACGTATGTAAAGGACAGGACTTACCTACATAGAACCACCAAACTACTAAAAATGCTTTTCTGGTACGCATTTTTGGTCAACGCGGAGTTAAATTTCCTTTAGTGTCTACATATTATGCGGCAAAACTATATTGAAAGAAGATACCCGGTCTTTTTTTAAAGAAGTGGGTTAGAAAGAAATACGTTGACATCTACTAACGTTAGTTTAGTTGTATTGTTTAGAATTGCGCCTATTGTTACGTTAAAACAAATTTGTCGAGTGTGATGGTAGACCCTAATTTCCACGCTGATTACACACTTTACTTCTTCACTCTGCTTCGATGGAAAGTCTCTAAAGCTATACCTATGCGCTACATACGGAGCACATAAAAAAATGTTTTCAGAATCTTTTGGGGTACTCCGAAGCAGAGTGAAGAAGTAATCAGCGTGGAAATTGGGGCGGGGAAATGAATTAATGAGGTAACTTTAAAAATGACAAGAATGTTAGTTAGTAAATAACAATAATTATTATTGTTATTTACTAAATAAAACATTCTTATTTTACGAAACCATAACCCTCTTTTAGGCGTGGCACTAACCGTATTGTTGATAAAGTGTAACAAATAGAACAAAAAAGTACTACCTTTATAACAACTGTATTGAGCAGCAAGTTTCTTTCTAATTTCTCAAAGAAACTTGATAATCTCCAAACCAAACAAAGCTTTATGCCCTTACACAGATAAAACAAATGTTCCCTATAGTCATCGTAATAGTTAATCCCCAAATGTATTGTCACCATGTGCTCAAACGGTATTACCGCCAACACATCCAGGTAATATCCAAGGGTGTTCATTCTATAGCTTATTATACCTCTGAAAGTTCTTATATATTTCTTCTTAGTCTTAATTGCTGTTATAGACGTGATGAAAATGTTTAATATGAGAGAGATTGTAGTTATAATTTGGCAAGTGAAATGAACGCCTCCAAAAAATTTTCTTGTGTAACCGATGAAGTAAGGGTAGGAAATGCAGATGTAACAAACAATGACGAGCATATAAATCTCCCAATATGCAACTAAAGGGCAATCCGCTTCTAATATCCAAGGAAAGTAAGATTGCATGCAGGTGAATATTTCGTTCTTCTTTTTAACATGTTTGGAAATTATATAGAGATCCAAATAACTTTCATCAAGCTGATCGTCTTTTGACATATTATCAATATCAGTTTTGCCTGTAAAAATGATATGGTAAGAAGGAAAATATATAGAATATCTGCTACAAACTGCATGACAGAATACAGCATTGTAGTTCAGACACCAGCACATCCAGCTACCCCAATCTGTAAAATTTCTTTTATAGATTTTTTATTTCATCACATAAGCATAAGGTTCAATTTCAATTGGGGAAATTTCACAGATTGGGATAGCTTGATGTGCTGGCGTTTTGCTGCTTGTTATTTTTATGTGGTACCTTTTTTATACAACTAAGTGATCAAACTAGCATACAGCGTGCATGCTTGCGTGGTGGATAGCAGCCGAAGCTTACCACACACGCGTGACTGATCCATTTTCCCTCCCCGATGAGTTCTGACCTTACTCAGATAACATAAAGCCTGTATTCTATAAAGTGGAGGTACTTCTCCAGTTGGACTACCTACTTTTTGAGCGAATAACACTAAGCTTAACTCATGTGTCTCCCACAATTGAAGTGATACAGTAAAAAATTTATCAATGCCAGTCTTACATTTCACTATGAAATTAATTAATTTTAGGCGTAGGTAAGTAATAATTTTTGTGATGAAGACATTGATAAATTGTCCTCATAGTTTTAACCATAGGTAGACTCCATTATTTTGAGCGATACACATTAGAAACACAGTAATTATTATTAAATCATATTATTGTTCACAATAAATGTGTCTTGACATATTATGTACCTTGGATGTATCGCAATTTATCCTTCAAGCATTTGATGCTACTCTTTTTACGATCTTTGGAAGCGTAGATATTTAAAGTAAACTCAGTTGTTTCGCCGTGCTTCATTTTCTTTAACCGGCACTTTTGGATTCGGTCCTGTACTTCTTTCCGTATCTGGTGTATGATGTGTGGATATGTTATCATGAGCTTCGTGAAATTAGTTTTAGCTAAGACTTGACATTCGACATAAGTGGCTGCCTTTAGAGTACAGCGCGCTGAAAATTCAATATAGAATTCAATATGGTTAGAATCCCCTGTCGGTTAAGTAACCTATCGGTTAAGTTCTACTCATGTTAGCTTTACTTTGGAATATACTGCTTGCTGCTCTCTCCCAGAGATCTCGATGGCTTGTGTGACAAGGTTGATCCGCCCATTTATCATTCTAAAGTGGTTTGACTTGTAAGCGCGGTGTGTTGAGCAGAGTGTGGACCGTTGCATGCAGCGGCAAATTCAGCGGGGTATAAGAGTGTTTTAAGAGAACAATGGAAAATTTTGCAAGATTCGAGCCAGCATTTATACATATATTTTAGCTATCCGTAGATAGCATTTCAAACGTGTGCGGACTATAAGAGGAGACTCGTTGCACACATATTGAAGTGACGGCACTGTGGCTCTGAGTTTGCTTAAGGTAACTAATGTTAATATTATTGATAAGGAAACAGTGTTGTAGTTCTGTCAATTTAATTAAATATTGTAGAAAATACTGTTGCATAATAACTATAGGGTAATTTGTGTTTTTATAAATTTAGGATTCTGAAAGGAATTCAAGACATTTCATGGGTTTAAACTGTGCCAAGCCACCTGTTCCAGGAAGATATATAATGACATTGAAATTAGTCGTGTGATACCCAGAATTTCCCGCAAGCTTTTTGCTTAATTTCTTTCTTCTTAGTCATGACTAACCTATTATTTAACTAACCTGGTATATTATAGACTAAAGAAATTTCTCCAAAACAAGTTCCCTTTTTGAAGGAAATCATTGGGCTTTCATCGTCTTCATCTGAGAGCAATTCTATTACGCCACTTGTGAGGCATACCTGGAGCAGAAAGACAACAACAAAAATAAGTTAAACCGTCTTTATTGCTTAGGCAGTAAGACCGCTTTTCTTAGTGTAAATGTATCCACTGGCGTCGTGATGACTGTACTAAAGTACCTAATATGTTTTTGAGTAATCTATTTACAGGCATCCTTACCATAATAGTCTTGTTTTGACCGTGGCTGTACACAACATCCCCTGGCAAATAAAACTGATGAGTCATCTCTAAGGCTAGTCTTCGTAGAAATGATTCCGGCATCTTTCTAAATATCAAAGAACTATAAAGCGGAACTGCATTTAAATCATAACATATCTCCATTTGAAGAGGATATGGGAGCATTTTCAGCAACTTTGGTTGAAATACACCCGATTTCTGGTACCAAAGGTCTTTGTAATATCTAAAAGAAATTCAAATAACCGTGAGAACCTGTTTTATCTATAATTAAGAGTATAAGAAAAATGGAAAAATATAGCGCTTACCTAATAATTCGCATCGTTGTGTCTGTATCCATGCCAATGAGCCTTAGATGATTCTGTATTTTCATCAATTTGCGAACGTAAGTAGAACGTCTTGTTGTTATCGTTATAAATTGCGATGTTAAGGAGCCCACAAATACTATAGTAGTTAACAAAAAACCGAGTAGTATTCCTAATATGGCTACAAGTCTTTCGGTAGTGGTCACTGGATATAAGTCGCCCAGACAATTTGTAGTGAAAAACATCACGGACCAGTACATACAGACAAAATACCAATCGGTTGTGCTCTCGGTCGGCAAATATATTGCCGTAAATGACCACGATGTGCGTGCGTTATGTACATCAAAGTGTCTGTTAGCAAACATATACCATACGCATGTCCATGTATGTACAGCAAGAAAGAAAAGTATGAGGTACTGAGCCAAGAATGTAGTCCATTGATTACTACCGGATAACGATGATCTATTGTAAAAGTATTCTAAAATCCTGTACACTCTTAGCGTCGCCATTATTGGCGCAATCTGATAGAAATGAAATGGCAATGCATTGTCGTTTAGAAGATACAAGAATGAGTATGGGATTGCCAGTACCACATTTAGAAGTACTTTGAATGTTCCGGGTTCTAACAGGTTTAAAGATTTTCGCCATTTTCTAGAAAATTTAAGCCCGAGAACTATTGCAACATCGAAAGCAAAAATTAAGTTGCAAACTATTAAAATTAAAATGCCCCAAAAAGGTCGTTCAGGTGGTTCGTAAAAGGTATAGATGCAGGTGTCTATAACATAAGCTATCGCCAGTGTCGTTATTATGAATATTTTAAAAACATTATTAGAGTAAATGAGGAGAAGAGTTCGCAGACTGCCGTTTGTGGTGAAATCAGACCGATTTTCTTGGAGTATGGCATAAGTTTTCTGATGGTTGTCTTCATCTATGTCCAAATAGATGTTTGGAGTTACGCCTGGAGTAATGGTATTTCGTTTTTCACTTGATTCAGCGGTGCACGATTCTTTCCTAAGGTATTTATAAATGTCGTAACTGCTGGAAAAGATAATTGTGTAATTACTTTAAAGTACACACGGCTACATATCAAGCTATACTTTCCAATATAAGCTGACTTCTCATTGTATGGACATCCTATACAACGCGACATCAGCTTATACTGGAATTTATAGCTTGATATGTAGTCGTGTGTACCGCAGACCGCAACATTTATAGGTAGAACATAATCTCTATAATGACTCTTGTAATATAATTTTCTATTTTTAAAACTTATAGTATGGACAATGGCTTTTTTTTTACGTGGTGGAAATGTTTAAACCGCACGTCGTGTAGGGCTCGACCCACTTAAACCACCACGGTAGCCAGCTTCACAGTGCTTGTAGCGGCGGCTCTGGGTACATGTGAGCGATCTCGCCAGTACCCCCGCTGTACACTGAGCGTCCGCGAGACTCACCCGGGGAGGGGCCCGAATGCCTCCCCCCGTCCCCAGTACGTACAAGCGCGTTTAGGCAACCTGAGCTACAGCAGGTTACCTCTTCCCGGGACCGCTTATATACAAGACGAGTGGAGGTCCCTTTCTCCAAACGCCAGCAGTTCCAGGGTCGGCGCCCAATCGGGGATTAGCCGGCCGGGCGCTGTATACTCTCTTGGGATGGGATTAGCTTCCAGCGCCGGGACATTGGTTACCCTCATGTCAGAGTTGTTCAAGCCGCCCAGAGGCTTCTGACATGGCTTTAACGGCTGTTGTCTAATGACTACAACGCAGACCGACAGTATAACGTGGCCTCCCAAGCACGGAGACGCTCAGATATTAAACCACTTTGGTGGTCACCAATCTATGGATTGACCGGGAGCATAGTTGCTTAACATATTCAAGTATAAGGTACTTGAAAAACTTACGGAGCTTCCATTTAGATTAGAACTGTTGTTTGTAATTTATGAATCTATAATATTATTAAATTCCTGAAATTCAGAGACAGTTGTCAACTGCGATTCAGTATTTTATAACTTGTCATAATAAAAGTGTTTAAGCGTCTAGAGGGTTTGTAAATCCATAAATCCAATCTAGTTGGCATACTACTAGTATTAATAAATACGAAGGTCCGTGAGTAGGGTTTATGTGTAAGTATCGATGTTTGTTACTCTTTCACGCCAAAACTACCGAACGGATTTTGATAAAACTTCGTAGTAATATAGTTAATACATGCGAATAACACGCTATAAGTAATTGTCTTAAAAAAATATATAAAGTTTAATGCGGGTAAAACCGCGGGGCATAGCTACTATTAAATACATATATACTTAGTATGTGTTATTTATTTCTCTATGTAACAAAACGCTTACGGGCGACAGGCATATAGGGTAGACTCCAAGCATAGGTGCGAAAATGAAAAGAATACTAATATCCACAAAATTAGCTTATTACCCCTGCAAATCGTTTGTCTAATGACTACAACCGGGACCGACAGCTTAAAGTGCCCTCCGAAGCACGGAGACGCTCAGATATTAAACCATTTTTGTGGTCACCCATCTATGGACAGACCGCGGGCCTAGTTGGTAATAGGTTTTTAGGTTTAGGTTTTTGTTATAATTTATATCAGTATTAGCTGTGCCCCGCGGTTTTACCCGCGTTAAATTTTATAAATTATCACAGCTCCTCCCCCGTAGATGATAGCGTGATAATATTTGGCCTATATGTTGACCCGACCTCTTAGTAATATTTGAAGTAAATCCATGCAGTAGTTTTTAAGTTTAGCCCAGACATACATACAGCCAAACAGAAACACTGACAAAATTTCAAAAAACTATATTTTTGGCTTCGATATCGATGGAAGATAACGAGCCAAGTATCCTTTTAAAATATATTCAATGTACAGTATTGACTTTCCTACGATTTTATTATGTGTATCTACGATTTAACTTCTACACAAGTAGACTTGATAACACTAAAACGAAACAGTGGGCCATTCCTCCATAATAGATAATATTGATCTAGCTTTTATATCTAGCAAGGAAAATGAAATTTTTTTATGGAAAATTGGTGGCCAGGAATGGTATTAAAACAAGATATCGCAAAATTTCTGAAGCACTGAATGTTTGAAAACATTGGCTACTGCGGTAACAAAATTGGACTTTATTAAGTAGATTAACAGCAAATTAATTATGTCTTATTATCTATATAAATAAAAAGACAAGTCCTGACTGACTGACTGACTCATCAACGCCCAGCCCAAACCCTTGGACCTAGAAAGCTGAAATTTTGCACAAATGTTTGCTTTATAAGGTAGACAAGGAATAAGGAAGGATTTTTCGAAATTCAACCCCTAAGGGGGTAAAACAGGGGCACTAAGTTAGTATGAAACTTTGCCGTTATTGAAGTTTAAGGCATAAAAATTGGTATTAAGCCTTCCAGTTAAAAATAAAAAATCACGTATTTCAGGGTTTTTGGAAATTCCAGCCCCAAGGGCGAAAAATAGGGGATGTAAGTTTGTATGGAAAATGTGTAAATTTTTAAGTTAAACGCATGAAAATTGGTATTTGGCATTTTAGTTAAAAATAAAAAATATGAATTTCAGCATTTTTGGAAATTCCAGCCCCAAGAGCGTAAAATAGGGGGTGTAAGTTTGTATGAAAAATGTGTCAATTTTTAAGTTAAACGTATGAAGTACTGGTATTAGGCATTTCAGTTAAAAATTAAAAATATATATTTCAGGATTTTTGGGAATTCCACCCCTTAGGGCGTAAATTAGGGTATGTAAGTTTGTATGAAAATGCGACTTTTTTGAAGTTAAACCTATGAAAATTGGTATTTGGCCTTTCAGTTAAAAATAAAAATATGTATTCCAGGATTTTTGTAAATTCCACCCCTAAGGACAACTAAAATATTTAGTCACAAAGGTGCATAGTATGGGTACCACATCGAATAGGTGCGTAAAATTATGTTATAGAAAAATGTATTAATTGTTATTTATAAGTATCAATTTTTTTTTATGTATTCTTCTGTGTGTTGTACCCTTATAACTATTACTTTTACTTAATTTATACTGATGTACTTTGTGTCTAATAAATATATATTCTTTCTTCTTCTTCTATGTAAGATTGTATGAAAATCTGATTTTTTTTGGAGTAAACGAATGTAATGTATTTGGTCTGTTAGTTAAAAATAAAGCAATCCAGGGAATAATTTGTTGATAAAAAAAAGGTAATCCAAAACTGATTCAACAAATCGACACCAACAATTTACGCAAACTCAAATTTTAGAGAAATTCGTTTCTTTGCCAAGTTGCTTAAAATGTCGTGGTCGTTGTTGTCTAAGTAAAGATTTAGGGTTTTATAAGATTTGTTACTTCTTTTTTTGGTAATTTTTATAACAAACTTATATTTTGTATTCGAGTTAGCGTAATATAAATTGTTCGTGTCGAGATGATCGCACCCAAAAAATATCATCTTAATTTTACTGATCTACAAGTTCACATTTTTGTATCTAGATGGAGGTAATATCGTTTCAGATCATGGAACTTATTTGGTATATCGGTTAAAATAAATAAATGCTTGAAATAAAAGGTAGTCCAAAACTGAATTAATAGATGATCACCTAAATCTCACCCAAAAACTATGCACACATCTTAATTTTACCGCTTTACAAGTTTATATATTTGTAATAGATTGCGTAATCATCGTTTTAGATCGTGCTATGGTTTCGTTCACAAAATTTTATATAAGACCTATCAATGCCGTGGTCGCAACCTAATCTAATGGGAGTTACCTTTGTAATTAATGCATCGTTGATTATTATTTTACTTTATTTGACTTACTGACTGTACCTACTTTAGGACAATTGATATGTATTCTTTGATTTCTTTGGTTGATAATATCGGGTCGTTTTTTTAAATAACAGTAGCAAAGTAGTTTTTAGTTTATTTCTTAGTTAGGTTATTTATAGGTTCATCATCATCATTACAGCTTAAATAAGTCCACTGCTGGACAAGCCTTCCTCAAGAATCATCTTGAGGGGATATGCCATAATCGCCACGCTTGGCAGGCGGGTTGGCGATCGCAGTATGATGGTCGTAGTACTCAGAAGGAAGCTGCTTCCCGTCCTCTGGTAGATATTCCCTCGGGTCGACTTCTACGCCCCCTACGGGATGAGATGGGGTGATGATATTCTGATTCTGATATTTGTCGCCGTCACCACACAGCAGCCGTAACCATTTATAGGTTAGGTTTTCTTAAATTTATATTGCTTATTTGTTTTTAATGTTAATTTTTTTAGATTAAGCTAGAAGTAAGTAGTTACATTGGCCATCATTCGAAATTGTTGCGGACGAAGTCGTGGGCACCAGCTAGTATAATATAATATCTAGGGGACAATGTCACACAGATCATCCTAGCCCCAAACTAAGTAAAGCTTGTACTATGGGTACCAGGCGACGATATTCATACTTATACTGACTCTGAAACAAATATTCGTGCTCATCACACAAATATTTGCACTTACCGGGATTCGAACCCAGGACCACCTGAGCTACGTAGGCAGGAGCACTACCAACTAGGCTACGGTGACCGTCCTGTTATTCACAATAGACAATGGCTAGCTTAAACCTTAAATACGAGTAAGTAGGTATATTTGACGGGCTGGTTGCGGTGGTTGGTAGATGGTTGCCTTTCATGCCGCAGGTCGTGGGTTCGATTCCCACCCAGGACAGATATTTGTGTGCATGAACATTTCTATTTGTCTGGGTGTAATTATTTATATATAAGTATGTATTTACAAAGAAAAGTAGTATACCGGTCTTCCATAGTAAAAGCCCTGCTTAGTTTGGGATCAGATGGCCGTGTGTGAATAATGTACCAGGATATTATTATTATTATAGAATTAGTGTAATTCTCATTTTCAATTCCATTGGCCCGGATAAAAACCTACAATACAGTAGGTACTGTTGTTTTGCTTTACTACCTAATAATCTCCGACTGAAAAACTTAAAAGGCGAGATGGAAATCGTGAAAAGAATAAATATTAAGTTATCATCTTGTCAGCCGAAAAACAACAAAGGCCTCCCCCTAAGATCTCCACAAATACCGGTCTTGTGCTATTCGCATCCAGCGGTTTCCAGCGACCCGCTCAGGATCATCTGTCCATTTTGTAGGGGGCCTGCCCACGCTGCGTCTTCCCGTTCAGCATTCGTGGTCGCCACTCGAGAACCTTCCTGCCCCAATATTAAGTGGCTGTTTCATATTCGAATACAGCATTTTGAATCATCGTTTGGATAAGATCAAAGTTGTGAAGTTTTGTACAAAACGGTTACAAGATGGTAGGGTGACGCAATATTTTCCGCGGCGCACAAATCGTAGGTCGAAAGCCGGACATGTAGATATCTAACGCGAAGCTCTGCGCACGGCACTCCAACCTACATACATGCACATAAAAATTGTTGCGGACTTGACGTTATTTTAATTTCATATTGTGCACATGCTTTTTATTAGAGAAACACACAATGTAGGTAAACTACTGCATTACCGGCGTTTTAACGATCCGCTGGCTATCAATAATATTTTTTATATCTATTCTAATTCCCCTTTGTTGTTGTAATGTTTTTGTATTATATACCTTCCTGTTATGACAAAGATGTGTAAAATACATTTGTATCTCATTATATACCTGCTAGTTTTATAGGCTTGTCCTATCTACAGGTACAGTTGAAGCGAGTTGACGCGACTTCGGTGTAAAACAAACTCTTTATTTAACAACTTCAACTATTTATTTAAGAACCGTTGGTTCTGTCTCATATTGATGATTTTAGTTATGGACCGTCTCCAATAGGAACTCGCTGAGTTTGTAGCGTGTAGCATTAAGAATCACCGTCGTTATGTATTTATGTTGCGACTTAAAATATACCTACCTTTCTTTCTTTTTTTGATTAGGCAGGGGAATGAGCCGAATGCCTACGCATGCCACCCGCAAGTGTTTGCGGGAGGGAACGTGGGACTCGCACCGACTAAACCTATCTGCGGTGGACTTCTCTTGACATCTGATGGGAGGAGCCCCGGGAACGCGGATATGCTGCTCTGGTGCCCTCTTGGCCCTTTTGGCCATGTGCCAGACCTAATATTTAATTTCACCTTAAAATTATCGAAAATTATATATGGACAACAATAATTTAAAACTTTGAATAGCTGGAAAATAACTTTAATAAATTGCCTATTAACTAAGCCATCAGTTAAAATAAATTTGATATCATCATCATCATTACAGCTAAATAAGTCCACTGCTGGACAAGCCTCCCTCAAGAATCGTCTTGGGGGGATATGCCATAATCGCCACGCTTGGCAGACGGGTTGGCGATCGCAGTAAGATGGTCATAGTAATCAGAAGGAAGCTGCTGCCCATCCTCTGGTAGATATTCGGGTCGACTTCTACGCCCCCCACGGGATGAGATGGGGTGATGATATTCTGATTCCGATATTTGTCGCCGTCACCACACAAAAATAATATTAAAATTTGATATAAATTACATTATTTACTTATGAAAATATCGACGGTAATATAAACCACTGATCTAAATATTGACCTGTACCTACGTATATAACTATGTTTAATAAATTTGTGATTATACAACTATGTTCTCAATTTTACAAGTGTCTTTTTAACTCCTTGTGAACAAAAAATAAGAACAATCTGTTACTCTTACTTCCCATGTAATAAAGATGCTATGAAGACCAAAGTGTGTTCACCGACATGTCGTCGACTGTACCTTTTACAAAGTCTTCATTGGAATATGCATGTGAATAAGTCGAATTAACGGTAACATTTGCAAGTTAATGTTTTTATCATTGGTCGCGAATTAGATATGCTTAGCGGCAATAATATGTTTCTAACTTCGCTTCGTACCTCCAAGTTGTAGGTATAGCGTCGGGCTAATTAGGTAGATCTGAGCAGACGGCCATAGTCGGCGCGGCCGCATAATCACGGTACTTTTATGGAAGTCAAGCCCGTGTATCGGTGAAAAATGTTGTCATAAAACGATTTTAAATACTCTTAGCGGTTTGCAGCACATTTAATTCACTAAGTAACCCATTTCTGTAGTACTTAGATATGTGTAAGTTATTTAAGGTTTACCTAGTCGGATCATTTTGCCTTTCCAAATGAGTTTAGTTGATTTTGTATTTGTGTTGTGAAAACACCTGACGAAATATAATTATTAAAAAATATTTCTGGTGTACTTAATCCTGATAAAACAATCGGCTCGGCTCATAAAACCTCTGCATTTAGAGGTAGCTTTCGCTATGTTGCAACCAACTGTTGGAACAATATACCTCACCTGCTGTGGTGGAGGTATATTTGACTGCCTCGTTGGTCTAGCGGTAGCGTGTTCACCCGAAGAAAACGAGGTCCTAGGTAGAAATCCCGGGTCGGGCCAAAAGTGATTTAGGAACTTTTCTGTAAAAAGAAAAAATTCTGAGCATCAGCCCGAAGTCTGGGAGTTGGCAGTATTATACCCCCGTGCCTCGGAGATTACGTAAAGCCGTCGGTCTTGTACCTGACCTCTTTCCGGTCGTGTCGCTTGGCGTCCCATCGGATCATGAGAGTGATGGAATAGAAAGTGCTCCTGTGTTTGCGCACACTCATAAGCACTACGTGGCCGAAATTCGGCTAGGAGCACATTATTATTCACTCGTTCTATTCGCTTTCAAGAAGACATGCGAATATATTTTTTTACATGTAGTCTTAATAACTGTATAATAACATAACTAACATATATACTAAATAACATTAATTTAAACTTGTCAACTATATAATGCACAATTTGCAATTAACTAATACTATTTGTTATTATTTCTACTTGCATACCTGATTTATTATGTGTTTGTATTACCTATGTGTATTCTATATGTTTCTGTTGCTGTTCTGGTCTTGTAACTTTCGCATACCTTAGGGTAAAATGTGGCTGAACTAAAATAATTGTGTTTAACTTTTGCGAAATAAACTATCTTATCTTATATTTATGTATTAATTATTTTTATTATTTAAATAATAATATCCTGGGAGGAAAATACAAAATCAATATGTGGTGTTAATTCCGCTAAGCTAATTAGCGGAATTAACACTACATATTGATTATGTATTTTGCTTGTTATGGATTTCCGCAAAGTGACACCTGATTCCATTACTTATATCCTGGGACATTATTAAAACACGGCCATCTGATCCCATACTAAGCAGAGCTTGTACTATGGAAACCAAATAACTGATAAACTACATATACTACTTTTCTTTTGTAAATACATACTTATATAGATAACTACATCTAGACTCAGGACAAAAAGACATGTTCATCCACACAAATATCTGTCCTGGGTGGGAATCGAACCCACGACCTCCGGCATAAAAAGCAAGCATTTGCCAACCACGCCAACATGCCCGTCGTATTATTCGTAATATAGGTACAGTCAACAGCATAAGTAGATGATCAAAATCGGACCTGAGTTTTGAGTTTATGATGCTATTGGGCGGCAGTTTTCACTAGTTAATATTTTTTACACTTAACACTCACGCACACCTTCAACTAGATACTCTTCACCACCACACTATTTTGTCGCAAATTATGATAATTAGTATTGAATATCTGACTTTGATCATCTACTTTTGCTGTTGACTGTACGTACTTGCACAGTGATGATAAAGTGTAAAAAGAAACCGATTGTTATTATTTAATTTTTAAGTGGTATATTTTTTATTTTTATAATTTTTAGTTAAATATTTGTGTTACTCTGACTGGAGCTCAATATCAGTGCTGCAATAACCTGCTGCTCTAAGCTCAGCTGCAGCCAAATAGGCACATCGTACCAGTATGCCTATTAACTGTCTGTTGTTTTTATTGATAACTAGCTGACCCGACAGACCTTGTCCTGTCTTAACAATGACTATTAACGCACGCTATCTGTCAATACTATGTCAAATAAAAAAAAGTTACATTAAAAAAAGTTGTATTGTCCAAAGCGCTAAGGTTAGATTAGAAATAATATTTGGTTGTGAAGTATTCTTAAATTTTCTTATTTTCCGCGCAATTTTAAATTCTTTTTTTTTACATAAGAACCTTCTCCTGACAATAACAAACACAATAAAAAAAGAAATAGTGAAATCGGTCCAGCCGTTCACGCGTGATGTCGTGACAACGGAAAACGGGTTTCATTTTTATATATATAGATAGACTAGCCACAATAGAACTAGAACATAACATCCATACATCCATATTTCACATGTATAATATTAGTAGAATTGTGTGCCCAAATCACAAATTTTCGCATTTATAATATTAGTAGAATTTTTTTTTTCACAAATTTCGCCTGGTACCCATAGTACAAGCTTTGCTTAGTTTGGGGCTAGGATGATCTGTGTGACATTGTCCCTATATATATATATATAATTGTGTACCTAATAAAGGTATTCTTTCTTTCTTCAATACGGCCGTGCGACTAATTCACTCTTAAGGAAAATAGTCTTCTAAACCTATTTGCTACCATCTTCAGTAGGTATGACGCAAGCATCTAGGTAATTAGGTAATGATTAAATGCTTTGAGCTTAATTACAAAGTTTATGTACAGTCTTTACTGTCGTTATATGGAAACACAATACATAGATTTACTAATACTTAAGACAAACCAACTTGTCTGAAAAAGGTAGTTATTTTATGATATATTAGCTATTACCCGCAAAATCATACGCGCGGAATTTTCCTAATATTAACTTCGACGCCGACGACGTTTTAACTTTTAGACAGCCGAATGATTTACGCGGGTGTAGCCACGGGTGAAAGTTCGTATAATTTATCACTCTTTACGACATCAGCTCACTGCCTGTGAAATTGTCGTCAAAATCGGTCCTGCTGTTTTGGAGATTAGCAACAACAAACTAACAGATGCTTACTTTGGTTTACCTGCGGATTAAGACATTTCAGATTCGGTCTCGCAACGCAACTCCAATCATAGCCCTCTCCTTTCTTCTTTATGTAACCTTGAGCCTTGTTATGAGGCCCATACTATGGGATCACGTCTCCGTTCCGTAAGTTATCACTGGCAACCCCCACTAGACCTCTTTCTTGAACCTTCATAGTTGGATGGTTTGTCTTAAGTAAATACAGTCTCTTCGGTATATACTCTGCAACTTCGAATGCAGTCGTCAACTTCGAGTGCAGAACCTTTACCCGAGTGGTTGAACGAGTACATTTGACGTGACCTTCGTCTTATCCATATTCATTTTTGACCTACTCGTCCAAAGATCTTGCATTCTCTCAGACTCTTCTGAGGTGATTGAACATTGTACCGAGGTCCTGCAGGGTGTCAGCTATGAATACTATATCATAGACAAATCGAATATAGATACACTGTATTGCACCAAATTAAAATATCACATCGAAACATGATTTTTCTTAAACTATAAGGTACAAACGGCGGTCTTATCGCTAAGTTAGCAATCGAAGGTGATTGATTTACTTTTCAATAACATTGAAACCAAATTCCTACCAGCCTACTTGAAGACGTATTCCAATGCAGCGGTGAGAAGTTTCAGAGATATTAGGTCACCCTGTCTTTGTACAGACGCCAGCACATCAAGTTGCCCCAATCTGTCAAATTTCCCCAATTGAAAAGTGAACCTTATGCTAAAGTGATAGAGTTGTAAATCTATAAAAGAAATTTGACAGATTGGGGTAGCTGGATGTGCTGGCGTCTGTACGTTAGTTAAAAGTAGATTTCCGTATTTTAAATTCGGATGGATGAAAAACCAATCGTAATTCCAAGTTCTGATCTACATCAAAGAGCACTTTATTTTAAAAATGCTGTCCAGTTCACAGTAGATCTATGACAATGGATTACGCGTTTGGTTTTCTATATTTATTATGCTTCTGATCATCTATTTTATGATCGGAACAGATTGGGATAGTAGATATATGTAGCAGAATATACGTGAACTATGTATATTCTACTATGCATACTATCCTAAATATCTAGAAATTTTGTCTGGATTACCAATTTCTACTTGCTATTGGCAAAATGAGTATACCCATGAAAGTATTACTGGTTTTGCGACAAAACAATTTAGATACAATAGGTTATTTTGCAAAATCTTGTCCACATCATTATATTCGACATGGGACCACATTTTACGATTATAATAATAATAATAATTATCAGGGCACCTCTGACTAGTCTGTAACCCCTTTTATAGTGCCGTAGTAATAATCTGGTTAAGTTAATTATTTATATGAGCGATCATCCAACCTCATATGGGCTTCGCTTTTCGTACTTAACCTAGATATTACGAGCTTCAGGACGATGTCTGTCGCTAGTTTACTGTTCCATAGTTCTGTAGTAACAACCGGGTTAATTCAAGAGTCCAAGACGAGTGATCACCCATCCTCATATTGACGTAGCTTAATCTTACTAAACCTTACGAGCATTAGGACCTCTCACCCCTTATAAAATGCTTTAACAACAAGCGTATGCAGCATGCAGTTGCACGTATGGGATGGCTCCAATACAAGCATTGCAAGAATACGATGGTTTGATATTAATTTAGTGAGGAACTATCTATTTTATATACAACTAGCTGTGCCCCGTGGTTTTAACCGCGTTAAATTTTATAAATTATCACAGCTCCTCCCCCGTAGGTGATAGCATGATAATATGCAGCTTATATGTTGACCCGACCTCTCAGTTATATTCATGCAAAATTTTAAGTAAATCCGCGCCGTACTTTTTGAGTTTAGCCCGGACATACATACAGACAAACAGATAGTAGAAAGTCAAAGTCCTAAAGTCATAAAATCACCGAATGTGAAACAGGTGACAACCAATGTACAACTTAATGGAGCTAGGTTGGACCCTGTTGAATCAACTGTGTTCTTGGGTATCACTATTGACTCAAAGCTACAATGGAGCCCACAAATAGAAAAACTGTCCGGCAAATTAAGTTCTGCAGCATATGCAGTGAAAACTATTAGACGGCTGACTGATGTTGACACAGCTAGAATGGTTTATTTCAGTTATTTTCATAGTGTAATGTCCTATGGGATTCTTCTCTGGGGTAGCTCTGCTGACATTAACACCATATTTATATTGCAAAAAAGAGCTGTAAGAGCTATCTATAATTTTGGCCCGAGAGTGTCTCTAAGAGAAAAGTTCAAAGAGGTTAACATTCTGACTGTACCATCTCAGTATATATCGTCCCCGTAGTTGGAAAACTAAATAAGTCCGAATTTGGCGATTTTGACTTTTTCCTATTTTCAAAACACCTAAAACATGCCGCATATTTGAGCCTTACAGGCATTTTCGTATCTTATTCCGTTCCAAAGATATAGCCATTTTTGTCAGACAGGTCATGACAGATGGAATAATAAATATCTTCAGACAAACACAATTTTTTTAAAGGAAAAATAAATAACTCAGTAAATAAATCAATAACTGTGGTTAATGACAAGATGAATGTCGAATAAGTTAAATAACTTGAGTTGTTGAATTTTTCCTCAACTTATAAATTCTTTTACAAAACTTACTTAGTTCTAGGAAAACTAAATAACTCTATTTATTTAATTCTGCTATTCAGAATTCTGATATTACGTATCTAATTTATAAATATTTGATGTTATTTATTTCTTCTACAACTATATAAAGATTAATTATAAGATGCTAGGCAAATAAAATTAAATAAGTCAAGTTGTCATCAGAGGAAATCAGAGGGTCAAGTCCCATTTCGGGTATCAAACCAATGCCACCTTCAACAGATGAAGAATCTTTTTCGGATTCTGGATCTACATGGATCGGAATCCATGTAGATTTCATTTTCTTCTTCTATGTCCGGAGACATAGAAGAAGAAAATAAAATAAAGACGAAACTTAGTTCTTTAATAGACATCAATATTTCATTGGATAAGAAGAAAAAAAGACTAAAGAGATTTGAACGAATAAATCCCATTTTGTCGAGAGATTCTGAAGATGAAACAAGTAATATTATAACAACTCGAGCTATTATTGAAACCCTTATTGACCAAGTCCCACCGGATTACCCTCAAAAAGAATCATGGAACACAATATTTCGTTGAGACAACAGATTCAGAAATAGAAACAGAAAATAAGGAAATAGAAACCGGGGTGCTAAACACCCCCGGCAGACGCCGTTTTACCACCTCTGGCCACTGGTCCTGGCAACATATAACACTCGCATACTGCGGACCGACGAGAAGATCATCGAACTGGAGGAGGAACTGAGCAGGTTACATTGGGATATCATAAAATTATCTCAAGTCCGAAGAGAGGGGGAGGACACGATAATCCTAAAATCCGGGAACCTGCTCTATTTCCGGAACCAACGGCGACCAACTGTCCCAAGGTGGTGTCACCTCGGGACAGTTGGTCACCCTACCACAGGGTTCATAGTTTACAAGTCCCTAGTCCACAACGTATTGAAAATCGAGAGTGTGTCGACTAGGGTGGCGTACCTTATTCTCAGAATTACCAAGCGGTATTCGTTGAAGGTAATACAGGTATACGCGCCGACTTCTACGAACTCCGACGATGAGGTTGAGGTTATATCAAGAGCCATACATAGCTCTAAAACGTTTTCACTGTGGTCATTTGTGGACTTTGACGCGAAGCTGGGCAAACGATTCGGTAATAAGCTGAGAGTGGGGCAATTTGGAACTGGAGACCGGAACCCCCGGGGCCAAATGTTGGCCGACTTCATGGAGAAGGAGGGACTCTTAATTATGAATTCCTTATTAAGAAAGTCGGATCACCGCAAATGGACCTGGCTGAACCCCGATGGTAAAACCAATAAATGAGATAGACTTTATCTTGTCGACGAGACGACAGATGTTCAATGCGGATAAAACCGGCAGCGATCACAGACTGGTGAGAGGCTCATTGAACCTTAATATCAAGTTCCAGAGGTCCCGACTGATAAAGTCTACGCTCCGATCTTTACATAGCCACGTCCAAACCCAACCAGTTCAGCTCTAATTGCAAAACCGTTTCGAATGCCTAGCACTAGGTAATCTAATCCCTGTGTCGCGGGGTACTTTACAAACATATAATAGACGGACACAAATTACATCCAGGCTCAGAACAACTATTTATGGGTCACACAAATAGCTGTCCGGTGCGGGATTCGAACTCGAAACACTGTCGACTGTCTCAGCCACCACGCCACACATGCAGTCAAGTGGAATCATACTACGACAAGCTTGTAGAAGCTGTCCATACGGCTGGGTCTAAAGTCTTCAAGGCCCGCCGTACAAACAGAACTAAAAAGATCTCTGACTTTACCCTGCAACTTATGGAAGAAAGACGGATAATGGTTCTGAAATCCTCAGATGATGCTACCAGATACCGGCGGCTCAACAGACAGATCTCAAAGTCTTTGACTCGCCACACGCGTCAATTTAATACAATTAGTTTTTAAAGAGACCATCAAGCGGAACAAAGGCTCTAAAGTGCCTCGGATCCCAGAACACGACTAACCCGTCATTACACCGAAGACATCCTGGAAGTCAGCCTGTACGAGATTAGAATAACTCACAGACAACTTAAGAACAACAAGGCGCTTGGTGAGGATGTAGTTACAGTAGAGCTTCTGAAGGCGGGTGGTACACCAATCCTACGGGCCCATCAGAACTTATTTAACTCCGTCATACTAGATGGTCAAACTAACAACAACTCCACAAGCATGGCACAGAAGTGTGGTGGTGCTCTTCTTCAAATAGGGCGACAAAACCCTGTTGAAGAATTATAGACCGACACTGCTGAGCCATGTTTACAAGTTGCTTTCGAGGGTCATTACGAATCGTGTCACACGCATGTTTGATGACTTCCAGCCTCCCGAACAAACTGGTTTCCGAAAAGGCTTTAGCACACATAGACCATATACATACTGGTATTGCTGGGGCAAGTTGTGTAGAAGACCGAAATGTATAACAAGCCACTGTGTTTAGCGTTTGTGGACTTTGAAAAAGCCTTTGATTCTATCGAAACCTGGGCCGTGCTCAGGTCTCTCCAAAGGTGCCAAATCGACTACCGGTATATCAAGGTGTTAAAGTGTTTGTATGAAAACGCCACTATGTCAGTGCGATACCAGGGCTACAATTCGAAACCTATCCACTTACAGCGAGGCGTGAGACAGGGAGATGTTATATCTCTGAAACTGTTTACTATGGGCCTTATTGGAAGGCTCAAGGTCACCTAAAGAGCAATGGAGAGGGCTATGCTCGGAGTTTCCCTGCGGGATCGAATCAGAAGTGTCAAAATCCGCAGGCGAACCAAAGTCACCGACATAGCCCGAAGAATTGCAAAACTGAAGTGGCAGTGGGCGAGGCATTTAGTTTGTAGAACTGACGGCCGTTGGGCAAAAAGGTTCTCAAGAGACGAACACGAACCGGAAGAGGAGAGAGCGTGGGCAGGCCCCTTACAAGATGGGCCGATGATCTTGTGTGGGTCGCTGGAAGTCGCTGGGTGCGAATAGCGCAAGACCGGCAATTGTGGAGATCGGCTGATATGATGATGATGCTTATTTTTTTAAGGTTGTGGCAAGTAAAGTATCTGATAACAGTACACCTTTTCTAAACTTTTCTATTTCTTCCTTAATATAACTTTATTAATACCATAATACAGCGTTTATTTCATATGAGACCAACAAAAGTTAAAAAAATATCAAAGTAATAATAACATACAAAGCCACTAAATTTTACTTTTAAAAATATTTCGAGTATGATAAATTCAATAACTGCACTTATTTCACCAAATTTTACTCTACCAAATGTATTTAGCTTGTAGGAAAACTAAATAAATAGCCGAAATAAGTAGCTAACTGCAGTTACGTTATAAATAACAGTTGTGGCAAAATTAAACAACTTGATTTTTTATTTGTTATTTAGTTATAGTTAAAGATAGGGTTCAGTTTGTTAAAGCGTAATGTGAAAAGTTATCAGGTCCACAAAATATAAAATTGCCGACGGCAAAATTGTCTCACATTTTCTTACGAATGAACATTAACTAAAAAAAAACACTAAATCGCGTTTATCTCAGAACTACAAAATCAGAGTTATTTAGTTTTCCAACTACGGGGACGATATATGAAAACTTACTATATGTGCATAAAAATATCGAGTCCTTCTGTAAAAGGAGTGATACACATATACATAATATAAGAATAATCTCATATTGCATACTACCCGTCTCTACAAAATAAGTAACTCTTTTATGGGGCAATGTATAAGATTCTATAACAAACTTCCCAATGATATTAGAGAATTATCTACGAATAAGTTCAAAAGAATTATTAAAGCCAAATTGTGTAGCGCCCTGCTACACAATTTGGCTTTAATAATTCTTTTACAAAATTTCTGATTATTTAAGTGATAAAAGTGCTTGGGATTGAGTTGTTCTGAGTCAACACACATGATTGTAATTAATCTTAAGTATATTTTATTTTAAAAAAGGATTCCTACTGAGTTTTCTGGCAGTGTTTCTCAGTAGCTGCCACGTCATGCACTGCACGGTAGGGTAAAAAAATATGACGATTCCACATAAATGTTAATTTTTTACGGATTTTGACTTTGATAAACAGACAAAAATTCTAAAAACTATATTTTTGGTTTCGATATCGATTATAGATCACGCAGAAAGTATCCTTTAAAAAAAATATTCAATGTACAGTTTTGACTTTCCTACGATTTTATTATAGGTATAGATAGTTCCTTTGATTCTATATTATGTAATAAAGCTTTCAATTCAGAAATAGTAGCGGAATGTAGAGCGTGGAACTTGTGCGCTTAATCCGTTTAATTCGATAGAACCACAAGACCATCGGATAGGGGTCAATTATCCATTTATCCTTTTAACGGAATTGATAAAACGTAACTAACTTGGGTGATTTTAATTGATCGAATGTGCTGGCATTGTTAAAAACAAATTTGGACGCTGATATAAAGTTTATACTTTATTCTTGGCCAATTGTGACTGCACGTCTGGCGCAGCGGCTAAGACAGCCGCCTCGCCGCTTCGTGTCGCGGGTTCGAGTCCTGATAGTTGTTCTGAGTCTGGATGTTATTTGTGTCCGTCTATTATATGTTTGTAAAGTACCCCGCGACACAGGGATTAGATTCCCCAATGTGGGCGTAGTCTAAAATATATAAAAAAATGTGGCTGTTAGTCTGTTAGAGACGCTGACAGCTAAGCAGAGGTCGTGGGTTCAATCCCCACCCAGGTAAAATGTTTGTGCGATGAGTACCTACGATTATTTGTAATAATCTATATAAGTATGTATTTACAAAAGTAAAGTAGTATATGTAGTATATCAGTTATCTGGTTTCCATATTATAAGCTCTGCTTGGTTTGGGATCAAATAGCCGTGTGGGAATAATGTCTCAGGATATTATATTATAGGGGGGCACCGGAGCAGCATACCCGCGTTCCCGGGGCTCCCCCCATCAGGCGCCAGAAGAAGTCCACGGCAGGTTAGGTTTAGTCGGTGCGAGTCCGACATACCCACCCGCAGACACTTTTTGCGGGTGGCATGCATTAGCATTCCCCCTGCCTTATCAAAAAAAAAAAAAAAAAAGGATATTATATTATTATTATCATTTGTATTGAGTCTGGGTGTTATTTATCTGTAACTAGCTGTGCCACGCGGTGTTACCCGCGTTAAATTTTATAAATTTTCTTTGCTATAAACCTCACGGAACCCGAGACCTTTCCAACGAATGCAAAACCGTGGAAATCGGTTCGTGCGTTCTGGAGTTATAGCGTCAGGAAGGAAAACCCGACTTATTTTTATATAGTAGATAAATCAATAATATAGGATTGTATAAGTATGTTTTTTATCAGTTGTATGGTAAGTAGTAAGGCCCCACATCAGAGCAAGATATCTGTGGGCCCCGCATAGTTTGGGATCAGATAGAGGAGTGTGTTAAGACATATTAATAGTAGATATGTACATAAGCTGTACTTTATTTTATTATCTGATTGGCTATCTACGACCGATGCACATACATTAGCGATTAAGTACAGACGCCAGCATATCCAGGTTCTCCAATCTGTCAAATTTCTTTTATAGAGTTTTAACTTTGTCACAAAAGTATTAGGTTCACTTTAAATGGGGATATTTGACAGATTGTGGTAGTTTGATGTGCTGGCCTCTGTACATCTATGACCTAGCGGGGTATATGAGCTGTCATGTAATTTATTTTTATCTGATTGGCTATCTAATCATCTCTTTCTCTTCTCTCTCTTCTTACTATTAAATCCCACATTGAAAGAAAACTTTGTATTAAACTGTTTTAAAAACAGCACTTTTGATTACGTAAACCTATTTGAATAAGATTTCTCTAATCAAATTTCTTTAATAACTTTAAATTATACAAAACTATAGTTAAGATTCACCTTTTTGTTTGATATGTGTTAAGATAAGATAAGATATTTATTTGTCCAACATGAGTATACACACAGTTTGCATGCAAGATAGTAAACTTAAGATATATCAGTCATGTTTGCCATAGCTACATGGCGTACAAATTTTGGTTAGGTTCATAGACCTGCACTAATATAATATATTGAAATCAATTAATAAATTATATAATAATAAACAAATATATTTTGTATTCTTTTTAATTTACACGGTAAATGTGTATAGAATAGTGTCTTATGTTTAAAATTTAATTATTTATGTTACACGTCTGTTTTTAGATCACCGAATCACATATGTGTTCCTAATTAAAACTCCATGAGACAGTGGTTTTAGAGAAAATTGGCTGAAATTGACACACGATCCGTTTTTTCCTTTTGATACACTGAACCCTTGAAAATATAGCTAGCCTGCCAGTTCTCTAATATATCTATCATTAATTATTTAATTTTGGTGCATTATGACATTCGTTGAGGGTATTCCAATATTTTATAAAATCTTATACCGGGTAATATAAAACCTAATAATTTCAGTTACTGGGTTCTCTGGTTTTGAGTTCTGATGGCATGCTTATATAATAATATTATCCTGGGCCATCTAATCCCAAACTAAGCAGAGCTTGTATTATGGAAACCAGATAACTGATATACTTACTTCATATACTACTTTTCTTTTGTAAATACATACTTATATAGGTAATTGAACCTCGACTCGGGACAAACAGACATGTTCATGCATACAAATATCTGTCCTAGGTGGGCATCAAACCCACCATCTGTCGCGTAAAAGGCAAGTATTCACCAACCACGCCCACCGGACTATCAATATAATTATGATAGCCAACTGCATCAACAACTCTCGGAAGTAAGTAAGCTGTGGTTCTTTTCTTTCAAATGTTTGTTTTAAAGTACAGACGCCAGCACATCAAGCTACCCCAATCTGTCAAATTTCCCCAAGTGAAAGTGAATCTTATACTTAAGTGATAAAGTTGAAAATCTAAAAACGAAATTTGACAGATTGGGGTAGATGGATGTGCTGGCGTCTGTACAAAAGTATACCTACCTACCAAATCATTCAAACTTGCTATTAGCGCCTAAGTCTACAAAATAACCTTTGATTGCTGCACAAAATGGGTGTGGGTAATGCATTCATGTATAGCTAATTGTTAAACATACATTTCTATGCTAGATAGTATCTAATTAAGTAGGTAACTAAGGCCCTTACTCATAAATACTTAAACTCTGATTAGCTTGTGAATAAGTTCGTCTTATTTGTACGAAACTAAAATGTCATTTGAATGCCAAAGAGGCAAAATTTTAAGCTTTGCTTCACAAATGTATTGACAGTAGGCCCGAAGAACAAGACCTGCGAAGTGGGGCAAACCTACGCGCGGAGGAAGTGTTCAGTCATCATACC
Organism: Pseudoips prasinana; assembly: GCA_951640165.1. NCBI lineage: Eukaryota > Metazoa > Arthropoda > Insecta > Lepidoptera > Nolidae > Pseudoips > Pseudoips prasinana. Next base: position 20,096,735 of record OX621245.1, read on the forward strand.
TACGTTATTCCATTCAATGTTACTACGTTAGTATTGTATTATCTTTGGTGTAACGAAGCCTTGATACGACCAACGCGTTAACCCTGTGTGAACACATGTTTATAATGTAATTGCCAAAACGATAGACATACCCCTTAATTTTTGCGGTAAGCCCTTAACTCAATGGGGCAATGGTATAATGGTTACCACCTCATTTTAAACTCTATTACGTTGTAATAAGAGCTAAAACCAATGAATTATGAATATGCGTTATGCCCTATTAAGGGTTAACTTTAGATTAGTCTCTGTAAAACGACATTACAATGTTTAGATAAGTCCAAAGTCCGCTATGGCGTTGTGATGGTTATTTAGGTACACTCGTACGGAAATGTTATAAGTATGTCAAATTTCGGACATGGCGGCCAGCCTGAATGGAGACTAGCTATCTGCGCAGAACATGGGTGTGCGCAAACAGGTGCAATTTCTTTTACTCCAAGTATGTGTGTGTGCACTTTCATTTCATCACTCTCATAATCCGATAGGACGGCTAGCTGACACGATTGTAAAGAGGTCAGGAACTTACTTTTTTCTAGCTCGACTCGTGATTTAAACTATATGTTATGATAACTGATATGTTACAAATACTACTTTTCTTTTGTAAATACCTACTAATATACCTACACACTGAGAATGTTGTACTATCGAAATGAGTTCCTATAGCATATCTTTATTTAAAAAAAAAAAATTCGAGAGCTTATGTGTCAATGTGTACGTGTTCAATAAAAACATTGTCTTTCTTTCTTCTTTCTATCTTTCTTATACAAATAAACGATCTTAACTAATTGATGAGCTTTCTTATAACAAACCAATATAAGAAAGAGAATAGTAAATAACGGGCAAAACTATGTACAAGTTTTAGAAATTTCTACCAAACTAATTGAGACATATTCCTATCATACATACTACACTATATGCAAATACTTAAGTATACGAGTTAACACTCGTATAAGTATTTGCATATAGTGTAGTACTTTACGTAGCTTAAATAATTTATTATAACTAAAAAAGGAACACTTCCTATCGTAACCGATAGGAAGTGTTCCTTTTTTATCTTCATAAACAAGTACATTGAAGGGCCAGCTCGTATAAAATGAGGGAGAGAATGCTATAGATGTACCTACTGCACAAGTAAAAAAACTTCATAGCTACTGCAGTTGTGAGAGGAACACCAAATTAGAAGCGATGTAGCAATGACTCATAGAACTCCCCTAGGGATTAAATGCTCAAAGCATTTACGTTGGTAGATAAGAGAATTCACTCTCATACTTAATTAGTGAGATTTTATTCTATTGACGGTCACCGTAGCCTAGTTGGTAGTGCTCCTGCCTACGAAGCTGGTGGTCCTGGGTTCGAATCCCGGTAAGTGCAAATATTTGTGTGATGAGCACGAACATTTTTTTCTGAGTCATGGATGTTTTCTATGTATTTAAGTATTTATCTATCTATATAAGTATTTATATCGTCTCCTGGTACCCATAGTACAAGCTTTACTTAGTTTGGGGCTAGGATGATCTGTGTGACATTGTCCCTAAATATTATTATTATTCCACATTATTTATCAAAAGTTCTTATTTTTAAACATATTTATTTATATCTATAAAATGAAACAAAAAAAAACAATTTATTTAAATAAATATGTAAAAAATAGAGGTCCTCCAGCGGCGAGGTTTGACGCCTCAGGCCGCCGGTGGTCAGAGCAGAGTAAGGAACCTCCTCACAATGCGTGCCGTTCCCATTATTGCAGCCTTTTGTATCCGACCCTTGACCCAGTGATCTAGCGAAAGCCTCTTTAGATGTTGGTCGAGGCTCTTCGCTATGAGACCGTTTACGGAGACGGCTATCGGGACAATTGTTGTGGAGTCCACATCCCACATGGCGGTAACCTCGTGAACCAAATCAAAATATTTTGACAACTTGTCAGTCTCGGCTCTTACGAGGTTCTCGACAAATGGGACAGTGATATCAACAATAAATGCCCGGCGCTCCAACCGGTCTACCAAAACGATATCAGGCTTATTGGCAACAATAGTCCTGTCTGTAATGATAGACCGGTCCCAGTAGAGTTTGGCACAACCGCTTTCGAGAACTGGTTCCGGTACGTACTTGTAATACGGCACTTCGGAGTCTACAAGACCATACCGAAGAGCAAGCTGCTGGTGGATAATCCTGGCAACTGGTTATGCCTGTGCAAGTACTCGCCGTTGGCAAGATAGGAACAACCGGAAACAATGTGTCTGATGGACTCTCCGGGACGGTGACACGCCCGACAAATGTCGATGGTACCGTCCTTAAGATGTGCTTCCGATAGTTCCTCGTCTTGACAACTTCATCAGCAATTGCACAAGCAAAACCTTCGATATTATTATTATTATTGTTTGAGTTAGAAGCTCTAATCTCTCCAATACTTAATTAATTAATTAATTACACAGTTAGTACTTATTATTTGATCACAGTAATGAAATGAAATAATGAAATTTATTCAGCACTTGGGTATTAACATACACTTGTACTTGTCAAGTTCACAATGGAGTACATAAACGTAGTCGAATATAGTATAAAAATTACAAAATATAATTATTAGTCTAAAAAAAATTATCTATTATTTTGAAATTTAGTTCCAGATTTCAGAGCGATCCTCGCCGCTGAGGAGCCTACCCTAGCTAACCTGCGGCTTTCTCTAGCTACCTAGGTGGACGACCCGGAGAAGAAAGCCACAAAGAAACTCCAGGCTTGCTTTTTTCGTCTTCTTTTGCTTTTTGTTTTCGTTCTTTTTTTTTTTTTTTAAATCATGTATTTTCTTACATTGTGATGGGCGTTATGTAGGCTAATGCACGCACAGAACCGTTGTCATCTTGTTATGTTGGGGGTTCAAGGGTGGTTTCGTAAGAGAAACAACCGTATCGATCTAGACTTATTTATTGAATGAATCATATTCTAACACAAAATTAATAGGTAGTATAAATGGTCAGTCAGCATATTGGTAAAACATTGTTAAGGAGCATACTGACTAAATAATATAAAGGAACATACACAATAATATTATGACATACTTAATTATTACACTTCACCTCCCGGGGACAAAAAGAAAAATATATATATTGGTAATATATATATATATTTTTTTTAAATGACATATTATTACAATAAAACTTAATTAAAACTTATTTCTATACATTGCAATGTTAGTACCTAATTATTACATATTTAATTTAAAAATTGATTTTAGTAGCTAAGTCATTGCCAATATGGCCTTGTCCTATTTTTATGTACTAATTCTATTTTGTTATTTATATTTATTTTTACATTACATCCTAAATCTTCTACAACTAAATAGGGACCTCCATATAAAGCATCTAATTTACGTGTATTTTCATTTTTTAGTAGAATTAAGTCATCTTTTTTATATTTTATTGAATTCATAGTTTTATCATAAATATCTTTTCGTTTATTTTTACTTGTTAACAAATTATTTCTAGCATCGGCATGTGCTAACTGTAATCTATATTTCAGTTGTAATGGATAGTCATCAACATTATACAGTGGTTCTACACAATCAGTTATATTACTAGGTATTCGACAGAGTTGACCAAAAACAAGTTCATATGGCGTGTACTTTGTTTCAGTATGAACAGTATTATTGAAACTAAATGACCAAAAGGGTAACCAATAACTCCATGTATCCGTATGATTACCGCATTGAATTCTTAAAAATGCACCCATTTTTTGTGAGCATTTTCAAGAGCTCCAATGGACTGATGATGGTAGGCAGTCGATGATAATTTTTCAATATTAAGAATTTTACAAACCTGTTCCATTGTAGAAGAGATAAATTCGGCTCCTCGATCTGTTGCTATTGTTTCGGGAACACCAAATTTTAGTATAAATTCTCTAACAAATGCACCTGCAATGGACACCGTTTCTTTATTTTTTAAAGGAATAGCTTGTACAAATTTAGTTAACTCACACTGTATAGTCAATATATAACAATTTCCATTCTCGTCTCTATCTTAAGGTCCTACTACATCTAAGAAAATTTTTTGGAACGACGTAGAAGCCGTAGTTGTAATTTCCATAGGTTCCTTAATGTAACGAAAGTATTTAGACTTCTGACATTTCGTACATTTTTTTACATAATTTTGGACGTCCTTATTTATATTTGGCCAATAATACCGTCTTTTAATCGTGTTAATCATTCTGCGCACCCCCGCATGACCGCTGGATGGCAATAATAATAATAATAATAAATACGTTTATTTGTCCTTCCACAAATTGTAACTTAAGGCTAGATTATAACTATGAATACTATTTACATTTGTGAAGGACTGGTGCCTGAAATAGGTTTCGAAAACCTGTGCCACAGGTCACCAGGCCCCCCTCATGGAAAAGTAGTAGGTTATAGGTACATAGGCTTAAATTTATTGTTCTAGCGAGATAAGGGATGCAGAAGTATGTGTGTGACAGTGTGTATGTGTGGTTGTGTGAATGTACGTGTGAAAGTAGAGAGTTGAGATGAGTCTGTATGTGTGGGAGTGTACTTGTATGTGTGTTATGTGATGATATTGTGATGTGTAAAGGTGGCTGGAAGTATTATGCCTTAGTATTATGTCTAGTATATAGTTTTACTGTGGCGGATGGAGTGACTTTTCAGTGTTCTCATAGTTTAGAAGTTTTAAGTGCAGGATAACCGCTTGCTTGCACTTGTATTTAACAAGAGGGTAAATATTGAGGGCTGCATTCACCTTATTGTAGAGGTAGTCCCCAAGAAAGCAATAAAAATGCTGTGAAAATGCTGTTCTTCTGCGCTGGTGTGTATAGACCGTACCCTTTCGACGTTTGCCTTCATTCTTGTTGGGGTAATATTCGGATTCGGAATGTTTCAGGAGTATGACTCTAAGTATGTAAGTTTTCCTGATGGATAGTATGTCCCAGTCATTGTAGAGCATATCTGTCGGGTGTCGGTAGGGTAGGCCAGCAGCTACCTTGAGGAGTACCCTTTGGGCTCTCTCTGCTACCATCATGTGTGACTTGGCAGCTCCTCCCCAAGATGTAATGCAATACTCTATAAGGGAGTGGCATAGAGCATAATATACCTTCTTGATTATGTCTCGAGTGGTAACGTTTCTTAGGGTCTTAAATATATATATTAATTTGCGTAGCCTTACTGTCAGGATATCAATATGGGGTTTGAAAGTCAGGGTGTGATCCAGTGTTACTCCTAGATATTTGATTGTTTTAGTTCTTTCGAGGGTAGGGCAAGTGCAGGTCTCTGTGGGAAGGCGTCTTGTGCACTTATGTGCTATGATCGAGAAGCTTTGTGGTGGAAGTTGATTGGTCCTGATAGCGAATGGAATGTATTTGGTTTTGGCTATGTTTAATGATAGTAGGTTGCTTCTCATCCACTTATTTACCCTATCGAATCCCGTCTGCGCATTTGAGAATGCTTCCTCCCAGGTGTTCCCTCGAAAGAATAAGGCCGTGTCGTCGGCAAACGTGAATACCTTTCCACCAATGAGCTGTGTCTGGCAGAGATCATTGATGTAAACGAGGAATAACGTAGGAGAGATTACACTTCCTTGAGGAACCCCATAAACCACCTCAGTCCCATCACTCACCCAGTCGCCTATTTTAACCATCTGCCGTCTATTGTGTAGGTAGTCCTTGAAGAGTGTAAGTGGGAGGCCTCTCACACCGACCCTTTCTAGCTTGTTTAGTAGGCGGGGAATAGGTATTGTGTCGAATGCCTTTGCAATATCGAGGAAGGCAACTACACACTTCTTTTTGTCATCCAGGTCAGTAACAATGGAGTGTATCAGGTTATGCACTGCCTGGGAAGTCGAGGTACTACTTCGGAAACCATACTGGGATTGAGATAGTATGTTGTTTTTTTCTAGGTATGTGATTAACCTCTCGTTCATTACTCTCTCCAGTATTTTCGAAAAGGTGGGCAGGATGGAAATTGGCCTGAAGTTATTTATGTCACTCTTGTCTCCGCTCTTATGGATCGGTTTAATTAGACCGGTTTTGAAAGCAGAGGGAAACGTTCCAGTTTCGAAAGCAAGGTTGCAGATATGTGTGAGAGGAGCGACCAAGTAATTCACGTATCTTTTAACCATTATATTGGATATGTGGTCAATTCCTGTTGAGTTTTTGTCTTTTAAGTTGGCGATGACTCGGGCGACCTCGATCTCGGCTAGAGGAGCCATAACCAGTGAACCGAGGGGATCGGAGTTGGTCAGGGTTGCAGTATCACTAGTACTAGAAGTGGAGGATAAATCAGTATCAGAATGGTCGATCCTTTCGGCTATTTCTCTGCCGATGTTCGCGAAGTAATTATTGACTTCATTAATTCGTTGTTGTGGAACCTCATTAGTTAAAAGTGATACCGAGTGGTCAAAAAAGTGGTTAGTGCCTGTTACGTCTTTGATCGTCTTCCAGAGTTGTTTTTTGTCTTTACCAGCTTTGTCGAATTTTTGTCTGTTGTAGGATTGTTTAGCGTTCTTTAGGATGGTGGAGCAAAAACTTCGATATCGTTTGTATGTCTGCTGTAACACTTCGTTCTCTGGATCCCTCTTCAATTTTTTGTGTAGGTTGTCCCTATTTCTCATACAGCGTAGAATTCCTTTAGTGATCCAGGGTTTAAGTATTGTTTTTCTCTTTGGAGACTTGATTGGTACGGTACTTGCTTTTATGGCACCCGACAGATACATAATTAGGGTATTTGTTGCATGGTTAATGTCGGCACTGTCTATGATCACTCGAAAATCAATTTTTTGTACAGCGGCGTCAAGGAGTAGAAAGTCAACTTTAGTACGTTTCTTATCACTGCGATGTAATTTATTATGCCTGGCTTGGATGTTTAAGGCTACCGAATCGTGATCTGTTATAGAGGAGGGAAACACGTAGCATGTAGCTTCGAGTTTAGTTTTTAAAATTATATGGTCAAGGCATGTACGTCCATGTGTCGGTATAGTATGCCCAGGGAGCATGGAGTGGCTAGCTAAAAGATTTAAGTAGTCCTGTGCTCGTCTATCAGAGGTCTTTGGGTGAATATCAATGTTTATATCACCGCATAGGATGATATTTTTAAAGCTTCTTAGCCTTGTGAGTATTGTTTCTAAAGAGTTTATAAAACTACTTGTATCATAGCAGCCGGGCGGCCGGTAGATACCAATCACGCAGGTATCATTACTTAACTTCAATGTGAGGCAGTTGGCATCATTTAGGAGTAGTTCCTCCGTAGTCCCTTTTAGTAATTTACTGTAGTAAATTACTACTCCCTCATTTTGGGTTTTATGCTTAGTGGTCGTAGCGAAGTTATAGTTTTCCAAGGTCACTATGTGCTTTACTGAAAGTAACCAGCATTCAGATAGTATTATTACATCCCATCTGAGCTCGGATCGTTGTAGTAGTGTCGTGAAGCTATCCATATTACGTTGGATGCTACGTATATTCTGCGAGATAATATTAAGGGCACCTTTATTTTTAGGGATTTGTTTATTTATATCGTCAACGTCACAGATGATCGCCCGTGCAGGAGAGAGGGAGTCGAGATCGAGGCCTATTGATTCAATATTATTCATAATGTTTGTGATTATGTAATTGAATAGGTATGGTACTCGTCACTAGTTACAAGTGACGTAAGGAATCTTTGATATTTTGAATAAAATAGGCCACGAGTCCCGCTCCCACCCATCTCCGCAAAGGCGCCACTGTACTGATTCAGGTGTAGTATGCGAGTGAATGGGTATATACGAATGAGAATGTTATGTTTGTATTGTGTATATGTTGTGACTTGGTTATTAAGTTTTAAAGTTGTAAGTATGGTGAGTTTAATGTGAGAATGTTGTGTCTGCTTTATACATCTTAGTAAATATCTAGATATAGCGCTTAGGGAAAACAAGTAAATGAGCACTTGGTAATTTTTAACTTTGTTAATAACATGCAATAATGAAATACACGAAAAAGAGAAATATAATAATAAACATAGTAAACAGAGAAACCGTGACATATGGGTACATAATAGTATACCTAGTCACAGGTTCATCAGGTGTTCTTCCTCAGTAATACGGGTGGGGGTAGACCCCTGATCCTTCTTAACATAAATCATATAGGAATCATAAGGCAATAAATGAAAGTCGTTCATAATAATATTTTTTTCGTCATCATCTGTAATTCTTTTCACACCTCTTAATACACATAATCGTGGTCCGGACCAATTACTAAGTGTGGTTATCTCTTCACAAACACTTTTAATAAATTCAATATTAGTGTTATTTTTTATTATACATATTTCGTCTATATGTATCATTTCGCAAAATTCACTTAATTTCTGCACAAATTCGGCTCGCGAAAAGTGTGCCTTAAAATCAAGATTTATATATAAGGTCTTTTTAGACTCTATAAACACAAAACACTCTACTTCTTTAGTTATTAAATATTTTTCTCTGTAATATTTTAGCTTACTGCTCTCAACCAAACACATTTCTACAGAATCACACGGTTTTCCTAATATTTCCACAACTCTTGGTTGATCAGGCCAATCGTTAATGGATTTATTAAGAATCGTTTCATCCCCAACCTTTTCTACTTCATTCATTCTCTTCTTTTGCGCTCTGGTCATTACAGCCATAACTTGTTCATTCATACTCTTCAACTCATCAGATGTAATACATACTCTGGACAAAGCATCTGCCACGACATTATCTTTACCTTTCACATAAATTATCTTAAAATTATATTCTTCTAGAGTTAATCTGAATTTTAATAGTCTACTAGAGGGATCTCGCATGCCGAACAAATACACTAACGGTTTGTGGTCGGTCATAATGGTAAACCTATTTCCATACAAATAGGGTCTAAAATATTTGACAGACCATACTACGGCTAACAATTCTTTTTGTATGGTAGGATAGTTCATTTCGGCTTTGTTTAATGGTCTACTAGCATAAGCAACTGGTCTTAAATCTTTGTTACACAATACAGATCCGATAGCCGTGCCTGAAGCATCTGTCTGTAAGATAAATTCGTGATTCTCAGAGAAATCGGGATATTGTAAAATAGGTGAAGACATTAGAGCACCTTTTAAAGTTTCAAATGCGTTTTGACATTCTTTTGTCCATAAAAATGGTACATTTTTACGACATAATTTATTCAAAGGTAGTGCAATATCTGAAAAATACCTAACAAATTTACGGTAATAATTGCAAAAAGCTACAAATCGTTTTATTTCATCGACTGATTTTGGAACTGGGTATTTCTCTAATACTCTTGTCTTTTCCGGATCAGGTAAAACACCTTTTTCAGAGACTATGTGACCCAAATATAAAATTTCCTTCCTTAAAAACTCACATTTCGTTGGATTAAGCTTTAAATTGACTTTTCTGAGTCTTTCCATTATACTTATTAAATTTTGATTATGACTAGACAAGTTTCTTCCAAATACAATTAAATCATCTTGGTACACTAGACATTTTTCGTATGTTAATCCGGACATTGCTACAGACATCATACGGCTAAAGGCGTTAGCACTAGTTTTGAGGCCCATTGGTAGGCGTTTCATTGAAAATTGGCCTGTATTTGTGGTAAAGGCTGTTAATTTACGAGAATTAGGTTCTAAACTTACTTGATAATATCCTTGGTGTAAATCAAGGTGAGTAAAATAAATGGCACCGGATAAAGAATCTAATATTTCGTTAATATTTGGTAAGGGAAATTTATCGTTACAAATAACTTCGTTCAATTTTCTATAATCTATGACTAGACGCCATTTATTTTCACTTCCTTTGCTACTTTTCTTAGGCACTAATAAAATTGGACTTGACCATTCACTATTTGTCTCTTCAATAATATCATCTTGTAACATTTTATTAATTTGTCTAGCTATCTCTGGTTTTAATGCCTGTGGTAATCTGTAGGGCTTTACGTAAACTGGTGTTGAATTTGGCTTAATGACTATAGACTGCTCATAAATATTTGTCGTAGTTAATTTGTCGCCATCTAAGTAAAAAACATCTGAATACTTAGCGCATATTGCCTCAATTGACTGTTTCTCCTCTTTGTGTAAATAATTTAAATTTAATTCAGATAATAAAGTTTTAACTCTTGTAACATTCAAGTTATTTTTATTAAATGTACATATATCATAAGTATTCAGTGGTTGTAAAGTAGGGTTAAAGGATTCTAAATCTATGTCTCTATCGCTAACATTTAATATCTTAACTGGAATCCTGTTATTTCGTACCTTTGTTATCGTATTTGCCAGAAAAACATCCTTTGTTAGCTCTCTTCCACATACAACTACCTCCTGATTACAGCTTTCATTCACAAAAATAAAATGTATGGATTCAGAACGTGCTGGTACTACAATAGAATTTTTGTTTCTGTCGCTTTCTTCTATAAAATGTAAATAATGTGTTTTTCCGTAACTAGTAAGGGATAAAATATTTGTATCTAAATTTATGTTAGCATGAAATTTCTCTAAAAAATCTAAGCCTATTATTCCATCAGCTTTTAATGGTAATGAGTTAAAAACTAGAAAGTTATGTTTAAATAAGACATTATCGTGTTTTAAAGTTAAATTTACAGAGCCTCGAGAACGGCACTGGCCGCCTATTCCATTAATTAGAGTATTATCGCTTTGTATTGTCACATTTTTTGGCAAAGTATTACTTTTAATTACTGATAATGTAGCACCCGTATCAACCAACCAATAATAATTAATATTTCCAATATAAAAACTGACGTACTTTGCATCACCTTGGTAGGATAATACAAAGTGGTTAATCTCGAAAAAACTGATTGGTTACATTGTCGTTTTGGCCGCATTTTTGTGTATCCTCCGTTTTATGGACTGGATACATATTTTGGCCTCGCCTTTGGCTGATGTGGCCTCTGGAGCCTCTATTACCTCGCTGTTGGTTATTAAACGAGCGGTAATTCCCTTTATAAATACTATGAAAACCTCGACCACGATTAAAAGAAGTATTATAAGCTTGCTGTCCGCGAGAATAATTATTATAATATTGACTACGAACAGTGCCTCTTTGGTAACCCTGAGAGGGTCTCGTTTTAGAACGAAAGTGTCCATTTTTAGATGCATGCAAAATGTTACCTGACGACGATGGTTGACATGAAGACACCTCCTCGTCCTTAGCAGCTTGGATGGCATCTTTTAGACTAGTGAAGCCGCGTGCGGACACTATGGTGCTCAGCTTCGTGTTACGCAGACCGTCTGAAAACCGTTTTATAGCAAACGTTTCATTCAAGGGTTTTAATAATTTAAATGCCTCCGATTTGCCATCTGCTTGAGCGATTGTCAGTTCAGTGAACAACTTTTCTACGTCACCGCCATAGTCCTCTATCGATCTGGAACCCTGATGAACATTTTGTAGCTGGGTTTGCAAGGCTATAAAAGACTTCTTTGGTAAAAGATATTTATTTAAATCGGTAACTAATTCTTTTATTGTGGTATAGGTCCCAAAAATACGTAACTTAGCGTTATCATTAAGCCTACTTTTTAAAATGAAAGTGATCAATAGGGCCTTACCTTTATCATCAATCATATCGCCATACATTTCCACGGAATCTATCAATCGCCTAGTCGTCGCGTCGCTACCGTCCATAACTGGAATCAAGCTACACGCTACCTTAAGGTCAAACTCCATCTTTGATAAGTCTAGCCTATCGGGAAAAATACACAATTTATTTATTTCCTCGTACTTCCTTTTTATCTTTTCATAAATTTCTACTACCAATGGTAGGTCGATTTCCTTACTGTTTTTTAATATTAAATACAATTCACAGCATTTTTCAAAAATATTTTTCGATTCTAATAACTTATTTGTAACAATATTACCCTTATACCTAGCTTGCCCCTTCTTAACTAGATAATTTCTAATTCCTACCAAAACATCATAATTTTCTAATAAACTATCAATCATAATTCATATAATCTAAAAATATAACAACATTCTAATTATTACGACACTTAATTGGATCGACAAACAGAAAACATATTGCGAAATGACCAACGCTGCATTTCAGTTTCCGGACGGCCTCACATTACTGAGTCACAATGCACGATTTTAGAACAATTAGGTAAACGCTATTTACTAAAAAAATGTATTGGAATGATGTGTGGAATGTAGATACATTACGATTGGTTAGTAGTACCTTCTTCAGTTCGCCCTCTTATGGAAGCCCTTATCCTTTGAATTGCACGGAGCCCAATTTCCTCCTGTATCCACGCGCGATGACAATTTCGGTAGACTCGTAGACCAATGTATAGTGCGACGATTGCGAGTATGGCCAAGACGACGTACATCACCACGCTAAGTCTCTCCACGTTGCCACTAATGTCCCTCAATTTGGCATCATTATTTCCGGCTGCATTTTGATTTATGAAAACTTCTTCTTTTTGAATACCCGAGCGACACATTTTAGTATATTATTGCAGCTGAAATTAATGCTTAAGCAGGGTCGCCATGTTATGTTGGGGGTTCAAGGGTGGTTTCGTAAGAGAAACAACCGTATCGATCTAGACTTATTTATTGAATGAATCATATTCTAACACAAAATTAATAGGTAGTATAAATGGTCAGTCAGCATATTGGTAAAACATTGTTAAGGAGCATACTGACTAAATAATATAAAGGAACATACACAATAATATTATGACATACTTAATTATTACACTTCAATCTAATGAATCAAAAAAATTGTGAGATAATAAACAATAACATCAAATTTCACTCAAGCAATTAGAATAACCTCTTGCTAGATGAGAAAACGGTGGGTACATCCGCGTACATTTACAAAATTAACAAGTCACACGAAGTCAACCAGAGGCAACGACTGTATGAAAAAATAAAATATTATGAGTACCCCAACAGCAGTTCGACCAGTTACCGCAAGCAGCACCCGTTCACGAGTATGACGTGAGGGCCAGCCATCGTCTCCCTCGCCATATTAGAGGGAAGGAAACGACCCACCGCAAGCATTAACACACAATGGGAGCATGACGAACTTACAACGGGTAGTTCATATTGAAGTCGTTAACAGCCTTCGGCCGAACAGCGTTTGACATGTTCGAGATAATATACATTTGTTTAATAATAAGAATATGCATCTAAAAATCTATGATATTACAGAATTATTTCTATAGTCAGTTGAGTAAAATATAAATGTATGTCCTTGATGTTACATTAAGATGTTGCTCGTGTTCAACCAAGCGACCAAGCGTTTTTGTCGTTTAAATAATCATTGAGAGTGTAATAGGCCTTTTTCATTAAAATATTCCTGACCTCTGACTTAAACTTAGCATAGGACAGTTCCTGAAGATTTGTCGGTATTCTGTTATATATTCGGATACTCAGTCCGACAAAAGAAGAATGAACCTTTTGTAAACGATGAGATTCGGCACACAATTTGTGTTTATTTCTAGTGTTTATTGTGTGCGTGTCACTTCTCTTTTGAAACAAATTCAGATTTTGCCGCACATAAATTATATTAGCATAAATATATTGCGAAGATACCGTTAATATATTTATCTCATTAAAAAACTCTTTTAAGGAGAATCTCGCGCCTAGCTGATAAATAGCTCGTACTGCACGTTTTTGTAGAACAAAGATACTGTGGATGTCAGCCGCCCTACCCCACAGTAGTATACCGTAAGACATAATACTGTGGAAGTAGCTAAAATAAACCAGGCGCGCAGTATCTATGTTAGTAAGTTGTCTAACTTTTCTAACAGCATAAGCAGCAGAGCTTAATTTTCCAGCCAAGCTGGATATGTGAGTACCCCATTGAAGTTTACTGTCTAAAGTTATGCCCAGAAATGTAGTATATTGTAATTTCAATAATAGCGTGTCGTGGTGAACGCAATCAAATTCTTTAGAAAGGTCACAAAACACCCCAATAGCATTCTGTGACTTCTCCCATGCATCAAATATATTTTTTATCAGCGCAATCCCTGCATCTGTAGTGGATCGCCCTTTATTAAAACCAAACTGGTTCTGATGCAAGAGGTTGTGTAAATTAAAATGTTTCAGTAACTGCTTGAGTATAAGCTTTCAAATATTTTACTTAATGCTGGTAAAATAGAGATGGGGCGATAATTAGAGGGATCGTCTTTAGAACCTGATTTAAACAATGGTATGATTTTACTACATTTCATTAGGTCGGGAAAAGTACCTGTATCTATACATTGATTATAAATAATCATTAAATAAGGCGCTATTACGTCGATTATGGTTTTTAAAATCCTTACGGAAATACCCCATAAGTCACCTGTATTTTTTGGCTCAAGCGTCCTTACAATATCGTTTATATCAGATACTGTTACATATTCAAAGTTAAATATTTGTTTGCATTCTGGAACGCTATTACGTAGCAGCAGTTCGGCGCCAATTTCGGAGGAGTTTAAGGAGCTAGTGGTGGTTACAGGTATGGCGGCAAAAAAGTTATTTAACTCATGAGCTACATCAGCTTTTTCACTAACAATTCTATTATCTAGTTTTAATTCCAAATAATTATCACGTCTTTTATCCTTGCCACTTTCTTTATTAATTATATTCCAAGTGGTCTTTATTTTATTATCAGGTTTTTGTATTTTTCGACTAATATAATTAGATTTAGCTATATTGCAAATTTTTTTGAATGTCTTTGAGTAATTTTTGACATATTGTAAAAAATTTGAGTCAAATCTGTATTTTTTCATACCGTATAACTCGTACAATCTTGCTCGACTTTTATATATACCAGGAGTTGCCCATTCATTAAATTTACTATTGGAAACCCTTAGTTTTTTAGTTTTAAATGTACTCTGAAACTCAGTTTTAATGACACCAAAAACGGATGTATAATTACTATCTGGATTGTTATTTTCCAGCAAAGTGGGATTCATCTTAGATAGAATACCATCTTTGAAACGATGTAACCGTGAACTAGTAATTGGTTGGCAGGTTACATGAGATGCTATTTTCTTTTTATAATTTTCAAATACTGCTAACTGGCCACAGTGATCTGATGTCAGATGACTTATTATTTTAGGATTCATCACTTCGCAGTTAGAAAATATGTTGTCAAGACAAGTAGCTGAGTGTGACGTGATCCTAGTAGGTTCATGAAAGATATGTTTTAAATTAAATGATTTAAAAAGGTTTAAAAGACTGTCAGTTGTAGGGGTGGCCTCCAGAATATTTATATTGATCCCCACACACAATCAGCCCCTTCCTGGTACAACATATTTTTGAGAGGGCATCTTCCATAACAGATTCAAATATGGAGAAGTTGCTAAGTGGAGGACGGTAAACACACAATACTACTTGGTGCTCTAGCTCAACACAGGACAACTCAATAGTGCGTTCGACCGAAAGATTCACAATATCTTGTCGAGGCTTAGATTTTAAGTCAGATGATACAATAATTAATGAGCCCCCATGGATAGCTGTCTTTCTCACAAATGCACTTTGAATAATATATTTATCAGTACTAAAATATAATAATTGTGACTCTTTAAGCCAGTGTTCTGTTAAACATAAAACATGGACATCACAGTTTTCAATAAATAAACTTAATTCTAACTCCTTGCCGGGCAGGCCCTGAATGTTCTGATGTACAACATTCAACCCGTTTAGGCCATCCGTTGTCCTTACACCTAGTTTAAACTAATTGTTTTAGTATTACTACTAACATCCAAGTTGTTCCTCACAGGTAAGTTGCAAGTACCAAATAAATTAAAATTGTCCGAAGTTAGAGTAGTTATAGTGCTACTCTGTGATAATCTATGATTATCGGTGTCAATTAAAAAGTTAAATGCTAATAATTTAGCAAGTTGTCGTTTGTAGAAATATGGTAGGTACATAGTACCATCTGTAAACTTAAAATTACTTGTATTAATAAATATGTTAGTGTCAAAATAGGACACAAACCGGTTATTATGGCAAATGTTATACATTATCATGTTAAGATCAAAAATATACCTATTTTGCTTCTCAGTCAGGCTTGAGCAATAAGGCAGAGCACATAATACAAATTTTATATTTAGTTTGCAATTTAAGTCTCTCATCTTATCAATTGTATCTAAAATATGTTTCTTACTCACAGACAAGCTATCTCCATAAAGCATAATAACTGTCTTGTACTCATTCTCTTGACATACTGAGTACATTTTTTGACTTAATTGGTAATAACTAGCACCAGGTAAACATACATTTAAAGTTGGTACATTAGATTGTTTGTTCATTATTGCACTAAAATTTTGACCTAATTTGTCTGAAATGATGCAAACTTTTTTACATTTATTACTGCTAGGTACAGAGGGTGAGTCATAAACATGTGTACTGGGAATAATTATTGATTCATCCAACAAACTAGTTGCTACAGATTTATTTGGAAGTTCTGTCTCCTGCGGTAGTGTATGTTCCATAGCATGATCATAGAGAACAAATTGGGGGTGGCCCTGCTTGCTATGGGTTAAAGAAAGCCGAGAACCAGACATTGAATCATTGAGGTTTGAATTAAGTAAATGTTTATTTTCAGACCATTGAAAACTGTCTTTACTCACTAAGCTTAAAATTTCATTTGCAGCGAGTATATGTGCCTTAATTTGGTCTTGGGAGCAATTGTATTTGCTAGACAGATACAGATACAGAGACAGTAATTCGTCATCTATGGCTTTAATACTATAATAATCAGGTTATCAGCCGGGTACTTACCTAGTATTCCAATGCTTTGGCAAATCGTAACTAACATTTCCACACAAGTATAAATATTGATCTTACAATTATTAACATTCCATATTAACTAGGTGGGCAGATTAGTCATTTGCCTGATCAAATGATTTAATATTAATGTTTTATTTGAGAATGGTTCACCAGTTTTCAAAAATTATTCGTTGTTTTTGTTTAATGTAGGACATTAAGTTATTATTTAAGTTTTCCTAACATAAATAATTAATTAGCTTAAAAAATAAAATAATTATAATATTTTTTAGTATACCTACACGTAACATAGGCAAGTTAAGTAATTCTTACTAATACATATTATAAATGCGAAGATAACTGTATATCTGTCTGATTTAAATGAAATGATTTTAATGCAAAAGAAAGGTTGTAAGAGGTTCAAAGGAGGGAAGAAAAGTTGTATGGAAGTATCGTCATTTTTAGAGCTAGATGCTTGTAACTTTTTTAGTTGTTGATTCGATATAAATAAATATGTACTTAAATAATTTAATAAGCTTAAGTATATGTCTTTTTTGTAAAATAATTAGCAATAATGCTACCCATGGACACTATTTCACGCGGACGTAGTGGTGGGTACAGCTAGTAACAAAATAATATGAGACATCTGACTTTAAAAGGGTGTCAAATAAGCGTAATAATGAGACACAGTTAATTTTAAAGAAAAGAATGGAACCTACTAATAGAGAAAACACATTTATAATCTCCGGAGATTTAATTGATATCTAGAATATTGTTATGGTTGTTAATATGAGGGGTGCACCAGTAGCCCCTATCGGTTGTAAGCGTTCGGCAAGGTTAAGGAGTCGGATGTGCGGACCGTAGACAGAGGGTTGCTGAATAACGGCGCTTTATTTTTAAGCGTCTACGTGCTGTCTTCGGCCCTGGTTGTAGTATTAGAAAACAGTTAATAAGCTAGCTGTCAGAGTGGCACAAGCTTGTACCAATCTGGCTTTCGGGTACCCACTGACCACACAGGAATGAATCAGAGAAAAATAAAGAATAACTACAAAAAGACATTTCGACACTAGTTGCTATCATGACATAATATGCAAATTATAGTTTTATAATTATTGCATTAAGAAGACGCAAAGTTATAAAATTATTGTTAAGTTAATTATTGGTGACACGTAAAAATACAGGACTTTTGGAAATTTCATTCCGAAGAGCGCAAAATAATAATAATAAATATCTTGGAATATCTAACACACTGCTATCTATCTGATCCCGAACTAGAAAGAGTCTGTACTAGGGCAATAAGATAACTGATAAATATACTTACATATTTCTTAATACATATTATATTATACATAAATTACACCCAGACGCAGGACAAATAACTGGTCACCCAACGATCTCTCTACATGCCAAATTAGAATATTCTAGGTCTTCTGGAAATGGTTTAGAGTTTTAATCTATAGGTCAGTCAGTGATGAAAATGTAGATTTTTGGACGTTAATATCTAAATACCGGTTGAGGTGAGTTTATGAAATTTGGAGCACATACATATGTATCTCGCAAGTCTCAATATATGAACCAAAGTTAAGTTATGAGGGCGTCAAAAGTGGCTTCAAATGGTTTGTGTAATATTACACACGGTACTGCTCGCCAGTTCTGTAAGCTTGAACTGGGCTTGACACGCTGCCGCGTGTCTACATGTACGCAGATATTCATTGAGCAATCAAAGGTTGTTTATATTCTCGGCATAATCTTATTATGTAACTGGTCAACGATATTATTAAAAACAATTCGCCCACAGTGGTTTCCTTTTAAGAAAACTGAGAAAAAAATAGCAATATACTTGATAAAGTAATAAAATACAGTGCGTCGGCGTAATGGGAACTGATGAATTCGGTTACGTAGGTAGTTCGATATAAGTAGGCTGATTATGTAGATATAATCAAATATGTGAATCATAGGATTCATTTGGAATATATTATTATCTATTGCGATGATATATAAATAGAAATAAATGCATAGCGAAACGAGGAACTACGCTTTTGATGACAGAACGTAGTGCTACGCGCTACGGTACCGCGCGCCCAGTCTTCCTTTAGATCAAAATATGACATTAATGTTTTATCACAGAATAACTAAGAAAAACAGTCTTTTGCCAAGACACTAATAGATAGCAACTCACGTCACAGCGCAAATAAGTTCGATCTAGTTAGCGCAGACAATTATCTTTTGAAATTTTATTCACGCGTACATTAGTACGTGTGCGTACTTATGTATTTGGTACTGGATCATTACTCACGAAACTCTTTTGCTCCATCGCACCATCTTCCAGTCTTTTCGGATCGAGTCGGGCCTTTCCATGTACAGACGCCAGCACATCCAGCGACCCTTATCTGTCAAATTTCTTTTATAGATTTTCAACTTTATCACATAAGCATAAGGTTCACTTTCAATTGGGGAGATTTGACAGATTGAGGTTGCTTGATGTGCTGGCGTCTGTACTTGTACGGTCGTACGGTAGTAACGCGTGTCTGCGACAGGGACCAGCTTTTAACAATTTTCATCATCATGATCAGTCTGATATCTTCACTGCACCAAGGTTGCCATTTGGAGAGATTTGCCGTAGTTACCGCGCTTGGCATGCGAGTTGGCGACGGCAGTTAGGTGGTAGTTAGTACACAGGTGGCGCTGCTGCCCGACTACCTGGTGTATCCCTTAGTCGCCTTTTACGACACCCATGGGGTTATATGGGGTTTTCGGCCAAGAAAGAATAGTGCCACTATTTTTTCTTGACCAGAAACCACTACGGCTAATTACGGCAAAATTCTTACCAGGATAAAAAGTATGTTCTATGTACACAACTGCTGTGTGGTGACGGCGACAAATATCAGAATCAGAATATCATCACCCCATCTCATCCCGTGGGGGGCGTAGAAGTCGACCCGAGGGAATATCTACCTGAGGAAGGGCAGCAGCTTCCTTCTGATTACTATGACTATCTTACTGCGATCGCCAACCCGCCTGCCAAGCGTGGCGATTATGGCATATCCCCTCAAGACGATTCTTGAGGGAGGCTTGTCCAGCAGTGGACTTATTTAGCTGTAATGATGATGTACACAAGGCTACACATCAAGCTACAAATTTCCACTATAAGCTGATCTCTCGTTGTATGGAAATTCTATACAATACGGGATCAGCTTATACTGGAAATGTATAGCTTGATGTGTAGCCGTGTGTACCTATATAAGAATTTGAGTAATACTTGAATAGGCAAATACCTAACTACATAGCTACATTCAAACATGTATCCTATTCCCGCATTATCTCAAACATTCTACATTTTATTTGGCCACACATTTAAAAAAGTTCCAGACGGAAATAGACTATGCTCAGAATTAATGTATAGGATGTGTGTTAATCCTGGAATAAATCTATTCTCGTAGGTTTATTTGAACTCATTTCAGAGATGTGGCGTGATGCGTGATTTAGACGGTAGATAGTGTAACATTTATTTTATTAGCTAGCGGGGTTCGGCAGACGTTGTTCAGCCCTGAAATAAAAAAAATATCTTGGTATCTAATCACAGCGCCATCTACCAGATGTCATCGTAATTCCCATGGTAAGATTTTCATTAAAAACTGTGTGTTGGTCCCAGGTTAAGTCGAATTTTGTAACTTTTAAATCCACAAGATTCAATATTCGAATTTTGAAAATCCAAAAGAAGTAAAGTTTTAATCTTGAATCTTGTAAATCCTAATCTATCCAATTAAGAAGATGGAGAAACAGAGCAAGAGGGTTCCTTTGCACATTTTTGAACCTGTTCAAATATTTATTGATTCGATTTAGGTACTAATAGTTGTTTGCACAATTTATACAAGTGATTAGCGTATTGATTCTTAACCATTAGTATTACTATATATATGTGAATACAGCTTGCATTAGATATTAATGACACTAAAAACACAGCCCCAAAATTGTGACGTATCCTATGAAATGTATGAAAAATGTACATCGTATGTTATATAAAACTATAGATTCAACATGTTAATAAAAAATTATAGAATCATAACAATATGTTATAAGGGTGGTAGATAACCCTTCATCCAGGTGATGGGGACGAAATTCCCGCTTTTGGCGAGAGGATCTGTAACAGAATGTAAACCTCTTCTCTGCAGCGATCGACGAGTCCTTATGCTCGTAGAATAAAAATAGAAATAGAATTATTCGGATATATAAGCTATATTACTACAAATTGTTATCCAAATCCATTCAGTAGTTTTTGCGTGAAAGTATCAACCATCCATACATCCATACTCACATATTTTCGCATTTATAATGTGAGTAGTATTGTCTGTGTAATAAGACTTATTCAAATTATGTAAAGTACGGGCTTGAGATCAAGTGGGTTATCATTTAAAAGGGCTACCTTATTAATCAAAGTAGTAAAAAGATAACCTACGGTCCCATAGGTTATCTTTTACTAATGTAATCATGAGTGAAAAACATTGGGTATAACAATGGAACGTGCAAATTAAGGCTTTTGTTAATCTCCACTAAGGCGTTATTTGTAAAGCAATTAATAGTTAATTTATCCAATTTATAAAAAAAAAGTAAACACTATCTAAAACTATTCCTATGTTTCAAGCGCTAGTCGTTGTTGATATTTTCTAGTGTGATAGATTGGCGGATTGACTGATTCGATAAATACACATTTAGACAACCGATCGAGCAGATATTATGTTCGCCTACTAAATAATTGCTGTAAGTGGACCAAATCCCGTGATCATTTCAGTACGTTGCGCCGAACCGTCTCAATGGACAGTGTTGCAACTGGTAGTAGAGGAACCTGCTGAGTTTGTTTCTCTGGGTCTTCTCAGTCGGAGCGTATTTCATCTTGTGGTAGCATTAAAGCGCGACCATCACTATACACAGCCAAAATGGTTATTTAAGTTTGTATAAGTATAAAATAAAGAAATTAGTATTTAATGAAACCACGATTATCATAAATCTATATATATAAAAATCAATGCCACTTTTCGTTGTAATGTTATAACTCAACAACGCCTTTACCGATTTGTCTAATTTTGGTCTTGAATTATTCGTGGAAGTCCAGGGAAGGTTTGTACGTAGAGAAAATTAAAAAAAAAGCTTGAAAAATTGTAAAATCAACATCTTTCTATACCCCCATGTACAAACAATTTGTTTAGTAGACTAATACTTATAAGCGTAGCGAAGCACGTATTAGTATACTTGCAAATCTAGGGTGTTACCATTTCCTAAATAGGAAGATGGTTTGGCAATTGCAAATGTTAATGAAGCGAAAGAGGTTTTATGTTGATTTCACCTTATGTTGCTGGCTAAAACTAACTATTATATTGTCAAAGATCTTAGATTTTGAAATGTAGGTATTATATAATAATATCAATATTTTTTTTTTTATTGTTGATTTGGATATAAAATATTAATAAACATTAGTATCTATGAAAATTCGGTAATACGTTGATATACAACATGTAACGCACACCCTCAAACACCCCAATTAGAGTATTAAGTTGTAATCATGATACAAATACTGAAATTATAATTTATAACATGTATATGCATTGTTATCTACTAAATCAGTTTAGTAGTTTATTTTGTATTGAATAATGGAATTTGTATGAATAAAAATAAATTGCGATTTTAAAAGTCTTATTACTTGACTTACGATCCATTTCACTTTATTTTTGTTTTGACTGTACAGGGCTGATATGACATTAATTTCCGTAGTTTTAACTTTTTAGCCATATTAAAAATGATATAAATCGATTCAGTAAACGATTCTGAACAAACTATATTCAGGATGTGCGTTAATTAAGTTACATGTTGTATAGATAGGGGAAAAAATTGTCCCTAAAATTCATGGGATATGAGCGTTTAAACTTTAGTACTGCTACTGCTCGGCATCTTTCTTACGGAATGACGTCAGTACCTATATGAAACTTATTGTGAATTCCCATGAAAGTATAGTGCGTGCTCCTTCAAAATGTATTTTAATAAACTTACTTTTATCCTTTATAATTTTATATGGTAAATTCAAATTCAAAGTTAATTTATTCCGTTAAAATATAACATGTGTGTGGAATCGTAATTTTTTTACCCCACCGTGCAGTGCATAACGTGGCAGCTTCTGAGAAACACTGCCTGAAAACACAGTAGGAATATTTTTTTTATTTAATGCTATAGGGCAAAAAAAATTAACCTAGTCGAGAACCAAGAATTTTTCTGACCACCAATATTGTCTTGCTTCCATATGTGACTTGTAATGTAGTGATTCAATGTAGGTAGAATGTGAAAGATCTAGTAAGTGATCATAAACAGGGAGTGAACTTATGATGCGAAATCGAGTCTTCTTCTAAGGGAATATCAATTGAGAACCTATTAGGTTATCGTTGTCTTTATTTCCGCACAATAATTATTTTTAATTAGTCCGGGAAGTCCATGATGTTTGCTGTGTGGTGACGGCATAGAATATATCACCCCTCTCATCCCGCGGGGGCGTAGAAATTGACCGCGTGAATTACCACTTACCAGAGAACGGGCAGCAGCGTCACGGACCATCAAAACTGCGATCGCCAACCCGTCTGGCGTGGCGTTATGGCATACCCCCCATTATTTGGGGAGGCTTTTGTCCACTAGTGGACGTACTTTGTCTGACATGATGATGATAATGAGTCCAGGATGTCAAGACCGTAAATTTTAATATACTACATTTTAGTAACTTGTTATTAGTAATTTATAGGATTAAAAAAATATATAGTTGATAATACAGACCGCTCGGATGGACTGATAATTTTTTTTGTTACTCTTATACTGTATTTGAATATGTTTGTGTACTGCATTGTGAGATTGACAAGTACAAGTATATGTTAATACCCAAAAGTGCTGAATAACTTTCATTATGTTCAATAACGGTGACAGTCGTCCGATACATCGGGGTGGGTAGCAATGCTAGTTATAATTTTCGTTTATTCATAAAAGTGAATTAGTATGTAATTATGTATTACTACGTTGTTCTGGTATGAATAAGCAAAAATAAAATTACTTACTGCATCATAAATACATTATATACAAATACATTTACATTACATACATTTCTTGTTCTTCAAAATAATTATAGGTAAGTATTGTAATATATTCATTGGTGG
Source organism: Pseudoips prasinana (assembly GCA_951640165.1). Lineage (NCBI taxonomy): Eukaryota > Metazoa > Arthropoda > Insecta > Lepidoptera > Nolidae > Pseudoips > Pseudoips prasinana. The sequence goes on from OX621245.1 coordinate 20,120,658, forward strand.
AAACTTAAGGAACTACACGGCGATAAAATATTTTTAGTTCCCCATACAAAATGCGAGTTAATGTGCTTTACGTTTTTCAATTTCATTGCCTAATAATAGAAAATATTATAATAATGATTATTATAATAATAATTATTATTCGGCAATGAAATTTTGTATGGATATAAATTATTTATAGCGAACGTTACATAAGGAGCATAATAATAATTATTATGCTCGTTCAAATTTACGAATTGCGAATTACGTTCGCTATTTACACCTTCTACATTATGTATTCTACTAAATAAGTAAATAACGATTCTTTTAATGCGCCTTACATTAAGTGACTGGGCGGTTGGCGTCGTTGGTAAATGCTTGCCTTTCACGCCACAGGTCGTGGGTTCGATTCCCACCCAGGACAGATATTTGTGTTCATGAACATTTCTGTTTGTCCTGAGTATTAGTGTAATTACCTATATAAGTATTTATTTTCAAAAGGATATTAATACATGTAATATATCAGTTATCTGGTTTCCATAGTACAAGCTCTACTTAGTTTGGGATCAGATCGCCATAAGTGTATAATGTTCCAAGATATTATTTTAATTTTGAGACTGAAATATATATATATATGTTAGGTTGTCTGGAAGAAATCGCTTAATGCGATAAGACCGCCCATTGTACATTACTGTGTTATTTACTTTGTCTTCTATGTAATTATCCTGTTTGAGTGTGTACAATAAAGAGCTACTATACTATTCTATTCTATATGTAAATAATAAGCATCTAATCTCATCTCATCACAGAGATACTTATTCTACTGTCCCAGAGACACTGCGGCCTTTAACCCCTGATGCGTGTAGGCGGCAATGATAGTGTTTTGACCGATTTCTTTTAGACGGCTGAATTTTTCGTTCACGTACCGAGAGCTAGACTATATTTAGACATTTCATCCATATCACCTAGATCTTTTACCACTGTGCGTTTAACAACAAACTTTATGCCGTGTAACTTTTGAATTCGTAAGCGTTGTCACCCAACTCTGTTGAAACAATTAATTGCAAAGGTATTTGACATAACCTTCAAGAAGCGAGCCCATTCTTTTCTTAAAAGCTGGCAGCCCACATGGGCTGCAAGTGGGTTGCTCTGGTGTTGCAAGTGTCCACGGGCGGCGTTGATCACTAATAAAAATATCTAGGGACAATGTCACACAGATCATCCTAGCCCCAAACTAAGCAAAGCTTGTACTATGGGTACCAGGCGACTATATACATACTTATATAGATAGATAAATACTTAAACACATAGAAAACATCCATGACTCAAAAACAAATATTCGTGCTCATCACACAAATATTTGCATTTACCGGGATTCGAACCCAGGACCACCAGCTTCGTAGGCAAGAGCACTACCAACTAGGCTACGGTGACAGTCACCTTGCTATTATATAAAAAATAATAACTTACTTACTTACTTGTCGTATGGGCAGTGATTACCCTAGTGTCAGAGTTGTTCAAGCCGATCATTAGGCCTCTGAGATGGCTTAACGACTGCTGCCTAATGACTAAGTATGCCATCAGAAGCATGGAGAAGCTCAGAAATTTAACCACATTGGTGGTCACCCATCTATGGACTGACCGTTCCTTGACCTCGCCTATCAATTACGGACGGAGCATATGGCTAAGAGTTATGTTTTAGTTCTTGGTACAAGAATTAATGTAATTTGTGTTTAAGGGTTAAGAATTAGGGTGTAAGTTCGTATCAATTTGCATACCCTCATCCTTTCCAACTTTCTTTTCACAAATTTAGGTACTACACATACTCCAAATACCCCATTCGCCTCAATCACCCTTTTCAAACGGTCTGGAGCTTTTAACCTCCTTTTCACTGTGTAGTTTTTTTTTATAAATTTTTCTATTATGTTATTTTCACCAGCTTTAGACAACTAATAGCAGCACGTGGGGTATAGTGGTGAAGGTAGTCGCCCCATAACTCGGCGCCCTCGATCCCAGAACAACTCTCCCCAGTCTCAGATGTTTTCCGGGGACCGGGTGCGTTTTGTGTCCGCATATAGCATATTTGTAATGTCCCCCGCGATATAGGGATTTATTCTCCTAGGGCAAGCGCCGCGTTATCTTATTATAAAATAAACCGGCCAAGTGAGAGTCGGACTCGCACTCCGATGTTCCGCGGAAACTTGTAGGTATTTTGGGATGTAACAAATTCGGAATTTTTACTTAACTGCTATAGGACATTACTTATGAAATTACACGATTCTAAGGAAACGTAAATAACCAAAGATTTTGGCGTTCTTCCGAATATCAACATGCGGAATAAAAAGGCGTATCCTTTGATTTCGTTGACTTAAATGTTTGTTTTTTTCACAACTCCGTTGGATTGCTGAACCGAGTAGGTATGTAATATTATTTTCAGAAATAAAAGCGTCTTATCAAAACGCAGACAGACCTATATACAAACGGACAGCGAAGTGATTTTATAAGGGTTCTTTTTTGCTTCTTTTTGAGGTACGGTACGTTAAGTAAACTACACAGCGAACACTTCGATATAACCTTGCACCTCTGTACTTACCTGACCTCTTTCCGGTCGTGTCGCTAGTCGTCCCATCAGATCATGAGAGTGATGGAATAGACAGTGCCCCTGTGTCTGCGCACATACTTGTACACTATAATATGTCCCGCGCAGATGGCTAGTCTCCATTGAGACTGGCCGACGTAGCCGAAATTTGGCTAGGAGGACATTATTATTATATAAACCTTAGCTTTCCCGCTTAAAAATTACTTTAAAACATAATACGTGTACCTACTAAGTTTTAAAATAATTATAGTAGTACCTAGTGGCTGAAAAATCTGTCACAAGATTTGCAATTGACAATATACAGAACAAAATTAAATAAAACCATCCCTATAATAAAATAATTAATTATTTGTGTTTATACTTATAAGACATTCTTATAATCATTATAATAAAAGTACTTATAGAGAATGGTTCCTTTCCTCATACTATTATAGTATAAATTGAATCTAAATCAGCCAATAGCGAACAAAAACTACCCAAATCGTAAAATTCCTCACAATTTATAAATTGATGGCAATAACATAGCAGTGTGCCCGACTACGAATGCTTCAGTTTCGGTAAAATAAACTAGATGGCAGCAGTTACGGCGCCGAGCGAGACAAGTAGCTAATAAGAGGTGGAAAGAGCGAGAGCAATATATATTATTATTACGCCTACACTGTGACCAGAAGTCGCACGCGCTCACAAAAAATCTATTCGACAAGAGCGCAGGCGCAGCGCTATATTCGCCCACAACTTCACTTCGGTCAACTCCGTCATTTAGTGGTAATCGGAACTTCGATGTGTGTGGAAGTGAATTTAACTTTGTTAACCTAATCTCACTAAAATAACAATAATCAGTAACTAAAGTACAATTTCTTATTTGAACGTGTCTGAATAAACATTTAACGTGTCATTAGTTGCCAAAATACTTTTCAAAATGTGTGATAATACCAATCCTTCGACGCAAAGTATAGCGGACTACTTAGCTCAGTTGCTCAAAGACAGGAAGCAACTGGCTGCGTTCCCGAATGTTTTCATGCACATGGAGCGACTTCTGGATGAAGGTAGGTCATAATCGTGTACAACTATTTATAATACCTACATAGTAGCCGTGAGTATCAGTTCCTATGGACTAGGCTTGTCACCGAGGCGATCATAAATCGGATGCGTCGACAAATGTTCCAACGCAAACGATATTAAGTTTATTTTTGTCTTCGCCCCGCCGAGTTATGGTCCAGTGGTGTTTGTAATGCGATCCTTCATTTCGAAAAGAGAAGTAAAGCAGTACGTCTTGCCACCGATTTGCGGTCAGCGGTCGTTAGATTGTCGCCGACTAAAGAGATCGGTGAAATGTATGTAGTAAACGAGTTTGTCTACATTTATGTGTCTCATTTCACTGTCCACGCAGCTGTTGTAGATAAATCTTTAATTAGTCGAGTTATGATTTTGAGGTTATAATTTAAATGGGGACGCGCGAGATGAAATATCACAAGCCCTGGGGGTAACCTGTTCGCAGGGCCATTTTCTTACATTCCGTGCGAGTTGGTGGAATGTCGCCACTCTGTGTAGGTACCGTACGTCCACAGTCATACGAGATTTGTACGTAGCGCTGCGCAGGCACACCACTCCTTGCGCGATGTGTAGCCTCGTTTTATTACAACTTGCAACCAAACTACGGCGCGGATACTATGTAGCCCTTATCTTTGTTACCGCACGCCTTCCGACGAGAGTTTTGACGTTTGCAAATATATAATTAACATAGGTTTCATGTTTATTATCTCAATTTCGCTATAGTTATTATGTCCCGATGACTCATAAAACTAACATGCTACGATATAGTCACGTGTTTATGGTATGCACCATTTTTAACTTGAAACAGTTTGTTTTTCCGTACAGAGACTTTAATTCTCCTAATCACAAACATAATATTTTTTTAATAATGTTTTGGTTGCGTCTAATCAACCAAAATTTGTCAATTATTGATTTTCTCTAAGAGGCTGAGTGCGATATTAGCACAGGCGATACATTTCAATAACAAACTGGTTTAAGACAACTCTGGCACCATATATGCGAGGCCAGGTACTTAGGTAGCGGCCATTTGCTGGCGTACCTAAGCCCTAATTGATATTATGAGCCGTCCGATTACTAGGACGTGATAACGGTGGAGATTGCTGTCTATATTGCTCTTAGAAATCATCATAATTATTACAATTGATAAAGATAACCATTATATTTTACAATAAATTATATAATTTAGGAAAATCGCAACAATCGAGATAAAGATAAAGACGTTTTTGTAATTAATTAATGAGGACCTATTTACCTATTAAACACATATTTTTTAGCCCTGGAATACCTTACGTAGATGTACCTTGATTTCCAACCAGATGTAAGTATATTGAGTCTGATAAAGGATTAAGACCAAGAACTAATTAACCATCACAAATTGATAACTCGTTGTTAGAAGCGCACAAAGAGACATTAGAAACAAAGACTAGAATCACGACACGACACTATACATGCAGAAGACAGATACCTATACAATATAGTTTAAGTCACTCAGAACACAATCACCAAAATATACTAGACAATTTCCAAATGACAAATTTATGAAGACAATATATGTAAACTATATACTAGCGTTACATTAATAAAAAAAAAATAATAAAGAGAGAGTTAACCTGTTTATGGAACATATTTGACCAATTGGCAATTTTCAATGAGTCTCCACCACCTGTTGGAAATACCGAAAAAGAGGATGCGTTTAGTTCTTTTCATTATTATTATGCGGAAAGCAAATATTTTCCAATATTATAAACTGTTGTTGTTCATTCATTTTCCGTACGATGTAATGTTATCGAATTGGAAAACGAATGAAGTACAAAGATTGGCTCATACGATTAAGAAGTCCGGTAGCTACCTGCCTATATAGATAGGTAGATAAATACTGAGGGTAAACGTACGCATGGAAATAGTTCCATGCTAAGATTAAGAACTAAAAGCACAATACAGGCAAACAATCGGTTTTTAAAACAAACATCGACTGCGATTACCAGTCAACCATATCCATTAATAATTCAAATTTCTCATAGTTACATTCTTCAAAAAGTACAAGCTAATTCATTGAACGGAGACGTGTTACTTTAACGCATTAGCGACGCGAGTCACGTCTTCTTGCGAAGCAAAGTCTATTCTACCGATACCTCTAGGTACATGTCATAATGTCGCAGCCATAACAATTTACTGTTAAGTGTTGCCCTCTGGGATTAAAGGATATAATATTGAATACTTAGTAGACGGATTGTAATCAAATCTATTTATCCAATTGTGGTGATGCGCAAGTTTTCTCTTCTTTACTACGGACTATGGTTTTATGGAGACAAATTGCATGTTGGACTTAATAGCAAGACTTACCAAGACAGCATGATATATTTGTACAAATAACTTAATATAATATTTTGTAAAAGTATATACTGCTGTACCGAATCAGGGTAAAGTTAATTTTCTATTACGTGGTGGTTTAAAAGAGTAGGTAATTCATATGAATTCCATGTTATGTCATTGCGAAGTAGTACCTAGCTAGTAATGTTCTAAATATGCTAGCAAATTTATGTAGAAGAACAATGTATGTTACATTGGATCGACAGCAGATGTCTTCATGTCCTCGTTGGAGTCATATTGTCCAATGTTTGCTCGCATTTAAATGAGCACTTACGAAATCATGCCAGCGGCGTATGAATCTAATAGGATTGGTCTCGGTACACCTAAGTAGTGGAAATATTGTATATCCAACGCTTTCAGCTTATATTTTAATGTAGTTTTATAGTGGTCCGTATAAAATTGCTTGAAGATTATTTTAAAACACATCTTACCGGCAATACTCTGCTTGCATCATTCTTGAAAACTCGTTGATTTAACATTTGCCTTAAAAGTTTCAACTTGAGGGCTGACTCTTAAATTCATTTTGATAAAATTGGCAAGGTTTGAGTCATCAGACCATTGGAAAATGTTCATTTGGGTTGTTGATGTAAATCAACTGTTACGTTTTTTCATGTTTCTGTCGAAAAGTTACGATCAACATTAGCCGAATACACTGATGTTGTTAAAATTTTATGGTTTATTTGACATGTCGTGCCGGTCCACCGTGGCCACTGACGACTTGACGAAAATATCGACGGCAAGCTGACAGCCGACAGGCGTGGCGTATCGTGTTACCTACGCCGAACTAAGAAATTACAGTGGCTATTTTAGTTGGGCGCTGGAAAATTAGGCATTTGAGAAAAATATAGTTCACCAAGATATCAAGATTTTGTTTTACAAAATATGAAAGACGCAGACTCGCGCATTAGCCAAGTTCCAGAAATAAGCTTTGAGAAGAAGCATAACACTATAAACCAATTGTCAAACTTTTTATATCTACATGTTACGAATATTATTGTTATGTCATGTTCATAATGTAAAATGCCATTAAAGACCATGTTAAAACAGGCATTTAAAGTTCATCATCCACTCTATAGATCCATTGGCTGACATTTTAAAACTCTGACTATTTCTATAGCCACGAACAATATCGTCTGATCCATGTTTACATATTGAAACAACTATTTGGCTGTTTGCATTCCATCAAGAAGTGTGCATCGCTAGATAACAATGCACATAAAAAGTAAACATTATAATGTATTAATCAAAACATTGTTGCTACATATAAAGAATGTTGGATAATATACAAGATAAAGATACATCAATGAACGAACACTTCGATTTATCATTCGCGATTTGAACAATCAGTATAGGTACCTTAAGTACCTGATAAAATTAAAATAAGAAACACCAGATTTATAGATAATTTTTTATCATATATGTTATACACACTTGATTGCAGATTAAACCGAGATATACGTGATAATATAAGTTTAATAGCCTTTAAACATTGTTCTTATCTGAAAATGTTGACACTATAGGCAGATAGGAAGGCAGGCAGACGTTACAAGTAGAGTGTGTGTGCCTTTGTTGAGCAATTAGCAAGGAATAGGTAACTAGTTCATATCTTCTCGGTGAAAGCGGTGCATGATGTATATTAGAAACTCGGAATACATATATTGTGAATATGCATCCCTTCGTCGTCGATAGACAGTCGTTCATCATTCATATTTCTCTAATCTTTTTGTATTTTTATTGCTTTCATACTTTAAGTGCAACATACGCTTTATCTAGTAGGTATACCTACTTGTATTGGAATCGGTCAACGGTAGGAGTAAAAAGTACATCAAACATTTTTTTAAGAACTCCGGAGAACGCAAAGCAGTCCATGATACGTGGACCGCTTTGCGTTCCCAATGAAAACTAAATTTCATCAATATTCTCACATTATCTTTTTTTCAAATAATAAAGGAATTAAGCAAATTTCTGTATAAAGAAAGATAATTCTACTAAATAAAAAGCCAATTTACTGCTTGACTGTTCTTTTCTGACTATATGTGCAGATTTTAATTATTTACGGAGTGATTTTAAGTAATTTATCAAAATAGTCTATGTTACGAATGCACAATGAAAACAGCTTTTCCGTCCTTCATAATGAAGACGCTATCAAAATATGGATTGAAAACGAAATTTACTTAGCTTTTAAGAAAAGATCAGGCAGATGCATTGATTTCTTAAGATCACTTGTTGTTACTTTGACTGTCCTTATAATACGCATCATTAGTATCTTCTTAACTACGCATAATTATCTAATAATTACATACGTTGACAAGAGTTATACCGAGTAATAATACCAAATTTATATTGCAATGATTGCGTTTTGATGCGTAGGTGCCACCTACCTTTGGTGCCGTCGGTTCCGCAACCCTGTAGCAAATTGACTCTTAGTTAGGTCATTATAAGGTTGCTCAGTAAGTGATTAGGCGGGTGCGCCTACGTCAATGACCAAATGAGGGTAGTCGTGGGCAGCATGGAGGTGTAGAAGCCAAGGTTGCGCCAGTCGCTTTTTGACACGTTGTAACTTGCCGTGGGTTTCTTAATACGGAGATTCCAAACAGGCGCCGCCGATTTAGGTTACAATGTAAAAGTCATTTTCATTTTCATTCGAGGGTATTTATAATTTGATGATTAATCGTCTGTTAATTCTAACTATAGTGAATGGTATGACAGAGGCGTCCAATGTCGCCTCATAATACTCATACACATATGAACTGCAAAAATAGAGAATTTTGAACTAATGGTGGAACGCAATGATGACAAAGGATACATTTTTACATTACCTAAGCTAGGCGTAGAATCATTGGACAAATTGTTTTGCCTACATGAGTAGAATGGTAACTAGGGTTTTTACTTCCGTTGTTTGAAGATAGGTTCTTCAGTAAATGTTGCAGAAAGCAAATATTGACACGCGACTCATTATCGCGTCGACCTCGATATAGCTACATGGCTTCTCTGTAGAAAACTGGATCATACGAGAGTCTATTCTTCACATGTTCCCACGAAACTGCCGCTATGTATCTACGCTTTATCTTAAGCGACGTGATCGTTCTGCTAATGAGAGTTACTTTTTCTGAGGTCGTGAAAATGTGTGTTCCTGCTACTGATACTACAAAGCCGTTACTTACGGGCCGCATTTGTGTCATTCATTACATTTGGTAAACACTTATGAATTCCTATCGTACTAAGCGTAGGACTCTACTGCGTATGTTCACGATGTTGGCATGTATTGTATTGGAGATAAAACATTTATAATAAGCTCATACTATGACAGTACGGGTTAGTATGTTAATGAAAACTGGATGACCATCGTCCTAAGTGTACTTGAGCGCACAAAGAACTCTTTCGAGAAGAAAGTGTGGGTTGCGCTTACGTTCGAGTACTGTAATTTGAAATGAAAATCGATCGCTTCAGAATGTCGAAGGAACCAGTCCCGTGGGCGCGACGCCAAAGCCTACGCATAGAGTCTAACAATCCCTCTATAACGCTTTTACATTCGGTCCCATCATTGCACCATTTGAGGCCTACGCAGGTCATATTATGATTTATTGAAGTTCGCGCCTTTTTAGAAATCTTATTTTTCGATATTGTTCGGAATAGAAAGTCAAACTTACATAAATAGTAATAGGTAGGTAAGTTGTGTCACAAAGTACAATCGTTAAAATGCCTTTCCATAAATCAATTAATAACGATAAACGTTCCAGTTTCGTATCTAAATAAGATACGTACGAAGCTGGCTTACCTTCTGAATAGATCTGAGTGTCACGACGGCTCTATCTAAACATAATTAAGTCAATGTGCACTCTCTAAACTACCACTTTGCATATGTGAATATTCAGCAACTCTGTAACACGACTAGAAATAAGACTGATTGCTAAGTGGTACCTAAACAAAAAGGTCGGAGTCAAGCGTGGGAGCTGACAGCCCACGGATAGAAGTAACTTGGGTGGACCTGCTTTGTGTATTTGTGGCCCTCAACGCCTACGGTAGGCATTGCTAGATGCTTGACAACTGTACTTAGGTCAACATGTTGCTCATTTCGAAAGCGTAACAGATTCAACGGTATCTGTATGCTGGTACGGATACATTACCACATTACATTATGATAAGTACTTAAATTTTCGGCCACAATGGACTACACCTCTATGGAAGTTGACATTGAAAATGGTTTCCTTATTAAATGTCTTGTAGACATCAAATTTGGTAGTTGTTTTTTCATGGCATTCAGTTAAGAGTTGGATCAAAATCAACATCGAATATATAATCTAATTTTTTTCAAAGGGATTTATTTATACTTTTATTAACATTTAAACAGATGGTGCACTGCCATCGGTAAGCAAATATTTTTTTTTGATAATTCTACTTTCAATTTGGTGAAGTTTCTCATAGCTTTGTGAGCTTTAAATGCCTAATAAATAAAGCAAGGAACTTCCCACTATGGACCTTCACACAATCCGGCGGATGTCTTCTTTATCTCTTTCAAACATAGAATATGGGTGTGCTGTGAGAACCAGACTAAGGCCGAATCTCGAATTTTTCGTTGTCCAGTATCCTTTGTAATACTTTCAGAATCGCATTTGGCTCCGGTGATATATTTGGTTAAGCAACAGTTGTTTAGACGGTTATGTACAGACGCCAGAACATCAAGCTACCCCAATCTGTCAAATTTCGCCAATTGAAAGTAAACCTTATGCTTTTCTGATAAAGTTGAAAGCCTATAAAATAAATTTGACAGATTGGGGTAGCTGGATGTGCTGGCGTCTGTACTATTATTAGTAATGCACGTGATTTTTTACTACTACTAAATTAAGAAAGACTAAGACTTATAAAATAGCTACTTATGTATGTATATTTCCGTTTTGCTTTAATGAAGTCCAAGACTATAAAAAACTAAGCTACTAGCTAATACCAATGTACAAATAAAAAACAAATATAAAGTAATCTACTAACATAATAATAATATGCAGTTCTAAAGCTTCTTAGTCCCGGAATCTAATCAATTTAATCAAAATCGTGTTCCATTTATTATAATTTTGGACCCAAAGCGACAATAATATCACTACATTCTAAATACCTATAAAATTATGCAAATCCTAATACTTCACACTTCCTTATGTATATATATTCGTGTAGGTATGCATAAAGAAAAAAGAGCAAATAAATAAATATACTATATATATATAAAGAGCAATATAAAATGGAAAGGCTGAAGAAGTTTAGACACTTCAAGGTGTCACCGAAGGTTAAATAAGGTATCTTATAGTTTTGCATTTAAATCTTGTCATTATTCAGAAATAAGTTATTGAGATAACAATTTATCAAATGTAGAATTGTATATTATTGCATATTTTTTGTATTTAGGTCTTTATGTTTCGCTTCCTTATCCGATGGGAAAGATAAAGCGACAAAGTTCCTATATAAAGTTGTCGTTTATATTTAAACTAGAATTTAAACAATGCTATTCTTACGGAATTACTGGTTTTATTAATTAATCGTTTTAGCTGTCTGTATTCAAATTAGTAATGGTCCTATGTTAGGGACGTTAGAATCTAACAAATGCATTTATAACATCGACTTGATGCAAAATCAGTTGTCTTTTACTGCTGATTTTGCATCAAGTCGATGTTATAAATGCATTTGCTAGATTCTAACGATGGTCGAACTGGTCGATCCCATCTTGATTAACGGTGCTTTCTGTTAAAATCCTTTTATTTTACAATTATCCTAGTTTAGGATAAGCTTATGATTCTGTGACAATCAATAGTGTCCTTTCCTATTTATTATTCCTACATGCTTTTCCATAGATGTGCGGTACTTCTTCTGCGGAAGCCAACCAATAATTTGTCTACTATAACTCAGTGTTTTATATAGTATGGTTTTTCTATTTTAATTCTGTCTCAATTAATTCTCTGAGCAGAAAGATGTTTCACAAAGAAATAACAGTAGACCCGGGGTTTGGGTCTACTTTTAGTTGTTTGTGAAACATTGATGTCTTGCGTTCCGTTCTTACCATATTCTGTACTGCCCGAAGGTAATATAAACCTATACCAAACTTCACACAGTATTTGTTACATGCCTTTTAGGTAAGAGATACATGCGCATTAGCTATGGAGTAGTGGCAGTACCTTTCTGTGTAAAATTGACAGAAATTGTCAGTTGTTTAATCAGACTAGTAGCTGTACTGGTTTTATGCATTAGCAGGTACAACGTACTTTGTTAGTGGGAAACGTAAATAGTGTATGGACAGATGGAAAACAGTTGACCCACATAGGACAATAGGCCTATAAATCTTCATGTTTTGACAAAAAAGGTTTTTGTTGTAGTGTGAGCTGTTGACTATTGATTCTCGGTAAGTGCTCCTATGGACCACAATTCCACATACAATTCCCATTGGTGTAACATAAACGGTAGCCATTCAATTTTATTGTATATACCGTCGCTATACCTAAGTAGAGCCTATTTCATTGTCATAAACCTACTTTGCAAATATTTGTCGGTTACAAGTTGTTGACTGTTAACCGAAATTTACTTTAATAAGCAACGTTGGAATGTTTCAAAATGAATTCTATTTATTAAACCTTCTGTAGATATTCTGTCTATGATACCTCCAATGGTTATTCGTAGTAACTTATACCTCTGCATCAAAATCTTACCACATCTTTATTATTAGTAAAATAATACTTAAATGTTAACTATATCCTACTAATATTATAAATGCGAAAGTGTGTGAGTGTGTATGTTTGTTACTTCTTCACGTGCAAACGGCTGGAGCGATTTTAATAAAATTTGGTATGAAGCTAGCTGACACCCTGGATTAACACATAGGCTATAATTTATAAAGTTTAATGCGGGTAAAACCGTGGGGCACAGCTAGTTATTAATAAAACAGACTATTAACTATGTTCCTGTTAATGATTACTTATATCATGATAAGTGCAAGGATTTAAGTAATTACCTCGCTTCGGATTTGGTTATTCATAATCTTCATTATATCAAGTTAATCATAAAAGTTAATGATCATAAAATATCTAAGTTGGTATGCGATTGCAAATTGCTATAGACAACTGCGAGTATACAATTTTTTGAATATTGCATCATATTTTTAGTTTAGCATTGGATAGACTAAATGTGTGCCAAATCCATTCTTATTTTTGTACCAAAATCGGCAACTTTAATAACAAAATATGTAATCTGTAAAATACTTGTGCAATAAAATTACACGACTTTTGGTAAGTTCAGATTTCAAATAAAAAAATACAATTTGCTAGAAAACACCTAAAATTTACAAACAACCTATTTGTTAGTAAATAGTAGCCTACTTAATTGGTTTAAAAATTAAGTAAAATCTTGCAGTGTGTAAGAGATTTTAAAGAACTTAAATATTGTTTCAATAACGTTTTAAGTTATTTATATCACATCGTAACTTCTATAGACGTGAATTTTAATAATTATGTAATAATTAAATCGTATTGTAAAATAATTGATGTGAAGTCTAAAGTAATATTTAAAAGTAGTTATGTATAGAAGTCCACTAAAATCCAAAGTATTTAAAACTAAAGCCAAGGGTAGATTGATAATTTTGCTGAGATATAATCCCTATCTGGACAATTCCTATATTCTACCTGTTCTTAGAATAAGATTGTTGTCAGAAATGTTGTTCCATACCAGTTAGGTACTTTGTATTAGCGTTTACTGTATTATAAATGTACGCAACCAGATATCCTATTGAATAACCTAACAAAAATACAAAATATTCATATCATACATAAATTACATAGACCAGAATAAGTACAAAGGACTGTCAGTATCTGCAATTAATTTATAGATATGGACTTCCATCTTGACACACGTCTAGTAAATATAGATTTTTCAAAGGTAAATCATGACTCATAAAATGTAGTAAAATAACTTGATTTATGTATATTATGTATTGCTTATTTATGTATGTTATAGATACCTACTTTATCACCTCTATATTTTTCAACACAATGAATGTATTTAAATACATATTGATTATTTTTTACAACGTCCGCACTCGGAAAATAAGACTTGGTCGTGAGGGACTATACAAACATCCAATGCACGGAAACTAAGCACAGTCAGACTCAGAACATCTATTCATCGTTCACACAAATATTTGTGCTGTGCGGGGGTTGAATCAACCTAATTCGCACCAAAACACGTAATCAAAACACTGCCAATAATACTTAGAAAGGAAACTACTACTTTGTAACAAGTATCTGTATTTATTTTAAATCCCAACACAAAATGGGAATATATTATTCTTTTCCATCCTATTCATCTACGTGTAATAAACATACTTTGTATCAGTCTGTTTATTTTTAACTCCCGAAAATGGGGTAACAAAATGAGGGGTTTTAATATTGAAGTCAACGTCTGCAAGCGAGATATCATACCTCCCAAGAGATACCACAGATGGACAAACACCAAAGCACGTTTCGTATGTAAACTAATTAAATCTAGATAGTGCTTACTTACTTTTCATTAAAATTTAGGTGTAATCTTTTTATTATAACTATCCCGAAAAACCATTTCAATAACAAAATCGAAGAAATGTTAGTTGACCCTCGTGGAGACGATTTGATACGATTAATATGTTATCTAACAGAATACATAAACACTTCTCTACAGTTTTAATAAGTGTAGATTAGTTATTCGAGTAACAAGTTCCCAAGGTTCGGCCATGGGCTACTGAGTAAAAGTAGGGGAGGGCCCCCACTAAATAATCAGAAAATTTTATTACAAATCACAAGCAGCCACTGTTGAACAGTGTATTCGTATTTGTAAATAGAATGTCGAAACTTTCATGAAGACTCTCTTAATAACATCACAATTTGGAAATTAATGCGATCATTAGCGACCACGTCAAAACTTAAAGGTTTTTGACAAGCTGCCAGACAAAACTCTCGTACCTACCTGATTTTGACATTCAGTTGCTGCAATTCATTGCATTATTTAACAGTGGCATATATTTAACACCTCTACATTTGTGTAGTTACATTTGAAAATGTGAAATGTATTATTTACCTACTCTATTAATGTGGTTACGATAACGCCTGCCCGGCCTTCACGCTCTACACTAATCGCGATCCATGCAGTGCGCGGGCGCACGCTGTCTGACCTGTTATTTAATGTTTACATTGACGACGGTTTCCTACTATAATTAGTAATTATTATTGCTGCTACATTCATTTTTATTGTAATTAATGCTAATGCGATGAATTCAATGAATACTTATGTCAGACTATTATTAGGTTAGTTTTGCGGGATTTCAATTTCATTATTTTAGGTAAGTTGAATTTAATAGTTTTGTTAAATTTTTCCTTCCTCCGCAAATCTATGAACAGATTTATCACTTCGTAATTCGTTCAAACTGGGCCGATCTAGTTCTTCAACTTTCTACAGAAGTAACTACGTAGGTGGCGCCCGACAGCCGACATTTTAATACTGTCTACCGTCGACAGTAGTATTGCGCAGATTATAATAGATGGCTTCCTTTGCTTTGGGAAATAATCTGTGTGAACAACAAACATAGTAAGAAATTATGCTAATCAATATTGGTTAGTTAAAACTAAATAAAGCTTATGACATCAACTTGGTCGGTGTGTATACAGTTTGTTCGAAGATATTCCTGAGATTCGCTTAATCGATAGGCAAGGCGTTAACAAGCAACACAAACATGACGAAAGTGCCTTCATTGCGCCACATGTGTGGGATGTGCAGGCGCCGGTCTGCCGTCACCTCTGTTCTAGTATAGAACTTAGCAGAACTGTAGATGTTTTAAGATTCCCATTCATTTCGTATTAAGCAATTTTGTGAACGCACTATGTTTAACAGTTTAACTCACGGTTCATTCATTCAATTATGCAATTGTAGATATACTACTTTAGCCTCCACACATCAAGTAGGTACTTACTAACAATATTGCAATATAAATATCCGATTACTGTCAGATACAGCTTTTTATTTTAGCTGTGACGACATTCTGTGTACTTAGGTACTCTTAGAACAAGGTCAGAGGAAATTCAAATTGAGTTATTAAATACTCAGCTGGATACAAAAATATTGCTTATGTTATTATTACAGGAAATAGTATGGATATTATTAAACCTACCGATCAATTGATGTCCTGTTCTAGTTCGTATGTACTGCTATTTAAAAAGGTCGTGAAGTCATGAGTCAGCGACCAGAAGTCGTCTGCTTATGTCTTTTCCTAATGAAGCTGATAGATTATTATGATCTCTCTCTTACTTGCCTATTAGAGATACATCTGTCACTCTCTAGACGAACCAACAATTCACGTGTTTGCTAGCTCGCCTACGCGACGTCATCTGTTAATTTAATTACTACTGCTTATAGAATTTATGAATGTTCTTGATTTTGATGTGGAATTCTCATACAATTTTCATTTCTTAAACACACATTTGCCTAACACGTCGAAATTACCTGAAGTCAACGAGAAATTGCGTTCACAAATCGGAAGTTGCCACCAGTTGCCCCATCTCCCCCGCAGAGGTACATTCTGTTTTTCCTAGAAACACACTTGTACTTGGCTACTATTTATAGAAGTTCTTGCGACAAAATTATCTTGACTCAATAGTAGACATTTTTGAACATTCCTGATTGAACATTCCTAACTGAGCTTCGTGGCGCTCGCGCTCTCTCTGCTGTCTGTTTCTGCGTATGTTACGCTCGAACTCGTAAAGCGAATGAGTCGTAATTAAAGCTCGGAAATATTGATGTTAAAGAGAATATGGGTGAAAATATCAGTCAACTTTATAATTTTCTTATTCATGCATAGCATGCGTGAAAGTAGTTACTTTAAAAAATGTCTTCGGTCTGAATACTATACTAAAAGCTTTAGTAACGCATATGAGACGATCTCCTAAAATTAAGTAACAAGTATTCTGTCTCAGTATTAAACATACTCCTCACTAAATAATTTTTAATTAATATTTAATATAGAAATAAAATAATGTATGTATTTTTTTATACTATATTACAAATTAATAAAATTTAAATTCTAACCAATCAGTTCCAGCACTTGGATTTACATTTTTTAATATGAACTTTTCAGAATCGCAATGTTTAATTTCATCTAAGCAAAAGAACATACGATATGTTTATGTCATTGTATATCATGTTTATATATTGTTCACAGAATATACTCGATTATCGACTTGACCTGATAGAGCTATATCTGATAGACCTATAAAATCCATAGACGACCATAACAAATTATTTTAAAGCCTAGACTTCACTTTGCACAAAAAATTGCTTTGATAATTTTAACAGCGGCATAAAAGGCAGTTTTATGCTTTAGTTTTTTTGGAACAGGCCAAAATTAACAAGAAAAACTGTTCTTATGAGTCGAATAATATGAAAATGGAAACATGTTCTGAATATTTATCACAAGACATGACCGAAGCCCAATTTTTAGAGCTCATTTAATATTATTACAATATCCAATCGCGAGAGCGTGATTTGTGAACGGTAAATGGGCCTTAACGAAATTCCATGTAACTATATTAGGCTGACTGTATTATGTAATATCATAAAAATCGTATTGTGTAAGTAATATACATTCTTAGTATTTACCTCATTAACGAACTAGTTTTAGATGAGTACATTTTATTGTTATTCTATGGTCTGTCTTCTGTTCATTAATTGTTCTTTAAGTACTTAATTAGATTCAAGTCCCGACAAACAAGTCATCAAGAAACATAATATGAATATAAGCTGTTGTGTATGTATTTATGTACATTAGATCTTATCCAGAGCTACTCACCATGAGCGTAGGCACTTTATGCAAGATAACTGGCATAAAATACAAGGAACTACTTCTAGTCATGCTTTCTGGAAACTGGCCAGATTCATCTAATTAGGTCATTTATATGTATTACCGCATTTCTAAAATTCTTTCACTATCATTTATTCACTTATCCTACGGTCACATTGCGAAAAGGCAGGAAGATTATGTCTGACTAACCATAAAATATAATATGTTTTACTCTGTTTAGAGACTGTCTCGGTTGAAAATTTAAAGGAAAGCTTATTTTTTTAAACCGATAATGTCCCTATAGATCTATTTCCCATTTTAAGTGAGTTTGACAAAAAAATGTGCATAGGGGTGATAAAAAAAGGGCTTGACTTGACAACTTTCTTCATTGATCAGTTAAAAAACAGGAGGAGGATGAACTCTTGGATGACAAATATCCAAAGATATATGAAAGACTGCGAAAAGAAGATGCATACCAACGCGATAAAGAACAGCGCATGTTTGTGAAAGATGACCCTACATTACGGGATAGCGATGATAATAAATAAGAGACTAGGCCTTAATAATGAATAAACTTTCCACGACTGATTATGCTATTCTTCCGTCGATTTCTAGCTGTAGTCGGTGGCCGCGAACCGCTTCAAAGGGATATTTCATACACTAAACCCGTAGTAAAGAATCAATACAGTTCGGTAGTCTTCTAGAGTACGTATCACATAAATATATACAAAAGGACTGTTATTTTTTTCAGATCCCCTCAACTAGTAAACTGTATAGCAGATACCATTGTTTTACTACTGTCTCCGGAATATATGTAAAAAATATTACGGCCATTAATAGAAGTCCTCCAAATTAATGTATTTTTTGGAACATTGTATACAAATTTTATTTCAGAGAGGTGTACGTCTTTATGTTTATCGTGATGTTTAAAATCAGTATTAAAAAATAAGCTACCGAACATAAATCTTTAAGTCAAGCTTAAATTAGACTTCAAAACTGATAGCTTTTGCAATGCACTTGCCGAATAGGGAAGAAAGAAGAAAGCTCCAACTACTATCGATAACAATAGCAATAATGTTAAGTTTCGATCACTAAAATTCGTGAATGTAGGGGAAAAAATTGTTTATGCAATGGGTTAAACCGTACTGCGACTTTCTGATTCGACCCTACCTCCATTTTCTCTTTGATTTGATCTGTGTAAGATATCCGTGTTTTGCCTCGCAGGGACGTCTCTTTCCATTGACTAAAAGATTACTTACTACGTTACTTTTTCTTATGATGATGCATTTTTTAATAATGGCCAGGAAATGGCTACTGCACGAAATAAAACATGCTTATATTTTCAGTATGTAATATATTACAATTACATATATTTTGCTCATTAAATTATGTTCTCCAAGTTTTTTAGTTTCATGGCTATATTGAGCTTCTTAGGAGGCCTAATCTATATAACTAAACAAGCTTACAGCGTCAAATTACCGTTTCTGTATTTAGTCATAATTATTATTACCTTATTGAATATTAAAGTTTATTGTTGTAACTACTCGTTAATAAATTTCGCTTACCCGCATGCCTCATGCTTTCTCATCGATCTATCCTGCATTACATTATTGTATAACCGTTAATTCGTTATCAGAGTGACGCAATGCCTATCACTTGTGGGGTTCCGCAGGGATCTATATTAGGGCCCTTGCTTTTTCTAATCTACATAAATAACATTCAAGAACTTAAATTACATGGCCATCTCACGCTATACGCCGATGATACCTGTCTGTTTTATTTTGGCTCCTCTATTCATTCAATCATTTCTCAAGCACAAGCAGACTTAAACGTTTTGCACTTATGGTTTCAACATAATTTACTAACTATTAATATTTCTAAAACCTGTTACATAATATTTAAAGCAAAGAATAAAATTATACCTCCACACACATCATTATTAATAAATAACGAACCCTTGCAGCAAAAATCATGTGAAAAATATCTCGGATTAAGAATTGACAGTAATTTATCATGGCATGCTCACTTGGATCACATAAAAACTAAACTATCGTCACTACTGGGATCACTTCGGAACATAGTTAAATGCATTCCAAACAAATTGCGACACAGTATTTACAATGCTTTAGTTAAACCTCACTTACATTATCTAATAGAAATCTGGGGTAATACAGTTAAGACAAAATTAGGAGAGCTACAAATCATGCAAAATAAACTTATAAAATTAATTTTTAACTATCCACGCCTTACTCCAACACGTAAAATCTACGAAGAAACTAAAATTATGAATTTAACACAATTATTTACGTACAACACCTGCATTTTTATTCGGAAAGTTCTTAACAAAAATATTAAATCTAGTTTATCTTTCATCAAAATCAAGCACACAACTCAACGTAGTACTCGCCGGGCGAGTTTTTTGGTCTTACCTAAGATTAGGACAAATTATGGCAAGAAGATGCTGACTTATCAAGGGGCACAGATGTTCAACAAACTACCACCAGACATTAAACATGTAAACTCATCTAATGTATTCAAAACCCGATTATTTCAATATGTACAAGAATCTTACTCAATATCTTAACCTCGGGAAAGTGGGTACATTAGATGAGTACCAAACTACGAACTCGACCTTATGTAATCTATTATAAGTTATTATTTATTGTTCTCAAGTAAGTGACTTATTTGTTTTTATTGAGAATAAAGAATCTTTAAACCTATAACGGTGGCTTTATTAAGTGCTTTGTATTTTTGATGATAACATGATGATTGTACTGAAGGGGTGATATGTGTGTTATTTTAGTTTTCTTTTGAGTTAATATTAAATTCATACTACCCGAGGCGTTCATAGTGGGTTACCTACATAGGTCCTAAATGGAGCTGCGAGCAGATAATTTTTAATGGATGACCGTGATAGTATATTCGTACTATGTCGGCCCAGAGCCATTTCTTATACAGATCCAAAGCTGATATTAAAATATATACTTTCGCATAAGCATACCTATTTTTTTAAATATAATATTGAGACATACATAATGCGTGGTAAATAGCTGAACATACCGTTTTAACTTTTAATTTCTTATAAATAGATAATACATCTATACCATCATAATGTAACTGTTTTTTGGATTAAAATGCAATTTCTTCGTTATACCAATACATATTTATGATAAATTTATTTACAAACTATTCAGCCTCCATAATTAGTCGGTAAATGGTTAATGGAATTATTACACATGTATAAAATACCATACCTACTCGTAGCTCCAAATAAAAATATTTGTAGAGCAAAAATATCAAACGCTCGCCGGAACCCATAACGAGTTGCACAGCCATCTTTTGATATATCTGGTAGAAGAAATTCCAAACAGATGATTTTAAGTCGTGTAACAAAAAGAGTAAAGTTGAAATTTGCTTGCGTGAGTTTCTCAAATAGGACTTAATACGAATTAATTGGATATTTTTAATGTCATGGCGTTGCGTTGGATATTTATAAACCATCTGGAGGCGGTTTCGTTTACGGATGCGATATTTGGAAATGTACGAATTCTGTTAATTTAGAAGTGTAGACTGACGTATGGTAGAATTGGTGCCAGTTAAAATAACAGACGGGCCTGTTGGCGTGGTTGGTTAATGCTTGCCTTTCATGCCTCAGGTCGTAGTTTCGATCCCCACCCAGGTCAGATATTTGTGTGCATGACCATATCTTTTTGTCCTGGGTGTAATTATCTATATATGTATATAGTATGTATTTACAAAAGAAAAGTAGTATAATATGTAGCATATCAGTTATCTGGTTTCCATACTATTAGCTCTGCTTAGTTTGGGATCAGATGGCCGTGTGTGAATAATGTCCCAGGGCATTTAATTGCTTTAATAACTTCCTAACCTCTACCTCTTATACGCAAGAACGCAACGGTGGTACCGACGAAAATTTTCTATGATTTGTTCACCGTGATCGAGGGAGTCGATGATGGTAGCATCGTCGACTCCCAATTGGGTTGACCCTAATGATTGATTGTTCAGAATTATTATTCGCTCACGGTGAACGTAAAATAATAGAAAATTAAGAAAAGTAATTATAATTTATTATTATTATTATTATTTGTAATCAGGCAGGCAGTTGAAACAACTGATAATTTCGTCAATAACACCGTTGACTTCTTGATACGTAAATAAAATCATACTATTAACCTTTCTGTTCCCGTATCGCGTACGAATAACATTCTGAACAACTAAGTCAGACCGTCGTCATCACTCCCTTCAATAAAATTTTGCTTAAAATATCGGTCTAGCTGTATGCGACTATTATATAAATCGTTTAAGTCGTCTTCTAAAACCTGATAACCTACCGATAAGTGGTTTTAGATTGTTGACGGTCCAAATTAGTTATTCAATTATGTTATTAGATCACTATAAAGTCAAAAAGAAATTTAAAATGTTATTTTTTTATATTTTTTCGAGCTTGTTCACGTGAGCTAAGTTGAAGTGGTTGGCTTTTACTAACAAACGTGAAATTTCCTTTAGTTTTTCTCACGGGATTTTAAGCACCCAGTTTGAATGGTGAACACTAAGTGATTACGTAACACGCTAAAGGTATATTTATGTTTTGACTACACGTATGCGTCTAGGTACATGTGTAATGCGTACGTTCACCGAACATAATAACTATTTGTGTGGTACAGACGCCAGAACATCCAGCTACCCAAATCTGTCAAATTTCTTTTATAGATTTTCAACTTTATCACATTAGCATAGGGTTCACTTTCAATTGGGGACATTTGACAGGTAGGGTAGCTTCATGTGCTGGCCTATATTCCGAGTGTGGGTGGTAAAAATCCCCCACTATAGGTACGAGGTTTGTTTCATTGTATGTGATATATCGACATTTTCCTTATTATTTTATCTTTTTGTTTCAGGTATGTTGCTGTACCTAGAGTGTTACAAATCCTACATAAACGTATATTCTACGCTTGGAATAAGAGTTGTGTTGTAAGTTTGTAATAAATAAGTCCCCATTGTATTTTTTAATTAATTCATTATTATAATTAACCGGACATGTATAATTCAGTGCAAATGCTTAGAAATCATGGATTATATATTCATACATACATTCGTAAATACCTACATGAGTTCTTAGAACTCCTATTAATCAGCTACGTCAGTTGAAGTTGGCATCTTAAATTTACTTATGATTATAACAATCACAAGACTCAACACGCAAAAAGTGTTCTAAATCCCTCCTTTAAATGGATGGTGACAATCCAGTACATAAAAATTCTTCGCCGCATCCAAGTTTCCAAGCTCTTAACAAAACAGGAAGAGTCGGCACGCGCATACGCTCATTAAACCCCACAACAATGCAGGGCGGGGTTGCCAGCGTAATAAAAATTACAAGACGCTCAGGATGGGAGCGCCTAAATATTCCCATACTTGTCTCCGGTCACGATAAATCTAGCCGACTCATTAAATCTATAAAATTCCATAGACTAATGGTATGTAGAGCGAGAATCAATTTAGAGACGCATATGTATTTAGATGCCAAAGTATTCAAATAAGTACATATAATTATTTAAGTAAAATTATTTATCTGTTGTTCTTCTTGGACAATTTATTAAACGATAAAAATTAGATAGAAAATATATTTTTATCACTATTAAAATAGATTTGCTCAGACGATGGGGATAGTGGAATTCAGAAATAATTTACAAATGTAATACAAAATACAGTATTTTGCTTTGATATTTTCAATAAATTAATACGTGTTAAATGTCTAGCATGATGTTGGGTACTATTGGATGGCAACGCTATGTCTATTACAACTCTTGTATTACGTCGCTCAGTTGGTGGATGATGTGTGACATGAATGAAGCGTGGATGGTGATGGTGGCCAAGTTTTGGGCCGGCAGACACGAGCCAATGACGCGAGGTTCCGCCAAGCTTCCGCCGCCGCGCCACTCCCGTCGCAGTCGCGCGTAAACAATCGTCAGATTTATTTTGTTCGTGTCCCCATTGATTTATATATTATTATGTTTAGTAAAGGAAGTAAGTAAATTATAATTTTATATTGCTGATTTCACATGCAACGATTCTGATATGCTTTATAAAAAAACATGTTAAGTAGCTACATCCCTTTTTGTCTTTTATCAGGCACCAAATTTATCTACCGTTTAATTCTAAAGAAGTAGACTGTATGTGGTTTAAATATCATTTAATATATAGATCTTCAAGTATAGTATTGGTTTTTTATAAATAGTTACTTATTAATAATTAATTTTGTTTAAAAGATTTAGTACCTCCGATGAGATGCAATTATTGACCTTAAACAGTTTTCTCTTGCACAGATCGCGTTTCAAGTTACGCAACGAGAATGCGTCGGCGCAGATTTCGTCACCGCGGAAAACGCGCTGGCCCATTAAATTGTTTTATTATGAACTCGTCGTCGCCATCTTGTGTATTTTTGGCTGAGGTTTAGGTGTTTATCTAGTTGGGACTCCGTCCAAGCAGTAATTAGTCAGTGTAACTTTATTTTTGCTGTCCACGATGATGTTATGTGAAAAACATGAATTTTAACCGACACGTTCCTACTAAAATCAGTTCTGACAGAATTTCTCATCAGTCTTGTAATAACATGATAAGAAAATATTTAGACATTTGAACTAATGTTACCTTCTATTTTCGAGAATTTGTGGCCGTAATATAAACATTCTTGTATTAAATCCAGCAGCCAGAAAACATATTCTTCCTGTAGAGTTGAACGACCGTAGTTTGTTTGTCATCCCACATTAAGTCTTCAGGCAACTCTGTGTGTTCCTCGCATCACCTGTTTCATTTTTCACTATATGCGTAGACGTAAACGATAGCTATTTTCATCCTCTCTCTAAAATTATGAATGAGCTGCTACGAATGACACTGGATCTGTATTGACAGAATAGATAAATCTATTTCTCGTAGCGCGTGTCTGGACTACTTCGATACTTATAGAAAATTCATCCACCTTTTCGTTTTGTTTAATGTTACAAATATTTTATAGATAACGTTTTTAAATAAATATTTCTGCAGCAAGGCGCCAAACCACATATTTACCGTTAATAATCAAAAAAGTACCACCTAAAATCAGGTAGGAACTTAGTCTTACAGTGGTTATTGGCTATTTAGAAAAAATATTGACCGTGCAAAAAGCTAGATTTATAAGTGCGCCGTATTCAAAACTCTGAATAAGTTCTTTGCATTTTTTTATTCATACTTTGTTTAATATTTCTGATATAATTTTCATTAAGTCCACATGCCCACATAACTAAAAATAACTAAAATTCACGTATATGTAGACATAATTTATTCGTAAATCTTACGGTCCTCACAGCTACAGTTTAATTGTTCCTGCCGCTTTGTACATGTCGTTTATTCTATTCTGCGTCTTTGAAAAACATTGTAATTTGCATATTCATTTTTTGTCATAATATGAGTCACACTTTGGATGTCCACACAGTTGGTTGGTACAAATGATGTAATCTACATTTTGGGTTATTGAACACAAGGGTTATAAAGTGCCTCCACGTACGAACTCCGTAATAGGCAAGGCACGAACTGCTTTAACGAACCTACTTACCCGCTTACGGCTTTCCAGTTTTGCACCATCAATATGCGTGTTATTGTGATTTCTTGAACAAAAGTACTCTTTTTTTATACGCTTTCTTCTTATATGTATTTATGCAAAAACAGCTACCTAGCTCACAAATCTAGAGAAGTATTCGCCCATTTGGTCAAGGACTGAGGGATTTATACAAACATGTGGTTCAATTCATGTATCGGCCTTCTTTAAATGTGTATGTTTTGGTAGATTCTTTTCGTATAATTTATCATCAAAGTACGTCGTATTTAAATCATTGGTTTTAACGTTTTAACCGCTGTCAAACAAATTTTCTTGTTTCCAATAACAAATATATTCAACTTTATTCTGACAGAGAAAAGTTATGTGTTCCACTTTGTACGCAACTGGTATCATAAACCCCTATGTCGGAATAATATTCCTTATCTCAAAGCACACTGATATATAATATATCATTGTTGCCTGATATTCCAAATAAGCATTTGTCTAGGCTCTATTTGTTTTGGTACCCATATTTGTCTACCGATATGTTCTCATTTATTTAGACAAATCTTGAATTTAATTATAATAACAAATTGGAAACCAAATAGACTTTATTGATTATGTCACCTCATATAACTTAATTTACATAAATTTATTTCACGTTCATATTTTTTCTAAAATATTAGATTCGGCAAGTAAATTATAAGGTGTAACAAATATACATTTTGTGAATGTGGTTATTTGGTTTGGCTTGCGAATAGAGACTTTTATCATTGAACTGATTTGTAGATCCCATCGAACCGTAGCGGGTGCGGCGTGGGAGACGCGGGGAACGTCGACCCCGCATGCAACTATAAATATACAACACACTCCTTTTCCATGCATCTGAACATCCTTGATACACGTCTTACATGAGATATTTCATTTAAGACCGCTTTAAAAGCAATATACCTGCTCTTAATTGACTTGTTATTAAGTTCGGTCTAATGAACTTTTATAATCTTCATTGGTTGAGTTTGTCCTGATGGTAGGTTATTGTATGCTATTAATAGACTAGCGACACGTGGTTTCGAAAGGGACGAATTCTATTTAGCTCAAGCAACTTAAGAATATATTATAGTTTAGATTCTTTTCCGTTATTCGGAACTTGCTGAACTCATCGGCTGAACACGTTATACAAGCCGCCCGATACAAATTGTTTCGACAAAGTTCAATGCCACCTCTAGATGGGTGATAGTAATTGAATCAGTTCCACTTGCAACGAATTAATGTTCATTAACAGAGAATGATATGACACGGTTGGTCATTTCATAATGAATCGAATGTTCTCCAGTCGATCTACTACAATTGTCATTTTGAATGTCTTATTGCATGACGTCACAAGTTTGATTTCTGGCAAATTTTATCGTACATTGATGGCCTAGAGTTGCTTCCAAGAAATACGAATGTGAATGCTGGTTTTTTTATTGATATCAAAGTTGGGCCTGTCGATCAGGTCGTGAAACGGAACACAGCCGTCCCTGATAACTTTCCCGGCACTAGGTCAGTTTTGCGCAGCTCGCTTAACGGTACAATCAGGTTGTTGCCGTCCGTCGACACGTAACAATGTGATTGCAGTTTTGAAACGTTCATCGTAAGCGATTCGTTTCAATCTATCCGATGTAAACTTTAATGCTTTGATATAAGAAACAGTCGGTTGCTGTGCCCACTTCACAAAGCCTTGAACTTGCTTCGCGTGGACTCTGTTTGCATACATATTGCTGACGTTGTTGATTATACTGGTCATCATTTAAGTTGCATTTTGTAGAATTAAGTTGCATTTTGTAGAATTAATAAAGTAAAAAAAAACGTTAATAAACTTAAAACTTGCTTGCTTGTCTAATTAATCGTGGTAAATTGGTGTCACTTCGGCATCTTGTTAACTCTACTGTCACGTTTAATTGCCACATTGTTCGCTGCATTTTCTAAACGTGATTTACACATTGACATATGAAGATTTAGATCTTTATTATGTTTTTTAACGGTAGACATATTGGTTACGTAATTAAAAAGGCAGCTATCTACAACTACAATTTTAATGCTCATTGTAGAGTCTAGTTTTTTATTCTTATGAATCATAAATTTCATCTTGTAATCTGTTGTGGCTTACAATTTTAACTTGATGATTCATAGATTTGTCAATATAGCTGTTTTTTTTTAATAACTACCGACGTATTAATTATATCCGTACAGTCTTCAGTAAAAAATTAAATAAATAGTAAACTCACTCTCCTGCACTATCCAGAAGTTGTTTGCAGGCTTTTACTAATCCTGTCCGCGTTTCCTAGTTTTGAACAAGTCTTAATCATTGAATCTCTAAGAAGAAAAAGAGGAAGTAAAAGAATTTTTATTCTGTTTAATATATTAAATTTTATAAGTGAATTAAATATGTTTTGATCAATTAAATCAGTGAAAGAAATTGTTATAAATTGCGTTACAATTAGTCTTATTTGACACAATTGTGTATAAATATCATTAGTTTTATTTTTTATGTGTATGTCATCGATATTCTTGTAAATATATATTTAGTACTGTTTTCGAATATTAATGCTAACGAATAAAGAGTAGTTTATATGTGAGATATTGTATACAAGAACGCTTGCCATGTTTAGTTAGTAAAACTCTTCTACGTCCTGATTTAGAGCCTTGTACACCCCAAGTTTGGGAAAGCATTTTCACTTTGGGAAGGAATAATAGTGACAAATAAAATTGATCGTTTTTATTCGTTGTCTCCTTCAGGACATGGAATATGTTATTCCCGTCATTATAGTTTTAAGTATTTTAATAGTTATTGTATTAGTATATATTATATATTGTATTAGTTCTTTAATGCTTTATTTTCATAACACACGATTTAAAAAGCGGATATTCTGTTTATTTTTCGGGCAAATTGGACTAAACATACTCCAAGTATTAACCTCAATGTGCGTCATATGAGTTCCAACATTCTAACTTTGGCAGATAGAAACTTGTCTTAGAAGATGACATCACTTTTTGGACGCTAAAAAGATTAGTAATAATGTAAACAAATAGTGTATGTTTTACGTTTTAAGAGCACGATTACAGGCCGTTCATTTGATATTTAAAATTTAACACATAGCACATATGAATATTAGATATGAATTTAGAACTATTAACGGGACAAAAATGCAGATTTTATTAATCCTACTTGACAGACCAACAGATCCCACCGAAGACATTAATGGCGTTTCCTTTTAGAAAACAAAGTTGGAGACATGATGGCACTCAAAACAAATCCTATACCTATTAGATTTCTCTTCATGGATCATCCATCTAAATTGATTATCAAAATAGAAACCATTACTTAACTTAATTACGAAACTGTTCAGTATAAAACAGACGTCTTTACCTCAAGCTATGAAGAAGGATGTAACGTGTGGGTCGCATTCGGCCTGAAGATGATCCCTTTAAGACATTGAAACCGAAGGCCGAAACCAACGTTCAATTAATTATGTGAGTTACACGTTACAGTTTTTACTTAGTATTTACTTACGTAGGCAGCTAATTTTACTATATCTTAGCATCTCAGTTCGTCTTTCTAATAGAAGAAATTTGGGTGTAAGTACCTAATTGTGCTGAATTTATGCAATACGCAGATAAATTTGTATCATAAATAGCTGTAAGATATAGTATAGCTATAAAAACGAATAACAGGTTACACCTGATATTTAAACCGTACCTGCTCACAGGTTCCCTTTTGTTGAATTATGGGACCCCTATTATTCAATCGCAACACATACCTTTGTTAGTGACGTCATCATTTATAAGGGGCGCCACGTTATGATGAGGTAATATCCAAATGTCACAAAAAAGTGTTAGTTGGTTATGTTTTTTGTACTTGTTAGATGTAAGATTACGGAAACCTATTGGTCATCGGGTTTTAACCTTCGTCTTTCTCAATACTATGGCAGTAGTGCCAACTCTCATGAGATAATCAGGAGATGTCCTAGAACAAAAATATATTTTTTCTTCATGCTCCATTCGTTCACTTTATTTAAGAGACTAAACTTTCTGAGAACCCGCGTTACACTTTAAATTATAGCCTATGTGTTAACCTAGGGTGTCAGCTAACTCCATACCAAATTATATTAAAATCGCTCCAACACTTTGGACGTGAAGAAGTAACAACTGTCACACACTCACAAAATTTTGCCTTTATAATATTAAGTGTGATATAAATCATCATTTAAGAATATTAGACTTTAAATCATATACGTAGTCTAATATGGCTTTTACATAAAATTTATATAATGTAATTTCTTGTTTTGTAAAGCAAACAAGAATCGATATCCTTTTACAAATAGGAGAGTTGGCACGATTATTTAAGGTGCTGAAATCATGTCTTTTATTGCTGTCCAAAGTGGAGCCGTAAATCGAATTCCTAATTAAAATTCTGACTAACGGTTCACCTAACGATCGTTATAGAGTTGCATATGGAATACTTAATTGATTTTGCAACAACGATGTAACAGTAGGTAGTTAGGTCAGTTTCCAGTAGATAATCATATTAGATTATAGTTTAAATAAAAAGAAAACAATACTTTGTTAAAGAAGTATACCTGGCGTGTGTGAATGGTACAAACGCCAGCACATCAAGCTACTACAATCTGTCAAATTTCCTCAATTGAATGTGAACCTTATGCTTATGTGATAAAGTTGAAAATTTATAAAAGAAATTTGACAGATTGGAATAGCTTGATGTGCTGGCGTCTGTACAACTGGAAGGGAATATTAGATTATCTGAACAAATCGAGGAAGTTCTCAAAAAAGGCGAGGGCAGAAGTAACCTTAATCTCCAAGCAAATATGCAGAATATAATGACAGTAAACGAGGCAATAGAAGTGTGCCAAGATTGTGGCAACTGGAAATCCGTTGTCTCTGCCTACCCCGTGTGACTCTTTATGTGTTGATTATATCTCTAACTAAAAATATGAAAAATAGCAATTTTATCTTTTTCATAGCAGTAAGTAAATATTTGCAGAACATCTAGGCAGTTCTCTCCAAACTTCATAAATACTGTAATGCGGTTAGTTTGCAATATTATAAAATGTTATCAGTTAACTCTCTGCGAGTGTTTAAGCAGTAAAGTAAAAGTTAGCCAGCCGTAAAAGTTATGCAAGAGTTTGATCCAATTGAAAACGAAATATTAGCCCTTGATTGTCAGGATCATTAAACTGCATGGCTAGACCAATTCCCTGCAGTCACAAAACATACAGGCACAGACATAAGTTCCAGGGAAGTCCAGTCAAGGCGCAAAAAAATCGGAACTGAGATTGTCAATATTGTTTTGTTTGATTTGAGTATTTATTTTCGACAGCGGGACAGGGCAAAAGTTACCTTTTATTTTTAAATCTAAGAATGTCCGATCTTATCTTTTTCGAGTATAATAATGATATTGATCATCATCATTATCAAATCAGCCGAAAGACGCCCACTGCTGGGCAAAGGCCTCCCCAAGATTAATATTATTTCTTCCCCAAACTGAGCCACGTCATAAAACTCCTGGAAGGAGCAGAAAACTGACAAGGGCGACATACGTTTGGGTCAAATTCTGCATTCGGGAATGTTATGACTTCTTAATTATCACGTCTGAAAACAAGCTTACGGCACATCTGACGGTGAGCGGTTCCTGACACATGGTAAGACCTGTCTGTTGCCGATCTTTCCTCCATTCTTTATGACCTTTGACGACTTGGCTTTCACCTAGGACCCCAACCTTAACACAAGAATGCATTTATTTTAGGTGAATTTCAGTATGTACGGTGTACCTACTTACTTTCCCAGTCGAACTGATCATAGAGAGAAAGAGCTCTATCACCGATGTTATGTCGTGCTAGCGTATAACGCTACGGAGGGCTGTTGGGTTACTATAGCCAAAGATTACGGTCTCGGTAGCATTGTGATGCAAGAATGCAATATGCACTTGTTTTCTGAATATCTGAGTACGTGGTATATTGAGAGAGGTCCCGTTATTTTCATTATGTATGGCTAATGCAACGTAGTTCATGTAATGGTTACAGCCAAGCATGTCAAATTGTAAAAGTCAATAAAGTTTAGGTTGCCTTGACGTGCTGATGACGATTGGCTTATTTATAAACGTTACGAGAAACGGTATACATCTAAAAAGCTAGTAAAATTAACTTAATGTTTTCTGGTAGAGTCAGCTTCACATGAGTAGTAACAGTAAGGAACCTTAAATTTCCAAATATAAGGACTATATTCCTATAAAAACGGTACTATGGACGTGCAGTTGACTGTCCAACATGAGTCCAGGAACAAGTTGGAGTGTTGGTACGTTTAACTGTAATATGTGACCTAGAATCGGTTGATCACAAGAACTTGTCTTAATAAGGTTAACGTCGAACAGTTACCATGAAAAAAGGCTTGACAATGTTGAGTCTTTCCAACTTTTATCGTCGTTACGCTAAATATATATTCTTTTTAGGATTCCGTACCGAAATGGTCAATAGCATTAGAATACTGTTCATTCGTCCGTTAATTTGTCACAGCGCAGCGGTAGCGGTATGCTAGCCTTTTAAATTCAGAATAGTTTAAAATTTTGCTTTCTTAAATTGCTGCAAATGAATAATTTAATTCTTATCAGTAGCTGCAGGTAGTAAAATTTGGAAAGTAGTTCAAATGGTACATCAAATAATGATATCGTGGAACATACTGTATCACCAAAGTTGGTAATTTAAATACCACCTACTACATCTTTTATTTACAATAACCAATTTAAACAAAATGTATATTAAAAAAATCTTTTCACAAGGAATACAAGCATATATCAAGCTATACATTTCCAATACAAGCTGACCTGTCATTGTATGGAAACCCTATACAACGTGAGATCAGCTTATATTGGAAATGTATAGCTTGATGTGTAGCCGTGTGTACAGCAATAAGTAAATTTAGAATTTTTAAAGGACTATTTTATGGGACCAAACATTTTTTAGAAAGCATTCCCTATGGAATTAAGAATAAAATTTATATTTGGGTAATATATAAATTTATTCACAAACAGCCGACAAATTGCATAAGTAATATGTATATACATATGTAAAACAAACATACAGCCGAATTGATAAGTCTGCCATTTTTGAAGTCTATTCATTCCTAACCGGCACAGATTTTTCCAATCTTTGAAATTAATTCATGAAGGTACGAGGTAAGAATTTATAACATGAATATTCTTCATTTTTTGCTTTATATTCTTTGGTTACGATTGAAGGTACAAAACATTCGTTGTGCGAGCACGACTCGCACCTGGCCGTATCTTTATTTATATACATTAATAAGCTAGTATGACTAATATGACGCATTCCGGATTAATGTTTGATAACTACATCCTCATATTAATAATCATTCAGTTATTATAACATTAGTAATATCCTTTAAAAATTTAGGAACACTTCCAAGATCACGACTTCGGAATCACAATAATTATTTCCCGACAAACGCTTGCAAAAAATAAGTACTTACATTGATGTATACAATCATTGTGAGAATAAATTAACTTACCAACTGAGTGTTGGCAGTTATCATTGTAGTTATTATCTTTGTCAGCTGTGTGTTGCTAAACAATCCTCACGTTGTATAATGATGTCTTCTACTCCTTAAGACAAAGGGATGACCGTTAGCTTTTTCCTTCCTTTTTTGTCCGTTCCACGCGATACGTAGTCACGGTTTTAAGAGCGGACTAGTCGCACGATCCAAGACCTCAGGTACGAAAGCGAACATATAACGTATATAAAATACAACGATAAATACATTCGTTATGGAACGAATGTATTTATCGTTGTATGGACTTACTTCTTACAAACTTTTGTGGGGGAATTATTCGCTTTCGTACCTGAGGTCTTGGATCGTGCGACTAGTCCGCTCTTAAAACCGTGACTACGTGATGATCCTGTTTCCATAAACAGGATCATTAAACTGTATGGTTTACACCAATTCCCTGTTATCACAGTTCCAGTACAGAATTCAGAATTTAATTTTCAACACATCGCAGAAACATAGTTTAAGTTCGCAAGAAATAAGTACATAATATATGGATTTATAACAGTTGTGAGTATTTTCAGGTGATTCAGTGAAAGCCTAGTAACTACATCATTGTAAATGTGATAAAAATATTATTGTGGGAATAATCATTTGCAACTTTCTGGTGGCAGTTATAATTGTAGGTGTTATCTTTATCAGTTGTGTATAGCTAAAAAAATATCACGTTGTATTATGGTTTCTTTTTCTACTCAAGACAAAGGGTTAACCGTTAGGTCCATTCCTTCATATTTGGTCCGTTTCAAGCTATACTTAGTTATGCTATTATGAGCGGATTAGTCGCATTGCCGAACACTTAAGTCAACAAGGCGAGCAATACTCTCTTATTCACCATTAACTTAAACATCCTTACAGCTGTTTTTATTATGAAAATGATAGGGGATTTTAAGAACCACACTGGCCATTAATTAGTCTTTGGCATGTCTCAACGACTTCTTATGACAGCAACCGACAACTTAACGTTCTTCATGAAGATTATCATACATTAAATAACTCATACGGCCACAAATCTATAGGCTGAACCCCTCAAATACCCCGGGGTATTTCAAATACTACGTATTTTAATGAAAAAAAACAATCGACCAGGTTAACCTTAACAAACGTTTCTCTTGTCACCAGTTGCTGTTCCACATTTGCTACTAATGTACTGCCTATTGTTGTATACACAAGAATTTTAATGACAATAGTTAGGCTTGGCCAGAAACATGTTAAAACACAACTCGGCAAACAGCAAATGTCGATTTATCAAAAATCGGTGGAGTCGTAGAGAATCGATCTCTTATTTAAATTGGCGGACCTGTGACATAGTCAGCGGGAATTAGGGGTCAGGTGGCGTGATCTGTGTCATCTGGTCGGCCGTTGTTGCTATAACGTGTGTACATGTAGTACACAAGTAAATTTCTTAGGCATCACGAAACATATTCAGTACAGACTTGACCTAAAATAACTGAATCAGTAACAATAAAATAACTGTTCTATTATGACTTAACCGCAAGTCCTGTATAGAATACAAGCCCTTCGTTTTGATAGCAGAGTCAATCAACAATAAGCCTAAGTATGTTGTATTTAGAATATCATTTGAAGGAAACCCTTTCACAATGGGCGGTGGAATAATTTGTACCGACATTGAATCCAATTGCTCTGGTAATAAAATCTATTTTTGGTATGTGATTGTTTATAGGATGGTAACCGTGTGTGCGTACGGCAGTCGGAGTGGTTGCAGACGTCTCGTGTTTCAGAAGCTGGTCGGTTCGGCGTTAGAGTCAATGATCCACCTTTTTGTACAGAACAGCTGCAATTTGCTAAAGACGTCAAGCACTGACTGTTGTTGTTAGCTCTATTTCTATTATTCATAGTATAATATGTGACTCCATTTTTAAGTATTTGTTTATTTTGGAGCATGCATAGTTACCTAACGATAGTCACACAGAGAAACATTCTTAAAAAACAATTATAATTTGAATTTAGTTTCCAAATTATAAATAGGTAAGTATGCTTTGGAATATTTCTCTTAAAATCATTCACTGTAGTTATGGTGTCATTCGTGACACCGTATTCCAGCAAATCTTTTTAATATGCTAATCAGAAATTTTATTTAATGATCGTGAATTGTCAACCATAAGGATAAAATCAGTCCATAATTTCGTGACAAGTACTGGGCGCGTTTGAGGTTACAGTACAGTGTCCACACGTATGTTAGAAACAAGAATGTCTGCAAACAAGAAAAGTAAATAATGTAGGTGCAGCTATTGAGATTAAAAACACACCGGTCCATTTCGTGGCTAACTCTGTGCGTAACGGTGACAATATGCGACCTTGTATAGCTACTGATCCTTTTATCTTCATTACGATACTTAGTTGTGATGTAATATATGAAGTATTTTGAACAGAGAACAGTACAAAGCTTATTATAGAGGCTAACGGGAACATTAAGACAAGAATCATGGCGCCCTTTGATTAATAACTGGAGGAGAAGTATAATGTGGCTTAGATTGAAAGGTCTGTTATGTTATAATGAATAATAATTATTTTATTCGGATAATAAAATGGCCTTTCGTATTTCTTGTATTGAATTGTTATGGCTCTAATCTGCAAATAAAATGAAATTGAAAATTGTTAAGCGTACAATGATGTATAATATTATTGTTTTCTCATTGTTCACGATTATTTATTAATTCAAGTGAAATAGCCATACGTGATTCAACCAACATTTTTCATATGCAAACTTTGTTGTTGAAACTCCTTGTTTTACTTAATAAATATTCCAATTTCAATGTGTTATTCAATAGATTTCTATATCACACTAACAGTATTTGGCATTCCGTTATTTCCTATGACCTACATATCATCAAGCGTGCATATTCTGGTTTCATTGCGATTCTATACAATACTGTCATCGAAACTTCTGTGCTAAGCCAAGGTAATTTGTCATAGGGCTAGATACAATAGGTAATACATTTCATGAAATATGTGCTTATGGCAACATCCATCAGTTATGCTGCTTGGTCATCGATATTTCATAGAATCTTATCTAATATTACAACACAAATTATACGTCTTAGTACTCAATAGGGGTTCTGATTTTATGGGGAACATTTTGCTAAACTTCATCAAATTATGAGTACGTATATTAGAATTTTGTTATTCAATAGAATCTCATAATATTATAATCCCCAGATAAGTGAAGGCATACGATTTAGTGAAGTTTAGTATTAGGTTTGGCAAGACCAGCGACACAACAGTAGTAGAGGCAATATCTATAATGTCAAGCTGATTAAAAACCGTACTTCAAAATCTTCATAGATAAGATGCATCACTATCCGGTATTTGATTACTTTGTAACGGAGATTCGGAAACAGACTACTCTTTAATAGTTATTCAAATGTACTCCATATATGGTACGAGTTTCAGATGAGCTTCGCTGCATTTAAACTGTTCTCCTGTACCGACATTGTTTACTCCGACATTAGTTCTACAGGCAATTTAACTTGTTCAAATATTGCCCCGAGCGTGCGATCCTAATTCCTACCATGTACCAATTGAGGTACATACGATATCATTTGTTTAACTGAAATTTGTTTTAATGCTTTAAACCGAGAGTGATTCCATTTTGACTGAAAGTTAAAAGCTTAACCAATCAACAACTAGTGTAAATATCATTAGTTATATTAACAAATATAGAGTAGTAATATATTTCTCGTAGAAATTGTAGAATCCAACTCGACTAGTCGGCGTTCGGGAAGACCGCAGTAATATATAAGAATACCGCAGTGTCTCAAGTCGAAAGTCTGCGATCAGTGTGTGTTGCCATTGATGACTTACAGAACAGAGACGTGGTCGCTCACTATGGACCCAAAGACCAATGGAAAAAGCTATGCTTGGAGTTTCCCTGCGCGATCGAATCAGAAGTATTGAGATTCGCTTGCGAACCAAAGTAACCGACATAGCCCGAAGAATTACCAAACTGAGGTAGTAGTGGGCAGGGCACATAGCTCGTAGGACCGACGGCCGCTGGGAAAGAAAGCTTCCACGGACCGGAAGACGCAGCGTGGGCAGGCCCGCTACAAGATAGAGAGTTGATCTTATGAGAGTTGCTGGAAGCCGCTGGATGCGGGTTAGCCAAGACCTGCAATTGTGGTGATCTTTGGGGGAGGCCTTTGTCCACCAGTGGGCGATTTTCGGCTGACATGATGATATTTCTTATCTATGTTAAAGGTGTTTTATTTATGATTAATCGGGTGCCCCCACTTCGTTACATCCATATTTTTTATTTTTCGTTATATCCATTGATTTGAAGGTGAGGAGGTTATCTTAATTAGCTGATCCCTAATGTTATTTAAATTTAACGTTTTAAATATTTTATTAATGACTACTGATCAACACCATAATTGGTATTTCTTATACCCACATCATATTATCGATAGAACTTTTCGTAGCGCCATATAAGTACATGGGTCGGGTTCTAAGTGCCTCCTACACAGAGCTGTACAAATGTCCATATTCGTCATTATGGGCGTTCTGACTAAGACGGCCAGCGAATCGGCTACCTTTGTCAGATGTAAGCTGATGACTGTAGTTTTTGCCGCTGCCGTGGGCGGCCGATTCACCTTCGATATAAAGATAATCTAAGTCCATGTAGGTGGTAAGTACGTACAACTTATTACTGAGAATACTTAGGAAGTGACCGTTGTTTCGATGTCGTAATAATAGTTCCGATTTGATGTAGGTTTAATGACGTTGCAGAACTAATCCACAAATCATATATTTATTTAACCTTATTGCTTAAGTTACGGTAAGTGCTTGCGACACCTGAGCGACCTTCCTTTGAACTGAATGAATAGTTCTTGTTAAATAAACAAATTGTTAGTTCATTCAAATCAAATTTTAATGACACCTGGAAACGCTATTCACAAAATGAAATGGAAATTATTAAGTTACTAGTAGTGCCCGCGGACTTCGTACCGCGTTATAAATATTTTTGTCCCTGCCCGTTTGTCCCGCGTAATACTTCGGGTTAAAAGTTCGGGATAAATAAAAATGATGATGATGAATCATATCCTAGAACACTCCACAATAACGTAGCTTTCTATTGGTGAAATAATTTTGAAAATCGGTATAGTAGATCCAGAGATCACACCTTAAAACTTCACAAACTCACAAACGTTACCTCTTTTTAATAGTAGTATAGATTATTTGCTAGGAAATTAAAGAAAATTAATTTGATATTTATTATAAAACTACTACTAAATCTTATATTAAATGATAAATACCTTGAGATACTGCCATCTGATCCCAAACTAGGCAGAACCTGGCCCTTGGCAAGCAGAAAACTTATTTTCATAAACATAGATTTATATTTTTAAATACATATGTACCTACATATTATAGCTAAATTACTCCCATACAAGCATATATAAAATATTTTAATACAAACAATAACTGTATTGTTGGATAATTTGATTTGTTACTAATAGTCCAAATACTAAAGTAACATTCTATACGTTTTGTTTTTTAACCGACTTCAAAAGAAGGGGTAGGAAAGGTCTTCGTTGTTTGTTCAGCGATTTTATATATCGATTAAAGTCGCTAAATCGATAGATGCTTTCGAAATGGTGCCAAATAAAGTTTGATTCAATCGGTTACCGAGTTAAAAGAATAGAAACCAGTTAGGTATATGTTTTTTAAAAACCCTCATTAAATAAAAAAAATTGTACAAAATTACTTGATAAATATAATTGGTTAATAATTATAAGGGTTATTTACTTTGGTAGTTCGTAAATTTAACGAAACTTTGTAGATATTCTTACGGCTCATACCAACATTATCCAAATTGCTAGCTACTACGACTTGGAATTACTTAATTCATAGAATTAACTTTTCATTGCCTTTCTAACCTACAATTTAGGTTCACCACCAACCTACTCGTATCTGTGGGATTGTTTCATACCAGCTTAGTAGTTAGTAGATAGTTTCGTATATTTACTCGATTACTTAGTGTACTTAGTGTATAGAATAAATAACTGTGCCCCGCGGTTTTACACGCGTAAATCTTTATAAATTTTACCTATTTTCTTATTCGGATATATAAGCTATATTACTACAAAGTTTCATGAAAATTCGTTCGGTAGATTTTGCGTGAAAGAGTAACAAAATTACATACATCCATAGTCACAAACTTTCGCATTTATGATAGGACTTAGTTGTATAACCTCTCAAATGGCTTCTCTAAACTTTGATTTGCTAACTAGTTTTTTTATTAATTGATATTATATTCATAAATTATAAATAGACAGTTGCTAATAATTTACCACATCGGTAAGTAAGTTTTGCTTTAGATCAGTATTTGCTCAGAGTTCTACTATAAGGTCATATTGACACATATAGGTAACGGACAGGTATCCCAAGTTGCGGCAGGTTATCTTAATATTCCCACACCGTAACCACTTATGTATGTACCTCCAGAAGTTGATTTAATCCTTAGATCCAGCCAGATATAGGACAAGTTCAACAAATGGCTACCCCAGTCACTATTCACTTAACCACCTGGGGCTCTACCGGCTAAGTCGCCGAACATCGATTTCTTAAATGGCGTTCAAATAAATAAAGGCTAAAATGACTTAATCAATCCTTAAATCGGCTTCAACTTTGACAATAGATTCCGGAACATTTATGACGTCACATGTGGTCATGGAAGCCGATTTAACGATTGATTAATTAATTTTTAACCTTTATTTATTTGAACGCCATTTAAAAAATCGATGTTCGGCGACTTAGCCGGTAGAGCCCCTGGTTGGCAATTTGATTAAGTAGATTACATGTCGGCCACAGAACATCACAACCGATGGGCTGCTTTTTTAGGCTCGATGTGGTAGTAGGCTGTGTTATGTACATTTTCGATGTTTGAAGAAACTGTGGTGACTTCTAAGACGTTGTACTATACAGTTGGGCCCAAAAGGGAAGTTTTATCGGGCTACTTGTAACGTTTTTCTGTTTAGCAGTAGGGTGTAAGTTTGAGCCATCCATTTTATACAAGTTCGTATAATGTATGATCAACGTCACCTCTGTGAACGGCCTTAATAAATTCACATCAATTGTCATTTATACCAATACCATTATTGTAACATGTTAATGGAATATACAATTTATATCATAATGCCACTGAATCAACAGGTCACAATAGGCTATCTAAATTTACTAACCCTTCTTCTGAGAAATTGTGTTTTACGATCTTTGTTTAATAACTTTAAAACATGTCATAGGATATGAATTTTGGAGCTGTCGTAATGATTCAAACTATCTTTATAGCTCATTATCCAAGCTCCGTATTTAGTTCAATGGTTCTATTTAATCATAATTTATTCAACCAATGTTGTTCTAGCGGAATTAATTCATCAGTAAGAACCCTGGTATGAGACCTTAACTCTATTTTAAGCGATGTCTGGTAAGTAGATATGGAGTTATTTTAATTTAGATTTCAAGTAGGTACTTGAGTTTTATGTAAGTACCTATCTATACTTCGAATGGTTCATAGCTATTTATAAATAGATGACATAATTGGATGCAAGGAACATAAGGCCCGAGCTATCTATCAATCATGTTTAAATGTTATTGTAATTAGTAAAAATTGTTTAGTGATCAAATCAATGCCAATGTAGTTTTTCGGCGACTTCAAAAAGAGGTTATCAATACGACTGTAGGTTTGTGGTATTTTTTGGGACTATGGTTCGCGATTTCTCTGTGGGCTGTGAACCGATTCCAGATACTTATTTTTTTTAATATATGGTATGCTTTCTTATTTATTTTTTTATTTAATAGTTTCAATTGGCAAAAGTAAAGTTGAATTCAATTTAATATTTTTTAATCAGTACCTACTTATTTTATCTACGTTTGGGGGGTTTTGTACCCACTGAACCTTCATAATTTGAACCTAGCTATGTACTCGATATGGCCCATTAGTTGTTCTCTCTGAAACCTTGTAACCACAGGACCTACAAAATGGAACCTTACTTACAACATGGGACCTATAAGTCATGGGACCATGGGACCTTCTGCTAAAAATAAGTCGTATTGAACCTCGCTTTTTCACACATTTGATCCTTTTTTATGAAACGTACCAACGTGCCTAATAGTGAAATAAACAACACTAGTCCAAAAAAAGAGATGCAATAGTTATTTTAATATAATATTTTATAATTGTGAACTTATTATAATTGTGTCTAATCTTAAAGGTCCAGTGGGTAACAAGACCGTTTGGGGACAAGTAGTCAGAGTTCAATTATCCGAATTCAAAAGAAAGAGGTCATCATTTCGGCTATATAGTTTGTGTTCTTGTCTGAATGATTGTTACGCCATATGTCCCTGGTTTGTGACTTGATTATAAAAAATCATGTTTTTATTTGACGAGGAAGGTTTGTAAAATAATCCCAAAAGAAATGTTCAAAACCGTTGTCATACAAACAAGTATAAGACGGTGCTGTTTTTTTAAATAGTAATTATAACTTATACGTAATGGTTGATAATATTGTGTAGGACTCATATAATTTATGATCAAGTGAAGAGTCATAATCCTCTACAATTAAATTGACTTATGAAGCTTAAAGGCTCCCGGCTACACATCTTGATGACTTTATTAACTTCACACGGTGCAGTGTTATATTGATGAGTTTTCCAAAGCCTTCTGTACGGAGTTTTATTATGATTAACGGACAAATTTGAAACTTTTAATGTATTATTAGATTATACAACATTGTTAACAGAGAATGTATGAAGAATATAGTGTCTGTAAACGGAGCGAAAGAGGTGTGCAGGGATCGTAACAAATGGAAGTCCGTTGTCTCCTCTTATCTCTCTGGGAGACAGGCGTGAGTCTACGTATGTTAACAGGTAGAAGAAGAAGAAGTACAATTTATTGCATAAGGAACATAAACAGAATTACACACATCAACACAATCTAGGGATATTGAACATTTCATTGATTATCTAGAAAACTATAAACATTTTGTTATGACTGTAAATGGAAGAATTAAAGATAATTTCATGGCCGATATTTAAACATTAACAACACGATGCGATTTTGTTTTTCTAATTAATAAAAGTCTTAAATTAATTAAGCCATAGAAAATTACTGAGTGAACAAAAACATTTTATTCTTATAAAATTATTCAATCGAATTAAATGAATAAAAATCTTACCAAATCTGATAATCAGTAATCGGTATTTCCTCCTCTAACATTAATCACACAGCGGCAACGATTTTCCATACTTAAAATTAAGGTGTCAATGTCTTGCTGGGGTATGCAGTCCCAAGTTCTTTTTAAATGTTCGAAAAGTTGTTCTTCTGTTGTCAAGTTGGGCGGAAAATCCCTCAATGCTCTTCGCTGTAACATGTCCCAGGCGTGTTCAATTGGGTTTAAGTCTGGCGACTGTGGAGGCCAATCTAATACCTGAACATCGTGTTCTCGAAGGGCGGCCCTCACCAGCCGCGCTGTATGGGAAGGTGCATTGTCATGCATGAGCTGAAATTCTTGCCCCGTTAGGGCCCTGAGCGGGACAATGACACGTTCTACTACCTCCTCACGGTATCTATGGGCAGTCATGCTGCCCTGAATCCAAATGAGTTGGGTTCGTCCGCCGATTCGTATTCCTGCCCACACCATAATTGTCCCGCCTTGGTAAGAGTGGACCTCCTGTGGATGTCGGAGACGGCTGACCCTGCCTGGAGTTCTCCAAACGCGTGTTCGTCTCGAATCTGGATGAAATCCATAGCGGGACTCATCAGTGAACAGCACCAATGACCATTGTTGATCACTCCATGTCAAATGTTCTTGAGCCCATAAAAGTCGCCTACCGCGATTGCCACGTCGCAGCGCTGGGACTCGTAGCGGTCTGCGAGCATGAAGACCAACTTCATGCAGCCTCCTTCGCACGGTTTGGTCGCTCACCAGCA
The DNA here is from genome assembly GCA_951640165.1 of Pseudoips prasinana. Classification (NCBI taxonomy): domain Eukaryota; kingdom Metazoa; phylum Arthropoda; class Insecta; order Lepidoptera; family Nolidae; genus Pseudoips; species Pseudoips prasinana. Next base: position 20,163,646 of record OX621245.1, read on the forward strand.
GCTGCTGACCCTCCTGGAGCCTTTGCACTAGTTGCATCGCTGTGATATTGGGTAGTCTTCTGGCGGTCATTTGGAGAAATCGATCCTGTCTCTGAGTGGTAACACGATATCTACCTGTGTGCCGTTCTGCCACATCTCCAGTAGCGCGATAACGTGACCACAGCCTGGATACCACATTTTGGCTTGTGCCCAGAGACTCAGCAACGACGCGTTGAATAGCACCGTTTTGTAACATGCCAACTGCCCGTAACATTTCATTTCGACTCAAATGATGGCGTGGCATGACGCTAAAAAGCTTACACAACCAATTGAGAAAAGAAAATAAAACAATTTATCAGGTTTTCTTCAATTAACACGCAAAAAAAATTTTAATGCAACTTCTTGAAATTAGATACAACTCAAGATTGCGCTGTGCTTTGCGTGTTTTCATTTGTTTCTCATTTTAATTTTTAAATTTTGAATAAAGAATAGACAAGGTTTAAATCTGTAAATAAACTTTTTAAGGAAACTAAATAGGTTTTAAACAATAAAGCCATGTTTGATTTCAAAATAACGTATCCCTAGACTTTGTTGATGTGTGTATATGCATAGAACAATATTTTGGAATTAGTGGCCTTATCACTAAAAGCAATCTCTTCCAGGCAACCTACAACGCGACTAAACTTTTTTGTTATTATTCCGACGTTTAACCAGGTTGCATTGATCGTGGTCACTGACTGACAAGTGTCACTGGTTAAATTATGATACGCGAAAGTTTAAAAGTGTTATTCTAGACGTTCTGAATTCAGGTTCATCTTGTTTGGTAACACATATTATTATGTTCAATTGGACGATAGTTTAAAAAGAACTTCATGGATTCCAAAACTCGATTCACCTACTTTGCCTCAATAAAGAAGCACAAAGTCACCTCTAAAACGCTCAACTTACCTACTCAATTTGTATTTTTAAAATTTTGTCATAAAAGTTATAAGATATTTTGCCCGCAATTTAATATGATTTCCATGTTTTGATAATTTTATGTTGTGTGTGTTTTATTAATTTAAAATTGGATGATGTTAGCCGTTAAAGAAATGATTGTAAGTGTTTCTAGATATTTTTATACATATTTTAGAACAATAAACAATTTGCATCATTGATTTTGTTGCGGGCTAAAAGCTGAAGGTATGTTTATATAGGTAATAATAATATTAAGCGACTTCGAACGAAGAGGTAGGAAATTGATCGTTGTTTGTGAAAAGATTTTAATCGATAGTGCCCTATCGATTAAAATCGCTTCACAAACAGCTTTCCGAATGGTGCCTTTATTTTGTTTCATATTATATTAATTAAATAAAATATCTAGTTATCATAATAATATTAATGTGAGCCGTATAGAAATACCGCCACGGTGGAAAGTTTCAAGGAAGACTAGCCTGCTATCTGCGCAGAACCTGTGTGCACCAAACTACAAAAGAGCGGGTATATTCCTCATATCGTACTACCTTCTTTTTGGATTCGGCTAATAATGCTTTTAATTATTTTCATTTGCAAATGGAAGTCAAAGGTTTAGGTTTGACTAACGGATCGACTATGAAAGCCACATGACGCCAACAAATTCAGTTACCCCAATCTGTCAAATTTCTTGCATAGATTTTCAACTTTATCACATAAGCATAAGGTTCACTTTCAATTGGGCAAATTTGACTGATTGGGGTAACTTGATGTGCTGGCGTCTGTCTGAACCATCTAACTGAAGTAAACCAAAAGTTGAAAGCAATTACCCGCTGTGCTTAACATGCATACAGACCGTAAAATACAAATATGAATAAAATAACGTACCGTAACAAAGTACTTACTGTATTCTTCCGACAAGAGATGACGAATTTTATAAAAAATTGCCCCATTGATTGATATTTAATCATCGGACCTTTGAACTTTTGTCAGGTGGACAAAGCGTACCACACTCAATTAGATGCCTGATCTCCATGGGTGGTCCCATGTATTTCTTTGCCCTATAATCAATAAGAATGCGCCTTTAGTGTTCATGTCAGATGAAGTGACGTTTTGACGGAGTCGCTGTTTGATGGTACTGGTTCTGTAATGGATACTTCGAGTATGGCGCCAAACTAACATTGTGTGGTTTTGTTATCTAAGACCGAAATGGAAAGTTCAAAGTAATCACATTCTTTTGACAGAAAAATGAGATTTTAATAAACCGGCCCAGTGTGAGTCCAACAAGCACACAAAGGTTTGCGTACCCACAAGACAGTATTTTTTTATTTATTATTTTTGATTCTTAAAGATATTTTATTTATTGTTACAACGGTACTTGAAAGAAATACGCACGGCTACAATTATGCGCCATGGAAACCATTCTGATGATAATCCGTTTTTTTAATCAATAAAGTCGTTTAAGCTCGATCACTTCTGAAAGACGTTATACTATGTTCCCAATGCAATGGTACGTTTCATATTACAGACGAGGTTTCGACTTCCAAGTCACGTTTTGATGTTTGATACTAGAGATTCATAGTGTTTTGACAGAAAACTTACTTTATCTTATGGTTAGTGGTCACCCTAATGTCATAGTTGTTCAAGACACCCTGTAGTCCTCCGAGAAGATTAACGACTGTTGCCTAATGAGTATTATCGATAGTATAATGTTCCCTCCAAAAACACGGAGAAGCTAATACCAATAATATGAACCACTTCAGCGGTCACCCATCGATAGACCGCTCACGTGCTTAACTGGCTGAGCACCGCTACTAAAAATAAAACACTTGTAAGCTCCCTAGTACGATATACCAGGTACTTATATATGTGTAGAACGTTAAGGAAGAATCAACTTGTTGCCTTATCTGGTCGACTTGCATGCGGTATGCATATTATATTGAGTATGTTCTAAACCCTGAGATCTTCAATGAGATTCTCAGTTATTGTGTGTTACGCAGGCTAATAAGAAATAGTTCCCACAGCGACATGAAAGTCATGGAATACGACGGCTTTATTCTTCATTCATCCGCATCGGACATTTGTGTTTTTGTATTTAATTATAGCTTGAATGCGTTTTATTTAGTGTTGCTTAATTATAAGTACAAAAACTTGGGAGGTGTCAAGGGACACCCGGATGGAACGACGTTCCTTTCGATTAATTAGTGAAGGATTTTTTTAAGTTATAATTTTTTTTGTGTTAACAAATATAATGTAATATAAACTTAATCAGTACACTCAATTTTAGTAATAAAAAGAAGCAAAATGTGTCGTTACAACTTTTCGTCGTAATTTTTTCCGTCTAGCCCCCTTTCGCAACGCGCGATAAGGAACTTCGTTCCATAAATTGTGCATATGCCGACTATTTGGTTAAGATATTAGAATAGTCGCTAGCTGCGGTATAACGTGATGAATATCGACATAAATAAGTAGATACATCAAATCTAATATGTTCCTTAGTGACAGAGGTAGCAAGTGATTACATTGTATGTTGTGGCTATAAAGTAAATCGATGCTCTATTCAAGACGATGGATACTGAGCCATTAAAGTTTTAATGTTTGGCATAATTTACAAAATCCCGAGAGAAATTGTGTCATAGATAAGAAGAAATTTTTTTTTTATTTTTGCCAGTTGCCGATAAAATGTCCGCGTAAATTTATTTCAGCGAACGCGCTTGAATTATTTCAGTAATAATATTAGATTTTTCTCTCATTCTAAGCTGTAATAAAGCAGAGGAACTTTGTTTTTGCCAACAATTATTTATATAATTAATTGTAAAACTTTAAATTAGTATACCTTCATTTCCGCAGTGTCAGTCCTAATGAAAGTTTATCTGATCTATAAAGTACTAACTTTATGATCTGATCACACTAGGTTCAAGTCTTTATTTAGTTGTGTACTAGTAAAATTCTGATAAATTATTCTTTTATAATTTAGCCTTTTATGTATGTCTGATAGGTAACCGTTTGTTAATCTCTCCGTTTCTGTTACTGTCTGCCGCTTCTGCTGTAGAGGTGCGAGAGTATCGGTGGAATGGAGACAGCCAGAAACATAAATATAATAATAGCTTTTAGCATGTAGACTTGGAAGCCACGCTTCTCTCGCTCAATCAAATTTTGTTCCAACAGCTGTTCAAACACTACGCTAGTTACTTTTATGTTCTAAAGAGACGTTAATCACAAACTCTAAATAGTTCGCATAGTTAGCGTGGTATATACCAGTAAGTACTTACCAGTAATTTTGTTACAAACGCGGGAACGTATGTGAATTATAAAATCTACCAAAAAGTGATTATCAATCAAAGGCTCCTAGATGAGTTCAGTTATACCACCGAAAATACAGTCTTCTGCTTTTGTCTCTTTGGTTTAACTCATAATAATGTGATAATAGACCCCGATATTACGGGCGGCATGACCTCTGCTCAAACAATCCTCCCATAAAACATATAGTAACAATATGTGTTTATAGAGAACAAGAACCTATCCTGATAAAGCTGTCCATATAACATAACTGAGATATTACAAGCAGATTATCTTATAAGAGAGAGCGGAAACAGAGCTCATGCTTGAACTAGTCTGCTGTACTTTGTAAAGTGAGTACTCTACAAGGGACAGCAGCATCAGTTACCAGCCACTCTAAGACTGCTGATCTTGTTATCCAATATTCTAGTGTGCAGGTGGCATCTTAGTTTGAGTATATCAGTGGACACTGGATGCCGAATTGGCGTTGCCCTCCAGATCAAAAGGTTAAATATTGAACCTGTAGCAGAATGGTAATAACGTTAATTAATTTAAGCGTATTTTTGACTCCTTGACATTGCAGCTCACAAATAACAACAAATCATTGTAACGGTCTAAGGAAAAATAAATCTGAATAATTAGTGTAAGATAAGCTTTTAAAGTGACGAAGCTTTGCGTCAAAACATCACTTGTGACATTTAGCTAAAAATCAAATCTCAGCGCTGAGTTAATTATACTGACTACATGTCAGTATAATTAACTCAGCGCTGAGATTTGACCTATGACAATAGCAGCAATTTTGATGTTGCCTGTAATTTTATCATCAATGATGTAAGATTTGTTTTACCTTAACATATAAGGGCAGAAAATTATACCCAGCACCTAATTGTTAAAACCATTTGATTTAATCCACGTTCTGATATTCACATCGATGCCGTTGATATCCATTTATTAACACATACAATGGTTTTATGTTATTCTTAGCTATTTTGATTAGGTGGATTGAAGCATACCTACACATATTTTAAAATGATGACTTTAGTTGAGATAGAAACTTGAAATTTGTAAATATAAGACCATAATAACATATGCTTTGCTAGAAAAATACCAGTATTATTTTGATTGTAAACACGCACGAAATAATAGAAATACCTCAATTTCCATATGTACTGAATAGTTGAAAAGTAAACAGGTGAAATTTATACAACTTCCTTGGCACCTGTTCCCACTTTCATTAACAAATATTGAGATACATGCAAAAGTTTGTGTAGTAGGTGGCAGAATATTCTATTTATATTATTCCTTTTTTCAATTACATTGTAATTTAATGAATTGTTCAAGTTAATGTTATGTCACGAATTCGTCGTGTGTCGTTAGTGCATATATTAGAGGTTTATTTAAAGTGATTAAATCGTCCACTTGTTAATTTTATGATAATGTATGTATATAACTGCTCAATATTAATTGTTTCGTTATTTTTCAATAATACACGAGTAACAGAATCTACATATAGACTACCAGACATCGTACTTGTTTGAAATTCGAGCATTAAGCATCTATTGTCAAAGACTATCGGCAGTAATAACAAATAATATTAATCTGCTCCCATTTTTGACATTCAGTTTGTTATTTTTTCTTAGTTTGTCAGTGTGTCAAAATCATGATAGTGTCTGTAATGTTCTTTTAATTTATTAAAATAATTTACGTCTCATACATATAATATAATATGTATGCGGATATATAAAAATATTAGCTTTTTGCACTCCATCTCCTTGTCCATCCGTTAACTGTTCAAAATGACATGCCACCACTTAGTTCTTAAGCACAAATTTTCCTAAATGAAACAAAGTAAAAGCGAAATCGTATTCACTATCTTCTTGAACATGCCTACTCTATAGCAGTTATGCTTTTCCGCACTGAAAAATCATTCATTTCATATATTTGTATCTATTCGATATGCGCTAAACTACATGTTGTTAAATCTTCATGCAAAGTGCTTAAGGATTTTTTCTGTTCACTCTGGAAACAATTGTTATAAAACTTGTTCATATATCGGGTTTCTTAACTTACTCGTTGCATACACATTTAGGTAGTTTTATTTTTCTAAGATTTTAATTACTTCTACTAACGTTGGCTTAATTAATAGTCACCCCCTCATTTGCAGCCAAAACAAATGAGTTGAAGCCTATTGGAGCAGACGATAATCGTAATTGATTATTCATTGTGGCCTAGCTCTTACTAATTATATTAGACAGAATAAGACGAGTACGTCGTATTCTAATGAATTCAAATTACTCATTGGTTCTCATAGTTTATTAGTTGTTATTAATTATAACGAGAAGACATTCACGTGGCTTTTAATCAACTACAAGAAAATACATGGTAATTGGTCGTTGCTATTAATACAGAATCATATAATGAAGCCCAATGAGTTGTTAGTTATAGAACTGATATACATACATAATAAAAATATTACGATATTGTGATAAAATTATTCTCTGGCAATGTTCCTGAGGTACTAATAGATGCAAATGTTTAAAAGTGTACTATAGCACAGGGTTTTCCGAAATATATATACTAAATAACTGGTTAGGAAACCCCTGTAATAAGCACAGTTAAAACGTAGTTTAGCTGAAGTGGGAAAATACTTAGCATTATACTTATTTTCTTTGTTTAAATATCACCTTCTATCATCACCTTAACACCATGTCATTAACGCTGAAAAACAAAGAAGCAAATAATATTGAAAATGTTTTTTTTTCTTTTCTATCCTTTCTTTTGGCACTTGTTTCTATCTTGTTTGAGCCGAGTTCACTCGAAAACGTTTGCACAATGCTTACATCATGATTGAATTCTCCCGTTATTCTTCAATCCTTATTTGTTTTTACTTAATGTTAGTTTGCGAAACCTTGTATATCTTCATAGACAAATTTGAAACGAACAATTTAAAAAAATATATTAATGCAGTAATGCATTCCGAAGAATCATGAAAGTATGTTAACTCTTTCATGATTCTTCAATTTCACAAAAAATATTTCCCTACCAATTTATCGTACAAAGACCTTATCATCTGAAGCACCCAGCCACCAGTATATTTCTACGTTTTATAATTTAAAACATATTGAAACATCAGATGAATGAGTCTTTTGAGCAGAATTATTTCATCTATTAGCTATTGCAGTATGAAAAATTAATAACATTAAGACTTCAAATAAAGTTCTTAAAGCGAAATTTATTCACGCGACATCATGCGACATGCTCATTATTCATTTCTCTAGTAGTATTATTAAATTAGATTAAATATTGTCTTGTCTTGTTGTTTATGAATAGGCATTTTGAATTTATACTACTAGCTTATATAAGTGTCGTCCTTATTTCATAAAGTAGATACTATTTGCAAAATCGTTTAACAGTGGCATTGGAATCAGACATGCTTAGTAAATAATGTCAGACGAGCACTAAATGATTTTAAAAGCTGCCTATAGACTTGCGTAAGATGACTAACAACGCTTTGCATTACACAACTCTCTAGATTTACGAATTTATAATCGTTTTTAAAATAATTTTCTTACAACTTAGTGTTTAATTATGTTTCCTAACCACAGCCCTAACGCATAAGTAGATCATTAAAAACCGACGTTCCTATTAATGAAATAAACTTTATTATGAATAGGTGTTAATAGTTGTCTCAGAATGTAAGTAGCAGTTAAAGTAATTCAAAGTGAGGCACCGACCTTTATATTTAACCGTACAGTCCATGACAATGTACTTCACAGAATCAAATCTTTGCAGTACATACATACATACATACATAGACTCACGCCTGTTTCCCAGAGGGGTAGGCAGAGACAACGGATTTCCATTTGTCACGATCTTTGCATACTTCTTTTGCCTCGATTACTGTCATTATATTCTTCATACATGCTCGCCGGTTTAGGGTACTTCTGACCTGCCCTTTCTTGAGAACATCTCCAATTTGGTCAGAGAATGTTCGACGTGGTCTTCCCCTTCCGGTTGTCCCATTCACCCAGGCCAGGTATACTTCTTTTGTCAATCTTCTTTCATTCATCCTTTCTAAATGGCCAAACCATCTCAGCATGCCTTTTTCAATCTTTGTGACTACATCCTCTTTCACACCACAACGCTCTCTTACATCAGTATTTCGAATTCTGTCTCTCAAAGTCACACCACACATACTTCATCTTTGCAGTGGCGCAACTTATTGTACAGAATGTTACAGGATATAATAAAAGGATTACATACTCAATGTTTATCCCTATTGATCAATCTCTCTCTAACATTGTTGCAAATAAAATCTTCATAAAAGTTTAGTTAACTAATTCGGTCACCTCGGATAAAAATCGAATGACCTCCCTTGGCACATCCAAAATCGTTAGTACTAGGCCTAGCCCATTCATTATTTATTATTTTTTGTCACTTATTTTATTACCACAACATATATTCTGAAAATTAACCTTACAATATGATAACGAATCACTTTAATGTGTTACCGGCTAAGCACACGTTTTTTTTTAATAGTTATTACAAAATCTCACTATGAGTAAACTCATGTCTTTCGACTAATGAAACCGCAGGAAATTTTATATTTATCAATTTGTTGTGACGAGTTCATCCCTCTTGCCCACCACTAAATCTCCTGTAAACCAGGATGAACTGGCACACAATGGAATGACAATAAGCTGTAAGGATCAGGTATGCCACAGGGAACCACTTTAACTGTAGGTATGCCACGGTATATCAATTTAACTGTCTTGGATCCAGCAACAAATTTAACAAAAATGAAACAAGGAGTTGAAAAAGTAGTTCCGCTTTTTTATTCCGCCCATTAGATAGCCAAGTACACAAAGTATCACCTTTAACATATTCTTAAACATAACTTTACCCCTAGTGTGTTTGCGCTTGGAAAAGTATGAAAAGTGCTAACACTCTTAGCATTTTTCATCATCTATGTTCTTTAAGAATAGGATTATTATAAGCGTTTAATTGGCAATGCTATTTTTTTTAAAGACTATGCCCACACTTGGGAAATAAATCCCTGTGTCTCGAGTTACTTTACAAATATAATTGAGAGACACATAGCTTACTCATAGAGTCTCATATACTGTCTAAATACTTACTGTTATAAATGATATTTTAATATTAATGACAAGCCAACTAAACGTAAATTGAAATAAAACGCAAGCATGAGAACCAATGATATATAAACATGTTTTTCTCTCAATCTTACGGAACGGAACGGAAACAGGCTTCAATGAATATGTATATTATCGATATCAAAGGTACTTTGTTAACTAATAGGGTAATCAATGTGTGTAACAGACTTGCTATTGGCTAATAGTGTTTTTCTTTTGTTCTCAGGTATGGATGGTTTCTTCCTGCACTCTCAGTGATGTGAGAAATACTGTAAATCCCAACGACTATAACACGTAAACGTTTTAAATGAGCTAATATTAAATAAACGTAACTTTCATTATTTTCTTAACATTACGTTCATTTATTTTTCCGTCAGTAAGAGTTGTTTGTTGATTTGAAAAAAATAATTATTGAATTTGTATTGTACCTACACATTTTACATTGTTAGTTGATTTATAACTATATGTAAAGAAAACACATAAATTTGGCACATTTATTTAAAGTGAACTCAAACAATATTGTATATAGGCGGTATTAATTTACAAATGCATTATCTACCAGTCAACCTTAGGGCAATGCAGAAAGACTGGTAGGCGCACTAAAATTTTCCATTAAAGCTGACTGGTTATTCGAGTACAGTTAGCTACTTAGTTTCTAAATTAAAACCTAATAATATAATTCAAAACACTAAAACATATGTTGGGTAGGAGCGTTTTCTACTCATCAAACGTACATACATACATAGACTCACGCCTGTTTCCCAGAGGGGTAGGCAGGGACAACGGATTTCCATTTGTCACGATCTTTGCACACGTCTTTTGCCTCGATTATATTCTTCATACATGCTCGCCGGTTTAGGGTACTTCATAAGTACATCAAACGTAATGAAAGAAAATCTGAAACCTTGTGAAATACAGACAACATTCAGACGATATTATGTAGAACTTAATAATTTTTCTGTGTATTGTTCACTGTCATTGTTTAATTAAGCTCCTATAGTTTTGTCCTCCATTTATGTTTTACTTTGTATAATAAATAATACACTTTATTAGAGTAGTGATTTCCAAAAGAAAAGAACTTACCTGGAAAGTGTCATTTTGAATACAGTAAGGAATCTATACTTGTGTTGTTTGTTTAAATTAACTCAAATTAATATTAATTAAATAATTAGGTGTTTTCTATTCTATTTCTATTTAAAAAAGACGAGAAATAATACATAACTATTGTTTTGCGTTTTCCGTGAATGTTTCAAATTTCTTAATATCACGATTACCTATGTATGATGATCATTTATTGGACACCTAGTAGGTACTTTTCTTTGCAATTATGTTCATAGGTGTTTATAGAATGATATACTGGCCATCATTCCAAAATTCAAAAAGTGTGTCACCTATGTATAATTCTAACAAAGTAAGGTATATTTATTTCCTATATCAGGTTAGGGACACCGAATAAATTAGCTAACTAAGCAATGACAAGACCAACCTGGCCTTACGTGTATTTGATTACACCTACGATTATTACGAGAATTGCAATTGAATTGAATTCAATCTCTGCATCTGTAATTATTGATGAATCCTTGAAAACGGAATATATCTTGACAATACCTACATAAATAAATGTTGGTAATAATAATAACACTTTGTGGCCCATTAAACAATGACATCTGTTTACTTGTATTATGCTTTGCGTGGGTGTATTTAACGCATTCGCTAGTCTTGGTGTAGTTTAGTAAGACGGCTCATTAAAATACGTTTTTCAAAAGCGAATTAGCTGTGTGTCGCGCAGTTTGCGTTACTACTAGCCGCTTTAATAATTTGTTGTTATGATAGACAAGGTTGACTCGCATTTGTCTGAGTGTGCGAAGTACTTCAGACTTGGCTCTATGATTAGTTACAGGTTAAATATTTACCTCAAACAAACCATCGCACTTGCAACCGAGAACCGCTACTCACATAACTAGCTCTTTTCTGCTGTTTATACGCGATTTAACATATTGGCTGCTTTTTCTCATATAAACAATGTGTTGTAATAAAATAAAATACACAATGTGTCATATTGAATGACGCCATTAAATCTGTTTAAAATTGTTGGTAAAGTGTTTATTCAATAATTTGTCATCGGTATACTTCTGTCATTCAATGTTTATAAGCTACGCCCACAAGAAGGCTATTGAAGTCTATAACAGAATGGTAGGTGTCGACATTTGTCGTTCTTCATTTTATAATTTTATTCTTGTCGGTATAGAAAAAATTTACTGTCCAACATCATATATAACGTTGAATGACAATAATAAAATTAGTTTCGGGTTTCATTCACTCCCATCTTACTTGTTTCACGGTAGTTTTAATTATCATATTGTATTCACATCGGCTACGCCAAGAACTTTGATGTCTTCCTCCTGACACCGATTTTTGCTTGAACTGCTTTATAAAACAGCTACACCGGAGGTTATAAACTTTCTATTGAACTAGCATAATGGTGCACATATTAAAGTAACAAACAGCCACGACACAGAAGATCCACAGCTCGTTGTTTTATGATAATGTCCCATATTATATTTACGTCCGCATAGTACCCAGTCACGTTGTTTGGCAACGACAGCATAACACATAAAAAGGAAACCCCAATTTCCCTACTGTAAACTCGTCCTATATTTACAAGCTAGCCCCAAAAGTAAACCGTGAAAAATAAATATTAGGCGATAAATCAGCGAAAATCTTCGGTTTACTCCAAAGCTTTTATAGCTATAATAAAAGTACCGTCAACTGTGGATAGTTTCGAAGAATAAATAGTATTAGATCGTGGCGAATAGGTATTCTGGAAACTCGAACGCGTAACGGCTCCCATTAGTTAAGCTTTGACACATTTAGGCGATCTGAACACGTAAGTAGGCTTATTTACGCGTGTCGATCGGAGTAAATCTAAACTAAGAGGACCATTAATTTAGGGAGTGTTTTATGAAAATATATATACGTTATATTATTATATTTTAGTGTGGTGACGGTGGCGAATATCAGAATATCATCACCCCATCTCATCTCTCTACCAGAGGAGGGTAGCAGATTCCTTCTGTGTACTATGACCATCTATTTGCAATCGCAAACCCGTCTTCAAATGTGGCGATTATAGCATGTACACCCAAGATGATTCTTGGGGGAGGCTATTGTGCAGCAGTGGACTTTTTACAAATATCATCATATACGTTATAAGTCTTTACTTGAAGTTCTAGACTATGATTGATTCCTGACTAAAAAAAAATTAAAATCATGGACGCATTATTCATAGTATCCCCAAGGGCAATTGAAGAGAACATTCGCGTTTAAAAGCTGTTGTATTTTCTTTGAATCATTTCGCACACAACATATGTTCTTCTCAAATAAACTTTAATACTTATGGGAAAATTGATGACGAGTTTACAAAATTATATGTTATGATTACCCAGTTTTGTAATGTAAATACAACTAACGAAAGAAATATTTTGAGAGGAATAAAAAATGTCTGAAGCAAATATATCGATGTTCACTTCCGTATGCTTAGACATGCCACTACGTTATTGGCGTACAGGTACCAGTTTAATATTTGTTAGACACATTTACCCGCGATTGGTACACACCTAAACACTTCACTGACACTTTTTACCCTTTGTAGAGTGCTATGCAAACCAAAATATTGAATTCATTCATACTTCATTGACAAACTGTCATTCATAAATTCAAAAGGGATATTTTTCTTTCGAACTGTGAATTACCTGTTAAATGCACGTTCTGTGAATTAACATAACTGGTCCGTCAATATTCATATTGCCCAGCCACATTGCACACGCTTAAGTGCAGTTAAATGGCCATTCGATAATGGAACACAAATATTTCTTAGCAAAGCAATAGTCCCTCCCAAATCTTACAAGACTAAGTATATAAACTATATTATGTATGACGTAAATATAATCGTTTAAGACTTAGAATAGATATGACAACGTAAGCTCTTAAAATATGTATGTTTACAGTGAGCATTATATAAGACGGGCCGATTGGCGTGGTTTGCTAAATGCTTGCCTTTCACGCCGCAGGTCGTGGGCGTGAATCCCACCAAGGACAGATATTTGTGTGCATGAACATGTCTGTTTGTCCTAAGTCTAGGTCTCATTAGCTATATAGGTATGTACTTACAAAAGAGAAGTAGTATGTGTAATATATCAGTTTTCTAATTTCAATAGTACAAGCTCTGCTTCCTTTGGGATCAGATAGCCGTGTGTGAATAGTGTCCCAGGATATTATTTTACAGCGAATTTATAAACGTCTCATGATTGTCCTTACAATGTGGAATGGATTAAGATGTGTCGATAGAAGCTTTCCAATCACTACTGTACAGATGCTAGCACATCAGGCTACCTCAATCTGTCCAATTTCCCCAATTGAAAGTGAACCTTATGCTTTTGTGATAAAGTTGAACATCTATAAAAGAAATTTGACAGATTTGGGTAGCTGGATGTGCTGACGTCTGTAAATATAACCTGTGCTGGCATTTCCAACTGGTTACCATATTGAACACATTTGGTAATGGCCAATGTCACATCAATCTTTGCTGTAATGTATGTCCTTATTATTTCGCAACCGCCTTACTGTTGAATCCAAATTAAATTTAGTTTTTACTACAAATTTGTGTTCATTCACAACTGATTCACCTACAATCTCATTTCGTCACTTTTCTTAGTAGGTATAATTGTTGTCATCATTCCACGCGTTCGGGGAATGAGTAATGTGAATCTTGGAAGAACATATGCTAGTGGAACATTTAAAATAGGTAGGATTATTAGACCTGTTGGGGTTACAAATATTTTAATAACTACTTAAGCCAAGGCCTTATTATTAAGTTTCCTTCTGTTACAAGACAACGAGTTGTAATTGAAGTTAAGTTTGATATTGATGCGGCATACAGCTGCAAGTTTTATTGAGCTTTCTCTGTGCTAACATAATGCATGTGCATGACTGGACATTCATCTATGATGCTTGGACATCGAAGACAGGAAGTTGAATATTTTGAAAGGTGTCACGTCTTTAAATACTAAGTCTGCCTCACAGAAGTCATGCATAATAAAAAGCTAAAAATTAGACGTCTTTATTAACATTAGTATAATTGAAGGAAAATACTAGCTCGTATCGTCTATTATTCCCCATATGAATAATTCTAATGCCGAGTCGCTTTTCATATTATATTCTGCAGAGCATGGTATGATGGTATGAGCATAGACTATGAGATCTCCACTTAACCATACTTGTGCGCTGCATATTTTACAATTTTATTGGAACCTCATCCACTTATCTTGCATTACTTGGGGCAGTCTCTTAATAATAAATAAAAGACAAATTCAAATATACGACCTTGTTTTACAATAGAAACATAACAGCTAATATGTGGTAAATACCTTAATATATGTCTCAGAAGATTTGCATCTTAGATTGATATTTGCACATGTTTTAATTTCCATCTTTTTATTATGCACTTCAAGCGACGTATTTATGAGAAGCGGAAATTGAGTTTGTACAAGAAGATTTATTCATCGCGTTATCCAATTCTTTGATGTCTATGCAATCATTAATTTTACTCACAAGTATTGTCCAGACAATAAGCAATTATTTTCTGTGTTCGTGGCATTTGTTTTACTAGTCAAAATATCTTTACGATAACCTGTGATGCATAGTGATCTGATACATCTGTCGTTTGAGCCATCCTATCTTGAGCTACTGTACCGACAACTAACTGTCTTTGGATTATCTTGTTCACATTCATCATACTCAAGTGCATCGTTTTTCTAATAAAATGCACAATACTCTATTGCTATATACATTAATGAATTGAGTTACTAATTTAATTGTATGCCTTTGATGTTTATTATTTACACTTTGATTTGATCATGTTACTTTACAAAGGAAGTACTTGGTTATAAATAACCCGTATACTAACATATTAATACAATACTTCTTGTTAAACGGAGAACCTGTTTACATATTATTATTTGGTTAGGTAAACCGTATTATGACAGAAAAAAAAAACACAAGAAAGATAATGCTTTTTTAACATCATGTATTCATTGCCAAAAGGTCACCAACTCCGCATATGCTGGGAGCCGCTAGCCGTACGATTTCGAATTTGTCAAACATACATTGTAAACTAACTAAAAGAGATTTATAAAGAGGTTTTACTACCTTCATTTTTTGTTATAACTCTCAAACCAGTTATTTAAATACACCATAGCATTCTTAGAGTTGTCTGATCTCTTTAATGTCACTTATTGTTACGGGTAATTACACATTTTAATATATCAACGCAATTATTCGCGTGATTCAAGTCTCCGTGGCGGACGCTTATAGCCGGTCGCAACTGACCATGCTGTTTACGCATCGTCGCTTAACGTGAGAATATCCATTTTGGATACACTTTGTTCTTAATTTCCCTTCGTTTATATGATCCGGGGACATTCATCTCTCATGCTAACAGAAATCCAAGCCTCTCAGAACTCGCCTACTTACGGTAAATGAAAAACTACAAGTACATGGAATTTGTCATCATCATCAGCCTGATATGAAATACCCTCAAAGGTTTCTCGTTAGGAAGGGATTGCCTTAGTTACCGCGTTTGGTACGCAAGTTGGTAACCGCAGTTAGGTGGTAGCTGCTGCTCGGCTACCTGGGGCATACCCTTAGTCGCCTTTTACGATACCTACGGGATGGTATGTGGTGGCCCTAATGTACTCTTTAAAACATACGGCTTTATTTTGATATTGTTATAGTTTTAGCATACCCAAAACTGTGTGAACGTTAATAGTGGTATGTCCTTTATAAAATCAAATAAATCTTAATCATTTATGCTCTAATTGTTACTGTCAAGTTTAATTAATGCACCACCTTGTAATTTCACTGTCTAGATCGCGCGTCCGTTTACTTAGTTTGTTATTGTGACGGCCGCTGCATTAGCGTCGTTAAATTACAAAATGCCAGCCACTTGGTGATGAAAGAAATTAATTGTTTCCGCCGACCGACGCTAGCAACGAAAGTGATTTTATGTCGCTAGTCTACTCTTAGAATCAATTAACATTGTTTTACTGGAATTGCTGAGCGAAACAGAATTCTTGTTAGACATTAAGTGGCATATAATTTAGATTAAAAAAATATTTGGCAATTTGTAACCGACTGTTCGTGTATCCACCACATATCCGAAATACATATCTGTAGAAAACATGTCTGCAAGATGAACCTTAAAAATAAATTTTAGCTTTGCCGTGAAAAATATTTTTTAAGAAAAATCTTTAAAATTTCTCCTTCGCTCTGTCTGTCGGGTCTGTTAGCGTGGTTGGTAAATGGTTGCCTTTCACGCTGCGAGTCGTGGTTTCGATTCCCACCCAGGACAGATATTTATATGCATGTTTGTCCTGAGTCTGAGTGTAGTTATCTATATAAGTATATATTTAGAAAAGGAAAGTAGTATATCAGTTATGTAATTTCCATGGCAAAAGCTTAGTTTGGAATCAGATGGCCGTGTGTACATAATGTCCTAGAATATTTTAATTGGTTAAAAATACAGTTAAATATATTTTTAACAGCACAGAGATGTCGCCATCAGAGTTGTTACATATAAGAATAGTTTGATAGGCGGTGATTTAAATGCATAAACCATTTATGTATAAGGGCATATATGAACTATATTGAATGGTTGCAAGAAACATTTTACTTTTTCTTCCAATATAGCCAACATTCAATAAAAATGTTAAGTCAGTTGAGTCAGTGCAATAGATTAGCACGACTTTTGATAATTATAAATTTAAAAAAAGAATGATTTGGATAGAACGTGTAGGTGCGTGACCGCAAATATTGTTTATGCTTACTATAAAGGAACCTTATTGTTTGCAAATTGTAATTCCTAATGTAATGCCTAATTCTTTAGTTTAAAAAAAGCATATCTTTTGCGCAGCTTTTCTATTGTGTATATTGCTAATTAATATTGTCAATTATTGTCAAAAACAAAAAGGAGTTTGGCACACATTTAACTTATCCAATGCTCTTACGGCGTCGAATTCATTGTGATAATATCGCTGTTGCGTCAAAGTTACAGCTTATTAAACGCGTATTAGAATAGAATGAGGGAGAGGGATTACAGAGTGAATGCACCGCCATTGTGGCCAGTGACAATGCAAGAGAGATTGCATTGCATTATCTGAAACCAGTAAGCGTATGTATGTGATGTTTACTGTCGCAATGTTGTGGGGAAAGGAATTATACATCTGGTAATGTAAATATTATAGTTATGCTGCTGACGTCATTTGAACAGTACCTCGTTGGTCTAGTGGTAGAGTGTCTAACCACAGATAATACGGTCCTGGGTCGGACCGAAAAGTGATTTTGAGATTTTACTGTAAGAAAAATTGCTCAGTATCAACTCAGATCTCTTGAGGCTAATTATCGCCAAATCCCAAACTTCGGGAGTTGGCCTCTGAGAGCTCTTAAAGCCGTCGGTTCTGTACCCGAAGTTTTACTGGTCGTGTCGCTAGTCGTCCCATCGAATCGTCATAATGATGAAATAGCAATTGCCCCTGTAATGGCGCGCACATTTTGCACTATAATATTTCCCGCATGAATTACTCCATTGAGACTGGCCGCCGTGGCAGAAATGCGACCAGGAAATTTTAATTAATGAATAACTGTCTCGTTGCTCTAACAGTAGTTTATTAAATCACAGATGAGGTCTTGTTCAAGACACAAACCTTTAGTTAGGTCGGGAGACGACCTTCCGTGGTTGTCGTAAAAACATTGATTTTATAGAAACTTACACCTAGCCTAATCATATTAGCTTCAGTTCTCCAAGGGCGTGCAGTCGCTCAAACAATTGTAGCAGCTAATCGTAATAGGTTACATTGGGGGCTGACCCCAATAGAAATTTGGGAAAGCAAGAAAGATGAGGAAATTTAAGTGATTCATAAAAGTTGCGAAAGTCCACGCGTAGGTGTTTCAAGTGTCCATTGGCGGCAGTGACCGCTTGCCGTAGAAGAGAGAGGCCTTTTTTCCAGCAGTGGATATGTTCCGGTTGGTTTATAAATTACTACCTACTAAATAGCTGACATGATCTTTAATAGTTTTAATCTGTCGTGAAGTTAGACGCAATGAATGACATTTATCATTGCGAGACACTCGAACTGCTTGATGCTCTATTATAGTGAAGGCTCTTCCTACGCGACCATTCAAACATCATAATGTTATAGAGCGAACAACGATTAGTACAAGTTAATGTCGATCGTATTACAAAGCCGTAGAGATAGATTCCGCTTATATATTCCAGAAGGGAGTCCGCAAGGCTAGAATTACGTACATAGAACGATCGCGATTGCGGTTGGAGTAATCCGAGTAAATGGTAAAATTAAACCTTGTAAACAAATATAACTAAGTATATTATGTGGCTTTTCAACCTGTTTATGAACAGCTCTTGTTTATGCAATAGTTTTGTAAACCATCCAATTTGATTAGATTGAATTAGCATTTTTAATTTATAGCTTTAATCACTCATGATTCTCAAGACCATAACTTATAAATTTATCATTAACGATCTGCTATAACTTTAAAATTATGAGACAATTAAAGGGTTGCTAATATTTCATCCCGCCCAAGACGATTTTTTTTGCTGCTAAGTGGGTTAACACCATTCACGTAGGCGAAGATCTTGCAAGTCAACATTGAAACATAGCATTAAAATGTGTTCTTACACCCACAAACGCCATAAATTATTGGTAAACGTTGTTTTAATACCTTCATTATCTACATACTTTGATTATACTGCCTAAAGCTGGAAGTAGAGAGATTTAATGTTATAAAACATCATCATAGATAGCAAAATGATGTTGGTTGATACTGAACTATTCATCTCAGCTTTCATATAAAATAAACGAAGGCACACATGATTGAATTGCGACATGTGACCTCCTACAGACGACATATTCCAAAACTCGTTCATGTCAGACAGATCTGAGAACATTTATCAAACTCAGTCTCGTAGATGGAGTGACGTACGGACAGCCCCCAAAATCACCTGCGTCAAAACATAGCCTCCATTGTTTTTGTTTAGAACACTCATTTACCTTAACAAAGACTGCTATATTGTTCAAACGTCCATTTACAAGTGTTTCAACACCCGTCAACGTCCGTTGTGACATGTTACAAAAGGATTTTAAGCGATTTGCTCTTGATGCAACCTTGTATTGACCATAAGACAGTTCCGTTTGTCAAGTGTAGAAATTCAGTCAATTTGTAATTACTCATTGTTTAAATAATGTTTATTACTTAAAGAGATTGTTCCTTATCAGGGTTCCGTACGCAAAGTGTAAAACGGGACCCTATTACTAAGACTTCGCTGTCTGTCTGTCTGTCCGTCTGTCACCAGGCTGTATCTCATGAACCGTGATAGTTAGACAGTTGAAAATTTCACAGATGATGTATTTCTGTTGCCGCTATAACAACAAATACTAAAAAATAATATAAAATAAATATTTAAGAGGGCTCCCTTTTAGGTCGTTTTTATAGATAATGGTACGGAACACTCCGACTCGCACTTGGCCGGTTTTTTAATATACGAAGTGTTTAATTTAATTAATAAAATATTCTTCTAACACCAGTAGTAATTACTTGGTATCAGATGTTAAAAAGAAATGATGCGGACGGGCATTAAGCAAATCCTAAATATGTCTACCATCAATATGCAAGAAAAGGTGGCAATTAAGTTCATAATCTATTGGCTATCACATGAGTCCCGTGGCGGGTTAATGGCTTGTTTACTCACTCTGGTTCCCTTATATGGCGTGAAAGCTCCTCCGCATTGTCGCCAGCCCCTCATTGGCTCCGTATGGTCAGGCGGATACGTGCGTCTGCGTATATGAGACTTTGATAGCGTGAGAGATTAACAAATTGAGAAGGAATGTTATTGTAATGGATGAACTTAAGTATAGACCTCCAGGTTATAATGTCTTCAAAGAAGGAGATATAATATGTATTTTAACGTTTATTAATAATATTGAAATAATTATTTCAGAAAATAGTATATACCGAAATTTACCTAGAAGTAGAGTAAACTACCAAGTAACGGCGCGTATATAATAACTTTGACATATTTTAAACCATATCGCTAAAACAGATGGTCGACTGATTACGCATTCCGGACATTAGTCGGTGACTCATCACCTCTTTATCTGGATAAGGTTGATAAAACGAGATCCTGTGTTTGCACAATGATTCTTCACATGCTGTGGAGAAATCGTTTGCAGTTAATTTTGCACGGTCTGACCATATGGTATTTGAGCCCTTTGTAAAGACCAATTATCATAATAATAAACAGTTTTATTTTCAGGACGTGACAAATCTGAATATCACTATGTCAGGTTCTACGATAGAGCCATCCATTATAGATTATAGTTAAAATATTGATGGCCGAATTGCATCACTACTACTAGGGTGGCCTTTGTAATCTGTAGTTATTGTAAATGCAGCATGAGATCTATCGATATTCTGTCAAATGATGTCATCACAGTCATCAACTATTGTCATAACCTTCACACATATTGTAAATTGTGACAGCTACTAAAAATATCGATTACATGCATTGTAATTGTAGCATTTGAGCAAAAAGTCTATTTAGAAACATTATCACGCACTGTTATAACGATAGATAAATAGACTAAAGCTCACACAACTCGTAGGAATTTTGTTACTTTTCCAAAATCTAAATGAGCGCTCATAAAAACTGGAATTTTACACGGGACATAAAGTTTTATCTGTACTAGTAAATGTTTGGGACGGGTTCCTAAAATTAACGAGTCAATATGACATGTTTAATGTTTTAAATTTATAAGACCAGATGGTATACTGACGTAGCTAATAAGTGATTGTTATCTTTTCAGAAATAGCAAAAGTACGAGCCAGTTTATTCCAAATAAATGGAGTCAAGAAAGAACCACTCGTTCTACCAGAAGCAGAAGGCATGGTCACCACACTAACAGAAAAAGTTTACGTGCCAGTAAAAGAGCATCCAGATGTAAGTGTTCATATTATTTATGTTACGGATGTTAATACTACAGTTCATGAAAATCAAACGGATCATCCATTAGCGCAGTCACCAACTTCTAAAGTAAAAAATCATACGAAGAATTGTAAGACTCCGGGTATCATACCCGAGCCCGGCCGCTGAATGAATATTTTCCTGGTAGGTAGTGATCGAATGGGCGACCTTATTTTGAATTATTATTAAAAAATCCGACTTTAAAATTAAAAAATTAGAATGCTGAGCTTTAGCGAGGAAATCAAAAGAGCACAAGGCGAAACATTTTTGCACTGGAGTGCAACACGTAACTTTTCATCACACCTCAGCGAGGAAATGACTAAATGCGAAAAAAAATCTTATCATAAATACTTTTATCTCAGTTTAGGTATTAATTATTATATTATGATATGTAAGTATTACAGGACAGTCTCTAAATTATAACAAACTAGCTGCGCCTCGCGGTTTTACCCGTGTTAAACTTTATAAATTATAGCCTATACCTACGTTGTATGATAAATTCGGCACCATAGAGGTACAAGTAAATAGGTTTACTGATATTTTGCATTTACAAACTTGGTGCACACGATGTTCTAAATTCAAATTTACTTTAACCTCTAGAGGATAAAAACGACTTTTCCAGATTTCAGATATCGAAGAGTAAAAATGCTCTTTACGTAATGGGGTGATAAAAATATTATTATTATTCGCATAATATAATGCTAAACATATAAGATCGAATCATTCGATAGGCGGTCTTTAATATAGCAGTGTAATAGGAATCAAAATAAGTTTTATTATATTGAAAGATTGATGCTTCTATATACATACATAATACCTATAAGTAATGCAATGTTGTAAGGTATGTAGGCGTAATAATATTTATCTGAAAAGTCATTCAGCAGAGGTCAAGTGATGTGAAAATGACGTAAGCTAATCGGCTGTCATAAAATTGGAAATAATTATCACGTTCGTAATAAAAATAGTAAATAAGTACGTAAATGGTTAATCTTCAAGTACTTAAGAAAATTAGACAAAGATTTACTACGTAATATTAAGTATACGTTGTTTCATATACTTAATATGATGTAGTTTGGCCAAATGGTATTGCTATGACTAAATGAAACTCCGTTGCTTTATTACTTCTTTACTTCATATTTCCAGCTTTACGAAGTAACATAAATCTACATCCTCCTATCGAGTTAGTACTGTACTGTACTGTGCGACTAAATACTGTAAAATTTACTAATGGGTTACGAACAAAAACCTTCCGAACATATCTGTAACCGATTACATAAAAAAATGAAGCAGGTCAATCTGACTGCAATATTTTTATTTATTTTACTTGTTATAAATAAAATTATCACCAACACCGTAACTCATTTGAAAGTAAACCTGCCTTCTGATCCTAAGGTTGTGGGTTCGATCCTCGCACGACACAAATATTTGCGTTTATGATATTCTATTTGTCTTGTTCTGGGTTTTTGCTGTGTATTATATGTACCTATATATTTACCAAAACAGCATATAAGTATTTCAATCCGTTATCTAGTAAGTATGCTTAGTTCAGGCTAGATGGCGCTGTGTGATATATCGCGGATATTTTTTTATATACTTATCAAAAGAAAAATTGGAGTCGGTTCCATGTTCTTTTTTATTTGGTCAATACTTTTGTTAGTATCCTTTTAGCACAAATAAATTGATTGTAATTGAATAATTTCATATGCTCCCTAAGTTATTATGTTCCTTTTAGTTCTGTATTTTAATCAAAATATTCATAAGTTAATGTATCTGGTACAACATTTCTGGTATATGGCGTATATTTCTATAATTTATCATCTAGGACGATCTTATTTTCTAATATTATTCTACTTTAATTCTATACGCGCTTGCAATATGCACGTAGATAACCTACTCGTACATGGACACTTTATGCAAATATTTAATCATCCTATAAACAAAAAATACGTGACAATAATACAGAACAATTTATACAGCGTTGTACAACTATTACTTATCATACCATGATTACGCATGTTAAGTTTCATTCAACAGCAATTTATCAAAATATGAAGAAGTGAATAGTATCTACTATTTTGTGCAAAACAGAGGAACGATTGACTTATTGCTATTTTCAATTTAATGTTATATCTAGATATATTCACATTATTCCAAACGTTTTCTTTTATTACCATTATATCCCTATTTATATTATTATCTATTTGCATGTAAACTGTTACTGTTTTATTAATAACCATTCTCTTAGAATGGCCGTCAATAACCTGGGACTCAAATGAAGAAAATAGTTATAACTTATGAATGGTTAAATAAATAGTAATAAAACTATAAATAAGAACTATCTAACTAATATAATATAAATAAGAACTATCGCGATAAAACTATCTATCAGGTTAAAAAGAACCTAGCGGAATTGGATTACTTGTTTTGAATCTAAGATGCCACAGATAGACAGCCGGTCCGATACATAAATCATGACATGGGCTTCAACCTCCCTGTACCGCCACTCTTTTGCTATCGGATATTAAAACTGGAAAAGTACACATTAATTAAACTTAAAGTCCTGGTCAATTGAATTGCAAAAAACCTGTGAAGGAAAAGGTTGTTAAATTGCATCATAATACAAGTAAGGCTATCTTAAGAGGCCGTCTCAACTTTCTTTGCGTTTTTGTAACGAAAGAGAATTCTTATGATGACAATTCTTAACGATCGAGCTAATTGTTGCGAACATTAAGTTAACCACAATGTTACACTTAGTTACACTGTTAGTCATACATATAGTCACACAAGGTTGGCAGCATGCTACATTTGGAGACTTATGTCAGGGCTATCACGTCTTTGGAATGATTGTAGTTGATTAAGATGATGCTTGCGCGGCTCAATGATATCGTCCATTCATTGTAAGTAACAGATTCGTGTTCATTTGAAAACGACATGCATAGAATGCCTTTTTAGGCGACGAGTTCATTGAACCGGATGATTCATGATAAAATTGTATATAACACTAGCAATCTTCATGATGTGCCAAGTTCGATTGCAGCTGATGAAATTATTGTCAATGCATCAGTGCACAGACAAAACTTTTGGCTGCCAATTCATTTATTAGTTTGTTTCTGTAATAAACTACCTGTCTGGCTTCGGATCACGTAATTGGTCGCGTACTTTATATATTTAAATTTATTAGTTAAATTCCAAGACATATTTGTAGCAATGTAGTTAATTATACACAATTAATTCCAATTACAAGTATATATTTAGATCTGATTTGTATTTAATCATTTAGAATTAATGATTATAATAGTAATGATTGAGTTAATTATCTAGGTTATCGTCAAAAGGGTTATTTATAAGTTCAAATACTAGTTATATAAACTAAACGGACCACTTTTAGCTTGAACAAATTTCTACAAACATCCTGGTCATTTATCTACCTTACTACATCTAATGGTATAGAGGCGGCTGTCTTTACTAATCTGCTTAGTAGCGGGTTTATATTTCTCTGAGGTTTTAAGTTGGCCTTCTTCTCAAAATTTTCCCGTGAGTAATAATCCAAAGCGGATTAAATTCCGTAAACTCACAGCACGATTTTCCTTTAAATGTACTACTGATGAGTCTACTTGAGTATCTAGTGTCTACGAGCAAACAATGTGTTACTTAGGGGCTTATCTACTTTCTCTTAAATATTGCTGTGATAGATCGTTGTTCGTCTTTTTACACATTGGCCACAAAAACGGAGCAACAGTAATGAAACTGACTTACGATACAAAACGGACCTAAGGAAAATTCCCAATTCTTTCTTTGACGGCATTGATCACTGGTAGTATCTTGGTTGTTCCAGGTTGAAATGACAAACCGTGGCTTATCATGGACTGAATTGTTACGCTTTATGGTACAAATTCTTAAGTACCTAACTGACAATGCTTTTTATAATTTTAAAATCTTGATGGGTTATTTTTGGCATTTACGTAAAGTCATCAATGTAGGTAATATGATGTTCTGTGGTTTCTACATCACGCCATGTTTACATTGCCTATAACCTACCGCTTCCTGCCCTAGTATACGTTGGCACAGAATTTGCGACAGGACTAGATAATCTTATCATAATTTTGTATTTTTTGTCATTTAATTCCAGTGTGATCTCACCTTTATCATTACCCTTTCCTCCATTATGTATCAACTAGACAATGTATAGTATCATGATTCCTTAAGTGTCTTTGATAAAAGGAGATTTATCAACATTATTGAGATGTGTCTTGTCTAGAAGTGATATATTGTTGGCGCCATCCACACCTATGCGTTACCTTATATGGTATGATCTAACGAAGCTCTGCCACTGAATATATTTACTATAATATCATTCTGGTTAAAATTAAAGAGTCGAACTTCATTCGTCGGTTCAATGCCAATTCTATTTTGTTTGAGAAACAGGAAAAAAGGAAACAAACTAAGTATATTTATTTTTCTTTCAAATAAAATATTTTTGTTCCAAAAATCTGTAGGAAGTTTAAAATACAATTGCTCCGGTTTTAATGAAGCCAAGGACAAACAGCCGTGTAGGTACTTCACAGTAATCTCGTGGTATTGTGAAAAAAACCACAGGGACAAACTTATATTTGATCACTCGTTATGCGGCACTCACTACTGACAGCACCGCGACAACCGCTTAGGGGTCTTGTCGATGCGCATGATTGTGTGAGAGTGCCGTTTCGAGCGTGTCTAGGTAGTTGGAATGAAGTTCCTTATCGCGCGTTGTGAAAGGGGGCTAGACGGAAAAAAATCTTACGAAAAGTTGTCACGACACTTTTTGTAGCTGTGCGGCGTGGGCATGTTTTTTTTGTATATATTTTTTATACTGTGGTGTTACCTAGGTATATATTAACTGAAATAAATTCATTGAATGATAAATGATGATGAAACCTAGTTAGTCGCCAGCTCTTCTTTGACTTAGCATATTTAAATGTTAAAATCTTGAGGACCGGTGAAATTCAAGATTTCCACGCCGTTCATATTACCAGCGAATGAATATTCATATCGGCAAATGCATAAGTTCTCATGGATCATCTGAATTAAGTATTTGTAAGGAATTCAACAATGTAAACGTACATCTTAAGATGAATTGAACATTGAATGTTATTGATTGCAGATCAAAAGAACCGTTCCGAGACTTCGGTCACGTATACAGAAATCATGACTAAAATCGTTAACGATGCAAATGCATGTCACATGTTCGGGTTCTAGGAAACATTAGCCTATTAGCTATGTTTAACGATTTCATTTGCGTTAGGAAATTGTATTGAATAAACATGTAGATATTTGGGATAAATCACACAACGCCATCTAGCCGAAACTAAGCAAAGCTTGTACTATGGATACTAGACAACGGATTGAAATACTTATATATTTTTGTACATACAATACGCCGAAAAAACCCAGACAAAGACAAATGGACATGTTCATGAACACAAATATTTGTCTTGTGCGAGGATCAAACCTGCAACCTCTGGATCAGATTGCATGTTCCCTTCCAACTGCGTCATGGCGGTTCTCATAATGGTTTCGGTGTACAATTATTTAAAGACAATTTTTTCCGTTGTAAATCATATCAGTATACATTACACGGTTCGTATGTGTTCGGCGAGGCTAAGAACCTTGGCACCCGGTCAATCCATAGATTGGTGTCCGCCAAGTGGTTTAATTTTTAAGCATCTCTGTGCTTCGGAAGGCTCATAGAATTATCCCAGTTGAAGTCATCTGACGACAGTCGTTAAGCCATGTTAGAGGCCTACTGGGCGGATTGAACAACTCTGACGCTATGATAGTCATTGCCAATATGATTAGTTAGTAAGTACACCCATTCCATTATATTTATAACTAGGTATTTATACTTATATATTCCTTCGCAAAAACTAAGCCGTAAAGTAAACGTGGACTATTCTAGAAATAGAGCTAACCGTATGCGATTTGTATGTCGAACACATTCTCGAAACAATAGCTTTGAAATATTCGCTAGTGTGACTAATGTCTTAAGACGTTTTACTTCTGGAGCTATAACCTTCATATACTACGAAACAAATAATTAAATTAAAATCTGAATTTAAATGTTTATTCTTTCAAATGTATATAAGCTTTTGTGAAATATTTTAATGGAAAACAGTTGGGTCAGTTTTGATCTAGAAAAAGTATGTTTGGGGCTAGACCATGATTGTATCTCAAAGAAATATTCGATAGCGTTCCTTTATATTAATTTTGCTACTTTAATCAGTACAAAAAAGAAATATAAACCAAAATAAGTACAGCCAGCACATCCAGCTACCCCAACCTGGAAAATTTCTTTTATGTTTTTCAACTTTATCACAAAAGCATAAGGTTCAAATTTGACACGTTGCCACGCCAGCACACCATGCTCCCCCATGGTGTGCTGGCGTCTGTACATTATTATACAACATTAATACATAATCTCATATTATATTATTATAATTAGTATATTTAGTAATATTGGGCAAAAGTATTGCTTTCTTAACAACCTCACAAATAAATCATTTGGAAATCTATGTAGGTATGAGTAATTACGAAGCCCACCTGTATTTTCATACACTTCGCATTAAAAATGTGTAAACCTCATTTAGTATTAATAAAAGTTGAAGTTATTCTCTTCCTAGACCTTTATAGAAAAAATCGCACACCAAATACGGAATATAGTCAATTCCGCATTGTTGCTGTTGCAAATGATATGCTGAGCACATTCAAACCAATGGAACCGTTTGATCGTAGTCCACTTGATATAGAACCATTCTGGTCACACAGGTTCTCTTGCGTTGCGTAGTGATGGTAAATCTTTTCCCATCGATAAACCTTTATTGCAATACGATTGTCAATATCGATGTTTACAATTTATGAAATAAACATCTTTGCGATTCCCACAGAATTCATGGGAAAATATGAGTGTTCGGAGTACTAGCAAATTGCAAACATGTTTAGCGATTATACATCCATGGCTGTTTTAGTATCAGTTTTCATCAACGCTGTTACCTAAGCATTGGTCTTATATATTTTTTTGTATTTTATTATAAATATACTTACTTAATGTAATTCTTAGAAACATAATAGTATTATAATTATAAACTTAACCAATCTAATGACTCGAAACGTGTATCTAATATCGTACATTATCTAACATACTTGTATTGTCAAAAATAGGTAAACCTAAAGTAATCATGTTAGAAAACAGCCATTATAATTCATAATCGATATCGATAGTCTCAGTACCGTATCTCGGAATTTGATCATCTCCATTTAGGGACGAAGGAGTTATTAAATCCTGCCATATCGGTACGGTCCGTTACTTCAGCTTTTTACTCTTCAACTGGTACCAGTTGCGCAGCTTAATGGAAGGATATTAGAACCATGTTCACAAGGAACCTTAGGATTAAACTATCTGTATTATCACTATCAAATATAAATTGCTCACAAGATGGAACTCATTGGACTTTAGAGATAAAATGGATGAAAGGATTATAAAACTGTGTTTGAAAAGCCATTCAATTCTTATGATGCAACCATAGTTACAAATATATAACAATAATAGACATCGTAGGCATAGTTCAAAAATTACCACCCCGTCGATATACTAATCAAGTACATATTTACGTAAAGAAAAAAATAGTGGACCGAAGATCTGCCTTATGTTGTATTCAGTTTGATGGGAAATAAAAATCCAATTGACTAGTGAATTACCCAATGGCTCATTTAAAAGGTCAATGACATAAAATATTTGTCTTCTTAGAATTGAATTCGGAAGTTAAATAATTCAGTATCTCCATTAGCACAATTTTAAAGCTGTCTGTGCCATCAAATATGCCTGTGTTAATAGTTTCTGATACACACAATTGCGATCATTAGTGTTTGTATCTTGATCTCGATGATTGTATTTTACCGTTCTTTATTACCTTTTTAGGTAGCTCACTGTCTTAACCAATAACTGCTAATTTGTATTTCCTTCGCAGATGCGTCACTATTACTACATATTTACTCTTATAATGATAAGATTAACGCTTTTGCTGTAGGTAAGTACAATAGTAAAGATCGTAAAACAAAATCATATTCGCCTACGAACGACCCGAATTGTTTTAGTGAAAACATGTCTGGCACAAGCAGTGTGTGCTTTATCATTCGCGATTGCAAACATCAGTAAAAGCTTGCGAATAGCTTCAGAAAGATTAAACAATTCACGAAACTGCACCATCGGGAAACTTGTTTATGTTACAACCAGTCGAGAATTTCAGATCCAATGTTAGACTACCGATATTGGTATCTACAGCACCAATATTACTATTCAGACACGTATCGGCTATTGAAACTTGATGGCTCGAAAAATCTTTCACATACTAACGAGTGGCTAATCGATTTAACGCAGCTATTTTTTTTGTTTGGCGACGGCATCAAAGACTCATACGACAGACGTAAATAAAATCATACATTTTACCGAAATTTTCGACATTACAATGACCTTGCATACCGCAGTTGGCTGCAATAATGTACTGCTTCCGAGCTCCTGAGCATTTTTGATACGCATTCTTGAAAACAAAGCTTACTCCGTGTTTGATGAACATGTTACTTTTGATTTATGATTTCCGTTTACTGTTTTAGGCTTTTAGTGTAATAAAACTCCTGCATACACAGATCACACCAGTGTTACTGAAGAAGTTCTGTTCATAATTTGTTACCATACACGGGACCCAATTTTCCTGTGCTTCACTCCGACATTGTTAATGTATATAAATGAAGATTCATATCGATTACATGCTATATAATATAATACATGAGCTATACAAGCATATTTGGGTGAGGTGATAATATCCATCCCATGCATATCAAACCAAAATCTCGACAAAATGGACTGAGGAATGGATTCAATGAACTTTTTCGTTTTTCTATTTACTCTTTCAGTTTTGTATACTAATTAGACATAGATTATGACTAATATCGACTATTGATGGATTGGCTAATGTTTAGTCGATTATAGTTGAAATGTTTATAATGATGAGTAGCATTAAATTGGTTTTAGTAGGTTATGCTTTTTTTAGCAGACCTTCGTAAGCTAATGTTATGGCATCATTGCACGTGTAGGATACTGAACTATCCTGTTGAGTTGAATGGTTTACATGGAATGTATTGACGCTTGCACTAGATGTTTTCTGAATTGAATTTTTTATCACTTCCACTTCTAATATCTCTTTGGCAAGCTATACTAAACGCTCTAAGCTAAGTTTTCATCATTTTAATATTATTAGCATATCTCAATGGCAAACTAAGTCGCATATTTGTCGAACGATAAGAAGGAGTGGTGCATAAGTAATAAGGTTGATTGGATTGATCGTACTTCACGTAAGGGTCATAGTTCAGCCGCCTTCGACACTTGCTCATAACATTTATAACGGATGCTTCTGTCAATAGCTAACAGTAGATTATCTTTATCGTTATCGATAAAATGGAACTACTGAGTGACAATATTAGAATGGCATGTCCTTATGCTGACTATGACTACCTTATAATATACTGATAAGTAACACAACTATCTACAGATGAAGTACGGTACGGTTAATTATAATATTACATTTAATTCATAATTACTAGTCAATTGTGATCTAAGAAATCTTGTTGACAATATTACATTTTTATACTATTTTCAGTTACAGCTATGGGGCCTTATCAAATAGAATATAAGATAGAAGTCACAGCTTTTTGCAACAGTGCAGAAACCTAATTTATCAGTGAAGTCAAAATACAACGACAAAGTTGAATGTGGCAACCATAAGATATTTTAAATTGCGCCATCTCACAATTGCTGACTCCTACAATATTTTGTCCGCGTAAATAAATTCTTGAATGCAAATTGCATGATAGAGATAAATGGCTTCTGCAAACGTTTACTACTATATGACTAAAATGAATTGTAAATAGGGATGAACAGTAGACGTATTCAATAAATTAACGTTATTTTTTGGAACAACTCAAACTTTCAACACGTGTCTAAGACGCAGAATTTACCAGGTAAATC
This sequence comes from Pseudoips prasinana, assembly GCA_951640165.1. NCBI lineage: Eukaryota > Metazoa > Arthropoda > Insecta > Lepidoptera > Nolidae > Pseudoips > Pseudoips prasinana. The sequence goes on from OX621245.1 coordinate 20,195,156, forward strand.
AAATACAACAGTAGACATTACAAAATAAATGATTTTCGTGGATGTTTCATCAATCCATCAATAAAGTTCTTGAAAAGTTGAAATAAAATACGTTTCAGTTATACATAATATTCCAATGCTTCAAAGTAATTTAGGTTGAGGCATTGACTGTGTGGCTGGTTAAGTTAAGAGCCATACGGCTTTCTTCGTTTTGTTAACCTATATCAAGGTACCTCTGACGCTACATTTCTATATCTCTATAGAAATCTGCCAACCGGGACTGCTGTCGTAGCCGTCAGGAGCAAGGAGCCAATATGTTCCTTGCCGGCGGCGAGGTGAAATGGTTGTGATCTGTAATTTTCGATTATTATGTAAATTGCTATCATGAAAATAAACAATTTCTTATACCTACAACTAAGTTATGTTCTCTTGTTACTAATAGTAACAAGAGAACATAATACATAATATTAGTATTACAACAGCGGATACTTCGACCTTGACGGCATCTTTATTAAGGAATTTTTTGTAGCGTAAGCCGATAGCGCCACTGACGAAATGTCTATTTTACAAATCAGTGTTTTCTAAAATCGTGTGATGATATATTATTAAATTATTGTTTCTATTATCGCTATGTTGCAGCCGTGCATTCGGCATAACGGTAATGAGGTTGATCGGATTGGTCGCGCGCCGACGACCACAGGTCACGGGTCGCGGGTCGCTCTCGTCTTAGTTTAACGCAGCCGTCTATTCATACATTGTCTTCTACTGCAATATATTTACTTATAAAAACAAGTTTGCCATCCATATATTATTCATCGTCTACGTAGTATTCAGATTTCAAACCCTTTGGTTTATCGCCAAGTAGTAAATTGCGATTCTTCTGGTGTTTCATTCCAACTTTTAAGAACGTTGTATTATTAGTGGTTACTTTAATCTTAATTTCCTTTTATTATCGTTTAAATAAGATTCACAAAAAAATTGTCAATGGACATCCTACTTACATACATCTCTATTCGATGTGCCGCAGCCCGCGATATATATGTATTTGTCTGTCAGCGTCTCAGAGTTATAAGCAGACACTAAAAAAATCCCGTCGTTTCGATTTATTCTTGATGTCATAACTGGATTAATTTTATTACTCATATTCAGTACACATATGCTAGTATTACATGAACTGACTGAGATTTTAGTTCTAGGAAATTGAGGATATTGTTTTAATTTTCCCGTTCCCCGTTACGTCATTTGAAGTTTTGAGAAATAGAACGTAAACTCTTGTGACTTATACGGTAAAGCTTGTTAAGTTACAGCGATGTGAAATGATTTGTTAGTCAATACACGTAACCGGTAGGTATTATTAACAATAAGTTATTGTCTTGTCTATAAATTAACTGTCCTTATGGATAGATCAGTTTATCTTTCTGCCATTATGGCTTCGGGACGTATAAAGCCATGTACAGATGATATTGATATTATTTATTTTATAACATTCCACGTAATGCGTGCCCTATTTTACCAACGTCTAAAGAGAATTGTTAATATAAATAAGACACTCGCAAAGCAACTATTCACTAAAGTAATTTAAATTCCATCGTTTTATGGATCATGTGAAAACAACAAGGCAATTTTAGTTTAATTGCGAAAGTAAATGTGACATTTAATTTCGTTTAAAACGCAATCAAATTAAAATAAAAACACTAGGAAGTTTGGTCAGTGTTCGTGTTCGTCAGCATTTGAGAGATTGCTTCTAAATAACCCAGATCGCAGAAGTTATATTACTGCAAAATTTTGGCTTTTAAGACACACTATTTAATTCATGCACATTTTATTTTAGACATTTTTTATTTGGCACAAGCTTGTATTAGTAAATACCTGGCATTCGACCGTCATGTTTTTATAAATAACAAAGGTAGTGATGGAACATTCATAAAACGGGTGGTTCAAACCTGTACAGCTTTCTAAAAACATATTGAAGATGTTTAACATAATAAATTATTGAAGTAAAATATTTGAATTATTCTAAAAGGTGTGAAAACGCGTCCGTTGTCTTTAAGTAACCGCAATGACGCGCGAGCGCAGAATTTCATATAGATTTTACGATTTGCGTAGGCATATAAGCGTGGTAACGTATATCCTCTATTCATAAATTCAACACATATGAAAATAAATTTATCAATATTAATATGTTACTTATGTAACCACAGACATAAACTTTAATTTTGTGATCAGTTTTTGACAGAAAAACGAGAAAAATGTATGTACCTAAGTAGCAAGATTAAATATATTTTCATTATTTCTGTTACGCGAACACGAGAATTGCTAGTCATTTGTATGTCAGTTTCTCGGCTATTATTGTAAAACATTGTTCAATTCGTTGAATTCGGTGCAGCTCTCATGAATATTTATTTTTAGACTGTTTTATACTGACAAACAAGTTTTACATGCTTCAAAAATACGCATTCCTCAATTCATTATTAGGCAAAAACAAATTGGCATTTTGCTGGGTATTAATAGGTACTCCCTGTACAAACCGCCCTGGGTTTGTATAGAAAAATAGCGATGTAATACTGCCGCGACTCGAAAGACCACGTCACCGGGGTAGTTTCGGTCTCGTTTACCGTCTGCCGTCTTATCAATTATGAGAGGTATTGAAAAGAGTGAGTATCTGTATTCGCGTAGATATACACTTTTATAATGTTTATATCTCTCGAGTAGTTCTCTCGTCACCAATGATATTCGCCACAGCAAGCAAAGCCTCGTTATGTATTGTAAACGAGCCTTCTAAAAATTTGCAAAATTTATTTGACTATTTAATGAGTCTGCAGAATGATGCAATCGATGATTTCATTGGTAATTAAAATTGTAGGTTTAGTACGTTTTATGAACTAAGCTTTAGAAACAATTCGCGCAACAGTGGAGGCCCTAGGCGACTGCGAGTATCGCACCGCCGCACGTCGTGACCAATCATTGTACGACAATTATGTTAGAATTATACCATCAATCAATTGCTGTGTACCGCCCTCCACACCCACCTGCATACTACACTCATCCGGAATTACTAATGATGGACAATCATTGGTCAATAGTTCACGTCTTTTGTTATTGTTGCTTATTGTACTACTATTGTGCTCTAACTGGGTTAAATTAATATCTTGTTTTTATTGTTTGCTTTTTTACCTGTTATTACTTTAAACTCAAACCTATCAAAATTTATAATTTGGCAGGTAAATAACACGCCTACCAACTCTGGGGAGGCGCTTTGCCGTTAAGCTAGAGAAGATACCTACTGGTAGATCAAATGAATGAGATTATGCTACGGACAGATAAATGTAGCTTTCTTCTTTCTTTAATTACCTGATAGTAAGCGGTTAATGTAGCCTTCGCCGCTTGGACCACACATCTGGACACCATAATAATCGTTCCCCATAGATGAATAATTATGTAGTTCGTTTTCTACAACTATAGGTACTGAAATATAACTTTATATCAAACCTACATGAAAGTTTGTAGTAAGTTCCTCGACCATCATTCTTAAAACAACTGTTTTTTTAGTTAATACAAATAAATATTTTCTTCAAATAACACCAAATATGTAACGTTGTGTTATGGTCTTAAATCCATCTAGTTATCTATCTTAAGGGCTATGCTGTTGTGAATGGATCATCTTCCATTCCTGCTATCTTCGGCAAGTATTTTGCATTATTGATATCACCCTAATTTCACCTTCGATCCATGTGAGTTATTTATGGTCTACTTCGACTTTTCATTCCCTCTACTTTTCCTTCCTTCCTTCTATTATGTTTCTTATGACAGTGTCACGGTGTATCAAGTGTCGTAACATATTTGCATTATACTCTCTAAGTTGTTTAGAATAGATTCAATCAAATAGTCGTAAAAACTTCATCCATTTTCCATATGGTGCATTAACACTGTCGGTCAATCTCGTAACCGAATGTTGGTCCATTATAAACCGTGAAAACTGATGGACCACAGCTGTACTGCCTTAAGTTGCTTTTATTGGAAGATACTTTCACATCGAAATTATGGTTAAAAACAGCGTAACATATTTGACTTACTTTTATAATTTTTTAGGGGTTTCCTTAAATGGTCGTACCAGTTAAGATGCACTAAAGTATTACAAGAAATATCCTTGTAATACTTTGACAATATGCATCATAAAATTGTACAATTGGCGGCCTTATTACTAAATGTAAACTCTTCCAGACAACCTATGCAGGGGCCTTTTTCATGGTGTGTGGTATCAGAAGAGTATTTGTATCCAAAATGATTTTAATCACCTATATTCAGTTATGGTCTTGTCCGCTTGGTATCTATACATATTGGTATATATATAGTATCAGTCAATGTCTTAACAATGTGAAATTCTTCTTTGCTTAATTTGTGTAACAGATTTTAAATAAAACTTGATTATTATGACTCATGTGTTAAATATGTTTACATAGAATGACACTCACACTTCGCTTTTATTGATTTTATTGTATGTTTTATCATGTAATGGTTTTTTTTTATAATTGCTATTTGTAGTCTCTGTATTTAGGCATTATTGATAAAATATTACCTTGATTACTTTAGGTTTACTTAACACTGTAGGTAACATATGTATACGCCGGATCTGAGTCTTCATTTGTGGTTAATTGATGACATTTTATGTTTAAATGGATCACTGTATGTAGTACACTTTCTAACAATATCATAATTAAGTTGCTTTTTTTCTGACATTTTACGATAAAATATTTTTTATTTATACAATGATATACAATTTTAATTTATTTTAAATGCAACACAATTTCGTTATATTTCAAGTGCTGCGTTTCGTCGTAATAACAGTTATCTATTTTATCTTTATTGAATTACAGTTACAGATATTAACACTTATTGAACTTAATAAGTGGTTACCGTTATAAGGGTGTTACAGTTCCATCAAGTGTAGTTCACCGACTGCGCTCAAAAGTTTTATACTTTATCTTAGTTGTCTCTGTCTGTTATATTTGAGGCTCTTTTGCCGTGACTGGGTTTTTGTTTGTTAATTATTCCGTATACCATGATGATTAATCAGGGTATATAGACTGACATATATTTTGGTACCTATGAGTCGGTGTAGATACTGGTCAACATATTAAAGTTAAGATTTAAATAACACAACACAAAACTCGTGAGCTCTCCACGACAATATTAGGACAACCCTAAAATGTACCCAAACCTAAAATGTAATCAAGACTGCTTTATATAACACATTCAAATTTAACAAAGTTTAACAAAGTTAGTAAACAAAGTTCAGGTAATAATTAAAGTATCATTGTGTCAGTATGAACATTTCTATCAAGCTTCTTGATATGTTACAAAGCGCAATGAATACGTTTGATATGCGAATGATGTGGAATAAACAAAACATTAGCATTTATAACGGGATGTCTAAACAATAGCTTTAAACACAGGTTTATGTAAACCTAGAATGATACAATTAAATATTAAAAAATCATGCCTTCGCTTGTTATCAAAAACCCGCGGTCCAGTTGTAAGCGAATAGGCGGTTGTATATTTTCCCAACCCCTTTGCAAATAGGCAAGCTTTCAAGGGATAAGCAACTTTCCGACTCTATTGTTCTCATTTCTTACTGTGAGCTTGTTACTTCGTTTCTCTGTCTCTTTCTGACGTGCGGAACTGAAGAGAATGGGAATACTTGTTAATGGTTTACGATATTTACTTACGTACATGGACTCACGACTCTTTCCCAGATTTGCATTTGTCGCGATCTTTGCACACCTCCTTTGCCTCGTTTACTGGCATTATATTCTTTATACATGCACGTCGGTTTAGGGTACTTTTGACCTGGCCTTTCTTGAGAACGTCACCGATTTGGTCAGAGAATGTTCTACGAGGTCTTCCCCTTCCGGTTCTACCATTCACACAGGCCAGGTATACTTCTTTTGTCAATCTTCTTTCATTCATCCTTGCTTACTTAGGATAATATTGAAAAATATGGTGAGGTACTAGATTTTATATACTTGTTATCTGTCATAAATAAAAGAAATTGGCCAGTATTAGGTCATGACAATATTTTTTGCATTGTTAGGGTACTATTTTAGCATTTCTAACGCCATGTTAACACAAACATGGCGTTTAAGCACACTGTTGGTGTTCCGCGTTAGGCACGATAATATCTTGTCCATAAGTATAGAATGTCATATGTTTTACATAATGTGATATTATTTATAAAGTGCTGTCACGTATCTATAGTAAGACATAAATAAGGCATGCTATACCTAACAAATTAATGAATATTATGAATAAATAGCGCAAGTAATTATGATAAGTTGATAAAAGGACTTAAGACTATTTAAATACAAGTGGCGCATAAAGGTTTTATAACTACCTATTTAAAATGATGTAAGAACCAACCTTACCAACTAGTAGGATCATAGATGTAATAAATAATAATTAAATATTAATTCAACGTAAATTTTGCGACTGGTTTTCGGTTTTATCACAGTTTTGTATATCGGATAGCCAATTCATTAATATCTTCAATTCATTTCTTTTACCTCCCTAAATTTCCGTAAGATCTATAATTATTGCAAAAATCATAAGGGTTAACTTATCTATACCTAATTTAAATTTAATTTCTTATCAGCCCGTTGGTAAACAGACCTCGCCCTTACCGCATTTGTGGTTCCCGATGCACGTGGTTTGCGGTACTCTACAAACGCTATCATTAGGGTACAAAGCCACTGCCTATTACGTACGTACACATTTCTAGTCAATGCACTATTGTGCCCAGTTAGGGTCAATGTCACTTTAATATATGTAAGTAAATATTTCCGGGTTACATTGGGTTAATTAATTGTGATCCAGTAAATGTCACTTGTTATTATTAAGTAAACGCTTGAAATCTAGGTGTCCGCGGTCGTCTGAGGTTTGATGACCGCGGCATTAGCCAAAGTAGGATTAAACTCTATAAAATATTATTCTGAAAAATTCATAACTAGAAAGAACCCAGCGTTTCTGGATGAAGTCAAAAATACTCTTAATTTGTTGAAACGAGTCTGTTTAAGAGCACAGACAAAAATAATTGTAAAATATAAACATGTTATGATATTATTAAGACATTTAATGGCCGATACTCCATTCGTTCCCAGTTTTCTTACTTAACCACAGATTTAATTTGCTAGTACAGGATTTCTTCTTAAAAACAATAGACATATTATCTCGACGGTGTTACATAACCCTTTTGCTACAATACCAACTAAAGGCAGACACCAATGTTTCATTGTTGTGTCTGTAATGTGTGCTGCCTATGATTGTAATTATTTTATTTGAGTATTACCAACATTTATTTATTAATACATAACATTTATATTATTTTACATTGAATCAATACAAGTAGCTTATAGTGATTTATGATTGTACAAACAAATTACTTTATTTGCATTTATTCCGATAAGAGTCGATAGTTCAACAGATAAAGCGGTGTTTGCGTTAATTCTCGTAATATGAGCAGAACTACAAGTATGTATATTTGTATTGAAGTAGAGGGTTGCGCGGACGCCGCGGGCTGGAATGCAATTGGTTAATGTTTATCGATTAGATAGATGCGCTTGCGGCGGGGCAGGCGTACGTTTCCCATAGCTTTTGTTTACAGTTGTACCTTGCTCTCCTATTTCCTTGTACGATTGGAATTCACATGGATAAGATTATTACTCAGTTAGTTCAACATAACGTAAGCATTTATAAACAACTGTTCAAACATTATATTTCATTAATAATTATATCATTGATTAAAATACATTCAAATATAATGAAGTAGTATGACCGTGAATAAACCTAGATGCTGGTATTTTAGTTACGTAGAAAATTAAATAATTACTTTCCTCATAAAAATATTACTAAAACTAAAAAAAAATGCAATAAAGTAAACACGGGCGCGTCGCCAACAATCACGACGCTATTTCGACGTCCGGCGATACTCTTCCCAGCATGTCTCCCATCACTAGGCAAATTGTCTTGCTCTTTTAAATGGACATAAACATACACGTGTCTGGGAAGGAGACGTTGACACTGAAAATTTGGCTCACTGTCTCTCGCCTTTAAGAATTAAATGTCTAACGTCCGTAATACAAACCAAACGTCCTAGTGTCTTAACTTGAAACTCTTAAGTTCACGAAAAGAGACTGATCACGTTAGAGCCCTTACTTTAAAATTAGTCCGAATACTTAACTCAGTATTAATTCTATTCTTCGTCCACTTATATAGATGGGTGGTCATTATTGTTGGTGTCATTCATTATGTTAGGTTTCTCCATTTGGCACAGTCTTTGACGTCTTCAGAGTCAATCGGTTTGCTCTTATCATTTATAACGACGTCTTTACGTCTATCTAATGGCTTATGCATAATAAATCAATCAGTGATCAATGTAATCGATTTTAATCAATTTCGACCAATATTTTATTATTTGTTAAAGTCTTCATGCTGCTGGATACATAAATATTTTCTACTAGATTTATTTTTCAAACATTTTAATCCATGTTATGTTAAGATGGGAATTTACTATAATGGTTGACATGCAAAGGAAGTGTCCTGAAGCCCACCATTTGCGGCTAACCACTAAATATCATCGGGACTACAATCCGCAGATCTATGTTATGTTATTCAGAAACCACGCTCGTCTAAACGGGATGGGCAGGCACCTACGTGTGTACGTCAATGAAAAGAAGCTTTCAAATCTTGTGGTTAAATGATAATTTCAATCATTTCAAGCTAGGTGGTCGGAATTAAACATTTTCATGTTTACTTTACTGAAATTTTAAAAGGCACGTGATGAAATGAGTTTTATGTTCACTTTCGTTTGTTTTGTATCCAAATCAACGTTATACCGTTCCATTATGAATAAACAAACAACAGGCTTAACATGTAGGTAAGGTAATCGGGGTTAACATTCGGCAGTTAAATCAGTCAGGTATTATTTGAATTCAGTTTCATCCACTTGGCTGGTTTTAAAAGATTTGTAGCACGATATGTGTCGGCATGCGAAACCTTTGCCCGTCTATTCTTCGAGTGATTTATAATTTGTCGTCTGTCGCTGTCGCATTCGCTGGACCGCAACGGGTAACGAATGCTGGCCCAGCCCGTTCAGGGCGGCTATTTCCGCGTCTCATATTTCTCATTAAAATACGTCGCAACATTATACATATTGTAATGAATCTATTGTCTCTACAAGAAAAATATGTCTACGGAACAGTGCTCAAGTTTATTTAAATGATAATCTGTTATGTTAAACTTTGCTAAATTACTATTAGTTTGCTACCGAAGCCGCGACATCACTTACTTTTCAGTGGTATCTAATCATTTTCAAGCAATTTGCACGCTGTCACGTATAACAATTTAGCATGCGACATGTGACGAATTTCTAACCTCGATTTTTATTTGCCGTGTTTATTTATTACGTATTCTAAACTACCGTTCGGTTCCCTGAAATATCCCTTTAGTAAAAAAAGCGCTAGTGTGAATCTCGTTGGTTGGCGCTGTGCCAAGTGGTCCATTTCTCAGCTTTACTCGTGGACGGTAGAATGATACTGGTTCACAGTTCATATACTGAACTGGCCGATGCTTTGAAGCTTACATATTGAGGTTAAACGTATGTACAACGTTCGTACCTAGACACAGGAAATATGGTTTATGTGTAACGAAGCGAGTAATTAATCCAACAGCTAATGGCATTAGTTGTAGTACATTTGGATTGGGTATTACGTATAATATTTCGTAATCTTAAACTTTAATGAATTTTGTAAGAAATTAGTGAAATTACAGTTTTAATGACAGTCGTTGCTAAACTTTTAGATACATTAGAATAATATTAGTCCCGAAACATAAAGACTATTGTCTGATAATCACGTGCCACGTGCATGCTAAACACTAAATGTTAATTATACTGTGTGTGTACTACCATATACTCATTAACAAAAATCTATTTCCTTATACACATTTAGTCGATTTAGGGTATTCTAATTTTCCTTATGTAGTGTAAATTTTATTGATGAAATTACAAAAAATAAGTTTCTTATATTTTACATATTATATCTTATATTTTACACTTAGATTGATGTTATATTTTTCTTCTTACAGTTCAACTTCGTCGGGAGGATCCTAGGTCCCAGAGGTATGACAGCAAAACAATTAGAACAAGAAACAGGATGCAAAATCATGGTTAGAGGAAAAGGTTCAATGAGGGATAAGAAGAAGGTAATGAAACAATTATGTATATAATATTATTATGGATGTATTAACTTTTAACACACTTATACTAAGGTAAGTAAACCATTATGTAGTTAATAATTCTAATGACTAACTTTTATATTCCATGCAGCATATCTTCGGAAATTAAATAAGGTTATTAATTTTAAAATATACTAAAGTGTATAGTATTGTAAGTTTAGAAAAGTATCAGATATAATATCAATCGCTGCCGTGGTTATAAGTAAAAACTAGAGAATCTACTCAAGCTTAGATCTGACCTAGACCCTTACTCTCTTCTCTGTTGTTCGGTGGAGCAGTAAAACCTAGGCTGACTGTAAACGAAATGTTAAAAGATAAACAAAAAAAGAATTGATCACTTTTTTTAAATAGGAGTACACTTTTTTCTTACATAATAACATGCATAAATAATAAATAAAACCTCCACAAAGTATCTCTGTTTTTTTAGAATTTTACATTAATACGCTATAAATAGCGTTAGCGTTTTAATGTACATACGCCAGCACATTCAGCTACCGCAATCTGTCAAATTTCTTTTATAGATTTTCAATTTATAACAAAAGCATAACGTTCACTTTCAATTGGAGAAATTTGACAGATTGTGGTAGTTTGATGTGCTGTTGTCTGTAGAAGAAATTTGACAGATTGTGGTAGTTTGATGTGTTTTAGGAATCATTGAATTTGCAAGGTATCTTTCATGCTTACTCTCGTCTCCATTTATATTCTCCATCGCCTTATTAGGCTACTCCTAAACTTGGTGTCGTTCTGAGATCACGGTTATTACTGTGGGCTGATTTCATTTGTTTTGATCCGAATATTGAGGCATAGCTTTCCATTGATTTCACTTCTTAGGAATAGTAATACTTAAACAAACGTATAAGGTTCTTCAATTTAGTTTGGGCTTGTGTGAAGTGCGCGGGCATTAATGTTCTGTTTCAATTCTGCACGTCCTTGAGAGACTGTACTATTTATATTCAGTACCATACTCCAACTATTGATAGTAGGTAATTGTTAAATATTATTTCGTATTGATATTCGATTTTGTTTGGTACATGAAGCATTAGCAATAAGTATTTCAGATACAGAGTAAATTTATGAGTTTAAGCATGCCTTTACCGCTTATAGCATTCATATACTTATTTGATTTACAATGTGCGGTAGAGGCTGACAAGAAAAATATTTATATATTAAAGAGAGTAATCTTGATTTTATTTTGTATCCTAGTATCACCTGATTCCTTTACTGAGCTAAATTAAATGAATGTCGTTATCTTCATAGGATAGGTAACATAAAAAGCTTATAGCCTAGTTGGTAGTGCTCCTGCCTACGAAGCTGGTGGTCCTGGGTTCGAATCCCGGTAAGTGCAAATATTTGTGTGATGAGCAGGAATATTTGTTTCTGAGTCATGGATGTTTCCTATGTATTTAAATATTTATCTATCTATATAAGTATGTATATCGTCGCCTGGTACCCATAGTACAAGCTTTGCTTAGTTTGGGGCTAGGATGATCTGTGTGACATTGTCCCTAGATATTATTAGCTATAGATATTATTTTTATATAAGTAAACTATTAACATTTCCCGTAGACTATTAATGACACTTGTATTTTTATAAAATTCCAATACATTTTTCGTAAATGCATTACGCCGGTTCACCACGAACCGTTAAATACTGCGTGAACCGAGGTTAATAAAACATTGAATGTTTGTTACGAATTTCAGGAGGACGCAAACAGAGGAAAGCCAAATTGGGAGCACTTGGCTGATGACCTACACGTCCTACTCACAGTAGAGGACACTGAAAACAGGGCGAAGATAAAGCTCGCAAGGGCTGTAGATGAAGTCAAACGCCTGCTTGTGCCTGTAAGTCTTTTAATATCTATGTCTTACTCACGATCCAATAAACTAATTTAGTAAATAACAATGCATAAAACTACGTACAAACTAAAACTATCATAATGTCTATCTATCTAATCTATGCCTTGTTTCTTTTCCTCTCTATGGTCTGCACCATGTATAGTATGTATTTTAAGTACACTCTTATAGAATATGTGTACAACTAAGATAAGAAATTGTGATATGTTTTAGAATGGGCCTTTCCTGATGCCATCTTCAAAATTAATAAGTAAAAGAGTGATAAACTATTATGCTTTGTTTTAGCTACTTTGTGCTAGCTGTTCTTGACTAGAATATTTGATACCCTAGAATTAACAATTATTCGTTTATGCAAATAGAGTTGCGTCTTTCTGTCTGACATCTATCTATTTGAATGAAGACCTTACTGTAATAAAGATAATTGTTCATAATTAAATAAATAAATGTATTAGACTGGTAAATATTATAAGTACATAGTGATCAATCCTTCATGTGAAAAACCGTGTAACTGTATCTCATGCCGCAGGTCTCAAGTTTCGAACGTTTGGCAACCAAATTTTATTATTTTTAAAATGTGTGCAAAGCCTGAACACAGCTAGCTAATAAAAAGTATTAAATTTAATATTCTCCAAAATTACTTTTCATTTGTCTTGTTTACAATGAGTCATTGTTTGTGTTTAAACTTGGTGCTTTGAACTACAGCCAGAAAGATTTTCACCAGATTTTTTTGTTGTGTTATACACGGTGTACGTATAATTTATTTAGATTATCAACTTTTTGACGTTTCTAGTCCTTTAGTATCGTAGTGGGTGTTGCCGACGTCGTAAAATTTGGTATAATGTGATATAGTAGATTAGTAGAATGATTCCACTATGTATTAGTAATATAAATAGTAGAATACAGAAAATATTGTGTACCTTTTTGATATTTAAGTTAATCATCACATTATAATTTGTCGCGCAGTTTAACAAATTGATGCAATCAATTCAAAATGTTACGTATTGATACACGGGACTTAACAACATTATCTTCAGAATATTGTTTTTTTAAAGACTGCACACTTTTCTACATCTAACGAAACAGTAAAACCTCACTTCTAGGAACAACTTCATAGTACTTACTTTGTAACCGTGCTGAAATGTTGGAAGATACCACGGATGAATATTATCTACTTAGATAAACTGGAGCAGGAAGTGCTTAATAGAAATGTTGGCATGAAACCTCAACGCCTTCGTCACATACTATATCAGTGACGTGTTTTCAAACTGGATGTTAAGCCAGTTATCTCAGTGTAATTAAAAAAACTAAGGCGTTCTCAGGGAATTAACTTCACCGATCCATAAGCTATAGTTGACCGCTAAGTGGTTTGATTTCTTACCGTCCCTCCGTTCGTATGTTATCCCTTATTAGGAGGGTGCATTATATTATTGATACGGGCTGAATTAATGTTCATTAGTCGTAAAAAAATGTCAGAGGTCTATTAAGCTGCTTGAAATACACTATCACAAAGATAACCACTGGTCACAGGAGAAAGTAGAACCATGATTGAAGATTTTGTCAAGTACACTTGTGAATATTTTATTAGAGGTTAAATACGCATCACTGGTCATAGTCATCAATACACATCACTGAAGCATATATCTGACATTAATGGTGCAGTAATGTACCCTGCGCTGAAATCAGAAAAATAAAAGAATCGTCATGTCATCCTTTACTTCTTTCGTACTCAGTTCAACGGTTCAATTGTCAAACTAAACGTTAAGTAATAAAGGTTTTATAGTTTCTACTACCGTGTCTTTGTTTGAAATTTAAACATAGTTTTTATTGCCATTTGGACCACTTCAATTGTTTTTGTGGATCCCGCCAACAGCTCTTATTACAATGTACACAGGTACATAAAAGGGGTACTAGTGAATGTGCCAAAACTGAGTCTTATAATGACATTTTCTTTACTACATATGGGCTGATTTAAAGACGTGTGAACTTACGTGTGACCGGCGTTAGCCGTGTAGTTTCCGGCTTATAAAGAATAACAGGGCCAACCCATACCATCCCATGCGTGTCGTAAAAGGAGACTAAGGGATACACCAGATAGTCGGGCAGCAGCGCCTTCTGTGTACTAACTACCACCTAACTGCGGTCGCCAACTTGCATGCCAAGCGCGGTGACTATGGCAAACCTCTCGAAATAGCAACGTTATAGAAACCTATTTTCCGCTGCTGTACGTAGGTCCAGCAGCGGAAAATATCAGGCTAATGATGTGAACTTACGCGAGTAACCATTCAGTCTTTTCCATGGGCAGAATTCATTATGGCTAGAACTAAGATTTTGTGTAGGTTCAATATAGTTTGAAGTAGGCACCTATATGGGCCACGATGGACTGGGCTTAACCCAGTCCATCGATACAAGAAATCTATTGTTTGTTTCCGCTGATGATCTGACGGGGGGATGCAAAGGTTCTCTGTGTTCTGATTCTTTTTCCATTTTGCTACGATATAGGCAACATTCTTGCGGGGGCCATTCCTGCTTTAAAAAGTTAGATCATAGTTCCATTGTTGATATATACTCTTTGAGAACATAAAGTCATTGTTCCACGTTCTAAGCTATCTCCGCATACATCTTGCTCCAGTGTTACGTTCATTGCCGTGAATTTAAGGTATCATGACGTCATCAACAATTGTGTTGGTACCGTTGCAAGGCTCGCGTTCATTAATTCTAATTAGCGTGCACTGGTTACTGACTTCATAGATACCTTTATAATTTTCCGTAGATCTTATGCCCCACTTTTACCAAATGGACTAGTAAAGTAAGGTCACCTGTATGATATTGCTGAGAATATTTATGGCGTTTCTCATACTTGTCATAGACTAGTATAAAATACCTTTCATTCAATTTGATACCTTAAGGGCGATTTCACAAATCACTTACAGAAAGGATGATTATGAGAAAGTAGATGACGTCTTCTTTTTCTTGTTTTCCTGAATATTAAAACCATCTGATAGGGAATTAATGAGTTATTAATATGGAATAAATCTCTGTATCCCAGGGTCCTTAAAAAACAAATAACACTCAGACTGAAAACAACTGTGCATGTGTTACACAAATACTGAACCAATGGAAAATCGAAAATAAAACAGTAAGGAGCCGAGATTGTAGTAAAACTGTAATACTCAATTAACGTAATTAAAAAAATGACTCGTATTACAAACCAAGAATAATGCAATAAGAAACCATTCACTCTTCAGTTATTTCTTACGTTTTCATCTTAGACTAGGAAGCTTCATTTAAGTCTGTCCATTTTAGGTGTTAAAGCCTCGGAGATATAGAAAGATGCATAATTTTTATTAATTATGAATAAAATTCTTGAAAATCTCGTTACAAACCCTTTCCCTTTCCCAAACTAGATTCACGCGATACGGGCCCGACAGGGTACCTAAAGTAAATATTTATTTCCATAAAAACATGGTCCAAATACAGATGATAAAATGAATAATGTTTCACATGATTTACTAAAATTGACAAACAAGTATTTTTATCGTATTTCAAAGTAACTATGTAGTATATATTGTACAGCAAATAATTGAAAAAACGCAAATTCTACAAAGAAGGAGAAAGTTCTTCACCACATTCCACTGTTTTGATGTAATTTCACAAGTGTCTGTAAACCTATTTTGATATTTCTTATTTAATATATTCAAAAGTCCTATATATTTTTTGGTGAAAGAAGTCGGTTTTTTTAACCAATAAATAATCTGTAATGTTTATGTCACATTACAAATGACAATGCTACTAATATTATAAATACGAAAGCTTGTGAGTATAGATTTATGGATGTTTGTTCCTCTTTCATGCACACGGACAGAACATCACATAGGCTATAATTTATAAAGTTTAACGCAGATGTAACTGCTACTAACATCATAATTTAAAGTTGGAACAAAAACGGCAAAAAGTGACAATATAAAAGAATATGCACTAACGTTTAGTTTTACACGTTTGACTCTGATTGAGACTGAACTTAGTACGTATCCTCAAAATATAATTATTCGCTCCATTTCGCAACAAAAGTTAAGTAATAAAACAATGATATTGTTGCTTACCAAAATATTGCTTTCTTATGAGTACTTATTGACATTGTATTCAAAGCAACCTCGATTTGAAATAGAATAGATAAGTTTACGTTCGTTGTAATTGCGTACGAACGGTACATCGTTGGTAATTATTTTGTTGATGTGAGTTTTCAACGGAACAGCGATGCCAAGTATATTTTCGGCTACAAAAATGACTTTCCTTCAATGTGGAATTGATTTACGATATTCTTTATAGCCAATTTGATGTAAAAAATATGGCTTCTATTTTGAACTTCTATAAATCCTATTCCGCTATGAAGCCATTTGTTTTCGTCTGTTAGAATTTAAACATACGATGCCGTATGTACAAATTCTAACAGACTAAAACAATCAGTCGATACACTTGAATATCCAAAATGGCTTTTACTGCTTGTGTAAGAAATAAAGATGGCCACGACTATTACATTTTATTTGAACAGCTTTTTATAGATTTATATAATTACGTTCCCATAATCAAGCAAAAATAGAAAGGCCAATATTAATAATACTTATTATGAGTATATACCCACCAATGGTGACACTTCGAAGTCAGTGCTGTACCTTGATTGATATACACACATCAGCACCGTCTAGGGATATTTTTGATTCACTTAATTTATCAAAATTTATTAATGATAACATACAACATATATATAATTATAAAGTTAATTTTTCAGATTACAGGTAAATAAAATCTTCGGACTTCGCGACCATTATGTAGCGTAGTTCTTTCGTTTTACTTATTTTTTTTCAAAATTAGAGTCGTTAAAAAGGTTTACAAAATAAGTTATCTTCAAAAGAATTTAAAACTGGCCAGTATTAGGTATTTCAGTGTAAGAACTTTATACAAAATATCCCTAAACGGTGTCGAAGTGTGTACAATCAGCAAAGTAAATCTCTATACCAGGCCTGTGTTTGCTTTCATCAAACATTTCTATGAAGTTGCCATTTGGAGGGATTTGCCCGTACTCACCGCATTTGGCGACCCCAGTTAGGTGGTAGTTAGTACACAGAAGGCGCTGTTGCCCCACTACCTGGTGTATCACTTAATCACCTTTTACGCCACCCACGGGATGATATCGAGTGACCCTATTATTCTTTCTTGGGTGGAAACCACATGGTTTATGGAACAGACACGGAAAAGAGATATGTATAGTGTGCGTATTAGAAATTAATTATCTCATAATAATATGTTTAAAATGGTGGAGAAAAATAAAATGAGAAAATCTGCTTCCCTGGGATTTCTACAAAACTGATATTGTTGGCATGTAAAGTCTAGTATGTCAGTAATGGGCTGCGTTATCATTATTATATTATATTCAAATTATTTTTTGCTTGCTACAGGTGTTGGTTAAGTTACTTGGTACAATTGATTTAGGTGTCGCCGTAACATTCCAAGATAAGGTGTACTATATAATTTTACTCATAAATAACTTAAAATAACAATAAAATATTATTAAGTCAGTTAAAATTACTTTTTTCTCCTCAACAGCAAGCTGACGGTGAAGATGAGCTGAAGAAGCGTCAACTGATGGAGTTGGCAATCATTAACGGCACATACCGCGATTCCAGCGCTAAAGCGGTTGTGCCTGTCAACGGTCAGTGCCTCATAAGTATGGTCGCATTCATGTTTTGTCACTAATACTACCCACTAAGATACATTAAGGTGCAATATTACCACTGGTTTCTATTTGATTTGTCACAACCGAATCTTTACCGTTCCATTTCTCACTATTGCAGAATCGCTCTATCGCGGCGGTCGCGCCTATTTTCTTATAGCTGCTGATTGTAAATTCCGTGTGTGTCAGGCCAGGCTTTTCAAGGGAAGCTGATCTAAATTATAAATGAAATTCGTTTCCCAGAGATCTTTAACGAGCGAAATTAAGAACGTCTACGAATTGACTTTGTTCTTCTAAGTTTAGTGCCCATCTAATAAATGGAAACAATTTTAACAATCACTATAAGATCAGAGTGAACATTAAATAATATAAAAAATTAAGTAACATGTTTAAAGTTGTGAGAACAAGATAGCACCTGCCATTCTAGGTCTTAACTAGTCTAATGTGTAAGATATGAACTTCGAGTCGAAGTAAAATGAACCGCGCAGAAGTCTGTATCAAATCAGTCCCCTGCATAACTCCCGAAATCAACGCGTGAACTAGTATTTTCTGCAAATTGTCTTCCAAATCCATTTAAGATTAATGTGTGACAAATAACTTATGAAACCTATACCTAACTATGGTAATACTGTAGCATTTAAATCGCTTCAGGTTTTCTGCGTGACTTTTGGGTGCAAGCGGTAAAGACTTTGGGATTGAAAGTTGCGTTCATTTTTAAATTGTTTCTAAGTTGTGTTTGTCCTTTGGATGAAAAGGAATGTGTTCACATTGTTCTGCATGAAAATTTATTGCATAATTATCATCGTGGGATTACTTCTACATCGGTTTGTTTGCTATCAATGTACATATATCTACATACTTCAATTACCATCATACATTTCTATTGTTGAACAGCATAAATTGTGTCTTTTGTTTGCGGATGTGAGTCATCTAGGCGACCGAGATGACTAACTTAATTGATTTGTGGCATGTTACGGTGGTTAACTAATAACAGGGGTGATTTCATTGAGCCAAGATATATTATCGTTAATTAAGGGCTATAGAAAACGTTTTGATCTTAGAAGAATTAGTTACGCTCGGCGAAATGGGTTTCCGTCATGGTTGTTTACGAATATAGCAATGATTATAAAGTTTGAACCAAGCTACGGTTCAGATTTTATCGAATTTATAAATCACTTCTTCATATTGTAGGTACCTCTTTTTATGCAAAATGGGTTTGCGCTTGACCACGATCTCACCTGATGGTAAGTGAAGATGTGGTCGAAGGTGGAGCGCACGTACCCATAAGATGCCTGTTCTTTCTAACCATAGACCTATAGAGGACCATAGACTCACTTCTAATTTTAATATTTGAGAACAAGTGAGGATTGGATGGACGTAATATGTAGATGTTTCCAGAACTTATTCCAGACTATTTGATCTCCGTAGGTACCTGTGATATTTTTACTCGAATTTATAGAAGTTATTTAATCCAATTATTTTGTGCCGTTAGTGAAGACACAAATGCTATCCTGCAGATACTATCACGCCTAGTAGGTATTTATTACTAATTAGGTCAAATAAAGCATGAAGTTAAAGACTCCTTCAAATTGAGATTTATTTTAAATACAGTTAGTTTGAATATTACCAAAAGATGGCATTTTATCATAGTTCTGTCTAATTACGAAGCATAACATGTACTCAACTTATGATAAAAATGTTTCGGTAACATATCACAGTGGTCACATAAGTTATTTGTAATAGAAATGTATGCATTATTGATGGTTACCAAAATTTAGTCTCTTAATGTAACCTAACCGAAATATACAACCCTCTTTAATGGTACCCGTGTATAAAATTCACATGTGATGCTATATACTTAGTCCTACTATTTCGCCGACCGTTTCCGTCTTCAAATATGTAACTAACAAATACCCAGTTTTAAATCAAAATACTCTTAAGATTATTTAAATCATGGGTGTGATTTATTTAAGTTGAAGTGTAATGCTAACTCAAAAGTTAGCAGTTGGGACAAATTCACAATATTTGCATTTTCTTGTGAGATCGCTTAAAAAAGGAATTGGTATCGATAGAAAACGTTGGGTAATTCACTCATCTGCTAATTTAAAATTGGTATTCCACTTTAGCTAAGTACCTATAGTCTCGTGGTGAGATTCCTACTAACGGGTTTATTCGGAGGCGACATAACTTACGATTGATACGATAAAGGGGACTCCACAGCGGACGAGGAATGGAGACGCGTGGCTGCTGCAGCGGCGGAGACTCAGCGACTGCTCGCCCCGGGTGGCGGGGTGGGGGGCGTGACTCTGCGCACACAGGCTCCTCTAGGGGCCCCACTGATACTGTCGCCGCGCATGTCGCAAGGCGCTCAGGCTGGTCTGCTGAATGGCACGAGTGCGCAGGCTGCCGCTGGGCTCCTCTCCCCCGGGGAACCCGCCCACCAACTCATCTACGCGTCACCGTACGACTACGCCAATTACGCGGCGCTCACCGCAGCCGCCAACCCGCTCCTGACAACGGAGTACGCCACTGCTGACCATACGGGTGGGTTGTTCGCCCGTTGATCTCATTCTGTAACGATGTTTGATAACTAATGCCGATATAAACGCGATAAGGATCGAATAACTATAAACGAATCAATAAATATATTTTATTATCGAGCGGTTACCCTATATATGTTGGTCTAGTGGTTAGTGACTCTGACTGCTAAGAGGTCGTGGGTTCGATTCCCATCCGGGACAAATATTTGTGTGATGAACATGATTATTTTTTCAGTGTCTGGGTGTAATTTATATAATATGTATGTATTTATAAATATATAAGTATGTTTATCAGTTGTCTGGTTGCCATAGTACAGGCTCTGCCTTGTTTGAGATCAGATGGCAGTCAGTTTATTTATTTATATAATAGTTATTATTTATAAAATAAATAAAAGAAGGTATTCTACGTGTATGGTTGGATAGGGGCTTTAAAAAAGTATATAATTACAGAGTTATCAAACATTGTTCAATTTTTACTAACGCTATACACACGGTACCGGGTTTTCTTCGACCGCTAGATTGAATATGTAATCAAAAGTCAGGTATATTAGGAATGTTAGATAGCAGTTTAAATATGAGGTAATTCTCTCAATTTTAATTATTAATATATACTTTTTATTAACATACGAACGAACAATATAACAGCATGTTTTTGCATAGACGTAGTCGAGAACGAAAACAATTACGAAGAAATTAGAACCAGTACTTTGAAGCCAGTTGTAAGAAAATGCTTTTAGTTAGCTGGCTAGCGACTTAGCGCACGTCAGCTTATACAAAAGTGCCAAAGTGGTATAAGATATCAATCCCTGCTGTAGTTAATATACAGCAGTAATTAAACTATATCAGAAACCTTACTAGCTTGAACAACTGAACAAAAAACATGGGTTGCCAGCCAATATTTGTAATAATACCCTTATTTTCTTCATCACATATATTTTTTAAATCCTTAAATAAATACTAATAACAAGTTACTAAGATATTATTTTTAAATTTAATACTAGACTTTATAATCACGTGATCACGTGTTTGACGGGCCTGTTGGCGTGGTTGGCAAATGCTTGCTTTTCACGCCAGAGGTCGTGGGTTCGATTCCCACCCAGGACAGATATTTGTGTACACGAACATGACATGTCTGTTTGTCCTAAGTCTGGGTGTGTTTATCTTTATAAGTATGCATTTACAAAAGAAGTGTAGTATATGTAGTATATCAGTTATCTGATTTCCATAGTACAGCCTCTGTTTAGTTATATCCCAGGATATTATAAGGGGCCAACCTACTCCAGTTGTTCAAGCTAAATGGGCTTTGTATAGAGATCATAATTGCAACAGGGCTGCTCAAAATTTACACGCGATATATGAAGTATATACACGCTAAGGCTATTTCCGAAAAATGTTTAGATTTCTGCTAGTTTTTACATAAATGTGACCAAATCTATGCTCTAGACGCTATGGTCTTTTCTATTTTCACTCAATGTCGCATGCTGTTTCCAACCAAGCCCTGAGTTAAGCTTGTGTCTATTAGATTAGTGAAGGTCGTATCAGAATATACCCATTAAAAAGCCTCACAATTAAATTACAAACACATTTAACCTAAGTCCTTAATCAAACAAAATTAATTGCAATTGTAATATAGCGAGACATTAAGATATCTTTGGTCTTAATTATAGTATAATTAATATTTTCATTTGGGGTCATGTATGCTATATTATTATTTCATATTAAAATCAATCAATACATTTTTGAAAATTACGGGTAACTGACATAATTAATCGGTCGCATTCGCACTGAAGATGACTTCCTTTAGAAGTCGAAACTGTTGGCAGAATCCAAAATACATTATTAATGTGTGTTAGGCGATTGGCCCACTTCCCCGCATGATGCAGCGTAGTGCGTGAGTGCCTGTCTAACGTTGCTGCTAAGTATCTCCGTTTGTATAGAAAACACGCACAGTCCAACACACTGACAATGCATCCACGCGCGTTCATGCAGATGCATGTTCTGTGTGTTGAACTGTGCGTGTTTTCTATAGAAACGGAGATACATACAAGCAACGTTAGAACATGCACTCACGCATTACGCTGCGTCATGCGGGGCAGTGTGCCAATCGCCTTACCCGATAATATTTTTCATTATGTTAGCTCCTCACGTCAGTTTTAATAAGAATACAATTCATTTTTACTACTTTGGTGAATTTGCGATCTAAATGGGTACATTCCTTTACGATCTTAAAACTTTATAAACGGTATAAAATCGATACAGAACAATCGAATAACGTTGCTACTAGTGGCTGCTAGATAACTAAATATAGAATATAAATTATCTAACAAGAGACCAAGCAGGCTCGTGATACACATTAACAAAACTAACGTACACTATTCTAACACATGGTGACGAGGTTTTGTTTGAATTGTGTGTGATATATATTATTTTAATGGGGTTTGCAGCGTCGAGATATCTGCTAGCTGGCTTTTGACATTGGCCGCAAACGCATCAGCCCATAAGATACGGCAGACTTCAAGCACCGTATCGCACTACGCATCAATATTACCGTCCTTGATATATATATAAAACATAATTCTTCTATTCACAACTCAGGACGACCTTACAGTCATAATAAAACGCCATGATCAAGTTATTGTATAAGATATGTTTTAAGTACGTTTAGTTTAGTGACTCATTATTTGTACCTACGATGTTATCGTCTTTAACTTTTACGAATATTGTTTTTTTTTGACGACTGTTTTGTACAGTTGCACACAAATTATAATTTTTGTTTTTACTTGACAGTCAAAGATATATTATCATTTTATTATAGTAACAGAATAATTTTATTATTTATTTAATTTAATATATATTGAAAGTATATTTTCATTTACAACAGTTGCCTCGTATTAGGGTTGATGGCAGTTAAATAATTGTTTTCAATAATATTTTAGTTTAGTGTAATCTAAACTGCCAATAGAACTCTATCTAAGTTACCGATGTTTAGAATACAAAGACATAGAGTTTTTATATATTAATTTTTGTTACTTATCTCTGATGATTTATTCTCGTATGGATTATTAGAATATTAATATCCATTTATAGTTCTTGTGATAACCCTTGCTTGTAACACAACTAATATAATTAACATTTATGTTAATAGAATTAAAGTTCACTAAGATTGGACTAAGATCTTCTTATGAATTAGTATCACTTATTCTAAAATCCCACTGTATGCATGTGGTTTATTTTTATCCTGTCTTATATTTCCAGAATGGATACTTGTGAATAACAAAATGAATTTCGTATTAACAGTAGATAATCTGAATCACGTTATGGATTACATAGATAATTCAGAGATTACAAGCAAAAGGGACCAAATACAAATTGATTTACGAAAACAACACATTTACATTTTTTTTATAACTTATTTTAACAACACTGACAACATTAATAATACGCACTTACATAACGAACAAAATATTGAACATTCTAGGCGGTTTTTTAAGTGTTTATATATTTATTATAACAATTACATTAGGGAAAGCATCTCCAATGTTATTGTTACAATTGTTATATCGTAACTTATTAATTTATTAGCCATATTATTATATTTATAAACATACCATAGGCTAAGTATTATTATTATCTTTAAAAGATTTCTAGTTAGGTTAGAAAAGAGTGAGCTTTATGAAAATATTATAAACCCGTATATTATTGACTAGGTTTATTATATCGCAGTTAACACTGTAGTCAATTTTGATCAAAACATGAAATTATCGAAGCCAGCCATTACCTGTACCTTGACCGGGCCTACGTATACCCGTTCGTTTAAATGTTTTATTTTGTTATATTTTCCAAAGCAATAAAATAGAATAGAATAATCTATAGGTCTAAGCATAATAGTAGAACTTAGTGTTACTGCCAAATGATGATATAATAATAAAAAAAATATATCTTAGTATTACCCAAACCACAGTGACGAGTATTTGGCAGTGATTACTAGATACTTTAGTAAACGTGAACATTTTTCTATTTCTATTTTATCGATGAGATTAAACTTCTTCGCAGCATTTAGATGAAAATATTTACACCCAATTCTATATAATCTATCAGCTTTAAATCTATCTGTATTCCAAATTCATTTCCAGTATTTTTTTTTCTTTGTGTTATGTATCATGAGCAAAGGTCTGGGTGCACCGTTCCGGGTGTTGGATGAAGCTTGTAATGTTGAGCGAAGACGCAGATGTTATATGTGTATGTGCCGCTAGGTATGGTGAGGAGGGCAGGGCGGCTGGCGCAGGTCAGGGAGCACCCTTACCAGCGCACTGCCTTACCGGCGCCCTAATGCCCATCAATACGCTCTCACGCCGCCATTTTGTTCACAAGGTGAGAAGCGCGTGCGCGCGCACCGCCAAGATAAATATGTTTGCTTGTTATTGAACAAATGTTGAAATTGCATTTTATAATTGAATCTCATAATTTTTCTTGTATGCAAGTTTTTTTTTATTATATTTTTCATGAAGTAAATTTTTCCATTTGACGTATTTGAGCAATCGTATTCGTCTTGAGTATGCGTGGGTGCCTTTGCTTTACTGTCTCTCTGTGTCACTATTTATATTTATTGTATTGTGTACTTATTAGTTATGTTCTTGAATAGTCTGTATGACGAGGCGTCATATCGCCCTTCATACCGGATCTGAGGTATATCTCCGCATAATTTGAAAACTGTGATTTTTATATTTCTTTTTTTTTATAGATATTTAGATCTGTTACATGTTGTGATGCGAGGCATTATCAGAGACATTCTATCTTTAAAAGTTGAACATCAGCGATACCAAATTATTTGTCTGTAGTTGTTTTCAATGCTGTTGTTGCAACGCTTGAAATCACAACATGTCTGCGGACACTAGTAATGTTTTCAGGAATAAATTATTATTATATTTTAGGGAAGAAGGATTGAAGTTACACTGTTATTTTTTTAAAGCTTGATGTAATCGATGTTGAATTATAAAGTAGTGGTCATATTGCCAAATAGTCCATGCAGGTGCTACAGTCCGGTTGTGAGATCCTTCTTTCCCGAGTCTCGCCCAGTATTAGTCAAAGGAAAGAGCATTCTCAGAATTTGTGCCATCGATCCAGTATTACATAATGCCCCTCCTTTGACTTGATATATTTTTCATAATCATCACAACTTTCTATTAGTCAATATAAGATTTTTTATATGAAATTTTTAAGCTAGTTGTTTTTATTTTTGCCTTAGGTATTATAATATTTGCTTTCTTATTTGAAAGCGGTTTATTATTAAGATATTTGCACTTGTGTCCTTGTGGATTTAAACGCCGAATTGGCGGATACGTATTTTCACGCTTTATATGAAATGATTTTAAGTCGAAATGCTACTCGTAATTTTATAAAAAAAATGGATGATGATAAGAGATAATGTTTTGTAAAGTATTGTTTCCGTTGTTGATTGTAAATAAATGCATTTTCTGAAGATATACACGCAATAAATTGTCTGAAATTTTAATTAAGCGTTTTTTTTTCATCAGTCGTTATGTCGCGTCGCGTTGTTAAAGTAATTATATCTATGTGTGTACATGTATATGTCGATAAAGTTGATGACGTGCAGACATTTTGGTCAATTGTAGCCTCACACAACTAACATGCAACTCCACAAGGCCAAGTTCCCGTTTGTTGACATAATAATAGTTATTAAGTGCACTATCATAACTGCTATTGTCACAACTTGCAGATTATTTGTAACTATGTATTTATATTATATGAGTCACTAACATGCAAATATGTAATGGCATAGATACGTAATAATCACAGACTAATTAACAAACTTTTTTTTATGAGAATGCCGCCACCTGCAGTTTATTATTGAAATCTTGCGATGTGTTGAATAACTTACATACTTGCATCTGGGTGCTATGGTTATACATAAGTGATAAATTTATTATGCTTGTTTGTCTGAGCAATGCTCGTCACATTAGTGCACGCCGCCTGCCGGCAATGTCTCGAGCATTGCTCATTTGGGAACTATTGGGCATTTAATCCTATATTTGTAGATTTATCATTTACATACTAAATTGACTTAACATTTTTCAACCATTAACTGCGTAAACTAATGAAGTACCCGTATAGTATTAACTGGGCCATAAGCAGAACACAAGTGTCGCGGCGCGAATGCCTGATAGCCTCCCCCTAATTTTTTTATTCAAATTTCTATTTGTTTATGACAAATTCCGCACACTAGTCATGTCAATCCGAGACCACAGTTTATCGCTTCTGTTGGATGGCTGCATGTTGCCGGTACCGACTATCTCTCTCGTACATCAATGCTCCATGACTCGTACTCTCTCGCACCGTGCGCGTCCCTCCCCCCGCGATTGTTCGGCTCCGGCATGCGGCAGCGCCACGCAAGCGACAAAGCGTGCCACTCGCGATTGGGGGTACTCGTGTAGTCGGACCATGACATTTCGATCGATACTAACATTCTGTTTTTCTCTCTTCTCGTTAACCCGGCTAGGTGAGTGCTAACGGCGCCGAGGAACTAACAGGAGTCGCGGCCGGCCGCCCCACGCCGGCCTCGTCGTCGCGTAACAAACTCATCGGAACATCGACCACCATGTAGCTATAGTTGTTGGGCCTTTCACGTTTAACATTATACTATGTATTATAATAGTCTAACTATTAACATTTTATATGCCTGTTATGTTTATAACATGATGAACTTTATTAACATTTTTATATAACTTTTTTATAAAATGGCACACGCCATCGACTATATTTACTATATTGTATCTTTTTGTACTTCTGTTGTCGCTTGATCGTGTTGTTGTTGAAGCACGAGTGTTGTTAGGCTACCTGGACATTTCACGGCGTTAAACGTGTACCACCTTTACAAATTATATAGATATTTATTTTTAAATTTAATCTTTAATGTTATAAACGTAGAGTATATTTTTGCAGAGCAGCACATTTAGCGCCGTCATTATACAAGATGATTTTAGTAAAAGAATATCGACTTCTAACTTTAAGCTTAATTCATGCAACAGTTATTATTTAATACATATGTAGTATTCAAAAACATTAACTAACCCGAATCACTTTGATCTCTTTTTGAAAACAATTTTCAAAAGTCTTAATTGTCCACTTGTATGAGTTACGCTTTGTTATGCGAAGTCATGATTTTTAACTTACTATCTCATCTAAAATTAGAAAAAATACTTTATTAGTCGAATGAGAATGTACTATAAAAAGTACGCACGCAATTTTTACGTTCACTGATCGTTCGCGACTCTCCACGGACAATGGCGCGACCGAGAAAAGGATGGCGTCATGCAACAGGGGAAAGTAAGTACCCACGATGCTAAAAATATAAATTGCTTTCTTATAATTTAATTGGACTGAGATCGGTATATAATCTAATATAGGTTGTCTTTTCATATACTCATCGACCTGTCATACCTTTGGCAATAATATGTTTCACATAACTATAAAACCAAAGACTAATATTTTATAGCTATTTTGACCACATCTCTGATGAAATTTATAAATCATGAATGTCTTCCTTTTGAGAGTCGTTTTTATTGGTCAATGAGTGTATGGATTCATTCTAATAAATAATATTTAAAGCATTGTATTTTACTTTTAGTGCTTAATATTTATAGTTAACTTTGGATATTTGTACATCCCATGTGCCTTAATCAAATGTACAATGTTCTTACCCTTTTGGTTCTATAGAAATTGTTATAATGCTAATTAATAGCTAAGTTAGAAGAGATTAAATTATTGTTAACTTTTCTAAATGTTAATTTTTATACATTTATCGTATTCAGTTTTGAATTATTGTGTATGTTGGCGCTGATGTTAGCACCGATAGTGGTTCTGTTAAATTTATCTCTACGCATATTAAATTTAAATATTCTACGTGCATTGTGACCCCACCGCTTGATACCACGTATACGGGATATGCACATACTATCGTTTCTCAACTCCTCCCTTGTAAATATATGCGCGGGCGCGTCCGTTCATTCTTACAGAGTTTAAAATGGTTGAGTTAACATTGCTAAATTAGTGGGATGGGGTTATATATGTGGTGGGTTCACAGTATACACATAAAATATGTAAAAGTAATAGGCGTTTTTAAAAGTAAGAGGAATACATCTTGTCGGTGTTAATTACAGCGTTAACGGTATAAATAAGAATATAATAATACCCAAATGTTTTAGTAACTGTAGTAGTTATACGTTAGTTGTGGCAACATTATTAATTTTATAAGTGCCTTCGTTACAATCTCTCGGGGAATCTCTAGGTTTCATAATATCTCATAAAATGTCAGAGATCTGGTTTAAATTTAATCAGGAAATGTAAGCAATAATAATAATCTCAAAGATTACACAAACAAAGTTACAAAAGTTTAATGTAACAAGGGCAATTGTGCGTCGTAAACTAGTAATTGTTGTATATATAAAGCTTACATATACAACGTATTTAAAAGCAATATTATAACAATAATGAAAGCGTTTAGTGCAATAGAGATGTTATAATTCTAAATAATATTTTATTAAAGTAATCTTAACGGCTTATATGTATGTTGGGGGAATATTTTTACAAGATTTTATAGAGATCTGATATTGAGATTATGCGGTAGGTGAAGTATATTATCACGATTGTTATCTGTGAAGATAATTATTTTTTTTTAGATTACGTCGTTTGTAAGTAAATTAGTATAGAGAAGCTAATTAGGTAACAAATTTTCTATCGTTTGTGTTAATTAGGTGCTTTTAAATCGGAATCGAATGTTTACAAAATTATCCTTCACAAAATTACAAGATGAAATAGGTATCTTTTTATTTCTCAGCAGTTAATTTATAAAGTGTCATTTAATTTCAAAAACAAATTGAAATTATCATCGATGTTGTTAACACTCCGTCCATGAATTATTTCATAAAATAAGTACTTAATTTTGTTGGTCTCTCACTCATGCATAGTTAAGTACGATGAATTTGAGATGATTTTCTCACCCAGCATGTGTTAACACGTAAAAATCATTAAAAATATACTCTGTGTTATAAAATTCTCAAGTCATCTTTTTTATATACTTAATATCAATTTATCTGCTTGACTGCATCTTACATAATCATTATTCCGAGGAGAAAATTTCCAAAAGGAAATGGATGGTAGATATTTTCAATAAAGTATATGAACACAAATCTAGAAAATAGAGTAAAAATCTCATTTCAATTATTTTCATGTGTCCTTTTGCTTCAGATTATGTGCAACTCGTAACATAGTAAAAATATAATAATAATAAAAATGTACTAGGAACTTATATTAAAAAAATGGTTAGATATGTATTTGATAAAAATCAAGCTGTTTTGTGCAAGTTTATTTACCGAACTCATTTTTCTATACATCATATAAAACAAGATAAGGTATTCTCTTTGACTCGTGCATACGATGCCGCTAAAACTAATTAGAATGGAAGTAGTAAAAAACCACAAAGAAAATAAGGATAGTAACTAAATTAAAAGTTGGCAGATGAAAATTATTAGTCAAAAATAATTTTGCAATATTTTTCAATCTGGCTTAATTTAATTATATTATAGAATCTTACTGAATTCAGTATTTTAATACTCAAAGGTACCTTTTTTATTGTAATTCATCATTTTAAGAAAATAATTTTGCATATTTTAAGTTTGTTTTCTCTTTGTAAGTACATGTAACTTCAATTTTAAATAAAAATATAAATAAACCAAAAGAAACATGATTGTGTGCAATAAAGAATAAGAATTGCGGCTCGTAGTGCACTGCAAGTCATTATGACTAACTCTATATTTTGTGATAAATGTAGCACTTTACTGTAGCACTCTCTGTCACACTCTAAATTACTATACATGTAAACATTTTTATTGTTTAATTCATTTTATAATATCACTTTTAGGCTTATAATGTTACGAGTTGTATGTATCAATAATGTGCAGAATAAGATTGTACTATAAGGAGCAGGTTTTTCTATTCGAACAAACAGTTTGAAACAGGTTTTTCTTTCATATTTTATATAGTTCGTACAAATCATACTAATACAAACAAGCATTTAAGATATAATCATAAAATGCAAACGCCATAACATCTCGAGAAATCAATTTCATGCTAACATGAAAATGTGTTATGAAATAGATGTGTTTAACGTACAAATAATTATATTGTCTGCTAACTAGAATTTACTGTGTTTCATAGACAATAACATTGTAATTTTGAAACATGCATAGTGCCATCAGCAGACCGGCTTAATACATGTCATTGTTTTTTTTTATATTAATTGTACTTACTATCAAGGCATATGTTAATCAAGTGCCTTAAATAAACTTGTACATATTTATTAAATCTTTCATTAAAGTATTAATATAGTGGAGAATAACAAATTCTAAAAATTGTTTTCCAAAAACAATATAATAGAGAATAAATAAACATAGTTAAGTGAGATTGTGCATATTATGTATGTTTTGATGTGTGTTTAAGATTGATTTGGTATTAGTAAATATTTAAAAAACGTATTTTTGTGTTTTGATCGCTTACCTAATATTAATAGATGCAGTGGTATAGACGTACTCAAAGCAAGATAATGTCAGAATAGGACTCCTACAATGATTACGTGTGGCGCAGCAGTTAAGACAGTTTGTGTCCAGGGTTCGATTCCCGCGCAGGCCAACTATTTGTGTGACCCAGTTCTGAGTCTGGGTGTACTTTGTGTCCGTCAATTATATGTTTCTAAAGTACCCAAAAAAGACACAGGCATTAATTTCCCTAGTGCGGGCGATGTCTTAAAAAATACTTTTTGGACGTTAATAAGATACACAACAGTCCAATTCCGATTTTATTCTTGTTATGAGTATAGAAAACCTTAACCTAATGAGATGAGAGCAAAATGAAGACACTCCTAGTCCAACGTTTTGTTCTAACTTTTACATCTGTGTTTATCGTCGTATATATGTAGGTATAGCTAAGTAATTTTTAGTACAGATTAATACTGTCAATAAAAAAAATGCTGGTTTAAGTAAGTGAATTTAAATTTTTGTCATCAACGCTCCCGAATAAAAAAAAGTGATATTAACTTTTTTCATCAACGCTCCCGAATCTATGTTTACAAATACAACCATATATGTAACCACATAAACTAAAAACCATGCTTTTATTTTAACATTGTTCTATTGAAAATGACATATTATTTGGTGTGCGAAATACTAATGTAAAATAAGCGACACGTTAGAAGCTGCCGACCAATTATGCGGCCTGTATTTTAATTTATAGATAAATTAGTGGTGAAAAAGATGGAATCGGCAGCATTACCTTAGTGTATTTTGAATTGTTATTTATTCTGTACAAAAATATTGTAAGTTATGCTATACAACTAACAAACTTGAGAAGGCTCTCTGTTTATAGGTACCTACTATACTACGATGATGTTCCTACACATTACCGTGGCTTCTGATAGCAAGATTGGAATAATTGAATAAAGAAAAATAAATGTTTAGTTTATGGTTAGGTACTATCATAAACTATGCGTGAACATTTTTCAGGTTAAACATTAAATGACATCATAGATCAAAGATAATACCTACAGGTAATTCTTAGTAGACGTAGGCAATCAGTTGAATTGACGGTCCCTTAGATTATGCAATTTTTTTGAATAGATAATGTATGCATCTATTGTCATATTTAATTAGGGAAAAATTATACCTTAGCCAAACTGATAAATTTAATTACCTTGTTTTCGTTTAATTTATCAGGCTTTTGCCATGAGCTTTTACTGGATGCGACCCAGGGCATTAGCTGAGTGATGTCAGCCAACTAGCCAACTACTATATTGGTATTGCTTTTCTTCAATTTATTTTTCTGAACGCGACAAGCGCTGGCGCCATCTACACTGTGCCTAGTGTAACATGTGGCTACTATCTGTCATAGTACTCCGTCGCGTCGTAGACGGGTCGTAGCGGAACTTCGTTAGACTCTTGTTGGATGGGGCCGTACAGCATTAACTGCCACTAAAGTTCTCTACAACTAGTTTCCAACGTAGATGGCGCTGTTCTATAGTTATAAACATTTTCTAAAATATTAGAAAAATTGCAAAAATGTTCTAACTTATTAAATTTTTAACCGTGTTTTTTTTCAAATCCACCCATGTTATCATACGTTATGAAACTACTGCAAAATTATTAATGTTATTACCTACCTACTAGGTTTAGAGAAAAAATTATTCGCAATTATTATCAAACGAATAAGAATACTCGTAAGTATTCAAACAAATCAGATGCTGAACAACTTGGGCCACCTCAGTTTTAGTAGTGTTCATTAGTTTTAGACAAAATTGATCAAAACTACAGCTTTAGTAGGTAGTAGGTTCATTTATTTCTTTAACTTTAATTAGTACTATAAATGTGCCATAAAAATTAAAATAAGATGTATCTAAATATGTTTAGATTATGGCATCCAAATATTAATGGACACTAAATACATGAAATTACAAGATGAATATAAAAAAAATAACAAATTTAAAATAAAATATAAAATGAAGTGGGACACAACAAAACAACACTATGGGAATTAAACTATTTAAGTAACAAACATTTATCACAATACAAGATCTAAGTAGCTATTGAAGTTATATATTTTTTATCTACTTATTGTATAATATCTACCTTATACACATCTCATTTATCTAATTACAATCATCAAGCTTTTTAAATAACTGATCAGCAAACCCAATGAATATATGAATGAAAAATTTAAAACCTCATTTTAGTAGGTATTAAGGGCTAGTAGTAATATTTTGCTGATCAGTTGTTTAAAAAGGTTATTACGAAAATTATGCATATTCTCGCTATTTTTAATTTCATCAGGGAACTCAGTTATTTAAAAAGCTTGATGATTGTAATTAGATAAATGAGATGTGTATAAGGTAGATATTATACAATAATTAGATAAAAAATATATAAGAAACCTTGCAGATGCAAGGTTCAAATTTATCCCGACGAAAACTAAATTTACGACTAACATGATGTCAAACATCTTATCCGGTCTTCAAAACAAAAAAACAACTATCTAAAACAGCTTATCTGAGTAACAAGAAATAAATATTAAACAAAAAGTGGGTGGGTGATTTTTGATGACCAGTGTATTTTATTATCGTCCGTTTGCGGGCTAAAAAAATCCTCGTTCCGTAAATAAAATAAAGACATTGAACCGTGGATCACGAAATCTAAATGCTTGGTTTTAGATTAAAACGAATATCATATTGTGTAGGTGTGTAAAGGGGGTATGCATAATTCTTGGAGTCAATTCGCTAATAAATGAATAAAATAGGTTTTACAGGCTACGTGAATAAAAACCTTCTTATTCTTTATTTTTTTATTAACAAATTTACTTCAGAAACTACTATATGATTATGCTGCAAGAGACAACAACATCATCATTTTTATTAAAGACAATTATGATTACAAAGTATTAAATGGAAGTAAAATTAGGCAATTTTCTGTATGTGTGTGAATTGAGTAAGCACCCTAAATAAAATTAATTATATTTCGTCGCTTCATTCTTCAGATACAATTAACAAGGTAGTTCCTTTATCCTACAGGCACTATTCGCACGTTTAGAGAATCGATATTTAATCGATAACTCTTTTTTTTTTTTTTTTGTCTATGGTTTATTACACCTCCGTGCCGCGCTGTCACTTGTCAACTCATTCTTTTTCCGAGCGAGGCAACGTTCGCACGTGCCTAGCAAAGTGTACAATATAATAGTCGGACTCCATCTTGTTTCCGTTATGCCGAAAAGGAAAAATGAAGAAAAGATTCGACGATATCGACGCAAGCTTCAAAAACTTGAAACAAAACAGCGCAAATACAATAGGATTGTATACTCGTCAGAACAATCTGACCAATCAGGTTAGTACCTACTTAACAAATATTTAGTGATTTAAACAGTTGTATTGTTTGTTTCTTACGCCTGGAGGTTGACCGAGTGTCATCACGAAGGTAATTCTCACCCCTAGAGGTTAACCGTGTGTTAACACGTGGGAGTATTGAAATCATTCGTAGAATGTACTTTTATTATGTAATGCCGGGAGGTGGATCGTGTATCCTCACGAAGGCAGTATTATTACATAATTTATCGGCCAATAGGGGAGTACTGGGCATTCTAGATCACTTTCTATTTGCCCGAATACTGTATAAAAATCTACCCTCATTAACATGTTGTTCTTGTCTGTCTCTCAGACAACGAGAATGTCGAACCTGATCCAGAGTCATGGAAATCTATAAATCAGGGCGACATTGTTAATAATCAAGACGAAGATGCTGAGAATGGCGATGAACCAACCTCAATGCAGACCTCGGAACCGGCCGCCCCTGAGTTGGACCCTGACATTCTTTCGGCCTTAGGGGATACCTGTGTGGACGCCCCCAAATTTGGCCCAAAAATTAATGAGAATCTTTCACGCCTGTGGCTACCCTTATTAAAAAAGGGTTTAAATAAAGATTCCAAAGAAAAACTAAATAAGGAGTACCTAATCCCCGAAAATTGTTTATTATTGCAAGCGCCAAAACTAAACCCTGAAATTTTAGCGGCTGTCGCTGACAGCACGCGTATTCGGGACCAAAGGATAGAGGCGGTACAACAGCAGTTAGGCCAGGGTATAGCTGCTCTCAATAAAGGCTTAGAATTGCTTATAGATGATGGTAAAGACCGGCTTCAAGCCATAAAGTTTTTAAGCGATAGCTGTCGCATATTATGCGATCTACATTACTCAGAAACGGAAGCCAGAAAAAAGCTGATTACGCCTGGTTTGGACAAGGGGTTCTTAAACATCGTGCAGGAGGTGGATCGCGACGACTTGCTTTTCGGAAATAAACTTTCCGAAAAAATAAAAGCTACGAAAGCGATCGAAAAACAAAGCTTACAGATAAAGAAGCTTCCTGCAAACCCTAAGATACCATCGGCGTCTACGTCCACATCTACAAACCATCAGCAATATCGGCCATCGACGAGCCGCTCCCACCAGCAGGGAAACTGGACGGGCCCTCCTCGCTTTCCTTCGTACAGAGGGGGGAGGGGAGGGCAGAGAGGCAGGAATGTTCCAACGGGTCGGAGGCCTCAATCAGTGGTACCAGTCCAACAAAAACAACATGCCCAGAGCAAGCAACAGCGTGCAACGCTTCAGTAGTAAAGGTACACGCAGGAAGGATCCAACATTATTACAAATGTTGGCTTCTTATTACTAATAATCCCGAAATACTTAAGTGGGTCGCAGATGGTTGTCGTATACCATTTTGCAAGAAAGTAAAACAAATTTGTACCCCAACGAACTTGCTCTCACGTACTGATAGTGCGGATATGTTAGAGTCAATTAATAAATTACTAAACCTCGGGGCTATATCCCCATGCAGAAGATCTAAAAATGACTTCTATTCTAGTATATTTTTAGCTCCTAAGCCCAATGGGGCAAAAAGATTTATATTGAATCTTAAGGCCTTAAATAAATTTATTTATACAACCCATTTCAAAATGGAAGACCATAGAACCGCGGCTCGATTAGTACCTACAGCCGGTTTCATGGCAAACATAGACTTAAAAGAGGCCTACCTTTTAATACCTATAGTTAAAGCACATAGAAAATACTTACGTTTTGAATTTGACGGTATTTTTTACCAATTTAATGCTATGCCTTACGGCCTGTCCATAGCGCCTTGGATTTTTACAAAATTAATGAAAGAAGTCATGAACTATTTGCGTAATCAGGGTTATATATCGGTTATTTATCTAGATGATATTTTGTGTATAGGCAACACATATAAAGAATGCAGAGACAATGTAAAAAAAACTATTGATCTGCTTCAATGTCTCGGTTTCGTCATTAATTATAATAAGAGTAACCTCTAACCTCAACAGATCTGTAGGTTTCTAGGTTTCGTTTATAACACAATAGATATGTCGTTAAGTCTACCAGAAGAAAAACGTATGGGTATTTTACATTTAGTTAATAAATTTATCAAACTACCCACATGCTCTATTAGAGAACTATCACATTTCATTGGAGTGCTTACTGCTGCTTGCCCAGCAGTTAATTATGGTTGGCTATATACTAAAACCTTAGAACGCCAGAAGTACTTAGCGCTTAAAAATATGGAGACTTTGAAGCTAAAATTAAACTAACAGACCTTATCTTACCTGATTTACATTGGTGGAGACAAAACATATTTTCTACTAAAAACCCTTTAAGAGCAGACAAAACTTTTGCATTAGAAATTTTTACCGATGCGTCAAAAACCGGTTGGGGAGCCTTTTCCGATGGAAAACGAGCAAGCGGAAGATGGAAAATTGATGAATCATCTTTTCACATCAATCGTTTGGAATTATTGGCTGTTTTTCTAGGATTAAAATGCTTTGCCAGCACACATTCTAATTGCTCAATTTTGATACGCGTTGACAATACAACGGCATTATGCTATATAAATCGCATGGGTGGGATTAGGTTTCCTCATTTAAATAATTTGGCGAAAGAAATCTGGCAATGGTGTGAGATGAGAAAGATTTCTTTGTTGGCATCATATATCAATACACGTGAAAATATAGAAGCTGATCAAGAATCACGTAAAACCAATGAGGATATAGAATGGGAACTATCAAACTGGGCATTCCAAAAGATAGTTCAAACTTTGGGTGCACCACAAATAGACCTATTTGCATCCCGGACTAATGCCAAATGCCGCCAATATGTTTCGTGGAAACCAGATCCCGACGCAATTTTAATTGACGCTTTCACAATTAGCTGGCATTCTGTTTTTATCTACGCATTTCCACCTTTCGCTTTAATTCTTAAATGCTTGAGAAAAATCATCACCGAGAGAGCTACTGGTATTCTGATCTTCCCGTACTGGCCAGGGCAAGCTTGGTTCCCTCTTCTCAAAAGAATGGTCATTTCTGATATTGTTATCCTTGGACCTAAATGGGATCTTGCGTTCAAATTACAGATCGTGTCACCGGCTCCATCGAAACCTTTCCCTGGGGGCCGCGACGCTCTCCGGGAAGCATTTATTAGAATAAATACCCCCGAAATAGCACTGGATCTGATGCTGTCTTCAATCTCGGACAACACAATGAAGCAATATTCAGTCACCTACAAATTGTGGTGGTCATTTTGCTCAGAAAACTCGGTCAATACTTATGAAGCTCCACTTTCAGCAGTGATAACATTCCTTGTTGAACTCTTTAATAAAGGTGCCTCCTATGGTACCCTTAACAGCCATCGTTCTGCCCTATCGTTATTTCTCGGAAATAATGTAGGAGAAGACGAACGTATTAAACGTCTATTAAAAGCCTTTTATCGACAAAGACCATCCCATCCCAAGTACACCGCGACATGGGATCCAAAAATTGTACTAGACCATTTGTCCACATGGTACCCCAATGGCGATCTAAGCTTGGCTAAACTCACAAAAAAATTAGCAATATTGTTGGCCCTATGTACATCTCACAGAGTTCAAACATTATCACTTATAAAGGTCACTAACATTAATAAGGCCCCCTTAGGTTTAAAGATCTCAATATCCGACATAATTAAGACCTCAGGACCTAACCGTGAACAAGCTGTCCTCTTTTTACCCTATTTCGTGGACAACCCAAGCATATGCCCCGCGAAGACCCTAGAAGATTATCTTTTGGCCACAACAGCATTACGAACCGAAGGTACCGATAATATGTTTTTAAGCTATAGGAAACCTTTTAAAAAGGTATCTTCGCAAACGATAAGTAGGTGGTTAAAGCAGACTCTTGCAGAGAGTGGCGTTGACGTCTCTGTATTCAGTGCACATAGCACTCGTCACGCCTCCACGCCAGCTCGTCCTTAACGTTTGTTCGATTTTATAACCGTCCCGTTACAGACGAAGGATTATTTGCTCGATCTGTTTGTGGGATTAGTAAGGTGATAAATTAAACATAAATTATTATTTTCTTATAATTTTTGTTTCAACTAGACGCTAGTTCATAATGATACAAATATTTAGAAATGATCTCCTATGTTCTTCCTTTTTAAGTTATTAATTGATTACTTAAGAAAAATTAATCATAATTTGTGTTATAACCAAATAAAAATTTATTATAACTACTTTTAAGTTTTTTACTATAAAACAATGTTTTACTGTGGGTAACACACAATCTCTGAACATCTACCTTGTTAATTGTATCTGAAGAATGAAGCGACGAAATATAATATACGATCAAATGAACTTCAAGTGAAGTTCGATCATTATTATATGAGTCGCTTCATTCGAAGATACAAGGATCCCACCCACCCACAACCAAAGTAAAAAACTTTGTGTTATCTCTAAACAAAAATGAGTTGACAAGTGACAGCGCGGCACGGAGGTGTAATAAACCATAGACAAAAAAAAAAAAGAGTTATCGATTAAATATCGATTCTCTAAACGTGCGAATAGTGCCTGTAGGATAAAGTAACTACCTTGTTAATTGTATCTTCGAATGAAGCGACTCATATAATAATGATCGAACTTCACTTGAAGTTCATTTGATCGTATATAATATATACTAGTCATTTAGTAAAAGGTGTGAAACAATTGTAAAAACAATCTTACAATTTGTAAAAAGATAAAACATGAGATATATCAGTTAATGAATGCTCACTCAGTTCGCACATACGACCACCCTGAATCTCAGAACGTATGAAGATTTCATGTAAGATTTATGTACTACTCTTTAGTAAAACCTTTATAAAGTTGTCGTTTTAGATATCAATCGCCAAGGGCCGTATAAAAAAAATTACAAATACTTTCATATGCTCACTCAATTCACACACTTTGAAAGGACCCGATTTCTTATGAACAAACCATAATTTCATTTTGTTATAAATCTTGTTTTATTAAAAGGTATACACGTGATTTTGTAAAATACAAAGCGAACCATAAATGTAGCACGTTTTGTAATAGTTAATTAATATAAGTGCTCACTCAATCCACACAATTCTGAAAAGTTATAAACGTTAATATCTTTGAATTTATAAGGATTAGAAAGCTATAAATTGCGCTAATTTTAGTAAAGAAAAGTTACTAAAGATTTGCCATTTTACATTTAGTACTCTCAGTTTACTCTAAAAGATATTCAACTGTTTGTGTTTCAATGAAAATCTGCCATACTGTGGGGTTGTCACGCAGGACATTTTTGCTGAACTAAAATTTTATTTATTTTATAATGACCTTTATCTACGAGGTCAGCAGTAGGACCTAACATGGGATGTTACAGTAAGGTCAATGATATACGAATTTGATTGAAACCATTTATTTACATAATGTAGTTTAATTAAAAAAATTACAAATTTAGATTTTTGGGTTAACAATCGTTGTCGATCAGGATGTAGCTTAAAGAGTGCAACAGAATATTTTGATCAGTACTTTCGTGGATATTAGTACAGTTGTCGTCGTAGCAAAAATATTTCTCGTTTGATAAATAATGACTCTTATAATGACCAATGCCTGTTAAATCTAAAGGTGCTACGAATTCGACCGCACCAATACTTCTATACAATTTATTTTTAAGTACAATTGTACGGGGCACTTTACTTAGCGCTACTGCGTTGGTGCCATTTAAATCAAAAGAAATCACATTTGAAATGATATAATAACTAGTTGCTACTCCCTCACATGACGCACATTTTGATTCACCTTCCGACAAAGAAATAGCTGTTTCTAATAGGCTGATATCAAAAATATTAATCATATCTATATTTAAAGGTAAGAACACGTTATTTCTCTTAATTACGTTTGCTGAACACAATACATTGGTACACGTTTTTGTAAAAATTGAGCTAGTGAAATAATCCAGAAGGAAATGTTCATAGATACGAGCAACATTACAGGCGACATCGTAAGTGCTAGAATTAGTGGTTATTGGCTTTTGAACATATTTTATAATTATTTTTGCTCTTAAGCTATTTAAATCATCATCTTTGAAATTGGTGTCACTTAGACATTTTACATAATGCGGAATAGATTCATTTTCATCAAAAGTATCTATAATATTTCTAAATTTTTCGTTTTCGTTATACTCGATACCAAACAAATACATAACAGAATCAAAGGCACAGGTGTTTAATAGATTTACATATTCACCGTTGATATAAACAGATGAACATAAATTGCCATTTCTTATGTATTTTACCGTCGTGTTTGGTTTTGATCTACTAATTTTACCTTCTCCTTTCCAGTTCTCGACATAAGAGGGTTGATCCGAAAAAATGGAATCTTCAGTAATAGAGCGCCTGTAAACCGTCTTATAAATTTTCTGCTTTTTAGGATTTAATAGTTTTACTCTTTTCATCGATTTCCGTTTAGGATTAATTTTAGTTATAATATCTTGATCTAGGGCGCATAATGCAGATTTCATTTCCCCTTCCAAATATTCCGCATATAGCTTATAGAACTCATCAATTCTATATCTTTTAAATTTTGTTTTAAATACAAGATGTTTTAAAGTTTTAAAATAACTTTCTATTCCTGAAGAGGACGGTGCTTTATTTTCAGATTCAAAAAGAAATCTCAATAAATTAGACCACAAAGGTAGTTTCATTAATATTCTTTTAAAAGTAGGAATAAATGGCGGATAGTAATAAGCATTTTTGTTAATATCTAGAGCTGGATTTAGTTTTTTAGTTTCTTCGACAATACTGTTAAACCAATCCATGAATTCTAAGCCTTCGTTATTATTTGGGTCATCAAATTCATTATTTTTATCAATGTTTTTGCTATCTGAATTTAATCCATCAAGTGTAACGTCGTGTAATAATTGATCTACCTTAGATTTTAGTGTTGGATAATCACCTATCTCACCATCATATTGACCAAGGCAAAGTTTTCCAACATCGTGAATAAACTCTTTCGCCAGATTATAATTTTCGCATCGTTTTAAAAATATTATACAACGTATATAAAAATATTTGACATCTAAAGAAACATTTGTTTTAAAGCAATTTAAATTATGTAATGTCTTAATAAAATGACTTGTATCAAGTCTGATAAACGCCTATGGTTTTTCTGAAGTACTACCCTCTAAAACTGAAAATAAATGTCTTATATAGGTTTTTGTAGTACAATATAACGCAAAAGCTTGAATACATGCAGATACCAAAGCCGATGAGTCATCAGTAATAATTTCATCGGGTGGAGTATCAACATAAGATAACCACTTTTTTAACCAAAGTGATATCGAGTTTTCTGAATGAGAATCAGTGACCATTTGGAAAATTGGTACAGATTTAAGTTTATCATCGGCTGTTAAAAGTCCTACATATAAAAATAATCTTTTCGTGGCAGTAGTACGATCTGGCAAATATATATTTTCAAAAAATGAGCCAGTCGCGTCAATGGTAATTGTCACTTTTTTGAATTTCTTTTGGTAATTATTGTAATAATGAATTTGACTATCACTCCAAAAACATAAACGAAAATCTGGGAATATATTGAAATCACGAATATTATTTATATTATTACGATATGAATTTTTAGCTATAATAAACAACGATAAAATAGGATTTGCATGTGGTAAATGTTCATGTCTTGCTTCAGACTTAATCTTTCTTAAAGCCGAAAGGGAAGGCAGAACAGGTGGAGATATACGGTCAGTATCAGTCACAAGAGCTGAAGTCAGTTCATTGTGTACTTTAATAGCAGACTTATGGCTTAGGTCTTTAGCTATTTGTTTTCTTCGGTACGGGGTAAGCTTAGATTTTTTTTTAGGATTGTGTTCAAACGTCTTATCAAAATTATATACCTTACAGATGAATTCCATGATTTTTTCAGTTCTTTTAGAACTTGATATACGAATTTCAGCTTTGCACTGGGAACATTTACCGATTAAAGAAATTAAATCACTAATTTTGTGTTTTTTAATAGTCCAAGTGCACGGTAGTTTTGTGTGAATCCATATTTTTTCCTTGATTAAACTGCTCCACTTAAACTTTGGCAGCGTTTTATAATTAAAGAAACTCAAAGTACTGCTTCTTCTCCTAGAGGCACTTATAGGCATAATTTTTTTCCAATCGTAAATATCGAGATAGAAAGAAAATGTTTGGCATTCATCATCACTCACAACAACACTGCTGTTCTCTTTTTCCGACGATGACGACTGTAATAGTGGAGTCGCACAGCCTGAATCGGATATTGGCACCTCATTTGAAATTGTTGCGTTCGAAGTTTCGTCGTTCAAAGTAAATATACGGCTTCTATGACGATGCAGTGATATGTATAATGCCATCGGGGACATTTTATTCTCAAGTTCTTCAGACATCTTAGAAAATATTGGGTCGTTATATTTAATGTTGGGAGCTTGTAAGTATTCAGCATGTTTTAGAAATATTTTTTTCTGATTTTCGAAACTTATCAGAGGTTTTCGACCTCTTCCAATTATTACTCTGTACCTAATGCAATAGTTAATTTTTATAGTAGTACGTATTACGAAACCGTAAAAACTGCATTGAACAAATAAAAAAAGAACAAAATATTGTTATTTATTAGCTAAATATACTTACGTTATAGTCACCAGGAAAAACAATAACATTGATAATAGGTACATTATTGCACTGTACTACGTATGCCACACAATA
Organism: Pseudoips prasinana; assembly: GCA_951640165.1. Lineage (NCBI taxonomy): Eukaryota > Metazoa > Arthropoda > Insecta > Lepidoptera > Nolidae > Pseudoips > Pseudoips prasinana. The sequence goes on from OX621245.1 coordinate 20,238,204, forward strand.
ATAATACGATTAATGTTAAATGACAAACTTAACAAACAAACAGGATTGAATAATCCGAAACTAGGTGCATATTATTATGAGGGTAGTTTAGTAAAATTAACAAAATATGGATAAGGCTGCGTTTGGAAATACCAAGAGATTATGTTCTCTCTCTTGAAGCTCTTGAGACTCTTGAAGCTACATTTTGATTATCGGTTGTTAAGCTTTATTTATTTATTTTTGTAGCATTACCTATCTATGCATATTTAATTATGTTAGACTCTTGAAGCTACATTTTGATTATCGGTTGTTAAGTTTTATTTATTTATTTTTGTAGCATTACCTATCTATGCATATTTATAATTGACCTAATAAAAATGATACCATATTAAAATTAGTAATATATTCAGTCCCAGCTTAGTGGGTCTGTGCACAAACAAATCGAAGCATGCCCAGATAGACACTTAGTATGAAGGAAGGACACGGTCCTGCGTGACAACCCTACAGTAGGCAGATTTTCATTGAAACACAAACAGTTGAATATCTTTTAGAGTAAACTGAGAGTACTAAATGTAAAATGGCAAATCTTTAGTAACTTTTCTTTACTAAAACTAACGCAATTTATAGCTTTCTAATCCTTATAAATTCAAAGATATTAACGTTTATAACTTTTCAGAATTGTGTGGATTGAGTGAGCACTTATATTAATTAACTATTACGAAACGTGCTACATTTATGGTTCGCTTTGTATTTTACAAAATCACGTGTATACCTTTTAATAAAACAAGATTTATAACAAAATGAAATTATGGTTTGTTCATAAGAAATCGGGTCCTTTCAAAGTGTGTGAATTGAGTGAGCATATGAAAGTATTTGTAATTTTTTTTTATACGGCCCTTGGCGATTGATATCTAAAACGACAACTTTATAAAGGTTTTACTAAAGAGTAGTACATAAATCTTACATGAAATCTTCATACGTTCTGAGATTCAGGGTGGTCGTATGTGCGAACTGAGTGAGCATTCATTAACTGATATATCTCATGTTTTATCTTTTTACAAATTGTAAGATTGTTTTTACAATTGTTTCACACCTTTTACTAAATGACTAGTATATATTATTAATTTTATTTAGGGTGCTCACTCAATTCACACACACACAATTTTCTTCAGTAACTAACTAGAATTCGCAACCGCTTAGTGTCCGAAACAAAAATTAAGTAAATACGTAAAAATAGCAACCATTCGTTTATATTTCCAACGTGCAGTGCTCAACTAGTTACACAACACGTAGGTAAGTGGAAGCAATTGGAACTTTTCGTATGCTGGAAATGGAATTTTAAATTCGCAGTCGTATGTCCAGTCCATGGTGCTTGTGAATAAACGACGGGCAGTTTGTCCTTCTGCATTTGTCGCTTTCCTGTTTTACTGCAAACACGCTCCACTTGTCTTCTGAATCTGGGTGCTTTGCTAAACGGTTTTTAAGGGGGCTGGAATGTTTGTCGGAAACAATTAACCACGATACAGTTGTAGATACACAGACGTCGGATCTAGAAATATAATACGCTGTACGAACCATCAAGTAATAGGTGAATCAAGTGTCTAATCGTATTCTTGACCCAGCCATGCACCAAGTCCCTAGAGCAGTCAAACACGCGTCGACGCGACGATGGACGGTACGCTTTTATCCTACAGAGCTACATCTGACTTGCGTGCGTATCGTGTCTGTATCGCTACAAACGCGCGTCAACGGCGCATTTAAAAAACGTGGTGTGAATAGGCCCTTAAATACCAATCTTTTGGCGCGAGTTACTTAGTTCATACTTATTTGCCAGAGAGCTTAAGCCTCCGTTCGCCGTTCGCCCTATTGACGGTGAAGCAGCGGAAACCTAGGCTAACGTTAGTATAATTACATCATTGTGGAAAAGAACTGATACTCTTAAACTGCTCGACCGATATTAACCAAACATAGTTACGTACCACCGCACGGAAACCTGCTTTCCAATGAAAAAACCGCAACGAAATCGGTCTATCCGTTTGAGAGCTACTATGCCACAGACAGACACACACACAGACAGATTGACATCGTAGTCAAACATATAACACCACTCTTTTTGCGTCGGGCGTTAAACACAGGTGCATTTTCAATCCACTCACTGCTTAAAAATTGACGCCGCGCCGTGGCCGCCCGACGCTTTTAGAAAAATATCGATAGTCAAAAGATGACTTGTAGGTTTAATACGCGAGTAAGTATTGAATCAATTGATTTGGTACATATAGGTATAAATTTAGGATGTGTGCGGTAAATATTATCACATTATTATTATAAAGCCGAAAGTTTATGAGTATGTTTGTTACTTCTTCACGAGTAAAAGGCTGGAGCGATTTTAATAAAATTTTGGTATGGAGTTAGCTGACATCCTGGATTAACACATAGGCTATAATTTATAAAGTATAACGCGGGTAAAACCGCAGGGTACAGCTAGTAGTCCATAAGTGTGTACGTAAACACACTTATGCACTACCCGCGCAGATTGTTGGTCTCAGACCAACCGCTTCGCGTGCTTTCCGAAGCATCCAGACGCCGCCAGACCTCTATCGGGTGTATATCTTTCCAATAAACTCGAATGATAATTTTGGCGTGACTGAGAACTGATTCAAGGCCCTCATTATCTGCAGATGAACACTCTACCGGTAGAACAACTATCATCATCAACGTAACAGTCAAATTACGTCCACTGCTGGACAAAAGCCTCCCCAAAGAATAAGCTATAATCGCCACGCTCGGCAGACTGGTTGGAGATCGCAGTGTTATGGTCATAGTTCACAGAAAAACGCTGCTGCCCGTTTTCTGGTAGGTATTCCCTCGGACAATTTCTACGCCCCCCACGGTATGAGAATTGCCGTCTCCACACAGCCAATAAACAACGATACATCCAATAAATATATGACAAACCTAGCGAACAAAGTGACACAGTCTGTACTACTTGTAGTTCATGCATTGCGCGGCTCCTTCCCTGTTATTATCTTGGTACCGTGATTACATTGACTTATGCATGAGTTCTTGTAAATGGCGCATAATTGGGTCTAAAGTTTCATTTTTATAGCTATTGAGTCGGCCGTAATAAATCATGGCTCCGATGGCGAGGGATAGCACTGATCTTAGCGACGATAATGGGAATTGCATTATTTTTAATCTAGCTGAGTCCATCAGGAAGGAGTAATGGGTTAGTAAAGTGAGTAACGCCTAATACCAAGACGTGATAACAAGATTTTTCAAATGAAATAAAAGTTGATACTAATCTATACATATAATAAAATCGTAGGAAAGTCAAAACTGTACATTGAATATTTTTTTTAAAGGATACTTAGGGCGTGATCTGCAATCGATATAGAAGCCAAAAACATAGTTTTTAAAATTTTTGTCTGTTTGTCTGTATGTCCGGGCTAAACTCAAAAAGTACTGCATGGATTTACTTCAAATTTTTCTATGAATATTACTAAGAGGTCGGGTCAACATGTAGGCTACAAATGATCACCGCAGGCACAACTAGTAATAAATAAATAATGTCCTCCTGGTCGATTTCGGCCACGGTGGCCAGTCTCAATGCAGGCTAGCCATCTGCGCGGGACATATTACAAGCACAAGTATGTGCGCAAACACAGGGGCACTTTCTATTCCATCACTCTCATGATACTATAAACTATATACAAAGTGTATCAGAAAGAGAGGAGGTAACTTAAGAGGGTATCAGGACGGCTACCTATAGACGAAACTTCAAACAGAAATAATCATTTTTTATTTAACTAGGAATTTATTTTTGTATCGGCAACCTAAATCAAGAAGTAAGATTGCCGATATTATGAACAACACTATCAAAAAGTCAGCTGTAAGGGTCATGAACTTTACTAAGCAATATATATTGCTTACATATAAACCCTTCAATCATATATTATAGAATATTTATACGAAGTATAAACCGCCAACGTTTTACTTAAAATTTCAAATACAGCATAATATTAAAATTGCAGCTTAATTCTAAAAATAGCAGATTAGGGATGGAAACTACATCTTTACGTGGAACCCTGAGAACTAAGTTAACCTTAAAACGGGGTAAATAATATTCCAGAAGTAAATAAAGATTTCCATACAGTTTTGTTCATTTTATTCTCGTTCTTATTCACCCCCGCATTTCTATCAATTCCGTTTTACGGTATCGATTTAAGGCATCAAACTCAACTCGCACTTACATTTAACTTTTCAAGTTAATAATCTAGATCAATCAGTCAGATTTAATGATCACCTTGTCTGTGTGAAATGAAGTGAGGATATGAGCTGAGTTTCATTTCTAAATACCAGAATAAAACATATATATTTCAATACGCTTGTAGCAAACACGATGTGTAGTAAAATATTCTGCCTGCAGCAATTTTCTTCGGTAGTAATATTTTGTTTGTTTCTATCAGTCGTCGTGCAACGCATGGGACTTCGGCTTGGGGCGGTCGCTCGTAAAATTGCAACCGACTTGGGGGAGACGTCTCAAGACGCTCGTGCATTCTTACGTATAAAGTATATGGTAGGAAATTAGAATCATATTATTATGTTGAGATCTCACATTGAAGCTAAATTATAAGAAATAATGAAAATAAGGAATATTTTGAAGACGGTACTTCGCTTTTCAACACAAAAAAAAAATAAGTACCTACAGATAAATTACACCCAATTAAAAATCAAGAACAATTAAAACTAGTTCAAAAAAGTACTTACTTACAAAATTAACCTATTTATACCTAATATGTAATAACAAAACAATTTTATTATTTTGCATTGATGGCGCAATATTACAATTACAATACTACTAACCATACAAATTCAATATAGAGAGAAATCTCTCAAAATTCTTTTAAAGATTTTCGAATTTATCAAATGAGCATAAGGTTCACTTTCATATGGGAAAATTTGACAGATTGGGGTAGCTTGATGTGCTGGCGTCTGTACAAAAACTCATGGCTACTGGATATCAAACAGCTAAATTTAGTCAAAAGAGATTTATGTCAGCATTTTTGTGATATAGTTTTGTACGTATTTTTAATGTATTCATTTATTTTAATAATGTGGATTTTAGTTTGAGTTTATTTTTAAGGATTTTTTATAATTATTCTAAGATTTATTAGGTATATATACCTATTGATTTATACTTATTCTTACGAATTAATGAATTCTCAATACAAATCATAACTATAATAAATAATCTATTCCACGTATCTACATTATTTATTTAAGTACCCTACTTTAACTTTTGGATTCAGATCATGACGGTTTTATTTGTGTTAACGCATAGCCTAGAGAAAATTAAATCACTAGAATTGTTTCCTGAAATAATTTATATTTGGTACAGACTATAAAAGAAAACTTTAAAAAAGAAATAAATTGACTGCATTAAGGATTTAGGATTTAGGGACAAACTAGCTATACCAGCCTTTAGAGTTAGCAAAACTAAAAAGTCATTCATGGGAAATTGTATTAGGTTTTATAACAAGCTCCCTATTCATATAACTAAACTACCTGATAATAAGTTTAAGTCACACATTAAACGTGAACTTATGGCTAAGGGTTACTACACTACTAAGGATTACATTGACGATAAAGACATTTGGCGGTCGGCATCTACCTGCACATAGTCCGCTGGAGATCTTATAGCCATATAGACATGAGTAATCTTTTATGTTACATGAACTATCTGTAATAAAACTATCTATTATTTAAATATTCTACGAATTTCAGAACTGTTGGTTGTGTCTCAAAATGATTAATGTTACTTTTATTTTGACGTTTTTATTTTCTCTTTCTAATATATTAAACCTAAAATAAATAATTAATCAGAAAACCGATCGAGCATATATTGTGTTTGCCTGCTAAATAATTACAGTAAGTGGACCAAATCTCGTGTATATGCCCCATTGAGTATGTTTCGCCGGAGCGTCTCAACTGGGCCGTGTTGAAACCGGTAGTAGAGACACCCGCTGAGTTTGTTTCGCTGGGTCTTCTCAGTTGGGGCGCATTGGATCCGGTGGTAGCATTAAAGCGCGACCGTCGTTATTAACATAAGGTCCGTCATAATAATATCACCTTAATATAGACAGAACCATTGCCAATATGTATTACAAATATTAGACTTAAACTAGATAATTAAACTTAAACATAATCTCTTGACAATAACTTGATACGAGCTAGCTAAATATCATTGCTGTTATAAAATAAATTTTATTAATGTTTTAATACTATCAATACAATGTGTACCTAAATATCTATGTTACAAGAAATAATAATGTATACAACTATAATACTACAAACATGTTCTGACTATTTACAAGCGCTTTTTTAAAGTCTACGTGAATAAAAACCTTTTTTATTTTATTTTTTATTTATTTTATTTTATACTGACATGCTTCCCTGTTTTTCCTTATTTATCTGAAAATATAACCTGAACTATGTGATCAAGAAATCAACCCGGACTTAAGGCACGCTGGGGTGCCAGGGTCATAAAACTACTTCCCCTAACATTGCGAGGTTGTATGCGACACCATTCACTTTCCGTGCACATACTTGAACTGAAAATTGAAAATTTTAAACTGCGTTGTTGCCCATATATTTTCCCCCGTTTGCCGCTCGGTTAAAAGGACAAGGAAACAATAGTTCTACGTGATTTAAAAACCTATGGACCACATGAACAATTTGGGAGAAGTGGCATAAAATGTACCTAACCAGTACCCCTATTTGAGGATATAGTGTGTCGCTTTAGTGAGAATAAGGTATCTGATAGATGAAATAGCTGTTGAGGCCTTTATAAATTTCAGCGTTTTAGCGGTAACTCAACATACGTGTTTGTTATTTAAATTGATTCTGATGGATTCACAATGGAATGAGATATTTATTGACGCCAATTTCTGCGGCTTATATAATTCTCATAGTAATTAGTATGCTTGCGTGATGGTACTATTTAAATCAAGAACATAATAGCATTTAATTTTAGTCAAAGTTGAAAACAGTTAGGTACAATCCGAACCGGTCCGAGGTACCTACAAAATTAGCGTTTTTATGGAAATAAAGATATAATTATATGAAAAAAGCATAAACATTAAATTCGTCGAAGTTTTATTTTATTTTTATATAAGTTTATGTATGTTATAGAAATCTCGATAAAAATCTTAAAAATCTGTTTTCACCGCCAAATTCCAAATTTGGTATAAATGGACAGAAGTTGGATCGAGGTCTGTTAAGTTTGGTAGGTCCTGGATTCAAATCCCAGGGGCTCTACCGGCTAAGTCACCGAACATCTATTTCTTAAATGGCGTTCAAATATATAAAGGTAAAAATGACTTAATCAATCGTTAAATCGGCTTCCATGAGCACAGGTGACGTTATAAATGGTCCGGAATCGATTATCAACGTTGAAGCCGATTTAACGATTGGTTTAGTCATTTTTAACCTTTATTAATTGAACGCCATTGAAAAAATCGATGTTCGGCGACTTAGCCGGTAGAGCCCCAGGTCTGGCCATTAGTAATTTTTGATCTTTGTGTAAAAAAAAATTCTCAGTATCAGCCCGAAGTCTGGGAGTTGGCGGTATTATACCCCGTGCCTCAGAGTGCTCGTAAAGCCGTCGGTCCTGAACCTGACCCCTTTTGCGGTCGTGTGGCTACTCGTCCCATCGGATCATGAGAGTAATGGAATAGAAATTGCCCCTGTGATTGCGCACACACTTGTGCACTGTAATATGTCTCGCGCAGGTGTCTAGTCTCCATTAAGACAGGCGGCCGTGGCCAAAATTCAGTTAGGAAGACATTATTATTATAAATGAATTTGGTGACGTCGATGGATGAGCGTCGTCGATAAGAAGAAGTAGACAAGCTAAGTGGAGTCTCAGTGAAAATAAAAATAAAACTAATCTAGCCATGTATGAATATATTACATTTGAAAACGGTGACTGTAAGATTATACATATTCCTTTCCTGACCCTTCAAAGGAGACGGGGATTTCTGGGCCTGACTGTAATAAGTTGAGATATGGTTTAAAAAAGCGTTATATTTTTCTATTTCAAACTGCAAAAAATTTACCCAATTTACAATCTGGAAAACGAGAAATCTCAAAATAAGTTTAAGTCACGAATTAAATTGGTTGTTGATTACTACAATCGATTAACGTCAATGAGTTCAAACAATGTAATATAAATCCTCTTGCACCAGACACCAGGTAACCGATTTAATCATAATAATTATTAAATACATTAACTCAATGTCAACAATAAAAAATAAAATATCAACAAAATAAATAGAAATCATAATATCGGTTATCGTTCAAATCGATTTATTAGTTATTGGCAACTATATTTTTTATCTATGCTGACAGCGACTGGTGACAGATTTTGAATCCTAATCTATGATCGGTCACTCGTTTCTCGTATCGTTTAGTGCGTGTGTGATTTGAGTATTTTTTATTGTTTTGTTTATATATCCATCGACAACTGCATTCTCTCTACGGACTTCTGATATTGCATAACGTGTACGACTTTTGCTAACATACTGGACACGGATAACTATTAAATAGCAATCGCCCTTAAAAATCAGCTGTTTAGTATAGGTTGGTACATTACCTCTCTATTAAGACTAAATCTTTTATAACTCTGCTCATAGATTGAAGAAATCCATGGATTTTTTAGTGATTGGCTGATAATTTATAGACCCATTAATTGACACTACTTTTATCTTTTTACATCCGAGCCCAATATTGTAAGAAAACGTATCCGTCTCCTTTTATTAATTAGTCATGTCATGACTTCTTGTAGTGAAGGTGCCAGTGTGTATTCACTTATTTGTATATGTCTACGTAAAGCTATATAAACGGTTTCCGAATAAAAGAGCTCTCCTATTCCTTAAATCTATTGTTTTATTTCGAACCTCCCTACGTACCATACACTACACTACAATCTAATGCCGGACATCCTCTCAAAGCATATGCCATCATCGCCAGGCTTAGCAAACGATTTGGCGGTAGAAGGATAGTCCCAGTTCTCACAAACGCTTCTACGCCCCCCACAAGATGAGATGGTCAAATCTTAATATTATCATTAAATTATCTTATTTTACAACTAAATAATGTAAATAAAATTAATACTAACAACAAAGCTTCTAAATTTATATGAAGAGTACGTACAGTTCATTTTTCCTCTTCCTTGATTAATGTCGTTCCGAGTTTTTGCCTGTTCCTATTTCAATGAAAAATTTCCCTCGGGGCCGCACTCGTAATTTTCAGCGAATTGAAAATTACGCTTAATTGGCCAATGCTTACGCGAGCTTGAGTGGATAGGTATTTAGTTATGGTTGGTATTCTAGATAGTACAAGACATAACATAAGGTTGTAATTCGATTATGGCGACCAGTCGTAGTTAACTTTGAAAATGAGCCGGCTTTTTCAGGGTTGTCTATCATCGACACTTGTCGCAATTCTCGACGAAAAGCATCAATCGCTATTTCTTCACGCTCATAATATGATGGAATCGAGCCGATACGACAGGTCTTTCATGTCATGTCGGCTCGCTGTGTATGACGGGTGCGGCATCAGATTCTGATCATGGTTAAATATTATAGTTTTAACTAGCTGTGCTCGCGACTTCGTCCGCGTGTTAATTAGTTTATTTTGTTTTTTTTTATAGAGTTATTACATCAGCTACCTGCCAATAAAAGTCCCGTCAAAATCGCTCCAGCCATTTCAGAGATTAGCCGGAACAAACAGACAGACAAAATTTGTAAAAAAAAATATTTTGGTGTATGTACCGTATATATATTCATATACATGTTGTAAAAATCGGTTATATTAATATTACAAACAGACACTTCAATTTTATTTATTTGTATAGATTTATATAATTTACACAGTCAAAGTATGCAAATTTATTATTTTGTAACTAGATACATAATAATATCTACTCATCAGATGGTAGATTCAGAATTACCAAATTCCTTGTAACCATCATCAATCACTGTCCAAATCAAAACCATTCAAGAATTGGTATTTGAGAATGGTGCTGTGTGGCTGATGGCATAGAATATCGCCACCCCATCTCATCTCGTAGGGCGGGTAGAAGTCGTCCGAGGGAATATCTATCAGAGAACTGGCAGCACCCTGCATCTCTCTGTGTATTACGACCATCATACTGCGATCGCCAACCCGTCTGCCAAGCCGTGGCCATTATGGCATATTCCTCCAAATGATGGACACAACTTCATTGTGGAAATCTTTTGGAGATGCCTTTGTCCAGCAATAGAAGTTGATGATTTGAGAATCGGCAAGTTACAAAAAGTTTAGCCAGCAACAAGAACAGAGTAACCAAGACTATATTATTACGCCTTTTATAAATTTGTGAAAAACGTGAAACGGGTGGCGATCGCAGATGGGGATAGTAATCGGAAAGAAGCTGCTGCCCGTCCTCTGGTAAATATTGCCTCGGATCGACTTATACGCCCCCGGGATGAGGTAGGGCGATAATATTCTGATAAGTATTTGCGGCCGTCACCACACAGCAAGTTGAATACTTATCTAAGAGCAAATGAGAAGAAAATGACTATAAATAACCACATGAATCTAACCTGTTAACATAATGACAAGTTAAGCGTGAAAGGTAATCGAATTCAAGCAATATCTATTAAAACCATTAGAAAGGTAATAACTTAGAAGAAAGTGGTAAGTAACAAGTGACGAAATTTCATTAACGGAGAAAATTAATTTCAAGTTTAATAGACGTACATAAGATAAGTTTTGTAACTTAATAAATAATGAAACCTAAGCAATTATGGAATATTATTACAGTACCTAGTATGCGTTTAATTTTTATCCGATTCTATAGAGCGCACCCTTTCACAATTACCCGATAAATTTTACTTAATATATTTTTACCTAAATACGGGGAAGCCCAAAGAGACTTCTGATTGCAACGGTCAATATATTTATTAGTAAACTGTGCAATAAAATGCATTAACAATAACTGATACCAGGTGCCTAAATAGTTCTGTTATTAATTTTTTTCATTTATAAGATTTTTCAGTAAAGAAACCAGTTACCGAATTGGGAATTTCCTCAACTAAATCGATACATTTGATTATTCTAACTTAATTTTATATTTTCGAAGTAAAGATTTTCTGCCAAATCTGATTATCTATAGATATGATTTCCATGAATTCCGTTGGTAAAAAATTATTCAATTAAAACACAAAATTGTTTCTTTTATGAATGAACGAAAATGAGCTTAAAAATGTTTTCTTTTTTTAAAATTCTTTCATTCTCGATTTCATTTATTGGCAGGAGAAATATTCTAAACCTGATAGTAAAGAACATACAAAAACAAAACGAGAAACAAAACAATTGTAGTGGTTTCCTATAATCATTATTAATATTATCGGACCACTAATGACCTGGACATGACATTTTACCTTCTTATTTCAATGGTCAGTTTTAAATATCACGATACCACACCGACACCCTTAGAAATACCAAGTAATGTGAATGTGCGACAAAGGCGTGACATAACATTAGTTTAGTGTATAGATCTATAATTTAAAATTTGTGTAACTAAGTAATACGAGAATCAAATTAATTAAGTAATTATGTCCAAGTGATATACATTTCGATGATCTTGTGCGGGTCGCTGGAAATCGCTGGATGCGGATAGCGCAAGACCGGCAATTGTGGAGATCTTTGGGGGAGGCCTTTGTCCAGCAGTGGACGTCTTTCGGCTGATATGATGATGATATACATTTTATAGAGCTACAAAGACCCGCTTTTATTACAAACAGAAAAATTATTGTTGAGAAAAGCAAACACCAAAAACAATAACAATCATCATCATCATCATATCAGCCGAAAGACGTCCACTGCTGGACAAAGGCCTCCTCCAAAGATCTCCACAATTGCCGGTCTTGCGCTATTCACATCCAGCTATTTCCAGCGACCCGCACAAGATCATCGGTCCATCTTGTAGGGGGCCTGCCCACGCTGCGTCTTCCGGTTCGTGGTCGCCACTCAAGAACCTTTCTGCCCCAACGGCCATCGGTTCTACGAGCTATGTGCCCCGCCCACTGCCACTTCAGTTTTGCAATTCTTCGGGCTATGTCGGTGACTTTGGTTCGCCTGCGGATTTCGACATTTCTGATACGATCCCGCAGGGAAACTCCGAGCATAGCCCTCTCCATTGCTCTTTGGGTGACCTTGAGCCTTCTAATAAGGCCCATAGTGAGCGACCACGTCTCTGTTCCGTATGTCATCACTGGCAACACACACTGGTCGAAGACTTTCGACTTGAGACACTGCGGTATTTTGGACGAGAAGATGTTACGTAGCTTCCCGAACGCTGCCCAGCCGAGTTGGATTCTACGATTGACCTCCTTCTCGAAGTTGGACCTACCTAGTTGGATGGTCTGTCCTAGGTAAATATAGTTCTCTACAACTTCGAGTGCAGAGTCACCAACTTTCAATTGAGTGGGTGCAACATGGACGTTTGACATGATTTTCGTCTTATCCATGTTCATTTTCAGACCCACTTGTTGAGAGACTCTGCTGAGGTCATGATAATAACAATAAATGCCACGAATTTTAGAGTAAAGTTGAATAATAATATAATATCATGGGCAATATTCACACATGGCCATCTGATCCCAAACTAAGCAGAGCTTGTACTATGGAAACCAGGTAACTGATATACTACTATGACTGGTATACTTATTATGTTAATACATACTTATATAGATAATTATACCCAGGCTCAGGTCCAACAGTCATGTTCATGCACACAAATATCTGTCCTGGTTGGGAATCAAACCCACGACTTGAGGCTAGAAAGGCAAGTATTCACCAACCACGCCAACCCGCCCGCTTTAGTTGGGTTCGGTCTCTCATACTCTTGCAAAAAGACCGCTTTAGTGTATTATCAAAGAGGTTTAATAATAAAAATAACTTGTATGTTAAATTTTATCATCATACATACTATAGATTTAATCCCGAGATATGATAAGATACCAAAAATAGGCACAATAAGCCCTCGACACAAAAATAGGTAATAATTTAAAAACCCATTGTGAGTATGTCAGTCAGTGAAGTCAGTCAGTTTCAAAGGATGATTCGTGATTTTTCACAAAAAAATTGATAAATCGGATATTATTCGGCTATGAAACGTATGGGCAGTGGTTACCCTAGTGTTAGAGTTGTTCAAGCCGCCCAGCAGGCCTCTGACATGGCTTAACGACAGTTAAATTGTCTAATAAAACAACCGGGGCCGACAGCTTAATGTGGCCTCGGAACCACGGAGACGCTCAGAAATTAAAGCACTTTGGCGGTCACCCATCTATGGACTGACTGCGAGTCTAGTTGCTTAACCTCGTTGATCACTTATGGAGCCGTGAGAGCATCTAGCTATGATAGCGCCTATAGATTTTTAATTGTAACTGTAATAATTATACGAACCAGAGAGAAGCTGGAATAATTCTGATAGATCAGCCTTTAAATGTATGGCTTAAACATAATACATATATCCTGTTCATTTATAAACGAGCTTTATGTGTACAAAGCTCGTTTAAATCCAAAACCATTCGACAAGGAAATTAACCTGGTCCATGGTTCAATTATTTGTTTCTTTTTAGGAATTATAGTTAAATTTAATAGATTTATAAGTAATGTATATGCTATGTTGGCTATAAATGTATGTTTGTGTATGAGATTATTTCACTATATTGTTTATTTATATTTTCCAGTATTTTTCCAGTTTTGACTAACTCCACGTAGACATAACTCAACAGATTAGTCATGTCTATACGGCTACAAGATTTCCAGCGAGCAAAGTGCAGGTAGGTGCCGAGCGCCAGACGTATCTGTCATCAACGTACTCTTTAGAGGTGTAGTAACCATAGCCATTAGCTTGTGTATGTGAATTGTATAATGTTTGATATATGTCGGATCGTCTACTGTAAACCCACTTTCTTGAATCCGGGTGGAATTCTCACACCGGCGTCAACTTTGCCACCGACTCTACCTTTCTTTTAACGACACTGTAATTAGCGAAGATTTGTATTTAATGAACTCAAATTAGTGAGTTTTTCCAACGCTAATAGGCGTCCAATTGGTAGAGATAAGATAAGTTTTATGAAGCAGTAAATTGGCTCACAGTATCTACGTTATTTTAAAATACATGGTCGTTAAAATAGTGATGAGTTTAATTATGTCCCATGTGATAAGCTTTTTATTTATTTTCATCGTGTAAAAGTGGTGTAAGATAAGCTTAATGGAATGTAAAATGAAATGTGATATGTCTCGAAGAAGATAGCTACATGCTTTTTATAAAAATATTAAACTGTAAATATGTAGACACTATTATGATTCATACAAGATTATCTTCATATTTCACTATTTGTTGTATTGGGGATTTTTATATCTGTCTCATCCCATGTGGGCATAGTTGTCATCTCGACGGGATATATAACTAGAGTGGCAGCAGCGTCTCTCTCTATCTATTTGTGATGATAATTATGATATTTCACAAGACTATCCGTAACGGCCATTCAATATTCCCAATACATGAAAAAATCTAATATTTCCGTAACGGCCATTCAATATTCCCAATACATGAAAAAATCTAATATTTGGTGGTTTTGGAGCAGGACTACAATGATGAGATCAAACAACCAGTAGAAAATATTTATGATACTAGGAGAGTCAAAGAGCGTAAACTAGTTCGACCATCAGCTAACAATTATTACGGCCAAAGTACCAACAAATATTTGATCCCAACAATATTTAATCAAATTCCCTGGCTCAGAAGAGACCATGGTAGAATTAGTAAACTTTCGCTTAAAAAGAAGTTAAGACAAATATTGCTTACCGAGTTAGCTGATACCTTAGAATCTTGATACAAATGTCAACGAACATCACCATGTAACTAACTAAAAGTACTATAGTTGTGGAATAGTTCTTTACGAATACCTAGAATGTTATGTTTATGTACCTAATCTAAGGAACACTGTTATGTAACGAGCGCTAATCCCGCCGACAAACTGTTACACAGTTTGGTGGGTTAAAAATAATGTAATGGTTTTTGTTACAAATAAATGATTTATTTATTATTATTATTAATTGCAAGAGAAAAAAAACAGAACATATTAATGATCGCCATTCATATCAGCCGAAAAACTTCCACTGTTGGACAAACGCCTCCCCAAACTTCATCGGCCTACCTTGTGGGGCCCTGCATACACTCCGTCCATCTGTTCGTGGTAGGCCCAGGAGCCATCAGTTCTACAAGCCATATTCCTGCCCACTGTCTCTTCAGCTTGGCAATTATTCGGGCTCCATTACTCTGGTGCGCCTGCGCATTTCGAGATGACTAATTCGATCTCACAGAGAAACTCCGAGCCTGGCTTTCTCCATTGCTCTTTGGGTGACCTTGAGCATTCGTATGAAGCGCATAGTAAGCGACTACGTCTTTGTTCCGCAATTTATCACTGGCAACAGACAACAGAACATATATAGATTAAAATATGCATATACAATACATATCAACAAGAAGTTTTAACGACAAATGTGTCCTCATTAATGTTTTAATTAATCCTTGGTTTCTGTAAAATATTCTGTTAACGGTAGACGTAAGCTGATAGCTTACAAATGTGTCCACAAACACAGGTGTATTCTCTATTCATTCGTTATTTTATTCTTTTGGTTACTGTTTATACCAAAGGGAAGCGGACTGTTGCTCCTTAATACAGGTTAGTAATTAACCTATCAAGGATAACAGAACTACACTCACAAGATTGTATGAAAAAAAAGTTGTAAGAACTGCCATGTGTAACTATTAGTTGTAACTACAATCACTTTTTATGCAAATAAAGATATTATTTATTTAAATTCCGTTGAAGGAACGGCATCAATTCCTTCAGTCTTGTACTCCAAAGAGACGGTAATTCAGTATGGCTGACAGAGTTACCAGGCAAAAAGCACTGAGTGAATTAACACCGGCTGCTTGTTACCAAATAAGAAGTTTCAGCGGTAAAAAAGTTTGATTAATTAAATACTGCTAAAAGGATACATTCAGATGTAGTGTAAATTTCAAAGCAGAAAAAAAACTGGTCACGGACATAACGAATTCGTATAATCATGTCTTCTGTTTTTTAAGTACTCTCGTCTCAAGCGACTACAGCTGCCTGTACCTACTACGACTACTAAACATATAAGATTCAAGCTATATTTTTTAGGTTTACTGTCTTTGTCCATACTAATATTATAAAGAGGTAACGTTTGTGAGTTTGTGACGTTGTAAGGGGTAATCTCTGGATCTACTGAACTGATTTTCAAAATTATCTATGATTCATCATCATAATAATTATTTATCCCGAACTTTTAACCCGAAGTTTGACGCGGGACAAACGGGCAGGGAAAACAATATTTATAACCTGGAACGAAGTCCGCGAAAACTGCTAGTTACTGATAAGACCCAAGTTTATCCATTCAAGCAAATCTAGTTTGTATATGTTTTATAATACGAGTCAAAATAGGCGGAATAGAACACAAATCTGTTTTTCTTAAATTTTATCAATATTAAGGTTTTTAAAACAAAAGATTTTAATTTAAACTAAACGACACTTCTTAACCTTGTTTTATGCGATTTCTAGAAAAGCAAATGTGTTGCAAAGCTTTGGTATATGTAACATTTTTAACTAATGTTGTCAATTTTGTGTACAATTAGAAAAGAGTATTTGACACACGTTTAGCCTATCCAATGCCCTTAAATACTACCAAACGTAAATAAACCGGCCAAGTGCGAGTCGGACTCGCACATGAAGGGTTCCGTAGCAGAAAGTATTTCAGTTTATTAAATCAAAGTAAATTGCGGTTTATGACGTAGTAAAAAAAACGACTTGCTAGATCTCGTTCAAACCAATTTTCGTTGTTAGTTTCCACGATAATATATAGTACATCATATATTTTTTTAGTTTTATCATTCTTATATTTTAGAAGTTACAGGGGTGGGGGGGGAACTCTTTTTACCACTTAGGAAGTGTTTCTCGCGCAAACTATTCAGTTTAGAAAAAAATGATATTATAAACCTCAATATGATTTTTGAAGACCTATCCATAGACACTCCACATGTATGGGTACGATGAAATTTTTATTTTGAGTTTCAGTTCTAAAAATCTTAATGCGGTTCACAGAATACATCTACTTACCAAGTTTCAACAGTACAGCTCTTATAGTTTCGGAAAAAAAGTGGCTGTGACATACGGACGGATAGACAGACAGACATAACGAATCTACAAGGGTTCCTTTTTTTTGCCATTTGGCTACGGAACTCTAAAAAGGAACGTACAAAGTGTGTCCACTGACGCGAAGTACACACATACTTTTGTCGGTTGATAAATAAGTAAGTAAATTACAATGCCAGAAAATATTAAGAAATCGACAAAACCTTGTCCAATTTGCATGTGACCACATACATCGAAATAACACCCATCATTAAAACGGCCTAAAATCGTAACGGTATAGTTTCACAATAACAACCAAATGTCGCATAGTGGGCGACATTTGTACTAATTCAGAACGAAAATCCACGATATTTCCGTATTCTAAATAATAGTCGGCATAAATTAAAGAGATTTTGACGTTTGTGGTTCTCTTTCACGCCTCTGTGACATTTTACTTTTTTTTCTTAGACCCTTCGCCGGCGACACACGTTAAAGTATATTTTAATAGGTTCAGAAACACCTCAGCGCGACCATACATTTCTTTTCACATTCAAATAATTATAAAAGTGTCATTTTTAATTATGAATGCGTTTGTCGGCCTACTTGTCACGTCACGAAAAAATGGTTTCTTATTTTAGTAGAGTTAATTTCTATGTATTGTGAATGAATAGTTTTGTTTTATTTCTATACCGTTTTGAGTTGGGTGCTGTGGTCAAGAGAACAATTGAAATGGATCTTTAAAAGGCTGTATGTGTCATGTTTAAATGTAACGCTTGTCGTAATAATATGATTCGAGGAGGCACAAAAAAGTTATGGTTAATTTTTTTAATAAACAAACTGTCCAGTACTGGCGACCCACCTCGGTTTTCTTCGGGTAGATAGATATTTTGATATTTTGTATAATGGTTATTATGAATAAACTATAATAATCGGACAAAAACCACACTTTCTTTTTTGTGTAATGATGAGAACTGTAATATATAATTATAGTCCAATATTTTATATATCACAAATTAATTATGTAGCGCAGTTGTAGTTAATGACTAATTATTATGTACAAATTTTTTGAGACGTTGGGTTTAACATTGCGTTAAGATTTTTTCTAATGTACATCCATGTTACTCTTATGGATGGATATCTATATATGGATGAAATAGATTTCGCAATTCAATTTTGGATTTGGAAATGAATGAATTGGATTTGGAAATTCAAAAACTACTCAGCTAATTTTAAATTATTATATTTATTAAAATTATAATTATTACAACCTAAAAAATTACATTTCAATTAAAGAAAAAATACATTGCCTATAAATGATATTTCTATTATACCTATGTATGTTTTTCAAATAAAATAAAGTTGATTCCATTTCTTTTAATTGGCAATAGCTGGTAAGCAATATTTACGCAAATAGAAGTTTTAAACCACTAAAATAAGCAGAAGCTGTAACCGACGGAAGAATGGACTGTGGTTTTCTTTGTACCATTATGATCTAAAAAGGGCCTACAAAGTACATATATTCTAGAGGTTTAGAACTGACGTATTGCTTTTTCTTACGCCGAGCGCCTTTTGCATCCATGAAAACGTAAATATGGCAATAAGTCGTAAAGTATTCCTACTTTCTGAGTATTTACGCTACAGTGACTAACATTGTGCCGAATCCACTCACATAACACCCAAACCACACTCAAACAAAAACAAACAGGAACCGAAAAGTTCGGCAAATAAACCAACTTTTTCTTAGTAGTTTATCATCAACCACTATCCCAAAAGGAAGGAAAAAGTGTGAAAACGCTTCAGGAAAACGACTTCTCGTTACAATGATTTATAGTCTTCAGCAAAAAAGATAGTAAGTGCTAAGTATTTGGACCTTCAAGAGCCTTGTTTTAGTGGTCAAGGAAAACTTCCCTTATTTTTCTGAATGCCACCTTTTTACGACCCTACAAATAGTGAAATACATTTATAACATGGACGCTTTATTACCCGGCGTTAAAAATAGGCTGATGAAAGAACAAGGAAGACAAGGTATTTCTTTCTAAATAAAAGATTGGGTTTGTTGCATGTTTGAACATGATATGGTTGTGTTAAAACCGGAGAATCGGAATTTTGTTTTTTTGTTAGTTTGTATTTGTTTTATCACCCGAACAAGACTTACCTACGAAAATCTCATTTATTCTTATCAGAATCTCTTCTATTCTTGAATTATTTTTTTTTAAATCGAGTACTCTCGATTTATATATTAGAGTGAAATTGATGGTTAAAAACGTGTGATCGATCAAGGTTTATAAAAAACTAGTTTTTTTTTTAATGATTTTTTATTTTATTTACCTGCAACGCAAGTTGAAATGAAAAATATGCAAATTGTTGACATTGCAATGGTTTTATTTTCACAATAAAATAGAATATAGTTCTTTTTTATATTATTCACTTGATCAGTATAGGCTTTTTTACTATACCCGGAAATATTTGGTACTATTGTTGTTACATTTTATATATAGTCAATTTGTTTTCCATTGCTAACCATTAGATCTACATTTAATCACGCAACATGAAACAGGTCCAGATATCCATTTTAACTAAAGTTCACTGACCAGTTTGGCCGTGTTCAAAATTTACAATTTACGAACAAAGCTAGCCAAATGATGCGATTCAGCATCCAATCAAATAAATGCAAAACGCATTTGCGGCAATCCAAATTCACAAGCCTAGCAATCACAATGACCCAGTTATTTTTTCAGCAAAGCCGTTAGATTGTAATTCTTGCTTACATTTGGCACTCCATTTATAGTCATTTGTATGGGAGAAGCATACCCGTACCTAGCAAACTTTCCCTTACCAAAAAGCCTTCGTCAAGTTTCTCAAAGTGGTTCGTGATTGTGTTACTGATGCGAACGCAGCCTCTAATATAACCAAAGTTTCATTATTATATATTGGTTGAGAGAGAACATTGTTCAAGTTCTATAGACATACTAACTTAACAAAGACAAAGGACAATGTACAAGTACAATACTTTCTCAGAAGACTGCCTTGTCGTTGAAAAAAGTAAGAAAATTACAATAGCAAGTATCCGTTCTACGATCTTTCATTTCCCCTTTGAAGTTGGTTGAATTTGCATTTCTTTTATATCTAAATTTGCTGGGAAAAATATTAATACTCAACTTACATAATTAGTAATCTTTTGTAAGAGTATCTAAAAGGTTCCATTAAGAAAGATACAATATTAAAGTTGTGGAAGAGTGTTAGGAGTAGGACTTTCATTTTTTTGCGTAATTTTTTTGTTGAAATTTTATTTTGTTTTATTCCTCAGTTTGTCTACGTATGTTGAATTGTATGAAAGGATGACTTGTTTTTAATTGGAAAACTACTCTTACACGGATGGATCTTATGTTTTCAAAAAATATATAAATTAACATTAGAGTTACTGCTCTTGTTTTTGAAATTTCAACCGTAAGGCTGGGTACTGGTATTCACACCAATTTATTTATACTGGACGCCATATAACTTACTCTTGTGCTGTACGTAGTACCAGAGTTGGTCCTTCCTATTATGGTATCCAAGAGGGTAATTTGATAATTCAGGCATCGTAGTTCGATATTCCACGAAGTCCCCCGTTAACACTGTATTCATAAACCAAAAGTGTAGTTCAAAAGCGAAACTACGTAATTCGCATAACCGATGCTTCATATCAGCACCAAGCAAACCTATCTCAATGCATACATTTGAGTAGGACATCCATAAGTTTTTACCTAAAATACGAGTTAGATACGACATGCAAGGATAGTATCAAGCGGAGCTGCGTAGGGACTCAAAAGTATTCGTGTGCAATAATTGTGAACTGCTAATACAAGTATACTGTTTGTATCCTGACTATTTGTCATAGTAACTATAATTTGTGATAATTTTAGAGGCATTGCGAGTGTCCATGGGCGGCGGTGGTCACTTACCATCAGGCGACCCACTTGCGCGTTTGCCATCCTATATTATATATAAAAAAAATTAGAGAAATGTTTATTAATATCTTAATCATATACATAGTATACTTGTCTATCGAAGATGTAATTGAAGATCAAGTGCGGCAGATTATTTTTGAAATTTAATAAATGTCATCAGTTTATTTAATGCAAGTTCAAAATGGAGGTAGGATCTCGATATTTTTAATTGATGTAGATAACTGTCACTAATAGGTATTGTAGGTCTCTCAAAAGGTGCCAAATCGACTACCGGTATATCGAGGTGATAAAGTGCTTGTATGACAACGCCACTATGTCAGTGCTACTCCAGGACCAGAACTCGAAACCTATCCACTTGCAGCGGGGCGTGAGACAGGGAGATGTTATATCTCCGAAACTGTTCACCGCTGCATTGGAAGATGTCTTCAAGCTTCTGGACTGGAAAGGTTTTGGCATCAATGTCAATAGCGAGTACATCACTCACCTTCGATTTGCCAATGATATAGTAGTCATGGCTGAGACCATGGAAGACCTCTGTACAATGCTCGATGACGTCAGCATAGTCTCTCAACAAGTGGGTCTGAAAATGAACATGGATAAGACGAAAATCATGTCGAACGTCCATGTTGCACCCACTCAATTGAAAGTTGGTGACTCTGCACTCGAAGTTGTAGAGAATTATATTTACCTAGGACAGACCATCCAACTAGGTAGGTCCAACTTCGAGAAGGAGGTCAATCGTAGAATCCAACTCGGCTGGGCAGCGTTCGGGAAGCTACGTAACATCTTCTCGTCTAAAATACCGCAGTGTCTCAAGTCGAAAGTATTTGACCAGTGTGTGTTGCCAGTGATGACTTACGGAACAGAGACGTGGTCGCTCACTATGGGCCTTATTAGAAGGCTCAGGGTCACCCAAAGAGCAATGGAGAGGGCTATGCTCGGAGTTTCCCTGCGGGATCTAAATTGCAGTAAGAATTGCAAAACTTAAGTGGCAGTGGGCGGGGCACATAGCTCGTAGAACCGATGGCCGTTGGGGCAGAAAGGTTCTTGAGTGGCGACCAGGAACCGGAAGACGCAGCGTGGGCAGGCCCCCTACAAGATGGACCGATGATCTTGTGCGGGTCGCTGGAAACAGCTGGATGCGAATAGAGCAAGACCGGCAATTGTGGAGATCTTTGGGGGAGGCCTTTGTCCAGCCGTGGACGTCATTCGGCTATTATGATGATGATGAATAGGTGTAAAATAAATTTAATTATTTTTATTTGATTCGGAAAGAGTGTTTTGTTTTTTAAAACAACTTTATCTGAACTTTTGAATGTAAACTCATGATTAATCTACAGACCCCTTTAGTCCCTATTCGGCTGTAACTATTTTATGACTGCTATTCTAGCCTGATGTGCTCCGGGATGCCCTTCAGTTATAAAGTTGCTCTTTCATTGTGTTTTAGTATGTGATCGTGGACAGACATCGATACCGCTAACAACGTTTTTATGAATATGAAGGTAGGCCCTTTTGTGTATGCTGTGTAGTAATTTTTATGTCCATTGGTCTAATCTGTAGAAATAAAATAGAAATAAAATATACCAATCAACTTGAGAACCTCCTCCTTTTGTAGTCGGTTAAAAATAAAAAAAATATGTTAAAGTTTAAAAAATAGGTACAAAGAAAGTTACGTCTCTAACTTTTATATTAAAGTCAGAGCATGAAGGTACATGTTTCTAGAGATAATTATGTATAGTTAACTATATTACTATATTTAACTATACGGAACTTACATTTAAAACTATTTAAAATTTATATTTAAGATATGAAAATTACGATTAAGTAACTTAGTTACCTTATTTAAGTTAATGCCACAACTGATTATCTATTTGTTGCATTAAATACTTGTAATTGACGATATTTATCGTTTTAGATATATTTTTCTACATAGGTTCTGATTGTATTGAGTTAAGAGTTCCATATAATATGAACTCTATTTATCGTATTACATATATTAGCTTTAATGCCTTCACCGGATCCCATGTGCCCACTGACTGCACACTTCAATGGTCTTACCACTACGAGTTCCTAATTGGTAACTTTATAACTGTTTGAAATTTTAAAGTGGTAATTTACGTATTAATTCTAAATGTCTTGATCGGGGAAGTCCCGTTCGTACCACAATTATAAGTCTAAATTTATTTTAATTCTAAAACTATTATTGAATTGAGTTGAAAGTAGCCAAAACAAAACGGAATACATTCAAGATATACATAGAGCTGGAATTATTTTATTGAAGTTATACTTCTTTTGGCGCGATGGAGAAAAATGATGAGAGTGAATTTTTACGATGCGCGCGCACACCGACACCAAAAGATTTAACAGCATGACGTTAGTTCTAGGTGGTATGAAAATTGATAACTATGTTCAAGTTGTATATTAAGAAGTATAACTTCTAACGCGTGTACATAAGTACACACAAGTTTTTTTTTTTTTTGTAACTATAAAACAATGCAACTTTGAAAAAATGCTGTTTCCATTTTTGAATCTGTTTTCATTTGTGAACACAACTGATTAGAACTATCAGCCCGTAGTATAACTATTTTGATTTAAAGTTAGGTTCAATTCTCGAGGCTACATAGATAGTTCATAGTTAAACTGCACCGGATTTTAAATTTCCAATAAAAATCCATGTCAAAAGTGAGTTATGGCGTCGCAGTCCGGACATTTTGTTTTGTTCGATTTTCTATGAACGCGTCAGCCGCCCGCCGCAGTGTTACCTACTGAAAATTACATACATACATACATAGACTCACGCCTGTTTCCCAGAGGGGTAGGCAGAGACAACGGATTTCCATTTGTCACGATCTTTGCATACTTCTTTTGCCTCGATTACTGACATTATATTCTTCATACATGCTCGCCGGTTTAGGGTACTTCTGACCTGCCCTTTCTTGAGAACATCTCCAATTTGGTCAGAGAATGTTCGACGTGGTCTTCCCCTTCCGGTTGTCCCATTCACACAGGCCAGGTATACTTCTTTTGTCAATCTTCTTTCATTCATCCTTTCTAAATGGCCAAACCATCTCAGCATGCCTTTTTCAATCTTTGTGACTACATCCTCTTTCACACCACAACGCTCTCTTACATCAGTATTTCGAATTCTGTCTCTCAAAGTCACACCACACATACTTCTCAGAGCTCTCATTTCCACTGCATTTATTTTACTTTCATTCTTTTTCTGCCATACCCAACTTTCACTTCCATACATTAAAGTTGGCACTAACACTCCATCGTGCACGGCTAGTCGAGCCTTCTTTGATACTTGCCGGCTACTCATAAAGGCGTGTAGTGCCCCATTCACTCTATTCCCCGCATTTACTCTTCTAACAATATCTTTTTCATATTTCCCATCTCTCGTAAACAAAGTTCCCAAATATACAAACTCATTCACCTGTTCGACTTTCTCTCCTCCAATCACAATATCACACGTTGTCGTGTATTCATCCCTCTCAAATACCATTACTTTCGTCTTACCTACATTCATTTTCATCCCTTTCCTTTCAAAAGCTTCATGCATATTTGTTACCATCACCTGCAACTCGTCCGCAGATGATGCAAGTAGAACTTGATCATCAGCGTACAGCAGACATTTGATGAGTAACTCATTCATCCTTACACCGCATTCACTTTCTTTCAAATCTTTTAAACAGCTATCCATGAATAGGTTAAACAACCACGGTGACGCTACACATCCCTGTCTAACACCCTTTTGGATGCTAAACCACTCGGTGTATGACCCGTTAATCCTCACGCAAGCTCTGGAATCCCTATAAAGAGATTTTAGTGCTTGAACAAGGTTGTCGTTCAACCCATACATGGACAGTACCGACCATAGTTCACTCCTCAACACTCTATCGTAGGCCTTTTCTAAGTCTACGAAGGCACAGTAAACCTTTTGGTTTACTTTTTTTTGGTTTATACGGAACTTACATTTAAAACTATTTAAAATTTATATTTAAGATATGAAAATTACGATTAAGTAACTTAGTTACCTTATTTAAGTTAATGCCACAACTGATTATCTATTTGTTGCATTAAATACTTGTAATTGACGATATTTATCGTTTTAGATATATTTTTCTACATAGGTTCTGATTGTATTGAGTTAAGAGTTCCATATAATATGAACTCTATTTATCGTATTACATATATTAGCTTTAATGCCTTCACCGGATCCCATGTGCCCACTGACTGCACACTTCAATGGTCTTACCACTACGAGTTCCTAATTGGTAACTTTATAACTGTTTGAAATTTTAAAGTGGTAATTTACGTATTAATTCTAAATGTCTTGATCGGGGAAGTCCCGTTCGTACCACAATTATAAGTCTAAATTTATTTTAATTCTAAAACTATTATTGAATTGAGTTGAAAGTAGCCAAAACAAAACGGAATACATTCAAGATATACATAGAGCTGGAATTATTTTATTGAAGTTATACTTCTTTTGGCGCGATGGAGAAAAATGATGAGAGTGAATTTTTACGATGCGCGCGCACACCGACACCAAAAGATTTAACAGCATGACGTTAGTTCTAGGTGGTATGAAAATTGATAACTATGTTCAAGTTGTATATTAAGAAGTATAACTTCTAACGCGTGTACATAAGTACACACAAGTTTTTTTTTTTTTTGTAACTATAAAACAATGCAACTTTGAAAAAATGCTGTTTCCATTTTTGAATCTGTTTTCATTTGTGAACACAACTGATTAGAACTATCAGCCCGTAGTATAACTATTTTGATTTAAAGTTAGGTTCAATTCTCGAGGCTACATAGATAGTTCATAGTTAAACTGCACCGGATTTTAAATTTCCAATAAAAATCCATGTCAAAAGTGAGTTATGGCGTCGCAGTCCGGACATTTTGTTTTGTTCGATTTTCTATGAACGCGTCAGCCGCCCGCCGCAGTGTTACCTACTGAAAATTACATACATACATACATAGACTCACGCCTGTTTCCCAGAGGGGTAGGCAGAGACAACGGATTTCCATTTGTCACGATCTTTGCATACTTCTTTTGCCTCGATTACTGACATTATATTCTTCATACATGCTCGCCGGTTTAGGGTACTTCTGACCTGCCCTTTCTTGAGAACATCTCCAATTTGGTCAGAGAATGTTCGACGTGGTCTTCCCCTTCCGGTTGTCCCATTCACACAGGCCAGGTATACTTCTTTTGTCAATCTTCTTTCATTCATCCTTTCTAAATGGCCAAACCATCTCAGCATGCCTTTTTCAATCTTTGTGACTACATCCTCTTTCACACCACAACGCTCTCTTACATCAGTATTTCGAATTCTGTCTCTCAAAGTCACACCACACATACTTCTCAGAGCTCTCATTTCCACTGCATTTATTTTACTTTCATTCTTTTTCTGCCATACCCAACTTTCACTTCCATACATTAAAGTTGGCACTAACACTCCATCGTGCACGGCTAGTCGAGCCTTCTTTGATACTTGCCGGCTACTCATAAAGGCGTGTAGTGCCCCATTCACTCTATTCCCCGCATTTACTCTTCTAACAATATCTTTTTCATATTTCCCATCTCTCGTAAACAAAGTTCCCAAATATACAAACTCATTCACCTGTTCGACTTTCTCTCCTCCAATCACAATATCACACGTTGTCGTGTATTCATCCCTCTCAAATACCATTACTTTCGTCTTACCTACATTCATTTTCATCCCTTTCCTTTCAAAAGCTTCATGCATATTTGTTACCATCACCTGCAACTCGTCCGCAGATGATGCAAGTAGAACTTGATCATCAGCGTACAGCAGACATTTGATGAGTAACTCATTCATCCTTACACCGCATTCACTTTCTTTCAAATCTTTTAAACAGCTATCCATGAATAGGTTAAACAACCACGGTGACGCTACACATCCCTGTCTAACACCCTTTTGGATGCTAAACCACTCGGTGTATGACCCGTTAATCCTCACGCAAGCTCTGGAATCCCTATAAAGAGATTTTAGTGCTTGAACAAGGTTGTCGTTCAACCCATACATGGACAGTACCGACCATAGTTCACTCCTCAACACTCTATCGTAGGCCTTTTCTAAGTCTACGAAGGCACAGTAAACCTTTTGGTTTTTGCCCAAAAACTTCTCTACTATGCTTCGCAGAGAAAAGACCTGATCCGTGCATCCCATTCCTTTCCGAAAACCTGCCTGTGCATCCCATATTTTCGCATCGGTTTCTTTCACAACTCTTTCAACCAATACTTTTGCATACAACTTACCAACGACGCTGAGTAGACTAATGCCCCTATAGTTTTTACAGTCTTGCCGTGAGCCTTTCCCTTTGTAAAGAGGTACGATGACAGCCTTGCACCAATCACTTGGCACTTGGCCGGTGGTATAGCATAAATTGAATAGGCTGCACAGCTGACTCGCTATGACGCCATGTCCAGCCTTCAGCATCTCGGAAGTTATCCTGTCATACCCTGGTGACTTACCTGATTTCATACCCTTAATAGCTTTCACAATCTCATCCATACCAATGTCATCTTTACATTTGTTCTTGTCTATACTTAGTGAACTACGTTCACTCTCTGTTACACCTCTTTCATACAAACTTTCAAAATACTCCTTCCAACGTTTTAACACGCATTCTTCCCCTTTCACTATATTTCCATCTTGGTCTCGTATGGATTTCAGTTCTGAGGTTTGAGTTATGCCTCTTACTGATCTAACGGATTTCCAGAAAAACTTAATGTTCGTCTGAAAATCCTTAGACAACCTTCTATCAAAATTATCCTTTTGTTCATTTTTCTTTTCCTTTACCACATCCTTTACAATTCCTTTCATTTTCCTATAATCATTCCAGGCCCTTTCTATATCCTCATTCGTCGCCTTATGCATTCGTTCGTTTGCTCTTGTGGCTAGCCCGTCTAACCACGCTTTCTTCTTTTCACATACAACTTTTTGTACACTTTTATCCCACCAAATATTCTTCATCTTTCTTCCTCTTCGTCTCTTTATTACACCACATACTTCACCAGCTACACTCACCACACCTTCTTTGACTACCTTCCATAGCTCTTCTACTTCTCTTATGTCTTCAGATCCCTCAAACTTCTCAACCAACTTACTTTTGTACTCATCTGCCACTTCTTCCTCTTGCAGTTCCTCTACTTTTATTCTCTCAAGTACACTTTTAGTCTCAGGGATTCGGTGGCGCCATCCTTTGAATAGACCACTTATTCGGCTCATTACCAGAAAGTGGTCTGTATGGATTGCGGTCCCACAATAGACTCTTGTGTCTAGAACATTCTTTCTCAGTCTTTCATCTACAATCACGAAGTCAATCATACTCTTTCTCACATTTTTCCTCTCTCGTGTAAACGTATGGATTCTTTTATGTTCAAACATAGTATTTGTAACACAAAGACCCCATTCCAAACATATCTCAAGCAGACTGTACCCATTCTCATTCTCACTTTCGTCACCGAATTGACCTAGTACTCTTTCAAAACCATCACGTTTTACCCCAACCCATCCATTAAAATCACCTAACATTATTACTCTTTCATTATACTGACTTAACCGCAACACATCTCTCAGGGTCTCCCAGAATGCCTTTCTTTCCTCTTGTTCTGAAAAACTGACTAATAAAAAAATAAAAACTGAAAATTAAACGAGCAAAAACTGACAGACGAGACTACAATAGGTCTGTCTGTCTAAAATTATAGGTATGTTACTTAAGTTGGTAAGATTACTAATTGAAATGAAATAATGATAATGAAATGAAATTGATTCAGCACTTGGGCATTAAAATACATTTGTGCTAGTCAAATCACAATAAAATAAAAATGGTTTTTATTCACGTAGACTTAAACAATTTGTAGTAATACAGTTATTATTTCTAGTTGCATATTAAATATATTTAGGTACATGGAATGTTAAAACATTTATAACAATTTATTTTATAATAGTAGTGATATTTAGCTAGCTTGTATTAAGTTATTGTCAAACAAAGTTGCAGTTCATAAACAAAGTCGGATACAGTATAAAAGTAACAAAAAATAAATTTAACTGTCCGTCCGTGCGGTCGGTTTTTAACCGACTTCAAAAGGAGGAGGTTCTCAAGTTCACCGGTATTTTTTTTTTTTTTTTTTATGTATGTACACCGATTACTCGGAGATTTATGAACCGATTTACGTGATTCTTTTTTAGTTTGATGCGAAATAGTTGCCATTTGGTCCCATAAAAATTTTATTAGGTTTGGCCCAGTAGTTTTAATTTTATGGCCGTTTTTGTATGAAAATGTTTGTTTATGTGGACGATGTAACGGTCTTTGGCACAGACGTTTTTAAATCTTAGCAAGTCAAGCTAGACTTATTCTGTTCATGTGTGTCTTGGCATGAACATAAAGAACAATTTCAGACGACTAGCGATTAATACGCGCGTATAAGCTCGTTTTGGAAGCGCATGTAGGCGAACCTTTTAGCACAAGCGCATTTTTTTTTATGTACGTACAGCGTAATCGACGCTGAGATTTATGAACCGATTCTCTTGATTCTTCTTTAGTTTGATACGGAATAGCTGCCATCAAATCTTGGTAAGCAGATGTATTCCGTGAACCGCATTAAGATTTTCACACAAAAATAGAAAAACAAACAATAATATTTGGGGGTTCATAAACCATACATGTGGGGTATCTATGGATAGGTCTTCAAAAATTATATTGAGGTTTATTATCAGACACTCTTCCAAAGGCGTTTACTGCCCCCCCCCCCCCCCCCCCCTGCAAATTTAAAATAAGAGAATGATAAAACTAAAACAAATAGATGATGTACATTATCATGCAAACTTTCACCGAAAATTGGTTTGAATGAGATCTAGTAAGTAGTTTTTTTTAATGCGTCGTAAATCGTAAACCACAATTTACTTTCCATTCTATCAACTCAAATACTTGCTGCTACCGAATTCTCTCGACTCGTTGTCTTGATCATCAATACAACCTAGCCCTCTGCTCAGTAGACTAGTTGGCTAATCGATCATTAATAAGACCTAGTCTTCATAGACTCATGCCCTCTGCTCAGCAGACTTGATGGCTATTCGATCATTAATAAGACCTAGTCTATAAGCCCTCAGCACACAGACTCTTTAGCTAGATGGTCATAAATACGGCCTAACCTATGCGCTTGCTATACAGACTTTCATGAATCTTAGCTAGTCTAGACTCGTATTGTGCAAGTTTTCTTAGAGTGAACGAAATTTTATGTAGTTTTTCTTGCTCTCGGTCATTCACTGTCTCACAAGAACGTGAAAAAGAGTTTCGGACAACATTTTTGTTGGGACCTATAGTTTTGAGGCGCGCGGCACTAAAAAGTAACAAATAAAAAAAACTTCGTTTAAAAAAACCGACTTCAAAACTGAAAAGTATAAAAAAAATATCTTAATAAAGATTTAATTTAATACATATCTTATGCAAACGTAATACCTTTAATATTAATGAAATAATATAATTTGTTTGTGCTACCTATTGTTAAGTTTGAAGTCGGTGCCAAGCCCTAAGCAAAATAAAAGTTAATATTACATACAGTTTTCATAACATGTGATGAAATTCCTACACTTAAGATTAACCTAAGTAAATAAACTCAAACAACAATATGAATTAATATGACACATTTAATATTAATACCTAAATTAGTTACTATAGTTAGAATAAATCTATATTATGCTTATATATGAATATATTTGTGGCCCTGAAAAACAAACAGATAAATGATTAATTAGGAGACAACTCATAAAAATTTTACAATATTTCGAAACGACCGTCAACGACGTCTGCACGCTTGGGTTGTTTGTGTAGAAATAAGAAACTATACCGCTGAAAGTAACGCGCGGCGAGTGTTACCTACTATTACATTTGGCTTGGCACCGACTTCAAACATATCAATGGGTAGCACAAACAAATTATATTATTTCATTAATATTAAAGGTATTACGTTTGCATAAGATATGTATTAAATTAAATCTTTATTAAGATATTTTTTTTATACTTTTCAGTTTTGAAGTCGGTTTTTTTAAACGAAGTTTTTTTTATCAAATATATTCTCTTAAATGTTTAAATAAATAACAAGTTACTATGCTAGTAATTTAAATTTAGTTCTACTATTGTAGAATTGTAGACAACGAGCAGTTGGCTAGCCCAGAAGAATTTAAGCGACTAATACCTGAGGGCACCGTTATACTGGAAATGTATAGCTTGATATGTAGCCGTGTGTACTATGGAAAATATTATACTACCTTTTTAGGGTTCCGTAGCCAAATGGCAAAAAACGGAACCCTTATAGATTCGTCATATCTGTCTGTCCGTCCGTATGTCACAGCCACTTTTTTCCGAAACTATAAGAGCTGTACTGTTGAAACTTGGTACGTAGATGTATTCTGTAAACCGCATGTTCATGCACACAAATATCTGTCCTGGAAATCGAACCCACGACCTCCAGCGTGAAAAGCAAGCATTTGCCAACCACGTCAACAGGCTCGTCAGATTATCATTATTGCACATAGTAATCCATACATTAATTACTAAACTTATATAATATTACTCAATATCATCATACCAGCCGAATAGGCTCACTGTTGGACGAGAGTTTCCCCGAAGAATGTACGCTTGTCAGACGTGTTGGCGATTTCAGTATGATGGTCATAGTTCACAGAGACACGTTGCTCCCCGTTCTCTCATTGGTATCTCCGGACGACTTAGAGGTCAAAAGATGAGATAAGGTGGTGTTATTTAATACCGTCAGCTAAAGAACACAAAGAGAACAAAGATCAAGACTTTAATTCCCGATAAAATGATTTTGAAGTCTGTGGTGGCCTTTCACGTTGCAGGTCGTGAGTTCGATTCGCACCCAGGACAAGCTCTGCTTCGTTTGGGATCAGATGGCCGTGTGTATATAATGTCCCAGAATATTATGATTATTAATATAGATACGAATTTATAACTGTGTATATCTGTGTTACAACTATCAGATCAACAAATAAATGTACTTTGATCTCAATTAATATTAAATAATATTATAGCCAAACCCACATTTCAATGAAATTAGGTTCCAGATGTTATCTGGATCAGATGGAACCTAATTTAATTGACATATCATCAAAATTTAAACTGCTTTTTGGTGGAAAATGTAATGTGTGTGTTTACGGTACTTATTATCAAAATCTCTTACCAGAAAGTTATCTGTGATAAAACATTTGGTAAAATTGGCAATAATATTATTTTTGCGATACGAGGGAGAGTATTGTTAAATATTTATTTCACCATTGCTATTGATTATACCAAATAGTTTGGAAAGCTTTCATAGAAACAAAATAAAATGCAGCGTCAAACAGCGGGGGCCCTCACGTTCGAGACAAGACTTCCCTCCAATCGCAGCCGAACTATCGTCTACGTTCCATATCAACCCGACGTTCCGGACGTTCAGGAATTTCCAATAATACCCCCCTTCTTACATACACTTACTGACAAACCTATGAACGCCACAGAAGTGTGAACCTTATCTTGAAGTACGAAAGTCTGCCTTTGCTTACAAGTTCTTGTCGAATACGCAAATACAACTTTGTCAAAAGACTTTCGCGATACTAAAGGTAAATTCGAAAGAGTTTCTAGCTCTCAGAGCTATGTTGTTACCAGCATTAGGTACTTCGAGACGGTAAGGTTAAATCGTCGGCAGTAAAAGGAAATTGCCTCCGTAATGGAATTATTTTTCTTAGCACGCTTACAAAAATATTGAATTAAGCTAAGGCTCGGCAATAATTTTTCATTTTACTCGAATCGGAAAGGCGTGATTTTCATGTTGAAAGAATAAATCGTCTAGATCAAGCCACAATTAATTAAATACATAGTTGCTAGAAAATAGCCTTGTTACGTCGCTATTAATCAAAGACTGATGACTAGGGAAACTATACATATAAAACGAAGAACCTTTACCAAACCTATTATTTTCACACTTGTTAATTCCATAAACGCTACGACACGCTATCTACTATACATACTACATACATACGATATACTACCATAGCTGTAAGTCCTACTAACATATTATATGAGTCATAGCTACTTGATTCTGCTAATTTCTATTCTATTCTATTCTATAAATCCATAATTAAGATGATAAAAACAAATTTTAATATATATTCAAAAGTGTTACGGATGTACAGAAACAAAAAAGAAAGGAACCGTCAAAGTGGGAAAGATTTTTTTCGCTACGGGTCTATCTCAGAAAGTACACTATGTAGTCAGGAATATACACAATAAAATACGGCGATTCTAATATAGTTTGAATACTTTGTCATTTTGTCTGTGAAGGCGAGATGCGACATACGTCTTGGCCGGGATTTGTATGTTTTAGACTTTCGCTTAGGAGTGAGATCTGTTTTATACCTACGGACTCACTGACAGCAGAGTGATTGCAAAAAGGAAGCAACTTTCAATTTGGCTACGGAATCCTAAAATGAATGACTATGTAGAATTGATTTAGATGTTTAACCGGCTTCAAAAAAAGGAGGAGGTTCTCATTTCGGACGTATTTTTTTCTTTTATGTTTGTTTTCTCAGAAATTAAGACTGGGTGAACCGATTTGGAACATTCTTCTTTTATTTGAA
Source organism: Pseudoips prasinana (assembly GCA_951640165.1). NCBI lineage: Eukaryota > Metazoa > Arthropoda > Insecta > Lepidoptera > Nolidae > Pseudoips > Pseudoips prasinana. The sequence goes on from OX621245.1 coordinate 20,272,086, forward strand.
AATTGGTGCTTCCCGTGTGGTCCCGTTTATTCCCGTCCCGAATTTGGTATAGTTAAGACAATGAAATCTAAGAGAAAACCAAATAAGTCTTAAATTTGTCTTTCTCATTTTAGTACATTTTAATTTGTTTTGGAATAAGTCTTTTTGTGTTCGTTTTTTTATTGTTAAAATTATTTATTCGTAATGATTCGATTGTTTATGTATAATAATATATATATTATTATTAAATTGTTCCTGAATAGGTTCAATTAATGAAGTACACTAATCTCATTTTTTAAATAAGCAAGTAGAAGAAGTGCGAAATTGACAAAAGATGAAAAAAAAAGACGTAATATATTTTATCACAAGGTACATAACTGTAATCCATGCATTTATTTGATAAATAAAATAAAAGGTTTTTATTCACATAGACTTTAAAAAGAGCCGGTAAATAGTCAGAACATGTTTGTAGTATAATTAAGTTAGCATAATTATTTCTAGGTACATTATTTCTAGGTTCTAGGTACGTATTTAAGTACAATACAGTACGATAAGCAAAGGGATTAACTCTTCAATAGTTTTATTTAAATAAATGTTTACACGTCCAACGTCTATGTTTGTACGGTTTTGTAAGACTTTTATAAAGACGTTTAAACGAGGGCCGATTGTATTGAATAGGAGTCATTAACCCATTTCTTTTTTAAGATATTTTTAGCTTATTCATAGCTTTGTTATTGAACTGCTATCAGTGCAGTGAACTTCCTGCCACTAAAGTCTAGTAATAAACATTCCCGTTTGATGAATCTGTTGATTTTGCTATAAAAGTTAAGACATTTCCGACGAAATGACAGTAAACCATTTAAAACACACGAGATTTTATTGATTGTAAGTTAAATTGAAGGAAAATGGATATTTCTGGAAAATTACTTACGGAATTTAAATTGTTGCCCATTTTCATGTACGAATTGGTTGCTTATTAAAAATATTCAATATAAAATGAATAGGATTTTATACAGTGCAATGGATCCGAGTTTGGAGCAAACCAGTAGGTTAATCGTTAATCCGATCATAAGAAAATGCCGAAATGTCTTCAATAGTGTAGATTTGCTTATGGCCAAACCAATAAATTGGTAACCGAAGAAACTTGACGTTGACAAACGAAATGAGGCCTTTTATTTTGTCAGCAGGGACAATGCCTACACATGCCACCCGAAAAAAGTGTCTGCTATCAACTAAACCCAATCTGTGGACTTCTTCTGGCGCCTGTTGGGAGGAGCCCCAGGAACAGGAACGCGGGTATGCTGCTACGGTGCCCCCCTTTTGCGCCATGTCCCATATGGATGGGACATGCACCCTGGAAGGGCAAGAGCAATAGGGGCAACATAGCGGTTGCCCTCCCCTATTGCCGACTCCTGCCAGCCCAGCACATCGACTGTGCCACTAACAGATCGCTGTCTTCCCGGAGTTGTTTGCACGTGGCGGCAGGAGACACTTCTCTTACTGCCACCGCAGCCCCGAGAGGAGTTCGGCTAGATGAGAATGCTCAGAGGGCTGTTGGAGTAATTACATAAGATAATAAAAAAATCCTTGTGCGTCATCTTTTAAGTGACACCAATCCCTGAAGATCTAAAGGACAGCTGGCTCAAATACTATAGCCAATTCACTCGACGACTACAAGAAGAAAAAAGTACCTATTAGTAATGATTAACGAATATGTGGACCAGCCCGCTTCATACTAATTTTAGCTTGGATCGGTCTGGACAAACGCTCAATAGCCACCAAAGACGACCCAGGACATGATATTCTGGCGACGCCAAAGGTCAAGAGTAGTTAAGATAATGCTTGTAATAATAAGTAACTATCTTAATTTAGTAAATTATTTTCTGTCTGAGAGTTTGTTAGGACTGTTTGGAGGTTCTTCCCTAAAAGTTTTGCAATATCTCGCTAGAGCTGGTGGCATCACATACCGTCCTGTCACGATAAGGCACATACCGGAAAAATAATCGAAATATTATTATAAACTTACGGGGAACATCAAGCTCTCCACACATTTATTAATATTATTTGAATTGGGGCTTGATGCCTGGTTGGCATCTAGCTCCCTCAACCATTTCTGATTTAGTGTAGCAGAGCTCCTTGATTGTAAGAGTTCACCGCTTAATCTTATAGCTTTAATAAACATATCCCTACATACGTTTGATAAAAAAAATACTACATTTGACTAAATAAAAATGTGATTTTCTTTTTTTTCTCTAAAACTGAACCGATTTCAGTATTCCAGCTACAATTATTTTTTGTTTTAAGTCACTAAATTTGTTTACCATTCAACGTTTTGAAATTGGATTTTTAATTATTTTGGGAGGGTCATTACTTCTAAGAAAACAGGAGGGAAAAAAGAAGAAACCTGAAATATAATGTGTTCTACGAACACACATATTTTATTTTCCTTTTTTCCCCCCTGAATTGTTGAATTTAACCCTTTAATTACTCATCGTATTCTAACGTCATGTTGTCCCATCCGTCTTAACAGAACGGTTCAAATCTTCGTATAAAACGTTGACACGGGCGCGTTTTGAGAAGCTAATTGTATAAGACTGGGCCATCCATCAATCAGGATCTGTCGGGGACCGGCGCAGACTAATTTGCTCGTTTGTTTTGGCAGTAAGCTTGCGGCTTTGCCTTTACTGATAGATGTTTGATTAGGCCTTTGAAACTGCATTGTAATTAGACTGCCTCGTTAGTATAGCGGTACCTAGCTTGTTCATCTATAGTTAATGAAGTCTCGTAATCGATTCCCAGGTCGAGCAAAAAGTCGTATAGGAATATTTATAGCAAGAATAATAGTGGTGGCCAGAGTATTCAAGATGGCTTTGTTACACCTCCGTATCTCCGGCAACATGTAACGCCGGCATTCTGCGCCTGAGCATCTCCGGGGCTTGCCCATCTTGTCAGATTATCACTATTAAGGAATAGATAGACAAAATTAGGTATGCCATATAATTTTTTTTAGACCACGCCCGTACGCCTACGGTATAAATTTCCATATTGCGTAAATTTATCCCTGTATCGTCGTGTACTTTACAAACATATATTTGACGGACGCAAAGGACATCCAAACTCAGAACATCTAATTATGGGTCACACAAATAACTGTCCTGCGCGGGAATCGAACCCGGCACACGAAGTGGCAAGGCGACTGTCTGTGTCACACGTGCTACTCAATTGAGGCTGCCTGCCATGAAAAAAGTCTCTATTAGTATGGCAGAGTAGACTGAGTCTTTCCATCACTTACTGTAATGGGTCTTTTGAACAATTGAGGAAATGGCGTCATGATTTAGTAGGTCAATCGCAGTCGCAGTACTTAATCGAACACTACCTAATCTATGCCAGTAGATTTTATTATAATTAGATGGATTACTTATATTGAGGCTTTTAGGTTTACAACATATTAGTATCGAGAAAAGTTATTCGATAAATGTTATAACTGTAATATCATAAATGGCTAGTAAGATAATAATTAATAAATGTAATTAATGAAATAATGTAGCTAATGAACGTAATTAATTAATAAATACGTAAGTAAGTTATTCGAAGATTTTCCTCTTTTCTCTTCTGTAAGTTATTCACCATCAGCTCACAACAAGACGTGAATTGGGGAAATCTGATATTCACACCAACCTAAAATTTTCCTTGAAACCCAAGATACCTTGAAGCTGTTTTAACCTGCAATAATACTTCTCACTTAGTAAACTAATTAACAAAACTGTTTTAGCCAATTAGTATCTAATTCAAAATTCATAAGCGCTGCAACATCTCAGTACCTAACCTGATCGCGAAACAACAAACTACGTTAAGCCATAGCTAAGTAGGTAGATAAACTTAAGTAGGAACTCGCATAAAACAAAGTGTCAGTTATTACATTAATAACGGACCACAAAAACCCTACCCTTTTTGTTTATCCCGCTTCCTTCGCTCTGTCTCTTTGATGAAATGTACAGACGCCAGCACATCCAGCTACTCCAATATATCAAATTTCTTTTATAGAATTTCAACTTTATCAGAAAATTATAAGGTTCACTTTCAATTGAGGAAATTTGACTGATTTGGGTAGCTTGATGTGCTGGCATCTGTTCAACGTAAATATTCGGGTCTATCTACGCATATTATTACGCGCTAGCATCGTCGTAATGCGTATTTACAAATGTATGAATGAGAATGGAACGGAACGATGCTCTTTTTGTGTTCTATTGTAAAGTTAGCTACTACCCTTTGACGGGCCGGTCGCTTCCCACCCAGGACAAATATTTGTGTGCATGAATATGACTGTTTGTCCTGAGTCTGGATGTAATTATCTATATAAGTATGTATTTAAAATAGAAAAGTAGGGATATCAGTTATCTGGTTTCCAAAGTACAAGCTCTGCTTAGTTTGAGATCAGATGGCCGTGTGTAAATAATGTCCAGAATAATATTATTACTATATGAAAGAGAATTGGAGTTGGGCGAGTCTCAATAAAAACTCAAAACTGTTCCTCGAGTAAGGTTGGTACTAGGAAAAACAAAATAACAAATACAACATTGTCATTCAGGCTAGGTAAATACGACTATCAATAAACATAACTTATTTTGTGGTAGGATCTAATGAGCAAATGGTCTAATACCAATGGAATCCAAAAGGAGCAATCTAATAAAAAAAATACTCTTAACGGCACACATTACATATTGGTGCATATTATGTAATACTAGTATGAAAACTTCTACCTAAATTTTATATTAAATTATTTCTAATTATTAACTTATAAATCTGCCATTTAAATGGGTTTTACGCAATAAAGAATATGAATATAGACCCTGTTTGTGGTTACTATAATTAGGGGCGCTTGCTTCATATGCTTCTTTACAGTTTCACAGTGAAAAGGACCATTCTTAAATTCAGGTATGTAATAAAGAGACATGCATGCAGAATGCAGCAAATAACTAAGTAGTATTTATTTAGTCATGGCCGTATACTGTAAATGTGTGGTATAACCGATTTGAAGGAGGAGGTAGGTATTACATTTTAGAAGTAAAGTAATGTAAATTCAGTAAAAAGGCAAAAAGGAAAATGATTTTTAAAATATGACTATAGACCCTGTTTGTGGTTACTATAATTAGGGGCGCTTGCTTCATATGCTTCTTTACAGTTTCACAGTGAAAAGGACCATTCTTAAATTCAGGTATGTAATAAAGAGACATGCATGCAGAATGCAGCAAATAACTAAGTAGTATTTATTTATTCATGGCCGTATACTGTAAATGTGTGGTATAACCGATTTGAAGGAGGAGGTAGGTATTACATTTTAGAAGTAAAGTAATGTAAATCCAGTAAAAAGGCAAAAAGGAAAATGATTTTTAAAATATGACACCAATTAAATATCACACTAATATTATAAAGGCGAAATCTTGTGAGGGCGTATATTTGTTACTTCTTCACGGCTAAACGGCTGGAGAGATTTTAAGAAAATTTGGTATAGATTTAGCTGACACCCCGGATTAACACGTAGGCTATAATTTATAAAGTTCAACGCAGGTAAACCGTGGAGCACAGCTAGTGTGAAATAATTTTAGATTTTTATTAATGAAATACTATTTGCTTTCTCTACTGCCGATTTCCGGATTATTTATTAAGCTACACAGTTTTCTTATAATGGTATTCCGCATACGTTAAATAAAGAAATACGTAATACCTTCTTTAAAACCAGTTGCTCGACCACAGCGGTTACCCTGATCTCAGAAAACCTCAACAAAAACAGAGGCGTCGTAAGCGGTTTCCTTTTAATAACTCCTCATATATTTTACACACGTTCTGTTCTGGTTTTTATTTAAACACATGCTAATAATGTATTCAGCTTGAAAGAAATGTAATTTATTATGTTGAACAAAATCTGCAAAGTCTATTTATTTAGTCTCGAATGCGGAATGTTGGCCCAATTATTTGAATATGTAGCCTACCTACTCATAATTAAATAAGTTTTATTAATGAGAACCTCTTTATTGATTATTTTAATACAGGTTTATATTAATAACATCCTGGAATGTTATTTACACACGTCCATCTGATCCCAAACTAAGCAGAGTTTGTACTATGGAAACCAGATAACTAATATACCTACCTACTACATACACTACTTTTCTTTTATAATTACATACATACTTACTTACTTTGTTGTGTGGTGACGGCATAGAATATCATCACCCTATCTCATCCCGTGGGGGCGTAGAAATAGATCGAGGGAATACCTACCAGAGAACGGACAGTAGCGTTTTTCTGTGAACTATGACCATCAAACTGCGATCGCCAACCTGTCTGCCAAGCGTGGCGATTATGGTGATTATTCCTCCTCTTTGTGGCTGTTTTTGAAAGAATATATATATATTTTTTATTTATTTATACAAATTAGTTCTCTAGTTGATCCTTGTTTTCAACTTATGGTCATTGCATGTTCACAGTTCGATACACTGACCTTGACAGTGTCTTTATTGCGTAGTTAGCAAAGGTGATTTTCGTAGTCTATGTGTATCCTCTAACTTGACTTGACAGTGCCAGTGAATTACATCGCTAAATATTTAAATTACACACTTAAATTCACAGTCACTTTGTATTTATCATAGAATTAATTTAATTAGGAACTAATGGGTGATGTAACCTCACAAATGAGTAATGCGTCTTGGTCTACCATGACTTTTGATTTAGTATCCATATCCATAATTATTGATAAATTAAATAGATTATAAATCTACCTTAGATACAATAAATAAATGAGTCTAACGAAACTTAATAGAACAAAAGGAACAGACATCAAGTTACCCCAATCAGTCAAATTTCCCTAATTGAAAGTGAACCTTATGGTTATGTGATACAGTTCAAAATCTATAAAACAAATTGACAGATTGGGGTAGATGGATATGCTGGCGTCTGTACATATAAGGTCTCGATCTCTCTCTCACTCTCATCTGGACAAATGTAAAATACCTAATGAAATACAATTATGAATTACCTACTTTACATAATTATAACAACCCATAATAAACAAACCCAACAATGGCGCGACCCAATGTAGGAAAAATTAAATTTTAACAAAAGCGAGTGCATGTAATCCACATAATAAACCAAATTTGCGCTTTCCAATATACGACAATGTATTCCGAGATTGACGGGCGTGAAATTAACATCAACGAAAATGTGAGCGAAAAGTACGAAGATATAGTACGTGATGGAAATTTATAAGAGATTCATATAATATGTATATACTGTAAGGGACAGCAGCATAAAAACTTATACTTGACTTTGAGTATTGTTTTTGGACGACCTATAGTGCTGAATGGAGTTTTTTCTTTTCAGCTTAAAACGATACGATTCGTTGTTTGTTTCAATTTATATTAACATTTTGATATTTCGGAGCTACATTGGTAAAACATATAAGTATCCTGTTAGACTGAATCTTATCTTTTCTTTCTATTTTCATGCGGTAGAGAAATTAATTTGGGCGTTTATAAACAGGTCTTTGACGAAATTATGTTTTTTTTATCATTTAGAATTCTCTGAAGTTTGTAAACAGAATAAAATTATATTATTTAAATTTGATTTGATAGTTTGCTTTCTAAATGACGCATGTAATATTCGAGACCAGACATCATGGTGCGGTGGCGGAGCGGTGAGTATAAATTTTATAAAAACCGGCCAAGTGCGAGTCGGACTCGCGCACGAAGGGTTCCGTACTACTGGTACGGAACCCTTCGTACTATAAAAACGAGCAAAACATTCACGTTTGTTGTATGGGAGCCCCCTTAAATATTTATTTTATGTTGTTTTTTAGCGTTTGTTGTTATAGCGTCAATAGAAATACATCATCTGTGAAAATTTCAAATGTCTAAGTATCACGGTTCATGAGATACAGCCTGGTGACAGGCGGACAGACAGACAGATAGACAGACAGTAAAGTGTTAGTAATAGGGCCCCTAAAAGACGTCTTATATATTTGGAAATTAATTAATACTATTAATATAACGGAGTATTTTAAATCAAGTTTTGTTAACATTGAGTGAGTTATTTTAACATTAATGTATGAAATCATTTGACCTTCCTAATTGACGACTAATTTATTTAACATTATAGGCTAATTAAACTTAGATTATAAATTGAAATAGCAAACGAAAAACCACTGCTATTTTTATGCGCTAACAAGTCATTCATATCAGCTGAAATAAAGGCCTGCCCCAAAGATCTCCGCAATCGCTGCGGCGCCGATCTTGCGCTATTCGCATCCAGCAGTATCCAGCGACCCGCACAAGATCATCGGTCCATCTTGTAGGAGGCCTCCCCAAAATGCGTCTTCCGGTTCGTGGGCGCCACTCGAGAACCCTATGCGCCAGCAAGTATTTAATTTATTCTTATTACATGGTTCATACTTCATACTCAGAGTGGGTATGTCCCCCATAAGGCGGAGCGATAATCTTATAAAGGTCGCTAGAAGCCACTGGATGCTGGTAGCGCAAGACTGGGCATTGTGGAGATGCTGGCTAACATCATGATTATCACTTAGTAAAATACATTACTTAGTGTGTTTAAATAAATAACAAAATAAAACACAAAAAAATTACATAAAATAAACACAAATAATGGTAAAAAGGTCGACAATAATTATAATATTCTTAATCCTCTCTATTTTTTTTAGTTCAATCATACAAGTTGAAAGAAATAACGTAATTACAAATGGTTACAATAGTAAACATGGCTACATATCCAGCTATACATTTCCAGTATAAGCTGATCTCGCGTTGTATAAGATTTCCATACAATGAGATCAGCTTGTATATAATATGTATAGCTTGATATGTAGCCGTGTGTTCATGTCCACAACCTCACAAAATTATGAACATAAAATCTTAAAATTAAAGACGTTAATATAACGTTTTAATTTGGCTCACGATGTGTGGCTGACGACAAAGATTACCAACACGCATTTCATCCCGTTGGGGGCGTAGAAGTCGAACCAAGGGAATATGTACCAGAGAACGAGAAGCAGCGTGTGCACTATGACCATCATCGTACTGCGATCGCCAACCTGTCTGACAAGAGTGGTGATTATGGCATATCCCGCCAAATGATGAACACAATAGGAACATCTACTGCTGGACATGAGCCTCCCCCAAAGGTAATGTTACCATTTGGAGGGGTTTACCTTAGTCACCGCGCTTGGCATGCGAGTTGGTGACCGAGGTGGTAGCTAGTACACAGGTGAACAGGAAATCTTTTGGCGAGGCTTTTTTCCAGCTGTGGAAGTCATTCAGCTGACATGATGATGATGATGATGGTGATAGATTTCATTTATTACAAATATGTATCTATTTAAAACGATGTCAGTAAGGGTCATGAACCATGGCTTACCATGGTAGGTAACAATTTTTTATTAAGCTGTTCCTTACACCCACACTTGATGGAAAATTATTCAGGTTTACATAATATACGCATTTTAATTAAGTATTCATGAGTGTATAACAAGGCCATTTTACCTTCGTACCTATTATCATTCTCCTGCCCGTGTCCCAATTTATTTTGGGTCGGTTAATGCAACTTGTTCGCTCCTGGGCTCTTGTAAGTTATCATTACAGAAAAATTAACTTAGTATACCTACTTCTTATTTAAGCTTTTTAAGAGGCATGTTCCAAATAAATTTTAGAAACGGCACGTTTAGAAACGTATTGTTTGTTTAATTGTAGTTTATGTGGTGCACGTTTTCTCAATTGTTTGAGAAGCCATTTACATCGGGTATTATTTCTCTTGCTATTTTTATTCGATATATAATGATTTATATGGAACCTGAGTAAGATTTATAAAATATGGATTAGCTTTCTTATTTATAATATCAGTAGGATTCTAGTATGTTGCATGTTTCTTAAAACATTTATTATTTTAGTTTACAATAGAAAATATGTTAATATGTAGAACACAATTTACGGCACGTTCAAGTGTGTAACACCCAGATGAAGACACATATTATGTGTCTTTATCTGTGTGTTTATCAGGCGAAGAAGTAGGTAGAGTTCTGGGGTTAAAGGCATGACATTATTTTAAAAAAAATCACATATATACACGTCTATAACCAATAGAAAATTCTATATAAGGTGGAATCAGTTACGAAATATCTAGATGGAACAATGGTTCAAGGTGAAAGTGGTTCAAAACCATACAATTGAATGAACCGCTCAGAATGAACGATAGAGGTTAGAATGGTGAACCTTGTCTGTCAAATTCTGCCATTTTTTTAAACAGTATTATTGTATTTATTGTTTCTAGTTATTATAATTAGAATATAACTTACATAATTCAATCTGGTTTTATTATTAGATTAATCTACCCTACTAACAGTACCTAAGCGTTCAAGAGGGCATTGGCAGGTCATAGATTATATTCCCGCACATACGTCTTTATGTGTGTGTGTGTGTGTGTAGTGTAAACTCATATATAAGTACAATAGAACAAAAGTATCTCCCTTTCCTTCAACTTCTACTACACTAGGTGTCTAGTGTAGTAGAAGTTGAAGGAAAGGGAGATACGCGTATGGAATAAGTGTGTCTAAATTTTAGAAATTTATTGACCTTAAAAGGGTATAATAGACAAATAGTTGCTTTATGAATCTGATATTGAACTCATGCTCGCAACAGTGTCACATCATGCTTGGGTTATTCAAATTTAGTATTGTCAAATACGTAAATTGAAAACACTTCTTACAAACGTACCTATAAAAGTTTTAAAATATTTGCACTTTGTATAAAGATCATGTTTCACAAAACCATATTTTACATTTAGTTTAGTTATAATTTAAAATAATGTAAAATATATAAGTTACGAGTAAATAAAATAAAACATTCTAATACATGTAATTTATTTCAACAATTACCAAATTTTCACTATTTATACATTTGTTTTACAATTTCTTACACACTTAAACTATTTAACATATAAGGTTTTAAAGTTGATACTCCTTACAAACACTTTAATAGTATTCTAAAACAACGCTAAGAATATATCAATAATATATTATGAATGAGGCAAGAATATTTAATTTGGTTTCAAAATTATCATCCTAACCTTACTAACAAAACAATAAACCTTTATATCACTTTAAAAATGTGTTTTTATAAGTAACGTTTACTATCAACAATACCTATATCAAAACAATTATAAAGTGTACAATATAAACTTTATCTTTAATACAATTATCACAATTAAAACTCACGATTTGACAGACGTTCATTTATTTTTAAACTAGCCTAAATGTATATCTCTAAAGTTTCTATAACAACGAAGGTACAGACGCCAGCACATCCAGCTACCCAAATCTGTCAAATTTCTTTTCTAGATGTTCAACATTATCACATAAGTATAAGGTTCACTTTCAATTGACACATTGGGGTAGCTTGATGTGCTGGCGAGTGCATCAACTTTATTTGTCAATATAAAACGGACCATAAAATGGAAACAAAATTCAAATTTCCTTAAATCGATTGAAGTTTTTTTTTCGACTCTTATTATGGAGCAATGGCAATCTATTCAAGTCACATGCATTTGAAAATCTTTTTGAATAAAGAACGCGCTGTACTATAAGGCGGTCATTTGTATTAAAGCCATGGAAGCTCCATACTAACAGTCGTTCTGCGTGAAAGGAACAGAGCATTTTATAGATGCACACATTTAAAACCATTGTTTAATACGCTTTAAATATCTAAGGACTTTACTGTTTTAAAATATTCAAAAAAAAATCTAAATTCAAAATATATTTCACAAAGAATAGGGTTATCTAGAATGATATGACCTTTTTTAATTAATCTGAGAATATGACCATAGTGCCAAGCTAGAACCAAACTTTGTGAGAGACTGGTCCCTGTTTTGTTTTCTTTTTAACCCCCCACTCAAAGAGTGGTGTGAAAAGTTGACGTGAGTGACGTCAATGTCTGTCTGGGCAGTCGTGGTTCTCCAAAGGATGGACCGATTTCGATGCGGTTTTTTAAATTTGAAAGCAATTTCTTTGTGGTGGTTCTTAGCTATGTTTGGTTAATATCGGCACAGCAGTGTATGAGTGTCAGCTCTATTCCAAAATTATGTAATCATAGTTGGAGTCGAGGGTTCTCTAACGGTTTGGTTATGCTTTCTGTGTTATACTTGCGCCTATTACTTCTTAAGTCTTTAATAAATTAAATATCATTCCGATCCCTTATAAAAAAACACATCCAGTTCCATTTAACGCTGCCATATAAAAATTTGATTTTATATTTGTTACATCAATACTATATAATTTATTGCATGTGTACTAAAACAACTTATATTAAAAGATTTATATTATTATTGCATGCTTTACGACTGGCCATTCGTAAATTTATATTATGAGTAGAGATACGTGACTGGCCGCATATCATTAATGAATGTTTATCTCTACATTATTTGAATAGGTACTACGCATAGAAAGCAAACATTTAATGGTATCTGCTCAGCTAATTATAGACCAAGCAGATACTTTCATACATTGACTTATGAAATAAGAAGTATTCTGTGTGTCACTCTTGTCACATATTTAAGGGGTACCCACTCACAAAATTGGCTTTGTGGCTGACGGCCATAAAAATATCGTCATCCCAATCTCATCCCGTGGGGGGAGTAGAAGCCGTCCTGAGGGAATATATACCAGAGAATGGGTAGCAGCGTTCTCCTGAGTACTATGACTATCTTACTACGATCGCCAACCCGTCCGCCAAGCGTGGCTATTATGGCATATCCCCGCGAATTATGGAAACAACTCCATTGTAGAAATTATTTGGGGAGGCCTTTGTCCAGCAGTGGACATCATTAGGTTGACATGATGATGACACACGAAATTGAACAATGAAAATGTTGTTTTTAATTGTCACTGACACGGATTGTATTCTTTTGTGTATTTTGCAAACTTTTGTTCTATACGTTATTCAGTTCCATCTGTAAATTGGGAGCTCACACTATTTATAATACATTATATTTATAAAATCGCGTTCAACGCATTTCGTTTTTCATTAATATACCTATATAATGAATAAGATAGAACATTGTTTCCAGCCTCGAATGAATAACAGTACCACTTTATACCATACTATGGGTGTCGTAAAAGGCGACTAAGGGATACACCAGGTAGTCCGGCAGCAGCGCTGTGTGTACTAACTACCACCTAACAGCGGTCGCCAACTCGCAAGTCAAGCGTGATGACTAAGGCAAACCCCTCAAAATGGTAACGTTATAGGAACCTTTGGAGGATAACAATGTCCAGCAGTGGACGATATTAGGCTGCAGATGATGAAAAGAGAAGATCTATTATTATTTTGAAAACAATTATTTATTCGGTTTACCTCATATTAGTTATTCAGTTTGTTATGTATTTTATATATAAGATCGAATTTAGAAATGACATCATTGAGCATTCACTTACTTGTACAATGATTTAGACTCTGCCGACATATCTATTGTTAACCAAGTTTCTATAGCGTAACAAGATGAAAAATTATTCAATTTATACAGCCTATATGAATGGCAATGACCCATGATGATCTCATATCCACTGTTATACTTTGGCAAAGAGTACTTTAATTATATTCACAAATATTAACATTACATATTTAACTTATATTTCGCTTTTTTGCTATTACAATATATATAATGCAACTCATTAATATCCTGCTGCAGGACAAGGGTCTCCCCCCAGAATGGGACGGCACAGACTATCGTAGTGCAAGTTGGTAAACTTCATATGCCATCAAGAACATAGTTTGGTGAACTGTCAGGCAGGCAGGCTTTCTCATGATGTTTACCTTCACAGTTTTGAGTACGAGATAGGTATTTATAATATGCTGCGTGGGGGGCGTGGAAAGCGACCCGAGGGATAGGTATCTACCTGAGGAAGGGCAGCGGCTTCTTTCTGAGTAACATGATCATTATGCTGCGATCGTCATCCCGTCTGCCAAGCGTAGCGATTATGGCATGTCCCCAAGTTGATTCTTGGAGGGAGACTTTTACCCAGCAATGGACTTACGGCTGTTATGATGATGATGAAGCACAAGAATTCAAAAGTCTGTGGGTTTGAATTTGATTTCACTGACTCCACAGGTCAATGGTCAGACCACTTGGCTATCTCCTACTGCTATTACGAAATTAAACGTATACTACTTAGGTTTAGGCAATTGTGGAGATCTTTGAGGGAGGCCTCTGTCCAGCAGTGGAAGTCTTTTGGCTAATATGATGACTTAGCTTTAATCAAATTAGTTCGAACAACTTCGTAGGAATGGTTGACATATAATGTAATAAAATAAAAACTGATATAATCAATGAAAAAATATAAGTAAAGATGTTTTTTTTAACTATAAATTGGTGCATTTGTAGTAGTTAGAAAACAGTCATAAACTACGCCAGAGGCATACTGTTTGAAAAACTCTGACATTAGACAAATTCTCTGACAAACTCTTCTTTCATTCTTTTATGATTAGTGGTTATCCACTACTCATAAGAGAATGTAAGAAGATTTTATTCAGTATGTGATTTAGTTAATTGTAACTTAGCTTTCCAGTAAAGTTATGTTCAATAATTAGATGTACATCAGTAAACTTATAAAACTTAGCCAAGCAGCAACGTACTATACAGCTTATATTCTACCTTACACCTCTTCAACCTAATAAAGAACAACAATCTATTGTTTATTGTATTCAACGAATGTATTTACATAGGCCTAACTTTAACTTATAGTGAATCACTAGCTATTACTCATACTATATTGCACCATACTCCTTCACTAATGGTACATGCTATCCTACAAACTAAATATCTTTACGTCAGTACGCAAAAGTATCATTACGCTTAATAATTATAATGAGCTTACTCATTTACGTCATAATATAGGGATTACCCTGTCCTTTGATGATGAGTCTTTGCTCAAAACGTTACATTTGAGGTTCTGTGTTTAATATTAATATGATGTCTTCTTCCAATATATGTCTCGCCACACTTTTGCATCGGATAGGTATAGACGCCAGCACATCCAGCTACCCAAACTATCAAATTTCTTTTATAGATTTTCAACTTTATCACATAAGCATAAGGTTCGCTCTCTATTGGGGAAATTTGACAGATTGGGGTAACTTGATGTGCTGGCGTCTTTACTATCAGTAACTATAAATTAAATCAATCAAAGTATTGAACGACCTAAGTTTGGTAATTAATATTTTTCTTTTGAATTGCAATTCGGTAATTTTTACTTCAAATCATTTATTAACGGAAGTACGGAATGGCTTAAGTTTACAAATTAATAGTTTTCTTCTGAAGTATAAATAGGTAATTTTTATTTCATGTCGTTTATCACAGTATTAAACGACCTTTGTTTAGAAATCGATAGTTTTCTTCTAAAGTAAAAATTTGTAATTTTATAAATTTTGGTAGATTTTACTTCACATCATTTAAAGTTACTTACAGAAAGAAGAAGGATAATAGAGTATTTCACAAAATAATATATTTTTCTAAATTTTAATCCTTTTTTAAGGACAATCCCTGCAACGCGAGGTACTTTACACATACGCAACTCATGGAAAAAAGCGCATTTGGACTCAGAACAAGTACTGAACACAAATTCTCCTGTATGAAGATTGAATCCGAAACATGTAAGCGACAAGATAGCGAGGCGACTATCGTAACCATTACGTCGCACGTGTAGTCATCCTCTTCTAATTAGTCTTCCTGGTCTATTTTCGGACCACGAATCATCAACCATAATAGAGACTAGTCAACAGTCTAGGACAAAATCTAGGGTGGAACTTTACTTCTAAAAAGTTGGTGCACTTTTCATTTAATCATATACTTACAAGACTTGGTCCGTTCACACCCATGACTGATAGGTTTACCGAGTATAATATTGTCATCTTCTTGAAATGGATTACTACTAACAACTACTTTCTTACTAAATAAATCCCAATAGCACCTCACTCCTTTGATGGTTGTGTACCTAATCAAACATTCTTTATGCAGTCCTCCTTGTTTGGTGGCTGGATGAAAGCCAAGAAACCTCGATGCTGAACCAGCACTGTCACTTATCACCACATGAGTTGTAATTTGTTTTATTAGCAGAACCATGTTTTCACTTGACTTCTTCTTGATTCAAATTTTGGCACCGACTCAATCTGCTTCGACGTAATTGCTCCCTTTATCCATCTTCTATGACTAGACGTATATTTCTAACTCGAAATTCAATGGATGATGTCTCTGACTCTTCATTCGGACTGTGACGTGGGAGAATCCTACTCCTCCTTCTGTGATGTTAGCACTGGCATGAGAAAAGTCGTTGTCTATTACTGCGACTCCCTGAAAAAGAAAAAAGAAATTGTTCGTTTTGTAAAACACCATCAGAATGACAAATAGTTTTATAAAAAATCATCTTTCATAAATAATCTTAATCATTTTCATTTTAGTGGGATATTAAAAGCTTTTTTGTGTCCTTTTACACATACGGAACTTATATAGTTGTGGGTTCGAATCGTATATATCGTAACGGACGGGTGTTTTATGGTAGTCGTAATCAAATATATCAATCATAGATTGGTAACCACTGTTATCATACGGTTCGGCAGTAGAACACTTTTATAGACCTATAAAACCGTAGCCTAACAAATGTTGCATTACTTCAAAAAACTCTGAGTCACTGAATAGTTTTTTAGTCATTTTGTCCATGTTATTCAAATATAATTCTATATTCAATTAAATAAGACAAAACAAGTATACCAGTGATGGAAACGAATGTATTCTACTTGGGTTAACGACGCGTACATAACTAATATGGAATACTAAAACAAATCACTACAGATGTCTTCAATCTACCCGCAATATTCCATAACATAAAAACTACTGCCTGGTAAATCGCCGCCAATGAAATAATGAATGGTAATCGAAATAGCAATATTCAGTGTTTAAAAAAAAATAACAAATATTCTGTATTTTATTAAGATAACTAAATATCGATTTTTATAATAAATGTGACGCGTGACTTTCTTGTTGTATATTATGGACTTCGAACTTTTAAATAGTTGATGTAGTTAATTGTTATTATCATTACCATTGGTTTTATAAATAATGGGTTTATAAAATTGTTGGCCTGTTAAACTTTTCACCTAATGGTGTTGATATACTAAAATGTTGCTTTTAGGTACCAATTCTCTCTATGGGTTTGGTTAAAGATATATCGATTACAAACTAATCTTGAGTTAATAAAACTGGCCAAGGTTTTAATAATTCAAGGCCGGGTATGGGTTACGTTCTATTATTAAAACTATTTCAAAGTCGATACGAAAATTTGATCAAGTACAGACGCCGGCACATCCAGCTACCCCAATCTGTCAAATTTCTTTTGTAGATTATCAACTTTATCACAAAAGAATAAGGTTCACTTTCGATTGAGAAAATTTGACAGATTGGCGTAGCTTGATGTGCTGGCGTCTGTACATGTCCGACGGCTTTCCTCACAATTCTGAGCGGGGTTGTCATTGACACGCAAAGATATTTTCAAAATAACTATCCATATGATACAGTCCTGTTGTCCGAAAAATCTATTATTATAATAGATTTTTCAGACAACATGTAAATAAAAACGTAACCGCTAGATCAATGAAGTTGTCAATGTTACTATGTTACCTCTATACACTTGTGTAAATGTGTAAATTAATGTCAAACAATAGAAAACTAAGTATAATGCTTACAAGATCTTACTTTATATATTGTAACATTAGTTTAGTCTGTCTTATTATCAATGACGATGATTATCATTATTGACGATATGACAGACCACACGGAAGGACTAGGTCAACCGCATAATTTAAGTTTTTTATTAAGTAATATTGTATTAGAATTAACTGCTTACATGTGATTTTAACAAGTAGGTACGAACGTTGATACCTAAGTATGGAATAAAAACTATTATTTCATAAGTATTTCTATTTGGCATAACATACATTGTACGACATCAAACGACAAATTGTCACTCATAAAGTTCTTAAACACAGTAAATTAAGCAGTAAAAAAGACTATTTGTAAACTGGAACTCTGACCTACTAATGACCACAACTGTTAAAAATGTTTAATGACATTATTGCCATTGGAATTTCAATGATAAGGTCGATTATGCTATTTATAGTGTCCAGTTCCACTTATCTAAATGCTCTTTTGCGGCTACGACGTGAATGACATTGAATTATTATTCCTCATAAGTAACATAGCGTAACCATGTTCTTTACAAGACTACTTTAAGGAAAACCTCAATAGCTGCAGTATCTAATGATAACTAAATATATGTTAATTTCAAAATAAATGTTGCATCATATGCTCAAAATTTAGAGGTATGTAGGTAAGTGTTATATAACGGCTGTCTTGTTGAACATAGCGTCTTCAACAAAAAAAAATTTGACAAAAACAGTTGAGAAACGCCTATCTCAGCGTTGTTTTGATTTTCCAATGGCGAGGTACAGACGCTAGCACATCCAGCTAACCCAATCTGTCAAATTTCTGTTATAGATTTTCAACATTATCACTTAAGGATAAGGTTCAATTTCAATTGGGGAAATTTAACAGATTGGGGTAGCTTGATGTGCTTGCATCTGTACATGTTTCAGACACTCGTAGTTATCACTCTTTTCGCTAGTGTAGACACAATTCATTACAATTCTATAATAATACCACTAACTAGCGTTTACAAGTTTAGCAGATTACGTATAATGCTGATGGAATTACAGTTGTATGATTTCCATAATGACAAGTAAAGAGAAAGAGTTGACTTGAGCACCTGATCTCTCATTGGTTATGTTGGTTTGCACAATGAAAGTGGAAGGATACACAGAAGGCATATGTTTGCTGTATAACATCTTTTGTTTAGATACCTATAGTTTCTGTTGAGATTCTTTGAGTTTAGCTGCCGCTGTCGTCGGACCCGAAATGACAGAAATAAACACTGTATTAAGAAGATTATCAAGATGCTAAATATATGGATGTATATTTTATTTAAAATATTAAATTCCAAGATTATTTTATTAGTGATTATTCTGAATTGTTAATATATCACTAAAAACAAAAAGAAAATCGTGACATCTAAAAATATGCTATTTTAACCTTTCTATTTTTTTTAATGAATCTGGATCGGATTGATTCTAAATAAACAATAAAGAAAATGTTAATAAACAACTCAATACAACGAACACAAAAATTACACAATACCCAGAATCAACTTCGGAATAATTTTACCTCCAGTCATCGATTGTTAAATCGGCATTTCAATAACAAAAACAAAACATTTCTCAGTCTAATAAGTACCGACGGCAGCACATCCAGCTACCCCAATCTGTCAAATTTCTTTTATAGATTTTAAACTTTATCACAAAACCATAAGGTTAACTTTCAATTGGGGAGATTGGGGTAGCTTGATGTGCTGGCGTCTGTACTTTTAAATGTGGAATTCACATAAACTATTTACGGCGCCAAATTAAATAAACATAAATATCTAAGCAGCATTTACTGTCAATATTTTATGTAAATGATTATTTACAAAACATAAGGTATGATATAACTCCGATTATAAAATCACCCTTGACATATCGATAAGGCATAGATTAAGGAAACCGTTGAGCAAGAAGATTCTAGCACGAGTATGTCCAGCTTATTGTTACAACACGAATATTTGCATGTTTAACATAACAAAAGTACTAATTGGATTGTTTATATAGAGAACTAGGCCGATAAATTTTGAGCAAGACATTATACAACGTGTCACGTATACAGCATCTGACACTACCTACCTATGAACTGAGAAAAAATTGATGTTTTAAAAATAACCAATGGACATGTAATCGTTTGGCACACATTGATAAGTCAATTAATTTATATATGTCTGTGTTTTTAAGTTCACATTTAATAAAAAGATAACATTAGATTAAGAAATAATGTAATGTAATGTTATTGTTTCGATGTTATTCTTTTGTTTCCTAAATATAATCTAAATTAATATTCATTCAGACAACCGATCGAGCAGATATTGTGTTTGCCTATTAAATAATTACTTTAAGTGGACCAAATCCAGTGTTTATTTTTTTTTTTTGAATCAAAGTAATCTTTGCATGTTGTACTGAATCTATTGAATTTAACCGATGTTTAGGTAAAACAATAATACTAAAAATGTAACCTGAAGTGCACTGATGTTAAGGTTTAAGATATTTATGTCTCAAAAAGAATTACATTCACCTATATGAGAAAACAAAGTATATCTAATTAATTTTAAGAAGTTACGGTTAGTTACATAGTAATATATTAAACTTATACATTATTATTGTTACGCTATCATGCTTAAACTTAACTTAAACAGTGTTACGAAAATACACATGGATGTAGTGGAAATAGTTTTAGTTGATTTTAATGTGTAATTTCCTCTAAGACGTGCTTTTTCAAGGCCTTTTTGAAAGTGTACATATATTTCTGATCTTTGACACTATTTGGTAGTCTATTGTAAATCTGTGCTCCCTCATATACAATAGTACTTTTACCGTAATTGGTACGAGGAGCTTGTAGCACCAGGTTATTTGCTTGTCTAGTTAGAATGTGTCGATTTTGTACATCTGCTTTTTTTTATAAACTACATCACACTGTTATAGCATACATAATGTTTTATGCACAAACCGCTTGCGTTGCATAACTTCTAGATATTTTTTCCAAATGAGGCGAACTAGTAATCGAATGACGTTTACGGCCAAAGTGCAATCGGTAAAAAATATTTCTTACGACACGTACAGGAAATCATAAACATTGACGTAGCAATGAATAATTTGTACTTTGATTGATATCTTTTACAACCTAATTAAATATTTCATTTGAAACCGGTCATGAAATCCATACCGATATTATAATTCAGAAAATATGTCCGTTTGTAACTTTTTCACGCCTCCGCCCGCTCCCGAAGCGATCTATGTCCCAAAAGAAGGTAGGTCGTATTCTGGAGATATACAAGATAGCAATGATCTCGGAATTAGGTCGTTTTCTTACACGTATTTCGCGGAAGTAAGTTTATCATATATGTATACATTATGTAAAGGACGCAAAAACTACCTATTTACGAATAAAATGTAATGTAAAATGGAACTCCACACTTGACTAGCTGATGGTTCCCAACTATAAAGTTAAATAAGGAGTTAACTATGTAGTCAAGAAGGTGATCAACTATAGAAATAAAAAAAAATAGCTTTGAAGTTAAATTCTGAACAACGAACTCAACTCGGAGCCTTTTTTGAGTTGATATATAAATATGAACCTTATTATCATAATATACATTGATGAATTTTAAATGTAATATAATATCAAGTAGGAATCAATAGTTAGCGAAATAAATACTGTTAAATGACCACTGTTATCTAGAACGCATATATGTACAATAGACTACACATACATTAAACGTAAGGTCTAAGATTTATATACATTCTTGAAGACATCAATATGCTGATAGCATATTGTATACATTAAATTGTTGTAATTTATTGAATTGCTCCGCTATTTGCGCACGATTATACCGATGTAAAGAGAACTTTAATATTTGATATGCCATTTCTATTAATGTTTAGTACCAAAACTTGTTGCCTGTCTACCCCTGTGGCAATAGATGGAACTCTATATGTATATACCAAGACACACCCAGCCTCAGAACAACCATACATGCATCATAATAAAAATTGTCCTGTGCGGGATCGAACCCGCAACACGAGGAAGGCATGGTATTAGTGAGGTATATTATTATGTATGTATAATATCAATATCAATCCACCCTGAACATTAAAAACTGTTAACCTATTTTTTATCGCGTCTAGTCCCTCCCTGTTACCCACCAATGCATCTCCTGTAAGCCAGGATCAACAGTGGCACATAATGAAATGAGACTGAGTGGTTTGGCTCAGGCATGTCCCGGGGAATCGCTTTAACTGCCTTGGATCCCGCAACGAATACGCTTTTTTTTATACGAAATGATAGACGAATCTATCACAAATACCAGTTGATACCATTGCTGATGTTGTACCACAGTATCTTAATCATACCAGCCCCATCTCACATTAAATTAAGGGCTTTGTAACTGCGACCTTACGAAGGTTTCTTGCTGATAGTACCAATTACTATCTAGTCGGCCATTGACGTCCACAACTAATCACCACTAATAGAGGAAGCAATAATTAAAATTAAATGTACCTACCTTTATAATTCTTTTCTCGGGATCAGAATAACTCAAAGTCTTTATTCTCTTTTTGAAAGGTATCGCAAAATCCTTCACCCTCTGGTGAAATACCATCTTCCTGTGCACCGTATCACCGGCAATCATGTCGAAGGACGCACACGCGCACAACAAACAGAATAGAACAAGTAACAAGAAAACTAAACGCATTTCGATTTTATTTCACATAGTTGCACAAGCAGCGGGGCCAGCGACTGATGGGCGAGTGAACGATAACCTCGGCGACGATAATGCGACAGACCGACCACAAAACAACTTCACTTCACTCCTAATTCACACACATTTGCTGAAATGACGGCAACCATTTTAATGAGCAAACCCGTTCCCAAATGGTGTTTGACTGATAAACTATTAAGATAACTGGCGAGTTGTTTATTTTTCTCCTACACAGCTAGTTGTCAATGGAAACAATGGATGAGCAGCTGTTTTTATACAACTGGTATTTTATTTAATATAACAATGCTTTTAGGATGCTGTTATTGCAATGCATAGCACGTTTTCAGAAACACATTTTGACGACTTTTTTGACCTAATGCGATAAAAAGGGTGAATCACTCTTCGAATAATAATATCCTGGGACATAATACACACTATCATCTGATCCCAAACTAAGCAAAGCTTGAACTTTTCTTTTGTAATCATAAACTAATATAGATAATCATCACACAAATATCTTTCCTGGGTGGGAATCGAACCCACGAACTGCGGCGTTAAAAGCAAGTATCTACCATCCACGCCACACGCCCCGTCATTACGTTAGTTGTGTAGATAGTATGTTCGTTTATATTACAATCTACGTGTAATAAAACATATGGGTTTAATTATTTGATAGAATATTACCTCTAGATACACTTGTCACTCTATACATCTGAATAAGGCACTTTATACACATTACGCTCACATTTATTTGGTCCTAGGATATCAATTTAATATAATGATATTGATTGTTGTATAATGGTATTGATTGTTACTAAGCCTTGCGGAATTTATCTTCTCAAATAAAATTATTATTAATGTTAATCAATATCGGTTAATGTAAGTCAGTTATGTAATAATAAAGAAGCAGGTAAATAGGTTACGGGGGTAAATTTAGTACGAAGTTAATGATATTCATGAGACTTAAAACACTAATGCCAACAACCACCACCCGCATGTCTCCCGCCTCAGGTCTCCTGGTCTCCTGAGACCTGTGCCCAAAAGAGGGATCAAAGTAAAGCCTATCCAGGTTATACCTACTCTTCTTTTTCCTCGTCAAGTATCATCATCGGCTGGTCATCAGTTTGTACCTGAAAGGGTGACAGACAGTTACTTTCACATTTCGAATATAGGTACGTATAATTTATAAAATGTGAGAACATAACGACAGATAACGACTTCTTTGTAGTTATGTGGTATAAAAAATAATTAGGTAAGTACTTTTGACATAAGTCCACCTAATTTGTCACAAATCAATAATTTCTGGAAACTTTAAATATCGGGCAAATATACCTACGTATCTTAAAGTATTAGTTAAATTATCTTTAAAATAAAAGTATTTGGGTTAAACATGTCGGCAACGCGCAATTGGCGCCTCATATGTTGCAAGTATCTATAGGCTACGGTAACTGCTTTCCACCTAAGTGGGCCTTAAGTTTGTTTGGTGACTTAAGTGTATAAAAAATACGATCACTTTATACAGTACTAGCTAGCTATAAACTTTAACGCGGGTACAACCGCGGGGCACACCCGCGGTTGTACCCGCGTTAAACTTTATAAATTATAGCCTATGTGTTAATCGGAATATAAGTTATATTATTACAAAGTTTAATCAAAATCGGTTCTTTATTTTCCCGTGAAATAGTAACAAATATCCATAGGTACTCACAAACTTTCTCATTTATTCATCATGTCAGCCAGAGTACGTTCACAGCTGGACAAAAGCCTGCTCAAAGAATGTGGGGATATGCCATAATCGCTACGCTTGGCAGACGGGTTAGCGATCGCAGTTTGATGGTCATAAGGTCACAGAAAAACGCTGCTGCTGTTCTCTGGTAGCTATTCCCTCGGTCGATTTCTACACCCCCCACGGGATGAGATGGGATGATGATATTCATTGCCTTCACCACACAACAGTCGATGAAATTCGCATTATTATATTAATAGAATTCTAAAAGGACAAATATATATTTTCATTTTATTATAAACAGAAATACGACGTATTTCATGGAATATTCAATGCTATAACATTATTTATGAAGGAGGTAGGTATACAAATTTTACTACCGCATTATGTTATTATGAAGAAGTTAGTTAGCTTTCGCCGACTTTAGTATGACTCACACATATCACATTCCACACAAATTCCCACATATCTTGTTGCAGTACAATTGCGTTCAAGTTCGAGTTGGACTTTTGAAGATATTTGTACATTAATAGTGTGAGTAAGTCAAGAAACATCACTAATACTGAAACTTTTGAACTATTCCGATTTTAGGGTTCCGTGGCCAAATGGCAAAACACGGAACCCTTATAGATTCGTCATGTCCGTCTGTCTGTCCGTCCGTATGTCACAGCCACTTTTTTCCGAAACTATAAGAGATGCACTGTTGAAACTTGTTGGTAAGTAGATGTATTCTGTGAACCGCATTAAGATTTTCACACAAAAATAGTAAAAGAATAATAATTTTGGGGGTTCCCCATACATAGAACTGAAACTCATTTTTTTTTCATCGTACCCATACATGTGTGGTGTCTATGGATAGGTCTTCAAAAATTATGTTGAGGTTTCTAATAATTTTTTTCTAAACTGAATATTTTGCGCGAGAGACACGTCTAAAGTGGTAAAATGAGTGTCCCGCCGCCTGTAACTTCTAAAATAAGAGAATGATAAAACTAAAAAAAAATATATTATGTATTACCATGCAAACTTCCACCGAAAATTGGTTTGAACGAGATCTAGTAAGTAGTTTATTTTAATACATCATAAATTGTAAACCGCAATTTACCTTTCATTTAATCAACTGAAATACTTGCTGCTACGGAACCCTTCATGGGCGATTCCGAATCGCACTTGACCGGTTTTTGAAATTGGCGTTTACTGA
Source organism: Pseudoips prasinana (assembly GCA_951640165.1). NCBI lineage: Eukaryota > Metazoa > Arthropoda > Insecta > Lepidoptera > Nolidae > Pseudoips > Pseudoips prasinana. The sequence continues at coordinate 20,297,490 of OX621245.1, forward strand.
TTTCTTTTTATTCATAGTTAACCATAAAACCTCTTCTTCTTTAACTGTGTATTAAGTTAACTATTGATATACGAGTATGATGCCGTAATATTAAATTCAATTTAAGTTTAGAACACTGAAGAAGGTTCTTAACAAGTAGTTTACTTAAGCGACACTAAATGTAGTTCGGTCAAATAAAAAATAGATTTAAGCGTTTGACGGTCACCGTAGCCTAGTTGGTAGTGCTCCTGCCTACGAAGCTGGTGATCCTGGGTTCGAATCCCGGTAAGTGCAAATATTTGTGTGATGAGCACGAATATTTGTTTCAAAATCAGTATAATCGTCAAGTCAGTATAAGTATGAATATCGTCGCCTGTACCCATAGTACAAGCTTTGCTTACTTTGGGGCTAGGATGATCTGTGTGACATTGTCTTAACGAGTCTATATAGTCAACGTACACATAGCTACACATCAAGTTAAACAATTCCAGTATAAGCTGATCTCGCGTTGTATAGGATTTCCATACAATGAGAGCTCAGCTTATATTGGAATGGTGTATTTTGATAGGTAGCCGTCTGTACATTTATGTATAAAATAAATAAAAAAGGTTTTATTCACGTAAACTTTAAAAAAGCGCTTGTAAATAGTCAGAACATGTTTGTAGTAATATAGTTGTATACATTATTATTTCTAGTATAATTATGTTGCTTCTGAATTTTCAGCCGACAACAATTTATTTCCTCAGGGTATGCATTGTTTTTTCCGCCAGAAGGACTATTAATCATGTCATCACTCGAAAACTTTGACAAGAAAATTTGAAAAACTTTCCGTTATAAATTGATGGGTGCAATTTTTAATATCTACCCACTTATGTCAAAGTTTAAATGGGTTTTTGAAAGTTGATCGTTCGTTTTATAGTAATTGCATGCTATCATATTGTTGATTCAAATTGTAGGTTTGAAGTGGTATTATTACTGTTTACAGTTTCAGTTTTTAGGGTGAGTCAGTTTAGTAAAAGTTTGTACATTAAAAGAGTATTGGAAAAAACTTTGTTGAAGTTTTCTTCCTACTTTCTAATAGCTTTCTCGGCAAATCGGTGTTCGTAATCGTTTTTTAACATAGTATTTTAACATTTTTTTTAAATACATTGCTAAGAAACGTAAATACATTTATACGGGTACTTATATAGAATTATGTTCATTGTTTGTTTGTAAATCTAATTAGTAGCTTTTATTGGCAGTTTATGGTTTTAATTAAAATCTCAAGCATGTGTCGCTGCAGATTGTTTAGTACTTTGGCTTTGAGGCGCTCATAGCTAGATGCTCTCTTAACTAGGCTCGCGATCAGTCCATATATGGGTGGTTTATCTTGTGAGCGCCTCCGTGCTTCGGAGGGCACGGCTTAAGCTTTCTGAAACGTAATAATTTTCATGCTATTTGATTATTGTGGCCATAAATTATGCATATGTCTATTATGTATTCATTCATGTCATTCATGAGACATATAGCGGAACACAGTTGCCCTTGTACTATAAAAAGGAAAAGCCTTTTCTGGACATTTCCTTCCAATGTGTGTCAGAGTAGAAATAGGTAAAGCTGTTATTATTTTGAATATAAACCAGTAAAGGTTAATTAAACGTAAAATAAACGCTGTATAGGTATATAAATGAAAACCTTGTAAGACGCATTTTTAATTTGTCTTATACATTACAATAACTATTTTAGTAAGTAAGTAAGCTGCATAATTATATGACGAAATAAAATCAAGTGTATATTTTTTTTTATTTTGAATACACTTATGCAGTGGTTAATGTAGTCACATCGCTACTGCCTCAGCACGCTCAAAATTCGCGTCCCCCCCACACGGAGCAACTACTTATGGGCTCTTAAATTCTTGTTCTGAGGATGAACTTCGTGTCCGTGGTCTATTAAATAAAATTTTGTTGGTTTTGACCGTCGCCGCGTCGCCTGTAATATTATGCGTAGATCATATAAATCTCTTTTAAACTGATTTGTTTGGTGTTTCGAGATAAAAACTGGATCTTTCGGACTTTAAAAACTTGTTTTTACGAATTATGAGCAAAACAATTTCTCCGTTAACCAGGTACCATAAATAAACTGTGAATAATAAGCAATTTCCTTCTGATGTGCGCCAGACTAGAATTGATGCACAGTTCATTTTGAATAATAACCGGTAAGGGTTAAATAATCGCTCTAATTTAGATTAATTGTTCATCTGTCCGCCTTAACATGGGCGTGTAATTTTCGTGTAAAATGTTAAGGAACTCGGTTGTTGCCATAAATCAAGTTAATTCACGATTTAATAGAGCATTGTGTTGGGAATGTTTTTATTACAATGTAAGGTGTGAGTAGGTGGTGCGTAATCGTTGAAGTCAAACGCAATATTAGATTGTATGTGGGATATAAATCTACATAAAAACGAGTCATATATAATGGAAATGGCGAATTTTCAAAGATTACGGCATGGAACGCTTATAAATAGGTATTTTTTTTTCTATAAGGTCAGTAACATGTAACGTTTCTTGCGTCCATTGAGGTACGGTAACCGAGAGTGTAACTTGAACTTGAAGAGTTTTCCATGTTCATGGATATTGTGGCGGAATGTGTTTAAACCACATATTTCTTTGTGAACCAGAATCGGCAACATTAATTTAAACTGTAAGCAATGGATAAGTTGCGCAATATATTTGCACAACATTCATCATAATATTTACACAAATTCTTTAGTAACAAAATCTAAACTTATGAAAATCGTGCAAATCTATTGATTTACCAAAATCGCCAATATTAATTTTAAAAGGTGAATCGTGCAAATCGTCATATACACACATTCAGCCTATGCAATACCCTTAAAGCTATAATATGAAATCAACCAAAACTAACGATTAGAATCAGATCTGATCATTAGTTTTTTTTAAATATTGGCTATACATATATTTTTTTCATACAAACACATAAAAGATATGTTTATCCAATTTGATGCTGTTGCGTCGTTTGGAAGTTATGAACGTACAGACGTTCATAACTTCCAAACGACGCCAGCACATCAAGCTACCCCAATCTGTCAAATTTTACCAATTGAAAGTGAACCTTATGTATAAGTGATAAAGTTGAAAATCTATAAAAGAAATTTGACAGATTGGAGTAGCTGGATGTGCTGGCGACTGTACATTTCGGTGAGTCATTTTATTTGTATAGATTTCGCGATTTTACTTTTGACCACAAATTTTAAAGACATTAATTAATTGTTTACAACTTTCTATACAATAATAGCCAATTTAACCAGGCCACGTATACACGGCTAAATATCAAGCTATACTATTCCAGTATAAGCTGATCCCACGTTGTATAGGATTTCCATACAACGAAAGTTCAGCTTATATTAGAAATGTATGGCTTGATATGAAGCCGTGTGTACCACGTGCGGTTAATCACCCGTTTGTAACGCTAAACCTAATATGATAATTTGTTAATAATTTACTTTTTGAGAGAAATAAATAAATATTATTCATTATTATTAATCATTAGTAGAACATTCTCTGATCAAATCGGAGACGTACTTAAGAAAGGTCAGGTCAGAAGTACCCTAATCCGGCGAGCATGTATGAAGAATATAATGTCAGTAAACGAAGCGAAAGAGGTATGCAAGGATCGTGACAAACGTTGTCTCTGCCTACCCCACTGGGAAACAGGCGTGAGTCTATGTATGTATGTATGTATTATTAATAATAATAATAATAACCCCCCTACGGGATCACCTTGACGTGGTGGGGGGGCTTAAAGAAAGGCATGTACTACCTTATGGTCTTTGTCAGCTCGATCACACCCTGAACTATAACTTATTTCAGGAGATACTAATGGCCATGAACATCTCGGCCCAACCCTTTTCTAACTAACGTAGATATGGAAAAGATACAACCAAAAATAATTGGACTACCCCAGGTGGGTACCAGTGCTATCGTTACTGGAGAATCCCGCCCCGAACCTAGCTCGGGCAGCCCTTCGTATTCTGGGGGGGGCAACATATCTCAACTGCAAATAATTAGTAATGACGGAGGCGCGAGACGCTATAATTTACGCTCACGACCTGATAGAAACATAACCCCATCTACGGTTGAGGAGACACATACCGTAGAAGACTTACCTGATTGCTCAGGTGATAATTCAGTATCCCTTTTTTCATCTATTCCTTCAACTTCCCCTTCATACTTAACAAGGAAAGCTTCTACCTTATCCTCAGTTAGTTCATTCAATGGAATGGAAAATTCCCAAACAAATAGGAGGACCATAGCCAAAAGTGTTGTACATGAGGAATGTTTTAACGATCCAGAACCTGTACCCACTTTGGCTAGAAAAACGCGCAGAAGATGGACACCCGATATGAACATATTTATTCTGCACACTTATTTACAATTAACGACGTTAGACACAGATAAGATAGGTTATTTAGGACCCCTATATTCCAAATTTTGTGAGAGATATCCACAAGTCGAGGTATCCCGACAACGATTAGGTGACCAACAAAGAGCTATAGTACAAAGAAAACTCTTACCACAGCCCACAATAGACAGAATTTATGAGGAAGTTAAAGCGGAACTTCATATAACACCTAGTCAAAGCCAACCGGTAACTCAAAATCGGTCACAAGGAACTCGAATTCAATGGAATTTAGAAATGAATACTTTTATCATGACTGCATATTATAAAATCACAAAATTAGAAACTGATTTTACCACGTATAGGAAAAGATTACACGAACTATTCACACAACAGTATCCACATATTAGGGTTTCAGAACAAAGAGTCTCAGACCAAATGCGGGTAATAGTTAAAAATAAATACATTCCTGAAGAAACATTCAAAGAAATAAAAAAACAAGTTAAGAGAGAAATACAACAAGAAAGTGAGGTACACGACGTAAGGGAATCTCTATTAAATAATCTGTCAGTTAACTCGCCCACGCCACCACAAACCCACTCTATTTTCAGCGTTCATTATAATTCCCATAACAGTCCACTACCTAATGTACCAAGTACAGAATTAATCACAGATCCCCAAATTAATTCCAATGTAGATCAGAACCTATGTATTGACAAAATATTCCAGGAGGCTCTTAATCGTTACACGAACTCTAACCCCATAGGTAGACTACGTATACCAAAGTTACGAGCCTCTAAGAAATTAGGATCTACAGTTCACTACATAAACACCATAATTTTACCAAAATACACTAATATAAATACCTCTTTTGACACTCTGCATACTTTAATATATTGCGCGGCCATCACTTGTACTAAATTTAACGGAGCAAAAATAATTGAACGAGATAGATTCCAATCCATTAACACATAAAAATGATAGAAAACCTAAATGGGAGAAAAGATTAGAAAGAAAAATTAACGATCTAAGGTGTAAAATAGGTAGACTAATGCAATACATCCGAGGGGAAAGAAGTAGGAAAGTAAGTAAAACAGTCAAGGATATAATGTCACAATATCAAATCCACTCCACTTTTGAAGAATTGAATTCAGGTCCTTGGCAGTTTTTAGATACATTGAAGCAAAAACTTTCAGTAGCAGCTAGCAGATTAAAAAGATATAGAGCATGTACTTTACGCAAAGACCAAAACACTCAATTTAAGTTTAACGAAAAGAACTTTTACCGTTACCTTCGCAACTCTCACAATAATCATGTCGAAAACTATTCTAGATCGACCCCATCACCAACTGAATTGCATCAATATTGGGCACAGATCTGGGAAAAGCCCGCTGAATACAATCGTGATGCTGATTGGATAGCTACTGAAAAAATGAACAGCGAAAAATATATCCCCATGGAATTAGATAATATACCGGTAGATATCTTTCAAAAAGTTATTAGAAAACTGCACAACTGGAAAGCCTCTGGTACTGACCACATTGACAACTTTTGGTATAAGAAGCTTACGACTGTTCAACCATATTAATAATTTTATAAAAAATCCTCAATTTTTACCAGAATTCATTACTAAGGGAGTCACTTACTTGTTACCAAAAGACCAAAATGATACAACAAACCCAGCCAAATATAGACCTTTTACATGTTTACAGACAATGTATAAAATAATTACATCTTGCATTACAGAAGTTATATACTTACATATAGACAATAACCAAATTCTTACAGAGCAACAGAAAGGATGTCGTAAAGCTAGTCAAGGGTGCAAAGAACAACTGACCATTGAAGGAGTTATTTTAAGACAGGTTCAGAAACGAAAACAAGATTTGTACACCACTTATATAGAGTACAAGAAAGCCTTCGATTCTGTACCACATTCGTTGTTGCTCCAAATACTAGATATATATAAAATTAATCCAAGCATCATAACATTTCTTAGCATTACAATGACTCAGTGGGCTACGCAACTTAGACTTAGTACGCCTGATGGAACTCTAAATTCTACTTCCATACAAATTAAACGTGGTATATTCCAAGGTGATTCTCTCAGCCCACTTTGGTTCTGTCTTGCGCTGAATCCCCTCTCAAACACTTTGAACTCCAATACTATAGGTTTTCCTTTGCACTACAATAGCCAAGACGACGATGTTATAACTGACAGACAGACGGTTACTATTAATCATTTATTCTATATGGATGACATTAAACTGTATGCAACAAGTGAAGAAGATCTATATAAACTAGTTAGTTGTACAGAAAATATATCTCGTGATATTGTTATGAGTTTTGGAATAGAGAAATGTAAAATTAATTCCGTGAGAGCAGGGCAGATCCATGAACACCAATATTGTACGCTAACAGGAGAGTTAATATAATCGTTAGGGCCAGGTGAAACATACAAATATTTAGGATATATCCAATCGAAACAAATCCACTACAAGCAGATTAAAGAAAACTTAAAGCTACAATTTAAACAAAGACTCAATTCTATTTTGAAATCACAACTAAATTCACGTAACATCATTAAAGCTATTAACACATACGCCATCCCGATTTTGTCGTACTCGTTCGGTATCATTAATTGGTCAAAAACTGAACTAAAAAATCTACAGTCGACGATACACACGAGAATGACCGCTCACAGGAAACACCGTCCCAGGTCTTGCGTCCAAAGAATTACCCTACCTCGCCAAGATGGAGGCAGGGGAGTTATTGACATTGTTAACTTACACAATAGTTTAATAAATACATTGCGATCATACTTTCATCATAAGGCTCGCTCGTCCACAATACACAATGCCATTGCACAAAATGATGTCAAACTTACTCCCCTAAATCTACATGATAAAACTGTGCAAAACAATGAAGGACAAACTGATCGACAGACTAAATTGCATGACTGGGCCCAAAAGTCTTTACACGGAAGGCACTACCTTGATTTGAGCCAACCACACGTCGATCAAAAAGCGTCGAACGAATGGCTCAAGCAAGGTGAGCTCTTCCCTGCGACTGAAGGATTTATGATAGCAATCCAAGACCAAATTATCGAGACCCGTAACTATCGCAAGTATATTATTAAAGCGCCAGAATCGATAGATGTTTGTAGGAAATGTAACAGTGCAAGTGAAACTATACAACACATTACCGGTGCGTGTAAAGCAATAGTACAGACAGACTACAAACAAAGACACGACCAAATAGCTTACATAGTACACCAACATTTAGCAGTTAAATACAAATTACTACCTGGTCCACCACATCCCTATTATAAATATATACCCCAAAATGTCTTAGAGAGCAGCACACACAGACTATACTATGACCGAGCTATACTTACTGACAGGACCATACATTTTAATAGACCAGATATCACTTTAGTAGATAAGATTAGTAAAACCGCCATTATAATAGATATCGCTGTACCAAACACGCACAATTTACAATCAACCATTTCTGAAAAGCTGTCTAAATACACAGAACTGCAGAATGAAGTTTGTAGAGTTTGGAGGTTACATAACACTTCAATAGTCCCTATAGTCCTATCAACGACTGGTGTAATCCCTAAGACTCTACACCGATCACTTGCCATGTTAGATCTTCCACCATCAACTTATATTCTTCTTCAGAAAGCTGCAATATTGAACACCTGCAGATTAGTACGTAAGTTTCTGCAAAGTTCTGAACGAAATCCTGAAATAGGTGTCGACTTGGCTTAGGCCCGTCACACCATATTGTCCGGCAATTAGCCGTGGTATATAAAAACATAAATAAAAATAATAATAATAAATCAATTTAATTCAGACACGGTCCATATTATTTGTTAGTAATACAACTTAATATCTAGTGTTAGTAATAATAATTTAATTTAAGTATAATGTGGGTGGAGGGCACAAGCTTAAACCAAGCCCAGAACACGACCACCTGTACAGTGTAGTGTAGTCCAGTGCCGGAACATAGGCGTGTCCCAGCGTCCACCCAACACACTCAGGATGCTATTCGAACTGGATCGCATGCGTTGCATCATGGAGGCACATCGTTTCCTTATGATGGCATGAAACCCATCTACGCTCTTTTCTGCAAACATGGCAGAGGCACTGCAATAGCGCGGCAATCCGAACATCATCCTGAATGCGTTGTTGTACTGGACTCGCAGAGCGCTATATGTGCGCTGGGTTTACTTCGTCCACAGGCTGCATGTGTAAAATGATTGGCAAAGCTTTAAACAAAGTTACTTTGACCTGTTCCGTACCCCATTAATCATTGCACTTATCCACATATAAAATCTTGGTAATGTCTGTCAAGTTTACGTTACAGGGCATGATATTGTAATGTCATCTTCTCGGTGATGTATATCTAATCAAAACACAAGCCAATTATCCCCAAATCAATTATCGCCATTAGTGGTATTAGATGTTCAACATATCGGGTTAACTACTATTTGCAAAGAGCTTGAACAATAACGCTATGTAAGTAGGCACATCAAAAGCTCCACAACACATTAGCTGTCATTAATTAAGTAGTTATTGTTCATAAAAGAAAGACGCCAAGCAGTCTGCTTACTTCGCAATTAGCTATCTAAAGTTATTTTCAAAATATTTGTAATCGAAATATATCTTTTTAAATATGACTTGTTTTGCTAAATATGTTTTCACAGTGGGTACACACGCGCTACATTAATAATCATTTTAATTGTCAGAAAATTAAATTGTTGTACTTAAGGATGTTTAGTTATCTAGTAATATCCTTTGATAATAATATCCTGAGGCGTTATTTACACACGGACATCTGGGGCTCTACCGGCTTAGTCGCTGTACATTGATTTCTTAAATGGCGTTCAAATAAATAAAAGTTAAAAATGACTTAATCAATCGTTAAATCGGCTTCCTTGAGCGCATGTGACGTCATAATTGGTCCGGAATCTATTGTCACGGTGAAGTCGTTTTAACGATTGATTAAGTCATTTTAAACCTTTATTTATTTGAACGCCATTTAAGAAATCGATGTTCGGCGACTTAGCCGTTAGAGCCCCTAATCCCAAACTAAGCAATGCTTGAACTATGGAAACCAGATAATTTAAAAAAATTTTAAAATACTATTTTTCTTTTGTAAGTACATACTTCCCTACAACTTTTTACCCAGACTCAGGACAAACAGACACGTTCATGCACACAAATATCTGTCCTGGGTGGGAACCGAACCTAAGACGTGCGGCGTGAAAAGCTAAAATCTGCCAACCACCCCAACCGGTCCGTCGACTAGTAGTAGGTAGTTATCTGCTAAATTACATTTTCTTAAAAGGAAAATCAATTTATATTTTAATAGAAAATGTTTTCCTTTATAAAATGATTTTATATCTTATTTTCTGCGCATCTGAGCTTCGATATAGCTTTAAAACTGTATGCTTGTGGAGAATTGTTTCAGAAACTATTACTGTAGCGTCTCATGGCTATTCTATAAGCAGGGATTTACCGGCTTTCTGTCCTCATAAACGGTTCTATCGATATAGCTTCGTGGAACCAGACGTGGTATTACCGAAGGAATTATGTTGTCTATTGCTTCAAACGTATATGGTCTGAAGTTTAAATTAACTTTAGTAGGTAGGTATTTCAGGCTTTTTCAATAAATATATAACTGAACACATTACAATTATTTAATAGTTCATTGCGAACAATACAATAATGTGGGTACAGGTTTATTGACTTAATAATAATTATTATTGTTATAATTAATCAAAAACGGTTGAACGGAGTAGAATGAAAATTAGAAAGGAGATAGTTACATACCTTGTCAGGGTACGTACGGACTAAAATAATTTGCTAAATGACGACAACTCCACGGCGCGAAAGTAGGTGTAGGTCTTGAATAAAAAAGTCATAGTAGTCTGTATATTTTATATATACTGTACATTTACCTATATTATACTTTTCATACATACATACATACATAGACTCACGCCTGTTTCCCAGAGGGGTAGGCAGAGACAACGGACTTCCATTTGTCACGATCCTTGCATACCTCTTTCGCTTCGTTTACTGACATAATATTCTTCATACATGCTCGCCGGTTTAGGGTACTTCTGACCTGACCTTTCTTAAGTACGTCTCCGATTTGATCAGAGAATGTTCTACGAGGTCTTCCCCTTCCGGTTGTACCATTCACACAGGCCAGGTATACTTCTTTTGTCAATCTTCTTTCATTCATCCTTTCTAAATGGCCAAACCATCTCAGCATACCTTTTTCAATCTTTGTGACTACATCCTCTTTCACACCACAACATTCTCTTACATCAGTATTTCGAATTCTGTCTCTCAAAGTCACACCACACATACTTCTCAGAGCTCTCATTTCCACTGCATTTATTTTACTCTCATTCTTTTTCTGCCATACCCAACTTTCACTTCCATACATTAAAGTTGGCACTAACACTCCATCGTGCACGGCCAGTCGAGCCTTCTTTGAGACTTGCCGGCTACTCATAAAGGCGTGTAGTGCCCCATTCACTCTGTTCCCCGCATTTACTCTTCTAACAATATCTTTTTCATATTTCCCGTCTCTCGTAAAAAAATTATACTTTTCAGATTACTTAAATTGATTTTTATTCAATTCAAACATTCAAAACCGTTACGATTTTTGAATTTTATTAATGTTTCTCTCCTGACTTGAATATTTATTTTATTCTTTTGCTATGACTGTATATGTGCATACGTGTACAGACGCAAGCACATCAACCTACCCCAATCTGTCAAATTTCCCCAATGGAAAGTGAACCTTATGCTTTAGTGATAAAATTTAAAATTTATAAAAGCAATTTGACAGATTGGGGTAGTTAGATGTGCAGAATCAGTATCAGAAGAATAGAATAGAAGAAAAATCTTATTTAAAGGTATTTAATGATATTTTTTTGTTTCATATATTTTTATTAATCACCGTAGGTAATCATTTTTAAAATGTCTTAAAACCTAGAATTGTTCAATTATACATTTTGTTATAAGAAGAGATTTGAACAAAATTTATATCAGACGATCCCAAAAGCATTTTTTATGAATCAAAACATGTATAAAAAACATAACCCATCGATTAAAAAACAAAATTAAATCGTTTCATAAACAACAGGAAATCGCGTAACATACTTACCTATATAATTATTGAGAAATATCTGCTATGTTTTAAAGTTGGTTCAAAATAATAATGATCCTAAAACCATATACCTCCATCATGGTTGTTACATTGTTCTTATTCTGTATGTACAAATATTATATTAAACTAACAACACTTTTAACGCGTAAAACACATATATCAAACAACTCATATCCTCAAATATTCACTGAAACAATACCGAAAAACAACTATTCCAAAGGATTGTCACAGATAGTGCGGGGAAAATCCCGACTAAAATCAGAAAATCCCCATTGTAAATAAAGGGGGTGAATAAACGAACTCGACTGTTGCTCGAACGATTCTTTTTTCATTGCACGCTGATAAATTCCGACGATCCCGAAGATTTGAATCTCTTTTTTTAAATAAACAGTGGATTTTGTTCGTTTGTGTAGGAAGCTTTCTTTGGCGGATAATAAGGTAGGATAGGGCTTGTAGTAATTCATATTAATGTTGCAAAATATCTGTGTTAGATGATGTTTTTAAATAAAGAATTCGCATCGATTTTAAAATGATTTTGAGTTCTGGCCTAAAGCTGAACGTAGGTCGTAAACCTTAAGTAAGTAAATCCTCCCTTTGCTAACAAAACCTACCAAGTGCGAGTTGGATTCACATCCCGAGGTTCCAATGTCGTTCATAGTTTTTAAGTAAATTTTTTAAAAGTCACGTAGTAATACTAAAAGTGACCGCATAAGTAAATTTCAGTGGGGACTATTTGTGAATTAAAATAAAACTGTGCCAGTAAGAAAAACACCACAATATGTCATTGTGCTCGCACCTCTCCCACTTGACGACACAGTCATATACGAAACGTAACTCTTTTTCTTATATCTCCTTCTCAACTTCCATTCGATTCACCCGATTACACTTTTCGTAACGCTCTCTTCACAAATTGACCTGTTATTCCGCAAGTCAAGCGTGTTTAAATGTTTTCCCTCAAAAATCAACGGCTGTTTAGCTATGCCCAGGAAGCAACGTCCCCTACACCTAAACAGCCGACTAGAACTAAGCCTTTAGAAATTGCTACAAGATAACGTAAAACCTCTGCAACGAACGGACTCGAGAGTTAAGTAGAAGAGTTCCGTTATTCCTTTTAAAGTGTGGTACCCTAAAAAGTAGTAAATATTAAACTAAATACATTTCAAATTACCTAATGGCATTTTTTATAAAAGATAATAATAACCTGGAACATTATTCATACAAGGCCATCTGTTCCTAATCTAAGCAGAGCTTGTATGTACTATGGGAACCAGATCACTAATATACTACATATACTACTTTTATTTTGTAAATAGATAATTACACCCAGACTCGGGACTAACAGACATGTTTATGCTAACAATTATCTGTTCTGGGTGGGAATCACATCCACGACCTGCGGCGTGAAAGGCAAGCACTTACCAACCACGCCAACAGGCCCATCTATAAATATTAGGGTGTCCCTTATATGGACGAAAAAAATTTTTTTTGGGATATCGAAATGCATACCCCTTAATTCTTTTTAAACTACCTAAACTTTATCAAATACAAAATTTTATCTTTATATGTCAACATTAACCCGTGCCGACTGAGCCTTGAAGATTTTAAAAATCATTGTCTTTAACGCTCATCTTTATGTGTGTGTAATAAAATGAAATAAAATGTTTATATTGTATAAAAATACTAATCGAAGAGAAAATTAGAAAACAGATATTTATTAATCAAAAAAACATCACATATCAGCAAGGATATTTTCTTTTAAGGGTCTCTTTTTTACAATCTGGCTACTGATTTCTAGGCTCTTGTACACAGCGCAGAAAAAATATTTTTGTTCTTCCTTTGCAGTCACTAAACCATGGAAATCTTGAAAAAGTTTTACAGCTCTTTATGAAAAGAGAAGGCCCTTAAAGAAAGAACCCTTATTTTTGACTGCAAATAGGTTACATATTCTTCCCGTGTAGATACAGGTTTCTTCAAGAAGTTTGTATCAATGTTTAAACGCGCAAATAAATGTGTGCTCTTGCCAGAGCCTTTCCTGCAACAAAACACAAGATAATATTATTATCAGTTTCATAAGGTTACAATAATAGATATAAGACATAAAACTATGTATTTATATTTAACTTAAATAACTTTACGGTAAATAACAGTACGGTTTTATCGCGTCTTTTACATTTTTAATTCACAGGTCTAGATATAAAATTGTGATAAACGCTATAAAAGCGTATTAAGTTATTTAATTTAAATGTGTATCGCGAAAACATACATAAACATTATGTATTTCCACTTACCATACAAAGAATCAGACATACCTTCTTTCGATGGGATTTATCTCTTTACAGAATCATACAATCTCTCTCTTTGTAAGTGCGCTACAATATATGTCTTAGTTTGTTCACTTTCTTCATCATAAAAGAGTGATAAAACAGCTATTTCTTCTGACAAGTACCAAAGATGTTGACTTAACTTGCTCAGGACTGCTTTGGAGATCTCTCGTTAACAGTTTCACACAAGTTTCTTTCAGATGCCCTGAATTAGATGCATTTGTGTCACAGCACATTATTTGTGCATTCCCCAAGGATCCAGTCATGAAGAGCAGTTAATACATCATTAGCTTGATCTTAAAAGGAAGAGCTTTCCAGTTTGGGCACAGCTAAAAGTTGTTCCCTTTCTCCAAATGAAATTAGAATTGGCAGGCGTTCTTCTTTAGAAGTTCTTACCTACCTCTAGTCCGGGTAATAATTTCCCATCCCAGTGAACGGTCACCGCTTTAGGCAAATTATTCAGAAAATATAATTTTATAGCTTTCGCTCAATTTTTGTACTCTGTGTGCGAATGCGTTGAATAGTCGATTTATTTATAGGGAACTCATCATAGATGACATCTAGGGCTTCTACTACAGAGTGAAGTATATAGACAGAGTCTCTTATGCTTAATTGACATCAATCTTAAGGGGCAACTAATTTAGGAGTGATGAAGTCTTTCCTTCCTCTTTTTGAAGTTGTTACAAGGTTCCTCAAGGCGTTCGTCAGTGCTGGTAGGTTGATTCGGATTTTATTACGTTTCGATAAAATCTTCTAAAGTTTAAGATGACCACAAGCTTTCGGAACATATTTGGTCTTGTCTTCTTTTCTCTTCTTTTAATTTACTCTGTCTTGTTCTTTAGTCTTTCTCGCCTAATTTTTTATCTACTTTTGCTAAACATGCTGGACCCCCAGGTTCTCTTTAGTTTTTGTAAAAAAAATTATATTCTTCTATTTTTTTGTATATTATCTAAATTGTTTTGAAAGTCCTCCTCACTGCGCTTGTAAACATCTTACTTTTTTTTGAATTTTTTTGTTATTCTCTCCAAGCACGGTGAAGATCCACAAGTATTTTTACACAGTTGGGCACAGCTCTGGTATGGATTTTAGCTTTTTCCCAAAGCATAATATACTCCCGAACGGCAAGATTTGTGCTTTCATTAACAGTCAGAGGACTGCAAGAACTTGACGATTAGACGGTAACTTTGCTCCAGTTGTTTGATGGTTTACGTCATCATCATCATCATCATCATAAGAAAATACTTTTTTTATTGCTTCTCAATTCCACTGCCATCTTTTTAATATCAAAACAATGTGTAAATCGCGAGAGTTAATGTGAACAAATGACAAATACGACGGGTGAGCGCCGCTAGTTCGGCGTTACTTGTATGAACATCTTCCGATGCAAGTCGGCACGGGTTATCGTTCTCCAAATGAGGTAAAAATTTATTTTCGAGTGTTTTAGGAACATATGAACAAAACTAAGACGTATGCGTTAAAAAATAAAAACTTTGAAAAATAAGGGACACCCTAATAAATATACTTACTAATTAAAGGACTTCAAAAGAAGCAGGTTTTAAATTCAGCTGTTAGTTTTATAGGGTTTCGTACATAATAGTGCGGACGGAATCCTATTACTAAGCCTCCGATGTCCGTCCCGTCCGTCTATCAGCGGGATATATCACATAAATCATGAATCGTGGGTAGACAGTTGAAATTTTCACACAGTCTGTATTTCTACTACCGCTATAACAACAAAAGAAAAAAAATAGTATACCTATGTTAATTTTTTTTTTCTGTTGTTGTACGTTTCATGGATTCTTTTGTTGGATTTCCTTGTTCTTTGTGAATCGATACTGATAGTTATTTTTTTTTGATGGAGAATACTTTTATCGTCATCATCATTATATCAGCCCAATATCATCCACTGCTGGACAAAGGCCTCCTCAAAATATTTCTACAATGGAGTTGTGTGTTTCTACAATGTCCTTCAGTTGGAGGGATATGCTTTAATGGCCACGCTTGGCAGACGGGTTGGCGATCGCAGTATGATAGTCATCGTCACTGAAAGAAACGTTGCTGGCCATTCTCTGGTATATATTTTCCCTCGGGTCGACTTCGATGCCTTCCACGGAATGAGATAAGGTGCCGATATTCTATAACCACACGGCCTAAACCTAAGTCGTTATTTACCAAGAAGTAAATATTTATAACTTGATCTAAGCCGCGGTCGTAACAAGAAGTTAAAGTTAGCATTATAATACATACACACATGCTATCGGCATTCGACAAAAATTCAAAAATCCATAGATAAAGTTATTGAATAAATTGCCTGTATTCAATTTATACAAATCTTTTGAAACCTTTACATTGAATCTGAATTACAAAGCATTCATTTTAGTATTTTGTGCCATTCAATCGGTTACAATTTCCGCATATGAGTCGTAATTTTGCCATATATTTCTATTCTTGATTATAATACCAAATTCCTTTCTGGGGTTTTTGATTATAATACATAATACCGAAATTCTTGCTCGCGTAGATTTGAATAGAATCGCTCAAGATGGAATTATGATAAGGCTTTCGATATATAGCTAATGGAATCTGCAAGCCGGGATACGATCGGGAGAGCTAATGATATTCACCTTGTCGGAAAATTGCTTGCTTTATCCACACACGTCGTGCGTTTACTGGGAATTTAGGAGAAATCCGTAAGGGTGTTGCTATGGCAACCAGGCGAAGGTTCATGTGGGCTCCAAAACTTTAAATCGTATTACCATGGACCAAACACAATACATTGCAAAGGATTGAAGAATTGTAAGTCGTGACAAGCCTGTATTGATACCTATATTATTTTAATAGGAGTAGATCATTTTAAAATATTGCAGAAAGTGTATTTCTGAAATCTGTAAGTAGAACCTATCTTGCTCGCATTTAATCGTAATTTTAATGAGATGTTTTAATATCTAATTAATTCACCGCTTTCGCTGAATGTGCATCAGTCGTGTTGTGTGATTAATATTCAAAACAATTTTTTATACACCAAATAAAAAAGGAAAAACTGTTTTTGCTATATTTGGTGATCATTACAAAAAACATTAAAATGAAAACTTGAATACAATAATTAGGAATATTTATCTCCCAAGGTGATCGAATCACGAACGATTATTAAATGATTTTATAGCATGTACAACACCTATTTCAAAAGCTATATTTACTAGGGTCGCTTAATGAATAGAACACTGAACAACATTCAGTAGAATTTAGTACCCCCTCATACAAACTCTGTTAATGTTAATAAAAATGAATACTGGCTGGCAATGAAAAAATAGTTATTTGTTAATCAAGAGTGTAAAGATTTCTCATCTTGTGCTCTTTTGATTCCCTCGCTAACACTAAACACTCAGGATTCTAGAATCCTTCGCTTGCTCGGTCATCAAGTGAGCACGCGGTTGAAAAGCAACTTTGCTCTCTCGTATAACAATAGTTATTATACAAGAGTGCAAAGTTGCTTTTTAACCGCGTGCTTAATTCTGATAATCGAGTAAGCGAAGGATTGTAAAATTGAATCACGAGCGCAGCTTGTCAAGCAAGCAATCCTGAGCGTTAGCCAGGAAATCAAAAGAGCAAAAATCTTTGCAATCGAGTGCAACACGTAACTTTTTATCACACCTCAGCGAGGAAATGACTAAATGCTATTGTTAATTAAAATCTTTGCAATCGAGTGCAACACGTAACTTTTTATCACACCTCAGCGAGGAAATGACTAAATGCTATTGTTAATTACTTTATTACCTATGATATGTAAGTATTACAGTATCTTTGAATTATTACAAATAATTCTAAGATATAATTAAGAAAAACTTAAAGTATCGTTGCTACAGTTTGAGTGTAATAGAATATAATATTGCGAAAACAAATTTAAAAAAGTATACCAAGAAGGTTCCGAGTCTTAGTTTTTAATAAATTAATAAAGTTGTATGATAAATTCGGCATCATAGAGGTAGCAGTAGATAGGTAGGTTAAATGATATTTTGCATACGATGCACACGATGTTCTAAATTCAAATTTACTTTAACCTCTAGAGGATAAAAGCGACTTTTCCACTCAGATATCGAAGAGCAAAAATACTCTTTCCGATATGGGGTGATGAAAATAACAATTTTTTTAATTGCCAGTCAGTATTCATTTTTGTTTTTAACATTTACACAGTTTGTATAAATGCGTTACTGAACGTTGTACGTGATGCTGCTTGGTTTGCATTTTGCACATTCTATCTAAGCGAATTTAAATTCCGGCTTTATTAAATTGTGTACATTTTATGTCGTTATTTTTCGTGGCACAGCGCCTCTCAGCTATCGCAGCCATTTTAATACATAAATAACTTGGGCAAACGTTTCACCAAAAATTACAATAATTCGATCAATTTATACAACAAGCCCCTTTTTAATCCCGATGAAATGGAATAACACAGGAATTGACTTCGCGTCGAAAACCCGATACAAACTGGGTGCCTGCTAGTATAATAAACACAATAGGTAGTGAAAATGGGGAACCCTAAGTCTTTAGCAATAAGAACCAATTTTCAATAAAAAAAACTATTGGTATGACTTTCATTGTGCCTCGTACCAAAATGTTACACGGCATTTCAAAAACGTCATTTCTTTTTATATTCCATTGCGTTTTCACTACCATTTTATCGTTCCGCTTTAGATACGATGGTAACGAAATAACGTATTGGATAGTATAAAAATATTTGACTGTGAGTTTTATTCACGAATGAACCGAAGCTTCGACGAAGTATGAGAGTGTTTTTCCTCAAGAGGATCTTCAGTGGAGGGTGCTCATGGTTCTTATAAACAAGGCCATTATTATCAGAACTATAGCTCGTAGATCGTGTTAATGTGCTTTATGGAATGTTGTCTGTAAATAACTGAATAAATATTCTGGAAATGAGAAAATTAGCGTGCAAATATTTTTTTAAATTGTTTGTACGTTGATGACGCGAATATCAATGTATAGATTAATAGTAGTAAAAATTAGTACTTAATACGTAAATTTTTGCTATATTTTTTCTACCAAACGCAAAAAACGCCAAACTGAAGATCACCGTAGCATACGGTTTCGTTTATTATTATTATATTATTTGCGATGGACTTTCTATTTACATTTCTATTCACAACCAGAAGGAAACAAAAATCAAAATTGTGGTGAGTAGTATTCTGTAAGTTAGACACTTTTTTGTCTAACTTACAGAATACTCACCAAAATTAAGCGCAGTTGAGGTGCTAATATAGCTGCTTATGTTTGCTTGGGGCCTCCAATCCCGGACGTGCCCTGTCCCTGTCTATGATTCCGCTGCGAAAGAAAAATATAAGAAATGGCAAGATTCATAAAATGGCAAAGATAACATTTTATATGTACAGACGCCAGCACATCCAGCTACCCCAATCTGTCAAATTTCTTTTATAGATTTTCAACTTTATCACATAAGTATAAGGTTCACTTTCAATTGGAGAAATTTGACAGGTTGGGGTAGACACAAAAAAAATATTATGCAATACAAATTTATGTATAAAATTAATTAATGCAATTACATGCATTCTTATAAAACTACTTATAAAATGTTTCCGATTTGTGTAGCGGTTACCTAGGTAACCGCTAAACAAATGTTTTTTTACTATAAACACAATTTTCTCTCACTATAGACTTACGTGGCATCCCAAATCAAATTTCGAAATGTTAACTTCTAATGTAAATTAAAATATTCCAAAAACTTAAAACATAAACACAAAATGTTTGTTTCAATACGTTACTCTTTCTTCCTTCCTTCTCACTCGATCCTATAGCTAAGTTTAAAGGATAATTTCCAAACACAATATACGTCAATTTAGCCTCTATAAAAACCAACACCGGTAATAATATCTCTATAGTATCTATTTCTGAGTACGAATTTGTTTTTTTTTTATATAGTTCATTTAATGCCTCCGACAAGATTTACATGCTTAGTTTTAATTGTACAGTTAATGAATCAAATGTTTTATTAAGCCGTATTAATATCTTATTTATCTATCTACTTACTTCGAATTTGAGGTTGTATGTATAGAAACTCCAATGCATTTTTTTAATGCCACTATTCTCAGCTCCATTTTTGCATTCATCAGTAATCGATTCAGTCCAAACGAACGGCCTAAACTAGGTGGATTTAACCGAGGGATAATTACCAGAGTAGATCGATAGTCGGATATCCGGACTGCACTAATTGCCTGACGCAGTTAAGGACGTTGGTTGGACTATTGATTCGATGAAGGGTGTGCGTATATTATGATGTTTATTGCATTATCATCAATGATGGCTTAGCTTACAGCAGCGGCTAGTGGATGTTTCTTTGATGAGCTAACACATGGGCTGGTTATTTATGTTTGCATTACCATTTGTTAATTTTGTTCATCATCATCATAGCAGCAGAGATGGGGTGATGATATTTTGAAATTCGCCGCCGTTACCACACAGCAAAAATAAAGGTAGAGTTAGTTCCAATATACTTACTTATATTTACTAACTAAACACATCGGAAAAATATAACGTCAATTATTTAACCGACTTCAAAAAAAGGAGGAGGTTTTCAGTTCGACTATATTTTATAAACATTTTTATGAATTTTTACCTGCTGAGCTCTTCTTCAATCGCTTATTAGATGTAGACCTAATTGTTACTAATTGCATGGGTTCACCGTGCGGAAACCGGGTCCATCATGTGGTAGATGAAGAAACATTCGACACAGTCCTAGATTTGCGACTTAGCTTAATAAAAATATGTAGGTATATCTAAACTATTCAAAATGAACGTTGCAACATTTTTTTTTGATATCGAATGACGCTCATAGCCAGATGCTCTCACTGGTCCGTAAGTAATTTGCAAGGTTAAGCAACTAGGCTCGCGGTCAGTCCATAGATCGGCAACCGCCTAAGTGGTTTAATTTCTGAGAGTCTCCGTGCTTTCGGAGGGCACGTTAAGCTGTCGGAGTCAAAATTTTATATTTATGTGTGAAAATCTTAATTCGGATCACAGAATATATCTACTTACCAAGTGTCGACAGTATAGTTCTTAAAGTTTCGGAAAAAGTGACTTTGACATACGGATGGGTTCCGTTTTTTGCCATTTGGCTACGGAAATTATGATTAAAGAATATTACGAATTATAATGATATGATACCGCGTAGATGACATTACGGAACAATAGAAACTACTCTTTACTGTGTTCTCCACCAACAATATCTTTCAAGCACACATATTTCAAACCTCTTGTGACGATTGTAAAGCGCTCCATAAATAATGAACGCCCAACAATATTTAACCAGCAAATTGGAGGGCCATAATAGCAATGATAGCATGGTCGACGGAAACCGGACCGGACGAGCTGACTCCATGTTAATTGCCACGCTGCAAAATCAATATGACCATGATGAATGTGGCGTTGCAGTTCTTCTATTTTCGAAGCAAAATGAGAACTGGGAAATGGAATTGCACAAAAGTAGGTATTATGCAATTTCATTGCAGTACGATTTCTTTAGATTTTCTGGTTATTTTGTATTTTAAAATGCACTGTTGATGCCGCAACTTAGTTGTTAGTAAACCTGATCCAAAGGTTTCGGGTCCTCGCACATTTATTTGACGGGCTGGTTGGCGTGGTTGGTAAATGCTTGCCTTAAACACCGCAGGTCGTGGGTTCGATTGTTATGGCATGTCTGTTAGTTTTGAGTCTGGGTGTAGAATATTCAAAGAAAAGTTGTATATGTATATAGGTAATATATCAGTTATCTGGTTTCCATAGTAGCTCTGCTTAGTTTGGGATCAGATGGTCGTATGTGCATAATGTCCCAGGATATTATTATTCTTGTATATGCTATGCTCCAAGCTTCTGAAGGCTACTAAAGATGTACTCAACTAACAATAGAAACAAATTCCAACCACTTACGTTTTTAGCATTTCAAAGCATTCTTTAAAGTCTTTTATTTTCTTATTCAACATGCCAACACCACTTAAAAATATTGAACGTAAAATCTCACTCTATTTTTCTCGACACGTGCAGATATGGTGTTTTATTTTAAGGTGAATACGACATTTTTGCGAGATGAAATTTCAAGAATGCTCTTTCATGACAACTGAAAGCGTTAGGAGAGCACCAACATTCTTCCGTTAGATGTGAAGAAATAAGGTAACCATGATACGGAAAAATGAGCATATCTTTTTTTTATGAATGAATTTGTTAATTGGA
This sequence comes from Pseudoips prasinana, assembly GCA_951640165.1. Classification (NCBI taxonomy): domain Eukaryota; kingdom Metazoa; phylum Arthropoda; class Insecta; order Lepidoptera; family Nolidae; genus Pseudoips; species Pseudoips prasinana. The sequence goes on from OX621245.1 coordinate 20,319,641, forward strand.
AAGAACATTAAAATCGGTTACGTTTTAAATGAGTCTCGATAGTAGTCTCTCAATCAGCTATACATATTTCACAATAATACGCACTTCGCCAAAATATTTCACATTTTGAGTAAATTCAATAAGGAAATGCTCAATAATTATAAAAAAAACTATTTTAAAACAACCAACTATATAGCTATGTAGTTTTCCCGCTGATTTATGAATAAAAATTAAAATAAATTAATAGTACGACGTCAAGTCCTAACTCAACTTCAACTTGACGTCTACAACTGTAGACGTCACGTTAAAAAAAAGCGTTTTAAAAAAATGGGACAATAGATTTTTATTCCAAATACTTAGCGTCTAGAGGGCAGTATTAACACATTATTCACTTGGGGAATGTCCATACCATTATAACTGTTAAGGGCTGTTGTATTGTACTCAACAAAGTCCTAATAATCTTGTTAACCTCGTACAGTGCCCAATCTACTTGGGATATGAGTGGGTTTAATTCTGTGGTACAATGGGCGTGGCCCTACTTCTGTAAATCCACTTGGTTCTAATTTTATTGCTTTTGATGAGTTATTTTCTTGCTGTTATTTGATTGTTTTTAATATTAAGTATAGTACATATTATAGACCCTGCCTAGTTCTGGATCAGACGGCAGTGTTTTAGTTGTCTGGATTAAGGGCAAATTGATGAATAGACTGAAAACACAAACAGTCACACATAATGCAGATATAATTGTAAGAAACTTGTTCACTATATTCCACCATTACATAGTGTACATTCAAATTAAAGACGTTCTATTAAATAACAATGACAAGAAAAGAGACAGAAAATAAAAACGGCCCATACATGTCTACAATACATTTTAGTAGTGATCAAGTGAAATATAGATATATCGGTAAACCCACAAGAATGTCAAATCATACTCAAACTGAATACACATCTGGATGGACGCGTATTCCGTCCTTTTATTGGCCTTATCTTTAAAACATGGAGACAGCTAATCGACTGTCAATCATTGTTATGACTAGCCTGTTACTGCTGGTTCAACGTACCTACATGTTATCAAATAATGTAGCTACAATTTATGACCAAAGATGACTGATTTATCTAAGCCTTTGTCGTAGCCGCACCGTATATTATTTTCTATATTTATACATAATTTATGTATTTTTGAGGCCAGTGTTTATTTTGGTCACGCTGGATCACAGCAGCGGAGAAGGTCGACGGTAGATAATGTCTTCGTAAAGGCGTGTCTCGAGAGAAGCCATAGAGCTCTTACATTTCGGTTGACGGATATCCATAATTCCACGATACTTTGTAAGGTACCTGCGCCTCATTGGACGTGAGCAGATGTCAACGTGTCACCAATGAAGGGAGGCCGAGAATTCCGCGATCCACACACTATTTGAAAGCCGTGCCCTGGTCGCCACAGTCAGTGCGTGGTCAAGAGCTAGACCACCTAGGTTGCCGGTGCTTCTTTCAGCCAGGAGTTTATGGTCACGAAACAAATGGTGAAACGGTACCGTAAGCTTACTCTCACTCAATTCACGTTAGGAGACCTATGCGACGATGAGCATTCATGATAGATTTTCACCAACCGTAGAAAATGTCCTTTGGGCGACATACTATGGGCAGTCTGTCATCTGATCCGAACTCGAAATAGTTGCGCTTGTGATTCGCGCACGGTTCTTGATAGGATAAGCGGTCTGATTCCCCTGTTCAATGGACGTGATACGTAGATGCGTACCAGTCTAGGCTGCTGCTGCGTGAATACTCGAACGTATCCCGTGGCTCAGGGGTTAAGGGTAGTTAAGAAAAAAGGAGCATTAGTTAATGTACTTGTGATCTACTGAGAACCCAATACCCCGTCGGTTGCTCAGTGGCTGCGTTTCGTAACAGATTTCCCAGCGTACAAAAATTGAAAAAAAGACTAACTATTATTCTATTTAAAGACTGAATGTAGGTAAAGATTTCAACTACGCCATCATATTCACGAAACTGTAAGGTCACCTGGTTCATGTGCGTCATAGCCTAGTTCTCTTATCGAATTAAACAAAATAGTTTTGGAATATATTCCTTAAATCAGTAATGTGTACATAATTTTTAATTTTATTTTAAACAGCCTATACGGGGCTAGCCGTGTGGTTTCCGGCTTAGTAAGAATAACAGGGCCACCCCATACCATCCCGTGGGTGTCACAAAAGGCGACTAAGGGAGACACCAGCTTGTCGGGCAGCAGCGTCCCCTGTGTAATAGTTACCACCTAACTGCGATCACCAACGCGTATGCCAAGCGCGGTGACTACGGCAAACCCCTCCAAAGGGCACCGCTAAGACGATATCAGTTTGATGATGTGATACGGGGCAAGTGAACCTCTATTACGACGTTAACACTCCGAGTCTTGTCTACTATCATACTTGCAGACTAGAGAAGTAAAAAGACAGAATACAGAATACCACCTTACAGAAGACAGTCCTTAATAATAGCATTAATAATTTTAATGTTGTGTTTCCGAGTGTGAGTAAGGTCGCCAGAGCTCATTGGGGTAGGTGGAAGGGTCAGCAACACTTGTTTGCAGACTTTTAAAGGCCGACAACGCACCCGCGACTCCTTTGGTGTTGTGAGTGTCCATGGGCGGCGGTGATCACTTACCATCAGGTGACCAACTTGCTCGTGCCTCGCCCTCTGATGTAAAAAAAAGCCTTTCGACCCAAATAGGAGATAATTAATATATAGAACTAACAATTAGCAACAATAACATTTTAGGAACAGACAGGTAATATATAAGGCTTTATAATTACATCCTCATTTATTAATGAGCAATTAAAACAATGATAAGCCTTATTATCTCTGGATGTAAATCTTGGATTTTCTTGCATAATTCAGATGGTACTTAATGTTGTCTGAACGCCGGTACAGGAAAGCAATCAAAATTATTTATGACGCTGGTCCTAATGAAGATGATAATATTATTTATGGATATTGCCCTTACAGGCATCTTGCGTGCAATTGTTAATTTCTTCATTTATCAGATTTTGTAGCTGCAGAACAAAGGGACTGCGATAAAAATTGTTTCCTTTAAAAATTGTTAGTATAGTTCATTGTTACAATTTCAAAGAAGTATCTAAAATATTCACTTACGTATTGCACAATTTAAATAACATTTTATTGAAGTATAGCAAAGTACTGATTCGTCATCACTCTGATATTATAAAGGCGAACGTTTGTGAGCGTGTGAGTATGTACATACATATGTTTGTTACCCTTTCACGAAAAAATTTCGGACGGATTTTGATGAAACTTTGTAGTTATATAGCTTATATATCCGAATAACACATAGGCTATAGTTTATAAAGTTTAACGCAGGTAAAACTGCGGGGCAAAGAGTGAGAGATGAATCCTAATATCGGGTAATGCTATTCATGAACAGACACCAGCACAACCAACTACCCTAATCTATCAATGTTTTTATAGATTTCCAACTTTATCACAAAAGCATAAGGTTCACTTTCAATTGGGGAAATTTGACAGATTGGGGTAGACTGATGTGCTGGCGTCTGTACATTCATATTTTTGAACTACGAGAGATACTTAGTTGTTTGTAAATGTAATTTAGCTGCCGAGCCGTATCTTACAACCGAAATGTATATACTTCTACTTACTACTACTATGAATTCAATAGCTGATACACAAAAACTTCAACTTTAGCCTTTATTCACAAAAGCTTCTTTGTTATCCTGATTTTATAAAGTTTATGGTATGCGTAGTTTTAGCTGGAGAAGCGTCTTGTTCCGGATGCATGTGTTTGTTCTTTGTGCAAAATAAGGCTTTTGTTACCTAAGTCAAGTTGAAATGACTACTCATATCTTTTTGCTTTTCGTCGCTTTTATATCTTCTTTAATTTAAAGACTTTGAATTCTAATTGAGATGCGTCTGTAACATTATTGAGTGACACAGTAAGTGTACAAAATAACGATGATTTCTAGCCCCTTAAAATCGCCAAATAGCCTACTATTTGGTGAGTTCCGTTTTATATAAGTTAGGTATGTTTTCCTTTTTCGATCCATAATTCTAGAAATCCTAATTTCTAGAACTTTGGATTAAAAAAGCAAAACAAAACTTTTATATAATATTAATACCTATACATTTCCATCTTAATGAAGATAAAAATAATTTTTAATATGCCCTGTGGTAGGTCCTTTATATTCACCACAAATTATATTAACTAAGATATATCAAGAAGGACATTAAAATAATAATGGTTTTGTTTGACAATATTAAATTTGATTGTATTGTGAAGCACGAAGCTTTTGTATAATGTAACTAATACTATTAGGTCACTTTAAAATATATTGAATTGTATTTTAATCCGAATTTGTTTCACAATGTCATCTGTAGCTACGCCTACATATTTTACATAATTGTTTTCTTCGAAAATGCATTGCAGTTGATGCACACACGGAATAAATTAATACAGATTTAAGAAGTGACCGTTTTTGTCAGATATATAATTTATTAATATTAAGCTTAAACCTTTCCCAAAACAACAACTAGTCTAAAGCGATAAAAAATATTGCGTACTTTTTAAAATTTCTGTGTTTCTGTTTTGTTTTCCAGTCTTATTCAAAATCGACTTCTAGAAGACACTTAGATAGACTAAATAATTTGTTGTATGTGGAGTGGGTGGTACTTAATTCAGATATTTACTTTTATATTGTGAATAGATTAAATCATATAATTTTATTACAAGAACATCTCTTTCTCATAATGTTCGTTTATTATTTTGAGTCAAATACAAATAACTAGTAGAAGAATATATTTTAATATAATTTTTATTTTTGCTCAGTATAACCAACGCCATTAAATTAAATTTACTTTACTTTAAATGCCCATTTTTTATATACTAATTAATTATATATCTTAACATGGGTGCCCCCATTTTATCAGCTGTTAGGTTCGCGCTACACTATCATATTCTGTATCAATGTAAACCGACCGATGAGAAAATTATCGATTTTTTTCACGTTGCTTATACAGCGCATACTTTATGAATTTTAATAATTACCTGAAGCTTTGTATTGCTGACAAAGAACAAACAAACATTATTCTTTATAATAAGAAGTTAACTGTTTTGCTGTGGCTTTAAGTCAAAAGCGATGTCAAAGATAATATCCTAAATTGTGTTAAATACATAAACTTTGGAAGCCACTATTCGTCAACAAGATACTTATAAGTAATAGTAACTTATGAGGAACTTAGATGTGAGTGGTCTAAGCCACAAATACAAGCTGACATTGATACAAAGTAAAATTCTTTCGAGTAAAATTTTCAACATAAATAGTTTAGAGGCATCTTAAATGGTTACATTTTCTGCCTTGGAGGAGGCCATCGGATCCTACGTAGAATTGGGAGATTTAATGAATTTGGAGTTTGTTTCGGTAACAAACTCTAGCTCTTAGGCTAAGCATATACTTTAAAGCATCTAGTCGAAATTATATTTATCCTGATCTAGCATAATGTTCTTATCTCTCGACATCCTGGGAATAACGTTTTGTCAGAATGTGTTCTTATCGTTCCACTATCTGCTGAGGCCTGACAATGAGTTGAGACTAAAGCATCAAATCAAGACTAAATCTCCGACGTCTCTAAAATGAGTTGTATAGATTAAGACGCGGGTTACCCTCGACGGATATCCCGTGTGGTAGTCCTCTTGTACCGCAGAGCAGTATTCATACTCGAATTTATTCAAGTCGCTCGATGATAGTTTAGGGTAAGTTGATTCTACTATACACAATTTTTTTATGTTATAGTAACCCGCTTCATCGTATGACTTACGAGTTATCAAAGCGTGATCTTATTGTACCACTATCCGCAGAGGTCTGAGGCTGAGCCGAGACGCTAAAAGCATGTTGTCGGGACCAATTTGGCTCTGCTGTCACATTCCACTCTAGACGCTTCGCTGATACAATTTTCCCTTTTGCCATACTATGAAATGTTAGAAAGGCAACGAGTGACGTGACGGGAAAGAATATGTGCTTGATAAGTATTTATAACTTATGTGGGGTACATCAATGTTTGATAGCGTTAAAAATTTAAGTAGTAATTTTATTCTATGTAAGTGAATTATTGTGGGACTCGGCTTCTTCTACCTTATCATCGTTTAAAAATGGTTTGTACTACTACTAGAGAAAGAGAAAAGAGATAGAGGGAGAGAGAGAGTGGAAGAAAGAAGTAAAGTATTTATTTTGTTTAACAATAAAAGTTAATTTTATATTTTATTTATAATGAAATAAATGCAAATTCTGTAAATATTTTTTTATATTTAATAACCTACTTTTTGAGTAAGATATCCAAAAAGCTCGTTACCTACGTTGGCAGCTTTTTGGGTGCCTTGCTCGCAGACATCGACATTTCTTGTGTGGCGAATCTAATAGTTATAAAGGTTCATTTTCTTCTTTTATCTGACTGAGTATTAGAATTTATAACAAAATATCAACAAATCTTTTAAAACCTTGTATAATAATAATAATCATTATTAACGTTACAAAAAGACGAGAGCTTGAATCTTAAATTTTAAATAATTTATTACATAATTTATCACAATTATAGTCGGGATGACTGCAGACTATAGATTACAGATCCATAGAACCGTATAGATATGTAGCAAATTGCTTTCGTCGACAAAATAATGGAACCGCTGAACTTTTTACATTTTGTAGTCTTCTATTTTTGAGTGTATAATTGTCAAATATTTTGTGGGCAATCAATGAAGAAAGAATGAAATATTTTTTTATTGCAGTTAAATACGCTGCCCGTATGTAACTGCAATAAAAAATATAATATATATAAATTGCAGAGCAAAATCCTGTAAAATGAAACCTAATCTAACCTACTTTTCTAGTAGGTAGTGAGTTACATTTTCCGTTACGTCCAGATAAATAGTTGATGTCTTTAAATTGTGCATTTAAAAATACCCCACAAAGGAACTACGTACATTATACATTTATGGAAGCTAAAAGCTATACAGCATATTAGATATTTTCTTAAATTTTAGAACTGTACGTCATTTTAAATTAAATGCATTTGGTATTACGTAATACACTGCTTCATTTTAAATGAGATGATGTCTTCTATTAACTTTGCCTTTCTATTCCTATTAGATATCGGTAGTTGGGACGTGGGTGTGAAATTATAAGGGTAAATCAATCTACTATTTTATGAGCTACGTCAGTATGTGCTCTAAACTAAAATGATAAGTGCTATAGCGTATAAGGATATTATATTTTGATCTTACCCTAATAAAGCAATTTAGTTACAACTCTGTAGTACCATAAAATATTCTATGTCATTAATAAATATCGAGAGGTCTAATATATTCTCATATTTATTGGACGTTAAGGTACAAATAAGGGCGAACTCACATTAAGCGAGTGTTTGGCAGTTTGAGTCACTTTTCCCACCCATATATGATACTGACACTCATAATTTTCAGAGAGATGGGTCATTATTATCTAAATGTCATTTTATCGTCGTATATGTATTACGAGTATATGTCATTCGTTTGAGTGTATCAAACGAATGACATATACTCTTTGCTTTTGCGATATACCATAGCTCAGGGGGCCTACTCTCTTTCTCCGAATCGAAACTTCGTTAGCGAACTATATTGAAACGAAGTTTTGCAAGTGACCCTACTCTATTTCATTTTCGGATTCACACTTGTAGTTCGCTTCCATAGACTATTTTACGTGAACGATTGTTTTGAACTATATAGTGTGGGGATTTTAGTTTCTCATTTTGGTAAACTACGGTTTGGACTTTTTTTTAAATAATTAAATGAATTGGCTTTGTATTTTAATTTTAAATTAATCTTGTGGTTTTGTAAGCATTTATTGTTATATTAATGCAGAACTTATAAATACAGAATTTTAAAATATATTTTCGACGATATCATCCGCGATTATATAAATAACCCTTTTACTGACGTTATAAACCGGCTAATGTGAAGAGCACTATTTCATATAAACGATTGGTAGATTAGGCGACATTGAAAAACATCCGTATATTCACGAAACGTCATCAGACGCCATAGCAACATAGTTTGTTACATTCTCTTTGGTCAAATTTTGATTGAAGCATTTTTTCTTTGGATTCTTTGATAAATTAATAGTTTTGTGTTAATAATTACGTTTTCAGGTGCTTTTTACATTTTTCGCAATCGCAAAGTTACAAGGAGTACCTACTGTATGTTCTCCACAAATCACCAACAGTTCTGGGTTTCGATTCATACAATTTGTAAGTAAATATCTTAAATACACATAAATATTTGTTTTTGTACTAAAAGTATGGCCTATTCGTAATAATAAGCATTCGTAACATCTTTTCAGTTTGAAATATCAGTAGTCAAGCAATTGGAAGGCAACTACCGAACTTTAAACAACCGCAATTGCCCGAAAAAGTTTTGGAGTATGTAGAACACAGCGAGGACTATAGTCAGAACACACAACTCTTAGAAACTGCAAGTTAACCATCAGTGTCACAAGAAACCCTGTCTTGCACAAGTTGTAAGTATTTCTTTGAGGTATTTTCAGTATTTAATATTGTAAAAAAATTGTACATGACAAAACATAAAGCTACTTTTTTGGTTAGTATATTTGTATGAAATCGCTATCCAATTTATGAAAATTTTAGTTTAGCATCCAACAAACATAACTAGGTAGTTGCATTATATAAAAAAGTTATTATGAATTGAATAATTTTATATAATATAGTGGCATATCTGTGTCCCCAAATAGATGGTAGAGATATATTACAACTTCCACATTTTGCCTACTGATGGTCTTAGTCCCACATTATAGCAGGAAAGGCAATATTTATTTAGAGATATGTGCCTATTTTTAATTGTAATGTTGTTTTTGTTGCAGCTACAAAATCCAGGAGGAGACAATTAGCAGCTGGCATCAGCAGCAGATTGTTACAATTGGAAGAGATGCTTGTAGAGAAAGAAATAGTCAGGAACACTGAGCCTGCAGGCATTAGGGGTGTCCTGTTGAGAGCTGGACTAATGAGAAAATACTTTGATCAATTAAATTTATATCTGCATACTCCACATAATTAACTGTCTGATTAACAGTTTCCAAACTCAATTTTGCACTAATATATATATAGTAAATATAGTCTTTGCCCATTAGTCAAACAGTCAATTATGAGTAAGTTGTTATATTGAATTTAAAATGTCTCATTCATTTTAATAAATGAATCACAATTGCTATAAACAACCGCACTACCATGCCCAACCAGTAGCTTGGTGGGTAATGGAAGAATACATTACATTATAGTAACTGTTGGATGTTCTAAACTATTACTTCTAGGTTAAGTATGTAAATAAAACAAATATAATAAGGCTGTTTTTATTTCACTACAATTTCAAGTAAATTTATATAGTTCGTGATGGATGTTCTAAAACAAAGTGAAAATATATTTATAGCAAATGGTGGCCTCATTGATCTATGCACACAAATATCTGTCCTGGGTGGACCGTAACCTCCGCTGTGAAAATAATAAATAAATAAATGAAATTAAAAGAAAGGCACAAGGTAGTCATAATATTTATTCAGTAAAAATTTGCATTGGTTTTTGAATCATTACAAAATTATATTCCCTACCTAAAAACACAGTAAGAATCCTTAACTAACATTTAATACAAATGTATCATCTAAAAGTGTTGAATTAAATCTACTCATTCCCAAGCAGTATTATCATTAACATGCCTTGCTACACAATTTTAAACATTGCCCCATAGAAGAGTTCCTGATTTTGTGGAGATCAGTTGCATGTGCAACAAGATTATGCTTATTTAGAGTGTTTACATTATGAATACAAAATACTTTTCTTTAAGTATAAATGTATAAATTTTTTATGCAATATCAATATATATCAAAGTAGATTAAAACTCACTCCTACATTGGTCAAATTCATCAACAATGCTTTGGAGTCTGTCCCGTGAGTCTCTGGCATCTTGATTCTGAAAATGTAATTGTTCCATTTCGTGTTTTGTTCCTTTTTAACTAGTTTCGGGAATTTGATTCACATTTAATTGGTTTCGCAGGCGGCACGGTTTTCTTCTATTCTCTACACGTTCTTCATCTAAATCAGCCTCATTTGAAAGCATTCTTGCACCTATTTCAATTAAATTGGATGCAAAATCCATATAAAACAAAATCAAAAAGCACTTTTCTCTAGGTCAGCAATTCGATTCACATTTAAATGATATCGTAGGCGGCAGCGTTTTATTCTACGCTCTAAACGTTTCTCACATGAAGCAGACTCAATTATAAGCATTCTTGCAGACATTTCAATTAATTTGAAGCAAAATCCACACAAACGAAAATCAATAGGTAGCACTTTTGTATTCGTCAATTTTGAAGTTAAAATTACGAAGTTTGATGTGTCAAAATCAAATGTTCGTTCGGAACGTCATGTATTAGAGTAGGTTTAAAGAATCTAAATGTCAAACTATGTTCGTTCGAATGAATTCGCGGAACGAATGGAACCGTGGTAGCATACACAAGAAATTCGTAACGAACGAACGAAATTTGGAGAAAGAGAGTAGGCCCCCAGATATGATTCTATAAGTAAAAATAATGCTATAAAACCTAAAACTTTGTTTAATTATTTTGTATGAAAAACCAATAAAAAAAATCTTTAATAGAACAATAATTCTTATGCCAGTTGATTGTTTTTTTATTTAATAATTTATACATATAAAAACACAATAACAATAAATAACAAAAAAAGGAAAAGATTGTACAAAGGTACTGCTTATTTCAATAGAAATCTCTTCCAGCAGACCCGCGGGAGGAGAAACTAATCAGAAAAAGATCATACCGTGTGTAGACTTTTGCTACTATATACTACTAAGTGTATTTACTTATACACTACATACTAATAATACATACAATGGGGTGGGTTGCACATGGTCCTTCGATCAAGGTCTCATTCATATCCTACAATTATGGGATGTGAAAAAATACAAGATGTATAATTTCGCAAGGAGATAATATGTGAATACTTTCAAAAGTAGGAGTCTATACTCCTACTTTATTATAACTTTATTTTATTATAACTTTATTAAAACTAATTACAACCACTATTGGTTGCTATTACAAGCAGGTTATAGCATTTTTTCGCACAATGAGCAGTACGCTAGGAACATACATACGTGTAACTTACAAAATACGTGTAGTTCTAATAACGTTATATGGATTCCTGTATGTGATAGAGCTCATCATAGACGGAGTATGAGTCAGCAACGCTTCAGTGTTGCCTCGGGTATAGCCATAGGCTGCTTACCAGTACACTGGGTGGACTCGCTTGCTGATCTGATTATATTAAAAGCCAAATGACTTAAGATTTAAACTAAATAAAGTTTATTATTATTAAAACCAGCCAAGTAAAATTTGCACTTGTGTACCGCACGACCTAATAAAATATTTAATTATTCATCAACAAAAACCAGTCCGCTTAACTGATTCTGTAGAAAGCTTTTGATCATTTTTAATTTATGCTAGTTAGAAACATTCCTCCATTTTATATGTGAAATATTCTCAATAGTCTTAATTTGATAGAACGTGGAAATCTTTCTTTGTTATTTCTTCATGCGTGAACTACAAAAGCTATATACCTACTTGAATTTTGTTGCTTCATATAAAATTTAGTTTTGTAAGTGACTATGCTATTTGTAACTGGACTAGATTTTAGAACGATTTTAGACCGTAGCGTATAATATACTAACCATCCCTGACCAGTCATAGTAAACATATTTGAAGATTATTTATTTACTCGTATTACAATTAGCTTAAGATATAGTTAACCTTTCTGGTAAGGTGTATTTTTTTCTCGGTCGCTGGAAGTGCTGGATGCCGATAGCGCAAGACCGGCAATTGTGGAGATCTTTGGCGGAGGCCTTTGTCGTCCGGCTAATACGATGATATTGATGATGATTATGACACTGTTAATAATATTTTTGACTTTTTAAATTTTATATTATTTAATATTTTGCTTTTGCATGTGGTAGCTTTAAAGTCGTAGAAGACACGGAGTGTAGGCATCTGTTCTCAGGCGCTTCAGTCTTTAATAAAACTTTTCACTGCCACCTAGTCGTCAAGATACGCTTGACGTGTGTATGTTGTTGATTATGTAAAAAATCATGCTTTATGAACTCTTCTCCTCTGTACACGTGTTTATTCAATCTTCGTTCAACTTAGGAGTATTTATAATTGATAACATGCTTGTAGCTATCACTCAAGTTTCAGTCATATAACTACAGCTACTTAATACGTCTAGTGAGTAACAGTAATAGACATCCCCTACCTCCCCTCGGTTGCTAATTACGCCATCCCATGTGTGCTATGAATTGTTGATGAGTAACAAGGTTTATCCATTCTATGCTAACGTATTAGGGTGTATGATGAACGGGATTTCACCACTATGCGGTGTACCTACTGATGTGATTATTAAGAGTAACACAGTAGAGAAGTGACTCGATTATGAGCAGGGTTACCTGACTTCAGCATGTCTCCTGAAATGTTAGTATTTTAAGGCCTTGACAGAAAATTTTAGATTATTTTATTATTTCACTGAAACTGCAAACTTATGTCTTTTGATGAAAATATATTGGTCAAGTCACATGAAACAAATAAAAACTTTAAGTTCGCTCTAGGGAAGTGTATTGCAAGTGTCAAAAGCTATGGTAACTGCAGGGGTCCTGTACGATTTTTTGGCAACTAAATAATATAATAGAACAACAAATGTACCTTTAACCTGTCTAAGGATACCCAACAAAAACCGTACAATGTATATTAGCTACTCATTGTTGATTTCAGAATAACTAGTAAGAGTCAAATAATAATAATAATATCATATTTGTATGCATGAACATGGCTGTTTGTCCTAAGTCTGGGTGTAATTATCTGTACATATAATATGTACAAAAGAAAAGTAGTATATGTAGTATATCAGTTATCTAGTTCCCGTAGTACAAGCTCTGCTTAGTTTGGGATCACATGGCCGTGTGTAAATAATGTCCCATGATACTATAAAAAAAAATTGAACCCACAAGCAAGCATTTGCCAACCACGCCAACAGGTCGACGGGCTTGTTGACCTGGTTTTGCACTAAGTTAACTTAATTCCACTGCTGGACAAAAGCCTCCCCAAAGAATGGGAGGATACCTATGCTATAATCGCCACGCTTGGAAGCGCATCGCAGTTTGATGGCCATAGTTCACAGAAGAACGCTGCTCCCCGTTTTCTACGCCCCTCACACGTGATGACATTAGGGTGATAATATTCTTCGCCGTCACCACACAGCGCGAATCGTAACTGCACTAATAGTACAATGAAATACCTTTCTTACACCGTACTTAACTAACTACGATATGATTGATGAGGCAGGTCAATGAATGACTGAGCTTTGTAATAAATATACTTCTACCCGTCGATGAAAAGCCTCATCTTGTTTGTGTTTAGATTGATAATTAAAGTTCGATGAGATAAGATTAGACGTATATTAATGATATTAATGACATTATAAATATATATAATATCCTCCTGGGCGTATATTGGCCGCGGCGGTCAGACTCATTGGAGAGTAGTATAGCGAGGGTCACATTATAGGACACAAGTATGTGCGCAAACACAGGGGCACTTTTATTCCATCACACGCATGATCCCACGAAATGACTTGCGATAGATATCAGGTATAGAACAGAAAGGTTTACGTGTTCTCCGAGACACCGCTATTTCCTAAGCTTCAGGCAGATACTGAGCAATTTTTTACGAAGAAGTCTTCAAGGATTTGAACCCAAGAGAGCTGCGGTTGTTTTCTTACTTCCTTTATACGATAGTAAATGCTTTCTGAATGGGCTTCATATAAATTTTCTTGATAACCCTACTAATATTATAAATACGAAAGTTTGTGTGTGTGAGTGTGTATGTTTGTTACTTCTTCACGTCTAAACGGCTGATCCGATTTTAATAAAATTTGGTGTGGAGTTAGTTGACACCCTGGACATAGGCATAATTTATAAAGTTGAAGGTGGGAAAAACCGCGGGGCACAGCTAGTACAATATAATTATTAGGAACATCATCGTCGTTATCATTTCCAAACGACGTCTACAGCTGGATAAAGGTCTATCCCAAAGATTTTCAAGTGACTGCATGTTTTGGATTCTTTTGTATATAATATGTTTCATATTTTGTCGGTTGTTTTTGGACTAATTTTCTTTTTTCATCGATAGGAAATGTTTAGAGATTTTCGTTATAAATCTTGGTCAGTTTTGTTTCTTTTTTTTATTTACATCCATCGACATGCATATGGCCCGCCTGATAAATCACTAACATGCTTCAGAACCATCGCCCCTCGCTTATGAGTTCAGTCACTGTAAGTCTCTCATAAGAATACTTAAAACTTACTCTCATATACATAAGATATACGTTTTACATAACTGCTTGCTGTACATTACGTTATGTACAGACGCCAGCACATCAAGCTACCCCAAACTGTCAAATTTACCCAATTGAAAGTGAACCTTATGCTTTTGTGATAAAGTTGAAAATCTATAAAATAAATTTGACAGGGTAGCTGGATGTGCTGGCGCCAGCCATAAATACAACGTTTTATTTTTCCAGGGCACGGTGACGAACGGAAGTATTTTTTTTATACGGGACCAGTCCCTCCCTCTTATCAGTGTCCACAATGAAATGGCACTGAGCGGTGAGGCTCAGGCATGTCCCGGGGACCCGCAACGAATTTAATCAGAAATAAATAAGGAGGATTTAAAATATGAATAGTACCTCTTCCTTCCTAAGTAAAGCGGGAGACAGAATGATAAAACGAGGCTGGAGCCTCATAAAACGAGAGAATTGCAACAAGAAAAGCCAGCTGCAAAAGTAACGAGGATTAATTTTAAGAGTCCTACGTGAGCTGTTATATTTTGATTCCAATAATAGGTTCGGCAAAAGCGCTTAAACGCACGGAAGTTGTTCCTTGTTCCTACAAGATCAGTATACTAAACTACTCCAGATATTGGTTGCAAGCTATTTGAGATAATATTACGCACATTTTGCCAGAGATCACACCCTCAATAAAACTTACCTTTTTTTTAATTGTTTCAGTATTCTATGACCACAAAGGATCAGAGTTTATTTTCAATCCAAAGGTTCCTAAAGCCCGCTGCCAAATGTTTTAGCTCCAAAATGGACTAAGCCTAAAATATTTCGAACATAAATAAAGTCTAGCTCAACGGTTGCGGGCGACAGTGCGGTTTTCGGGATATACCCGTAAACCTACCTCGTATACAGCCACATAGGGGTATGTATTTATCTACCTAGATAAATACATACCCCTATGTGGGCAACAGAATTGTTTGTATAAAGACCTCAGCGTGGTGCGGTCATACGTTTCCAAACCGCAGACTCTCCGCACCGTCGCATCGAAGCATGTTAATTATGAAAATGTTAGAACTAGTGGAAAACCAACTTAGATGGAGAGCACTCTGCAGCATATGGTAGAGTCTTTCAACATTGTTACGTATGTATATGTTATATTTTAATCAGGAAAGAATAAACTCTTTCTAGCATAATATATAATATGTATGAACATGCAGATACAATGTCAATAAATAAAAATAATCATATGTAATAATAATCTTTATTGACTTTGAAAAATATTTACAAATATTTCCTGTACCTTGAACTTGTGTTAAATGTTTTTCTGAGAACAGTATGTTCCCTTAAAAGCTATTACAGATATATTTCAGATACAAGTAAGCAAGGAGCACTATATAATAACGTAAGATATATTTTTAAATGAACTTAAGATAAAGAAATAATGGTGAGTAGTATGTGTGTTTGTATGTGTGTGAGTGTAGAGAGAGAAAGTTATGTGTCGTGAAGACGGGGCGATACATTGTTCTTTATGAGTAGTCGCTTCAGTTCAAAATTATGTTTTCAGTCTCAATCTAACTAAACATACGACAATTTGAACGAATCTTACAACAAAGAGAGCCAGAAACCGTGTCACCAATTAAAACTTTAAATTTAATTTAGACAATTATTTTAATGTACTTTCAATAATCGGACTGATAAATGTTTGTTTTTCACGCCGGAGGTCGTGGGTACGATTTCCACCCAGGACAGATATGTGTGTGCATGAACATGTCTGTTAGTCCTGAGTCTAGGTGTAATTATCTATATAAGTATGTATTTACATAAGAAAAGTAGTATATGTAGTATAACAGTTATCTGGTTTCCATAGTATAAGCTCTGCTTAGTTTGGGATCAGATGTCCGTGTGTAAATAATGTCCCAGAATATTAGTATTATTGTTAATTTACGTTAGTAGAACTTGTCCCTTGTAATGGTTGGGTTGGTTTAGCCTTGTGTATATGTATGGCAAAAACGTGTTGATAAAATGGCATCTAATCATAGTCACCTGTAACATTATATGATTTATTTACTCAGCATTTCACATCGCTTACAAATTTTATGAAATGTGATTTAATTTATTATAATGATTTAAAATTATCACCGTTAATTTTTCCCGCACTCAATCATATGGACAGTATATGATTAAGTGTAGAGTCCAATATCGTAGTCGATTTCTTGTCCTCTTTCACTCCGGAAGCTGAGGTTCACGTAAGTGTGGCCAATTCCACCGGCTGTCACACTGACCTTTCCTTTTGTGTGCAAGTTATCGTAGACCATGATGCTCTGAAACAATGGATAAACAATTAAATACAATGATTACTAAAATGCAGACATGATTCATTATTGACGACATTCACAACCAAATGCGACTTGGACTCGCGTACCGAAACATTAATGCGCAATTATAAACCTAAAAGTTTAGGTTATGAATTGAGTACCACTTAAATCCAGATCGGATCACTAGACTTATCTGTGTAGGATTTGCGATTTCCAAAAAACTGTGCTAGTTCGAAACATCCTACAACATCATTACATTTACGTAAACGTCTGTAAATTGTAATTTATTTCCGATTCTTTGCATCACAAACTACTGGTGACAGTGGCGATAAACTAGATACTGGCGAGGAATGGTAATCTTTTCATTTTTTACTTATAATATATGACTTAGGCCTTTTCCAAATCACTGCTATTATTAAAATCAGATAAACCATGATATGCTCCGCAATTTGTAAGAGACGGATGGACAGACTACTCCGTACCAAAATATTATTTATTCCTCACTCTCATTAATAAATAGTACAAATAAATAGTAATTTATAAAAATCATGCACATAATGTTTCACAATCCCAATCCTAAGCTATGTATAACCTGACCCAACCGGAGAGATTATAGGATCTCTTTACCTACTCTCCGAGACAGGAATTACTGCTGCGAACTTGTCCCGTCTAAACAAATCCAGTAACAGATTTTGATCCGACATAGGAATCGAACTCAGGACCTTAGTATTAGTGCTTGAAATCGCCACGAGCAATTACACTTACTTACTTACTTTTTGCCACGTAAGGAAACACTTACTGATTTTACTTTAGTTTTGTAGAAAATTATGAAAATCTGATCGTAATAGTTAACATAGATAGTTTATATAGATCTTAAATACAAAGGAGACAGAAACATGTGGCGACGTATAATCTGTTTTACTATCTTGTCATTAGGTATTAGGTTTATATCTTGGTAGTAACTACATCCTCATATGCCTATAACACGCGAGTGAGCCCATTAATTAATTACTACAGGGTCTCACAAGTTCAAACTGATCCTGTAATAGAATATGCGGATGCTATGACGTGCGTCGGTGTGACGTACGCGGTATCTACAAGATCTTTACGTAAAACGGAGGTACTTGCATGTGCCATTTGCACCCACTTGGCAGTAAATTAATCACGGTCGCAATCTTAGAATGGCTCATCCAAACGTACAGACGCCAGAACATCTAGCTACACCAATCTGTCAAATTTCTTTTATGGATTGTCAACTTTATCACATAAGCATAAGGTTCACTTACAATTGGGGGAATTTGACATAGACATAGCATTGGGTGAGCTTGATGTGCTGGCGTCTGTACATACTTGATACAACTAATAATAATGTCTTTTAACTATTAATAGAACACGAAATAGGAACACAGTGCTTACTGTTTAGCAGAACTACCCAATTATGGACATTGTCCAGGCAAAAACGCCTGTAGACTACTCTTACGTAAATAAATTTCTAGTAAACCGTGTGTTAACCGTGATTTGTGCTCAGTGACTGGCCTATTGGTCTAGTGGTTAATGACCCTGTGTGATAAGTCAGAGGTCATGGGTTCGATCTCCACCCAGGTCAAAACTTTGTGTGATTTGCACAATTATTTCTCGTGTCTGGGTGTAATTTACTAGAATACTAATGTATTTAGAAATATATAAGTATATTTATCAGTTGTCTGGTTGCGATATTGGGATCACATTGTAGTGTGTTATCTGTCCCAAGGTGTTTATTTTTATTATAATTTATTTAAATAAAAAAGGTTTTTATTCACGTAGACTTTAAAAAAGCGCTTGTAAATAGTCAGAACATGTTCGTAGTAATATATAATTAATTTATAATTATTTCTAGCTACATGATATTTAGGTACACGGATTGTAGGAAATAATTTACAATAAGATTTATTTTATAATAGTAACGATATTTAGCTAACTTAAATAAAGTTATTGTCAAGGATCATGTGTAGGTTTAATTATCTAAATTTTAGCTATATTTTTACTACATATTGTCTGAATGGTTCTGTCTATATTAAGGTACGAATTAAATGTTATTATTATGGCGGACCTTGTGTTTATAACGACGGTCGCGCTTTAATGCTACCACCGGATCCAATGCGCCCCAACTGAGAATTTTTATTAAGCTATTTACTGTCGCCTATGAGTTAAATTAGATCTCTATCCCAATTTTCCAATAAATTCGTTCAGCAAAAACTAACTTTACATTTATAATATTGGTAGAAGTAGTTTATGTAATTCAGGGTATCATCATTACATTGTAACAGACGTAATAAGTCCACGGCTTGATGAAGCCTCTCCTAAGAATCATCTTGGGGGATATGTCATAAACGCCACGCTTGGTAGACGGGTTGGCGACCGCAATAAGATGGTTATAGTACTCAGAAAGAAGTTGCTGCCCGCCCTCTGGCAGATATTCCCGCGGGTTGACTTCTATCTACGCCCCCCACTGAATGAAATGGGGTGATGATATTCTGATATTCGGTGCCGTCACCACACAGCAAAATTCAAGGTATAACCTACCTTTATTCCAAATTTCAACGAAATACTAAAAACATGCTTGATTGAGTAACAAATATCCAAACATTACAAAGTTATCCATCGATAATATGTATATAGGTAAATTAATTATTTTCAACCAAATAATGTAGGGCAGGAAAGGCGTCGCCGTCAAGTAATAACCCATTTAGTCTGTTGTCAGATTTCTTGCGATGACCGTCAAATGTGACAAGCGGAACTGACAGCTTTGCGTGCCTACGAGCCGCCGCGTTTGGTGCATTCCAGGGGATAAAGCGTGTCAAACAAGGGTTGAAATTTGACTGACTAAAACAATGATAGTAATTCGATTACAATGTTCAAATTTTATTTTTTTAGCATTAATCGTAATGAAAAGCGTTCATCTAAATTCCAAATTTAAAATTCATTTATTCCGTTATAAGGTACATTTCAGTGCTTTTTTGTCAATAATTTTGACCCTACCGTGTGTACTGCATGACATTTCAGCTACTGAGAAACACTATCAAAAAACTCAGTAGGAATTCGTTTTTCAAATAAATTTTGCTTACATTTTTGCCACTTAAATAATCTGACAAATTTTGGCCTTTTAGTTGTTTTGAACTGATCTGTGGACAATTCTCGGATATAATTGGAAATATTATTTATGGGTTTACACCATAAATAGCTACTTATTATGGGATAATCTAGTAATTATGTCATTTTACTATTTTATAATTAATTAATTTTTAATTATTTGTGGTTAGATACTTGCTTTTCACGCCGCAGATGGTGAGTTCGATTTCCACCCAGGACAGATTTTTGTGTGCATGAACATGTCCTGAGACTGGTCAGTCTAATTCTCTATATATAAGTATGTATTTACAAAAGAAAAGTAGTATACGTAGTATATCATTTATCTGGTTTCCATAATACAAGCTCTGCTTAGTTTGGCATCATACGGCCGTGTGTGAATAAGATCCCAGAAAAATAGTTTTATTCACAACCTGATACTACAAAAAAAAAATAACAAATGCATTATTTAATAATTTAATTTTGCATAACACCCAATATTGTGCTTTGGTTGTTATGTATGGATTAACTTCATGAAATCGATGACGTATTTTTGTATGTATATTGTCCGAATATATGTACATACAGATATATAATATTAGTATATTTTGACAATATTGTGGTAGGGTTGTTACTTATGTATGAACTTCATGAAATCGATCGCGTACCGAATAGTTACGAATAATTTACAAACACGGACGGTTAGGTAATTGCTAACTCATACAATGGTGGTATAGCTGACTTCTGTGAAAGGTACTGAATATTTGATGCCAGTACAAATTGTATTGACTGAACCTATTGGGAAGGTACACCGAAAGAAATTGAAGGCAACCTGGCAAACGTACTACCAGGAATGTATTATGTAAGGTAACTGCGTGGGTAACTGTAGATTGAGAAACACTATAAAAGGATATAAGAAAGCCTTGTGGAGCAACGAACCTAACAAGGTACAGACGCCAGCACACCATGCTACCCCAATCTGTCAAATTTCCCCAATTGAAAGTGAACCTTACGCTTATGTGATAAAGTTGAAAATCAATAAAATAATTTTGACAGATTAGGGTAACTGGATGTGCTAGCGTCTGTACAAAAATCCATCATTAATGACGTATATATGTGTTTACTTTTAGGGTTTTATATTAATCTTATCCACAGCGGTAAATCTTAGCAAATCATAATCATGAAAATGTTTTGAAAAAAACCCACGCCTAACACCCTAACGTTAAAGTTATTTTTAAAAAATATGATGGGATGATGTGGTAGATCTTAGATATTGATACATACGAGTATTATATAGAATATTAGCACCGATTCCTTCAAATAATAACATAGGTTTTTGGAGATAAATAATTTTGTAGGTTATACGTACAAATAATCTATGGATCCCACGGTTCGTGAGTTCAACTGGCATGTGCCCGGTTTGTTATACCAACAAAATAATTATTTTACAAGTAAAGTGTTTTATTAGCTTCTATTGTATAACTAAAAAATAGTTAATTTGCCTAGTAGGCTAGATTCCGCATATTATAGATTGGCATACGTACACTGAATTATTTTCAATTTTATATTGTTTTCACTCTTGATAAATAGTCTTCGTTATTTTTGTGACATATTTCATAGGTACGTTTCTACTGAAAGTTGATTTAATACTTTTTTTCTATCTACAATAGTGCCGAAACAAATTATAATATCGTTTTTAAGCTAAGCGCAAATGCACCTGAAAAATCACTTCGATTAATAAGGTTTACTCGCCAAATCTATAACATGTCATTAATACACAGTTTTCAATCGTAAATTTTAAAGAAATATGTCTGAACTTGATTAAACCTTTAGTGACGTCATTAGAGAAATTGAGACAATTTGGAATCAGATATTTTTCTTTTATAAATATCAATTCAATGGTGTTTTTTTAAAGGCATTGTTCGTGAAGTGTTTTTATTTTATTACGGTAGGGAATTCTTTAAAATGACTTTCATGTTTATTTGTTTTAATGGGTTTTGACGAAAAAAACATTAAACCTGTGGGATAATATTTTTAGTTTTTATTATTTTAATGGTAACATAATTAGTACTGAAAATCTATATATGTCGTTATTAGTAATATGAAGCCTTTAGACATTGATTAAACTAACGTTCTTATCCAAACAAATAAAATATAGTCTTCTGAGAGGTATTTCATACTCAAAATGAATTTCAGTATTTATAAGATATTTAAAAATAAGTTGTAGATTATATACTATTTCAGTTATATAGGGTAGTACTTAAATAATAAGAGTAATATAGAATCTTCAACTTATTTCTTTTGGGAAAAACCCATTTTGGTCTTTGTGCCTTAGTTCCGTTTAATAAACTTCAATTATTTACTTACATTAATCTTCGTAGGCCCACTATAGAACCATTGTTTGACGCGCTGCATGAATGGTATACCATTATAGTTCACCGAAGAGTGATGTATTAAATAATTTAAATCATTTCTATTCCAGACGATCAAATGTTCGCCCATTGAGACCGCAAATAATGAAACAAAAAACACTAGAACTTTCATGGCTAACAATCTTCTGTATTATTACCAAGAATATAAAAATACGACGCGACAAAGAAGTGCAGTGACTCAATTTACAATGAATTGGTTTAATACCAGAGTCGTATGGATATCACACGGAACGAGGACACTTTACGATTCCAGTATTCGCCTACACTGTTCTTAATACGATGTAAGAAGAAGTACGGTGATTTGACAAGAAAAATAACAAAATCGGGAAGCCAGCGGATTTTAACAATTGTGAGGTCAGCGTAACAACAAACGTTTGTCCCATATTGTTGTGCATCTAATTTTCATGTATGCAAAGATCTTAGCAGGGATGCCCCAACAATCTTATAATTAGGTTAAGTCATCGATATACAAAAACAAAAACTCAAGGGTTTTTTATATATCAATGGGTTAAGTTAATGAACATATAGTCAACGAGCTGTGCCCTGCGGGTTTACCCGTATTAAGCTTTATATATAATAGTCTATATTTTAATACGGGGTGCTAGCTAACTCCATATCAAATTTTATTAGAATCGCTCCAGCCGTTTAGACATGAAGAAGTAACAAACATACACACTCACAAACTTTCGCCTTTATAATATTAGTGTTATAGGGATTCATAACACCAATGCGGGCGTTGCCTTACTTTTAAATAAAAGAAGTTCCCTTTAGTCGTTTCGTGTTGTCTTGTTCCGAGTTTAGCCGTGGTAGTATAGTGCAAATGCTTACCCGAAAATATATAACAAACGGAAGCCAAATGTGATATTTCTGAGTACCCATTACTTAGAAAAATCACATTTGGCTAGTCGAAATGGAGATAAAACTACCCTTAGTTATCTTTACTAACCACATAATTTATACAATTGCTAACACATTTAATTTTATATTATTACAGTTTTAGTGTCCGTTCCACAATACTTGTATTTATCAATAATAAGTGAATTGTATTCTGTTTTGAGAAATAAATGTCTTAAACCGTAATATTGGTGCAACCAAGTATTGCCCTTCTTCCATAGTCAGATGGGATGGGCACACTGACAGGACTGGAGAGGCGATATTTGAAGGTTTGAAAGTAAATGTAGGCGTTATACAGCCAACTTTATAACTCCGAGCTGTTAGTGTATCCTTTTTTTGCGTTAATAATCGTATAACTCTTAGCCGCCCTACTAGGGATCGAATTTTCAACATTTTGTTCATGTAATAAGTGTTGTTGAAAATAGGATCTAGGTAACTTATAAATATTATTTTTAAGGACTTAACTTAAAGAGTGTAATCTGTCTATGAAATTAAACAACATCAAAACGTAAAACATACAAAAATAATTGATTTTGAAAGGGAAATCTACTTCTATCTTCTTCATCGTTATCATGTCGGCCGAATGACGTCTACCGCTGGACAAAGGCCTCCCCAAAAGATTTCCACAATGCCCATCATTTGGGATAGGGGTCATGCTTATTATTATTTCACAAATATACATTGATAAAACCGGCCAAGTGCGAGTCGGACTCGTGCACGAAGGGTTCCGTGCCATTATCTATAAAGACGAGCAAAAACTTCACGTTTGTTGTATTAAATATTTATTTTATTTGTTGTTATAGCGGCAACAGAAATACACCATCTGTGAAAATTTCAACTGTCTAACTATTACGGTTCATGAGATACAGCCTGGTGATAGACGGACAGACAGACAAACCGACAGACAGATAGCAAAGTCTTAGTAATAGGGTCCTGATTTACCCTTTGGGTATGGACCCTAAAAAGTAGGCTTTTGTTGATAATAAAAACCAGTATAAACAAAATAATATCTTATAAAACGAACAATACCAAGAATAAATCAACGCGAATATTGTCTCGAGAAATTGAGCTCATTTTGAGAAACTCAATGACTTGTGAAATAAAGATGTCATTCTTATTTTGCCCCAATTTTTGTGTTGACAGTGAGGCAAACATTTTCCTCGAAATTTTCTTCAATAACATCAAGTACAGTTATCATTTTATCAGATATTCTGTAAATGTAGTACCAAGAAGCTCTATTACTTTTTATAATTTATGTTCAACATTTCTTCTTTAACTATTATAAGAACACTTTAAATTTAGGTTAATATGTCATTAATAGTAAATACCAATATTAATTTATATTAATATAACATAGGTTTAGAATATTTTTTGAGTAAATTGACCTCGTTAAACTTTTACTTACGTAGGTTCAACAACTTATATTTTGTTAATTATAATTTTGTTTCTATTTTTGGGGCAGGGCAACTTCTGGCGTGGCAAGAATGAAATCAAATGTAATCAAATCACATTTTTTTACTTCTATTCACCGAAATTACCTTACCTAAAGTATCGTAGCTTACATTAAATCATATTATTATACTCTACTGCTGTTCCCCGTAGTTTTATCCGCGTATAACTTTTAAAATAATAGCCTATGTGTTAATCCAGGGCGTTAGCTAACTCCATACCAAATATTATTAAAATCGCTCCAGCCGTTTAGACGTGAAGAAGTAACAAACATACACACTCACAAACTTTCAGCTTATTAATATTAGTGTGATGTCAACGATATCTCTAATGATGACACTAGTGTGTTCTGCCGTTCATAGTTGTGTTTGTGATCAACATGTATTTTATTTCTATTCACCTACTTTTCCAAATAGCTTTAGAAATGCCAAGTGATTGTTATAGTGATATGTAAATAAGACACAAATCAGAGGTAAACAATTTAAACTCAGTAAACAAATTAACGAAGGTATCTCGATAAAATATCGTTTTACCGACAAAATTTAATCAAACAGACCCACACCTACGGAATAAAACTTCCTTCTGTTTAATAAGCAAGGGTTGTAGCCGTTGTAGGCACCGAGGCAGACAATGGAGTCCGTCGGAAATCGCGGACCGAAGGCATTTTCTGTTTTATGGAAGGGTCGTCTAGTAAGGGTACTAGATTGAAAGCCCATGTCAAAAAATTTCTCTCATTGAATTTTAAATTCGAAACTACATGTCTACCTAAACTTATTGAAATAAAAAAAGAAACATATTCCTTCTACTCACAAGTATTGATAACTTGTGAGTCGGAGTAGTATTGTAAAAGTTTTTTTCGAAATTGCTCCTGGAATATATAATAAAATTCCTGATTATATACAAATAATGACACTATTGAAATTTAAAATAGCACTACAGAAACTCCTAATTGACAAATGCTAGTATACAATTGAAGAGTTTTTAAACGATACAAAATTATAGTTCTTAGAGGTGTGCTTGTAATTTTTGAAATTTGTATTTTTATTTTCCTATGAATATTATAATGTATAAATTGATTAATTTAAATTGAAATAATAATCTGTAATCATATGTATTTGTATGTCTTCAGACAAAACATAGTGCACTATTTTGTATGTATGACCTCTTTATATAGCTATGTTTCACAAATAAAATTTTTGATTCTGATTCTGTATGGCTGATATTTTATTACAGTGTTGAAATGTATGCTAGTTAGCGTATTATAATATTTTTATTTAGAACATAATGTGTAGAATATCATTATTTAATTTATTATTTTATTCTCTTTTTGCAAAATATGAATTAAATAATAGTTCTATTCAGTATCCATATTCATCAGTCCCGCAAAATTTTATTTTGGTTACTAATTATAATTTCCTTAATATACCTACATGATTTCTATTCCTTAAGATTTTCTTTCACATGCGATGCGAATATATTGGCCACTAGGAAAATCTTATTAAAATATCTCACTAAAACTTTTTGAGTCCAGTTTCTAATTATTTTGACACATTTCCCACATACGCACTCGTGTCTTTGGAAATAAAATAAGAAGAAGAAAAATTAAGTTGATAGTTTTATAACTCATAATTAATGTTTGATTATTTAATTTGAAAATATTCTTGATGTAATATTTTTAAAGAATTGTATTTTTTTTAAAGAATGTTTAATTAATATTCGATCGATTGATTCGACGATCATTATTTAGAAGAAATTCAGATCTTCCCCGCATACAAAAAACACTTGTAGATTTAAATAATGTACTGTTTTGTCCTGTATATATTTCAAAGCGGCCCTAGGCTTACGCTTCAATGACGGAAGACCACATAACATATCATCTGACCTTCCCTTTTAGGTAACAACATAAATTTATGATGAGACCAGATTATTGAATTAGATCAAGTATTTAATATTAGGTCTTTACCTATGAAATTGCCGTTCTGCAGTACTGGCCATTTCAAATCAAAATAATTTTTGTTTGGCTAAGAATTCTAATTTCAAATTAATTTTATTTTAAAAACATGGATTCTTTTTTCCAAAAGTAGTCATTTCTTTATTGATTAGTGTTACATTTTCATCGCATTTCAATCTTTTTCGTCATCATGGATACGTTAAAGATTCGAGTAATTATGGAATATGAGTACCGTCGTGGCAGCAACGCGGCACAAGCGGCACGCAACATCAACGACGTTTACGGAGCTAACACTACAAACCAACGCACCACCTGTTATTGGTTTGCTCGCTTCCGTTCTGGAAATTTCGACCTGAAAAATGAACCTCGCGGTCGTCCGAAGACTTTGGTCGACAATGACGAATTAAAGGCGGTTGTGGAAGCTGATGATACACAATCTACGGCTGAATTAGCAGCAGCTTTCGACGTTAGCGTCAAAACAATATTGGTCCATTTGCGTCAAATTGGCAAGGTAAAAAAGCTTGACAAATGGGTGCCCCACGAACTCAATGATCGCCAGCGCGAAGTACGCGTCGAGACGTGCCTTGCACTGCTCAACAGACACACAAATGAAGGAATTTTGAACCGCATTGTTACCTGCGATGAAAAATGGATTCTGTTTGATAACCGCAAGCGCTCAGCAAGTTGGTTGGATCCTGGTTCAGCACCTAAACAATGCCCTAAACGAAAACTTACCCCTAGAAAAGTGATGGTCACTGTTTGGTGGTCTAGCGCCGGTGTGATTCATCACAGCTTCTTACCAAACGGGGTGAGCATTACTGCAGATGTGTACTGTGAAGAACTGAGCACAATGATGGAGAAGCTGGCGCATCTCCAACCAGCATTGGTCAATCGCTCGTCTCCGCTGCTCCTGCACGACAACGCGCGACCTCATACTGCACAGCAGACGGTCTCCAAGTTGCAAGAACTGGGGTTGGAAGCTCTCCGTCATCCGCCCTACTCACCAGACCTTGCGCCTACAGACTACTACTTTTTCCAGAATTTGGATAACTTCTTGGCGGGAAAAAAATTCAATACCCGAGAGGCAGTACAAAATGCCTTTGAAGAATTTGTTGCCTCCCGTCCAGCTGATTTCTTTAAGAAGGGCATCAATAAACTGCCACTGCGATGGCAAAGATGCATTGATTGCATGGGTGATTACTTCGATTAATACAAATAAAAAAATTCATGAAAAAAATTCGTTTAAATTTTTTCATACAAAACGGCAATTTCATAGGTAAAGACCTATTATTAACGCAGCTACTATACATGATCCTTTATTATCTGTTGTCTTCATTTAGATGTAAGGAATTCTAAAAAGATCAGCTTTAGCTATTTGCATCGGCTTTTCTGCACATCAACTTGACCAGCGAAATACTTTACCCTACTAGCATGGTTATTTTTTTACTTAGTACATTGTAAAAAAAGTGATGCCGGCTCTCGCACTACACGTATTAGTCCGAATCCATTCCCTGTGTTCCGGTAAAATGTTGGATACAATCTACCCCGGTTTGTATGAAATCCGTTGTCTGTTGCACGTGGTTTCTGGATCGATATTTTTGTGAACAATGGCGTAAACGAGTGAGAATTGCTACAACGTCTCTATTAACAATATTTTATTTCAGTGAATTTGTTAGGCCGTTTGTTGAGCGCTTGGGTTGAATTTGAGGAAGATTTAATTTCTTGCTTGATATTGTATTCATTTACATTTTATATTTTGATGGGCCTGTTGGCTTGGTTGGTAAATATTTGCCTTTTACGCCGCAGGTTGTGGGTTCGAACTCCATCCAAGGCAGATATTTGTGTACATGTCTGTTTGTCCTGAGTCTGGTTGTAATTATCTAGACATGTATTTACAAAAGTAAAGTAGGTAGTATATTAGTTATCTGGTGTCTATAGTACAGACGCCAGCAGATCAAGCTTCACCAATCTGTGCTTATGTGCTATGCTTATGTGATAAAGTTGAAAAGAAATTTGACAGATTGGGGTAGCTGGATGTGCTGGCGTTTGTACAAGTTCTGCTTAGTTTGGGATCAGATGGCCGTGTGTGAATAATGTCCCATTATTATTATATGACTATAATAATAGAATAATTAATTTAATGTTAGAATTCATAATAAGCGATTTATGTATTTTATAATAACTTCTAAAGCCAGCATGACGCTTAAATACCATATGTTGTAACAAGGCGATGACTAACGTATAATGATAACAATATTATATTTATCGACCAAAATTTAAATTTTAATGGCAGCCTTTAAGTTTAAATTAATTAAATAAATCGAATTAAAAACGTGCCTAAAAGTAACATAATCATCCCATCAGTCAAAAGATATCCGCTGTGGAAAAGGCCTCACATAGGATCTCTACATAAAAAAATGTGTCCATAATTTGGGCAGATATACCATGATTGCCACGCTCGACAGATGGATTAGCGATAGCAGTAGTACACAAATAGACTCCGCTGTTCGTTTTCTGTAAGAAATATCCTCTGGACGACTTCTGACCCGTACAATACGAATATGAACGCCCTATGCTTTCATATTAGTCGCTGTTACCATACAAAAAACATAACTAATCTGTTTTCTTTCGTTTTTTTTATTTAGCAGTTCACAGAAAGCCTGGAAAGTGCGTATGGCTGGGTAGGCTGTCTAAATCTTTAGAATTATTAAGTTATATCCCTTTATCTAATATGATTCTTAGGGGAAGCTTGTCCAGCAGTGGACTTCTTGCAGCTGTAATGAAATTAAATGAAATATGTATATTAAATTGCCAGAATTGTAGTTGTTACAGATGTCATAAATTATGGTTTAATTCACTATAGAATAGCATATAAAATGATGGTGACAATGATCCCTCTATCGGGGGTTTAAATTAACACAATTATGCTAATTAATATACCTAATCTGTCCACACATGTAATTCTAGTGAGATGCAAAAGTTTCTAATATACCGAAGTCGTAGCATTTGATAAAATACTGTCGTTATGATAACGACTAGGGGGTAGAGAGGTGGGGGTGGATACATTCGGTGACAACAGTCACTAATGCGCTCATCTATCTAGAGTAATCCCATAAAATTTTGTGGAACGTTCACATGACGCTGCGTTGGCAACGCTGCATATGAATATAAAATTTTAGTATCTTAAGTTCGGAAGTTCAGTTACTTTCATAGCTGGATTATTATAATAAACTAAATTGAATACTTTATACGAGAGAATAAAGTTCAACGAAACCCTAACATGATTGCAGGATATATAATATTTTCACTATATTACAACTTAAACACAACCTATTAAAAATGATACCTATACTACTTATATATACATTTTTATGCCACACTTATCGTGAATAGCGGGATAACTCTTCACGCAACAGTTGAAAGGAACTACATACAATGCGTCTCGTCTCACGACCAACGAAAATTAACTTAACTTTTGATGAATGACGTAAAAATAGCGCAAGTAAATGAATTTATTCTCCTCGGCCTGTTCAAGATGCACAAATTAATTGGAAGACTTACAATAAAAAAAATATGCGACAAACTATTGAAAGAATTTCTGATAAATTAAAAAATCAATCAATCTACAAACTATCCCATGCTTGGCTTTGTTGTGACATTAACTTATGGGGAAATAACACATCACGGACAATATTCACACTACAAAGGAAACTTATCCGGCCAATCATCATCATCATCATCATCATATCAGCCGAAAGAAGTCCACTGCTGGACAAAACTCACTTTAATAATCTTAAGGTACCTTTACCAGTGTTTGGTTACACATTTGGGCACTGTAATATTCGCACATTTGGTTGGTCGCCGTTGAGACTAAAGTATATATGTATATATATCAGAATATATTGTATGTTAGAAAAAATATTAACAACTATAGAAAAAAGTGAACTGCATAACAGTAATACTAGGAATAAAGACAAACTTGCAATACCAGGCTTTAGAGTCAGCAAAACGAATAAATAATTTTTAGGAAATTGTATTTGGTTTTATAACAAGCTTCCTACTCATATTACTGATCTACCTGACACAAGTTTCAAGACACATATTAAACGTGTACTTATGGTTAGGGGTTATTATACCACTAAAGAGTACATAGATGACAAAGACGCCTGGCGCTCACCACCTACCTGCACATTGCTCGCTGGAGATGTTGTAGCCATATAGACATGACTAATTTGTTTAGTTATGTGAACTATCTGCGACTATCTGTAATATGATTGCTAACATATACGGAATTTAAATTTATTGAC
This sequence comes from Pseudoips prasinana, assembly GCA_951640165.1. Classification (NCBI taxonomy): domain Eukaryota; kingdom Metazoa; phylum Arthropoda; class Insecta; order Lepidoptera; family Nolidae; genus Pseudoips; species Pseudoips prasinana. The sequence goes on from OX621245.1 coordinate 20,350,536, forward strand.
TCTGTCTCAAAATGAATAATGTTATTGTTTCGATGTTTTTCTTTTGTTTCCTAAATATAATCAAAAATTAATATTCATTCAGGCAGCCGATCGAGCAGATATTGTGTTTGCCTACTATATAATTACTTTAAGTGGACCAAATCCCGTGTTCATGCCCGCTTGAGTATGTTTCGCCGGACCGTCTCAACTGGGCCGTGTTGAAACCGGTAGTAGATGAACCTGCTGAGTTTGTTTCGCTGGGTCTTCTCAGTTGGGGCGCATTGGATCCGGTGGTAGCATTAAAGCGCGACCGTCGTTTTAAACACAAGGTCCGTTATAATAATAATACTGAATTCATACCATATTAAAGACAGAAAGAACCATTCAGACAATATGTAGGTAGTAAAATATAAATTTCAATACATAATATTAAAAACTTCAACTAAACATAATCTCCTCGACAATAACTTAATACAAGCAAGCTAAATACACTACCATTATAAAATAAATTGTATAAATGTTTTAACATTCCGTGTACCTAAGTATCTGTAATAAGTAACTAGAAATAATAACTGTATTACTACAAACATGTTCTGACTATTCACAAGCGCTTTTTTAAGGTCTACGTGAATAAAAACCTTTTTTATTTTATTTATTTTATTTTATTTTCTTTAAAAAAAAAACCATCATGACCGGAATTTGATAAGCCTCCTTATCATGTACATACATCTTACAAATTTAATAAATGCGAATATGGATGTTTAGCTGTTTGTTACTCTTTTACGCAAAACTGCTGAACGGATTTTGATTAAACTTTGTGGTATACCTTATATATCCGAATAACACATAGACTATAATTTATATAGTTTCACGCGGGTAAAACCGCAAGCCACAGCTAGTTAATTATATTGTAAGAACTGTAAACCCACAACATTTGCAACCGATTGTATCATCTTACAGATAAGTGGATTATTATGTTCATAACTTCATATTGTTCTTTTCCTGTGTGTGATTCAGCTTGAAAGGTGAATAATAGATAGAAACTTCTCGAATATTTGCGCAAACATCACAGGCTACAGTAACCGGTTATCATAAGTAGACCTTAAGCTTCCTCTCGGGGCTGCGGTGGCAGTATGAGAAGTGTCCTCTATGTGCAAGCAGCTCCGGAAACACAGCGATCAGTTTGTGGCGCAGTCGCACGTCGCTGGGCCGGACTGGTAGGTGTCGGCAGTAGGGGAGGGCAATCCAGAGATATCCCAGGGTACGTGTAACGACTATCTAGGACATCGGTCTAAAGGGGGGCACCTGAGCAGTATACCTGCGTTCCTGGGGCACCTCGCATCAGGCGCTAAGAGAAGTCCACGGCAGGTTAGATTAAGTCGGTACAAGTCCGACATACCCACCCGCAGACACTTTTTTCGGTTGGCATGGGTAGACATACTAATCAAAAAACAAGTCCTTAACCTTTTTTGCTATCATTGTTTTAAAATAACAACAATTCTTATTCATTTCAGTTCCTTTGCAAGCAAAAATATTTAAAGTATCTTCACAAATCTCCCTTGGAACACCTCAGGCGATGCTTAATGCCTGAAGTATGGCGGTGTAATATGAGTCGTGTATTTTTTCCGCTGATAAGCTTGTAAAAAATTGTCATTGTTACTTTTTTTAAACTGTTTGTCACAGATAACGACGGGACAAATGTTGCACAAGTGTGTGTTTAGGGGACCGTTATCGTATGGGGAATCAGCGAAGCTATTACCTTCGGCTATTCCGTTTTATACTGGTCTTATATAATGTGTGTACAATTTGTACCGAAATTCGGTAAGTGTATTTAAAAATAACGTCTTGTTGAGTCTGTGTGTGGACGAGCCAGTTGCCGTGGTTGGTACATGCTTACCTTTCACGCCGCAGGTCTTGGGTTTGATTCCCACCCAAGACAGGTATTTATTTGCATGAAAATGTCTGTTTGTCCTGTGTCTGGATGTAGTCATCTATTTACTACTTTTCTATGTACTTACAATAGAAAAGTAGTATATGTAGTAGAGGTATATCAGTTATCTTCTTTCCATAGTACAAGCTCTGCTTAATTTGGGATCAGATACAAAAAAAAAAAAAAAATACAAAAATGTTTTATTTTTATCTCCACAAATTACAACGTTATTTAACAAAAATAGTGTTGACAAACTATAGAGCATAATATGTAACTCGTGGGAGATCTGGAGTCTAAACTAAGCCGATCTTAGCACTCCGCCGTTTGTGAGTAATGTCTCTGAATATTATTATCATTGTTTTATGGGTAATGGTTAACCAAGTGGCCGATTGTTCAAGTCACCCAGTCTAGTCTCTGTTAAAGCTTATCAAGTATCGTCTAATGACCACACATAGGATCGCCATATTAACGTGGAGAGTAAGTTAAGCTTGCGGCCAAAGAACAAAGACGCTCAGAAATGAAATTAATTTGGTGGCTAGTTGCTAACCACCTAACCGATCAAGACCGATGAGATCAACTACTTGTAAAATAATGTCAAGTTAGTTTATTAATGTTTAAAAACAAACTTCGCAAAGAAACGCAACTAAATATACTATTCTAGCAGTATATCCATCATTAATGATTATATTATATATGGTAAAAGAAAACCTTAGTAGTACCATAATATTGACTTGTCTTTATTGTGAAAAGTTATATCATCATATCAGGCGAAACAAGTCCACTGCTGCACAAAGGCCTCCCCAAGGATCTCCACAATAGCCGATCTTGTGCTGCCCGCATTCAGCGCCTTCCCGCGTCCCTTGCTAGATCGTCAGTCCTGCCCACGCTGCGTCTTCCGGTTCGTGGTCGTCACCCGAGTGACGAGTGACTCTGAAAAGTCATGTAACTATTTACAATTGTAGATAGCATTATTGAATCTATGAAAAAGATAAAATTTGAATTTTATAGCATTATTCGCAATGCTAAGCGTTAATCTAATCTCAAAAATGGTAAATCATAAATTCTATCGTCCGGCAGGTCACGAACCTGCACCATCTTCCAATCCGGGGTAGGCGCTCTGTGTTAATCTACGGACGATACTCATCGGCAGATCAAATTTAGGATTCTCTTGCTAACACCCTTTTAAATTTGATCTGCCGGTGAGTATCGTTCGTAGATTAGATTAACGCTTAGCATTGCGAATAATGCTATTCAATTCAAATTTAATAATTTGGAAGGTATTATCAATATGATATGATCTTTCACATGCAACTGTGAACATATCAGTCTGCCTTGTTTCTACAAAACAAAGCTGTTAGATAATACCTATATCCTCCGGAAGGGTGTTAGCAAGGGAATCCTAAATGATCTGCCGGTGAGTATCGTTCGTAGCTTAACACAGAGCGCCTACCCCGGATTGGTAGATAGTGCAGGTTCGAGACCCACCGGACGATTAAATTTATGATTTACCATTTTTGAGATATGAAAAAGATATTTCTTAGATCTCCAATTGGACGAAAGACCTACCTTTGCGCGTAAAGCGACCGACAGTTACCCAAAACCTGAAACGCGATGTTGGTTTTATGCGTTTGCCTATTGTGCCTTCCTTCTACTTGCAGCCTTGAAGACAGGTATGCGACCAGCTCATTTCTAAGTACCAGCGTTTGTGCAAGCTCAGCTGTTGCATTTGTTAATTTCCTATCTTTGTGTACCTTATTTTATGATTTTTGTTACAAATTGTCACTGCATGTTTATTGCGGCCTTTCTTTGTAATTAACTTGTTACACAGTTAATTTAATAATTGTAGAAAACTGTAGTAACTGATTATCAATCTAGTCGGTCAGTTAATTTGTATGGTGTGACGTATGAATGAGGTCAAAGGTTTAGTCAAATGGTAATTTATTCCGGTGAAAGTATGGAGTGCATTAAACAACATCTAATACTTATATGAGATAGATGACATATGCGATCATTTAAAATGTATTGTGTTTTATGTCAATAGCATATAATAAAAGTAATTGTCTATTCGATCATTCGATTCGTTTGCCATTTGGCAAGGCTATCACAAAAGCGAAATAGATTACTGTATCCATGTTTACTTTCACCAGAAGCGTAATGAATGCTAATCTATAAAATACTAGCGGCCCGGTACGTGCTTCGCTACGCTTTTAAGTATTAGTACAAATTGTTTGTAGGTATATGGGAGTATAGAAAGATGTTGATTTTACACTTTTTCAAGACTTTTTTTAATTTTCTCTATGTACAAACCTTCCCTGGACTTCCACGAATAATTCAAGACCAAAATTAGCCAAATCGGTAAGGGCGTTGTTGAGTTATAACATTACAACGAAAAGTGGCATTGATTTTTATATATATAGATTAGTCCGCTAATAAAAATGGCTGCTAAAAATAATTATAAAAATACTCTACTATCATAAAGCCAAAGTAAGTATGCCATTCAGGATTTTCTGAACATTTTGTAAATATATTAGGGCTCGGTACTTTTGAGGAATGTTAAAATTTTGTTCTTTTTTTTCAATTACTATTATGGCACTTTATTATAGATACATTTTCGGAATATTTAATTATTTATTTTAGTTCATTACCTTTTTTATTCTTTTAATAGATAATATATATGTTTAAGACCAAGCTCACACTAGGGATATTTCACTCTGTCATACGGTACTTTATGAACATATAATTGATGGACAAAAAGTACACCCAGACTCGCAACAACTTCTTATAGGTTACACAAATAAATGACTCAATAGATCGTAGATCCCAATAATTTAAGAAATTGTACACCTGACTGCTGCATCTGGACTGCTGACCAGAGAGCAATGTTCTCATTAATACGTGCTTAAATCGAGTTGCACCTTCATAGTTTTATTGCACAACTTGATGCAAAATAAACCAGTAACTCGAGCATCACGACTGGTGTGGGGCTACTGAAAAGATAAAAGCGTCTAATAGTGACTTCCTATTGAGTCAAAACTTTTTATGATTATCGATTCTTTAATATTCTAAATGGATATAGTTCATAATTTTATTTATTATTTTGCATAAAGCTGTAAATAGCTTTAACGTGGTATATTCTAATTACATTTATGATTATTATAAAATATCGATAGTCGTGATACTTTTAGAGATTAAACTGATTAGAATTTAACAAATCATTTGAGCTGATTCTGCAATCCTCCAAGCATCCACAATCAATGTAATTGTAGTTAGTGGATTGTGGTTGCTAAGAGGCTGTTGTGATCTAGTTTTAACGCAGTGCACTCGAGTTGAATGTTTTCGGGAATCTATGCTCGACAAGTGTGTTTCAGATAGATGTAATTTGACAGTGTTTTTAAGTTTACTGTTTACCCCTACTTCGAATAATCGTTAAAATAATTCTTAATGTTAAAAGTATGCAATAAAAATTACTTCCTAAGTAGATAGTAGGTACATAGTCGATAGTATTTGTACTTATGTACGTCATGTAGATTATATTGGTACTAACATAGACGAATGCAACTACCGTCCCGAACAATCATAATAAATAAATCATTTTCAGGAAATTAAGATGCATGAAAAAGGACCGAATTGTATATAAAAATGGTCTAATGTATTGCATTTAAATAATACCCGAGAATCTTAACAAGATATCGATACATTTATGTAGTCGGGCCATCACTAACCCTTGCAATTTCTCTAGTGCAATTTGTTACTCTTTGTGTACACTGACAACAAATCTTACAATTTATCTCAAAATTTTGTTTTGTTTAATATAAAAATGTTTGAATGGATATAAATATTTTTAAGCAATTTCTGACATTTTATATGAAATATATTCATATAAATAATTAGAATAGTCTTTGGATGAGGATAGCGCAAGACCGGCAATTGTGGATATCTTTAGGAGAGCCTTTTGTCCAGCACTGGGCGTCTTTTGGCGGATATGATGAAATAATTAAAGGTATAGTACTGAAGTCATGTAATTGCATAGTAACTTTTGCCGAACTAATTATTGAATAAATAAAATTTTATATTTATTTAAAAAATGACAACGCTCGCACTAGGACATGAGTCCATGTGTCGCGGGGTACTTTACAAACATATAATTGACAAACATCCAGTCTCAGAACCATTATTTATGGGTCACACAAATAGTTGTCCTGCGCGGTAATCGAACCGGGGACACAAAGTGGCGAGGCCCCTGTTTTAAATCAAACTTTTCAGGAATATCAAATACCTATATCATATAATTTTTATTACCAATTTAATCGTATAAATATAAGGGCATAAATAAAATTTTATATAATAGTCAGCGAAACTTTTTAGATATATTAATAACTGATAACATATATTTTTTGTAGTGTTATGTAATCTTATATTAGTGTTTGATTGATATTGATATTTACAAATTTGCCATACTCCGAGTAAGTGTATTAAATGGAAAATATTAAAAATTTGAGTCCAGAGTTCAGATCCGAAGTCGGAGTTCCATCCAATCCAAGACTTTAAATCAGTGTTTTCTAGTATTCTGATTAAGAAGTTTAGATAAAGTGTATAAGTGCCAATTGCAATATGCCAATTGTATGAGTTGGGATGAGTTTTCTGAAGTCTTATTCAGACTGCAAATACTTTGGGGATCTAACACTTAAAAGTACGTAGAAAGGACATCTTAGTTTAGTTTACTGAATAAAATGGCTATTTAATGCTTTATGTCTTATTAGTCAGTCAGTATATTCAGTCAAGCCTTAGCACATATAACTATAATATACGGGAGCTTAATATTCATATTAAAATTAATTTGTTGAAAGGGGACGAGACGCTTGGTCCATGCCCGCGTACTCTTTCGGGATGTAGCAAAATTAATCATATTTAAATTAAATAAAGTAATTATTCTTGACAATATGGATATATTTTAATAATTTATAAAGTAAAACAATAAGGTAATACACAAAGTTAATTAAATTTTATTTTTTCTTTAAAAAGACAACGCCCGCATTAGGGAATCTAATCCCTGTGTCGCGGGGTACTTTACAAACATATATGTAATAGATGGACAAAAATTTCACCCAGACTCAGAACAACTATTTATGGGTCACAAAAATAGTTGTACGGCGCGGGACTCGAACCCCGACACGAAGCGGCGGGGCGTCTAAGCCGCTGCACCACACGTGCAATTAAAAAATTACTAAGGCAGATTGTAAAACATTTTTTTGTAGCGCGTAATTCAGATATTATAGTATATACATCCATTTAATGTTGGGGGGAAACCCATGGGCTCCTAAAACTAGCCGTCTTGAAATAAAAAATAAATAAAATAAAAAAGGTTTAATCACGTAGACTTTAAAAAAGCGCTTGTAAATAGTCAGAACATGTTTGTAGTAATATAGTTGTATACATTATTATTTCTAGTAACATAGATATTTAGGTACATATTGTATGAAAACATTTATAAAATTTATTTTATTATAGCAATGATATTTAGCTAGCTCGTATCAAGTTATTGTCAAGAAATTATGTTTAATTATCTAGTTTAAGTCTAATATTTTTACTACATGTAGAACATTAGCTATCAAAATATCATTTTTTTTTATGTGTCTAGCATGTAACTATCAGATATTTGCAGTTTCATGGGTATTTATGATGCACGTTGCATAAAATAAAGATTTTTCAAAAGATCAAATACTGAAACGAAGGTTTGTAAATGTAAATTTGTAAATATAACAAAGAAAAGGGGAACTTCCATGATATATTTTATTAGACCAAGGAAAATATACATTTCAAAACTCGTAGAACAAAAGTTGTTCATTTTGATGAGAGCGAACAGTTCATTTCAGCGGAGGGCTCTAAAAATATAGGCTGTATAAGTTTATGGCAAAGCTGACCTATTTGCACCTGTGTTTAGTATTCAGTTCCCATATATTTTGTTGCGGCTATTAAAACCAAACCGTTCTTCTTCCACAGTTATATAATCTTGTTGCCCTTCCACTTAGATCTATATTTCTGATCTTGGTGAGTTCCTTAATCATATACTGCCATAAACCTATAATAAAGTCCTTTAACTTTAGAAAAGTAAAGGTACTTACTTACTTAACGTATAGTCAGGGGTTACCCTAGTGTCAAAGTTGATCGAAACGCCCAGTAGGCTTCTGACATGTCTGAGCCCTTAATAAAGGTACTGTTCTCAGTGTAGTAAAGGTACTGAAAACTTTAAAAATACTATTAAAATCATGTATAGATTTATAATATTAAAATAACGAAACCGACTTCAAAAGAAGTTTATTAATAAGACTGTATGTTTTTTGTTTCTATGTTATAGGGCTGGGTGTTTGTAAAACAATATTAATAACATTTTTTTAGTTCAATAGGGAATAATTATACTACGGCACCATATACATTTTATTTAAATCCTTGTTTTTAATCTTTTATTACATTCAGCGCATATCACCTTGTATAGCTAAAGATAAAAGTCAATTCTAAGAATAAATAATAGATTACATTAGAATAATTTGATAAAATAAAAAAAAAAACAAATTCATTGTTCTTTGTCTACAGTGCCAATTAACTTTGACAGAATATTGGAAGAATTCAATAATACATTTATAACATTCTATTTCTTCATTTTCACGCAATATGTATTATTATGTAGGTACAATAAACCTTTTTAATTGGCATATTAATCTTGAGAAAAATATATAAATGAAATTCTAATGAAATTAGAATAGTACTAGAAATAAAAACTTAAGAATCTTAATAAACTTATGGATATACTTAACTAACTAAATTATAAAGAAAAAGAAAAACTACAAAAAAGTTAAATATATAAATGTTATGTAGGTAATTTTATTTTTTTATGTGTTGGTTGCTCACTTATTTTTAGTCTAATCTATTTTCATAAATTAGTAATACGCGTAGGACAGCTATTTATTCATTTTTCACTGTGGAACACGAAACTAGGTAAACCGCGATCAGAAACACAAGTAAAATACCATAAGAAAACGTTCATGAATTTATCTGAAAACTCGTTTCGCTTCCAACTAAATGCTTTAATTAACGTTCGTTAATACAGCATCCTTATCGAACCACCATGATTAAGCGACGTCTAGAACCGAAAACTCCCCAATTGAACTGCGATAAGCAAAGCCTACAGCGATGGGGTGACGCAGAGGAGCGACGCTTCGAAGCGAGATAAGGCGCCCTGCGGTAGACCTCGTTTAATTTGTTACTTATTGTACGCCTGATAACTAGTAACGTACCGACGTATTGATAACGTATCGTGCACGAACGTTATTACTGGATACGGCTTTTAAATTTCATCTTGTTAAAAATTTAAGATTACAAGGTTAAAACACGTCCTGTCTCACACAGCTGTCTCAACTATCTTCGTACCGCTATATTTTATTGGCCTCAATACTGTCTAAAGTCTAATATTTAAATTATAATTTTAATGCATTGTAATGTTATACATTACAGTACATTCAAATAATTATTATGTTTTTCTTTCCGGAGAGACAACACATGGTGCTGAAGAAAGAACGAACAAGAAAAAAAAACAATGTCTCATAGTCCTTTGTGTCTCTTCTCACGCTCACTTTTCGGATATTATGAAATACCTAGTTGCTATTTTTTCATAGTCTCAAATCTCAATTACAAACAGATAAAAGAAAGATTTGTCCAATTTGGAACAGTCGTTTGGAAGTTATAAGCGTATAAACATTTCGGTGAATATATACATAGTGAAACAACTCTTATGCTCCAGTAGTCATCAACCATATGTATTATCCGAAAAGAAGTCATACATTTTCATTTCTATCGTTTGGTCATAAGGACCCCCAAATATACCAACTAATTTTTAATGGATGGACCTGGTTTGTATAGTGGATATATGGTGGATAGATGCTTCTGGTGAGTCCTAACTAGAAAGATAGCATTGCTAGCAGCCATTGAGGAGCGTCACTTCCTGGTTCCTTTCCCACCAACTCTATGGTTACATTATTATTTTATTGAAATTCGATTGGATCTTGCGAAGATTTAAAATTATTATGTCAATAAGAAGTTAGTTAAAATCGTATCGTAATCGTACTTGTAGAAATAACTTACTAATTTAAATCTTGTCTAATTTTAGAATATCCTAGTTTAACTGCAAATGTTCGCTAATTCGGGGAATATTTCAAATTAATTGTGTTTTTTTACGTTGACGAATATCCCAACCCTGTTTCACGCCATGGGGGCAAAAAAGTCGTCCCAAAGTAATATCTACCAGAGAACGAGCAGTAGCGTCTCTCTGTGAGTAATGATCGTCATATTGCGATCGCCAACCCGTCTGCCAAGCACCAATCACCCCAAATTATGCCTCGTGGTGCGTCTTTGTGCAACCTGTGTTTATCGAACGTTAAATTTTAATCCCGAGTTTAAATTGAGCCTAGTTCTAGCTGACAAGCTATCTTTGAAAACTCGAACGTTTAGACTGGCTGTTTCGAACATAACATCTTCCGTTATATCAACTAAACAATTGGTTAACGATAAGAAGAAGAGATATACGGACGGTCGCAGTTCCAAGTCTTCAAGTCTCCGAACAAAACTCAAATCTAATTTATCACGAAACTGAAGAGTATTTATTAGTCATAGCATGAACGTATATTTCTCATATCAAATAAATCAGAATAGCAATAAAATCATAGTATCAACGGTTAGGTACTTGATCTTACTGCCTCGTTGGTCTAGCGGTGCGTGTTCAGATAATAAGGTCCTGGGTTCAAATCCCGGATCGGGCCGAGAGTGATATTGGGAAATTTCAGTAAAAAGTTAAACTTCTCAGAATCAGCCCGCAGTTTGAGAGTTGGCGGTATTGTACCCCCGTGCCTCGGAGAACACGTAAAGTCGTCGGTCCTGTACCCGATCTTTGCGGTCGTGCCGCTAGTCGTCCCATCGGATCATGAGAGTGATGTAATAGAAAGTGTCTAGTCTTGCGCACACAATTGTGCACTATAATATGTCCCGCGCGAAATTGGGCTAGGAGGACATTACTTGATCACTAACATTACGTATGTAGGAAGTGCCGGTTTAATAAGCGGGTTCTATGTATAGAAAATTTGATAATAAATTATAGCGAAAGTTTATAGCGTGTTTACTGATCTCCCTTTGGCTTTAGCCCAATAGTGTCAACTGTTAATAGACGGCGCACGTGGCGCGATTTAGCGGCAGCCGCTTTTATCCCCATCGTCCTCCCGCTTCAAGAGATTTTTCACGATTAATTTTCTAGTGTAGACACTGTCACTTCCATTTGTTGGCAGGACACCCTAACAAAAACAAGGATTATGCTCTAAGCCCCTTCAGGCTATCCCATCTAATTTCCTGTTTGTTTTTCTTTGGATTTCTTTGTTTATACTTAGACAACATTTTACTATTGCAATTGAGAAAGGGATCTCATTGAGTAATTTAATTTGACAGTTTTTGATGATATAAATAATATGATTGTATTGACGTTCTGAAGGGTTAATAGGTCTAATATATTCACTGATTCAACTTTTTAATGTTAGATTTTTTTGTTTAATAAGACAACGCCTGCACACACGGAATCTAATCTCTGTGTCGCGTGTTACTTTACAAACATACAATAGACGGACACAAATTACATTCAGACTCAGAACAACTATGTATAACGCGGGACTCGAACCCACGACACGAAGCGGCGAGGCGACTGTCTTAGTCGTTGCGCCACACGTGCAGTCAACCGTCATATCAGCTGAAAGACTTCCAATGCTGGACAAATGCCTCCCCAAAGATTTCCACAGTCACCGGTCTTGCGCTACCCGCATCCTTCCAACGACTCTATCAATATCACCGTCCATATTGTAGGGGTCAGCTCACGCTGCGTCATATATGTATGTATACGTCCGATTTGTAGTCGCCACTCGAGAAACTTTCGGCCCCAATTAACGTCGATTCAAGCAAGTAATAAATATACAATATCCACATTAAATAAACTCATTCCAGATCCACATTTTATCTAAAGATATGATTGTGTTATTAAAATAAAATTAAGCATACCATAGTACTGAAAAGACAAGGGTATCTCTGTTAAATGGCTATTCATAATGCACTCTGTTTATTACTGTCCCACTACAGGGCTAGGGCCTCCTTTCAGAATGCGTATAGATAGGCCAAAGTCCACATCCCTAGCCTAATACGGGTAGGCAGACTTCGCTTGCCTGATGGGAAAAGAAGAATATTTAGGTCTCAGGCACGAGTTTTTCCTACAACGTTGTAAGAAAGAGATGCTTAATTTCTAATACGCACATAAATTCGAAAAGTCCGTGTTGCAATTGAGTTTATATTCGAGATCACGCCACAGTCCAACGGTCGAATCCCTAGGTTATCTCGAACTGTGGCTATTTCACGTAACTGTAACCAAATCAGTTCAACTATTTTTGCATGATTATGTAACAAACATTCAAACATATAGGCTTTATATAAGTGTGCTATTGATTACTTTATTTGCAATACAATTATACGTCCCCATCTTTAACGAAGCGTTTACGGTGTCATTAAAAAAATATTGTTAAAAAGACTGGCCGTATAGGACTTGTTAATGAATTAGCAACGGTATACCTATTGATTATTTCGTTTGTTTCCCTAATATACATATAATTTTTTAATGTCTACATTTTACTTAACAACGTAAAATACACAGTTAGTATTAAAATAAAACTTTAGAATGACTTATTTGCCCTAATATATGTATGTATACGAAGAATTATATTATAATTCTTCGATGTCTACATGTTATTTAACAAGGTAAAGTTAAAATAAAACTTTAGGATGACCCGTTTTCATAGGCAAAAATAGTATTTCTTGTCAGATGACTTTTAATATTTCAGGTCGTATTTATTCGATGAAGATTAAATTCATAATGTTATTTATCATGTGATCCAAATTAGTTACGTCCACTTCTGGACAAAGACCTCACCATAAGATTTCCATCGTATGGAAGGATATGCCATAATCGCCACGCTTGACAGATGATTTGGCGATCGCAATACGATGGTCACAATGCTATTAAATTACATTATTAAACTTGCGGGCGGTACAAGCGGCTTTTAAATTACTCTTAATTATTAGCGATGGCATTCATGTTAAATTAACATTGAAAATCGTTCTGAACATTACCGGCGTTAACTTTAACATATTTTATTTCGTATGCGTCGCGCGAACTTAATGGCCACTGTCCACGTCTCAATCTTTATCGTAAAATTTACATTAGCGTATCCTGCAGATATACAGGGGAGAGTCTCATTTATTTCGAAATAAATTATTGATGCATCCTTTTTATCTGCTTCAGGCTTAATTGATTTGTCGCTTGAAGCCGTCTATATCCTTGCTTCTCAATTACGTGTAGTCTCGTGTATCGCGAACTGTCGGCCGCTTTATTTATGGTAGGCCAATTGATTGAATTAGTGGCCCCTGAGGCGCTTGGCCGATACTGACCTGTTTTATATAAAGAAGAATTTATTTACAGAGTGCTGAACTTTGATGAGTCAGTGAGGGGAAATCTAGAATTGTTAGAGCTAGTGAGTTTGATTTTTAGACCTATATGGAAGAACATATATCTGATTTTGGATATGAAGAAAAGGCCTGTTGTAATTGTTAGACTATAGTCGATAAAGACATGTCAGAGTTAGGCCCCTGGCCTTCTTAAAAAACTCTGATACTCGGAAAAAAATTGCCCATACGATAAAACAATGTAAGAACTTTGCTTTAATTGACGGCATTTACTAATGTGCAATAATACTAAATTAAATTCAAAATACATAGTTAATCTCTGGTGTTAATTCCGCTATTTGTCTGTTTAATGAAGCCGGGATGCAATTGCACTGCTCTACCTTCCCGCAAAAAATATGCACATGCAAGAAGGACAATGGACAATATAAACAAGCAAATTACATGCACCAGTACGATGTATTCCAGCACTCGATGAGTTGGCATCCCTTGAGGATGGTCCGGGGAGGACTGAAACACGTGTTGACGATCCTTAAATAAATAAAAAAATAAAAAAGCCTATACTGGTAAGCACCAGGAACCACAGTATTTAAATTATTTTTTCAATCTATAATAATATATTATAGAGAAGAAGAGAATAATATATTAGATTTTTTTATCATTTGCGAATGAATTCCACGTAAATTTAACAAGTACAGACGCCAGTACATCCAGCTACCCCAATCTGTCAAATTTCTTTTATAGATTTTCAACTTTATCACAAAAGCATAAGGTTCCCTTTCGACTGGGGAAATTTGACAGATTGGCGTAGCTTGATGTGCTGGCGTCTGTACAAATATAATATTACAAAACTCTCCAATGCATTTTATTTTATGTACTCATATAGTCTTCTAGTTAGCAGAAACCTGATTTTTTAAAGCAGGAAGATATCGATAGTGATTCGAATAGAATCGCGCTCGCGCGGTTGGTCCCATCAAGACTAGGGTCTAGCAAGACTGAAACACGTGTTGGGTTTAAGGTACCGGCGCATGTAATTTGCTTGTTTATATTGTCCTTCTTGCATGTGCGTATTTTTTTAGCGCCTTCCCGCCTGGCTTCATTAAACTGACAATATGCGGAATTAACACGAACATAACTTCGTAGGTAGTGAGGAGGTGTGTCGGTACGACTCAGGACAAACATACATATTCATGCACACAAATATATGTCCTGAGGGGAAATCGAATTGTCCTGAGTCTCAGTGTATAATATAATTATGTATTTACGAAAAAAGAAAAGTAGTATCCTACTAATATTACAAACGTGAAAGTTTGTAAATATGGATGGATGTTTGTTACTCTTTCACGTAAAAACTACTGAATCGATTTCAATGAAACTTTACAATAATATAGCTTATACATCAGAATAACACATAGGCTATAATTTATAAAGATATTGTGTAAATTGTCTAAAATATGACGATAAGTGTCAAGTAAGTAGGAAAAAAATCTACCATCTGCGAGCAAAACCGCTAGAGGTATACATCCTACTAATATTATAAATGCGAAAGTTTGTGAGTATAGATGTATGGATGTATGTTTGTTACTCTTTTACGCCAAAACTACTTTAACGCGGGTGAAACTGCGGGGCACAGTTAGTATGTGATATATCAGTTATCTGGTTTCCATAGTACAAGTTCTGCTTAGTTTGTGTGAATAATCTTCCAGGATATTATTATTATTTAAACAATCGCTAACTTACTGTCTGGAATGAGTACAGCAGGACATTTTATTCGTATACTAGCTGTGCCCGCGACTTCTTCCGCGTCTTAATTAGCTTATTTAGTTTTTTTCTAAAATAAAACAATTTTTCTAAAATAAACGTAGCCTAAGTTACTCTGCTGTGTGGTGACGGCGACAAATACCAGAATCAGAATATCATCACCCCATCTCATCCCGTGGGGGGCGTAGAAGTCGACCCGAGGGAATATCTACCAGAGGATGGGCAGCAGCTTCCTTCTGATTACTATGACCATCTTACTGCGATCGCCAACCCGCCTGCCAAGCGTGGCGATTATGGCATATCCCCCCAAGACGATTCTTGAGGGAGGCATGTCCAGCAGTGGACTCATTTAGCTGTAATGATGAAGTTACTCTTTATTACATCAGCTTCCTGCCAATAAAAGTCCCGTCAAAAACGGTCAAGCCATTTCAAAGATTAGCCGGAACAAACAGTCAGACAGACTAAAATTTTAAAAATGTTATTTTGGTGTATGTGTCGTATATATATGCATATACATGTAGTAAAAACGGTTATTCCAATATTACAAACAGACACTTCAATTTTATTTATTTGTATATATATGTTTTAAAACCTTTTTTCTTTTCTTATACAACGACACGAAGATTGGCAGGCGAGTGTATATGTCGCAAGCACGTGTGTACTATCTGTATCATCCACCTCACCTGACGCAACGAGTTCAGTACGTGACCCGCATGGCTTGCCCTATGCACCGCCTGGAAGTAAATATCGCATAGAGGATTTATCTTTATGGTATTCGGAGGTAGAATGTAAAATAGGGGTTCCAGGTATCATTTTCGGCGTTTTGGGTCAACGTGCTTTAAAATTGTTGAGTTGCGATGTTTATGCGACGAACATTTTAAAGTTAATTAATTTTATACATTTTAGTAACTAAAATGGAAATTATCTCTCCGGTGGAATCTATACACAATCACATGCATAAATAGACCAAGTTTCTGCATAAATTTAACCATTTCGGGTTTGCAGTTTTCTTTAAAGATAAAGATATTTTTATTTTGTGAATATGGGTAACAGTAATAGATGACAAAAAAAGATAGGTAACATGTTCAGCCATATTTTACCATGTAGGAATGTCAAAGACAATATTTCAACAAACTACCGCTACATACAATTTTAAAATAATGCACAATGCAGTATATACAAGTGAATTCAAAGAAAATATTAAAAAAAAAAATATTTTGTCATTATATTTTTTTAAAAGTTAAATGTCGTTTCTTTATTAACAAAGCAACGCATCGTTATATTTAAAATACAAATCGCAATTTCCCATAAATAGACAAAAATATATCTTATATATATTATTTTTATAACTAAAAGCTAAACTATCACATCGGTAGTTAGTTTTAAGTTACCAATTCATACTGTTCTGAACCCGTAAATGACAGGAACTTACGTATAATTTTCTCATATCCTGCTGTCAGTTCCACTGTCATAGTTTCAATTCGGTAACTATAGGATCGTGTTGGTTAAGTCGGATATCTAATAAAAGTTTAGTTTAAAACATGATGTGTTAGAGCGTGTGCACACGACACTACTACTATGTTGCATGAATTGCATAAAAAGATTAGATTAATAATAATTATTATTAAAAATAACGCCTACTTCAAAATCAACTAACTGTTGTGACTGTCTATTAGTTCTATCTATTATGTCTGTCTATTACGATTGAAAATTAAATGAAAACGCATCCGACCTCTTTATGTTTTTGATTTGCTTATTAATTATAAGATTTATGATATAATTTATCCTACAGGTGCTTGTTGGTTCAAATAAAAGTAATATTCAAAATCGGTTCAAAAACGCCGGAATAGTCATGTATACTTTTAAATCAGTTCAGGCCGTGCGTAACTTCATACACTATGAAATTCAGTGTAATCAGATCATCATCAGCACCTCAAGTTCAAAGGAAAGCATATCTAAGCTTAGCAAAGCCAAGTTGAGTTTCCAATATACATTCTTCGTAACATTTCGGAACATTCCTGTGAGGTCGCCCGCCCAGTCATATTTTTAGATCTAATGTTTGTCCGCTCGTCCGGTCGTCCGATCACCCGCTCTTTCGCTCATCCACTCGCTCACTCTCCCGCTCGCCAGCTTTCTCGCTCGCCTACTCTGCCGCTCGCCTGCTCCCTCGCTCGCCGACTCACGATTTATTCATTACTAGCTATGCCCCGCAGTTTTACCCGCGTTAAACTTTAATAATTATAGCCTATGTGTTAATCCAGGGTGTCAGCTATGGCAATGCCAAATTTTATTAAAATCAGTCCAGCCGTTTAGACGTGAAAAAGTAACAAACATACAAACTCGCACAGTCACACACTCACAAACTTTCGCCTTTATAATATTAGTATGATAATATAGTAGATAACTGTGAGTTGCAGTTTAATAATAATAATAATAAATACATTTATTTCAGACTTTGGTCCATAAATTTGTTAGTAACAGTGTTCTTAACCTAGTGTTAGCAAAAATACAGATCACGAGTAGTTAGTAACAATGTTCTTAGCCTAATGTTAGTAAAGGGTACAATTACATCAGGCGCTGCATCTCGTGTGAAGGCCTATCCACTGAGCCATCAGTACGGAGTCCCAACGGTGTATAACATATTTTTACAGTAATCTGAAGTCTAATTATGTTGGACGGTGAAAAACAACAAACATATTAAGAAAACCTTATCAAGTAATTACATAATATGTTCTTAATCGGTACATACTTAGCACCGTATATACAATGTCATGATACTTAGATAGTAATGGTAACAAAATCAGAGCTTATCTTACAACATTACGGGCCAAAGTTCGCTAAGTCGCTCTGATCCTATATCGATCAGTTCGGTTAATAAATATTTTAGTAGGCGGCAGTTAATGAAGGATGCCTCCTTTGTCTCGACCGGATCGCTTGATTACATTCAAACTGATGGGGATGCACTCGGACATAAAGATCCGCTGAATGAGAAAATTAGGTCGAGATTTGGAGAATTTGATAAGTAAGGTTGATTAAACGAGTGTTGTTTTAAACTAACTTTTTGAAGCGAAGACACTTAACGCACGTTTAGAAATTTACACTCAAGAAACGTACCTACTGTCGAGACTATTTCATTCTCCGCATATACTTATAAATGAGAAAGCATTACTTATATCGACTAAATCAGGGGTTCATGTTTACTGTGTCCTCCAAAACTTTATTTGATTTGTTTTTTGTTTCATGTCACCAGATTTGTGTACCGGATATTTTTATTGGTGTTTGAAAGTTCTTTCTCAACCTTTCTGGCGTTCTTTCAGGCAATTCAGAAACAGTTCCAACAGCATTCTGAAAACTGTGGCGAAGAGCTTCACCTCTTACACTGGAGAAATTCATGATTAATTGAAAAGTTTCGAAACTTGTTAGGGTAGCCATTTTAAATTTAATTTAGATATCCATAAATCGGAGCCAATCGACAATTCCTTTGAAATTTAGTTCACTAACATAATTGTACCTAATATAAATCACGGACGCATACCCTATATCAGATATGTTTACAATAAAATCGTGTAAAACGTCACTTCTTCACATGTTTTCCGAACGATGTCCTCGAGATAAGACAATTTCGATCGGATTCACACCAGCCTTATCTAGTCTTGTAATCTCTGTATTTCGGTGTGATCACCGCAGAACAGTTAGGTAACTAAATACGTGACTGGCATATGTTCAGCGTCCCAATTGACACATTCAGACAGACACGTGTGCTGAATAGAGGAAGCTAATCCTGGGGATTTACTAGTGTTACTAATATTTTATTCGATTTGGGATTCCTTGCTTGGGTGTTGTGTTTCTACGTAAGATAAAGGTAGAAAATTACTACTGTTACATGATCAAAATATTTTTTGTTCGGGTGCGTTGAATTGAATTATATTAATATGGTAAATTATGTTTTTGAATAATTGAGTTACTAATTACTTGTAAGGTCATTGTAATTTTAAATTTCTTTTTATGAAACAGCTGTACTAATTCAATTAAGGTAATTTGTAAAAATATAAGAGACATCATTGAAAGAAATGCAGTTGGTGGTAAAATATCACACGGGAACAACTATTAGCATCAAAGTTATTGGTTTTTGAAAATGGTAAACTGAAATGTTTTGCTATTGTCCTAAAGGTATTTCTATCACAGTTCCTTAGTAATTTATTTGTTGCACCCCTGCTACTGTAAAATTAACTTACAGTTTCTATCCATCCAAAGGTTGTATTGAAGAGATTGCTTAATGCGATAAAACCGCCCGTTGTCCTTTACATCTTATGTATTTTTGTATTTTATTTTGTTCCTTTTAAGTGTGTACCATGAAGAGTATTTAATCTATCTATCTAAAGGGTCCTTCAGCATTTTCTATACAACAAGTTATCTTGCAAACTTTAGTGTTTTTAAACTCCACCAAAATATAAATACTTAATATCTATACCTTACTTTATGTTAATTAAGTTATTTTATTACCTACTGCCAGAGAGTAACGTTAATGATTATTTATTTTTATTAAAGAAGGAAGTTTAGGTAAAAAGTAGTAAAGTATAAGTGATAAACTCTCTAGATTATCAATTTAACTTTACTACTTTTAATAATAATAATTTTCAGAGAGATTACAGACATGGTATCTAGTTTAAACCGAGCCTAGTAGACTAGAGTTATAGGGATAGGTGTGTGAGCAAACCCTTACACTCATAATATGTTTGGGTGGCTAAGAGTTACGACTGAATATACATCAGGATCAAGACCGACAGCTTAACGAGCCCTGCGAAGTAAGTGGGAGTGGGTGTAGCCCCACCGTCACCTTCATGACGTCGTCGGACAGCAACAGATTTTTTTGATGCAAAATCACCGACACTAAAATAAAGGAACCGGGCTTTCGAGGATGTGCATCATTTGTTAGCGGAGGGTGTTCGGAGTGCAGATATAAGAAAGTACTTTAAAGATAATTATACAAAAAATGTTTTGAAAGTAGATTATTTTTTGAGTATCCTGTCTCAGCCTCTGTCTGAGCAGGCAGTATTTTTGTATAAAGCCATAAGTAAAATGCCCTTGTGATAATATATCGTCCCCGTAGTTGGAAAACTAAATAAGTCCGATTTTGGCGATTTTGACTTTTTCCTATTTTCAAAACACCTAAAACATGCCGCATATTTGAGCCTAACAGGCATTTTCTTATCTTATTCTGTTCCAAAGATATAGCCATTTTTGTCAGACAGGTCATGACAGATGGAATAATAAATGTCTTTAGACAAAAACAAATTTTTTAAAGGAAAAATAAATAACTCAGTAAATAAATCAATAACTGTGGTCAATGAAAAGATGAATGTCGAATAAGTTAAATAACTTGAGTTGTTGAATTATTCCTCAACTTAAAAATTCTTTTACATAACTAACTTAGTTCTAGGAAAACTAAATAAGTCTATTTATTTAATTCTGCTATTCAGAATTCTGATATAACGTATCTAATTTATAAATATTTGATGTTATTTATTTCTTCTACAACTAGATAAAGATTAATTAAAAGATGCTACGCAAATAAAATTAAATAAGTTAGGTTTTCATCACAGGAAATCAGAGGGTCAAGTCCCATTTCGGGTATCAAACCAATGCCACCTTCAACAGATGAGGAACCTTTTTCTGATTCTGGATATACATGGATTCCGGACACAGAAGAAGAAAATAAAATAAAGACGTAATTAGTTCTTTAATAGACATCAATATTTCATTGGATAAGAAGAAAAAAAGAGTAAAGAGATTTGAACGAATAAGCCCCATTTTGTCCAGAGATTCTGAAGATGAAACAAGTAATATTATAACAACTCGAGCTATTATTGAAACCCTTATTGACCAAGTCTCACCGGGTTACCCTGAAAAAGAATCATGGAACACAATATTTCGCTGAGACAACAGATACAGAAATATTAACAGAAAATAAGGAAATAGAAACCGGGGTGCTAAAAACCCCCGGCAGACGCCGTTTTACCAAAACCATATACCAAAACCAAATATAACACTCGCATACTGCGGACCGACGAGAAGATCATCGAAGTGGAGGAAGAACTGAGCAGGTTACATTAGGATATCATAAGATTGTCTTAAGTCCGAAGAGAGGGGGAGGACACGATAATCCTAAAATCCGGGAACCTGCTCTGTTTCCGGAACCAACGGCGACCAACTGTCCCAAGGTGGTGTCATCTTGGGATAGTTGGTCACTCTACCACAGGGTTCATAGTTTACAAGTCCCTCGTCCACAACGTAGTTAATATCGAGAGTGTGTCGACTAGGGTGGCGTACCTTATTCTCAGAATTACCAAGTGGTATTCATTGAAGGTAATACAGGTATACGCGCCGACTTCGCCATGTTTACAAGTTGCTTTCGAGGGTCATTACGAATCGTCTCGCACGCAGGTTTGATGACTTCCAGCCTCCCGAACAAACTGGTTTCCGAAAATAGACCACATATATACGCTGGGGCAAGTTGTGTAGAAGACCGAAAAGTATAAAAAGCCACTGTGTTTAGCGTTTGTGGACTATGAGAAAGCCTTTGATTCTATCGAAACCTGGTCCGTGCTCAGGTCTCTCCAAAGGTGCCAAATCGACTACAGGTATATCGAGGTGTTAAAGTGTTTGTATGAAAACGCCACTATGTCAGTGCGACACCAGGACTACTATTCGAAACCTATCCACTTACAGCGAGGCGTGAGACACGGAAATGTTATATCTCTGAAACTGTGAGAGACGTGGTCGTTCACTATGGGCCTTACTAGAAGGTTCAAGGTCACCCAAAGAGCAATGGAGAGGGCTATGCTCGGAGTGGGATCGAATCAGAAGTGTCAAAATCCACAGGTGAACCAAAGGTTCTCAAGAGGCGACCACGAACCGGAAGAGGACAGAGCGTGAGCAGGCCCCCTACAAGATGGGCCGATGATCTTGTGCGGGTCGCTGGAAGACGCTGGGTGAGAATAGACCGGCAATTGTGGAGCTCGGCTGATATGATGATGATGATGATGTTTATTTTTTAAGTTTGTGGCAAGATAAGTATCTGATAACAATACATATTATCTAAACGCTTCTATTTATTCCTTAATATAACTTTATTAATATCATAATACAGCGTTTATTTCATATGAGAACAACAAAAGTTTAAAAAATATCAAACTAATAATAACATACAAAGCCACTAAATTTTTCATTTAAAAATATTTCGAGTATGATAAATTCAATAACTGCACTTATTTCACCAAATTTTACTCTACCAAATGTATTTAGCTTGTAGGAAAACTAAATAAATAGCCGAAATAAGTAGCTAATTGCAGTTACGTTATAAATAACAGTTGTGGCAAAATTAAACAACTTGATTTTTTATTTGTTATTTAGTTATAGTTAAAGATAGAGTAGAGTTTGTTAAAGCATAATGTGAAAAGTTATCAGGTCCACAAAATATAAAATTGCCGACGGCAAAATTGTCTCACATTTTCTTACAAATGTACATTAACTAAAAAAAAAACACTAAATCGCGTTTATCTCAGAACTACAAAATCAGAGTTATTTAGTTTTCCAACTACGGGGACGATATACTGTCTAATTAATGTAAAATTGTTACTTGTTGGTGTTTCTTGTTTTGTGTTTAGAGTATGAAGTGAGTTCAATAGGACTGACATGACATAGTCAAATATTGACTCAACTTCCAAAAAAAAGAAAAAAATATTACCGGCCTCATGACTAATGATGCGCCGATGCGCGTATGCAGTTTTACTAGTTTGACAACGCTATGTATTCCCTGTTCTTTTCATACGATATACTTGTATAGAAGAGAGAGATTTAAATTAATTGATTTGTGTATCACACTAATATTATAAAGGTGAAAGTTTGTGAGTGTGTATGTTCGTTAGTCTTTCAAGCAAAAGCTGCCGGACGGATTTTTATGAAACTTTGTATGTAAAAAAGCTTATATCCGAATAACGCATAGGCTTTAATTTGTAAACTTTATCGCGGGTAAAATATAATAGCATAGCTAGCGGTCACCGTAACCTAGTTGGTAGTGCTCCTGCCTACGAAGGTGGTGGTCCTGGGTTCGAATCCCGGTAAGTGCAAATATTTGGGTGATGAGCACGAATATTTGTTTCTGAGTCATGGATGTTTTCTATGTAATTTAAGTATTTATCTATCTATATAAGTATGTATATCGTCGCCTGGTACCCACAGTACAAGCTTTGCTTAGTTTGGGCTAGGATGATCTGTGTGACATTGTCCCTAGATATTATTATTATTATTTTTTAGCTACTAATACATAATCGTCGGCATTATTAAGTTTAAAACTTCTCTAATTTGCAAATGGGGCAATCGCAACAAGTATTCTCATGTTATTATTCCGAATACAAAAAGTTACTTTAAAAAAACAACGTACTTAAACCTTTTTACAACAGAAGTTAATATTGCTATAAACAACAATTTACATAATTTGATTATCTTATTTCGATTTCACAAAAACGTTAAGGGATTTTTAAGGGCCGATTGGTTTTTATTATGCAAAATATTGAATTACACACTAAACATGCCGCTTTACAATGTTCAGAACATATAAAAACAAATTAAAGGACGAAATGTTAACATATGCCTCAACCTTCAAAAGACTGTAATTTGTAGACGGCTAAACGCATTACTATTAAACACAGCTTTTTGTGTATGTACCTACATTGATTTCTTCGGCATTCAGCAAATAAATTCGTAAAGTCGGTTCATAACTTTTATGAACCGACTTTGATTATTATTATTTTCGGATTTCGGATGCTTGCATTTTGGCCCCATACATATTTCACTAGGACATGATGATTATCTTTTTACTTATAAGAAAACCAAGCGTTTAAACTCTTAATTAACTTATAATTAAATTAAGACTATTCTGTTTAAATAGAACGGTCGCCGTTGTACTTTTACGATGTAGTAGCTTTTTATCTAGTCCTAAAACGAGTAAAATAGAAACTGTATTAAAAAAAGCGCTAATTGATAAATAAATTAACTTCAATTATATAACATTTGAAGTTGGTGACAATAATTACGAACAATAATTTGGCACCCACTTAAAATGTTATTATATAAGAAATATCCTTTTTTTATCATGGCGGCAAACAATTAAGTACACTCTCTGTTACGTCTCTGATGATCCAGTAGAACGAGCTGGGCGACATGACCAAAAAGAGGTTAGGTGGAAGCTGGACGGATTGTGAGAGTTGAGAGTGTAACACTGCCAAATTCTAGACCCCGAAATGATACTCAGATGTTTTTAACAGAAGAATGACAATAACACTTTTTACGCCGACCGCGGGGCTTGAACGCAGGATCTCATTCATTAGTTACGGTTGTACACGCTACTACTAAACCAACAAGGCAGTCACTAATATAGTGTACAGGTGAAGTAATTGTATACACTTTATTTGGTATTAAAATTTCAGTGTTCTAAATGAAATGAAATGAAAAACATTTAATTCAGCACAACACACAAGAAAATGAGGAGTACAAATATACAACACACAGTTCTACAAGACATAACATACATAGATTTGAAGAAAATGCACACACAATTACGATTCTTGCATGTTCTGCCGAAAGGGTCACCACCTCAGCACTACCTAGCGCTGGTTTTCAGTTGGCAACCCTGGTAGTCACGCACGGACTGGGGTAGTGCTAGTACAATACTAAATGTTTACATAATATAATATAAAAATATATAACGAACGACGAAAGGCAAGCAATTACCAACCACGCCAACCGGCCCATTGAACTAATTAAATACCTAATTTAATTTTTATACTATAAATATAATATATACTATAAATATAAACATAATTTTTACTACTTCTTATTAAATGAGAATACTTATATAATATAATACATAAACTAATATATGTACATAAATCAGTAATAAAAGAAAAGTTAAAGTTAAGTTCTCGTATTTTATAGAACAGCTTTGTAGTTGAAAGCGGAGCGTTTACAGTTTGGTTATGTATATAAAATACCATGTAGTTATCACTATATAATAATTTACTATTCAGCACAAGAAGACATTTCAGTACCTAAACAAATTATTGCAGTCGTGCATTCAGCGAAAATCATTATCATCAAGCTTTCCTTTCGGCGATATGCAAAAGCCGGCGCCTACTGAGTCGGCGCGAAATGACATTAGAGTGGGGGGGCAGTAACCCTAAGAACACCGCAAGGGGAGGTTGTGTCGCTGCGCGCCGTAAACAGATCGCGATCTCCGCAAACTATAAATATTTGCCGGCGATGTTGATACAAGCAAATTAATGGAAACAAAAATATTAAACCAATACAATTGTTGGACTAAATTAGTTGTATTTAAAGTAAACTATGCGGTGTAAAGTGTTAAGTGAGGATAATCAGTAGTGTCAAGCATGACCGTGGGTCCAATTAAAAAAGATAATCTCGGATGGAACCAGTTCAAGTGTGTTGTGCTTTTGCATCTTTTGTTCAGCTTCCCGCTTGCGACGAAAGGTAAGTGAAATAAAGCGAAAAAACGTAAAGATAAGATCGTTTAACCGCGAGGGTACGGCAATTTATTGCGGAGGGAATTAGATCAGCGATGTTTTTTTCTACACTTTATATATGAAAATGTTTATTTAATGTAAATTTTTCAGCAGCGTCAGTAACTAAAAACGAACTCGTTTAATTGTGCATTAAATAAAAACAAAGTATAAAAAAAAAAAATGGAATATTCTACTAATTTATTTACGTTTAGATATGTACATTTTTTTAATAATGCCTGAAATAGTTCAGTATAACGCGATAGCTCAATTTACGCCAAAGCGATGAATCGGCTGGAGCTTTTGGGTTTATGAATGATCACGGATATTGGTTGGCAGTAATATTCGCTAATATTTTTTACACTTAACACTTACGCACTTTTAAAACACTTCACCGCCACACAATAACATAATTACTATTAAATAAAATTTGAACATCGACTTTTGCCGTTGCCTGTAAGTAGTTTTACGGAAACTGTAGTTTTCTATTAAAATTTACAAGTTACTAAAGCTATATTAAAAAAAAAGAATCAACTAAAACAAATTTAATATAATTGAAAACAATATTATTTCTTAAAACTATTTACTATTTTAGTGTCAAAAACACATACATTCTTTCAATTCTTTCTTTTATTTCGTGAAGTAGTTAATAATAATATACCTTAAATGTATATGTAATTATTACTAAACACGGTTGAAATACATAATATGAAAGGAAAAGATAGATGTAGACTATTGATATGTATTTTTCTACTTAGGTAGTAGAAAATTACATACACTTAATTCCATAACCGTCGCGTGTGCAATAAAAGTTTATCTATACAAATATTTTCCGTCGGGACGAAACGTACGGACGTGCCAAAGTTGGAGAGAGAAAGAGGCGGCGAAAAACATGCGCAGTCCAGGAAGGAATTAAAATTTGGTTTATAAGTAGTTGACAGTGGAATGGGTTGAATAAAAATCCGTGGTTGAATATAGATAGGGACAATATCCAAAAATAAGTAAAATTTTGTTCACGTTCCTATTCAACCCTGAATTTCTATACACCGTTTTTGATTTAAGATTCATTTACTTTAGGTTTGTCCATTGTTCTTTCCTCCAGGTCAAAGTCGGGCTCCCCGAATCAAGGAACACCCAGCTGACACTATAGTGGGCAGGAGTGAACCCGCTACCCTGCGTTGTGTATCCGAAGGCAAGCCAAAGCCGACAATCTTGTGGTACAAAGATGGTACCCCACTCGCACCCACTGACCACCCACATAGAGTATTGCTTGAAGATGGACTGTTGTTTCTTAGGTAAGTAAATTAAGCTCGGAATAGATCATTGTCCTCTTTAGAATAGTGTACAGAAAACGAATCTTGGGAACTAATTTGAGTTCCTGTTGAAAACAAAGCGTTATGCTTCGCGAGGAATCTGGCGGCATTAAAGCACAAGTTAATTGTAGCGCTGCATTTGAGAGCTCAAGCTGGTGCCCTCCTTATTCGTCTTGTTAAATAATGAAATGTATATGTTTCATTATATAACAAGACGAATAAGGAGGGTGTAATTAATAAGTTTCATAACTATGTCTTCCTGTAAGATCATAGCTATGATACGAGGGAACCTAATTCACAGCGGCTTTTTTATCTGATATCTTATCAAATCAAGTCTTCAGCTGCCCAATGTATCACTTATCGCAATAATACGCCACGTGGTGCATATTACAGACACAATTGTATATGCGATTTTGGAGATAGACGCAGTAGAAGAATTAAGTATGTTTCGTAAAAACCCATCCAATTATTCAAAAGTTGCAGTACTTTTTTCTAGTCCGAGGGGAAAAGCAAAGCACGGATCACACAATCGTCGATCACATAGTCCGAGGGGGGTTAATCGTAATAAGCGCTGAACATACAGTGGTCGCGTCGTGACGGCGCATGTGCACGGACAAGGAAGTTAGCGCTACATACCTCGAGCGTAAAGGGTGCTCAGGGTATACGAAAGACGGAGTAAACCCTCGTCCCGCCCCGCACTGCGGCCTCGTGTTACACGTACCTGTCTACTTTACTGAGATATTCAACTGTTTATTTTGAAGCTGTGACAATTATGTTGCGAATACTTTCGTTTCGCCAAAACAGTATATGTGTACTTTGTTAAACTTTCTAGTTTCGTACAGTTCAATAATCCCGAGAGGTAGAATGCATTGCTGTCAGTCTACTACTGTTTGTCTGTCTCTCCAACCGTATTTTACGGTTCTTTAACTCGTTAACCGAATCGTTTATGCCATTTTGAGTAGTGTCGACAAAAATTTACTTTGACATTTTATAGAATGTGGTCTCGTTGCCGCCAGGATTTAAACCTGTATTAATTGGGTTAAGCTCCCAAACAGTTCAATGTTTGCCTAACAATACCAATAGATGGCCCCGTGGAATGTTTGAAAGAGAATAATAAAGTAGGTTGTAATTCTGTACATAAATTTATAATTCTCAAATAAAAATTTAGAACATGCCAAAAAATATTTTATGTAAAAAAATGGAATGTAGTACAACGTGTGTCTGTGGTTGTTCTTGAGTCTTGCATGGTTGAGCTCCTTTCTAGACCTCACACAAATAATTCAACTCATACTTTATAATAGAGTATGTGTTAAATTAATTATTACCTACATAATTACTATATTGCATAATCATAATAGTAATGTATTGGAACTTTTTATACCTTGTTAAATACTCAATTCTAAACTAATTTGCCTGTTTGGGACCGAAACATTTCTTAGTTCAAATTCACATAACGCAAAAACAGTTTCTGAGTAGGATTTTCCATGTGGCTGAAACGTGACAGATTTTTCCTGAAAATAATCAATATAAAATCCGTACTCCATGGCGTACGGATTTTAGTAACATAGGTACCTTACCTATCCTGTTTGTCTTGAAAAAAAAGTCTCATCATCATATCAACCGAAAGGTCACTGCTGAACAAAGCCCCCACCTCCCCCCCAAAGGTCCAGCGGCTTCCAATGACCCTCACAAGATCATCGGTCCATCTTGAAGGGGGCCTGCCCACGCCAGGTATATACGTCTACCGGTTCGATGACTATTTATGTTTTTCGAAACACTAATTATGTAAACTGATTTTATTAATATGAAAGTACAGACGCCAGCACATCCAGCTACCAAAATCTAATAATTTTGATTTATAGATTTGCAACTTTATAACATAAACATAAGGTTCACTTTCAATTTGGGAAATTTGACAGATTGGGGTAGATTGATGTGCTGGCGTCTGTACCTTTACGATAAAATTGTTTTGTTTAATCAAATTTATCGTGTATCACGTGGACCCCCTACTTTAATGATTCATGCAGTGGCGCATGATAGTTTGATAGAAGGGAGCTTTGTATTCCAATACGAGTATACCTCACCTCAGTACTCTAATTAATGACTGGCCGATGCGGAGGTCAATTGCCATAAGAGATAAGAAAAAACGTCGGTATGATTAATTAGAGTTTAATCAACAATGTATGATTATGCCTATGATATAAAATATGTTGGCTCCCAGAATTGATCTCTTATCGTGCACGCTGAACGAATTCACACAGGCCGCTTATTGTGCAATTTTCGAAGTTATACTTCTTTTGGCGCGATGGAGAAAAATGATGAGAGTGAATTTTTACGATGCGCGCGCACACCGACACCTAAATTTAACAGCATGAAGTTAGTTCTAGATGAGAGTGAATTTTTACGATGCGCGCGCACACTGACACCTACGAGTAAATTTAACAGCATGAAGTTAGTTCTAGGTGGTATGAAAATTGATAACTATGTTCAAGTTGTATATTCTAGAATTTTTATTTAAATAAAATCTTTTTGATTAATTTTAATATTTATCGTTAATCACTACTGCATTTTAATTATTTTTTTTCCATACGCCAAAGAAGTATAACTTCTAATGCGTGTACATAAGTACACACAGAATTTTTATTTAGTTTAAGTTACTAGCATTTTTGTTTTTAATTTATAAGTGCAGACGCCAGCACATCAAGCTACTCCAATTTGTCAAATTTCCCCAATTGAAAGTGAAACTTATTCTTATGTGATAAAGCTGAAATCTATAAAAGGAATTTGAAAGATTGGGGTAGCTGGATGTGTTGGCGTCTGTACATAGGCTATTGAATTAGGTATTAAGTGTCTGTAATGATAGTTTATGTGTGTTTAAATAAATAAATAAACGATTGTGATAAATTATACCTTTACCATTTTGGTAGCATTATTTGGTAAATGGCTTAAGCCTGCACACGCCTCAATTGTCCGGTGAAGCAGTGAACGCCTCTACAGATAACTGTTAACGTCTAATTTAAAAAATGGTAGATATAATAAGTAAACCATCCGGTGAAATGAGAATTTGTAAGAAAAATTAAATTAATTTTTGTTACTAATTCTTTTATAGGTATTTTTAAATGGCATCCATTTCAAGAAGGATTTTACTTTTTCTTTCATAATTTTTTAAATGGCAACATATTCGCCGCATGGTTGACTTATTTTACCTTTATGTGAATTAATTATTAGACGTTAACAGTTATTTAAAGAGGTGTTCAATATTTGTCGTGTAATATCTCTATATTACTTAAAAGGTACAGTGATCAACCTAAATTATTGAAATGCTTAAATGCGCGGAATAGGCTCAACATTTTTGTTGCTGAAACCAGATTTAAAATGGCGTAACATTTTTAACGACTGACACACTTTGGTGCAAACTCATTTTTTTAAATAAAAACATTACTCCTTATTATTATTATTATTATTACTTAGACTATAAATCGGTAAAGTTTAGGTTAGTAGGGTCATGCTCTATTACAGTTTCGTACGTGTAACATTGTAACAACTCGGATAAAATGTTTTTTTACGCATTGCGTACTAAATTGTCGTTTACAGTGTTAATGGTTAAAATACACGAACAGTACCTACATTTATATCTACACTTAAATTGTATAATTTCTGAGATATATGTAAAACAAAAGATAAAATGTTTTAAATTGTTTTGGTACAGTTTTGAAAGGCCTTTATATTAAGGTAACAAAAATGCTTTTGCTAAATTATAGCATTCAGCTTTCGATTTTGGTTCAAAAAAAGTGTAGTATGTAAAGTACCCAAATAATCTCTGTGTATATAGGCTAAAGACTCGTAAAATTCAGACTGACTACCACATAGAAAGAGAGCAGATTACCTTCAATTGTATATTTTTTACATTAGTTTTACAATTAGCCTTTACTGCTTCACCAACAATAAGGACTGATGTAATCCGACCGATGTAATCCGTTTTATTCTATAGATAAAGAACTCTAAAAATATAATTATAATAGGTATATTTTTAATTTTAAATTTGAACACAACGCTCGTCAATTACTTTATCACACTGTCTTTCTTATAATCTACAGAAATACATATAAATATTTATATGAAAACAGAATTGAGCCTTTGTATTTCTTCATCTTTGGTTTGCAAGCGCTCTCATAAAAACTGCCAGACTAATTTAGCTCGAGTTTTTATTGTTATGTTAATTAGACTGAAAAAATAAAGCAGGCTGGTTTTATTACGCCTTGTCTTGGCACGCCATAAAAAGCAAAGAGTGAAAAATATTTGAAAACAGAACTAATATAAGTGTTTAAGTTTTAAAGGTCGTAATATTTTATGAGGCGGCAACAATGTGCCAGATATTG
Organism: Pseudoips prasinana; assembly: GCA_951640165.1. Classification (NCBI taxonomy): domain Eukaryota; kingdom Metazoa; phylum Arthropoda; class Insecta; order Lepidoptera; family Nolidae; genus Pseudoips; species Pseudoips prasinana. The sequence goes on from OX621245.1 coordinate 20,382,010, forward strand.
GCTGAAAAATTTACATTTAAACAAATAAATCACTATAAATGCATTCTTTGCTCCAACTTGGGACATACAAACAGTTATTTACATTGACCTATATGTATTCTACTAGACGCGCAATCCCATATTGAGAATTTGCTCACTGAGTTGCTGCGCCCGCGCAGCAACTTGGCCGCCTCAGTGAGCAATTTTGGCCGCCGCGCCCGCGCCACTCACCGCGCGCACAGCCGGACTGGGACAGAGTTTTTATTCGAAACAGCGTGGCTAGTTATACATATATGTCAATGGTTATTTATCAAAAAGAGTATCAAGTTTGAAAAAATATCGATGTAAATAAAAAAGTTTCGATACATTTAATATACATCATCGTATCGTCCACAGCTGGACATAGCCCTCCTCCAAAGGTTTCTATAACGTTGCCATTTGGAGGGGTTTCCACCGCGCGTGGCATATGAGTAAGCGACTGCAGTTAGGTGGTAGCTAGTACACAGGTGCGGCTGCTGCCCGACTACCTGGTGTATCCCTTAGTTGCCGGTTTTCCTACACCTACGGGATGGTATGAAGTGGTCCTGTTATTCTTTCTATTCCGGAAACCAGACGGCTACACACATAATAATATACGAACGAGGCAGTGCTTAGTTTGGGATTAGAGGACCGTGTGTGAATAATGTCCTAAGATATTAGAAGACACCGACATTTTTATATTCTAAAATATTTATTTCTAAAATAGCCTTTGGCATCGATAGAACCGAATAAAATATTTTATGAATTCAAATTGGAAATTTGGAGGTGAACAAATCTTTTTGTTTACTATTTAACCTATGATAAACTGAACTTAATTATTATCACTAACTAATTAACTTGTCATTTATTTTAAATGTCAAAATATAAAAACAATCTACAGTTACAAAGTAATTTGATAAAAAAAATAAGAATAATATATATCTATATAACGTAAACATTTTTGGTAGGTAACCATATTATCATGCGTTGAGGAATGATCTTAAATTGTAACCTATATATTATGACTTCTTCTAAAATATATCTGACAAACAACTGATAAGTTTAGTAAATAAGCATAAAAATCAGCTTTATTTATAGTATCTGGGTAATAGCTTTATTTATCTCTGTGAAAATTGTTCTTTAAACATAAACCCTGAAGACTTTTTGTACGTTATACCTGTATGTATTTATATTATCCTTACCAGTGATTTCGTAGTTCTTTTGAACTATGTCCAATATCAAGATGATGGTTAAATTGTAGGGTTATGCGGGGCAAGAAAGAAAATGACGAGGGAGTGTACTGGTGCGTCGCACGCAACTCTGTCGGTGAGGCGGTCAGTAAGAACGCCACACTTACCATTGCAGGTGAGTGCTATTACTTGACTCATTGCTTGTATTGACAACGACACATACATGGAAACATTTTTGTTGATAAATGGACCTTACCTACTGATGTTTAAAGTTCTTGACTGTGGCTACCTATAGTAAGCCAACTATACTTCAAAATTCCGTCTAACTGCAGCAACATTGCATGTTTGTATTGTAAATGTTGATGCGGATTCGCAGTAAGTTCTATTACTTGACTTAGTGCTTGTACTGACAGCAACACATCAATAGAAACTTCTGTGTTGAGAAATGGACCCTACCTACTGATGTTTAAAGTTCTTGACTGGGACTACTTATGGGAAGCCAACTGTGCTTCAAAATTCCGTCTAACTGCAGTTACATAGGATGTTTGTATTGTAAATATTGATGAGGATTAACGAAACCTATTGTAAAACTGCGTCGGTATTCCGCTGTAAAGCCCAGGAACGTATTATCGTAAGAAAATTCCTCAAGTTTGTAGGCTGTAGCGTAAATAAAATTTTAAAACAATGTATTTTTAGCTTAGGCTTTTCCTTCATATGTGACAATAAAAGAAATGTGTTAGAAAATAATGATAATTAAGGATTCATTAAAGATGAATAAACAAAACTATTGAAAACTTTACATACTTTCCAAAATAGGGGACGTAACATCGAAAACTTCCGGACCAAAGTCTGCTACTTTTGTTTTCTCATGAAATTCCCAATATTAATTCATTTTAGCTCAATTCGAGAGAAAAGTGAAATTTCTTTTAGCGGTTGAACATTCTGCTTCTAAACTAATGAAGCTGTTTTTGTCCCTAATTGCATGACATATGAAAGAATTTGTTCAAAAATGTTTCTTTTAGTTCTCCGAGACGACTTCAGAGTTGAACCACGAGACGTGAGAGTAGCCAGTGGTGAGCCTGCTACGCTTGAATGCACTCCGCCAAAAGGAGTTCCTGACCCTGGGGTACACTGGACTAAAGACGGGCACGGTTTTGATGTAGAAGTAAACGGGAGGTACGTAAAATTAAAACTGTATTCGAACAGTCCTGTCGAGACTACCAGACAAAACAAAGGAGCATTTAAGTTCCACAAATACATTTGTTTGCAATAAATAATGTCAGTTTAGCAATATATTATTATTGTTTGAAAACAAACACGTGAATGTGTGTGCGAATATTTATTTAGAAAACGTTGCCTAGAGGCATCTGTTTTACTGTAATGTTACTTGTACTGAGTAATGATTACTGGGAATAGCATATACTTATTCCTAGGGATTAACATTAAACATTATTAAAATAGACTTCTTACTTAGACTTACAAGTTGTGCTATTTCTCTAACTGGATCCAATAGCTTTATGATGACATGGGTTATTAAAGTTATTGACCTTTGAGGGTAGTTAAGATTAATGAGTGGTATTAATAAAATTGATTCCACTATTCTTGTAGCCAATCTTTCAACACTTAGCACTTGTTTTATTGGAGAGCCCAATGTGATATGTTTGTGTCTATATGTTTGTGCGTTTCTTTATTCTTTGTTCTATATGTCTAACTTTGTCTGAAACGATTGTTTTGGATTTTGCATGGGTATTCTGGGTAACTGATATGTCATTAGTTGTTTAGGCGGTTTCTGCGTGAAAAACCAAAATTAAAAATGATTACTATTTAGGAGAGTGGTTCGTTAGAATATAGTGAGGTATTTTAAATACTTTCTACAAACAAGAATTTTACTATAATCAGATGATATTCCAATAGTTTACGTAGGTACTTATTCAAGACCCATGTATGCCATTAGAAATATGTTTAATCAATAAATATTTATTTGTTATACAAGAGTGCAAAGTTGCTTTTTAACCGCGTGCTCAATTTTGATAACCGAGCAAGTGAAGGATTCTTAAATTTATTTCTTAAAATTAGAATCCTGAGCATTAGCGAGGAAATCAAAAGAGCACAATGTGAAAAATCTTAGCACTCGAGTGCAACACGTAACTTTTCATCACACCTGAGCGAGGAAATGACTAAATGCGAAAAAAAATCTTATTATAAATACTTTTATTTCAGTTTAGGTATTAATTTCTATATAATGATATGTAACTATTACACAATCTTTAAATTATAACAAATAATACTAAGGTATACTTGAATAAATTAAAGTAACGTTGCTACAATTTAAGTGTAAAGGAACAGTAATATTGCGCAACCAAATTAAAAAAAGTACACCATGAAGGTTTCGATTCCTAGTTTATAATATTTAAAAAAAAAATATGATAAATTCGGCACCATAGAGGTAGAAGTAAATAGGTTAAATGATATTATACATTCACAAACTTAGTACACACGATTATCCAAATTAAAATTTACTTTAACCTCTAGAGGATAAAAACGACTTTTCCACTCAGATATCGAAAAGCTCTTTCCGAGATAGGGTGATGAAAAAATTGTTATTACCTTTTAAATTACTTTTTGCAATTGCAAAAAAAAATCTTAGATAGATGTTTAAAGAAGTTTAGAAAAACAAATCCATTTATTTTTTAATTTACCTTCCGAGAAAAAGTTCTAAAAATTTTAACAGTATTAACTAAGTGATCATCGATATTTTCAAAATCCGTTCTTTCAAATATTACAAACTATTTATTCATTTCAATATAGCTTCTAACAATATTTATGCTTTCAGAATAATGACAGTAAACAGTGGTGACCTCAAAATCCTCGAAAGTCTTCCAACGGACAGTGGCGTATATAGATGTATAGCGTCCAACGTCGCCGGAGAACGACAATCGCGCCCCGCAACACTACTCGTATTGCGCAGACCACATTTTCTAGTGAAACCCAATAACATAACGGCGCTAATAAGTCAGAACGTTGAATTTCACTGTCAGGTAATAAAGTAGAAAATTAATCTCCTTATTCATTGGACTTGAAATTTACCGCAATATTGTTTTATGGCTTTCTTTAGAAACAAGTAAAAAGGAAAAGATAACGCAAATTACTCCCGATTTCCAACGCAAAGTTTTGTTTGCATGGTATTATGGAATACGACAATGGCCTTTTTGGATGTGGCATAAATAGAGTTACTTGTTAGTCCAAGCTTAATCGGTTGCCTTAACCGGCAGGCTAATATATATGCTTTTTATTGTCTATTTCAGTCACCACTTCGACTAAAATTTTATATTTTTTCTAGGCTTCACCTGAATCTGATGTTTCCGTCACGTGGTCCCGAGATAATGGTTCTTTATCACCTTACGCAATTATTCGTCGAGGATCATTGAGAATAGACCGTGTGACTGCGTCTGATGCCGGAACTTATACCTGCCGAGCTGAAAGTCAGGCTGGTTCTAGTTCCGTTAGTGCTACTCTTACTGTTCACTGTAAGTTCAATGTGAAATTAATATAAAGTTACAAACAACCCCACCTCAAAAGTTTTTAATTTTATGCCTATCTTGTGGTAATTCTATTAATGTTGTTTTAGCATTACCTCATTTTACAAGAGTGCCTTCAGACCAAACCGCATGGGAAGGAGAAGCGGTGTCTTTTCCATGCGAAGCTGAAGGAGCACCGCAACCTATAGTTTTTTGGACAATGGAAGGATCTCAGGTAAGATCAAATCAAAACTTTAATATCATAATATTGATACTTTCACTGACTTTTGTTTGTTATAAAGCGAGTATTTTCCAGGAATTAGTATTTCCAAAGTCAGCGCATGGTACCGGGACATTATATTTGGACAGAGTTACGACGCAACACGCTGGCAGGTTAACTTGCGTTGCTGTGAGCGCAGCGGGGAGTGCTTCACATACAGCAGCTTTACAAGTTTGTTTATTTTACTTATTAGTATTTTTTTATTCCGTGGTTATTTGGTAGTTTTATTTTTCAATGTCTATTTTGTTCAGGTATTAAGAAGAGAAGCAAATTCATTTAATGGAGACGGAGAATCATCTTCCCCTTATCCTGAATTGACAAAAGCTCAGAATCATCCACCAATGACCCAATATGAGCTGGTTCAAGCGCGTCGATATTTGCAGCAAGACGTTTTAGCTTTGAGAAGAGTAGAAGGAATATCTGCAACTACTGTTAAAATTGTTTGGGATGTCAGTACAATTTTTATTAATATTATTAACTTTGTTGAATTTTCTTTAATTATGTCATTGATTTCCTTTTTGGTTTCAGGTATTAACGGATTACAACGAATATTTAGAAGGTGTAAAAATTTGGTTCAATGGAACCTCATTAAATCGACAATATGTGACTGAAGAAGACTATCAGCATTCCAATATATCATATAAAGATAGTTTAGCTAATTTTAGAAAATATGAAAACTTTACAATGACTACTGTTCATAACAGTGGCTCGTCTAGCCATGTTTTGACTGGTTTAGTACCCTATGCTCAATATGATGTCTTTTTGATGCCATTTTATAAATTGTTACTAGGTAAACCTTCAAATATGAAATCAGGAATGACAGAGGAAGACGGTAAGTTTAATTTTATGCAAATTATTACATTTACATAGTAAATGTAGCGTATAAACTACGTATAAGTAAATACTGTGCATTGTATTGTAGTTCCGACGGAGCCGCCGCAAAGCGTCACAGCGGGAGTGATAAATGCGACGTCAGCATGGATTCGGTGGGATCCACCGCCTCCGCATTCATGGAACGGCGAACTTTCCGGTTATTTGGTTAGTGGGAATAATGTTATATTGACATTTTGTTTTGTTAATTGTAATTTATAGCTAATTTCTTTTATTTTAGATTGAAGTGCGCGTAGGAGGCAGTACAGGAGGACGTGTAGTAGGTCAGATGTCTCTGGGAGGGCGCACGCGAGCAGCGGCTGCTAGCTCGTTGCGCGCGGGCGGAAGGTACAGCGCACGCGCCGCTGCAGTGACACGCCGAGGACATGGCCCCTTCAGTGCGCCTGCACACATCCATATGCTACCCACGCAGACTCAGAGGCACTATGTACAGTAAGTATCTAATTAAATGCCTAACTGTTTATATTCCCGACACTTGATAGTTCAGTTACACGTTATTCAACTATGGTAATATGTACCTGTTTCACTCATACAACTTTTATCTTAAAATCCTCTTGAATCTGTATAAACTTATAACTAGAGCAATGACAATTTTGTTTTAGAACTGAACCAGCTACAGATAAAGCGATAATATCAATGTTCCAAGAGACTTGGTTGCTAGCGCTATGTCTAACTTTGTTGGTATTAGTGTTAGTTGGCACTGGAGTGATAGTTTATATAAGGCGGAAGCAGTCTAAGTTGAGGAAGAGTCAGAATACTACAGGTAAGATGGAACATTAATGTGTCTAACACTTTCTGAAAGAAATTGAGCAATTGTGAAAATGAATGCATTATTTATTTATAGGGACTGCGATTGCTAATGCCCAACAATGCCTCATAGGTAAAGAAGCAGTTTGGCTAAGAGAAAGACCAGTCTTTGAAGGATCAAATGAACCTAGAATAGAAATCCTCAACTGTCATCAAAGTCTTTTACATGGTAATTATTTTTGACATTAATTAATTCGTTCTACGGGATCTAAATGTTTCTATAATAATTTTATATTTACAATTCACAGGTGGTCATTCTATAGGAACAATGGCTATGGAAGCAGAATATAGTCTGCCACAGCATACTAATGTTATGAATCCAATACCTGAGGAAAATCAAAGACGGTTTCCGCCGGAACCTTATGCATCGAGTGCTATTTACACGGAACTAAACTATCAGGTTTGTAAATAATTGACATCAATTTATACTTCAATGTAAAATAATAATAATTTTATCGTCAATATTCTCATTGTTTTCTTTCAGCTACAATTATTTTAATAGTATGGATTAGTTGCCTTTCTATTTAAATTTAAGTACCGCTGGCTCTTTATTTTTATTTAGATTTTGAAATATGGAATCTTCCAAACTAACTTTTCACTTAAGTCGTTTACTAGCTAACTCGATTTTAGGATCACACAGACGCTGAAGACTCGTGTATGAAATGTGCAGTCAGTCCTGGTTCTTATGACAACAGTATGGTCCGATCCTATGGAGAAAGCAATCAATACTCAAACGAAGAATGTTCTACGTGTTGTCGCAGTAGTAGTTCCACACTTACTAAAGACTATAGTGAAATGACAAAGTGTGGAAACGACGAAGACATGCAAGACATGTCTATAGAAGACTGTCCATCATGTAAAACAAATCACTCTAGATCATCAAGTCATCATGGTGGAAATAAAGAATGGGCCGTGGCTGAAGTAGAATATGATTATCCACAATGGCATTGGCTAGGAAGAGAAAGTACGTTTAGGCAGACGAATCATGATGTGAGGTACGCAACTGAAGGAAGAAGCGATCAGGATTGTAGGATGAATCTGTGTGATATTCTACCTCCACCACCCTATGAAAGGTAATATATGTATTATTATTTGATGTTTTTACCATTAAGGGTAACTATTGTATCTTTTTATGTTCATGAGAATTTTATTTATCTATTTATTTTATTTATAACTTTAAGCGCATAAAAGAGTACAAAGACTCTCGGACTTAATGCCCAAGGCATTTTCTGCCAGTCAACCATGCAGTGGTGCATAGATAGCATGGTAGGTGCACGGATCATACAATTATCAAAAAGTCAGAATGTAGGGTGTGTAATAAGCGACCTCTCATAATAGTAAGAACTGGACATCACAATACTATTCTATACTAAATAATACTACTTATACTTTATAATACTATACAAAAAATCCGATCATGAGAAGTACATTTAATTTATAACTGGGGGGTTTCTGCTAACTATTTGGGAAGTAAATGCTCACGAACTTTTCTTTTAAATGAGATGCATTTTTTTGTCTTTGAATGTATATTTAAAAAAAAATTAAAAAAAAATACAAGATGAGTGTTGTATTTTTTTTGTTTCTTCTTCGTCTTTGGGTTATTATAAGTAGTTTCTACATTTATTTTCTTTCACAGGGAATCGCCATATCGAGAAATGCGTGCATTCACCAATCACTCAGGGACGTCAGGTTGTTCAGGACATTCTTATCGAAGTTAATCTAATGTAAATTAATATCATTAGTACGTAACATAAGCAATATTACTTTATAGAAATTTGTACAAATGTATAAAGGTATTTGCGTATAATGAACATTAAGGCAAAGTGGGATACCTGATACACCGTCACGTAACAGAGCCAGACAAATGAGTGTAAAGTGTCGTCCATACATTCTTGTAGGTTTACCGCGCCTAAAAATCTAACCGACAAACTAGTAATTCGGTTGATTTTAATAGACAAATCACATTTAATGATGTCATTATAAATATATTATATATACATTCGTTATATTTAATCTTTTAGGTAATCTCTTCATACCTTCAAAGTAACGATCTTAGAAGATCCTTACTTCTAAGATGTAAAAGTCTACCCCAATATAATTTATGTCATTGTTTGATCTATTAATACTTGGTAATTGTATGCGTTTTTGGAATTAGTAATAATTCATTGAAATTTACCGACATAGGTTAAGTTTGTATGAAACATTTTGTTTCGGAAATGAGCAACTGTAGTCTTTGGACAAAATACTCTATAATAATTTGCTATATTCTGAGTTGATGTCGTGTTTACTAAGATTGACAACCCATCGTGTTTTATCGACACGCTCATAATTGTAGCAGTTACAAAATATTATAACTCATTTAAAAGCACATTACAGCGAATTTATTAAATAGTAAAATCCTATTATCTTAAGTATCAATGCCAATATTAATAGCCAATTTTTAAGCTAGCTTTTATATAAAACAGTTTCCTAGTAAAATGTAGAACTTTAATATGTAATCAATTAGATGATAGTTATTGTAACGCGACGGTGTAAAAGGCGGCTTTTGAAGATGGTAGTTCTTGTGGATGTGTTTATAAATAGACTGCTATTAAACTAAATGTAGGCATTAGGTTTTCATCTTTCTCTAGTGACTGTGATATAGTATAATTTCGTATTCAAATTTACGTTTTATGTAAATATTTTGAAATGTTTGATATCCTTATACAATTTTATCATTGACGTATTTATTGTGTGTAGTGAATTGATATTCGAAAGAGAACCAAATTTTTAAAATGAATATTTTGAATCACAGTTGTATAGTAAGTATATCAGTTTGTGCTGATACCAGATTCCTACACTATATCTGAAGATAAATAATTTGTACTTTGTAAGACCAGCTTAATTAAAACTGGATCCATTTTTAATTTTATAGTTTAATTTTACTCCATTTTCCTTTCATGCTGTGTCCGCAACCTAATTACACATTTGTAAAACTTCTCATCAAATTGTAACAAATAATACGACCCTAGAAAAATTAATAAGATACTCGTGAAAAAGGAGTAATGGCCGACGCAACTACCTTAACTATTGCACAACGCAATCCTTGTGAGTCGCTTGTTGACAGAGCTGGACTATGTGCAATATTTACACCAGAATGAAACACATGGTACACCAAGTATTTGAAATATTGGTGTCAAACGGCTACTGATCTGTCAGGGTTGTACTGACGTAAAACTCAAATATATAGAACAAAGTTGCTTACTAACAGGTACGCAACATTTTATAAACTTCATATCATTTATTAATAAGGTTACTAGTTACTATCACCGGTCCGTAAGTAGTCGACGAGGTTAAGTATTGAGCTACGCTGTCAGTCTCAGAAAGGTAACTGTCAACGTGGTTTTATTACTGTGCGTCTCATTGCTTCGGCGGGCTAGTACCTATTGGGCAGCTTGTACGACTCAAACATTAGGATAATCAGTGCCTATACAAATTAGTGAAAAAAAAAAAATTTAATAAATAAAAAACCCAACTGCGTAAATAATGAACCAAACTACGTACATAGACAAAGAACTGAAAGGAAAAAAACAAGCACATAGATGGCCGGTGGTCTAAAATTATATAATGTACTATTGAATGAACACTATTGAAGAAAATAAAATATATTTCAATAATGGGTATAACAACTGAACAGTCGGGATCCATTAGTCGATAGCCAATCTAATTTGTCAATGGATCCCGACTGTTCAGTTGTCATGTTCCATTATTAAAATATATTTTATTTTCTTCAATAGTATTCATTCAATAGTACATTATATAATTTTAGACCACCGGCCATCTATGTGCTTGTTTTTTTCCTTTCAGTTCTTTGTCTATGTACGTAGTTTGGTTCATTATTTACGCAGTTGGGTTTTTTATTTATTAAATATTTTTTTATTTTATACCTTTTAGTTATGAGTTCCTAGCTAGTTTCAAAAATAAGTTAACCACTTTATATATTATTATTTTTGTTCTTATTATTTATGTTTTTTTAATATTCTTATCATTCATTATCTAGATTTAGTTATTAAATATTATTCATTCATTTATTTATTTCACTTAAAATAGAGTACAGTGGTGGTCTTACTATTAGATTAGTCTCATCAATTTTACTCATAAACAGTATGCAAAATGTTTGATTGTTATATGTCAAATTTTACACACATAATATAATTAATTAAATAAATCACAGTTTGTTTTAAAAAACAACCCCTGCACTAGGGAATCTTATCCCTGTGTCGCATGGTACTTTACAACATATAATAGACGGACACAAATTAAATCTAGACTCAGAACAACTATTTATGGGTCACACAAGTAGTTGTCCGGCGCGGGACTCGAACCCGCGACACGAAGCGGCGACGCGACTGCCTTAGCCGTCGCGCCACGCGTGCAGGCAAAAATTTGATTTGATTGAATAGAATACAATGATTTTTCTAGGAGCCACAGTCTGAGTTGGTTTTTGAACTCTGCCGCTGAAAAATGTCTTATATTTTGCGGCAAAGCATTAAACACTTTCACACATACAGCATAGGAACTTTTTTGAAATAGTGTTATATTAGTTATCATGTTGCGAGGAAAAACATCTTTAGCTCTAGTAAATACTGTAGCTGCGTTTTCACAAATACACCGATTTCAAAAATGTACAAACACACTAGTCATAATTTTTAGTCCTTTTAACAATGATTTACATGAGACAAACGGAGGAGTACCTGTAATTGCTCTAACGCATTTTTTGCAATAGAAATGCTCTAGATTTGTCTGTTGAATTGCCCCATAGTAAAATAACATACATCAGGGACCAAAGTACCCGTGATATGCCATTAATATCGATTGGTAATAAGGCTGTTTTTCGAAGGCGTGACAAAAAGTATACAAACCTATTAATTTTGATGCATATTTGATCAATGTGAAATTTTCAGTCACAATAACGATCAACTGTTATTAGTCCGATTAAGGAATGACTCAAACCCTCCTTTGAGTCATTCCTTAATCGGACTAATAACAGTAATAATCTAATAATAGTACTAATAATAGAATGCGTGAGCGGGGACCTAAGGGATATTTTCAGAAACTTGTTCAGAGTACTTAGAGGGAAATCATACTAAAAGTCCTGACGTCTAGGAGGTGAGGCGGAGGGAGGAGGGGGGAGAGGGACAAAGACCTCAATTTTAGGTTTTTCGCTAATATCTTTAAATAGGTGCGTTTTAGCAAAAAATAATCTAAGATAAAGTGAAAGCTTACAAAATTCACTATAACTTGATCTCATATACTTTTTCATATTTCCATTCGTTTATGATCTACTCGCTCCAGAAATATAGAAAATTTAAGTTATTCAGCGGAACTCTTACAGATGCCTTGAGAAGTTTAGGAGACCTGATATGCTTCTGGAGGGAGGTGTGCTGGATGGAATCTGTCATGGCTCACGTACAATGGTCCACATCGGGACCAAGTGCGGAAACCATACCCACTAGCATATTAGTGGGAACAAGATGATGATGAGTTATTCAGCGTGATGACCATTACCCGATGCCCGAGTTATCTCTAAATTTATTTTAACATAAACTGGGAGTACCTCCACGTGGTAAGGGCGGTAACAGTAAGATATCGCGTTTTTTTGTAACAGCGGATAACTGAGCTTAGGCGGGAAAAACATCATCAAGATTGCTTTTCGCTCAATGCTCACTGTAGGAAACGCAACCTTACTGGCTAAAACTGCAAAATGATGATGAATGTATGAATGACAAAAAATGAGATGCAATAGCATGGATATGAACACATCCTCTTCTTACACTCATTTACCGGCTACGATATACGATAACATCAGCAACGTTTAGAAGAAGCAATATGGGTTTCTGTAAATTGTATTTAAATTCGGAAATTATTCAGGAAGCAGCAAAGATCTTTTACAACCCAAGCTCCAGCCATAGTGATGTTGCAGAAGAATTGTGCTTGTGAAATGGTATGGGGCACCAGCAAAAGTGACCCTTCTCAAAGTAATTCTTCAAGAGGGTTTTATCGCCCTTTTTGAAGAAGAGCACCACCACACCCCTGTGCCATGCTTGTGGCGTTTGACCTTCTAGGATGACGGAGTTAAATAACTTCTGAAGGGCCCGTGAGGATTGGTGTACCACCCACCTTCAAAAGCTCTGCCGTAACCCAATCATCACCAGGCACCTTGTTGTTCTTAAGCTGTTCGAGAACCATTCTAATCTCTCACAGGTGACTGGGTTTACGTATACAGCTTTCCGTAGAACCTCTCGATCTCTCCCAGCAACTCAGGTCTAGACGTGACGATTCTACCATCCTCAGTCTTCAGCTTCGTCAGTTGGCTCTGTCCAACAGACAGTTCTCTTGCAAACACTTTAGAGCCTTTGTTCCGCTCAATGGCTTCTTTAATACAATTTGTATTAAATTGGCGCGTGTCGCGAGTCAAATACTTTGAGATCTGTCTGTTGAGCTGCCGGTATCTGGTAGCATCATCAGAGGATGTCAGAACCATTTTCCGTCTTTCGTCCATAAGCGGCAGGGTATAGTCAGAGATCTTTTTGGTTCTGTTTGTACGGTGGGCCTTGAAGACCTTAGACCCAGCCGTATGGACAGCTTCTACGAGCCTGTCGTGGTATGAGTCCACTTCCTCGCAATCTGCTAGGCATTTGAAACGGTTTTGCAGTTCGAGCTGAAAGGGTTCAGGGTTTTGGATGTGGATGGGTAAAGTCTACGCTTCGAGCGTAGACTTTATCAGTCGGGACCTCTGGAGCTTGACATTTAGGTTCAATGAGCCTCTCGCCAGTCTGTGATCGCTCCCGGTTTTAACCGTATTGATTACTGAGACGTAATTGAACATCTGTCTACTCGTCGACAAGATAAAGTCTATCTCGTTTTTTGTTTTACCATCGGGGCTTACCCAGGTCCATTTGCGGTTTTCCGGCTTCTTAAAAAAGGAGTTCGTCATAGAGAGTCCCTACTTCTCCATGAAGTCGGCCAACATTTGGCCCCGGGGATTCCGGTCTCCAGTTCCAAATTGCCCCACACTCAGCTCATTCCCGAATCGATAACCCAGCTTCACGTTAAAGTCCCCCATGACCACAGTGAAATAAGAGTTTGAGGTATGTATGGCTCTAGAAATATCCTCAACATGACCTCAACCTCATCGTCGGAGTGCGTCGAAGTCGGCGCGTAAACCTTTATGACCTTCGACGAATACCGCTTGGTAATTCTAAGTATAAGGTATGCAACCCTAGTCGACACACTCTCGATTTTCACTATGTTGTGGACGAGGGACTTGTGGACTATGAACCCAACACCACCTTGGGACAGTTGGTCGCCCTTCCAGAAATAGAGCAGATTCCCGGATTTCAGGACTATCGTGTCCTCCCCCTCTCTTCGGACTTCAGATAATCCTATTATGTCCTAATGTAACCTCCTCAATTCTTCCTCCAGTTCGATCATCTTCTCGTCGGTCCGCAGCGTGCGTGTATTGTATATTGCCAGGGCCAGAGGTCGTCGGTTTTGGTAACGCGGAATTTGCCGGGGATTCCTAGCACCCCCTGCCCTGCCGTAACCACGGTTGTTACCACGGCTGGGAATAGCAGGGCTGCCGGAGACTGGGGGTCATGAACTGGGGGAAATGAAGGACACAATTAAACAATTGTGTCCTTAATTTGAGGGATCTGCCATTATCGCCACGCTTGGCAAACGGGTTGGCGATCGCAGTAAGGTAGAAATTGGTACTCATGAGAACACTGCTGCCCATTCTCTGGTATATATATTCCCTCAGGACGACTTCTACGTCCCCCCGCGGGATGAGAGGGGGTGGCGATATTCTCTAGGCCATTACCACACAGCCACTAAGAGCCACTAAGTAGCTAAATATAATTCCTGAAGCACATATCGCCAAGGGCAGCATTGGCTCGAGAATGAGCTGCTCCCTCAAGAGTGGGGGTGGAAAAAATGAAGGTGATATCTTGGCGCCAAGAACAGCAAAAGATTTACCGGCACCGCAGGTTTTACTAAAAACAATATTTTGTCGCTGCACCAAGGATTGTAGCAGCAGCAAATGTGGATGTCGCAAAGCTATGCTGAAATGTTCTGCTGCGTGCCTTCATTGCCAAGGAAAATGCTTCAACGGCGTGTCTTTTAGCGAGGAAGACAACGAGAATGACCATGAAGATGATTGGGAGCCCTCTCAGCAAGAACCACTTACCACTGAGGAGGGCGAGGAAGAAGATACCACAGAAAACGACCTTTTGCCAGGACCCTCACGACCTAAGAGAATAAAAATGTGAATCATTCACAGAATTTGACTTAGAAACGAATATTTCAAAACTTTTTTTATTTGCACTTTTCCAGAGCCAGTAGTTCGAAAACGGATGGGATATGGAAAAGTATCAAAGTTATAGAAAATTTTAAAAGCTTTCATTTCATCTTAGAACATTTTTTGCTAAAACGCGAAATTTTTGAAATATTAGAGTAAAACCTAAAATTGAGGTCTTTGTCCCCCTCCCCTTTCTCCGCCTCACCTCCTGGACATCAGGACTTTTAGTACGTTTTCTCTCTAAGTACTTTGAACAAGTTTCTGAAGAAATCGCTCAGGTTCCCGCTCACGCACTCTACAACTACTTTATTAATTATACTATATACCGAAAAACTTCACACTCTCTACTATGTTTATGACCATTGTATTTTATATTCAGGTAGTAATTATGATTTACTTCTTTTGCTCAAAAATTTAATAAAGTGTGTCTTGCTCAAATTTGCGGTCAGATTATTTTTATGAAGCGAATTAATTTCTATCATATTATTTATTTCCATGTCAAAGTTATTTAACAGATTCTATGCCAAAACTATAGGGATGTCGTCTGCATACAAAGTGCATGTATAATGAGTTATATCGGGTATGACATTAATATAGAAAAGAAAAAGAGTCCATGCTTATTTACGAGATAGTAAATTGGCAATATTTAATTAGAGTTCCACTTTCCAGAATGGCATTTTTTTTCTTTTACTGTTTTCTTTTTAATCTATATTTTTTAATCTGTGATATGATAATGAATAAATAAACATCCGGGCCAAATATCACGTTAATACAAGCAGCTCTTTAAGCTGAGAGATAAGTCAGTCATTGTTATTGTTATATGACTGCAAATTTCGCAATCTCGTGATTTCATTGAGAGATTTGATATCATGAAGATTGTTTAGTAGCTTGCGGTGGTACAGAGTACTTATAATTAAACCATCTAAAGGCTTAACCTAGCTTTAAGAAAACTTCAAAATTCTATTCAATTCAAAATTAAAATGCACGAACTGAGATCGACAACGACTCGATTCAAAATTGTCCCTTGCAACTTGTGTACAGTTACAGCCCAACATAATATTAAAGGTAATATTTTTCTTTAAATTTTACCTTGTCCACAAAGCGCATGAAATTCATTTGTTTATAGTTCGATTCTCACACCAACCAAAGGGACGTTGTTCTTTATATCTTTGTCATTGCATTTACAACAATTCGATTTCGGTAGGTACCTACCTATATATAGTTTTTCAAGTGAAGTTAAGTACTAAATCGTTTGAAGTTGGAGATGGGCGATCGTGTTAGACGTTAGATACTTTAGGTAGTCCAATATAACTAATATATACTTTAGTATATGTCCATCAACACTCACACGCACAGTCATACGAAGTTTTCGTCTTTTCGTCGTAAAAATTCTACTGTTTTAAAACCTATATGTGAGAATAGTTGTTACGCAACTTTAAATCGATATAGCTCCTAAACGGCAGATCTAATCGAAAAATGTTGAAAGAAAACTAAAAATATTTTTTAAATACCTATTCAACGATACCCCACATGACATAGTTTGTTGACTTAAATTTTTTTAATTTTCACATAATGGCGTCCAGTAGTCGCCATATTGAATTTTCACTAACGTCATGTCTTTAGTGACACTTTCCGGACTGAAAGGAATCGATTGACGTGCGAATCATTAAAATCGGCCCAGGCGTTTGGTCTGTATAGTGCTTCAAAGGAACATACATACATACATAGCCTGATAAACACATTACCCTTTGCGTCCCGCAGTCGGGTAAAAATTTAAAATTCTTAAAATAACTAATACTTCTTTTTTAATATTCAGTAAAAAGCGTTTTCTGTTTCTCAAATGGGCAACCGACTAACCAGCCAGATGGTGAGCAGCTACTGTATAGTTAGTATAGTTTATGAATTGTAGCAATTCCGGGAGTATTTGTGTTTTAGTATTTTCGTCTCCTAGTAGAACTCTGGCAAACTTACTCACGCACAGCAACCCAGTATTCCGTTATTAGATATGCAGTTATTCTCTATACGTGGAGTTCCACTGTTACGCAGCTTCAACATACAGGGCAGGTTTTCAGGACTGCTGATACAAGTGAAAGAAATTTTTACACTTCTAATCTACAAAATCTGTGATACATATGGCTCATGGGTAACGTGGCATGACGATAACGCCAGTTTCGCACTTTTTCTTCACCCAAAAGTGCTCAAAATACTCCTTCTTTAAATTTAACTTATCATACAGGCACTGGATTTCACGTGCGCACAATGAAACACAAGCAAGTTAGATTTTATTAAACACTAGCAGTGCCCGCGGACCTCGTTCCGCGTTACAAATATTATTGTCCCTGCCCGTTTATCTCGCGTAATACATCGGGTTAAAAATTCGGGATACATAAAAATTATGATGATGAATCATAGCCTATGACACTCCACAATAACGTAGCTTTCTTTTGATAAAATAATTTTGAAAATCGGTTCAGTAGATCCAGAGATTACCCCTTACAACGTCACAAACTCACAACTATTTTATCAACGTCATCAACGAACTATATATAGAGTTGTTCCTGTTAGATTTTACTGTCATGATTTTTTTTAAATGATCTAGTGACCACACATTGTTTGACCGACCTTCCTATTTTTATTTTTTTATTTATCCATGTACACACAAAAATCATACAATAGTAAACAAAAGGAAACGAAGAGTACACAGGATCTGCTTATTTCGTAAGATCCTATATACAAGTATAACATAAATAGTGGTCATAACATAAGGCATGTGTTTACATCGAATTGCTATTTGTACAAATTTGTAGAACGCAATCTACCCATGTAACTGAACAAGGTTACGTGGGTAGATTGCGTTCCGCAATTTTCCTGCACTATTTACATATAATATATATAATTTGGAAAAAAAATTTTTTTAAATATATGATATTTGTTGAGCTATCGGTAGCGTATTCCACCACATAAATAGGGTCGGAACAAAAAGTGTTATTGGCATCTTTCTGACAAGAAAAACAGTAGGGGAAGAGTTGGCGGTATGACACCCCCGTGCCTCGGGAGAGAACGTAAAGCCATTGATTCAGCATCTGAACTCTCCCTGGCCGTCTCATAGGATTATGAGAGTGTGAGAATAGAGAGTGCACCAGTATTGACACTCACACATTTACTCTAAATAAACTATCCCAAAGTCAGACAAGTGTTGTACTAATACTAATAAAAAAATTCTCTCCGTAAATTTGCAATGTAATAAACTGCTAATTTCTTTGAACGAATGGACCGCATAATTTAATATGTTATATCGGGCATTTGATTAATGTAAACAAGATCCAATTACCAAAATCCGTAGAAAGTGTATCAGCTGGAAAGCGTTTTTGCCGGAATGGCATTATTGCTAAACCTGTAAACAACAAAATTGCATTAGCAATTATAATGGGGATAAAAATTATAATGGAAGTAATATCAAATTTATATCCGGCTAATTTTAAATAAATATTCACAACAGATTTGCCAATTTTAATTTGATAATATGGTGCCAAGCTGAAGTGGCAGTGGGCGGGGCACATAGCTCGTAGAGCCTACGCCGCGACGGCCGCTGGGGCTGAAATGTTCATGAGTGGCGACCACGAACCGGAAGACGCAGCGTGGGCAGGCCCCCTACAAGATGAACGATGATCTTGTGAGGAGTCGCTGGAAGTTGCTGTATGCGGATAACGCAAAACAGACAATTGTGGAGATCTATGGAGGAAACCTTTGTCCAGCAGTGGGCATCTTTCGGCTGATATGATGATGATGAATGTGGTGTAAAAATAAATGTGCAGTTGGACCCAAAATTTGACACAACAGGACTTTGAGTAAGACACAGAAAATGCTAATGTGTAATGCCCGTAGTAAAAATCTTCGTAATATTTATATATGTAAGTAATAAATAAAATTACACTGTTCTATAACAGTAGGAGATAACCCAGTAGATACACCATTTATTAGACTGTAGAGTGCGCACCACGGACTTTTCGAATTCCTGTGCGTTTTAGAAATGAATTATCTCGTACTTAAAACGTTGAAGGAAAACATCGTGAGGTAACTTGCATGCCTGAGAGTTCTCCAGAATGTTCTTGATGGCATGTGAAGTCTGCCTACCCGCACTAGGCCAGCTCGAAGAGAGGCCCTTGCACTGCAGTGGGACACTAATAGTCTGCGTAATCAATAACAGTAAGGAGAACTGATAAATAAGTTATTACAATTTCAATCACACTAATATTATACAGGCGAAATTTTGTGAGTGTGTATGTTTGTTACTCTTTCACGCAAAAACTACCGAACAGATTTTGATGAAACTTTGTAGTATTATAGCTTATACCTATATCCGAATAACACGTAGGCTATAATTTATAAAGTTTAACGCGGTTAAAACCGTGGGGCACAGCTAGTGTCTATATACGAGTAATACTGGTATTTGCAACAATGACAGGTACAAAGTATTAAGCCTGATTCATGAGATAACGTTTTCTAAGTAACTTTTTATGTATTATCATGATCATATCAGCCGAAAAACGTATACTGCTGGACATAAGCCTCCTCCAAAGAGTAAGATCTTGCCGTATCCACATCTAGCGGCTTCCAGCGACTCTCCCAAGATCATCGATCCGTCGTGTAGAGGGCCTGCCCACGTTGCATCTTCCGGTTCATGTTAGCCACTAGAGAATCACTCCGCATGTATGAATGAAATATTGACTGCCCCTTTGGTCTAGCGATAGCGTGGATAAATGTGTGTCTTGGGTTCAAATCCCGGGCTAGGCCCAGAAGTGATATTGGGATTTTTCTGTTACGAACTCTGTACTTTGTATCCTGCTGTAGTCTGCAAGTTGGCGGTGGGCCTCGGGATTACCTACTCGGGAAGTATGTAAAGCCGTTGTTTCGGGATCGCTATCGTATCGGCTCACCGTCTCATCGCGTCATGAAATTGGGGAAACCACAGTGCACTTGTGTTTGCGCACACACTTGTGTACTATATAATATGTCCGGCACTGATGGCATCCTGTCAAAGTTAATAAATAAGGAGGTAAATAAAAAAAAAAATTAATCATACGGGAGCAAATACATTATAAATTATAGTTAATAGTAAATCCATCCGGGATTTCTTTAGACATTATTTTAGTAATACTAATGAAAAACGTAAATTGTCATCCAGCCCAAAACTCAATATATAAGTAAAACATATCCACCAAGTACCTACTCACTTAAAAAATGTCCTTATTTAATTTTTATGTTACATTTTATAGCCCGGAACTGCTAACAATTCTTTAAGCGCCTTTACAAAAGGAATTAAAAGCACAATTAAAAATACTTTACTGTGCAATAAACTCGCGAATTGCTTGTAAATCTTAAATGAAACGTAACGTTAACACTCAAATAACAGGTGTGTTTAAAATAACATGTGAAAGGTAGACATTTTTAGTAATTGAAATGTTTTATAATTTATATTCATGAATTTATGAAAAATCATTTTGACAATAAAATACGCCAGTGTGAATTGGTAAGTTAGTCATATAAATTCGAAACTTTTGGGTCGAAATAATTTTATTAAGTTTGTTTGAAACTGAAATATAAAAATATAAAGAAAAAATAACGGATTTCTTGTATTATTGTCGTTCCTTAGTATTGTTTTAAATTCATTAAAATTTTGAAAGTCACCGATCCAGTTGCAAAGTTGATTAATCTAGTAACCGTTTACGTATAGGTTTGTTTCTTATAGTGCCGTGTACACTAAAAAAAATACCATATATTTATTCAACTGACCATTTACGTGATTTTTATTTTTTTATTTAGTCGCAAAAGCTTAAGACTAACTAACTAAGTTTTTTCAGCATCTTGTACTCACCATCCGAGGGTACGACCACAAACGCCTCTTTCTTCATAACCTTTGCATTTGTATTAATAAAAAGGCCTTTCTGATTCTTAATCGGATCGGCTACTTTAATAACTTATAGCTTCAGTTGTCCAAGACGTCTACAACTAAACCGGATTCTCATCGGAAGACGCGCTATGAAATATCCTTCTTTAACTGGTGTCAGCTACCAAAAGGTTTAAAAAAACCGGCCAAGTGCGAGTCGGACTCACACATGAAGGGTTCCGCAGCAGTAAGTATTTCAGTTGATTAAATGAAAGGTAAATTGCGGTTTACGATTTATGACGCATTAAAAAATAACTACTTACTAGATTTCGTTCAAACCAATTTTCGTTGTTAGTTTACATGGTAATGTACATCATATATTTTTTTTAGTTTTATCATTCTCTTATTGTAGAAGTTTCAGGGGGGTGGACACTCATTTTTCCACTTTGGAAGTGTCTCTCGCGCATACTATTCGGTTTAGAAAAAAAATATATTAGGAAACTCAATATCATTTTTGAAGACCTATCCATAAATTCCCCACGTGTATGGGTACGATGAAAAATTTTTTTGGAGTTTCAGTTCTATGTATGGGGAACCCCCAAAATTATTATTCTTTTTCTATTTTTGTGTGAAAATCTTAATGCGGTTCACAGAATACATCTACTTACCAAGTTTCAACAGTACAGCTCTTATAGTTTCGGAAAAAAATGGCTGTGACATACGGACGGACAGACAGACAGACAGAGAGACATGACGAATCTATAAGGGTTCCGTTTTTTGCCATTTGGCTACGGAACCCTAAAAAAATGACCAGCCATGGGTTAAAGTTCGTAACGCAAAATTTATGCCGTCGCGTCGGTTATTTAGTATTTAGACCTTGCTAGACGGTCTCGATCCTCAATTCAGGTGAAGCATTACTGCTTCATCTGAAAACAGAGGCAACCAAGGGTGGGCGACTTCCCAAGCCTCTTTGACTAAC
Source organism: Pseudoips prasinana (assembly GCA_951640165.1). Classification (NCBI taxonomy): domain Eukaryota; kingdom Metazoa; phylum Arthropoda; class Insecta; order Lepidoptera; family Nolidae; genus Pseudoips; species Pseudoips prasinana. The sequence continues at coordinate 20,403,897 of OX621245.1, forward strand.
GTAAAACGTAACTCTTGTAAACGTACACTTCAACTTTGCTGTAGACACGAATTAGTTATTGTAATTTAATCAAATATGTAAATAAAATATTAACATACAATATCTTTATGTACACCAAGATTTACATATACAGTAAATAATTTTATTAAATAATAGGTCATTACCTATGAAATTGCCGTTTTGTATGAAAAAATTTAAACGAATTTTTTTCATGAATTTTTTTATTTGTATTAATCGAAGTAATCACCCATGCAATCAATGCATCTTTGCCATCGCAGTGGCAGTTTATTGATGCCCTTCTTAAAGAAATCAGCTGGACGGGAGGCAACAAATTCTTCAAAGGCATTTTGTACTGCCTCTCGGGTATTGAATTTTTTTCCCGCCAAGAAGTTATCCAAATTCTGGAAAAAGTAGTAGTCTGTAGGCGCAAGGTCTGGTGAGTAGGGCGGATGACGGAGAGCTTCCAACCCCAGTTCTTGCAACTTGGAGACCGTCTGCTGTGCAGTATGAGGTCGCGCGTTGTCGTGCAGGAGCAGCGGAGACGAGCGATTGACCAATGCTGGTTGGAGATGCGCCAGCTTCTCCATCATTGTGCTCAGTTCTTCACAGTACACATCTGCAGTAATGCTCACCCCGTTTGGTAAGAAGCTGTGATGAATCACACCGGCGCTAGACCACCAAACAGTGACCATCACTTTTCTAGGGGTAAGTTTTCGTTTAGGGCATTGTTTAGGTGCTGAACCAGGATCCAACCAACTTGCTGAGCGCTTGCGGTTATCAAACAGAATCCATTTTTCATCGCAGGTAACAATGCGGTTCAAAATTCCTTCATTTGTGTGTCTGTTGAGCAGTGCAAGGCACGTCTCGACGCGTACTTCGCGCTGGCGATCATTGAGTTCGTGGGGCACCCATTTGTCAAGCTTTTTTACCTTGCCAATTTGACGCAAATGGACCAATATTGTTTTGACGCTAACGTCGAAAGCTGCTGCTAATTCAGCCGTAGATTGTGTATCATCAGCTTCCACAACCGCCTTTAATTCGTCATTGTCGACCAAAGTCTTCGGACGACCGCGAGGTTCATTTTTCAGGTCGAAATTTCCAGAACGGAAGCGAGCAAACCAATAACAGGTGGTGCGTTGGTTTGTAGTGTTAGCTCCGTAAACGTCGTTGATGTTGCGTGCCGCTTGTGCCGCGTTGCTGCCACGACGGTACTCATATTCCATAATTACTCGAATTTTTAACGTATCCATGATGACGAAAAAGATTGAAATGCGATGAAAATGTAACACTAATCAATAAAGAAATGACTACTTTTGGAAAAAAGAATCCATGTTTTTAAAATAAAATTAATTTGAAATTAGAATTCTTAGCCAAACAAAAATTATTTTGATTTGAAATGGCCAGTACTGCAGAACGGCAATTTCATAGGTAAAGACCTAATATAGTACTATATTTAATAGAACGGTTTGGACGGTCTTTTCTTAAGTGCGATCTCTTCCAGACAACCTTATTACATCTACTGTTAAGTCATAATTGCAATTTCACGTCTCATAAAGTTATCAAACCAAGTTTTCCCTTTACGTCACCACCAAACCTCAGATATTATTACTTTTATATGAAAAGTATATACCAATTACACGAGTAATCAGCATTACTCGTAAATAACTAAATACGTATTTGTGCGTGGCAGTCGCAGGCTGTGTCCAAACGAAGGGCGTTGCCATGGCAACAGGTTTCATACTCACCCTAGAGTGCACCCTTGTTATTAATACCCGTAATAATTAAACTTGATTGCATTTCACACCAGGTGTTGGATGACTGGCCTAAACTAATAACTACACCGTAATTTAGTTGAAAAGATGAAGACATTCGAGCGCAAAAGTAACATTAATTTTGAATATCGCAGTTAATTGAATAGAGTAGGCACTATTTCAATTATTTGATTGATTCGTATTGATTGATTTGTAATGTATATATTTGCGGTCGGTCCCACTTGTAAGCTTTAATCATCAATATAATATAGCAATAGTATCTAATATCTAGGTTTCGCTTCCGGTAATCTTCGTCTGTCTTACACATTAGTGGCCCATATAGATATTAAATTACATAGGAGATGAAAAAATTCAGGTGCTAAAACTTTTATGAACATCATAGTGAAAAAAACATTACTGAAGTTCATTTTACTTACCGTCTTGGGTAAATGTTGTTAAGCGATAAGATGGTTAATTGTATATTTTAACAGTAAATTATTTGTGCGCTAAGTTTTATTTTGCGATGTGCAAAATAAAACTTAACTTTTCTTTCTAGTATGAGTGGTTACCCTAATGCCAGAGATCACTGCTGAGCAAAAGCCTCAGCCTCTGGCAGAATCATCTTGGGGGGATATGCCATAATCGGCACGCTGGGCAGACGGGTTGGCGATCGCAATAAGATGGTCATAGTACTCAGAAAGAAGCTGCTGCGCGTCCTCTAGTAAATATTTCCTCAGATCGAGTTCTACGCCCCACACGGGATGAGATATGGTGATGATGTTCTGATACTCGCTGCCGTCACCACACAGCAAATCTAATGACTATCTGCGACCAATAGCTTAACTTGCCCACAAGAGCTCAGAAATAAACCACTGAGGTTGAGACCCATCCATAAGCCTATGGATGGATGTCCGTCTAACACTTACGGCACTATGCCCTTGAGTATTAGCGTTCGATTCTCATAACAGTAGCGGGCTCCTCGTGCAACCAACTAACTGCCGAAACGAATTTATGTAGTTTATATACTTGAACTTGGCTTGATACGCTACCGCGTATCTAGATTAGCTGATTAAATTGTTATTGCTCTAATGGTTAGTGACCCTGACTGCTAAGAGGCTGTCTAGCTGCTGAGGTCGTAAGTTCGATTCCCACCCAGGACAAATATTTGTGTGATGAGTACGATTATTTGTTCTGTGTCTGGGTGTAATTTCTCGGGAATATTTATATGGTTTAAGAAAAATATAAGTATGTTTATAAGTTGTCTGGTTGCTATAGTACATGCTCTGCCTAGTTTGGTATCAGTTGTTTATTTAATTATTTATTTATATACTTGAATATACATTGATAATCAAGTCAAAGTTCAACTTCCTTTTATACGTATGTATCTATAATAATAAGTATATGATAATCTAATCCAATAAACGAGTAAAAAATTTTGCATTCAGATATCCCATACTTTCTATAAAATTCCATATTCCCTTTGAATAAAAATCTAAATTCATTTCATACAAGCGAAACGTGACTTCTCTAAATCATGTCTCGAACTCAAAGATGCTTCAACAATTTTATTTTCTTTATTAATCAGCACTCCCCTACAGAGCAATTTCGGGAGTAAAGAGCTCTCTGTCGTGCCAAAGTCAAGAGTCAGGGTGACGAAGAAAAATTGAGAGGGATGTAGGCGGGCTTCATGTGGTGGAGTGACAAGGAAAAACAAATGAATGTCGGTGACGTAAATGATATTGAGGTAGGCGAAGCGGCCATGATTAGAATCATTACTTATGCACAGACGTTTATGCAACGTCTTGGAGTTTCGTCACAAAATTATGGAGTGCGACGTCTATTTTTAACTTGAGGAAGATGGAATAGAGGAGCCTTTGTGAAAATGGGAAAGGCGGGGAAAATAATACATTTTAGCAGTTTATTTTTAGACGTAACGGAAAATATGATTGGAATAAATTCATAAAAAGAATAACTTCATTATTATTAGCATCGTCTTTGCATATAATAATATGACGGGCCGGTTGGCGTGGTTGGTAAATACTTGCCTTTCACGCCGCAGGTCGTGGATTCGATACCCACCCAGGACGGATATTTGTGTGTTTGTCATAAGTATTTATTTATATTAATGAAAAGTAGTATATATAATACTTATATCAGTTATCTGGTTTCCGTAGTACAAGTTATGCTTAGTTTGGGATCAGATGGCCATGTGAATAATGTTTTAGGATATAATTATTATTATATTTTAAAATTTGTTCATTAGGAGGTGACATTTTATATTAATAATGTAATTATAATAGTAAGATTAATACAAAAATCGCGTCTCTAGGGTCTTTGTGTTAAAAGTGGTCAAGAAATGGTTTAAGGGCAGTAAAAAAAAGTAAGTTACATAAATTAAACTTATTTCTGATAGAAAATATTATGATATATGGGAATGTAGTTATAAGTAGTGTGAGTAACATAAGTATGGGGTAACAGTTCACGCTTTTAATACATTGATATAATACTATAGGAATTCCATATGAAATCGTCTTTCATTCAATATCAGCAACAATTAGGGGTTAAACAGGAAACTATATTTAACCCCTAATTATGCACCACTGTACATAAATAATTAGAGGTTAAATATTGTTTCCTGTTCAAACTGAATGAAAGGCAGTTTCACTTTACGCACTAATCTTCAATCTTACAGGAATAAACCTCTAAGCTCATTTATAAACGAAGAAAAATTTATAGGTATATTTTCTCCTAACTTCATTTACAAAATTCCTCCGATTGTGGGGCGATAGTTGCACAAAACGTTACTAAACATCGACCCTCTCTTTCATCTCTACGTTAAAAACAGCCTTGAATCGAGGTTCGTGTCCCTAGGAGATGCTCTCTGACCCATGTTATGTAGTTTGTAGTCGTATTTGCTAGATGCCTTGGATTTCCCCTTCTCCTTTGTCCGGTGATGAAGTGAAAGCCTCCTAGGCTTATTAGAAATGTCATGTCACACTACACTCCAAATTCCTGCCTGCTCAAAATTTTAAAGGGAATTAAATATATGTTCCTTTTTAGGGTTCCGTAGCCAAATGGCAAAAAACGGAACCTTTATAGATTCGTCATGTCTGTCTGTCTGGCTGTCCGTCCGTATGTCACAGCCTCTTTTTTCCGAAACTATAAGAGCTGTGCTGCTGAAACTTGGTAAGTAGGTGTATTCTGTGAACCGCATTAAGATTTTTAAACAAAAATGGAAAAAGAACAATAATTTTGGGGGGGTCGCCACACATAGACCTGAATCTCAAAAAAAATTTTTGATCGTACCCATACATGTGGTATGTTTATGGATAGGTCTTTAAAAATCATATTGAGATTCCTAATATCATTTTTGTCTAAACTGAATAGTTTGCGTGAGAGACACTTCCAAAGTGGTAAAATGAGTTGAAATTAAAAAAATATATGATGTACATTACCATAGAAACTAACAACGAAAATTGGTTTGAATGAGATCTAGCAAGTCGTTTTTTTTTTAATACGTTATAATCCGCAATTTGCTTTCATTTAATCAACTGAAATACTTGCTGCTACGGAACTCTTCATGTGCGAATCGCACTTAGCCGGTTTTTTTAATAACATTTGAAAATGACATCCCACTGCAGATATCATCAAAGTTCTTTAGTTAGCATTCAAATCGGTGGTTTGCAGTTCACCCAAGTGATCTTACTGTCTTTGTAACTTAAGTCACTTGATCATGAAGGAATGAACTTTGTATAACAAGCTCAGCACTTTCAAGCATTATGGAATACAAATTTGCATCTCATCGAAGATGTAGCTATGAGAAAATTTGTTCGTGAAGAATCTTTAATAAAAGAATTCAAGAACAGTATTACTGAACAATGCACGTTGTCTTTAATACTAAACTAGATAGTTTGGATCTATCAAATATAAAATGATTGAGGTAAGAAGTTGTCTAATAACGGGGAACATTTTACTTGGGCATTTATAATTACTGTCAGATCCGTCGGAACTAATGTAGTTACTTAACACTTCATTTGTATTTCTAAAGATCTTGAATATTATTTTAAAAGCCAACACAGACCTGACTATTTTCTGGGCCATATTTCTGAAACCTTTCCTGAAATTATTATTATTCAACTTTTTATTGTACACCATAGAAATAAACGGTACAAGAAACATGCATATTAGACATAGCAGTACAATTGGGGGTCTTATCACTAAAATGTGATCTCTTCCAGACAACCAACTTAGAAAAAGTAGAAAGGACACATTCAAGGATAGTTGCCGGTGTAAAGAGCGTTTCGACAAAATTCCTCCGAACGTAGAGCGATAGTTGCACAAAATAATAATAAAATCGACCTTCTTATACATCTGCATCTCCAGCAACAGCCCTGAATCCAGGTTCGTTTGAGCCTTTAAATTAACGACTGTAGTCTACGTAATAATATCCTGGGACATTATTCACACATAATAATATATTCTGATCCCAAAACAAGCAGATTTTGTAATATGGAAACCAGATAAATGATATACTACATATACCTACTATTTTTTTTTTTGTAAATACATATTTATGTAGATAATTACACCCAGACACAGGACAAACAGATATGTTCATGCACACAAATATCTGTCCTGGGAGGGAATCGAACCCAGGATCTGCAGCGTAAAAAATTAGTATTAACCCGCTTAGATGTGGGCTATTCCTTCAATTGAGATTTCTAAGCGGATAAATTGAGTCTAGTTAAAATATAGAACGGGGGAGTAAGAATCTAAAACAAATTTAGTTTCAGGATGGACTATAAACAGTTCTAGTGAGGTTGTCAATTAATTTACATCAATAGAAATTATTATTATTAACGTTTTTATCGCGATAATTAATAACCGATTAGTGAACTTCCAAATGATGTAATGGAATATGCTAAAACACTTCAATTTCGCAATATATGGACATTGATAATTCATTAAAGTTATTAGTTATTGATATGAGAGAAATGTAGGACTGTAAACTCATCTTTTATTATTTGATTTGTGACAGTTATTGAACTGTTGTGAACCTAGTAGCGGTTACAATGTATTGGCTGTACTGTTCGTGTAGTAGTTCCCACCCAGGACAATTCTTTGTGTGATGAGCACGACCATTTGTTCCGTGTTAAAATGTAATTTATAGAATAGAATACTCTTTATTGTACACCATAAAACACACATGATAAGAAAACACGTTTTTCAGGAACAATAGATGTATATTTAAATCATCAGGATGGCACCATTACAACACTTAGCAAACTTTAACTAAATTAATTCACTTCTGTATTATAATAAATCAATATACACATAACATATAACACTTGTGGACAACCTTTCGGTTCGAGCGCTGGGTAAGAACTGCCGAACTAGGCGACCATTCCAAATGTCATGAACAGGAATGAACTGAATGCATCGGCCACTCCGCTCATTCACCTCTTTTAGGCAGATTATATCCTTTTAATCAATATTAAATTAAATACAAAGCAAAATCATACCTTTTTAAGTAAACAAATCACCAAAAATGTTACCAATTATTTGGAAATCATAACACACATGACAGGAGATATTACACAAACAAGTTGTACAAAGGGCGGTCTTATCGCATAAAGCATTTATCCATTATATGTATGTATTTAGAAATACATATACAAGTGTGTGTATCAGATGTCTGTTTGCCATAGTATAGTATCTGCCTAATTTGGGATCAGATGGCAGTGTGTTAGTTCCACGATATTTAGATTTGTGATGTTGATCCCACATTCGGTGCGCGTTGGGTGACAAAGAAATAGTAAGATGGAAGCTGATAGCTGATAGCGTACTATGGTGTATATAATAATAATAATATTTGGGGACAATGTCACACAGGTCATCCTAGCCCCAAACTAAGCAAACTTGTACTATGGGTTATGCGACGATATACATACTTGTATAGATAGATAAATACTTATATACATAGAAATCATCCATGACTCAGAAACAAATATTGTAATAATATAAAATATAATTTTATTATATGTATGTATATAATATGTATATGGAAATTCTTAGAATTGCTTTACCAGAAAAAAATATTAAACTTAAAATAATCCAGTGCAGATCGTGCAAATCTATTGCACTAATTTTCTATTGTTTACATTTAATTATTTATGTCGGAATTGCTACAATAATTAATAAGCATTTTGAATACCGATTGAATACCATTTTACCGATTCGTTACCCAAGATTGGTAAAAGTATCGATTGCATAACACTGTCCATTTTATTGTTATCATTCCTGTACCAAGAAATTAAACGGGTTAACAATTTGTAAAACACGACAATTATGGAGGCCGTAATCGAAGAAACTCGTGTTGCAGTGCTGCGGACTCGTTAAAGGTTAGCGGAGAGCTAACCCTTAATGAGACTTCAATACTTAGTGTAAGTGGAAATACTGTAATTTACATTAAGAACGTAGTAAAGACCATAGGTGTATCGTACACAATGCTCGTTTCGTCGTATGAAAATATGAGCATTACTTTTTAATTGTTAATTTGGACCGAGTCGAACAGAACGCAGTTAAACATGATGCGGATTGTAACTAAAATTATATACTACTGCCATCAGACTTTGGAAACCATTATTAGTAATTAAACTTATTAATCTTCTTAGTTTTTGTAACGATTGTCATGGAAGGTCAAATGACAAATGTAACCAACGAATTAACACACTCTTCGATGCATGGGGAGTAGAGCAGGCCCGAACAGATGTCAGCTTTACGAAGAAAATGCTTCCGTTGAAGAGGTCAAACCTTTTGATAAGGCAGGGGGAATGCTAATGCATGCCACCCGCAAAAAGTGTCTGCGGGTGGGTATGTCGGACTCGCACCGAGTAAACCTAACCTGCCGTGGACTTCTTCTGGCGCCTGATAGGGGGAGCCCCGGGAACGCGGGTATGCTGCTCCGGTGCCCCTCTTTTGCGCCGTGTCCCAGATGGTTGGGACACGCACCCGGGCAGGACTGTGGGTTGCCCTCCCCATTTGCCGACTCTTGCCAGTACGGCACAGCGACTGCGCCACAAACAGTTCGCTGTCTTCCCGGGGGAAGAGGTCAAACCTGTAACCTTCCATGCAGAATATGGGTAGCTGTATAATTAATACTACTCGGCCAAGTATATTGCTATATAGGGTTGTAGGTAAGTAGTGTTGCTTGTCAAAATATTTATTATAACACGGTACAAATCTTTACGGCACTTTTTTTTACGACTATTTGATTGGCCTGGTGGTCTAGTGGTTAGTGCCCCGACAATTAATCCAGAGTTCGTGGGTTTGATCCCAACCCAGGATAAATCTTTTACGGTTACTTGTTCTGTGTCTGGGAGTAAATTATTTATAATGTGTATGTATTTAGTAATTATTAATTATTTTTTATTATTATTAATATCTCGGGACAATGTCACACAGATCATCCTAGCGCCAAACTAAGCAAAGCTTGTACTGGGTATCAGGCGACGATATACATACTTATATAGATAGACAAATACTTATATACTTACATAGAAAACATCCATGACTCAGAAACAAATATTCGTGCTCATCACACAAATATATTTGCACTTACCTGGATTCAAACCCAGGACCACCAACTTCGTAGGCAGGAGCACTACCAACTAGGCTACGGTGACCGACCGTAATATATAGATGTTAGTTATCTGGTTGCCTTTGTACAGGGTCTGCATAGTTTGGGATCAAATTGTAGTGCGTTAGTTGTCGCAAGATATTTATTTATTATTAATAAATATATTAAATTACATTACAAATATTTATTTATTTATATTGATCGCAGATTACTAAATGGACTTGAATTTTTTTTTCATATCTCTTCAACTTTTAATGGTGAACATTGCCTAGGTACTTACAAATTATAAGACCTTTTTGAAATATTCCGTTTATTATTGAATTTACAAATAAGCAAACACAGTAGTACATGGGGCAACTTATAGTAGGTGGTGACGTGATGCCGATCTTGGGTCACTGATAACCTCTGAAAATTTCGCTGGATTATAATAACATGCTGCGTACCTATTCACTAAAGAAAGAGGTACTTTTCTAATCGAGTTACTATAGCGTAAAACGCCTATCCCTATCATACTTTTTGAAATGTTGGTATTAAAAAAAAAATATTTAGAAATATACTTTAGGTTAATTATTGCTACCTACTCTACTACTAAAATTATGTTGCAATAATGTTAATTTCTAAGGTGTATCATTTGGAGAGACGACATGACGTTTTGCGACTACACCCTAGACTAGTTAATTCCTAGACTGCAATTTGTTGCAGGCTTTACATAAACATTTCATTGGATACTTTGAATTCCTTGTAAATTAAGGTCTTGACTACCTCCAGCAACAAAGACTGCCGAAACTTAGACAGTTTATTGCTCACGCCATCTGCACTCGCCGAAAGTCACGAACATCGGATAATAATTACAAAAAATGGCTGGAAAATTATGAAACAGTGAGCGGCGAAGGGTGCATGAATTATCCATTAGAACGAGGACGGAAGGTACCGCTGGAGCCATAATTCGTAGTCGTTCGTACGGGGTTCCGTACGATATTTATGGTGTAAGATAAGGCCTACAGATGGCGTCTACGGAGTTTTCCCTCCCTTAATACTTGTTGAGTTACGGTTCCCAATTTTCCAGTTTTGCATTTCAGGTACTGTTCAGGCGCCCCTTCTCAATCGTTAGACTGGTTCTGTGAGATATCACTTGAAATAAATGTACCTCTAGTATTGGAATAAGCTTTAAGGAATTTCATCACGGAAGCGGCGTTTTGCACGCATTTAATCTTATCAAATCCAATATCAAAATAATGTTAAATTAAAGAGCTACCTGGCTCGTAAAGATGTCTCATAAGAGAGTGAATTACTTAAGTTATTGCTATGGTGAAACGGTTCACGTGACAATTGCTCGTAACTTCAGTACCGAAGCTTTATTGCCGAAGATTTAACGGTAATGATATTACCGATTTCTTAATGACTAAACCTGTACCTAACCCTAAGTTAATCACCTTTTGTTGTTAATATTGTAACTAATAGTCACTTAAAACCAATACACAATCTAATGATCAAACATAATAACTTAGCGTTGGTCTCGATTCTGGCGTACAATCATTAAACAAATTTTAATATAATGGCGTTTTTATGTGTATTGCGTTTTTGTTTCACTTGTTTCATCATCATTATATCAGCTGAAAGATTACACAGAAGCCTCAGCAAGAATCTCCATAGTGAAATTGTATCCATCATTTGGGGGAATATGCCATAATCACCACGCTCAGCAGATGGGTTGGGGATCACAGTGCGGTGATCATACAGCGATCGCCAACAGAGAGACGCTACTGACCGTTCTCTGGTAAATATTCCCTCGTAATCACTTCTACGCCCCCTACGGAATGAGATCATGATCATTGGCCACGACATCTGGGTAAATGTTTGTTGCAGCGCTAGTGAGGATAAATTTGAACTTACACTACGGTTGCCGCATTGCCGCATATGGCTATAGAGCTCTATAGCCGCGCGGCATTTTTTTACATATCGTTTGCAAGTGAAAGGAGAATCCACAGGAGGTGGTAATTCACGACGTAGACTTTTCTTTTCTTCATCGTGTTTCGTGACACCGATTTTTATATCACGACACCATTCGGGTCTCTTTTCGCCACGCTTTACCCAACCATTGGTATCCGTAGTGATATGCGTCGCCGTCAAACATACAGCTCTCTCGTTTCACTAATTTCGTTAATTTTTATGTAAGCGACCACTTAGTGATGCATCTTGAAAAGTTACTTACGTTTAAAATCCCCTTTCAAACGGTGAATATTAGAGAGAGATGAATTGACATTTCAATAAATTTTGTCTTGTGAAAAACAGAATTGCCACTATTGTCTATAAAGTTTAAGTCGTAAGCAATTATTAAGCCTAGCATTAGTCATGGTGAAAAGAAATGAACTCAGAATTATGACATCGTACGGTGTCGTGACGTCACGCGACGCCTAAGGTGCCTGTTTTTCGGTGATTTATGGGACAATGAGAGGCATGACTAATACCACGCTTAATAGGTGCTTTGTCTATGTTGGTAGGATTGTTTTTATTTAGATTTATTAAGGCATTTGTTACGGGAATTGTAACGTATGAGATAGAGATAGCAGAATTGGTGTTGTTTATTAGCTTAAGCCGGTTTATTATAGTTGTTTACTAGATTCATAAATAACAGCCTTGGTCCCAGTGAGAGCTGTGAACAAAAATAAGTAAAGGCTCGTTTGATAAGGAATATTTACAGTAAACAACTGTTGACGTGGCGTACTAATTTAGTAAAGCGAAAAAAATATATGTTTATATATATATTATATATATACTATAATAAGATTATAGTAAAGGTTTGTTGAAATTTAGGACGTAACCAATATCATTTTTTAAGGTAGATTTAAAATACACCGTAAAGTTTTTGAGCCTATTATTTTACTATCAAGCCTTTTATTACAATACCTCTTTTTAATAATTTAAGTCCAAAAGTATCTAAATATCTAGTTGTAAAACTTTTTCTATGTTTAAATCAACTTTTGAACAAAATACTATGTGGCGAATAACTACTTTTTATAAAAAAAAAACTAAAATACCTTTAGTAATACGAAGTAAAGTAAAAGTAAATATAGTAATTTTCTTTTACCTAAAAGACAACGCCGCACTAAGAAAATAAACACCTGTATTTTTCCAAAGAGTGGAAGGTTGTTTAGTTTTGGCTAAGTACTGGAAGTAGACCAAAAACACAGATACTGAAAAATTCTTGCATTTCTCCATTCAATAAATAGGCTTTCATATATTTCTCCCGCGATTTCTCAGGTAATAGATTATTCATCACATTTCTTGCGTCGTCAAGGTCGTATTATAATTTCTGTTCGACCCGAATTTTATTTCAATAACTTGAAGTTATAGAAATGATGGACTTATGAAGTTCTTTAAAAATTATATTGAGTGCACTTTATAGTTGTTGGACCTTCGGTTGATAAACGAATTTCAAATTACCTCGCATCCACGGCAAGTATTAAATGTATTTTTTTTTGTATTTAATAACCTGATTAAAACTCATTGAACCGTCTTTTGGACTTGGAATTTAGGTTTCTATACTGCACTCATATTATTATGACCTCATGGATATTATTTATATATTAATAGTGGGTGCCATTGGGGCCCTACCAGCTAACTCACTTTTAATAATAAAATTTCTAGTTGGTAGAATAATGTAATAGCTTTGTCCCGTTAGTGGTAACAATGTATGTAAGTTAAATAAATAAATAAAAAAAGTCTCTCTGTTGCTTTTGGCCAAAGAAACCGTAGAAAATGGTCTTTTAACTGACTTCTAAAGAAGGGAGATTTCAAATTAAATATATGTACCTATGTTCGTTGTATTGTATCTCTGTATGTTAGTTACGCGATTTATTCATTTGATTATTTTGATCGGATTTTTTAATGACGCTTTCGGAGTTATCCTACTAATATTATTATAAATGCGAATGTTTGTTACTCCTCCACGCAAAAACGACTGAACGGATTTTGATGAAACTGTAATATTGCTTATATATCCGAACAATATACAGGCTATAATTTATAAAGTTTAACGTGGGTTAAACCGCGGGGCCTGTCCTGGGTGGCGATCGAAACACGCGACACACGACGAGGTCTGACTTAGCAGTTAGGATAACTAACCACTGAACCAAAAGACCAATAACTTACTGCGTTTTACATACATGGAAATAATTTTGGGTCTCCTTAGTAAACTACTTTAATCCGCTACTTCTTTAATCATATAAAAGGGTCCTATATTATCCAACGATAAGAGCCCAAACAGACTTCGCATATCATAGTAAAATGTATATGGTTATTAAACTAATTACACCCATTATAATTAATCCCGGATACAATAAGGATGCAACCCAAAAGTTTTAGTCGGTGAACTAATTTCAAGTTTGACCCGTTTTAAATCCCTTGGGTAGTGAAGGACAGTAATTTGATTGTTAATTAAAATATTCATTTTCCCTAATATTAAGCAAAATTATATGTATGTACTTAATATTATAGACACATCAGTCAAATAATAATAATATCCTGGAACATTATTTACACAACGCCGTGTGATCCCAAACTATATAAGCAGAGCTTGTTGTAATATGGAAACCAGATAACTGATATATGTACTACATATACTACTTTTCTTTTGTAAATACAGACTTATATAGATAATTACACCCAGACTCAGGAGAAACAGACATGTTCACGCACACAAATATCTGTCCTGGGAAGGAATCAAACCCACTACCTGCGGCAAGAAAGGCAAGTGTTTACCAACCTCGCCACATATTGACACTTCGTCAGATTATAATATAATTAAAATTCCCATAGACGAGCTACTATGACAATGTCAAAAGCATTCGACTAGAAACTGCAAACAAGATATTTGGAACTGTTCGCAGTACTTTGAATTCGAGGTAAGATGGCAGCTTGATTTTGATAGATAGCCGCATTAAATTAGACTGAAAGCCGACCGGACCCATTTAGGGTTAAAAGTAGGGAAGAAGAATTAATATTTAGTAACGAAATTACTTGGCGGAGATCCATTACAGACATCATCATTATATCAGCCGAAGGATGTCCACTGCTGGACAATCGCCTCCCCCAGGATCTCAAAATTGCGGGTATTGCGGTCCCTACGACCCTTTGCAAGATCGTCAATATACCCTGCAGGGGGCCGCGGCTTCCGGTTCATCGTCGCCATTCGAGAACCTCTCTGCCACTTCCTATTATAATAGTAGCAATAGTAATCATAACATATATATTACATTAATATATATTATCATTACTGCAGCCGTGGCAGTCATGACAATCAAAATATAAAAATTTGTATGTAGAGTTCATTCCGCTAATTGTTAGTTTAATCAAGCCGGGAGCGCCCGCAAAAAGTAAACACATGCAAGAAGGACAATATAAACGAGCAAGTTATATATGCATGTTGTAACTGTATTTATTAAAGTATCTTGTTTTTGCTAACACTATGGATTAGTGTATTTTTTGGTGACGGCATAGAATATCATCACTCCAACTCATCCCAGTAGAAATCATTCCGAGAGAATACCTACCAGAGAACGGGCAACAGCGTTTTTCTATGAACTATGACCATCATACCGCGATCGCCAACCCGTCTGACAAGCGTTACGATTATGGAATATCCCCACATTCTTTGGGGTGGCTTTTGATCAGCAGTGGACGTAATTTGGCCGACATGATGATGAGGATTATCATGGATTCATGTCTGAAATAAAAGCATTTGAATCTACACATTTTTTATTGGATATACACACATCAACAAAGTCTAGGGATACGTTATTTTGAAATCAAACATGGCTTTATTGTTTAAAACCTATTTAGTTTCCTTAAAAAGTTTATTTACAGATTTAAACCTTGTCTATTCTTTATTCAAAATTTAAAAATTAAAATGAGAAACAAATGAAAACACGCAAAGCACAGCGCAATCTTGAGTTGTATCTAATTTCAAGAAGTTGCATTAAAATTTTTTTTGCGTGTTAATTGAAGAAAACCTGATAAATTGTTTTATTTTCTTTTCTCAATTGGTTGTGTAAGCTTTTTAGCGTCATGCCACGCCATCATTTGAGTCGAGATGAAATGTTACGGGCAGTTGGCATGTTACAAAACGGTGCTATTCAACGCGTCGTTGCTGAGTCTCTGGGCACAAGCCAAAATGTGGTATCCAGGCTGTGGTCACGTTATCGCGCTACTGGAGATGTGGCAGAACGGCACACAGGTAGATATCGTGTTACCACTCAGAGACAGGATCGATTTCTACAAATGACCGCCAGAAGACTACCCAATATCACAGCGATGCAACTAGTGCAAAGGCTCCAGGAGGGTCAGCAGCTGCTGGTGAGCGACCAAACCGTGCGAAGGAGGCTGCATGAAGTTGGTCTTCATGCTCGCAGACCGCTACGAGTCCCAGCGCTGCGACGTGGCAATCGCGGTAGGCGACTTTTATGGGCTCAAGAACATTTGACATGGAGTGATCAACAATGGTCATTGGTGCTGTTCACTGATGAGTCCCGCTATGGATTTCATCCAGATTCGAGACGAACACGCGTTTGGAGAACTCCAGGCAGGGTCAGCCGTCTCCGACATCCACAGGAGGTCCACTCTTACCAAGGCGGGACAATTATGGTGTGGGCAGGAATACGAATCGGCGGACGAACCCAACTCATTTGGATTCAGGGCAGCATGACTGCCCATAGATACCGTGAGGAGGTAGTAGAACGTGTCATTGTCCCGCTCAGGGCCCTAACGGGGCAAGAATTTCAGCTCATGCATGACAATGCACCTTCCCATACAGCGCGGCTGGTGAGGGCCGCCCTTCGAGAACACGATGTTCAGGTATTAGATTGGCCTCCACAGTCGCCAGACTTAAACCCAATTGAACACGCCTGGGACATGTTACAGCGAAGAGCATTGAGGGATTTTCCGCCCAACTTGACAACAGAAGAACAACTTTTCGAACATTTAAAAAGAACTTGGGACTGCATACCCCAGCAAGACATTGACACCTTAATTTTAAGTATGGAAAATCGTTGCCGCTGTGTGATTAATGTTAGAGGAGGAAATACCGATTACTGATTATCAGATTTGGTAAGATTTTTATTCATTTAATTCGATTGAATAATTTTATAAGAATAAAATGTTTTTGTTCACTCAGTAATTTTCTATGGCTTAATTAATTTAAGACTTTTATTAATTAGAAAAACAAAATCGCATCGCGTTGTTAATGTTTAAATATCGGCCATGAAATTATCTTTAATTCTTCCATTTACAGTCATAACAAAATGTTTATAGTTTTCTAGATAATCAATGAAATGTTCAATATCCCTAGATTGTGTTGATGTGTGTATACTCCTCGTTCATAGTTAGTATGGAAACTGTTTTCTTTTGGAAGAAATCAAAGGTTTAGTATATTATACGTAAATTTTACGTATAATATACTAAGATGATTACATGTACAAGCTTTCGACTCGTGTAAGACGAGATGTTTAATTTGCGTTTCCGCTCGTCGTTTCAATATGGCGACGTCTTAAAATTAAGACAGGCGTTAATTAACTGTGTGACTAATGTCGCTTTTGGGTTTTAATTATTCGCTTTTGTTTCAAATGTAGGTAGCTGGGAGATACATTCTTGAAATTAAATTCCTTGCAAAATCTCCTCAACATATTGTACCTACTTTGAAACTTTATTCAAAACAGTCATATGTTTCATTGCAGAGAATATAGTTCCGGGATCGATTAACAGTGCGTTTATTACGTATCTTTTAGAACTCATGGAATCACAAAGTTTGCGGTTTAATTTTTGTTTCAACGATTCACAATATAAACTTGCGATTTAAGAGCAATCAGAGCGCGAATGTAGCTACCAACTGCCTTCTTATACACCATAAAATGGGAGTCAAGAAAAGTACGGTTATCATGATAAATATAAAACTCTCAATGGCATATGGAAGACTGATTGTAATCAGTCAAATGGCAATGATAGAATGAAGCAAATACATATTTCATTCATTCATTCATTAAAAATTATAGAAACCTTTTGGGGGAGGCCTGTGTCCAGCAGTGGACGATATCAGGCTGGTGATTGTCATAATAGCAACAATAGGTAATAGTTAAAATCTTGGCCCTGTTATGACAGATCATTTGAAATCAATCTAGGGTTTGGTAATTCGTTCAGGACTACTATTACTATTCAAACAACAAACTTCACAAAGATTTCTAATCGGTGTAAACTCGCATTTTCGAAGCGATACGATCGCTACGATGGTTTCAAATGTGCGAAGTGAGGCCGTGTAACAAATTCACGGCGCTTTAAACAGACACATAACAAAACAGCGGAATTAGCCGCCCAAGAACCCTCTGACTTTATCTACCGCTATATTTTTAAGTAAATTACAAATAGGTATGGGGCGCACCGTGCCATCAGTTGTGCCGTGCGTGTTATCGGGACGGGGGATCGCGAGCCGGGAACTGTACATATAAAACGATATTGCACCGGACCACAGACTAGCACAACTTAGCTTAACAGGATTGGGGAAAAGCAAATGTTATGAGGTGAAAGGAGCAAAGCTACATCTAAAATGTCGATTTCCTTTATTTATAAACATATATAACACAGACAACTTACAAAACAAACACTATTACATTGAATACATACATCATATAAAATTACGTGCTAAATGTTGCTTCAATTACAAGTCGCCACGGCATGGTAAAAGACAGTTCCTTTTTTTTATTAACTTAAGATTACTACAAATTTTATATAATAACTACTTAGAAACTGACTCGACTGGTAGCAATAGACCATTAGGCATACATAACACAACACGTAAACATGATCGAGACAAGCGGACAATATTGATATATTTTAGATATATATATATATTATGAAACATTGAAAGATGCCATTATGTTGCTTTTAAATATTGTAAGGCTGTTTGAGAAAATATCCTTTACTTACCCTTACATTATACAACACTTACAAATTATCCTTCGAGTGTCTCTGATTAGTAATATTTCATTCTTTTGCACAGGTGTTGCTATAATTATATTTGCATAACATTGAAAAACCTTTTTTTATTATACGAAATTGCTGTGTATCGAATACAGTGAGCAGCATTAATACATTTATTCACTATTATTTATATCTTGAATAAGATGCATATTTATATCCCCTTTTTCTTCCCGAAATACCATTGCCAATATTTCAATAAACTAGAATTCTTTAACCTACTTTAAGTGAATAGTATCTACAGCAAGTAGCAAATTCGAGGCTAACTATATTTATTTTTGAAATAAACAAGGAGGCTGTACTTAAAAGAAAAATAGTTCGCAAACCGCTATTAATACCAAGATATAGACTGAAGATATGTGATAAAAACTGTTATTATATGGCAACAATAATATACAATAGAGTTCCAGAGAGATTCAGAAATCTGACAGAAACTGAATTCATTAAAAAAATGTATGAGTGGCTCTGTGACAAATGTTTTTATTGTATTTCAGATTATCTTCAATTTAACTTTTTTAATAATTTTGACATACTACTTAACTTGACTTTTACGTTATATATATTAATTGATTGACTATATATACACATTTACGTTATTGTTTAGCTAATAAATTATTGTAAAATTGTAAAATTATATAGAAAGTAAAATATTAAGTTATGTATATTGAATTAAAATTATGTGAGATTATGACAAATAATACATGTTACTTACATATATTATGTGTCATACTTCCACTTAAACATTTGCACGACAAATTGTTGAATTTAGTGGAACCGTAATTTAAGACCATCTAAATGTACCTATATTCCTGCAAATAAAGAAATCATTCATTCATTCATTCATATATCAAAGAATTTTTTTACAGTTTTGAAGACGTAATCAATCTCCAATCAATTTGACAAGTCACATTAATCTTGATAATTTATGTCAAAATTGGTAGATTGCATGTTAAATTGTCATGCTGACAAATATAATACAAAGTACTAAGGTCCAGGCAGAGCCGAAAGGCCCTAATATTACCAAATACTATGCTGGTGGTACCGTCTTTTATATTAATTTAGCTGACTGTACGAATTCGATAAAATAACTAGCATTTATACAATATTACCATATTTGATAGTTAAGTCTTAGTTATACATATTTATTAAAAATATCCTAATAGTCCTTTTAGTCACAGTCCTTGGTATTAACAATTCGTTATTGTGCGGCAAATAATAATTGGCAATAGATATAATTAATGTAAAAAATACCAACAGGTTTTTCTCGTTTCTACGAGTAAGTTCAAGGTTTATTCCCTTTAGTCATTAGATAAACAAACGGCTTCTAATTGGCATAACGTGTTTTTCTATTTGGCAAACTTTTAATTATTACCACGTGGTCAACAATTTTGCAAATGTTTGTAGTGTCCACCAATTTTGAAAATATTTGTTGTGGTATTGTTAATTTGGAAAGGTATTATACTAATTGCTGTAACTGTCATCTTTGGTTTTTTGTTTTATGAGAAAGCTTCCACATAAAACTGTACTACGAAATGATTCTCGGCAGATAAACTTTTGTTAAATATAGGGAAAACTAAAGGCGTCAAATTATCATTATTGAAAGTGACTTATATAAAACCAATAAATGCACATAATGCGGAAATAATATATTTAGTCTAATCCACTGTATTTTACCTACCTTAGCTGTATGAAAAAAATTGACAATTGTCACAGGTACAATCTGCTAGATTTGGTATATTTCGTGTGCTTTCATAGCATTTTCTCCTATTACATCTTACTGTGGGGTTAGGCAGCTGATATAGACATGTGAATAAAATCGTTTTAAAATACTTTATTTTGTAAGTAGCGTGAAATTGAGTTGCACTTTCATGAAAATAGGGTAGTGTAATAAATAAAAGTAATGAAATAATAAATAATGTCCCCCTAGCCGAATTCCGGCCGTGGCGGTCAGTCTCCATGGAGAGTAGCCATCTGCGCGGATAATATTATAGTGCACAAGTGTTTGCGCAAACACAGGGAGACTTGCTATTCCATCACTCTCGTGATCCGATGCGAGGAGTTCAGGTACAGGACCGACGGCTTTACATGCGAGTCCGGGAGTATAATTATAGCGCCAACCCCAGACTTCGGGCTGATACTAAGAAATCCTTCTTTTTACAAAAAAAATCGCAAAATCACTTTTAGCCCGACCCGGGATCTGAACCCAGGACTTCGTTATCTGCGGTTGAACTTGCTACCGCTAGACCAACGAGGCAGTAAAGAAATCA
This sequence comes from Pseudoips prasinana, assembly GCA_951640165.1. Taxonomy (NCBI): domain Eukaryota; kingdom Metazoa; phylum Arthropoda; class Insecta; order Lepidoptera; family Nolidae; genus Pseudoips; species Pseudoips prasinana. The sequence goes on from OX621245.1 coordinate 20,424,578, forward strand.
CGCGAATTTGGAGGTCACAAAACTCTAAAGCGAAATATGACGTATAAACTGCCAGACGTCATATATATCGCATTTGGCTTATGATATTCCACTGCCTTTTATAGACTGTGGTACAGTATACTAAGTGGTAGTCGTACTATGTACTAGAAGTGGTCGGAAACGAATTTTTTCGTCTAGTCTCCCCGTAACATTTTCAGGCTTTCCAAGCTGACGGCTTTTCCCTTCCGACAATGATAACGTCGTTAGTGAGGGACTTTGAGCTCCAAAAGACGTGCGATAGTTTGTTGATGGCCTCAAATGTCTAGCTTTATTTTCCTTTCTGTTTGTTTTTGAAGTAGGAAGGTTAAAATAAAGACGACAGTTTTAAGGGGTGACGATATCTTTTACTTATAATGGGCTTCCGTATAAATTTCGACAACGGCAATTAGTCTCTCCTGATGAAGATTAGCCAATATAGATTAAGGTGTATGTGCAAACATAGGTAGACTCCCTATTTCCTAACGCTTATTATCCAATAAAACAGGTCAGTCAATATGCTCGGAGATAACTCAGGTGAAGGATTCACAACTTGATTTGCACTCCAATGAAACAATTATTGAATTGTTTGGATTGGATGGATTAAGTGAACCAAACCCCGTGTCCATATCGCCGGACAGTCTCAACTGGGCCTTTTAAAGCCTGTAGTAGAGGACCCCGCTTAATTTCTTTCAGAAGTCAATATGCTCGGAGAGGAGTCAAGTGAAGGATTCACTACTTTATTTGTTTTCCAACCGATTAAATAATTGCATTAAGTAAACCAAACCCCGTGTATGTGCCTACTTGAGTTTGTTACGTCAGATTGTCCCAACTGTGCCGTGTTAAAACCGGTAGTAAAGGAGCCCGCTTAATTTGTTTCAGGAGTTAATACGCTCGGTGTGAAGGCAGGCAGGCCTCACAACTTTGTTTTCTCTCCGACAAAACTACCCATCGATTAAATAATTGCATGAAGTGAACCAAACCCCTGTATGTGCCTAATTGAGTATGTTTCGCCGGATTGTCTCAGATGAAGGTTTCACAACTTAATTGCTCTCCGACAAAACTACCGATAAAATACTTGCGTTAAGTAAACCTAACCCCGTGTATATCCACAATTGAGTATGTTACGCCGGGCTGTCTTAACTAGGCCGTGTTAAAAACGGTAGTAGAGGACCTAGTTTTTTTATGTTTCAGGAGTCAATACTCTCAGAGATATTTGCTCTCCGACGAAACAACGGATATAATACTTGGATTTAGTAAACCAAACGCCGTGTATATGCCCACTTGAGTCTGTTTCACCGGATAGTCTCAACTCAGCCGTGTTGAAAACGGGAGAAACGTGCTGAATTTGTTTCAGAAGTCAATACGTTTGGAAAGTGGTCAGGTGCAGGACTCACAACTTCCCGATTAATCTCTCTCTCTGACGAATCAACCACCAACTTCCCGAGTACTGGCTATTACTAATAAATTTTCACCAACAATTCCTTATTGCTCGACTCGTGATTCGAACTGAAACCCCGTTATTTGAATTTGAACATGCCACCGCAAGACCCACGAGGCAGTATAATGTCTTGGTAAGTAATCCTTCTGTTGCGGCTTTATACCGACTTGTTACATTACAAGACAAACGTTTACAATAACAATAACATTAAAAGACGTCTTCCACGTGCCAGCCATTGTAAAGATAAACGTTTTCAATAAAAAATATACTTTTTGCAAACAAAGAGCGAATGGTCCATTGCAAAGCGATAATGTTAGGCACTCACGACACAAAAGGTGGAAAACAAAAAGGCTTCGGTACGCCTCTTTGTGTTGAATCGTTAACTGCTTTTTCCTATTGAGAGCAAAAGAAATAAAAATCAAATGCGACCGCTTTCCCCGATCGAGTGTTTGTTTGTCTTGTTCTGTTTGTTCTGAGGCAAACCAACTGCTGTTGGCACAAAACGGATCCACCGAATGTATGCCCTCATACAAAGCCGGGTGGTCTTTATCATTTTCAACGTAAACACTCCGCTCAAACACTATATAATATTATACTAAATTTAAAATCAACAGCGGGCTCGAAAATCTTAAACGAAGATTTATTTTCTACTTAAAAGTCAATTTGGATGTTTTGAAAAACGTTTATTCGTATTTATCTTGTTGTATGATGATATTAAAATGATTGTTTACCATACAAGTTGTCTGATAGCTTTCTATTTTATTAGTTGATCGGTATTCTTAAGCATGTGTAATTTTGCGTAATGTTTTTTTCCGTCGATAGGTACTTGTTCTACCGGTCAGATGCGGATGCTTCAACTGTCTGTAAGCCATCGCTTTGAAGTAGTGTACAAAGCTGGACTATCAAACGATTGCGCACACATCAAATAAATCACAAACTTAACGAGTTTCTGGCAAACATTTGTGGACGGAACCAACATTTCGATTATTTTACAAATACTTGGCGTGTAATGGTCCATGGGAGCTCTGTTTACTATTTTACGGTACCTACATTAGAATAGATAGAGGATTGTTGAGCAACTCTACAAGTATTAGTCTAGCGGTACGCGTGAACTGAGCGTAATGTTGTGACAATATGGTAAGGCTGCCGTTCCACCAGAGATGCGTGGGGATACGGGATTTATGGTCAGGTATTTATTGTACCACTGAGTAGGCAAACAAGCATACGGCCTACCTGATGGTAAATGGTTACCGTAGTCTACCACGCTTGAAACACACATGACATTACTTACGCTTTGCCGTCCTTTCCTCTTTACTTGAAGAGCTTTGTTGACCACAACATTAGCAGAATAGTGGTATTTTTACCTGGTTGTATGTTTATTCAAATAGTAATTAGTTTTGCTGTGTGGCTGATGGAGATGAATATTACCTCACATCTCATCTCGTGGGGATTGCATGAAAGTCGTCCCAAGAGAATATCCAAAAAAAAAATGCCAGCAGTGTCTCTATACGTACTTTGACCATCCTACTGCTATCGCCAACCCGTAATCTACGGTTAAAGATTCTTTATTTTCTCTTAAGAATATATACATTCGCTTACAGAGAAATTAAATAATACTTAATATAGGACGCCAAGCGTGGCTACTTACCAATACTAAACAAAACTAAAACACTAAACTATACAGTACAAATAGACATCTAAACAATTTTACAAATAACACAATTAACAAATACACAAATTCCATCCATCCATGCCGATTATAATTTCATTTTTTTGTTGTGTTGCGGTGGGTAGATATGAACGTAGCGCACACAATCTAAGCGTGGTGAGTATAGTATATCCCCAAATACACACTCATTTTAGGGACCTTTGAGGGGGCCTTTGCTGTGGACGTCATGCGGTCTGCCGACTTCATTATTTTATCAGCATGATGATGTAGATTAGCAACCTTACATATTTTTAATTGAAAACTAGTGCAATATGTACTCCTTCGTATACTGCTTGGTTATCTTACACATATCGCTAATGGAAAAGTAGCCTAATACACCTCTAAAATATGCTTATAAATATTGTAGTCAATAATAGTAGCGGCTGAATGCATGGTAAGGCAATTGGTGTTTCTCGTTTTTATTTTACGGTACAGTTGACACTCCCTCAGTGGAAACACTCTGAAATGAAAATCGGCCGTAAAGCCTACGTAATAAAAACGCTGTCTAAATGAAAGTGTACGCACCGACATGACATCAACTTCACTATTTTATTGAACGATGACATGCAAAATGAATCGCTTTTATGCTTTAAACACTGCGCATTAAATCAGAGATAAGTTCTTTAGTAATTCAAAAGCTCATGAGTTGTTTAGCTCGGCGCTATTACTGCGATGTTTCGTGTCAGGTACAATGAAGGGGGCAGGTTGTTCCACAGGGGTCTAGCGGGACCTTAGAGACGACGGCGCCCCGCTGCGACGGTGAAGCGAAACTTGCAAGCCGATATTAACCATCGTTATTACTCGATGATGTATTGATGTATTAACTCATTAAAATTCAAACCAGTTTAGGAGTTAAAGGTTAAAGAGTTGGTAAAAAACGTACTTACTTTCATTCCCCGCTGCGTCAAAGGAATCAAATGAAGCGTGAAGTTTTAATAAGAAAGGATTTACGAGTGTGGTAATTTACTATTGTATGAAAATGAAGATTTCGATGTAACGTTTGTTTAGTAGATACGCAGCACACGCTAAGCGATTATACGATTATACCTGGTAATTCTCGGAACAGGCGAGCACGACTAATAAGACTTGTATCTTGTTAAGCGCAGGGTTATCTAAGAAATGGTTAATTTCGTGAGGTAAGCCAGCTTCTGTTTCAAGTTTTAAGCTTTTAACGCGATTAAACTTAAATTTACTGAGGAGATAACTACATTTAAAGAGATTCCTTATTAGGGATTATTAACGTACTCTTGGTCATGAATATATTTTGTTTTGCAACTAAGTAAGTAGTTCTAGGGATCAAATTCGTGTCTCCACTATCTGTGCGGAGTTAAATACGACTTCTCATATGCGTTCATCAGTACACCTAGCATATTATCGGTCAAAGGTCAACGGGTAGATAAAGTCTTTGGCATAAAACCGCCTCTGTTCAGATCTTGTACTAAAATTATAATAAGAATATATAAATAAAGACACAAAAAGTGTATGTGTGAAACACAGGTTCTGTCTCTGGGCCCCTAGTCTCATAATCGAATGGGATAGATATATTTTACCAGCGTAAAATGTAAGTAATGCCAATGTCAGTTCTGCGCCTAACCTTTCTTCAGTCAAAAGATGCTGGAGCACTACCAACATAACAGTTAAAGATCCATTTATACTTTGGGCAGACCAGGGAGTCTAACCTAATTATACACAGTTTGACAGAAAATGGAGTAGACCTCACAGTAGAAGAAGTGAAGAATAAAGACCCAATGATCGTACTCAGAAACGTCCTCACAGTAAATACTGACGACGACGTCCTAAAATCTCTGAGAAATCAGAGCAAGGAGATTCTTCACGGACTTAGCGACGAGGAAAACCGGATGGAGATTAGATATAGGAGAAGAGCCAGGAACCCCCTTTGCGGAAACGTGATAATAAACGTGTCACCAATCATATGGCAAAGAATCACGGCCAGAGGCCACGTCCACATAGACCTCCAAAAAATCAGAACCGAGGATCAATCACCCCTTGAACAGTGCACACGGTGCCTCGGATACGGACACAGCAGAAAGTTTTGCCAAGAAGCAGCAGACATATGTAGCCATTGTGGGGGCACCCACCTAAAGGTGGACTGTGCGGCGTGGGAAGCAGGAGAAGCGACTACGTGCAAAACTGCAAGAAGGCAAATCTGATGCATACAGACCACAATGCATTCAGTACCGAATGCCCAATCCGTTTCAAGTGGGACCAAATAGCACGATCGACCGTAGCATATTGCTAAAGGCCCCCAGGGCGCTAAAACTGTATACAACTTTGCACAGGCGAACCTCCAACGTAAGAAACTGGCCACAAACGAGCTGCTGATAGAGGCAGAGAAGCGCGGAATTAGCGTAGCGCTCCTGCAGGAACCATATGTAGGCTCCATGAAAACAATGAAGAACGAGGGGGGAGTAGTGCGGATCTTCCAAGACACTGGTATAGGAGAAGGGAATGTTAAGGCAGCAATAGCCGTATTCAATAAAGATCTTAACATAATACAGTACCCAAAACTCACCACTAAAAACATCGTCGTGGTGGGAATCCAAACCAGTACATAGGAGATCACACTCATCTCTTTCTACTTCGAATCGGACCAACCAATCGGACCTAGACCAACTAAGACTGATAGCAGCGGAAAATGGCTCAAAACCACTTATAGTTGGAGGGGACGTCAATGCAAAGAGCACCTGGTGGGGGAGCTCTACGGTCGACCACAGAGGCGAAGAGGCGTGCAGGACACTCGGGGAGCTCGGGCTGCATATTCTTAACGTAGGGGAAATTCCAACCTTCGACACAGTAAGAGGGGGACAGCGATACAGCAGCCACGTCGATGTAACTGCATGCTCAACAAACATCCTAGATCTGGTAGAAAGTTGGGAAGTGGACGAAGGCCTCACGAGTTCCGACCACAATGGTATAACTTTTAAGGTGAGGAAAGGTCAAAAGGAATAAGAATAGAAAGAACGACAAGAATCTACAACACAAAGAAGGCAAATTGGACCAAATTTCATGAGAAACTAAGTCAATTAGACCTTGAAAACGAAATAACAAAGATAAAGATCGAAAACATAACTACAGTAGAACAAATAGACACACAAACAGAAACATTTACAAAAGCAATAAGCGAAGCATTCAAGTCGTCAATGCCAATAAAAAACACAAAAGAGAAACTTACCGTACCGTGGTGGTCGGAGGAACTCACCGCTCTGAAGAAACAAGTAGCCACGAGGAAGCGGAGAATAAGGTGCGCTGCCCCTGTCCGAAGGCCAGCAGTCGTCGAAGAGTACCTGAAAAAGAAAAAAGAATACGAAATAGAAGCAGCTCGAGCTCAAACCGAGAGCTGGAAAACCTTTTGCTGTAAGCAGGACAGGGAGGGAGTGTGGGAAGGGATTTATAGGGTCATTGGGAGAACCACAAAAAGGGAAGAGGACTTGTTAATGATAGAAAACGGCGAGGTGCTCGACACAAAAGGCTCTGTAAGATTAATAGCTGAGACCTTTTATCCGGAGGATGACCTCCTAGCTGATAATGAACACCACAGTCATATGAGGAGCCAAAGAGGCCAATGATGTAACAGCGATCAGCACTTTAGACCCCCCATTTACAATGTCGGAATTAATGTCATCCTGCGACTCATTCTGTTGAATGCTAATGCTGCAAAAAAGCTCCAGGAGTGGATGGCCTCACAGCCGATGTATGCAGCCGCGCCATAAACAGCGTACCTGAAACATTCCTTGCTCTAGTGAACTAATGCCTGAAACTCGGCTATTTTCCTATGAACTGGAAAGAGGCTACGGTGGTGATACTACGGAAACCGGGAAAAACCGATTACGCCACCCCTAAAGCTCATAGGCCAATTGGATTACTGCCAGTACTGGGGAAAATATTTGAGAAGATGTTGGTGGCTCGCCTCAGGTTTCATATGGTGCCTAAACTGAGTATCAACCAATACGGGTTTATGCCACAAAGAAGCACCGAGGACTCTCTCTATACTCTCATGCAGCACGTTAGAAGTAAGCTCAAACAGAAGAAAATAGTTGCACTAATTTCGCTAGATATAGAGGGAGCCTTCGACAGTGCATGGTGGCCCGCAATAAAGGTTCGATTGGCAGAAGAGAAGTGCCCATTGAACCTGAGGAGAGTCATGGACAGCAGCTACTTGAGCGACAGGAAGGTCAGGTTCAGGTACGCAGGCGAAGAATTCACAAAATGCACCAACAAAGGTTGCGTACAGGGCTCAATAAGTGGCCCAATACTGTGGAATCTCTTGTTGGACCCACTCCTTAAACGCTTGGAGGAGGAAAGGGTCTATGCCCAAGCATTTGCTGACGACGTGGTGCTCGTCTTCGATGGTGACAAGTCGGGAGACATAGAGCCACTGGCCAACGGTGCCCTCGAGCATATTCGGGCGTGGGGTGTCGAAAACAAATTAAAATTTGCGCCCCAAAAAACCAAAGCTATGATCATTACCAAAAAATTAAAACACGACACTTCACGGCTGCGTATGGGCGGGGTCGACATACTGATGTCCAAAGAGATAAAAATCTTGGGCGTCACCATCGATGACGGGCTGACCTTCAACAGCCATGTCACCAACGTCTGCAAGAAGGCAATAGCCATATATAAACAGCTGAGTAGGGCGGCCAAAGTAAGCTGGGGATTAAACGCAGACGTTACTAAAATTATTTATGTCGCCACAGTGGAGCCCGTGATCCTGTATGCCGCAAGTGCATGGACCCCGGCCGTAAACAAGAAAGGAATTATAAAGCAGTTGGGCGTTGTGCAACGCGGAATAGCACAAAAAATGTGCAGAGCCTACCGAACAGTCTCTCTAAACTCAGTACTCTTACTGGCAGGGGTTCTCCCCCTGGACCTGAGAGTGAAAGAGGCGGCAGCACTTTATGAGGCAAAACGAAAAAGTAAAAAAAAGTACCACTGCCAATATTTAAAGACAGAGAGATAGAGCGGATGACCTCTGCACAAGAAACCCCACATCCTGCCATGCGAATAAGCCTGGAGCTCGGGAGTCTGGTCGATCAGGAGCAAGTTAACGCCAACGCTGATCCGGATGTTAGAATCGTCACAGACGGGAGCAAGATTGGGGGGCGGGTCGGTGCTGCACTGTCCGTGTGGAACAGTGAGACCGAAACATGCACCCTCAAGTTGGTGTTACCGGAATACTGCACAGTCTACCAGGCAGAGTTCCTAGCAATAACCAGGGCAACAAAATTTATCCGCAAAAGCTCGGCGTCCACTTTTGGTGTCTACAACGACTCTATGGCAGCTCTCTTAACAGTGAAAAACCACATTTGCCTTCATCCCCTGGCTGTAGAAGCAAGAGAAAACTTAACAGCGGTTTCTCTCCAGGACAAGGTAGTCAACTTGTTCTGGATTAAAGCTTACGCTGGACTTGAGGGCAACGAAAGAGCGGATCAGCTGGCAAAAGAAGCTGCCATATTGGCAAACAGGAAACATGACTACGACCTGTATCCTGTCTCCTTCATCAAGCGTCACATTCGTACGGCGACGATTGATCAATGGAGCAGAAGATATGAAGTCAGAACAACAGCGTCAGGCACCAAAATGTTTTTCCCAGACGCGGCAGCGGCATACAGGACCATCAGGAAAATAAACATAACCGCAACTATCACCCAGATATTGACAGGACACGGTGGGTTCTCCGAATACTTACACAGATTTAAGTGTAAGGAGAACCCATCGTGTATATGTGATCCAAACTTTGAAGAATCCGTTCCACATCTACTCTTGAAATGCCCTGTATACGCAAAGGAAAGGTACAATGTTGAACAGGAGATTGACGAAGTTTTAACAAAGGATAGCGTGGGGCGGATAATGACCGGAAAAAACAGGAACATTTTTCTAAATTATTGCTCGAAAATAGCTAAATTCGTAATTGAAAGGAACAAGACGAACAGGTAAATTATGCTAGTCCCTATATTTGAATATATAATAGGTTGGCATATAAACATGGAGTGAGAGTTAAGACTGGGCTTATCATAAACTTTAAAGTGTAAAATTGTAGAAATCAAGTTAAAATTAAGTTATATTAATTATTATAAGATAACTAATACATTAATCTTATTTGAAATAAGTTTATACTGTATTACAATATAGATATATATAAAAGAAAACTACATTTAGATAAGTAAGCAATATGTAAATAAAAATGAAACCCTGTTCATTATTTACCCCAAAACATCCCAATATAAGTAAGAAAAATAAAGAAATAAATATAACAATAGAATAGCAAGAATAGGAATATTCCTATTCTTGCTATTCTATTCATTCTTTATGGGTGGGACTCCCATCTATATATATAGATGGGAGTCCCACCCATAAAGAATGAATGATGACGAATGCCAGAAAGAAACAGTATGCGGAATGACAGTACGAGAGGAAAACAAGCGAGAACTGGTATGAAAATGGTAGACCAAGCATAGACTCCGATTATGTCGGGGAAAGAGATTTATAATATATAAAAAAAAAAAACGCTAAATGTAAATTTCCCATTGCATTTTATTGTTATAGATATGTAGAACCTTGAAATTTTCATGTTTTATGTAGTATTCGTGGTTGTAAGTAAGATAGTATTTTTTTATTCGATTGATCAAGGGTTTACAGACCTCTCCAATATGTACCATCATCAAGCGAAAAACGTCCACTGCTGAACAAAGACCTTCTCAAGGATCTCCACAATGAAATTATGTCTATCAATTGGAGGATATGCCATAATCGCGAACGCTGCTTTTTTATTTTAACATGCCGTTTACTATTACAGCTTAGGGGGCTTTCACTGCTTCATCAGACTATAGACGTGAGCGTGGGTTCAAGCCGCCTAACGAATAAAACTATCAAATAAGTACCCCGGTCGGAAGGCACCCTGATGATGGAGCCAAGTCTCCAGTATGTCGAACCCTAGATATGCTAAACGCCCTCCTGATTGCCTATCCTGAATGCGATGTGTTTGCCGGTAGATGGACAGACATTAGGCGAATATGTTTGGTTTTCTGCGAAAGAAAGTATGCAAGGATGTCGAGTATATTGTATTGAAATTTATATGTAACCCTAAAAATAAGTAATGTAATTGTTTCTATGTTAATTAATGTAATTGGTTATTAACCGTTTTATTTAACTATAAATAAATAAATAAATGATACTGACGGGGAACATCAGAGGCTAATTTCTTTTTCCATGCTTTTTGTGCAACTGTCGCAACGTTATTATGTGAATATTACGGCGTCGCGTCCGATTGAGGGGGGCATTTCATCGCAACGAATGCAAACAAAGGGTCAAAGGGGTCGGGGCCGCGGTCGTACTCTCCTCTTAATTGTCTTGACTTGCTTTAAAGTGAACTCGTCGTCCAGATCGTCCAATCTGTTCCTTTCAAAAACAAATAGTAGAGCTTCTGACTGAATTTCGGCTATAGCGATCACTTTTAACACATAAAAGCCAACTACATATAACTATATAAACTACATATAACAGGATGTATCTGTTATGTGTAGTTTACATATAGGTACCGTGACCAAACTTCAATTTTTTATGTAGATAGTTACAATCCCAAAACAAGGCAGCAATCGACTAAGTTCTTTCTAGGTGAGCAGAAACTAACAAAAGTATATGCGTGGTGGTACAACGGTACAATCTCAATTTCCTCACTCTGATTGACACCATCTAGATGAGATTAGGCACTTGCACAGTTTAACGTGTTCTTTGAAGCACGTGAGTAAAACGCCGCCAATTTACAGACTCAGGGTTGCTTTTGGATGTTTTTCTTGCCGAAAAATCCCAAAAATATTTTTTTGTTGTAAACCATCCTGGGTTCATGGTTATCTGCGGTTAAAGACGCTATCGCTAGTCATGTATGCTAGTCAAATAATAAGTTATAATTAAATATTGATAGACAACAACAAAAAGTCAACACAAAGGTAAAAAAAGTCTGTCTGTATAGATTTTACACTCGATACGCCAGATATGCCGCAATGGATCTGCCGTCAAAACTTCAATCCAACATAAAAATACTGTACAAAAACATGACAGTGCCCCTGATTCCATGCCATATGAACAAAACCAATTTTAGTATCATTGCATTTCTTTCTAATATAGTCCTTATGAAAGGGACGGAGCATCTTTAGCCTTGAAATTTTAGTTTTAGCGTGAAATCTACATATATAAAATGAATGTTTGTCTGTATGTCCTTAATATAATCGTAAAGTATGCATTTGATCATGTGATGATCTTCAGCATAGTGTTGTGCATTCGCTCACGAATGTTTCTGAGTTATTACGACCGATATTCGACAGATGGCGCCACTAACATTCCATTTTTTTATAAATTTGGTTGCTTAGCAACGCGCTGTCAGGGTAGCTCGTACTGAATAAAAATAAGTCACGTGATAAATTATGTAACCGATATAAGTATATTAAGTGCGCAGATTTAGTAGTTGGGTGTTTTTATGTATACCCTCTTCTTTTCATATAAAGTATATTAGAGGGAAAGAGATGTTAAGAAATTTAAATTAGTGGTGTAGAAATAGAATCACCCACATTCTTTACTTTTAATGAAAAGATATCAAGTTTAATTGGGTAATGTCCTCTTGAGTGAATACTCAACGCCACGGCGACCAGTCTCAATGGAGTATAGCCATCGGTACGGGATATATTATAGTGAACAAGCGTGTGTGAAAACACACTGTCACTTCCTATTCCATCACTCTCTGATCCGAAAGGACAACTAGCGACATGACCGGAAAGAGATTAGGTACAGGACCGAGCTTTCGGAGCTTTCGGAGGCATGGGTGTGTAATACCGACACCTCTCAGACTTGGGGCGATATCTATTGAGAAATTTTCTTAAATTCTAAACCTTTTTTTTGGCCGACCCGGGATTGAACCCATGGTTTCATTATCTGTGGTTGAACTCGCTACCGTTAGACCACCGCGACAGTTATTCAGTATGGTAACCTACCTATCATACAAGTAGATATATGTATTAAACTCACAAAGTCAAATTATTTATTACTTTGTTGACTTGTAAAAACCCAATTCAACAACAACTTGAGTCTATTTTCTTCACTAACTTCGTCATGTCGCTGTATTGACGTAAAAAGATATATCCAAGTCCTACTTATCACTTGTTCTTTAGCAAAAGAGTGACACAAACAAGACTGTTGAGCTCTTAACTATGTCGTCTTTGGCGTTAAGTAGTGTTTATGAGAGCAAGCCTCTGTTGGTGATAAACCGGAGTAAAATGAGATCAGTATATAAATAACACCTTCATATAGTGACGCTGCTTAACATGGTGACAACAAAGCACCTTATTGCACTAGAAATAAGGATACTATTTGCATAACATTTTAACCATTGAAATGCTGATGTTCATAAAGATTGTGATCACACTGATCCGAATAGACTCCTTTTGTACTTACTAGGGTTTACGACATTACGCCTATAAAATCTGATATTTACTTTCCGCCCTTTTTAAATGTCCTTTACATCTATTTTTACGCTGATACCTGCTTGGTAGGTATATAATGTTTATCTGTATAATATTTTATGGCAGGAGATGCCGTGATGCAATCCTGCTAAGTGGTTCTACGTAATAATGCCAATAAAACATTTTTAGATATTATATACTGGAAAAATGACAACACAAGTGGGTATCTATTTGATGTATTGAGGAAAATCCATACAGTTGAACTAGAAATACAAGCTCTTTAATTTTTTTTTTGCACAGTGTATTGTCACTAAATATTATAAATGCGAAAGTAACTCTGTCTTTCTGTGTATTTGGCACACAGATAGTCTAGCGCCTGAGAACGGCATAGTCAACTTTTTAATGCGGAAAAAGGGTTAGAAGGGGTTAAAAGTGGGGATGAAAAGTTGTATGATTATTTTTAGACCTGGAAGCCTGAAACTTATTTTTTAGGCTGTTAATTCGATATAAATAAATATGACATTCAAAGTTTGTAAAAGTTTTACCCTCAAGGGTGTAAAATAACAAGGCACAGGGGATGAAAGTTTGTATGAAATTATGTATAATGTATATGAAAGGTTTATGTGAATGTTTTATAAGTTTGCGACAAAAGATAAAATATAAGAAATATTCTGGTGTAACATTTACGGCGTTATTCCAAAATGTGCGGATGAAGTCGCGCTTACAGCTAGTATTTTATAAACATATGTGCTTGTTAAATATATTTTTGCGATTACTTTCTACTGAAACGTACAGATGCCAGCACATCCAGCTACCCCAATGTGTAACATTTCATTTATCGATTTTTTTACTTTATTACAAAATTATAAGGTTCATTTTTTATTGGAGTAATTTGACAGATAAGGGAAGCTTCATGTGCTGGCGTCTGTACCTACTACTACGCGACTTATAAATAGGTACACGGTATTTGGATAAACACCAAATATCTAAAACGAGGCAAAATATTTATTTGAGGCCCTTTTAGTGAAGATATGGAAGTCGAAAAAACCTTTTTTTAACAGATAAGGTATTCTTCTAACTATACTAGATATTTACGGTAACATTAGAATATCCAGGATAGTTAGAAGAATAATATAGTCTAATAGCAGTCATTAGTTGAATACTGGTAGTTAGCCGAAACAGGTCAAGCTGGGTGTCACCACCAGAAATGGTGAAATGGTTAAGGGAAAGAAAGTTTTCACACCGGAGGTCGTGGGTTCGATTCCCACCCACAGATATTTATGTACATGAACTAGTGTTTGTCTTGAGTCTGGGTGTAATTTATCTATATTAGTATGCATTTACAAGAAAAAAATAGTATATGTAGTATGTCAGTTATCTGGTTTTCATAGTACAAGCTCTGCTTAGTTTGGTATCAGATGGCCGTGTGTAAATAATGTCCCAGGGTATTATAATGTTTGTAAAGTGCAGAGACAGACACAGAGGTGCATTTCCCTAGTGCGATCGTCGCATTTTAAAAACGAAAGGTATAAATAAAAAGGAAAAAAATTAAAAATAACGAGTACACTTAACAATTACTCAGCGAAGTCTAGACTGTTGATTAAAGTCCTATTGATAAAAATCTAACAATGAATGAGCTAAATGAGCTCCGCTGGTAGGGAATCATATCAATAAGTCATCTGCAAATTAAAAATATAGGCTAGGGGCGAGTCGCGTGCGCTCGATTAGCCTTAAATACCAATGTATTGTCTATGTACTATAATGTATTGACAATACATTGGTGTTTAAAAGTTGAGTAAAAGTTTAACTCTTACATTTATTAACCTTATTTACTCCTGAGCCATAACATTAGCCTAACCTTATACAGAGTGTTTTAAACATGATCGACATCATGTTTTGAGAGATTGGTGATGACATTCTCTACAAGTAGTTTGTTTGATTTATCATTTTTATATCAGCTTTGTAATTAATTTGGGTGTTCTGAACATGGACTGACACAGTTATGTAAGAGGTAGTGTAGTATGTAAGAGATGTGGTAGTTATTATGCGCACAGCGCAAGAGCGGAAATTGTGGAGATCTTTGGTCGAAGCCTTTGTCCAGACGTGGGCGTCCTTCGGCTGATATGATAATGATGATGAAGTTTAATATTCCAAGGAGATTTTTTTATGCGGGGTTCCTACCTGACACCAAAAGAAATAACATGACAATGATTTTTTAAATATTTATACCTCTCTGATACGGATCTATAAACACATTCCAATACACGCTTCGTTAAAACATACTAAAAGTAGATTAATAGAAATAAAAAAGGTATTTTAACAACAAAGAGCTCTGTAAGCTTAGAATACAATAAAATAATATGAATATAAATCTATCAATTTTGGTAAGCAATTTTGTAGATAAGACTTTGCGAGGTCCTTCCACTACAGCTATTGCGAGGAGAATTTTATTTTATACTTATCGGAGATACGATGACAGCACTTATACCTTCACTGGCTTTTAATTCGTTTTGTTTTGTACAATTAGAATCCTAGGATATTGTTGATACATACAAGACAAAAATAAAAATCGTAAACTGAAAGCAAAAGAAGACGAAAAAAGCAAGCCCGGAGTTTCTTTGTGGCTTTCTTCTCCGGGTCGTCCACCTAGGCAGCTAGAGAAAGCCGCAGGCTAGCTAGGGTAGGTTCCTCAGCGGCGAGGATCGCTTTGGCCCATTAATGCGTGATCGGTGATCCCGTGCATGTGATCACACCCTCACTTAGAATTTCGTCTTTTGCTTTAGTCTTCAATTCTTTAATTTTAATGTAGTAGAACTAAATTTCAAAATAATAGATTAGTACATTGTTATTTATTTAAGGATTTCAGAAAATATATGCGATAAAACAAACCGCACGGACTGACAGATTAATAATTTTTTTTTGTAACTTTTTACTATCCACTTTGTTTATGTGTACTGCATTGTGACCTTGACAAGTACAAGTGTATGTTAATACCCAAGTGCTGAATAAATATTTCATTTCATTTCATTTCATATAAAATCTGGACACTTGTACGTGTTATAAAAATTATGTTGATCAATTTATTCCGTCGATGTTTGATGTTAAGGAGATGTTTAAAATACGAGATCTCCTAAATTAAAAGTATTCAACCAATGCTCCTATCTACACCATGTCGAATAAGGATAATGACAACATACATGTTTACATTCTAAGAAATCTTAAATCAACCATCTGCCAGAAATAAAATGGAATAATTAAATATGTAGACCATCACGGCACTTAGACACAACGATTTATAAAATGATAAACAGGACTTACCGTCGTATTTGTATTGTTATTTAGTATGCAAAGAAAACAACTATATGAGGGAAGAAATCATGTGTTCAGATCTCATACTATAATGTATTTGTTATTCTAGTACATTTTCTTATTCAATTTATAAACGTTGTTGGACTTTGAGCTGTTGTAGTATTCATTTGGATTCTGAATTATTTAATTTGGTTTTATTTCAATGCGAATTAAGATTTTACTTATTTATAACGATACGTAAGACCGAAAGGCATATAGAGGTAAATTTTGATTAAAACATGAAAATTTAATTTCACTTTGTTTGTATAATACCAGAATATTCTTGATATTATATTTCATTTATTAAAGATATAAAAATATAATTATGTCTGTTTTAACAGATAAAATACTCAGAGCCAAGTTAAACTTCATACTAGAAAGTATATATAGGTACAGATGTCAGCACATCAAGCTACCCCAATCTGTCAAATTTCCCCCATTTAAAGTGAACCTTATGCTTTTATGATAAAGTTGAAAATCTATAAAATAAATTTGACAGATTGAGGTAGCTGGATGTGCTGGCGTCTGTCCCATTACTCCGTATTCATTCATGATTCGGACGCTGCGCTGGTGATCTCGATGCGTTCACGGCCGTACTCTCGGCTGGCGAGTACGATAGTCAGACGAGTCAGAGAGTACCATTTTTAAATAGAGGTGATGTTCATGAACATGAACCTATTTGGATGAATCGAGATCCAGGTTCCATACCGATAAATTGGTTTTAGTAAGTTCCATTATAAGCCTATATCCTATTTAAATATGCAATATTTTTATTATCAGTAGGTATATTGGTTTAGACGTGTAAACGTTTTGAATCTAATGAAAGATCTTATCTTTTAACTGTATTTCTATGTCAACTCTTCTTGTAAAATAAACACAAAAAATCTTTGAGAGAAAAATATGAGAGAAAGAAAGAAAAAATTGTTTAAATATATTTTTTATTGTTATTTTATATTAAAAGGGATGATGCTAGTCCTCGTTTTATCTATAATGAATAAGATTTTCAATGCTAAATGAAAATTTTTGGGCAACTTGGTTACCCAGGTACCACAATATTAATCTTACAAAGATAAGCTGAAGAAAATGACGACATCAATATTAGATTACAACAAGCTTAATTGGAAAAAGATGGCCTTTTTTCTTAATTAGCGCCTTGAATGAAATTTCCTTCATCAAAGCGGTATTAGCTGTGAAACTTTGGGCATTAATGCAAAGTAACGACCGGATCGGACCGAACCCGAGGGATGCATAGGTAGTTAGGTACCCGGGTACCAATAAGGTCCAAATACGTCCTTTCCGTAATGGGACTTGTAGCCAGTTACGAGTTAGGAGATTGCCAGATTAACGTCACTGCGGCTATACACGTGCTGACTGCTCGTTGGTCTAGCGGTAGCGTGTACCCGCAGAGAACGAGGTCCTGGGTTCAAATCCCGGGTCGGGCCAAAAATGATTTTGGGACTTTTCTGTAAAAAAAATCTCTAGGCATCAGCCCGAAGTCTCGGAGAGCACGTAAAGCCGTCGGTCCTGTATCTGACATCTTTCCGGTCGTGTCGCTAGGCGTCCCATCGGATCATGAGAGTGATGGAATAGAAAGTGGTCCTGTGGTTGCGCACACAGTTGTGTACTATAATATTTGCCGCGCAGATGGCTAATCTCTACTGAGACTGGCCGCCGTGGCCGAAATTCGGCTAGGAGGACATTACACGTGCTGGTAGAACACTAACAGCACAAAAACATTCTTGTGTACCACACAATTGGAGTCAGCTATTTATATAATGGACTCTGAGTTATGCTAATATCTCGCACGTGTCAGATTCGTAACAAAAATTTAACAAATACCTATTTTTTTTAAATGGTTTCAGTTCAATGTCGTCAGATAATGATCCTGACAGTACTTCATATCTTCTAACGACTTTTATGTACATTTACTGATTTAAAAATAGATCGAGAAACCGGCCAAGTGCGAGTCGGACTCGCGCAGCAAGGGTTCCGTAGCATTATCTATAAAAACGAGCAAAAAATTCACGTTTGTAGTATTGGAACCCCTTTAAATATTTATTTTGTTTTTTAGTATTTGTTGTTATAGCGGCAACAGAAATACATCATCTGTGAAAATCTCAGCTGTCTAAGCGGTTCATGAGATACAGCCTGGTGACAGACGGACAGACAGACGGACCGCAAAGTACAGTAATATGGTCCCATTTTACCCTGTGAGTACGGAACCCTAAAAATAACAAAATAGGTTTTTTTTTCTTAAAACCCGCTGTAGACAATTGAATCATTATGAAAGGATGCTAACATTTTTTTGAATGAGTACGACTAATTGAGAACTCTAATGTAAATAAAATATACATAAACTATTATTGAAACAAAATAACGTTATATTAATGCTACTATACCAGTTCGCCAGATCCTGGCAAGCCAGCTACAATCATGTCATGTGTACTACGGGCCGGGCATTACAATTTACCGTCGAATATTGGGCAAGCGTAGGCTTAGTCTAAACACAACTTTATGTTTATAGCGAGTTCGGTTTATTGGAAAAACGGTCGTTCATTGATGCTTCGTAACTTCATTATTTTAACAGTAATAGCTTCTAACTAACTATTTTAGCTTGCTTTAACGGTACTTTTAGTGCTTTGGTTTTGGAACGGAAGCATTCCATTTTTAACAGAGCATAACTGTCATAGACAGCATTTGTTTTATTTCTAGCCCAGTGGCCACTCACACGTTCCATACATTTGTAACTCCTAATTATTGATATTTATTAATTATTCCTAACAAAGTAACAATAGCATAAACCAGAGCATAATCATTGTTCAACGATAGTTAAATGATTCTTCTTGGGTATTTAGAAATTAAAAAATAAAAATCTGTCATTGCTGGGCCTCTCGTAACTATAAAAATATTTCGACTTCATAAAAAGGACGAAGGAGGTTCTCATTTTGACTTAGATTATTAATTTATATTTTATTAATATTCTCATTTCGAAGTTCTCCGGATTAAGCTATTTTCGAGAAAAAAAATTATAGATGTATTAAAAGAAATATATATCCATTTTTACTTGATGATAATATTGTTTTCTAAATGTGACAGAGTTCTTTAATGAGTACTTTAATTTTACAATTTACCTATAAAACAAAAAGACATGGAAAAAATTAAATCGTTTCTCTATAATATTGGATACTAGCTGTATCCCGCGGTTTTACCCGCGTTAAATTTTATAGATTATCACAGCTCCTCCCCGTAGGTGATAGCGTGATAATATGTAGCCTATATGTTGACCCGACCTCTTAGTAATATTCACTCACAAGTTGAAGCAAATCCATGCAGTACTTTTTGAGTTTAGCCCGGACATACATACAGACAAACAGACACACAGACAAAAATTCTAAAAACTACATTTTTGGCTTCGATATCGATTGTAGATCACGCCCCAAGTATCCTTTTTAAAAAATATTCTATGTACAGTTTTGACTTTCCTACGATTTTATTATATGTATCTATAGATAACTGTGTTCTTCAAAATATTCACACAGTTATTTCCCAAACCATTGAACCAAACCCGTTATCATTTTATGTTACATTATAGTCTTCTTGTGACACGGGGTGACATGTCACAATTAATTATATCATATCCATTAGAGGTATTGTTATCATCTCGAACCCAGGCATATCTATTGCGTACTAATTGTATGATAATAATTATTCTATTTTAGTACCATCGCCGTGGAAGGATGATTGAATGATGATTTTAATTGACATTTTGTGGACTTATGACTCTAGACTATTATAACTGTACGACACGTTGTCTATCACATTGGTCTAGCGGTAGCGTGTTCATCGGCAGATAACAAGGTCTTGGGTTCAAATCCCGGGTCGGCCCAACAGTGGTTTTTGAGAATATACTGTAAAAAAGAAAAATTTCTCAGTATCAGCCTGAAGTCCGGAAGTTGGCGGTATTATACCCCCATGCCTCGGAGAACACGTAAAGCTGTCAGTCCTGTAACTGATCTGTTACCGGTCGTGTCGCTAGTCGTTCATTCGGATTATTAGAATGATGGAATAGAAAGTGCCTTTGTGTTTGCGCACACACTTGTGAATTATAATATATCCCGCGCAGATGGCTAGTCTCCATGTGAGACTGGCCGCCGTGGCCGAAATTCGGCTAGGAGGACATTATCATTACTATTATGACACATGTCAGGAATCGAGCTAGGGCAAACGATATGAGAATATTAATCCAAACTAATATTATAAATGCGAAAGTAACTCTGTCTGTCTGTCTGTCTGTCTGTCTTTGCTTCACGCCTAAACTACTGAACCGATTTGTGTGAAATTTGGTACAGACATAGTTTGGAACATGAGAAAGGACATAGGATAGTAGTATATTACAAAAAATAAAATAGCGCCATCTATTGGTCAAGAGTCGGCATCAATTCAGTACTGAAAATTCATCGGAAAAATGTAAATAAATAGTAAAAAGGTATGAAAATACAATATAATACAACTTTTAGTACCAAGAAAATGCTCTAACGGGGTATAGATAAACTAGCTTTTGCCCGCGACTTCGTTCGCGTGGAATAGTGACTTCCGGTAGATTTTTGGTTTTACCCACAGAGTTCCCGATCTCGCGGGATCTCTTCAAAAATGAAATGTGGAAGATATTCTAGGGAACTCTTCAAAAATCAACATAATGAGCTCTGCGTTTGAATTGAAGATATGCATACTCACTTAGGGCATTAAAGCCGTTATTGCCGGAAGTCACTATTCCACGCGAACGAAGTCGCGGGCAAAAGCTAGTAAAATATAAATTAATAATCTAAGTCGAAATGAGAAACTCCTTCGTCATTTTTTTTAAGTCGGTAAACATAAAAATCATGTATATTATTTTTATTTTTACCGACTTCAAAAAAAGGACGAAGGAGGTTCTCATTTCGACTGTTTTTTTTTATAGTTACGAGAGGCCCAGCAATGATAGACTTTTTTTATATAAATACTAAATACCTAAGAAGAAACATTTAATTATCGTTGAACAATGATTATGCTCTGGTTTATGATCCTATAACTTTGTTAGGAATAATTAATAAATATCAATAACGCCACTGATAAACCTCTTTTTATACTAACTAGTTGACAAACAACCGTACAGTTGATGGTAGCGGTTTCCGCACATTTGCAGTACAGATAGTATCACTCATGCGTCGGTGACCTATTCCTCCTTACTGATAAGCTCTGGAGACCTTACATACATGCAGGACCACGACATTAATATAAGTATAAGAGTCTTCTATAAGGTGGAAATACTTCCCCAGCCGAGACGAATAGAGAGAAACGAAAAGAACACTAGGAGTAGACAGAAGTGTTCTTTTGCTAAATCATCTAGTCGTACCTATTGGTAAAAATAAGTGTCACTTAAACATTACTATCATTTACTTGAACTGACTCTTGAAGCTATATAATCTGTATTATTCAAATAATACTGTTTCATGAATAAGAATAATTATAATATTATCCTGGGACATTATTTAAACTCGGCTATCTGATCCCAAACTAAGCAGTGTACTTTTATTTTGTAATGACATACTTATATAGATTACATCCAGACTCAGGACAAACAGACATGTTCATGCACCCAATCTGTCCTGGGTGGGAATCGAACTCATGACCTGCGGCGTGAAAGGCAAGTATTTACCAACCAAGCCAACCGTCTCGTCAACATAGTACCTCGAATTGGGTTGGGCTTGCTACGGTTACTGTCTACTACTTATTTGAAGGCTGGAGGAATGCCTATGTTTGTCACCAGCAGAAAGTGTCTGCGGGTGGGTGAGTTGGAGTCGCACCTGTTGGGTGAGCCCCGGAAACAAGGGTATACTTCTCCGCTTAACTGTCGACTGGTGTACATAAAGAAATCTATTATTAAATATATTCAAAAAAAATATATTTTAATGCATGCTTATTAAATGACTGCACGTGTAGCACAGCGGCTAAAACAGTCACCTCGCCGCTTCGTGTCGCGGGTTCGAGCCAACCGCCGGACAACTATTTGTGTGACCCATAAATAGTTAATCTGAGTCTGGATGTAATTTGTGTCCGTCTATTATACTGATGTTTTTAAACATTTGTCTATTGAACTGATGTTTTTATACAAGGTATTCCACTTTACTTTCCTTTGTGTGCAAGAACCTTCAACCATATTAATAAAAACACACATCTTTTGTATAAAGTAAAGATAAGAGTTATAAAAAATATATGTATACTGAATAAAATAAACGTATAAAACCGATTGCACGAAACAACGAAACAACGATTGAACGGAAAAACTACATGCACATTTACAGAACTATTTGTAATAAAATATGTGAGGTGGCCGGATACCATTGTTTATATTGCACAACCTACAAACATAAATTCAAAGTTGAAAGATAAAACATTCCAATTCCAGTTCTAATTTATTATAGAAAAAAACCTGATGCGTTTCATCGAGTTTCCTTATAGTGAAAAATCGCAGCATTACAGATAGTATGAGATTCAGCGACATTTATATTATGTTCATCTGCACATTACACCAAACGCATGTTTTATAGATGATCTTTATTTAGAAAGATAGGCACATATTTAAGACTTTAAAGATATGGCTTATCCTTTCCTTTTTTAATAAAATTATTTAAATGGTTTTTCTGTCCTCCAATATTGGTAATAGTCAGTTAGTATAAGCATATCGACTGGGGAAATACCTCCAACTTTCAGTATATGCTGTAGAATTGGTCCTGTGTGAAAAAAGTTGCCAGAGGTTATTAGAGGGAGGAAGAGAATCGACAATACGTGAGCGACGTTATTTGTGTTGCAATAACAGTTGCTGCTACTTGTTGATGTTAAAAAAATAGAGTACTTTTAAAAATATTTAACTGAATCCAGGAGATTCATTCCATCACTGCATCCAAGTAGCTTAGATAATAGTGTTTTGTTTTTTTTTAATGTATTTATTATTATCACATCACAAAACATTGCTAATGATAAACATAAGTGAACAATAAAACATGTAAACTGTGTACGGGTGGAAAAAAATAAACCGCTGTCATAATTTGCCGGCTGCCGTAGGGTACGATGAAACAAAATATTGATAGTTTTACTGTACTTGGGATTGTTATTTCCAAATTATATTTCAATCTGAAAAAACAAATATTTTTGAATTTAGAGAAATGCCATAGAAAACCTCATGGGAAGTTTTTTTACTCATCTTTTAATTCAGTACACAGAATTGAAAGGTAAAATACTAGCGGCAACATATTTAGAGGCAACACAGCAGAAACGCATCTCTCTAATTATCATGAACTGAAAAAAAGCAACTATAAATATATGCGCAGAGAATATTTTCGCCGGATCTTATACTAAGAGGGCAGCTTTATCCCGCTCATATTTCAAAACAACACATTATTTTTTCGTTCTTCTTTTGTTTCGCGGCTAAACCCGTTATAAATTTAGGAGGAAATTGCTTTAAACTTTTTCTCCTTTTAGCTATTATACGCTATCTTTGCTGGCCAGCTTAAAATCAATAATGTGAACACGGCAATGGCATTAATTCCGGTGCTAAATTAATTGGTCTCGACCGTGAACGATAATTCACACCGTAGGTGTAGTTCACTTAATTATGTACCTACGAAGAATGTGTATTAAAGTTTGTTCGTTAGCCCTCATACAATAAATATAATATGGGTATCTCCATATCCATTAAAAGTGATATAGGTATGCTTCTGATAAGAAAATTGGTCAGTATTAGCTAGAAGTCTGGGATTTGGCAGTATTGGAGCCTGAGCACACCACGTTTATTAAACACGCCGTCGCTCGACGCGCGTTTTAGAAACGGCGCGTCTTTGTCCTACAGAGCAGTTTGGTGTTTGTTTGAATCGATACAAAGGCGATGCTAACACGCGTCTGTATCGCTACAAACGCATTTTCACTAATTTAATTATAAATAAATACTTATAATTAAATTAGTAAAAATGCGTTTTACATACATTTTAAGCAACTTGGCAAAAAAACGAATTTCTCTAAAATGTGAGTTGGCGTAAATTGTTGGTGTCGATTTATTGGCTTAGTAGCGGTTTCGCCCGAATTTGGCTCGCCCGAATCGGGCGAATGAACTACTTTCAATTTTGAATATTTTTAGGGCCGGTTTCGCACGAAGCAAATTTAATGGCGGGCGAATCAGGTCAAGCAAAATTCAGTAGGGTACGATTCGCCCGAAAACTATTATACCTCAAAAATAAGCCTTTATTTAATAATAAAATGTGAAATTTTATAAAAAAAGTACAGTTGCGTACACAATTGTTACTTACAATAATAACAAAATTTCTCTTGGTGAATCTGATTATTCCTGTATGTCTGTAGTATCTATATATTACTATCTACTCAACAAACGAGCTATTGATAAAAATAGAATATATATAACTATTATGTCAGTCAATTGGTTTAGATGGGATTCAGAACGGGTGGGTAAGTATTAAATAAAAATCATACATAATAATCAGATATATTTTAATTCACACAAAAAATTTGAAATAAAAACTATTAATAATATATCAACACTTAAATATTTCTTATAATATACTTAACAGTCTTTTACTCGTTATAACTTTTTACTTACTAATAATGAATCACAGTAGTTTTACAAATATCAAAGCAATTTTACAAATATAATTTTGTACTTATGAAATATAAATGTTAAATATTTGAGTTACATAAAAAGTATAGCAGATTTTAATAATAATCACAGTATTTGTAATTATAATCAGTGTATATACAGTGTTTTACTATAATATCTATAAATTAAATCAAATTTTTAATCACAATCATTTTCACAGTTTTCTTTTAATATTTTTTATTTGGTATTTATTCGTAATTAGTGTTTTGATTTTACAAAGATACAAAATTAGACTCGCATTTTTTCAATACACAATGGTAAATTTATTTCCCCATCAAATAATTGTTGCAGGAAATCATCGATCCTATTGTGTAATTTAATAGTCTCAGGACTTTTTTTAGGTATATATTGATTTTTTTTTATGTAATGATAAATAATAATTTGGATCTTTCAAAATAGTATTTAAGAATACAATTAAATTTGTATAATATTTATATGTATTTAAAACAAAAAGCACCTAGAATAACAAGTATAAACAACTGAGTACATATTAACTACTTACTTCTTAGTGTAACCAGGGTTTTATGAAGAAACAGTACACATACTCGTAAAACCAATTATATTTTTAACTTCACATTATTTATTTTATTTATGCACGCACTTTATGCAGTTATGTTGTTACACTGTCAGTATTTTAGACACACTAAACCACATGGTGGGAAACACGCCGCACAATTTGCAAATGAGTGACAGAGATAGCAATATACTACTATCTTTTGTGTTCCTGTGGGTGCGTTTATTTGGTGTGTCTTTACGTTTATCGCTGAAGAACAAAAGTCATTGTGCATATTATCTAGTAGGTTACTTACTATTTTCGATTAACACAATATGTGCCCAAGTAAATCCTCTTTAAATTGGTGCGCCCGACTGTACTACTTATTTTTCTGAGGTATAATAGTATACGGGCGAATCGTACCCTACTGAATTTTGCTTTACCTGATTCGCCCGCCATTAAATTTGCTTCGGGCGAAACCGGCCCTAAAAAATATTGAAAATTGAAAGTAGTTCATTCGCCCGTTTCGGGCGAGCAAAATTCGGGCGAAACCGCTACTAAGCCGATTTATTGAATCAATTTTGGATTACCTTTTTTTAACAACAAATTATTCCCTGCATTGCTTTATTTTTAACTAAAAGACCAAATACCAATTTACATGAGTTTAACTAAAAAAACGGATTTTCATACAAACTTACATCCCCTATTTTAGTCGTCCTTAGGGGTGGAATTTCCAAAAATCCTGAAATATATATTTATATTTTTTTAATGAAAGGCCAAATACCGAATTTTATGCGTTTACCTTAAAAAAAATGTCACATTTTTCATACAAACTTACGTCCCCTATTTTACGCCCTAAAGGGCTGGAATTCCCAAAAATCCTGAAATACATATTTTTAATTTTTAATATAAAGGCCAAACACTAATTTTCATGCGTTTACCTTAAAAAATGTCACATTTTTCATACAAACTTACATCCCCTATTTGTCGTCCCCTATTTTTACTCATATAATTATAAGTATTTATCAATAGCTACATTCATCTCACTCGCGCTTCTTTAAAGGCCCTACTCTGGGCGGTTAAAATATGATTTAGGAGTTATGAGGTCAAGGCGTCGCGACGCCTTGACGCGTCGGGACAATGCTACTATCAAAGAATTACTATTAGTTTGATATCTTAGCGCCCAATTGTTTCACTTTTTATCCCCACACTCGAAAACTTTTTGTGTCACTATCACATTCATGGTCCAAGGACGGATGTACTTAGTTTGTTAAATATATAGTAATATAAATAATAGTCATAAATTCGACTACCTATATTATTTATTTATATGACTCCGTTGTTAGTGGACCGATCTTCATAATTCTTTTTTTATTTGATGTAGAATACTTTCAGTATCATTTAGAACAGTTAAAAATTGTCCCCTGCTGGACAAAAGCCTCGCCCACAGATCTCCACAATGGCGCTAATCGCATCCAGCGGCATCTATACCTATAAAATTTAGTCACTTTCGATAAAATAAATTAATTTGATCGTATTTTTTTTAAACAGTTGTAATTGAATTGCATGTTTGTATAATGTCCAGCAATACCTATATATAACCCAAAAAAAACACCTTATGAATACAAGGTCAACAAGAGATTTTCGGTCTGGAAATATTCTTAGTTCACCGTTCTGCCAAACGAATTGCCAAATTCATATTGCATGCTTCCTACAGTGCAGTTTCACAAACAAATAATGTTCCAGGATGAAGTATTAAAATTTTAATAATCATCCCACGCTGCACTTCCCAAAGATATTGTTATACTCATAGTACCGTACCCAGTTTAATTTCGTTTCAGCGTTATCCGTCCACTGTAGGAAGTTTAACAAACTTTTGTATCCAACGGACTACGCTAATACTGAAAATGAAGCTCTCGAGGGAAATTTGCCATTAGCGGTCACATTAAATTCTGTTTCATTCTATATTTACGTCAAAATGTTCTTGGGACGTTGAAGGATCTCGAGTATTTTTTGCTCATTATCCATTACAGAATGAGCGAGCGTAACCATTATTCGAATAATAAGGCTGTTTGCAAAAATCTTAGCGACATTGAGGAAACAAATGAGGGGATTTAGGTATTGTAAATTGTGAAATGTTGTGCGTTACAATAAATTATATTTAATTACGTGATAAGTGTCAGTTTACCAAATTTGGCTAGGAGGAGGAGGGGGGGGGGGGACACTGAGAGACAGAGAAGGTGAGCGTTGATGCATCACCTCCTTAAACGTACATCTGAGTCGCAAGTCTCAGACTCTGTCGAGTGTTTCCTCCTCTACCACGCGATGGACCCGGTTTCTGCACGGTGATTCCATGGAATGCTAAGAATTAGGTCTTCTAAATTGGTAGAAGATACATTTTTGATAGTATTTAATAATAAATAATAGTAGCTAATTAACAATAGGTACCGTTGACAATTCTGTGAAAGTAATAGTAAATAATTGGTGTACAATAAAGAACGACTTCCTTACTTAAAGCCGTTTGTCCCATATGTGTATTCGCAAGTATTCGCTGTGACACTAATATTAACTAGCAAAGCCACATTTCATTTTAATCATCTAGAAAATTGCAGGCGTTCTTCGATGATTGAAGAAACCGATTTTATTTTTTCATCCGAAACAAAGGTAAATGCTTGAGCAGACTGATTTTTTTCCCATTTTCGTCTATCCACTTGACCTAAACGCAGATCTTCTCAACAAAGTTGACTAAATTCGGAACAGCATTTGATTCATTTTCAGTCTCCGCAGGTATGTAGTTGATGATCATGTATCTTCTTACCGTACCTGTTTGGCCATTAATATGCTGGTTAAAATTACCGTACTAAAAGCATATTGCCAGGTTTCCTACACTTTTAGACCGTGGATAAGAAAAACGCAAAGGATCTTTAACGCTCTAAGGGTAAGGCTACATACAATAACATTTTCCGGATATTGTTGAGAATTCTGCGATTCAGTAGCACGTCAGGCATGTTTGCTAAAGCAAATGCTGATTACTTTGGAGCAGGGAGATAGCTCCAAATAGATTTGTATATTCACAGTAACACTAACAGCAGCCTAAAGGGTATTGCTGAGGAGCCGGACTGCCCAATTCTGTAGCACTGGATCTATAAATACATAATTTTAAAAAAGTTTGTTATTTAAACTGGCAGTCCTTTTGTATGACTACCACTATATGGATTTAGTCGGAAATAAATAAATAATATTATTATTATTAGCAAGTGAAGAAATTTGAGAGGTCTGTCAATCCTATTATTCTTACTTTAACCTCCTTCTTATAATCTTTCTATGTGCCAATTTTAGCAAATATCTCCGCTCTACTCATAGACCTTATTTAGAACATGTTGCTCCAGCAGTGAACTAAAGCATAAATGCCTCACCAAGGATATGCCCCTTATAATGGAATGTTATACCTTAATCGCGCTTGGCAATTGGGTTGGCGATCGCAGAAAAACACTGCTCGGACTCTGGTAGAAATCGTTCGGGATAACTTCTACGCCGTCCACGGAAGGGACGAAGCTGTCTCCACACAGCTTAATAGTAAGCTTCTTATAGTAAGTATTAGGAATTATAACTATCTCTGTACAATCATAAGGTCGACTGGCAGGAAATAAATTTGACGTTAAGACTGCATACAATCTCATGTACTGAAGTTATAATAACAAATGTTTATTTTTTGGAATAAAGTTTCTTTTTTTTCATATTTTAACTTTCACAGTCAGTAATAGCGAGGCCAACTATACATATAACTGATCCATAGTGTTAACGGTCAAGTAGGTTTCAAGGTGTCAAGAAAACATATGTCCGCATATTAATAAAAAAATAACTGTCCGACAACGTCACAATGTAGATATAGCAGTTGTTAACAAGTTAACGAAAACCATTCATAAACAACAACTCGAAGCGGCACCTTTGGTTTCAACGTCAATATAAACTTCAAATAATATTGCGGGTGTCCCAATTCAACTAAATTAGAACATTATCACGTATTCAATACTGTATTCACATACATATTCACTCTGATATACGTTAATAGCCAGTCGTAAAGGAATTCTTTAAAGGCATAATTTGTTATGCATTTGACGTTCCAGTAATGAGTCCGGATGGTCAACGACGCATGTTTCGATTTCCAAAGACAAAAATTAACACTTCTCTGTATATTGTTTGGCATGGTAATTGCACCAATTAATTCCGTCTATTAAACCAACTAAGATTTCATTTGATAAGACTCGCTCTACTCAATAAGAATGATATTTTATGAATTGCTTTGATTACAAGAATGTTTGTTAATAGAGGTAAATGGTTTTGGGCTAGAAAGTCTTAACTGGCGTATATTTATCGCGACTGCCTCGTTGGTCTATCGATAGCGTGTTCCACCGCAGGTAAAGGTTCAAATCCCAGCTCGGGCCAAAAGTGCAAAAAAAATTTGCAGTATCAGCCCGAAGTCTGGGAGTTGGCGGTATTATACCCCGTGCCTTGGAGAGCACGTAAAGCTGTCGGTCCTGGCCCTGACCTCTTTCCGGTCATGTCGTCCCATCGGTTCATGAGAGTGATGCGCATACACTTGAGACTGGCCGCCGTGGACGATATTCGGTTAGGATGACATTATTATTTTATATCCATACTAGCTGGTGCCCGCGACTTTGTCCGCGACAATTTTGAATGATGACCAATGTAACTACTTACTTCTAACTTATTCTAAAAAATATAACTTTTAAAACAAATAAGCAATATAAATTGAATAAAACCTAACCTATAAATAACCTTACTAAGAAATAAATGAAAGACTACTTTGCTACTGTTATTTACAAAAAGGACCCGATATCATCAGTCATCAAGCAAAAATCAAAGAATATATATCAATTGTCCTTAAGTATAGTCAGTAAGTTACATAAAGTAAAATAATAATCAACGATGCATTAATCACAAAGGTAACTCCCATTAGATTAGGTTGCGACATTTTGTGAACGAAACCATAGCGCGATCTAAAAGGATGATTACGCCATCTACTAACAAAAATATAAACTTGTAAAGCGGTAAAATTAAGATGTGTGCATATATTTTGGGTGAGATTTAGGCGATCATCTATTGATTCAGTTTTGGACTACCTTTTATTTCAAGCATTTATTTATTTTAACCGATATGCCAATTAAGTTCCGCGATCTGAAACGACATTAACGCCTTCTAGTTACAAAATTTTGAACTTGTAGATCAGTAAAATTAAGATGATGTTTTTTTGGGTGCGATCATCTCGACACCAACAATTTATACAACGCTAACTCAAATTTTAGATAAATTCGTTTTTTATCCCAATTTGATTAAAATGTCGTTATTTTAATTTGTTATAAAATTTACCAAAAAAAAAAAAGTTACAAATCTTATAAAACGCTAAATCTTTACTTAGACGACAACGACAACGACCACGACATTTTAAGCTAATTGGCATAAAAAACTAATTTTTTAAAATTTGAGTTTGCTTAAATTGTTGGTGGCGATCTATTGAATCAGTTTTGGATTACCTTTTTTTAACAACAAATTATTCCCTGGATTGCTTTATTTTTAAATGAAATGCCAAATAACAATTTTCATGTGTTTAACTTAAAACGTTTCACATTTTTCATACAAACTTACATCCCCAATTTTACGCCCTTGGGGGTGGAATTTTCAAAAACCCTTCTTTAGTGGATGCCTACGTCATAAAAGGTACCTTCTGTCAAAATTTCAAGTCTTTAACTCCAGCCGTTTAGGCTGTGCTTTGATATGTCTGTCAGTCAGTATAAACTTACATCACCTATTTTATGCCCTTCGGGGTGGAATTTTCAAAAATCCTGGAATACATATTTTTATATTTAACTGAAAGGCCAAATACCAATTTTCATGGGTTTAACTTCAAAAAAGTCGCATTTTTCATACAAACTTACATGCCCTATTTTACGCCCTAAGGGGTGGAATTCCCAAAAATCCTGAAATATATATTTTAAATTTTTAACTGAAATGCTTAATACCAATTTTCATGCGTTTAACTTAAAAATTGTCACATTTTTCATACAAACTTACACCCCCTATTTTACGCTCTTGGGGCTGGAATTTCCAAAAATGCTGAAATATATATTTTTTATTTTTAACCAAAAGGCCAAATGCCAATTTTCATGCGTTTAACTTAAAAATTGTCACATTTTCCATACAAACTTACATCCCCTATTTTTCGCCCTTGGGGGTGGAATTTCCAAAAACCCTGAAATATATGATTTTTTATTTTTAACTGGAAGGCCAAATACCAATTTTTATGCCTTAAACTTCAAAAACGGCAAAGTTTCATACTAACTTAGCGCCCCTGTTTTACCCCCTTAGGGGTTGAATTTCGAAAAATCCTTATTCCTTGTCTACATTATAAAGCAAACATTTGTGCAAAATTTCAGCTTTCTAGGTCCAAGGGCGGTGATGAGTCAGTCAGTCAGTCAGGACTTGTCTTTTTATTTATATAGATATAGTATTGACTCTTGGGTCATTTGATGAGCATGAATATTTGTTTCTGAGTCATGGATGTTTTCTATGTATTTAAGTATATATCTATATATATAAGTATGTATATCGTCGCCTGGCACCCATAGTACAAGCTTTGCTTAGTTTGGGGCTAGGTAGATCTGTGTGACATTGTCCCTAGATATTATTATATTATTATTTCATTTGCTACATATAAACGATTGACAATAGTAATGATGACCGACAAAGTGGTTTAATTTCTGAGGGTCTCCGTGCTTCGGAGGGCACGTTAAGCTATCGGTCCGGGTATCCATTAAGCAACAGTCGATGAGCCACGTCAGAGGCCTAATGGACAGCTCGAAAAACTCTGACACTAGGGTAAACACTGCCCATACGATAAGTTAGCGCCTACTCTAATTCCGGAAGTCTTCTCATTTTTTGGAAAATGTTGTAGCTGCATCTACGCAAGTATATTTTGTATAAATTTATTAGTAATTAAATAGTATCTAATAATACTTAGGAAATGAAAATAATGAAATAAAGGTATTAGAAATGCTTAATATGTAGAGCGGATTAATATCTCTAAGATATTTAAACTTAATATACTACCCTAAAGTAAAGAAGACTACAGAGTACTAAATGTATACTTTCGAGATCTAAAACTTCTGTGGAAGACTGCTATTGAGACGTCATTAGATCTCATGTTACAAGACTCGGTAGTTATTGCAAGATACCCAAGTATCTGTCCCCATTGTATAGAACTTTTTACCCAATTGAATTAAAAAAGCACACACCTACCTACAAGACTTTACTAAACGTCATTCCTATTACACAGATTTCAGCAACCCCGATTATTAATTACAGTGAAACAAAAACGTTCAGCTCATTCCTTTTAGATATTCTTTATCATAAAGTTAATAACAGTATCATACAGTAAAAATATAATTCATTACATTCTTGAATTTAATGGAGTAGATAGTAGCATAATTGGATTGAACCAATAAAACATAAAGACGTCGGCACAGCATAACATCGTTCAACTTTAAACTCAATCACCATAAATCAAAATTGCTTTTATTATGCCTATTTGTACACGGCAAGCTATAATAAAGATTTCAACTAATCTTATCGACCGATGATTAGTTACTACGTCCAATAAATGCGCTAAAACATCTATAAAAACCTTATTACACCAAATTTTTCGTTTAAAAATGAAAGTTAAAAATTATAGGAATCCCGAACTTGTTTTCGGTCTCGGTTCGTCGTAAATTAAATTCTATTCATACGTGGGCAGTATAATCAGCCTACTGCCTCTAAAAAAAGTAAAATTAAAAAGAAAAACGAAGTACAAATGAGGTGGATAAAATTATTTTTACGATTCTCTCTCTCAATTAGGAGAAGCACCGCTAGTAAAGTGTCAGTATTATTTAAATTTACTGCACCAATTAGACTCGCTATCATCACAGAAGTGATGAAACCATACCGTGTCGTGAGTAGCTTCCCTTATTAAGAGTTCTATAATTAAAATTTACAGCACCAGGCGGACGATTCAAATAACTAAGGGAATAGCTACAAATGATTCCATTAACTAGTTTAAACATGGGTGTACGAAGTTTAGGTGAGCTGTTTATATTGGGAATGCCTGGGGATTAAAATACGGGTCGGTTTAGGTTTTTTTTCTTTTGGGAATAAGATGAAAATTACATGTAAAGTGTCATGGAATAGAAATTACACAACTTATTTTTCAAGCCTTTTCCCAATTACTTTATTGGCTTTGGGTTTGAGTTTTATAAGGTGAATCACAATTAATCATTATACTATTGCAATTACCTCAAAACCTATAGGGTACTAGTAACCGAGGTAGTCAGATATGACAAATTCTATTAGGCTTCTGACTCGTGACAATCGGTACAGGTACTTAAAAGGTTCAATGAACCACGGAGAGTAGTCTCCGAATCAAAGAAACCCTACCAACCTACCTGCTTATTAACACAAAAACATAGTGTCATCAAACATCAGGGCACATGACTATAACGCGACTGACCTAATGGCTATACTGCGTAAACACAGAGGTCAGTGAGGAAATTACATTACTATCAAATGTCATTATCAAGACTTCCACTGCTGGACAAAGGCCTCCCCCTAAGGATCTCTAATATCGCCGGTCTTGTGCTGCCCGCATCCAACGGCTTCTTGTAAGATCGTCGGCCAACCTTGTAGAGGGCCTGCTCACACTCGTCGTCCGGTTCGTGGTCACCACTCGAGAACCTTTCTGCCCCGGCGGCCGTCGGTTAAGAAAATGCAATTGATTTAATTTAGTGGACGTAGAATTTGGTGCCAATGAAATCTCATATTATATTCATGTAAATATTAAAGTAACCAAGTTATATTACCCAGCTACCAATTCCTCAATTTATAAGCACGTACTTCAGCCATTCTAGCACAGTGAAACAACCAAACTATAGCAATAAACAATATGAAACTAGGCACAGTTTCAGCAGCGTAACCACGAACTGCCGTAACGATGCCAAACCGTCACGAAGAAAAGAAAATAAACAATAACTCAAACTAACAGATACCGTTGTATAAAAGGATTGGAGCAAAACACATATCTCATAAAGTTAGTTGGCGCGCAAAATATCTTCGCGTTGATTTTCTCTCGAAAAACATAGACGTCCTTTTTTCTCTCTTTCTAGGTCACGCCAACATCTAGTAATTGTACTGCATACGAGCAATGACATTACGGACTCAATCCATCAGGTTATGAAATTGCCATGATGATTGCAAATTGTAATTTCATACATAACACAATTGCTATTGCCATTGCAATTGTATTATGTCGGAAACCAACATATACAAGAAAATAAGAGCAACATTTAATTTTAATAATTCTTTTATCAAAATAACCTTTAAAAATTGCCATCGATTATTTTGATTTAGAAACTAGAACAAGTGTTTATTGATTGTTTAAAATTGTTTCTAGTAAACATTAAACATGCTCTTTCTTCGGATCAAAAGCTGCTAACGTGAAGAAAATATTAGACTTAAACTAGATAATTAAACATAATCTCTTGACAATAACTTGATACGAGCTAGTTAAATATCATTGCTGTAATAAAATAAATTTTATAAATGTTTTCATACAATACGTACCTAAATATCTATGTTACTAGAAATAATATCTAATGTATACAACTATATTACTACAAACATGTTCTGACTATTTACAAGCGCTTTTTTATAGTCTACGTGAATAAAAAAAAAAGAAATGCGTAGAACTTTCCATTTATTTTTATTTATTACCAATTTCGAAAGTAAACTATTTACCCCGTATTATTTTATATATTAACTTAAATTGTATCTCACAAGTACTATTTGGCTGCAAAGTTAAATTTCTTACGTTCAGTTCTGCAACAAGGAGAGAAATTTGAGCAATCTATCAATTGTTTATTTGCTCGAATACTGTAATTTAAATTGCAATATCTAACATATTCTGCAAATAGTTCAACAGAAATAAAATAAAAATATGAATAATTTTAATTGTACATTATTAGAGGTTTACTGCTATAGGAATATTTGCATATGTGAAAGTTAGACAGCTCGTTTCCAAATTGGCGTATTGTAACTATGCCATATCGATGGGTATGATGGTTATTATATAGTTTGATCGCCCTAGATAATGCATTACTTTTAAATTATTTCTCAGTCTAATTCATATAGCAATTTCAGTTTATTATACCTTACAACGCAATTCATTTTTCTAAAATAAACAAATAAGTTAAAGGAAGGATTGTGTGTTTAAAATGAACTATAAGTATCGACGAATCTGATTTCACTTTACTTTTGTTTATAATTCATTGATTTTCAATGCTATTTTATTGTAATTCTTTGTATGGAAGAAAGCCAAACAATTAATTGCCAAAAAGTGCAAAAAAAATTAAGCAATTTTTTTATTTTAAATGTGATCTGATGAACCTGTGTGATGACGGTGAAGAAAATCATCAACCCATCTCATCTCGAGGGGAACGTAGAAGTCCCAAGGTAATGTCTACCAGAAAACTGTCTCATTCGGTTTTTTGGGATCACATTTGTACATTTTTAAGGTTAAAATAGAGTGGAATGAATGAGAATCGCCCCTCTGGTTACGACGTAGCAAATTTTGGCATCAAAGGCGAGAACAATCTGGATAATAGAATAAACTTGCTTCTTTAGTTAGGTCTGGCGACGCTGAGGCGATGTTAGTTGCTCTCTTGAATACAGATAGGTATTTACCTTGCCTAGTTGATAATTCTAAGACAAACGTATTTATTGCTAGCTCCGTTAGGAAATTCGGGATGTATTTGGGGCTAATTGAACTGAGCTAAGCTATATACATACACAGATTTAGTTTCCTGAATTCCTTTGTAGGTTTATCATGTTTTGAAATAAAAATTCTTTATAGAATTGGCTTGGGAAGTAAGCTGGTAAATGCGTGACAAGAGCGTGACAAAAAGTGTGATTGGGCGAGGGAAACGGAAGTTAAGAGGGAGATATAAGTTACTGAAGATATAAAGAGAGAGAGAGAGAGAGATACGTTTCGTATATTAGTGTTGTAGAGGCAAAACAGATAGTTGCGAGCACACATTCTCTTTCTCGCATTCTCTTATAGCCGTATCTAAGTTTTGCTTCAATTGTGGAACTCTTGTCGATATTTTTTTAAATTCAGCACACAAGCAAATGGCCATCCAGTGGGTAGGCGGATACCGTAGCCTATGACGCTCGTGACGCACAATATGGGTTTACTCGCATGACCGACGTCTAGTGTTAGCAAGGGAATCCTTAATTTGATCTTCCATTCGTAGCTCAACGCAAAAGAACAATTGGATAAACTTGAGCGTCTCGAAAACAATTGTATAAGATTTATATTTGGTTGATTAAAGGTCAAGGGTTTTCCAATTCGCCTACGTCGGAGTATTCTTTCCTTATTTCATAACGCACTCTTTGATTTGACGGTCACCGTAGCCTAGTTTACCAACTAGGCTACGGTGACCGTCAAGTCAAACCCAGGACCACCAGCTTCGTAGGCAGGACTACCGTCCTGCCTACGAAGCTGGTGGTCCTGGGTTCGAATCCCGATAAGTGCAAATATATGTGTGATGAGCACGAATATTTGTGTCTGAGCCATGGATGTTTTCTATGTATGTAAGTATTTATCTATCTATATGTATAAGTATGTATATCGTCGCCTGGTACCCATAGTACAAGCTTTGCTTAGTTTGGGGCTAGTATGATATGTGTGATATTTTCCCTAGTTATTATTATTATTAATCCTGCTGCGTCTTCATATCTTAAAAACTGATTCGAGTTTCACTGTGACACGCATTCCAGATTCCTAAGATAATCACATAATTTAAAAATGCATAGTCCTATGCATTCCACTGTATTTATAGACAAGTCATTTGCACTTCTAGCAGTACAATTATAGAACGCCTTGCCAATTCATGTAAAATGAGCCCAAACTCTTGCCACGTTTAATTAAAGTGTTAAAGAAAACGCAGGTTTGTTGGCAACCTGCGTTTGTTAAAGTTCCTTACTCTTTAATATATTGTTTATGTTTATTATTTTATTTAGGAAATCTGTTTAAATTATGTTATATGTACCTACCATGTATTGGTATGCCCTTTGACATTACTAGGTATGAACTTTTTTCTCCAGTTCTTCATTCTGCACACTTACGTTTTAAAATACTTACAGCTCCTATCCATATCCAAAGGTAGTCTGGAAGAAATGGCTTACATAATGTTCAAGATTGTATTACTTGTGTCCAATGTATTTATCCTGTTTGAGTGTGTACATTAAAGATCAATCAATCATTTATAATTGTAAAACATAGGTACTAAAAATACAGATCTGAAAGTTAAATACAGTGCGCTATGTTTTGTCTATGGTAAGACATACAAATATGGTTAGTTTTAAAGTGTACAGTCAAAAAATAATATCAATAACATTCCTGATATTTGATATTCTTTGATATTTACATACTGATTGTATGTAAATATCAAAGAAAGAGCAAAAAGAATATATTTTTAATGTTGAACCGAAGTTAGAAAATGTGGATGTCTAAAACTTTATTATTCAAGAAATCGTCAACCGTGTAATAACACTTATCAATTAAAAGTTTTTGCAAAGTTTTCTTGAACTTGTGAACAGGTAATTTTATATCCGATCTGGTATCCTATTTCATATTCCAAAGAGTATTCTATTATATTCTATTCTAGTGCAATCAACGGCAAAAGTAAATAATCTAAATCGGACAGGAGGTTTTGAGATTATGAATGATGGATATTGGGCAACAGTATCATTAGCTAATATTTTTTTACACTTCGCACTTTATAACTAACTACTTTTGGCGTTGACTGCAATAAAATTGCTCAATGTCACCGACCTGTTAACATCTGGCTATAAGAACCTTCCATAAAGAAAATAAATTTATGAACGCAATAAATTTTATTCCGTCAATCACAAAATCTACAATTTTTATTGCTAACGATCCACTTCTTTGAGTTATTAAGGAACTCATAAAGCTTCAAACCCACTCATGCCATTTCCTTCCTATTAGAAATGAAATAACTAATAATTTTGATTAGTTATATCCATAAAGAAGAGAACTATAAAAATATTGCCTAATCGAAATCAATATTCATAAATCAAACAGATGCCAGCGTGATGAGTAAATATGTATTTGCGTAGGTATCGTGGCATCGATTTGTGTTTGTGTATTTGTAATTTGTAGAATGGAGAAAAATGCATCCACGTAAACCAATATCATAATATAAATAGTTCTAGACTCACGCCTATTTCCCAGAGGGGTAGGCAGAAACAACGGATTTCCATTTGACACGATCTTTGCACACCTCTTTTGCCTCGATTACTGTCATTATATTCTTCATACATGCTCGCCGGTTTAGGGTACTTCTGACCTGGCCTTTCTCGAGAACGTCTCCAATTTGGTCAGAGAATGTTCGACGAGGACTTCCCCTTCCGGTTGTCCCAATCACACAGGCCAGGTATATTTTTGTCAATCTTCTTTCATTTATCCTTTCTAAATGCCCAAACCATCTTAGCATACCATAATATAGTTATCGTTTAATACGACTGGTCAACAGATGACTAGTGACTCTTACTGCCAAGTCAGAGGCCGTGGGTTCGACAGGACAAATCTTTGTGTGATGATCACGATTACTACTTTTGCGACTGCCTAGTTTGAGATCTGATGGCAGTGTGTTAATTATCATAAGATATTTATTTATTTATTATTATTTAATCTGTAGGTAAGATAGGCGGACCGGTTGGGATGGTTGGCATATAAAGCATAACTCCCGCATTTCCATAAAAAATGTTACTTTCTCGATATTGGGACTATATATTATTATTTTTTATTAGAGAGAAACAAACGAGCATGTGGGTTACCTGATGGTAAGTGATCACCGCCGCCCACGTAGTCAGTACATCTGGTGTTGCGGCAAGAGAAGTGAAAGATGCGTTTCCAGCCTTTAAAAAAGTCGGACGCTAGATCGGATGAGGAAAAGGGTGAGCAACACTTGTTTGTTGTTATTAAGATTGCTATTAAGGAATGTCTTCTGTAAGGTGGATGTACTACCTCACGAATGAACTCTTTTATTTGCGATTTTACTATGGACGTAATCTTTGGTATGTATATCCATGGCAAATACAAATTCAAGCAAGTGCATTTCATGGATTTATCATGTTGAACTATCTAAATTTGTGGTAAACGTACATACGTAAGCAAGTTACTAAACGCCATTGCGAAGATTGGAAAACTCACAACTTGATGCTGTCATTGTTGAACTTGGGTTTATGCCAAACGTAGAAGACGCATTGCAGGGTTATTTCTAGCTGAATAAATTTTTACTTAGGTATATGTCTAGCTAACCAAAAGAGCACTTTTAGTATTTTTTTATAAGGAATGCAAATCATGTAGAAGAAAAGTGAGAATGCAATACAAACTTTGTTAAAGTTCAAATAGTAAATAATAATGTATTTAATTATGTAACCCTTAACCCGGCTTTGCTAACTTTTTTCCCTTACTTTTATACCTTATTTAAAATTAATAAGGATGCATTTATGGGTTTTCATATACGTGTGTACAGGCCATGTTTATGGGCTTACAAAGTTGAATTATCGGTTACCAGAAATATAAAATAATTATCTGTTATGTTTTACAAAACATACGCTACACAAAATACAAATAATTGATGATAGAACTAAGCACGGTTATTAAGAGGCTGACAACGCCCAATCTTATCATATCACCGTATAAACTTGACCCGTACTGAGAAGTACCGACCAAAATAGGGATACCGGTCAAAATATCGATAGAAAACGATTAAAATTTTACCAAACAAGTCATATAGAAGAACATTAACGAAAGATTATCCCAGTTCGGGATGCCCTGCGTGAGGCAGCAGTGACTGAAAGAAATTGCTAAAAAGTTGAATAAATTGTTGATTTTGATACATAGGGTGCTATGGTCGCGTGGGGATGAAATCGGTATATGGCTTCAACGTTGACAATCGATTCCAGACCCTTTATAACGTCATATGTGCTCATGGAAGCCGATTTAACGATTGATTAAGTCATTTTTAACCTTTATTTATATGAACGCCATTTAAGAAATCGATGTTCGGCGACTTGGCCGGTAGAGTCCCAGGTACCCATAACCTTCTTGCCCATTGGCGTAGTTGCCTTTCACGCCGCAGGTTCAATTCCCACATTTCCCACCCAGGACAGATATTTGTGTGCATGAACATGTCTCTTTGTCCTGAGTCTGGGTGTAATTATATATAAGTATGTATTTACGAATGAACATTTTTGTACTAGTATATCAGTTTTCTGGTTTCCATACTACAAGCTCTGCTTAGTTTGGGTTCAGATGGCCGTGTGTCAATAACGTCCCAGGATATTATTATTAACTATAATGGTTAGACATAATCAAATATATATACTGTGAGGAATTTTCAAGATCGTTGAGGTGTCACGTGCGACTTTGCCTATATACATGGCGAGTCGACCGGTGGCTCTCTTTCTTTTGGGCCAGACTTCGACGCGGGCGGAAACTCTGCCGGATTACGTAACGATTAATTTCAAGCTCAAGTGTAGTGTGATTACTGTGTTTGTCGTTATAAGTGATTTGTCATGAGAAAATTGTTGTTGATTTCTAAATTATTCATTCTGAAGTGTGTATAAACCTCTTTTTTATAATAAAATCCTTTTAATTCCTAAATATACATATACTTGTGACTTGGGTGTGTATCATGACACTAGGTCACATACAATATAAAGTAAAATCAGAATTCAATCTTTGAACTCAATACCCATTATACACATCTATTTATTTTATTTGTTCGTATTGTAGCCACTAGCATTAAAAAAAAAAATTAAGCCAGCTTGAAGAAGTCGAATCTCAATGATACTGCTATTCAAATCCATTAAACAAGGTACATATTGGTTTCGACAACAGCAATTGTGCTCAAGCTACCATGACCATAGTCGCACAGTTGGTGGCTAACGACAATTGACCAGTGTGGGCGTGATACAGTTCATTGGTTGAATCGGGTAAATATCCTTAAGCCTGACATTAAAATGAGAAGTTTAGGCAAACTATTCTGTTTCTCGGTGACGGCGCTACTCGTAACGTGTCAATACAATATCAATAACTTACTACCGACAATTTGAAAATACTGTGAGAATGAAAATACACTAGTCATGATATTTTGGTTGTGAATGGGACAACCGGAAGGAGAAGACCATGTCGAACATTTTCTGACCAAATTGGAGATGTTCTCAAGAAAGGGCAGGTCAGAAGTACCTTAAACCGGCCAGCATGTATGAAGAATATAATGACAGTAATCGAGGCAAATGAAGTATGCAAAGATCGTGACAAATGGAAATCCGTTGTCTCTGCCTACCCCTTTGGGAAACAGGCGTGAGTCTATGTATGTATGTTCAAAAAATAATTCCTTCAACAGGGGCTCTACCGGCTAAGTCGCCGAAAATCGATTTCTTAAATGGCGTTCAAATAAAAAAGTTTTCAATGACTTAATCAATCGGTAAATCGGCTTCCATGAGCACATGTGACGTTATAAAAGGTCCGGAATCGATTGTCAACGTTGAAGCTGATTTAACGATTGATTAAGTCATTTTTCACCTTTATTTATTTGTACGCCATTTAAGAAATCGATGATCGGCGACTTAGCCGGTAGAGCCCCAGGACGAAAATGAAAGCTATAATATATAGTGCACGCAATGAACCTAGAAATGCAAAACGAGTGGTTAACTCTTGGTGAATTTTATATCCCACTAGCCTTAAAATGGCGCATATTTCTGAGTCGCAAGCCTCAGAGTCTGTCAAGTGGTCCCTCCTCTAACACGTGATGGACTCGGTTTCCGCACGGTGAATCCATGGATATCTAAGAATAATTGAGGTCTTCTGTATAAAAGTAAACTTCACTTCAAGAAACTATACACCACGAGAAAAACATATGTTTATACCGAGAAAATCGTACAATTGGCGGCCTTATCATAAGGTTAATCTCTTTCCAGGCAACCTATGTCACTAATAGAGATATGAGTTTTGGCGATAAGGGGAGTTGGCGGTTTACAAACTATATTTCTATATTAAATTCTATTCGTACAATATCGATATATAAACATTTTTACGCATTTTTGTATTACGATGTCTGTTCATACGGTTAGTCTGTTATGAGGATTCATCATCGATTTTGTATATTTATTCGACAAAAAATAAATATTGGTAATTTGATTTACTCTTAAAATAAACTGTTTTGCTATTGAGAATATGTTGAGTACTCTTTAGAAGTAAGCTTTATCACCATTGTTTTCCTTGCATTTATATCAGGTTTGATCGGATCTGGAAACGAATAGTGAAAGACCGGCAATTGTGGAGATTTTTGGGGGAAGGCCTTTATCCAGCAGTGGACGACTTTCGACTGATATGATGGGGATGATGATGATGATGATCGAATCGGCTCCCAATCTAACCATTTTCTAAAACACATGCCAATACTATGTGTTGAAGA
The DNA here is from genome assembly GCA_951640165.1 of Pseudoips prasinana. Lineage (NCBI taxonomy): Eukaryota > Metazoa > Arthropoda > Insecta > Lepidoptera > Nolidae > Pseudoips > Pseudoips prasinana. The sequence goes on from OX621245.1 coordinate 20,467,378, forward strand.
CTTTCTTTTTCTGCTCTCCCGATAAGCATAATAATGCTGCAAGTTCCAACAGAACCGTTACAGAAATTGAGAACTAGTTATCGTATGGGCAGTGGTTACCCTAGTGTCAGAGTTGTCCAAACCGCCCGGTAGGCCTCTGACTTGGCTGAACGACTGTTGTCTAATAACTACTACCGCGATCGACAACTGAACGTACCCTCCGTAGTACGGAGACGCTCAGGAATTAAACCACTTTGGCGGTTACCCATCTATGGATTGACCGCGAGCTTAGTTGCACGCCGATCACTTACGGACCGGTGAATGCATCTAGCTATGTGTGCCTCTTTTTGAGAATGATCTTCTACAACAAAGAATGATAAAAGTTTTTTTATATAATTCTTTTAATTCTGTTACGGTCACCGTAGCCTAGTTGGTAGTGCTCCTGCCTACGAAGCTGGTGGTCCTGGGTTCGAATCCCGGTAAGTGCAAATATTTGTGTGATGAGCACGAATATTTGTTTCTGAGTCATGGATGTTTCCTATGCATTTAAGTATTTATCTATCTATATAAGTATGTATATCGTCGCCTGGTACCCATAGTACAAGCTTTGCTTAGTTTGGGGCTAGGGTGATCTGTGTGACATTGTTCCTAGATATTATTTATTTCTTTTATTCCGGTCATGATTGATGAAACATACACCATGCCAGAAATGAGTTTTAAGCCTACTTACACTAAAATCTAGACCAATAATATAACAACAGAATGTAATGGTTTTTCTGTTTTTAGCACAGGCTTTTAAACATAGACATGGCCATTCAACCCGCGATATCATTGTCTTAACCCAAGAGCCACAAGAAAGGCCTAACAACGCGCGTGTACACACACACTTAAGATCACACCGCCTTGATTTGCATACCGTAGAATACTTTATTCCTTACAGCTACATAACTCCACTTATCTACTATAATAGATCGGTGTGAGCCATTAAACTAGAACTGCAATAGTGTTTGCGTAGCACGTCATTAAATCTTATCATGTCGTGTCTATTTCATCACGGTTGACACTTAACTTTATTACTATCCCTTATCTTGTCTCACTTTGTTTCGCGAAAGTTCTTTTGCAAGACGTTGTATGGAAGTTTGGTAAAATATGCTCGGAAGTTGCGATTATGTTTGAAGTTTGAGCGACTCGGTTTGGAGGATATAAATAACATTTAACCCGTTTTGTTGACGTTGTCCGTATAACGGGGAGTAAAGTAAATAGTGCTAATAGGTAATATCCTGGAGGTGTATCTTCTTTGAAGTTGGTTTTCTTAAGACAGATTATTCATGAATATTATTAGTGGTCCATATTATTCCATGCGCAATACTTTCATTCTGTTCATGGGGAAGACGGTGCTAGAAAACGTATCTTGATATTTATAGGGAAGTGTTACTTACTTACTTAAGCAGTGGTTACCTTACTGTCTACAACCGGGACCGACAGCTTATCGTGCCCTCCGAAAAACGGAAGTAGGTAAGTTTAAATTTATGGTAATGCTAGCGGTGCTACCCGCGTTAAAATATATGAATAAATAAAATAGCCTATATATTAATCCAGGGTGTCAGCTACCTCCATACCAAATTTTATTCAAATCGCTCCAGCCGTTTAGACGTGAAGAAGTAACAAACGTACTCAATCACAAACTTTCGTCTTTATAATATTAGTGTGATTTATTTGCCCTTACAGACAAAGCGTTACAACGTAGTCGAATATGAGCGGCAAGTTCAACATTTCTTAGTTACCGTTTATTTATTTTAATAATTTTCGTCTATCTTTGTAACAACAGATTAATTAGTACGTCGATTAATCTCCGGAACTTACAAGAAACGTATAATAAGAGTATGTATACAAGAGAAACCATAACTCTTAACAAACAATGCACGTTTCTTTGTCTATTCGACTCTGGAACAGGTATCTTTTGTTCAATTTTTGGTATGAAATTCCTGTTATAACCGTGTTGTTCATTTCCGCCCCGGGTAATATCATTTTCCACGTTTTCCTTTCCTTTGTCGATGTAGACACAATAAAAGCAACCTGCCTCGTTAATCGCACAGAGTAGTCTGAGCGCGTAATTAACTTTGCAGCTAGAGAGAGCAGAGATTTACGCGGACCTCGGGTACAATTAAATTTGCATAGGAAATTGTACAGAATGGGCTAAGAATAAGTTGTCCTACTATGAAACTAAATTTTATGAGTGTCGTCGAGTACTATAAGTTACCGTAACTTTCGTAATTATATACCTATTAATGTCAGTTTTAATACCATAAATTAAAAGATTACTATTCCTAAGTTAAACATAGACCCTGTATAAAACATGGTCAAGGTTTTAAATTTTTACTCGTTTAGTATTGGCAGTACTAATACTTATCGTATGGGCGGTGGTTACCCATGTGTCAGAGTTGTTCAAGCCGCCCATTAGGCCTCTGACATGGCTTATATATATAAATCATAAAACCAGCGCTGCAACTGTTAATGTTGCAGCTAGTGCTGAGATGGGACCAATTCGGACTCACACAGATAAGAATTAAGGACTTCTGTTTGTATACATTTATATATATTGTTATTATTATCTGTGTCAGTTTACTGAATAAATGGATTTTCTTTCTTTCTTTCTTTCTTATAGGCTGTTGCGTAATGGATACAACTGGGACCGACAGCTTAACGTGCCCTGAGAAGCGCGGAGACGCAAAAAAACTATACCACTTTGGCGGCCACCCATCTATGAACTAACCGCGACCCTGGTTGCTTAACCTCGCCAATCATTTACAGACTGGTGAGAGCATCTAGCTATGATCGTATTGGCAGTAAAAACCTATGTACTTGGGCCCTTCTTTGAAATAATCAAAACATCTATTTATAGATATTTTCCTGCGGTTTTCTGCTACGGTGTCCACCTAGTAATAACTCTATTTTATTTCACTCAATGTCCAAGATCATGTAAGACGTTGTAACTTGTTCTTGACGGGCCGGTTGGCATCGATGGTAAATGCTTGCCTTTAACGCAGCAGGCCCCAACCAGGACAGATATTTGTGTGCATAAACAAGTCTGTTTGTCCTGATTCTGGATGTAAATATCTTACTTTTCTTTTAAAAATATAAGTATGTATTTTTAAAAGAAAATTTGTATAGGTATGTATGTAATAATATCAGTTATGTTTTCCATAGTACAAGCTCTACTTAGTTTGAGACATTATAATTATATTATTATTAACTGCACTTAAATAGAGAGACACTAAACTACACTTTAGAGGTGTGCAAAGATCGTGACACATTGAAATCCGTTGTCTCTGCCTACCCCACCACGGAAACAGGCGTGAGTATGTACAGGCGCCAGCACATCAAGCTACCCCAATCTGTCAAATTTCCCCAATTGAAAGTGAACCTTATGCTTTTGTGATAAAGTTGAAAATGTATAAAATAAATTTGACAGATTGGGGTAGCTGGATGTGCTGGCGTCTGTACACTTAAATATTTAAAATGTGATTCTATCCATAATGTGAAACTGTTTCCACACATTATATATTTAGATATCACTTTTATTGCCTCCTAAATCATATTAGAGCGCCTCATGACAAACAGATAAAATCAAAAAGTCCTCATTTCTTTTTCCTTTTTCATTTAACCCATTTAACATAAAAGTAATGATTCGAAAAACTATGGCTATTTGTAGCCCAGCGGTATAATTGGCTATTGGCCGGTTGAAAAATGGACAGATGGTTTATTTTAATGCGTCCATCCATCAACACTAACCCCACTACTTCGAAGACAGAATGATCATCTACCAGTAATTAGGGCCTTAACGATATTTGAAAACAAATAATTATTTTCGTATTATTCCATATCTCAAGTAGTAGGTAATTTTTGTGATTAATTACTGTTAAGTGCCGGTAAGTAATGAACCTTTAACGAACGAATGTATGAATAGATTTCTTGGCACGTCATTAGTATCATACTAATATATAATATCTACGGACAATGTCACACAGATCATCCTAACCCCAAACTAAGCAAAGCTTGTACTATGGGTACCAGGCGACGATATACATACTTATATAGATAGAAACAAATATTCGTGCTCATCACACAAATATTTGCATTTACCGGGATTCGAACCCAGGACCACCAGCTTCGTAGGCAGGAGCACTACCAACTAGGCTACGGTTGTAACTAACCATACTGGCTCGTCACGTTGAGATTATTCACATATCCTTTGTCCAGCTAATCGTACTATAATTTAGCTGGCGTGTTGCAAAATATCTTTTAAATGAAACAAAATATAACAACTGATTTATAGTATTTTAATTCGTATTATGCCTGATTATCAAATTTAGACTAATCGATGCAAATATGTGTGGAACAAGCTTAACATTAGTTCAATTATCGTAATAATTTACATATAGGGACATCACTAGTTACTATAAAGATTAGCCCCTTCTCTAATCTTGAAATCGACCAATGGGAACAGTTATAGGATTACCGGGAAAAATGATGGTTTCACAAAACAGCTACTTATTATTCATATACAATAATGGATAATGTATTAATAAATTTATATGTGTAATATAATACTAACTGTCGTTTTGATAGAAGATTAACTATTTATTTTTATGTGATTATGCAGTTTACATTTATTTAATTAATGAGACTGACCGGATGTGGCATTATTGACGACGCATTTTGGGAAGATGGAGAACTGTCAAGAGTATGGCGACGCTTCGCGCTAGACGCTAACGAAAGAAAAAGTTGTTTCAGAAGTTTTAAGTGTGGTTTCAGGAGTCCTATAGAAGATTTAGGAGCGAGCGTCGTTTCTGGTGTAATTAGAGTGGAGGATCGGCTGAATATTGGTTGTATCAATTGTTTTAAAGGAGAGATAATGAAGGAAGCGTCATCTCGTGTTGGTTGGTAAGCTTTGAACACAGGTGAGGCTTTGTTACTTTTATTTAAAGTGTTACATTATTACGAATGCTCGGTAATTTTAGTTGAGTCTAGATGGTAAAACAATTCTATTCTCATTCACGGATATGTTGGGATGAATGGGAATGATGTCCCAAAGTTGTATTACTTATGTATTTATAAGACAAATACTTTAAAACTAATTCTATGTTTAAACTAACTAGACGATAGAACCAGAATTATATCTATTATTGAATGAAAGCTATAAATGTTAGATAGTAATTAATATAATAACTTTAATTAAAAGTTCCTGAATTATTAACTGGGTTAATAGCAGTTAACTATTTACCTGATGTTAAATCCCTTATAGGGTTAGTTTTGAATACATGTACTATCAGTGGAAGAGAAAACTGATGTCTTGTTTGTTTAAGACCGGTCACTGACAGTCTTATTTAGTTCTCTATGGAAGATAGTAGAGGCTATTCTACAACAGCAAACATGACGTGCTGTGTTTAGGATTAACCGGAAATATTAAGTTTCATAATGATGTCTTGGTGCTTAAGGCTGGCCGGCAAAGCAGTCTTCAAAGGGTCTATGGAAGATTAGTAGAACCTTTACAAAAGTTCCAATGATGTTATTATGCAACATCTCTACCTACCATGTTGAAGATCAAGAGATCATTGATTTTTGACAAGAATCACAAATGATTTAATAACACACCTTCAAAGTATTGATTATACTAATATTGACCCAGTTAATAGTCATATAAGTGGTTCCAATTAGAATCATATCCAGATTTTCTTACTGATATTGAATGCTTTCATATCAAGCGGTCATTACTTGGGTAATGAATACAAAGAACTAAATCTTCACAAGTGATACAAGATAGTATTACTTATACAATTGATGTTGAAGTTCAAGAATTGTTGAACCTTGACAGGAATGCGAAGTTCCTTGAGCAGATGACTCAAATAATAATAATACAATGATGAAGTATTATTATGGGTTGACTTTGTTAACAGTCAAACCAGTGGTTGCGATTAGAACCATTCTCAAATTAACTTGCTTATATTGAATAAACTTTTTGAAGATATTACAACATTGGAGAATCCAATAAGTTACTTATGAAAAATTAAGGCTTCTGTGTTATTACATAAGGTTAATTATAAATGTTATCCATATATAAATGTTTTCCTTGATATAATATATATATATATATTATGAACTAGAGTCATATATATTTTTGTAATAAATAAGTAAAGGATAGGGTAGTCAAAAGAATAAGCCCTCTCATGTCTCTTGTTTTCAAAGGACATTGACTAAGACTAACAACCCACACAGACCTTTCTGTAATTAGAATAAAAGAGTATCCCTGTTAAGGACATTTGCAGTCCGGAGCGCGGTGGAAGTCTGGACCCTATGGTGACGCAAGACTACAGTACTCGCGGGGATGCTTTGGGCGAGTGCCATAGCCGCAAATAAAATAATATTGAATATTATGATATTCTAGTATAATCTACAAACAAGCTAGAATAATCTAGAAAAGATATAAAGTCAATCTCAACAACATTTTAAGGAAAACATATATACTATGGCTGAATTAAACTATTATATTTCAAGATGTGTGAATTAAAACAAACAATTCATTTAGGAAACATACATATAATCTAATTAGACAATATCAACAAGACATTCATTCAATAGGACTTATCAAATAACATAATATCCTTTATGAAAATAAGTTATACTCCAATAAGAAGTAGTATGAAACCTTTATGTTTATCAGAGAAATTATAGAATTAAAACTACATATTTATGGTCTTATATATTGAAATAAAGTTCTAATAAGATTTTAGATAACATTATGGTAATTAATTAAGGGTAAACTAGGCTTCATTAGTTCTGTCATTCTTGTACAATTACATAAGTCTAGAAAGTTTATTTATGATTAGGATAAAGTTAATTTAGGATTGATTGGTTTGTTCTCCTTTTCAAAAAGTTCTTGGATTACTATGTGCAACATAGGTTCCTACCATACTAGACGAATCACTGGCCAATTTAAATCAACTTGTTTCAATCAAATCCAGCAAGAATATAAATTCATGATTTAAGTTAAGAAAATTTAGGATCATATTAGTATCAAGGAGTATTCCTTATCAGACACATAAGAGTTAGGTTCAGTTAAATATTAAATTGTATGCTGTTAGTTAGGATGATCAGGTATAGCGATAGGGAATACTTCAACTAAAAAGAAGTTAGAATATAGGGGTAGGGTGGCGAGTTACACGGTGACCGTACTATACCAACTTGAATAATAATAAATAATAATCTCCTCCTTGCCAAATTTCGGCCACGGCGTCCAGTTTCATTGGAGACTAGCCATCTGTGCGAGACATATTATAGTGCACAAGTGTGTGCGCAAACACAGGGGCACTTTCTATTCCATCACTATCATGATCCGATGGGATGACTAGCGACACGACCGGATAGATTTCCGGTACAGAACTGACAGTTTTACGTGCTCTCGGAGGCACGTGGGTATAATATCGCCAACTCCCAGACTTCGGGCTGTTAATGAGAAATTTTCCTTTTTACAGATAATGAAATGAAATAATGTAATTTATTCAGCACTTGGGTATTAACATACACTTGTACTTGTCAAGTTCACAATGCAGTACATAAACATAGTCGAATACAGTATAAAAATTACAAAAAAATAATTAGTCCGTCCGTGCTGTCTATTTTATCAGATATATTTTCTTAAATCCTAAAATAAATAACAAGTTACTAATCTATTATTTTGAAAGTTAGTTGTACAAAATTAAAATTAAATAATTGAAGGCAATGAGCATTTGTCTAGCGCAGAAGGCTCTTAACTAGTAGCTTAAATTAAACGACTAATACCCGAGGCCACCCTTTTGGGGTACGGGCCACAGCTCAGGGGGCCGCTGAAGCAAAAGGACAGAATTCTAAGAGAGGGTGTGATCAGTTGCACGGGATCACCGATGACGCGTTAAGGGGCCAAAGCGATCCTCGCCGCTGAGGAGCCTACCCTACCTAGAGATAAATTCCAAAACCCCTTTTTGCCCGACCCGGGATTTGAACCCAGGGCCTCATTATCTGCGGTTTAACACGCTATCACTAGACCAATAATAATAAGGGATTAGTAATGTTAATAGTATTCTACATAAAATGTATGCTTAACAAAGTAAATAGATAGTAATGAGTGTCACCATAGAAATTGGTTGCTTAGAATCGCAAGTTAAACCTCGATAAAAAAAATCGACATCGTATATGGCGCAAATGCTCGCGTGGCGCAGTGTTAAAAGTATGTAAACAAATATTTTGGGACAGCTAACACACTGCCAACTGATCCCATACTAGGCAGAGCCTGTACTGTGTCGACCAGACAACTGATAAACATACTTATATATTTCTAAACTAGCTGTGCCCCGCGGTTTTACCCGCGTTAAACTTTATAAATTATCACAGCTCATTCCCCATAAGTGATAGCGTGATAATATGTAGCCTATATGTTGACCCGACTTCTTAGTAATGTTCATGTGCAGAATTTGAAGTAAATCCATGCAGTACTTTTTGAGTTTAGCCTGGACATGCATACAGACAAACAGACAAACATTCTAAAAACTATATTGTTGGCTTCGATATCGATTGTAAATCACGCCCAAAGTAACCTTTTAAAAAAAAATTCAATGTACAGTTTACTTTCCTACGATTTTATAATATGTATAGATAATATAGTTATATAATAAAATTTAAATACATACATATTATAGATAAATTACACCCATCCTGTGCATCATACAAAGATATGTCCTGGGTCTGGTGGACAAAAAGTCACTAACCTGTCAAATCTATACTACCTCGACGCTATCGTATTTCCGCACAGGACACCATTTTTGTGATCCAAATTGTAGTACACCCAGACTCAGAACAATTTGTGTTCTGAGTCGTACACCCAGACTCAGTTTTGTGTCCGTGACTAACATTTTGTAAAGTCCTCCGCGATACAGATATTCATTTTCCCAATGCGGCTAGTAGGAGTAGTAAATATAAGTACCAGACCAGTAAATATTGAGTAGTAAAGTAGTTTATTTATAGAGTATTTACTATTCAAAGATAAACACAACTTAATACCCGTTTAGCAAGATAGCGATTATATTTAGTAATATGAAACGTGTTATTACGATGAGATATAAATATATGAGATAGGTATACTAATAGAAGCAGACAACTTAGTGTTATTTTAGTTTATACTTAACTAGCTGTGCCCCGCGTTAAACTTTATAGATGATATGTGTATAGCACATAGTGTTAATCGGATAGTTGTATCTCTCACTTATTCGGTCTTCTCAGTATTAAACCGTGACCGTCGCGGCGTCGCTATACACACAAGGTCCGTCATAATAATAATATAGAATCCTTACCTTAATATAGACAGAACCATTCAGACAAGATGTACTAAATTATATCAAAAACTTAACCTATATATAAGCTTGACAATAACTTAATATAAGCTAGCTAAATCATGAAATTATAAATTAAATTTAATATCAAATTGTTTTCTTACACACCGTGTACTTAAATATCTATATATAATTATGTTTACTTAATTATACTACAAACATGTTCTGAGTATTTACAAGCGGTTTTAATGTCTACGTAAATTCTTTATATCTATTTTATTTTATAAGCTATATTTTGCGTGAAAGAGTCACAAACATCCATACATCTATACATTCATAGTCACAAACTTTTGCATTTATAATATTAGCAGGATTTTACAAGAATACATTACCTTAAAAAGTTGGATCCACATACTCGTCCTTTTGCTGTTTCTCATTTTGTCGGTAGTGGCAGTGTACAGTTTATTGCTGCATCCGTCGGGAATTTCTACGATATTTTTCATATTTTACGATGTTTTGAATTTACGCCTCTTGTGACTGAAGGCAGACGAGCCGTTTCCTACCTATTCTTGTATGCACCGTTGGTTTTATGTACTTTTGTAAGTTTCCAAATAGTTGCAAAAACTAATTGAAATTGTTAGTTCGTATATTTTGGTACCGCTAAAATGATGAAATAGAAAATTGTTTTTATTATTTATAACCGCAGCAATTAACTAGTCAGCTCTTAATACTATCAATTTACGATGCCATAGTTTACAATTGTACTATATAAAAAAAAAATACATTAACTTTTTACTCGCCAATTCGCTAAATAAAAGTTTACTTCCCTTGTTGTAATTGAAGTACCATGATTCTGTCTCTTTCTTTAAAAAGACAGTGTCACAGGCGTATTAAATGAACTCCGGTAGTTTTCACAACTACTAACAACCTTTATTTTTACAAATCCGCACTTAAACTGCTTTAGTAAAGTTATTCCTCTCAACTGAAGAGAAATTTAATGCACGAGGTTAATTTTTACATATAATATGACATGCTATATTACGTACAGCTGTTACGTCATGGCAGTGTTGCTGTGTGTTTAACATGTCCACAAAATGCAAAAAAGTAATGTTATGTACTTGTTGCACAAAACAATATGGGAATAACTCTAGTAAATTATTGGCAATATTTTGCTTTTTGTTATTTACGTTTCATAAATTTCTTTAAAAACATTGCTTTTTTTAGGCGCGTCTCCAAGAAGTAAGTTGTGTTTATGTAATTTTCAATATTTCTCTACCGTAATAATGTGTGTAAACAAATGTATTAAATGATTTATTTTAAAATTTCCATAAGTTTCTGACAATATCCTGTATCGCGGGAGACTCACATAATAAGATGGGACGCCTAAGCTGACACAACAGCTAGGACGTTTATCAGAGCAATTTTTCTGTCCTTACGCTGCTGCTAACAATCCTCTTTATCAGAGCTTAGTTACTAAAACATACTTTAACCAGACCCAATTGACAAATAGTAAAAACATTTTATCCTAAGACATTATTCTCACACGGCCATCTGATCCTAAACTAAGCAGAACTTATACTATGAAAACCCGATATCTGATTTATTACATGTACTAGTTTTCTTTTGTAAATACATATGTACTTATATAGATAATTACACCACAAAAACAGACATGTTCATGCACACACATATTTGTCCTGGGTGGGAATTAAACCCAAGACCTGCGGCGTGAAAGGCAAGCATTTACCAACCACTACAACCTCTATATATTAAAGCGAAAATAAGCTTATGTTATCATACAACAGGACAGCGCAGGTCCTTTTCCTTTTCACCTAAAACATCTATTATTGTAAAACCATTTTCAAATTTTACATATCTGACATGATCTTGTAATTTTACTGGGTTAGTAAAGGCAAAACATTTCTGAATACGGTCAGAAACGACACATTGTTATTTACATAAACTGTATTAATATGGGCCCAAATAAGGCAAAATCTACTTTCCTTACAAAGCGAGTTTACTTCCCGTCAATGTTGTCTCAACTCGAAGACAGCGAAGTTGCAACACCATGCCATTTTTATATTTCATTTCGAAACTTGTCGTGGTGCATTACGTATAAAATGCATCCGGATGAAAGGCACTGAAAAAATTCTAGCGAAGTCTCATCCATCTAAAATATGAGCGAATATTGTGTCAGAAGCGATGCAGTATTCAGCGATGTAAAAGAACTTTTGCTGCTATACTCGTAGAAGGAATTTACATGTAGTCAACTAGCAACGACGAGTAGCAAGTTTAACTTGACGTTTTCCCATCCCATCGTTTTATGACGGATTGAAAGCATTTTTGATGCTCACGTGTTTTGGGTCTGATTCTCGTACATGACAACTATTTGTCTCTCTTATATTTAATTGTTCTCAGTTTTGGCGTTGTGTTCATGTTTATTATAATAATAATAATAAACTGGGACATTATTTCCACACGGTCATCTGATCCCAAACTAAGCAGAGCTTTCACTATCGAAACCAGACAACTCGATATACTACATAAACTACTTGTTTTTGTTAATACATACTTATATAGATAATTACACCCAGACTATTCATGCACACAAATATCTGTTCCTGGGTGGGGATTGAACCCACGACCTCCATGCCAACCACGACAACAGGCCCGTTAAAGTATTGGATATTTGTAAATACCCCCGAGAGGTCCTTTGCTGTGTGGCTAATGGCATAGAACATCGTCATCTTATCTCATCCCGTGGGGGGCGCACAAGTCTTCCCGTGGGTATATCTCTCAAATAACGGGCAACAGCGTCTCTCTGTTTACTATGACCATCATACTGCGATCGCCAACCCGTATGCCAAGCGTGACGATTACGGCATATCCCTCCAAATAATGGACACGGCTCCATCGTGGAAATCTTTTGGGGAGGCCTTTTTCCACCAGTGGGTATCATTTGGCTGACATAATGAAACTCTTCCGAGATATAAATCTTTATTTGCCTAGTACAAGCGATGTCATTTTAAAATTTGTGTTAAATAGACACCAGCACCCCAATCTGTCAAATTTCCCTTATAGAAAGTTGAAAATCTATAAAAGAATTTGACAGATTGGGGTAGCTGGATGTGCTGGCGTCTGTACATACCGAACAGAAAGATTCTTATGTTTCGTGATGATTCGTAACAGCGTCATAGCGTCGTTCAGCGTAGGAAAATTTGGTTTGCTGGAAAAAATGCATTAATGAATTAAGCTTGCTGCTAGCTTATTTTGTAACATTTAACTTACACGTATGTTGCTGTGTGCAATAAGATTGAATCTTTATTATATATTATAATAATATAATCTACTCAAAACAAACTACTTTAACTATATAACTTTATCGCAAATGATGATAAAGCGCATAGCCATTTCCATTTAATATGCACCCGACTCCAATGCAATCAGTGCACTATTAAAAACGACTTTATTCTACCCTATCGTGGCCTATAAAACTAAGTCCACCGGGTAAAAGAAGTGGCCTTTATAAGGTCTTATCAGTTAGCGAAGCCAGCTTTTGTTATACAATTAACTTTTAATTTACTGCGACGCCTTATCGCCGCTCGAACATTTTCTTCGTTATTTGCAGGAAATGAGTCGTTTAAAGGAAATTGTGGTCGTCATATGATAGTTTGTATGGTATATGGAAAATTTTATATAATGGTGTGATTATGAACGCCGTCTTTGTCGATTTTTACATGTACACTAATTTATTTGTATGATTAAAATCGCGAACCATGTGCAGGTAGCTGCCGAGCGCCAGTTGTCTCTGTCATCAATGTAATCTTGAAGGCTGTGTCATAAATCTTAATAAAATTTCCTCTCGTCTTGCTGACTCTGAAGTCTGGCGTGGCTGAATAACCAATATACAGTCTTATAAATACTTGATTGCGACCTCTACTAAACATAGCATTTACCTGCACTCCTTTGATCAGCCGTCTCTTACGTTTGAATTCTATAAACTATTCTTTTTTATTATTTCTAAAACTTCTATAACCATCTGACCTATGAAGCTGAATATGGTTATCGTGACCTTTTTTTTATTAGGCAGGGGGAATGCCTACACATGCCACCTGCAAAAAGTATCTGCGGATGGGTATGTCGGACTCGCACCGACTAAACCTACCTGCTGTGGACTTCTCTAGACGACTGATGGGAGGAGCTCCGGGAACGCGGGTATGCTGCTCCGGTGCCTCCCTTTTGCACCATGTCCCAGATGGTCGGAACACGTACCCTGGGATGGCCGACTCCTGCCAGTCTGGCACAGCGACTGTGCCACAAACAGAGCACCCGAAGTTCCCGGAGCTGCTTGTACGTGGTGGCAGCAGAGGAAATTTCTCACACTGCCACCGTATCATGACCTAAATCCCAAAACCGCAAAATAAATACGTTGACATATTAAAGCATACCGTCACGTGTATGTTTCAAACGTGTATATGTTAATAACACCCAAAGCACCAAATATCTACACTAAACACCGCAGATCAAAACGCAAAATATGCCAATAACGCACCAAAGGCTGCAATTACCGGCTTAACGTCCACTGTGAAGATGTCATTTCACCCATTCCACCAAATTGGAGGTCATTCAATTTGCATATAAAGCGTGCAGAGGCGTCAATAGGACGAGAGGGCTCGATACAAGTCCCATTCGGGCGAATTCGGCTTCGTTATGACCATTGTTGAGTTTAGACCTGGTTAGTTTGCGTACGGAATGAATTGTAGCCATTGGGTTTTTAAGTGATGATATTTAAGACTTCCCGACTGAGTACTGTTCCTATTCTTTTTTTTTTATTCGCATAAGTTCAAATTGGCTACAAAAACAATAGCATAAAATTGTACTTCAACATATCAGGTAAAAAATATAGGTTTCTTGTAAATATTTTGTCTATTTCTTCCTTTGTAAAAATTCCTAAAATTTCCTTCGTATTAGAGAAATGGATCTCTCTATAGTAGGGGACTTTAAAAATAAGTAATTCATGGACATAAAGCACACCCAAGGTCAGAACATCTATATATAGATGACACAAATAGTTGTCCTGTGCGGGAATCCTAATCGGAACACGAGGATACTAGCATAGTAGCGAGGCGAACGCCTTACCCACAGCGCCACAAATGCAGTCGAAATTATAACCATGTAATATTGTAAACATTGTTTTATTTAAGAGAATTCCTTTGAACTTTTGGTCGGTCGATCTTGTTTCTATAGCCACAGAAAATTGTCTTTTTATAACAATATTAGTCAAATGCATTACAGAATCTATTCCGCAATTCTAGCCCAGCAGAATCTACTAATTGATGATCCTATTCCATCACTCCCATGTTCCGATGGGACGACTAACGACACGACCGGAAAGAGGTCTGGCACAGGACCGACGGCTTTACGTGCTCTCCGAGGCACAGGGGTATGATACCGTCAACTCCTAGACTTTAGGCTGATACTGAGAAATTTCTTTTAACGGAAAGATCCCAGAATCACTTTTTGGCCCGACCCGGGATTTGAACCAAGGACCTCATTATCTATGGTTGAACACGCTACCGCTAGACTATTTCTTCTATATATTTATACAAATGGTATGTGATAAAACAGACCGAACCGGTTCGGCCTAATCCTAAAATCTGGTTTCTTTAATATTGTATTAGACTACACTTCTGCACTGTGAGCTTGATAATAATAGATCACAACGGCGTCCACAAAGAGCATTCGTGAAATAGAAATGAATTTTCTACTTTAACATTTCAAAATAGTAGGTATACTTAAGTTGGAACTGACCGTGATTATCTTATCGTTATTCAGTACACCTTGATCCAAAGGCACTCTGAATACATAGTGTTACGTAGTCCAGATATAAACTGATGTTCAAAGATTTCCCTCTTAGATAAAGGAATACGTGAGGTTCTTAAGTGCATACTCATAAATCCTTGCAATAAAATACGTACAAAGTGGCACGTGACTTCACAACCTACACATTGAGATGTAAATATTTACTGCTACGTTTTATATCCAGTTTTAGTTCACGTAATAAATCTATGTTTATGATTTTAGTACTTTGTTTCCTATTTGTTTGAGTTGGCCGAAGTGTTTTGACATTTATGGGCGGTTGCCAATCTATATAAAGTTTGCGCTGCTGTGTATAGGACAGTAGCTAGTTAAGCTGATTGATATGCTAATCCAACTTTACGACTAAGTTTTACTTTTTATTTTGTTATGCTACTAAGTCAGAAGGCAAGAATACGTACCATCTGATGGTAAGCGCTGTAGCGATATGAAATCGCTCAAAACACTTCCCCAACAACCTTAACACCTAGGACCCCAAGAATAACAAATAGTGTTATTAGAATTGCGCATAGAGATAAAGCAAATTCAGAATTCACCTGATCGTCTTGCGATGTATCTGCGGCCGATCTGGTGAAACCAATGAAATTCTATATTGCTATATTTGCAAGCGTTTATTTAAATCTGTGTGAACAAAAACCGTTTTGATTTTATTGTATAAAAAATATCATTGGGTGGAACAAACGCACCTCTAAAGTTCGTCAGAAAGAGACGGACGATGGTGAAATTCGCGAAGCAAAAATAAAAAAAACCCGTTTTAATATAATAACGTCTAGCGCATATAATCTCCTAAAATCGCCAGCGTTACCTCTCGGTTATACCTCTACATCCTACTCATTATTTTATTTACGGCCGGCAATTACAAAGTTATCACAAATATTACTTCATTTCGATTTTACCATATTATGGTAACAATTTCTGGTTACCATAATATGGTATAATAAAAATTAAGTAATACCTGGGACAAATTTGTGATTTCTCCTATTGAGAAAAGTTCATTATGTTGTCCTTCTCGTCCTATAGAATATAGGACCTTAATATATACCTTGCTAATATAGTAAAGTGTTGTAACATTTTTTTTTCTAATATTACTATATTAAAAAGCTAATTTACGATTGGTTATCATGCTAAATACCCGCTTTTAACTGTAGTGCATTTTTTGAAGAGGACATTCCCTAGTCTGCCTAGGTACCTACTCATAAAGCGAAAAAACGTTATAATGTAATATGCTTCATTGAAAAAACGTATTTCACTTTAATATTTAATTCATATATTTTTACTAGCTGTGTCCCGCGGTTTTACCCGCGTTAAACTTTATAAATTATAGCCTATGTGTTAATCCAGGGTGTCATCTATCTCCATACCAAATTTTATTAAATTGCTCCAGGTTCCAGACGTGAAGAAGTAACAAACATACACACTCACATACTCACAAACTTTCGCCTTTTATAATATTAGTGTGATGAGATTTGGTGCACTTTTGACAGTACGGTATAGTGTAGTCAGAGTTGGTTAAGCCGCCCAGTGGGACTCTGACATTTATTGATATATCTAATGAGAATAAATTTGACGGAGCTGTTGGTCTTGTGGTTATTGACTCTGACTGCTAACCTAGAGATCGAGGGTTCTATCCCCACTCGGGACAAATGTTTGTGTAATGAGGTTTGCTGGCTGTAATTAAGCTATAATACTTATGTATTTAGAAGTAAGATTTAGAAGTTAGAGAATAAGAATGATTACCAGTTGTCCGGTTCCCCTAGTACAGGTTGCAGTGTGTTTAGGTGTTCCAAGTTACTATTATTATAAAAAAGCCAATTAAATTACTTAACACATATTCTAAAAAATATTATTCAAATGATAAAAATAATGATATTTTCCAAAACTTTATCTTTTTTGAACGGATCTTATTTTCACGTGTTCATATTAGTATTTATTGTAAAACTAAGGTTGGAGTTTTGGTTTTATCCGTTCTTTTTATCTTGGTATTTCCACAGTATCTTTTGAATCTCATTGTTAATTTCCGTTGCGCCATAAAATGTAAAAAGATTCTATTGATGGGGGTGACAAAATCCCATATGGTTATCACAGACAAAATCTTTACTGTCCTAATAAAAACTCATGTATCCTGAATTATCTTTGTTAAATCAGCTTGTAAAATGCCAGTTTCATTTGTATCAAACATGTAATATGTTGTCATGTCTTTAAAGTTAATAACAATTGCTGATGCAATTTCAATAATAGTATTTGCGTATTCCTACATTGATCGTGGAATCATGAATACATTATATGTATAAATTTGAATTTTACAGCATTTTTCTTTCGCAACGCAAAGCGTTAATCTAATCTCAAAAATAGGTAATCATAAATTTAATCGTCCGGCGGATCTCAAACCAGCACCATCTAGGGTTAGGTAGAGGTTGTAGGTATTATACATCGGCTTTGTTTATAGAGCATAGTTGAGTGACATGGCAGACCGCCTACCCTGGATTGGTAGTTGTCCTGATTCGAGACCCGCCGGACGATTAAATTTATGATTTCTCATTTTTGATATTAAATTACATGTTTATTTGCCAGAAAATTTTGTGTACTATATAATGCGTTTGATTACTCTGTAACCTATTTAAAAGTTTCACTATATATATATAGTTATACCGTGTAAAATATAAAGTAGCTATTCTAATTTTAGACATGCGTAATTGTTTGGGAAGTTTACACCATTATCAACCATTCTCCTCGCCGCTTCGTGTCGCGGGTTAGAGTCCCACGCTGGACAACTATTTGTGTGGCCCATAAATAGTTGTTCGAAATCTGGATTTTACTTTCTATCCGTCGATTACGTATATGTTTGTAAAGTACCTCGCGATACAGGGATTAAATTACCTAGTTGTCGTAGGGTTGTCTTAAAAAAATATTTCAATCCTCATATTTAGGATTTCGTACCCAAATTGTAAATTACTAAGATTTCGCTGTCTGTGTGTCTGTGCATCTATCACCAGGCTGTGTCTCATGAAACCTGATTGTTAGACAGTTGAAATTTTCACAGATGATGCTATAACAACAAATACTAAAACAAAACAAAATAAAACAAATATTTAAGGGGCTCCCATACAATAAACGTGAACTTTTTGCTCGCAAACCATCAAAACAGTCCACTTGATAAATTTCTGTTTTTGAAGTTGGTTAAAAAGCAGGTCCATAAAACCATATCACATGTGTACCGTATGTATAATAATACATTTCACAACATAATACCTACACCAAAATGATTTCCATATCATGAGTAAGGAAGTGTCAAAAACATTCGTCTAGACTGGAGACGTTACCACTAACGAATCTACAATGAAACTAAAGTACAAATTGTCACGTATACGCATACACATGCCATGTGCTTCCATAACCAAAGAGATATTGGGAAATGCCATGTGCTTCCATAACCAAAGAGATATTGGGAAATGTGTACCTTAACTAATGTGCAAACTATTTTTTTTAATAGTTTACACCATCTATGTAAACTTTCCTCACAATTGATAGTATTCATTCGCTTCATTGGGATTACTTTAGGTATACGCGAAGGATTTTTTTTACATAACGTTTAAAGTTAGCGTATGAGACTTTCACTGATTCACCAGATAAAGAAATAAAAAAAAATAAAACTACAAACTAAATAACCACGCCGGAGGGCACTCCCTTTGGCTTTCACTTAATTAAAATATAGATTATACTGACATTACCGCTAACTAAAAATCCTATTTAAGTTAGCGGTAATAATAATAATACAATTTTTAACTTCGTCCACGATTTCATCAGGTCTCTTTACGTAGCTTGGCGTGCTTGGCTACGGCCCGCATGTCAAGTAAACTTACCCCTCTAAGAAGGGAGAATAATTAAACAAAAATAATAATAATATCCTGGGACATTATTCACACACGGCCATCTGATCCCAATCTAAGCAGAGCTTGCACTATGGAAACCAGATAACAGATATATACCGTTTACTCGTTTTACCCTTTGGGTACGGACCCTAAAAAATGAGAAACTTACAGTCTCTATCCACTTTACACATAGAAAAAATGAAGAGTAATATACTAATATTTATCTTAATTTCAAAATGAAATGAAGACGTTTTATAAAATATACAACAAACAAGAAATAGAAGAAAAAAACACATTGCTCGCACACCATACAAAAATAATTGAATTTGTACTGAAAGTAATCAGCAACAACACCAGCTATTAACTTTAACTAGACTCGACTTTATTAGAATAGGACAAAGTTAACATAAGTTAATCTGAACGAACAAGACAACCGCAATACCATTAAGCAAGTACTTGGAATCCTGCTGCAAAAACTAGAAAGGATTCCAAAGTCGAAGGGTAGATAAACGTGCGCTTTCTATAAGACTAGACATGATGCCTTTTAGAAACGGTTGGATTATTTATTATTCATTTAGGTATTAAATATCTCACTGATTGTCTTTTTCTAAACAATATGTAAAATAAAATGTATATACAATATAAAAACTACGGGTTAAATTTTTTTGTAAATCCAAATTTTATCGCTTTTAATATTTAAATAATCGAATATTACGGTTTTTTAAAGTAATCATAATATACTAACTGTGCCCCGCGGTTTCACCTGTGTTCAACTTTATAAAGTACAGCTTTTGTGTTATTCTGAATAACATATAATCTATATTATTACTTATAAAGTTTCATCAAAATTCGATCCGTAATTCTTGCGAGAAAGAGCAACAAACATCCATTCATACTGACAAACTTTCGCATTTATAATATTAGTAGGATAGAGAGGAGTGAAATATCACTGAATTGCAGTCCCACCCTAGAGAAAGGCACAGAAAGTTTCCTTTTTACTGATAAAACATTTGTAGATTGAAGAGCACTTCAACAAGAATAACTGCCAAAAAATCATTATAAAACTGATATTTCAAAAGGTGGTTTATAATTTTAAAATAGTTTAATTAACTAAAAAATACGCTTTTAGCAAATCCGCCATCTTGGATGTCTGCCATGTTGGATTTAAGTCACGTGACATTTTTTTTCGTATTTCTGACAGCAAACCCTTTCATTCGATACCCATATCATGGGGGTGGATTTCAAACTGCCAGTCCGCCATATTGGGGAGGCCGCCATATTGGATTTGTAATGACGTTTCATAGCTTGTCATCAAAACTCAGAGCGTGTGCAAAATTTCATCCTAATCGGATATCGGGAAGTGGGTCATATTAAGATTCCAAGATTTTTTTACATTCATAGTTATTTACAAGTGAAGCTAATAAAAGCGTGTTAAAAATGAAGAATTATACGCTCTTAGATCTAAAGAAGCCTCGTAAATGTTCGGTCATCATTCTGCATCAGTCTTAGTCTGGTCGCAGTTGTTCTACTAAAGTCGTTCAAATTTAATGTCGTGAGGACTAAACTCCACTACTTATTTCAAACCGACGAAATCGACCGTCTGTACAAACTTAAAACAAAAAGACAGACATGTAGGCCTACATAATTGAATGTACGGAGCCCTATTTACTTAACTAAGACAGTATAAATTTACGTAGTACAACAGGAGACTATAAATTCTCGCGAAGCTTTGCAAAGCAACCTTATATTAACGAGAATGGGTCGCAACCTTAAATAATTAGGCAATTAATTTTGTTTATTGTACTAAAGCGTTATGTAGCATAATGGTCAAGAAACACGTATTATGAAAATTACACTATTGAAATATAACTATTGTTAAAATTATTTATTGGTCACCAAGAAAAGTTATGGAAGCATGTTTTATTACTTAAAAACAAATGAAACAACGTCATTTTTAATAAATTAAGTTCCCTGTTGTCGCGAATCACGCACGGTTACGTGTGTTAACTTTTTAGTTTAAGTAATTTTGATGTGGTGTTTAGTAGGCAATTTTTGTTTAAAGTCTTAATAATAACTTAGTTTTGATACATAAAGCGGTAGAGTTTATAGTCAAAACTGTTAGGCACCTGGCGTTGGCATTACCGCAGCACGTTATTAAAAGGAGATGCCGATTAAAATATTAACTGCTTATATTAACATACATTATATTAGGTCTTTACCTATGAAATTGCCGTTCTGCAGTACTGGCCATTTCAAATCAAAATAATTTTTGTTTGGCTAAGAATTCTAATTTCAAATTAATTTTATTTTAAAAACATGGATTCTTTTTTCCAAAAGTAGTCATTTCTTTATTGATTAGTGTTACATTTTCATCGCATTTCAATCTTTTTCGTCATCATGGATACGTTAAAAATTCGAGTAATTATGGAATATGAGTACCGTCGTAGAGCAACGCGGCACAAGCGGCACGCAACATCAACGACGTTTACGGAGCTAACACTACAAACCAACGCACCACCTGTTATTGGTTTGCTCGCTTCCGTTCTGGAAATTTCGACCTGAAAAATGAACCTCGCGGTCGTCCGAAGACTTTGGTCGACAATGACGAATTAAAGGCGGTTGTGGAAGCTGATGATACACAATCTACGGCTGAATTAGCAGCAGCTTTCGACGTTAGCGTCAAAACAATATTGGTCCATTTGCGTCAAATTGGCAAGGTAAAAAAGCTTGACAAATGGGTGCCCCACGAACTCAATGATCGCCAGCGCGAAGTACGCGTCGAGACGTGCCTTGCACTGCTCAACAGACACACAAATGAAGGAATTTTGAACTGCATTGTTACCTGCGATGAAAAATGGATTCTGTTTGATAACCGCAAGCGCTCAGCAAGTTGGTTGGATCCTGGTTCAGCACCTAAACAATGCCCTAAACGAAAACTTACCCCTAGAAAAGTGATGGTCACTGTTTGGTGGTCTAGCGCCGGTGTGATTCATCACAGCTTCTTACCAAACGGGGTGAGCATTACTGCAGATGTGTACTGTGAAGAACTGAGCACAATGATGAAGAAGCTGGCGCATCTCCAACCAGCATTGGTCAATCGCTCGTCTCCGCTGCTCCTGCACGACAACGCGCGACCTCATACTGCACAGCAGACGGTCTCCAAGTTGCAAGAACTGGGGTTGGAAGCTCTCCGTCATCCGCCCTACTCACCAGACCTTGCGCCTACAGACTACTACTTTTTCCAGAATTTGGATAACTTCTTGGCGGGAAAAAAATTCAATACCCGAGAGGCAGTACAAAATGCCTTTGAAGAATTTGTTGCCTCCCGTCCAGCTGATTTCTTTAAGAAGGGCATCAATAAACTGCCACTGCGATGGCAAAGATGCATTGATTGCATGGGTGATTACTTCGATTAATACAAATAAAAAAATTCATGAAAAAAAATCGTTTAAATTTTTTCATACAAAACGGCAATTTCATAGGTAAAGACCTATTATTATATAAAACATTACTAACCTACCAAAATAAGCATATAATTAAGTTACTAACATATTTTTAAGACAATTTGTTTCTAACATAGTGGAGCATATGTAGTTCCAAAATAAAGAATTTTTTATTATATATTAAAATAATATAATAATAATAATAATATCTGGGGACAATGTCACTCAGATCATCCTAGCCCCAAACTAAGCAAAGCTACTATGGGTACTATGGTATGGTACTATGGGTACCAGGCGACGATATACATACTTATATAGATAGATAAATACATATATACATAGAAAACATCCATGACTCAGAAACAAATATTCGTGCTCATCACACAAATATTTGCACTTACCGGGATTCGAACCCAGGACCACCAGCTTCGTAGGCAGGAGCACTACCAACTAGGCTATGGTGACCGTCAAAAATGATAAATAAAAGTAATTTTCTAGAAAATCACACTAATTATATTTTCAACGAGTATCTATTATTATTACAACATTCACAGCCTATGCAGTTTTAATAAATTGTATATGTACGTTGATATCATGTTATTTATCCCTCTCTAATTTCATTAGATTCCTACCTCTTAGGGCTTTGCACTCAAGTGTGCAAATCAAACTTATTTTCGTATATTATTGTGCACATAATGTAATACAACAAACATTGTTGTATAGAAATAGCTACTTTGAGCTGCGCCGCGTCGCGGCGTCGTTTTGAACCCGGAACGGCGTGGCATCGTCACCCATATCGTAGTAGGTACCTACTTACTAATAGCATAGCTACTAGTAACCCGACGCGACGGTTTATTACTCTAGACTAACTAAGTTCAATAAATAGCATGCACGTACTTCCTACTTCCTTTAAACTAGATGACGGGCCGGTTGGTAAATGCTTCCCTTTCACGCCGCAGATCAAGGGCTCCATTCCTACCTAGGACAGATATTTCTGTGTGTAAATATGTATGTTTGTCCTGAATCTGAGTGAAATTATCTATATTTTGTATGTTTTTACAAAAGAAAAGTAGTATATTTATTTGAAGTGCTTTTCACCTTCACTTATTTGATTCAGGCCTTGAATATCAACTGTGATTATCAGGATATATTTGAAGGGAGGGTAATCAAATATTAATATATTTGATTACCCTCCCTATAGTAACTGTATTTACAATAAAGTGAAGATATCTCTACGTCTACATACGGGCTGAAAAAGCTTAAGACATATGGCTTAGTTTTTAGTTCGTTCGTTAGTGATTAGTTTAGGAGCAGTTTTATAGAAAAATGTAGTACAGGGAGAATATTACTTGAAAAAGTAAACGTAAAGAGTATTTTTGATAAATAACTTATTATAGTTAATTGGAAAATACATTAATTTAGTACAAATTATTATGAACTTTCATTCTGAAAGTGTACAGACGCGAGCACATCCAGCTACCCCAATCTGTCAAATTTCTTTTATAGATTTTCAACTTTATCACATAAACATAAGTAGGTATAGTTTAAGGCTTTAACACGAATTAAATTGCACCAATTTTATTTACGTCCATAACAATGCACATAGATCGTAAGCATAAAGCCTACACATGGTAAGTATGTACGTTTACGAGCGAACTTAAGTATAATGTGGCAATGAATGACATCAAATTCAGACGACAAATACGTGGTTGAAATGAATACTTTATTTCATTGCAATGGAAATAAGGACAGCTTTTATATTTTACTAGCTGTGCACCGCGGTTTTGCCCGCGTTAAACTTTATAAATTAAAGCATATGTATTATTCGGATCAGCCGAAAAACGTCCATTGCTGGACAAAAGCCTCCCCCAAAGATCTCCACAATTGCCGGTCTTGCGCTATTCGCATCCAGCAGTTTCCAGCGACCCGCACAAGATCATCGGTCTATCATGTAGGGGGCCTGCCCACGCTGCGTCTTCCGGTTCGTGGTCGCCACTCGGGAACCTTTCTGCCCCAACGGCCGTCGGTTTACGAGCTATGTGCCCCGCGCACTGCTACTTCAGTTTTGGAATTCTTCAATGTTGTTATTATTTATTTATTATTTATAACTATATAACTACAAAGTTTGATTAAAATCCGATTGCTAGATTTGCGTGAAAGAGTAGATCCTCTTTTCGTAATAACATAAATATGGTAACAAATAAATAAATAAAAAAGGTTTTTATTCACGTAGACTTTAATAAAGCGCTTGTAAATAGTCAGAACATGTTTGAAGTAATATAGTTGTATACATTATTATTTCTAGTAAGTTAGATATTTAGGTACACATTGTATGAAAACATTTATAAAATTTATTTTATTATAGCAATGATATTTAGCTAGCTCGTATCAAGTTATTGTCAAGAGATTATGTTTAATTATCTAGTTTATGTCTAATATTTTTACTACATATTGTCAATGGTTGTCTATATTAAGGTATTATTATTATGACGGAACTTGTGTTAATAACGACGGTCGCGCTTTAGTACTACCACCGGATCCAATGCGCCCCAACTGAGAAGACCCAGCGAATACATATACAAATTTTAGACCGTCAAAAAGAGCAGTCGTATTGGTGGCTGTACTTTGACTTTGGACGTCAAATGTAATTATGTAAGCAGGACAGGCTGTTATCGTAGTGCAAGAGTTAATAATTATATTTTTGTAAACATTACAAATATAAACAAAAAGCACTATATATGTTTACACGATTGTAGTACCGACTATACGATAGTCATTAAAATAACCAAATGAGCCTTAACTTGCTGAATTTACTCGTAACCACTGAAGAGTTCCACGAAGCTCCCACAACTTCTAGTTCTATTAATTGAGCTAAACCCAAAGGGACATGAAAAACCTTCCTCCTGCTTCCGTCATCACATTAACTTAATTTTAACAAATTATGCTATTGTTATATGATTCGTATATAGCATGGTATAGCAGGATAGGTTCAAGTCTCCCTACTGCATACGACTCCAATGGATTTACGGAATCATTACATCGCGCATTCAAAGAGGCAATTTTCTGCAATTGAGTGCACTGCAACCAAGTGCACTCGAGTTACTATTGCGTAAATTGCCGTGCTATATATATATATATCAGTCTTAGATCACATATATTAACAAAGTCAAAAAGAATTAGCATCAAAATAGTTTTAATTTTTACTACTCTTAGGGTTTAATTTTAAAGTCAGTAGAAGTTAAGCTAGTAAAATCTGTTTAAAATATGACTTATATTTAACTACTCCGAGTGAGTGCTTCTTATTTTTTTACTTGCAGTTTACAGTTAATCTAGGAGGTTTTCTTTGCTTCATCGAATAATACAGAGGCATACCTGAAGACATAATATCTAGCAAAATAAGCGTACGTATGAGAGGGTCGGTTATAGGGGACGTTTCGTACACTTCACCGTACGTTAATACGTGTAGACGCAGAGCCGCTCTCCCAATTGAGGATAGAGTTGCCATTATACGAGTGCAAAACTAAGGTTTACAAAATACTGTTGTAGGTTTTATCTTATGTAGTAGTATAATCGATGACGCTAATGATGACGCTATGATTTGTGGTCGAGTAGAGTAGTTAGTTTCATAAATCAAGACCTTGCAAAACGGATGCGATATCTCGGTAGGAATGATCCTATCAAGATCTCAGAAGTATTAGTTTACTGAAAAAACCGTACCTTCTTGTCTGAATCTAAGGTCCACTTAGGTCCAAAACGGGCCGATTTCTATGCGGAATTATCTGAAAGATAATTTCATCGACATCTTTATAATTTATTTAAATTTCTGGCCATAATACAGTAGCAACGACGCTGTTTAATGAGATACTAGCACTGTAAAAGTAGTAGAATTTATTTATGTAATTTAAGTACGCAAGACCGGCAGATGTGGAACTCTTTGCAGGGAAGACTTTGTCCAGCAGTGGGTGTCTTTCGGCTGATATGATGATGATGATGCTAAATATGGCAAATAGTGCCCATGCTTCTGGATTAACTCAGAACACAGTGTAATATATGTGTTTCTATTTTACCTACAGATTTGTCGAGACTAAATAGCTCTTATTACTTGGAGTAAGGTTCTTTGCAGCAAATGTATGTCAAAGTAAGTGCTCTTAATTTAATGTTTTTTATTCGTACAATAAAATTTAGAACTTTGTCAAATTATCAGAAGCTTAATTCTAGAAAATAAATACTAACAGTCGAAAGTAAACTTACTAGGAAAGGCGGAAGAAAATGAATAAGAAATACAGTACAGTTGCATTCTTCCCGCGACTGAAAATTTATTCTGCGAAGGGAAATCGTGCGGAAAATTTGCAATTTAGAAGTAAAAGGGGGAATGCCAATAAGCCATCGATTATGTAGATGCAAGGCTTTTGTGCAGAGCTGCAGAGTTATCATTGCATTCAGTTCGCAGTTTGAAAACGATTTGTCAGGATATTTTTGAAAAGAATTTTCGTTTACCGTATATTCAGCGTTGAAAACTTGCGGTTTAGTTCGATTTTATGACCCTACTGCAGAGATTTATTGAGTCAGGTTCTGTAAACATCGAAATGTTTTAGGAACTTTTATTTTACGCGATCATTTTATATAAATAAATCAACGACACATGACTGTAAATAAACATATCTGTACTCTTCCCCAATGAACTCTAACAACCTTACTACCATGGCTCTTAATTTACATCTGTATCGATAAAATGACATTACCAATCCTCAATGGATAACTTGCCTTGCGTCTTCGCATATAAGCGTAGAGCGACTGATGATAAAAACATTCCTAATAATTGATCCTCTCATGAATTCACTCATCAGTAACGGCCCTGAATTAAAGTTCAAACTTACGTGGATTACTCTCCTTTATTATCCGGCTTTAATAATTTTATTAAACGACTGAATAAAAACGAATATCAGTTGCACTCAAACTATTTAAAGTTTTGCTGTTGATTCATATTAAAGAATTAAATGAAATATGATAACGGAAAGTTAACTCTGAATGAATATTCCATTTTTAGCCTAACATACTAACAGATGATTTTGTCTGTTTATGTTTTATTGTGCCTATGTTAGTACTTAAACTACTTCTCTTCTATAATAAATCTATAGCAAAGAAAGATTGCTTGCCCTTGACGTTGTTATACGCCCGTCCATTAAACACGTAAAGATGTCGGTCTTCTATTCTAAATTGAATGATGATGATGATGATGTCTTCCCGGCCAAATTTCGCCATTCTCAATGGAGATTAGCCAATTGTGCAGGACATATTATAGTGCACAAGTGTGTGCGCAAACACAGGGGCACTTTCTATTCCATCATTCTCATGATCCGAAGGGATGACTAGTGACAACCGGAAAGAGGTCAGGTAAAGGACCGACGGCTTTACGTGATCTCCGAGGCACGGAGGTGTAATAGCGCCAACTTCCAGACTTCAGGCTGACACGGAGATATTTATTTTCACGGAAAAATTACAAAACCACTTTTTTGGCCCGACCCGGGATTTGAACCCAGGATCTCATTTTCTGCGGTTGTACACGCTACCGCTAGACCAACGAGGCAGTATATAAATTGAATACCGTGTAATACAAGTAATATTAAAATTGTAGGATAAAAATAAAACAGTTTAAACGCCGTTGGGTAGTAGGCGTTGACTGACAAAGATAGATTACTTCCAAGACATTGATGATACCTATCATCAAATCCATTAGAGGCGCTCGGAATCTTTATTACACAATAATTAAATAAATGATGTTTAAACACACTTCTTTTTGGTATAGAACTTGTAGACCTGTATATTTTATGAAAGCAGGTTAACAAAACGAAGCTCAAGGCATGGCTTTTGGAGAACAAATTATTATTCTGTTTATGAGCTATTGACCACTCTTTAATAATAGTGATGTTATTTATATTTCATTTTATTATTATTGTAATATTATATTCCGTTCTCAAGAAAGGCCAGGTCAGAAGTACCCTAAACCGGCGAGCATGTATGAAGAATATAATGACAGTAAACGAGGCAAAAGAGGTGTGCAAAGATCGTGACAAATGGAAATCCGTTGTCTCTGCATACACCTCTGGTAAACAGGCATGATTCTATGTATGTATGTATGTATATTCCGTATTTTTTACATAATCTGTATTGTAATTAATTTAATTTGAATAAGATAGTTTGACAATGTATTTGCATGCCCGTGAGTAACATATGAGGACTTTATTTTGTTATCTTCATCTATCATTCGAGCAAATAAAGAAATTGAATTGAAAAAGGAATCATTAGAAAGCCAGCTACAAATAATGTGGCAAAGTGGTAGTAGAGAGAGCAAAAGTGGTAATGTTCGAATAAGATTATAACGCAAATAGGGCTTTGCAGAATCAATCTCCTTAAATGGGGCTATATTATTGTACATTTGGCAACAGTAAGAATTTGTACTGTGTCGGTTGTTGCAGCTCGTGTTTATTTTTCCAGCATGCCCCGAAACCTGTAGCGACTATTGAAGATTTGGTAAAAGGCTCAACATAGGCTGGAATAGTGGCCTGATATTGGTCTAGATGGCTTAAAATTATGAAAAACCTGATTGACATGAATGAAGAAGAATAAACCTTTCTAATAGGTCGGCAATGCACTTGCCGCTCCTCTGGTGTTGTGAGTAAACACTTGCCATCGGGTGACTCGCTCGCTCGTTTGCCTTCCGGTATCTTAAGTTTTTTTTTTAAGAAAACCGATAATAACTACATAACGACATTAAGGGCTTATTTAATATTCTGTGTTATTAAGCAAACCTAACTAATCATCGACTATATTTGTTATACCTACAACTGAAAAATATGTATGTTCGCCTGGTTGAATTTCGGCCAATGAATGGGGGTAATATTAAAGTGCACAAGTGTGTACAAAGTGTGTGTGTTATTTTTGCCTGACCCGGGCTTTGAACCTAGGGCTTCATTATCTGCGGTTGAACCCTCTACCGCTAGTCCAATGTGGCAGCGAAACAAATGACAACAATTAGGGTTAGCCATATTCATTTAGTATTAAACTTAAATATTAAAAAAGGTACATTACCTTACCTCTAGCCAACATGATAGCCTTTATACCACATGATACTGTATTATGAATCCTTTCCTGCCTTTAAAAGATAAAATAAGAACAAAAGGGTTCATATAGTTAATGCAGCGAGCTATCTTAAACAGGCTTCGTCCTTTCCTGGCCCTACATATCTAAATGGGTACTTACTTATGTAAGTGGACTCGCGAAAACAAGGCCAATACCACACACCGCTTAGCTTAAAGACACCCTTTAGACATTTGAACAGTATAAATATAGGTCACTTAATAAATTACGTACGACTTAGTGAATTACGTGGTATGTTACAGAGGTAGGTACTTAATATAAGATCACTACCACATTTTCCCACCTATAATAAGCTATAACTAAATTTGATTTGATTTTTACTACTTACTTACTTATCGTATGGGTAGTGGTTGCCTAGTGTCAGAGTTGTTCAATCCGCCCAGTAGGCCTCCGACACGGCATATCGACTGTTGTTCTAATGACTACAACCGTGACCGACAGCTTAACGTACCCTCCAAAGGACGGAGACGCTCTGAAATGAAACCACTTCGGTGGTCACCCATCTTTAGACTAACTGCGAGCCTTGTTGCTTAACCTCGCTGATCACTTACGTACCAGTGAGAGCATCTAGCTATTTTTACTTACATACGATACATTGGAGTACGTATAGATCACAGTTAAACTAAACATAACTTCTAGAATATTAATTATTAAAATGTAAATAATCTACAAGATGCGGGCAGCACAAAACCGGCCGTTGTAGAGATCCTTGGGAGAGGCCTATGTCCAGCAGAGGAGGTCTGAATGCTATGTGCTGATGCTTATGCTGTATGGCTATGTAGCTGGCAGCTTATAATATCGCCACTTCTTTTCATCTCGTGGGGGTTTAGAAGTCGACCTCAGAGAACGGGCAGCAGCGTCTCTGTGTACTATGACCAACTTACTGTGCGATTGCCAACCCGTCTGCCGAGCGTGGCGATTATGGCATTTCCTTCCAAAATATGGATACAACTCCATTGTGAAACTCTTTTGGGGAGGCCTTTTTCCAGCAGTGGACGTTATTTGGCTGACATGATCGAGGTCTCTCGGCGAAATGATGATGAAAAAGACAATGTCCGCACTAGGGAAATTTATCCCTGTGTTGCGGAGTACTATAAGAATATATAATTGACGGGCAATAATTAGATCCAGATTCAGAACAACTATTCATGGGTTACACAAATAGTTGTCTTGTGTGGGAACCGAACCCGGGACACGCAGTGACCAGGCGACAGCACCACACAAGCGGCCATATGATCAACCCCATTGTTAGCACTTACTCTTTAATGAGTTATAGTTACTTTAGTACCTTTACACAAACCCAGGACCGCAACATTAAAATGGTAATAATAATAAAGATCGTCGGCAGCGTTTCTTTCTTTCTTTTTTATCGTATGGGCAGTGCTTACCCTGATGTCTCAGTTGTCCAAGCTTCCCAGTAGGCCTCTGACTTGGCTTATCGACTCTTATCTAATGACAACAACCGGGATCGACAGTTTAACGTGCCCTCCGAATCGCGGAGGCACTCAGAAATAAAACCACTTTTGGTGGTCATCCATCTATGGACTGACTGCGAGCCAGTTGCTTAACCTCGTCGATCACTTGTGGACCGGTGATTGCTTCTGGCCACGATCGCCTAATATGTTCGATAAATAATAGACCGCTGAGCTCAATAATTTAATAGTAGGGGACCTATGGGATGAGGTACAATCCAAAACTTCCTATTTAAAAATCAGTAGGCTCAAAGTGTTTTAAATTATTATTAGGACAAGAGGCGCTTATAGTAATTTGATCTTACCGGTATATGATTCATGATCCGCGTTAAATGTATATGTAGATGGGTGAAGTTAAAAAAGTTAAAGTTGTTGAAAAAGCGTTTCCGTGCTCCGGATTTAGACAACACTCGTTAAGGTATGTCAGAGGCCTTGAACAACTCTGACATTTACACACTACAACTGCCTATACGATAAAGATGAAAAAATAATTAAGGACGTTATCTGAACAGAGCATAACAAGCATTGCTTTTAAAACAATTGTTTCATACAAAGTCTTTCAGTTACAACTTGTCTATGCCAATATCATACAACCTTGCGAGGAATAACATCGAATTTTCCGGTCACTAACTTCCTGCCAACTATGTGACGTCACGCGACTAACATGAAAAGTGGGGTACAATTTAACTGGCATTAGCATATTAACTAACTAACTATATATATTCGACGATCACCGTAGCCTAGTTGGTAGTGCTGCTGCCTACGAAGCTGGTGATCCTGGGTTCGAATCCCGGTAAGAGCAAATATTTCACGGTCACCGTAGCCTAGTTGGTAGTGCTCCTGCCTACAAAGCTGGTGGTCCTGGGTTTGAATCCCGGTAAGTGCAAATATTTGTGTGATGAGC
Source organism: Pseudoips prasinana (assembly GCA_951640165.1). NCBI lineage: Eukaryota > Metazoa > Arthropoda > Insecta > Lepidoptera > Nolidae > Pseudoips > Pseudoips prasinana. The sequence goes on from OX621245.1 coordinate 20,499,442, forward strand.
ACAAATATTTGTTTCTGAGGCATGGATGTTTTCTATGTATTTAAGTATTTATCTGTCTATATAAGTATGTATATCGTCGCCTGATACTCATAGTACAAGCTTTGCTTAGTTTGGGGCTAGGATGATCTTTGTGACATTGTCCCTAGATATTATTATTATTATTATATATACCATAATAATAATAAATGGGGATACACCATAACAACACGCTGCCCGTCCTCCGGTAGACATTCTCTCGGGTCGACATCTACGCCCCCACTGGGTATGTTCAGATATTCGCCGTCACCACACAGCAAAGTCATAGTGCATTATAATAATATGTGTATGAATGCTCTTATAACAGATATATTACGTACCTTAATACCATTCCCCCCCAGGGGCTCTACCGGCTAAGTCACCGAACATCATTATTTTATTAAATTATTAAAATAAATTATTATTTAACTCTTATATACTAAATATTTTACAGTTTATCTATATTTTAAGTTTTTTCTTTAGTGATGCGATAGAACAATTAAATATATCAAATTCATTTTGTAGTGCATTACATATTTAGATAGACATATAGGTACACTTTTTGCAAATCACAAAATAGATATATAGAGATAGTTTCAATTTACGTACAATTGGCAAACTTATCGCATAAGAGCGATTTCTTCCAGTCAACGGATTTTATTTTGTCCTACCAAATGAACTTTTTTATTTACCGTAGTACTACGACAAACCTGGGGCTCTACCGGCTAAGTCGCCGAACATCGTTTTCTTTAATGGCGTTCAAATAAATAGAGGTTATAAATGACTTAATCAATCGTTAAATCGGCTTCTATGAGCACATGTGACGTCATAAATGGTCCGGAATCGATTGTCAACGTTGAAGCCAATTTAACGATTGATTAAGTCATTTTTAACCTTTATGTATCTGAACGCCATTTAAGAAATCGATATTCGGCGACTTAGCCGGTAGAGCCCCAGGTTTGTCGTAGTACTACGGTAATTGTTCTATCGCATCACTAAAGAAAAACTTAAAATATAGATAAACCGAAAAAGATTTAGTAATTTATTTTAATAATTTAATAAAATATTTAAGATTGTTTTAATTTAGAATTTGGTTATAGTTTTGTTCAGGTATGTTCATTTATTTTATTATGCTGTGTCTCCATCTTGTAGGGCATAGGCTGTATTGTAAATACTGTTTGTTTTATTATTTTCCATATGTAACATGTCTGTATCTAGTTCTGTAGACCAATAAGCGAAAAATTATCTATCCATCCGTTAAACGTTTAAGTTTAGTTTACTTACTAGTGCAGACAACTCGTCTTCCATCTACACAGCCGACGTCATGTTTTCATATCAGTGATGTGTACAAACACGAGACTATCTATTCATGACCTTTTAGCATGTGTTCAGTAACTCGACACTAGGGTGCGCTGGCGTCGCGACTGTTTGCTCTGCAACCCAATACGGCGCATTAAACTGGCTTGTTTTGTCTCCATTATCTTTGCTTTGATGCTGCCAACTAGCCACATGTGTTGGGATTAGAAGTGGGACATTGTTTTGGAAGATGTGATTTAGTTATATTTAAAGTTGTACTACATCATTGAGACTCTTTCTTTGGGAGAAAGTACAATAAAGAAGTAATATAATAGTTGTTATATTATCTACTCTATAGGTAACTAAGATAATTTATACATCGAACAACTTGTAGAACACTAGTTATCAGAATACGCTAAAAATAAGGCCCACTGCGAGGCAGACCTGAGCACTGTGGCTTTCGTGTTTATTATAAACTTCTAGCAACGAGGAACAACTTCCGTGCGTTAAAGCGCTTTTGCCATACCTACTATTTGAATCAAGTACAACAACAGCTCACTTGATAGGACCTAAAACTTTGGGCGCTTTTGAAGCTGGCCTCTCTAGTTGCAATACACTCGTTTTATCTTTCTGTCGCCCGATTTGCTTTGCAGAAAAGTAGAACTACTCATTTCCAATTTCTTCGTAGTTCTTTCTGATTAAATTTGTTGCGGATTCCAAGTCAATGGAAGCTATTCCCTGGGGCATGCTTGGGCCACACCACTCAATGTCATTTGATTGTGTGCTATGTTGATATATATTGTGAATAGCTCATTGGTGGGTACTTCTAAAAATACAAAAAAAATAGAACTTTCTATGAAATTGCTTAGTTACGTGTTACATCTACGGGAGGGCGCTAATGACCTACAAATTTTAATACAGCATAAGGCATATACAACATACCTAAACAGGTATCAATCTCTATTAAGTTATTTTTACTGTACATTTTACATTTAATAAAAATAATACTAAACATGACAAAATCGAGCTTTCGGTCTCTTACAAAACTTAACCTTATTTTTTTGTAATTGCATATATAGAAAATAATTTAGTCCGAACATTTGAATATTTCAAGTCACCATGTTTATTTACAAGACTGGTTATTACCATTTTATAACAGACATACTTATTGATTTTTAACTCCCGACGCAAAATGAGAGGTGTTGCGATCCGTGTGTGTGGCATCGTAGCTCTGAAACGGATGGACCGATTTCAATGTGGTTATTTTCATTTGAAAGCCAGGTTTCTTGCGATAGTTCTTAGTTACGTTTGGCTAATATTGGTTCAGCAGTGTAAGAGAATCAGCTCTTTTCCAAAATTATGTGATAATAGTCTGGGGAGTCAAGGGTTTTCTAACGGTTAGGTTAGGTTTTTATTGTAAAAACGGTTAGGCATGGATATTTCGTGGCATAAAAAATGTAAAATGTTTTGCCTCCGAGGAAGAAAATTAAAATCGCCTTTCTATGGCAAAATTGAGGCTAATTAATAATGGGCCGTAAAAGTTCTAAGTTTGTTCCCAAGTAAACTTCAAAGACGCTCGTTGATATTTTGTTTCACATTATTAGTACAAAGTCCCGTTAGATATTAACACACAAAACTAACCAACCCAAAACCTACCTACGTGCTTATTAAATTAAACGCTTAATCATCATAATTATAGGGCTTTATAACCCAAAAAACTATTAAAAACGCCATTTGCTACGTGACACGTACTTTTTATGAGTGCATATCCAATATTAAAAAAAAAGTCTGAGACATTTTTTACGTTGAAGAAAATTACGTTGTAAATCATTAATCATGGGTACAATGCGTGTCAGGGAACGACGCATGGCTTAAGGGGGCCCGTCCGTATTTCCTCTGTTATGGGGAAATGAATGGAAAACCTTTTCCGAAGTATTTCGAGACCCAACTGGCGCAAAGAACACTTGGCTTCAGTAAACTTTGTGGCTTTCGCTTGTTCGATCTTATTTTATTGAGATAAACCGATGAATTGTGAACGTCCTTGGCTCTAGATTACAGAGATATAGGAAATGTATTCGTGAATTATGCTTACTATCGTTTTCTTGGTGGAATTTTTGCTTTGGCATCGGAATCCTTTTATTTTGAAGGAAAATAATAATATAATATAATATATAGGGACAATGTCACACAGATCATCTTAGCCCCAAACTAAGCAAAGCTTGTACTATGGGTACCAGGCGACGATATACATACTTATATAGATAGATAAATACTTAAATACATAGAAAACATCCATGACTCAGAAACAAATATTCGTGCTCATCCCACAAATATTTGCACTTACCGGGATTCGAACCCAGGACCACCAGCTTCGTAGGCAGGAGCACTACCAACTAGGCTACGGTATGTATGTATGTCATCTAATAAGCTCCTCGACCGATTTCGGCCACGGCGACGTCTTCAACTCCGTTCTAGCTGGCGTTGATGTGCTCGTATGTGATAGAAGTCAGAGCACAGTGCGGGCAAGTGAGCACACCATTGCCGTAATTGTGTGTGATAGCACAAGGTCATCTTACACTAAAAGAGAAAGAAGATTTGACATGCTGTTCCACATTTGAAATGTAGTATCAAAAACTCTTCTGTCGCAGCAACAGTTTCTTGAAATAAAAGCAAGCTTGAAATTGCAGCGGGCAGGTGAGAGATGATTGGGCGCAGGAGGTTGCGAGTTTGATTCTCTCACCGTACTAATCTTTGTCCTAATTATTAACGGGTCTAGCCGATTGAAGGAATCCTAGCTCCGAGTAGGGGGTAAGGGCCCCGGCGCTGGGAGCTAATCTCAGCGCGACAGAGTATGCGGCGTCCGGCCGGCTTCTCCCCGGCTAGGCGCCGCCCCTGGTATCGCTGGCGTTTGGAGGAAGGGCACTCCACTCGTCTTGTATAAACGGTCCCGGGAAGAGGTAACCTGCTGTAGCTCAGGTTGCCTAAACGCGCTTGCGCGTGATGGGGAGGGGGGAGGCTTACGGGCCACTTCCGTCCCCGGGGGAGAGTCTCAGACGCTCAGTATACGGCGGGGGTACTGGTGAGATCGTTCACGAGTACCCATAGCCCCCGCTACAGGCACTGTGAGGCTGGCTACCGTGGTGGTTTTAGTGGGTCGGCCCTACACAAAGTGCTAATAGCAACTCCACCATGTAAAAAAAAAAAAAAGGGGGTAAGGGCCGGTAAGCTGCCGGTCCCGGATAAATATATGACAATTGTTTTAGGTAGTTTGAAGAGAAATTGAATCTTTTTCATTGCTGGTAGTTAGACCTACTTAAGTAATATATATAGTATAAGCAGTAAACAGAAAGAGGTATAAGAACTTTTCTTATTTTAGAGTTTTTAATTTACAAAGGTTAAAAAGGACAAAAATAGGATAGCAAGAATTGCCACACCGAAGTTCGGGCAGGGTAGATAGCTCGTAGAGCCGGCGGTCGCTGGGCCAGGAAGGTTCTCGACTGGCGTCCACGAACAGGAAGACGCATGGTCCGACGTACTTGCAAAGGTCGCATAAAGCTGCTGGATGCGGACTACATATACATAAAATTGTATGTATCTTCATAAATTTAACACTAACTACACTAAAATAAAACGCAATAAAATTGCACAATGATGTATGAATAATAATATGGAATTCGTACCTTAATAATAGACAGAACCATTCAGACAATATGTAGTAAAATATAGCTTAAACTATAAATTTCGATGAATAAACCTAAACATAATCTCCTTGACAATAACTTAATACAAGCTAGCTAAATATCATTACTATAAAAAATAAATTTTATAAATGTTTTAACAATCCGTGTACCTAAATATCTATATGTAACTAGAAATAATTATGTATACCTACTTAACTATATTACTACAAACATGTTCTGACTATTTACAAGCGCTTTTTTAAAGTCGACGTGAATAAAATCATTTTTTATTTTATTTTAATATACCTCTAGATTTCTAACGTTAAGACTTATTTAAATAGCATAATATATTTAGGCCAGTTACTTAAATGTACTATTTAAGTCTTAAACTTAGTTAGTTTGATTATTTTTTATTCGTGCATAAACAAATACATAGGGTGAAAATTTTGTATAATATATTTTATTTATAATTTAATTTCCGTCAAATTATTTATGTTTTGGTAATTTATTTTTGGCTTAATCACATGTTTTCAGGATTTATAACGACTTATTTGACACTCTATTTGTTAAAAGAGTTTTTATTGCATAATTATACTTTATGTGTTTAATCATTATTGAATGCAATCAAAGTCATATAAAAGTTATTAAGCTAATTAACTATCAAAATTTTATGATTCGCATTCAAAATGACCATTCAGGGAAACATTCCCCCTCGATGTGGCGGCATAATAAAAATAAATTACCAATATTCGCCAAAATGCAACGAAGCGGGGAGAGGTCTGGACATTGTCCGACAATTACCGACTGTTTCCCGAATTTCCCAATATAATGTGGTAATTGATATTTACGCAACACTAAACCCGGGAATTGGTTCCGTGACCAGATATATTTATCAGACACTTAATAAACTGGAGTAATAATAAAATAATTAACATGCATTGTGTTTTTATTTTACAGATAGTTGAGACACACATTTTCAGTAAAATGCATATACGAACGCACGGGACGTTAAGTAACTACTACGAGAATGTCCTTATTTCACTAGGGAATCTAAGCCCTGTGTCGCGGGGTACTTTACAAACATATAATAGACGGACACAAATTACACCCAGACTCAGAACAACTATTTATGGGTCACACACATAGTTGTCCGGCGCGTGACTCGAACCCGCGACACGACGCGGCGTGGGAACTGACTTAGCCGCTGCGCCACACGTGCTTATTATGTACTAGCTGTGCCCCGCGGTTTTACCCGCGTTAAACTTTATAAATTATCACAGCACCTCTCCCGTAGGTGATAGCGTGATAATATGTAGCCTATATGTTGACCCGACCTCTAAATAATCATGCAAAATTTGAAGTAAATCCATGCAGTACTTTTTGAGTTTAGCCCGGACATACATACAGACAAACAGACACACAGACAAAAATTCTAAAAACTATAGTTTTGGCTTCGATGTCGACTGTAGATCACGCCCCAAGTATCCTTTTAAAAAAATATTCAATGTACAGTTTTGACTTTCCTACGATTTTATTATATGTATAGACTAGCTGTGCCCCGCGGTTTTGCCCGCGTTAAACTTTATATATTATCACAGCTCCTCCCCCTTAGGTGATAGCGTGATAATATGTAGCCTATATGTTGACCCGACCTCTTAGTAATATTCATGCAAAATTTAAAATAAATCCATGCAGTATTTTTTGAATTTAGCCCGGACATACATACAGACAAACAGACTAAAATTCATATTTTTGGCTTCGATATCGATTATAGATCACACCTCAAGTATCCTTTAAAAAAATATTCAATGTATACTTTTAACTTTCCTATGATTTTATTATATGTATAGATTGCGTTATTGTTTTGCTGACATAACTGTCGAGTTCTATTCCCTTCTGGACCACTACACATTTGAGAGGCCTACATATAAGGTTTTACATAAGTAATGGAGGAAACTTAAGGAGTGTAGTACTACATAACCATGGAACTGAATCAAATAAAAAATAAACACTGAGAAATACAAAACACATCAGCTGATCGTTAATACCCAATAATAGTATTCTAGGACATTATCCACACACGGCCATCTAATCCCAAACTAAGCAGAGAGTAACATATACTACTTTTCTTTTGTAGATACCTTTTATAGATAATTACACCCAGACTCAGGACAAACAGACATGTTCATGCACACAAATACCTGTCCTGGGTGGGAGTCAAACCCACGACCTGCAGCGCGAAAGGCTTCATGATAAAGAGGTACGTTATTTTATTTAAAAACAGAGTTAACCTAACCTAATACAAGAAAAGAACCTAGTTTAGGTATGTTAGGTGGTTAAAATAGGAAATCTCTATTCTAGCTTCCGGCTAAAAAGTTCACGTTCTTTTAAATACAAAGTTTATTTTTACGGAACTCCCGAATTAACGACCGTTATCTGCTTCCAGAATGAATTCAGGAAACTAGTGCCAGTAAAGACGACTCCAGCTATTACAATTCGACGAGAACAATTTTCTACATTAGCATACGTATTGCTCTTAACTTATCGAGTCGATTTAGTCTAAAGTTCTACCTACCATGGAAGGTTTAGAGCAGAATTCCTTCGTAATCTTTATTTTCCATATAATCTGGTAAATTGTTGAACATAATTATATTTTTGTATTGGGAGTCGAATGCTACACATATATGTTACCTCCATTGTCTTTAGCTATAAGAATACCTGACCCCGTGTCGCTAAATGGTAGCAACATTAGGAGATATTTTTGATTTATGTTTTTTTTTTATTTGGCTAACGTGTGTGTGACATCATGTGACTCTACAATAGGGACGTATGTCTGTTTGCAGACTTTTAAGAATAAAAATAACATGGAATCCTAGACTAAGGATCAGCAAACAATGCTTTACATGATTTTTATATTATTGCGCCTATATTAGTTTAGCATATGTAAAAGACAATCTTAATTATATCAGCAACTAGATGGATTAATTGACATGACTATTCACTGAAGTATATTATATATTCTAATAAATTTATTTTTATTTGTGTTATTTTATATATTTACTAGCTGTCCCGATAAACGTTGTACTGTCATCAAAATCAGTCCGGTCGTTTGGAGGGGTGTGTTAATGATTCAAATCTCAGGTATCAGAGATGGCTTCGTAATTACTTTTGCAATGCGCGCGGAAAGTTCTCGAGGCCGAGTCGAACAAAAATACATCCAACATATAACATTAAAAGGCCGTTCCGTGGAATATGTTTGAGCAAGTAACTAACTTATTAAAATATTTTTTAGGCGACGGGTGGAGACAAATTTCACAAATCGAACACCATAAACATCGACCCGGGTTATTCGATTTTAATGTAAACGTTTATGTACAATATCCACAGACAACGTCCATTGAAACAATACGAATAGAAACATTGTCCGATTGAAATTACCTCTTAATACATTTCTTCTTGGGTTTCGAAGATTATCTCGTTGTTGATCTGTGTGACAAGTTTGACGATTGATATAATATATAGAATGAATAGGTAGCGGAAGACCGGCAATTGTGGAGATCTTTGTCCAGCAGTGGACGTCTTTCAGCCGATATGATGAGATGACACAAAACAGAAACAGAAGACGAACATGTCCACTTTATATTTGCCATAGATATAGAGAAAAATGATGCAACTGGCAGACTATCTCTACCAGGCATTCTTTCGCGTTGAATTGACGTATAGTTACGAGATAATGAATAATGGTGTCAAGTGATAGGAAAAGCAATGTAATATAGAATGGGGAACCAATGTGTGTTATACAATACTAGCCATAATCTATGAAACCCCAGTAAGTGTCATTAAGGCTATAGCCTTTGTTATGTATAACTAGAACATTAATAGCAGAACCACCTGATTCGGAAACATAACGCGTAAACAATGTCATAAATTACTGAAACCAGATAACTAACTTTAGGGAAACAATTTCGGACAAAACAGCAAACATACTTTGCAATAATGTGAATAGTTGGCGATCCTCATTTGTTAGTCTGTAACTATCTTAGCCACTGACAAATCTGTGGCGTCCAAACGTTTTGTTTGCGATAGTTTAAGACAAGTTAGGTAACTAAGGACATTAGTCAACTGTACTGCTCCCATTTAACAGTGTCAACCGCACATTTGTACCGATCGGCTGTAGACGGCAAATTATGCACCCTTGTGCGTAACCAGACACCTCAGAAAAGCTATTCAGTGTAAGTAAAAGTAAAGTAAAATACACTTTATTGTACACCATAACTTAAAACTAAAATGAACATACATAAATTAGGTACAAAAGCCGGTCTTATCGCTACTGCGATTTCTTCCAGACAACCAATGAATGGAGTGGATAGTTAAAGGAAAGGGGAAACATGGTAACAATAATATTATAATAATAAAAAAAGACGTGTGGCACTCGGAGACTGCCGCGGTAAAGCTATTGCATAGCATTTTTTATCAACTTATGCAATTATATTTATTTATTTATTATATAATACTGCATTTGTGATAATAATAATAAAATGAATGTATATAGAGTACTAACTCATTTTCTTTCACTATTTTTTCGTGACTTTCATCATTAATCGAAAGAGTAACACAAACACGTGATCTGGGCATTATTATGGATTCGGGGATGACATTTATCCCTCATATTGATACAATTGTGGAAAAGTCATACAAACAATTAGGTTTTATATTAAGAGTTGGTAACCCTTTCAAGAATGCATTAACCTACAAAATATTACTACACCCAAACTATGATGTACATATTAACCGGATCGAGAACATTGAAAGGAAATTTGTTAAAACACTTAATTATAGAGTTTGTCAAGTCGACATTGATTATGAGAATTCACTGAAGCGTCACGGAATCACTACCCTGAAACTTCGTCGTGACTGTGTTGATTCTATTATGCTTTATAAAATTATTCATAATATAGTGGATGCCCCTTCGCTTCTGCATAGCATTTCTTTTAGAGTACCTCGTGGACAAGAGCGTCAATGCCGTAAAAAAGATTTATTTTCTATCCCCAAAAGTAGAACCTGTTATTGTAAGAACATGTTTGTAAGGCGTGCCTGTGAACTTTATAATAATAGCGAAAAACTAGCAGACATTGATGTTTTCTGTTGTACAGTAACATCATTGAAAAAATGTTTTTGTCTTTAGTATAATCTTTTTAAATTTCATAAGTAACTTAGAACTTAGTTCATCAACTAATACTTTGTTAATCCATGAGGAAACTATAGGTCTTTAAGTAAAAAATGAAATATTTAAGTTCTTCTGTATGACCGTTTGTTTCTTATCAAAATAAATAAATAAATAATAAATTAATAAATGCAGTTTGTTTATTCATATTTAAAACACATTGTACACAAATTATACGAGTACAGATATTCACAGTTGTACTTAGATGATAAATACCTATACACCTATATACTTTCTCACAAACAGCTGATTACGGTAGTTTTCCAATATAACCAATGCCACCTAAAGGCGGGTTGCTGAACTAAAGAGACAAGCGATATTTCAAAACGTCATTAAAAGTTCCGGTATTTATCGATAGATGGCGGTCGGAGTGGGGGGTGTTAGGTATTTTCGTTACGGAATTTCTGGATTCGGTCCCCACGCTCAAGGCCCGCGATAGAAGCTATGCAATAGCATAATAATATAATAATAAAAGAATAGATTTAATGTAAACTTAAACATTGAATAGATATCGCGTTTTACAAAAGGCCATATGACGGACCTATGGTTACTGCAGCCTGGGACACACATGCAATGACTCTCGTGCTGCCTCGGTAAGATCTGATGATCTAACTCATCACCAAGGCCTACAACGTTACTAGCGTAATACTATTAATTGGACTGTATTCTGTAACGACGATTCTTATTGAGTAAAATCGCTGTGTTTTGCAAAATTTGATACAGCTATTTTAACTAATTATTATACGTAGATGTTGGCGTGGTTGGCAAATGCTTGCTTTTCACGGGGTCCTATTCCCACCCAGGACAGATATTTATGTGCATGAACATGTCTGTTTGTCCCGAGTCTGGGTGTAACTGTATACATTTACAAAAGAAAGTAGTATAAGTAGTGTATCAGTTACCTGGTTTCCATAGTACAAGCTCTGCTTAGTTTGGGATCAGTTCAGGATATTATTATGGGGCAATGTATAAGATTCTATAACAAACTTCCCAATGATATTAGAGAATTGTCTACGAATAAGTTTAAAAGAATTATTAATTTTTTTAGCAGGTCATATTACAAAATATCAGATTCTTTAAGTGATAAATGTGGTAGGGATTGAGTTGTTCTGAGTCAACACACATGATTGTAATTAATCTTAAGTATATTTTATTTTAAAAAAGGATTCTTAGTGAGTTTTCTGGTATTGTTTCTCAGTAGCTGCCACGTCATGCACTGCACGGTAGGGTAAAAAAATATGACGATTCCACATAAAGGTTTTTTTTTTACGGAATTAAGACTTTTTGATTTTGATTTGATTTTAATTATTTCTAACAGAGTACATTACTTACTATAGAGACAAGCTAACTAATCATACCACATTTTATTTGTTATTGAACAATTTGTGGCATACACATAGCCAGAATTTTAACTTCAAAATCAATAAAAAATAGATAAGTGACAAAGGGATTTACGATCGCTTTCGTTTATTCCAATTTCAAGATTATGCTACTTTGTGCTCCTGACTTTGTACGATGTTTTATTAGAATCGAATCACTATCAATATATTTTCTGCCAATGATTCTACCAGGTGTGATATCTCGGGTTATTATCATTTGTCGATAAATTTACGATTGTAATCAAATTGCTTGATCATTCACTTGTCTATGGGCCCAGATCTTTGATTAGCTTAGGAAGGCGATTATTAAAGCTATTTGTTTGCAGCGTAGCAACTTTGAACAAAGAAATTATCTTTGATTTAAGGATGGGTTGTTAGGCGGAAGATTGGAAAAGTTTGGAAAGTAAAACCGTGCCGTAATATAAAATATAATGGCAACGATTATGTATCTAGCTATATACTTAGAAAACTTTTGTCCAAAAACGATCACATATCAAATTCTTCTTTACAATGGCAACTTCTTTTTATTAAACATGGCTTGAAGTAACAGGTTTCACCGTAAAAATAAGGAAGTTTATATCCCCCAATGTGCAAGACAAGAATAATTCCATCATTTAAAAATTCCTTTGCAGGACTACTCTATATATGTAGCCAAACATATACATATTTCATGTCTCTATCTCGACTATTTCTCCACGTTGTAAGAATAAGGAGGACGGTAGTAAACATTATTTCTTTAAAATGACCTAACCGCCAAAAACCTTTTAGAAAAATAACAGTCACAATGGAATCCTTAACAGATTTTTTAAATTGGGCCGTCAATCATTATCAAGGTCTTTGTCACTCGGCATATTTTATAAGACCGCACGAGTACATCGAAGGGCCCGGGCAACTCAACCCTATCCGTATTAGTTTCCGAACGAAAGAGAAACAGCAATCTTGCGATGGTCAAAATCAGCTCTCATGCGTAACGATTCGGTCAATAGAGGTCTGCATGCACAGACACCAGCACATCCAGCTACCCCAATCTGTCAAATTTCTTTTATAGATTTTCAACTTTATCGCAAAAGCATAAGGTTCACTTTCAATTGGGGAAACTTGACAGATTGGGGTAGCTTGATGTGTTGGTGTCTGTACATTGACTTGAAGTTAATCTTATTGGCTTAGCGGTAGCGTGTTCAGCCATTCATATCCTGGATTCTGCATTAACTATTTTTATATCCTCTTTTTCTGTTTGTGTCTAAAAAATCAACCACGTTCAATGTTCCAAATATGTAAAAATAATTCACCCTTCGATAGCTTTATTCATTGGATATTTCGCATTTATTTGGATTGGCCAATGAATATTAAATTGAAATTCATAAACGTGTAAAATTCGAGCCATGGCTATCCAATTACCCAACCTACTCGATAAGCTCCGCGCTATGAAATAATAGGACCAGCTATTATAACGTCATTTAACTAGAATTAACTCACTTAATGCGTACGTATCCAGAAACTTATACAATGTATAACAAAAATAGTGTGAGATAATATTAAAAATAATAATGTCCTCTTAGCCGAATTTCGGCCACGGCGGCCATTAGCCATCTGCGCGGGACATATTATAGTGCTCAAGTGTGTGCGCAAACACTGGAGCACTTTCTATTCCATCACTCTCATGATCCGATGGGACGCCTAGTCTACACGACCGGAAAGAGGTCAGGTACAGGATCGACGGCTTTACGTGCTCTCCGAGGCACGGTGGTATAATACCGCCAACTCCCAGACTTCGGGCTGATGCTGAGATTTTTTTTCTAAAAGTCCCAAAATCACTTTTTGGCCTGACCCGGGATTTGAACCCAGGACCTCGTTCTCTGCAGGTGAACACGCTACCGCTAGACCAACGAGGCAGTCTTAATAATAGTGATCCTGGATTAGTTTCAGCTGGAGTGGCCTACCTGAAAGAAGCTTAGCCAACTAGTGCACCTGTGTGTGGGACTCTTAGAGAAAGAAATATCAAGCAGATTTTTTTTTATATCTGAGGCCGACAAACGTACATGTGGGTCACCTGATCTAATCACCGCCACCCATGGACACTCGCAATACCAGAGGAGTCGCGGTTACATTTCCGGCCTTTAAGATTAAGCAAGTGTTGCTGACCCTTCCTCCTTTCCCCCGATCAGCTCTGGCGACATTACTCATACGCAGAAACACAACATTAAAATTATTAACGTTATTATTACGGAATGTCTTCTGTAAGGTGGAGGTACTTCCCCAGTCGGGCTACTCTTTGAGCAAATTAAATCAATTGCTGGCAGCTTTTTAATATAAGCCATGAACAGACCGTCCGGACTGTCTAAGATGTTCCTGAGACGACACACAACCACGCCATGGCACATCGCATGTACAAGTAACTGAGGTTAGCATAATCTAACGACCGGTTGCTAAATACTTGCCTTTCACGCCGCAGGTCGTGAGTTTGATGAGCCAGGACAGATTTAGTGTGCATCACTATTTGTCCTGAGTCTGGGTCCAATTACCTATATGATTATGTATTTACAAAAGAAAAGTAGTATATGTAGTATATCAGTAATCTGGTTTCAATAGTACAAGCCCTGCTTAGTTTGGGATCAGATGACCGCGTGAATAATGTCCCAGGATATTATATTATTATTTTCTTAAATCGTTTGAGTTCCTTAACTACCTAACCTATACTATTTACATTACATGTTGTACAAGCTGGTAACTTATATTTCGATAGCTAAGCGGTGTCATATATCTAATTCACACTCCAGATTGTACAGGTCATTGCCCTGACAGCAGTGGGAATACTTTCTTCAGTATTCTTTGAAGCTATAATAAATTAAACAATGTTTAAGGAAAGATTAATGATGGTAGAGCACATTCGATTCCATTTCATTCATTCTCGATCTAATAGTCGATGATCAATCAGCGATTCAATAGAACTTCAAACATTAAGGTACTTTATTATTATAATAAATATGTTGGATAAGTTCGGTATAGGGTCAGCTATATGGGGTTCTGTATAAAGTTTGTAGATATTTCATAGATTTCAGCTGACCGATTAATGATTGTTAAGTGCATTTTATCGATACAAATGCATCGATCGATACATTGGCGGTAGGCCGATAAGAACGATATGACAGCTGTGTGTATGATATGAACAATATGACGGATAGGGTGTTACGAGAGTTTCTCATAGCCTTGACTGACTCTAGGAGCTTACCTAGAGCCGTGATCTGACAACTCATATCATGTACTACGTTCCTGGAACGGTAAATTAAGATGTTTAAAATAATGTACTTACCTTACATTATTTTAAACATATATCTTCTATCAAAATACAAAATCAATATGTAGTGTTAATTCCGCTAATTGTCAGTTTAATCATGCCGGGATGCAATTTGCACCGCCCTCCCGCCCGCAAAAATGTGCACATGCAAGAAGGACAATATAAAAAGCAAATTGCATGCGCCAGTACGATACCCAACACGTGTTTCAGTCCTCCACGGACCATTCTCAAGGGCTTCTAACTCGTCGAGTGCTCGAAGGAGACTCGGCATGATTAAACTGACAATTAGCGGAATTAACACTACATATTGATTTTGTATTTTGATTGTTATGGATTTCCGCAAAGTAACGCCTGATTCCATTACTTATATATATCTTCTATCTAAGATGTTTAAAATAATGTACTTTAGATTATTTTAAACATCTGTTAGAAATATGTTGGATAAGTTCGGTACAGGTTCTACTACCCAGGTGTTCGTCCGTAATTGTAGATAATTATCTACAATTTCAGTGAATTATAATTCACTGAAAGTCTCTTAGATTTGCTGTACTTTTTTTATAAATTTGACGTATCCATGAAAATATTTTTTTGTACACAATAACTGTATGTAGGGAGCAGATTTGCCCCGCGGTTTCACTCGTAAACTTTATAAATTATAGCCTGTGTGTTATTCGGATATATAAGCTAAATTACTACAAAGTTTCATCAAATTCCGTTAGCTAGTTTTAGCGTGAAAGAGATACATCCATACTCACAAAGCTTCGCATTTATAATATTAGTAGGATTTAAGTCTAAATTGATAAATTTAAATCAGTTTATGATTAAAATGGGTAACTTCTTGTAGTTTATACGTTTATAATACTTTATTTACAAATGAATTTAAATTTTAAGGGACAAGGATGCCCCGTTAGATCTCATTATATATATACTATATTTTTCTAACTATAAAGTATCCAACAGGTTAGGACAGTTTAAGGCGGCCAATAATACTATTTACGAATATTCGTGCTATCATTTTTAGACTAAGCTAACCTTCTTAAGCATGGTGATTCTGCTAAGAAAGGCTCATAAAGTTGTACGAAGTAAGTAATTTTGCAGTATCTTTGCAACAATAAACTAAAGTTTACCTGAGTACGCTTAAACTACTGTTTTGATACAACAGTCATTTAAGCGTACTTAGGTAAATAACTAACTAAAAGTTTGCTTAAAATTCACCTGCTCTTATTTATTTGACCAACAACGCAAAACACATAAAAGTTGATCATTTAGCATGCACTCACCGAGCTACTTGTATGTACTACAGCAACATGTTTGTCTAACTAAACTCTAAAAGTACCGTTAACCGTTCGTTAGCATTCGTTTTTGAAATGGACAAGTTTTGTTGCCAGTAATAAAATGGGTAGAAACTGTTTGCTAAAATAAGATAGTTTACCGTCTACCCGCAAATAATCTAACTTGGAAATGACAGCAATTTTTTTTTAATTTAGAGTGTGTACATGTTTTTTTCAATATATTATACTGTGACGCAGGGGTCACGGTAGTTTAGAAAATCGCTTATCACATGATTCCCGCTCGTGATAACTATTTGTGAGACCCATAAGTAGTTGTTCTGTTTCAGAATGTACTTTGAGATAATTATCTAACTGTTTGTAAAGTTGACCGCGACAAAATTAACGTCCGTGTCACGAACCATGCGTCCCCTAGATGGCCGAATCTGGAGTTCGCCAGCAGGCTGTTTGGGTTCGTGGCCTTTTGAATGGCTAGGGTCGATGCGGAGCTGCTCCGGACTTTTCTTATTTGGCATGGTGGTAGATGCGAAACATCTTCGTGGATGCGTGAACCCTCCGCGAACTCTGGCGGTGAGACCTGAAGGCAACGGGGAAATCCGAGCGAGGCGGTAGTGTCGCGGCTGTCCTCGGTGTAAGCACGTCCGACGCGGTTCTTGAAGCTGTCCTTACGAGTTCCTTAGGTATTGTATTCCCTTATGAAGGACCTGGAGGCCATCTATCGACTTTGTAGGAACACAGCTGACTGATATAAGTATAACGATTTATTAAATCTCTTAACAAATCCAGTCTTAGCAGGTACTACAATACACTCTTCCTTAAGATAGTCGATAAAAATACCGTTTTAATATTCACCCTATCGAAACGGAACCTTAAATATTTCGTGTACAGACAAGGCGGAAGGAACACGGTATTGTCGGCCGACACGTGCTGGGCTATCCGGCACACCTGCTTAGTTCAAGTGACAAATGAGTGATGAACGAATAACTTTACGAGTCGTATGGCGATCTGATAAAAGAACCGATTCATATAGTATTTTCTATCAAGTGATCTTTTGAATAATATGTGATAAGAATTGAAATAGATTAAGATTTTCTTATGCGATTTCTTGACGTGTCTGTGAAGAGCTTAGCTTAATGATGTCTTCCGCGACGTGTCCGTCGATGGCGAACCCTGCTATAACTTTTACTAGAGGGCGCGAATATGGCTCGCCAAAAATATATGTCTAGGATCGCTATATAAATCAGGATTGGACCCTAATAGAGAAAATTGCAAAAGAAAACATAATACTTTGCGGAAATAGGTTACGTGACTATTTAAGTACGACAGTATTAGGTGGGTACTATTTATTCTCATAATTTTATACACCGAAAAGACCATTTTAATAATTAACAAACTTTATTTTTTTATTTGCACGCTTCTGCTCAATTTTCCTCCTAAGTAAGTTGATAAGATGTCAGAAAGAAGCTATACTATAATATAGCTTCTTTCTGGACTGGGGAATTATCTATACTTCATTGAGTACGCCTCAGCTAAATAACCATTGTTATATTAGTAACGTAATATTACATTACATTCGTCAAAGCTTATGGAGATGACAAAGTACAAATAGGCTTGGGTGACTGCTTACCATCAGTCCCATTAATATGGCAGAATAGAATCAAGTAATTTTATTACTGCATGCGAGGAATGAACAGACCATATATGATACGGAATCATTTTACGGGATGAAAACGATAATGTTCTGCGATTCCATTAAAAACTTATTAATAACTTAAAGCATAAAGTTGAATTCAGCAACATCAGCAGTGTAAAGTGTTTTTCTGTAGAGACACTTCCGTATACACTGCATTGTCCAGTCTTTAACCGACTTAAAAAGAAGGATATCAATTGATAACCGACTTTGATAACTCTTTTGAATTTTATTCGATAGGAAATGCTTTAGATTTGATTCTACATAAGTATATTTTGTTTCAATGGAATTTAACTGAAAATTTTAAATCGGGGTTAATAATTTTAAAATATTGCTTAGACACTTGGCTAGGACTTTATTACCTTTAATGTAAACAAACATCTATAAAACTTATAATCAATACTTAATAGTACCCCAAATTACCGTTACAATAAAACAATAGGGCTTCATCAAATTACCATCAATTTAATTACCTACACTAATGCAATCCTTTATCTTCAACATCTACTATATTAAACTAATGCAGACCATAAATTAAACTTGTACAAAAGGCTAATATTAGAGAACAAAGTGTAATTATAGGCATCCATTATCATTAATAAGCACTTAAGGGGTGGAGAAGAATACTTGTTTAGGCGTGTTTGTTTTTCTTGATTTGGACCTCATAGTACTAACAACACCTTTGTGTTACATTATAATTTGCACGTGTATGTTATTTTTTACTTTATTTTCTCTCTTTCTTTTTTCTTTCTTAAAGGGTAATATGTGATATGTCTCAATGCAATTTATTTTGTGGCTCAAGTAGAGTTTGAGACTTAAACAATTAATAGGACTCACTGTGAAATAATTAATACTTAATAATAGCACCCAGTTAAATAAGCAGAATGTGTGCTGCGGACATTTTTCTTTTTTTATATCTAAGTGCGAAATAGTAATCATAAATGGATGTAGTTATGCGAAATGGATCCAGCAACTTACTTTTGAGATAACCAGAGTTTTAGTAAAATTAATATATTAAAATAATAACTCCATGGTTTCTTTTCTAATCTATTGATATAAATTTGAAAAGGAACCAGGCCCTCGTTATTTATCTACATCCAAATGTAAACAATATAAAAGTGAAATAGCCTGTACGCGACTTTTGATGATTTTAGATTGTTTTTAAAGTAAAGAATTAAGCTACAATTTGCAAGTCAGTTGGTTGTATTAAAGCGACCTGTCATCATCATCATCATGTCAGCCAAAGTAAGTCCACTGCCGGACAAAAGCCCCCCCAACGAAAGGGGGATATGCCATAATCACCACGCTTGTCAAACGGGTTGGCGCACGCAGTTTGATGGTCATAGTTCACAGATAAACGCTGCAGCCCGTTCTCGGGTAGGTCTTCCCTCAGACGATTTCTACGCTCTCCACAGAATGAGATGGGGTGATGATATTCTATGCAATCACCACACAGAAAGCAGCCTTTAGTAATATACCACTTAATACAAATTATCCATCTATTTCCGTGCTACGGTAAATATTTTATTCGCTAGGGGAATTATTATAATTGCTATTTTTTTTAAATAGACGCGGACCAATATTTTTTTAAACAATAGTAATTTTATTTCCAGTCATGAAATTTATATTTGACCCATAATATTTAATATCTCATGACCTCATACTAATATAGTATACCATTTGCTTCAAATTACCCCTCTTTTTCTGTTGTACAATAAATATTTGAGCCGCTAGGGGAACATAGTGATAATAAAAAATTACTTTATGCGTAATAAGTAGTTTCATGTCGAGACCATTAATTAGTCTAAAAACATTGTGCTATTTACTACTTACTTATCGTATGGGCAGTGGTTACCCTCGTGTCAGAGTTGTTCAACCCGCCCATTAGGCCTTTGACATGGATTGTTGCTTAATACCTACAACCGGGACCGACAGCTTACGTGTCCTCTGAAGTACCAAGACGCTCAGAAATTAAACCACTTTGGCGGTCACACTTCTATGGACTGACCGCGAGCCTAGTTGTTTAACCTCGTCAATCAATTATGGACCGGTGAAAGAATTTGCTATTTATTTACTATTATTCCGGTGCTTTTATTATTGCACCAAGTCCTAGATGGTCAGGACACGTACCCTGGGAGGTCTCTGGATTGCCCTCCCCTATTGCCGATTCAGGTCAGTCCGGCACAAACAGATCGCGGTCTTCCCGGAGCTCCTTTGACGTGGCAGCAGTAGAGGACACTTCTTACACTGCCACCGCAGCCCCGAGGGGAGTTGGGCTACCGGCTGCTGCCACCGCCCCGACGCCTCCTCCGTCTGCGAGCGGGATCGGCGCTCCCGATCCCGCTCCTCATTATAAATCTAAATTGCATATTGTTTAGAATAACAGTTAAATATAAACATCGGTTAAATGAGACGTACCATTGGCCATTTGGTTTCACAATTATTTTGTTAAAATGTAATACATAATATTTTTTATTGCTTTCTTTTCAGGGACTTTGACTTTGGGTACATATTTGACTAGTCAGAAATATTGGGCACAAATTGGAAAACCACGGCATCTTAGTTTGTATTTTAGTTTTAAAGCAATATTTAAAACCCCAATTTGTAAATCAATTTTATTTGCATACCCATTAACTTGCCGAAAAGCTCAATTTAAAAAGCTGGCACACAAATTGAGATCTTTTGAAAGTTGATGGTTTATGTGATTATTTTTTTAATAACAAGACGTATCTTTAACTTGCGTTTTTAAATGAATAAAAAATCAATCAAAATAATCATGTGTATCAAAATAATATAATATAGCATATGTCGTCACGGGATAGCGTTCGCAGTATCCAATGTCCAGTTTCAGGTTAGCCCTATCGGCCTGCTAGTTGATATAAACTGCCTTTTGAGTTTTTCATTCACCATATTTATTTTTATTTTTGTAAGAGAGCGTTGTGGTGTGAAAGAGGATGTAGTCACAAAGATTGAAAAAGGTATCCTGAGAAGGTTTGGCCATTTAGAAAGGTAGAATGAAAGAAGATTGACAAAAGAAGTATACCTGGCCTGTGTGAATGGTACAACCAGAAGGGTCAGAAGTACCCGAAACCGGCGAGCATGTATGAAGAATATAATGTCAGTAAACGTAGCAAAAAAGGTGTGCAAGGATCGTGACAAATGGAAGTCCGTTGTCTCTGCCTACTCCTCTGGGAGACAGGCGTGAGTCTATGTATGTAAATTAGATTTACTTTACTTTATTGCATGGGTTGTGGTAACCCTATTATTAC
Source organism: Pseudoips prasinana (assembly GCA_951640165.1). Taxonomy (NCBI): domain Eukaryota; kingdom Metazoa; phylum Arthropoda; class Insecta; order Lepidoptera; family Nolidae; genus Pseudoips; species Pseudoips prasinana. Next base: position 20,520,579 of record OX621245.1, read on the forward strand.
AGTTCCTCAAGCCGCCGAGCAGCAGCAGGCCTCTGATATAGCTTAACGACGACAACCAGGGCTGGCAGCTTAATGTGCCCAACGCACGGAGATGCTGTGAAATAAAACCGTTTTAGCGGTCATCCACGTCTAGACTGACCGTGTGCCTAGGTGCTTTATCTCTCCGATCTCTTAGGGATTGGTGAGAAGAACTGTCTATGCGCGACTCACTTATCTTTCAATGTATAAATTAAGAACTCGAACATTTAAAAAAGTTGAAAATAATTTCATAATCCGTAAATAGGGATAAATACTTCTACCCGTAAATTAGGAATAATTTACACGGAAATAATTAGAGCCTAGTCAATTATTTTATATATGGACAGGCAATCAAATTATTTACGATAATCATGCACGTTTAAATGCCATTTCATGTACCTATACAATTTCATCATCATCATCATCGTCATCGTCATAGCAGCCGTAACACGCCCACTGCTGGACAAAGGCCTCCCCCAAAGATCTCCACAATTGCCGGTTTTACGCTACGCGCATCCAGCAACTTTCAGCGACTTCCCTCAATTGATCATACAATCTCATCAGATAGAAATAATTCTGAATTATTATTTTACAATAGTACCGTATGTACCCAATATTCTTAGAAGTTTGCTTTTCCTACATAAATGTTTTTAAATATATTTTCCATTCTATCTATTATCCTTTAACCGCTGAGACTACAACCCACTTACATATTTAAATGAGATAGTATATTTGAAACTCACACCAGAACTAGCTCAGTTTTATACATTTTAATTTTCTTCTCCGGATTTAATACGGCCACAAAGAGCTTATAAAGTAGAATAAATAATGAAAATGCAAAGTAATCTGAATAAATATCCAACGTTGCTACTGCAAGTTATAACCACAGTTATTAGAATACAGAGCCCTTAGACAAGTCACCGAGTTATTCAAATGGAATACCTTTCGTTATCTTTTCCACAAATAAGAACGTTGAATATTGTTCTAAAGTTAAGTCACGTGGTCTCGGGACGTTGTCATTGGCAATTGTCACTGTCAAGGTTTGCGAAATCACCGCGTATCGAAACACCGCAGCCTAGTTGGTAGTGCTCCTGCCTACGAAGCTGGTGGTCCTGGGTTCGAATCCCGGTGAGTGCAAATATTTGTGTGATGAGCACGAATATTTGTTTCTGAGTCATGGATGTTTTCTATGTATATAAGTATTTATCTATCTATATAAGTATGTATATCGTCGCCTGGTACCCATAGTACAAGTTTTGCTTAGTTTGGGGCTAGGATGATCTGTGTGACATTGTCCCTAAATAAAAAATAAAATAAAAAAAAGGCCTTGGGTTCGACAACTCATTCATTAATTCAGGCATTAAATAAAAGAGAATATTATATACACGTCAAATTTAAAGTTTATGTAAAATAAAAATAAAAAAGCCATTACTTTCAGTAGAGATAATGTTTAGTTACAGAATTAGTCAGTTAGTTACATATTTAGAAATATTTTCTAACACTATAATTAAATTTAGGTAATTTCTCATCTGCATGAACCCTCTACGCCTCCTCCAAAGATGTCCTGTCGTCTCCATTTTGCGCTATCTGTACCTATCCAATGTGTATCCAATTTTGGCCGGCTGCTTTTGCGATCTCATTTTCCCATCGGGCGCGGCGTGAGGTCTCCTTTTTTTTTTCATTGGCCCATCGGGCCATCACACGTTTTTATGCGTTTACGGTTTGGAAGATGAGCTACGTGGCCAGCCCATTTCCATTTAAGTCCTAGCGCTTGTGCAAGCCCATCTATGAGGGTCATATTTTTACGAATTAACTGTAAAATAAAAACTTCTTTCAGTTATAAATCTTAATTCAAATTGGTTGGTATTTTTTAAAATATCTGCATTGTTTACTTAGCATAAAAAGCTAATTAAGTGTGTCAGTTAAGTGTCTTGCAGATATTATTTTAATATTAAAAGTTAAACTTTTTAGTAACACTAGCGTATTTAAGCTTCATTCATTATTCTTTATTAAATTAAAGCACAATCTCGGTCGTCGCAAATTAAAATGTTATCACTCTCGATAATCTTATCTTGCTCTTTTAACGTCACTAGGATGCCGCCTCTCATTTACCATGCTTCCAAGGATTTCGGCCTCCATTAACTAAAGAGGATCTCCGGCCAGCTTAATTAAGAATTCTCTCCGAAATCTCGTCTCAGTCGACCCTCGGACAGAATGGCAGCGATTGATTTTAAATGAGCATCCAACAAAGACCCGTTGAAGTGGCTATAGTATAGCTTTGAACTTGCCTGTAAAAACTTTGCGGTGAACAAAAGTGTGCTACAGGAAAGTATAAAGTTCTACAAAATTGCTAAACAAGCTCCGGGGATATGGGAATTTAATTAAGGCCACATAGCACTGCAATAAAAATAAGACTTAACTTTTTAATTTGTAAAGTCATCAGGCATTCGGGATTAGGTTTATTATTAGCATACTTATACGGTTCACGTTTTAATTATGAGTTCACTTTAGCCATAAGTTTATTGTTGTCGAGACAAGACGAGATCTTAGTTAAGAATAAGTAAAAAATTGTATGTTTATGTATGAAATGAAACTGAAATGGGTGGATGTAATTTGAAAAGTACCCGCGACACAGGGATTAGATTCGCTGGTGAGGGCATAGTCTTTTAAAAAAAATCTGTAATGGTAGTGTATGTGGTATAAATAAATATATAAAAAAATTGATTTATAAAAGAAAACAAATGCTAGCTTATTCAATACTTTCTTATTGGTAAGTTCATTACCTCGTCTCACATTGCCTTGTGGGATTTTCCGCTAATTATGTAATTATTTATTGGTGACGGCAAATGTTTATAACGGACTTGCGGTTTACATGGCCAGTAGTAAGTTGCAGCAGTTAACGCGGATTTTTCAAGCTAATAACTGGTTTCAAAATTGGAATTTAATGGGGAATGGACAGAAACAAGTTGAATGTCACTCACGCGTGTAAAAACGCAAAATTATTTTACACGACCCGACGACGTGTTAATTTGATCAGACCATTTTTAAATAAAGAAGCATATTATATTAAAGATTGAAAACAGAAACTGGGAATATAATACTCATTAATTGAGGAAAGTGTTGGCGTGGTTGGCAAATGCTTGCTTTTCGCGCCGGAGGTCGTGGGTTCGATTCCCACCCATTATCTTTATAAGTACGTATTTACAAAAGAAAAGTATTATACGTAGTATATCAGTTATCTGGTTTCCATAGTAGAAGCTCTGCTTAGTTTGGTATGAGATGGCCGTGTGTAAATAGTGTTCCAGGATTATAAAAAAAAAGTTTTATGTAACATGTGATATTTTTTTTTATTGCACTGTTGTTACTACAAACAAAGCTTAACTTAGCCAAACTATTTCTACTATTAAACCATAGATCAAATAACCTAAGTCATTGTTTTTTTAGCGAGGATCATCTTTTTTAATACAACACAGTCAGCAAACCAGCATACGGTTCTCCTGGTAGAAGTGCTTATGGCACTTGCAACACAAGTGGCATCACTCACGCGCATCCTCCCTCTGCAATGAATTCTGGTGACCTTGTTCACATCAGGACCACAACAACTTAATAATACTAGGAAGGTATTCTTTAAGGTGGATCAACTGTCTCCGTCGAGTTCCTCTTAAAACAAAAGAACCCTATGTTCTAGCTTTTATCCCCTATCCCTGTCTTTTGTCTTAGTTTAAACTTCTTTTTGTAATAAGAATATATTGTCAGCATTCAAATTACCCTGTACGAAATTAGCCCGTCCCGTCCAGAACGAATACAGACGGCAGCACATCCAGCTACCCCAATCTGACAAATTTCTTTCATAGATTTTCTACTTTATCACATAAGCATAAGGTTCACTTTCAATTGGAGAAATTTGTCAGTCTGTACAATTACGCTACGTATACAGCGACTTCAGGTTTCAGATAAAACTACACACAGAAGTTAAGAAATAATCTTAACCTGATCCAGTTGTTTGAATATTAATTACAGCTTACTTTTTATAGGCTCTAGTTTCTATTTAAACTACGCCTGCTTTAAGATAAAACTAATCTAAGCCAATCTTCTTTACGACTTCTAGTTGAAACGTTAACTGAGCTTGTAAAGTTTACGATAGCACTAAACTTGGCGATCAGAATTTAAATTGTGAGGTAAACTTCTATTTAGCACTCGATTACCCCAATTACACTTGCGTTTATTTATTGTGTTGACTGATCAGTTCTTTTGTCGATGGAAATTAGTACTTTTTGGTACACATAGGTACAAGTTCGTAGCAGACAACACTAGCAGCAATTCAGGCCATTTGGTGGTAAAGGCGGACAATTACACCCCATCTCACATCTCACGTAAAAGCCGTCGTACCAGGAACCTTGGACCATGAGATGGATCCGGACGATGAGTTCACCACGTACCTAGAGCAAGTCATGACGATTAGAGACTCTCGTCGACACACAAATCGCTATATCATACTCTCCGAGATTACGATGTTAATTTTCTTAATGATCTCTTATTTTATGAAAATAAATACAGCCTTTGTTTCTCGGTAATAATAGAGCTTTCTATAGATGATATACTTAATTTTTTAAAACAGTTAAATAATTTTTGTGTTAATGACTTTGACATATAAACACTGAATCTTTTATCTTTATTATAATATATTAGTTCATATATGATTTTAAAGTGGAAAAATCAGATCCAAAATCGCATTAAAATTGGTCTATCAAAATGGAAGCTACCATTACACTGACAGATTGATACAGGTATACACAGAAATAATCATCGATATTATAACACCATCTTTTTGTCGGGGGCTATAAACATTCTATAGTTCCAAACCAATGTTTTTTTATTTTAAAAATTAAACGCTCGCATTAGGGAAAAGACAAAGCCCATACACAACAGACAAAGATATATACATTCAGTATTACGTAATTTTCATTAATGGTTTTTGTCCCCAATAAATATTGGGGACAAAACCATTAATGAAAATTAAATTGTTTGTTTCTTGTGTCATTAAATTGTACTCTGTAACTAATAACAGAAGTTTTTAGACATATATCCAAGCACTGGCAAACACTAACCATCCCGATGCTTTTAAGTTCCACGCCCCAACTAACCAACACACTATAGGTACGTGTGTTGCACTATTCACTTTAGAAGCTACATTGTCTTGGTTAAGATAATAAAACTTGAAAAGCAACATGATAAAACTTGCTACATTCACCTCAGAGTATCTCTCAAGTAGGTATAAGATCTAAATAAATCGATTTTAAAGCTCGAAATGCTCCTAATTAATAATTCAATCCAAGGGTCTTTTAACAAAATGGTCGTGAAATATATTTTATTCGGCAACTATCAGTTGGCTCATCATAAAAAAAAAAAAATATCCAAGATATACGGTTGTGGCCTATCTAAAACAGTTTGAAGAGAGGTAGGGCACAGGCAGCGTTGATTCGCTCAAAGAGCAGCCCAACTCGGGAAGTACCTTACAGAAGACATTCCTTAATAATAACTTAATGTTGTGTTACTGCGTGTGAGTAAGGTTGCAAAGAGCTCATCGTGGTGGTGGGCAGGGACAACAACACTGATTTGCAGACTCTTTTAAAGCTCGGGAACGGACTCGGAACCCCTCTGGTGTTGCGAGTGTCCTTGGGCGGCAGTGATCACTTACCATCAGGTGACCCACTTTCTCGTTTGTATCCCTGTTATGTACAAAAAAAGTACCTACATTTCAATAGTAATGAAATTTGTGAGAATACAGTACATTTTGTACAAAATAGACTACACTATAACGGATGTTACATTGTTAAAGTTATCTTGGAATAAAGCTAGCAAAGTCTGTAAATATAAGTAAGTACACTTAGACAGCTATTACGTCAACAATAATTCAAAGTTACACTTACGTTTGGAATGCAGATGAAGCTTGCACTAATGCAAATAAATTCAAAACATGCATACATGGATATTGTAACGGGTTTTGTAGCACCATTATAAATTCCAACTCGCACCTTAAGAGGCAAGTCCACCTATTACTTCTCAATACAAAAACATAACACTGACTTCAAACGTTCATTAAAAAATCTTCTATTTTAATATGTGATGTGAATAACTTTATAAATCTGACCACTTCAATAGCATCAATCTTCGATTTTTTTTAAACATCTGTTAGAAAATACATTTTTGAAATTATTTAAATAGAAGATTTATTTTTCTACTCCTTAATTTTATCCATTTTAGCTAAATAGAATTTCTGTAGTTTCTCTTCTTCAAAGATTACATACAACATCTGCTAAATGGAACTATATTTTAGAAGGGGAAAATCATTTTCACTTTTCTATTGAAAAGTGTTAGGTGTATCACTCACAAGCACAAGTACAGTTGATAGTTGAACAAATAGAAAACAATCCAAGTTTGTTAATAACGACGATAAAATTAAACGCAATATGTAAACTCTAGTCTCTATGAGATTTCGATAAAGTTTTCCTAATTATTAAATTTACTCGTAAAGAAAAACAATAGTAATTATTCGAAATTCTTGTACTTAAAGTGAGAAACTATTTGAATTGTGTTTAATATTTAATAAGTTTAATGATACTTTAGAAAAGATAACCAATTCCTATGCGGCAAAAAAATCAAAAATAAGTAATTTGGCTTTTGTAAACCCCTTGTCTTGGTTGGGGTGTACTTGCGTACAACACTTCGATCCTTCAGGATCAAACGTAATTTAAAGTACAATAGTGTTCTATTTGGGTATTAAATGCTTGCTTGTGACGATAGTGAATTAACCACGTAAATATAGAAACAGAAAGAAGAAAAATTTTGCATAAGTAGGTTAGAAAATATCAAAATATAACAAATGTAATAGATAAAATTACATATAATGTAATTTTAGAATTAGGTAAAAATTTGGGAATAGCGGTGCGGTTTGTTTGTTGTCAGCCCCTTAATACCCAGACGCTTGAATTTTCATAGCTACTTGAAAATATCTCGGTGCTTCTACTTGGGTATTACTTACTACAGCTTGAGACGACAGCAAACTAACTTAGTTCAACATAAATACCGAGACAGAAGTAAGAAAATTTTGTCGTAAGTGAGAAAATATTACAGAAGCTTAATGTTAGTAGGGGGCACCTCACGGCACCTCACGGAAGGCTGGCTCGTTATACTGATTTATGATGCACCCCCGAAAAGGTGGGCACAAAGAAAGACCCACCTTATGAATTCCTTGGGCAGAATTTACGTGCAACTTGCCATTGTCTGCACTGGTTATGCCAAAAATGTTTAATATTTAGGTTGTTTTAATTTATTATATCTATTTGCTTTTAAAGAAGAAGAATGATAACAAATTATCTTTGTTGTTTTTCGTCCGTCGTATTCGGGCATTATGTAATTAACTTAATGACACCTTTAAAATCCTTTCTTCCGAGGAATTTGTTGTAAGAGAAGGTAGTTAAAATATTTTGTCACGAGATTTTAACTTTTTTTATAATCTTCCTTATTCCTGTTTTATCGTAATTATGTTTTTATTCATACTTATCTACAATGACATGTAAACAATCCTTATACATACAATAATTGTAATATGGGATCGGACTGATAATCAATGATACTTATTAAGAAATAGGCTTGACGATAATGTATATTCAAGTTTGTTGGCTATTTTAGGTTGTGGTGGTCGTTAGGCAGGTTGTGGGTTCAATTCCCACCGAACATGTCTTTTTATCCTGAGTCTGGGTGTAATTATCTATATAAGTATTTATTAGCAAAAAAAGTAGTATATCTAGTATATCAGTTGTCTGGTTTCCATAGTACAAGCTCTGCTTGGTTTGGGATCAGATGGCCGTGTGTGTATAATTTCCCAGGATATTATTATTATTATACTTGGTATGAATCATTGTTATGAATTTATGTTATATTCAGTAGTATTTGTATTTCAATAGTAGTATCAAAGAGTGGTGCCAAGAAAAATCGAATCAAAATCTCTTTTTTTCTCGTGTCGAATATATTTTAGGCTTTTATATTTTCCATATACCTAACACTAAAAGCACCAACATGGATTGCAAACCCACAATTTTTTTGATATTTCGCTTTGAATTAAGAGATCTTCTCTGCTTACTTATTAAATGACACCAGGTTTCTTAATTAAAATGAACATTAATTGATGTGGAATATTTATATCTATAAATATATCAGCTACAACGTAGTCCCAAGAATTGCGACCAGTTAATGTTCCGTTAATAATAAAAATGTGTTTCGTGTATTAATGTCGTTTTAATATTTTATTGAGTTGAAGCCGACAGCGTCCATGTTCATAATAAGCACCGCGTTGCATAAATCAGATGCTTTATGAGCAATGGTGCCAAATAAATTTTATACGAGTTGCACTCCGTAATATCGCAATGGTGAAAGCACGTGGTGATTAAAGTTTTAATATAGTGAGTTTATTTTTAATTTGTCTGCAATTGCAGAACAGTTTAAATGGAAAACTTCAGCTTTCGTTCAATTATAACTTCGACCGATAAGGCACCAAGCAACACTGCAAACAAAAAATAATTATTACACGAACGCGAACGTAAACGTTCGATTATTAAACCAATTATGAAATCATATTTTTGTTTATTTATTTTTAAATAAAGGTTGTCATAGGGTAAATAAATGAAATAGTAATATTGTCTTTGGTTTATATTGTAACTACTATTTAGTCTAATTATTGCAAAAGCAAGTAGAATTACTTAAGTTTAAGTTCGTTCATTTCAAGTACAACAAGTAAGATAAATAGCGTGACATCACAAACATTATAAACATACAATGGTGTCTATCTTACATCGGCATGATCGCAGTAAAAGGGATATTTAAAGGAAATAAAAAATTAAATTAATTACTTTTTAAGTAGAATTTTACACTTACACACACACATTACATATACATTAGAGAAACAATGGTGGACACTTCCCATAACAATTTTCACTTGACTTCAACTTTTTTTAAAGTGGTGTCCATATTAATGTATCATAAGGCACCTGATCAAAATGTTGTGATAAATAGAAATCTTCATGAACACAAATATTTATCTTTTGCAAGAAACAAACCCAAAACATATAATAATATAGATAAGCTTTGCTTAGTTAGGTTAGATGGCGCTGTGAGATATGTTCCGGTTATTTATATTCAAATTCATATTCTTCACGTCATACATGAGTCCATGTTGAGAAACTCACAAAGCATGTCAGTTCTTCGCCGTATGTAAAGTGAAATACATAAAATAAACAACTAAATTGTAATTATATTATTTTAGTTACTATAAATATATAATATAAAACAACTAGATTGTAATTATATTATTTTAGTTACTATAAATAAAATAATATAATTACAATTTAGTTGTTTATTTTATGTATTTCACTTTACATACGACGAAGAACTGACATGCTTTGTGAGTTTCTCAACAATAATTGGTATGAATAACATTTGCTGATCATGCCAATTTGTGTTCTACAAGTAACTCATTTCCATGGGTATTTCGATTTCCGTGATATAAAAAAATTTCACAGCTCACTTTATGATTGGAAGTTGAATTTCATTTCAATTTATTTTTAATCCAGTTACTCGGAGAACGTCAATGACTGCAAATAAAACTTAATGGAATTCCACACAGCTCTACTGAGACTTGATTTTTCCATAAAATTCTATGAAGTATCCTCGATTTCCCTAAACGAATCATTGCCAGAATACTCTAGTCTGTAGGTACCTATTCGCTAGCAATCGCGGCCCCTCTATAATAATTTGGCTTGATGTCATACTTTTTGCGGATGAGTGAAGCCGAATGGATTTTCCGATAGAATTGCTGTGTTCCATTCGGCATGTATTGTTATGGGAGGACGCCGGGACAATCGAAAATTCAGCCCATTAGTTCCCTTTTTGTTAATAATGTCTATAGCGAGTGCAGCATGAATTTTGAAATGTTCATCAATTTAGTTGGTTATTGACGTTGTAATGGATTACATCAGTTAGTAGTACGATTAAGTGCCTACCTAACGATGTGTTCCGAAATCTATTAGCATTATTAGGTATTCATAATTACTTGATTTATTTTGTAGACGTTCCCGTAAATAATAAAATATGTCGCTGGTCTATCGAAATCCCTTAAACAACAAGCCAAAAAATAGTGATCATACAATAAAATATACATTTATATAGATATATATATATAGATATATATATATATATATATATATATTTAAGAGGGCGACAAACGAGCAAGTGGGTCACCTGATGGTAAGTGATCACCGCCGCCCATGGACACTCGCAACACTAAGGAGTGGACATAATAAGAATGTTTATTCCTTACGGTTCATATACAAGGTGTAACATTAGTAGTGGGTGTAACTTAATGAGCCTATAAAACTTAACAACGTGTAGCAAACGTACAAGAATAATGATCAATATCAGTATTTAATAATATAGTAATAATATCCTGGGACATTATTTACACACGGCCATCTGATCCCAAACTAAACAGAGCTGGTACTATGGAAACCAGATAACTGATATACTACTTTTCTTTTGAAAATACATACTTATATAGGGTGGCCGAGTAGTTGACGTTCAAAGGCACAATTTAGATACTTTATGATGAGGAGTATCCGAATCACCCCCATGTATGGTTCTACGATTTTACGTAGTTTTCGAGATAGAAAATTGATGAGTCCTGAGCTCCTCATCATAAAGTATCAAAATTTTGCGTTTGAATATATATAAATTACACTCACAACAAACTGACATTTTCATGTACACAAATATCTGTCCTGGGTGGGAATCGAACCCACGACCTCCGGCGTGAAGAGCACGCATTTGCCAACCACACCAACAGGCGTATTTAGTGGTGTTGTTTAATTTGTTCAGTGCCGTGGGTAGATAGCGCACCTTTAATTAGGTCTAGGTACTATGTAAGTTAAATCTTGTATACATATGTACTGATAGTAATACCTACTTATAGACACCATGAAATTGTGAAATTTGTAGAACAGCAATTTGCCAATTTCGCAACAAAAATATTTCTTAATTGCCGTCTTAACAATCATAAGATATTCAAAACGCATTTTTACGCCAGAGCTAAAGTTAACTAAAAAAATTAAAAAATAATGTCACACGATACAGATCGGGCAGGACTACAGTTCTTGTTAATATCGGTTTAACTTCTTTGTACATAACACGTTAGCTTTGTTGAGATTTTTTTCTCAGTTTGCAAAAGCTAGCAGTTATAGTACATAGGACTTCTTAAATTCCAGAATAATTATGTAGGTATAACATTGTATAAGTATTTGCCTTTCCTTTTCTATGGTATGGAAAGGATTAAGTGAACGTAAACTTGAATATTGAATGTAAATGATCTCATATTTTGCCGACGATGACGTAACTAAACAATATAACTTGCGACATTTAATTTGAAGTCCAGTATTAAAACCATCAGATTTCGAAAACAGATCGAACTATATGGAACATAAAAATTTATTGAATACGATGTATCCTATTAAATAAATTACCGCTTTATTCTCTGAATTCTACAAGTACATGATAAAAAATGACACTCCCAAAACGGAGCCGCAATGAAAAATTTTTAAGTCCGAAATTCCAACAAAAAATTCGCATATGACAAATGGTATCTGCGTGTCATGACTAAGAAGTACAATAACCTATAAATATATTAAAAAATTGAATTAATTTTAATGAAGATAGCTGGTATCAGAGAGTTTCATAGAATCTTTTGTTGTGACTGCCGAGGGGGCGGGGTGAATGGGGGTGAATTCTTAATTAAGTGTGCGAAGCCCTCTTCGCTTAATGCAATGACTTTACGCCTCGTTTAACTTTCATAAAATTCTCTTAAACTCAGCGATTTTTCTTAACTAGTGGAATAAAATTTCCATGTGCTCACTAACACTTTGTGAGACAAAATATGCACCTGCAAGTACTCAAGTAGTTTTGAGGAGTCACTAGCAGAGGAGACTACTTTCAGAATTGTCAATTAACATATATATGTATATATTTTCTTAGCATGTATAGTTTTTGATGTGAATATATTAAGTGTGATATAATAACTATTTTTTTTAACCATTATCACAGAATTAAAAGTACCCATTATGGGGGAATTTATAGTTTTATATTTCACTAGCTGTGCCTCGCGGTTCTACCAGCGTTAAACTTTATAAATTATATCCTATGTGTTAATCCAGGGTCGCAGCTAACTCCATACCAAATTTTATTGAAACCGCTCTAGCTGTTTAGACGTGAAGAAGTAACCAACATACACACTCACAAACTTTCGCCTTTATAATATTAGTGTGATTAACATTAATGTATGATAATATTATATTTTGTATATGTCATATTAATATTTCTTTACATAATTAATATAGACTGTCAAGCAATTTTTTACAACCTTTATTATATTTCTTTGAATATTTATGACCAAATTAGGTAAAATTGTATATCGTCGATAGCTGTTATTACCCTATAACTCTTCTAAAGTCTGCCCGTATTTTCATTATCGTTATTGCCGCTATAACGAAATTTCGTTGCATGAAAAATCAGTAAAAATAAACGTTCGAGCTACTTGAAGCTATCAATCAACTTTATATACCGATTACCGTCCAAGCCAGGGCTTTATAATAACCTGAAATTAATACGAGCCTACGTGATGATGTAAATTATATGTGTAATTAAAAATATCACGACCATAATTGCATAGAAATATGAAAATCGGTCAATACATCAACATAATAGGGACTCTTTCGATTTTATATGGCCGTTTAATCTTTTTTTACGAGATTTTTATGCATTAAGTTGATCGTTTCGGTAATAGATACTTAATTAATTAATGCTGATTATCGTATAGTCAATTTTGTATTGTATTTTTTGATGTGTGTTCTTTTAATTATACAAAATCCGTTCTATTTTATTGAAGACTACGATCACAGTAGTAATATAATGAACAGTATTGCGAAGAAATTGACACACAATGTAATTTACGGATCTAAAGCATACCGAGACTTCTAGCAACTATTTATGATTCACTTAAACAGTTGGAATTGAAATTGAACGGAATACGAGAGTAGTGCGAGGGGTTGAATCGAGGCCATTTCGCTAGAAGTCCAGTTAAAAGAAATAGTAGCCAATATATGCGAATTTAAAGCCAATACTTAAATTCTGTTGTCCAGAGTATCTATTAGGTAATAGTAAAATATTAAAAATGTTTTGTATTTGATTCTGGATTTTGGACCCAATTAAAAGTTATGCCTCAAATCATCTTCAACTCTGATTTGAGGGTATAAATATTTCTGAGTCTTTAGACATTCTAGTCCTGAAATAGAGCATCGAAATCGTATGGGTTATAATAATAGAACTTCCAGTACAATAAAAAATACTTACCTCTATTTTGTCACTATTCATTGGTCAGTTAAAAAAAATTCTCATGATATTAATCATATACATAAAATTGCAACGAATGCAAAACTATTAAATATAATCAGTGTGGAAATTTGTGAAAATAAAGTTTGAATATAATTTCCAACTAGAAAATCTTCAAAAAACAATAATGGCGGTAGAAAAGTTAACGAAATTTTGAAGTGATTTTCAGCATTTCCTATTCAAGCAGCACATACTTAACTGTTACGATAAATTTTCGTAACATACAGGTTGTGTACTAATTACAGGTTGTGTATTAATTACAGTATAACTGCATTGGTTGGAGAATGAGCACTGTTGCCTAAGATACAGGCGTCAAGGCTATTTCAGGTACACTTGTAAATCGTTAATTAGAGTTAAGTATTTACTGCGTAAAGATATTATTATTACTTGACGAAAATTTATCGCAACGGTCTTAAATAATTAATAAATTATCAGTCATAAATATAACGTTTTACCACCATTTATACTATTTAGATTCACAAAGTTATAGTTGTATTATATTCCTAGGAAATGAAAACTGTTATAAGTAACCAAATAAGTAAAAAAAAAGTCTAAATAATTTCATACACGGCGCGGTTGGTTGCCTTTCACGCCGCAGGTCGTGGGTTCGATTCCCACCCAGGACAGATATTCATGTCCATGAACATATCTGTTTGTCCTGATTCTGGGTGTAATTATTTATACAAGTATGTATTTACAACAAAGAAGTAGTATGCATATACTACTTCTTTTTTGTGTAGTACATTCATCTTATATAGTATATCTCTATAGTATATCTCATATCAGTTATCTGGTTTCCATAGTATAAGCTCTGCTTAGTTTGGGATCGCAATGGTGTAAAATAATTAATAAATTGCCATAAATATAAAGCTTTACCACCATTTATACTATTTAGATTCACAAATTTCATATTATTATTATCCTAGGAAATGAAAACCGTTACAAATGCGACCGCCAATTTAGAAATTGCTAAGGTGCATATTACTCAGGTCGTTAGACTGTTGTCAGCAGCGCACAATGACGAGTTTCCAACTATGCATTTTAACAAATTGCACTGGGAAATCGAGCGCCTGATACCTACGTTCTTATGAATTGGTTCCGTTTAATTATTAAAACCTATAGTTTATGAAATATTCTTGGAATTGTTAGTATTGCGATTCCTTGCGTGATTTTTGTATTATTTTTATAGCCACATCATATATTCCACTTATGTGGAACAGAAATAATATGCTATTATTTGGAACCAAAAGAAAATTGATTAAATGTCTTTTATGTTTCACTTCATTGATTTACACTTATTTCTTTTTACAAATTAATTTAATTAGTATCAAACGAACAAGCTTTTACTGCGTCATTGGACTATCCAGCCGTCTAACGTAAAGAAAGAGCTGCATAAACGACTCTTAAATAAGTGACCCTCTCATGCATTGCCAAGTCAGTAATTGTCTAGAGTCGACGTTCGATTTCCCTATTTAGTTTGGCTTGAAGGCTTGAGCTCCGTAGTAGTAACCGTCATATTAAAATTATAAAATCAATCATATTAATAACAAATAACATAATCACACAATCAATTAAACTGCAAACTAAGTACCCGCACTGCAGGACATCCGCTTCGGGATTCGAACCTCGACTCTGGGCGGTTACTGATTTAGGGATACATCAGAGGGTCATTTCTGTTTATAGACATTTTGTACAGCTGCTGTTCTACGTTAATACGCGAAGACGCGGGCTTCCCGTCGAATTGAAAATTATAGAGGACATTTTTTGATACGAAAGCAAGGTTGTGGATGACGCCGTTAGACGCGGCGCGTTCACGGTCGTGGAGGACGCCGATAGACGCGGCGGCGCGTTCGCGGTCGTGGAGGACGCCGAAAGACGCGGCGGCGCGTTCGCGGTCTTATTCTGGGTCGGCGAGTATTATATGGAGTGTCACGGGAGTACAAAAAAAATACATGAAGACGAGTTACTAAAGTCCTTCTTTTAAAGTCGATAAAAATTATTTTCTTTTAAGTTTGTGATGCAAAAAATCTAAAAAATGTAGGTTATTGATGTTTAGTTGAACATCAAAGGACAAATTATGCCTTGTTTCTAACTGTAATGTAACTAGGTACTAGGTGTATCACAGATTTTTTTATATTAATTAATTTTGTTACATGGTTTGGGGTTTTTCAAATTTCCAATCTTGAAGTATTTTAATTTGTGTAGTGTTTATATTACCTGCGTATTTGTGCAAGGTATTTAAGCTACGTATGTATATTAAAGTCTCGTACATAGGTGGGTAAGTTATACACCTGCAAAGGAACTAAATTTATATTTTATTTTAATACAACAACCAGTTATTGGAGGGTTATAAAGTACCTACTTCATAACTTTCCAACATTTGGTTGTGAAAATGATAGCTCTGAAAATAATAAATCCTTATAGACAGAGATTCAAACTATTTATGCCAGACATTTAAGCTATTTCGTGGTACTAAGTGGACCCACTACAATGGTTGATGAATAACACATCTGCAAAGGAGCTTTATTTATATTTTATTCTAATACAACAACCAGTTGTTGGAGGGTTATAAAGTACCTACTTCATAACCCTCCAACATTTGGTTGTCAAAATGATAACTCCGGAAATAATAAATCCTTATAGACAGGGATTCAAACTAAAATCCATTGCGAATATCACCCTCCCTTTCAGATCGATTACTATGATCTCCCTTCATAATTCACATAATCCTATAATTGATACATAAAAGCGCTTGGCTTTGTACAATTAGGCCCTCCCTCCGCAGATTTATTCGCGATTGTTAGATTTGTATGATTAATTTTGTGTACACTGTGGAATATTTTACTTGTCTAGTTTAAGACGAAACAATCTTTATTAATTGCCACCCGCGTTATTAATATTGAGGTTTTACCTGTAATTTTGTAGTTCAGGTTATTAAATATTGCGATCATATTTTATATTATTCAATTCAATAAAAATGCGGAACCAGGTCAATTTATTTTGATATTGAAAGCGATTATTACGTAAGCAATAAGGAAAGTTATTGTCATTTAAAAACTACTTAATTTGGTTGTGTGGTTATGTTTTTGGATGACGGGCAGTGAGTACTATGACCATCTTACTGCGATCGTCAACCCATCTGCAAAGCGTGGCGATGATGGCATATCCCCCCAAAATGATTATTTGGGGAGGCTTGTCCAGCAGTGGACTTCTTTCAGCTGTCATGATAATGATGATGATATAAGCTGCTCATCAGGTTTATTCTTATTTGGCTATGATAGTTATTTACAGCATCTCAAAATACCTCAGATGCACTTTTTCCTCATTACACTATGGATTTACAGTCTTTAAATATAAGTAATAGTCTGTAGTAAACTTTATAGTTCAATAAGCAATTTGTCTTATTATATTTGTCTTATATATTGTTAATTAATTTATATTAGAACTGTATTGTTCACTTAATAAGACGCTCAAAACACAGCACTTTAGCATCTCTTGCGTAACCCTTAAACCGCCCTTCTTGACAACTTGACAGCTTTAATTCCACAACCACATTAAATGTAGCGTAAAGTGATACAAGACAAACATACGCTAAGCGCAAGCAAGATTCCCTTATCACGAAGGAACCCACATGAACCGAGAGGGATAGTAATATGAAGGATATAGCGTTGTTTCGTTCTAGCTTAAGACGAAAATGGGGATTGTAGAATGGAGCGTGTCGTGTTGGCGTATGAGGGTTGAAGTTGGTTGTTTGAAATTAAAACCAAGTATATGACAATTTTATTGAGATTAAACCGCCTATATTACTT
This sequence comes from Pseudoips prasinana, assembly GCA_951640165.1. Taxonomy (NCBI): domain Eukaryota; kingdom Metazoa; phylum Arthropoda; class Insecta; order Lepidoptera; family Nolidae; genus Pseudoips; species Pseudoips prasinana. The sequence goes on from OX621245.1 coordinate 20,537,897, forward strand.
ACTATAATGTTCTGATTACTTTTTGTGTTGGTTTGTTTTGTAAAAAATATACACTTCAGTTTTAAACAAACTATCCTTCGGAGATTCATACCGAATTTATTTAAATATGAAATAATAGTAATATCACTAGAATCACTTAGGTAATCATCAATCACTTACTTTAATATAATAGAATTTTAGATATTTATTTATGCCTTTCAGAATTTCTGTCTGTTAAATTCTTGTGAAGCGAAGTGTCAATAGATGTACAAATAACCAAATAAAATATTTAATTAGTATGTAATTCGACAGTATCTACTCCCAAAAAAGTATAAGATACGTTTAAAACAGTGGTTCACCTCCATACGTCCCGATCTTCGGCATGCGCTTTGACTTGTTGATATGACCTACACTTTCTTTATACTATGTCCTAGACATGCGCAAAACATCACCTTATGAAGTAATGTGATGCAACATTACTTTTTCGGTCAGGTGATATTACTCGATAACATTACGCATTACTCGAAACATTACGCGACGTATTCGAACGATCTGATAATGTTTGTACTTCGACTGTACTATTACTTTGAAGTGATACGTATTACTTGTTGCACTGCCGTAATACATTTAGCTTTCAGTTAGAAAAAGTTTATTTAGATCATATTACTTGAAAACCTTGACATGAAATTTACACACGGTGTATTTAAATGATGAATATTTTTTTAGATATGAGAAGGTCTTATAGTGTTTTAGTTTGACCATACCTATTGATTGTTTTTTGACGATTAATAAATACTGTAACGCTGTAAATTATTATGTGGATAAAGTTGATTTTCCTTCATACTTAAGCCCAATATATTACGTTACACCGAATAAAGACGGATTATGTAAGTTTACATAACTTTTTACAATTTAAATAAACTGCACTTATAATATATAAAGTTATTAGGAAGTAACTAAAAGTTCTGACTCAAAAAAAATTAAACAACGCAAGTGATCATAGGTAAAAACCCGGCTAAATAAAAATAAACCTTCTCATAAAAACTTACGGCTTAAAATCCGTCACGAACGTTTCATGTCTTCGCCTTATCTCGTGTCTCTATCTAACTTGTGGAACAACGTCCATCTGTCTCACTCTACCGCGCGCCGCGCTAAGTCGATTCGAGTAGGCAGAACAGAATGAGAAATTACGTTCCAGAAACGAACATTACATCAAACATCACTTCATCACTCCTCACACTCGCACTCTTCTATTATAGGAAATGCGCGGGTGATGGTGTGATGTTAGTTTTCGTCGCGTAATGCGTAATATGGCATCACATTGTGAAGTAATATCATCCGAGTAATATTACGCGCATTACCTACACATGTCTACTATGTCCATTAAGATCTAAACTATGGGAGATTTAAGGGAGACCTTTTTCTGGCAGCTGACAGCATTCGGCTGAAATGATGACTCACTAATAATAATATACATTGGTAGATTCTAATTGGGTACTTTCTCCTGTTGCCTTTTTATTTTGGTCATACATTTTGCTTCAGCTTTTGTGTTTATTTTTCTTTACCGCGTTTTGATTTGTACGACTAAGGCGGGCCTAATCGACCCGTACGATAAACAGCGGCGCGTGCACGTCGCGTTAGTTACGCACGGTAATGAATCTGCGCGGTTGCCTTTTAGGATTAACAGTAATATTCGCGCCATTAGTTAATAGTTCTTAGTTCGTTTGATTTTGAAACAGGGGGCGAAATATAGAGTGAATATTTTTAATGGATCATTTAGATTTAATTGGAATGTATTGAATTTTTTGAGGTATATCATTCTTATCCATTTATATTTTCAAATGACATTTCCATGATATCGAACTGAGAAATGCGACACCACCTTTCTCAAACTGATCCGGCCACAATTAGCGAGAGGGTTTAATCAATATTAAATATATTTTTTGTATGTATTTACAAAAGAAAAAGTAGTATATGTAGTATATCAGTTATCTGATTTCCATAGTACAAGCTTGGTGCTTAATTTGGGATCAGATGAGTATGTATTGATTTTTTGTAAGTATATTATTCTTATCGGACTGCGAAAGGTGATCCCACTTTTCTCAAACTGATCTGGTCACAATTAGCGAGACGATCTAATTAATATCAAATAACACACAGTAATTTTACACCAACTGTTTCTGCTTTAACTTTTCAATCAATAAATCAAAAATACCTAACAAAACCGACGACAGAGAACCGGGCGTGTTGTGTGTTACTGGATCTTATTGTATAAGCGCGTTGGAACTTATATCAAGAGGTGGCTTAACAACAATAATTGTCTTCACGTATCTCTTTCTTTACTATCAAGAAATTCGTACAATCTTTTTTTTTGAACAATCTCAAAATGCTACAAAAGCCACTAAAAATTCTTACTGATACTGGAGTTCGGACTCAGAACGTGACAATATCGGATTCTCGATGATTTAACGTTCATTGAAAATGGGCTGTGTAAAACTTAAACACGTGTTTGATATCGTCTTGGTGCTTATTCCTATTGTTTGTAAAGTTAATATTTTAGCGGAATCATAAATAGCTAAAAAAATTGATTATAACTATTTGTTTTGTGATTATATTATTGTTATTGTATCGAAGTTACACCTAATTCCATTTCTAATACTACTAGACTGTTTGTGAAAAGCGAAAATGCTAGGCCGTAAGTACTTTTTGTACTTACGGCATTTTCTGTGGCTAGGTTTAAATATATTATTTAAGACAATAATTCATTGATTAGAATGTCGATATATTATCGATATTATTCTTATCATAATTACAATCATTTATTTCGGTAATTTAAAAATAAAAATATACATATTGGTATTGGATAATAGAAAATTTATCTGTCAACGTACAAATAATAAAATCTGATGTAGGAAGTCAGTAACATGTGAAGAAGGTCGGTAGGTTTTATTTATTTGCCGTCTAAAATTCTTCTAACTATAGAACGTTAGTTCAACAAGCAAACGCTTCAGTCAAGACTTGAAATAAGATAAGTTCGGATATACATATATATTAACTAGGGCATGCAAATTATAGCCAGTAGTACTCACAGAAATTAATTGACACGGTTCATACGTTGCACAAATTTCTTAGATAATTATATTTTCCAGATCAAGTTGCGGGAGGTTCGTTTACCAGTAATTGTGCCAAAAGCCCACATTATGTTAAGTTGGATAATACGTATTGAAATAAAAATGACTAAGCAATAATATTCATTATTTATAATAATTATTTGTATGGCAACACCAAGCAGTGATGTTTGACAGGTAGACGAAATGAGCGAATCGGCACTTTGGTGCTAAAGCGCGCTACTAGTTGGACGTGTCAAAATAGAGATCACTATGTTATAATAATATGTATTGTAAAGACGCCAGCACATTAAGCTACCCCAATCTTTCAAATTTCCTCCATTGAAAGTGAAGTATATTTTCAACTTTTGAGATAAAGTTGAAAATATATAAAAGAAATTTGTCAGATTGGGGTAGCTGGATGTACTGGCGTCTGTACTGACATAGTTTTATTACTTTTAAGCTTACATAAGTGATATAGTGGTGTTATAAATATGTAATTGTTACCTGCATAATATGGAGTTTAAATACAATCAAATGATTCGATTGCGAGTGAAATCTTATTTAATTCCGATATTTCGCTTGTACTAGTTAAATCTCGTGAGATTGGTTCTCTATCCTGTTTACGGTGTTATTATCTTATATCTCAATATCTAATACTTTTAAAAGCAAAACCGCTTAAGCTAATTATTATGGCCAGTGACAGGAAGGCGACAGATAGCTATTAATTTATTCAATCTTTCTTTATCAATCAATCCACATTTCTTCATCAACACTACAGACAGATTAAGTTCTTTATAAGGATATTCTGACGCTCATAGCTAGATGCTCTCACCAACCCGTAAGTGATCAGCGAGGTTAAGCAACGACGCTGGCGGTCAGTCCATGGATGGGTGACCGCCAAAGTGGTTTAATTTCTGAGCGTGTCCGTGTATTGGAGAGCACGTTAAACTGACGGTCCCGGTTGTAGTCATTAGACAACAGTCGTTAAGCCATGTCAGAGGCCTACTTGGCGGCTTGAACAACTATGACTCTAGGGCAATACGGCCCATAAGATAGGCAAACAACTATGGATATTCTGATCTAGTGAAATGATTACATATCTCACACCCGTATGATATAAGTCACATAAACATTGTCCTCCATTATTAAAAAATATGTACAAATTAATAAAATCAATTTTATACGAAAATGACTCTTACTGCTGAAAGTTTAAGGTGTCTCACTGTTACTACCGATGTGCCCTTGACTGTTAGACCTCCAAGCTATAACCACTAACGCTTTGTGTTTACAAAGCGTTAGTGGTTATAGCCTGGACAAGAAAAAGAAACCTACAAAAGTAAATTATCTTTAGCCAACATGTTTTAAAGCAAAACGTTTTCACACCTCCACTTAAGAGCATGGAGTTAAACAAACGCAAACCGCACGTTATTACATGTGGGTCATTATAACACCCTGATACTTAGTGTTTTACTTTGTATCTACGCTCCATATTGGTTATGGTTTTTTTTATTGCCCTTTGAGGCAGACGAGCTAGCGGTCCACCTGACGGTAAGTGCACAGCAGTACACCAAACCGCTGCCTACCGTGGGACTAGTACTCTTTTTAAGCCTCGTATAATTATATGGGAGTATGAACGCTGAAAGCGAACTGTGCTTGTCAAGATCGCTTGCAGGTGGTTCGGATGAACCGTACTGCGAGTGCGCGTAGTGCGATGATAAAAAGGGGAAGATGGCACCAGCTCAAACTGTTCCTCAGAGCACTATAAACAAAACATTGAACTTAAGTTAAATGGCAAGCAGCCAGCAACTTAAGTTATATCGCACTGTATTGCATACACCACTATTACCCGCATTTAAAAAAATACATTTCCTAGCCTATCGTTATCTATCATATTTTGAATGATAATGCCCGTAAACTGTATTTTTTATTATCCGGTGTTATCATAAGACGAATTTATGAACAAAATACGTGGTTTTCTATTTCGTGTATTTGTTTACGGTGATCTGATAACAATTCTGATCAATCGATTCGGGTGCGTGCTCTCTAATTGCCTAAAATCCTGTTTATTATGATGAAAAAGCTACGTGGGATGGTGTTAATTTCTGCCCATGTTATTGCGAGGAGTAAATAAAGAGATAGACGCCACGTGACGAGAACAAGCGTGCCGCAAACCATAACCTTAAATCAGGGATGGGGCACTAATTGCTGAGAAAACATTAACGGAGTTGTAAGTTGTATGTGGTTTAAGTGTAAGACTTAAGCAGGTTCCAATAATGCAAAAACGCGAAGAGCCTTAACACTTATAAATCCGCTAGGAGATGTCTTGAGACCACTACATTATTATGATTTTTGTTCGAAAATCAATTAACATAATAATACTCACCTAGTTTTGACAACCATAGGCTTAGTGTATCAATCCTGCTACAAGTTCATGTGTTTATCACAAAAGAGAGCATATTTCATAAAAGTATAAAACACACAGAAGAACAGACATTTAAATGTCTGTTCTTCTATGTAGATTATGTAGAAAATAGATTTAGACTTAAATACACTATTTTTAATAGTTAAACACCTCTTTTTTCTTCTTCATTGTGTACTTGAGCTATAAGCTACGGCATAAGGCGAAGTTAGCAACTTGGAGAACAATTTGTATTGATATGTAGAATATTATATTATGCTGTCCTAGATATTAGAGCAAATTTAAAAAGTTTGTCTAATCGTATAACTGTAGGTATCTTAGTAACATAATATGTGTTTAGAAATGTTATTGCAAAACGCCTTGCTTATAACTTGCACCATACCTCACAGACTTGCATTTCACAGGGCTGTACGAAGGTACAGATAATTTATTCCCCCATGCATCCGATCGAAGGGTCGAAGTGTGGGTTGCTCGGATGTTTAGTATAGTTTGCTGCGTAAATGATCTCTGCCCCACACAATTTGATTCGTAATAAATTACGTTTGAGGTCAATGTCATTGTAGCAGTGTTTTGCCCTTTAGATAGTGATAATTGAATTATACTCAATATTTCAAAGCACAAAATTACACGTGGCTCGAAGAAAATCTTTAGATCCTAAAGAGTATACACAAAGCACATACTCACCACGTACTAAATAATTTTCTTTACTCTTTATTTTCTTTGTATAAAATCAAATCGTATTCTAGACTTTCAAATTGTTAACAAAAAGAAAACTGTAATATTTGCATTTTACGAAAGTCCGGAGTCTCCTAACACAGGCTTCACTTGCTTAAAAGGTTAGGCTAGCTTTGATACCTAATTGTACTTACTCTGTTTATGCAAATACGTATGAATTTTGTATATCACACGCGACACTCATTAAATAAGGTTCAGTAATGCTAAATATATTTGTTTGATTTAAAGTAACTCGCGGTTCATCATCATCATGTCAGCTAAATTACGTCCACTGCTGGACAAAAACCTCCCCAAAGAAAAGGGGGAAATGCCATAATCGCCACGCTTAGCTTGGCAGACGGGTTGGCGACCGTAGGGTCATGGTCATAGTTCACAGACACCCTTTGCTACCCGTTCTCTGGTAGGTATTCTCTCGGGACGATTTTTACACCCCCCACGGGATGAGTAGGGGTGATTATATTCTTCGCCGTCACCACACAATTATTACAGCAATAATAACATTTTAACATGTACCAGGATTCATTTGTTTTTAAATTTTAGTAAGCACTTGTTTATTTAGCCCAAAATGTGCTGGTTATAATCATAATAGGTCTTTACCTATGAAATTGCCGTTTTGTATGAAAAAATTTAAACGAATTTTTTTCATGAAAGTTTTTATTTGTATTAATCGAAGTAATCACCCATGCAATCAATGCATCTTTGCCATCGCAGTGGCAGTTTATTGATGCCCTTCTTAAAGAAATCAGCTGGACGGGAGGCAACAAATTCTTCAAAGGCATTTTGTACTGCCTCTCGGGTATTGAATTTTTTTCCCGCCAAGAAGTTATCCAAATTCTGGAAAAAGTAGTAGTCTGTAGGCGCAAGGTCTGGTGAGTAGGGCGGATGACGGAGAGCTTCCAACCCCAGTTCTTGCAACTTGGAGACCGTCTGCTGTGCAGTATGAGGTCGCGCGTTGTCGTGCAGGAGCAGCGGAGACGAGCGATTGACCAATGCTGGTTGGAGATGCGCCAGCTTCTCCATCATTGTGCTCAGTTCTTCACAGTACACATCTGCAGTAATGCTCACCCCGTTTGGTAAGAAGCTGTGATGAATCACACCGGCGCTAGACCACCAAACAGTGACCATCACTTTTCTAGGGGTAAGTTTTCGTTTAGGGCATTGTTTAGGTGCTGAACCAGGATCCAACCAACTTGCTGAGCGCTTGCGGTTATCAAACAGAATCCATTTTTCATCGCAGGTAACAATGCGGTTCAAAATTCCTTCATTTGTGTGTCTGTTGAGCAGTGCAAGGCACGTCTCGACGCGTACTTCGCGCTGGCGATCATTGAGTTCGTGGGGCACCCATTTGTCAAGCTTTTTTACCTTGCCAATTTGACGCAAATGGACCAATATTGTTTTGACGCTAACGTCGAAAGCTGCTGCTAATTCAGCCGTAGATTGTGTATCATCAGCTTCCACAACCGCCTTTAATTCGTCATTGTCGACCAAAGTCTTCGGACGACCGCGAGGTTCATTTTTCAGGTCGAAATTTCCAGAACGGAAGCGAGCAAACCAATAACAGGTGGTGCGTTGGTTTGTAGTGTTAGCTCCGTAAACGTCGTTGATGTTGCGTGCCGCTTGTGCCGCGTTGCTGCCACGACGGTACTCATATTCCATAATTACTCGAATTTTTAACGTATCCATGATGACGAAAAAGATTGAAATGCGATGAAAATGTAACACTAATCAATAAAGAAATGACTACTTTTGGAAAAAAGAATCCATGTTTTTAAAATAAAATTAATTTGAAATTAGAATTCTTAGCCAAACAAAAATTATTTTGATTTGAAATGGCCAGTTGTGCAGAACGGCAATTTCATAGGTAAAGACCTAATATTATTGCACATCTTGCAGGTTCTGTGCAGTATTTGGAGAGATGATCATTCCTCTGTCGCCGAATCTAAAATTTATTTCATGAATAACCAAAACACATTTTGACAGTCCAAGTCGGTGAGGATCAGTTGGATAAGATCCTTCTCCCTGTGCCCATCACGAGGCTGCAGTCCTGCCAGCGTTCATAATTTCTATAGAATTCTGACACTTCACTTCAGCAGCGCCCTGAGTGTGCCCTTAATCTGCTCTCAGGCTTGTGCATACTATATTTAAGAAATTAATAGTTGGGAGCTTTCGATTATTGCCACTTTATAATATATAATTTGTTTCAACAACTATTTTATATGCATTGCTCAAATTTACATCGTCATTCTACCAAGTATATGTATGTGAATACCCAAGTGCTGAATAAATATCATTTATTTCATTGACTACCAAAAATATTAATTTCCCACATAGAAAACTAAATTTCATCTACAATCTGGAAGCAATAAATTAAATCGCATGGCCTACCGTACTAACTCAAATATATGGCGAAAAACAATCGTCAAAATATTGCCATAAATCGCAATGGCAATGTGTTAACGCTAATGACGCACCTAAAAATATTATTCATAGCATGTAAATTGACGAAAACAAGGTGTAGTTAAAACAATATTTATCTTAATAATTAGTTTAACCCGAGTACCGTGGTTCATTTGATAAAGGTGCGTGTAAACTACCGCTAGACCCTTGCGTGATAATACCGCAGTGTATATAAATTAAAACATAATTGTGTTATCGTGACCCCGGTTTTATGTTGGCTGACGAAACGTAAGGCTGTTGGGAATATATATATTTTTTGTTTAAACAATTTTTCAGTAGACTAATAAAGTATACCGAAAAATAAAGAGGTTGTCTTCTAATTTATTGCTGTTTACGTTTTATTACATACCTAATACTTAAAATTCAGTGTAATTCACATGCGTATTGTCCACAAAATTAAAAAGCGGCCAAGTGCTAGCCAGTAATTATTTGAGTTGATGGAATGAAAGGCAAATTGCGGATTACGATTTATAACGAATAAAAAAACAACTTACTAGATCTCGTTCAAACCAACTTTTGGTGGAAGTTTGCATAGTAATGTACAACATAAATTTTTTTTAGTATCATTCTCTTATTTTAGAATTTATAGGAAGGGGGGAAGCACTCATTTTACCACTTTGGAAGTGTCTCTCGTACAAACTATTCATTTTAGAATAAAATAAAACCTCAATATCAATTTTGAAGACGTATCCGTAGATACCCCACATGGGAACACCCAAATACTCCGAAATATTTTATTCCGAATTTTGACATTCCGATTTTCAAAAGTCCGAATTCCATAATACCTAAGAATTGCAATGTCTATCATAAAATATCACGAAATTTGTTTTACCGAAAGTAGTAAATGCGATTTGTTAGTTTTCCGATTTTCATACGTTCTAAGAGCCAAATGCTCGAAGGGTTTTCGGTCCGAAAAACGACATTCCGAATTCCAATACTTTGAATCAACTAAAAGTCAACATGTTGTGCTACAAAATTTTGTGACAGAAACGAATCGCTGCAAAACCGACTTCACGTAGTCTTGTCTGCCATACCCTAGAGTGTAATTTAAGCCCGCGTAGGCGCGGAGGGGTGGGGCGGCCCGCGAGCTGAGGAGCAGGTAGTTTGAAGGCCCGCCGCCGCGGCTGAGGCTGGCCGGCGAAGCCGGCCAGCAAGCCGAAGCTGCGGTGGTGAGCGTTAAAACCATCTGCGATGATAAGCTCGCGTGGGGCCACCCAAACCCCGCAGCGCCGTAGCCGTGACAGAAACAATGCTTGCTGGATGTTGCATGCCTGCTTGCATGCTGCATACCTGCATGCATGTTGCATACCTGCTTGTATGTTGCATGCCTGATTGCATGTTGCATGCCCGCTTGTTTGCTGTATTCCAACTTGCATGCTGCATGCCTGCTTATATGCCCGCTTGCTTGCTGCATTTCTGTTTGCATGCTGCATACCTGCTTCCATGCTGCATTTCTGCTTGCATGTTGCATGGCCGCTTGCTTGCTGCATACCCACTTGCATGCTGCATGCCTGGTTGCATGCTGCATGCCTGCTTGCATGCTGCATCCATGCTGCATGCCCGCTTGCTTGCTACATACCCGCTTGCGTGCTGCATGCCTGCTTGCATGGTGCATGCCTGCTTGCATGCTGCATGCCTGCTTGCATGTTGCATGCAGCCGCCGAGTGCCAGATCCCCTTTATTGTTGGTGAATCATTTGGGTTAGGTTAGTTAGAACTGCGACCGGGGAAACATAATATTTTTATTCGTATTGTTGATGTTTCGAATTATCATTAAGTCGGACTTTTTGTAATTCGATCAATTGAAGTTTTTGAGAATAGTAATTATAAACGTTAGGAATATTGAAATTTAGAAATAACAAAACTAGGAGTTATGATAAGTCGGAGTTGTAATATTCGGAATTTTCTACCATTCGGAATTTTGAAAGTCGGTATTTTGAAATTCGTATTTGTAACCGTCGGAATAAAGTTTTTCGTATTAATGTAGTGTACCCACCCCACATGTATAGGTTCGATGAAAAAAAAATTGAGTTTCTGTTCTAAGTATGGGAAACCCCCCAAAATTTATTAGGTATTTTCTATTTTTGTGTGAAAATCTTAATTTGGTTCACATAATACATCTAATTACCAAGTTTCAAGAGTTACAGCTCTTATAGTCTCGGAAAAAAGTGTCTGTGACATACGGACGCATAGACAGACATGACAAATTTATAAGGGCTCCGTTTTTTGCCATTTGGCTACGGAATCCTAAAAATGATGTAATCTCTATCTACTTTGAAATTTTCACTTACTCTTTTCAACCAGTATAATACTACATTAGTTTTAAGGTTTTAGGTTTACTTAATATTGCCGCAATTGGTTGTTTATACTTCTAATCAATGGTGAACCATAATTCTAATTTCAAATCTAAACGACCATTACAATATGTTATCGAACTTTAATGCTAAATCTACAAACAAATCCACTTAAAAATATTTCCTGTACTCTAAAACTAGTGACCAATAAATGCTAGTAAAACACACACACATATTTATTTTTAAGACTACAATAAATAAACATATTGGTACCATCAAAACGTCAGATTCATGTCCATGAGGCAGTGTTACTTACATACTCGTACTAAAGATAGCATAATAATTGAGGACTCCAGTACGGTGAAAGGGTTTGGAATTGCATTCTACCCAAAACACTGAATAAATTACTTATACCCAAAGTACAGAAGATAGCAAACAAAATAGTCGACAGGTAAGCGACACTTTTAAATAATACTTAATTTAGAATATAAGTGGCAACATGCTAACTGTATAATCTTACATTTTTGAAGATTTAGAGTTAAGATTTAATGTAAAATAGTTGCATTACTTTGATTGAAATAAACATATTTTTATTTATTTATTTATATGTGTCACAGTGGTTAAGCTAGGCGCCTCGCTACTACCTCGGTGCCGTCCAGTAGTAGAAGTAGTTCTGGTAGTTTAATTTTAATCACAGAGAACTATATGTCTGATGTTTTTGAAATAATGAACGCTATTTGCAAACTCCCTGCAAGATCGAATCAGAAATGTTGAGATCCGCAGGCGAACTAAAGTAACCGACATAGCCGTAAGAATTGGAAAACTGAAGTGGCAGTGGGCAGGGCACATAGCTCGTAGAGCCGACGGCCGCTGGGGCAGAAAGGTTCTCGAGTGGCGACCACGAACCGGAAGACGCAGCGTGGGCAGGCCCCCTACAAGATGAACCGATGATCTTGTGCGGGTCGCTGGAAATCGCTGGATGGGGATAGCGCAAGACCGGCAATTGTGGAGATCTTTGGGGGAGGCCTTTGTCCAGCAGTGGACGTCTTTCGGCTGATATGATGATGATGATGAATTGCAAACTTTGTTCTATTTTTTCGAATTTTATGCTGAGCTCTTTTGCAATCATCCCCATGGAAACCTTAAGCAGTATCATATGTATGTATATGTAAATATTTAATCATATAAAAAACTTTAAGTCTGAAAAACGACTTAATATTTTTTTTCAGTCCACCCGAAGTTACATATTCTGTCAGCATAAAGATTGCATTTCGATTGATTTACACAAATCAGAACAAACCTTTATACACCTCAGATTATGATATAAGGACCAATTGATATATTATTATTATTATAAATATTCATGTCAGTAACTGAATCGATTTACACCTAAATAATGTGATTTAATATTTAGGTCTATTTTATTATGCATACTGAGTATTTTGAATTTGATTAAGCGATATTTATGCATTTTACAATTCCGTATACCGTCAATAACAACAAAATTACAGTTAGTTTTGTATAAACTTAAGGCCACACTTAGCAACAGCAGTTTAGTATTTACGATAGTTCAAAACATAATAATATTGTAGCAAAATTATTGAGCATAAATTACTTGGTTGTAACTTAAGTTACTAAGGGATTAAAGTCATAGGGTCTATGTGCAAATTAATTCCGTTTACGATATAAATTTATATACAACGTGTATCAAAATAATGTAAAACCTATTTGGTTATCCCACCATTATCAGATTGATTAAGTTGAAAAATAATCTTCAAAGATGTTCAAATCGCTAATTTGAACAAAACCGCAAAATATATTTATTTTTGATATCGTGATATTAGAAGAATATTGAGCAATTAAGACCTACTAATATAATGTGAGAAGTATGCATTTATTGATCGAAGCATTAAGTTCAAAATACCAAGTAACTGAATTACGAGTAACAAACAACAAATTTTGTATCTAATACCTACGTAAAATTATCGTGACTCTAATTGTTTTATAAAATAAATATCTTGGGACAACTTACACACTGCCATCTGATCCCAAACTAGGCAAAGCCTGTACTATGGCAACCAGACAACTGAACACATTTTTACATATAAATATTTGTATTTGTATATTATAAATAAATTACACCCAGACACAGTATCTATTATCTATACATATAATAAAATCGTAGGAAAGCCAAACATGTACATTGAATAGTTTTTAAAAAGGATTCTTGGGGCGTGATCTACAATCGATATCGAAGCCAAAAATATAGTTTTTAGAATTTTTGTCTGTGTGTCTGTTTGTCTGTATGTATGTCCGGGCCAAACTCAACAAGTACTGCATGGATTTACTTCAAATTGCATGAATATTACTAAGAGGTCGGGTCAACATATAGGCTACATGTTATCACGCTATCACATACGGGGGAGGAGCTATGATAATTTATAAAATTTAACGCGGGTAAAACCGCGGGGCACAGCTAGTGATTGCATAAAGTAAAAACAGTTGTACACTCTTATGTGTAAACTGAGCTACACTTTTAACGGTACACGTTGTAAATGCCTAAGTGGGTTAAGTAAACTTATTATGCAAAGTTATTTATGTCTTTGTCTTATATAGGAATGCTATTTAGCAACAGGACATTATATAATACACACTAAAATCGAGCGAAACTTGGCAGAAATTTCAATGTAAAATAAGGCAATAAAAATGTTACATTGCTTTATATTTTCAGTGCTTAAAAAACAAAGTAAAATACCAGTGCGAAGTTTCTCCGATCAATTCCCGGTATATACTCGTACCGTAAGAAAATCAAATCCCACCAAAAATATAAATGTGAAATGAGAGCCAAGTTCAATATTATGATAATATTATTTAATTAGAATTAACTATAAGTATAATTTGGTTTAATTTCTATTTGATAAATTGGTTTAGTTAAGTTTAATAAGTGTTTGTTATATTTTGTTTATATAGTTTATTATCACTTTAATTTTACTACACTTTGTTTTAGCTTAGGTTATCATTTCTATTTGTGAGAGTTGGTTCACCTGTTATTGGCAACTGTATAAGACCATAACTTGGTACCAATCATTATTTGAAATGTTATATACAGAAGATGTTGGTGTACCTTTAAATAAATAAATAAATATATGCCTTGGTTGTTGACTTCAACGACAAGAGAGATCAGATCTAAATGGGTGCCTAGTTTAATGGCCAGTCCTGAAATTTGTTTATAACAACAAAAAATATTTTATAACAACTAAAAATATAATTTAATAAAAGATAGTTACGGGTAACTCACGTAATTAATTTAATGTTGGATTCGGCCGACGCGACGTTGAGCCCTGAAATTCGCCTTGAAGAAGACTTCCTGAAGAAGACGTAACTGTTGTCTGAATCCAACATAAAATTTATAAAATGAGTTACCCGTAACTATCATTCATTATGTTAGCTCCTTACGTCAGTTTCAATATTAATAAAAATATAATTTCCACTTATAACTAAGGATAATTAATGTCCGTGAGTTTGGCAGATCATTTGTTAGCAGATCAAAAATAATTAAGGGTTCTCGTCGCATGCAGGCGAGTTCTATAGTTCCTGATACTATTTAAAAATAGTTATGGCATTTTTGTCAGAAAAGTCAATAAAAAAAATGATCTGCTAACTTCCCGTAGCAAATCATTTTCAAAAAACTCACAAAAAAATGAGAGTTCTCGTTGCATACCAATGAGTTCTGGAGTTCCTGATACTTTTTATGAATAGTTCTGGCAGATAACCCTAAGAAAAAAACAAGTGATAGATAAGCCAATTTCCCGTAGCAGATCATTTTCAGAAATCTTACCTATTTTTTTATTTTTTATCATATTTCGATGACATATTTTCCTAGAAAAACAATAGCCTATCACACGTTATATGTAAACTTCCCGAAAAATTACAAGTAAAACAGGATAAGGCGACATGTTTAAGAAAGTCTATCGTAACTTTTATCCATAATATCGTAATTATCCTTAGTTATAAGTAGAAATTAGAAGTCTAGGGTCTGACTTGGCTAGTTTTTTTTTTTGAAGTTGTGTTTTCTTTCACCAAAGACGTTTATCCTGCTAAATGTTATGGGTGATAGAAACCTAGCAAGTTTACGTATTAGATGTACACCTTGCATCTACTACGTGTCGAAGTACTTATCATACCACCCACCATAATATTACAACATCACTTCACTCGGGTAACATTACCGCTCATATTGCCCCTATTATCTTGTGAATATGATCCAGACTTGAGACATACTTAGATCGAATTTTACTCCGTAATGAATGTTATCGAAATCACAAGCAACATTTTCCAGAACCATATTTAATACGACATTATGTAGTGTTAAGTAATAAGAAGCGACCACCTTAAATAATGAAATGAAGTTATGAAATTTATTCAGCACTTGCGTTTTAATATGCCTCGTTGATCTAGCGGGTTAATTTAGGGACTTTTTTTAAAAGAATGAATTCTCAGTATCAGCCCAAAAACAAAACATAGTCAATTACAATTTAAAAGTAACAAAAAAAAAATTGAATTAGTCCGCCGCCGCCTGTGTGGTCAGTTTTATAATATTTACTTTTTTAAATCCTGAAATAAATAAAAAAAATGTTGTTACGTTTTTTCAATATATTTTTATATGTATAAGTAACTAATAAGAAAACTGTTGAACTAATTTGGACGGTGTGCACTAATTACCTAAAACCTTGTAGCTATGATATATATCTACAAATAATCTGGTACAAATAATGTGGTCGCGGCCGAATAACATTTACAGTGACTAATCTCAATGGAGACTTAGCCAACTACGCAAGTGTACTCTCTATCTCTAACTTTCATTATCCAATGGGATAGTTATCCAACACAACCGGAGGAGATCAGGCGACAGGATAGAAGGTTTACGTGCTTTTTGAGGCACGGGCGTAAAACACCGCCAACTAACAGTCTCCAGGCTGCTCCCAGTAGCAGTCCGGAGGTTTATGCTAATTAAATCCCAATAACACTGTTTGACACGATCCGGTATTTGAACCCAAGACGAGTTGAACACCCTAATGCAAAACTAACGAGGCAGTCACCATACAGTCACCATATAAGTTAGTAGGTGATCATCAAAGCACTTAGTACCTACTAAAGCTCCTAATGCCGCGATTGCAGCCACTTCTTACTAATTACGACCATAAATCGAAACATAGCCATACATGTCAATTGTAATGTGTTAATCAGATGTTAATGTCGATTGGATGTTGAAGATTAATAGAGTAATGTAATATTGTACGCCATTTGGTACATGGTTGAAGATAATACTGTGCATTCAAGGGAATTGTCTTCGGTCATTTAGTTATAATATTATTTTAGACTAAGTTTAAGATATAATAATAATATTCTGGGACATTATTTACACACGGCAATCTGATCCCAAACTAAGCAGAGCTTGTAATATGGAAACCAGATAACTGATATACTACATATACTATTTTTTTTTGTAAATACATACTTATATAGATAATTTACACCCAGACTCAGGTTAAACAGACATGTTCATGCAGACAAATATCTGTCCCGGGTGGGAATCGAACCCACGACCTCCGGCGTAAAAGGCAGCGTATCAACCAACCACGCCAACAGGCCCGTCAAATATGCGCCGATATGTGGGGTTATTTTAACTAATAACCTATTAGAAGGCTAGTAATAAGTAGCGTAGAATAAATTCATTTAATATTGTCATTATGTTCTCATGTATCATATATGTACAATAAAGACTATTTACTTTATCTCATCTTATCTTTTTTTATACCCTTACGGAAGATGTAGGTGACATCTATTGGCTTTGTTTTAATTATCACAAACTTAGAAGTAAATGTTGAGCCCTAAAGATAAATCCATCATAAAACCGTATACAAAACAACACAAAACAAGCTATTATTATAGTTAAACGAAAACATCAAATGGCTATTAACAATCAATCACGTATTGTCATCGAAGAACGTTTGGACTACAATTGCACAAGATATTGGCATCCAACCTGCAATACAGCACCACAAGGAAATGCATTCACCTTTGTTCCATATTTTATGCGCTGAATCAATATGCTAATAAGTAGCGAACGGCATGTCAGGCTATTGTGCATATTACATAGTAACTAAGCCAACTTAAACCAGTTTAAATTGTAACTCTAAGAAAGAATAAATGTATTAGTAGAATTAAATAAATAAAAAAGGTTTTTGTTCACGTAGACTTCAAAAAAGCGCTTGTTGAATAGTTCTTTATAGTTATTTCTAGGTACATATAGATTATAGGATATAGATATATATAGATTATATATAGATATATATAGATTATAGGAGACACGGATTGTATGAAAAAAATTACAATAAGATTTATTTTATAAAAATTTTATAATATTTAGCTAGCTTATATTAAGTTATTGTCAAGGAGATCATGTGAAGGTTTAATTATCGAAATTTAAATATTTTGCTATATTTTTACTACATATTGTCTGAATGGTTCTGTCTACATTAAGGTACGAATTAAATATTATTATTATGGGGACCTTGTGTTTATAACTACGGTCGCGCTTTAATGCTACCACCGGATCCAATGCGCCCCAACTAAGAAGAGCTAGCGAAACAAACTCAGCGGGTGTCTCTACTACCGGTTTCATCACGGCCCAATTTTATTTCGACGAATTACCATTGGATTTCGACGAATTGCCTGACAGAAGAAATTTAAAGATTATAAAGTTTTGACTAAACAATTTATACCAGAAATATAAATATTAATAAGTGTTATTGCAAATCTTTTATTTAAATAATGTATGAGTTAGACAGAATCGTTTAATCAAGTTAAAATATGAATAAAATCAAATATGGATACGTCGACGGCCGCTGGGGGCGACTGCGAATCGGGACACGCACGCTGCGTCCGTCCACCTTGTCCCCTACAAGGTGGACGGACAATCTTGCAAAGGGTCGCAACTCGCAGGAAGCCGCTGGATGCGGGCAGCGCAAGAACGGCCATTGTGGAGATCCTTGCGGCGCCTTTGCCCAGCTGTAGACGTTTTCGACTAAGATGATCATGATGATGTATAAGATTTTATTAAAGTTTCACCGATTAAGCTCCAGATTTTCTTTTTAATTCCATTCAAGATTTTTCTTGAAACATGGATATTTGTTTTGCAATTTATTTAATTTTTAACGTGTTCTAATAACGATTCTAAACAATAAATGAATCATACTTATACACATTATTTTAATTACACGATATATTTTATAAACAGAATGATTCTTGTTCATATGTTTTCTTCAGATATTTTCTGACAGATGTCACAGATGTAAATATGTATGTAAATGTAAATACTATATAAATGTTCATCTTAGCTTAGCTTACAATGTTTAATATTTTTTAACATAACGCCCGCATTAAGGATGCACGCACACCCAAACTCAATACATCTAGTGATTGATTACACAAATAGTTATCCTGTGCGGGAATCAAACCCGAGACACGAAGTCAATTTTAGTCTGGTCATTTCTTCCATTTGATAGTTAAATCATGGTTGGGTTACAACAAAATTTGTGGCTTTTGCATGTTATTGAAATTTACAGCTTAAACTTCGCCGCCAGTTGTCTGCTGCTAGTTAGGTCTGCAGAGCCAGTGCAAAGCTATAGTGAATTGAAAAACTAATGTTTAAAAGTTTGCATAAATAGACTATTTTGTTGAAATTTTTACTGGACTAAGTTAAGTCGCACAACGGATTATATATACACTCATGGTAAGTGTAATTGTAAAATTATGCACCTACTTTTAACCCTTTAACAGGCGGTGGACTATAAGAGAACAGGTCAATTTCAACCTCATCATTTTGACATAATGACTAAGAATATAGCAAAGCATGGGTTAAGACTGCCTAGTTGGTCTAACGGTAGCTTCTTTGACCACAGAAGTTTTATTTCAGTATCGACCTGAAAACTATTATTGTGAGTTTTCGCCAAAAATCTAGACATGGGAAAATCTGTAAAAATCTCTTGCTTAGTCGTTAAATCTTATAACCTTTTAGGTATATTAGTTCATTACTTACCTGTTGGGTGGTTGGTAGATCCGCTGCCTTTCACGCCGCAGGTCGTGGGTTCGATTCCCACCCGGGACAGATATTTGTGTGCATGAACATGTCTGCTTGTCCTGGGTCTGGGTGTAAATTATCTATATACGTATATATTATCTGTTGTCCATAGTACAAGCTCTGCTTAGTTTGGGATCAGATGGCCGTGTGTGAATAATGTCCCAGGATATTATTACACATTGCACAACATATTGTGCAGCCCATAGAATTGCCAAGCTGAAGTGGTAGTGGGCAGGGCACATAGCTCGTAGAACCACCGGCCGCTGGGCGCTCACAAAACCGAAAGTCGCAGCGTAGAAGCCGCTGGGTGCGGGTAGTGCAATACCAGCAATCGTCGAGATCTTCAGAGGAAGCTTAAGTCTAGCAGTAGACCTATTTCAGCTGAAAAGATGAAATAGGTGGCTAAACCGTTGGACTGTGAAGTCAGTTTTACATCTCTTCGTCCACTCTCTGACAGTACTACCATTAAAAGCGGTACTACTGCGTAGCGTATATTAGTGCACCTTGAGCTCCGCTGGGTAACTATGCAAGGACTAATTGCTGGCTTATATTTACTGGCTGGTGACTGTCTTAGTTATGAATTTGAGAAATGGCGTCTTTCCGTAGGGACGACGACAAAATCTTTATTACACATGGAAAAAAAGAGAATGTCTTAACGTATGTATATATGGTAAAGGAATAAAACGGGCGTCTTACTCATAAGTCAGAAATAAATTACCTCAG
Organism: Pseudoips prasinana; assembly: GCA_951640165.1. Taxonomy (NCBI): domain Eukaryota; kingdom Metazoa; phylum Arthropoda; class Insecta; order Lepidoptera; family Nolidae; genus Pseudoips; species Pseudoips prasinana. The sequence continues at coordinate 20,557,756 of OX621245.1, forward strand.
AAATAGTAACTGCATTAAAATGACAGAAGGGATCCAGGGAAAAAATCCACCCTCAGCAATTTCATGTCTATTTTTGTGCGATACATCCCAAAAATATTAAAAACTACTTACAGCGCGGACGTCTCCATTATCGCTGGTCTCCCCTCTGTTACCAGTGATTGTTTTTGATTGCTTACATGTTTGTTACATTGTTTTTATTGCTCTATTCCTGAAGCTTTTAAAATGAAATCAATATTTAAAATGGCTCGATACCAACATGTGTTTCCAGTATGGGATATAGTACGATTAGTCACCCTTAAATAAACGTGAGATCAGTTCCTCCCATAGTTTAAAAATGCCTTTTTTTAACTGCCGAGATTTATACCTACCTATCTGGCTGTACGGATACACGGATTGGTGGTAGAAGGTGAAGGCTCAATTTCTGCCAGATGATTAAATTTCGAGTAAATGTCCAAGAATGTAAAATCATCATCATCATGTCAGCCAAATTACGTCCACTGCTGGACAAAAGCCTCTTCAAAGAATGGGGGATGTGCCATAATCGCCTCGCTTGGCAGATGGGTTGGCGATCGCAGTTTGATGGTCATAGTTCACAGAATAACGCTGCTGCCAATTTTTTAGTAGGTATTGCCTCGGGACGATTTCTACGCCCCCCACAGGATGAGATGGGGTTATGATATGCTATGCCGTCGCCACACAGTTTTAATATAATCCAGAGGGTGTCTGATAGATTAATATAATCCAGAGGGTTTGTGATATATTAGCTCAGAATTTTGGAATAAAAAATGATATTGACTATTTCCGTACTCCTAAAATGTCTCAAATTTTCATTAATAGTTTTTAATAATCAATTTTTAATACCCGAGAATTTCTAATTTTAAACCTGTCTGTAAAATACCTTTGCCTCCACATTCCTCGTAAATTGTTAAACTTCATAAAATTCCCCGCAGTGACGTGACTACACGCAGAACTAAGTCCCGTGGCGCTACCACATTGTTAGAGCTCGCATTTTTTTGACGCCAACTTTCGAAGTTGCCATGTAACTTAGTAGTTATTTCCACAAGTTGTCACATAACTCTTGGGCGCTGTTCGGCGACGAAGCCAAAAATAGACGCCCTAAACTTTTTAATAGCTGCAGCTACACTTTGAGGATGCCGTACATAGCGGCGCCTTTTCTGTCTTCGAGACTTTTATGACTTTCAGCAAATTGCCCCTGCATTTAAATATAGTCTTGAACAAGATATTGGGCTTTATGGTGAACTAACAATTCATGTGGGGAGTAATTAATATCAATGCGACGTTTCTACGCCGGAGTTCCTTTATTTTTATTGTTCTATGGTTTATTACTTGGACCACAGTGAGTCAAGTCTATTGTCATATTTTGCACAGAGTGATAACTTAATCGTGTAAAACCCGAAATTTCAATCTATTATTATAGAAGAGTAACCCCACTAATAAAATCAGATTCTGAGCATTGAAAATCACTAAAATTATCGTTGCCAAACAAGCCGCGTGGTTTACTGTCCGGAAAGAATAACAGGGCGACCCCATGCCATCCCATGGATGCCAAAAAAGGCGACTAAGAGATGCATCAGTTAGTCGGGTAACAGCGTCTCTTGTGCACTAGCTACCACATAAATGCGGTCGCCAACTCGCATGCCAAGCACAGTGACTAAGGTATACCCCACCAAATGGCAATATTATAGAAACTTTTGGTGAGGACTATGCCCAGTACTTGACTGATCATGATGAAACAAATTGTGAAAGTTGGATAAAGTTTTGTTTTTAAATAGAGAACAGCTCAGTTAAACGGTGATATTCCAACTCGATCGTCAAAACTCACTCAGGTCTTTTACTATGACTTTGCAAAAATCAAAATGTACTAACGAATTCTAACTCTCAATGGGCATGGAGCGGCTTCACCAATCGTAGTCAGTAGTTGTAAAACATTTGCGTCAAATGTGTTTAGAGAATCAATAATTTTGACCATGTCATTATCAGGAATCACCATAACATAATTGGCAAAGCATTGGGGACTTAACTCACAATTATATGAAAGTACAAATTTTGTCGGTAGTCTTAATGTATCATTCTCTAAATTATATAAATTAACGACAATATTGACTCCTCATACAACTTATGATAAATTAATTACCATTTTTATAGTTACGAAAATACATACGCATTTCAAATACTAATGTTCTATGAAGTTCAGCTTAAAGGTAGTTTGAAGTCCTTAAATGTGGAAGACTGTTTATGATACACGTTGTATATTTAATATTCATCACAGTTATATGACGTGCCAGACAAATTGCTCGAACGACAGTAATTAATATTTAATACAGTAATAATTTCTCATGCATTTAATGATTCTACAGTAAATAACAGAATTTGGTATTTACTACATTCTTTATTAATGAATCTATGACTCATCATGTCAGCTGAAAGTCGTCCACTGCTGGACAAAGGCCTCCCCCAAAAATCTCCACAATTGCCGATCTTGCGCTGCACAAGATCATCAGACCATCTTGTAGGGGGCCTGCCCATGCTGCGTCTTCCGGTACGTGGTCGCCTCTCGAGAACCTTTCTGCCCCTAGGGACGTCTGGAATAGGTGACTAGAATTAGGAATATAATTATTTTGAAATTTTTTGATTCACAATTATCTGGGAAATTAACTCAAAGATCTTTCTCTTTCTTTCTGATTATGTGTCCTTTATGGTAGGGGGTTAGCCTTGCTTATCTTCTTCTTTAACCTCGCTCTTCCCTGAACGACGCGGCGAAGCCCTCGGATGCACTAAACTTTTTCATGTTCCTTACAACTATATTTTTTCGGCTTTTTTTTAGCACCTATCACCCTTGGATTTTTCACCGGATTAGAGCTGTAGCACCAAATTCCCTACAGTCTGGGACAACTAGACTTCTTCGTCCGAACTCGTTGGGAATTTTGTCGCGTCTAGGGATGCTCTCCACACCCCTACCTGAGCATATCAATTTCATCTACATGAATGGTATGGAAATCCCTTTAGTTACAGTCTATTTTTCACTGCCGTACAATAAGACTGAACTAGAAAATAACTCAAACATATGTTTTAAAACAATATTTTAATATTTTCGTCATAAGAGATTCATAGACATAGATATTCTATGTTTCGCAGCGGCTAATATAAACGTACAAGTCGTGGCGACAAAATCACAAACAATTTGCATGTCCAGGCTCGAACCCGCAGTAATATATGTGGATGCAAAGATAATCGAGCAATCACTTTAACCACTGCTCCACTCGTGCAGTCAAATTGGTTATCTAAATGAAACCCTCTACAACAAAATTATGCTTGCATGTATAAATTGAAAACAAGTTAATACACTCGTAAGCAATTCTCGTATAACTTTACTATCGGCATCTGCCAGCAGTTGACAACATAATAGTATACCTACCATAACTTATGCAGCAAGTTAACAGAAGCTAACTTAGATAAGTTCGCTGGGTGTAGGGTGCTAAGTCAGGCGAACTCACGAGCTAAATGTTTTGCGGGCGCCGAAGTTAGTCTCTTAGGTAATCTAATAGGGGCGGCTAGTTATAAGCCAACGATATTTTTTAAGTTGTTAAGGTTGCCCTGTCTAAGGCATGTCTAGGTTCACTTATAAATGTGGATTAATTTATAAAATGTTTAAATAGGGTAACAAAAAGTGAAAACTTTCGAACAAAAATCTTTGTGTGATGAACACGTATGTATTTAGAATTATATATGTATGTTTATCAGTTGTCGGGTAGCCACAATACAGACTCAACCTAGTTTGGAATCAGGTGTCACTGGACTCACTGCCACCTCACTAGGGTCTGCCAACCTGACTAGGTTGGCAATCCCTAGCGGTGAGTTGTTAGCGTCGTCAAAACGATCAAAGAAGTTTTATGCCGCACACTCTCGTGACTCTGTAGACATTGAAATACTGGCAAGTGGTATAATATACTTCTCTTTCTCTTCGAGTTATACAATTGAATAGTAGATTAAGTCAATGCCAGTCAATGTGATATTAATTTCAACTTGGTACTATCATGTGACACTGAGGAATTGGGTCCTAACAGACAATCAACTACGAAATGATCCTATAATGGCTTCTCTTCTTCCTTTTGAAGTACGGAATCCTAGGAGTATATGCTATAAAAGCCAAAGGCGTTTCGGACAGACTATAAGACCATTGCCAACACAAATTCCCAAGTTTATTCCATTCCAAAGCGCTTATAAAAGTCTGCAATCTTAAAGCTATAGCCAAAACTTTACCACTCTATCCGAAGATGTATGCTGTTAGGATACTGCCACCATATGAAATACCTGTGGCATGTGGGACTCCAGATGTACCTGTTTTATTAACAAGAAAATACACTCTGCTACTTTGGAATACTGCCCCGCAAAGGTAACAATATCAAAACCAACAACTGCTTATGTCAGGATGCCATTTATGATATTTGTATTTATTTCTAGGCGGAATAAATACAGAAAAGCTCTGGAAGTCGCTGGATCCGAATATCGCAAGACTGGGAATAGTTTAGACGTCTTAGAGGAATGGTTTTTTCACCCTACCTCCATTTATTTTGCTATACAGAATGTATGGAAAGCGTGCGCGTGAGCGATATACGGCGCTTTGACTGGAATGGTGCTCATGTATCGAAAAAGACATACAAGTATTTAGACAGTGTGTATCGAAAAAGATACACATGGCGCTGAGTGTGTTAAGGGAGGCTTTTGTTCAGCTGTGGATGTTTTTCGGCTGATATGCGGATTATTCCCGTAGACAATGATAGGTTCTACTCGTACTTATTACATCACACTGTAGATTTATGATAGATTGTAAATGTATATATCAAATATTTAGTACGTGAAGGACATACATGGCCGTGTGGTTTCCGGCCTCGAAATAATAACAGGGCCTCGTCATCCCATCCCGTGTGGGACGCTTATGTCCAGCAGGGGATCATATGAGGCTGATGAAGTAATGTGTGTACGACATACCTTTACCGATACCGATTCTCAATTGGACTCATGCATATATATGGGAGTAAAAATGTGTAGTTATGTTATAAAAAAATAAAACGGATCTGCTTTTCTAATAGGTATACGATTGATTATATGACATAAAATCTGCATAAGATGTAACCTATACCTATTAAAAAGTATAAAACAACCTATAAAGTCCACAAACTTTAACATTAATTTGGGTCGTATTTGTCTGGTGAAGCAAAGCCTCACGGTCACCGTAGCCTAGTTGGTAGTGCTCGTGCCTACGAAGCTGGTGGTCCTGGGTTCGAATCCCGGTAAGTGCAAATATTTGTGTGAGGAGCACGAATATTTGTTTCTGAGTCATGGATGTTTTCTATATATATATAAGTATGTATCTATCTATATAAGTATGTACATCGTCGCCTGGTACCCATAGTACAAGCTTTGCTTAGTTTGGGGCTAGGATGATCTGTGTGACATTGTCATAAAATAAAAAAAGATAATTGTAAACATCATGTTAAAAAGAAATGTCGTACCACATCACGCCTGAACATCAAGCGACCCCAATATGTCAAATGTCCCCAATTGAAAGTGAACCTTATGCTTTTGTGATAAAGATGAAAATCTATAAAAGAAATTTGATTGACAGATTGGGGTAGCTGGATGTGCTAGCGTCTGTACCATAAATTATATTGTATACCTATGAGAAAGTGTCACAACACTCAATATTATGTGACATGTGGATACATATATACATACATACATAAAATATACACAATAATATATTACCTATCTTCCTATTTTTCTATTTTCTACCTTATTTCTATATTCTACCTAACTAAATTAATAATATCAGTGCGGTGGTGAAATATGTTATTTATATGTGTATGTCTTGAACTCTTGTTCGACTGTTTTAGCGTTACTGGTGATCACAAAATGGAATCCGTGCTACGTTCAATATGAAACCAGCAGAATATTTCAAACCCGCCGTATTCCCTCAAATATTTCGTTATATTTATTTTTAGATATAATTATGAACTAAGGTATTCCTTTAAACTTTTATGTGCGGATTAAATGGAATCGGACGATTTAACTTTATGACTTTTTGAAGTGGGTTAAAGTTGTCTATTTTAAGTAAGTGAACGAATAATATTGTCGTCCCTTAGCATTTTAATTGTGAGTTATTGCGCATAAGTGTCACAGTTTTATTGTTGTGAGGCCCAAAATAAAACATTTGTTATTCTAAGGACAAACTCACTTAATAACCTAAAAATTTTTGAAACGAGCTGATAAACTTGGTCCGTTTGGCCAAGCGCACTTCTCTTTGAGTATTCACCTGACCTGTACAAAAGTCAAAAAATTACCTACCGTTGTCATTTAACGTGTACGCTGTCATACGTCTTGGGACAAAATTTAACGTGGGAAAAAGTGGGGAAAAAAATTCAACAGTTGAGAAGTAGTTTGCTTCAGATGTAAATAGGCAATAGCCTGTCTCTATCACCTCAATACGGCACTCATTCCACATGTAAACTATTAGTATTTATTGTATATTATTATGGCGACGATATACATACTTATATAGATAGATAAATACATAGAAAATATCCATGACTAAGAAACAAATATTCGTGCTCATCACACAAATATTTGCACTTACCCAGGACCACCAGCTTCGTAGGCAGGAGCACTACCAACTAGGTGACCGTCAAACAAATCCTGATGAAGTTGGAGTAGGCCGCTTGTATTGTAACATTTACACATAATGAGACTCAGATTGGCCATCAGCGCGGGACATATTTTAGTGCAAAAGTGTCAAGGGCGTATTTCTATTCCATCACTCTCATGATCCGATTGGATGACTAACAACACGACCGGAAAGAGGTCAGGTACAGGACCGAAGACTTTACGTTCCCTCCAAGGCACGGGAATGTAATACTACCAACTCAGTCTTCCGGCTGATATTCAGAATTTTTCTCTTAACGGGAATATTCCAAAATCGCGTTTTTGTCCCGGCCCTGTATTTAATCCCAGGACCGTATTATCTCGTTTTAACACGCTACCAAAAAACCAACGAAGAACTCAAACCAATTTAAATATAGTTATTATGGGATCTATACAAATTAAATATTTTAGGATGGCGAAATGCTCACATCCCTTTATAAACCCGTCGATCATCTGACACACCTTTTACATCGTTTTGCAGTTTGATGTTCTACAATGAGTTCAGTTTGATGAATAGATTGTACTATTTTAGTACTTCACACTATTTCATATATCACATCATATTTGCTGGACAAGCTTACCCCAAGAATCATTTTGCGGGATATGCCATAATCGCCAAGCTTGGCAGACGGGTTGGCGATCGTATTAAGTACACAGAATACACACACAACAGTATGGGGATAGTACACAAAAGGAACCTACTGCCCGTCCTCTGGTAGATATTCCCTCGGGTCGACTTCTACGCCCCCAGCGGGTGAGATAGGGTGATGATAATCGCAGTCGTAACCACACAGCACTATTTAAGTTAAGGACCCCGTTTGTATAATATGGCTAACAGTAAATTGAACATACTGCAACAAACCAAGTTCGCATGTAAAAAACTAGCTAATGATTGGCTCTTACGACTAAATTATAAAGAAACCGAAAAAAAATCATAACTAACTTGCACATGGCTTCACCTATACACTCACATATCCACACCCCACACATGCACACTCACGCACACACACAAACTCTCTCTCTCTCACACACACACACACACACACATACACCCACGCACACACATACACCCACGCACACACATACACACACTAATACAAACAATGATCTATACAGTATTTAGAATTTAGATGAAATGTACCAACACTTAATTTTAATTATTGAATTATGTAACCTAAAGAATATTTTTAATCACATTTTATTGTAAATCAATACTCTATGGACGAGACTGGATCCTGCAACACAGGGTATCCTAGTGCGGGTTCCTGTCACCGTGTCACCGTTCTGTGTCACCTTAAATATCTAAGTGCAACCATTTGTGAAACAAAAAATTTTATCTTATTTTATTTTATTTATTTTAAGTGACACGTTTTCTCTAACTTATAGACTACCCTAAAACATACCTTTGTGTATTATATACTGCATGATGTAACCGCAGATAGATAATCAAAACCTCCCATATCAATACAGATTCCAGTAACTAATCATATTTTATTGCTACTAAAACAAGCAATTCATAACACAAATCAAATTACGATCAAATACCGTCAATAACAATAACATTACTCATATAAATCCCAAAAATAATAGAATTCCCTTTATTACTCAAGATAAGTAGGTAATATTGGTACCACAGACAGATTATGTTCATATATCAGACAATCGATACTAAATATTGTAAATGTAATACGGAACTAATGTTCAAGAGCTTACACAATTGTAATTCTCACTAATGGGGCTTGGACTGAACAGGTAGACATAATGCAAATTGATAGTCCATTATAGCTTTATCCAGTACTCATCGCCGATTAATATAAAAGCATAAGGGTCGATGTTAAATGTATTAAAATTCTCGATTTATTGGACGTGAAAGATTAATGGTCTGATCACCTTGAGCTTTTGACTCTTTTATTTAATTTTGTTTATGGAACTTAATGTTTTATTGCATGATTTAAAAGACATTGATTTCAAAAAAAAAAATTAAAAAACATTGGTTTTTGTGGAGTATTTCTTGTACTTAAAAAAGATTAAAAGAGACAAGGGTATGATGATATCTCTAAAGAAATCTACATTTGCGGAATGTATAACTTTACAGTATATCGCCTATTGGGGTAAGAAACCAAACAAGAGAAAAGCTCTTGTTTGGTATCTTGCACACTCCATGAGCAGCACGAGGCGATAGCAAATTGCCACGGCCACATGGTAGCCGTATTGATAGAAAAGATAACCCTACTTATATTATAAAGGCTAAAGTTTGTGGGTGTGTGAATGTGTGAGTGTGTATGTTTGTTACTTCTTCACGTCTAAACGGATGGAGTTCAGATGAACAAAGATTTCTTCTTAACTTTTTTTTTGTAATCTTATAATATGGAATTTTTAATTAAATTACAATACAATACAAAACCTTATTTCTCTGACTCACAAATTTGCAAGGGCTCCCAATCCACTTTTATAGGAATATCCAAATATCATGCTTACTTTTCAATATCTTGAATAAAACCTCATATTTGTCTTACATACAGGAGGCTCTTGTCTTTCATACATGATCCCAACGCCAAGCGTAGGTCAAAGTTGAGAAACCTCCTTCAATTTACATCACTAGAAAACAATTTCTGCACCTATTCTTCCACTGTTAAATAAGTCAGACTGTGGAGATCTCTCCCGCCTAACATTCCCTATTGCAACACCATTTGCCTATTTAAAGATAAGATTAAAGTGTGTCTTTAATCTTTCATTTTATAGATAGTGATGTATCCTCTTTCTATTAAATTAAAAGCACCTTTGTATAATGCTATCTATTTTACTTTTCTGTGTGGGCATGAATAAAAAAAATTAAACCTTTAACTCTGATATCATATTTTCATCTACATGCTAATATTGTATAGATTATTTTGTAAGTTTGTGTGTAACTATGTACAGACACCAGCACATCCAGCTACCCCAATCTGTCAAATTTCTTTTAAAGATTTACAACTTTATCACAAACGTATAAAGTTCACTTTCAATTGGGGAAATTTGACAGATTGCGGTAGCTTGATGTTCTGGCGTCTGTACATTAGGTTAATATTTCATCTCTAGTATAATCCACAGTAATAATTAGATGCCCATCTGCTTGATGCAATTGTTGACTTAACACGAGATCATTAGTATAACGATGATGAACCATGTACGTAATTGCTATGTCGGTAGGTTGTTGTAGCGGAATAGGTATACCAATGCTACCAAGTAGATTTATGCGTACACGTTTTAAGTACAATCAGCTGCACCAATATATACATATGTGTCGAGGGTATTAAAATCTCTTCAGTGTCGTACCAGGGACAACTTGTTCAGGTAGGGATACATCAATGATCGCAGCCTGCAATGCAAATGTGGTGTAGTCCCACAGACAATGGTACATCTGTTATCATGTAGCGCATGCCCTTACAACTGCACGCTTAAAGAACTGATGGAAGCTGAAGTAAAACTACAAGATGGTTGCGCACAGACTGACTTTTATTTATATACCCATATTATTTATTATTAATATACAACATCTTTCCCCTTAACAAATAGACTTAATTAGTATAAGTGAAACAAATTAAATTTTGAAAGAATACAATATAAATTCTACATTCATCTTATTACCTGAGCTAAGAACTACGCTTAGCTCCAGATGACGAGTACAAGTATATATATATATATATATATATTTTATTTTACATTTTAATCATATATTTATCCAAATGTTTCGAATCACAAATTATCAAGTATCATGCACTCTTTATACACATTATATTATTACATAGACGCGAACTCTAAGTGTAACATAACAATAACACACATATCACACTAATGTTACTGAATTAATTATACGTACCTATTTATATCAATAAATAGTGGGATACTTATCCACCGATTAAAATTCAAAAACTTATATATAATGTAAGTTATTGATTAGTTATTAATATTATTATTGTTATTTTTTTTTTGTTATTTTTGTAACAATAATTTGCGATTTTTATTCTTGCATCACGGGCAGCCGCTCGCTCAGTCCGATCCGGTGACTGCGTGAGCGTTACATCAAGGTCCCCTGTAGTATTACACCACTCACTACTTGTATCTGTTCCTTCTTTACAATCATCATACACGCTGCTGTCACTATCGTGTTTAGCATTACCTCCTCCGACTAAGTCTATAGGTGAAGAATCACGTTTAATAAGATGCCTACGATTCCGTCGGAAGCGCCTGCCTAATTGATCAGTGACGAAGTAGGACCTCGGCTGTCCAGCGCGCGCCGACACTCGCGCCTCTCGCCTCACTTTGCCGTCTAACATTATCACAGCATCACCTGGCTGCAGATTCGGCAAGTTACGAGCACTGCGGTCATAATACCCTTTAGCATTGTTTTGTTTACGTAACATATTATTATAATCCACTTTATTATCTCTAGCTGGTCGTAATTTGGTTGAACATACTGGTAACCGCGTGTTAAGTTTTCGACTCATTAGGAGCTCTGCCGGGCTGGCGATCCCATCTCTCGGAGAGTTTCTATAGTTTAATAGACTTAAGTAAAAATCTGAATGGTCATTAATAGATTTAATTAATAAATGTTTGATGGTGGGAACAGCTCGTTCTGCCCGACCATTTGACTGGGGAAAATTCGGGGATGACGTAATATGTGAAAAACCCCACGTTTTCACAAAATCCCGAAACATTTTAGAGGCATACGCTGGGCCATTATCTGTTATTAATTCTGTCACTATTCCATGCCGAGCAAATTGTTCCTTCATCGCTTTTATCACGCTATCTGATGTTATAGAATTTAGAGTCGATACCTCAACGTAATTAGAAAAATAATCAACTAGAAGCAAAAAATAGCGTTTGTTGTACTCAAATATATCAGAACCCACTTTTGTCCACGGCAAGTTAGGTATTTCGTGAGGAATTAATGTCTCACGCTGCGGTCTCGCAGCGTGCATGGCACATACGCGGCAGCACCGCACAGTGTGCTCGATTGCGTGACATACCCGGCCAGTACATAACCTCTCGGGCTCGTCTTTTGCATTTATCAATGCCCAGGTGGCCTTCATGCACTCGCGTTAACATTTCTGACCTCAGTCTCTCCGGAATGAATACAAGATCGTCTTTGAACAAGACGCCATCATAGTATTCGAATGACTGACGATGTTCCCATAAATTACGAATATTTTCATCAGTCTCATATTTATTCATCGGCCAACCATTCTGTATAACTTTGACTAATAACTGACATACTGAATCACGACTAGTATGTTCCCGGACTAAACTCAACTCTGAATCACTAAATGCAACACTACTTATTAAAAAACACGATTGACTATGAACTTCGTCACATATTTTGTCTGACATACATTGCGGGAGGGGTGCACGCGAGAGCGCGTCAGGAATATATAAATACTTTCCGGGTTTATAGACCACGGTAAAATCATATCTTTGAATCCACAGCAACATACGTTGAAATCTAGCAGGCACGGAATTCAAAGACTTCTTAAACAGATCGTCAAGGGGCTTGTGGTCAGATTCCACCAGCACATCGCTCTTTCCGAAAATATAATGGTGAAACCTCTCAAGAGCGAAGACTATTGCGAGCATTTCTTTCTCAATTTTGGCGTATCGCTGTTGTGTTTCTGTCAGCGTGGATGACGCAAATTCAACTGGCCGCCCGCCCTGGAGTAATACAGCACCAACAGCGTGTGAACTAGCATCGACAGATATCACCGCTGGTTGCTTTGGCGAGAACAATGTAAGCACAGGTGCGCTACATATATCATTCGTTAATTCCCTTACTACTTCGTCTTCACACGCACCCCAGACCCATTCACAGTCTTTTTTAAGCAAATTTCGAAGTGGGGTTACCTTTTGAGAATAATTGGGAATAAATTTACATAAATAGTTCACCATACCTAAAAATCTTTCTAAATCCTATTTTGAGGGATCTTCATTTCTTTTACAGCTTTTATCTTATTATCATCTATTTCCATGCCCTCGGCGCTAAATTTATGACCTAAATAGGTTACTTCGGTAACTTTAAACTCACACTTGTCACGATTGAATTTTATCCCGACCTGCCTTGCCCTATCTAACAATTTTTTTAGCCTTTCATCATGTTCTTTCTCCGTAGATGCCCATAGGATGATATCATCTACAAAGGAATCGACTCCCTCTAACCCTTCGAGTAATTGTCTGACTCGAGAATGAAAAACTTCTGATGCTGAATTTACGCCATACGGAAGACGTAAAAATTGATAGCGACCGAAAGGCGTACCGAATGTACAAAGATCTGCACTAGCTTTATCCAACTGTACCACCCAAAAACCAGACCTAGCATCTAATTTGCTATAGTACTTAGCGCCTTTCAATTTGGTGGCAATATCCGTTAGACTGGGCAATGGAAAATGTTGACGCCGAATAACTTTATTCAATGGTCGCGGATCAAGACATACGCGAATACTACCATCTTTCTTTGCCGCGACCACTATTGCATTTACCCAAGAGGTGGATGAATGACTTTTCTTATCACCCCCATCTTTTCCATGCGTCCCAACTCTCTTTGTAAACTTTCTCTCACACTAAGAGGAATTTTACGTACAGGACAAATGCAAGGAGTAGCATCCTTATCTACTGGAATTTTATAAAACCCCGGTATCCTACCGAGACCCTCAAATAAATCCCCATACTTTGAAATATCCAAAGCGTAAACTCGTTTTACTAACCCTATTTGATCAACCGTACCTTTTCCTAAAATACTTTCACATTCGTAATTAGCGATCACAAAATTAATAGAAAATACTCTGCCTTTATAAATTATAAATCCATTTCATGATAGCTGAACCTATAATTGGTAAAAAATTGCCACAAAACGACATCGCTCTCGGTTTGGTTTGACTAATTTCTTTGATACTGAACCCTAAATTAAGATAATTATTTTTAGAAATCACATTCAAGTCGGAACCAGTATCTAATTTAAACAAATGTTTGTCATAATGCGATTCTCGTGGCCAAGTTCTGGGCGGACATAATTTAGATTTCCATCGACTCGCTAAGAAGAAGAAGTGAAAATTGCATATAGTATCGACGACTCTTTTACTGTTTTCATCGTACAGACACCAGCAAATCAAGCTACGCCAATCCGTCAAATTTTCCCAATTGAAAGTGAACCTTATGCTTTTTTTAAAAATTGAAAACCTATAAAAGAAAATTGACAGTTTGTGGTAGCTGGATGTGCTGGCGTCTGTACAATACTGCGGTAGTTGTGCCGCGAAGTCGCGTTTTATCGCCATTTCATCGTGCAACCTTTATTAATTCTATTACTCATAATGTTACATCTTCCTATTATATTATCTTTATGCAGATAATCTCCAAACATGAACATGTTCCTTATTACAAGTCATAAAATCTGATAACTACGGTGTTTATTGTCAGAAGCGTTTACCATCGGTAGCTCTGGCGTGTTTTCGGGACTAGAACTAGACTATCTACCAATACTCACTTCTTGATGGCACGGTCATTCTCTCTACAGATAATGTTAAGATTTTGGGGATAGTATTCGATTTTACATTACCCACAACTACTCGATGCCCATGTGGCGCAGCGGTAAAAACAGTCGCATCGCTACTACGCACAGTCCCGCTCAGTACAACTATTTGTGTGATCCATAAGTATTTGTTCAGTCTGGGTGTAGTTTGCTACGCCGAACTAAGCGCCGTGGAAGGCGATGTACGAGTAGGTCGGGTCACGATCGCGGTTGTACACTTTGCCGTACTATATGCATCGATTGGGTTCAGTATCAGAATTTGTCATAACCTCGGTCTAAGTGAACCGCGATCTTCTTGTCTTGATCGTCGAGGATATTCCTGTGAAGACGGCGCATAAAGGATTGCAACGGTATTCCGAATACACTATTTGTCTTTATCATAATCTAAATACAGGGTGGGCCAATAATTTTTGCAAAAAGCAACACTAAATTTCTCGAATACCGTTGGAGGGAGGGGTGCGCGGGTGGCGGGAAACTATGCGTCGCTACATGCAATTTTAGTCACGATGGAGCGCTTCACGGGACAACAGCGTGCTTTTTGTGTTAAACAATTTTACAAAAACAACGATTCCTACGTTACTGTACGACGCCTGTTTCGAATTGAATATGGATTACGCCGTGTAAGCGAGTGTCCAAGTGTGAATTTAATCAAAGCTTGGGTCGTGAAGTTCGAGCAAACGGGATTGACAACGAATATTAAACAAACAGGCCGGCCACGTTCAAGAAGAAGCGATGAGAACATTCGAGAGGTTGAAATTTCCGTTCGGAACGATCCAGAATTATCTACGCGTAAGCGTTCGGCGGTTCTGGCATTACCGAGAACCAGTCTACGGCGGATTTTGCATCTAGACCTCAAACTGCACCCGTATAAGCTTCAAATTGTGCAGGAGATGAAACCAAATGATTACATTCAATGTAAGTTATTGGCTGACACAATGCTGGAGCATTCTCTAGCCTGGAGAATGTATTGTTTACGGACGAGGCCCACTTTTACATCAACGGGCACGTGAATAAGCACAATTGTCGATATTGGAGCAGGGAAAACCCTCGCCTTAAACACCAAAAGCCACTTCATTCATCTAAAACGACAGTATGGGCTGCCATAACAGCAAAGGGCATAATTGGTCCGTATTTCTTTGAAAATAATCAAGGAAATAATGTAACTGTGAATTCAGCGGAATACGTCAAGATGTTGCGAGAGTTTTTGACGCCGCAGTTGCATGAATTTTAAGGATACAACAGCAGGACCTGGATGCAACAAGATGGAGCAACATGCCACACGTCAAATGTGACTTTACCGGTGGTCAAAGAAATGTTTCCGAATAAATTGATTTCTCGCAGAGGTGATATTCCATGGCCTCCGAGAAGCCCGGATCTTACACCATGCGATTTTTTCTTATGGGTATACCTGAAAAGTCGAGTCTACCTTAATAAACCGACGAATATATCCCAATTAAAACGAAACATCCACGACGAGATAGCCGCGATCCCCCGCAGCATGTGTCAGCGAGTTTTCCAAAGTTTGCGTAGTCGATTGCTAGAGTGCCAACGACGAGACGGTACACATCTCGACGAAGTCATTTTAAAAAAATAAACTTCATTAAATTTTCAATACGTTACAAATATAATCAACAAAATAACAGTTGTAGTTTTATTTCTATTCATGTTTTAAAAGTGCAAAAATTATTGGCCCACCCTGTATAACAAAGATATGTATACAAAGACCGATGGGCACATTTTAAGATGATAGGTTTCAAGGAAAGACGTGATATGAGAATTATTTTGCCTTCACAAAATAATAAATGGTAACGTCGACGCAGAACTAATTAAAACATTTTAATATTAAACTTCCCAATCGCGTTATGAGGCAACATCGTGTATTTGATATACCTGCTTCCACTTTAAATACAACATTTAATAGTCCTCTCACACGTATTGCAAGGCTTTATAACGAACTGTTTTAATCAAGTAAGTAGTAATAAGGTAGCTCCTACATGACTATCCCGTCCAAGAATCCTCTCCATGACTTTAACATACAGGCACTTTTTATTTCAATAATATTAGTCATGCTTAATTTAAATTAATAGTTATTTTTTTTGTTATTTTTTATCAGTTTAGCTAACGTTGCAGATTTTTCTTAGTTAGTTGAGTCTTAAATCTAAATGTCCTCACAATCAATGCCATGCATATGTACCTGTAAGTTGGGTAGTTGCTACACAAGTACTACATTATTACTGTGATTTATATTGTTTCTATGTAATTATTCTATTGCTGTGCTAAATGCAATAAATTTAGGATCAATTTATATTAATATATTAAGTTTATCCAGCTCTCAATCTGGCCACACCGGTGATCTCCGGTACCTACGCAATGGTGACTGCCAATATTCTTAAATTTATTTGCATCACCTTGCATTGGTGGGTACGTTAATCGTCAGTAACGGTCATAGCCGGTAGGCAATAGTAGTTGCCTAAGTCTTAACAGAGACTCTGGGCGGCTTGAACAATTTTGAGACAACGATCATCACTGCCCACATCATAAAAAAGCAAACTCCTATCTATACTAATAATAAAAAAGATCACTTTGTACGGCAAGCCCATTCATTATCCGACTTGTGTCGGATAATGAACGTAGCAATTATTTCTATAGCATATATATAATAAAGATTAAGTATTTATTCAATGTTATAGTGTTAATCACGAAAAATATTGTAGCGTTACGTAGTGTTTACTAATGTGTAATTTCTTTACCGACCAAACTGACATCGTTTGTAATTTGTGTAATCAAACAACAGTGAGTAAACAAGTTAATAACTCAGTCGCTACAAATATTTTATTCAGGACTGTTATCAAAGGAAACACGAACAATAATTCTAAGCACGGAAACTTGGGTATCTACGCCCACAGACAGTTAACCAGGCTTGTAAAACTCATATACCCGTCTTGATAAGTGGATACCGACGTTACGAACATTCTGCAGAACTTGTGTGTTCAAAGTTGCACCGTCACATTTAGGTACCTATTCTGCACGAAGCAAGTATAACTTAACCCTTATTATAACGTAGAGTAAAAAGACTAGTATTACACTAGTATAACACAGATTAATTAATACTAAAGATCGAAATTGTTCTAAATCGACCATTAGGGTTCTATTGACATAGACTATAGAGGTTAAAGAGAAATAATATTCATCTGTTCTCAGTTTTGAAACTCAGTTTGCCATCACTTCTCAGCTTGTCAGTGTGTCAAAAGCATGGTAATGTGTCCAATTTACTTGTAATGCCTAGTAAATATATAAACATATTAGTTTTCTGCACTTCTTCTCCAGAGTATGAAAGACGGAGTATGACATTTGGAACCGTTAAAGTTCATATTTTAACTGTTCCAAATTTCATACTCCGTTCGCGTAATTTTCGTAAAAAGGGGTACAAATTATGGCTAACAGAAATGATGTGTGTTACATTTGCGGTATGAAATACCTTAATCAAGTAACAAAACGAAGTCACCTATTTATATTATGATTGCCAATATAAAATGACGGCTAGGTACTTCGTTATTTTACTTGATTAAGATATTTCATACCGCAAATGTAACACAACTCATTTCTGTTACAATTCAATCGACAAAGAAGTTAACGGTTCATATAATAGCAAGCAGCCACTGCATTACAATTATAATTACGAGTATATCTAATTTAAATTTCGATCAGAAATTTTGTTGAGCAGAATGATTATTTAGTCAATAGATATTTTAATTACTTATTATATTTTTTACGTGTACCTACAGTGACGAATAATATATACTAAGTATGTCTAGTTTAAGCGCCGGTTATAAAATGTTCACATTTCAATTAATATTTTGCTATAATTTATACGTATAAATATAAAAAGAAGATATATTACTGCCTATTGAAAATATTAGTAGTTATAAGAATGATAGATAAAATATTGGTAAAAAAAAGACCTACTCGAAAGAACGTAAGCCATAACATTGTTATTACGAAGAATGTTTCATCGAATCCGTTTATCCGAAGAACGCATGACAAATAACAGTTTTGTGGAACTCTTAGTTTAATTACTGTTTAATTTTAAACATTTTATAAGGGATCATGATCAGGGAAACAACAACAAAAATTAAGGAACTTGTAAACTTCAAACCTTTTTCGCGTAACTGACACCCTTGAAAGTTCCATTTCTTTTTCGGTAAATATCTACATTATAACCGCGGAGAACATATATTTAAATGGATTTATAAAGTTTGTAACGGAAGCGAATCTTAACCTGTTTTGAATTTTAGACGTCCACCCGTTTCTGTCGTGTCTAACTTATTTTATACTACGCTCAAGTAAACAGTTCCTTAACGATCTGACTGTCTCGTTTTCACAAGACTGGAAACAGCACGCTTAGTTTTAATTGCACATGCAGTAAGGAAATTATTCTACCATTTTAGGCACACATACCTATTACACTGGTCCATATCAATTGTATTTCAAACGACTGAACTAAAGCAATAATACAAAATATATCTCTGTGCTGTGTGGTCGCGACCCCATCTCATTTCATCTGGAATATCTTCCTGAGTAGGTGCAGCGGCGTCTATTTGAGTACTATGACCATCTAGACACTATGTCATCGTCAATCCGTCTGCAAAGCGTGATGACATATCCCTTTCAAATGATGGACACAATTTAAACTCGGCCCCAATTTACAAGCAGTCCTTCTATTCCCCAACTTTGGTAACATATATGGTAAAGGTGGGACAGAGGGTGCTAAAGATTCCTAGCGATATCAACTCACAAATGTCGTAACCCAAAATAACTGACATAGTCCGAAGAATTGCTAAATATAAGAGACGGTGGGCGGGGCACATATCTTGTAGAAATTACGGCCAGAAAGATTATTGATTGACAACCACAAACTAGACGTCGCAGCGTGGGCAGGCTACCATAGATTGTACTGATCATCTTGAAGGGGTCGCGGGAGGCCGCTGAATGCAGGGATGTCAAGGAATTTGTCCACCTGTGAACGTCAGTACTCGTCATCACGTTTGTATCAGGAAGTCACCTCGTAGTAGTCTGGTGTCCCTAATAAAGTGATTTGATAGACAAGATCTATACATATTATACTTCCCGAAGGGCTAATAAAATTATTACTATAAATAAAATCACTAAACAATTATCATTTTGAACGATCGAATATCAAAGATCGTCGTGAACAATGAATTGTATAAATAGAACAAAGTGATCAAATAGCAGGTTTATAACAAAATAACAACTTACAATTAAGTAACACCGATAATTTATACCTTCGTAATTTAAGTAGATTGTCTGTTTAGCAATATCAATAGAACTTAATACAATAATAACGTTAAGAAACCTACACTTTAACGGCTTAGTAGCGGTTTCGCCCGAATTTGGCTCGCCCGAATCGGGCGAATGAACTACTTTCAATTTTGAATATTTTTTAGGGCCGGTTTCGCCCGAAGCAAATTTAATGGCGGGCGAATCAGGTAAAGCAAAATTCAGTAGGGTACGATTCGCCCGAATACTATTATACCTCAAAAATAAGCCTCTATTTAATAATAAAATGTGAAATTTTATAAAAAAAAGTACAGTTGCGTACACAATTGTTACTTACAATAATGACAAAATTTCTGTTGGTGAATCTGGTTATTCCTGTATGTCTATTACTATCTACTCAACAAACGAGCTATTGATAAAAATAGAATATATATAACTATTATGTCAGTCAATTGGTTTAGATGGGATCCAGAACGGTAGTTAAGTATTAAATAAAAATCATACATAATAATCAGATATATTTTAATTCACACAAAAAATTTGAAATAAAAACTATTAATAATATATCAACACTTAAATATTTCTTATAATATACTTAACAGTCTTTTACTCGTTATAACTTTTTACTTACTAATAATGAATCACAGTAGTTTTACAAATATCAAAGCAATTTTACAAATATAATTTTGTACTTATGAAATATAAATGTTAAATATTTGAGTTACATAAAAAGTATAGCAGATTTTAATAATAATCACAGTATTTGTAATAATAATTATATAATAAAAAGTGTATTATACAGTGTTTTACTATAATATCTATAAACTAAATAAAAATTTTAATCACAATCATTATCACAGTTTTTTTTTATATTTTTTATTTGGTATTTATACGTAATTAGTGTTTTGATTTTACAAAGATACAAAATTAGACTCGCAATTTTTCAATACACAATGGTAAATTTATTTCCCCATCAAATAATTGTCGCAGGAAATCATCGATCCTATTGTGTAATTTAATAGTCTCAGGACTTTTTTTAGATATATATTGATTTTTTTTATGTAATGATAAATAATAATTTGAATCTTTCAAAATAGTATTTAACAATACAATTAAATTTGTATAATATTTATATGTATTTAAAACAAAAAGCACCTAGAATAACAAGTATAAACAACTGAGTACATTTTAACTACTTACTTCTTAGTGTAACCAGGCTTTTATGAAGAAACAGTACACATAAAACCAATTATATTTTTAACTTCACATTATTTATACACGCACTTTATGCAGTTTTGTTGTTACACTGTCAGTATTTTAGACACACTAAACCAAATGGTGGGAAACACGCCGCACAATTTGCAAATGAGTGACAGAGACAGCAATATACTACTATCTTTTGTGTTCCTGTGGGTGCGTTTATTTGCTGTGTCTTTACGTTTATCGCTGAGGAACAAAAGTCATTGTGCATATTATCTAGTAGGTTACTTACTATTTTCGATTAACACAATATGTGCCTAAGTAAATCCTCTTTAAATTGGTGCGCCCGACTGTACTACTTATTTTTCTGAGGTATAATAGTATTCGGGCGAATCGTACCCTACTGAATTTTGCTTTACCTGATTCGCCCGCCATTAAATTTGCTTCGGGCGAAACCGGCCCTAAAAATATTCAAAATTGAAAGTAGTTCATTCGCCCGATTCGGGCGAACAAAATTCGGGCGAAACCGCTACTAAGCCACTTTAACGTGCACGAAACTTCTGAAACTTGGTCTAGAATTATAAACATTCAGGTATTTTTATAATAACCGTCGAGGATTACCTACAGGTTATACCGTTGGTCTGTAGAGACAGTGATCACGACTAGTCCTAGACTAGTAGTAGAAACCCAAGGCTGACCACTGATGAACCACTGACTTTTAGACTACTCGCAAATGTACGTTTTACTTCAGTAGTGTGGTCTAAAGCACATTCATTTTTTTAACAACATAACGTCCCTGGAGACTTCCACTGCTTCACCGGATAGTCGAAGTGATTAGGGTCTGAAACCGTCTAACAAAATACAACAACAAAGTAGAGGACACTTTTAGGGTTCAAACCCCGGCTCCGGACAGTTTCTGAAAGAAAATATAAAAATCTGGGTCTGTAGTTGGCGGTCGGTGACGGCCTTGCTTTGGAGACCATGTAAAACCATTATGCGTCGGTCCTACATCTAAGCTCTTCTCAGTCTTATCGCATAGACCTATATTTGTAGACACACTCTTGCAGCCAAATATGTGTGACATTATTTGTGTGATGAGCGCGAATATTTGTTTCTGAGTCATGGATGTTTTCTATGTATATAAGTATTTATCTATCTATATAAGTATGTATATCGTCCCCTGGTTCCCATAGTACAAGCTTACAAGCTTTGCTTAGTTTGGGGCTAGGATGATCTATGTGACATTGTCGGTCCACATATTATTATTATTATTATATTATTATTATATTGTCTTCATTGTCGTCCACAATAGCTATAATTTCAAAGGCTTTATTATTTTTATGTAAAATTATATCGAAATCTAACCAATTAAAACGAACCAGAATTAAACAGCTCACGTAAAACTAACTACCCTCATTGTGGTCATAAACGGCTTGAATGAACTATAAAAGAGGCAGTAACCGATTTTAGTGCACTCACGGAATTAATACACCTTGTTAATTTTCGTTTCGTAAAGTCATTAAAGTTGGATATTGCCCACCTTGCAGCTTTACTCGTACTCTGTAGTAAGTACCGATGACAAAAAAATACGTTCACAGGAACAAAACTTTTGTTTTTACTACTGTACTTTCATCATTACAGCTAAATAAGTCCACTGCTGGACAAGCCTCCCTCAAGAATCGTCTTGGGGGGATATGCCATAATCGCCACGCTTGGCAGACGGGTTGGCGATCGCAGTAAGATGGTCATAGTAATCAGAAGGAAGCTGCTGCCCATCCTCTGGTAGATATTCCCTCGGGTCGACTTCTACGCCCCCCACGGGATGAGATGGGGTGATGATATTCTGATTCTGATATTTGTCGCCGTCACCACACAGCAGTACTTTACAAACATATAATACACGGACATAAATTACATCCAGACTCGGAACAACTATTTATGAGTCGCACAAATAGTGGTCCGGCGTGGGACTCGAACCCGTGACACGAAGCGGCGAAGCGACTGTCTTATCCGCTACGCCACACGTGCAGTCTATTAAAAAACTTTAATCAGTTAATTTGGAACTTGTCATCTTGGTGGAAATTCGGCATGGGCGGCTAGTGTCAATGGAGCCCTCGGCATATATTAGGTCTTTACCTATGAAATTGCCGTTCTGCAGTACTGGCCATTTCAAATCAAAATAATTTTTGTTTGGCTAAGAATTCTAGTTTCAAATTAATTTTATTTTAAAAACATGGATTCTTTTTTCCAAAAGTAGTCATTTCTTTATTGATTAGTGTTACATTTTCATCGCATTTCAATCTTTTTCGTCATCATGGATACGTTAAAAATTCGAGTAATTATGGAATATGAGTACCGTCGTGGCAGCAACGCGGCACAAGCGGCACGCAACATCAACGACGTTTACGGAGCTAACACTACAAACCAACGCACCACCTGTTATTGGTTTGCTCGCTTCCGTTCTGGAAATTTCGACCTGAAAAATGAACCTCGCGGTCGTCCGAAGACTTTGGTCGACAATGACGAATTAAAGGCGGTTGTGGAAGCTGATGATACACAATCTACGGCTGAATTAGCAGCAGCTTTCGACGTTAGCGTCAAAACAATATTGGTCCATTTGCGTCAAATTGGCAAGGTAAAAAAGCTTGACAAATGGGTGCCCCACGAACTCAATGATCGCCAGCGCGAAGTACGCGTCGAGACGTGCCTTGCACTGCTCAACAGACACACAAATGAAGGAATTTTGAACCGCATTGTTACCTGCGATGAAAAATGGATTCTGTTTGATAACCGCAAGCGCTCAGCAAGTTGGTTGGATCCTGGTTCAGCACCTAAACAATGCCCTAAACGAAAACTTACCCCTAGAAAAGTGATGGTCACTGTTTGGTGGTCTAGCGCCGGTGTGATTCATCACAGCTTCTTACCAAACGGGGTGAGCATTACTGCAGATGTGTACTGTGAAGAACTGAGCACAATGATGGAGAAGCTGGCGCATCTCCAACCAGCATTGGTCAATCGCTCGTCTCCGCTGCTCCTGCACGACAACGCGCGACCTCATACTGCACAGCAGACGGTCTCCAAGTTGCAAGAACTGGGGTTGGAAGCTCTCCGTCATCCGCCCTACTCACCAGACCTTGCGCCTACAGACTACTACTTTTTCCAGAATTTGGATAACTTCTTGGCGGGAAAAAAATTCAATACCCGAGAGGCAGTACAAAATGCCTTTGAAGAATTTGTTGCCTCCCGTCCAGCTGATTTCTTTAAGAAGGGCATCAATAAACTGCCACTGCGATGGCAAAGATGCATTGATTGCATGGGTGATTACTTCGATTAATACAAATAAAAAAATTCATGAAAAAAATTCGTTTAAATTTTTTCATACAAAACGGCAATTTCATAGGTAAAGACCTATTATTATAGTGTACACAAATACAGGTGCACATCATATTCCTTCACCCTTATGATCAAATGGGGCAGCTAGGTGATACGACTGAATAGAATTGGAGTACAGGACCGAAGACTTGACATGTCACGAATACGAATAAATTATTGGTAGAAATGGAGGAGTTTTAAGAACATAAATTAAAAATATTAATGTATGCGAGAATATTGATAGGGCGACATATTTTTTTTTTTCTAGAACAATGAACTCTTAGTTCTACGTCTGGGAAAGGAAAGTATAAGTGTTACAACTATCGTTACTGCACTGCGAGTAATATTAAGGCAATAGAGAGTACCTATTTTTTCCCATACACTTGTTCACTATATTATATAATATAGTGAACAACTATATTATATAATATAGTGAACAAGTGTATGGGAATATGTTAAAACTATGCCGAGCATATGCTCGGCATAGTTTTAAAGTCTTGGGTGCCACCGTAGTCAAAAATCGAGTGATACCTATTAGAATTCACAAATGATAAGTGTAAGTATTATTATTTTATTTCTTATCAAGTTACTTTTTTTGCTGACTGTACCTATTCTATAGATATGATTTCAAGGATCTCATTACAAGCATTAGTCTGATGGTCTACATAACAAGCTAATATACTGGAAATTCTAGCTGGTAAAATGGTCGATAGTTATAATGGCTAATTTAGTTGAATGGAAAGTATGACACGGTCGTAAAATAAACACTCTGGTCCACAATGCACCGCCTAAGTACTGTATTGTAACCACAATTAAGTAGGTGTTAACATAAGTTACAGGTAATCATTATTTGTAGGTACCTATCTAACTTCTAACACTAACACGAACCAAAACGCAACTTGAACTGACGCACGAATAGAATTGTTCCTTCCTTAGATTTATAAAAAGATGAAGATCTTTTGGAATTGGTAGAGACCGACCCCCGCTCGACGAGTAAATATATGAGTTCCTTGTTTTGAGTTACTATTTACACTTTGGACTACGGAATGTGCCACAAATCTAAATGAAATAGGTGAATTATTTTTACTAGCTGTGCCCCGTGATTTTACCCGCGTTAAACATTATAAATTATATAAATAAATGAAACAAAAATAAAATCAACACACATTGGACAAATAACACATTTCCATATGATCCCAATCCAGGCAATCAGATAACTAGTCAAACTGTTTGTACAGTTTTGTGAGACTTTGTTTAATTCATAAGGTCAACACTGTATATAATAATCACAATAAATAAATATAAAAAAATAAACTGATAAACATATCTACTTATATATTCCTAAATACATACACATCATAAACAAATTACACCCACACAAAGAATAAATAATCGTGTCCATCAAACTAAGATTTTACAAGGTGGGAATTGAACCCACGACCACCGGCTTAACAATCAGGATCACTAAGCAACAGAGACTAACAGGCCCGATTGAGTTGTAATAAATTTCCAGGTTCTTTTTTTTAATTTCAGGCCAAGACAAAGTCTTCCGGGACAGCTAGAGTTACATAAAGCGAAAGCAAACCCAAGACCAATCAATCTAGTTCAACAAAACTTAGCTCCAATACTGTCGCAATAATCAGCTATCGAACGCAATAAATATTGTAGCGATATCTTGATGAATTTATTCATATCTTCGATTAGATATGCAATGAGAAATGCAGAAACTCATGATCTGCCTGACGTAATAAACCCACGCTGATGTCGGAGGGAGTATTCTGTTCGAGATGGATTGGTTCTACATATTACACTTCCATAGAATCAGCAAAACGATCGTATTCGAGTACATATTATTTTTTGCAAAAGCCATTGTCTGGGAACTCTTAAAAGGTTCTACATACCATAGGTACTACCTAATTTTATTATTAAAGTCGCGCCCGGTAAGTCTATAAAAGGTATGTAAACACCAAAGTGTTTTAATGTCTGAGGACTCCGTGCTTCGGAAGGTAGGTTAAGATGTTGATCTAGGTTATATTAGCCATATCTGTGTCCTATTGGTCGGCTAAAACTTTGTCACTAGGACAACCACAGTCACTGCCCATACGATAAAGAAATATTATTATATCTATCTTTATACTACTCATGTGGCACTTCTGTTTAAAATTCGATCTCTATTTCTGTAACCTTTTTGTTCTAAATGTGCTTCGTGACCGTGAATTGCATGTGTGTAGTAAGACAAAGGAATATATTTCCGGAATGCGTGCGTTGTGTTTAAAAAACTTAAAAATATATGAAATTATATTCTTTTAAATTTTCATTACCGCTTTCAATGCTTGATGTTTCTTTCGCTAGTTTTATAAAATTTAATAGTTATCGTATGGACAGTGGTTACCCTAGTTTCAGAGTTGTTCAAGCCGCCCAGTAGGCCTCTGACATGGCTTAACGACTACAACCGGGACTGACAGCTTTACGGGCCCTCCGAAACACAAAGACGCTAAGAAATTTATCCACTTTGGTGGTCACCCACTGACCGCGAGGGTAGTTGCTTAACCTCGCCGATCACTTACGGACCAGTGAGAGAACCTAGCTGTAAACTGTAAGAATCATTGCCTTACAAAAGATTATTTAAACGAGATTTAGTTAGAAAATTGTATAAATCAATGTTGATCATCAGTCTTCCTGATGATCAACATTGATTTATACAATTTTCTACTACTCCTGGTGGAATTTCGGCCATGGTGGCCAGACATAACGGAGAATCGACACGTATATAATACGTTTTGAGTCTATGATGCACTTTATACCCTCTATAAATAAAAAATAAAATAAAAAAGGTTTTTATTCACGTAGACTTTAAAAAAGCGCTTGTAAATAGTCAGAACATATTCGTAGTAATATATAATTATTTCTAGGTACATATAGATATTTAGGTATACGGATTGTAGGAAATAATTTACAATAAGATTTATTTTATAACAGTAACGATATTTAACTAACCTTAAATTAAGTTATTGTCAAGGATCATGTCGACGGTTAAAAGGAAGTAGGGGATAAGCGACACTTTTGTCGAAAATGACTTTTGAATGCCATCTTACTTAAAATTTTCCGCTCTTTCGAATGGGCTTCGTCGTACTCTCATGGCTCTACGATGACTTTTTTGTCGCTTATGCCCCAGCAAAAATCTGCGTTTTACTAGTGACACTTTGGCATAATCGACCGATTTTCAGGTCTTTTTAACTTCGAAGGCGTTTATACCCCAGTAAAAATGGCATCTCTTTTGGTTTATAGTCGGTAATGTCTTTTTACTTCTTACTAGCTTAGAAATTGCTGGCGCTTACGGCTTTCTACCTATGCAGTCAAAAACATTAAGCGTCAGTTATGCCTTTCTACTACATGTAGTTTTACAATACAGCTGTCGCTTATACCCTACTACCTTTTACACGTTTACAATACAGCTGACGCTTATACCCTACTACCTTTTACAAGTTTGCAATACAGCTGTCGCTTATACCCTACTACCTTTTACAAGTTTACAATACAGCTGTCGCATATAACATACTACCCTTTACTATTTTAATATAAATCTGTATGTTATGCCCTATTACTTCACAATAATTATTTATTAAATAGCGTTTATGCCAATTTGAATCACCGTGTTGTACTCAACTAGCTATTTCACGTGTTGGTTATTCCAAAATCAGTCGGCCGCGTGTAGGTGCGGTGGGAAAGGTGTGCGCTATCGTGTAAAAAAATTACAAGTTTCTGACGGTAAGTATTAACGGTAAGTATTAAGTAAATATTTACTTCTATAACCTATTTGGTACGTAATTATCTAATTCAATACTTTTGACTGATTAACGAATGCATAACGTATTCACGTACTTTGGCTGACATGAGATAATAATAATTTTATTTAAAGTAAGTTTTGTTTCAATCTAAGTATACCAAAAGCACAATTACAATTCGTATGCAATATTATTAATATATAAATAAAAATGCCGTATTCGTGAGTTCACCCATCTAGACGCATCTACTGCGTTATAGCTATAGCTTTTGATGTAATTAAAAGATCATGCTCAGAGACACTTTTAAGATCTCGCTCGGCGGCCACTTTCTGGGGTATGACTGCCTTACAGAAGGAGACCACGGCGTCCCATGTGGTGGAGTAACCTGCCAGCATCGCATATACGACTGCTGGCGGCGAAAGATTCCATCCGATGTCAGCCACCAGGACTCGCCTCTCAGTCTCCCAGGCCAGGCACTCCTCTGACGTATTCTGGCCAGAGTCCAGGTCGCTCCCGCAATGGTGAAAATGTGTTGTCGCTTATCGGCCTATCTTATTCTAGAGCCATGTCGCTTATGCCCTATTACCTTTTCGTTTTTTTTCTATGTGGAGGTATCTTATGCCGAACTACCTTACAAGAAAAATAAGGTTATTTGGTATAAGCGACATAAAATCACATAAAACAACATCTAATCAAAAAACTAAAAATGCCAATGAATGCTTTTACTTATCTTGATTTTATAACTGTATCTATTTTCACAATACGACAATAAATAAAAAAGTTATGTTCGTTTTTCTATAATTTCAAACTTTAAGCTGCTCCCCTGAACAATTTGGTTTTTGTCGCTTATCCCCTACCTCCTTTTAACCGTCGATGTGTAGGTTTAATTATCAAAATTTTAAATTTTAGCTATATTTTTACTACATATTGTGGAATGTCAAACAAACAAATTGTCTCTCACTCTCACATGCCATGGATTGCGAAAGGCTCGAGAAGACTCCGCTGCAGGGCTAAGGGATTTATTAAGCAGCAGCGAAATATACAGGAAACCACTAAATCAATTCAGACTTCACAGTTTGATTTATCATAATGTCGCATTTAGGTCTCAAACGCTTTTTAATATTAGCCTATGCCCACCAACAGCCGTAAGAAGTCCACAGCTGGCTAAAAGCCTCCTCCAAGAATCATCTTGGGGAGATATGGCATAATAGCCACGTTTGATAGACGGGTTAGCGATAATAGGATGGTCATAGTATTCCAAAAGAAGCTACTGCCCGTCTCCTGGTAGATATTCCCTCGGGTCGACTTCTACACGCCCCACGGAATCAGATGGGGTGATCATATTCTGATATTAGCCGCCATCACCACACAGCAAATAGCCAATGCCCAGTTGTAAGTAATTATATACTCTAGATTACAAAGTGGTTCATTCGTGGTTTTATTATCTATAATCTAGATTTATGAAGCTATTTCTGTTAAAAGTATGACAGAATAACCGCTAGGCTTAGTTATGACAGAACACTTAAACCTGAGGGACGTTGCAAATCAGGTGCGTGGGTTCGACTCCCAAGTCAGACACTTGCATGTAAAGGATTGTGTCAGCGACTTGCAAAATATATTAATGGTGTTATGGAGATTTGACAAATCACTTCACGTAGCTTATCATGACAATGAGAATATTGTATTAATCAATAAATTTTCCATAAATGTTTATAAATCTGTTTATTAGCATTTTATACATAACATAGTACTTATGAATAAATAGAGGATATAACCTGTCTCCTATTCAAGTTTCAACCAACTTCGTTTAGTCGTTTTCGTATAACAAACATCCAAATATACAGAATTTTACAACTTGGTGACGGCGGCCAATATCAGAATATCATCACCCCATCTTATCCCGTAGGGGGGCGTAGAAATCGACCCGGCGAAATATCTACCAGAGGACGGGCAGCAGTTTCCTTCTGTATACTATACTCGTCTTACTGCGATCGCTAACCCGTCTGCCAAGCGTGGCGATTATAGCAAAACCCCCAAGATGTTTTTTTTTATTTAAAGGGAGACAAATAATAACAATTGTATGCAATTATTAGTTCCTGAGAGCCAATAAAAGGTCTTCACGAAGAGAGGTCTTCTTGGAGGAGGCTTTTGTCCAGCAGTGGACTTTTTACAGCTTACCGCCCACCGTTAAGTTAAACTTGGTAAGCCTCGGATTGTTTAAACGGCCTCTTAAATGTATTTAAAACTAGCGGCCCGGTACGTGCTTCGCTACGTATAAGGCAAAGTAATAAAAAAAAATATTATTAAGTTCATTCAAACAACAAAATATTTTAAATTGCTAAAAGATGTTGATTTTACACTTTTTTTAAATTTTCTCTACGTACGAACCTTCCCTGGACTTCCACGAATAATTCAAGACCAAAATTAGCCAAATCGGTAAAGGCGTTGTTGAGTCATAACATTACAACGAAAAGTGGCATTGATTTTTTTATATATAGAAGATTATTATCATTAACTTAGTCATAACTAAATAGGTATGTATATGTATACATACAGAAAATCGACGTAAAGCCTGCGTACGAACAATAGGCTTCTATTATTATCCAAGTTAAGAAACCGACTAGCTTTATAATGACCAGTAGACTGAATTAAAGGTACTCGCTTGTCATAAATCACAATCAGGATGGACAAAGGCGCGTGGTATTCTATTTAAACAGCCAGCTAGAATATATTCAGACAACGAGGCTACTAATAAACTAAATAGAGTTCATTTGACTTGGCAACAAACAAAGATATTCAGTGAAGTAGGTAGTACCTACTTGTCTAGTTGGGCCGACGAGTGATCATTTGGAAATTGGACGTAAGTACACATTGATTTTTAATAGTCTAACATAAATAATAATAGTTTATTTTTACTAAAATACTAGCGTTTCAAAAATGTTTCTAAATAGGTATAGCTATATATATATGCAATGCGATGTGGTGCTAACCCTCTTACATTTTTAAGGTTTTAAATAAACAATTTGAATTTGAAGTATGTAATATATTATTTAATATATTATATATATAATATAATATTACGTAACGAAAATTAGTGTCCTACACCTAAAAGTATACCTCAGTTGGTGGCCTCAGTCTTCACGGCCTTGTCATCGACGCAGTATACATATATTGTAGCGTACTAACGTGTTTTAGGGTTGAATGACAGATGCACAAAACGCCCCTAAAACTGAACCTTTCATGCATCTCTACGTCAGTAACCACTCTCGCTTTAAACCCCAATGGAGGTGCCCTTAATTACTTAATTTGCATATAATTATTTACTAGACAGCTTGAGGCCCAGTTCACTCTTATTCTCTGATGAAGTATTGAAAGAGATATTATTCAAACACGGCCATATGATCCCAAGCTTGTACTATGGAAACCAGATAACTGATATAATATTACATATATGACTTTTTCCATGTAAATACCTACATAATTATATAGTTTAACTAACTATTACACAGCTATCTAACTGAAAACGTCAAATAGCGTGTGTACAAACATATGTGTACATACGAGATATTTCCTTACTCTCATAAGCAACGGGACTGAAAAACCTACAAGAACGGATGCAAGTCAGGTGCAAGCCCGACAACTTTACGGGGCACTAGAGGTAATTTCGCCAACTTCTTGGCTGTAAATTTGGCTGGAGCTCATATCGTGCCCGTCTGTTTCGGTCATACGTTTTACTGCATCTTTGTTCTCGTTGCTTACAGAGCTAGATGGACGACTATCTACCGCTTATCAAAATAGTCACTGAGATTGATACGAACACATTTGATTTCTGTAAGCTACCTTTTAACACTTTATTTTGTAGGTGCTTCATAGTTAAAAGGAGTGTGAAGGTAAGCTGTACTCTGATGATACTTTTAGCCCGATATATAAATAGGATCCGGGACATTATTATTTGACACCAAGGCTAATGAACAGGTTAGTTCGCCACCATCAGTGACAATACTTGCAAGTGGAAGAGTGCTCTTAATGCCTAGGTAGTAGGTATATATAAAAAACGTCGTTGGTCTATCGGCAGCGTGTTCACCCGCAGAGAACGAGGTCCTGGGTTCAAATACCGGGTGGGGTCAAAAGTGATTTTGGCACTTGACTATGAAAAGAAAAATTTCTCAGCATCAGCCCGAAGTCTGGGAGTTGGCGGTATTATACCCACGTGCCTCGAAAAGCACGTAAATCCGTCGGTCCCGTTCCTGATCTCTTTCAGGTCGTGTCGCTAGGCGTCCCATCGGATCATGAGAGTAATGGAACAGAAAGTGCTCCTGTGTTTGCGCATACACTTGTGCACTATAATATTTCCCGCGCAGAAGGCTTATCTCTATCGAGACTGGCCGTCGTGGCCAAAACTCGGCTAGGACATTATTATAACGCTATCAAAGTCAAACTGTACCATCGGTAATGGCATTCAAGCTTTAATTTGCGTACCAAGTTTCTTTATATAAACCTATTAATATCTTAAGTAAAAGTAGTAACAGTAAAAAGCTTCATAGACACAATTTAGAGCGGACAATTTGGAAATGTTATTTGATTGTAAAGAATGCCTGTAGAGTTTTCTAATCGGCAAAATAAAAGTTTACTACGAATGTAACCGTAATTTAACTATAGCTCTTTCTCAACAAAATTTACTGTATTTTGGTTAAAAAATGACTACGAGCTACATTAACATAATTATTTACCAATAACAATAATAGTGTTCTACCCGAAATAGGTTGCACCGGCCTATTTTAACGGAGACTGGCCAATTGCGCGGCACAGGGAGTCCCTAGAGCTAACTAGTACACGAGAGTGTGTGTATAGGTGTATTCTCTATTCCTTTACTCTTATAATTTAATAGGATAGAGCTCTGAGAGAAGAAATCAGACGCAGAACTACGGGCTGCTACAAGGTGTTTATAAAAATAAAAGCTGTTTTTAGTCTGACCCGAGATTTAAATTAAGGATCTCATTAGCTGTGGTTGTTGCTACCACTAGACCATCCAAAAAGGCCATCAATATTACTAATAGTAACTTGTCAATACTCCAATAAATTAAAGATAAATCCTTAAACCACATCGTCTCGTTCTCCGCTTTATTACCCAACAATTTCGTAACATTTAATTGAGTGCAGACATTAATATAGTTGTACTACATGAAAACCGTCGTCAATTTAACTTGGCAACATGTTCAAACTACGTTCATTAGACATGTGTCCTTCACCAGCCAATATTGTCTTAAGTTAAATAGTTGGTCATTGAACCGGGTAGCTAAACTTTGTTACCTAAACAAACAACACGGGACCCTCCAGTCAACAATGACTCCCCACTGTTCCGTTAATGTTTTTGTATTAGGAGCTTTTAAAGGATCAAAATTCCTACAAAGCTGAACTAATACATACTATAAATAGAAAACATTTGAGGCTTGCTATGTTTGTTTGTATGTAACGTATAAAGACAAAAACTACTTTTTTTTTAAGTTGTTTTTATAGCGACATTTTCAGCTATATTTTACTTACAAAATAATTTAAAATCTTTATGAAAATACAATAATGTAGCCCAAGGTATCAAAAATGTGGCTACAATTCTAATTATTATAACTCGTGCGCCGCGAAAACTATTGATGATATTATATAAACAAATATGTCTATTTACCTACCCGAGCAAAGACGGTGGATATTCAATATGAAAAGTATATGCGATTTTTTTAGACAATTGCGTTTTTAGTTTTTAAATTAAATAATCAAGGCATACAAATAAATGAACTTTCGTTCGTTATAGTTTTATGGCATTTGTAACTCGTGAAATTTTACTACCACGTTTCTTGTAGTTTTATGTTCAGGTTGCTTTGATTTATTGTAAGATTGAGCTGTTTAAATATTGCTGGGTTCTATTGAACGATCCAGAACCGATGTGATAGATTTATATTTATAAATGTATATGAATAAATATGTTTACATTCATGTTGCGCCATAAAACACCATAGAGACACCACGTTTATGAAATTTAAACCATTTACAGTACGGAGCAGTATTGATCAGCGAATACATATTATCGAGATTGATTAATGATTACGTTAAGAATTAAAACACTGTTTAAATCCAAACATAATCGATCTCGTTTCAAACAGAAAATAATTGCTGTATACTGTATCAACCCTACATCAACTTCCTAACTACGTGACGAGGTCAGGAGAGACATAAAATTGGATTTTAAAAATTAACAACTCGATTGGCACATTTGGGAGCGGTGGCAAACACTTTAAAATTCGATTGGATGCCGTGACAGTAACATGAGTGACATACTCGCCCAGAACTACAAGGCTGGTGTAAGCACGTCCCAGCCCTATCAAATTTTATCATCTCTATTATTAGGTACGAGATCCGACAATACTTTTTCAACGCTCATAGTGTTTTAGTTATTTATAATATGTACATTTCAATCAACTACAAAATAAGTCGAACTTAAAATTAATTAAAAGGACTTGTTATTTTTTATATTATGTTTGATTTTTCTCTGATGAATATTATAACCGATTGAAAGTTGTATTTTTCATTGAAAGCGTTATAGATCCGAGATTATTATAATAATATCCTTGGACATTATTTACACACGTCCATCTGATCCCAAACTAAGCAGAACTTGTACTATGGAAACCAGATTACTGATAGAACAAAATATGCTACTTTTCTTTTGTAAATACTAAGTTATATAGATAATTACACCCAGACTTAGGATAAACAGACATGTTCATGCACACAAATATTTGTCCTGGGAGGAAATCGAACCCACGTCCGGCGTGAAAAGCAAGCATTTGCCAGCCACGCGACGCCTACAATTATAGTTATTCGAACCGGATTGTAAACAATTGAGGTCAGTTGCTTGTTTTATTTTAATAGCAGATATTTAATCATCGTTTATAACGATCTCCATCACCATCTGTCACCAAAAATTTTGGCGGTATGTTTTTTTCAGTGAAATTTACCCTAATTCTTTAGTAAAATGTAAAACATCTTTTAATAAAATAAATTTAGAAAAAAGACAAGATTTAAACCTAAATATGTGGGTTACGCTCAAATAATTCAGGTTCAGATATTTTATTGGAGTTAGTTATAAATCTATCTCGGTATGAGTGCTTACTATGGTCATGCCATCCTAAAAAAGTATAAAATGATATATTTTATCCAAAAATACAAGAACGAAAATGTTTTGGCCGCGTATCTTCTATAATATTGAAAACGTTTTAGCGAACAACGTCAGTTTACGTCGATGAGCACCGACGAAAACTAGTTTATTCAGCGGAAAATATTGAAGCGTACATTATGTTAAACATTTTCGACCTCAGAACTATCGATAAAGCCCACCAACCTCGTAAATACAAATTCTCGTAAATATCAATTAGCTTTACAGCCATTTTTAGTGGCAAATGGCACTAATAAATATTAGGTCTTTACCTATGAAATTGCCGTTCTGCAGTACTGGTCATTTCAAATCAAAATAATTTTTGTTTGGCTAAGAATTCTAATTTCAAATTAATTTTATTTTAAAAACATGGATTCTTTTTTCCAAAAGTAGTCATTTCTTTATTGATTAGTGTTACATTTTCATCGCATTTCAATCTTTTTCGTCATCATGGATACGTTAAAAATTCGAGTAATTATGGAATATGAGTACCGTCGTGGCAGCAACGCGGCACAAGCGGCACGCAACATCAACGACGTTTACGGAGCTAACACTACAAACCAACGCACCACCTGTTATTGGTTTGCTCGCTTCCGTTCTGGAAATTTCGACCTGAAAAATGAACCTCGCGGTCGTCCGAAGACTTTGGTCGACAATGACGAATTAAAGGCGGTTGTGGAAGCTGATGATACACAATCTACGGCTGAATTAGCAGCAGCTTTCGACGTTAGCGTCAAAACAATATTGGTCCATTTGCGTCAAATTGGCAAGGTAAAAAAGCTTGACAAATGGG
Organism: Pseudoips prasinana; assembly: GCA_951640165.1. Taxonomy (NCBI): domain Eukaryota; kingdom Metazoa; phylum Arthropoda; class Insecta; order Lepidoptera; family Nolidae; genus Pseudoips; species Pseudoips prasinana. Next base: position 20,593,686 of record OX621245.1, read on the forward strand.
TGCCCCACGAACTCAATGATCGCCAGCGCGAAGTACGCGTCGAGACGTGCCTTGCACTGCTCAACAGACACACAAATGAAGGAATTTTGAACCGCATTGTTACCTGCGATGAAAAATGGATTCTGTTTGATAACCGCAAGCGCTCAGCAAGTTGGTTGGATCCTGGTTCAGCACCTAAACAATGCCCTAAACGAAAACTTACCCCTAGAAAAGTGATGGTCACTGTTTGGTGGTCTAGCGCCGGTGTGATTCATCACAGCTTCTTACCAAACGGGGTGAGCATTACTGCAGATGTGTACTGTGAAGAACTGAGCACAATGATGGAGAAGCTGGCGCATCTCCAACCAGCATTGGTCAATCGCTCGTCTCCGCTGCTCCTGCACGACAACGCGCGACCTCATACTGCACAGCAGACGGTCTCCAAGTTGCAAGAACTGGGGTTGGAAGCTCTCCGTCATCCGCCCTACTCACCAGACCTTGCGCCTACAGACTACTACTTTTTCCAGAATTTGGATAACTTCTTGGCGGGAAAAAAATTCAATACCCGAGAGGCAGTACAAAATGCCTTTGAAGAATTTGTTGCCTCCCGTCCAGCTGATTTCTTTAAGAAGGGCATCAATAAACTGCCACTGCGATGGCAAAGATGCATTGATTGCATGGGTGATTACTTCGATTAATACAAATAAAAACATTCATGAAAAAAATTCGTTTAAATTTTTTCATACAAAACGGCAATTTCATAGGTAAAGACCTATTATTTATGGTGTCTTTTAATTACGTAGTCGGCGAATGCGGTGACCGTAATAAGAAGCACTATTAAAAAGTCTAAAAATTAAGAATAACGAGTCTCATTTAAATACTTGTACAACAATAGTTACTAATTATTATTCTGGGGTGTAATGTAAGACAGCTGGGTAAATATGGGATAGTCCACACATTACTAGTTCTATTCATCATTTACAAAAAAAAATAAAAAAACAATCGGTGTGTTTGAACATATTAAGCAACATGTTTGTCTTAGTGATATTTTAAAGAATTGGAATATTTGCGAGTACTTTATTGAAATCTATTGCTTATTCTTTTTGCTATTTAACTATTTCGTTAGTAGAGCGGTAGCGTATTTTCACAGAAATAATGATTTTATTTAATACGGTAACATTGCAAAATAATGCAGACTGAATTTTGTTACCCAATTCTTACTAATTTACAAGTATAAATTCCAAACAAAGGTGGACTATGCATAAATTGGCCACCTTTGTAAGGCAATTTTTACCGCAATGAATTTTCCCAAAAATTCATGAAAATTCACATCAGAAATTTAGGTATAACTGTTCGAACTCGAATTCTTTACAGAAAACTATCGAGCCCATGATTGGGAGCATGACTATTTCTCGAATGCTACAGATAGATATGAGTCTTCGTCTCCATGGCAGATATGCAGCTATGGCGCCTATATTTATTAATTTATCGTATGGGAAGTAGTTACCGTAGTGTCAAAGTTGTAGAATCCGCCCAGTAGGCCTCTGACATATCTTAACGACTGTTGTCTAATGACTACAACCAGGACCGACGGCTTAAGGTGCCCTCCGAAGCACGGAGACACTCAAAAGTTAAACCACTTTGGTGATCACTCATCTATGGACTGACCGTGAGCTTAGTTGCTTTACCTCGCCGATCACTTACGGACTGGTGAGAGCATCTAGCTATTATAACTCCAGTATTTAATCGCCAATATCAGGTATTCAAATTAAATTTTACATCATTTCAACCTGTATAACAAAGCTTCAGAACTCGATTACCATATAAATATTGATGAAATATTGGTGAAATATTGATTGAGATATAAATATTGCCCTTAGGTATTAGTCGCTTAAATTAAGCTACTGGTTAAGCGCCTTCTGCGCTAGCCAACTGCTCGTTCTTTGCCTTCAATTCTTTAATTTTAATATAGCAGAACTAAATTTCAAAATAAATGATTGGTAACTTGTTATTTATTTAAGGATTTAAGAAAATATATGTGATAAAACAGACCGCACCTGACGGACTAATTAATTTTTTGTAACTCTTATACTGTATTCGACTATGTTTATGTACTGCATTTTGAGCTTGACAAGTGCAAGTGTATGTAAATACCCAAGTGCTGAATAAATTCATATTTCATATAAATATTGATTTTTATTCAAATATTTTTACTGTAAGCTTTTCCTTGTTAATATTAACATATCTACTTATTACTCGTTTAATTGTACAGGCTATAGTTTACCCTAGAAAAGCCTTGTCAAACGTGCAGTAGAGGAATGTAACTAGTGAATTGATTGTATGATACAGATCAGTCTAAACAAACAAGAACCATTAATATTATTAAAATTAAAACAACACCTGTCAGCTCTTGTTGCAACAGCGATACCAGAAATCTTATTTAAAGCCCAGTTTGTCGATACTAGATCAAATAGAAACAGCTACTGCAGATGAGATATTATCAGTAATTTTAGTTTAAAGGAAACATAAGCAACTGAACTTAGAACTCCTAAAGGCTTGTTTGTGTAATTATAGTAGTAACTTGGGTACCAAGTTCTGCAACTGTTAAGGAGTCCATATAGCTTGTTTAATTATAGCTACGGCTCCGTAGAAGCAACATGCATAATCCAAGGGTAACCAAGTAAGTAAATTGAGAAATTTTAATACGGACATTTAGAAATATAGTACATAGAAGAGAAAACTACATTTTGTCATCAAATTTTGGAAAAGCGCGTTTGCATTGTTATCAACAAATCCTGGCATGCTTGATGTCAATATCATTCTTTTAACTAAGTCAGATATTAGGTACCAAAAGAAAAACTACTTTAGTAGTAGTGCTTCAGTGCTTACCATCACGAATGACTAAAGTTGAATGCATTGAACGCTTTATTTATTACATTTACCTAAACTAACTTGCTATGTTTTGAACCAGAAAAAGATTACGCGAATTCAAACCTGAAAACCCACATGAGATATACAGGTATATCTGTTCATCTTAATAGGGTACTACGCAGTTTCCTAAGGTTCCATCATCATAGCGTGGGATCCTAAACCCAATTTTTTTTTGGAGTGTAATGTGTGCTTTAGCTTAGACCCCGTTTCTGAATTTTAGTTTAGGATTTAAGCATTCAAATCTTTATTAAAAATTAAAACATTCGATATCTATTCTTATCGTATTTTAGAGCCAGCATTTTGGATGCCCGTAATTGCAATGTTAGTTATACTAACATTACAATTACGGGCATCCAAAATCTGCAATCTTGCAACGTTAGTACCATCATTACAGCTAAATGACTCCACTGCTGGACAAGCCTCCCTCAAGAATCGTCTTGGGGGGATATTCCATAATCGCCACGCTTGGCAGGCGGGTTGGCGATCGCAGTAAGATGGTCATAGTAATCAGAAGGAAGCTGCTGCCCATCCTCTGGTAGATATTCCCTCGGGTCGACTTCTACGCCCCCCACGGGATGAGATGGGGTGATGATATTCTGATTCTGATATTTGTCGCCGTCACCACACAGCAGCGTTAGTATAATGGGAGCTTAAGATATTTACTTGAATTTGCATGCTTCATTGCTTCAATGCTGTAAAATATCCATATCTTAGTATAAAGCAAATATTTGAAAACCTTATATTTATAAAAATATCTAAACAGATAAAACCAAACTGAGAAACTCAAGCAGCTCAAACAGTATATCTTACTTCACTTTTTCAATTGAAAATTGAATTGCATAGTTTGTGATGAATTGAAACAATCTTCTGCTCTAAGCTGCTAAAAGATCTACGAAGATTTCAGACATTTATTCGCTCAAAAGTCTAGTGTGAATTCTTTTCAGTCCACATTGGGCTTACGTGTAGACGACCAGACGAGTCGTTTAAATTACTTCTAAGGCACGTACGTACGTTTGCTCACGGTGAATCCGTCGCTCTTAGCGAATGCTAAATCTTTGAATTTCCGCAAAAACAAATCACACCTTTTGAGCGCATCACATTTTACTTCTATTTCATGTTTTATAAACCCAGTTGTATTGATAGTGAGCAAAATACCATTAAAATGTGACTTGTCTACAAAATAGATAATAGAATAGAATTTTTTTTTACGATACGGCGTAACGAACAAAAAACATAGTTGCTGCTTTTGAAACGACTTCAAAAAAGAAGGATGGACTGTATTTTTTTTTAAATTTATCTTTTATATATTATCTTTTTTTGTATGCATACACCTATTTCCATGTTGGGAAATGATTTCAATAAACGCTAATTAGGCTAATTACAGATTAAGCAAAACTGCTGTTGCAAGTAGAACTACAAACAAATTAGTATTTACATTTTCTGTTGTCAGGACTAACATTACTGGTTTATTATACCGCACTAAGCTTTATCCTTATATCGCTTGATAGTTATTCTGACTTCAATAACACTAAACGTAACATTCGGTTTCTCCTGCAACAATCACAAATTCATAGCTACTCTAGCTTTATATTAATTGACCTCTGCTTCGCTAAGATCACTCATAATTCAACATAAATAGAGTATATTTTTCGGTGGTGTGCATCCATTCCTTAATACAGTCTCCTTATCGCAGGTGGCAATATAAGCAGTGAGGGTTCTGTGAAATTCCCCACTATGAGTCGCTTTCAAGATATGAACGTTTTTATTATACAGACAAGAAGTTGTGAATTCTTAAGTAAAAGCAAAATATGAATATCAAAACAGAAATAGAGAACCCTAAAACTGGTATCCCATTTTTCCCATTTACATTCGTCGCGAAAAGTACACATACATATATCCGAAACGGAAAATTATGAATTAGTGCGTTATTTTGTTTTCTAGTTTGGTCAATTTATAAGAGTGTAGCAATATAGCATGTTTCATACTTTGCATATAAATTGTATTTTAGCTTGGACATAAATATACAGATAACGCCCGAAAAGCAATTTATCAGAATTTCCGTGATTTATTTTAAAAATCTATTAGATACCGACTGGTTTAGTAAATCAGTTAAGAAGGATAAATCTGTCAGACTTCCAGTTTATCTTAAAATTGATTACAAAAAGGCTGGGAATAACTGATATAATTCCATATACTTAAGTGAAATATATGTAAAATGAGTTAATGGTTTATATGGAGCATTGTTATCTACTAAAAAAAGGTTAAGTAGTAACGTATAATTTCAAACAGAGGCGAATTATTTTAATGTAACGACGCCAGCACATCAAGCTACCCCAATCTGTCAAATTTCCTCAATTGAAAGTGAACATTATGCTTATGTGATAAAGTTGAAAATCTATAAAACTCATTTGACAAATCGGGGTAGCTGGATGTGCTGGCGTCTGTACAATCCCTTTATATACAAGGTGTCCCATAATTAGGCGAACAAAAATAAGGACTACAATTTACCCATGAAACTGAACGAATGAAAGAAAACTAGTTTGGCATACATTTGGCATACATTTCATTTTGCACCCCATCCATAATGCGTTAAATGTTTTATAACAAAAAGTTATTCGATGTCGTGTAGGGAGTTTCGGGAGTTACGCTTTTTTGTGTGTATTTTGATTGATCATGTTCTAAACGTTATGTTATGTTACACGTAGTATTACTTTATTATTTATTTTAAATAATTTAAATTCAATAATACCACAAAAAATAAATATCAACGCTGTCGAACATAAAATATTTTCTTAAATCACTTGACGATGAGGTTATAAGTTTGACGTTTGTTGGCAGTTAAGCAGAACCGGGTTTAGAAACAAGGACTGTAATTGATTCCCAATTATATATCAATGAATAAATGTGAGTAGGAAATATTGTTGCCCAGGCACAAACGTGAGGACGCTTCCTTTACGATAGGTTACGGTTTCGGAGGTTTCTTTTACGTGGTCTTTTGTATTAGGTATATTCCGAAAAGGTGTTTAAACAAAAATGTTGATGAAGATACATTCTTTATTTTTGGTTTGCACGTATGTAGATATTCTGCTATCTTCGTGGCATCTGGTGTTACCACAGGGGAAGTATTCAATCTGTTTCATCAATGGAAAAAAAGAAAATTTTTCAGTATCAGCCCGAAGTCTGGGAGTTGGCGGTATAATTCGTCTCTCGGAGAGCACGTAAGGCCGTCGATCCTGTACCTGAACCCTTTTCAGTCGTGTCGCTAGTCGTCCCATCGGATCATGAGAGTGATGGAATAGATAGTGCCCTTGTGTTTGCGCAGACACTTTTGCACTATAATATGTCCCGCGCAGACTAGTCTCCATTGAAACTGGCCGCCGTAGTTGAAATTCGGCCGGGTGGGCATTATTATTCCAAGAAAGCTTGTACCAATCAATTTTATTTATTATTTTACCAAACGTTGACATGAAAGTTGATGTGAATATCGGTATAGTACACGGCAGACTGCCAACCAATTTCCCGAGCTCGCTGCGACCGCTAGTATATTTTATACTTGCACGATTCCAAGGAATATTTTCGAGGATCATAAATTGTTTTCCGCTTGACGTACAGAAGTCGTCTGACTAGTAGTCATGTTTTCGTAAACGCCTTCCAGAATACACCTCTTGTTCTTTTTTCTTTATTGTAAGGGCTGTAGTTACCCTCGTGTCAGAGTTCCTCAAGCAGCCCGCCCAACGACTGTTGTCCAACGACAACGACCGCGACCGAGAAATGCATTTACCCTCTGTGAACTCGGAGTATGGATAAGCTCAGAAATTAATTCACCCAATATAACACCTCCCGTGATAAGTCTCTATATATTTATTTATTTATTTAAAACTTTAGCACAAATAATATTGTACATAGGCGGACTTAATGCCATAGGCATTATCTACCAGTCAACCTTTGGGTGGTGCAGAAACGCTAAGGTGGGTGCACTAAAATTGTCAAATATAAATTTAATAGATTCTTATTGTGGTTTAATTATATAAATAAACACTAGATATAACATAATAATACATACTATTTCTACATATATACATGCTATATAAGTACTTACATACATTAGTTTACCTGTATACATAAATACAATATATACCCACACAATATATAATACCTATACATGCGGACATATTGATTTTCCTATTGATTAGCTGATACTGGACGTTGCTTATCAGTGATGTGGTCACGAATCTTCTTTTTAAACGTATAGCGACTTTTAGCTATCCTGATTTCGGGTGGTAGCGCGTTCCAGAGCAGAATGGATTGGACGAAGAAAGATTTATGAAGGAAGTCAGTTCGATGAGGAGGACATTGTAGAAGACGATTATGAGATGAGCGAAGAGTTCTATTATGGTTAGTATATAAATATTGAAAATGATGGGTCAAATAAGAAGGCGAGGAAAATCAAGCCGCCGATTAGGTCTCCGACACAGCTTAACGATTGTTGCAAAATCGGTACAGCCGGGACCGTCAGCTTAACGTGCCCTCCGAAGCATGGAGGCATTCAGAAATTAAACCACTTTGGCGGTCACCCATGTATGGACTGACCGCGAGCCTAGTTGCTTAACCTCGCCGATCACTTACGGACCGGTGAAAGCATCTGCTATGAGATAGGGCCTTTATAGGGTGAACAGTAATTAGTAACCGATACATAAAAACGTAATTATACTCATGCGTCATGATAACATAATAATCTAACAAGCTTTTCCTCGTGTATCTTTAGGAAAGGTTTGTTATTATAATTATGAGTGACGTGGTTATTAGGAAAATATGTAACTTTTATTCATGTTAATATTGCACGAACCGGCATCATTTCAGGAATAATTTGCACAAAGTAGTCACATGACAGGTAAGTGAGTCCATACTATAATTATTCTCTAAGAACAACATAAAGGAAGGAAATGATATTGGAAAATAATTCGGTTTTCTAGCAGGAAATGCCTTCAAAATTATTTTTATATTTAACATTAGATCTCCCCTTTATTTTGTTTCATATTGATTATTATAAAATTAATATATATATGAATAAAAAAATAATATATATATATATATATATATATATATATATATATATATATATATATATATATATATATATATATATATATATATATATATATATATATGGCCTTTGCGTCTGTTACAGACAATTTACGGCGCATTGTCTGAGAGACATTTCTTATGGTGGCTAAACAAACCGATGGGAGAGCGACATAGTCTGCCGCAGGCATGGCTGTTGATGCCGAGCCGCTTTCATGTCGCTTCTTATCAGCAAGTACTCCGAACCAGGCTTCATCACAGATCTTACGACCCTCCACTACACGTTTGCGCCATTCAACTCTATTTTCAGCGAGCTTTTCCCAGCTACAGTGGTCAATTTTAAAAGCGGCCATATCCCGCTTGGTGCAGTCTTTAAAGCGAAGCAGAGGTCTCCCAACATCTCGCTTCGCATTAGCTACCGCACCCAACAAAACACACATATATATAAAAGATGTAAAAATTGAAGCTCATCATGCATTCAGGTTTTATGCTCTTGCCCACCGGTGGTCAGGGAGACTGAGTGAGAAACCACATCATGACTCGTGCCGGTCCCATAATTGCCGCCTTCTGTATCCGGTGATCCAGAGAGAGCTTCTTCAGATATTGTTCTTTGCTACGATACCACTTACCGAGACGACTATCGGGACAATATTGTTGAGTTCACATCCATCACCGTAGTAAGCTCGTGAATCAAGTCTCAAGTATTGTGACAACTTCTCGTTCTCGGCTCTTACGAGGTCATCAGCAAATGAACCAGTGCTATCAACACAAACAACAGTGTATGATTATTATGAATTTGTACCAACAAATCCTCAAGGCCACGGTCTTAACGCCGAAAGTCAATTTCGCAAAATGATATCGTGAAAAATTTGGTCACTTTAGCATACAAAATGGGTGACAAAAAGTTATGTAGTTATTGAACAGTATTTTTGTCTCCTTATTATTGCATATTGACGCCATATGTTTATATATGTCAAAAGATCAAAGCAAAACTTATAATTGTATCCTTAAGTAAAACAAGGAAGTCCAATAATATAAGAAATAGGGTTGCCACGAGTGAAGACAGAATTTATTCCAAAATAATTTATATTAAAAATCTAACTCATTAAGACGAACTCATAAAATGTCACATTTTTAACAAAGACGATAATGTATGACTATCATATATGTATATATTTGCCCCGTTTGAGAATCGAACCCAAAACAAGAGGGTAACGCCGTGCTACTAGCGAGGCGACTACCTTAACCACTGCGCCCACTGCGCCCCTCGTGCAATCATTTTTCTTAAGTTACCGCTTTTTTTAATACAATTATATCTTTACGTATGAGCAGTCTTTATGTTAAATGCCTTTTACAGTTAGGGTAATAGGCTTTTGTAAATCATGATAGCCAAATTACCTCCACTGCTGGACAAAAGCCTCCCCAAGAAATTTGGGGATAATATGCCATGTTAACAGACTGGTCACAAAAAAACGCTGCTGCCCGTCCTCTGGAACGTATTCCTTCAGGACGATTTCTATACCACCCACGGGACGAGATGGGGTGATGATATTCTTCGCCGTCGCGGCACATCGACATAGATGTTGCACATAGCTTCTAATAATAACGTTTATGTTCCAGTATAAGCTCATTTAATCTCATTAGCGAGATACACTTACGCTCCTTCAAGATTCTTTATGATTAATTATAGTGACAAAGTGGCAATAATTGTCTCCTTGTCATTGTCACTTTCATAACTTTCATCCCTAGCCGTGTACCATTTCTTGCTAGCTACTTAATAAAGTAAGTTTACACCAGGCGTGGAATAATCCCACGTGAGTTACAGCGTCGGGTTGCAGCTCATTAATTTGGACGCCACACCGCCTCTGGCCTCGGGATTTGTACAATGACTATTGTTTATGCTACCGTTGGCTTAGGTAATTATAGATTTGGTATTATTGTTCAGTTTACCACTTAGAATCATGATGACTATGTAAGGGTCGAGGAATGGTAGTATTATATGCATTATAATTATTATCACAAGGTTCTGTAACAATAGGATAACACACGCAATCTTATATAACAGAATAGAAATGCTTCCAATCTTAAATGGTTTTGATTATTGCTTCCCTAACTGAGTAATTAAAAACAGGGAGAGGACTTGTATGGCATGTTTTTATTTACTAGTTCAAAATAATGCGATTCTATCAGAAAGGTCTTTATCGGGGCATTGTAAAGAGTTCTTTTATATTTAAACTAGTAAAAAATAGAATAATAATAAAAATTGGGTGAGTGTTAAGTGTAAAAAATATTAGCTAGTGATACTGCCGCTCAATATCCATACTAAGCCGATTTGATTGTGTACTTTTCCCTTTGACTGTACCTCCAACAGGCCCAAAGCAAATCCACGCGATATGTGCGAATTAAACAGTTTGTAATCTATCACATTTATATAACAGCTATAGAGGCGCTCATGGCCAGATGCTCTCACCGGTCATTAAGTGATTGGCGAGGTTAAGCAACTAGGCTCACGGCCAATCCATAGATGGGAGACCGCCAAAGTGGTTTCATTTCTGAGCGTCGCTGTGCTTCGGAGGGCACGTTAACCTGTCGGTCCCGGTTGTAGCCATTAGGCAACAATCGTTAGCCATGTCAGAGGCCTATTGGCGGCTTGAACAACTGACACTAGGGTAATCACTGCCCATACGATAAGTAAGTTAGTAAGTAACAGCTATCAAACACAGTGTAATCTATACATATAATAAAATCGTAGGAAAGTCTAAACTGTACATTGAATATTTTTTAAAAAGGATACTTGGGGCGTGATCTACAATCGATATAGAAGCTAAAAATATAGTTTTAGGAATTTTTGTCTGTGTGTCTGTTTGTCTATGTGTCTGTTTGTCTGTATGTATGTCCGGGGTAAAATTAAAAAGTACTGCATGGCTTTACTTCAAATTTTGCATGAATATTAGCAAGAGGTCGGGTCAACATATAGGCTACATATTATTACGCTATCACCTACGGGGGAGGAGCTGTGATAATTTATAAAATTTAACGTGGGTAAAACCGCGGAGCACAGCTAGTAGAAGAATATAACACCAGAGTTAGCAAAATGACATATACCATTACAGCTGGATATAAACTTGTTCCAGTTGCAACCACAACGCCGCCGCTACACTGCTACCGCATCACTCTAGTTAACGAAGCGTGGTATGCCCGCTGGCAAGACGGATAGACAAGGAGCGAGTTAAATTCTTTTACTTAATTAACTGTTGCTAATATCGGGCATTCTTTTTATTTTGTTTTGAAATCGGACGGATTTTACTTACCCTTAAATAGTCCCACTATAAAGTACGAAAGCAATTTATATACCGATTTAAGCTGCTTTCCAGGTGGCGTTTATGTATGTTTGACGTGACATTTAGTTAGTGCATCAATATTATAGATACCAGGTTAATGAGTATATAAAGATTATTATAAGATATTAACACCGCGGTCTTACGAAGGCCCAAACGGCTATTAATTTCATTTTATTTTGACTAGGTGCCTATTATAAAAGCAAAATTTTGTGAGTATGGATGTTTGTTACTCTGTCATTCAAAAACTACCGAGCAAAATTTGATAAAACTTTGTAATTATATAGTTTATATATCGAATAAAACCGTGGGGCCCACTTTAGTCTAGTTTTTGACGAATACTACCCAACCGTTTTATTTTTGTAGATATATTTGTAGAAGTTATATACCGTCCAAAATTTAAAAACATCAAAATTTCAAACAACTTAAAATTAAAATCTATCTTCTTGAAACGGAAATAAAACTAAAAACGTTTAGGCATAAGTAGGTATCCTACTTTTTCATGAAAATATATAATTTATATAGTTTTGTAGGCGGAAATAAGGGAATACACACCACCTCTACATATAACCTCTTTTTTTTGGTGTTGTTTTATGTTTCCACACATATTATGTGCACAAAAAAGAGGTTTCGTTTGTGAAGAGCTAGCCAATTTCTGCAGCATGGGATGGGTACTTCTTAACAACATAAAAATTTGCTGTTAAAAGACCATTACTGCCGAGATTATCTTCCTATTTGTTTTATGATCCGTTGTTTATTTTAAAAGGTAGGAAAAAGCAAAGAAAAATTGGTTGCATTTGATTCGGTGACCGCACTTCGTCATCATCATATATCACAACTATTATATTTTCACGTAAATTAACATAATACAATTTAAGTTTTTGGAGAGTGAAATCTATGCAAGATCATTATTCCAGTCGCACCAGCCAACAAATAAGGTAAATAACAAGAAATGTTTTAAAAGTACAGACGCCAGCACATCAAGCTACCCCAATCTGTCAAATTTCCCCAATTGAAAGTGGACCTAATGCCTTTGTGATAAAGTTGAAAATCTATAAAAGAAATTTGACAGATGGGTATGCTGGCCTCTGTACTTCGAGAGCTTTTTTAAAGGACTGAATTTCACAGTGTCATTAATGGTAGAAAGCTCATTACCCAATAGTTTGAAAAACTAATAGGTTGAATTAGAGTTTCTATTAAGCTCAAAAGGTCGTTCAGTTTTGCTGGTACCTAAAACTCCCAAAAAAAACAAAAGAATATCGCTATTATCGTACGAATAAACATAAAAACATAACGGCGCCAGAGATTAAATTAACCGAATTGAAGACACGTACAAGTTTTTCTCATTCAATTTGTATGACATTCGGCGTTGAGATGTCGGCAATCTGTATAATGAAATTGTGCTCAGCGCGAGCTGACGACGAAATAATAATGGCTATATGTGAGTGAAAATATGCTATATTTCCAAGCTGACAATTTTGAAGCTTTGTATGTCTTGATCATTTGGTACGTTTTATCAACTTTTTACTTTTATGGTAGCCTCCTATGACGCCAGCACATCAAGCTACATCAGATAGATGTAGCTTGATGTGCTGGCGTCATCAATTGGGGAAATTTGACAGATGTCAAATTTCCCCAATTGAAAGTGAACCTTATACTTTTGTGATAAAGTTGAAAATCTATAAAAGAAATTTGACAGATTGGGGTAGCTTGATGTGCTGGCCTGTCCTACTGCAAACCCATTTATTTATTTGGGACTAATTTCACTGTCACGTCTATCACTGCAACTGAACTGACTTCCCGGGCCCCAAAATCGAAATAAAAGTTAAGCATCAGGCGACGGGCTTCAAAGAACATAAAAAATATATATTGTTTAATATTTCTGAATGATTTATTGTATATTACTGAACTTAAAATTATTATTGCCGTTACAGTGTTTAATTACATTTACGATAATGTATTGAATAAAATAATCATGTTTTAGGTATTTTACTTAATACATTATTGTAAGTATAATGTCAGAATAGTGAACTATTTATGCAGCTGACTAAAGTAGTAACACAGCCAATATTTGGCAATGTAGGTACATGTTTGTGATAGATAAGCTAGCCATCAATGTTTCCATAGCAAAGTGCTACCATAGAATAAAGATTGTGAATTCTTATACAAACATCTGGAATAATATCTGCTATCTCCAGATAAACACAGGTTGTTCGTAAGAACACGATAATACAAGGACCGGCTACTATCACAGTAGCAATGCACCCACACCCTTCTTCCAGTTAAGAATATATGGCTAAGATAACTACGGGTAAAACTACGAGTAGTTCTAAAGATGAACAACGTTTACAAGGCTGCACTGCACTTGTGACATTCGAATAATTTTATTGTTCTATAGGGAGATAATTTAATTGCTCTCGTCAATTCTATTACAGTCTATATAATGAGGAACTAAAATAGGAAATAACTACAGTAATAAAGAATAATATGAACTTCATATTATGAAAAAGGCTACAAAAAAATCTAAAAAAAATCACTTCAAAAAAATTTATGGGTGCATTTTTTCTAGTAAAAAATAATATTGTTTTATTTCATCTAAGTCACTTATTGAGACTTAGGTAACTGAAACTAGTTCTTAAATTGACTAACGTTCACAATACTGTACGATGACAATAATTTGTTGATGGTGTCAAAAAAGAAGTTTAATTCCTTTTATTATTCCTGTCAATTCTTTAACATTGTGGATAACGAAGATAAGGAAAGAGCTACAGGAAAAAAAAGGAAGCGTATCACGTTATGGAATAGGGTAACGATGCAAGAAAAATACTACAGATTTTTTTTTAATGCCGTATTAAACTTTTAAATAAACTGGGAGTACCAATAAAACTACTTGTATTAATAGAGAGTACCGTATCTGAAATTGTAGACAAAATATACCTACGTGCTATAGTGGGACAAGGATATTTATGAAAGTGACTGACAGTTATGGGAGGGCGACACTGTGACGGCAAGGGTTGCTTTTAAGAAAATTTCCCTAATATTATGGGAAAATTTAAACATGGCAATAGACTGTATCCATTGTATTTTGTATCAGTTGTGTACATTTGACGGGCCAGGTGGCATAAAACCAACTGTTTTATTTTATTCCCACCCAGGATAGATATTTGTGTGCAAGAACACGTCTGTTTGTCCTGTGTCTGGGTGTTTATCTATATACGTATGTATTTACAAAAGTAGTATATGTAGTATATCAGCTATCTGATTTCCATAGTACAGACGCCAGCACATCAAGCTACCCCAATCCCCAAAATTTCCCCAGTTGAAAGAAATTTGACAGATTGGGGTAGATGGATGTGATGGCGTCTGTACAAGCTTTACTTAGTTTGGGATCAGGTGACCGTGTGTAAATAGTGTCCCAGGAATATCTTATAATTTGTTTCCGAGTCATGGATGTTTTCTATGTATATTATTATTTATCTATCTATATAAGTATGTATATCGTCGCCTGGTACCCAGAGTACAAGCTTTGCTTAGTTTGGGGCTAGAATGATCTGTGTGACATATATAATTTGACAGCACAAACGAAGAAAATAGTCATTTTTATTTGAATAAATAAATTTATTTCTAAATTAATATTTCATTCACATTACTTAATACTATATTAATGTAAAAAAATAATTGAAAAATTAATACACGTGTGCGACTTAAATCAAGAATGGTAACATTTACCTATCGAGGCAGCAACTCGCTCGTTACTTTTTCAAGTGGAATTATCGGGCCTACACTGTGTTTTTTTTTCATGAACATCTCTTTAACCATTAAGACTATTTCCCTGACACCACTATTTATCACTTTTGGCATATTGTTAGTCTTTTAAACCAAATAATACAATAATAAACGTAGGAACAGCAGTCAGCAAAGCAAGCTGTGGCAGAACTGTCAAAGAGACACTTTACAAGATGGCGGTGTTAGTTCCACTGTCAGCCACGTTCATAAAGATCCTTGCCGCACTAAATGGGTATTTGGATTAAATCAGCGCCGGGTATAGACAATTTTCGTCAGTTTTAGTTCGAAAAAGTAATCTTGCAAAAGGAATAAGAAGTTTTTTTATGTGAAATGTAACTTAAATATCCTCAGGGACATATAAGCCTAAATTTTGTTTGAAGTAGATTTCTGTCGACACACTGTGAATTTATCTTTATTGACTGCCCTGTGGCGCAGTGGTTCAGTTAGTCGCCTAGCTACCTCGTTATCCTCGACTTCCAGGTTTCATTTCCGATTACGATAGCTATATAGGTGTTTATTTTAAGAATAGGTGAGCTTTCTGTTCACGAATTGAATATTTTTAAAGTCCCACATAATTAGCATTGAAAATCGTCGAAAAGAGTAATAAATCTATCTAGCTTTCAATCATCAGCCACAATCTCAAATTCACAGTCCGAAGAATCGTCAGCTTCACCAGGGTCGAGCTCGAACTCGAAAGTTAAGTTTTTAGGCTACAAGAAATGTAAATTTTATCGAATGATTAGACGTCGCAGATGATAAGTGTTTAGAGTGACAAAATCCATTCCACTTTTTCCATCCTTTTCACCAGTCGCGAGGGTGTAAATAATTTACTAGTTGCCAAATTATTTTATTGGCCACTTCTAACTTGGTATTCAGAGAAGATTGCCATTATTTCACATGCAGTTTCTTTGCATAATGTGTGTGTGGGTTTAGCTATCTTAGTGTTTTATTCAAAACCAATTAATAGTAAATAAAAAATAGCATTCAATTCACAATCTGCGGGTAGGGTGCCAAAAAGCTGGCAACATTATCTCAATTTATAGCCAAGCTGATACGCTGGTCAAGATACACCCCACCTCTTGGGTCACCTGCAGTTTCAATAAGGCGTCGATCTTTACAAATTTTCGTGTTTCTGAACTTCAGGGGCCCATATTCAAAATATAAACGCTCATTCTCTAATTATATAAATGTTAAATCTGAATAACTATTTGAAGCAAATATGTAGAAGACGTCAACAAAGAAGAAATTTTGCGACGTAGCCAGATTACGGGGTTTAAAGGAAGTCCATGCGGGTCGCTAGTTTCGATAAAAAGGTATACATTTTAAATCAGACTCATTCCATTTTCCTTCCAAATCTATGTTTACAATGGCAACGAATAAACATGAAACAATCAGAACAATCCTCATATTTATTTAGAATCTTTCCTGGCTTGTCAATTTAGCTAAAAGCTATCCCCGATTCATACCTTTTGTGATTCACAAAAATACCATTCCCCACCCCACGGGGAAATTTCACAAAGATCCTTCATTATTTACTCATGTTCGTTAACCATCAGTGCAGTGTGTCCGAAATACGACCGCTGTGACTGCCTGCAACATAGAACCTGAAAATCGATAGAATGGTTATGTGAACCCTTCGATATCATAAGCCTTTAGATTCGTACACTTCATGTTATTATTCTCAATGTTGTGAGTAGCAACATTTTGTACAGCTTTTATTTGTATGAATTCTTTTTGCTCCAATTACTTCTATGTATCGTCGTGAAGTAAAAAAAGTATCAGTCAAGAGCGAGTCGAAATTGCACATCGAAGTTTTCTTAACCTCCTTTAAATGTATAAAATGTTAGTTCTTCCATCACACTAATATTATAACGGCGAAAGTTTGTGAGTGTGTATGTTTGTTACTTGTTCACGTCTAAACGGCTGGAGCGATTTAAATAAAATTTGGTATGGAGTTAGCTGACACCCTGGATTAACACATAAGTAGGCTATAATTTATAAAGTTTACCGCGGGTGAAACCGCAGAGCACAGCTAGTTATTCATAAATAAGATATCTTTTTTTGAAATATACTTTACAATTAGTTAAGGAAGCTTTTGTTGCTTCTCTGGACAATAAAGGAAAGCTGGGGCTTAAGCCGTCTTGGAAATAAGACAAAAAATTAAGTTAGGCGCACCTGGGGGCACCCCCTTTCGTGTTCGAGCCGCAGCTCAGAGTAGATATTGATTTGAAATTAGATAAGAGTGTTTTTTTAGGGCATCTTGTACAACGGTCCTGCTACGTTAATATGCGAAGATAATTATACGATTAGAAAATTATTAGATAAGTATTTAAATGTGTTTGTGGAGAGTTTTCGATAAGATTAATTGAAATTTTACCTTGAATTTGTTTCAGGTTTGAGCTAAAATATTTTTTTTCCTTATAGATATTCCCTCGGATCTACTCCTAGACCTCTCATGGGACGGGGGGCGGGGGAGTGGCAATATTCTATGCCGTCAGCCACACAGCGACACTAATGATAGTTAGGTTTTAATTTATTATAAGCCTACCTACCTATAACCTATTTCACTCTCTAATATAAATCCTACCACATACCACCTATATACAATACAATATCTTCTTCATATCTTCACAGGTTTCCTAAACTCCTTTTTGTATATGACATTTGTTCAATAATAACTATATAATATCACTTCTACCGAATCATATTTCTGTGGTCTGTGACAACAATTGAGGCGAGTCCGTCGATACGCGGATCTCAAGGGAAATTACCTCTTCCTTGCTTCGTCGTTGGAACATCGTAGACCAACACACGTTGTTAAAACCAAATTGTGGCGCTGAATTTTATGAGCGTGTATACCTACGTGTTTTGTTGTAAAACACTTTTGCACCATTTTTGA
This sequence comes from Pseudoips prasinana, assembly GCA_951640165.1. Taxonomy (NCBI): domain Eukaryota; kingdom Metazoa; phylum Arthropoda; class Insecta; order Lepidoptera; family Nolidae; genus Pseudoips; species Pseudoips prasinana. Next base: position 20,611,701 of record OX621245.1, read on the forward strand.
TTGCAGCTAAATTCATGAATACATATTAGATACGAAATGTTTATCGGTTCTTTTATAAGCGAATTTTGGTAGTATGTGTAACTGAGCTTGATTGATAGCATTATGAATGATGATTTTGGGATATCCTACTTTTTAGTAGGTAGGTAATAGCCTCTCTATGAATGCTAGGTACGGGGACGGGGAGACGAAATTTTCCGGATTTCAATGAATTTATTCCGGTTGAACTCGTCGAACTGTTTCTAGAAAAACAAAACCGATTGATAATACCTACATCCTCCGGAAGGGTGTTAGCAAGGGAATCCTAAATTTGATCTGCCAGCGTGTATCGTTCGTAGCTTAAAGCAGAGCGCCTACCCCGGATTGGTAGATGGTGCAGGTTCGAGACCCGCCGGACGATTAAATTTATGATTTCTTATTTTTTAGATCTTATGACAAAATGTAATGAATGGAAAGCAAAAATCTCATCTCAAATCTGGCAAACCACAAACTATTATTATATCAGTTGCCATGTATGCATGGTATGTTTATAGAAAGATAGTCACACATCGATGTATGGAAGTACCTATATTCTCATTAAGCGTCATACATTTGATCTACCATTATGTAGCGTTCGTAGCCTAAGGGCAGAACGCTTACCTTGGCTTTTTGAGGGTACTGGTTCTGACCCGACCTGACGACTTTCCAGTTCTTAAACTTAAGCGTCCAATCTTCAATTAGACGAGATACCTGCCTTTTCACTGTTTAATTTAGAGAAACATCCGTTAAAACAACCTACACTCTCATGCATCTTCCCGGCAATAGCCCTCCGGCGCGGGTACTTAGTTTGTAGTTTTATATTGTTCGATGACTCGAGCACACACTCGCCACTATTGTGCGGTGAAGCTGTGAAAGTCTCCTGGGCTAACTAAACGTCATGCATAAAAACGCTGAAACTGGACTTCCAGAAATAATATTCAAAATTCTGTTGTCGCTTCCAAGAACCCTTCGCACCAGCGACGCCAATTTGGCAGCACGTGTGGCGTAGCGGCTAAGTCCCGGGTTCTATTCCCGCGCCGGACAACTATTTGTGTGACCCATAAATAGATGTACGGAGTCTGGATGTAATTTGAGTCCGTGTATTATATGTTTGTAAAGTACCCCGCGACACAGGGATTAGGTTCCCTAGTGCGGGCGTTGTCTTTATTTATATAAAAAATATATAGATAATATTCCACAGATAAAGTTAACTCAGCCTACCCGTCTGGGAAACAGGCGTGAGTCCATGTACGTATGTATGTAAAGTTAACATTTTAATAGCTTTAGTCTGGCACAAAAGTTATTATTCGTATCATAAATCATTCAATCAATGGCCAATGCTATTTGGTTATACAATGTTAAACAAACCATTTGTGTCTCTAAAATACAACATCTATAAATATTCAACCAATAACCATCAAATATATTTACACGTGCATACCCATAAAACGGATTTAACGAAATATGAACAGTGAGCTTAACACGGACATAGCATAACACAACGGCCAACATAATCCACAACACAACTAAATCTAAATGAATAGCCAGACAACTATGCCTGCACCAAACTAATAAATATTTCCAAATGTGAGAGTGAAAATCCACCGTACAAAATTGGAGCTAATTTTCCGGATTTCAATGAATATATTCCGGTTGAACTCGTAGGACGTTGTAAAAAATGCAGGCAATCGCAATCCCGGTTTATCCAAACGCAAATAAATCTGTCAATTTCACTCAGCCACCCTTCTTCTATATACACTATGGCAGACGTTGCTTGGACTATATTCTTGTTGTCATTCGTTATGGTTGAGGATGTAGGAGATAGTGGACATGATATCAAGATAGGATACATCAATATTGATGTATCCTATCTAGTATCAGCATAAAACAATTAAAATGATTCATTTATTTATTCAAATTTTAGTATAATGGGCGGCCGGCCGGTTAGCGTGGTGGGTGAATGCTTGCTTTGGTTCAACCTACGGTTGTCTGTAAAAGATGGTTACTTTAGCGATAACTCCGCCGTTTATAACTTATAATCTAAGTTAATTAATATTATCCTACTAATATTACTAATATAGTTTGTATGTATGGGTGGATGTTTGTTACTCTTTCACGTAAAAACTACCGAATGGATTTTAATGAAACTTTACAATAATATAGCTTATACATCAGAATAACACATAGGCTACAATTTATAAAGATATTGAGTGAATTGTCCAAAATATGACGAAGTGTCAGAAAAAAATCTACGATCTGCGAACTATTCCAGCTCGCACGGCCAAAACCGCTAGAGGTACACATTCTACTAATAAATAAGAAAATTATAAATGCGACAGTCAGTGAGTATAGATGTATGGATGTACATATGTTTATTACTATTTTACGCCAAAACTACTTTAACGCGGGTGAAACAACGGGGCCTAGCTAGTGATATTATATTTTTATTAGGTGCAATAAAGTAAAATATTCACTTATTTACTCTACACACTTAATGAGCACGGCTCAAATTACCTATTAAATCCAAGTTCAAGTATCAACGTAGAGGTTCCACAAGAAGTCGATTCTTGCCGCCTTATTAAATAAATAAAATAAAAAAGGTTTTTAATCACGTAGACTTTAAAAATGCGCTTGTAAATAGTCAGAACATGTTCGCAGTAATATATAATTAATTTATAATTATTTCTAGGTACATATAGATACTTAGGTACACGGATTGTAGGAAATAATTTACTATAAGATTTATTTTATAACAGTAACGATATTTAGCTAACTAAAATTAAGTTATTGTCAAGGATCATGTGTAGGTTTAACTATCTAAATTTTAGCTATATTTTTACTACATATTGTCTGTTAGTTATTGATTTCTCAAATATGTTTATTATCGCCTTAAACCCATATTTCTTTACCAATACCAATACTTCCATTTTTTGTTGCATCTGCAATCTGCAAAATCATCGTTTCCCCGCCCACCCTATTATTAGAAGACAGAAAGAAAATACGCTCACGACAACAACACAACATACGGACGAATCAGCATTTCCAATAGACAGCCCCTTACAATCGGAATCGAACCCATTGAACCGTCGGTGCTCTGAAATGAACCGATCGAACGCAGTTTTGTTTACTCGGTTCACTTGATGCAATACGTCTCTTGCAAGGCTTAGATTATGTAGGAACTTGTATTGGAGGGTTAATTGAAGTCGATTGCAGACTGCGCTTGTTATACTGTTAAGTCGCTTAATCCTTATTGTATTAGAAAATGATTAATATGTTCAGTTGTTATATTACTTACAAAAATAAACGAGGACGTTGAATCTTTATAATTATTTGTTACTAGCTGTGCCCCACGGTTTCACCCGCCTTAAACTTTATAAATTTGAGCCTATGTGTTATTCTGATGTTATAAGCTATATTATTTGTAAAGTTTCATTAAAATCCATTAGGTAGTTTTTACGTGAAAGAGTAACAAACATCCATCCATACTTACAAAGTTTAGCATTTATAATATTAGTAAGATTAATAATAATAATGTCTCAATAGATATTAGCCATCTGCGAACAGGTGTGTGCGCAAACACAGGAACACTTTCTATTCTATATCACTCCCATGATCCGATGGGACGCCTTGCGACACGACTGGGGAGAGGTCAGGTACAGGACCGACGGCTTTACGTGCTCTTTGAGGCACAGAGGTATAACACCGCCAACTCCCAGACTTCGGGCTGATGCTGAGATTTTTTTATCCCAAAATCACTTTCGACCTGACCTGGGATTTAAACCCAGTACCTCGTTATCTGCGGGTTAACACGGCACCGCTAGAACAACGAGGCAGATTTGTTATTAATAAAATCGGTTTTAAGTCATAGGGCATTTTGAGCCTGTAGATTGGGTTTAAAATGTGTTGTTTCAAAGAGACAATAGCATGGAGCTCTGCATAAACTTTTATTTTGTAAATGCATACTTATATAGATAATTACATCCAGGCTCAGGACAAACAAACATGTTCATGCATACAAATACAATAAATACAGTAAGTTACATTAAATAACGCACATCCTGAAAATAGTTTGTTCAGAATCGTTTACTGAATCGATTTATATCATTTTTAATATAGGTAATTTTTTATTCCAAAAATAATGCAACTGCATAAATTATTGTCACATTAACCCTGTACAGTCAAAACAAATTGAAATGGACCGTAAGTCAAAGTAATAAGACTTTTAAATTCGCTGTTTTATTAGTATTCATACAAATTCCATCATTTAATACAAGATAATGTTAATAAACTTTATTCCAAGAAACTAATTTAGTGAATAACATTGCATATATATGTTAAATTAAAAATTCAGTGTAGGTATGTATTATGATTACAACATAATATTATTCTAATTGGGGTGTTTGAGGGTGTGCGTTAATTACGTTACATTTTGTATATGTCCTGGGTGGGAATCGAACCCACGACCTGTGGCGTGAAAGGCAAGTATTTACCAACCACGTCAACCGGCCCGCCAAAAAAAGTATGTTTATCAGTTGTCTCGTAGCCATAGTACATGCTTCACTTAATTTGGCATAACTATAACATTGCCTGTGTTAGGAAACCCCGCTCTTTCACATGCTGGTAATTCCTTACAGATTAAGTAGCGTAAGTTTCAAGATAAGTACGTTAGTTGTCCCTAGATATTCGTTCACTTATAAATAGAAATTAAACAGAAACTCATCCATGAAATCACAAATCGCAGATCGTATTAAGACCACAACTTACACCACAATTATCTCTCAGTGCTGTCCAAATAAATATGCCAGACAAATAATCTCAACAACATAATTTAATAAAAAGCAGCTCAATAAATTTTAACGGTAACAGGACATTATAGTAACAACATCATTCTTATTACGTATGCATTAACTTATCGTGTTTACCAACAAAGATTTATTGAGGTAAAACGATATTATCATAATGGTATTGAATATGAAAGCCAATTGGGAATGGTATCCAAATTTATATGAGTTTTTCCAACGATTGTCCGGATTCCTGATGTTACCGATTGCTCTCCTATTTCCTGTATCGATATTTTATTGCATGCAATATTTCTATGAGATGACTCGAATGGTTCCCCCGATTGGATGAGCAATCCAGTTGCGAATACATATCTGTATCAATTTGATTGGTTCGATGTTGTGTTGCTTTTAACAAGATTTTTTAGAGCGAAGTGGAGAAACGTTGTAGTTTGAATGTTATTCTGGATGTGAAATAACACTCTTTCTTATATTTGAATGTACGTGTGGCGCAGCGGTTTGTGGTTCGATCTCCGCGCAGGACAATTATTTGTGTGACCCATAAGTAATTGTTCTGAGTCTGCATTGTGTCCGTCAATTATAATGTTTGTAAAGTACCCGGCGACACAGAATCTCATTTACATTAAATTAAAAAAAGAAACAAAGGTAATTAAAAAAAAAATGATTAAAAATTATATTTTATCTTCTGAGTTATACCGAAGTATAAAGCCTACTGAAGCTCGATAGAGCAGCGTACGTATACTTTATTTATCTGCAGTTGAACTGCAGACAAATAAAGTTAAAACTTCGGTCTGGAGAAGAGGTAATATTGAGATTAATCAGTCAAGAATATTTTAATTAAGAACCTGGATTCAGGAAGCAGGTGGTGTTCTCACTCTCACTGAACAATATTTTTGCCCAATGGCTGTTCTTTTTATGAGCTATATATATATATAGGTCCTGGTCACAGCCTACAGCTTCACAATTCTTCAGGCTATTTCGGTTAATTTAGTTTTCCTGCGCAGTTTTATATTTCTAATTCAATATTGCAGTGAAACATTGCCGAGATGTTCATTTAACTTTCCAGAAACAAGAACGAGAATTCATTGTAAAAGGAAAAAGTCAACAAAACACAGAAAAACATAGACACAAAATAAACAAATAAACCTTATATCTAAGATCATTCAAGTTCGTGCAGCTATACAATAATCCTTTACATACAAAGTAGGAATCAGCCTTTTTCCCTTTTTACGCGAGTTAGCGGAATAATGCAAACTTTTCCGTATTCCGAAAAAGTTTACGTTTTCGTGCAAAATTTATAGGCAATAAAGAATGACGTTCGAACCACAGAACCATAATAAAAGACGCTGAAAGGGTCAGCCCACGGCAATGTTATGGAGTAAACTGGGAAACTCTGTTGTGCCACGTTATAATAGTTTTATTTGCCGTAATAAAAACTTTTCTTAATATCAGATTATTATGAACTTCTTTCGGTGATAAAGGTAAAAAGCTATTAGGGTGAGTTTGGATGCGAAAACATCAACAGAAGTTTTAGCGTCTGGATCGAATAACTCATTCAATCCTTTTACTATATGACTACTAAAAGAAGGATTATTGCTTTGCGTTCGATATATGTATACACACATTTATGTATATGTACCTATGTATATAGCCACTCTACACTGGAGTTCGTAGGAAAGTTATTATAGATAGAGGTTTTAAGATAGAAGGAAATGTATATACTTTTACTTTAGTCAAGCCATATCCAGTCCAGGCCAACCGGGTGATATGCGGGCGCCGTTGCCTATGACGCTTGCGGCACACATAACATCTTTCATGATGATCGCCTTACTTATCGTATGGGCAGTGGTTACCCTAGTGACAGAGTTATTCAAGCTACCCATTAGGTCTCTGATATGGCTTAACGACTGCCACCTAATAGCTACAACCGGGACCGACAGCTTAATACTCTTCGAAGCACGGAGACGCCCAGAAAAAAAAAACAATTTTGGCGGTCACCCATCTATGGACTGACCGCGAGCCTAGTTGCTTAACCTCGCCAATCACTTTGAGACCGGTGAGAGCATCCAGCTATGAGCACCCGATAAACTCTGACTTCCAAAGTCACATCTATTGTAACAATAAATATTACAATCGTATTATTATACTAACTGTGCCCCGCGGTTTTACCCGCGTTAAAATTTATAAATTATCACAGCTCCTCCCCCGTAGGAGATAGCGTGATAATATGTAGCCTATATGTTGACCTGACCTCTTAGTAATATTCATGCAAAATTAGAAGTTAATCCATGCACTACTTTTTGAGTTTAGCCCGGACATACATACAGACAAACAGACAAACCGACAAAAATTCTAAAATTTTTATTTTTGGTTTCGATATAAATTGCAGATCAGGCCCCAACTATCCTTTTAAAAAAATATTCAATGTACAGTTTTGACTTTCCTACAATTTTATTATATGTAGTATAGATTAAAATATACTTCAGATAATAATATAACATATGTATTTTGTAAGAACTTCGTTGTACAGCTTGATCGCAAATTCTAATATAATTTGCGATAATATCATAAAACGAAAAACAATGATAAAACATAATAATTATTAACACACATTAGTTCTTATGAATAAATTATTTTAGAAACAACAGGATCGTTTCCACCCCAAATAAAAGAGGGACGGTCTAATTAATTTCCCGACTGCACAACATTATGCATTGTTAGGAACTCTACCATATTTATATAAGGTTTTCTGTTAACATGCAAACCAGCGAACGTTAAATAGAATTGGACGCTTTTAATTCTGTTTTCATTAAGGGTTAAATCCACCACCAGTTGCGAGTATAGAACCGTTGGCTCCGAGCCAAATTATTTTAAAAGAAACACCGAAATGATCTCATTTCATAGGATCACTGTATAATACCTAGTTACTTTTAGCTCGCTGTGGTTATTTAAAGCCGTATTCTTTTTAGGATTTCTTACCATCAAAAGAAAAAAAGCCACTGGATACGTAAAAGAAGTATACCTGGCATGTGTGAATGCTACAACTATAAGTGGAAGACCTCGTTGTGCATTCTGCAACTGACCATGTCGGAGATGTTCTCAAGCGAGGCCAAGTCTGAAGAATCCTAAACAGGTGAGCATGTATGAAGAATATAATGAGATTAAAAGAGACAAAAGAGGTGTGCAAGGATTGTGCCAAATGAAAATCTATTGTCTTTACCTACCCCTCTGGGAAACCGGCGTGAGTTCATGTATGATATACAAACACCTGAACTTTCTAGTTCGTTCCTTACCCTAACAATAAACTTTTTTTTAAAAGACTGTCTATGTCTACCTTATTGAATTTTAATATATTTAATAATTATCCCCGCGATGGTTACGATTCTACAAATATATGTATTAACACGGCCACGAGGCACATCTAGACTCAGGAAAACTAGATCATCGAGACAAATACTTACCCTATGCATGGTACTAAACGTAGGGGGCACCACACGTGCTTTCATAAATCATTTCAATCATTCAGTCCCTGATCAAAATTTAATTGGCACGGAACCCTAATTGCATAGGCCTCACTCGTTCTTGCCTTCTGTTTTGTTTTCTCAGATCATTATATCCAATAAAATATGTATCTATAAACTCTTAAGTATAAAAACACGTCACAGTAGCAATAGTAACACATTTACAAAGAGATCTCATTAATTCAGTATTCTTTTTCTGTACCCATATCACGAAAAGCTTTTAGTTTATACTGAAGTAAGTATTAAATTAACACATCATATCAGAAGCATAAAAGTAGATAACAGTTATAATAAAAATAATGCCAATTATTTTCCAGGCGAATGAAAAACAAACATAAACGAACGCATCGTAATGCTTTTGTTTATCGATTTTGAACGCTGCCGTAGAATCCAGTGTTCTACCGGTTTGGTGTACATTTATATTCTGTTTTAATTAAGTAAAATTATGAACGGTGTAAATACAGCATTCCAGTAAACATTGTGTTCTAATATAAAGCTTTGTACACATAGTGTTTACTCGGAAACACTCGTTATATTGTCTATTAGATGTTGTTTTGACTTTCCGAGATGAGTTAATGTTGACGGCGGATTAAACACTCGGACCGAAGCCTTTCCAATAGTTGGCTGACTTCCGAAGTGCGCTCGTGTGTTACAATCATTAATTGATTCTTGTAAGCGTGTGTCACTGGTCTCTTCGGAGAAATTCTATTACGTATTCACATGTACTAGAAATGTTAACGTTTAAAGTTCGACCGCTGAAAGAGTGAGTTTCTGACGTCTGTCAGTCGGTAAAACAAAAATATATAATAAAAAATTGTGAAAAATAATAATATAGGTTTTAAACGGCAATTACTGTAGTAGTGAAGAAATAAATAATAACATCAAGTTTAAATAAAACGATTTTTTTATAATAATGTATGTAGTAATGTGTGTAAGTGGCTATGTTCAATTCAATTCAAAAGTCATTTATTCCATAATAATATTACATTTGTGTGGAATCGTCAATAATAATAATAAAAATAATAATTTTTTATGTCCCTTTGTTACGTCATATCACCTTATACTATATCTGTATATATTTTTATTTAATAATTATTTGGTATTTGTGTATCATATTTTTATGAAATACTATATTACTTCCTACCGGTAAAAAGTTGTAAATAAAAAAATAAGTCACAACGTAAGTCTGACACGTCAGAGTAAACTCTGCAAAATTGACGAAACAATAAGACCATATTAATATATAAACAAGCAACTCAAGGAAATCAAGCATACCCCGACTCATAGCCACTATACCTCTATATATGAGTCACACAAATCTTACGCGAAACATGAGGGTGCCAAGGTAGTAGTGAAGCGACTACCTTAATCACTGCGCCACACGTGGATTTGAAAGCAACATAGGAATAGAATAACAAAAGAGGGAGAATAAATGGAGAGACGATACATTAATAAGAGAGAAAAAAGATCGCGAAAACAATAGGTGCGCCGCCGCCGGCTGAAGCGAATTGCATTTCCGTGTTTTGCACTTTAACATGTTTTATTACTTTAACGTACAATGAATGCTTAATTAGAGTGATTCGAACAATTTTAACCGTGTACCATGGATGAACTGCATATTTTGCGACACCGCCCCAACATGCATAACGAATGGTATTGAATTTGAAAACTCGCTCTATTAAACAGCTATATGATTATTAGCCCAGCAAATGAAGTTGTTCTGTTTAACATAAAAGTCGTGGACATTGTATTTACAATATGCACACAGCATTACAATGCGAATGCAAAAGGAACCCATAGTTGAGTATTTTTGGTAATAATACAACTTCTTGGTGACTTCTTTGCGATTATAAGGAAAATAACTGCATCGATGATGAGTAGAGTCTGTGGTAGTACCAATGCAGTCGACAGCACTTTTGTTGTATACTGGGCAGATGTTCACCTGCAAAGAAATATAAAATAGACCTTAGTCATTATTGTGTAACCTGTTTTGTTTATTAACACCTCTTTGACTTTGTTTTTTGTTTATTACTAACAACCTTTACTAACTACGTAAGAATATATATATATTTAATAAAACGTGTCTTTACTATGATAAATTATGAACTGTATCTGTCAGTATAGATGTCTGAAATAAAGAATATCATAACAAATTATCAAGATTATTGTATGCAATGCAAATAGAGAAAGGCCGAAAGGCCTGGACGGATCGATTAAAAGAGATAATTGGAATTAGAACCGATACCAAATGGAGGTTTATGAGCATATGAATGATGGAGACGAATATCACCACTTCATCTCAACTTGTGGGGGGCGTAGAAGAGGCTATGAGGGACCTTCCACCGAATAGGCAACAGTGTCTTTCTGTGTACAATGAGCACCAAACTGCAATCTCTAAACTTTCTACCAAGCGTGATGATTATGGCATATCTTCACAAATGAGGGATACAATGCCATTGTGGTTATAGTGGCGGAGGACATTGTCCAGCAGCATTTAATTGATGAGTTGAAGGGAAGTTTTTAAGGGTGTATAGGCAACTGGTGTTTTAATTAACATGTACCTCATGAACACAAAGCTCACCCAAGCTCAGAACAACTATCTATGATAGTTATCTTTTGCTCATAACTCTCGAAAACTAGTTTTGTCAAACCAGCCAGTTATATACAAATTATCGTTTAGTAGCTTAAGATAGTATATAGGACAATTGAATGTATAAATTTAAATGTGAATCGGTATCTTGACACCTACATATTATTTTATCTGGTCAATGGTTACAAAGCAGTTGCTAGTCAGTCAGACATTTACCACGACTGTAAGCGCGTTCTATGCCATTTGTTCAGGTAAATGCTAGAGAAATTACTGCGTTCTAGTTTATCTCACTCATTATGGTAAACATGGTTTGAGCAATACAATTACGAGCTAATTTATTATTGTTGTATCACAAAACACGCTATACATTACAATTAAGATATGTTTTTATTTTCAGTTTTCACGCGATGTTCGTTTGAAATACTTTTGTCGAATGTTTCGGTGCGTTAATTTTGACTTTGGTATTATTCAGACGTTTTATGTTAATTTAATAATAGGTAACTTGTGGAATAACACTAACTTTTGGTAATATTGTTAACAATTGTAGCAGATAGAAAATTATAAAAATTGTGGAACCATAACCATTTAAAGTTCATATATGTTAAAGTACAATTTCCAGCAAAAACAAAACAAAGTTTCTAACTTTAATAGTTTTGGATATCATGAAGAATTTTTCGAAAAACAATTGCGTGTGTTATATGACTTACTTTCACTTTCGATGCGCATCGTTCATAGCCAGATTTTTATTTTATTTGAAAATATTTATTTAGTTACGATTCAATCTACTTTTAAACACTCTGTACCTACTGTAAGTTGTGTATTTTATAGTTCTTAATAATATAATTAGAATGAACATCAAGAGGCGCAAATATAGTACACTTGATAGCGGTTACGTATTTGTGCCTTTTGGGGTAGATACATTAGGGCCGCCGGCCGTGGGGACCAGCGACCAAAATTATGTATAAAGAATTAGCTCCACGCCTTGTTGAGCCGACACATTCCATAAACAATATCGGTGGATATTGTTTGTCTTTGTATATTAGTAGTTATGAGCTTTAACATTACTAAATATAGACCCATATGTAAATATATACTATAACTATTAGTCTAATTTTATTTCAGCTCTAAAATCTAATTCCAAATTCAAGCAAAAGTGCTTTGTTTTCGGATGTCACACTATTCGTTACAATAAAAGAAAATAGACGTAAATCTTTGGTTGTTATACAATTCCTATTTTTCCTCCGATTTTAATTTAATCTCAATCCCACCACGCAATGTAAACTTACTGAAGTGAACAAACCGCTTCGTTTGCGGATGTCACATGATTGATTGACGGTGCCTGAATATGTGATTAATGACTTTGTATGAAGCTCTTGCTCTGTGCCAACGTTTGTCGTTTAACGCTCCAGATAAAAGCATGTCTTTTTAAGTGTTTTGTACAGTGATTTGTAGCTAAAATAGTTGTTAATAGACGTCGTTATGTGTACTAAAGATAGAGCTTAAAGAGATAAGGATAGAAGTAAAGTAATAATAGGTATTAGTTACTAATGGGATTTTAACTTTATGTAAAACGTAGTCGTAAGTTGTAAACTTAAGATCTACCTACTTAAGATAATGATGACGGAAAATACCTTGAGTCAACACGTGCAGGTCCAAAGTGTTAATAGGTTAATTTTGGGTATTTTTTTATTAATTTCTATCTATTTTCATTTCAAGATTATATTATTTTCAACGGGCCGGTTGGCGTGGCTGGTAGATACATGCCCTTTCACACCGCAGGTTGTTGGTTCGATTCCCACCCAAAACAGATATTTATGTGCATGAACATGGCTAGTCTGGGTGTAATTATATATATTTATTTAAGGATCTTTCAACGTTACAAACACTTATACAGTTATAAGGAAACATACATACTTTTGAAAATGGTAATCGCTGGATGCGGATAGCGCAAGACCGGCAATTGTGGAGATCTTTAGGGGAGGCCTTTGTCCAGCAGTGGACATCTTTCGGCTGATATGATGATGATGATACATACTTAAAAATAATAATGCTGCAACACTTAAAGACAACCACAGCGTTACAATTTTACATTATTAAAGTTAATTAAGTACACTAAATTAATTTACAAACGAAAAATAGTATATATAATATATCAGTTATCTGGTTTCCATAGTACAATCTCTGCTTAGTTTGGGATCAGATGGTTGTGTGTGAATGAATGAATGAAATATTTATTTGCCAAAATATAGGTACAAAGTAGTTGGTGACAATAATGGTGTGAATAATGCCCCATGATATTATTATTATTATTATACCAAAATTGCCTTTAAAACCGTTTCAATATCGACAGACGTGACTCAGTTCACAGTGATGATCCAAAGGTTGCGGGTTCGATCATCGTACATGGCAATATTATTTGGTTGACCTGGGTATTTTCGGTGTATTGTATGATTATGTATACCTACAAATAAAATATAAACATTAAAAACTGTATATTTTACATAATTTTTATAATTTGTATGATTAACATTATTGCTAATTTGATACGTATGATGTATTAGCATATACGTAATTATTACACAAAAGACTGTAACGTTAAACTTATAACTCTTGGATTAAATGTGTAAATACATGTCGGTTAATCTTTAAAACAAAAAAAAAGTATCCGCTGTCTAGTACAAATTGGCGCAGAGTGATGTGGCCCTAATATTTATTTATATAAATAAAAAAGCAATAGTAGATGCGTATTACTTATTCGATATAAAAAAATAACTTCTTTAGAGATGCCCAGTTGGTCCGAACTTTATTTTATCTGCTCTAAAGACGTCTCTTCCTTTTTACTTGAAGGAAGGTGAATCTATATTTCCAACTCTTAATGTATGTAAAAATGTAACTCATTAAATTCATTGCCTGCACGAACCTGGGAATTATGAAAGCTTCACGGCTTTGAATCTTCAATGTAGCTGAGAAAATGGAACATATATATAACAAATAAATATTTAACAAATAAAAAAAGAAGTTTAGTTGCATTTATATACAAAATATAACGTAAATAGCTGAGGAGACTTAATAAAGAAATTAAGCAAAACTACTTATACTACTTCTCTTTTTGTAAATACATTCTTATATAGATACACGTAGACTCATGGCAAACAGACAAATAACATATCTGTCCTGGGTGGGAATCGAACTCACAACCTGCGGCGTGAAAGGCAAGTCAAATGTTAAGTAAGAACACTAATATGAATAATTGCTTCTGTCTGTGGTTTTTGCTGACATATAACTTGATTATCGCGATAGACGCTCGCAGGCAACGACGTGGGCAGAAGCTAGCATCTAAATAATTAAACGTGACTCTGCCATTAAAACGACTTTCGCTTGCAGTTTTAACAGATTACATTTCCAAATAAATAATGACTCGCCTACTTATTCATAAGCAGACGCTTATGACACAGAGAATATCTTAAAATATTACGCAAAAGTTTCTATTAATATATTTCATTTATACGGACGGCAGATAAATTGCTGTTTAGATTAACCTTTACTTTTAATTAATTATTAAGCATCATACTTGACGTGAATCTATGAACTTCAAATAGGCATATTGAGTTACCAAACAAAATAAACTTTCTTTCGTGAATTATGTATTTAAATCGTCGTACTTTTGACCGACTTTTCATTTGAACACACTTACAAAAATGTACATACATATATCATCAGCCTGATATCGTTCACTGCTCGTTCAGTGCCTCTAGCACGAGTTCCTGCAGTTTACTTACTCGATCACACGTACAGTTTCCTCCCATACATTGAGCACCAGCGCCTCTCGCGGAAACTATTAAGAACTAAAACTCTGGTGCTCAATGTATGGGACGAAACTGTACGTGTGATCGAGGAAGTAAACTTCAGGCACTCGTGCTAGAGGCACAGGCCTCCTAGAAAGGTATCTATAAAGTTACCATTTGGAGGGGTTTTCGTAGTCACCGCGCTTGGCATGCGAGTTGGCGACCGCAGTTAGGTGGTAACTAGTACACACAACGCTGCTGCCTGACTACCTGGTGTATCCCTTAGTCGCCTTTTACGACACCGACGGGATGGTATGGGGTGGCCCTGTTATTCTTTGTAGGTCGGAAAGCACACGGCTATAATACATCTGAAGAATTGATACAATTTATATTTAGTGAATTGATTGTGTTTATATAAGTCGGCTTTTTGCAACCGTTCTAAATGGTTCAACGACTCATTCTTGTATGGATGGTTTAAAAAAAAATTACCTCATCCTTCAATCTAGTATAGAATGTGTATATAAAATAAATAAATAATGGAATAGGACTATCTAGCGAATCTTAAGATACATCTTGGTCCGTCAAGTTTATTAAGACAATGTGAACTGAGGAAGAAGTAGAAGATTTTGTAAATTGTATAAATACATTTAGTATCCAAATTATATAATATATCCATCAAAATGGTACGTCATTTACGCATTAGAACATAAATAAACATCAAATAATACATATCCGACAAAGTCATCAATCTTTGTTTTACTTTTGTCTGAAACCAGCGCCACGAACGTAATAGTTGTTAAAATATTAATCACAAAAAGAATACAACATTCCTTTCTAGATTAGGCGAACTATCTGCCTTTGGCTGATCAGCATAAACAAGACTTTTATCGAATACTTAGGTGATATATATATATTGTAACACAAAGAAATAAAAATCTAATCACAACCATCAAACGTAATAAACAAGATAAATAAATAAACCTGCCTTCCTATCCCAACTTTTACATACCATAGCACTTTAACTAACGCATAAAATACACCTACAAATATTTCCCCTGGATTCCGTGGGTACGTCGGATTATTATTCATATTTTATTTGAGTCTTCGTGTCTTTAGGCAGTCAGGTCACGACTTGAACTTTTTCAATAAAACACCCTACGAGATATCGGTGTTTGGAAGTGCGGTCACGCATCGTGGCAAGCGATTTTATAACTTTATCACATTTACGCGATACCTGGTTCCTTGAGGAACCCCAAAGATTTTACATTGAAATAGCTTCATTACTTAGTATCTCTTCTTTCTTTGTGGTTTCTTTATCCTTTTAATTTCTTCCCAACGAACAAGGTTCACAATTAGTATGTAAGTATATGTAGTACTTTTTTGTGTATAGGTATGTTATTGGATTTTTCCGTTGTCGGTGAATATAGTTTGATAATACATTATTATTCCCAATTTGACTGACATGTTATAATAATAATAATATCTGGGGACAATGTCACACAGATCATACTAGCCCCAAACTAAGCAAAAGCTTGTACTATGGGTACCAGGCGACGATATACACACTTATATAGATAGATAAATACTTATAGAAAACATCCATGACTCAGAAAAAAATATTCGTGCTCATCACACAAATATTTGCACTTACCGGGATTCGAACCCAGGACCACCAGCTTCGTAGGCAGGATCACTACCAACTAGGCTACGGTGACCGTCACCGGTGTTGGTCTTGTAGTAGTAACTGTTAAGCCAGAGGTCGTGGTTTCGATCCCAACCCATACAAATCTTTGGATGATGAGAGTGATTATTCAAATTTATTGTTCTGTGACTGGGTGTAACGTATCTATAATAAGTTTATATTTATAAGTATGTTTCTCAGTTGTCTGGTTGCCATAGTAAATGCTCTGTCAATAAAGTCAGATCTTTATTGACTCTACTAATGGATAAAGTAATTAAATATTTAACTTTTACTTCTTTTGTTTCAATTTATTTGCAAGATACGCCAACAACACTATTTATAGCGCATTTTTCATGCTGATGGCCAACAGTTGTGTATTAAGAGTCAACTGCTGCAGCATTTTTTTTTTCCTAGTGTGGACAGTGGTTACCTAGTGCCAGAACCGTCCAAGACATCTAATAAACTTCTAACAAGCCCTTACGTTTATTTTTAATGGCACGTGAATAAAGTTTATTCACAAAATTGCTCAGTCAACACAAAACAAATAATAAACTCCGCGCATGGCCGAAATGGCTGTATCAGCATTAGCAACAATATTTTCTTGTAGCGAGCCAGGTGATATTCACAGACCATTTCTTAATTAGAATTCAGGTGTTTCAGAAAATTATGACATAAAACAGCATATTTTCTATAATAAAATATCATACTGAAACTAATAAAAGAAAATGTGTCTCTTTAAATTGCTGTGCACTTGCCTGTGTACATAATTACTTAACTGCGAATTTTAGTTATTCCAATGAAACAATCTTTCTGGATACGTATTTACGAGTAGGTTCAAGTATGTAGCTTAAAAAGATTGATTTTTCATCATGTTACTTTAAATCACACAATAATTTCTCAAATTCACTAATCAGCTTCTTTTTATGACTATAAATATAGGTTTTTAATTTAGATATGTATCTACTAAACAAGTCTCCAGCGCATCTCCACAATAAGCCTTGAAAAAATCATATTTAAAAGAATAAAAGTACATGTCGATGGTTAGAAATAAACACAGGCAGTCGCACATCTATAGAATGGCGGCATGCCTCAATGCTAAAACTTTCTGATCGCTTCCAAGCCGGTAAGGGCATCTGGCAATAAACGCCCGCTGCAGTAAATTAAATTCTTATATGAATTAAAGATAGATTACAGAAAGAATAAAATAGTACATATCTTCAAAGAGTGTTCCGCCTATAATCTCTTAAATTTGAAATATTACGTACCGACATGCAATAATAATCTCAAGATTAACACCCAAGTAGCATTCAAACCGAGCTTAATACATGCGATTGTACAATACAAAACGCTCATTAAAGCAGAATTACAACTATCATCCATCAAGAATACTTCCTAGATTTGAATGCATTCCGCCTGTCAACACTATGACAAGAAAATCATCCTTAAAGACTACGAGTCCCTCCCACAAACTCAGCGAGATTGCCCGTTAATATTTATAAGTGCAATAACGCCTTAATATCTATTCATAAGTGAAAATTATTATGCAAATAGTGGCAAGAGGGCGGATTGTAAATTCAACGAGTTCGCCAGCACCTTAATTGCTGTTTCGATGTATTAATAGTTTGCGATGTTCGACTATGATTTGTGCGCAATGTTTCGCACATTAGCGTAATCGTATATTTTATAGAATACATTAAGTTTGTAACTGTTCTTTATGCTATCCTACTATATATGAATATTTGTGCTCGTGTGGACCGCTAATGCATTATAGAAGTATCTACTTGGGACACCATTCATTTCGAGGCGCCGGACAACTATTTGTGTGAGCCATAAATAGTTGTTCTTATGTACTTTGTGTCCGTCTATTAGTCTATTATATGTTTGTAAAGTACCCAGGCGACACATGGATTAGATTCCATTGTGCGGGCGTTGTAATTCTAAAAATAAAGCTCTGCTACAATAGATCAGTAAGTAAGGTAGCAAAATGGCAACAAGGCATCAAGGCCCAAATAACAATAATAATAATAATAAATTTATATGAATATTGCCTTTCATTATAATTAAGTATTGAGTGAAATGAAAACATTTAAATACACCATGATTATTTTAAAACTCGTATATCTCATACTAGTTTAATAAACGCCTCATTACTTTACCAACCGTCTTATTTTTTGTCTTCTGCCAAGAATGCCATAGTGAACCAATTCATCATTACAGCTGCCAGAATTCCACTGCTGGACAAGCCTCCCACAAGAGTCATCTTTGGGGTATAAGCCATAATCGTCGCGCTTGGCAGACGGGTTGGTGATAATATGGTCTTAGTACTCAGAAAGAAGCTGCTGCCCATCCTCTGGTACATATTCCCTCTTCTACGTCCCCCACGAGATGAGATGATGATTTTATTTTATTTTATTTGAGACAAGAAACTATGGCGTAATTTGCTTAATACTAATACAGTATTTCTTGGAAAAGGCTTAGTTAATCACTCAACCAGCATCGTTATCTACAACAGATCATATGAAACAATAAAACTAGTAACAAGCAACTATGGCAAACTACGGGTAAACAACAAAATTAAGTTAGTCTAGGTAGCATACAGTAGGTCTGCGTTAGGTATGATACAGTGATAATTATATTTAAACGGTAATAATATTTAAATATGCTTGGAGTTTCCCTGCGAGATCGAATCAGAAATGCTGAGATCCGCAGACGAACCAAAGTAGCCGACATAGCCCAAAGAATTGCCAAACTGAAGTGGCAGTGGGCAGGGCACTTAGCTCGTAGAACTGACAGCTGATGGGGCAGAAAGGTTCTCGAGTGGCGAACTGGAAGACGCAGCGTGGGCAGGCCTCCTACACGGTGGACCGACGATCTTGTGCGGGTCGCGGGAAGCCGCTGGATGCGGGTAGCGCAGGACCGGCTATTGTGGAGATCCTCGGGGGAGGCCTTTGTCCAGTAGTGGACGTCTTTCGGTTGATATTATGATGTTGATGAATATTTAAATTAGACAACTTATCTACTATATAAAAATAAGTCGGGTTTTCCTTCCTGACGCTACAACTCCAGAACTGACGAACCGATTTCCACGGTTTTGCATTCGTTCGAAAGGTATCGGGCTCCGTGAGGTTTATAGCAAAGAAAATTTATAAAATTTAACGCGGGTAACACCGCGGGGCACAGCTAGTTCATTATATATTACGATAA
This sequence comes from Pseudoips prasinana, assembly GCA_951640165.1. NCBI lineage: Eukaryota > Metazoa > Arthropoda > Insecta > Lepidoptera > Nolidae > Pseudoips > Pseudoips prasinana. The sequence goes on from OX621245.1 coordinate 20,631,296, forward strand.
TCGCCGCCGTCACCACACAGCAAGAAATAGATTCTTCAATACTTAGTCACGTTTAAATTCATTCACAAGGGGAAATTGCTTTCTATTGAGTCTGTAATACTATTTAGCGAACTTTAACTGGAGAGCTCCAAGCGACACTAAATAATCTGAACTGCGGAAACCCGCTAACCAAGTTAGGACCGGTGTAGACAGTCGATTAAACTCTAGGAGTTAGGCGAATACGAGATAATCTCGACAGAGTAAATCCTGTAATAGCTTTTGTGGATCGAATAACGTGTCCGTAGGCTTTATGTTTGGTAACCTTACTAGTGAGCGTTAAGAGCCACATTTAAGTGAGATAAAACTGTGTTTCAGTAGTCCTACATGACCCATAGTTTGCATTCGTACCGATGAAGTTCTGAAAGACCAGCTTTTTCATGTATTACCGTGGATCGCCAATTGTATAAAACGACCCATAACAACTGAGCCCTCTCATGCATCTCCAGGTCAATACCTGCCCAGAATAAATAATAATAATATAATAATATCTAGGGACAATGTCACACAGATCATCCTAGCCCCAAACTAAGCAAAGCTTGTACTATGGGTACCAGGCGACGATATACATACTTATATAGATAGATAAATACTTAAATAAATAGAATACATCCATGACTCAGAAACAAATATTCGTGCTCATCACACAAATATTTGCACTTACCGGGACTCGAACCCAGGACCACCAGCCTCGTAGGCAGGAGCACCACCAACTAGGCTACGGTGACCGTCATAGAATCGAGTTTCAAACCTGAAATAGGGAGCCCTTCGGCACGGGTATTTAGTTGGTATCGCCGATCTTACATCGGCGATACCAACTCATCACAAGACCGGTCATTGTGGAGATCCTTGAGGGAGGCCCTCGTCTAGCAGTGGACGTTTTTCGAATGATAAGCAGTGAAAGCCTCATAAGCTAACTGTAAAAATACAGTTTAATTTTTATATCCGCCTCATAATAAAACAACTCAACAAAAATAACAAGAGTTTTGCAAAACCCTGTCATATTTTGACAACAGATGTCTGTTTAAAATACAATCGTAAACCGTCCATTTTAATTCCACATGTATCTTTCTCCATTTAATCACAATATCCTTTCGTATTAACACTCAAACATATGTCATCATCAAGCATGCTTATTAAATATTCATTCTATAAAGGGAATAAAAGATAAATCTGTGAAATACGGCTGTCGACATACGAATACGTTTCAATGATTTTTTTGGCATTGTTGCTTTTAACACTTGTTTATTTTCCCATAATGGAATGCGAACATTACTATACTCTATAGTCATATATATACTCACATCGAAGTCTGGAAATCATGGTGCAGTCTACCATATCTGTGTGTGCAATAAATTGAACCAGGATTCTAAATGTTACGTGACACCAAATGTGTTTTAGCTGAAAAAACACAACACTACACGTTATTTTTGAACGAAATATTAAACCTGGTAAACTTTATACGGACAATAAATCATGTTGCACAACTGTTTTGCATTATTCGACATTTTAATAGCAAACAAAACTTAACGACCGACTATTCGGCGAATAATGCAGGCGTAAATACCTATTTACCTTTTAAACTTACGCAGCGGAACCTGGTTCTGTTGAGCTTGGCTAATAAAACAAGTAAAATTGTAGCGTGCAAACGGTTAGCGAATTCAATAATTATTGAAATTTGCAACATCGACACAACTAATCACTGTTCGAACTGATAGTGGGTACAACACTAATAGTAAGTTTGCAGTATCAAAGTCGGCCGTGGCGCCACCGCCCACAGTCGTGTCTCGCCGGCTCACACAATTGCAGGCCTTATTACCGTACCGACCACTTCTTGTACCTTGTACCTATGTACTATTTACAACGCCTGGGAACAAACCCCACAACCTGCCGCGACGGCCGCGTGGGACGACACTTAATAGCCTTTTAATTTTCAACACGCCGCGACCAACACGGGCGGATAGTAATAGCCTGTAATATTATACATACTGCATAGGAACAGCAGCAATTCAATTGAAAATGTATGTACCTTATTCGTTGTAGAGTATAATGTACATTTAAGTACATACACAAGGCATACAATAAGACGAAAGGGTGTAGCATGAGCCTTTATGTAAGTGCAAAGTACTTTAATATGTACACAAACATGGGGAATACATACATTTGTTAAAGTGATATTAATCCTTTAGTAATCTTTTAAGAAATAAATTAGTATATATGCAATGCCCTCTGCAGTGAGTGAGTAGGCTATGTCTTAAAATAAATTAGAGAAATAATATACTAATTTCTTTTTACTTTAATAGTACATGCTCCTGAGCGAATTTTGGCTATGATGGCCAATCTTGACAAATACTTGCAAACCAAACAAGACATAGTATAATGCACGAGTGTTGGTACAAACGTAGGCGCACTCTCTATTCCCTCTCTCCAATAAAGTTAAGACTCATTGATGCTATGGAGTGTTTTCTTGTCAAAAGCAAGATACCTAACACTTTTTGGCCCTACTCGGAATTAGAATAAGGATCTCACTATCTGCAATTTAACAATCAAACGCTATACTAACGAAGGTATCTACTTTTTAAGTATACAACAAAGTCAACAAGCAAGCGTAAGGCCTACCTTGTGCTTAGCTCGTCGTAGCGTATGGAACCTTGTAACTTCTCGCGTCCATTGGTACTCCTTTTTTAAAAGGCCCAGTAAGTATTCGACAAGAAACTGTCTTTCTCTATCACGAATTAACAAATTTAAAAGTCATTACATTGCTTTCTTTAAAAGTATGCGTGAAAGGGACGAGTCATTTTTAGAGCTGTCAGACTACTGTAGTTAAACCGCTCATCCGGCGTTCATTGTATACTCTCAAACGTGAAGCTTATTTCCTCTTATTAATAAATGATTAAATTGTAACTAGTTAGTTAATTTTAGAGTTATTTTTAACTGTTTTCAAAAGAGAAAGAGATTATTAATTCAACTATTTTTTTTGTATGATAATTATGTTATGTGTTCTCCATTGTATGAGAATCAATTTTTACAATTTAATTCAAAAGAAAATGCTTACGAGATGGTCTTATAATTTTTGATGAAATCGGATTATAAACTTAGGATTTATGAAAAAAAGTCTGTGCCTACCCCTCTGGCAAACAGGCAGAGAGTATGTAGAGTATGTTTGTATGTACAGACGCCAGCACATCCAGCAACCCCAATCAGGCAATTTTTTTTATAGATTTTCAACATTGTGTCATAAGCATAAGATTCACTTTCAATTGGGAATATTTTACAGATTGGGGTAGCTTGATGTGCTGGCGTTTGTACATATGTGATGATGTCCTCCCGACCGATTTCGGCCACGGCGGCCAGTCTTAATGGAGACTAGCCAATTGCGCAGGACATATTATAGTGCACAAGTGTGTGCGCAAACACAGGGGCACTTTCTATTCCATCACTCTCATGATCCGATGGGACGCCTAGCGACACGACCGGAAAGAGTTCAGGTACAGGACCGACGGCTTTACGTGCTCTCCGAGGCACGGGGGTGTAATACCGCCAACTTCCAGACTTCGGGCTGATACTGAGAAATTTCTTTTTACGGAAAAATCCCAAAATCACTTTTTGGCCCGACCCGGGATTTGAACCCAGGACCTCTTTATCTGCGGTTGAACACGCTACCGCTAGACTAACGAGGCAGTCATATATGTATGTATGTTGTATGTACATATGTATGTATGTTGTTAAAAAAGAAAATGTATGAAGTCGGTAGTAACGCTTTTTAAACAGTTATACAGGTTCATTAACAGTTATTTATTCACTATATAACAAGTTAGTTTAAAAAGGATTTATATTAAAATAAGATTTGTTAGTGTTTTAGACAATCGGGACTCACTATTTTATTATTATTTTTGGTTTTTGAATACGTTATCAGCGTAATATATGAGACTCCGTGTTCAATACTACGACACTATTGTCCTAGTATATAATTGGTTTTCTATCTTCTCTTTTGAGTTCAAACCTCGGCTCTCGGAGATTACTAACTTTGGTTGGATTTTAGGCATGTCTGTTACAACTTCGGTCGCCGGTCACCGTAGCCTAGTTGGTAGTGCTCCTGCCTACGAAGCTTGTGGTCCTGGGTTAGAATCCCGGTAAGTGCAAATATTTGTGTGATGAGCACGAATATTTGTTTCTGAGTCATGGATGTTTTCTATGTATTTACGTAGTTATCTATCTACATAAGTATGTATATCGTCGCCTGGTACCCATAGTACAAGCTTTGCTGAGTTTGGGGCTAGGATGATCTGTGTGACATTTTCCCTAGATATTAGATATTATTATTATTATTATAAAACTATCGCTCTACGTTAGTATGCAAAAACGCGAGCCGCTCGACCGTAGCATTTTATCAATAGGCAAGCGGTCGCGGTCGTAATCTCTGCAGGCAAGTACGATGTATCGCATTCTGTTCAGTAACACTTCGGAATCAGGAAGTTTATGGTTTTATACCACTATGCTTTGCAGGTAGTGTAGATCTCAATACTGTACCTGCGTAGCAAATGATTGAGGGCTCATGTTTCCCTACAGCGTTCACCCAATGAAATCATCTAAAGACACACAATTCTATGGTTACGACAACGGGAATTCAAAACTATAGAGAGACTTTGCCGCCATGTTATTTACGCTGAACTAAGATTAAAACGAGACTAAAGCACATTTGGCTTTGCGCGATTATATGTGACAGAGCAGGTGACTAGTTACTTTTCTTTGAGACGAGTTGAAAATAAAACCGAAATTTAACCAAAAAGGTATTTATTATAATTTCCTCAAGTGCGGTTTTATAGCAACTGTATAATGAGTTATTACCTTGACGATTGGACATTTAACCGCGTAGTGGTTCTTCGTTTAAATATAAACATGGATCGTATTCTATCTAAATAGCGCACATTAAATATCGGTTGCTCTGCTAAATCACGTTGACGGCAGTGATTAATCTTCGAAGTAGAATGCTTGTCGTTAGACGGGCAATAAAGAGATAACAAAATAAATCAAACAGCTATAAATATGGGCGGGATGAGCGATCAGTCCCAGAACTGGCCGGTTTGATAGAAATTTACGGAACTTTTTATGGGCCTAGCATGGAACTAAACGTTGTATAAATAAATATAACAAAAACGTTTAGTTGTAAATTAAGATTTTATTGTTTTTTGGAAACTAGTACACGCGTAGCTGGCGCCCCAAGTGGTATTTGATAGCTATATCCCGCCATTATATGGTAAGTTCAATAAAAATTTATAGGTATTTTAGATAAGTCTATGGCTCAAATTGGTCGTAGATGTCCTCTGAGGCCAATTAGTACTAGTCGTTTATTTTGTCGGTAAATTGAACCCAGAAGATGAAGACTTCGACTCCATTACCAAAAAAATCTTTATGTTAACAATATAAAGGCTGGTAGGTTGAAGGACAATTGTTAGAGACATGGGGAGCATGTTAATATGTCGCACTGCCACGTTCCTGGTCGATTCTCACAATTATAGCAAGCCATTATTTTCCCTGTTCTATTAAATTTTAATAATAAATTTATCCAAATTGATTATTAAAATTTCAATATCAAGATGACTTACACAATTCTAACCTCTGTTCAACCTCCAAGCGGTGAAAATAATAGTACCATAGTAGCCAGAAAGATATAAAGTTTGACACCCGCCCCAATAAAAACGTATGTAAAATCGTTGATTTACTTCGGGGTCTGGTAGATGGACTAATATTCATGCCTTGGGGAACACCTCAAGCGGTCGGTCTCTGCTATATTGAGAATATCTACTTACAATTATTGCAGGGAGTCAGAAGCCTAATTGAAACCAGAACACGATTAGTTGACGCCGCTGGTATTTGATGGCTGTAACGAGCCCTATTATATTCTAAGTTCAATTCAATTTTAAAGGTCATTTTAGGTGAGGTGGCAACCGAAACGGTATTCGCTTAAATAACAATGCAATAGAAAGTTTTTGAATGAATTAGCAAAATGTAGAGTTCCAATAACCTCAATAGCTTAGGCAGTATTTTTGTGTCACATATGATGTGGCAACTGTCTTCGGTTATTATAAGCTATAATTCAGGAGTGGGAATGCGGTGCAAAAGTGCAATATCCGAGTGAGGCTATAACTGTCAACAGTGGAATGAATCAGTGGCATATAAATCGCCGCCAGGACAGCACCGTGCTCCACTGTACCGAGCAATCGGAGCCGGGTTTTATTAACAAGGTTATTTAGTGTACCCTGCATATGTGTGTGTGATCAAATTTCAACACAATAATTTTATAAACAATTATATTTGCAATTAAAGGTAATAATCTATTTGTAGCCAATTAATTGCGATCACAACACAATAATTATGATATTATCTAATAGCTGAGATTGAAACGAAATATAGATCATGGACTACTTGAATGGTTACTATTAAATATTTCCAGTTTTGGCTCATATTTATTAAATTTAGTGAAAACAAAGCGTTTGATTTACCTACTTTAAATAAACAGGATGATATCAACGAGTTACTAATATACGGTTTGTGAACTTTTTTTGGTCTTTTAATCAAAATTATTTTTCTATACAAATGTCATGCTTGTTAGGTAATCCAAAATAAATAAGGGAATATTGATTTATACGGCTAGGCCTAGTTAGATTCTTCTGTTACATGATATATTCCTTCACGCTGATTTCCTACCATCAAGCATTGGATGAAGCCAGCGTCTAAACGCTTTTTTCACTCAGCCATGCACCATCCAGGTCCCTTGATGGTGGTGGCAGTCAACTACACCCCAATCGTCCACTCTCGTAAATACCGTCGTCCTAGAAACATCTTAGACGATTCGGATGACGGTATCATGACTTACCTAAGTTAATGTTCTAAGAAAATCTGGTGACACTGTTCATATCTGATATATCGTACTCGTCGGATAGTAAGAGTACATCACAATGCACAAAACGTTCCTAAAAACCTCATGCACCCCAAAGAGGGTGCCCCATGGAGTGGGGTTACTAATTTGTAGTCTTATTTGTTAGATGGCTTAGAGCCTCCGATCTCCTTTATTGTCCGATGAAGTAGTGAAATCCTTCTTTGTTAATTGTAAACGTCAGGTAAAAATATGTTTCTTTTTTTGGGAAACTTCTTACAGGTTTCTTGAGAATTCTTCATTTATATATTAAAAGGGATGACATATTTGCATTAGAAATAATGGGATGTTTGTCACAAAAAAAAACTGTCGCCGCTCGTGACTTGCATCAATTTGCGCTCGTATTTAAACTTTTTCTACTAAACAAACAGTTCGGAAATTATATAAACATTGACGACAGGAAGCGCACTTCAAACAAGCGTGACAGTGTCAGTGCGCCGGCGCAGACGAGAAGATGGATGGTAAATGGCGCCTGAAGATTAACCTGACGGGAGATCACTTTCTAATATTAACACTATGCGTGCTTATAAAGATAAGTTTAGTTTAGTGACGTAGGTCAGGATATTAATATCTATTTTCTAACGTTTTAGGCAGTAAACTGGATATGCGAGCATCTTCTATATGTGTCCATTTCTCATTTGAATCTTCAACGTATTACAAACCATACTTTACTCAAAATAGCAGTTATGCCAGGACTAAATCGGGTGAGTAGTTTCAAAATATAGTTTTAAAAGTCATGCACCACTTGTATATTGGAAATGTTTGCTCGAAAGCTGTCAATTTAAATATTGATGAATTCACCGTACATTTGAATAATATCCTGGGTCATTATTTACACACGGCCATCTGATCCCAAACTAAGCATGGCTTGTACTATGGAAACCAGATAACTGATATACATATACTACTCTTCTTTTGTAAATACATACTAATATAGATAATTACACGCAGGCTCAGGACAAACAGACATGTTCATGCACACAAATATCTGTCCTGGGTGGGAATCGAACCCACGACATCCGGCGTGAAAAACAAGCAATCGCTAACCACGCCAACAGGCCCGTCAAATTCAATTCTACAAATCTATACTATAATAAAATCGTACGAAAGTCAAAACTGTACATTGAATATAATTTAAAAAAGATACTTGGGGCGTGATCTACAATCGATATTGAAGCCAAAAATATAGTTTTTAGAATTATTGTCCGTTTGTCTGTATGACTGTTTGTCTGTATTTATGTCCGGGCTAAACTCAAAAAGTACTGCATGGATTTCAAATTTTGCATGAATATTACTAAGAGGTCGGGTAAACATATGGGCTACATATTATAACGCTATCCCTCACCAACCGGGATGGAGCTGTGATAATTTATAAAATTTTACACAGCTAGCTTTTAATAAATAAAAAAATAACGACCAAAAATGAGCCAATTTTAAATAACAATCGTATGCTTTGATTTGAGGAGATGCGCTTATTACCAGGCTTGTCTATTCCGGGTGTAAGACCACCCACAGTTTGACGACTGTTATTTTAGTGCGCACGTAATTGAGTTGTTGCACCGTAGCGAACGACGACCCGGCGAACACGCGGTATGCGGTTTTACATGACGACGATGATGCATCCGTCAAAACTATGGACGAAAATAAGCGTAGGAATAGCGCAAATTGGCGTGGAATTGGTAAAGTTTAAAACAAATCCATCCTCTTTCGAAAGAACTTTTATTGTATTTCCCACAGGACAAACCGAACGGGCTAAAACTTGTATTGTTTTGAACATAAAATATTGTATATTTATTTTGCTACTAGCTGTGCCCCGCGGTTTTACCCGTGTTCAATTTTATAAATTATCACAGCTCCGCCCCCGTAGGTGATAGCGCGATAAGATGTAGCCTATATGTTGACTTGACCTCTTAGTAATATTCATGAAAAATTTGAAGTAAATTCATGCAGTACTTTTTGAGTTCCGGGCTTATCTCAAAAAGTACTACAGACAAACAGATAAACAGACAAATATTCTAAAAAGCATATTTATGGCTTCGATATCGATTGTAGATCACGCCCCAAGTATCCTTTTTAAAACATATTCAATGTACAGTTTTGACTTTCCCACGATTTTATTATATGTATAGATATGTATATATAGTATGGCGCGTACTGCGCGGCCATCTATACCACCCAGCCGTGCTCTCGGAGCTGCGGCTGTGCGCCCCTGATGGCTACGTGGGCGCGCGCCGCCGCCCCGCTACGCTCAGCGTACCGGTAGCAAGAACGAACTTACTCAAGTTCGCCCCCGTGTCGCGTTGCCATACGACTCATAAATTTAATAGCAGCGGAAATTGACATATACTACTGTAGCCTGCCAAAATTCGCAGAAGTAGCGCAAAGGTGCATTGTATGTAACTCAAATGTATAAATTTTGTTTGTAATTTTAATTATAGCTTATAATATCGTTTTGGTGTATGCTGTAAAGATATTGTAATTTGAATTGAAAAATTTAATAAAAAAAAAAAAAAAAAAAAATATTAATAGCTCAACTTGGAAAGTATCTGGAAGACAATGGTGCAGGTAATGGCATAATTATGGTAATGTTGTGGTCGTGTCCGTGATTAACCTATATATTAGGTCTTTACCTATGAAATTGCCGTTCTGCAGTACTGGCCATTTCAAATCAAAATAATTTTTGTTTGGCTAAGAATTCTAATTTCAAATTAATTTTATTTTAAAAACATGGATTCTTTTTTCCAAAAGTAGTCATTTCTTTATTGATTAGTGTTACATTTTCATCGCATTTCAATCTTTTTCGTCATCATGGATACGTTAAAAATTCGAGTAATTATGGAATATGAGTACCGTCGTGGCAGCAACGCGGCACAAGCGGCACGCAACATCAACGACGTTTACGGAGCTAACACTACAAACCAACGCACCACCTGTTATTGGTTTGCTCGCTTCCGTTCTGGAAATTTCGACCTGAAAAATGAACCTCGCGGTCGTCCGAAGACTTTGGTCGACAATGACGAATTAAAGGCGGTTGTGGAAGCTGATGATACACAATCTACGGCTGAATTAGCAGCAGCTTTCGACGTTAGCGTCAAAACAATATTGGTCCATTTGCGTCAAATTGGCAAGGTAAAAAAGCTTGACAAATGGGTGCCCCACGAACTCAATGATCGCCAGCGCGAAGTACGCGTCGAGACGTGCCTTGCACTGCTCAACAGACACACAAATGAAGGAATTTTGAACCGCATTGTTACCTGCGATGAAAAATGGATTCTGTTTGATAACCGCAAGCGCTCAGCAAGTTGGTTGGATCCTGGTTCAGCACCTAAACAATGCCCTAAATGAAAACTTACCCCTAGAAAAGTGATGGTCACTGTTTGGTGGTCTAGCGCCGGTGTGATTCATCACAGCTTCTTACCAAACGGGGTGAGCATTACTGCAGATGTGTACTGTGAAGAACTGAGCACAATGATGGAGAAGCTGGCGCATCTCCAACCAGCATTGGTCAATCGCTCGTCTCCGCTGCTCCTGCACGACAACGCGCGACCTCATACTGCACAGCAGACGGTCTCCAAGTTGCAAGAACTGGGGTTGGAAGCTCTCCGTCATCCGCCCTACTCACCAGACCTTGCGCCTACAGACTACTACTTTTTCCAGAATTTGGATAACTTCTTGGCGGGAAAAAAATTCAATACCCGAGAGGCAGTACAAAATGCCTTTGAAGAATTTGTTGCCTCCCGTCCAGCTGATTTCTTTAAGAAGGGCATCAATAAACTGCCACTGCGATGGCAAAGATGCATTGATTGCATGGGTGATTACTTCGATTAATACAAATAAAAAAATTCATGAAAAAAATTCGTTTAAACTTTTTCATACAAAACGGCAATTTCATAGGTAAAGACCTATTATTATGGACAGCATGAGCTCTACTTTTGCTTATGTTCTGCCCTTTAATGACAAGGGAGTTAAGGTCGCTACAGCTATTTGGAGAGGAAGGGTCGACAACGCGTGAGTGATAGGATGGATATAGGGCCGTATGCTTGTTTGCCGACTTGGTAGTACAAAAATATATCGACATAATTAAGAACAATCAAACAACATGTTGCTTTAAAATAAAACTATCTTATTTTAATTATTCGCACTCCTAGAGGCATCAAATTACGACCAGCATTAGTTATAATATCAATTATCTAGATAAAAACTTTTTATTCTGTTATAATTTCTTCTAAGATTACCATTTGAAATATATGGTTTAGAATAAGTGGAAGAACCTCCTCCGAGATGATCAAACAATGGATCCACGTACAATTACAAAATGTACATGTCATATAGTCTACCAGACGCAAGGACTATGTAAAAAAATTAAGTAAGCACCCCGTCAGCAATGCATGTATTTAAAAAGTAGGTAGTAGCACACAAAATACTGGTCACTTTCATAAACAATATTTATAAACTGGGAGTTTTGACGCCAACGCGGAAAAGGACGCATCGGGGCATTGTTTCATTTTTAAAAACTGGTGTAAATGCAAGTTTTTATGTGTATAGTATATATGGTGGATTTTAGACATAACTTCTTCGACAACGAACACAAGTGGAGGAAAGTGCCATATTACCGTGAATTGCGATTTTCTGTGTTGAATCTAAAACTCCATATGAGCCTCTAGCAAAGTCTCCACTGCTTTCCTGGGGTAGGACAAGGACTATGACATGACTGAGACAGACTTTACTTGACATTGACTTAATGACGAATATTAAATGATATAATAATATATTTTACTGAAGCTTCATAAGGCCGAAGAAGCCAGAGCCGTAAAACTGAATTTAAAAAAAATATAAACTAAATACCACATTTTGAAAATGGATCTTTGATTTTAAAATTTATTTTGTTCCATCCATTTGTCACTTGTTTATTACTTGTTATTTTAATAGCAATAATAATAATATTTCCTAATTTCGATTACGTGACTTTTACTTCGTATTTTAAGTGTAATTTGGCGCCTTAGTAGTGTCGCTTACCTTCACCTATAGTAGCTTTTTACAATTTAAATGTGGTCGTATCAATCTTAGTGACGAATTTCTTGTTAGTCTCTGTGAACAAAAAAACATCGACCCTGTACCACATAATGATCAAAACATGTAGACATACCTATATTCCCTACCATAAGATTCGGGAATCTTTAGGAAATGAATTAGATATGATCAATCCTACAAAAATACTTGAGTGTGAAAAAACTATAAAAACGATGGATCCCTCACTATTTAATTGAGGCTCATAAAACGGACCACGTCACTGCCAATGCCATGTTCAGCATGACATGGATGTCAAATTTGTTGTGGGACATAATTATCGTATATCGTAGTGATAGGTGACATGGATAGCTACAAACTCAAAACAAGGTTTTTCCAGGTGAGCTGAACCCAATCAAAGTTTCGAATGTGCGGAATGGATGCTACTTTTGATAAAACTGGGCTCTTCTTTTGGCTTCTGAGTTCCACTTTTGACCATCTTCGTATATTAAATAACAATATGAAACATTTATTTCAGTAATTAAATTAAATAAAATGAAATTATAGCTAAAAATTAGATAAACTACGATACACTACTAAAAGGCGTCCAATAATCCCTCCGCATCGCTTATGGGAAAAGTGCCCAGAAGGCTGGCCGCATTGCCACGCTGGATGGCAATGCTGATCCTCTGACCCAAGAATAGACCAGCCCTCTGATCATGGGAAGCGTCGATCAAACGTTTAGCTATTTCCCGAAATATTAAATGTGCGCTTGGGCCCCATGGTCCTAAGGTTTCTACCCCAAACGGCTCAAAAACAAAATTTGCTGCCAAATTTGTGTATTTGCGCCGTTTAAGGGTTTCCGCCAAAGCAGCAGCAGCGCCTGCAGAACCCGACGTATGGGGAAGATGGGAGGGCGCAAGGGTGTCGACGCATGTTGCGTCCCACACCAGGGGCCTACCCATCTTCCACGGAACCAATGACATACCATCGGGTCTCTTTCCATCATCACGTGCCAAGCCGCTCGGTTCTAGAACCGCTGGGACGTCAACGCTGGAAAGAGCCCGACGGATTATATCATTGATGCTACTGTGGCGTGAGATTCTGCCCGCGCTACGGCAACATGACAGACCATGGCGTCCAAGGTGATCGACCGCTAACAATAACAATTGTTACACAACGAATGGTTTGCCGAAGTTATTGCAAAACTTCGTACATGGATGTACAGCCCAATGATCCCAAAAAAAGCAGTAATCGACTATTTGGGACTCTTAAGGTGAGCTATAAAACCAGTGGCGAGTATAGGTCTGCGAGCAATATTTACGCAACTTTTTGTTAGCCAGGTGTTATTAAAGAATTCCGTACTAAGAAATAAAAAACTAGATTTATTTTGACCAATTATAACATAAGTGCGTCCACCTATATGAGATATTTTTGTGTATATGTATATCTATAGTGGCTATATGTAATAGCATAAACGCACACACGCAATGCTCTTTTCAACATAGATTCTCCTCTCGCGGGTTTGCTACAAAAGATTTCTATTGAAAGAAGCAGTACTTTTTCGCAATATTTTTCCTTCTTTTGCGAGTTACTGTTGTTTATTGTATTTTGGGTGTTATTTTATATAAAAATACATAACTTTGACTATGATATGATACTTTGTTTTTCCCAATGGGGATGCAATCTGGCGCGGGTTACATAGTCCAATGTTTTATTTTGCTAGACAGTTTAAGCGCACAATGACGCAGTGTAAGCCTCCTAGATTTACAGTACTGTAAATTTCATTTAAAAAAAAACGTCACTGGTCTATTGTCAGAATTGCGATACAGTAGAAATGTCATATTCAAACTGCGATGCATTGTAACATTATATACGGTTAAAGATTCTTTATTTCTCTTAAGAATATGTACATTCACTTGCAGAGAAATAAAATAATTAATATAGGACGCCAAGCGTGGGCTACTTACCAATACTAAACTAAACTAAAATACTAAACTATACAATACAAATAAACACCTAAACAATTTTACAAATAACACAAATACACAAATTCCATACATCCATGCCGACTAGATTATAATTTTATTTTTTTTGTGTTGCGGTGGGCATATATGCACGAAGCGCACACGGCGCTGCGCAGCTTATATGATATATGTAATTCCATCCTTAAGTATACAATCGTCATCCGTCCTTTACGAAAACGCTATAAAACCATTTTGCCGGTATAATAGCGCAAGCCTTCCTTTATTTCCCCCTGTACCAAACTGACGGGCATTGTGCGTTATGATTAATAACACGTCATAATGATACGTCAGTTTTTTGTTGTGCGCGTGACGATATTTTCTGTGACATTCTTTTCATAGAATGTAGGTCGGTAGAAATAACTCTCTAGTTTAACTTTTCGAACGATACAATATGCACTTCTGAATTCAATTTAGCCAACTATATTAATAGAACATTTCATGACTGGCCAGTTGGTCTAGTGGTTAGTGTCCCTGACTGCTCAGCCAGAGGTTCGGGTTCGATTCCCGGCCGGATAGAACTAATAATCGTGTTCATCACAAAAATAAATCTATGTGTGTTTGCTATTACTTGCTTCTGGTTCGACACACAAGAAAACTATTTGTGCGGCCTACATATATGCCCGGTTCCTTTATTTTACGATCCGTCATTGGACCAACGTTACCATCCGTAATTCAGCTACCGATACCGATGCAAAACTAGTGTTCCACAATGCCCTACCTGCGACGAACATCCGTAGTTTAAACCACCTACGACTCGTTCGGCGATGAACCTCTCGCTCCTCTTCACGATTAGTTATAACAAAACGTCTACGTCAATTATGCAACTAAAATCATTTATTATTCTGTAATATTATGTGAGTAATAGTACAAATTACTGTACTTATAGTTACAGTAATAATTTAATTTGCGTTTTAGGTTTAAAATATTTATAAATCATTAGTATTGAAAATTTGATGTTACGAGTGCATGGTGTGAACAAAACGCGTAACATGAAAGCGCATGGCGCATGCGTCTGTCGTCTGACGTCTGTCCAGGAGTATTTCATGGTTTCTAAATTAGGGGTTATGAAATCTTAGAAGATAGAAAAATAATCAACCCTTTCTAACGGAAAACAAAGCCATGAATTCTCTATCAGTTTCAGAGCTAGACATCACGGAAATCTCCTCAAACTCTATGTTAACTACCAAAATAAAATACAAACGACTGGTAAACCGACCGAATTCGACTAGTAATCAAAGCAGTAACGCCTCGTTATTTTGACAGTTCCGTGACAGTAGAAAATATTTATAGGAACACTTTCGAACGCATCTCCATACAATAAGCTTACTAACGTCCTCCCATCCGTTAGTAACCAGACGTTGGTTATTTGGATAACGACTAGTATTTTTTAGGAACGGTTTTGCGTTACGGCTGGTAGAAATTCTAACTATTCGTAGTAGAAACGATTCGTTTTTGGAATATAGGAACCGGGCGATAGTTGTTCTTAGTCTGGAGGTGGTTTTTGTCCATAATGCCGTCGTCTTAAAAAAAATACCAGCTGCCCACCTTATCGACTAATATACTGCCATGCTAGATGCAAAAGAGGTATCTCAATGAAGCCGAGTTTGGAGAAAAATTATGTTTTGTAAATATAGTTTTCTTTTTTCTTTATAGTTTAGTTAGTTATAGAGAAAGGTTTTTCTATATGTTCTTAATTATTAACCGCTATTTGGTTTTGTTGGTGAAATGCGTATTTTCTAAGCAATCCGATGGTATAAAAATCTTCATAAAGATTTTTTTTTTGGTATACCGCTTTTGAACGCCTAGAACGGCAGTATAGTCCGTTCAACAGTTGTCTAGTCAAAATATTATTCCATATAAATTGAATTATAAATGTTTAACTTGTTTATCAAACTTTAAATATATGTAAACTTGACGTGCAATAAAGTCTATTCAAGTTTTAATCAGCTTTGTTAGGGTACGAAATGATATAGTAACCGAAACTGATAAAAGGAAGACTTTACGCTTAATAACATATTTCTCAGGTGCACGTGCTAGCGAATTTTTTCCAATGTACACACGATACGGTTCCCAATACACCCCTTTTAAAGTATCGTCAATTCCAACTGTCGGTGCAGCAAAGTGTTCGACTAGTAAAATATCCTCAACACTTTCTTACGCACGTACTCTTTGCATACGACTTTGAATACAAACAACCTGATTTTTGTTTTCTTAAAAATTTTATACTAACGTGTGCACTGGTTTATTAAACAAACAAGGAATGTATTTCATGGAAGTAAAAAGAAATTATTTCCTCTCCTTTGTTGCATTTGAGAATCTTCGTACACACAATAGAGAGAAAAGATTTTACGTATGTGACACATTTGGGGATTTGTAGGATCTTTTTTATTGTTACGAAAAAACGTTGATGTGTACGGAAGTAAGAATAACAACTAAGCTCTTTGCTTGTAACAAATAATGGTTTTCCTTCTCCAAGTTTTCTTTGCTACTACTTAAGTGGATAAGTTTTTGTAATATATCTCTCTATGCGAACGACAGTATACAGTACGCGATAAGTGCTCTTTGAATGAATTTCAGCTAAGGAGGTCATATTATCCACGCAATACGAAGGTCATATTATAGTGCATAAGTGTACACTTAGAAGTAAAAGAACCCTATTTCCTCACTCTAGTAGATAGTTCAGGCGCAGCGCAGGCCTGACTGCATTAGTTCTCTGGAGTACGAACGTGTAACACCACTAACTTCCAGGATCCAAGGATTTGAAATTAGACTTCATTATTTGCAGTTCAATATGCTATCAGGGTTGCAGTAAAGGGTTATCTTCACTGGTTACTAAATCCTTATTAATGCAGACGTGAAACCAACCACGACTAGAAGGCAATTCTTAGCTCAGGTTAAGTTTTACTGGTTTGTAAGTATTGTAATGGCTTAATATATCCACTGACAGATTGATAGATAGATACACTTTATTGCACCAAATCTAAATATCACATCGCGTAACATGAATTTTCTTAAACTGTAAGGTACAAATGGTGGTCTAATCGGTAATGTAGTAATCTCTCCTAGACAACCGTAGGATGAATGAACCAAAGCACTGCAGGGAGACAAAGTGATAGTTGGCCGTGCATCTACTTATATAAATTTACATATAGATATACTTCCGTAAAAATAATGTTGATATACACACATATAATTTCTAATGATAATATACGGGTTAATTCTTTCTCTTTACTTACCTTTAAGTAAGTAGAATATCGGTGTACTACTAACTCAAAGGTAAATTGCGTCCGTAGGGAAAGTACAAAGTGCAACAAATATAAATAAACGAGCTCTATTTTTCTGAATCCTTGTTAAAATAAATTGCTTTTCCATCGTGTTGGTGCTAAAATTTATGTTTATTTCAATAAAGTCAAGTGTTAAGCTTTAACGGATAGAACAAATTGCGTTGTTAAGAAGCTCGTTTGACTTTCATTGGCACTTTATCTGGTGTGAATGACTGTCGTCATCCACCCTGTTACATTATCTTCATGCCAGTGAACAAGGTGAGTACATATTTCAATAGTGTAACATTCTTTATTTACACAGAAATTTTACATCCAACAATTGTGTACATCGTTTTACAGCCAACAATGTTGTAGTTTAGACTTGTGTTGATAGTTAATTTAAAAAATATATTTCCATGAATACGATTCTATCGAAAAAAGAATATTCATGGGAAACACGTGTAGAATTTACTTTAAAAATAAAGTTGTATCGAATTTAAGAAAAAAACACACATAATTAGCTCTTTTAAGTAAATTTAGAAAACCTTAGAAAAATATTATTAAAATTATAATTTTGATATTAAAAAACTATGCTATTTTTAATTATTATAATAGTAATCATGTTCAATTGTTTTTCTTACAATTTCTACACGTTCATTTCAATTTTTAATATTAATATAAATTCACCATGACATATTATGTAATGTATCAAACGCAATGTAAAGTTGTTACCGAGAAATAAATTGTATTGTAGGTATATTGTAAAAGTATACAATCTGCATTAAAAATAAGACTTAATCTGCATGAACCTGTAATTAGCTGTGCATGAATCAATTTCTAACATAATAACTATTCCTCCTATATATGCGTCATCCAGTTTTCCATCGGTTAACAATGTTTTCCGTAGAAATAAAATTCGTTTACCTTTTCATATCAGAAATCTGACAAATATTTTATTATAAAACAAATGCAATTGTTATGTTAACAGATGAATTGAAACATTTTTCTGGCAGCTGTTATCAAAAGACTCGAGATATTGCCTCATAAAATAAGACACCGACAACAGGTATCGAACGGTGTAATACAGATTAAAATATCCAAGTCAAAAACCGAGTCTCTTGTTGTCCGCTCATGTTTACAATCGAAACAAGACAAGACAAGATATTTCCGTCAACTTAATTGAACTGACATGAGTTACTTCATTGATATTAAAATTTATTTATTAATACGGCGGCGAGTGATAAAACGACATTTCACCGGCCGGTGTGTTTGTTTGTTGACAGATTTCTGCGAATGAGTGCAATTAATTATGACCGATGTCGGTCGTCCGTAGAGCGACTCGCCCGCTTCGCGCTTGCCTTTTGTTTTTGCTCGCCATTTGTAGAACAATGCAGCGCGTGCGACTTTTATCTCTCCACAAATAAACGAATACTCGTGTCGACTTTTTGTTGGTCTCGCTCGTGGCCCGCCTTGAGCCTCGCTCCACCACGAAATTTTATTAAGCCCCAACCAAAATGTTACTGAAGTTAAACGAATTTTACCAAGCGGAATATTTCGATCGTCCGCTAAATGGCGAAGTAACAAACTGTACAGAAGCAAAGTTGCGACGTGCTGACGCGACGTCTATTCTGAGTCTTATTGAGTTTCAACATCGTGGTTTTCTTCAAGTTAGGATAACAAAAGAAATAGGTAACCTACATTGTTTCAAATATCACGCCATTTACAACACGGGATTGACTCATTACTTTGTAGTCTTTTTATTTGTTACTTATTTATAGGGATGGTCTAATGGAAAGATCAAACGCACTCGGCAGTTAATTTTAATGTCTCGGTGTAAACGGGCACCGAGGCCCGTTAGATATAATTAGAGGCATCGGTAAAGCCTCGACGTGCACTGAGCCGCCGCCAGCAGTATTTTGATCTCGTTGACATTTATTATATCACCGACATCGGTACTACAAACGTGCACCTACTATGAATAAGTGACTATTTTCAACTTTAACGAGTGCGTTAACATTCACGCTTTAGATTGTAGTGATATATTCACGTCAATATCAAGAGGACGTCTCTATAAATATGATCGATTGAAATGGAAGTTCAGTGGCTCACTTCATGATTTATTTTGCGTCAGGTTTTATAATAATACAGGATATTATTATTATAAAATCTGACGCAAAATAAATCACACATGGCCATCTGATCCCAAACCAAGCAGAGCTTGTACTATGGAAACTAGATAACTGATATGACACTAATATTATAAAGGCGAAAGTTTGTGAGTTTGTGTGTGTATGTTTGTTACTTCTTCACGTCTAAACGGCTGGAGCGATTTCAATAAAATTTAGATGACACCCTGATTTAACACATAGGCTATAATTTATCAATTTTATTGCGGGTAAAACCGCGGGGCACAGCTAGTATTAAATAAACTACTTTTCTTTTGTAAATACATACTAACTTACATTACACCCAGACTCAGGACAAACTGTTCATTTTATCTGTCCTTGGTGGGAATCGAACCCACGACCTACAGCATAAAAGGCAAGTATCTCACCAACCAATTTTGTTGTTATTTCGAGAAATGATCTCGAAGGCGACGACACAGCCAAACTTTTTTGGATGGAAGGCGTACTGTCAGCGCTTAGACGCGCAAGGAGCCAGCGAGGCGGGGCAAGGGCGCAAGCTCTCATCAACTTTAACGAGCCATTACTGCTGTGCCGCCACGCTCCACTCTACAGGGGGATTCGTGTAATTTTCGGAACTCGCATAACGTGTAATTATTTCAGGAGGGGGCGTCAATAACGTAACCGCAACACATTTGTATGCAGCTACGAGTTTTCGTCGCGCAACAAAAGTAGAACGGTTCGTATGTTTATGTATGAACTGGTCTTGAATAATTTTAGAGGAACTATAATCAACATAAACCTAATAATACAAGCTACAACGCCATTGTTTCTACGCTCATATCTTTAAAAGTAAGCAAAATAATTGTTATCCGAAGAAAACTTTTATGCTGGTTTACCTAATTATATATTTAAACTATTGCTGATCAATTTGTTTTATATATATAACAGTAATTTCATATGATTTTCTGCATTTAATGGCATCAACATTCGGTTCGATATCTGGTGGAGGTTCCATATCACTGCACTGGCAGCATTCCATATATAAATAGTAATCTGCCACATTAAGCGTGTTTTAACTTGTTGGTTGTCATTCCGTAAAAGTGAATAAAACTGTCTTGACTGTAATGTTTGTTTTATATAAAAACTATATAATAACATACGTTCACCTGCGTAATCTGCACAACAATTTCCTACAATATCAATGTTCAATCAATTCCAAAAATAGTTAGGGCTATCAAAACAAAAAATCTATACCACTACGAACCTTAAACCGACCAGTATCATCATCAGCATCATATCAGCCGAAAGACTGCTGGACAAAGACCCGAAGATCTCTACAATTGCTGATCTTGCGTTAACCGCATCCTGCGGCTTCCAGCGACCCACATATAAAGAATATAACATAAATCATATGACGTCTCTTAAATATAACTTTATTTATGCCAACAATTATAAGGAAAAATAAAACATAAAAATACTTGATTGACAACCCAGCACAAACGTATTCGTGTAAAGTACGTAAAAAAATACATTTCAACCAAAACTATTAGAGTGGAGAAATAGTTCCATCGGATCTCATGCTATAAATATTTGCATAAAATGTACACATGTTTCGTAAATGGATAATCTTGGAAGTCGAAAATGGTTTGTGGCGTTCGTTTTGCTGATATCGTTAACGAAAAATAACGACGAGTAGGATGTCGTTATGAATAAGAATGGTCCCTAATGAACCAATTTATGGAGACAACTGTTGGCTTGTGAATTATTATCGAAGGAGAAGCGAAGACAGTGTAAGCGCTCACTGAAATGGTACGTAACAAGTCTACTGAAATAATTCACAGCGGATTCGACACGGACTTTCGCAGTTGCAGCTCCGCGCCGTGGGCGAGTGGCGAGTGCATGCTTGTCTTGAGACGTCGACAGTTCTTGTTGCGACTACTGTAGTTATTTCTAAACCGTATCACGTCGCACCCGTCGCCCGGATCGCCTGGACGACCATCGCTTTGATGTCGCATTCTCTTTTTGCAAACCACATTTCAGTATAGCTGGATGCTTTCGGGAAACACGTCTAACGACTATACATTTCGATCGCCGCATTCTTTATTTTGATATTTCGTTTTCACTTCTCCTAATGTAATTACGTGTTGTTTCGTTTTAAACAAATCAAAAGGACAAGCGAAGTGAATCATTGGCCAATAGTGTTCTAAGTGAATATTATATCGTAAATAGAGTAACAAATGCGTCTGTCTTTATCATTATAATATCACGTTCTGCTTTGAACTTTTGATAGCGTTGAATTGCAGCATCTGTTGTGGCAATATATTGACATTAAATAATAATATTATACCTAACTTCTACCCACAGTTTCTCCCCGTTTCGCATAAACCATCACGGTACCAATAACATTATTCAATATTCATTATTAGTTCAGTCCAGTCACTCATGCGATGAATCTTAAACACTGAACCTAAGCTAGATACCTATACTACATCTAAAAATGACGATCAATATGGTTTATGCTCATAGCTTCGGCTCCCGACTTCATATTAATATAAAATGTATTGTAGTTTTTATATCTAATCATTAGCGTTTCAAATCATATCATGATGTGTAAAAGGTGGTTTTACCTGGTACATTCTTTCCCAGCTGTAACAGTATCCTAAACATGATTAAAAAAATGTTGAACTGCGCCTACATAGTCATTGCTATGCCGTCTCCCATGGCACGTCTTAGGGAGGACGGTTGTTGTCTAATAATGTCATGTTACTAATGCGCTCATATCCAGATGCTCTCATGATCATGGGTAACCGCTAAAGTGGTTTAATTACTGAGTGTGTCCGGGCTTCGGAGGGCACGTGAGGGCCCGGTTGTAGCCTTTAGGCAACAGTCGTTAAGCCATGCCAGAGGTCTAATAGGCGACTTAAAAAAGCTCTGACACTAGGGTAACCACTGCCCATACGATAAGTAAGTAAGTATACAAGTCAGTTCTACGTCTTCAGCGTCTACAGAAAACGAAATGTAAGAACGGAAAAAAGCATAAGCAAAGTATTATTTTCTTATCTTATCACGACAAAAACATCTTCGTTGTTCGTAAGATTATTTTTATACAAACTCATAGTAAGGCATCAGTAGCTAAAAGGAAGTATCTTTTTTATTTATAAGCTTAATACCAAGGCCCAGAATCCTTCTGCCTCATTAATTAATCCCTACTGCTTGACTGTAATTAAGTTACTCCCACTGCAGCAAAATAGAAAGCGGGAAGAATCTTTAATCTTGCTAATTATTTCTCTTGAAATCTAAGGGGTAATTCGTTTGCAAAGTTTCGATAAAGTTTTATTAAGTGCCTCGGTCAGGGTAGTCGATGGAGTTTATTTTCAACATAGCCAATGTGGTGACTGATATTGGCAAGTCGTAAAACTTCCAATGTGGGCGCAGAAAAGATAAAAGGACGGGTCGACGGTATCTTTTAAAACGATAATTTGTTAGACGACTTGCATGCCTTGAGATAGTAGTGTAATACATGGTGTAAAAGAGTACTAAGAACTTTGTCGGGCTGGTTGGCGTGGTTGGTAAATGCTTGCCTTTTATGCCACAGGTCGTGGGTTCGATTGCCACCCAGGACAGATATTTGTGTGCTTTGTGCAAATGTGCTGACATCAGTGTAAAAATTAGGCTTATTTTTACAATGAAATGTTGGTTACATAGAATTCAAAGTACAAAATATCTCACTTCTAGTGGTACTTTTTAGTACTCTGTATCTGGCCGCCCTTTTATAATGGTAAGACAAAGATTTACATAGACAAAGTATCGTATGGTACTTATTCAACATTAATCAATTGAATAAACATCGCGATGTTATTCAAATTGATTTTACCAAACTAGCATCACACTGTAGGTACTCCTGGTACTTACAAAACTCCAAAAGAATATGATATTAAAACGATATAGCACATAATATATGTATACTACAAAAAAATTAACGCTTAAATGGATATATTAAAAATTCTTTTATTTTACGCTAAAACATTTTTCAAGTAACATTAATAACATCTTTTTGTTTAAAATTTTATTTTTTGTATTTATATAACATAGTCGTCACATAGTAGGTAGAAACATATTAGAATACTAGCTAATAGCTCTACACAATATACTGCTTTTCCACAATATGACTATCTATTCTAATACATATTCTAATCTAATATTACATATAGAACGGAATATAAGACGATTTCGTTGTTAACTATCACCTAATAATATAATATAATACTAACGTACTATTTTGGGTTCTTTGATGAGGTAAATAGTGTAGTGATCAAGTAAAATTTTGTTTTTGTGTATTTTGCATGTTGACGTGTTACACGGTGTAGGTTAATAGGCAAATTACTTAACGGACACGGGTGTTTCGGTGATTATCTGAGCCGGATAGTCCGACAAGCGCCGGCATATTGTCACCATTGCGGGAGTGACGTGGACTCTGTTCAGCACACGCTGGAGGAGTGCCCGGCCTGGGAGATCGAGAGGCGAGTCCTGGTCGCTGAGATCGGACGGGATCTTCCGCAGCCAGCAGTCGTGTATGCGATGCTAGCAGGCGACTCCACCAAATGGGACGCCGCCGTGGTCTCCTTCTGTGACGCATTCATGCTCCAGAAGGAGGCCGCCGAGCGGGATCGGGAGTGAGCCGATTTAGTCGGTAGTTTAGTCGGTGCCAGTCCGACATACCCACCTGCAGAATTTTTTTGTGTAGTTTGTTACACCTAACAAAAAAACTTAATAGATATATTAAGGTCCGTAAGTTATGTCACCTATTAATGTTACACCTAGTATATATCGTCAATGTTATCACATATATTTGTTTTTATATATCAAAAACATGAAAAAACTGCTGTTCGTTAATCAGTTTCATAACAGGTTTGGATGTATTAATAAAACCAGTAGGTACATAATATTACTATAGATATATTTGTATCTACAGATTGTACACGAAGGTCAAGGCATTGCTAATGTTTCACGGTCCTCGCTATGTCCAATAAAACAGTTTTTATGGCTTCATTTTGCAGTATTATTAAAGATATTGCCTTAGCGTGTAATCAAAGATGTAAATGAGTTTCTGCAATGTAGGTTCTTTTGAACGAACATTGTAATTGCTTCTGCCAACGTATTAGTATCATATAGCGATACATTTCATTAGTTAACTAAAATTACATATATGTATATACAAATAAATAGGCAACTAGAACACTGCCATATGAACCCAAACTAGGCAGAGCCTGTATGGAAAACAGACAACTGATAAAAATCTTCATATTTTTCTAAATAAATTACTCCCAGATTCAGAAAGACACAAAGTCTAAGCCTAGTCACACAAAGATTTGTCCTGGGTGAGGATCGAACCTACGACCTGTGGCTCATCAGTGAGGGTCACTAACAACAGGCCAGTCAAATAACTAAATAATAAAAATGGTTCGATAAGACTTTTAGTTATGGTGACACGATTACAGAATGCTGATAAATATATATCTTTTAAAAGTATTTAATATAAGAATAGTTCCTAATAATCGTAATGAAACGTGACGGTTGGTTTCCCTCGATTCAAAATTTTAAGTGCTGAGTACTTACCGGCATTTTCAGTTCAATGTCCTTTACTTCTCTTTAATTTGTACTACTTAAAGTAACAGCACAGAAATAGGGAACACTACAATGTTAGTTTAGTACCCATAGGGCGCCGTGCTGTAAATATCATCATCACCCTGATATCGTCCACTGATAGAAACAAGCCTCCTAAGGTTTCTACCACTTTGCCATTTGGAAGGGTTTGTCGTAGTCACCACACTTGGCATTCGAATTGGCGACCGCAGTTAGGTGGTTTACCTAGTCCCTTAGACGCCTTTTACGACAACCACGGGATGGTATAGCCTGGCCCGGCATTCTTTCTCGCGCCTCTTGCTATTCGCTGGGGGCGCCCGGGTTTTGGGCGCGGGAGCGGTTGACTTTTGAGTCTGGGCTCCTTAGCCCAGCCCGATTGAACTGGGGCGGGAGGGGCCGCACTGGTTGAGGGTTTGGGGGACGCCTCTTTTGTTGGGGCTAGCACAACCTTGGGGGCAACCACCTCACCCGTCACCTTGGGTATGGTCGAGGGGACGTAATCTTGCAGAGGCCAGTGGGGTCTTGCTGGTCGCATGCCTTAGATGCTCCTCCTTAATTTGCAATGATATCGCAACATTGTTATATTGCAATAACATTGCAAAACGAAATTGCAATTAGCCTGATTGATTGAATATCAAAGTCAAAGTAATTGAATTTTAACTGGGTTAGCTCCAATACTTCGATAACCATATATCTTCTGCGGACGTATTGACGCGTAATCGAGCCGGCCAGCAATTATGCAAATTCTTTATTGTATTCACTAAGAGCCAAATGAAGGACTGGTTAGATCGAAAACAATAACAAGCGAAGAAGTTGAGTCTTAAGTGATGTCATCAGTCTTCGAAGATCAACGTTTTATAGTCGAAAGGGAATAACTGGAAATAAAAGGGGGGAAATACTTTCAAAGCATTTAAACGTACGGCTATGAATGTCTTTAGACAAATTAAAAAGCTGTGATTTATTACTGGAGTCTTTTTATTGCATACACAGTAGCATTTTACAAGCCACTCCGTTAGAATGTTGTGTCCCAAAAATATACAATGTTAATGACAAAAGTGGCGTCTTGGGATATTTGGACGGAATGTTTTATTTGTTTGGTGGAAAAGTAGCAGCGATGGTAGATTGTTACATACAAGCTACTATTTATTAAACAGATCATAGTAAACTTCCGTTTTTAAAGACCGAAAACGCATTTGCGGCCACTCTGGTACTGCGAGTGTCCATGGGTAACGTTCTTTGCTTGCAAAAAAATTATATCACCCTTGCAAGATCTTCGATCCACCTTACTTACTTACTTATCGTATGGGCAGTGGATACCCTAGTATCAGAATTGTTCAAGGCGCCGAGTAGGCCTCTGACACCTTGTAGAGGGGCTGCCTACGCTACGTCTTCCGGTTCCTGGTCGCCATTCGAGAACCTTTCTGCCTCAGCAGCCCTCGGTTCCACGAGCTATATGCCTCACCCATTGCCACTTCTGTTGGACAATTCTTTGAGCTATCTTGGCTACTTTAGTTTTTTTTTAAGTTTTTGGTTTTTTTAAGTTTGGTTTGGTTTTATGGAGATCGACGTTTCTGATTCGATTGTGTAGGGATACTTCGAGCATAACCCTATCCATTGCTGTTTGGGTGACCTTAAGCCTTTTTATGAGGCCCAAAGTATGGGACCACGTCTCTGTTCCATAAAATCATCAATGGCAACACACACTGGTTGAAAACTTTCGACTTGAGACACTGCGTTATTTGGGACGAGAATGCCGAGCCGCAGTCGAGATGGATTCTACGATTGACCTGAATCACACTAATATTATAAAGGCGAAAGTTTGTGAGTGTGTATGTTTGTTGCTTCTGCACGTCTAAACGGCTGGAGCGATTAAAAAAATGGTATAGAGTTAGCTGACATCCTGGAATAACACATAGGCTATAATTTATAAAGTTTAATAAAATTCCAAAATAAGTGTAAAATGGTACTGATCATATGTCTCATGTATCTTTATCTTTTTTTCGAAGTTGGATCTACCTAGTAGGATGTTCTGTTCTTGACTATCGTTCTCACAGTAATCATAGTTAGTAACTTAGTATTGTTACAAACATAAGATTTTTAGACACTTATTTAAAGAGTAAGTCAGTTGTAATTGGATTTTTGGGTAATCGACTTCACTTGTGTAATATACCATTCATTGCCTCTGAACAGTAGGTATGTCATATTTACGAGAACGGAATGCTATCAAGTTAACACTAACATCTCGGAGAAAGAGTGATAACAACTTATATTATTTATTGTAAACAAGAACTTATTAATAACAAGATATAATTAATTACTTTGATGTCGATCTACTTACGATGAGAATAAAAAAACAAGTATGGATTGTAAAAAATAATCAGGTGTAATATGTAGTTAGTTCAGAAGCTTTAATTTTAAACGATAAATATAACATGCATGGTAGTACCTGTAAGTAAGGAATAAAAATAACAACATGTACCCATTAGTAAGGACTTAATTGATTATTTTGGTTTTATACTTCCTCAAGGGTGCCAATAATCCGTGCGTTTTTTAAACTAAATTCTACTTTGTGAGTCCTGTCCGGGCATATCCGCGAATTAAGTTTGACCGAAATTGACATGGTGTTGCCGTCGACGGTCTACAGACGGTCTACGTCCGGAATACAGACGCCAGCACATCCAGCTTCCCCAGTCTGTCAAATTTCTTTTATAGATTTTCATATTTATCACATGAGCATAAGGTTCACTTTCAATTGGGAAAATTTGACAGATTGGGGTAGCTTGATGTGCTGGCGTCTGTACATCGTCATCACCATTAATAAGCCTCCGCCAAGCATCTGTCTGTCCCTCCATCTGTCTATCAATACCTTAGGCATCTATATAAGGAACCATGAAAGGTAGATAGTTGACATTTTCACAAAATGTATATTTATTGCTATTACCGCACAACAAAAAAACAACAAAGCAATAACAAATTTATAACATAATATTTTAGTTTTTATTTGATTTTGGTAATTATCGTGTAAATATTCCGTTCGTCTGCAAATCCAACTTTTTTTTATTTGTAACGTATAATTCTACTAAAAAAATATGGCTAACGGTTGCTTCAATTAAGTTTAGTTAGGTACCATGCTCACAAAAATGACTAAAATCATTTTCCATAACAAAAACATGAGAATTTATGGTGTAATTTCATGTGATTATTATTCCCGTATCGGGTTAAAGTAATCCCAATAATAATGGCTTATCCACAGTTTACTATCCGTGGGTTTATTAAAAGGCAATTTAGTGTTTAATCTGTCATTAATTTTGTAAAATTACCGCCCTCTCTACGTTCATGAGTGAGCCTTGGGGAAATTGCTCTATAAGGCAGACAGATAATTTATAATGCGTTTTGTACAACTTTGGAATACTATAAACGTTTTATTATTATTTCGTATCGTATACCGTAAAATGGGGCGGCTTTGATTAGGTTTCGGATTAAATTGTTCTCTATTACTTTGTATTTTAAAGTTATGGCCCTGAAAACAAAACTGATTTATCGGTTTTTTGTGTAGATTACATATACACCTAAAAAAAAATCAACAAGCTATCGTTTCCGAGAAAAAAAAACAAAATGTTCCTTATCAACTTCAAACTGAGTTTGGGGCGACTTTGATAACACCTGTTTTTGCAATCGTATTTGAAAGTAACCCGGAAAAAAATTTTTTTCCTCTGTACACTTTAAGAGTTATTAATACTTTTATGAATTTGGGGTGGCATTGATTACAGGGGCTAATTTGATTGACGAAATAACAAGTTTTAAATCACAAAAACATTTATTTAAACTTTTATAATATTTCAAAATGTAGCAAAACAGATTTGTACCGAACTTAATGATTATACCAATTAGGTTAGGCACAATAATCAAACTTAAAAAGTAAAAAATAAATCGACCTACAGAGTTAGGAATAATGAGCCGTCACGGGACGCCTGGCAGATGTGAAACATCGACATTATTTTGTAAAAGTAATATGCAGAAAAGAACATATTGCGATAGGAACTAAATATGTCATAATGATAAAATAAAAAGTCGATTGCGCATGCGCCACGGCATGCGTCGCCACGCCAGAAATCTGTTTTACGTGCGGCTATAGATGTTCCACATCAACAGTAAATATTAAATTTTACATTTCTTTAACAGGAACCTTAATTGGAAAGATAAAGCAACCATATTTGAGTTCGGGATGATACAACGTCCCGAATGGTATATTGTAGGTTTGTGAAGCTTGACTTATGGACATTTCATTGTCAGTTATTTTTTCAATGGCTTCTTCTAGCACTTCAGTAGTGTAATTTCTATAATTCCTTGTGCCCGGAGTCTTTTTGTAATTGCGCACTATGGTTGTTCCTGAACAGGGGCGACTTTGATAGTAAAACCTTTACAAATCAAACACAATATAAAACCTTTACAAATCAAAGACTGCGAGAACGGGGTGACTTTGATTCCTCTCAAATTCGCCCCGGTGAAAAACTCAAAGTAACCCCGACAACTTAAACGATAATAACCTCAAAAATCTTACAAAAATAAAAAATAAGAAATTCGGAATAAATTTACAATAAACCATGAAATATATATACTCAAAGCTCAAAAGATAAATATACATGGTTATTTTGGTATATAAGAAGTTATATGAGCATGAATTACTTATATTAATTAGGATTCACTTTCAATAATTATTTTCCACGGACACAGATGCGCCAGCGCTTTGTGAGTGAATGACAAGATGGCCGAAATATCAGTGTTAACAATACTAAAAAAAATTTTGGACGCGTTCGGATACTTTTTGAAATATTAACATAAAAGTAATATTTTTAAGTTATCATCAAAGTCGCCCCGTCGTTCTAAAGTCGCCCCATGTTACGGTATATGCCTTTACAGGTCTCATAGCGGTGACTTTCTCATCTAGACTTACCGAATACCTCCCACATTTTATTAACAAAGTCTGCTGCTGATTCAGTGATATTAGAAGATACGATAGTGATGTTTTCGAAACTCATCTTCATTTCTATTCATCCAAAGAAAGTACGGCACCATCCTTTGCAAGCAAGACTCGCACTTAAACGATGTTTCACTTTAATATTTCTTTTGTGTAAACAAAGCACCAAAACTTGGCCTTTTCAGATACTACAAGGAAAATAATTAACTTTAGTCAATAAAGTTTAATTTCTGAAGCAGGAGTCTTCCTATCCACTAAGTTGCCACATACATCAAAAAGTTCTGCTGAACCCTATATTGTAGGGAACGGCACGGTAGCCAAACACAGAACTTTGAAAGCAAGATATCTGATAAAATATAGCTCGTATCGGGTATGTGTTTCTTGTTGTATCTTATCTAAAGACATGGCATTATGCAATACGGACTTTGCTGCAGTGATAAGTGCTGGTGCGCGATACTACTTTCGTCCTACATGAATCAGACAAACTTTGTTTCTGTGCTGTTAAGAAAGCTATATCCAAGGGTTGAACTTTTCAGGCGTTAGAGAATTTTATAAATTTGTATTGAGGATCATATTTTCTTGACTTCCAAGGCACATTATTAATGTACAATAGTTTTGTAAACAAAGGTTACGATTAAAACTTATTATTGTAGAAATTGTTCATTATCATCCCACCAGCTCGTCCACCGCCAGCAACTTATGCCAGCGCGCACGGAACACGCGATCCAGCTCGCCGCGCATGGACTGCGGCAGTGGGGAGGGGGGCATGCGCATAAGCCAGTGCTTGTCCTATGAAGAAAAGTGTAGGTTGTTAGGTTCCACCGAATAACGTCCACAGCTAGGCAAGGGCGTCCCCCAAGAATGGGGGGATATGCTACGCTTGGCAGACGGATTGGCGATCGCAGTATGATGCTCATCGTACACAGAGACGCTGCTGCCCTCTGCTGAGAACCTCTGGTAGATATTCCCTCGGGTCGACATCTAGACCCCCAACGGGTTGAGATGGGGTGGCGATAGTCTATGCCGTCAGCCACACAGCCAAGTACAAAGACATTGTTCCTAAAGTTTAAATTATTTATTAATGTTAATGTTTAATGTTGCTTTTATGTAATACTTATTTGTTTCATATTTAGTTTTGTTAAGTTTATTGTGTTTAGGGGATTCGTTAGATAACCCAGACATTAACCCAGACAGTAGTCGTACTGTGGGGTGCTAGACACATTTTGGTTTGTCATTTATACATGACTATAATAATGTAGGTATTGATTGTCACTGTAGATTCAGGTGAAAAGAGTTAGAGGTAAGCAATTTCACAGCTTGAAAACAGACATACTTTCACTTTGAATTGTAGTGCGAATAGCGAACCACTGTTTGTTATTAATGCTGTGCGTACGAGCCTGCCAGAACATATAAAGACAAAGGCAAATTCAGCACCGCTTTTCATGGGTGTCGCAAGCGACTTAGTTAGCGATTACCCATACCGACCGACCTCAGGAGATCCGTATGCTTTCTAGTAAGGTCCGTAAAAAATTATAAAACTGGCACCCATTATATTAATCATACTTTTGGGTTGGGTTAAATACCAAATATCAAGAGTTTTCTTCGCTAATGGAAATGTATATTGTTGTTACATTAATATGTTTTAGCCGAGGAACATTGATTACATTACGAAAGATAAGCAACGCTGGATTTCATATTTTCTTTTTCCCAGAAACGAGGGTGGAATCTGTGTTAGTAATCAAACGTTATTTAAAGAACAGTTCAACAAAATTTGTAAGCGCAAAAAAATGTTACGCTTCCGTTTATACGAGATGACCTAATTATTGTCTGAAATTATAACAAAGAATGAACATTCACAAAAATAGCAGTAAACCTAAACACACGATGGATAAATGTTTTTAACTAAACCCAGAAAAAATACAATGTGAAAAACTTCATATTCTGACTACCTTTCGCCGATGCTGAAGCGACTTTACCATTCCGTTCTAAATAGAAGGTATTCCGTATGCGATCATTTTCATAGTAAGCTGATTGCACCATGGATGAAAGCACTTACCTTTGTATGCCCGGTTTGTCCACTGGCAGCGAGTTCAACTGCTAATTATGACGGTCACCGTAGCCTAGTTGGTAGTGCTCCTGCCTACGAAGCTGGTGGTCCTGGGTTCGAATCCCGGTAAGTGCAAATATTTGTGTGTTGAGCACGAATATTTGTTTCGAGTCATGGATGTTTTCTATGTATATAAGTATTGATTTATCTATATAAGTATGTATATAGTCGCCTGGTACCCATAGTACAAGCTTTGCTTAGTTTGGGGCTAGGATGATCTGTGTGACATAACCCTAGATATTATTATTATTAATTATGTAGGCTTGGGTTCAAATCCCAGATCGCGAAAAACACGTTCTGTGTATCAGCCCATAATAAAAAAAAATGTATAGATTTTCAGTTAAGATGTCAGTCCCAGATAGAGACATTACTAGCTGTGCCCCGCAGTTTCTCGCGGCAATCTTTATAAATTATAGCCTATGTGTTATTCGGATATATAAACTATATTACTGCAAAGTTTCATCAAAATCCGTTTGGTAGTTTTCGCGTGAAAGAGTAATAAACATCCATACACCCATACTAACAAACTTTTGCATTTATAATATTAGCTAGATACAATACTCCTTAACAAAACCTACTCGGTGATTAGAACCACTTTGATCCTGCTCATAAAAACAAATAAATAAAACCTCCGAAACCTTTAGCGATCATAGTCATATCCATCATTTTATACAAACATATTATTTAATACTCACTCCGCTATATAAACACATTTCCATCAGTCTACGATTTCTATGTACCGTGTTATTTGCTCACCCCTTACACTTGATAGTACTTAACCTCTGTCGAGTTTGTCGTGTACACTAGAGCTCTTCGTAACAATTTAGTTTGATGATAATACTACGATCAAGTTACGTACAACCCTAGCTGAAGTTAGGCTGTGGACATTTTGATGAATGTAAAGCGGAAATCCGATTTCCGAAATTTCCATAACGGTGGCACAAGCAAAGTTAGCATTCAAATTCAATAATAACCACTACCAAAAGATAATATACTACTACTTCGACACAATGATATCTACTCTAGTTAACTATATCCTTTTTATATTTTGAAATTACTAACCTGTGGTATTTTTTTTATAACACTCAATGTGTTTACTCTGGACCTTGTCATGTTAGAACATTTGTTACTCAATCTCTCAAAAACGGCTCAACGGATTTGGATGAATTTGGAATATAAATAAGATTGAAGTGTATGGAACATAATTTTTCGACATAAACATTTATGCTATCATACAAAACGAAATTTTACTGCACGTGTGGCGCAGTGGCTAAGACAGTCGCCTCACCGCTTCGTGTCGCTGGTTCGAGCCCCTCGCCGGATAGTTATTTTTGTGGCCTATAAATAGTTGTTCTGAGTCTGGATGTAATTTGTGTCCGTTCATTATATGTTTTTTAAAGTACCCCGCGACACAGGGATTAGTGGACTTATATCCACTAATATTTTTTTAGCTCCTTAAGTTATCTTCAGGAGCTAAAAGTTAACTTAAAAAATATGAAACTGGATATCTTTAATTTGTTCAGTTTCATGTATAGATGTCAACTGTTCTCTTTAATTATTTATTGATAAATTTACGACACTAGCGGCTCATGAAACAATGCATGATTTTTAATTTGCGGCGCTATCAACTAGTAAAACAATTCCTGATATTTTTTTAATATTTGAATGCGTCCGCTCAATTGCTTCAATCAGTCATCCGCCCCGCTACACGCTACCTAACATTTTAACCTCTACATCGAGGAATCCCGTGAAAGACTAGGGGAGGTGAAGCCACGTTGTTACCGTGAATTTTGTAATTAAACGCCTCGTCTAATTGTGACCTTCGACCGATGCTTCACGCTCTGCTACGCTTCAGGATTAAGCTCTAGTGTAACTAAATACAGCTTCAAGTACACTGAGACTGAATTGGTAGGATAATAGTGTAAGTAGATAGTCTATATATTTATAGTACGAAGGTTGTCTCAAATAGAACTAAGTGAGCAAACTAGTATAATATGGATAGCATTTTAATCAAACGTTTACATATTCCATAGATGCAGTCAATATTTGAGCGACGGTTTATTACGTTATTATTTTTATTATTTATTTACTTACTGACTACACGGTTCTTTTAGTATAAGTATATGTTACGCGATTTCTGGCAATTTAGGATGATATCTTTTTTATTCATATAGTGTTTTGATTTCGTAATGATTTGAAATAACTGTTGTTCAAATGGGATGAAAAACGATATGTAGGGAAATGTAGATATCAATAGTACCTATGTTTTAATACAGTAATTACTAAAAGCGTACCTACATAGGACAAAAGTCCTCTGAAATCATATAAAGGCGTTGAAAAAATAAAAAGATCTTCTTTACTTTGCAATTCTTGAAAACTAAGCTTCTCAATAATCTAGATTAAAAGTCACTCTCATCCAAATCCAATCATGCCATTTGGCAAAAAGCTAAGTCTTGCAGCACGAATAAAAATAAGTTGTCTATTATATCATCGACCAACTTAAATAAAATATTTTTAGAGATTAGAAACTATGTCATAAAATTATCGATGTTGTTCTAACTTAATTTTGTGCCTCATTCCAACATAACTTTTTATTAGATGAATGAGAACAACTTAAATTCACCTGGAGAAGACAAAATGTATAATTATCTCATGCATAGTTTACTTTTATTTGAGAATAAAAATGTCAACAAAGTATTAAGCATCGTTACGGGGATTTGTTTGAAAAAAATTCAAATTTTTGATGTGCGTGCTAAGCATTTTTGCAATAAAAAAAATAAAAATAAAAAAGGTTTTTATTCACGTAGACTTTAAAAAAGCGCTTGTAAATAGTCAGAACATGTTTGTAGTAATATCGTTGTATACATTATTATTTCTAGTAACATAGATATTTAGGTACACATTGTATGAAAACATTTATAAAATTTATTTTATTATAGCAATGATATTTAGCTAGCTCGTATCAAGTTATTGTCAAGAAATTATGTTCAATTATCTAGTTTAAGTCTAATATTTTTACTACATATTGTCAATGGTATTGTAATGTTAATAACGACGCTCGCGCTTTAATGCTACCACCGGATCCAATGCGCCCCAACTGAGAAGACCCAGCGAAACAAACTCAGTGGGTTCATCTACTACCGGTTTCAACACGACCCAGTTGAGACGGTCCGGCGAAACATACTCAAGCGGGCATGAACACGGGATTTGGTCAAATTAGAGTAATTATTTAGTAGGCAAACACAATATATTATTATGCTCGATCGGTTGTCTGATCACAATAATAATAATAATATTCTGGGACTTTATTTACACGCGACCATCTGATCCCAAACTAAGCAGAGCTTGTACTATGGAAACTTGAAAACCGATATACTACATATACTACTTTTTCTTTTGTAAATGTATTATATATAGATAAGTTATACCCAAACTCAGGACAAACAGACATATTAATGCACACAAATATCTGTCCTAGGTGGGAATCGAACCTACGACCTCCCGCGTGAAAAGTAAGCATTTGCCAACCACGCCAACAGGCCCGACATCATATAATAATAATAATAATCATTTATTATCAGGCATCTAATGGCCCATAGATATATACCTTACAGACTAACATATATAAAATATATACAAAATATATACAAAAATATAATACATAATATAATACAAAAACTATAATTCAAATGTAGGGAGTTCTTCATTTATAGATATAATAACTGACATTAAACTTGCCACAGAGGCAACCTACTCGGGAGGTCGCGGGTTTCTGTTCGCCAAAGATTTCTTTCAGGCTGTTTTTGGTCAAAAGGACTACTAACCTTTGTCCTTCGGAGTGTAGGTATGTTCACAATCGTGTCACGTGTCATGCAAACAATCGTAACAGGTAATGAAAAATATAATAGAATTAGATAGTTCAATCAGGTGGGTTGCTTATTGGTATTGCCCTATAGAAATTTCGAGGGCAAATAGAAATTGCTCGATTAATTCTAATAGTCTAATAGCTATCAGAAATTAGATAGAAAAAAAAACAAAGCAAAAGAAGCGTCAAGTAACAGCAAGAAGAAACCATTTTAAGAATCCAAAGAAATATTTATCAATTTTACTATTTCCAATGGTCATCGTCCTCACTGAAATTGCATCACATTGTTTATAATTTATTTAATCAATGCGTATAAATCTCGATACATTACTAAAGAGCCTGCTTGCACTGGCTCATAATTACCATACAACGGGGTACGATTAAGGATAGTATGGAATGACGGCGTTTATGTAAATTGCTTCCGCTAGGATTTCACTAAGATTTATGTGTTACCGTCAAGAACAATTAAATTTAGACCGCGAGTCGAGCTTCTGTATAAATTAACTCATTTTAGTCACGAGAGAACGTTGAGTTGTACAGATTCTTCGAATTGGAAGCCAAATGGATGGTTTTACTTTGAAACGTGTTTCAGATTCTACGCCTATGTTTGAAGTGCCTTTGCTATTTTCTTAAATAAGAATAGTAATATACTTTACTTTTTACGGTTTTCGTGTTGCACTGACTGACATTTTTATTCTTTTTTTTACGCGTAGGTCGTCTATTATTATAATGATATATTCTTCACTTAAAGATTTATGTACTTTTAGGTATCATTACAACAAAATTAATATTAGCTTACCTATCTATAGCTTACCACTTTACAAGTGTAAAATATCTATTCGAGCTCATTTAATGGACAAAACATATGAGGAGACTGAAGGGTTTCAACAAACACCGTCCTGAATAAAAATATAATTGACATATTATTAAATTGGCTTTATTTACGTCTGTATTTATTTTGTATTACTGTGTTCGGTATTATTATTTAAAAAAATAATTAAATACTAAATTGTAGAACACGTGACGCTATGCGTTATGGCAATGATCTTCTCAAAACAGGTTGCCAATCAACGTAGCTAGGAGCGCTTTCCATAATATTTCCTACCAATTTCTGTAACAATTTGATCTATGCTGGTATGGTTGGGTGCTGGTAGGCCCCGTTTCTGTAGTGTGTCGGGAATGTTCGCAGATGCACATGCAGATTGCTTTTGTACAAAAATGCGTAAAAGATGCGGCCAGCTCTAAAGGTATCCTAAACATGATTGCAAGTAGGTTCGACTGCGCCTACATAAGTCGTTGCTGTGCCGTCTCCCATGGCTTGTCGCAGGAATGACGGTTGCAGGGTTATAATAATGTATGTTACTAACATAGCTGTAAGTCCTACTAACATATAATTATGAGTCATAGCTACTTGAAAAAATAAATTTTCTATTCTATTCTATGCTCTTAGCAGATTTTATTTTGTAATATAATCTTATAAATATGCAAGTGAACTATTAGTAATTTCCATACCTTTTGTTATAATTCTCTTTTCCTGTTTTTCTTTTAGATATTTTTTTCATCCTTAGTTTGGTTTTAAAATGCAGACCTAATTATGGGCGGAGAAAATTTGATGCCCATCCAACCTTGGCAGGCGCCAGATTGCGACTGAAAAGATTGCGGTCGGCGGGGCGTGTAGTTAACCCGTTGGGCAGTTATGAAATACATAATAATAAAATCAACATAAATTTTATTAATATAGAACTTCAGTTGGAATTCAAAATTCTGCATGTACTCTAATAATTAAAGAATTCCGTATAAAAATTATTAGCAAAATAAGACATTTGTTTACTAAATAATTCGTTTTACTATTTATTTTTTACTGTTTTTAGGACTTTATATGATGGAGTAAAGTATGTTCTATGAGAGAACAAGTCTATTTCTTTTATTAATATATATTTAGCCTATTCTTTAGATAATGTATTTAACTAATTTATATAATTTTCATTGAACCGTTATTAAATTGTAAATACCTTAATTATTTATTCTAGTAAACCAATTTTTCCTTTCACTAGGGCTACTCTGGTTTGTTTCATTCAGTTTCACCGAATAGAAAACATGCAATGAGAATCGAAAATACTTACTAGCTCTAAGTAAAATATGCAATTGTCTCAAAGTACATAACTTAAAAGTTTACGTTTCCCCTTTTAGTCCCGTGAAAAGATGTAAGGTACATAACAATATTATGCGTATATCTTTATAGCAGCTTTAACCCTTTTTCCTATCCCCATTTCGGAATTAATAAATTATCCTTCTTATTTGGATGATCCTAAAAGGGATCCGGTTGAGTTTATTATACTGCCTAATACCATAAAAGTCTAATCTAAGGCTATTATTAAACTTTTCGCTGTTTCCAAAGGAAGTTAAGTATCTACGTTTGTGATTTAATGGATATCATTTCAACTTTCGACCTAAAATGTTCCGTAACTTATTAAATCGGAGGTTTAGAGATATTATTATTATGCTTGGAACTTATTAATTAAAATAAGTCTTTGTACTTTACGATAAAGTAGCAGAACGAATACGAGCAATTAATAAATACTTTTGATTGATTGTATTTTGGCATGTCGATATTATTTATAATGTATGTATAAACACATACATACATAATTAAAATGGTATTTATTTTTGTGTCATTCTATTAATCAGTGATTTATCATCCCTATATTAAGGTTTTATACGTTAACAGATTTTTACAAAACTATTCTGTATTTTTAGTGGACGTATAGACATTTACATGACATACAGTTTGTTAATATTTTTTAATTAATCAGTATATTATTACACATTTGCCGAAAGGCTAATATGGAACGGGATTTATTATTAGAAATAAGAACAACGTAAAACCCATTTTTTTATTTGATTGATTGATTGAATGCTCGATGAATGAATATAATAATATATTATACACAATTATGAGAAATTAATGTCAACACTCAAAATATAAATAAATATATATATATAACGTCATCTACTCAACAGTCATACTTTTTTTTATTCTTTTTTTGACTACGTTGAATTTCGTTCTTTATAGTTATTTTAAAGTATTATAAGACTACAGTTAATAATACTTTTTACATCTTTTATTTGTTTCGGTACATTTTATTATCAATAAAATCCTTTTAAAGTAACGAGAACGTCGAAATATAAGTTAACTTGAACCTACTGCAAAATTCAAACGAATGCAAGGGAGGTGAGTTGCACCCCAGAGCAGAGTGGTGTATACCTGACCATTTTTATTGGCATTTATATATTAAGTTTTCATGTAAGACTAATGGATTAGTGCAGTGAGAAAGGGGAGTGCAGTGAAAACATAGCCTCGATTTTTCACTGATGGCGTTTGCTGTGATTCTTTGATTAGATAAATTGCCAAGACTGCTGGGAAGCGTTGCTAGAATTTTAATGGTACAGTCTCCTTCCTCAGTCTTTAATCAAATAAATTAAGTTAGGTGAACGTGAGTCTAGGATACTAAACGATCCGTGTGAGACAATCGAATGACCACGAAGCTTAACACAGTTAGTGCAATTAGGAATCAAGTGGACTGCCTCGTTTTACTACTTCTGTTAACATATGTACTGCTTTGTTTTAGTCAATTATCTGAAGTAGGCAGTCTATGTCATTCGCTCTTATGAA
Organism: Pseudoips prasinana; assembly: GCA_951640165.1. Taxonomy (NCBI): domain Eukaryota; kingdom Metazoa; phylum Arthropoda; class Insecta; order Lepidoptera; family Nolidae; genus Pseudoips; species Pseudoips prasinana. The sequence goes on from OX621245.1 coordinate 20,670,958, forward strand.
TAGTAGAAACAGCTTTTTTGGACCGCGTACCTAATAGATTGTAACATTTGTGATTTTTTGGGCGATATTCAAGTATCGTCCTAAAGGTCACCCATGAGTATTATGAGAAAAGTAAAAAAGAAACTGAAAATATCAAGACAGACTGGTTTAAACCAGTTTAACTTTTTATCTTATATATGATCAGTATGTTAAAATTTTAACATTTATCCAGAAAATTCTAATCAATATTTATCACTAGTAGACTAATTGTACTACTGTGTAATTGACCATAGTAATATTCAATTGTGAAACAAAAATCCCATTTCAAGAAAATGCATGTCAGATAATCGGTTTGCGTAATGAGTAAAGTTTATTTTAGAATTTTACAAACAAGTATTCTTATCCAGGGCTACTCTACCATTTGTAAGCTACCTTTGATTTAAGGCTGTGAAGTAAAGTTAAACAAATGAGTGAAATATAAGTTTTTTTAGTTAAATATAATTTAAATAAAAAAACCTGCTATCATTCTCTCATTTTTTTAGTTGAATATATTTATTTGCCAATTTTATTTAAATTTCTATTTATTTAAAGTGTAAAATTTACCGGAATCCCATCCATGTTACTTAATCTGATATATTTGTATGTCTATAAAATCTAGCTTTCGCTAGTTATGGAACAACACGATTCATTCGGTCGCTCTAAAGTAATATTCATACAGATCCCGATACATATTTATTATACCAAAATGTATTCAAATGAGATGTAGGTGAGAGTCCCTGGACGACGCCATCGTCGTGCAATTTGCAAACTAAGCTTATTTTCGATCAACATCTTATGATAAATGTTTCCCCCATGGAATTATACCAGGAGCCGATAAGTATTAACATAAATTATACTTTCAGATTAATTTCAGCTTTTAACTTCGTAGTGAATAAGAAATTAGGATAGAGTTTGAAATTATTTGTTTACTTACTGCAATCTTTAAGAGGTATGGAAAAGGCCAAAGGTACTATTGGAATTTTTGGAAATTGGAATTACTCAGGTTCGAACCCTCGCTTCTGTGTGAAATATGTATGTGTTAAAAATTTCTCATTTTATAAAAAAAAATATACATAATTATATAAATAAAATAAAAAAGGTTTTTAGTCACGTAGACTTTAAAAAAGCTTTTGTAAATAGTCAAAACATGTTTGTAGTATACAATTAATTTATAATTATTTCTAGATACGTATAGATATTTAGGTACACGGATTGTAGGAAAAAAATTACAATAAGATTTATTTTATAATAATAACGATATTTAGCTAGCTTAAATTAAGTTATTGTCAAGGATCATGGGTAGGTTTAATTATAGAAATTTTAAATTTTAGCTATATTTTTACTACATATTGTCAGAAGCATTCAGCTTCTGTCTATATTAAGGTAGGAATTAAATATTATTATTATGGCGGACCTTGTGTTTATAACGATTAATATAATATAAATATATTTATATTATTCGTACATAATATCGATATCCGAAAAATATAAATATATATATTTATATATATATCTCATTGAATTTTATAACTTAATTTTAGCCCCCCAGATAAAGAGAAAAACTTGAAAGGATTAAAAAGCATGTAGAAATTAGGTACAAAGACAACGACTAAATACATAATTTCAGATCTTATCCATACGTTATTTTAATAAAACTTACTTAAATACGTTTCTACATAATTTACAAACGTAAATTATGTAAATAAACTTTTTAGATTCATACGCATCATTCACATCTATCATTGTCACTTTATTTATGTATACTGACATTACTTTAGCCCATAAAGTAACACAAGTACATATAATAATATTTGAGTTTATAGTTATACAATTTTTATTATTCATGCGACATTTTCATTCGTGTACGCGTTTCTATGAAACATAAAAATTACGACGATTTTATTGCGTGTGACGAACGCACAGATCATAAACCTATTCAAGTATAGAGACGTTTATTAAAGCATTTTTGCTAAACCCTTGTTGTTTTAATTTTACCTTGTATGTTAATAATTTTTAATGTATTCAATACAAATTATTTTTTAAATAATTGGTTTACTTTTCTGAACCTTTACCTTTTTTATATAATATAGCTGTGCCCACGACTTCGTCCGCGTGTTAATTAGTTTATTTCGTTTTTCTTGTAAAATAAAAGACGTTTTCTAAAATAAAAGTAGCCTAAGTTACTCCTTATTACATCAGCTACCTGCCAATAAAAGTCCCGTCAAAATCGGTCCAGCGATTTCAGAGATTAGCCGGAACAAACAGACAGACAGACAGACAAAAATTGTAAAAAATGTCATTTTGGTGTATGTACCGTATATATATTCATATTAATGTAGTAAAAACTGGTTATTTCAATATTACAAACAGACACTCCAATTTTATTTATTTGTATAGATTAGGTTGAACCTCGTTAAGTATATCAAACATGTAATTATTTCAATTTGAATTTGAACTTATCCCAAGTAATTGTTTTCTCAGATGACCAAATAAGTAACAATATACTTAGGTCAATAACCAGCTCCAGGTGGTTTTTACAGGTTATTTTTAACAGCAACTGTTGATATTATAGTGCACTATAATTCTCCTATAAAAGGAATAGAAAATAATATCCTGGGTCATTATTCAAACACTGTCATCTGATCCCAAACAAAGCAGAGCCTGTACTATGGAAACCAGATAATTGATATACTACTTTTCCTTTTAAAATATTGATAATTACACCCAGACACGGGTATTGTTAAGCACTTTTAAAAAATATTCATACCAATATGAAGGAGGAGAGGTTAGCAAGGGAAAAAACGCGTAGAAAAGATTTTGCCAGCAAATTCAAGCCTCTATTTGATGTTGCAAAACATAGTCCTCATTATCAGGCTGTTAAAATTTTTAATAAGTTACCGATTGAGTTAAAGGGCATGCTGTACACGAGTTCATTTAAACCACAACTTAAGACACTCCTATTGAAAAGTCTCTACTCTATAGACGATTTATAAATCAATATGTTATGAATTAAATAATTTATTAATAATAGTTATTATTATATAATTAATTAATGTTATTTGGAATTTTTTGGATTTTTATAATTAATAATTAATAGTTTTTATCATAAATGTCTATACATGTTCATTTACTTATTTTAAATTAATTGTACTGTTTTTTAATTTGTATTGTTTTTATGTTTCATGTTTATATAATATTCACACACAATTTAAATTGTTCATAAATAAACGGAATTGAATTAAATTGAATTCACAAACATAGATGTTCATGCACACTAATATCTGTCCTGGGTGAGAAGCGAACCCCGATATGCGGCTCAAAGTCAAGTATCTACCAACCACGCCGACTGGCCCGTCAAAATGTGTTCTTTACTTGTTCATTTAATCCACATAGAAATAATTAGGGTTTTTACTAACTTTTGTAATTCAATACTCTAATTGTAATAAATCATCATCATCATCATATCAGCCATCACCACTAACATATAAATAAATACAGAAAACGTTCTCAAGAATCACGTTTCATCATATCGGCCGAAAGACGTCCTCTGCTGGACAAAGGCCTCCTCCAAGAAACTCCACAATAGCTGGCCATGCGCTCCCCGCATCCCGACGAACTTGTGCGGGTCGGTCCATCTTGCAGGGGGCCTGCCCACGCTGCGTCTTCCGGTTCGTGGTCGCCACTCGAGAACGTTTCTGCCCCATCGGCCGTCGAGTGTTCCACGAGCTATGTGCCCTGCCCACTGCCACTTTAGTATGGCAATTCTTTGGGCTATGTCGGCTACTTTGGTTCGCCTGCGTATCTCAGCATTTCTGATTCGAGCTCGCAGGGAAACTCCAAGCATAGCCCTTTCCATTGCTCTTTGGGTGACCTTGAGCCGCCTGATAATTCCCATAGTGAGCGACCACGTCTCTGTTCCGTAAGTCATCACTGGCAAGCACTGGTCGAAGACTTTCGACTTGAGACACTGTAATACATATCTTGGTACAAATAACACACTGCCATCGGATCTCAAACTAGGCAAAGCCAGTGCTATGGTAACCAGTCAATTGACAAACATACTTATATATTTCAAAATACATACATATTATAGATAAGTAACACCCAAACACAGAACAAATCATCGTGTTCATCACACAAAGATTTGTTACGGGCGGGAATCGAACCCACGACCTCTGGCTTAGCAGTCAGGGTCACTAACCACTAGACCAGTAACAGTTCCGATATACTTATCGAAAAATGTTGCCTAAATTCAATCAATACATAGATAAGATAATCATCATATCACAAATGTCCCGAGTGAATGACCAACCTAACCTATTTATTTTGGTTTTATTCATTTTATGGCTATCAGATTTATTATGTCATAAAAACTACGGTAATCTTGAGTAGGAATCGTCATGTAATTAATTTACAAATATTATTTTATTTTAAATTAATTATGTATGCACGTGCTATAATTAAGATATTCTGCAAATGAAATACAGAGGTAAAATAGAGACAAAGGGAACTCGGTGTAATACATGGAAAAGTTAAAAGTAATTTCATTGCGTTACAATTTTGCTTTTAAATTGTTTTACGTAACCGCTTTCATAATCGCTTTTCGGCGTAGCAGGAAATGTTTGTAATTAATATTTATTAATTTAAGTAAATTGCATTTTGTTTTTATGTTCTTTTAAATTAATTATTACCTAGACTTCAGACCAACTCGAAAATCACTATACATTATAGGATTATTAGCATTTATGAACGCTCTGGTAATATTTTCCCGATTCGGGCCAACCAATGGAGATGTTAGGATTTTTCTGTTAGGATATCTTCCCAGAATAAGCCCGGTGTCTGGAAGCTGACGGGGTTATACCCCCGTGCCTTGGAGAGCATGTAAAGTCATCGGTTCTGTTCCTGTAGTCCTATCGGTCGTCAACTATCTGTCCCATTGGATAATGAGAGAGAGAGGAATAGGAATTGCACCTGTGTTTGCGCACACACTTGTGAACTATAATATGTCCCGCATACAATACAATACAAATACTCTTTATTGTACACCAAGATTTACATGTAAAGTAAACAGTTAGTTTAAATATAGTAAAAACAATGGGCGGTCTTATAGCTATCTGCGATCTCTTCCAGACAAACCTTAATAATAGAATGGCTAGATGTATATATATAGCGACGGTCGCCCTTTAATACTTCCACCGGATCCAATGCGCCTCACCTGAGAAGACCCAGCGAAACACACAGCGGGTTCATCTACTACTGGTTTCAACCCGACGCCATACCCGAAATTATATAAAAAAATAATATCCTGACACATTATTCATACACGGCCATCTGATGCCAAACTAAGCAGAGCTTGCACTACAGAACTTATATACCACTTTATACTTGTAAATAAATTCATTCATTTTCCACTGTATGGAACCAATTAACTGCGAAGTTATATCCGATCCGGTATGATAGGCGGGCAGGCAACGCACTTGTGGCTCCTGTGGTGTTGCGAGTGCCCATGGGCGGCGATGATCACTTGCTCGTTCGCCTTGCTATTATATAAAAATAAAAGATATTTGTATTGATAATAACACTCAGACTCAGGATATAAATTGTTGTGAGTCTGGATGTTCTTTGTGTCTGTCATTACATATCTGTAAAGTACCGCGCGACACAGAGTATCACTATGAAGTGCGAGCGTGGTCTTATTTTAAATAAGACCACGCTCGCACTTCAAAACCGGCCAAGTGCGAGTCGGACTCGCCTATGAAGGGTTCCGTAGTAGCAAGTATTTCAGTTGATTAAATGAAAGGTAAATTGTGGTTTACGATTTATGACGTATTAAAAAAAACTACTTACTAGATCTCGTTCAAACCAATTTTCGTTGATAGTTTATATAGTAATTTACATCATATATTTTTTTTAGTTTTATCATTCTCTTATTTTAGGAGTTACAGGGGGGGGACACTCATATTACCACTTTGGAAGTGTCTCTCGTGCAAACTATTCAGTTTAGAAAAAAATGATATTAGAAACGTCAATATCATTTTTGAAGACCTATCCATAGATAACCCACATGTATAGGTACGATGAAAAAAAAATTCGAGTTCCAGTTTTATGTATGGGGAACCCCCAAAATTATTGTTTTATTTCTATCTTAATACGGTTCACAGAATACATCTACGTACCAAGTTTCAACACTACAACTCTTATAGTTCTGGAAAAAAGTGACTGTGACATACGGACGGACAGACAGACATGACGAATCTATAAGGGTTCCGTTTTTTTTGCCATTTGGCTACGGAACCCTAAAATCCATATAATTATTACTTGTAGTAAAATAAAACAGTGTAAAATTTCTTAGTTGTTAAGTTATTTATGTGGAATCTTCCAGCGGAGTAGAAATACTTACGATATAAATAATTCTCTAAGCTTTTGGGTTAGCACTTAAGCTAATGCGGTTAATTATCGACATTAGTTATACAGGGTCGCACCGGAGCAGCATACCCTCGTTCCCGGGGCTCCCCCTATCAGGCGCCAGAAGAAGTCCACGGCAGGTTAGGTTTAGTCGGTGCGAGTCCGACATACCCACCCGCAGACACTTTTTGCGGGTGGCATGCGTAGGCATTCCCCCTGCCTAATCAAAAAAAAAAAAAAGGGTCACTTGTAAAACACCAACAACCTAGCAAGACTAAATAGCTAACACTATAATCAACAACTTTTGTTTTACAACTTTTAGTATTTTATTAGATTTTTCTTTCGTGCAAAAATAAGTATTCATTTAATTTTCAGCTGGATATCTTTAACTCTACGTGCATCGCAAATATTACGTAAGCATACGGTATCCAAATTTACCTACATCACGCTGTAAAATTCTGAATCTGGCAAAAAGTGTTATTATTATTAGCAACGCGAGCCGAGCGTCGTATGAATGAAACATAGACCTACAAAAAAACTCATAAATATTTATTTTTATATGTATTGAGTTAAGGCCGAACTCGTATAATAAAATTTTGCTTATTATGTTAGCTATCTGGCTTTTACAAGTAACCCTATTTAATGTCCAGTTTACCTCATTAAGGGAGAAACTGCAATTTGTTAGTATTAAACCCCGATTTTTCGCACTTTCTAATATATTCTTAATAGTAATATAAAGAAGATACATAAAATTGTTCGGTTAGTGGTAAACTTGAAGTGTAAAATTCCAAGTGAACGACAGATCAATATAAAGTAAACTTTTATATTTTAAAGTATTACAGATAAATAATATCGTTCTACTGAATATGTATTTTTAATTCTACGTTCAGGAAAATTGCATAATATTATATTATATTGTTTTAAGCATTCTGTCTGGTCAGTTTGCGTATCTGTTGATTTTGCTTAAGTTATAAAATAAGAAAAGCAATTATTAAAATGTAGTTAATTAAATATAAAAGTAAACTGAGTACATTATTATATGTAACTAGATCGAAGCTTATGCAATATGGCAACAAGCAAAACAGCGATGAACTTGATTCTCCATCTCATCCCGTGGTGGGTCTAAATCGTTGCGCAGGAATACCCAACATAGCTGGCAGCAGCGTCTGTCCGCAAACTATGCCCATCATACTGCAATCATCAACCCACTGCCAAGCGTGGAGTACCTATATTAGATTCTTAGGGAGGTACTTACTGACTTAACGTATGGGCAGTGGTTACCCTAGGCCCTAGGGTCACCACTGCCCATACGATAGTTCCAAAGAAGGTTCGAGAGCTTCCACTAATACAAATGAAAAGAGCACTAAAACAGTGGCTTTTAAGTAATAAAAGGCAAAAAACGGAACCCTTATAGATTCGTCATGTCCGTCTGTCTGTCTGTCTGTCCGTCCGTATGACACTGCCACTTTATTCCGAAACAATAAGAACTGTACTGTTGAAACTTGGCAAGTAGATATATTCTGTGAACCGCATTAAGATTTGTACACAAAAATAGAAAAATAATAATAATTTTGAGGGGGAACCCTCAAAATTATACATAGAACTGAAACTCAAAAACATTTTTTTCATCGTACCCATACATGTGCGGTATCTATGGATAGGTATTTAAAAATGATATAGAGGTTCCTAATATAATTTTTTTCAAAACTGAATAGTTTGGGCGAGAGACACTTCCAAAGTGGAAAAATGAGTGCCCCCCCCCCCCCCTGTAACTTCTAAAATAAAGAATGATAATACTAAAAAGAATATATGATGTACATTACCATGTAAACTAACAACGAAAATTGGTTTGAACGAGATCTAGTAAGTAGTTTTTTGTTAATGCGTCATAAATCGTAAACCGCAATTTACCTTTCATTTAATTAACAGAAATACTTGCTGCTGCGGAACCCTTCATGGGCGAGTCCGACTCGCACTTCGCCGGTTATTATAATTTAAAAGAATTCTTTGACCACAGGATATGTTGATGTTTATTTTATAGTGACTACGATGTTGACATGGATACTAATATAGATGACATTCTTATTATTATTTTTATATTATTATTTTTTTGAACAACGTATTAGAATATTACAATTAATGTTAGATGTACATAAATTGATAAAATTTTGCTTGTCATTGTCGACAAAATAATATGTGAAACAGTAATTGAGATGACTATAAAATCTTGTCTGTACCATATTTTGAGCGAAATAAAGATTACTTACTTACTACTTACTTACTTACTGAGTTGTTCAAGCCGACAAGTCGGCCTCCGACATGGCTTATCGACTGCTGCCTAGTGACTACAACCAGGACCGACGGCTTACCGTGCCTTCCGAAGTACGGAGTTGCTCAGAAATTAAAAGGTTATAGTCCAGCTGTGAAAGTCATTCGGCTGACATAACAATGATGATGTCAAAGTCAAAGTAAAAATCATTTATTCCCTAAAAATTATATATTTATGTGGAATCGTCATATTTTGATTTATGTGGAATCGTTATATCGAATGTGAAGATCTACTTACAGTTTCTGAGCCAGTAAAGTAACTCAAATCCGTCTAATTCTATCCAGTATGCCCATTGCGCTTAGAGCGAGCTCCCGTGAACCATCCGAATATAATAATATCGAGGTACATATCGCTTGTTTGTTGCAACACTGTCATAACTAAAAAAACGTAATTTTTCAGGAGAGCGATTTTAAAGATTTAATTTGAGTTACACATCTAAATTACAAATAAAGTACTTGCAAGCCGTATGTGATAGATTTGTTCATTACTGTACTTGTAAAGGCATGTACTAAAATATATATAAATATTGTCTTTGTCTAGTAATAAATAAAAAACGAGAAGTAGTCCCCACTTGTGTCTTTGTTGCAGAAAATAAATAAATCTTAAAAGTATTTTCCCAAAATAGGTCATTCTTACACCACAAACATATGCGAAAGTTTAACAAAATTTGTTAGTTAAACAAATAATGACACTAATGCAGAAAAGGTTGAATTCATTTTAAAGAAATAAAACAGTTTCTACAGGTTTTAACCATTATTCTTAAGTTGCAAAATAAAGAAAAATAATCAACTTTATATAAATCTTCTAGTATTTTACCTACGTACTTATTAGAAAAACATTAGGTAGGGGAAAAAGTCATTTCGCATTCTAGTATGTATGAACTTGTCATAAAATCTCTTTGGCTATACTTATTTGTATCTGGCTGGTTTTGGTATCATTGAAAGTTTAATTTTTAAAGAGCATAATTCCAAATGTAAATTAGGAAAATGTGTGTTTTCATTTGTTTTTCGTACTGTCAAGATGAGTGAATGAATGAAAAAATTCGATTCATTAAAAATTTACTACAAAAAAATTAAAATGCAACGCAAGCCCCGAAAAACTTTTGCGATGTTTATGGACCTAGTGCAGTATCTGTGAGAGTAGCAAAAAATTGATTTAAGCGTTTTCAATCCGGACATGTTGATGTAAAAGATGCACGTCGCTCTGTTGCCCTATTACGGATAAAATGAATGCCATTTCTGAAAAAGTGGAGCAAGATCGGCATGTCAGTAGTTAACGACGTAGCTGAAGAACTGGAAATTGACCACAAAACAGTTTTGGCGCATTTGAAAAAAAACTGGGTACACATAAAAGCTCGATATGTGGGTACCTCACGAGCTCACTGAAAGAAACCTAATGAAACGTGGTCTCATTTGTGATTATCTATTAAGACTTGAATGAAACCGAACCATTTTTGAAGAAGCTGATAACTGGTGATGAAATGTGGATCACGTGTGACAATAACGTCCGCAAAAGGTCGTGGTCAAAGGCCGGTCAGGCTTCACAGACTATGGTGAAACCCGAGTTAACTCACAACCAGGTGATGCTGGGTGTGTTGTGGGATTGTAAGGGCATTGTTAATTATGAGCTGTTACTACCAGGCAGGACCATCGATTCTGAACTCTACTGCGAACAACTGATCAGACTAAAGCAAGAAGTTGAGAGAAAGCGGCCGGAATTAATCAACAGAAAGGGTGTGCTTTTTCATCATGATAACGCTAGACCTCACACATCTTTAGCCACTCAGCAAAAATTAAGAGAGTTTGGCTGGGAGGTGTTAATGCATCCGCCGTATAATCCTGACCTTGCACCTTTAGACTTCCACCTGTTTCGGTCTCTTCAGAATTCTTTAGGCAGTGTCAGGTTAACATCACGAGAGGACTGCCAAAACCACGTGTTGCAGTATTTTGATCAGAAGTCCCAAAATTTCTATAGCAATGGGATCATGTCCCTACCTACAAGATGGCAAAAAGTTATCGAACAAAATGGTAACTACATACTTTACTTAAATGTAAATAAACAATTTTAATATTGATTTGAATTTTCTTAAAAAATGCGAAGTAACTAGTCATTAGAACTATTGCCTTCTGTATCGTGTATTCTACTTATCGTAGGTCCGTAATCGCTATCTCTATCAGAATCATCACATTCTTCTTCGGGTTCAAATAAAGGTGGTTTACTAGTAGAAGCTGTGAAAAAAAATAAAATGGTAAAAGTAAGAAATTATCCTATAAAGTAATTTGTATAAATTCTTGGCGATGAATGTGCCCTTATCCTGCAATGACGGATTTTTTTGCTTTTGAGTGCTTCTGTTCTCAAACTCCGTTTCGTCTTCGCTTGATGTACTAGATGAATTAGATGAACTTGAAGAATTAGAGCTGGATGAAACAGAGGATTATGCCAATGTCAGGGCAGTTGTGGTATTGTTACTTCCGGTAATGGAATTTATTTCTCCATGTCTGCGCTTTATTTTGCCTCAATAAGATTAACTAATAATCGCCCGCGCGACGCTGAGAACAAATAGGAGAGAAACAATTAACACCAAAATAATATTTTGTTTGTTGCAATAGTAACATAAATCATAATAATACTAAAATATTCTGAATGTTTTCTGTTAGAACGGTATAATTCAAAATATGACTTTTAGTTTTCAACATTGAAATGCATTGTTATTATTACAATAATGACTTAACGATAAATAATAAAAAAACACCCTTAGTTTTACGTGCAATAGCGTCATTTTGTTTAATAATACAAAACAATTTAACTCAGTTTATGTTGCAATAGTGTCATAATACAAAATAATTCCATATTGTACAAAATGATTAATGTGAGAATAGCTCTTACCATATGTTACAAAAACGTATTAACTCCAAATATGACGTCCTTGAGAAACACGATGCGTGCTTCTGCGTCGACCACTTTTGAGTAACTGAGATAGCACTATATTGAAACAAACGAATGCCCTCTCTATGAGCGTGCAAAAACGACATGTGTAGCCACCTAGCGGATTCGTGTGGAAGGATCTTTATGCCATTCTAGTACTAAAAAATATACTAATCAAAGAGTATTTTTTTCACATAATCCGAAAATTCCGTGTTTTTGAGATATGTCACTCTTGCAATAAACAAGCGATATACATACACGGCTATCTGATCCCAAATTAAGCAGACCTTGCACTATGGAAATCAGATAACTGATATACAACAGTTCTTTTGTAAATACATACTTATATAGATTATAACACCCAGCCACAGGACAAACAGACATTTTCATGCACACAAATATCTGTCCTGGGTGGGAATCGAACCCAAGACCTGTGGCGTGAAAGGCAAGCATTTACCAACCACGCCAACTGGCCCGTCATATAATCGGCGAAATTATACACCTAGAGTGCCTCCTTGTTTCAGGTATTCGGCTGTAGTCATTAGACACCAGTCGTTGAGCCATGTCAAAGAACTACTCAGCAACTTGATCAACTCTCACCGTGAATTGCATGGTACAGGGATTTAATACCCGACGCTGCACGCGTGGACAAAAACCTAGTAGGTAAACTTAGATAACGACAATAGACTACGAATGAATAAAAATAGCGATATTATAGTTTTAAATTTTTATATCGGGTGTACAAGTAAAGAAAGAGTAATTTAAAAGTGCCCGGTTGCAATATCGTAATACCACAAGCAGTATGTATTCTAGACACAATAGCTAAATAATGCCATTCACCACTTATTGGCAGTTTGCCACTTGTATTTGTCATACTTTTACCTACCTTTATAGTAATATCCTCTACAAGATGGACAGATGATCTGGTGAGGGTCACTGGATGCCGCTGTGTGTGGGTAGATAAAGACCGGCAATTGTGGAGAACTTTGTCCAGCATTTTTCGGTTGATATGATAATGATGATATGTATTACAATTGGTATAAGGCGCTCTCACCGGTACGTAAGTGATTTTCGAGGTTAAGCAACTAGGCTCACGGTCAGTCCATAGATGGGTGACAGCCAAAATGGTTTAACCTCTGGACGTCTCCGTGGTTCAGAGGGCACGTTAAGCTGTCGGTCCCGGTTGTAGCTATTGGGCAACAGTCGTTAGGCCAGGCCTATTGGGCGACGTGCATAACTCTGACACTAGGGTAACCACTGCCCATACGAAAAGTAAGTATTTGGTGTATTCAACAATGAACTTGTAGTTGAGACGTATGGTTATGGTACCTAAAACCTCAGTATTCACGTTTTCGGCTACGATATCCGTCCCGTACAATTCTTTATGTGACCCAATTACATATGTAGTTGTTCTGTATCTTTTGTGTTCGTGGATTGCATCTCTGGAAATTCCACCGTGATACAGGCACTTAATTATTTCCCTAGCACGGGCGTTGACCTTTTTATATAAAAAAGAAAATGTGGTTCGGGTTTGAATAAAGTCACTAGAAATCACAGGAGATGTGGAAAGGGTCGGCAACGCGTCGGTCATGACAATGGGATCGCTGGGTGCGTAACGTAGCCTATCAGGCTTGCAGCACAGATGTACTGCAAGCCTGATAAGCTATGGTAACCGGTTATCATCAAGGCCGTTTGCTTGAGTGCTCACTCGGTAGTATAAAAAAGGACTTTAAAGTTTTTACCCGACTGCGGGACGCAAAGGGTAATGTGTTTATCATCCTATGTATGTATGTATGTTCCTTTGAAGCACTATACAGACCAAACGCCTGGACCGATTTTAATGATTCGCACGTCAATCGATTCCTTTCAGTCCGGAAAGTGTCACTAAAGACATGACGTTAGTCAAAATTCAATATGGCGACCACTGGACGCCATATTGTGAAAATTTAAAAAAATTAAGTCAACAAACTATGTCATGTGGGGTATCGTTGAATAGGTATTTAAAAAACATTTTTAGTTTTCTTTCAACATTTTTCGATTTGACCGGCCGTTAGGAGCTATATTGATTTAAAGTTGCGTAACAGCTATACTCACATATAGGTTTTAAAACAGTAGAAGATTACGATGAAAAGACGAAAACTTCGTATGACTGTGCGTGTGAGTGTTGATGGACATATACTAAAGTATCTATTAGGTATATTGGACTACCTAAAGTATCTAACGTCTAACACGGTCGCCCATCTCCAACTTCAAACGATTTAGTACTTAACTTGACTTGAAAAACTATATATACCTACCGAAATCGAATTGTTTTAAATGCAATGACAAAGATTTATAGAACAAAGTCCCTTTGGTTGGTGTGAGAATCGAACTATCAGCAACCGAATTTCATGCGCTTTGTGGACAAGGTAAAATTTAAAGAAAAATGTTACCTTTAATATTATGTTGGGGAGTAACTGTACACAAGTTGCAAGGGACAACTTTGAATCGAGGCGTTGTCGATCTCAGTTCGTGCATTTTAATTTTGAATTGAATCGAATTTTTCATAATGCCAGGTTAAGTCTTTAGATGGTTTAATATTAGTACTCTGTACCACCGCAAGCCACTAAACAATCCTCATGATATCAAATATCTCAATGAAATCACGAGATTGCGAAATTTGCAGTCATAATTATAACAATAACAATGACTGACTTATGTCTCAGCTTAAAGAGCTGCTTGTATTGATGTGATATTTGGCCCGGATGTTTATTTATTCATTATCATATCACAGATTAAAAAATATAGATTAAAAAGAAAACAGTAAAAATAAAAAAATATTTAATAAATAAAAACCCAACTGCGTAAATAATGATCCAAACTACGTACATAGACAAAGAACTGAAAAGAAAAAAAACAAGCACATAGATGGCTGGTGGTCTAAAATTATATAATGTACTATTGAATGAATACTATTGAAGAAAATAAAATATATTCTAATAATGGAACATAACAACTGAACAGTCGGGATCCATTAGTCGACAGCCAATCTAAATTGTCAATGGATCCCGACTGTTCAGTTGTTATGTTCCATTAGAGATATGGGAATATATACCAGAGAATGGGCAGCAGCGTTCTCATGAGTACCAATGTCTACCTTACTGCGATTGCCAACCCGTTTGCCAAGCGTGGCTATTATGGCAGATCCCCTCAAATGAAGGACACAATTAAACCGCGGCCCCCAGTCCCCGGTAGCCCTGCTATTCCCAGCCGTGGTAACAGCCGTAGTTACGGCAGGGCAGGGGGTGCTAAGAATCCCCGGCAGATTCCGCGTTGCCAAAACCGACGACCTCTGGCCCTGGCAACACACGCACACTGCGGACCGACGAGAAGATGATCGAACTGGAGGAAGAATTGAGCAGGTTACATTGGGACATAATAGGATTATCTGAAGTTCGAAGAGAGGCGGAGGACACTATAATCCTGACATCCGGGAATCTGCTCTATTTCTGGGAGGGCGACCAACTGTCCCAAGGTGGTGTTGGGTTCATAGTACACAAGTCCCTCGTCCACAACATAGTGAAAATCGGGAGTGTGTCGACTAGGGTTGCGTACCTTATACTCAGAATTACCAAGTGGTATTCGTTGAAGGTCATACAGGTTTACGCGCCGACTTCGACGATGAGGTTGAGGTCATGTATGAGGATATTTCTAGAGCCATACATACCTCGAACTCTTATTTCACTGTGGTCATGGGGGACTTTAACGCGAAGCTGGTTAAACGATTCGGGAATGAGCTGAGAGTGGGGCAATTTGTAACTGGAGCAATTTGTTGGCAAATGTTGGCCGACTTCATGAAGAAGGAGGGACTCTTTATGATGAACTCCTCATTCAAGAAGCCGGAAAACCGCAAATGGACCTGGGTAAGCCCCGATGGTAAAAAAAAAACGAGATAGACTTTATCTTGTCGACGAGTAGACAGATGTTCAATGACGTCTCAGTAATCAATACGGTTAAAACCGGGAGCGATCACCGACTGGTGAGAGGCTCATTGAACCTAAATGTCAAGCTCCAGAGGTTCCGACTGATAAAATCTACGCTCCGACCTTTACCCATCTACATCCAAAACCCTGAACCCTTTCAACTCGAACTGCAAAACCGTTTCGAATGCCTAGCAGATTGCGAGGAAGTGGACTCATACCACGACAGGCTCGTAGAAGCTGTCCATACGGCTGGGTCTAAGGTCTTCAAGGCCCACTGTACAAACAGAACCAAAAAGATCTCTGACTATACCCTGCAGCTTATGGACGAAAGACGGAAAATGGTTCTGACATCCTCTGATGATGCCACCAGATACGAGCAGGTCAACAGACAGATCTTAAAGTCTTTGACTCGCGACACGCGTCAATTTAATACAAATTGTATTAAAGAAGCTATAGAGCGGAACAAAGGCTCTAAAGTGTTTGCCAGAGAACTATCTGTTGGACTGAGGCAACTGACGAAGCTGAAGACTGAGGATGGCAGAATCGTCACGTCTAGACCTGAGTTGCTGGGAGACATCGAGAGGTTCTACGGACAGCTGTATACGAAAACCCAGTCACCTAACAGCACGACTAACCCAACACTTACCGACGACATCCCAGACGTCAGCCTGTGCGAGATTAGAATGGCTCTCGAACAGCTTAAGAACAGCAAGGCGCCTGGTGATGATGGAGTTACGGCAGAGCTTCTGAAGGCGGGTGGTACACCAATCTTACGGGCCCTTCAGAAGTTATTTAACTCCGTCATACTAGAAGGTCAAACGCCACAAGCATGGCACAGGTGTGTGGTGGTGCTCTTCTTCAAAAAGGGCGATAAAACCCTCTTGAAGAATTACATTGAGAAGGTCACTTTTGCTGTTGTCCCATACCATTTCAGGCAGCACTCCTTCCCAGCTTCTGCAACATCACTATGGTTGGAGCTTGGGTTGTAAAAGATCTTTGCTGCTTCCTGAATAATTTCCGAATTTAAATACAATTTACAGAAACCCACCTTGCTTCTTCTAAACGTTGCTGATGTTGTAGCGTAGCCGGTAAATGAGTGTAAGAAGAGGATGTGTTCATATCCATGATTTTTTGTCACTCATTCATTCATCGTCATTTTTCAGTTTTAGCCAGTAAGGTTGCGTTTCCTACAGTGAGCATTGAGCGAAAAGCAATCTTCATGATGTTTTTCCCGCCTAAGCTCAGTTATCTGCTGTTACAAAAAAACGGGATATCTTACTGTTACCGCCCTTACCTCGTGGAGGTACTCCCAGCTTATGTTAAAATAAATTTTGAGATAATTCGGGCATCAGGTAATGGTCATCACGCTGAATAACTCATCATCATCTTGTTCCAACTAATATGTTACTAATATGTTAAACCCAACTGCGTAAATAATGATCCAAACTACGTACATAGACAAAGAACTGAAAAGAAAAAAACAAGCACATAGATGGCTGGTGGTCTAAAATTATATAATGTACTATTGAATGAATACTATTGATGAAAATAAAATATATTCTAATATTGGAACATAACAACTGAACAGTCGGGATCCATTGACAAATTAGATTGGCTGTCGACTAATGGATCCCGACTGTTCAGTTGTTATGCTCCATTATTAGAATATATTTTATTTTCATCAATAGTATTCATTCAATAGTACATTATATAATTTTAGACCACCAGCCATCTATGTGCTTGTTTTTTTCTTTTCAGTTCTTTGTCTATGTACGTAGTTTGGATCATTATTTACGCAGTTGGGTTTTTTATTTATTAAATAATTTTTTATTATTGTCTTATACCATCATAAAAAAATTGCAATAAGGTTAACTTAAACTCATTTGTCTGCTTTTTGCAGATATATATGGCTTATACCGACAAATGTATAGATGGAATTACACCATAAGGGTTCCTTTTAGCATTTAAGTGCGTAACTCTAAAAAATCAATCACAACGGAGTTCTCACACTTTCTTTTAAAGCGGTACAATTTCAATACGAATCCAATAATATTTGGTCCTTTCCCAAAATGTGCTGATACAGGAAAGCTTTTTCTCCACCAAAAGGTAGCTATAAACGTGGCCGATACGTAAGCAAGACAGGAATAAATTGGGCTCAAAGATTTATTGCCAAATGCTCTTAACCCAAACCTTTCGCTCGGAGAATAAGTCTGTGCTATTCACTTTTTCAACTCATAATATATCTTATGTCGTACGCGATTGATTAATTATTGCACATAGCCCTTCCTATTGAAATTAAATGATAAAATTACATACACTATGAATACTAATAATAATAAATAAGTTAATAAGATTAATAATAATTTGTTACTTTGTGAATAGAAAATACTATAATATAACGTAATGTAATAAGAATATAACATGTATAATGTAATAATAATATAATTAATAATACTATATAGTTTTAAGAACAATAACATTTGCACGCCATAATTATGTGGCAAAATATGTGAAAGTTTTAAACTATGTAACATCTATTTTTTACCATGTTCTTGCAAATAAACGATTGATTGATTGAAGTAGGCTTACTAAATTTGTTTAGTTTTCAGAGATAAGACCTAGTTATTTAATCCTACTAATTTTATTAATGCGAGAGTTTGTGTGTTTGGATGTATCGATGTGTTTGTTACTCTTTCGCGTAAAAACTACCGACCGAATTTTGATGAAACTTTGTAGTAATATATATGCTTATAGTTCCGAATGACACATAGGCTGTAATTTATGAAGTTTAATGCGGGTAAAACCGCGGGGCATAGCTAGTTAATAATAATGTTTTTTTTATTTTTTTTCAGATTCAGTGACTTTATTGTGGATCATAGGTAGGTACAAAATACATATGTTGAACAATTTTAAGATCAGCCATGTCCCGCCCTTTGGGCATACAATAATTAACACAAAATTAAAACAATAATTACATAACACAATGTCAATAAATTAAATAAGAAATATATGTCAAATTTAATAATTGTTAAGTTATTGAGGTACTGTTTTAAAAATTGTAGTATATTCTTCAACCTTTCTTTATGACAAGCGATTTAACCTTTTGACCGCAACAGTCACGTAAACAAACTGTGACGTGCTGTGCACATTTTGGTATGTCACTTATACATGACGATGACGTTAAAAAGGACATAATTTTAATAGGAAAATATAACGCAATTCCCTTTAAAAAAAAGAAGAATTATTAAAATCGTTCACAAACAACGGAGACATCGCGTTCGATACATAAAAAAGCATACTCGAATTGATAAGAAACATCCTTTGAATTTGTTCAATAACATACAACCGACTTCAAATTTATAACATTTGAACTAAATCTTAATATTATGTACCTTGAAAGCATTGACTCTATCCCTCGTGCTCCTTCGTGTTTTAGGTTGAATCACCGCACAGCGGCGCGGCGTTCAAGATAGTCGCCACGCCACTTCGTGTCTCTGGTTCGAATCCCGCGCAGGTCAACTATTTGTGTAACCCATAAATAGTTTTCTTGAGTCTGGATATACTTCTAACTACTTAATTATGTTTGTAATGTACCCTCTACATAAGGTTAATAATCCAAAAAGGGCGTTATCTTAAAAAAAAAAATTGGAACGGCTACAAAATATGTGGCCTATATACAGTTATTCTGAGACTGAGTGTCATTGAGTCCGTCAATTGCGTATTTATAAAGTTTCTAGCCAAACAAAGACTTTATTGAATCCATTAAAAATATATAAGGATTCATTATAAAAGAACTTTCCCGATTAATATAAAAATAATTATCAAAATTGGTTCACCAATACAAGAGAACAAAAAAAATACATTTCAATTGATAACCTAGTCCTTTTTGAAGTCGGTTCATTAATAAGCGCTCTAAAATAATATCGTACGTAGGGGCTTACAACAGTATTTAAGGTTTACGACGAAGCTAAAACTTGTAATCCACTGGCGACAGCGTGCTTCATTAAGTGTGTATTATTTATATAGCTTTTTCCACTGCATTATGCCTTAAATCCTACTATAAAGTTGCGACTACACTTACCAAATAAGAAGTAGGTAGAGGAACTTGATGCTTTTATTGAACAATTCTTTGAATAAAATATACACCTCTAGATAATAAAGCGACACTGAGAACAGGAAACCGCGTTTTACTGTCAACAACGTGAGAAATAAAAATGTTCTTTCTGTTTTTTGTAAAGTTGCTATATTTCAGATGTTATTTTCCGGGTACATCATAGGTTCTGAAAATATTTTGAATGCAGAACAGATCTTACGAACTTGATCGATTTACGATACCGATCTCGTTATTATATCGGTCTCGTAAATAGATCAACTCTCTTACAATAAGGTGAAGTATAATTTTAAAAGTCGGGGAAAAAATTAAATTATAACTAATTACACTAGGGTTACATTAATTTCTAATACACAAATTTAATATAAATATCACAGTCAAAGATTATACAACTAATATTCAAGAAAATTCTAAAGGTATGGCAGTGAAATGCGGGCTTTAAGTCTACTTATACAGTCAAAATCGTAACAACCTTGAGTCATAGAATAGGGTATAAAAGGTTACCTTACAAGAAAACACTGTGTTTACCAATGGCTAAACTAGTCCTATGTACTGTGACTAGAATATAGATTAGGAATAAATTACGAGATACAAATATCAAAAGTCCGGTATCTACATTAGAACAAGCACTAATATGGCAATCTACAATGGTTATGATTTCGCCTGACGAATATTAAGTTATACATTATCTACCTACAACTAATACCATCATATTTGTTCAGTTCACAATTTAGACATCACTAATAACTGCACAACACTTCTTTATTCTACTCTTGTAACGATAATGTTGATTATTGCTTTGATTTCATCATACAATATTTTACACTCTTACTTAGTCTGGTTACTATATGCATTCTTGCTCTCTGGACTCTGAAACAATACATGAAATCTAAATATCTGCATTGTCCATTACAATGATTAACATTGATGGGGCGAAGGGTAAAATTGTAAACAACTTCAAATTACCTCATACGGCGGTGGCGGCAGTATATCGCACAGATTTATTTGACAGCCCTGCTCCGACCTCGCTACATTCGAATGTCTACTCGTCTGAATGGGAATTTTGAAACTATTCTCTCTTCCGAGCCAGTGCCACTGTGGATAGTCGTACTCTAAATCACTCGCTGGACACACTTTGCTTTTGTCTTGTCGACTTCTTGATCCGGACCTATTTGTATGACAAGAGGCGCAGTCGTCCTCTAAAACATTAATCTCATTATGTGCGTTCTCATGTCTCGGCTCCCTGTAGTCTTTAGTTGATCTACTGGAGGTGCTGTGACAACACGTCGAACATTCCCCATTAGAATACTGTAAGCTTCCATTACACGATCTAACAATGCTGTTGTTATGAGATCGTCTTTCTGGACAATTCCTGTCTCCAATGTCGTTATTGTCCTGTGTGAAAATTGATATTTATTGTTACTCATAAGAACATTTTTAACGCGCTATTTGATATATGATAGAGTCAAGTTATGCAAATTCCGAGTAATCTTATCTGAGTCAACAAAGAGTTTCTCGAAAATGTTATCTGGGCGTAGTTACCTTGAAATTGAGTTCGGTGTAAATGGCGCTCGACGCGTAAGGTTCCGGAGGGCCGCGTCTCATTCTATCTACACTCGACGCATCTAATCCTTGAATGGAATTCTGAGGTAGGCTGTATTCTGGTTCAACACTAAGAATACTCGTTGATTGGCCACCTGAGGATTTAAAATATTTCTTTGATAATTGTGTAAGATAAGCTTTACGCTCAAAGTTTTCAATGGTCTACTTTTGAATCATACCACAACATATTTCATCATAAAACATGTTGAACTAGTACTTGTATCGTTTACAATTGAATTTATATCGTGAGAAATATGTCACTGAATCACAATAAATAAACACTCGATTATCGGAGTAGATAACAGCAAGATACTCACCATGTAAAAGACTTTGATGACAACTAGTCATGTCTAAGGTTGGATCATTCGGGGCGGCAAACACTGGCCGGTCTCTTAACCAAATGGTGTCTTTATTCAATAAACACTGTTGAGCCGTAACAATAGATTGACCTAGAATTGAGATCAATGTTTCAATTTCATGTACTTAAGAGTTCATTGTTTGTACACAAGAATGTCAATTACCAGTAGATTTCTTCCTTTGGATGTTGTTTCGACGTTTGATGTAGTAGATGCTGAATATGCCGATGGCTATTACTGAGAAGAGCGTTAGTCCTAGAGCGAGGAGCCAAGTTTCTTGGAATATGTGGGGGATGTTCGTATCCTTTGGTGGCTCCGTTCTAAGGAATAGAGACAAAAAGTTAAACTTTAAAATTTTGTATCATAATGATTAATATTTTGGAAACAATAAGCCTAACTATAGGATAATTTGGAACTCACAATAATACAGTAGCTATTAGTGCTTTCCGGGTCGAATATCGGCCATAGTGGCCAGTTACAATGGAGACAAGTCAACTGCGCGGGACTTATCATAGTGTAAAAGTCCCTCACTCTCATGATCTGAAGGGACAGCTAGCCGAACGCAAAGAGGTCAGGTTCGCTGGCTTTACGTAATCTTCGAGGCACGGGGGTGTAATACTGCGAAGTTCGAGACCTCGAACTGATACTGAGTATTTTTTTAACAGAAAACTCTCGATATTACTTATGACCAGACCTGGATTTTGAACCAAGGACCCTATAATCTGCAGTTGCACTCGCAACCGCTAGGACACAGAAAACAAATAAACCAGAGGCAACGATGGCTAAGTAATTCTCAAAAGTATTTTTTTTTATTTGACTCTTGATCTTAAAACACAAGTACCAACGTTTACTTATGTGAATACATTTTCTTTTCTATCCCTTACAAAAGAAATTTAGTTAATATGTTTATTTTTGCATTGGAAAATAATCTTTAAAAAGATCTTAAGTTTATAGTTTGTCTTTTAACTCTTATATCAAAACAATCATAGCAACCAGAACATGCATCTATACTCACTGTACATAGTGTCTCTGCGACTGCGTGGGTAGCATGTGAATATGCGCAGGCGCACTAAAGGGGCCGTGTCCACGGCGTGTCACCGCAGCCGCGCGTGCGCTGTACCTGCCGCCAGCGCGTAGCGAGCTTGCCGCGGCCGCCCGCGTGCGCGCACCCAGGGACATCTGACCCACTACACGTCCTCCTGTACTGCCTCCCACTCGGATCTCGATCTACATCAATAAAAGATTTCCCGCTAAAGACATAAATCAGGATTTGTCAGCTGCTAGGCTATTATTTAAGCGTCCAACTCGATACTCGAATTTTACTCAGTTCATAACCTAAATCAGTTAACCTTGAAGCATTATTGTATAAACGATTAAAATAAGTCCTATCAGTCATATTCATATTCCATCGTGGAAGTAGTTTTAAGAGAGGTAGGGCACAGCGTTCATTCGCTCGAAGAGTAGCCCGACTGGGGAAGTACCTCCACCTTACAGAAGACATTCCTTAATAATAACATTAATAATTTAATGTTGTGTTTCTGAGTGTGATTAAGGCTGCCAGAGCTCATCGGGGTGGGGGGGAGGGTCAGAAACACTTGTTTTCTGACTCTTAAAGGCCGGCAACGCACCCGCGACTCCTCTGGTGTTGCGAGTGTCCATGGGCGGCGGTGATCACTTACCATCAGGTGACCCACTCGCTCGTTTGTCGACCTCTGCCATAAAAAAAAAGTTCTTTCTTCCTACTTTACTTGGTCACCCTGGCGTCCGCGTCAGAGTAGTTCAAGCCACCTAGCAGGCCTCTGACATGACTTATCGGCTGTTGTCTAATGACACCGTGACCGTCTGCTTAACGTGCCCAAGCACGGAGAGGTTCAGAAATTAAACCTCCTTAACGGTCACCCATCTATGGACTGATACGCGTGCCTAGGTAATATACCTATCTCGCCAATCACTTACAGACCGGTGACCAACTGGCCTTGCACGCCAGTGGATATAGTTGCCGAGAACTTAAAATGTAAATTGTATTCTTTTGAGGAATAAAGATCTTAAACCAGATGTTACTCGCTGATAATGTAAAAACCTATGAACACTAAATCAGTTTAATAGTTAGTTTATCCATTACAAACAATCATACAAAATATCTAATCGTTTCTCTTCATAATATAAAATTACATAGAAGTACCGCAACGGCACTGATTTAATAAATCTTCCTAATAATTCAAATAAAATCAGTACTAAGGTAGTTTTAATCCCTCCCACGTCTAATAACATATTAAAATTTATTTACTTATGAAAGAACTCAAAAAATCATATATAGTATGACAACTATGATTACTTTTTAGAATCTTGTTGAGTGTTGACCAGTGGTAATTAATTTTTCAAAGTCATCATATATGTCTCATGGCCGCTGTCTAAAATAAATGAATGTCTGAAATGGATCATAATCACCAAACTCTCAATCTCCAATAGTTTAAAATTTCTACTTATGATCTATTGAAAGGCCTAACGTGAATAATAATATGATTTGTACATGACATAACATTGGATATAGCAGGTATATACAGCATAATATTAACGAAGCAAAATACAATTACTGGCCATAATAGGAAAATCTAACTTACTAAATATCCAGTGAGTTCGCCGTTCCATGTGCTCACAGGTGGTGGTTCCCATCGTATCCACGCAGACGTTGCATTTATTACACCGGCCGTAACGCTTTGGGGTGGCGCCGAAGGCACTAAAATATCACCAAGTCATAAAGCATACAACCACAAACCAATAAACAAACAAAAATTCTTTAAGTTCTCTTACCATCCTCGTCCGTGTATCCTGTCATCAAATTCGACGGTTTCCCGAGCAACATTTTATAATACGGCATCAAAAAAATGTCGTATTGTGTGTAAGCCATTAACCCCGTGAGGATATAACTTGATGATCCACTATTGTCAACGTTCATCAGAGATCCGTTGGAGCACAGGACGGCGTCTGAATGAGACGGATTTAGAATCGTAATTTCCTCATCTGTTGCATTACGCCAATTTAAAGTCGTTCCATTGTACCAGATCTTAACACCTTCCAAGTACTCATTGTAGTCGGTCAGTACCTGTGATATAAAAAAAATTAGTATGGCACTCTACAAAACAAATATAGACCGAGAGTAATAAAATAATACTTACATCCCAAACCACTTTAAGTGTAGTTGAAGATAAAGCGTCGACTCTTTTTAGAACTAAAACCTTTTGTTGCAAATATTTCCTAGCTTGGACTAGTTCATATTGCGTCATATGATTATCACGTTCATAATCTATATTATATTCTTGATCCATAGAAGGCTCTTTAAGTTCATTGTTTCCTTTTTTTAGCACTTTAAGATAAGCCTCTTGCATAATACTGCCAGCTGCGTTGACAGCTGTGCAAATCACTCTCCCGCTATGTTCCGTTTGCGCACCGTCCAAATATAATAAGCTTGAATTACTTTTAGTACATTCCGGGAAAAGTAAAGAATCTTGAATGCCTTCGAGGATCCAAAAGGTGGTTGGTGTAGGTAACCCTTTAGCTTCACATGGAATAGAAACCACATCACCCTCCCATGCGGTCAGATTGGACGGTATCTGCGTGAAGTGCGGTAACGCTGAAACACATGGCCGTATTAAAATAGAACGAACAGTTGTTAGAATTATTGATGCAATAAATTCGATCGAAATAGAGACGTAGCTTACAGTAAACTGTGAGTGTGGCACTGGTGATACTGGTGCCAGCATGGCTATCGGCCCGGCAGGAATAGACGCCGGCATCGGTCGCGGACACATGGTCCAGTCTTAATAGCCCTCGAATTATTGTTGCATGCGTAGGCAATGAGCCGTCTTCTTTGACCCATGTTATTTTTACGCTTGCATCATAACTCTATAAAGAAATTGAATAGTAATCGATTTATGATATAATAAACTCCTTAGAGCTTTCACCATTAAAATTAAACACGATCAATTGACGCTAAACTCAGTTCAGCGTCCTGTAGCTGAGTTTAGTGTCAATTGATCGCGTTTAATTTTAACGGTGAAATCGGCTCTTATTATATTAACATTTAAAAATTTGAGGAACCCATTACCTGGCAGTTAAATTCAACAGTTTGCCCAACCAGTGCTGTTACGTTGCTAGGTTTTACAACGAAATGGGGCCGCCTCAAAACAATTAGCGCGGCAGCTCGCGACTGCCTTTCACCGGCTATGTTGGATGCCACACATCTAAACAATCCACTATCTGTTGGTAATGTTTCTAAGATTTTTAAACTTCCTGTATCTGTTATTGTTACCCTGAAAAATTAATAAATGACTAAGAAAACCTTACTCTAAATATAATAATAATACATCATACAATGATTGATCATCAATTACCTACACTCGCTACTAAATTGATTGTATTTTATTCCTATTATATTCCGACATAACTAGTTCACAATAAATCCTTGGCATTTACACGTGTTACATTGTCATAATACATTTATTACCTGCCATTAACTTCGACATCGTACAGCTGTCCATCTTTGAGCCAATGGACTGAAGGCTCAGGGACGCCTCGAGGGGGAGCACATTCTAATAACGCTGGTTCGCCTGCCGCTACGTGGACGTCTCTCGGTTCAGCTCTGAACTCGTCCCGGAGTACTAAAATTAATAGCCATATAAATGGGCGAATATATTATTGAAAATATATACTGTAAAATAAAGCTATTATATATGAAGAAACACGAAAAGACATAAAAGGTAAATAGTTTGCTTGATAAAAGTATTTATATCAAATATATTATTAACGAACACATCGAGCGTTCTTAGCGTAATAAAGCTGATATCGAAAACCAGACTTGATTGATTTATACTCCTGTTTACGGAAAGTGGTGAGGTTTGGTTCAATAAATCGTTGATTAAATCAAAGTGATAGGACATCGGAACTATATTATTAAAAAAAGGTGTTGAAAGATGCCTTCGGGGTATATATAATGTATCTATGATAACACCTGGACGTTTTAAAAGTGTAATTGTTTTTTAAATGTATTATCATTTTGTAGTATATACAACCTCCCCGTTTGGAACGTAGATATGTATACCCAAGGAATCAAAATGGCAACACAAGCTGTGTTTCTACAGCATTTAATATTTTTATTTGAATAGCAACTAGATATATTGTGTTGGTTATATCATCTCTAAATAAAATATATTTTCATAGCCCTATAATGTACAGATAACGATGTTCACGAAAAAAAACGACCGCAAAAACACAGTTACAAATTATCCTGTTTCAGGTTGTTCGTAGGAATTGTTTACTTTTAATGTTTAGTACTTAGCAATCATCGCCTACACTTGTACTAAGCGTTAATCTTTAACACAAGCATTTTGCAAACGTTTGTATGCTAATGCTACATCCGTAGTCTTACCTGCTACGTTGAGGGAGGCGTTGTGACTGACGGCCTCGCCTGCAATATTGCGTGCCACGCACCAGTATATTCCCTCGTCACTCTCTTTCTTGCCACGGTTTACCCTGGGGACAAAAGAAAGCATAAGAGTTATTAACCACCTTATCACCACGTATTCGGTACGATTATATATCAATTTTGAATATGGAACTATATTGCAATAGAAATTCTACGAACTTTGAACTAAACAGTATTTTTATCAATAACTTTGACAGTTGGCCCGCTGAGCAAGGTGGAGGCTTATTTTTAAATAATTTGAGTTGTAGCAAGATCAGTGGTCAAAGAGTTCAATTATAATTTATTAATTTTGATACATAATATGTTATCTTTTAAAGGCGTAACTAATCGAATCCTCACTGCAATCTTTGCGGCCAATGACAGTAGACACAGATCACACGACATGCGACAGCGTGATATCGATATCGATACCGATAACTTCTCGATTCAAATGGCTTGGTGACCAATTCTGAATTTATAACAATACTCAGCTATGAATAAAATCGAGACTCTTAGCAAACTACGAGGCTAGTTTTTTTTTGGCCCAGTATTCTAAGTAATTGATAATAAAAAATACATTTCATAAGCCACTAGAAAAATTACCTGAAAATATTTTGAAGCATTTTAATTTTTCTGTAGTCTATAATCGACAGTTTGAACACTCACTATTGCAATTTAACTTTTAAAAAATCATAGTCATTAATTTCAATGATATAATTGGATAACTCACAATAGTGAAACCTTATAGTAATATGTCTTATGGTAATATATGTCTTGACATTTACGTGGTACAAAAAGTCATTAACATAATCTATCAGATCTGCTTTGGTATTGGTAAGATGCAGTGTAATATTAATAATGCAGGGACAATGCTGTAGATCCACTTAATATTCTGTAGCTGTCTGTCACTACAACTAGTGGATATTCAAAACTTGTGCGCTACCACAGAATATCGACATTCTGCGTAGCTCCACTGTATCTACTCTATATTGAATATTATAATTTCGTGTTAGTCAAACTTCGGAGGTCTCTAAATGAAACCTGCACGGTACAGACGCGGACGCCAGCACATCCAGCTATCCCAATCTGTCAAATTATTATAGTTATTTTATAGATTTTCAACTTTATCACAAGAACATAAAGTTCACTTTTAATTGGGGAAATTTGACAGAGTGCCGTTTATCAGAACCCGATTGCTTCCAATTGAGGTTCTGATAGCTTGTGGGTTAGTTTCTACATATACAAGCTATCCTCTGAGACCTTACACAAAATGCTAGTTTCACTTGCGTTGAAATTTCTGCTGGGAATCTGAACTATTTTTCAAGATAAGTATTATCTCTTATTCGAGACTATGACCACCCTTTGTTTAAAACCACAAGCAGATTAATCCACTCTCGAATTAGAACGTATTAAAAAAGGTTGTTTCATAGTTCCTACTACGCCAGAATGCAGAAAGGATAGTATCTTATACTGACAGACTCAAGTTCGTTAAAATTAGTGCATTTTATAACATATTTTGTTAAAATGTAACCTACATAATCCATAATTATACTAATATTTCCTAGTAATATAATTAAAGCGTGTTGCTTGCTTGTAAAGGAATGAAAACTTATTTTGTTTAAAGTAGTGTTTATAAGTGGTTGACTCGTTGTTAATATGTTAGCAAACCTGAACAAATCACACTAATATTATAAAGGCGAAAGTTTGTGAGTGTGTATGTTTGTAACTTCTTCACGTCTTAGCGGCTGGAGCGATTTTAATAAAGTTAAGTATGGAGTTAGCTGACACCCAGGATTAACACGTAGTCACACTAATATGATAAAGGCGAAAGTTTGTGAGTGTATGACTGTGTATGTTTGTTACTCCTTCACGTCTAAACGGCTGGAGTGATATTAATAAAATTTGGTATGGAATTAGCTGACACCCAGGATTTACACATAGGCTATAATTTATAAAATTTAACGCGGATAAACCACGGCGCACAGCTTGAAATAAATAAATTCAATCTTCAAGACGTGTATCTCTAAACAAACATATAAATACCTATTATGATTTTAAGTTCACTTGAATACTAATTGACATTCCTTTGCTTGTATATAACCATTATTTCATTCGATTTTTTACTTCTTGTCTACACGAATGAAGTAGATAATTATATTTCTAACATTGTTAATGGCAAGAGACTACTTAGATTACATAAAAGATTTCCAAACAAAGGTAGACGTCTGAAACATTCTAAGGCCATGTCATCCACTAATAATACTTTAAGAAACCTATAAAACTCACCTTAGAAATAACAGCCCATCTTCCAATAATACTCTATGTCCATCTTCAGCCAGCGGCAGCTGGGAACCATCCTTGTACCAATGCACAATAGGCTTTGGCCGGCCTTCCACGACACATCTTAGGGTTGCTGGTTCACTGCGCCCAGACACGGTGTTCGATGGGTGTTCCTTGATTCGGGGCGCTCGGTTTTGTGCTGTACAAAAAATATATATTTATAGCTACTGGCCAATGCTTCTAAACATCTCACCAACTAATGTATTTTTTATAAATCTCAGTGCAAAATAAAACCACAAAGTGAAAGGACGTTCGTTTGATTCTCGCATCCGTTTCAAACCAAATTGAACCTTAATGCACTCAACACCTACAAATTAACAAGAAAAATCGATATTTGCCCTATTAACGTAATACATATTATAAACAAGCATATAAATAAATATTCTCTCCATTTCCTTATTCTTATCCAGAGAGACGATACTACCGTTAAAATATCAAGTGACTGTCAATTTTTGACAGAATCATTTGAAATACTATTTAGCCCAATCTGGAATTTTTATGCCGAACCTTATAATCTGCGGCAGAACACGCTACTGCTAGACAGTCAAGGTCGACTAATTTTTTTAGGGTTCCTTACCTAAAAGGTAAAACGGGACGCTGTCTGTATGTCCGTCTGTTACCAGGCTGTATCTCATGAACCGTGATAGTTAGACAGTTGAACAAATATTAAAGGGGGCTCCCATACAACAAACGTGGATTTTGCTCGTTTTTAAATATATACATTATCCTTAAGTTAACGTATGAATCTTTTACTGCTTCTCAAGCGAGTAGGGACTCCACCTGCACATCAAATAAGATAAAAAAACTACAACTGACGCTCTACGCGATTACGTAACTGTCGCGGATGGGTCGACCGATTGTGGATCGGAGAGTACATTTCATCGATACGAATGTACATTTTAGTGTTCATGTAATGCAACCCATTACTCTTCCACTAAAGGGCAAGGAACAAGATCCCTACAAGATGGACCGATGATCTTGTGAGGGTCACTGGAGGCCGCTGGATTCCGCCGATGCCGGCAGCGCAAGACCGGCATTTGGGGAGGCCTTTGGCCAACAGTGGGCGCCACTCGGCCGATTTGATGATGATGAAAGGACAAGGGCTTCCTCTAATAATGAAATGGCATAGGGGGTCCAGCAAATGGGCCTAATATTGGTTGGAGCCCGACTGCACTGATATCAAGAACATTTTAGAGAAATCTCATGTATGCAGGTTTCGTCACGATGTTTTCCCTGCATCGTCATAAGTACTTACAAGATAATTGTTTTTATCAGCATATGAATTAAAAAAATACAGTGGCTCTCGCCATTTATTTTATCTCAACTCCACTAACTTCACAGTCCAACGATCTAACCACTCGGCTATCTCGTACATTGATTCCAAAAACATTATAGTTGAAAAAAAGCAAGTCCAATACATAACTGGTTTTACGTCAGTTAATTTATGTAACGTTTCCATGCACATAATTTACTTCTGCCACCGTACCGCAGCGTTACTTAAATGCAAATTAGCCATAAACTCCAAAATTTACTTGACATAATTCTAAGAAGACCGTATGGAAATCGCACTACAAACATATTGTATGCATATTTAAGCATTTACAGTTGAAAAGGTGTCTATTAAAATAAGGCGTTTTCACTTTAATTTCGTTTAACATCGACTCTAAGGAGGCAAGAACTGTATTGTTAGCTAAATGAAAATGTACGAAATAAAAAACACATTTAAAGCACTATTAACACTGTCTAGACTTAATTATATAAATACCTTGAAAATGAATCGTAATAAGCAGTAATGGTGCATAGTACTGATGTTACAACAATTGCTCATCATGGTGATGATTATGTGCAATTGGGGTAATATCAGCTCTATGCGCCATTACTTATTTTTTAGTATTCAAGGTATTCAAAAACCTAAGTAAAAAGCAGTAATGGCGCATAGGACTGATGTTACCACAATTACAAATCATCATCATCATCATGTACAATTGTGGTAAAATCAGCTCTATGCGCCATTACTGCTTTTTACCATTCGTTTTCAAGAAATTTCAAAGCAAACTAAGTCTAGACAGTTTTAATAGTGTTTTAAATGAATTTATAATTATTTCGTTCATTTTCATTTGCCAAAAAATTCAAAATAAATTGAAATCTGATTAACATATTCAATAGTAAATATATTTTAAAAAATCTACATTATCTTCGTACACAAATTGCTTATTACGAAATTCTTCAATGTAGATCTGACATCAGATAAAAATTGTCGTTTAGAGCGTGCAGAAATTAATCATTAATTTAAACTTTAAGACGTACAACTATCTAAATGTAAAATTGTAGGGTTCGCAATTCTGACCAGTTGCCTTAACTTATCCTTAATTGTCAAAATTAAGCACCTAGGAGTAGTTTCTTTTCTCACAGCTGTCAGTTCAAGCTGTAATTATTAGATATTAGACGTTAAGCTATGTCAGAGGCTTGCTGGCTTGAAGAATTCTGTTACAAGGGTAACTACTGCCCATACGAATAAATGAATTAATTTACGATGTCTTTAATTTCATAATTAAATACCTAGGAATAATGAATTTTGCACTCTAATATAGAACATATGACGGCTCAAACGTACTTGAAAGACTGGAAGCATTGACATTAAAGAAGTTCTTGAGGCTGTATACATCTCTTAATAACAGACAGTTTAAACTAAGTCACATTTTGGGTTAAACAATCACCAAGCGGCATGAATAATACATGTTGTAATGTTGACGATGGTACTTGTATCTTATATTTTATTATGTACTCAGTTGTCTTCAGAATAACCTCCAAAAAACATAATATAAGCAACTAAGGTTTGCTATAGACGCGTTAAACAATGTCGACGCGTTAATTTCAAAAAGTTTAAATCATTTATTATATACTATACTAAATCTTACTTAAATTTAAATAGTGAGTGGTGAATCTATCGATTCTGAATTACAGAAAAAATAATAGAGTAAGAAATATTTTCAGGTTATTTATCGATGGGTGTTCCTTAAAATGGGGTGCTCGCTTTTGCGCTGTACAAAAAAGTATGTATGTAGTGTAAAAGTAGACGAAATAAAAAAAGAGATATCTTCCTCACTTGCCTCCAGAGCACAGTAAAGCAATTACTTTCATTGAGAATAAAGTAAAAAGTAGTTAAATAACTATACGTTTTTATTCTTCTCTACTTCTTCATTTGTTATACACCTACTTTTTAAAATAATAAGAGCTCCTATCCGTCCAAAGGTAGTCTGGAAGAAATCGCTTAATGCGATAAGACCGCCCCTTGTACATGATTGTGTTATTTGTATTGAATATTGATAATATTGATATTCTATGAATTTGTCTTGTTTGGGTGTGTACAATAAAGAATATTCTATTCTATTCTAAGACTTGGAGATTTCTTCAATATGATACAGTTTATTATATTTATATCTTACATGGCCGTTACAGGTAGTCTAGAGGCCTTCACTGATGTAAGGGCGAGTGTTTGCTTGAGTATAAAGTCACAAAATAAGAACCCGTGCCGGAGGACACTCCATTTGAAGTTCAAACCTCGACTCAGGTCGCTAGTAGTTTGTTTTTGAAATGTTTTGAACAACTGTCGTTTTACGCTAATGCACAAGCAGGCTCCTCTCGTCCGCTCCAGAATCGGAAGGATACATGCTTGTAGACTGCCATATATACTTACTAGGTGGATAACAAAGCCGTTAAGATTTACTATTACTAATCAGACAAACTAATCAATTATATCGTCAACTGAGGTATAGTTTAATGAGTACCTAAGTTTCCGTAAACATTATATTACATACTTCAAATTGGAATTGTTTATTTACTAAAGTATGAATCGTATAAACGGTAGGCCTCTCGTCCGAGATCGGAGAACGAGAGATCGGAGATTATTTATTACCGCTTTATGACGTCACACAGTGAGATGGGTGATGGTAAGCGGTCACCGTAGGACCCCGTTATTGGCCCTCTTGAAAAACCATATCAGGGAATTCATGCCCAGCCCCAGCGTACGTGGGAGGAGGATTAGCTGACACTTATTTCCATATCTAATTGTTTCCATAAATAGTTAGAAATACACAGAATCATAGAACAGAACTGCATTCAAAGCTTCCCACTTACTCAAATTATAGCAATCGTAATTTTTTGTTTTGTATTACAAGGGAGAAAATAAGTATAATCGGTACTAAAAGAAACCGGTACTAAAACGCCGTGTTAGGTCTATTCGCACACATCAAAGCTCGTCCGTATTTCACAATTAAGGACAAGCGCAATTAGTAAAAAAATTATATTATAAAAATTGTTTTAGTTGGTTTTCTGTTTGTCATAGTGGAGACTGACTGACTGGAGAGGTTGGATCGAATGAAGTTATTATTCATAGTTTTAGAGCCTTTAAGGCCCCATATAAAACAAATGAAATAATTGATACCTAATCATTATTCTATCGTAATAATTTATTATATATTCCTTATCAGGAGTTTTGAATCAATTTGATTGGTGCAATACATAGTGTATTTCCAGAGGGTTTCAATTTTAAATAATATCCTGGGACATTATTTACACACGGCCATCTGATCCCAAACTAAGCGGAGCTTGTACTATGGAAACCAGATAACGGATATGCTACATATACTATATTTTTTTGTAAATACATACTTATAGAGATAATTATACCCATACTCAGGACAAACAGACATGTTAATGCACACAAATATCTGTCCTGGGTGGGATTGATCCCACGACCTGCGGCGTGACAGCAAGCATCTGCCGTTCATGATACGTGGAAATTCAAAGTTATTCAAAGAGGGTAAAATTATTTATGACCAATAGTTTTACGTCTTTGACGGACCGGTTGGCGTGGTTGGTAGATGATGCAGGTCGTGAGTGTAATAATATAATAATAATATCTAGGAACAATGTCACACAGATCATCCTAGCCCCAAACTAAGCAAAGCTTGTACTATGGGTACCAGGCGACGATATACATACTTATATAGATAGATGAATACTTAAATACATAGAAAACATCCATGACTCAGAAACTAATATTCGTGCTCATCACACAAATATTTGCACTTACCGGGATTCGAACCCAGGACCACCAGCTTCGCAGGCAGGAGCACTACGAACAGATACTACTATCTGTCCTGGGTGATTCCCACCCAGGGCAGATACTTGTGTGCATGAACAGACTCAGTACAAACAGAGTTGTCCTGAGTCCCCGGTGTAACTATCTATATAAGTAATAATAAGTATGTATTTACAAAAGAAAAGTGCAATAGATATATCAGTTACCTCATTTCCATAGTACACGCTCTGCTTAGTTTAGGATAAGATGGCCGTGTGTTAATAATGTCCCAGGATATTATTATTTTGTGAATAAATAAGGTTGCTAGAGTTTATTGTTGAAGACTAAGCCATGGTATTGCAACCATCGACATACTACGGTAACTGCGTACTTAAAGCGGGTACTCTTATTTGCGTAAAAAATCTGGAACAATTAATTTAGATTTTGTTGCCAATGTGTAAAAATAGCCTTACATTCAAGCTGTTTGAAGTAGGCGCTTCTCATACAACTACTAATTGCGGTTACAGTTAACAGGTTTTCTTTTCTCGCAAATACCTGTGTTATTTGTTCAAAAGAGTGGATAGGTACTTAGTACGAAATGTTCATTTTATGCACTCTTATTCAGCTTAGATTATATTGGTAACTGGTTGAATTGGTGTTCCAAATACGAAACTTTGGAATAATGGGTTGGTCATTGCTGTTATAAAATAAATTTTATTAATGTTTTAATACTATCAATAAATGTGTACCTAATATCTATGTTACTAGAAATAATAATGTATACAACTATAATACTACAAACATGTTCTGACTATTTACAAGCGCTTTTTTGAAGTCTACGTGAATAAAAACCTTTTTTATTTTATTTATTTATTTATTTACATGAATTGTAATTGATTCTTAATCAAACTTAAATAGAGGAGGTATTTATAATTATATCCATTTTATAAATCTTCTTATATCACTCAGATAATTTATAAAATTTAACGCGGGGCACAGCTAGTTGAATAATAAAAAAGTTCACTGTTAAGCTTTTGCCAATTAATTTACAATAAATAAAGAATTGTAATGTTAATGCAATTGGCGGCCTTAAACTATGCACTAAAAGCGACCTCCTCCAGACAACTAAAGAGTTGCATGAACAAAAATTTATATGGAGAACGAGAGGGGCAGATGATAGAAGAGCGCACAGACTAAATAGAACATCTATACATATAATAAAATCGTAGGAAAGTCAAAACTGTACATTGAATATTTATAAAAATGGATACTTGGAGCGAGCCAAAAATATAGTTTTTAGAATTTTTGTCTGTTTGTCTGTGTGTATGTCCGGGCTATACTCAAAAAGTACTGCATGGATTTACTTCAAATTTTGCATGAATATTACTAAAAGGTCGGGCAACTTATAGGCTACATAATTATCACGCTTTCACATACATGGGGGAGGAGCTGTGATAATTTATAAAATTTAACGCGGGTAAAACCGCGGGGAACAGCTAGTAATGGAATACAAAAATAACACGTATCAAACTAGGTCTGCAAGACATTCCGCAGCTTTCAAATATTGAGCTGGGTGTAGTTAAGCATATCGTGTATATGACGGTCACCGTAGCCTAGTTGGTAGTGCTCCTGCCTACGAAGCTGGTGGTCCTTGGTTCGAATCCCGGTAAGTGCAAATATTTGTGTGATGAGCACGAATATTTGTTTCTGAGTCATGGATGTTTTCTATGTATTTAAGTATTTATCTATCAATATAAGTATGTATATCGTCGCCTGGTACCCATAGTACAAGCTTTGCTTAGTTTGGGGCTAGGATGATCTGTGTGACATTGTCCCTAGATATTATTATTATATGTCTACACTTTTACATTGTGATTGTGACATATATTTTTTTCGGTGATCATTTCTCCGTGGAGCGTCCGATTTTATGAAATAAGATATAGGTATGCTCACAAGTATGGTTAAGTTAAAGAAAAATGGTTATGGCATTCAAGAGGAGTACGATAAGGATCGAACTACTTGAGTCGTCAAAGAAAGATAAATTGAAATAAATATTTACATAAAATTTTATAAAATATATCTATCTATATATCTATATAATAAATGACTATTTGACTATTAATATACATATATAAGACGAAGAAGAAGTAAACTTTATTGCAAAAATAAGTAATACAAAACAATGGTTACAAACAATAAAATAAACTTATTATGCAATTGGCGGCCTTATCGCTAAAAGCGATCTCTTCCAGGCAACCATTTTGCGTTGAATGGACCAACAATACACTTTGAGGCGCTCATAACCAAATGCTCTCACCGATTCGTATAAGTTCGGCGAAGTTAAGCAAGTAGGCTCGCGGTCAGATCATAGATTACCACACCACTAAAATGACAGACCACTAAAATGGTGGAAATGCTGAGCATTGCCAGGACTGCACATTAAGCCGTCGGTTCCGATTGTATTCCATTTTTTTACAACTCTGACACGAAGGTAACCACTGCCCATACGATAAGTAGGTAAGTAATACATTAAACTTATTCATTAATATTTTGAAATCAAACCACATCAAATAACAATTTTAGCAAGCTCTCAAGAAAAATATTTATCACTAAAACGCTCCAACTCAGTCCTTTGAAGAGTCAATCACTTTAATAAAATAATTCTCGGTTTAACGACTGCCTTTCAGAGCAACATGTGTTAAAAATATCTTTGATGAGTAATAGACATCAAATGTTCGTGTGCTTGTAAATAAAATACTAGCCAACATAAATTATTTTTTGTTAACTCTTCATCGGACAATAGTATAATAGTTACCATTTCATTTAAAACTCTATTCTGTTGTTATAAGAGAGTAGGTATATCAATGAATTCAGAACATACTGACAAGGTAAGTATGCAGTCGGTTAAAAGAACTCGCAAGTAAAGTATTTCACGCATGAGTTGTTTAACTAATTTAACTTTTCTATATGAAGACCAAATAAAACAAAACAATAAAAAAATATCTAGGTAGGTATTCTACCATCTGCGAGCTATTTTGGCGTGCGCTGCAAAAGCCGTTAGAGTTTGATTTTGAGCATGATCTACAAAAGTTTTCTAACATTATTTTAATTTTATTATTGCTACAGTAAGTCGTACTTAATTGAAGGGTTTCAAGGAAAAGCTATAGTCGGTTCTTTTTTATAAAACAGTCATTTTAGTAACAAATATTTTGAATATTGAACAAAACATGTTGAGTACCGATATTACGTTTACAGAACACATGAGTTGCAACGAAACGCATAGATACGTGTCATGGCCTCACCCTAAAGGTCACAGCATCCTTCCGTTCTATTAAATTTACATAAGAACTAGTTATGAATATTTTAGTTCAAAGAAGTTATATATTATACTGTAGGTATTATTTAAAATTGTAAGGAGACTTAAACCATAGGGATCTACTTTTGTTATAGAGTGACTTGCATAGGAAATGACAATATTTTATTAGAATCAATAACTACTGTTTTAAAAAAATACTGTGTATAAAACATAAAACCGTCTTCTACTTGAGGTGCCAATTGGCATGTTAGGTGGTTGCTTGCCTTTGACGCCGCTGGTCGTTGATTCGATTCCCACCCAGGACGGATATGTGTGTGCATGAACATGTCTGTTTGTCCTGTGTCTGGGTGTACCTATATAAGTAGGTATTTAGAAAAGAAAAGTAGTGTATGTGGTATATCAGCTATCTGATTTCCATAGTACAAACACCGCTTAATTTGGGATCAGATGGCCGTGTGTGAATAATGTACCAGGATATCATTAATTGGGAGGAGGAGTTGCAGTAGTGACAACAAATGTGGAAGCAGACTAACTGAAATAACATGTTCTCTGCACTCTTGATTTGCCGTTGGCTCGTCATACATTGCCAGTACATAATAAAATAATATCTGATCTATCAAAAAAGATATAGGATATCATAAATCCACAGCTATTCAGTACATTGCTTACTCCCACTACAATTATCTATAGTGAAACTTGTATTAAGTTGTCCTTTTAATAACGCAGCATTAATTTTGTTACAGTAACAGATAAGCTCAGCTATTAACGCCTACTCGAATCGTGACGGTTTATTCTAAAACTAGCGCAACCGATCCGACCCGTGATCTATCAGTGCTTTATAGCATGGAAGCTTATTACTACTGAGAATACTAATGATGGGAATACTGTTTTAAACAGTACAAACTGTTTAAAATACTATGGTTGTGTTATACTATATAAAAAATCATAGTCACAGTATAATAAACGATAAAATTCAACCTGACTTTACTCTTAAAAATTAACGTTTGTATGTATATCAGACGGTGACTCACGTTATGTTTTATTAGAATAACGAATCGCTGTTAAATTTTATAGTTAATTAATATATTTTATTAAAATCTGTATATTCACACGAATTAGAGAATTTAGAAGTCAGAAACGTTTTTCTTCAGGCTCAAATAGTAGTATTATTGAAAGCATCGATGTGCTATTTGATATATTAAAACATAATTCTCATTATTATTATCTCACGTATTCAAGAAATTGTACATATCAAACGTATTTTAAATGAATCTTAAATACATTTTATTTATTTAGCAGCATTGTTTTCTACATTTTTTACTCACGAAGCTGCAATTAATAATATTTTCATAGCACTGATAGTTCACGGAAAGGTCAGTCCCGGATCCATACCATGACAGAATACAACATTGTATTGGTAGACAAGCTGCGTCTTTATAAAAAAGTAACATAACATATGGATCTCTCAATAACCGTCTGCGTTTGTTTGTCCCAGTGCATTTAGATAGACACACAGATAGTGTGACACTCGGGTATTGTAATAATTGTGATTTATTTTTTACTTTTGTTCCTAACCGATAGGGCTGGCAGCTTTGTTATGTCCATTCGGCACGATTTATGTGATTTTATTGTTGTTTAAGATTTGTATTAAGATTCTAAACTTTTCCAATTTACTTTGACCAATTCGGCGAAATATTACATAATGTTACCGTGTATTTAAATGGTGTTACGCGCTACTACGTGTATGGTTTAAACACTAAAAAGATATTGTAACACGATAAAATAATTCTTATTTTTTTTTCTTGTTTTTTAATACTGTTTTTTCGTCTATGGTGTGTACTTATTGTTAGGACTAAGAACTAGGGCCAATCATTATATGAATTCCAAATAATAGACTTTTTTTTTCACTCTGGTTTATAATTTTAACTACGTATCATTTATATATGTGAGTACTGACTTAAACTGTTGTTTTATGATTAGCGACCCTGTCTGCTAAGCTAGAAGTCGAGGGTTCGATCCTTATCCAGAACAAATCTTTGTGTGATGGGCACAATGAATTGTTCTGTGTTGGGCTCTGCCTAGTTTCGGGATCAGATGACAGTGTGTTAGTTGCCCCAAGATATTTATTTACCATATGCAGTATTATTTAGGTATGACATGAAAATTATTTTTTCATTCCTCTATGAAATGTCTTGTGTAGAAGACTCAAACATATGTATGATCAGTCAATAAAGATATTATACACTAAGATGTCACGAAAATTCAACGACAGTTGTAGTCATTATTACATTATTATTTTATTTCATTTACAATTTAAGTTACCCGTGACTGCCATGGTATTTTACTATAGTTTAATATGGTATTTTATTAATAACTAAGTTTGTGTACGCAAATATAGTGATATGTAAAATTACGATAGTAATTTTAACCTGCATCAGTAAAATGGGTGTCTATCTGTTGGCACAACTATAATATTCTGAAAATTGTATAGAAGTTAATATAAGCTGATTAATATAAAAGTAAAATAGTCGATATAATTTTTTTCAACCCTACGCAAGTCGCATGCGCATCGGCAGTAGTCCTTTATTAATACTTGTCACTGTCATTGATAAGGCACGCCGCAATATGACTATCGGCCATGTTTGTCTTTTTGTCCGGCGTGGGTGCCACGGGAATAAATCGATTAATATGTTTATATATTTTTTCTTTCAATCGGACGGGTTAGATATAATGGGAGGTTAATGTGATTATTCCAAACGAGTACGTTTGATTGACAAGTTTGGCTTTTATCGATATTGGTTACGATAATTGAAATATCGTAACCTCTACATTCTTGAGTAATTAAAATTAAATATTTAAGTGGTTAGAAATTAAGATGTTAGGTAAATAAACGCTATGTTTGGTACAAATCTCAAGGCTTTGCAATTATTTTCGCAATGTATAATTTAGAAATACATCTAAAAATGTATATATACAGCCTTGCGTTTGACTCGTTCCACATAGACTTTAAATAAGTTCTCTTTTTGGGAGTAGGGCGCAATCAACGCCATGTCTACTGACATTAGGTACCTACGTCATTATTATGAAGGTACTAAGGTATTACTTTCCATAGTGCAAGTGTATCTACACTGCTACTACTACTAGTCATCGGCGTCGACTCTAGCAGTTGTTTTTAACTATGTAAACTTATAATGGGCATTTAGGATGGAGAGATGATATGATAACAATTAAACAAAAGACTACACGTAACGGAAGAAATAGTTTAGTTATCTTTTGCCCTTCTTTATATATAACTGTTGCTATAACTATCAATATTATCCTCCCATAATTTTGCCAATGACATGTAAGAATTGCGACTCTACATGGTATTTTTAAAGAAATTTAGGATAGTAACTATAGATATAATACATGAGTATTATGACAAAATTATTCGCATCAGAATATCCAAGCGTAATGGGTATTGTGATGCAAATAATTGTGTCTATACCAAATATCTTTAAAAAAACCGTCAAGAATTTCAATTACAAAACAATTATTCGCATCAGAATATCCAAGGGCTAATGCTCTAATTATTTTTTCAAATCAAGGACTTCAAATTATATGTATTGAAAAATATACAAAAATATCATGTAGAAGTAGTCATATGCTATCGATTAGTATTTATAATATCTACTAATTTCAATCAACGATTCAATTTAAAAAATGCTATAGGTATTTAAAGCGTATAAAATTTGGCTGCGTACCTATTGGACCTACAAGATTTGACCCTCTATCACAAAAGTACCCGTCTGACCTCATTTTGAGTCCGTTTGGACCTTCTTTAAAATATAATTATCAATGCCCATTGGACCTCTTTTTAAGTACCCTTTGGACCTTCAAAATTAAAACTACTAAAGATGAACCTGTTGGACCTCTTTTTTAATACCTTTTAGACCTTAAAAAAACATGTTTTCATTTAGTATTCACCGGACGTTATTTTACTATGAAAAGGTATATAGTTTTGTTGAAATTTTTTACCAGAATTCTAATAATAGGAGAAATAGCATAAGCGAATACAGGCACACTAGCGACAAACAGCAATCCGTGGTCAATTGAAGAAACACAAGAAATTTTAATGTAAACCTTTTTTACTTGATATTATTTTAAAGTTAGAGGTGTGTATTGGATAAACATTTAAAAAAACCCAAAGAACAAATATCAATAATACTGAGGTATACCGCATATTGTAATGTTTTATATGTAAAACAACTTCCTAACTTTCTAAAACATTCTAAATTAATAATAGGTCTTTACCTATGAAATTGCCGTTTTGTATGAAAAAATTTAAACGAATTTTTTTCATGAATTTTTTTATTTGTATTAATCGAAGTAATCACCCATGCAATCAATGCATCTTTGCCATCGCAGTGGCAGTTTATTGATGCCCTTCTTAAAGAAATCAGCTGGACGGGAGGCAACAAATTCTTCAAAGGCATTTTGTACTGCCTCTCGGGTATTGAATTTTTTTCCCGCCAAGAAGTTATCCAAATTCTGGAAAAAGTAGTAGTCTGTAGGCGCAAGGTCTGGTGAGTAGGGCGGATGACGGAGAGCTTCCAACCCCAGTTCTTGCAACTTGGAGACCGTCTGCTGTGCAGTATGAGGTCGCGCGTTGTCGTGCAGGAGCAGCGGAGACGAGCGATTGACCAATGCTGGTTGGAGATGCGCCAGCTTCTCCATCATTGTGCTCAGTTCTTCACAGTACACATCTGCAGTAATGCTCACCCCGTTTGGTAAGAAGCTGTGATGAATCACACCGGCGCTAGACCACCAAACAGTGACCATCACTTTTCTAGGGGTAAGTTTTCGTTTAGGGCATTGTTTAGGTGCTGAACCAGGATCCAACCAACTTGCTGAGCGCTTGCGGTTATCAAACAGAATCCATTTTTCATCGCAGGTAACAATGCGGTTCAAAATTCCTTCATTTGTGTGTCTGTTGAGCAGTGCAAGGCACGTCTCGACGCGTACTTCGCGCTGGCGATCATTGAGTTCGTGGGGCACCCATTTGTCAAGCTTTTTTACCTTGCCAATTTGACGCAAATGGACCAATATTGTTTTGACGCTAACGTCGAAAGCTGCTGCTAATTCAGCCGTAGATTGTGTATCATCAGCTTCCACAACCGCCTTTAATTCGTCATTGTCGACCAAAGTCTTCGGACGACCGCGAGGTTCATTTTTCAGGTCGAAATTTCCAGAACGGAAGCGAGCAAACCAATAACAGGTGGTGCGTTGGTTTGTAGTGTTAGCTCCGTAAACGTCGTTGATGTTGCGTGCCGCTTGTGCCGCGTTGCTGCCACGACGGTACTCATATTCCATTATTACTCGAATTTTTAACGTATCCATGATGACGAAAAAGATTGAAATGCGATGAAAATGTAACACTAATCAATAAAGAAATGACTACTTTTGGAAAAAAGAATCCATGTTTTTAAAATAAAATTAATTTGAAATTAGAATTCTTAGCCAAACAAAAATTATTTTGATTTGAAATGGCCAGTACTGCAGAACGGCAATTTCATAGGTAAAGACCTAATATATCTAGCATACATTTTTATGTATACGAGTCGAGTACGAGTCAAGACCTGTCAAATTAGAAAAATGAGTGATCTAACTGGTATATATGATTTTATTTATAACCCAACGTTGTGATCTTTTATATTTTTGATTAAAAATATTGATTTATATTGTAGTGTTTTATTTATGACAAGGTGTCTCACTTTTGTGCACGATTGTGTTTAAGCTTTTCATACGAAGACATGTGAATGAGGTCCAACAGAACACGTTGCTTAATAGAGGGTCTAATAGGTAATCAAGTATAGACAACATCCAAGTTTGAAGGTCCAAACGGTACAAAGAGGTCCAAAGG
Organism: Pseudoips prasinana; assembly: GCA_951640165.1. Taxonomy (NCBI): domain Eukaryota; kingdom Metazoa; phylum Arthropoda; class Insecta; order Lepidoptera; family Nolidae; genus Pseudoips; species Pseudoips prasinana. Next base: position 20,714,768 of record OX621245.1, read on the forward strand.
GTCATCTTTGTAGACGAGGTCCAAACTAGGAGGTCCTACGGGTACGTAGCCTAAAATTTGTAGTCTGGCATTACTTCACTCTTTTTTCTCGTCGAACTATCCTACGTTTTAAATAACAATTAAATTAAAGGCGCTATGTTGCATATCTTGTCAACTAGTCAGTAGGAAATAAACCGGCCTGACATTATCCCGCCAAGCAATCATGCCAAGTCGTCTGTCAATCAAGACCAATTTAATCCGGAGAAACTGATGGCTTATATACCTACTATATCTACTAGGCATAATTAAATAGAATACCTGAATACTTAATTATTGGACTTAATCAACCACTGGCAAAAAGAAGTTATGAGTTTGAAGCCTATGTCTGTGTGACTATGAGTAATTTCGTGATATCTTACTACATATATCAGCCGAAATACGTCACTGCTGGATAAAGGCCTCCCTAAAGATCTCCACAATTGCCGGTCTTGCGCTTATCCAGCGACCCGCTCAAGATCATCGGTCCATCTTGTTGGGGGCCTACCCACGCTGCATCTTACGGTTCGTAGGCGCCATTCGAACCTTACTGCCCTAGCATCCAAGAAAATGGAACAAATCCAATGAGATCTTTTCTATCCGAGAGTTAATTTAATTTGATTCCTGTTCTTCATAAAAATCGAGATAGACAATGAAAAGTTAACGAAGATTGTTAACAGCTAGACAAGAATCAACAAACCACATTGATTATTTGTGTTTTTAGATACAGTCAACAAATAAACTGGTATCTGCCCCCGCGGTGCCGCCATTCCAAATTTCACCCAAGTCTGTTCAGTGGTTTTTGCGTGATTGATTAGCACAGATCCTAACATACTAACTTTCACATTTAAAATATTAGTAGGATAATCTAGGGCTAACTATTTATATACTTCCACAGCGAAACACTCACATATTGTCTATTTAATAAGGAGGATGTGGAAGTCAAAGTGAATTAACCACCGTGCCGTCAAATCACTATAAGTTCGGATGAAAAACAAAATCCATTAAAACTATTTTTCTAAAAGGAACAAAAAAAGCTCTGTCAATAATTTTCAATTGCCAGGGTTTGAAGTAGCTTGATGAAAAGACAAAGGAAAGGGGCTAACCCGAGCCCCGCCCAGGGGATCGCCATTCAATTCAAAACGCAACCCGAACCCTAAAATCGAGGGCAGAACTAAATGGAAACGAACTCGTATAGTCATAGAAACTTTCCAAAACTATAAAATATTTTATGTTCATTATTATTCAATATTAATTAATAAACAATCAACAAACTATAAAAAATTCTTCGTATTCTAAGTAAGGTTTTTAATTCACACAGATATAAAAAAATCTATAAAATTATGTAATCCCATTAGTATTACCTACTTACTTCCATATTAATATAAGTTTAATGCAAATCACGGGCTTTATTTACATTAAATTATTTATTTTAAGAGTTTGTATTTCAACACGCTGTTAATTTAATTAATAGGAATACAATTAATTACTTGTATTCATTAATTAGGGACAAAAATGTTCCCACTGCGAGGTCACTGCTCCATTGCACCGTATTAGACACTTAACTGGCCGTTAAAGTTAATTAACGAAGAGTTAAAAAAAAAGAAAAAAAACCTCCATTGTTTTGTATCGGCTACCGAAACGCAACGGAACTACGTTTTATTAATTGGACCGCTTTAATTACCTGATACGATATAGATCAGATAAAATAGGAGAGTTGTTAAATTGAAAAAGTAGGAAGTTTTTACGGTATAGCACTTAGCGGCAATAAAGCTATGACTTTTTTATGTGCATCATAGGTTTATTGGTTGATCGAGATCTATAACAACGCTGTTTATGGCCTTTGAGGAAATTTTACGCTGCCTTGTCGCTACATATTGGTACAATATGTTTTGATCTTCGATATCTATTGATGTAGCATATGTATGTACTCTTTTATTTTAATGACGAATGTTGCTGAACTTAGCTAATAAATTCCAGTATCGCGGGGAATCGTGGTATACAACAAGCACACCGAGACTCAGAACAATACCTTAGGTTACACAAATAATTTTCATGTGCGGGTATCAAACCCGAAAAATGAGGGTACCGAGATAGTAACAAGGCGACTGCCTTAACCACCGCACCACGCCGCACGGGCAATCTTAATTATATACATTTATTATTACATATATTTTTTATTTTATATTACAGCAAATGTTCGCCTATATCATGAAAATAATAACTAAATATGGACTATTGTTTCAGTTTCACAATAGTATTTTACGAAACGTATTTAATACATACACAAAACTAGGAACCATATTTTAATTTAAACAACAGGAAACGAACCTGGATCTTTTGCTAATCTATTGCGGATATTTTAACCGTTATGTTAAAAATAACTCTCATTGACGGATAACGTATAAAACAATTTAATTAATACAGATATAACCCTTGCCTTTCAATTAATAATTACTGTAGTAATCCGTATGCTGCATAACCCCAGAACCATACTCTATACTAAAGCTAGTGAAACAAAATTATAGGATAAATCAAATATTACACAAGGTAAAAATTCACGCATTCAAAGTTGTTTACACGCCTATCAAACCGCTATCATGATATACAAAGTTTAAACTTTAAATCCACTTAAACAAATAAAAAGCCATAGTTACCATTAGTTCCATTCAGTCCAATGAGAAGTAAATGTACAAATACAAGAAACACAAATTGGTTCCTTCCATTTATGGTGTTATCGCACTCATTAACACCAGCATCCACCATACTGCCACCGAAATTATACTTAATTTTCACACCATCGATAATTTACATGTTTACAATTTCACTAAATCCACTATTTATATTTTTCACTAGCATACTGTAATCTCCATTCTTTCTAACTTTAGAATGTCATTTTATATTATCAAGAAAGTTCTGTAAACAAACTCGGCATCGGCGCGTAGGGAGCTCGTAGCGGTTGACGCGACCAGTCGGCTGTAAGTCGTGCGGCGTACTATCGCGCCTCCCTCCTCATTCTCATCTGTTTACTCTGTCCTAAATGGGGGGCAGGCGCTTCGACTACTTCAAACTTTACGTAACTATATTAAGGTGTAAAAAGTTCAAAAACTATTTACACTAGATTTGGATGTGACATGGTAAAAGGCATTTTATTCTTGCGCAAGTCCAACACAATTAGCTTTAGAAAAGTCTGTTACGTTGGCAATTAACAGCGTAGAAACTTTTTATGATCTGTTAAACAGAACTCTGTTTAACTCTGTTCTACTTGCTATTTACCACAAACGGATGTTCTCAACAATTATTTTCAATTATGATTGCAAAAGAGTTTTTTCATTGCGGTACGATTTTATGAGCAAATTAAGGTGTAATTTTTTCAAGTCTTTTTGAAGTAATCCAAAGTAGTGATTACTTTGGATTACTTCAAAATTAGTAAATACGAATTCATTATTATTGACTGTTAGTTTTTAGAGTTCCTTACTAAAACGATAAAAAGGAACTCTTGTGGCGCGATTCAATGCGTCCGTCAGATATTCATCACATTGGTATCAAACTAGCATTACTAAAGCTGTTTAATTGAAATTCAAATGTATTTAACACTCGCGAGCAACCAAATCGACTCAAGCCTTGTCGGCGCACACATACATTGATACAACTAAAATCATGAATGGAAATTATTAAAATGATATGTCATTCGAAAGCTTAAGATGTCAGCTTTAATTTGATATCATTATCATTGAAATCCATCCATCATTTTTGAAATAAATGATGTCTGAATGCAAGAGTAGGAAAAACGGGAATTTAGGAAAAAGGGTATGTGTCTCGTATTTGACAAATTAAACAAAAAAAATTAAAAATAAAATTATTTTATTTAAATCAGTATTTCGTATTGCCCCCTCTAGCCCTAATTACATCCCGCAGTCTGTTTTTCATGGACCTTATCAATTTTTTGACATTTTCTTGAGGAATGCCGTCCCACTCCTCTAATAATGCTGTCTTTAGCTCGTCTACGCTTGAAGGGACTGGATTTCTGACCCGAACTCTTCTTTTAAGCTCGTCCCATAAGTGCTCGATGGGATTCATGTCAGGACTGAGCGCAGGCCAGTCCATCGTGCGTAATTCGACCTCTTGCAGAAACTGTCGAGTGACTCGTGCCGTGTGGCAGCGGGCATTGTCGTGCATTAACACGAAGTCTTCACCGACAAACCCTGCGTAGGGCACAACATGATCCAGTAGAATGTCGGTGATGTACCGATCAGCTGTTAGCCCGCCTCCTCGGCCGCCCCCAGGCACGAAAACAAGTTCGGTTTTTCCCTCTAAAGAGATACCAGCCCACATCATGCAGGAACCGCCGCCATATGCCACTGTTTCAGCGAAACAACATTGGGCAAATCGTTCTCCCGGACGCCTGTAGACTCGGCCTCTCCTGTCACTGCCATGCAGACACATTCTGCACTCATCAGTAAACAGGACCGATCGCCATTGCGCAACGCTCCAATTGAGATGCTCTCGAGCAAATTGAAGGCGCGCTTGTCGGTGGCCTGCAGTCAACTTAGGGCCCGTCGCAGGTCTTTTTGGCGTCAAGTTGGCTTCCTTCAAGCGTCTTCTCACTGTCCACTCGCTGACAGCCACTTGTCGTACACGTCTCAGTTCTTGCTGCACATCAACGCCCGTAAGGTGTCGATTGCGCAGCGAGGTTGAGACAATGAAGCGGTCGTCTCTCTCTGAAGTGCACCGGTGGCGGCTCGTTCTTGGTCTCCGATTGAAGGCACCAGTCTCTTGGAACCGTCTGTATACTCGGGATACAGAAGACTGGCTCAAGTGGAGCTGGGCAGCGATTGCTCGCTGACTTAACCCTTGTTGCAACAAGGCAACAACTTGAGCGGCTTCTTCTGGTGTGGTATCCATGGGTTAGCGAAAACAAGGAATGCAATTTACGGAGATGTGTACCGGTCAACCTGTAACAAGCAACTGATAAGATAAACCGGAAGTGGGGGGTTTTATAGCGGGAGCAGGTAGCGCAAGTCGTGGATTCCTAAAGAGGTAATTTACGCTGACGGCCAATTAAAATGTGTCAATAAATCAGCGCTTAGTTTTTTTTAAGGTATTGATGTTAATTGAAAGCCTAATTCTTCAGCTTTCGAATGACATATCACTTTTGTAATTACCATTTATCGTTTTAGGAAAATCAATGTATATGTGCGCCGTCTAGGCTTGAGTCGATTTGGTTGCTCGCGAGTGTAGTTTTAAATTTTGTTTACCTATTTTTTTAATTTGCAATATTCAACAAATATTTTGTCATCTTTGCAAAAGGGGCCGAAGGGGTAGAAGTTTCAAAGTACTTGTGTATTCAAGTGGGTAGCGGAGCATACATTTGCCACATTTGAAAAAGAATATTAATAAAAAAATTGTCAAAATAAAATGTTATCCCCACAGATATAATTGAATTGAGTCATGCTAAATCTGGCCTATAAACAACTTCTTGATGTCAACGTGAGTTTAACAGAAAAAAAACAAACGTAGTTATTCTGTCCGATTTAATGCTAAATAACTAATTAAACAACTTTCTAATTCTTATACTTTTAGAAGAGGCTCGGGACTCCCGGTACAAATATCCAAGACGCACTTGGCCTTTTTTCATAAATACGACCTCTAATTCGTACCTTCGTTTATTTGAGGTAAGGATACCCTTGCTTTGTTATGTCACCCCGTCGGACGTTAAAATTTTTAGGGCAAATATTGGGCACATTTCATAGGCACACAAAAGCAAACATTAATTTTAAAACCATAACAAAAGGCGTTTCAATAGCCATAAAGCTGGGTTTAAGATTTACAATGTCAGCGCAATATCGACATAAGGGTTGAAATTTCAATGTGTCTAATCAATCACAAATCCGTAGATATTAGATTTCTATACATCTATACATATATCTCCAACAAAAGCGAACCCATAATCTTTACTAAGTTTTTGTCCAAACAAACCCCCACGATCGAAACTTTGAAGGCCCATTCAAAAAGGAAAGGAAATAAAATACGGCTTATTTCATTTGACGCATTTGTCGAGTTAGCGCAAGCGCACCGGGCGGGCGCCGACAAAGCCAATGGGTTCGAATAAAAAACGTTCTAATTTCAAACCGGTCGCCCCTCCGCCGCACGCGCTCCTGCGCATCCCTTCGCCCATTATTATGCTGAAGAGGTCATTCACAGTTCGCACAATACAACCCATACATGGGAGAGTTGCTAATAGGTGAGGCTGCCCGCTTTTAAATCCTTTTTCAACTTTTTTATAATGAGTTATGAACGTGGCATTAAACGCCTTGTAATGACTATTCCAAGGTGAAACAACTTTAGTAGGACGCATGAAATTGTACCCACACGTAAATGGTAATGAAACATAAGATTTAGTAATAACAGCCATAATTATAGGTAAGCCTAACGGCTTGGCGGCACAGGCTACTCATTCATTAGTAAATCTAAACTTGGTTGGTATATAAATTGAACATAATTACATGGCCCCAAATAATGGTTAGCTACCTAGCTTACGGCAGAAAAAATAACATTAATAAAACATTCGTTTTTTAAACGCAGCCAAGTGTTAGTTGCTTACAAACATTTGTTTTATTTTTATGGATAAAGAAAATACCTCAATTTGTTAACGGTATGGTATTCGGACATAAAGACAAACTACAAAAAAATATCATATATGCGGCGTTTGTAACGCACATTTTTTAATAATGTTAAAAGAAATTAAGATGTATCTGCATTTAATGAAATTATCAATACATCGTTATCGCTTTATATGTAATAAAACAGTGCATGTTATACGAGTACACATGTCTCAGAAAGGAAATTAAGAAAGGAAAGGTGCGTTTAAAAACAAAAGAGCTCCATTATGTCTTTTGTGTATAGAACCCTAACAAGTCGGCTGTTAGTTTGACCAGAAATGCAAAACAAAACATATGTAATACCTACACAAAAACCGACTGTCAACAGTCATGTGATATCAGAGTAACTTATTTGCAGGATGTCGAACACGCTAACGAGCTGTCAACATGGAAAAATCAGAGCTGGTTTGCCACGAACCCAATACCGTAAATACTTTCATCGATAATTTTATACATATTTTATTTTTATAAAACAACGAATAAATGAATCCCTGTGAGGCGGGGCACTTTACAAACATATAATTGACGGACACAAAGCATACAGACTCAGAACAACTATTTATGGGTCATACAAATAGTTGTTCTGCGCGGGAATCGAACCCAGGACATGAAGTGGTGAGGCGACTGTCTCAATTTCGATCAATTAAGCAAATATACTTTTAACTAGTAATGATAGTGATACTGGTTAAACTTTCAGCCTTCAAAGCCACCCCTAGCGGTGTCTAGCCACCAACACAAGGCGCACGAGTGTGTGCGCAAACACAGATGTATTTCTTGCGATGTGATGGCAATCCAACACGTTCATAAAGATGTCAGGTGCAGGAGCGATAAATTTACCTGCTCTCAGATGCACACGTGTCAAACAACTTTCTTTTTTTGATAAGGTCTAACATCTACTTCAAGCTGCAACTGGAAGTTGAAACCCAGTAAAACTTTTGTACTGGGCTCTACCGGCTAAGTCGCCGACATCGATTTCTTGAATGACGTTCAAATAAATAAAGGTTAAAAATGAGTTAGTTAAATCTGCTTCCATGAGCACATGTGACGTCATAAATGGTCCGGAATCGATTTTCAACGTTGAAGCCTATTTAACGATTGGTTAATCGTGGAGGTGTAGAGCCCCTGGCCTGGGATTTGGACCTAAAACTTCTTATCTGCACGGTATCACAGTTTGGTTAGTGATCTCTGTTCCACGCCATTATCTGTGGTATGCTAAACCACACGTCGTCAAAAGTTTTGCGACTGCCGCCCGCTATCAAGTCAAAATCTAGTACCTTCCATGTTTATAACTCACTTTTTAGGGTTCCGTAGCCGAATGACAAAAAACGGAACCCTTATAGATTCGTTATGTCTGTCTGTCTGTCTGTCCGTCCGTATGTCACAGCCACTTTTTTCCGAAACTATAAGAGCTGTACTGTTGAAACTTGGCAAGTAGATGTATTCTGTAAACCGCATTATGATTTTCACAAAAAAATAGAAATAAAAACAATAAAGAACAATGGCAAGTTCCCATACTTCATTTTACCTGACATCGAATCGTAGCGTCTATGTTGAGAAAAATATGAAAACTATAGGGCTTTCATTACTTGAAATAATCACAGTTTTTTTTTGTTTGAGAAGGTCACAGAAAAAATATATTTACATTTTTATATTTTGAGGTTATGATGTCAACATGAAAGTAAAATGCGCCCTGCCTAACCACAATTCAATATCTACCTAGAAACTCATACATTTCTAGCGTAACGCAGTCTTAAGCAAACCTTTATGCTTCGGGATATATTGAGCCCTATTTAACAATACCTAGAAACTCATACATTTCTAGCGTAACGCAGTCTTAAGCAAACCTTTATGCTTCGGGATATATTGAGGCCTATATAACAAATCTAGAAAAGGGCATTAGTTAACGACCTATATGCAGTGATCGAATTATAGGCCTTATTTAAAGTGAGACTACTAATGATTTATGAAACAGATGCCCGGGTGACGCGCGCAACCAACGCGACGACGCGACGTGGCGACGCATGAGCCTGCTCAGTAACCTACGTACCTATATAGGTACCAGTAACATATGTATATCGTCTACCAACGCAGTTAGATCTAATTAAATCTAACTATTTATCGTTGGCTTTCACAATAGCTAAAAATATTTTTTCACACCGACTGGCATTTTCGCCGATTGGCGCCTGTAGACAAACGCTTTATTGTATTTTTTTACGAGTTTAAGTCAGTTTTATATTAACCACGATCGCATTATTAAAGCAGAGCGGAGGGGTGACAAGGAAACGTAAACAGAAGACTGACGAAAATTGTATTCCATTGGTTACTTTTCCTCAAGAAGACAAGACAAGAAGCCTAATAGAGGTTAAATAAAACAGTCGTCAATATTTTAAATATATTTTATTCATCTTCTCTAACAACTATGTCATCCAAGAATTCTGCCGGAGCTGTAGGATTAAAAGCGTTAACGAATGAAAATATATGTTGAACATGTTCGGCATTAAATGTATTAATACTGTTTTCTGATTGATATAAACTGTCCCAAGAATTTCTAGCTAAATGGTCCCCACAAACACGAGCTAATTTTGGCAAATAATATTTGTGATTGCTCAAAATAATTGCACGTAATTGGTCAGAAATGCCATGCAATGTCCCAGTATTACTGCAATTGGTAAACACACAATGATTACCAGTGTTGGCCGCCCTCTTATATTCTGGTAATATAATATTTTCTAGTACGTTTGGCCTAGCAGTTTCTTCAGTTTGTGGACTCTCAGGGGTTTCATTATCCTGTGGTATTTGGGGTGTTGCTGCAGGTGATCTCATTTCATCAACAATATTGATACGGAGAGCTTCTCTCTTAGTGCGCAACCAACAGGCATGACACACTCTATCTGAAGGTGTCAGCTGCAATGAAAGTAAATCAAAATTAGGAAACATATACAGGTAATTCAATTACAAGATAAATAGAATTTGCTTTCTTTCTTTTTATAACCATTCAGGTCATTTCAGGTTTATAATTTTACCGAAACAGACCAAAGAAATATTTTTTTAAATTAATAAGACAAAGTCAAAGATCAATTCTTTCATACCTGTCGTGGTTCTATTTTCATTCGAATAATATTTATCATGTTCTGTTGCAGTTCTGTTGGGTTGTCTCTTAAAACTTTGTCATTTTGCTTTCTTGCAATTGAACAGCCACACAGAAGACACACATTAACATGGCCTCGTTGACTTGGTCCAGCTTGATTATCATTGGCAGTAATATTTTGCTGCAAATTCTGATTTACTGCAACCATTGAAAGTTCCCAACATGCTTCACAAACATAATCATCCTCAGTAATCTAAAAGTTAAGGAAAAGAATAATTATTAGCAATTAATGTAATTTAGCAATCTGTGTTGCCACCAGACTGGTGACTTGTGTTTGAGTTAAGTGCAAACTAGTTATATCTTAAACTAACACTGAAACAGACATTTACAATTTAGGAAATGAAAAAATATATCTGATTTTCTGCTATTTGGTACTTCCCCAGACATATATGCCAATGATGGCATTGATCTAATTATATTATGGAATAATAATAATAATCAGTTATTTATCCTCTCACAAAGATTTACAATACAGGAATGGTACCGTCCCTAAGAATACACACTGATTGTACATTTTGTTAATTTATCTAGAGACCTACTTTGTGAGAGGCTGGTGCCTGTTGTAGATTTATTTGTAAATCTAAGAGTACTAAGTAAGTATGGAAATAGCAACATAAATATAAATAATACATACAGATAAGTATTGTTAAAACTTACGATTTGTGGATAAACCCAGTTGCAGAGCACGCTACAAACTCTTGTGTTTTGATCTAAGATCCGATATCGCCGCAGGGTGTTGACGCAAATGTTGCAATTCACGCACAAGATGCGTGTAGGCCTAAGACTATTCATTTTCGAGCACCCAACGATATACAAATCCTTAAGCACAATCGGTCCGTTTAGAGAAAGCAGTTGGTCGTTTATGCAGATAGGTAGTCCGTAAGAACGCACAAGTCGTCGTTTGGGGCAGAGAATCAAGTCCAGGGGGTATGCGAGGGTCAGAAATACAAATAAACCAAAGAATAAAACAAAACAACAAGATACTCGTACTAAATACAATCAAGCACAGTATGTAGTTATCTATGGTGTAAATAGTACCGCGCTACACAGTTGTCAAAATGACGTTGTCATGACGAGAGGTGTTGCCATAACATTTTCTTTTATTTCAAATAATAATGGTGTTTAATAATATATAATATCAAATAATAAACCTAAACATGAAAAAATAAATGTGTAAGTAAAAATATTTGTACTTTTCAGGCTTACAGCTCGTGGCGGCCGTTATCCTAAATACGTACAGTATGGCTACGTTTGAACTAACAGAGCCTGTGGTTACCTAAGACCCTGCTGACTACAAACCTAGCCTTCTAACAATCACCTAGTACCCTAGCTTCCCTAACGCCCTAGCCTACCATACAAACCAGACCGAACGTAGGTTACGTCGGTTTTGACGTACGGGATGTCTGTCACAGGAGACCTACGGTAACAGACGGAAGTTGGGTAGGAATAGGGGTTCGTGTACGTCGTGCAATGTACACAGGAAAAGGTTTTCCCACTGCCGATCCCACAGACTCATAGGATCGATGACGGCTAAAGGTGTCTTGGCCACAGTGAGAGGAGTTACAGGAGATGAATCAAAATCGACTCCAGCTTGATGACTAGTTTATTACAATAATTAACTTTATTATATACAAATTTTGTGGTAAATACACATTGATGCCTATTTACATGTGTGTTGTGTGTGTATCGAGCCGATGCAGCGAAAATCTCAGTAGGCCACTTCCCAGTGCTGACGGTGTGCCGGTGTTGCCGGCGCGTGTAACGAATGTATGTCGCTCTTAATGTTGACGCTGTGATTTTTTGCTGGCGCGTGTAGTAGATGTATGTTCAAGGTTGAACATTCTGGCGCCTCTCAGGACCTGGACTCTAGTTGGTATAACTCGATTGTCTCGCTCAGCATAGTTGGTTGTTTGTGGAGGGACCTTGGCTTATCCTTCCTTGGTTGCTGTGCTGCCCGGCGTATTGGTTGACTGTATATAGGGTCCATGGTGACGGTTGTATGTTGCTGTCTTATTGGTTGGTCCGGCTCACGCTGCGTAGACGACTCTGTGGCGACAGGTTGCGTGGACACTTCGGCTGGTTGGTCCGCTGCCTTTCCTCTTGAACACCTGGTATGATGCTGTGTTGTGGCTGCAATCCATCTCACCATCGGTGGTCCGTAAGTAACTATAAGTAATATAGCAAGAAACAAGATTATTGATGATATAAAACTGGTTAAATATGTGTGAGTGCTGATTTGCTTCCAAATAGTGTTGTCTAAGTCTGTTTGTAGCGTATTTTCTTTGTTGATTAGATGCTGAAAAATGTCTGTTGAGCTATCTATTATTTCCTCTTTGGATATTTTCAACATGTTATTAGTAGAAACGTGTGTATTTATAGAAAAATCTGTTTGTTTTGAATACGACGCTACAATCTGTACTGACATTGATCTTTTAGCAGTTAATATATTATTAAATGTTTTAATAATACAGTTATCTGAGATTTGTATCACACCAACATCTCGAAGCTCTACTTCTTCTCTTTGACCGTCACAAATGATTGAAATTGCAATATGATCTCTTACAATGAATAACCATGTGTTCTGCATGTACAGTTGTTTCCATATTATACTATTAGGTATATTAAATGTGTTGGTTAAACATTTCGTACGTGTGTTATTGGTGAAAAGTTGGTTAACAATGCAATTTTCATTTAATTGCATGTTTTTCACCGCCCCAGGGTAGCAAATAAAATGATTACGTCTATGTAAACAACTTTTAAATTCTTCATAATTTAAATCAAAATATAGTTCGTTGTTGTAATCTACACCTATGTAAGCTTTTTGAACTTGTATATTTTGAAATGATTTATCTGAATTTTTCTTTGGGACCGGCGTAACATACACTAAAGTATAATTAGTTATGTCTTGTATAGGAAAATAAGCGTATATTTGTATGTGGGTGTTGTTTTCAGTTATTCTGGTTTCTAGTAATTGTTGTTGAACGATTTTTAAGTTCGATGGTAATTTTTTATTTGCTGTTAATATCACATCACTGACGTTCTTTGGTGATAATACGCTGTATACTGTTGCTTTAGCTAAGTAGATTTCCAGTAGTCCAGAATAATAGTCCATAATTTCTCCTATGTAGTTATGCGCTAGTTGATAAGTCTGCATAATGCGTATGTTTACACTATTGTGGTCAATTGTGTTGTACCATCGGTTGCAATTATCCATATACTTTATAACTTTGTTTAGTTTGGTTTGGTACCTCATTAGTTTTTGTCTTATCTTTTCTTCAGTTTTGTTGACTTGTGAAATAGTTGTAATCATGAATTTTGTTTGATGGCTAGCCGCTTCAATTAGTTTTTGTTGGTTCAAATTCAGTGAGTCTATGTCTCGGTATACTACATCGTTTACACCGAATATAGATGTTAGTAATTGTCCTAGTATGCCCCTCTTTTTCCTGGTTTGATTAATTTCTGTCAAATACTCTTTAGTTCGCTCAAATTTTGATTCCTCTTCTATCAGGTGATGGTATAATTGTTTGCAATGTGTTGGTTCTATTATGGCTTCCGCATTTCTGCATAGTTGACTGAACTGTGCCGTCACTGTTTTCATTTCAGTGTAATCTTGTTGTAGGTGTTCTTTTTCAAAGTTTGTCTCTATTCTGAAAATTCCTCTATCAATGCTTGCTGTACCTATTTGTTCTATATAAAATCCAGGTGGCACCGCTCTTGATGTATATGTCGACATTGTCGTACCCAACATTTGTAGGATGACTAGTAAAACCATGAACCATTTTAATGGTTTGCTACATTTTTTTATGTGGTATGTTTTTTGTTTTCTTGTCTTCGTGGCCGTGTTTGTTTGTATAGTATTCGTCGAAAGTTCGTTATAGCTACCCGTTTCCGTTTGAATTGGTAACGGAATCAGTGTATGAATTGAGCGTTTTTGAGTTGACCCCGACGATTTTTGGAGAGTAACAACTCTAGTTAAGTTGTCGTTACCAGCGTGTATTTCCTTAACTTTCGCAAGCGGCCATTTGCTGGGACTGATCTTTTCATCTTTCATAATTACTAACGTTCCAACTGCCAAGTTCTCCTGTTCATTTTTCCACTTGTACCTCTGTTGTAGTTGGTGTAAATAATCTTTAGTCCAGGTTTTCCAAAAGTCCTTTTTCATTCTTTGAATTTGCTTCCATCTGTTTAAGAGATCCGTATTAGTGTCCGACAGTGGATCCGGTACCCCTACTGCTTCCCGTCCTATCAAAAAGTGACTAGGTGTCAATACGACGTTGTCGTTTATGTCTTCGCTTTGCGCACATAATGGCCTTGAGTTCAAACATGCTTCAGTTTGATGCAGAAACGTATTCAGTTCTTCGTATGTGAGTGTTTGCTCGCCTATCACTCTGCGCAAATGATGTTTCATTGATTTTACTCCTGCTTCCCAGATTCCACCAAAGTGGGGAGATGATGGTGGGATAAAATGCCATTGTGTTCCAATTTTGGTCATAGTGTTTTGAAACCCGTTTGACTGAGTTATTTCCAACATCTCTTTATGAAGGAAATTTGCAGTTCCTACGAAATTTGTCCCGTTGTCACTATACATATGTGATACTGGGCCTCTTCTTGCCATGAACCTTCTCAATGCTGCAACGAATGTTTCTGTAGATAGATCGCCTGCTAGCTCCAGATGTATCGCTTTCGTGGCTAAGCAGACAAAGATTGCAATGTAGCCTTTATAGGATTTGTGCCCTCTGCCTTTCATTGCTCTTACTGATATTGGACCTGCGTAATCCACGCCTGTGTGACTGAAGGGAAATGATTCAGTCACTCTTGCTTTTGGTAGAGCACCCATTTGTTGTGTGGCTGTGGACGATTTGTATCGAATGCATTTTACACATTTTCTGATACAACTCTTTACTACTCGTTTCCCACCAAGTATCCAATATTTCTGTCGTATGTATGCTAACGTCAGACTGTTACCTCCATGTAATGTAATTAAATGAGCGTCTTGAACTATAGTTAATGTTACATGGTGGCCGTGTGGTATCAGAATTGGGTGTTTCTGATCGTATGGCAGATTAGAGTTTTGCAGCCTGCCTCCGACTCGCAACAATCCATCAGTATCAATAAATGGGTCTAATGATGACAATTTGTTGCCTTTCTTCAACGACAGTCCGCTTTTAATAGTTTTGTACTCCTCGGGGAATACTGTTTGTTGAACTAGTACGAGAACATTTTTAGTTGTCTCATTAATTTCCGTACAACTCAACGGTTTTTTGTTTCTTTGTTTATTTGTAAATCTGTAGCAATATGACAACACTCGTATCATCCTCTGAAAGCTTGAAAATCTTTCCCATACTTCGTTTTGCGGTTGTACTGTAGTGGTTACGAGACAACAACGCTTGATCTCTTCACATATTTCCGGTATTGTTTTTGTACTGGGGAAATTGTTGTTTTTTAACCAATCAGGGCCATTCCACCACAGAGATAAGTTTTGTAGCTTGTTTGGCGGAACTCCTCTTGTAATTACGTCGGCTGGATTTTGTGTTGTGTTCACGTAATTCCACTTTGCTTGTGGTAGTAGTTTACGTATTTCGCATACCCTGTTAGCAACGAAAGTCTTCCATCGCTCAGCTTCACCTTTGATCCAACCGAGAGTTATCATTGAGTCGGTCCAACAGTAAATATTTGCGATTGGAATTTCCATTGCGGTTATAACTTTTCCCATCAATTGTGTTAGTAACAGTGCTGCGCATAATTCCAGTCTCGGTAACGTGGTTTTGTGCTTTTTCGGCGCCACCTTTGATTTAGCTTGCAACAGAGTTATATTATACGTGCTGCTATCACTCTGTGCCCGACAATATACCACTGCACCGTACGCTTTCTCTGACGCATCACTGAACCCATGCAGCTCAACTTTAGAGTGAGGCAACCAATTACACCATCTTGGGATGGAAATATTCTCAATCGTTTTCAGCTGTTTCTGTAGTTCAGTCCATTTTATTTTAACTCTGTCGTCCACCGGCTGATCCCATTCTGCACTATTTGTCCAAAGCTCCTGGATTAATAGTTTCATATCGATGATAACTGGCGCTAGCCATCCTAGGGGGTCAAATATTTTAGCAACTTCAGATAAGATAAATCGTTTTGTTGGCTTTTCATTGTGATTGACAGTAATCTGAAAACAAAACCTGTCTTCTAGTGGCGACCATAACACTCCTAGTGACTTTCTTGTCTCATCTAGCGGTATCTTCGTCATTTTGCTATCTTGGTTTTCCTCAGGTATATTTTCTAATAACTCAGCATTATTGGAGGACCATTTTCTGAGATTAAATCCGCCTGCTTGTAGCATGTTTATGAGGTCTTTTTGCAGCTTCCTTGCTGATTCAACGTTGTTATCCCCTGATAATATGTCATCCACTTAAAAATCTCTGAGAGTTATTTGGCTGGCCGCAGGATAATTCGTTTTTTCATCTATGGCAAGTTGTTGTAATGTTTTGATCGCTAAATATGGCGCAAATGCTGTGCCGTACGTTACAGTAGTTAATTCGTACTCATCGATTGCATGTTTTGCCGATTTCCTCCATAATATTCGTTGGTAACTTAAGTCTTGTTCATTTACTTTTATGAATCGATACATTTTTTCAATATCCGCCATAAATACTATTCTATGTTTACGCCAACGTAATAGTATATCTGCTTAATCTTGTTGTAACCTTGGTCCTGTAAACATATTTCCGTTTAGGCTTACATTGGTGCTTGACTTGCTGGACGCATCAAATACCACTCTTAACTTAGTAGTTAACGAATCTTCTTTGATTACTGGCTGATGAGGGATATAGTATTTGCCTTGATAATAGTCTGTTCTAGTGACTTTTCTCATGTGGCCCATTTCTAGGTATTCATTTAAGAATTCTTGGTATCTTTTTTGCAGGTTCCCATCTTTAGCAAACTTTCGTTCTAGTTGTAAAAGCCTTGCCACAGCTTTTTGGCGAGAATCCCCGTAATCGATATTGTTATCCTTGAAAGGAAGTCTCACGGTGTAGGTTCCATCCGGATTCCTAATTGTAGTTTCTTGGTAAAAGTTTTCGCAGTCTTGGTCGTAATTCGATAACTGGTATTTTTCGGGTACTTCCTCTAACTCCCAAAACTTGCTTAGTTGTTGAACTTCTGTAGTACGTGTTGTCATACTGATGATTTTTATTGTATTAGTGGTAGTCTGATTACAGCAAATCCCAGATAAAATCCATCCAAATTCTGTATCTTGTGCGATAATTCCATCTTGAATCTTGTACAATCCGTTTAATAGTAAATTACTATATTCTTGAGCGCTCAATATTATATCTATTGGGCCTCTTTTGTAATACGTAGGGTCGGCAATTAGTTTGTTTTGTAAACAATCTGACCGTATTTCTGGTATGTTTTTCTCTGGTAGCGAGCCAGTTAATTTTGGTAGAATGATAAGTGTGACTGGTAACCTGTATTCGCTGGGGAATCTTGGTTGTAGTTGGACATCGATAGTATAATTCGATGTTTTAGGTTTCTCGTCAGCAATCCCGATTATCTCAGTTTGTATATTGCACCGTGGAAATGCTAACAATTGGGCCACCTCTTCCGTACAGAATGAGGCTTCTGAACCCTGGTCGCATAGAACTCTCAGTACGTGGGATGTTCCGTCTATAGAGTTTGCTTGTACTAAGGCCGTCGCAAGTAACGTGGTTTTTTGTATATCAGCTCTGTAAGTGGTAGATATGTTGGATGTAGACTTTGTCATAGCTTTACTTGTGGATGGGGTTGACAAACCTTCTTTTCTAGACCCACTTTTTAATGGTGACGCGTTTTGGTTGTGATGGTGCAAATAAGAATGGTGACCTCTTTTCCCACAGTATCCGCAACTTTTCGTGCTGTTACATTTAATCGTCATTTCGTGTACCAAACAATTTTTGCACATTTGTTTGTCATTGACCGCCTTATTGCGGTCTTGCACTGTCAGCGCTTTAAAACTAGAACATTGATAAATGCTGTGTTCGTAACTGTGACAAAACCAACACATGCGTTTGTCCTCTCGGTTTTTTATGACATCTGAAAATTCATTGCGCGGCTTGTGACCACTAACTTCTTCTTGAGAAAAGCAAGTACTCCAAACATTTAAATCTCTTCTCCAAAAATTGCATCATTTCCGAAAAATCTTGTATTTTGTTTGGTTCCTTCAACTGATGTTCGTATTTTTCATCAGTTTCTGAGTCCCATATTCTACTAAGCAGTCTAGTTAAGATAGGGTCCCACGTTGAGATGTCAATTTTTTGACTTTTCAGTGCCTCTAGGTTTTCATTAATCGTATCATGCAAGTTTCTCAAGTTCGTAGCATTGGCCTTTTTTATTTTTGTCAAACTTAGAATTTTGTCGATGTGTTTGGTAACGATCAATCTCTCATTTTTGTATCGCTTCGTTAACAGAGTCCATGCGGTTGCGTAATTTGCGTCACAGACTGTTAAATGCTTAATCAGCTTAGCGGCGTTTCCTTGTACATGCGTCTTTAAGTACTGCATTTTTTCTGTGTCACTCAATGATTTATCTTCGTGTATTATCTTCAAGAATAAGTCATAAAACGAACTCCATGACTCATAAGTGCCATTAAACGTCGGAATTACTATTTTTGGCAACTTAATCGATGTTTTATGATCGCTGTTTGATGGTTTTTTACTCATAGTTGCGGCCAATTTTTCAATAACAAGCTCAAATTCCGTCTGTGTCCTTTCAAACATATTTTCTTGAAAATAACTGTGGTCAACGGTGCTATCTTCCATTAGGATTAACAAATGTGTTTCTTCAATCTCTTGCCATTGTTTTTGTAAAGTTGCTAGTAGAGATTCTAAGTACCAATCCGCCTTGCCCTCAACAATGGATTGATTTGCTGACTGCAGTTTCTTTTGCATCTGATTGATACGAAATAATTGTATAAATATTTTCGGTGAACTGACCACTTTTTCTTCTTGGGGTTCTATGTCTTCTGGCTCATAAATTTGGTTTAGTAATTGTAATCGCCTCTCACACTTCAATAGGTAATCAATAGCTTGCGCGTACTGTTTTTTAATAGAATCGTAGTAGTTAGTAGTGATGTATTTGTGATCACACAACGCATCCTGGTCTTCTAGTCTTGAATGGTTATTGGTCGTTCTTGTAAATATGTCTGTGAGTCGAGCTCTCCTTTCCGTGATGTACTTCAAAGTTTTCCGTGTTGCGGAGTCTTTCTTGATGTTAGCGAATATTTGTCTTATTTCATTGTAGTCCGCTTCTTGGCTTCTTATGGTTTCATTAATTTCTTGTATGTCCATTTTTCTAACTGCCCTATCCTATCCCTAACGAACTGTTTCTACGACACTTAGTTGCAATCTTTGCCCTCGATACGGTATGTGCGACTTCTCAAAACACCGGTGAGACCCGCTTGTGGAGAGGCCGGTTCCCGATCCGCTACCGTACGAACGACAACTAAGTTAGTCAGTCCTTCAACATACAACAAAACAGGCGCTTATTGAGTACGCAAGCTTGAAGTACGTTAAAGTGTATGTCAGTAAGTGCTATCCTACAGGAACAAATGAACAAACCCCCCTGGTTCTTAAAATAAGCTCGAAGGACCAAATGTACTTTTCAGGCTTACAGCTCGTGGCGGCCGTTATCCTAAATACGTACAGTATGGCTACGTTTGAACTAACAGAGCCTGTGGTTACCTAAGACCCTGCTGACTACAAACCTAGCCTTCTAACAATCACCTAGTACCCTAGCTTCCCTAACGCCCTAGCCTACCATACAAACCAGACCGAACGTAGGTTACGTCGGTTTTGACGTACGGGATGTCTGTCACAGGAGACCTACGGTAACAGACGGAAGTTGGGTAGGAATAGGGGTTCGTGTACGTCGTGCAATGTACACAGGAAAAGGTTTTCCCACTGCCGATCCCACAGACTCATAGGATCGATGACGGCTAAAGGTGTCTTGGCCACAGTGAGAGGAGTTACAGGAGATGAATCAAAATCGACTCCAGCTTGATGACTAGTTTATTACAATAATTAACTTTATTATATACAAATTTTGTGGTAAATACACATTGATGCCTATTTACATGTGTGTTGTGTGTGTATCGAGCCGATGCAGCGAAAATCTCAGTAGGCCACTTCCCAGTGCTGACGGTGTGCCGGTGTTGCCGGCGCGTGTAACGAATGTATGTCGCTCTTAATGTTGACGCTGTGATTTTTTGCTGGTGCGTGTAGTAGATGTATGTTCAAGGTTGAACAATATTTTAAATTAATTTGTCAATTTCTTCGATCTACTTACGCACCATCTATTTCAATCGGATTTTATATTCATTATTTTCTAATAACAAAGTACACGTTTCCTTTTTTGTGGCAACTCTGGTACTTCAAGCCACGAACAAAACCATCACCGGATGTGATTTTAATCAAATACAAGTTAATTAATTAAATAATTTATCCTCGGCTTTTACATGTAAAATGAATTACGTGCAAAAACTGAACTAATTAAATGATTAAGTTTTGCATAAGTCAGATTTGTAGACGCTTCCTAAGACAGTCAAGTAAATATTCGCCATTGTTCTTTGGGGGTTCCCCATACATAGAACTGAAACTCCAAAAAATTTTTTTTCATCGTAACCGCCCATGTGGAGTATCTATGGATAGGTCTTTAAAAATGATATTGAGGTTTCTAATATCATTTTTTTCTAAACTGAATAGTTTGCGCGAGAGACACTTCCAAAGTGGTAAAATGAGTGCAACCCCCCCCCCCCCCTGTAACTTCTAAAATAAGAGAATGATAAAACTAAAAAAAATTTGATGTACATTACCATGCAAACTAACAACGAAAATTAGTTTGAACGAGATCTAGTAAGTAGTTTTTTTTAATACGTCACATATCTTAAACCGCAATTTACCTTTCATTTAATCAACTGAAATGATTGTTGTTACGGAACCCTTCATGGGCGAGTCCGACTCGCACTTACACTTACATTATCATCCTCATGATCTGTAGCTCCTATCCATTCTAAGGTTGTCTGGAAGATATCGCTTTATGCGATAAGACCGCCCTTTGTACAGATGCCAGCACATCCAGCTACGCCAATCTGTCAAATTTCTTTTATAGATTTTCAACTTTATCACATAAGCATAAGGATCACTTTTAATTGGGGAAATTGGACAGATTGAGGTAGCTTGATGTGATGGCGTCTGTACAACTTGTCTATGTAATATTTCTTTATATGGTGCTCAATAAAGAGTACTCTATTCTAGTCTAAGCTAAGAAATAAGCAAGATTATCGATGTTCTAGATAGTAACACAACCACAGGCATAGATGGGATAAGTATGTTTCCGGCCTCGAAATAATAACAGGTCCACCACATACCATCCCGTAGGCGTCGTCCAAGGCGACTTAAGGATACACCAGGTAGACGGGCAACAGCGCCTGTTATGTACTAACTACCAACTTGCTTGCCAAGCGTGACTACAGCAAACCCCTCCAACCAAACGTCAGACACCTTTGGGAAGGCCTGTGTCCAGAAGTGGATGATATCAGCCAGAATGTGATAACTAACCGGATTGCTTTTTTAATTATGGTTTTCCGATAATGGAATATTCTCAATTTAAATAAAATAGATGAATATAGTGCAAAGTTATTTTTAATCTTATTTGATTGCGTTCTGAACTTCCTCAACTTAATAAATTACGCTTCTTCTTTGTATTTTTGTATTATAGAAATCCTATAAAAGTTACAAAGACCAGCGTGTATTATTATTATTCACCCACTATGGGTTAAAGCACTAATATTTCATTTAGTACCTATAAAACTTTCAAAGTTTTATACGAATTTTTTTTGTAAGTATTTTTTGTTTTTTTTATTATAGGAACTTAAACACATAATAATTTATGTCACAAAAACGTTTTAAACATTATATAACGATGACCAACTCTTCATAAATACAATAGTTGACTACTTACTACTATAAAATTATTACAAATCTTTCTCTTCATAAATATAAAACGAATAAAAAGGCCAAGTGGGCGCTACAACATTGCAATGGATTCCGTAACCAGTAAGTTTATATTTGAACTTGGAAACAAGAAGTAAATTCAGTGCATTCGTAATCAGTGAGGAAAACAGTAGCCTTACGGATGTCGCCTACGAGGAACGTGCGTGCACTGGCAATAGAGAGAAAATAGCCAGGCTAATCTGAACTCTACGACTAGGAGACAACCTCACATTATCCATAAAGCCCACGCCGAATAGGTGTTACATATAGCTCTTTCTAAACTGGTAACAATATTTTTATTATCCGCCAGCACAAATTCATAAAAAGAACCAACTTAGCATATATAAGCGGCATCGTAATAAAAAGAAGTCATTTTTATTTATCTGGCCCAATTCTACACTGTTGCCGGCATATAAATTGGCTTTTTATTTAGATGGACACTTCTCAACCGCTAAATCATAATTTGCACGCACGGCCACGACCAAATTAATTAAAATTCGTTAAGCGCATAAAACTATATGTGTATATTTTTAATGTGTGATTAAAATCAGATAAAATTAAAACATTTCAAGTCATAAATGACTTGAAATGTTTTAATTTTATCTTGTGCTTTATCAGCCAGTCCAGCACGGAGATCTAAATATGTGAGCAGTTGCGCAAATTATAATATTGGGTACTCCTATATACGTAGAATCAATATGAATATTTAGTTTTAACTTAGAGACTTTTACTTTTCCAGCAGCCCGGTCATGGAATGTCTTGCTTTTTTCAAATTAGATAAGCCATTCATTATTTTTAATACATACGCTTTTTAAAGAGCAGCATTTGTAGATCGTATCATATTTCTCTGTAAACTTTTGCTAATATATATATATAATAATATCTTGGGACAATGTCACACAGATCATCCTAGCCCCAAACTAAGCAAAGCTTGTAGTTACTAGTGTAGGCGACGATATACATACTTATATAGATAGATAAATACTTAAATACATTGAAAACATCCATGACTCAGAAACAAATATTCGTGCTCATCACACAAATATTTGCACTTACCGGGATTCGAACCCAGGACCACCAGCTTCGTAGGCAGGAGCACTACCAACTAGGCTACGGTATGAAATATATATATATATATATATATATTAGCAAAGTTTACAGAGAAATATGATACGATATGACCATTTCATCAGATAGTCGAATGCAAATTAATAAATTAAATTTCATTCCGCACCTTTGCATATTTTAGTGATAATCGTTTTTAATAAAGTGAAAATACCTCTAACCTTACAAATGTACACAGAATACATCGAATGCGGTAAAATGTACCTTCATAAAGTTTTAATTTATATTTCATGGTACATTGTTCACCAATTTGCCCTTGCGCTATAAAATGTAAAAAAAAAGAAAACTGCTCCGTTTTATTGCTCTTAACATTCTCGAGACGAACACGGACAACTTTGTATTACGATTACATTGTACACGCAAACAACAAAAATTATCTTTAAAGAATTCCTAGAACGTCTGAATCTGGCTCATCATACGTCACACTTCGCTGGTCCGTGGTGTGAACACTGAACAGTAAAATTACTGTTCCTGACACTGTCGCTCGACACCGATGTATATCTGTCCGATACCAGGAAAGATAAATGAAGTACTTCGCAGAATCAAAAATTCGTGAGCTGAAATGTTGCGAGAACTGAGAATGATCCCACCGCCATTGGGGCCGCTTAGAACATTAAAATAGACATTGAAAGACATAAATTGTTGATGTCAATAATAAATGGTTTATGTAATAAATAGCTATTTCTACTGAGAGCAAATAAGACTAGAGCAGTTGCATTTTGCTGTAAGCGCTTATTTAATGGGGCGGTTAAAACGCAGCGTGCTATGGGACGTTGGTCTTTATGCAAACTTTAATAATATATATAATTCCTAAGGTATATCAACTTTATATTGTTTTAGAACTGTGTAATTAAACCGAATTTATAATTTCAAATGATTAGGACGTATTTTCACAGTACGAAACGCAACGCACAACGGAATGTTTCTCTTTATAGATAACTTCATAATATTTTTTAAGGTACATTAGTTACATTTATTAAAAAGACTATATACTATATAACTAAAACACAAATTTTGCTTCATAATGTTAATGGCTTAACTAAAAATTGTTTAATAACTGTGTAATAAAACCAAATTTCTTAATATTGAATTCACATGTTTTATTGTAATTCGAAACGTGATGTGCTAAGGAATGTCTTTATGCATGCCTTTATAATTAAAGCATGTATTTCCTAAACTTGTTTAATAACTAAATAATTGGACCACAAAATTTTGATCTTCATCATACAGAATAAAATCTTTATTTGTTTAATATTTTCATATAGACAGTATTTAAATATTATTAAATTATGCTTAGACATGCAGTTATTTTTCCTACCGCGCGTCGTCGAGTATCCATGAGTGACGAGTCCGATAAAACAAATAGGGGGTTAGAAGTTTGAAGCCTATGTCAGTCAGTATGTCTATATTATTTATCTATAGCGACTTAAATTCAGTACCTTAGGTATACTCTAAGAAATCTATTTCGAAATACCTATTTATAAGTTTTAATCAGTACTTATTGACAGCTAATCAATGATACGATCTTACTTTGAGGTTAATTTATCAACATATGGAAAACCAAAAATTTAAATTAATAACGAAATATATATGAAGTCAATGATGTGGTAAAGAAAAAAATCAGTTTTTTTATAATCCATCTACTAAACACCGAATTAACACCATAATCAATTACTAGGATTACACTGTCACACCCAATACCCAAATCAGCAGCAAAATCATAAACGCGCGTTAGAAACGCCCAGTTTGCCGCTCATCCCGGCTTTTCCAAACGACACCAATTGATTGATGAGCAGACAACTGCCGTGTTTTGCATTCAGCTATTTACGGGTATTTCCTCTGCTTAACCCGTCTAAAGACTGATTAATGGCAACCACCGCTGTCTATTACGCATAGTGTCTGGATGTTCGCTTCACTGGCTCCTTAAGGAGTACCTGAAAGGAAGTCTATTTAGAGTTAGATCCAATTTAGAGGTTAGCTTTCTGTTGCCTTTTTATGTTTGCAGCGGTAAGCATTTTATTTTATATGTTTTGCAGGTAGCTTTTGAACTGCCAAGCGATTTATCTTTATAAATCTCTTGTTTATCGCATTCAGCAAACTTGTGGCCAATGACATAATACCTACTCTTTTAAAAAATCTGGTCCAGGATCCTCAATGTCCTTACTTTTATTTATTTTTTTATTCTTCTTTTACACTGCACACACTGTGCTGGTACACACTGCTTGGCTTTGCAATGATCAAAATTCGGTAGCCCAAATACCTCCCATTCTCATTCTCATTATGGTATGATGTTTTATTTACAAGATTGTAGGATAATATTGTTCTATGAGTGACTAAAAGGGCTTTATAGTTCTAGAACATTTACTCCTATTAATGTAACTTAACCAGTTTTGAATTATTATGTTACTTGCTTTATTATTTCGTTTGTCCCTTACCATTATAGTATACAAATCACTGTCAGAACGTAGACTACGGTAAATATTTGAAATCATAAACTGAACGTTGATTCTATACAAGAATTAAATCTAGGTCTTATATTAAGCTGTCAGCTAGAGCAAATTATTGTTTTCATGGACTATTTTAATCGCCTTATAATATACAACTTCTACTGTGCGCCTTGTAGGTCTAGCAGTAGCGCATAAAACTTCAGATAATGAAGTACTAACTTTAAATTCCGTGTCAGGCCGAAAAATCATCATTGAAGTTTTTCGGCCAAGAAAGATTTTCAGTAGCAGTTTGTAAGTCGGTCGCATTGATATAGAATCAGTTCTTTATTCCAGAAAATAGTCGAAGATTATCAGGATGTAGATGGATTTAATTAAAACAACCTCTCGACTCAAGTTATCCGAATATAATGAATACGTCAAAATCAACACTTCACACTTGACATTTCAAAATCAGTATTGCCACAATATCATTCAGAATCGGTAGAACATTATTATCGATATAAGATAGTAATTCATTTCACTAATTATTAAACATTAAAATATCATGTTACATACATACATACATAGACTCACGTCTGTTTCCCAGAGGGGTAGGCAGAGACAACGGATTTCCATTTGTCACGATCTTTGCACACGTCTTTTGCCTCGATTACTGTCATTATATTCTTCATGCCCGCCGGTTTAGGGTACTTCTGACCAGAAGTATATTCTAATATATCTGAAATATCATGTTTTAAGAAATAAATATTAGGTCTTTACCTATGAAATTGCCGTTCTGCAGTACTGGCCATTTCAAATCAAAATAATTTTTGTTTGGCTAAGAATTCTAATTTCAAATTAATTTTATTTTAAAAACATGGATTCTTTTTTCCAAAAGTAGTCATTTCTTTATTGATTAGTGTTACATTTTCATCGCATTTCAATCTTTTTCGTCATCATGGATACGTTAAAAATTCGAGTAATTATGGAATATGAGTACCGTCGTGGCAGCAACGCGGCACAAGCGGCACGCAACATCAACGACGTTTACGGAGCTAACACTACAAACCAACGCACCACCTGTTATTGGTTTGCTCGCTTCCGTTCTGGAAATTTCGACCTGAAAAATGAACCTCGCGGTCGTCCGAAGACTTTGGTCGACAATGACGAATTAAAGGCGGTTGTGGAAGCTGATGATACACAATCTACGGCTGAATTAGCAGCAGCTTTCGACGTTAGCGTCAAAACAATATTGGTCCATTTGCGTCAAATTGGCAAGGTAAAAAAGCTTGACAAATGGGTGCCCCACGAACTCAATGATCGCCAGCGCGAAGTACGCGTCGAGACGTGCCTTGCACTGCTCAACAGACACACAAATGAAGGAATTTTGAACCGCATTGTTACCTGCGATGAAAAATGGATTCTGTTTGATAACCGCAAGCGCTCAGCAAGTTGGTTGGATCCTGGTTCAGCACCTAAACAATGCCCTAAACGAAAACTTACCCCTAGAAAAGTGATGGTCACTGTTTGGTGGTCTAGCGCCGGTGTGATTCATCACAGCTTCTTACCAAACGGGGTGAGCATTACTGCAGATGTGTACTGTGAAGAACTGAGCACAATGATGGAGAAGCTGGCGCATCTCCAACCAGCATTGGTCAATCGCTCGTCTCCGCTGCTCCTGCACGACAACGCGCGACCTCATACTGCACAGCAGACGGTCTCCAAGTTGCAAGAACTGGGGTTGGAAGCTCTCCGTCATCCGCCCTACTCACCAGACCTTGCGCCTACAGACTACTACTTTTTCCAGAATTTGGATAACTTCTTGGCGGGAAAAAAATTCAATACCCGAGAGGCAGTACAAAATGCCTTTGAAGAATTTGTTGCCTCCCGTCCAGCTGATTTCTTTAAGAAGGGCATCAATAAACTGCCACTGCGATGGCAAAGATGCATTGATTGCATGGGTGATTACTTCGATTAATACAAATAAAAAAATTCATGAAAAAAATTCGTTTAAATTTTTTCATACAAAACGGCAATTTCATAGGTAAAGACCTATTATTAATCATTACGGTATTATAATAAATTAACCTTACATTATACTCTCGTGCTCTGGTGAGCATATAAAAACATCGGTCCTGCACCTGATCTTTCTATTCGGCTATCTCGTCACTTTGGATCACGACCAATGAGGTTATACAAAAAAGACCTGTGTTTTGGGCTCACGCTTGGACGCTGTAATATGTCCGACAAGTTTCCATGGCGATGCTCCAAAACTCGTCAAGGGGGACATTATATAAAGTATTCGTTATATAGAACACATAAACTACATACTGACGTACATTTTTACTGATAAATGTTTAATTAAAATATGATAGTTACAAAACCTGCCCGCCCGTTGGCGTGGTTGGTAAATGCTGGCCATCCACAACGTAAGTCGTGGGTTCGATTCCCATCCAGAACAGATATTTATGTGCATGAAACATGAACATGTCTATTTGTTTTGAGTCTGGGTGTAATTTATCTATATAAATATGTATCTATAAAAGAAAAGTAGTACGAGTATATGTAGTATATCAGTTTCCATAGTACAAGCTCTGCTTAATTTCTGATCAGATCGCCGTGTATGAATAATGTCCCAGAATATTATTATTAGTACTATATATTATTTTTAAATCAAAATACTTTATTAAGTAGATATATTATGTGAAATGTAATAAAATCTTTTACTCTTTGTCTCTTTTATATGACTAACAATTTCACTGTTAACAAATGTAGTAGATATTAATTTCTAATTATAATTATAGTAGTGTGGTTACGATTGGCGCCTGCGCCTACGCGTGTGCGCAGACGGCTCCGGCAGAACATAATTTGCAACCTGCTAATAGCTATCGTGAAACTGCACTCTCTACGACTTATGGTACAATTGAAGTGATGATGGAATTTCGTATAAAATATATTAAGATACCTATAGAAAATAATCACTATGAAACAAAACAAATGAGGGTGATCAAATACTGAAGCACTTAATGATTTGTTATATATTAAAGTGATGGCATGTTTGACAAGAACAGGCATACCTATCTGTAGAAGAACATTTGCAATATTTTAAAATTCTCAAAACGCAAGGTTAATTGAAAATAAAGAAAACCAATTTATTAATATTAGACATCAGTTTTGTTCTGTTTGAATATACGATACGATAACGATTCTTGTGAACAACAAAAATTTGTACGATAAGCACTAAAAACACTGTACTAATACAAGATTTTTTACCTCCATCCAAACTTTTGCACGCATAAGGTCACATTTAGGACTCCATCACAAAAAGTCCAATATTCAGTATTCATCAAAAGCCTCAAAAATGAACGTTATACTTTAAATTAAGAATGATATAGAAAACTCACCCTGTAAGTATAATTGAAACATTCAGCATTTCTTATTTGGAACGCATTTTAGACAGATAAGTTTTCTGTTTCTTGCGTCTTTGGACCATCCACCAAAACAGCGTGGGCCGCTTAAGCCGATACCGGCCTTTCGCATCGTAACTTGACGCGATTGTACTTTAATTTTAGTTATTTAAGCGCCGACGTATTTTGATGTAATTGATCATTAAACTTCTTTTGAACATGTAATAGTGAGCATTGAGAACCGTTTGGGGAATGTACTTTCCGTGTTTACGATTTGTCATTCGTGCGTTTATTAGCTCATTAACTCCAGTAAATGTTAAATGTATAACCTAAGCTAGTAAGTTCTATGGTTACAACGGTACTTCTATGTTGTTTGTAAGTGCGAGTGCTTGTCTGTCTAAAACAACTAAGAGTTCTCGAAACAATGGCATGAAATAGTATCTCTCGCGGAAAAGACTCCTCACTGCAGCTCCAGACTGCACTAACAAAATATACTTACATAGGAAGAACTCCCACCGTTTTTTGTGTAAAAAGTAATACGAAACTTCATTTGTTTGAAAGCTAGTACACAATTGTTTTTAAAAAACCTATAAAAATTCAATAAGAAACACGTCTCGACGGTGTATTTTAAACAGACCAAGTTGGTGCATTGGTGCACTATAATGAAAAGAAACAAAGAAATTCAAGTCCCCGCCGCGGAATATAGCTCTTGTACACTTCTTAGTTCGCGCGAATAAAAATGTCTAAAAATACGTTGACTTGTCTGAGGCACTTTTTATGAGGCTCAAGTGTTAGCAGACGTACTAAAACTTGTTCACAAGTTTAAAGCTTTATTTTAATTTTCCTCGTAGAGCGCCGGCGAGTTTTCCGAAGTAAAAAATGGTAGACTGGTTCGCACGTGCAGGGCATAAACAGGGATATTTTATGAACGTACTCTAAATGCGCCGACTTACGGCTCTTATCATAATTGACTGTAATGTATCGGATAGATAATGACAAAACTTAAGGTGTAATTCTGCAATTTCCATATTCATGGTATACTTAGACTTGCCAATTGATTTTAAGTAAGTATTCAATCGAAGTGGAATAACTCAATAATGTTACTTATTCGCTAAAGGCCTTACTGACTATCTTTCAGGAGTTTGTTTTTTTGTGACGTTCATCTGTCTTTCGACTTTTAGTGATGTGCTAATATTGTAATGAAATGTGTTAAGTTTTTCAATGTAATTAATCATTGTAGTTTAATTTGGTAGAAAGGGGTTCACTTTGTTTCACGCTTGTGGATGCTATCTAGTACAGTGGTAAGCTGGTATGCATCCCAATATGCGCCCACTACCCTACTGGAATGTATAGCTAACTAGCATAATATATGTCCTTTTATAGCTAACACGTGCTAGCGCTTACTTCTAGCTCATATTGACTC
The DNA here is from genome assembly GCA_951640165.1 of Pseudoips prasinana. NCBI lineage: Eukaryota > Metazoa > Arthropoda > Insecta > Lepidoptera > Nolidae > Pseudoips > Pseudoips prasinana. The sequence continues at coordinate 20,744,997 of OX621245.1, forward strand.
CAGCCTCTCAGTTATGATGGAAACAGGCGTGTGCTCTTACCTAAAAACCCGAATTTGCTAGAAAAATGTTACACCATTATAATTTTGACGCAAACGCGGCCTTAAATTTCGCAAGCGTTTCATACGTTTTTATAAGTAGGGCGAGGAGTATCGTAGCTATAACTAGCTCCCATCCTATAGTTTCCTGGAGGCCTAACCAAAATCTTGTTTTACAGTTATTCAAATCCCTAGTCCTCTGACATGGCGTAGCGACTGTTGTCTGAATAACGGAGCCTCGGCGGGACCGACTATATAATCTCCTTCAATGGACGGAGATTCTCAGATATTATTACCATTTTAGTGGCCATTCCAAGTCTGACCACGAACCGAGGTGCTTAATCGGCTATTACAAATTGGTGAGAACTGACTATGAGTGCAAAATAATTAAATAACGACAAAAGTCTCTGTTAATTATGTTCTTAGCTAAAAATGGAACTTCAAGTCAGTGTATAGCGTATCTCATTATGCAAATCCAGTCATTGGCTGGCAACACAGCTTCGGTGTTGCTTTGTCTAAAAATTCACCTTTTTTATTAACATTTTCGAGACTTGAGATTAAATTGAACGTCTCGCTTTACGGTCCTACTTATCTCGAGCTGATGAATAAGAATGACTTTCAAGATCCATAATAAAAAAGATTTTGACTAATTTATATTTTATAGCTTAATTATTTTCGACTTAAACTTTCTTAGGGACAATAAAACCTTGATAAAGTAGCTTTTATGATTTCTTTACGTCAGAAAATACGTTCTGTTTTACTACAATTCGGTGGATTACAGAAATTATGGACAGATTACATGTATTATCTGGCCTAATAATAATTTATGACGGGCTTCAAAAATTATACGGTAAAAAGCGTTCTTTTACGTATAAGTTTGAACGATGACATCAATATTTAAAACACTTTCATAGTCTTAGTGTAGCTGTACACAATAAACAGAAATATTGTAATGAAAAATTTCTTAATTTTTTTAAAATAAAGATTAAATACGGTAACCTACCCCGTGACATAAGGATTTATTGCCCTATTTATGGAGAAATAAATATTTAATTGTATGACGTGTACTTTTTATACATGCAGTTCACTGCACAAAGCACTACTCAAAGACTCAGAATAATTCTACATGAGTCTTACAAAGTGCCCCTGTGGGTAACCTGTGTGGTATTCGAACCCGAAGGCTGTTGGGTGCTAAAGTTGCAGTGAAGCCACTACCTTGTTTACTGCGCAGTTGCAGTACAGTTGCAGTCAGGTGAAAACTTATACTTCAACTGCGGATCCTCCCTGTGCTTAAATTCCATCACCATCTTAATAAGCTTGGGCTGCTCAACAATGAGTTAATAGCCTGCGCAAAACCATGGCCTTGGAAAGATGAGACGTTGTACAGAAGTTTATTTTATAATTGTATGAAGTAATAAAGTATAAAGATAAATATTTTAATATTCCAACGAATTAATCAGGGTTTTAGCTTTATAAGAGGTATTAATTAAGAATTAGGAATGTGATACAAACTGGTCGAAACTTAGAAAACTGATAGTCATTTGTTTACAAAAATTGTTTTAAATAGCGTGCTAACCTAAATGGTAAGATTTTTTTTAAAGTAGAAATCTATGCTTGGAATGGTTCAGTTTATTAGTCAATTTAAAAAGATGATTTTGCCACAAATAAACATTTAGTAAAGGTGCCCGGAAGCAAACTCATTCTCACTTTATTAATAATAATATTTAATGACCTTAATATACTTCTACTTAAGTAATGAATAGATATCTCTATCTTATCCTATCGAGAACTCTACGCCTACTTTGTAGTAACAAAACCGCATCGTAAAGTATAAATCAACACAAATCTAATCTCAGAGCAACTGATAAATCTCCAGTACATTCTCTGCAAACACTTGTGCTATGTAAATCTAATACTAACGATGTGTGTATTCTCCCGCTTTTGTTAGCCAGCACCTAAATACTTATCTATACACATGTCACCCATTGTGTACCGTAGTTAGGAAACAATGGAGTTCCAGGCGAGACAGAAAGAGTAAAGTTGCTATTTATTAGCACTAAATAAGGACTCGTTGGAGAAACAACACCTCATACTTGAAATTGTAACATCGGATGGTGTATGTGCTGGCATTCGCGAGTAAGCTATAGATTGGAATATAAGAACATTTAACTAAAATGATCTTTATTTACAAGTACATAAAGATCTTTTCAATTTATATATAACTATATAATATATTTTTGAAGTAAGGTATAACTATATTATAGGTACCTTACTTTAAGAAGTAAGGTATAATATAGTTATTTTCAAAGTGTTTTGTTCAATCACACTCCACCATATACATCGTATGCAAATTTACTTGCTAACTAATCATCATCATCAGCCTGATATCGTCCACTGCTGGACATAAGCCTGCCCCAGTTCCCCCCCCCCCCCACCCCCCCGTAGACACCGCGCTTGGCATGCGAGTTGGCGATCTCAGTTAGGTGGTACGTGGTAGTAAGTACACAGGTGGCGCTGCTGCCTCACTACCTGGTGTATCCCTTAGTCGCTTTTTACGACACCCACGGCATGCTATGGGGTGACCCTGTTATTCTTTATAGGCCGGAAACCACATGAGAACTAATATGTTATATAATAACATAGCTAATTATTCATTACAAAAATTATAAGTGAATCAAAATACTAGCTGTTGGGGTATTCGCTTAAATATTTTTTCGTACAGTCGTCGCCTCTGGTGGACTTTGTGTGACTTGTTAATTTGGCAAATGTGTGTGAAATGCCTGAATGCACCCACCACCGAATAACTGCCATAGCCTAAACTCGACCAGGATGACTATATAATACGCCCTACATTAATTTTTTTTGACTACTTATAGTGGACATGTAATAATGAGATTGCTTAACGTTTCGGAAGCAATCTTATTCTATGGGTATGTTATTATGTAATAAGTTGTCGTGCATTTCCTCCTACCAGGTCCTGCGTTATATATACGTATATCTTTAGAATACGTTTATATTTGAATCCATATTATTATTAATAATAAGTATAATTCTGGAAGTGTGTCCGTTTGTATAGTGCCTCTATAACCAATTCGCTTGAAGTCAGGAAATAAGGTAGATATTAAGATAGGATACGATTATCCTCTAGATGTTTATAAGGAATTTTCGGTGGAGGCAAAAGTCTCAGTAGCCGTTAGAAATAATGGAATTTGTAGTACTGGACTATATGGACTCTCATGCCCTAGCCCCTTGGACGCACGCCTTATGTGCTTAGATAGCGGACGCTGAAGTGTAATAATTAAGTATGTCATAATATTATTGTGTATGTTCCTTTATATTATTTAGTCAGTATGCTCCTTAACAATGTTTTACCAATATGCTGACTGACCATTTATACTACCTATTAATTTTGTGTTAGAATATGATTCATTTCAATAAATAAGTCTAGATCGATACGGTTGTTTCTCTTACGAAACCACCCTTGAACCCCCAACATAACATGGCGACCCTGCTTAAGCATTAATTTCAGCTGCAATAATATACTAAAATGTGTCGCTCGGGTATTCAAAAAGAAGAAGTTTTCATAAATCAAAATGCAGCCGGAAATAATGATGCCAAATTGAGGGACATTAGTGGCAACGTGGAGAGACTTAGCGTGGTGATGTACGTCGTCTTGGCCATACTCGCAATCGTCGCACTATACATTGGTCTACGAGTCTACCGAAATTGTCATCGCGCGTGGATACAGGAGGAAATTGGGCTCCGTGCAATTCAAAGGATAAGGGCTTCCATAAGAGGGCGAACTGAAGAAGGTACTACTAACCAAGCGTAATGTATCTACATTCCACACATCATTCCAATACATTTTTTTAGTAAATAGCGTTTACCTAATTGTTCTAAAATCGTGCATTGTGACTCAGTAATGTGAGGCCGTCCGGAAACTGAAATGCAGCGTTGGTCATTTCGCAATATGTTTTCTGTTTGTCGATCCAATTAAGTGTCGTAATAATTAGAATGTTGTTATATTTTTAGATTATATGAATTATGATTGATATTTTATTAGAAAATTATGATGTTTTGGTAGGAATTAGAAATTATCTAGTTAAGAAGGGGCAAGCTAGGTATAAGGGTAATATTGTTACAAATAAGTTATTAGAATCGAAAAATATTTTTGAAAAATGCTGTGAATTGTATTTAATATTAAAAAACAGTAAGGAAATCGACCTACCATTGGTAGTAGAAATTTATGAAAAGATAAAAAGGAAGTACGAGGAAATAAATAAATTGTGTATTTTTCCCGATAGGCTAGACTTATCAAAGATGGAGTTTGACCTTAAGGTAGCGTGTAGCTTGATTCCAGTTATGGACGGTAGCGACGCGACGACTAGGCGATTGATAGATTCCGTGGAAATGTATGGCGATATGATTGATGATAAAGGTAAGGCCCTATTGATCACTTTCATTTTAAAAAGTAGGCTTAATGATAACGCTAAGTTACGTATTTCCGGGACCTATACCACAATAAAAGAATTAGTTACCGATTTAAATAAATATCTTTTACCAAAGAAGTCTTTTATAGCCTTGCAAACCCAGCTACAAAAGGTTCATCAGGGTTCCAGATCGATAGAGGACTATGGCGGTGACGTAGAAAAGTTGTTCACTGAACTGACAATCGCTCAAGCAGATGGCAAATCGGAGGCATTTAAATTATTAAAACCCTTGAATGAAACGTTTGCTATAAAACGGTTTTCAGACGGTCTGCGTAACACGAAGCTGAGCACCATAGTGTCCGCACGCGGCTTCACTAGTCTAAAAGATGCCATCCAAGCTGCTAAGGACGAGGAGGTGTCTTCATGTCAACCATCGTCGTCAGGTAACATTTTGCATGCATCTAAAAATGGACACTTTCGTTCTAAAACGAGACCCTCTCAGGGTTACCAAAGAGGCACTGTTCGTAGTCAATATTATAATAATTATTCTCGCGGACAGCAAGCTTATAATACTTCTTTTAATCGTGGTCGAGGTTTTCATAGTATTTATAAAGGGAATTACCGCTCGTTTAATAACCAACAGCGAGGTAATAGAGGCTCCAGAGGCCACATCAGCCAAAGGCGAGGCCAAAATATGTATCCAGTCCATAAAACGGAGGATACACAAAAATGCGGCCAAAACGACAATGTAACCAATCAGTTTTTTCGAGATTAACCACTTTGTATTATCCTACCAAGGTGATGCAAAGTACGTCAGTTTTTATATTGGAAATATTAATTATTATTGGTTGGTTGATACGGGTGCTACATTATCAGTAATTAAAAGTAATACTTTGCCAAAAAATGTGACAATACAAAGCGATAATACTCTAATTAATGGAATAGGCGGCCAGTGCCGTTCTCAAGGCTCTGTAAATTTAACTTTAAAACACGATAATGTCTTATTTAAACATAACTTTCTAGTTTTTAACTCATTACCATTAAAAGCTGATGGAATAATAGGCTTAGATTTTTTAGAGAAATTTCATGCTAACATAAATTTAGATACAAATATTTTATCCCTTACTAGTTACGGAAAAACACATTATTTACATTTTATAGAAGAAAGCGACAGAAACAAAAATTCTATTGTAGTACCAGCACGTTCTGAATCCATACATTTTATTTTTGTGAATGAAAGCTGTAATCAGGAGGTAGTTGTATGTGGAAGAGAGCTAACAAAGGATGTTTTTCTGGCAAATACGATAACAAAGGTACGAAATAACAGGATTCCAGTTAAGATATTAAATGTTAGCGATAGAGACATAGATTTAGAATCCTTTAACCCTACTTTACAACCACTGAATACTTATGATATATGTACATTTAATAAAAATAACTTGAATGTTACAAGAGTTAAAACTTTATTATCTGAATTAAATTTAAATTATTTACACAAAGAGGAGAAACAGTCAATTGAGGCAATATGCGCTAAGTATTCAGATGTTTTTTACTTAGATGGCGACAAATTAACTACGACAAATATTTATGAGCAGTCTATAGTCATTAAGCCAAATTCAACACCAGTTTACGTAAAGCCCTACAGATTACCACAGGCATTAAAACCAGAGATAGCTAGACAAATTAATAAAATGTTACAAGATGATATTATTGAAGAGACAAATAGTGAATGGTCAAGTCCAATTTTATTAGTGCCTAAGAAAAGTAGCAAAGGAAGTGAAAATAAATGGCGTCTAGTCATAGATTATAGAAAATTGAACGAAGTTATTTGTAACGATAAATTTCCCTTACCAAATATTAACGAAATATTAGATTCTTTATCCGGTGCCATTTATTTTACTCACCTTGATTTACACCAAGGATATTATCAAGTAAGTTTAGAACCTAATTCTCGTAAATTAACAGCCTTTACCACAAATACAGGCCAATTTTCAATGAAACGCCTACCAATGGGCCTCAAAACTAGTGCTAACGCCTTTAGCCGTATGATGTCTGTAGCAATGTCCGGATTAACATACGAAAAATGTCTAGTGTACCAAGATGATTTAATTGTATTTGGAAGAAACTTGTCTAGTCATAATCAAAATTTAATAAGTATAATGGAAAGACTCAGAAAAGTCAATTTAAAGCTTAATCCAACGAAATGTGAGTTTTTAAGGAAGGAAATTTTATATTTGGGTCACATAGTCTCTGAAAAAGGTGTTTTACCTGATCCGGAAAAGACAAGAGTATTAGAGAAATACCCAGTTCCAAAATCAGTCGACGAAATAAAACGATTTGTAGCTTTTTGCAATTATTACCGTAAATTTATTAGGTATTTTTCAGATATTGCACTACCTTTGAATAAATTATGTCGTAAAAATGTACCATTTTTATGGACAAAAGAATGTCAAAACGCATTTGAAACTTTAAAAGGTGCTCTAATGTCTTCACCTATTTTACAATATCCCGATTTCTCTGAGAATCACGAATTTATCTTACAGACAGATGCTTCAGGCACGGCTATCGGATCTGTATTGTGTAACAAAGATTTAAGACCAGTTGCTTATGCTAGTAGACCATTAAACAAAGCCGAAATGAACTATCCTACCATACAAAAAGAATTGTTAGCCATAGTATGGTCTGTCAAATATTTTAGACCCTATTTGTATGGAAATAGGTTTACCATTATGACCGACCACAAACCGTTGGTGTATTTGTTCGGCATGCGAGATCCCTCTAGTAGACTATTAAAATTCAGATTAACTCTAGAAGAATATAATTTTAAGATAATTTATGTGAAAGGTAAAGATAATGTCGTGGCAGATGCTTTGTCCAGAGTATGTATTACATCTGATGAGTTGAAGAGTATGAATGAACAAGTTATGGCTGTAATGACCAGAGCGCAAAAGAAGAGAATGAATGAAGTAAAAAAGGTTGGGGATGAAACGATTCTTAATAAATCCATTAACGATTGGCCTGATCAACCAAGAGTTGTGGAAATATTAGGAAAACCGTGTGATTCTGTAGAAATGTGTTTGGTTGAGAGCAGTAAGCTAAAATATTACAGAGAAAAATATTTAATAACTAAAGAAGTAGAGTGTTTTGTGTTTATAGAGTCCAAAAAGACCTTATATATAAATCTTGATTTTAAGGCACACTTTTCGCGAGCCGAATTTGTGCAGAAATTAAGTGAATTTTGCGAAATGATACATATAGACGAAATATGTATAATAAAAAATAACACTAATATTGAATTTATTAAAAGTGTTTGTGAAGAGATAACCACACTTAGTAATTGGTCCGGACCACGATTATGTGTATTAAGAGGTGTGAAAAGAATTACAGATGATGACGAAAAAAATATTATTATGAACGACTTTCATTTATTGCCATCCAGCGGTCATGCGGGGGTGCGCAGAATGATTAACACGATTAAAAGACGGTATTATTGGCCAAATATAAATAAGGACGTCCAAAATTATGTAAAAAAATGTACGAAATGTCAGAAGTCTAAATACTTTCGTTACATTAAGGAACCTATGGAAATTACAACTACGGCTTCTACGTCGTTCCAAAAAATTTTCTTAGATGTAGTAGGACCTTTAGATAGAGACGTGAATGGAAATTGTTATATATTGACTATACAGTGTGAGTTAACTAAATTTGTACAAGCTATTCCTTTAAAAAATAAAGAAACGGTGTCCATTGCAGGTGCATTTGTTAGAGAATTTATACTAAAATTTGGTGTTCCCGAAACAATAGCAACAGATCGAGGAGCCGAATTTATCTCTTCTACAATGGAACAGGTTTGTAAAATTCTTAATATTGAAAAATTATCATCGACTGCCTACCATCATCAGTCCATTGGAGCTCTTGAAAATGCTCACAAAAATTTGGGTGCATTTTTAAGAATTCAATGCGGTAATCATACGGATACATGGAGTTATTGGTTACCCTTTTGGTCATTTAGTTTCAATAATACTGTTCATACTGAAACAAAGTACACGCCATATGAACTTGTTTTTGGTCAACTCTGTCGAATACCTAGTAATATAACTGATTGTGTAGAACCACTGTATAATGTTGATGACTATCCATTACAACTGAAATATAGATTACAGTTAGCACATGCCGATGCTAGAAATAATTTGTTAACAAGTAAAAATAAACGAAAAGATATTTATGATAAAACTATGAATTCAATAAAATATAAAAAAGATGACTTAATTCTACTAAAAAATGAAAATACACGTAAATTAGATGCTTTATATGGAGGTCCCTATTTAGTTGTAGAAGATTTAGGATGTAATGTAAAAATAAATAAAAATAACAAAATAGAATTAGTACATAAAAATAGGACAAGGCCATATTGGCAATGACTTAGCTACTAAAATCAATTTTTAAATTAAATATGTAATAATTAGGTACTAACATTGCAATGTATAGAAATAAGTTTTAATTAAGTTTTATTGTAATAATATGTCATTTAAAAAAAAAATATATATATATTACCAATATATATATTTTTCTTTTTGTCCCCGGGAGGTGAAGTGTAATAATTAAGTATGTCATAATATTATTGTGTATGTTCCTTTATATTATTTAGTCAGTATGCTCCTTAACAATGTTTTACCAATATGCTGACTGACCATTTATACTACCTATTAATTTTGTGTTAGAATATGATTCATTTCAATAAATAAGTCTAGATCGATACGGTTGTTTCTCTTACGAAACCACCCTTGAACCCCCAACATAACATACTTTTTGGAGATCCTTGGAGGTGGCTTATGTTTGGAAATAGTAATTTTTCAGGTGACCTAATGTTCTTATACCAATTACCATAATGTCTTACGGTCGTACCGGCTAGCCTTTATTGACCATACCAATTAGGGGAATAGAAACTTACTATAGATCGTTTTAAGCTCATAAAGTACACAGGAAAGTGTACCTACAGTATTACGTAATTCCAGGAATAAAAATTGTTTTCCGTATCTTGCTCATACATTGTAACAGTTGAATTAGTGTAAACTTACATCCAATAAAATTTTATTACAGTCGCAAAGTTGGAGTTAAAACTACGATTTCTCATAGATCAAAAGTGTTTTCTTAAAAGTAGTTTTATTATATACCTTGTCTTCAGTGTATGTAAAGGATTATATAGTGCCTCAATAGATTAGCAGTAGCATTGCTATACGGTTTGAGCCCCGATAAACTCTATAGTCCGGAGAAGCAGTGAAAGCCTCCTAGACTAACTGCATACGTCATGTTAGAAACTATTGACCGGGAGTTCTAAATTTTTGAAAGGCGCGTAGAAAATAATCTAATAACGGATCCGAAATCCTTCTGGGCCTATATCAGAGCAAAGCAAGGGTCAAATAATCGGAACAAAATTATGAAAAATGGTACAGTCTTATCCGACTCGCAATGCGTGGAGCAGTTAGGTGATTATTTCTATTCGGTGTATAAAACTGAGCCGGCAAAACTCGACGTGGACGAAGCGGTGGCGGCGGGCGGTGCGACCAGCGTGCTCATTTCCGTACAGCAACTGACATTTGGCGAGGTGCGCGCTGCTCTTGCTAAGATCAAACCTAAACGCTCAGCCGGCCCGGATGGCATTCCTGCGTTTTTAATGAGAGATTGTCGGGGGGTGCTAGCAGAACCGTTGCTCCATATGTTTAACTTGTGCCTAGATGCCTCTTATTTTCCAGAATGTTGGAAGCGCACCCGCGTGATTCCTATACCTAAAGGCGGAGGAGGAACAGGAGTTGAGTCGTTCAGACCTGTAGCAGTTCTGTCCACGCCAGCAAAAGTGTTTGAGGCGGCTTTGCATAGTAATATCCAGAAGCAAGTTGAACCGCAACTATCCGACGCTCAACATGGTTTTCGGCCGAACCGGAGTACGACCAGCAATATGTTGAACTCCATAGCGTACTTAGTTCCTCATGTTGATGCAGGGCTGCAGGTAGACGTTGCCTACTTTGATTTTAAGAAAGCGTTTGACTTGGTCGATAACGATATCTTACTATCAAAGCTGGCAAAAGTTGGCTGTACACCCAAATTGCTCCATTTTTTCAAGAGCTATATGAGAGACAGACAACAGTATGTGGAGTACTGTGGATGCCGGTCGAAAGCATATTTCACCAGATCCGGCGTGAGTCAGGGTAGCAACTTGGGACCGTTACAGTTCATAATAATGATAAATGACCTGCCTGAAGTAATAAGAGATGCTAGGTGTTTATTGTTTGCTGATGATCTCAAGTTGCTGATGGCCATTAAGGATGAGAACGATTGTTACTTTCTTCAACAAGACGTGGATCGTGTAGTTGAGTGGAGTGAAAATAACGGCTTGCAATTCAATTTGTCTAAATGTGCGATGTTAACATTCAGTCGGGCAAGGATGCCTCTACACTATGGTTACAAAGTGGGCAGAACAACTATGAAAAGGGTCGAATCAACGCGAGATTTGGGCATCCATATGGACGCTCAGTTAACTTTTCGTGAGCATATAGTGAATGTCTGCAAGGCAGCTTATAAAAAGCTAGGATTTGTGCTTCGGAGAGCTGTAACGTTTACAAATATTAAAGCTATCTCGGCACTTTACGATGCTCTAATACGTAGCCAGTTGGAGTTTAATGCCATGGTATGGGCTCCGCATGAGGCGAAGTACAATCTTATGTTGGAGCGCATACAAAATAAATATACACGGTATATATACCTGCGACTTTATGGTGTCTACCCCCTGTATCCTTTGATGTATCCAACCCTGTTTGTACTGGGCATGGTTGGATACAATAAGTTGGAGACGAGGAGGCATTTATCATTGGCAGAATATATGTTTAAATAAGGGGAAAAGTAAGTAACCCAGAATTGCTAAAATGGATGGGATTAAGTGTACCTGATGGGTATTTACAACGGCGTCGCAAGTATATTAAGTAGGACCAAATTACTGGAGAACACTCCTCTCACTCGAATTATGGTGGTTCTTAATTCTGTAGTGGGGCAAATTGATTTATTTTCTTGTTCACTGAGTCAGTTCGCAAGTCACTCTGTATGCATTATGTTACTAGCTTGTTAAGGCTAATCTAATAATTTAAAAGAAAATTTCATTTTTAATAATGTTGATAAGTTTAATAATGTTGATAGTTTTAATAATTTTGATAATGTTAATTTTATGTATATTTAGTCATATAAGATTGTTTTTTTTTAATCCGTCACTATCGAATTGGGTTTAACCTGTAATGGTAGCTGTATGTATGAATTAATAAATAAATAAATGTTAAAAAGCAGTAGCGTGTTCAAGTTAATGTTATTTTACGTTAAACCGTTGATCTTGCAGCTGATCTCTCTCTCTCTCTCTCTCTCGTCCTGCAAGATTGCCATCACATTAGTTCAGTTTTTTTTTTATTTTTAAGATAACGCCCCCTATTCAATCTAATCCCTGTGTCGCGGGGTATTTTACAAACAAATAATAGACGGACACAAATTACATCCAGACTCAGAAGAACTATTAATGGGTCACACAAATAGCTGTCCGGCGCGTGCCTCGAACCCGCGACACGAACTCTCAATCTCTCATTCTTAATCCAATACGATGGCAATCTATGATTCAAAGATTCAATATCATTTATTCCATAAAAATTTTACATTTATGTGGAATCGTCATATTTCTTTTACCCTACCGTGCAGTGCATGACGTGGCAGTTACTGAGAAACACTGCCAGAAAACTCAGTAGGAATCCTTTTTTTTAAATAAAATATACTTAAGATTAATTATAATCATGTGTGTTGCTATAGTATGCTATAGTATCTTCTGCGTAGTTAGTTGATCTCTATTGATATTGACCGCCGTTATGTAATTTCAAAACGAATTACTGTTTAATAGTTATTTTAGAACTGTATCGATGATCTGATGATCTTACAGTTACTAATAATAAACGTAATAATAAAGAGCTAAGTAAGGATATAGGACCTTAAAATAATTTAATTCAATTAAGACGCAAAATGTTGATGACAATAATTAAAAATATGACGATAAGTGTTAAGTAAGTAGGAAAAAATCTACCATCTGCGAGCTATTCCGGCGTGCACAGCCAAAACAGGTACATATCTTACTAATATTATAAATGCGAAAGTTTGTGAGTATAGATTTATGGACCTATGTTTGTTATTCTTTTGTGCCAAAACTAATTTAACGCGGGTGAAACCGCGGGGCATAGGTAGTTACATATTAATAGTTAAATTCACATCATTTTTATGTCGTCATATGTCGAACAAAATGAACTTTTTTACATGTTTCAATTATCCTGTGCTGTATTATTGACAATTTAATTCTTGTAATGAATATTTTACTATTTTAAACTAGTATAAAACTAATAAAACTTTGTAATACTATGCACAAACAGTATCGATTCCTTATTTATTCGTTTAAAAAATGCATGCGTGCTGAAGCTCATATCGCTACGTTGATCGTTTACTAACCTGTGCAATTAATGGTTATATACGTCCATTTATTGCAATCAAAGTAAACAAACAGAACAAAATGTTCGTGGCTACACGAATGCACAGTATTAAAGCTAGCAACTGAATCCTCATAAAAATCAATAGAGCACTTGGGATAAAAAATTCAAACTCCAGACTAGGCTTAAATAGAATAAGTTCGCCAGTGAAATAAACGACCAAGACTTTCGAACGCGAGTTTGGAATTACATGTATGTAGCGCATACATTTATATATATAGCAATGAACTTAGCTAGACCAATATGCAACGTGTTAATGGTAATTATTTATTACGAAAATTAATACCTATTGCGTCTCCCTGAAATTGAAGCGAGTGAGGGAACAAGTTATCTATCAAATTAGACTAATAATTACGAAACTCGCTCGCCAGAGGCTCCCGCCAAAGGGGTGTCTATGGTCGGGGCCTCTGGCTCAAGCTATCTTGGCTTAAGCTGGTTACTGATGTAGGAAATGCTCTAGTGTAGATCTTTTTATCTAGTCATGAGGCTAAGCAGATCGAATAAAATCATTATTGGACGTAGTTACGCGACTTTATGATAATGCTGTATGGGGTGACGAATGCTGTCTGCAGACTTGAGCTTCATTTACCGTAGTAACCAGTAGATATTTGAGCAAGTGCTGTGCTCTATTACAATGCTCTTTTGCTCTATAAGCAGCTCGGCTCGTTAAGTAGCTTCACCTTACAGAATTCACTCTTGGTAAAAAAAGCATTATTATGTCTAGTCTTGGGTGTAAGTACAGTTACTAGAGCTTATCAAAGGGAGGAACGTCGGCATGAATTCGCAATAAAAATATGCTTATTTTAAGGATGATCATGGGCTTATTTACCGACACAGGAGTAAAAAAAATATAATTTAATCATTTTACTAAAGTTTGATATCTAACCTTACCATAAAACTCCCGATACGAACTAGTATAAAGTTGTAACTGCCGACCGTCGAACTATGAAGTCCGTGGTCTGGTGTTCAAACCCAAAGCGCTCACCACTGACTTTCCAAATTCATCTGCGAATAAGAAATCAATTTTCTCGTACCTTAAAACGACGCGACGATGGAAAACATCGTGAGAAACCTTGCATGCATGAAGGTTCTCTAAGACATTCTTGTTGGCATGTGATGCTGCGAACCCACACTAGGCCAGCGCGCAGCGTAGTGGACTATTGTCTGCGCCTTCTCATTGTGTGAGGAAGCCCTTGTCCTTTGTTGAAACAATAATGAGCTGCATCTTCAATTAAAAACCATTTTAATTCGACTATTTACTTTCAGATTTAAAAAGCATTGAGGTTGGTCTGTTGTTTTAGGGAGTTACAGACAAATCAACCCCTCTTTTTTGTTAGAGGTTAATAAAATTGGTGATGCTAAGATAAATATTTATTCCCCATAGGTATAACGCAAAAGCAACACGACATGAAAAACGGTTTTCACAATTGCAAGGGAAAGTTTCCTCCACAATATCCGGGTAATCCGGATTTGCAACTCACTCCCGGCTCCTTCCTACTTTTCTTTTTAATTAAAACAGTTTTATGGACACTGGAGAGATTTTAAAAATGCAAGTTAATAGGAATGATACGTGAGACCAGGCCTAGCACGTAGCTACGGGATTAATTCGAGATTACGTGATTATTTTGTTATAAAAACGGTCGTAAACCGGAGATTAAATGTTGCGAAAATATTACTTTCTGCCTAATTTTATGTAGGGTAATCCTATGTTTGCCTTTCAGGCCGTTTGGTGAAAAGGGAAAATGTGTGTGGCTTCAAATATGAGCTTTCTTAAAGCTTATTTGAATCCAAAAGGGTATGTGATGGGTAGGTATTCTTCATACAATATTTTCGGGATCATACTTAATTGAAGTTTTACTATTTTGGTAGGCTGTTGCTGTGAAGTATAGATACATAGCTATGAATCATTTAATTATTTACTTCTAATTGTATTAACATACATTGGGTACTATTGCATAATAATAAATTGGCCCCAAATGTAGAAATATTACGGAATATACGTTAGCCATGCACAAAAGTTTTATGTGGAATCATACATTTAATAAAATGTTAAGATAATGTAATGCAGCATCAATCATGAAAGTTACCGCCGATAGTCGAAATCACAATAATATATATGCAAAGTGTAACGAATAGTCGAGATAATTTGCCTCTGAATTTGAGTACACATCAACAAGGAAACAACATAATAAAAAATATCAACAAGAGGAAATAACAATTAATAATGATTCTTAGCAACCAATTTGGATGACAAGCATCTAAGACTTTCATTCAAATGTAGATCTTAACTTGTCAACCATAAAAACAAAAGAAAAATACCTTAACATTTTCCACAAAACGTCCCTTTTTTGGGTTTTCATCAGTCTTGTGCGACACCTTATGAAAGTCTTGCCTGACAAGGCACATGTCTCGTAAATCTTTGTGGGGTTTTCTTTGAGTACGTAGAAACATTACGGATGAGAACGGTTAAAGGGAGTTCATTTTAGATTAATCATATCACTTAACCGTCTGTTCTCATTGTACTATAATCAGTTTTCGTATGATAGATATGGCTACATTTTGAGCACCGTGAAATATGGCTGAGCCTCAGAATGGACTTGCATTTTAAGTCATTAGATACATAGATTATTTTTGTTTGAACATAACGTTCGCACTAAGATAATTGCATCCCTGTGCCGCGGGGTATTACAAACATATAATACACGGACACAAAGTATATCTAGGCTCAGAAAAACTATTTATGGGTCACACAAATCACCCAAAGTGGCGAAGCGATTGTCTTAACCGCTGCGTCACACGTACAGTCAATTTTGTTTATAGTATGATTACTTTGTGAAAGCGTAAGCTTTCAGAAACCTACCTGATGGTAAGCAGGCACCGTAGCCTAAGGACGCTTGCGACATTTGGGGCATCGCTCGCGAGTTGCCGACCCTTGAGAAACCTTATGCGAGCAAACCGTGGCAGTGAGAAAAAACGATTACTCACTAGTTCTACTCTTTTTTGGTAGAAATAGTGGGAACAAAAGAATTTAGTGTGGTTTAGTATACATACTACATACTTTTTATTATTACTTATTTTTCACAAAACGTTGACGCGATTTATGTTTTATTCTAAACAATATCGGCCGCACCAGGAAATTAAACCCCTGTATGGTGGGGACTTTACAAAAATTTCATTCACGAATATAGCGACTTATCCGTAGAACAGAGTCCCATGTGATCATAGAGCGAAAACCAGTAAAATAGATAAACGATATTAGAAATACAAACTCTACAAACGTACGTTTTTAAAAATTTTGTATCTCATTTAGTTTCGGAAATATAGAATCGAATAACGTTCTATCTGACATTAGCTCCGCATATAAACGCCCGAAGTGATCAAGCGACGGCGCGGGGAGAGCGGGTGCGGCGCGGGCGCCCCGTCCGGTCAGCAGTACGGCCGCTGTTTGTTGGAGTGAGGGCAGTTTTGTGTCATGCGCTTAACTTTTTTTCAGATTGACGAATAAGATAAGTTTTATAAGTGTTTTATATGAAAAGACATATTTTTAGAGAATTTACGATCACGGTAAATGTTGGATATGCTTAAAAAATATATTTAAAAGCCTTAGCTTGTTTCATTATTTTCAAATGTTTCTGTTATTTATATAAAGTAAAGTGTAAATGCCGGTAAATTGACGATTTGAGTTGTACTATTTGGTGATTACATACTATTACGTTTAAAATTAAGAAAAATTGTCTCTATATTGCTTTTTGGGTCAGTAAATAGTTGTGGGCGATCGATTTTTACATAGAACGTTCATTGATGGAGAGGCATATAAACGCAATTTTAGTATAATAATAAGATAGGCATAATGCATATTTACAGGGGAATAATTTATTCTGTAATAATAACCAGCAAAAAATTGAGGTCTTATAAAATATTAGGACGATTTTGTTCGAACATTTTTGAACTTCTAAGGATTTCATGTGAATATTAGACGTATTTCTACGAAATCTGTGATACGATTTGTTGGTTCGATATTAACAGGAGACCTTGATACTCGGTTAATGAAATCAGTTAGGACGTTGTTCATTTAAAAATATCGTTAGATATTTACTAAAAATTTGTTTAATAGTTGCTAGATATTTATTAAGAGTATTTTATGAATATCGATAACAAAAGTAACACATTTTTTTTACTTTAGTTGTTGTATATTTGTGAATGTTGATGACGTTGACATAATACAACAAATCTTTGCCTTCTGGTTCAGAAGGAATCTGTCAGGTATTGATATATGGGAAGAAGTTCAGCGTGAGGCTGGGGAAATCAAAAAAAATATCTGCGACAGAATACCGATTATTATGTCTCATCTGTCTGCCATTGATGTTTACAGCTATCAACCAAATATATTTTTGTTGTAAATACCTTCTAGTTTTGTAAACAGATCGAGAAACTGTTAGAAGTTTCTCACCACAGATCTTTTTTATTATTATTATTGTATAGGACAACACACACTTACACTGAGGGTATAATAAATAACTTAAATGCTAAAAGTAACGAACAGTGGAACCAGCCGCTGTCCACAAATTATTTTTACAATTTTGTACCCATATAAATACATTTACAATAAAGTAAAATGATAGACGTGAGAATCATTATGCTTTATTAAATAACACTGTAAATAAAAATATAATTCGAAATAAAATAAGACAAACTTCTCTTCATATGAAGCAAGTCCTTATGAATAGAATAATATTATTATTTTAAAGCTTGACGGTGAGCTTTCAAAGTATTCAAATTTCACTTCAAAAGATCTAGCCCGGTTAGTTTCTAACTATCAGTGCAAACTCCTATGCCGTGTCTTATTAATGTCCATTCGATCTGTTATCATTCTGACAATTTTTTCATACTTAAAGATTTAAAAGGACGCTGAGGAGTCCAACGGAAACCTAGTCATCATAGTGAAATATACTGCTGTATCGGATTTTGAAAAAGTATTGCAGTGTCCTCGTTGCAATATAAACATATATTACTGTGAAGCCACCTTACATATATTACTAGAAAGCTCTTTAAACGTTACGGTTTTTGATGTGGCTAAAAGAAAGACCGTTTGTTATAAATGGGATGAAACTGTGGCAAGATTTGACGCAATTTAGGTCAGCAGTTGCCTGTTAAATTTTACCCAGGCTAATGTAGAGCGGCCAAAGAGTTTCGCTTTTGTTCAGACAATTGCTAGTCAAAATTGTAATCGTATTTTCATTGTAGATATATGCCACTTTTTCAGAAGAGACATACATAAAATGAAGGGACAGTGTACATTCTGTCATCGAGGGAGCTTCTCAAACCAAAACTATATATGGGGTATATGATTATGAATATAGTTTATTAGTAAGATTGGCCAAGAATGAAGGAGAAGCTGATATGTTTTTAAATATCTTTTAATAATAAGGTTAGGATGAAGATATTACGGGCAAAAGTTTTACTGGAGTTCAATTTCAGAAGTTTATCAGATGGTAGTAATCCCAACAAATTGTTTTATAAATAGAACCTGACTCATCCTTATTATATATTTTTGTGGTAACACGAGAAACTGAACTAAACCCTGCATATTCTGGACGTGTTATCGTTCCTCCTGATAAAAAAAGAGTTAAAGGATATGTGTCGCTCAGAAGTATTTCCTTTAGAGTATAATCAATATTCCTGTATTCTAGCTAATAATTTAACAACCAAGCTATGCTAATTCTGGTAAATACTCAAATTAATAAAAAATGTTTGTCTACGTACGTTTTCATTACTATAAAGTATGTGCACATAGGCCTGGTCATGATATTAATTGCTAATATTATAAAGACTGATTGTTATGATTTATTTTGCATTAAATAATTAATGTATAATTATATAGTTAATAATATTTTCTGTAATTATAATAAATATTTACGTTAATTCAAGACTGCTATTTAAGTCCGTGTCGTAATCGTTTAGGTTACCTAGTGACCAAACTGTGATACCATATGCCATTTAATTACTATTTTAAGTTTTGACTATTACAAGCTACCAAGACAATTCAGGTATACAGTTTAAAATTATTCCTTAGCATAGAACTTCATCTAGGTCACAATGCTTCTCATTGGTAAAATAATGAAAACTAAATGGTATTTCGAAAAAATATGTTACTGTTGAATTTATAACTAATACGAAGTTTAAATTGCTTCATGCGCGTCTCCCGCATTGTTCTAATAGGTACATAGATCTGTCAGTTGTAGACTGTGCTAATTTTACATGACCTTTACAATCAGCCTAGAAGGCTTTCACCATTTTACAGGACAATACTAATTTAAAGTACGTACTTATAATAATATGATTGCTATTCAAAGTGATGCCATCCAATGCTTTTGTTAGCTATTTTAAGTTTATTTTTAATTAATAAACGATATTAAACGACAGTTTTAGTTTATTATTTAGTTGTATTCAAAGGTAGTCTTATGAATACCTTCGAATACAACGTAATCTTTAAATATTTTGAGGTGGTTATTTATAAAGGACTCTCGATAGATGAATAATTCCAATAAATAATGCCCCATATTGATATAGAACGTCATTTAATTCAAACGTCTCCATAAAACAACGTATAATGTTCACTACGGACCCACGCTCTTCCGCCATAAAATGTCCTATGTTGATATGGAACTCATTATCACGTCAAATAAAAGCATAAGAAATCTAATCTATATACCATTTAACTAGGCTGGGGTGTTATAACAACATACCAAAAAATCTAAATGTCAAATCTCACCGTTCAAGAGTTACACATGTCAACAACTTCTCTAGCCTCTACTGAAAACTATCACCCCAGCAGATCGGACTTTGTTCTACGGATGAGTCGATAGGTTACCTAGACTAAGAATCACAATCTATGATTCACACAAATATTTGTCCTGTGTCGGACTCGAACCCGAAACACGAGGGAGCCGTGGTATCTACCTTAACCACTGCACCATGAAAAAACGAAATTGAATTCAATTGTTCATAAACTGAAGCATATATTTCGATCCCTTAAATGTGTTATCATTACTGACGCGTCCGAACTGTACGTATTGCTTATAAAATAAACTGAACTAAATATGACTTACACCATCTAACTAAACATCAGGCAGCTGTATGGAAAGATAGGTATGTTTATTATGGTAAGTATTCGTGATGATATCTCGTAATAGCCCTTTGATGCTATATCTGTATGAGTATTGAAAGATACTTATGTAAACAAATCAATAACGCAATATATTTTGTAATCACTTTTTAGGGTTCCGTAGCCAAATGGCAAAAAACGGAACCCTTATAGATTCGTCATGTCTGTCTGTCTGTCCGTCCGTATGTCACAGCCACTTTTTTCCGAAACTATAAGAGCTGTATTGCTGAATCTTGGTAAGTAGGTGTATTCTGTGAACCGCATTAAGATTTTTACACAAAAATAGAAAAAGAACAATAATTATGGGGGGTCGCCATACATAAAACTGAAACTCAAAATTTTTTTTCATCGTAGCCCCTCCCCACATGTATATGTGGGGTGTCTATGGATAGGTCTTCAAAAATCATATGGAGGTTATAAACCCCCCCTGTAACTTCTAAAACAATAGAATGATAAAACGAAAAAAAATATATGATGAACATTACCATAGAAACTAACAACGAAAATTGGTTTGAATGAGATCTAGCAAGTAGTTTATTTTTAATACGTTATAAACCGCAATTTGCTTTCATTTAATCAACTGAAATACTTGCTGCTACGAACCCTTCATGTGCGAGTCCGACTCGCACTTGGCCGGTTTTTAATAATATATATGGGATAATTTATTAGGTGTTACTTAGTAGGGGCTGCGGTATCAGTAAGAGTAGTGTCCTCTACTGCTAATTTGTACCGTTTTTCGTACTTACCTATTAGGAATCTATCTACAACGGCTGAGTTGGCCTAGTGGTAGCGTGATCAACCGTAGTTATTGAGATTCTGGGTTCAAACCCCGGTTCGGGGCTAACAATGTTAACGAATTTTTCTGACGAGAAAACTCCTAGTAGCAACCAAGAGTCTGTAAAGTTGGCGCTGTTATACCTCAGGGAACACGTAAAGTTGTTGGTCCTGTGTTGGTGCCCCGTGATCTTCTCCCCAGTTAAGTCGGATGTCCTATATGATTATAAGAATGACTGCACCTGTAGGTATTTGCGAACACACTCCTGCACGACGTTCTTCGTCATTGACTAGTCTCCGATGAATTAATATTAGTAGCCGGGTTTCAGCCAGTAGCCCTATTTACTACTAATATAGCCATTAAAAACAACTTCAGAAGCCTAAAAAGTGGCCTGAACAATTCTAGCACTAGGATAACAATACAATTCTGATTCTTCAAGTCAAGCAAAATCTAGGTATACATTTCAATTTCCCTCAAGTATTTTTTGATCGAACTGAATTATTTGGAAAGCATTGTCAATATAATAAAATACCACCCTTATTGGTCATCTGAAATTTACCTCATCTTTTCCATTTCAAAACCAATTTATTCCCTACTCAAAGGTACTCAATGCTCCTTTGTTATTTTACGGAATTGATTCGTGTTTTATTCGATCTCGGATTCTTATCACATAACGAGGGTATTATCTACAATGGCTGGGCAGATGGGACGTCGGCACACTACCTCAGGGCCGTAACTTCGCCAGGGCAGTTTCATAATGCGCTTCCACACATTCGTTGAAACGGTAATGGGGTACGGACGGTAGTTTGAGTACTAGCCGGAAATGTATGGCCGATTTGGCTAGGTAAGATATTTTAACTACCGCTCAGTATGTGTACATTTGTAGAGTTTGTGAAGTACTTTTATCTTTATTTACTACTATAAAATAACTGCAAATGTAAGTAATTCTGAAATTTAGGTTTCTAACTAAAAACACATTTCGTTCAGGCTTTAATTTTGTTCAAACTAACCTGAGACTTGTGTACCTACTATGCCAAAAAACCGAATTTCAATTTAGTGAAAACTATGAATCGTATGTCTAAATACTCGAATATTCATAATATCGAATAGTTTTTAAATCGAACATTCGCTACTAGAAAAGTAGGTTAGGTTAGAACTGCGATCTAAAACAGATCAATCGTTTATTGCTAAAGGATACATTCTATTAAATGTTCGATGGTTAGTAACCATTCATTCAACCATTATGAGCGTTCGAGTATTTAGATATTCAATTTATAGTGGTCGATCAATTGATATTCGATTATTTGGCATTCCATTTTGCAAAGTACTGAGACATATTGTGAGGTTTATGGTTTGTTTGTTATTTTTATGTGCTTCCACACAGTAACCACTTAAACGATCATCATGACATTTAGTACACGGTGTCAGGGCTACAAAAAGGTCATAACAGTACCTTTAATCTAGAAAGAAGAACTCTTCCCGAGCAATACAAAAGTGAATACAATTAGGTATATAACAAAGTTTTACTTTTTGCTTTTACTTATTTGCCTACAACATCTAGCATGGGGATTGGTGTAAAAGTGTAAAGAGACATGATTTTACGCCACCCTGCTAGGTCATATGATGATAACTGTTACTTTAGCCCTTGGAGATTTTACATCACCGGTGGCACCACTTACACGTCGCCGACCATTTTTAAAAAGAGAACTCTCGCACTGTAATTATATATCCTTGTTTTATGGGCCACAAAAATTCTGCCGTACATATGCAAAAAGGCGTAATGTAGTGAAATTTGCCACAGTTAATACTACTCTGTAAAAACGTAATAAAGTGACTATTACCTTGATACATGAATTTCTGAAACGGCATTTAAGTGATGGGACGGCAGAATAGCAGTCCTGCCCTGTCCGAAATTCGAGGGCGCCGTGGTAGTAACAAGGCGACAGAAGAGAAGTCAGGTGCAATCCCAAGTTCACGAGTTCAGCCAGTGACACAACCACTTTGCTATACCCGGCCTGTTACTGAGAATATCTGCACACAAAAACCCTTATAAAACTTTTTGCTGCGACCTTTTTGGTACTATGGCGATCTGCAGTCCAGATGCCTTCGGGATCTTATGGATATTCAGAAAAAAAACGTCGATTTAAACTTGAGATTATATTCTGTTCACTTTTATTATAGCTCATACAATAGCTATGTGAAGCTTAACGGGTTCTGTCGTAGACTGAATGCCAAAAAGAATTTGTTTTGCGTTTGAATTATTTCCAAACGATATTTTTTAATATTTATTTTTACCTTAATATAGACAGAACCATTGACAATATGTAGTAAAAATATTACACTTAAACTAGATAATTAAATATAATCTCTTGACAATAACTTGATACGAGCTAGCTAAATATCATTGCTATAATAAAATAATTTTTATAAATGTTTTCATACAATGTGTACCTAAATATCTATGTAACTAGAAATAATAATGTATACAACAATATTACTACAAACATGTTCTGACTATTTACAAGCGCTTTTTTAAAGTCTACGTGAATAAAAACCTTTTTTATTTTATTTAAAAAAAAACCGTTTTCTTGGAAGAACGAAGGTGTACAACCAAGAAAATCGTCACAGTACCTAGATTCTCGGTATTGCTGTTACTGGTACTTGCACAATTCAAAAAATACCTCAAGCAACTAAAATATTTGAAAACTGCATTGAAAGCTACCTATATAACCACTTAAACCAAGCTAATACAAAAATCTCTTTCTCAATTTCGCTTGGCAAATACCTACTTTAAAGCTATCTCCTCTCTAGATTACATATTCTTTATTAAGTAGGAAAATACGAATTTTTCTCACGTATCCCAAACTTAGGACAAGTAACAAATGAGACGGGGAAAAATCGTCGAAATATGTGAGCCGAGTTGATTTTCCCCGAGAGCTTTCTTTCCGTGTCCCTTTATTTCCTCCATACTTTGTAACACATGTATGATACTTTGTATTAATGCGAACGATTTATCCTCTTTGAAATGTCATCTAAAATAAAATATAGATGTTTGGAAAAGGGTTTTACCGAATTTTGATGATGTCGTTTCTAGGGATAAGCATTTTTCTCCCGATTTATGAGCATAGGATTGTTTGTATCTGAAGATAAGTATAAAGAAAAAAAGATCAGATTTGTGTGTTTGTTTGTTATGGATAAACTCAAAAATTCATCTGTAGAAATTTACATCGTCAGCGAGAAACATGAGCATTTAATTTTTTTTTAATACATAAAATACCAATTTATCTTTCTATCTATCTACTGGTGCTAAGTTGGGGCGAATCAGTGGTATCTGATACATATTTTTATATTACCGTAGTGGCTTTTAATTATTTCGAAATAAAGGTTGAATGCAATGCCCATAATCTGGATTAGGTCCAAAAACGTGATGACTGATGCTGTGGTTCCAGCATTACTGTTAGGTAGTGCTTGAGTTCTTACTCAACTGGGGAAGTCATCAACATAATGACAGCCGAATGACGGCCATTGCTGGACAAAGGCCTCCCCAAAAGCGAAGATCGCAGTATGATAGCTATAGTAGACAGCCTCTGACTGCTGACCGTTCTCTGATCGATAATCCCTTAGGACGACTTCTGCGCCCCCTACTGGATTAGGTGGGGTGGCGATATTCTATGCCGTCAGCCACACAGCCAAGACCTACATCTTATAAAATACGCAGCAAGTAAAAGCATTAACTTTATTTTTTTTTCATCCCGAGTGTGCAAGGTAAAGACTACCTATACTATGGAGGGAAAAAGTGTGGGCTGCAGTCTTTCTCTGTGAATTATGACCATCATATTGCGATCGCCAACTCGTTTGCTAAGTATGGTGATATCCTTCCATTTTTGAGGAAGGCTCTCGGCTAGCAGTGGATGTCATTGTATGACATGATAGCTGAATTATTAGAGGACTTATTCATATGAATAAGTCTATGCAGCGACGTGGGTGAAGATAGTATAATATTATACTATCTTCAACTAGCACGACGCTGCCAACATGCACTAAATATTTTTATACTGTACTTATATTTATTTTAGCACAGAGCTGAGCAGTAAGATTTTATTGCTGAAAGAAAAGATAATATAAACTAATATAAGCTTCTTCAATAATCAAACTATCCAATCTACAAAACACGTTCGCATCTATTCTGTACTGTTATATGTTAAGAAATAGACAGACAGATGCGCCATGCAACTTTATGATATAACTAGTTCATAGTTACGGAAAATAAATCAATTACTTGGTTCTAAATATATATCCAGACGGTCACAGGATAGCCTGCAACTTATCAATTTCAGAGGAAATTGATAGGTCGGTTTAATATACCCTTGGGTTGTATCAATTTGCTGGTAGCTCAAGAAACGGAACTGACTGTCCCTGGGGCTTTCAACCGTATTTATGGGACTCTGGTGACTTTAATCCAGCTCTGTTTGTAATCAGAATTTATAGTTACAACTCTACTTTACTGTGGTGTGTTTTGTCTCTTATTGATTGAGGTAAGAACTTTGAATATAAATCGGAATAATTTATACTGTTTTCTTTTGGTAGGATAGTTGTTCTTGTTTCTATAAGTACTATTTATTTTGAAGTTAGATAAAATTAAGCATAGCATTTTTTGGCTTATTAGAAAGACATCTATTTCGAACAAAATGACCTCCACGAGGTTAGACGTGGTTAAATAATTTATGATACCTACTATATGCATTAAGTTAGGGTAAAAGCATCAACCATGTTTCATAATCTTATCTGGATTTTTATGGCTGACAAACAACCATTCTTGTGAAAATATCAAAACATAAAATTTTAAAATTAGATTTACGTTTTACTTTGTTAAGAATTATATAAAACTAGAATTTAATAGCTTAGGAAGGGGGTTTCAATATGCAATCCTTCATTCAACTGTGAAAATATCAAGCGACCATATTTCTACAAAAACAAAGGCGATAGATAACACCTACATTCTCCGAAAGGGTGTCAGTAAGGAAATCTTATATTTGATCTGCCAGTGTATAACGTACGCAGCTTAACATCGAGCACCTACCTCGGATTGGTAGAGGGTGAAGGTTCGAGACCCGCCGGAGACTAAATCTATGATTTCCCATTTTAGAAATTATATTTACGTATTGCATTGCAAATAGTGCTTCAAAATTTTTTTTTAAAGCTAATTTAAAGATTAAAAATGTGTAGCTATTAGCTGCTCAGTAATCTATAGTCATCATTTAACGTATTGGTTTTCATAATAATGATTTACAAGCATAATGTAAACACATTATGCTTGTAAATCATTATTCCGAAAAATCTTTACCGAGATTTCTAACCTAAAGAGGCCTTGTTTATGTAGTCTGTATTTCTGAGCGTACTTCGCTCGGACTGAGCCTCATAATTAGTTGCGTATAACAAACAACTTCAGTTAACTAGGTAGAAAAGAAAAACAAATTAAAGATTACAGATCCCGCTCGACTTAGCCGACCCTGTCAGGATGCTCTACATTACCTACTTTGCAAGCTTCCTTCTTGTCCTTAAGTACATACTAGGTGTGCCCCACAGTTTTACCCGCGTTAAACTTTATAAATTATAGCGTATGTGTTAATTCAGGGGATCATCTAACTCCATACCAAATTTTATTAAAATCGCTGCAGCCGTTTAGACTTGAAGAAGTAACAAATATACACTCTCACAGTCACACACTTACAAACTTTCGCCTTTATAATATTAGTGTGATTACAGAAGATGAAAGTGGTTTCAATTCTTTATTGTACTTTGTGCTCAAAATTTTAAAAAACAACAGCTTCAGACAACTAAGTGAAAAAAAAAATTAGATCTGCAAGACACACAATACAGATCCTGCTGGCCTAAGCCAAGCATGTCAGGATGAAGAAAGTAGAGGCATAATTTACATTTATAAATTTGTGCATGCTTCTTTGCGTTCGCAATTTGTAATATAGTACTGACGCTAGCACATCAAGCTACCCCAGTCTGTCAAATTTCTCCAATTGAAAGTGAAGCTTATGCTTTTGTGATTTAGTTGAAAATCTATAAAAGAAATTTGACAGATTGAGGTAGCTGGAGGTGCTGGCGTCTGTACATAAAAGTGATGTCAATTCTATATACAAAGTGTAACATAAATAATAGACTTAATTTAATGAGCAAAGTTTGTTTATGAAACTGAACAATGTATAGCACATAAACGTGAAAAACATACAAAAAATATATTACCTCCCCATACAAGAATAACGTTCACCTCATGCATTTTGTACGGGGGTGCAAAATTTTTCAGAAACTGTGTTTAAAAAGATCTATTTGTGGGTAGATGGTGCTATTCAAGTTACGTCCAGTATTTACGTTAAGCAATATATAATTATTTGTACTCTAAATTTTATTATAATATAAATCAGATTACGGTTGTGTATTTGAGATTAGTGCCTAATAGATACTTTATCACTTTAACACGTCTGTATATATAATTACTCAAAAAAAAATTATACTAAATATACTACTGGTCTCGTATATAGGTCGAAACAGTGTGTTGTAAAATTAATTATTAAAAAGACCTTTATGCTTAATGTATTCCTCGTTGTAAAATTATGTGAAAAGTGCTTATTTATTTATTTATTGTTTGGAAAACCAACAGCTATACATAAAAAATATTACTGCCATAATAGGAAACATAAAGCCAATTACAGGTTTTCACGGATAGCGACTGATACACACATACAATGCTTCCGATTTTACTCTTAAACAGAGTAGCTGAAGACATATTATTATCTTAAAAGTTATTGGAAAAAATTAAGGTTCAGTTGCCTGCGTGCCACCTCGCCCTTGGTATTAAATGGGTCAAAATCAAACTTTTTACATAATTTATTAAAATCCTTGCTCGCTCGTACTATATATGAATTTTGCCTATAATTAGTCGACGACAATGGAATAGATATAGGTGTATTAAATCTAGACGATCTTTGGGGAACGTTAAAGTGCAGTTTCTGTAAAATATGGGGACAGTCAATCTCATTAGATAACAGCTTTAATAAAAACGTGCAATCAGCCAAACGCCTTCGATTTATTAGAGGTTGAATGTGGAACTTCTTACATAGGTCTAAGTAATTCGTAGAACTGTAAGGGATTTTGAGACGATAACAAAGGAACTTCATAAAACGTTTTTGAATATTTTCAAGGCGATCAATATATTTATTGTAACAGGGATTCCATATTTGTGAGGCATATTCCAGATGACTTCTTACGAAAGTGCAATAAAGTATTTTAAATGTTTTAGCTTTTTTAAAGCACCTAGATATCCTCATTACAAATCCCAATGCTCTTGATGCTTTTATACAAACCAAATAATCAGTACTTCATCCTATCAGCCGAAAGACGTCCACTTCTGGACAAAGGCCTCAAAACCTTGCCCTCAAATGATGGACACGATCAGTACTTACCTACACTTAAACTGTAACACGTCTAAATATTACCCATAATAGTTCTAAGTTTAAATGACGTGATTACCGCGGTCCCAGAATTATTAGGCTCGGCAAATTGCGCCAATAAATTCTCACGTCCTTATCCGTTCATTGCCTTTGGCATACCATAACTTTCGGTAATTAAGGAAGTTTTTTGTCAGTTTGAAACTCGTAATCAATCTCAAAGTAGTTCAATGGAACGGCATTAGTCACGCTAATAACGCTGTATTTTCTTCAGAAACTCAATTTTTGGATCATTTCGAATTTGCTAAGGAGTATTAAAAACTGAATACCCATATTTAACGATATCAAATTAACATATAAGACGCGGGTTTGTCAGTATGACGAAAAGGAAATTTTAATATATTTTTATGAACGCCATTTTCGCACAAAACGTGAATGATTAATGACCGACCCTTCACCCGAGATCCGTTTCCTCCCGAGCTAATTTCAGAAAGTTTTCGCTGAAACGCTTCTTTTTTTATTAATTAAGCCGTCTGCTTTATATAAAACTCGGTAATATCTAAGTAATATTTCCAAATTATTCTAATTAACCGTGTAAATGGCGAGTCTTGGAAATCTTAATTTCAGATAAGCGCATTCCATTACCCAAAAGTGAAAAAGAAAAGTTTTTATCTCGGATTCGTATTTTCTTTTCTTAGTTAAAGCAAGTATTCTCTTAGTTTACATTTGCAGGAGCTCTCGCAACTAGAGTAATACGAATTAAGATGCACTCACACAAATTAAAAATAATGTCGAAAGGCCGCAAATTTTGAATTATTACTACTAAGTCGACCCTTCCTTCTCGCCGATGAGCTCTGGCAAATTTTCTCAAACTCTTAACCACCACATTTACTTAACTAAGCTTTGCTTATATTTTTTTATGCTTTCGCATGCCACCCGCAAAAGGACTCGCACTGACTAAACCTACCTACCTGATGGGGGGAACCCCGGGAATTATTGCTCCGGTGCCCCCCTTCGGCGCCATGTCCCAGATAGTTGGGACACGTACCCTGGGAAGGCTCTGGATAGTCCTCCCTATTTGCCGATTCCTACCAGTCCAGCACAGCGACTGCGCCACAAACAGATCGCTGCGTTCCCGGAGCTCCTAGCAATTGACAGCAGTAGAGGACACTATCTGATTGCCTCCTTTTGGAGCACGACTGTCTCACAAAAGGAGACCATCGCGTCCTAATTAGAAGAGTCACTCGCCAGCATCGCCCCTACGATTGCCGGCGGGGACAGATCCCGTCCAATCACTGCAACCAAGACTCGCCTTTCGGCCTCCCTAGCTGGGCAAAGCCTTACTAATACTAACTAAGCATTTAAATTAATTATTATAATAATATTTTTTTATCAGCTGCGCGAATGACGCGAAATGTTGCTACCGTTTAATGCTACGCAAGATTCATATGTAGGGCCGCTAGAGGTGGACGCGGTAGCATTTGACCCCCGAAATATAACTATAATAATCTAACAATCAGTGTAGCATCCTTGTCTCTCTAACCCCTGATCTGTGATACCGTGCTAGTAGTGCGTGCCAGTGTTCACGCCTTATTTGTTGCGTTGCCATAACCCCTTTGTATGTAAGAATCCGTCTTTTGACTTCAGCGGCCATCTGAGCTGAGGCCCGAACCCTAAAAGGGTGAAGTTGATGCCTCTTGCGTTCTTCAACTACTAGGTGTC
The DNA here is from genome assembly GCA_951640165.1 of Pseudoips prasinana. Lineage (NCBI taxonomy): Eukaryota > Metazoa > Arthropoda > Insecta > Lepidoptera > Nolidae > Pseudoips > Pseudoips prasinana. The sequence goes on from OX621245.1 coordinate 20,775,143, forward strand.
TTTAATTTGATAATATAGTAGTCAATTTAAAAAGATGTAGCAGCAAAATAACTTGTGTTATAATACAAACAATAAATATAAGGTTTCTGATCATTTTATGTGAAAACTGTATGGACGGATGAGACCTAAAATCTAGTTTCTTTAATATTGTTTACTGACTTTATTTCTGCTTTGTTAGCTCGACTGGTACAAGTATATATTTAATTAATAATACGTCTACACTAAATTGAACACGGGTGATAGAATACACAAAAAGCTATCCAGGGTGCAGAAAAAACCCGAATCACGATGACGCCGTGATATTAACGAGGAGACTAACTTGAAACCACTACAGCACTACGCAACATCGATAACTTAACACACAGTAAATTTCTAAATTCCTAAGCTCAGACACCTGTCTACAATTTACTAGTTGTTCGACTATAAATACGAAACGGTACTTCATTCAGACAACTCCTACAACCTAAAATATCAGAATAACATAAATACTTCACCTGTAAAGTATTTACTCAAATAGCTTTAGTTAGTTTAATTTAGGCACAAACTCATTGCTATTCCAAGCCATTCGTATATCGCAATCACGTACAATTACTGTAGCGTTCGTTATCGAAACTAAATCATGTACTTGTCGCCCTATAGACTTATACCGCCAGATTCGTACACAAAATTCAATACAACCCCATACAACCCATACATAAATTGGTGAACGCAATGTAATATATGGCATATCCGATTTATTTCCTACTGAAATCGAATCTAAAATCAAATTGGATTTTGAATTATGGCGACAGACAAACAGCGATTTAATTATTTTGTTGAGGAGTAGGTATATGAACAAGAATAGTTGTTTTAGTAAACATTTTAGGTACTGGGTGGTTTGGCTATCAATGTTAGGGTGTAGCTACGTTTAGGTATCCTTCTGCCAATTATAATGCCAGATACGCTTTTTATTTCTATTGGGTCTAGAAAGAGTGCCACAATGATGTATTATTTTTAAAAATAGTAATAAAATTCACTTTATTGTAAAGAAATAATAAATAAATAAAAAAGGTTTTTATTCACGTAGACTTTAAAAAAGCGCTTCTAAATAGTCCGAACATGTTTGTAGTAAAATAGTTGTATACATTATTATTTCTAATAACATAGGTATTATGTACTGTGTCTTAATGCATTCGACGATTTCTTCCTGGCAAACTGCGCATAGATAGGAACTCAATTTAACTAATGCCGGTTACTATGCAACAAAGCATTGTATACCAAAATAAAGGACACTAGATTCTAAAATTATGTTAACAAACATATTTTAACACATACATATATGTAATAAGACACTAGCAGGATTTCCACCAATACCAATGCTCAACTACGGAAAATATAGTTGGGTCTTTTTTAATCAATTTTGGTTGTACTTTTCTATATTATTGTTTGCATCGACGTATGAGGAAGTTAGTACATATTTTTAACTTAACGAATTGTCTTTGCAAGTTCTTAATGCAACCAATCAATTAAAATTTCAATGACATTATATCTACCGACGTATTTACCTTCAATGACATAATTTACCTACAAAACGTCGTATGTCACTTGAAGACGTTAGTCTTCAAGTGATAGTAAAGTATTAAGATTGATAAATGTTATTATAGCCGATATAATAATAATATAGCCTCTTACCGCCCAAACACTAAATTCTCATAACAGAATTAATATTTCTTACACCCGAAACTGCCGCTGGCGAATTGATAAATGAGCTGTTTATCAAACATCTTCCGAGTAATCACATTGAGATCTGTGCATAATGGGTACTGCTGCCGACCAGCTGCCGTTTTGCCGTGAAATCATCTAAATTGTATCCCACGGGCACAAATCTCATCTCATTTTGTACCCGATATTTCGAATTTCAATAAGGTAAAACGCATTTATGCTTAGACTTTGCATAATTGAATAATATCCTTTGTCCAAGTTTTAATCTAGTTAATAGAGTTTTATAGTGTTGAATGCCACGTTGGTAGAGAGATACTATATTTCGGTTTTTTTTTACTGCTGACAGTATGGTCCTGGGCCATACCCAGAAAAGTTTATCCGATTTCTATAAGGAAATTTCTAAGCCGATGCCGGAGTAAAGCAAATGGCAATATTACATTGGCACGTAAAGCCTTAGCCTCTCTGGTCGTGTCGGGTAGCCCACCCCTAAGGATTATTAGTCAACATTCAGGCCGCCCTGGACGAAATGATTTAACAGTGAAGTTGAATCATTTTGGATGGTTGAATTTTTCTTCTTTAATAACACATTTTACAGGTACTATATTCTTTTCTAAAATTTGACAGAATGTGACTTGCCCTGGACATTATCTAATAACTTTCGCGTGGTAGTTAAAGCGCAAACTGTAACGAAATTAACAGCCTATTGGACAAATAATATTGAAAAATTATGGTACCAATCTCTTGTTCACCGCACACAACATTTCCAAGAAAGTTATTATAAGCATTGCGGCACATTATTAAGGCTCTCGTTTACCATATGAGATCCTAAATATCACAATGAAAGGCTAATACGTATGTTCAAAGAAAAACACCAGATGCTCTTCGAGAACGATTAGATTTAATGGTAGAGCTTTGATTTCGCACGCCATGTTCCCCAAGAAAGTTTTTTAAATAAATATCCTACACCTTAAATATTTAACTTTTTAACTTTTATTTTTGACGGGCCTGTTGACGTGGTTGGCAAATTCTTGCTTTTCACGCCGGAGGTCGTGGGTTCGATTCCCACCCAGGACAGATATTTGTGTGCATGAACATGTCTGTTTCTCCTGGGTCTGGGTGTAATTATCTATGTGAGTATGTATTTATGAAAAAAAGTATGTAGTATAACTGATATAACTATCTTATCTTATCTTATTTGGAGTGTACTTGTGTACAGCACTTCGACCCTTCAGGATCTTTTGTACTATCCCCCACTGGTTTTATTCTATCCCTAGAGCCCTGGATGAAGTTATTAACTGACATTATCAGTTATTTAGTTTGTATAGTAGACACAAGCTCAGCTTAGTTTGGGATCAGATGGCCGTGTGTAAATAATGACCCAGGTCCTATATTATTATTTTGTTTAAAGTTGTATATTAATATAGTTTATTGTATCATAATTTATTTACTAAATAAGGTTGAAACACCTCTTTAACTCAAAGGTATGTTTTACAGATGGTTGGTCCATAAGTTTATCAAGAACTTGTGTTAATATTGTATTACAAAATATCAGAAAATTACATTCACAAATCATTCATGATGCGTGCATCATTCGTAGCTTAACGCCGAGCGCCTACCCCGGATTGGTAGATGAAGTTGGTTGGAGAGTTATTTTTCATTACATTTGCCTTCGATCAATAATTATTGATCGAAGACATTTGCAGTTAGCCTAGGAGGCGAAATAGGGCTCAATCTATCTGGGAAATAAGACTAAATATATACATATAATAAAATCGTAGGAAAGTCAAAACTGTACATTAAATATTTTTGAAAAAGGATACTTGGGGCATGGTATTCAATCGATTTCGAAGCCAAAAATATAGTTTTTAGAATTTTTGTCTGTGTGTCTGCTTGTCTGTATGTATGTCCGGGCTAAGCTCAAAAAGTAATGCATGGATTTACTTAAAATTTTACATGACTATTACTATGAGGTTGGGTCAACATATAGACTACATATTATCACGCTATCACCTACGGGGGAGGAGCTGTGATAATTTATAAAATTTAACGCGGGTAAAACCGCGGGGCACAGCTAGTAAACTAAGTAAATTGCATCAGAGGACACTCCTTTTCTCAACTCGGGGTGGGTACTGACGTGTAGATGCATGAGAGGGTATTTCCAACCAACCAACATTGATTTGGTTGAGTCGTGGTGATTACGAACCAGAAAATGCAGCTTGGACAAGATGGACCGTTGATCTTATGAGGGTCGCTGAATGCGGATAGCGCGAAATCGGCAATTGTGCAGATCTTTACGAGAGACCATTGTACAGCAGTAGGCGTATTTCGGCTGATATATTGTTGATTGATTTAATTGGAATACATAAAATGATCCCTATCTTCATTGCATATACTGTTCAAACCTTACAATTGCAACTTTTCCTGAAGAAAATGAGCCTAGGTTTCAGCAGCAAGCATTATTATTTTTCTTTCTTCCATTGCATTTGTAATATTCGTTGAAAGGTAAATAATAGCTAGTTATGGCAGTGGCGACGGACGGGATCGGCCGAGGAAATAAGTACCATTCTTCAACGGGCTCGCAGATTGGCGTCTTGAGTTTTCATTTTCTTATTACGTATTGAATATTACAAATGACTTGGTATGGTTATTTTTTAAAGGAATTGGTGTTTTCCTTCTGTTTTGGTCGTTTTACAAATGCCATGGTATGGTATTGTAATTTCGACTCTTTAGTCAAAATGCTTGTATAATATACCTACGTCTTATAATAATCTGTGCAGTCGTTCAAACCCATTACAATTCTATTTCTAGCCGTAGTCGCAAGTTGCAAAGAGTCGCTTGTTAAGTATTTTGTGATCGAAGTAATCTAATAATAATATCACTTCTGTCTTCCAATAAACAAAGTTATTTAATTTCACACATTTTAATAAGTCTTCGGGGTGAATCGCCGGTAACTCCAATGATAAAAATAAAAATAATGACGCAAACTTTCGACGGTAATCAACATCTAAAATTTTACAGCTGCACTTAAAATTCAGTACTAAACCCGGGTTAAAAACTAAACTTTCTTTGAGTAGAAATCGTAAAGCTTTTGCACACAGGTGCAGCCATCGTACGTGTCGCTTTGACAGAATTGGAAATGTTGATATCGCCATAAAACGTCTAGACATAAAAAAAACCTAACGGTTTTTCGTAAAGGTCCTTCAAGTTGGGGTACGAGTATCTCCGTCGATATCGATCGTAATAGACGATTTGCTTTTGAAAAAAGGCACTAGAGAGCGTAAAATAAAAAAGCTAGGGAACTCGATAAGACCACTGTAAGCCCTCGTTATCTTGGGTCATAAATTACCCCGACACCCTTGGGGGCGCAGGTAGGTGCCTCCCGAGTAGGATCCTTCGAAACGCTATGAGGATTCCGGGAAATGAAGTGACTACGTGATCCAATTGCGATTTAAGGTGCATTCGATTTATGTGTGTTTTTAGTAGACACGCGACGTATGTCTTCAGAATTATGAAGGGTGATTGTTTGTGCGAAGGCGCTGATAGAACGGGAAATTGTCAGGCGAATCATTTGCCCGCAAATGTATCTTACTTAGACTCCATGTCACATATGTATATGAGTGAACGCAACACAAATAATGACAAATGCTATTAATATGCCATTAAACTCGGTAGTAACTGCGTTGTCCTTAGACTTTAAAAAGGTCTTCGAATTTAGTAACGAATTACATTCTTAAAAGAATTATTTATGTTTAATTCTTTGTGAAAGGAACCAATTATAAAAAGATTTTTATTTGTTTTTTTGAATATATGTATAATTTTTGTATGTGTATGTAATTTTCAGTTAGCTATGAAAGCCTTCTAGTTTCGCTGTTTCATCAGAAAATTAAGAAAAATAAAAATGAGAGATTATACGATCGGTTTTAGGGGACGTTTTGTTGTGGTCTGCGGGTAGTATTTTATCGATACCTACAAATTTAAACTAAGGTGTATGGAAGACAATAGTGAAGAGGAGGCATTATAATTTCTAATAAGGACATTGATTAGATATTATTCGATTCCTTAAATGGCAGGTTGATATCAATGATATATGGCCTGATTATACCAGCGAGTATCAAGAACAAACTTATTTATTAAACTCTTCTAAATCAAGTATTTAAAATGACTTCTACTAATACGATTCAACTATATACAATGCAGTAAATTCAATGCAGTAAAATTTTAGTACCCATGTAATAAGGTATGGTATATTAGAAATGTAAATACCATATACTTAGAACTTCAATTTACAATTTTCCTACTTATAGGGAACTTAGAAATACAGCACGCCGACTTCTTCACGGACATACTTTAACAACTAGCTGCTGTAAATTATAAGTAGTAGTGTTAGTTAAACGCTTACCAAATTTATTTCTGAGAGTTATAAGCTAAGAGGAAAATATCAGTGATCAGTGGTCAGAGTTGAATAATATAATAAAAACGTTAGTCTCCATTTCGACAACAGAACAGGCACAAGATCACTCACATTAGCTGAAATGTGTTTACCCAAAAATCGTAAGTCAAATACAGTGAGTAGTCTTGATGTATAAAGGGCTGAGTTTGTGCAAAACACATTTTTCAATTTATAAAAAAATTGGCAACATTAATTATTAAAAATGTAAACAATTGAAATGTTGATGATTTCAGTTATTTTTTTAAAACTTACGAAGTATACAAATTGTCACCTAATTCGTGAGTTTTGGTTTTAAGCTTAACAAAACCTTATGCATATCTTTTCTATTGCTTACATTTTATTGACGTATATGTTGACGATAGAAAAAGTAAAATCGGTTTACTTTCCTATCCAATGCCAGTTATCATATAAATCAACTAGCTTGTGTTATGAATAAATGAAAAAACAAAGCTATTGTCTGTATTATCTTTACATTCTGTTTCTATTGTGTTACTAAAATTGGCTAAACTAAACTAATTTTTCACAGCACCACACAATGTGCGGAAGCGGGGTAAGTTTTAAAGTTAGACAATAAATCCCCGAGTTCCGACGTCAGACTACGACCGCATCTGACAGACTAATACATATCGATACAATATTGGTGGAAACAGAAACACTTTCTATTGCTAACATCACTCAACAGAATCATACATCTTTATGTTCATTAATATAGAGTACATTTTCCAACGGCAACAGGCCCGTTTTACTCCAAGTGTAAGTTAGTTTAGTTTGAGTTTTGACAAATATCTCCAGGTGACAGGCGTGCGGTTTCCAGCACGGATGCGTTTGACATATTGCTACGATACTGGGTTTTGTACACATACGGGCATCATAAATTACAGATATTATTGTAGGAAAACCGAATAGATACTGAGATAGAAAAAATATGGTTGCGAGTGTATTTTGTTAAGATAAACTGGTTTTATCGGAGGTAAGATACTTTATATATATAATACAAACATTTGATATACGACATATTAATAGCTGATTGTATTCAAACGGTATTAAGTGGCTTAAAACGTATTGTTTTGTAAACGTATTCGTTATAGTACACAGAAGGAAGCTGCTGCCCATCCTCTGGTAAATATTTCCTCGGGTCGACTTCTACGTCCCCCACGGGATGAGATGGGGTGATGATATTCTGATATTCGCCGCTGTCACCACCCAGCAGTTAGGAACTGCCTAATTAGTGGCAAATTTGTAAACTAGTGAGATATTATTAAGAATAAATGGCATTTTTATTTAGACTAATTCAAAATTTTTATTGTCTATCATATGATGGAAATAATACCTTATGTAGGTGCAGACTGATTATTAACAATTATTCATATTAACACTTTTTCATATTCCTTTCGTTATAAAATTCAGCGATAGCACTTAAAAATCACAGCGCTACCGAAAAGGCACAAATTGATTAAAAATTGCTTTCACGCGACTGTCTCCGCTTCCGTCAATTTATCCTATCATTAACATTAATAAGCCAATTACTGAAATGAGTGAAGCAAAAATGCAGTGCCTTTTATTTCCCCCGTCGCGTCGGGGGGGACACCATTTATTTTTACACGTCTAATGAGAACTGACAATCGTTTCAAACCATGTCTGGCATCGATCCATTTGCGCATTTAAACTCAAAGGAATTGCATCCTAGGGAGATATGAATTTAAAAAGGAAAATCAAAAGCTTATTCGTAAGCTTTATTCAATTTGGGATCTGAGACAAACCTTTTAGTTGATTAAAATTGCTAGTATCGATCGCTTTTTGTAATTAAACTTAAAGGACCTAAATTATATGAAGTTATGAAGGAAAATAATTAAATTCGATGATAATTGCTATTAATTTAGATCTGACATAAGCCTTTTGAGTTTAGTCGGGTTCTGACACGATTTCTGATTATAAGAGTCTAAAGTACAGACGCCAGCACATCAAGCTACCCCAATCTGTAAAATTTTCCCAATTTAAAGTGAATCTTATGCGTCTGTACTTTTACAGAGACTAAACTATAGTAGTCTTCCATAGATTTTATATCTACAATACTTTAAAAGGATGCATTTGTTTGCCGTCGTTTTTGTTAATAATTGTTCTATATATACCGTACATACATTATGTCTTCGTATTGAACTTTTATACTAACGTGTTTGGTTCAAAGGATATCCGTAGAAATCAAAATAATGAAATAAATAATAGATTATCTAGACTTTAAGGAATAATAATAATAATATCCTGGGACATTATTATATATTCACACACGACCATATGATCGCAAATTGCACAGCTTTTGTAAATACATACTTATATAGATAATTACACCCTGACTCACGATGAACAAATATTATGTTCATGCACACAAATATCTGTTCTGGGTGGGAAACGAACCCACAACCTGCGGCGTGATACGCAAGTATCTACCAAACACGCCAACCAGCCCGTCAGTATTATTGACTTTAGCTCAATATATATGTATATACGAGTATATATAAAGTAAGCACAGTGGAGATAAAGCCGTGTCGATCGAAAGCTAAGCTTCAGTGAACATCTACGGTACGTTCGTCACCGTGTCGTATTTGCTCTTAGCCGATTATACTGCCTCCTGAATGCAAGCAGTAAAATGTCCCTTGCCAACAAGGTGAGAATTTACAAGACTTGCATTCGACCCATGATGACCTATGCGAGTCCGGTCTTCGCCCACGCCAAAGATAGGTTCATCCATCTCACCCAAGTAGTCCAGAATAGATTCATGCGACGAGCCGCGAGCGCACCATGGTTCGTCCGAAATAAAAGCCTCCATGCCGACCTCCAATTGCCTACCATCAAGCATTGGATGAAGCAAACGTCCAAACGGTACTTTGACTCTGCCACTCACCATCCAAGTCCTTTGGTGGTACAGGCGGTCAATTACACCCCTCTCCGACTCTCAATTAAGCACCGTCGTCCCAGGCACGTCTTAGACGATCCGGACGACGAGATCACTGTTCACTTATCTCAATCAGATCAAGTCAATCAGAGACTCTCGCAACACTGCACACCAACCGATACTTCGTACTCGCCGGACAAGAGTACGACCGCGAACTCGTCGCGACCATCAGCGTCCTCCATAACCCTTAGTTTGCATTCAATTCGATGAAATGCCCTCTCCGGACCTAACCCGGAAGAGCGGCCCGCTTCGCGTATTAACGTAGAGCGAAAGTTGCACAAAACATCCCTTAAACGATACGCCCTCTTGCATCTCCCCGCCAGTAACCGCCCAGAGTCGAGGTTCGAATCCCAAAGGGGGTGCCCTCCGGCGCGGGTCCTTAGTTTGTAGTTTTGATTTGCTAGACGGTTAGAGCCCACGCTCACCTCTATAGTCCGGTGAAGCAGTGGAAGCCGTCAGGCTAACTGCATTAGTCATGTTAAAAAAATAAAGCCGTGTTTTACTTCTTTGGATGAGAATTTTACTAACCGACTCGATTAAGGAAACTACTATCATCTTAAGTGTGAAGTTCATCATGTCAGCCTAACGGCCACAGCTAGACAAAGGTCTCCCCAAAATATTTTCACAATGTAATTATTGTGTCCATAGTTTGGAGAGATAGGTATGCCATAATCGCCACGCTTGGCTTACGTGTTGGCGATCGCAGTATGATGGTAATAATAGTATACAGAGAGATGCTGCTGACTGTTCTCTAGGAGATATACCTCGGGGCGACTACTACGCCTCCCATGGGATGAAATGGGAAGGCGATATTAGAATATCGGCGTAGTAGGCATAGATTCCGTCAGCCACACAGCGTAGAAGTTACGTACGGCTGATGTCCAAGTTGCATATCTAATTTTGACTGAGAATCGATCCCCTAGATTGCTTAATTAAAAAACCTTGAAACGTTGTTCAATATCTAAAGAAAGTGTATTTGCTACAAACAACAAAACGAACTATGAGAAGGTCGAAATTGTAAACAACTATAGCCACTGCCAAGGTCTACAAATTAAATTACAAACTTTGTACGACGCTTGCCAGGTTCAGCTTTGGCCAGACAAAACAAATGTACAGACGCCAGCACATCAAGCTACCCCAATCTGTCAAATTTCCCCATCCGAAAGTGAACCTTATGCTGAAATGATAATGTTGAAAATCTGTAAAAGAAATTGGACAGATTGGGGTAGCTGAATCTGCTGGCTCCTGTACCAAGTTACACATACATATGCCCGTAATGGCCAAATGAGAATAACTCACTTTAGTAAAAATATTACCCAAAATGTTGGAGGAAAATTGGGGTAATAATTTGTCAAACTGATTGCCCACGTAGCCAATGTGTGACACAGGTCGGAAATAATACGTATAATTGGATTACGCCGCTGATCAAATTAGGAATTTCTTGTATTTTCCGCTTCCCTGGGAATGTGACAAATCCAATCTTGGGGGGCATTGGTTGAATCAATGACGTACGCAATTAGATCAACCCACGTACGTACAAGTAAATTATTGAGAAACAGATACTTGTAAGCTAGCATATTATCAATTCTAATGTAAATTTTGTTGTCATTAGTGCTCTACTAGATAAGGCTCTACGTCGTAGCGGTGTGACCGTATGCCTTAGTGCTCTGCCAGGTTTTTGTGCCATGAAGATCACATGTCCAATCACACACCGAACAAATAATTGTATTATAACGAAATAATTAATTCCGGGTGTGGTAAATTGAGGCACTATTTTCTTGGTCACAGAAAATTGATCTTTGGGCTCGGTTGTCATCTAAACATTTTTAGTGATCGTTATGCCAGTCGGCAAGTAATATTCGGCTTTATATAATTTGACTTCTGATTGAACCATCCAATGTAATAGTTTATTGTTCAATGAAGCAGTGATACTCTCTTAGTGTGTGAAAAACAAAGAAAGGTCCTCAACATTTCCATAAAAATTATATGGGACCTCAAAGAAAGCCACCAACTTTGAATATACTGTTGAATTTTTTTTAAAGGCTACGCCCGCACTGATCAATCCGTGTTTCGCGGGGTACTGTACAAACATATAATTGACGGACACAAAGTACGTTAGACTCAGAACAACTATTTATGGGTCACACAAATAGTTGCCTAGCGTGGGATTCGAACCCGGGACACGAAGCGGCGAGGCGACTATCTTAGCCGCTACGCCACAAGTGTAGTCTTTTCACATGACGATTACAGTTAGCCTAGGAGGCTTTCACTCCTTTACCTGGCTATAGGTCTGTTGAATAATCCAAATCAGTTCAGACACAACGGATAAATCTTGTAATATAAATATAGAAATAAATACAGTCACATTGATAACCTCCTCCTTTTGTAAAGTCAAGTAAATCTCCAAAATGCATAAAACAAACAGGTATTGTTAATAAAGGTTATTAATATCGAAGGCAATAATTAATTCAAGATAGCGTGTACGTCGCGCTTTATTCCCCTTTCCCTTAATTTTAGTGGGTTGTAATATATGGACCGTAAAACACACTTATCACAACGCACACAACACCGTTCGTATAATCTTTATATGCTAATAGTTGCCTTCAATTTATAGGTAAGTTAAGCGTAATACGTTTAGCAAACAATGTGTTTGTATGTATTTTTTAAGTCGTCTTCTTCGGTATGTTGAGGTTTCAATCGGCGACGTATTTGGAAAATATATCCCTGTGTCGCGGGGCAACATTTAAACATGTAATTTAGGGACATAAAACCCACTCGGACTCACAACAACTACATTATAAGCTACACAGGTAGTTGTTCTGTACCGAAATCGAAGGCAAACATAACCAATACGGCTTTTTTTGAAATTAGAATGATATAGAAACATATTACTTTTCATTCCATCTATTCGAAAAGGACGACTTGCTTCGCCTATAAGTGCATCCAAAGGTGGTGTTTTCGATAAGAAACTTTTGCAGAGAGCAAAGAGTTTTTATTATCGCTGCCTCGCTCTTTTTTGAATTTAGAACATTTTAGTGTTCAGCGCCAAAGAAATCTAACGCAAATATTGTTTGAATAAAGACTGGCTGGTAGACGGCACATAGTCGCGCAGCGCCGCCGGGTTTATTAAAAAAAATAAGAGATCAAATTAAAAATACGTGAACTATATTAAATTTTCACGGATTGTTGGAAATCATGGCTTTGTTTTGAAAAATGAATTCTCATGTGACAGTGAAAGTATAGAATTAAGTTCCGAAAGTATAAGAACTGACGCATGAAATGTGATGGATAATCTATTACCCGTCAAAATCGCGGGAGAAATTTATGAACGCCTATGGTCATTTTATTGAATGGAGAAATGCGAGAGGTGCCCATTTTTTGATGTGAAACATCTATAGCCGCACGTAAAACAGATTTCTGGCGTGGCGACGCATGGCGTAGTTTTTTTTTATTTTATTTTAGATTCTATCACAATATGTTTTTTTCGACTTCGACTTCGACTTCTACTTGGACTTCGACTTGACTTCGACTTTGACTTCGACTGCGACTTATACTTCGACTTCGACTTATACTTCACTTCGACTGCGACTTATACTTCGACTTCGACTTCGACATGACTTCGACTTTGACTTCGACTGCGACTTATACTTCGACTTCGACATCGACTTCGACTTTGACTTCGATTTCGACTGCGACTTCGACTTCGACTGCGACTTATACTTCGACTTCGACTTCGACTGCGACTTATACTTCGACTTCGACTTCTGCATATTACTTTTACAAAATAATGTCGATGTTTCACATCTGCCAGGCGTCCCGTGACGGCTCACATTTTTTTTCATCTGTATTTATGGCCAAATACTTCTTCAGTAGGTAGTTACTTTCTATTCTAGAATCTCTTACTTCGTCCTTGATTCAAAACACATCGTCGCCGTAAAAATTTTATTTTGCTACGTTATGATACAATACAATCTGATATGAATGATACAATACAATCTACTATTTCTTAGGTTACAAAAGGTTCATTGTTCTTTTGTCGGACTGAGTATCCGAATTTATAACAAAATTCCAACAAATCTTCAGGAACTGTCCTATGCTAAATTTAAATCAAAGGTCAAGAATATTTTAATGAAAAAGGCCTATTACACTCTAAATGATTATTTAAACGACAAAAACGCTTGGTCGCTTGGTTAAACAAGAGCAACATCTTAGTGTTACGTTAAGGATATACATTTATATTTTTCTTAATTGACTATAGAAATAATGCTGTAATAATTTAACTTTATAGATTTTTAAACCTATTATTAAAACAAATGTATATTATCTTGAACATGTCAAACACTGTTCGGCCCATGGAGCTATTACAAAGAGGAGACGGCCTAAGCAACTGAGAACTGTGATTTTCAACTGAGTCCAAACGTCATCATGTAGGCGTGGCCTAAGTCAATGTATTGTTGGCGTTCGTCCTGTGCACAACTACGTCACGTTTACAATTTACAGCTATATTTGCGCTAGAAGATAAAAATAATGAAGTGTTGTGTTTTATCTTGTAAAAACTACTCGGACAGACGTTCTAATGCTATGGATGGCATCAAATTTCATTTGTAAGTAATTTTATTCGATTTTTTATCAAAATAGTTCTAGAAAATTCCCTTAACGTCGGCGTTTCGAAACATAATTCTACACGACATTAGATGGCGATACTTGGGGTCATGGGAATAAAAAATATTTAGGTACGTAGCTCAGTACTATCATAATCTAATAATCGTATGTACTGAAATTTGTTTTACATTCATTCGTAAAACCCCTTTAATGGCCAAAATACATTTTTGTAGCTTTTAATATAATTAAAAAAAACAAACCGCCATCTATCGAACAAATATGAACATAACAAAAACAGGGCCGTAATTAGGATCCAGTTATTTTACCTAATGTCCCGCAGCTGTATCATAAATAGAAAGTACTTAAACATGGAATGCACTGCACAAGAAAAATACAATCTCCTATAAATTAAATATTCTATGTACAGTAATTTAATTAAAGTACCTACTTCCCTCGTGGGGTATTCCCCCCGTGGGGGGCGTAGAAGTCGACCCGAGGGAATATCTACCAGAGGACGGGAAGCAGCTTCCTTCTGAGTACTACCTGACCATCATACTGCGATCGCCAACCCGCCTGCCAAGCGTGGCGATTATGGCATATCCCCTCAAGATGATTCTTGAGGGAGGCTTGTCCAGCAGTGGACTTATTTAAGCTGTAATGATGATGATGATGATGATGATGACCTACTTCCCTCTATTAGTATGCTCGTTGTTTCATCATCATTACAGCTAAATAAGTCCACTGCAGGACAAGCCTCCCTCTAGAATCGTCTTGGGGGGATATGCCATAATCGCCACGCTTGGCAGGCGGGTTGGCGATCGCAGTAAGGTGGTCATAGTAATCAGAAGGAAGCTGCTGCCCATCCTCTGGTAGATATTCCCTCGGGTCGACTTCTACGCCCCCCACGGGATGAGATGGGGTGATGATATTCTGATTCTGATATTTGTCGCCGTCACCACACAGAATGTTGTTTACTTAATTTAAATTAAGTACTTCAAGCCTACCTAGTTTATTTAGTCAAATTTTAAAATAGATTGCCATCTGAAGATAACCTTAGACAAAAATGGATAGCAAAAATTAACAGACAAGACTGGTCTCCCTCTAAATATACAATAATTTGTTCTTGCCATTTTAACGATGAAGACTTCGTAGTAACATAAAAGGCCTTAGAAAATTAAAGAAGGGAACTTTACCTTGTTTAAAACTGGATATATCGGTTCGTAACAATGCATTTTTTACCCATAAAATATTTAATTTTATTTCCAATATAACATGAATAACAATTCGAAATATTAATAATAAGTCATCGACCATCTATAGAGAAACGGCAGCTTGACTAGTAGTTCTAGAAACGACACGTTCCCGAAATGATGGCCTGTATTTCGCTCAACAACTGAACATTGCTATTCAACGTGGCAATGCTGCCAGTATTCTAGGAACGTTACCCACTGGCACGAATTTTGAATTTGATATTTTTTTGAGTTTAGGTTTTAATTAAGCGTTAACTATTATTAATATTCCGAATTGTATTCATAATTATATTGGAATAAAATAAAATATTTATTAGTATGCAGTTTTTATTTACTAGTGTCACTTGTTTTTTGGGAAAATTAGTAAATTTCATGTTCAGTATTGTATTATTGTTTTATCCTTTATATTACAGTTAAAAAGAAAATTTACAGAGCCAACCACATCTACAAGTGTGGTTTTTAAAATGGATATGTCGATGTGAAAGTTTATTTGCCAGTTGTAAGCAGTTTTCTTCTTGCAAGTTAATTCCGATAAATATTGCCATTGCATTGATTTTGCACCAATAGTTTAAATTACTCTCTTAGATTCAAAGGTGTTCCGCATCAGTTTTAACATATGACACGCGTCTAAAAATACAACTACATTATAATCAGTACTTTGGTGTTTCAATCAGTGTTTAAGTTTTTTATATCATCCAACTCTCAACCCAGTGTTTTCATTGTTGCAATGTTGCTTTTACAGTCATCGAATGTCACAGAACGAATTTGTACACCGATTTGATTGCATTTTTCTAATTTTTATGTGAATCTGCTTTAATACTGTCAATAAAAAATAAGCTAATGGTAGTTTCCAGGAATCATTGATTGCAACTAACTGAAAAACATAAGTTTGGGTAGCCATTTGGCTTCTATCAGCGCTACCTAAATCCATATCTACTAGGCCCTCATAGCTTTTACCTGTCCATATCTTTTGCCTCCCAATAGACTTTTTATCACTAGATTTTACTTTTTCCTCGAGCCTATTTAAAGTTTCGGTACAAAACCCTGGTTCCGCATTTACACTTCGATACCATTCATATAATGTATGGAGGTGAGGTAAACATCTATTAAACATTTCACGTACATATTTATAAGCAGATGGCGAGTAAAAATGCAGAGTTAAGGTAAATTTTCTAGTACCCGGAGAATGTTTTTTGAAGGCCCTCGTACAACTGTTTTTATTTTTAATGTACATTCCATTAAACAATTCTGCAGCCTCAAATTTTTTAGTCAAATCGGAAAATATTGAATTATCAATCGATTGTTTCTTTTGAAGTAAATTAATTATATTTTTAAGGAAACATTTTTCTTAGTCAGTCTCTTGTTTACTTTTTGTAAATTATGAAGTTTTATTAAAACCTTACATCTAACACCAACTATTGTAATACTTTATGATTACCTGGAATTTGGGAACCGCTGTTTTTAGTGAACGTTTCCGTCCGTATACCACAGCAACTTTTCCGAAACTATAACAACTATACTGTTGAAACTTGGTAAGTCGGTGTATTCTGTGAACCGTATTAAGATTTTCACACAAAAATAGAAAAACACGAATAAATTTTGGGGGTTACCCATACTCAGAACTGAAATTCAATATTTTATTTTTCATCAAACCCATACCATACCCATTGTGGGGTGGATAGGTGGCGCGAGAGACACTTCCAAAGCGGTAAAATTTGTTCCCCGCCCCTATTAACTTCTAAAATAAGAGAATTATAAAACTAAAAAAAATATATGATATACAATTCCATGCCAACTTCCACCGAAAATTGGTTGGAACGAGATCTAGTAAGTAGGTTTTTTTATACGTCGTGAATCTTAAACCGCAATTTATCTTTCATTCAATAAACTCAAATACTTGCAGGTCGGAACTCTTGATGGGCGAGTCCGACTCAACCGCTATTATTGTAAAATAAGTAATTAACAAAATCCTATAATCTTCAATCGTCATTCATCAATGACGTTTTTATTCTAACATTTATTTTATAATAATATCACTGTCAATAAAAAAAGGATATCATTATGGTTCGCAAAAGTAAAAAAAAACAGTACTCCCGGGAACGAAGTTATGAGTCCGGCCCTGTTGCATCCTGCACTGTGTGACATCTAGTGTAAGAAAGTTACATTACTACTAATGATAGTCGACAAAACATGCGATTAGTTTACCTATTGACCGGTAGATGTAAACAAAGAAGTAGGCGGGATCTAACACCCTCTCCCCCCCGCAAAATGTCACGCGTTGTTTCATAGAAAAATCGAATTACAACGTCTCCTCTTTGTAATAGCTCCATGGTTCGGCCGAAGGCTGTTAACGACTTCAATATGCACTCCCCTTTGTAAGCTCGTCATGATCCTATTGTCTGTTAATGCTTGCGGTGGCGTTGTGGGTCGGGTCGTTTCCTTCCCTCTAATATGGCGAAGGAGGCGATGGCTGGCCCACACGTCATACTCGTGAACGGGTGCTGCTTGCGGTAACTAGTCGAACTGCTGTTGGGGTACTCATATTTTTTTTTTCTTTTCTACTCTGGTATACTTTGGAAAATGTACGCGGATGCCCCCACCGTTGTTTCGTCTAGCAAGAGGATATTCTAAGAGCTTGAGTGAAATTAAATGCTATTGCTTATTTATTTTATTATGATTCCCTGGATGACAACGGTTCTGTGCGTGCATTAGCCTACATAACAACCAATCACAATGTAAGTAAAATACATGACATTAAAAAAAATCGTAAATTGAAAGCAAAAGAAGACGAAAAAAGCAAGCCCGGAGTTTCTTTGTGGCTTTCTTCTCCGGGTCGTCCACCTAGGTAGCTAGAGAAAGCCGCAGGCTAGCTAGGGTAGGTTCCTCAGCGGAGCGGATCGCTTTGGCCCATTAACGCGTGATCGGTGGTCCCGTGCATGTGATCACACCCTCATTTAGAATTTCGTCTTTTTGCTTTAGTCTTCCATTCTTTAATTTTAATATAGTTGAACTAAATTTCAAAATAATAGATTAGTAACTTGTTATTTATTTAAGGATTTCCGAAAATATATGCGATAAAACAAACCGCACGGACGGACTAATTAATTTTTTTTGTAAATTTTATATCCACTATGTTTATGTACTGCATTGTGACCTTGACAAGTACAAGTGTATGTTAATACCCAAGTGCTGAATAAATTTCATTTCATTTCATTTCACTTTTGGTTGGAGCTTCCCAGTAGGAAAAAATAAACCATGAGTTAAGAGAACAGGCATCCCACCTGCCGAGACAGTATTGCTCTCCACGCATACGTTTAAAAAATAAACAATAAATCGACAAAAGCGAGGTTTTGTATTCTACGATTTCCTTCACCAAAACCGAACCTTTTTATACTTTACATTTATTTTCGGTACTTTGAAATAAAGTTCATAATTAATTCATATATACAAAAAAAACCAGTTGAACACAGTCTTCTGAGCATCTGACACGATATTGCCGGGTCTTAAAATTAAAGGTAATATGAACATCACATGTTCAGCCTGATATCGTCCACTGCTGGACATAGGCCTTCCCCAAAGTTTTCAATAACGCAACGTTGCAACGTAACGTTTAGCAGCTGCAGCGCCTCCTGTGTACCTACTAACTACCACGGACCACCCAACTGCAGTCGTCAACTGGCATGCCATGCGCGGTCACTACGGCAAACCCCTCCAAATGAATATTAATAATATGATACATTTTTATTTATTGTACACATTAAAACTAATACTGAGTTAAAATCCTAAAGCGGACTTCAGCTTTCTTAATATTCCATAAAATTCCATATAGTTTTATGGGCCCATACAAATGCATGCATGTACCGTAGAATAAATAAGAACTTTCAAAATCGGTTTTCAAATAACGGTTCTCAAAAAAAAAGGGTACCTACGAAATATTTAAATCTCCTTTTTTTAAATCTGTTAAAAACTAATCTGTTAAAACCTTTCTACTTTATAACAAGTTTTTACTAGGTATCTAATTTATATAGCCAGGTAAACAAATTTATTAAATGGAAGCTCATTAAAATAGAAATTAATTAGTTTTATACGTCATTAATTTTATAAACAAGTAAAACCCATTTAATATTCTAATCAGGCGTCATTAAATTACCAAACTTTCACAAGTTAAGGTGAAATATCACGAGCAAACCCGCCAGAAAAAGTGAGTAAGATCATAAACTTCTATTATAAAGAGCTTCGTCGTTTAATTTACGACGCAGTCCACATCGCCCCACCCGAACTAATCCATACTTATTAAGGATAATGGGGAACCGATGAACAACTTTTGGTCCTTTATCTGGAGCCATAAATATTGGCTATCAAGCGTCGCCGGTAGCTAAAGGTGTCGAAAACGCTATTTAATGGTCCTTTTATTACATTTAGAGTAATAATTTTAAGTAATTTACAGTTGAATGTTTGGCTTACGTGGAAAGTACGAACTTTATGACCCACCTTCATAATTTATTAGCAATATCTCCTTATAGATATTGTTCTGGTTCAAAATTACAAATTTCTATGCCATATGCATTTATTGCCTGTAAATGCCCACCTATTCCGTAATCTAAGATGGAGTACAATCGAGGTATTACCACGCTATTACTACGATAGATAGGTATAGTATAGACGCCAGCACATCCAGCGCCCCCAATCTGTCAAATTTCTTTTATAGATTTTCAACTTTAACACATAAGCATAAGGTTCACTTTCTATTGGGGAAATTTGACAGATTGGGGTAGCTTGATGAGCTGGCGTCTGTACTTAAATTTATCTATATGGGAGGTGGCATATAGACAACCGCTATATGCTATGTGTAAGCCGTACGTTTGAGCCCACAGATATCTGACTGCGGTTGATCCTTTAAGTTAGGGAGGTGGTGGAATTGATTCCCGCATCTTTGTTTCAAAATAAATATTTTTTCGGGTTTTGTTTGGTTGAGGCTCTACCTTTCGAAGCAATCATTACCAGGTACTCAGAAACCAAATAGAATCCGATAAGAAAAAAAAATTGTTAGCGACAACACACAGAAAAAACAAGGAGGTAAAAACGAAAGAACCTCAGAAACTAAATAACACTAATTAAATAAAAATAACAATATAACAACTCGAAAGAAAAGAAATCTACTATTATTATAAAACATACAGATGTTTATAATGATTCACAGTACTGTTTCGTATCCAAATGGCGTTAGTTCAGCATTATACTACATTTATCAAGCTATATGCAGCGCTGATTTTCAAATAAGGCGTGTGAGTCATAATTGTGCTCTAGACAAATTTTTTTAATGGTTGAAAACATCACTTTCAATATTAAATAAACATATCAAAATTAGCTACAATTGAAATAATAACAACGATAAAATGTATATGATTACAAGTAATTACCCTACCGTCAGAGTTCTGCCAGCCGCCCCGTAGGTCTTCGACGTAGCTTCACGACTGTTGTGAAATGACCAACCGCTACATGGGCCCCGGGTAGGCTTGGATGCCAGGTTTAGCCGGACACCTGGCATCTTTGGCTTTTTGCGGTCGCGTCCGGCCAAATATGTACGTGTTTGGCCTGTCCGGCTTTTGTCAGAGTGGCAATTCTTACGATGGGATGAATATGCATATATCTGGCACACACTCCATCTTCGATCTCATTCTCACTTTACATCACGTATACTTTTTTCAACAGCCCAGCTGTAAAAACATTATGTTTGGCAATAAAAAAATATGTCCGGCTTTTAGGGCAAAATGTCAGGCCCTATAAAGTGCGCAGTCCGGTCTTTGCATTTTATGTCAACCCTAGTCCCGGGAAGCACGGAGACGGTCAATCATTAATCCAGTTTTAGAGACATCCAACTAAACCTTGACTGTTTAACCTTTTCTGATCGGTGAGTAATCATATATGAACATATATGGGCCATACAATGATACAGACCTTATGGTCATAATTGTATTGTTTAGATACAACAGTAGAATGAAAGCATGGGACAAATAGTACATGCACATGTCTGGTAAAGCAGTAAAAGCCTCGAAGGCTAAGTGTGAAAATTCACACTGTATTTCCTCGCATTAATTAATTAATGGGGCTTAAGATTCTAGGCTGTCGCTAAGAAAATCAGATGATAATACTGCTGCTAGAACAATGAGGCTTCCAGTATCTCTATAGCAGCTGTAGATACGGTCTCTGATCAACATACCCTGTTACGTCAATTAAATCTGTGGGGGATTATGTTCACCCATGTAAACAATCCACTTTGTCTTAGTGCAGATCGTGGTCTGATGATATATCTGTTTGTTGAGAGTTGCTATATAGTAAAATGTATATGCGCTAAGCTTCTATACTGAAATACTGAACAGGTAGGTACTGAACACATAATGATGGTCCTCGTAAAAGCTAGTAGTTAGGCCTGTTGGCGTGATTGGCAAATGCTTGCTTTTGACACCGGAGGTCGTGGGTTCGATTCCCACCCAGGACAGATATTTGTGTGCATGAACGTGTCTGTTTGTCCTGAGTCTGAGTGAAATTATCTATATAAGTATGTATGTACAAAAGAAAAGTAGTATATCAGTTATCTGGTTTCCATAGTACAAGCTCTGCTTAGTTTGGAACCAGATGGCCGTGTGTAAATAATGTCGCAGTTATTCTGTTTTTGTCGTTTGTGCAGTGGGTAACCTTTTGTCAGAGTTATTCAAGCCGTCCAATAGGCCTCTGACATGGCTTAACGACTGTTGTCTAAGAACAAAAACCGGGACCAACTGCTTAGCGTGCAGTTCAAAATACGGAAACGTTCAGAAATCAAAGCACTTTGAAGGTCATATATAAAGTACCTTTACTTCGCCGATCACATAATATCATATTAATGTAGTAACAAAAAAGGGGGCAAATGGGCGGTGGGCCATCTATGTTAGCTCAAATTTGTACGGAGGACAATGGAAATGCATAATGCGACTTTCTCTCTATATATTATGTATGAGTGTATATGTGCGAGTATCGGGATTCCAGCCGACGAGAGTGGCCGGTTACATACATAAAATTAGTACTGAATGCGTGGAAATATATTTATTACAAAAGCAAATAATTAATAAATTTTCCATTTTTTTTTTTGTTATTATTATACTATATTACCCCCCAACCCTAGACGTTTTGTTAATGTAATATCCACGTTAATTGAAATTATTTATAATATATAGCAATTTATTTTTCTATTTTGTATCAGGTAAGCAATTTCACCAACGATTTAAATTGGACGATAAGGTCCCTTTTTACATTTTGATAAAGAATATCATATAGGCTACATTTTAGTATATATTCGTAAATTATTTCTTTAAGGCCAGCAACGTATTTCTGGTGTTACGTTTACGGGCGGAGATCACTTACTATCATACTATCAGGTGACGCGCTAGCTCGATTTTCTTGCTACGAAATAAAAAAATAATTGTGTCTGAATTCTAGGTAAAGTTAGACAACATTTTCAGAAATACTTTATGTAAGGAGCCTACCACAGAAATGGTTTCAAGGTGTTTCGGTTTTCCTTTTTAGTTTTAGTGGATTATAGGTATAGTCAAGATAAATGTACCCAAAAATCGAGTCCCTAATATTTAAACTAAAATAAATTTTGAATGGAAAAATTAAGTATAGAAAATTATTTTTAATATCAATCTTTGAACGTTATATATAGACAAAAAATTTCAATGTCAATAAACTCAAATAATATAGAGATAAGACATACAAGATATTTGAATTTATTAACGTCATAGATACAAAAAAATCTCCAAGGTTCCTTAAAAACTATTCTAAAGCTAAATGAAAACTTTTACCAAGGATTTATTAATATAACAGACTAACTATCTTGAAAAGAAAGCTTGTTGGAAGCAGCGTCGTTCGTTAATATTTCTCGCAATATTTTTGTTCGGGAAGTGTCTCGTCGTCGCCTAAACAAGGATACACGAGGCATATTGTCGCCCCGAGAGGATTGGGATACTAATAGCGAAATAGTGTTAGCCCCGAGCCTGTCACTTATCATTTACAATGTTAATGTTTCACCCGTATACCCTTATTGCATATTATGTATTTGGTTATAATGTATACAATCATACGTATCTACGATATGTACGGTTAATAAATTATTCGCATGCCCTCTAAGGGTAGATGTCGGGAACTAATACTATGTACAGACGCCAGCACATCCAGCTATCCCAATCTGTCAAATTTCTTTTATAGATTTTCAACTTTATCACAAAAGAATAAGGTTCATTTTCAATATCTAATGTATACAACTATATTACTACAAACATGTTCTGACTATTTACAAGCGCTTTTTTAAAGTCTACGTGAATAAAAACCTTTTTTATTTTATTTTATTTTATTTATTGGGGAAATTTGACAGATTGGGGTAGCTTGATGTGCTGGTGTCGGTACTTAACACCTTATGTAACCATATCTTAAGCGAATAAAGTTCTTATCTTATCTACTGACGTTGTTAGTGTATTTAACCCATACTCAGCCAGTTGTTTTCACCGGTCCGTGATTGGCGAGGTTAAGTAACTAGGCTCGCGGTCAGTCCATAGATGGGTGACAGTCAAAGTGGATTAATTTCTAAGCGTCTCCGTGCTTCGGAGGGCACATTAATATGCCGCACTGTGATTCGCGTAGAACAAACTAGCTGGACAAAAACAACTCTTCAATTCCTAATAGTTAATTATTAAGATGAACTCATTAGCCCTATACATTAAGGAATACATCTATTAATTTTCGTAATTACCCTCATTAGGCCCGTCATTAAGGTAAGTATATAAAGTGTTGATAATTCAAAGTGCATTCATTTGCATTTTTACACCATATTGTTAACATTATTTTAAGTCACTAAAAGAAATTTGTGATAGTGTTTTTGTGATGGATTGTGTACATAAGGGTAAGTAGTTTTGTTTTAGTTAATTTTTATCACAGGATCTTCATTATTTAATTTTATTAAATTAAATGTTTCGATAAAAGTGGACTTTTTCACCCATATTTTTGAATTCAATAGTCAAAATATTACATGTCCACTCATGTCCACTCTGTAAAATCTATTTTATATGATTCTCACAAGTATCTAGTAGTAATTAGTAGAAAAAAATATTGCGAATTATTTGCACAACTAATTTTTTTCTTTTTTTTTCTTTAAACAGTTTTCACCGTCTCAAAAATGGACTTTTTTGAAGAATGGCTAAAACACCCGAAGGAAACGCGAAACGTGGAGCTCTTTCGGTTTATATCTTTGAGACATGACTTTGATGGTGTTATGGAGCAGTCCCTGAGAGACGTCAAGGTCATCATCTCAAAATATTCTTCAAAATTGGCTGAAAAGTGGAGCAGCTGTGCAAGAAATAGCAGCTGTGCAAAGAATAGCTACGAATAGAGATTTACTTAATATGTTATTGATAACATCTGACCCTGTAATAAATGGTTTAAGAGAAATTCCCCGGAAGAAAATAGGTTCATTCCCTATCGAAGTCCTAGATTTATTAGTTCAACCTAGCTTTAAGGAACAAAATGTTAATATAGTTTCTAGTTTTCATAGTTCTGCCACTCATGATCATGACTATTCAATGGATGATTCATCTGATGATAGTGATGATGAGTGATCGATTTAGTTTTTAAGTAGGTATTTTATGTATCTGATATTAGATTTTATAGTTACATTTATAGTTAAATTTATTTATAAAATTGTTTAAAAAAATATTGTGTTTTTATTTCACTATACCTGCTCAAACGACCAATGGACCTCAAATAGTATTATGACCCTTATATCTTTGCTTAATAACCTCATTTATAAATAAAAATCGAAACAAATAATATTGTCCAGCTAGCTTGTTCTACACGAACCACTGGCCGGTTGTAGTCATTAGGCAACAGTCGATAAGCCATGTCAGAGGCTGGGTGACTTGAACAACTCTGACACCAGGGTAATCACTGCCCGTACGATAAGTAAGTAAGTACTAACTTGTTTGCACAATTACAATACCAACCACAACCTCTTGGTGGTCGTGCGATGGATGATCGAATTATAATACAATTTTCATTATTGACTTCTTCTATTGTCTATGGAAGTGAAATTAAATCAAGTCGTTGATAATTTACCCTTCACTGTATTTAATCTCCGATGAGTAGAAGCAGCCTAATGTCTATTCGTTTCCAGAATTCTTTATTCTTCCAGTAAACTAGTCGGCAAACTGTCCGAAGTTTATCCGAGCTCTTTCTCCTGAGTCTACTTTCGAGGAACTGATGACATGAAGGCGAAACTTTGCGTATCTGGAGACTTGGAATTTGTTCAAAGACTACTGCTAATTAAAGTGTTCCATTTAACAAAGAAATCAGGCTATCGTAAGTGAATTGTTGCAACGAGAGTTGAACTGAATGCTTTTTGCGTATTAAAAACATTCAGTTCATCTTATCCCCCAAAAATATTTAACATTACTATGTTCCGCAAAACGGACGTACAGATGCCAGGACATCAAGCTACCTCAAACTATCAAATGATGACATGAAGACGAAACTTTGCGTATTCTGGAGACTTGAAATTTGTTCAAAGACTACTGCTAATTAAAGTGTTCCATTTAACAAAGAAATGAGGCTATCGTAAGTGAATTGTATGCAACGAGAGTTGAACTGAATGCTTTTTATACGCAAAGAAAGATCTTTGCGTATTAAAGACATTCAGTTCATCTTATCCCCCAAAAAATATTTAACATTACTATGTTCCGCAAAACGGACGTACAGATGCCAGGACATCAAGCTACCTCAAACTGTCAAATGGCGCCAATTGAAAGTGAACCTTATTCTTATGTGACAAAGTTGAAAATCTATAAAAGAAATTTGACTGTTTGGGGTAGCTTGATGTGCTGTCGTCTGTACAATATTAATAGTGGAATACTATTATAAAGAAAATATTATTTTAACTGTGCACTGCACGGGGGGTTGTAATTATCTCAGTTGCTTCGCTACTAGTTCGGAGCCCACGTGCTTCGGTTACGATATGTACAAAACAACTAGTTGTGAGAAAGGTTTATCTCCGCAATTCAGTGTCTTATTTGCATAGCAAAAGTTGCGAGCACTATCGTTAAAAATAATGTACGTAAAGGCATTTTCTGCTAACAGTCGATTGTAAATTCAAAATGACTTTAATTGTTTAATATCTGTGGCTTTTTTTCTTTACTACCGTACATTATATACCATTATACCGTCATCCTTTCAGCAATAACATTTATTATTATATTCTAATACACACATTGCTAAACTGACAGGTCTCCTTCCTGTCAGTTTTGTGATTCAAAAAACGTAAGCGCAAAGTCCTTATACATATTGATGTAATTTTAAAACTTTTATTTATGTAAATTTTCAATCATATACTATTTTTTACCGTATCCTTAACCGTATCTTTAGCTTTAGCTCTAGTAACCCTACATATGACTTCTGGTTTTCCAAATAATATCAACATTTTCGAGGTGTGAGATGAAACATAAAACACTTGGGCATGTAAATTTCGATAATTAAACCGAAACATAATTTCTTTGACAGTAACTTAATACAAGCTAGTTAAATATAATTGCTATTATTAAATAAATTTTATAAATGTTTTCATACAATCCGTGTACCTACCTAAATGTCTATGTAACTAGAAATAATTATGTATACTTAACTAAAATTACCACAGACAAGTTCTGACTATTTACAAGCGCTTTTTTAAAGACTACGGGAATAAAAACATTTCTATTATATTTATTTATAGTTATCTGGGCATTTGCAACGACTATACCCAACTGTTTGTTGCCCGACTGTAATAGATGAAATCTCACATGTAATAGATGAAATCACACAAAAAATCTAACATTTTCGGGTCAAAAAATCTATGGTCTTATAGTATTTCTTAACTGGGAATGTGAGGTACTTCTTCAGTCAACTGCTTATTACCCACCATACAAGTTACCATATCGATTATACATATATTCACACCTAGGAGCACTAACATTAGCGCTGTGGTCGTAAGTGTGATTGAGATTAGCAGAGCTACTTCGAAAAGAGGATTTACAACGCGTGGGTGATGCATATGTATCGCAAAGCGTGTCCGCATGTTAGAATTTCGACTTGATGAATTGGAGCAAACGGTAGTAAAAAAATGCTGAACTGGGATATAATCTTAGTCTGACTATGGACCCAGAACTGCGCGGTTTGAAGCACACATTTACAAAGCTCTCCGAAATTGGCTTTACAGATTATAAGTCCTGTCTAACATTACATCATATCTTATTCTTTATTTAAGAATACGCTTTGGTGATAGTCAATGTTCTTGCCAAGCTTAACTTTTTTTATATAAGAGGGTGACAAATGAGCAAGTGGGTTACCTGATGGTAAGTGATCACCGCCGTCCATGGACACTAGCAACACGAAATAGTCGCGGGTGTGTTGCCCGTCTTCAAAAGAGTCCGCAAACAATTGTTGCTGACCCTCCCCACCCCCAACCCTACAAGCTCTGGCGACCTTACTCACATTCAGAAACATATCATTAAATTATTGTTATTATTAAGGTATGACTTCAGTAAGAAGGTACTTCCCCAGTCGGGCTGCTCTTTGAGCGAATGAACGCTGTTCCCAACCTCTACAAAATCTGATATCTTACAAAAATAAACCCAACCCGCGAACTAAACTGCAGTGAAATTTGCAACGACTTACGAAACAATCAACAAAACTATACGATTACTAGGAAAGCAATCCATCACTTTACAGTTCTAGACGAGAGATGTCACAACGAAATTGAGCCATTGTTCCCCCACCATGCCCTCATGAGTTACTAACAAAAACAACGTAACTAACGATTGTCAACTAATTAATATCAGCTCTGCAGCCGTGGGACGTACAGAGACCGCCAATTGGTGGGAACACCACATAACGTTTTATTTGAAACAACATTACAAGGGTTAGTATTTATTATTGTTTACGTAGCGCGTGGCCTCCGGGCACAATTCCGTTGAGTTATGGCCTGGTCACCCCCGACCGGCGCAGGTGGGCCAGCCACAGAAGGTCTCAATTTATTGCTAATTTTATTTGTATAGCAGTTCCCGCAAAATATATTGTTTTAGACGTAAATGGTGAGAGTGGACATTTGAGATTATAACGATAAACGATAAGAAATTAGTCTTCACTTAGACTTTGCTAAAGGCTCTTTGGGCTTAGCCAGAGGTCATGGGTTCGTTCCTCACCCAGGTCATATCTTTCTGTGACGAGAACGATTATCTGTACTGTATTTGGGTGTAATTTATCTATAATATGTACGTATTTGAAATATATAAGTATGTGTATCAGTTAACTGGCTGCTATAGACTAGTACAGTGTCGACTTTGAGATCAGATGGCAGCCTGTAAGTTGTTACAAGCTGACTTTTTAGATACGGGGAACCAATTTTTTTTTACTTAGTTTTTAAGCTGGTTTTCTTTCATAGGTAGTTTGATGGGTATATTGTGCTCCTAATGGCGAGATAAATTGGTCTAGTAGTCTCTTTATTGCGTTTTACAAAGAATACAAATGAAGAAAGGTCTCCCAGTTCCCATAACATCTGTAAAAAGTCCACAGCTTGACAAAAGCCTGCGCCAATAATCATCTTAGGGGGATATGCCATAATTGCCACGCATGGCAGACGGGTTGGTGATCGCAGTATGATAGTCATAAAACCGAGTGACGCTGCTGCTCATCCTCTAGTAGATATTCCCTGGGTTCGACTTCTACGCCAGACGAGATGAGATGGGGCGATGAGTTTCTGATGTTCACCGCCGTCACCACACAGCAACTACCATTTACTCGCCCAGTTACTTATCATTTGATGTCCTCCTAGCCGAATTTCGGCCACGGTGGCCAGTCTCAATAGAGATTCGCCATCTGCGCAGGACATATTATAGTGCACAAGTGTGTGCGCAAACACAGGAGCACTTTCTATTCCATCACTCTCATGATCCGATGGGACTAGCGACACGACCGGAAAGAGATCAGGTAGAGGACCGACGGCTTTACGTGCTCTCCGAGGCACGGGAGTATAATACTTTTAACAGAAAAGTCCCATAATCACTTTTGGCCTGACCCGGGATTTGAACCCAGGACCTCGTTTTCTGTGGGTGATCACGCTACCGCTAGACCAACGAGGCATTCAGTACTTATCATTTATTGTTATATATAGATTACACGTAGCAATGTGCAAATATAAGATTGCATGTACAGCAGTATTTAACTATTCATATATGTATATTCAGCCACACAGAGACTCACACCTACATAACTCTCATACTAATGGCACCAATAACCATGAAAACGAATGCTACCGAGATAACCGTCATGTCTTCACAAACGTCCCGCATTATCCCAAGTCATTTGCAAAACTGCTCCCACCTCCATTTTCCTTAGAATACCTTCCGTGTACAATTCGCCGATGTTTTGACAAAATAAAAGCACCTATCTTGGATATAAAACATTGTACTACAAACAATTTTTTGCGAACGATATAACAACAATTCATTCCAATTTTAAAATTGTGTTTTTGTTTATTCGTTTTTTCACAATATATATTTCTTGTTACATGTGTTCATGAACAAATATTGACTTTAAAAACTTTTAACGGAAATAAAAATATATTTTTGGCGTGATTGGTAGATGCTTGCCTTTTACGCCGCAGGTTGTGGGTTCGATTCTCACCAAAACAAATATTTGTGTGCATGAACAGTCTGTTTGTCCTGAGTATGGGTGTAATTATTATCACATTATTATTTTTCTATAATAAAAAATGAGATTTTAATTTAAGATAGATACCTACAAGGTAAAAAAATGCCTATTGAATACAGATTATTATTATTATATAAGTATGCATTTACAAAAGAAAAGTAGTATATGTAGTACGTATATCAGTTATCTGGTTTCCATAGTACAAGCTCTGCTTACTTTGGGATCAGACGGCCGTGTGTAAATAATGTCCCAGGATATCTTTGGGAGAGGCCTTTGTCCAGCAGCGGACGTCTTTCGGCTGATATGATGATGATATAGTAACATTGTATATACTAATCTTTATACCGTGATACTATTTAGATCAACCAATGGTAATCCACACCCCTTTTGAAACAATATATTGATATTATACTGTATTCTTACTTACCTACTAGAAGGTCAAAAAACTGTACATGTTGACTACATGTGTAGCGTGGTGGTTAAGGCAGTCAGCTCGCTACTACCTCAGAGCCCTCGTGTTTCTTGTTCGATCCCCGCACAGGACTAATAATAGGTCTTTACCTATGAAATTGCCGTTTTGTATGAAAAAATTTAAACGAATTTTTTTCATGAATTTTTTTATTTGTATTAATCGAAGTAATCACCCATGCAATCAAGGCATCTTTGCCATCGCAGTGGCAGTTTATTGATGCCCTTCTTAAAGAAATCAGCTGGACGGGAGGCAACAAATTCTTCAAAGGCATTTTGTACTGCCTCTCGGGTATTGAATTTTTTTCCCGCCAAGAAGTTATCCAAATTCTGGAAAAAGTAGTAGTCTGTAGGCGCAAGGTCTGGTGAGTAGGGCGGATGACGGAGAGCTTCCAACCCCAGTTCTTGCAACTTGGAGACCGTCTGCTGTGCAGTATGAGGTCGCGCGTTGTCGTGCAGGAGCAGCGGAGACGAGCGATTGACCAATGCTGGTTGGAGATGCGCCAGCTTCTCCATCATTGTGCTCAGTTCTTCACAGTACACATCTGCAGTAATGCTCACCCCGTTTGGTAAGAAGCTGTGATGAATCACACCGGCGCTAGACCACCAAACAGTGACCATCACTTTTCTAGGGGTAAGTTTTCGTTTAGGGCATTGTTTAGGTGCTGAACCAGGATCCAACCAACTTGCTGAGCGCTTGCGGTTATCAAACAGAATCCATTTTTCATCGCAGGTAACAATGCGGTTCAAAATTCCTTCATTTGTGTGTCTGTTGAGCAGTGCAAGGCACGTCTCGACGCGTACTTCGCGCTGGCGATCATTGAGTTCGTGGGGCACCCATTTGTCAAGCTTTTTTACCTTGCCAATTTGACGCAAATGGACCAATATTGTTTTGACGCTAACGTCGAAAGCTGCTGCTAATTCAGCCGTAGATTGTGTATCATCAGCTTCCACAACCGCCTTTAATTCGTCATTGTCGACCAAAGTCTTCGGACGACCGCGAGGTTCATTTTTCAGGTCGAAATTTCCAGAACGGAAGCGAGCAAACCAATAACAGGTGGTGCGTTGGTTTGTAGTGTTAGCTCCGTAAACGTCGTTGATGTTGCGTGCCGCTTGTGCCGCGTTGCTGCCACGACGGTACTCATATTCCATAATTACTCGAATTTTTAACGTATCCATGATGACGAAAAAGATTGAAATGCGATGAAAATGTAACACTAATCAATAAAGAAATGACTACTTTTGGAAAAAAGAATCCATGTTTTTAAAATAAAATTAATTTGAAATTAGAATTCTTAGCCAAACAAAAATTATTTTGATTTGAAATGGCCAGTACTGCAGAACGGCAATTTCATAGGTAAAGACCTAATATTTGTGTGGCCCATATACAAGGTGTAACAAAATAGTGGACGTGACTTAAGGATTATCTATTTATCTACCCATGAAACAGAACCGATTAAACAATACCAGTTTCCCCATACATAGTGCATCAGCTGATCGTTTTTCTTGTATGGGGAGTCACTATTTCTTTTGTGTATTGTGCATGTTGATATGTTACGCAAAGGCTCCTTAAGTAACATCCTCTATTTATGTTACATCCTGTAATTGTTCAGACAACATTGCATGTTTGTAAAGTCCCGCGATACATGGATTTATTTCCCTTGTGCAGGCGTTGTCTAAACAAATTCTTTTTCTAAATTAATACATTTCCTTGTTAGTTTTACTTAAGTTTACTAGATAAATATGAAAGGCGCGCTTTTAAAATAAAACACATAAAATAATTAATTTTCTCCATGGAGGCTCCATTTTCTGTCTAGTTTCGAGAATACGCTTATTGTTACAATAAGGTAATTTATACAAGAGTGTAATGAAAATGTATCTTCGCTATTTATCAAAGTGGTCGACTTTAGGAATAGAGATGTACCATGTTTTGAATCTTAATAGTCGATATCGATGAAATAGTTAACTATGTTTATTTCGACTACCTCCTTGATCCAGCGGAACGTATATACTAATGACACTACCTCATTCAACCGTAAGAGATACAACCTGCTCAAAAAAAGTTCCTAGAAGCAATAGGATTAAGCAGAGAACTGTATCAAATTCTTTGCTACTAAAGATCAACATGGTCGATGTAGTAATATGCCACCGGGGTATTAAGCCCTACAATAAATAATAATTATCTTCTAGATATCTGTAATGACCTCGTGTACGGGCTCTGAGGTGTTTGTAGGTAACTATAAAGTTGTGAAGTATGTTGTATCAATCCTAAATTACTAGTACAATCAAATGGTTTAGCGATACTAAAAAGGTAATTGGAAATTTCTTACATCCTACTTTCGTAATTCTACTATGTGAACGTTACACCGATGGGAAAAGGTATCATATAAATGAAACCTATTCCAACGGTATTTCCAGGTAATTACAAAATTTTTAAGTATTGTGTATCAATCTTAAATCACTAGTACAATCAAATGTTTTATCGATACTATAAAAGTTCTTGGGAATTTCTTACAACTCTATGTACACGTTACACCGATGGGAAAAGGTCTCATTTATGGTAACTGTTTCCAACTTTTGCTGACAAAGGGAGGCCCTTTTCTCTTCTAAAGATTTGGGTCATTGGTTATTTCTATTGGGAAAAGATTCAGGTAAAACTTATGTATTGTTACCGGAATAAGTTATCGTTACATATTGGTTTTTTTTCAATAAGCAATACTATTGTTTGGTTATGAATACGTGATTTGTTTTCACAACAAAGGTTTCTCATTTCTAAAAAATCAAGATGCATGAGAGGATATTTTTTTCTTTCGTATAATGTATGGGGTAAACCTCAGTTGAGTACCTACCTACCTACCTACTAACATCTATAATCATCACTCATACCGCGAGATCCCACAACACTTTTTATACGCTCATATGTTCTAAGTAAAACTGTATTTTTCTAGCAAAAATCTTACCTATAAATAATAAATAAAAGACGTCGTTCAAATCGTCATCTGCGGGCATGGTGGCAACGTTACCTTGTTGTTTGTCGAGGTTCACACCACAAACCGCCGACGTTCTGGCTCCCAGGGGCCCATTGTTTGCACTCCAAAGGGAAGAAACATATATCAATCACCTATGGATATATATCCTCGAGGTGACTTGTTATTATGGAAAGGAGCTACGTATTAATAAAGTCTGCATCCCACACCAGTGGCCCTCCCTGAACTTCAAAGGATTAAGGTAATTCCGTCAGGCCTCTTGCTATCGTCAGGTAAGATAACATTAGGTTCTAAAAGTAACGGCACGTGAATGGTGGCCCAGCGGCTAACGTCATGGATTGATACATAGACCATGATGGCCTAAATGATCTACCTTGCCTACATAAGGACATACGTGTGCATCCGTCTGAGAGATGCCCAGACGCAGACCTACAGCAACGGATAAAGTAGTGTGATCTAACAGAGTTTTTATATTAGTATAAGAGATTGCTTGTAGCCAGTACACAAACACACGTTTTTACTCCTTAAGTAACTCAAAACACCAATTCAATAGCTACCATATTATATAAGTTCACTATTGAACCATAAATAAAGTTTGCTACACTAAAATTTTATTAAACTCATTGTGCTCATATTTTGATGAGTAACTCGGCATAAACGTATGCCTCTTATAATAACTTTGTTGAAAAAAATGTAACTTAACTCATAATACATGAGCGTAGAAATAGTGTCGCCATATCTTATATTATTACGCATATTCTGGGTGTAGTCTAAATTATGACGTCATTAATAACACGTAAACTCAGGTAAACCACGAGATATGGCTCTAATAACATCCAGTAGCATGCTTAGTTAGTAGGCGCCATAAACATAACAGCCGAGTTTATAGAAAGTATTATTAACTCCTCTCTAAGAGGAGAGATGTTTGCGAGGATTATTACAATACTAGCAATAAAGGGACACAACGACACCTGGTAAATATTAAAAGGGGGAGTAAACTCGGTGTTATGTTTGTCACCAAACGTGACCGCGCTTTATGTATTTCTTTATAACTTCAACAGTAAGTCTGTGATATCATAACATTCATAACTTTGGGGTAAGTAGCAAATGTGTCTGTGGAAATTAAATTACTTGACATGAATATAGATACTTATATCTTCGTTACCTAAAGCACATCCAGCTCCCCCAATCTGTCAAATTTCTTTTATAAATTTTCAACTTTATCACAAAAGCGTAAGGTTCACTTTCAATTGGGGAATTTTGACAGATTGGGGTAACTTGATATGCTGGCGTCTGTACAGAGACACGTTTACAGTATTCTTAATATAGCCTATAATCCTGTTGGTATTATGACGCGTGACTAACAATATATATTGAACCGTGGTTTGACGGGCCGGCTGGCGAGGTTGGTAAATGCTTGCCTTTCGCGATGCAGGTCGTGGGGTCGTACCACGCAGGACAGATATTTGTGTGCATGAATATTTCGGTTGGTCCTGAGTCTAGGTGTAATCTACTATATAAAAATAAGTTGGGTTTTCCTTCCTGACGCTATAACTCCAGAACGCACGAACCGACTTCCACGGTTTTCCATTCGTTGGAAAGGGCTCCGTGAGGTTTATATCAAAGGAAATTTATAAAATTTAACGCGGGTGACAACGCGGGTACAGCTAGTTATCTATAAAAGTATAAGAAAAGTAGTGTAAGTAATATAACAGAGGACCAAGTGCTTTATTAGGTTTAATAAGATCCTTGTGTTTGGCGATTCACTTTAAATTTCGTAATAAAACTATTTGTGTTACTTTCTCTGCTAGATAGGGAAGATCTTTTATATAAACTAGAACTAAAATGGTCCCAGAATAGATCCTTGGGGTACCACCATTTTGCCAGAGTGACGCGGCGAAGTGACAAAGTCATATAATATACATATCTTGTATTGTTATATGACTTTTGTCACTTCGGCGCGCCCGAAATTCCATAGTATTTTACTTTACAACGAACATACGTGTTAAAAAAATACTCTTTATTAACATGTTTTAAAAATGTGAGTTTACCTGATTTGTTTCCATTGATTGATTTAACAAATACTATTATTACTTCCAGGTGCCAGTACTTCCATGTACTGCGTTCACTCAAATTTTTTTTTTTGCTTGTTATTCTTTGTAATATTTTGGTTAGTTTGTTCAAAGACATTAATTTTATTCGCGCAAACTTTAATTCCTCAACGGCGATGTCCATAGATTACATCTACCTTTACTATTTTATTTTAATTAAAATTAGAATAACCCTTATTTTATTAATATCCATCTTGTTACTGTCTGTCAAGGCCTGAAATCCACAAGAAACGAATTAATTTGAAACAAGGCCTTACAAATGAATTCCATTCCAAATTTAAATTCTACATTCCATAAATCCAAGTAAATCTCTTCAGAGTAGCAGTGAGGTGAACGAGACAATTACCTGCTGCTCTTCCGACTCCGCCAGGATTAGATTGCAATTGAATACTTTGTTTGAAAATGAGGAATAAAAAGGTAAAAAAGGCACGTACTTCCGTAATGAGTGCGAACAGCTTGTTGGAGAACTATTTGCATTGGTTGGCGGAAATTAGAAAAAGTAACTGAGAAATGAAAGGTAGATATTTCCTATCATTTTCGTTGTTTCAGTTTTGCAGATAAAATAAGCTTGCAAAAATGGAACTGTTATGTGCAATCAACGCGCTTTCAGTGTTTATTCTTGCACTATGATAACTGGTCTTACTATCTACTACTATTAATAAATAGCTAAATCGTGGGTAAAACCGCGGGGCGCAGCTAGTTAAGCATGCTTGCTTTTCACGCCAGAGGGCAGATATTTGTGTGCAGGAACATGTCTGTTTGTTGTGAGTCTGGGTGTAATTATCTACATAAGTATGTATTTAGAAATGAAAAGTAGTATATGTAGTATATCAGTTATCTGGTTTCCATAGTACAAGCTCTGCTAGTTTGTGATCAGATGGCCGTGTGTAAATAATGTCCCAGAATGTTATTATTATAAGAAACTAAAATACCTAATAATTTCTATAACATTTGAGTTTTGTTTTTAGAAACGACAGCAATTTTTTTGTTACATTTTATACTAAGTACAAATGGTTTTAAAAGTTGAGAGACTTGAGAAAATTGTGGATAAAACCACAAATAGTTTAATACCGAACAACATATAATATTACTCCGTACCTTTCTAAAAAAAAACTTCAATTTATAAGATAGAATTTTTATTTTAAGAGGTTACTACATTTTCCTCAGAAGTAACTGCTAGGAAAGGGTTAAAATGTTGAGTGTTTTTAATAAAAATGTTAGCGCCTCTGTTACGGTTCAGCGTATAACATTTTACTCCAAGTTAAATAAAGAAGAGTTTAATATTTTCTTATAGTTTTGTATACTTCGTTATATTAGTATAGTTTTAATTTATTTATTACTTGTACATATTCTTTCATTATATATTGTTTTATTCTAAGTTCTATTTACCATTTCTTAGTTAAAAACTTATCTCAGTATTTTTGATATGTTATGTAAGTGTAAGGCTGATTTTATTGTTACGCGTTTCGGCAGCGCCGTTGCAGTTGGTGCGCGCGCGTTTGTAGATGTACCAGTGTGAGGTAGGTAGGTAATAGTTGCGTTTCAAAGTCGTGCGCTTGAGCAACGCCGTTTGCTAAACGCGCGCTGCTCGCTGGCGCTGCCGAAGCACGCGCGTTGGTAACAAGCGCGCGCGATAGAACAAACTGATACGTGCTCGCCTCTCAGTTACCGTGTACGTATGAAAAACTACTCTTCTTTGAAGTCACTGTTGCCTTCTTTTCCATGAAAAGTAAATAGCCAGTACTCCAACCAGATTAACCCGACTGTCTCACAGCAGCGGAACGCGCGGTACTAATCTCAGTGCAAGTTTAACAGTCCACTGCTGTTCAAGCTCGCGCTTTTAACAGCGCACTGCCCAGTATAAAAAATTAAATGCCCATGAGGAGCAGTGGTTTAGGTAATCATCTCGCAATCACCTCGACGCCCTCGTGCTTCCGCGATTCAAGGAATTACTTCCCGTGATGAAGCTTTCTTAAAAAAAATTTACGTTTAATTTTTTTTAAGAAAGCTTTATCACGGTATGGTCACGTCTCATTAGTAACAATGTGACGTTAAAAGCGTCTTTATTACGTAAATTATAAGGCCTGTTTTCGTTGTGCAAGTGTCTCTACCTACATTTTAACACGAATTCTGTAGCCCGTCATAAACTGAAAATTGCCTTCCTAGTTGAATTCATCCCACGGACTGTGGCATCTACCCTAATAACATTGCAGTTTCCTGGGAAATTTTAGTGTAACGTGGACCAACGGTGCGGAATAAAGACGGTACCACGTTTCAGCGAGTGCGACTGTACCTCGAAACACTTATAAAGGTACTCATAATTGATAACTTGGCTTCCATTGCTCAAATTCTTCTGGTTTAAACAATAATTTCTTAAAAATATACGCAATGGAAATAAGATAATAATTTTACACGCTCATTGTATTAGTATATAAGTATATATTATAGCTTACCGTGAAAAACGTGGTATTTATCCAGCAGACTGACAAAGCTGAGCGTTTTAATTGCGAGATAAAATAGAGATACCTGGTTAGCGCTACTTTGAAGGATCCTGAGTTCCTTCGAGTTAGGTTGTATAAATGTTTCTCTTCTATGTTTACTTTTATTTTTAATTTATAATTTCTGTTTGTTAATTTTATCTTATTTTTAATGTAATAGTTATATTCATCTCTTTCTCAAATATTGTTAGGTATGGAATTAGAGAAGGAGCGAGACATCCCAACACAAGTATTTTTAATTACTTACTGGGGCCGACTGTTTCATTCACCTTTGCTGATGTAACCATTTGAGACACAATAAACATTTTTCATTTTTCATCTATTTATAAAACGTGTTACACACATCTAGGTTCGCCAATTCAAGTCGAGTTCAAAGTAAATTTTTCAGCATAACGCTTAACCTGCAAGTACTAACGTATCCACCCGCAGAGAACGAGGTCCTGGGTTCAAATCCCGTAAAAATAAAAAATT
The DNA here is from genome assembly GCA_951640165.1 of Pseudoips prasinana. Classification (NCBI taxonomy): domain Eukaryota; kingdom Metazoa; phylum Arthropoda; class Insecta; order Lepidoptera; family Nolidae; genus Pseudoips; species Pseudoips prasinana. The sequence goes on from OX621245.1 coordinate 20,813,397, forward strand.
CTCAATATCAGCCCGAAATCTGGGAGTTGCCCGTATTATGCCCCCGTGTCTCCGAGAGTACGGAAAGGCGACGGCCCTGGACCTGATCTCTTTCCGGTCGTGTCGCTAGTCGTCCCATCGGATACTGAGAGTGATGGAATAGAAAGTGCCCCCGTGTTTACGCACACACTTGTGCATTATAATACGTTTCGCACTACAATTTTAAAGGCAGCAAGAGAAAATCTCTCACTTTTGTGAGTAAGAAATTTATAAATCTTACTTACAACATAGAAAGTAGTAGGTAAATAACTAATTAGGGTCCAATACCAAAATGGTAACAGTACCCTTATAGTGCTACTCTGTTTATAATAATTATTTATACGGAATGCATCAAGTAATATTATACCACGATGAAAAGGATCTAAAACGAATTTGTTTTGGACCCCTTTTATGTTAAGTCCTTAAGTTTTTGCCATGTTGTTTCAATTTGAAAACAACATGGCAAAATCTTAAAAATCCAATAATAATATTTAATTAGGTGAGTAATAATAGTTCATTATCGTTTTTGTAGATAGGTATTCATATAAAATTATTTGAATAGTCACCTATTCAAATAATTCTAAGAACATTTTAAAGAGACTTGCACTTACCCGGCTTTTTAAAGTAATTTTAACTCCCGAAACAATCTTACAAAATTAAAAAAAAGCCATCCTTTAAAACCCCTTATTAAAAACCGCCTTTAAAACCCCAGACACATTTTAATCATGCATGCATTTATGTGCTGACGTCACGGCATTGAAGGTATAAGCAATGAGTTCAAGTGCCACCGCAGGGCGCCACCGGCGCCCGGAACCCCACTGTCTCTGAATTAACTATATTTCACTAACGAATTAATTACTGCAAGCATCTGTTGTGTTGCACTCGTAATGTAAATAAAATAACAATGTCATAAATATTATGTCGACAGCTGAATTACTTTTGCTTCTGTAATTGAAGGAAAATATTTATTTTTATATGAAACAGGTAAGTTGGCACTAACTGTAATTTATTAATACCAAGACACAGTTATCTTTCTCTCTCGAATTATTTCTTATTTCGCTACTAATATTATTAATAGGGAACAATAAATGAAATGTTTCAAAACCATAAAGCTGCCTTCAACTTTTCTTTTTTACAACCGTTTAGTTTTCTAAACGGTTGATGTGTTTTAAAAGCATTCCCTATAGACTATTTAGTCGTTCTGGGCATATTTTAGTTTATCTATACATGACTTTAAATAACGTGACTTTCAAAAAGAATTGTCACAATTGTTTCACACAAAAACGTAGATATCGCAAACATACATACAAAAAAACATACACTCAAATTGATAATTTTGATTTACAAAGAGTATATAATCGCTATTATTATTATGTCTTTTATTCCATGTCATTCTTATTTTATACATTTATAAATATACCAAGTGGTTATGATAATACGACAATAAATGAAAACATTGACAATACTAGTTCATATGAACAATTGTAAGCTATCAAAAAAACCCTAACATCAAAATTAAAAAAAATAAAATTTCAAACAAAGTAAATGACATAAAAGTGGAAAGAAAATAGAACACCATTTATAAATGGTTCACTAACCTGTGATACAGTAGCAACAGCGCGGTCCTGTAGCGACTTGATCTTTTGGCGCCATTATTATTAATGCTCAGTAAGAATAATAACACTGAATCACAAATGTTTTAACGAAATAATTAGGCACCTTTCACCCGCATGTTATTTATTAATCAAATTATTAATCACTATCAGGATCACTGTTCAGTCACGTAGCTAGGTAGGTACCTATTAAAGTCACTAAATTTTTCGTGTTTCAATATGGCCACCATTAACTCGAATACACAAACTGCACCGCCGTAGGAGATTATTCCTAACGTTTGACAAGAGGTCCCCGTTTGCAGCCATATGTTTTAATTTATTAAAAGATAAGATAATTCTATCTTTTAAATCATCAACCGTATCAACAGCTGTTGAGTAGACCTCATTTTTGATGTGACCCCACAAGAAAAAATCTAATGGTGTGAGGTCGGGTGACCTCGCTGGCCACCGCGTTGGTCCATAACGGCCAATCCACTGCTGACCGAACACTTGAGACAAACGCTCTCTTGCTGACACCACTGAATGAGCTGGTGCTCCGTCTAGCTGGTACCACATCTGCCTGTACACATCAAGCGGAAGCTCATCCATGTACTCGGAAACGGGTCCGTTGAGGAGTTCTATAAACTTTTCACCATTTAAATTTCCATCAATAAAAACCGGACCTATTATGGTATTTCTATGAATGCCAGCCCAAACATTGACAGCAAATCTGTACTGGTGCGAAGTCTCTCGTCCTAGACGCGGATACACGCGGCTCCAGTAACGTAAATTCTGTCTGTTCCATAACCCGTTTCTTGTAAATGTACTTTCATCAGTCCACATTACATTGTACAGGAAATCCGGATCCTCTAAATGTTTTGTTTCTATCCAGCGACAGAAGTTTTCCCTGACTGGTTTGTCTCGAGGCAACAACGCATGCAATTTCTTATACTTATACGGCTTCCGTTTGTCGCGTTTTAAAATTTTTAGTATAGTTGCATGGTTAACACGAAAATATCGACCTGCCCTACGCAAACTACACGTCGGATTGCGTTCAAAATAATTTAAAATTCGTTCCTCAAGAGCCACTCTCGCACGTGGAGGAGTACTATCAATATGCGGGATTAAGGATCTATTTTCTCGTATCCTCTGGACAGCTTGGACAATAGTGCGCCCGTTGGTTGGACAAACTCGAGTGTCCCCAAACCTCTGTCGGTACGTCCGTATAGCCATAGCGGCGTTTCCTAAACACTCTCCATAAATTAACACCATGTCCGTGTACTCAGGAGCTGTGTAATTGTGACGAGGCATAATTAAAACAAAAGAAAACACTAAAACAATAAAAACTAAACGTCTAACTTCGCACAATTCACTTACGAGTAACTATTAAACTAGATACCTATTAAAACGTTACGTGTCCTGTCACTAAAATAAGCGTCCAATATCGCACTAATTCGTCGTAGATAAGGAGTACAAAACAAACACACGAGCGACGGGCGGCGCCGGTACACAAAGGTGGTAGGTACTCGGCGGCGAATAACTCAAAGTATGTCCTGCGGCACTCGTGCGCTAAGAAAGCGATGACGCGTGAATCATCACAGGATTGTAGCGACACACTGACCGTGACCTAAATTTGTTGTTGCAATGTTTCAACAAGAAAGCGAAGTAACAAACGAAACTAGATTTATCTCTTTCGCACAAACCAATTTTTCTATTTCATGAGTGCTTACCGATGCGGGGGTCGTTAACCTGTCAGTACTTCCCTATTAATACATACATCGTGTAGCAAATTTTAAAAATGAAAAAAAAATTCCTGTGACTAAACTACTGGATATATTCAAATGATTTTTTGTATGTAGTCTGAGAATGTCTTGAGGTATCCGTAGTTAAATTTATTGTCGTATTATCATAACCACTTTGTATAGTTACAAAAAAATATATATTTATAAATATAAAAAATAGACATCCAATCGGCAACGGGAGCAGGGTCCATGCTACCGATGGTCAAGGCTCCAGAGAGAGGAACCTCCTCACAATACGCGCCGTCTCCAAAATAACTGCCTTCTGAACCTGACCCTTGACCCAACTGCCTAACGCGAGCCTCTTAAGGTGACGGTCGAGGCTCTTGGCAATCAAACCATGGGCAGAAACGACAATCGGTACAATGATCGCCGAGTCGACGTCCCACACGTCAACAAGCTCGCGTGCTAGGTCAAGGTATTTAATTTCCTTGTCTTTTTCAGCTTTCACAAGGTTGTCATCATGTGGGACAGCAACATCGACGATCACTGCCTGGCGCTCTTGGCGATCCACCATCACAATATCAGGCTTATTGGCAACAATAGTCCTATCTGTGATGATGGATCTGTCCCAGTACAATGTGACACGGTCATTCTCCAGTATTGTCTCTGGAACGTATCTGTAGTACGGCACCTCCGACGTCACAAGGTTGTACCGCAGAGCAAGTTGCTGATGGATTATCCTGGCTACTTGATTGTGCCTGTGCAAATACTCACCATTAGCAAGACGTGAGCAACCAGAAATTATATGTCATAAATCTCCGGTAGTTATTCGTCATTACTACTTCGTCGGTAATTGCACTGACAAAACCCTCGGTTTCCGCAAAAAGGTCACCGAACCGTAGCCAGGCTACTGATGCTGTTAAATCTACATCTGGCCCGTGCAGGGCCTTGTAAAATCTGCCATGAAGTTCCTTGCTCTGCCATACCTCCTTGCGGTCACTGGTACTAAGTACCGCAGGTTGACGCCAGTTAGTTTTGGCTAAGGATAGAGCGGTGAATCCATTGTCCACGGCGATCACGTCCGCATGCATACCCACACTATTATGTAGGAAATAGTTTCTAAGATTATACAGCTCACGGTTATGCAGAGTTTTAGCATTTAAAAAGCCACGACCACCACATTTCCGTGGGATGTACAATCTCATCACAGAAGAGCGGGGGTGATGCATCCGATGTGATGTCAGCCGCGTTCGGACTGTTCGGTCCAGGGCGTCTAGCTCAGTTTGAGTCTACTTGAGTATTCCAAAGGAGTACAACAAGACTGGCATGACCCAGCTATTGTAAGCACGCACCTTGTTCCCTCCCGACAATAGGCTGACATGAAGGAGTCATTGCGGGGGCGCTTCTTGGGCCACTTGACAAAAGTGCTGAAAAAGCACTTTTGTCAAGCGGCCCAAGAAGCGCCCCCGCAATGACTCCTTCATGTCAGCCTCTTTGATGCCTAATGCCTGTGACATACCCAAGTACTTGTAGGTTTCGGTTGCAGAGAGGGTTACTAAGTTAATGGAAGCTGAGAGTTGGGTGCTCTCAGATTCCACTATCTTCCCTCGTTTTGCATGCATGACTGTACATTTGTCAATACCAAACTCCATTCTGATAGAGTTACTGAAGTTTTCTGTGAGCTTCAGTAACGCTGACAAGTGAAGATTGCTAGAGGCAAATAACTTTAAGTCATCCATGTAAAGGAGGTGTGATATTACTTGTCCTCCTCTCCGCAGTCGATAACCTAACCCAGAATCCTCTAGTAGTGTGCTCAGAGGATTCAGAGCCAGGCAAAACCACAATGGGCTCAAACTGTCGCCCTGAAAGATTCCCCGTTCTATCCTTATAGGCTCACCGTTCCCCAAGGTCTGGCGAGATCCTGGATAAAGAAGGACTGTACTCCACTGCTCTATACATGTCCTCAGGAAGGTACGTAAAATTGTATTTATTTTATACAATTCTAGCACTCTCATAAGCTAAGTATGGGGCGCGGAGTCATAGGCCTTCTTGTAATCTATCCAGCATGTCGACAGATCTTTTCGGTTTCGGCGTGCCTGCTGGCAAATGGCCGTGTCGATAAGAAGCAATTCCTTAGTACCGCGGGACCCATTCCTACATCAATTTTGAGCTGTAGATATAATATACACTATTATTATTATTATTATATAATCGCTAACTGCAATTCCTTCCAAACAACTTGACATTCTAAGATTCCTATTCGAGACTGTATAATATCATTCGTTCTAATACTGAACACGGTTATCAAACATCTAAAGAAGCCAAAATTACAACCAATATTAACATATTATTAGAACTTATTGATTTTTTATATCAAGCCCTGTCATCGACTTCGATAGTAACTCGTTTTTCTCTTAATCTTACAATCTGTGTGGGTTGAATATTTTTTCTGTATTTTATGGATCTTTATTCCTCAATCACTAACGAAAATCAATGAAAATAGAACTCATAATAACGATTAAGAGAAGATTAATTAAACATAGACATGTAATTCACTTGAGTCAGCCTCATTTACGGCACGCACGAGATTTCTGAAGAACTCGTGTGTTATTTGATACATGTAAAAATGTACTTATCTGCACAAGAAATCTTTTGCATTCTCGTGTCCACCTTCATACGTATGAAGGTAGGTAAAGGAAGCCATCAAAGAGATTCGATCAAGAGTTCAAAGCGTTAAATAGGAATCATAAGACTTCGGTAAATTTAAGGATAGATTTTCTCTTTTTTAAGGTTCCGTAGCCAAATGGCAAAAAACGGAACCCTTATAGATTCGTCATATCTGTATGACGAAAAACGCACAGACAGACAGACAGATACGGATAGATAGATACGGATGTCACGGTCACTTTTTTCCGAAACCATAAGCTGAATGTTGAAACTTGGTAAGTAGCTGTATTCTGTGAACCGCGTTAAGAATTCACACAAAAATAGAAAAAAAAAACAATAATGTTAGAGGTTCTCCATACATAGAACTGAAACTCAATTTTTTTTTTCATCATTAACTTTCACCCATACATGTGGGGTATCTATGGATAGGTCTTAAAAAATGATATTGAGGTTTCCGATATATATTTTTTCTAAACTAAATAGTTTGTGTGAGAGACACTTCCAAAGTGGGAAAATGAGTATCCCCCCCCCCCCCTGTAACTACTAAAATAAGAGAATGATAAATCTAAAACAAATATATGATGTACATTACAATGCAAACTTCTACCGAAAATTGGTTTGAATGGCTAGTAAGTACCTATTTTTTTTAATACGACATAACAACTAAAATACTTGCTGTTGCGTAACCCTTCAAGTGCGAGTCCGATTCGCACTTGGCTGGGTTTTTTATAATTCCATCCCGCTTAGGTAGAATACACAATACATGATTTTAAAATAAGCAAATACGGGTATAATCGGCGGTTGTATCGCTTTATAGCAATCTCTTACATCTTACACTTTCACTTCTCTTTATCGTAGGGGCGGTGGCTACCCTGGTGTCAGAGTTGTTCACCCCGCCCAGTAGGTCTCTGAGTTGTCTCATCGGCTGTTGTCTAATGACAACAATCGGGACCGATAGCTCACCGCGCCCTCCGAAGCACGGAGACGGTCAGGAATTAAACCACTTTAACGGTCACCCATTTATGGAATGATCGCGAGCCTAGGTACTTTACCTCCTCGATCACTTACAGACTGATGAGTGCTTATGGCACTTATCACTATATGCACCCATCAGTGATTGGGTTAATTCTTATACAAACACAAACTTACTAGGCATTTTATTTAGCATCAGCTCAGAGAATCGAGTCACAATACCAACTCGATTTGTTGGAACTTTGATATTTTATTACTTCAAACGTAGTTTCCGTTTACCGGTAGCAATGAAAACGTTTTATAAAAGAAGTTCAAAGTTTCCAGATATAGTAAAATTTTCATTTAACAAAGTTACGACGTCCGTTGAATACGATTCCATTGAATGTTGCATTGTAATAGCGTTCCGTAACTTTGACACGAACAAAAACTTGGTATTTTCCATAAATTTAGTCAACTTTTTTAATACTAAGCGGACATTGTCATAAAATAGGGGCATTGGAACGGTACGGCCGTCAGATTTCATCGGTCCACATATAATTCTGTTAACCAATGAACCACATGCGGTGCACAGGGCACACCGGATTGAATTGGGATCAGGAAATGTATACAATGTTCGTGTAAACTCCCGCAGAGACATAGAAATTGTTAGAATGAATAAAATTGACAGTCGAACATACATGGACAAACAAAATTGAAAAAATAAGCGCATTATTTTGTAGGCAGTTTCCGATCAGTATTATTGAAGCTGTTTAACGACTAAACGCATAAACTACTGATATACTACGTATTTTTTTATATTCTTGGGAAATTAGAAATAAATAATGTAAATACTTGACACGAAGTGGCCACATTAAATGTGGCTGGGCGTTATTATATAATGAATGTACAAGATAATGTTGTTGTTATTCATTAAAAAGTTATACTAAGCTAACACTTAATAACACATCAAGCTGACAAATGGTTTAAGCTGAGTCGAAAGCAAATGGTTTAACTTTGAACATTTTGTGTTACATTTATGAGTTTTGGGCATTTTGAGGCTTACTCTTAGCGGATACTCATAGGCAGATGCACTCACCAGTCCAGTCCGTATGTGATCACATCGGTGTCGGTGTCAACACCTAGACAGGCTGTCAGTCTATAGATGGGTGACCGTCAAAGTGGTTTAATTTCTGCTTCGGAAGGCACGTTGAGCTGTCGATCTCGGTTGTTTGACTATTACTATAATAATAAATGACTTTTATTTCGGACAACAATACAGATCCATATTTTGTTAATAAAGTGACTTATGAACTAATGTTAGTAAGGAAAATTGGTGAGGAGGTATTACAAATTAAGGTAGGTACTCTGTCTGTGCAGAACGCAATAATGCACCCTTACTTTATTACCCTCTGCACAAACTGTCCAACAATAGGTGAGCTGTAATTTTCAGCAAGCGTTCTCAAAATGCTGTTGTCACTGTCTCTTATTCTCCTTAGGATGGATGCGGTTTTTTTGCGGACGACAGCGTGGAAATCGTCCGTCCGAGCCGTCGCAAACATCTCTGAGGCACTACAAAACCGTGGCAGTTTCAAAAGCATTCTGAAAACATTGTTGTACTGTATACGCAGGACATCTAGCGATCTTTTGGTATGATTGACCCATAGATTGCCAGTGTAGAAACTCTGACAGTACGATTTAAACAGAGTAATTTTAACTTGTTTTGTACACTGTGAAAATCTACGAGCCAGCATGTTACCCCTGACCGCTAGTGCCCTACGCTCTCTCTCGATGTCTACATCGTCCTTAAGGCTGTCGACAAGAAAATGTCCCAGATATTTAAATTTGTTGACCCTGCTTATTGGTAACCCGTATAAAGTTATTTCAGGCGAGTTTTCCAAACATTTACCGTCAGCCTTAAAGACCATGTATTCACATTTTTTCACATTATAAATTAACCCATGCTTAGTAGCATAGGCCTCACAGACCTTCAACATTTCTCTGATTGACCCCGCCGTAGGCCCCAACAGTACCATGTCATCTGCGTAGTTAATGTTGTTAATACTAACACCATTTACCTTGCATCCGACACGCATACTGCTGAGCCCGACAATGAGGTCATTGACATATAGGCTGAAGAGCCTGGGAGACGTCAAGCCCCCTTGTCTCACCCCGCACTCCAGCCCATATGCATTAGAGAGTGCATTTGCCCACTTCACTCGGTTCGTCTGATTTCCATACCAGTACTGGAGCATCCGAAGGACCTCCACCGGCACACCTCTGCCTCCCAGTTTCCTCCAAAGCACATCGTAAGAGACAAGGTCGAAGGCTTTAGAGAGGTCAAGGAAGCAGGCGTACACCGGCGTCTTACGGCCAGTGTAGTACTGGACTGTATGCTTCAGACTTAAAATTGCACTCTCGGTTGAAAGTCCTGGTCGAAACCCGAACTGTGCATCATGTATGTCAAGGTGTTCTTTTAGACATGAATCAAGCATACCGTCCAGCACCTTAGCTATAATCGTTGCAAAAGAAATTGGTCGGTAGTTGCCCTTATCCGTGTATACACATTAAACCCTGTCATAGGCCTGCTGGGCGGCATAACCAAATATAACACGGTAAACGCTGCTCATACAATAAAGGCGGAGACATATAAATAACAGCTGATAGACAAATACAAAATACTTATAAGTAAAAACGCCTCCCCAAAAGATTTTCAAAATGGTTTTGCGTGTATCATCTGGGGGGACATGCTATAAAAACGCTTGGCAGGCGAGTTGGCGATCGCGGTATGATGGCTGAGACGCTGTCGTCCGTTCTCTGGCACAAATTCCCTCGGGATGACTTCTACGCGTCCCACGGAATGAGATGGGGTGGCTAGATTCTATGCCGTCAGCCATACAGTAATTTATTATATTTTTTATTTGGCTACATCTATGGTAGATGTAGCTAAAGTTCCCCCCGAGTGCGCCGGATAACCGGCGCGTTACACCGGCTGTTGCCGAACCTCGGGGGTCCACGGGAAGAAGTTCGCCGCCCCTACGGAGGTGTCGTGCGATCCATGGCTCTTTACGGGGCGCCCATCTGGCCATAAGGATCGCACGAGGATACCGTACGGTATCCTTTGAGGCGGCGACACTCCTGGCGCGTCTCCCGCCTTTCAATCTACTGGCGGCGGTCGACGCGGCGGATTTTACCGAAATACGCGTCCGCCAGGGGATCGGGGGGGCGCCAGCCGGACGCTCACCGGCACGTACTCAGTGGCGCGCACGGCTTGAGTTGCGACAAACGCGCGTCAACGTGCCGTTGGTGCTATGCTGCCTCACCTCGAGCCCTGGGACCTACAGACTGACTCAGATACTCACCGGACACGGTTGTTTCGGTGAGTAACTGAGCCGGATCGGCCGAGAAGTGACGACACATTGTCACCATTGTGGGAGCGACCTGGATTCTGCCCAGCATACACTGGAGGAGTACCCGGCCTGGGAGGCCGAGAGGCGAGTCCTGGTCGCTGAGATCGCATCGGATCTTTCGCCGCCAGCAGTCGTGTATGCGATGCTGGCTGGCGACTCCACCAAATGGGATGCCGTGGTCTCCTTCTGTGAGGCAGTCTTGCTGCAGAAGGAGGCCACCGAGCGTGATCGGGAACGAGCCGATCCCGCTCGTAGGCGGAGGAGGCGTCGGGGCGGCAGTGGCAGCCGTTAACCCAACTCCCCTCGGGGCCACGGCGGCAGTGTGAGAAGTGTCCTCTACTGCCGCCATGTACAAGCAGCTCCGGGATGACAGCGATCTGTCGGTGGTGCAGTCGCTGTGCCGTACTGGCAAGAGTCGGCAATAGGGGAGGGCAATCCAAAGGAGTCCTCCCAGTCCTCCCATCTGGGACATGGCGCAAAAGGGGGGTACCGGAGCAGCATACCCGCGTTCCCGGGATTGCCACATCAGGCGCCAAGAGAAGTCCACGGCAGGTAGGTTAAGTCGGTGCAAGTCCGACATAGCCACCCGTAGACACTTTTTGCGGGTGGCATGAGAGGGCATTCCCCCTGCCTTATCAAAAAAAAAATGTAGCCAAAGTTAACTAAGAAATGTTAAAGTTAAGTAAAAACTAGCCTAGGCATCTTGGTTTCAAACATTTAAATATTTTATTTACATTACATGGTACTTGGTGGGAGGAATACGGCGGGTGGCAAGCATGATGAAAAATTCAAATGACTACGCTGTATCTATCTTAAAGCTTGTGGAGAGTTAGTACACGTTGTAATTCAGCTTGAAAGTTATAAATTAATTACCGACGTTGGCAGCCATCCCGACATTGTCGTATCTTTAAACTTGCACTAAACCACGATCCCAGCTGATAGTAAGCCAAGATGTAGTCTAGGGTGGCCCACGCATATCTATAAGACGCCTGTTTGCTCTAGCCTTGAATAAGCCCATGTTGTGTGTCTGAAGACACGTATTCCGGAGAATTAGACATCGTGGCCGTGCAAATGAGAATCGAGAAAGCTACATATATACGCTTATTACGCAACATCGAAAGTTAACGACAAAGCGATGGAGACTCCCCCGTCATCTAGTGGTCCGATAAAACATAGCAACATAACATATAACACAGAAAAAAAAATCGCATCGAAATCGGCCCATCCGTCCAGAGCCACGATCCAGAGCTACGATTCCACAGACAGACACACACAGACAGACATCGACGTCAAACTTATAACACCCTTGAAGAAAGGTTACTTGACGTGATTATCGTATTATAATTTATGATGACCACTAAATACTTAACCTCTTTTTTAATAGTTGCAAACAAATTCCCGTCTAATTTAAATAAATAATAAATTAAATAATCTATTCAAGAAGAAAACTTTCTATCGTTTATTTTTTTAAAACTTGCGAATTTGCGAACAAATATCTTTTACGTCAGCTTAATTACTTACCAATATGGAACATTTGAGTAAATAAATAGCACCTAATTTCTTTAGGCTACACAATCTTTAACCAGAAAAGTATTAATAAAATATTTACCCGCAATTTACTAATCTAATTAAGATGCAGAGAAAATCTGATACAAATCAATATATTACAGTTACGATAAAATTCTTTATTTATATCTTACATTCAACATTTATTGATATTATGCAATTTGTAAGTTTTCACTGCAACTACTAATCGATATCGCAAGATTACTGTTACCGAGCGATCACATCTGCATAATCGATTCCCGATTAACTATCGATTAGGATCTTGCGAACTTACACTGCGATAATCATCTCTAGAGTCGTAGACTGATATAAACCCACTCTTTACATATGCGCTTTACGGAATCAGCCACAATGATCATGTAGAATTAAAATTCAAATGGAAGACAAGGTCTATAAAACTCGGACATTAAATAGAACAGCCGGACTCACCATGTCAACGTTCCCTACGACGTACATAAAGTCATTTTGTTGTGCATTTTACGACATTGGAACAGGCACTTGTACTGGACTTGAGACTTCCAGTACGTGCAGACATGTATAGGATCGAACATCAATATTTGTGCTATGTGGATGACAGCGTGTTGCAGCGCCACTTCCACCGACTCGGAAAATTGTTGTTTCATGTTACGTTTTGCAATGAACACAACTTTACGGCAGGAATCGCTGAATTTCCCTCGAGAGTAGTAAAAACCTCTATGCCAGATGACTCCATCCGCAGTTTAGTTCAGGGTTGATATCGTGACGGCTCACGTCAAATATCCACAAATCCGACGCTCAAATAACTTTTGTTTTTTACGCAAAGGGACACGACTGAAGCAACAGTGTCGGGTCTAATGCCGATATCAGGATTATTCGCTCCGGTTTTTCCTTTACCTAAAGGGATGTTCACGGAAATGATCTCATTTCAAAATATTCTCATTACTTGGGCGGAATCTTTTTTACTTTACGGCAGAACGGTCCCCTTTTCTTGTTCAGTCGACTTCAAAGTTTTCCCGGCCCTCTCATTGACTGGGAAAGAAAATGACTAATAAGAAACGCAAATGATAGCAATCTACCCGAGCTTCCCGATCTTAATTAAACTGAAGTTGAAAACTTACATCAAATGAAACTTGGGTGTCAACATTAATGGTGCGATCGTTATGTCGCAATAAAAATATAGAAACGCCTCGTTGACAATGTTATAAGAATTCTTTCATCACAACTATTAAAAGTAAAATACCAACAAAGGCAAACTAACCAATGATTTTTATAGAACATTTAAGACATTAAAAAACTGCCTACAATTTATTTTTTTATCTCATAGGCTATAAATATGTCCGCCGCCCTCGCACGCTCCTCCAGTACCTCATTCACAAGCAACTACCAACCTATAAATTCGGAAGATTGATGTTATATAGGTACTTACCAAAAAGTACATTTACCGTGAAACTTAATATGTCGTAACAACTATTAATCTAGAAAACACATTATAATTTATCTGGGAAAAGTTAATGGTACCATTCGTGTCAACAAGACAGATTAGCTAAAAACATCCCAGGAAATAAAAAGCCGGTCTTTTAAATTACGATCATTATTCGAACAATCTGTCAGCGATTCCTAATTTCTTCTGAGAAGTAACATATACGCCTTTTTTAATTATCTTGCTTGATGTTTTCATAATATTTTTATCATCACATACCAAGTTTTATGTGAATATCTTACACGGACTGGTTTTAATATTAATAGAGTCGTTTCGCGCAACTTAGTATAAAGCAATTAAAAAGATTTCTTTATGAATTTTTCTATTCCATATTAACTCCGATTGCATGACGTCACATATTGCAGAGAATACTTTGTAAAAATGTCACTAAACTTCGATATTGGGTTCTGTTGATGTTGAATTGGCAATTTCTTAGATCCATTATTCATTTTCCCATCCGTTTTGACAGGGTTAGTTTCGAAAAGTCATATGTTATCCCTGTCCCGCCATATAAAGTGAAGTTTCTTCCAATATTGAATTATAACCCTTCTTCTTTCTTCCTCACGGGGAAAGTTTTACCCTTATATAAGAGTTGTCCAAGCCTTGTGGGAAGCCTCTGGCATATGGTTAATGAATGTGGTTTATAATTACCAAAAGTAAGAGGGCAAAATAGTAAGTAACAGGGCCAATTACGCGGACGCCTATCATAATGTAACGTCCAGTGCAACGGTGAAAGCCTAATAGTAGACTATTCTATTGTTAGGCTTTTTTTTAGCACTCCTTCACCGGACTTTATCATCACACTAATATTATAAAGGCGAAAGTTTGTAACTGTGTGAGTGTGTATGTTTGTTACTTCTTCACGTCTAAATGGCTGGAGGGATTTTAATAAAATCTGGTATGGAGTTAGATGACACCCGGGATTAACATATATGCTATAATTTATAAAGTTTATCGCGGGTAAAACCGCGGGGCACAGCTGGCCAAATAAACGTACACACCTTATCCGACAAAAATCTTTGCAGAGGATATTTTAGACCAAATTCTAACGTTGTGTAGTAATACTTTTATACTTATATTACCATTATTTTCAAAGAGAATACCCAAGTCATTTTCCATTTCATTAGAATGCCCAAACGACTTCTCTGAATAAACAATAAACCACAGAACAGCCATAAAGACCGTCGCAAATGTCCCCGTTTTTTACTTCACTTATTGATTTAACAAGCATTCCATATGCAACTGAAACTAGTCACCCTCAAAGCAAAGAAACACCATTAGTTGCCACGTGGGACCATTGCCCTAGGACCGGAGCCCCATGGGGCTAGGTAACGCGTGGTTCCGCTGCATTTTACTTTTACCACTAATTGGAGCACTTCGGGGACGCACCGAAACCCCAACTATCCCTGGGGAGATTAAGATACAAACGGCTCGTTTTCAATGTCATTTTATTTGTACGAAATGAATAGGTAGATACGTATGTCAATTTAATCTGGATTTATTTTGTTTGCTTTTAATTTTTAAGACGATAATTGTTTTAGCCAACTTAAATAGAAGGAAGTTATCATATATCTACTACACTTAGGGCAATCGGTTATGAAGTTCACCATAGCTAAGTTTCTCGTCGCTATAATATATAATAAAATCAATTTAGTATTATTGAAATTCGTCCAACAGATTGGAACCTATGATGCCATATACCAAATACATATAAGTACAAAAGAAAACATAAGTATACTCAACAGTATTTTGTGTTTTACTTTTGTACTTAAATAATATAATAACAATATGATTTTATTATATATTATAGCGACGAGAAACTTAGCTATGGTGAACTTCATAACCGCTTGCCCTAAAATATCAAACTTTAATAACCAAATCCAAATTTCCTATTCTTTCGTTCCTACCAAAATAAAATTAATAGCATTTGAAACGTCCATGATTTCCTAACTATTTATTAGTAATAAAATTGTTTTCATTGTATAATAAGGTAGTAATTTCGTAATTAAATACTCTACACTTCATTTGAAGAATATTATTTTTTTTTCTCCTATATTAAATCCCTTTTTTCACCAGGCGGAGACGGAGGAGTAGGAGATAACTCCTACTCCTCCGTCCATTATTATTATTCGATATTGCTTCATTTTCCGTGATTATGCTTCGTGGTAATGTGTACTGGCTAAACAAAGCTTCGTTTTTTGTCTCATAGCTTTAATGTTTCGTATAGGTACTTGCTCTCTGTTAGCTCTGTAATCTATTTTTAAGAAGTATTCTAAGACAATCTTTAGAAAATTAAAGTATTAACCATTAACAATAATTTCAATCCTATTTCATACCTATGGTTTTACCACAATATATTTTATCCTAAATAAAATCACATCACACTAATATAAAGGCGAAAGTTTGTGAGTGTGTGAGTGTGTATGTTTGTTACTTCTTCACGTCCAAACGGCTTGAGCCTTTTTAATAAAATTTGGTATGGAGTTAGCTGATACCCTGGATTAACACCTAGTCTATAATTTATAAAATTTA
This sequence comes from Pseudoips prasinana, assembly GCA_951640165.1. NCBI lineage: Eukaryota > Metazoa > Arthropoda > Insecta > Lepidoptera > Nolidae > Pseudoips > Pseudoips prasinana. The sequence continues at coordinate 20,829,331 of OX621245.1, forward strand.
ACGCGGGTAATACCGCGGGGCAAAGCTAGTAGTTTAGAAAATAATAGAATCATTTTTGACATAAGAAACTATATCATTCGGGTACGATTGACGGTTTTGTACCAAGATTCTCAATAATATACCTAACCATTCGAAAGGATAAATAAATTCACATTATATCAAGTAATTGAGGAAAACTTTTGGTAGGAACATGGATTTTCGCGGTTCATATTACAAAGCCATCTGTACATCTCGTACGAAATAACTTTGTAATTTAAAAGGATTTCCTCTCTTACATATATTTGGGATCTTTCTCAGCTTAAGGGGGTCCTTCCAATGAGAGGTTTTTCTTCCAATTACAAATAATCTGAAAAGAAAACTACTTTTGAAATGACATTGTTAAAGTATCTTTCAGAATCACTTAATGCAAAAAAGTATTGAAATATGACATATTTCTTCGTAGTTTATTATGATTTTAACTTGAAGTAATAAAAATATTTCTGAAAAAATATTAAAACGTTCATTAATGAAAAAACACATACATCTTTTTTTTTACTTTGTAACAAGTAACTTAAATGTATGTTTCTGTATGCAGTATAGAATAAGACTTAGGATAAAAATACAATTATATTTATTTTTGAGTCTTTTAATAAACCTGGATATTAAAAATAAAAGAGATAAAAGTCTTTGTATACTTCTAAAGCATAAATTATATGTTTAATATTTTTTTCATATGCATCACACATTATTTCTGCCTTCAGTGTATTAGATAATAATAATAATAGTATACTGGGATAGTATTTACACACGGTCATCTGATTCCAAACTAAGCAGAGCATGTTCTATGGAAACCAGATAACTGATATACTACATATACTATTTTTCTACCCAGACTCAGGATAAACAGACATGTTCATGCACACAAATATCTGTCCTGGGTGGGAATCGAACCCACGACCGATGCAAACAGGCCCGTCAAATTGTATTGGTTCATGTAATACAATTTGGCGGGCCTGTTAGCGTGGTTGGCAGAGAAAGACGCCCAAAAACAGAATTAATTTATCATTAATTTATATCATCTGATAGCAGAAGTCCATTTATTATTACACTTACCTTTACACACTCATAATATTGATAATTCATAATTGCGTGTCTAGAATTTTGGAGACGAATATGTGTCACCTTAACAACATTCTTAAAAAGCGGCAAAATGGAATAAACTCAACCACAAACAAGGTCGTTTGCTCGGAGCAGCACCTTAAGTTGAAAATGATGTAACATTTTTCTTTGCTTTTTTTTCTACAATTCAATATGAAAAGAGGTACCATATGTTCAAGAGAGATCACGTTCAAAAGCGGACACTCCAGGTCTGTTATGAAATACAATATTGGCAATAATAACGTACGTCCAAGAATTTATACATGAAAACATAAAAGGACACATGTTTGGAAACGAGATATTTACAAGGACCGCACTCATGTACTTCAAAATCTACAGAAGGTCAAGTACACATATCAAATACATTAACGATGCTTGACTACCTTCTTCCTTTAGTGGTAGCGCGTTCAACCGCAGATGAAGAGGTTCTGAATTCGAATACCTTAGCTTAGTTTGCTATCAGTACTTCTATAGAAATATAGTTCTCTGTTGCAGCTCAAAGACAGAAATCGGTGCCGGGACTGACCAGCGGTATCAGCTAGCCTATTCCGTTGGGTTATAAGAAGAGAAAAAATACTGCACCTGTGTTGATGCGGCTTCATAATAAGGAATATAGTGTAACGCAGATGGATAGTCTCCATGGAGACTGGACGACATGGTCTAAAACCAACCAGGTCGATGTGCGTAATTATACGATAAATAAAGTGTTTGTTTTTGCTTATCATGTTTTTAATTTAACTAAAATATATTAATAAATATCCGGGATGTATCATACTACGCCATCTAGCCCAAACTAAGCAAAGCTTGTACAGACGCCAGCACATCCAGATACCCCAATCTGTCAAATTTCTTTTATAGATTTTCAACTTTATCACATAATGTAAGCATAAGGTTCACTTTCAATTGGGGAAATTTGACAGATTGTTCTATGGATTCTAGACAACGGATTGAATTACTTACATATTTTTTTTGTAAAATTTACAAAGAATACACAGAAAACACCGAAACACAAAAAAATAGACATACATATGAACACACATATCTGTCTTGTGCGAGGATCGAACCCACAGCCTTTAGATCAGAAGGCAAGTTCACTTCACAAATCAGTCACGGAGGTATGGTAAAATCAACATCTCACTTTCCAAAAAATGCCTTATTTAATACCAGCTGTGCCCCGCGGTTTTACCCTCGTTAAACTTTATAAATTATAGCCTATGTGTTAAACCAGGGTGTCAGCTAATTGCATACCAAATTTTATTAAATTCGCTTCAGCTATTTAGACGTGAAGAAGCAACAAATATACACACTCACGCACTAACACATTCAAAAACTTTCGCCTTTATAATATTAGTATGATAAGCTTTAAAGGCTACAGAATTGAATACCATCAGGTGAGCTGTATTCATGTTTTCGGTTAATGAAAGTCTCTAATCTTTAGAAATTATTGCGAAACCTCAGAGACAACAATGTGCCTCCGTAATCCGTAAGTATGATCCGTGGTCCGCACCGCGCGCATATCTGCAAAATTTCACGCACCCTTGCAATAATAATATAAAGAGCTTCTTATCTACCCTCGTTGTGATCAGACCAACACCAGAAAGCAACGATAAAAGGGTCTCACTATATCATATTGGCACTTTCGACAGAGGATCCTGTAATATTTCGTAGTGCTTAAAGGATAACGGAAACTCAAACCCTCTTGAGAAAGCAGATGATATAAGGGGGGTAGTGATCTATTTGTCAGGCTCAAAAGTGCGAAACGATACGGGGATATTGAAGAGTCATTGTAGATAGTTGGGTTGGGTGAGTATCTTTATTTTGTGTGGAACTTAATCTTTATATAGGTGCACCGGTACTACAAACCCTGACGTCGGCTCTTTACTTTTTTCAATTTGTGAACCCATCTATTGATGCTTTTGTTTTTTTTTATATAAAATTAATTCAGTTAGCCATGTACCGTATTACTTTCATTGTTTTTTATTTATACATACATACATTGACTCACGCCTGTTCCAGAGGGGCAGGTTGAGACAACGAATTTCCATTTGTCACGATCTTAGCACACCTCTTTTGCCTCGTTTATTGTCATTATATTCTTCATAATGCTCGCCGCTTTCGGATACGTCTGACCTAGCCTTTCTTGAGAACGTCTCCGATTTGGTCAGAGAATGTTCTACGAGGAAAAGAATGAATGATGAAGAATGTTAATTTCCTATTCAATGTATAAATATCGGAAAATTTTAGGCATATTCTCATTTTAGGTTGCTCCATATTACATGACTTAAGATTAATATATGATTAAGTTATTTTCTATGGCGTGAAATCTTAGCAGAATGAAAACATTCACAGTGTTTTGCGCTGTTAGCAATTACAGAGGATGCGATGCGGCGCGGCGCCTATGCTTTTATGTCGACACGGTGAAACTACTCACAGAGAAAATAGACCTTGCTTCTAATCACTACTGTAGGTAAGTGTATTGTTAAGCTCCAAGTACAAGTACAAGTTTAAAGTGTATTTTTTTTACTGCACTTGCCGCGCAGTGGTTAAAGTAGTCATCTCGCTAGTACCTCGGCGCCGTAGTGTTTAGGGTTCGATCCCGCACAAGACAACTATTTGTGTGACATATGGGGGTACCGAGTCTGCGTGTGCTCTATGTCCGTGAATGGCATCTTTGTGAAGTCCCTCGCGGATTTATTATACATGAGCGGGCGTTGGCGTTAAATGGTTGATTGATTGGACAATCCAAACCAGTGAACGGTCAAGCTGTCAAGTGATATGTGCATATACAGTACAGCTTTTTAACGTACGAAAATATTCAGTAATATTAAAATAATAACACTAAAACAGATAATGGTTCCTATAAAACCATCCATTTCACTATCATCATCATAATAATACATCAGATCTATTACAAAGTCAATATAAAATTAATTGTAATAATACTTAATCAAAATTTTATATTTCAAATGGTAAAATTGTGCAGAATGTAAAAGTTAAAAACAAAAAGAATAATAATTATTAACCTATAATAATACTTAGCGATTAAGCTCCCTCTCACTCTTGAACTAAAAATACTGCCTTCATTTATTAAAATTATATCACTAAAACAGATGATGTTACTAATAGGCCCAAGTAATTCGCTATGCGGGTACTACTTGGAGTTTGCTTGTCTTTTAAATTTACCATTCATTGCAATAATATGTATTTCCATACGCGAGTTATGGCATGCGATCATTCAATCCAAACCGAATCCACACATACGCCCACTTGTCAGCTGAACCAAATAATAAGTTACTCTGTTAAAATAACTGAACACTCAATAAACAACACTACAATTTACAAACAATGCAATGTCGCGGCTGGGTTGAGTGTGGTAAAACACCAAAAAATCGGCCTTAATGTAGCTGATTTTAACGTACGAAATTATACAGTAACATTAAAATAATATTACTAAAACAGATGACGGTTGTATTTTGTAATGTGGGTATTAAGCATTTGCAAGTACTAGACTTATAGTCTATTAAATTTACCATGCATTGTAATAAAATGTCCATACGCGAGTTATGGAAAGCGATTATTCAATCCGAACTACATACATACGCCCACTTGTCAGCCGAACCAAATAATAAGTTACTCTGTTAAAATAACGTAACACCAAATAAACAACACTACAATTTACAAACAATGAATGCCTGCGGCTTGGTTGAGTGAGGTAAAACTTCCAACAATCGGCTTTGCAAAATGTTAGCGATATTGCTCATTATGAACCCTGTAACCAGTTCCTCATCAAACTGCTGACGTGTAAATGTAAACAAAACAATGACTCGCTAATTCGCAGACGCGCCCCCTGCGATGAGGTCACGAGGTGTGGTCAGCCAAGTTATACCGAACGGTTAATGAAAGCAATATTGGAGGAAATAACGTTGAACGTAATATATGATGGATGCCCGAATGTAGGTGAGTTTACCTGATGGGCTTTTGTCTGCTTATTGACCTATATGCAGATGAAATTTGGGAATAATCTTGATAATAATAATAGCTGTTCGGCTAACTTTTACCATGACGGCCAATCGCTAAGGGGAAGAGCCAACTTCGAAGGACGTGTACAGCGTGTAACATGTAGTGGAGGAAACTTAATTAGGCAAAGAAAACTATTAAGTAAATCAAATTTATTTGGTTCCTCGTACATAATGCGCCAGTTGATTGGCGTGTTTCTATGAGATCTTATTTATTTTTTCTGTGTATTTCACTATTTGATGTTTAGCACATTTTCCAGTTTCATAGTTAAATTTAACACCTTCTATATTACTCAATTATAAATATTCACAAACACACGTATACTGTATAGACTAAGAATAATCCCACACACTCTTTATGATGAGATGATAAGTAAAGCAATTTTTTTTTGTAGATTTTCATATAAATCGCGTCATCTGTTCGACGTGCTTCTATGGGAGCTTAATTATTTTTGTGTATATTTTTCTATTTGATATTTTTCAGTTTCTTAACTTAGCTTTTAAGTTTCGTCCACTAGTTATTTAACACCTGGTATAGTACACAATTATGTTCACAAACACATGTGTGTTGTATATACTAAGAATAGTCCCACACGCTCATTATCCGATGAGATGATAATCCGACATGACCGGGGTGAGACCAGATACAAGATCGATTGCTTTAAGAACGGTTGTTGGGTTTGTGGGTTAGGGCTCTGCTACTGAGCGTATGGTATTGTGGCTCAGGAAGGGAGTAAAAATATATTATTTTCAGGGTTAAACACATATTGACCGTTGAAGCTGTAAAGCCTCCAAAGTTAAGTGATAACGTAATTTATAAAAAAGGGTCACAAACGCGCACGTCATGCCCCAGTTGTTGCTAATTAACGAAAAAAAATGTTCTTAATTTTGTAATCTCACAGAATAAAAATTCAACTCAAACAGATCTGTGTTAACGTCTCTGTAATACAAATTTTGATCTTTTATTTACAAAAGCTACCAATAAAAAGTAGTCATGGTGAAATTATTTATAAGTTTTGCTTAGTTTAAAATTCCATTTCAAAGTTCAAAGTTTGTTTAATTCAAGAATATTTTTCTAAATGAAAAAGCTACGTATTTGAACTATGACGTGCATAAATGTACTTAATTGAAAAACTTTTATGTGATTTTTATTCAAATTTAACGAAATTATGAAATAAAACAAGAACATGATGTTCGTGGCTATTAATATTTTATAGCCACAGAGTATACTTTCAGCATAGCTAGTAAAATTAACAACATAACATATTTACTGTGCGTTATTACACTGAATGTATTGACCTAAAGTAGACAAACTATCTTCATAACATTAAGATAGTTATTAATGATTAGTTTAAAAAATACCCAAATATATACTGAACCTAGGCCAGTATATATTTGGGTATTTTTAAGGATATAAAATGAATATAATAATATGCACTTTCCAAAAATATTCTTCTGTAATTCCAAAAAAATAATTTAAACTATTTTTTTTACAGACTGGCTAACCAGTCTTCTCATTTTAAGGCTGGTTTCAGAGTCGCGCCGGCGAGCGGCGCCGTCCAAACGCGCGCGCTTACAATAAAATTACACTAGATAGTAGTTGCGTTTCATAGTCACGCAGTTCAAGCGCGCCGCGTGTGAGACGCGCGCCGTCGGCCAGCGCTGCCCGAGCTCCTCTACTGGCAGCTAGCATTTCAGAGTGACGCGTCTCGCACGCGGCTGTTGAGACGCGCTGGCCGCCGGCGCGTGCCGCGCGCGTCACTCTGAAATCAGCCTTAATCACGACAGAATGTAGGAAAACCTTCCTACATTCTGTAGTGATTTAAAATGAGAATGGAAACTTGTTCTGGATATTTTTTGAATATAGAACTGACAATGACCAAAGCACAATTTTGTTCTAGTGCAATAACTTAATATCTTTTATAATATCCAAATGCTAAAGCGAGATAGCAGCACATGGACTGTGAATCACAAGTGAAGTGGCGAGGCGACTTAACCTGGCAGTCTCAACCACTTTGGTCCTACACATCAATACATACAATATACAAAAAACTTAGTCTTGTGCGAAGAATTGAACCCACAACCTTTAGATCAGAAGACACGTTCTCTACCAACTGAGTCACATTAGTATTTTACTTAATCATATTATCAAACAGTTTTAAAATTAAACATAAAAGACCCGCGCCAGGATAATAAATACCCTGTATTGCAAGAGAATGCAAACTTGTAATTTAAACAAACACACACACAGTTAAAGCACACTCAGTCCCAATGAAACTATATATTGGTCACAAAACTTTTCTACTGTGCGTGGATATGGGAACCCTTAACACGTAGGCACCGAGGTAAATAGCAAATCTACTACATTATTAACACGTCGTATAGTTTTCCTGCTCGTAAAGAAAATTTACAAACCTCTTATAAAACCGAAACTAAAACTATGAACTGATATTGGAACCAGTAAACATCACATCAAAAATTTTAATACAGATTTAAAAGTCAATGGTCTGCGGGAACGACACGGTATGAAATATGTAGAAGTTTATAAAAAATTTAAAACAAACTTTGAATGTTCCATAAACATTTTTATGCCACACACAATATATGCCAACTTTTTACATCACAGTTTAAATAACTCTTCAAACTAGTCTATGATATTTTTGTTGCTACTCAGGAAACTTTTTACCTCCTCCAGCGATTTCATTCTAGATATAAATAAAAAAATTCATTGATAAAAATAGTAAATTTTCACAATTCAATATATTATTTTAAATACTTAGCAGTCCAACTTTGAGATGTCGCAATATTATAGTGAAATCCAGTGAAAAAAAAAAAATCCACTTGTTTTATTATATTCATCAAATATTACAATATTTGAAGGTTCCGTAATATTATTATGACTTTACTAAAATAATCAGATATTTTTCTGTATCCAATCATCATCATCGTATCAGCCGAAAGACATCCACAGCTGGACAAAGGCCTCCCCTAAGAATCTCTACAATGGCTAGTCTTGTGCTACCCGAATCTAGCGGCTTCCCGTGACCCTTGCAAGGTCGTCGGTCCACCTTATAGGGGGCCTGCCCACGCTGCGTCTTTCGGTTCGTGGTCGCCACTTGAGAACCTTTCTGCCTCAGAGGCCATCGGAGTCGGTTCTACAAGCTATGTGCCCCGCCCATTGCCACTTCAATTTGGCTGTATCGACTACATATTGAATATTATAGTCTAAAATAAAACTACATTGCATTTCTTTAAGTTGCTTGCTTATCGTATGGGTAGTGGTAACCCTAGTGTCAGAGTTGCTTAAGCCGCCCTGTATGCCTCTGACATGGCTTAACGACTGTTGTCTAATGACTACAACCAGGACCGGCAGCTTAACGGGCCCTCTGAAGCACGGAGACGCTCAGAAATTAAACCACTTTGGCGGTCACCCATCTATGGACTGACCGCGAGCGGTTCGTAAGCGATCGATGAGGTTATGGAACTAGTGCATAACCTCGTCGATCGCTTATGAACCGTTGAGAGCATCTAGCTGTGAACGTCTCTTGAAGTAACGCCCATACTAGAGTTATCACAATCTGTAGTCACGGGTGACTTTAAAAAAAATAATAAATTGTCATAGCATCAGTGCCAAAATTTTGCTTACTCATTTAATGTAACCTAGTATGATTTGCTGATATTCTTGCAAGTCTGTAAGGTAAACTTCGCAACAATGAAAAAGTAACGTAATATAAATATGTCCAGCCCTTTATTTTCCAAGTTCGCGTGTCGCGCCGGTCGACAACCACGCTGACTTTATGTCGTGTTTGAGGTATTATACCAATACTTCGCGTGCGAGCCTATTATAATATGATTTTAACAAAGCCCCCGTAATGCTCACACAATAGCAACGTTCAAATATCAACTGGAACGATTTAGGATTACGAGCTTTGGTATCGCAATCCGCTTGTTATTTATTCATTCTGATTATGTTATCAGTTTTTTTTATTGCTGAGATGCGTAAAGTGTTATCTGTCTGATGCGGTACGTTCCTAATAAAAATTAAATGCATATGTTCTTAATAAAATATAAAAGTAACGTCCACTTTTCAGCCGGATTCAAAGGAAGTAGTTAAGTCGTTGAAAATTATTAACCCTACCTCATGTTTTTTGTACAGTCGCCCGCACATTCAGCTACCCCAATTTGTCAAATTTCTTTTATAGATTTGCAACTTTATTCCATAAGCATAATGTTCACTTTCAATTGGAGAAATATGACAGATTGGGGTAGCTTGATATGCTGGCGTCTGTACATATGATTTTAAATGCAAATATTAATTTTTCATACCGATTCAGCGTTGTATCGAACTCCAGTGTGTCGCACGAACGTGCATTCGAACCAAGGTGAGGCGCATAAGAGTTTTGTCGCACTAGCAATCGCAGCTCGCAGATCCATTTGTCGAGATCATCTGGTACATTTTCAACGTAAAGTAAGTAGCATACAGAATCACATCATGGCGATGAAGAAACCTGGCATTTCAGACAATTAAATTTACAAACAGAGATTGATTGAACGATTGAAGTATTCAGATATACATTTTTATTTAAGTTGCCGATTTTGGCACAAAAAGAAAATGTGATTTTTTTATAGAAGAGGACGACAAACGAGCAAGTGGGTCACCTGATGGTAAGTGATCACCGCCGCCAAAGGGTAAGGTGGAATAAAGCTGTTGCCCTAACTTTAATCACAAATCGCCACAAAAACATGACCTAAAAGCGCACTGTATAAAATTACATAAAGCAGTTCCGCACATATTGCATTATATATGAATTAGTTGTGATACACATCTGGCCTTTTAAGTTTGTCGTTTCTATAGGTACAGACGCCAGCACATCCAGCTACCCCAATCTGTCAAATTTATTTTATAGATTTTCAACTTTATCGTATAAGTATAAGGTTCACTTTCAATTGGGGAAATTTGACAGATTCGGGTAGCTTGATGTGCTGGCGTCTGTAGGTACATCGGTTCTGCACGTGAGTGCAAACACATTCAAATTAAGAATAGACGTTGCAAATCGGCCAATGAAATATGTATGTACAAAATTTAGTTGGCAGCAGAAAAGAAATTGATTACCTTTGTCGGCCAAATTAATAGTTGCCGTAAAAGAAATTGTAGTGTAGCTATACAATTAACGTATAATTTACAACTACCCACTATCGCGAACATGTTGCTTGACGAAAATAGAATTATATTTTTTTATTTAATGCCCATCACGCGACGCTGCCATAAATATGAATCTTAATTACCTGAATAATTGTTAAAAGCCTATTATTCAAGTTTAAGCCGTGTAATGCTTTCTATAGAGATTAAAATATACACTTACGAATATATCCTAAAAAGATTTATAGATATTTTTAACGGATTTGTGACAGCAAAACTTTGATTCAAGATGTTGTGAAATGAAATGAAATGAAATTTATTCAGCACTTGGGTATTAACATACACTTGTACGCGTCAAGGTCACAATGTAGTACATAAACATAGTGGTTAGTATAAAAATTACAAAAACAATTAATTAGTCCGTCCGTGCGGTTTGTTTTATCGCATATATTTTCTGAAATCCTTAAATAAATAACAATTTACTAATCTATTATTTTGAAATTTAGTTCTACTATATTAAAATTAAAGAATGGAAGACTAAAGCAAAAAGGTGAAATTCTAAATGAGGGTGTGATCACACGCACGGGATCACCGATCACGCGTTAATGGGCCAAAGCGATCCTCGCCGCTGAGGAACCTATCCTAGCCAGCCTGCGGCTTTCTCTAGCTACCTAGGTAGATGACCCGGAGAAGAAAGCCAAAAAGAAACTCCGGGCTTGCTTTTTTCGTCTTCTTTTGCTTTCAGTTTACGATTTTTTTTTAATGTCATGTATTTTACTTACATTGTGATTGGTTGTTATGTAGGCTAATGCACGCACAGAACCGTTGTCATCCAGTGAATCATAATAAAATAAATAAGCAATAGCATTCAATTTCACTCAAGCACTTAGAATATCCTCTTGCTAGACGAAAAAACGGTGAGTGCATCCGCGTACATTTACAAAATTAACAAGTCACACGAAGTCTACCAGAGACGAAAAGAAAAAAAAATATGAGTACCCCAACTCAATAAATTTGCCTATGTTCTGTACAAATTCTCAAAAATAGTGAGCATAGAATCCGTAATGACGGCCTATCATGGCTATGTTTCATCAACACTCAGATATGGCGTAATGTACTGGGGGAATTCTGTAGATAGAGAACTAGTATTTAGAGCCCAAAAACGATGTGTCAGAGCTATGTTTGGCCTAAAAAGCACAGACAGCTGTCACCCGTTCTTTATTCGTCACAAAATTCTTACCCTGCCATCGTTGTACATATACGAAACTAATGTATTTGTAAAATCTAACATTTCGTCATATAAAATAGCTCCCAAAAGTCATTACAGACGATTGCGGGATAAGAACAAGTCAGAACTCGAAGTCATCTATGGCAAAACTAAGCTGATGAATAATAGTACCTTCTGTATGGCCAAAATAGTATTCAATATTATTCCTGAAAAAATTAAAACGTTAAATCTAGACAATTTTAAAAAAGAATTATTTAACATTTTGATAAATAAATGTTATTATTCATTGAAGGATTATTTAGACGACAATTCTATAATTACTGCCTCAAAAAATTGTACATCAACTCACCTACGTTGACAATTATGAATTTATTGGACATTAATATTTAGAATGACATGTAATTAGTATTTTGACATTTTTATATTTAAATTAATTATTTTAACCAATGAATTTGTTATATTATTAGTTAAATTGTTCATTATGTTAATTAAATACAATATTTGTACGCCTCTGGGCAAAACATAGAGGATCTGCCTGTTTGTAACATCTCACAACTTGTTGTAATTTGACCTATGTCAACAAATAAAGATTCTGATTCTGAAAAAAAAAACAGCAGTTCGACCAGTTACCAAAAGCAGCACCCATTCACGAGTATGACGTGTGGGCCAGCCATCGCCTCCTTCGCCATATTAGAGGGAAGGAAACGACCCGACCCACAACGCCACCGCAAGCATTAACAGGCAATGGGAGCATGACGAGCTTACAAAGGGGAGTTCATATTGAAGTTGTTAACAGCCTTCGGCCGAACAGTGTTTGACATGTTCAAGACATGTACATTTGTTTAAATAATAGGTTTAATAATCTATAAAGTTAAGTTGTGTGTGTTGTATTTGACTTTTAGATTAAAAATGCCCCACCCCGACCGACAGAAAGGATTGCTATGATCATTATTATTTTAAAAAGCTATGTACGTATGTAGGAGCATATTATTCTTCTACTACTAGTTAGTGTAATCGATATCAAATTTAAGAAAATCTATTTACATCGATTGATCGCTGCTTAGTTTGAAAAATTAACTCTGTATTCTATATACACGATACTAAAAACTAACCTTTATTATACTCTGTTCATCAACATCATTACAGCTGAGAGAAGTCCACTGCTAGACAAACCTCTCCCAAGAATCATCTTGAGGGATATTCCATAATCGCCACGCTTGGCAGACGTGTTGGCGATCACAGTAAGATGGTCATATTTGCTGAATGAAGGTCATAGAAGCTGCTGCCCGTCCGCTGGTAGATATTCCATCGGGGCGATTTCCACGCCCCCACGGGATTAGATGGGGTGTTGATATTCTTTTATTCGTTGCCGTCACCACACAGTATTATACTATGCTCTTTATGTTAGAACGAATTAATCCCTGTCACTTATTACCACTAATGCAATTAGTCAATATTAATAACATTATATGAGTATATGACACTAGGAGTCTCTACAATGTTTTAAATAAAACAGGACAATTTCTTATCTAGAGCACTGAACTTGATATCATCTAAAATGTAACAAGCGTCTACGACCTACGCACTTTCGAAAAATTAAACTCAAATATTCAAATATGGAACCTATTGAATTAATAAATATAAAATTGAATTGAAAACAAAAGCGAAATCGCCTAAAATAAATAATTTAATTCTATAAGACAGTAAAAGTTTCCACTATGATTTCAATATTAAGTACAATTCTATGTACAATCTTAAGTACTAAACTTGATTTCAATTAATCACCAAAAATGTACCAAATGCCTACAAGCTACACACCTTCGAGCAATTAACCAAAATATTCAACACTTTCATTTCTTTTTACATTTTTTACATTAATTTATTGTAATAGAACATAAATTCAGTGCTAATTTACACCTGTCAGTGCTGACTGACAGTTCGCCCGTCAACTGTAATTATCTTTTCATGTTATGAATGATTTTTTAAATGGCTGCAATTATAGAGTGTAATGAGAAGGAACAACATCAGCAGATTTTATAGACTGTTAAATTGCCTCCCGTAATTAATAATAATAATATCCTGGGACATTATTTACACGCGGCCATCTGATCCCAAACTAAGCAGAGCGTGTACTATGGAAACCAGTTAACTGATATACTACATACACTACTTTTCTTTTGTAAATACAGACTTATATAGATAATATAAGGTTTAAAAGAAAAAGTAGTTAATTTTACCCATTCATGATAATTAACGGCATAGAGCCTATTTTTGCGAAATAACTAAAAAAGATCCATTAGCCGATAAGTTTATTAGTGTAGGAAGAAGAAGATACAAAATCAACTGATACCCGTAATAATAACAAAACCACTCTATTCATTAAGGTGATGGCAAGATTAGTGTGCAAACTTGAAGCTAATTTAATAAGACTGTCAGATTCTTTAAAAGCTCCCTCTAAAGTGTTTTAGTCTAATGGGTATAGGTATGAAGCGATATTAGACGTCATACAATACACATATACAGATGAAAAACATCACTTTGTATAAGATTGTGCTCCTTATATTTCCGTTCACATAATGAGAGTCAATTAACATACACTGAAAGTTTATTGGGACAATTTGTAGAGTGCGTTGTGCGTCACCAATAATATTATTCTTAAATAATTACATAAGATACAATAAATTGTACGTGGGACTAAAACATTTCCAATCGAGTAATATAGAGTAATTTTAATCAGTTCACAAAATAGGGACAAATTAATAACATATATAAAATATATTTACGAAATAAGAAAGTAACATATCAAAGTAACGGTATTTTATTTATTTCGCACATATTTTTCTTTTTGAAGTAGGTTAAAAAACCGTCTTCCTCTAGCTTTATAACCCCCGATTGCGTAAAAGTTCGAGAACTTTCCCTAAGAATTAAAAAAAGCTAGTGTGCTTTAGAACAAACGACAGAACTAAATTTTTTGAAAGTTACATATATCTATGTACATGTAACGTAACTGGCCAAGAAAGAAAAAGAGAAAGTGAATGTGTGCCCTCTATTTCGGGCCCCTACCGTAATATACGACTCTTTCTCTCTTTCTATAAAATAAATAAATAAAATAAAAAAGGTTTTTATTCACGTAGACTTTAAAAAAGCGCTTGTAAATAGTCAGAACATGTTTGTAGTATTAGATATTATTTCTAGTAACATAGATATTTAGGTACATATTGTATGAAAACATTTATAAAATTTATTTTATTACAACAATGATATTTAGCTAGCTCGTATCAAGTTATTGTCAAGAGATTATGTTTAATTATCTAGTTTAAGTCTAATATTTTTACTACATATTGTCAATGGTTCTGTCTATATTAAAGGTATTATTATTATGACGGACCTTGTGTTAATAACGACGGTCGCGCTTTAATGCTACCACCGGATCCAATGCGCCCCAACTGAGAAGACCCAGCGAAACAAACTCAGTGGGTTCATCTACTACCGGTATCAACACGACCCAGTTGAGACGGTCCGGCGAAACATACTCAAGCGGGCATGAACACGGGATTTGGTCCAATTAGAGTAATTATTTAGTAGGCAAACACAATATATGCTCGATCGGTTGTCTGAATGCTTATTATTTTAGATTATATTTAGGTATACAAAAGAAAAACTTCGAAACAATAACATTATTCATTTTGAGACAGAGTCAATAATTTTAAATTAAGTATATGATAGCAATCATTTACAGATAGTTCACGTAACACATTTATATAAAACAATTGAACAAAGGATATCTATTTCATATTTTTCATTAAAAAGTTCTATGTCTAGAATTTTGCTAGAGAAGCGGTTTATATTTTGATGTGATAGAATTAGAAAGTTATCACACTTCTCTATTGTCATGCTTACATGTTTAAACTACTAACTAAATTGATTTTAATAACATTACTAAAAGATGGTATAAAAAGTGACTTCGTCATACTACTTATGACTGAGTTAATATGTGCCGCTACTAAAGTTGCAAGTATGTTCAAAAAATTTCTTGAGACAGTAACTGTACTCATGGTTACCCTACAAGAATCTATAAAACTATTTGTGTCCAAAAATATAAATTTATTACTATAATGGCTAACCAAAAACTGTAGGTGCATATTTAGCTTGTGGATATAATTATTTGTACTATCAGGCACATTGGACACATAGGGGAAGGCACACAATATTATCTTATTACAGTCTAATTCTAACATCTTAGTGAAACTATCTGTAATGTCTTTTTTCTTTAAGTTCTTACAATTTCCTACCATTAGAGTTATACATGATTTCCACTAACTCCAAAAAACCTTTCAAAAAAACTTTTTCGAAGTGAAAGTAAAGAAGTTTTATTAGAAAAAAAAAACAGAATCGGTTCATAAAGCACTGAGAAGTCGCAGAACACTGTGCATGCAACCTTGCGATTTCTCCGCTGTTTAGGAAGCGGTTCAGATTTTATGGAATAAAATAGTGTCTGTACTGTACTGCCAATTTTTTTTTTCAGAACGTTACAGATTTTAAGTTAAACTGTGGGTACATAATCATTATAAATTTGCTCAAAATTGCGTATTTTATGCTCATACTTATATTATTAGACGATCTGTACAAAATATAATAACCCTGCCTAAAAAGATGTCAATGTCACATAAGGTAACTATAAAATTCAGTACAGGAATGTGTACCCAAACACAAGTGCACTTTCTATTTCATCACACTCATAATGTCACAACAGAACAGCTAGATGAATTGACAACCTGGACCTTTTTTAAGTTTATTGAAAAAAAAAGATGTCAATGTCACATAAGGTAACTATAAAATTACCTTATACACAATTTAACAAATTTTTACAAACATTTTAACAAATTATTATTCATATTAAAAAAAGTTACAATAAATACCCGGGACATATCATACTGCGCCATCTAGCCTAAACTAAGCGAAGCTTACACTATGGGTACTAGACAACAAATAGAAATACTTATATACTTTTTTTGTATATATATACATATTGTACACAGAAAACACTCAGAGCAGGACAAATAGACATGTTAATAAAAAACCTGGCAGAAATTATATTATATATGGTCTTTGTGTCTGTTACAGACGATTTACGGCGCATTGTCTGAGAGACATTTCTTTTGGTGGCTAAACAATCCGATGCGAGATACCTATATAAAAATGAGGCAGATAGGTTACCAGCGCGCAAAGTGAAGACTCAAAAACGTCCCAATTGGGACATTTTATCTTCAGTCCGCGCTGAGCAGGGCGAAGAGCTTGACAATAGAAGCATAATTTTTTAAATGGTATCTTTCTCTTTTATTTACATGCATATCCTATTTTTTGTACTATTCATTAGAGCAACTTATCAACATGTTCAATTTAATAATGCGTTCAGGATGCTGATGGGGCTGCGACGATTCTGTAGTGCATCAGGGATGTTTTCTGAGCATCGCGTAGATTGTTTCTACACTACGATGCGTAAGAGATGCGCAGAATACGTGGCAGCACCAACAGCATCCTTCGCATGATCGCTAGTCGGCTAGACTGTATTTACGTCAATCATTGCTGCGCCATTTCGCATGGAATGACGCAGCAATGAATGGTAAATTTGTTATATGTTTTAAAATACTTATATATATTACTAACACTAGTTTATAAGAAAGTTGTTACTTACTTATTGGACACTAATTTCGTCTGAAGATAAAGTCTTATTATTATTATTATTATTATTATAACGGTATGTAGGTATATACCAACGCGACCATATCACCATATTTTAAATCTCGGTTACTATGATCGTAACGTATCCTGTATACAATATCATTGCCTGGAGGGCATGTTCACTACCACCTGAAATCACGGCGATCACCTTAAAATATATATTAAGATGCTAAAAGAATGATAAAATAGGAAGACTTGATTACGCTTCACTGCATTTATCAACATTTACTAGGCCGTACATCTTGCCGGTTTATCCACCTATTACCATAATTAATTATGAGGCAGTATATCTAATTAGTCACATCCTGAAATAAATCAGCGCTTCTAGATCGCGTGCGTAGAAGCAGATTAGAAGTGCCTCATAAAAATTCTTGCATAAAACTCAAATGCATAATAGTAGATATACGAATTTATCACTAGCTTTAAAGTAAACTAGTCACTAATGGGGAGTCCTTAAAAGAAGGAGGGGTAAATTGACTAGTAATAATTGGGTATGACGGGCCAGTAGGCGTGGTTCATAGATACTTGCATTTCACGCCGCAAGTCGTGAGTTCAATTCATACATTTCCCACCAATATTTGTGTGCATTTAACATGTCTGTTTGTTCTGAATCTGGGTGTAATTATCTATCTTATATAAATAATACGTATTTAAAAATAAAATTAGTATATGTAGTACCTATATCAGTTATCGGGTTTCCATAGTATAAGATCTGCTTAGTTTGTGATCAGATGGCCGTGTGTAAATAATGTCCCAGGATATTATTATTTATTATTATTATCTATGGCAGAAAATAAAACTTACGTCTAATTAAAAAGTTTTAACTTAACCATCTTCATCATCATCATGGCAGCCGAATAACGTCCACTACTGAGACAAAGGCTTCCTTCATTATGGAGATGTGTCCATCATTTGGAGGGATATGCCTTAATAGCCACACTCGACAGACGGATTGCCGTTCGCGTATCGCGTATCGCGTATGATAGGAATAGTACACAGAGATACGCTGCTGCCCGTCCTATCACACTATAATGTGTGAGTGTGTTTGTTTGTTACTTCTTCACGTCTAAACGGCTGGAGAAATATTGGTAAAATTTGGTATGGAGTTAGCTGACACCCTGGATTAATACATAGACTATAATTTATAAAGTTTAACGCGGGTAAAACCGCGGGCCACAGCTAGTGGAAGATATTCCCCGAGATGATTTCTATGCCGCACCACAGTGATGAGGATGAGATGGGGTAGTGATATTTTTGCCGTCAGCCACACGGCAAGTTTAAGCATCAGTTACATTTAAAATACATATTTGAAGAGGGTTTCAAAGAAAACTTACTCTCTTGAACTAGGTTTACCCATAAATTTTATGATAAACTATTCAATGTATTATTTTATTCATCTGTTTTTCAAATCGTAACTTCTGGCGGATCGCCAACCAGTCAAATAGAAATTTGGTTAATAAAAACGTCACATTAAAATTTTAAAATATGCAGAAAAATCTTGAATTACTGCCATCATTAAAAATCATGCCAGGTAGATATTTTTGTTACGAAATATTATTATTCTATTGGCATAATCTGATTTTTACTTTAGAAATATTGACTGCGTATGTAGCGCAGAGAGAGAGATATTACTAGCTCGGTATGTTTCGCGTATGATGCAGGTTTGTTCCCCGCGGGAGGCAAGTTTTTTTGTACTCGTACAAAGGTTCCGAGTATGGGCGTACTTTCTGTGCTTGAACTCTTTGTTAACGCCCCGTGATATAGGTTCACTACATTTTTACTTGTGAGTTCTGGTATTTTTAAATAATCCTAGCCTAGCCTAAGTCCGACCTAACCGTCTCAAACTAACTAGTGAATAATCTGTGCCTTTTTAGCAGCTTAATAGTTTTTCAAGAAATGCAGCTCAGGACCAAATCAATCAAAACACAAATATATAGGCGAACATAGATTTAGAAAGTTATACCGCAACTTTTTTTAATGATGACCACTATCGCTCCCGATAACCCCATAATTTGCATTCGTAACGATAAAATACCCCCTCCAATTCTGAACTGTTCATTAAGTGCTTCTCCAGTTGAATCGTTCATAGAGCGAAGGAACGCATATATACACTCCGAAACAGCTGAAGCGACTTTGATGAATTTATCAGACAAGCTTAATATTAACCCCGAGGTTGATCATGCAAAGTTTAGTAGCGATCGGATATTCTTTATTTATTTTTAATTGGCATGATAGGTACAACTTGTAATCAATACCAACAAAAAATTGCCACTAATAAGTTGGATCATCAACACGGCTTTTGGTTGATGATTATGTTGTGACAGTTTTATTCGTAATTGTCAGAACAAAGTTTGTATGAAAGGAAAGATCACAGAAATCAGTCACCCATGTGGACCCATGGCAGGTCACTAGTAATTTAATAAATTATAATCACGAAATCCTGATCAGCTAATGCATTCCCGTTCACCGATAGCCCTTAAACAATGACTGACGTCCGGAAATATAATTAACAATGTATTCCTCGGAAAGAGGAAATATCAATTCGCCGACAGAGGGGATCTGGATGCGTTTAGTTTGAACGGACAGTTGACTCAATTATGCCCATATTGTATGAGCAGTATTTTGAGTAGGGTTAGTGACACACCTAACTTCCTCGTCAATCAATTTAAATGAGGAAAACAGAGAAGATATGAGTAGCTTTCGTATACACTAAATTAAAAACAGTTTTTAAAGTTACTGTGTACGAAACATTTTATTTTTACATGTTTACAGTTAGCCTAACAGGCTTTCACTGCTTCACCGGACACTAAAAACTAAGTAATAATAATAATAAATTTTATTCAAGTAAAATTTTGTAAAAAAAATTATATTACTTTAAATATTTATATTAACAAATAATTATTACTAAGCAAAGCTATACAGGCAGTTGGTGCCTGTACTAGGTTAAACCTGTAACATAGGCGTCCTAACAGCTTAAAAGTATACTCATCCCTTTCAAATAACTTAAAAACATTTTATTATAAAATTTTGGACCTAAAATATAAAGTTAAAAATTAACTTATTTTAGAATCCAAATAACTCCTCAATCATAAGTATATCAATAAGTTCATATAATCAATAAGTTGCTTAACAAACTAAGTCTCCGTGATAGAGAGATTTACTTTTCCAAGTACAGTCGATGCCTTTTAAAAAAAGTGAGGGAGGGTACAGTATTTCTTTAAGTTATTGGGACAGCTCAAACGGTGTAATTACTTCATCGTTACGGAATACCCTTCAGGTAAGAGCATAGCAATATACGTTAGCTTGTTCAACGAATTGGTTCTATACACACAGATATGCTCATTTCAAAACTATTTGTTATGTTACCAAAATGTACTCAAAATTACTCTATTCTATACTAAAACTCCATTCTTACCCTTCGTATCACATAACCAAATTTAACTAAAAATAAAGTTGAAAGAATGTCGTTCACCGATTCATTTTGCATTTCATATTCAAAAAGCGTCGAAAACTTGTTATCTTTGGCAAATGTTCATTGAAAACATCAAATCCGTAGCATTAGGTAAGCTCATTTATTCAGGATTGGAAATATATCCGCCAATTTATCAGGAATCACCCGTCTCGCAGTGAGGGCCATCGAGCTATTGTACTCCCAACTCCATCATGCCAAATTGCATCCCGACGCATGCATTTTACTCGATTTTACATTCCAATGCCGTTTCGATTGAGATACGAGTATCGGAAATAGCGACGGAAGGTAATGGCCGTACCATGTACCCATAGTCACATAACTACCTACATACTTATCATTCGATCTTTATCGATTATTTGTGATGGATAGTTTGATGCATGAAATGAATGTGTGACCGATCAAATCGATTTTACAATCGATTTCATTTAAATAGTAAAGAGGCTATTTAACAATGTAGCATTTGAACTTAAACACCGTAACCGCATGCGTATCGATTCAACAGTTATTCAGTGGCGTGTAGATTATATGCTCAACGAACATAATAATATTGTAGGTGTCAATTTAATTTCCATTTTAGAATATGCGTTACCTTAATAAATATTTATGGGTAACACCGTTACCCACAATTATTTTAAGTTGCCACTAATTATTACAGATTTATAAAAACTATATTTGAATTGAAGAAGAATTGTCAAGCTAAAGTGGCCGTGGGCAGGTCACATAGCTCGTAAAGCCGCCGGCCGCTGGGGCAGAAAGGTTCTCCAGTGGCGACCACGGACCGGAAGACGCAGCGTGGGCCCTACAAGATGGACCGATGATCGTATGAGGGACGCTGGCAGTCGGTGGATGCGGATAGCGCAAGACCGGCAATTGTGGAGATCTTTGGGGGAGGCCTTTGTCCAGCAGCGGGCGTCTTTCGGCTGATATGATGATGATAATGATATTACTAAACTATAACTAAACATCGATGGGTTTTGTATTCAGGCGGCGTGATTGACTACATTTTTTTTCGTTGATATAAGGTTGAAAATGGCCTAACATATTATAATATGTTGATGAATTATCAGAAAAGACAACAATTAAAAAAAGCATTTACAAAAGCGCAATTGTGGGACACAAAGTACACCCAGATACAGAACAACATTTCAATACGAGTAAAAAAACAGATGAACATTGTGAAGACCGAACCCAAAATGAGCGCCGAGGTAGTTTCGTGGCGGCTTCTTCAACCACTGTGCCACAAGTATAGTAAATTATTTCGTTTACTTCAAATTGTACGATATTTAAGCATTAAATAAAGACTGTTTTTTTTATAAAATAGGATGGCAAACGAGCAAGTGGGTCACCTGATGGTAAGCGATCACCGCCGCCCATGGATTCATCCAGGTGATAAGGATGAAATTTCCACTTTTGGTCAGAGGGTCTGTGGCGGAATGTGGCGGCAGGTATAAGCTCGAACAATTCTGGTCTTTTCATCGCTTAAAATACGGTTCTAGGACGCGAATTACAATTTTGATCGAAACAATTGGAAATTTGTTTTATAGATGCTAAAACTATTTTGCAGTATTTTCCTTTTAACTGGTAGTTGGTCTAGTGGTTAGTGACCCTGACTGTTAAGCCAGAGGTCGTGGGTTCGATTCCCACTCCGGACAAAGCTATGCGTCATGAGCACGATTATTTTTTTCTGTCTGGTTCTAATTTATCTTTTTTAAAGACAACGCGCGCATTTGGAAATCTAATCCCTGTGTCGCGAGTTACTTTACAAACATATAGTAGACGGACACAGTTACAACCAGACTCAGAATAATCATTTATGAGTGACACAAATAGTTGATAGATGGTTTGGCCATTTAGAAAGGATGAATGAAAGAAGAATGACCAAAGAAGTATACCTGGCCTGTGTGAATGGAACAACCGGAAGGGGAAGACCTCGTCGTACATTCTCTGACCAAATCGGAGACGTTCTTAAGAAAGGACAGATCAGAAGTACCCTAAACCGGCGAGCATGTATGAAAACTATAATGCCAGTAATTGAGGCAAAAGACGTGTGCAAAGATCGTGACAAATGGAAATCCGTTGTCTCTGCCTACCCCGCTGGGAAACAGGCGTGAGTCTATGTATGTATATATGTACAAATAGTTGACAGCACGGGACTCAAACCCGCGACACGAAGCGGCGAGGCGACTGTCTTAGCCACTGCGCCACACGTGCAGTCAATTCTATCTATTCATCATACGTCTGATATCGTTCACAGCTGGACATAGGCCTCCTACAATGGTTTTTATAATGTTACTAGCTGTGCCCCGCGGTTTTACCCGCGTTAATTTTATAAATTATCACGCCATCGCCTAACGGGGAGGGTTAGGTGATGGCGTGATAATATGTAGCCTATAATATGTTGACCCGACCTCTTAGTAATAGTCATGCAAAATTTTAAGTAAATCTATGGAGTACTTTTTGAGTTTAGCCCGGACATACATACAGACAAACAGACAAAAATTCTAAAAACTATATTTTTGGCTTCGATATCGACTGAAGATCAAGCACCTAGTATCCTTTTAAAAACATATTCAATGTACAGTTTTGACTTTCCTACGATTTTATTATATGTATAGATTATTTGGATAGATTTGCCGTAGTCACCGCGCTAGGCCTGCGAGTTGGCGACCACAGTTAGGTGGTAGCTAGTATACAGGTGACGCTACTGCCCGATTACTTGGCGTATCGCCTTTTACATCACCCATGGGCCAACCCATGTTATTCTTTCTAAGCTGGAAACCATACATAAATATAATTATCTATAATATGTATGTATACATTTAGAAAAAATATCTATATAAGTATGTTTCTAAGTTATCTAATTGCCAAAGGCTTTGCCTAGTTTGGGATCAGATGGCAGTGTGTTAATTATCCCAAGATAATAATAATATACAGGGACAATGTTACCCAGATCATCCTAGCCCCAAACTAAACAAAGCATGTACTATGGGTACCAGGCGACGATATACATACTTATATAGATAGATAAATATACATAGTAATACATAGAAAACATCCATGACTCAGAAACAAATATTCGTGCTCATCACACAAATATTTGCACTTACCGGGATTCGAACCCAGGACCACCAGCTTCGTAGGCAGGAGCACTACCAGCTAGGCTACGGTGACCGTAAATATAAGATATATTATATAAATATAAGATATTTATTATTATTAGTATTCCTATCTTTTTACTTATACCTACCCGTACTTTCACATCTAACTGTTAGTCGTTTAGCTACATGCAAAAATTCGTATATACAAAAACATGGTTATCTTCGTATTTCGACATACACGGCGCCTTAAATTTCTACGACATAATCTTCTTAAGCTAAGGTATGATATTGAATTTTATCTCGATGAATTGAAATGAAGCCATTGAATAAATGAATAAATATGTGCGATAAAGCAACATTTCACATCGAAATCGTATAAAATAATCGTCTAAATATTTTGGATATACGATAATCCGAATTAATATAATATGGGAACTGAACATTTCGTATTGTAAACATAAGTATTATCAGGTTTTTAGAGCCTCTCGAAGTGATTTTCTCCCACTGGTTCGTTATAATAGCCGGCGAGATTAAGTAGCTATCTAGGAGTTATATGCGTGACCGTTAAAATACTGTAGAGGCCTACCTCTAAAATTAAGGGGAAAGTCTCCCCATGTAATCTAAGGGACTATAATCTATATAATTAATAATAATAATAATATCTGGGGACAATGTCACACAGATCATCCTAGCCCCAAACTAAGCATAGCTTGTACTATGGGTACCAGGCGACGATATACATACTTATATAGATAGATAAAAAAATATATACATAGAAAACATCCATGACTCAGAAACAAATATTCGTGCTCATCACACAAATATTTGCACTTACCGGGATTCGAACCCAGGACCACCAGCTTCGGAGGCAGGAGCACTACCAACTAGGCTATGGTGACCGTCAAATTTACTTATTTAAATGAAGGCAGGAATTAAAATTTCTAACGCTATTAGGATAAGACATTTTTAACAATCATTTATTGATTCTTTACTATTTGAAGGACCTGGTGGCGTTTTTGGTAAATACTTGCCTTTCACGCCGCAGGTCGTGGGTTCGATTCCCACATATATTTGTGTGCATGACCATGTCTGTTTGTCCTGAGTCTGGGTGTAATTATCTATGTAAGTATGTATTTACAAAAGATAAGTAGTATAGGTAATATATCATTTATCTGATTTCCATAGTACTTATGCAAGCTCTGCTTAGTTTGTTGTAATGTGATATAATTCGTAAAGGGATGGAGGCGGGTACGGAAAAACAAATATACAAAAAATGATCTTCATATGTTCCATATAGAAACTTATGTTATTGCATTTTTCTTTTCGGTACTATTATTACACTTTATCTAATTATTTTCTAAGGTGTACATAATATTTATAAAATAATCTAAACATATACCTAATAAAATCGTAGGAAAGTCAAAACTGTACATTGAATATTTTTTTTTTAAAGGATTTACAATCAATACGGAAGCCAAAACTATAGTTTTTAAAATGTTTGTCTGTGTGTCTGTTTGCCTGTATGTATGTCCGGGCTAAACTCAAAAAGTACTGCATGGATTTACTTCAAATTTTGCATGAATATAACTAAGAGGTCGGGTCAACATACATATTATCACGCTATCACTTACGGGGAGGAGCTATGATAATTTATAAAAAATTTTCGCGGGTAAAACTGCGGGGCACAGCTAGGATATCAATAAAGACGTAAAAAACAGAGGTCCTCCTCCTGCGGAGGTCCTGCGACGGGGTCATACGTCAGGGCGACAGAGTGAGGTTCCTATTAATGATGCGTGCCGTTTCCATAATTGCCACCTCCTGTATCTGGCCCTTGATCCAGTGATCCAACGAGAGCCTCTTAAGTTGTTGGCTGGTGCTCTTTGCTATAAGACCATTTACCGAGACGACAATCGGGTCTAGAGATGTAAAAGGACTGAATATGACCAGTCACAATTGTCATAAACCTTAAATGAGCGGACATTTACTGTCAAATTCAGTCAATTTGACTCAAATATTATTGTCTATTCTCGACTACCACTCAATTATTTATTTATTTAGGTACCCAATTTATATGCAAGTTTAAATGAAGCAACGTTTTATTTTCTATTATATCATGAGAGGATAACACGACATCCAAGTCGATGTGCGAGGCGATGCGACGTTGGCATTTTGTCTTAAATGCACGCATGATTAGAAATGTAAAATGATTAACACTATATAATAATACTACCTATAAGTCATAAAAACCTTTTTTGTTTCAATTTAGAAGTTGCAGACTTTTATCAACGACAAAAACTTAAAAGGTACTAAAATATTACTAAAATCAAATTGACAGAAAATGACAATTTTTGACAGTTAATGACCATTTTTGACCAATTTGACCGTAAATTACAGTCAGTATAATTCAGTCACTTTAGTCATTTTCAACACTAATCAGGACAATAATGGTTAAGTTGTATATGTATAAATATGTATATCTACTCGATCGCTCATAATTAACTTAATGCAATGAAAACCATTGCATTAAGTTAATTATGAGCGTTCGAGTCCGAACCCGGTGCGGTGGCGGAGCTGTTAATGTACCTGGGGCCGGATGGCCCTATCTTCCACGGGTTCGATTCACATCCGCACTTAAATATGTACAACACATTTCAAAGTTGTCTGAAACATCGCTAAATATCATAATGCCGTAGTTACTATGTATTTAATGTTGTGGCGTCATAAATTAACCTCTGTGTGTGGACCTTATCTATAAAAATCTGCGGATCCGATATAAAACTTATTTGGTTTATTACTTTTTATGATCCGCTTTCTTCCTAGATGTAGAAAGGGAGTCCACAGACGGAGATTAATTTATTTTATTTATCTATGCACCTGTAAGTCCAGAAAGAAGTAAATTTTACTGCGTGTGTGCATTGTACATTTTAATTCATGCCAGAGTCCTACTGGGCTTCGTAAACAAATCCAAAAAGAATAACCACAGCCCATACGAATAAACAAATAAATCAGCTCTGTAAATACATGTATGTATTCCCAGTAACATAACTATACCACAG
This sequence comes from Pseudoips prasinana, assembly GCA_951640165.1. Classification (NCBI taxonomy): domain Eukaryota; kingdom Metazoa; phylum Arthropoda; class Insecta; order Lepidoptera; family Nolidae; genus Pseudoips; species Pseudoips prasinana. The sequence continues at coordinate 20,856,220 of OX621245.1, forward strand.
TTTATTTGAAAAGTATTTCCGATTTGCAAAGCAAACATTGAAATGCAAATCTCGGCGATCTCCACAAACAAACCGGGGACGGGTGATCTCACTAATGAAGTGTTCGCATTTAAAACTCGAGAACATCTTGTGTACACTTTTGATAAAATCAAAAAGAGTACCGCGTTCTTTGAGTTATTTGTCGTCACATTAAACGAGAGACTTGGGCAAAAAGTAGACGAAGATCAAAGCGGTGACGCGTCGTCTGAAATAACACCCAGCCACACGCACTCGTCAATGCACGCAATACCTTAAATCATGATATTTGCGGTTTACAATTGATTTTATGTTTCTGTAATGTAATTAAATGTGAGGAAAGGACAGATTTATGTTACTTGAAGTATATTGTACGGTGATGTTTTATATTATCGGTGTTATAATGTTATTTACACAGAGTATTTTGCACAACTGCAAATTGACAAGATCATTTAAGGGTTTAGTGATTTTACCGCATTAAAAGCAGCTTGCATTTTCAAAGATGTCGAGTAATTAGAAAAATAATAATTTTAATAACCGTTTATGGGTGAGAGATAGCGAGTTATCGGCGATCTGCTAGAACCCTCTTATAGAAAACAGTACTGAAATATAGAACAGAAGACAGTTTACTGGATCTGGTTTAGGTGGTTGTGTTCATCGTTTAAATTACGGAATCATTACGAAATCCTTGTAAAATATATTAGGTAGTCAACTATTTTTTAGAGAAGATAATATCATTCTCATTCTGGCATTCATTTTATACATGTCTGAAAAATCATTTAGATTGTCATTCTGGCAATAATAGGTAAATATGTGGGAATATTGAAGTGTAGAATAAATAACATTTGTTTCATTAATCTCCGCCGAGACTAACTGACGGTAAAGACGAGATAATTCAGCATGCGAAAATATTCAAGAATAAGGTTCATTGAAAATCTATAAAATGTTTATATACTGCTACCAAACTTTGCCACCAAAAACATAATTGAAAAATATATAAATCGAGCATTCAAGTAGCGTGTGATAATGAAAATTGTTTCAAAGTACTAGGTACGTGCGTATGTGCAAAGCTTTCATACTTCAGACACATGAATAACGAGCAGCGTACTTTTGAAATAGGGTTGTCCGGATCTGTAAACAGATAGCAAGACAACAGCATAATATTCCACATAATTTTTATAATCATAATAATAATAATTTATTAGCTTCAAACAGTATAAAATAATATTACAAGTATCGGAAGCCTCCTTTTAAGAGCGAAGTCTCCTAACACAGGCATTCATATAAGCATTCAAAAACAGTTGTTCATAATCAAAGTATCACAAGTGCGGGCTTCAATACTAATTCTAACAATATTACTACAAATTACAAAATATCATGTGGCTTTGTTGACAGCGAATCAAATGGCCGTGTGCGTATGTGTATGTGTGTGTGTTTGTTTGTGTGTGCGTGTGTGTTTTTTTGTGTCTGTGTGTGTTTGTGTGTATGCTGTGTGTGACCCTCTCAGTCATAACAAATTGGATTAAGTCACTTACATATGAAAACACGGAGGCACTCTGGAATACATAAAATATATGTATTCCAGAGTGCCTCCGTGTTTTCATATGTAAGTGACTTAATCCAATTTGTTATGACTTATACAGTTAGCCTGGACGGCTTTTACTGCTTCAACAGTATAGGTGAGCGAGGGCTCAAGCCATTTAAGCGTCATAGGATCACCACCTTCGGGTAGCGTACCTCAACTCAAGGCGGTTACTGACGGGACAGAGCGTCAATTTTTAGCGACGATTTTTGCAACTGTTTCTCTACGATAATACGCAAAGACTCGAAACCGCGCACCTGTTTGAGGATCGGGAAGGGCATTTAATTCATTTGAGTCGAAACTAAGGGATCAAGTGGAGTAGGTTCCCCTATACGTTTGTGGTCGTACTTTCGGCTTCGAGAATGATATGTCAGATTATTAACAGTGCACGAGAGTTTAAAAAAACCTTGACTTGATTTCACTTTTTATCATCATGATATGGTCACCGTAGACTAGTTGGTAGTGATCCTGCCTACGAAGCTGGTGGTCCTGGGTTCGAATCCCGGTAAGTGCAAATATTTGTGTGATGAGCACGAATATTTGTTTCTGAGTCATGGATGTTTTCTAAGTATTTCTCTATCTATATAAGTATGTATATCGTCGCCTGGTACCCATAGTACAAGCTTTGCTTAGTTTGGGGCTAGGATGATCTGTGTGACATTGTCCCCAGATATTATTATTATTATATTTGACGTGCTTATAAGTAAGTGATTGACGAGGTCAAGCAACTAGGCTCGCGGTCAGTCCATGGATGGGTGACCACTAAAGTGGTTTAATTTGTGAGCGGCTCCGGGCTTCGGAAGCCACACTAATCTGTTGGCCCCGGTTGTAGCCATTCAGACAGGCAACAGTCTTTAAGCCGTGTCAGAGGCCTGGAAGGCTTGATTAACTCTGACACCAATGTAACCACTGCCCTTACGATAAGTAAGTAAGTATTACCATATCAGCCAGAAGATATCCGCTGTCAGACAAAGGCCTCCCAGATAAAATGCATATCTATTAGAATATATTATATATTTTTTTTAGTATGTACCCAAGAGTACCTTTATTTAAACACTCTGTACACCGGCAACTACCCGTGACTGTATTCTTTCTCCTGTTTCCTAAGTAGGTTGTCCGGAAGAGATCACATTTTAGTGATAAGACCGCCAATTGTACTGTTCTCTCTAGTGTGCATTGTTCTTGTACTGATTAATATTTTGGTGTGCAATAAAGAGTTTAATAATAATAACAATACCGTATGATGAAAACATATCCAACTCAGAAAAAGAAAAAAAATCAAAATACCTTGATCTGAGTTTTGAATATGCGCAAATTTGGAGAACCGAAAGACCTGCGATCATACCTATTGTTATTTCCACAAATGGAGTTATTCCTAAATCCCTGAAAATCAACCTTGCCAGTTAGGACGTGATATCTGGCTGGAGAGTTACATGCAGAAGGCGGTTTTGCTGGCGAATGCCAGGATTGTGCGGAAATTTCTCTCCATGTAGCCCATACATTTTATAAGTTGTATTCGTATTAAATACCCTAATATAATATATTGTAAATAAGAGTGATAATAAAACTGTGTTATAATAATAAAAACTCTCCAAAATTGCCTATCTGGCGCTACCCGCATCCATCACTTTTTATACCTTATGTTTGGTCCAACAAAATACGGAAATCCCAGCTATTTACAGTAACGAGACATTGAAAACCCTATCTGTTAACATAAATGCGGAGACAATACTTTAGCATCGCCTTTGTCGCGAAAGTGTCGAGTCATTTCGCATTCTACCACACCACCCGTAAGATATCTTCATTCCTTTATTTAAATTCAAATATATTCCATTCAAATTAAAAGCATCAATCAGCGCCGTAATTGATTGCGTTCTGAATAACTCAATCTTACTCAATTTAGATGTATTATACTGCTTAATAACGTTATTATACTTGCTAAAATCATGTTGTAAAGCTGTCATAGAAATCAGTGAGTCGTGCTTTTTATGGCCATTAAAATTGATTACCTTGTAGGCCTATCGGTAACGTGCTCAAACGCAGTTAATGAGGTTCTTAGGTTGTGAAACCCTGGTTTTTCAACCCGGATCGGACCCCCGAAGAATTTTTCTGGCAAAAAACTCTCAGGAGCAGCTTGGATTCAGGATGGTGGGATGGGGAACCCCATGCCTCGGCGACCACATACAGCTATCTTGGACTTCAATTATCGTTTAGGATTGTCATTCTATAGAACGAGATTAAGGGTATAGAAAGTCAGTGGTATTTGCACTTACGCTTCTATGTCCTCTACAGTTGGCTAGTCTTCCGTCAGTCCGTTGGCATATTATAACGAGAACTATTAACATGGATTGAGTAAGTGATTCTGAAAACTTCAATAATGGATTTTAAGTTGAAACCTTACTACTTTACCAAACAAGCTTATGAAAAATGTGGCCGTCACTGCCGGCAAATGCGAAACATCCAAATTTATGGTTATTGGAAAAATGTAATTGTAATGAAATATATGGATTTTGAGTAACAGGTTTCTGATTCCTAAATCAGAAACCTGTTACTCATAATCCATATATTTCAGGAAGTACCCTAGAGGATTAGATGATCTATAGAAGAGCGTGTCACGTCATTTGTCGTACCGGCATGCGCGTTGGTCTTAGTACCTAATAATAACGCAAATAAATGGGTTTATTTTTAGAAGTAATTATAAAGTTTCAGTTGAAATTTTATCTATATTTGGCCAAAAATGTTTGAAGCTCATATCATCGTAACAGCCGTAAAAATTCCACTGCTGGACAAAAGCCTCCTCCAAGAATCATCTAGGGTGGATATGCCATAATCGCCACGCTTGGCAGACAGGTTGGCGATCACAGTATGTTGGTGACAGTATACAGAGAGACGCTCTGGTCCTCTGGTAGATATTGCCTCGGGTCGACTCCTACGCCCCCCACGGGATGAGATGGAGTGATGATATTCTCGCATTGACCGCCGTCACCACACAGCACAAGCCATTTAAATAATGATTTTATCTTGTTATCATGTCAAAATGATCGAATTCCTAACATATGACGTGAACGTCCAATACCGGGCATGGATAACACTTGGCATCAGTTTTTAATAATCTGTCCCGTAATATTTATATTTATAATCAATATAAGTCTTAATAAATCTAATATTCTAATCATAACGAAATCAAACGATTAATCATAAACGAGGATATCTAAATCTATTTCTCATACCATAAATTATAGAATTTACAATATTACACCGAGGAATAAATCTGCACAATAAAATGTGAGCACAGATTATCATAGATAAAGAATTATTCATCATAAATACTCATAACGCCGCATTGATATTTATCTTCCAGCGCAGTAGCGTTCGGTAGTCACCATAGTTCGTCGGTACCCTGCGGCAATACTGCGCATTACATCCATGAAAGTTCTATTACGTTGGTAGAAAAGACTCGACCACTACGTAGAGGACTTAAAGGTAAAGTTAGCGCTACCAACTGCACCTCAAAGGAACTTACATAAAACTCAATGTAGATACTTTATTAATGCATGGGGATCCTAACTCGGACTGTGACCGAGCCGACGTCTTGTACACGTACAACCAGTAATTATTTTGAACGCGCAGCTTGGAAACCGTCGTGTAGGCAGTTAATCTAGCCGTCCTATAGTATGGATGTAAATTACAAACAAACCTACGTAGCTTAGTAATTAGAAACGCAGTAACAACCTACACTTTTAGATTATCCTTAATTCTTATCCACCTAACGAGTGAGTACTAGATATCCTAGTGATTAGAGCCTAGTGAGTCAATGGTTTCGATTGCAAACCCAAGTCGCACACCACTGACCTTCCTACTGAGTTTATATGCGTGTTAGAAATGGATTAACTCGTTGCTTTAACAATCTAGTTGGCAAACAGTCATACGGCACACCCGATGGTAAGTGGTCACCGTAGCCTATGAACGCTTGCAACACCAAGAGCATCCTAAGCGCGTTGCCGACCCTTTAAAAACTTTTTGAAGGCCCCCATGCTGTAGTCTCTTGGAAAAACCGTAACAGGGAGTTTATTCCACAACCTCAACGTACGTGGGAGGTAGTTTCGCTGAAAACGAACCGATAAATTAGTACTGCAATCTTATTGATGGCATGTGAAATCTGTGAACCTGCTCTCGGCCAGTGGGTAGACTATAATAACCTAGCCCCTCTCGTTAAGATAGGAGGTCCTTGCCATGCAATGGGCTGCATTATCATTGTTATTATTAACGAGTAAAGAGCCTAATAATCTTACAAGTACCAAGATTGTAGCAATATTCCAACCATGCCGTATAGATGCCATCCTAGCTGTTGACCTCTGATTTTACCATAATTAAGTCTGGCTGCCGAGCATATGTCTTTTTGAACATAAACTCCTTGTCTAATAAAATAACTATTAATACGGATTTCGAAGCATATGATTTCAATTAACCATTTTCTAAATTACCCACGGTAGTTGGGATGCCCTAATTCTGTCTCCATGAGTTATGATTAATCTAAATAGGGTCTGAGACCTCAGGCTCTAACGATATATCTGGCGGCACCTATCCTTTGATTAATACAGATATATGATACAAATGACGTAGTATTAAGTCATACACAGATTTAGCCGCTGAGGCCGAGGCAAGGTTATATGACGTACACGTTGATAAATAATTTCCTCAGTTGCAAACAGTTCTACGTACGTGGAGTGCAAATACATAACCTCAAAATGATAAATAATTAAAGCCAGTGTAAATAAATAAAAGACGTAATATAACTGAGTTAACAATGAAGTGTGTTTTTCTTTTCGCGTGTGTGGTCTTATTATGCATTTGTAACAGCGATGGGAAGGACTTTACGGTCGGGACGAGAGTGAATAATTTATTGATTTCCACTGGAAAAGTGAAATATGGAAGTATTTTGTTGTATAAAAGAGATAAAGAATATATTTATGTTGATCCGAAAGAAAGGATTATAAAGGTAAAGATATTAATTCGTTAAACATATAAAAATATTTTATTTTGATGTTTGTGTAGGTTTTTGCTTTATTTTGGCCTTGAACATCTAATGTAGAAATTTGATGTTCAGTATTTCTTAACTGAGACAAATAATTGTATGAAGATTTGTAAAGGAAGTCAGGTATTGTGGAACACCGGACACAAACGAAGCCTTTCAAATTAGGTTTTTTTTATATTTGTGGTATAAACTTGTTGAGCTAATATAAAAAGTTTTTTTTTTCACTTCGCTCAGTATTTAAGAAGAAATATAACATGAGAATTTAATCGACAGTTGCGGTCAGTTGAGTACGAGCGTAGGAGTTAAGAAAAACAAATGTGTTGATTACTTAAAATTGATTTCTAATTATTGACAAAAAAAACCATAAGAACAATAGCGCACGGACTCTTGGACGCTGTTTTTTATTTATATGTACATAGCAGAAGAAACTTAGCTTACGCTTCCGTACGTTATATGGCCCCATTTCGCTTCAATCTGTGTATGCTGTCATCAAAAACTTTTTCGATAGGTCAGAAAACAATTCAAAGTAAATACAGCTCCTGACATGCACCCATAGACAATTACAGTGAAAATAAAACACAAGCTATTTCTTAAGCCTTTCCCTGGCGAAGTATCTGTATATAGCAGACGCCATTTTTTTGCTACACAATTTAACTTATAAATTTATAATTAGTTCGTGTACTCGCGCGGTTTTACCCGCGTTAAACTTTATAAATGTCTATGTGTTATTATTGTTAAATAAATATAATAAAAAAAGGTTTTTATTCACGTAGTCTTTATAAAAGCGCTTGTAAATAGTCAGAACATGTTTCTAGTAATAAAGTTAAGTGTACATATATATATTCGAAGACATAAGCTATATTTACTACAAAGTTTCATCATAATCCGTTCGGTAGTTTTTGCGTTGTTTAACAAACATCCATACCTTCATACTCACAAACTTTTGCATTTATAATACTAGCTGCGTCCCGCGGTTTTACCCGCGTCATACTTTATAAATTAACACATAGATTACCTGGATTAACACATAGGATATATATGTATATTTTAATCTAGGGTGTCAGCTAACTCCTTACCAAATTTGAATAAAATCGCTCCAGCCGTTTAGACGTAAAGAAGTAACAATGCTACACACTCACAAACTTTCACATTTATAATATTAGTGTGATTTACTAATAAACGGAAAGAAATAAACGAGATATGTGGTGTAGGCAATCCTACTTGATTGCCTACAGCACATATCCCGTTTATTTCTGTGCGGTCATTTCACAGTTTATGTAAGCTTTTCTCAATTACGTGCTTTAAAAGATAAACACCGATATTTAACCGAGTTTCACCGACGTAATTACTTAGCACTTGATTTATTCACGGGGAGCCGATAGTTTACGTAGCTACAACTTGAAAGCTTGCACTACCTACTCTTATCTTAGGTTACTACATTCTCACGATATTTAGTAATGTCATTTAAGTATGGTAATGTAAATGTAAATTTTCGCTGATTCATAGGCCTAACCACAGTAACTGAGGTGTACATAAAATCTCCACAAACTAGGTAACTTTGTTATGGGACATGGCGCAAAAGGGGGGTACCTGAGCAGCATACCCGCGTTCCCGGGGCTCCCCCATCAGGCGCCAAGAGATTTCCACGGCAGGTAGGTTTAGTCGGTGCAAGTCCGACATACCCACCCGCGGACACTTTTTGCCGCTGGCATACGAAGGCATTTCCTCTGCCTTATCAAAAAAAAGGTAACTTTGTTATGGAGCCACGTGTATAACAATCTTCCCGATAATATGGAAGAATTGTTCACAATCAAAGTTAGAAACGATTTTGAGACCAAATCCTAATATTAGGTCTTTACCTATGAAATTGCCGTTCTGCAGTACTGGCCATTTCAAATCAAAATAATTTTTGTTTGGCTAAGAATTCTAATTTCAAATTAATTTTATTTTAAAAACATGGATTCTTTTTTCCAAAAGTAGTCATTTCTTTATTGATTAGTGTTACATTTTCATCGCATTTCAATCTTTTTCGTCATCATGGATACGTTAAAAATTCGAGTAATTATGGAATATGAGTACCGTCGTGGCAGCAACGCGGCACAAGCGGCACGCAACATCAACGACGTTTACGGAGCTAACACTACAAACCAACGCACCACCTGTTATTGGTTTGCTCGCTTCCGTTCTGGAAATTTCGACCTGAAAAATGAACCTCGCGGTCGTCCGAAGACTTTGGTCGACAATGACGAATTAAAGGCGGTTGTGGAAGCTGATGATACACAATCTACGGCTGAATTAGCAGCAGCTTTCGACGTTAGCGTCAAAACAATATTGGTCCATTTGCGTCAAATTGGCAAGGTAAAAAAGCTTGACAAATGGGTGCCCCACGAACTCAATGATCGCCAGCGCGAAGTACGCGTCGAGACGTGCCTTGCACTGCTCAACAGACACACAAATGAAGGAATTTTGAACCGCATTGTTACCTGCGATGAAAAATGGATTCTGTTTGATAACCGCAAGCGCTCAGCAAGTTGGTTGGATCCTGGTTCAGCACCTAAACAATGCCCTAAACGAAAACTTACCCCTAGAAAAGTGATGGTCACTGTTTGGTGGTCTAGCGCCGGTGTGATTCATCACAGCTTCTTACCAAACGGGGTGAGCATTACTGCAGATGTGTACTGTGAAGAACTGAGCACAATGATGGAGAAGCTGGCGCATCTCCAACCAGCATTGGTCAATCGCTCGTCTCCGCTGCTCCTGCACGACAACGCGCGACCTCATACTGCACAGCAGACGGTCTCCAAGTTGCAAGAACTGGGGTTGGAAGCTCTCCGTCATCCGCCCTACTCACCAGACCTTGCGCCTACAGACTACTACTTTTTCCAGAATTTGGATAACTTCTTGGCGGGAAAAAAATTCAATACCCGAGAGGCAGTACAAAATGCCTTTGAAGAATTTGTTGCCTCCCGTCCAGCTGATTTCTTTAAGAAGGGCATCAATAAACTGCCACTGCGATGGCAAAGATGCATTGATTGCATGGGTGATTACTTCGATTAATACAAATAAAAAAATTCATGAAAAAAATTCGTTTAAATTTTTTCATACAAAACGGCAATTTCATAGGTAAAGCTATTATTATAAAGGCGAAAGTTTGTGAGTGTAGGAGTGTGTATGTTTGTTACTTTTTCACGCTAAAACTACCGAACGGATTTTGATGAAACTTTTTAGTAAAATAGCTTATATATCTGAATAACACATATGCTATAATTTATAAACATTAATGCGGGTGAACCTGCGGAGCACAGCAATTTGTTATATAATAGTCACTTAGTTGTGTCATTGGAAGTAAGATAAGAGGCATTGCTAGTGATTCTGTGGTATTTACACCACGCGTTTCGTAGTGTATTTACACCACGAAAGTAATCTAAATGTCATTACTTCTCTCTTTAATATAGCTCATATGAAAAGAATAAGGCAAAAATATAACTGTCAAATTTGTTGACAGGGCGTAATTGGTTGACAGGTTCTAGCGTGTCGCCTAATTTCCATAAGTATTTCGCACTATAACTAAATAGACACAACTCTAGATGCCCTGTCGTATTTATACGAACTGTGTTAGAAAGAGATGCAATGATATTAAAATTAGTTTGGTTGGTATAATCATAGAATCAGGGGCATTAGCTACAATTTTACCATACAAAAATGTTACTTATTTTATTCTCTGGATTAAAAACAAGACCTAAAATTATTTTACACATAAAAATATACATATAGTACAAATACGCCCGTCGCTTCGTTTATATAAATAATCCATTTTTGTAGCAGCTATGAAAAATAAAACAATAATAAACAAAAGCCGTTGAAAATAAGTCAATTTTCTTATTGTATGTATAGTGAAATAAAAATATTAATAGCTTTAGTTATAGAAGAGGAAATAGGCATAGGAAATTTGGTTATAGGAAATAACCAAACCTCGGTTTTAACGATTTCAATATTGTATTCTTTTTCACACGTATGCGTGGACAGAGAGACTTGGCACTGGGTATTCCTCTTAATACTATTTAATATAAAAGTAACTACAAACGCTTGCAAAATCTAATTTCATATATAATGATTTTGTGCTGATTTTTGCAAGTGTTTCAAACTGGTTAAATAAGTGTCATGTGTCTGTGTTTTTATTTCTGACTATTTCTGAGGACACATTAATTTACCAGTCCCTGTGGAACTCACCTTTGTACAACATGTCTCAAGTTTAAAACGTCTAGTTCTCTTAGAAAAAAAATCTATACTGAGATGAATGACCCCTTGCAGGCTTTATTTGTAATGATGTAACATTATTTTCAAATCGAAACATACTAATATTAACTATTGCAACACGTTGGCAAATTACACAAGGAAAAATGTAATAACAATCAGTGGTAATTTCAGCAATAGGTAATTGTCAAAGAATGTGCTTAATTTTAGCCAATATTATATCCAATAACAGCTGCGGTATGAACTAGAGTACTGCGTTTCGCTTTGAAAATAGCCGCCGCGTCGCGACGACTAAATATATAAACTTTCGCCACGCTATTTAATAATGTTATTCCAGCCATTAATATACAAAAACAACATGCAAACACTTCATCAAACCGGATCGCGTCTAAAAAGAGAATATATATTTTTCCGGTAAAACTAGTATCCCACTTAGCTTTGATGAAACTTTGATGAACACACAAAACCGACAAAATGTACGAACAGATATCGCTGGCGTGTCGCAAATTGCTTCGAAAACGGCATCGCGTGTGAATATTGAATAGGCTCGAAATAATATATGTTTTTCGAGTCCCATGCTAATCTCGAATCGAGAAAAATACGATGCGTCAGCTGTTTGGATTCACAAGAATGTTTTAGGATTGAAGAAAGTTAGGAAATACCCCTGGGTGAGGATTTAAGTTTGTTGTAAGGTCGAAAGGGTGTTAAATCTTAACTAATCAAACTAATATTATAAAGGCGAAAGTTTGTGAGTGTGTGAGTTTGACGTTGAGTTGACGTTTATTACTTCTTCACGTCTATACGGCTGGAGTGATATTAATAAAATTTGGTATGGAGTTAGCTGACCCCCTGGAATAACACATAGGCTATAATTTACAAAGTTTAACGCGGGTAAAACTGCAGGGCACAGCTAGTACATTATATTTTCATCCTATATTTAAATCGTTGGCATCTAATACTATGTGTTAATGTCTTGCATTGACATTTATTTGAACATAAAACAAACAGGTTTAGATCCACCATTTCCCGTGGATGCTGGCAAAGATAGCTGTGGCAAATATGATATTTGCCATTGCTATTGCCAAAAGCGAGGAAAAGACGATAGTTTTCAAAACCAATCAGAGTTCACCATTAACCATGACATTGTAAAACAAAATAGAACCTTCACGAAATAGAAATCCCTGCTAAAGAAACTGAACAAGTGATTGCACGGTCAAGGTCAAGACAGACGCATCGCCACTTCGTGTACGGGTTCGATTCCCGCAGTGGACAAATCATTGTGTGCCTTTGTGAGGCAGTTTTGTTTTGCAGTTGTTCTGAGTCTAGATGTACTATGTGACCGTCAAATACATATATGTTCGTAAAATACACAATCCGCGACACAGGGATTCATTCGACTACAGTGGGGATTGTCTGTAAACACAATAATATTTTTTTTTTTTTTTTTTATGCATAATGGGTTAGCGCTTGACCACGATCTCACCTGATGGTAAGTGAAGATGTGATCGAAGGTGAACCGCGCGTACCCATAAGATGCCTGTTCACTCTAACCTTGAATAAACCCATGTTATATGAGTCTGGAAACACGTCGTTTGGAAGGTTGTTCCACAGCTTAGCCGTGCGTATGATGAAAAAGGAAGCAAAACGCTTCGTACGGCTTACTACCCTTTACGTTACTCCACTCTATAATATAAGTATAACAAAAAACTAAATATTACTACTAATGACAAATACTATACTACTACTATATTACTATAAATTGTTATTATTACTTAAGAAGTAACTATCAAACGCCCAGAGTCATTTTCACAATCTTAATATTTGAAAATATTTATAGCATATTAAGTTAATGTATTTTCGTTCCAGGGTATTATGGCTCGTGACCTTTCTCGAACTGACGGCGAGGTGTCAATAACTTCAGGCGGAGTAGGCGCAACTAATGTCACCCTGCACTTCACCAGTGGAAGGGGAGAGGAATTAAATTATCTTGTTTTGATATTCAGTGATAATAAATAGGTTTTTAATGAGCAAAGATCATGTACTTGTTCTTCTTAATAAACCCAAGCGGTCCTATAGTTTGATATTATTGTTTTGGAGCATCTACATATGTAAAAGATAATATCGCTACCCATTGACTGACTAGCAAAGCACATTGTAGCTTGGGATTTTAAACTCGGAGGAATAAAATATAGTTTGCAGATTTTTATGCCTATTCGTTACAAAATACAAGCAAAAACCACAAACTTACTCTCTCATGTGCATGCAGAGTTCACCTGTAAGTGATTATTACACTACTGCTATATTTATTCGTATGTTTATTATTATTAATTAGATCTAAGACGGTGTATATAATTGTTGGTGAACCTATAATAATAATAAATAAATAAAATTAAACTGAATAAAAGAGTTGATCTAGCCCTAGAGTCCCAAATCTATAAAAAGGAGAGCGGAGAGCTTAACTCATAGTTGAGTTAAGCTCGCCTGTGTACATGATATATCTAATCTGTTATATAAATATGCATTTCTGTGTGCAATAAAGAATAAATAAAAATAGAGGAGCTATTAAAAAATAAAACAAATAACTACATAAAATACACCTTTTGTTCTCTTAATAAAACATAATATAATTAGGCGTTACGGGCTTAGTTGGTGATATACAGACGATAAGATATAAGATGCAGTACATACCAAGTTCTGCCTTATATGCATACAAAATGAGATTATTTATTAAACGTTACAATCATAATACATTAATTAGCAATAGCTACCCAAGAATGGCGGCCATCTTTGACAATAGACTAAATTTAAAAAGTAACGGAACTTAAATAAATCTAAAACAAAAAAGAAAACATGTCTACCACTCAAACGACCAAAAACCGTCGTACTAAATTAAATAGCAATCAGAATTTACCACCGTCAGCGGCTTTCATTATCATTACGTTACGTCGAGATAAACAGACAAGTAACAAAACAACAGGGAAACAAGAAAGTACTATACAATTTAGATAATATGACAACATCTTGACAATTGGGAAAATAGATTTTCTTCTGAAAACAGTACGGACCATTTTGAACAATCCAACTTGTGCCCAAAAAGGGACAAAGAAATAAATTCAGTCAAATTTAAAGCATTTCTGATAAGAAATTTCGTCTCAATTTAATCAAAACTGGAACATTTATTATTTCATTTTAAGTCTGTAAACTGGGAATAAATTGAGACCACATTGAAATAAATAGGAAACGTATTTAAATTTAATTGTGTAACAATAAAAATAATTGATACTTACGTAAAGGTAAATTAGCAGCTGGATTTACACAAACTCGTCGCTTTCATTTAATGAACCACAAATTTTTAAGAAAATCTCACCTAATGTAAATTAAGAACATATTAATATACTGTGTTTTTGTAAGAGACGTAGGGTGATCACAGATTTGTATATTATAAATAATAAAATAAAAGAAGGTGTGGCCTCCACATATATAAATATATATTTTAATCTCCACTTATATATTTACCTATTATATTATTCTTATTTATTTCCATTTATACATTTCAATAATTACACTATATAATGCATTATTTATATAATTTAATATATATTATAACTATATACATAAATATACTACATACATGCCATACACAATATGTAATAATATATATTTCATACTGACACAAACATTCACATCGCGTCGTATGAGTATCGTACGATGTAAATACGGAAAGTGCATTTACCTATTCGTACGGCGTGAATGGATGATAAAGAATTAGCGGGGATCGGCGCGTGCGCCGACCGGTAGTTCAGTTGCATTTTAGCTGCACTTCGTGCTTCCCGCGTCACTCGATTCTATCGCAATAGCTACCGCTTACCGCATGTCTGTTAGTGTTGAAAGTATTTATTTTCCTACTTACTTTCTTTCTTATTCTCTTCTGAACTTTTCTATGGACTATCGCTTGTGTGTATTGTGTGTGACTATTAAACTTTCTTCTGTGTTACGTTATTGTGGATATTTATTTGAACCAAGCCCGAAACAAAGAAGGTACCTATAAGTGATTTCTTCTACACTACATCACACACTCACCACCTGATGACCATAACTGGTGACCCCTATAGAGTACGCAACTGTCACAATAACTGGTGACTCCGTACTGGACACGCGGCTACTTTCAAGGAACTACTTCGTGTTTGAACTTTGAACATAGGACATAACTGGTGACGTACAGTGCGCATAATTATGAGTGACAACAACGAAAGCAGTGACCAGAGTGAAGGTTCCGTAAAAACCACCACGTCGCGAAATGAGAATGTTACGTCGCGGAAGCCCAAGCCGATGCTTGCTTACACGGACCGACACGACCAGTCGTCCGATCGTCGGAAGGTTACTCTCAAGGTACCTACGTTTTCACCCGAAGATCCGGAGCTGTGGTTTGGACTTTTGGAAAGACAATTCGAAGCATTTAATATCACTGAAGACTCCGTGAAATTCAGCACCGTCGCAAGCAACATTGACATTCATCATGCGAAGGCGGTTAAGGACATTATCATGAAGCCTCCCGTGGGGAATAGCTATAATAAAATCAAGGATGAGCTGCTTCGAAGATTGACAGCTTCGAGAGAGACGAAGGTCAAGCAGTTGCTTACGCGAGAAAGGTTGGGCGATAGAAAACCTTCCGAATTCTTGCGACATTTACAAGATTTGGCTGGCCCGTCTGCCGCTGATGACATAGTACGCCAAATATGGAGCAACCAGCTTCCGATTGGTATTCAAACGGTCCTAGCGTCCCAAGTAAAATTGGAATTGGAACAGCTTGCTGAATTGGCAGATCGAGTACACGACCTCACTTCACCACCTATCGTCGCCGAAGCCCATTGTAACCCTACTCCGTGCAATAGTAGCAATGCATCTAATGAGATTGCTGAATTGAAGAAGATGGTGGCTCGCCTAGAGGCTAAACTCGACGAACATACGCGTTCATCATGTCGAACTCAAGATAGATCGAGAAAACAATATCGTCGATCATCTTCACGTCCGAGATCCAGATCGACCTCGAGTTATCGGAAGTATCCAGTGTGCTGGTATCATTCGAAATTTGGTACAAAGGCTAGCAAATGCCTGAAGCCTTGCAATTTCAATGAATCGGAAAAATTCACGGGCAGTCGCTAATGGCGACAGACGATTGCCCTGAAGCTGCAGGTCGCCTTTTCGTTACCGATCGCTCTACGAAAATTAAGTTCCTGGTCGACACTGGCAGTGACTTATGTGTATATCCCCTGTCAGCATTGCGCGAAAGACGATCCAAAACTAATTTTCAATTATGTGCGGCCAACGGAACGGCTATAGAGACTTTTGGTTTTATAGAACTTAAGTTAGATTTAGGTTTGCGGCGCAATTTTCCATGGCGCTTCACTGTTGCGGATGTAACAAAAGCCATCATTGGTGTAGATTTTTTAAGTTTCTATAACCTTCTTGTTGATGTTCGTAACCAAAGACTTATAGATAATACTACTTCTTTATATTCTATTGCTTGTACAACTTATATAAACGTGTGTTCTGTTAAGGTATCATCGGGTGACACGAGGTTTCACGTTTTGCTCAGTAAATTCCCCGAAATAACTCGACCGTCCGGAACACCGTTTACTCCAAAACATGACACGGTACACTACATTCGCACCACTCCCGGTCCTCCTGTTTTTTGTACGCCCCGTAGATTAGCTCCTGATAAACTCCAGATAGCGAAAAAAGAATTCGAGCTCATGTTAGCTAATGGCACTGCTCGCCCTTCCGAGAGTTCCTGGGCTTCCCCTCTACATCTGGCGCCTAAAAAGGATAACGGCTGGAGACCATGCGGAGACTATCGCATGCTTAATGCACGTACAATTCCAGACCGCTATCCTTTACGGCATATCCACGACTTTGCCCATTGTATAGCTGGCTGCAAAGTCTTTAGCACAATCGACCTAGTCAAGGCCTACAACCAAATACCGGTTCATGAAGCGGATATCCCGAAGACGGCAATCACCACGCCGTTCGGCATGTTCGAGTTTCCCTCCATGACGTTCGGTTTACGTAATGCTGGACAGACTTTCCAGAGATTCGTAGACGAAATGACGAGAGGCCTGGACTTTGTGTATCCATACTGTGATGACTTTTTAGTTTTCTCCAAAGATCACGATATGCATGAAGTTCATCTAGAACAACTATTTCAACGCATGAAGGAATATGGTATCCTGATTAATACATCGAAATGTGTCTTCGGAGTTAGTGAAGTAACATTTCTTGGTTACCATATTTCTGAAAAAGGTACTAAGCCGCTAGAATCTAAGGTGCAGGCTATTAACGACTATCCAGCCCCAAAAACCGTAAAGCAATTGAGACGATTCTTGGGAATGTTAAATTTCTATAGGCGATTTATACCCAACGCCGCATTAATTCAAGCCCCATTAAACTCTTTACTTGTGGGTTCAGTAAAAGCTTCACAGCCTATTACCTTAACCGGTGACTCACTACATGCATTCGAACAATGCAAACAGAGCCTTGCTAATGCTGCATTACTTGCACACCCAGACTGCGACGCTAAACTTGGTCTTGTTACCGACGCGTCGGATTTCGCAATGGGTGGAGTCTTGCAGCAACTCAAGGACAATCAGTGGGAACCTCTCGCGTTCTTTTCGCGTAAATTAAGTCCCACTCAACAAAAATATTCACCTTATGACCGCGAGCTCTTAGCCATATACGAATGTATCAAACACTTTCGTCACATGTTGGAAGCTCGACATTTTATCATATTTACTGACCACAAGCCGATTACATTCGCTTTCCATGAGCGGAAAGCTAATTGCTCACCACGTCAGTACCGACATTTAGACTATATATCTCAGTTCACGACCGACATTCGACATATATCAGGCAAAGACAATGTTGTTGCTGATACATTGTCGCGAGTCGATGAACTGCAGATGCCTATAGACTTTGACAGGCTAGCTGAATCACAAGCTTCCGATGAGGATTTGCTTGAATATAACACAGGTAGTGAATTTTCACTTCGCCTGGAGAAATTCAAACTGCCTGGGAGTAATAAAGAACTTTATTGTGATGTGAGCACACCATCACCCCGTCCGTTCATTACCAAAGAGCTAAGAAAGACACTCTTTGACAATCTGCACAGTTACAGCCATCCAGGCGTACAAGCAACCACTAAGCTCATTGCTGAGCGTTATGTGTGGCCTGGTATGCGCAAGGATTGTCGAGAGTGGGCTCGAAACTGTCTGGCCTGCCAACGTGCGAAGGTTAATCGTCACGTATCAGCACCATTAGGTACGTACGATCTCCCTCACGCCAGATTTGCGTTTATCCATGTGGACATTATCGGCCCATTGCCACCTTCACAGGGCTACCGCTATTGCCTTACTGTAGTCGACCGTTTCACCAGGTGGCCTGAAGTTACGCCGATGATGGATATGACAGCCGAAACCGTCGGAAAGGCTTTGATATCGTGGATATCCAGATTTGGATGTCCATCGGATATTGTTACGGATCGCGGCCGGCAGTTTGAATCAGCACTTTTCCAATATCTAGGAAAAGTGATAGGATTTAAGCATCGCCGAACAACTGCATACCATCCTGCGTGTAATGGCCTGGTGGAACGGTTCCATCGTCAACTGAAGGCAGCCATAATGTGCCATGCGGATTGCAACTGGGTAGATACGTTACCTTTAGTTCTTTTAGGTATCAGGTCAGCCTATAAAGAGGATATACTGGCTTCATCAGCTGAATTGGTATACGGTGAGCCCCTACGTCTCCCTGGAGAATTCTTCCAGGCGAGTGCTCCAGACTCAACCGATATAACCGATTTTACCACTCGGTTACGCCACATTGTTGATAAGCTACGTCCATCTCCGGCAGCTCGACATACCAAAAACAAAATTTTTATCTACAAGGATCTCAACACTTCAACTCACGTATTTCTGAGGGATGATTCTGTCAGAGGGTCATTACAGCCCCCATATTGCGGTCCCTATGAAGTGTTGGAACGCGCTGACAAAACATTTAAAATTTTAATTAAAGGAAATAGTGTCACAGTATCTATAGACCGTCTAAAACCGGCCTATCTGCTTGTTGACCCATCTCCTACACCAACTTTTGTAAATTCTCGTACCAATTCTTCTCCTCCTATTTCTTCGTCTGATCCTGTTCCCGCCCAAACTAATATTCCAGACGAGTCATATTACAAAACAACTCGTTCGGGGCGCAGGGTTCGGTTTCCGGATTATTATCAACCGTGATGACGGTTTCTGGGGGGGAGTGATGTGGCCTCCACATATATAAATATATATTTTAATCTCCACTTATATATTTACCTATTATATTATTCTTATTTATTTCCATTTATACATTTCAATAATTACACTATATAATGCATTATTTATATAATTTAATATATATTATAACTATATACATAAATATACTACATACATGCCATACACAATATGTAATAATATATATTTCATACTGACACAAACATTCACATCGCGTCGTATGAGTATCGTACGATGTAAATACGGAAAGTGCATTTACCTATTCGTACGGCGTGAATGGATGATAAAGAATTAGCGGGGATCGGCGCGTGCGCCGACCGGTAGTTCAGTTGCATTTTAGCTGCACTTCGTGCTTCCCGCGTCACTCGATTCTATCGCAATAGCTACCGCTTACCGCATGTCTGTTAGTGTTGAAAGTATTTATTTTCCTACTTACTTTCTTTCTTATTCTCTTCTGAACTTTTCTATGGACTATCGCTTGTGTGTATTGTGTGTGACTATTAAACTTTCTTCTGTGTTACGTTATTGTGGATATTTATTTGAACCAAGCCCGAAACAAAGAAGGTACCTATAAGTGATTTCTTCTACACTACATCACACACTCACCACCTGATGACCATAAAGGTTTTAATTCACGGCACTTTAAAAAAGCGCTTGTAAATAGTCAGAACATGTAGTAATATAGTTAAGTAAACATAATTATTTCTATGTACATATATAATAAATATTTATAAGTGCACGGATAGTATTAAATCATTTATATATACTTAACATTTAAATAATGATTTTATGATATTGTTATTTTGCTAGCTTATATTGAGTTATTGTCAAGTTTATATAAAGGTTTAATTACCGACATTTAAAGTTTTAGATATAATTTACTACACTTTTCTGATTGGTTCTGTCTATATTAAAGTAAGAAGGCCATAGGATTATTATGGCGTACCTACTATTTGTTTACAACAACGGTCTCGCTTCAATGCTTCTACCCCGGATCTAATGCGCCATAACTGAGAAGACCCAGCGAAACAAACTCATCATCATATTATAATAAGTGAAGATTATATCGTGTAGTTCGTTATCATCGTCATCATCATATCAGCCGAAAAACACCCACTGCTGGACAAAGGACTCCTCAAAGACCTCCACAATTGCCGGACTTCGCTACCCTCACAAGATTATCGGTCCATCTAGTAGGATCCACGTTGCGTCTTCCAGTTCGTGGTCGCCACTCGAGAACCTTTCTTTACTATAAAGTAAGTACATGATATAAACTATATAATAATAATTGTTGTTTTGTATTCCTGAGAAGATTATGAAGTCTCCTCAGGAATATAAATGCACAATTATTATTTTAAAGAAATTTTAAAGAACTATGTAGTTTCTTGAATAAATACATAAAAATGTAAATAATTAAGTTAAAGTGATTTAAGAGTTGGAACAATAAATAAAAGTAGAGATTTGTATGGTAACACATCTAGAAAAGAAGAAGCGAGTGTTTGCCTTTCTAATAGGCCGGTAACGCACTTGTGGCCCCTCTGGTGTTGCGAGTGTCCAAGGGCAGCGGTGACCACTTACCGTTAGGTGACCCACCAGCTCGTTTACCTTGCTATTCCATAAAGACACTCTTAAGTACCCGGTTTAGGTCATCTTTATACAACATGTAACTTTAATTATTTAATGACCAATTAAATTATATTTATAATTGTACTCACTTATCGTATTTAAGTATCATACATGTCATAGTATAATAATTTGTCTTTGACCGCATTAGACTACCAAAATGAGGCATGAGTAGCGTAGCGGTTAATAATAATAATAATATCCTGGGACATTATTCACACACGGCCATCTGATCCCAAACTAAGCAGAGCTTGTACTATGGAAACCAAATAACTGATATACTACATATACTATTTTTCTTTTGTAAATATATACTTATATAGATAATTTACAGACTCAGGACAAACAGACATGTTCATGTACACAAATATCTGTCCCGAGTGGGAATCGAACCCACGACCTGCAGCGTGAAAGGCAGTATCTACCAACCACGCCAACAGGCCCGTCAGGTTAAGACAGTAGACTTGCCACTTTGAGTACCAGGTTTCCAGATAGGACAAGTATTGTGTGGCAATAAGAAATTGCTCTAAAAAGATGTGCTTTGTGTCCGTCAATTATATGTTTGTAAAGTACCCCGCCATAAAGGGATTCATTCCTTAGTGCGCAAGTAGTTTTTTTATACTTAAAAAAAACATAGTAATGAAAACCGTTTAGTATAATATTCGTAATTAACAATTCACTGAAGTTTTCGTACATGTACTAAATGTAACTCATCATCATCATCATAATAACAGCCGTAAGAAGTCCACTACTGGACAAATGCCTCCCCCAAGAATCATCTTGGGGGGATATGTCATAATCGCCACGCTGGGCAGACGGGTTGGCGATCACAGTAAAAAGGTCATAGTACTCAGAAAGAAGCTGCTCCCGTCCTCTGATAGAAATTCCCTGGGGTCGACTTCTACGCCCCCCACGGGTTTAGATGGGCTGATGATAATCTGATATTCGCCGCCGTCACCACACAGCAAATGTAACTGATGGATTGTAAGTTTATAAATCCTCGTGCATTAAGCGGAATTAAGTTGATAATAAAAGATTCTAATTGTCAATTACAGCTTCTTTGAAATCAACCTTACTTGATTATCAGCTTAGGGACTACATCCCCTACACCCTATTTTTTATCGCAAAAAACCAGTGCAACATAACATGACTTCAAAAATTGCATTACAAAGATACTGGTCAAAATGTATATATTTTCGCATTTTCCCTTCCCCTCAAACAAGATAACAGGCAACAAACAAGTAACAAAAACTGCAGATCTCCCCTCACACAAATCAATTTTAGCGAATTGTCAGTGCACACAGGGTGTTTAAACTGAGGGTGGGCTAATGGAGACACACGCATTAAACCGGGCCGCGTGCAACGACAACATTGACACAGACCAGGGGGCCTAATTAGTTTAAGTCCATGGTCGGCGCCCCGGAGATGTGGTCTGGATATAAATATGTGATAAAACTATCGCCGCCATAGTAAGTTGTGCGTCTGTATTATTTATCGAGAAGTTTAGTTAAGTCTTTGTTCGCTGGAAATGTAACCACATGTCAGATCTTACTTACAGGCCTAATGGTGTAGTCGATTACATTAACTTTCAGACAATAGTAACACCGCAAAAAAGGTATTCATAGCTATCCATTTGACAGTATACAATACTCGTGATACTGTCTATCATACCACTATACTAATTTTAAATGTTATTACATCTCTCTCTAATACAGCTCTTACGACAAAATAAGGCATATATAGAACTGTCAAACTACTAAAACAGATCTCCCATAAATTAGCCGACTGATGAGTATTTCGCACCAAAACGAAATTGACACAACTCAACACTAACGCGTCGCTTAAAAAAAAGTCAGTATTCCGCGCCAAAACTAAATTGATACAATTCGAAATGCCTTGTCCCTATCATTATAAATATGTTAGAAGGAAATGCAATTGTATTAAAATCAATTTAATTGTATAGCGGGCGGTCAATAACGTACCTTTCACATCCTACTAAGTTCCTATGATTGTTACGCAATAAAATTTGCATTAAATTTGGAATGAATTTATTCCAAATTTAATTAAGCTAATTGGGGGTAGGCCGAATTAGCACACAATTAATAACTAAGAACTATAAATTATTACTAGCTAGTTTATCAAATTAGTTAGAGCAGTACGTTGGCAAAATTCATAGTCACATCTAGTAGAACGATACATCCATTGCACGCCTGATAGGGAGCCGCTGGCCTTACATTTTATACGGGGATCAAAAAGCGCCCGCTTATTACAATTTCATCGCATTAACTTCTACATATTTAAGCGCCTAATTCAATTCCGTGTCTGTTGGTGGTTTGTAACTTCAATTAATTAATGTATGACTAATTAATTCATGACCACATTATACTATCGGTTCATATAAATTAAGGGAGTTAAGTACCCCGCTGATAACCATACTCAGGATATACCTTGATTATCCAGTTTTCAAACAGGCAAGCTAATTTTACAAATTATTATGACGTTGATAATGGGTTAGGTTCCCTGTTTAGACTTGGGAATTGATATGGCGAACGTATATTACCCCAATTAGCATTAATATAAACATCAAAGTTGTGTGGTAGAAATAGCTGACCGGAAAATTAGTGACATGAATTCTAAATAAGGAACCGAGGTTGGTACTAAATAAACTCTGGAGCCTGTCCTTATGCAAATTCTCGTTGCATTTAAATATCAACGTGAAGACTGTATGAATCATACAGTTACAAGGCAGAAACATTTTTAGCTTCAAAACTCAAAGCTCGAGCTGTATGAAAGTAAAAATATACTGAATAACAACTATATTTTCTCCAGCGGATCGGTTTTAAAACGAGCAGCTTTCCTTTTTCAGCGAAGGGGGAGATGAAAATTTGACAGTAATGTAGGCAAGCACTTTTGCGGTGGAAGCACTCGGGTAAATAAAATATGTCCAGAATGCACTATACTTATGAATATTGCGCAGCCATAACGTAAAATGTACGTGAATTTATGTGATTTGATGTTTGGTCGTTTCATATTGATATTACAGCGGTAGTTCAATGCTAGACTTATCTATTACTCGTATTTGCTACTAATACAAAATTGTGGCTTTATCGGCTTTATGTTTGGTTGTCTATGGTAGTAAATTTTTTAGGCATTTGAAGTAAGTAAATTATATATAGGATATTATAAAAAATACATAAATACTTAACTTAGATATTTTTATACGTCTTTGTTATTTATTTAAGGCGAAAAATATGCAATACAATTCTAAACTCTTCATTATACACCAGTATAACCCACTTTTTAAATATAAATTTACTGTAAAAATTGACAAAGGGCTTTATTTTAAAGAATGAAATACGTGAATAATTCTTGAGATTGTAAAAAATTGAGAAAGTCATATTTTATTTTTCTAGCATCTATTACCACTCACAGAAATCCTTCTATCGGAAGATCGCTAATGTCTTTTAATGTACTTATAATGTACTTTTAATTGCCTGCTATCTATACTATCAACAACTAACACACTGCCATCTAATCTGAAGCTATGCAGAGCCTGTACTATAATACCTACCAGACAACTGATAAACACACTTATACATTTCTAAATACATACATACTATAGTTAAATCACACCCAGGCAGAGAACGAACAATCGTACTCATCACTCAGAGATTTGTCCTACGTTTTCCCGATCATTGAATGATACTTCACTTGAAATGGAAACGTATTGCTACATCCTTATTTCCGCTGTTTACTGCTGAGTTGCAATAATCACCGATTGACGCAAATGCCAACCAGCAAATCAGCAGTAAATTCTGTATATAAACTCGCGTTTTTACTATTTCCATCAGTGTATTATTCTCTGGTGAAATTGCTGCCCAGCTACGGATAGATCTGCCGGCTGGCTTTCAGCAAGGAAACTAGAAGTAATATATTCCGGGTCGTCACTCTGCCCTTCACTAGGGCTCTCGGGCAAAAGTTCAAATAACAAAGTTAATATTAGTGTTTTCCTTTTTTTTTTAACTACCGAGTCGCACAAACTAACAGTACGTAGTATGACTCGTAAGTTCATTTTCAATGTTGGACTGAACCTATAAGCACAACTGGTGCTACTTTCAAGTTAAAATGGACAAGGGATTTATGTAACAAAAACAATTTCCCTGTTTAGCTAAAACTGTTTTTCCTATCGGTATTCCCTAAAGTGGAATGTTTTGTGCGCAAAACTCTAGGCGACCTTATCATAAATTCAGAGCAGAAACAAACAAACCAGTTCAGATTTAATAATCGTAAATAATTACAAACATTAACGTTTAAGAGCTTAATGTATCACCCTTTATGCGGTTTGGCCCTTGCCGGTGTTTTGTCACAATTCTAAACCCGTTAAATTTTCCGAGTACCAAAACAATAATGCTTACTTAACTGGTATAATTTAAGCGTGGCCAAATTTACGCTAAGAGTAAAGTTTCCGCTTTACCCCGCATTGTTTTGGGGGAAAGTCGAAAACAAGCTCGGAACTCTCAGCAAAATTCGATTTTGATGCGCCCCATCAAAAAGTAATTTCCCATGGAAACAAAAGCCACCAAGAAAATTCTAATTCGATCCAATCTTAATCCAATTACTTCCACCCTGTGTTGGTGCTTATACGAAGAAAACATTCGAACGTGTGCCTTGAGATTTACTTAACGCTAGCCAACCACGCCTATAACAAAAAAGGTTAGGATCACTTACGATCGGAATCTCCTTTGTGGAAACTTGATTAAGAAGTTTTCCAAAAGATCTCAATGCTAACTTATTTTCTGCCAAATTTAGATCTAGGTCCAATATATAAGTAATTGGGTAGAGATTTAGTTGCTATAAACAGATTTATGTGTGAACATGTGTGTAGGTTTACCGATTCTAGACGAGCGGCAAATAACTCTTTATCATTCGCTGACGTTAAGTTTGACGTATAATTTGAATATAGAATCTTGTCTTGCAAATATGGAAACTGTATCGGTGTCGTTAAATAGCAAGCATTGTTGGTAACACCAAACAAAGTACTTAAATTATAATTTAAAATATGTTTTATGTTTGCAACATTGATAGGAAATCATTCCGAGGCAACGTAAACTTGGTTAATTCACTCTCTATCTAAAGTTTCTTGAGATCTCTCTAACAGTGAGCCCATGTGGAGCAAAATAAGTCGGTGATTCAGCAACTATTCATTCAATCTTCCAACCAAAATCTACAGTCAACAAACTAAATCAAACATGCATTATTATAATATTAAGTAACATTATTCAATTTACTTAGTTTTTTTGGATGAAACTAAATATTAGATAGATATTTAATAATAATATCGAATAATATCTAGGGACAATGTCACACAGATCATCCTAGCCCCAAACTAAGCAAAGCTTGTACTATGGGTACCAGACGACGATATACATACTTATATAGATAGATAAATACTTAAATACATAGAAAACATCCATGACTCAGAAACAAATACAGGACCACCAGCTTCGTAGGCAGGAGCACTACCAACTAGGCTACAGTGACTTATATTTATATTATACTTATATTTTGTTAATCTGTAACGGGTGTTACTGATTGATAATATAGTTGTTAAATTATTTTAGATAGAGTAACTATCAAAAAATTTGAAGAGGGCTACGACTGCCAATAAACGGTTAATACAGTTTCGTTGAGGATCTTATTTACAGAAACGGTTTTTCTTAAGTATTCTGGAATAAATTGTTGTTTCATTCATTCATTCAAATGGTGGATACAACCTACTAATATTATTATGCAAAAGTTTGTGAATATGGCGGTTTGTTAATCTTTCACGCAAAAACTACGGAACGGAGTTTGATGAAGCTTTGTAGTAATATAGCTTAATCGAAAAATATCCATATAAAATCTATATATATACATATAAAATCCTAAAATAATATTAGACTGGTTGGTTGGCGTGGTTGGTAAATTCTTGCCTTTCCACGCCGCAGGTTGTGGTTTCGATTTCCACTTGGTACACATATTTGTGTGCATGAACATCTGTTGACAAAAGACTAGTAGTATAAGTAATATATCAGTTATCTGGTTTCCATAGTACTAGCTCTACTTAGATTGGGATCAGATGGCCGTGGATTTCCCAGGATAAAAATAAAGCAATTTCTTACAGGCATTTAACTATTGCTAGCAAAATAGGTTCATAAATTAGGTACAATTACAATAGCATCCAACATTTCTGAACGTCAAACTTTAAAGTATTCTCCCTCGGAAACGATAAACGTTCGCTTGCCTAGAATGTAACCAGTCTCCAATTATAGCAATCTACTCAGACATTTTGTATGGCACGTAAATACGGTTAATTACTTGCTTCGCTAAATTACTTGTCCAACTTGTTCAGGCACTAATTACTAGTATTTTAATTGATTAAAAAGTTGCCGGACCGTTAAAACTTAGATTAGGTACTTATGGTTTGCAAATATTCAAATATTGTTTGTTATGACAGCTAACTGTATTGGAATGGTAACTTAATTACTCATAGACGGCTAGCTAAAGGTGAAATGAAATGTTGAATGATTTGATAGCTTCTCACCATACAAATTATTTACGGATATAAATAAATAAATGCAATAAAATTAGTTCATTTCGGAGCGGAATGCATAGTGTTAGTAACAGTAATCTTAAAAAAGATTTACATTCAAATAAGTACATAACAGGATACCACTATACCACGATTATACCACGACTTTGGTACATCTCCTGTTGCACACCTACTGCTATAAGTTAAGTTCAGCTCATATCATCGCCAGAGCAACACTTGTTTCCTGAATCTAAAAGGCCGGCAACGCACTCGCAACTCCTCTGGTGTCGCGAGTGTCCATGGGCGGCGGTGATCACTTACCATCAGGATCACCCACTTGCTCGTTTGTCGCCCTCTGATATACAAAAGAAAAATGTATCCATCCTAAGGTTGTCTGGAAGAGATCGCTTTCTGCGATTAGATTGCCCTTTGTTTATGTAGTATTTCACGTAATATTTATTTTTACGGTGTACAATAAAGAGTATCCTATTCTATTCTATCATCAGCCTGACATCGTTCACTGTTGGTCATAGGCCTCCCCAAAAGTTTCTATAACGTTGCCATTTGGAGGGATTTGCCGTAGTCACCGCACTTAGCAAGCATGTTGCCGACCTTGGTAGCTAGTACACAAGAGTCTCTGCTCGACTACCTGGTGTATCTCTTATATACCAAGAATATACCAAGTAGTCGGGCAGCAGCGCCTCCTGTGTATGTATTAACTACCACCTAACTGCGGTCGCCAAATCGCCTTTTATGACACCCACGGGATGGTATGTGGTGGTACTATTATTCTTTCTGGGTCGAAAACCACACGGCTAACGCGGCTATAAACAAATATTATTTCATCATTATAAACGCTATAAGAAGTCCACAGCTGGACAAAAACCTCCCCAAGATTCATCTTGGAGGAATATACCATAACGCTTGGCTTTCACAGTATGTGGTGTGGTGGTCATAGTACCTACCTACTCAGAAAGAAGCTGCTGCTGATGAATTGGTGATATTCAGATGTTCGCCGCCGTCACCACACAGTACATTATTATAATTCATCTAAGTATAACTAATAAAATTATTTACTATTTTTACTTTGAAATAATGGAGCTTTATCATTATCACAATGATAAAGCTTTGGATGGTTTATGTAACATAAACTCAATGAAACATAAATATTTATATCAAGACATTTATCTGACATATTCTAAACAATAGCCCTCCATATCGGAGTGCTCATTATAACCTCGACCTCACTAACTGTCACTAATTCATTACATTCTATCTCATTTTAATGGAATTCTATAAAAAAAGTCTACCGCCATGATTTATTAGCTTTATCGTATGCGTCGGCTTGTATTTTTTTTTAGCCGCGATAAGGAAAGTAATAGAGGAAGCAGTATGTGATTTATTGTACAAGTCAGTTAATATTTTTCAATGAACCACTGTTTATTGTACACGCATGCAGATAAAAAGCTTTTTCGTCAAATAAAATTAATATTTATTATTCGGTTTATCAACGCTTTGTATATGATTTGTTGTATTATTGTGGTTTGTATGATAACCATGTATGTCTTCGTCTTATTGATTAATAAGGACAATATGATTATTTACTTGACGGCCTAGTATGTACAGACTCCAGCAGATCCAGCTACCCCGAACTGTCAAATTTCTTTTATTGATTTTCAACTTTATCACATGAGTATAAGGTTCACTTTCAATTGGGGAAGTTTGACAGATTGGTGCAGCTTGATGTGCTGGCGTCTGTACCATCCACGCCAACTTTCGCTCTTAACTTTTCGCTCCACGATTCCCATCCAGGTCACTTTGTGTGCATGAACATGCCTGTTTGTCCTGTGTCTGGGTGTAATTATCTATATCAGTATATATGTACAAAAAAAATAGTATATGTAGTACATCAGTTATATGCACTGCTGGAAAAAGGCCTCCCCCAAAGATCTCCACAATTGCCGATCTTGCGTTACCCGCCTCCAGTGACTTCCAGCGACCCTCATAAGATCATAGGCCTACCTTGTAGGGGTCCTACCCACGCTGCGTCTTCCGGTTCCGGTCGCCACTCAAGAACCTTTCTGCCCCAGTGGCCATAAAAAATAAAACCAGAGTATCACAAGGACGCTTCTTGTGGTAGGTACCTCGACATGAATGTCTTATAAAATGGAATATATGTATGCAGCACGATTCATCTATACATATAATAAAATCGTAGGAAATTCAAAACTGTACATTAAATATTTTTTTAAAAGGATACTTGGCGCGTGATTTACAATCGATATCGAAGCCAAAAATATAGTTTTTAGAATTTTTGTCTGTGTGTCTGTTTGTCTGTATGTATGTCCGTGCTAAACTCTAAAAGTACTGCATGGATTTACTTCAAATTTTGCATGAGTATTACTAAGAGGTCGGGTCAACACATAGGCTACATATTATTACGCTATCACCTACGGGGTGGGGGGAGCTATGATGATTTATAAAATTAAACGCAGGTAAAACCGCGGGGCACAGCTAGTAGATAATAAAAATCAACTTACTGATTATTAGATATATTTATTTCCCGAGGGAATCTTCTTATGATACTGTAGTTGACCATATAGTGAGCTTAAAAATTTCAACGTTCCGATTTTTATAACGCATGCGATTTTTGTTTGATATATTATCATAATCGGGTAAACAATATTCTAAGTAAAAAAATAAAAATGAGCCCAAGAGGTTAAGCACGAAAGTTTCAAATAGGGTACTCTAACAGGGTTTATACCGAATACTAATTATTATTTAACACCTTGGGTTTGTACAATAGGTTCCATGTGAAAAGCATAAATGAAAGCCTTGCGTGGTCTAGGTACGCTGTGATCTCATTGTCTAAATCCTCTAAGACCATCGTGGTATGACCGCGACGATGCAATAGTTGGGAGGGGTGACGGGTCGGAACTCTGTGGATGGTTGGAAATAACATTCGCCCAGTTCAAATCGCTAGCATTGGTAGGACCTACATAAGTTATACCGCTATGACAGATAGGCGTATGAACGAACGGACGTACAGAGTGATACCATATGGTTTCCCATTTACCATTATGGCCTAAAAAACCAAATCTATAAAAAAATAAGATTTAAATTCATGTAGTTTTAATATTTTTTGCGAGGCAAACGGCCAAAATGCTAATGCCGCCGCATAAACCGACAGATTATGGTAATCGTCAACCAAATTGGACACGTTGGTTGCAAAATGTATAATGTATTCACAGCTGGCAACAACAAGTACTCGTAAACAATAGGACCAAGGGAATTACGAGTATTGCAAGTTTATGAATCATCCGAACACCCTCACACTTCCGTAGAGCTAATTAAAAGTCGGAAAGACGTCGTATTCATTAAAACACAGTGTGTCAGTACAGTACAGTCCTGTAGGGAGTAGGGATGTCCTTATTAGTAAGTATCGACATCGATACACACGACACGTATTCCACTATTTATTGCCACCTATTATGTAAATAATATGTAACTTTAAATCAAGTTAAAGAGAAAATGTGGCATGAATTTTAGCTATCAATAACGTATTACATAATAATCACACTAATTAGGTACCCTAATCTCTTGGTATCCTGTTAAAAAGGTTTTCTCTCGAAATTTATTTACAATTTATCTCTTTTCATCTCCTGTCATCTACACTTTTTTATGTATTTTTGTCGCCGTCGTACTGAGGTATATATATTTATTTATTTTGGAAGAATAACAGCTTATGCTTAATGTATTATATCTCTGTTGTTTATAACAATAGAAATTATAGTAATTATATATGACACCCAGGCAATTATTCGTCGATGTCTCGTAATAAGAAATTGCAGACGAAAAAAAAACAAAGAATATAGTTTACTAAATATTCACATGATTATATCCAGTAAAGTTTAATATATAGTCTTTGTTTTACCCAAACATTGCTAAATAATTATGTACAAAAAATTTCAAAAATTGTAATATGTACTACAAATGTCGACAAAGGAGTTTCCTGCATCCCTAATTAGAATACAGCGGTCTGTCTTGCACTGGCCGACCCTGGAGCTATAAACCTTGAAGAACACGCCTCCGATGACGCACGGACAGTTTTATGGTGACGAGAGAATTTCGACTGGCAAATGAAAGAAAATAAAATTAATTGTGTCGTATGCTTGCAATGTTGGCTACGTTTCTTTGTATGGTTGCCGTACCTAAGTATGTACGTGATGAACGTTTTATAACCGGAAAACAGTATTTTGACGACTTTTTGCAGCATTGGGCAGTCCCCAATTGGGTATAGTGACTGATAGTTATGCGGGGGAGTTTTGTCTTATTCATTGTCTACGCCATAAACTCTATGCCAAATCATCATATACCATGCAAATGTCAAAACGTTACGGCCGGTCAGTGATGAGTCCGTCAGTCAGTTTTTATTTTAATATTCAAGGTAAGTTTAAATAAAAAGTATGTAATTGAGTCGTGTAAAAGTCTTAAGTATGCAAATCAAACACTCCTGTGAACTCTTTTGCGAAACCTGGAGTATCACTCACACATCGCCGACGTTTAGAAAGATTATTATTTTTTATACCGAATAGCATAAGCCAAGCAATTTTGAGACTTACTGAAGTTTATGTAGACTCTCGTGTACTTAAATAAACTGGCAAATTTGATACTTATAATTAATCTGAAAGATACCTCAGTTGTTCGTCACATAAGTATATACGGAAACATCCCGTGGAAATCAATCACCAGGCACCATTAAAATTAACAGCGACACAAAAACAAAATCAATCGTTTTCAAAAAACATTTCAACACGACGTAAATAGTTACTTTTACTGAAATGTAAATATGTCGGACTTGTGATTCGTAATATAAACCGCCAATTTGCGATCCAGTACACTGCAAGTATGTAAATCTATTTTGCGAAAATAGAAGTATTCTGGGAGCGTGTAGTCAATTAAACTTTGAGATGTAGCTTAAAGTAGAAGTGGTCGACATCATGATATATAGATCAGCAGCGAAACCATCAAATATAGTTCAATACTTTTTCAACGGGCCTGTTGGTACGGTTGACCAAGGCTTGCTTTTCACGCCGGAGGCCGTGGGTTCGATTCCCTTCAGGACAAACATTTGTGTGCATGAACATGCCTGTTTGTCCTGAGTCTGGGTGTAATTATCTTTATAAGTATGTATTCACAAAAGAAAAAATAGTATATGTAGGATATCAGTTATCTGGTTTCCATAGTACAAGCTCTTCTTAGTTTGGGATCAGATGGCCGTGTGTAAGTAATGTCCCAGGATATTATTATAATACTAAATGTCCTTATCGCCTCTCGGCCACAGCATTTTTGGACTTCTTACATGGATTTCAGGCAGGACATATAGGACATATACATAGGTGCTATACTACCAAAAAAAGATTAGATTGGAGTTTTTATAAAACTTTTACCCATAAAATATTTTCACTTACTAATCTAGGCACCTAAAACACATCCTGTGATATTCCCTCAACATTTGCCATGCTGCGATTCATCGGAAAAAGTGAAGAGTCGTTTGCATGTCAAGTGGTTCGATTTGGTCCGGAACGAACACATGGGGTTATTAGGCCGTCTGTCACACTAATAGCTCAGGGTACTGTTACGTATCCACCCTACTGTAACTAAACTTACTTCAAAACTGCCCTACAGTAAAGTAGCCATTTATCAGACAAACAATTTGGGACGATGAGTTAAGTTTCACACGCAATTGCATTAGTTTAAGCACTCGTAGGTGTAAGTATCTGTGTGGCTGGTTTTACGATCGTACTTTATGTATATGGATAATGGCAAATACAAAATATATATACCTAGAAAATTTAAAATTTTTGCTGTGTGGTGAATGTGAAGAATACCATCACCCCTTCTCATCCCGTGGGGGAAGTAGAAATCGACCCGAGGGAATACCAGAGAACTGGCAACAGCGTTTTTCTGTGAACAATGACCATCAAACTGCGATCGCCGACCCGTCTGCTAGGCGTGTCGATTACGGCATATTCCCCCATTCTTTGGGGAGGCTTTGCTCCAGCAGTGGGCGTCATTTGGCTGACATTATGATGCAATTTTAAAGAATTTTTACTATTGTAAAATTTTAACTGCGAAACCTCTTGAAATTGTGAATCTTTATATATAAAATAATGTCGGGTTATTTACATTTATAAGTCAAGAACGGCACCACCGATTTTTATGAGTTTTGTCTGTTGGATCTGTCTCGGCTTTGGATACCAGGATATATATTAGAGCATAGAGAAAAAAAGCAAAAAAAATGTTATGATGAACATAGTGTTTTACAGAACGGCTTTTTTGACAGTATCTACAAAACGAATTGTTTTATGGCCTCTTAAAAGTTTATTTGTGCATTGGTAAAATAACAAAACAATTTAATACATATACAACCCCATCCCTGAACATGACAATTAACTGTACTCCTTCTAAGCAGCCGGATTGATCTTTACATTCTGAATTTTTTGAATATGTTTGAATACTCAATGAATAGTTTAGATTTATAATAGACCTGATAGGGGGCAATCAGATTCTAATTCGTTTTCTATTCATAAGGCAGGACAGCGTCTGCCGAGACAGCTAGTTTCGTTAGAAAACCAAATAACTTGTAAGGACATTAACAGTAAACGGCTCGGTAAAGATTTTTTTTAAATCGTATGATCCTATTTAGTTTTTAGATCGGCCCCATCATGACCTTGTTCAACGATTTTGGATATCTCATATAGTTTCGGATTTGGGTTAATGCACACTTAATTCACTGTATTATATTTTTAGGTACTGTTCTCCAAGAAGTTCACTTTAAAGCAAAGATAGAGTTCCTTTAATATCGCACACAATTCAATGTAACATTTAATAAAATATCATGAATCATAAAAATATCGCCCAGAGCAGCAATTAATTAATCTCAAAGCAAAAGATTAGTAAACGCAGTTATAGATGTTATCAATTCGCGAGATTGTGCTCCATGATATCTAAACCACATTGTAACACACCCACATTGCAAGATGGGTGGTCGAGGGAATGACTTGGTGAAGATTCGGACACAAAATATTCGGACAAAGTGTCCGAATTGAAACTTTTAGATTGAAATATTTTTGCAGTGACAATTCGGACATCAATTAAAAAAGCTGTTTAGTACAGTCAGACAAAAACTTCCAACGATACATTAATTGTAAAATTTCGTCTTTTGCCTAGCTTATAGTTACAACTTTATTTTTACCCGACTGCGTTAGTAGAAGGGTAGTGTTTTTCGACCGTATTCATGTGTGTATGTGTGCTTATGCGCATTTCTTTCGCTTACCCTATAGTTCAAATGGCTTGAATTTAATTAAATTAGGAGGGGTTGATTTTTATTATCCAAGTAATATGAGCCTGAAATGAAAGGTCGTGAAAAGACCTTTTCAGAAATACATGTATCATACCATGATTGTATAATAAAACTTTATAAAATTAGTTTGAAATAAAATCAATCATTATCATAATAAGAAAAAGACAACCGCCTGATTAGTCATAGTCATAAATCATTTATTCCGTAAAAATTTTACGGAAATTTTATTTTTTGTGGAATCGTCATATTTTTTTACCTTACCGTGCAGTGCATGACGTGGCAGCTACTGAGAAACACTGCCAGAAAACTCAGTAGGAATCCTTTTTTAAAATAAAATATACTTAAGATTAATTACAATCATGTGTGTTGACTCAGAACAACTCAATCCCAAGCACTTTTATCACTTAAATAATTAGTAATTTTGTAATAATAATGCTACACAATTTGGCTTTAATTATCCTTTTAAACTTATTCGTAGACAATTCTCTAATATCATTGGGAAGTTTGTTATAGAATCTTATACATTGCCCCATAAAAGAGTTACTTATTAAAAATTAAATTATCGAAAAACGAGAAAAACAAGTATCACAATATCTAAATTAAATTCGACAGTTAGGATTGTTTGATAAGTTTAATTTTATAAAGATATTGTGATCATTCATTTTCCGTTCATTATAATCGGATTTTTTATTTTTAATATAATTTTTTTTATTTAGTTAAGGTAGTAATAGTTTTTATCGAAATTTTAACGAAAGCAGTCATTTTTAACCGACTTCAAAAGGAGGAGGTTCTCAAGTTCACCGGTTTTTTTTAATGTATGTATACCGATTACTCGGAGATTTATGATCCGATTTACGTGATATTTTTTTAATTTGATGCGGAATAGTTGCCATTTGGTCTCATAAAAAATTTATAAAGTGTGGCCCAGTAGTTTTCATTTTATGGACATTTTTGTATGAAAATTTTCGTTTATGTGGACGATGTAATTGTCTTTGGCACAGACGTTTTTAAATCTTAGCAAGTCAAGCTAGATTCATTCTGTTCAAGTGTGTCTTGGCATGAAAATAAAGAACAATTTCAGATGACTAGCGTTTAATACGTGCGTATAAGCTCGTTTTTGGAAGCGCATGTAGGCGCACCTTTTAGCACAAGCGCATTTTTTATGTACGTACACCGATTACGCCGAGATTTATGAACCGATTTACGTGATTCTTATTTATTTTGATGCGGAATAGCTGCCATCTTTAGGGTTCTGTAGCTAAATGGCAAAAAACGGAAACCTTATGGATTTGTCATGTCTGTCTGTCTGTCCGTCCGTATGTCACAGCCACTTTTCCGAAACTCAAAGAACTATACTGCCGAATTTTGGTAAGCAGATGTATTCCCTGAATCGCATTAAGATTTTCACACAGAAATAGAAAACCTATCCATATAAAGACCTATCCATAGATACCCACATGTATGGTTTATGAATCCCCAAATTTTATTGTTACTAGATCTCGTTCAAACCATTGAACGAGATCTAGTAAGTAGTTTTTTTAATGCGTCATAAATCGTAAACCACAATTTACCTACCATTCTATCAACTCAAATACTTGCTGCTACGGAATTCTTTCTACATTCCGCCTTTCATGGGCGAGTCCGACTCGAACTCTCTCGACTCGTTGTCTTGATCATCAATACAACCTAGTATATGCGCCTTCTGCTCAGTACACTCGATGGCTAATCGATCATGAATAAGACCTAGT
This sequence comes from Pseudoips prasinana, assembly GCA_951640165.1. NCBI lineage: Eukaryota > Metazoa > Arthropoda > Insecta > Lepidoptera > Nolidae > Pseudoips > Pseudoips prasinana. The sequence continues at coordinate 20,892,729 of OX621245.1, forward strand.
CTAACAGCCCTCTGCTCAGCAGAGTCATTAGCTAATTAATCATAAATAAGACCTAGGCTATGAGCCCTCTGCTCAGTAGACTCGTTGGCTAATCGATCATTAATAAGACCTAGTCTTCATAGACTCATGCCCTCTGCTCAGCAGACTTGATGGCTATTCGATCATTAATAAGACCTAGTCTATAGGCCCTCAGCACACAGCCTCTTTAGCTAGATGGTCATAAAAACGGACTAACCTATGCGCTTGCTGTTCAGACTTTCATGAATCTTAGCTAGTCTAGACTCGTACTGTGCAATTTTTCTTAGAGTGAACGTAATTTTATGTAGTTTTTCTTGCTTTACACACGGTATTTTCGATCATTCACTGTCTCAAAAGAATGTGATAAAGAGTTTCGAACAACATTTTTGTTGGGACCTATAGTTTTGAGGCGCGCGGCACCTTTCGTAGTCCTACCCATAGCTAGACACTAAAAAGTAATAAATAAAAAAAACTTCGTTTAAAAAAACCGACTTCAAAAACTAAAAAGTATAAAAAAATATCTTAGTAAAGATTTAATTTAATACATCTCTTACGCAAACGTAATACCTTTAATATGAATGAAATAATATAATTTGTATGTGCTACCTATTGATAGGTTTGAAGTCGGTGCCAAGCCCTAAGCAAAATAAAAGTTAATATTACATACAGCTTTCATACATTGTGATGAAATTTGTACACTAAAGATTAACCTAAGTGAATAATAATAAATCTATATTATGCTTCTATATGAATATATTTGTGGCCCTGAAAAACAAACAGATAAATTATTAATTAGGAGACAACGCATCAAAATTTTACAATATTTCGACCGTCAACGACGTCTACACGCTTGGGTTGTTTGTGTAGAAATACGAAGCTATCCCGCTGAAAGTAACGCGCGGCGAGTGTGGTACCTACTATTACATTTGGCTTGGCACCGACTTCAAACCTATCAATAGGTAGCACATACAAATTATATTATTTCATTCATATTAAAGGTATTACGTTTGCGTAAGAGATGTATTAAATTAAATCTTTACTAAGATATTTTTTTATACTTTTTAGTTTTTGAAGTCGGTTTTTTTAAACGAAGTTTTTTTATTGACAAATAAAATTTCAAAATTAATTATATACACACTTTGCGGTCGGGTAACAAGCCTGCTTAAGTGCAACACCGAGCGAAAAAGCTACTACCGCTACTAGTACATAGAGAAGTCGCTCCTATCTCTATCTCTTTTATTCGTATAGGTATCTCTCGCTTTATTTGCGACCATCATCATCATGGTTTTGGTGACGGTTTTTCTCCACTATTTATATTTTACCACTTATTTATCTGACTGTACCAAATAGGTTCAATAATTTGATGCTGTCCGAATTGTCACTGGAAAAATATTTAAATCTAAAAGTGTCAATTCGGACACACTGTCCGAATATTTTGTGTCCGAATCGTCACCAAGTCGAGGGAATACGAGTGTAGTAATTTGAAGTGCAACAATAATGATGAATTACAAAATGACGCCTGCAGTAAACACAATACACAATTAATATTGTTTACAACAGTATCTGATTGTGCAAAACTTATGCACATTTAAATAAGGATGAATTATTTCGCTGTTTATGTTACGAGGCCTTTACTGCGATTATTGCGAAATGATAATAAATTAATATATGTTATTTGGACTTGCTAATAACTGGCAAACATCCTTATATTGTTTTAGTTCTTTAAATGTACTAAGGGCAGGAATCCCTGTGTCGGGGGTCCTTGACAAACACAAAATTGGTTGCCTGGAAGAGATCGCTTTTAGCGATAAGGCCGCCTATTGCATGAACATTATTGTTATTTATTTTACTGAACTGTATACTATATGACGCAATAAAGTGTACTTATTATTATTATTATATAGTGCGCAAACAAATGAGTACTTACTCTCTTTCCACTCACTCAATGACATCTAACACCGCGCGCCGGAGAGAGATCCGATGCCGGACTCCAGTAGCAACGCCAAATGCCAACAAAAAATCTGACCATAAAAAAAGCACTTATTGGCTCAATGCAAAACCACATTATTTGCGATTGAACACAACAATCAGAACATAACGCCAACCTTAAAATAAACTTTACATTTAAACAAGACTAGAATTTTTGATAAAACAGTTATAGTAGATATTATATACCATTTTGTGCTCGTAACCTGTTACCCGAACGATCGGGGCGGCTTGCATAACTATCAGCCATTCAAAAGAACGAAAGAGATTTTCCACAAAAATACCGCTATATCGGAGCTCTAGAAAACTACTTGAAAATCTGAAAAGGCACTTACCTTTTAAAGATAGATACAGATAGTAACCGTACTATAAAACAAACGGCTCATGTAAGAAAGCCGCTTTCCGTGGGCGGGCAGTACGCCAAGTCACAATACCACGGTATAGTTCATCTAATCGTAAGTTGAATGCGGAATGAAAATAGAAGAACATTAGAATATCCATTCCGAATTATTTAAAATTGTATTGATAAAATGTTTTCTTTTAACAGACTGATTTTGTGGAGGACTCGGTTGTGGAGAGGGTGATTTTTCTTTGTAGATATAACAAAAATAATAAAACCTGATATTGTAACGATAGATCGAAAAAACGCTGCACGGTGATGGTTGATGTTACCATCCAGCATGATGACAATCTTTTGAAGGCTGAAAAAGAAAAAAAATAGATTTTACGCGGGAGGTTGTCAGGATGTGGGATGTTGACTCAGCTATCATTGTACCGATAGTCGTTTCTGCTTATAGATTAGTACCAAAGAGTTTCAAAAAATACCTAAAGAGCTTACGATAGGCGGTTGGGTCAAGAACAAAATCGAAAAAGCGGTGCTTTTGGACACGGCTCGCATTGTCGGGTGGTTCCTATCTCTAGAGCCGTAACCTGGGGTAGCATGGACCTTGTTACTGCTGCTGGTTGCAAGTCCTATTCTTTATATATATTTTTGTATTTAATTAGAAGAAAGTTTGAATAAATGATGATAATAATAATAATATCCTGGAACATTATTCATACACTGCCATCTGATCTCTAACTAAGCAGATCTTGAACTATGGAAACCAAATACTGCCTGCGGCGTGAAAGGCAAGCATTTACCAACCATGCCAACCAGCCCGACAGATTAGTGCGTTAGTGTTCTTTTTTAATATTTTTAGTTAGGTACAATACATCCGCGCAACGCGGCCCAATTATAATGTTTAAGAGATTCTCCACGGTTCATATTCAGGAGCGGTCAGGGTTCATGAGAGTGCTCCCATTGAGAAACGTAGCTAGCACTAGTGCGATATCCCACTAATATTATAAAGGCGAAAGTTTGTGAGTGTGTGTGTATGTTTATTACTCTTTCATGGAAAAACTAACGGGTGGATTTTGATGAAACTTTGTTGTAATATAGCTTCTATATCCGAATAACACATACCTAAGCTATAATTTATAAAGTTTAACGCGGGCAAAACCGCGGGGTACATCTAGTCATGAATAAAACACAACGGATCATATCAATATCTCTCTCTTCAACTTAAGTGATGTGCACTTGTTTGTTGTAGTAGTTTCCAGCCTCCTCTATCGTTCGCCTTCTCCTAGGCTTCTTTTTAAGCTTCCATTTTCACTAATTCCTTCATAGCAATATCATCATGGCCATCAGCCAAATTACGTCCACTGCTGGACTAAAGCCTCCCCAAAGAATGAGGAGATATGCCATAATCGCCACGCTTGGCAGACGGGATGTCGATCGCAGTTTGATGGTCATAATTCACAGAAAAACGCTGCTGCCCGTAAGCCCGTTCTCTGGTAGATATTCCCTCAGACGATTTCTTCGCCCCCCACGGGATGAGATGGCGTGATGATTTTCTATGCCGTTACAACACAGCAATATATACACAGCTGAGTTAATTTTTAAGTTAAACGAAGTATAAAGTATAGGTACCTACAGACTCACTAAGTGTTCCTCCAAACAACGAATAAACAGAAAACGCGACAGTTTGCGTAACGTGTGAAAGTCTCCTGATAACGATAACTTAACATTACTTAACTAAAAAGGACCGATGATAAATAGTGAGAACGTTTTAAGTCCAGATAATACTGTCGAAGTACTCACTTAACGCTTTCACGGTAACATTTAGTTCCCAACTTACTATCTCGTAATAAATTTCTATATAGTCAAAACAGATAAGTATACATAATTAATGCTCTAATATCTTTACTACGTATTTTATTATTCAATTTATTAGAATTGATGGGCCGGTTGGCGTGGTTGGTAGATTCTAGCCTAACACGTCGCAGGTCGTGGGTTTAATTCCCAGCCAGAACAAATATTTGTGTGCATCAACATGTCTGATTGTCCTAAGTCTGGGTATAATTACCTAAGTATATAAGTACGTATTTACAAAAGAAAAGTACCTAGTATATGTAGTATAACAGTTGCCTGTAGAAGTAGAAGGTTTGCTTAGTTCGGGGTCAGATGGCCGTGTATAAATAATGTTCCAGAATATTATATTATTATAATTCCAGTTCAAGATTTTTGAGTTATAAAGGCGTAAAATTTTGCATACGTACAAAATATTGAATTTTTAGAAATAGTGCTTTTTACCCGACTGCGGGACGCAAAGGGTAATGTGTTTATCAGGCTATGTATGTATGTATGTTCCTTTGAAGCACTATACAGACCAAACGCCTGGACCGATTTTAATGATTCGCACGTCAATCGATTCCTTTCAGTCCGGAAAGTGTCACTAAAGACATGACGTTAGTGAAAATTCAATATGGCGACTACTGGACGCCATATTGTGAAAATTTAAAAAATTAAAGTCAACAAACTATGTCATGTGTGGTATCGTTGAATAGGTATTTAAAAAACATTTTTAGTTTTGTTTCAACATTTTTCGATTTGCCCGGCCGTTTAGGAGCTATATCGATTTAAAGTTGCGTAACAACTATTCTCATATATAGGTTTTAAAACAGTAGAATTTTTACGATGAAAAGACGAAAACTTCGTATGACTGTGCGTGTGAGTGTTGATGGACATATACTAAAGTATCTATTAGGTATATTGGACTACCTAAAGTATCTAACGTCTAACACGGTCGCCCATTTCCAACTTCAAACGATTTAGTACTTAACTTCACTTGAAAAACTATATATAGGTATACCTACCGAAATCGAATTGTTTTAAATGCAATGACAAAAAGATATCAAGAACAACGTCCCTTTGGTTGGTGTGAGAATCGAACTATCAACAACCGAATTTCATGCGCTTTGTGGACAAGGTAAAATTTAAAGAAAAATGTTACCTTTAATATTATGTTGGGGAGTAACTGTACACAAGTTGCAAGGGACAACTTTGAATCGAGCCGTTGTCGATCTCAGTTCGTGCATTTTAATTTTGAATTGAATCGAATTTTTCATAAAGCCAGGTTAAGTCTTTATATGGTTTCATTATTAGTACTCTGTACCACCGCAAGCCACTAAACAATCCTCATGATATCAAATATCTCAATGAAATCACGAGATTGCGAAATTTGCAGTCATATAACAATAACAATGACTGACTTATCTGTCAGCTTAAAGAGCTGCTTGTATTAACGTGAAATTTGGCCCGGATGTTTATTTATTCATTATCACATCACAGATTAAAAAATATAGATTAAAAAGAAAACAGTAAAAAAAAATGCCACTCTGGAATGTGGAACTCTAATTAAATATTGCCAATCGGACTATCTCGTAAATAAGCTTGGACTCTTTTTCTTTTCTATATTAATGTCATACCAGATATAACTCATTATACATGCACTTTGTTTGCTTTTACTTTGAGGAAGGGGAGGTGGTCAAAGACCTCAATTTTAGGTTTAACGCTAATATTTCAAAAATGGCGCGTTTTAGCAAAAAATGTTCTAAGATGAAATGAAAGCTTATAAAATTTTCTATAACTTTGATACTTTTCCATATCCCATCCGTTTTCAAACTACAGGCTCTGGAAAAGTGCAATTAAAAAATGTTTTGAAATATTAGTTTCTAAGTCCAATTCTGTGAATGATTCACATTTTTATTCTCTTGGGTCGTGAGGGTCCTGGAAAAAGGTCGTTTTCTGTGGTATCTTCTTCCTCGCCTTCCTCAGTGGAAAGTGGTTCTTGCTGAGAGGGCTATCAATCATCTTCATGGTCATTCTCGTCGTCTTCCTCGCTAAAAGACACGCCGTTGAAGCATTTCCCTTGGCAATGAAGGCACGCAGTAGAAAATTTCAGAATAGCTTCGCGACATCCACATTTGCTACCGCTACAATCCTTGGTGCGACAAAATATTGTTTTTAGTAAAACCTGGGGTGCCGGTAAATCTTTTGTTGTTCTTAGCGCCAAGATATCACCATAAATTTTTCCACCCCCACTCTAGAGGGAGCAGCTCATTTCCAAGCCCCTGCTGCACTTGGTGATGTGTTCTTCAGGAATTATATTTAGCTACTCTCTTAGTGGCTGTGTGGTGACGGCCTAGAGAATATCGCCACCCCCTCTCATCCCGCGGGGGGACGTAGAAGTCGTCCCGAGGGGATATATACCAGAGAATGGGCAGCAGCGTTCTCATGAGTACCAATGTCTACCTTACTGCGATTGCCAACCTGTTTGCTAAGCGTGGCTATTATGGCAGATCTCCTCAAATGAAGGACACAATTAAACCGCGGCCCCCAGTCCCTGGTAGCCCTGCTATTCCCAGCCGTGGTAACAGCCGTGGTTACGGCAGGGCAGGGGGTGCTAAGAATCTCCGGCAGATTCCGCGTTGCCAAAACCAACGACCTCTGGCCCTGGCAACACACGCACACTGCGGACCGACGAGAAGATGATCGAACTGGAGGAAGAATTGAGCAGATTACATTGGGACATAATAGGATTATCTGAAGTTCGAAGAGAGGGGGAGGACACTATAATCCTGAAATCCGGGAATCTGCTCTATTTCCGGGAGGGCGACCAACTGTCCCAAGGTGGTGTTGGGTTCATAGTACACAAGTCCCTCGTCCACAACATAGTGAAAATCGGGAGTGTGTCGACTAGGGTTGCGTACCTTATGCTCAGAATTACCAAGTGGTATTCGTTGAAGGTCATACAGGTTTACGCGCCGACTTCGACGATGAGGTTGAGGTCAGGTTGATATTTCTAGAGCCATACATACCTCGAACTCTAATTTCACTGTGGTCATGGGGGACTTTAACGCGAAGCTGGTTAAACGATTCGGGAATAAACTGAGAGTGGGGTAATTTGTAACTGGAGACCGGAATCCCCGGGGCCAAATGTTGGCCGACTTCATGGAGAAGAAGGGACTCTTTATGATGAACTCCTCTTTCAAGAAGCCGGAATACCGCAAATGGACCTGGGTAAGCCCCGACGTCTCAGTAATCAATACGGTTAAAACCGGGAGCGATCACCGACTGGTGAGAGGCTCATTGAACCTAAATGTCAAGCTCCAGAGGTTCCGACTGATAAAATCTACGCTCCGACCTTTAACATCTACATCCAAAACCCTGAACCCTTTCAGCTCGAACTGCAAAACCGTTTCGAATGCCTAGCAGATTGCGAGGAAGTGGACTCATACCACGACAGGCTCGTAGAAGCTGTCCATACGGCTGGGTCTAAGGTCTTCAAGGCCCACCGTACAAACAGAACCAAAAAGATCTCTGACTATACCCTGCAGCTTATGGACGAAAGACGGAAAATGGTTCTGCCATCCTCTGATGATGCTACCAGATACGGGCAGCTCAACAGACAGATCTTAAAGTCTTTGACTCGCGACACGCGTCAATTTAATACAAATTGTATTAAAGAAGCTATTGAGCGGAACAAAGGCTCTAAAGTGTTTGCAAGAGAACTATCTGTTGGACTGAGGCAACTGACGAAGCTGAAGACTGAGGATGGCAGAATCGTCACGTCTAGACCTGAGTTGCTGGGAGACATCGAGGGGTTCTACGGACAGCTGTATACGAAAACCCAGTCACCTGTCGATAGTTGTGCCTCAGATCCCAGAGCACGACTAACCCAACACTTACCGACGACATCCCGGACGTCAGCCTGTGCGAGATTAGAATGGCTCTCGAACAGCTTAAGAACAACAAGGCGCCTGGTGATGATGGAGTTACGGCAGAGATTCTAAAGGCGGGTGGTACACCAATCCTACGGGCCCTTCAGAAGTTATTTAACTCCGTCATGCTAGAAGGTCAAACGCCACAAGCATGGCACAGGGGTGTGGTGGTACTCTTCTTCAAAAAGGGCGATAAAACCCTCTTGAAGAATTACAATGAGAAAGGTCACTTTTGCTGGTGTCCCATACCATTTCAGGCAGCACACCTTCCCAGCTTCTGCAACATCACTATGGTTGGAGCTTGGGTTGTAAAAGATCTTTGCTGCTTCCTGAATAATTTCCGAATTTAAATACAATTTACAGAAACCCACCTTGCTTCTTCTAAACGTTGCTGATGTTGTATCGTAGCCGGTAAATTAGTGTAAGAAGAGGATGTGTTCATATCCATGCTATTGCATCTCATTTTTGTCATTCATTCATTCATCGTCATTTTTCAGTTTTAGCCAGTAAGGTTGCGTTTCCTACAGTGAGCATTGAGCGAAAAGCAATCTTCATGATGTTTTTCCCGCCTAAGCTCAGTTATCTGCTGTTACAAAAAAACGCGTTATCTTACTGTTACCTCGTGGAGGTACTCCCAGCTTATATTAAAATAAATTTTGAGATAATTCGGGCATCAGGTAATGGTCATCACGCTGAATAACTCATCATCATCTTGTTCCAACTAATATGTTAGTGGGTTTGGTTTCCGCACTTAGTCCCGATGAGAACCATTGTATGTGAGCCATGACGGCCTTCACTCCATCCAGCACACCTCCCTCCAGAAGCATATCAGGTCTCCTAAACTTCTCAAGGCATCTGTAAGAGTTCCGCTGAATAACTTAAATTTTCTCTATTTCTGGAGCGTGTAGCTCATAAACGAATGGAAATATGAAAAAGTATATGCGATCAAAGTAATAGTGAATTTTGTAAGCTTTAATTTTATCTTAGAATATTTTTTACTAAAACGCACCTTTTTAAAGATATTAGCAAAAAACCTAAAATTGAGGTCTTTGTCCCCCTCCCCCCTCCTCTCTCCGCCTAACCTCCTAGACGTCAGGCCTTTTAGTATGTTTTCCCTCCTTGTACTCTGAACAAGTTTCTGAAAATATCCCTTAGGTTTCCGCTCACGCACTCTATACCCTCCTTTGAGTCATTCCTTAATCGGACTAATAACAGTTGATCGTTATTGTGACTGGAAATTGCACATTGATCAAATATGCATCAGAATCAATAGGCTTATTACCAATCGATATTGATGGCATATCTATGGGGCAATTCAACAGATAAATCGAGAGCATTTCTATTGCAAAAAAATGCGTTAAAGCAACTACAGGTACTCCTCCGTTTGTCTCATGTAAATCATTGTTAAAAGGACTAAAAATTATGACTAGTGTGTTTGTACATTTTTCAAATTGGTGTATTTGTGAAAACGCAGCCACAGTATTTACTAGAGCTAAAGATGTTTTTTCTCGCAACATGATAACTAATACAACACTATTTCAAAAAAGTTCCTATGCTGTATGTCTGAAAGTGTTTAATGCTTTGCCGCAAAATATTAGACATTTTTCAGCGGCAAAGTTCAAAAACTAACTCAGACTGCGGCTCCTAGAAAAATCATTCTATTCAATCAAATCAAATTTTTTACTGCACGTGAGGCGCAACGGCTAAGGCAGTCGCGTTGCCGCTTCGTGTCGCGGGTTCGAGTCCCGCGCCGGACAACTTCTTGTGTGACCCATAAATAGTTGTTCTGAGTCTGGATGTAATTTGTGTCCGTCTATTATATGTTGTTAAGTACCCTGAAACACAGGGATTAGATTCCATAGTGCAAGGGTTGTCTTAAAAAAAAACTAACTGTGATTTATTTAATTAATTATATTATTTGTGTAAAATTTGACATATAACAATCACACATTTCGCATGTTGTTTATGAGTAAAATTGATGAGACTAACCTAATAGTAAGACCACCACTGTACTCTATTTTAAGTGAAATAAATAAATGAATGAATAATATTTAATAACTAAATCTAGATAATGAATAATAAAAATATTAAAAAAAAACATAACTATTAAGAACAAAAATTATAATATATAATGTGATTAACTTATTCTTGAAACTAGCTAGGAACTCATAACTAAAAAGTACAAAATAAAAAAATATTTAATAAATAAAAAACCCAACTGCGTAAATAATGCTCCAAACTACGTACATAGACAAAGAACTGAAAAGAAAAAAACAAGCACATAGATGGCTGGTGGTCTAAAATTATATAATGTACTATTGAATGAATACTATTGAAGAAAATAAAATATATTCTAATAATGGAACATAACAACTGAACAGTCGGGATCCATTAGTCGACAGCCAATCTAATTTGTCAATGGATCCCGACTGTTCAGTTGTTATGTTACATTATTAGAATATATTTTATTTTCTTCAATAGTATTCATTCAATAGTACATTATATAATTTTAGACCACCAGCCATCTATGTGCTTGTTTTTTTCTTTTCAGTTCTTTGTCTATGTACGTAGTTTGGAGCATTATTTACGCAGTTGGGTTTTTTATTTATTAAATATTTTTTTATTGATGATTTCTTTTATTTAGAAATGACTATGCCGTGAACTACCGTCAACGCACCTCCACCACGGGTGTCCTCCATGACCCTTAATTTGCAATCGAAACAATGAAATGCGCTCTCCTACCCAAAATCGGAGAAGTGGCCCCCATCGTATCAGCGTAAAGCGACAGTTGCAAAAAAAGTTTCTATAATCGGACCCTCACATGCATCTTGTTAGTACCTAACTGCCCTGAAGGTGTTAACTAGTTTATGCCCTTATTTGCAAAATAAGATCCTGGGACACATTACACCCAGTCTCAGGACAAAGAGACATGTTCATGCACATAAATATGTCCTGAGTGGGATCGAACCAACTACCTGCGGCGTTAAAGGCAAATATTTAAAAACCCCGCCAAACGGCCCGTCAAAAAGAAATAATTTGAGCCTGCTAACTAGTAGCAGGTCTACACAGGCACATAATAGACTTTGTTTACCTTGAAAATAAATTAGACTGAGCGATAGCCATTATGACGCGTGATATATATATTAGTTTCAGCCATCTCTTAAATAGCTGGTGCTAACAGGGGCTCTTATCGTTCAATAGCACAGTAACCTCCACAAAGATATCTGGCGACCGCAGGGGCGCAGGACCAACGAAACGATCCTGAGAGTTTTTACTATCCGAAAACTCCATATGACACTGTTTGGCGTGCCACGGGACATACTTCGCTAGTACAACCACAGGTAATGAAATCCTGTGTTCCAACCAAAAACTGTTATAAAATTTTCTGTCCGTCCATACTACAAACGGCCTGACCTCTCTCCAGTCGTTATCAACATACCCTACTCCTTGGATAATCAAAATGTGAGAATAGAGAGTGCATCTATTTTTGCGCACGCCCTCATATTATATTGTCAATATATGAGTCTTTAGTCTCAATAGAAAGCGACATGGCTGGAATTCTAAAAGGTAGACGTTATTTATTTATCATTATTTTTGGAATCTATATATTTATTTTTTAATTCTGTTCATATTGATACTTTCGAGCTTATGCCAACTCAACATTTTCTTATGGGGAATAATTATTAAAAGTGTCATCATCCACATTCGAGCAATTCGAACAAGTGTTGAGAAATGATGCTTTTTAAATATTTATATATCATGACTAGCGTTGCTTCGGCAGTAAATGAAATTCGTAAAAAATAATAGTGGCGCCATCTATCAAAGATTGGTCGTACCAACTCAGAAATCTTTATGGGCTCATGCACAACACTTTTCTGAAGATCACCACATGATCAAATGCATAGTTTACGATTCTACAAAGGACATGCAAACATTCATTTTTATATATATATATATATATATAGATATAAAAATGAATGTTTGCATGTCCTTTGTAGAATAACTATTTAGTTTATATATGTATACTTACGAATAGACTGGCGAAAAAGTCAATAAAAACACAATGTTTACTTAATACGAGTTTTATTACTCTTTGAAATTGAAGTAGATGGTAAAATCAAATGTCTTAAAGAAAATCTGTAGGAATAACGTCACAGGAACTACAATGTTTATATCCCAAACAAAAGGACGACGAGCGTAAAACAAATAGTTACAATATATCCTTGGGCAAACGAAGTAATCATTACAATGAAAGATTACCATACGCACCCTATCGTGGGAAAAAAATAACATTTGTCACGGCAAATACGCTATGTTATACTTACACAACTTTTCATTTTGGACCCTTGCACGAACAGACAAAACCCATTAGGTGTGTGATAATGCAAGTTCATCGCAGCCCAGGTATTGCTTAGTGTTGCCATCGGAACAAAGCGTTGGGTTGCCGTCTCATCTACGGACCTATTACGAGCCATTGTTATGGAAGCATGTACAAAATTAAAATGCAGCATTGTCTCGACCCGCACGCTATGCCCGTGGTGATCGGTGTTTTGTTTTAAATGTATAAGCTGTTTGGTTTTAAATGTTGTTACGTATTGGTAATGGTTAATGGAAGTTCAAGTGACGTGTCATGGGAACATCGCCCTCACAACGCAGTCATCTCCGTTAAGCACTTGTCCGTAAGAAAAGTTCAATTACACGACGATGAAACATCTAAATAAAACGAAATATTAACTAAAATTATGCTAAATACGTAAAATATATGTATGAAACTAAGAATCACCTCTAATCTCTTTCATTTGTGTATATAACAGACATTTTATGTAGTTTATTCTATTGGTATCGTATGTCCGCGCCGTATCTTTGTGATCGTACAAGCACGTTATAGTGGAAGCAGAGTACTATAGCGGGTTCTGAGGTAGGGCGTGGTCAAAAAATAATAGGGTTACAAGATTAGCGGATTGGTAACGTTCCTAAAAACTGGGAAAAATTACCTTACACGGGGATATAGAGGTCGAAATTATTTATCGTTAGAGATATAAATCTTTTAAAATAATCTAGTCTTAGCCCCCTTCTCACCGTCTCGACATGTCGCTGTAAATGCTACTAAAATGTAGATAACGTACAAACATTGATGAGATCACACACTAAAACAAATTTATATATTTATTTATAGTTAAATAAAACGGTTAATAACCAATTTAATTAATTAACATAGAAACAATTACATAATTTATTTTTAGGGTTACATACAAAATTCACTACAAAATACTGGACATCCTTGCATACTTTCTTTCGCAGAAAACCAAACATATTCGCCTAATGTCTGTCCAAATACTATTTAAAAGCTCGTAGAATATGTATAGGGTTACGACAAACTAAGAAAATACGCCATACTTATAGAATACGCCAAAAACAATTGATTGTACGAATTTTGTTATAATTATGTGTTCAGTCTAGTATGTAAAGTTACAAGAATAAATAAATAATTTAAAAATTTAATAATTCTTACTAAAGTTTATAATTTAATTTATAATAGTACCAAATGGTTTCGTTAGCAAATTAATTTCAATTATTTTCAAAATGGAATTATTTAAGGTTTTTACTACAAATTGTCAATATAACAATAATAATAATATCCTGGGACAATATTCACAAACGGCCTCCACATCTGATCCCCAACTTGCAGAGAGCAGGGCATGTACTATAGAAATCAGATAACTGATATACGTATTACTTTTACTTTGTAAATACAAGTTTATATAGATAATTACACCCAGACTCAGGACAGACAGACATATTCAAGCACACAAATATCTATCCCGGGTGGGATCCGAACATACGAACTGCAGCGTGATAGGCAAGAATCTACGAGTACCATCCACGCCAACCGGCCCGTCAATATTTGACAATTAATATAAATACCTTTGGCATGGGTGTTGCAAGCTTCATAGCCTGCAGTAACCACTTCGGCATTTTTATTTACTCACTTAGTTGCATATATAAAAATAATAAAACAATCTTACTCTTAATTTCCAGACCGGAAATGAATGAAAGATGTAGGTAACTTTAAACTCCATTTTCAAACACCTTCAAGTAGCCAACTGAAAAATCAATATAGCTACACAATTTAATTTTTTAAGTGTGGTAACTCCTAAAGTTACGGCATCATGCAATTTTCCTCGAGCCAACTTATAAAATGTGGACTCCCCGGTGTTGCAAAGTTTAAATTGCCCTCTTCTTTTTTCACTATCTTTCCTCTCCACTCACTTTTTCCTATTTAAACTTTTCCGTTTTATTTTAAAGCGTCGACCGCCACTTGTACGTACACGTGCGATTTTAATCGTGGTTTGTATTTTATATTTGAAGCTCCATACACAAGAAGAACACCTCTATTAGTAATGCGATATCATAAAATTCTTGTTCATAAATTGCACTCGACTTTAAAGGAATTATATTTTTTAATGAGAAATATCGGCTTATTTGAAATAACGTTAAAACTCATGATATACATAATTTTAGCTCATTTTTATATGGTATGGACAATAGTTAACTTATGGTTAAACTTGTTCACCTAGACAGTAGTCGATGAGCTATGACAAAGACGTAGTTTATCGACTGATGTCTGACGACTACAACCGAAATCGAAAGCTTGCCATACTCTCTGGGGCACAGAGACGCTTATAAGATAAATTACTTCTATGGTCACCGATCGACCTGGTCATGTAACATGCAACTGGTGAGAAAAACTGACTATGAGTGCCTCAAACATGCAAAAGCCAGACCACAGAATAAAAAGTACTTACGTGCCAGACTTTAGAATTCAAATTTCTCGATAATTTTAAAAATAATTCCCATGTATGAGTAAGGTACTCGCTTACTCATGCTATATCATACGTAATGATGTATGCCTGCGAACAAACCAAACACTTATTAGCAACATAAATTAAATAATTTACCAGTAGTAGGGGCTTCCATAACCAAAAGCTACTTTGGAGTAACATTACTTCAACTACGTAAGTTTACAAACGACATTGATTAATACGCCTTTAGACAGATGCAATAATGCTTGACAGAAGATAAGCATGCCTTTAGATCTTATTTAGTACAATAAAGAAGGCTATTTTGAGTTATTTAGAGAGACAATACAGAATTCGTATAAAATGCTGCCATGAACAGTAATTGTGCTAAAAAACTCACAGAACTTAACCTGGGCATTAGCATACATATATTCGTTTATGATACACACCTTTGGTAACATGTAATGCAATCTTGTTTGCCATACTTTCACGGTGTCAAGTCACGAGCAAAAACTAATTAGAAAACCTTTCTTCATTACGGGAAACACTATTACTCCAGTTACATCCGTGAAAAGATGTCGCATTGTCTGAGCCTCATTACCCCATTCTCTTACCGTAATATCACGTTTAACTGAATGATTTTTCTGTAAGGATATATGGGAATAACTGATTAGTATTCAGTTTAAGCTGTGTGGTGACGACGGCGAATATCAGAATATCATCACCCCATCTCATCCCGTGGCGATCGTAGAAGTCGACCCGAGAGAATATTTACCTGAGAATGGGCAGCAACTTCTTTCTGAGTACTATGACCAGCTTACTGCGATCGCAAACCCATCGGCCAAGCATGTCTTTGGACTTGACTCGTGATGGAGGCTTGTCCAGCCTCTGTGTACTTCTTTCAGCTGTAATGATGATTATGAAGATCATTCATTCCAAGATGGTGGCACAAAATCAATAAACATTACGTGTAAACATAAGACAAAATTTGTTAATATTTAGTTTCTGCATGAAATTATCTAACACAAATTTTCTGACGTAATTAACCCTAGATATTTAAAAGTAGTTAGGAGGTAAGTTAAATCACTTATCCACGAGATTAAAACGGTCAAAAATTAAGGTTTATATTTGTTACTGTATATATTCATAGTTAGGGCTTTAATCTAAAAAATCATGTAAAATTCGCTCCGTGCGATAAACCACTCATTTTTAATTGTTTCTATATTAAATTTCGTTTTTTTATACAATAAAGTGTGTGTAAAATTTTATTATATTAATTATCTATAAACCTGTATAATTTTATGTGGGTCGTTTTTTCGTTATGGGATCTCGTACCAACACACATAAAGACTTGTTCGTACAACGTTAGATTTCGATTGCTCTTAAACAAGTGCTCTTGATATACTCGTAATCGTCGAGTTGCCACATTAGCACCGTGTACTGGAGGGTACTTGCAAATTTGTTCCGTTACTCTTTTATGTTGAGATTTGGTTCCGAGAAACGTGATGACACATGTGTTTTTTATAACGTTTTAAAGTGCAATTGTGAAATGCCATTACCAAAATTATTTATGGACTATTTTAGGGTTCCGTAGAGTACAAAACGAAGCCCTAATACCAAGTAACATACTTTGCTTGGTTGTAACATGCTTTTCTAGCATGCAGATAAAAATAATGTGAAATTTGTTAACGGTCTAAAACTAATACCGGATAAGAAAACATATGTAGGTATAGAATTTTTTATTGTTTATACCTAGAGACGAGAAAAACGTTTAGTTGTTTTACAAAGAATTGTAAGACAATCGAGAAAGTGAACTGTCACACATAACCCAATGTGTCCTATTCTAGAACGAACTGAATAGATACAATTGTCAGCTATACGAAATTGAGGAGATCACAAATACCATTGACCTATATGTATTCTACTAGACGCGCAATCCCATATTGAGAATTTGCTCACCGAGTTGCAGCGCGGGCGCTGCAACTCAGTAAAGGTCTCTGCACACAGCGGGCGCGGCGCGGCGGGACGGGACGGCGACGCGACACTGAGGAGTTGTAATGTACTAGATATTACGGGCGACGCCACACAGAGCCGTCCCGCTCGACGCGACGCTGTGTGTGGCGTCGTCACCGTCCCGTCCCGCCGCGCCGCGCCCGCTGTGTGCAGAGACCTTAAGCAATTTTGGCCGCCGCGCGCGCGCCCCTCACTTCGCGCACAGCCGGACTGGGACAGAATTTTTATTCGAAACAGCGTGTCTAGTTATACATATAAGTCAATGACAAATACTCATAAAATATAAACATTCGTATATCAAAATATATTGTAATGATACACTAAACTCGATTCTACCTCCCGCTTTGCGCTGGAGGAAACTGGAACTAAATTTTTCTTACTTTTGTTTTTGATTTACTGATTAAATTCGTTGCGGGATGACAGTTGAAAATTCCCCACGACATACTCTCTCATTCTCACTCTCATTCTCAGTGTCATTTTGTTGTATGCTAGTGTTCATCCTAGCTTACAGGAATTACAGCGGTGGATACGAGAACAGGAAGGACTACTAAACATACTAAAAAAGATGGCACTGAAAGTTATGCATAATGACTTATATTTTATTAACAAATTGTGAAAACGCTGATTAAAATAAATAAAATAAAATAAATACTTCATCATATCTGCCGAAAGACGCCCACTGCTCCCCAAAGATCTCCACAATTGCCAGTCTTGCGCTACCCGCGTCCAATTACTTACAATAACTTACTTACCTTCTTTAAAAACAAAATGAAACAAATAAATTTCATTTAAGTACCTCGTTGGGTTACTAAACTCCCATAACTCCAGAACCCTACCAGTGTATGGCCTGTTCACTCTCTCTTGAACACTTTAACATTTAAATTTAGAGTTAAATATTTTTCGAGATAACACCAAATATTTACAAACCTTATTCACCATCTCCTTATGTGGTTAATTACCTTCTAAAGTGATGTCTAAAATACACAAAAACATTCAGAAATATTTGTTCAAGATTATTTCAGTTATGTCATTTTAAACACTTTCGACAGTATCTTCCCAAGCTAGTATATTTAGTAAGTTAAGTTCCAATAGATACTAGCTACCTATATATCTCGGGTTTCGGGTTTTAGATATTTATTTTCTCAAAAGAAACAATTTCACTTATATGAGAAACACGTATTAAAATAAAGTACATTCTTAAGTTCTAAATCGGACGGTTGCTTAATACTAATTTCTATATCTAAGTAATCTATTATATAACTAGTTCTAATGTAACATATACAAAACAATATGTTTATATAAATCTATTTAAAATTTTGCAAAACATTAATTTATTACAAATAAAGGGGGTATCCTATAAACAAAAACTGGTGTATGGCTCGTTTATTGCTGCATAACATGTATGTATTGTAGCTGTAACATTATTAATAAGATGGAATTTTAACAAGCGCTTAAATGTTTGTATGCTTTTAGATTCCTTTATGGGGTTCGGCAGGTTATTGTATAACTTTGCTCCTTCATACAAAATACTCTTCTTCCCGTAATTTGTTCGTGATTTATGTAAGTTGATGTCATTCGCACTTCTTAACCGGATTTTTTGAATTTGGTGTTTTTAGTAAAGGTTATTTGTGTGTGGATATCTTTATTTAAAATTTTTCTTATTAGTATGCAATTATAATATTTATATGTCTGTAGTATATTCATTAGTTTTGTTTTCTTATATAATATTTGAGTTGGGGTGGTAAAGTCAAAGTGGAACAATGTTTTAATCAATTTGTTTTGAGCTATTTGTAATATATCTAAATTTGTTTTAGCTCTTGTACCCCATACTTCTACTAGGTAATTTATATGTGGTTGTATGAGACAATTGTATATGTAATATCGTAATTTTGGAGGTATACATCGGGCAATACTTCGTATTAGTCCAGTAAGTTGTTAGTTTATTTTTTAATTTTGCTATATGTGGGGCCCACGTTAGGTGACTGTCTAAATGCAGCCCCAGATATTTTTCAGAGTCCACTTTCTTTATTGTATGATTATTTATTGTTAGTGGCGAATGTTGACAATTTTTTTTATTTTTTGCAGAAAATATTATGTAATTCGTTTTAGAGACATTTATTATAAGAAGATTTGACAAGAACCACTCATTTAATCGATCTAAGTCACTTTGTACATCTGTAATTATAGAATCAATCGAATTTCCGAAATAGAAAACGGCTGTATCATCAGCATATAAGGTTAAATCTCCCTTAAGGTCAAGTTTATGGATACTATTTATATATATTAGGAACAAAAGCGGTCCTAATATTGACCCTTGTGGGATTCCGTAGGTGACAGCCTTCGGATCACTTTGTATTTGTCCGATTTTAACTACTTGGCAACGATTTGATAAATAGGATTTTAATATTTCGTAAGCAGTTCCATCGATTCCGATCATTTTAAGCTTTTTTAGTAGCAAATTATGGCTTATAGTGTCAAAAGCCTTTTTCAGGTCAATAAATACACCCAATGCAACCTGTTTTTTGTCGATATTAGTTTTTAGTTTCGTTACAAGGTCGATTGTTGCGGAAGTGGTGTTTGATTGTTGTCTAAAACCATATTGCTTTACGTACAAAAAGTTTTGTTTGCTTAGGAATTCTTCAAGACGAGAATGTAACACTCGTTCGTATACCTTTGACAAAATAGGGAGAACGGAGATGGGGCGGTAATTATTTGGATCCATCTTACTTCCGGACTTATGAATCGGAGTTACCTTGGCTATTTTAAGATTATCTGGAAAAGTTCCTTGATGCAGGTTTAAATTTATACATTCAGATAGTTCCTCTGATATTAATGGTGCAGCACATTTGAGTGATTTGGTGGTGACGCCATCTAATCCTGAGCTACTGTTTTTGTCGAGATTTTTGATAATGTTGCCTATTTCACGTACGGTTGCAGGTTTAAAATATGGCATCTTTAGATCGTTTGCTATGTATGACTGATCAGTGTGAGTTAGACTATTGTGGTAGCGACTAGGGATCTGGTTTGCTAATACCATACCAATATTAGAAAAATAGTCGTTAAAATCGTTACCAATTCGTTTCTCACCATTAATGATGCCGGTTTCAGTTTTCAGCCTTGTGAGTACAACAGCTTCTCTATTCTTGTTGTTGGAGAGGTTATTTATTAGGCCCCACATTTTTTTGGGTTTGTTTTTACATTCACTAAAAGCCTTGTAGTAATACTGAGATTTCATTTCTTGTATTTTTCCCGATACCTCGTTTCGTTTTTCTATGAAGTCTTTCTTTTTCAGGTCATCATTTGGATTATTCTTATGTTTTTTCCACAGTATGTTTCTTTGGTTTATTTCCTGTATAATATTTATATTTATCCATTCTTGTCTAGGTGGGTTTAGGATTTTAAATTTCTTAGTTTTACTTTTCCTTATACTGGATAATAATTTATCTTCGAGTACTTCATATTTGTCATTATCACTACTATTTTCGGCCATAACCATGTAAAACATATCATAGTTTATAGCTTCATATGCTACTTTTACTGGAGATCTATGAGTTTGTCGTTCTATTTCAAAGTATATTTGTTTATGGTCTGACATGGGTGATTCAATAATGCCTATAGTGCCACAAACTTATCTGGCCCGGTGGCCAAAACTAGAACTAACGACGCCAGTTGGAAATGGAAATGTATTTATTTTTCTTTTTGTGGTTTTTAATTGTGAAAAATGCCGAAAGCTTTAAAAAGTGATGCGAGGCGTTATATTACAAGTATTGAATTATATGAATGAAGAAAACCACCTCCATGCACCAATTATACCCTTCAATAACTTGTATAAACGCGTAGCTGATGCTACAGGTTAGTGTTGTCAGCTTCTGCGAAAATACGAAACTCCCCCTCGCTCTTTAAATTTAAATACATATTTTAAAATATTCATTATTTATTTAATTTTTGCTATTTCCATTGTAGGTGCCGGGGAGTGATTTCTAAGAAAACTTGTGAAAGAAAAAGAGCAAGCAGATTCAAAAATTTATAGCAGATCAGAATATTGGTAGATCGAATTCTGAAATGCCTACATTGATTGCAGAAGCTTTTGATAAAATAACAGTGAATGAATGGCCAAAGCATTGCAATTAAAATATTGAAAATGAGTATTGAAAAAGGAATGGATACTTAGTCGACCCTTTCATCAATCAATTAGGTAGTGATAGTGAAAGTGAAAGCAGTGATTATGATAATGATGACGATGAAATGACTTCTGAATTAAACAATTCTGGTGACATAATAATACCTGGAGTATCCCCGTTAGAGGACACTCAGCATACATTTTATGTAAATGATTATAATTATTGTATAAACATATAAAGATTTGTAATGACGGTATTTTTTTGCTTTTTAGTGAAGTAATATTTACGTTACAATGTGCATATTATTTTTACCCACTTTATTGCAAAAAATAGTTACTAGCAACACTAAATGCGATAACAGCGACGCTGCCAGCGGGCCAGATAAGTTTGCGGGACTGTAAATGGAATTTGACATTTTTCAAATTTGTGCACACATGGTCAATTATAGTTTTAGTAGTGGCTGTTTCACGCGTGCAGTACTTATGGTCAATATTGTTTAAAATTCGGTATCCACTTTCTTCTAAAATGTCTTTGTAAGTACTAACTGTACGATCTTGATTTAGCAAGTTGAGATTGAAGTCTCCAAAAATTACACACCTTTTAGTTCTTTGTAACTGGTTATCATAAGTCTCAAAAAACTTTTTTGTATTTGTACTTTCTGGTTTTCTATAAATAGCCCCAATGTCTAAGCAGTAATTGTCCATGTGTATCCAGAGATAGTGGTTGTCATCCAAACAGCGCTCTTCAATTTCAAAGTGTTTTAGATTATTAAGAGCAAATATTGACACTCCGCCTCCTCTTGTATTGGGTCTGTAGCTGAAATAGTGTGTGTACCCAGAAATCACAGTTCGTTTAGCCTCATCGGCACTTTTAATCCAAGTCTCACTCAAGATAATAATATGAAGAGGATGTTTAAAAGATTGCACGATGCACCGTAGCTCATCTAATTTATTAGGTTTTATAATGCTGCGGACATTCGCGTACAAAAATCTAATAGAATTTTTATGTGTCACAACATTATCATACTGGTTGTATATTTCATACGAAATATTATCTATGGAAAGCTGGCTTTTTAAATTAGTTTGGGAGGTAATTAGTTTTTTGCTAGTGGATCAATTATTTTGGGTATACCTTTAATATATTTGATGACTAAGTTTTTGTTTCCATTTTCTTGTTTTCGTTTAAGTTCTTCTGTTATTTCTTTCAGATATTGTTTCTGTTGTGGTGTTTGATCGGAATATATTTTAATGTTGTCATCGTTCAACTGGTTTTTGTTGCGTAAGATAATCTTAGCCATTAGTGTAGATTCAAAACATACTTTTAATGGGCGGTTTTTGTTTGTGCTATATTTTCCAAGGCGTATGATCAATTGGGGTTCCGGACAGTTGGAATCGATTTTCTTTAATATTTTGTGCACTTCATATTTCTCATTTTTCTTTCTGTCTTCTTTATCCGTTGACTTCGGTTCAGATATGCCTATTATAACAATATTCTTGCTTCTCAAGTCTCGTTCGTTAATCTCAGTGAGTATAGATTCCGTCGCACTGGACCTGGAAATAGGTTCGAATATCGGTAGCGGCTTCATTTTAAGTTTCTCAATATCGGTTTTTATGGACTCAACGTTTTCCTCAGTTTGTTTCTCTTTTTCTTGTAGTATTTGTATAGCATGTGTATGCGTATTGACCTTGTCATTAATTAAATTAATTTCTGAAGAATTTTTTTCCATGAATTCATTTTGTTTTTTCTCCATAGATTTTATTGAAGCCAAAACTAGTGACTATCGCTAGCTAGCTATCGCTAGCTAGTGATATCTACGCGGTATATGTTATAGTGAAATTGTGTGCAAACACAGATGTTCTCTATTCCTTCGATTTCATAATCCGACGGGACGTACAAAATGACACGACCTGAAGTCAAGCACAGAACTTAGGGGGCTACGAGTTCTCCGAAGCACGTTGGTGTAACACCAACACCTTTTTAAGATTGCTAGTAAGAACTTTTTCTCGAGATAATTCTATAATCTACTTCAGACACTATCCATTAATCGTACCCAAAAAAACCCTCAAAATTCCTTTGGAATTTGATGAAACCAGCTAAAAGCTCTGGCGACTTCCTTTTGGTTGAGTGGTTAGTGAACCTCAATGCCAAGCCAGAGGTCGTGGGTCTACAACTAACTGTGCCCCGAGGTTTTACCCGCGTTAAACTTTAAAAATTATAGCCTATATGTTAATCCAGGGTTTCAGCTATATCCATACCAAATTTCATTAAAATCGCTTCCAGCCGTTTAGACGTGAAAATTTAACAAACATACACATTCACAAACTTTCGCCTTTATAATATTAGTGGGATGTGTAATTATAAATATATAAGTATGTGTTTCAATTGTCTGGTTGTTGTAGTACCGGCACTACCGAGTTTGGGATCAGATGTCTGTGTGTCGATTGTACTTAAATATTACATCACAACAACTATGCTCAATAAACTAATTTGTAGATAAAATAAATTGGTATACTGAAAAACACAACGATACACTAATTCAAATATAAGACTCCTCTTTTTATGTCAAAAATTGCAAAAACAGACATAAACATATTCATTCAATGAAAAATATTAAGAGATACTTTATAATATTATGCCGTTTTAAGGTACCTACATCAGTTTGCTGTCATTATACAGGCTGTTTACTAACTACAGGCTGTTTACTTTGTTATGTCACTCATTATTAAGGGCATTGTTTACTTAAATTATTAATGTATGTTGCGATTTGGGTACAAAAAAGGTCTTCGCACTAGATACAAAAAATGTTCTGCCCACCTTCTTTTTACCAAAAACGGCAACATTAATAAAAATAGGAAACAATAAAAATGTGGCGCAATAGATTCGCACGACTTTTGATGACTTAAGTTTTTGGTTTTTAAACTAATGTCTACAATGTGCTAATAAAAAGGTGATTTTTATAACAATTTGTTGCCCAAATCCTTTAGAACACAAAACGAAACTGCATTGTATTGTATGCAATATTCTAATTAATGGTTTTTACATCCCAGTAAAATTACATACCAGGTTAATTAAATTAATATTTAGAAGTATTAATACCATATTAATACTAACTTTAGAAGCTAATAATATACAAATTAATTGTGTTTTTCGATTAACAGATTAATAATAAAATTAAAATAGTTACGAATTTTAAAGGTTACCTACCTATTGTGGTTATCAGACGGCTTAAACCATCGCTATTTTTCGGGAAAGTAATGAAAGCTTTCAAGGGTAAGTTTAAGCGAATATATAATAAAAAATCTTTCTCCGAAATATACTTTTGGATTATTTTGTCAATATTTAGTAATTCTAGGTTACATGTACGGTAACATAATGTAAAATTAAGTGCTCCGTTATTTAATAGGTCAATGACATGGTTGAGACTAAACCCAGTAATGAAACACCTTGTATACCTTTTGTATACGTACGGTAATGCGTTTCACTTAGTCAAAACAAAGATGAGTAGGTATAATTTGTTCGATGCGTTTGCTAAATGGACGCAAATGCCCGAGGCAAGAGCTCGCATTTGTGGGAGAAAATAAAATTTAAAACAAAGACTCATAACGTTAACCCTTTCGACCCCACACGGGTACAGTTTGGCACCATACATAACATAACACGACCTATAAAACGTTTGTACTTGCTAAACCAGGATGTGTTGCCATATTTAGAAACAAATTTCATAAGGCTTCAATCCTCTTATATGCCTTCTAAGTGTTTATGATTTAGCTGGCACGTTAATTACATATTAGGAAGGTATATCCTCCAGTAACCATTTGAATGCGGTAGTACTTATTGACCGGACCGTGTTGTACTTCGAAGCACAACCATGAACACACTCATAATGAATTTAGGCTTATTTAAGTAGTAATAAAATCCTTTTAATTTATACTTTTAAATCACTTATAGAAATTATATATTACTCAATTATCCTAGTTATATAGGTTGTGTTGGCAAGATTCCATCCCAGCCCGAACACGTTTTCCCGTACAATAGAATGTAGTTTATAAGATAATTAAAATAATAAAATGATTGGGGTTCAGACTTTCATTCAAAGTTAACAGCCATAAAAATATTTTACTGGAACATTTGCATTCGAAAATCCTGGGTGCAAACCAACTAGGAGCTTGTAAAAGTTAACTACTAAGATTAGACGCGCTACTGCTGACTAACCTTGAAACCTATAGAGAATCAGTTATCGAGATGATTAAGTTAGTGTATAATTGTGAATATAATCAGTAAATCACCGATAACGGATTATGTCCGTAACTGCACCTCGGAACTAATAAGTATTTGTATACACAGAAACTTTTGACGGATCAAAACGGCGCGCGCTCGATCGAACGTATCACATTATTTAAACTCAAAGGTAAGCTAGTAAGTAGTACCATAAAACATTACCACACGTTCTATTCTGAACGCTGACTGAAGCAGGATTTTCACGATGCAATTTAATTAAAAAACTAATTTACCAAGAAAATTTAAAAATCTAATAACATGGCAACCCAGTATATATTGTACACTGAGTAGCACCACAATTTGCGTATCTACCTTGCCGTCAAAACTCAAAACTCGCCGGTTGCCATGGCAACCCCCTCTGCGGTCCGCCATGCATCCAATACTGTTTTGAAATTTTCCCTGAACTCCATGTTTAATCCGTATTCAAATAATAAAACACCTCCATGTTTTGGTTGTTTCTGAACTGGGCTGGCATTAAATTGTTAAAATATCTGCGATACATCCCAGAGTCAGATTAAAAACAGATTTTATTGGTTGTCTATTTTCGACACGTGACAATTACAGATGTTATTGTAATTTATGGATACCGCATTAGTTTCAGTCTTCATAATAACGAGTTTTCTTAGCAGAATGAGCGGTGGGGATCAAAATAGAACATCCGCACATTTTGTAGTTATAACTCTGTGAGTTATGAGACTATTTACAATTTCCCGGTCTTATTTTTCCATTAGTATATAATATCGATGTTTTTACGATCACTACATGATCGCCTATATTCTATTGGTAGTAATTCTGTATGATTCGCTATTAGTCGAATCATACAGAATTATTAACGAATAAATTTAGTTTAGATCCAGACCAACCACGGTTTTGGTGTTTTAATTACAGCTGGTAGGTATCTAATAAAATTTGATTTTTTTTCATTGGGCTTAATTTGGAAAAATGAGGAGTATTATGGCAAAGGTAAATGTAACTTATTGTATATATCTTACACAATAAGTTACATATCAGCAATCTATTTACTAATTGATAATTAATCAGTCGTGTCAGGACCAGAATTCCTACCGCATAACCGATAGTTTTTATTATGTAAGGATATTTAATCTGTAAAACAGTTATTGAGTAAATTTTGGTATCGCTAGGCTTTTGTTAGATTCGTCATAACCCGTAGGATTGAACCAAAATAGTCAACAAGCGCTCGCATTGCACGAATACGAACAAACGACTTGAAACGACAGTTGTAATTAGATATGTTTGTATTTTTTTTTCAGTTCAAAAATGTATGACACTTATTTTCTTATGAGCTAATGTTCATTCTGATTGAAAATAGACGTCATAATATTAATTTATTCAAGAGAGAAGTTTTCTATAAATTCGTTTTTAATGGTTTTGTAGTTATTAGTACACATATAGTAGTATGATTTCCAAATAATTGGTAACATTTTTGGTGATTTGTTTACTTAAAAAGGTATAATTTTGCTTTGTATTTAATTTAATATTGATTAAAAGGATGTAATCTGCCTAAAAGAGGTGAATGAGCGGAGTGGCCGATGCATTCAGTTCATTCCCGTTCATGACATTTGGAATGGTCGCCTAGTTCGGCAGTTCTTACCGAGCGCTCGAACCGAAAGGTTGTCCACAAGTGTTGTTATGTGTATATTGATTTATTATAATACAGAAGTGAATTAATTTAGTTTAAGTTTGCTAAGTGTTGTAATGGTGCAATCCTGATGATTTAAATATACATCTTTTGTTCCTGAAAAACGTGTTTTCTTATCAGTAGGTATATTGCAAACATATGGCAAAATTCTGCATTTAAGAGATATATACTTTTTATTGCATTTACTTATGTTCAATTCATGATTTTTATTATAAACGTGCTACATAATTTTGACTTAAAAAATATAGATAAGATAAAATTGTTGATATCGAGACCACAATATGGTATATTAGTAACTATTCTCCATTCTTCTAAATAATCCAAAGCTGCTTCGGCAACTTTGAGTTATTTAGAGCCGATTCAGTAAGCCTAAACTCAGTTCAGCGTCATGTAGCTGAGTTTAGCGTCCATTGATCGCGTTTAATTTTAACTTTTTTTAGTAGTCGAGAATTTTCTCATATTAAGAACGCCACAGTAAACCATGCAGCGCAGAAGTGACGCTCAAATGTAATAAGCCTTTTAAGTAATTTGCTATATATGTATATTAATTTAGAATCCTACGTGTTTCAACTTTCGGGTATAAGGAGTAAGGAGCTGAATTTGTATTCAACATAACGACTTTAGCTTTAGTAAAACTAGTTCTCAGATTTTGTAGGGATACGAGCGTAAAGTCATTTGAACGCCACATGTTGCATAACATTAGGTGTAACAGCATCGTTGCTAATACATACATGTAACGTCGCGTCCGTAATAAGCCGTTAAACTTCATGAGACGAGAACTCCTAAATACACGAGCAATAATATAAATGGTTCAAAGCAGTAGTATTAATGTGAGCAGCTAAGATATTGCTATGTTAATAACATAGCAATTCGACGGGCCAGTTGGCGTGGATGGTTAATGCTTGCCTTTCACGCCGCTGGTCGTGCGTTCGATTCCCACCCAGAACAAATATTTGTGTGCAAAAACATGTCTGTTTGTCCTGAGTCTGGGAGTAATTATCTACATAAGTATGTATTTACAAAAATAAAGTAGTATATATGCAATATATCAGTTATCTGGTTTCCAAAGCTATGTTTCGTTTGGGATCAGATGACCGTGTGTGAATAATATCCCGGGATATTATTATTTAAGTATATTATTATTGTGGTTACTCGCAAATAAATTAAAATATAACCTTGAACTGCACGTGTGGCGCAGCGGCTAAGATAGTCGCCTCGCCGGTTCGTGTCGCGAGTTCGATTCCCGCGCCGGACAATTATTTGTGTGACCCCTTAATGGTTGTTCTGAGTCTAGTTCTAATTTGTGTCCGTCTATTATATGTTAGTAAAGTACCCCGCGTCATAGGGATTAGAATCTCTAATGTGGACGTCGTCTTTAAAAAAAGCACACGAGTAAGCTAGCCAAATTCTATCCGTACTTCAGAATGAACTGTTTAATCCTACCTCCCCTACGTATTTCAATTTCAACAATCATTATGAGTTCTTACAAGATAGGAATTCGAGGTAACTGAAGCTGTCGTACAACTTATCACCATGTGTGTGTGTGTGTGTGTACCATACCCAGGTTTTCTGGAAGAAAGAGTAGCAGTGATAAGACCACCTATTTTCCCCAAAGGAAAACATTAATCTTGAAGACAAATATGATGTACTTAGTGTAAAGGGTATTTTACTTTACCTTGCGTATTCTTGTTTACTTACCTCCTATAATATCTCCTATATTTTATATTCCCGTGTAATATAGAATATGATAAGACCAAGTTCACATTAAGCAACGCTTATGTCGCCTTGAGGTCTTCGTTAAGGACAAACCACTAGTGCAATTAATAATAATAATAATATCTGGGGACAATCTCACACAGATCATCCTAGCCCCAAACTAAGCAAAGCTTGTACTATGGGTACCAGGCGACGATATACATTCTTATATAGAAAGATAAATACATAGAAAACATCCATGAGTCAGGAACAAATATTCTTGCTCATCACACAAATTAAACTCAGTATGGTTATTTTCTTATGGTAAGTGATCACCGCCGCCCATGGACACTCACAACACCAGAGGGTCCGTAGACGGCCTTTATAAGAGTCAGTAAACCAGTGTTGCTGACCCCCAGATGAGCTCTAGCGACCTTACTCACACGCAAAAACACAGCACTAAGTTATTAACGTTATTAAGGAAAGTTTTCTGTAAGGTGGAGGTACTTCCCCAGTCGCTGTTCTTTGAGCGAATCAACGCTGTGCCCTACCTCTCTTAAAGAGTTTCATTCATTCTGGGTTTTTATATATCCAGATAAGAAATTCCAAGCGAAAAGAAAATTAATAGACTGGCTACTTACACTGCCATTCGAAGACACTGAAGACCTGATGATTACTATCCATTAAACTTTAGGAAACTGCTCCAGAAACACAAACCGTAAGGACCCAACACACTTTACCTTGTTCTCACCTCCATACACATACTATGAGACTTCTCACACACAGCCCTACACACTGTACACACACTCCTACACACATTACACACATATCTACACTCACATAGGATCTTTTAATATATGTTATAAAATATGCATGTTTCATATATATATATAATTATCATAATAAGCATTCGCATCATCCAAAACAACACGTTCATTCAATGCACGTAGTTTCAGAATTTTCCGGAGAGAGCCTGGAGATCTGTAGCACAGCTCTCGACTTCGACTCCAGACTCTCACAAGGACCGTTTTACTTTCACGCAATTTGTAAACCTGCTGATTTTTGTAATTCCTTGTGAGATGTGAATAAACTAATATTATTATTGTTATTATTATTTATTAAACTAGGTAAACTAATGTATAGTTTCTACACATAAGTTTAGTGTACCCATACCTATATTACGGTACCATATTAAATAAATAGGATAATGACGTGCGAGTATTTAGGACGCAACAGCCGGCTGCCAAAACAGTTTATAATTGCGAAATTTTGGACGTCAAAGTTTTGCTTGTTGTTGTTACATGTAGAAGTTTGCGTTTTGTATGATAAAAGCTTTTGAATTAAATTTTAGTTTAATACTATTATTTGCAATGAAACTCATAAATATGGCGTATTGTTTGGTCTGTAAAAAAATTGTAATGAATAGTTAACTGTGAAGGACCCATGAATCAATCAATATATAAATAAACTAGCTGTGCCCCGCAGTGTTACCCGGGTTAAATTTAATAAATTTTCTTTGCTATAAACCTCACGGAGCCCAAGACCTTTCCAACGAATGTAAAACCGTGGAAATCGGTTCGTGCGTTCTGTAGTTATAGCGTCAGGAAGGAAAACCCGACTTATTTTTATATAGTAGAAGATAAATAATCTCATAAATGGGTAATCATACATTTAACCGTTCATCAGTTCGCCTGAGTGTATAATAATATCCTGAAACATTATTCACACAGAGCCATCTGATCCAAAACCAAGCAGAGCTTTTACTATGGCAACCAGATAACTGATACCCACGACCTGCGCCGTGAAAGGTTAGACTCAGAACAACGATTTATGGGTCTCACAAACAATTCACCGGCGCGGGAATCGAACCCGAAGCGGCGAGGATATTGTTTTCTTTTTTTTTAATCGTCTGTCTGTCTGTCCGTCCGTATGTCACAGCCACTTTTTTCAAAAACTATAAGAGTGTACTGTTGAAACTTGGTAATTAGATGTAATCTGTGAACCGCATTAAGATTTTCACACAAAATTAAAAAATAACAATAATTTTGGGGGTTACTCATGCATAAAACAGAAATTAAAAAAAAAATTCATCGTATTCATGTGGGATATCTATGGATAGGTCTTCAAAAATGATATTGAGGTTTCAAATAATATTTTTTTCTAAACTGAATAGTTTGCGCGAGAAACACTTCCAAAGTGCTAAAATGAGTGACCCCCCCCCCCCATCACCCCTGTAACTTCTAAAATGAAATAATGATAAAACTAAAAAATATAAATGATGTTAACATTACTATGAAAACTTCCACCGAAAATTGGTTTGAACAGATCTAGTGAGTAGTTTTTTTATTAATAAATCGTAAACCGCAATTTACCTTTCATTTAATCAACTGAAATACTTGCTGCTACGGAACCCTTCTTGAGCAAGTCCGACTCGCACTTGGCCT
Organism: Pseudoips prasinana; assembly: GCA_951640165.1. NCBI lineage: Eukaryota > Metazoa > Arthropoda > Insecta > Lepidoptera > Nolidae > Pseudoips > Pseudoips prasinana. The sequence continues at coordinate 20,923,849 of OX621245.1, forward strand.
GTTTTATTAATTACCCTCATTGCTCTATATCGTATGACAGCAAAGAATATCACCATCTTAATTCATCCCGTGGGGGCGTAGAAGCTCCCAGAGAACGGACTGCAGCGTATTTCTTTGTACTATGACCTTTCATACTGCGATCGCCAAACCGTCTGCCAAGCGTGGCAAATAATCATAGCATATCACTCCAAACGATCGATTCAACTCCTGAAATCTTTTGGGAAGGCTTTTATCCAGCTGTAGACGCCATTCAGCTGACATGATATATATTTTAGACCCCTTAGTATATTTCATCTAAGCCAGTAATACTTATACGCATAACTAACGTATGAGCGAACTCCAGCACGTTGTTAAATAATTTGTAACCGATTTTAAGACCTCTAAATGGCATTAATAGAGCTTTAGACGGCTAGACTAGCACCAAATTGACGCGGCATTACCTCTAAACTGGCTCATGAACTTTAACGACCCATCACGGAGTGCCGATTGACGGCATCGACTGCCACCTATCTACTTACAATATAGTAACAATTACTTGTTATATAATTGTAGTATAGCAAGGTTACCACAGTAGGGACTTCTAAATTTAGACGCTGTAATATTATAGATACTATTACGAGCAATATCAAGTACGTTGTTAAATCATGTGTAACTGATTTTAAGACTTTTAAATGTCTCGAATAGGGCATTAGACGGCTAGACTAGTACAAAATTGACGCGGCATTACCTCTAAGCTAGCTCATAAACTTCAACGACCCATCACGGAGTGCCGATTGACGTCATCGACTGCCACCTATCTACTTATAACATAGTAGGTATAGGGACTTCTCAACTTCCTGTAACGAATATGAACAAACCGCTCACCACATACTTTGGGAGTGTCTCTGGAAAAATCAGCGTGATATTATTTTAAATAGCTTGCAACCAATATCTATAGTAGTATGTATAGTAGTATATATAGTATGTATGTATGTATGTTTATTATACGGATCTTGTAGCAACAAGGAACAACTTCCGTGCGTTTAAGCGCTTTTACCATAACTATTATTAGAATCAAATATAACAGCTCACTTAGGACCCTTAAATTGATCCTCAGTGCTTTTGCAGCTGGCTTCTCTAGTTGCAATTCTCTCGTTTTATGAGGCTATAGCCTCTTTACATTATTATGTGTCCCGCTTTGCTGTGGAGGAAAGTGGAAGTAATCATTTTCTAACTCCTCCTTGTTTCTTCCTGATTAAATTCGTTGCGGGATACAAGACAGTTAAAGCGATTCCCTGGGACATGCCTGAGCCTCACATTGTTAGCCACTGTTGATCCTGGCTTACAGGAGTTGTAGTGGTGGGTAAGAGGGAGGGACTAGTCCCGATACAAAAAAAAAGAAGTAGGGACTTCTGCATAAACTATCTAAATTTAGACGCTGTAATACTATAGCTACTATTACGAGCAAAATCAGGTACGTTGTTAAATCATTTGTTACTGATTTTATGACCTCTAAATGGCACTAATAGGGCATTAGACGGCTAGACTAGCACCGATTTGACGCGGTATTACGTCTGCTGGCTCATGAACTTTAACGACCCATCACGTAGTGCCGATTGACCGCTTTGACTGCCGCATGCCGCCTATATACATATGTTCTCGTAATGTAGTAGGTATATGAAGTAATCGTTGTATAGCGAGACTGCCACGGTATGGAGACTTTTATTAAACTAACTATACTTATACTTCGTTTATATACTCAGGAAATATTAAGTACTAGCTGTGCCCCGCGGTTTTAGCCGCGTTAAACTTTATAAATTATAGCTTATATGTTAATCCAGGGTGTCAGCTAACTCCATACCAAATTTTATTAAAATCCTTTTAGCCGTTTAAACGTGAAGAAGTAACAAACATACACACTCACAAACTTTCGTCTTTATAATAATAAATAAATTCATTTATTTCAGGCCCAAAACCCATAGTATAAATTTGATTTAGACCGGGTAAATACTTCATAAAGTATTTATTAAGAGTCAGATTGTGATTTGTATGATTATAGTTTAATTTCAAGTAATTTTAGATTAAGGTACAGTGTAGAATTAACGATATACATTTTTAAGTTTAAGTTCTTCGCAATGCAAAGCAAAAATGCAAATGCAAAAGAAAAAATGCAAGCATAAAATTTTAATTTAACTCTTGGTATCATATCTTTAATTTTTGTGTCGGGATCGAGCCAGCACCTTCTACGAATTCTCCGTAAGGGGTTATAAAGGTAATCGTTAATTTGATGTGCCGGTATGTCGTAGGCATGGGTGGCTACGTAGCAATGCCCCTACCCCGGATTGGTAAAATCAGGGTCCAAGTTCGATACCCACTGGTTTATGATTTCCCAGGCTATTTAAAGCTACATTTCATGAATATTTCTTTAGCAGCATCTCAATGAACTATGACTATCATACTGCGATCGCCAAACCATCTGCCAAGGCGCTGACTTGATAAGATAGGTATATACTGATAAGAAGCTGTACAATAATAATATCCAATTAATGGTCGTGACCGATGATCTTGTGCGGGTCGCTGGAAATCGCTGGATGCGGATAGCGCAAGACCAGCAATTGTGGAGATCTTTGGGGAGGCCTTTGTCCAGCAGTGGACGTCTTTCGGCTGATATGGTAATGGTAATGGTCGTGACTATCCCTTTCTGTCACCATAAACGTTACCGTAATATTTTTATTAAAATTAAAATTGTGCCACAACATTTTCCCTTCCCAGTAATTCTATATGAAATTATCAAATAATTTCATACAGAATAACTCGAAAGGAAAATTGTTACAATGCCACTAATATATGTAGGTAAGGATAATATTTAATCATTTTCGTAATGTCATTCCAAATTTAATTCCAATATTAATAAATTTACTACACCGACAGGTTCTGAACATGCTTTATCTGGGTAAGACTCCCAAAGCTACGGCAAAACTTGTTAAGAAAATATATATGGAATATTAGCGCCATCTATAGGTATTGCTCTACAATTACTTAAGTATATATATTTATCGGCTTTAGCACACAGAGTCCCATTCAGACTTGAAATGCACATTTAACATTTAAAAGCTGAGGCACGTCCGTACATTCATCATAACAAAACAAACGAGACAAACAAGAAAAACATCGTTACCTAATTTCATATCAGGCAAAATCTCGGTAACGGAATTCCGTGAGCAAAATTAATCAACTCCCTTAAATCAGGTTAAGCCGAAGTTAAGTAAGTAGTTAGTCACGTTTTTCAGGAGCCTAATCTTTTAAAATGCTCGCCACGTTCGATTGTATTTTTAAACTGTTTCACTATTAATGTGTCGGTTATTAAAAAAAGAACTGTCTCCTTCGATTTGGGTAGGTAGATTATTTTATTTTCTACGCACATATGGTTTATAGTGGAATGCACTTACGGGTGCCACACTTGGATTTCTGCTCGAACAAAAGAATGCAAGCGTCAAAATGAAACTTACAATCCGGTAAAAAAGTGTTACCACTTGAAGAATTTGTCGTGGGGTTTTGAGTGTTATGAATTACGCTTTGCTTGGTAGGTACTAGGGGAGGTAGCGAGCTGTCTAGAAACTGACAAAAACAAAAGTTGATTATTTTTGACCATAATAAAAATGTCTTCTGATTCGAATTTAGTCTCTATTCCCTCACCATCATGATACTACAGGATGGGCTAGTCGACAGGACCGGAGAGAGGTCAGATGCAAGATCAACAGCAAAGCAAGGTACGAGGTGTAACATTGCTCACTTCCTGACATCAAGAAGCTACAAAGATTTTTCTTGATAGTAAAATCCTAATGCCTGTTATAGCATTAAAACCCCGGACCTCATTGTTTGCGGTTTACTGTAGCTAGAACATCGGTGCAAGATACATAAAGTATTTTAAATATCCCAATAAGAGGAGAATTGTATTGATCCTCCTTAACTGATTGATTGTTTGTTACACATGAGACCATAATCACCCCATTACGAACTTAAGGAGAGCTCAACCATAGATATTATAAAATAACAAGAAATAAATGCAATTATAAAGTAAGTAACTTAGTAAGTATATGTTTTAATTTCCTGGTTGTGTTAGATAGCACAAGTCACGGCGCATGACGCTCAAAATCACATTGAACATCAAAACATTTTGTAACAAAAGTTTAATCGAGGCCTTGAAGTTTGCGAGGCAAGTCTTCACTCACTCAAGTACCCGTCCAACGAACCAGAGAGCTTCAAGTGGACTTCACTGAGCAGCTGTTGCGGCCGGCTGCTCCCCATCACACAAGAAAATATACGAACACAGTGCAAACAAATCTCTCTAAAATATACGAACACCAACCGATAGAAAAATAATATTGGCTGTTTGCTTTTGCCTTGTCCAAACATTTTTATAAGCCGTTTGTTAAATTAAAAAAGCAATCTATGTGTTCGAGATTTAAATAGCTGTCAATTTGTTGGGAGGTCGACAAAAAAATTAACAGGAGTATAATTTTGGTCACACTTAAGTAAACTTTAAATATTGATTTAGGGGTTAATAATTTATGTAGGGATAACAACATACATATTTCATAGAGCACAATAATTTGTTTTTCATAAGACTTCATTCATAAAGTGACCTCGATTTTTATTAATCTCAGAATATCAGTCACACTACTGTAATTATAAATATACAAAAATAATTATTTATTTATATTATTGTTAATGGATTACTCTTAATCAATCAATCAATCAATCAGCCTATCGCAGTCCACTGCTGGACATAGCCTCTCGTAACACGCGCCATTGCACACGGTCCTCCGCCTTCCGCATCCAGTCTGTCCCAGCGACCCTTTTGAGGTCGTCGGTCCACCTAGCTGGGGGCCGTCCTACCTTACGCTTACCAAGTCGCGGTCTCCACTCTAGAACACGTTTGCTCCATCGGCCGTCGGTCCTTCTGCAGATGTGACCAGCCCATTGCCACTTCAGCTTGCTAAGTCTGCGAGCTATGTCGGTAACTTTGGTTCTTTGTCGGATTACTTCGTTGTGAATTTTATCCTTCAAAGAGACGCCGAGCATAGCCCGCTCCATAGCTCGCTGTGCGACTTTCAATTTATGGACTAGTCCCACTGTGAGTGTCCACGTCTCAGCACCGTAGGTCATAACAGGTAGGACGCATTGGTTGTAGACTTTAGACTTCAGACATTGCGGTAAAGGCGAGGAGAAGACATGACGTAGTTTGCCAAATGCTGCCCAACCCAACTGGATCCTGCGGTTGATTTCTTTCTCGAAGTTGTTTCTACCCAATTGGACAACTTGTCCAAGGTAGACATACTCCCGAACAACTTCGAGCATCGAACCATCGACGTAGATTGGTCCCGGCGTGACATGTTCATTGAACATGATCTTGGTTTTATCCAAGTTCATGCCGAGACCGACACCTCGAGAGGCTCCATTTAGGCTTTGCAGCATTTCGCTTAACTGTTCCAGTGACTCTGCAACGATGACGATATCATCGGCGAACCGAAGGTGTGAGATGTATTCGCCGTTGATGTTAATGCCCCGTCCAGTCCAGTCCAGCGTCTTGAAGACGTCTTCGAGCGCGTTGGTGAAGAGCTTAGGGGATATTACATCCCCCTGTCTCACCCCTCGACGCAGCTCGATCGGGCTGGTCTTTTGGTCATGGACCTGGACGGTCATTGTGGCGGTATCATACAGACATCTCAGCACCTCGATATAGCGCCAATCGATGCGACATCGCTGCAGAGCATCCAAAACTGCCCAGGTTTCGATGGAGTCGAAGGCTTTCTCGTAGTCCACGAAGGCCATACACAGCGGCTGATTGTACTCTTCAGTCTTCTGTACAATCTGCCGAACAGTATGGATGTGGTCTACGGTGCTGTAGCCTTTTCGAAACCCGGCTTGTTCCGGAGGATGGAACTCGTCAAGTCTTCTGGCGAGGCGGTTTGTGAGTACTCTCGAGAACAACTTGTAAACGTGGCTCAGCAGTGAGATGGGTCTGTAGTTCTTCAGCAAGGTTATGTCACCTTTTTTGAAGAACAGAACCACCGCACTCCCGCTCCACGCTTGAGGTGTTAAGCCCTGGTGAATGACGGAATTAAAGAGACTCGCTAGCTCTTTCAGGATTGGAATCCCGCCTGCCTTCAGGAGCTCAGTGGTGATTCCGTCATCACCTGGCGACTTGTTGTTCTTAAGCTGCTCGAGAGCCACTCTGACCTCGTCCTGGTTGACATCAGGGATGTCTTCCGTGTAATGGCGTGTGAGTGGGGCTCTGTGGTCGTCAGCGCTGGGCCTCGTGGGTTTAGTCGTCCGTGATGCGTACAGATCTTTGTAGAAACTCTCAATTTCCTCGAGTATCTCGAACTTGGAGGTCACGGTTTTGCCATCCGCAGTTTTAAGTTTCGTCAGATGAGATCTACCTAGCTGGCGAGCAAAAACTTTGGTGCCTCTGTTCTGTTCAATCGCAGCCGCGATGGCGCGGGTGTTGGAACATCGGAAGTCACGTCGCACCAGCTTCCGGATCTTCCGGTTGAGGTTTCTCCCATCCGGCGAATACGCCTGCGTGGATGACATTTCCCGTCTCTGCCTCATAAGTTCGAGAGTCTCGAGCGAGAGTTTAGACTCTCTGTTACCGCTTTTTCCGGGAAACACCCTTCGAGACACATCCTGTAGCGTTTTGACCACTGTGTCGGTTTTCTCGTCAACATTGCCTTCGGTTTCCAGATTACTCTCGTTTATTTAAAATTACCGTAGTGTAAAAAAGCATTTTATCTGTTCCCGATTTAATTAGCTGGCAATTTGACAAGAGGAAAATAAAAAAGTTACAGATATATAATTTTAGTAACACTTCATTTTAAATATGTATTAGGATGACTAAAGTTTATATTATTTACGCTCAAAATGTGACTATAAAAAGTGTAGTCATTTTTTATCTAGGTATTTAACACTACAACTTATATTACTGAAACAACAATAGATTTTAATAAGTATATGTCATAAAAAAATATTTCAAAAATTTATTCAATGTTTGAACGAACGACAAGTTTCAATTTGTTTGAGATTCCTCTTAGATTGATTCAAATCCTATTACACCACAAGTGCCACAGGCTCTTACAATCGTCATAATAAATTCAAGAGTACACAATAAAAAGCACAACGCTCAAGTGTAAATAAACCGAACGGCAAACATTAAGAAAATAACAACACTCTTCCACTCAGGAGCAAACGTCGCGACTCATGATTTATTTAATGTCACATAACTGTGGTATGTATCAGATTTACTATGAAAACAAAGAATGGAATTTCACATTTTACAAGACATGTTATTTAGTATACCTAAACTATGTGTCCATACATTTTTGTGATATGGGACAAATCGAAAACCTGGTAGGATTTCCATTGTATTTACAAAAGAAAAATAGTATATTTAGTATATCAGTTATCTAGTTTCCATAGTACAAGCTCTGCTTAGTTTGGGATCAGATGGCCGTGTGTAAATAATTCCCCAGGATATTATTATTATTAGTTATATGCTCGTAATTATGCGCGTAGGGTTTAGTGCGCAGGATTCGTAGTTTGGCAGTTCTATGTTCTATACCCTATTCTTTGGATACGAGTTATATTTGATACAGATGAGAAAGATAGAATCACCAGCATTTTCTGAACAAAGGAATATTATTATTAGGTATTGAATTAAAAATTAGTCTATAATTCCCCAGGATATTATTATTATTAGTTATATGCTCGTAATTATGCGCGTAGGGTTTAGTGCGCAGGATTAGTAGTTTGGCAGTTCTATGTTCTATACCCTATTCTTTGGATACGAGTTATATTTGATACAGATGAGAAAGATAGAATCACCAGCATTTTCTGAACAAAGGAATATTATTATTAGGTATTGAATTAAAAATTAGTCTATAATTCCCCAGGATATTATTATTATTAGTTATATGCTCGTAATTATGCGCGTAGGGTTTAGTGCGCAGGATTAGTAGTTTGGCAGTTCTATGTTCTATTCCTTATTCTTTGGATACGAGTTATATTTGATACAGATGAGAAAGATAGAATCACCAGCATTTTCTGAACAAAGGAATATTATTATTAGGTATTGAATTAAAAATTAGTCTATTCGGTAGCAATATATTTCTTTCACAGTATTGTCCCTATATGTACCACTTTTACACATACCATTTTTCACGAAACTATTCATTTCTTAACATAAAAAGGAAACAAAATCTCACACAAATAAGATTAGTTTACTTAAAATTGGAAGTTTTATCGTATTTTCTTCAAGCAAGAAAAACTGCTCGCAATCAGTCAACAATATCACCTTCTCCTGTATAATATCATAAACAAAATAAAAAGCAGCCATAAAAATACAGGAACTCTTTCAATAAACTACCGCAATACAAACAGAACGAACGCAAAGCGAAACTTGAAACTTCTCGTATCGTACTTTCAGACTTCAGTCTTGCCCTTGTAGAAAATACCGCCTTTCACTGCTAATATATCCCACCTTACCATTACACAAATAAAGGCGATTTTTGACTGAAGCTGTTACAACGCATATGCAGTTGAATGTGCCTTGCTGTGTAACATTACTTGTTTGTTTAAACTGCTTGTTTGAATGTCTGGAGACAATGTTTACGATTCCAACAGGTGACAATCAACAATGGATGGTAGAATTTACGTGGACAGCGGACACACCTGTTTGTTTATTGCACTTCATGAGAGTTATCACATTGAGATAACGGGTGAAGTATGTGTTCCTGCTAATTAATATACAGAATCCATCTCCTCTGTCAAACAGACTTGATAAGTTTTTATTTAGCCATGTTGTGCGGGGGTTGTTCATTAGCTTTGCAAACGATATGGTCTTGTTAGCCCCATCTATTAATGCTCTCAGGAAACTTGATTTCATCTGCGAAAGGTATGCTATCGAACACGGACTCAAGTACAACTCTAAAAAGAGTGAGGTGCTCATTTTCAAGTCTGGTAATTATAAACCAAGAGAAGTACCTCCAGTTGTACTTGAAGGAACACCCCTTAAGATAGTACACAGGTTCCAACACCTAGGTCATATTATAGTCACTGATGATTTAAGAGATGACTCAGACATAGAGAGAGAGTGCAGGCCATTGGCGGTAAGGAGCAACATGTTGGACCGCAGGTTTGCTCGATCTACGGTATAGGTCAGATTCACTCTATTCAGGGCCTACTGCCAATATTTTACCCGAGTAGCCAGTCAATCAGGTATATCTGTAAGTATATATAATTATATTAATATGATAAGTAAAGGAACTGGTATTCTACTGACGTGGCGTATAAGTATTACCAATGTAATAATTATAGCGGGTCTCGAACCTGCACCATCTACCAATCCGGGGTAGATGGTGCAGGTTCGAGGCCCGCCGGACGATTAAATTTATGATTTCCCATTTTTGAGATTAGATAAACGTTTTGCATTGCGAATAATGCTATAAATTTCAAATTTAAAGATAATATAATACTAACGTATTACATACCTAAACGAAAACTTTAGAAGTGCAGTTTCAATTAAATGACTTCTAGGTTAATATAATAAATGGATAGCCAAGAATATATACGAATATATATAAGAATATATATGGACCATCAAGCTCATAAAGTTAAGAAGTTACATGATGCATGATGATTAGTATTTTAATAAGAGTATACTAGGCAGAAGATCTCTTCCCTACATTGTATGTTGACTAACGTTATTTTTATAGCATTTCTCATATCCATGATACTAAAGTCTAGCTCAAAACTACCGAGATATTTTTATAACTTTATTTGAATTGTAAAATCGAAGAAATTCAACTCATCAACATTCATGCAACTATGTGAACTCAAATCGTCAAAACAACTTCGTCCTTTATGGACTCCTATCAAATAGTAAAAATAATATCACGTATTCATAGAATGGTAACCGTTTATACTTTATACTTATGACTTCGAACGAATAACTATTTTAATAAGCTTTTCTGTTGAAAGCTTAACGCACCAAACCACTAGAATACATTAATGTTAATGTATATCAAATGTATTCCTGACACATGACAAATCGCTCAGATCTTCACAGTTAAATATTAAATTAAACAAAAATCTCCTCAGATATTTTACATACGGAACGACGAATATAGAACGTAATAGATTTCAATAATAGCGCTAAGAGCATTTTCATCACTACATAATGATAGCTATAAGATTAAGAACATTCTAAAATCCAAATCCATTTTATGGATCATGTGCAACTCGTAAAAATCCTCATGATTTACATGGGATTAAGTCCAAAGTTATAGTTCTGCGGTAGGTCGCACTCTCACCCAATAAGTAACTTAAAGAAACAGTCGAAATTTCAAAAAGTGTACGCAACAATCTTTCTTATTACCTATGCGAGATTGCCTAAATTAATATGGAGTTTCTGTTTAGTGTAACCGTGTCGGACAAATCGAAACCACGTTCCGTGAAGTGCTAATCCGAAACATATGCGACAGAAAAAATGACTCGAGATAAGGGTCAGTTTCAAGAACACGCCTTGCAGCGAATACATACATCGTACTATAAAAAGAACAACGGATTGACAATGACAAGCGTTTAAGGCAATGGTTTAAGGGCTCCGTTTATTTATTTGTACAAGTATTTCCTTTTAGCGTAGTGGAGACAAAACAAGGAACTTTTAGATAAGTATTGTACGTCTGACAAGGCTAGCCTTGCTATATTATGGTCATAACTTTGGCTCTAAACAGAAAACCAGACAGTTACGATGAAACAGGTATGTATTATATTATAAAACATTATATATATTACACTAGTATTCAATTCTCAAGCAAATAAACGAGTTGGTACATTAAGGCATGCTATCTCGTGAGAGTTAGCCAATAGTTTTTGAACACGACCACATTAATGCCTCGTGCAAGGAGACTTATAAGCCTCGTTTCCTAGACAACTACTACTAGTCAGGTCTGACAAGATACCTCTAGAGACATTTTTAGTGTATATAAAGAGCACAGTTCAATGGATTCACTGATTTTCAGTAAAAGTACAACTACTGTACAACTACTGCTTATAATTCTCCTGCATGATACATTCATGTGGTCGTCACCACCGACGAAATATAATCATACTTGCATTATGATGAGTTTAAAAATAAATAAAAGGTTTGTGTGTCTCAATAAGATACACTGAACCATTTAATTTAATACTGAGGAATATTTTATTTAGCAATGTTTCTACTTAAAAAAAAATTACATGTATTTTTCAATACCAAATTTTAATTAAAGACAAATATTATATGTATGTAATGTCTATGTTATCACAATTGCGATTTAATAAATGGAAACTACCTATACTAATATAAATATAATTTATAATACGTTGATTTTTATCTAGACTTTTACTCCTATTTTCGTATAAGTTGTCTCATAATACCTAAAACAACTTGTTATTTAGCTAATTAGTTGGTCCAATCAATTAAAGGAATTTTCTATGAGTTGGTGGAGTGGAGGAGTTATTTTTACCTTTTTGTGCCGATGTTGTAAAATAACATACGGAACATTTTAGGTTTTTAAAACTAATTTGTCTAATCTCGGACGTAGAAAGTTCATAAACATGGAACTTATTTTTTTTTTGTATACTCAATCAATTGTTCTACACAAGGTCAACATTTCCATAATTTTATTGGTAATGTTGCATGGGACAATAAAGTTACTCGTAAATACCGCATAATTCGCACATTGGCTCATTAAAATTCTACGAGCTTATGTAATGACATAAGCTTGTGGAATTCCTTACGCGCAATTTCTTCATTCTTGCAAGGCTTAAATGATTGAGACCTCGAGAAATATATATTGTTCTCGTGAGAACTTGGCAATATTCGACGAGATTGCATTTCCTAGAACAGGTAGTAGGAAATGAAGAAAAAAAAAATGAAATTTATAACTCCTAGGCAGAGTTGCGCTAAGACTTGAGTTCTTGCAAAACAAAATGTAATAATCTTCGATGAGCGGCTAGGTTTTACGTTATGGGTTAGATATTTTATATGTAAAAACACTATGGAAATTAATTTAAATCGTCTGTGAAATCTTAAACTCCCACCTACTATATAATCCCGTGGATTAACATCATAAAACCTAAGCTTTGCTTTTAAATGATTATGGTTCGAAATCGGAGAATTATAAGCCACGAACCGACACCCAAATAGCTTTATACGTCTTAATATGGCGTTAAATTGGATAATATCCATAGTTTATAGTGGAAGTTCCCCATAAACCACCGTGTGTATCGACAGAACACAAAAACTATCGAATGTGTAATTGAGTCGTATTGCTCGTGACTCACCCGGGGCGGGTACACATCTGCTATGTTACGGACTGGCCGCATAATGGTAAGTAACTGGCTAATTTGAGAGCTTAGGCCAGTTATATATTATAGCATATTAAGAGAGGTAGGGCACAGCGTTCATTCGCTGGAAGAGCCGCCCGACTGGGGAAGTACCTCCACATTACAGAAGACATTCCTTAATAATAACATTAATAATTTAATGTTGTGTTTCTGAGTGTGAATAAGGTCGTCAGCAACACTTGTTTGCTGACTCTTAAAGGCCGGCAACACACCCGCGACTCCTATGGTGTTGCGAGTGTCCATGGGCGGCGGTGATCACTTCCTATCAGGTGACCCACTTGCTCCTTTGTCGACCACTGACAAAAAAAAAGTTATAAAATTAGTTTCATGACGACTAAACGCAATAATTCAGCCCGCTAACTTAGTAATAGTATCGACGAAATAATAATAATCATTATATCCTGGGACATTATTTAAACACAGCCATCTGATCCCAAACTAAGCAGAGATTGTACTATCGTAACCAGAATAACTGATATATTACATAAACTACTTTCATTTTGTAAATACCTACATACTTACATAGATAATTAACCCAGACTGAGGACAAACAGACATGTTCATGCACACAAATATCTGTCCTGGGTGGGAAACGTACCCATGACCTGCGACGTGAAAGGCAAGTATTTACCAATCACGCCAACGGGTCCGTTCGTTAGATTAATGAAGCTACGCTGTTTCTAAGTATGCTTTGTTCAACTGGCCAATAATTTAAAATTATCAGACCAAATAAAACCATCAAATATTTAGAAGTGGCAAAAAATTTTCCAGAAAAGTGTTCAACAAAAGACGCTAGGGAGAATAAAAAAATTAACGCAAAAATATTTGAAGGAAATTACTATCAACGTTCACAAAAGCAAGGCATTGCCAAGTAATCAAGCATCCAATGACTAGTAAAAATTAGAGTCTTAGATAAATAGGTGGTGCAGTGGACATGAAAACGTAGTTTGTGACTTGGTGTTATCAGACACCCACACTTAAATGTATACCATTCATTTTAAAGGTATCTCACACTCAGAATGTTAATCTTAAATCATAAACGAAAATATTCCTACGATTTGCTTACGACTGGTATGTATGAAAAGCATGAACTTCAAAGCAATAGATATTCTGACACCTTATAACTATCTCGTACAGTTCGGTATCGCGGTATGCTGAGGCTGTCGAAATATTTTACACGGTTTAACGGCCTAAAGAGCCAATAGCATGAGGCCCCTCAAAAAGCTTTTTAAAAGCATAATAAGGCCAAGTGGCGTCCGTAGAAGTCCATAGGCTACGGTGATTATTATTATTATTGAGGCCGTATACTTACTTGTTTGTATAAAAATCTTGTCCTAAAAAAATCGCTTCCAGTGCATTACCACAAGGCGACCACACCTATTCCCCGAGGTGCACTGCGCGGTTTAGTTCCGGTACTTGCGGAGTCTTTTGTTTTCGCCCCGCTAACAGCACACCGTATTATTTAGACAAAACCGGGGGACTTTTAATGGACTACACAAAACTAGAAAACGAGGGGACTCAACTACAGGGGACCAAAAAGATTACGTTTCTTATCAACAAAAAAATCTTGGGACAAAAGTGCACGTAATACAAATTGTATTGACTGTTTGAGGGAATATAATATTGAATAAATACGGGGGTGATTTTTTGTTGGTAGTTTAGTTGGTAAATTAATTGTTGTGGAGTTTTGTGATAATTAAACTGCGGTTGTAATCAAAACCAAATATCTAATACCTGTATAGAATAGCAATTCAGTAAAAATATCCGCTGTGTGGTGACGGCGGCGAATATCAGAATATCATCACCCCATGTCATCCCGTGGGGGCGTAGAAGTCGACCCGAGGGAATATCTACCGGAGGACGGGCAGTAGCTTCGTTCTGTGTACCACTATAACCATCTTACTGGGATAGCCAACCCAACCGCCAAGCGTGGTGATTATGGCATATCCCCCCCAGAATGAATCTTAGGGCAGGCTTTTGTCCAGCAGTGGACTTTTTACAGCTGTTATGATGATAATGAAAAAAATGCGCTCGCAAACTTGAAGCAAAGCAAAGCAAAAGTGTGTAGATCACGCATTCAGAGTACGTTACTCTTGGAGCCAGAGCAAGCGGAGCGACCGAGTGTTTGGCAATAACAACAACTGAGACCGACAGCTTAACGTGCCATCGGAAGCACGGAGGCGCTCAGAAATTAAACTACTTTAACGGTCACCCATCTTTGAACTGACCGCCGCTATTTGAAGTGAAAACTTCTTTAGCGTTGTGCACTTTTTTCTTAATTATGTTAGATTTTATTTCATTTCTTAACTAGCTATCCAAAAGACGATATAGAAAGGTTGCTTCCAATGAAAATTGGGACGTCTATAAAAAGCTCCGAAATCGCTGCAGTCGTATGTGTCGAGATGCTAAAAGACGCCACATACATAACTCCATTAATAATCTTAGCACTACAAAAGTATGGCAATTTCTAAAATCACTTGGTGTTGGCAAAAGTGAAAATGGCAGTGTTACAGCTGTCGATCTCAATGCCCTCAATACTCATTTTTCACAGCCACCAGTCGCATTGAGTGCCACCACCAAATCTTCAACTCTTAGATACCTCTCTAACCTTTCAATGCCAGATTGTACTTCTTTCTCTTTTACAGCAGTTACTGAGCGAGATATCAAAAACTCCTTCCGATCTATATCCACCAAAGCTGTAGGAGTTGACGGGCTCCAGCTACAGATGATCTCCCTTATCCTAGAGGAACTTGCTCTTATCATAACTCACCTTATTAACTTCTCCCTGGAGACAAGTTCCTTCCCTTCTATTTGGAAAAAAGCCCTTATCCTACCGCTTCCTAAATCAGCCAATCCTTCTTCCTTATCCCATTACCGACCAATTTCTATCCTTCCTATCCTATCCAAAGTCCTTGAAAGTATTGTGAACCAGCAACTCTCACGGTATCTCTCTTCCAAAGGCCTGCTGAGCCCTTTCCAATCAGGTTTCCGCCCTGGCCATAGTACTGCTACAGCTCTGGTCAAAATAACAGATGACATCCGTTTGGCCATGGAGCGGAAATCACTAACGGTCATGGTGTTACTGGATTTCAGCAGCGCCTTTAATTCAGTTGACTTTGACATCCTTCTCGGTATCCTATCCTCTCTAAATATCTCGTCTTCAGTAATTGTGTGGTTTGAATCTTATCTTCGAGGGCGCTCGCAGTCGGTCCGTCACGACGAGGCTACCTCCGAGTGGTGTAATCTTACTGCAGGTGTTCCTCAAGGTGGCATACTCTCTCCTCTTCTCTTCTCGGTATTTATTAATGCTATTACCAAAATTATCTCTTCTAATTACCATCTTTACGCAGACGACTTGCAGATTTATCGTCACTTTAAAGTGGAGGATTTTAGTTTAGCCATAGCTGCCATCAATAGTGATCTTGGTAACATTAGCGATTGGGCCAAAAGCTTTGGCCTTCTGGTAAACCCATCTAAGTCACAAGCTCTCATTATTGGTGGCCAGTATATGCTTAAGACAATAGTAAATATATGTCCACCTCCAGTAATTTACGATGACGTTCCCATTACTTATTCCAAATGTGCCAAAAACCTTGGGATATTTATTGACTGCACCTTATCATGGTCCGAACACGTTGCAGAAGTAAGCAGGAGAGTATACTGTTCATTTCAGTCCCTAAAACGGCTTCAGAAGTTCTTGCCTTTTCGCACTAAAATTTACCTTGCTCAATCACTTCTACTTCCTCTTCTGGACTATGCCGATGTCTGTTTCCTGGATGCAAATGAAGAACTTCTCAACAAGCTCGAACGTCTACAGAATTTATGTATCCGATTCATTTACGGCCTCCGAAAGTATGACCACGTGTCCGAGTTTCGGTCGCAGTTGAATTGGCTACCTATTCGGAGACGTCGAGATTGTCATATTCTATCATTCCTCTATTCTATCCTTCATAACCCCAATGCTCCCACATATCTCCGTGAACGCTTTGAGTATTTAGTCCCGCGAGAAAAAATCTGTCGTTCAACTACTTCACTTCTACTTCGAATGTCTTCTCACTCCTCAAGCCGGTATGACGGATCATTTACTGTTCAAGCAGTGCGTTTGTGGAATGCCCTTCCACATTCAATTCGCGCTACAACATCTCTTGACGTGTTTAAGAGAAAGACAAAAGAACACTACTTTCAATTAACTAAGCAGGCAGGGAGTTAATATTTATGTGTATATTATATGTTTATTATATATATATATATATATATATGTTATTTAATTAGGTATGTAGTTACGAAAGTAACTTAGTATGTAGTATTAGTAAGCAGGTTTATGTATATATTTATTTACCACTGGTAAATTCTGTTTTGTTATTATTTTTGTATTATTTTTAAGTTTAATTGTTGTGCACTGTTTCTAACCCATCTCATATAAGCTCTCACTCTGACAAAGGTTTGCTGGAAGAGAACTCATAGTTGAGTTAAGCTCGCCTGTGTACATGCTAGCTCTAATGTTTTATATAAATATGTATTTCTGTGTGCAATAAAGAATAAAGAACGAATAAAGAGCTGTGCCCCGCGGTTTGACCCGCGTTATGTTTTATAAATTATTACAGCTCCTTCCCTTATCATAGCGTGATAATAATGTTGACCCGACCTCTTAGAAATATTCATGCAAAATTTTAAGTAAATACATGCAGTACTTTTTGAGTTTAGCCCGGACATAAATACAGAAAAACAGACACACAGACAAAAATTCTAAAAACTATATTTTTGGCTTCAATAGCGATTTTGCATCACGCCCCAAGTATCCTTTTAAAAAAATATTCAATGTACAGTTTTGAGTTTCCTACGATTTTATTATATTTATAGATTAAGGTTAGCTTATTTTTAAATTTATTCACACTATAGGGAGGGAAGCAATTACTATAAGGCTTTACCCTAAGGTGGGAAGTAGCATCTTCCACTCGGTACTCGGATCAAATAAACACTACTTTCCGAGTAAGAGAAATGAAAAAATAGTTTTCACTTCTATCGGCAGTCTACAAAGACTGTACCGTATGTTTTTTTTTGATATTATCCCATTTTAGTTTCAATGTAACACATGAAAGGTCAGGTAAGAAATACCCTTAACCGGTGAGCATGTGTAAGGAATGACACCTAGGTAGTATACGACGCAAAATAGAAATGCAACGAACGTAACACATGGAAATCCGTGGTCTCTGCCTACTGCTCTGGGAAACAGGAGTGAGACTATGTATGTATAACACAATCAATTTACATTTGTCTTGCCTAAATTCTGGCAACATTTAAAAACGGACATCTCTGCATTCTTAATTAATATTTATTGGAAGTATTGTTTCATTCAATTATTTTGTCATATTTTAATTAAGTCATTTTTAGAGACAAACTAGGGCGGGACTGTGCGGGGTCAAAGATGTTTATCGGTAAATATAATTTAATTTACCGTTACCGATTATGTATGATCCAATCTTTACTCCTATATACGAAAGTAAGTAAGTACGTACAAGTAGACATAATAAAAACAGTGACCTTTATAGGGTTTGTTTTGATCTTTAATAAAAGGTAATTATAGCATAAAATGTTTAAAATTTTAATAAATGTTTAATAATTCTAATTAAATTATATTCAAGATAAACTATTATTCACTCACTCGGTACAACTTAACCTAAGGGCCACATTAGGGAAGTTGTTCTTAATTGCAGACTTAATTCTAAATAATTCTATTTACGTTTAAAAATGGAACAAATTGTTTTACGGCCAGCATTGAATTGCCCACATAAATAAATTAACCACAGAATATAAAAATTAACACAAAATGCGAGGATGACATTGTCGTTCGTTCATATTTGTACGTTATCCCATATCGCTCATGCGGGTAGGCAGGGTCGTAATTAACACGATTATCGTACGCCCACTTTGCTATTGTTAAAGTTTTTATGTGATGAAACTAATCGATGCATGAAGATATAAACCATAAACTCAGGGTGTTAATTAAGTCATCGGGTTTTACGGCAAGAAAAATAAGGGCGAAGTTACAAAGGTATGATAAGTCACTCAAAAATGTACGTAATTAATGTTTCGCAAAGATTAATGAGTTCGTGTGATAAATGCGTGCTGAGTAGACGGCTCTATTTCTACAGCATAGACTTTTTTTATCTGTGAGAAAATTGACAATCATAGTTTACTAGATTGTCAAGTAGGGTGCTAGTTGTTAGGAATAAATCTCTTCTCATATACTAGATAATTAAACATAATCTCTTGACAATAACTTGATACGAGCTAGCCTAAATATCATTTCTGTAATAAAATAAATTTTATAAATGTTTTCATACAAGATGTACCTAAATATCTATGTTACTAGAAATAATATCTAATGTATACAACTATATTACTACAAACATGTTCTGACTTTTTACAAGCGCTTTTTTAAAGTCTACGTGAATAAAAACCTTTTTTTTTTTTACATTCTTGGCGATGACGCTATGTTTATATGAACGTGATCAGTATGCAAATAAACACAATTGTTGATGCAGCCCATTACTTTCTGACTGCAGGCAAGGGTTTGCTCTTCATAATGAGAGGACACGGACCACTAGGCCAGAATGGTGGCCTAGTGGTCTGTGTCGTCATCAGGTATAAATATATTTTTGGGGAAATCTCAGGCAAGGTGTTTTAATTCACCGTGTTAAGTAGAAAAGGAAGTTTACATTATTAAAAAAAAAGTAAAACAAAATAATGGATACAAACAAGGCAATTAACTTATTTTATTAACTTAAATTATTTTAATGCAATTGGCAGCCTTATCGCTAAGAGCGATCTCTTCCGAGCAGCAGCTTTAAAAGCATTGAAAGGAATCAAATGAAGGTATTAGAAGGTGTACTAAGTGCAAAGAAAATATCTAAATCGAATACTACGTGCATATACGGAGCAAGAAGAATTAATCTAATTCTTTTAAAATATTTCCAAAGACAAATATAATAAATTCGCCAAAAGTACAAAAAAACTGCCTGATAAATCATTATTTATCGTAAAGTATTAACTAAAATTACTAATTAATATATCTATCTATCTATTATACCCGTGCAACGCTGGCCCGTGGCAATAGTTAGGAATAAATCTCTTCTCATATACTGAATCCAGAACTTCTTCAGTTGTTCTTCATTACTTGAAAATATCAATAACTCATTTGCCCCTATTCTAGAATCTACCCTCCATATCTGCGGTTAAATAGTACTGTACGCTCTACACTGACGAGGTAGTTACCTAGAGGTTTAAATTATTTCCAAAAAGTACCCAACCATAGTTTCAATGCACGAGTGGCGCAGCGTTTATGGCAGTCGCCTCGCCATTTCGTGTACCAGAATTGTTACTTTAGTATTTAGTAACGCCAGATAAAAGGCGTAAATTATATTAACTGACTTACTGTCGCGGCAGACATAGTCCTGCCCTGAAAATAAAACAGAACATTGAATCTGACCGCAGAGCCACCGGTGCGTCAAAATCGGGTTCAATATGTTACTGGTAGACACCTGACACAATTTCAAAGCAAGGTCTTATAATAGAATACAAGATTAGTAGATATAATTTAATATCCTAGGTCATTATTCACACACGACCATCTTGTAGCAGAGCTTGTACTACGGAAACCAGATAACTGATATATTACATATCATCCTATCAGCCAAAAGACGTCCACTGCTGGACAAAGGCCTCCCCCAAGGGCCTCCACAATAGCCGGTCCTGCGATGCCCGCATCCAACGGGTTCCCGCGACCCGCACGAGATCGTCGGTCCAGGGGGCCTGCCCACGCTGCGTCTTCCGGTTTGTGGTCGCAACTCGAGAACCTTTCTGCCCCATCGGCCGTCAGTTCTATGAGCTATGTGCGCTTCCCACTGCTATTTCGGTTTGGCAATTCTTTGGGCTATGTCGGTTACTTTGGTTCGCCTGCGGATCTCAGCATTTCTGATTCGATCTCGCAGGCAAACTCCAAGCATAGCCCTTTCCATTGCTCTTTGGGCGACCTTGAGCCGCCTGATAAGGCCCATAGTGAGCGACCACGTCTCTGTTCCGTAAGTCATCATTGGCAACACACACATATATATTACATATATTACTTATCATTTATAAATACATACTTATATAGATATTTACACCCAGACTCAAGACAAATAGACATATCCACGCACGTAAAATATCTGTCCTGGGTAGGAATAAAACCACGCCAATCGGCCTGTCAGAATATTACTAATGAGATAAAAAAATATTACAGCATACTCCTTTAAATATCCTCTTTCCTTTTTTCTTATTGTCAATGTTATTAAGTTACCTTTAAATTCAGGTTGCAACCATTCATGAATTAAATTTCTATAATAAAGATGCATAAAGTTTCGCTCACATGCCTAAGAAATAAACAGCAACATAAGTCCTCAATAATAATAATAATTCAACGCATTATAATAACACTCCCATACAATTCATACGCTCATAAAAACACTCCGGAAGAAAGAGTACAATACTACATAATATTATACCGAACATTCCAGCAGACGCCGATTCTGTAGCCCAAGAGTCACTTAATAAAATTTAAGCGTTGAACAGTTTAGCCGAGTCCAACATAAAGAACTCGATAGACCGGAGACGCAACAATGACGGCGACCATCCCAGGACATTCGGACAAAGTTTATTTTACTGTTCCCACTAAAATGTGCAGTAAAAGCCCGCCCACGCGATGTAACACCCATGATATTCCTACTGACCTCTGCCCTTGTTTATGGAATATCCCGGACGCATAATCCCAAGGAAACTTTATTGTTGCCCGATAATTTAATACCAATTTCGAGGGTAGGAATAAAAAAGCTGATGCTTTTCAAATGTAGAAGAGTAAATAACGTTGCTTTTAATGATCTCTTGACTTTATGGACGTTCTTCGTATCTATGGCCATTAATATTGCGGATTTATTCCTCGTAAGAAATTTAAAACTTTGAACCGCTTGTGTATTATGTATAAACATAATACACAAGCGATTGAACAACTTAACAAAAAATACTTTTAACTATTTATTAGACTTTGGCTGCAATGCAGTGGTTACACGCTGGCCTCTCTCCAGTTTCTAGATTGTGTGGAAAATTACACAAGCATCTTGTGACTGAACATTCATATTGCGAAGCATACTGTACACGCCATTTTTATCGGATAAAACTGAGAAACAAATAACATAGTTCCTTTTTTAAAATATTTTATGCTGGCAACAATACAAGAGTTAATAAACCGGCAAAATCACAAGCTGCATTCAAGATAGGAGATAGCAAAAATACATTTTATTGAAGAACAAGTCACGTCGATTATCATAACAATAATTTATTACTTACTTGTTTACGTCAATTACTTGATACATCTGTCGCATTAGTCATCACGACATGCCCTTGGTAGGTAAGTCAAGTATGATATGGGTGCATCTTCTGCCCTATTTTATTGGGCCGAGTCGTTAAACTTGTTTAGTTTTATTGAGCTTACAGCGTTTATCATATTAAGACAACCGAGTTATACTATCTTGCATTCCGAGGGGTGTTTTGATAAACCGTTCAATTTACTAGAAAGGATGATACTTGTTAAATGGATATTGTTTCCTTTAGATAATGATAGTAGGCGGGAGTAATGCGGTGTAGATTGAAAGTTAAGTAATTCTTGCTTTCGCTTATTATAGCCGAGGTTAGAGAAAGGCATTGACTGGATAGGTATAAAATATTCTGTTTAGCGTGAACTTGATGTTATCAGCAACGCTGGAAGGGATTTGATTTGAATCAATGCCTAATTGTGGTGGTGAATAGTGGTTTTGGATAGGAATAACTTACTATGAAATAGCGAAGCAATACCTTATTTGGTTAGTGATTTGCTCAGATTGTTGAATCGCTGGATATCCTTATCTAAATCGCTGAACCCATAATAATTGTAGTATTAACTATACTTATTTACTCGAACAGTTATAAATTTTGTTCCAACTCTGCACACGCAACAGCAACGAACTATCGCTATTGTTGCGAGTGCAGAGTGAGCTTAAGATACAATTTTTAACCTCAAAAACAAGGATGGGCACATTCCAAAATACTTTATATTAATATTATAATAATGTTTTGTTATTTATTAATATAATAAATTCCTGAAATAAATGTTAGTTGACGTGTAGAGTTCGAATCCGTAATTTCGTTTCGTGACCAAAATGATCTAAGTAAAAATCTAAATTTTACAGTTTTTACGTTGATAGTGAGTATAGCGTACATAGTGAGTGACTGATACAAACATTTTCAACTCAGTGCACTGAAAATATACAACTGCTTTAAAATCATTTATTTCCCACACTTGATGTCATATTTGATGTTATATTTGTTCTTCTTTTTCATGTCTATGCCAAGTCCAATATAAGAGATTACTAAAACGAAGTTTTATAAGTCTTTCATTATTTATTTCAGTTTATATTAGCCTCTTTTATGTCCTTGCACAAGCTTCACATTAACTGTTATTGTTATTTTAACATCTTCGCTAGACGCGAGTGTTTTGAACAGCAGCTGTTTAGGTGATAAGATCTAAAGACCCACATAGACAACTCCCATACTCCATAGAATCAGGAATAAACTGATATTTACCTGTAGAAATGAAGGTGCATCGCCAGCAGTTCTGTACATGCTTACCACGAGTAAAGCAGGGTATTTGTGCGTTACAAAATTAAGAGGAAAGAACTAGTATTGGAAACAAATATGTATTCTCCATTTGTATTATTTCGAACCCATAAATAGAACTCATGTGCGTACCTACTATATCTACGTAAACAGCGGTGAATTTTATAGGCCTACCTCTAAAATGAAGGTGCTTATGATCTGAGCGGTGTGATGTACTTTCTGAACGCGTGTGATAAGATGGCTATACTGCGAGCGTATGCGCAAATTAATAAAAAAAGATAATTTTATTTTTATATAGAAGAAAAAGTTAGATATTTAAATTTGTCCAGATGAGTCTTTGGGAAGGCTTGTCCAGCTGTGGACTTATTTCTGCTGTAATGATGATGCTTTTGGGGAATTTAAATAGAAGTGATCATATATCATGTTTTTAACGAGAGTCGAGAAACATTAAAATCGTAAGAGCCTCGTAATTTTTTATCAAAATAATTTCAAGATGAGAAAATATTTTCTTTTTTGGGCTGGAACTCAAAATTCGTCGGCAAAAATTAAACTAAGTACTCTTATAGTAAGTAGGTACTACGCTTATAGTCAAGGTACATAGATATAAAAAGAATCTCGATTCTGGTTTGTGCTAAAATAAATATCATAAGATGTAATAATACACCCAATAAATATTCTGTGTAACCACTTAATTACTCGATCCACATCAGCAATCAGAAGTTTACTATATTGAACGGTAAAAACTTGCGGCACACGTTATTACTTTCACTAGAGTATATTACTAAATTATTTCTTTTAAATAAATATGTCTATTATAACACAGCATATTATAAACAAATCAATTCCTACCATTCAAGAGCAAGTAATTTCTCGATCAAAGTCCACTCAGCTAAATGCTCAGTCCTGTCAAACGATCAGCTAATTGATAACGGACGTCAGCATGCACGTGACATAAAATCAATATGGCTGTGATGGATGGTCCTGAATTTTAATTAAACTCACATCAACCTGTTAGCTGACAAAATGAGCTTATAATGGAGGAGAGTATGCCGTATGTTACATAGTTAGGTAGGTTGCTGGCTGGTTTAAATATTTAATAGTAGCTTTCGCAAATGTCGTTGTTCCGCGTAGGCGCGCGGTCTAGATGGGTGATCTCCTAAGTGGTATCATTTCTGAGCGTCTCCATGGTACGAAGGGAACTGTTAGTCTCCGATGTGACTACATCCATACTACAACCGTCGTTAAGCTATGTTCTGGCTAAATAGACAACTATGAAACAATACAGCTTACATGAGAAACACCACCGTGGAAATATATATTTATTTTATAAGAGAAATGCGGTGCAATTATTGGCATGTCTTTTTTATTAGAGAAAATAGAGATATTAAAGAGCAGTAGAATATTTGACGATAATATTAAAATGTCACCAGAGATTCAAGAAGCATTGCAATAGGTACGCACATCAACAGAATCTAGGGATACCTCAATCCTAAATTATATACGACTTTATAATTTAAAATATTTTTAGTTTCCATAAAATGTTTGTATACAGAATTGAAACCTCTTTTATACTTTTACAAAATGTAAAAATGTAACTAAAAGCAACAGAGAAACAAAATTCGATGTATGTACAATAAATACTACTTATTAATGAATAAAAAAGGGATTAGATTGTTTTTCTTTTTTAACTTGCCGTGTGAGCTTTAAGTCATATCACGTCGTCATTTGAGTCGAGATGAAATGTTACGAGAGCGTAGGCAAGTGAGAAAATGGTACTCTTTAACTCGTCGCTGTTGAGGCCCAACACACCAGTCAAAGCGTGATGTCAAGGTTGTGGTCGCCTATCGCGCTATCATAGTGGGGATGTGGTTGAACGGCACACGGATAGATATCTCAGGCCTCAGAGACAGGATCGATAACTCCAAATAACCGCCAGAAGACAACTCAACGTCACAATAATGCAACCAGGAGGACCACCAGCTGCTGGTAAGCGACCAAACCGTGCGAATGTTGTCAAATTATTCTCATTTGGATTTTATTATTGGTAACCACTTATGAGCTATTCTGAAAATTCATAAATTTACTGTAGTTCGTGTCCACTATTTTATTATTAACTTCACCACATTGCTCAAATCTAATTGTGCAATCCTAAAAAAACAAAACACAGCGTTGCAATAAGCAAAATATGGTCAGCCGTTTAGCTTGGAGTATGTATGGATAGTATTAGAAAGTCTCACATATGTTACGGAAGTATAGCTCAGTATGGTTATTAAAACAAACTTAATGAAGAGATCGCTTTTAGTGATAAGGCCGCCAATTGCAAAATAATGTTCTACGCATATTGTACTGTTTATATTCCTTATGCAATAAAGTGTACTTCTTCTTCTTAATGCAAAAAAATTAGGTTGCTAGCGATGATTTACGGAACAGAGACAAAGTCTCGGAAGCAATGGAACTTTCCATTGCTTTTTGGGTAACCTTGAGCCGTCTCATAAGGCTATGCTTGGAGTTTCTCTGCGAGATCGAATCAGAAATGCTGAGATCCGCAGGCGAACCAAAGTAACCGACAGTGGCAGTGGGTAGGGCACATAGCTCATAGAGCCGACAGCCGCTGGGGCAAAAAGGTTCTAGAGAGCCGACTACGAACCGGAAGACGCAGCGTGGGCAGGCCCCCTACAAGATGGACCGATAATCTTGTGAGGGTTGTTGGAAGTCGCTGGATGCAGATAGCTTAAGACCGGCAATTGTGGAGAGATCTTTGCGGGAGGCCTTTGTCCAGCACTGGGTGTCTTTCGGCTGATATGATGATGATGATGAAATACCAAAAAATATCTTTGAGTTATTAAAATATTAATAATTTGATTACTAACTGTCCTCCTCCTGACAATAAACAAAGAACCTGGGTTCTAATCGCAGCTCAAACCAATCGCATCCGATTTTAAATCCAAACTATCTAGGGAGACACGCAAACACATACAAAAATTCATTAAACTTTGCTTCTGCCGTTTAGAAGGATTACAGTCACAACTGTCATATATGTTCGGTCCAGCCGTTTAGACGTGAAGAAGTAACACACATACACTCAAAAACTTTCGCCTTTATAATACTATTGTAATAATAATAATAATATATTTATTTCAGACAAAGTCCATAGTGTGTTAGTAAACAATTTCCTTAAAAAATATTGTTAGTAAACATAATTAACTAGCTCACATTAAACATAAACATGTAGCTGCATCCATCTCCTCATCATAGGGGACTCCCACCTATCTACAAACACTCTTAGGATAGTGTTGGTGCTGCCACGGATACGTGCCATCAAGGAAGCGCACCTTTTTCGAATGATAGCTGCAAACCCGTCAACAAGGAAAGCTCTTTAGGCCGAGACGAACATGAGCATTATTAATGTCAGTCAAAAAACCTAGTATCCAATGAGAAAATGAATATCTTAACCGCAAATTTAATTTATTCAACTTAGCAAAATTATTTCTCTCACATATTTCAATGTTTTAATAAACAATGAATAGCAAAATTTCTTCTTGGGGCGGATCCAGCTTACTAAACATCATAAAAATCTCTTAGCCTGCTGATCTTGAGTTATACGTGGTGTAACTAACTCGACTGTTATTATATTTTGTAGATTTAGATAGTATATATTATTAATATAACTGATGCGAGGAGCTAACGTAATTAAAGATATGGGTAACTCACGTAATTATAATGATGATGACTTCCTGAAGAAGTTGATACTGTTGGCCGAATCCAACATGAACCTATTTATCTTGTTTGTTATTGATTTGTTAACTAATAAGTGCAATTTATGACAAATAATAAAATGTTATCAGTACATCAGTATAATTTATATTAATAATATACTTATTATTAATATAAATTATACTATATATATACATATATATATATATATATATATATATATATATATATATATATATATATATATATATATATATATATATATAATAAAATATAAATAATATATAATCAGTATAATTATTATTATTATATATATAATAATAATTATACTGATGTACTGGTAAATTTTTAATATAAAGCAAAATATGTAAAATACTTTGAATTTCATTAGTAATTAAAAGATTCAACATTTTTCGAGATACTCGAGACATTTGAGGAACCTAGGTTGAGAGATTCTCGAGCCGCGAGAAATAAAATAAGTCCAGAAACCAGAAACCCTTCGCGTATTTAACGGGTAGTATACATGACTTAACACTATATACGTGACTTACATAAATGATGAAACCACGTGTATATAGGTTATTCGCCTGGCTACTACCAGTTTCGGGTTTGATTCCCGTGTAGGGCAACTATTTGTGTGTGTGGTATGATATATATTATGCTTGTTCTGAGTCCTGTTTGCGACGGTGAATTGTATTTGTGTCAAATCCCCGCAAGATGGGATTTAAGTCTCTGAATCTGTCGTGGTCTTTAAAAATATAAGTATCTACCTTGTAGATGTACCTATAAGGCAAGCATCAGTGGCAACGATTACCGTTTACAATCTAGTGGCCGACTGCTGATTTGCCGACCTAATATAAGATAAAATGTTCCATGAACATGTCTGTTTGTCCTGAGTCTGGGTGTAAATCTATACATATAATAAAATCGTAGGAAAGTCAAAACTGTACATTGAATATTTTTTTAAAAGGATACTTGGGGCGTGATCTACAATCGACATCGGAGCCAAAAATATAGTTTTTAGAATTTTTGTCTGTGTGTCTGTTTGTCTGTTTGTCTATATGTATGTCCGGGCTAAACTCAAAAAGTACTGCATGGATTTAGTTCAAATTTTGCATGAATATTACTCAGAGGTCGGGTCAACATATAAGCTATATATTATCACGCTATCACCTACGGGGGAGGAGCTGTGATAATTTATAAAGATCAACGCGGGTAAAACCGCGGGGCACAGCTAGTATCTATATAAATATGTATTTACAAAAGAAAAGTATCTATATTTAGAACTTATATTGGATATCTGGTTTCCATAGAAAAAGCTCTGCTGACATTGGGATCAGATGGCCGTGTTTGAATAATGTCCCGAGACATTATATGTCTTTACCCCTCATAGACATAAATTGAAAAATGTATTGGCCAATGACGTCACATCGGTGTTATCTTTTATGGACTTGTCTGTAGACGCCTGTAATATCGTCGGACGTTAAGGCTTTAAAAGCTATCATAATGTGCTCACATTGACAGCCTAGTACCATCGCACTATACCACTATGTAATAAATAGACTTCTACCATCCACGTTACGTCGGTGGATACAATATGACCTCGACATCATCTTTATTATGTAGGTAATAAGAGCGGTTAATGCAGTTTTAGTCTATCTTCTGACGCATGATGTGGTGAACAAGATTTAACCACAGGGCGTCGTACAGACGCCAGCACATCCAGCTACCACAATCTGTCAAATTTCGTATATCGATTTTCAACTTTATCACAATAGAATAAAGTTCACTTTCGATTGGGGAAATTTGACAGTTCGGGGTAGCTTGATGTACTGGCGACTGTACAAACGATTCTGATATATCACCGAGTTTTTGCGGATTTAAAATAAGAACGTGACTAAAACCGGTCAGGTGCATTATAATTATTATTTTAAATCTAATTGATTTAAAATAATAAAGGAGTACCTGAACGAATTGCGGTTACGATGGCTAATCTCTACGGAGACTAGCCAACTGCTCAAGACATATTATAGTGCAGGAGTGTTCGCAAAAATTTAGGTGCACTCTTTATTCCCTCACTCTCATACTTACTACTTATCGTATGGATAGTGGTTACTCTAGTGTCAGAGTTGTTCAAACCGCCCATTAGGCCTCTGACATGATTTGACGTCTGTGGCCTAATGGTCACTACCGGTACCGACAGGTTAACGTGCCCTCCGAAAGAAAAATTAGAAAAAAGAAAATTCCCAGTAACGCTTTTTGGCTCAACCAGGGATTTGCGCCCAGGACCTCATAATTTATGATTGAAGACACAAGACACCATCGTTAGCTAGACCAACGAATCAGTAAAGATGTAAAATACCGACTAATTAGATGAACTTTTGAAACGACTTAAAAAGAAGGAGGTTGTTTATCTGTTGGAATGCGAGTTACGGGATTTATCCGTTGTTTGTGAACGGATTTTGATAATACTTATTTAAATGGATAGGGAACGTTTTCGCAATGATCTTATATAATATTTTTTCAATGGTTTTGGGTAAAAACAAACTCGACATCGGTTTTTTATGAAGTAATTATAATAGTAATAGTGTTAACTCTGTAGAGCCTACGTAAGTACTTACCTATCAAACATGTACACTTTTCTTTTACTTACAAGAGAGGCATTTCTGGTTCCAAAGTTTGCATGCAAAGATGGAATGGAATGATGGACATTCCATTCCAACTTCACATTCAAACGTATACCAAATTTCGTTCTAAAGGATGAATCCCTGGATTACTCTATGTAGGCAGAAATTATTAACTTTTAGGCAAAGTGGCATACGGCTACGGACCACGGCTATCCTCTTAACATCACTAATATAGTGCTGTATTAAATATATAATGATTGCGGTTTAAAACAAAAACCGACTTTTTTTGTTCTAGACAAACTATTGGGACAACATCTTACGGATCCATGTCGAATGAAAACCTTATCGACTACAAAGTGAGCGCCATATTTAAATTTTAAGTGACGTCACAAATGCCTTTAAGTAGCGCTTCATAAAGACGCGTTCAACGATACCTAGACATCTGAGCATGCAACAAAATCATGCGCAAATGAGGGTACTTATCCTCATTTTCGATTCGCCGACGCCACGTAAAAATCAGTTATTAAACGCAGAAAAAGCAGTGACATAGGTACACACAAAAATACATAGTGGAATTGATTAAGTTCTGGTTTTGGAGGAGAATACAAAACCTTAATTTTGTGGCTTTTATTAAAATAAATTTTTTTCGTCACTCATATTCGTGGAGCGCAAGGCAGTGTCGGTACTAGGAACTCCTCTTAACAATAACAAAAACAAAACTTTAACGATCTGCCAGACCTTTTACATCGAACCATTAATTAAAGACAGTTAAGTATTCATTAAGCTGACAATAATACACGCTGCATACAAAGTCGTAGTATTGGGCCTCAACGCGGGCGGACAGAGGCGCCCCCTGCCGGTCAAATGAATAACCGTGAAATTACTCGTAAAAGATGCATTAGTACGGCAGTTAATAAAGTCGATGAACCATGTGGACTACTCATAAACTACAAAAAGTATTAAGACATCAGAGGCGACGAGCTTATATAGAAATATTCTTCTAGTCTTGATTTTAATTAAATAGCTAAGCACATTATGAAGTACGTACTAAAACCCATATTAGTTATACCTACCTATGTACAGCAGACGCCAGTCAGCCTACGAGTATGTCAACGAATTGCGGACAAAATTGATAGACGTGAAGATCAGAGAAGCCGGATTCAGAGCTAGTGAACGAATTAAAACACGTTACGATCGCAAAGCTAATGATGAAAAGCTAGTTTTCATCATTAGCTGGTTGCAATATGGCAAACATATTTTATAGATTTTCAACTTTATCACATAAACATAAGGTTCACTTTCAATTGGGGAAATTTGACAGATTGGGGTAGCTTTATGTGCTGGCGTCTGTACGTCATTAACTTACGCATTAAGATTTAACATTTAACATTAAGATCTTCACGTATTAACGTAGAGCGTAAAAA
The DNA here is from genome assembly GCA_951640165.1 of Pseudoips prasinana. Classification (NCBI taxonomy): domain Eukaryota; kingdom Metazoa; phylum Arthropoda; class Insecta; order Lepidoptera; family Nolidae; genus Pseudoips; species Pseudoips prasinana. The sequence goes on from OX621245.1 coordinate 20,954,729, forward strand.
CGTTCCTAATAATTACTCTCTCTTGCATCTCCACGTCAGTAATCGTACCCTGTGCGTACCCTGGACTAAAATGAATGAGACTATAATCTGAGTGACCGACATCAGAGGGCACCTATCGTACAGGGTATGATAGGTGCCCTCTGGCATCTCCACGTCAGTAATCGTACCTACTCTGTGTGTGCAATGAATGAGACTCTTATCTAAGGGACCCATACCAGAGAGCACCTATCGCACATAATAAGTGCCCTCTGGTATGGGTCATTTAGTTTATAGTCTTAGTTAGATGTTTTGAACCCCCGCTTGCCTCTTCCGTGAATCAGTGAGAGCCTCCTAGGTTCACTGAAAACCTCATATCAAAACAAATTTAAAAAAACCGGCCAAGTTCGAGTCGGACTCGCCCATGAAGGGTTCCGTAGCAGCAAGTATTTTAGTTGATTAAATGAAAGGTAAATTGCGGTTTACGATTTATGACGTATTAAAAAAAAATACTGACTAGATATCGTTCAAACCAATTTTCGTTGTTAGTTTACATGGTAATGTACATCATATTTTTTTCAGTTTTATCATTCTCTTATTTAAGAAGTTACAGGGGGGGACCACTAATTTTTCCACTTTGGAAGTGTCTCTCGCGCAAACTATTCAGTTTAGAAAAAAATGATATTAGGAACCTCAATATCAATTTGTAGACCTATCCATAGATACCCCACATGTATAGGTACGATGAAAAAAAAATTTTTGAGTTTCAGTTCTATGTATGGGGAACCCCTAAAATTATTATTTTTCTATTTTTGTGTAAAAATCTTTATGCGGTTCACAGAATACATCTACTTACCAAGTTTCAACAGTACAGCTCTTATAGTTTCGGAAAAAAATGGCTGTGACACCGCGATAGTCAAAGAAAACAGTATAGACACCGCGATAGTCAAAGAAAACAGTCAACATGACTTTGACTTTTGATCGACTTTGGCGTGGTTTTTTCGGTTTCGGTTCAGTTGGAAGGCGCCACTCCGAAGCTTGTTGACTAGTTTGCATGTCAAACTCGTAAACCCACGTCTCGTCACCAGTAACAATGCGTTTCATGAATGTTGGGTCGGAATTGACTCGTTCTACCATGTCCTCAGCTACTTTCATGCGATTGAGTTTTTGGAGAAAATTCAGGTCTTTTGGGACTAGCCGAGCGGCAACATGTTTCATACCCAAATGATTAGTTACAATGGTACGAATCGACTCGTGAGATACAGAAAGTTCGGCGGCTATCTCTCTCAGAGTTGAATGAGGATTTTCAGTCACTATTTCCTTCACTTTTGCGATGTTAACTTCAGTTGCAGACGTCAGAGCGAGGCAAATCTTTCATCACATCTCGACCGCTTTTGAACGCTTTGACCCACTCATAAGCACGAGTTTTTGATAAAGTCGATTCACCGTAAGCCTTCTGTAACATTTTCAGTGACTCCGAACACGAAATTCCATTAGCGATGCAAAAATTAAGTCAAACTCTTTGTTCGATATTTTTGTCCATTATGAAATTCGCAATACACACTATAATGATATTACTAAAACCAGCACTGTATTTAATATAAATAACAGATGCAACTCAAACTCCGCGCCAAAATGGAAAACAGTTGTGCCAATCTAACAACAACAAAAAAAACAAAAATTTGAATTTGGAACCATAAACAAATCATCCATACCTGATACTTTTTGACTGAATGTACCTTGTAGTTAAATTAATGTATAACTTCCATATATAATTATTGTATAAAAAACCTATCCCATTTCAAAAAATTCAGTGGGACGATCTTGAATTTGATCTTTTTCTCTTTCGATTGAAATATGAAATCTAAATCTGTTTACAAATAACGGAGAAATCCCGTAACATTATGCAAAAAAATATATATTGTTATAACTAAGTTCTTCCTATTCTTCTTGAACTTACTTCAACTTTAGAAAAAAAATGTTGTACGACTTACAAGATTTTTTATATATCGCCTTACCGGATACACGAACGGAATATTTTATCCGACGCCACTGCAACAGTCCCGTCTTCGCCCCCACAGACATATAAAAGTCTAAATTAAGATTATTAATGGCAGCCAGTTTAATAATGTCATTAATGTTTTTATGAATCGAGATCTTAGATGTGTGTGCCTCGGAGTATAGTAAGAATAAAAATACTTAATATTATTGTTATTTAATTAATTAAATTATAAACGAGTATAAAACTCAGATCATTACTATACAGGATGTACGAAACAGGGTAACGAAAACCGATACAAGGGATTTATCATTGATTCTGGTGTTCCTCGTGGCGAAATCTTATGGGATAAGTAATTTAATTTAGCTGAATACAAAATTCTGTCAAACTAAATTTTATTTACACACTAATTAAACTATATTTATTTTCGGTTTTTACTATATGAGTATGAAAAGAACAGGTTATTTTTATTGTCAATTAAGTTTACTGAAACTGAACTAAAAACAATATTACCTACCGTATAAAACTTCTGCCTAATCAAAACAAAATCAAAATCATTTATTATTTCATTGCATTTTGGGTATTACAAGATCACAGGTAATAAAATAAGTTTCACCAAAAGCTGCCTAACAAGGCGTTTGAAACATACAATCGTAACATAACACAATACCAAAATAAACCACTATAGAATCTAAAAAAAACAGTCTACATTTAATACATGCTTAATAATTACATATGTCAATATTTTTTTGTTTTCCAAACGTCATTAAAAAGTTTAGAGAAAATGTCAAAAGTTGTTGTATTTAAATGTCAATAAATAAATTAAAATACATAAAATTTTCGCTCAAATTAAATTATTGTCATTTAGGAAATCCTTAATGGTATAATAACATTTCTTAGTCAAGATATTTTTCATTTGTTTTTTAAATATGTCAGTACTGCTTGTTTTGATACAAATCGGAATTTTGTTGTAAATTTTAGGAGCCATAACAACATAAGAAGCTTTTATTCATCAGGCTTGTTTTAGCATAATGTACACACAACCTATCCTTAATATTGTTTCGTCTGGTACGCTTTACAACATCAGATATGCGCTCAAATAATTGCGGATTGCCGTGCACAAACAATGCCACCTCCAAGATATAAAGAGATGGGAGTGTTAAAATATTATATTTCATAAAATATGGTACACAGGTATCTATTGATTTCAAACCAAACATTGCTCGAACACAACGTTTCTGAGCTTTAAATATAATATTATTATTGGTTGAGTTTCCCCAAAAGATTATTCCATACCGAAGTACTGAGGCTACTAAACCATGGTATGCAGTCAGGAGAGCATCAACATTTACTATTGGAGCTAATTTGTAAAGGGCATGTGCAGAACTACTAACCCTTTTACATAGTTCCGATATGTGTGCTTTCCAGTTTACCTGTTTATCAATGGTAACACCCAGGAATCTGACTGTGTCCACTTCAGGTATGGTGTCATTATTAAAGCTAATCTTAATATTGTGTGGCTGAGGTCTTTGACTAAAGTGCATTATTTGAGTTTTTAGCAGATTTATTTTTAAATTGTTATTTTCAAGCCAGCGAACAATTAATGCCAAACAATCATTCATATCATCTTGATATGTTTCAGCGGTTCTACATCGAATAGAAACTGTACTGTCGTCGGCAAAGAGGGACATATGATGATTTGTATATTTTGGTAAATCGTTTATATATAAGATGAACAAAAGGGGACCCATACACTACCTTGTGGAACACCGTATTTGATATGCCGTAATTGTGATTGAAAAGATTCTTCGTATTTAGTTTTTATATTTATTCTAGATACGCTAGTTGTTTGTAACCTGTCAGAGAGATATGACTTAATGAGTTCTAGCACGTTACCACGAATTCCATAGCACTCCAATTTCTTTAGTAGTATGCTATGATCCACATAATCGAAGGCTTGGGTCATATCACAATAAATGGCGCATACGGGAGACCTTTTATCGACATTAGTAAGGATAGTTTTATAGAAATCATAGATTGCTAGGTTAGTGTTTTTATTTTTTCTGAAACCTTTTTGTTCTTGGCATAGTAGTTTATTCAGCTCTAAATATGAATAAATTTTGTCATGGATATATTTTTCAATTTTTTTTGAAAATATAGTTATGATTGTTATTGGTCTGTAGAATTCCATAAGCTCTTTGTATTCTTTTTTGAACTAAGGCCTTACTATTGATAATTTTAATTTATCTGGAAATATACCATTACAAATACATACATTTAATATATAACTTAAATGTCGAGATATGTATATATTAGCAATTTTTATTATTTTAGTGCATATGTCATCAAATCTTACACTATTGGTATTCTTTAGTCCGTATAATTCTATGTATATCATAATAATTATGGTATGGATGGTGCCATAGAAATGGATTCAAGTTTGTTCATTATCTGAGATGTTACATTAATACCAGAGTTCAAAATGGGATTTATTTTGTCTATAAAATTATTATTAAATGCCTAAGAGTCAGAAGTTACTAGAATATCTATCTTGGAGCAAGTAACACACTACCATCTGATCCCATACTAGGCAGAGCCAGTACTATAGCAACCAGACAACTGATAAACGTTCTTGTATATTTCAATATACATACATAGATAAAAAAACACCCAAGCACAGATCAAATAATATCACCACTGAAAGATTTGTCCTGGGTGGGGGTCGGACCTCCGACCTCTGGCTTAACAGTCAAGGTCACTAATCATTAGACCAACAGGCTAGAAACAGAGCTAGGTAGGTATGATATGACAAAGGCTCAACAGACCTTTGGATTAAACTAGTTTACAGATAAAAAAAACTACATAGAAGCTATAATACCACATACAGATAGCGATATGTACACACAAACATAACACATACATAACATAAGAGACATAAGAACCTGTGTAATTATTGCGTATTATAAAAATATTCTGGGACATTATTCACATCACGCCACCGCCACCTGATCCCAAACTAAGCAGAACTTCTACTATGGAAACCATATAACTGATATAGATAGATAGATAGATAGATAACTCTTTATTGCACACCAAAGACATAACTTAGAGTAAAAAAGATTACATTAAAATGGAAATAGTACAAGTGGCGGCCTTATCGCTAAAAGCGATCTCTTCCAGGCAACCGATGAATGGACCAGAACTGTTAGTGAATAGAAAGACGGGGGTAGTAGGTGGTGTACAGAACAAAAGATGGCTGAATATACCGAAGGTACATTCAATGGCAGAAAATTCAATTGAATATTACATAGTTACTAAAATAATATTAATAAATAGGTATATATATATATATGAATAAATACAAATAATGGCATTCCGATTAGCTCATTCAGCGTGTTGTCAGATAATGTTCTTTTAAGAGCTTTTTAAACACATCAAGTGACTGGGCCCGTGTTACCGACACAGGCAATGCATTCCACAGACGAGCAGCTTGCACGGTAAAGGATTTATCATAAAATGAAGTGGAATGCATTGGTATTTTAAGACGTAAGTTTTCTGATGATCTCAGACTTCGTTCATGCGTCTCCTTTAAAAACTCGAAGCGTTCTTTAAGATAATTTGGTGTATTGGGATTTAATAAAATATTATACAGGAGAGAAAGAATGTGTGTATTCCGGCGAAGGCGTATAGGAAGCCACTTGAGTTTTGTACGAAATTCAGAGACATGATCATATTTCCGTAATCCAAATATGAAACGTATACAGAAATTTTGGAGCTGCTCAAGTTTATCAAGTTGATCCTCCGTGATATCGAGATAACTGGCATCAGCATAGTCAAGGATTGGAAGGAGAAGAGATTGGGCAAGTGCAGTTTTGGTGGCAATCGGCAGAAAGTTTCGAAGACGTCTTAGAGCGCCAGCAGACGCAAATAGTTTCCTGCTAGTTTCTTTAAGTTGTGGAGTCCAAGATAAAGTCGAATCTATGTAGATTCCCAGGTTCTTTACTTGATTACTAAAAGGTATGCTAGTACCATCAAACATAACTTTTGGAATTTGTGACCAGTTAATCGTTGATAGTTTTCTTGAACTGCCCACAACAATTACTTGGGTTTTAATAGGGTTCACCATTAGCCTGTATTTTTTACTCCAACAAGCTATCCGACCAAGATCTTTGTTAATACTATCTATAGCTTCAGATAACATCTCGACTGGTGCCTGAGTATATATTTGGAGATCATCTGCATAAAGGTGGTAAGAGGAAAGTAGTTGATCAGAGATAGTATTAATAAATATAGCGAAGAGTAGAGGAGATAGCACGCCACCCTGTGGCACACCGGCACTAGAGTTACACCATGAAGAGTAAGTCTCAATGCGAACCCGTTGTCGGCGACCAAACAGGTAACTACGAATCCAATCAATAGCCGTCAGAGATATGTTAATCGAGCGTAATATGGCCAGCAAGACATCATAATCGACAGTATTAAAAGCATTGCTAAAATCTAGCAGTGCCAGAGCCGTCAGATTACCTGCCTCCATACCAGACCTAATGTCATCCGTAATTTGGAGGAGAGCTGTAGTGGTACTGTGACCAGGGCGAAAACCGGATTGAAAGGGATTAAGAAGGTTATGTTTACGAAGGAAAGAGCTGAGTTGATGATGGATGAGACGTTCAAGGACTTTGGAAAGGAAAGGTAAAATAGAAATAGGTCGATACTCGGAGAAAGCTGTAGGATTCGATTTCTTTGGTAATGGAATAACTTGTGCGTCTTTCCAAGAAGATGGAAAAACACCGGAAGTTATGGAAAAGTTAAGGATATGGGAAATTACTGGAAGGATTTCATAAAGGATTGGGACGATCATGTTACGGCTGACATAGTCACATCCAATAGCGTTGGAGGTGATGGATGTTATGCTCTTTTTAATATCACAATCGGAAAATTGATTAAAAAGAAATGCTGGAAATTGAGGCGAAGGAATCGAAGAGAGATAATTCAGAGTATGCGCTTTAATTGTCTTATCAAATTGAGACGTTGTGAAATCGAATGTTCGAATGTTGATTAAGCGAGTTGATGTTTAAATCTTTAGGAATTGCGCCTTGACGTGATTTTCCAACCCCCATTTGATTAAGAAACTTCCATACTTTAACTGGATCTCCATTTTCTATTATATATATAGTATTTTTATATTATATATTTTATTATAGTATTATTGATATACTACATATAGTATTTTTTTTTTGTTAATACATACTTATATAAATAATAAAAGTTTGATGAGTACTTTTACTTGTTTCGATCGGATGTATTATAAAATAATCACATTTAAATTAGAAGTTTTTTTTTGTTTATTAGGTTAACCAACAATTACTTACACATTAAATTTGAATTTGGTATATCTTAACTTACACAATACGTTTTCTTGTATAGCAAGCAGTTACATTGTATAAAGATTAGCGTGTTTAAATAGTTTTAAAGTATTCGTTGTTTAGACAATACAAAGTAAATTGCGTCCCATGCAAACGTGACAAAGAATTTTCAAGCTGATCTATGTTTATAAGGAAGAAGGTAAGTGAATTGTAGTTTTTACTCTTAATATAATTTTTGGATACTAAAATTTATTGGCAAGTTAATTTGGCACTGTTCGGTTTAGAATTTAGGGTATACTGAACCCCTGGTAACAATTTTCGTTATCCGGTTTCCCACACACTGTACAGCGACGGCCGTTCAACTGTTAGCAATCCTTCTAATAACCATAATATTACCAATAAAATATCCGTATAGAGTAGCTATTAAAGTCTTGTAATTAACAGCGTTAACTATTTGTAATGTTTTTACTAAATATTTTTATGGCTATATTTTCTTCTTCCCTTTTTTGGTTACTCTGGTCACAGCATAGATAACACTTCTACAATACAACGCATGTACATACTTTGGTAACGGTTACCTAAAATAAGCTTATGTTTTTGTATGTTCTCATGTAAGTGGCTTTTTTGTCTTTTCGAGAATACATGATTTAAACCTAATACTCTGGAGTAAGAGTTGTTCCAGTCGCCCAGTAATAATAATATCCCATCTGATCCCAAACTACAACTAACAAATGGAATTCTAAGGACAACACAATACATTTTAATAGACCAGATATGACTTTAGTGGATAAGATTAGTAAAACCGTCATTGTAATAGATATAGCTGTACGAAACACGCACAATTTACAATCAACCATTTCTGAAAAGCTGTCAAATAGACAGAACTGCAAAACGAAGTTTGTAGAGTTTGACGGTTACATATTACTTCAATATTCTAAGACTCTACACCGATCGTTTGCCATGTTAGATCTTCCATCATTAACCTATGATCTTCTTCTATAAAGCTGCAATATTGAACTGTTATAGGTACTCCATATACTACTTTTCTTTTGTAAATACATACTTATACAGATAATTACACCCAGACTCAGGACAAACAGACATTTTCATGCACACAAATATCTGTCCTGGGTGGGAATGGAACCCACGAGTAGGTAGGCCCTCTAACATGGCATTAATAACCAAGACGGACATATTAACGTGGCACTCGTAGCCAGCACTAATAGGTTCGTGATTGATTGGTGAAGTTAAGCTACCTATGCACGCGGTCAGTCTATAGATGAGTGACCGTCAAAGTGGTTTAATTTGTGAGCGTCTCCGAGCTTTGGAGCTTGCTTGATGATGATATTTATATTTGGGTATTCTTAGACTCCAAGTATAGTTCGACACTTTGCACATCTTCTACCCTTGTTTTCTCATTACCAAAGACAACCTCAATGTGGTGGGCTGGGTACAATTTTCATACAGTTTTTAGTAAGTCGTATCTGAATATTGTATACTCTATGCTTCTTCATACTTCATGTACTTTTTAATAATTAAGTCGCATATGCATATTGTATACAACATGCTTAATTATACTTCATGCAGTTTTTAGTAAGTCGTATCTGAATATTGTATACTCTATGCTTCTTCATACTTCATGTACTTTTTAATAATTAAGTCGCATATGCATCGCAGTTTTTAGTAAGTCGTATCTGAATATTTTATACTCTATGCTTCGTCATACTTCATGTTCTTTTTATAAATAAGTCGTATATGCATATTATATTATACTCCATGTTTCATTATACTTCATACAGTTTTTAGTAAGTCTCATATCGTCGTTTATGTTCTAATTCTTCTAAGCACCTGCGGCAAATAAGGCCCACCTAACTTTAAAACCAAATAACTCAGAAATTATTGTAAAGAAATTAAAGAAGTCTAGTTCATATGAATGTTTATTTATTTGCGATTAAAATAAAAGGTTAATAGTAATACAAAAATCAGTATGGAAAGAAACATAACCATTTTTAAAAACACTTACCGTGGGCCTTATTAAACTACCAGAGTAAATTAAGGCCCAAAAATAATTTTTTATTTTGTTATGAAATAATCAACGAAACATAACGTTTATGGTACTTTTCAGCTAATAGAACAAATAAAAATGTTTTCTTCACATAATCATAGGAGATAATAACAATGGGCCTTTTTATCCCCCAGGCCACTTATTAAGTTATCACAAAATTTCTTATACTAAGACTAGTAATAACATATTCTAAATCAGACTTTTGATTGGGAACCGTTGGAATTAAATTAGTTTAGAAGTTATCGTACTTCAACCACTAAGAATTTACCATTATACACACAAATATTTAGGAAAAAATAGGTACTCCTTTGGGAACTATACTTATTCATCACAGTTTTGACAGTAAAAAAAATCTTTATCATTTTTGGTTAGCGCTAGGCATTCTTCGTGGTACCATATTCTGCATTTAACACACTGTCTCATATCAGACACACGATTTTCATTGCAAGCTGGGCAGAACCAAGATTCCTCTACCGATAGATTGCTTCTTTTTCTTTTATCCCCTTTAGATCGTTTCTTTCTTTCATTTTCAGTCTTCTTCTCTGATTCTTTGGGTTTTCTTTTCTTTGTCAACTTATTTTCTTTCAATGTTTCTTGTTCCTTAAACAGATCTTTGGTGACTCGTTGGCCTTTATAATTGATAGCTTTTCTCCTAGGTTTATTCTTTGTCACAGCGTAGTTTGGCGTTGGCAGTAGTTCTTGAAAAGGAGACCTAAATTTATTGTCTTTGACGTTCGCCATAGGTACGTTGTCATCAGAACCAAAATCATCGCTGTCTTCGATATTTTCTTCAGAACCATATATATTATCCATGGCCAGTGATGATTTGTTTAATGCCAGTTGTGTTATCTGCAATTCAATATTTGTTTCAGAGTCTGTCTCGGATCCTGAGCTGTAAATTATTGGACGACGATATATAGGAGCCCTGTGAAGTCCTGAAGTGGATGGTTTTGGTGACTGGGTCGGAGTAACAATGATTTGTGCCTTCTTTGGTGTTGTTTCTACATCATTCAAGATCTTTTCAGATGATTGAATAGTGTCTTTATGCTCTTGGTTAGTTAAGACCGACAAATTATTTAGATCCATGGCGCTTTGAGCAGGACTTTTCTCGGGTAAATCAGGAACTTGCTCTAAATGAGATTGAGAATCATCCTCGTTTTGAAGCTGTTCTTCTGGCTGATTGACAGTATAATTATCTGGATGATCTGTGTCTGAGCCTACTAAAGCGCTGGGTTCTGTTGGTGGAGGCAGCTCTGTTAAAATTGATGGAGCAAATGCCTCGTCAGGTAATATGTCAGGGTTGAAAGGGTACAAGCCCGTAGCTCGAAAACCGTTTACTATATTGTCGTGAGTCACACTGTGACCACACCTTTGTGAAAATTGTATTAAAACTGGTTTTCGTTATGCGTCTTTCAGGATTTTGGTACATGTATCTTAAAACCTCTTGATCCCAATAATGTTCAAACGACTTATTCACAGATTTGTCCAGAGGTTGCAGCTCGTGCGTAGTATTACTCGGTAGACAATAAAGGACTATGTCATGCCGGTCTGCTTCCTCAACGATCGTGTAATCTAAGTGCGATGACGCTCCATCGAAGATCAACAAAATTTTTCCTTGAGTCTTATATTTTGCCAAATGTTTAATGAACTCCACGAATAGTTCAGTTGTCATGCTCCCTTTTGCTGACATCTTCACGAAACTCCCCGCGGGTAAATTGACACTGAATTCTGGTTTCTGCCTCTGTCCTTTAAATATTATCATCGGTGGAATAGCGGTCCCGACAGCATTGACACTCATTGCGATCGTAACATTTTGAGCATGCTCTGGCGCTATTAAATGGACTCGTCGAGCTCCTCTTTGTGCTAGAACAGTCTGTTGACTATGAACAGTCAACCGACATCCCTTTTCATCTATGTTGTAAAGTCTTTGCGGGTGTGTTATAATTTCAAGCTCGTCATAATTTTTTTTGATTTCTGAGAAGTGTTGGCTAACGATTGGTCTGTTTAGCTTTTGCGCCCTAGCTGGATTCATGAACTGTGCTTTCTCTTTGAAATTTCTGGATGCCGTTTCAAAAACATCTTTAGCCAGTCTTTGCCAGCAAGGCCAATGTCTGCGTTGAAGTTATGTTTTAGCTCATATTTTTCACAAAAGATGAATGCTTGTCTGCGAATAAGCTTTGGAGTAAGTGGCATCCCCATATTTGCAAATCTTATGATTCTGTTGACAAGATCACATTCTTGAGCTTCAGTCATAATTGAACGGCGTCCTAAACATCGCATTGTATTTCCACTTTTCAAGTGGTTCCTTAGCGTACGTCTAGGTATATTATATCGCTCTGCTGCACCACGCTGCGTCAACTGCCCTCGTTGTACGGCTGCCATAGCAGAACGCAAGTTTTCTTGAGTCCACGGAGCTCGACGTGGAGGCATTTTTATTCGATCTGTGAGTAGAAACAAAAATCAAGTTGTATAACAAAGGTCGGTTAATAAGGCCCATGACCTACTGTAGTGGGCCTTATTAGACGCATAACATGCTTTATAAAATCATCAATTTAGAACGAAATTAAACACTTATTTTTGATTAATAGCATAGAAAATAACTAATTTGATGTCTAATGTTTAATAAAATTACGTTACTTTATAGCTTAATAACAATTAAATCAAAATACTTACATTTCTTTATCACCAAATTTTATAAATTCGAGCGGTGTAGCGCACCCTGTCACAAATCGTTCACTACTGGCAAGATGGCGGCGCGCGGCGGCCGCGCGCTATCAACACAGCGAACCTAACGGTCTTGTGCATCTGTGAGTCAAGTTCGAAGCGGAATTGAAATATTTCAGCGCGAGTTTTCAAATGTGGGCTTTATTACCCTCCGGGCCTTATTTGCCGCAGGTACTTAGTTCTAATTTTTTCTTTCTTTTTAAAATGACGACACCCGCACTAGGGAATCTAATCCCTGTGTCGCGGGGTACTTTACAAACATATTATTATAATAGACGGACACAAATTACATCCAGACTCAGAACAACTATTTATGAGTCACACAAATACACCGCGACACGAAGCGGCGAGGCGATTGTGTTGCGTGACGTCCTGCGTGAGCGATCTAGACGAAAACAACAAACAGTCAAAACCTATTGAAGTGTCCTACGTGACAAAACGCGCGTGCGGTGCGGTGCGGAGCGGCGCGGAGCGGCGCGTCATGAAGCGAACGCGATCAGTTGGCTTGATATTTTCACGCGAACAGGATGCGGTGCCGTCGTGTTTTTGCGTCGGTGGCGGCTTCGCGAGATAATTCGCGTGCACGTAGGACACCGCCACCGCGTCGCACCGAATCGCATTGAATTCGCGTGTCACCGCTTCATAATCGTGTTCGCTTTGAACCGCCTACGTAGGACGTAGCGTTAGCCGCTACGCTAGCGCCACCCGTAAAGAATATACAAAACATAAAAGCACAGAATTGCACACTCGTCTTACTACCTGTCACCGTGTCATAGACCAATAATTATACAAAAGGACACCATGACATGATGAAATGTCACCTCTAAATGATAAACGATACCATACCTCGGGCGTCAAATGAGAAATTCAATTTTTCGCTCCCGTTACTGCGGTAAGCTAACATTTCATAGCTCTTGAGAGTCCAACTCGCCCTGTCAGTTCCATCCAAATTTGGCTCGTATATTATGTTAATAAGGCTCAATTTTCAAATGGATTAATATGGTTTGTCGGCCATTCTTAAACTATATAACTGTTGACGTGATATTTAAGATCAATCAGAAACTTAGTCATTTTATTTATGTTGTTTTGTTACGTGAAAGGCGTGGATAAAGGGCTTAGAGGCTTGGGTGAGGAATGGTTTTAATGGACATGCCTTAGATTTATTCTGTGCGGAAGCCGTGTTCCTGTTTCTGGTATTTTCTATTATTGAAATAGAAATAGAACTGTCTACTAAATCCACTTACTTACAGTAAGGTAATTAAGTACATACCCAATGGTGAATGTTTTTTAGGAACTTTAATTCTATACATTTTTAATTATATTACTTACATAAGTACATGGGCAGTAGTTACCCTGGTGTCAGATTGCTCAAGCCGCCCAGTAGGCTTCTGGCATGGCTTAACGACTGTTGTCTAATGACTACAACCGGGACCGACAGCTTAACGCGCCCTACGAAGCACGGATACGCTAAGAAATTAAACCACTTTGGTGGTCACCCATCTATGGACTGACCGCGAGCCTAGTTGCTTAACCTCGCCGATCGCTTACGGACCGGTGAGAGCATCAAGCTATTAGCGTCTATTGAAGTAGGTACTATAACGCGGCTTTCGGGAGATCGATTTTAGAAAAAACACTAATTAAGCTCAATTAATTAATTTACTAATTTAATATAGACACTCCACATGGAACGCATATTCAAAACGCGACTGTAAATACAAGGTAATTGGATGCAAATAAGGTTAAAATTCGAACATTTAAATTTTACAATCAAACAGTGGAATCAATGTTGTCACTAAAATTATTACCGCCTCTAGTAACGTATTTTTTATTTGTTACGTAATTGTACAGACGCCAGCAAATAGCTACCCCAATCTGTCAAATTTCCCCAATTGAAAGTGAACCTTATGATTAACTGATAAAGTTGAAAATCTATAAAACAAATTTGACAGATTGGGGTAGCTGGATGTGCTGGCGTCTGTACAACTAATCACAGCATCAGTTATTAAATCTAGTTTTTTTAATTTTTATACAGGTTTCTAATGCGGCTAGCATCGTCGGGTGGCATAGTTGCCACCCGACGATGCGGAGGAATATTTCAACTTGAATAGCCTAGTTCTAGCAGTAAATAATTTAGTTGACATTTTTCTTTTGTTCTTAGTTCTTATGGATACATTGATGCCCACTTATGGGGTATCTAAAAAGTTTTTTTTATTTAAGTTTACTTATATTAATAATAATAATTATCTTTTGTTCTTAGTCATTCCTATGACTAAGAACAAAAGAGTGCATATGCGTACACAAAACTGCTTTCCTTAAACGTATAAAAATATACAACTTATATACTGTGGACAAGGGTCTCATCGCGATAAAGATTTAGGAAATCATTACCTTGGTTACCCAACGTTTCGGCATGGATTGCACCAACCGTGGTCACGGGTCGACTGGTGTGGCTCGGCAGTGTCGTCTCCGTGAAGCTCGGGTTTCGGTATCTACCCTCGCCCTAATGATTTACCTAAATCTTTATCGCGATGAGACCCGTGTCCACAGTATATAAAAATGTGTACAAATCGCGAAACTTTAAAAACATTAATATACAACTTAGTCAATAAACCAGTATACGACCCGTCTGCAATAGCAGGGCTTTCACTAGATATCTCTTCTCCTCAGCCCAATGACTCTTCTCTCTTTTCCCGCTGTTTACTAATAAGCTTGGGTTCTTTAGGTGTAGTTCCCAGTCGTGCGGACCACAAAGTGAATAATCGCTATGACTTTATAAATTTAACTTATATGTTGGATAATGTTGATATATATCTTTCATTATACATAGATCTTGACGGTCACCGTAGCCTAGTTGGTAGTGCTCCTGCCTACGAAGCTGGTGGTCCTGGGTTCGAATCCCGGTAAGTGCAAATATTTGTGTGATGAGCACGAATATTTGTTTCTGAGTCATGGATGTTTTCTATGTATTTAAGTATTTATCTATCTATATAAGTATGTATATCGTCGCCTGGTACCCATAGTACAAGCTTTGCTTAGTTTGGGGCTAGGATGATCTGTGTGACATTGTCCCCAGATATTATTATAATTAATATATACATGAAATTAATGTATGTAATTAATGTAATGAACGTAAGTGTAAATTAATATAAAGTTATTAGTATAAACAGCGTTTCTGTTCAGAAAACATTCCATTTACTGTGGATTATTTATTAATATTTTAATCCCGTGTGAATTCGAAGCATGCTGTACATTTTTGAAACCTAAATATCCTGTAAACCATGTTTCAAAGTAAATAAAATTATTTATTTAATTTCGCATTTTTAACGTATTTATAAAATTTATATAAAAATAAAAAAAACAATAATATATAAGGTAAATTATTATTATTATTAATCTCTCGTTTTATATGTATCCAATTAAAAACATCACACGGGAAATAAACCGCGCACTGATTTATATGAGAACCTCGTGTTTATGTTCGTTGTTAACAATATTAAACTAAAAGTTGTAACATGAGTAATGGCCGATGTATTCATAACTTCCTTCATCGCTCCCATAAAGCGTCGTAAACTAGCATTGTTCAAGAACACGATTATATTAAAGAACCTTTACCGGAACATGTGCTATAAAAACTGGAATGTAGAAGTAAAAAGTAAGTTATAAAAATAATACACGAAGCCTAAAACCTTTTAAACTAATCGTAACCAATTGAAAAGCCTTTCCTATCCTAATCCTTTCATCGGCATCAGCCTGATGTTCACTGCTGGACATAGGCCTCCTTAAAAGTTTTACAAACCTTTTTGTTTTATTTATAATAATATCCAGGGACATTATTCACACACGGCAATCTGATCCCAAATTAAGCAGAGCTTGTACTTACTACAGAAATCAGATAACTGATATACTACATATACTACTTTTCGTTTGTAAATATATATGTACTTATATAGATTATTACACCCATACGCAGGACAGACAGACATGTTCATGCAGACAAATATCTGTCGTGGATGGAAATCGAACCCAAGACCTGTGGTCTGAAAGGCAAGCATCTACCAACCACGCGAAATGGTCCGTCATGATGTTCACAGGTGGACATAGTCCTTAAAGTTTTTACTAAAGTCTGTACATGGACTTATCGAACGATAACTGAAAATTCGATGTTATTGAATCACACTCCAAAAGCACTATTATACATTTTAGATTCCTTCATTGCAACAAATGGAGGTACAGCGTCCATTTTTAAATCACCCGAAGTATGCTTTCTAAGTAAAAAGTTAAGTTGTACGAGTACATGAGTTCGCTATGTTTCTATGTTCGCTATGTTCTGGCAAGCGACTATCGCAAAAAGCACTCACACAACTTTTAACTCTAAACATCTTGTTCCGAGTAAATTGAATGTGTATTTGCAAGACATAAGTGCCGTTCTACTTCTTACCTCAATAGGTAGAGTTTTTAGCCCACTGACTACCAAGGAGGGTTATAATTTTTACTGAATACATTTAGACATAAAATGTCCACTACTAATACGGGTTCGGGGCGTTATAAAGTCTAAAAAGATTTTTGTAACTATGGTTTCGCTAGATTTGTTCCATCAAAACTTATTTAAAACCAAATACATATATTTAACAACTTGAATCACAATATTAAATGCTGCATGCAGTTGCATGAGATCTTTGTCATGCCACTGGGAAATTGATCTGCCAGTGTGTATCATATGATATTGAAAGAATATTCCAAACTATTAAATTGTGGTGTTGTAGCATTATTCGCAATGCAAACCGTTAATCTATTCTCAAAATGGGAAATCTATTATTTAATTATCCGGCGGGTTTCGAACCAGCACCCACTTCCAAACCCACTTCCACTTCCACTTCCACGTGTGTCTTTCGCAGTGCGCCTACCCCGGGTAGGCGCACTGCGAAAGACACACGTGGGCAGATCAAATTTAAACGTTTTCCATCGGCTTTGTTTTCTAGAAACATGGCCGACTAATTTTTTTTTATTTGAAATTTATTGAAAAATATTATTTTCTTTTAAATAAAACACAATAAAACAGGGTATGTCGTTTTCAGCCTTTACGTCGCGACCGTAGTACTACGAATAAACATGAAAAAACAACGACTTCAAATTAGCGACCAAAATTGTTAAACAGGTTTATCTGTGATCTAAATATAAATTTGAGGATACTGTAAACAATTTTTCTCTTTATAATAAACTTATTAGCTCAAGCACAAAAATGGATAGTGACCCACGGCACCCATTGCACAATCACAGTCTTGTGCCAATAAAGCTTAAAAGACGACACTTTGTGAAGTGCGTCCTTCCACTGAGCGAAGATCTCTGACGGGCTCAAAGCCAACTATAGCGAGAGTATACCAAACTACCTACACCATTTGTTCCACCATCAGAAAGTCCTACCCCTGGATGGAAACTGCCTTGGCTAGCCTGGAAGTCGTTGAATAGGCTTAGAACTCAGGTTGGTCGTAGCAGGGAAAACTTGTTCAGGTGGTGATCCCAGCCTAGAATGCAAATGTGGTGCAGACCCGCAAACGATGGGACAGACATCTATTACAATGTCGCGCGTGCCCTAAGAACTGCACGCTTAAAGATCCGATGGACCCTACTCATAATGGGATTCTCGTGGCCAAGCTCTGGGCGACACAATTTAGATTGCCATCGACTCCCTAAGAAGAAGAAACTCAAGTACTGGCTCAAGCTGATGTAGATTAAATATCAATTGAATTCAAAACATCAAAAATAGTGTGCGCACGCATTCGATTCAAAGTAGGTACCTACGTCGAGTGTGAAGCCGGTAGAGGTCCAAACACCAAGTGTTTGGAGCTAAATTATATTCAATTTTGTTGGTGCTAATTGAGGCCGCAAATTACGCTTTCTATATATATTTTGAGTATGGCAATAGCTCATCCCTTTACTAACATCAAAAACCTACACGATAACGCAATTTTGTCTAGAACATAATTAATAGTCCACTTGGATGCTACACAATTTTTCCATTCGCGGCCATCAAAACACAGGACAGAGTCATAAAGTGTGTCAAATTAAAGAACCCTTTGAGCTTGCCGTAAACATAATCGTATAGTACTAAAATAAAAAGTTCGTTCCGAATGCGGGACATGTGTCCATATGTTGCTAAGAGACAAACCGTGTATAATGTGATAAAGTGGCTGGATACCGTCCGGATGACGAACGCCTTAATAATTGTGTTGAAAGAAAAAGTTCAGTTTTTAAGCTTTTATTTTTAAATTCAGGGTGCTGACACTTGTGCGGGGTGTTTTGGTTTGGTCACGGTAGTGATTGTTTTTATCATTAAATTCTTAGTAAGCAATTAAATTAGTCTATTTTTTGGGGTTTACGATTTTAAGGTCGTTGAACCTTTTTATTTACTCGTATGACTGACGACTGCAATCGGGGCCGACAGCTTATCGTCCACTCGAAGAATGGAGACACTCAGAAATGTTACCAATGTTGTGGTCACCCATCTACATAACCGGGCGCATAGGTACTTAACTTCAGTATAATTAATTTAATAAGTTTATTTTACCCTTTTTGGACAACATTGACTTAGGTTAATTTCCCTCAATTTCTATAAAAAAATACTAAATATATGGTAAGTTGCTAACTTAAAGATATATAAAATAAGAACCATTCTGGAAGACTTAGAATTGGTAAATATTAGGTATTTTGATAATGTTTAATAGTTAAAAACTTACTTGATCCCTAGACACTTTTGATGTGTGTACCTACATACTTCTCTAAACGAAGTCTGATGTGGTTGCATTATTTTTTTACATTCTTCCCATAGTCTAATCGAATCTAAAATCAGAGTAATGAGACAAATGAACTAAATGACCCCGAACGAGTCAAAATAATATGCATTTGCATGCACCTAACTTTCAGCTCTTTTAATTGACATTAACTCATTTATTTTTTGCAATATTTACCCGAAGAAACGTACAATTTAAATTAAATAATAGTTTGTAATAACCTTTTAAACATGTTAATAAATACCATAACGTACCTACTCTTAATAAAAAATCTAACGTTATATTACTTTTTGCAAAATCATGCTTTACAAGCTTTTTTAAGGCATAAAGTACCAATGGTAGACTGATCCCACGCTATTTATTATTATTTTACTACTCATCTTTAAGCAAATCTATACCTGCGTGGGCTTAATGACCGCACAAGACCTCCAATGGCTGCAAAATATCCCCCGCACATTATCAGTGATGTTTACACTGATGCGCCTCATCGGCGCGAGATAGACACTCGGAACTCTCCCACGACACGCCTGACATCAAAGTCAACAAGGACACCATATCTGTTTTCTTTGTAAGTTCTGTTTTGAAATAAGTATTAGGGCTAGGGAGATTGAATTATGATGGTAGTGTTATTTTTAGTATAGCAATACAGAGTAACAAAATAATAAAATTAAATAATAAGACAGAGGCATAGACAAAGCCTCCGTCTAATATAAATATAGATATACTTTTTTAAAACAATTATTTCATCCAAGGAATGTGTAAGTAGTCCTAATATGGATATGAGCTTGTATGGTTAGATGTTCCTTACCTACTCAATCACTTAGAAACGGCTTTACAGATTTAAGTAGATGAAATTTGATATGTAAGTGTACTTGCAACAACTACATAAGTATATAGATTTTACCCTGAAACACAAATGCAACTTTGAAAAATATGCGGGTTAGTCTATGGGGCCTGCCGATAGAAGTGAAAACTACTTTTTACATTTCTAATCTTATTTAGATAGATAGATAACTCTTTATTGTACACCAAGTAAAATAAAATATAAGGAACAAGGATGCATTACAGAAATGTACAATTGGCGGCCTTATCACTAAATGTGATCTCTTCCAGACAACCTAGGCAGGGATTGGAATATAGAAAAAAATAGTTGCGGTAGTTGTCAGTGTACAAAAATGATGACATGGTACGCACTGGTACCATGACAAAAACAGTGAACTTAATACGCTACAAACTTATACTTAACTTACATATTACATAACATCTATACTATATACACATACATATAAATATATACATATATAAATAAAATATATATACATTCTTGAAAATTATAACCATAATGTACACAAGAGCTATTTTTAATGCTGAAGTTCTAGACCAATTAAAAGTAATCAATTTGTAGTGTTCTTTCACAAGATTCTGAAACTGTCGTAGTGATTTTGCTTGACGAATTACTAACGGCAGGGCATTCCACAGACGGGCACCTTGCACAGCAAACGATTTGTCAAAAAATATTGAGGAATGCTCTGGCATTTTTAATCGAAGATTTTGCGCTGATCTTAGTAACCTCGAATGTGACTCATAAAGGAAAGAAAAGCGATATTTAAGATAAGAGGGAGTAGAAGGAGTAAACAAAACATTGTAAAGAAGTGACAGAATATGAGCATTCCGGCGAAAGCGAATGGGCAGCCACTTGAGCTTGTTACGAAATTCCGTGACATGATCATATTTGCGTAGACCAAATATGAATCTTATACAGACGTTCTGGAGACGCTCAAGTTTATCAAGCTGGGCCTCGGTAAGATCAAGATAGCTGACATTTGCGTAATCTAGTATTGGAAGAAGAAGGGATTGAGCAAGCGCAATTTTGGTGCTAGTTGGGAAGAAGTTTTTAAATCTTCGCAAAGATCCAATCGACGCAAATATTTTGCGACTGACATATTGAAGCTGAGGGCCCCAGGAGAGGCAGTTGTCTAAGTATATGCCCAAATTTTTTACTTCGCGACATAGGGGCAAAACACTGCTACCAAAACGAAGTTGTGGAAGTTGAGACCAAGACACTTTAGCTATCATCCTCGAGCTGCCAACAACAATGACCTGGGTCTTCTGAGGGTTAATAAGTAATCCGTGCGCACGACTCCATTCACTGATAGTAACCAGATCAGTATTGATATTGCTAACAACTTCTGCCAGCCTATTTAAAGGAGCCTGATTGTAGATCTGAAGATCGTCTGCGTAAAGGTGGTAGGAAGAAAGAAGGCTTTTTGAAATGGAATTTATAAAAATTGCGAATAGTAATGGAGATAAAACGCCACCCTGAGGCACGCCTGCAATAGTATTGCACCAAGAAGAACATAAATTCTCGATACGAACACATTGCCGGCGGCCAGACAGGTAACTACGAAACCAGTCAATAACTGTTGGAGATACGTTAAGAGAGCGTAATATCCCCAGTAACACATCAAAATCCACAGTATTAAACGCATTACTAAAATCGAGCAGTGCAAGCGCTGTTAAATGACCACGTTCTAACCCGGCTCTAATGTCATCCGTAATATGAACCAAGGCTGAGGTTGTACTATGGCCAGGATGAAAACCAGACTGGAATGGATTAAGGAGATTATTTTTCGTGAGAAAGCTACTTAGTTGGTTGTGGACAAGGCGTTCAAGGACTTTGGAAAGGAAAGGCAGGATGGAAATTGGGCGATAGTCCGAAAAGGATGCTGGGTTGGCCTTCTTTGGAAGGGGAGTAATTTGTGCATCTTTCCATATTACTGGGAAGACACCGCAGCTTAAAGATGAATTTAGGTTGTGGGTAATGGCAGGAAGAATTTCGTCAAGGATAGGAAGGACCATATTACGGGTGATATTGTCATTGCCTACTGCGTTAGATGTAATGGATAGAATACTCTTCCTAACGTCACCATCAGACAACTGACTAAGAGAAAAGGGAGAGTAGCTGGGACAGGGAACTGCTGAAGGGGCACGTGGTCGGAAAACCTCCTCGTGGTCCGAGACTATCGGACACTAAAGGACATTCATCCGTTGAGATCACGGATAGGGCGCACACGCCCAGTTTTGTGCGTCCAAATAATTTGGAGGAGGACGAAGTTGTGCAGGAGGATGTGGCACACGGTGCGAGGAGGAGCAGGCGGACCACGAGGTCGAGATCCCGTCCGGCCACTCCTATTCCCATGTCCGACGAGGAAACACGCGGGTGTCGGTCTAGGTCTAGATCCGGATCCAGGTCCGAACATGGACACAGGAAGCGCAGCGGGTCCTTGAGTAGGGAGAACCGGGTGGCCGCAAAGGTCTCCACAGCCCGGAGAGGAAAGGTTCGCGCGGTTCCGAGCGTAGTCATCGCTCGGATGCCGGAGCTTGACGGACGGGGTTGCTTCGTTGCGGCTGCTCCAGCGGAGCACACGGAGGGCGCGGAGAGCGACCCCAGCCTCGCCATAGCTGACTCTAGCGGGGGCTCCACTGTGTCCCTGCTGGGCAGCAACCGTGCGGAGGCCGCTGCTGCGAGGCGGTTGCAGCGAAAGGAAGCCGCGGCTGACGAGGTCAGCGAGTTGGCCCGGCAGGCTCGAGAGCGGCGCTCCGCTCGGATGGCTGCAGGGAGCTCATCGGCGGTGGCGCTCAGTCGCCAGGTTTTAGACGGAGTGGACGTGGTTCTGAGGGTTGCCACCAAATCGGGCAACCTGAAGGGCACGTTCACTCGAGCTCTGAAGGAGGTGGCTGACGGCATCCGGGAGGCGGTTGAGGTCTTCGCCAATCGCACCGGCACCGAGGAGACGGTGAAGTTGTGGGAGGAGAACGACCGTCTCCGATCGGAGCTGGAGGACCTCAAGCGGCAGGTTGCCACCCAAAGGACAGCTCCCGCAGTCGCCGGGTCCTCTCCTGTGGCGACCCCATCGCCGGCTCCATCGCCGGCCTCTTTCTCGACCCCTGCACTTGTGGATGCGGAGGTCGAAAAGATCGTCCGCGTCTGCATGATGCAGTGCGGTAAGATGGTCGGTGCCCGCTTCGAGGCCATAGAGGCGAGGCTCCTCCCGGCGGAGTCCGTCCGTCCTCCACTCGCCGGGGACGGGCGGACGAGGGAGGTTGTCCACGAACGGGGCCCGGCGGCCGCGGTGGCCGCGGCGGCTAAACCAAGCCGACCAGGAAGGACAGTGGCCTCAAAGCCCGCGTCCCAAATGCCGACCTCCCGGCTAGCGGGACCTCCAGCGGCGCCTCCGGTGACTGCGCCTGGGCCTAGCACTGAGGCCTGGTCGACAGTCGTCAAAAGGGGCCGCAAAAAGAAGAAGGCGGCGCCCCCGGCACCAACACCGGCACCTCAGAAGGCGAAGGGACCGCCTAAGGTCAGAGCCCCACGCTCCGCGGCTGTAGTGATAACACTGCAGCCCAGAGCCGTTGAAAGGGGCATTACATACAAGGCGGTCCTGACGGAGGCAAAAGCCAAAGTCGCGTTCCCCGATCTTGGCACACCGTCCGGCTTCAGGATAAAGTCGGCGGTGACGGGGGCGCGGCTGCTTGAGGTGTCGGGTGACTCCAGCGGGGCGAAGGCGGACATCCTGGCCGCCAAGTTGAGGCGGCCGTCGCCCGGGTCGGTGGATGTCGACCCGAGGATGTGCGGATGGGCGACATTCGCGCCGACGCCTCCGGACTCGGATTCATCTGGGTGCGGTGTCCGGTGGCGGCGGCGAATAAGGTCGCCAGTGCTGGGCGACTGTTGGTGGGATGGGTTGCGGCCAGGGTCAAGCTGGTGCAGCCCAGGGCTATGCGGTGCTACCGATGCCTGGACATTGGGCATGTCCGGGCTCGGTGCACCGCTGAAACGGACCGCAGCGAGGAGTGTTATCGCTGCGGCCAGCCCGGCCACAAGGCGGCCCAGTGCTCTGCGGCGCCAAACTGCAGCCTCTGCACAGCTGCAGGGAGGCCCGCGGGGCACAGAGCGGGCGGGAAGGCCTGTGGCGCTACCGCCACGAGGAAGAAAAAGGGAGCCAAGGCTGCCGGGGGCTCTTTACCCCCCCAACAGCCTGGCTGCTCTTCGGCCAACTCCCGGCCTGAGAGGGGTGCGGAGGGAATGGACACGGCCTAATGGCGCTGTTCCATTTCCTCCAGGCAACATCAACCACTGCGCCAGAGCTCAGGATCTCTTGCTGCATGGCGGAGTGGTCGATTCGTGTGGCGGTGGTCGCCGAGCCGTACTTTGTCCCCCCCACAGGGATAACTGGTTGGGAGACTTGGACGGCTTGGTGGCCATCATTGGCGGGGCTCTGGTCCACCCGTCCCGAGGGCACGGCTGGGTAGCAGCCCTCGTGGACGGAATTGGTACGATTGGGGCGTATTTTTCACCCAACAAGAGTCTCGCCGACTTCGAGAACTTCCTTGTCGAGTTGGGTGCCGTCGTAGGCCGGCTCCACCCTCGCCCCGTGCTGTTGCTCGGGGATCTCAACGCCAAGTCTTCTGCGTGGGGATCTCCGGTGACGGATGCCCGGGGTGAGGTGCTGGAGGAGTGGGCGGTCACGACTGGCCTGACCGTCTTAAATCGGGGGTCGGTCCACACTTGCGTGCGGCAGCGGGGCGGTTCCATAGTGGACGTCTCGTTCGCTAGCCCTGCTGTCGCGAGCCGTGTCCGCGACTGGCGTGTCGCCGTGGAGGTGGAGACGTTGTTGGATCATCGGTACATCCGTTTCGACGTCTCCGCCCAGACCACTGGCGGCCGCGGTCCACCGGCCCCGCGGGTGGACGGTCCACGCTGGGCGCGTAAGCGCATCGACAGGGAACTTCTCGAGGAGGCCGCCATTGTCCAGGCCTGGTACCGGGAGTTGGCGACGAACGGACCCGTCGACGTCGAAGAGGAGGCGCTGTGGTTACGCGGGGCGATGACGCAAATCTGCGACGCGTCTATGCCCCGGGTCCACACACATACAGGAAGGCGCCAGGTGTACTGGTGGACCGCCGAGATCACGCAGTTGCGCGTCGCGTGCGTGGCGGTCAGACGCCAGTACACCCGATACCGGAGGAGACGTCGTCGGGTCCCTGACGAAGAGGCCGCGCTGTATGAGGTGTACCGCGCGGCGAAGGAGGCTCTGCGGTTGGCCATCGGTGAAGCCAAGACGCGAGCCAGGGAGGAGATGTTGGAGACTCTGGACGGAGATTCGTGGGGGCGCCCTTATCGTGCGGTTCGAGGGAAACTTCGAGCCGCAGCGCCTCCACTCACGGAGAGTCTCCAACCCGAGCTGCTAGAGGAAGTAGTGGCAGCCATCTTCCCGGCAAGAGCGGAGCACACGCCACCGCCGATGGCTTTGCCCACAGCCGCAGAGCCTACAGAGGATAACGCCATCAGCGTCCCAGAGGTGACACAAGAAGAGTTGAGGGCGGCCGTGATGCGGCTCCGGGCCAAGAACGTGGCTCCGGGGCCCGACGGGATTCACGGTTGTGCGTTGGCCCTCGCTCTGAAAGAGCTAGGTCCACAACTGACGGGACTCTACACAGCGTGCCTTGAGCGGGGCCAGTTTCCCACTTTGTGGAAACATGGTCGTCTGGTCCTGCTCAGAAAGGCGGGGCGCCCTGCGGACTCACCGTCCGGGTACCGGCCCATAGTGCTGCTGGACGAGGTGGGTAAGCTGCTCGAGCGGATAATTGCAGCCCGCCTCGTCGGCCACTTGTGCGGAGAAGGGCCGGACCTGGACGAGAGCTAGTTCGGCTTTCGGCATGGGCGCTCTACCATCCACGCTGTGTCGAGGGTGAGAGTCCTGGCGGAGGAAGCGGTGTCCCGGGGTGGGGTGATGTTGGCGGTGTCCTTGGACATCTCCAACGCCTTCAACACCCTGCCCTGGAGTTGCATTCGGGAGGCACTGCGGTATCATCGGGTGCCTTCCTACCTCCGCCACATCGTTGGGGCTTACCTGGCAGAGAGGTGTGTCACCTACGTGGGACGGGATGGCGGACAATGGCACCCAATGTCGTGCGGTGTTCCGCAGGGCTCAGTCTTGGGCCCGCTCCTGTGGAACATCGGTTACGACTGGGTGCTGAGGGGCGAACTCCAGACGGGCGTGGACCTGACGTGTTATGCGGACGACACGCTGGTCACGGCCCGTGGGAGTTCGCACAGGGAGGCAGCGTTGCTGGCGACGGCGGCGGTCTCACAGGTGGTGAGCCGCATCCGGCGCCTCGGCCTGGAGGTGGCCCTCAATAAATCGGAGGCCATGATGTTCCATGGTCCCCGACGGGCGCCACCCGCCGGATCACATATAGTGGTTGGGGGGGTCCGGATCGCTGTCGAGCCTACCATGAAGTACCTGGGATTGGTGCTCGACAGCCGGTGGGACTTCGGACCCCACTTCCGGCGGCTGGTGCCCAAGCTGATGGGCGCAGCTGGGGCGCTGTCAACGCTGCTTCCCAATCTGGGGGGCCCGAGTGCAGCCTGTAGGCGGCTCTACGTGGGGATCGTGCGATCGATGGCCCTGTACGGGGCCCCGATCTGGGCGGCTGACCTGACGGCCGGCAGCATTGCTGTTCTGCGGAGACCGCAGAGAGCTATGGCCGTCAGAGTCATCAGGGGATATCGCACGGTCTCCTACGAGGCGGCCTGTGTACTGGCCGGATCCCCGCCCTGGGACCTCGAGGTGAAAGTATTCGCGTCACTGTACCGGTGGTGCGAGGAGATGCTGGTGCAAGGCGAGCGGCCGCAGCTTCGCGAGGCCCTGGTGGCGGAATGGCGGGACAGGCTCTCGCGCCCAACCGCCGGCCTCGTCACTATCGAGGCGGTCCGGCCGGTACTCGAGCGTTGGCTCGGGAGGAGGCACTGTCGTTTCGGGTGACGCAGGTACTCTCGGGGCATGGCTGCTTCGGGAAGTACCTGTGTCGCATAAACAGGGAGCCGGACGCCCGGTGTCACCACTGCGTCGACTGTCGGGAGGACACGGCGCTGCATACACTGGCAGAGTGTGCCGCTTGGGAGGAGCAGCGCCGTGCCCTCATTTCTGGAGTAGGCAGTGACCTGTCGCTGCCGGCCGTCGTGAATTCGATGGTTGGCGGCGAAGAGTCCTGGGACGCGGAGGTTTCCTTCTGCGAGACAGTCATCTCGCGGAAGGAAGCTGCGGAAAGGGAGAGGGAGATCACATCCTCTCACCCAGCCCGCAGCAGACGCACCGGGCGTCGGCGGAGGGCAGATAACGCCCTCTTCCAGCCCCCCTAAATGGGTCCAGGGGCGACGGACTCGGGGGCGTCCGTCGCCCACTACACATCTGGACCCGAGGCGGCGGCGCGACGTGTTCCACGCGCGCCCCTCTTCGACGTTGCGGGGGGAGTTTAACACCTCACTCCCCCCGCTAATGCGAGGAGGCCCGCAAACATGGGCCAGCACCAGCCGGGGGTTGTGGAAGTATCGTTTGTTCCCGCGACCCCCGGCGCAGGTGTGAGATGGAACACCGGGGTGCTTTTTAGTCAGTAGGAGTCTGACAGACCCCTCCGCCTCCCCCAAGGCGGAGGACATCCATGCAGGATTTCCACCCCGAAAAAAAAAAAAAAAAAGGAACTGTTGAAAGGTCACGTAAAGTGTTAAATTTTGTTGCCCTGTCGAATTGGGCGAAATAGTGAAATGCTTATTAAGTAAATTAATGTCTAAATTATTAATTTAGATTAGAAGTGATGAGATTATTGCAATATATTTTAATAATATAAGTTATACATACTCGTAATATTATAGCTTATGGCAAGCGTGACAAGACGGTGACGCCAGTTTCACGCTTTTTGTATTCCCAAAAAGTACACATATACACACAGTATACATATAGCTCATGAGAAGCGTGACTACTCCATGACCGGAGTACCATGATTTATGTTCAACCAAAAAGTGCTCAAAGCGCCTAAAGAAGTTTTCATTTCAATCAATATCAAAATCGCGAGTTAAACTGTGAGGCGCAGCAGTGTTTTCAGATAAATAGGTATACACACCTTACTAATTTCATGTATGTATATCGCACTTGCCCCGCAAGCGAATAGAACCTCTCAAATGTAATCTACCCCTTTACTACAACGGGCACTACTAGTTGAGAGCCTTCTGTTCCTACCACTTGGAAGATAGGTATATTTTAAATAGACTTAATATAACTATTAATAAGTAACATCTATGTTATGTGACTGACCGTCGGACTTTGATATCCTTTAAAACAAATATTTCAATTATGTTAATGAATATAATTGAATATTTATTTCGGGATTGTGATTCGAAAAACGCCTGCCTACTTACAAGTGTATGCGAATACCCAGGTGCTTAACACAAAAAAATTAAGCCAATTTATTAATAATGTGATTGGTCGAATAAGTACTCTATGTTAGCCGACAGTACGACGTGGACAACCTTATACTAATGATATGCAATTACGTAAGGCGCACTTAATTTTCTTATGTTATATTATTGCTTCAACTCCTAGATGGACTGATCTACCTAAGTTTGAGGATAAAAAGATATATCTAATGTATCCGGAGTAAATTATATAAACAAGATTTTCCACGCAGATGGAATTTGTATTCAACTTACTAGTAATAACATCCGTTTGGGATGCTTGTGCTACTGTCAGTAACCCTAATTGTAAAAACTCCCTTTACTTTTTGGAATTAACCAAAGAAGGTAGTGAATACATAGGTCAAAGTATCTGTGATTACGAACGTACGTCTGGGAAGCTTTCACTGCTTCAACGGACAAGAGTGGCGAGCGGGGACTCAAGCTGTCTGTTAAATAAGACTACGAACTATGGAACCCCTAACCATAGGCCACACCCTTTGGTATTCGACGACCTCGACGGCGGTTACTGACGTGGAGATGCGAGATCGACCCATGACAGGGTCGATTTATAGGTACGACGTACTGTGCAACTGTCGCGTCGTCAACATTATATGTGAAGACACGCACCACTCATCCGTATCCTAGCGGAGACTCGACGATATGTCTGATACGGTTGGCGTGGTTGTTAAATGCTTGCCTTTCATGCCGCAGGTTGTGGGTTCGATTTCCACCCAGGACACATATTTGTGGGCATGAACATGTCTGTTTGTCTTGAGTCTGGGTGTAATTAGCTATATAAGTATGTATTTACAAAAGAAAAGTAGTATAATATGTAGTATGGCAGT
The DNA here is from genome assembly GCA_951640165.1 of Pseudoips prasinana. Lineage (NCBI taxonomy): Eukaryota > Metazoa > Arthropoda > Insecta > Lepidoptera > Nolidae > Pseudoips > Pseudoips prasinana. The sequence continues at coordinate 20,983,784 of OX621245.1, forward strand.
TATCTGTATTCTGGTGCTCATTTGGGATCAGATGGCTGTGTGTAAATAATGTCCCAGGATATTATTATTATTATTTACAAAAGAAAAGTCGGGATGTAATATATCACTTATCTGGTTTTATAGTACAAGCTCTGCTTAGTTTGGGATTAGATGACCGTGTGTGAATTATGTCGGATATTATTATTATTACTACAAATAACTATCAGTGAACATAAAGGAAGGTTAGCTAGGTTAGTAATGTTAGAAGACCAGACCCTAAACTTGAACCGAAATGTATAATGTAAACCAACAGTTTAGTTTGACGTTAACCAAATGTCGTAAACAAACAGAAGTGGGGTGTTCACTCTCACGTCGGCTGGCGGCTAATCTGTAAACGGTTATGATTATGAATTTATGAGAACCCAGCCCCCGAACTATCATCAACGCACACCACATTATTTATTATTCAATCTTACCAAGAAGTAGTTTGTTATGTTAAGTGTAGCTCGATACATTGACGTAACTTATCATGAATTGACTCGTGGAGGGGCATGAAAGCCAGATTTCTACTAAAGGAGGTATAATATCTATTTATTTTCATAGAGCAGGGATGAAATCAAACTATAAGGATTAGAATACATTACTAAGAGCCGATTTCACCGTTAAAATTAAACACGATCAATGGGCGCTAAACTTGGTTCCGCCTCCTGTAACTGAGTTTAGCGTCTATTGATCGCCTTTAATTTTAACGGTGAAATCGGCACTAAGAAAGAGCATAGGACCAGGGTCTCTACCGGCTAAATGGCGTTCAAATAAATAAAGGTAAAAATGACTTATCAATCGTTAAATCGGCTTCAACGTTGACAATCGATTCCTGACCATTTATGACGTCACATGTGCTCATGGAAGCCGATTTAACGATTGATTTAGTCATTTTTGACCTTTATTTATTTGTTCGCCATTTAAGAAATCGATGTTCGGCGACTTAGCTGGTAGAGACCCTGGTCCTATGCTCTTTCTTAGTGCCGATTAGCACCTAGTACCTAGGTATGTACTAATATTGCTAATAGGCATTCAAGGTTGACGTATATAGGTAATTATTTAATTATTTACTGACTAGTAAACCTTTAGGGCATTATCACCATTGTCCCGTGCGGTGATGGCGGCGAACATTCCACTACTTCTAATGCTAGGTGTGGCGTAGAAGTCCTCCCGAGGGAATGTCTTCCAGAGAAAGGGTAGCAGCGTCTGACTTTAACTGTCAACCAGACGGCAGGTGGCATGCGTAGGCATTGCCCATGCCTTGAAAACAATATAATATGTATACAATAATTATTGTTATCATATAACACATGCGAGCGAGCGATCAAAATCTAACATCTGGGGTAGCGAGACAATATCAGTACCTAGGTACCTAGTTACTTATTAGTCTAATTGAGATATACGTACAGTACTGCTACACTATTATGTGTATTTTCTTGGCAATTGTGCTATAAGTTATTTTAGTTAATTCCAATCCCATCGCTAAATCTAGTATGATTCTGATCGTGTCCGAAGGTTACTTTATAATAAATTTAACACAAAAAGCCTTCCAAATAATCCAAACGTATCATAACCAGGTTTTAAGCGCACTTCAGCGTTCCGTTCAGCATTCAATATTTTTAGGTAACGTTGCTTAATATCATAACATACTTTTATTTAGAGAAGATGCTTTTATGTATAATTATTATTTACAAATTCAAACTAAAATATTTACGAACCAGCGAACACCAATAAGACAATCTCAACATGACACTAATGTCATTAACTACGTAAAATGAAACACAAAGTTTTGTAATCTTTTCTTGAATTTATTTGAATGCTTTATTTCTGTGAAATCGTTTAAATTTGTAGAATAATGAGCCTATGGCGAAAAATTATAACACCAGGCACCGTTTGCCGTGCATTTAGACAAGAATTACTCAAAAGGTCTATTAATTATATTGGGCACAAAAATGTAAATATAACCTCAAAATTTAATGTTTATTCGAGTAATAACTTAACTCATGTTGTTGTACGACGAATATCTAAAAAGGTAAATATAACTTCCACCTATTTCTTTTAGCAACTTGTGTTTTCTAGTAACCTTAGTACTACAAGATTCCATACATATTAATAATAATAGTTTTAAGCTAGCTTCTTCATGAAGTAATGAAGCCTGTTCCATATCAATTAAGTAGTTATTTATTACTTTTTGACGGTCACCATAGCCTAGTTGGAAGTGCTCCTGCCTACGAAGCTGGTGGTCCTGGGTTCGAATCCCGGTAAGTGCAAATATTTGTGTGATGAGCACGAATATTTGTTTTTGACTCATGGATGTTTTCTATGTATTTAAGTATTTATCTATCTATATAAGTATGTATATCGTCGCCTGGTACCTGTAGTACAAGCTTTGCTTAGTTTGGGGCTGGGATGATCTGTGTGACATTGTCCCAAGATATTATTATTACTCAGTAATATTTGAAGTTGTCTTGCAGAAACAGTATGATTTAGACGATGAAGATTTTGTGCATGATGATGATTCGTCACTCTCAAAGGACTCCAAAATAGTTAAATTTAACACTACCTCTATGAGGATTGATGTCATTCTAAAGTCTGCTATGAGTATCTCAAGGAAGTAAGTTAAAATTAAATACCTAAATGCTTGTGATTCTGCCCTTTCAATCACTACACACATAATATCTATACCATATACCTGTGCCGGGCACATAATTTGTGGGTACACATAATGGAAGGGTCCAACATGCTGCTTATTTGTGCTCAGTGTTTCATGCAACTAGCAATGTCCAATTTCCATTGTGCATAAGAACTTTCAAATAATGAAAGTTATTCAGGACTTTGATATTAACATATACTTAATTAGATATACGTAGTTGTCTAGCATACAATGCAGTACTTAAATATAGTCATATACAATATTAAAGTAACTAGGTTTTTTAAGTAGTCTGTCCATGCACTCTGTTTTATTTCATGAACTGTTGAGAAAGCCTTAAATAAACAACAAGTTACTTAGCTACTCTTTTTAAATTGATCTATTATATTAAAAATTGATGATACCAAGCAGTTACAAGCAAATACAGAAGCTAGCTACCTGTAGCGTAACTTAAGCGACAAATACTTGAGGGCACCCTTATGGCAGCTCAGAGGGCTGCTGAAGTAAAAAGACAGAATCCTACCAAGTGGGTGTGATCACTGACACAGACTGCAGACATGGGTACAGAGATCAAGAATTAAGGGGTCAATATGATCCTCACTGGCATGGACCCTACTCTACCTAATCAGCAGCATTTCTCTATACAATAGTGGCAAACATAAGCTTAATATTTATAACAAAATAAAACTACCAACTAAGTAATATGTGCCAGATGTCACCCCTTTTGTAGTATGAACCTTAACTCATGATAGTGGTACTAGCAGATTAATGTACAAAAGGGCATTTTTGATGAGTATTATGTACCTGCAACATGGTTTTTAATAGATGTGTAGACTGTGAACACTGACTAGAACCTGTTAACCCTTAACCAGGCTTTGGACCTTATTATAAAGTGATAAGGTTGAATTAGATGTGGCCTCATAAAGTCCATAGCCTGGTTAAAGGTTAATGAAGATATGGAGTTCAGTTTATGTATTTTTGTTACAGTAAGATAGAGCAAATGTTCTATGAAAGTAAAATTAGAGTAAATGGAAAGAAAATACTCAAGAAAAGTGCATCTGTAAGTACTATTTTATTCTTGACTTACAACCCACCCCAGCTTCATATGGGTAGATAGTTGTATGTTACTTTTATAAAGATATATTGGTAATTTAGTAGAACAAAAAATTTATTGTGACTTAGCTATTAATATTTAGTTAAATATTACCTCATGGATTTATCATACGTAATGATGAGGACTATAAACATATGCTACATAATTTTGAGTTGTATAGTTTTCGCATCACACACCATTATTATGCAATTATTACTTTTGTAGCCAATTTTTTTATTCCTTAACATATTTTCATAAGAATCTCAATTATTTTAAATGTAAATTTAAATCTGCTATGTAGTTTTGATATTATCCATTGCAAACAAACATACAAAAATCAAAACATTCAATAATATAAGTATTACAACTCTCAAACCATAAATTCCTTTTTTATTTCCAGGCTAAAGTTGGTGATGAAGTAGATATTATAAAAATGGTCAGTCCAAATAATCCAGACCATTTATATGTGGGCAGAGTAGAAATATTGAATGTAACACCCAAAGAAGAAAATATTACAATTACAGCAAGAAGATTTAAGCACTTACTCATAGAAAACTATGACGATCCACATAAAATTGCTGTGGAAAATGAAAATTAATTTTAACACTATTGAATTTAGTCAAATATGTATATATTTTAGCCATAGCCATTGCATAGTGTAATCTTTAACCAGTAGGAAATGTCTCATACAAAGGTGTATCTGCTGGGTGTCAGTAATACCCAGCCATTGTGTGACTCCATGAGCTGTACTTGCTTAGATTCAGGAGGGCTATATCAATTTAGCTACTGTACTTTTTGCTCTAGTTTCAATGTGGGAAAACAAAAGATATTGAGAGAAGTAATATAATTTCATCTACATGAACATTACAGTTAAAACTGAGACAAACCACAGCAGAAGCAGGTATTTTGATAGTATTGTTGTTAAAACATTGTTAAGTTTCTATAGTTTTGTAAATATTGAATGTAGATAAAGGAGATCAGTAGAAATATACAAATGAACATTATTGTTTGATTTATTTAATAACCTAAAAATTATATAAATACATGATTAAATATCTAAATCTATATCACAATCTGATGTTTCAAACATTGATATTTGTGAACTTGTTGCTGAAACTTTTTGTTGTTCAGATGAATTTGATGCAACAGATTTGTTTTCTTGCACATTTACCTTACTTATAACTGCAACAATATCTGAATCTAGATCTATAGACTTATCCAACTGAGAACTCTCAAAGATTGATATTTGTGATCTAGGAATTATAAGATTTTTCCTAGGATTCTGTTGTTCTTTATTAGAAACACATGTAGAATAATTGGCAGTGCTTTTATCTACTGCTTTCCTTGTTTTTTCTTCATATTTCTCTAAATCATGTTTGCCTGCAAACTGAAACTGTTTTAATTTGTTAACTGTTTCTACTTTCACTTCAACCTTAGATTCTTGTTTAGCACTCTCATGTAGATTTTGCCCTATATTCGATATATCCAGCATATCAGTTGATGTATTCATGTCTTTTTCGTCTAATTTTATCGCATTATTTTCAATTGGCAACTCATCATTTTTATTGGAGTTACATTCATCATTTTCTTTTTCAAATCGAAAATCAATACCTAAATCAGCTAATGCATCATTTACACTTGGTATAGCATTTAGAACATTGTTTTGATTCCCATTATTTTCATCATCACTATCAGATATTTCCCCTTTATTTAGTTCGACTCCTTTAGCTTTTTTATTCCTTTTCGGCAATTTACTTTTGACTGCGCTACTGTCTACGGTGACTTCCTTTCTTTTCCTTTTATTCCCCTTTTTCTTTTGTAGAACTGGTGGTTCCATTTCGCCTTTATTTAGCGTTGCGTGTTTCTTTAGTGTAGCTGCAAATCTCTCATGTAAACCGGTAGACTTGAAGTCTTTATTACTAGTTTTAACATTTTGATTTACAACAAAATCATCGTCGTCATTGTTACTTTTTCTCGATTTCTTATTATTGAAATAAGAACTGGTAATAAGAGTAGCCGATAATTGGATGTTGTCATCAGTTACGTCTTCGTGTTTCGCAAATAATTTGCAGTTTCCTCTTTCAATGTCGTTTTCCAGTGTTTTATGGTCTACTTGTAATAAGTTTGCGTAGTATAACAACTCGTTCTGCCATACGTTAGGTAGATTAAGCCTTGTCAGAAGCTTTTTAGCTGTACATAAGTACTCATAGTCTGGGTATTTAGGTATGGTGGAATGTAAGGCGTCTACTGTATCGTCTAAGGTACAATCTTGCATCGAAAGGTCTACTAGAGACACTGCAACTATAGCATCCATTGGTAAGATGGTTGTTCGATACATAAGGCGGCAGTGTGCTTGCGACAATCTGCAATAATAACATCAATTACAAATATATTAGGGTTGCATCTATTAAACCTTATTATTATAATATGATTAGTGACTTTACTATATGATTGATGAAAACTGTCAGCTAAGTATTATTACACTGATATGTCAACTGACCGATTGTCATTTATGACACATACAAATAAAAAAAAATTCTGTGTGTGCTTATGTACACGCGTTAGAAGTTATACTTCTTTGGCGTATGGAAAAAAAATAATTAAAATGCAGTAGTGATTAACGATAAATATTAAAATTAATCAAAAACAAAATATTTAAATAAAAATACTAGAATATACAACTTGAACATAGTTATCAATTTTCATACCACCTAGAACTAACTTCATGCTGTTAAATTTAGGTGTCAGTATGCGCGCGCATCGTAAAAATTCACTCTCATCTAGAACTAACTTCATGCTGTTAAATTTAGGTGTCGGCGTGCGCGCGCATCGTAAAAATTCACTCTCATCATTTTTCTCCATCGCGCCAAAAGAAGTATAACTTCGAAAACAATCAGTTCACGTACGGGAATCTCAGTATTTGGCTATGGAATTTGAATGTGGTATAAAAACAATACAATGTATTATGGTGTCATGATGAAAAAATGATGTCAGGTAAAAGCGTTAAGATTAACGCAATGAATGAAAAATCTTACAAGTCAATAACCGAAGTTCTCTCAGAAAATAAATCACTTTGTCACTCGTATGAAAACAAGCAAGCGAGGCCTATAAGGGTAGTTGTAAAAAAACTACCATATACTTGTGAACCTACAAGAATAATTGAGGAATTGAAGAGTAAAGGTTACGGTATAGAGGATGCCGTAAATAAACTCAGATGGAGGGACAAAGTCCCTCTTAATATGTTCATATTGTCCTTTAAGAACGAAGAAGACATAAATAAAATATATGAAATCAAAACTATTCTTGGGTACAAGATAGAAGTTTGTCCTTTAAAAACTTCTAATTTAATTCCCCAATGCAAGAGATGCCAGGCATATGGTCATTACCCAAAAATACTGCTCGAAGGAACCTAGATGTGTTAAATGCACAGGCAAACATCTAAGTGTCAATTGCACAAAGCCAACTGACGAAAAACCCAAATGTGTACATTGTGGCGAACCACATCCCGCCAACTATAGGGGTTGTATGGTTGCTAAAGAAATGCAAAACATTAAAAATAAAAGCCTTAAGAAGCAAACGACAACATCACAACACCAGTTACCCTCTGCTAACAAACAAATTTCTACGGGTATTTCCGAGAAAAGCCAACCTGTAACAGGTAATAAACCTATTCCAACGACCTTTACTCAAAAGACGTATGCTCAAATTACTGCAAATAAAGGTTTTGAAAATAAAATAGACGAGATACTTAAGCTCATGTCAGGATTTGACGGCCGACTTAAAAAACTAGAAACAAAATTTAAACATGCTTAGTCCAATTAAAATTATGACTTGGAACGCTAATGGACTTATCCAACATCAGCATGAATTGGAAGTTGTCCTAAACACAGAAAATATTGATATCTGCCTCATATCTGAGACACATTTTACAAAACAATTTTACATTAAATTTGAGGGCTACAGAGTTTATCACGCATTACACCCGAGTAACTCTGCTAGAGGTGGCAGTGCCATTATAGTGAAAGAGACACTTCAATTCTATGAAAGCTTCACCTGTGAAGATCAAGAGATTCAAGTTGTGGCCATATGCGTCACAACTAAGCTATATCCGCTGACTATAGCTGCTATATATTCACCTCCTAGACATAATATTAAGAAAGACCAGTATTTGACGTTACTAAGCCAGCTTGGGCCAAGGTTCATCTTAGGTGGCGACTTCAATGCCAAGAATACATACTGGGGCTCACGTCTGACAACAACGAAAGGGAAAGAACTTCTACTAGCCCTTAAAGAAGTAAAAGGCGATGTTATATCGACAGGAATGCCAACTTACAACAGACACTAGCAAAATCCCAGATCTCATAGATTTCTTTGTGTATAAAAACGTATCACATTCCAACTTACACATAGAACAAAGTTATGATATGAACTCAGATCATTCACCTATTTTTCTTACTGTAAATGGTAGTGTAAATATAAAAACAAACCACCCAACCTTATGTAATAAATACACAGACTGGGAAAGTTTTAAGATAGAATTAGATAGATACATAGACTTAAAAATACCACTTAAAACTACAAACCACCTAGACAAAGAAGTTGAACTCTTTGTGGTTAATATACAACAAGCAGCTTGGAATAATACTCCAGTTGCCCAAAGAAAACATAAGGGAAAAATGTATCCTTTACATATTACAAAGCTCTTGATTGAAAAAAGGCGACAAAGAAATAGATGGCATAGAACAAGGTGCCCACAAGACAAGACTCTACTAAACAATATGACCAAAAAACTTAAAAGAGAGATTCAAAACCATAACGACGAAATGTTGGAGTTAGAGCTTCAACAATTGTCAACCACTGCCAAATCGGGATATTCATTATGGAGAGCAACTAAACAAATGCAAAAAACAATTAACCAAATACCTCCATTAAACTCAATAATGGACGATGGGCACTGTCCAACGAAGAAAAAGCAAAAACATTTACCAAACACCTGGAAGGCATATTTACGCCTAATGAAGGAATGGCGCTTAAAGAAAAAGTAAACAATTCACTTCGAGAGTACTTAGAAATACGATTAGTCACTCCCAGAGAAGTAAATAACGAGATACTAAACAATCTCAAAGTAAAGAAAAGCCCAGGGTATGACCTCATCACCGGGGAAATTCTACGTAACCTGCCTCGTAAGGCTCTCGTTAAACTTACGACTCTGATAAATACGGCTTTTCGGTTAAAATATGTCCCTGATCTATGGAAAGTGGCCGAAGTAATTATGGTCCAAAAACCTGGAAAAATCCCCCATGATATAAAGTCATACAGACCAATTTCACTTTTACCAATTATATCAAAACTGTTTGAGAAACTTTAGCTTAAAGGATTAAAACCTTTAATAGAAAAAAGAAACGTAATTCCTGAACACCAGTTTGGCTTCAGAGAAAAACATTCCACCATAGATCAAGTCCATAGGATTACTAATATAATAGAAAATGCACTAGAAACGAAAAAAGTTTGCTCGTCTGTATTTCTTGACGTTGCCCAAGCTTTTGATAAAGTCTGGCATGAGGGTTTAATATATAAATTGAAACTCTTGTTACCACAACAGTTCGCAGATATTTTAACATCATACATCTCAACAGAAAGTTTAGAATAAAACAAGAAAACGCTTATTCAGAGTTAATCGAGATAAGAGCTGGAGTGCCCCAAGGGAGTGTACTAGGTCCTATATTGTACCTACTATACACCTATGATATCCCAAAACCAAAAAACACTATCATGGCAACGTTTGCTGATGATACAGCAATAATGGCCGTTGGCGAAAGCCATCAAAAAGCTGTTGAACAGTTGCAACTGGCCATAAACCAAGTTTTCAATTGGATAAGAAAGTGGAGAATTGAGCTGAATGAGTCAAAGTCCATATAGGTAGACTTTACCAACAAAAAACCGCATAAGTTCTCGATATATATCAACAACCAACGAGTTCCATATCACTCCTACATCAACTCAATAATTCGCTATGGTATCGTTGTATGGGGCATGCATAAATGCATCTGAAATAGAGAGAATCTTTGTTGCTCAAAAGAAGTGCATCCGTGCAATGTTTAATATGCAGTGGTAAGATTCCTGTAGGCCTGTTTTTAAATCGAATGGCCTTCTAACTGTGACGTGTATATATATATATGAAGTAGCTAGGTTTGTAAAATCTAACGTTACGTTGTTTGAATCAAGGCACTATCAAAATAAAAGAAAAGTCACACATTTGGCTCTAGAAATCCCTGCTCCAAAGTTAGAACTTTTTCGACGGAGTTGCGTTTACATGGCTCCGTTGATATACAATGCGTTGCCTAAATCGATTACTGACCTACCGAGTAAAGTTTTGTATCGAATTGCGTAAGTGGTTGTTGCAGGAATGTTTTTATTCACTTAATGAATTTTTTACCAGAAATCCCTGTAAGTTTTTTAGTCTTGGTATTGTATCAAGACTGAAATATCGAAGTTGAGTGAGTTGAGTGTTTATTAATAGAAATAATTGTGTGTAATGTTATTGTATTGTATGTAATGTATTTAATTAAGAGTTGACTTAGTTTAATTTATATAATTCAATTGATCAAATAAAATCAAATTTTACTAATTTATTAATATTATGTAATTCTTATGTAACCTTTTGCATGCCTCTGTGTCGGTGAAACATGCTGATCGATGTATTCATAACAACCTTGTACCGTGTTTCTGGCAAATAAATGTATTCTATTCTATTCTATTCCACACGCAGATACTGCTAAATATCTGGGAATGACACTCGACGCCAAATTACGCTGGAAAGCGCACGTCAAAAAGAAAAGAAAAGAGTTGGATTTGCGATATAAAAAAATGTACTGGCTACTTGGAAGATCTTCGCCAGTGGCAGTACATAATAAACTTTGGTTATACTGACAAATTTTAATGCCCGTATGGATTTATGGCATACAATTGTAGGGTTGTGCCAAAAAAAAGCAACATTAATATCATCCAAAGATTCCAGAATAAAGTCTTACGAGATATCGTAAATGCACCCTGGTATATAAGAAATGACGATTTACACCGGGATCTAAAGATGGACTCCGTTGCAGAGACCATTCGGAAATACGCTACAGCTCATGAACATAGGCTTCTACATCATGTGAACGTCGAGGCCATCCAGCTCCTCGACATTACAGAGCTAGTGAGACGTTTAAAGAGAACAAAACCCTATGAACTAGTGTCGTGATTAGTGATTAGTGTTAGCAATAATGTAATTATAAAGAACACATGAACAAAGTGTCTTCCCCTTAACAAATATGACTAAGGAAAGTCGGTGGACTGATTCTTAGAATTAATTATGTTTATGTAGAAGTTTAGGTTAATATAAATTTACTTATTAGTCTCTAGACTAGATTGTAATATATATAAAGTACTACACTTGGTACTTTATTAAATTTAAAAAAAATGTATTATGGTAGTAACATGACTGAGAATATTATTATATCGCGCTAATTAGCGTCCTGGAACTGGAACTTATTCAGAGGAACAAACAGTGAAGCACCTGGACATAAGGGCCTCCCCTTATATCCAGATCTCTTCATTGGATGGCATTGGCAGTCTCAATGGCGTCAAACCATTTAAAACATTACTCTTGTAAGCGTTCATATTAATAATAGGGTCTAAGATGATCACTAATTTTGTCATCCAAAGGTCACAGCTCATTAGAGCCACCCGACACCCACTCCGCACCGCCTCGCCTCCTGCGGCTGGTATTATTTGTATAGGTAAGCGCTATATCAGCGTCGTAAACCCTCCACGCGCGGACGGGGCGGACCACTCGGTACCAACTCGCTTCTCGCATGTTTGCCTTGCGTTGAATGAGCATCGCCAACGTGTGGGTCCCGAGCGGACCGGGCGCTGCCCGCGAATGATTCACGCGACGACGATACTTGGCGATGCGCCGCTCCCCACCCACCATCGAAAATTCGTGGACCAAGCGACGTCCACTCGTTGACCACTCGGTGTTCACTCGTAGACCGCGCGGGGTCCACTGGATGACCGCGCGACGTTTATTGATGATAACGCGGCGTGCACCCGCGGTCCACCTGTCGACAACGAGTGGACGTCGTGCGACGAGGCGGTGCGGCGTGGGTGCCTAGAGGCTCTAATGAGCTGTGATCCTAATGGGAAATTGATATCTCACTATGTATCCGGCTGTCTAAACGTAACATTATAAGACTTACTTGAAATAAATAGATAATTAATTTATATATACCTGACTAAACTATCTAACATTCTAACGGTGGTTCTCGAAGGGTCTCTATGTTCCGACTTTCTTTGTTTCATGTAGTAAGACTGGAGAATCATGTTCGCTGATTTCGTCATTTCTGTGTATCTTGGACCAACTAGGCTTATGTACATCTGGAAATTAAAGTAGAAACTTTACTTTTTAAAGCAGGCATATTCTGGAATCGCTAGTCTGAAATACAACATGTAATATAAATTAAGCTGCAGAAAGAATAGATGGATCTTGTGAAGGTCGCTGGAAGTGGATAACGCAAGACCGGCAATAGTGGAGATCTTTGGGGGAGGTCTTTGTCCAGCAGCGTCTTTCGGCTGATATGATGATGATGATGAAGTATTGAGCATGTATGATGAATATAATGACAGTAAACGAGGCAAAACAATAGTGTGAGTCTTTGTATGTATGTATTAAATCTATACAAATAAATAAAATTGGAGTGTCTGTTTGTAATATTGAAATAACCGGTTTTTACTACATTAATATGAATATATATACGGTACATACACCAAAATGACATTTTTTACAATTTTTGTCTGTCTGTCTGTTTGTTCCGGCTAGTCTCTGAAATGGCTGGACCAATTTTGACGGGACTTTTATTGGCAGGTAGCTGATGTAATAAGGATTAACTTAGGCTACTTTTATTTCAGAAAGTCTTTTATTTTACAAGAAAAACGAAATAAACTAATTAACACGCGGACTAAGTCGCGGGCACAGCTAGTATGAAATAAAATAGTAACATTCTACTAATCATTTTACGTAAGGTGATGAGAAATTCATTACATCAAAATAATATGTTTGTAACTTTAACTCAATAATTTAATGAAATTAAGTATATGAAGATACCTGTATTTGTTCCAAATTCCATTTGTTCTTAGATTCTGCTAAATTGCTCGATCCAAAAAGTATGTACGATGAAACAAGTTTGTCCCAAGCTTTGTTTTTCGAGTCCAGCAATATAAATATTAAATCAAATCTGAAAATATATTTTCATGTTATTGACGCCCATATTGACTAATACATATAGATCAAAATAGAGTGAACAGAAGACGATCAAAACGTTTTGAAAAGAGAAGGGATATAAAATTCGAAACTTTCCAGCTAAGTGCTTTCTAATAAAAGATATTATAATTGGAAATCTTGAATGTTTAATCTACTTTATCGTTATTGCGGTGGTTACTCTGGTGTCAGAGTTGTTCAAGCCGCCCAGTAGGCTTCTGACGTGGCGTAACGACTATTGTCTTATGATAACAGCAGCTTAATAATTAATGTATAAAAATATTTGAAACTAGTTGTACCCTGCAGTTTCACCCGCGGTATACTTTATAAATATAGCCTATGTGTTATTCGATAAATAAGCCATATCACTACAAAGAGAGAGTTCATCTTCACATCCTCGAACCTTTTCGATGTTGTACGGTTCGCTTTCAGCGAAACTTCCTCCCACGTACGTTGAAGTTGCATGGGGCTCTTCAAAAAGGGAGTTGTAAGGTTTCTAAAGTGTCGGCAACGCGCTAATGATGCCTCTGGTGTTGCAAGCGTTTATAAGCTACGGTGACCACTTACCATCAGGTGCGCCGTATGCTTTTTTGCCAACTAAGTTGAAAAAAAAGTAGTTTTTCCGTGAAAGAGTAACAAACATTCATACCAACAAATTTTCACATTTTTAATATTAGTAGGATATTTAGTTCTACATTTTAAGGGGTGGCGAAGAATAGCTAATAACGATGTCGATTCAAATCTATCACATGAAAAACAGCCTTGATCTCCTGGATGGACTGGACAGGACTTGGACCTGGATGTTTGTTACTCTTTCAAGCAAAAACCTAATTAATACGTCAGTTAAGAGTATGCAGTGGTACAAAATCCGCGTACTCAATAGCGCTTGGTTCGACACCTTGAAATATCAACGATCTTTTCTCCTCACATCCTCGATCCTTTCTTGCCTAGTAGTTAGTCCAGGGCCCTCCCTGGACTAACTACTACAAGACATACAAGTAGTATATTATTGGGCATTCTACCCCACCTGCCGTTCCTCCGGCTCACTTCGTTCGCCTTCGTCACTCTCGGTGTGGTAGAATGCCCAATAATATACTACTATAACTAGCTCTACATATCAACCACTTACCTCTAGTTTCACTACACATTTCACCACTTTTAAGACCCGAAATTATTACTTCTAGAATGCCCAATAATATTCCTAGATATTAGGCACCCGTCGATTTAGGGCTTCTATTTTACTATTTATGTCAATGCAACAACGTAATTGACTCATTATTAATCAAACCTTTTTAAGTAGTAACAATGAAATTCGTAAAACAACCGCATTCATTACATGTGAAAAAAATCTGTGTCGAGTCTAGCAAGACTAGTCTACGTCATGGAAAATTGTTACCTAACTCACTACGATGCATCATAAGTGGGCCATCAAATTGTGGAAAAACGAATTTAATAATTGGTCTTCTTAATTCATGAGAATGGGTTGAGATTTCAAAATGTTTACGTTTATTCGAAAACTTTACTGCAACCCAAGTATATTTTTTTAGAAAAAGTTATGCAACGAGTACCAGACATTTCTTTTCAAAAATACCACGAAAATGAGGAAGTACTGAGTGTTCAAAGTGCTAAGCCAAATTCAGTTATTATATTTGATGATGTTGCCTGTGAAAATCAGAATAACATTCGTGATTATTTTGCAATGGGAAGACACAAACACATCGATTGTTTTTATTTAAATCAAACATATAGTAAAATTCCTAAACAGTTGGTAAGAGATAACGCGAACCTAATCGTGCTTTTTAAACAAGACGAAATCAATTTGAGACATGTTTATGAAGAACATGTCAACACTGACATGACGTGGAATGAATTTCGTGAAATGTGTTCAAAAATATGGAGTAAACCTTTTAGTTATGTTGTAATAAATAAGGATTGTCCCAAAAACGAAGGATGCTATAGAGATAGGTTTGACACTTTTGTTGTCTTTGATTGAACGCAAATGGGTATATAAAGCAGTTGCCTGCTCAACATTGATATTCCTAAGCCATCACTTAATCAATTAGGATCGCTATATCAATATGGAAAAATCATTCAAAAGACAAATTGTAAATGCAGCGGAAGCTGTAAAGAAAAAGGTACGAAAAATGAGAGATGTGGAGATTGATAATAAACAAGCATTGGAATCTGTGTTCAAACCTGTAACAGAACCTCTCAATTTGATTGCTAGTACTAGTAAGCTAGTTCCTCTTTCACGTACTACTGAATACGAAGATGATATTGACAACAATTTGCAGACAGACAGATGTGATGATGATGACGACGAAAATAAATCTGTTTCTCTTAATAGCAACTCGTCTTATGAATCAGTTGTTGACATCAAAGAAGGTTGTGATACATCATCTTGGTCAGTATCCTCGGAAGCTTTGAGAGATATTCCTTTTGGTGTTAGAGTAGAGCGCGGAAAACTCATGCTAGGTTCTGCACCCATAACAATGAATGATCAATATATCACCGTCGCTGGACGTAAATACCAAAGTACTCTTGGTTTAAAACAATTGTTGCTTAAGAAAGACACAGATTTAAGCTTAGTTACAGACGGTGATATGAATCATTATAAGTCGATGTTGATTGATACAAATGCACATCGTCGAGACTACGAACCAAATAAACCAATAAAAAGTAATAAGGGACAAAAATATTTGCAAGTTATTAAACCTCTCTTCAAACTACAAAATACGGTTAAAGATACCCAATCAAAGGGAAAAGGTTTACCACTGATAAAGAAATGGAAAAAAGATGTTGATTATGTGTACTGGGATGTTGTTTATCGTATGGGTCACTACCCATACGATAAACACCCTAGTGTCAGAGTTGTTCAAGCCGCCCAGTAGGCCTCCGACATGGCTTAACGACTGTTGTCTAATGACTACAACCGGGACCGACAGCTTAACGTGCCCTCCGAAGCACGGAGACGCTCAGAACTTAAACCACTTTGGCGGTCACCCATCTATGGACTGACCGCGAGCTTAGTTGCTTAACCTCGCCGATCGCTTACAGACCGGTGAGAGCATCTAGCTATGAGCGCCTCACATGTACTGGGATGATCCAAATGAATTGGTAGAAAGGTTGAAATTACTAATGGCATCT
Organism: Pseudoips prasinana; assembly: GCA_951640165.1. NCBI lineage: Eukaryota > Metazoa > Arthropoda > Insecta > Lepidoptera > Nolidae > Pseudoips > Pseudoips prasinana. Next base: position 20,999,993 of record OX621245.1, read on the forward strand.
CGGGATGCTGGTAACACTGGATTAGACAATGAAATAATATCTATTATTGAAGAATTGCAGGAAAGTAAGGTTATAAATAAACAAATTTCGTCTTCATAAAGTTCATTTCACCTTCAACCTCTATATACTATACAGTATACTTAAAACATGAATGTAGATAAATTCGGTAACTATATTCATAAAAGGATGCGTTTATCAGATCTGTTTGAGTTTAATGAAAACGCACTGTTCAAATCTGAAAGCGGGGAATTTGATTTAAAATCCTCTAAACTCAAAGGTATTAAACCTCCTGTAGACGCAGACGATGCTGTGAACAAAGATTATGTAGATCAGTTAAGTACTCATACGATACAAGAATTTAATAAAATGATTGGTTCATTGCGTGCCCAAATTATAAAAGATGTGCAAAAGACAGTGCAAGTTACTTTAAAAGCCAATGTATCTTCGATTTTACCTCATTACGAAGACAAGTTTTATACTAAAGCAGAAGTAAACGAATTACTCGAAAAAATCCGTAATGGCAAAACAGCAAATAGTAAATGAAATACATAAAGCGGCACGAAGAAATTTCCTTCGACGGTCTGTTATTCTAAAGGGGATTGAAGATTTATGGCAGGCAGATTTAATGGATATGCAAAACCTTAGAAAGTATAATAAAGGTTATAATTATATTTTGTTAGTGATTGACTGTTTTTCAAAGTATGCTTGGGCGGAGCCATTAAAATTTAAAAATAAACTTGAGGTTACCCGTGCATTTGAACATATATTGCGTAGCAGTCAACAAAATCCTGTGAATTTACAAACTGATAAGGGAAGTGAGTTTTATAACAATACGTTTCAGACACTTATGAGAACATATAATATTAATCATTATTCATCATTTTCTACTAAAAAAGCCTCAATTGTAGAGCGACTCATTAAAACACTTAAAAATAAATTATATAAATATTTTAGTTTTAATGGGAACTATAAGTGGTTAGGTCAACCATTGAGAGATATATTAACCACATATAATAATACGAAACACCGAACTATTAAGTGTAAACCGGCTGATGTGAATAAATCTAATGAAAATAAAATAAAAGAAAATATTAGAAAGATTATACATGAATCCATAAGGCGAAAGCCTACATTCAAAATTGGTGACTGTGTTCGTATCAGCAAATACAAACACGATTTCGAGAAAGGATATACTCCTAATTGGTCTACTGAATTATTTACAATAAAAAAGATTAATAACACCATACCAGTAACATATCACATAGTAGACCAACGAAACCAAGACATATTAGGAACTTTTTACGAACAAGAACTACAAAAATCGAAATATCCAGATGTTTATTTGATAGAAAAGATTTTGAAACGGAAAGGAAATAAAATTTATGTTAAATGGTTGGGTCTTAGCAGTGAAGAAAACAGTTTGATTGATAAAGCTGCAATAAGGAGATAAGATAATTATATAACCAATACTTTTTGCTGTTCTTTCCATTGCAAGTAATGATAGGGGGTGGACTAGTAAATAGTTTAATCAACCATCTACCGTTCGAAGTTCATTTACCTGGATATAATTATTGCGGACCTGGAACTAAATTACGTGAACGTTTGGCTCGCGGTGACCGGGGTGTGAATAAGTTAGACGAAGCTTGTATGCATCACGACATTGCATACACAAAATATACAGATTTACTCAACCGTCACAAAGCCGATTTACGTCTGCTAAACATGGCTAAACAAAGACTTAAATCAAAAGATGCAGGGAAAGGTGAAAAACTAAGCTCATGGCTCGTTACCAAAGTTATGAAAGCTAAACTAAACTCTGGCTCTGGTATTAAAACATTCAGAAGCTTAGTGTAAGGTATTAAGATTATGGATATACCTACGTACTAAGCATGAATGCGCCGACTGTCCGGTGAATAAACCAGTTAGCATCTAACCGCTTTGTTTTATTGACGTTACACTGGCGACGAGTATCGGATACAATATATTATATTTTTTAACAATTGTACGTTCGCGAGCGTGTTAAAAATAGCAAAAATATGCCTTTTGGAAAAGTGGAGTGGTTTGATTTGCACTCGAAACAGTGGTCATCCTATGTACGTCGGGTGAAACAGTTTATGCTTTTAAACCAGATTCAATCGGAACTCCAAGTGGCTACTTTAATAACATTAGTTGGTGAACCCACGTATAATTTAATGTGTGATCTTTGTGCTCCTGAGAATCCCGAGGATAAAACTTTTGATGTGTTAGTGGATATTATAAAGGGACATTTGGAACCTCAGAGGTCAGTGATAGCTGAGCGGCATGTTTTTCGACTTCGGCGTCAAAAGCTCGGTGAATCTCTGTCAGAGTACTTACAGAACCTAAAGCATTTAGCGTCGACTTGTCAATTCAAAAACATGCTAGAAGAAAATCTTCGAGATCAATTTGTATCGGGGTTGGCGAGTGACGACATGCGGTCGCGCCTATTCGCCGAAAAGGAGATCACATATACGAAGGCGGTGGAGCTAGCTTTGGCCTTGGAGGCGGCGGACAAACATGCGGAGCGAAGCGCCATGAGCGGCAGCGTCGATGGGCGCGCTGGCTGCGCGGGCGCCGGCTCTGGCGGCTTGCATCGCGCGCCGGGAGCAGCGGCGGGGCGGAGGGCTTGCACGCGGTACGCAGCGTGCGTCCCCCAGCGCAGCCCGCGGGGTCGGCAGCTTGTTGGCGGTGTGGTAAGGCGCACCGAGCAGATAAGTGTCGTTTTAAACAATATACATGTAACGTGTGCAACCGGAAAGGTCATTTGAAAGTCATGTGCAAAATGGCTAGTGTCGAACGTAAACAGTCTTTAGACAAAACACGTAACTTTATAGAAAATGATGACGATGAATCGGATAGTGATCTGTTTAATATTACGGTCTCGGCGCAAGGGGATAAGCCCTATTTTGTAAATGTTTGTATCGATGATATCATTTTACATTGTGAAATAGATACAGGTAGCAAAATTTCGGCGATCAATAACGAGTGTTATAATAAGTTATTTTATAAATACCCCCTTTGTAAAGATAATATTAACTTGTCTTCATATACAAGTTCACCGATTGAATCGCTGGGCTATATTAAAGTAAATGCTTGTATTGATGACAATTTACAAAAAGATCTTATATTATATGTAATAAAAAATGGTAGTAGACCCATCCTAGGTAGAATGTGGATACGGCGCTTTAATATTAATCAGTTACAAATCAATAATATAAAAGAGGTTTACAAAACAAATGGTGAAATAATAGAGGAACTAAAACAAGATTTTCCTAGTGTGTTTACAGACGAATTAGGTAAATGTAAAAAAGAGATTCGATTACAGCTCAAAGATACGGAACCGGTATTTGTGCGCGCGCGGCCCGTACCTCTGGCTTTACGGGGGGCGGTTGAGCGCGAACTTAGACGTATGGAAAATAATGGTTCTATTTATCAGTTAGAGCAATCGGAGTATGGTACCCCTATTGTACCGGTGGTAAAACCTTCCGGTGAGATAAGAATTTGCGGAGATTATAAAACCACAATAAATCCCAAATTAAAAAGGGATTATTACCCCCTACCCCGAATAGAAGAATTATTTGCAACCTTGAGTGGTGGGGAGGAATATTCAAAAATAGACCTTACCACTGCATATCTACCGGTACCGTTACACAAAGATTCACAAGCGGTGACCGCTATTTCAACTCACATAGGTACCTTTGCATTCAAGCGCACTCCCTATGGTTTGAGTTGTATACCTGAAAAATTCCAAAAAATAATGGAAGAAACCCTAAGGGGTATACCCAATACTGTTTGTTTTTTGGATGACATATGTGTAACGGGGCAAAATCGTATAAAACACCTCGAAAATCTAAGAACTGTATTCAGTCGTTTGGCACAGATGGGTCTGACTGTTAAAATAAGTAAATGTAATTTTTTACAGAAACGCGTATCTTATTTAGGGTTCATAATAGATAAAGAAGGGCTACACCCGGATAGGTCTAAGGTAGAAGCGATTCAGGAGGCTCCGAGACCGTGTAATGTTACCCAATTGAAGGCCTTTATAGGGATGCTTAATTATTATGGAAAATTTATAGAAAATTTAAGTACACTTCTACATCCCTTATATGTTCTTTTAAAGAAGGAACGTCCGTGGTGCTGGGATGAACAATGCGAAAACGCATTTACGGAAGCAAAAAAATGTTTAACTAGCAATAAAGTGCTGGCACATTTTGACCCTTCAATGCCTCTAGTATTAGCGGTAGACAGCAGTTCGTATGGGATCGCAGCGGTACTGTCGCACTGATACGGGGACGGTTTAGAACGGCCAATTAGTTGTGCTTCTCGTACGCTTTCGGATACTGAAAAAAACTATAGTCAGTTAGACAAAGAGGCTTTGGCTATTTTGTATGGTGTACAAAAACACCATCAATATTTGTTTGGCAATCATTTCTTACTTAAAACCGATCATAAGCCCCTCACATACATATTTGGACCGAAGGGGGGTATACCCCAAACGGCGGCTAGTCAGCTGCAGCGGTGGGCGATCAAATTGGCAGCTTATGATTTCACGATTGAGTATATTCCGTCTAAAATGAATCAGGCTGACGCATGGAGTAGATTACCATTATGTAATACGGTTACACAAATAAAATCTCATGACAGCAATAATTATTTATTTTTAATCGAAGAGACATTGACGGTAAATTGTCAAGATATTGCTTTAGAAACAAAAAAAGATCCGTTACTTAATAGAATTATAGGGTATATTATGTTTGGCTGGCCATATACGTGTGAGAAGGAAGACGAAAAACCTTACTATTTTAGGCGAACAGAACTATATTTGGACCATGGATGTATCTTATATAGATACAGAGTGGTAATTCCATACAAGTTTCAGAAACAAGTGTTAGATGAAATTCACTTAGGTCATTTAGGAATAGTTAAAATGAAATCGATCGCTCGAAATTACGTTTATTGGCCGACCATTGACAAAGATATCGAGTTATTATGCCGCGAATGTCAAGCATGTCTAAATGTACGCGACGCGCCTCCCAAATCCTCTTTACATCCCTGGGAATTCCCGGTTGCCCCATGGCAGCGGCTACACGCGGATTTTGCCCAGTTTAAAGGAAAATATTTTATTGTAGTTGTAGATGCTCACTCTAAATGGTTAGAGGCGGAGGAAATTCGGAGTACTTCAGCCCAAGACACCATAAAATATTTTAGAACTTTATTTGCGAAGTGGGGCTTACCACTATCCTTAGTTACAGATAATGGACCCCCCTTCCATAGCGGGGATTTTGTGGAGTTTTGTAAAAAAAATCACATTAGAAATATTACAGTTTCACCATATAGACCGCAAGGCAATGGAGCAGCTGAAAATTGTGAAAATCAGTAAAGAAAGCTTTATATAAAGCTTATTATGAAGGTCAAGACTTATCAATTGCGCTCAATCGATTCCTGTTTCAATATCGAAATTGTGATCATGCGACCACCGGGGTGGCACCGGCAGTAGCGTTACTAGGGAGGCGACTCAGGAGCCGGCTGGATGCTCTTCGTCCAAACACGGCAGATATAGTTATAACTGCACAAGAGAAGCAAACAACCGCCGCGGGGGGCATAGATAGACAATTTCAAGTAGGAGATAAAGTTTTCACGAGAGATTATTCGGTAAGATCGGACAAATGGACTGAAGGTAACATCGTGGAAAAAACAGGCCCGGTGTCATATAGAATCAATTTAGGGAATGGAACTAGTTGTAGGCGACACACTGATCAAATTTTATCAGCTAATCAACATAGATATTCATTAAGTAGGCGAGAGTCGAGTAACTTAGAGTTAACAGGCAGCGAGGAATCTAAATCCGCGCCTGACTTCGAAGCGTCTGATAAACCATTAGCTGATGACGCGATAGATAGTAAACAAGAACCGGTAACGGTGCGATCGCCGTCCCCACTGCTGTCGCCGCCGCCGTCAGGTACCGCCTCCGAACGAACAATTCGGGCATGATTGTATGCCCGAATGGGAGCAAAGACGAAAACAGCTCGAAATAGATTAGGTACTTACGATACATGCAGTTAGGTAACATACACAATTGTTACGTACCTACATAAGTATATAGAATACCTAGGTACATACATTTAAAGATGTTTTGCTTCCTGTAATCTTACTTAGTAAGTAATAATATAATGATAAGTTGTAATTCTGGTGGTGGTGTAAGAAAGTCCTTACGGCTTTATATACGTTATTTCATACCAAGTATCTGTATAAAAAAATTAAGTTTATCATCATGTACAATTATATTATTATATAAACACGTTTAGTACATACTTAGTTACCTAATAAGTGTTGTCAATAAACTGAATTCACCACTGTTTAGTGGTCTTGATGATAATATTAAGTTTAACTTAAGTTAGTAGACTGTACCGGTTGTTTATATATTTTAGTTGTCCTATTTGCTATGTGTAAGATTAAGAACATTGTTTGGGTTAAAAGGGGGAGAGGATGTGTATTAGATTAGACAATATGTAGATATAATATATATAAGAAAAAAATAGGAAATTAAAAAGGGGAGATAGTGTAAGGTATTAAGATTATGGATATACCTACGTACTAAGCATGAATGCGCCGACTGTCCGGTGAATAAACCAGTTAGCATCTAACCGCTTTGTTTTATTGACGTTACACTTAGTTACAAAGATAAAATCAAAAATCAAGAAACTGAAACACAAAGACAAAAAGGCATTAATAAAAACTGCTTACTTGACAGCAAAAAAAATAATTCCACATATTCGTCACGTTCGAGTACCTCGAGTAATACCTTTACCGAAAACTGGAGGCGTTCTGCCTTTAATTCCAATTTTTGCTGGATTGTCAGCTTTAGGAACTTTAGCCGGAGGTGCAGCTGGTATTGCAAAAACTGTTAATGATTATAAAGCAGCTCAAAAAAATTTGGCAGAGACGGAACGACATAATAGAGTTATGGAGTCTGTAACTCTAGGAAAGGGTTTATACATCAAGCCGTATAAAAATGGCAAAGGGTTATTTATAAAAAGTTCAAAAAACTGAAATATAAGCTGCCCAATCACCCCCTAACTAATGTAGATATTCAAAAGTATGCAAAGGATATCCCGTATTTCCGAGGGGTGTACATGAAAGATCAGTTACCAGGGCAGCCAAAGCAAGTTGAATGTGGCATCGTTAACTTGGATAATTCTAAAAATGAAGGAACTCATTGGGTAGCGTATGTTAAAATAAACAACTATTGTGAATATTTTGATAGCTATGGAGATTTAAGACCTCCAGTAGAATTAATGCGGTATTTTAAGAATTGTACTGTATTTTATAACTACACGAGATATCAAAAGTTTAATACAGTAACCTGCGGACACTTATGTTTAGAATATCTGTGGACTTTTTGGAATAAAAATGTATAAAATATATGATATTTCTTTCATTTCACTCATTTACAAAATGTCACTCACTTTGTCAATAACTGGGAACTCATCAAGTTTATCTACATACTTTCCCAATCCTTTACAATTGGATGCACAATATGAATGTGCTTTAATGCATTTTTCAACATTTAATTCTATCCCAAATATCGATAAAAGTAATAACAAATTTTATTATGGCATCAATGACGTTATTGAAATACCTGAAGGTGCGTATGAATTGCAAGATATCAATGACTATTTAAAATCTGAAATAAAGGATGCATCAATAAAACTACAGTGCAATAACAATACTCTAAAAACTACTATTTACTGTACAAAAGACGTAAATTTTACCAAAGAAGACTCCTTCGGAAAACTGTTAGGCTTTAATCAGCAGACATTGAAAGCAAATAAATGGTATGTATCAGAGTTTCCAGTCAACATTTTACCGACGACCGTGGTCAGGATTGAATGTGATATTGTGAGCGGATCCTATATAAACGGCGATCCAAGTCACATTATTCACGAATTCGCCCTAAACGTGCCACCTGGATACAGAATCATAGAAATCCCAAAAAACGCTCTATACTTTCCAATCAACCAAAACAACATAAGCTGCATACACATCAGGTTATTGGATATTAACAATCGTTTAATCAATTTGCGTGGTGAAGAAGTACAGCTGTATTTGCACCTCAGAAGGAAAAATGATTGACTTTAATAAATATGAGAATCAACAAATAAAAAATATTAGTTCTATTCGAACAACCTACCAAGTAGGACCTCGCTTTAAGAAAAAAATTAAATTAACTAAAGACAACAAAACATTCCTTAGAGCGATTGGATTGCTAAAATGAATATCTTAGACGTTTTATCCGCTCCGACTTACGATAATACTATAGAAGGAATCGAATTTCATTCGTACAAGCCATACGTAACAAGTTTCAACAGGAACGATGAAATTCGCATACCTATAAACCAACAGGACCTGTACATACTGCCATCAGCTAGCACTCTATATTTGGAAGGCACTGTCATTGTCAGCAAAAAGGACTTAAAAGACCCAGTCACTAGTGTCCATTTCATAAACAATGCTCTACTGTACTTGTTCCAAGACATTAGGTATGAGCTAAATGGAGTAGAGATTGATAAAGTAAAAAATGCAGGTATAACAACCACCATGAAATCATTAATTTCAATGAACGAAAGTGAATCAAAAATGTCTAATGCTTGGGGTTGGAATATTGATGGCAAAAAAAATATTGATGGAGGAAAGTTTTCTGCTTCTATACCACTCCGTAACGTCCTCGGTTTTGCGGAAGATTTTAAAAAAGTTGTGATAAATAGTAGACATGAACTGATATTGTTACGAAGTAACACTAATTTGAACGCTGTAAAACTTAATACCAGCGAAGTAGTGGATGATGTTCAGATCAACAAAATCATATGGCGCGTACCGCATGTTAAAGTATCAGACAAAGAAAAAATTACTTTGTTAAAACTCTTAGAAAAAGATCGACCGCTTCAAATGATATACAGAAATTGGGATCTGTACGAATATCCAGCTTTGCCTAAAACTACGAAGCATACCTGGTCTATCAAAACTTCATCTCAAATAGAAAAACCAAGATACATTATTGTTGGTCTACAGACAAATAGGAAAAACAATGCAAGTTCTGACATGTCTCAATTCGATCACTGTCATGTTCGAGACGTTAGAGTATATCTCAATTCAACCTACTTTCCATATGAAAACCTGAATATAAGTTTTGCTAATAACAGAATCGCTTTATTATACGAACAATACACGTTGTTGATTGCTCTAGACAAGCTGATAACTTGAAGACAGGTCCTGTTGTGGATGTAAGGGTGGAAATTGAGAGTGATACAGAGATACCAGATCAAACTTCAGCGTATTGTCTCATTCTCAACGATTGCATTGTTGAATACAAACCATTAAGCAACATTGTAAAGAAGCTATCATGAAGCCGGATACCGTCATAGTGGAAATCAAAGGATTTAAAGATTTTAAAAATAATTTTATTGTGAAAGAAGTAGCCATTGCAAGTCAGGAGCATACACAGACATTTTTGATAAAACCACCACATGCATTCCATTATCTAACAGAAGAAGAAAAGAAGCAAGTGAGATGGTTAGAACGAAATCGAGGCATTTTCTGGAGTGAGGGCTACATAGACTACAGAGAATTTCAACGCGTCATCATTCCACATTTAGAAAATAAAAAAATTATCACAAAGGGCTTAGAAAAGATAAAGTGGATTAAAGAATTGGGTGCAAATTGTGAAGTGATAGATATAGGTGAAAAAGGATGTACTAATTTTTCAAGATTGAAAAAGAAATATTGTAAAAATAATACTGAATTTAATTGTGTAAATCATAGACTAAACTGTGCTTTGAATAATGCTATATGTATTAAGAAATGGTATTTTGATAATAATATGTCTGTATTTAATTTATTTTGTTAATAAAAATATTTTAATCTACTTATGTTTGTTTTATTTCAACATACCTCTACTAATAACTAACTATGATTCACACATATGAAGCTCTAAATTAGCTGTCGCAAAATAAGTCATGTAAGTAAATTTAATTTCAAGTACCTAAATAATTTAATACAATATTTTTATAACAATTAATGAGAACTGGGGACGAATAGTAAGCTAAACATTATTTTACTACAGTAAATTTGATGCTCAAGCAATGTAATGTAAAATAAAACATATGTAATTTAAATTATAAATATATTTTTATTAACTTTTTATATTATTTACAAATATCTAATTAATTTTTGATACATTTTCTTAATTCTATTTACCTAGTTGCTACATATATTAGAACAAAAACTTATAACACCTATTTGATAATTATTTTATTACATTCATCATTTACCTACTTATTTACAAATTTAAACTTACTTATAGTTATTTAGTTATTTTTATTCATACATACAGACATACGTAAACATTTATTTATCTATTTACAAATTTGTGATGCATAATTATTATTCTACAATAAGAAAGAAAATTGTTTTATTTATACATTTAACATATTTACCAATTTACAAATTATAATATTGAATTATTTCATCTTTCTAACCTATACCTACGTTATGTATTATTTTATTTTGACATTAATATTACAATAAAATTTAAAATTATTTGATATTTTAATATATAATTACACAATAACTTAAGAACTATTTTTAAGTACAGAAAAATAACTTGCCATTACTATTACCAAAACACTTAAGTACTTAATAATATCACTAATAACAGTCATTACAGAGTTTTTTGTATATTTTGTTAATTAACGATAGTGTCTCGTCCATAACATTGTCCACTGGTTCACTGACTACATACTGCGCACTTAACACTATCACCTCCTCATTGTCACTTGCAGGTTCTTGATTTTCACTGATGTCCAAAACGTTCACTTGTATAAGTCGTAAACCTTTTTTCTTTTCATTGTTTACGACGTACGATTGACACGCAGACTGCCCAGATGATTTTCGTTTTTGGCACTCCCGTCTTGCTCTAGGCTTCTTGTTGGCGGACCCGTGTGCTTCTGGGGTATGCCAACTTAAACTCGGAGTCGGGAAACCTTGACCGTATTGGGAGAAGACAATATCAGGTGAATCTGCCATTATTGATGAGCTGAAACAAACAAAATAGTCATTAATATTATTTAATTTTATAACAAAAAAGGAAATTTATAAACATACACAGAACAAAATATACTTACGAATTATTTGCTTTGAACCGATGCAGCGATGTGACCACTTCAACAAGTGACTGCGTAATGTAACGACAGAGTATCAATATTATTTATGAATGTTCTAGTGTAACCAGAGCCTGTACGATATAATGCGAATCAATTTCATGTTGAATTAGACAAGTTTGAACCTGTATCCTTGTGGACAGCGCTTACCACTTACGGAGCGCGAACACCTGATAAGTGTCGTATTTCTTAAAGCCGCGCGCCGGCGCCGGGCGCGCCTGCTTAGTCATCAGGAATTGTATAGATTTTATAATAATACTTATGTATAAAATATTACTTGGTACTTGCTTTATTACTGCTAATCAATTTCAAGTTTCAACAAGTTAATGCTGGTAATTGCATAGCACATTGAATGCAAGCAAAAAGTCTTATCGGGTTGTCAATGGGTATAGAAATTATAGACAAATTTAAACAGAATAGTAAATTTTATTTTATTTATATGTAGAAAGAAACACGAATATAGGTACAAGGCTTAAAATACAAATACATATAAAATTATATAATAATAATAAAATTTATTTTACATTAATATAGTTGTATTACCCCAGGCTAAAGTAGATACCTTATCAGCGCATAGCAACCGTTTATCGTCATTACTCGAAAGTGCTACTTTATTTACATCCTGGGTGAATATCTCATGTTTTATACCTACCTAAATAGTTTATTTTTTTTGCGAATGACTTCGCAATTGTACAAAGCATTTTTATAATCTAACATATTTAAACTTGCTGTAACATTTTTTCTTGTGCCTTTTGCTTTTTTTATTGTTTTATTTAAAGTTTTAATACAATACAACTTTGAGCGCAGTCCTACGAACTCTTGGATAATTTTACCACCCATTTCATCCTTAAACAGACCTGGAATCTTCTTATTAATAATAGGCAGGTTAAATTCGTTATTCAAATCGTAGTTGCTTGTGTCAAAATATTTTAGAAAACTGACCTTTAAATCTTTATACACGTCATTACTCTGTACATCATAAACAAGACTATCTGTGTCAGTATAGCACAATTCAATTCGGTTACCATAAAATGGTTTTATAATAGAATAGTGGAAATCATACATGTGAGTCTTAGATAGTTCTAATACTGTAAACCCTATGTATATCGGTTTATTAAGAACAATATGCGAAGGTTTCATTTGAATTGCTACTAGATCATCAGAAAATACAGAGGCGCTGTGAAAATATGGGCTGGCTATTAATTTTTCAGCACAAATAGTCTTTTTGGTTTTATTGCTTAAATCACACCACTTGTTCACTAACTTCACATCTATTCGATTTTCATTATTTTCTAATGTCTTTCCAAAGATACTATTGTTTAATAATTTGAAAAAATCTTGTTCAAACGTTGACTCTGCTTTTTGTCGTAACTGAGTATTAATATCAATATATTGCTTTAAAAAACAACTTTGCTTAAATGTAATAGCACGGTGGATTTTTCTCAATACTAAACCATGCTGTAAGCATTTTTTTTAATGTATATAATGAATAACATAGTGATATTTATCATACAAATTGGGTATTAGTTTTCTATTCTTACCACCAGGTGGTAAACATTTTTCTGGACAAAATGGAAAGTCATTGTGTTCAATGTGCAAATTCTTTGGATATATTAGATCTACTTCAAGAATGTAACCATTTTCCGCAGTATCACTAATGTCAGTTAAGTTTAATTTTAAAAGTTCTATTTCTTGACTATTCATTAATCTGAAGTCAGAATAGGGTAGGGATTGACACATGCTATAGCCGTATAAATTGTTACAGTCTAAATAAATGATAAACGAATCTGGACGGGATGGATCATAGGTATCTAAATATTTATTATTGGCTTTAATGTGCCTTTTGGAGCACATACAAACACCACCACGAATACCTTTTTGTATCATTCTAAAAATTTCAACATCACTTATCAATTCTAATTGAACTCCGGTTTTTAAAAGCATTGCATCAAAAGATAAACTTGGTGCTGTAAGATAAAATGCGGGATCCAGATTATAGTGTCGTTTACAAGTTTTACGAAAATTTTCAAATACATCTGTTAGCAATAGAACGTCGGTTTTAAGATACAAATCTGTATACATACCCATATTTTGGATATTAAATACAGACCAAACGGACCAAGCATGTGCATAATCTGCGTCGGAAATGGGCTTATTACTCAAAGAGTTATAAAAGCATTTTTTAGAAGGCAAACACGTATCTTCATAACGTTCCCATTGACACATATAGTCGTACGGATATACCCCTTTACGGGTAAGTAGGTCAAATTCGCTTTTGTCAGGAAAATAAGATTTTAATTGATGAAACTCTTGTTCTTTCATTGTACTGACCAACTTTTCTAAGCTGGTTCCTAAAAACTTAAAAGAATCTACAAACCGGACCTGTATGCTTTCCTCGGAGGAAATCGGAATAAACTTTGTAAATGAAATATAGTTTTCTTTTGTTTTAGGTATTACTTTAATAGTTCCAGGAGCTCCACCTAATTCTTTTATGAATAGGTGACAATCATAACCAGATAAATTATGAAAAAACACAGGCAAAAATTTAGGTAATTTAAATTGTAAGTTACAATAGCTGTGAGCTGCACCGCGATATTTACCTGTTAAATGACAATGATCACGAACTCTATCACCGAACAAGAAGTGCTCGCAAATGTGGCATGTTATCGCGTTTTCAAAGTCGCGAGCATTTTCGTCGGTGTAAATCATAGGAACATTATTTTTTTAAATATTATGAATTTTTTGCGCATCTTTATAGATAGACTTTACAAAATTTGGTACACAATCCGAACCGCGATATGAAACGTAACGATTGTAGCGTTCGTCTATCGCACACGTAATATGATAACCGTAAGCTACTGGCACGTGTCGCTGACGTGTTACTGTGCTCGCTTTAGTTGGATCAGGGTCACAAGATTCGTACCGTTCAAGCATTGTTTCAAAATCCGCATATATAACAAATGGTACAATTTGCTTTCTATTATAATTTTCAAACTGTATAAAGGAACCCTTTGGAGGTAGTTCAGTGACAATACCCCCACAACTATGCGAACTAAGATCATCATTTGAATTAAAAATATTAAACAATCATCACAAAGGTAAAGTTTACCGTGGTGTTTTGATATTTGACTCTTAACAAGTCGTGGCAAGTCCTTAATGAAACAGTAATGTGCCAAATAGTCCTTTTCTAAGTAAAGTAAATGAATTACTATTCCTTTCAAAGCTTTTGGGTTGTACAGCGGTCCCGTGACGATATTATTTTTTAAACCGTAGATGTAAATACACAAATTAGGGTTATTTAACTCGAACCGCTCAACATCTGAGAAACTTAATGGAAATGATATGTCCTTTACATTTAACACGTTTCGAAAATCAGGATAAGATGATACTCTTTCAGGATGACTTTTAGCTGGATATAAAGCGGCAACTACTGACCATAAAAAACAATATTCATCGTTATTGCGTATATTAACGCATGCTTTTTTCGATTTTATAGCAGCAGGCAATTCGATAAAGCCTGAACCGCTCAAAGGTTGATATTTGTTGACATTGACTTCCAAATGAGAACTTTACAAGAACGTCCATCCACTGTCACGGTCTTGAAATTCTTCTATCTTTTTTGCTAAAGTGTTTTTAACTTGAGACAATAATGGTGTAAATTCATAATTCTGATGCAAAGTGAAATTTTTAGTGGAAAATGATTTCATCTCTTGACAATCATTTTTAACCATCAAAAACATAGCAAAATATTCGAAATTAACTTTTATACTAGTGTGATCTTTAAGAGACATATTAATTAATGTTTTAATTTTGTCTTGAACAATATTTAAAAATGATTTAGGACAGTAATTCTCAGACGGATCGGCAACTCTATACGAAGCTATACGATTACGAAAAGCAGCTTGTATTATTTCAACACCTTCGCAAAAATACGAAATATTTTTGTTTTTATGATTAGTACTGCGTAGGTGACCTGTCCACTGACTGCGCTCAACGGATGTATTGCAAACAGTACAGAAAGGCATTTTTGTGTATTATTATTAATGTGTGTAGGTATTTTAATTTGTGTATATTATTATTTAGTCTAATGTCCACGTAAAATAGAGCAAGTTTTAGATTAACAACACAAACAAAAGATACTTACAAATTATTTATTTATTTGTTATCTTATAGAAGAACATATTACAAACTTATAATTGTAACAGTTAACCTAAACCTAGCCTAGCCTTAAAATAAACTGATAACAAAAATATAAAATAATAATTATTATATTATTTTATATTAATGTTATCACTGTAAAAGACGGGCTCCGAGTCTTGAAACATTACATGAGCCCGTCTCATAAATGTCTGCAGCGCGTCCCACTGCGGAGTATCCTTATTTAATTGCACTTTAAGTGCCACTAAGGATTTTTTCCACCGATCAAGTGGAGTCGTGGACGCTGCATCGGACTTATTATATACTTTTACCTCCACGTAAAAGTCACCCACAACGTTCACCGCCCGTCGCAACTTCCCGTTAGCGACTCGGCTCACGAGAGACGACGTGAGGTCCTCGCTGCCGGTTGCCGGTGCGCGATACTCGCTATCCTCTAGACCGAAGAGGTCCGAGCTATGTTGTTTTTTACTGTAAAAAATAAAATAATATAAGTACCTTATCATCAATTCTATTGCGTAATATTATGTAGTTACCAGTGTGATGAAATACACGCCACAAGCCTAATTCAGTAGCAGATGCTAATATAAGACACATACATAATAATATACATAGTAATAATACGTAGAATATAAGAAAACTTGTGTAAAAACTACTTTTTATGACAAATAAATATTACAATAACAGCACCTTGAAAACGTTCTATCAAAAAGAACCAATGGAATAAAGATTATGAATCATTGGATTGTGTCTCTGTTTTTAAGTATAAAAATAAATCCACTACTAGCGTATAACACTCTTATTGGAATAAAATACACAAATACCTAAAGACAAGCAATAATAGAAATTACCTTGGTTTAGATTCCGATTGCGAGGTGGAGGTACTCTCGGAAGCTTTACGCTTGGTTGATTTCTTTTTTGGCTGCACCTTTGCCGCCTCGGGTGCGCGACGTGTGTATTCTGATTCGGAGTCAGACCTGTAATCGAATACACAACAATTAATTTCAAATAAAAAATATCTGTAAAGAAGATTAGAACAATGAACGCTCGACTTATGAAACACAAGGACACTGAAATAACATAATTATTTAAAAAATACTTACGTACATTTTATGGAAGTATTCGGTATTCGTAATTGACAATAAACTGTGGAGCTTGTCACTAGAAGACGCTGGAGCGAATGTGAATTTTCATATAAATTAATCGAATTTAAGTAAAGAAAAATACCATCTCAGCAAATTTAACCTCATTACAAAATTAAACCTTAAATCTTAGCATTACAATTGTATTACTAACTTATGTCAGTTACGTCCATTTAAATCGTTATATTGATTCCGTCAAAATGCAATGTTATCGTGAGAAATGAAATATAAACCAGCATAATATATATTGTTCGACACCGACAAAGGTGGCGTTAGGTATCTATGATTACTACCAATGACTACTATTTATTTAATTTCTGTATGTTTGTTTATTTAAAAAATAATTACAAGACATCATTATGCACGGTTTTAAATAATAGATTTTTGTGACACATTATTTAAGTCTGTGAAAAAAATCTGGAACAAATATTCGGTGATTACTTTACTAGACACATTTATATAATTATAATACTTAGGGTACTAACGCATGCTGAACGAATTTATTAACTTAATTATTAACTTATTGGAAAAGGGATTGCGATAGGGACTCGAACCTAGAAATTTACATAAGCCTATTTGCTACCAGAGCTATTCGCAGAGTCGAACTTAACCTGTACTTTGATCATATAGGGATGACGTCAGCGTCATCAATCAATAAGTTGCATTAGAGATAATTTATGTGCAGAAAAGTTTTGAACGGATACGTGTACCAAAACTAGTTTATTACGTATGTTGCAGTCAAACTGCAAATATAAAACCATCAACTATAATAGAAATATAAGTATAGTATATTAATAAAGTCGTATTTCTAAACAATTGTTTTCTTTTATCCTTTGTAAACCTTTCTGTGTGAGAGAGAAATAAATAAATAATTATTATTAATCACTAGACAAAAAAGTTATGTATTTTTATACACATATTTATTTATTGTAACTACAAATTCATAAAGGTCATAATTATTACAATAAAGTAATTTCCAAGATGAGTGTGCCGTACCGAAACTGAAGTACCTATTTTATGAACATAGGAAGTCCTGCATAAGACAAATTTAATCAATGTTTGCAACAAGCGCAGTGCTTATCTTGCATATTATACAAAGGTTCGCATGGAAATTACACACAACAAAATATGCGCAGCAAGTTATTGCTACTTGCAATTTTGCAGACTAAAGGCTCATTTACACCCACTCGTAACAGTTGCCTGATCAGTACAAGACGTGACGTGACGTGACGTGACGTGACTTGTTCAATGTCTGGGTGAATGTATTAAATAAAATTTCGGATGTCCTCGGTACCAATCTGGTCGCATAAACTGAGTATGCGTTGAACTTTGTGGTAATGCGCTATCTCTAACTTTGTGGAGAGACATGAAGTTTAGTTTAATGTATGCGGTAACCTAAAATTCAGATGTCCTCGGTACCAATCTGGTCGCATAATCTGAGTGTGCGTTGAACCTCTGTGGTAAGGCGCTATCTCTAACTTTGTGGAGAGACATGAGGCAATCTGTCCTGGAGTTTAGGTCATCGGTTCAGACAGCCGACACATTTACTTGTTTAATAAACGTGTAAATTTCATCTATATGAAACGAAATAAAATTAAAATTTCGGATGTCTAGCCACGGGAAATAGAATGTGTGTGCACCTATGGGTATGCGCTATTTCTTACTTTTGTGGAGAGGCATAGTGACAATCTGTCCCAAGTTTTATTTTAATATATACGATATCCTAAATTTCAGATGTCCTCGGTACCAATCTGGTCGCATAAACTGAGTGTGCGTTGAACCTCTGTGGTAAGGCGCTATCTCTAACTTTGTGGAGAGACATGAGGCAATCTGTCCTGAAGTTTAGCTTACCACGTTTCATGTAGATTTAAATTAGGAATACATTCAGTTATTACTCTTTAGTAGAAGTAATAATTTCGGGTCTTAAAAGTGGTGAAATGTGTAGTGAAACTATGAAAGAATGACAGTAAAGTAGTGTAGTGAAACCGAGTTTAAGCCGTAGATCTGCTTTTGTTAATCGAGGTAAGTGGTTGATATGTAGAGCTAGTTATAGTAGTATAAGTATATGCCGTTCCTCCGGCTCACTTCGTTCGCCTTCGTCACTCTCGGTGTGGTAGAATGCCCAATAATATACTACTCATACATACCTCACATATATTCTGCCGAGAATATTTAAAGAATTAACTTTACCTACTTAACAGAGGTGTTCCAAGTGACACATTGACGGCAAGCGGCTGATCTGTGTCGTAATGTCCTTTAGGATTGCAAGCTGCTATGATCGCGCAGCGAGTGTTCAATTTGCAAACTATGCCGGCCTGGAAGAAATAAAATAACATAAATTTAATATTATTATTTATAAACAACGTGTAACAGAAAGTGTGAACGTAACTTAAGGGGGTTATAGGGTATCAGGACGGCTACCTATGGACGAAACTTCAAACAGAAATAATCATTTTTTATTCAACTAGTAATTTATTTTTCTATCGACAACCTAAATCAACAAGTAAGATTACCGACATTATGAACAACACTAAAAACTCAGCCGCAAGGGTAATGAACCTTACCGCGAACTCTTTGGGTACCTACTACTTAGACTGTAAATAAAAAGTGTGGTTCTGTACAGTCACATAATTTATTACACGTGTTTATTTTAAGATTCAATCAAATGTTTAACTGAATTTTTGCTCTAATTTTTAAAGGTTCCCTGCAACGACATTTTAATCATTCATACAAATTTGATAACTAGGAAAAATCACTTAATTTAATTTAAATTGATATTCCGCAAGATGTTGGATCTAGGAGAAATAAATAATTTCATTGACTTATGTAACTGCAGATATTTTTTTGTGTGTTAAATAGTAAGAATATTAAATTTTTCTTTCAGTATGTAAATTTAATCTGGCCGGAAACAAATAGGTGCTTAATTTTTAATACAAACTATACAAACTAACCAGATAAACACACGCGGTACGACTACTGATAAATTACGAAAAAATATGAATAATGTACTAGGCTCATATGAACATTAGGGGACATTTCGAATTCCGTCCTGATTTTGTCGCAAGGAACTCTAATACTCAAAGATGCCGCCACCGCGCGCCGCGCCATTTGAATGTGTTCGTGTATAACTCATTGGTCTAGCGGTAGCGTGTTCAACTGCAGATAATAAAGTCCTGGGTTCAAATCCCGGGTCGGGCCAAAAAGTGATTATGGAAATAATGAAGTCCTGGCTCAATTCCCGGGACGGGCCAAAAAGTGATTATGGGATTTTTCCGTAAAAAGAAATTTCTCAGTATCAGCCCGAAGTCTGGGAGTTGACGATATTACACCCCCATGCCTCGGAGATCACGTAAAGCCGTCGTTCCTGTGCCTGACCTCTTTCCGGTCGTATCGCTAGTCGTCCCATCGGATTATGAGAGTGATGGAATAGAAAGTGCAGGGGCACTTTCAATTCCACCTTTAAAATTTAGAGTGATACACTCTAAATTTTAAAGGTTCCCTGTAACGACATATTAATCATTCATACAATACATACAAATAAAAAAATATGAATAATGTACAGACGCCAGCACATCAAGCTACCCTAATCTGTCAAATTCCCCAATTGAAAGTGAACCTTATGCTTTTGTGATAAAGTTGAAAATCTATAAAAGAATATTGACAGATTTGGGTAGCTGGATCAGGGCCCCTTCACTCGGCCATACCTACGGTGATAATTACCTACTATTTCGCGCGCCTTGGCAGTGGCGTAGCCCAGAGGGCCGTCAGCGACCGCTCGCGCGCAGCGCCATACGCCACGGATTGAAATGTACTGGCAGCTCTCTACTTAATACTATAAATATTGAAGAACAAAAATGTCTCATCATCACAAATCTGGTGCTAGGTATTGTTCATTTGGATGTTTGTCGAAAAAGGGGACAAGGCTTTTTCAGTTTTTACATTACCTACTGTTGCGGAAAGGTTAATTCGAATTATTATTTTAAATACCAAAGTAGGGATTTTGTAGGTGTTGATTATTTATAATTAGATTCCAAATAATGTGTTTTCAGTCGTATAGACTCTAGTTTTAACGTTTTTGTTGGCCAAGATAGTTTTTAAAAGAATTGGTATGAGTTTTATACATGTAAGATAATTACGAGAGCAAGTTGAAAATGTGAAATTTTGCTTGTTGAGATATCTTAACGATTTTGGTGTCAAATGAAAGATCTAGGTCTAAAACCATTTTATCCGTTTGAGTCATGTCAATTGGTCCACGCGTTTAGGAGATATTTATGAATTAGTATAGTAAAGTTCGTTGAGCAAGCTTAAATAACCTAACATAAATATCACATTTGTAAAAATTGACCGTGTAATCATACGCATCAAACATAAGATAGATTATGAGGTTAATAAGTAGATAGACGATGAATAGGTATCACAGTAACAGCGGCAAGCCGGCAACCCTACGCAAAGACACTCCGTGTCCTACAGCGACAGTGTAATGCGTTAGAAGAGAGCGGCAGCGTTTAGGTGAATATCGCGGTAGGCACTGAGCGCGTATGCAAGCTGAATTGCACTTAGTTGCTTAGTAGCAGGAGTCGCTATTTCTATAAATTGTTCCGCGAAGAGCCGCTTCTGTACGTAAGTACTTTTTATTCTGTGGCTGGATGTGCTGGCGCCTGTACTAGGCTCATATGAACAGTAGGGGACATTTCAAATTCCGTCCTGATTATATCCAAAGTTACACTAATATGGCGGCAAAATCAAAGAGTTGATGTAGGTAAATAATAAAAGGTTAAATATCTTTTAATATTCATGAAAGCGAGCCGCGCGCGTCGTCGATACCTAGGCGGCTCTTTGGAGTGGACTCAAAGACGCCGCCAAAGGGGCCGCGTTCGAAGAAAGCCGCCAAATTCATCAAATATTGTGCATTTTTCATTTATTTATAAATATTAAAATCATCAGTTGTTCGTAAACTGCTGTCTATTTAGGTCGTGTTTAGTTACTAAATCGTCTAAAATGTCGTTTAGTAATGAGTAAAGTGTTCCGCGAAATCCCTAACTATGTCGTTTAGTGATCGTAATAATTCTGAAAATTTCGTGCATTCATCTATGAAAGAATAGTCTCAGACGTGCACTTTGTGATGATGAGGATTCATAGGTCACAGAATTTAAGGCTGTTTAATTACGAGGAACCTAGGTCGTGAAGGGTACAGTGTCGCGATGGAGGCCACGCCTCTTTATAACTAAGAAACATGAAAGCTTTACGATTCTATGAATATGTTGTACATGAGAGCGACTCGTGCTAGTTGGCAAGTCTTAGAGTTAAGCTTTCGGTGTCGGTGCAGGTTTTAGTGAACGTGAAATAATGAAATTCTTCCATCAGTACTGAAAACAACTTCAACTAGAAGTTAAACTATAAAATGATTCTCGTAATGTGTTTGTGTATCACGTACTTATACGATGTAAAGTATCCAATAGCTATTCAGCAGTGCTATAAATAAAAACATAACTCGAAAATAAAACAAAATATGTGTAGTTAGTGCAATCGGAATCAAACTACCAGGCGTGCATAGAAACACAGAGGTATGTCAAACTATTTCTAGCGTAAATCAGAATCAGCTGTGCTGTGTTAGTACGGATGTTCGTTATATCCATAAAAATACTTGTCGATATATTGAATGTTATATTATTTTACGATCAAGATTAAAATGATGGTATTTCGGTATGAGATTTTGTGTATAGGTAGGCTTAAGGAGACCGTATATGCCCCTTAAGTTACGTTCACTCTTTCTGTTATACGTTGTATAATATACAGTCGTGGTCAACTAATTAGGGACAATCTCTAGTTAAACCAAATTGTGAATATTTTTTTTATTTTCCAACGAGTCTTAACAATATTCCATATCTTTTACATGTACGTGTAATTACTCATTTATGTGCGCGATTATACAAACAATAACAACTTCTTAAACATTAAACCTTTTTACAGTATAGCTGATAGATTATCATAGTGCTTTTTGTTCAAAGAATGCTGGCTGACCATTTAATAGGGACACTGAGGTATTGCGTTCTAATTCCAAAATTGGAATTTTAATACTTTTTTGTTTCTTTTATTATTGTTTCGTGGTCGTTTTGGCGGCAAACCAGATTTTTTATTTTAATTTTTAAGAATTATTTTAAAGAAAAATAGGCAAAAATAAAAGTTGCGATCCAACACTAGGAAAAATTGTCATGAAGTTTGTCGAGCGTGGTTGGTCATACCGAAGGATAGCACTACATTTAAATTGTTCAAAAACTATGGTATGCAATGCAGTGCAACATTTCAAGCGGTATAACACAGCTTTAAATGTGTCCAGAACAAAAAGATCGAGAAAAACGACTCCGCGAGAAGATAGAATGATAACCAGGTTAGCTAAGAAAGATCCGTTTCTAGGCTCTATTTTAATTAAACACGAAGTGTTTGGGGCAAACGAAAGAGCCGGTGTATCTGCGAGGACCGTTCGACGGCGTTTGGTAGAAGCAGGGTTGTTCGGAAGAGTGGCTCGCAAAGTACCGTTGTCGAAGAAAGAACATAGAAATGCTCGTTTGGCGTTTGCACGTAAATATGGACATTGGACCTACGCCCAATGACAACATGTACTTTTCTCTGACGAGACCAAGGTTAATTTGATTTTTTCAGATGGAATGCAATATGTACGGCGTCCTGTAAAAGCGGAAATGAATCCAAGATTCACAAAAATAACAGGTGAAACATGGCGGTGGAAACATTAAAATGTGGGGTTCATTTTCTGCACGTTGAGTGGGACCTGTGAGGAAAGTTCAGGGTAACTTAGACCAACAATACAAGGCAATATTGGAAGAAAATATGCTTCCCTATGCTGAGGAGCATCTCCTTATTATATGGACGTTTCAGCAGGATAACGACCCGAAACATACCGCCCATTCAGTCAAGTCGTTTCTTACCAGTCAGTCTGTATCGGTGCTAGATTGGCCAGCAAATAGCCCGGAACTCAACCCAATTGAGCACCTTTGGCACGAAATCAAGAAAAAAGTTGCCACTTATCGTAATATAAATTTGGATGAACTTCATGAAGCTTTTTGTGAGGCATGGGCAAACATTCCTGTCGAAACATGTCAGAAACTGATAATGTCTATGCCACATCGGTGTCAAGCGGTAATTACTAACAAAGGTTTTGCTACTGGGTACTGATTTTACACGTAATAAAATGGAGCTGTTAAAGATATTATAACACTGCAGATTATAAGTTTTGTTTAACTGTATTTTTCATTATACTTTACTGTCCTTAATTAAATGTCCACTATAGAATTGTACCTTAATATTTAATACATGTTTAATCTTTGATATTAAATACTTTTTCTATTTATTTAATCTTTTATTTATAGCCATTTATAGCATAATAATCGTACCACATTATGCAAATAATAGGTGCTGAGAAATCAATAGGGTTCTATATTTATATGTACATAACCGGTTATAGCCCTTCACTATCTTGAATGTCCCTAATCAGTCGACCACGACTGTATATATATAGATAAATACAGTATTGAAAAACTGACTATATACGAGTCTGTCCTAAAGTCTGATGTACAGACGTTATCGTATTCCTTATTTGGAAAGTCTGGTCGATGCAGCATCGAACTTCAGACTGTACAGTGTACATAACCTGGTAACTCCAATTTACTGCAATGTGTTATATTTACATAAGCAACTGAAAGTCTCGTTGCATAGCTGCGTTATTTCGTGTAACTAAGAATATAAAGGTAAATGGATCATACTAGTGAATGGCATATGGAAACTTATAAGTGTTCTTGCGAAGAAAAGAACACAAAGAGGTTCCATATGCCATTTACCAGTATGCTCAATTTACCTTAGCAACTGAACTAGTCCATTGCTCGTTAGCTTCATATATAGCCTTTCTGTCGTATTCCTTTCGTTATGATATCTCGTCAATATATGTAGTATAACTACCAGTCAATATAGTAACCATACTTTTTAGGGTGTTAGGTTAAACTATGCTAATTAGTTATCACACAAAAAACTAAACCAGAAATAATCAACAGAACGAGCCAAAAATCTAAAACTGATGTTAGGTGAAATTTACGAAAAATCTCATAATAAAAATTCTATCTCGAAAACTACGCAAAATCGTAGAACATACATGAGGGTGATTCGGATACTCCTCATCATAAAGTATCTAAATTTTGCGTTTGAACGTCAACTCCTCAGCCAGCCTGTATTACACATACACACATTTTTTTATTATAAATATTTAAAAAAATTACATCTAGACTCAGGACAAACAGACATGTTAATGCACACATATATCTGTCCTGAATGGGAATGGAACCCACGACCTGAAAGGCAAAAATTTACCAACCACGCCAACCAGCCCGTCAATTACCTTACGTATTTACCTTAGCAACGGAAATAGTCTGTTGCTCCATAGCTTCATGTATGGCCGTGCGGTCATGTTCCCTCAATTGGGAAATCTCATCAATACAGCACACTCCGCCATCAGACAACACAAGAGCACCAGCTTCTAACTGCCATTCGCCATCTTCCTGAAATATATTTATACACATTACAAATACATATTACAGCTTTAAACTCATAGCCACTTTCACTCATCGGTCTGTAGGCGATCTGCGAGGGAAAGCACCTAGGCATGCGGTCAGTCCATTGATTTATGGACTGACCGCCAAGTGGTTTCAATTCTGAGCATCTCCGTGCTTCGGAGGGCACGTTAAGCTGTCGGTCCCGGATGTTCTCGTTAGAAGACAGTCGTTAAGCCATGTCAGAGGTCTACTGGGCGGCTCGAAGAACTCTGACACCAGGGTACCCCCACTGCCCATACGATAAAGAAGAAAGACTAAAATTATGCCGAACCATAGAGTTGTTAAACGACGCCCGTATAACGAGTTCATATACGACTGACACAACATGGCTTAGCATAATAAATAACCTGAAGTCCAATAATCTAACCCAAGCACCGCTATATAAAATGTATCCTCCAACAAACGAAACTGTTTGGAAGTCCAAAGATGGATTTCACTCTAATAATATTCATGTATGAAAATAACGTCGGCAGAAAGTCTAGGTCTATCATCAATGTTAATGCCCTTGATATATTTTAAGCATCTACATTAATAAAACTTAACAGACCACCGAATGGATTGTATAAATACGAATACTAAAACGGTTTACGCACACAATATGTGGGCGGATACCCGGCGGTTTGTGGGTTCGATTATATTATGCGGGAGTTCACTTAATACGACCAATTTTAAAATATCTGAATTTGGGTTTAGCGTTTAGCATATTTTGAATTATTTAGCGAAACGAATAAAAGATAGATGTAAAAAGTACGATTTAAGAAATATTCAAAACAAAATAATTAAATAAGCGCGATCTGTTAGTAAAGATTCCATCTAAGTTTTGGCATTTTATTTTAAGTACAGACACCAGCACATCCAGCTACTCCAATCGGTCAAATTTCTTTAATAGATTTTCAACTCTAACATAATGTTAATGCAACATTGTATATGTTACGTACGACTCGTTATGTCCCGCGCATTACTTTAGGATCTGTTGTCATTGGCTACCATATGGTAGCCAGTGCAAACTGCGAGTTGCTTGGAATCACATGAGCATAAGGTTCACTTTCAATTCGGGAAATTTGACCAATTGGGGTAGCTTGATGTGCTCCGGCGGTGGCAGCTAATCCCAGCGCGAGAGAGTATGCGGCGCCCGGCTAACTTCTCCCCGGCTGGGCGCCGCCCCTGGGATCGCTGGCGTTTCGAGAAGGGGAACTCCACTCGTCTTGTATAAGCGGTCCCGGGATGAGGTAATCTGGTGTAGCTCAGATTGCCTAAACACGCTTGTGCGTGCTGGGTAGAGGGAGGCATTCATGTCCCCTACCCTCCCCGTGTGATAGTCTCGCAGAGGCTACATACAGTGCACGGCGAGGATAATGGTGTGATCGTTCACGAGTACCCAGAGCCACCGCTACAAGCACTGTGAGGCTGGCTACTGTGGTGGTTTTAGTGGGGAGCTCATATCGGATGTCCGTCTATATGAGCATTTCCACCACGTAAAAAAAACAAAAAAGCTTGATGTGCTGGCGTCTGTACAATTGGTATTTATTGATAGAGTGTATCCAACCCTTAGCGCTGCGCACGTCAGGCCTGCGCGCGTGCTGCCAGCTCCAGAGGTGAAAACGGAGCGAGCTGTCAAATCTACGCCAGTGCGAAGCAACTGCGACTTGCCGGTTCCTGAAAAACAAAAAACATACCTAATAAAAAAAAATGTGACAACACCCACACTAAGATAAAAGCTTCGATTTTCAATAGGGAGCTTGTTACTAACTCAGTTGAATAAACAATCGATATTTAAAGGCGAATGCAAATAAGGAGTTATGGCACGTTTAATTTATTGCAAACAAGAATTTCAGTAATGTAACTCAAGGTTTCAAATTATTCGCTGTGCGTTGCGAAAACTGTTGATTGATACATTTAATCATGTACTACATTTATATGGTACCTAGTCATCATTATACACAGAGACGCCAGCACATGGAGCTACCCCAATCTGTCAAATTTCCCCAATTGTAAGTGATCCTTATCCTCATGTGTTAAAGTTGAAAATCTATAAAAGAAATTTGACAGGTTGGGGAACTGGATGTGTTGGCGTCTGTACTATAGCTAAAGTAATAATAACCATTTTTTGTTCAAATTACTCAATAAAAACACGGATAATGTAATCATTTAAAACACATTTATCTATCAATCTGCCGGTGTCAAAGTCAAAGTCAAAGGTACTTTATTCCGTAAAAATTTTACATTTATGTGGAATCGTCATATTTTTTTCCCTACCGTGCAGTGCATGACGTGGCAGCTACTGAGAAACACTGCCAGAAAACTCAGTAGGAATCCTTTTTTAAAATAAAATATACATAAGATTAATGACAATCATGTGTGTTGACTCAGAGCAACTCAATCCCAAGCACTTTTATCATTTAAATAATCAGAAATTTTGTAATATGCCCTGCTACACAATTTGGCTTTAATAATTCTTTTAAACTTATTCGTAGACAATTCTCTAATATCATTGGGAAGTTTGTTATAGAATCTTATACATTGCCCCATAAACGAGTTACTTATTTTGTGGAGACGGGTAGTATGCAATATGAGATTATTCTTATATCTAGTATTTACATTATGTGTATCGCTCCTTTTACAAAAGGAATCGATATTTTTATGCACATATAGTAAGTTTTCATATATATACTGAGATGGTACAGTTAGAATGTTGACCTCTTTGAACTTTTCTCTTAGAGACACTCTCGGGCCAAGATTATAGATAGCTCTTACAGCTCTTTTTTGCAATATAAATATGGTGTTAATGTCAGCAGAGCTACCCCAGAGAAGAATTCCATAGGACATTACACTATGAAAATAACTGAAATAAACCATTCTAGCTGTGTCAACATCAGTCAGCCGTCTAATAGTTTTCACTGCATATGCTGCAGAACTTAATTTGCCGGACAGTTTTTCTATTTGTGGGCTCCATTGTAGCTTTGAGTCAATAGTGATACCCAAGAACACAGTTGATTCAACAGGGTCCAACCTAGCTCCATTAAGTTGTACATTGGTTGTAGCCTGTTTCACATTCAGTGTAGTGAATTTTATGACTTTAGTTTTCTTATCATTAAGCACAAGATTATTGGCATTAAACCAATGAACAACTTTAGAGATTGCATCATTAACATCGTCAAAATTGCTTAATTGTCGGTTTATTTTGAACTTCAGGGAAGTATCATCTGCAAACAACACTGTACGGTTCACGTACAGGCTTATTTTGCTTACGCCGCCTTAACCTAGTTTCGGCGCATTACTTATACATACTTTCGACATTAATATAGTTAGTTGACAAATAACAATAACAACGAACAGATTAGCATCCAAATAACTTATATTGTATACTTGAGTAATAAACGTGGTTTTAAGTCAACTCAACTCGTTTATCTACACACCACCTCGAGACCCGTACATCCGTTTTGGTCCTTCGAGAAGTGAAAAGTGCTGGTACTACGTGTGGCAGTGTTCTTAGTGCCGATAGCGAATCGGTCGAACTGGTCTCCCAGAAGCGGGTCGCCCCAGTTGGATTGAGACAAAGACGCACATATCGGACGAGGAACTAAACACAGTAAGTACCAATACTAACTACAATCTGCGAACATATTGCAAAAAAAAAAAACTGAACTAGTGCCTATGGTGAAACAACTACTGAAGGCTTGCTATAACTATTACTTTAACTAAGTAACTAATTAACAATGATGGGTCAAAATTTCGAGGAGGTTATGAGCCAACAAGAGGCTACTTTTTGCACGTTAAAACAAATATGTGCTAACTACAAGAAAGACAGCCCTACTAGGAAGACCTTAGAATATCTAGAAGAGCGTCTTACGAGACTAAACAACTGTTGGGAACAATTCGTTCATAACCACCAACTATTGGAATCGACCGGAACAACGGAAAGCCAATACTTTATAGACGACGTTTTTAACAACACAAAACGTATGTATGAGAGTGTTTTACAAGACATACTACAACGTAAGTCGGAGCTTACATCGGCGACACCGACTAAAGCAACAATAACAGCTAGTAAGGAGGAGCTACACCTTTCTTGCACCTTTCTTGCTGCTTTTAGTAGGATGTGTGCACGCAGAGGAACACCAAAACATGTGTATTCGGACAATGGTACAAACTTCGTTGGAGCCGCAAGACAACTACGTGAAGAACTTAAGAGATGCAATACCTTTACAAACTCAGAGTTCTTTGATGAAATGAGTAACTTAGGTATTCAGTGGCATTTTAATTGCCCACTCTGGCCGAGCGGAAATGGTTTATGTGAAGCCGGGGTAAAATCAATGAAGTATCACCTACACCGTGTCCTTGGAGAACAGAAGCTTACGTTCGAGCAATTCACTACCCTACTAACTAAAATTGAAGCATGCTTGAACTCACGTCCATTGTGTCCGTTAACTGAAGATATAAATGATCTTGAATATTTGAGTCCAGGTCATTTCCTTATAGGTGGACCATTATTATCCTTACCCCAACAAGAAGAACCTAGCGGATACGATTTGAAACATAAATGGCGATTGATAGAACAAATGAACGTACATATTTGGAACCGTTGGTCGAAAGAATATCTACAGCAGTTACAAGTAAGAAGCAAATGGCAACAACCTAAGAATAATCTCAAGGAGGGTAACCTCGTACTTGTAAAAGATGAACATTTACCTCCTGGGCGATGGGCGCTAGGAAGAGTGACAAATATTCACCCTGGCACATATGAGAGAGTCAGGGTAGTTACCCTTAAAACAAAAAAGGGGCAAATCAAACGACCTATAACTAAACTTTCCCCTCTGCCAATTTCAAATGACTTGATGACAGACAGGATACCGGAAGCAAACTCAACTACAACCAAATCAAAAACTGAAAAACGAAAAATTACAACAACTACTCTGAACAAATTGTCCATAGTTCTTATAACTATTTTAGCAATCACAGGTATAACAAATGCCTCTCCGATTACAAGAAGCTATAAAATATCTTCCATACCTACCAATCACCCAATTTATTTTGATGAAGCTGGAAAACTACAACTGATACACGATGAATGGACACTATTAATCTACTACAATTTAACTTCTTATTGGCAAGCGACAAGTAAGATCCAATTATATATTAATCAAATTGACCAACTTTGCGAGAGAGTTGTACATCTCTATGAGCCGTGTGAATCAATGGTAGATCACCTACGTCACGAATTGCAACATCTCGAAGAATACAACTCTATACTACTGTCTCAACACTTGCGTCAAAAACGAGGATACTTTGACGGAGTTGGAAAATTAACACGAACACTTTTTGGTATTTTAGACGCTGATTTTGCAGAAAAATATGAGAAGGACATCCAAAATTTACAAACAAACGATAATTATTTGTTAAAACTTATGAAGAATCAGACATTAATTATAGAAGCGGAAAATAACTCGATCAAAAACAATACGATATTTATGGATAAGCAATTCACAGCTATACAAAGTTATATGAATCAGACTGGCAGCGTAATCACAAAGATTGAAAATAGAGCCCAAGTATTGTATACAATAAATGACATAAACTCTGCCGCGGTAACATCGACTCTAATCTTAGGTGACTTGAATCGGATTTTGGATCTACTAATGAATGCGATCACTAATATCTACCGTGGCCATTTAGACACACATTTGTTACCATCGACATCATCGGCATAAACCTAACTTATGGTTGTTTACCGTATGTCACAAACAGCTGATGCGTATTATTTGTAGTGATCAGGTTACGCCGGCGATCATTGACGGGACCGGAGTAATATCCTTACAAGCAAAATGTATACTACAGAAACAAGACGCTACTATATTTACGTATAATCATTTAGGAAATAGTTATTACATGGGTGTGGATACGGATGTTCCTACGATTAACTCAACAATTAACAACGTCTTTGATTTAGGTTGGAAAAGTGCACAGTTAAATATTACTGAGCTCGGTACACCAAATTACAATCGATCTATGTTTTCAAATATTGAGGAACAACTAAGCTACCAGAAAACGCATGAAATTCTTCCGGAATCGTCGACGATATCCAGTCATGATGTTTACCTATATTCTGTTACTTCTGTGCTGTTGGGAGGATTTGCCGCATTTGCTCTTTACTTTGGCATAAAACGTTGGTGTAGAAAAACAACTTCAAAGAGCACTAAGCGATCTAAACCTTGAGAAGAAAATAACCTTGGAATGGAAATAGAGATGCAAGAAATTCATGGCTCGGTCGGACGGGAGCCCATTTACAGCAAACCAGAACCGAAGAAACGATTTGAATTTGAGGACACAACTAATTAATATTTACATACTTATTACATATTTTATACTTATACATATTTACATTTTTTCTATTTTGATTATCTTATTCTTTGCTTTGTACTGGATGCTCATCTTGTTTCTCTTTTCTCGGGAGCATGTACGGTTCACGTACAGGCTTATTTTGCTTACGCCGCCTTAACCTAGTTTCGGCGCATTACTTATACATACTTTCGACATTAATATAGTTAGTTGACAAATAACAATAACAACGAACAGATTAGCATCCAAATAACTTATATTGTATACTTGAGTAATAAACGTGGTTTTAAGTCAACTCAACTCGTTTATCTACACACCACCTCGAGACCCGTACAAACACAATCTCATGCTTATCCCTTACATAGTAAGGTAAGTCATTTATATAAATTAAAAACAAAAATGGGCCAAGAATTGACCCCTGTGGAACGCCCATTACCACTGGAGATCCCGGAGATATTTTACCGTTTATTTCAACCTTCTGAATTCTATTGCCCAAGTAAGAAGTCAGAAGTTCGAGAGCCTTGTTCCTAATACCGTAGTGGTGTAATTTTCTGACCAGAGTATCATGATGAACGCAATCGAATGCTTTGGACAAATCGCAAAAGATACCTAATGCGTCTTGCGAGTCTTCCCACGCCGCGAATATACTTTTTAATAAGTTGACCCCTGCATCTATGGTTGAACAACCCTTTGTGAATCCAAACTGTTTCCGGTGTAGTAAATTATGTATATTAAAGTGTCTGAGCAGCTGGCTAAGCATAAGCTTTTCAAATATTTTACTGAGAGTGGGTAGCACGGAAACAGGTCGAAAATTTGAAGGGTCTGAAGTATCACCAGCTTTAAACAAAGGAATGATTTTACTATACTTCATCAAGTCAGGAAATACACCTGATGCAACACAGCAATTGAACACAGTAGCTAAGTGTGGGGCGATTATAGTAATAATTGATGAAACAGTCTTAACAGATAGACCCCACAGATCCTTTGTGTTTTTCATATTAATACTCTTGAAAGCATTTAAAATATCTTTAGGGCTAACCACCGAAAATTCAAAAACTGTGTCACACGACCCTACGCTTTGCTTGAGTATCTGCTCAGCAGATGTAGAAGAATATGAAAGAGAGTTAGTAATTATGACTGGAATATTCGAAAAATATTTTTCAAACTCAGTCGCAATCTCCAAATCGCCTTTAATATCTATATTGTTTATTACTAAGTTAAAATCACGACTACGTATTTTTGTTTTACCTGTCTCAGCATTAATTATCTTCCAAGTAGTTTTGATTATATTTGTAGAAGATTTAAGTATATTTTTTATGTGCAAAGATTTAGCACCGGTACAGGCTCGTCTAAATGTTTTGGCATATTGTTTCACATATTCTTGAAAAGCTGTATTATGATTATGGGATCTTTCTTCATACAATTCATACAACCGATTCCGACTTTTATAGATGCCTGGAGTTGCCCAATCACTGAATACCAGACGGTCACTTACAGACAGTTGTTTGGGTGTAAATATTGTGCAGAACTCATCATTAATCAAATTGAATAAAGAGTTGTACAAGTGATCCGGATTATCATGATAGGGCAGCCATGCTATTTGTTTTACTATATTACATTTAAATTTTTCTAAGCGGTTTTCACTAAATGGAATATAGCTTATAAGTTTTCTTTTAGTAATGTTTGTTTTTAGTAATGGTGCGTAGCCGGGGTGGTTTACTATACATAATAAATTAATAAAACCACAGAATAATTATACACAAATTAATAATGGCGTTAACCCTTTCATTCGGTGACCGAGATATCTCGTCCATCAATATTTCCTTTCACTTACTATTACTACTATATGACGACATAATACGTCCTCCAGTAGCTGTCATTGTAAATGGGGCAAACACAAACCAAATCAATCTACCAGATGACAATACAGTGACACTATTTTCATTTTGAGAATTAAATCGATAACGCAAGTACATCCCTGAAACAGAGATCAATGACGAAGAAACTCAATATGAGGACTTCGAAAAAAAAACTAAAACCTATATGCAGTCATGAAAAAATTGTTGAAGCTCTGAAATAAGGTGCTGGAACGTTTGAATTTTGAAATTAAATAAAACTTATCTTGATTAAAGTTGATAAGTCGAATTATATTTCATTATCTTACAGTTTGTATACATAATGTAAGTACCTAAAGTTACAGACATAATAAGTAAACATTTACATTTAAAAATCAGACTACGTTTACTAGATTTGCTTTAAGTATATTTTTTAATAATGAGTAATAGTGTGATAAATTCGGAAACAGGGATCGACGCACAAAGCTATTTCGCATACATCGCACATGTATCTAGTTTCCCTTCTCTTCTTCGGATTTTTTTTCGTATTACTGCACACATGGCATCTCCTTGTTGGGTATGTTTTCGCGGCTGTAGACGACACTTTTGATGGAAAATGTCGACTGGTTAGACGTAAAGGATTTACTGTTGTTGGCGTAGGCTTTGAAGTAGTCTTTTCAGTACTGTACTTCGTATGTAATTAATTGTTATAACGGATTGAAACAAATCGGTTTAAGTTATAGATTGTTTATTGGGTGGAACCACGAAAACACAGATTACACGTTATGTAGCGTATCAATAAAATTATAACCTTTGCACTATAGACACGTAACATTATTCTCATTCGACTTCGACTCAACTGACCCAGTAAAGCAAAACATATCTACTGTCCGGCGGGTGCGACGCGGCGCGGCGTCTTCCCGTCCCTCCCCCTGCTTTCCCCTCAGGGCTTGCGTCGAAACAGTATAGTGAGGTGCGCGTTATATTGTTAAGATTTGATGTTGTTGAATGATATGCATGCATGCATGCAAGCAGTCATGAAAAAATAGTGAAAGCTCTGAAAAGTGCTGAAACGTTAATTTTGGAATTAAATAAATTTTTCCTGATTATGGCTGATAAGTCGAATTATAATATATGTAAGTTTGTATATACAATGTAGGTACCTAAAGTTACAGACATAATAAGTAAACATTTACATTTCAAAATCAGACTACTTCAATGTTTTGTTAGTAAAATAAACTACATGGCACATACATTTGCCCAACATACAGTTACCCTTCTCTTCTTCGGAAACTTACTGCATATATGGCATCTTCTTGTTGGGCTTTCTTGGCTAGCGACGACAGATTTTATGGAAAATGTACGTAAAGGATTTATTGTTGTGGGCGTAGGCTTTAAAGTAAGTCTATTCAGTACTGTACTTCTGAAATAATCTTTTTATAACATTCAAATGAAAATCAGCAATGGTCATCGTTTGACCTTTTGTCTAATTAAATGCGATATTACTTAGTTATTAGCTATATATCGCTTTGACGAGATTAATCGTCAATAGCAGTATGGGTAGAGCTTTTCCTTACAACACAACACGTCAACCGTTTTAGTGAAGATTTTCAGACGAGATATCTCTTCGGCAGTACATACATTTATATTTGGTTACATTACAGTCGTACAGGGCAGCAATGTTTGATTTTATCACACCGCATTGAAAGGGTTAATCACGGTCATCATAATGTATTTATAGACACGCGGGGCTAAGGAGGGAGGTATTGTGTCAACCATGTAGTTCTCTTATAATAAAGTCCTCAGTTCAAATACTAGTTGGAGTCCAAGAAGAACCTGGTAGGTAAAGCTGTTGGCCCCGCTCCTGATCTCTCCGGTTGTTGGATAGCTGTCCCATCGGATTATGAGGAGCTCCAAGGGAGTGTGAGGAAATAGACAGTGCATCCATTTTTGCGCACACACTTCTACATTATAATATGTTGGCTAGTCTTCGTTTAGAGGAGTAGGAGCGCATAGGAGGTCTTCCTTACAGTCAGGGTACACAGCGATTATATTAATTGTACAGACGCGCCATCTCTGGGCATGCGGCAATGGGATTCTTGCTCTGCCTACTACGTCTGTTTAATATTACTAGTTATATTATTCACAAACCTGGATCTCCGACCAACAGTAAATGGCATTGTCCACGGATATGAGTTGCGTGTTTGTCATCTTGGACAGTTTTCTTATCAGTATCGTTTTCCACGGCATGATTTGACCCGGTTATTACAGTTAAGAGTACTGCTAACTTAACCAAGTGTAGACCATAAACCTGAAATAAAAGATGGTTAAATTAAAAAAAATTTACATAGCCACTGCCCGACAATACTGCCCTCACTTCAATCCATTCTTAGCTGACTGAGTGTCAAACCTATGAGCTACTTATATAAATTACAGCTTCATAGGTTATGTAGATTTTAAGATGTTTCATCATCATCGTCATCATCATCATCATAACAGCAAGGATATCCACAATAGCAGGTTCAGCGCTGCCCGCATCCAGCGACTGTTTGCAGGCAATAAATAATAAAGATCAATATATCTTATAGTCTTCATTATATTTCATAGCTAAAACACAAAGATGAAGTATC
The DNA here is from genome assembly GCA_951640165.1 of Pseudoips prasinana. Classification (NCBI taxonomy): domain Eukaryota; kingdom Metazoa; phylum Arthropoda; class Insecta; order Lepidoptera; family Nolidae; genus Pseudoips; species Pseudoips prasinana. Next base: position 21,035,943 of record OX621245.1, read on the forward strand.
TTTTCATTCTTTTTCATATTGTGTGCTTTAAGTGACACTATGGGAACGGCCGTATAAAAAACCGAATAGTTGCAAAAGTACGGGCGGTTTTGATTTTTTTATATTATTGGCAATCATTTAATTCTGAAGAGATTTTAATAGCCAAACTATGTTACTAGCACTTAATGAAAACCAATACGGCCAAGTGCGAGTCGGGCTCGCCCGTACAGGATTCCGTACCATTATCTATAAAAACGGCAAATATCAGGGTTCTTCTTATATTTATTATGTTCTGTTTTTAGTGCTTGTTGTAATAGCGGCAACAGAAATATTAATATTATTTTCAATTGTTTAACTATCACGGTTCATGAGATACAGCCTGGTGACAGACGAACAGACATACAGACCGTTTTACCCTTTCGGTGCGATCTCTAAAAATATTTAATCTAAATTCGAAATCCTTTTTTACCCGACTGCGGGACGCAAAGGGTAATGTGTTTATCAGGCTATGTATGTATGTATGTTCCTTTGAAGCACTATACAGACCAAACGCCTGGACCGATTTTAATGATTCGCACGTCAATCGATTCCTTTCAGTCCGGAAAGTGTCACTAAAGACATGACGTTAGTGAAAATTCAATATGGCGACTACTGGACGCCATATTGTGAAAATTTAAAAAATTAAAGTCAACAAACTATGTCATGTGGGGTATCGTTGAATAGGTATTTAAAAAACATTTTTAGTTTTCTTTCAACATTTTTCGATTTGACCGGCCGTTTAGGAGCTATATCGATTTAAAGTTGCGTAACAACTATTCTCACATATAGGTTTTAAAACAGTAGAAATTTACGATGAAAAGACGAAAACTTCGTATGACTGTGCGTGTGAGTGTTGATGGACATATACTAAAGTATCTATTAGGTATATTGGACTACCTAAAGTATCTAACGTCTAACACGGTCGCCCATCTCCAACTTCAAACGATTTAGTACTTAACTTCACTAGATGGTTTAATTATTAGTACTCTGTACCACCGTAAGCTACTTACTAAACAATCCTCATGATATCAAATCTCTCAATGAAATCACGAGATTGCGAAATTTGCAGTCATATAACAATAACAATGACTGACTTATCTCTCAGCTTAAAGAGCTGCTTGTATTAACGTGATATTTGGCCCGGATATTTATTTATTCATTATCATATCACAGATTAAAAAATATAGATTAAAAAGAAAACGGTAAAAAAAAATGCCACTCTGGAAAGTGGAACTCTAATTAAATATTGCCAATCGGACTATCTCGTAAATAAGCATGGACTCTTTTTCTTTTCTATATTAATGTCATACCAGATATAACTCATTATACATGCACTTTGTTTGCTTTTACTTTGAGGAAGGGGAGGGGGACAAAGACCTCAATTTTAGGTTTTACGCTAATATTTCAAAAATGGCGCGATGAAATGAAAGCTTATAAAATGTTCTATAACTTTGATACTTTTCCATATCCCATCCGTTTTCAAACTACAGGCTCTGGAAAAGTGCATTCAAAAAATGTTTTGAAATATTAGTTTCTAAGTCCAATTCTGTGAATGATTCAAATTTTTATACTCTTTGGTCGTGAGGGTCCTGGAAAAAGGTCGTTTTCTGTGGTATCTTCTTCCTCGTCTTCCTCAGTGGTAAGTGGTTCTTGCTGAGAGGGCTCTGAATCATCTTCATGGTCATTCTCGTCGTCTTCCTCGCTAAAAGACACGCCGTTGAAGCATTTTCCTTGGCAATGAAGGCACGCAGTAGAAAATTTCAGCATAGCTTTGCGACATCCACATATGCTGCTGCTACAATCCTTGGTGCAGCGACAAAATATTGTTTTTAGTAAAACCTGGGGCGCCGGTAAATCTTTTGTTGTTCTTGGCGCCAAGATATCACCATACATTTTTCCACCCCCACTCTTGAGGGAGCAGCTCATTCCCAAGCCACTGCTGCACTTGGTGATATGTGCTTCAGGAATTATATTTAGCTACTCTCTTAGTGGCTGTGTGGTGACGGCCTAGAGAATATCGCCACCCCCTCTCATCCCGCGGGGGGACGTAGAAGTCGTCCCGAGGGAATATATACCAGAGAATGGGCAGCAGCGTTCTCAGGAGTACCAATGTCTACCTTACTGCGATTGCCAACCCGTTTGCCAAGCGTGGCTATTATGGCAGATCCCCTCAAATGAAGGACACAATTAAACCGCGGTCCCCAGTCCCCGGTAGCCCTGCTATTTCCAGCCGTGGTAACAGCCGTGGTTACGGCAGGGCAGGGGGTGCTAAGAATCCCCGGCAGATTCCGCGTTACCAAAACCGACGACCTCTGGCCCTGGCAACATACAACACACGCACACTGCGGACCGACGAGAAGATGATCGAACTGGAGGAAGAATTGAGCAGGTTACATTGGGACATAATAGGATTATCTGAAGTTCGAAGAGAGGGGGAGGACACTATAATCCTGAAATCCGGGAATCTGCTCTATTTCCGGGAGGGCGACCAACTGTCCCAAGGTGGTGTTGGGTTCATAGTACACAAGTCCCTCGTCCACAACATAGTGAAAATAGGGAGTGTGTCGACTAGGGTTGCGTACCTTATACTCAGAATTACCAAGCGGTATTCGTTGAAGGTCATACAGGTTTACGCGCCGACTTCGACGATGAGGTTGAGGTCATGTATGAGGATATTTCTAGAGCCATATATACCTCGAACTCTTATTTCACTGTGGTCATGGGGGACGTTAACGCGAAGCTGGTTAAACGAGTCGATAATGAGCTGAGAGTGGGGCAATTTGTAACTGGAGACCGGAATCCCGGGGCCAAATGTTGGCCGACTTCATGGAGAAGAAAGGACTCTTTATGATGAACTCCTCTTTCAAGAAGCCGGAAAACCGCAAATGGAACTGGGTAAGCCCGATCGTAAAAAAAAATGAGATAGACTTTATCTTGTTGACGAGTAGACAGATGTTCAATGACGTCTCAGTAATCAATACGATTAAAACCGGGAGCGATCACCGACTGGTGAGAGGCTCATTGAACCTAAATGTCAAGCTCCAGAGGTTCCAACTGATAAAGTCTACGCTCCGACCTTTACCCATCTACATCCAAAACCCGGAACCAAAACCGTTTCGAATGCCTAGCAGATTGCGAGGAAGTGGACTCATACCACGACAGGCTCGTAGAAGCTGTCCATACGGCTGGGTCTAAGGCCTTCAAGGCCCATCGTACAAACAGAACCAAAAAGATCTCTGACTATACCCTGCAGCTTATGGACGAATGACGGAAAATGGTTCTGACATCCTCTCATGATGCTACCAGATACCGGCAGCTCAACAGGCAGATCTTAAAGTCTTTGACTCGCGACACGCGTCAATTTAATACAAATTGTATTAAAGAAGCTATTGAGCGGAACAAAGGCTCTGAAGTGTTTGCAAGAGAACTATCTGTTGGACAGAGCCAACTGACGAAGCTGAAGACTGAGGATGGCAGAATCGTCACGTCTAGACCTGAGTTGCTGGAGACATCGAGAGGTTCTACGGACAGCTGTATACGAAAGCCCAGTCACCTAAGCTGTCGATAGTTGTGCCTCAGATCCCGGAGCACGACTAATCCAACACTTACCGACGACATCCCGGACGTCAGCCTGTGCGAGATTAGAATGGCTCTCGAACAGCTTAAGAACAACAAGGCGCCTGGTCATGATGGAGTTACGGCAGAGCTTGTGAAGGCGGGTGGTACACCAATCCTACGGGCCCTTCAGAAGTTATTTAACTCCGTCATACTCGAAGGTCAAACGCCGCAAGCATGACACAGGGGTGTGGTGGTGCTCTTCTTCAAAAAGGGCGATAAAACCCTCTTGACGAATTACATTGAGAAGGGTCACTTTTGCTAGTGTCCCATACCATTTCAGGAAGCACACCTTCCCAGCTTCTGCAACATCAGTATGGCTGGAGCTTGGGTTGTAAAAGATCTTTGCTGCTTCCTGAATAATTTCCGAACTTAAATACAATTTACAGAAACCCACCTTGCTTCTTCTAAACGTTGCTGATATTGTATCGTAGGCGGTAAATGAGTGTAAGAAGAGGATGTGTTCATATCCATGCTATTGCATCTCATTTTTTGTCATTCATTCATTCATCGTCATTTTTCAGTTTTAGCCAGTAAGGTTGCGTTTCCTACAGTGAGCATTGAGCGAAAAGCAATCTTCATGATGTTTTTCCCGCCTAAGCTCAGTTATCTGCTGTTACAAAAAAAACGCGATATTTTACTGTTACCGCCCTTACCTCGTTGAGGTACTCCCAGCTTATGTTAAAATAAATTTAGAGATAATTCAGGCATCAGGTAATGGTCATCACGCTGAATAACTCATCATCACCTTGTTCCCACTAATATGCTAGTGGGTTTGGTTTCCGCACTTAGTCCCGATGAGGACCATTGTATGTGAGCCATGACGGCCTTCACTCCATCCAGCACACCTCCCTCCAGAAGCATATCAGGTCTCCTAAACTTCTCAAGGCATCTGTAAGAGTTCCGCTGAATAACTTAAATTTTCTATATTTCTGGAGCGTGTAGCTTATAAACGAATGGAGATATGAAAAAGTATATGAGATCAAAGTTATAGTGAATTTTGTAAGCTTTAATTTTATCTTAGAATATTTTTTGCTAAAACGCACCTTTTTAAAGATATTAGCAAAAAACCTAAAATTAGGTCTTTGTCCCCCTCCCCCCTCCTCACTCCGCCTCACCTCCTAGACGTCAGGACTTTTGGTATGTTTTCCCTCTAAGTACTCTGAACAAGTTTCTGAAAATATCCCTTACGTTCCCGCTCACGCACTCTATACCCTCCTTTGAGTCATTCCTTAATCGGACTAATTACAGTTGATCGTTATTGTGACTGGAATTTGCACATTGATCAAAATATATGCATCAGAATCAATAGGTTTGTATACGTTTTGTCACGACTTCGCAAAACAGCCTTATTACCAATCGATATTGATGGCATATCTATGGGGCAATTCAACAGATAAATCGAGAGCATTTCTATTGCAAAAAAATGCGTTAAAGCAACTACAGGTACTCATCCGTTTGTCTCATGTAAATCATTGTTAAAAGGACAAAAAATTATGACTAGTGTGTTTTCAAATTGGTGTTTTTGTGAAAACGCAGCCACACTATTTACTAGAGCTAAAGATGTTTTTCCTCGCAACATGATAACTAATGCAACACTATTTCAAAAAAGTTCCTATGCTGTATGTGTGAAAGTGTTTAATGCTTTGCCGCAAAATATTAGACATTTTTCAGCGGCAAAGTTCAATAACCAACTCAGACTGTGGCTCCTAGAAAAATCATTCTATTCAATCAAATCAAGTTTTTGACTGCACGTGTGGCGCAACGGCTAAGGCAGTCGCGTTGCCGCTTCGTGTCACGGGTTCGAGTCCCGCACCGGACAACTACTTGTGTGACCCATAAATAGTTGTTCTGAGTCTGGATGTAATTTGTGTCCGTCTATTATATGTTGTTAAGTACCCTGCAACACAGGGATTAGATTCCATAGTGCAGGGGTGGTCTTTAAAAAAAACTGTGATTTTTTTAATTAATTATATTATTTGTGTAAAATTTGACATATAACAATCACACATTTCGCATGCTGTTTATGAGTAAAGTTGATGAGACTAACCTAATAGTAAGACCACCACTGTACTCTATTTTAAGTGAAATAAATAAATGAATGAATAATATTTAATAACTAAATCTAGATAATGAATGATAAAAATATAAAAAAACATAAATATTAAGAACAAAAATTATAATATATAATGTGGTTAACTTATTTTTGAAACTAGCTAGGAACTCATAACTAAAAAGTACAAAATAAAAAAATTATTTAATAAATAAAAAACCCAACTGCGTAAATAATGAACTAAACTACGTACCTACATAGACAAAGAACTGAAAAGTAAAAAACAAGCACATAGATGGCTGGTGGTCTAAAATTATATAATGTACTATTGAATGAATACTATTGAAGAAAATAAAATATATTCTAATAATGGAACATAACAACTGAACAGTCGGGATCCATTGACAAATTAGATTGGCTGTCGACTAATGGATCCCGATTGTTCAGTTGTTATGTTCCATTCTTAGAATATATTTTATTTTCTTCAATAGTATTCATTCAATAGTACATTATATAATTTTAGACCACCAGCCATCTATGTGCTTGTTTTTTACTTTTCAGTTCTTTGTCTATGTAGGTACGTAGTTTAGTTCATTATTTACGCAGTTGGGTTTTTTATTTATTAAATAATTTTTTTATTGCAGTTTGTAACTTTTTACTTACTCTCCGCGGGTTTGCGGTTAAAAAGTTATACTAAAACTAACATCTCGTTATTTTTAGTAGAATCATTAATGTTTGTGTATTTCTTAATATTTTTTTTAATCTTTCCAAAAATATCTACCTATTTGGCATTAATGATACAGGTAATTCTAACAGTATTAAATATTGAGCGTACCTGTGGACACACAGATGCTAAAATCCGATCCCTCCCCTTGATAGGGCAAGCTTTATACTTCGCCCAAAACTCGTCGAAACAATCTCGTACGTCGGGAGCTGCGGATACCACTTCTGATCTCTGTGCGTTGCATACTTCTACGGAGTTAGCTTGAAGTACTAACTCCACTTCTGACTTCTTGTTGTGCACTGAAGGCCGCCACCGACGACGGACAGTTCCACTAAAGGAAAAAAAATTGTTAATACAAACAAAGCCCCATCTAACACAAAAGTGCTATAATTTAATAATGTTAAGATAATGTAGAATGGATCGTATAAATTCTAGTCTGAGGTGTCTGAACACTTTAGTTTAAACAGCAGAATAAAATGTGTAGTAAGCTTATTTTTTAAGGAAACGAGCTCTAAATTCAAATGAATTTTGCTTAATTATTGATGACTGCACGTGTGGTGGAGCGGCAAAGACGACTTGCCGCTTCATGTCGCGTGTTTGAGTCTCGCGCCGGACAACTATTTGTGTGACCCATAAATAGTTGTTCTGAGACTGGATGTAACTTGTGTCCGTCTCTTATGTTTGTAAAGTACCCCGTGACACAGGAATTAGATCCCCTGGTATGGGCAGTCTTTATATAAAAAAAAAAAAAAACTCCCGATGTTTCTTTGATGATGATGCTTTCATTTACTGACTGATAAAGGCTACTAAGTTTTATCAAACAAAGCATTTACAACAACACAGCTTTGATTACCCCAAAATGGAAGATTAATATAAAAATATGTTGTGTATACCAAATAATTACATCATCTCCAGGCTTGCAACAGTCCACTAGATCATCTTCTAAAACCACCCACATAGAGCCTGGTATTGTGCCGATACTGAGTTTATTTACTTGCTCCTGAAAATTAGTTTAATGGTAGTATTACAATATAATGTGTCACCCAAATAATGTCCACAACTTGACAAAGATCTCCACAGTGGAATTGTGGCCATCTTTTGGAGGCATATGTCATAATTGCCATGCTTGGAAATGAACTAATATTTAAAGATACCAAGATATAAAATCAGTCACAATTTAGTAATTTTGAAAAATAATCTGGTACAAAATATAATCAGAGGATTTCGTCATTTTTATTCATGTTTGGATGAAAAACTTTTAACGTTGAGGATATTCTGTATTAGACTTAATTCAACACTGTTGGTCCCGGTAGGCATTAGACAACAGTCGTTAAGCCATGTTAGAGGCCTACTGGGCGGCTTGAGTAAATCTAACACTAGGGTTACCACTACCCATACAATAAGCAAGCAAGTTACACTGGCAGAAATTGCGAAATAAGTCGTGATACTCTTATCACAAAGTTTCCTCTTATCTGTTCTTAATTTTAACCCTATTTTATTTTATTTATTAAGGAATATCAACATTACATACACAGATATATTTATGACAGTAAGTTATTTAAATATACATTCCTTGTGTTGTAACAATTACAGATATCCACAGCATTTAGATAGTAAGTTTTACAAACAAGTTTAAATTTAAATACGTAGACTAATAAAAAAAAAAACTGACTGTAATTTTAAAACATTACATACATGGACACCTAATTTCTTAAAATTTTGTTTAAAGTAAAGTCAGAGTTAATATATCGTTTATAATAGTATCATTTCCAATGTGGGTAGGTATATCGGTACAGAGCAAGTAAGTTGTAGACATGAACATCGAAGCAATTGAATATAGATTAGGTTAAAATTAAATTAAATTTAGTAAATATCACATGCAAAATAGGAACGGTATTATCATAAGAGCATTGATAAAAGCTAAATATAGAATTGAATTAGAAATCAGTATTACAATAGAGAATAAAAAAAATTAAAAAAAAAACAGTAAAATACCATAGCTATTACAATAGTGACAAATATTGATTTTAAATTATATTACAAAAATAAATTAACTTAAATTAAACTAAAATAAATTATACAACAAAAAAATAAATTACATTAAATAAATTTCATTAAATCAAACTGGATAAGGTTAATTAATAATAGAATGAATACAATTAAAACAGTGAAAAAGTTATATAATTTCGTCTTTCTGGAGTAGTGAGCCCTGATGGACCGATTGTATTTAGTAAATTTGTCCATAAATATGTCAATGGAGCCTGACTTTGCCAATTTATTGTATTGGTATGGAATTCTGTTTATAGGTGAGAACTTGGCCAAGTTGGTTTTACTGCATTTTATGTGGAAAAGGTTGTAAGATTTTGGGCGAGCATTTTTAAAGGGTGCATTTATTTTTATTTCGCATAAAAGCTCGGAGCAGTCCACGTCTCCATTCATTAATTTGTAGAGAAATGATTGATCGAGAACTTCTCTTCTGTCGAACAAAGAAGTCATTTTAAAATATTTAAGCCGATCATTGTAACTTGTAATATGTTTTGCAGTGTTTGTACTGTAGCACAAGTGCCAAAGAAAGAGTTTCTGAATTTTTTCAATATTTTTTTTGTATATGTCATAGTGGGGGTTCCATATATTGCTACAGTATTCTGTACAACTTCTTACCAGTGTATTAAATAAAAGAGTTTTGGTTGATGGATTTTTGAAGTCTTTACAATTTCTAATTACGAAACCAAGTAACTTAAAGCCTTTAGCTGTCATTCTGTCAATGTGTGTGTTAAACAAGAGTTGTTTGTCAAAGATCACTCCCAGATCCTTAAGTTCGTTAACCTCAGCAAGGACAGTACTATTTATGACATACTTACTAGGCTGTACAGTTTTGTTTCTGTTAAATTTAATAAAGAAACACTTCTCTGTATTAAGTATCATGGCATTTGCATCGCACCACTGAACAAGTCGGTCAATATCTTCTTGTAAGAGGTTTGAGTCTAAAGGCGACCGGATCGCCCTTGCTATTTTAAAGTCGTCTGCATACAAGAAGAACCTACTGTGTTTGAAGCAGTACAAAATGTCATTCATAAAGATGTTAAAAAATATATAAGCTAAGTTTGAACGCCAGAGGTACGCCAGATTTCAACAGAAAAGAGTGTGAGGAGTGACCGTTTATTACTACTTTCGAGCATCGGTTAGTTAAATAAGACGAGCACCATTTTAATAGGTTACTACCAAATCCTACTGGTGATAATTTAGCCAGTAAAATTCTGTGGTCAACCCTGTCAAAGGCCTTAGAGAAATCGGTGTATACAACATCGACGGGTGAACGGGAGTCCAAGTGTTGTACAAGATAGTTGTGGTAAACCATGAGATTAGTGACTGTGGATCTTCCTTTCACGAAACCATGCTGCTGCGGTATAAGTACCTAAATGTTTTATGTGACTAGTTATGATCGGGCATAGGAGAGACTCAAATATCTTAGCAAATATTGGTATAATGGAGATCGGACGATAATTTTTAATTTTATTTTTGTCGCCTATAATTCTTTGATAGTACAAAACCAACTAAAGTCCTACCTGACGACCTTTCCCCCCTGCCTGATTAACTCTGGTGATGCTTACTCAAACCCAGGGTCACAGTACTATACAACATAATAGTAATATACTTTGGCATATTTTATTACTAACTGTGCCTCATGGTTTTACTCGCATTAAGCTTTATAAATGATAGCCTATGTGTTATTTTGTGTGTGTATGTGAGTGTGTGTGTGGCTGTGTATGTGTGTGCGTGTGTGTGTATATGAGAGTAAGATCACGTAATCCTGTATATTTAATAAGTTATGGTACTTGGTATTATATAAATATACATAGCATTTAATGAAGATTAGTAAGATAGTACCCGTTTTCAAGGCAGGTTGTACTGAGAATGCCACAAATTACAGACCTATCTCAATCCTTCCAGCTTTAAGTAAAATTTTGAAAATATTTTACTTAAAGCTGGAAGGATTTTTTCTCATGCTTAGCCAAATGTTGTCACACTTTAACTTGAATGGGATATTGCATAACAAGCCGTTTGGTTTTAAAAGGGGCCGCTCGACTCAGGATGCGGGGTGTACCCTAATTAAGTCAATATTGGAGGCTTGGGAGGGGTCACAGGATGCGCTGGGAGTTTTCTGTGATCTCTCCAAGGCTTTCGATTGCGTTGATCACTGTACACTTGTTGTAAAACTGCAGTACTATGGAATATCTGGTACGTCTCTTGATCCTGTAGTGTCCTATTTATCGGGTCGAGAGCAGATGGTTTCGATAGACGGTATCATTTCGGCACGTCATCCTGTGAATCTATCCTGGGCCCATTTTTATTTCTAGTATATATTAATGATCTCTCTTATCTGGTGGAGAAAGTATCAGACATAGTTTTGTTCACTGATGATACGTCGCTTATATTTAAAGTAAATAGGAAGGACAAAGATCTTATTGAACAGAATAAAAGACTTGGCCTTATATCAAAATGGTTTTCAGCAAATATTGATTGATATTGATTGCTAACATATAATAATTTAAATTTATTGACTCTGTCTCAAAATGAATAATGTTATTGTTTTTCTTATGTTTCCTAAATATAATCTAAATTAGTATTCATTCAGACAACTGATCAAGCAGATATTGTGTTTGCCTACTAAATAATTACTTTAAGTAGACCAAATCCCGTGTTCATGCCCGTCTCAACTGGGCTGTGTTGAAACCGGTAGTAGATGAACCTGCTGAGTTTGTTTCGCTGGGTCTTCTCAGTTGGGGCGTATTGGATCTGGTGGTAGCATTAAAGCGCGACCATCGTTTTAAACACAAGGTCCGTTATAATAATAATACTAAATTCATACCTTAATATAGATAGAACCATTCAGACAATATGTAGTAAAATATAAATTTCAATACATAATATTAAAAACTTCAACTAAACATAATCTCCTTGACAGTAACTTAATACAAGCAAGCTAAATATCACTACCATTATAAAATAAATTGTATAAATGTTTTAACATTCCGTGTACCTAAATATCTGTAATAAGTAACTAGAAATAATAACTTTATTACTACAAACATGTTCTGACTATTTACAAGCGCTTTTTTAAAGTCTACATGGATAAAAACCTTTTTTATTTTATTTATTTACATAGTAAAAGTAAAACTTCTACTTCCCCACTCAAAGGATCTTCTACAAAAAGCCTAGTAAACATGTTAAGTACCTGTATTTTAATTTCCTGATAATCCTTGCAGTGTTCTCTGGACACTAAAGGCACTTGTGAAAATGTTGAACTCCTGCAAGCTTTCACATCATTATGACATTTAGATGGTGCTTTTAATATGTATCTATTCTCAAATTCTGCTTCCATACAGTTTTCATATTTACATTTGATACATACATATTTTCTCTGATACTCCAACATTTTAGATTGTGTCACTCTTACAACTGTGCCTAGAATATAAATGTTTAGACTATAATTAACACTTCTGAGAATATGACACCGGTGATGTTAATCTAGCAAGAAAATTGTACTTTCAGGCTGTTAAAGGAAAACAAAAATGTTGCTGAGTTGAAAGATAAACTTAAATTAAAATCTTAAAACAATAAAAAAATATTTTAAATTAATTATTTTCTTATTCCAATTAATATTAGGGCAATTTATGTGGATTCATAAATTATATTTAAATATTTTCTATAGTTAATGGACTGCAATACAAAATATTAGGAATAGATCAGTGTCATCAAAATCAAATTGAAGAGATTTTTAATTTAACTTTGATACTCTTATTAACATCTAGCAATGTGGAAAAATAACAAAAATAATAACTAGAAATCTATTATTAAAAGTAACCCAACAGAACCTTATTTGTTTAATCTTCTGTGCATTTTGCCATCTTCTTTCCATTCTGCCATCTTCTGCTTTTGATGGTAATGCGGGGAGTCGACAGTAATGCTTATATTATATTATTTTAACTTACCTGTAACTTTAAGAAAACATCCCAAATCCACGTTTTTAGGAAACACAGTCCTATGGAGTTCTGGACACACCGGCAAACCGAAGAATCTTGCGTGAACATTGCGTTTCAGAAAATGATATTCCAATTTAGAAATAATTGATTTGTATTTATCACTTTCTAAAATGGTCTGCTGCGCCTTTATTATATCTTTATCACAAGCAGGTAATCCCTCCACAGGGCTACATAGCACTTTATCTCCTACATCAGGATACGTTTCGAATAATTTCAGAAAACTGCAAAAGAAAATTAAATTACATATCGATGGAAGCTGCGTAGTGCTTTGATCCTGATCCTCATTGGGAAGCTGTTTTCAGTTTTGTTATAAGATAGGTACTTTGTACTTACTCGATTTTTATGCTGTAATAGCCCAAATTATCTGATTCTGACAAAATATTAATACAATCTCCGGAATGGAACTTGATCAAATAATCAAAAATCATTTTGCAACATTACATATTTAGCTAAATTATGTAAAAATAATCAAATAGGTAATACGGCATTATTGGTATTTACTTCCACGCGCGCAGCAGTTTAAATAAAAATAAATAAACGCAGTGCTTACACACTCTTTGTATAAAACTAATCAACAACAAGGCAGGGTTCTCAATTCAGGTAAAATACCTTATCATCAAGGTAAAATTGTGATACATCTCAAAATATTGTTTTTTGTAAATAAATCGAAATGTAATCGGTTATTCGTTCCAAAATATTATTTCTACAAAAGAAAGGTCAATTGTTATCAAGTTCAGTAAATCATAACAATATTTGTCTGAGTCACTGTAGACACTCCAGACAAACCGATATTATGTAGTAATTTTCTGTTGTGTTCTACGGCCTTATTCAGGGTCATATAAATTTAAGTTGGAGTCTAGCATCTTCCGTTTCAGTCTTGCATTTCTATTGCCATACCTAAATAGCTAAGCTCCTTGGTTCACGTGGTGATCACATGTTTCCGAGATCTTGTTCACCAGGGCTGTACTATAACAAAATTCTCACATATTAACGTCCTGTTTTCGTATCAGTTCACATGTGAAGGAAAATTTTGTTATCGTTCGTGTCGAAAAAGTACATAAACTAGTGAACAGTGTTTTGAGAATGACCTAAGTTTTATAATGGCGGACAAAACTGAAAGTGAAACCGAGACGTCCGATCCATTGCTCTCGTCTATGGAATCTTTGAACTCTCTTGATATGGATTTTTTTTTAATCGGGACTAAACCCTCCCTCTTACCCACCACTGCAACTCCTGTAAGCCAGGATCAACAGTGGCACACAATGAAATGACACTGAGCGGTGAAGCTCAGGCATGGCCCGGGGAATCACTTTAACTGTCTTGGATCCCGCAACGAGTTTAATCAGAAAGAGAAAAAGGAGGAGTTAGAAAATGAATAGTTCCACTTCCCTCCAGAGCAAAGCGGGAGACAGAATGATGTAAAGAGGCTATAGCCTATATATAATGAGAGATTTGCAACTAGAGAAGCCAGCTGCAAAAGCACCGCGGATCAAGTTAAGGGTCCTAAGTGAGCTGTTATATTTGATTCCAATAGGTAGTAGGTATGGCAAAAGCGCTTAAACGCACGGAAGTTGTTCCTTGTTGCCACAAGATCCGTTTATTAAACTACTCCAGATATTGGTTGCAAGCTGTTTAACATAATATCACGCTGATTTTGCCAGAGAAGCGTCGGGCAAAACACGCCATCCATCTACTCGGACGACTGAGCTTGAAAAAGTGACGTCAATAAGAGATTCGCCAGTAGGGCTACAATAAGTAGGCGGTGCGTCAGAAGTGTTATGTATTGATAGATTCATCTCAGCGACGAAATCTTCGACGGCGTTCCGCCGTTCTGTATCACTTGAACGGTATTTGCCATACCATAACGTAGTGGATGCGTTAACATCTGCACCAATAATGATTTTGTGTCCTTTAAGGGACATCAAAAAATGGTACAAGTGATGTAAATGGGGACCGACAGGATCTGAATACTGAAAATAACAGCTTACTACGTAAACTTTCCAGGATGGGGAAGATATTTCAGCGACAGCACAGTGTGACGTCATGAGGTTTCGCATAGCGCTTACCGTAAAATGAGTACGCGTGACGTAAATAGCAGCCCGTGATTTGTTGTCTAGCTGCACCAATTTATTTTTTAAACGCGCATATCGATATTGTTCTTGTACGAGCACTATATCTTAGTTGTATTCATTGACTAAAGTTTCCAACTCTGATGTCGCAACCCTATCGTTGTGAAGATTTAGCTGCCCTATTTTTAAGTAAGCCATATTAATATTTGGTATTTAGGACTAACTGCTCAAGTTTATGCTTAAATGTGGGGCGGTTCTCCGAGCCGCATTTGTAGTCGTGAGGTTTTTTAAATGCTTTACACGATGCACAAACTGGTTTAAATTCTGGGTCATCGTGGTGACTACAGGATTTTGTGGGATGTGCTTCTGCGCATAAGGCGCAGGTAGGTAATTTATTAGTACAGTACTTGAAAACATGCCCATATTGCTGGTAGTTTAAACACCGAACTACCTCTAAATCATCAATGAAGCGGCATGTAGCCCAGTCGATGAAAAGTTTTTCTTTAGTGTTGACTAAATGTTTTCTAATCTCCGGTTCGAGCTCAATTCCCACCCTTTTACGCCCATTAGCTACGTTACGCTTTCGCACAATTTTAGTCTTAGATTTAAAATCGTCTTCGCTGACTTTAAGATCACTATCTTTGATATTTTGCCTGTATAGCACCGTTAAAAAGACTTGGTCGTCCATTGGCGACGGATATCTTTAATAAGTATGCGTGGTCGTCGCCCGGATGGAGTTTGAAGTTTTAAGTCCGCCGAACGAATGGCCTCGACAGATCGAATTTTATTGAGTTGGCTTTCATTTGCCACTCGGAGTACAACGCCAGAATTGGAAGTTTTTTTAACGCCCACTATTTGAAAACCGTCGTCCGCGGGTTTTATGGCCTTCATAAGCGCTTCCTTGGTCGCCGACGAAGTCGCGTACTCCGCTGATCGCTCAGTGGTGGGAAACGCAATAATTGAAGGAACCGGTTTTCGCGTCTGTACTATGGGGGCGGCGGTTTTTTCGGTAAACGCAGTTTCAATTGTTCCGCTTACGTAGGAATCTCAGAATTGGTTTTATTTACGCAAAGATCTAACTGACGTTCTGCGTTCGCTGATTACGTTCAGTGCATGAAGATTTAAGCGCAAGTAATGAAATGATACTGGTAAGGCGCTGCGTACAATCCATCACCGATAGCTTATTCGCGATAATCATACCCGAGTTGGAATCACTGACTATTTCGTTAATCTTTGACAGATAAACGAATGCTTGTGTCACAAGATCGTTATAATTATAGTCCGCACTGTTTGTATCGCTAACGTTTAATGTAGAATAATCGGGTTGAGATCCCCAAAAACGTTTTATATCCGATTCCAGTTGAACATCGGGAGTACAAAACGTCGGTGACGCATCGCCTAACACACGTTTGTTGAAGCCTGAAGGGGGCGTTCTGGGCGTCCGTTTACTTCTAATAAAAACTTCTCGGCCCCGGTCGGGAGGGACATCATTTATTTTTGACATATTATTCACAAAAAATAAGCAAACACTTTAATGTAAACACAGATATTTACCACGATAAACAAGTGACTGTTACTATGACGCGGTACCCTCACATGAATAAAAGTTAATCTTACTCACCGAACGATAATTTGATCAAAAATCCAGATATTACTTATCAAAACACTTAAAAAACTTGCAGATTGTAGTATTAAACACTAACACAAAGCTAGAAACAAAACACAGGTCACAAAACAATCACGAAATAGCAAAACAAATATTATAATTATTGCACAGCGAACCTCCGACACACTGATCCGTAGCAGAGCGGGGAAGGAAGAAGTCTGGAGAGGGATCATCAATCAAGCGTCATCGGTAACTCGACAAGGTAATTAAACAACTTGTCTAACAGCTTAGTGAGGTGAGCAATTTACTTTTCTACCCACCAAATTATTTAAATAATGCTTATGGTTTACCAATTTCTGAAGAGAATTTTGATTAAATTTATCCGCAAGAACTATTGCCAGAACAAGTGAATATAGATTCATTGCATCTTAAATTGTCTTATCAATGAAGGGAGCCGCTAATGCCTACTACCACCGCCAAAGATTTTCAGATTTTAAACATGTTACAATATTTTGATGACAGAAATTGGAATTTTCGATATATTGACTATCAAAGGAAGTACATAGCGTCGCCAGGCTATACCGATCAGGAAGTCAATTATGAAATAAATCAACTTATTTAGTGCAATCAGATAAATTTCTAGGAGCTTTGACTCATACTTTAGTAATGCAGAATAATGATATGACATGATGTTTGAACGATTGTGTACAATCTACACAATCGTTCAAACATCATGTCATATCATTATTCTGCATTACTAAAGTATGAGTCAAAGCTCCTAGAAATTTATCTGATTGCACTAAATAAAAGAAGCCAAGGTTCTGTAAGCCCAGACTTGTTATGTGCTAAATTAAAAAAGATTTTTCGGGCGATTTTCAGAAAGTTACAAGTGATTGCGTTCAATTGGTGTGTGGTCGTAGAGCAGATGTAATCGGGCAAAGGCCGTGTAAAGAAGATAAATAGGTAAATCAATTTATAATTAATACAATCAGTTAAGCGATTTTATTAAAAATAGTGGTGGTGTTGCTAAAGCAAAGCAGTAGGTACCCATTGTGCTAATTACCCTCTTCAAATACTGGTACGACCATCAAATTAACATTTAACTCTACGTTCTTTCTAGAAACAAGAACAGTTGTAGCCTCGACAAAGGCTGTTTGTTTGTTACATATGAAGAAGTCCTTAAAAGGACTATAGGTACATAATTGTCTAAATCTACAAGATAGTGCTGATAAGAACTATGAAGCGCGGGCCTTGTATTATACAAGGCGTCTCTTTCTTTTGGTTCCAGCCACGGACGAGGATGGACGCTTGCCCACTGCGTGTTCACCGTCGCTCTGCGTGTGCGCGACGTCCGAAAATTTTATTTATCTTCATAGTCCTTATCAGCACTATCTCGTAGATAACAATTATGTACCTATAATCCTTTTAAGGACTTCTTCATAGGTACAAAACAAACAGCCTTTATCGAGGCTACAGCTGTTCTTGTTTCTAGAAAGTACGTGTAAAATGTATATGTGGTGCTGCGTCCAGTCTGGTATTTAACTGGTGGTGGTTTTTGGAGGTACGGTACAGGGTATTATAGTGGCCTTGTGGACGGCCGCTATACGCCTAATTCTCCAAACTTCATCAAATCTGTCGGCTTTCAAGTCTATTGAGATTAAAATATTAATTTCGTACGGCGTCTTTCGGCAAATGTGATGATGATGATGATTTACTATTTGGTAAAGTTTGATAATGTCTTATTGATAAAGTCCATGATTGAAAGAATGATTATATGCATTTAAGTGAAACAGTTTGTTATAATCTATACATACAATAAATCTGTAGAATATTCGTATTTACATCGAAAATAAGTTAAAAAGCAATAGCCAGGGTGTTAAAGGATAACCGATGGAACCCATTTCCAGCATTTCTAGAATTTTGCCCGCTCTCTGTGCACGCGGGCAAAGCGGCTTTTGTTAAAAGAACAAAACCAATGTAGATAACTTTTATACGTTAAATGGTAACTTGGAGTATTACTTAGTTTTTGTTTCATCCCAATAGGTTCACTCTATCAAGAGATATTAGATTTTAAAGGGTTGAAGATTAAAAATAACATACGCTATTGAGTTACCTACTTGAAGGGCTAATGTTGATAGACGTTGTTAGACGGGCCGTTTGGCGTGGTTGGTAGATACTTGCCTTTCATTTTCATTATTATTGTTTATTCCCATCCTGGACAGATATTTGTGTGCATGAACACATCTGTTTGTCCTGTGTCTGGGTGTAGTTATCTACATAAGTATGTATTTAAAAAAGAAAAGTAACATGTTATGTAGTATATTAGTTTCTGGTTTCCATAGTACAAGCTCTGCTTAGTTTGGGATCAGATGGCCGTGTGTAAATAATGTCCGTGGATATTATTACTATATTATTTCTAACCCCATCTTCGATAGACTTCGTTGTTCTTATGACGTCAATTTTTAAATCACAGTGTTAAGATCTTCCGTGGAAGAATGACCCTCGCCCGTATTCGTAGAGTATTTAATGTTCCGAATTGTTTCGAAAAAGATCTCTGTTGTTTATAGTAAGTTAATTGTTCTTCAAAATTGGTTTGGTTTAGGTTGGGGAAATTAATTTATGTACAGGTTGGTTTTGGTATACTGTCTCTCGTTCGAAAGTTTGTGCTGTCTGTACGTTAGTACAGCGACATGTACAGACTGTTCGTTTTTAAAATAAAATATATCGTTTTCAGTAAATTCTTAAGTGTTATGAAAATGTCTTTAAAAAAGAATCCTTTTGTTGCGTAGCGTAGCCGAAATGCGAAAGGTTGAGAATGAGTAGGTATCAGGAATCCCCCGAACCTTTTTAAATATGTTCCGGGTGATTCCACTATTAACGTTTAGTTTTCAGCAACCACGGGAAAAAAGTCGCGGGTACTGCTAGTTTTAAATATTTGAATCAAAATACAAAATCAATATGTAGTGTTAATTCCGCTAATTGTCAACACATCAACAACAACATCAGTCTCCTTCGAGCACTCGACGAGTTAGCAGCCCTTGAGAATGGTCCGTGGAGGACCGAAACACGTGTTGGGTATCGTACTGGAGCATGTAATTTGCTTTTTTATATTGTCCTTCTTGCATGTGCACATTTTTGCGGGCGGGAGGACGGTGCAAATTGCATCCCGGCATGATTAAACTGACAATTAGCGGAATTAACACTACATATTGATTTTGTATTTTGATTGTTATGGATTTCCGCAAAGTAACGCCTCATTCCATTACTTAAATATTTGAACTTTATTAAAATATCTTATTTTGTGTTCTTTTTTATGTATATTTACCTATTTTGTCTTATTTACTTAATAAATTAACTATAAACTTGATAAATCCTTTCACTCCTGATTCGAGCGGTTATTTTTTGTAGGTAGAGTTTTTAGTGCATTTCTGACGCCCTGAAAGCTCATTTTTGCAAAAAGGAGTTGGCAGCACTGGGTACAATTCTATTCCAAAAGTTTGTTATATTCTCTTCGTTCCCTACACAGAATACATTACATTATATAGTCCGAGCAATAACAATTAACATGCTTGTTATTATTCCTCCGAGTAGTTGATAGTTTTGATTCTGTTCGTTCTCAACGTAATGTTTACTTTACCTTTGCCATAGGTACATATTTTTCTAGTTTTATAACATAACTTTCAGTTGCAAGTTTGAAATACTCGACTTTTACTTCTACGAAGTTTGTTTTATTCCCTTTGGTGTTCCGCGAAAAAACTATTTTATAATAGTTCTACACTGTTTTCAATAGCGTAGTAGTGTAAGACGTAAGTTAATATTTTATTTTATTTGTGTATTATTGTATATCCTTGTATATCAATTTGTGGTAGTATCTAAATAAAATAGTGAGTTTGAGTTAGGCTGTAATTATTTCAGATGCCTGCACATAAACTTGTATCTTTGGAACAAGAACGGATTCTCCTACAAGTCATGCAGGAGAACCCAGACATAGCCAATAGTCGCCTGACCGGCCAAGCACCGCCATTGGCTAAGCGTAAATTGGCGGAGTTTTGGGAATCTTTGGCCTCGCAACTAAACGCCATCGGAAGTGGCGTTCATAAAACTGGTTCAAAGTGGCGAGACGTAAGTAAAACAAATTATTGTTTGGATAATGTACTAATACTATATCTAACCAACCTTGCTAAAACTAACAAATGAGTTAAAAATCAAGCTATCACCTGAAGTAATTGTTTACATTCTTATGGTTTCATTTAAAAAGCCAAACATTAACATTTATAGATATTGAGGTGCCAACAATTTTTATATTTCTTAAGAGGCAGTTAACCACATACACACAATATGGAAATTATCATGAATTCCATGGAAACCCAGTTACCATAGTAGAAATCAATTAAGTTAATAATATTATCATTATTTTGGTTTCTAAGTACTGGACAGAAAGAAAGTATTCGGTGAGGAAGAAGGCTGCCAACTTGAAGGTGCAAGTAACTGGCAATGGTGGTAGCCCCGCAAAGCTTACTAGGCTCACAGATGTGGAAGTCGCGATTCTCCAAATAATTGGAAAAGTTGCTGCATCTGGAGAATCAGATTTACAAATCATAATTTGTGTAAGATTTTTTCCCTTTTATTACTGCTTCTAATGCAATATTGCCTCTTTCTAAGTTTATATAATCACACTAATATTATAAAGGCGAAAGTTTGTGACTGTATGAAAATTTGGTATGGAGTTAGCTGACACCCTGGATTAACACATAGGCTATAATTTATAGAGTTTTACACGGGTAAAACCACGGGGCACAGCTAGTAAATAATAATATACTTTGGCATATTTTATTACTAGCTGTGCCCTACGGTTTTGCCCTCATTAAACTTTATAAATTATAGCCTATGTGTTATTTGGATATATAAGCTATATTACTACAAAGTATCATCAAAATCCTTTTGGTAGTTATTGCATGAAGAAGTAACAAACATAGACACTCACATACTCACAAAATTTCATCTTAATATTATTAGTGTGATGTATGTTGTAATAATTATTAGTGTACATTGATGTAACTGACACAAAATGCGGAGGTATGTACTTATAAAACCTTATTAATGTGATTCTTTATCTGTAAAGGAACCTTCCACATCAGATGTTGTGCCGCCACAATCTGTTTCCCCGCCTTCATCATATTCGCCGCCACTATCTCCTACTTCTCCATCACCACCACTTTCCGCGCCGACACCACCATCTACTGCGCCGCGACCACTGCCTACTGCCCTGCGACAACTGCCTACTGCCCCGCGACCAGTACCTACTGTCCCGCCACCATCATCACCACCACTCCAACATTCTGGTCAGTTTGTTTATAGTTGATATCACTACATTACTACTGGTAGCATTAAAGCGCGACCGTCGTTATAAACACAAGGTCCGCCATAATAATAATATTTAATTCGTACCTTAATCTAGACAAAGCCATTCAGACAATATGTAGTAAAAATATAACTAAAATTTTAAATTTCGTTAATTAAGCTTATGCATGATATCCTTGACAATAACTTTATATAAGTTAGCTAAATAACATAACTATTATAAAATAAATTTTATTGTAAATTTTTTCATATAGTCTATGTACCTAAAGATCTAATGTACCTAGAAATTATTATAAATTGATTAATTAATTATATATTACTACAGACATGTCCTGACTATTTACAAGCGCTTTTTTAAAGTCTACATGAATCAAAACCTTATGTATTTGTAATAACGTATGAGGGACCCACACTATATTTCTCATTTTCTCTCTCAACACAGTATATTTAAAATCAACAGCTAGAGCTACAAGACAGACTCTAAGCTAAGCTCTAAGCCCCAATGATGAGAGCATCTCTCACTGGAAATCACACTCGACATAATAAACATTATGACACACAATTGAATCATAGTCTACTGACTGATTGCTGATTAAAGAACATAAAAACCCGCCAAGTGCGAGTCGGACTCGCCCATGAAGGGTTCCATAGCAGCAAGTATTTTAGGTGATTAAATGAAAGGTAAATTGAGGTTTACGAGTTATAAGTATATATAATAGTAAAAAAAACTACTAACTAGATCCAATTCAAACCAATTTTCGGTGGAAGTTTGCATGGTAATGCACATCATATATATTTTTTTAGTTTTATCATTCTCTTATTTTAGAAGTAACAGGGGGGAGGGGGGACACTCATTTTACCACTTTGGAAGTGTCTCTCGCGCAAACTATTCAGTTTAGAAAAAAAAAACTTGAGAGGAGTCAAGGGACACCCGGATGGAACGAAGTTATTTCTTATTATTTATTATGGACAAAAAACCTGTATACACTCAACAAAAATAATCGTCACGTCACCACACTGTTCAATGCGAAATAGAAATGAAAATATATAGCTTGCTTTCTATAAGAGAGGGAGACAGACAGAGAAACATGCGCACGCCGCACAGCTACAAAGTGTCGTGACAACTTTTCGTAAGAATTTTTTCCGTCTAGCCCCCTTTCACAACGCGCGATAAGGAACTTCGTTCCAATATATTAGAAACCTCAATATCATTTTTGAAGACCTGTCCATAGAGACCCCACATGTATGTGTACGATGAAAAAAAAATTGAGTTTCAGTTCTATGTATGAGGAACCCCCAAAATTATTGTTCTTTTTCTATTTTTATGTGAAAATCTTAATGCGGTTCACAGAATACATCTAACGGGTGGCGCAAAAGTAAAGACCCTATTTGGTTCAGCTATAACATTTTTTCTAAATTAGAAAACTAGATTTAGATTTTTTTAAATGTATATTTGTGCCATTAAATTTCGTACCATTAGGATTTAAAGATGATGTCTTTTAAATGGTGACCTCCAGAGTTGATACACATTTGAGCCCTATTTATGACATTTTGCATAACTTGCCGTAACACTTCCTGCGATATGTTCGTTATTTCTTGACGAATGTTTTCTTTTAGAGCTGCGAGAGTCTGTGGCTTGTTCACATACACCCGAGATTTCAAAAAACCCCAAAGAAAGAAGTCTGGACTGGTCAGATCGGGTGATCTTGCAGGCCAAGGCAAATCGCCAAAACGAGAGATAACTCGGCCTGGAAAAGCGTCCCTCACTAAGTCCATAGTGTCGCGCGCTGTGTGTGCCGTAGCGCCGTCTTGTTGAAACCAGATGTGCTCCAGCCCCAATTCGTCCAAACTGGGTATCAAAAACTCACGTAACATGGTTCTGTAGCGTTCTCCAGTGACAGTAATCGCATTGCCTCCAGCGTCTTCGAAAAAATAGGGTCCGATCACTCTGTCAACACAGATGCCACACCATACAGTAACTTTTAGTGGGTGTAGAGGTGTTTCTTGAATAATGCGCGGATTATCAGTGCCCCAGAACCGAGTATTCTGCTTATTGACATGCCCTGAGAGATGGAAATGCGCTTCGTCACTCATAACCAATTTTGAAGGAAAATCATCCTCTTCAAGGTTGAGGTTTATGACGCGCTGGCAGTAATCTAGACGAGCTCGGTGGTCAGCAGGCAGCAGCTGATGAGTCATTTGAGTTTTATACGGGAACATCTTTAAGTCTTTCGCCAAAATACGCTGCAGGGTCCGTCTGGAAATGCCCAATTGCGTGGCACGTCGCCTCGTTGATGTTTCTGGACACTCTTCCACATCTTCGCGCACAGCATCGATATTTTCAGCTGAACGGCCTGTTCTTGGTCTCCCAGACTTAGGTCTATCCAATGTTGAGCCAGTTGCTTCAAGGCGTGTGGCAAAGCGTCGAATTGTGCGACCAATCGGTGCCGGACGGTGGGGAAATCGTCGACGAAATTCACGTTGTGTTCTTATCACTGATGAATTATTCCGTAAGAACATTGACACAATTATTCCACGTTCTTGGGGAGTAAAACGGTCCATGTTTATTTTCAGTGTATTTTACATTTGTTCACTACACAATTTTCAACAACAGAATGACAGAAAATGTCATATAAAAAAAAAAAAGTATTTTCTTTAGTGCCAGTACTTTTGCGCCACCTAGTACTTACCAAGTCTCAAAAGTACAGCTCTTTTAGTTTCGGAATAAAGTGGCTGTAACATACGGACAGACAGACAGACAGACATGACGAATCTATAAAGGTTACGGCTATTGCATTTAGCTACGGAACCCTAAAAAACCAAAAGGTATG
Organism: Pseudoips prasinana; assembly: GCA_951640165.1. Classification (NCBI taxonomy): domain Eukaryota; kingdom Metazoa; phylum Arthropoda; class Insecta; order Lepidoptera; family Nolidae; genus Pseudoips; species Pseudoips prasinana. Next base: position 21,060,264 of record OX621245.1, read on the forward strand.
TGAATGCCAATGGCATGAGATGGCTCAATTGTGGTGTCAAGATAATGGGCTTCTTAGCATATATTTTGATACTAAAGAAGGATTAGTTATGTCATTATACTTATATTATTGATTGTTTTGATTCAAGCAGAGCATCTACAGCAGATGGGTATGCAGTAGAAATAGTCACACAAAATGTAGTTATTCACTGTATAACAACATTAAATACTAAATTTGTGTAAAACTTGTTGTAATTGTTTATTTTTCAGACCGCCCAACCACCCATGCCCCCGCATGGGCGGTAGACATAGAAAATCGGCGTATGGAGAATGAGAACCGGCAGCTGGAGGTGCAGGAGCAGATTGCTTCTGCAGTCCATAGGCTGGCCACGGCTGCAGAAATACAAGCTTCAGTAGTGGAGAGGCTGGCCACAGCTGCAGAAGCAAGTAGTGTGCATGTGCAAGCACAAACTGAGTTGCTTCGGCTGTTGCTGGAAGAAGTCAGGCAGAGACAATTATAAAGGTAAAATAACAAACTTAATGTTAATTATATTTTCTTTTTTTTTATTAAATAGGATAGCAACGAGCAAGTGGGTCACCTGATGTTAAGTGATCACCGCCGCCCATGGACACTTGCAACACCAGAGGAGCCGCAAGTGCGTTGCCAGCCTTTAAGAAAATAGGCTCGCTTCTTGAAGATTGCCATGTCATACCGGATCGGAAATACCTCCGTAGCTAATTGATTCCACAGAGCGCTAGTGCGCGGTAAAAAGATTTTTTGCGAAACGGACGGTGGTAGATGACCATTCATCCAACCTGGATGAATGGTCAGGGTGTAATTTCAAGTTTTGGCGAGAGGGTCTGTGGCGGAATGTCGCGGCAGGTATAAGCTCAAACAATTCCTCTGAACACTCCGCGTGATAAATGCGGTAGAGGACGCATAGAGACGCCATGTCTCTCCGCAGGGTAAGAGGATCAAGCCAAATAATGGGATCCCCGTCGTCAACGACCATTCGAGCTGCACGACGTTGTATACGATCAAAAGGAAGAAGTTGATACTGTGGTGCCCGGCCCAGAGGTGGCAGCAATATTCCATGTGCGGCTGTACTTAAACCAACTAATGTGGTGTATTTTTCATAGTCTGATATTATCATAATAATTATTATCAATAAAACAAACAGTAAACATATAGTTAACATTTGGTATCGTTTTCTTTTATTTTAGATTCAATGTGGAGAACTGCAAACTGCTTTTGGGGCATGCAACAAACCTGAAAGTGTAACGGTTTTGGAAGACATTCATAGAAAGTTAGCGGCAGCAGCAAATCCTTGCTACAGTAATTTTGACATTTTAGAAACAATTATTTCTACACATGTAACTTCTGTGAAGTGAATAGATTTAAGATATCAAATAAGGGATAAAACATTATTAACTCTATTGTCGGATTATTTTTTTTACCCGTTGGTGTTTATGGTGAACACGTTATAATTTAATTTCAGAATATTTACCATTTTGGTATTATTTTTGTTGCCTTTTTTGTTTGTGGTTGTTTTGTTTGTGTAGCTTTGGCATATTTGTATTTAGGGACTAGTGGTACGTTTTATTTTTTAATCTTGGCGTTTATGCTGGCGACGAAAGATTTGGATGACACACATCCAGGCCGGGCGCAGATCCCCCAAATCGACAACACGTTGCTAGGGTAGCTGTGGAGTCAATTTCTCAGGACAGTTTTACTTATACACCAACCTTAACTGCATTGGATAATTTTGAGGTTATCGAATATTTTCAATGTAATTCTATAAATGTTGCGGGCAACCCTCCCCCGAAAAAGGCTAATATAGAGCATGATCCAGTTCTTCCAAGCCCAATCCCTAGTTATGTGAGGTATTCCAACAGGGATGTGGCTCCTTTCTTGGTCATACAAATCTGACGATCCTGCTGCAAGTAGGGTTGCCAGATGAAAATTCGATTAAGGAGGACCTATATGTCTAAAAAGGAGGATTTTCTGTAAAAAGGGAGAACATTAAATGTTCTCCCTTTTTACAGAAAATCCCCTATAAATAAAACGATTTCTTATATAAAAATTATATAATTCACTTTTGTACATTAAATTTGAGTCATATTTTGCTGAGCTGCCAATTTTTGCAAGAAGTTCTTGGTTTTTCAACAAATAATTATGAAAATCTTCACATGACATGCTTTTTAAATTATATTGAGTAAGAATTAAAGATTTAACTGACTGAACACTTAATCTGTTCCTCTCTTTGCTCCACTGAGTATTAATCAGTGAGAAAATTCTTTCCACATTCGCGTTATGTGCGCTTATAAAAAAATAAAACTCGCAGATCTTAAGGAGTTCTGAGAAACATTCAATGTTTTTAACACTTTTGAAGTAGATTGTCCACTGCTCGTGCAACTTCAAATCATAATACACTTCAGCAGAATCATCTGATTTGGATTTAAGAAATGACATTAGGTTACAAAATTGATCGTGTAGCTTAACATCGTCAATCTCTACACCTCTGATACTCAAGAACTCAATGCACGGAACCAAATCATCATATTTTAGGTTTGCGTTATCTTTCAGCAACGTTATCCACTCGAAACATTCGAAATTGTCCCAGGGTTTAATCCATTCCACCAAATAATCTTCACAAGCGTTGTAAACTCTGTAAAATTCGTTAGAAATGGTCTCGGCATCATCATTATCACGCAATAGCTGTTTTACTCTTAGCGGCAAAAAGTTGTTGTCTTTTCGATTTCTAAGCGAATGTAGTACGGATTGAATTATATTTGAAATGTCTAGTAGGGAATTATGTTCTTCTTCGATTTTTGCCAAATTTGCTTGGTAAATAGACATAAGAGAATGCGTGAACCATAGATATGCTTCTGCAGCTTGGTTTTCAAAAAACGTTTTTATAATATGTGGTGTTGTTGTTTGGCTTAAGAAATATTCTTTTAATGCTGGATAGAGCTTCAAAATTCTTTCTACACATGGAAACAGACTAAGCCACCTTGTTTTACTATGCTTTAGCAAAAGCTGGTAATTGATTTCGACGTAATTGCAAAACTATTTTGTGTGTTTCTGTTCTTACTGTGTACACAGAAAAATAGTTAAATATTTTTAATATTATGGATTCAATGTCCAGTTTCATCAAATCGACACCATTGCGAAGGCTGTTGTGCATGGCAGGGCAGCCAATCCCTATGAGATTTTCTTTCCCCAAACTTTCTTTTAGGCGCGTAAAAACGTTTCGACCTGGGTTTCGGTTCACACCCCCAAAATTTACATTTGCATTATCACCAACAAATGCTACACACTTTGGAGTCAATTGGTGTGCATTAAGTGTTTCGTATACAAGATTTGCAATAGAAAGTGAAGTTTCGTTTGGTAGACTTTGCAAATCAAGAATTTTAGTTTCTATTCCATTTCCGTTCCAGTCAAAATACTGAATTAATATAGGAAACAGTTTTTCTGCACCATGGTTGCTGGCGTCTGTGGCAACAGAAATACATGAAATCTTCCTCAGGGTTTCAATGATAGACGTAATAGTATGTGGAGCAACAACTTGATTTATTATAGCCTCTGTCTTAGTTTTCCCGCATTTAAGATTTTTCGCCGTTTCAGAATCAGTAAACATTTTTCTTGTTAAGTTCGCCGTACATTCCATAGAATTGTATGATTGATGGTGCTTGACTGTATGGAAGGCTAGTAACCCCTCTGCGGCATAGGTGTTTTTCAGAGTCATTGAAGTAGAAGGTTTAAAATAGCTGGTTACCTTGGATGACGAACCTGCTGTTCGTATCATCTTCTTATGCTTTTCCGTAGCTACGTGTCTTTCTAAAGCAATACTGCCCTTGTTGCCAACATCCACATGGCAGTCGTAAATGGAACACTTGGCGTCAAAATCGTCCCGTCCGTTTATAAAACATGGATATTTGGCTTTTAATACTTCCGTGAATTTACACTTCCTCTTACTCATAACGAAAACTCATAGACTACGTTTCTACTTACGAAAATAATTAGTAAATCACTGTTATATTTAATTATTTTATATATTTACTCGTCGCGCACGCTAAAACCAACGAATTGTTTGCTTGCAAAGAGACAAGTGCGGACGTGCGAATGTATGTACGGTGGGGAGTGGGGGCGTTGGCGCGGCGCGGCACTCAAACCCACGCACACAGTCGTTTAACCTTTGGCCATGCACGATGCACAAAAAAGCAAAAGGAGGACTTTTATTAGGTAAGGGAGAACCGGAGGACAAAAGATGATAAAGGAGGACATGTCCTCCCTTTGGATACCATCTGGCAACCCTAGCTGCAAGGGACATCAATTCATCCAATAAAGTCCAGTCAATTAATGATGCGTATGAATATCAAAAAGAAAATTCGGGATGGTGTTAATAAAGTTGGGCGAAATAATATTGCTGTGGAATTTAAAACACCAGAAGATGCTAATGCTTTTCTTGGCAAAACTGAAATACTTAGTGGCTAGTTTGTTTATACCTCTTCTATTAGCAGTCTTCTATATGCAGTCGCGTCCGAGTCACCGTCGAGTGCAAACATACGTGCGCGCGCGACGCATGACGCGAGATCTTTCGATTACCGTTGCGATTGTGTATAAAACTTTAAAATGCAATGTCAAAAGTGTAAAAAGGCGTTATCTAAAACAGGATCACACTTCATATGTCAAGGCACTTGCCAAGGAACATTCCATCGGGCGTGTGTAAAAGGATTGTTAGCAGATATGAAGGCGGGTAGAACCCGAACCTATTGTAATAACTGCGAAGAAGAAGAAGAAACGGAGGAATATGAACAGGTCCTGGAGTTACAAGGGTTTGAAAAAATTCTAAAGGACATACAGAATAAAGTTAGCACCCTTCCGAGCCTACAAAAACAACTAAATTCGATAACAGCCAGCATGGGACTTCATTCTGAAAAATACGACAAGTTATTGGCTGAACATGAACTATCGAAGAAGAAAATAAATAATATCGAAAAGTCGTTACAGAATGCCAATAACAAGTGTGTTTACTTGGAGAAAGTTAACATAGCACTCGAACAAAAAATCCATGAGTTTGAACAATTGTCGCGAAAACAAAATATCGAAATTGTAGGTATCGAACAATTACCAGAAGAAAATACCATGCAGGTAGTTAAAAAACTCGGAGAATTACTCGAGGTTAACTGTACGAACATCGAATGGGTGAGTCGGCGACAGCAGAGAACGAGTGACAAACCACCTTCTATCATAGTAAGATTTACGAACACCGGCACCGAGTTTCGTAGCTCCTGGCTCGCGAGCAGGCGTAAACTCAAGCTTATAACCAGCGCCTCAGTCACCGATGGCTCCCAAACGAACAAAATATTTATTAACGAAGATCTTACCAAAACCACACGAGAACTACTGTGGAATACCAAAAAACAACTAAAGGAAACATATAAGTATATTTGGGTTCTCAACGGCAAGATACTGGTAAAAAAGGCAGACGGCGAAAAGGCGATATGGATCAGATCAGGCGATGACCTTCGTGAAATCAACAAAAACCACTAATATATATATATATATATACATGTATGTACCATAATTTACCATGTATGCTTAAGACATATCCTTAAAATTCTCATTTTTAGATCATATAGATTCGATTAAAACTGATTCAGTCAGTATGTGTTCTGTAGATAACCTCAATAGTTGGATGTCAACACTCAACAGTAAAGTAGACCTACGTTTATTTCATATTAACATAAGATCTATAAAGAAAAACTTTAGTGAGTTATTAGTCATGTTAAACGACAATCTTAAAAACATTGATATCATAGTAATCACGGAACCGAATATAGACTTTACATTTTTACAATTTTATAAAATTAATGGCTTCTCCACTAATAGTTATTTACGAACAGGGCGATCGGGGGGTGGAGTACTGGTCTATGTGAAGGAGGGGCTCGCGGCGCAAGTGTGCGACTCATTAATGCTAACAGTTGAGATGAGCACCGCGGAGTGCGTTTCCATAACATTTAACAATGATAACGAACTTATATATCTAATATCAATTTACAGACCACCAAAGTTAAATCAACAAAACAAAATTCCACAATACCTTAGCGAGCTTCGTAAGTTGCTGGAAACTATACCCAATGATACTAAAGTAATTATATGCGGCGACATAAACATAAATTTACTAAATTATAAAGATAAACAAGTGATTATGTACGAAGATTTGTTGTCAGAATACGGATTCGTAAAATGTATAAATCAAGTCACACGCAGCGAAATACTATTGGATAACCTAACCGAGTCTTGTTTAGACCACATATACATTAGAGCACCTCTCGCACACATTCAATCAGCAGTAATACATAATAAAATATCTGATCATTTTCCAATAACAGTAGCGGTACAATGGAACTGCACTCAGCCTACGAATTCCATATCGGATCCGTCGCCGGGGGCTAGCGCACAGTACAATCATGCACATAATGCATCGCAAGCAAAAGTTCCCAAATTAACGCGACGTGTGCTCGACAATCTTGCTGTGCGTGATCAATTGTTATCAACTAACTTTGAAAGTCTTTTGAATATTACTTGCCCGATAAAACTTTATGAATCGTTTAGAAAAATTTTTGCCGACATTTATGATAGATGCTTTATAAATAAACCCATATACAATAGTAAAAGAAATAATAATAGCTGGATAACTGAACATCATAAAAAAAATGTTAAAGGAAAGGGACCGACTATTTTCGATATGGAGAAATGAACCAAAAAATATGATTAAACGTTTAAATTATACTAAATACAGAAATAAATGCTATAAAATAATAACAAAAAGTAGGAATGACTATGATAAACAAAGTATATTGGAATGTAATAATAATATTAAAAAAATATGGGATAGAATACATGAAATGCTAGGGAATACAAGAAAGTCGTTAGATAATATAATATTAAATAATATGAAGGAACAAGGGAGTGAGAAAGATATATGTGATAAATTTACATCAACCTTCTCTGACGAAATTGAAAATATTAAGCATGTCTGTGGTGATAAATGGGTAGATAGAATTTCTTATGTAAAAGAAAACAATGTATGTATGAGATGGCAACCAGTATCTAGCCAGTATGTCAAACGTGTCATTATAGGTATGAATGCAAAAAAATCACCCGGTAGTGATCTCGTGCGTATGACTGATCTCAAATTTATAGTAAATAAAGTAAGTCCAGTGCTCGCCCATCTAGTCAACTTGTGCGTCAAAAACTATATATGTCCGAGTAAGTTAAAAGAGGCAATAGTGCGCCCAATTTATAAAAAGGGAGATCGAAAAGTGTTTTCAAATTATAGACCTATTGCAATACTATCAAGTATAGAAAAAATACTGGAAAAGTGTATTGTAAACCAATTAGGACATTATTTGCAAAAAAATAAAATAATTAATGAAAGTCAACATGGATTTCAGAAAGGAAAAGGTACATACAGTCTTTTATCAGAATTTTCTAACGAAATAAATAACCATCTAAATGACAAAAAATTTATAGTTGCTGTATTTTTCGACTATAAGAAAGCGTTCGATACATTAGAATTTAAAACACTATTAAACGCGATGGAGGAGTGTGGTGTGAACAAACCCTTAAATAAATGGTTCCGAGATTACTTTAGCGAGCGACAGTACCGCGTAAGGCTAGGCGATACGTACGGCGACGCGAGGCAGGTGCGCTGCGGGGTTCCGCAGGGGGCGGGGTGTGCTCCGATATGCTATTTGATGCATGTCAATAGTCTGTGTGGCGTGCTGCAGCACTGCTCGACGTATATGTTCGCAGACGACCTTTGCGCCCTGAAAGCCGGTACTGACCTCGCCGAGACTTGTCGCCTCGTACAACAAGACGTGGATGCGGTGGTTAAATGGTCGCATGACAACGGCATAGTTCTCAATGCGGAAAAAACCAAACATTTAATCATTCATTCCCCTTATATAATTCCGCCCGACATGTCTCCACCCATTTATACACACAGTTTTGAATGTATTCACAATAAATTTGATAAATGTAGATGCAAACCTATAGAAAAAGATACATGCGTAACGTACCTTGGATTGAAGGTTGATGAGAATTTCTCATGGAAAAATCATATAGACCACTTATGTAACAAATTACGAATACTATTAGGTAAATTCTACCATCTAAGCTTCAAGGTTCCTACTAGTACCCTGAGGTGTCTATATTTGTCATTGGTGGACTCCATACTGGGTTACGCCCTCGACTGCTATGGACTCACTTTTAAAAGCTATGTACAAAAATTAGAAGAACTACAGATTAGATTCTTAAAACTATTGGTTAGCAAACAACAAAAAAGAGCCTGTAAGGGTGATTATTCAAAGTTATTTAAAATATGTAAAATTCTTCCAGTCAGTTTAAAACATAAATATTTACTTCTCACTAATAGTCATGGCAGTTGGGAGCGTTACCCAGTAATGGCACACAACAAAGGCACTAGGTCCATAAGTCAACGTAAGTTTGAGGTTCCTAAAGTAGGTAATTACTATGGAGATAGAACCTTACAGAAACGTATACCTTACCTTCTTAACACCTTGCCAATGAGTATAAGGAATGAACCAATAAAAGGAAAATTTATGAAAACTTTAAGACACTTTTTACTAGAAAGTCTCTAAATGTAAGTATAAATGAATATTTAAAATTAATTTAATTTTACATAAGATGTATGGTTTGATTTTTCACTGTATTTTGTATGGTCTACTGTATACCAGTTTAAAATTGTGACTCGATGGTTCTCACAGACAAACCGTTTATACGGTTTTGTGAGACAATGTCTATTTTTTATGTTTTATTTGAAAGAGTTAATAAATAAATAAAAATAAAAAAAAAAAAATATTCCTACTTATAATATTACCCGGATGGGTGTTGTAGGTAACGTGTACCAACTGATTGGTACAAATACAAATACAAATATATTTTATTGTGTACATAGGTATAGGAGGTGTTACATTATAGTTTGTTCAGCCATGTTCCGCCAAATTGGCATACAATATTTTTCTTATCTTATAATATAGTAGGTACATACTTTTAATTTAATTATAACATTAGATTAATTGCACATAGATCAAATTAAATTATACATTATAGGCATTATGATTCATTATTATCCATTATTATCGAGACATTAAAATTAACTATTATTTTCATTAAAGAAATCATGAATATTATAGTAACATTTTTCAATTAAATATTGATATAATGTTCTCTTAAAATCATTAATATTTGTTAAATTTCTAATAGCCTTAGGTAGTTTGTTGAAAATTTCAGGTATCAGATAGAAAACACTTTTATGGAATAGTGTCGTTTTGTGTTGTACACGTATTATCTTGTATGTATGTTGTATGGCGCCTAGCCCTAGTGCTAAATTGATATAGTTCTATATTATTCTTTGCGAAAATGGCACATTCAAAGATATACATGCATGGTAGCGTGAGTAACTTAAGGCTTACAAAATGAGGTTTGCATGAATCAGTTGACTGAATGTTAACTATAGAGCGAACACACCTTTTTTGGGCTTTAAATGCCAAGTCTTTGTGAGTTGAGTTGCCCCAGAACATCAAACGTTTTGGTCTGAGATAGAGATATTTGAGAATATGAAATCTCCATCAGGATGTGGTCTTATTATAAAGGTGAGACTCATTAACCGTAAGGTGGTATCAGAAGGTACCACAAGAGTGGAAGCACACATCGTTCTAACCTTTGATGGTCAATCTCTCTCCAGTAGGTAGGATCTTTTGTTTTGATAATTCTCTTATGCCCCTATACTACTTCCCTACAGTTCAATGTTTTGGATGTTGTAAGTATGGCCACACCAGGTCTAAATGCCGATCGGGTCCAAAATGTTACCGCTGTGGTGGCGAACACTTCGGTGAAAATTGCTCAGTAGATGGGCCAGTTTGTTTTTATTGCGAAGGTCCACATGCAGCTAACAGTAGAAATTATCCAGAATATCAAAGACAAAAACACATTAAAGCTATAATGACCGAAAATAACATCTCTTATGCCGAAGCTTCCAAAAAACTCCCTTCTGCCTACAAGTCATATGCTGACGTCTCATCATCTAATCCTGTATCTCTCTAATCATCTCTCCACGAACACCTTCCAAATTCCAGATCGCAACATCAACAGGCTATAGCTCCCACCAACACTATATATAGAAAATCATTTGTTCCCAACGAGTAACACCCTCAAATGTCACACTGTTACTCGATGGGATTTTTTTCTGAAAAACATCCCAACCAGTGACACTACCAGTCACACTGTTACTCGATGGGAATTTCTTCAGAAAAAAATCCCAACCAGTCACACTGTTACTCGATGGGAACACACTGTTACAGAACTTAATGAAAAGAAGAATTAAATCGGTTTTTTTAATTATAATTAAAATCAATAAAATAACAACATTAGTAAATACAGTTACTTAATTACGGACGTTAAACGTTTATTAACATCCGTCATATTGCTGGTAATTCTCATTTTAATGTTTTATTCATAGTAACAATATCTAAACACAATCGGCCTTATATAACTCATCACATTTTACAATAATTAACAGTCCTTATTTCTAATATTAATTTGAACTTTAAAGAACAATTTTCTAGGGATGAAAAAGTATTTTTACATTAAATGTGCATGGAAAATAACCGCCATTACACACTCGCGATAACTGATGTTTTCGGCATCATAACTTTATTTTGCTATTCATAATTTTAAGAGGCCTATTACAAAATTGCATTCTGAAATATTAGGTATATTGAAGCACGGCGACGACTAGCTCGGGGTCACGAGTTCACTACACTGCTTCCGTAACGACAAAAAGAATTTGATACTTGTTCTATTTGAGTAAATTGTTATGATTGTTTGTTATTGATTACTTCTATAGATATATTACTTAAAATATTTTAAATAATGCGAACTAATTATATAAACATGAGTTATCCTGAATACTAAAATTGAAAAGTATCAAAAAAAATCAATAGGTTTAAAATGTAATTATTTTTTTCATTACGGTGTTTAGGTGTGGTTTCTCTCGCCTAGACTGTGGTATTCGTATTATTATTCGTTCTGTGCGTGCATTAGCCTACATAACAACCAATCACAATGTAAGTAAAATACATGACATTTAAAAAATAAAAATCGTAAACTGAAAGCAAAAGAAGACGAAAAAAGCAAGCCCGGAGTTTCTTTGTGGCTTTCTTCTCCGGGTCGTCCACCTAGGCAGCTAGAGAAAGCCGCAGGCTAGCTAGGGTAGGTTCCTCAGCGGCGAGGATCGCTTTGGCCCATTAATGCGTGATCGGTGATCCCGTGCATGTGATCACACCCTCACTTAGAATTTCGTCTTTTGCTTTAGTCTTCAATTCTTTAATTTTAATATAGTAGAACTAAATTTCAAAATAATAGATTAGTACATTGTTATTTATTTAAGGATTTCAGAAAATATATGCGATAAAACAAACCGCACAGACTGACAGATTAATTTTTTTTTTGTAACTTTTTACTATCCACTTTGTTTATGTACTGCATTGTGACCTTGACAAGTACAAGTGTATGTTAATACCCAAGTGCTGAATAAAATATTTCATTTCATATTATTTTATAAAAGTATCGTTATTTTATGAATTCGTAATTGTCAGTTGACGTTTTGTATGTCAAGGAAGTAGGAAGTATTCCCTTAGAAATACGATTCAATAAAATAGAAATAATATTTATAATACATATTTATTGTCAATGTTTGGCCGTTTTTCCTCTTTAGTGTACACCATAAGAATACATATGACATGAAATACTTTCAGGCTAGTAAAAATATTTCTTCAAATTTTATTTTATGCGATCCGATATTTTTTAGGACGATTACATAGTCGATGGTAGAAGGATAATTAAACGTAAAATGAAACGTATATTAGTCCATTTTGTTTTTCTTTCACTATTTTGATATTAGGTACTCATATTGCAACCGAATTTTTCCTTATGTTTCTCAATATCAAACAGTTGATTTACGACAAACTGGAAATAAATTATCCTTCGTCCTTGAACTACGTAATCTGCGACCTGAAACAATGATTATTTCTTAAATAAAAGAAGACACGAAATTTTACTGTTACCTCTGTAAAACTCGGATCCCATTTCTATCGCCAGCGTCGTATCTATCTCGTCATGAACTGGCGGCTTGACTATTTTTAGGATTCCGTAGCCAAATGGCAAAAAGCGGAGCCCTTATAGATTTGTCATGTCTGTCTGTCCGTCCGTATGTCACAGCCACTTTTTTCCGAAACTATTAGAGCTGTACTGTTGAAACTTGGTGAATAGGTGTATTCTGTGAACCGCATTAAAATTTTTACACAAAAATAGAAAAAGAACAATAATCGGTAACAGTAAATACGAATAATGTAAATAAAAAAATAGGTATCTACCTCACTTCTGTCGCTTTTTTTAAAGCTGCAGAATTATCACGTTTCCTTTTTTTTACGCAACGGTACACAAATTCCATGCGCCCCATAGCTAGTAATGAAACAAAAATATATAATTATTCTACAAAAACCTAAAATCTTACATACATACATACTTTATAATAAATAAAACCGTACCTTATGAAAAAATATAAAACGAATCAAAACTATGTGGTCGCAGTATATGAATTACTTCACTATACGAGCGCTCGAAAGTCGGGACGCGGGAAAAATGGCACAGGTCCTACCTTGATGGGCGCTCGCGCCGATTGTATAGTAGTCTTTGGCCGTACTAATCGATGCCCACCCGTGTATCGTAATTTATTGTAATTTAAACTGATGTTCACATCGATATTATGACAAATTAATTGCAAGTATTTAAAAAAAAACTGTAGGATTCGATTCTCAAAAGAACATAGTTTATTTTGGTATAATTTTATTTTAGTAATTACGCTTGATTTAAACCAAAAATCACTATGAAATTCCAAAGTAAAACTTAAAAATTGGTGTAAGGATTTATTTTTTTACTTATTAAAAGGTAACAAATTTCAAGAATCTGTTACCTACATTAAACGACGAATAAAATATATGTCTCATGCTGAATGTATTTTTATTAGCTTAGTTTATTTTATAACATAGAGTACATTTTATATACGGAAATAGAGGTCAATCTCGACCGCTTCGTAAGGAAATTCTAATAATCATAGATTTATGAAAACGCCATCTGTATTTCCTGAGTGGCAACTTTATTCATAAGTCTATACCAATACATATTTACTACTCGTATTTATATTAGATTTTTACTCGGATTTTCTCAGGGTAAATACTTACAAAATAAAACAATTAAATAGTATGTAGTACTTTATATTTTTCTTTTAGAAGCTTTACTGGCATATTTTTTGGCCTTTTCTTTCATGCACTTAGGAACACAACAACGTTTAATGGACATTGTGATTTAAAACTAAAGCACTAAAACTAAAAGAGTCCACGTAGATACACCTAACGCAAATCGGAAGAGATAGAACTCAACTCAACGAATGAACGGAGCAAATAGTGTATAGTAGTCTTTGGCAAATAGTGAATTATTTACAATGTTATTTGTAAATAATAATACAAAATAATGCCGGTATGTTTGGTGTCGATGGTGACATGATGGTTGCCGCAGATATGTATAGAAAGAAGAAACAACCCATATTAAATTTATAGTTTACGCATTTTTTATGTCATATCCACCATTAATATATTACCCAGTACATTAAATAAGTGTAATATAATATATTAATTGGTTGTAAGGTATTATATCAATAAAATATAATTAATCCCATGATTAGAATAAATCTATCAAATGGAAACGGTACGTTAATAATGGCAACATCAAATTTACAATTGTCAGCTTATTATACTCACTAAAACAAATGATATCTGTACTATTAGTATCTTGAGAAGTTTAACTGATTTTTAGATTTATATGGTTTATACCAACAGTAGCGACATCTTTTATTCCTAACTGGAGATACTACATTAGGTACATACATTTTTGTACGACTAAATTAAATATGGTAGGCATGTTTAGATTGTCAGTATAAAACCAGACCTATAATATTTGGTTTCTTAATTTTTACTAGATTCCATGAAAATAATCACTAAGATTGTACCCCCTGGTTTATAAGTATTATTGCTAGATACAGGACTCTGAAATTGACTCTGCGGCGATTTTTCATTAAAATGGTTGTGGGAGATGAGTCACTACAGAGCAAGCAAATTTTTTTGGGTAAATGTGATACATTAAACGTCAACAAAAACGATGTTTCCATACTTAACATGTATTCAATAATTTCTGGGTATTACTTAAGATTGTAATAGAGGAGCCCAAAATCTTAGAAATTCGCGCAAAAACGTGAAATGGCTCTTAACTGTCACAACATACTTATGGCTAATTATATTTGGAAATTGTTTAAAGTTCAAATTAACATAAGAAATCAGAACAGATAATTGTTGTAAAATGTGATGATTTACTCTGATATATTATATAAGGCTGATTGTATTTAGGTATTTGTAATTTTATTTAATTATTTAAGAATAAAACGTTCAAATGAGAATTACCAGCAATATGAATGCTGATAAACGTTTTTAAAGTAAAAACCGATTTAATTATTCTTTTCATTAAGTACTGTAACATTGTGACTGGTTGGGAAATTAGTAATAAAAAGTTCCCATCGAGTAACAGTGTGACTGGTTGGGATTTTTTTCTTAAAAACTTTCCCATCGAGAAACAGTGTGACAGTTGAGGGTGTTACTCGTTGGGAACAAATGTAGAAAATTAATATTTGTTAAAGCTAAAAAGCGTCCCCGTTTAGATCCTGGATATGACCATAAGGCTAACCAGGAACTTATTAACAACTACTCTTTCGTTCCTTCTTCAAATGTTTGTGCCCTAGTTAGTAATCAAATTTCTCCATCTGAGGATGATTCTTCTAAGGAGTTAGAAGCTTTAGTCATTCATATTACGTCTTTCTTGTTAAAACATCAATTATCGGACCACGTTGCCTATAAATCTTATCACTGCATTGCAATCGCAACAACATGGATCTCCGGTTTCTTCAGTGGAACGTCAGTGTGTGTGTCAGTGTGAGTGTGGTGCAAAAAAAATGAAATTGTCCAATTAAACACACAACATAAAATTTTGGAATACTTAGTGAAGGGTACATTAGAGTGGTTGGTAGAGAGTAGGGATCTCCTAGCAGACTCGCAGTTTGCATTCCGTAAGGGGTTCAGTACCATGGATAGCATTGGCATCCTTATGGCAGATACTGCTTAGCTTTTAGCGTTAATGAGTCAGTCATTGCGGTTTGCTTTGACATTTCATCTGCATATGGCAGTGTCCTCCTTTCGGTACTCTGAAGTAAATTACACCACCTGAGTATTCCCGTAAGGATGCTCAATTGTATATGCAATATTTTGTCGGGTCGCTCTGTCAACTTGCATGTCCTAGGAGAAAGGTTTGATGCCAGGTCAGTTTGGAAAGCACTACCTCAAGGATTGGTTCGAGCCCTTACTATAAATTTATACGTCAGATCTTTGTAAGGCCCTCAATTCTGATTGATAAATATTGCAATATGCAGATGATTTGTGTTTGTATGTGTCAGGAGCTAGGAGCTTCACTAAATTATTGGCTTAATAAGTCTACAATTATCACCCTCTAAGAGTTCTGCTGTCGTATTTTCCCGATAACGAATTATTCCTGATGTACACCTTGAGGTTGAAGGATCTGCCATTAAGGTTGAAGATAAGGTGAAATTTATTGGTGTAATCTTGGATTCCAGACTGAACGGGTCTGAGTATATTAACTAATTCATGACGGCTAAATGTGAAAAAATATAAACATATTACGTGGTCAAATTTTTCTTTATATTCTTTCTCGTCCTTAGTATTCACTTACATTACATACGACACTTTCATTCTGTGTCATTACTTTTTATGCCTTTGCTCTTTAATTTTTTTATTTGTCATATCTTTTATTGCTATGCCTACAAAGTCGTTAGCTGCTATCTTCCCCGAGGCCGTTAAGGCCATTCAGCAACTTCTGGCTATCGCGGTTCCCATAAACAAGATGACAAAATGTTTATTCCTGACAATTGCATTTCAGCCATTTATGATCTTCAAACTGCAATGCCATGTCCTAGAGATGTCCTGCCATGTGATATCAAATGTATAGACACTGCATGTTATTTCTGGCATTAAGGTGAAGGCAAAGGCATACCGCGTTTGACTTCACCCAATAATATAGTAATAGGAACATATTTGCTTAATTATATTCATAATTAAAAGTGAGAACTGAAGGAATTTATTCGAATATGATTTAATTTTTTCTTCCGGCAATTGCTGCGGCCAATGAAAGAACCAGTACTTATTAGCTCTGTGTGTATGCAGTTTATCCATATCTCCATAACCCACAAATACCTGACGAAAGAGGGTGACAGACTCAAAGTTATCACCCTGATTTTTCATCGAAAGAGGAATAAATGAAGTCTGGATCTGTATATACACCTGATCTGTAAGTGCATATTATTTTTATATAAAAGCCTCACCATTGTAAAAATGTGTCCAAGAACGTAGAAAAAAAACATTAAAGCTAGGAGACATCAACATTCCCTTAACTGCCTAATGATGTAATATTACATCTGTTTACTTTTCGTCGAATATATTTTTATCTAGCAACCCTTCCTACTTGCCAAAGTCAAGTTAAGTATTGTCAAAACTCTAATTGACACGTATAAACGCACCTTATCGCCATAGACATTTTTTTTCTTACATGACATTGACGTGAAAAATTTTTGGCGCCAAATTGCTAATCTCGGTTTTCAACTCAGTTGCAGTAAATGTTTTTTTTTGGCAAACAATCTGAATTATAATAAACAAAAATAGTTTCCGGCATCACGCAGGTATGTAGAAATGGTATTGTATTAGCATTTTGTAAATGGCATTGTAACTTGCTGAAAATAATGATTTTTGTTTATGATGTAGTACTACATCATCATGGAAATTGGCATAAAATATTATTAGTATGATTTGTTTTTCCTTATCTTTTTTTCATATGTTTTGATATAATATACCTGTAATGAATGTATTATGCAAGTTTTATTGTTATTTACGGGTATTTTCTTACTATCTAAAACACGATTTCAATGGTATGAAGCTGTTGCGAAACGTTTCACATATGGTGGTGGTTCTTTTTTCATGCATGTATATTCTTTTAGCACAATGTCACGAAGCCAGGCGAGAGATGATGACATTGAAAGGATGTTGAAGGAGTTGGAAGACGGCAACGTCTCAGAAGATGACGATGACGATCACGATGAAGAGAATTTTTATGCCAATGCGCAGGAACTCGTACAGGACTTGATCTCAGATGATATGGAAGATTTGTGTGAGGATCCTATTCCATATAACGAAGATGACCCTCCATTAGTTCAAGATGCTGCTCCAGGGCCAAGTTCAGGTGCATGTATCTTCAATAGCTTCGATAAGCGTCAGATTATATGGAAAACTGGTAGCATGACGTTCGATGAGCGCAAAATTGTACATGAGCCCACATCTACACTAGATAATGAAATAGCCAACTTAGATACACCCTACAAATGTTTCATGCACTATTTTACACCTGATTTCCTACAAAAGATAGTAGATGAGTCTAACTTATATTCAGTGCAAGAAAATGTTGCCAATCCCATTACTATCACTGTTGCAGACCTCAAAAAGTATATTGGATGTTTGTTATTCATGTCTGTGCAGCATTTTCCAAGCGTGCGGTCATGCTGGCACGACAAGTTCGGATACCCGCCGATAAAAGCCACGATGTCGATAAACAGATTTGAGGTAATCAGGTCAGTCCTGCATTTTAATAATAATGAGCATCATTTACTGAAGGAACACCCAGATCACGACCGCCTCCATAAGATACGTCCAATAAAAATATCTCACTTCCTCAAACAAAACCTTCCCAATAAACCTCACAAGTGGGGTTACAAACTATTTGTATTATGCAGCCTGATGGGTTATGCCTACCGGTTTGAAGTCTACTCTGGACAAAACAATACCAAAGACAAGCCAGCTGACGAACCTGATTTAGGAATCACAAACAATGTGGTCTTGCGTCTGGTCAGAGTAGTACCGCGGAAGCAAAATCACGTCATATATTTTGACAATTTCTACACCTCATTGCCTTTGGCCTACTACTTGTCCAAGCAGGGTATCCACTGTGTCGGCACTGTCCAGCAAAACCGTTTACCTAACTGTCGACTTCCGGATAAAAAGACGCTCATGAAAACTTCCGTCCCCCGAGGAACCTACGAAGAAAAAGTGGCTCATCACGATGGCGTGGACTTCTCTGCAACTGTTTGGAAAGATAATAAGGTATTAGTAGTAGTTACTTTATTATCTACGTATGTTGGTGCAGAACCTGCAGGTAAAGTGCAAAGGTTCGACAAAAAACTGAAACAGAAAATTGACGTCCCATGCCCTAAAGTGGTACAAGAATATAACATGCACATGGGGGGAGTTGACCTTATGGACAGCTACTTGGGACGGTATCGTATAAGAGTCAAAAGTAAAAAATGGTATATGAGACTATTTTACCATTTGCTAGACCTCACCGTCATCAACTCGTGGATTCTCTTCAAGAAAAACATGACTGCAAAAGGTACCCCCAAAAAGCAATTGCCAAATCTTGGAGAGTTCCGAAATGAATTGGCAGATGCCCTGTGCAATGTGGGAACAAGCAACGGTAGCAAAAGAGGTCGGCCAAGCAACAGCTGCTTAGAAGAACAAGCTAAGAAACGAAGAGGACCAGCTCATCCGCTTCATTGTAAGGACGTGCGTTCAGATGGTGTTGCGCACTGGCCCATATTTTCAAAGCGTTTACGCTGTAAACTTCCTCAATGTAAAGGTACAACCCAATGGGCATGCTCAAAATGCAATATCCCTCTATGTTTGAACGGAACTAACAACTGTTTCAGAGATTTTCATACTACTCCTTAGTATAATAATTTAAGACGATTTTGCATGATGATGTAATATTACATCAATAAATTATTATTTTTTTTTTCACAAAAACCTGTAGTTTGATTTTTTCATTATTTTTCCTTTAATGTACACCTCATTTAGGACCCTGGGATTTTTCTCGGCCCAAAATAAAAAATCATGCAGCTAAGGGTTAAAGGTGGAATCTAATGACTAATAATTAATCGTATAATTATAAAGAGTTTAAAACAACTGTTATAGATAACAATGGTAAATAATAAATAATTACGGTAATGCCATTGTTGAAAGGGCCCATAGGGAAAGTTCCCTTATGTGAAATGAAGAAAAAGGGTTTGATTGACCTTATAAGAAATAATATTGTATCAAGGTTATATGAACAATTTTTGAGAATCTAGTTTACTTTATGTACCTGCAAAAGACTGATTATACGTTAGTTGCGATATTATTTTTAGAAGAAGGTAAATAGGGAATAAAATAGTTAGAATCATTTTATATTTAGTAGGGTTCCTTATTATTGTTACCTACGAGGGGGCGTTTTTAAGTTCGCGGAATGCAGGGTAAGAAGTGTAAATAAAAATACAAAATTATTTTTCTTTTTCAATATATTCACCTGCTACCCTTATACATTTTTCAGATCTTTCAATTAGCTTATGTATACCTTCATAAAAAAATGTTTTGTCTTTGTCCGAAAAATAGGCTGAAACCGCGTCCTTCACTTCTTCATCAGTAGAAAATTTCTTCCCACGAAGTTCTTTTTTGAGTTTTGGAAAGAGAAAGTAATCACTGGGAGCCAGGTCTGGGCTGTAGGGTGGATGATCTAAAATATCGAAGCCCACGTTATGCAGGGCAGCCAAAGCAACACGGCTCTTGTGAACTGGCGCGTTGTCGTGTAGAAGAAGGACACCTTTGGTTAATTTTCCCCTCCTTTTTTCTTTAATGCTTTCTTTTAACCTCTCGAGGATGGAAGCGTAGTATTGTCCGGTTATAGAAACGCCTTTATCTTTATAATCGATCAACAGGATCCCTTCCGAATCCCAAAACACTGTTGCCATGATTTTTCCAGCCGATTGTGACACTTTAAACTTCTTGGGTGGTGGTGTGCCTTTTTTGTGCCACTGCATAGAGTCCTGTTTCGACTCAGGTTCATAATGATGAACCCAAGTTTCATCTCCAGTAACAATTCGACTTAAAAGTCCATCCTTATCTTCGTTACAGAGGTCCAAAAACGTGCGAGAACACTCCACGCGGCGTTGTTTTTGAGGCGGCGTGAGCATTCTTGGCACCCATCTTGCACTGACCTTTGTCATGCCAAGATGATCATGTAGAATTTTGAAAATTGTCGTATCCGATACTCCAACCATTTCTGCAAGCTGTTTCTTCTTTAGTCTGGCATCTTCCAATATAATTTTTTCGACATTTTTAATGATTTCCGGAGTAGTCACCTCGGGCGACCGTCCGGGCCGAGGGTCGTCTTCAAGTGAGGTCCTGCCTTGTTTAAAGAGACTGTGCCACTTGTAAACCATGGTTTTACCCGGGCAAGAGTCCCCGTAAACGGATTCCATCTCTTCCAGTATATTTTGAACTGACTTTCCTTGCTTGGTAAGGAACTTTATTACGGCACGGTACTCGATTTTTTCCATAATTCACACTTTCTTCCCGATTGAGTTGTTTGCTTGACGATAGTTCAGAGACTAATGATCCAATTAAGATAAAACTTGGTATTTATACTAATATTGAGTGGCTGAAGTCGTGGCCATCCCGATAATGACCTATTATTATCCCCTCCCCCCCATTCCGCGAACTTAAAAACGCACCCTCGTATATTATTAATAGTAATATCCTAGGACATTAAACAAACAATGCCATCTGATCCCAAACTAAGCTCTGCTTAATTTGGGATCAGATGACACTATGGAAACCAGACATCTGATAACATATACTACTTTTCTTTTGTAAATACATAATGATATAGATAATAACCCAGACTCAGGACAGATTTGGTCATGCACACAAATATCTATCCTGGGTGGGAATCGAACCCACGCCCTGCGGAGTGAAAGGCAAGCATTTACTA
Source organism: Pseudoips prasinana (assembly GCA_951640165.1). NCBI lineage: Eukaryota > Metazoa > Arthropoda > Insecta > Lepidoptera > Nolidae > Pseudoips > Pseudoips prasinana. Next base: position 21,081,360 of record OX621245.1, read on the forward strand.
ACCTGGCCAACCGACCCGCAATAAATTATTGTTTTAATAAGCATAATTGGCATGTGTGTGATATTTGTATTGCATATTCTTACAATGTGGAGTACTTCGATGTTCCTATTAGTTTTCTTTATATAATGTATTTTGTACGACAGCATTTTTTTCTAGGAATGGTTGTCCACAGATTTGCTATTACTCTGACTTTAACAGATTTTAATGTTAATTAGCATAATGCACCAGAAATAATAACCACAAATGTGTTATTTAGAGAAATCAATTCAAATGGTTTCAACATAAAACGAATAAATTGATTTGATTTTAAACATGTTTTTCATTAGATAATATTATATTCATCATTACTGTGACACTACTACAGAAAAAATATTACCAGATAGTTTTTACGGTGACATAACTTGGACCATTCATCGGCGCCCATTATAGCGACTTTTTGCTTCACCAATTCTATTACATTTTATAATTATTACATTTAATCAGGAAAGCTGTTTGAACTAAAATTAGGGGTCCAAATAAATTGGTGTGAAACGATTTCTACTTACTTATGGGCAGTGGTTACTAGTGTCGGAGTTGTTCAATTCGCTCAGGCCTCTGACATGGCTTAACGACTATTGTAATAACCGGGATCGACAGCTTAACGTGCGCTCCAAAGCACGGAGACGCTCAAAAATTAAACAACTTTGGTGGTCACACATCTATGGACTGACCGCGAGCCTAGTTGCTTAACCTCGCCGATCGCTTACGGATCGGTGAGAGCATCTAGCTATGGAATTGGATATAATTTACACTTCCAACTTAACAAAATATTATCAGACTATTTGGTGGTTATTTAATAAATTTCATACTTAAAGTGTCTAAACACACTATGCCGAAGTTACGCGTCCGAAGTTGCGCGGCTGATATATCGTTCCGACGTGTTCGGCTGCCATGACACACTATAAGTGCCGAACTTACGCGGCAGAAATTCAGTTGCGTTGAACTTACGCCCAACCGAAATTACGTTGCGTTTATAACGCAATGTAACTTCGGCGCAATGTGCCGTCAGTAATACAAATAACATTGCAGGCGTAATCATGCCGAACTTCGGTCGCGTACGTTCGGCATAGTGTGTTTAGACACAAAGAAAATAACGAAAGCTTGAGTTCAAATTAAAACCATTTATTATCTTGTCGTAGTATATTCGACGCAACGGGATGGATCTGTAGGAAAGTATTCCTGACACTTGGTCATCAGTCTCTTCAGGGCCTGGATGTATTTTCTTTGAGTTTCGTCGTTCATAACATGGGCTACGTTCTTGGAGAAGATCTTTTCGCGTCCAGTACGAGCGTGGATACCGACCATAGTTACACCAATTGGCCAGGGAGCGTTGCCGATAGCCATCTGTAGGTAAGCGTCACTTGCCTGGAAAATAAGAAAATATAGGTGAAATACTTAGATATAATAATAATATCCTGGGACATTATTCACATACGGCCACGGCCACTGATCCCAAAGTATGCGAAGCTTATACAATGGAAAATGGATAACTACTACTATTGTTTTGTAAATACATACTTATATAGATAACTAGCTGTGCCCCGCGGTGTTACCCGCGTTAAATTTTATAAATTTTCTTTGCTATAAACCTCACGGAGCCCGAGACCTTTCCAACGAATGCAAAACCGTGGAAATCGATTCGTGCGTTCTGGAGTTATAGCGTCAGGAAGGAAAACCCGACTTATTTTTATATAGTAGATAACACCCAGACTCAGGACAAACAGACATGTTCATGCACACAAATATCTGTCCTAGGTGGGAATCGAACGACCTCCGGCGTGAAAACCCAGCATGTTGAACTAGCTGCACCTCGCGGTTTTACCCACGATATAGCTATTTATTAATTAATTCAAATTCATTCATCACACAGTCATGTCACACAAATGTCTGTAGTGGATGGAAATCGAACCCACGACCTGCGGCGTGAAAGGCAAGAATTTACCTACCACGCCAACCAGCCGTCAAGCTTTCGATGGGAACTTATTAGGAAGGAATGAATAAGTGACCACCCATGATGAGGTCCCACTTCATCGAGGATGTTCAATTGTACCCACGGCTACATATCAAGCTATACATTTCCAAAGCTGATCCCGCGTCGTATAGGATTTCTATACAATGAAAGATCAGCTTATACTGGAAATGTATTGCTTGATATGTAGCCGTGTGTACCAGAACCAGAATAAAGAGTGGAAACCTGATATACTACTTTTGTATTGTAAATACATACTTATATATATACTTACACCCAGACTAAGAACAACAGACATGTTCATGCACACAAATATCTGTCCTGGGTAGGAATCGAACCCACGACCTGCGGCGTCGTCTACCAACTAAGCATATTCCTTTGATCTTCATCATATCTGCCGAAAGGCGTCCACTGCTGGACAAAGGCCTCCTCCAAAGATCTCCACAATTGCCGGTCTTTCGCTATTCGCATCCAGCGATTTCCAGCAACCTCACAAGATCATCGGTCCATCTTGTAGGGGGCCTGCCCACGCTGCGTCTTCCGGTTCGTGGTCGCCACTCGAGAACCTTCTGCCCCAGCGGCCGTCGGCCCTACGAGCTATGTGCCCTGCCTACTGCCACTTCAGCTCGGCAATTCTTACGGCTATGTCGGTTACTTTGGTTCGCCTGCGGTTCTCAGCATTTCATAAACGTCATAATGGCGGGACCAACTCTTGTAATTGTAAAATTCTCTCACGTATATTTAGCACCCATTTAGTTCTATTTTGTACCTGTCCTGAAATTTTTGTACCTTACACGGCATAAACGGAATTTCACGAAAACACTGGTCCCGCCATTATGATGCGTCTTAATGGCGAGACCATGCCCAAACTCCAAAACTATAACGAATTACATCATCCAGATCAAACCAGTATTTAGAACCTGATTTAGTACCTCCGATAATTTAAAGTGAGAGACGCGAGTACTCGGTAGTTTTGTTATAAAATAAATTTTTCATATTGACATTTTATGTGCCTGAATTATTTAACGAGCAAAAATACTTCAAGTAAAAAGTTGCAGCTACTTTTCATGTAGGCGCTTTATTGTTTATCGTTTTCAAGAAGGAAACTTATATAAAATTACGGTCTTTTACATACTTTATATATAAATAATCTGCACATCCTACTTTTTATATTTATGTACACCTATTTACGTGAGTGTCAGTCTGCAACATAAATCCATATAGATACAGATGAATCGCTAAATGCGTTGCTAATCCCAGCGCGATAGAGTATGTGGCGCCCGGCTAACTTCTCCTCGATTGGGCGCCGCCTCTGGGACCGTTGGCGTTTGGAGGGGGGAACGAGTGGAGTTCTTTTCCTCCGACCACCAGCGGGAAGGTACCATATAATAAAATCATAGGAAAGTCAAAACTGTACATTAAATATTTTTTAAAGGATACTTGTAGCGTGATCAACAATCGATATCGAAGCCAAAAATATAATTTTCAGATTTTTTGTTTGTATGTATGTCCGGGCAAACTCAAAAAGTACTGCATGGATTTACTTCAAATTTTGCATGAATACCTACTACTAAGAGGTATACATATATCACGCTATCACCTACGGGGTAGGAGCTGTGATAATTTATAAAGATTAACGCGGGTGAAACCGCGGGGCACAGCTAGTACCTTATAAATAAATAATCTGCACATCTTACGATTATTAATTCGTAATAGTATATTAAAGGCCGTATTATTTATATAAGTTTCCTGCTTCGCCTAACCGATATTATTTAATGACATATTGTTATACAATAATGTAAATAACAATAACAATTATAATAAAGCGCTTGCTAAAAGTAACTGCAACTTTTAACTTCAAGGACTTTTGCTCATTAAATTATTCAGGCGTATAAAATGTCAAAAATTAAAAATTTATTTTATAAAAAAACTACCGAGTACTCGCGTCTCTCACTTTAGATTATCGGAGGTACTAAATTAGGTTCTAAATACTGGTTTGATCTGGATGATGTAATTCGTTATAGTTTTGGAGTTTGGGCATGGTCTCGCCATTAAGACGCATCATAATGGCGGGACCAGTGTTTTCGTGAAATTCCGTTTATGCCGTGTAAGGTACAAAAATTTCAGGACAGGTACAAAATAGAACTAAATGGGTGCTAAATATACGTGAGAGAATTTTACAATTACAAGAGTTGGTCCCGCCATTATGACGTTTATAGCATTTCTGATTCGATCTCGCAGGGAAACTCCAAGCATAGCCCTTACCATTGCTCTTTGGGTGACCTTGAGCCGCCTGATAAGGCCCATAGTGAGCGACCACGTCTCTGTTCTTTGATCTAAATTTATGCATATTAGCATTTATGTTAGTATGCTTAGTAAATGTATAAACTCACCATAATATAATTCCTATCCAACAAATGCTTAGTAATCTCACACAAGCTTTCACATATATCATCTGGTAGGTTTTTCTTCTTTAGTTTCCTGACCAGAGGTTTGAGGTAGACTTGTGTTTGAGTGTACGTAGCTCTCTGCATTTTGTGTTTCACTGCTGTTTTTTCAGCGGCTGTTGCTGAGTTGAGATGTTGGCCCCAAAGCTTCAGAAGGAACTGTAAAAGTTGAAGGTAAATAAATAAATAAAAAAGGTTTTTATTCACGTAGACTTTAAAAAAGCGCTTGTAAATAGTCGGAACATGTTCGCAGTAATATATAATTAATTTATAATTATTTCTAGGTACATATATAGATATTTAGGTACACGGATTGTAGGAAATAATTTTTCTTAAAGTATTATTATGAGGTGGACTGTTACACATTATAGCACTAACCCTTTAATTTGCTTGCTTGCTTATCGTATGGGTAGTGGTAACCCTAGTGTCAGAGTTGCTCAAGCCGCCCAGTAGGACTCTGACATGGCTTAACAACTGTTGTCTAATGACTACAAGCGGGACCGACAGCTTAAGGTACCCTCCGAAGCACGGAGACCCTCAGAAATTAAACAACTTTGGCGGTCACCCATCTATGGACTGACCGCGAGCCTAGTTGCTTAACCTCGCCGATCACTTATGGTCCGGTGAGAGCATTTAGCTATGAGCGCCTCAACCCCTCAACCAACTGGTAGAAGGTAAGCTTCTTATTGATTGGCTATGATTCTTATTACAAACTAAGAAAGTTCAAAATACGGTGATAGCCATATTGCCAGTACCAGTTAATGGGTTAAAGCTTATTCAACAAAGACAATGAGGCGCTCATAGCTAGATGCTCTCACCGGTCCGTAAGTGATCGGAGAGGTAAAGCAACTAGGCTCGCGGTCAGATGGGTGACCACCAAACTGAGGGCCGGGACCTCCGTGCTTCGGAGGGCACGTTATGCTGTCGGTCCCGGTTGTAGTCATTAGTCAAGAGTCGATATAAGCCATGTCGGAGGCCTACTGGACGGCTTGAACAACTCTGACACTAGGTTAACCACTGCCCATACGATAAATAATAAAAAACTGAAGACACATCAATCATTAAATTCTGAGCATACGAATTTCTGAGATTCCGGCTTGCCTAGAGTAAGTCAAGGCTATAGAAACTCTCGTGACACTTTACACAATCCAATATATCGTATTAGCCGGTCGGGAGTAAGACCTTATGTTTTGATCATGTACGACACAGACGAAATTACGGCTTACCTAGAGTAAGACAAGGCTATTAGAAACTCTCGTAACACTTTACATCGTACTAGCCGGCCGGGAGTACTATCAAGAACACCGATCGAACACTGTAGCCCTTTATGACCTAGTTTGCATTTATCGATAAAATAAGATTCCCAATCCTTAATCGTTTCGTGTATTAACGTACAGCGGCTATTCCAAATGTGTTTGTAAAATATTAGACTATTTATCTAGTCATTACTAATGCCCGGTTCCTTTATTTTACGATCCGTCATTGGACCAACGTTACCATCCGTAATTCAGCTACCGATACCGATGCAAAACTAGTGTTCCACAATGCCCTACCTGCGACGAACATCCGTAGTTTAAACCACCTACGACTCGTTCCGCGATGAACCTCTCGCTCCTCTTCACGATTAGTTATAACAAAACGTCGTACGTCAATTATGCGACTAAAATCATTTATTATTCTGTAATATTATGTGAGTAATAGTACAAATTACTGTACTTATAGTTACAGTAATAATTTAATTTGCGTTTTAGGTTTAAAATATTTATAAATCATTACTATTGAAATTTGATGTTACGAGTGCATGGTGTGAACAAAACGCGTAACAGGAAAGCGCATGGCGCATGCGTCTGTCGTCTGACGTCTGTCCAAGAGTATTTCATGGTTTCTAAATAAGTTTTTAAATTGAGTATTTAATCTAAGGTTTGTGGTTATGAAATCTTAGAAGATAGAAAAATAATCAACCCTTTCTAACGGAAAACAAAGCCATGAATTCTCTATCAGTTTCAGAGCTAGACATCACGGAAATCTCCTCAAACACTATGTTAACTACCAAAATAAAATACAAACGACTGGTAAACCGACCGAATTCGACTAGTAATCAAAGCAGTAACGCCTCGTTATTTTGACAGTTCCGTGACAGTAGAAAATATTTATAGGAACACTTTCGAACGCATCTCCATACAATAAGCTTACTAACGTCCTCCCATCCGTTAGTAACCAGACGTCGGTTATTTGGATAACGACTAGTATTTTATAGGAACGGTTTTGCGTTACGCCTGGTAGAAATTCTAACTATTCGTAGTAGAAACGATTCGTTTTTGGAATATAGGAACCGGGCGTAAGTAAAGTAAAATAAATAAATTATAATAAAAAATATTGGAAGGGCGGAGCCTCCTAATATAGGCATTGCTATGCCTAAAGGCGGTGCTTCTACAATTTTATATGTAGATTAAGTTGATGAAATAAATCACTTTTCATGAAATAAGAAAAAAAATAAATTTCCATGATAAGTGATTTATTACATTAACTGCCCCAAGAGGGACATAATCACAATACAAAATCAATTGCAGACAGGCTACATTTGGTGAAAGACGTTTCAAGTGCGGAGCCTAAAAGGGGTGCTCTATTGTATGAAGATTAGAAAAAACGGCATTTATTGGAACGAAGATCCTTATCGCGCGTTGTGAAAGGGGGTTAGACGGAAAAAATTCTCACGAAAAGTTGTCACGACACTTTTTGCAGCTGTGCGGCGTGCGCATGTTTCTCTGTTTTTCATTTCTATTTCGCATTGAACAGTGTGGTGTCGCGACGATTATTTTTGTTGAGTGTATAGGTACAGGGTTTTTGTACATAATAAATAATAAGAAATAACTTCGTTCCATCCGGGTGTCCCTTGACACCTCTCAAGTTTTTTTTCTTTACTTAACTTAATCTGGAATGAGTTCAATGACTTAAATAAATAATTTTACCAGCTAACTTATACAGGCTGGCCGAGGAGTTGAAGTTCAAACGCAAAATTTAGATACTTTATGATGAGTAGTATCTGAATCACTCCCATTCATGTTCTACGATTTTGCGTAGTTTTCAAGATATAATTTTTTACTGAATGTTTTCGTTAATTTCACCTAACATCAGTTTTCGATATTTTTCTCGTTCCGTTGAACATTTCTGGTTCAGTTTTTTTTTGTGATAACTAATTAGCATAATTTAACTAATTAACACCCTAAAAAGTATGGTTTATCTAATCATTGCAGAACTGACTTAGAATTTATTCGAAAGTTCAAAATTAGGGTCTGAGCTCAGGACTCTTTAAATGTGAATGGCAAAAATCGTACCGCATACTTCTTTTGGTGTTCAGCTACATAATTTGTACCACTTATTAAGACAACTAAGGCATTGATTTTCATGTATGTATAATATTTTTAGAACTTGGGATTAATTAATAAAATCAAAAATAATATTTCAATTATTTTCAATAAATAAACGTAATATAATGGTAAACTAAACGCAGTTACGTTTTCAGAAATTGCCATGTGTAAAATAATATAAATATCAAAATTATAATTAATTATTTTTGAATGGGAACAACATTGCATATAAATCATATAATTATATCCTTATTTATTATACCTATGAAAGCACAGTAGTTGCATTAAATCGTAATAATTAATGATTTAGAATAGGAACGATTTTCGTCGTCAATTTTTTTTTTGTTTATGGCAATTATTTATTGTCAGGCAAAGACAATCTGTCAGGTATTTATTTATTGCTGTTGTTTTGATACATGTCATCAATTTAGCAAATAAATCAATCAGCAAGCAATCAATAAATAAATAAAATAAAAAAGGTTTTTATTCACGTAGACTTTAAAAAAGCGCTTGTAAATAGTCAGAACATGTTTGTAGTAATATAGTTGTATACATTAGATATTATTTCTAGTAACATAGATATTTAGGTACATCTTGTATGAAAACATTTATAAAAATTATTTTATTACAGAAATGATATTTAGCTAGCTCGTATCAAGTTATTGTCAAGAGATTATGTTTAATTATCTAGTTTAAGTCTAATATTTTTACTACATATTGTCAATGGTTCTGTCTATATTAAAGGTATTATTATTATGACGGACCTTGTGTTAATAACGACGGTCGCGCTTTAATGCTACAACCGGATCCAATGCGCCCCAACTGAGAAGACCCAGCGAAACAAACTCAGTGGGTTCATCTACTACCGGTTTCAACACGACCCAGTTGAGACGGTCCGGCGAAACATACTCAAGCGGGCATGAACACGTGATTTGGTCCAATTAGAGTAATTATTTAGTAGGAAAACACAATATATGCTCGATCGGTTGTCTGAATGCTTATTATTTTAGATTATATTTAGGTATACAAAAGAAAAACTTCGAAACAATAACATTATTCATTTTGAGACAGAGTCAATAATTTTAAATTAAGTATATGATAGCAATCATTTACAGATAGTTCACGTAACACAGTAGATCAGTCATGTCTATATGGCTACAAGATCTCCAGCGAGCAATGTGCAGGTAGGAAGTGAGAGCCAGACGTCTTTGTCATCGATGTACTCTTTAGTGGTGTAATAACCCCTAGCCATAAGTACACGTTTAATATGTGTTTTAAAACTTGTGTCAGGCAGACACCAATAAAAATCTTGCAATTTTTACGTTGAGTTATCCTCCGTACTATAATATATATCTGTTGACAGTGGATTCACGAAAGGACTCGTTATCATTTAATTAAAATGACGAGTTTGCGATGTGTTAATTGCTACATTCGCTTGCCCAGTCTAAGAAGACATGCTTTATCCGATGAGAGTGAAGTTCTCAATAAACCCAATGTTGCTTTGTGCTATGTGATAATTATTGTTTGTTACTTATATGAAGATGTTCTTAGATGAAGTAATACTAAGGATGAATTAATAATAATACTAATAAAATAAATGAAGTTACAAAACACAAATAACCTATTGTGTTATTTACCTCCACTTAAAACCTCGTATAAAACCCCTCGCAACCTCACACAAATGTACACTTTGTAATTAATGGAAATAAAAAACTTTTCATTATTTCAACAAATAATAGTTTTTTGCATATTCCTAACCTAACTTACGACCCAGTTAGGGTTTTCGGGGCAGGTTCGGAATAGATCCATGTAAAGACTACAAAAAGAGCGACAACATATTTTACTTTATCACCATAACAATGTTTATGTAAATAAAATATGTAACAATCTTCATTAGTACACTAGTTAACACTAGCATTTCATTACCACATCAGTAGACACACTTCGATATTTACAGTATCTTTATTACCTAGGCAGTAAGAGTGATTTTCGAACTGCAATGTATCCACGGTCATGGGGTTGACCCACAGATTACCAAAAGTAACCTCAAAATAAAACTGGCTATAACTTTTATATCCCAAGTTCTAAAATCTAAGAAAAGATACCTTTTCTATCACATTGATGATGATGATGTCCTCCGTGACGTGTCCGTCGATGGCGAACCCTGCTATGATATTTTGTTGTGGGCGCGAATAGGTACGGCTCGCAAACCCAAATTTAGTTTTAAACACTCTATCGCATGACACGCAATACAGCTGATTATACGGGCTTAGGCTTAAATTTTTTGTGTTGGCGATCAGCATCTATGTTATTTAACCTGGCAGCCTCGTATTTAGGGTTTCTGATTTCTCGACATATTTTTTTTCTCGGGGCTCGAGATTTCTCGACTAAGAATTCCCGGGATCTCGAGAAATTTACTAATCATGGATATAAGGCAAAACGTAAGGTATTTTTAATAAAATAACCCTTTGAAAACACAAGTGCGTTAAGGGAATGATCTGATAGTCTGTTCCTTATCTTGGTAACAAAGTTTACAATGCTTTGATGACGATAAAACCAACATCAACAGAAAATTAACGGGTTTTCTGGGACAGTGCGTTCATTTTCTGTTGATGTTGGTTTTATCGTCATCAAAGGAATTTAAAGGTTTTCAAGATTCGGTGATCTTTTACCTGTTGTTTCAAAAAGCTGAAATTATATTTTTATTAAGTTTCTCGTTACGTTTGCTTCGGCATTAATTCAGTTGGTGCTCGAAAGATGTTTCATTTGAACTGCCCTCATCATTTTGGCATTCCATTCCGACCTCATCTTCCGTTGGATTTGGGGTGCTCGGAAATAATCTGTTGAACAGTTCTTCTGTATATTTGATCATACAAAATTGCAGCGAAACGACGTTTTGCTGCAATTTTGTATGATTTTTTCATTAGTATTCTGATGGTATGCTGCTGTTGGATTCTGAAGATATCTGATTAAAAAAATCAGGTTAACATTTCGCCTGTCATTGATTTTCCTAAGAAGATGTTCCAAGAATCTTGTGGATAAATCGTTTTCCATTGATTCAAGTTTTTTTATCAATACGTCAATTGCCTCGGATGTCAGTATGGTTGCGTCTTTTCTCGATAATGCCTCAACAGATAACTTAACTGGATGTAAGATGCTAAGCAATGATTCTAAAATTCCAATATTACAGTCATTCCACATTGAGTACATACTTAAATCAATCAGTTCTTCTTGATGGCGTTTTATTCAGTTTGAGGAATCGTTCAACCATTATCATCATAGAGTTCCATCTGGTGTGAAAATCTAACAATAAAGCCAACTCGTGGCCGAACTCTTCTTTGACGTGTTTCTGCAGCGTGATATTCTTAAGTGGACTTTTTCGAAACAGTTTGACCAAGGCTCGTGTATCTTGTAATGCTTTGTCAATATTTTGAGTATAATTAGTTCTTATTTCGGGTTCCAGATCACAGTTGTCTTCATCATATTCACTCTCTTCGCCGGAAAGATTGTCTGAATCTTGATTGGATGTAAAATTTTCGTCGGTATCGTTTTCTTTACAAAAAGTTTCTAATACGGCTAAATGAACAGCATGATTTAAGCACAGTACCATTTCTGTTGGATTTTTTCAAATTTGACCATGACGTTTGGGCAATCGCTGGTAACTGCCACCACATCTTGTTCGAGGTACAAGCCAAACTCTTTCAGTCGATGTTTTATGATCTCCTTAATTTCTACAGCTCAGCATTGACCAGGAATGTAAACAAGCCCTAGATTATAAAAATTGCCATCAGTGTGGTGGGTACAAATATTGAAATATCTTCGATTTCTTAAGCTTGACCACCCATCAACACTCAAGCTAAATCGGGCTGATTCCTTCCATTTCAAGTTACTTAAAAAATCAATCGTTTCTTGTTTTTTTTTTCTTATTCTTATTCTTATTCTTTATTGCACACAGAAACATACATTTAAATAAATTTTACAATAAAAAGTCATGTACATAGGCGAGCTTAATTCATTAATGAATTTTTCTGAATTTCTTCGTAATATTTTAGAATGATCTTCATGACATCTGATTCATTTTTGGGTAGGTTAAATCCTCGTAGCCGAAGAGATTCGCGGATAAAATCTAGTACCTAGACAAACTCGGGATCGGCCGAATGCAAGGAACTAGCGCGAAGAAGAACGCGTTACAAAAAGTGTTTCGGAAGGCCATTTAAATCCAAAAATTCGCACGTGATTATTTTGAGGTTCGATTTCTCGACTTCTCGACGCCATTTTTCCCGTCTCGAGTAAGGCCAGATTTCCCGGGAATTCCCGCTTCGGGAAATCTCGAGCAGAAACCCTACTCGTATTGCACTGCAGCTTGATGTATAGTCCTGCGCCATTCAGGACGTCGATGTGCGAGTTTATCCCAGTGTTCGCGTGAAATGTTATAAGCAGACAGGTGGCGTTTCAAGACATCCTTGTACCGTAGAAACTGTCCCCCCGGTTTGCGCTTCCCGTTAGCAAGCTCTGAGAAGAACGCCCGTTTGGGGAGCCTAGAGTCATTCATAAGAACAAGATGCCCACACCATCCAGTTTCCATGCCAGTCATCCCCGTTCGGCGTAGAATTTGTGAATTTGGGATACGGACTTGCCACTTTACATGCAAAATGGACCTTAGACACTTCATGTGGAACACATCAAGGCGTTTTATGTCACTTTTGTAGAGACACCACGTCCCAGTGGCGTAGAGCAATATTGGGAGTATGATTGCTGTATACACGGCGATTTTTGTGCGTAATTTTAGGTCATGAGAATCCCAAACTTGCTTGCTTAGCTTTCCAAAAGATGCGGCGGCTTTTGCGATTCGAAACAAAATCTCAGTTACTAGGCGATTGTCGTCACGGACGATACTGCCCATGTATCGAAAAGTTGGCACTTCCTCGAGAGGTCTCTCACGCAGTGTTAATGTTGTGTGATCGAGGTTTCCCCCACGTGTTGGCTGTTTCATAACCTGTGTCTTGGAAGTACTTATGACCAGTCCGAATTTGCGGCAAGATTCGTCTAAGGCATTAATATAGCTCTGGAGACTAGTTAGACCAATTAAAACATAAAATATCCCGAAACACGAAATTTTACTAGCGGTACAAAAATCCCATACAGACCTGCCGTTTACCTTTCAAAGTATCAAAAAACGCAAAATCGTAGAACATACATAGGGGTGATTCGGATATTCCTAATCATAAACTATCTACATTTTGCGTTTGAATGTCAACTACTCAGCCATCCTATCAGCCAAAGTACGTCCACAGCTGGACGAAAGCCTCCCCAAGGATGGGGGATAACACATAATCGCCACTCTTGGCAGACTGGTTGGCGATCGCAGTTTGATGGTCATAGTTCACAGAAAAACGCTGCTGCCCATTGTCTAGCAGGTATTCTATGCAGTCACCACTCAGCTGATCACCAAGTAACTTACTTGTAACAAAATCATGATAACTTCCATGTCATGATTTTTATCCCCCTGACCTAAATCCTTTGAAATCTCCAGAATATATTCATATGTGATGGAGTCATCTAACGCATCTTCTTTGATTTGTTTTTCATTGTCACTCTGAAAATAGTAATATGTGTTGTTAAACTGAGGTTTATGCAATTACAAGCAATGATTGTTTATTATGAATGCTGGACCACTGGTTAGTAGACAACTGGCTAAATGATTCAAATAGAACTGGTTATCTGAGTAAATATTGTGACAGCTTGAGTGTGTTCTGATTGGCGAAAAAAATATATAATTATAATAAGTTTAATGCATGTGTGGCACAGCAGTTTGTGTTCCGGGTTCGACTCACACATAGGACAACTATTTGTATGACCCATAGTTGTTCTGAACTTATAGATTTTCTAATAAAGATAGTAAAATGACCAACTTGCCAATAAAATATAGTTGCCACCATTACAAAACAAATTAATTAGTTAAATAAAATGTAGTAGATGCCCATCACAATATAAGATCATATTATTAAAATTCATAGTTCTTACCTGTGTCCCTAAAGCTAATATTTCATTAAGGTATGCCTCATCCACTTTCTCCATAGCTTCTTGGAAGTCATTTCTTAAACCCTGAAATGTAAAAAAAAACATGAAAATCAATTCCAATAAATATTCTCTACCAAACTCCGGAATTACTAGATCCAAAGATTTATATATGCAGAATTAAGAATCATTTCTTATAACTGTAATTTATATATTATACAGATATGTATTTTACAGTTTATTATAAGAGGTATAAAATATATTATTTTCTCTTTGTGCCACTGATATTAAGATCCCACTGTCCTAAAGGTTGGAGTAAAGTAAAGTTGGAGGAAAATTCATTCATAAATTAAGCTTGCCTATGTACAGAGCCAGCACATCCAGCTTTCCCAATCTGCCAAATTTCTTCTATTGATTTTCAACTTTATCACAAAACCATAAAGTTCACTTTCAATTGGGGAAATTTGACAGATTAGGGTAGCTTGATGTGCTGGTGTCTGTACATGCTCTTTTGCCTTTGTAACATGTAAATTAAATACATTGTTCTGTGTGCAATAAAGAATCTTCAGGCATGTTTCTGGAAGGAATAGAAGTTATAGTAGGCACATAAGACCATTTGAAATGTCATAATTCCCAATTATGTGTGTGTCTCCAGCTTCCTCATTGTTATAATAGAAATTCAATATTTACAATATTTTAAAGCATAATTGGAGCAATCAAATGTGTCTGTCATAAAATTTACGTTATTTAGATATAATAAGGCAAAGACAATTATTTTAATCTATGACTAAATAACTGTTAAAAAAACATTTTCTTACTCTGTTAGCTTCTGGCTCTTGTATTTCTATTCTTCTAAATCTCTTAAAAGATTGAAGTTCATTTTCACCATACAACCATATGGGATGACCTCGTTCCCTTAATCTTTTTACAACTTCTGTTCTTGGCAGTCCTATGATTTCTGTATGCTCAATTTCATTGGGTTCCTGCTTCTCAACTAATACAACAAACAAAATTATATGTTTATTTAAAAGTATACATTTTATTACTGAGCAATAAGCTTTTGTCTCTAATCACTTCATTTCTACAAACAAAGGCTTAGTAAAAATTTTGCCTTTTGCCTTTGATATTATAAAGTTAAATAAATATTACAAAAGTGTGAACCATGCTGCCAAGAATGTATGGATGTTAATAATAAAGATAAACAGCAAAGTCAGACCTTATTAATGAATTCAAAGGGTGTACCACATAAGACAAATATTTGTGTGCATGAACATGTCTGTTTGCCATGGGTGTAATTATCTATCTATATAAGTATGTATTTACAAAAGAAAAGTAGACCTATGTATATCAGTTATCTGGTTTCCATAGTACAAGCTCTGCTTAGTTTGGGATCAGATAGCCGTGTGTAAATAATGTTGCAGGATATTATTATTATTATAGTGCAACTACTTTTATTTTTACCTTAACTTTATTAATTATTGCTATTTCAGCATTAGAAATACACACTATAGGTAAATTTCAACTTTTTTATGTATTATTTCATGAGATAAAGCCCACTGACAGACAGACAGACAGCAGAGGCTTAGTAATAGGGTTCCATTGGGTATGGAACCCTACAAATCTAGTTATTATATTCATAAGAAACTTGAGACACTTTCCCAACATAATTCAACAAGATCTTTAATGATTAACCTAACAAAGAGGCAAGCTGTGTATTTATTACTTTAAAGAGATATAATTATGTAAAGTTTACCTTTTAAGTTTGTTTCTACAGGTTGTTTCTCATCTTGCTCTGCCTTGTGGGGTCCATATCTTTTCAAATATTCCTCTTGTTCCTTAGCTAAAAGATCACCTCTCTTAAAGTACTTTTTAGTTTTCGTTGGATCCTGTAAGTTAACCAGCACTTATTAGTTTGCATCCAACATACTTATTGGTCAAATATATACAAGCCCAATTATTCTGTTTATCATTTTACTTACAAGAATATTCTTTTCTTCAAGGAGCTTCCGTTTCTTTGCTATCTCAGCTTTTAGAATATCCATTTTACTATGATTTATGCAATTTTTTTTAATGAAGCGATGTAATTATTCTATTAGTTAATTATTTTTCAACACAAACAGAAATAATGAGATAGATCTTTCTTTGACATTTAGTTTGGCACATCTGTGGTTTGGCTTGGCATTATTGCAATGGTTGCCAGTTAACATTTTCCAATTCCCAACCCAGAATAGCTGGGAAAAAAAAGAACTGGCGAGTCCTACATTAGTCTCATCTCATCTCATATGCTGTGTAACATCCGATGTGGTATCATTCACCGTCCATTCTTTGCACGAATTCAACAAATGGCTGATGTTATTTGAACACAATGTATTTGTAAGGTATTTTTTCTAAGTTTCATAAACGTATTAACTCGATAAACTAAACTGCTCATTTTTATTCCCATCTCTTTATTGACTAATGATGTGTGGTTCTCGTCAATTGGGAAATCAATAATAGAATTACTATTGATTTCATGGGAAACGTCCCAATTGACAGTAAAAGTAGTTTCTTTTAAGCTCCACAATTATTATTATACATTACGAATTAAAAGTCAAATAATAATAAATTCACTTTGTTTTTATTCTATACACAAAAAGTTTTTCATAAAAAATTGTAATTATTGAATTTAACTGATGGTTACCTAAATGCGAAGACGAAACTACACAAGATTAACCTAATTAAATAACGGCATTCAAAATTATAGACATTTACAGTCTAATTACATTTTCTCTAGATACATTTATTGGGGATTATTATTTATTTTATGGCTATTATATATTACAGCTGATTATTCTGATAGGTAGGTAAATTGGAATTGAATGTTTTTATTTATAACACCACAATTACCTTGGTTGAGAAAGCCGCAGGTTAGCTAGAAACGGACCTTCCCCGGTAAAAACCACGTCAGCCTTCTAACCTCTGATTAGTGATCCCGTGCCTGTAGTCCGTGCCAGTGATCATACGGAATACCATCTATGTAGAATTTGCCTTTTGAAACTATCTGGTTAAAATTTGTAACGAAGAGACTTCTTATTGCTGATCATACCAAAAATGTGTTTTGATTTTCATGGAAGGGGGAGCTGCAGGTAGAAGCTAGTTTTTCAGGGAATACTATAATGCTTACCTATATAATAATATTTTTCTTGATTTAAAACAATTTCAATTTGAATAGTTCCCAAAAAGGCCTGCGCCACAGTCACGTCATATAGTCCTTGTTCTACCCCAGAAAACTCCACGGAAGCCTCTAGTAAAGTCTAAACTGAGACTTTACTAGAGGCTTCCATGGAGTTTTTAATTCAACACAGAAAATCGCAATTCACGACGATATGGCATTTTCCACCACTTTTGTACGTTGTCGAAGATGTTATGTAACACTCCACATTATTTACGAATAAAAACTCGAATTTACACCATTTTTTGAAAATGAAACTATGCCTCGATGCGTCTTTTTCCGCGTTGGCGCTTGGCGCAATAACTCCCAAAAAGTTATGTACTTTATTTGTAATGCCTCTGCAACCATCCACAATTATTGGGGGATATACAAGGATCGCTGCGCTCACCGAATTATAAAGATCACTTGACTAGGATGTTTCTGCCAATAGGCCGCACCCTGTTTGTGCTCAATTTATTTGATCTAAAGATTGTAAAGATTAGGTAATCGGTTATTGTTGTTAAAAGGGTCTTAGTATATAGAGGCGGATTAATCTTTACGTAGACGTTCTATCAACGCTTACCTACCGTGTATCGATTTTGATTTTGAACAGATAAGATAACGAGATTTTATCATATCTGATTAATATACGACTCAGTTATTTCTAAATGATCAACAACAAAATACTTTAATTAATTTCTTCTATAAATTGGTGTCGTTCATGTTGTACGATAATGGATGACGTATTTCGTTTATTATTTGCAATATTCATATTCTTAGTATTAAGAAGAGGTTTGGTTTAGTTTCGGTTTTGTTTCTAATTATTTCTTAATTATGAATGGTGTTGTTTGAATAGTGTGTACAGTTTCAGGAAATGTTCAGTCCAGAATTATAGGAGGTTTTGAAGCGCCTCCAAAATTTGGATATTTTCACGCATCTATACAAAATCTAAGTGATTATCATGTCTGTGGTGGGGTAGTTATTTCAAAATGGCATGTACTCACTGTAGCTCACTGCATTGCCGGGTAAGAAATCTCAGTTTTCAGCTTAATAAATAGTAGTAAAAGGTTCTGTTTATCATACCTACGTAAATATCTATATATAATCCTGTACAGGATCCATAATAAATTAAGTATCGTGTGTATGTTTCGGCTATTCACATTTTCATGTATATTAGTTCAGCTGTACACCTTAATAAATATGTATATTTCATATAACAGCCATTACAATTGACGATTTTTACGCTACTAGAAAACAAACGGTTGGAATAATGTTCAATATTTTTGAAATAAACAATTTTAATTAGAATCTGAACTATAATGAGATACTTGTTTTGATTTCAGAGTTGATCCGCACCACATAAAAATCCTAGCGGGAACAAATGACTTAAAAAATGGTGGTAAAAGATGTCTTGTCTCAGAAATTTATATCCACCCTTATTATGACTCTACTAACAAACAACATGATATTGCTATTCTGAAAACAAATGCTCCATTTGATTTGAGTGTTATTAAGATTTTAAACCTAGGACAAGAAGAATTAGCTGAAGGAGATAGTGTTGTGATGATGGGTTTTGGAGCGCAAGAGGTATATGTATGGCAGATTTGTTTTATGCTTTTCAATATTTTTCTTTATCTAACGATGTGTGTGCAGTAAAGGCACCTTTCAGAAACTTCTTAATTACACCGATTATTGGCCAACTAGTACGGTACAAAAAAGGGTAAACAGAAAACTATCAAACCAGGTAAAAACAGTGATTTTATATATCTTTAAAATAGTATTTGCCAAAAACTGGGGGAATAATTATACGGGTCCATATTGGCTCAACTAAAGTTATTTACCCGAAATTGTTCTTCCTAACGATTTGTAATCCGAATGATCACTCTTCCTAAAATTTTTCATCCTAAAGTTTTCATTCATACTATTTGTAGTGCTCATGACACTTATGTTTACCAAGTGTACTAAAAAATGGATGGAAAGATAATAGTAACTAGCGCTCGGCGGCCGCTGCCGCTGATTTTGAATAACAGTGTAAAAGATGGTTACGTTGAGAAAATATAGGAAAACAAATAAAAGTATGATAGATATTTATTGCTAATGACATTATGAAGTTGAATGCTTCGGAATTATGAACAATAGAGACATAGTAGTTAGTATTTGTGATTGTTTGGATGAAAAATGTTAGGAAGAACATTTTCGGATTTCACATTTATCGGAGTTGAAAATTTAAGTGACCTTTGTCGCTCCCAATAAAATCATTTGGCTGTTGTAAATGACTCTAAGCACACGACTTCCTTCCGGACATGCCTATATTGAGAAGTGATATATATTTATTTATAAATCTGGTCGAAACATGCAAATTGGAGTGAAAATAATGAATGTACATTATTCTATTGCTTTTTAGCCAAATGGTGAATCTAGTAGCAAAATGTTTGCACTAAATTTGACAGTTTTTGATCAGGAAATTTGCGAATATGCCATGCGATATTCAGCACCGGTGACAGCGGAAATGTTTTGTACTTTTTCTATGGTCGGCCAAGGAACCTGCCACGTAAGTGTTTTAGTTATCCTTATCTTGTTCTTTGTTCTGTCCATTGTCTGTCATGTGTTATTCTTTTATTATTTAACTGCGTTAAACGGGGTGAATAGAGATGCAGGGTTGAAAAGATATGTGACAATTTCCATATTAACTTAATTTCGTTCCCTTGTTTCAGTTTCTATTCACCCCTGGGTTTATATTCAGCCGTATAAACTATTTTGTAGTTTTCGTATGGATTCTTCATAATTTCTTCTTAACCTTTTTTTGAATACCTACTGCCTTCTTAATACCTAGTTAGCAATTTAAAGTACGCTGCTAATATTAACCTTTAATAAGGCAGTAAGTAACCTCTTAATGGATTGGTTTTGAACTTTATGTCAAACTCAGAGTACAAAATTTAGTGGTTCTAATTTGTTAGATCTGTAATGTTTTTAATAAAGAAATGTAATGTTATAAATAGTATATGTAAGGTTCTGTGTCCATTATTTACTGGCCTGTTGCTTTAGTGGTTATTGTCCCTAATAGCCACGCCAGAGGTTGTGGGTTCGATTCCCACCGCGGATTCTTTGTGTGATGAGCATGATTATTTGTTCTGTTACTTATGACTAATATTTAGAGAAATATAAGTATAAGTCACTTGTGTGGTTGTCATAGTACATACAAGCTCTGCCTAGTTTGGGATCAGATGGCCGTGTGTTAGTTGTTCTAAGATATTTAGAACTTTAATTGATGGCTAAGTGAAATTGTGATTAGTAATTGCTATTGCGTTTGTAGGGGGATTCTGGAAGTCCTTTGGTGGCTGATGACAAACTCGTTGGTGTTGTATCGTGGGGAATTCCTTGTGCAGTTGGTTTTCCCGATGTACATACAAGAATAAGCCCTTATGTCGGATGGATTCGAAAACTCATACGACAAACACAATGTGCTGTACGCAAAAAACAATTGGCTCCATTCGGGCCTTAAGCACGTGAATTTCTATTAAATAACAAATTCAAGAAAACAATCAAGATAAAATAAGGATTGTCAGATATAATGATAAAGATGTTTATTATAGTAAGAATATAGGTACAGTGTCATAGAATATTAGTATAACCCAGTATAGCGAGTAGGAAATTTATTGTATTAAAATAAATAAATTTTAATAATTCTATTCTCGCATGCCTTATATACATATTGAAAATCTTATAAAAATTGAAGATAAATTAAGGTAAGTTAGATAGGTACCTAGGTATTAAGCAAATGATAAACTTGTTTATTATTGTAACAATACAGATACCTACAGTGTCATATATTATTTGTGTAACCTAGCTTACCTATTGTTTAGGAAATTGATTATAAAAAAATTAAACAAACCAACCAATCAACAAAAACGTTTTAATTCTTATTAACTAACACAAGCGAAACTCTAATTATCTAAAAACTAGACTTAACACTAAATATGAAGCTAAATAACAATAACAATAAAATCGCTCCATCATTTACGATTTTGGAAATTTCTTTGTTTGAATTGTATTAATTTTTCAACGTCTACCTGGAAACAGAGTTTAGAAATCAGTATTCAAACAAATTATTTACTCATTATAAGTAAATTAAATCCTGCATAAAACTTGTTTAAAGGATAAGATTTGACTTATACGTGTCCGGTGGTCATGAGCACAGTATGTGCGTAACTTCTAGGCACGTAAGAAGTCCGAGCCAAATAAAGAATCTGCCAAATAATCAACCTAGAGGTTTGAGGTTAGATGACCGGTTGCCTTTTTTCCTTAAATATGTTTTTTTAATTACTCCGACAATTTTTTTAAAATTATAGTTTCGATTACAAGTATATTATTTGATGTATAAAAGTTACCCATTTTACAATCATTATCTGATCTGTTATAATTTTTCAGTTCCTACACGGCAATAACATTAGGTATCCTGTGAATTTTTTTGCATAAATAATATCCAATAAAACATTGACTTTATGCCCATATAAAGGTAACAGGAATAGTTACTAATCTAACATGATTTACGATAACATTATATATTTTTGTCGCATACTTGGATGATAAGCGTGCTTAATTAAATTAATTGCAAAAAAACACAAACCGCTTGGTTGCTGAACTTGTTGAGTGGTTTATATAAATGTGCCCGAACTACCGAAATTAGTCGGGCTCACACAAATAATAATAAATATCATAGTTGGTTTAAAAAGGCAAAAAAATGGGTGTGGGATCAGCCATCCACCCATTTTTTCGTTTGCCTTTTGCCTCGACCACACGATAGAAGTTAAATTTTATTACTATTTGTCGGACAGCAAACGTGTTTTATGACGACTGGAGCAGAGTATACCTACGTGATTGAGTACGTCACCGAGTGGACCCTACTCAGTGTTGGGCACAATTGAATTAAATTTTTAATTGTAGAGGCAAACAATTACATTTTTTATTTCAACTAAATTAATTGCAATTAAATTAATTAAATTATTTTTTAATTGTGATATGCAATTAAAATCAACTGCAATTAAATCAGTTACTTAATTGTGGTTTACAATTAATTCAATTGCAATTAAAATTTTATTTGCATTAAAATTAATTGTTTTAAACAATTAATATTTAATTTAACTACGTATTTGATGAATGTACATTCATCAAATAGCCGTAGTAGTAGTCCTTTCATATAAAACCCCACTTGTCTCAGTTTGAAATATCGATTCCCCCTTCGTGCTCCTTTTGCAAATAGAATAATCTTATTTTATGATTTTTTTATTTGCAATAGGGTTGGGTAAATTTTAATCATCATTTCAAATTTCAAATCGATAGCCTTAGTACTTGCTGAGATAAACAGCTGTGACAGACGGAAAGTCGCACCACACACACACACACGTAAGGCATTACAGCTTCATTTTAATAATAGACGTTATCTATTGATGTCAGTTTTAATACGGTTAATCCGGGAACCTTACTTCAAATGGTAATACGCTAGTTGTTCCGCGTCTATAAGTAAGGGGGTAACCCTTATTCATAGATAGACGCGGTTCAACTAGTGAGGTGTTTTGTCCCGCTCTCTTGAAACCAAAATTATATTTGAATGACAAAGATAAAACATCTCTCAAGTTGACGCGCGTTTAAAATTAAGGGGTTTGGTTTTTAAATCCCTACTACGAGTATATCTCTATTAATATTATAAATGCGAAAGTAACTTTATCTGTCACGCTTTCACGTTTAACCACTGAACCGAACCTTTTTATGAAATAGGTATGGTAATATGGTAAAGTCTAGAGCTTGGGAAAGGACATACGCTACTTTGTTATCACACCTGGGCTCGAGTCTCCGCGATATAAAGCTTCAACCGTGATATAAGATGTAGGTCGCGGGCGGAAAGCTAGTAATATTATAAATGCGAAAGTAATTATGTCTGTGTGTTACGTGGTTACACCTAAACAACTAAACTGAGTTTTGTGAAAACTGCGAAAAACCAGTATATTATATATTAAGGTCGGTTTCAAACCAAGTCTAAGACTAAAGTAATGGGAAGATAAAATATAAAAATAATCATTAGCTATAATTTTCAAAGCATTGCATTCGGCTCAATTGAAAACATTATAAAATGCCGAAGCAATAAAATATAGTTTAGTAGCCATTTTGTATTTGCCCTAATCTTTATGTCGTCTAATTCCACTAAAGAATAAACCGACGACAACAATACATGTTGTCATCTCCTTGTATTTTACCAATCCGTCACAATATACGACTAAATCACATAGGAAATATTTTTACGAACTTAAAAGTCGCTCGGTGCCTTTTGTCCAACATAGTAAACAAAATATGATGTGACGAGTTGAAATTAGACGTCATAAAGATAAAAGGGATTACAGCAAAATTTTACAAAATGGGCACAAAAGAATGTTTTATTGCTTGTGCATTTTTATAATCTTTAAGTTTTAGCCGAATGCCGTGCTTTGACCATGTTCTTTCACACGCCTAACGTATTTATTGCTGAACGTTGTAAAAAGATTACGTTGTGTATTGTTTGTTTTTAAAATTTTAATCATATTCCAGGTGATTTATATTTCGAAGTTCAGTCCGTTACTATGTTGTGAAGTAATGTTTTTTTTATTATTAAACATTAATATATCAATATTTGGAAATTATCAGATCTATATTGCAATTGATTAAGCATTAATAGTAATTTTGTGTTTACACATCAATGTAGATATTGTATCATTTACAAAAACATTCATTTTAAATTTATTCAGGCACCTCGATTGGCCAATAGTCATACGCATACTACTTACAAACGTGGGTAAATTTGACAGTTTTGTGCTACACTCTTGAAGGCAAAATTATGTTTGAATGACAAATTACGCGAGTTCCTTTTTAGGGTTCCGTACCCAAAGGGTGAGACGGGACCCTACTAGGAAGACTTCGCTGTCTGTCTGTGATAGTTAGACAGTTGAAATTCTCACAGATGATGTATTTCTGTTGCCGCTATAACAACAAATACTAAAAAATAAATATTGAACCATACAACAAACGTGAATTTTTTCCTTGTTTTTATAGATAATGGTACGGTACCCTTCGTGCGTGAGTCCGACTCGCACTTGGCCGGTTTTTCAATATGGAAACACAAATTAATATTATTTTTCACAAATTAATATTATTTTTCCTTCACAAATAATCAGCTATAATTTTCAAATACGGTGTGCATTCGACTTAAACACACATTATAAAAATGCATGCGCAAAAATCACAAGTCACTCGATGCCTTTTGTTCCATTATTTCAATGTATATTCCATATTTTTAAACTACAGCCACTCCAAAACAAAAAATACTATGAATACCGATTCGAATATTCATTCATTGCGTAATTCCGTAGTAATAGTAGATTGAGTATGTGTGCGTTAGTGCAAGCGATTTTGGCCTTATCGGTGGTGCACCAGATGTGTCCGTCATTGTACATGTGGCAGGAGTCCATAGCGTGTACACTGCACGCCCCGCATCCCCCCTTCGTCTTGTGCGCCTCACTCGCTCCTCAAAATTTCTTGTGTTAGTCTACCGCTGACCGCGCGTTGTACATGTCGCAACTTGATTGTGTCGCGCACTCACGCAGAGCGATTTGCGAGTCACGTCATTCAGTGCGTTTTGATTGTGAATGTACCTTCTACGTGTGATTTGAACAATTCAAATACCTATTTTACGGATATTGCTAAAACTTCCTAAAAACTTATTAGTTATGGATGAAGATGATTATAGTATCATGTCGTCAGCGTCAATTAATATTTCGGACACGGATAACAATGATTCATTGGATCGAGAGTTGCAGTCTCAGGGCAGTACATCGACGACTTCACTACCACGTCTTGGACTACTTGACGGTACATTTTTTAAATATATACCAGAGGAACCAACAGCGCATAAAATCACAGCTCTGTGTACTAAATGTTTGCCTAGTACTACTAAAGTCAGGGGATTTGATAATTGTACATCTAATTTTCTGAGTCACCTCAAACGGAAACATGGACAAGATTGCGTAAATGAATATAAAGCATATTTAAAAAGAAAAAAAGAAGTTAAAATGAATACATTAGTTCCTGGCAAAAAATCGAAGAAAGGTGGAGAAGTCAAGTCATATACTCAAGAGGATTTTGTACAAAATATTATTGAGTACTTTATTCACTCTATGATCCCATTGAGATCTGTAGAAAACCCATACTTTTTGAAAATATTCACTAATTTGCGAATATCTGATAAGGGTTTAAAACTTATAAGTCGTCGAAGTTTGAGTCGCCGTATAAAAATTTTCTATGAAAAACAAATGTCTACTATTAAATCGGAATTGATGGATGTTGATTTCGTGTGCACAACAACAGATATCTGGTCTGGAAAGAAGAGAAGCTTTTTAGGTATGACAGCACATTGGATAACAAAAGATTTGAAACGGCATTCAGTAGCATTAGCATGTCAGCGGTTCAAAGGAACTCATAGTTACGACCGCATTACTGATTTAATTAAAGACATTTACACAGAATTTGGTTTGACCAGTACTAAAGTAATTGCATCAGTTACTGACAACGGCAGTAATTTTGTTAAAGCGTTTCGCACTTTTGGCGTGCAACTTACTAACATCAGTACTAGTGAAACCAATGAGCCGGAAGATCTTGTGTCTGAAGAAACAGATGTAGAATCCGATTCAAGTCTGGACGCAGGAAACTCAGAAGATTTTTTTTTGCCTGCTCATCTAAGATGCTGTGCGCATACTTTGAGCTTATGTGCTACTGTTGATGCCAATAAAATTTTGACTAACAAAGGGACTCCATTATGTGACATACATGCTAATACATTAAAAAAATGCAACTCTCTATGGAATGGAGCCAGCCGCCCAAAAGCAGCTGAAATTATACAAGACATATTAAAACACACATTGAGTCGACCGGGTGAAACCAGATGGAACAGCCTGTATGACGCACTTCAACAAATTTTGTCGATCGAAGAAAAGAATTTACAGCTGCATAGATCTTTAAATATTACAAATCCTATAAAAGATTTCGAATTTGATTATTTAAAAGAATATTTGATCTGTGCTGCACCAGTAGCAGAAGCATTGGATATCATGCAAGGTGAAAACAACACCTATTTTGGTGTTGTACTGCCATGTCTTTTAGCATTAAGAAGAAAAATACAAAAAATTGAAAGAAGAGGCGATTTAGTTTACTGTGCACCTTTGATTGAAACTTACAGAATAAGCATTGAAACAAGATTTAAACAGTATTTTGATCTTAACACTGCTGAGGCAGAACATGCAGCAATAGCTGCTCTTTCTTATCCTCGTTTTAAGAATAAGTGGCTATCTTGCTTAACCAGTCAAGACCGAATTAAAGTACAGAATCTTTTTAAAACCGTTATTTCAAAAGAACTCAATGAAGAACCCCAACAAAATATACCAAAATAAAGAAATAAAGAAAATAGTTTTTTTGAATTCGATTCTGATTCTGATTCAGATAATAGTAATTATTCAGCACTTGCAGCGTCTACCAATACGAACACCCCAAAAACAAAGGCTGAATTATTGATGTTACACTTTTTTGCTGAAGAAAGTGAAGAACTAAATCTGCTGAACAGATACCCTGAAATAAAAAGAGTTTTTATAAAATATAACACCCCTTTACCAGCTTCTGCAGCAGTGGAGAGACTTTTCTCTTTTGCTACGATGACAAATTTGCCAAGAAGTCATAAATTAACAGACCAAATGTTTGAAAAGAGGGTTGTGTTGAAGTGCAATCTGAACTATTCAAAGAACACATAAATAAGAACAAAACAAGAACAAACGAATAGTTCTATCTCTGAACAATCATGAACAATTAAGAATTGTGAAAACTGATTTAAATAAAGGTTGATTTATAAAAGTTATTTTCTTTGTATTTAAAACTATGGTTATCCTTGTTTCCTTGAATCATTCAATCCTGAATTATTCTAGTTAGGTACATGTGCTACACTTTTACGTAATGTTCTGGCTTAAATCCAGGCTTTACATACCCTTGAGAATATTAAGGGAAATGCTCTTGTATTGTTTGTATTATTTTTGTCAGTTACTGACATTTATTAATTGTTAATTGTAATTGTAAACGTGTATCAAACAATTAACAATTAATCAATTGTAATTGCAAATTTTTACAAACACAATTAATTTAATTGTAATGTCAAAGTTTTACAAGCACAATTAATTAATTGTTAATTGCGAAACGTTACAATTACAATTAATTATTTTAGTTGTTAGTTGCAACTAAATTTGGCAATTTAATTGTTAGTTGTTAATTGTTTTCACAATTAGTTTTTGCCCCACTCTGACCCTACTATACACAATTCAACGTCACCAACACGAGCGTAATGGTTCCCTTACTTTCACTACAAATCAAAACCGTGTATAAAAGCATTTTCATAAAAATTATAACTTCATCTTATTTTGAATTGACTTAAAAAATACCTTATATTCTCGTTTATCCTCTTCAATATTCATAAGAACTGCCATTACGGGTCTGCCATGAGCACATTGAAAAGGTGCTTTACAGAACGACAGGGCACTCAACAATTCTTCACATTTATCCTTTGAAAGTTTATCACCAAACTTGATAGCGTATCTGCAAGCCTAAGCAAAGAAACATGGCTACTAAGTATAATGAAAATATTGGACTATGCGCAGTGAAGTGTTTTGAGTTATCCCTCAGTAGAAACAGGCTTTTCGTAACGACGGTGACGTGTCCAATAGGTATCTAACTACTATACTTACATATTTATTAATATAATAATTATTTTGAGGCATTGGAATTATGTCAACAACTTTGCTGAAATCACAACATTATTGTTCCGATACCGGTTTTGGAAGTTGTAAAGTTAATTTAGTAGTTAAGTTTCATCAGTAAAATGAATTATGGTCACAAAGTTTTCACTCGGATCAGTTACTTTAAAACACAAGATCGCGTGTTTAATTACAGTTAGTGGATATTGACTCTTCACCACAA
Organism: Pseudoips prasinana; assembly: GCA_951640165.1. Lineage (NCBI taxonomy): Eukaryota > Metazoa > Arthropoda > Insecta > Lepidoptera > Nolidae > Pseudoips > Pseudoips prasinana. Next base: position 21,109,428 of record OX621245.1, read on the forward strand.
GCATTATCTGGTTGTACAGACGCCAGCACATCAGGCTACCCCAATCTGTCATAGTTCCCCAATTGAAAGAGAACCTTATGCTGTTGCGATAAAGTTGAAAATCTATAAAAGAAATTTGACAGATTGGGGTAGCTGGATGTGCTGATCTTTACATGTGTCCCGTTTCCACAAATTCATTGATTACTTTATGGACAGTGTATGTTTTGACAACAAACTTCACGATAATCTCAGACAATTGTCAAGAAAAAAAACTATAAAGCAATCGTTTGGGGCATATTATAATATATAATAAATTCCAGACTATCTAATGACAAAAATACTTGTGATTACTCATGGCTTTTTTCTCTACCCTATGGTCTTTGTAACTAGTTTCTGTCCTTTTATCCTTGATGACGAGCTCTGACAACCTTGGATACATCCAGTATCACATAATTTACACAGTTTTAAAGCCTACGCACGTATCAGCAATGGACTAGCAAAACATGGCACCATTTACGCGTTGCTGACCCGTTTCCCCTAACTAATGAGCCCTCACTATGCTGAAACTCTCTTGAGAATGTACTTAGTTGTAGTATTTGTCTTTACTAACTCACCTCACTGAATACTAAATCCATTATTGATTTTGGATATAGAGACACACATCCTTTTTGTAGCTTTAATGTATTTATTTCTTCCATTATGAGATTTCTTACGGCCTTTATCACTTTGTCAACCTGAAAAACAAACATGAACAAAAATTATGTCCATGTTTTGATAGTAAAGTGTGTTTGTCACTTTTTCAATTATTGCACAGTCAACCCGATATCAGGGTAGCTAGCATGGTGACGAATATTCAAGACTCTACAGTGTTCGACCAATGAAATTACAGAAAAATGCACGAGTGATTGCGAGCATGGGGATTGGTTGAAAACTGTAGAAACTCGATTTTTTATTGCCATCTAGCTATGCTTTACCATAACTAAACCAAAAATCTATCGCACTGCCTTTAAAATAAAGGTGCTGTTACTAGACGTGGTATAAACTGTACAAAACTTAATCAATTACCTCTCTAGGATTTTTTCCAAGGATTGCTTCAGGTATTGAATGAACAGTTACCTCATTATCATTTACAATGCTCCATTGTAAACCAAGTTGAGTGAACTTATCTTTATAGTTGTGAAGGTAGAGAATTTCATCTTTAGATAATTTAAGTGTTACGTTATCTAGTGATACGCTTTTCCATTTGTCTTCTTTTAAGTAATCTACAAAAGGTGCAATGTTAATAATAGGTGAAACAAAAAGTTTGTAAACGAATACAGCGTATACCATTAGGTTATATTTATTTATTTATAAACATTGGTTACCAACAATTCCGTTGTTAATAGATAAATGACATGCAAATATCAATATTATTTTAATTGAACCATCCTATTATTATTTAATAAACATGTCAATGTATTTAATGAATTCAGAATCTGATCTGAATATACCTACATAATTATTTCGCTAGGTTATACAACTCTTTATTCGTAATGTCGTATTAAAAATATATAAAAAAAATCTTTATAAAAGTGTCAACAACTTTTCTACGGTAACTTCATGATTAAAAAACAGGAACATCATAATTAATCTTTAATTATCAGTGACAGTAAAGTGGCTATGCTCAAAAATGAGTATAGGGTATACTATACCAGACAAGTTATTCTCTAATGCAATTCTTTCACTGACTGCATGCTGATCAAATAATACTAAGTAATGTATAATATCTTGCAATTGTTGACGTTTCTCTGATATAATGGCGGCGATGAATTTACAGTCAACCTGATTAAGTACCTGAAATGTTTAATTGAATGAATTACAATGTACTATTATAGTCCTATAACATTTAAAATGATCTATTATGCGTACCTTAGCATCTTTCAATGCGTTTTGATCAAACATAAGTGAAGCGTTATCACTTTTTAATCTATTTTCAAATTTATGAATATTTTTTGAAGTAAACTCTTCAACGTTTTGTATTATGGGTTCGTATATTTCAGTATTAACATGAACATCATTCACAAAGTTATCATAAATAATCTGAGAAATGCAATAATTTTAATCGGATATATATATTTAAATCAGAATAGTGGTAAGAAACTTGCGTTACTTACATTTTCAAAATAATCTTCGTCCGGATTGTAGTTGCATATAGTCTTAGACTGGCGATTTTCAAATATCTGAGACATACCTAAAACACAATACTTATAAATAAGTAAACACTATCTGTCAAATTAATTAGAGAATTATGAAAAGCTGCACTAACTACCTTTTGGTAAAAAACGCAGCCTGTTTTTGAAATGAAAATTATTGCCATCTATGTCGTTTTTACTGTTATGAGTTATGTTTGCTAGATTATCTTTTGCTAATTCATAATTATTTTCATTTTCCTCTGATCTTTGAGATAATCTGTTTGTAGGTGGCGAGACAGCATTAACAAAAGTACATTGTTTATCGTCATTTAAATTAGAGAAGTGATGTGAAAATTGTTCTAAATGAGCTTCAGGGGTAGCAATTTGGCGTGCTTCACTGTTATTATTATTACCAAAATTATAAACAGAATCATTTGCACAATTAGTTTGATTACAATTTAGAAGTTCTTTTTCAACTTCGGAGTCAGATAGTATTGTTTCACAAACATTTAAAGGTTCTATACAACTTACTGAATCTTGTGACTTTGAAATGAATACCACATTTAAGAGATTATTATTATTTATTATCTTCTTAGGGACTGAAGTATTGTTCATTTGATTATAAAAATAATCAGGACCGGTATAATTAACAGAGTACGTTCTAAAATGTTGATCTGAACCTGTGTAACTTTGAAGTGTCATTTTATATTGAGCATTAGTGTTATTGCCGGTATATAGATTAAGACTTGGTAATGTATACGTATTACAGGAAACTGCTGTAGGTTCTTCGTCATGTAAGTTATCCTTAGCAAAAAGCTTCTCATGTAAATCAAATCTATGAAACCCATTTATTGTATTTTGATCAAAGTTATTACTATTGGAAAAACGAATAGAATAAGATTCATCAATGGTTTGTTGCATTTGAATATTATAATATTGATTTTGTTTATTGTTCACTAATGTATAACTTTTTTTATTAAATCTTTGTATATACTTTGATCTAAATTTATCTTTGGTAATATTAAAATTATCCTTAGATTCTTTAGTAATAAATCGTACATTTCGAGATTTCATATTTTGTTGAAATGAGTTCGACGCTCCAAAATCTTTGTTTCTATAATAAGCATGACTTTCATAAGTTAACGCGGAACACTCCGGTATTGCTTGCAGGTTGCGTGATGTGCCCTTGTCAATCATATTCTTGCTTTCATGGTTAGTTATTTCCCTATAAACGTTCTTCCATTCATAATTCATTGGAACTTCAGGGTAATTAGATATTTCTTTTATCATAGCACCAGAATGCTTGCTCAGCGTATCATTCAATGTAAGCTTAGAATATAACAGACTGCCTGACTGATAGGTTTCTGCATGTCTTTTTTTGTAGTAAAAATGTCTGCTCCCACTAAAACTTTCTGGTTGTTCCGTCAAAATAGATTGATAATGTGACCTAGGTTTAGGATATGATTGGTTATTACCTGTATCACAATAAGTTTTTTTATTTCCATTCTTTATTTCTCCTTCATCGAGTATGATTGGTTCAAAATTTGCATTTTTTTCTTGCCTAAGATAAATAGTTTTTACTAGATCATAAGTTGTTTTAAATCTATTACTATCTAATTTAGTTTTGAAATACTTTTCAAACGCACATTTGTTTATTTTAGATTGCGATAAGTTATTTTTCTGATTGTTTAAATTAGTATACATATTTTTTTTGGTATATTTTTCTTTCAATAGGTATCCCAAAAGAGTTTCTGCCTTTTGTGCCACATGGATTCCGTTTTTATAAACAGAATCCATTTCATTTGAAACAGTAAGCCGCGAACATTTTATATTATGTTTTGGGTTGCTTTTCTTATGTTTATGTGTTTTTGAGTGACTCTCTAAACCTAGCGGTAAACGCGCGGGGTTTATAGAATTTACTTTATGGTTCTCAGCCAACCATTTTGTTTCCAAATCACTTTTTGAATCTAATGTTTTTATTTTCTTGTTTTCTCTATTCTTTTTATTCACCCCATGTCTTGTACCGTTCCTCACTAATTGTGAATTATTTTCCAGGTTTAATACTGTTATAGGTTCACAAGTAGGATGAATGCCACATTCCTTAATCTGTAAATTTGTACGAGGTTTTTTTGTGCGAAACTCGATCGGTTGGGGCATTTTTTTATTCTTTCTTTTAATAATTTTACCTAAAATATAAAAAATAGATTACTAAATTTGAACATTGCGTAATAAAGCTTGTGGCTGGCAAGCAGTGTGTTGAAACGCTTTAGGCAATCCAATTAGATATGATGACAAAATAGAATCTTTTGAAAATTAGCAAAACAGGAGAATCTATTTCTTTCACGATTTATCCTACCCTAAAAAAGAGCATCATAGTATTTTCACTAGTAGACTACCAGAAATACTTACCTATAACGCCATTTTGTAACTGTGAAACTTCAACTTTTTTATTAGAGTTTCCTAAAATTTTTTCCATGATTTTCTGAACTTGTTCTCTAGTTTCTTGACTACATTTTTTATTTTTAACGGCTCCTGGTACTTGAACTATTGATTGATCTTTAGGTTTTCTGGACAATTTTAGATGACTCTGACTTATATAAAATCCCACTAATTTTTTCAGCAGCTTATTCACCTGTTCCCAGTTTTTGAACTCTAACATTGATTGTCTGGGTGTAGAACTGATATCATAGTCAATTAAAGGACATGTGATAAATAAAAAATAGAATGGAATATTGCGGCTAAAATTTTCATTGTCATTGTTCTGAAAATATAGTAAATGTAATGTTATATTGGTTAGAAATATAATTGACTATCTGTGCCCGCGACTTCGTCTGCACATTTTGTGATGTATCCGTAAATGTTGCATCGGAATTCGACGGCCCTGTTGGCGTGGTTTGCAAATGTTTGCTTTTCACGCCGGGGGTCGTGGGTTCGATTCTCACCCAGGACAGATATCTGTGTGCATGAACATGTCTGTCTGGTAATTATCTATATAAGTATGTATTTACAAAAGAAAAGTATTATTATGGAGTATATCAGTTATCTGGTTTCCATAGTACAAGCTCTGCTTAGTTTGGGATCAGATGGCCGTGTGTAAATAATGTCCCAGGATATTATTATTATTATTAAATTGGAATGTCTTTCATATTTTGTTTCTTGTCGCAAACATTAACATAAACCTAACACTTTTCCAAACAAACTTTCATTCTTCTATTATTTGTTGTTACTTTACACCTTTGAGGACAATCTTTGAATGTCATATTTATTTATATCAAATCAACAGCCTAAAAATAAGCTTAAAGCTTCTAGCAACAGAAATGCCTCCATACAACTTTTCATCCCCTCTTTCAACCCCTTACCACATGCGCATTAAAAATGTCCTATGTCCTATGGCCTATGTCCTTTCTCAGGCTTTAGACTATCTGTGTACCAAATTTCATTTAAATCGGTTCAGTACTGTTGGCATGAAAGCGCGACAGATAGACATATGTCGCACTTTCACGCCACGCCGTGTCTCTGTCTACCCAGACAGAGTTTCTTTCGCATTTATAATATTAATAAGGATTGCACAAAAGTGTTCTTACCTTTCGTTTTACATCTCTTTGACCTTTTATGACTAATTTTTTTTTAAGTTTACTATTCACAATTTGATGCAATCTGCTGCTAGTGTTGATATACCTTCGGTTTAAAAATATCCAATGTTTATTAGGTTCCTTATCCGTCTTTCCAATTATGGCTTTCACTTTATACAGACGTTTTTCAACATTTAATTCTAGTGTCAAACTTTGATCGATATCAAATAACGCCAACAAAGTATGATAAATGTCTCTTTTCTTATGAATTTTAAATACAATTTCATTTTTGGAGTCATTCCTTAAGCTTACAGATATATTATTGTGTACCAAGGACAGTTGTTCAAGAAAAGATTTTATGTTTTGCATTTCGTTTGTTGATTCTATCCCTCTTTTAATAATATGGACGTTGTATAAAAATCCTTTAATATCAACCTAAAACAAACAGCGTGATAACTCAGGCACTAATATTTTAGTTTCAAGTTTCTTTATTGCACTCATGTGTAACAGTTTTACATGTTCTCGCTTACAATAGTATCATCATGAACCCTGTAAGGGCGTAGCAATATAGCTTTACAGCTTTACAATGATTACATAATATATAAACACACACTGATAATTAAAATATACTTAATCAAACTTCATATCAAGTTATCTATTCTATGGTCAAGTTCTAAATCGCACATAATATAATGAAATTAAATTAGTATGTATTCTACTTATAATTAAATTAAATTTACATTAGTCGTACTCAAAATAATGTTTTTACTCAATTACTCAAAGTCAAGAAAGTGTGTAGAAAACATTTTCAAAACGTAACATTTATGTATTTTTATCTTCGAAAAACTCTTTCAGCGTGTAGTATGCTTTTTCAGTAAGGAAGTTTTTAAGCTTTGTTTTGTACTGGGTAAAGTTATTTATGTCCTTTATAGATTTTGGGATTCTATTATAGATTTTCATAGCCATAGTATAAGCTCCTGCCTGGACTATTGTTAATTTGGAAGGGGGAAGCGCGAGCTTATCCCTGTTTCTTACGTAGCGGGGTTGTGAGTAATGGTCTTTATTTATTGGGAAAAGTCGGATATGCTTCTATTAAGCAGCATATCCAACTCTTCCCAAGGTTCTTCCAAGTTGATAGGGTGATAGTTGCTCAGTCAGTTTGACAACCTTTTTTGTGAATGGGTTTGGTAATAGCAACCTTTAATTGATTTGGAAAACATCTCTCCGTAAATGATTGGTTTATGATAAGGCTAAATGGTGCTGCTAGTAACAAAGCACATTTTTTAATCAGCATTGGTGGTATCTCATCGTAACCAGAGCTATATTTGTTTTTTAACCTTCGAATGATATTATACACTTCGAGAGGATCGGCTGGTTGAAGGAAAAGAGAGTTTTGTCTTGTAGTGATGACAGGGCGGCCCTATTTAGTGCATGGTTGACCTCCTACCTTAATAAAATAATCGTTAAATTTATTTGCTATTAGGTGTGTTGCCATCCGTTGATGTTTTTTTTATTAAAGATTAATTTTATATTGGCTCTACTTTTCTTAACAGATTTGTTTGCTTTTTCCTTTATTATTTGCCAGATGGCTTTTGAAATACTTGCAGCATTTTTCATTTTATTTATAGATTACAGGTTTTTAGACTTAGTAACAATGGATTTTAATAATTTTTCATATTTTTATAGTATTTTTTTAAAATGTGATTATCACTTTGAGATGAAATAAATGTTTTAAGTTGTTATTATGTTTACAAGATATTTTTATTCCAATTGTTAACGTTTTCTTTGTTTTGTTTTTAATTTTAATTTGGGTAATTGGTATACATTTGTCTAGAGTGCTTTGTATTTTACCGTTAAAAGCTTCGTAATTTGAGTCTATATCATTATCGTTTCTTATAACAGTAGTCCAGTCTATTTCTTTTAGTTCGGTTTTAAAGTGTTTTTTTGTATACCACGTGCTTCGGTCGTCTGAATTTATTTTTGGCATCGTGATTAGTATTTTTTTTAGGATTAGATTTGCTTAAGACCATTTATAAATCACGACTGTTGCGTAGGAGGTCTTTAGTGGTAGTGTGCTTAACCGCAGATAATGAGTTCTCCGGTTAAAGTTCCAGATTGGGCTCAACAAGATTTTTTTGCAAGAATAACACCCACTAGCAGCCAGAAGTCTGTAACGTGGTATTACACGCATATGTATAAGAAGAAGAAGAAGTACACTTTATTGCAAAAATAAGTAATACAAAACAATGGATACAGCAAGAAAATTAGTTTATTTTAATCCAATTGGCGGCCTTATCGCTAAAAGCGATCTCTTCCAGGCAACCGATTTACTTTGAATGGACCAAAATTGAAAGAATCTAATAAAATAATAATAATAATAATAAAAATCTGTTTATTTCATAATTCATGCATACAATATTTTTTACTTAACTATGTTTAATCTTGATTTAACTATGATTTTTCTATAGTTAAGGAGTCGCGAGATAAGGAACAATTGTACAAAGGGATAATTAAGTTATTCGTTTTCGAAGTGCCGTTTAAGTATTTTTGTTATATAACATTTTTTTTTGTCTAAAATCTTAAAAACAATTGTTTTTGGTAACTTGTTTAATATTTCGGGTAGTAAACACTTCCACACCCTCCTACCATACTCGTTATTACAATTTGGTGTATCAAACATTGGGAGCTATGAAAGATTACGCATATTCTCTGGTCTTTTTGTCTTGTTTAGTTTAGGTATAAGATTACTATATTGTGTTATAACAGCTAAGTCTACTTTATCGAATATACTCAGAACTTTACAGTGTTGAAATAATTTATGGTAATTATCTTTGTATTTATATTTTATTTTTAATGGAACAATGGTTTTAAGTAGTCTTAGTTGCAGTTTATATATTGAACTAAGGTAAGATCTGTATGATCTGATGTGTTCGTCCGTAACTTGACAGTCCATAACTTATCACAGAATCCGCTAGTGACATATACAGTAGTCTTAGTGTCTTGTATGGCATTTTATTTTTAAGAATGTACAATTTTGCCAAAATCGATCTAAGTTTGCAACATACTTGATCAATATGCGGGCCCCACTTAAATTTGTAATCTATTTTTAATCCGAGGTAAGTATGTTCTGTCACCATGTCAAGGTTGTTGTTATGGTGCATGCACTTGTGCTCATGTGCCACGACCTTGGGTATGTGATTTGTTTTTTTATGTGGTGAGTGTATATACATTAGTTTAGTTTTGCTATAGTTTATAGCAAGACCGAGATCATGAACCCGATTGCACAAAAGGTTAAAATCCACCTGCATCATGTTTTGAGCTCTGTGGATGTCCTTGTCTGCTGCTATGATACAGGTATCGTCGGCGAACTGATATACTGAGGTATGTCGGAATATGTTGCACATATCATTAACATATAATAGGAACTCCGTCGCTGACAGAATCGATCCTCCTAATGAAAGTAGCAGAAGGTGAACTAATTGCAATTGAAAAGATTCTCTTATATATATAAGAGAGCACGTACTCCTGAACTCTACTCGGTGGTGTCGGATAGACGTCCCTTCGTATTTTGAGATTGAGGGATAGAGAGTGCATTTGTGTCGCTGCACACTCTCCTGCGCTATAATATATCTTGCGTAATTGACTAGTATCCGTTTTAATTAACGATCGTAGCCAAAATTCAGCCAGAAGCACTATAATAGAATGTGTCAATAAATCTAAATTAATTTATTCGGATTCGTAAACTGGTCAAAGGATATAAAATTACTTACGGTGGTTCCTTTAGAAGGCCTTGTAGACATTTTAGCAAACTTTTTCTCTTTCCCATCAACAAAGCTTTTACTCCAAGTATCATCCCCAGTTTCGTGCCTTGATGTTATTTTAACTTGCTGTGCCAGATGTAAAATGTTCGCAATGAATTCTCCTCTGTACCCGTACATCTCTGGAGCTGATTTTAATGTCGAGAGATCAGTAATTTTACTTGTTAGGTACCTTTGGCCGAGCACATTAAGATCACTTTTTGTAATACCATGACCATTATCAACTACTTGTATTGAATTGTCCTGAATATTAATTCTTATCGCAATTGATGTTGATTTTGCGTCCAATGAATTGTATACCTGAAATCGTTGATTTGTAATTGACATGTCGAATTTAAAGTGTCATATTGTTAGGTGCTGTTTTTATCTTTGGGCGTGGTTATATCGATATGTTTACTAAAATTCTCGTTGATGAAGGCGATGGGGTTTTTTATACACACACGTTCACGAAAACATAAATTAGAAAGAATACAAAAAAAATACTGAAAAATTACTTCTTTTCTTGAATATTTTGTTCCGTATTAGAAAATTTACAATAATCTAATAAGAAATAAAAGTAATTCCGTTGTAGGATGCAGTTCTCATTCGGGTTTAAAATCAAATATAAAATACAATGTAGGCCTATATCTATATATTTCACATAGATAATTCGCATAGATTACTTTTGTGTGAACATATAAGTAGATTACTGAATTTGGTGGTTTGTTGTGTACTTTATCGTTTGACTATTCAAACGATAAAGTACACAACAAACCACCAAATGGATGGTTGGAGGATGATTAAAAAAATGTTACTTACTAATTCTTCAATAGCTTTTTTATAAGTATTAATTTGAGCCGAAGCACATAACATAGATTGCACACCGTCGGGTAATCTTTTCAATGCCATTTTTATAGAAATTGCACATAACTAGTTATAATAATTGTAATAGGTAAGTTCTTTTGATTTGATATAATATCTATGTTGTTTTAATAATAAACAAAAACAACGAAATCTTTAAAACTTTTAACCACGAATTTAAATCTTGAAAGACTTTGACATATTTTTTTTCATTCATCCTAATAAGGTTTTATGTAAAAAAATGCTATTTTACCTAAAACCTTAATGCATTAAAATTAAAGAAAAAACAAAAAATATTACTAAGTGGACCTCCTTTAGCACCGCTATGAATGGAAAATTCGATGAAACGGAAAAACCGTAGTAAAAGAGACAAATAATAGGTCTTTACCTATGAAATTGCCGTTTTGTATGAAAAAATTTAAACGATTTTTTTTCATGATTTTTTTTATTTGTATTAATCGAAGTAATCACCCATGCAATCAATGCATCTTTGCCATCGCAGTGGCAGTTTATTGATGCCCTTCTTAAAGAAATCAGCTGGACGGGAGGCAACAAATTCTTCAAAGGCATTTTGTACTGCCTCTCGGGTATTGAATTTTTTTCCCGCCAAGAAGTTATCCAAATTCTGGAAAAAGTAGTAGTCTGTAGGCGCAAGGTCTGGTGAGTAGGGCGGATGACGGAGAGCTTCCAACCCCAGTTCTTGCAACTTGGAGACCGTCTGCTGTGCAGTATGAGGTCGCGCGTTGTCGTGCAGGAGCAGTGGAGACGAGCGATTGACCAATGCTGGTTGGAGATGCGCCAGCTTCTCCATCATTGTGCTCAGTTCTTCACAGTACACATCTGCAGTAATGCTCACCCCGTTCGGTAAGAAGCTGTGATGAATCACACCGGCGCTAGACCACCAAACAGTGACCATCACTTTTCTAGGGGTAAGTTTTCGTTTAGGGCATTGTTTAGGTGCTGAACCAGGATCCAACCAACTTGCTGAGCGCTTGCGGTTATCAAACAGAATCCATTTTTCATCGCAGGTAACAATGCGGTTCAAAATTCCTTCATTTGTGTGTCTGTTGAGCAGTGCAAGGCACGTCTCGACGCGTACTTCGCGCTGGCGATCATTGAGTTCGTGGGGCACCCATTTGTCAAGCTTTTTTACCTTGCCAATTTGACGCAAATGGACCAATATTGTTTTGACGCTAACGTCGAAAGCTGCTGCTAATTCAGCCGTAGATTGTGTATCATCAGCTTCCACAACCGCCTTTAATTCGTCATTGTCGACCAAAGTCTTCGGACGACCGCGAGGTTCATTTTTCAGGTCGAAATTTCCAGAACGGAAGCGAGCAAACCAATAACAGGTGGTGCGTTGGTTTGTAGTGTTAGCTCCGTAAACGTCGTTGATGTTGCGTGCCGCTTGTGCCGCGTTGCTGCCACGACGGTACTCATATTCCATAATTACTCGAATTTTTAACGTATCCATGATGACGAAAAAGATTGAAATGCGATGAAAATGTAACACTAATCAATAAAGAAATGACTACTTTTGGAAAAAAGAATCCATGTTTTTAAAATAAAATTAATTTGAAATTAGAATTCTTAGCCAAACAAAAATTATTTTGATTTGAAATGGCCAGTACTGCAGAACGGCAATTTCATAGGTAAAGACCTAATATATTCATAAATAGTATTTAGCGTATGAAAGAATGAGATAGATTACAAAGTTCTCACGTGTCTTTGCGCCTATGTACAGACAGACAGATGTATGGGAGTTGGCGGTATTATACCCCCGTGCCTCGGAGAGCACGTATAGCTGTCGGTCCTGTACCTGATATCTTTCCGGTCGTGTCACTAGGCGTTCCATCGGATCATGAGAGTGATCGAATAGAAAGTGCTCCTATGTTTGAGCACACACTTGTGCACTATAATATGACCCGCGCAGATGAATAATCTCTATTGAGACATGCTGCCGTGGCCGAAATTCAGCTAGGAGAACATTATTTATTATGAATCGAAATAGTTCTTAGATATGTTTTATGAGAATCCGTTCAGTAGTTTACAAGTTACATTTATTTTAAGAGTGACATTAGAGGATTTCTGACGGTCATGTTATCTTTTAATTAGTCATAAGTAATTCAGTTGTAGGTTACAGTTCTCATTCGGGTTTAAAATTAATCGTTATATAGGTATCACACTAATATTATAAAGGCGGAAGTTAGTGAGTGTATGCAGGGCCGGATCCACCTAAGGGCTACTTGGGCTGCAGCCCAGGGCAAGGAGATTACAAGGGGCCGCCAGATCCCGCTAAAACGGCGATAATATAAAAAACAAAAAAATCAAAAACATAGATTTGGAAAGTGCACGTTATATTATTATTACTGCTTACTATCCAGATGACGTAGACGAACATTTAGTGAATACTCCAATCTAAGCCAGAGTCTTACACCTCTTGCAGTGACATTTTTATTGCAAGAAAATAAACTCATTAACGTGTTCTCAAACTGCTATACCATTTTCAAGATTTTTTATTTTCGCCAATAACTAGCTGTGAAGCAGAACGCTCCTTCTCCAAGATAATAGAAATAGAATAAAAGATAAGTAGAAAATAAATATAGGACAACAACAAATTTATCACTTCTTTCCATAAATTGTGATCTAACAAATGACTTGCAACGTGATAATCTTATAAAAGAATTTGCAGCACAAAAATGCAGAAAGGTAGATTTATAATTTATCTGTATATACATATAAAAGGCAAACCTGACTCACTGACTTATATGTATATCAACGCAGGGCCTAAACTATAAAGGTTAGAAACTTGAATTTTGTGCAGGGGTTCCTTTTATAACGTAGATAGCACTAAGAAAGGTTTTTTTTTGGAAATTCATCCTCTAAGTGAGTAAACTAGGGGATAAAAGTTTGTATGAAAATCCGTCATTTTTGAAGTTAAAAGCATGAAAATTGGTATTTGGCCTTTCAGTTCAAAATATGTATTTTAGGATTTTTCGATAATCCACCCCTAAGGGCGTAAAATAGGGGACGTTAGTAGGACTTCGTCCGCGACAATATTGAATGATGACCAACGTAACAACAAAAACATTTTTGAAGCTAAACACATGAATATTGGTATTTGGCCCTTCTGTTAAATATAATAAATATGTATTTCAGGATTTTTGGGAATTCCACCCCCAAGGGCGTAAAATAGGGGTTATAAGTTTGTAAGAAAAATGTGACGTTTTTGAAGTTAAACGCATGAAAATTGGTATTTGGCCTTCCAGTTAAAAATTAAAAATATGTATTACAGGATTTTTGGGAATCCTACGCCTAAGGGCTTAAATAGGGGATGTAAGTTTGTATAAAAAAATTGACTGGCTGGATCATTTCTCAAACCGTTTCAGACAGAAACGGCATACAGGATTTTAATGAACGGCGTTTCTTTCTTTATTTACATTCATTTTACAGTTTCTAAAAGTGACTCTTTCACGTATGTTAGGACTTTTTGTTGTAGGTTACATTGGTCATCATTCAAAATTGTCTCTGACGAAGTCGCGGGTAACAGCTAGTATAACATAACTGTCACACACATAACCTGTCCATTTCTATTCGACAATATTCGACGGTCACCGTAGCCTAGTTGGTAGTGCTCCTGCCTAAGAAGCTGGTGTTCCTGGGTTCAAATCCCGGTAAGTGCAAATATTTGTGTGATGAGCACGAATATTTGCTTCTGAGTCATGGATGTTTTCTATGTATTTAAATATTTATCTATCTATATAAGTATGTATATCGTCGCCTGGTTCCCATAGTACAAGCTTTGCTTAGTTTGGGGCTAGGATGATCTGTGTGACATTGTCCCTATATTATTGTTATTGATTTTATTACTAATTCATAATAAATAAATAAAATAATTTTATTGTTTCTCTCTCACCCAAAGGTTGCCTGGAAAAGATTGCTACGACAGCAATAAGGTCGCCCTTTGTACAACTAATACTTGCGTAGATTTAAGTAATATTTATGTTTTTTGTGCCATAAAGAATATATAACAATAATATATCAATATAGAAAAATAATATATTAATATAGAAACAATTTTTTGACATGGCTATTCGTTGAGTACTTAGATAGGCCCCTAAGCAGTTTCAGCACAGGGCCCCACATATTCACGATCCGCCCCTGAGTGTATGAGAGTATGAGTGTGTATGTTTGTTACTTCTTGACGTAAATGGCTGGAGCGATTTTAATAAAATTTGGTATGGAGTTAGCTGACACCCTGGATTAATATATAGGCTATAATTTATAAAGTTTAATGCGGGTAAAACCGCGGGCACATCTAGTTTACTATACATGTAAAATACAATGTAGGCAATAGCTAGAAGTTGACAGGTTATCTTTAATTCTATGTATATTCACATAGATTACTTTTGTGTGAACATTTAGATTACTGAATTTGGTGGTTTGTGTGTACTATTGTCATTTGAATAGGTATAGGTGCCTATTTGCAAAGCATAAAATAATATTGTCTAATTTAGGTCTTTACGATTGAAGAATACTTATCGGTACGAAAATGTTAAAGTAGTTTGATTGACCTATTGATAGCTCCAGCTAAGGGTGATTATTCATGACAGATTTTTTTTCATGTCAGAGGGCGACAAACGTGCAAGTGGGTCACCTGATGGTAAGTGATCATCGCCGCACATGTACACACGCGACACCAGAGGAGTCGCGGGTGCGTTGCCGGCTTTTAAGAGTCAGCAATTAATTGTTGACCCTTTTCCCCACCCCAATGAACTCTGGCGACCTTCCTCACACGCGGAAACACAACATTAAAACGATTAATGTTATTATTAAGGATGGTCTTCTGTAAGGTGGAGGTACTTCCCCAGTCGGGTTGCTCTTTGACCGAATGAACGCTGTGCTACGTAAGTACTTTTTATTCTGTGGCTGTGCCCTGCCTCTCTTAAAAGTAAGTTTCTCAGTTTTAGTAAAAAAGTATAGGTGCCTATTTGTTCAGCATATAATAATATTGACTAATTTTGGTGTTTACGATTGAAGAATTCAATACCTACCTACTTATCGATACGAAACTATACAATTATGACCGCTCCAGCTAAGGTTGGTTATTCATGACAGATGGCGGCTTTAATTTTCCTACTTTCCTTCCGTATTCAGTTCAATTGGTCTACAAATCATATTTAATTACTTCGGAAGCACATTTTGGTGAATGGCAATCGATTTCTTTTCAACCCTGAACTCTATTTGAATAACGACTACGAGGAGGCTTTAAGTACACCCCGGCTAGTAGTCGGTGGACGGAACCACGTGTGGTTGACCGCGTCAAATGGTTTTGATGTCATTTAAATTATTTTATTTCATTCTGATGTATCTACATAGTACAAGCCAACAGTTTTATGTTGAATGCTTGCTGTCTTGTTTGTTTTTAGACAAATATTAATGTATGTGCGAATCATTACTGAGGCTATTCAGTAGCCAATAACGATATCATTTATCATGAAAATGATCAAATTACTTAGATAAAATCTTAATTACAAACGTATATCATGATATTAGATAATAATAATCGTTTTTGTGAATTATGAGTGAATTTATTGAAAAGGAGATTTTGTTGTTTTGGGAATACGTAAAGCGGTAAGTTTAAAACCTCATTCCACACATTGTTTGCATAGATAAGAAAAAAAATGCAGGCCATAGACTAAACGTTTAAGCCGTTATATGCACATGTAGTTTGTTATATTCTCTTTGGTAAGCACAGTTATTACAATATTTCTAGTAAATAAAAAATAAATCGCAAAAATTTGTAGAGTCATTCAATGTTTGACCGAACTTCTTTTAAATGCATTCTACGAAGATTATTTTTTGTAATCAGCAGGGGTATTGTTCAAATGGTGACACTGCGATGACTAATTAGTCTGCCAAGTGACTAACAGTCACCTGATTTAATAAAGAGCTTTAGCAAAATATACAAAAGTGACAAATATTTATGAGTAATATACTTGGTTCAACAAATTTACTTAAAACATATAACTAATTTAATAACAGGCTGGTTGAGATGGTTGGTAGATACTTGCTTTTCACACCGTAGGTCTTGGGTTCGATTCCCACCCAGGACAGATAGGTACTAGTATGCATGAACATGTCTGTCTGTCCTGAGGCGGTGTAATTATCTATCTATATAAGTATGTATTTACAAAAAAATTGAAACGTCGTAAGTACTACTCTGTCAAGAAAGTACCGGGAAAAGATCAATAATATACAAAATGTTTGTTATTCATCCAAATTTATTTTATCACCTTCAAAGTATGCTCCTTCAGAAACGATACACTTACGCCAACGAATAATCCATTCATCAAAGCAAAAAATGCTTTGATGAATGGATTATTCGTTGTACGTAACGCTGCTTTCGGAATTGAGTTCAGTTTCACCGCGAATTCTCCTTTATGTCTTCTACCGATTGAAAACGGGTACCACGAAGTGGTAATTTGAGTTTAGGAAAAAGAAAGAAGTCAGCTGGAGCCATATCTGGTGAATATGGTGGTTGCTGGATGGTATTTGTTAAGTGTTTGGTCAAAAATTCGTTCACCATGATGGCCTTGTGCGAAGGCGCATTATCGTGGTGCAAAATCCAAGAATTTTCTTTCCACAAATCTAGCCTTTTTCGTCGAATTTGTTCTCTTAAACGCCGTATAACGCTCAAATAATATTCTTTATTTACCGTTCGACCTTCCGGTAAGAATTCAGAGTGCACAACACCACGATAGTCAAAGAAAACAGTCAACATGACTTTAACTTTTGATCGACTTTGGCGTGGTTTTTTCGGTTTCGGTTCAGTTGGAAGGCGCCACTCCGAAGCTTGTTGACTAGTTTGCATGTCAAACTCGTAAACCCACGTCTCGTCACGAGTAACAATGCGTTTCATGAATGTTGGGTCGGAATTGACTCGTTCTACCATGTCCGCAGCGACTTTCATGCGATTGAGTTTTTGGAGAAAATTCAGATCTTTTGGGACTAGCCGAGCGGCAACATGTTTCATACCCAAATGATTAGTTAAAATGGTACGAATCGACTCGTGCGATACAGAAAGTTCGGCGGCTATCTCTCTCAGAGTTGAATGAGGATTTTACAGTCACAATTTCCATCACTTTTGTGATGTTAACTTCAGTTGCAGACGTTGATGGCCTACCAGAGCGAGGCAAATCTTTCATCACATCTCGACCGCTTTTGAACGCTTTGAACCACTCATAAGTACGAGTTTTTGATAAAGTCGATACACCGTAAGCCTTCTGCAACATTTTCAGTGACTCCGAACACGAAATTCCATTAGCGATGCAAACTCTTTGTTCGATATTTTTGTCCATCATGAAATTCGCAATACACACTATATATGATATTACTAAAACCAGCACTGTATTTAATATAAATAACAGATGCAACTCAAACTCCGCGATAAAATGGAAAAGAGTGGTGCCAATCTAACAACAACAAAAAAAAAACAAAAATTTGAATTTGGAACCATGAACAAATCATCCATTCCCGATACTTTTTTGACTGAATGTATATAGTATATCAGTTATCTGGTTTCCGTAGTAAAAGCTCTGCTTAGTTTGTGATGAGATGGCCGTGTGTGAACAATGTTCCAGGATATTATATTATATATTATTATGTATAATTCTCTCGCAAATGATTGTAGGCTCTCATGGTTGTCTCGTTACACTATCGATGCCTCGTTGGTCTAGCGGTAGAATGTTCACCTGCACATAACGAGGTCTTGGGTTCAAATCCCGAGTCAGGCCAAAAGAGATTTTTCTGTGAAAAGAATAAAAAATCTTAGATAATATCGGCCCGAAGTCTGGGAGTTGGCGGTATTATACCCCCGTGCCTTGGAGAGCACTTAAAGCCGTCGGTCCTTTGCCTGAACTCTTTCCGGTCGCTAGTCGTCCCATCGGATCATGTGAGTGATGAAATAGGAAGTGTTCCTGTGTTTGTGCACACACTTGAGCACTATAATACGTCCCGGCTCATCTCCATTGAGACTGGCCGCCGTGGTCGAAATTCGGCTAGGAGGACATTATTATTATAATATACGGTTTTAAGAGCTAGGCTAGGCTTAATTCCCTGTTTGGTACAATCGGTAGTAGGAGTCTAGCGTCAGGTAATCGGCGATATTCTATCGAGTGTTGCTGAGAATACAAGATATTCCTTCGGAGCGTCGTATAGAGTCTACTGACAGATAAGGATAAGATAAGGAATAGAATGTACAGTGACTATGCGCACTTAATAATAAGGTAATTGTATCAACGAATCGGGGGCCAGTTGGCGTGGTTGGTAGATACCCTGCCTTTCACACCGGAGGTCGTGGGTTCGATTCCCACCCGGAACAGATATTTGTGTGCATGAACATGTCTGTTTGTCCTGAGTCTGGGTGTAAATTATCTATATAAGTATGTATTTACAAAAGAAAAATAGTATATGTAGTATATCAGGTATCTGGTTTCCATAGTACTAGCTCTGCTTAGTTTGGGATCAGATGGCCATGTGTGAATAATGTCCCAGGATATTATTATTATTATAAAAAAAATCATCATATAAGCTTCAAAATTGTGTATTGTTGCGTAGGTTTATTTTATTTTCATTAATTTTTAAACAGCTAATAAGCTATTTCTAAATCATATGTCTAGATTAATTCCACTCTTACACAAGAGGGTTTGCCGTTACCATGTTGTGTTTAATTTCATAAAGTTGATAAGGGAAAATGTTGCCAGAAAGAGTCGCAATAACCAATATAGAGTTACTGAGACGCCGACATGTCACCGTGTTTATTTGCAAGAAGATAATGGGAAGTAATTGAAAACAGGGCGTAAGAGTCCGTGTCCGAAAGTATCATGTCCCGTTCTTTGTTAATTTCCCTTTTAGATCTCCTGAAAGGCCCAACTGGAATTGCTCGTACAATACTTTTACAATTTAGGCTGACAGACAATGACAGCAGTTCGTGCCAAAAATAAGCAATTCCCGTTTTTCCTCAATACTCATATGAAACTGAAATGGTTATAGCAAGTGCCAATTAGATACTCACTGCGTGTAACAACTATCTTACGTGTCTTGGGTCACATAGGTATGAAGGGGTATCCTGCTACAAACTCACAGTTTAACGTGCCCTCCGAAGCATGGACATGCTCAGAAATTAAACCACTTTGGTGGTCACCCATCTATGGACTGACCGCGAGCCTAGTTGCTTAACCTCGCCTATCACGTACGGACCTTTGAGAACATCTAACTATGAGCGCCCCACTCGGTATACTTGTTTGGCGAATTGGAATAGGCTATAGTGACAATAGCCTATTCCAGCTTGTTTTGCATATAGGACTCTCTTCCCCATTCGATGGTAACTCTTATGACCTTATTCACGTGCAGGAAAAAGACGGCAATATCAAATTAATATAATAATGGTGGTGCAGTTTATTCTGAATGTGAGCTGCTTACAAGCGGAAAAGCGTTATAATAATAATAATGCATTTTTTTCGGACCTACTTAATAAAGTGTTAGTTATAAAAGTCTTATCCTATGATAGTATCAGGGTTCAAACAAAATTTAAATTAAAACAAATTAGCTAAGTATTAAACAATCATTATTAAAGTTTAACATTAATTTTGCCATTAGGGAATGTCAGGCCATACGACAAATAATAAATAAAACAACAACAGGAATGTTCTGATGTTCATCCTAATAGTACAGACGACAGCACATCCAGCTATCCCAATCTGTCAAATTTCTTTTATAGATTTTCAACTTTATCACAAAAGCATAAGTTTAAGCAGAACAACAAAACATCACTAGTGTTGGTGTTATTATTTTCATCCATTTATTTTGGATAGGACAATCTCGACGCGATGCTATCATCCTCAGGATTCCATTACTGCTATCTCTGACTCGCAAAAGCGGCAACTTTTTTTCTCATGACAGCATGGAACCATCCTGTTGATAATATTGCTCATAATTAAACAGACGTACACTATGACTAAGGCACCACGGAATCGATAGAGAAGAAATGGGGTCACTAACTATGTCAAATTGCCTCAAACATAACGTATAAGGAATTATTTATTGGCTGAATGGTCAATGTGGTATTCGTAATTCTACCCGATTGTCAACATTTCCTTTGTATTTTCCCTGTATGAATAATAGATTATAACGATCGATACAAATGGCTACCTATGGTAAATGTTGTTTGTTAGTAGCAGCTTTTACTTTCCCATAAGTATCAAATTGATTGCATAGAATATCATCATCCCATTACATCCCGTAGGGGGCGTAGAAAACTTCTGAGGGAATACCTACCAGAGAACGGGCAGCAGCGTTTTTCTGTGAACTATGACCATCAAACTGCGATCGCCAACCAGTCTGCCAAGCGTGGCGATTATGGTGTATCCCCCCATTCTTTGGAGAGGCTTTTGTCTAGCAGTGGACGTACTTTGACTGACATGATTATAGGTATTAGATACAAGGACATGTTTGTTGATCTCTTTATCCTACTTTTGCTAGAATCATCATAAGTAGACCCCTGAAATAACTTAGCCTTTTTATTTTCACAATGGATCCACTAGCTTAAGCTGGGGCTAGGCGATAGGTTATAGTGTACTCTAACTAACGATATTCCCACGGTGCAATCCCACTTCTGCAACTCGTGGTTTTCACTACAGTACGTAGCTAAAACTTGCTGAGATCTTTCTTGATATCTTTTTGTGGACGCCTTGGTACCCCACCCAAGACGCTCACGACCTCGGTGCCAGCGATAGTCAAAGTAACCTTTGCCAATCGGTGCCTAAGTATATGTTAAGCTATTTAATTTCATCTAATTTCTATCAATATTGTGACAAAGATAAAGGGAACAGTTAGAGCCTAATTCACAACTTTTTTTGGAGTAAATATACATTATTATTTATTTCTTTATAAAATTACTTACAGTTAGCATAAGCTACATTAATTATAATGTTGTTTTTTACCCAATTACTGTAATAACTCTATATCGAATTGAAATAACTCTGTAATTAATATTATTGTAATTACTGTAGCGTGGTGATTAATTAAAATTTAATAAATAAAAACTAAGCAGCACAATGAGTTTAAATGAAAATATAATATAAATGTTTAAATATGTTTTACCGTAACTAATTAATATAAGGCAACGATTACGAACTCACTAAGGGAACATGTACTTAGATATATTTAACCTGTGAGCAACCTTATTTAGTATAGGTGCCTATGTATACTAGTGTCCAAAATTGGTTCTGCTACGTGATATTATGAGTAAGCTAGGCTGTCTATAATATTTAGATAGGCCTCTAGTTTATTAAAGAAAGACAAAACAATTCTACAATTTACACACCTTAACACTGTCAATAGTTTACACTGAAGGCAACTGGCCCTATGTTATTTCAATAAATTTATTTCATTTTCCTGATTTTTTTCTAACTACTCCTTTTAACCCTTTACTGGTAGTGGCAATATAGTTGCCACCATATTTTGAAGTCACTGGGTTTGTAATAAGAACCAAAATCAATAAATCAGAAACTTACCTACTACCCGGGTTAAGTTGTGACACAAGTTATGACGTCATGAAATAAAAATTTAAATCCTCGATAAGTGCAATTGCCAAAAATGATGCATGCCATATTCGATGGACCACTTTGCCAACACATTCCAATGTTTTGACAAATCCTTATCTTCGGTCCCAACCCTGTCATTATTGCGAACAATACAGGAGATAACCGTACAGTAACTGTGCAGGGTGACTTTACATGGGATAGATTGCCCTTTAAATAGTGTCAGCTTGGGAAGAACAGGCATCAGTTCCTTGCAGGCCATAATTTGGGAAGCATCAAGAAGTCGAAACTAAAAGGTAAGTGGATCAAATTTATTTTCTTTAAATATATAACAAAACTATAATAACTAGTACATATGTTCTATTGAAAACTCATATACACAACTAAGACTTAGTCGTTAACTTTAGCAAAATCAATAATTTTAATTTTTTTTTCTTTACGTAACTTAATTTTTGTATATTTTTAATTACAACGATAAATAGGTTTGTGGCCTTTACCTTATTCGAATTGAAAATATATTTGGATATTGTTTCAGGCACATAGTCATGAAATGTGCGATTAGTGACGCGATCTCGGAATGTTCTTATTCACCGAGAAAATTGATAAGCCAAATATAAAGTTTATTTTTACAGAGTCTAACTGGTCCTATCAGTTTAAGATCAAACAAATGAGTTTTCCGTAATCCACAGTGAAGAAAATAAAACTTATTTAATTTAATAAATAAACTCATGAAACTTAATCATACATTCTTTCTTCTAGATGTACAAAGCAGTCGCAGTACTACTGACATTAGCTGTCACATCATATTCATCAGAAATATCATCATCATACGCCTTATTAGAAAAACATTCATTCAATCAAGAAGCAAAACCAGAAACAGAAGTCAAACCAAATTCACATCCAGTTTATAGAGGAGATGAAGTTAAAAACCAGGGAAGAGCAAGAATTGAACCAGTGAGACCTTCAGGACCGGTCATCAAACATGAGGGTATGCTGGCAGATCAACCTGCTGTTTCTACCGAAGTCAACAGAGTTGTAAGTATGCCTTCAAATAATGTTAATATTACTGAAAATGTAAGTTCTTACGGATGCTCGTTAAAAAATAATTGAATATTGAATAGTTTGAAAAATAACACCATGGATTTACTACAATTTAAAAAATTCACTCATAGACTAAGAGGAATTTTTTCATACAAACTTGAACTATTTTATTTATATACTGCGGTTAAATGAGTTTGAGTTTAACTGCGTCGTTGGCGGTTGCTTGTCCAATCGCAAATAGTGAGAATACGAATTGGGTCAGGTCATGAACCATTATTGGGATACACCTGGTAAGATACATTAGCAGTAGCTGCCCAGAGCGTATAAATCGGGGGAACACATATCCAAATCTCGGAGATTATGTCGATTTATGATTGCTGCACCTCTTATTTCTCTGGTCATCTTGAGATACTCGTCTCATTGAACGAGGTAATATAGTGCATCTGTGTAAATACTAGGGTAAAGTAGTATTATGTTCCGTGTAGACGGATCGTTGTCAGTGAGATTATCTACTGTAGCTGAAATTCGAACAGCAGAACTAAGTTAATCAAAGCACTTCTTAGGATATATTTGATCGTTAACAACAACAGCTAACTACCTTGTAAAAACAGATAAATCATGCTATTTGTATGAATTCTAGTTCCTGTATTATCTAGAAATTTTATACGAATCATGAATGAATAATAATTAGAATGTCTATATTACTTTTCAGGATGAAGGAATTATTGGAAATGGCTACTTATCGCCGATAGCTGAAGTATCTTATCCTGACATCCCGTATGCGCCAGGCTATATGTACGACACTGGATATGCTGGATCAAACAAGTAAATTTTTTAAATATTATTCAGTATAAGATATGGTATGAAAATTACTTTCGTTAAAGTACTCGTAAATAAATGAGGCACTATTACCTATACAAGTAAGAACTTAAAACAATCTAAAATTATTTTCGTTTTAAAATATGACAATGATTTGCTTTAATTTTTAATTTAACTAGTTATAGTTTTTGTTGTATGATTCTAAACTTTGCAATAATCGTTTTATGTCTGTCATAAATACAAAATGTAAAATGGGTTATAGTTCCTCATTAAGAGTACAGAATTTTTGAAAATGATTCTTTAAAAAAACGCATTACTACGTGCTTTTATAAAGTACGATGTGATGAAATTATACTTACCTACTTAGATTGTCAAATAATTTTTTTTACCAATAATCAACAATCAACAGCCTTATAATGATTGCTGACAGAGAAATCGATCAATTTGCTCAGAAGCAAATTGATCGATTTGTTAACAGAAATGACGTCGTATCTTTCATGAGGCTATCAATTAAAAACAATGGTAATAATTGAATCTGCTACTGACAAAATTTCACAAAACAATATAATAATATTGAAAATTCTACATGAAACTCGAAGAAGAAAAAGTAATACACATCACGGTTATCTTTGGAATATAAACGTTAAATTCGGTTAAAAATTGTGGGCACACAAGTAATACTATTGTTGAGGGATATTTTGAAGTGTTTCTTTCATCTCATTCAAGTTAACATCCGTTATCTTATTCTGCTAAGAATGCATTCCCATATAGATATTTTTATTTACGTTCTTATATTAATTTCTATGATTTTTGTAACAGTAACTATGTGAGTACATATTTATTTACTATGTATTCTTCAGTACTATCTGATGTTATATATAAGATTTCGGTTCTTTCAGTTACGAGATGTACAGCCCCACCAACTATCTTATTGAGCCTGATACATCCACTGTTGGTCTGCTTTGGAGTCAAGTTCCCGATGCTAGAGTAAGTATAACATATTTTGATTTCGTTGATATGTCACATTTAGGGTTACGGTACCAAAACGGAACCTACTGATGGGTTTCAGTCCATCCCTACCCCTCTGATATACCATATCCACGTTAGTAATCACTCTGAGTCGAGGATTGATCCCTTTGGCTCTGGTTACTTACTTGATAGTGTTTTGCTAAACGGTTTGAGCCCTTACTTGTCTCTATTGCCCTGTGAAGTAGAGGAAGCCTTCTAGAGCGACCAGCCCTCCATCCGTCTGCATAGTACCCAGTACACTAGTAAATTATCTAAATCTTACAAGATTTGAAGTCTGGTTGTTGGTCTGGGTACGATGAAACTCACAAATACTGATTTAATCATAATGGTATTTAGAGTAACCTAAATTGTATTGATTAAATAAATATTAGTAAGATATCTAATATAGACGTTCGCAAGAAAGGCCAGGTCAGAAGTACCTTAAACCGGCTAGCAGAATAGTAAACGAGGCAAAAGAGGTTTGCAAAGATCGTGACAACGGATTTCCATAATCCGTTGTCTCTGCCTACCCCTCTGGAAAACGTGATGTATGATGAAGGTGTGATGTATGATGATGTATGTATGTATATATGTATGTATCAAAACAGTGATGATTGTATGTCTTGTGTTCATTTCGTAGGGTTTTGTATTTGTTTGTAGAAAATGATAATCATACTAAACCTATACTTTTCTCTATTATCAGACTATGGTTGGCTTCGTCGGACGCACAATCACCTGGGTTTTCAACAGTATTTTCGTCCTTATCCTGGGTTCGCTTATAACTGTTGGTGTTTGTACTTACACCAATCTCTGCAGTATCGCTTTCCACGGTGTCGGTCCTATTCATGAAGAAATGAGAGCTCTCATTACTCCAGATAGATTGGAAAAGATAAGCCATGCTGCCGACTTCGTAAAGACTGCTATTGATAAATACCAAAAGATTCAAAAGGTGACCGATGGACCTAATATGAGACAGCGCAGAGCTATCTACTACTGAAGATTATATTATGTTTTATTGTCATTTATATTTTATAGATTTTTTATTAAATTCTCTATTAAAGTACACTGCGTATTTTTATTAGATACTAGTTCTTCGCTGCGCGTGTTGCTACGCCTAGAGATGTAAAATGACTGAATATGACTAGTCAAAATTGTCATTAGCCTTAAATGACCGGTCATTTACTGTGAAATTCAGTCAATTTGACCCAAATATTATTGTCTATTCTCGACTACCGCCCAATTATTTATTTGTTTAGGTACCCAATTTATATGCAAGTTTAAATGAAGCAACGTGACAACGCAAGGATAAGACGACATCAAAGTCGATGCTCGAGGGGATGCGACGTTGCCATTTTGTCTTAAATGCACGCATGATAAGAAATGTAAAATGATTAACACTATATAATAATACTATAAGTCATAAAAATCTCTTTTTTGTTTCAATTTAGAAGTTGAAGACTTTTATCAACGATAAAAACTTAACAGGTACTAAAATATTCCTGAAATCAAAATGACTGAAAATGACAGTTAATGACCATTTTTGACAAATTTGACCGTAAATGACAGCCAGTCTAATACAGTCACTTTAGTCATTTTCACCACTAGCTACGCCACTAATTAAAATAAATATGAAGGAAATTCATTGGAATGATAGTGGCGCCATCTGTCGAAGATTTGTCTTGCGGAAACTTCGTGGGCTCATGCGCAACACTTCACTAGCATAGTTTACGATTCTATAAAGGACATTCAGAGAAACATTAATTTTATAACGTCATTACATACAGTCGTAATAAAGTAGAACCTAGTACAAAAGTACTTCCTATTGGAAGTACTTACTTACTTACTATATAATTCAAAATAGCAGACCCAGTATTCTGGGTTTTTTTACACCAATGGTATTCCGATGGTTTTTTTACACCAATGTATTTTCATACATTGGTGTAAAGAAACAGTAGTACCTACAGTATTTCTACTGTATGTCAAATAATACTGAAAACTATTGGTATAGCCGTGCCGGATAACTGAAATCAATATTGATGATTTGACTTTAGAAATATATATGAGTAATACTCGTATAAAGAGGAAAAGTAGAAGTCATTGTGCACGTGTTCCGAATGGCGTAAACCGTCTTACCGTACACGGTTTCACTGTTTTTTCGTGAAATATACGTTATAAAACTTCTTTTCAAGGTTTACTGTCACCGTGGACCAACAATCCTTGATAAAGAAATCAACTACAAAGAATGTGACGTCAACGTTACTGACGTCACTCTTTTTATAAAAAACAAAAATGTTCAGGCTTCCTCGACATACTTATAAAAAGGTAACTTTTATATATTAGGTTCAATTAAGAATAATTTGCTCCAGGCCGAAATTCCTCCACGATGTTCAGTTTCGATTGACGTTAGCCAACTACGCAGGACATATCATAGTGCACAAGTGTGTGCGCAAACACCGGGGCATTTTCTATTCCATCACTCTTGGTGGGACGATTAGATACACGACCGGAAAGAGGTAGGTACAGGACCAACGGCTTTACGTGTTCTCCGAAAGGGACGGGGGTGTACCTAATACCGTCAACTCCCAGACTTCGGGCTGATATTGAGAAATCACTTTTTGACCCGACCCGGGATTTGAACCCAGGACCTCATTATCTGCGGTTGAACACGTTGCCGCTAGACCAACGTTTCATTCAATCAATCCATCAAAATTCTTTATTTATTTATTTTCTTAGGAAGACCAACAGCATTTAATAACGAAATGTTTAGGATATATTTAAAGGCAGCAGAAAGCTATTAACAGGTCTCCACGAGTAAAATCTTGACAACTTAATAAATAATGTGTAGAACAAATTAAAGCTTATAGAATAAGAACTATCTAAATCATGAAAAATGATGCGGAAAAAAATATTGCGAATATAGGTAGGTACAGACGCCAGCACATCAAGCTACCCCAATCTGTCAATTTTCCCCAATTGAAAGTAAACCTTATGATTTTCTGATAAAGTTGAAAATCTATAAACGAAATTTGACAGATTGGGATAGCTTGATGTACTGGCGTCTGTACATTGCACATTCAAGGGTAATAGTGATGTTGGGGTCGCTATGTCAAGCCGGTTAGAGCATGCAATTATATTATAGTACAATATCATTATTATACAGAGAATTACAATTAAAATATTATATAAATATCACACTTTTTACAGTAGTAGATATCAATATTAATAAATTTATAGAACACTAGCAGTGCCCGCGGACTTCGTTCCGCGTTATAAATATTTTTGTCTCTGCCCGATTTTCCCGCGTAATACTTCGGGTTAAAAGTTCGGGATGAATAAAAATTTTGATGATAAATCATAACCTATGACACTCCACAAAAACGTAGCCTTCTATTGGTGAAATAATTTTGAAAATCGGTTCAGTAGATCCAGAGATTACACTTTACAACGTCACAAACTCACAAACGTTACCTCTTTATAATATTAGTATAGATTATTATAATTTCACATAATTTTTTTTAATAATAAGTAAACAAAAATGATAACCATATCCTAATTAATTATAATTTCAATTAAGTATATATAACGTGTGGTGACGGCGACAAATATCAGAATCAGAATATCATCACCCCATCTCATCCCGTGGGGGGCGTAGAAGTCGACCCGACGGAATATCTACCAGAGGACGGGCAGCAGCTTCCTTCTGATTACTATGACCATCTTACTGCGATCGCCAACCCGCCTGCCAAGCGTGGCGATTATGGCATATCCCCCCAAGACGATTCTTGAGGGAGGCTTGTCCAGCAGTGGACTTATTTAGCTGTAATGATGATATATAATAAGTATTTAGGCACATAAATACTCCCCCACACCTTTCTGATAAGTGACTCATTATGTTTCATTGCTTATCTCCCGATAGCGGATCAAGTATGATGATTCATTGTTTATAAGATAACTAACTGACACCAAATTGTGGCGTATATTCTAGTGTTAGAACGGAAATCCGTAATAAAGCATTATCAAGGTTCATTCTAATACTTTTAGTAGACACCGGCTTCAGTAAACACCTCGATTATACGCTAATGACGTCATAGCCATCCTATTTTAATATACTTAGCGCAAATAACCGGAAACACTGGGTGTTTGATTATGATGCGACCACCTAAATAAACATCAATCACAAAAATGTCCCAACAATAATCACTTCTACTAATGGGCGCATCAAGTTTAATATACCCTACAGACAAAACTCACACACCAAACAGATCCAACTAATTTGAAGGTATTGTTATGAATCATCTACATTAAACTTAGATTTAAAAAATCCCCCTGCAATATGTCCATTGTCCAAACATTAAGAAGCTTACATACTCCTAGTAGCTATCACGGCAACAAAGGCTGGTTTCTTCAGCGTTTTAACCATTGGGGATGGGTTAAGACGCTCGCAGTTATGGATCAGTGTGTTTTGGTCGAATGCTGTAGAGACATCAGTCTTACTCGCCATGCTAGCTATCCTACGCGCTGCTTATGCTGATACGGACCTCATAACTAAGTCCGTTTGCTAAAGAATTTTGAAGATATAACAAAACTGTGCTAATTTTGATCATTTAAAAATACTCGAACATCTATCACACTGCAAGATGTTTATGTTGATAGCAATATTGAAAGAAATAGTACTTAAGTAAGGGTCACATGTGCACTACAATAATTATTATGCTCTCGTTAAAGAACAGTTTGTGATTATGTACTTACCTACTACAAATATTATAAATGTTTGGATGCATGGATGTTTGGATTTATGGATATGTATATTTATGGATAATAATATGTTGCGTATGGAATATAATATGTTGAAATGGCTATTCATATATGGCCGTAACATTGAAATTATTATACCAATTTTATCGTGAATACAGGAATTATTCTAGGAAACAATACATTAATGCACATGTGCACACAACATTACTGAAGAACAATTTGTAATCATAAGTAAGTATATGATTACATTACAAATCTTCAATCTTACTAGTCAAATTGTCTGTTATTAAAACGGACAGTGTACAACTTATAACTTGGGGTTTGTTATTGACAATCTGTAATTTGCGTATAATTTTGTACCTATAATAAACAAACAATAGGACTTTGTGCACATAATAAATGGTGATGAAATGTATTATGAGCTGCTATCCATTATGCAGTGACTGCATGCTATAGCAGTAATTGGCCTCATTGGCCTACGTGTTAAGTCGCATAAAATAAGGACGTGAGTTCAAATTGACATTTATTAAGCTGTTTTTTGTAACTCGGTTAGGTACATTCTGTTGCTTATCCTAAGCAATGTTACGTATGTATCATATTTTTTAAGTTATATTTGTGCGATTTAAAAAAAAACTTATATAGGACCAATATTAGTTACTACAGAAGAGTAATAGTATCTCCAATGTTATTGACATTGAATTCCTATTAAATTATGTATTTATATGCTTATATGTACTTTATAATATTACTATAAAGCTGTGTGGTGACGGCAGCGAATATCAGAATATCATCACCCTATCTCATCCCGTGAGGGGCGTAGAAGTCGACCCGAGGTAATATCTAACATAATATGAAAATTAAATTAGGTAAGGACAACTAGGGGTTGTACTTTGACGGGCCTGTTGGCGTGGTTGGCAAATGCTTGCTTTTCATGCCGGAGGTCGTGGGTTCGATTCACACCCAGGACAGATATTTGTGTGCATTAACATATCTGTTTGTCCTGAGTCTGGGTGTAATTATCTATATAAGTATGTATTTACAAAGAAAAGTAGTATATGTAGTATATCAGTTATCTGGTTTCCATAGTACAAGCTCTGCTTAGTTTGGGATCAGAGGGCCGTGTGTAAATAATGTCCCAGGATATTATTATTAAACTTTGGATGGACAGGTCTGTAAGTAAAATACAGTAGAAGGAGTGCAACAAATAAATTATACTAAGGAAGTATAATTCATATGTTGCAATTCCGTCGCTGCCAAGTAATGGATGAACCATTAGAAATACATTTCCCTCTCTAATATTAGTTTATAAATGTATTCAACAATACAGATATTCCAAAACACTAAATTTGTTCTAGCTGGTTATTATGTCACGCAATTTCCTAGAACCAAGGTCGTAGTATAAACAAATTTTCACGAGGTGAGCCATCAATGCTAACACGCAATTTCCAGGCCAATAATTTATACAATTTAGTCCAGTTTTTGATTGTATAACTTTTGACAATGCTTAATACTAGCGTGATGTTTATTTGGCTAATGATATCCTCCTCCGGTCATATTTAGGTCATGGCGGCTGATTATAATGGACACTAAAGGACATAATTGTAGTGCACAAGTGTGTGTATGTGCATGCACAGTTGCACTTCCTAGCCTCACTCTTGTGATTGGTTACCCGATACGACCGATTAGAGGTTAGGTACAAGACCGGACCAGACTAATTTCCGGAGTCCGTTGTAAAATCGATATCAATTGTTTGGTCGATCCGGAATTTGAATTCAGGATCAGGGTTATGATTCAATTGAACAAACTCCCGCTAAACCAATCAATTATTTGACTACAAGTAAATATTTTTTTCAAAGGACAACGCCCGGTCTATCGTAAGAATAATGTATCGCGGGGTAGGTACAGACGCCAGCACATC
This sequence comes from Pseudoips prasinana, assembly GCA_951640165.1. Classification (NCBI taxonomy): domain Eukaryota; kingdom Metazoa; phylum Arthropoda; class Insecta; order Lepidoptera; family Nolidae; genus Pseudoips; species Pseudoips prasinana. The sequence goes on from OX621245.1 coordinate 21,140,952, forward strand.
AAGTTAACCCAAGCTGTCAAATTTCCCCAATTGAACGTGAACCTTATGCTTATGTGATAAAGTTGAAATACTATAAAAAAATTGACAGATTGGGGTAGGTGGACGTGCTGGCGTCTGTACTTTACAAACATGTAATTGATGGACACAAGGAACACTGTTCTTGTGTGGGGATCGAACCCATCATCACCAACTAAGTCACGGCAGTCGTCATCACAAAAAGAGTTTCATATTATGATGTCTAAAAAAAGGGGCCAGGCTTCTTAAATCCTACAGGATGGGAAATAAAGTAGCTATAACTTTAAAATTGGTACGTTGTTGTCCCAACCAAAGTAAGTCCAGTCCCAACCACAATGAGCGGTGGCTTATGTATTTTATGTTTGTTAAGAGAAAATAGAGATATTTCTAGAAGAATACATTCTGATTTAAAAATGTGTTGTTGTTTTGTGTTATTTAAATAACGCCTTTTATATGTCATACCCTATAGACATTGTGCTACATACGAAATAATTTATGTTTAAACATTTAGTAGCGAGATTTTTGTAACTTATGGTTTACGACATGAATGTGAAAAGGGTATCAAATTTACATTTTACTACTTTTAATAGTAATAAAAAACTTTGTTTTATTGTTTCCACATGCAATGTGGCTGTGTGACACGTATACCTATATCCATAATTCAACTGAAATTTCCTGAGCCAAACATTTCTTTTTGTTTTCGTGAATGTCAATAGAGTAAAACTATCGGCATAATATATTACAAAAATATACAAAAATGTTTATATGCAATAAACATTTTTGTATATTTTTGTAATATATTTTGCCGATAGTTTTACTCTATTGACGTTATTACACAAATATTATACAACAAATTTGTTGGCGTCTCCTTTTAATGTGTGTGTGTCCAGCTTCCTCACTGATATAATCAAAATTATATGCAATGCCATATTTTAAAGCATAATTGGAGCAATTTAAGGTTTCAGTCATAAAATTGGAGCAATCACAACTTCGTTACTATGATTTGTTGAATATGTGTAAGTTGGACAAACGTGTCTCCAGATCATCCAACTAGGTAGGTCCAACTACGAAAAGGAGGTCAATCATAGAATCAAACTTGGCTGGGCAGCGTAAGGAATGCTACGTAATATCTTCTCGTCCCAAATACCGCAGTGATCAAGTCGAAAGTCTTCGACCAGTGTGTTGCCAGTGATGACTTACGGAACAGAGACATGGTCGCTCACTATGGGTCTTATCAGGCAGCTCAAGGTCACCCAAAGAGCAATGGAAAAGGCTATGCTTGGAGTTTCCCTGCGAGATCTAATCAGAAATGCTGAGGTCCGCAGGCGAACCAAAGAAACCGACTTAACCCGAAGAATTACCAAGCTGAAGTAGCAGTGGGCAGGGCACATAGCTCTTAGAGACGTCGGACGCGGTTCTCGAGTCGCGACCACGAACCGGATGGTCTTGTGTGGGTCGCTGGATGCGGATAGCGCAAGACCGGTAATTGTGGATATCTTTGGGGGACGCCTTTGTCCAGCAGTGGGCTTCTTTCGGCTGATATGATGATGATGATGATGATGATGATAACAAAGGCGGAATTGATGCCAAAGGCATTCTTTGCCTGTTGACCTTTGGGTAATGCAGAGATATATGATTATGCCATAAATAAACCTCCGGTATAGCTCCGCAAAAAAACAGCGGAGGCGGAGGCGGATGCGAAGGTACGATTTCTTGCGGAACTTCCGCTGTAACGGAGGCGGAGGCGAAGATCCGTTACAACCCTACAAAGTTACATCAAAAGCCGTTTATTTTGCGTGAAAGAGTAACAAACATCTATACATCAATACTCACAAATTTTCGCATTTATAATATTAAGTAAGATATGGCTATGATTAATTAGTTTGCTCTTAAAGGAGTCATAACTATAGTCATTGTCTACTAATTAATCTATCTATCTTGTTACTCATATATTTTCAAAGTAAGTTTATCATGAAGCCTAGTAATGAGTATAGAAATTACATAAGATCTATCACGTTCAACTGCACTTACCAGCATTGTGTCCATCGTAGTGACATAAGATTTAAACCCCAACAACGAGGGGTGTTATAACTTTGAAGCTTATGTTTGTGAGTCTGTCTGTGGCATTGTAGTTACTTAACGCGTTCGCCGATTAGAATGTGGTTTGTTCTTGTTCGAAAACCAAATCAATAGAGATGGCGCCTTGCTTTGTGTTAACCGATTTCAAAAAAAGGAAAGTTATGAATTCGACTGTATTTTTATGTTATGCCATTTCTCCGTTGTATTTTAACTGATTTCGGTGCAGAGGATTACTGACTGGGCTTGAAGGCCAACCGATGTCTGGTTCTGAGTATGTTTTTTATAAAGGAGACGGGGATTTCTGGGCCTAACTGTAATAAGTTGAGATATGGTTTAAAAAAAGCGTTATATTTTTCTACTTCAAACTGTAAAAAATTGACCCAATTTACAATCTGGGAAACGAGAAATCTCAAAATAAGTTTAAGTCACGAATTAAATTGGTTGTTGATTACTACAATCGATTAACGTCAATACGTTTAAACAATGCAATATAAATCCTCTTGCACCAGACACCAGGTAACCGATTTATATATAGATAGATATATAATAATGATTAAATACATTAACTCAATGTCAACAATAAAAAATAAAATATCAACAAAATAAATAGAAATCATAATATCGGTTATCGTTCAAATCGATTTATTAGTTATTGGCAACTATATTTTTAATCTATGCTGACAGTGACTGGTGACAGATTTTAAATTCTAATCTATGATCTGTCACTCGTTTCTCGTATCGTTTAGTGCGTGATTTGAGTATTTTTTATTGTTTTGTTTATATATCCCTCGACAACTGCATTCTCTCTACGGACTTCTGATATTGCTTAACGTGTACGACTTTTGCTAACATACTGGACACGGATAACTATTAAATTGCAATCGCCCTTAAAAGACAGCTGTTTAGTATAGGTTGGTACATAACCTCTCTATTAAGACTAAATCTATTATAACTCTGCTCATAGATTGAAGAAATCGATGGATTTTTTAGTGATTGGCTTATAATTTATAGACCCATTAATTGACACTACTTTTATCTTTTTACATCCGAGCCCAATATTGTAAGAAAACGTATCCGTCTCCTTTAAGAACACATTGATATGCAATTTTAGTCAACATCAATGACGTGATTTAGATGAATGGCCTTATACAGGACAACGCCTCACTAAAACCAACATATTTTCCGCTCGTTGCCCCGTGTATAGTAATTTCTTAATAGTAAAAATTTACTTTTATAATTAGTTAAAATTAAGTATTTTAGTAAAAAGTTTATACTTGATTCACTGAAAGTTTTCGGAACATTCGAATTTAGTGACGACCTCAGCTTTCAAATTTTAATTCGCCACTTCAACTCAATTATAATTCTAAGGTTGCTAAAAAAATAATTATAAAAATCAATTCCAAATCTCAAATCACTTGCATTCGTAGTTGCAACTTATTGCTTCGTACAGCACCATAACAACGACATAAAATACAATAAACTTATGATTTTATTTTCATTACACAAATTTATGAAATTTGATCGATGAATAATGGTAGTAATTTCATCATTTGCACAGCGTTTTACGTCTTTTATGAAACCATTCCTGTATAACAGATTCAATAAACTATACAAAATAATATTTCTATCACATATCGAAGCTAAAAAAAAATGTATTCTACTTTGTTGCATTGGCCTGATACGGCACACGGAAGACTTTTTGAAAATTGTTAAATAAATGTTAGTTACCAAAATAGCTATAATAATTTATATACTTATCTTAAGAATGGTACCACACACTACATATTCTGTAATGTATTTAATTAAGGAAAACTCCTCACAAAACAGGCCCCGCCTAGTGTGAGGTGTTTTTTGTAATTCTAAATGGTGTAATGTTTGTCTTGTTTAATAAATAAATTATTATTTTTTAATAAATAAATTATTATTATTTAATAAATAAATTGTTATTAAATTATTATAATTTCATCATATTCAACTGAAATACGTCCACTGCTTAACCAAGGCCTCCCCAACGTACTCCACAATGACCGGTCCTGTGCTGCTCGTATGCAGTAGCTCCCCGCGATCCTTGCAAGATCGTTGGTCGACCTTATAGTAATTTATTGGCATTAAATAGGTACCTATACTATAATTTAGCAATACGCTGTAATTATTATATATATTTTAAATTATTGGAAGCCATCATTAAGTTTTTAAAATAATTTTAAATGAGCTTCAAGTCCTTACAAATCGAACTATCGTTTCATTTATCAAATTTAATATCGTATCTTTCCGCATGTTTAAAAAATACCTGATAATATAATTATTACACAATATAAAAAATAAACTTGTCCAACTAGCAACCTCTTTTTGAAGTCAATTCAAAATATACCCAATAATAATAATTATATACGATAATTATATACTATTTGTTTTCCTTTAATCTCATTATTATTATTTTTTACCTTTTAAGTAAAACTAAACCTAGCCAGGGTATGAGATTGACGTATAAAAAATCAGAAAGAATATACATATATTAGAAAAGAAACATAAAACCTATTTACAAAGGTTAAATAAATATTTTTAGGTAGATACTGTAACAATGAAAACGAAATTCTATTATTATCACTTTAGTGTATCAAGAATTAACATACAAACATCTGCTGTGGTTAACATTGTAAACGGTCGATGTGTCGTTCGCCTTATCTGTATTCATATCAGTACTTATGTTTTGACTGTACAATTCCTTTTCACAACATTGCGGACTGCAGTTTTGTTTTCACTTTATTTGGAGGCAGACTTATCAGTCAGTGTACTTCACCATTTAATTACAGAGATTCTTTTATCATATTTTTATCTGTTGTCCCAGTTGAAGTGGGGAGCGCAGTACACAACGTACACTGCAAGGAAACAGTTGTGCACGTAAGCCAGCGACATACATACAAAATGGGCAACGCAAAAAGCAGGAAAGTGAAAATAAGCGACGAACAAACGCAAGACGTGCAAAAGAATAATCAAGAGAGCCGTGGGAGGATTAATTCGTTGAAGACTGATATTTCTGATGCCAGAACAAAGAATGTCAATGAAGATTATGACAATGGAGAAAGCAAAGACCGGGATAACGCGAGTAGTGCCTCTACAGTGGAAGTGCTCGATGACAAGTGAAAACAGTGATTCTGACTTTTACTATTAATGATAATAATATTAATAATAGATGTTCTGGTCAAATATATACGAAAATAAGTTATTGTATGCGTATGAGTAAGTGAATAAATTATGTTGTTTTGTATGAGTGTTCAGTTATTGTACTTTCCTGTTACAAGCTATTTATAAGTTGGATTAAACGGTTACCGGTGGGTGAAGGTCAAAACTCACTTTGTTGTAGCGTAGTAGTAATAAAATAAAATAAGTGAAATTATTTCTATAATATAAAGATGCGCCCCAGTGCCATGCCGATCTTAGTCCTATAGTTCTCATATACACACATACACTTTACTAATATAAAATGTGATAGATATTAGTGGAACCTACAGTTTCATACAACTACATTTTTTACACGAACATGTCACTGAACACATACACGGGCCACCCGATTTTAATCGGTTATAATTTTTTTTCAAAGAACGTCGCTGCTTAGGTTTTTACTTTTTGTATGGGCAGTGGTTACCCTAGTGTCAGAGAGAGAGTCCACTGTTGCCTAATGGCTACAACCGGGACAGACAGCTTTACGTGGCCTCCGAAGCACGAACACGCTCAGGAATTAAACCAGTTGGCGGTTACCAGTGTATGGTCTCTCTGTGTCTAGTTGCTTAACCACGCCAATCACTTACGGAACGGTCAGAGCATCTGGCTATGAGCGCTCACACTAGCTAAATAAATCCCTGAATAGCGGCGGACTTTTACAAATATGCATTAACGGACACAAAGACCAGCCAGACTAATAACAAATATATATGGGTCACACACATAACAGTCCGGTGCGGGGATCTAACCCGAAAGAATGTCACTAAGGTGGTTGAGAGGTGACTACCTAAACCACTGCGTCACAAGTGCTGTGCAACATTCTATGGATACTTGAAATACTGGGAGGATGGTTTCCTCACAGTATTGTAGTTTGCTGAGCTCCCCTTTGAAGCTAGCACGTAATTCAACTATAAGTTATTGTCTTCTGTAAGTTACAGACGCCAGCACATCAAGCTACCCAAATCTGTCAAATTTGCCCAATCGAAAGTGAACCTTATGTTTATGTGATAAAGTTGAAAATCTATAAAACAAAATTTGGCAGATTTGGATAGCTGGATGTGCAGGCGTCTGTTATTCGTCAGTTAAGCTGCTCTTAGAGCGAAATATGTGAGGTTAAAATACTAAACAGCAAAGCTTCTTACTCATGAATCTCTAATGCTATAAATGCGAAAGTATCTGTATGTCTGTAACGAATAAACCAATCGTGATAAAACTTGGCAAGGAGTTAGATTGGACTCTAAAAACGGACACACTTTAAAAGTCACTTTCACACGTATTATGTATTCACCTTCCATCTGAATGTAAAGTTAAATCTAATAGGATCCTTACACCAAAACCGAGGCTGATTAAACGCAATATTATCGCTTCACATGAAACTCGCCCGTATACAATTATAGTTACAGATCAAAATGGAGTAAACAGATATCATCAATACGAATTAGTTATTGTTCTGAGGCAAAATGGAACAAAATCATTAATTATCTGCATGAGAAATTCATAGTAACTAAGTTATTCGATATCTTAAAATATTTTATTGGAACTAAATATAACCTAGCCGTTAGAAAACCCCCCACACCAACTATTACATTGACATCATTTTGGAAAGGAGCTGATACTCTTACACTGCTGGATCGATATTAACCAAACATAGCCTAGAACAACCGCAGGGAAACTGGCTTTAATATAAAAAAACGAATCGAAATCGGTCTATCCGTTTGTGAGCTACGATGCCACAGACAGACACATAAACACACAGACATCGACGTTAAACTTATAACACCCATCTTTTTGCGTCGGGGGTTAATAAAACAATAATTTAAATCTAGGAGTCATTTACCGAGATTCTTTTTACACGATCATTTTAAAGGTGACTACGTGATGCTTTTCTATCAGCAAAAAGTAAATAAGATTGATATTACGGGTTCAAGACTTCTTCAAAAATATTATCATTGTTATGTAAACCGAGTAATGTTGGCAAAAAACTAATAGAAACCTTTTTGTATATTGTCAGCTACTTAAATGGAACTTAAATTTAAATCGATAACTTTCCATTGTACTTTATCTAGGCTTAAAATGTCACCCGTAGACTTGATAATAATGTTTGCAATGACACAACGGGGTGACTCACGAGAGTTCGTCGAGTGCATCAGACAACCTTGAATCTCCACATCGCAACGAGCTAAATATGGAAACATTGGGGTCAAGAGGCATCGCTTTATAGCAAACCAGATGTTTATAATATAGAATATACTCGAACAGGATAATATTATTGCATGTACATACATAGAGTTACCAGACAGATAGGTAAATGTTGTGTGGTGACGGCGGTGAAAAATCGCGAATATCATCACCCCGTTTCATGCCGTGGGGGGCGTAGAAATCAACCCCACGGAATATCTACCAGAGGACGGGCAGCAGCTTCCTTCTGTGTTCTATGTCCATCTAACTGCGATATTCAACCCGTCTGCCAAGCGTGGCGTTGGCGTAGGAAAACAAGAAAATAAGGACAAGCCTCCCCTAGATGATTCTTGAGGAGACTTGTCCAGTACTGGTCTTCTTTCAGCTTTTAGCTGTAATGATGATGAGGTTACCATCCGTCCGATGATCCTGGACTAGACTTAGACGGCGTCCGGAGGTTGTCTTGTAGGGATTATTAGATATTTCCTCTACTCTTCTGAGGCAAAAAGTTTTTAATAACCCCTACAAAGGCAAGCGTTCACGTTTCTCCAAGAATATTTAGACCCAACGTGACAGGTGGGTCTAAATATGGAAACATTGGGATCAAGAGGCATCGCGTTATACCAAACCAAATAGATGATAATAATATAGAATATACTCGAACAGGATTGTAATATTATTGCATGTACATAGGGTTACCATCAAAATAATCAATTTTACCAAAATTTCTGGGGTTTCCAAAGCGTCTTCAATAATACCAGGTGTGTCATAGATTGTAGACATATCTTAAGGAGCTTAGTTTGCTTATGAAACCGAACCGCGTATAGCACATCAACATGCAAAATACACAATAAATGATTAACTTTACATATTACATACGAGGAAAGCGATCAGCTGACGTAGTTTATGTAGGGAACATAAAAATATTTTAAGTATATCACAAACTGGATTTCTTTTATTTGTTTAGTTTCATGGTAGATACACTCCATAGAACTTTCTAAGTTCATCATGCCATCAGCCTAATGAAGTCTACAGGTGGACAAAGGCCTACCCAAAAGATTTCCACAATGAAGATATGTGCATCATTTGGAGGTATACGGCATAACCACCACGCTTGGCAGACGGGTTAGTGATCGCGGTATGATAGCTGCTGCTCGTTATCTTGTAGGTATTCCCTCGGGAAGACATCTACGCCCCCCACGGGAAGAGATAGGGTTGCGATATTCTATGCCGACGGTCACACAGCAAGCTTCTTAAGTTACGTCCACTGATGTATGTTGCACTTTATATAGAGACCACAACCATTTGTGAAAGGTTTTAGTGTCACTATTCCAACCGTCCATGTTGCACCCACTCAATTGAAAGTTGGTGACTCTGCACTCGAAGTTGTAGAGAACTATATTTACCTAGGACAGACCATCCAACTAGGTAGGTCCAACTTCGAGAAGGAGGTCAATCGTAGAATCCAACTGGGCTGGGCAGCGTTCGGGAAGCTACGTAACATCTTCTCGTCTAAAATACCGCAGTGTCTCAAGTCGAAAGTCTTCGACCAGTGTGTGTTGCCAGTGATGACTTACGGAACAGAGACGTGGTCGCTCACTATGGGCCTTATAAGAAGGCTTAAGGTCACCCAAAGAGCAATGGAGAGGGCTATGCTCGGAGTTTCCCTGCGGGATCGTATCAGAAATGTCGAAATCCGCAGGCGAACCAAAGTCACCGACATAGCCCGAAGAATTGCAAAACTGAAGTGGCAGTGGGCGGGGCACATAGCTCGTAGAACCGATGGCCGCTGGGGCAGAAAGGTTCTTGAGTGGCGACCACGAACCAGAAGACGCAGCGTGGGTAGGCCCCCTACAAGATGGACCGATGATCTTGTGCGGGTTGCTGGAAACAACTGGATGCGAATAGCGCAAGGCCGGCAATTGTGGAGATCTTTGGGGGAGGCCTTTGTCCAGCAGTGGACGTCTTTCGGCTGATATGATGATCTGATATGATGACTTCATAGTGAAACAACGTAGTTACAAACATAAATATATAGGTTTTATTATTCATTTGCTGTTTATGACTTAATTTTATCGTTACATACAGTTTTTCCCTGTATATAAACTAATAATACAGTTCGAGTGTTACACACAGGGCTGTCAACTGAAAACCAGCGCTAGGTACCCCCACCTAGCTTATGCTGAGATGGTGACTCTTCGGCAGAGCATGCAGGAGAAATATAAGTAGCAATTTATTCTTGTTTAAAAACTTGAACATAAAAGATAGTTATATATTTTATGTTCAAGTTTGTATGTATTTTATCGTTTTAATTTTCACTCCTGTATGTCTTTGTTGAATAAATATGTTTTTCTTTCTGACATTCAATATGTACTACTGAATAACATTAGAGTGGAACATATTAAAAATTATGCTTTATCACGAGGTGCAGTTTGGCAAAAGGATGTTACTAAGACACTAATGTGGAACATCGTAGAAGACAATATATGAAATAAAATAAAAATATATAGTATAGTATAGTATCTGGCCCTAATTAAGCAGAGTTTTTATGGATGCTAGAGAACGGATAGAAATACGATGCCTTAACGAATAATTACTTTTTCCTAAGTTCATGTAACAAAGTACAAGTAGTAAACATATTCACATGGAATCACACACACAATCAGATGGAATCATTTCGAAAGAATTTACAACATCAGTTCACAAAGAACCAAGAGTTCGCGTCATACACGTAAAAAAAACATGAATTGATAACTTCCTTCCTTGAATTCGGTTAAAATATTACCATACTTATAGTCAGTGTACGTTAACAACTTACGTCCATATATTGTAAAATATAATTTAAATGCATTTTTGTAAAATTGAGTTAAATTTACCTAAGTTAATTTCGTAAATTAAATGGCAAAAGAGGCCAAACCATTACAATTTGTGCATTGGAACTGAAAAAAAAATTGTATCGATATTGAGCGACGATATCATTGGCACGAGACGTGATGGTGAGAGCCGGCGAAATATTACAAGCTGGTTCTAGGCAACAACGTACTCCAGTATTGTATCACCGGCAGCGTGGCCAAGATACATGGAGGACGATCTCGGAGATCAGGGGTAACTAATTATGCAGAGAGGATTGTTTAGACGTGATTAGGCCTTTGCGAAGCCAGTTGGGTAATTCGTGTGGACTAATACACGACAATGCACATCTACACCCGTTTAGAGGCGGAACACGCACTCTCGCCTTAATAAGACACTCAAGCAAATGACTACTCTTGTTGCGACGCAATAAAGTTCAATCTTGGTAAAGCGGTCGCTTTTAATTGCCTTAAAGTACGCGTACTTATAATTTTGTACGTGAGATTATTTTCCTTTGGCAGTCGCAAGATCGATCTATCCCTCTCTCCCTCGCTAAAACAATACGGATCGGACTGAGCCAGTCGGCTGCGTCAAAAATACCGGGTGACAAATGCTTGATAAAACTCAAATCAACGGCCTCTTGAGCTATCACGTATTAAAGGTCACGTAGGTATGTTCATCACGTCTTACAGGTCACAACATTTTATTATTTTGTTAAATTCGCGCACTTATGTTAAAATTATTTTATCTCTAACTTTGGTGATAAGGCGGGTCAACGATTCTTTTTCATCAATAATTATTGTAGCGTAACGTATATTCATGTTTAAAAACGTGAAGTCATGTTTCGAAATAATATCTCCAAAACAGTACGCCCACTTTAGCTTCTACTGCAAAAAAAATATTCTGATGTTTTATCTTTATGCTAATATATATAATAATCAACAAGCAATCCATATAACTCAATATTCTAAAATGAATCGCCCTATCCTATGCTGTCGCTATAATAGAATGGATGAACTGAGTCGCAGAATAATATAATAATAATAAAAGTTTATTTATTCAGGCACTAAGTCCCAATAAAAACAAAAATCGATTACAAAAGTATAAGGGTTCTGTTACTCAATTTTAGTATGGTACCTACTCTAAAAGGATAATTTAGAGAAGTATTCCCACCAAGCGTATCCAATAAAAATATTCGCACTGTGAATTGATGATACAAATTAAGTGCACTTCAAATAGCTGAACAAGTGATGGGTAGACTGCTTAATCAGCCGAAGAATTCCGTTGTTATCAAATCATAACAACTGTATTCTTCGAACAACTCAGATAGGATTGTTTTCAGTGCTTTATGGATTATTATTACATGCCACAGTTTACATTAATTTCTTTAAACATTTATAGCCACTTAAACATTCAAATAATATTAGCTGGGTCGATGTTGGTAGCCTGTAGCAGGAATGCTGTATGGGCAGCGTCTGTCTATTCTATTGTTTACGTTTCAGTCCTTGCCCAATCACAATAGCAATTTACACAGTTGAACTGCATATCGAAATGATAAGTGTTCATTAGTGAAAAGTTGAGTCCCATTCTGAGATAAATTCGGTGGTCCCTCAAAGTCGACTCTGCAACGTGTGATCAAATTCGAGACGACAGGTTCAGTAAACTACCTAATATTTTGATGTCAAAAGGAGCGCCAGATCAGCTGAAAACATCTCTCGCCGGGTAAGAGTTCTCAGCCTTTCGGAGATTTCATCAGGATTTTACGTTAGGACGTTAGGACACTCGTAAAAGATTCCAATTGATCCTAAAACCGAATATTAATGATCGTAGTCATGCTTTTGCTGACTAGGATTTGGAGTGTTTGGATCACCTCAATTAATGCTGTAAAATCATCTTTAATGGCGAGGCGAATTTTTGGATGAATAGCTATATTATATAGCAAAATGGTATGACGCCAACACGAGGTTCACCTGGCGGGAACACAACTCCGAATAAAATTATTGTTTGGATAAGATTTTGGGGAAGCGGTGTTAGGTCCTTATTATTAAAAAAAAACATTTTGAAGGCCATTGCCAATATACTTAATCGATTTCTTATTGCCTACATTAAATTTTATACAAGTAGATGGCATGTAGTTCTGCCAGGACAGCACTACGTGGCAAACGGCGGATGCCACAATAACCTAATGCATCAACGATTGGCAGGTATGGTTATCTTGTTCTTCCGCAGAGGTGATAATGCTACCAAGATGGTGCGATTTGAACCCACTAGACTTTTCTTGTGGGGTTACCTGAAGTTGTTGTGGTTCTGGGTTTGAGTAAGATCGCCAGGTTTCATCAGGGACGAAGGGAGGTCAGTAAAAGTACGTGATGCCCATGTGTGTTGAAGTACAACTACCACTTTCAATCAGGTAGGTGTGTTTGTTAGATGATCGAAATGTTCCATCAGTGCTATAATTATATCCGTGACTTGTGAAAATGACTAAAGGTAGTAAAGGTGTGTTAAAAGATAAACAAGACATTTACTAATCTGAAGATAAAGATAACAATACGATGGCTACATTCTGAGAAACTGTATATTAAGGAATTACGTAAAAAAAATTCAAAGTAATTCGTTAAATCCTATTGGAGCTCTTTTATCCCCTTTAATAGTTTCTTATCAACTTATTTTCCTTTATGTAGACTTGTATAGACAGTGGTTATCCGTCAGACAGAGTTGTTAAAACCACCCAGTTAGCCTCTCATATGGTTTCACGACTGTTGTTTCTGAGTAGAGTCAACCGACAGCTTAACGTACCCCCCGAAGCACCGAGACGCTCAGAATTTAAATACTGTTGTGGCCTCCCATCTAAAGGCTGACCGCATGCCTAGGAATTCAACCTTGCCGATTATTATCGGGGGTTGCTAAGCGCAACTGTCTGTTTTGCTTATATGTTGACCAACAGATTGGCTTGCTATGTCTATCCTGTGCGGTATGATGACTGATCTTCTTCTTAGGACATTATTCACACAAGGTCATCTGATCCCAATCTAAACAGAGCTTGCACTATGGAAACTAGATAACTGATATACTACATACATATACTACTTTTCTTTTTGTAAATACATATCTACTTATATAGATAATTACAACCAGACTCGGGCTACCAAATATCTGCCCTGGGTGGGAATCGAACGTCACAGGCCCGTCGAAATTATGGTGTACTACACAGGGTTTACCATACAAGGAGGCTTTCAACCAAATTTACAGAGCAACAGTTCTCAAGGGTAACTATGTAATGTCAATATAATCTGCGCAATTCAGTTTCCAGTAAGAGCAACATCCGTGATACGTTGCGTGAACCGAACAATACCGAAAAACATTGGCAGAAATAATAATAGCATGTTATTAACAATACAAATGGTATGTAATTTATATAACACTGGGTTGTCATCCGATGGAATATTTTGTGATGTATTTCAGGACTATGTAAGATAATGGTAATTCAGGCAGATTATGTACGTAGTTAACTGCTGTGTGTTGACGGCAAGGAATATCATCACCCCATCACATCGCATGGGGGGCGTAGAAATCGACCGAGGGAATACCTACCAGAGATCAGGCAGCATCGTTTTTCTGTGTACTATGACCATCAAACTGCGATCGCCAACCAGTCTGCCAAACGTGGCGATTATGGCATATCCCCCCAAGATGAGCTTTGGGGGAAGCTTTTGTCCAACAGTGGACTTTTTACAGCTGTTATGATGATGTATATAGTTTATCCAATTATTACACCCTGTACGGTTTTATGATTATAGCTACAGTAAGCTAGTAGATAATAATAATAATAATGTCCCCCTAGGCGAATTTCAGCCACATAAGCAGGTCTCAATGGAGACTTACGCGGACGCGGGACATACACGAGCAGTCCGATGGTGTCGGAAAGAGGTCAGGTACAGAGCCGACAGTTTTACGTGCTCTCCGAAGCCGTACCGTGCAATACTGCCAACTCCCAGACTTCGGGCTGATACGGAGAAATTTTCTTAACAGAAAGATTCCCAAATTCACTTTTTGGCCCGACCCGGGATTAGAACCCAGGACCTCATTATCTGCGCTGCGGTTGAACAGGCTACTATTAACCAACGCTCATCATTATATCATATATAATATTCATAACATTACCTACTATAGCTAGGACCGCGCGGAAATTATTACCGAGAAGAAAAATTTTTACGGAATATTTGCTATCGTATATATAACCCCAGGTAAACATCAATCTTCATTACAATTGCAGGAAGATGTCCTTAGTAATTGAGGCTAACAAAGAGGATAATATCGTAGGTAATCATAATAATAATAATATTATCCTGGGACATTATTTACACACGGCCATCTGATCCCAAACTAAGCATAGCTTGTACCATGGAAACCAGGTAACTGATGTACTACATATACTACTTTTCTTTTGTAAATACATACTTATAGATAATTACACCCAGACTCAGGGCAAACAGACATGTTCATGCAGGCCCGTCTGAATATTAGTTTGTGTGTGTGGTTATTTGCGTGGTAGACATGAATGTATCAGGTAGAGACGGAGTAATATATAGTATTGTAATTATTTTGGACAATTACATGGTCTTTTCAATAGGAATTTCCTCTTAGGCGAAGCTAGAAAGAATATTATTTATAGTAAACTTGTTGATCCGAGAAAACGACTCAAATACTTTCCTTGAGGAAAAAATTGCAAAGTTACCTCTATAAAATACGTAACAATATCATTCAATATAAACTGCTAATTATTATGTAGTGTATATTATTATTAGTTAAATTAACAAATTAGATATGTCATATACACAGGCGAGAAAATCTTTGCTGGAATAGATCTATGATCCATATACATACTATGAATATATAAACATATGTATTCATATACGAATGCCTCTCTGTAAGTAAGCAGAGAGGCAGTTCATATAGTAACAGATAATCATAAATGTAGAAAATGTTTTTTTGTGTTTTTGAAGTTATACTTCTTTTGGCGCGATGGAGAAAAATGATGAGAGTGAATTTAAGTTTGTAAAAATAACAGCATGAAGTTAGTTCTAGGTGGTATGAAAATGTATGAGAGTGAATTTTTACGATGCGCGCGCATCGTGCGCGCGCATCACTAACGCGCGCCCGTAACTATGTTCAAGTTGTATATTAAGAAGTATAACTTCTAACGCGTGTACATAAGTACACACAAGTTTTTTTTCTCAGATATTTCAAGAGATGTTGTAGCGCGAATTGAATGTACAGACGCCAGCACACCCAACTACCCCAATCTGTCAAATTTCTTTTATAGATTTTCAACTTTATCACAAAAGCATAAGGTTCACTTTCAATTTGAGAAATTTGACAGATTGGGGTAGTTTGATGTGCTGGCGTCTGTACAAAATTTTCCACAAACTGCTTGAATAGTAAAAGTGTATATATTATGAAAAAAAAAACTGTCGTGAAGTTTATACTTTGACCGCAAGATAATAACCTGCGGTCAAAATATATATTTTTGTACAATACCACCCTGTTTATTGCTAGTTTTGATAGTTTTGCTTTAAGTTCATTTTGTGACCCGTACTTATTTTCTTTTAAATTGACGCTCCCCTTGAGGGCGGAAACAGTATTTTACGTTACGAACCACTAAAATATAATACATTAACACTGTAACTACTAGGTGTATCATCTAAATAACATTTACTGTCTGTACTAATTCGAACTACTAACTCTATTTTCGCTAAAAAAGTCGTGTTGCAGCCCTAATATTTTTCATTTCCATGGAGTGTCTATGTCCAACCTCCATATTCTTATTTAATAATGAGCTACGCCGCGGCGTAGCATTACGCACTACTACATACCTTTATGATTTTATTCATCA
Source organism: Pseudoips prasinana (assembly GCA_951640165.1). Classification (NCBI taxonomy): domain Eukaryota; kingdom Metazoa; phylum Arthropoda; class Insecta; order Lepidoptera; family Nolidae; genus Pseudoips; species Pseudoips prasinana. The sequence goes on from OX621245.1 coordinate 21,157,189, forward strand.
CCTGATGATTATCTACGGCACGGTATTGTATTGGCGTATTATTATTCTATACCTATATATGACCCTTTGTAAAATCTGATTATAACTTGAAGTACATTGCAGCAAAGCAGTGTCAACGTCCCTGGTAAAATGTAAACTGACTATTTGTTGTTTTGCTTATTAGTTTCTTGAACTGCCTGAAATCATGGTAGTTTTCACTTTATGAGTATTATTTAAAATAACAACAACGATGAAATATTGATTTTAACACGTAGATAATGTTTATTTATTAATCTTTTTATTAAAAAGAGTTACCAAAAGTGTGATATAATGTTTCTCATAAAAAATACCTAAATAACATTTATTAAATAAATGTAAATAACCTAAATAACAAATAAACAATAAATGAAAACCTAAATAACAATGAATAACATTTCAAATTGATTCTCACTAATCATTAATGTATGTTCATGAAAACATTAATCACAATTCATTATACGTCCGTAACCCATTCGGTTTGCGTCATAAATTATACAAGCCTTCGACTACCTTGTCATTTCGATCCAATTTGATGGTCACAGTGACTCGACATTATGATGGCTCCGCCCTACGTTTCTATGGTACCCATGGACATAACAATTTTTATTCATATTCATACAACAGTTGTTATAAATCAGTGCTCCTCTGAACATTGATAGATACGTGTCCACTTACATGAAAGTGAAGATTTTGGTCTAGGAATAATATTATTGACAGTCTCGTGTAGGTTTTATATTTGTGTAGTATAAGATTGCAGTTCGATAGTGTATATCTGTTCAGATTTACAGATATTAAAATAGCTAAATAAATTTCTAAATTGTGGAAAGTGTCTTAGAAAATTATTCAAACTGGGCCAATGTATGGACAAATCTATTGTCGAAAAAATACAGAACGCAAAGTGAGTGATGGTCGTTAGAGATGGTCGTTAGTTTTTAAACGCGGCTTCTTATGTTTATTTTGCAAATATTTGTCTGCAAATTATTTCTTTTAGCTTTTAAAAAAAAATAACATTTTTTAATTTGTAGTTCGTATAATCAGACTAAAAATCAGCCTACTATTTATGTTTAACTTTTGCCGTAAATAAAAATCTTTTATTTTGATAGAGATAACATAAAGCTTTAAGAATTTTTTTGGTAATATATAATATTTTTCAAGCTTTCTAATTTATATATTATAATGCGAAAAATATCGCATTCCAAAGTAAGCTCAAATTGAAGCTATTGTAAACAGTCTATTAATATTCTTTTGATTCTTAGTTAGTGTATGATGTCTTAAAGATAGATTGGTATTTTCACAGTCATAAGAGGACCCTGCGAAAATGTATGATAAAATGATTACCCTTTTCTGCCTTAGGTCGAATTGAACCCAAACACGTCCATTGTTATCCAGCGGTTTTTAATTTGATTTAATTATGAAGTCCCTAGTGTGTGCTGTCGGTTTGTGTCTTTTTATAAATGTAATTGGGTAAGTTAAAATTGTTCAAATGTTATGGTGGTGGTAATAAGTAACAAATCATAGAGGTAATTTTTTTTACTTTAAGCCTCTGAAATGATTTATCAGAGAAAAGTTGTCTACCGAATTCAACTGGACCGATAGCTTAACGTGCCTTCCGAAGCACGGAAAGGTTCCGTGATTAAACCACTTCGGTAGTCATCCATCTTTAGACCAACCGCATGCTTTGGTTGTTATTTATGTAATTTTAATACACAAAGTACGTTTTGCATTAAATTTATTTTATTTTTAATAAACTACAATAAATTATTTATCTATAACATGTATGTATTTAGAAATATATAACTATGTTTATCAGCTATCTGGTTGCCATAATACTGGCTTTGCCTAGTTAAAATCCCAAGATAAAATATTTACATGTAGTAGAAACGTAGATCAGATATTGCGGTAGGTCGAAAATCTATACAAATAAATAAATATGGAGTGTCTGTTTGTAATTTGTAATATTGAAATAACCGGGTTTTACTACATTAATATGAATATATATATACGGTACATACACCAAAATAATTTTTTTTACAATTTTTGTCTGTCTGTCTGTCTGTTTGTTCCGGCTAATCTCTGAAATGGCTGGACCAATTTTGACGGGACTTTTATTGGCAGGTAGCTGATGTAATAAGGAGTAACTTAGGCTACTTTTATTTTAGAAAAAGTGTTTTATTTTACAAAAAAAACTAATTAACACGCGGACGAAGTCGCGGGCACAGCTATTTATAAATAAATGCTGTGCGGCTGAGGGCCAAGAATATCACCACCCCTTCTCATCCCGTGGGAGGTGCAGAAGTCGTCCCGAGGGAATATCTCACAGAGAACTAGCAGCAGCGTAGTTCTGTGTTCTATGACCTTCATACTGAGATCGCAAACCCGTCTACCAAGCGTGGCGAGTATGGCACACATAGGTATGGTATAAATAAAGAATGGACACAATCTTCTGTGGAAATCTTTTGAGGAGGCCTTTGTCCAACAGTGGACGAAATTCGGCTGTCATGATAATGATGATGATTATGTGTATAAATAGGGTTTTAGTGTATGTTAAACAATATAAGTCTGAGATGAGACTTCAAAATAGACTAGATAGTCTATTTACTTACATACACAATTTGCTTTGCAGAAAATATATACTATATAAGTGCACCATATATGGATGCATGTGTTTTACATCAGTGCCTCTACTTACTCGATCACACGTACAGTTCCGTCCCATACATTGATCACCAGCGCCTCTTGCGGAAACTATTAAGAACTAAAACTCTGGTGCTCAAAGTTTAGATATGGACGTTAGTTTTTTTACGCGGCTTTTGATGTTTATTTTGCAAATATTAAGTAGTCTACTTATTATTTTTTTTAGCTTTTTAAAATATACGCTTTGTTTGTATTTCTAAGTAATGTCTCATTCAATTTGTAGTTAGTATATAAACAAACTATAAATCAGCCTACTATTAAAAATATCGCAGTTCAAAGTAAGTTTAAATTGAAGCTATTGTTAATAGAACATTAGTATTCTTTTGATTCTTAGTGCGTGTATGATGTCTTAAAGATAGATTTGTATTTTATGCAGTCGTAACATAACCCTAGAGAAGGCCCTAGGAAAATGTATGATAAAATGATTACCTTTTTCTGCCTTAGGTCGAATTGAACCCAAATACGTCCATTGTTATCCAGAGGTTATTAATTTGATTTAGTTATGAAGTCCCTAGTGTGTGCTGTCGGTTTGTGTCTTTTTATAAATGTAATTGGGTAAGTTAAAATTGTTCAAATGTTATGGTGGTGGTAATAAGTAACAAATCATAGAGGTAATTTTTTTACTTTAAGCCTCTGAAATGATTTATCAGAGAACAGTTGTCTACCGAATCAACTGGACCGATACCTTAACGTACCTTCCGAAGCACGGAAAGGTTCCGTGATTAAACCACTTCGGTAGTCATCCATCTTTAGACCAACCGCATGCTTTGGTTGTTATTTATGTAATTTTAATACACAAAGTACGTTTTGCATTAAATTTATTTTATTTTTAATAAACTACAATAAATTATTTATCTATAACATGTATGTATATAGAAATATATAACTATGTTTATCAGCTATCTGGTTGCCATAATACTGGCTTTGCCTAGTGAAAATCCCAAGATAAAATATTTACATGTAGTAGAAACGTAGATCAGATATTGCGGTAGGTCGAAAATCTATACAAATAAATAAAATTGGAGTGTCTGTTTGTAATTTGTAATATTGAAATAACCGGGTTTTACTACATTAATATGAATATATATACGGTACATACACCAAAATATTTTTTTTTACAATTTTTGTCTGTCTGTCTGTCTGTTTGTTCCGGCTAATCTCTGAAATGGCTGGACCAATTTTGACGGGACTTTTATTGGCAGGTAGCTGATGTAATAAGGAGTAACTTAGGCTACTTTTATTTTAGAAAAAGTGTTTTATTTTACAAAAAAAACTAATTAACACGCGGACGAAGTCGCGGGCACAGCTATTTATAAATAAATGCTGTGCGGCTGAGGGCCAAGAATATCACCACCCCTTCTCATCCCGTGGGAGGTGCAGAAGTCGTCCCGAGGGAATATCTCTCACAGAACTAACAGCAGCGTAGTTCTGTGTTCTATGACCTTCATACTGAGATCGCAAACCCGTCTACCAAACGTGGCGAGTATGGCACACATAGGTATGGTATAAATAAAGAATGGAAACAATCTTCTGTGGAAATCTCTTGAGGAGGCCTTTGTCCAACAGTGGACGTAATTCGGCTGTCATGATGACGATGATGATTATGTGTATAAATAGGGTTTTAGGGTATGTTAAACAATAGAAGTCTGAGATCAGACTTCAAAATAGACTAGATAGTCTATTTACTTACATACACAATTTGCTTTGCAGAAAATATATACTATATAAGTGAAAATATATACCATATATGGATGCATGTGTTTTACATCAGGCCAAAGAGACTTGCTGCAGTGCAGCGCTGGTATTCTAGCTGGCACCATTAATAAGTGTAATGAATTAGTTTTCACCGTCCAATTTTGAAAATAATTTTATTTTCTTTTATGTGTCTTGTTATCTAACAGCGAGCGAGCAACTTATAAACACGAATAGACAAAAATGGATTACTTAAAGTTTATTAGTAATTCCTCATGTTTAAGATGCTAAGAAAACCTCATGTTATTACCGGTTCAAATTGTCAAAAAAGATGAAAATCTGGGTAAAATAAAACTAAGTCGTTTATGGGCATAATCAATTAATCGGCAAAATATGAAATTTAAGATAAGGCTAAAAAAAAACCAATAGGCATTTTCTGCAATAGGCAGTAATGTATTTGATTGTATATAATATGTAAGTACTTATATATTTGTATTTATGTTACTGCGATTTCTCAGTTTTTTTGCGAACTTATTTTGAAAATTCTCTTTTATCCGATAGTGAATGCTTTCGGAGTATTCCTATGTGCATTTAAGCGTGTTCTAAGTTGTAAGTAAGTGTAAATCAGTAATTATTCCGAATTATATAATTCTGTGTGCGTATAGTTCGAAATGCTGTTTTAAACCATTTAAGAGGCGAGGCATAGTATACCTACTATACTACTAGGCCCACTTTTAATTTGTAAGTCAACACCATTGGTGCGCATTAAGCATATTATATTTAACATGAAACAGCTCAGTAAAAAAATATTTAATCACATAAACATACTTGCACGAGGTTATTATAAGAATAGTAATGATAGACATTATCACAAAATGTTTTATAATGACAAATACCGTTGCATGTCACAATTAAAAATATATAATGAAATGTCACCGTTTGCGTTATGGACACACATTTTATTAAATGTCGACAACAATTAGTCAACAGTCGTATATAAATAAATTTAAACTACTTCATAATAATGTTCATTTGTTAACTTTTGTTACTAACAAAGCTATTGTAAAATAAAATTACTTACAATAATAAACTAACTGTTAAAAGCTTCGACTAATTGACAAAGGACAGATTTTCATAATAAGTAACAAAAGAGCTTTCTAATCCACCGTCAATAAAACAGCGTATTGTATCGATTTGTCGATTATTCCCATCATGATGCCAAAACAATAAACTTAGCGTTCGTTGAGTTACCTCGTCGAATGTTGTTTTTGTCATAAATTGAAATGACGCGGCAGGACTGTTTTAGAAACCCTATCTATAGAAGCCTCTAAACATTAATATGAAGTTTATTTATCACGTAGGCTTTTCTTATAGTTTATTCATTTTCTGGGCGGTTAATTTCGGGTTTTGGAGTGCGTATCAATTGTGCGACCTAGTTCATCTAATATGCTATAAAACTGCATAGTCTAGTACAGCATATAATTAATTAAGTTAATCGATGAAGAGAAATAATCGGATGCGGGGCAGTAGGTAAGCGCCGCGCGACTGCATACAGAATTAACAGATTAAGCTTGTATCAAAGGGTCGTTCGTGTCAAATGGGTTTTAGTCTTATAAAGTAAATAGATGTATAATTTTTATAAAATCCTTTCCTATAAAGAGATTTAGGTATGTATAGAGAATTATCTTGCAGACTTCATAGACCTAACATTTATAGAATTAAATAAATTAATGAATTTATAGATTTTATGATGATCTATTCCGAAAAATTAGTGACTAAGACCGTTCTCGTAACGAGAATAAATTCTGCATAGATAACTCTAAATATCTTCATACTTTACACTGCGGAACATACCTACTAAGCGTACTTAATGCAAGATGCAGCTTTTTATAAAATTAGGAATTGATGTTTATGTATTTTAGTCTTCTGACATTTGATGACAAAGGTTTTCAGGCCATTGGATACAAAAGTTATCTAGCCGTTAATGAGAATATTTGCATTAATATACCGCTAATATCTTTACTGCGTCGACTTTAAGCTAGGTAAATATTATTATTCACAACATAAACAAAATTTCTTGTTGCAACATTACGAATTTCAAGCTCCGTAAAATGGCAAAAATTTACATTTTAGGCACATCTTATTTGAACTATCTATTTATGTATAGTATTGTACTAACAGCGACTTACAACCAACCCTTTTTTGGTCAGTGTGTAAAAAAGATATAATGCCATAATTTTGTCGGCAGCAACGCAGCAGCTCGTTCTAAAGGCAGTAAGATGCCTACCCAGCCGATCAAGCTGTACTACCTGCCTCCATCACCACCATGTCGGGCAGTCATGTTGACTGCGAGGGTTTTGGGCATAGAGCTCGACCTGGTACTCACAAATATCATGGAGGGGGCGCATATGACTCCAGAGTTTCTGAAAGTGAGTATTTTTAAGAACAAATCTATTCATATTGAACGTTACTTTTTTTATTTAATTTATAAGCCTGCCTCCTTGGTAATATAATATAATGTCAGAACTATTCTCAATAGCTGTCTGAAGCCAGGAAGTTGAAGCAAGTAAAGCCACGAAGTTCTACGCCATTTATAGCCCCAGTTGTATTGGGTGCAGTGACGACGACGGGAAGTAACGGAAAAGATTGTGAAACTGTGTTTGGTACACACGCTTGCGCATCCTGATACGACACTGCCTGCGGAGAGACGTGGCGTCTCTATATATCCTATGCCGCATTTATCACGGGGAGTGTTCAGAGGAATTGTTCTGCTTATACCTGCCGCCACATTCCGCCACAGACCCTCTCGCCAAAAGTGGAAATTTCATCCTTAATGATGAGAGTTGGAAAATCTGGCTCAAACTTGCTTAAGTATGATAAGTGAATGGGGTAAAAGAAATCGCCTTACATTTGCCCCTCATAAAACCTACCAACTCCTTCTTAAAGGTGAACTAAAATCCCCCCCGGGCGTAAAACTTAATAATGTTACTGTAAAACGCAAAATATCAACCTGTTATTTGGGTTTAGTTTTAGAAAAGAATTTCTCGTTTATAGAACATATTAAATCAGTTGGGGAAAAAGCTAAGCGAAACATTTTTGCACTTCCAAGGATATCGACGGCAACCTAGGGCCTCTCTTTTAATACTCTTAAAATCATTTACGGGGCAACCTATCTTGGGTGTATATGCTACGGCTCGCCTGTGTGGGCTGATAGGGCTACCATCGGAGCTGCTCGCCGTAAATTACTACAAAGCCAGAGGTTGGCGTTGATATTTCTGTGTAAAGCCTATAGAACAGTGAGCACAGAGGCCCTACCTGTCCTAGCGGGTGTACTACCGGTTGATCTTGAAGTTCAAAGACGAGCAGCAATGTATTATTCTACGCGCGATAATTTAGAAAATGATTTCTTATCATTACGCGACCGTGCGAAAATAACCAGGCTATTTATGCCAATAGCTGACTTAAATAACGAACTAAGTACTAAATGAATGGCAATGTAGATGGAATACGTCAACCAAGGGTCGCCATCTGCACCAGTTCTTTCCGGACGTACGCGAACGGTTAAATAAAACTTGGCTAATCATAGACCATTGTGTTGCACAATTTCTTACCGGACACGGCAATTTTAAAAGTAAATTGTATAGTTTCAAATTAGTATCTTCACCAATCCGTCTGTGCTCAACATCCAGTAACGAATATGAACAAACTGCTCACCACATCCTGTGGGAGTGTGATCTCTGGCAAAATCAGCGTGATATTATGTTAAACAGCTTGCAACTTTTTTTTTTTTTTGTTTTTTTTTTTTTTTTTTTTTTTTATTATTCACGTAGACTTTAAAAATGCGCTTGTAAATAGTCAGAACATGTTTGTAGTAATATAGTTGTATACATTAGATATTATTTCTAGTAACATAGATATTTAGGTACATCTTGTATGAAAACATTTATAAAATTTATTTTATTACAGAAATGATATTTAGCTAGCTCGTATCAAGTTATTGTCAAGAGATTATGTTTAATTATCTAGTTTAAGTCTAATATTTTTACTACATATTGTCAATGGTTCTGTCTATATTAAAGGTATTATTATTATGACGGACCTTGTGTTAATAACGACGGTCGCGCTTTAATGCTACCACCGGATCCAATGCGCCCCAACTGAGAAGACCCAGCGAAACAAACTCAGTGGGTTAACTAATATCTGTAGTAGTTTATTATACGGATCTTGTAGCAAAAAGGAACAACTTCCGTGCGTTTAAGCGTTTTTGCCATACCTACTATTGGAATCAAATATAACAGCTCACTTAGGACCCTTAAATTGATCCTCGGTGCTTTTGCAGCTGGCTTCTCTAGTTGCAAATCTCTCATTTTATGAGGCTATAGCCTCTTTACATCATTCTGTCTCCCGCTTTGCTCTGGAGGGAAGTGGAACTATTCATTTTCTAACTCCTCCTTTTTTCTGTTTCTGATTAAATTCGTTGCGGGATCCAAGACAGTTAAAGCGATTCCCCGGGACATGCCTGAGCCATGTTGATCCTGGCTTACAGGAGTTGCAGTGGTGGGTAAGAGGGAGGGACTAGTCCCGAATAAAAAAAAAATAATGATATGTGATCCTTAATGAATGATCATCTACCACCGATTCACAAGAAACTTTTTGCCGCGCACTACCGCTCTGTGGAATCAATTAGCTGCAGAGGTATTTCTGAACCGGTATGACATGGCAACCTTCAAGAAGCGAGCCTATTCTTTTGTTAAAGGCCGGCAACGCACTTGCAGCTCCTCTGGTATTGCGAGTGTCCATGGGCAGCGGTGATCAGGTGACACACTTACTTTTCACATTTCACCATTCACAAACTTTTCGGATTTCCTATTGGGATAGTGACAAGCTATAGGTGAAATGGAAAAGGCCTGGCATTTAGCAAATACTTTAAGCATCAGAAAAATATTGCTACTAAAATAGATTTAATAGCACCAAAACATTAAGCCGTTGCGTGTCAACTCCACATTTCTGATTATATTTTGTGGTCTGACATCTTTACATTATAGCTTTTCCAAAGAAAAAGACGAACTTCAAAAGTATTTGTGGTGAACATAAACTTGCAACAGAAAATATATATCTAGACCATTGTTAACTAGAAAATATAAATAAAATGTAATGTAATGTACGATTAGATTTCAATGTCGTTTAATGTAACTGCACTGTAAAATAATGTGCAGTCTATCTGCAAAGAAGATTTCTATACCAGGCCAGCCTTACTTGCTTCCTATTTCACTAGCCTTCAATTTTTCTTCAGTCTATATATATCTCTTCCTCAAGCACAAATGTATACGATCATAGACGTTGCGTCTCGTTTCCACGAATAATAGAAAAAATGTAGGAAGTTAAGTTAAAATAATCTAAATAGCAATTTAGTAGTAACATTTTAATTAAAGAATACAGGAAAGTTAGTTAGTTGGGCCGTAGGTTAATCACCCGATTTAGGATACACTCTGATAGTTTAAAAATACCATTCCCCTGGTAGTCGTGACGTGATGTCTGGCAGTCTGGTTTAATTGACCACTGAAAATTCACGGAAACCGACGAAGTTTTAAAAGCGTAGTATTAATTAGGCGTAGGATTGAGTTTCATTGCTCTAGAATAATTTTAAGGCGTTACATTTACATTTGCCTTGGTATAGACCTCTTCTTGGCTGTTTGTACTTATCCATTACAATTAAAATGTATTTTGTTTTAGATGAATCCACAGCACACGATACCTACGATGGATGACAGTGGTTTTATTCTATTTGAAAGGTATTAGACTTATTTTATTGGATGAAATTATGTCAATCCTACACCAAATATTAGTGTTAAAATACAGCCCATTTTTATGGAATTAAAGAAAAAAAAACGACTTGACGATAACCACAAATAGGCTCTAAGATTTACACTTATGAATTGAAGTAAAAGAAAGTTGACCCAGTCTAAAGACGTCGACGACTAAGAGCCAACTTCACCGTTAAAATTCTAAATCTAAATAAACTCGGTTTCGCTTCCTGTAACTGAGTTTAGCGTCCATTGATCGCGTTTAATTTTAACGGTGAAATCGGCTCTAAGACTTGTCGTCGACCCAGCGACGACGAGCTTATACTACATATTGAAAAGTTAGAAGAAAGACTTTGCCTCCTTGTGTGAAGCACACAGTGTGTGATCTAGTTATGTTCGGATGAATTGTTTGATTTGATGCACAGACCACTTTCTATCCTCGCACTTCTCGCCATCAAACGGATGTTAATTCTCATTTATAGATACTTATTCCTAAACTTCTTCCCACGTACGCAGAGGCTGTGCAATAGGCTCCTCGCTTTCTTCATAATATTTAAACGGTCGATTTACGTAACAATCTTTAGAGATTACCATGTTTCATGTTGTTCCAGCCGGGCAATCATGTGCTACCTAGTGAATGCTTATGGTCGTGATGATTCACTGTACCCTAAGAATCCTCGGCAGCGCGCAATCGTTGATTCAAGGCTCAACTTCGATTTAGGCACTTTGTTCCAGAGATATGCAGACTTATACGTAAGTATGAATAAATACTGGAATTATTCGTCTAATTCCCCCCCAAAATTATTATAAAAGGTGTTTCTTAAGACGCAGAAAATCTACATCTGAAAAATTGTGCAATACTTAAGTGAATATTCGAAAATCATATATTAAGTCTGATAATACCCACACATGGTATATATTCCATCATTTTGTGTTGAGATGTTTCTTTTAGTGTTTAATGGTTTCTTTATAAACTATAGAGAAATCCTGCAAAATACAAAATAAACATAATCATATTTATTTAAGTTACATTTCTTGTAAAGCGTAGGGCTATGTGTAGACATTCTAGAGCATGGATTTTACAATATTTTATTAAAAATAAAAAGTCAATTAGGACTTAACTCTAGGATGACTTAAGTTCACATAATGTTCGCAAATAGAGCGAAACTATTTTAACGTTCAGTTTCTCATGTATTAAATAGTTATAGTTTAGTTACGTTTTAGGGTATCACAACCGTTTGTAGTACATACATATACTCACGCCTGTTTCCCAGAGGGGTAGGCAGAGACAACGGATTTGTTTGTAGTGACTGCGAGTTAAAGACAATAAAGCTAATGAACTTTCCTTGTGCTATGAGGTTAATCTTATAGCAATAATTATAATTATTACACATATGAAAATAAATAAACATCCTTATTACAATGCAACCTCGGAGTCCGAACCTTAGCGCTAAAGAATTCATGGCTACAAATCCCACAGCGATCTTTGATCAAATATGAAATTTGAGTTTGAAGTCACTTTAATCACCCGGTAGGTTACCAGTCCACATCAGATAGGATGGGAGACCCCAATGGAAATGGGAAAAGATAAGGCTGTAGGAAATCCTTATTCAAATAATTATTTGGTTCTCTATTTATACTCATATTGGAACATAATTATATTCTTAAGTAATATTTGCTGGAAGGGATCGTAGAAAATTTTCTGAACAAATCGGAGATGTTCTCAAGACAGGCCATGTCAGAAGTACCCAAAACCGGCAAACATGTTAGAAGATTGTATTCTTCTCACATGCTCGCCGGTTTTGGGTACTTCTGACCTGACAGTAAACGAGGCAAAAATCATGCCAAATGGAAACCCGTTGTCTCTGCCTACCCTGAGAAACAGGCGTGAGTATAGAATCACCAGCTAATACAGACATAGCTACTCGTATGTATTAGCTGGTGCGCTCATTTACGTCGTATTAATGGAATTGTGTCTTCGAGGAGTCTACATGATAGATGAAATACATACACTGAAATACTACATAAAAGATCTTAATAACAAGTAAAACTTGGCACACGCACATCTATTTTTATTAGTGATCTTATTTGCAGATACCACTTACATTGCCGCAGATTTATGTTAAGGCGATAACTTTAAATAGACAGATTTGAAAAATGTACCTATCTAAACTATTGTTCTCATCTTCATGAAGATGATCAAAAGCGATAAAATTATGAGCTTTTATTTTTTTCAAATAAATGTATTTTTAAGCTTTAATATTCTCATAAAAAACATTTTATATCTGAAATAAATGAGGCGATAGAATTAATTATCCGACCAAAAGTCACCATTTCAGCTGAAAAATGTCCACAGTTGGACAAACGCCCAGAGATCTCCACAATAGCCGGGCTTGCGCTACCTACATTCAGCGATTTCCATCGATCCTCATAAGATCGACGGCCTACCTTATTAGGCGCCTGCCCAAGCTGCGTATAACGTTTTGTGTTAACCATATTGCTCCACGGTCGTCGATTCTACGAGCCATGTACCCCGCCCACTGCCACTTCAGCTTAGAAATTCTTCAGCTTATATCGGTTAGTTGGTTCGCAGGCAAACTCCGAGCACTCCAACTTTTAGGCTTCTTAATCATAGCGACTAAAAGTATGGAATCAAAATACATAACTTTTTACTACTCAATTCGCTTATAATTAGTTTGGGATACGGATAAACCAACAAGCCCAAAAATAGTATATATGAGCAGGACAACGGTGCCGTTTTGATTGCCAGTTTCAGGCTGCTACTGCCAATTATGTTGCAACAAAACTGCTATCAAAAGTTTTCTCGACTTGTGAATAGCCTGGTGTAGCCCACAAGGTTACACGAATGGGAGTTAGGTGAAGCAATAAAATCAGTCTCCTTTGTAAGGAAGTTTTTTAATTTCAGCTCCCAATGCTGTTCCGCGGTGAAGAATATATAGAAGCAAAAGCGCAGAGATTGAACGAGACTTTAGGATGGCTGAACACGTTTTTGGAAGGAAAAGCCTTCGTCGCCGGAGACAATCTCACTATTGCTGACATTACTATTGTTGTTACTATCACAAATATAAATGTAAGTATTGACAAGAATGTGGATGAACAAAGTTTTTCCTTTTCTATCATGACAACGTTCATATTTTATCGCCGTGACATAGGAACATCATTCAATCATCTGGCGTTTACAAAGTATTCGAAAAGGCTTTTGATTAATTGTTTTATTTTCTGCTATAAACCAGATTTTATATCTACCTGACCTCTTTCCGATCGTGTCCCTAGGCGCCCCATCGGATCTTGAGAGTGATGGAATATAAAGTGCTCTTGAGTTTGCGCACACACTTGTGCACTATAGTATGTCCCGCGCACATGACTAATAAATATCTTTTGAGACTGCCCGCCGTTGCCGAAAGGCAGCCAAAAATAATAATTTTAAAGGCAAATGCGCTTGTTGAAAAGATGTGTGAAAATAAATATGAAGTAAGTATAATTCATTCTCTGTGTTCCCAGGCATTTGGATTCGACTTCAGTACCCATGAAAATGTTTCGAAATGGTTTGAAAGAACTAAGAAAGCGCTGGAGCCGTACGGCTACGACGACATTGAAGTTGTTGGTTCACAAATGTTGGCTTCTTTCTTAAAGAAAGATCAGTAGTTTTATGTGTTATTTAGTTTTGCCACGGATACACAGGTTTAGTAATAAATGTCTGGAAGATTAAATCATGTATATGCTAATATTTGTTTCATTTGTAGATAGTTATTTCATTAGTAGAGGTAGGGCATAGCGTTCATTCGCTCAAAGAGCAGCCCGACTGGGGAAGTATCTCCACCTTACAGAAGACACTCCTTAATAATAACATTAATAATTTTAATGTTGTGTTTCCGAGTGTGAGTAAGGTCGCCAGAGCTCATTGGGATGGGGGGAAGGGTCAGCAACACTTGTTTGCTGACTTTTAAAGGCCGGCAACGCACCCGCGACACCCTCTGGTGTTGCGAGAGTCCATGGGCGGCGGTAATCACTTACCATCAGGTGACCCACATGCTCGTTTGTCGCCCTCTGATATAAAAAAATAAATAAATATATATAATTCAATTCCTATACATAAATATATATGAAAACAGCCGAAGCGTGACGTTTTACACTCGGGCTAACGGTGCTCAGGACCCCAGACTGTCCCTAGGATCGTTGACGTTTGGAGGAAGGGAACTCCAATCGTCCTGTATAAGGGGTCCCGGGAAGAGGTAACCTACTGTAGCTCAGGTTGCCCAAACGCGCGTGTGCGTGCTGGGGAGGAGGGGAGGCATTCGTGCCCCCACCCCTTCCCGGGTGAGAGTCTCGCGGAGGCTGCAGTGTACAGCGGGGGTACTGGCGAGATCGTTCACGAGTACCCAGAGCCCCCTTTATAAGAACTGTGAGGCTGACTTCCTTGGTGGTTTTAGTGGGTCGGCCCTACATGACATGCGATTTGAACATTTCCACCACGTTAATAAAAGACCTAGCCATGCCAGGCTTTAGAGTAAGCAAAATTAATAAATCATTTTTAGGAAATTGTATTAGGTTTTATAACAAGCATCCTACTCAAATTACTGATCTGCCTGACACAAGTTTTAAGACACATATTAAACGCGTACTTATGGCTAGGGGTTATCACACCACTAAAGAGTACATGGATGACAAAGACGCCTGGCTGTCACTGTCTACCTGCACATTGCTCGCTGGAGATCTTGTAGCCATATAGACATGACTGATCTGCTGAGTTACGTGAACTATCTGTAATATGATTGCTATCATATACTTAATTTAAAAATATTCATTGTCTCAAAATGAATAATGTTATTGTTTCGACGGTTTTTTTTTGTATACCTAAATATAATCTAAAATAATAAGCATTCAGACAACCGATCGAGCATATATTATTGTGTTTGCCTACTAAATAATTACTCTAAGTGGACCAAATCCCGTGTTCATGCCCGCTTGAGTATCTATGTTTCGCCGGACCGTCTCAACTGAGTCGTGTTGAAACCGGTAATAGATGAACCCACTGAGTTTGTTTCACTGGGTCTTCTCAGTTGGGGCACGTTGGATCTGGTGGTAGCATTAAAGCGCGACCGTCGTTATTAACACAAGGTCCGCCATAATAATAAATAATTCAGACAATATGTGGTATAATATAGCTAAAAATGTAAATTTTAATAATTAAACTTAAACATAATCTCTTTGACAATAACTTAATACAACCTAGCTAAATATAATTGCTATTATAAAATAAATTTTATAAATGTTTTCATACAATCCGTGTACCCAAATATCTATGTAAGGTAAACGCACCAGTAATGGACGAGGAACCAGTAATGGACAAAAAATAAAGAAATAATCTAGAATAAGGCCATGAACCAGTTTTTTTATACTGGCAACACTGTAACATATACTGTAGACATCGAGCTGTCAAAGTTTAACGTTTTATTCAATTCGGTCTGTTAGATGAACATGATGGCGTGAGTGTTAAGTGTTTTTGTGATTTTAAATTGATGTTAGCGGCTTTTCTTAAGGAAATTATTAGTGCGGTGAGTAGAAATTTTCATCTGTAAACTGGTATTGTTAAATTTTTATCAGAATGTGTTTTGTTTGTTAAGTTAACTATGAAATTAAGACAACAACGTACTTTTTTGTTACTCCAAAGAGGTAATATTTCTTGATATTTTATTGATGTTTATAACTGGTGCGCTGTAATTGAAAATTTCCAATAATGGACAAATGTCGAAACTTAATATTATTTTTTTGTATTCATATTTTTTATTTATTTTGCTAATATTATTATTCTTTACTATTAGCCAGTTGTAAATTCAAAAAATTCTGATGGGGACCAGTAATGGACGCATCTGTCCATTATTGGGTATTTCATAGGAATCCAGTTATGGACACTGATTTAAATAATGCTGATTGTTTGTTTTAGAAATGGCTCCTAAAAAGATTATACGCCTCAACAAATGGGCTGGGCTATCGAAGCAGTAAAAAAGGGGTTAAAAATATCAGAAGCAGCCAAAAAGTTCAATGTACCTAGAGTAACCTTACACAACAAAGTTACTGGTAAAAGTCCGATTGAGTGCACAATGGGACCCAGCACCATTTTAAGTAAGGAAGAAGAAAATATTTTGGAAATCTGGATCAAAGAAATGTTAGATAAACATATCCCCGTAACAAAAGAGGATTTAATGGACAGTGTCCAACGAATAATAGTCGACAAAAATCAAGAAACCCCTTTCAAAGATAACAGGCCTGGCAAGAAATGGTATACATCATTTTTGAAACGACATCCTACGATTGCTGAACGCGTAGCTCAAAATTTATGTACATCAAGAGATAATGTTACCCAAGAAGACATCGAGAAATGGTTTTCGGAAGTTAAAAGTGATCTCAAAGACAGAGATCTCTTTGAGATAATGAAAGATCCTGAAAGGGTTTTTAACACAGATGAAAGTGCATTTTACTTAAATCCAAAACCTGGACATGTTCTTGCTAGAAAAGGAGATAAAAATGTGTATGCTTCTTCAGGAGACGATAAAGAGAATTTGACCGTACTGATTA
This sequence comes from Pseudoips prasinana, assembly GCA_951640165.1. NCBI lineage: Eukaryota > Metazoa > Arthropoda > Insecta > Lepidoptera > Nolidae > Pseudoips > Pseudoips prasinana. Next base: position 21,173,994 of record OX621245.1, read on the forward strand.
CAGGAAATGCTGCAGGAGAGTTGGCACCCACTCTGGTTGTATTTAACTATGCAAGAATACCGTCATTAGTTTCAGAAGTTTTCCCCGATGACTGGGCTATTGGTCGCTCAGAAAGTGGATGGATGTGCTCAGGGACATTCTACGAATATATGACAAACGTTTTTCATCCTTGGCTGACAAACAAAAATATTAAAAAACCAATTATATTTTTTTTGGATGGACACAAGTCCCATTTAACTTTGCACCTGTCTAATTTCTGCTCTAACAATGGAATTGAAGTCATAGCACTCAACCCAAATTCTACGCATATCTTACAACCTATGGATTTGGCTGTATTCAGGCCGTTGAAGTCATTATGGCGTGAAGCGGTAAAGAATTGGAAAATGCAACATTTGGGACAAGTACTTAAAAAGCAACATTTTGCTCCACTCTTGAAGATAGCCGTAGAGAAAATTTCTGCAGACACAGTGAAAAATGGGTTTCGGGCGGGGGTACTATACCCATTTGGCCCAGAGTACGTTGACATGACCAAAATTAAGAGTCAAAACCGAAAAAAGATTCAAGACTCTACATACCAAAACGAATTTTTGGGAACATTAGAGTACAAAATTGAAACAATTTTGTCTAAAGACAAGCTAAAATTATTCAAAGATCTTTATTACAAAAGTCGCCCTGAGTTAGAAAAACTTTTGCCTAATGAAGATGTATCTCTATATTTGATTTGGGCCAATAGTAAGCAAAGTGACGTAGTAGTAAATGAAGAATCTTCAAATCCTGTATCAGCAATGAATAATCCAAATGCCAATGATTTTTCAAGAGAAATCCAAACAATTCCTGTTTTGCCTTGTAATAAAAATTTACCTAGCACTTCTTCACATACCAATTGTTTCTCTAAAGAAGAGTCAACATCCACAATCTTGGTTGATAAGTCAAATAATCCTGAACCAGAAACTAATAATCCAAATTCCAAGGAGTCTTCTAAAGAAATCCGAACAATTTCTCTTATGTCTTGTAATATAAATTTTAATGATTCCGAACCCAGCACTTCTTCACAAACAAATTGGTTATCCATAAAAACTTCAGGTCTAGATTCTTCAAATATGGAAAATGTAGGACAAAAAGTTATGCGAGATGTTGATAATTCTTTACCAAAATGCAGTCACAAAACACCTATTAAAACTCTTAATTTTGGCACTTCAAACTATGTGATTCCATCTCCTTTTAAACGAAACTTATTTTGGCCTGAAACTGATGAAAAGACAAAAAATAAAAAACGTAAATTGAAAGAGAAAATACCATTTACAGTAACAAGTCCTGCATGGAAAGCCTATAATGCTAATAAAGAAGAACAGAAAAGAAAACAAATAGAAGAGAAGGAATTTCGCGCCAAAAAAAGAGAAGAAAAAAGGCTTGAGAAACTTGCCATGAAGAAAAAAGTGTCAAAGCAAAATAATAGATCTGAGTCTTCTGAAACTGAAAGTGAAATAATTTACGCCGAAAGTGATGAAAGTATCTTGCCTGAAGGATCGGAATCTGACGACGAACCGTTGAGTACGTTAGTACCTTCTCAACTGAAACTATCGAACGGAAGTTACGTTATAGTTCTATATGAAGGGCAACATTTTCCTGGAGTCATTGAAGATATGAATAATAATGAGTTTGAAGTAAGCACGATGACATTTTCAACAGGAAACACATATAAATGGCCAGACAAACCAGATAAAATGTGGTACCAAAGAAAAGACATCGTTGAGTGCATCCATCCTCCAATATTAATAAACAAAAGAGGATTTTACAGTGTAAAAGAAATGCAAAAGTACTCAACTTTTACTTTTTGAATTGTCGTTACCTAAGTTTTTAAGATATTTCTAATTATTATGATTAAAGTCGAGTTTATAAAAAATATATATATATATTTATTTACAGAAATATCTAGTATAATATTATTAATATAGGAAGAAGAAACTTTAAATTTTGTTGCTTAATTATACCATAGATTAATAAAAAGTATTAGTAAATTAATAATGAATATATGAAAGGCTGATTAAGTTTATGTTCGTAAATGACTGATTATTAAAAACGGAGTATGAGTACCATTTAAGTTCGTTAATGCTGATAACATTGTTAATTTTAAGAAAAATATTAAAATGTATATGTTATTCTATTGCATTTTATTTTCTTTTCATTAATATACACACGATAGACTAGGTGTATATGACTAGGTTCAAGTCAATTACTGGATGTCCATGACTAGGTTCAAGTTCAATACTGGATGTCCATGACTAGGTTATGTTCATTACTGGTAGTCCACAACTGGCTTTTTGCTGTCCATAACTGGTTAAAATACTAGAATATTTCTTTGTTAAAAAACTTTAAACCAGCTTAGCAGTATCTCACGCGTCACACTGTAGAAATATTCAATAAGGACAAGACTTTATACTTCATGTATGTTCAGCATTGAAACTTTCACAATATTGGTAAAATTTCACAAAAACCACAATTTTTTTCTTAAACTGTCCATAATTGGGGTGTTTACCTTAACTAGAAATAATAATGTATACAACTATATTACTACAAACATGTTCTGACTATTTACAAGCGCTTTTTTAAAGTCTAGGTACGTGAATTAAAACCTTATTTTATTTTATTTATTTTTTTATTTAGGAACCCAGACTGTAGAACCACCGCCGCGTCACTGCGTCGCAAGATGCGTACCATGTTCAGAACTACTGCCTTCTCGTAGCACTCCGTAGATCCAGCTTTGTAGCCAGAACATACTTAAATAGCGTCCGAGACTCTTTATTATAAGGCCATTTACAGAAACGACTTTCTGAAGAGATGAAGACACTTTTAGGATATACAACATGTAACTTAATTAACGCACATCCTGAAAATAGTTTGTTCAGAATTGTTTACTGAATCAATTTATATCATTTTTGATATAGGCAATTTTTTATTTCAAAATAATTAAAACTACGGAAATTATTGTCTATTTAACCCTATACAATCAAAACCAATTGAAATGGACCGTAAGTCACCGTAATACCTAAGAGCTGGTTCACATTAGGTCGGACCGACAGTTTTACCGGCCCGACAAACGTGTCGTATCCATATTGGCGTATGTATCTCAATAGCGCCGTTCACATTAGGGCGATCCGACCAAACTGTCGGAGCCGACACTTTTACCGTACGTCCAGCTACGATTTCTGTCGGAACGGACATAATATTGGCGTACCAGCAAGTATGGCACCGTTCACATTTGTCGGCGCGTAGCGCCGGCGACACGCGCCTGCCACCCTCCCACCCGCCCTTACCCGCTCTCGGCACTCGCGCAAGCAGTTTCATCGACGTGTATGCAGAGAAGACACGTTTCAATATGGAGGGCGAAATTAATGTATAAGTTTTGATTTCTCTTGCGGAAGTCAGGAGTTTACTATGGGATAAAACGTGTGAACAGTACAAAAATAAAAGTTTAAAACTAGCGGCATGGCGTGAAATTTGTTGCATATTTTATGGAATTAAATGAGAGATAATTTTTTTAAATTCTCAATTTATTATAAAACTTTAGCTCGTCACTTCTTAATTCGCTTATTAAAGTTTGAAAAGTTCCAACTTCATTTCGCTCGGCAATTATTGGATACACCCAATATTTCCTTTATTCTGCCTTTTATTTAAATACCACATTGCAATGAAAACGTGTAGTGAAAACGTATAGGATGGACGACTCGTCGTCGTCAACGAAAGCCAACTCACAACTGTTTTATGACGACCCAGGCCGCCCAGGAAAACGACCGTACCGACAGTTATTTTCACATTAGGTCGGGTCGGCAGCGTCTAGTGTGAACAGCAACACCCGGCAGTCGGTGAACTGCAAACTGTCGGTCCGACCTAATGTGAACCAGCTCTAAGACTTTTAAAATCGCAGTTTTATTGTATTCATGCAAATTCTATAATTCAATACTAAATAACGAAAAATAATCTATATTCCAAGAAACAAGTTTAGTAAATAACAATGCATATAGATGTTAAATTTAAAATTGAGTGTATGATTACAACATAATATTGTAATTGGGTGTTTGAGGGTGTGTAACGCACACCCTCAAACACCCAATTACAATATTATGTTTTTTTATTTATTATTATATATATTTATTGTTATTTAATTAAGTTACATGTTGTATACAATTTCACCCACTCTAGTCCTAAAGTCCCACCTCTTAAAATCCTCTTTCGTAACAATATATTAGGTACTAAAGTAGTTAAAACCATGGTACACCATTTTAAAGGCAATTTGGTTAGCTTTCTGTAAAGGTAAAGGTACCTTAAAATTACTTAAAACCTATAATTAATTATTTTACTATCGTCCTGCTCACTAACCATTGTCTTCTTACCGATCCAAAATACGCTAAACGTTAAATTACTAAAACTTAGTAGTAAATTAGAATCTTATTCCTGTACAACGTTGTGGGTGCTCTCTCTAAACTGACAGATTAGTTTCATGTAATAATAATAATAATATCTAGGGACAATGTCACACAGATCATCCTAGCCCCAAACTAGGCAAAGCTTGTACTATGGGTACCAGGCGACGATATACATTCTTATATAGATAGATAAATACTTATATACATAGAAAACATCCATGACTCAGAAACAAATATTCGTACTCATCACACAAATTTGCACTTACCGGGATTCGAACCCAGGACCACCAGCTTCGAAGGCAGGAGCACTACCAACCAGGCTACGGTGACCGTCTAAAATAAAGTTTTTTTCTATAATATTAGTAGGTATCAAAAATGTGTACAGACGCAGATATAGACGCGGTGTTTTAGACACAAAGAAATAATTTAAGTTCAGCCGAGATATATTTCAGAATAAATACCTAAGTAATTAAATGATAAAAATAAATATCTTAGGACAACTAATACACTGCCAACTGATCCCAAACAGAGCCTGTACTATGGCAACGAGACAACTGATAAACATCCTACCAGTTGGGGCGCATTGGATCCGGTGGTAGCATTAAAGCGCGACCGTCGTTATTAACACAAGGTCCGTCATAATAATAATACCTTAATATAGACAGAACCATTGACAATATGTAGTAAAAATATTAGACTTAAACTAGATAATTAAACATAATCTCTTGACAATAACTTGATACGAGCTAGCTGAATATCATTGCTATAATAAAATAAATTTTATAAATGTTTTCATACAATGTGTAGGTACCTAAATATCTATGTTACTAGAAATAATAATGTATACAACTATATTACTACAAACATGTTCTGACTATTTACAAGCGCTTTTATAAGTCTACGTGAATAAAAACCTTTTTTATTTATTTAAAATATTTTAAACGCGAAAGTTTGTAACTGCTGAATGGATTTTAATGAAACGTTACAATAATATAGGTTATACATCAGAATTTAATAACACATAGGCTACAATTTATAAAGATATGGTGTGAATTGTCCAAAATATGACGATAAATGTCAAGTAAGTAGAAACAAATCTACCATTTGCGAGCTATTCCGGGGTGCACTGCCAGAACCGCTAGAGGTACACATTCTACTAATATTATAAATGAGAAAGTTTGTGAGTATAGACGTATGTGTGTTTGTTTGTTACTCTTTTACGCCAAAAGTACTTAAACGCGGATGAACCGCGGGGCGCAGCTTGTACTTATATATTTTTTACTTACCTACTTATCGTATGGGCAGTGGTTACCCTGGTGTCAGAGGCCTCTGACATGGCTTAACGATTGTTGTCTAATGACTACAACCGAGACCGACAGCTTAACGTGCCCTCCGAAGCACGGAGACCCTCAGTAATTAAACCGCTTTGGTGGTCACCCATAGTTGCTTTACCTCACCGATCACTTACGGACCGGTGAGAAAATCTAGCTATAGCATCTAAACATATAGGTATTATAGATAAATTACACATAATTCATTATAGACAAATCTTTGTGAGATGAGTATGATTTTTGGAACGAAGTTCCTTATCGCGCGTTGTGAAAGGGGGCTAGACGGAAAAAATTCTTACGAAAAGTTGTCACGACACTTTTTGCAGCTGTGCGGCGTGCGCATGTTTCTCTGTCTCTCTCTCTCTCTCTCTCTCTCTCTTATAGAACGCAAGCCAGATATTTTCATTTCTATTCCGCATTGAACAGTGTGGTGTCGCGACGATTATTTTTGTTGATTGTATACAGGTTTTTTGTTGGTACATAATAAATAATAAGAAATAACTTCGTTCCATCCGGGTGTCCCTTGACACCTCTCAAGTTTTTTTTAAAGACAACGCTCGCATTAGTTAATCTAATCCCTGTGTCGCGGGGTACTTTACAAACATATAATAGACGGACACAAATTATATCCAGGCTCAGAACAACTATTTATGGATCACACAGATAGTTATACGGCGCGGGACTTGAACCCGCGATACGAAACGTCGAGGCGACTGTCTTAGCCGCTGCGCCACACGTGCAGTCAAAATGATCATTTGTTCCATGTCTGACAAATAATCATACTCATCACACAAAGATTTGTCATGGGTGGGGATTGAACCCACGACCTTTGGCTTAGCAGACAGGTTCACTAACCACTAAGCCAACAGGCCAGTCCAACTTCAATCAGCCAGTCCATATTTGTAGATATTGACGGTCACCGTAGCCTAGTTGGTAGTGCTCCTGACTAAGCTGGTGGTCCTGGGTTCGAATCCCGGTAAGTGCAAATATTTGTGTGATGAGCACGAATATTTGTTTCTGAGTCATGGATGTTTTCTATGTATTTAAGTATTTATCTATCTATATAAGTATGTATATCGTCGCCTGGTACCCATAGTGCAGTCAACAGCAGAAGTAGATGATCAAAATCGGACCTGAGTTTTGAGTTTATGATGCTATTGGGCGGCAGTTTTCACTAGTTAATATTTTTTACTCTTAACACTCACGCACACCTTCGACTAGATACTCTTCACCACCACACTATTTTGTCGCAATTTATGATAATTAGTATTGAATATCGGACTTTGATCATCTACTTTTGCTGTTGACTGTACAAGCTTTGCTTAGTTTGGGGATAGGATGATCTGTGTGACATTGTCCCTAGATATTATTATTATATTCCAGAAAAATTCAAAATATTTCCCTAACTGCATCACCAAAAAGATGTGGCCTTGGTACATGTGTCTGACTTGTCTGGTTTTATTTATTAAAATGAGTAATTATTGTACGTAAAGTCGACGCGATGTCTGCGGATACACATGCATTACAAAATCCATTCTTACTGTCTACGTAATAAAGTCACTGTCAAGGTCAGAATGTATCCACCGACGAGGCGAGGCGTTGCATCACCTGTATGATGGTATTAATGTTTTACTAGCAAAACGTAAGTATTGGGTAAGTATTAACGTACTACGTTGCCGCGTTGGCTTGATTAAGGAAATGGTGGCAAAATTTGGAAGTAAGCAATATTTGTTTATATGTAATCGACTAAGCTGGGTCTCATACATATCTGAGTAGAACCATTTCGTTAATTAATATCCCGGGATATTATTCACACACGGCCATCTGATCCCAAACTAAGCAGAACTTGTATTATGGAAACCAGATAACTGATATACTATTTTTCATTTCTATATACATAACTTGTATATCTATAGGTATATAACTATGTATTTAGAAATGAAAAGTTGACATGTGAACACGTCTATTTGTCCTGAGTCTGGGTGTAATTATCTAATTTAATAATATGCTGGGACATTATTTACACACGGCCATCTGATCCCCAACTAAGCAGAGCTTGTACACACGGCTACATATCAAGCTATACATTTCCAATATAAGCTGACCTATCATTGCAAGGAAATCATATACAACGCGAGATCAGCTTATACTGGAAATGTATAGCTTGATGTGTGGCCGTGTGTACTATGGAAACCAGATAATTGATAAACTATATAATACTACTTTTTATTTCTAAATACATACTTATTTAGATAATTACACCCAGACTCAGACCAACAGACATGTTCATGCACAAAAATATCTGTCCTGTGTGGGAGTCGAACCCAAGACCTGCGGCGTGAAGGGCAAGCATCTACTAACCACGCCAAAAATTGTGAGAAAGACGGCTTGAGCTCCGTCGCTAAACGTATATATACGAGTATATATAACACCTACCAATGAGTCAAGAATATTTATAGTGTCGGCAATAAAGTAGACTGTATTCGTAAAAGGTTAGTATTATGTCATGGTGGGTAACACAGGATGACAATAAGGCGATAGAGCGTCATGTCCAACGTCCGGTCGCACGAGAATCTACCGTGGTGCTATTGATTTGAGGTAGGCATTTCTATGCGGCATAACAATGCGCCAGCGCACGGAGGCGGGTCGCGCGCCGCGCTTCTACCGTTCTACGTTTTCAAAACAAAGTGGCCGTTCGATTGTTCCAATTTGAAAAATCCACCACAAAACGATCAAACACGTCGTAGTATTCACAAACAAAAGGTAACAAGTGCAACAGAGTGTGTGTATTCGTGTTGTCGATTACTAGTGCTCCTTCGCGAAACACGATAGCTACTAGGTATAACATTTTACTATCGTCTTTGACTGAAAATGTGGTGGGTGCAGTGCTGCGGTTGATATGTGTTTTGCAAGTTGACACAGTTGTGGATTGTTCAAATACAAGATGATGTTCCTAGTGGGTATTATTATGCAAATTTAGAAAAATGTGTATCGCCGTTTTGCTCAATTCAACTATTCCTAAGGCTTAAAATAATTACTCGCTTACATTCTTATTGTATTTATTGACGTGATAACGTTTGTTGTTGTTAAACTTCATTTGTACGTGTGTGTTCCTTCTACGCTAAAACACGACTCGTTGATAAGTGCAGTGAAGTGAACCTCCAAAAGGGAAACCAATATGGAAGTATAAATCCCCGTGTATATTAAGTATCGAACATTTAATTTGTAACATATTATGTCTATTTATTATCATCACTTATTGTATAACATAAACCCAAACAAACATAATCCTAATATTTTAAATGTTCTATAGTTAATAGGCAACATATTTTTTTTTTTTTTTTACTATATTTAATGTGGATTAACTCTGAAATAATATACTAACCTTCCATTATCTATCTAATGACATACAGTAATTGGTTCAATAAACCTATAAAAGTTGGGAAGTAATCACGAAATAGTCACGAATAATAGGTAATCATTAATTATTGGGTTATGTGTCATCCATTATGATCCGATACGACCAAGTGGTCAGACGCTTGTATTACTAGACAGAGGATAGGACCATTATTCAACTACGTTATTGCACTAGGAATATTCATTGTTAGATTAGTCTCACGCGATATATGACCCGGCAGTTGTGTCTTACATTGGCCTTACGACTTATCAATGACCTACATCATAGATAGTATTGTGATATCCAGGCATCCTATATTCAAAGAGGCCTTTAACTACAACGATATTATTATTCATATCTAACAAGTAACAATGCATCTTTGTGTAATGAATAATTATAACATCATTGTTGCAGCGGTTAACATGTCTGACTATAATAGTTTCATTGTCAATTGCTGTCCAGTATCCAACCAACCCAACCTCGGATATTTCTACGGACGAAAAATCGAATAAAACTGCAGACATATCAGAAGAAAGTGGACATGAGATAGAGACTGACATAGATGAAGTTAAAGAAAAGCAATACTTAGACGATGCGATGAGAACTGTTCTTGATCCAAACACAATTATCGCTAAGCCAAATGATATTGTTGCAACGTTTAAGTATCAGTTGGAAGAATTAGATAAGATCAACACAACGCTCGATATATTTATGGAAGAGATGGATAAACTCAGTTTAGAAGTATGTAAGACATCGCAAGAGGCGCTATGGTCGTACGTTACGGACATTAATAATGAATCCAAAAAAAATAAAATGGTGAGCACAAACCATGACAGCATTAAGAGTTGCTAATTGAATTTATTAAAATATTAAACAAGTTTTACGATTATTATTCATAAAATAATTAATATTGTACGTCATACCACAATCTTAACAATCTTTCAGGTTCACATAGCTGCAGAGGAAGACGAAATAAAGAAGCAATATTGGAATATTTTAAAGAAAAAGTATTTGAACGACGAGCAGCTTGTGAATAACCATAAGCTGAAAAGAAAGTTAAGGATTATCAAAGAAAGAGGGACCAATGTCCAAATGCCACAAAGCAAGGTAAATGGAGTAGCTCTTATCTTCCCGACCATTTACCACATCCATTTGGGTTGGATTATAGTGGAATCTCTTAGAGATATTTATCAGAATTAAATAACCTATTGCCACCTGACTTTAGAACTCCTCTATAACCAGCAATTGAGATGTTTTGACCAGGGGCTCTAACGGCTAAGTCGCCGAACATCGATTTATTAAATGGCGTTCAAATAAATAAAGGTTAAAAATTACTTATCAATCGTTAAATCAACTTCAACGTTGACAATAGATTCCGGATCATTTATGACGTCACATGTGCTCATGGAAGCCGATTTAACGATTGATTAAGTCATTTTCTGTACAGTCCGGTATCCGGTAGAGCCCCAGTTAATTATTCTGATAGGCTTCTAATTACGTCTATGTGTTATCATAAATATTCTCATGACGACTGGGATATTTAACGTGCTTGCCGTAGCACAAATCGAGGTAAATACCTCATCCAATAATATGATGAAATAAATCTTCCATTTTAAGAAAATATTTTTGTGGAACGAAATTCGGTCAAAATAGACTTGCTGTTACAATAGTTAATAAAAAGTTTAATGGTAATAGTAAAGTTAAATTACCTTAAGAATGAATGTATTTAATATTTGTATTAAATACATTCATTCGTAAGTTAATTTAATAGTTGTATTATCCTTAGTTGTTAATGAGTTACCGCAAATAAATATTTCTTTTTCCTTAATGTTGCGACCAAACACAAAAAGGAAAAGTAGTGTATTTAGAAGAATACAGTAATATTACGTCACAGTAATTTAAGTAAGATTTTAACTTTGAAGGACTTATGTTACAGCAAAGAGAAGAAATTGACACGATGCAACGAATATGGAGTCGCGTCACAGTATGTGCGTATAACTCGACCTGCAGCTCCGAAGATTCGGTACGAACCATGAGTGGTCAGTCACTATAATACTTTGTCACTATACTACGTTCCCTAATAGTTCTCGTTGGTCTAGTGGTAGCGTGTTCAACCGCAGATGATGAGGTCCTGGGTTCAAATCCCGGGTCTGGCCAAAAATTGTTTTTGGAATTATTCCGTAAAGAAAATTTCTCAGTGTTAGCCCGAAGTCTGGGAGTTGACAGTATAATGGCCCCGTGCCTCGGAGAGCACGTAAAGCCGTCGGATCTGAGTATGCTCTATAGCATGACCACTTTGAATTGATATTTTCCAAGAAACTAGCACTATACAATTTTTGATATTAAGCTACAAAAATATAGACATTATCTACATTTTATCTTGTAATTTGTACATAATGTAGTCAAAGTGGTTCTGCTGTGGAGCATGACATGACCTCTTTCCGCACGGGTCGCTTGTCGTCCCATCCTATCATGAGAGTGATGGAAAGAAAAAGGCCCTATGTTTGTGTAGGTACTATAATATGTCCTGCGCAGTTGCTGCTGACTGAATTGCTAAACAAAAGCCTCTTCCAAGAATCGTCTTGGAGGGATATGCCATAATCGCCACGCTCGGCAGACGGGTTGGCGATCGCAGTAAGATTGTCATAGCACTCAGAATGAAGCTGCTACCCGTTTTCTGGTAGATATTCCCTCGGGTCGACTTCTTCGCCACCCCACAGGATGAGATGGGGTGATGATATTCTGATATTTGCCGCCGTCAATACACAGCTTAATAATTTAGGGCAATGCTACGTCGCTCGCTTATTTAGGTTTATCATAGCCCTAAAGCTAATGAAATTATTGTATATACTTTAAAAAGATGTGCTTCAGAGTATCTTGTGAGATTGACATTACAATGTACTGAGAACACATTTTCTGTTTAATATTTTCGTACTCATTAAAATAAGTGAACAACTGTTTTCAAACTATTTATGGTCATTAGAGAGTCGTTTTGAATACTTCGGAATGTTAGGCTCGCAAGATGACCGAGGCACATTCTTCTAAAGCGAATACCATTTCGTCTGGGCCTTAATAGTTGAAGTAAGACGAGAGGTATACAGCAGAGTGACAGGGGACAGAGAGGTAGGGGACAGCGTTCATTCGCTCCAAGAGCAGTCCGACTGGGGATGTAAATAAATAAAAAAATAAAAAAATAAAACAAAATAATAAATAAAAAAGGCTTTTATTCACGTAGACTTTAAAAAAGCGCTTGTAAATAGTCAGAACATGTTTGTAGTAATATAGTTGTATACATTATTATTTCTAGTAACATAGATTTAGGTACACATTGTATGAAAACATTTATAAAATTTATTTTATTATAGCAATGATATTTAGCTAACTCGTATCAAGTTATTGTCAAGAGATTATGTTTAATTATCTAGTTTAAGTCTAATATTTTTACTACATATTGTCAATGGTTCTGTCTATATTAAGGTATTATTACTATGACGGACCTTGTGTTAATAACGACGGTCGCACTTTAATGCTACCACCGGATCCAATGCGCCTCAACTGAGAAGACCCAGCGAAACAAACTCAGTGGGTTCATCTACTACCGGTTTCAACAAGACCGAGTTGAGACGGTCCGGCGAAACATACTCAAGCGGGCATGAACACGGGATTTGGTCCAATTAGAGTAATTATTTAGTAGGCAAACACAATATATGCTCGATCGGTTGTACCTCCACCTTACAGATTACATTCCTTAATAATAACCTATAATAACATTAATAACTTATCTAATGTTGTGTTTCTGCTTGTGAGTAAGGTCGCCAGAGCTCATCGGGGTGGGGGGAAAGCTGGCAACGCACCCGCGACTCCTCTGGTGTTGAGAGTGTACATGGGCAGCGGTGTTCACTTACCACCAGGTGACCCACTTGCTCGTTTGGCCCTCAGATATAAAAAAAAAATGATAAATGACGTTTAAACTTTTTATAAAGATAACAATCCGTATAATATCTTAAATACATCAGTAGGTATTATATATTCAGTAACCCTAGCTCTTTCGCTTAGTTCTCTGCGGTAGAGGTGGTAATTCCCGGACACAATTTACTCATACAACGACTATATGGATCACACAAATAGGTGTCACGTGCGGTGATTGAACCCGTAACACGTGGGCGTGCACAGTGCAGTATACACAATAATTTCAATCACAAACTATTATATGCTCAATTGTTCAAATACCGATTGCAAAATTTTAATAGTGTTTACTTGCACGATTGTAAAAGATTTAACGACTTTATTTGCAGATATTATATCAATTTTTAAAACAAGCAACGACACAAACGAACTGTCTTATTATTGGAAAGCGTATCGAGATACGACTGGCAAGAAAATACGACCGATTTTCAAAGATTATGTAGTAAGAGTAAATAAAGTTGCAGCATCAGAAAATTTCACCGATGCTGGCGCAATGTGGCGTTATGCTTTTGAAGATGACAACTTTGTCGAAACCGTCGATCGGATTTGGAGAGAGATTAAACCTTTATACGACTTGCTACACGACTATGTTAAAGCAAAGCTTAAGTTTATCTATAAAGATATTCTAAAAGGCAACGATAATTTGATACCGGCTCATATTTTAGGTAAGTACTGAAACATCAGACGACTGATTAAATTCACGTGGCAATACGCAGCAACGATTATTGCCTATAAAATATTCTGACTACTTCAATAAAGATTACTCTGTAACCCTCTGTACTTCGGTTAATCGATTCTCTTCATTAAGCTGGGTCGTATGGAAGATAACAATTTAAGCACGTCTTACCATAGTTGCCTGAACGATATAACCTTTGATACTTATATTTAGTAATGTAGAAGTTATAATATGACGAGGTTAATTTACTGGTCAACTGCCTTGTCAGTCTAGGTCACATACATACACGTAGATACTGCTCAACTTTTATTACCGGGTAATATATTTCATGATAGGGAATGCGCTATCTATTTTGTTACTTAATGTATTCGATAGTAATGAGTAGTACAGGTAAACAAATTGAATTCAGGGCCATGCGTTCACACTTTAAAAGTTGATTAATAAATAAAGTTAATAAATCAGCTCCTTAAGTGCTAAATTTCTCGAATATAAAGAACAGCGTGAACTTTGCTGCAGCTTGCTGTTCTTATAAAGTACTGTAGTAACAATTAGGACAATCCCGGTTCTGAGTTGAGTTTGACTTAAAAATACGAACCTTTTTTTTGGGTTAGGCAGGGGGAATGCCTAATATGCCTTCGCATGCCACCCGCAAAAAGTATCGGACTCGCACCGACGAAACCTAACTTGTGACTTCTCTTGGCACCTGATGCGGGGAGCCCCGGAAATGCGGGTATGCTGCTCCGGTACCTCCCTTTTGCGCCATGGCCCAGATGGTCGGGACACAAACCCACGGAGGACTCTGGAGTGCCCTGCCCTATAGCCGACTCCTGTCAGAAATACGAACCTTAGTACAGAATAATGTTTTAAAATATATGCGATATAAAATGAGAAAACTAAATTGATTCCTTAAAATTTTCTAGGTAATCTATGGGCACAAGAATGGCAGTCCATTTATCCAAAGGTGGTAGCTTATACGGAGCATACAAGGCCTATACTACAGACAAACGAAACCATACGGTCTAAAGACTTGTTTGATGCAGTCGACGATTTCCATCAATCTCTTGGCTTCGATAGTGCAAGAGATTCGTACTACGATATTCAAGACACGACGACTACTGCTAACTGTTTGCCGTCAAGCCACGATATGTGTGATGGAGTAAAATACAAGTAAGTAGCAATTATTTGCTCCTAGGATAGTAGTTTATCTATCCTTTTTATATCCTCTGTGTAAAAATTGAGATTAAGTAATTTTAAAGACACGTAGAAGATAACGTTCTAATTTTAAATACTGAAGGTTGGTAGCATTGTTGTATATATTGGTAACTCTGTATTTATTTAACACGCAATATTTGAGCAGTTTATCTGTTAGTTAGTTCAGTTATTATAAGTTCTAGTTTTGAGTCTTTTCACACTTTTTAGCTTCTGCTATTTTTACAGTGTGAAAAATAATTGAAAAAAGCTTTCAGCTTAAGTACTGTGCTTACAATTTAATTACATGTTCAAGCAACGAATGTTCATTACTTCAATTGCAAAAATTAAGTCACCTACGGCACAGTGTGTAAGTATATCTTACTTATAATGCAAGCATATCAACGTATAAAGCTTAAAAGGATGACCAAGAAGTAACCTACCTCGTTTTAGTTGACCTTTGATGGCTGCATAGACTGAATCGCTAATATCAAATAGCTGGTGCTCAAAACAATCACATGAATCTAAAAAAACTAATGAGAAAACTTCGAGATCTTTTAAGCCTTTTCATTACATTCTGACGTAAATGATAAGCACGAAATGCGTCACCTCATGATTGTTTCCGAAATAATTTATTTTTTTCTGGAACGAAGATAAAGTATGCCGCAGCAGGTATGGTATCCAGGGCTTTTATAAAAACCATCTTTATGTAATGCATATCTAGCGAGGAAAGACGGGTTTACGAGTATGACATGGAAACAACCCAACCGGTCTTCGGAATGGTGTCTTGAAAATGAGCCGAGATGCCATCATCATGGAAAATTCGCTAAAGGACCTGAATGCTAATCTACATACTAATATAATCTAGGTTAATCGCTGGCATCTTTTATTGCAAGTGGTGAGGCAAGAAAAAAATTTTTGATGAATAGACTTAATTTGTCTTCCTAACGTAGTTAAATCGGGTTAGTCCCGGTATGGCACCCTCTTAAAATACCTTCCTACCAAAAAGTTCCGCTATGCACAAACAGACATGTTAATGCACACAAATATCTGTCCTGGGCGAAACGCAAGCATTTACCAACCACGCCAACCGACCCGTCCTGTATAGCTAACTTGTAAAAAAAATATTTGAAGAAGTGTAGAATTCTAAAGTAATAAAATATATTAATATCCTCTTGAAATTTCGGTCAGATCACAGGCAATTTCTTTTGTGGCTTTCTTTTAACTCGCAAGAAAAAGGCGGCGAACTGGTCAGGACCGTGCTTTTCGAGGTGCTGTGGAGAATTTCACTTGTTTATCGAGAATCGTTTTATACGTTTTTATCGAGAATCGATTACAAGGAATCTTTCTCTCATTATCTGTTGTTGAGCACATTACCACTGGACCGCCGAGTTAGTCGATGGAACGTCATTAATACACCGATGTCTACCAGGAATCGGTCATGGAATGAACCCACTTTAATGCCAATTGACGTACATTGGCTTTTTATATCTATAATTCATTGTTTTTTTAGTTCGCGTTAGTAGTGTAAGAAAAACCTTTTTACAACAATGTTAACCTTCAACCTAGCACAATACAGTAAGCATTCTAGGTATAATTGGTTTAAATTTATTGTATAAAATAAGGTACAGCCAACGAGACGTCAATGGTTACACTTTGCCTTAATAACATCTTTATTACATAAGCTGTAAGGGCGATGTTGTTGTGGAAGTGGGAGACTTTGTTTCAATGTAATTTGCGAATTTTACTCTTCTAATTCCGCAAACAAGCATACTACCCACCTGACGATAAAGAGTTACCATAGCATTGTGTTTGCACCACGCGAAGTATCACCACCGCGTTATCTACCTTCCTCTTCTCTTAGCATTAATATAACAATACTATTCTGTAAGACTGCTTCATCAGTCAAGCTGCTTTGATTGATGAAGCAGTCTTACAGAATAGGAGATGTTGGACGTTGTCCCTTACGATGGGCTTCATAAGAAGACTCAAGATCACCCAAAGAGCGAAGGCTATGCTCGGAGTTTCCTTGCGAAAGCGAATCAGAAATCACATAGCCATAGCCTCAAATATTGTCAAACTGGAGTGGCAGCGGGGCATGTCGATCTTAGAGTCGACGACAGTTGGAAATGAAAAGTTCTCGAGTGCCGACTGCGAACCGGAAGACGCAGCGTAAGCAAGCCCCCTTCAAAGTGAGGGTCGCACAAAGCTGCTGAAGGCGGCCATTGGGAAGATTATTATAAAAGCCTTTGTCCAGCAGTCTGATGTGAAGATGATGAATATAAAAAATCGTAACATTTTGTCCGTCTGTTTTCGATACCTTGGTTCAAACAGTCATAACTGTTTTCGTTTTTGCTTTATAATTTTTTGTTTGGTTCTCTACATTTATACATACGTATACATATCCGTGGTATAGTTGAATGCTTTTTGGTACTGCTTATCACGTAATGCCTTGTCACGATGAGGATTACAAGTTGCTGCGACTTACATGATGCAAAAAGTCTATGGAAATAAAACATATGGATAAGAAAAAAAATTGTATGCAAGGATGTTTTTCTACAGACTTATTAAAGAATGGTAGTGGAGTCTTAATAAAAAGAAACAAACTACATACTTGCAGCCTGGCACCCAACTTGAAAAATATCAAAATTGTTAACTTGTAAATTAATAACACCAATTTTCAAAGAGCTCAAGTTAGGTATGTGTAGCTTGAGTTCTTTATCTGGAGGTTTTGTTTGTTAAAAGTCTACAGCTAGACAAAAGCCTCCCCCAAGAATCATTTTGGGAGGATATGCCGTAATCGCCACGCCTGACAGACGGGTTGGCGATCGTAGTGAGATAGTCATAGAACTCAGAAGGAAGCTGCTGGCTGTCCTGTGGTAGATATTCCCTCGGGTCGATTACTACGCCCATCATGGGATGAGATGGGGTGATGCTATTCTGATATGCGTCGCCGTCATCAAACAGAAAATTCGCCTCCGTCACCACAGAGCATTTGTTTGTTCATTCATGGTTAAAATAAAGCTGTTACATTATACCTATAAATGCTGTTTTTGTTATGCAGGATAAAATGGTGTGGCGAAAAGGTAACTGACGTAGTTCTTGGTTTATCCCGAGCTGCTAGGCTACTTGGACACGTGCAATATTTCAAGCATTACAGAAATCTACCACCTCTTTATAGGGATGGGCCAAATCCAGGTAAGAATTTAATATGTTGTTTAAAAATACTTTTTAATTTAATTTTAATGTCATCAATATGTGTACTAATGGCCATGGAAATACAAATATATTTAGAATTTATAGTTCGCCATAAACCTATCATATATGTAGTTTGATTCAATTTATAATAATGAAGATTACCAATAGATATACAACACAATGTTTTCTATTGTGTCTCTCCTCCTTAACGCTTTTCTTCCGCTTGTTAAACTCCTTTGAGTTAAACAAGCGAATTTGTATTTAGTAAGGGAAACATTACTAAGCTTTATTCTACTAGATTATGTAGTAGGTAGTAGTCGTTATAGAGTTTTTTGAGATGGCTTGTGACAATTCGGACGGCGCTTTATCAACTTTGGCGCCGAATTATGCTCTCTTGTCCGCTCTTTGGGGAAGTTATCCCTTCAATACGATACTGTGGTCCTAAATCGTTTACTCAATTTAAAAATAAAACTGAAATTCATAATATTAATCTCGAAATAAGCATAATATTCTTGCTACTCTACTACTACTCACTACAGCATTTATATGGCAGTGTATACGCTACAAAAAACTTAGCAACTACATCATAAAACTGTCAATCAACAAATTTGCAACAAAAATTAAAGCCAATTTGTGTAGCCAGGCATATAACAAAGACATGAGACTATGTTAATGATGAAATTTCATGATAATGAGCATTGAGATTGAGATCATTAAATTGTAATTACGAGTAGATGTTAATGATCCTGATCTTTTTAGTTAAGTCTTCTTTCTGAGTTTCTGTCGAGATTTTCTCAGTAGCTGCCGCGTCATGCACTGCATGGTAGAGCAAAAAAGTAACGAATCAAAAAAAAATTACTGAAAATAATATATGATTAACGTAATGATTGGTCAATGGCTTGCTCTTTTCTTTTAAAATCAACTAAACATTCCCCAATTTGTATAAAAAGCTTGGTAGATATAAATGATTTTCAATATTAATATGAATAACTAATTTTATAAATTCTTAAATGGAAATAGATGCTTTACGTCTTTGTTTTATTGTTAAATTAATCAATAAATAGTTGGAAACAGTATCCTTAAATTGTTCTTGGTTCGTTTCTGGTTCGGGTCTAAAATTGTTAATGGAATATTATTCTGAAGAAAAACTCAGTAGTAGCTAGCAGCCCGGAATCACGAAATTAATCATGTTACGCCTCAGTGCCTCGTGCCCTCAGATCGTGCCGGCTTTTCGTCCTGTCAGAATGGGGAAGAGTGTATCTATGTTTGTGCACTATTAGTCTCAAATGGTGAAGGCTAGAAAATGCAATAGCAGAAACTCGACCTGTGGGATCTTGTACAATAAGACCTTGAATTTAACTACATCATAATTATCAATTAGTTGTGCGTAATCTTAGCCTTGCCGGTTGTCAAAGAAGTTTAGAGTTCAATGCAGCTTTTAAAAATATACCGTACCTTTAAGTATCACGTTCACTACGTCTACAACGACCTTAAGTGTACAACGTGTAACATTAGTAGTATACATTATCTAAGGGGCTCAATTTACACAGCAAACTGAATGACTTGTGGAATACCAGAAGGATTGCCTTTTTACGCAAATTTTAGAGAGCGATTCATAATCAAATTTTGTTGTTAATAAATATGTTTAGACATTTAAAAGTGATGAGAACCTGCCTATAAACAAGGAATGCTTGTATCTGAAGGCCCCAAAGTTATGTTCTTTTTCGAATATATATATATATATTTATTCGGATTCAAATGTAAATAGTAGTTCAATGATAAATGTAATGGGTAACTCACATTACTAATATATTTACTTACTTATCGTATGGGCAGTGGTTACCCTAGTGTCAGAGTAGTTCAAGCCGCCCTGCCCCGCTCTGACATGGCTTAACGACTGTGTTTAAAACAAAAATTAAAGCCTAAATGGCAACAACCGGGATAGGCAGCTTAACCTGGCCTCCGAACCACGGAGACGCTCAGATATTAAACCACTTCGGCGGTCAACCATCTATGACTGACCGCGAGCCTAGTTGCTTTACCTCGCCAATCATTTCCAAGACAGTAACTTAAGAATGGCGTTAGCCTTTTGTTGGCATGATCATAGCACTAAGAGTAATTTTAGTTGACCTAGGTCAACAGTTTCAATCTCTTCAGGAGATCCTTCAGTATGATCAATATGTGTTTTAATAATGGCCATGTAAATACAAATATATTTTGAATTTATATAGGGAAATAGTATTCAACAACTCTATTATAAATGTAAATAATATTTTTTATTTGCGACTTGCATTTGAGTTAAAATTATGAAGATTACCAATATAACCACAATGTTTATTATTGCGTTTACGCATTACTTAGCTTTATTCTGGTAGGTTATAAAGTAGTAGTCATTATACAGTTTTTTGAGACGACTATTATGCTTTATAATGACCGCTCTACGGGAATGTTAACTGTTGACTTAGGCCAACAGTTTCAATTTCTTCAGGAGATCCTGCCCAAGCAGCAAAATGTGGTCTAGTAATTGTCCTGGAACCACCATTTCATTAGGACTATAACGGAATAGTAAGCAATTATAACCACGGAAAAGGGCCCAATTTATAGGCGTATTTTAGCTAATTAAATATCTATAGTAGACTTCGTGAATACCATTTTGACCAATAACGGCCATATAGTTGGACTATGTAAAACTATTTTCTCCCGCGAAGCCAACTATCAGCGCCTAATGGAACCAATCACGACAATAGTAACCTTATAGTTAGACCAAGAAGAAGTATTTGCTCTCGCGAAGCTAACTATGAGCGCTAAATGGAACCAAACACGACAATAACGTACACAGTGAATATCTTACAAGCTCATACAAAGTGATGTGAATTGGTGAATGTTGTTATGCACATTTGTAAAGATTAATTAATATTGATAAAGGTAAGTTATTATATTTTTATAATAAATATTATCTAGAATAAGAGTAGGGTGTTAGTTAACAATAAGTGAAGCCGTGTTTGAATGTGCATGGCGCAGGTATATTTTCGGTGAAGTGTAATAAGTTTTTTGTCAAAATTTTTTAACGCCCTTCGAAATTCACGTTTTCATTAAGTTGAATTTTTAAATAATGTTGGTTTCAGTAAGACATACAACGACAAGTCGCCGTCTTGACAAACTTGGTCTTCCCAAATACATTAACAAACCGTTATGGGCGTACTTTGTTTAAAAATGGTAAATAGCAGAACTATTGCTTGGCCATATTGTTTGGAATTAGAGTTCCTTAAATATTGTAATGTTACTCTATGTTGTTATTAGGTACCGATGTCTTATTTTCATATTTTTGTTTAGGTGTCAGGTGTGAAGATGGTAATGTTTCTGGACGTCGATAGGTTTTTAACTACTTTTCGAGCTTTAAAAATTGTTTGTAATATTTTCTACTTCTATTTTTGTGCTTTCCCCTGCTAACTTGGTTTATTGTTTCACAGAATGGTGATCAAGACCAAATTAGTGAGATGCCAACGGTCTCTCGAGAAGATACTCATTCAAATACTACAAGATCACTTCATTTACAACAAAACTCGGCTACCATTCAATCCGGTTCAGCAATTTTACCTGTATCTTCTTTAGTCGCGCAAAACCCTCAACTTGTCATAACAGAAGCAGAAGAAACACTGTCAGATGTCAGTTTAAATGCTCAACATTTCGTTCTTTACAACACGGATAACCAAATACAGCCTGTCGAGGATGGTCAAATTCCACAACTTCAACATGAAGTAAAGTCAATCAAAGAAGACATTAAAACCATCATACCAAATCAAAATGCACTTTATGAAATACAAACTAACATGTGCTGAGTTCTGTGTCGAAGAGAGATTCAGAATGAATTAAACCCGTACATCCAATGACCGTTTCAAGAAAGCAAGAAGACGCAGATGTAGACATGTTATAAGAAATCTAAGAGAACTTGAAAAAACAAACTTAACAAATACATTTATTCAAAATTTCTAATAAAGAATTGAATGCCGCATGTCGTATTGTATTCTACAGCCCATTTTCTAAGATCGCTATGTAGTTGAAAATTGGAATAGTTTTCAATATCGCATTCATCTTCTTGTACAGGTTCCTCACTAACACAATCTTCCAAGTCTACATTTAAAATTGCTTTTATCGATTAAACGTTTTTTCGTGCAGAATCATTAACATAAACATTTTGTCTTAAATTTTCACATTAACAATTTTGTACGGAACCTTCTCATATTTCTACAATTCAACAAAATCAAAATATCCGTACTGAGACTATAACAGAATTTGCAAGACCATTATAAACCAATGTTTTCTT
This sequence comes from Pseudoips prasinana, assembly GCA_951640165.1. NCBI lineage: Eukaryota > Metazoa > Arthropoda > Insecta > Lepidoptera > Nolidae > Pseudoips > Pseudoips prasinana. Next base: position 21,196,498 of record OX621245.1, read on the forward strand.
GTTCAGGACACCACGGATATAGTTTTGGATACTAAGTATATTATATTAAACCTTTATAAGCTTGTTAAGATTATAACGATATTGGTTTATACCACTATATAACCGCTCCATTTTACTGATAATTGTTCTGTAAAGTAAATTTATAAACCCTTATAAAACCAAGTAATAAATGCAAATAGTATCCAGAATGTTTAGTTCTGTTTATCACTCTTATTGGTGTACTTTACTTATAGTGGTTCTATAATGTTTCTTGTTAGTAGTTATAAGCATAGCTTACCAGTTTATCTGCTCTTGAGTGCGTTTACGCCCTCGCGATACTTTTATAGGTCACCCAAGCTTATATTTGACCTTTAATTTCGGCCTATAAGTAACTATAAGTTAATGTATAGGAGGAGGTATACTATAAGGCCCAACTAACTCCATGCTTGCTATTATAAGCGATGCAGCAAAAACTAGAACCCTTAAGAGAACATTAAAAGTGCTGGAGTCCTATAACGTCTGCACTATAGGATAATTTTGCTGCTTGGGTGGCGACCCTTTTGGCGAATGCAAACAGCACGATGTTCCGTCTCACATTTGAGTTATCTGTTACAGTTAACATTATTATTTAGGAAGATTTTTAAGAGGCACATTACTTCTGTTGTACCTTATTATATGACACTAACAAAAGAAATAAGACGAACCAAAAATCCTGTTTTATAGCATTCCACGACGCAATATCAGACATAGTAGCACTACAATTAACATCACCAGAGCACTTGAAGACCCTGGACTTGGTGAAAGTTGATACAGGACCAGAAGTTACACTGAACCATCTTCTGTGGGTGGCACTAGAAAAGTTTCCTTTGATGGCGTACGCTTATGTCCTGGATAAATGGCGATGGGATGTCTTTGGAAACAGTAGTTTGGAGAACTGGAACCAGCATTGGTGGGATCTTAGGTAAGAAGCAAATAAAAAAGAATATTATATTTAATCAAGGGATACTATTCACACACGGCCATCTGATCCCAAACTAAGCAGTGCTTGTGCTATGGAAATTAGATAACTGATATACTACTTTTCTTTTTGTAAATATATACTTATATTATAGATAATTACACCTAGACCCAGGGCAAACAGACATGTTCATGCACATAATTATCTGTCCTGGGTGGGAATCGAACCCACGACCTGCGGCGTGAAAGACAAGCATCTACCAACTACGCCAACCGGCCCGTCAAACCTTAAACGTTTTAGGCCTCCTAGGCACTATGCGGTTAGCCGCAATGCGGTCAGCCGTTAGCAATCAATATTGCTGACCGGCTGCCGCATTACAGTGTGAATAAAAACTACTTTCTCGTACAAATATCTGAGTACGGTTAGCCGCATTGCGGCTAACCGCATAGTGCGTAGGAGGCCTAAAACGGTTAAGGTTTGACGGGCCGGTTGGTGTGGTTGGTAGATGCTTGCCTTTCACGCCGCAGGTCGTGGGCTCGATATCCTCCCATGTCCTGCTGTATCTCAGCAGGCCTTAACCGTTAAGATTAATCAACTAATTATATATGCCTGGTGCGGGAATAAGTGCGTAGTTTTAGTTGTTTGGCCATTTTATGTATACCCTGTTCTTTTCATACGAGCTATGTTAGAGAGAATTATCATTGCATATAATTAAATTAGTTTCATGGTGTAAATACAGAAACGTCTTTTAAGTATGTGACACTTCCCGCTATGAGATCATAGTAAACATAAAATATAATTAGTAAACGAAATAAAAAATACGTTTCTTCATTAAATCGTCAATTGCACCGCTGCTGCTAACGTGAATCAACTTTAATTATTTTATATTTATTCAACCAATATTGGCTGTAAATAGCTAAGATCCGATATACTGCCACTGAACATAATATATAAAGAATTACTGCATTTTCAAAACATATCTTCGTCCAGACCTGGCTGGGTTTTTGGTTACATTTAAACTATGTTTTGAATATGCATCGTGTATACGACCAATAGAATACCGCATACTGGACTATCTCTACGGAATAAATAAATATCTACAACTAGTACACTGCCATCTGATCCCACACTAGGCAGAGCCTATATTATCATACACACAAAGATTTATCCTCGGTGGGGAATGAACCACGACCACTGGTTTAGCATTCAGAATCAATAACCACTGTTTGGGAAACACATTTTTTACTATAATAGTAGGTATGTATGTGATCATCGATTATGTAATCGCGGGGCAATATTGACAATCTGCGTGGATTGTCAATATTGCCGCGCGATTCCATAAATTTGCTTCATTGTAGTGAATAATTAAGTTTTGAAGTCGAAACGAGTTTAGGCCTAAAGCTGTTGTGTAAATAAAGCTAGATGAAGTTGTAGTTTGAATAAAAAAAATATGATCGATGATCACATTTTAAAAACGTGAAGTTAACCATAATAATTCTCAATTACGGTCGCCTATATCAGACTCCCACTGCTGAACAAAGGCCTCTCCCTTAGTTTTCCAGATTTGCCTTTCTTTCACTATTTCAGGCCAGTCGTTACAAAATGACTTCAGGTCATCACACCTTCTCCTTTTGGGCCTACCACAACGACGACGGCCATTTTGAGCAACCCAATTGGTAGCGATTAGCGCCCATCTTTTTGGGTGCATACGTGAAGCATGCCCAGCCAGTTTCACTTCAGTCTGGCGTTCTTTTTACAAATTACGGATAATGTTTTTTGTTTAACATTTAGAGTTAAAGTGCACTTAATGGTCGGCAATTTCCGCAAGTACGTACACAGAAAAAAAAACCGCAGTTCTCAGCATTTATTTAATTGTATTCACGTCGTATAATTTTAATGCAGTGATTGCTTATTAGCCAGTCTGTACACGTGACTGTGGCAATCCTTTTAGAGGGCCAAGTTAACTGTGAATATAAGTACCTAATTATTCCTTTATCTGTAAGCGGTATCAGCCAGTTGCTGCATATATCAAGTCGGAACCGTTAGCTCTTCGGCTCGTATTTACCTACATATAAAACTAAGTTTGAAGCTTAACTTCACACTGATAACTCATCAGTGTTTCGTAAATGTGATCTTTTAATTACCTTATAAAATATACTTAAGCTTTGTTTTGTATATAGAATTGTGCTGCATTAGGAACTGTAGACAGAGGTTACTTTTTGTTTATGCGAACAGACGCCTGTTAAATAAATATGATCATTTCTTAGCGTGTCGATGGCAAACGAACTATATCTTTGTGGCCTAGAACGTGGCCATACTGCTTGCCCTGCTTGTGGCCTTTTAAACTCCTTCCATGAACATGTGGCAGGGCAGGTTAGGCACTATGTTAGGTGGGCCATGGATTGGGCTGATGCTCCACAAATACAGTCCATTTTTTGGTAGCGCGAACGTCCCCACCTAGACACTTTTTCTTTGCTTCGGCTCACCTTATTCCGTAGTCTATTTAGGGACTTCCAAATCGGCCACGGCTATTGAAAATAAAAAAAACTTGTGAGGGACACCCGATTGGAACGAAGTTATTTCTTATTATTTATTATGTACAAAAAACCTGTATACACTCAACAAAAATAATCGTCGCGACACCGCACTGTTCAATGTGAAATATAAATCAAAATATCTGGTTTGCTTTCTATAAGAGAGAGAGAGAGAGAGAGAGAGAGACAGACAGAGAAACATGCGCACGCCGCACAGCTGCAAAAAGTGTCGTGACAACTTTTCGTAAGAATTTTTTCCTTCTAGACCCCTTTCACAACGCGCGATAAGGAACTTCGTTCCAATATGATTTTAAGTCAGCTTTCTAATAACTTTTAACAAGCCGTTCGGCGCGGTTGGTAGATGCTTGCCTTTCCCGCTGCAGGTTGCGTTTTCGATTCCCACCCAGGACAAATATTTCTGTTGTCTTGAGTCTGGATGTAATTATCTATGTCAGTATGTATTTACAAAACAATAATCAGTATATGTAGTATATCAGTTAGGTACTTCGTTTCCATAGAACAAGCTCTGCTTAGTTTGGGATCAGATGGCTGTGTGAATTATGTCCCAGGATTTTATTATTATTAACTAAATAAGCAACACTATTTTACTAAGAACATTAATCACGGAATCTGAAAAGTTATTCGAACTTATGCCTACTGCTGCGTTCCACCGCAGATCCTCTCGACAGAAGTGAAAATTTCATTTATAACACTGGATGAATTACTCCATAAGAAACTTATTACCGCGCACGACCTCTCTGTGGAATCAATTAACTACGGAGGTATTTCCGGTCCAGTATGACATGGCAACCTTCAACAAACAAACCTATTGCTTTCTTAAAGGCCGGCGACACACTTACGGCCTCACTGGTGTTGCGAGTATCCATGGGTGGTGGTGATCACTTACCATTGCCATACTGCACGTACTGCCATAAAAAGTAAAACTAAAGTAAAACAAAAATAATAACATTTTTTCCGTGATATATTTATATTAAAAACAATGATTCCATAGGGCCACAATTTTAAAGCTGTTCTATTAGGAATTAAATTATGTCTTATAGGATCTAAGGCATAATAAAGGTATATAAAGGTATAATTCAGTGATTTAAGGATAATTTTATGCATATTTTGTCTTTTCGTATTTTAGTAAAAAAAACAATTAGAACATTATTAAGAAGTTTTAATGTTTACCATGTTATACAATTTACAATAATAACTTCTTGTAAACTATCGGCCTTCGTGATTTTTTGTCGCAGATTTTTCCATTCGTCCTCCTTATTATTGAGACGGTCTGTCAACTCCTTGACTTGATTTATAAAAAAGTTTTATTGATTCTCACGAGAGAAAGTAAAAAGAGACAAATAACGCAAACATACGAAAAAAAAATGTGAGTCGTCACGCGACGCCTGGCAGATTATTTGTCAATATCATCATCATGTCAGCCTGATGACGTCCACTGCTGGATAAAGGCCTCCCCAAAAGATTTCCACAATGGAGTTGTGTCCATAATTAATAATAATAAATAAAGTAATCGCCACGCTTGGCAATCGGGTTGGCGATCGCAGTAAGATAGTCATAGTACTCAGGAGAACGCTGCTGCCCACTTTCTGGTATACATTCCCTAAGGACGCCTTCCAGTACCACACAGGATGAGATGGGGTGACGATATTCTTTATGGCTGTCAGCCACACAGCCAAACTATTTATAATAATCTGCACACAGGCTGGTTCTGCAGTCATATGATTTATCATGGCGCAAAGGAAATAAATCCTTGTATCTCAGGGTGTTGTATTGGTTTTATATATATGTGGTTTTATATATATTTTATATGTATACGTGCTATTCAGGGACTCAAACCTCATTCAGACTCAGAGTAACTCTGTGCGGTTATAATTATGGCTTAGTAGCGGTTTCTAATTTTGCTCGCCCGAATCGGGCGAATGAACTACTTTCAATTTTGAATATTTTTTAGGGCAAGTTTCGCCCGAGACAAATTTAATAGCGGGCGAATCAGGTTCAGTAAAATTTAGTAATGTACTATTCGCCCAAATACTATTATTATACCTCGGAAAAAATAAGAAGTACAGTCGAGCGCCCCATGTACAAATATTTTTAAATAGGATTTACTTTTTTTTTTTTTTTTTTTTTTTTCATTTTTTTTTTTTTTTTACAATGTCACACAGATCATCCTAGCCCCAAACTAAGCAAAGCTTGTACTATGGGTACCAGGCGACGATATACATACTAATATAGATAAATAAATACTTAAATACATAGAAAACATCCATGACTCAGAAACAAATATTCGTGCTCATCACACAAATATTTGCACTTACCGGGATTCGAACCCAGGACCACCAGCTTCGTAGGCAGAAGCACTACCAACTAGGCTACTGTTTACTTTGGCACATGTCTTACTTGATAATAGTACCTAAGTAACGTACTAGATGATATGATCAATGACTTTTATTCCTCAGCGATGTAAGTAAAGACACAGCAAATAAACGCACCCACAGGAACACAAAAGATAGTAGAATAAACCATCCTCTGTCACTCATTTGCAATATGTGCGGTGGGTTTCCCATCATTTGGTTTAGTGTGTCTAAAATACTGACAGTATAACAACATAACTACTTAAAGTGCTTGCATAAAATGATGTGTAAGCATTTATTATAAGTAACAATTGTGTAGGCAACTGTACTGTTTTATAAAACTTCACATTTTGTTATTATATAAAGGCTTATTTTTTGAGGTATAGTAGTATTTGGGCGAAAATTACATTACTGAATTTGCTTGACCTGATTCGCCCGCCATTATATTTACCTCGGGCGAAAACGGCCCTAAAAATATTCAAAATTGAAAGTAGTTCATTCGTCCAATTCGGGCGAACGAAATAAGGGCGAAACCGCTACTAAGCCATCATTATGCATACAAGTAATTATCATGAGTGTTTATTGAACCCGGGACACTGAGGAAGTAGCGTGGCACTCCAACAGCTACAAGGAGTCACTGACAGTATATGCAAGCTACATAAACAAGTTGTTCGAATGATAGCCTAGAACTGTACGTGTAAGGGAACACCTTTGATCTTTAATGTAATCTGCTTCATGCACTTGTTAAGGTAGTGCAGTAGTTAAGGTAGTCGTAGTAGTAAAGGTTAAAGTAGTACTTTACTATTCCAGCGACCTGAGTTCAATCCCATAACAGGACAAATTTTCGTATGACCCATATAAATAGTTGTTCTGGGTCTAGATTTGCTTTGTGTCTGTTAATTGCAAGTGTTTAAAGTCCCACGTGCTACAGTGATTTATTTCCCTAATGCACTCGTTGTCGTATTTAATATAGAATAACTAGGAAATTAATGGTTTCTTTCAGAATAAACGAGACCGGGGTGTCCCCTCCGGTGGCCAGGAACGAGTCTGACTTAGATCCAGCATCGAAGTATCATGTTGTGTCACACGTCCAGTACATTACGTAAGTTGCAGTAACTTATCCATGTTTATAAACTTCTTAACTTAGATATATAGTAACTAATGAAAGTGCTTAGCGTCGGTTTTTACTTGATAGAAACTTTACTTTCATATAGTTCATTCAGTGATCCGGTACTTGTGCTTACTGCAAAGGTGGTGCTCAAAAGTGCAGTAGGTACTTTGTTTCGAACGGCAGTACGAAATCCTTTTCACGAAAACGCTTTCTTTTAGAAATTCCGAACGGTGCGGCGTGGCGTACGAACGGTTTTGAAATTGCTTAACTGACAATCGGGAGTAAGAAGGACCCGGAATATAAAACTGTGGACCAAACCTCGCCCGATCACACTTTTCGCAACGGTCTCGTCACGCATTCACTAGCTTACTCCCCAAATAAAGCGTGCTTAAAGAAGTTTTACTTCAACAAGGCCCACCTGATGTCCTCCCGACCGAATTTCGGCCACGGCGGCCAGTCTTAATGGAGACTAGCCAATTACGCAGGACATATTATAGTGCACAAGTGTGTGCGCAAACACAGGGGCACTTTCTATGCCATCACTCTCATGATCCGATGGGACGCCTAGCGACACGACCGGAAAGAGTTAAGGTACAGGACCGACGGCTTTACGTGCTCTCCGAGGCACGGGGGTGTAATACCGCCAACTCCCAGACTTCGGGCTGATACTAAGAAATTTCTTTTTACGGAAAAATCCCAAAATCACTTATTGGCCCGACCCGGGATTTGAACCCTGGACCTCATCATTTGAACACGCTACCGCTAGACCAACGAGGCAGTCATAGAACTATCACACTACTAAAACTGCAAACTTCTAAAACTTCATCATCATCATCATACCTGCCGAAAGACATCCACTGCTGGACAAAGGCCTCCCCCAAGGATCTCCACAATAGCCGGTCCTGCGCTGCACGCATCCAATGGCTTCTCGCGACTAAAACTTCACAGGTGGATGATTAGTTTACAGGTCCTAACGTTTCGCTTAGTTTCCTTTCCAGTTACCTACAAATGCATTGTCTTTGTCGTAAGAACTATGTTATAAATACAACAAATGGTACTTTTTTACTATAGTTTTTTTTTATAATAATAATAATAATATAATATATAGGGACAATGTAACACAGATCATCCTAAGCTAAGCTAAGCTTGTACTATGGGTACCAGGCGACGATATACATACTTATATAGATAGATAAATACTTAAATACATAGAAAACATCCATGACTCAGAAACAAATATTCGTGCTCATCACACAAATATTTGCACTTACCGGGATTCGAACCCAGGACCACCAGCTTCGTAGGCAGGAGCACTACCAACTAGGCTACGGTGACTGTCACAGGGGCACAGCTAGTTATATAATAACTAGCTGTGCCCCGCGATAATCCTTATAAATTAAAGCCTATGTGTTAATCCAGGGTGTCAGCTAACTCCATATCAAATTTTATTAAAATCGTTCCAGCCGTTGCGTGAAGAAGTAACAAACATACATACTCACACACTCCAAAACTTTCGCCTTTATAATATTAGTGTGATATCCTGGCACTATTAAAACTGGTTTAGTTCGAATAGTAGTATATTGCTACAGATTCTGTATAGAATCTGTGGCAATATACTACTATTCGAACTAAACCAGTTTCTGTATAGAATCTGTGGCAATATATTTTTATTCTGTCGCGTTGCTGTGAATATAAAATTAAAGTTTCTATCTTGTAAAATATATCGATTAGCCCTATGTCAAGGGCATACCGATTCGTTTCTCAATTTTGCCGATTTCTTTCGTTTGAGTCATGGTGCCAGAACTCATTAAGATGGCTAAGAAAAGCATTGGTGAAGCCTCTATCGCATACTGTAGGATCTAAATACTGCCAATAGTTTGAAAATATTCAGAGGCTCACTTGTTGTAATAGGAAATCATAAATTAAATCATCGATATTACAGAAGATCAACTTGTGTAATTAAAGGTTAATTAGATGTTAACCGTGACAGAAGAATCGTTTTCATGTCTCTAGCGTGAGTAGAAACTATATAATAAATATACATACATAATATATTTCTTGATTAATTAGTCTAGTCAATCAATATTTATCCAATGCAATGAACACAATCCTACCTAGGTATATCAGTTACATGGTTCTATTAGATTACAAAATTAATGGCTACTATTATCTAGAGGGGCATTTAATCTATTCTTATAATAGTCTCGTACTAGTCTAGTTTTTCTTTACTTTATTTCAATACCAATATAATCACTAATTACATACATCTAATATTTGTTGTTTGGGGAGTTAGATTTACTTGTACACACTTTAGGTTTTATATTAATAATTGATCATTGGTTACACTTAGCTTATACGACCGTAAGTAAGTAAGTTCTCATCTATAAATATGAAGTCTTCGATATTTCTCTCTCGGATCACATCGAATCGTTAAGTCGACAGATGCAGAACGAAATATATAATACATACATACATACATAGAGTCACGCCTGTTTCCCAGAAGGATAGGCAGAGACAACGGATTTCCATTTGTCACGTTTACACATATATTTGTTTACTCTCATTATATTCCTTATACTACTTCTGACCCGGTACTTCTGACCTGGCCTTTCTTGAGAACGTCTTCAATTGGGTCAGAAAATGTTCTACGAGGTCTTCCCCTTCCGGAGGTACCGTACACACAGATCTGTGACCATACACGATTAAATAATATTAAGAAGCACGTTTTTATGACACAACAGCTAAACTTTACCTATTTTATGTTGAGCTTTGGATACCATGGAAAAAACGATGCGTGGACGTTATTATATTAATATTAAGCTATCATTCCACAGATACCTTGTATCGCACGTATTGGAATTTCAAATACTGTTATCACTATGCAAGAAGGCAAACCACACGGGACCTCTTCATGAGTGTTCTATCTACGGAGTGAAGGAAGCAGGAAAATTACTCAGGTAAATTGTGCTATTCATTGAAGTGCATGGGAAATTAATCATTTATCAAGGATGTTTTCAGATACATGTTATTTAATTATAGTTAGAAACTATCATCAATAACTCTAAGGTTGATTACAAAATCACATTGTGCAAAGTGCAGAGATGATTTCTATGAGACTCAATTAGATGGATTCTTGGGGTGACTCATATCAATGGCCATTGCGGATACATTCTGCTTCGTTATAATCACGTGGATTGTTTTTTCATCGTGTCAGCCGATTGACGTCCACCACTGGACAAAGGCCTCTCCCAAAGATTTGCACAATGGAGTTGTGTCCATCATTTGGAGGGTTATTACCTAATCGCCACGCTTGGCAGACCGGTTGGCGGGTAGTATAGTATACAGTGAGACGCTGCTGTCCGTTCTCTGGTACATATTTCCTCGGGACGACTTCTACGCCCCCCACGGGATGAGATGGGGTGGCGATATCTATGCCGTCAGACACATAGCAGTTTTTAGTACAAGTCAAAGTTCTGTGGCTATGGTAGCTTGCAACGCCTGAGGTATCATTCTCGTGTTGAAGGTTCCCACGCTGTTTTACTTTTGTAAGGCGTGGAGGAAGTTTTGCTGTAGGCCTACTGTAAGATTATAGGGTGTTAGAATGTACTCTTTCGGTGGCGAGATGTGCGATGGTAGAAATTGGCCCTAGGCATCAAATCAAACACTTTACATGTTTATATGTACATATGTTGAAATTAAATCATGAATTTTAATCAGCACTTGGGTATTCGCATACACTTCTTTATGTAAAGCTCACAATGTCACAGCAGCATAAGCTAATACAATATTAAAGTAACACTGTTTAGTAGTCTGTCCGTGTGGCCTGTTTTATCAAAAGGTTCTGAAATCCTTAAATAAATAACAAGTTAGTTAGCTACTGTTTTTAAGTTCTAATTACTTATATTTAATAAAATAAAAATTTTTGGACAGTAGGCGAATTGTAACTCTTTACTTCCCTTCTCCACAAGTTCCAATTATGTACAAATTTAAATGACTGAAAGGTCTCTTGGTGAAGGGAATTCCTTATTGTTTAATAGTGTCGCTTTATAATTTTTTGAATCATATGGAAAATGTTTATTTTATGAATATGTTAGGAAGTAATTTATTTGTTGATCAATCAAGTACATGTAGATAAGCAATTCTCTTGTCCTCAAGCTTACATTTTGTATACAAATTTAAATAAGATGACAAAGACTCGAAGGTTTCCTGGTGAAAGGAGTTCCTTATTGCTTAATAGTCTTGCTTTGTAATTTTTAAATCATATGAAAAATTGTTTTTGATTATGATTAGTTAAAAAAAAAAAACTATTTATCGTTCAAGTGGACTGTGTAGATGACAACAATTTTAATATATTCCAAAAATTACAATCAAAATCTTACACTAATTAAGTCAACGCTGACGTTCTAAAAAACAAAGAACTAAAAACGCAACTTGTACAACTTCTGATTTCCTGATTATATTTTTATCGGCGGTGTTTCTCAAAGTCAAAGATATGTAGAAGTGAACACGTGCTACATATGTTAAATGCGTAAAGTTGGAATAAAATCTTTAAAACGGAACAATCAAAAAGGGTTATTTTAAAGGTAGCGTTACGCTATTCAATCGATAAAACTTTCAGACTTGTATCGTATATCTGGAAATCAGATTTATTTTTTATTTTACACGACAGATATTCTAATATGGGGCTCTTCTATATCAGTAACCAAGCACATAGTTGAAATGGAATGAAAATGTTTATTTGCCAAAATATAGGTTATATAATTAGTTGTTAGACGCATTGTTGTATAGTTTCACTATATTCCACATAGATATGTCGTGCAAAATATTAGATTATTATTATTCTAAATTTAAGCATGCTTTGCATTTGCCGAGGTTCATAATCTTATTATTACATTTGGTGACAATTAATGATTCATCAAGTCAGCCAAAGCACTTCCACTGCTTGACATAATCGCCCCGCTTGACAGACGGGTTGGCGATAGCAGTATGGTGCTCATAGTACTGACAATGACGCTGCTGCCCGTTCTCTGGTAGGTATTTTCTCGGACGATTTCTAAGCCCCTCACGGGATGAGATGGGGTGATGATATTCTATGCCGTCACCACACAGCTGAATTTCTTAGTATTAATTAATGATTGGTGACTTAAAACTGTCAAGAAATACAATTAAGTATAATAAAATCCGTATTAATGATTTAAAATGTCATTATAAAATAAGTATCCAGGTAAAAGTTTATATACAAATAAGTACCTAATCCATTTGTAGGAAGCTGTAGGATTGGGCAGTGAACTTTGACAAAGTCAAGGAGCTCTGCTACAATAGATCAGTAATGGTCGAGGTAGCAAGATGCCATCAAGGCATCAAGCCCCAAACAATTAATAATTAAACCATTTGTAAATTTTCGTTTCAGTGATGGTATGGCGCTCGGTGCGAGTGAAGACTGGAGAACTGTACTCTATACCATAACTGGTGAAAGAGAACTATCAACTGATGGAATCCTACAATATTTTTCAACTCTTCAAAAATTCCTTAAAGAAGAAAACATTAAATTAGCTCTAATGGGTGAAAGTGACATGGACCAAAGTGCGCCGATAATTGTGGGTGTTATAGTAGTATTATTGACTTTACTAATTATAGTGCTCTATTGTGCAAAGAAATACGATATTGGCAGAAAAGTATTCTCCCTTTGTGGCTTAAGCAAAAACGGCTCCTTAGACATTGTAACCAATGATCCTCCACGAAGTAAAACAAATGAAGTAGACGGCATTAGTGAAGATAAAGTTTAATAGCAGTAATTCTAAATCTGAACGTGGTTACATTAATGTTTATTTTATTAGTGAAAGTAATGTTCTCAGTTAACTAGAATACGAGAAATCAATAGATTTAAATGTAATATAAAACTATTATTCAGAATTTATCGAATGAGTAGGCTTTAGACAGAAAACTAATTGAAATAATTTACTTAGGTATGGATTATATAATGAGTGAAAGTTCTGTATTACCATTTAATAATAAATTCTAATGAAGTAGTGCTTGTATATTATTATTTATGTCCATAAAATACATTGTAATAGTTACAGTCTATATTGCCGGGCCTGTTGGCGTGGTTGGCAAATGCTTGCTTTTCACGCCGGAGGACGTGGGTTCGATTCCCACTCAGGACAGATATTTGTGTGAATGAACATGTCTGTTTGTCCTGAGTATAGGTGTAATTATCTATATAAGAAAAAAGTATTATATGTAGTATATCAGTTATCTGGTTTCCATAGTACAAGCTCTGCTTAGTTTGGGTCGTGTGTATATAATATCCCAGGATATTATTATTATTGCTTCGGCATTATATTTATTTTCACGGCAAGTCACGGTTTGTTTTATTAAATTCTTTCTTCTTTCCTTCTTAATTGTATGGGCAGTGGTTACCCTATTGTCAGAGTTGTTCAAGCCGCCCAGTAGGCCTCTGACATGGCTTGTCGACTGTTGTCTAATGACAACAACCAGGACCGACAGCTTAACTTGAACTCCGAAGCACGGAGACACTGCCAAATTGAACCACTTTAACGGTCACCCATGAATGGGCTGACCGCGTGCCTATGTGCTTTATTTCACCGATCACTTGCGAACCGGTGAATAGAACTGGCCATGAGCGCCTGTTATTATATTATATGATTTTATTGAATTGATAGACGGCTAATTGAGCTCCATCAAGGACCCAGTTTCATAGATAATGTTTGTTCTTTAAGTAACTTGAGTGGAGAAGTTACTTTATGAGTTCATTCGTGTGTTATGTAAATAGTGTCCCATGCATATGAATGATTCATTAGAGCTTTTAAGGGAATAGGGACGGATCGCCGATCTACCGCGTGAGTCATCGTGAGTGTGAATAGTAATCATAAATATGATTGCGTTTTCTATCAGGTGACCCGAATTAAAATATGCCAGTTAAAACTACACGAAACAAAGCTTCAAATGTAACTGGCTATGAGAGAAAGAGAGAAAGAAAATGTGTGTGCTCATCTCTCTCTCTTGCTTCTTTAGTAATATTAGGTCTTTACCTATGAAATTGCCGTTCTGCAGTACTGGCCATTTCAAATCAAAATAATTTTTGTTTGGCTAAGAATTCTAATTTCAAATTAATTTTATTTTAAAAACATGGATTCTTTTTTCCAAAAGTAGTCATTTCTTTATTGATTAGTGTTACATTTTCATCGCATTTCAATCTTTTTCGTCATCATGGATACGTTAAAAATTCGAGTAATTATGGAATATGAGTACCGTCGTGGCAGCAACGCGGCACAAGCGGCACGCAACATCAACGACGTTTACGGAGCTAACACTACAAACCAACGCACCACCTGTTATTGGTTTGCTCGCTTCCGTTCTGGAAATTTCGACCTGAAAAATGAACCTCGCGGTCGTCCGAAGACTTTGGTCGACAATGACGAATTAAAGGCGGTTGTGGAAGCTGATGATACACAATCTACGGCTGAATTAGCAGCAGCTTTCGACGTTAGCGTCAAAACAATATTGGTCCATTTGCGTCAAATTGGCAAGGTAAAAAAGCTTGACAAATGGGTGCCCCACGAACTCAATGATCGCCAGCGCGAAGTACGCGTCGAGACGTGCCTTGCACTGCTCAACAGACACACAAATGAAGGAATTTTGAACCGCATTGTTACCTGCGATGAAAAATGGATTCTGTTTGATAACCGCAAGCGCTCAGCAAGTTGGTTGGATCCTGGTTCAGCACCTAAACAATGCCCTAAACGAAAACTTACCCCTAGAAAAGTGATGGTCACTGTTTGGTGGTCTAGCGCCGGTGTGATTCATCACAGCTTCTTACCAAACGGGGTGAGCATTACTGCAGATGTGTACTGTGAAGAACTGAGCACAATGATGGAGAAGCTGGCGCATCTCCAACCAGCATTGGTCAATCGCTCGTCTCCGCTGCTCCTGCACGACAACGCGCGACCTCATACTGCACAGCAGACGGTCTCCAAGTTGCAAGAACTGGGGTTGGAAGCTCTCCGTCATCCGCCCTACTCACCAGACCTTGCGCCTACAGACTACTACTTTTTCCAGAATTTGGATAACTTCTTGGTGGGAAAAAAATTCAATACCCGAGAGGCAGTACAAAATGCCTTTGAAGAATTTGTTGCCTCCCGTCCAGCTGATTTCTTTAAGAAGGGCATCAATAAACTGCCACTGCGATGGCAAAGATGCATTGATTGCATGGGTGATTACTTCGATTAATACAAATAAAAAAAATCATGAAAAAAATTCGTTTAAATTTTTTCATACAAAACGGCAATTTCATAGGTAAAGACCTATTATATGAAACGTAACTCTCCGTTTTATATCTGAAGATAGAAAGATAAAGTTCATGGGAGCTTTTCGAACGGTAGTTGAGAGGAAGATATAAGTGAGCTCACTCACTCATCTCCCTCTCAACTTCCGTTTGCCTCGCCCGATTACACTTTTTCTAACGCTCTCGTCACTCATCTACCAGCTCACTCCTCAGGACAACCGTGTGTAATTTTTTTTTTTTATCTAAAATTAAACTGCAACGTACTTTTATAAGTTACTATTTATTGTACTTTTTGTACTTTAACTTTTTTAGAGTAAGTAAATGTATAAAAATAAAATGTGAGGCGTCACGGGACGCCTGGCAGATCTGAAACATCGACATTATTTTGTAAAAGTAATATGCAGAAAAGAACATATTGCGATAGAAACTAAATATGTCATAATGATAAAATAAAAAGTCGATTGCGCATGGCGACGCGTCGCCAGACCGTACACACTATTGTCGTATAGCGTGGCGACGCGTGGCCAAGGCATGCGTCGCCACGCCAGAAATCTGTTTTACGTGCGGCTATAGATGTTTCACATCAAAATACAAAAAATACCATACCATGCCAGACGACTTTCATTGATTCTGGTCTATTCAACGGTTGTTTCGAACAGATCGCTCCTAGCGATAAGGCCGCCATTTGTGCAATCATAAAACGAATTATTATTTAATTGATGTAATAATTTTGGTGTACAATAAAGAGTTGCTTACTTACTTAATATTTATCAAGCTATTTTGCATTGCTTGTCTAATGCCGTATTATTAAATGTAATTGAAAAAACAAAAAATATCTTTCTAGATATTAATTTACTACGGATATACGTATACGATATATACGATATGTATTTGACGGTCACCGTAGCCTAGTTGGTAGTGCTCCTGCCTACGAAGCTGGTGGTCCTGGGTTCGAATCCCGGTAAGTGCAAATATTTGTGTGATGAGCACGAATATTTATTTCTGAGTCATGGATGTTTTCTATGTATATAAGTATTTATCTATCTATATAAGTATGTATATCGTCGCCTGGTACCCATAGTACAAGCTTTGCTTAGTTTGGGGCTAGGATGATCTGCGTGACATTGTCCCTAGTTATTATTATTATTATATATAATCTTAAGTCAATAATATTTAAGTTTTAAGGACTAATGAAGATAATTGGAGAATTGAGTTTTTTAAAGACAACGTCTACGCATAACGCTTTACGCAGGGTAAATAAACCCCTGTATCATGCAAGGGACTCTTATAAAACATGCAATTCACGTAAGTACACAAATCAAAGTCAGGCTCGGAATAACCGGGAATCGAACCTGAAACACGGGGATGCTGTGGATTTTTTTTTTAAGTCTATACAACGGAAATTAATCCCTATATCGTGAGGTAGGTACTTTACAAACATAATTGACGGACACAAAGTACATCAAAACGCAGGACAACTATTTATGGGTCACACAAATAGTTGTCCTGCACGAATCGAACCCAGAACACGAAGTTACGAGGCAACTGTCTTAACCGCTGCGTCACACGTACAGTCAGTTTAATTGTTTTTCCTAGCCAGTATTTAGAAATTTAATTTTAAGAGTTATACATCATCAGGCCTTCAACGTCATGGAATTGATAAGCAATGAACTTACGACGAAACTTCCTGTGAACAATAATATAATAATAATAATGTCCTCCTAGCCGAATTTCGGCCACGGCGGCCAGTCTCAATAGAGATTAGCCATCTGCGCGGGACATATTATAGTGCTCAAGTGTGTGCGCAAACCCAGGAGCACTTTCTATTCCATCACTCTCATGATCCGATGGGACGCCTAGCGACACGACCGGAAAGAAGTCAGGTACAGGACCGACGGCTTTACGTGCTCTCCGAGGCACGGGGGTATAATACCGCCAACTCCCAGACTTCGGGCTGATGCTGAGAAAATTTACTTTTTACAGAAAAGTCCCAAAATCACTTTTGGCTCGACCCGGGATTTGAACCCAGGACCTCGTTTTCTGCGGGTGAAAAGGCTACCGCTAGACCAACGAGGCAGTGATTTTAAAAGCTTTCATCTGAATAATTAGTTCAAAAGTGGTGGAATAGATATAGCTTATTTCGATACTTATAATAGGTCTTTACCTATGAAATTGCCGTTTTGTATGAAAAAATTTAAACGAATTTTTTTCATGAATTTTTTTATTTGTATTAATCGAAGTAATCACCCATGCAATCAATGCATCTTTGCCATCGCAGTGGCAGTTTATTGATGCCCTTCTTAAAGAAATCAGCTGGACGGGAGGCAACAAATTCTTCAAAGGCATTTTGTACTGCCTCTCGGGTATTGAATTTTTTTCCCGCCAAGAAGTTATCCAAATTCTGGAAAAAGTAGTAGTCTGTAGGCGCAAGGTCTGGTGAGTAGGGCGGATGACGGAGAGCTTCCAACCCCAGTTCTTGCAACTTGGAGACCGTCTGCTGTGCAGTATGAGGTCGCGCGTTGTCGTGCAGGAGCAGCGGAGACGAGCGATTGACCAATGCTGGTTGGAGATGCGCCAGCTTCTCCATCATTGTGCTCAGTTCTTCACAGTACACATCTGCAGTAATGCTCACCCCGTTTGGTAAGAAGCTGTGATGAATCACACCGGCGCTAGACCACCAAACAGTGACCATCACTTTTCTAGGGGTAAGTTTTCGTTTAGGGCATTGTTTAGGTGCTGAACCAGGATCCAACCAACTTGCTGAGCGCTTGCGGTTATCAAACAGAATCCATTTTTCATCGCAGGTAACAATGCGGTTCAAAATTCCTTCATTTGTGTGTCTGTTGAGCAGTGCAAGGCACGTCTCGACGCGTACTTCGCGCTGGCGATCATTGAGTTCGTGGGGCACCCATTTGTCAAGCTTTTTTACCTTGCCAATTTGACGCAAATGGACCAATATTGTTTTGACGCTAACGTCGAAAGCTGCTGCTAATTCAGCCGTAGATTGTGTATCATCAGCTTCCACAACCGCCTTTAATTCGTCATTGTCGACCAAAGTCTTCGGACGACCGCGAGGTTCATTTTTCAGGTCGAAATTTCCAGAACGGAAGCGAGCAAACCAATAACAGGTGGTGCGTTGGTTTGTAGTGTTAGCTCCGTAAACGTCGTTGATGTTGCGTGCCGCTTGTGCCGCGTTGCTGCCACGACGGTACTCATATTCCATAATTACTCGAATTTTTAACGTATCCATGATGACGAAAAAGATTGAAATGCGATGAAAATGTAACACTAATCAATAAAGAAATGACTACTTTTGGAAAAAAGAATCCATGTTTTTAAAATAAAATTAATTTGAAATTAGAATTCTTAGCCAAACAAAAATTATTTTGATTTGAAATGGCCAGTACTGCAGAACGGCAATTTCATAGGTAAAGACCTAATATTATAATAAGGTATCGTTTGCGAGTTTGTGACGTTGTAAGGGATAATCTCGGGATCTACTTAATCGATTTTCAAAATTATTTCATCAATAGAAAGCTACGGTATTGTGGAGTGTTATAGGCTATGATAAATTCCAAAATTATTAACGCATCTTTATTTAAACTTGAATAATGTAATTCAAGTTGCGGGACAAACGGACAGGGACAAAAATATTTATAACGCGGAACGAAGTCCGCGAGCACTGCTAGTATTTTATAAAGTACCAAGTATACTTAGTAATTTAAATGTATTCCCACCTAGTCTATAAACTAATAAGTAATTTTATATGAACCTAACTTCTACATAAACATAATTAATTCTAAGAATCAGTCCACCGACTTTCCTTAGTCATATTTGTTATGATAGATAAAGTAATGTAGCCTAATTTATGAAGATAATATGCGAACAATCTCAAAATAAATTATGGTTGCAATCGATTTATGCAAATGGTTGTATGTCAAGGACCTCGGTATAGAATATTTCAAAATTTCTGATCATCACGTGACTTCAATCCGTCAATTGATATGAATATCTCAGACATTTAATTTAAAAAATATTTGAGGTTTCGAAACTGCATAGAAATGGTAACATTCGTAGGCCTGTTTTATGACAAACTTGCTGTGCTAGTGTACCCACATTAAACAGCTAACTCCATACCAAATTTTATTGAAATCGCTCCAGCCGTTTAGACGTGAAGAAGTCAAAAACATACACACTTTCGCCTTTTTAACATTAGTGTAATTAAGAATACAAAGTAAGTAAAAGCTGGAAAGTGTCCATAGAGTGGAACTTGGAATAAGAACGCATTCAGCTGTATGATATTTTCGCTTTATTTTCTTTCTAAAAGATTGAAAGACAATAAAGCGAAAATATCAAACAGCTGAAGGTACTTAAAACAATTTTCCCATAACGACTAGTAACTTTTAAATGAGAAACTTCGCCCAACGTTGTATCTACTATCGGAATAGCGCTTAGCGCTCTAGATCTGCGGCTGAATACACGTACTCGGTGTAGATAAAAACAAAAAGTATCTAGTAATTAATTCCATGGTTAATAAATAAAATAAAACATAATGTTTTTTGATATTAAAAATTCCCGAAGAAGTTCTATAAAAACACATTCTTGCTCACCTAGTTACATTTGATTTGTATCTTGTATGGTACAGATCGTGAGGTGGATTCTTTGTAAAAAATGAATACGAATAATTACATGTACAGATGCCAGCACATCAAGCTACCCCAATCTGTCGAATTTCCCCAATTGAAAGTGAACCTTATGCTTATGTGATAAAGTTGAAAATCTATAAAAGAAATTTGACACGTACGTAACTATATATGTGCCAATTAGCTATAGGGGTCAACAAGTAATTAAACATGTTCCAGGTAGATAGTAACTAGTTATGTATATACATAAACTTTAAGCTATTCTTAGCTCCAATAATAATAATTGCATGGACACTTCCATACTCCAGCATCGAGGTGTTGAACTAAATAAATATAATTACTTAACAGCTTCATCGCTACTCGTGACAGATCTGGTCAAAGTTCAAGCACATATCGAGGCTACAAACTAGATTTTAAAGTAGTTCGCATTGAATATAATCAGCAATTCAATAAAAATAATATTGAGTTAAAGTTTTTAGCACATTCAAGTCAAAGGGTTTTAGGGTTCCGTACCTTATGAAGCAAATGCAACCTTTATACAATCATATTCCGTCCGCGTTGTTTTTTTGAAGGCAGGTGGAATGCCTACGCGTGCCACCCGCACTTCTCTTGGCTCCTGTCGGGAGGAGCCCCGGGGACGCGGGTATGCTGCTCCGGTGCCCCCCTTTTGCGCCCTGCCCCAGGTGATTGGGACGAGTACCCTGGGATTATTCCGTCTGCCTGTCAAGAGCATTGTTATCAAAAACGCGTAGAGTTATTAAGTTAAAATTAACGTTAACAATTTAGGTATGAGGCTACCTTTGAAGCTGGATAAAAACATTCTTCTAAGTTAGCACAATAAAAGACAAGGCCATTTATACTTTATGTTTTTACGCTCAAACATAAATCATAACCTATTGACCTATAATTATGAAATATGAACGAAGCAAGGAAGTCAAAGTCAATGTCCGTTATTTGTTAATTAGAAGTTGTATGAAATAAAACCAATATTATTTCATGATTTCAAATTTACTATCGTTATATCTGTAGGTATAAAGGTTCTCGAGTCGCGACCGCGAACCAGAAGACGCAGCATGGACAGGCACCTTACAAGGTGGACCGATAATCTTGTGAGGGTAGTTGGAAGTCGCTTGATGCGGATATCGCAAGACCGGCAATTGTGAAGAACTTTGGGGGAGGCCTTTGTCCAGCAGTGGGCGTCTTTTGGCTGATATGATGATGATGATGATATCTATAGGAAAATATTATTGCAAATACTTATTTAAGTTAATATTCAATATAACCTTATCTTATAACGCCTAAAAAAACAGGAAAACATCTACGAGATTTAACTAGCGTGATAGACCACTTAGGTATCCATAAAAAAAATTATTTGTACGGAATGCTCGATTTGAGAGCCAGCATCGCTCTTGTCCGGTTTTATATTTTTTATCTTCCATTTTGGGGTTTAGTCATCCCGGAAACAATGACGAAGCAATTAACATCAAATGATTTTAAAGTAAAACTGAAAAACAATGCCCATACAAACATTTTTCTTAACAAGACTGCGTTTTATCTTAGTTTTTTTTCCTATCTTAAATTAGTTCTGAGGTGCCTATATGTATAGATACTATTAATTGGACATAGTAAAACGGATTGCCGCCGAGCTTGTGTAAAAAGTGTAGCTAGCTAGGTAAATCATCACAACCAAGATTAATAGGATTCATTTATAGCTTTTATAACACTGTAGAGTGTTTCTTCTCATTACGAAATATTATACTGAATTAGTGTCTTTTGGTGGACTCAGATCCAGGTCTGAATTGATTATTAATATGACATCAATTTATTATCATTTATTTTTTATAGATTGCAAATGGTTTATGCCATAACGGCTTCTTGAACAGGAAATTTTATGGAACAGAAGTATATAAACAAACACAGTCTAATGATGAAGAATAGATGATCAAACTGTGGAGAGATTAGGGCTCAGACCTTTTGGTGCCTTCACAACAGAAGAACAACTGGTACTGCCAGAAACTTATTGCCGAATATACTTACACCCAATTTTGTTTAGACAGCGGGATCAAACCCGACATTTCATTATTACGTAGGTAGTAAGAGCGCTTTTCGTAACGCAAGTGTATTCACTACGCTAAACTAAACTCATCCTCGAATCTTATTTCTATGACAATTACAATAATCAGTCAGCCGATACAGTTTTTTAAATAATTATTAACATTGCGATTTTGTATACTGTCAGTCCTACTTCCTACTAATACTATGAATGCGAAAGTTTGTGACTGTGGATGTATGGATATATAGATGTTTGTTACTTTTTCACGCAAAAACTACCGATCGGATTTTGATGAAACTTTGTAGTATATATATATCCGAACAATACCTAAGCTACAATAAATAAAGTTTAAAAAACCGCAGGGCACAGCTAGTACTCTATATAATATACTCTGGGTCGCTAGGCACACCGAATCTTCGCGTAGTAATAAGAATAAGAATAATTTATTAACCAAAGAAAAGTTACATAAATCCTTATTAGATATAAGGATTTATGTAACTTTTCTTTGGTTAATAAATTATTCTTATTTTTACTAGAGTAAAATACAAAAATGAGCATAATCCTTCTTATGGCTTTCACACTAGGGCTAGCCTGTCTTGTGAAAACCCAAAAAAATTATAATAATAGTAATAAGATATCTGTCTTTTAAGACACATACTATATATTGTTACTAAATTATATAACAGTTACATTTGTTTAAAAAAATATATATTAAAAGAGAAAAAGTAGAAAACGTCGCTGAAATTGGTTACCTCATGTATTTCCAAACCAGTAAACGCCCTGAGCCGAGTTTAGAACCTCAGAGGGTGCCCGTTGCCGGGTTACTTTAGTTTGTTGATTTGCTAGACGGTCCACACTGACTGTAAAACTAAACTGTAAACCTCAAGGAAAATAATGAGTTTTTTAGCCGTATTAAATGTAGGTAAATAAGTGTAGCAATAGTAACCCTGGTAAGACAGGTCAACCGAAAACAGTGCATCTTTTCATTCAGATGTCATGGCACATAGGAAATGTTTAATATTTAACGGGCCGGTTGGTGTGGTTGGTAAATGCTTGCCTTTCACGGCGCAGTTGGTGGGTTCGATTCCCACCCAGGACAGATAATGATGTGTGCATAAGTATGTATTTACATAAGAAATGTAGTATATGTAATGTAGCAGTTATCTGGTTTCCATATTACAAGGTATGCTTAGTTTGGGATCAGATGGCCGTGTGTGAATAATGTCTCATTATATTTTTATTATTACCACCAGACCAACAAGGGAATCGGCTATGCTTTAACCTTTTAACTTTTGGCTAATAATATCCTGATTGATAGACCTTGCATTGTACATATATTTTGTACGGTTCACGTTTTCATGGTTGATGAGAGATGAGATAATGATTTCCTTTACTTTAACTGCTTATTTTAAACACTGACTGCATAACTAATTTCGTACAATATTCATTTATTGTTTCAAATCAAGCTTAATCCCCGTCCGTGTGTGGCACACAAGTTGCTAACTGAAACTAGCACTTGGTGCATTCGCAATTATTTTCCAAAAGGTTAAAATAACCAATTATGTCAGACTCTAACTGCCTATAAAACCAACGATGGACTTTTTCAACGCATTAGGAAGAGCCTTAAGTCCATTGGAACGTTTCGGCGTCTTTGCTGTGTGATGCATTTACTTTTAGCACTTCACAAAGGTATACGATCTGTTCCTTCTAAAGCTCTCTTTAAGCAAAAGTGGCTGCAGTCTTCAATGAAGCCACCTCCTGGAAGTACCTCCACCTTACAGAAGAGAGGTAGGCATAGCGTTCATTCGCTCAAAGAGCAGCCCGACTGGGGAAGTACCTCCACCTTACAGAAGACATTCCTTAATAATAACATTAATAATTTTAATGTTGTGTTTCCGAGTGTGAGTAAGTTCGCCAGAGCTCATTGGGGTGGGGAGAAGGGTCAGAAACACTTGTTTGTTGACTCTTAAAGACAGGCAACGCACACGTGACCCCTCTGGTGTCGCGAGTGTCCATGGGCGGCGGTGATCACTTACCATTAGGTGACCCACTTGCTCATTTTTGAGTGCCTTGAGACCCACTCAAGACACCCATAACCTCGAAGCACGTAGCGGCGCTGGCACAATAATTTTACTGACAGCCTCTGACAAAGAAGACCCTCGCAGAACTTGCAGGATAAATATAAAGTAAATATAACTACTTTTTATTCAATTCCTGTCTTTAAGTATATCTTATCTGTTAAATTAAGTTTTCTTTTCTGTGTCTCCTTGTGGAATAAATAAATTTCTTTCTTTCTTTTTTCCTATGATGTATCTATTCGACTCATAAGCAGGGAATCGCTAATACTTCTGTTTCCCAGACATAAACAACACCTTCGTCCTTCACGCTTGCAATGCGGTTTTAAAGGTAAGTATTACGAGTATAACTTAAGAAAAAAAATAGTATAGTAGTGGACATATGATTAAGAACGCTTTATTAAAAGAAATAATTTTTTCAAACTAACAATTTCGACAAAAAATGGAACCCTATCTCTCCAGCGAATATGTAAAAATTTATAGATTCAATGCCTTGCCAGAGTAAAGCAGTAATTAAACGACGTGGACATGTTAGTTACTATGAATTTTAATTTAAATGTATTTATTTCCTTTTTTCTTTCATCTAATATCTATCATCTAAGTTTCATGTAAACAATTTACGAGCAGTTTAATAAATCGTTCTTAATTATTTATCCAGCTTAATTACTATATTAATTTATTACTATAGAGATACATAGACTTTGTTAAAAACAAAGTTAACACTTTATTCTATATTCTTCATTCAAAATTAGGTACAGTCCCGCAAACTTATCTGACCCGCTGGCAGCGTCGCTGTTATCGCATTTAGTGTTGCTAGTAACTATTTTTTTGCAATAAAGTGGGTAAAAATAATATGCACATTGTAACGTAAATGTTATTTATATTTTTATTCAATAATTGTGATCATTTACATAAATTATATGCTGAGTGTTCTCTAACGGACATACTCCAGGTATTATTATGTCACCGGAATGGTTTAATTCAGAAGTCATTTCATCATCATCATTATCGGAATCACTGCTTTCACTTTCACTATCACTACCTAAATGAATGATGAAAGGCTCGTCTAAGTATCCATCCCTTTTTCGATACACATTTTCAATATTTTTTTACATGATTGCAATGCTTTTGCCATTCATTGACTGTTATTTTATCAAAAGCTTCTGCAATCAATGATAGGATTTCAGAATTCGATCTACCAATATTCTGATGTGCTATACATTTTTGCATCTGCTTGCTCTTTTTCTTACACATCGCTCCCGGATACCTACAAAGGAAACAGCAAAAATTGAATAAATAATGAGTATTATAAAATATGTTTTTTTAATTTAAAGTGCGAGGGGGAGTTTCGTATTTTTTTAGAAGCTGACAAAACTAACCTGTAGCAACAGCTACGCGTTCATACAACTTATTTAAGGGTATAGTTGGTGCCTGAAGGCGTTTTTCTTCCTTCATATAATTCAATACTTGTAATATAACGTTCCTCGCATCACTTTTCACTTTTTAAAGCTTTCGGCATTTTTCACAATTAAAAACCACAAAAAGAAAAATAAATACGCGCAACCTTTCCTATGATGTATCTATTCGACTCATAAGCAGGGAATCGCTAATACTTCTGTTTCCCAGACATAAACAACACCTTCGTCCTTCACGCTTGCAATGCGGTTTTAAAGGTAAGTATTACGAGTATAACTTAAGAAAAAAAATAGTATAGTAGTGGACATATGATTAAGAACGCTTTATTAAAAGAAATAATTTTTTCAAACTAACAATTTCGACAAAAAATGGAACCCTATCTCTCCAGCGAATATGTAAAAATTTATAGATTCAATGCCTTGCCAGAGTAAAGCAGTAATTAAACGACGTGGACATGTTAGTTACTATGAATTTTAATTTAAATGTATTTATTTCCTTTTTTCTTTCATCTAATATTAGGTCTTTACCTATGAAATTGCCGTTCTGCAGTACTGGCCATTTCAAATCAAAATAATTTTTGTTTGGCTAAGAATTCTAATTTCAAATTAATTTTATTTTAAAAACATGGATTCTTTTTTCCAAAAGTAGTCATTTCTTTATTGATTAGTGTTACATTTTCATCGCATTTCAATCTTTTTCGTCATCATGGATACGTTAAAAATTCGAGTAATTATGGAATATGAGTACCGTCGTGGCAGCAACGCGGCACAAGCGGCACGCAACATCAACGACGTTTACGGAGCTAACACTACAAACCAACGCACCACCTGTTATTGGTTTGCTCGCTTCCGTTCTGGAAATTTCGACCTGAAAAATGAACCTCGCGGTCATCCGAAGACTTTGGTCGACAATGACGAATTAAAGGCGGTTGTGGAAGCTGATGATACACAATCTACGGCTGAATTAGCAGCAGCTTTCGACGTTAGCGTCAAAACAATATTGGTCCATTTGCGTCAAATTGGCAAGGTAAAAAAGCTTGACAAATGGGTGCCCCACGAACTCAATGATCGCCAGCGCGAAGTACGCGTCGAGACGTGCCTTGCACTGCTCAACAGACACACAAATGAAGGAATTTTGAACCGCATTGTTACCTGCGATGAAAAATGGATTCTGTTTGATAACCGCAAGCGCTCAGCAAGTTGGTTGGATCCTGGTTCAGCACCTAAACAATGCCCTAAACGAAAACTTACCCCTAGAAAAGTGATGGTCACTGTTTGGTGGTCTAGCGCCGGTGTGATTCATCACAGCTTCTTACCAAACGGGGTGAGCATTACTGCAGATGTGTACTGTGAAGAACTGAGCACAATGATGGAGAAGCTGGCGCATCTCCAACCAGCATTGGTCAATCGCTCGTCTCCGCTGCTCCTGCACGACAACGCGCGACCTCATACTGCACAGCAGACGGTCTCCAAGTTGCAAGAACTGGGGTTGGAAGCTCTCCGTCATCCGCCCTACTCACCAGACCTTGCGCCTACAGACTACTACTTTTTCCAGAATTTGGATAACTTCTTGGCGGGAAAAAAATTCAATACCCGAGAGGCAGTACAAAATGCCTTTGAAGAATTTGTTGCCTCCCGTCCAGCTGATTTCTTTAAGAAGGGCATCAATAAACTGCCACTGCGATGGCAAAGATGCATTGATTGCATGGGTGATTACTTCGATTAATACAAATAAAAAATTTCATGAAAAAAATTCGTTTAAATTTTTTCATACAAAACGGCAATTTCATAGGTAAAGACCTATTATCTATCATCTAAGTTTCATGTAAACAATTTACGAGCAGTTTAATAAATCGTTCTTAATTATTTATCCAGCTTAATTACTATATTAATTTATTACTATAGAGATACATAGACTTTGTTAAAAACAAAGTTAACACTTTATTCTATATTCTTCATTCAAAATTAGGTACAGTCCCGCAAACTTATCTGACCCGCTGGCAGCGTCGCTGCTATCGCATTTAGTGTTGCTAGTAACTATTTTTTTGCAATAAAGTGGGTAAAAATAATATGCACATTGTAACGTAAATGTTATTTATATTTTTATTCAATAATTGTGATCATTTACATAAATTATATGCTGAGTGTTCTCTAACGGACATACTCCAGGTATTATTATGTCACCGGAATGGTTTAATTCAGAAGTCATTTCATCATCATCATTATCGGAATCACTGCTTTCACTTTCACTATCACTACCTAAATGAATGATGAAAGGCTCGTCTAAGTATCCATCCCTTTTTCGATACACATTTTCAATATTTTTTTACATGATTGCAATGCTTTTGCCATTCATTGACTGTTATTTTATCAAAAGCTTCTGCAATCAATGATAGGATTTCAGAATTCGATCTACCAATATTCTGATGTGCTATACATTTTTGCATCTGCTTGCTCTTTTTCTTACACATCGCTCCCGGATACCTACAAAGGAAACAGCAAAAATTGAATAAATAATGAGTATTATAAAATATGTTTTTTTAATTTAAAGTGCGAGGGGGAGTTTCGTATTTTTTTAGAAGCTGACAACACTAACCTGTAGCAACAGCTACGCGTTCATACAACTTATTTAAGGGTATAGTTGGTGCCTGAAGGCGTTTTTCTTCCTTCATATAATTCAATACTTGTAATATAACGTTCCTCGCATCACTTTTCACTTTTTAAAGCTTTCGGCATTTTTCACAATTAAAAACCACAAAAAGAAAAATAAATACGCGCAACAAACAATCAATGGCAGGAATGTCATGGAATAACAGGCCGATTGACATTTCAAACTGGCGTCGTTAGTTCTACTTTTGGCCACCGGGCCAGATAAGTTTGTAGCACTATAAATAGTAGGGCCAATATAATAGATCACATTTGACATCTGTCAGTTACTAGTAAAGTGAATTGTAAAATGACCTTATTTCGTAATTATTACAATAAAGATAAATCGTAATTGAAAAAAATAAGCATATGTGCAGTTTCAACTAACATAAAGAATATTCTATGACCGCCGGTTAAGGTTACGTTGTTGAATTTGGTGAAGTGTCAAATGTGATCTATTAAATTGGCCCTACTTCAGTTACTTTTAAAAAGGGACACATAATGACACAGATTAATAAAATTTGGAACTTCAAATCGTTCTTAATTATATAACTAAAACTGTATAATAATATGTAGCTTTATGGTACCTATAGGAATATGGTTTATTATATTTGACCATAACAAGTTATGTAATCATTGGTCGGGTTTAAAATAAACATTGAATAATTTTATATTATTCAGATAAAATAGAATGTTTTATGTCCTATTATAAAAATAGATTGTAATATCGAGGCTCAATTTAGTCAGCAGTTTACAAGCAGGGACAAAGCATAATATGTCATGGTCTAACAGTTTTGTCCATTCAATTTGATCTATTAATATTAGTTATTTAACAAAGTTACTGGTCTGTATAAGTACAATTTTAAACAAGTTTGTTAGGTTTCAAGTTACTACGCTCATCGTTGATACTGTATGGCTTTTGGCCTTAAATTTACATTACAATGGCACGTAAAACATAAAATCATTAACTAGTCGTTTGAGATGCGGCAATCATGATTTCAGTGATTAAAGTTAATGCAAAATGTGAACGTAAGTGCGAACCAGAGGTCACGGCCGGAAGCTATTTTGAGGCACATCGCATTTAATTGAAGCAAATAAACCTGAACATTTAGATTTGTTTGTATTACCCGGAACGATGGTAGTTTACAAAATTGATTGAATAAAGTTTTGTTGAAAGAATCGATAGGAATCAAACAATCGATCGTTATCCGAGTTAGTATAAGCAACGATTCCTATTGACGGCCGACGATGTCTGCGACTGGCAGTGTGGACATCCGCTCGTAACCGACTTGTCGAAATGGTTAAGAATGTGAGCCGGTGTGAACTAACTGCAATCACCTAACCGTTACCGCTGGTGACGAACGCGCGCACCTAGAATCGCGGCGCAGGAGTTCGCGCAAAATTTGCATATTTCAAACATACGAATTTCGAACGTTACGAACTGAATTTTGAAATTTACAAAGACAATATTTGTTGCGATCTTTTATTTTAAAGTAATTAATATACTTGTATAAAGGTAGCATAAGACGAACAATAACAGACATTGTAAACATACAAGCGCGAGCAATAACAAATGGAACCTAAGTGAAGTGATGATATATGGTTGTGAATAAGTTTTAATTAGAAAGAGGTAAGTAAATTAATAAAAAATACATACTAGAAAAATATGAATACTTTATAATATTTACCAAATAAAACAATATTTATATAGTTAGTTAGGTATCGATGTTTGTAAGTAATTCTATAAGATACAAACTGGAATTTAGACCTACGACATATAAAGTAGATTTGGATAGGTAAAAAATGGTAAAACACATAAATATATTCTGATTTTCACGCATTGTACCCGGATTAATTGAGTGGAAAACAGGCGTTAATTTATTTATACGATGAAAACCAAACTACCCACATTATGTTAATGGCATATATAAAATTTTATGGATTTCCCATACACCATGATCATTTATAATTTAGGAACGAGTCGCCAATAATTTAAAAAAATAGTTTTAAAATCTCGTGGACAAAAAAAGTGGCAAGTGATGTAGGCTTTAATTATCTTCTGTTTTCCTTATCAACACAAAATTATTACGATTTAGTTGAAACAATTATCTTCACAGGTTAATTAATCTTACCAAGAGCATAATTTATTTTGGAATAACTATAGTCCATATATTATACATACAAAAAAACTTATTTTACAGTCCGTTAACTAATGTATATATAGAATAATATATTATTTTTGTTTTTTATGTCGCCTTCGAAAAGAGGGGTAACCTGTTTTCATTAAATAAATGAATCGCTGTATCGCGGGGACCTTACAAACATGTATGTAGTTTGTTGTTTGTTTTTGTAGTTATATAGAACACAAAGCAACCTAGTACCGCAGAACACAAATATATGGATGAAACAAATATTTAATCTGCGCGGGGATCGAATACACACCGCCTTTTAAGCTAAATTGTATAAAAATTCATACTATAACCGCAGATTATATAAATGACATATACATACATATATACTTACTTACTTATCGTGTGGGCAGTAGGTACCCTAGTGTCAGAGTTGTTCAAGCCGCTCATTAGGCCTCTGACATGGCTTAACGATTGTTGCCTAATGGCTACAACCGGGACTGACAGCTTATCGTGCCTTCCGAAGCACGGAGACGCTAAGAAATTAAATTGGCGGTCACCCATCTATGGCCTCACCTCGAGCCTAGTTGCTTGTCCTCGCCAATAATGTTAAATTTCGGTCATAGGGCCTAGCCCTAATGGTTTTTTTTAATATGACGCTTTAGCTAAGGAGGCTTTCAATGCTTCACCTAACAATAGTCTCAATGGAGAAAAGCTAATTTTACAGGACACATTAAAGTCTGCACACATACATAGGTGTAATTTCTATTCCCTTACTGTTATGATCAAAAATGTCAGGTACCTACATTATGTACAAGTGCGACGACTTCTCGTGTTCTCGGAAGCGCGAGGGTAGTACCGTCAACTTCTAGACTTCGGCTTTTAACTGCGAATTTTCTGTGGTGAAATATCCGTGTATAAAATTTTGAACCAACCCGGGATTTGTCCGGGATTTGTCCCGGGACGGTCACCGTAGCCTAGTTGGTAGTGCTCCTGCCTACGAAGCTGGTGGTCCTGGGTTCGAATCCCGGTAAGCGCAAATATTTGAGTGATGAGCACGAGTATTTGTTTCTGAGTCATGGATGTTTTCTATGTATTTAAGTATTTATCTATATATATAAGTATGTATATCGTCGCCTGGTACCCATAGTACTAGCTTTGCTTAGTTTGGGGCTAGGATAATCTGTGTGACATTGTCCCTATATATTATTATTATTTAAACCCAGGACTTTATTATCTGCAGTTGAACATGTTACCGCTAGAACAATACAGCCAGACATCATTTATTTCACAAAAATAGCGTACATGTTGGTATTAATCAAGAAAACTGCATGCTGCTTTTATCGTGTCCATGCTAGAAGGCATGTGAAATTATAACATAGTTTCAAATTACAATTATAATGAAGATATAAAATTATAAGTTATTAAATTACATATAAATATTAAAATTCCTCTTTGAAAATGAATAAACCCTTCATTGAATAGCTTTTCTCTAAGAACCATACTCTAAGTTTTATTTTGAACTTGTCAAGCGGAAAATTGTATTACGGTATTCTGCTAAGACGCGGTAGTCTTAGATAGGTACACATAGCATATTGACTTTTTGGGAAAATAGAGGATTTGGGTACTCTCTTAATAACCAGTCAATCCCCTTTTTTAATGTTTGTATATCTTCCTATCTTCTTTGCCAACCTTACACCATCTCCCTTTGATATTAGTTTTCATAACCAATTACTATATTATACTTGACGGGCTGGATGGAGTGTTTGGTAGATGCCTTGCCTTTCACGCCGTAGGTCGTGGGTGGATTCCCACCCAGGAAAAATATTTGTGTGCATGAACCTTTCTGTTTGTCCTTAGTCTGGGTGTAATTATCTATAGTATGTATAAGTAGTATATATAGTCTACCAGTTATCTGGTTTCCAAAGTAGGTACAAACTCTGCTTAGATACTTCTCTTCTGTAGATACTTCAAAAAGTCCTTTTGTTTCTTTACGTGATTAAATTTTCCATGGAATCGAATTCAACAGCAACAGTGTTGGGGATAGCTCCCATCATGACATGAAAAACTAAAACCATAAGATTTCAACTACTTAGTTTTAATGTTTTTAAACTTTCGCGATTTGTACACGATTTGTTTTTTATATACTGTGGACACGGGTCTCAATCGCGATAAAGATATAGACAAATCATTACCTTGGTTACCCGACGTTTCGGCATGGATTGCACCAGCCGTGGTCACGGGTCGACTGGTACTTAGTTTTAAATAAGGTAAGGGGAGAGCATGCCCCCACAAAAACTAGTATTATATAATTTTATTGTAGTTCTTTAATAATTTAGCTGACATGTTTGTTTAGATAATTATTACTTGGTTGACATTTTTAGTTGTTATTTTTTAGGGTTCTGTAGCCAAATGGCAAAAAACGCAATCCCTATAGATTCGTCATGTCTGTCTGTCCGTCCGTATGTCACAGTCACTTTTATCCCAAACTGTAATAGCTGTAATGTTGAAACTTGCTAAGTAGATGTATTCTGTAAACCGCATTAAGATTTTCACACAAAATAGAAAAAGAACAATAATTTTGGGGACTCCCTATACATTGAACTGAAATTCAATTTTTTTTTCTTCGTACCCATCATGTAGATATTGAGGTTCTAATATTATTTTTTTCTAAAATGAATAGTTTGCGACACTTCCAAAGTGGTAAAATGAGTGTCCCCCCCTGTAACTTCTAAAATAAGAGAATGATAAATCTAAAAAAAATATATGATGTACATTACCATGCAAACTTCCACCGAAAATTGGTTTGAACAAGATCTAGTAAGTAGTTTTTTTTAAAACGTCATAAACCGGAAACCGCAATTTACCTTTCATTTAATCAACTAAAATAATTGGTGCTACGGAATCCTTTATGGGCGAGTCCGACTCGCACTTGGCCGGTTTTTTTATTTCGATTACTATTTTATTAAATTGTAAGATTTTTTTTTATTTTTGTCATTTTTGTATGTTAAAACACAATTTCAATTGTTAATGACTAAATAGACTTGAACCAAGTGTCTGCGGGTGGGTATATCGGACTCGCACCGACTAAACCTAACCTGCCATAGACTTGTGTAAATAATGTCCCAGGATATTATACTTACAATGAATTGCGAATAAAAGCAAAGGCCATGGCGCACGTCTGCACATTAGTTCACGTCAAGAAGATAAAATTACTTCCTTGCCAATTTTGGCCATAGTTACGATGTTTATTGCGACCGTTGTAAAAACTTTGCATATCGTGTTATTGAAGAAACCAGTCTAGCCATGGAATTAGGCGTTACATTGTGAAAATCTATAACGATTAAAATGCTAAATTAATATTTGGAATTAATTGATTGTAACGGATGTGACGCAATGGAGGCTAGCAACACCCAATTTCATCACATTAGTCTCACCTTTATGAGATTCGCAATAAGGTTCAAAATAGAGTAAAAGGAAAATAAATCATAACGCGTGTAAAAGATAACAAAATCTTATAATACAACAAAGTTTTTGCTAATCATAAAGTGCACTAGATATTATAATAACCATTAATTTGATTATAATATCTAGTGTACTCTATTTTGAACCTGATTGCGAATCTCATAAAGGTGAGACTAATGTAATTAAATTTTTTCGAGATTATTTTAGTTTTAGGCATTTTTGTAATTTTGGGATCAAGTATTTGATTTGTAAGTTTGTCTTCTAAAATATAGTCAAATTCAGCGTAAATGTTTTTTAACAATATGAATGTTCCGGTTCGATTGGACTACCATTTTCGTGTATTTGTTTTGAGTCTACTTGTCCCGGGTCCTTTAGCTAGGTTTGTAAAGCACCCCACAGCACAGGGATTTATATACATATATACCTAGTGCGGGCGTTTCTTCAAGAAACAATGAAATAACTTCTTGTTGTCGGCGCATTAAAACGAAACTGCCTGATTTCAGCGCCTTAAGGTGGTTGTCGCGCTTAAAGTTTGCCTCATATGATATACAACAACGTTAAAAAAGTAAAAGATAGCCTAGTCGTTAAATTGTCGTACCGGAAGTCACAACTCAAACCCAAAACGGGCACCACTAGCTTTTTGAAAAGTTGTATGTATTAGTTATTAATTATCTCATACTTAAATAGGTGAAGGAAAACATCGTAAAAACCTGTATGCTTAAGAGTTGTCCAAGTTGGAACAGAACCTTATAGTTTCGGAAAAAAGTGGCTGTGACATATGGACGGACAGACAGACAGACATAACGAATCTATAAGGGTTCCGTTTTATTACGGAACCCTAAAAAGCGCTTGTAAATAGTCAGAACATTTTGTAGTAATATATAATCGATGCCACTTTTCGTTGTAATGTTATAACTCAACAACGCCTTTACCGATTTGGCTAATTTTGGTCTTGAATTATTCGTGGAAGTCCTGGGAAGGTTTGTACGTAGAGAAAATTAAAAAAAGTCTTGAAAAAGCGTATAATCAACATCTTTTAGCAATTTAAAATATTTTTTTATTTGAATAAATGAACTTAATAATCATTTTTTTTATTACTATGCCTTATACGTAGCGAAGCACGTACCGGACCGCTAGTCTATTTATATAAAAATCAATGCCACTTTTCGTTGTAATGTTATAACTCAACAACGCCTTTACCGATTTGGCTAATTTTGTTCTTGAATTATTCGTGGAAGTTCAGGGAAGGTTTGTACGTAGAGAAAATTTAAAAAAAGTCTAGAAGAAGTGTAAAATCAACATCTTTCTATACTCCCATATACAAACAATCGGAAAAAAGTGGCTGTGACATACGGACGGACAGACAGACAGACATGACGAATCTATAAGGATTCCGTTTTATTACGGAACCCTAAAAAGCGCTTTTAAATAGTCAGAACATTTTGTAGTAATATATAATCTATATATATAAAAATAAATGCCACTTTTCGTTGTAATGTTATAACTCAACAACGCCTTTACCGATTTGGCTAATTTTGGTCTTGAATTATTCGTGGAAGTCCAGGGAAGGATTGTACAGATATTTAGGTACACGGATTGTATGAAAACATTTGCAATAAGATTTATATTATAATAGTAATGATATTTAGCTACCTTTTATTAAGTTATTGTCAAAGAGATAATGTGCGTTTTTAATTATCGCAATTTAATATTTTAGCTATATTTATATACCTATAGTTGTAGTGCGCGGGAATCGAACTTGGGATGCGAAGCAGCTAGGCGACGGATTTAACCGCTGCGCCACACGTGCAGCGTAGATATTGTAAGGCTGTTTGTAAAATTACGTCGGTAGACAGGTGTTCGTTTATATTCCCTCAGTTCTTCACGCCAAAACTCAACTGAAGATTTCCTGGCCTTTTTCATAAGAATTGTGGCTCATAGATATGCAAAGATACAGATAGTTCTTAGTGCGTAAAGTTCCCCCCCCCCCCCCCCCCTAATACAAAGATTAATTATTCTACATAGATAGCAGTCATAAAAAATGTTTTCAAAACTTACATTACTACTACTTTATTCTAACTCAAGACAATTCAACACATGCATGTGTAGATGTGTTCCTCTTCTATTTTTAAATTATATTTTTTCAAAACTATTACATTCTATTTTTAACCGGCCAGTGAGAGCAATAAAATGAGATTCTGTTTTCAAATGGTACAAATGTTTTTTTTTTAATACACTGAGTTGTAACCTCCAGTCTCTTAAAATTACAATACATATTGATACGATCATATAGTGTTTTTGAGGACAATAATCGGTTTGAAGAGCGGGCATTGAAAAGGAATACCAAGGTTGTCGTTTCAAGTGCCGTGTCCTCAATAAAAGTAGTTACGTATTACATGTATACCTTAAATATTAATTTAATATGTCTATATACGAAATTAGTTTTCAAAATATTTTACGATATTTTTTTGTTTCCTACCACTTTTACTTTAATAATAATCGCGTGGTTTGAAGAGCGGGCATTGGAAATAAATTCCTACAAAGGTTTTCTTTTTTTTTTTTAATTCAGTTTTACGGCCTTGGCTTCTTTGGCCTTAAGAGCCTTCAGTAAATATGTTTTATAACATTTTTTCGTCATTGTCAAGTAATATCCGTCACAGTCAAGTCATACATAGTCCTTGTCCAACCCCAGTAAAGCAGTGGAGACTTTACTAGAGGCTTTTATGGAGTTTTGGTTACAACACGGAAAATCACAATTCACGGCAATATCTCACTTTCCTCCACTTGTGTACGTTGTCGAAGATGTTATGTCTAAAAATCCACCATATTTACACATAAAAACTCCAATTAACACCAGTTTTTGAAAATAAAACATAGCCTCGATGCGTCTTTTTCCGCGTTGGCGCCTAAACTCCTACAAAGGTTTATGGTTGCCATATCCTGAATAATAAGTAGTTTCGTCTTGTATATTAGTGTACGGTTAAAAGTTCGCGGGAAGTCGCTGGATACGGGCAACGTAAGACGGGTCACTGTGGATGTCCTCGTGGAAGGTTTTTGTCCAGCAGCGGACGTCCATCGGCTGATATGATGATGGTATGGAAAAATATTTTATAGTATAGGGAAAATTGAGCTTGGTATGGCTGTTGTTTGCCTTGACATGATACGTGTTAAGTGTTGCGAGGTTTCGGAAAAAACATCTAAGAAAAAAAACTAGTGTACGTCTAAGTCAGCGAGAAGCTTCTGAATCTGTATATAATTTTCCCAATATAGGTTAGCAATTAGCTCACAGTTGCAGCTTTCAATGCATTTAAAAATTATATATATAATATACTAATCACCGTAATTTCAGTCAAAAGACCTCCACTCCCAGCAATGGAGTTCGTGCCTTCCCAAAGGTTCTCCATAATGCTCTATTCACACCCAGCGCTTTCCTGCAACCCTCGTAAAACCTCGACACAGATGGATAGATTCCGAGTTTTGATCCTGGAGACGGACTAAAATTGTCGTCACCATGTAAGTCCTACTTCTTACAAACAATTTGACACCTCGAAATATCGATTCAAAAAAGACCTCAGCTCGCCCAAGCTCCGATCAAATAAAAGCCTTTCTAATTATATCTACTCCTCAGTCTTCTGTATAAGTTACATATGTATGTGGTCTAAATGTTTGTGAAGCTTATTCGGAAATTGACTTGCTCAGGACGATGGAAGTCGTTAAATTTGAACGCGACAAAATTCGCAAAAACTCATGAAAACAACTGCAGATGGTTCTAAAATTCTACATCAGAGTATTATCGCCCTTTTTGAAGAAAACCATCGCAACCCTTGCGTATTGCGTTTAGATATCGAGTATGACCCGTAGAATTGGTGTACCGTCAGAAGCTGTAATTGCATCATCACCAGGCGATTGTTTTTTTTCGATTTGTTTGAGTGCCATTCTAGTCTCGAACAGGCTGCGGGATATCTTGGGTGTAATTTCGGATTCACCGTGCTCTTGGATGTAAGGCATAACTGTTGGCAGGTGACTGCGTTGTTGTATGTTGATGTAACGAAAATGGTGGATCCGCAGCCACCAGCTTAGAGTTGGCTCTGTCCAACATAAGAATTTCTTGTGAATACTTTTCTACTCGATACTCACTTTAATACAAATTACGAAATTGGCGTGTGTTTCAATTTAAAAAGTTTGAGATATATACAACACCGCTCCATCCATTAAGTACTTGCCTTTAGACTTTGTAAGTCTTCTGTGCTATATCAATATTCCATTAGCAACTTTTGATTCTGATTTAGAAAATGATGAAGACGTAGGGATAAGTTGCCTAATCAATCGATTATCTTATTTTAAAAAAATCACTAGTAATTGTTTTTATTTCATTCCTCACTAAGCGTGGTGTGTGGTGTGGGTATAAAAAGTGCTGGTGAAATAATGTCCAGTTCCAGTTATTTTTATAACACATAAATTCCCTCACAGAATAATATATTGTATTTACAAAACATGTACGCAACATGTAGCTAAATCGACTCATTTGTAGTACCTTAAATAAAATCCATTTGGAAATGCATTAAACATATTGCATATCATTATTGTGTAAATAATTCGGTCCCAGGAGCTGTTCGGAAAACTTTCTATTATTAAAAGTAAGTAGAAAGTGTGAAGCCTTTTTAAAGTAATGGTTATTCAGTCGAATAAAGCTGCTTCAGATTTCTTCAAATACAAATGTGTACACCTTTATGTTTATTTTATTGGATTTGTCGAAAATTTACTTGTTTAAGGCAGGAAAACATGGTACAATATATGAACGTCAAGCCTTTCGTTGCTGTATTGCGCTGGGTCCACTTAACCCAAATAATCTAAAGTAGTTTTTAAAGGTCCTTTTACTATAATAAGTACCAATAATTTATATAAGAAATACTTATATAATTCTTATAGAGGAGAGGAACTTACGAGAAAGTTAAGTTACGCGGTTCCTCGAACTGTCAATGTGCGCG
Source organism: Pseudoips prasinana (assembly GCA_951640165.1). Taxonomy (NCBI): domain Eukaryota; kingdom Metazoa; phylum Arthropoda; class Insecta; order Lepidoptera; family Nolidae; genus Pseudoips; species Pseudoips prasinana. The sequence continues at coordinate 21,235,171 of OX621245.1, forward strand.
GTGCTCGTGCTCTTGCAAGTACTCTTTTTGCGGTAAATTTGCGTCGAACGAATTCTAGCCTATGTTGGCCTATTCATCGGATTTTGAAATCATATATAATAATAATTTTACTGATATTGGCATATATAATAAAATCATTTATTCACATCCCATCAATTTTTTACAATGAAGAGCAAAATAATCGGTATATACGGGTTAGACTGGAAGGTTTACACAAAGTTAATGGACCCTTGACTCTCAAACTAGGTTAACTGTGCTATGAGAGTCAGTGATTCCTCTTGTATTCAAAGTTCAAATTTAAAAATGTTTAATATGTAATTTTTTTGGGGATTTTAATTTTTTTATATAAGTTTTTGTGTCAATTTTTTTTTATTATACTATTTTGTTTCTTACTTGTTCCTAATATTAATAACACTTCTATAGCATTCTATAGAATGTAATGATGTAAAATGGAATTTTAGTATAATTTTGTTATTTTTTATATCTTAACTAACTACACACTGTTTTGTTTATATTTACATCCTTATCTTGTATGTACAAAATAATTATCTTTGCATGATTCATCATCTTCATTATGACATTTCAATATTTTGTTACAAATATAACCCTAAAAATGATTAAAAAATTTTGACACTTAAGAATGGTTGTTAAAATAATATCATATACAAGCTACCTTCATACTGTTACGTGAAATACTTATTTGACTATTTAAATTTACTTTGCTACTCTCACTCACCGACTTATTTTATTTTGTTAAGCCGGAGGTCGTGGGTTAGTTAGCTCAGTTATTTGATATTTTGCATAGAAACGTTCACACGTTTTGCTGTCATAAAACCTAAAACAAAAGGGCCGTCTTTCGTAATTTTAGACATTCTTTGTGTAAAATTGTACGAGACAGGCTAGTTAGTGGTTAGACCGTTAAACTGGGGATTGAAGTTGTCAAATTTATGTGCGTATTAGAAGTCTCGTCCTTCACCATACCTGCAAGCCTCACACTCGGTATGAATACAGACAGTACGGAAACTACCCACAAATGATCGAAACGGCACACTCACACAAACATGCGCATCGACAAGACCCCCTAAGCGGTTGTCGCGGTGCTGTTAGTAGTGAGTGCCGCGTCAAAACGAGTGGTCGCGTATAAGTTTAACTCCGCAATATTTTTTTTAAATCCACGTGCGTATTGCGTAGTATACGGCACTTTGAACTCGGCTTCATCAAAACTGGAGCCTCCGTATTTCAACCATCCTGCTGATTTATAAAATAATTACATATGTTTTAATAAAAATATATAATAGGTATCTAAAACATCAAAAGTTACAATCTCGACTAGGCTTAGTTACCTTACTGTCCATATTTATACTGTGCCTGAGAGTTCTCGGAAATGCTCTCGATGGGATGAGACATCGGCCAACTCTCATTAGTGGACTCTCATTGTGGGAGGAGGCACATGCCATGTAGTGAGGCAGTAATGGACTGCATTATTGAGCAAATAGAGCACATAAATTATTAAGAGAAATTGACAACATTTACCTAAGTTATTATAGTCCAACCATTATGAATTCATGCTGTGTACTGACGGCATAGAATATAACCACCTCATCTTATCTTGGGGGGAGGAGGGGGGCGTAGAAGTCGACCCGAGGGAATATTTACCAGCGAACGGGCAGCAGCGTCTCTCTCTGTAGTATGAGCACCATACTGCTATCGCCAACCCGTCTGCCAAGCGTGACGATTATGGCATATTATAGCCCCATTCTTGGGGGAGGCTCTTGTCCAGCTGTGGACGTCATTCGGCTGACATGATGATGATGATTATCATAATCACAACTGTAAGAAGTCCACTGCTGGACAAAAGCCTCCTCCAAGAATCATCTTGGGGGAATGCCATAATAGCCACGCTTGGCATATGGGTTGGCGGTCGCAGTAGAAAGGTCAAGTACTCAGAAAGACGCTGCTGCCCGTCGATATTCCCTCGGATCGATTTCTACGCCCCCCACGGGGTGAGATGGGATGATCATATTCTGATATTTGTCGCCGTCATTATGCATTTGTGAAATAAAATCCAACACTAGAAAGATGAGCAGTATATTTAACTTATAATTACTTCTATACGTTAAGCAATTAGTACAGACGGCTACATATTAAGCTATACATTTCCAGTATAAGCTGATCTCGCGTTGTATAAGATTTCCATACAATGAGAGGTCAGCTTATATTCGAAATGTATAGCTTGATATGTAGCCGTGTGTACTAACGTATATAAGTAATTATAAGTTAAATAGTGTGTAGGTACCTACAATTTCTTTATTTTAACAATATATAAGTTTAAGTCTTTGTTATCCAATGTCTTTCTAATTACTAGACACATTATACATAATAATAAAATTATAAGAAAGTCAAAACTGTACATTGAATATTTTTTTAAGGATAATTGGGGCGTGATCTTCAATCGATATCGATGCCAAAAATATAGTTTTAAGAATTTTTGTCTGTGTGTCTGTTTGTCTGTATGTATGTCCGGGCTAAACTCAAAAAGTACTGCATGGATTTACTTCAAATTTTGCATGAATATTACTAAGAGGTCGGGTCAATATATAGGCTATATATTATCACGCTATCACCTACGGGAGGAGCTGTGATAATTTATAAAGATTAACGCGGGTAAAACCGCGGGCACAGCTAGTAAGGAATATATTTAATTCATTTGCGCTGTGTAAAATTATGTACAGCAAAAAAGTCGTGTACTACTGTTTTTGCTACAAAGTGCCACGTGAATTATGTGAGATGAATTAATAATATCAACACAGCACGTGTTACATTTATTCAGAACGTTTCACTTTTTTATCGTTTGTAAATCCCAATAGAATACCTACCGCTATTTGCATGACATTACTTAGTTCGTTTAGAGGACTTATTTGATTGATGACAAGGTGACTTGGGCTATTGATTTGACTTTTTAGGGTTCCGTAGCCAAATGGCAAAAAACGGAACCCTTATAGATTCGTCATGTCTGTCTGTCCGTCCGTATGTCACAGCCACTTTTTTCCGAAACTATAAGAGCTGTACTGTTGAAACTTGGTAAGTAGATATATTCTGTGAAGCGCATTAAGATTTTCACACAAAAATAGAAAAATAATAATAATTTTGGGGGGTCCCCATACATAGAACTTCAAACTTCTAAAATGATATTGAGGTTTCTGATATCATTTTTTTCTAAAGTGAATAGTTTGCGCGAGAGACACTTCCAAAGTGGAAAAATAAGTGTCCCCCCCCTGTAACTTCGAAAATAAGAGAATAATAAACCTAAAAACAAAATTTGTACCTACATTATCATGTAAACTAACAACGAAAATTGGCTTGAACGAGATCTAGTAAGTAGTTTTTTTTAATGCGTCATAAATCGTAAACCACAATTTGGAGGTAGTCCACCAAGGGCACCCATCTGAATGGCACCTGCGATAATGGTGCCTTTCGTGGACTAGGCTAGGTGCCATTCGCGCAGGTATTCATTATATTCGTAGGCTAAGAGGGGGCTTCAGACAATAACACTTATAAGCCTATCCTGATTAGAGACAGCTTGTGTCGCAATAAGTTTAGTCCATTGCGATGTCTACGTTGCCTCCAAATTTTTTGTCAATTGAATTGACAATGATTCGAGAAGTAATTAGTATGATGATTTATTACTTAACTGAAGTACACCCAGTAAAAAAATATAGCAAAATACCAAAGACGGAAACAGATTGAACAAAGCATTTGCATTAATTACTTGCAAAAAAAAATCTTTTCAAGAATATAAAATTGTGTTTTTGTCAACATATTCATCCGAAAATAATTCCGTCGTGAGAAATAACCAACAAAAACTCACCAAAATTGTCTTATAATGTCAACAATGAATTCATAATAAAAAAGTGCAAATTGCACGTCAATTCTTTATGGGTTCGTGGCTTCGATACCCAACCTGGAGAGATATTTGTGTGCATGAACATGCCTGTTTGTCCTGAGTCTGGGGGTAATTATCTATAAAACTATGTACTACAAAGAAAAGTAGTATATCAGTCATCTGGTTTCCATAGTATACACGGCCACACATCAAGCTATATATTTCCAGTATAAGCTGATCTCGCCATGTATAGGATTTCCATACAATGACAGGTCAGCTTATATTGGAAACGTATAGCTTGATATGTAACCGTGTGTACAAGCTCTACTTAGTTTGGGATAGACGGCCGTGCGTAAATAATGATCCAGGATATTATTATTTTTATTATATCACATGGCAATAACCCGTGATAGAGATAAAATCGTTTGTTTTAGTCATTCATTCAGTGTCTAATAATTGATTGGCTAGTCCAGCTTGGTAGCTCAGTTTAGTTTTTGGAATAAGTGACAAAAAGGTTTTCTTAATTTTAAGGAAGGACAATTACAAGTCAAGATAAATAATGTGGTGTCCAAGTATTTGCGAGGTGGCTTTAACATTTTTGACTAATCTGTTACTCTTAGGGCCTATGCACAGCACGTTTTTTAAGCGCGCCGTTGACGCGATGCGATGTCAGCGATTTGTAGCGATGGTACACACCAAACTTCCCTGTAGGATAAAACGACGCGTGTTTCTAAAGCGCGTCAGTGTGACCAACTTCAAATTAGAGATCCTGCCCTGCTTCGGCAAAAAAACTGACAAAACCTGCCAAACTTTTTTGCACAAAATGCCGAAATAATGCCGATATAATTCTAAAATTAAAAAAAAAGTCACATAATTTTATATATTTTTATTTAAAATAATCAAATAAGAGTAATAATAAATCAAATTATACATTCGTATTAGCATCGTATTCTTCTTTATCACTTTCTTTGTCCATCGCTTTCGTCATTTGTTTAATCATTTCTTTAGTTGGCTGGAATGAAACGCAGTCACCATATTCACTAATGCCCTGTTTTACATGCAAAATAGAGGCGACATGCTTATTAATAAATCTATTCCGCGTTTTTGTTTTTATAAGGTTGATTTGCGAGAATATCCTTTCACAAGCAGCATTCGACATTGGCAAACACAACAAACTTTTTACAAAATTAGAAACATTTACATATTTTAAGTTTCCATTTGAATTTCGGATTTTGTCAACGTCGCGCGTCGTCGCGACGGCGCATTATAAAACGTGGTGTGCATAGGCTCTTAATTTTATAGCCAGGTGCCATTCCGTAAATGATCGACGATGAAAAGTATTAAGTGTGTAACCTCCTATATAGTTTAATTGCTGAGCGTCTGTGTGCTTCGGAAGGCACGTTAATCTCTCGGTCCCAGTTGTAGTTTGACGTTTATTGATGACGTTTTTATCTGATGTTTACGTTTTTGTCCCAAAAACTAAACTTAGCCACCAAATTGAACGAGATAATGGCCATCACATTATTTACTAGTTTCGAAGCTGTGACTTGGTACGGTGTATATCTGAAATTATTTTATACTTTTCTGTTGGTATTCAAGTAAATTATCTGACTTATGAATAGTTTCTGGTAAATAATTAATTTACGGATTTTATTTTATAACTTTCTATGTAGCACTAAATCATCTTGAAAATTATCATTAGGATAACCGGATAACTAACGAACGAGACGTGAAACGGATTTGTTATGATTTCAAAGTGAATGGGTGGCTAGTTTAAGAAAAGAATAAATGCCGAGTTAGTGTTTGTTCTAAACATTCTTAATACTAGGTAAGGGGAGGAATAAAACAGTAAGATCTTCTGAGAATTCAATATACGTTGGTCATACATTAGACCTGCTATAACAAAGACTCGTAGATACTATAACTATCCACTTAGTACACTAGTATTAAAGTGGATAATTGCCGATAGTAACAATGGCTATTCATTACCAGTTGACCTGGCCTTTTTGAACCGTTGAATATAAGCTTAGATAAATTTCAGAAGAAGTAACTGCAATTTTACCAATGTAAAAGAAGAATTTAAAAAACGACAAAAAGTCCCATGTTCCTAAACTTTATTACAAAACGTTAGGACTTTTCAGCTGTTAGATGATTGATATATATAGTAAAATATAATAATTATAATTATTATTCCTTAGAACGCCCTCTGTTTTTGTGTGTCATCTAAGGTGTACTTTGAATCCATGATTGGTATGTTTATAAACGTTCCTTGTGACACAGGGATTTATTTCTAAAGACTATGTTTCTAAATGTTTAATATTAATATGTGCTATATCAATCTGGCAAACATAAACATGGCAACATTGAAACATAAAATACAACACAATCAGGCGTAGACTATTTCTTGTTGCTTTAATCAGAATATCTATAAAACTTTAATGATTCACAAAATTACAGCTAGATTGCAAGCGGAAGATGAAATAGAAGGTGAAGTACATTTAAAAGTTTTTACAAATGAACAGCAACTAAGAATAAAAACAATGAAAAAAGAACTAAAAATAGGTAGACAAAAAGAAAAGGAAGAAAACAGTTAAAAGGAAAAAAGTTAAACCACTTAACTTACATAAAATATGACTGAAAAAAAAGAGTATTGAAAACAAACATTTGTTTTTGCGGCTTGAAGTTTATTAGTAAATTTATTACATTTTGTCGGTGCAAAAAAGACCATATACCTTTATAGTAATGTGAGTTACCAGATACATTGTTTGGTTTTTGTGTGTGGTGGGTAACACTGTAACTTTCAAGGAGCTGACATCAGCTAAATTGTTGATCATCCGCAAGGTTTTGGCCAATACTACGAGGTACATCTTGTTAAACACCTTATAGGCCAAATTTGACTATATTTTGACGTCACTTTTAGTATTTGAGAGGGAGGAATACTTGACATCATGTGATATTGTGATTGGACGAGAGAAAATCGAACAGGTGAAAGAGTTTCTACATTTGGTAACATTGTTTACGAGACATGGGAAATATGAAAAGGATATTGAAAGAAGAGTAAATAGTTTATTAAAGCCAAATTGTGTAGGAGGGCATATTACAAAATTTCTGATTATTTAAGTGATAAAAGTGCTTGGGATTGAGTTGTTCTGAGTCAACACACATGATTGTAATTAATTAAAAAAGGATTCCTACTGTGTTTTCTGGCAGTGTTTCTCAGTAGCTGCCACGTCATGCACTGCACGGTAGGGTAAAAAAATATGACGATTCCACATAAATGTAAAATTTTTACGGAATAAATAATTTTTGACTTTGACATTGTCTTACGGGGAAACGAGTGAACCGGGGCACTGCACGCCTATATGAGATATCAGCAAATTTGAAAAAAGTCTTTAATGTATAGAAGTAAAATTTGGGTACGGCAGAAGAAAAATTAAAATAGAATAAATGCAGTGGTGACGTTGAGGGACATAATAGGAATTACTGACTTAAGAGAGCGATGTGGAGTGAATGAAAAGACAAAAATGTATACCTGGCCTCTGTCAATCGTACAAGCGGAAGAGGAAGAACTCGTAGAACATTCTCGGACCAAATCGGAGATGTTCTTAACAAAACTCCAGGTCAGAAGTACCCAAATTCGGCGAGATTGTATGAAAAATATAATGAGAGTACCTAAAAGAGGTGTGCAAAGATCGTGACAAATGGAAATCCTTTATCTCTGCCTACCCCTCTGGGGGTATCTGTGTATTATTATTTATTTCCATTATGCCATATTTTGGTAAATTTTTGGCCTGTAGAAAATTTATCTGAGGTTTGATTTAAACTCCATATCAGATCTGTTACACATTAAGGAATTAGCAAACCTAATAACAGTAACAGGGTGACGTCCACTTGTACTTAACTGCAGTTGATACAGTTAAGTACAAGTGAAGACTAACGGCTGCCTTGAGCGTCACCTAGATACCCATTAAAGATATGAACATAAAAAACAACAAACCAGCTGATATAATTCCTGATTCTTGTAAAGTACTTTACGAGAATTAAGTACAAATGCAGTGCTAGAGTTGATGGTATCTATTTAATGGCTTACAAGTGACCTTGTGATGCTCTGTTATTCTATTGTTGCCTAACTTAACATACCATCAAGTAATTGGCGGAGTGTAATTGCTTGAATCAGAGATATGACTGCAGCGGCAACACAACTAACAGGCAGTTCTATATTAATGTTTTCAGAAAAATAATACATACAACGTGCCGCCAGTATTATGGGAACGTTACCAACAACGGGATTTTTTTATATAATTATTTTAATTTATAAAAAGCTTCTTTTATCATAAAAAATAATTAGTCTTTTCGTTATTATATTCAAAATTTCAGATATAAATTTTTTTAGACCCTGCCTTATTTTAGACAATGCCCTACTGCGGGCGTAGTCTTTTAAAAAAAGAACCCCGCGATGCCTGTGCTTTAGAAACAAAAAAATATGGAGCAAAAATGGTTGAAAATATAATTAATCATAAGTCGCACAAATAGTTTTCCTGTACGAGATTCGAACCCGAGGCACGAAGTACCGAGGCGACTGTCTTAACCGTTGAGCCGCACCTGAAGGGAAAATAAACTACTGCGAAACAAGAAACAGCATCGAGAAAGCAGCGCATATAATAAAGTCTTCCCGGCAGAAAATTTGCAAGGTTGTAAACGCCGGATTTTAGAGCAAACGTGTTTCTTTTTTTTAATTTCACACTCCTTTACGTATACTGCAATGCAAGAAATAGTTTTGAGCAAGCAGAATATATGAAGTCCTCCTGGCAGAAAATTAGAAAGTTGGAAACGCCGGATTTATGAGCACATGTGTTTTTCATTTTTCAATTTTCACACTCCTTTAGGTACTTTTACTGTGAAACGAAAAATAGTTTCGTTAAAGCAGAATATATAAAGTCCTCCTGGCAGAAAAATAGAAAAAAAGAAACACGTTTGCTCATAAATCCAGCGTATACAAACGTGAACGTGAAACTGTGAAGCTATTTTGCCACCGAGGACCTCTTATCTACGGGTGTACTGTACACCCGAAAGCTTGATCAACTAGGTAGCCAAGTTCTAAAACCTATGTGGTATACAATTTTGGTAAAATTAGACAATGGAATAGAACATAAACACATCAAGTCACTTAGAAATTACGTGTCGCAGTTCAGATTTTTACTTACAATGTAAGGTAATTCCCTCTTTACCACAATCATTTAGCAACAGTTGTATAATTTGTTTGTATATTTTAACATCATTTTGCAACATTTACCTAATGATCAATGGAAATTTTAAGTATACAATTCAGAGTATTTTATTGAAGAACTTATCGTACTTACCTAGTCGTTGGTGGTTACCATAGTCTAGTATAGAAATGACATAAATCACGCGTTCCTCGTACTTACGTCGTTACTCATGCGCTCGACCTCTGGAAACCGTACCTACTCACGCGCAGCTCCAGCATATAAATATATTAATAAAGTACCTGCTTATTATATGAAATTAAAGACGTTTTAAAGCCGAACTGTTTATAAAGGGAAATAATTATATGATCTGTACCAACTAAGGAGAGTCCTCCAGTATCAGCTCGTTACTGATTATTACAGAATTACAGTAAATTTTGAGTGAAGATTTGGGAAGAAGGGAACTAAGAACTATTATTTCTAAGCTGAAAATAAGTCAGAAACTTTTATAAGCTTCAATTTCATAGAACTAACACAAATATGGCTGTGTAGCTGACACCCATAAAGAATAGCGTCACCCCATCTCATCCCGTGGGGGGAGTAGAAGTCGTCCCGAGGGAATATCTACCAGAGGACGGGCAGCAGCGTCTCTCTGTGTACTATGACCATCATACTGCGATCGCAAACCCGGGACGACGACAACGGGTTGGCATATTGACGGATCATGGCATATCCCCCAAAACGATTCTTGGGGGAGGCTTTTGTCCAGCTGTGGACTTTTTACAGCTGTTATGATGATGATGTACACAAATAAGTTTAATACTTCCATTATTTTTTCTCGGGGCCAAAAATTAAGATCTTATTTATATCTCTTTATTTAAGTGTTTGCTAAAAAACTCTGTACAAAAAAGCCCCTCTAATTAGTGCGTTAAGACTTCAGTTTAATTATCTAGATGTTGTGGTTTTTAACAAAAAATACAGGGTATTTAAAATGAGTTAGAGCTATTACATATATATCAACATAATGGCGCCTAAAACTGCTATATTGTTCCACCATGCGTCACTACTTGTTTAACTATGCAAGATCTATTAACTTGGGTCCGGAGTTTCCGAGTTAGCCAGACTTCCATTTTTATATATTCCTGTTTGTTTTAATGCTGGTTGAGATTGGTGTGGTAAGTGAAGATGCATTCTAAAGTGTTCACTATAGTCTTGAATAAAATATTATATGGGTCTGGAAACACGTCGTTCGGGAGGGTGTATCACAGCTTAGTCCTGCGTATGATGAGAGGAAGCAAAGCGCTTCGTACGGGTGTGTTGGGATGTCAACATCAAAGCGGTGGAAACCATTCCGACGCTTGGTGGTCCTATAAAAAAGGGGGAAGGAGGGATAAGTTCATGGGACCTCCGTGAAACAGCCTGTAGATAAGCTTGCAACTTGACGCCTTTGATCTAAATTATGCAGCTTTTCACTTGTGAAAGTTTAGTTGTTTTGAGATCGGATAGATATAACATTAATAGCATAGTTTTTATTATGACTAATGAATAGGTTAGAGTTAATAACTCGTATTTACAAAACGTTGACTATGAACAATTTAATAAACATTTGATACGTGTTAATAAATTTAAAGCTGTGTCAATAATGATTTTCAATCGATGGTTTATTCACCTTGAGAATAACGTCTGAAGTCACGAATGTGTTAGGAATAATCTCAATTCATTAAATAGTGCCTCTAATTTAAAATACTTCAGCCATTATTGGAAGGAAGGTAGATATTCTATACCGAGGTCCAATTATGGAAAAAAGCAGCGACTATACAAAAGGGAGGCTAAATCCTTCAGTGTAGTTAATATGGTAACGAAGACTCATGCCTCCCTACAATGTTTCACCAGTCGCAATTCTCACAGTCAGGTATCAGGCATGTGTTAAACGTTGTAGAGAGACATACATATTATTATGTAATCATTACCAGCGTTTAGTATTATATTTAATATAGTTTCTTAGCAGAAAGCATAAGCGTATCTTCTAGGTATTTCCATAATTGACAAAGAATTTATATGTTGATTGATTGTGTTCTTTATGTAAAACAGAGAGAGTTGTCATGTCAATTAGTAGTAGTGATATGACTATGGCGAATTTATAGCACCATCACGAGTAGGTACAACCATTCACGGCATACGATCGGGACCACGAGTTAGTCCGTAAGTTTCGTTTATTACAAAACTCGTACTAAAGCGTCAATGGTGTAAGAAAAAAAACCAGCCAAGTGCGAGTCGGACTCGCCCATGAAGGGTTCCGTAGCAGCATGTATTTCGGTTGATTAAATGAAAACAAATTGCGGTTTACGATTCATGACGTATTAAAAAAAACGACTAACTAAATCTATTTCAAACCAATTTTCGGTGAAAGTTTGCAAGTACATCATACATATTTTTTAAGTTTTATCACTCTCTTATTTTAGATGTTACAGGGGGAGGGGACACACTTTTTACCACTTTGGAAGTGTCTCTCGGCCAAACTCAGTTTAGAAAAAAATTATATTAGAAACCTCAATATCATTTTTGAAGACCTATCCATAGACAACCCAAATGTATAGGTACGATGAAAAAAAATATTGAGTTTCAGTTATTTGTATGGGGACCTCCAAAATTATTGTCCTTTTTCTAGTTTTGTATAAAAATCTTAATGCGGTTCACCGAATACATCTACTTACCAAGTTTCAACAGTACAGCTCTTATAGTTTCGGAAAAAAGTGGCTGTGACATACGGACGGACAGACAGACAGACAGACATGACGAATCTATAAGGGTTCCGTTTTTTGCCCTTTGGCTACGGAACCCTAAAAAGTAGAATACAGACAGACTTTCCATATATTAATATTTCACCCCTGTGCCAAATTAGGCCAAATCACCAGATCAATTTTTAATGCAACAGTTGCAATGAATGTACCCGGAATAAAAATGAACAAGAGAAGGGTCTAGTACTACGAAATATTTAAGGAAATCAGACGTCTGGTACTCTTAACAATATATGGGTAGCAGTAAAGTGTACAACGGCAATGAGGTCTCGAGTTCGATTCTCTCGTTGACCCAGTAGGTGTGGGCATTTCTAAAAAGAAATGCCTACCGTTCCTACTGCTAGTTTTTGCTGTTTTGTTTTGTTTTTGCTGTTGTAGAAAGGTGATCATGGTTCGTCCCCACGTAGCGCATACAAAACCCTCCATAATACAGTGTTCTATATTTTTTTATTTTAATGTCCTTGAGTTTATTGTTTTGTTTTGTATTATAACACAGTTAAGTGTCATACCTAAGTGGTTTATTTGTAAACCGAGACGTTATATTTTATGAATAAATTAATCGAATAACCACTCTACAGACAACTGAAACAATTTATGACAAGGTTTGTTTCATATAATATCTGTTAAATATACAAGTGAACGGATTCTTGGTAGTAACTTATTAATGTAGGTGAATTAAATTTAAGAGCTTTAATGTTATTTAAAATTCAGACGTGTTATATTACCTATTTATAAATTTCATGGTCTGTTGCGTCAGTTGATACCTAAAATATTAAGATAAGTATAAAGATAATAATCTTCATGCACAGGTCAGTTACGCTCTTAAGATTTTTAAGATAAATAATAGATTACATAATATAAATGTTATTAGTTCAGTACGTGGATATGGCTAATTACATTGTGTCTGTGTATGTTACACTTGTGTTACTCAAGGACACAGTCAAGTGTAATAAAAATACTTTAACACAAATATAAATTTTCAGCCGTAGTTGTGACATAACGTGCGTAAATCGGCGGCGAAATATCTTTGAACTGCGGCCTTATAACCTACTTATCTGGTTAGTATGGGTACACACGACTACATATCAAGCTATTCAGTTCCAGTATAAGCTGATCTCGCGTTGTATTGGATTTCTACACAGTGAGAGGTCAGCTTATATTGGAAATGTATAGCTTGATATGTAGCCGTGTGTACCACATTGATATAAGTATGTATTAAAAAAGGAAAATTAGTATATATAGCATATCACCTAAGCAGAGCTTGTACTATGGAGACCAGATAACTGATATACTACATATACTATTTTTCTTTTGTAAATACATAATTATATAGATAACTAGTTGTGCTCCGCGGTTTTACCCGCATCCAACTTTATTAATTATAGCCTATGTGTTAATCTAGGGTGTCAGCTAACTTCCAGCCATTTAGATGTGAAGAAAAACAAACATACATTTTCAGACGTAGTTGTGACATAACGTGCGTAAATCGGCGGCGAAATAACGTGAAACTGCGGCCTTATAACCTACTTATCTGGTTAGTATGGGTACACACGACTACATATCAAGCTATTCAGTTCCAGTATAAGCTGATCTCGCGTTGTATAGGATTTCTACACAGTGAGAGGTCAGCTTATATTGGAAATGTATAACTTGATATGTAGCCGTGTGTACCACATCGATATAAGTATGTATTAACTAAAGAAAATTAGTATATGTAGCATATCACCTAAGCAGAGCTTGTACTATGGAAACCAGATAACTGATATACTACATATACTATTTTTCTTTTGTAAATACATAATTATATAGATAACTAATAATAATAATATCTAGGGACAATGTCACACAGATCATCCTAGCCCCAAACTAAGCAAAGCTTGTACTATGGGTGCCAGGCGACGATATACATACTTATATAGATAGATAAATACTTAAATACATAGAAAACATCCATGACTGAGAAACAAATATTCGCGCTCATCACACAAATATTTGCACTTACCGGGATTCGAACCCAGGACCACCAGCTTCGTAGTCAGGAGCACTACCAACTAGGCTACGGTGACCGTAAAGCTATTCAGTTCGAGTATAAGCTGATCTCGCGTTGTATTGGATTTCTACACAGTGAGAGGTCAGCTTATATTGGAAATGTATAACTTGATATGTAGCCGTGTTTACCACATCGATATAAGTATGTATTAACAAAAGAAAATTAGTATATGTAGCATATCATCTAAGCAGAGCTTGTACTATGGAGACCAGATAACTGATATAAATTTTCTTTTGTAAATACAAAATTATATAGATAACTAGTTGTACTCCGCGGTTTTACCCGCATTCAACTTTATAAATTATAAAACATCCATGACTGAGAAACAAATATTCGCGCTCATCACACAAATATTTGCACTTACCGGGATTCGAACCCAGGACCACCAGCTTCGTAGTCAGGAGCACTACCAACTAGGCTACGGTGACCGTAAAGCTATTCAGTTCGAGTATAAGCTGATCTCGCGTTGTATTGGATTTCTACACAGTGAGAGGTCAGCTTATATTGGAAATGTATAACTTGATATGTAGCCGTGTTTACCACATCGATATAAGTATGTATTAACAAAAGAAAATTAGTATATGTAGCATATCATCTAAGCAGAGCTTGTACTATGGAGACCAGATAACTGATATAAATTTTCTTTTGTAAATACAAAATTATATAGATAACTAGTTGTACTCCGCGGTTTTACCCGCATTCAACTTTATAAATTATAGCCTATGTGTTAATCCAAGGTGTCAGCTAACTCCATACCAAATTTTGTTAAAATCGCTCCAGCCGTTTAGATATGAAGGAAAACAAACATACACACTCACAAACTTTCGCCTTTATAATATTAGTGTGATTTATACCCAGACTCAGGACAAACAGACATGTTCATGCACACAAATATCTGTCCTGGGTGGGAATCGAACCCACCAGCTGCGGCGTGAAAGGTATCTACCAACCACACCAATTTTATATTCGTTTATTTTTACAATCATCAATTTTTTTTAATACATCACTGCTACTTGTCTATAAGTTTATAAACCCAAAACCCGTGAGCCAAAGCCCGTCGAAATATAATGCCATAATGTTCACGAAAAACAATACAAATATGGTAATCTTGTAACTAAAGGTATATTAAGTAAATAATCACATTTATGCTACTTGTTTTTGCAGTATTAGCATAAATTTTAGTACCTAAGTTTTTAACAACCGTTTTATATGGACATTTTAGTAATATGTGATAAAACTACACAGTTCTAGAACATTTTCAGTACCTATATTATATTATTATTTCAAATTATTATCTTTTCTTTTCTTGGGTCTATTCGTCTCCCATATATTTACTTTTTGAACGCTTTTATAAAGCTTTTGTGATGAGAAAATAAATAAGTATATTATTATTATTGTACCAGCTTTAATGAAGACTAGCTGTGCCCCGCGGTATTACCCGCGTTAAAATTAATAAATTATCATAGGTCCTCCCCCGTAAGTGATAGCGTGATAATATGTATACTGCCTATATGTTAACCCGACCTCTTAGTAATATTCATGCAAAATTTGAAGTAAATCCATGCAGTACTTTTTGATTTTAGCCCGGACATACATACAGACAAACAGACAAAAATTCTAAAAACTATATTTTTGGCCTCGATATCGACTGTAGATCACCCACAAGTTTTCTTTAAAAAAAATATTCAATGTACAGTTTTGACTTTCCTACGATTTTATTATATGTATAGATTAAAATAAAAAAAATTAAGTCACATAAACTTTACATAATCACTTAGGTTTGACGATTAGAACTATTTAGATAAAATTGCTAGCATTTAATTGTGTGATAAATTATATAATATTTAAACTACGTCGTATTTGGTTTTGTCTCCTACATATTACTATTTGGACAGACCAGTGTGTATGCGACGACGGTTAATGCTACTACCAGATCCAATACAGCACAACTGAAAAGCTTATTCGCAGATTTTAGCCCATTTTTGAGTTTTTAATTCATAGCTAGTAGAACTGACAGCCGCTGGGGCAGAAAGGTTCTTGAGTGGTGACCAAGAACCGGAAGTCGCAGCGTGGGCAGGCCCCCTACAAAGTGGACCGACGATCGTGGGAAGCCGTTGGATGCGGGCAGCACAAGACCGGACCATTGTGGAGATCCTTGGGGGATGCCTTTGTCCAGCAGTGGATGTCTTCCGGCTGACATGATGATGAATTAAATTATTACCAACACCAAGTATGACCACGTCTCTTCCCATCGATCCCAACTGCAATGGTTACCGATCCGCGAACGACGATCATTACGAGCACTAACCCCTAATATTCTATTCTTGACTCTTCTTCTTCTCCATCTTACTTATCTCACCACTTTCAATATCTCTTTACTAAACATACTAAAAATCTTCGCTCTTCACACAATCGTCTCCTCCAATGTCCATCTCACCGCTCTGACTTCCTAAACCCTTCTTTCTTTATACAGTCAATTCTTCAGTGGAATGCATTACCTCTCGAAATCAGGATGGCGAAGAGTCTCTCTCTATCTCATTTAAAAGAAAAGTTCGTGAGCATTTACTTCGCAAATTGTTAGCAGAAACCCCCCAGTTATAAATTAAATATATGGTTCATGATCGGATTTTATAGTATAGTATCATATAATATAGTATTATATCGTATAGTATTGTATAATATAGTATTTTATAGTATAGTATTGTGTTGTCCAGTTCTTACTACTTTAGAAGTCGCTTAGTATAGCCCCTACTTTCTTACTTTTTGATAATTGTTTCATCCGTGCACCTACCATGCTATCTCTGCACCACCCTAAGGTTGACTGGCAGAAAATGCCTTGGGCATTAAGTCCGCCTTTGTACCATTTGATGTGCATAAAGTTATAAATAAATAATAAATAAATACTTTTTACGTTTTACGCTTTCTAATCTAGGCAGATTTTTACATAACTAAGTGGGCAAGCAGTTACAGTTACTTGAATTCAGTTGCCCTCCCCCACCCCTCCCTGATGTACTCTGCGATAACTCACAATCAGGAATACGACGATAATAATATTAATATATTTCTCCGATACACGGTGGTATAACATCACCTACTTAAGATAAAACTCCCAATACCCCGTCATGGTAAGTGATCACCTCCGCCCATGGACACTCTCAACACCGGAGAAGCCACAAGTGCGTTGTCGGCCTTTAAGAAAGATTAGGTTCGCTTCTTGAAGGTTGCCATGTCATACCAGATTGGAAATACCTGGGCAGTTATTTGCCAACTAAATAATTACTTACTCTAATTGGACCAAATCCCGTGTTCATGCCCGCTTGAGTATGTTTCGCCGGACCGTCTCAACTGGGTCGTGTTGAAACCGGTAGTAGATGAACCCACTGAGTTGTTTTCGCTGGGTCTTCTCAGTTGGGGCGCATTGGATCCGGTGGTAGCATTAAAGCGCGACCGTCGTTATTAACACAAGGTCCGTCATAAAATAATACCTTAATATAGACAGAACCAACCAGACAATATGTAGTAAAAATATTAGACTTAAAATAGATAATTAAACATAATCTCTTGACACTAACTTGATACAAGCTAGCTAAATAAACATCACTGCTATAATAAAATAAATTTTATAAATGTTTTCATACAATGTGTACCTTAATATCTATGTTACTATAAATAATAATGTATACAACTATATTTATGTATAACTACAAACATGTTCTGACTACTTACAAGCGCTTTTTTAAAGTCTACGTGAATAAAAACCTTTTTTATTTTCTATTTTATTTTTATTTTAAATCTAGAATTTCATTATCTGAGGGTGAATACGCTCTGGGCAGTTATTTGAATCTAATATTTCATTATCTGAGGTTGAATACGCTAACGAGACAGGCATACAATTCAATCAGTATAATAAGGCCACTAGCCAGCTCATATCCCCTCGGATTCGATAAATTAGTATGTGAGTTGAACTTAACAAACTGCATTTTAGTTTTCTTCATTACCGATCTAATGTAACGATGTAAGTGATTTTTATTTGCAGAAGAGCGGCCTAAATTTACTATATTTACTTTATTTTTAACAGGCTACTATGACATGGGTATAAAGATACTGTTGCTTAAGAGGTATAAACGCTTAAAAACAATTAGGAACCACTCAATAAGTTGAAGTGCATACATTCGGCGCAATTTTTCTTTAATCTATCAAAAGCTTTTGATGTGGTATTTAGCTGTAATACAGTGCTCTTTATTGTCATTTAAGTCTTTATTTGCAATATTGCTCATCTTTTGTTCTTATTTTTTCATAACCTTCATTAGAAAACGTTTTGGGTCCATGAGTTTCCTAGTCACCAAAATTCATTATTATGTTGTTTTTATCCTCAACAACACGTGGAGATAATCCACATAGGTCTTTACGAGTCCTTGATCGTGAACACGGAATTACACAAGGTCGGAGTGATGACATTACGAAGTTTTTGTTGTGCCGTGCATTGTCCCGACATCCTCACAACAACAAAATAGCGGCGTCACCATATGTCAGATAAAATGAGATCCATTTGTTAGTTAAGCTTGTGCTTTAATTGTATTTCTTTAGGTAGAATGGCTTAACTGGAATTTTAGTTCCATAGGTACTACTTGTTTGCCTATACTTCGGTATGCCTTTAAGTTGACTTAAAAGAAAGAAAGAAAGATTTATTTGTCAGAATACGAGTACATAGAAGATGTTTATGTTTAGGTAGGATCATCATATTCTACCGATTTTGTCGGTTTACAAATTCATATTATTATTACTTGAAAACATTTAACATTACAAAGATTACATTACATTATAGATTACATTACATTATCACGTAACTATTCATTCAAGGTTCTTATTAGTTTGAACCTAACTGTGTTAGTGTTGTTTTCCAAACGGTTAATCTATTTCGAATTTCTTAGAGCCGATTTCACCGTTAAAATTAAACGCGATCAATGGACGCTAAACTCAGTTACAGGAAGCGGAACCGAGTTTAGAATCAATTGATCGCGTTTAATTTTAACGGTGAAATCGACTCTTAATCGCAAATTTTAAAGCCAGTATAACAAGATGGTTTTAGGAAATGTAATACGTGTCTGTTTTTCAGTGACATCGGGGCTTTTAAACGGATGAATAGATTTGATGTTAATTTTATGGTAAACAGAGTTAAACAGGGCTGGTATTTTTTTTAGAGTCGGACGTTATTGATGATTTCATTCATGTCAGCCAAATGACGTTCACTGTTGGGCAAAAGCCTCTTCCAAACATTTCCACAACATAGGTATATGTGGAATGGAATATACCTCCCTACGTGGCGGTTATGGCATATACCTCCTAATGATGGACATAAAGAGGAATAGGCCATAACCGCCACGCTTGGCAAACGAGTTGGCTATCGCACACAGCGAGACGCTACTGCACGTTCTCTAGGAGATTTTCCTTCGAGACGATTTCTACGCACCCACCGGGATGAGATGGTGTGGCGATATTATATGCCATCCGCCAAAAATGTTATAATTTCATTGTATTCATTCCAAGCCTCATATTGTCTGCTTGGCTTAGTGGCAACTTGATCGACAGCAGTTAATAGTTCTTCAGGTAAGCAAACATTCGGTAATTTGATTAGGTATGTCACCTAAGTGCCTCAGAAATCGTGTAAATTCGTTGGTTCCACGACTCGTTTAATTACGGTAATGTCAGATTTTGGTCTCGTTGTATTAAGAAAGTAATTGATTATAGAGTGCATTTGTGTAATGCGGATATGATTGCAATGTAATGTCTCCTGGGTAAGTAACGTAACAGCGCCAACGTTTAAGTTCTGTTAATTATAATAATAAAAGTTCTTTATTCAAGTAATCAATGACTCAAAATTGTTAGTAATACATAAGACTTATTCTATGTTAGTAAAAATATACCTAAGATTAACAGAAATTTGTGTTTACTGGAAATGCCTCAACTCTGTTTATTTTTACGTAAGGAAATGTTCGTTACAATTTGTCGTTGCAATACGGCAATTATAATAACAATATAATAATTCCCAAAATAATTTGATCCCAAACGGTAACCAGATAAGTGATATGCTACATATACAACTTTTCTTTTGTAAATACATATTTTTATAGATATTTACACCCAGGACAAACAGACATGTTCAGGCACACAAATATCAGTCCTGGGTGGGAATCAAACCCACGACCTGCGGCATAAAAGGCAAGCATCTACCAACCACATCAACGGGCCCGCCTTGGGATATTTAAAACTTACTTAATTCTACAGAGATTGGGGGTAACAACTTTCCACTTTTTAATTATTATATTTTTATAATATTTTGTCATCTGACATACATACATGTTCGTATTTGGAATATATAATTTATTTTCAAAATAGCTAGTGATGATGTATGAAACGACAGACATGAAGATATTCGAAGTACGCTTCCCGCACAGGGCAACTATTTGTGTGACCCATAAGTTCTGAGTCTGGATGTACTCAATGTCCGTTAAGTATACTGTTTGTAAAGTACCCCGCAATAAAGGTATTAATTTCCTGTCACAAATGAGTGATGTTATTATTTCAATAACATTGTTATAAATTGACATTAGGTATTTGTTACTTTTGTTATTTATCTTTTATTATTTCTTAAATAAAAATTAAAATAAAATTATATGCTTGGGCCTTAAGATAGAACAGCACAATACCAACCTCTTTTCTTATTATATTGTTTATATTCTGTGAATTAATATTATCATAATGTTGATAGCGATACCGTACTCGTATAAACGCTGCTTTGTCGCTTCTGATCCATGTTATCCAAATGCGCGAACTAACAACTTATAATTAATACGATAATTGCTTATTAATATAGTATCTGCACATTATATACTGTATTATTGTTACGTGTTATTGTATTGTATATATTTTATTGTAAAACATAGCATCTGACAACAAATTCACTACAGTGAATCCGGGGCCACAGCGGCTCTCTGGGCAATGACACTGCGGACCAGCTGGCAAGGAAGGCCTCAGAAATGAGGACAATGGACCAGAGCCTCTAGTGCCCGTACCCTTTAACTAACTGAAAACATGGCTAAGTGAAAAAACAACGCAGCAACATGAAAAAGAGTGGATGGATCTAGAATCATGCAGACAGACAAAGGAAATTCTACCATCCCTAAACAAACGCCTATCTCGCAGTCTACTACATCCGAACAGAAAAGATTTGCGCATGGTGATAGGCACAATCACCGGACACTGCACTCTAAATAAACACCTCTTCAAGATTGGCGTCACAGACTGCCCCTTGTGCAGAGGATGCATTGAATCTGAAGAAACACCGGCACACGTACTGCTACACTGCAATAGCGTTGCCAGCCAACGGGCAAAGTTCCTAAACGATCCGAAGACACTGCAGGAAGTACTCAAGCCAAGCTTTCGAGGCCTCTTGGACTTCAGGATGGAACTAAAATGGTTTGAGTAGCCAAATAAGTTCACGTACAATGGCCCAATTAGGAGGCTAAGTGCGGAAACCAATCGCCCGACTAACTAACTAATATTTTATTATAAAAGCATCTGTGTATTTCTAGCTAAGATAAAAATGCTTCCTTAAATAAATTGCGTTAAAATCAAATTCTGTTACTAACGATATTTTTTTTATTAATTCGTTATTTCAGCGAAGGTATCAATTACGAGTTCATTGGAGCAACGTAAATAATTCAATTTGTTTATTTGAGAACAAACTGGAACTAATTAGATTGCTGCAAAGCCTAACGGAGCAGAAAAATAAAATCATGATCGGTAACTTCTTGTTCCAAACACCGTGAACAGCCTGAGGGCTTATTACAAAATAGTTCTCGTGCAATCAAAATTACACCATAGCGTTCCTTTCATCTCAAATACCACTATTAATTCGACAACGAACAGCTTACTTTTATTGTTTAATGAATCAATTTCATCTTAGATAATGATGAGGGCTATGCTCGAAGTTTCCCTGGAAGGTAGAATCAGACATATCGAATTCCGCAGGTGAACTAAAGTAACCAGCCAGAAGAATTACCAAGCTGAAATGGCTGTAGGTGAGGCACATAGCTCATAGAACCGCCGCTGGGGCAGAAAGGTTTTGAAGACGCAGCGTGAGCCGATGATCTTTCGAGGGTCGCTGGAAGACGCTGGATGCGAGTAGCATAAGACCGGCAATTGGAGAGATTATTGGAAGGCCTTTGTCTGGCAGGGGACGATTTTCAGTCAATATGCTGATATATTTTAAAAGTAAATTGGAGAGTATTTGCTGTGTGGTGACAGCATAGAATATCATCACCCCATCACATCAAGTGGGGGGCGTAGAAATCGACTGAGAGAATACCTACCAGCGAACAGGCAGTAGCGTTTTTCTGTGAACTATGACCATCAAACTGCGATCGCCAACCCGTCTGCCAAGAGAACCCATTGGGGTGTGGGGAAGGGTTGGGAAAATATCGTAAGAGATAGCACGTGTGTTTTCACCGTCGCCATCGTTGCTGTCACCGTCACATGGACCGTATGTTTTGTTGCCCACTTCAGTAAATTGTACTATACAAAAAAAAAATAAGGTTTGAAACAACAACTGTAGTATGCGACATTATGAGATAACAAGCTGCGCTCTCGTTTGAAGGGATAAAATTAAACTGGTTCAAAATTAAAAACATAAATACCTGTTATGGTGTCCGTTACGTAGCACAAGACTTTTTCCAGTTAGGATTTCTGCTATGTTGTAACTTTTCTTACAATTGACATTTCACATCTGTCATTGATATTGACATGTTCATCAAAGTGTGCTGCCGCATGGCGAGATATCTGTTACGCTCAACTATTCTGCCAGGTATTCATGGCAGAATAATAATACTAATCATAATAATAAAGCGATTTATTCCGAAATTTTTACAATTTTCGTTCTAATAAATTATAGTTATACACTAATGAAATAATAATGATATATGAAATAATGAAATTTATTCAGCACTTGGGTATTTACATACACTTGTACTTGTCAAGCTCACTTAATATATTACATAAACACAGTTTAAAAACAGTAATTAAAGGAACAAAATATTTTGAATTAGTCCGTCCGTGCGGTCTGTTTCGTCATATATATTTTTAATATCCTGAAATAAATAATAAATAGCAAGTTACTAAGCTATTATTGTTACATTTAGCAATTGTATATTAATATTAGATAGATTTATTAGTGTAGTACTAACATATTTCTAAGCCATTACTAACAAATTACTATGGATTAATTACTCTCTGAAATAAATATATTATTATTATTATATTATTATTAAAATTAAAGAATTGAAAACAACGAGCAGTTGGCTAGCGCAAAAGGCTTTCAACCAGTAGCTTAATTTAAGCGACTAATACCTGAGGGCACCCTTATAGGGTTCGGGCCACAATTAGTAGTAGTAATTATAATAAGTCCCTTAGTTCGGTGTGCCTTACGGCATAGGCCTCTTCCAACGTCTTCCACTGTTCCTGTCGGTTGCAATATTTAGCTAAAGGGGACCTAGAGTCAATTTCAAATCATCTTCTCGCTTTGCGACCTCAGCTCCTTGAGCCGTGTCTTCGATACCAGACTGTTACCTGCTTGCTCCATTTTTCATGTGTACAGCTGAGCATGTGACCTGTGCATAATAATACTAATGTTCTACTATATATTTTCTTTTAAAAATACCGTCCTGAATATCAATTATCACCTGACATTGGCATAATCGTGCGTGGACAATGAGGATGACCTTAAAATAAAGAACTAGAATTATAACGGCGGTTTGTCCTGCCATTAAATTTATGACAAATATAAATTCACGATATTCTTTATTTTAAAAATAAAAGCAGTTTAATAATCGAGAAATAAAAAAGTTAACAGTAATTAAATGTCTTTGAATAAATGTCTCCTATTGTTTTAGATACACCAATGTCAATATAGATCTCTGCAACATGGTTGGTCTCGGAACCAATTTGTAATTAACATAACATAAGTTTGAGTACTTTTGTAACAATTAGCAAATAAGCAAATCTGTAAACTTACGAAATAAACAAATTTTTATTTTTTTTATTTTTTTATTACAGTTTGATTGTAATAAAATCTATTTTAATCGTCATGGTTCTTAATTATTCGTCGTAAAATCAGTCCAGCCATTCAAAAGTGATAGGCATTTTAGAGTCTTCGATTTGACAGAAGACTAGTAGATGTGCGCCTGACCTTAAACTTTTATTATTGCAAGTAACAGTCAGGGCTAAGGTCGATCACGCACGTTTGTAATAAACGCTCTTTCGGCCTCTGGCCCTCACACATCTACTGCGATACAAAGTACAAGTCCCTTAGCACCGCAACATTTATGATTCTACTTACTTATCGTATGGGCAGTGGTTACCCTAGTGTCAGAGTTGCTCAAGGCCTCGGATATGGCTTAACGACAGCTTACAGTGCCCTCCGAAGCACGGAGACGCTAAAAAATTAAACCACTTTGGCGGTCACCCATCTATGGACTGACCGCAAGCCTAGTTGCTGAACCTCGCCAATTACTTACAACAACTTGAAAGCCCGTGGCTATGAGCGCCTCATTTTTATAATTCTACTTATAAGCCCAATTTTATATGGAATAAGTACAGATAATTGTATTGTATTACAAATAATCCTTAAACGGAATTATGTATATATATCATTAAAGCTATTGTGTGGCTGACGGCATATAATATCGCCACCCCGTCTCATCCCGCGTAGAAATAGTACCAAATGAAAATCTCCCAGAGAAGGAGCAACGTATCTCTGTGTAGGTACTATGACCATCATACTGCGATCGCCAACCCGTTTGCCCAGCGTGGCTATTATGGCATATACCTCCAAATTATGGTCACAAATTTATTGTGGAAATCTTTTGGGGAGGCCTTTGTCCAGCAATGGACGTCATTCGGCTGACATGAATTTAATCATCAAAACTTCCGACTCTAAAAAGACCAGCCCTGTATAACTCTGTTAACCATAAAATTCACATCAAAGTTTATTCCTCACTTTAAAAGTCTCAATGTCACTGAAACACAGACACATATTATTACATAGTCAAAAACCAAATTCGAAATAGATTTATCCGTTAGAAATACAACGCTAACTCATTTAGGTTCAAACTTATAAGAGCCTTCTTTTAATCAATTTCAAAAGATAGAAGATTGTTTTTTTTTATACATTATCTCACTTTACATTACATACATTTAATTTAAATAAATAAATTAATAAATTGCCTTGTTAACTGTCAATATATTCTTCATAAATGCCGGCTGGTTTAGGATACTTCTGACCTGGCCTGTCTTGAGAACGTCTCCGATTTGGTCAGAGAATGTTCTACGAGTCTTCCCTTTCCGGTTGTACCATTCACACAGACCACGTATACTTCTTTAGTCAATCTTCTTTGTCATTATTTTTATGGATGTATTTAACGAGATTTCTCCGTTGTTTGAGAAGCGATGCTGATAATTCTTTTTTTATTAGACGGAGTATGGTTGTGGAAAGCAAAAAAAAAAAACATCTTTTTAACCAATTAGAATACAATTTATAGGGGACCCTACAATTTTTATTCTAATTGGATAAAGTGTGACCAAACAGACAAAGTGTTTGATTGTGACCTGATGGTGATGTATAAGATGGTGATGATTATTGTTTTTTTTTATAGTTATAGCAAATTTTATTGTGTCAGTTGGCTAAAAATCAAAAGCATAATGCATTCTCGGTCTTTGGATGGACGAAGTGAATGTCGCGCGTGTTATCTATACCCATTGTGTATGAACCGGAATCATAGTACCAATTTATTTAGTGATGTATCATTGACTTTGAATTCACAATCGGGTAATTTACTGTGCACAAGAGCTATACAGATGATTCTAGTGCAAATAAGATTTAAGATGTATAATATGTTATGTGCATGTTGGTAAACCAATAATGTGCACATTACTCAGCTAAATATGTTTGTTAATAAGCACTTTTATTTAAGTAATGTGTACATTATCGTAGGATTATTAACCTTTATATTGCTTTTATATGCTTAGAATACTGATATCTACTAGTGATTTATGTTAAATTGGGATGGTTCTTTTATGCATTAATAATTTTAAGGCAGTCCTATAGCCATGCAATCTGAAAGACAGATATAAATATATAGTAAAACTTTTTTATAATAATCACACTAATATTACAAAGGCGAAAGTTTGTCAGTGTGTGAGTGTGTATGTTTTTTACTTCTTTACGTCTAAACGGCTGGAGAGATTTTAATTAAATTTGATATGGAATTAGCTGAGACTCTAGATTAACACATAGGCTATAATTTATAAAGTTTAACGCGGGTAAAACCGCTGACCACACTCGCCTAGTTATATATAGATTCCAAACAAGGCAGTCTGTTGTACTATGATAATCAGACAATTCATAAACTTACTTACATATTTCTAAACACATACATATTTTAGATAAATAACACCCAGGCGTAGAACAAATAATCGTGTTCATCACACAAAGATTGGTCCCGGGTGAGAATTGAACCCACGACCTCAACCTTAGCAGTCAGGGTCACTAACCACTAGACCAACAGACTAGTCAAATTTAGTTACCTATTATGTACTTGTATTAGGCCATATGCCTCAGAAGTTAATGCCATGGACATTGAATGAGTATATTTTTAATCTCTTTTTTTATGTCAGGGGGCGACAAACGAGCAAGTGGGATGGTAAGTGATCACCGCCGCCCATGGACATTCGCAACACCAGAGGTGTCGCGGGTGCGTTCCCGGCCTTTAAAAGTCTGCAAACAAGTGTTGCTGACCCTTCTCCCCACCCCAATGAGCTCTGGCGACCTTACTCACACTCGAAAACACAACATTAAAATGATTAAGGAATGTCTTCTGTAAGGTGGAGGTACTTCCCCAGTCGGGCTGCTCCTTGAGCGAATGAACGCTATGCCCTACCTCTCTTGAACATCTTGGTACATTCATATTACATATCGATGGTCTGATGTTAAACTTTTATTTTTTTCAAAATTCATGTGCCGTACTCTTTTTAGGGTTCCTTAACTCGAAAGAAAAAATGGAACCCTTATAGAATTACTTTGTTGTCCGTCCGTCTGTCTGTCTGTCAAAACTCTTTTTCTCGGAAACGCGTGGAGGTATCAGGCTGGAATTTATATCAAATACTCAGGTCTACTATCCCTTGGAGCTGTGACGAAATCAAACGTCTAACTTTATTAAAAGATGCAGCTGTTTAGGCCGCAAATTTTTGACACTCGCAAGGGAATCAAAACCTACAGGATACTCTCCCTGAACTTAGAATCTTGAAATTTGGTACTAAGCAACGTCTTACAGCGCAGATTAAAGAAACATAGCGAAAACCGTAAATATTTGGTTACATCATATTTTTATAATAATATTTTTTACTTATATACCTACAGGTTTGTAAGGACCCACGGTGCGCAAGTCCAACTCGGACTTGCCCGTTTTTTTAACATATCGCACAAAACGAACGGTATATTCTTTCGTTTTGTGTGATATGTTTGTGTTCATTTGAATCTTGCCTATCTATACATATAATAAAATCGTAGGAAACTCAAAACTGTATTTTGAATATTTTTTTTAAAGGAAACTTGGGGCGTGGTCTACAATCGATATCGAAGCCAAAATATAGGTATTAGAATTTTTGTCTGTGTGTCTGTTTGTCTGTATGTATGTCCGGGCTCACTCAAAAAGTATTGTATGGATTAACTTCAAATTTTGCATGAATACTAAGAGGTTGGGTCAACATTATAGGCTACACGCTATCACCTACGGGGGAGGATCTGTGATACGCAATTTATAAAATTTAACGCGGGTAAAACCGCGGGGTACAGCTAGTGTGTTTATATATCTATGATAATATACCTGTCTAATGACGTTACCGATTCAACTAAAGTAATTGAACTAATTTTCAAATCAAATTTTCGTTTGAAAGTTAGTTCAGGTTCTTTATGCATTCAGTCAAAAAAGTATCGGGAATGGATGATTTGTTTATGGTTCCAAATTCAATTTTTTGTTTTTTTTTGTTGTTGTTAGATTGGCACAACAGTTTTCCATTTTGACGCGGAGTTTGAGTTGCATCTGTGATTAATATTAAATACAGTGCTGGTTTTAGTAATATCATATATAGTGTGTATTGCGAATTTCATAATGGACAAAAATATCGAACAAAGAGTTTGTCTTAAATTTTGCATCGCTAATGGAATTTCGTGTTCGGAGTCACTGAAAATGTTGCAGAAGGCTTACGGTGAATCGACTTTATCAAAAACTCGTGCTTATGAGTGGTTCAAAGCGGTCGAGATGTGATGAAAGATTTGCCTCGCTCTGGTAGGCCATCAACGTCTGCAACTGAAGTTAACATCGCAAAAGTGAAGAAAATAATGACTGAAAATCCTCATTCAACTCTGAGAAAGATAGCCGCCGAACTTTCTGTATCTCACGAGTCGATTCGTACCATTTTAACTAATCATTTGGTTATGAAACATGTTGCCGCTCGGCTAGTCCCAAAAGATCTGAATTTTCTCCAAAAACTCAATCGCATGAAAGTCGCCGAGGACATGGTAGAACGAGTCAATTCCGACCCAACATTCATGAAACGCATTGTTACTGCTGACGAGACGTGGGTTTACGAGTTTGACATGCAAACTTGTCAACAAGCTTCGGAGTGGCGCCTTCCAACTGAACTGAAACCGAAAAAACCACGCCAAAGTCGATCAAAAGTCAAAGTCATGTTGACTGTTTTGTTTGACTATCGCGGTGTTGTGCACTATGAATTCTTACCGGAAGGTCGAACGGTAAATAAAGAATATTATTTGAGCGTTATGCGGCATTTAAGAGAACAAATTCGATGAAAAAGGCCAGATTTGTGGAAAGAAAATTCTTGTATTTTGCACCACGATAATGCGCCTTCGCACAAGGCTATCATTGTGAACGAATTTTTGACCAAACACTCAACAAATACCATACAGCAACCACCATATTCACCAGATATGTTCCAGCTGACTTCTTTCTTTTTCCTAAACTCAAATTACCACTTCGTGGTACCCGTTTTCAATCGGTAGAAGACATAAAGGAGAATTCGCGGTGAAACTGAACTCAATTCCGAAAGCAGCGTTTAAAAAATGCTTTGATGAATGGATTATTCATTGGCGTAAGTGTATCGTTTCTGAAGGAGCATACTTTGAAGGTGATAAAATAAATTTGGATGAATAACAAACATTTTGTATATTATTGATCTTTTCCCGGTACTTTCTTGACAGAGTGGTAGTTTTAAAAAGATTTCTTAAGCCAGAAGTTTGAATTTTACAAGTCGATTCAGGGTTGGAGTCGGGAATTTTGTTTTTATGTTAAGTTACTACAGGCCAGTTGGCGTGGTTGGTAAATACTCGCCTTTCACACTGCGGGTCGTGGGTTCTGTTTCCACCCTGGGGCTCTACCGGATAAGTCGCTGAACATCGATTTCTTAAATGGCGTTCAAATAAATAAAGGTTAAAAATCAGACAAACAGACGTGTTTAACACAAATATCTGTCCTGGGGCTCTACCGGCTAAGTCGCCAAACATCGATTTCTTAAATCGCGTTCAAATAAATAAAGGTTAAAAATGATCTAATCAATCGTTAAATCGGCTTCCATGAGCACATGTGACGTCATAAATGGTCCGGAATCGATTATCATCGTTGAAGCCGATTTAATGATTGATTAGATAATTTTTAACCTTTATTTATTTGAACGCCATTTAAGAAATCGATGTTCGGCGACTTAGCCAGTAGAGTCCCAGGACAGATATTTGTGTTAAACACGTCTGTTTGTCCTGAGTCTGGGTGTAATTATCTTATAAAAGTACGTATTTACAAAAGAAAAGTAGAATATGTAGCCTATCAGTTATCTGGTTTTCATAGTACAAGCTCTGCTTAGATGCGATCAGATAGATTATATTATATTATTGTGTTGTGAGACCAATAACCTAACTTTAAAACAAAATTCCTCAATGTAATAAATGCTGACAGTAATTAAGGATTGTTTTCGTCTCATATTGTCTATGAAAATGTCAAGAAAGTGGTATTTACAATAACTCTACTACCTACTAACACTTGATACAATAACTTTTTCTAATACCTAAGTAAAGAGTTAGTATTGTTATGAGGAATTTAATGCTATACGGGTAACAGCTGTTTTGATGTCATTGCCTATATCGATTAAAAGACAAAGAATGTATGTATCTAATGATTAATAATCTATATTATAGCAATTATTCTATTCAAAACGTTACTATGTATAAGTTTCTGAAGACAATGGAATTTAAAATTACTGGTGACATGGTTGTTGCTATTTCTTTTTTAGGGTTTCGTACCTAAATGGTAAAACGGGACCCTATTAGGTACTAAGACTTCGCTGTTTATCTGTCCGTCTGTCACCAGGCTGTATCTCATGAACCATGGTAGTTAGACAGTTGAAATTTTCACAGATGATGTATTTATGTTGCCGCTATAACAACAAATACGAAAAAATAATTAAAATAAATATTCGAGGATATCATACAACAAATGTTTTATAAATAATGGTAAGGAACCCTTCGTGCGCGAGTCCGACTCGCACTTGGCCGGGTTTTTATTGACAAAACAAACGAATGTGTTTTCTGTTATACGACGATAGTTTATTACTTTCGATTGAAATTGCAGAATCGATTTCAACACCATTTTATAGGAAAATAGTTAAAATTTCAACGCTTGAATGATTTATTTTATCAAGTAATAAATGAACCGTTTTACTCGTATACAACATGTATCGTAATTAACGCACACCCTCAAACACCCCAATTTGAATATTATGTTGTAATCATAATACATACACTGATTTTTAGGGTTCCGTAGCCAAATGGCAAAAAACGGAACCCTTATAGATTCGTCATGTCTGTCTGTCCGTCCGTATGTCACAGCCACTTTTTTCCGGAACTACACTCGCGAGCAACCAAATCGACTCAAGCCTTGTCGGCGCACACATACATTGATACAACTAAAATCATGAATGGAAATTATTAAAATGATATGTCATTCGAAAGCTTAAGATGTCAGCTTTAATTTGATATCATTATCATTGAAATCCATCCATCATTTTTGAAATAAATGATGTCTGAATGCAAGAGTAGGAAAAACGGGAATTTAGGAAAAAGGGTATGTGTCTCGTATTTGACAAATTAAACAAAAAAAATTAAAAATAAAATTATTTTATTTAAATCAGTATTTCGTATTGCCCCCTCTAGCCCTAATTACATCCCGCAGTCTGTTTTTCATGGACCTTATCAATTTTTTGACATTTTCTTGAGGAATGCCGTCCCACTCCTCTAATAATGCTGTCTTTAGCTCGTCTACGCTTGAAGGGACTGGATTTCTGGCCCGAACTCTTCTTTTAAGCTCGTCCCATAAGTGCTCGATGGGATTCATGTCAGGACTGAGCGCAGGCCAGTCCATCGTGCGTAATTCGACCTCTTGCAGAAACTGTCGAGTGACTCGTGCCGTGTGGCAGCGGGCATTGTCGTGCATTAACACGAAGTCTTCACCGACAAACCCTGCGTAGGGCACAACATGATCCAGTAGAATGTCGGTGATGTACCGATCAGCTGTTAGCCCGCCTCCTCGGCCGCCCCCAGGCACGAAAACAAGTTCGGTTTTTCCCTCTAAAGAGATACCAGCCCACATCATGCAGGAACCGCCGCCATATGCCACTGTTTCAGCGAAACAACATTGGGCAAATCGTTCTCCCGGACGCCTGTAGACTCGGCCTCTCCTGTCACTGCCATGCAG
Organism: Pseudoips prasinana; assembly: GCA_951640165.1. Classification (NCBI taxonomy): domain Eukaryota; kingdom Metazoa; phylum Arthropoda; class Insecta; order Lepidoptera; family Nolidae; genus Pseudoips; species Pseudoips prasinana. Next base: position 21,266,979 of record OX621245.1, read on the forward strand.
ACACATTCTGCACTCATCAGTAAACAGGACCGATCGCCATTGCGCAACGCTCCAATTGAGATGCTCTCGAGCAAATTGAAGGCGCGCTTGTCGGTGGCCTGCAGTCAACTTAGGGCCCGTCGCAGGTCTTTTTGGCGTCAAGTTGGCTTCCTTCAAGCGGCTTCTCACTGTCCACTCGCTGACAGCCACTTGTCGTACACGTCTCAGTTCTTGCTGCACATCAACGCCCGTAAGGTGTCGATTGCGCAGCGAGGTTGAGACAATGAAGCGGTCGTCTCTCTCTGAAGTGCACCGGTGGCGGCTCGTTCTTGGTCTCCGATTGAAGGCACCAGTCTCTTGGAACCGTCTGTATACTCGGGATACAGAAGACTGGCTCAAGTGGAGCTGGGCAGCGATTGCTCGCTGACTTAACCCTTGTTGCAACAAGGCAACAACTTGAGCGGCTTCTTCTGGTGTGGTATCCATGGGTTAGCGAAAACAAGGAATGCAATTTACGGAGATGTGTACCGGTCAACCTGTAACAAGCAACTGATAAGATAAACCGGAAGTGGGGGGTTTTATAGCGGGAGCAGGTAGCGCAAGTCGTGGATTCCTAAAGAGGTAATTTACGCTGACGGCCAATTAAAATGTGTCAATAAATCAGCGCTTAGTTTTTTTTAAGGTATTGATGTTAATTGAAAGCCTAATTCTTCAGCTTTCGAATGACATATCACTTTTGTAATTACCATTTATCGTTTTAGGAAAATCAATGTATATGTGCGCCGTCTAGGCTTGAGTCGATTTGGTTGCTCGCGAGTGTATAAGAGCTGTACTGTTGAAATTTGGTACGTAGATGTATACTGTGAACCGCATTAAGATTTTCACATAAAAATAGAAAAAGAACAATAATTTTGCGGGTTCCCCATACATAGAACTGAAACCCAACATTTTTTATTCATCGTACCCATACATGTGGGGTATCTATGGATAGGTCTTCAAAAATGATATTGAGGTTTCTAATATCATTTTCTTCTAAACTGAATAGTTTGAGCGAGAGACACTTCCAAAGTAACACTTCAAAAATGAGTGTCCTCCCCCCCTATAACTTCTAAAATAAGAATATGATAAAAGTAAAAAAAAAAATGATATACATTACCATATAAACTAACAACAAAAATTGGTTTGAACGAGATCTAGTAAGTAGTTTTTTTTTAATATGTCATAATTCGTAAACCCAATTTAACTTCCATTTAATCAACTGAAATATTTGCTGCTACCTGCTGGAACCCTTCATGGGCGAGTCCGACTCGCACTTGGCCGGTTTCTTTATTTAACATGTATATGCATTGTAATTTACTAAATTAGTTTCTTAGAATAAAGTTTATTTTTCAAAGTTTAGAAATTTACGGTGTTTTACGCCCGTGCCCCGGAGAGCACGTAAATCTGTCGGTCGAGCGCCTGGTCTCTCTGATATGATGATGGTATTAGAGAATGTATCATAGTTTGCGCACCCACTCCTGCATTATAATATATTCTGCGTAACTAGACAGGCAATGAAGACTCCGTTGAGATAAGCGCTCGCCGCTATTGATAAAAAAGTCGTTCAGAGCACTATACAGTGTAACAGAATTATTGGGCTACGGCTGTAGGCAACGCTGTTCCTTTTGCCTACAGTCAAAAGTAATTTACTATGAATTTAGAGCCTAATACTTAATAATACTCTAAGAGATAGAAAACATAGTATTGATTTAGTTTTCAGAGCTTCAGAGTTATAGAGTTCTATAATTATTTGATTTATTTCATTTTCTTTTCTTCCTTATAGATTTTTATTTGCTTCTTCGATATAATTAATTTGATATCCATACCAAGTAGTAAATAAATAAGCGAAGCATTCTTTGGAATAACTACAAAATTTTTGTCAACACATTACCTATAATTGAAAAAAAACTTTAGTAAATATATTTTATAAATACGTTTTATAAGGCAGCAGTCAAAACATAAAATAAATAATGTTTTTTATCAAATTACAAAAATCAATATGTAGTCATAATTCCGCTAATTGACAATTAGCGTTAATTAACTACATATTACTACGGTATTAATTTTTGTATTTTGATTGTTATAGATTTCCGCAAAGTAACGCCTGATTCCATTACTTATCTCATGTTTTTTTATGTTATCTATTACCTAGGATTCTTGTTAAAATCCCAATAAAATTTGTTAGAAAAATACCGAATATTATTTAGAAAATCTTATAAATACCCACTAGTTGTGAGTCAACAAATATTAATCAGTTTGACGTTTTTCTATGTTCAATTAATTTTTTTAATGCTTGTCTCTGTCGGTGCTATAACTTAAATTAACTTGTTAAAGTTGTTTTGGTTGATACTAAACAAACTTACAAAACATCATTTGAATATTCTTTAGTTGTACTGACTATTTGATTTTATTGGAGAAAATACCTCATTTTCCAACTTTGGTGAGTAGAGGGTAATTTTTACTTACCTAAGTGTAGGTTTAAAGAATATGTAGACGATTATTGAAATTACCTCATCGCCCGTTTTTGTTTGACAGAGGATGTTTTTCCAAATAACTCCAAAGAGTATTTATATGTAGATGTTTTTTTTAATCACGTATTAACCATATCAAAGACTTAATTATTATGCCTAAATAGTAATACCGGAAAACCTAGGTACATTCTTCGACACAATCAACCGTAAAATTAAATTGTATTGTGAAGGAATACAAGTAATGCTTTACAATCTATTTAAAAGTTCGTGTCGTATCACTGTACCCAATACCAAGACGTGCGCAGAACAACTTAAATATCATTAGAATAACCTAAACAATCATTTGGAAACTTTGTATGTCATATACTTTGTACTATTAATTTGACTTCGTGACTCGAATACAAAAGGATGCTTCAGAATGATAATATTATTGCCAACAGCGTAAAGTTGATTCACTAACAGTTGGCGACAATTACGTAAACTACATAGGCAATCATGAAATGATTACAACGTCCGGCCATTCATTTACCCTTCATTACCAATCTTTACAAAAGGCCAATGGGAAAAACGTAGTATGTATGCCTATAAAAACTGTCTTAGGTAAATCAAATAAGTAGATCATTGGACAAAAATCAAAATAGTGTCTAAACCTTCCTGACCCCTGTCCTGATAAATAAAGGGACAAAGTCCAAAGGGACGGACTAGTCAAGACTACCTAAGAAAGACTAACGAGGGTAACGGCTTTCCGCAATCTCTGAGGCAATAAAAGACTAACAACTTCTTCACTTCGTGCAGGCGACTGGTAATTATCCTTACCGGAATAAAATCTATAATTATCACTCTTAGCCCTACAAACCCGGAAATAGATTTAATCAAATCGGAGACCACATTACCTGCAGTTATATATTAAATTCCTAAACCAGCAAGGCAGTCTGAGTAGTAAAGGTAAAACAACTAATCAATGTTTTTGTTCCAGATACGCGTGACGAAGTCATGGCTGTGGATAGCAAAAATGCGGACAATAATAAAACTACTGATAAAACTCTTAATATGAATGGTGGTGACTTAAATGGAACTAATGTAATTAAAAACAGATTTAGTAAACCCAATATGGATAAACAAAATGAGATCAGTAAAAATGAGAAAAGTGAAGAAGAAAGTTGGGAAGGATTGAGTAATTTTCAAAAATTAAGACGTATGATCTCTCTTATAACAGTAGAGCCAATTTTAGCATGTTATGTGATGCCTTCAGTTCTTTCTGTACTAGCAACACAGAACTTGTATTTAGAAAAGGCCTGTCGGGTTAATTTAAAGTTTGATCATCATATATGTGATGCGTTAACAAGAAGAGAGACAGCAAATTACACAATGGAAGAAGAGGCAGTTCAAACTCTAGTGGCATCCGTTACCGGTTGGAAGACTGTTCTACAATCATTTTTACCATGCGGAATATTAATATTTCTCGGTGCTTATAGTGACCGAGTAGGACAAAGAAAAATCTGTATGCTCTTACCCATCATTGGAGAGTTTTTAACCAGTATAGGCCTGATAATAAATACGTACTTCTTCTATGAGTTGCCAGTTGAAGTGGCAGCTGTTACTGAAGCTATATTCCCAGCACTGACGGGTGGTTGGTTTACGATGTTCATGGGAGTGTTTAGTTATATAGCAGATATTACAACAGAAGAACAAAGGACGTTGAGGATAGGAATAGTGAATCTCTTTCACTCAGTAGGAGTGCCAGTTGGTGCAGCCCTTAGTGGAATATTGGTGCGGAAAATTGGCTTGTATGGTGTGTTCTCAGTTAGTGCCACTCTTTACGTGTTAAGCTTCATCTACGGATTCATTAGGATCAAGGAAGTGAAGAAGGTCAATCCATCTGTGGTGAGTATGAATCAATTTATTAGACATATGCTTAACATAATCGTGTTGTGTATTTGACTTTTAATTAATGATGCAGTATCAATAAATTTTCCATGATTTAATATTAGACACCTTGGCGTAGTCTATATTAAACGGTTCATTGAACGAAACAAGAGGCTTTGTGCATTTATCGTAATTATTGAATCGATAAGATAGGACATTTACGGTCCAGTTCATAATTGCATATAATTGTAGCTATTCATAGGCTAATTTGAATAATTTTACACGCCAATAAAACGTTATTGTCGCATACATATAGCATAAAATAGACGGTATAATCAAGGGTTCATAAGTTCACACCTACTGAATTCAAAATAATAAAATCATAAATTTGCTTGATCGTAAATATATTTAGTACTATTGATTAATTAATTACCATCTTTCAAAAACATTAAGTACTTTTGATGTGAAACATCTATAGCCGCACGTAAAACAGATTTCTGGCGTGGCGACGCATGCCGTGGTTTTTTTTTTAGTTCCTATCACAATAATAATATGTTCTTTTCGACTTCGACTTCTACTTGGACTTCGACTTGACTTTGACTTCGACTGCGACTTATACTTCGACTTCGACTTCGACTGCGACTTATACTTATACTTCGACTTCGACTTCGACTTGACATGACTTCGACTTTGACTTCGACTGCGACTTATACTTCGACTTCGACATCGACTTCGACATCGACTGCGACTTATACTTCGACTTCGACTGCGACTTATACTTCGACTTCTGCATATTACTTTTACAAAATAATATCGATGTTTCACATCTGCCAGGCGTCCCGTGACGGCTCACATTTTTTTAAACCAATGCTTCTATACACCAGCATTCGTCTTGAATAGTCAATTTACTGTGGTAAGTTTAAAAAAAACACATATTGCAGAAAAACTTATTCCGTTTAGCCGTTGAGAACATCCGTGTCTGGCGCGCGACGGCATTTTTATTTGTTGTTTTAATTAAAATCAGGTTAGAGATTGATTTTTTCTACAATATAGTATCCAAGAAGAGGATAAGACAATGATTTTTGTTTGCAGGGAATGTGAACTTTGAGCTATATGTAGTTTTGACTGGCATGTTGGTCAAGTGTTTAGTGACCTTGACTGCTAAGGCTGAGGTCGTAGGTTCGATGCTCACCCAGAACAAATATTTGTAAGAAGGGCCCCATATTTTTTTCGTGTCTGGGTGTACTTTATCCATAATACGTATGTATTTAGACATGTATAAGTATGTTGTCTGGTTGCTATAGTACAGGCTCTGCCTAGTTTGGGTTCAGATGCATGTTATTTATCCAAAGATATTAATTTATTTTTATTTATGTAAATTCATCAATTCTATTCACACCAATATGAACAATTTATTTTCATGTTCTTTTACGTTTTTATTAATAATCATATTTAATAAAATAATATTAATGAAATAATGTTCAGATATGATAATATTGACTTGTATGACACATTTTTTAGGGTTATGTAGCCAAATGGCAATAAACGGAACCCTTATCGATTTGTTATATCTGTCTGTCTGTCCATCCGTATGCCACTGCCACACAATAACTTATACTCCCCATACTTAAAAAAAACTTAATTTATTTTTCATCAAACCCATATTACATACGTGTGGCATATATATGGATAGGTCTTCAAAATTGATGTTGAGGTTTCTAATACATATATTTTTTTTCTAAACTGAATAGTTTCCGCAAGAGACTCCAAAGTGGTAAAACGTGTCCCCTCCCCCTGTAACTTATAAACTAAGAGAATAATAAAACTAAAAAATATATGATGTACATTACTATGCAAACTTCCACCGAAAATTGATTTGAACGAGAACTAGTAAGTAGTTTTATTTAATGCGTGATAAATCATAAACCGCAATTTACCTTTCATTCAATCAACTACTACAAGAACTTTTATATTATGTTACTTGCTGCTACGGAACCCTTCATGGATGAGACTGACTCGCACTTTGCCGCTTTTTAAATTATGTATTTAAACTACGGAGTACTTCGATATCCCTGTCCGTCCTTAATACTTTTCATAATCGGTTCTCAAACAGAGGAGAAACATTACATAATATAAAAAAGTCGAAGTGATAACCGCTCTAGTAACAACTTTGAAGTATGAAGGTAAAGGTTTTTATTTAATAGTCTATTCCCGCGTTATGCAAATAAATCCTTGCGTCGATTATTAAAAATTTCACAATAAGAATAAAAATTCTCCTAGGCTCTTTATCAAAGAGATTGGATTTTTAGTATTTACCTAAAACATTATTCCGCGCAATTTGTTAAAACTTTCGTTTTAGTAGGTATAATCTTCGATTGTATAATGCCGCAACAACGTGCAGCAAAACAAGCTTTTCAGTTTGTTTTTATTTTAAATATGTTGATTTAGTTTGTTAGATATGTCCGCTGAGTTTGTTTCCCTGGATCTTCTCAGTTGGGGCGCATTGGATCCGGTGGTAGCATTAAAGCGCTACCGTGGTTATAACCACAAGGTTAATAATGATAATAATATTGAATTCGTACCTTAATATAGACAGAACCATTCAGACAATATGTAGTAAAAATATAACTAAAACTTTAAATTTGTCTTTTTATATCATCGTAGTGTTGCAACCAAAAGCCGTCCATTGCTGAACATATAACTCCCCAGTGTAACTCCCCCAAAGTGATCATAAATACAGGTTGTAGTTTGTAACCAAAACAAAAGTAATGTTATCTAAAAGTTACCATGGATTTATAGTGTAGAATCATCCGTCCATCCGGAACAATACAAAAACACCTAATGTGTATCATGTAGGAATAGATTTCGTATGTTTAATAGTTTTAGCTATGCTGTGAAGGGCCGCTTGACGTGGTTGGTAGATACTTGCCTTTCAAGCCGCTGGTTGTGGGTTCGATTCCCACCCAGGACAGATATTTGTGTGCATGAACATGTCTGTTTATTCTGAGTCTGGGTGTAATTGTCTATATAAGTATGTATTAACAAAAGAAAAATAGTATATGTAGTATATCAGTTATCTGGATTCCATAGTACAAGCTCTGCTTAGTTTGGGATCAGATGGCCGTGTGTGAATAATGTCCCAGGATGTTATTATTATACTGGGTGGAAAATACTTAAAGGTGTTCGTTGTTTCTAGAATATTATCCAAGTAAACTTCTTCAACACTGATACATTTTACTCTAAATATTGTTATTGTAGGTATATTTTATTCTGCAGAGAATTACCTGTGATAAATAATCACGTACAATAACGTATTGGCAATGGTTACCCTGTTATCAGAACTGTTCAAGCCTCTGACATGGCTTAACGATTGTTGTCTCATGACAAGAACCGACACCGATAGCTTAACGCGCCCTCCAAAGTACGGCGACGCTCAGAAACTAAACCACTTTAACGGTCACCCATCTATGGACTGACCGCATACCTAGGTGCTTTACTTCGCCGATCACTTACGAACCGCATTTGCATTTGCAAATTGTACTCGCAAATGGCCATGAGCGCCTATATTTATCGGTCTTATCGGTACTATGATTTCTTCACGATAACCTGGGTCATCATCATTATCTTGTCCCACTAATATGCTAGTGGGTATGGTTACCACACTTAGCACCGATGTGGACCATTGTACGTGAGCCATAGCGGCCTTCATTCCATCCAGCCCATCTCGTTTCAGTATCTTATTAGGTCTCCCAAACTTCTCAGGGCAACCTAGGTATGGACACAATTACACCCTTATTTAAAAACGAATACTAAAGTTGTAGTTGTACTATGGATCAAGCAAGCTCTTTGGATGATTTTCGACTAAACCAATGATCAACTGTAGTTTAACTTTAGACTTCGTTTTTAAATAAGGGTGTTAAAATAAAATCACAATTAATACATCAGTGGAGTGGGTACAAATTTTACAAAAAAATTTCAGTTACTCGGATCCTCACTGGATATTTTAAAACAAACTTAAAAAATACATGTTCAAATTTAGAATGGTCAATGCCAGATTCTGCGCAGAATCTTCTGAAATAGAAATGATCATCCTTTGCTAGTGCGGATCGCTAATGCGTCGTAGACGTATCTACTTAGGGCACCAGATCATGTAACCGGAAATAATACAAACTCTCACTGATCAAAACTCTAACTATGCAGTGAATAATAATATAATAATGAATACATTATTTCAGCTTTAACAAAGCCAGTGTAGTACATAAATAGTGTCAATGTTACGGACCAAGTGAGAAGTTGGGCATTATACATATTGCCCGGTCATTATGAAAAATGCCCTATATGACATTGCAATTTGATAATAATTATTCAAATAATCAAAATGATCGGGCATTATACATATTGTCCATCACCTTTGGGGCAGAGTAATATAAACATATTTAATTACTAAGTTTTTATTGTTATTATCATTAAACTTAAATTTAATAAAATATTAAACCATTTAAATACAAAATACTTAAAACTATATTGGTAATAACATAACTAGGATCTTATTGTCATATCTAGCAGGATTTGAACATCGTGTTGATACGTGGAGCCGAACCCAATGTTCAAAGAATGGACTATTCATTTTCCATGCTAGCATTCTTAGGATTCCGTCAATGCTCACACGCAACCCTCTCAACATTGAAGCTGATGGCTTTCTTATGATGCCACAAAAGTCTAAATAATACCTTACTTTGTATGTTTACCAATTTTAAATTCTAAGCTACAATTATTTGAACATTGTACTGTAGTTTTACCTATTAATTTTAATTAGTAATTATGTTCGTTTCTTTGTTTTGCTTATTATATTTTTTCTGTTATATTCATTCATGCGGTGCTTACCTGTCAGTGATTGCTACACTAGACTTTTAAACCAATGTATCATCTAATTTGTAACAAGTGTGAATAAGTTTTGATTAGCAGAACTCTGCTACAATTGATTAGCTGTGGTCATTGTAGCAAGTTACCTGTCAGTGATTACTACACTAGACTTTTAAACCAATGTATCATCTAATTTGTAACAAGTGTGAATAAGTTTTGATTAGCAGAACTCTGCTACAATTGATTAGCTGTGGTCATTGTAGCAAGTTACCTGTCAGTGATTACTACACTAGACTTTTAAACCAATGTATCATCTAATTTGTAACAAGTGTGAATAAGTTTTGATTAGCAGAACTCTGCTACAATTGATCAGCTGTGGTCATTGTAGCAAGTTACCTGTCAGTGATTGCTACACTAGACTTTTAAACCAATGTATCATCTAATGTGTAACAAGTTTTGATTAGCAGAACTCTGCTACAATTGATCAGCTGTGGTCAATGTAGCAAGTTACCTGTCAGTGATTACTACACTAGACTTTTAAACCAATGTATCATCTAATTTGTAACAAGTGTGAATAAGTTTTGATCATCAGAACTCTGCTACAATTGATCAGCTGTGGTCATTGTAGCAAGTTACCTGTCAGTGATTGCTACACTAGACTTTTAAACCAATGTATCATCTAATTTGTAACAAGTGTGAATAATTTTTGGTGAGCAGACTCTGCTACAATTGATAAGCTGTGGTCATTGTAGCAAGTTACCACAGTGGCTTTATGCCTTACAATAAAAATAATACCTATGTATTATAATAATATAATACCAACATGTCGCCAACTCGCATACCAAGCCCGGTGCCTAAGGCAAATTCCTCCAAATGGCAACGTCATAGAAACCTATGGGGGAGGCCAATGTTCAGCAGTGGACGATATCAGGCTCATGATAAAGATGATAATAATATCCTCCCAGCCGAATTTCGGCAACGGCAGTCAATTTCAATGGAGACTAGACACCTGCGCGTGACATATTATAGTGCACAAGTGTGTGCGCAAACACTGGAGCTATTCCATCACTCTCATGATCCAATGGGACGATTAACGACACGACCGGAAAGAGGTGAGGTACAGGACCAACAGCTTTAAGTGCTCTCCGAGACACGGGGGTATAATACCGCCAACTCCCAGAATTCGTGCTGTTACTGAGAATTTTTTCTTTTTACTGGAAAATCCCAAAATCACTTTTGTCCCGACCCGGTATTTGAATCCAGGTCCTCATTATTTGCGGTTGAACACACTTCCGCTAGACTAACGAGGCATGAGACCTAATAGCGACAGTTGCACAAAAGGTCTCTAGGAACGGACTCTCTCATGCATCGCCACGTTAATTAACGCCCTGAAGTTTGAACCCCAATTGCGGTAAGCTTTGCGGCTACTTCGTTTGTAGTCTTATTTGTTAAACGGCTTGAGTCAAACCTCAAAGGCTAACTTCACGTTAAACATAAATTAACAGAATGGAACATTATATATTTCAATTAAATATTGTTCAGCTATCTGCTTTTTAAAAGTAGGCATTCAAATATTGAGTTGGGTAAAGAGTTACGCTTATAAAACAAGAAAAAGCTAGAAACTTTACAGGTTGTCCTGGGCAGTCTCTTGAATTAAGACCAGCTTTTGTAGGGGAACTCCAAAATTATTTTATCAGAGCAACTACCTTATGACTACTTACCTCTCCAATTAAAATAAAAAAGGTTTTTATTCACGTAAATTTTAAAAAGTTAAGGTTAAGTATACATAATTATTTCCAGTAACATATATGTTGATATTTAGGCACACGGATTGTAAAAACATTTATAAAATTTATTTTATAATAGTACCTTATGATATTTAACTAGCTTGTATTAAGTTGTTGTCAAAGAGACTATGTTAAGGTTTATTTATCGAAATTTATAGTTTAAGCTATATTTTACTACATATTGTCTGAATGGTTCTGTCTATATTAAGGTACGAATTCAATATTATTATTATGGCGGACCTTGTGTTTCAAACGACGGTCGCGCTTTAGTGCTGCCACCGGATCCAATTTGATTACCAAAATTGATTATCTTACTTAAGGTAATATGGATGGACAACAATACTTGGATGCCATTATATCTAATTTTATTGTTAACATCTTTGCAACTATCAACATGCTAGTACTACGTAATCTGACACATTTTCGCGGGTACAACGACCTCTAGCACGTTAGGTATCAATACTAGGTCTCGATACGTAACACCGTTTCATGTCATTGAAGATTGTTACGTAATACCCTCGTGAGGTGATTGTATCGGCAATCAAGATATCACACATGCGCTTGGTACAGGGCCATACGAAAGGAACGATTTAAGATCCATTCACCACTCAATAGAGTTGAATTGCATAGTTTCAGTACGACGCTTTTTCTTATCCTATACAACCACCGATAGGTATATGTAGTGTCCTCCCGGCCGAATTTCAGCCACGACGGCCATTCTCAATGGAGTTTAGCCAATTTTCACAATTGGCTAAACTCCATATTAGAAATATTATAGTGCACAAGTGTATGCGCAAACACAGGGGCGCTTTCTACGTTGCGACACGACTGGAAAGAGGTCAGGCATAGGAACGATGGCTTTACGTGCTCTCCCAGGCCCGGGGGTGTAATACCGCCAACTCCCAGACTTCGGGCTGATAGTGAGAAATTTCTTTATACGGAAAAATCGCAAAATCACTTATTGGTCCGACCCGGGATTTGAACCCAGGACCTCATTATCTGCGGTCGAACACGCTACCGCTAGACCAACGAGGCATGAGACCTAATAGCGACAGTTGCACAAAAGGTCTCTAGAAACTGACTCTCTCATGCATCGCCACGTTAATTAACGCCTTGAAGTTTGAACCATAATTGCGGTAAGCTTTGCGGCTACTTCGTATATAGAGATATATGTTTATACTTACTTCAAATAGATAGATGCTCCGTAAGTGATTATCAAGGTTAAGCAACTAGGTTCGCGGTGAGTTCATTGGTGGGTGACCGCCAAACTCGCCAAAGTGGTTTAATTACTGAGGTCTTCGGAGGGCACGTTAAGCTGTCGGTCCCGGTTGTAGTAATTTGACAACACTCGTTAAACCATTTCAGAGGCCTAACTGGCAGCTTTTTTCCTCAGACATTAGGGTAACCACTCCCCATACGATAAGTAAGTTGCGAAGCTTGCGAATGAAATTTATTCAGCTTTTGGGTATTAACATTCACTTATACTTCACATAAATATGTATAGTCATATACAGCATTAAAATAACTAGATTTATGAATTAGTTCGTCCTTACGGTTTGTTTGATCACGTAAAATGCTGAGAAATCCTTTACTAATATGGTAAATAAATTTTATTTTTAAATTTAGTACTATTCTAGTAACTTAATAGACATAAACCTGAGGGAACCCTTATGGGGTTTAGACCACAGCTCAGGTCGCCGCAAGAGGTTGTGATCGCTGGCACGGACTACAAGCACGAGATCACAGATCAGGGGTTAAGAGGTCAACGTAATCCGCGGCGGCGAGGACCCTATCCTAGTAAACTTGCGGCTTTCTCTAGCAACCTAGGTGGACGACTCGGAGAAGAGAGCAAGAAAGAAACTCCGGGCCTGAAGTGCCGTGGGTGCTATCCTGCCTTACCTCGTAGCTTGGGTGGGAAGAAAAGGCGGTTACGTCACCTACAAATTGACTCAGATACTTACCGGACACGGGTGTTTCGGATCTGAGCCGGATAGGCCGAGAAGTGACGACACATTGTCACCATTTCGGGAGCGACCTGGACTCTGCCCAGCATACGTTAGAGGAGTGCCCGGCCTGGGAGGCCGAGAGGCGGGTTCTGGTCGCTGAGATCGGACGGGACAGCATATGCGGGCAGGCGACTTCAGCACCTGGGACGCCGTGGTCTCCTTCTGTGAGGCAGTCATGCTCTAGAAGGAGGCCGCTGAGCGGGATCGGGAGCGAGTCGATCCCACTCGCAGACGGAGGAGGCGTCGAGGCAGCGACGGCAGCCGTTAGCCCAACTCCTTTCGGGCCTGCGGTGGCAGTATGAGAAGTGTCCTCTAAGGCCGCCACTTGCAAGCAGCTCCGGGAAGACAGCGAACTGTTTGTGGTGCAGTCGCTGTGCTGGACTGGCAGGAGTCGGCAAATGGGGAGGGCATCTCAGAGCCCCTCTCAGGATACGTGTCCTGACCATCTGAGACATGGCGCAAAAGGGGTGCACCGGAGCAGCATACCCGCATCCCCGGGGCTCCCCCCATCAGGCGCAAAGAGAAGTCCAAGGTAGGTTAGGTTTAGTCGGTGCGAGTCCGACATACCCACCCGTAGACACTTTTTGCGGGAGCCATGCGTCAGCCATAACAAAACAAGAAGGAGGGCCAACCACTTTTTTTTGCACAGGAAATTTCAACAACACTATTCATCCCAAATCGGGGTTTATACCCCGAGTCGGGACGAATAGTGTCGTGGGCTTATGCCTATGAAAGACGTACAATAACGCTTATAAAGATAATTAGTTTGTGGATGTACCTTAGTATCTTAATTTGATCACATTTTTGCATTGTTTTTTATTGATATTACATACTCGAATACATCCATTAAAACAAAGAGATAGTCTCTTTGTTTTAATGGATGTATTCGATATATAAGAGTATAGAAGATATAAGAATAAGTATATAAGAATATAAGAGTTTGATATATAAGAGTATTTTAATAATTTTCATAAGTGTAGAGCCCATTTTGTGATTTACCCGATATTTGTATATAATGAACAAAAAATCGTTTTTGAATTGTGATTATACGTGAGTCACTCAATGCAGCGTATCTGTTTGATTTGTTCACGGAAATAATTTGTGTTGCAGGCCATAATTCACTTAAATTTTTAATTTAAAATGTATTCGGCCAGGCAAAATGGTTAGTTATAACCATTTTTGGCTGACCGAATACATTTTAGACCAGCTTACAATACAAAAATACTTCGCAAACGAATTAAAACGTAAATCCCATTAAATACTTACTCTTAAGTATGTTTTTTTTTAAATATTTTCACGCTCTTTTGAGGCCAGATGCCGTCACGGTAATATAATATGACTATATAACTATACCTATTATAACTACATACATTAACTTGAGACGCAATTAAATGTGCATATTTTAATGTGATTAGTATGTACCCTCACTTCAATTACCGGAAATTATTAACAGTAATGCATTGTATCTGGGTGGCGGAGTCCGGCTTTGATTCGTGTTCATGTTTTGGAGAACAAGGCTTCCCATAGGCAGATCGATTTTACAATTTTAGAAACACTATTGCTACATATTTCTCTCAACTAATATTATGAAGAGAAAATATCTAATTTTATAAATAAATAAATGTTTTGGGCAGCTTGGGGTCTGCCTAGTTTGGGATTTCATTCCAAACTAGGCAGAGCTTTTTACTACGACAATCATACACCCGATAAACATACTTATACATTACTAATTACATACATACTAACCACAAAACAAATATACGTGCTTATCACACAAAGATTTGTCTTGGGTGGGGATCGAACCCATGACCTCTAACTTAGCAGTCAGGTTTACTTACCACTAGACCAACTGGCCAGTCAGTCCGTTTTTGTAGTTATAGATATGTAATGGAAAAAAAGAGATCTAACTGATTTAAAAAATTCTGTCAGTTATGACGCCAGCACATCAAGTTACCCCAAGCTGTCAAATTTCCCCAATTGAAAGTGAACCTTATGCTTATGTGATAAAGTTGAAAATCTATTAAAGAAATTTGACAGATTGGAGGAGCTGGATGTGCTGGCGTCTGTACGTTATATAATTATGGAGATACATTATCAGGAAGAAACGTGGGCTGTATTTTATATATTAAAAAAATGATGTTTCTGTGAAAATTCTAATAATGTAATCCAATGTGTCTAATATTTGCTAGTAAAATTATTTGGCGTAAAGTAATTATGTCAAATATTAATTATCGTTCTATGTATGTTTTACGACTCGAACTAGTTCAATTACTTACGTGGTTACCCTACTACCAATCAGAGTTGTTCAAGCCGCCCAGTAGGCCTATGACATGGCTTAACGACTGTAATGACTACAACCGGGACCGACAGTGTAAAGTGCCCTCCGAAGCACGGAGACGCTCAGAAATTAAACCACTTTGATGGTCACCCACCTATGCTAGTTGCTTAACGTCACCGATCCCTTACTTACCGGTGAGAGCATCTAGCTATGAGCGCTAGTTCAATAAAACAACGGCAGTAGAGTTTTCTACGTAATAAAACCGTTCTTGCTATAATGAAATGAAATGAAATATTTATTCAGCACTTGGGTATTAACATACACTTGTACTTGTCAAGGTCACAATGCAGTACATAAACAAAGTGGATAGTAAAAAGTTACAAAAAAAAAATTAATCTGTCGATATATAGAATTATATTTCGGGGATATCTGAACATCTTTCAGCTGATTATTTACTTTTTATCTACATATATTAGGAAACTTAAAGAAAATCAACCCAACTGAACTAAACAACTAAATAAAATGCTAATAAAGTCATAAAAGGTTGTGCCAACTGATCGGTAGGTACGGTTGTGTTAAGAGGCCTATTACAGTCCACTAGCGCCGCCAATCGAAAAATTGTCATAACTCGTAAATAAAATCAAAAATACAAAATATGTTCTATTATTACTGTGGAAAAGGCAATAACGTAATTGTATAACACCTTATCAACACTTGAAATATAGCTGTTTAGCTAAATCGTGCATTCAAAACATAAACGGCCGTTTTTGTTACAAACGCACGATTTAGCTAAACAGCTATATTTGAAGTGTTAACAATGTGTTATAAAATTACGTTATTGCCTTTTCTACAGTATAATAATAGACCACATTTTGTATTTTTGATTCTATTTACGAGTTATGACATTTTTTCGATTGGCGGCGCTAGTGGACTGTAAAAGGCCCCTTAAAATCAAGGCTCGTATTTGACAACATGGGCCCTGTTTTATAAAGCAAACAATTCGACATGTGTGTCATAAAATTACAAAATTGCACAATTGTCGCGTTTAGGCTGTTTAATAAAAGTTATAAATACGTCAAAAATCTAGACGTACTTATTTGTTATTTAAAAACGCGTTTAAACTCAACATAATAATATGTCGTACAATTACAGACAAATTATCCGACAATTGGCGGTGAAAATAGTCGGATTGTGGCAATTACGTCGACTTTTGTCATATTTGCGAAAAAACAATTTATGAAGCTATGTACCCTCACATAGCTTCATAAAAAATTTTACAACATCGAAATTATTACCAAAGTAAAAGCATGGCGCAATGATTAGTAGAATTTCGATTGTTTGTTTGGATTGCAAAATGGAAATGCACAAAAAAACTTACTGTCATCTATTCATAATATTTTTAAGTAATATTTTTAAAAATTTATTTAGTAGCTGTTTACCAATTTCAATGAAGAAGTTATCAATTAGATATGCATTCGACGACACAGCTTCGTGAAGTGCGTCCTTCCACTGAGCGGAGAACTCTCACAGGCTAGATGCCAGCTGTGGCGAGAGTGTACCAAACTGCCTACACCATTTGTTCCACTATCTGAAAGTCTCGCCCCTGGATGGAAACTGCCTTGGCTAGCCTGGAAATCATTAAATAGGCTTCGAACCCAGGTTGGTCGCAGCAGGGACAACTTGCTCAGGTGGGGTTACATTAATGATCGCAGCCTTCAATGTAAATGTGGTGTAGTCCCACAGACAATGGGACATCTACCATCATGTAGCGCGTGCCCTTACAACTGCACGCTTAAAGAACTGATGGAGGCTACTCATAATGCGATTCTCGTGGCCAAGTTCTGGGCGGACACAGTTTAGATTGCCATCGACTCGCTAAGAAGAAGAAGATATGCATTATAACTGCCTCAGTGGTCTGGCAGTCGCGTGTGCAGATGGGAAAGTCCTGGGGTCGATTCGATCGGGCACAAAGTGATATTGGAATTATCCTTGTAAAAAAGACTCAATTGAAGTCTGGAAGTTGGTTGTGTTAGACCCCCGTGCCTCGGAGAACAGGTAAAGCCGTTGGTGTTACACCTGATCTCCCCCTGGTCCACTCTGGGAGGACTTGATTCCGAGAGTAAAGGCATAGATAGTGCATACCCGTAATTTTCTTTAAAGCCTGATATATGTACTTCAGTAGGAGAAATTGATTCTGATTTTAGATAATCGTCGTTGCCTTCTCTCGCTGCTCGATTTCTTTCCTTACCTTTTTTTACACCTTCAAAATTCAAATAATGATCGGATTGTCGTGACAAAATTTTTAATATGGAAAATTCACAAATATGTCGTATATTTGTGAAATATCCACATTCAAAATTTTAGAGTTAGTTGACCCAAGATATTTATTATAATTACTTTATTTTTTTATTACACATAAAACACCCAGAGAAAGACAAATATACATGTTCATAAGAACCCGCACGCACGTATGTTTGACGACGTATTATAATTGTAATAGGGAACGTAATTGTTTTTAAATATAAAATTCAGTTCAAGTTACTCTCTGATAATGTTGCTTTTATTAGTCAATAGCGAGATGGTCTCGCCGGTCCGCAATTGATCGGCGAGGTTCAGCAACTATGCTCACGGTCAGCCTATAGATGGGTGACTAGCAAAGAGGTTTCATTTCTAGCGTCTCCGTGCATCGGAGGGCACGTTTATCTGTCGGTCCCGGTTGTAGTCATTAGACAACAATCGTTAAGCCACCTCAGAGGCCAACTGGGCGGCTTAAACAACTCTGACACTAGGGTAACCACTTATAAAATACTGTTAGGTAGTTTTAAAGTTTATCAATTACATTCAAACAAACATCCAAAAAACATACCATTCTTTTTATTTTAATATTACCTAGTTAATAGTAATACTATTGTTAAAACGAGTGCTCAAGCGGCACACATTCCACCGCTTGGTCACTCGTCTGTACATTTCAATCGATATTTACCATTAAGTTATCTAAATTCTCTCTATTTTGCCAAATAGACCTTGTAAAAGTGTTATTACATTGTTTACAGACCATTAGAATATTACCATGGCCCGAAGAAGTGTGAACTGACCCTTAAACAATAAGCTTTCCGCAAAAGTGTAAACAAAAACTTCACCAAACATTTTTTTCCGGATTTTTTGTTATATAAAATAATTTTAAAGATGGCCCGTTCCGACGGCCGTAAATGAGCGTATCACAATTATATAACTAGTGGCAAGTTCAATGACTAAATAGATTATTCGTGCGTATCGATACAAAAAGTCCATCAACTTGGCCTACTTAAGTGTCACACTCGATTGCAAGGAAGGGCCTTGAATTTTGAAGCATTTTCTATGAATGTTTAAAAAATATCAGTTGGTAGTGAAAGTAGAATTAGTTTGAATGCATACAATTGTTAAGGTAAGCGGGTACTTAACAATGTGGATTTTTTGCGAATTATGTGACTTTATTTTTAGAGAATGTACCTAAGTCCTACTGTCAAATAGATTCAATGTTCGACAGTGCTTATGCAAGGATTAAGATTATTTATCTGTATACCACTAAACTGTATGATAATCATGCTGATGATGAAACATTATATAACTGCACGTGTGGCGTAGCGGCTAAGAAAGTCGTCTCGCCTCTGCGTGTCGCGGGATCGAGTCCCGGGACAACTATTTGTGTCACCCATAAATAGTTGTTCTGAGTTTGGATGTAATTTGTGTCCGTCAATTATATGTTTGTAAAGTACCCCGCCACACAGGGATTTATTCCCTAGTGCGGGCGTGATCTTTTAAAAAAAACAAAAACATACGTACCTACTACGTATACGTGACGACAATAACACTACCTGGGTCCAATATTGTGAACGATCGTATTACGCGCTAAACGTTAACTTATATCTGCCTCGTTTGTTGGCAGCATGTTACAGTAAGGTTCTCGAGTGGCGACCACTAACCGGAAGACGCAGCGTGTCGCTGGTAACCGCTGGATGCGAATAGCGCAAGACCGGCAATTGTGGAGATCTTTCGGCTGATATGATGATGATGGTGAATGTAAAAAAAACGAATAAGCCTTGCTCAACATTTTAGTTTTATTTTAATTGGGTGTCAAACCTCCTACAAACAATATTTACGTTTATTTTATGTATTCAATTATTGAAATAAAGTGACTTATTTGTACTGACGTGCCTCCGTATTACTATGCCAGTATGACGCTTTCATAGGAAACATAATCGAAAGAATAGTACAAGGTAGGAAAAGTTGGGGCGCTTTGAGGATAACTTACATATATGGATCAAATCCAAAAGAAAGTGGAAGTAGTGTCGTATTAAACGGGATAAACATATTGGAAAGCTTTATGCTAAAATAGGCAGTGCTTGCCTTGCAATATGGTGAAGAACTATGGGGGCGCGCCGCTGATTGGAAACGGGCATTCAGAATACAAATGCGCGCTATCAGGGCAATTGTAGGTACACCCCACGATGGTTCTACCAAATCACACTTCAAGGGACTTGGCATTGTACCCTCGCCGTCCACTGATATCTTTCAAGTAGAAATATACGTTAGAGCTACCATAGAAAACTATAATAACACATAGTGAAGTACGCACATATAATACGAGACCACAGAATAGAAAGAACGCGAATCAACTTACAGATAAGCTCCACCAACATCAACCTAACTTCTAAATTGGATGAATAGATACATTATTGTATTCTAATTCAGATAAGGTTTGTTTTAAAGATATAAAAATACAGATTGGTATTAACAGATTTAGTTGAGCGATACCTGAATAGTATTTATTTATTAACCACGCTAAAGCTTCAAGCTTATTTTATTCAAACGTACTATCGTTTTTTATTGGTATTAGACTTAGTACAATGTGATTCCAACTTATTTTAATTTAGTAACTGTAACACAAGTTTTTTTGTTAATATATTACTGTAACGGAACCATTTCATGACAGTTATTATAAAGTGCAGTTACTTTAATTATATATTCATATAATGTCCAAATGAAAACATACAGACTGTATCTGCTGCAAAGAAAGTCCATAGAAAGATACTTCTTAACAATTCAAATGAGTTTTAGTTACTGTACATAGCTAGGTTACTCACTACTACAGAGAACTGAACTTAACATATAAAGGTGAAATATTGTGTTAGTGAAGAACGCAGAAATTTATTGGCGAGAAAAAAAATAAAATGATGTGGTGGAAATGGATGAACTACTAAACACCGTAGAGAATAGAAAACAAGAGATATGAAGGTACGCTTTATATAGCATAATATTTCTTTTTGGAATTCCAACATGGAACGAACAGAGAAGAATTGAGAAGTTGAGATAGACCAAGAATCAGGTAAAATATAAGCATCAAATCAAAGAGAAAATGAAAGTAGTGTCATATTAAGAAGTCAAAGCACATCCGAAGATAGGAATGAATGGAGAAATATCCAGAAGAACATAGCCCTAATGAAATTTTGGAAAAATTATGAAGGAGATTAGACGTCAGCTAATAAAACTTTTTCCCACATGGATGGCTTGATTAGGTTAAGGTACAGATCTTTTTCGAAATTGAATTTGTCTGACAAGGCTTGTTGTTAAGTTTTAGGTTAGGTTTCTATAGGTTGTATTCTTTATGGTCATAAAGTTTTCAATAATATGAAATGAATCATCTCTTAACATTGCTTTACAAATTTGTGCACATTGTACAACAGTTTGTAAATAAATGCTGATGGGTAAGAAGTTAGGTATGTCTGGTAGCTTTTATGTGAGGAAAAATGCTGTGCTCACGCGTTTTTAGTTGTGGGTACTATCTAGTCTATTAATTAGGGTTAAGGTTCAAAGTAAGATTAAGTATGTTTGGGAAAGATGTAGTTTTTTATTACTAAGGTGAAGTTCTAAAACAAATAAATAGTACGATATATTTCGACAAAAAGGATGGACTAAGGTTGTCTCAAGTAGTTTTAAATTTCTAAATGTAACGTATTATATATTCGTCTATCTATCCAATTAGCCATCCTGTTGTCGGTGGAACTTCATATATTTCTGTGCTCTCATAAAAGGGTAATTGGTACGATGGTTTGCCAATTTTCTTCCACATCTCAGTTCTGTAGGTGAATTATCTCCCACAGTTTCTGTACAGAAGCCCTTCCTGATTCCATTTTTCTAATCTCTCGCAGTACTAATGTTGCTTCTGCCCGACTTCATGGGTACCTACGCTTATTTAATACATACATAGACTCACGCCTGTTTCCCAGAGGGGTAGGCAGAGACAACGGACTTCCATTTGTCACGATCCTTGCATACCTCTTTCGCTTCGTTTACTGACATAATATTCTTCATACATGCTCGCCGGTTTAGGGTACTTCTGACCTGACCTTTCTTAAGTACGTCTCCGATTTGATCAGAGAATGTTCTACGAGGTTCTCGCTATGTCACTAAGCAGGCCTAAGGTGATTACGGATATAGTAAGTGAAGCCGTCGGACTGGTCTGCCCGCCGCACCCTGATCGTTCTGTCGGTGCTATGCCATTTTTTGCCATGTAACGGTTATGAAATTAAAACTTAGGTTGACCAATGTACCAATGTATGTATCTATGTATAAAATTATATTATTACGATAGAGATAAATCTCCATCAAAGGGAGATGAAATTTGGCGGATTCATTGATGGAGTTTTTTAATTTTATTTAAACAAGAAAGCTATGATTGAAGGAATAAAAACGTTAAGTATGGTTTAAGAAGAATAGGATCTCATCTGTTTATAAAAAGTACGAAATCCTAGTCCTAGGAATATTTAAGACGAGCCGGACGACGACATCAGACTGAACTAGATCAAGTGAAGGTTATTAGCAACTCTTGTGATACTGTACACTGTACTCCGAACGCGCCGCTACCATAAATCGCTCGGTGGTAGGGTCCCGTTCGGAATCGTACTCTCAGCCGGTCTAATACGTTGGACTGTTCAATTTGAAATCCCTCTAGGTATACTAAGTTTTGTTTCTACACAAATGCTTTCAGCAATTTTCCATTACGATGCGGTAGGTACCAACCAGGCATAATTTCTATAGTTACTTAAAGAAATTTGTGTTAGAAATGAAAACGAGTGAGCCGTCTAGAAAATAAGCCTGAAAATTACGTAACCCGCGCCACTGACGGACACTGACGTGGAGATACATGAGATGCTTGGATTTTAGGGACCTTTTGTAGTGTAGTGGAATTATTCCATTTCTAACTCCTTGTTCTTTCTAATTAAATTCGTTGCGGGATACAAACAGTTAAAGGGATTCCCCGGGACATGCCTGAGCCTCACCGCTCCGTGTCATTTCATTGTGTGCCACTGTTGATCCTAGCTTACAGGAATTGCAGTGGTGGGTAAGAAGAAGGGACTAGTCCTGATTATCACACTAATATTATAAAGGCGAAAGTTTGTGAGTGTGTATGTTTTGTTACCCTTTCAAGCAAAGACTATCGAACGGATCTTGATTAAACTTTGTAGTAATATAGCTTATATATCCGACTGACACGTAGGCTATAATTTATGAAGTATAACACGGGTAAAACCGCGGGGAATTGCTAGTTTACATGAATGCGGACGAAGTGGACCACTCATTCGCTTGAGGATCGTAGATTTCATCGATATGAATTCAATGTAGCATCATGGAGGTTGATAGTGGACGCGGAGTATTCGCGATCCCACTCTCGGCTGGCTAGTATAATATATCGGATTGTCTATGGTGCCACGAGAGTTTCTAAATAATAGGTAAGTCGTGAGAATACGCAGATAGCCTTAATAAAGCTATTAGCCTTGTTTATAACGGAACCATTTAATTATGATACTAATCATTAAGATCTTTCTACTAACAAATTATGTAATCTAATCTTGGTGATCAAGTAATTATTTCGTATCGAGAGTATTCATTTAGCAATCACATACATACACCTTGACGGGCCGGATGGCGTGGTTGATAAAATCATACTTATTACTATTTGTCAATACAAACCTTTCATTATTTCCACATGTTGTCCACATATAAACCGCCCTATAGTATGTCGTCGAGCTTTAGTGAAATATTTTCCTTATAAAATCTGTAGCAAGGTTACATATTATGAAAATGTGATACTTACTGTTATTTACTTATCGTATATCTGGTTATATATGGTATAGTTACCCTAGTGTCAGAGATTTTCAAGCTACCTATACCTAATGGCTACCACCAGGACCGTCAGCTTAACGTGCCCTCCGAAGCACAGAGACGCTCAGAAATTAAACCATTTTGATGGTCAAGCTTAAACGCAGTTGCTTGTCCTATTCTCTCACTCATAATATAACAAATAACAAATGTATAAAATAGCAAATGTACGATACATTATACGAATTTGCAATAAAAAGCAAAGTTACGTTATAAGGTAACTTATTGAAGGGTGACAAGAGCTCGACCGACAGCTTCATATCTCTCAAAGGCGAGTTTCATACTCTAGTTCGAATGACGAAACCTCGATGGTCATTATCTCGATGTTTCGAAGGTGTAAAAATACTAGTGAATTGAAATGAATATCGATATAATCATCGAAGCAACATAATATTGTGATAAAAAATGTAAGTAGATACACATATTTTTAACATTTAAACAGCAAGCTTTATTAATTATTTGATCATCAACAACATTTATTAATTATTAGTATAATAAAATTATTTTACATTTACTGTACTTTTGATGATCGTTCGAGGTAACAACCCATCGATCAAATGTACCATCGAAGAAAAGACCCGTCGAGGAGATATCCCTAGAGGTATTGACCTTTCGAGTTTCGAGGTAACGTTACGAACCATCGGTGAAGTGTACCGATGACCATCGAGGTAACTTCGTTCGAACTAGAGTATCAAACTCGTCAAAGGCATGGAGACAACTAAATAATAAATAAATAAAATAAAAAAAAGGTCAGAACATATTCGTAGTAATATATAATTAATTTATAATTATTTCTAGGTACATATAGATATTTAGGTACACGGATTGTAGGAAATAATTTACAATAAGATTTATTTTATAACAGTAACGATATTTAACTAACTTAAATTAAGTTATTGTCAAGGATCATGTGTAGGTTTAATTATAAAAATTTTAAATTTTAGCTATATTTTACTACATATTTTCCTGCCTGAATAATCAATATTATTTTTGGTATAACATAGCCACGGTTGAGAATTCCGTTTAGTAGTTATTAAGCGTTTTCTTGGCAGAAAAATCCTAATACTGCGTCATGGCGCAATCTGACGCTCCATAAATAAAATTCACTACAACTTAACTAACGAAGTAGTCTAGCAAGATTAAGCTAAAGCAATTCTTTCGAGAACTGTTTTAGTGATTAGAATCCTATTGATATTACAACTATAAATGGGAATGTTTGTGGGTATAGATGTATGGATTTTCTCACTCTTTCACGCAAAAACTACGGCACGGATGTTGATGAAACTTTGTAGTAATATGACTTATATATCCGAACACATACACAGGCTATTATGTATGCAGTATAACGCGGGTGAAATATATAAATTTTTAACATTGCGAGTGTAATGATTCTACCAACTTGTACGAGGTGTCATTAATCAATGAAACTATGGTGTTTGTTTCATGACTTCGTTCTGATTCTCGAATAATTTAACTTCAAGCGTTACTTCTTTTCGGTAAATAAAACAAACTAAAAACACTTGTACATACTTACATAGATATACATATTTATTTTTTATATTGGCACAACTAACACACTGCCATATGATAACTAACGTATATAAACTTTGCATTTGAAATGGTGAATGGTATTTAAACTTTTTTAGAAAGATACGAGGGCGCCAAGTAAATTTAATGGGAACAAGCCCCTTTAAAAAAATATACACAATAATCCGCTACCTATTTTAAAATGTTTCGAATGTAATGGATTCGAAAGATTTTGAATTAGGCAACGGATTTTTCAGGATTTTTTTAAAGGAGCTTGTTCCCATTATGTAGTACTTATACTACTGCATAACATAAAATATTCTGCTCCATGAGCGGCTCGGTTAGGGAAGTTAGCTCACATTACAAAATACATCCCAGGTAGCATTATTGCAGTAGAGATAGAAGTAAAGGTACTAGGGTGTAAGTGAGGTCGCCAGAGTTCACTTACACTTTCATCCATAGCATCAGGTCATTTTGTGTAGAACGATCTACTAGAGAACTTTTGAGAAAATGTTTCTCAAAACTTCTCTAAAAGCCTGTCATGCATCTTCAACAATTTACAGCCATTAACGGAGATTTGAACTTCTAAGGCGGTGCTCACTGGGGCGGGTTACTTAGTTTCTAGTCTTATATGATAGATGACTAGAGCCACCACTCGCCTTTAATGTCCAGAGGAGCAGTGAAAGCCTCCAAGGCTAGCTGTAAACGATAAGTTATAAAAAAGCTGACGTGGTATTATGAAAATTATCTAAAAGAAAAAACAAGCCAATTCACTTAAAACAAATGTATTGACTTTATGACAATATACCACCTTTTAAAATGAATATCAATTTGGTTATGGGGGATACTTTTGGAATATAATATAGCTATCAAATTGAACAAGATATAGAACGGCAGCAATTCTTTTTTAATGTTTAGATTCTCATGCCAATTGCATCCCACTATTGAAAGGCTAGAGATGCTTGGCACACCAACTTCAATGCCGATTTAAAGTCAATGTTTTAATGTGATCTTTAGTAAGTAAATAAAAAATTAAACAATTTTTAGTAATGCTTTTAGTACTTTATGGATTTGTTAGGCACTTGAAAAATACATAAATTGTACTAATTTTTTTATTTATAAAAAATTAAAAAAAGAGAGGTATACATATGATTATATCATATGTATATGTCAGTCTTATCGTATTCTAATTCATTGTATTTTCACAAGACGTGGATTCACCTTCCTGTCCATATGTAAGAATGTAATTGAAACACACAAAACCAAGATTCAAACATTTTTTAAATAGAATAAAATAATATCCTGGGATATTATTCACACACGGCCATCTGATCCCAAACTAAGCACAGCTTGTACTATACAAACCAGATAACTGATATACTAAAAGGTAATAAAATATAGGTAGGTCTATTACTTTAAAAGTTTCAATGAACGTCGACTTCCAAGATTTATTAACATCTTAAACATCGGTTAACTAAACTAAACTTCGGTTCGAGTAGGTACCGATTTTTTTAACGATGCTCTCACAGTTATCGGAGCTTAAAAAACACTAGTTAGAATCCTTGCGAACATTGAAAACACCGATAGTTGCAAACCTTTCTTCAAAGAATATAAATTATTATCTCTGCCTTACATCTACATATTAGAGATACGTAAGAAAAGATCAAAATCTGTATACTAAAAGGCTAAACCTAGCAGCTTCTAAGCTAGACATACATTCCAAGAGCACATACGCAATGTCGGTAAAAGTCTATAACAATCTTCCAGAAACTATTAAAATTTAATTCTAACATTTAATTATACTGAATTTAATATAGGCTAAAACAACAGCTATGATTTAAATGAATATTTAAATGATACATTTTAAATAATAATTGTAATATACATACATAAATAATAATGTAATTAATAATTAATAGAATATGATCCGTTATAATAATAGAATAAATAAAATCACAATAAAAATAAAATTAAAAATCTTCTTCTTTTTTTAACTCTCTAATTTGTAATGGCTCCTTCCTCCCTTCTACTTTGCCGTGTCCTACACGGTCCATAATGTACTTTATATTTTAACAACAGCTGTTACTAACTTAAGGAGTGCAATAAATTATTGAATTGAATTGAAGCTAATAAAAGCGTGCTCAAAACGTTCTAAAGTCTGCAGTACTGTACAATGTTAAAGGCAAACTACAAAAGTATCCACTTATTATTTCAGAAACCGCCGAGGAACTGCTGCGAATGGCTGCGAACATTCTTCGACACACGGTACGTCAAGGAGACACTTACCGTGGCATTCAAACGAGGGCCCAACAACAGAAGACTGAGGGTCATTATGCTTGTTATCGTCATGTGCGTTATCATTGGACCTATTTACGGTTAGTTACGACTAATGTTATATAGAAGAGACATATGGGAAAGGGAATCTATCTCATATGTCTCTTCTACTCTTATGTACCTATTCCAGAAAATTGTTTTCATCGTGAAAGATAGTGGTTAAGCTAGTACCAGACTTATTATTTATCTATTATCCTTCTCTTCTTTTTGAGAAGTAGCCGTTGGTTCGTCGGCCATGGTCTGACACCTTTTTTTACCATTACTTTTATGTCTAGTTGGTCTAGCGGTAGCGTGTTCATCCGCAGAGAACGAGGTCCTGGATTCAATACCGGGTCGGGCCAAAAGTGATTTTGGGACTTTTCCGTAAATAGAAAACATTCTGAGCATCAACCCGAAGTCTGGCAGTTGGTGGTATTATACCCCGATGACTCGGAGAGCACGTAAAGCCGTCGTTCCTGTACCTGACCTCTTTCCGGTGGCGTCGCTTGGCGTCCCACCGGATCATGAGAGTGATGGAATAGATAGTGCTCCTGCGATTGCGCACATACTTGTGCACTATAATATGTCCCGCGCTAATCTCTATGGAGACTGGCCGCCGTGGCCAAAATTCGGCTAGGAGGCCATTATTAGTATTATATGTTTTGTTTGAATTTCTAAGGTTTTGAGTTGAGATGCTTTGACGTGTGAATTAATCGCTCCTGCGATTGCGCACATACTTGTGCACTATAATATGTCCCGCGCTAATCTCTATGGAGACTGGCCGCCGTGGCCAAAATTCGGCTAGGAGGCCATTATTAGTATTATATGTTTTGTTTGAATTTCTAAGGTTTTGAGTTGAGATGCTTTGACGTGTGAATTTGTGTTTTACTCATATGTTTGATTTTAGTTTAGATTGCGTTTTCATTATTCTTCTCTATTTGAATTTGTTAATAGCTTATTGAACGTTGTTTTCTGATGAAACCGACAGTTTAACATAATTCTAAAGAACAGAGAAGCTCAGAAATTATATAACTATTGTGTCGCTGACTGCCTGACTCACGTTTATAAATTATTTGTTTTCTGATCGACGAGGACACGTGTCTATGAGAGCTTTTTTAACCTATTCAAGCAGAACGAAAATTTCTGTTTTGCCTATAAATTGCATGGCTCTGAAATCATCATGCTATGGCATAGTTCCAAAGCGTATTCTAAACACGTACATCCTGAAACTGAGAATGAAGCTTATAAGGTACGGGGTATATAAGATAAGGTAGTGACAGAAATAAAAATTAAATAAATATCTATGACTGCATCACGAATTATGTTCACTAAAAAGTTTAAATCAAGAAAATGTCACGCATTTACTAGCTTACTCCGGAAGTCAAGCATGTGTAAAGAAGTTTCAGTACAATATATATTTATTAATTTGTCTATAAGTGTTGTTATAGCATAAACAGTGCGATACTTGCATAACATCATTCCACTCAGTTATTATTAGTGTAAACTTTGCATACATTTCATAATATTATTTTTATTTAGCTATCTTACCTTTACCCCTTCTAGTAAGAAAAGTAAATTTTTCGCATATATCTAGGAATCTTAGTGAAAGCGCTTAGTAACTTTACTTCGTTATCTCGTACTACACGCCCTTGGCATTGAATTGACGTTTCTATAGCAACTACGCATTTGTTACGCCACCACTTTCTCTTAGTTTCGCTTTCTATACGGCTTGCGGTTCGGGTTTGAGTATTAATACATATTAGGTACACTGCATAGTGGTAGTTGCTACTTGATATGTATATACAATGTATAACATAAATAGTGGACGTAACTTAGGGAACGCCATCCATCCATGAAACTGAACAATTTATACTAAACCAGTTTGTGAAGTACATGTTCACATGTTTGGTTCATGAGATATATTTGATAGCCTGGTGACAGATGGATGAACAGACAGACTGACAGACAGACAGCGGAATCTTAGTAATACCAATTATAAAACTACTAAATCTACTATATACTACTAAACTAAAAATAGTATCAATCGGGCATCTGTCTGAGCATCTATAACAACCTATTTTCTCCAAATATAACAGACCGATATAGGAGAAATTTGGGACGCGCTTTACACGAACCAATCTACATTTCACTTGCGGCAGTGGCTAAAAATATAAGGAGTCTTCGCTTCTTCTTTAATGCAAGCCTTTTGTCTATGGCATATGTGCCATAGACAAAACAGCTTGATAAGAAATGTTACCCAATAAAATATCTCATTAAGAAATCATCAAAACTTTTTTTTGTGGATTTAAATACGGGTGTGAGATTATTTATTTGTTACGTTGTTACTCCTGAACTACTCAACCGACCACCAAGTAATGTTGCCAACATGTTGTTTGGCTATCACACCGATCAGTGTTTCGCTAATTAGTGCGAGTCCGACTTGCACTTGCATTGTGAAGAATCTTTCACTGCTTCACCTGACATTATGATATAATCTTGAAATACTCTTGGCGACATTTAAATGTTGAGTCTTACCTACTCCCCAATAAACTCTAGCGACCTTACTTACGCGTATTTTGTATGGTAGGTAGATACCCCTACGAGTAGATCATATAGCAAAAAATGTTCTAAAATGTTTTTGGTAGGCCTCTTATAAATCATTAGTCCTTTTGAAGTATCATTATTTTTAAATTAGTTTCATTATTTTACAGGTGAAATGTCAGTGTTGTACCTATTCACGAGGTACCGGTTTAATTGGAATGAAGTGGACTTCAGTATGTTTTCGACTTATGCGATGTGTACCTCATTAGTGGGTAAGTATGGTTAATTTTTTGTCATATAATTAGCGAACCGTAGACAATATGAATCAACTGAGCGGGTACTTAAGGCACTTTGTATTTTTGAAGAGGAAATATAATATTTATGTTTTAAAGACCATGCATGCACTACGCTACATCGATCTACTTTCTTGTATCACCAAGCACAACGTACACCCATCGTCAGAAGAACCAGGTACTGGTCATATAAATACTTTTCATGTGCGGGGCTTAAACCCGCAACCACCGAGACCGCGGTGTAATACACGACTTTAATCTAAACTTATTTATGTCATTCCACGCAAATCAACGTTTCGCCTTCATTTTCAACGTATGGCCTTAATTTACGTATATGAGTACTAATAAAAAAACAAACATCTAAAAAATCACGTTATCATGGTCTTGGCATATTCTCAAGAATGTAGGTAAGCAATGTAAAAGTGACTTACAACAGTGATAAATTAAAATATTTAAACCTCTATTAAGTATAAATAATAATATATGATGGCATTGGAATTCGAATTCCTTAATGTTAAAAATGTTTGAAGATAAAAGGATGTAGGTAATTTGTGTCCGTCTATTATATGTCTGTAAAGTACCCCCCGACACAGGGATTAGACTCCAAAGTGCGGGCGTAGTCTTTAAAAAAAATGGCTTGATTCACAGAACACACGGTGTGCGGGGTTTGAAATTAAAAAAAATATATAAAACAAAAATCTGTTTTTTTAGACCAATATCAATCTCAAGCTAAGTGGGGATTCGGAGACGGCGTATATATGAAAATAAGTAGGTATGTATTGTGTTAACTAAATTGTGTTTTTAAACATTTCAGGCACCTTGTTCTCCGTGGGGGTGTTCAGCCATTTGCTAAAGTTTGATGACGCAATCATCGGAGTTATATCATGCACCAGTAAAATTCTTGCTGGATTCATGTACGCATTTGCTACCAAGACATGGCATATTTACATAGGTATATTGTAGTTTACTATACTTATTTTTTGACCTCAAATTACTTACTTTTTTCATAGAATTTCAAATACGAGGAATAGGTAAGTAAGTACTCGATTAAATTAAATCACCGAGTAAAACTTCGTAGAAATTCTATATATAAAGATGAAATATAAAAAAAAAATATTTTGTATCCTGCGCATGCAACTCACGAACAAAAACTACTTTTTGTTAATAATAAATACAAAAATATCATGCCTATCTACATAGGTGTGATATTTTTTTTTTTATTTCAGTTTTGTTTTTATGCTACAGTGTAACTTTGGGGAAATCAATCTCAAGAAGATTTACTTACAAATAACTTCGTAATATTGAGTCCATATTTATAAAATTGCCGAAAGCTAGAGTGAATATGGATACAAAGAATTGCAAATAGAGTGAATATGGATTATAGATACACAGAATTTTAAATTTAAATGAATATTAACGAAGTTTTAAAAGGAGGTTATGAATTATAAGCTGTACAACGGGGAAATCGCGAACACACATAAAAATTAAGTTTCACGATATCTCATTTCCTTATATAATAAATTTATATGGGACCCCCATATAAATTTTATTACATTTGGTTGTTATAAAGAAAATTAAATGTTCGAGATAGTTGTATTTATTTTATATTTTGTAGTAGTTTTCCCTCCTTCCGATTTTATTTTCTGCGACGATGACAATTCTGTACTGGGCGTTATCTATACATCTATACATAAAAATAAAATTGGAGTGTCTGTTTGTAATATTGAGATAGCCGTTTTTTACTACATGTATATGTATATGAATGTATACGGTACATACACCAAAATTATTTTTTTTTACTACTTTTGTCTGTCTGTTTGTACCGGCTAATCTCTGAAATGGCTGGACCGATTTCGACGGGACTTTTATTGGCAGGTAATAAGTAGTAACTTAGTCTACTTTTATTTTAGAAAAAACAAAATAAACTAATTAAGACGCGGACGAAGTCGCGGGCACAGCAAATACGAGTCCCGTCAAGTACAGATGGCACGCAATTTCAAAGAGATATATGGACAAGATCATCATGTAGGTGAATGTACGGTGTGGTTTGATCTGATCGCTTTCGCTCAGAAGATTTTCATTTCAGTCTCCGTGAACGATCACAGACTATAATAATGATGAAATGAATGAAAGCCATAGTGAGTCATGTATCAATTCATATCCGACGATGACATTCTTACCTCTAAATTGCGCTAGCAAAGGCATCGTATATCTGATAGAACATTAATTAAAATGGCTAGAGTGCCTCGTTAATAATAGACTATTTTTCCAATAGTTGAATATAATAATATACATAATTGTCAAACTAATCTCTTTTTTTAAAACGGCTATTTCAAAAGTAAGGAACTAATAAACTGTTTGATGAAGTCAGTTAGTTACATCAATAATATCAGTTCAACCAGCGACACTTTTATTTCCTATTTAATTATTAAATGCAAATATCTAATAGCGATTTAAAATGTTATTTTTTCTTACAGCTCCTCTGATTGAAATCTTCAACGGAACTTCTTTCATAGCAATGAGGTCAATGGTCTCCAAATTGGTAGACAGAGATGAATTGGGTGAGAAATGTTGTATTTAACGCCATCTATTGATGCCAAACACAGTTTATCAGAATACATAACGAAATTAACTACGTCTGTTATTCATCTTTCTGCCTGTAACTAATTATGATCAAATAGGAGAGCTGATTTAGATTAGACTGGGCTTGGGAGTTTGGAAGACTTTTTTTTGGATTTTAAGGCTGCACTGTTTGCAGAATTTCGTTTCATAAACACATTTAATAAGGTAAGTACTTTACAGTAGGGTAGTGGCGTTGGCGGAGAGCTTAGGCATCGTCAACGCCTTCAACTCCGTCCCCTGGTGGGCGATACGGGAGGCACAAGTCCACCATAACGTGACACGCGACACGACGATCAAGTTCGGAACGGGAATGAGATCCAGAGGGAGCTTTCCTGCGGGGTTCCTCAGGGGTCCGTGTTGGGACCTCTGTTATGGAGCCTCGCCTACGTTGCGGTCCTGGGGATTGGCCTCCCTCCCGGAGTGAGCGTCGTCTGCTATGCGGACGACACGCTAGTTATTACCCGGGAGTACGCCTCGCAGAACCCGGTGTTGCGTGTGTCGCCGCGGCCATACCGAGACTGGGACTTCGGGTAACACCTCACAAGATCGAGGAACTATGGTTCAACGGTTTACGCCGTAGGGAGGAACTACCCAGTACGACGATGAGAGAGATAAATATAGCTCGCATGAAACAAGCGGGACATACTTACCTACATAGAACAGTCAAACTTCTTACATTGGGCAGATATCTAATTGGGCAACGTTCTAATGTGTCGATTATTTTCCCCAATAACATAACCGTGTTTACATTCCAGGGATCGCGCGTCGGACAAAATCCCGGTGCCACAAAAAAACAAACAACGGCGCTTTATACTGCTAAAATATAATCAGCCTATTTTAAATTGCTCATTAGTTTCGTATTACTTTGATTGACATTGCTGAACTCATTTGACGCTATGTAACGCAGTAGAAGTGGGTTGAGATACTTAATTCATGGCTTCTTTCAAGAGAAGCTGGATATTAAAATTAGATCGCAATTTTAATGTACTTTTTCATTGTTTTCGGTTCATTTTGTGGGTAGTTTATCTAGTCAGTATTTATGATACACGAGTATAAGTGCCAAATGGTTTCTAGAAAGGACATGTTTTATTTTTCAGGCAAAGTAAACTCCTTCTTCGGTGTGGCCGAAGCGATGATGCCGTTAATATATGCGCCAATGTATACGACATTATACACACAGACCATCAAGACTTTCCCTGGAGCTTTCTTTCTTCTTGGCGGCGGACTTACTATGCCTGCTGTTGCTATATTTTTGTAAGTTGTATATCTACTAAAGTGCGATCACAATGCAGAAAAAAAATCATACATTAATCAGTTATTACTTGTCACTATCGCTTGTGCGTCCCGCTCGAACAGATGCAATAACATCTCGAGCGATGCAAGCATTTTACTTGCTACAGAAAGTGTACTTTATCTCTTTCAAATATTTCGTATGAACTAGACCTTAGTTCAATATTGATTTTACCATTCTCAGTAGGTTAAGAGGCCATTGTATAAATTTCTTCCTGCTCCGTGACCGCACTTCATTACACTACTTGATGTGCCTAAATGTTGATTGCAACAAAGAGTACCCCATACTTAGTCATACCTCAAATAGAAGTCATCAAATTCGAGGAACTTCGATAAACATAATATGAAGATAATATAAAGATTAAGAAGATTATTCTTATTGCATATTTCTAACGTGAGAAATCCCTCCCCTCCTCTTTTGTTCTCTACGAAACCAATGAAAACAAAACCTTAAAAGACATTTTACTGTAGTAATGATCTATCATCAGTCGGCCGTGTTTATAGTAAACAAAGCCGATGGATAACACTTCATCCTCCAGAAGGATGTTAGCAAGAGAATCCCGAATTTGATCTGCCAGTGTGCATCTTTCGTAGCTTAACGGCAGAGTACCAACCGTGGCTTGGTAGACGTTGCTGGTTCGAGACCCGCCGGACAATTATATATAAAACAATTTTGCTTATAAACTTCTAACAGATTTAAAAATCATATTAAAGTACTTTAGCGTCCTCGTGTCTTAGGTTTTCTCTCTTCACACAGATCACTAATAACTCTGGATTAGGTATTTAAAAGCTGATATCTTTCAAAACATGTTCTTAGACCTTTATGAGTAATAGGTCCTTTTCAAGAACTATTGTTGTAAAGTCGGTAGAATGTCCGGTTGTTCATAAAAATTATAACATCCGAAATTGTTTTTGATAAGAGTAAAAATACTTGAATACATATGTAATCAAAGAAGTTTAATAATATGATAAATATAAAATATAATTTCAGTTGGCTGTGGATAGCAAACAAGAAGCAGATTCAAGCGAACCTTGAAAAACTAGCTGAAATCAAAGCCAATGAAGCAACAATGAAAAACGGATTAGAAAATAAAGCATTCGAAGCTGACGAAACGGTGAAAACGACAAGTACACTAACAAACGAAATTAATGACACTGCATCACCATCACAGATCGAAATGGGTTTCATAGAAAGTATAGTGAATAATAGTAAGGTGCAACATTAGTACTATGGCGATAAAAATTCTAATTTTAAAATGAAGGTTAAATATATTACTACTAAAGTTGAGAAAATTTATGGTGATAAGGAATTACCATATGATGATCAATGAAAGTGAGGAGATTTTCACTGCAGTAGGATTCTTAAACAAACCTGCAACATCAGTTTGTATATGATCTTAAACACACATGCAGACCATATAGGTTTGTGCAAAGCTATTCCTGACAGAAGCGTCTTAAGTGGCGGATTATGAGAGTCAATCTCCATCCGAGTGGTAAATGTTCCTTTGAATAGTCGTACTGGAAGTGTTATATCCACCTAATGGCCTTCTTTTTTTGTTGTCATGACAATTCGGCACTCGTCCTATTTTCGTATATGCGTTATGAATGACAATATACTACTATATAACTAAACAATAGATGTTTAACATCATTACACTTATGATAGACGTGTATCGGAAGACTATATCCTCAAGTACCAGCCTTAAGAATCTATTGGTCAATCTCAGTAGACAGTATTTACGGAGCTTTTGATCGCGTCATCGAATAGAATTTTTTCTGCTATTTTATTGGTAGCAATAAATAGACAGATATTGTTATAAGGAAGAAATTAGAAAGGAACTGTTTTGTTAAGTAGTTTATCAGTTTAATAGTATTGTTTTGTGATATTTGAAGATAAAAATAAAAGGAAATTAGTTACAAGTTCCACTATAGAATATAATTTTGCCTGGCTATGGAATTAGATTTGCAATGTTATTTTACTTTGATATGTGACTGAATTCAGCAATCGATTAAAAATTATTGATAATTTTTATATCTATGTGTACCTATCACTATTTTAGAAGAAGACATATAATGCCATACTTACTTACATTTATTTTTAATTAATATTAAATATGACAAAATAAAAAGCAAAGCAACAGACAGACCAATCAAGAAATTATATAGGTTTATTATTATTTTATAATAATAATTAATTTTAGTGACCTTTGAATCTTAAAATTTAAAACATAATTACATATTTATCAAAATACTGAAAATACTTGAGCGTTGCGTGAAATTATTACTACAGTACGTAATTAAATATACTTTGTTACTGCTGGCCATTCTGTTCTTTACCATTAAACCAATTTAAACGTCATTACATTTCTCTCTCTCTCTCTCTCTCTCTGCCTCTCTCTCTCTAATATAGCTCGTATGAAAATAACAAGGCATAAATAGAACTGCCTAACTAATAAATCTGCATATAGTACACGCACTAAGCTCATAATTGGTAGACAGGTACCAACGTTTCCATTATTTTACTTCAGTATTTTACGCCAAAACTGTTAGAAAGATATGCAAAGATATTAACATGAGTTTAGGTGATATTGAATTGAATTGGGGCAATATATTTATCTTATTCGGTCTAAAGTGCTGCGTCAATGCAACTTTGAGTATAAGGTCAAACATACTACAAAAATTACAGTAAAGAAATTTCTATTGTTAACCTTACTTTTTTAAGTAGGTAAAGAGTGGCACAGGAATTTAGTATTGACTATTGTTAAGTCATCGATTACTCGTTGACACAAAAAAATGTATAGCAATTTGTGATGCAAATGATTTTCAAATGACACTTGAATTATTTTTAATTTTATTGATCAGTAGTGAAATACGATTATGTAATTATTGGTAACTGATGTTTCAGTAATTAAGATTAGGTATACAACTTTAGTGCCACCACCACCACCAATTTTGTCTTTATCGAAGACTCTAAAAGTGGTTTAGATAGTCTTAATTAATCGAACATCGCCGATGTATACAATGGTGATGTTTATGGATATATTAATTAATTATGGGTTATTATTTGGGCAAGTGAAAATTCATTAACTCCATTAGAGATATATTATTTTTATTAATAATAATAATATTTTGGTTTCAGGACCAAAGTAGAGTTTATTCGTGTATGGTCAAATTCGCGATTGGTCCAGTGTCTGAAAAACCGTCAAAATCGTGATCAATTAAAATAGCAATTGGTCCATATCTCGCTGTCATAACAGCGATTGGTCCATATTGCGGATGGTAAATAACTAATATAGGTCGAATATTTGTATAGTATTGTAGTTGTTCGTGACTTAGGTACACCAACACCTAGTATACGCAATATAAAGATTTGCGATTTTGACAGTTCGTTATTTTGATGGTTTGCAATTTGATTTGACCAATTGCGAATTTGACAATACGCGACGCAACGCAAAAAAATATGGATTTTCTCTACTTTCTTATCGATAAAATGCCATCTCCGATACTCAATTGTACGCGAGGCCCACCGCCCACGTTGGCATATATAGAGCAACAATTGCACTAAACACCCTTAAAACAACTGACCATCTCATGCCTTCCGCCGTCACTAACAGCCCAGAGTCAATATTAAAACTCCAAGGGGGTGTCCTACGGCGCGGATACTTAGTTTGTAGTTATATTTGACTAGGTGGCTAGAGAGCCCATACTAAAACCTCTTCTCCGGTAATACAGTGAAAATGTAGAAATAACAACTGTTAAAAATTCTCAAATCTAAACATAACAGCCAGAATACATGACAGCAATTTTTACATAATTATATTTTAGTTCCTGGTGTAAACCTATTGAATGTTCTGTGTACCTAAAACCGTGATTTTTATGTAAGTTTAATTTAGTATTTAGATTTTATTCAGATTATTGTGTGAGTACTTATTATAGAAAATAAAGATAAATTTTAACTGAATGATTCTTTTATTTAATAACACCAAATTGATTGCAGCAATTTGAAATATTGTAACTGATGGAACTGCAGCTGTAAGCATTAGATTCAATGAAATATTCATTAAAAATAGCGTGGGACACTTTTTAAGACATTATCTAAATGATAAACCTTCTACTCATATCTGTCAATAAAATATTTATAACTAATGACACCAAGCATCACACGTTTTTTTAACAATAAAATTCATATTATTTATCATTATTTAGTTTGGTTTAGGTACTATTAATTTAATTTTTAATTAATCATTTATTTCAGACCATTTTAAGTCCATAAGATGTTAGTTACAAAAATCTTAAACTAATGTTAGTAATTTTACAATATATAAATATAAAATCGCGGTTCTAGGGCACCGTCTACGTCGTGTGCAGTCGTATCCAGTGCTCCAGCATCGGACTATCCCATTTGTCACATAATGCGTTCAAGATGCTGTGTGAGCTACCACGCACCCTGCGTAGGAGGGATGCACACCGTTTGCGGATGATGGCGTGGAAACCATCAACCCTCGCTTCCGCAAACATCCCCGATGCACTAATAAAACGTGGCAGCCCAATCAACATCCTGAACGCATTATTATATTGCACACAAAGGGCGCTGTATGCCCTCTGCGTATACCTGATCCACAGACTGCACGTGTAAAATGTCTGTCAATATGCTCTACAAAATGTAACTTTGACGTCCTTGGTACAACGTGCAAATCTACGAATCAGCATATTACATCGGACAGTCAGCGCCCTACGTTCTCTTTCAATATCCAAATCATCGTTTAGATTATCTGTGACCCAGTGACCCAGATACTTAAATTGAGTTACTTTTGCCAGAGTGGTATCAGCAATTGTGACTTGTGGCACATTGGAGTAACATTTGGTGCCTGCCTTGAACACAAATAACTCACTCTTTTTGGCGTTGTACCTGAGCCCGTGAGCCTTCACATAATCTTCACACAACCCTAGAAGCCGCCGGAGACCTCCTATCGTTGGAGACAAGAGCACCATGTCGTCGGCGTAACTTATAGGTATTATTAACGCAAGTCCTGTCAATGTGACAACCGACATTGGTACTGCTGAGTTCAACGATCAGGCGGGTAATATATAAATTAAAGAGGCGCGGAGAGGTTATCCCCCCTTGCCTCACCCCGCACTCCATCCCATAGACATCTGATAAAACTCCACCCCATTTAACATTGTTTGTCTGATTCTAATACCAATACCTAAGTATATCTATAACAGAACTGTCCACGGGGCTTTCCTTGTGTAGCTTTTCCCAAAGTATGTCATATGACACCAGGTCAAAGGCCTTGGACAAGTCAAGGAAGCACGCATTGATTGGTGTCTTCCTGGCTGTGTAGTAACTGTACGGTCTGCTTGAGACACATAATGGCACTCTCTGTTGATAAGCCGGGCCTGAAGCCAAACTGGGCATCATGAAGAGTGATGCGGCTTGCCATATGTGAATCAAGCAGACAGTCCAGCACTTTAGCCGTAACAGTAGCCAGTGAAATCGGCCTATAGTTAGAGGGGTCCGCAGCGTCGCCAATTCTATTTTTTATGATAGGCACAACAATTGTTTTCATTAGATCACCCGGTAGGTAAGAGTGACTCATGCACAATGTAAACAACATCGCCAGTACTCTCGGCAAGTGTACTCCAGCATACCGCAGGTGCTCAATACTAAGGTTATCATGCCCTGGTGATTTCCCACGAACCATATTTTTGATCACCTCGACAATGTCTCTGGCAGAGAATTTTAAACTTAAGTCCAATGGGTCCTGACTATCAGATACCAACGATGAAGCTGGTACAATTTGTTCTAACGGTGAATCTACTTTAAAAGTATTCATAAACATATTTGCTATATCGACAGGGTTACACAGTCCTGCTACACTCACTGGGAGGCCCCGCTTAGGATTCATTTTATTAGTTTTTTTCCAAAACTGTCCAAAATCTTTTGATTCATGGGTTTTTGCAATAATATCTAGTTTGATTTGGTTTTGACTTTTGCGACACCATTTTAATTTATTTTTGAAAATACTACGAGTTTCGCGCATCTTCTCGGAGATATTACCCATAGACGGCTTACCACATAAATTCCACATTTGAAAAGCAAGCCGGGCCTCACAGTGAGCAATTCGTACATGTTTATTCCATCCTATCAATGGTTTATACCCACGGTCATTAACTATTGTTGCACTACGTTCGGCGGACTTTGTAAGTATGCATATAATTTTATTGTATATTTCATCCAATATTACTCTATGCTGATGAATCTTACACATTGTACCCGCACATTTACATAGTTCAGAAGGGAAATTTATTTCCCGCAGTCCAGCGTGACACAATTCCTCATATAATTTTATTTGGCTCAAATCGCGTTCTCCCCATATAACATTGCTTTTATCCCTAATAGGTTGTATCATATTAGGTTTAATTAGTTTCAAGTTACATTCAATTACAATAGGCAAGTGATCGGACCAATAACAATCGTATAAAATGTGCGCTCCGGTGATCGTGCGCCGCGCGGCCTCTGTGGTCGAGCCATCGCTTACACCCGTGAGCTTCACTCACGAACGTATACGAATCGCGCGGTAAAAGTTCGATATCCGCGCAGGACCATTTCTGCTCTTGACAAAATTTTTGTAACTCATTACCAAATAATTCGTTTGTATGAGGATTATAATGTCCTATCATATAGGCACACTGAACGTTATTAGTCTCAATAACGGCGTATATTTCACTCAAACAGTCCGTGAACTCCCCTAAGTTTTCATTAGAGTTTGTTGGCATATACACAGAAAAAATAAGGATTTCACCCTCTAACAGGTTTACTTTTATGGCTGTAAGACGTACACTATGACACTGAATAACACTAACTCTTTCTCCACATCAGGGCCACACCTCCTCCTCCTCACTATTAAAGCATGTTTTTTTTTGTTTTATTTAACTATATTTTTTAGTTTTCTAAACGATTTTTGTATTCATTCCAAAACACTTGGCACATAGACACTACCCACACCACTACAGGGAAACAATAAATCTCTAATCTAATAGCTCCCGTTAAGTTATAGAGATTTCTAGACTTCAGATAATGTTGATTTACAGACTAGCGCCTATATATAATTTTAAGCAATAAATTATATTATTAGTCTGCAGAAACGGCAGCGAAGATGACGGCCAGAAAAAATCCTATACAACTTTTCAACCCAAAAGGAGCTTCTGGAACAACACAGAAGAATATATTCCTTGTAACTTGGAACTCGAGGCAATTCAATTTATCTTTCACATTAATAAGATTGGCGCGAGCCATGGTGCAAGCCTGTTTTGCTGACAGTTTTAATTAAAAATAGAAAATAAATAGGCAACAAGTAATATGTATAAATTTTAATAACCATTTTTTCTTAAAAGATAATATCAAAAATATTCATTAAAATTTTAAAATAGATAATAATTACTTTCTCACTGTAACTGTTGCGCAGATTTTAAATTTATGTGCACTTATAGTTTTTAGTAATTTTACAAAAACATTTCATGGCAACACTGACACAATGTTTATGCGAAATGACTAAAATATTTTAATTTTAGTTTTATAGGCTTATTCGCAATGCAAAGCGTAAATTTAATCTTAAAAATGGGATATCATAAAATTAATCGTCCGGTGGGTCGCGACCGATCAATTTTATGATTTCCCATTTTTGA
Organism: Pseudoips prasinana; assembly: GCA_951640165.1. Lineage (NCBI taxonomy): Eukaryota > Metazoa > Arthropoda > Insecta > Lepidoptera > Nolidae > Pseudoips > Pseudoips prasinana. The sequence goes on from OX621245.1 coordinate 21,308,742, forward strand.
GATTATATTTCTAGAATAACCCACTCTCAGTAGGTAACTTAGCTATTCAACTAGATCATTATTACTATATGACAAATCTAAAAATGACTATAAATAATGAATCTAAATATGTATTTAGAATTAGTTGTAATAATATCCTGGGACATTATTTACACACGGCCATCTGATCCCAAACTAAGCAGAGCTTGTACTGTGGAAACCAGATAACTGATAAACTACATATTATACTACTTTTCTTTTGTAAATATTATGAATAATAAACTTGTCATACGACACCCATATTCAAGCTTTTAAAGCTAAGTGCTTTTTTATAGTCTATATTTTTATAGTGACGTCCAAGATTCTATTATATAGATAATTTTGAATATTGTAATATCTGTTACGTATCAAAATAGATACACCTATGAAATTCCTCGCCATTCTTACCGATATAATGCCGTCGCCGATTCGCAATTGAAGGAGAGTCTACGCGTATAAAAGTAGAGTAACAGAAGCCTTTTTTATTTCATAATACCCCTATTTTCATTCCTGCAAGACCCACAATGAATGTATCTAACCTAGTTTTCTATTAGTTAATAGAAGACACGCTAATGGGTTAAGAAAAAAGCACAAATTGTTTCATACAATTTTATTGTGAACAATATTTTACTACCATAATAGCTTTAATACATTAATATCAAAATATATCGAAATTATAAAAAATACATTACAAAATTCCAAAATGCTACATCCTAAGTATATTTTATATTTGATAGAGGATATAATAATAGTTGCTAAAAATAAATATCAATATTATTTTATAATAAACATCTACATTCCACATTAATGTTACGACCTCAAACCATAAACATGGACAAGAAAATACATTCATTCAACGAAATAATGGTGACACAATATGTATCATGCCCTGGGCATATATTGTCACCGTAAAATTGGAAATACCGCTAGATTATAATCTATCTCCCGCGATTGTGAACTGTTGAAAGATCGTGAACCATAACATACTGCTATATATTATTATATAGGCAATTATTTTTGCAAAAATATACTGTTAATAATTTCGATTAGGTTACTTTAAAACTGTGATCATTAAAGTGCAAAAACGTGCCGCGACAGCGGCCGCCGAACGCCAGATAAATACGTAAAATTGTAAGCAGTACAATTGTATTCCCAATACTTACAATTTTACGGTGACATATATTAACATACCACTTATTGCCAACTTCTTTATAAAATCAAATGGAGTACGTTTTTGGCAACCTTATATTAATGGATAATTATAAGCCACATATAGGAGGCTTAATGGCTGCACCACCACCAACAGTGCTAGTCGTCTACTTATATAAAACGAAGAAATCGTATCAGCTAGAAAGAGACATTTTCATGGCATCTCTTTCACTCACATAAATTGGAAACCCTGTTGCTATCCTTGCGTTATTGTGTTGTAAATGAGATCATCAAAGTGATACTAAAACAGCCAGTATTTATAAATGATCTTTATTTCACTCTAAATTTTTACAAGTGGTTTAACCAAACAAATTTACAAATCACGTCTTCAACATTACACAGAGTTAACAGTATACAATAGAAAAGGTACAATTAACGGTATTACCTTTATCAGCGATCTCTTCAAGACAACCCTATGGTACGGCTGCCCGCCGACGTCCGATAATCGGTGACCGATTTTTTTTAGGAGAAAAATAGAACGTACTGATAGCAATAGTGTAACGCACACGTCTTACAAAAAAATAGGGTCAGAAATAAACAGAACTCAACTCATTGCTTTTAAAAAGCTCATAAGTACATTTTTATACCGACTATCGACATAAAAAATAGACACCGTTGACACTTGGTTGGACCAAGTAGCTATCTTAAAATGAATCACCCTCTCTTTCCATCATATAACTAGGCGACGGTCACCGTAGCCTAGTTGGTAGTGCTCCTGCCTACGAAGCTAGTGGTCCTGGGTTCGAATCCCGGTAAGTGCAAATATTTGTGTGATGAGCACGAATATTTGTTTCTGAGTCATGGATGTTTTCTATGTATTTAAGTATTTATCTATCTATATAAGTATGTATATCGTCGCCTGGTACCCATAGTACAAGCTTTGCTTAGTTTGGGGCTAGGATGATCTGTGTGACATTGTCCCAATATATATATATATATCATATACAATTTGATGGTAGTTACAAAAGGGACAATAGACGAGGTTATACATTACGACATTACACCAACGTATGTCTCGTGCGAGAGTGCACGTGTGACTTACAGTACTCATACTTAAATACAAAGATTATTCAATTTTATTTTAAAGTTACACATTGAACCCGATTCTATGCAATACCTACTAAACAAATTTCAATATCATTTTATTCCTGTCTAACATAGGTTTTTAGTAAAGGACGGGGGCATCCATAGAAAATTAGCAATATGTTGAACCTACCGCTAAGCTGCCAAACCTGTGGACCAATTATGTACGTACCCGGTGCGCATAATGGGTACGCGTTTTACGCAGTTTTGTTAGTTTGACAGTACTATTAATGCCCAGTTCTTACAATAAAAGCTACGTTAGTTACAACTGTAATGATATTTAAATTAGTTTAGTGGGGTAAAGTAAAGTCGTCTTGATTTCAATTATTTTATTAGGCAGAGCACAGGATTTCGTATACTTTGTGAGGTATTTCCCGTCCAGCGAAGGAGACGTACAGCACTTTGTGGCTTGGATGAACCTGAAAAATAAATTAAACATATTAGGTACACAATTTTGAACTATACAGGGTGCCCAAGGAGTTGACGTTCAAACGCTAAATTTAGATACTTTATGTTGAGAAGTATCCGAATCACCCCCATGTATGTTCTACGATTTTGGGATATTTTAATTCTTTGAAAATTTATGAGTCCTGAGTTCAAACTCTAACTGTGAACTTTCGAATAAATTTTAAGTCAGTTCTGCAATGATTAGATAAACCATACCTTTTAAGGGTGTTGCACAAAAAACTGAACCAGAAATGTTCAACAAATCATTAAAAAATCATTATTTCGAAAACTACGCAAAATCGCAGAACATACATGGGGAACATTCGAACATTCCTCGTCATAATAATTTTGCGTTTGAACGTCAACTCCTCGGCCAGCCTGTATAAATCTGTGGCGAATGTCGCCCCCTATCCAATCCCACGACTAGGCGTAGAAGTCGACTCGAGGGGATATCTATCTACCAAAAAGTAGGAAACAGCGTCTCTCTCCTTGGTACGAGCTAGCTAAATATCATTGCTATAATAAAATAAATTTTATAAATGTCTTCATACAATGTGTACCTAAATATCTATGTTACTAGAAATAATAATGTAAGTATACAACTATATTACTACAAACATGTTCAGACTATTTTAAAGCGCTTTTTTAAAGTCTACGTGAATAAAAACCTAGGACTTATTTTATTTTTATTATTTATTAATGACTTGATTAATTATCTTAATACAATTTTACCTGACATTGAATTAGTAATTTTTGCAGATGACACAAATGCTATAGTGGCAGCTAATGACATGATAGATTTGACAGAAAGGGTTAATGCTACGTTACAAGCATTTCATGAGTGTTTCACGGCAAATAAATTGATTATAAACAGTAAAAAGACTCAAATAATGTTATTTAAAACTACAGCACGTAACAAAGATGTTTTAAAAGTTGCCTTAAATGAAGTCGTCATCGGGCTAGTTGAGGAAGTAAAATTTTTAGGTATTCATATTGACAAACTCTTAAACTGGAAACCAGAATTAAAAGCAATTGATGCATCGGTATCATCTGCATGTTACGCTTTGAGAGCCCTAAGAAATGAAATCAACTTAGAACAGTTAAAAATAGTATATTTTGCACTAGTCGAGTCAAAAATTAGGTATAGCATACTTTTTTTGGGGAAATAGCTATGAATATAACTGTAGAAGAGCTTTCGTACTACAAAAACGTGCAATTCGTACCATGGTCCGCGTCTCACAACGGGAAAGTTGCCGTCAACATTTCATTCAATTAGGAATACTTACAGTACCTATTCTTTACGTACTGGTACTTTTAAGTAATATGGCCAAAAACATACACGACTATGAGACCATAGAAGAAGGTACCCGTAGATTAGACATGAAGAATTTGACTCAACATAACTTAATAATAGTGAGACACAGTCCACGATACCAGTCTGTAAAATTATTCAACAGGTTGCCTAAAGACATAAAAAGTACGGTATACAGTAGTGCATTCATAATAAAACTAAAAGAATTCCTATTGAATAAATGTCTATATGCTGTAGAAGAACTGTAATTTTATTGTTTTTTTGTTTACTGTAATCAATAGTGAACAAAAGGCAATTAGAATATGATATAATAATATTAATAACGTTATATATATATATATAACATATATATATATAATAATATTAATAACGTTATATATATATATATATATATATAACGTTATTAATATTATTATATCATATTCTAATTGCCTTTTGTTCACTATTGATTTATTGATCTAACTATTAGGTCTTTACCTATGAAATTGCCGTTCTGCAGTACTGGCCATTTCAAATCAAAATAATTTTTGTTTGGCTAAGAATTCTAATTTCAAATTAATTTTATTTTAAAAACATGGATTCTTTTTTCCAAAAGTAGTCATTTCTTTATTGATTAGTGTTACATTTTCATCGCATTTCAATCTTTTTCGTCATCATGGATACGTTAAAAATTCGAGTAATTATGGAATATGAGTACCGTCGTGGCAGCAACGCGGCACAAGCGGCACGCAACATCAACGACGTTTACGGAGCTAACACTACAAACCAACGCACCACCTGTTATTGGTTTGCTCGCTTCCGTTCTGGAAATTTCGACCTGAAAAATGAACCTCGCGGTCGTCCGAAGACTTTGGTCGACAATGACGAATTAAAGGCGGTTGTGGAAGCTGATGATACACAATCTACGGCTGAATTAGCAGCAGCTTTCGACGTTAGCGTCAAAACAATATTGGTCCATTTGCGTCAAATTGGCAAGGTAAAAAAGCTTGACAAATGGGTGCCCCACGAACTCAATGATCGCCAGCGCGAAGTACGCGTCGAGACGTGCCTTGCACTGCTCAACAGACACACAAATGAAGGAATTTTGAACCGCATTGTTACCTGCGATGAAAAATGGATTCTGTTTGATAACCGCAAGCGCTCAGCAAGTTGGTTGGATCCTGGTTCAGCACCTAAACAATGCCCTAAACGAAAACTTACCCCTAGAAAAGTGATGGTCACTGTTTGGTGGTCTAGCGCCGGTGTGATTCATCACAGCTTCTTACCAAACGGGGTGAGCATTACTGCAGATGTGTACTGTGAAGAACTGAGCACAATGATGGAGAAGCTGGCGCATCTCCAACCAGCATTGGTCAATCGCTCGTCTCCGCTGCTCCTGCACGACAACGCGCGACCTCATACTGCACAGCAGACGGTCTCCAAGTTGCAAGAACTGGGGTTGGAAGCTCTCCGTCATCCGCCCTACTCACCAGACCTTGCGCCTACAGACTACTACTTTTTCCAGAATTTGGATAACTTCTTGGCGGGAAAAAAATTCAATACCTGAGAGGCAGTACAAAATGCCTTTGAAGAATTTGTTGCCTCCCGTCCAGCTGATTTCTTTAAGAAGGGCATCAATAAACTGCCACTGCGATGGCAAAGATGCATTGATTGCATGGGTGATTACTTCGATTAATACAAATAAAAAAATTCATGAAAAAAATTCGTTTAAATTTTTTCATACAAAACGGCAATTTCATAGGTAAAGACCTATTATTAATTTAATATAATTATTTTTTATTAATTTCTTGAATCTGTCTCATCTGTAATTAATTAATTATCTTATTATTATTGAAAATGTATTATTTAAAATTAATTTTAAATGTTTTTAATTGTATTTTATTTAAAATATTAAGTATTGTGTAAATGTTTGTTAAATTTAATGTTTTTTAAGTTGTTAATTTAATTCATATGTTATTTACTTTGCTTTATGTCATTATGTTATGTTTTTGTGCACATTCAGATACAAGTTACTTGTTCATGAATAAATGAAATGAAATGAAAAAATGAAATTTACCTCTAAACTATGACCATCAGGCTCGTTTAATAGTCACGCCGCTGGGCAGTGCACTATTAACTTGAACAGCGGTGTACTTTTAACCAGATTAGATAGATAGAGTACACTTTAGTGCACCAAAAGAAACAATACATGACTTGCAAATAAGCAAATACAGGTACAATCGGCGGTTTTATCGCTTTGTAGCAATCTCTTCCAGACAACCGTTGAGTGGACAAGGCAAAAGTAAGATAGAAAAGGCGGCAGTTGTAAGTGTACTGTCAAATATTCAAAGTTACAGAGTTTCCAACGTATAAACAGTTTCCAAAAACATACTTATGTTTTAAATACTTATAATACTACACTATAGTAATATACTATCCATACATAATATTTACATCTTTTCTATTAAGGAGTTTTAAAAAAGGAGGTCACGAACAGCAGTTAAGTGATAAAAAGAGAAATTATGAAGATAATTTAAGGCGATAAAAAGTTAGTACCGCGTGTTCTGCTGCTGTGAGACAGTCGTGAACAATATGATCGGTAATCCGGTGAGGGTACTGACTATTTACTTTTCATGGAAAAGAAGGCAACAGCTGCTTCGAAGAAGAGTAGTTGATCTTTATAAGGCTACAACGTTACAGAGAGGCGAATCATCACGCGCGCTTGTTAAAATCGCGCGAGCTCCGGCAGCGCTGGCGCCGGCGAGCAGCGAACGGTGTTGCTCAAACGCATGGCTTTGAAACGCAACTACTACCTCATACATCTCATAACGCGCGCGCTCCTAAGGCGCTGCCGAAACGCGTAACAATAAAACCAGCCTCATACGGCGATCGCCAACCCGTATATCAAGGCGTTGCGATTATGGTATATCGATAGCGAGGCTTAATCAAGGCTCTTTGATCGGGTCGAAGAGGAAGTGGAAGTACGGTCCAATCAAGAAGTCAGGGCGTTTGCGGAAGATTGGAAGAAATGGGGAAAGCTCCACCGATAGAAGTAAAGCTCGATTTTAACAGACTTTTTTTTACGACCGAAGCGGGTAGAAGGGTTATAAAGTAGACTGTTTTTTTTATTGTATGTAGCTAATGTTTTTTAATGTTAAGCGTGTTTGTGAACCGATTTGGGTAGTTATTTTGTTATTCGATCGGGGTACTGAATAATTCTTTCCAAATTTTGTTTAAATCTGTTGCCATTTAGAAAAATTGGAAGTCGGTTCTGTATTTTTAAACCAGTAGGCAATTATTAAGTGATTAGAACTTAAGATATTTTATATTCAATATTTTCTATGTGTATTCGCTTTACCAGAATCAAGGTTACTGGAAAATTTGAAATTGAAGATGGACTGTGGAAAAACATAAAAAGCACTTTCACTTTATCCCGTGTCTGAGAACCGATCTAAAGTTAACCCAAAGAGAAGTAACCTGAGGTCGATTGTCATGTGAATAATTTTTTTAAAAGCGACTGCTACGTACCGAAATGCAATGTCTTCATATAATTTTATTATTATTTTATCGCCGGCGTGGAAATTTCAACTTACCTTTCCTGGTGTCAGAGATCCACTTTCTTTAGCTCTGCCTATGTATAAAGTTTCGCCATCCAGGGTGTTGCCCGCCATTACTGCGTTTGTTGGAATGATGCCTTCACGGCCCTCGACCCAGCGGATTCTATCGGGACGAGCACAGCACACCTGGAATAGGAGATTAAAACATAATTAAAAAAAAAATTAACTTCAAAAACTTCAAATAATCTATTAAAACTGGGTTAATACAATCTAGAAACTTGCATTGTAGCCGACTGCATAGCATATCGCTACCTCAACTCATCCCGTGAGGGGCTGGAAGTCAGCACGAGGGACTGTATAGGAACTGAGAAGAGGCCAGCAGCGTTTGTCTGAGTACTTTGACCATCATACTGAGATCGCAAACCCGCCTAGCCTGCCAAGCGTGGTGATTATGGCATAACTACCGCAAGACCGGCAATTGTGGAGATCTTTTTCTTTATGGGCCTAGAATCTAATTTATGCCTGTAAATGGGGAAGTGCCAATATGTCGCAGATGCCATTGCCTATTGGGTTTCGAGTGAGTGCCATGAAAGAAAAAAATATCTGTAGTGTGTCAGAGTTCCGTGAAAACTAAACCAATGGAAATATTTAAGTACTACCTTCTATATATAACATGTCGCGCAGTGCTAAGGTAGTAACCACGCAAATTCCTCGTCGCTCTCGTGTTTCGGGTTTGATACCGCACAGTAAATTATTTGTGTGACACATCTATAGTTGTTCTGAGTTTGTGTCCTCACACAAGCCCTCATGTGGCAATGGGCAGGACATATTGCACGATATATGGACAACAGATGAAAAATATTAACCACAAGATGGAAAGGTCCAACTATCGGCAAAAGAAATGTAGGAGGGCCGATCTAACGGTGGACTAATGGCCTTATAGATACTGTAGGGAAAGACAAGATGTACCTAGAAGTATAGATGTTATAGATAAAAGCAGAAGAAAATTGTGGAGGAAACTGGAGGAAGCCTTTGCTCAAAACATGATCCATATCTCCGGAACAATAAGCCCACCTATCTATAGAATAAAGAAGCGTTATTAGTAAGTGTCCCGCGATATAGGGATTATTTTACATAATATCGGCGTTATCTTTAAAAAATCGTTAAGATGGTGTAATGTTGATAGATGTATACACGACATTAAGCTTACTAATCGAGTTATTTTTCCTGTAGTACGACGCATATTTTACAGGAAAAATAACTAAGTTAATCCATAGTAATATGATAAAAAATGTGGAATATTAGTATATAATAGAATCTCTTTATTCGCTTCAGATGGTCACAAAGATCGTAAGTACATTGTTCTGCAGGTTCCGACATCTACCCTTCGTGGGCATACGAATATTAGGTACTAATATACATATTATATTATAAAGTAAAATTAAATTATAACACAATTAAATAAATTACATACACATACATACCTACCTTTACTTGTGATGTTAAAGAGCAACCAGGGGCTCTAGCGGCTAAGCCACCGAACATCGATTTCTTAAATGGCGTTCATATAAATAAAGGTTACCGTTAAATCGGCTCCAACGTTGACAATCGATTCCGGACCATTTATGACGTCACATGTGCTCATGGAAGCCGATTTGACGATTGATTAAGTCATTTTTAAACTTTATTTATTTGAACGCCATTTAAGAAATCGATGTTCGGCGACTTAGCCGGTAGAGGCCCAGGGGGCTACCGGCTAAGTCGCCGAACATCGGGATGCTGATCGGCGTTCAAATAAATAAAAAAAAGGTCAAAAATGAATTAATCAATCGATCGGCTTCGACGTTGCAAATAGATTCCGGACCATTTATGACGTCAGATGTGCTCATAGAAGCATATTTAACGAATGGTTAACTCATTTTTAACCTTTGTTTATTTGAATGATGCTTAGCCCCCCTGTATGAATTTATATTACATACCTCTATTTCCCTGACAGCATTTTCAGCTCCTCCCCAAGGAACGTAAGCGGCTTTGTGTGCAATGGCGAGCTTGCCTGGGATAAGGTCACCCTCGAACCTAGCTCTGATGACCCACAATGGGCTTCCATCGTGAGCTTCGTAGCCAGCTACAACTGCCCGGTCATTCAGAACTGCTGCGTTATCACTTGTAGTCCTAATCCATTCGACAGCAGCTGGAAATTATTTTACGAATATCAATTAATAATAATAATCACATATGGTCTATTAAGTTTAACGCGGGTACCAACGGCAGTTAAAGAAACACCACTTTTAGAATACTTTGTTTATAAAAGGGATTATAGTTTGGAAAACACTCAAAAATATAAGGAATGTTTATCCAGCCTCTCATTTCACGAAGTATATGAGGAAGACAATCTTGAATCTGCGTTTCTTTCTTTTCATCAGATTATTCTATTGTTTAATAATTTATGTTTCCCAAAGACCAAAATCAAAGTATCTAATAAAATCGGGAAGCCAAAATGGATAACTAAGGGTTTAAAACGTAGTTGCCAAACAAAACGTTCACTTCGATACAAATATTACAAAGATAAATCGAACACCACTAAAAGTAAATATAAGACGTATTCTAGGCTCTTACGGAACTGTATAAATCAATCGATAAAAAATCGTAATATGTACATGATCACTAGTTCAAAAAATGTGTGTAAAACGTCCTGGCAGTTGATAAAACAGGAATCCAAGGGTTGCAAACAAATGGAAACTATCAATTGTATCAAAAAAGGTGAAGTGCTGCATAACAATCCATACAACATAGCAGAAGCTTTCAATGAGTTTTTTGTTAATCTACCATACACAAATGACAACAGTATATTAGATACGTGCAAAACTGACATATGTAGCAGCATGTTTTTACACCCATACAATTTTGAGGAAGTTTACAGAATAATTACGTCATTGAGTAACACCAACGCGGAAGGCTATGATGAAATAGCGACCAAAATACTTAAAGCTTGTTCCATTGAACTGACTCCTATATTAACACATTTAATCAACTTATCGTTTGTAGAAGGTTGTTTCCCGAGCCCCCTCAAGCTATCAATTGTTAAGCCGTTATATAAAAAAAGGAGATAAGACACACCTAGGTAACTATAGACCCATAGCTTTGGTACCTATTCTTTCAAAAATTTTTGAATCAGCTATGCACACGCGTCTAACAAGCTTTATTCAGAAGCATAGCATCATACGACCGGAACAGTATGGATTCCAAAAGGGAAAATCTACCACGTTGGCATGCTATGATCTTGTGAGCAATGTAGTGAAGAGTTTAGACTCCGGTAAAGTAGTCACAGTAATTTTCATTGATATGACCAGGGCTTTCGATGGCGTGTCCCATGACTTATTATTGAAAAAACTTGACAAGTATGGAATTCGAGGATCTGCATTGAATTGGCTACGCACTTACTTATCAGATAGGAGACAGTCTGTTGAGGTCATGGATGTGGATGAAAGTAAAGAACTACGAGCATACTGCTCTACGCCTGTAATAAATAAATTTGGAGTGCCACAAGGCAGCGTTCTCGGCCCACTTTTGTTTTTATTGTACATCAATGACCTCCCTGATACAACCTTGGCCTATGTATTTTATTTGCTGACGATATTTCTTTAATTTTGACATGTGATAGGAAAACTGATATTAATCAATATTCTATAGACATTAATAATACTTTAGAATGCGTAATAAAGTGGCTTAGTAATAATAATTTAAGTGTTAACCTAACCAAAACCAATTTTATCCAATTTAGCGTATATGGTAGACCACAGAAACCAATAAAGATCAGTTATGAAAATCAATATATCTTTGAGATAAATGAAACTACATTTTTGGGCATTACTCTAGATAAACACCTTAATTGGAAATCTCACGTTCATAAAGTGTGTAACAAACTTAGTAGATTTGTATATGTGCTCTATAAACTGCGTAAAACCTCTACACCACAAACCGTTCTAGCGGCATACCACGGCTATGTGTCATCCGTTTTGAATTATGGTCTTATTTTATGAGGTAACTCCACTGACGTCAATAAAGCTTTTTTAGCACAAAAAAAGTGTATTAGAGCAATTGCTGGAATACCACCTTGGGAGTCTTGCCGGCCACTTTTTAAGGAATACAGAATCCTAACATTAGCCTGTATGTACATTCTGGAAGCAGCTAAGTTTGTTAAGTTGAATCCTAATCTATTCAAAACTGCTAGGGATTTGTTCCCTAGAAATACGAGACACCCAAACAGAATTGTTCTAGCAAATATACCAAGGACAACAACGTATTTAAAAAGCTGTCATGTTATGTGTGGACGTATTTATAATGCTATTCCCGACAGCCTAAAGGAATTACCCTTAAGTAGATTTAAAAAAGAACTTAAAATATGGTTAATTAACAAATCGTTCTATTCAGTATCGGACTTATTAAAATAAATTATTTTTAAAATTGAACATTTGAAATTTTGAAATATGTATACATATTATAATTTAATCTATATCTATGTTATTATAAATTATTTAAAATTCCAGTGTAAATGAATATTACTGTACCTATTCAATATTTGTATGTCGTTATGCGACAAAATGTATCTGGCACTGCTTACTAATGATGTATCCATCTTGATGTACCTACATTTTATACAAATAAAATTCTATTCTATTCTAAAACCGCGGGGTGCAGTTAGTATTATAGATAAATTACACCCCGATACAGAACGAATAATAGTGCTCATCACACAAAGATTTGTCCTGAGTGGGAATCAAATCGGTAACTTCTAGCTTAGCAGCCATGCTCACTAACCATTAGATCAACAGGCCATGTCATGAATATAGTTAGGTATATACAACATGTAACATAATTAACGCATACGCTCTAAGCGGGGGGCCGCTTAGAATAGATGGAATTTGTATGTATACAAATAAAACTGCGATTTAAAAGTCTTATTACTTTGACTTACGGGCCATTTCAATTTGTTTTGACTGTACAGGGTGAAAATAACGATAATTTCCGTAACTTTAATTATTTTGGAATAAAAAATTACCTATATTAAAAATGATATAAATCGATTCAGTAAACGATTGTGAACAAACTATTTTCAGGATGTGCATTAATGAAGTTACATGTTGTATAATAAAAATTAAATGCTTAAATGAAGATTTTATTAATTGGACATCAAATCAATCATTTTCTTTGGGGATGGCTCGTAGGCTAACCTGTTAGGGTTAGAATGAACAGGTTAGAATGAAACCTAACTTACAGATTGTGGTTTCCGGCCTCGAAAGAATTACAGAGCTACTCCCTACCATGCTGTGTTTGTCGGAAAAGGCGACTAAGGGATACACCAGATAGTCGGGCAGCAACACCACCTGTGTACTAGCTGCCACTTAACTGCGTCGCCAACTCGCATGCCAAGCGGGGAGACTAGTGAGACAACGACAAACCCCTCCAAATGTTAACGTTACAGAAACATTTGGAGGAGGCCTATGTCGAATCAGGCGAGATATCTGGCTGATGATGATGATTTCTTATTTTAATTGGAACGAAGTTCCTTATCGCGCGTTGTGAAAGGGGGCTAGACGGAAAAAAAACCTTACGAAAAGTTGTCACGACACTTTTTGCAGCTGTGCGGCGTGCGCATGTTTCTCTGTCTGTCTCTCTCTCTCTCTCTCTTATAGAAAGCAAGCCAGATATTTTCATTTCTATTTCCCATTGAACAGTGTGGTGTCGCGACGATTATTTTTGTTGAGTGTATACAGGTTTTTTGTACATAATAAATAATAAGAAATAACTTCCATCCGGGTGTCCCTTGACACCTCTCAATTTTTTTTTTTATTTGGTAAGCGGATTCACTAATAACTAGACTTAAATACTTATATAGACTATACAATAGGCCAATAACAGCTATCCTCGGAGCATAAACAAAGTGGATTAAGCTTAACTTAAAATGAAAGAGCAAATTATAAATTTGGTAAAATGCCATTATATAGAAAATATGTAATAATGATAAGACTTAAGACTTCCATCTGGCATTCTGATCTTCAGACTCATACGCATTGACTGCGTTACAATTAATGTTGGGTTATATCCCCGCACTGAGCAAGTATTTGTATGGCTTAATTATAGTTTGGGTATGCATTATTAGTCAATTAACTATCTAATTCTATAAACTATTAGGAAAAGATTAAATCACAATAGTCATTAGACCGGTTTTATTTTCTTTGTTATGTACTTATTTGTCAGTTCCGAGTAACCTACGAAACTAATAGCCACCTTATATACAACTGTACATTTTGTACGGTTGATAACATATTATTTTTTTTATATTGTTGATTCGCCATGTATCGGTTGTAGTTATTAGTCGATTGACTTTTGCTTCATGGCTGGAATTTAACACCAACTACAACATCGCTTATCACAATATCAGCCATATAATAGGCCAACAGCGCGGCTTGAATAACTCTGGAACTATGGCAACCTCTGCCCAGTCGAGAAAAGATCACGTTTGGTTATGAAAATTTGAATATCATATCGCCGTTTATTTATGAAGAGGAATGGTTAATGTTATTGCTGATATTAGTTATTTGTTTTTTCGACGGCACGAGCTTGAATCGCGAGAATTTATTTTTATAAATTCTATCATAGCAATACTGCTTCTGTGCTATGATAAAAATATTGACGAATAACACGTGGGGAAAACCAACCAAGCGTCCGCGATAATGCGGGCAATACATACATATGCTTCGCTCTAAAAGGATTCCATACAGCGTATCGGAACAACTCCTTAAAAAAATGTTACATGTTACATTCATACGTAACGATACTTATTATTTATCGGATTTATCGTATGGGCAGTTGTTACCCAAGCGTCACAGTTGTTCAAATGAGCCAGTAGGACTCTGACCCTGCTTAACGACTGTTGTCTAAGGACTGCAACCAGGACTGACAGCTTAACTTGCCTTCAGAACTACGGAGTAGCTCTCATACTAATATATAACAGAATTTTGAATTCCAAATTTGGAATTGAACGTATTTGACGTTTACTTGGTGCCTAATAGGGCTATAATAAGAGTAAGTAGTCTGTTTTTTTTTAGATTCATTTGATTTTTTGGGTTTGTCTTTGGGTTTGTATTATGTAGCATTCGATCACCACGGCCACACTATCATTACATAATATTCACTACTTATATAGTAGGTATTTTAAATCCCAATGCTTGACTCATAATAAGCCTTTACAGTGGGAATATTTTGGTCCGTTACTGTCAACTTCAACGTATACCTAAGCGTATAGTAAAGTAATTCTTTATCATCATCATGTTAGCTGAAAGACAACCACTACATTACAGATGGCTCCTCTAAATATCTCCACAATTGCCGGTTTTGCGTTACCGGCATCCAGCGACTTCTAGTGAACCTTACGAGATCATCGGTCCATCTTGTAGGTGGAATACCCACGGTCCGTCTTCTTATCATTAAAATGCATTAATTTTGCAATTATTGGTTTTGCACTACCCACATCCAGCGACTTTCAGAGACCCTTTACAAAATCATCGCTCCATCTCGTAGGGGGAGACTGCCTACGCTGCGTCTTCTTCTCATTAAAATGCATTATTTTTACGTCTGTCTGAACCAGAATATCATTACCGTATCAAATCCAGTGCGGGGCGTAGAAGACGACCCGAGGGAGTGTCTGCCAGAGGACGGGCAGCAGCGTCTCCCTGAGTATTATTACCACCATACTGCGCTCGCCAATCCGTCTGCCAAGCGTGGCGATTATGGCATATCCCCCCTAAGATGATTTTTGGGAAGGCTTTTGTCCAGAAGTGGACTTTTTGCAGCTGCTATGATGATGATGTAATCATCATTAATTTCATAAAGATACTCACGTCCATAAGCAGGAGTAGGGTTAATGTAGGGTTGTTGTCCATATGTGGGTGTGACGTTGACTGCATACGACATAGCAGAGGGCGGCATAACCTGTTGTCCTGGCTGGCCATAGGGGTACGGGTTAGGTTGTGCTTGGCCTGGGTACGGGTTAGGTTGTCCTTGGCCTGGGTACGGCTGGTAACTGAAACCTGCAGGTGGCGCCGACGGGTTCCCCTGGTTAGGTTGGTTCATCACGTTGGGGTACATTTGCGGGTATATTTGACCCTGTTGTTGTGGTGGGTATTGGTTGGGGTAGCCGAAACCTTCTGTAATGGGAAAAAATAAATATTATATAAAAAAAACATTAATATCAGAAGTGCGCTGATTAAATTAACTAGTAAATAAGCAAATACCTAGTTATTAATTTTAAGTGTGTTGTATGAAGCTAGTATTAACAGAATTGGATAGACTGAATGGTTGCAAAACGCATTTTTTTTGCACCAAAATCGGCATCAAGTATACATAATGTAGTCACTAAAAAAATTATGCAATACATTTGCACAACTTTTCATAAGTTTAGATATTTTTCAAACTAAAGGATTGGGGTACAATTTGCTATGATATACAACATGTAACTTAATTAACGCACATCCTGAAAATAGTTGTTCAGAATCGTTTACTGAATCGATTTATATCATTTTTAATATCGGTAATTTTTTTTCAAAATAATTAAAACTACGGAAATTATTGTCATATTAACCCTATACAGTAAAAATAAATTGAAATGGACCGTAAGTCAAATAGTAAGACTTTTAAAATTGCAGTTTTATTTGTATTCATACAAATTCCATCATTCAATACAAAATAAAGAAAAATAACCTTTATTCCAAGAAACTAATTAAGTAAATAACAATGCATATACATGTTAAATTAAAAATTTAGTGTATGTATTATGATTACAATATAATATTCAAATTGGGGTGTCTGAGGGTGTGCGTTAATTACGTTACATGTTGTATATAAAAATATGTTTTTCACACATTCAGCGTATCCATAGCCCATATTGAACAGACGACCTGTGCCTGTACCTGACAGGGTCCATGATGAACTTTCTACTGGTACCTACCACCTAGACATAAATTGTGGAATACAATAAAGAATTGAGTATTGAGAACAGCACGAATCAACGATATTTTAGTAAAACCTTTACATGGCTGTTGTGGCATGTGGGGTCATGTCTAAACACAAACTGTCGAATTTTTAGTTATAACGCCCATAAGCTGAAGGTAGGTCTCCTCAAAGACCACAATTACCGGTATTACTATATATACTTACTAATACAGCGGCAAAATGATAATAATAAATGATCCTGTGAGGGTCGCTAGAATTAGGTGGATGCGGGTGGCGCAAGACCGGCAATAGTGAAGATCTTTGGGGAGGCCTTTGTCCAGCAATGGGCGTCTATCGGCTGATATTGATGATGATGATACAGCGGCTTCCAAAAATTGAGTAGGACGAGAATTGATAATAACGTATCAAATGCAACTCTGATTCGTATACGAATGGTTCCATGCCATCACGAGACTTATCGATAAAATAAATATGTTGGGACAATTAACACCCTGCCGTCTGATCCCAAACAAGGCAGAGGTGTACTATGGACCTGTACTACAGGCAACTTATAAACATACTTATATATTTCCAAACTAGCTGACCCGGCCGACTTTGTACGGCCTCAATCGATAAGTAAAAAACCTAAACTTTTGTTTTAGAAAACGTTTATATGGGAACAAGAAAAGGGCTATTTTTTGGGTTTTCCCGACAATCATTCTATTTTTTTTCACCTTTTATACCTTTTCTAGACCTCCACGAAGACTTCAAGACCAAGATAAGATAAATCCGTTAAGCCGTTCTCGAGTTATAGCGAGACTAACGAACAGCAATTGATTTATATTTATATATATATATATATATATATATATATATATATGTATATACACGCAATAAATATTCCATCGTTTTCATCACACGAAGATTTATCCTGGGTGGGGACTGGGGATTAGACTCATGACCTCGGGCCTAGCTATCCAGGCCGCTAGTCTAACAGGGTCTTCAGGTAGTTTATTACCATTTTTCGGTATAATACGAATACTTAAAGCCGCTGCGCCAAATACACGGGAAAATTCACAATATTTATACTCTACTAGCTATGCCCCGCGGTTTTACCCGCGTAAAATTTTATAAATTATCACAACTACTCCCCGTAAGTGACCCGACCTCTTAGTAATATTCATACAAAATTTGAAGTAAATCCATGCAGTACTTGAGTTGAGTTTAGCACGGATATATGTGCATAGAGACAAACAGACAAAGTTTTTTATATAAATAATAATAGCCTGGGACATTATTTACACACGGCCATCTGATCCCATAATAAGCAGAGCTTGTACTATGGTAACCAGATAACTGGTATACTACATATACTACTTTTATTTTGTAAATACATACTTAAATAGATAATTACACCCAGACTCAGGACAAACAGACGTGTTTACGCACACAATATCTGACCTGGGGAACCTGGGAATCGAACCCACGACCTCCGGCCTGAAAAGCAAGTATTTGACAACCACGCCCATAGGCCCGTCTAATTCTAAAAACTATATTTTAGGCTTGATATCGATTGTAGATCACGCCCCAAGTATTCTTTAAAAAAAAATCCATACAGTTTTCACTTTCCTACTATTTTATTATATGTGTGTATAGATAATAAAGAAGACTCGACATGTCGCATAATCGACGACGATCAATATGGCGCCGGCCGCATCAGCTGACCGTGTAGCATGTACACATTCTGGCGGTATTTGTGTTATGAAAAGTGTATTGATAAAAATATTGTGGTTCACTTGATGGTGTTGGACAACTATATATATAAATAGCGAGTCAAATAAACCGATCAACGAGGGAAGTACCAAGAATGATGCGAAAATATCCGACAATGAATTAATTTTACGCCGTAAGAGAAAGTAGCACTTTGAAGGTGGTTTCATAAAACCACTCTACGTTTTTGAACGTAGAGAGAATTACCCACTCGGGCATTTAGATGTTTTATAGGATATCAAATGAATGTAAGCAATTTGGGTTTCCAAAATATTCAGAACAAGGTTTAAATTATATTATTACGTGTTTACATCTAACAAAAGAAATAGTTAAGATAATCTATTTGATAAGGCAAGATAAAGATTTATTCACCAAAATTATTTACTTACATATTCCTTAACTATTCTACATAATATATACCTATGTAAGTGAAACTATAATTTTGTAACAAAAAGGAAATATCTTTCATTAATTTAGTAGTGATTGAGATATAAGTAATGTACTACCTACTGTATATCTCAATGGCTCAGATCTCATATTATTACCTCTTTGATGTTAAGATGTAGGTATGAGGCTAGAGGCTACTACTATTTTACTATGAAAAAAATTTAAGACAAAGAATAACAAAATGACTCAATATGATTTTGATAAATGGTTTGGAATATGTACCAAGATACAGTAAATAATTGTGACGTTCAAAAACTCAAACGATTTGAAGCGACAACGTGATCATTTTATTCAAAACTCACATGTTCTAAATAAAATGATAGTATAAATATGAATATAAAATCAAATTTTCTAATTAAGTTAAAATTAATTTCGATGAGAAAAATACCGTGCTTGTACCGCGTTTTAAACCAATATAATTCAGTATCGTGTCGTGGCCGTGACTAATGAAAATAAAAATTTCCATTTATTTTGTCGTTAGTTAGGAATTCATTACTATCAGCGGCGCGGCGCTCGGAATTTGATGGTACTAAAATCAACATGTGACAGTGTGCTGATTAAAATAAAACATTTTTCTTTAATAGTTATTAAATTTGATTCAAGGCTTAATTTTAAATTATTGTTGATTAAACCACTAAACACACTTCGTGAATATTAACAAAACATAGATTTCCGTTAAGTAATTGATTAGCACCAACCGGCATGCGGCAGGTCTGGATAAATTTAAACAGACCGACATTTTAAACATTTATGCATGATAAAATTTTTAAATGAGATTGTACAAATTGAAATATTTATTATAACCCTTACGAACATCAACAGTTATCTAAATTGTCCAATTAATTAAGTACCTATTATAAAATAGTATGCAGCATAGGTAGGTACTGTATTTGTTTAGGTAGGTATTAGGTAACTTTATCATTCCTGCTATAACCATGCCGTGTAATACGTAAGTACTACAATCATTACAAATAGAATCCGCCAAAATTCTATAGTTAAGTTCTATAAAAAACTCATCAGCGCTCTATCGTTGTGCAGAATAGATTGTTGGCCGAATTCGAAGTAGGCATGCGGCCCCATCGCTGGCTGTTTACAAACAAATTGAAGGTCAATGTACTTTCACGCCTTTTTTAAACACTTACGCAATAGAGATAGCTAGATAAGCATTGTTTTCTCATATTACTTTTTACTTCCATCATTTTGATAATAACAGTTGAAGTCTATAAGTAAGTAAATAAGTATGTCTATGTATACGCATATTTAAAAAAAACAGCACTATCAAATGAAAACATAATTAATACTTACTTGTAATTGTTACAGAACCGCCCCTTGTACGTTTCTAATGATACACGGTAATAGGTAGGTAGTTAATTAGTCATTAGTAGGTATAGTAATCTCAGCGGTAAATCTTGGTAAGTAAACAATAAAGATATGTACTGTAATGTTCCAATTGGAATCTAAATATTGTAATAGGAACACTAAACGATGCATACCTACCTAATTATCAATAATTAACCTGAAATTGTCTTGTTAAAACGTTGGCTATTATGTAGGTAGGAACGTATTAAGTATCCAGTTTAACAAGAGATATTCCTCAAACTATAACCTAAAAACTTCTACGCACCGATTTGATACCAATACTGTAGTGATTTATATTATTATATAGGAAAGAGTTGAAAACTTACGCCCAGACATTTTTGATGAATATTATAATAACACTCCACGGTATAAACACGTTAAAACGCAAACACTTTCTAATAATAATGCACAATAGACATGTGTAGGTAATGCGCGTAATATTACTCGGGTGATATTACTTCACAATGTGATGCCATATTACGCATTACGCGACGAAAACTAACATCACACCATCACCCGCGCATTTCCTATAATAGAAGAGTGCGAGTGTGAGGAGTGATGAAGTGATGTTTGATGTAATGTTCGTTTCTGGAACGTAATTTCTCATTCTGTTCTGCCTACTCGAATCGACTTAGCGCGGCGCGCGGTAGAGTGAGACAGATGGACGTTGTTCCACAAGTTAGATAGATACACGAGATAAGGCGAAGACATGAAACGTTCCTGACGGATTTTAAGCCGTAAGTTTTTATGAGAAGGTTTATTTTTATTTAGCCGGGTTTTTACCTATGATCACTTGCATTGTTTAAATTTTTTTGAGTCAGAACTATGTAGTTGGCGAAATGCATTTTGTTGGCTAGATATTCTTTAAAATTCTTTTAGTTACTTCCTAATAACTTTATATATTATAAGTGCAGTTTATTTAAATTGTAAAAAGTTATGTAAACTTACATAATCCGTCTTTATTCGGTGTAACGTAATATATCGGGCTTAAGTATGAAGGAAAATCAACTTTATCCACATAATAATTTCGATAATCGGTAATCAGCGTTACAGTATTTATTAATCGTCAAAAAACAATCAATAGGTACGGTCAAACTAAAACACAAGACCTTCTATCTAAAAAAATATTCATCATTTAAATACACCGTGTGAAAATTTCATGTCAAGGTTTTCAAGTAATATGATCAAAATAAACTTTTTCTAACTGAAAGCTAAATGTATTACGGCAGTGCAACAAGTAATACGTATCACTTCAAAGTAATAGTACAGTCGATGTACAAACATTATCAGATCGTTCGAATACGTCGCGTAATGTTTCGAGTAATGCGTAATGTTATCGAGTAATATCACCTGACCGAAAAAGTAATGTTGCATCACATTACTTCATAAGGTGATGTTTTGCGCATGTCTAATGCACAAGGAATGAATATGGCTCGCCCACTGTATGAACGAACGAATGTTATTGAATGAATGATACGAAGTAAAAGCAGGCAGACAGAACGATGCTCAGTTGTCGTGGCGTCGCCGCGTCGCGTCGGCGATGTCGCTATGTCGAATGCGCCGTCTCCACGTCATTACTTAGCAATATGGAGGTCATACCCAACAGACTAAACAGTTAAGTTACCTAAGTAAACGGAATCGGGAATTCTATCAACTTCCTAGAAGCGGTAATAATATTTTGTCAGTACCTATAGGACTCGATATTTCTTGTCGTAAAAGTAAGATATTATTCAGTATCAATAAGTATCGACATTACAAACTTAGCTAGGTACCTACTAAGTTTGTAATGACGCTACTTATTGATACTATGGGCGTACTTATTATAATTTGTGGTGTATCTAATGATGATTTTCTGACAATTCTAAATCCGATCAATGATAAAAAATAACAAAAGTATGTATATTCTATTATTAGAAAACAACAATTAGTTATGTATTTATTACACGTCTTGGTGCCAAATTACATTGAGTTACCTACTTAGTAACTTTGGGTAAAGTCTAGTTCCGTTAGCTCGTATTATTTTATTGGTAAAAACGTATTTCTTAAAAGTTTGTACTTAGTGTAAATTGCGTTGCCCCGAATTAGACAAACTCTTTTTGATAGTACTTGTTTGTTTTTTAAAGACCTTCTTAATAATGTTGTGTTAGTCACGTAATACCGAAGTACGAGTGGCGCAGTAGTTAAGAAAGACGCCTCAACACTTCGTGTCCCGAATTCGATTCGCCGCACATGAAAACTGTTTATGTGACCTTAGTATAAGTATTTGTTCTGAGCCTGGGGACTTTGCTGAGTGCGAGCGTTATCTGTTTAAATTATGACCTCCAACCAGGGCCGGATCTACCTAAGGGCTGCTTGGGCTGCAGCCCAGGGCCCCGAGGTTACAAGGGGCCTCCAAACCCCGCTAAATAGGCGATAATTTTAAAAAACAAAAAATTTAAAACATCGTTTTGGAAAGTGCACGTCATAATAGGTTGGGTAAAAAGGTTCTTCGCATTTTTTAAGAAACTTAATAACATTTTTTAATATAGTTTATTTATACAACTAAAGTATGTAGGTACCATTTTGTTCGATAACTTTTTGCCATCTTCTAAAAAGGGACTTCTGATCAAAAATCCGCGACAAATGGTTTTAGCAGTCCTCTCGTGATGTTAACCTGACACTGCCTAAAGAATTCCGAAGAGACCGAAACAGGTGGAAATCATGAAAAGGTCATGACTATACGGCGGATGCATTAACACCTCCCAGCAAAACTCTATTATTTTTTGCTGACTAAAGATGTGTGAGTTCTAGCGTTATCATGATGAAAAACTACACCCATTCTGTTGATTTATTCTGGCTGCTTTCTCTCAACTTCTTGCATTAATCTGATCAGTTGATGTGAAAATCACAAATGGGTACACGGTTCATTAGGTTTCTTTCAGTGAGCTCGTGAGGCACCCAGTTTTTTTTTCAAATACGCCAAAACTGTTTTGTGGTCAATACCTAGTTCTTCAGATACATCGTAACTTCAGATATGCCGATCTAGCTACACTTTTTCAAAAATGCCATCCACTTTATCCGTGATACGACGGGCAACTAGAGCGACGTGTATCTTTGACATAAAAAATTCCGGATTGAAAATTCTTAAACCAAATTTGTGCTACTGTCACAGATACTGCACTAGGCCGATAAACATCGCAAATGTTATTCGCGGCTTGCGTTGCATTTTAACCTTTTTTGTACCTCGTAAAATTTTAAAATGTATCGAATTTCTTCATTAAATTCACTCACCTTGTCAGTACGAAAAACAAATGAAAATCACACATTTTCCTAATTTGAATTTGGAATGTTCTTTAAAATGTTTACTTTCAACGATACCAAAACCAGCCAAATACAAATAATATAGCCAAAGAGATTTTATGACAAGTTCATACATACTATAATTCGAAAAGACTTTTTCCCCAACTTAATATTATTATTATTGATTACTATCCAGATGACGTAGACGAGCCTTTAGTGTATACTCCAGTCTAAGCCAGAGTCTTACACCTCTTGCAGTGACATTTTTATGCTCATGTATGAAAATAAACTTATTGACGTCTTCCCTAAGTGCTATATTATTATAAAGTTTATTTAAACTTCGCCAATCACTAGCTATGAAGTAGAACGTTCCTTCTCCAAGATGTTCTATGTAGAAAATAAATATAGGACAACAATGTCGAACTAAATAATTTATCACTTCTTTTCATAAATTGTGATCTAACAAAAGACTTGCAGTGTGATGAGCAAATAAAAGAATTTGCAGCACAAAAATGCAGAAAGGTTGATTTATAAATTATAATTTATATAACATAAATGTCGAACACATAACCCATCAATGTTTTTTACTAATACATAATAAATAAATAAAATTTATTGTCTTTTATATTCTTATATAAATAAATATATATTTTTAATAAAAGACAACGCTCGCACTTGGTAATTTAATCCCTGTGTCGCGGGGTACTTTACAAACATATAATAGACCAACACAAATTACATCCAGACTCAGAACAACTATTTATGGGTCACAACTATTTATGGTGGGCGCGGGTCTCGAACCTGCGACACGAAGTGGCGAGGCGACTGTCTCAGCCGCTGCGCCACACGTGCAGTCTGACCTCTATATACATCCCCTATTTTGGTTTCTCTCTCACCCTGGAAGAAATTGTTACCACAGCCTTTTGCACAACTAATACTTGCGTGGATTTAAGTAATATTTATGTTTTTTGTGCAATAAAGAATATATTATAATGATATATCAATATAGAAACAGTTTTTTGATATGGCTATTAGTTGAGTACTTAGATAGGCCCCTAAATAGTTTCAGCCCAGGGCCCCACAAATTCACGATCCACCCCTGGCTCCAACAAGCATTATTAGTTTGGCAACATAGTTCTGTCAAACTACTTGGACTGCTTGTTGAAGATGTGTCTTATTCAAACTAGCTATAACAGAATAAGATGTAATGACAATTAAGTAGGTACAGAATTTTCTTGTGTAAAGTGTATTTTATTAAATTTTGTTAGTGTTGAAATATAAAATGTAAATTTGAAATGAATAAATGTTATGGTATAACTATGAATCAAAATAAGATCTCATACTTAGACAGAACATTATATGACTACACACAAAGGCACACAAAGTTTGACGTATGACATTCAGGTAAATCAAATGCTGATTGACCTTAATATCATATGTCATACAAAGTTTGTGTCCTTTAGCAAAAGCATAGGCAGAAAATAAAAAAATAACAACACACCCCAATTCTCAGAAAATTATTATTTACCGACTTGACTGATGCCGGTTAATTCTTTTCAGTAATACGTTTCCAGTGACCAACTAAATGAAAAAAAATCAAGGTTTTCTGGAAATGATGTAAAACAAGCAACTCTGTACTTTTATAAGTTACGGCAGTTAGCCGTTTCGCTAAATGTCCAACATTCATGACTGCAGCACATTGAATGACGTTGTATTGCACCATGATTTTATGACGAACTCAAACTCGTTACTATGAGTCAATCTTTCAAAATTGTGGCAAAGATATTCTCAATAACGACACACGATGATAGTGCTTGTTTTGATTAAATATAAAGAATTTTAAATGTAGTCCTAGTAACTAGGTACCTACGCTTAGTTTTTGTGTCACTCAGATATAAGTTAAAGTAGGTATGTGAAGACTGTAATGGTTAAAACACATGTTATTAATTTTATGTTGGAATCGGCGAACAGTGACAATCTCTTCGGGAGATCATCCCCAGAGCGAATGCGACCCGCATGATGTCACGTCCTGTCTCGAGTCCAACATACAATTAATTGAGTTAATTACTACAGTTTTCACTATTAAGTTAAAGGTTATTAATTGGGCTGGTTGGTTGATTGATATATACAACTACTTTTTTGACTCGATGAAGGTAGGTATCATCGTGATATCAAGTCTATTGTTAAGTAAATCAAAAACCATCACTAACACCGTAAGTTTAGTGTTTGATCTTTATATTAAACTAACTGTACTACGTGATTATGTTGGTTGGTAGGTTGGTATGTAAATAGTCAGAACTTGTTTGTAGTAATATAATAATAGTTAAGTATACATAATTATTACTAACAAGTTTTAACAATCCGTGTGCCTAAATATCTATATGTAATAGATATTTAGGCACACGGATTGTTAAAACATTTATAAGATTTATTTATAATAGTAATTAGGTATATTTAGTTAGCTTGTATTAGGTAAGTTATTGTCAAGGAGATTATGTTTAGGTTCAATTATGGAAATTTATAGTTTAAGCTATATTTTACTACATATTGTATTAATGGTTCTGTCTATATTAAGATACGAATTCAACATTATTATTATGGCGGACCTTGTATTTATAACGACGGTCGCGCTTTAATGCTACCACCGGATCCAATGCGCCCCAACTGAGGAGGTCTCAAATAAGTTCCTACATATTTAATTAAATTTTAACGCGTATGATGTAAATAGCGTCGTTTTCTTATTATTCTGAATTTAGCTGGTAGAAACAAGTAGGTACCTAAATATTAAAGTTTTATTATAACAAAACTTAACTAACTCACTATATCTTTAACAAAACTAAGAAAAGCACATTTGATCTATCTTGGATGTTTATCTTATATATAGATAGGTACAGACGCCAGCACATCCAGCTACCCCAATCTGTCAACGTTCTTTTATAGATTTTCAACTTTATCACGTAAGCTTAAGGTTCACTTTCAATTGAGGAGATTTGACAGATTGGCGTAGCTTGATGTGCTGGCGTCTGTACTTGCATAGATTTAAATTTTCTATAATTGATGAGTGTGTATATTATTTTAGAACTATTTTATTGTATTGTATAAATAATATAATTAGTATATATTATGTTATATAACAAACAAGTCACCTTATTGTTGTGTGTCTTAATAAACAAAGGAGTGTATTTATATTAATTTATACCAACTATCAAACTTAGGCACACCCTTTTGGTATATTACCTAATAGTTACTTGGATATTTATTGTTTGTAATTGCAATGTTAACACTAGTTTGTTTGTCACAAAAAGTAAACTGTTGATTTGAAATACATATTATGTGAAGATACGCATGAAATGAATTTAAGTAATTGGTATATTTAATTATAAAATCGTCTACTTTTTTGGCATACAATTTTACGTGGTCATTTATGGACTAAATATAATAAACATTAGCGATTTCCCATATTACTACTATTAGTATTTTGAATCATATTTATCAGATATTGTTTAATAAGAGGAATTATATGCATAGGTATCGGAGACCCAATGGAAAAGCAAGCTATGCTTGAACATAAGTTTTGTTTTAAATTAATTACTTCAATTGACCCTATAATGGTTACTTTTGGTCGATCTGAAATCCTCACGTCACGTAAATTATACTATTTTTTTAAATATGTTAATAATACAGTGATAGTCGCTATTTATATACCACCCAGTTTTAAATCACTAGACGTTTTTTTCAACTCTTTGCACAAGTTACTTGAGAAATTAACGTCGTTTAAAAATATTATCATAGTCAGTGATATAAATATTGACCTTCTAGGAACAAACCCCGACACCGCCGCTTACTTGGATATTCTTTCATTTCATGGGCTTCTTCCCGCCATCAATAGTCCAACCAGAGGTAAATCATGTTTGGATCATGTTATATTAAAGACTAAGCTAAATGCTTTCACATTTTCCTTATCCACCAGTATCACCGATCACGAAGCAGTATTATTTTGCCTAAAAAATTTTGTTGTTAAGACTAAACCTGTCAAATCAAAAGTATTTAGTAAAATTGCGATGGAAAAATTAAAATCTGAATGTTATAGCTATACTTTTGACAAAGTATATCAAGAATCAAATTTAAATATTGCTACGAACACCCAAGCAGCAAAATGTGGTCTAGTAATTGTCCTGGAACCACCATTTCATTAGACTATAACGGAATAGTAAGCAATTATAACCACGGAAAAGGGCCCAATTTATAGGCGTATTTTAGCTAATTAAATATCTATAGTAGACTTGGTGAATACCATTTTGACCAATAACGGCCATATAGTTGGACTATGTAAAACTATTTTCTCCCGCGAAGCCAACTATCAGCGCTTAATGGAACCAATCACGACAATAGTAACCTTATAGTTAGACCACGTAGAACTATTTGCTCTCGCGAAGCTAACTATGAGCGCTAAATGGAACCAAACACGACAATAACGTACACGGTGAATATCTTACAAGCTCATACAAAGTGATGTGAATTTGTAAATGTTGCTATGCACATTTGTAAAGATTAATTAATATTGATAAAGGTAAGTTATTATATTTTTATAATAAATATTATCTAGAATAAGAGTAGGGTGTTAGTTAACAATAAGTGAAGCCGTGTTTGAATGTGCATGGCGCAGGTATATTTTCGGTGAAGTGTAATAAGTTTTTTGTCAAAATTTTTAAACGCCCCTCGAAATTCACGTTTTCATTAAGTTGAATTTTAAAATAATGTTGGTTTCAGTAAGACATACAACGAAAAGTCGCCATCTTGACAAACTTGGTCTTCCCAAATACATTAACAAACCGTTATAGGCGTACTTTGTTACAAATGGTAAATATCAGAACTATTGCTTGGCCATATTGTTTGGAATTAGAGTTCCGCAAATATTGTAATGTTACTCTATGTTGTTATTAGGTACCGATGTCTTATTTTCATATTTTTGTTTAGGTGTCAGGTGTGAAAATGGTAATTTTTCTGGACGTCGATAGCTTTTTAACTAAAAGGGATTTTCGAGCTTTCAAAATTGTTTGAAATATTTTCTACTTCTATTTTGTGCTTTCCCTTGCTAACTTGGTTTATTGTTTCACAGAATCGTGATCAAGACCAAATTAGTGAGATGCCAACGGTCTCTCGAGAAGATACTCGTTCAAATACTACAAGATCACTTCATTTACCACAAAACTCGGCTACCATTCAATCCGGATCAGCAATTTTACCTGTATCTTCTTGTGTCGCGCAAAACCCTCAACATGTCATAACAGAAGCAGAAAAAACACTGTCACATGTCAGTTTAAATGCTCAACATTTCGTTCTTTACAACACGGATAACCAAATACAGCCTGTCGAGGATTGTCAAATTCTACAACTTCAACATGAAGTAAAGTCAATCAAAGATGACATTAAAACCATCATACCAAATCAAAATCCACTGAAATACAAACTAACATGTGCAGAGTGCTGTGTCGAAGAGAGATTCAGAATGAATTAAACTCGTAGGTACATCCAATGACCGTTTCAAGAAAGCAAGAAGACGTAGATGTAGACATGTTATAAGAAATCTAAGAGAACTTGAAGAATTTGAAACAAACTTAACAAATACATTTATTCAAAATTTCTAATAAAGAATTGAATGCCGCATGTCGTATTGTATTCTACAGCCCATTTTCTAAGATCGCTATGTAGTTGAAAATTGGAATAGTTTTCAATATCGCATTCATCTTCTTGTACAGGTTCCTCACTAACACAATCTTCCAAGTCTACATTTAAAATTGATTTTATCGATTAAACGTTTTTTCGTGCAGAATCATTAAAATAAACATTTTGTCTTAAATTTTCACAATAACAATTTTGTACGGAACCTTCTCATATTTCTACGATTCAACAAAATCTAAATATCCGTACTGAGACTATAACAGAATTTGCAAGACCACTACAAACCAATGTTTTCTTGTTCAGGTCACCACGGATATAGTTTTGGATACTAAGTATATTATATTAAACCTTTATAAGCGTGTTAAGATTATAACGATATTGGTTTATACCACTATATAACCGCTCCATTTTACTGATAATTGTTCTGTAAAGTAAATTTATAAACCCTTATAAAACCAAGTAATAAATGCAAATAGTATGCAGAATGTTTAGTTCTGTTTATCACTCTTATTGGTGTACTTTACTTATAGTGGTTCTATAATGTTTCTTGTTAGTAGTTATAAGCATAGCTTACCAGTTTATCTGCTCTTGAGTGCGTTTACACCCTCGCGATACTTTTATAGGTCACCCAAGCTTATATTTGACCTTTAATTTCGGCCTATAAGTAATTATAAGCTAATGTATAGGAGGAGATATACTATAAGGCCCAACTAACTCCATGCTTGCTATTATAAGTGATGCAGCAAAAACTAGAACCCTTAAGAGAACATTAAAAGTGCTGGAGTCCTATAACGTCTGCACTATAGGATAATTTTGCTGCTTGGGCAACTTCATTGATATACTACAAAAATTAATTTTGAATAACACGATAAATCGATTAATTCCTAGAAGTAAGTACATAATCAAACCTTGGATTACACTCGGTATGTTGCGTTGTATCCGTACTAGAGATAAAATGCACAAAAAATTAAAATCGAATTCAAATGACACCATATTAAAAATATCGTACCTAAGATATCGTAATTACTGTAATAACCCAATGAAAAAACTCAAAACACAATATGAAAGAGACCAAATGATAAAGTCGAAGAATAACTCGAAAAAGCTCTGGTCTACGATCAAAACCATTACCAACAACAATAAGAATAGAAACGAAGTACCACTTCAACTATTGCCGGCAACCACAAATCCTAAAGATGAGATCAACAAAATTAATGAGTATTTTGCAAATATAGGAAAACAACTTTCTAACAAGATCCCTTCTCATTTCACAAGTTTCAAGAAAGTTCCAAAGCCTCCTTTAAATTCATTTGTTCTGTTACCTACTAATCATGAAGAAGTTTAAAGAGAAATCCAACTTTTAAAAAGTGACTGCTCTCCTGGCTGTGTATATAACTCCGGTACTCACCAACCTAATAAATCGATGTTTTGATGCTGGGGTATTCCCCAATGCATTAAAGAAAGCTGTAGGACATCCGATACATAAGGCGGGAGCCAGAGATAGTGTATCTAATTTTAGACCAATTGCAATTTTAACAACACTATCAAAAGTATTTGAGCGCATCATTAAAAATAGACTAACTGATTACTTAGAAAAACGAAATTTACTTTCTAACGCACAATATGGATTTCGATCAGGACGGTCAACTACAAACGCTGTATTTAACCTTGTTAACTACATAGTTAGTACTCTAGATAAAAATAGTAAATGTTTAACCATATTTATTGACCTTTCAAAGGCATTTGACACTATTTCTGCTCCCCGCCTTTTGCTAAAACTTGAGGACCTTGGCATCAGAGGTATCCCTCTGTTATTACTCACAGACTATTTAAAAAAGAGAACACAGTGTGTTAAGATAGAAAAACACGTAAGTGACGATTTACCGGTTACATTTGGCGTGCCACAAGGCAGTATATTGGGACCTACTCTTTTTCTCTGCTACATTAACGAACTCTGTGATCAAAATATCCAAAACTGCCGCATCTCAGCATATGCAGATGATATGGCCTTAACTTTTTTTGCTGACTCTCAAAATGAATTGTTTAAACTTGCGCAAGATGGGTTCAACAATGTGTGCCACTGGTTATCCTCAAATTCTCTCACTTTAAATACGGATAAAACTAAATACATTGTTTTTTCAATAAATAACCGTAAGGAACTTCCTAACTCCAACAATATTATCTCCGCACATAGATGTAACTTCCCCCCAACTTTGAATTGCACCTGTCCCAAAATAACCCCAACGAAATCTGTTTTATATCTGGGTATAGAAATTGATAGAAATATAACTTTCGAAAACCACATACATTCACTAACTAAAAGAATACGCAAGCTCACGTATATTTTTAAAGAACTTCGTGATGTAGCAGAGAAACAGACCATTAGGATGGTATACGAGGCTTTGGTCCAATCTATTATAACATATTGTGTTACCACATGGGGAGGTGCCAATAAATCCAAAATGATATCTCTTGAACGAGCACAGAGGATGACCCTTAAAGTGAGCCTAGCGAAACCTCGTTTATTCCCCACCACTAAACTATATGAAGAAGCACAGGTTTTGACTGTGCGACAATTATATGTAATGCAAACTGTACTCCTTAAGCATATCAACATACCTGACGACAGTAGGAAACGCATTGCGCTTTCCAGAAGGAATTACGCAGTATGTGAGCCTGCTGCTGTGCATACTTCTTTTGCGCAAAAGTTTTTCCCATACCGAGGTAGTATGCTGTACAATAAAATAAATAAAATAATACTAATAGTTCACTGTCGCAAATCTGGATGTAAGAAAACGGTTCAAAAGTGGTTACTGAACCTAGATTATGTAGAAACCGAAAAACTACTTGATCAGCCAAGATAGTGAATATATATTAAGATACATTATATACCCGTACATATTTATTTATAGCATTATTGTAGGTTCCAACAGATATATATATGTATATAATCTCGTATATGAGTCATTGTATTATATATA
Source organism: Pseudoips prasinana (assembly GCA_951640165.1). Lineage (NCBI taxonomy): Eukaryota > Metazoa > Arthropoda > Insecta > Lepidoptera > Nolidae > Pseudoips > Pseudoips prasinana. The sequence continues at coordinate 21,340,856 of OX621245.1, forward strand.
CATTGTCATACATACGCAAACACTCATAAACACACCCCCACACACACATACACATACACACACACACACCCGTTTGTTATCCCGTTGACATCATATTTGTAATGTATCACTTTAAGTTTTGGGGGGGCCTGGAGTGCTAAAATACAGGCCTAGGCTTAGCTTAGACTCCAGATCTCCCACAAGTTAGAAAGCCAAACCTTTTGTCAACTGTATTTGCTAATACCTAAGAATGTAATTTGTGGAGATGAAATAAACCATTTTTATTATTATTATTCCAAATTATTTATTTAAAGTTCTTATTTTTTACATATTTATATATGTATAAAATTAAAATTTATTATTTTTTATTATTATTGGTATTTTTAAGAGAATCTACGTTTTTAATAAGTTATGGGGTTTATTGCCTATATCTATCCTCATTCCTCGCATTCTTTGTAAAGAATGTCTTTGGCATTAAGTCATTCACAAGTTCTTGCAAAGAAAACATACTAGATGCTGTACGAGGTATAGAAAAAAAGCGATTATATACTTTCTTTATTAGATATCATGTACTTACACTTCATCAAGTGAGATTGGTCAAGCGCAAATCAAATTACATAAAAGGTAGCCAGCATTACGAAGTAAATACATTACTCATGAAATTATGAGCTACTCATCACCATAAGCTACTTAGCTGGTATCAATAGAATAGGTACGTCATGGATATTGTTTTAAATAATTAGTTATCTATTTAAAACAATAAACTTGCGTAGGTACTGTTATTATAACTTTATGACTAACAAGTCCCTGCATTAGTCATAATGAGTCCAAAGTAACATACCGAGGAAAGAGTTTGTTAATTATTACTTAATTACCTATTGGTAGATGAGGACGTACCTACCTTAATGATTTCGTTAAGGAAAGGTGCAGTTAATGGAATTTAATGAAACCATTGTTTGTAACTGTGTTTTATTTATGTAAGTGTGAATCTCTACCATGTCATTTTGAACTAAAGTTCTTAGTAAGTATAATATAGTAATAAAACTAGGTATCTAACAACTTATGAACTAGTTAACTGTGTAGGTAGGGATATCGTGTAGTTGTAACGTTATTATTATATATTAGCTCTGTTGCCATAGTCTATACCTACAACTACCAATTTAATTTTTGACAGCAGTAGCAATATAGTTGCCTCTATATTTTAAACTCTCTCAGTCTGTAGGTAATAAGAATCAATAACCCAATTATAAACTTACCTGCTACCAGTTAAAGGGTTAAAGACAAATACTATTACTTACTTACTGTCTCTGTTTGATCATGTGTGGTGTGTGGTGTTGGGAATGTTTTTTTTAGTAATTGAGCTCAGTGTAAACGAGGCTTCTTAGGAGACACATGCAGTTCTTTCCTGATCGTACCTACTCCTGAACGGCTGAACTGGGGCTCAACAATCAATCAACTTCTTAAATGGCGTTCAAATAAATAAAGGTTAAAAATGACTTAATCAACGTTAAATCGGCTTCAACGTTGACAATCGATTCCGGACCATTTATGACGTCAACCTTTATTTATTTGAACGCCATTTAAGAAATCGATGTTCGGCGACTTAGCCGGTAGTGCCCCTGCTTCAAATTTGACACAGTCGCAGTGCTCACACGTGAGTTTATATATCTGAGTTCATAAAAATCGGACACACCACGGACATTCATCCGTCCATCATCAATATTCAATAACGCAAAGAAAAGTAATGTCCCATTAAAATCAATGTAAATTTCTCGCATGCAGAATACAACTGCACTCAGCCCAATATTTTCAAACAGACTATGCGTTGCAGACTTAATTTATTTTCTTATGCACATTATATAAAAATAATGGTTTTCTGCATTCCTCCTACCTATAATATCATGAAATAATATCATGTGTAACATTATTCACACACGGCCATCTGATTCCATAAACTAATCAGAGCTTGTACTATGGAAACCAGATAACTGATATACCTACTACATTATACTACTTTTTTTGTACATACTTATTGTATAGATAAATTACAGCAAGACTCAGGACAAACAGACATGTTCATGCATACAAATGTCTACCCTAGGTGGGAATCGAACCCATGACCTCCGGCGTGAAAAGCAAACCACGCCAACAGGCCCATTGAATACATTTTAAGTGCCAGATTTCTTCAGATATTTAATATCTATCTTAAAAGGGGGTATAGGTTTGCTTCACGTATTAATATAATTATAACGCTCTAAGGCACGCCATCGCTATCGTTATGCATGCAATGAAAAATAAGCATGCCTATCATAATATTATCTAGATCTCCGGCATTACACGTTATTTCTATTTTAGGGACGTTAGAAGTGGTACAGATACTACCGAAGGTGCCATCTATATGCTGATATTATGAACTCTCAAACTGATAATGTTCTTATCAAAGATTCTGATCATTGCAACCGACATTGACGCGACTCGATCTGATACGACACGGACAGTTGTATAATTATTATTTCCGTTGCATGGTGTACAGGTATTTTATCAGAATATTCCGTTTTTTTTATAATTTTAAATGGTAGTACAGATTGAATAGGTAGATTTGATTAGGCAACGTAACAACTTTTAATAAAAGTGAGTTTAGTGGTTTAAAAATAACGACAGTACTCATAGCAAAATTTAAATGACATAAGGAAAAGGCAGTATCGTGCGGTATTAATAATGTCGGGTAGGTATCGACTAGTATGACCAAAGAGAAATGTCTAGTGGAGGACGTTTTTAGATAATTCAACTTATACGCAACAGATGGCACTGCTACTAAACCGTTTTTATTTTGTTTCAAGGTTGAGTAATTTGTTTTTACATGTTTAACCCAATAGGGTTAAACATGTGAAATTTTACCACTTTGTAAGAGTATCTCGCGTAAACAATTCAGATCAAAAAATGATATTAGAAACCTCAATATTATTTTTGAAGACGTATCCATAGAAACCCCACATGTATGATTTGGTGAAACCCCACAGGTTTGATGAAAAAAAAAAAATGTTGAATTTGTTTTTTTTTAATATCGTCTAAATTCTAATGCCACTTTTTTCGGAAACTATAAGAACTATACTGTTTAAACTTGGTAAGTAGATGTATTCTGTGAACCGCATTAAGATTTGCCGTAAGGCAACCTTACGGCTAATCTTAATGCGACCAAGTTACCAAGTTTAAACAGTATAGTTCTTAAAGTTTCCGAAAAAGTGGCTGTGACATACGGACGAACAGACAGACAGACAGACATAACAAATCCATTGGGTGCCGTTTTTGGCCATTTGGCTACGGAACCCTAAAACATTACAGAAGAGCATTCCTAAATACAAACTGCAGATATGTAGGTAATCTAAAGAACATGTCTGACAATGTTGCATTTATGTGCAGCAGACGGAGACTTCATATTTTCGTCTGCGATCTCATGTCTCCCAAAGGAAATATACATTGCGACGTTACGTATACTTTTGCTTTAAAATAAATTTAAATATCTATGAAATTCTTATGTGTCTGGTGGGATTATACTTTGTTAAAGGACAGAGTTTTGTTTACTTATCCGAATTGTATTGGCCTTTTGGTCTATTGGTTACTAACCCTAATTGCTAAGCCAAAGGTCTTGGGTTCCATCCCCACCCAGTACAAATGTTTGTGTGTTGAGTACGATTGTGCATCTGGGTGAAATTTTTCTAAAACTAGCTGTGCCCTGCGGTTCTTCCCGCGTTTATACTTTATAAATTATAGCGCATGTGTTAATCGAGGTTGTCAGCTATCTCCATATCAAATTTTATTAAAATCGTTCCAGCCGTTTAGACGTGAAGAAGTAACAAACATATACTCACATAGTCACACACAAACTTTCGGCTTTAAAATATTAGTGTGATTCTATGATATCATTATGTGTGTATTTAGAAATATATAAGTATGTTTATCAGTTGTCCGGGTTGCGATAGTACATTCTCTGCCTAGTTTCGGCGCAGGGGCTTATCTTAGAGATTAATAAAAAATATGACTAAATCATTCGTTCAATCGGTAATGGCCAGATCAGACAGGACTACTTATTACTTTTCGTAGTTGTATCCTAAACATCGCGCTCTATCTAAAAACCCAGTTGATAGCCTAGATTTTGTGGTCCATCACTATTCTGATAGTAGACTATCTAAATTTAAAATTATGTGTCTATCATTAGTAGGTACGCATGAGTCTCCCAATCTTGCTATAAGTTCGTGTATGCACTAATACAAAGGCACAGCGCGTCTTTATAAGGTAGTTTAAGGATTCTAGTATCGCGGTGCGCATTATGAGACATGAGTATTCGTCATCCAAGAGCAGTACTAAAGAAGTAGTCAAGATCTGTACTCTGCAACAATAGCAGGTGACAAGATTAAAGGCTTTTTGTACCACCAAGTCGTCAAACAAACTTAGCGACTACCTTATGATAAGCGGTTACCGTAGCTTAGCTAAGACGCTGGCGACTCTACTGTTTCAGACGCTTGGGCAAAAGCTTGATGAGCTCTAGCGATTTTGTTCATACCTAGGACCCTTGAAGGGGGCCTGCCCACGCTGCGTCTTCCGGTTCGTGGTCGCTACTCCCCTACAAGATGGACCAATGATCTTGTGCGGGTCGCTGGAAACTGCTGGATAGGAATAGCGTAAGACTGGCAATTGTGGAGATGTTTGGGGGCCTTTGTCCAGCAGTGGACGTCTTTCGGCTGATATGATGATGATGAGGACCCCACGCTTGGAGTGAAGGAGAAAAGTAAAAATATTTTTTTTAATAATAAAAAGTTCTAGAAAAACAAAGCACGCCTTCACGACTATAGTCGTATCGTGGCGTGCTGGAGGTATTTTTTGCCATCTATGTCATAACTATAGTGGTCAAAGATTTTTACACAACTAGACATATAGTACTTTGCGCTAAAATGCTAAAACGGCAAGTTTATATGGCTAGCTCGTAGACAGAGTCATTACTTACGGTCGTAATGAGTATATTATGTGACACCGGCCTTTTACGTCATAATTATGTAATACGAAATTCTAGTTAGTGCTAGGTAAAGACACCTTGGAACATAAAGGTACCTTAATCTCTGTAAATAGGGACGCAGTTCGTTAAAAAAAAATTAAGTCTGCCTATAAATCCACTTCATTTAATTAAATAATTGGTAATCGATACTACTAGGAGTTGTGATATTTAACTCTATTTTTATGTAGAGAAATTGCCTTTGTACTGTTAATTTCTTGTTAATTATTTTATACATTGTAAGTTTTATGTTTACAAGATTACGTTTTATTTATTGCTTTGACGAGCTAGCGGCCCACCTGATGGTAAGTGGTAACAGCTCCTCATGGACATTCGCAGTGCCAGGGGGCACAGCAAACCGCTGCCTACTGTGAAATTATTTATTTTTAAGTAATAAATTTTGTACACTTAACAATAACAAAAGAAAATTTAATGAGACAGGTAGTACATGGGTGCTGCTTATTAATACTCTTTTTAAACCTCGTTTAAAGAAGGACATATCGTAGCGATGAGGAAACACCGCAGTAGGTAATTCATTCCAGAGCCTACACGTACGTGGGATGTATGAACGCTGAAAGTGAACCGTGCTTGACGAGAACGCTTCCAGGTGGTACAGATGACCCTACTGCGAGTGCGCTGGTAATAAGGGGACGATGGCACCAGCTCAAATAGTTCCTCAGAACATTCCCCGTAAAAGAGACGGTAGAAGACGCAGAGAGATCCAAAGTCTCTCCGTTGCTCTTTATGTCTTATTCTCTTTATATACTAATACAAAATACATGGATATAAAGAACTACAAGACGAAGATAACGGGCGGTGAACTTAGGATTAGGTTTCTTTACTTGGAATTGATAAAACTAAAAACATTAGTCAACTCAGACGAGTGGGAAATTCACCTCTTTCATTTAATATCATATTAAAAAATATATGAAATTCTAATATATATCGGAAAAATTGCGGAAAATCTCAATATTCACGCAAATGTAATAGCTAGTTGCATTCATTTAAAACTCAATTTTAGTTAAATTAATAATTAATTAATTATTAAATTAGCAATCTTATCAACTAAATATAAATAATTTAAGTATCCATATTTACCGTTTTTGGTTATTATTAGAATTTTTAATATAGAAGCTAAAAAATTAAGATTAATAAAGTTCCTCATACATGCCCGCCGGCTTAGGGTACTTCTGACCTGGCGTTTCACGAGAATGTCTCCGATTTAGCCAGAGAACGTTCTACGAGGTCTTCCCCTTCCAGTTGTACCATTTATACAGGCCAGGTATACTTCTATTGTCAATCATCTAACATAAATCCTTTCTAAATGGCCAAACCATCTCACCATTTTCAATCTTTGTGACTACATACTCTTTCGAACCACAACGCTCTTTTACATCAGAATTTCGTATTCTGCCTCTCGAAGTCACATACTTCTCAGAGCTCTCATTTCCACTGCATATATTCTACTTCCATTGTTTTCCTGCCATACATAATTTTGAAACAAATGAATAATTTATTTATGACAGTAAACGAGGCAAACGGGGTGTGCAAAGATTGTGACAAATGGAAATCCGTTGTCTCTGCCTATATGGGAAACAGGCGTATAGGTATGTATGTAATAAAATAAAAATTAACAAGTATTATTTACTAAAGGTACTTTTTTCCTTAATAAATTTAATATTATTTTTAAAGATAAAATATTTTCTTTTTATTGTCGTGTTAACAATTATATCAAAATTCTGCCTTTAGAATGGATAGTATTTAAACGAGTGACTGTAAATTAAAGTTTTTAATGACAAAAATAATGAATTTACGTTACAGTATTACTAAGTGAGCGACTGACTGTGAGTGACGAGAAATCAACGGAACAGCAACTAACAAATATTAATTTGAGTTACTTAAAATACAAATGGAGAAGCTTCATAAGTTTGAGCGTCCTAATATTTCTTTGCTTTGACCAATCAGAAAGATCAGAGGCTTGTGCGGCGGACTTCAAGCGCTATTGTTTTTGTTTAGATTTGCATTGTATGTCACCTGAAAAATTCAAAAAGCTCCAAAAAAAATGGGATTTTTGAAAAATTTCCACTAATCTTCACCAACAATAGTGTCTAGCTTGATGGTTACAGTTCTAACCTAACCTAACCCAAGTAACTTCAGGAAAACTCGTCTCTATCCTAATATGGAAGTTGCCCTCTCAGTATTTCTAGTCGCTCACTTAGTAATTTAGTCGCACGGCTAGAATTATGATATCTGAAATGGATTAATTATAACCCACTATTTGTAAGCTCGTTCTGGATTTTATTAGTAATCAATATTTGTCGTTAGTTTAGTTAATTATTCGCTTACTCAAATTCACGCCGCTCAAGTTATTAAAACAGTATCTCATCATCAGTCGCTAAGTATTTTTGCGTTCGATCGTTTTATAATTCCCCTTATAGAATTAGACATCCTTGTTGATTTAAAAAAGCTAACATTTTGCCAAATTCTATGGTATCTAATATGGTATATAAATCTTAAGAAAAAAACGGTAGTGATACATTATCTAAGGGTTTTATTTTATCTTTGTGGGTAAAAATGTAACAAAAATTAATCGAACGAACACATTTTTCAATGCAAATTTTCGCATAGCTTGCTCGTGAGAACCTAAATTTTCATTAGAGACAGCCGAAAGCAGGTGTGACAAGGGTACGACAGCGTGAAAGCTCAGTGAAAAGAATGCTAACCTAAAAATGTTTGCGGTACTTGTTTAGGTGGCACTGGATTTGGAATTTTATGTACGTGGGTACTAAAAAGTTAGGTACATTGACTTTCGAGTAGGTCATTCATTACTTTTGTTTCCATTACTCTACTTTGCTTTTGAAGGTCTGATTTGGACAAAATGTAAGTATATGGAACAATACAGAAGACCATACTATTTTACAGCTGTGGAAGTTTCATCCGTATCACCTAGATGAATAGTTAAGAACCACCGCTTCACAATAAACTTTTAACCGCGCTCGACTACTCTGTAGAATCAATTAACTGCGGAGGTATTACCGATCCGGCATGGCAAAAGCCGGCAATGTACAGACAGCCAGCACATCAAGCTACCCCAATCTGTCAAAATTCCCCAATTGAAAGTGAGCCTTATACTTTTGTAATAAAGTTGACAAATCGGGGTAACTGGATGTGCTAGCGTCTGTACTCGCGGCCCTTCTAATGTTGCGAGTATCTATGGGCGGCATTGATAACGGCTGATTATAACAATCAGGTGACCCACTTACTTGTCTGCATGATTATTCTAAAAAATAATACAGAAAGCATATCCCATTGATAAAAAGATAATTATTAAAGTGATTCTCAAAGAACGTAGCAATAGTGTAATATACAAAAAATTGGCATATATATTTCTTTAGTTAATGGTTGCCTGATAGGATGTAATGAATTTCTTCAAAGGCCTTACCTTAAATTGTCCTGTTTAAACATATTCTTTAATATAGTGGTAGGAGGAAAGAAAATCAGATATATAAACCCCAAAGTAAGCAGGCACTAATAAAATTGAAGAGCTGAAAATATAAAGCAGTTTCTCGCGCCAACTGGCACCGACGTCGCACTTACAAACATTGTTGATAATAAAACAACAATTCTTAAACAAACACTACAACTAGGCACCGAGATTTAAAAATAATATTTCTTCCAATGAGGATAGTTAATGCAACGAAGATATGAATCTTGCCAGTAAACGAAACATGTTACTTTATCATTATTCTATTTTTAACATGACGTTTATAGTCAGCCTAGGAGGCTTCCACTGCTTCACCGAACTATAGAGCGGATACTCACGTCGTCTTGATTATAATACTAGAAACTAAGTATCCGCGCCGGAGGGTATCCCATTTGGCTATGACCCTCGAATCTAGGCGGATACAGGCGGGGAGATGCATATGAGGGTCGCTTCTTTTCGGCATATTTTGTGCAAATTTTGCGCTACGTTACTAATATGCGATGCAAGTCTCATCCGATTTAGGTTCGGTGAGAGGATTTCACCGATTCGAATGCAAACTAAGAGTCACGGAGGACGCTGGTGGCCACGATGCGTTCGCGGCTATACTATCATCCGGCGAGTACCTACGATAAATCAGTTGATGTTAGTGTTGTAAATGTCTCTAATGGTATTGATTTGCTCTAGGAAGGTGGTGATTTCGTTCTCCGGATCGCTAAAGACATTCCTGGGTCGAAGATGCTTACGTAAGAGGTGAGAAAAGGTTTAGTTAACCGCATTTACCACCAAATGGCTTAGCAAATCGAGGTTATCCGAGTCTCCTAATCATTAATATCATAAATTAAATTATAGTTCTATACGATGGAATTACGATCTAATAATCTATTTGTACCCAACTAAAAAAAGCGCTTTTTAAAGTCTTTGTGAGCCAAAACCGTCTTCATTTTTTTTTCAGTACTTACCCTTGTGTCAAAGTTGTTCAAGCTGTTCAATAGTCGTCTGGTATTGCTGTTGCATAACAATTGTTGTGTAATGACTTCAACCGGGACCGACAGATTAACGGACCTTCCGAGACATGGAGACGCAAGTGCGTAACATTTCTTATTTCTTTCTGCGTAGGGCCGGGCAGGACGGTATCCGGTTATAAAGGCTTCGATAATAAACAATTATCTGATTCCGAGATTAATAAACACTTTACCTACTACGCGATAATATTAGTGACTGTGTTAGTAACATTAAATACACATTAAAAGCACATATAGTTCGAAATTGTAACGTACATCTACTATATAAAAATAAGTCGGGTTTTCCTTCCTGACGCTATAACTCCAGAACGCACGAACCGATTTCCACGGTTTTGCATTAGTTGGAAAGGTCTCGGGCTCCGTAAGGTTTATAGCACGAAAAATTATAAAATTTAACGCGGGTAACACCGCGGGGCACATATAGTACGAATATATATACTTTACAATTGCGAACTATATAATGCCTACCTAGATGTTGTGAATTGTAATGTTAAGTACCATAGGTAAGAATATAAGTCGAACCTAGCTATTATGTTTGTAAGCTACACAACGTACTACAAAAGTAGCACGCACAAGCCCAAGAGGTTTTTGTGTTACTATTATTGTTTCTATTTATAATATGTATATTTTATGTTTGTTGTTGTTGACAATTGTGAGTAGTTATATATCATCAGCCTGTTGTCGTCTACTGCTTGTTTCCACCATATTATCATTTAAGGGGTTTGCCATAGTCACCGCGTTTGGCATGCGAGTTGGCGACCACAGTTAGGTCGTACCTAGTACACAGGTAATGCTGCAGCCCGACTACCTGGTGTAACCCTCAGTTGCCTTTTATGACGCCCACGGGACAGTATGTGGTGGCACTGCTATTCAGTCTGGGCTGAAAATGACACGGCTCATTTTGGTTTGCTCTGGTGAAAGACTGCATTATTCTCATAAGAATAATAATAAATAATATTCTGGGACACTATTAACACATGGCCATCTGATCCCAAACTAAGCCGAGCTTGTACTATGGAAACCAGATACATATTTTACCACCAGATACATATTTTATAACCAGATACATACTTATATAGATAATTACACCCAGACTAAGGACAAACAGACATGTTCATGCACACAAATATCTGTCCTGGGTGGGAATCGAACCCACGACTTCCAGCGTGAAAAGCAAGCAATTGCCAACCACGCCTAAAGGCCCGTCAAAAAAAAAGAATAGAGGGAGAAACCTCTATCTTGCGTCTTCATCCACGTATTATGGTATAGGTACATTAATCTAAACGCATACAACTTGAGTTATTCAATTGTTAGAAATGTATTCTTCTACTCGTATGTTTACATAAAGCATACACACCTCATGCAAGAATAGGAAAATATATAAGATCTCGTAAAATCTATTTTGAAGTTTGATAAAGTAAACAATAGTTCTGTAACGTAAATAGCAGCATTCACCCAAATGTAATCTAATGTAACAATCTTATTCAAAGTCAAATGAAAAGATTGATGTTGAGTACCCATTGAACGTAAAAATATCTAACGTTTTGTAATATATAAACTATAAAACTTTAATCTATTTACATTATCTATCTAAAAATAATGTGGATTTATTACCTTCGTCAGGAAATAGTAAAATGTGACGATGGAGTCTTTTTTCTTCCCCTGATAAATATCTCGCGCATGCTGTCCGAAATGGCCGATTGTTTACATACGAACTCAGGAATCAATCACTTAAAAACGTCACAGGGCACTGAAAATCAATATTGTTATTATAGTCAAGTAAATTATTGCTGTGTCGCTGGGCGATTAGAATACCACCACAAACTAAGCAGAGCCTGTACTATGGAACTGATGGATGCAACTGACATACTGCCTACATATACTACTTTTCTTTTGTAAATACATACTTATATAGATAATTACACCCAGACTCAGGACAAACAGACATGTTCATGCACACAAATATCTGTTCTGGGTGGGAATCGAACCCACGATCTCCAAGCATTTGCCAACCACGCCAACAGGCCCGCCAATAATAAAAACGATAAATTATAAGACAGAATAAAATTTGAAAATTTCTTTAAACCACTAAATCAAAATACAAAATAATTTGTATGTAGTGTTAATTCCATTAACTGTCTGTTTAAAAAGCTAGGACTTTTCGCGGGCAGAAGGGCGGTGAATATTGCATCCCGGGTTATTAAACTGACAATTAGCTGAATTAACACTATATATTATATTTGTATTTTGATTCTCACTTTCGCCAAGTAAAGCTTGATTCAATTATTTAAACTAGTACAGTAAATTATATCCCACCAAAATCATTCTGTAAAAAAATAGCCAAGTAACGGAATCAGGCGTTACTTTGCGGAAATCCATAACAATCAAAATACAAAATCAATATGTAGTGTTAATTCCGCTAATTGTCAGTTTAATCATGCCGGGATGCAATTTGCACCGCCCTCCCGCCCGCAAAAATGTGCTCATGCAAGAAGGTCGAGCACTCGACGAGTTAGCAGCCCTTGAGAATGGTCCGTGGAGGACTGAAACACGTGTTGGGTATCGTACTGGCGCATGTAATTTGTTTTTTTATATTGTCTTTTTTGATTTTTTGAATTAACACTACATATTGATTTTGTATTTTAAATAGCCAAGTCTCGATGGAGCTGCTTGTTTATGTCTAAAAAGTAATGAAATCTCTGGACGACATTGAGCCAAGTCTAAGGTTCCTTACTGCAATTTCTTTATTATTGTATTTAATGTTATGTGACTTGGCCGTTGACCTGTACCCACTAACGTGTAAAAAAGGTTACAATACAGTAGTTGGGTACAGGTCAACAGCCAAGTCACATAACATTAAATATAATAATGAAGAAATGGCAGTAAGAGATTTCATTACTTATTAGAGATAAACAAGCAGCTCCATCGAGACTTGGTTATTTTTTTGAAGAAGATTTTGGTGGGATATCACTTCTTTTTGCAGAAAGCTAATTATTTTTTCTGTAGTAAGTAGGAATATGGTAACTTTCATTAGAGTCCCACTACGCAGAATACATTTTGCGAAGACATTTTGTCGATAACGCTAGTAGTTTGGGTGTGCTCTTCCGGTGTCTCATCAGGGTCACCAGGTAGTCCAGATCTTCCATGATCCCAGTTTTGATAGTTTTTCCTCTATGTGGGTGTTAAACTCGACCTCTGTACCAAATTTCAGCGCTCTAGGTCAATGGGAAGTACCAGTTCTATTTTGATAATCATGTGTCAGTGTCGAAAATGCAAAACTTTGCTTTCACTTAGCTTCTTCGGAACTAAATGATCTACTGACTTGAAATTTTGGATTTCAAGTGTTTGATTATAGCTTACTAGATGACAATAATTTCAGCGTTCTGGTCTCATACAGAGGTTCTCAAACAGAGGCCTGAAAATGTGGCGAAATGATTCCAGAAAAGGATGGTACTGCAGTGTTGCTTCGCGCTCGACTTGGTGGGGGCACTGCTGTACCCCCAGATACAATCTAGTAGAGGCTCCGTATTGCCATCAAAGGGTAGCGTCCACAGAAGAGTGGAGAGCATTGCCACATTTGATGGTAATGCTTACTTTCTTAGCTAAAATATAATCAGCTCTCTGCTTACGACTAGCGTGGCTCAACTTCTTGTAGTGCTTAGGTTCAGGGTGTTGATGGGGTTGCCGCGCTATTGTAGCGCAAGTGGCATGTTCGCAGAGGCGCACGTGGACGGCTTCCACGCCATCATGCGTAAGCGCTGTGCTTCGATAATGGTACGGGTACGCGGCAGCTCCAGCGCCATTCTGACCGCGTGTGCCAGCCGCTGGGACTCGGTACTGATGGCTCAGTGGATAGGCCTTCACACGAGATCAAGCGCCTGACGTAATTGTACCCTTTACTAACATTAGGCTAAGAACATTGTTACTAACTACTCGTGATCTGTATTTTTGCTAACACTAGGTTAAGAACACTGTTACTAACAAATTTATGGACCAAAGTCTGAAATAAATGTATTTATTATTATTATTATTATTAGTTGAAACGATAGTGTTATTTTCCTTCAGTTTTCATCATCATCATCATCAGCCTGTTACTGTCCACTGCTTGAGATAGGCATCTCCCAAAGGTTTTCGTAATGTTGCTATTTGGAGGGGTTTGCCGAGTCACCGCGCTTGGTATGCGGGTTGGTGACCGCCAACGCTCTGTCGGTGCGGTCCTGCCGTGGTTTGACGCATGGCTGCTCCGGAAACGGGGCAGCCTAACCTTCAGGTTGACGCAGATACTCACCGGACACGGGTGCTTCGGTGAGTACCTGTGTCGAATAGGTTGAGAGGCGACACCGTCGTGTCACCATTGTGGCGGCGGCCCGGACTCGGCCCAACATACACTCGAGGAGTGCCCAGCTTGGGCCCCCGAGAGGCGAGCCCTGGTCGCTGAAATAGGATTGGACCTCTCGCTGCCATCAGTAGTTTCGGCTATGCTGGCGGCGACAACCGGATGGAACGCGGTGGCCTCATTCTGTGAAGCTGTTATGCTCAAGAAGGAGGCCTCCGAGCGCGAGAGGGAGCGCAACGATCCCTCCCGTAGGAGAGCGAGACGGCGCCGATGAACTGGATATTGACACTAATATCCGCTTCATCGGCGCCGGCGCTGAGATCTAATCTCAGCGCGTGAGAGTATGCGGCGTCCGGCTGGCTTCTCCCCGGCTTGACGTCGCCCCTGGGACCGCTGGCGTTTGGAGGAGGGGAACTCCACTCGTCTTACATAAGCGGTCCCGGGAAGAGGTAGCCTGCTGTAGCTCAGGTTGCCTAAACGCGCTTGTGCGTGAAGGGGAGGGGAGGAGGCATTTGGCCCCCTCCCGTCCCCGGAGGAGAGTCTCAGACGCTCAGTGTACAGCGGGGGTACTGGCGAGATCGTTCACGAGTACCCAGGCCCCCCGCTACAGGCATTGTGAGGCTGGCTACCATGGTGGTTTTAGTGCGTATCCCGGGACTAGCCCGAGTGAGTCCCACATAACCCGTCGCCTCCCCAAGCGGCGGGTATGCGTAAGTTTAATGCATTTCCACCATGTAAAAAAAAAAAAAAAAAAAAAAAAAAAGATACGTGGTAGCTAGTACACATTTGACGCTACTGCCCGACTACCGGATGCATCCCTTAGTCATCTTTTGCTGGTTTAATGCCCACGGGATGGTATGGGATGGCCCTGTTATTCTTTCTAGGCCGGAAACCACACGGCTAAATGTTTTCAAATCGTGTGCTGATACATAAAAAATCATAGGATTAAATAATTTAATGCAGATTTTTGAGGGTACATATAGGCTCCTTTCAGTCGCTAAGTGAAAACGATGAATTAAGCTGCAATTATATTTTACTTTTTTGTACATAATAATAATATGAAATAGTTTATAAACTCGACATTTGGATACCCATATACTTCTTATATTGCTAGGCATATATAATAGAACAGATAACATGTGTTCTACAAATTAAAAGTATACATATTGTAAAACGAAATATGCGTTAGCTATAATTGATACTTACTCAGGTTCTACGAAGAAGCGAACACAATATTACCATAAAAAGTAAAGTTGCAAGGGCAAACATTACTAGTAGAAGTACAAAGAAAAACAGGGTTCTGTAGGGGCCGGCGCTGTAAATACAAATAAAAGTTTATTAGCGGTAATTTTGGTCGTTAAAGGTCATAGCACACATATCAACTCGGAAACGGATCGTAACCGTATCAACTCGAGTCGCTCAGTATTCTTTGCATGAAACTCCTTACTGCAAAGCACACTAATCGGAATCGTAACGTAAACGACTCGCCTCGGGACGATGTAACCGTAAGCGCGGAAACGCGTCGCCTAGCCGTAGCCGAGGCGTAGCTTATCCGTAGCCGAGGTGTCGCCTAGCCGTAGCATCGGAGTTGGTGATCCGCTTTCGCTACGTGTTTACGTTGGATTGGCGGCGAGGCGAAAGGTGATATGGTGACGATCCTTTTCCGATTTAATTTTAGTATGTGTGCTGACTCCTTTATTGTGAAGAGTTTCCGAAATTTGTTTTCTAAAATAATAAATTGACCTTGTAATTTCGCACTTTTTTGGTATCCGTAGCTAATGTGAAAAATGAAGCACCACTGCTCTCTGAACTTCGGTCAGCTAAAGACCTCTAGCGCATAAACGAAATGATTGACTGGCCCCAACTTAGTTATTTTGTATAAAATTAGCACCCAAAACCTCACCACGCAGAAAGAAATGGTATTCTTAGGCTGAAATCTATCGTGCGTACTTAGACTTTGCTCAGACTTTACTTTCGACTTAAGTCAAAGTCGGTATTTATAAAGCAATCTTCGAATCCCTCTAAGTGCATGCTTAGCAAATGCTAAGTCCACAAAATGACGACTTAGTAAAAACTTACACTATACGCCAAATAAAAATAAAGTAGTCAAAAATATACTTCACCATCATAACTTACATGACTTTTTAATTTTTCCGTATTATCCGAGACAGTGATGCCACATTGTATAGAATTTCCAGAGAAATTGGAAATCACGGAATTTGTATTCAAAGGAATAGTACAGATATATTGATAAATATTTCTTAAATACAGAAAAAAAAAATAATAAGACATTATAAATACATTATCATTGTATTTATTATTTATTTATGTGTTCAAACCAACTTTTCGGGGAATTTTAGATACGGCTTGAAGATAAATCTAAACTGTCATCTGGCAACACTGATATACTGTATTTGACATTCTCATAAGGCCGAAGAAGCCAGGGCCGAAAACAATTTAAAAAAGAAGTAGGTGACATTGCCGTTCACAGCTGATACAACAATGTTCCGTTTCTCATAATAAAAATTAATGTCGATTGTTGATCAATAATAAATCTATTTTTATGTCTCACTTGTCATTTTCTAAATAGTTCAATAATAATAATAATACACAGAGGAACGATGCGCACCATGTTTTATTTATAATTATGTCTGTTTTAAATGTTTTCCAAAGAGTAATTAAGAAGTTAATGCATGTAACGAAATTACAATTGGTGTTTTGACTTTGTCTGTCTTAGCTTATGCTAAGCATAATCTTAACATCAAAAAGTCTATAAATACCAAATCAAAGTATAAGCTTAGCATACACTTAGCAAAGTTTTACGTAAGTAAAGTCTGAGCAAAGTCTAAGTACGCACTATAGATCTCAGCCTTAGTCTGAATCAATTTTAAAGATTAGAGAATTAATTACTTATCATAAGTATTTTTTTAATCTTCGAACAAACATAAAATAGGGGGCAGTCGTAGTCGTAAGAGGAGATTTAGACTATTTTTCACCAAGATTCACAAGTGCCAGTAAACATTAACTTAATAATGTAGCAGCCAGCACATCTAGCTACCCCAATCACCTTTATCACATAAGCATAAGGTTCACTTTCAAATGGTGAAATTTGATAGATTGGGGTAGCTTAATGTGCTGGTGTCTGTACAATATAATTTTTCCAGACTACCTTAACAGTGTAAGTTCAAAGTCTATCTTAAAAACTGATCTTGTTTATTTGGAACCATTTAAATAACAAATATAGGAATCGTCGATTCATTGCGAAGTTGATAAGGTATGACCAAGCGTTCTTGTTCTTTTACCGATTGTTCCGGTTTTATTTGTACTCATATATAGCAACCAATTTTTCAAACGAAACCCAAATTCATCCAATTAAAATGTATAAGCGAAAAAACGGCAACGAGTTTCTGTTCGAGGAAATACAGAATAACAGGCTCAAGTCGCGTTTGATTTGTTTTAGGTTGAGGTTGAGTGTTTGAGCGTGTTTTTTGTCAATCAAATCTTTATGAAATATTCGAACGACTGTTATTCATAAATCCCTTATTTATCAGGTTTAGCCGTAGACTGTGTAGTAATGGGCTCAATTCCTTAGTCAGGCAAAAAAAATACATTTCCAGGAGCCAGTAATCCAAGATGACACGTAAATGTTTTCTCTTGTTGCCACACACTACGTGGGACATAGCGCAAAATGGGCAACATTCCCACGCTCCCGTGGCTCAGGTGCCAAGGGAAGTCCGCAGCAGGTCAGTGTAGTCGATACAAGTCCGACATACCCAACCGCAGACACTGTTAGCGGGTGGCATGCGTAGGTATATTTCTCTTTTTATTTAAAAAGACAACGCCCGCAATAGGGACCTGAATCCCTGTGTCACGGCTTACTTTACAAACATATAATTCACGTACACAAAGTACATCTAGACTCAGAACAACTATTTATAGGTCACGGTTGTCAAGGTTACCAGGTATACATCCGGACACCGAGGAGCACTTAAAACGTTGGGCTTCCACGTGACTGCTCTCTCAAATACAAATATAAAACTTTTTATTGTGGTCCATAGGTCAAAAGATGTTACAGTCACAAATATTTATTATGTTCAGCTATGTCCAGCCATTTAGGCGTACAATATTTTGTTAGTTAAAATTATTTTATACAATTACGTAAATACAATTATTTTAACCCAATTTAATACATGTCATTTAATTACCAATAATTATTTCTTATTTTAAAGTCAAGTAAAGTAAATTCATTCTTATCTTAATTATAATACATATTTTACTTAGCAGTCATTCTTAAACGTGATTGAATTTATCTAGGAGGAAATCATTTAATGTATAATACGATTTGTGAACCACAAAATCATGAAGGTTCTTTTTATAAAGCTGGTTATCTGAAATGCACCTGATTGACCTTGGGATGTTGTTGTATATACGTAAGGCAACGCAAAAAACACTTTCATGAAAAAGGTGTGTCTTACTGGGCACTACGTGTAATTTATCCTTATGACGTGCTCGTTCACGATGGAAAAACATCTCAATCGTGTTGGCTTGACCGTCCGATAGAAAATGCACATATTTGAGTAAACTCGGCAAGCACATATGGCTAGTTTCTGTTGAGGTTGACCGCTGTAGCCAACAGTGACCAGTAAGACATAAGGTAGATAATATCAAGATATGCCAGTCTATCTACAGTTAGCCTCTGAATTCAGTAAAGTTACTCACCAGTACCAGACTCTTATATACATAAACCGTCTCTCACCGCGAGCCGATTGGGGATCAGTGCGTCCATGTTCACCTGGACAAGATATTCATTAATCTTTATGAAAGATTTGAAGGCTGTTATAATTATGTGTGTTTATGAAAGTGTGCTATCAATATCTTTTTCTAATAATATTAATTAACTGCGTCGAATCTTGTATTATAATATATGCGAATGAAAATAAAGGGTTTCTATTTCCATTAATCGTATAGTTAGCTATTATTTCGTATTTTATCACCCTTACAACAAGATTTTGGTCGACCGTAAATAGTACAGGTTTCGCATATTTTTTATTGCATTGATTTAAAAGCTTGATTTTTTACAGTTCTAATAATTTGATAATAATTTGGCAACTTAAACTCAGCTATTAGTGTCACCCATGACCGTGACATGATAATACTGTCTGCCTGTATGTTCTGTGCAGTGGAGTTATTACCCCAGTCTACGAGTATATACCCCAAGAGAGGTAGGGCACAGCGTTCATTCGCTCGAAGAGCAGCTCGACTGGGGAAGTACCTCCACCTTACAGAAGACATTCCTTAAGAATAACACTAATAATTTAATGTTGTGTTTCTGAGTGTGAGTAAGGTCGCCAGAGCTCATCGGGGTGGGGGGAAGGGTCAGCAACACTTGTTTGCTGACTCTTAAAGGCCGGCAACGCACCCGCGACGCCTCTGGTGTTGTGAGTGTCCATGGGCGGCGGTGATCACTTACCATCAGGTGACCCACTTGCTCGTTTGTCGACCTCTGACATAAAAAAAAGAAATCTAGTTGCTCACAGAGTGAAAGAACGCAATGCTTTGCCTTTCTTCACTCCTAGCGTTTTGCGTAGGTTTACAAATACATACATACATAGACTCACGCCTGTTTCCCAGAGGGGTAGGCAGAGACAACGGATTTCCATTTGTCACGATCTTTGCATACTTCTTTTGCCTCGATTACTGTCATTATATTCTTCATACATGCTCGCCGGTTTAGGGTACTTCTGACCTACCCTTTCTTGAGAACATCTCCAATTTGGTCAGAGAATGTTCGACGTGGTCTTCCCCTTCCGGTTGTCCTATTGACACAGGCCAGGTATACTTCTTTTGTCAATCTTCTTTCATTCATCCTTTCTAAATGGCCAAACCATCTCAGCATGCCTTTTTCAATCTTTGTGACTACATCCTCTTTCACACCACAACGCTCTCTTACAGTATTTAGTTTACAAATACATACAAACATATGCCTAATTACCATGTAGCATGGAATTACGTATTAAAAAATGAGAGATTGAGTTTAATTCGCAAATATTGTAGTGACAGCTGACAACTCGTCCCGTCTTCGGTTGAGCGACAGGGGTGCTCTGCGATGCGGATATGAAACAACGCGTGTGGTACGTTTGTGTGTACGCTGTGTGTACGCTGATGAAGCCTGGAAGCAGGTGATGTCGCCTCCAGACCCACTGTGGCACACTCTTAGGAATTATGTAGCTTCTACACTTGGTCTTTGAAAATATACAAAGATTGAGACTTTCTTATTGATAATGACAGTAATCTCTTTTGCTAGATATTTATCTCAATCTCTTTTAGATTGATCTTTTGCAGGCGCAAGAACTAGATTGATATTATAATCAGAATGTATGTTGTGTGCTGAGGTGTTAGAAAATGTTCGCTAGAGCTGAACAGTATTTTTAGATTTCGACACTTTTTAGTTTTTTTTTATTCTTAACTTCTCATTTTCAAAACTGCACGTTTAGAAAATGGCTGGGTCTCATTGAGTGACCCATTACTTCTACGGCTATTTCTTAAAATGTAAGGTACAGACGTCAGCACACCCAGCTACCCCAATCTGTCAAATTTCTTTTATAGATTTTCAACTTTATCACAAAAGCATAAGGTTCATTTTCAAATGGGGAAATTTGACAGATTCGTGTAGCTTGATGTGCTGGCGTCTGTACAATTTTTATGAATGTACGCAATGTAAAACAGATGATTACAAAGAAGTAAGGTTGATATCCTCCAGTTGCTACTCACCGATATAAGCAATTGCAGGCAACTCCTCAGCATATGGTATATTTATTACGTTCTGTGGTAACGCTTCGTTCTGTTGTTGTTCTGTTCTGTCTGGTATTGTTAAGTTCTTTTGTGTTTCTGTTCCTGGTATCGTTTCGCTCTGTTGTGGTATGGTGACGTTTTGTTGTGGTATGCTTGCACTCTTTGGTGGTATAGTTACGTTCTGTGGAGGTATGCTTGCGTTATGTGGTGGTACAACTAAGTTGTCTGGTGGAGTTTGTACGTTCTGTTGTGGTAACTGAGGTTCATCTTGAGTTATTGTTGTGACGTTTTGTGGTCCTTTTGGCGGGGGCGTGGACATTATTTAGTTCACAGTAGTACTTAAGAGGAAAGTTCACATAATAACAGTACCAGTATCACACTTATATTTTTTTGCCCAATTTGTTTGCAAAATTTACGATTTCTTCCTATTTTGGAACAGATCTTTGATTTGGCACATCTGAGTTTGACATAAAATAAAATTGTCATTGTTCACAGATAGAACAGAGATTCACAGAAATAGAGAAAAAGAAATGCTCTTGGAAAGCCATATTTGAAAGAGTTTTAATAGTACCAGGCATGGGTATGATTTTAAGGTGAAACTTTCACTTTGACTATAGGTATAGATTATTTGGCTTGGTCAACGATATAAGTGAAACCTTTAGATCTCTGAGAACCATCAATTATAATACCATTTCAGTAGCTTCAATTGTTAGTAATCTTAGAAGTATTACCATAGTATTATTTAATTACTAACAGTAAGTTACAAAGTCTACGTGAAATTTAATTTATTTTATTTTTATTCAATTCACCGAATCGTAATGTCTTTTTGAAGTATTTTTGAGCGTCAGGGGTATCATAGTGAGTGAATCTATATCAGTAGGCCCTATTAGTGTCAATTTAACACATCGAGATCCTGAAATTATCGTCACATCGAATTCACAATGTCCGTGGTTAATAATTATATTAAATGCACGTATGAACCGAACATGTCTCAAGCATTGCCGTATCCCAGAAACATCCAAGACAATCTGGACGACAACGTGACGAGATCACGGCTTATCTAGAGCAAATCCAGACTATTAGAAACGCTTGCACTGCACACAATCTGCCATAGCGTACTCGCAGAGAGTAGGCACTAGGGCATGCAAAACCGGAAAGTCATCAAACCGGTTTTGAACATCGTTTTTTTGGGACCAAAACCGAAAACCGGATCTAGGTCCGGTTTTAGCAAAAAAAATTGAATTTAGTTTAATTTAAAAAGAAACACCATTTTTTAAAATACCCACTAAGTCTACAAATAAAACAAATTGTATGATACATTTCTTTTTAATCCAAACCATAATAATTATACAGATAACAATGAACTTATTATAGTATAAAGATTAATTAACTGAGATGAAATCAACAACAAGTAAGTTTTTGGTATCTTTGGTACCTATTAAGTCTGCTATCAAAAATAATATATTTTAAACATAGAAAACACTATCAGCATCTTCAAATATTAAACACAGCACCTACAATTACCAAAAAATCAACATTTTTGTAACTTTGAAGACGAACTACAAAATAACATTATTATTTATTATAATATGATTCATATTCCACTAAAAAAGAGATCACTAATCAACTATGTATACTTATTTAAATAAAGCATAAATCACTTTTTTCATTCGCTCGCGCGCATCACATTGAAGCAGTCGCGTAATTCGTTCCATAATTCAATTCAGAAATACCCACAAATCAAAATGCCTAAATGTGCAAAGTGTTCGAAAACGCTAACAAAAAAATTACCAGGATTGCAGTGCAGCAAGTGTAATAAATGGCTACATGCCACCTGTGCATCAATATCAGCAGAACAATTAAATGTGTTAAATGATACTGATTCGGTCGACTGGAAGTGCCAGTCATGTAATAATGGCGGCAAGTCCCGACGAAATTCGTTTATCATGCCCGAAGAAGAAGCAAATGAAAATTCTGATACGGAATATCAAAATAGCTACTTGGGGATATGTAACGATAATATGATGCAACAGATAATAAGAGAACTTCGAAAGGAAATTAGTAAGGTCATCAAAGAAGAACTTCAAGGTACCCTGAATTTTTATTCTGAAAAAATTGACGAATACGAGGAAAAAATAAAAAAATATGAAAAATCTGTGAAGGAACTAGAAAACCAATGTACACAAAATATAAATAACACCAAAAACCTACAATTAAAATATGAGTCACTGGAGATGAAATTTAACCAAATAGAACAAACTCGTTTAGCAAACAATCTTGAAATATGTGGAATGCATCTATCGGAAAAAGACAACCCGAAAGAACTAGCTAAAAAAGTTGGTGGAGTTATATCACAAAACCCAGATGATGTGGTGATAGCCTATAGGAAGAAGACAAGCCCAGCAAATGCCGCTAAATTGAAGGACCAGTCTATAATTGTAGTAGTACTTCGAGAGGGTAACAGAGATCGATGGCTAGAAGCAGCAAAAAACACTACAATTACACCTACAGACTTGGAACGAACAGGAACAGCTAAGATATACCTCAGGGAGTGCCTGTCACCGAGCACCGCCTTTCTACTGTGGAAAACTAAATCAGAACTCAAAGAAATATATAAGTATATTTGGTGCAAACACGGTAACATTCTAGTGCGTAAAAGTGATCAGGACAAAAAAATTGTAACCATTCGTACTTTGGAGGACGTTGGGAAACTGAAACTATCCCAAGGCTGAGGTACTGTAAGTCTTTTTCTTTTACCTTATATTAGTATACCAATTAATTTATCTAAATGTTCGATACGACAGAATATAATATAACTGAAAACAACTACCAGACTTGGGATGATTTTAGCACCAATATTCCTATTTCAAATAGTAGTTTAAATGCATTACATGTGAATATAAGATCATTAAAACAAAACTTTGCTCAAATAGAATATACGGTTCTCAATAGTAAAAGGATTATACATATTTTAATACTAACAGAAGTCAACATAAAAAATGATTTAGTAATGATGTATCAGCTCCCGGACTATAATTTACAGTACGAATTAAGAACAAACAAAAGAGGCGGTGGGGTAATGTTATATATCCATAATTCCATAACTTTTGAACGGTATAACAGTTACATAACGCATGAATTTGAATACGTGGCCGGCGAAGTAGTTTTTAATACATACAAACTTGGTCTATGTGCTGTATACAGACCCCCACATACCTCAAAACCGCGCTTTACAAAGGAATTATGTAATTTAATCTTAAACTATTCATCAAAGGAATCGTATTTAGTTATGGGAGATATGAATATAGACATAATAAAATCCAGCCCTATTAGAAATCAGTACATGTACGAGTTAAGTAGTTTGGGATTTTTAAGCGGAGTTAATACATATACACGCTTTGAACAACACGGTGACAAGGTTTCACAGTCTTGTATCGATCATGTGTTTATCCGAAACATAAGTTCATTAGATATATACACAACGGTAATTAGCTCGGCTCCGGCCGACCACAGCATAACCGGTTGTGCGATAATAACAAGCGAGACAAATATGAATGACGCAGACGCATCGTGCCAGTTTGTGACTAAAACTGATTATAATAAGGTGCAAATTGAGTTAGAGAATGTCGATTGGGAAAAGCCTTTAATGTATACCAACCCAAACGATATTGTAAATTATATACATAATAGATTTAAGCATGTATACGACAATTGTAAATATTCAATCCGCAAAAGAAATAATAGTAAACGTAATACGTGTACATGGGCGAATAATAGACTTAAATATATGTGTAATAAGCGAGATGAACTGTTTGATATTTGGGTGAAAGATCAAACCAATGCCACAAAAAGACTATTATATAATAAATATAGAAATAAAACAAACAAATATACCCAATTCTTAAGAAATAAAAAAATTATGACAGAGGTCTCCGAAAATTATCACGACACCAAAAAAATTTGGAATATTATTAATAGGCTCACTGGAAAAATAATTAATTGTATTGATAATGTATTAACAAAAACCTTTCGTATAAATCCTCTTTTATTGGCAAACAAATTCATAAATGAATTTCGGAATAACGTTAATAATATCTGCAATACTTGCAACGTACCACTTTTAGACAAATCTTCATACCAAATCACACCTAGCAGATCTATAAAAATATACCCGGTAAACAAAAATTATATAGCGACCATCCTAAAATCACTAAATAATAAGAAAAGTCCAGGCTACGACGGCATTCGAGTTCAAGATATTAAATACATAGGCAATAGAATGATACCGCTATTAACTCATCTAACGAATTGTTGTCTACGGACCGGCGTATATCCAGATCTATTAAAGGTAGGGGTTATACGTCCGATCTATAAAAAAGGTAAACACAACGACTGCAATAACTATCGCCCTATTACTATTTTGTCTTGCATCGATAAAATAATCGAACGTTATATAGGGAATCAAATTAAGACATTTTCACGAACATACGATATCATAAATAAAAATCAATTTGGTTTCCAGCAAAATAAGAGTACTACTCAATTGCTGCGTAAATTCACCGAAGAGGTAAATGGGCATTTGCACAATAAAGTTCAGATATTGGCTTTATTCATCGACTTCAGCAAAGCTTTCGATGTTCTAAAGTTGGATACCCTTTATGATAAATTATCTCGAAACGGTATACAGGGTCCCTTACTGGAACTACTCAAAAATTATCACAGCAACCGGTTCAACACTGTGAAGATACAAAACCAGTTTAGTGACCTTATTATCTCCACCAAAGGCACAGCCCAGGGGTCAATCGTTGGGCCATGGGAATACCTATTATATGTCAATGATATGCCTAATATTATAAAGTCCGGGTCCCTGTATCAATTCGCTGATGATACATGTATTTTAGTGGCACACAAAAATATATATGAGGCTGAAAAAATACTACAACACAATTTCGACCAAATTTGTAAATGGTCGCATGACAATGATCTGATAATTAACGCAGTTAAAACTAAAATCGTTCACATTCATTCATCTCATAACAGGTCAGCGCCTCCAATTATTAAAGCTCACGAACACACATGTCTACACAGTTCTAACAACATCGACTGTAAATGTCCGACCTTAGAGGTAGTCCATAGCCATATGTACATAGGCCTAATTATTGATAGCCGTTTTTGCTGGAACCAACATAAAGACCATGTATGTAACAAACTTAGAGCCATCATAGGTAAGTTCAGTGTGTTAAAACATAAACTGCCGTTTAAAATACTTCGGATGCTATATATGGCCTTAGCAGATTCTGTCATAAGCTACGGACTAAGTAGTTACGGAAGAACCTACACAACATACTTAGCCGACATATATAAATTACAGTTGAAGCTACTAAAAATAATCACTCCAAATCATATTAAAAACATATATAAGGATAACGAAACCGGTTTGTTTAAGCACTGCAAAATAATGAATATATATGACAAAACTCAGTATTTGAATTTAATTGAAACTAATCAGTCACATTTATTAGTTAAAAATACTCGACCTGACTTTTTAAGACAAAATCTACCTAGAGATAAATTCGCCTTACCCAAAACAAATAACTTGTACGGCACGAGAGTTGCAGAATACGTAATACCAAAGTTTACAAATAACATTCCCGAAGAACTGCAAAAATTATATACAGAGGGGGCGAAAGGTTTTAAATCTAAGTTAAAAGATCATTTTTTAAGGTAGTAACCTTAAAAAATGATATTCTTTTAGAATTTAAGAACTAACAATAATATCTAACAGTAATTTCTAAACGCTAAGTAAGCACTAACAGTAATGTTAAATAAATGTAAATGTGTGAACGATTCGCCGCTACCCACATAAACCCTTAGAGGTTTCTGCGGTTCGGCCTGTAAAATGTAATGTGTAATAAAAAATATATTGAATAAATAAATACAAAAAAAAAAAAAAAACTTGTTTTCAAGAGATCGCTGTTCTTGATAATGTGATCTTAAGAATATAAGTGCATCCAACAGTCGATCAGACAGCGAACTTCTTATTTTGTTACAGAAATACCCAGCACTCGAAAACACCCTTTCACTCTCAACATTTGTTGGTAGAACACATAATAAATAATTATATGCTTCGGTGAGATACACACCCCGATGCCCTCCGCTTTCATACATGGTGTAAGTGGGTGGATGCAGGCAGGATGTTCGGTTCGGATGCATTTGATGCCTCAAATTTAATAATTTTTTGAGTGTTCGAAATAATGTGGATAAAAATCAAAATGTTAATTGTTACTCAATAATGGGAAAACCGGAGCTGAACTCCGGTTTTGGCGCTCAAAACCGGTTTTCAAAAATCGTTAAATTTTGGCCGATTTCCGGTTTTGCATGCCCTAGTAGGCACGCATGTAATCCACTTAAAAATAGTTAGTTAAATTAATACCAAATAAAATCATTATTTGGTATTATTGACATTGCCTAAAATAGTACTGGATAATTGAAGGTTCAACAAACTTACCTTAAGTGAAGTTTGACCATAATTATATGAGTCGCTGCATCCGAAGAGATTTTCATATAACACAGTAGTACACTCTTCAATGTGCTGGACATCGAACACTTTTTTAGAGCTTGCAACATTAAAAAAGACAAAGTGGCGCCTCTGCACGCCACGTGGCCGGCTGGAAAAACTTCATTCTTTTCAGAGTCCTCAGTATCTACCTAAGATTTCACTAAAGGCAAAGCATTAAAAACAAATAACGGGAAGAAAGTATTCACAAGAATACTTTAAGGGCGGGAGGGATCGAAAATCTCTTCGGATGCAGCGACTCATATAATTATGGTCAAACTTCACTTAAGGTAAGTTTGTTTAACCTTCAATTATATTTCGTCGCTGCATCCTCGAGATTTTCATATAACACAGTAGATGTTTAGAGCTTTAGGGAAATCGTTAGTAAGAGTATTGAACCAATACCCAAAAACGAATTGTTACATGTAATAATTTGCTTTGTCTAATTTACTTAATCATTTTTAACTATACTTAACAGTAATAAACTGGCACTTTTAAATACAGGATCATTATTAGATCTGTCATAAAATTTACTAAATACACGGGAATTTCATGACCATCTTGCTGCCTTCCTAATCACTTCAATGGAAACGCATCCACGGACGTCTCCGCGTGGCGAGCGCTATGCGCAGAGTATATTCTTGCGTCAATATCTGCTCTCTTGCAATACTTGCTGGATACAGCATCTGATTGTAGATGCAGTTGCGTTGTGGTATAATTTTTTAGTGGTCGGAATTAACCTTTCGGCATTAGACGTGTCTCTAAACGGTCCTATTAGTTCTATGTATGCTATCAGGGTTTTCTCTGGGCATATCTCGTTTTAATTGGGATAAAAGAATTAGATGCGATTGAGGCCTTGCTTTCAAGAATTTTAAATATTGGAATCGTTATTTGTAATATTTGAAACAACGTATTTTATCTTGGGTTTAAAAATTTCAACTTTAATTTTGGATACACTTAAGGCATTCCAAAGGGCCTGCGGCCAAAGCTCATATGCTGAGAGTTCATCTTTATTAGATTATGTGGTCGGGGTAGCAATATCAGCGGTAGGATCGTGCGTTGCGACAACATTATCAAGAGTATGAGTAATCGGGTCAATATTATTCGATATCAATGGAGCGTATAACCTAATTAGCTAAAAAGAATGCTCACATGCATTATTCGGCGTTCGTATATTCGGTCGTAATCGAATCACGACTCTTTGATTTTATGCGTATTAGCCTTGACCAACGATACGACGGAACATATTCCAAAATTTAATGAAAATGAATGCTCAGATACATTATCTGCATCAGAAAA
The DNA here is from genome assembly GCA_951640165.1 of Pseudoips prasinana. Taxonomy (NCBI): domain Eukaryota; kingdom Metazoa; phylum Arthropoda; class Insecta; order Lepidoptera; family Nolidae; genus Pseudoips; species Pseudoips prasinana. The sequence goes on from OX621245.1 coordinate 21,369,371, forward strand.
ATACATATTATTATGCGAGTAAGTGACCGTAATCGCACCATGGTTCAATTATTTATATTGGTATTGTGTTCGTATATTCGATCATAATCGAATTACGAATCTTTATAGGTGTTGACCAACAGTATCAATACGACGCGTATTCCAACATTTAATGAAAATGAATGCTCAGATACATTATCTGCATAAGAAAAATATATATGTGAGTAAGTGACCGTATTCACTTCACGGTTCAGAAATAATATTGATATGGTGATCGTATATTCAGCTGTAATCGCCTCGCAACTATTTAATATTATCCGTATTAGCTTTGACCAACGATGCGGCGGAGCGTATTCCCTGATTTAATAAATATGAATTTTCAGATACATTATCTTTATAAGAAAACATACATATTATTATGCGAGTAAACGACCGTAATCGCATCACAGTTCAGAAATAATATTGGTATTGTATTCGTATATTCGGTAATCTAATCATGACGATTTAATTTTATGGGTATTAACCTTGACCAACGATATCGATTCGACGGAGCTTATTTGCTGGTATGATGAAAATGAATGCTCCGATTCATTATCTGCATCAATTACAATATAAATGTGAGTAAATTACCGTAAACGCATCACGGTTCAATAATTATAAATCAGAATTCATTTATTCCGTAAAAAAAATACTTTTATGTGGAATCGAATATTGGTATGGTATTCGTATATTCGGTCGTAATCGCATCACGACTCTTTAAAATATACATTTTAGACGCCAGTTAAGGCTACTAATCTGCATCAGATAAAATACATATGTGAGTAAATGACCGTAATCGCATCACGGTTCAATAATTATATTGGTATGATATTCGTATATTCGGTCGTAATCGCATCACGACTCTTTAAAATATACATTTTTAGACGCCAGTTAAGGCTACTAATCTGCATCTGATAAAATACATATGTGAGTAAATGACCGTAATCGCATCACGGTTCAATAATTATATTGGTATGGTATTCGTATATTCGGTCGTAATCGCATCACGACTCTTTAAAATATACATTTTTAGACGACAGTTTAGGCTACTAATCTGCATCAGATAAAAAAACATATGTGAGTAAATGACCGTAATCGGATTACGGTTCAATAATTATATTGGTATGGTATTAGTATTCGGTCGTAATCACTTCACGACTCTTTAAAATATACTTTATAATAAAGTCAAAGTCAACGATTTATTTGCAAATAAATATGGTTTTAGAAGTGAATGTAAGAACATTGGCAACACAACAGGTACTATATATATATATATATATATATTTGTTTTTTGGTTCTTTTTTTGAACTGCAGGAATTCCTTTACTGTGTAGAAAGAAATCTCAGTTAGCCATTTGCGTAAAGCCTTTTTGAATCGGACCATTGGAAGTACCTTAATTTGATCAGGAATCTTGTTATAAATACAGTTTATCTGTATTCGTTGTGCAGTCGACAACGCGATTAGACATGTCAATATATATATAAATTTTTTTTATTAATTAATATTATTATTAATTTGCCAATGGTATTCCTTCGTTTGGGCACCATCTACTCACAAAACAAGTTCCACAGTATTGAGTTTTGTAAATACCTTTAAGCCGTATCCTGATATTAGCATCTGAACGAAATCTGGTTTACTCAATATGGGAGAAAGTGCTGAACGGCATGTGTTTTCAGATGAGAAATTAGCTCCTAACCTGAACTGTTATGTAATGAAGTTTAATGCTACAGGATTGACTTTTGTTTTTTTTTTTTTTTTAAGCAATCATCAATATTATTATTATGACCAAATTTCCATAATTTTTACACGCTGTGTCGTTATTGTTTTAATGTGTTGTGAGACAGAGATGAAATCATTAATTCAATTGTCTCCATTTTGAGTGCTTGTTACGAAAACGCCTCTTTATTGACTTCGCCAGATTATTATGTTGTGTTCATGTCTCACTAGGCCAGTGAGGAATGACAATAAAATCTATTGCCAGGTTATTATATTGCATAAACATTTTAAAATAGGTGAAAAACAACGGAGGAAACAAGCAAGAGAAAAAGTATTTCCAATTAGGGGTAAACGTTTACGTCGAAAGCGTTACGATCCTTCTTTCAGTAAGTATATCAAGGTAATTTTTCATTTAAAAAGTAGGCCTGAACTTGTTGTCTAGATCTCGGGAGCCCGATCTCTCTGCTAAACATAGCATACTAAATAAAAGTAAATATGTGTATGCATCTAACAATACGGGTACCCGTGTCAAAATACACGATAATTTTAAATTTAATTTTAATATTGGCCTCTAATGGTTAATTTTAATATTCCCGACTGCTAACTATAATACTGGTGTGGGTTCGATCCCCACTCGGGACAAATATTTGTTCGATTAGCGCGATTATTAGTTCCGTACCTGGGTTCAATTTATCTATAATTTGTATGTATTTAATAATAAACATGTATATTTATCAGTTGTCTGTTGGCCACACTATTGCAATAGTACTGGCTCTGCCCCGTCTGGGATGAGATGGCAAGACATTTATTTATTATTATTATGTATATAATATACTTACTGTATTATTAACTTATAATATTCAAATTAATAGATCGAATATTTACAGCTACTTAGTTACGTAGTAAATTACTAATACCATTTCAAATTAATGGACAAACAATTAACAACATTTTCTGTTATACTTGATATCAAACAAAACTAATACACGTTCACCATATACAAATTATATTTTCCACAAGTTTTTTACAGCAATCACAGTCAACTAAACTGGAAAAACCATGTCTGCAAAACTAGCAAATCAATCACATGTTCGCTATACTGGTAACCCATGTTACTAATACATGTGCTAAAAGTCGACGGAATCAACATCGGGACTTGTACTTGAGTTGTACATGTACTTGGTCAATCAAATATAATAAAAGCATTCTGGCTATGTGCGTACGTTTCTGTTACCTACTAATCTAAATAGAAACTACATTGCAGATTATTTAGAATAAAGCTTTTTGAATGGTTGAATGAAACTAACCTCTATAGCATTAATGAATACCTGGAACTGAAAATTTTCTATTTCAGGATTCAGTCCTATATTATCCTTGCTGAGTGCATCCATTATAATTTGCCCCCATTGTTCAGAGAACACGTGGCAGATATTTAGGTTAGTTGTGTAAGTAAAGTAATCAGGTTGTAAATAATAAATCATCACAACTCCATATGATTTTAACCCAAACATTGCCCCAGGGCATTGTAATTATTAGGGTTTTACAAACGGTACATACCTGTTGTAAAAACAGGGCTTGTACTATCTGACACAAAGGGTAGGTCTTATTCCATAGAATGGCTAACTGTAAAATAGGTTAGAATAACCTAATAATACCAGAAAACATTCAGCTACTAAAACTAAAATCTAATTATACATAGACTCTCGCCTGTTTGCCAGGGGGGTGTGTAATGTAATCATAATTGGTAATAAAATAAAATGATAGTATCGTTGTAACAGTCGGTCACCTTAATATGCATGATCAATAACGAATAGAAAAAAGAATTCGAAAAATATTCATATTTGCTGGAGAGTAAGTATGTACTTACATTTTTTGCTGACACTCGGCATTTGCGTAGATTCAATCGGCACCAAATTATTCTTCATATTCCTTCTTCGTGCACTTAAACTAGCCCATTTTTATAGGCCAATACAGTAATTCACATTAAATGTCACTATAATATAATTATAACACTTGTTTACTGAAAATAAAATAACAAGAATTGGTGTTTCGACGTCCGAATACTAAGAGCGAATGAAGTTTTTCCAGCCGGCCACGTGGCGTGCAGAGGCGCCACTTTGTCTTTTTTAATGTTGCAAGCTCTAAAAAAGTGTTCGATGTCCAGCACATTGAAGAGTGTACTACTGTGTTATATGAAAATCTCGAGGATGCAGCGACGAAATATAATTAAATGTCTAACAACGTTGCCAATAATTAAGGTTGGAATATTTCTGTGACAAATACCATCTTTTTCAGCTATCGAAACATGTTAGTTTACACATAATGCAGTTTCGCGACCACCAGCGTCCTCCTGACCCTCTCCGAACCCAAATCGGAAAAGCGGTCCTAGTCGTAGATACTAACGTAGAGCGAAAGTTGCACAAAACATCCCTAAAATGATATGCCCACTTGCATCACCTCGTCAGTAACCGCCCAAAGTCGAAGTTCGAACCCCAAAGGGGATGCGGGTGCTTAGTTGGCGCCGTGTCCCAGATGGTCGGGACACGCACCCTGGGAGAACTCTGAGTTGCCCTCCCCAATTGCCGACTCCTGCCAGTCCAGCACAGTGACTGTGCCACAAACAGTTCGCTGTCTTCCCGGAGCTCCTTTCACGTGGGAGCAGTAGAGGACACTTCTCATACTACAACCGCATCCCCGAGGGGGAGTGAAAGCTTCCTAGGCTAACCGCATACGTCATGTTAAAAAAAATCAGTTTAGTCTGTATTTTTCGCCACTAAACGAATACAATTATCACTGCATCTCCTTCTAATATAGCTCATAAAAGCACATGACATGCATAGGACTTTCAAAATACTAAACGACAGGTTCTTACGTGTCGCTTAAACTAAACTGACACAAGTCATGTTGCTCTGTTCGTTTTGTTAAAGCTATGTCATAAAGAAATACACTGATATTCACGTTAGTTTACTTGTAGGATAGAATCGGAAAAATTGCCTCAGTCCTGCGTTCAACCTATTCAACCATCATCTACTTGAACTTGATGGAATTATTCCGATATTTCCTTGGTAAGATGCAGAGAGAGACCAGAGTTTATTCCATGTCACTCCGCTGGCATATATCCGGAAAAATAGGTTATCTTTTCGTACTAAAGGTCGCTGCATATGTAACGTGTACGGGTCAGTGTTACGACGTGGACGGGACGGGGAACCGAACTCGCATCGGGACAGTATGCTAGTATCGTTAAAATGGAAAAAGGAATTTTCATTTGAAGTATTGGCTTTAATTGCTATTGCTTTAGATAAGGAAGAAGCTACGGCCGTCACGAAGAAAAGAAGCGAATGGAGCGACTGCATACGCCGCATAATCACGGACGTGTTAGCTTGGAATCGATATAATAAGTATATAACTATATATATGTTGGTAGATAAAATAATTGTAGATTTATAATTAAATACGGTATTAATAAAAAGGCGGTAGTCTAACATTTTGGTGGCGACGGGCGGGTGTACGTCATACTTGTTTGTTGCATAAGCACGTTTCACAGTTGTCTGTCGTCTATTATAAAACGTGTGTCCCGATCGCTTTGAGAATCATTCTTGTTGGAAACGTTGACCGGAGCGGCTCTCGGTGGTTGGAGGGACGATTCAGTTTTAACAAATTTAAATTAACAGTAATACTATTTGTGTCGATTCTATTGGAACTGCCGTACTGAACAGACAGAGTGATTTAAAGCTAAGTAAACTTTATATTATGTTTATGTCTTAACGTGGTTTGTTTTATTAAATAATATGTTCACCTTGTATTTCTTGTATTTAAATGATTATTTCCCTATATGGTAAATAAATATACCTTATAATAGATTACCTGGTTTTTCATTATATTTATAACCTCCATCATACATAAAGTATGATGCTTTGTTGTATGTTAACGGTGTAAAGTAATCTTACTTATAACAATTAATATTTTAGAGCTTGGCATATCTGGCTATATCTATACTTATCTACACATTTATTTAGTACTAGCTGTGCCCGCGACTTCGTTCGCGTGGGTGTCGGAACTTAACAATGTATTTTTTTGTGTATAGTGCTGTGGGAGGATACCGATACAATTTTTTTTAATTTAATTTAGTGCTTCTTTATTTTACCTGTGGAACCATCTGGAGCGTACACAAAAACGTTATTGGGGTTGTTTACGCGTGAAAGAGCTACGTATAGTTGACCATGGGAAAAGTCCACCCCCGCAACAGATAATGTCTGGCGCTGAGCTTTATTAATCGTCACGGCATAACAGGGACTGACTGGGAATTGCACTGGTTTGAAAGCGAAAGGAAAGTTTTTAGGAATTATAGGTATTCTTGGACTAAAAACAATATCACCGGCGCCGCAACCTGTTAATATTTCAGCTTCGATAATGTTTTGCTGCAGATTTGTGACTTTGAGCCGAGTGCCGTTACAAAGTTTGGGAGGACATAAATGAAAAAACACTATATCTATGGATTTTATATCTGACATAAATGAATAATAATAATAATAATAAATTTCTAAGGAGAATTATTGGTACACCGATTTTTAAAACTATTTTGTGGGTTGGAAATCCGGGTGTGCTGAGAGAATCCAAAAATTCTACCAGGTAGTGCGTGGCGTCATCTTTTTCCATAACTGTATTTATTGAGCTATAATAATAATAATAAAACATTTATTTCAGATTCTAAATTAATCCAGCTATATTCTTTACTATTCCCGGACGCATGAGTCAATATTTTGAAACTAATTGCCGCAGCTTGGTCATTGCGGGGAGTCAAAATAGCTCGCTGACATAGCCAAGAACCAGCTTGATTTCCCATGTTTGTGGTATCTCCGTACACAGAAGAAATTAGCTCCTACTGTGATGTAACGTAAGAGCAGAGATTACCAATCAAAATAACTTATGGTATGTGCCATCGCCGACTTTTTACAAAAAATTGGCAAACTCCTGTGCATTTTCGCAGCCTCTGACTTATCGGGTTCCCTCCTATACTTATAACTAACTCTTGAATAGCCAATAAGGACCTGTTGTGACAAATTTCACGTACCCTGTCAGGAATTTCTCCATCAGTATTTAGTTGTACATGTCTCATAAAATCTTCAGCAAACTTGTCATGGTACTTTTGCCATAACTGGTTAGCACCCGATAACGTACAAAAGGTCAATAAGATGGCAAACAAATGTCGCAAGCGATGTGGACTATCGCTCACGCATGCTGCCGCTAGGGCGTCATCCCAATGCTGACCGCCATCTAATAAATGGCGTGCTCGGCAAGCGGCCTGGTATGTGGGATGTTCAATATCATCAACTTTACGGAGCTCAGCAAAAGACGTAGGTCCTCGCACTACATGGACCAGACTGTGGGATGAACTCACATGTGAGCACGCCACGTGACCTGCCCGCCTTCCTTAAGTCAATTCCAGCTAACTTGAGAGTTGGACTTTGCAAAATAAGTATTTCAGGATTTTAGGAATTTCCACCCCTAAGGGCGTATAATATTCCAAATAATATTTCAAATTCCTCAGAACCATTATAGGTATACCCACACGCAACATACATCCCCTATTATACGCCCTTAGGGGTGGAAATTCTTAAAATCCTGAAATACTTATTTTTATTTTTAACGGAAAGGCCAAATACCAATTTTCATGGTTTTCACTTAAAAAATTACACACTTTTCATACAAACTTACATCCCCTATTTTACGCCCTTGGGGTGGGATTTTCAGAAATTCTTAAATATTTATTTTTATTTTTAGCTGAACTACTAAATATAAGTTTCAATGCCTTTAACTTCAAAAATGACGGATTTTCATACAATCTTTCATTCTCTATTTTACCCCCTTAGGGTTAGTATTTCCAAAAACCCTTCCTTAGTGAATGCATACGTCATAAAAAGTAACTACCGGCAAAATTTCAAGTCTCTAACCCCAGCCGTTCAGGCTGTGCGTTGATATGTCAGTCAGTCAGTTTCCTCTTTTACATAGGTAGGTATATAGATTTGTGCTGAGAAAATTATGAGAGACAGGGTTTATTTACTACATTCAAATACATTCAATCGGACAGGTTCAATAAAATTTGAATCGTCTGTACATTCCCGTTACAAACGAATCGACAGCACAAACTTTCGATCGACTGATATTATAAATTAAAATTAAATTATAACAAATCCAACCTTGTACATAATTCAATTTGCCCGAAGAAAACAGAATATTTTAATAACCAATTTTGGACAACGACATACTTCTAGCCAACCAAGACCTTATTTCGAAACAATTCGGAACATTCAAAACCCTACGTAACTCATGCAATCAGCAAACACGGGCAAATCTTAACACCGCGAGTCAAAAGAAATGCACAACGACATCTATCAAAATAAAAATCAACTATCAACGTAGTTCATTCAGTAAAGAGATGTCATAATATGCACAATGACATCTATCGGACAGTTAGGTAGTTCAACTATAAACATTAGTTCATCTTGACGAAATGTGTGTTATTTTTCTTCATGATTACTTTAAAATCTAATATCTTTTGATAGACTGAACCGATTGCAATAAAACAAAAACTAAATGTTACCTCAAGTTACGCTCAATCGTTGTGTATAAAAGTTATTGACATTGCTTTCGTATATTTTACGTGATACCCGAACATATAAACAGACAAACAGACAAACAGACACACAGACAAACAGACAAAAATTCTAAAAATGCTGGAAATGGGTTCTATTGGTTGTTCTTTAATACCCTGGCTATTCTTTTTGGATTTTCTTTTGATGTACAAAAAATATTTTTCTACAGATTTATTATATGTATAGATAGCTGTGCCCGCGACTTCGTTCGCGTGGGTGTCGGAACTTAACAATGTATTTTTTTGTGTATAGTGCTGTGGGAGGATACCGATACAATTTTTTTTAATTTAATTTAGTGCTTCTTTATTTTACCTGTGGAACCATCTGGAGCGTACACAAAAACGTTATTGGGGTTGTTTACGCGTGAAAGAGCTACGTATAGTTGACCATGGGAAAAGTCCACCCCCGCAACAGATAATGTCTGGCGCTGAGCTTTATTAATCGTCACGGCATAACAGGGACTGACTGGGAATTGCACTGGTTTGAAAGCGAAAGGAAAGTTTTTAGGAATTATAGGTATTCTTGGACTAAAAACAATATCACCGGCGCCGCAACCTGTTAATATTTCAGCTTCGATAATGTTTTGCTGCAGATTTGTGACTTTGAGCCGAGTGCCGTTACAAAGTTTGGGAGGACATAAATGAAAAAACACTATATCTATGGATTTTATATCTGACATAAATGAATAATAATAATAATAATAAATTTCTAAGGAGAATTATTGGTACACCGATTTTTAAAACTATTTTGTGGGTTGGAAATCCGGGTGTGCTGAGAGAATCCAAAAATTCTACCAGGTAGTGCGTGGCGTCATCTTTTTCCATAACTGTATTTATTGAGCTATAATAATAATAATAAAACATTTATTTCAGATTCTAAATTAATCCAGCTATATTCTTTACTATTCCCGGACGCATGAGTCAATATTTTGAAACTAATTGCCGCAGCTTGGTCATTGCGGGGAGTCAAAATAGCTCGCTGACATAGCCAAGAACCAGCTTGATTTCCCATGTTTGTGGTATCTCCGTACACAGAAGAAATTAGCTCCTACTGTGATGTAACGTAAGAGCAGAGATTACCAATCAAAATAACTTATGGTATGTGCCATCGCCGACTTTTTACAAAAAATTGGCAAACTCCTGTGCATTTTCGCAGCCTCTGACTTATCGGGTTCCCTCCTATACTTATAACTAACTCTTGAATAGCCAATAAGGACCTGTTGTGACAAATTTCACGTACCCTGTCAGGAATTTCTCCATCAGTATTTAGTTGTACATGTCTCATAAAATCTTCAGCAAACTTGTCATGGTACTTTTGCCATAACTGGTTAGCACCCGATAACGTACAAAAGGTCAATAAGATGGCAAACAAATGTCGCAAGCGATGTGGACTATCGCTCACGCATGCTGCCGCTAGGGCGTCATCCCAATGCTGACCGCCATCTAATAAATGGCGTGCTCGGCAAGCGGCCTGGTATGTGGGATGTTCAATATCATCAACTTTACGGAGCTCAGCAAAAGACGTAGGTCCTCGCACTACATGGACCAGACTGTGGGATGAACTCACATGTGAGCACGCCACGTGACCTGCCCGCCTTCCTTAAGTCAATTCCAGCTAACTTGAGAGTTGGACTTTGCAAAATAAGTATTTCAGGATTTTAGGAATTTCCACCCCTAAGGGCGTATAATATTCCAAATAATATTTCAAATTCCTCAGAACCATTATAGGTATACCCACACGCAACATACATCCCCTATTATACGCCCTTAGGGGTGGAAATTCTTAAAATCCTGAAATACTTATTTTTATTTTTAACGGAAAGGCCAAATACCAATTTTCATGGTTTTCACTTAAAAAATTACACACTTTTCATACAAACTTACATCCCCTATTTTACGCCCTTGGGGTGGGATTTTCAGAAATTCTTAAATATTTATTTTTATTTTTAGCTGAACTACTAAATATAAGTTTCAATGCCTTTAACTTCAAAAATGACGGATTTTCATACAATCTTTCATTCTCTATTTTACCCCCTTAGGGTTAGTATTTCCAAAAACCCTTCCTTAGTGAATGCATACGTCATAAAAAGTAACTACCGGCAAAATTTCAAGTCTCTAACCCCAGCCGTTCAGGCTGTGCGTTGATATGTCAGTCAGTCAGTTTCCTCTTTTACATAGGTAGGTATATAGATTTGTGCTGAGAAAATTATGAGAGACAGGGTTTATTTACTACATTCAAATACATTCAATCGGACAGGTTCAATAAAATTTGAATCGTCTGTACATTCCCGTTACAAACGAATCGACAGCACAAACTTTCGATCGACTGATATTATAAATTAAAATTAAATTATAACAAATCCAACCTTGTACATAATTCAATTTGCCCGAAGAAAACAGAATATTTTAATAACCAATTTTGGACAACGACATACTTCTAGCCAACCAAGACCTTATTTCGAAACAATTCGGAACATTCAAAACCCTACGTAACTCATGCAATCAGCAAACACGGGCAAATCTTAACACCGCGAGTCAAAAGAAATGCACAACGACATCTATCAAAATAAAAATCAACTATCAACGTAGTTCATTCAGTAAAGAGATGTCATAATATGCACAATGACATCTATCGGACAGTTAGGTAGTTCAACTATAAACATTAGTTCATCTTGACGAAATGTGTGTTATTTTTCTTCATGATTACTTTAAAATCTAATATCTTTTGATAGACTGAACCGATTGCAATAAAACAAAAACTAAATGTTACCTCAAGTTACGCTCAATCGTTGTGTATAAAAGTTATTGACATTGCTTTCGTATATTTTACGTGATACCCGAACATATAAACAGACAAACAGACAAACAGACACACAGACAAACAGACAAAAATTCTAAAAATGCTGGAAATGGGTTCTATTGGTTGTTCTTTAATACCCTGGCTATTCTTTTTGGATTTTCTTTTGATGTACAAAAAATATTTTTCTACAGATTTATTATATGTATAGATTACCTAACAGACGCAATGGTGCACGTGCGGGGCGGGACGAGCTGAACATCGTCACTGACAGTATTTTTCCCTCCCCGTGCATGCCACGTTCCCGTCTCGTCCGTACATCCGCGACTTGCTCTTCGATTACAACTTATAAGAAATGACGTTTACAACTTATATGCCCAAAAACTTACTGCCACGTTCCGCCGGGATATAAACACCTTACGTATGCAGCGACCTTAACTTAGTACAAAGTGTAAATGGATAAACTGTTTTTCTAAATTACTTGATTTCATATTGAGCTTAAATTAAAATTTACATAAAATAAAAATAAAATATATGTTTATGTTTTAATGAACTTTAAACAACCACATTCTTAATACATAGAATACAATGATATTAACATCTAAAAGTTACTAACTACAAAACGAAGTTGCCTACACAAGATAAAATAATAATCAAAAGCTTTTCCATCTTGGGATATTTTGGAGCCATCAGGTGTAATTTGACATTGATTGAGTCTCTTCAATCATTCTTAAAGTTCAGTTAGACTTATAATCTAAAAACTTATTTAGGTTTGTTCTGAAACATAAATTGTGAAATTAGCAATTAGGGTTGGAGCCATATAAATATATTTATTTTCTTATCATTACATTGCTTTCTAATATATGTAGTTCTTATGAAAATGACAGGGTATCTTAATTGTTACAATTTAGTTTTGTCGCGAAATATTGAAGGAACAGAACATTAAGGGACACGTTAATTGATGCGCGTTGTCATTTGTTTTAAGCATTTTCGCAGTTATTACATTACTTAGGACTCTCATTCTATGTATGCCCTGTTCTCTTCAGAGTTATATTAGAGAGATATGTAATGACATTTAAATTAGGTAAGTGATGTAAAAACTAGATATAATTATATTCTAGCGCGGCGTGCAATTAATTTTTTTTAATGAATATTGCGATCTATCTATAGAATAAAGTAACTTTAGCATAATCGTTACTTTAAAGGAAAGCTTTAAAGGAAATTTTTTCTAGCAATTTGATTAATTATAGAGCAGTAATCAAATTGCTGGAAAAATAATAATATGTAAAATGTTATACTTAGCTAATTTTCTAATAGACAAATTTCAAATCGCTCTCCTCTAAAGTAACGATTATGCAGAAGTAACTTCATTACACGGATAGGTTGATTGTATTGAATGCTAAATGGCCTAAGAAAATAAACAACTGCTAGTTACAGAGACAATATAAATGAAAATAAATGCCTGCCATACAGATGACGATTCGTAAATACAAATCATATGTTTTGTTCTAGTAACTGATGTTCCAGAAGTTGTTTAATTTCATCATTGGATTAAATTCCTAATATATTCCACAAAATGAATGTGGGCACTAAATAAAAGTTATCTATTTCTGCCGTTTTGATATTAGTTTAATGAACGTATTGAGAGAATAAAATGACTAGCTTTTGCAAGAAGGAAAAACTTCGTCTGTCATATTTATTATGATATTTGTTGAGTTGCTATCAAAATGATTCTGGAAGTTATTAGGAGCTTTGTAGGAAAAACATGAACCTTCAGATTCTGCTAAAATTATCAAAATTGGCGTTTTCATAAAACATGCATTATTTTGTGGGCAATATACCAATTGTCTATCCGTTTTGATCCACAAATAGAATACCGCGCTGTTTTGTTTGATTGATAACTATTTGATAAATTTGTTTAGTGAATTGAGTGAGTGCGATGATAATTTAGGGTGAGATAATAGCTCATTCTCATAATAACGTAAAATATTTGAATAACTCACATTTTATTACCCACATCACAACTGTACTTATTATTCGAATCAGTAAGTAAATGCAAAAACAACCCCATGCGATAGTGATGAGCTGACAAACCAGCCCACACACCGTGCTGTAATTAAGGCAAAATTATAAATATTACAAACCAAATATGATAGCGTGCTAAAACTGAATGAAACGTGATGGCACGAATACCGTGCAATTGAAATCCTATATGGTCCCAACATCTAACATACTCGAATCCCATAAATGGAGTAAGAGAGGTATCTCAAAGAGCAGCCCAACTGGAGAAAACAGAAAACATTCCTTAATAATAACATTAATAACTATAATGTTGTGTTTCTGCGAGTGAGTAAGGTCGCCAGAGCTTATCGGAATGGGGGGAAGGGTCAGGGTCAACACTTGATTGCTGACTCCTAAACGCACCCGTGACTCCACTGGTGTTGCGAGTATACATGGACGGTGGTGATCACTTACCATCACGTGACACGCTTGCTCACTTGGCCGAAAAAAAAGGTAACGGCGTTGCAAAGTGTGCTCTTCGCCCAATAATCGCTTTATTTAAAGGAATACACCAATTCATACGTGTTTGTATTAGGGAGACCTCTGAAATTTGTAGTGGAAGGAAAATATTGCTGATGGTTAGAAGTTTGTTGTCTGTTGTCTTTGGACGCTAGAATCACATAATTGCGGGATAAATGGTGGGACCTTGTTGTAGTCTTCTAAACTATTACTGGAAACCATTCCCACAACTTCTATCTAGAACTTCAGAGATAATGTTGATATAGGTTTCTATACCCGTTTGTTGATTTTCTTCACATTAAAACATGTACTTTAATAAATAAAATAGACCCTAAAGCTACGCACTAACAGGGTCTAAATTGGAGTACGCGTGTTAATTTAAATGCCCTTCAAGGCACTGTTTCCCAAGCAATAGCTGAAACGTAATTATTGTTTAGTTATACACACCAGCACAATACATGGACAACACTGATGGTCTTACTAAGTGCGTTTCCATACTTCAGTACTATCTTACGTATATGTTTTACTAGTTGAATATAAACTGAGATATAAAACAAATTTTCTTTTGTTTTTAAATAACGCTTCTGTTGAGTGATAATTTTGCTTTTATTACAGCTGCCTCTTCGGTTGGTTTGTCAGCTTGTCACTGCAGACTTATAACTTAATATGGGCACTTCATTTGACGATAATATTCTCCTAATAGGTAGCTATTTAATATATATGCGAATAGACTGAATCGAATCGTTTTAAATATTTTGTTTGTAGATGAAAAAATCTAATAACTCTTTAATTTCATGATTGTTAACATAGATAACGTAAATAATTAATTTTAGTTAGGCTTTCGCTAACCGTTTCAGTCTCTTTAGTAGATCGTCTGGGTAGGTAATATTTTTCTTTTAAATTGATAAATAAATAAATGATATTTGGGTAGGCGAAAATTGAATTTAAGTTAAATGGATAATGAATCTCTAGTGTGTCCGTCAGTTGACGATGGTGTCGTAATGGGGTCTAAAATGGCCCCTGTGCTGCAGTGGTGGTGGCTTTATCCAATGAATTGGGGACGAGGCTATAGTAGTCAACTTACAAATCAAAACTCCTACGACGTTTTGTCGATGTTATTATTGACGTATTTTATTATATGTTCTCTCGAGTCTCATCCAAGAATTTTGTTCACGATTTTTACTGAGCTTGGTACTACGTAGGCTTTTCATATCTACTTAATTTATAAAACAGATGTACAGTTTATATTCCAAGACTAGTCCATCAAAATTTACGGCTATGGTTATTTGCTGAACTTGCGATCAAATAATATTAAATCAATCTTAAGTTGCCGGATGTTTTAATTGTACATCCTATAAGACTCATCAAAATATCGCAGGGTTTAATATGTGGATTTTTATGTTCCCTATATAATTATTGTAACCAAAAGAATAACGAGACAATTTAAAAGCAATAAAACGTGAAACCCAAAGTCATCCTTCCTTATATAATCACTGATATAATCAGTTTTGTATTACGCTACTTACGTTTCCCTCAAACTAATGAAAGCGATAAAACGTAGGACATAAACATATTTCTCGTTGCATCCAATACCGTCCATACAACTTTGCCTGCCTTATCACGATTTGCGGAAGCAATCTCAGTGCTAATCACATTCGATCTAAAAATAATCTTCTGAAGAGATTGAAACGGCAGCCTAATACGAAATAAGTTTAATTTCGCGAGTAACACGTAGCATATACGTAGCATAATGTTAATTCTTCTTTTAAATAATGTTTAACATTGATATATGTGAACTCGGACTATGTTGAAATGACTGTATTGAAGTTACTTTGCCATTAACATAATGGGGTTAAGATAAATTGTTTAAAACTTCTAAATATTTTTATTTTTACTTAACTGTCTTAGCACTAACACAACACCAACCCTTATTAGATAGTTGTACGTGTAATAAAAAATATTTACAAAAAAAAAATATTATATTGTCTGATAACTCCCTATTCACACGTTTTGATATCAGAAAACCAAATTATACATAAATATACTCACGTGAAGCCTTTGTATAGCCTTCAACGATCCACATTACGATCAAGACACAAAACACAATACATAGAAGTCCCAATAACAGGTTGAGAATTTGCCAAAATAAACCACACATGCAACTGTAATACAAAAGTTATTATAAATAACTTGAATTATTAAAATCCAAGATATTTGTTATATAATTTCAAGTTAGCTTTTATCCTTAGCTAACATTTTAAATATTTTTATTAATTGAATTGATTGGACTGGAAAAATTGAAAATTGTGGCAGAAGAAGATGCCAATGTCATAAGTAAAAATAAAAAATGAAGTAAGTAGAAGTATTTGGAGGAAAGTAAAATAATCTGTTGATTAAACAATTGGTTGGAAGACGGAAAGAATATTGAAAGCCAAGATTATGAGCAAAATTATAACGGGAAATATGTATGATCAGTTTGAAGATAGAAGTCAGATATTTCATAATAATCATAATCATAATATGTCATTGTTACGTATAATATAACCGCAGGATATCGGTTATGTTGATTAGGGGCTAAAAACATTATCTCATTCGAGTTTTGACCTCGGATGACTGGAAAATAATACCGCTGAAATTTAAATTCAGAAGCATTTGAAATTATCAATTTAGCTAGCCTAAGCTAGAGAAAGTTCTGTGATTTATATTTTACGTCTAGGGGCCAGTTCGTGAAAAAACGGCGCGTATGAACGAGTTGTATGCTATGCTTAGTTATTGTCGTGATATTTTTTGCGAATCATGATCATTTGTTCCCACCGAAAGCTCATTTGTTCATACGTTTTGTTTTTTATAGACTCGTGTAAACCTTACTGTACGTCTTACGCCCTCCATATAAGTATACTATGGACATAGCCAGTTACTTTACATAACTTTTATTTATACAATTCTGATTTATTTATACAATACTTTGTAGTTTCGGTTTCATTGTTAATTTTATTGGCTGTATTATAATAATCCTAATCGTTAATTAACAATACTAATGCTACAGTACCAATACTTAAGTATCAGCTTATTCACATAAAGTATGAAAACTATAATCATAATGATATTTATTATCTTTAACTTGAGATTATTATTTGTGGATCAAAACGAATTCTACCTAAAATATTGCGTCAATCAATAATATTTTATTTTAAAGCGCCAAATTGATTATAATTGATGATAAAGTTTCAATATTCTCTAGTATTAGCATAATAATAACTCTGATTTTTAGTAGATCTGGGCCTGCAAAATGTATGTGTTTATGATACCACATTAAGGAGAGAGATATTCATACTTAAAAAATAACCTATTCACGATAATTACCTCTCAAATGCATAGACATAAATATTCTTAATTACTCACATATATAGTATATAACATTAATAAGTTGATAAAGCCCATAAAATATTCCAAATGCAACCAATATGCCTGCTGCGATAGCAGCCATCTGAGAAATTAAACCAAAGAAGCAGCTGTAATAAAAGAAAACGTACGTAAATTTGCAGCAAACTATGATCGAGTAGTGTAAGACATTCGGACAGCCCATTGAGCCCAAGAGGTAGCTGGTACAGATAAAGTTAAAACTAATATTTGTTTAGATTTTAGTTAATTGTAAGAATTATCTGATTGTCACTGTACAGTTACTAAGGGAGAATGTTAAAGCAGTGTTCTCGATTGTCATGACTATATTAAGAGGTAGCCAGAAGAATTAAGTAAATATTTGATCTAGTCTACTTCATTAGTAGTTATCTAAAAGATTAGCCACCTGCACTTGAAAAAACGCAAGGATGGTGATAAATTCTTTTTGCAGCTGAAGCTTGGCTGAAATTAGTTTACCTAGCAAAAGAATTTAGCTTATTCCGTAGTGGTTTCTTAAATTTCATAGGTACTTTTACCTTTCTATGTCAAGGACCCATCGGACAAATAACAACTAAGTTTTCTTAATGTGAGCTTATATGAGCTAATCTACTTACATACTTTTCTTTCATTACTTTTGCCTTTAATCTGAAGTTTGTCAGTAAAAGCCCCCATCTTTTTGTATACCAGTTTTTTAGTTTTATGAAATCTTTGTTTAGTATTTTTTCATTCTTTTTTTCAAGAAAATACTGCTAGGAGTACAGGTTGATTGATTTAAGAGTATATGGCACGCTCATAATATCTTTACATCAATTTCGGCCACTGCATTATGGTAGACAACTCCTTGAGATGCTTATGATAGAAGTATGGGATATGACTAATAGGCTCCTGTGACCTAGAGTGTGGTAGTTAATTACTGCCAATCTTTGCTACTTATCATACCCTATTTAACAAAAAGAAAACGTCATAACCTCAGGTTAGCATCATAAATGCTTAATTCTAAGTTATTGAATGGTTTTTACGCTAGCTAGACGAGAGGCACAACGTTACGTGAAGGTTCTAATAACATGGAACCTAAAATGTGGTTTGAATAACGCCAATCATTTCAGAGATATTAAACTGACGTATACTGTCATCTATGTGGTGCATGTAGCAACTAGAGTGGGAATTAATCGGTGAGGAAAGGAACTAAAGGACATTTGTATTAGTTAGCTATAATTGGAAATCTGAAAAAATGAATGGGAAAGCAGTAAGTAATCTATACTGCTCTTAAGCTTTGTGGATTCGTAGACAACTATGCACAGCTAGAAACGATACGACCAGCAAACACTACGTATTTGAGTAATAATAAGGATACTTTATTATTTTTGTAGTTTTTACTTCAGAGCGTATAAATACTGTTCATCTTTGCTAAAGAAGATTGATTAATAATGTTAGTATTAAAAGGTTTGAACATAAGGCGGACTTTCATCAATATTCCTAATTATTAGGCTTGTATTTATATGAACTTGTGGTCTCAAAGATATGGATTGTATTGTTGGGAATGTGCGTACCTGTTATTTTCCAAATATTGTATTATACAGTCCACCAAAGATTCCACCCGCAATAATTAATACAATTACTACGACAAGTATGATAGAACATAACGCATTAAAGCAACTGCAATAAAAGAGATAAATTAACGTAACAACACACTAAAAATATTTCGTTTATAGGTTCTAAGTGGTAGTTAAACTATACATTCACATAATCATACAATTTAAAAAATAAGTCACATTCAAACTGAATCCGAATAATAAAGTGTGAATGTAGAGTAGCCTTAGCAAAACGATATATTTATATTTATCTACACCCATATCGTTATATTCAAATTATGAACCCAAAGCTAGTACTCTATTAACTAACACTATTCACATACCTCTTTAAACAATTAAAACGCTTTTTGTGAAACGATACTACAAAATAACTTTTGTTCTATTATACTGCACCATAGACATGTAAGATTTTTTTAAATATATTATTTTGATTCCACCAAAGAGATAACTAATCAAATTGATGAGCCGCGTTACATTGTCTCTGCTCGCACGCAGTTGTACGCATGCGCAGTAATTGAGCGCCAAAACCTTGTCTGTTTTCTATTGCAGTTTTGTAGTTCTTAATCGTATTCATGCAAATGTCTGATGGTTTTTTTTAACCTTGAGTTTAGATAATGTAGAGTATGCAACTGCATATAATGAGGTATTGAAATACTCGTGTGATACGATTAAAACACACATTCGTATTACAATAAACCTTGTTGTGACAGTGACATAAACTACTATTAAAAACGATGTGTGTGTTTCTGGTACCAATCTCCTTTACAAATGTGTAATGAAACCCCAAAAAAGGACCGTATATGGGTTGCTTCAGATTTCAACATTAAAGAGTACTTTATCACATAAACCAATATAAAATCCTTAAATCACGTACTGTTTTAAATGTTTTTTGTTCTGTTGAGTTGGAAGATAATATTATAGATACTCAACAGTTTTGAAAACAATATTAATATCTTACAGCGCTCTTAGCTGTAATGTTATCATAACTGTCTCCTACATTCATATAAGTATATCAAAATATGCAGCAGAATATAAACCAGGCCCATGTAATAGGCGTACCCATTAATGAGCAGAAAGTTCTTTATAAACTGTATTCACACCTTTTAATCGAGACAACATATAAGCTTCCATATTCCATAACAAATGCCAACGAAACATAATATGTAAAGTGCCATTACAAAACACACTGAGGCTATAGCACCGCAGCTGTAATAAAAAAAATAAGATTGTAGATTAACAGCTCGCTTCCAGTTTTACAGCATGTATTAAAGGTATTATAAGGATTCTTTCTTTTTATGCAAAACGAGTTTGTGCTCGACCATGATCTCACCTGATGGTCAGTGAAGATGTGGTTGGAGGTGGACTGCGCGTACCCATAAGATGCCTGTTCACTCTAACCTTGAATAAACCCATGTTATATGAGTCTGGTAACACGCCGTTTGGGAGGTTGTTCCACAGCTTAGCTTAGTTAGTTGAGCCATTATGGAAATGTCATATTTATGTTTTGGAACTTTGCTTTTGACTTTAAACTATCATATAATGATAGTATTAAATCCTAAAGTTTATACTTAATATGTTTAATAAATTATTACTAAATTTTAATTACGAAGTGAATACATTATTTTTAATACTTTGTAACTGACACAAAAAATATTGTAGTACAGACGCCAGCACATCAAGCTACCCCAATCTGTCAAATTTCCCCAATTGAATGTGAACCTTATGCTTTTGTGATAAAGTTGAAAAACTATAAAAGAATTTTGACAGATTAGTAAAGCTGGATGTGCTGGCGTCTGTACCTACTTGAAATTGAAGCAATTTTTATTTTATTTTATAAAAATGTTTACGAGAAATTAGTCCATGATAACAAAATAATTATGATAGTTTTGGTTTTTTCTAGGCTCTAA
Source organism: Pseudoips prasinana (assembly GCA_951640165.1). Lineage (NCBI taxonomy): Eukaryota > Metazoa > Arthropoda > Insecta > Lepidoptera > Nolidae > Pseudoips > Pseudoips prasinana. The sequence continues at coordinate 21,389,972 of OX621245.1, forward strand.
TATTTTTAGAGGATTGGAAAGGATTGGATATTTTAATTTTACTCAGAAAGTTAAAACAGCAAACGGTGCATTTCCGTTTGCTGTTTTAACTTTCTGAGACAAATTAACCTGAAATTTAAACTAATCCCTAGTTTAGATTTCCGTTTTTGACTTAACTTGCTAATTAAATCTGTACCCACATTGGGTACAAACATTACTTCACTGACGATATAAATAAATTACAAAATGTTGTATGCAGTCATTCTGGTAATTTTTGTATTTACGGTTTTGTTTAAAATATGTCGTGGTAACAAATTTGGGCAAGTCTAAGAATTAGTTATTGTATTATGTGGGTCAACTTAAGAAAAGTGAAGAAAGATAGAAGCATTTATTGCGATACATACAATAAAAGTACTGATTCTACCTTGTAAGAAACTATGATTAGATAAATATCTACGTATCTAAAAGATGGTAATATTCAGTGATATCTTTAATATTTACTTTAAAGCCGTTCATTTTATCATTTTTTTTAAACATATTTTAGTAACACGATAAGTTAAGTCAAAGTAGAAGAGTAGTACTTTTTTTTAATTGTTTGTTTTGCTATTTGACCCCCGACATTCGTCGGAGATATTACACAGCTAAACATATTTGGACACAGGTTTTTTTTGAATAGTAGTACTTAAGTCAGAAGGACACTTCTCGCTACAACTATTAATATGACAAACCATACCGATTACGCAGCTGCAATAAAAGAAAAGTTATGTAAAGTAACTGCTCATATATGCTCCATAGCGAGACAAGGATTTTCAAAATGTCCATTTTCGATCGATTCGGCATTTTAATTACTTCTAAGGATTCTTTTATGTTGATGCCCGTTTACGTTATTGGTTTTCCTGGCTGCTATGTTGGTATCACAGATTAGTACTATCAAATAGAACACCAAACAAGACAAAGTGAAATACCGGAAGAAAAAATAAAGCAATATAATTATGATGGGTCCGGCTGATTGTCTGTCATGACGGCCACTTCAACTTCTTGTCGGTACGGCGTTGGTACGCCCGACGATGGCTATAGCTATTACCAATTTCTTTAGTAAACTGTCGTGCGCACTAAGCGCATGTGAGTTTCCCATGAATGTTTTGAATGGTCGCGGGTTGTCGGGCGTACAAGCATACGTACGTAAAAGCTGAACTCCATACAAAACCCAATGAACTGATCATTGGGTTTTGTATGAAGTTCAGCTTTTGGCTGCTCCTCATCAACGCGTAATGGTCTCTTGACAAGCCCGTGCCATTCCAGTCATGTTGTTCCCAATCCTTCCCACTGAAAGGGCTCGAAGCAATATACATATACAGAGGTATGACTGTCGGCGGCATCATCCATATCGATCCTTTATGATACCAATGAAATCCCATTTTATAGCATGTTACTAAATAGGATCATTATATGATGATTTTTATCGCAAAGCAATCAAGGAGACTGATCCTATAATATAAAGCTCAAAATTATCCCACTACACAAACATACAATACAGTAAGTACTAAGTGCAGAAGGTTCACTTTGCTAAGGCGCTTAGAGCCAATCGGTTATGCGGTTGAAGCGAAGTAGCTAATTCAATGCCCAGTAGATAGATCACCGCAAGAGCCATTTAATTTTTGAATGCCTCCGGGCTTCGGAATAAAGATGTCGGTTCCAGTTGTAAGCATTAAACAGCAGTCATTAAGGCATATCAGAGACACTATCTGGCTAAAAAACTCTCTAACTAAGGTAACTAACTACTGAAATCTAACTAAATTTGATATGACATTTGTTTATATAGGTAAGTCTACACAACAAAGGCGAGAGCTGTCTATAATTTGCTATAACTTAAGCATTTGCTTACGTACTTGCTCATGTGCGTTGTATTTATATAAGCACGAATACATCGGAAAGCTACGCACTAGATCTTTTATTCAAACCAATGTAAGATCACTCTGACTCTCTGTAGCCTTATAGAATTAAAGTGATCGGGTTAAAGTGATCCCCAAGGTGAGCCGCAAGTGAAGTTTAGGGCGTCCTCTACACTTTTTGTGTGGCCTGGTCTAGTTAGGGAAATAATAAGAATGGGAAATCACGTACAGTAAAATTTTAAGGGTGCATATTGGCAGATGAGCTTTTACTAGAACGTAATTTTGCACGTTAAGTTAAAGAATTCTTAAATAAGTGATAATTTATAATATTGATTTGCAGGAATATAATAATAATAAATAATTTTATATTTATTATTTGCATCCAATAAATTATTTATTAATTTATTGGGCGCAGATAAAACAAAACGCAGATGAGATAATGCGACATATGTCAGTTTAAATTACTCCAAGTAATTTAAACAATGCCGTGATTTATCATTTCTGCGAGATCTCTTAAACCAGTTACGTTCTATCATTTTTGTTTTTATAAATTTAGTGTTGTTAAAATCCCGTCACATAATTTTTATCAAAATAGACAGATTGAATGGCCACAAGCATAAATATTTGAAAAGAATAAACACGTTTCGATATCGAATATCTTTTATCTGGATCCATTATTCTCACTATCGATTTGAAAACACCCGACCCTAAACCAAGACTGTCAAAATAATTTGACTGTAAATACATATATGTTAAATAACATTGTATAACATTGGGGCGTCCTGATCCTGAATTACACACACCACAGAGATACAGAGTTATTTAGCTGAGCTTTAGCTTGTACAGGCGCCAGCACATCAAGCTATCCCAATCTGCCAAATTTCTCAAATTGAAAGTGAACCTTATGCTTATGTGGTAAATATGAAAATCAATAAAATAAATTTGACCGATTAGGGTAGCTTGATGTGCTGGCGTCTGTACAATAAAAATAAATGTCTACGTGCTACATGATCTTTTTATACTACTTACAAGATGAAATCGGGGTAAAAGTAAATACATTATATAATATATAATAATACACACACATGGCATAACACAAATATCGTATTATCTTAGTTACAATCTGTATATTAAGCAAATTCAGTATGTTGGTGCAGAACAAACATTAAACTTCTGAATGAATAAGATCAGTACAGACAGTCACAGATAAAATTAAATACAGACTCAGATAAAAGTATCAAAGTATGTAAAAGCATTGCACTGTTTAGTTTTACATCCTGCTATTCATAATTTGACAATCATTGTATTTACTGAATCACTTACATTGGAATCTAGAGTGACATAACAAAAAGCTGTAGGCATTTAAAATATCTTTTGCTAAACACAGTTCCACGTTTTTTTATACCATTGATTGTTGTTATCGCTGTTTAGTATTTATGGTTCAAATTTGTTGTTTAAAAGCGTGATTAGATCACCTCAAACAAGATTATTTTAGAAATAGGTAATAAATACGTTGGATGATAAAATCGTACGTCGCGATATATCTGACGTGCACAAACATATAAATAAAACTCGTAAATAGTTTTATTTATATGTTTGTGCACACCTTTTCAATGTTTTTACAATTAGGTGGATACAAAAACACGACATATATTTTGAATAGTATTAATTACACTTATAAATGACTAATTTGGAACATTGAATATAATTATCTAACGCTATGTAGACTAGGGCTCGCATTCATAAATCAAACTTAACTCGGAGGCGTGCACAGACTTAGGAGCTGATTTGAATGTGATTGGTTTATTATCTCTTCAAGTGTTACAGTTTGATCCAGACTTCATTTTGATTTACATTAACATGCCTAAGATCAGCAAAGTCCAACAACCCTAGATTTATTTGTTAGCTGGTGTGAGCCTCCGCTCGCTTCTATTGTTCGGTGAAGCAGGGAAAGCCTTGAACCTAACTGTTATACTCGTGATCATATTATAAAAACTCGTGCTAATATTATAAATGTGAAAGTTTGTGAGTATGAAGATGAATGCATGGATTTTGAATCTCAAAAATGGGAAATCATAAATTTTATCATGCGTGATAAGTCTCAAACCAGCAACATCTACCATTCCGGGGTAGGCGTTCTGCGTTAAGCTTCGAAACAAACACACTGGCCGAACGCAAAAAAATGAAATGTAATAGTATGGATGTTTGATTCTCTTTCACGCAAGAACTACGGAACGGATTTTAATGAAATTTTGTAGTAAGTAATATAGCTTATATATCGGAATAACACATAGGCCTATAATAATTTATAAAGATTTATGCGGGTGAAACAGTGGGGCACAACTTTTAAACAATAAAATAATCTTTTGATCTCGCCATCAAAACTAGGATTGCGGGAGTTTCGGACGGGATCTCTCCCCACCAGCAATCGTAGGCGTGATGCTGGCGGGTGACTTGAAGACGGGTCTCCTTTTGTGACGCAGTCATGCTCTAGAAGGATGCCGCCGAGCGGGATCGGGAATGAGCCGATTCCACTCGCAGACGGAAGCGGCGCGCGGCGTCGCGGCAACGGGGCGGCGACGGTGGCCTTGGGGAGCCTTTCTCCTTGGGGTTGCGGTGGCAGTATGAGAAGTGTCCTCTACTGTCGTCATGGTAAGACAGCGATCTGTATGTGGCGTAGTCGCTGTACTGGACTGGTAGAAGTCGGCGATAGGAAAGGGCAATCCAGAGCCCAGGGTACGACTCCCGACCATATTGAACATGGCGCAAAAGCTGGGCACCGGAGCAGCAGACCTGCGTTTCTCGGGCTCCTCAAATCTGGCCACGGCAGGTAGTTGGTGCGAGTCCGAGATACCCACCCGCAGACGCTTTTTGGGGGTGGCATGCGTAGGCATTCCTAATGCCTTATCATAAGTAAAGCAAATAAAGGACTGTGGTATTTGATAATAAATTAAACATACAGTAAGGAGGTGTTAGGTTTGTTTCCGTCTTCCTATTTTATTCAAATATACCGTTTAGTTTTTTATAGCTTTATGTGTAAATTTATTTTGGATAGGTCCACTTTATCTATAACGTCGTATTATATAATCCAATAACTATAAACAGGCACATGGACTTTTAACTTTTGATGCATTCTTTATTTAAATAAAACTTCGCTCTTAAGCTCACCTATACATATGTATATAAATGAAAAAATGAGATGCTCAATTATCTAGATACTTGTAAAAACGTTAAGAAAATGAACTAATTTCCACTAGCAACCAATTTGATTGTATATGTTTCGCAATAGATATCTTAAATACTTACAATTAGTTAAATATCAATCCAACGGCGTATAATATTCCTAGAACAATTCCACCAACACATAGTATTAGGCAGATTAATTGACAACAAATCCCAACAACCAAGCAACTGCAACGACATAAATTTAACTTTTTAGAAACATTGTGATTGTTTTGCTTTTATTTGAAGTTAATAGATTGCTCACCCGACTCCATGAGCAATCAAATCATTGTAAATCAGCTCACTGAGAGTGTGGTTGTGCTTTAAGGAAGTTTCTTAAGGGCGGCGGTTAGGGCGAGCTTAACACTTTGGTACCAATGTATGAGACATTGTTGGAAATATTTACCTCAATGATAATAGAAAAAAACCCATATTCAAATTTATTTAATAGGTGCTCTTTAATAGATGAGCTATTCACAGAAAGTAATTTTGCACGATTTGAACGAAACATAAAACTATTCCAATCTACGTTAAACAATTAATGCGACATATTTAAGTTTAAATGTCTACACGTAATTTAAACTATGGCGTGATTCTTTATTACTGCCAGAACTCGTAAAACCTAAGCCTGAGCCTATAACAGTTACGTTCTATTCAGGTTTTTTTTTCGTGTTGTTAGTTTTTAATTCAAACGGAGGCAAGGATCACATCACATAATTCTAACAAAAAAAAAATTTTTTTTTTAATTGAATCGATTATACTCGCTATCGATTTAAAGACACCCCAACAATAAACAGACGACAACCAAAGACTGTTAAAATAATTAACTGTAAATACATACATGTTAAACAACATTGTTTAATATTATGGGGGCCCGATCCGTATAATTCTAGTAGGCCACGGATAGAATGACAAGAAGCTTGTACAATAAAAAAAACTTGTGTGTACTTATGTACACGCGTTAGAAGTTAATATACAACTTGAACATAGTTATCAATTTTCATACCACCTAGAACTAACGTCATGCTGTTAAATTTTTTGGTGTCGGTGTGCGCGCGCATCGTAAAAATTCACTCTCATCATTTTTCTCCATCGCGCCAAAAGAAGTATAACTTCAAAAATATCTACGTGTTACATGATATTTTTATACTATTTACAAGATTAAAATAGGAGTAAAATATAAATCTATTAATAGATATAAAAATGAATGTTTGTCTGTATGTCTTTATGGAATCGTAAACTATGCCTTTCATCATGACGATGTGATCAGCAAAGAGTTGTGCATGAGCCAACGAAGGTTTCTGAGTTGGTACGACTAATCTTCGACAGATGGCGCAACGCGCGCAGGGCACAGCTAGTACATTATATAATAATACTGTAGTTATATTATAATTAAAACTGATATGAGGAGCTAATAAACCGAAAAATTATAACAGGTAACTCACTATTGTGTTAACTAGTTATTTACAATCTGTATATTCAGCACATCCAATCCAGTTTGTTTGTGTGGGGAACAAACATTCATGCTTCTGCATTTATGACATTAGCATAATCACAGATTATAAATCGAATTGTTTAATGGCACACAGGCTATAAAATAGGTAGTTTTGACGCAATTTAGTATTCATTTTAAGTAAAAGCTTTAGCTATTTAGTTTAAGTAAAGGGTAAGGGGCTTTTTAGGGTTCCGTAGACAAATGGCAAAAAACGGAACCTTTATAGATTCGTCTTGTCTGTCTGTCTGTCTGTCCGTCCGTATGTCACAGCCACTTTTTTCTGAAACTATAAGAGCTGTACTGTTGAAACTTGGAAAGTAGATGTATTGGGTGAACTGCAATAAGATTTCCACACAAAAATAGAAAAAGAAAACTATTTTGGGGGTTCCCCATACATAAAACTGAAACTCAATTTTTTTTTCATCGTACTCATACACTTGGGGTATCTATGGATATGTCTTCAGAAATGATATTGAGGATTCTAATATAATTTTTTTCTTAACTGAATAGTTTGCGCGAGAGACACTCTCAAAGTGGTAAAATGAGTGCCCCCCATTCTAAAATAAGAGAATGATAAAACTAAAAAAAATATATGATGTACATTACCATAACAAGGAAAATTGGTTTGAACGAGATCTAGTAAGTAGTTTTTTTAATACCTTTGATTTAATGAACAGAAATACTACTACTCGCAGTTGGCCGGTTTTTTAGTTTACGTCCTGCTATACATAATTTAATTATATAAATCTTTGTAATAACTGAAACACAGTATTTAAAATATCTTTTGCTAAACATTGGCTGTGTGGTGACGGCCTAAGAATATCGCCACCCCTCTCATCCCGTGGGGGGACGTAAAAGTCATCCCGAGGGAACTATATACACCAGAGAACGGGCAGCAGCGTTCTCCTGAGTACCATGTCCATCTTACTGCGATCGCCAACCCGTCTGCCAAGCGAGGCGATTATGGCAAATCCCCTCAAATGAAGGACACAACCAAACCGCGGCCCCCAGTTCCCGGCAGCCCTGCTATTCCCAGCCGTGGTTACGGTAGGGCAGGGGGTGCTAAGAATCCCCGGCAGATTCCACGTTACCCAAAACGATGACCTCTGGCCCTGGCAACGTTTAACACACGTACACTGCGGTCTGACGAGAAGATAACCGAACTGGAGGAAGAACTGAGCAGGTTACATTGGGATATTGTAGGATTATCTGAAGTCCGAAGAGAGGGGGAGGACTCGATAATACTGAAATTATCGGGATTATCTGCTCTATTACCGGGAGGGTGACCAACTATCCCAATGTGGTGTCGGGTTCATAGTCCACAAGTCCCTCGTGAACAACCTAGTGAAAATCGAGAGTGTGTCGACGAGGGTTGCTTACCTTATACTCAGAATCACCCGGCGGTATTCGCTGAAGGTTATACAGGTATACGCACCCACTTCGACATACTCCGATGATGGAGTCGTGGTCATGAATTAGGACATTTCCAGAGCCATATACATACCTCGAACTCTTATTTCATTGTGGTCATGGGGGACTTCAACGCAAAGCTGGGCAAACGAATCGGTGATGAGCTGAAAGTGGGGCAATTTGGAACCGAGGATCGGAACCCCCGAGGCCAGATGTTGGTGGACTTCATGGAGAAGGAGGGTCTCTTTATGATGAATTCCTTTTTCAGGAAGCCGGCACATCGTAATTGGACCTGGGTGAGCCCCGATGGGAAAACTAGAAACGAGATAGATTTCATCCTGTCGACGAGCAGACAAGTATTCAATGATGTCTCTGTGATCAATGCGGTTAAGAGTTCTCGAGTGGCGACCACGAACCGGAAGACGCAGCGTGGGCAGGCCTCCTACACGGTGGACCGACGGACCGGCTATTGTGGAGATCCTTGGGGGAGGCCGTTGTCCAGCAGTGGACGTTTTTCGGCTGATATGATGATGATGATAAAACATTGTTTTAAGTTTTCTTAACACCGTTCGTTGTTCTTAAAACTGTTTTGTTTTTCATCCAAATTAGTTGTTCAGAAGCGTGATTAGATCCCGTCGAACACTATAAATTTAGAAATATGTATAGATTTTATGATAAAATCGTATCTCTATAATTCCGACTTGAGTTTTATTTACAACTAAATACCTAATGTTTATAACATAGGAAATCATAAATTGAATCTTCAAGTGAGTATCGAATCAGCACACTGTACCAATCATTGTAGGCGCTCTGCCGTTAACGTACGGACGACACGTACCGGCAGATCGAATTTATGATTCCCTTTCAAACACCCTTCCGGACGATGTATGTAGATGCAACGTTATCGATTTGTTTCTAACAACCTGATCGACTGATATGTTCACAGTGGTATCTGAGAGATCATATACTACAAGGCGCAAAGCCTTGGATACTAAATTGGATAGTAGACTGCAAATTGATGCATGCATGCAAAGACTGCAATTTGATGCATGCATAAAATTAAATAATATCATATATATAAGTAAAAATTTTTTTTTATGTCTATTTTTTAAGACCTAATACCTATATGATTTATAACTGCATCTATCGAGTAAACTGAAGCTATCTGTAATGTCCTCTTGGTACCAGACTGAAAAGACGGATATACCAGCCAAGTTCAGCCTGATAACGTAGAAATATAAAAACAGTGGGGATACAGTGCTAGTCCGCTTGCTTGGGCTAGCTATACAAAGTGAGGCGGGTCTGTCGACATTGAAACAAATTATTTTTACGCTTACGCTCTACGTTTTTGCGCGAAGATGTGTGTTGGACGTCCGGTTGTGGTTGAAGTAGAGCATTTCATCAATACGAATGCGTCATGGAGGTGTTACGGTGTTTCGGATTGTGTGGCAGGTCAAGAGCTTCTATTAACCATGATTTCTTCAACCCTTGATGTCGGCATCCGAATCGTTTAAGACGTTCCTGGATGCACGCGAAAGCGAACGATTGCGATGTTTTTGATTTTTCAGTTTTAGTTCAGTTGATGAATTCCATAAATATTAATTTTAAAATTTGACATGTTTATAATCTTTTTAAAAACAAGTGTTTTTATTTATTTCTCGTTTAATATGTTCTTTTTATTATTTTGTATTGTCTTTTTGTGTTTGACATTTTATTTATTTTAAGTATATAATTAGCTGTCTTTGTATAAAATTTTTCCTCGAGCTATGTTTGTCCAATGTAGTTGGATAAGTTTATCATGTACCAACAACCACGTACCTATATTTTAGCAAACAACTGTTTCATTCATGCACGATGCCACTGAATAATAAGCTTTCTGTGATATTCCCATCTCTATAGCAGCAGTAGCAGTCTTGTTTTTATATTACTTTTGATGTATGAATAATATTTAAATGATTTATGTTGCACGGGGATTGTAATTCTATATATTCGTAAAAATCTTTAGAAAACTAATTAATTTCGTAATACGTTTAGCAATAGATATCTTAAATACTTACAATTAGTTAACTATCAATCCAACGGCGTAAAATATTCCTAGAATAATCCCACCGATACAGATTGCGCACAGTACTAGGAAGATTAATTGACAACAAAGTCCAACCAAGCAACTGTAACGACATAAATTATTATTTTTTGTTTCTACATTGTATTTATTATCCTTCCTTTGGAAGTTAACATATTTCATCAGACTAGATGACCAATCAAAACATAATAAAAAAGCCCGTTCGAGTCTGGCTGCGCTCAATAAGGATTTCGTTCTTAGAACGAGCCTAACTTTGCACATGTTTGAGACGTTTGTACAGAGAAACATTTGTAGACATACAAATGTTTCTCTAAATAAAAAATAAAAAATCAATTAACATTCTAGAGAAATAAACTGATATTCCGATTCAATAACGTATTTTGTTTATATAGACGTCTCGAAACGGGTGTTCTTCGAAAATGAAAAATCATAAAGTTCAACAGAAAACATGAAAAACAACTTGATTATAGGCACTTATGCGTATCCCGCTTTATAGAAGGCAAAAATAAGAAAGCCTGAAGTATGAAAACGTTAGATAATAATGAATTAATGTCATTGCTGCTAACTGCGCATGCATACAGAGTCATAGCTAAATAATATGTATTCATTGAAATTGGTTCTTAAAAAGGGAATTTTCGCAAAACAATTTTCGGATTTTTACGTATTGGAAAAGTTTTGATCGACAGAGGAACAGGCTATAAGGTTGAACTTGACTGCTAAAAATCTGTACGTGCTACAAGATGTTTAAAACATTACTTAATTTAAAAAGACCTTTTAATGCCACTCTCAATATTTTTCTACATTATCATAATCTAATATTACGAGTATATTTGAAAAACCAATTTCAATAAATGTCTACTAATTATAGTTATACAAGAGTTTTAGGTTATTAGTGTCCATCTCTATAAATTGTTTCTGCATTATAATTGAAACAACGTCGACCGCAGTTTCGGTCGCCCAAAACATCTATAAAAATGTTGATATTTCTAGCCCTGGGAGCTGTAATCTAATTACGTAAAACTCTGTACAATGGTGAGGCTCAGTTTATTGGCGGACCTGGCTACAACGTTTTAACCGAAATAATAAAGAAAATTATGACCAACGTAAAACTGAGAATAGAATCCTCCGTCAGTTCACATTGTATTGTTTACATACTATTTATTTACAGACTCGTTGTGAACTTGTTCTAGTTGTTATTAACTACGTCGTTATATACAACGTATAATATGAACAGCGTGTTATATTTAAACTGCTCAATTCACCCATGATCTTGAGCAACTTATTCACTAGCAGTTTGAAAGAAAATGATTTCTCATGCAAACATATTGATCAGCTGATGTATTTCTCTTTTTACTTCTGCACTAGGGAATCTAATCCCTGTGTCGGGGGGGGGGGGGGGGGGGGTACTTTCACAAACATATAAAAAACGGACACAAATTACATCCAGACTCAGAACAACTATTTATGGGTCACGCAAATAGTTGTCCGGCGCAGGACTCGAACCCGCGACACGAAGTGGCGAGGCGACTATTTTAGCCGCTGCGCCACACGTGCAGTCAATTATGTTTTGTCAATCGTTGCATTTTGTATGATGAACTAAACTTTTTTTGTTAATTAATTTGTCAAATCAGGTTGTTATCTGATCGAATAGCCGCCTTAACACTTCATTTAAGCATTACGCATCCATTTACGATTAGGTACAACTGGAATGACAAATACAATGCATGTAATACGTATCCTAATCTCTAAAATATTTGCTCTTTCATCAGGAAGTTGCTTTTTATTTTTTTATCGGCTAATTACGAATTTGAACTAGAAACTGTCCTTATCAGTTTCCACTCGTATGGACTATTTAAATATTATTAAAATTAACCACTTGGGTTTCTAGCTACAAATTGAAACAGAGATCAATAAATGGAATATTGATAGTACGTAGAGGCCTTACTGTTATAGCGTATATATACGGTGTTACGTAAATATTGGAAGTAACGTAAAGAGCGGTATCTAGATAATTTTCTGAATTATAAATAATTTCTAGCAATTTCTAGATTGGAGTTCTTATATTGGAAGTTAATCATTTGTGCAAATATTTGTGTGATGAGCACGAATATTTGTTTCTGAGTCATGGATGTTTTCTACGTATATAAGTATTTATCTATCTTTATAAGTACCTATATGTGTATATAGTCGCCTGGTACCCATAGTTAAAGCTTTGCTTAGTTTGGGGCTAGGATGATCTGTGTGGCATTGTCCCTAGATATTATTATATTATTAATATTTGTTTGTGTATTTTGTATGTTGATATGTTTACACTTTGTTCAGTATCACAGGCAAATTAAGTTCCATGAGTTACATCCACTATTTACACTAACTTTAAGCATTTTCAGATCCGCATTGGAAAATTATTAAAATAATTATTAGTCTTAGCTTTAGGTACCTACTTAACCGTTATACCTATCCTTATCAGTATTTTTGTAAGAATTATTATTTGGTATAAAACCCGAATAGGTATATCTTTTCCTTCCCGGAAGTTGAAATTAGTTTGCTTTGTTTATCGACATTAACTTGGTTAATATAGATTACTGTTACTTAGGTATTACTTACTATTATTTATTGAAAGTATTCTCCGATATAGCTCAGTTATTTATTCATAACGGAAGTCATTCCATTATATACTTATAAGAAACATTCATTTCAGATTGCGATATTGATGCATCAGTGATAATTCAAATAAGTAAATTTAAAAATACATATCTCATTCTACATATTGCAGATCTTCAAAGAAAACTCCAATACGAGTTTAAATATAAAGCACTAGCGAGGCCCCGCGGTTTCACCCGCATTAAAGTAGTTTTGGCGTAAAAGAGTAACTAACATACATCCATCTATACTCACAAACTTTCGCATTTATAATATTAGTTAGCGGTTTTGGCAGTGCACGCAAGAATAGTTCGCAGATGGTGGATTTTTCCTACTTACTTGACACTTATCATCATATTTTAGACAATTCACATAATATCTTTATAAATTGTAGCCTATGTGTTATTCTGATGAATAAACTGTATCATTGTAAAGTGTAATTAAAATCCATTCAGTAGTTTTTACGTGAAAGAGTAACAATCATCCATCAGTCTATAGTTACAAAATTTGAAATTTATTATATTAGTAGGATTCGTACGTGCTGGTAGACTCCTTGCTTATGAGATCCCTCAGTAGCTGAGATTCTATTCTGTATATAATATCTATGAAGTCTATTTATTTCAGAATGCCACTGTTACATCAGAAGACATACTATTTACCCACCAGATGTTTATTTAATAATATCTTGGTAAGGAATCCCAAAAAATATTGAACTTTTTGAGGCTCTTTACTAAAATAGTAAAAGAAACAAGTGATTTAACCTCCGAGCATGATACCTGTGGGTGTAACTCATTTTGTCCATCCATCCATCTGTAATAGCTATATAACTCAGATTCTTTTAATGATTGAATATTTAGAATAGTTTTATGGAAAATATGAAAATAATATTTCTTTGCTTTCAAAAACGGATGTTTTTATTTTTCATTCTGCAAGAGAATTCTGTTCTCAAATAAGTATAATGAAAAATTGTTTTTTTGGGCCGCATACCTTCCCATTATCCTCGTAAATAGAAGTTATAGACGCAAAATCATTAGAATTAATACAATTATTAGGTTTTTTATAACAATACCACGTGCCAGATCCGTCAAATTATGAAAGAAACAAAATTAATAATGATAAAAGAATATAAGAAAAACATCAAGTGAATTAATTACTTCTAGAAATAGTCTACTGGGCTAAAAGTTCTCCGCAACTTCGGGAGGTAAAGGGCCCAGAAGGCTGGCCGCATTGCCACGCTATATGGCAATGCTGATTCTTTGACCCAAGAAAGGCCAGCTCTCTGGAAGGAAGAGCGATCAAATGTACTAAAAAGACAATTTTATGGAGGTACCTTACCACATGTTATTTTTCTTCTGGCCACAGTCTGGCAAATTCATGTCAAACTGTAAATTAATAATAATAATATTGGTTAGTATAACTTTGAATGTAATTCCTTATCTTTACTGTACTCCATTTTTCAACAAGTTGCTGTAAATGGGGAGCCATAAAAGTCAGAATTCCTTAGATATTCAATCCAAGTACTGGCAGGCAGATAAAGGGAGCTCTGTTACCAAGTTGGAAAACAGGAACATGGCCCCCTAGCGGTCACCGTATTATATTATACTTATTACTGCATCACGTTGTCGACTGTTCATCGCCTCCCCTAAGAGCTCTAGTGACGTTACGTACAACAAGGACCGCAAATACACTATAATGCTGCAAATCTTCAGGTGTATTCCGTGAGATGGAGGTATTTTCCCAATCGAGCCGCTCATAGAGCTGAAAAATATGCTCTATCTCACTTAAATGTTGCTACCGTTTAGCACCACCTCACGGAGCTACGTCTCAGTCACTAGAGCTAAAACCTACTCATGCATTAGTATTATAGTTGGCTAGTCTGAGTTGAAATTGGCTTCGGTAGACGAAATTCGAAAATAAAAATATTCAAAATTGCAGATTTTTGTCCGTGTGATATTCACAATTATATTCTGATACTTTTGTATTGAAATTTACACGGGTAATTCAACTCAGTCTAGCCATATATGAGCACGTCATGTGTGCGCAAATATAACATGTGGGTTCTCTTACCCCCCTCCAATAATTAGATGGGGCAGGCAGCTAACTGTCACGGCTGAAGGTGTCCATGTTTTTAAAAAAAATGTCACATCAAACCGACATCCAGAGACAAGATTTTCTTTTAAGAAAAAATATATATAACCCTAAGAACATGTTTTAGCCCAACATGGGACCTGAAGCAAGACAATATTTGCGAAAAGGAGGCAATATGAATGATAGAATATATGCTTATATTATCCTCTTTCTTATATATTCGGGAAAATTTTCAGAAAATATTACTTTTGCATTGAATAAAATCTAAGAAATGTTTTCTTTACTTTTGTTTCAGGTAATCGTGCAGATGTCTCACGTTTTTCAGAAAAAATATTAAATACAAGATGCCATGCTATACTAAATCATTCACGCTATTGAGAAACAATCTTTATCTATTTATATAAAAATCAATTTCTGTTCGTCTATATATATAAATTAATTGCTGTTCGTTAGTCTCGCTAAAACTCGAGAACAGCTGAACGGATACATCTTATCTTAGTCTTGAAATGTCCGTGGAGGTCTAGGAAAGGTTTAAAAGGTGAGAAAAATTCGAATAATTGCCAGGTAATCCCTAAAAACAGCCCTTTTCTTTTTACCATACAATTGTTTTCTAAAATAATATTTTAGGTCTTTTCTTTATCTATTGAGGCAGTATGAAGTCTGCCGGGTCAGCTAGTAATAAATAAAGATAATAACGTCCTCCTGGTCGATTTTGGCAACGGCGGAAAATCGCAACGGTGACTAGCCATCTGCACGGGACACATTATAGCGCACAAGCGTACACAAGGGCACAAACAAACACAAGGGCATTTTCTATTCCATCACTCTCATGTGACGAATTGCGACAAAACCGGAAAGAGGCCAGGTACAGGACTGACTGCTTTAGGTGCCATATACCGCCAACTCCCAGACTTCGGGCTGACATTGAGAAATTTTCTTTCCCAAAATCACTATTAGTCTGACCCGGGTATTGAATCCGGGACCTCATAATCTGTGGTTAAATATGCTACCGCTAGACAAACGAGGCAGTCAAAAACATAATACGTTGCAACCAACCTATTGTTACGGAAAGTACATTGGATATGTAATGCGGGCTGTACACACTCGCCGAGATGCTCTCGTCAAGAGTCACGGCCGAGAAGGCTCTCGACGAGTGCGTATCTGTACACACTCGTTCTTTTAGTTGTACCAAGCTCTCCCGAGATAATGGACGTAGAAATTGCTGCTGGCTGCTGATAGTCTTTGTGTGGTGAGCTATTACAATTTTTTTACACATTTACCATAAATTAAAAAATTCTCAAGTCTTGGCAAAGAAGAAGACGGTAACCACCATGCATCGTAATAGAAACAGGTCTTCACTATAACATGGCCAGGGGGGCTACTTCCATGAGTACATGTAACGTCATAAATGGTCCGGAATCGATTTTCAACGTCGAAGCCGATTTAACGATTTTTAACCTTTATTTAATTGAACGTCGATCACTATCCCGATGTTCATCGACTTAGCCGGTAGCCCCCCCAGATGGTAACTGCTTAAAACGAGTGTGTACATGTTCGCCCTCGTTTTCCGCACGAGAATTAACGCGACCCATTGACTCTGGCACAAAAAGACGGACGGAGACGAGATAAAGCGAGACGTGACGAGATCATCAAGGGTGTCTCGGCGAGTGTGTACAGCCATAACGGGAGTGGCGAGATTCTACATTATTAAAAAAAAAACGTATACCTACAGTTAGCCTAACGAAGGGTTTCACTGCTTTACAGGGCTGTTGATTCATTACAATTTGCTATTGCTGTTCGAAATATCTATATGTGTAATGTATAGCGAGGTCTATATTAGGAAATGTTGTTGGTCGTTATGAACACTTAGATTAAATCACTTCTTAATAGAGAAGTTTATAATGGGCCGCAGACTAGCAAGAGTAGATCTAGTTCTATTCGTGATAGCAGTAAATCACGTCACTCTTTGCAACGGAATCCTTTGATTTTTCAATATAGGTATTATTAAATCAAAAACTAAGCTACAGATACTATTTAAATTAGTTTTATTTATAGCTAATTGGTTGTACATGATATCTAGGAATAAAATTTTAAACTTACATAAACCACCTGATAAGAGAAAAAAATATCCCTCGTCAATAGGAGATATTGTAATGAAATGAAAACGAAATATCGTTTGCTGACACTTTTCCAAAGAAACGGTTATGAATTAATATATTTTATTATGAAATTCTTTACAACTTTGACGTGTAACAAGAAGATGGAAATAATGGACAGAGACAATTTGGTTAGTACTTTTTATTGAGTCATAGACTGACATATAGAAGTACTCAAATTGATAAAAGATATAAAAACTTTTCCATAGCCAGATATATTTATAGGTATGTTATAAATATATCTAACGATAACATAATACTTATTAGATTACCATTGTTGTTTAAAACTTCGATATTACGGATATTAATAATGGCCAGTACATACGGCTATCTTAAAATTTATACCAATGTTATTTTATTGTATACTTCATTACTAATGCTAAATGAGGTAATTATTATCCTACCCTTAGCCATGTGTTGAATAAAGTCGTAATAGATTTTACCGGTCAATAACATTGACGTGACATATCTACAACGAGTTTGAATGTAATAATTCACACACGGTCATCTGATCCCTAACTAAGCAGAGCTTGTAATTATATGGAAACCAGATAACTGATAATTTAGATATGCTACTTTTCTTTCGTAAATACGTACTTATATAGATAACTACACCCAAACTCAAGACAAACAGACGAGTTCATGAACCCACGATCTGCGGCGTGAAAGACAAGCATTTACCAACCACGCCAACCAACCCATCAATATATCCATTTGGTGATAAAAAATACATAGCTAAGACAAGATAAGAAATCTCGTAGCATGAAAAAGGGCGTATTTTAGCTGTTGGTTATATGTAAGTACCTAATACTATTACGTAGTAAATCGTTGTCATAGTGAGTCATTTTATATACAGACGCCAGCACATCAAGCTACCCCAATCTGTCAAATTTCCCCAATTGAAAGTGAACCTTATACTTTTGTGATAAAGTTGAAAATCTATAGCTGGCGTCTGTACATCCGTGTTCTCTTCTCATTTTCCGCTACGTTTCATCACGCAACATTTAAGTTTTCTACATCAATGGTTCAACTTTAAGTAGGTAATGTTAAATAATTAACTAACTTAATAATATTTACAATCATTAATTGTTATACTTATGTATGTAAGTAAATCTTTACCAGTTTTATCCTGCAGTACAAAATATATACATATGAAAATATAGTTTTCTATGATAAAGACCTGCCTACAAAATACATGGTATTTGTGTGCGCATCTTCATAATATTCCTTTTCATAAACGGGTGTAAAAATTTGATGCTGGCATTTTTGGTGTCAAAGGTTTGGTAATTTTGTCATTGAGGACTGCTCCATTGTGCTCTGGAACAAGTAATAAATAGGTGTTTTTATATCATATCTATGTCATGTTACGCGAAATATTTTTATTGTCTTGTTAATATTGTGGATGAAAATAATATATATTAGTTTGACTAAAACTTTGTTGATAAATAACAGTATAGATTCAAAAAAATATCTATCGCCATTTATCACTGAAGCAGTGCTTTATTATATTCTATTATTGACAGGTACACACTTTTACACAAAACTTTGGTCTTTTTAGGGTTCCGTAGCCAAATGGAAAAAAAACGGAACCCTCATAGATTCGTCATGTCTGTCTGTCTGTCTGTCCGTCCGTATGCCACAGCCACTTGAAGCCACTCAAAAAAATAGTTGAGTTTCAGTTCAAGTTTCAACAGTACAGCTCTTATAGTTTCGGAAAAAAGTGGCTGTGACATACGGACGGACAGACCGACAGACAAACATGACGAATCTATAAGGGTTCCTTTTTTGCCATTTGGCTACGGAACCGTAAAAATCGTACATATATTGGTGCAAAAGAATACTTACAATTAAAAACAAGGCCCACTCCCCATAATATGAGGAGGATCACGGCGACGATGAACAAGAGGGAGATAATCGCACTGATGATCTTGTATAATAGACTGCACACACAACTGTAGACAATAAAAAAAATCTTGGTTAGACTACTGCCTCATATATGTGACATACAAATTACATACGTATCATAATCATCCACCTAGGTAGCTAGAGAAAGCCGCAGGCTAGCTAGGGTAGGTTCCTCAGCGGCGAGGATCGCTTTGGCCCATTAACGCGTGATCGGTGATCCCGTGCATGTGATCACACCCTCATTTAGAATTTCGTCTTCCATTGTTTAATTTTAATATAGTAGAACTAAATTTCAAAATAATAGATTAGTAAATTGTTATTTATTTAAGGATTTCAGAAAATATATGCGATAAAACAAACCGCACGGACTGACAAATTATTATTTTTTTGTAACTTTTACTATCCACTATGTTTATGTACTGCATTGTGACCTTGACGAGTAAAAGTGTATGTTAATACCCAAGTGCTGAATAAAAAATTTCATTTCATCATTATCATATAAGCCGAAAGACGTCCACTACCGGACAAAGGCATCCCCCAAGGATCTCCACAATGGCCTGTCTTGTACTGCCCGCATCCAGCGGCTTCCCGTGACCCTTGCAAGATCATCGGTCAATCTTATAGGGGGCCTGCACACGCTGTGTCTTTCGGTTCATTCATGGTCACCACTCGAGAAACTTTCCGTCCCAGCGTCCGTCAGTTCTACGAGTTATAATTAAACTTAAACATAATTTCTTTGACAATAACTTAATACAAGCTGGCTAAATATTATTGCTATTATAAAATAAATTTTCTAAATAATAATAATAATAATTGTTAATCCCGGTAAGTGCAAATATTTGCGTGATGAGTACGAATATTTGTTTCTGAGTCATGGATGTTTTCTATGTATATAAGTATTTATGTATCTATATAAGTATGTATATCGTCGCCTGGTACCCATAGTACAAGCTTTGCTTAGTTTGGGGCTAGGATGATCTGTGTGACGTTGTCCCGAGATATTATAATTTATTATAATATCTTTTTACATTATCCCGAGATACATTGTCCCGAGATATTATCTATACATATAATAAAGTCGTAGGAAAGTCAAAACTGTACATTGAATATTTTTTAAAAAGGATACTTGGGGCGTGATCTACTATCGATATCGAAGCCAAAAATATAGTTTTTAGAATTTTTGTCTGTGTGTCTGTTTGTCTGTATGTATGTCCGGGCTAACCTCAAAAAGTACTGCATGGATTTACTTCAAATTTTGCATGAATATTACTTAGAGGTCGGGTCAACATATAGGCTACATATTATCACGCTATCACTTACGGGGGAGGAGCTATGATAATTTATAAAATTTAACGCGGGTAAAACCGCGGGGCACGGCTAGTAATTTATTATAATATCTCGGGACAATGTCACACAGATCATCCTAGCCCCAAACTAAGCAAAGCTTGTACTATGGGTACCAGGCGACGATATACATACTTATATACATAGAAAACATCCATGACTCAGAAACAAATATTCGTACTCATCACACAAATATTTGCATTTACCGGGATTTGAACCCAGGACCACCAGCTTCGTAGGCAGGAGCACTACCAACTAGGCTACGGTGACCGTCCGATGTTTTCATACAATCCGTGTACCTAAATATCTATGTAACTAGAAATAATTATGTATACCTACTCAATTATATTTTTTTTTATGTATACGTGTATGAACATGTTTGTAACATGTTCTGACTGTTTACAAGCGCTTTTTAAGGTCTACGTGAAAAAAAAAACCTTTTTATTTATTTATTTCTGTGCCATTCGTTGTAATTTCACATACTTAGGTATAGACATAGTAATAAAAGGCAAATAAAAAAAACCTTCTCTCTTAGAAATATTTTAAATTGCTAGCATCAGTAGTTACTGAAATAAACCATTGTAATAAACGCAGGTGAACTGCTTGCACCATTTGGATTCTATACCGTGGCCCTTAAGAATCACAGTTAATTTTTTGCACAGTAGTAGGTACTGTGCAAAAAATTAACTGTGATTCTTAAGGGCCACGGTACTTTAATCAAGAAAAGGAACTCATCATAAAATTTCACTGTAGGCATTGTTTTAGCCATTTTTACAATTTTGATTGCATTATAACTGACGGACACATTTTGACTTCCAGACTCAGAACAACTACTTACATATATTTATGGGTTACACAAATAGCTGTCCTGCGCGGGAGTCGAACCCAAGATACGAAGAATTGTTATGTATATTTAACTAGAATATTTTGAAAATGTTCTGACTATTTGAAAGTTCTTTTTTAAAGTCTACGTGAGTTTTAACATTTTTTATTTATTTAAATCTTGATTTTTCTGGTTATTTCTGTTGCTGAAATTATTTAATTTATGTATTATTTATAACGTTTTGTTATTTTTTCTTTCTTTGTCCTATGTACTAAGTATTATTTGGCCACTTCATTAATGATCATACACTTCTCATATCACTGTTCAGGTTAAAATGATTAATCTTCTTATCCAGTCGGTTTAACTATTCGCAGATAAACTGGGTAACTTTCTATCTTATCATTGGTGTCAAGTATACAGATACACATGAATGAGGCTGCCAAATGCCGTTATATTTAGGCAATCATTAATTTGTAGATCAATATAATAATATTTGTTACTAGCTGCGCCTCGCGGTTTTACCCGCATTAAACTTTATAAATTATGGCCTATGTGTTTATCCAGGGTATCAGCTAACTCCATACCAAAATTTATTAAAATCGCTCCAGCCGTTTGGACGTGAAGAAGTAACAAGCATACACAGTCACACACTCACAAACTTTCGCATTTATAATATTAGTAGGATAGTCTGTCCAAGCTTCTAAGCCATATACAACATGTAAATTAATTAACGCACATCCTACTTTGTTCACTATCATTTACTGAATCGATTTATAGAAAGTTTAATTCAGGTAATTTTTATTCCAATATAATTAAAACTACGGAAATTATTGTCATATTAACCCTATACAGTCAAAACAAATTGAAATGGACAGTAAGTCAAAGTAATAAGACTTTTAAAATCGCAGTTTTATTTGTATTCATACAAATTCCATCATTCAATAAAAAATAAGTAAAATAAACTTTATTCCAAGAAACTAATTTAGTAAATAACAATGCATATACATGTTAAATTTAAAATTCAGTGTATGTATTATATTCTAATTGGGGTGTTTGAGGGTGTGCGTTAATTACCGTTACATGTTGTATATACGAACCCGAGACATATCAGAATGGCTAAAATAGAAATAGGTAGTAACAAAATGTTCTAAACTTAAATGGCTAATGGTCCAAAATTAAAGAATGTTTAAAACAACTGACAGAAAGTCTTATTTGAAATACCACGGAATTGAAAAAATATTATGTTATTTATATTTTAGTGGCCGCAAAATCCCAACGAAAAGATTTTGACATTTAAACCAAGCACCTCGCCATTTCGTGTCTCGGGTTCGATTCCCGCAAAAAATTCCCCGAACTATTTGTGCTACCCATAAATAGGTGTTCTGGATGTACTTTGTGTCCGTCAATTATAAGTTTGGAACGTACCCGCGGGGATTACTTTCCCTAAAAATTAAAAAAGTAAATATAACTGAATATTGGAACGAAGTTCCTTATCGCGCGTTGTGAAAGGGGGCTAGACGGAAAAAATTCTTACGAAAAGTTGTCACGACACTTTTTGCAGCTGTGCGGCGTGCGCATGTTTCTCTGTCTGTCTCTCTCTCTCTCTTATAGAAAGCAAGCCAGATATTTTCATTTCTATTTCGCATTGAACAGTGTGGTGTCACGACGATTATTTTTGTTGAGTGTATACAGGTTTTTTGTACATAATAAATAATAAGAAATAACTTCGTTCCATCCGGGTGTCCCTTGACACCTCTCAAGTTTTTATTCTAAATGATTTAATGTACTTTTAACATTATAAACATAAAATTATTTCAAATTGATCTGAAACTGTTCTTCTTACTTCAACTTATTTATGACTTTTAACATTTAGAACTTACACAATTTCCACTTTGAGTACGTATTATAAGTAGTTCTCACGTACGATTGCAAAAATGGTGAATCTGACTGAAATCTGGTGTTATACTACGACGTAAACAATTATTGAGTTTTTGTTTGAGTTGCACTACGTAAGTACTCTTTATTCTGTGGTTGCACGTTAGACCAATGTAGACATCTCTCTTAGACAGACTCTTAGGAAGACCTACAGCTTTCCGTGACATATTAGCTTTTATATTTGTTACTAGCTGCGCCCCGCGGTTTTACCCGCATTAAATTATTTCACAATGTATATGTTCATGTTTAAATTAACTTGCTACTTACAAGCAAGGACCTGTAATTGGTTTTATGACGCTTAGTAACTCCATTTATATTTGTATTTCAAGCTGTTGGTCTTCCTATTAAATAAATAAATAAATAATAGGTATCCACGCATAAATCATTTTATTTGTGGTATATTAAAATTTAAAAAAGAGATAATATAAAAATTACTGTACTTAAGGATAATTAATTAAAGTGATAGATAATGTAGTAGAATTGATAGTGTTATCAGGAACATTAAACAATAAATAGCAACACCGTATGTTTATGTACGATACACAATCGACTCGTAAATCTCATTATTACTCATGCGGAATGGATTTATTTGAAGTAGAGAGTTACTTCAAATACAATGCAATTTTTCCCTAGAATAACTATAATAAAGTACCTAAATGGTTACGAAATCGTTAGATCTTAAAGAGTTATTTAAATAGGTTTAAACAAGGTTAATAGTGAAGTTTAGAAATGAACAAATGTTTTTGGGCGATATAGTTGCTTCTTTATAATTTGTTTGTTTACAAATTGTTCTCACAACAATAATTAATATTCAAACAATGTGTAAAATATATAATGCGAGTTATTTAAATTTTAATTGCTTTAAACTAGGTTAATAGCGAAGTTTAGAAATGAACAAATGTTTATGGACGATATAACAAATGAGATAGGTATAAAGTTGCTTATTTACAATTGTGAAATCAATTATTAAAAAAATATATATATTATTCTCGAGAAAATACCACCTAGTAAACTTTACTGAGACAACGAGCGTTTACGTAAAAGTAAGTGCAGCTTCAGTAAACAAATCCAAAAAACGATTTATGTAATACGGATTATTACGGATGTGGATCTATAATCAATCAGCTCGTCGCCACGTCGTCGTCTCGGCAAAGTTTACCCAGTGGTATTTTTTGGGTGAAATGATTTTGTATTTTGATTTTTTATCATGGATGTCGTGAGATATTTTAATTTATAGCTTTTATGACTAACATATATTTTTGTTATTTTGACAGATTTTTTATTTCGGTTAGTAGTTAGAATTGACGTGCTTATGCAAAATAGATGTTACATTATATGTTAAGCGATTATTACTAGTAAACGGGTTTTGAAAATTATTTTAAAGCTCGATAGGGATTTTATAATTAAGAAGTAGAATAAATAATAAACGTTCGTATAGATAATCTTATTTTTTTGAAGTCGATAAATATATGTGTCTACATGAATGTGGATATTAGAAGTGTGGGATATAAGAAGGTCTACTCAGAAAAAGTCTGTTGACAATTTAGATATTAAAAATATGTTAATGAAACCACGTTACATTTTATTATTTCTATGATAAAAACGCGGTTTCTATAGGTACGTTTTCTTTTTATTGAATATAATGTATATAAGCAATGTTATAAATCTGGAACATGTGTTGGGTGAAGGTCGTGTTAATAAACATCATTATCGTAGAGTTTTAATAGTTTGCCTTGGCTTGTGTTCAGTCGTCTTTTTATAAAACATTGTAACATAACTTTTATACAGATCTGTAATTAAACCACAAATTGGAAGATTCTATTGAAATTTTTTGCTGGAACTTTACTAAAAAAAAATATTTTTATTCTCTTTTAAATATCTTGATCACTTCTCTTGACTTCTTGTTAAGAGATAAGAAGAGAAGTGAAACGTGGTTTAATTTTTTTATTCATTTTGGCACGTTAAGCTGCCGGTCTCTGTTGTAGACTTTATACAGCAGTTGATAGGTCTTGTCAGTGGCCTGCTGGTCCGCTTGATTAATAGGTAACCACTGCCCATACGATAAAGTACATAAAACGGCATATAATAAAAAGAAGAACACTTTATTGCTTAAGAAATACGAGAATAAACAATACAATATGCATAGAACAACATTTATCAATTGGCGGCCTTATCACTAAATGCGATCTCTTCCAGGCAACCTATTTGCGTTGGATGGGCCAGAATTTATTATCTATCAGTGGTATGACTACTTCCAAGACAAGGAAGGATTTAGTTAGAAAATGAGTCTTTAGTTCTACACGACATTGACATTTATTGAGGTTTCTTAACAAAGAACGACTGCAGAATATTTACTGGAAAGTCGAGGTCGCCTCTGGGAAAGAATAAATTTAATACTTGAGGTAGCGTCAGCAAAACAAAGACAAAAATATTAAGAGTAGGTGAGTGCATCAGCAGAGTATCCTTTGTCTCACTTCAGTTTAGTGATCACCATCGCCCTCCCTGGGAAGCTACCGCCTCTAAAAATGACTTAATCAATCGTTAAATCGGCTTCCATAAACACATGTGACGTCATAAATGGTCCGGAATCGATTTACAACGTCGTAGCCGATTTAACGATTGATTAATTCAATTTTAACCTTTATTTATTTGAACGCTGATGACTATCGCGATATTCGGTGACTTAGCCGGTAGCTCCCCTGTCCTTTACATGGTATTTGTATCGATGATATGTTGCCTCTGATCGTCAATCGGACGAGTGGTCTGCGTCTAAGAGTATTAAGGGGCCTTTTACAGTCCACTAGCGCCGCCAATCGAAAAAATGTCATAACTCGTAAATAGAATCAAAAATACGAAATGTGGTCTATTATTACTGTAGAAAAGGCAATAACGTAATTTTATAACACATTGTCAACACTTGAAATATAGCTGTTTAGCTAAACCGTGCATTTGTAACAAAAACGGCCGTTTATGTTTTGAATGCACGATTTAGCTAAACAGCTATATTTCAAGTGTTGATAAGGTGTTATACAATTACGTTATTGCCTTTTCCACAGTAATAATAGAACATATTTTGTATTTCTGATTCTATTTACGAGTTATGACATTTTTTCGATTGGCGGCGCTAGTGGACTGTAATAGGCCTCTTAACGTTGAGCGACAGTTGCAACAAAACCGGGTCTCTCATGTTTGAATATTAACTGGAGTACTAGTATCAGAAAATAACCGAACAATAGTATTTTTTTTTTCACTTTTAAATATTTTATTTTGTTTACATATTTTAACTCTTTTGTAAGTAAAGTATGTATTTACAAAAGAAAAGTAGTATCTGGTTTTAGTTATCTGGTTTCCATAGTATAAGCTCTGCTAAGTATGAGATATGATGGCCGTGTGTTAACATATTGGCCCCCTCCAATATGATTTTTTGTAGGATCTCTAGTGAATACACCGGGGTTTGTTCCGGGTATATGTAATCGCCTAGTATAACCACACAAATAAGATAGCGTTAATACGTTTTTGTATGAAATGCAGCGATAAATTAGCTTTTATTATAATCTTTTATGTATAATCGATTAGCTGGTTCTAAGAATAAAGTATAATTTTGATAATAATTGGCAATAAGACACGATTTGTAATCGAAATTCGAAATCGAGTGAGTTTCATTTTGTATAATCACAACCTTTTTTTCTGGATTGGACCTGTATTTTTAAATTCCAGTGTTTAGTTAGATACTTTTGTAAAGCACATATGTTATTTTGTAAATTTTTACCTACCTATTATTGTACTACCTACTACTATTGTACCTACCGCTCCTATCTTTATTTTATTTTTATAATATAACAAAGTCCGCACTACGAATGAATCGCTGTCTCGCACTGAAATCGTATATGGTAATACAAACATACAATTGAAGTACAGACGCCAGCACATCAAGCTACAACAATCTGTCAAATTTTCCCCAATTAAAAGTTAACCTTATGCTTTAGTAATAAAGTTCAAAATCTAAAAAAGAAATTTGACAGATTGGGGTAGCTGGATGTGCTGGCGTCTGTACATAAAGCACACCAAGGCTCACAGCAACCATTTAAGAGTTACACAAAAAGTTTTCTTGTGCGGGGATTGAAACCGAGACACGGAGTGCCGAGACGGCTGTCTTGACCGCTGCGCTGCGCCAATGCAGTCAATTTAAATCTCATAAAAACTTAAAAAACTCTTTTCGATGTTCATAAGTACCTATAATATTTAAAATATTACTATCCCTGTTTATTTAGGTATTACTCATACTATTGTCATATCTATTTGCATTCAAATATTTAATCTGATATCAAAAGATAATTATGTACATGGTAATGATAATTATGTGGATGATAATTACGTACATGGCTGTACCCAGGTAAGTGTAATTGTTAAAACATACCTATACTGATACTGATTTGAGTCTAAAGATTATGTTATTTGTTTGTAAATTTTAATATTATTTTTAGAAACGTAACTTTTATTATATTTGTCCCCGTGGACAAATTTTGAAAGCTACTGCTGTAGTTTAAATTTACAATTTGTGTATAAAAACATTTTCAGTTAAATTAAAATGTTTTATTTTTACTTTCATTTGCAGACGCCAGCACATCAAGCTACCTCAATCTGTCAAATTTCCCCAATTGAAAGTGAACCTAATGCTTATGTGATAAAGTTGAAAATCTATAAAATAAATTTGACAGATCGGGGTCGCTGGATGTGTTGGCGTTTGTACATTTGAACTATTCTGTAAAAGCATCATTAACATGTATTAGCCGTATAGTTTCCAGCCCAGAAAGAATAATCGGGCCACCCCATATCATCCCGTGGGTGTCGTAAAAGGTGACTAAGGGATACAGCAGGAACTCGGGCAGCATCGCTACCTGTATACTAGCTACCACCAAACTGCGGTCGCCCGCTTGCCAAGCGCTTGCTACGGCAAACTCCTCCAAATGGCAACGTTATAGAAACCTTTGGGGGAGGCCTATTTCCAGTAGTGGACATTGTCAGGCTGATGATGGCGATGATGATGAGTATACATTCAGTCATTATATAGTGCTAATAAACACGTAGAAATGACCGATGGCCAACACTGACCTCGTTAACTTCAGTAGTTTACGTACTCTGTGGGTTTGCATCGTGACTCGTGAGATATTAAAATTGCTATGCGAAGATGTTTTCTCAACATAACATAAAACTTGGTGAATAATTGTATATGTTGTTATTAGGATGGTCACCGTAGCCTAGTTGGTAGTGCTCCTGCCTACGAAGCTGGTGGTCCGAATATTTGTTTCTGAGTCATGGATGTTTTCTATTTATATAAGTCTATCTATATATCTATCTATATAAGTATGTATATCGTCACCTGGTACCCATAGTACAAGCTTTGCTTAGTTTGGGGCTAGGATGATCTGTGTGACATTGTCCCCAGATATTATATTATATTATAGGATACTACTTATTTTTAACGCGTTTTTGTTAATACTTTGTTATAACAACATTTTTACCTCCTCCTATTTTTGATAATACACGAGGAGGTAAAAAAGAACGAACTACAGTTGGCATTCAGATCAAGGATTGTGCGTGTGGGCATTCATTATTGGTTTGAGTTTTTATTAGCCTTTATTACAGTCCATATGGCTAGATTTAATTCATACCAAGAATGAGTGTTCACACGAATAGGAAACTGTTGTCCTTTTGTTATTAAAATAACCCCAGTATGAGGAATAACTTGAATCATTTCTACGAAAATATGATTTAGTTGGTAGTGAACTTGCTTTCTGATGCAATGGTTGTGAGTTCGATCCCCACACAAACAAATATTTGTATTCATAATTATGGCTATTTGTCTTGACCTGAGTGTTTTCTTTGTATTGTAGGAAGATATATATACAAAACAAGTAGTTATGTATTTCTGTACGAAATCTTGTATCCATAGTTCAAACGTTCCTTATTTTGGGCTAGATGGCGCTAAAATAAAATAATATTAATACGATTGTTATTCACAAAGACGCGTTTAACTAGTCGGAACATGAATAGTACTACAAGTAGATCATTCGATCGTGACTTATATTTGATCAAGTTGAATATCATTTAATTTAAGATATGTAGCGGTATGATTTGACCCAGATATTTATTTATTTACTTATTTACGAATTATGCTCTTACTATCTAAAAACCAAAGGTTAGCCTTTGGTTTTTGAACAGCAATAGTATAAAAACAATAGAATCAAAATTCTGGTTGTATTTGTCATATGGAAGACACGGGCAAAAAGGTAACGATCGTTTAGTTGTAGTATGTAAGTTAGACATAAGTATGTATCACCCTTTCCTATTAATATAAAGCATGTTTACTTATTAATAAAGAGTGAGTTATTATCCAGCAGTCAGAGCGTTTCATTGATATATCATCGCCCAACCTTACATGGCGACCCTGCCATGTTTGGTATTTGAGGCATCGGGTCGCACTTCGGTCATCATGTGGACATTTTACGAATTTGGTTCTGAGACTACATTACGTGATTAAAGACTCATTTTTTTTATCTTCAAAAATGTGCAATTCTAATACACCAAAAAGAGAAGATGTTATCATCAATCAAAATGGCATTGGGACTTCTAATTCGGCCAGTACTGAACAACTACAATTTCATCTATCGGCGATCAGCATAGTTATGATGATAATCCTTGGCTTGCTGTTGAGATTGGCAATTTATTTTGCTTACAAATGTTACAAAAATTGCCATGAGGCATGGATCGATGAAAGAATCATTCGCCAATCTTTGAGGAGAACATTTACCCGGCGCGGGCGTCGAGGAGCTTCAGATGTAACCAGATGTTCAACGTGTGCCAGAACAAAGCCTACCCAGTGCATGGACGATTTCGAGCTAAAACCGAGTGGATAAGAACTGAGAGCTGTAATAAGTGCCACTAAGTGTTAAAAAGTGTGTACAAAATTTGTGTTTTGCTGTGCGCATAAACGTAACTCAACGAGGAACGTACGTCTCCCAATGGTAACCGATTTATGTAACTTTTATTTGTATGTTAAGTATATTATCCTTTTTAGTTAAGATGACATATTATGGCCCAAGAACTTAGCAATGTATATGAGAAGTTAAGAGTAATTAAAGAGAATTTAACTAAGTTGAGTTATGACAAAAGAACGCCTGAACGATTAAAAGAAAAGTTCAATGAGGCAACTGTTGCGGATAATAGTTACACCGTTTTATTTTCAAGTTTAAAAAATCAAATAGAAAAGAAAGAATTAAGTGCCGAAAGTTTGTCATTAATTAAATCTTATAGTGATAGGATTAAAGAATTATATTTAGAGATTAAGGAATTTTGTCATAAATCACATGTACGTGTATCTGATAAGTCTAGTAGCGAAAAATTTGGTATGACAACAAATAACGGAAAGGACTCCAAAATGGAATTTAATTTAAAAACAGCTTTAAGTTTGTTACCAGTCATGAACGATGAATCATCAACGAGACAATTAATTGACGGAATTGACTATTATAGTTCTATTTTGAATGGTCAACAATGTAAATTAAATTTGATAAACTTTGTTTTAAAGAGTCGTCTTTCTCAATCCGCGAAGTTGAAACTTAATACTAGTTATACAACCGTAGATGCATTATTAGCTGATATGCGTACGATTCTTTTACCTAAAAAGAGTTCCGTAGCTTTACAAAATAAACTACAATCTGTTCGGCAAGATGGAAAATCAATTGATGATTACGGCAAAGAATTGACCGAAATATTCATGGATCTGACTATCGCGCAAGCCGACGGTAATACGCAGAATTTAAAAATTTTACAGCCCTTAAATGAAAAGCAAGCGATCAAACGTTTTGCCGACGGGTTGCGCAATAGGCGTCTTAGCACTATAATAGCTGCACGAAATTTTGACTCATTGAAGGACGCGGTACAGGCAGCGGTAGATGAGGAAATTGCGTTGCCGTCTCAGTCTGGAGATATTTTAACGTATAATAAAAAGCGTAACAACTATCATAAACCTACGTATTACAGAGGTAACTTTAATGCTGGGACTACTCGCCAGTTTCGAGGTGCTTCTACATATAATAACTTTAGCAGACCAACCATGCACCGTGGTGCTACGTTCTACCGAGGCCGTGGTCGTGCCTTCGAGAATCAAGTACGAGGTCCGTCAACATCGTACCGAGGTAAGTACTCGAACTATAATAATAGGTACAATAATAATTATAGGGGTCATCGAGGGACACGTCAATATCCAAATATTCGTGTATTGAACGATGAACCCACTAATGACAATTCGCCTGTGGAACAAAGCAAATTTTTTCGTGAATAATGATTTCATTTGTGCAAACGATAGTACTTGTTGCATTGATTTATATGTAGATAAATATAACTATTCATTTCTAATAGACACCGGCGCAACCATCTGTGCTATTAAATATAAACATGTTGTTGGATTAAACATTCCACTCCATACAGAGACCATTACAATAAACGGAATAGGCGGTTCAATAGAAGCAATCGGATACGTTTATTTAACACTTAGTAACTGTTATGATCCGCCAGGTCATTCATTCGAACATAAGTTTTATGTTTTTAATTCCTTGCCATGTAAGGCACATGCTATTTTAGGACAAGATTTTCTTTCCAAATTTAATGCTATTTTAAATCTTAATTGTTCTACTTTGACACTAAATAATAACATTATTTTACCTTTAAGATCGAGTTCCCATTGTTTTATTTTACCGCCAAGATCAGAATCGATACATTATATACAAACTACGTTTACAGAAGAATGTCTAGTTTGTTCCTCGGAATTACAGGAGGAAGTATTTCTGGCTAGTACGTTAGTAAAGCCTACAAATGGCTTGATACCTATTTTGGTTTTAAATACAAGCGACAAGGAGGTTTCCCTTGACAATATTCAACCGACCATACAGAATGTTAGCGAATATAATGTGTGTAGTTTTAATCAATGTAAAATTGTCAATTCGAATCGTGTAAAAAAATTATTTAGCTTATTAAATTTAAAACATTTGAATGCTGAAGAGCAAGTAACTATTGAAAACATATGTGCAAAATTTTCAGATGTATTTTTATTACCAGGAGACCAGTTAACCACAACAAACATTTATAAACACCAAATTAATTTAAAACCTAATACTCAGCCTGTATTTAGTAAACCCTATAGAATTCCATATTCCCAAAAACGTGAAGTAAATGATCAGATTAGTGATATGTTACGAGAAGGCATAATTGAGCCATGCCAGTCTGAATGGTCTAGCCCATTGTTACTGGTTCCGAAAAAAATAGATAGTTTAGGCAATAGGAAGTGGCGATTGGTAATTGACTACAGAAAATTAAACAATAACATCCAAGACGATAAATTTCCCCTCCCTAATATAACCGAAATTTTGGATTCTCTTTCAGGAGCTATATACTTTTCTACGCTTGACCTTTCTAGCGGGTACTACCAATGTGACCTTGACCCCGAAAGTCGAAAATATACAGCATTTTGTTCGGGTCAATATAAAATTGCAAATAACAGTAACACAGACAATAATTGTACTGCTTCCGTTTCAGGCCAATATCAGATGACAAGAATGCCTATGGGGTTGAAAACAAGCCCTAATGCATTTTCAAAAATGATGACTGTTGCCATGTCAGGGTTAACTTTCGAGAAATGCCTAGTTTATTTAGATGACCTTGTCGTTTTTGGAAAGTCCTTAGAAGGACACGCTAAAAATCTCATTGATGTTTTTACTCGATTACGTCAGGTCAATTTAAAATTAAATCCCCTTAAATGTAATTTCCTTAAAAAAGACATTTTATATTTAGGACATATCATATCCGGTGAAGGTGTTCTACCTGACCCTCAAAAAATTCAAGCGTTGAACAATTGGCCAGTTCCAAACAATGTAGAAGAATTGATAAGATTTGTAGCGTTTGCGAACTATTATAGGAAATTTATCAAAAATTTTGCGTTTATAGCGTATTCACTTACGCGCTTAACTAAGAAAAATACGCCATTTATATGGGACGAAAAATGTCAGAATGCATTTTTAAAGTTAAAATCTATTATATCTTCACCTCCCATACTTCAATATCCGGATTTTTCGACAGACCATAAGTTTATATTACAAACGGATGCTTCGCAACATTCATTGGGCGCCGTCTTATGTAACGAAAATAATAAACCTATAGCGTTTGCAAGCAGAAACCTCAATAAAGCTGAACTTAACTACCCCACAGTGGAAAAAGAGCTGTTAGCAATAGTTTGGGCTGTGAAGCATTTTCGCCCTTATTTATATGGTAGGACTTTTATTATTCAAACCGATCATAAACCACTTATTTATTTATTTACAATGCGAGATCCCTCTAGTCGTCTCATGAAATTTAGACTTTTACTTGAAGAATATGATTTCATCATAAAGTACATAAAAGGATTAGATAATATTATAGCTGACTCAATGTCACGCCTACCTATTACATCGACAGACTTAAAAACTATGCATGAAAGCATTATCTCTGTTATGACACGTGCACAACGTAAAAAACAATTAGACCTTCAGGATTCTCCGAGTGCTATGGTTCCTACTGACGATTGGCCTGCGCAACCAAAAGTTGTAGAAATTCATAGTAAACCGAGAAATTCTGTAGAACTAAAATTTATTGGTAAATATAAACTAAAAAGCTTACGTAAGTCTAATGAAATTGAATTAGAGAATAAAGTGTTTTGTTATTCGTCATCTAGAATGACTTTGTTTATAAATCCAGTATCCCAATCACAACTGACGCCAGCCGCTTTTGTGAGGGAACTGAGATATTTTTGCGAGAAAATAAATTTACTTGAATTAATTTTCATAAGATGTAAAATGTATGACGAATTTATAGAAAAAATAATTAAAGAAATTAAGAATTACACTAATTGGTCCGGACCGCGATTGTGTATATTAAACAATGTTGAAATAATTGACAACAAAGACGACCAAAAAGTAATATTAAATGATTTTCATCTTCTACCAACTAGTGGCCACGCTGGTATAAGACGAATGTATAAAAATATCAAGAAATATTACTTTTGGCCAGGTCTTGAACGCGATGTTAAGGAATTTATTAAGAAATGTGAGAAGTGCCAAAAGCAGAAACATAATTCTCCTTATATTAAAGAACCTATGGTAATAACAACTACTGCGAATTCTTCAATGGAAAAAATTTTCCTTGACGTAGTAGGTCCATTAGATAAGGATGACTACAACTATTCGTATATACTGACTATCCAATGCGAATTAAGTAAATACGTAGAGGCATATCATATGTTTTCTAAAAGTTCAAATGAGATAGCGAAAAACTTTGTTAATAATTTTATACTCCGTTTTGGGATACCAGATAGAGTCGCGACTGATAGGGGTTCTGAATTTTTATCATCAATTTTCCAGGAAACTTGTAAATTATTAAATATAACTACTCTTAACTCTACTGCATACCATCACCAAACTATAGGCTCTTTAGAGAATACTCATAAAAAATTAGGTAATTTTTTAAGAATACAAACCGATAACCATTCGAATTCATGGAGTACATGGTTACCCTACTGGTGCTTCGCCTACAATACGTCTGTTCATACTGCTACCAAATTTACGCCGTATGAGTTAGTATTCGGGAAACGTTGTAATATACCATCCAATTTGAATAAAAATGCAGTAGAGCCACTTTATAACTATGACAATTATCCCTTAGAATTGAAGTACAGACTCCAAACATCACAAAAAGAAGCGTACCAAAATTTAATACAAAGTAAAATACTAAGAAAAGAGAAACATGATTCTACCTGTAATCATCATTACCTATAAGGAGAACGACTTGATACTTGTACGAAATGAGACTGGTACTAAACTTCAAAGTGTTTACAATGGACCATACTTGGTAATCAAAGATGTTGCACCAAATGTTGAAATATTAAAAGATAATGGTAAAACCGATTTAGTACATAAGAATAGGACTAAGCTATATTATTCATGATTATATTTTTATTATATACACATTTTACATATTTTTACTATTTTACACCTTATATTAATTGTTGTATTCAACTTAACTTTTACTCAATATAACTATACAAAACATTGATATGTTTGCTTACGTAAATTGTAATGTTATCTAAATAAAACAAACATTTAGAACTATGTATTCAGATGTTAATAAAACCCATGCAATTGTAGTGCATAATACTGCGATTTATTTACTATGTCAGTTGTAAGTAAATAAAATAATACTGTCATATTATTTTATTTTTTTTTCCTTTCGTTGGAGGTGTAGTATGTAAGTTAGACATAAGTATGTATCACCCTTTCCTATTAATATAAAGCATGTTTACTTATTAATAAAGAGTGAGTTATTATCCAGCAGTCAGAGCGTTTCATTGATATATCATCGCCCAACCTTACATAGTAAATGACTGCCTTTCCTTACTCCGATTTGTCAAGGCTAACCTTGGAACTTGCTGTTTGTTAAGAAAATATCCTAATAAAAAATATCACAATATAGAAGTACTGGTTGAAGATTAAAGCAACATAACTAAACCGGTTATATTACTCCATAATAACTGGTAAATTATGAACTGTAGATATACTAAAAATGTTGTAAAATCAACACACTTTTCATATTGAACTGAGAATAAATTAAAAACATGATGTGAAAATATCTTATAAGTAATACTATTTATTACTAACTCTTTACCTCTATTCCTTTTGATATGCCCTACGGGGTCCATAATGGTATTATAGATTGTACCTTCAATCTAAGTCAACATTGTGGAATATAACAAATACACTTTTGGTAGTTACAGTGTTGAAGATTAAAGCAACAAAACCAAACTATTATATCACTCCATAATAAGTGGTAAATTATTAACTGTAGTTATACTAAGAACGTTATAAAACTAACACAATTTTCATATTAAACTGAGGATACAGTATATTTAAAACTAGATTCCTATTTGTAAACGATAAAAATATAAAATTATTCCATTACTTTTCATTCCGACGCTATTTTAAGTGAACGTGCCTTAGATTACATTATAAAGTCTGATTGTTCAATAATCTGGTTTTACGTCACTATTGTAACAGAAGGCAAAGAAAAATAAACTGCACGAAGTGCTATTATAGTTGATTACGTTTGTGCAACATTAATTATAGAACTAATGACAGATGCAACTAAAACATTTTAATCAAATCAATGTCACTTGTGTCCGTCTATTATATGTTTGTAAAGTACCAAATGACACAGGGATTAGACTCACTAGTGCGGGCGTTGTCTTTATAAAAATAAACTATTTTAGTGCATAAAGCAAAATACGTTAAGTCCATTAAAAATTTTCAGAAATTTATTTTAATTATATATTTTATTTTGTGATAATAACACACTGCATGGCCGTATAAATAAATCATATTACTGTTATTACAATTAAGTAAATAACCTAACATTGAATTTTTAAATCAGGTGTTAATTAAATGCAACAACTTTTATATTCTATGAACAGTATTCATTGAGTAAATAACATAACATTTCATTTGTAAATCGCGTGTTAATTAAATACAATATTTTTTTATCCTACGTACAGTATTAATGTTTCAAATTTTATATGTTATCAACAGTATTAATGCTGTATGTGTAACACTTATTTATTCAGTAAACATCTTTGTAGAAAGTATTGCATACAAATTACTTACCACATCTTGTTATTATTTTTGTTTTTCTTGTTTTAACTTAAAATTTGTATCACTGATAGTGACAGCTTGTTTCCCGCGAGTGACCACCACTGAGTGTGTTACTATATAAATTAAAACTACAACTCAAGTTATCAAAGCTTATCGGATGCTATCTTTTCCGATCGATATAATATTTCGGTGAATAACACATTGTGTCGGCGAATATGAGTAATTTCTGGGGTTATTTGAGTGCTTCAATTTTTTTTACCACGCCACTAGACCACAGATATTTACGGAGCACAGTATTTAACAAATATAATAACAGCAGCGATATTCTATACACGAGTGCGCTCAAGATAGCGTTGATAGATTTAACTGAACACTGTCGGTAGGAAGGGGGAAGTAATTGGATAGTACACTTTTTAGGTTTCTAAGAATGGATTGTATTTTAAGGTGTAAAATCCGGCTGCCAAGATTTAAGATTTATTTATCTGTATAATTTGTGTTC
This sequence comes from Pseudoips prasinana, assembly GCA_951640165.1. NCBI lineage: Eukaryota > Metazoa > Arthropoda > Insecta > Lepidoptera > Nolidae > Pseudoips > Pseudoips prasinana. The sequence continues at coordinate 21,427,173 of OX621245.1, forward strand.
TAGGGTTTTTTATTACAGTATATTATATAGCCAAGTTCCGAAGGTCAGTGAGTGAAAATTTTAACCTTGGAGTTGTAGAATTTGGGTCTTGCCCATTTTAAGAGTTACTTTGATAAACATTTAATTAATGTTGTTGAAAAGTAATAATACTAAAAGTGTTAGCTGTTAAAATTAGTGCACTGTACAAAATAAAAGTTTGTAAAATATAATAAAAAAAAATTGTAGGAAAACCTATTTGATGGCTGGTTGAAAATTATCATACCAATTAAAATAGGCCGAAATCTGATGACTGTTTTCGATTCTCACGAACGTAATCTACAGATTATGACTAAATTGACTTATGCCTACGCCTATCTAATTATTGTATTGCATTGTATATTTTTTATTTCCGAAGAATTAATCCATTTGGTGTTAGTAAATAATCCCACAAACCGGAAGACGCAGCGTGGGCAGGCCCTCTACAAGATGGACCGATGATCTTGTACGGGGTGCTGGAAACTGCTGGATGCGAATAGCGCAAGACCGGCAATAGTGGAGATGTTAGGGGGAAGCCTTTGTCCAGCTGTGGACGTTTTTCGCCTGATATGATGTTGATGGTGAAATAATTATGCCAATGCCTATCTCATTATGCCAATGTCTATGCGTGATTTGCTAAGGTATTTTATTATGGGATAATAGTACAGACGTATCGATAATTTTTACTCCTTAAAGAGATTAATTATAATTGTAGAGCACTTCAGCGCGTTCATTCGCTCGAAGAGTAGCCCAATTGGGGAAGTACTTCCACCTTACACAAGACATTCCTTAATAATATCATTAATAATTTAATATTGTGTTTCTACGTGTGAATAAGGTCACCAGAGCTCATAGGGGTGGGGGTGGGGAGGGTCAGCAACAATTGTTGGCGGACTCTTGTCAAGGCCGGCAACGCTCCCGAATCCTTGGTGTTGCGAATGTCCATGGGCGGCGGTCATCACTTACTATCAGGTGACCCACTTGCTCGTTTTTTTTTGTTTTTTTTTTAGGATTTTATTCACGTATACTTTAAATAAGCGTTTGTAAATAGTCAGAACATGTTCGTAGTAATATATAATTAATTTATAATTATTTCTAGGTACATATAGATATTTAGGTACACGGATTGTAGGAAATAATTTACAATAAGATTTATTTTATAACAGTTAGTCGCCATCTTATATAAAAAATATTGCTGCTCCCACTGGACCCAATGCGCCCCATCCGAGAAGACCCAATAAAACAAACTCTTTCGATTCATCTACTGGTTTAACACGGCCCAGTTGAAATGGTCCGGCGAAATATACTCAAGTGGGCATGTACACGGGATCTGTCCACTTAAAGCAATTATTTAGTAGGCCAACACACACAATATCTGCTCGGTCGATTGTCTGTTCATATATGTAGTTTTTAGATTTAAAAACGTTAGGGAGAAAAGCAAAACATCTAAACAATTATATTATTAATTTTAAGACAGACACAATTGTTTTGAAGGTAGTATATCGTAGCAATCATATAACAGATAGTTCACGTAACATAACAGATTAGTCACGTCTCTGTGGCTACTAACGTTATTATATATATGTGGCGCTGCAGTTAAGACGGTCGCCTCGCCACTTCATGTTCGATTCCCAAACAGGACAACTATTTGTGTGACACATAAGTATTTTTTATGAGTCTATGTGTCATTTGTGTTCGTCAATCATATGTTTGTCAGTACCCCACGATACAGTGATTGTATTTCAAGTCCGGGAGTAGTCTTTAAAAAAATTTAATTATAAGCATTAGGTAAATATTCCTTCTAAAATAATCCTAAATATTAATAACTCTTTTCCTCCCTTCCTATTGATATACCCTACAGGGTCCATAATGATGTTATAAATTGTACCTACCATCTAAGTCAACATTGTGGAATGTAACAACTGCACTTGTGGCACAGTGGTTAAGGTTGGCTGTGTGTGCATCTGTGCCTTGGTACTTGTTAGCAGCTTCGTAATACAGGTTCAATCCTCGGGCTGTACAACTATTTGTATTACCCATACTAAAGTTCCTAATAATTCATCCTTAGGAAGCCTCGTAGCTGCCGCACGTTTGTGGGAGGAGGAAAATCTTATAGCCAGCACCTTGGTGTCCAGGGGTCTGCATCCACTTTCCGAGATCAGATACCCTAGAAATTGCACCTCTGGTGCCCCAAAGACACATTTTGACGTGTTAATCAACATGCCGTATTCTTTTAATCTATTAAAGACTGCCCGCAAATGCTCCTCATGCTCTTTCTCGCTCCTAGAGTAAATAAAAAATCGTCTAAATAAGAGTTCACACTACACACCAATGGGGTTCGAACCTCTGCTCAAGGTAGTCATTGGCGTAAAGATGTATAAGACGGTTGGTATCTATGGACGTTTTGTGCAACTGTTGCTCTACGTTAACATGTGAAGAGGACCGCTAGTGTGATCGAGGATCGGAAAGGCCATTATATCGATACGATCTTCTCGGCCAGCGTGTATGATTTATCAATTGTGTACAGTCCCATGAGAATTTTAATTTTTTTACTTAGCCTTAACTTTTGTTAGTAAGATGTTCCTGTGACAATAGTCCTTATTATACAGTATGGCAGCCTTATGAGGGGCAATATAAGTTTGTGCTCTATCTGTGACGTACTGATATTTTAGGAGATCCATAAATCGCATGTTGGTAAATAAGTAACTCAATACACATGCCGATGACGCGAAAACGTTATACAACTGGCGACAAATATGTGAAGCATAAATATCTAATCTAGTAATTATTATCAGTTACACCGATATGAAGGTACTTACCTTTATTTACTAAAATTAACAAAATATAATCCTTATACAAAAACATAGACGGGTTATTTATACCATTTATATCTCAGGGCCACACATCCAGCAACTTCCAGCGACCCTCACAAGATCATCGGTCCATCTTGTAGGGGGCGCGCTGCACCTAATCTATATATAATAAAATCGTAGGAAAGTTGAAACTGAATATTAAATATTTTTTTAAAAAGATAGTTGGGGCGTGATCTGCAATCGATATAGAAGCCAAAAATATAGTTTTTAGAATTTTTGTCTGTGTGTCTGTTTGTCTGTATGTATGTACAGGCTAAACTCAAAACGTACTTGCATGAATATTACTAAGAGGTCGGGTCAACATATAGGCTGCATATTATCACGCAATCACCTACGGGGAAGGAGCTGTGATAACTTATACAATTGAACGCGGGTAAAACCGCGGGGCACAGCTAGTAGCAGAATAAATATTAAAACATCGAAAATTTCATAAAAATATTGAGAAGTTAATTCATTTTATCATACACTAGCAGTGCCAGCGGACTTCGTTCCGCGTTATAAATATTTTTGTCACTGCCCGTTTGTCCCGCGTAATTCTTCGGGTTAGAAGTTCGGGATCAATAAAAAATATTATTATGAATTATAGTCTATGACGCTCCACAATAATGTAGCTTTCTGTTGGTGAAATAATTTTGAAAATTGGTTCAGTAGATCCAGAGATTACCCCTTACAACGTCCCAAACTCACAAACGTTACCTCTTTATAATATTAGTATAGATTTAGTATGGAACGTCATTTTTGAGTAGGCATATCTCGAGAAAGAATGCTTTTATATTTCACAGCTTCTGATGTATTTTAGTAAGGTAGTCTTGAAAAACCCGTATACAACGTCATCTTTGATACATGACAGTAATCACTACACTCGTAAACGGCTTAACAGATTTAGGTAAAATATTTTTGTATTTTTGATAATGATCTAAATGATTTAGATTTACAGTTTGACCCGGTAGGTGGTGCTGCGATCTGATTCCAAGTTCTTTTACTATCTTATCGTATGGGCAGTGGTTACCCTGGTGCCAGAATTGTTCAAGCCGCCCAGGAGACCTCAGACCAGGGGACCGTCAGATTAATGTGCCCTCCTAACTACGGAGACGCTCAGAAATTAAGCCTTGTTGCTTAACCTTGCCTATCAATTACGGACCTTTTAACTACTATGATGTTCCCACCCCCTGCTATTTATTATTATATATTTTTTCGGATGGTTTTCGTTACTTCACTAAATACATTTATATAGGTGTTACGATTTTAAAGCATATTGTCTTCTGGCAACTAATAGGCGATAACAATTAATTCATTTAATAATATTTAGATAGATAAAGTTACTGCCGTGCCGACTGCACGTGTGGCACAGCGGCTAAGACAGTCGCCTCGCCGCTTCGTGTCGCGGGTTCGAGCCCCGCGCTGTCCAACTATTTGTGTGATCCATATATGTATAGTTGATCTGAGTCTGGATGTAATTTGTGTCCGTTTATTATATGTTTGTAAAGTACCCCGCGACACAGGGATTATTTTCCTAATGCGGACGTTGTCTTTTTTAACTGTACTAACACATAGTAACTCGCATATTCTTATTGTTACGTCTACGTGTTAGTAAATGATTAATGAATAGCTGTATACTCTTACAAACTGCACACTTTTGTAATGTTTTTATTGAGACCGTTGAACTAGTTTGTGAAGTAGATTCAATAATAACACTACATTAAGTCCAACAATAGAAGAAAGAAAATTGAAGTTCGAATGAAAATAGCACGAAATTTAAAAAGATCATTTTTATCATCATTATCATGTCATAAGATTTCCACGATTGAGTTGTGTCCATCATTTGGAGGGATAGCCATAATCGCTGCTCGTTCTCTGATAGATATTCCCTCGGGATGACTTCTATGCCTACCACGAGATGGCTGACGTCATGGAATATCGCCAACCTGAGATAGGTTTCACATGTCACATTCCATTTCATTTCCATTCCATTCATTCTTACTGATAAAATTCTGCTGTGTGGCTGAGCACACAGCATAATATTATCAGTAAGAATGAATAGATTAATAATGTGACATACCTAACCTTCTTCATATAAGCCGGAAGACGTCCACAGCTGGACAAAGGCCTACCCCAAGGATCTCCACAATAGCCGGTCTTGCGCTGCCCGCATCCAACGGCTTCCTAACTTTTCCCTAAAATAAATAAGTTCGCTAGTATTTATCTTTTGCTATCTTATCTAATGAACCCGTCCCATAATAGCATTGCAATCGATTTATCCGCTTGAGTGCTAAATGTGATACTAAGGACAGATAGTAGACATTAGTATTTTTAGATCATGAATTTTAATATAGACGGGTTCTTAACATTCGGTAAAATTTCAAGGCTGGTTTCCTCAATACTTTATTTAATCCCTCCTCAGCAAATCAGCATACATTCATCTTAATGGGACAGTTCGTTTTAAATTAACTCTGATGCACGACATTTTTTTTATTAATGACATTATCATAATAATTCTATTACTAGCATTTTCTGCACGGTAAAGTCTTTCCCAAGTCAATGCTCACAGACGGTTTTTTTATCATATATTATATCAGTTTTAAGGCAGTTTCCAGTTTCATTTGTTCTTAAATCGCATGAACTGCATAGCCAACAACTTCATGTCTCCTTTTCTCAATAACTATATGTTCGTGGTCCCCATGAATAGAAAATTGCTGTTCTAGTATGATCGTTTATCCCCACGTTAGGGTAAATGAACGATTTCCATCATCAGCAGGCTAGCTTCGTGGTTTAAACATGTCGCTCTACTGCGTTTGACCACTAAAATCGCAGACAAATGACAACTGACAAATGACATTACAAATGTCAACAAAACAAAAACATGGTGTATGTACGAGTAAAAACAATGACTATAATAATAATAAATAATAATAATAAAAATGAATTTATTTCTCACCATCAACCACAAGTTACAAATGTCATTTTATTCTAAAGCTAGTTTTACAAGGTAGGTTGAGGATCGCTGGTGCCTGAAGTAGGTATAAAAATAACCTGTGATACAGGTCACCAGTTTTCCACTCGGACCGATTTACAAATACAGCCTGAAATGTACACAATAATAACAAAAAGTTACATTTTTAACAATAAGGTGATAAAAAGGAAAATAAACATAAAAACATGCAAATATCAATGAAAATGGTAATGTGCATCATAAAGTATAAAGTTTGTTTGTGCGCGTGTGTGTGTGTGTGTGTGTGTGTATGAGTGTGTGATTGTTTTTTTTTTTTTTTTTTTAGATCAGAACAGGTTATTCTAAAACCTCCAGAAGACTTTCTGTCTTTTGATAAGATTGCTTAAGAAGCCATTCTAACACAATACTTTTACATTTAAAAAAGTTTAAGGCATACAAAGACAGAATTTTATGTAATTTTTTATACAGATAAGGACCCAGAAATATAAAGAATTTACGGCTAAATGAGGTTTTAACGGCAATGGAGTTAACTACAAGATGGTTACGACGATTTAGGGAATCCTGCATAAAAGTAATTGACGAATGTTGCTTAAGGACAACCGCTAGCACAAAGAGCTGCCGTACGGTCAGCACTTCGCAGTATTCATAAAGCAGACTTGTAGGATACAACCTCGGCTTAAAACAACACACCTTTAATATGGCTCTTTGGGCGCGTTCGATCTGTATAAAGTGGGTCTTTGAGGCGCCACCCCATGCAATAATACAATAGCATAAGATGGATTGGCAAAGCGTTATATAAACCATTTTCATAATATGTGTATCGGCTGATTGCCGTAGTTGCTTAAATATATAAATGAGCTTGCGAGCTCTGTTTGACAGGTATTCGATATGGTCTTTAAAATTAAGGTTACGGTCAATCATGACACCGAGATACTTAGTAGATGTAACCCTGTCAATTTTTTTCAGCGTATTACAGTCATCGCAGAAACTACAGGTGGGTTGCGCAGTTATATCCAAAGATGGGTCAGTTGAGATAGTAGGGGAACGGATGGAAAAGTCAATCATTTTCGTTTTACTTATGTTTAAAGTCAGTAAATTTTTATTGAGCCAGTCGTTTACCGTGTTGAAGCCTATTTGAGCACAGCGATACGTGTCTTCCCAATTATCAGAAGAAAATATGAGAGCAGTGTCGTCTGCATAAGAAAAAATGGCACCATTATTAAGTTTAAGGTTACACATATCGTTCATATATACTAAGAACAAACTAGGACCGAGTATACTTCCCTGGGGGACACCGTACGAGATAGGCAATTCAGAGCTGATATAAGAACCTATTTTTACTCGTTGTGACCTACCAGTTAAATAACTCTGGAATAAAGATAGTTGGGTACCCCTAATTCCCAAGCATTCCAACTTATTTAGCAATATGGGAGTCGAAACCGTGTCGAAAGCCTTTGCTAGATCTAGAAAAAGTCCTACACACTTTTGTTTTTTATCTAGTTTTCTTGTAATGTGATCTGTTAGGTTAAATACGGCGTCGTTGGTGGATAAGTTTTTCCTAAAACCAAATTGATTTGCCGAGAGGAGGTTATAAGTTTCTAAATACTTTACTAGCCTAGAGTTCAATATTTTTTCAAGAACTTTTGACATCGCTGTAAGGACTGAGATTGGTCTGTAGTTTTCGACACGGTTTCTATCACCCGCTTTGAAAATGGGATGCAAAAGGGCCTTTTTAAAGTAGTCAGGAAATACACCCGTGTCAATGCTCAGGTTACATATGTAAGTTAGTGGTGGCACAATAATATTTTTGTGCTGCTTTAAGAATCGAGAAGAAATTCCGTCCCACCCAGTAGCACAACTTTTTTTCAACGACATAATTATGCGTTCAACTTCATCCTCATCGGTATTTAATAAAACAAAAGATCCACACGATTGGGATATCACCGGGGAGTCATTGTTAAAGTGGCTGCATTTAAGTTTGGTTTCTGCTAGTTGGTTACCTAGATTTACAAAATAAGCGTTAATGTTGTTTATAGACTGGTCGTGAGATGTATGTATTCTCTATGAGGTTTTGTGCCACGGATTTTTTATTTGAGTTGGTTATTGACTGAATGACGTTCCACATCTCCTTAGTATTTTTACCGGCTTTTTTAAATGCCGCTCTTTCATAATCAATTTTAGATTTCCGTAAAATGTTTGTACAGAAGTTACGGTACCTTTTGTACGTAACTTTTAAAATTTCATTTAAGGGATCCTTCTTGAGTTTTTTGTACAGGCTGTCTCTGTTTCGCAAGCACTTTAGGAGCCCTTTCGTGATCCAAGGTTTTACAGGTCGACGTCTACTGGACAATTTAATGGTTGTGGTGTTAGCTGACAGCGCGCGTAAAATAGGTTCCACAAATGTTTTAGTGGCTTGATTGGGATCTTTGGCTATGTACACCGAATCAAAATTTATATTGTTTAAGTCATTTGTAAGGTTTTCATCATTTACTTTCAAGTGGGTATGCTGGTATGTGTGAAGGGATTTTTTTAAGGAGAGGCCAAGCGCAACAGCATGGTGATCCGTAATTGTAGACTCTATTACGAGAACCTTAGACAAAAGATTACTCTTCAAATTTATATGATCAAGACATGTTGATCCGTGAGTAGGGAATGTATGTCCTGGATAGATACCGTGATAGGCAAGTAGATCGAGATAGTCTAGGGTCTGTGTAGAATTATCAGCTGGGGCGATGTTTATGTTAATGTCGCCAGCGAGAACGATATGCCTATACGCTTTGTAGTTATTGAGGAGACTGTCTAACGATTCAATAAAAGCACTAGAATCGCTAAAGGCATGCGGTCTGTATATAGCTATAATAGCAATGTCTGTTTTAATTGTTATAATTAAACAGCTAGCATCAGAAATTATTGGTTCAACAACTTTGATATTAATTAAGGTTTCTTTAGTGTAAACTATTACACCATCGTTTTGGTTATGATTAACAAGTGTTTTGTGCACGTTATATCCTTCTAAGTTCGGAACAGAAGGATTACACGCGAGCCAGCACTCTGATAAGACTATAACTTCAAACTGTACCCGAACTCTGTCGAGCAAGGTTAAAAATCCATGATAATTAGCATTGATGCTTCGGATGTTTTGTAATAGTAATGTCAGATAAGAACGATGGGAGGGTATAAGGGATACACATTCTTCAGGGTCACACTTTGAAGCTTCACCGAAAGTAACCCTACCTAAGTCTTGTAGTAAGTTATTAATATCCGCGAATTATGTGAACATAATTTACTCGAGGACAAAAACGCGTTATGTTTAGTATACCAACAGTCATTATGTGGCCTACAATATCAGATAATTTCTTGGAAAAACTATGCAATACAATAAAAACATAATAGTTTATACTCATATTTAATGAGGAAATATTAATACGTAACCTGTTTGTATTGTAAATTACTAATAGGGTGTGTGCATTCTTTGACTGAATATGTTGATTGTGTTTGTTAGCTGTTATGGTATTTTTGTGTAGGTAATAATATGTAAATGTGTATATTAAAAGAAAGTTTGTTACAATGAAATAGAAGCAGGTATAAAAAATTCTTTTACGAAGATGACATGACGGTAAGTCTATAAACAAGTGCAATATTGTGACTTTAGTTAGGTTCGAGACACACTGAGTTGAACACGTAACAATAACATTATTTGATATCTTATAGATTATAATAATATTTGGATACGTAACAGACAGAATAACTATACCTAGTCACATATTTTGAAGTCTCGTCAGATCCGATTCGTTCTTGATTTCTATACGAGTACTTCCATCAACTTTCTTCACAAATATTTTACCCCATTTTGTCCAGCAATATTTGTATTGCAGTGTTTTTGAGGCCTCACGAGTCATAGCAAACAACTTTCGATCCTTGTTTGTCAGACTTTCGGCTATATATATGGGCATTTTCGGGCCTTGAAGACCAATAGTGGAGGTAGAAAGCTTGTTGCTAAAGTTAACCTTGTTGTAGTCCTTTACCGCATTCAAGATCTTATTTTTGGTCAAGACTGAGGTCAGATCCACAACCACCGAGGTGGCTCCGTTTTTGGTGGTGATCCTGTGTATATCTCTTATCTCGGATAAATGAACATCTGTATTTATAGATTGGCATGCTTTTTGAACAAGTTCGCAAAGTTCTTGTTGTGTCTCCGGCTTGTTTTGCTGTGGTAAGTTGCGAACCTCGATGACTGTGAACTTGGCCTTTTTTTGCAGATCATCTATTTTATTTTCGAGTGAGGTGATGTAGCTCAAATTTTCTTTTCGTTCGCGTACCATGTCAAGGAGTTTTGTTTTCATATCTTCGTATTGCAGGGAGATAAATTTCATCGACTTTTCCAATTCATCGGTATTTGATTTAATGTTGGTATTTTGTTGTTTGAGTTCGGATATGTCGAGACACAATTTATTCATCATAGCATCTTGATCTTTTTTCCAATTACACAGCATAGCCATCAACTCGTCTTTCAGGGAGGGCTCGTCGGATTGCGTATCACCTTCTTGTCGGGCTCTTTTGGGTCTTCTGCCGACGAAACTCACTGGAGTTTCTGGATCTAGCTTTGAGATATCGCTTTCCGATGCTACCTGTTGAGGTGTACTCAGCCTTCCTGGGGGAGTTCTGAACGCTGCCATAATAGGTAAGTGTACCAAGTTCGTAGCTTATGTGGTTTAGATCGTCCAGTACAGGTTGATCTCTGCACAGAGCGAGAGCGCGCGAATAATGGGGGCCAAGGTATAATGGGCGATAGAACAAAAGGCGACGTGCGCGTAGTTAAGGAAACGACTACCTGTCTCACTAGTTCTGTCCTTTAATTAAATGGTTCTTATTTACTCGTCGTGGTACTTGAAGTCTTAGGGTAATAATATAGGTTAGGCAAAAACAGCTCCTGTATCTTAATCTTGCAAGGAACGTAATCCACTGAGGGTCACCCTGTATTAGTTAGCTTCTAATATCACTCAAATATGGACACTCAGAGCGCGCAGGAGACAGTTTAACCGCAGTTATGTATCTTCGCAGACTTTCGTATATCCTCATGTATTACGAATAGGTACGCAGCGAACGATCATTCGGCTCGGAGTTGAGTTTAAGTTACATGTTGTATATATAAATATATCAGTCTGAATATTGGCAGTGTTACACCCCCGTGCATCAGAGAGACGATTTTCCGGTCTTCTAGCTACCCCTTAACGTGTCTTAGCTAGTAAGGGAATTACACAATTTGTTACAAAAGAACGGCTGGACAGATTTTTATATCTTAGATATGGTGGACTGGTGTTAAGATTAAATAAAAGTAAAAATGTGATGGGTAATCATCATCATCATCATTACAGCGGCAAGGAGTCCACTGCTGGATAAGCCTCCCTCAAGATTGGGGGATATGCCATAATCACCACTCTTGCCAGACTGATTGGCGATCACAGTATAATGGTCATAGTACTCAGAAGGAAGCTGCTGTCCGTCCTCTGGTAGATATACCCTCGGGTCGACTTCTACGCCCCACACGGGATGAGATGGGGTGATGTTTTTCTGATATCCGCCGCTGTCACCACACAGCAAATGGGTAACATACAATATGTGATGGGTAATATACCACCAATAAAAGTTGCAATTACAAATTTAGAACGACGAAAACAATTAAAAAGTGGTCTATTTGATCACATTGTAGAATTATCCCGTTATTAAATTGTTTGAATGCAGAATGAGGACATATGTACACTGCTGTGGTAAGGCTGCTAAAATCTTATTGCAGCAGTGTATTATTGACCCACAAATTACATCAGCACGTGCATTTCAATGATAAAGTCTAACTCTCTACACTATCAGTTTATCTAAAAGTAAAAGTGTTGTAACAATTTATCTTCAAGTAACTACATAATCATGTAGAAAACATTATAACAGCGTAAAGGAGTTTCAAATGACACGAAGTAGCGTTGCTAAGCAAATGATATAACGAATAAAAAAATGGCTAGAAATCTTATGGCATTTTAACGACTTTCAAAACATTAGCGTAGTGCTCCTGCCTACGAAGCCGGTGGTCCTGGGTTCGAATCCCGGAAAGTGCAAATATTAGTGTGATGAGCACGAGCATTTGTTACTGAGTCATAGATGTTTTCTATGTATTTAAGTATTTATCTATCTATATAAGGATGTATATCCTCTCCTGGTACCCATAGTACAAGCTTTGCTTATTTTGGAGCTAGGATGATCTGTGTGATATTGTCCCTAGATATTATTATTATTATTTAACACTTATGAGGACTGCCTACTGCCGCGACTATTTCGCTCTTAAAGCATATGTGTAATAAAGAGACTTCTATGTCACACACATGTTTGCGTGTGACAGTAAAATAAATCGCCAAATGGATATTTCGTATTCTCACCAACACTTCGCTTCATTTCTTTGCATTCATGAAAAGTTGAGAAAATAGTATACTCCTAACTCTTTTATTTTTTTTAGTTTGAAGCTACCTAATTTGTTAACTGGACTGGTCAGTTTGAATATAGTTTTATTATTGATTTTTGGAAAACGAAACGGTTCTTTGTTGATTTGTTTGTATTTTGCTGTAGTGTTTTTAATAAATCTTATTGTACTGAGTATTATTACTAAAAATGCCGCGACCAATTAGATCTAATCTTTCCCAACGAAGCCGTAATGCAATTAAGCTCCATAACATTGCGAATCAATGCACAGAAGCAGAACGAGCAATCGCACGAGTAGAACGCCGCGTTAGTATGGCCCGACTTTCTGCTTCTCAAACTCAAGAGGAAAGAGGGGCAGCCCGTGAAACGCATCGATTGGTGACGAAATCGAGCTTATCACACAGATCAACAACGTGAGAAATCTTCGACGCGCAAGAAAAAATGGTTCAAGTGGGCATTTTAATCGAGCAACGTTTCTATAAAATTACACTATCGATTACAACTCGCATCCTTTAATTTAATGATCGTTGTTTGTTGACATTCTGAAATATCCTGACGAACCGCCTGGATTCTGTTTCTCTAATTGTAAAGTGAAATTGCCATTACTGGAGAGTTGTTTCTGCTTGTTGATAATGGAGAGAATGTTACCGTTAGTGTGGTTACAGCTCTACTCACTAAACCTACATTACTATGATTCTGTATCACTGCAAGGGCTTCAACTTTTAGCTTCACGCCAATAACAACTTTTTCAAGATTATTATAAAAAGGTTAATGTAGATAATATGTAGATATAATCATTGTAATATATAAATCTATATCTATATAAAAGAAAGTCGGGATAGTTACATCATCATCATTTTGTCCCACTAATATGCTCGTGCGTATGGTTTCCGCACTTAGTCCCAATGTGGACTATTGTACGTGAGCCATGGCGGCCTACATTCCATCCAGCCCACCTCCTTCCAGAAGCATATTAGGTCTCCCAAAACCTCTCAGGGCCTCCGTAAGGGTTCTTAGTGATCCTAGGGTTTCTCTCCGAATTTTCCTGATGCCTGTGCTCTCAAGGAGCACATGCGCGACCGTTTTCTCAACATCCATGCACGTTCTACACAGAGAGCTGTTGGTTATGCCGATTTAGTGATAAATTAGTGATAGTTACATCATTTATAACTCAAGAAATCAAAGTACATAAAATCTGCTGTTTATGATCTTGGATTTGTTTAATCTTTCTCCGCCCGCAGCCGATTAACAGAATATCTACTAAAACATCGGAAGAAATATTTTAAGAAGTTAATTAGTTGTTTGTACAAGTTGCATAGAACGGATTTTCAATGATATCGCGAAAACGCATTGACTGATTTAGATATTTTTATTTTCGTCTCGACCTCTACAAGTTTCCACGCGCATTTGAAAAGAATTAACAACGTTATCTTTGATACATGGCATTAGACAAAACCCTTCTAAATGACTGGAATGATAATATTGAAAATTTTTGTTTGTTTGAGGGATGCATCGATCGTTTACATTTACAATTGGACCCGATAGGTGGCACGGCGGCGATGTGATTCCACGTTTTATTTCTTTTTTCAATGCAGTAATGTTTGCTGGGACAGCTTGCTATAGTCACGGAAACGTTATAAAGATAAAATACAAATACAAAATTGTTTATTTCTCTTCACAAACAATGATAATTACAAGGAAGTACATAATTAATATATGGGTACATTTGCGAGGGGCTGGTGTCTAAACTAGACAAGTCTGTACTACAGATCACCCGGATAATAATTTATATCATTATTGGATCAAATAGGTCTAATAATGGTATAGATACTGATAATAAAGTTTATTATATGTTCCTCAGTCTGAGTTCTTGCAGAGGGCTTGTCTATAGGTAGTAGTTTTCTCGATTGGTCATGTTTTAATAATAGTAATAATACTTTTTATTTTGGACAACTTAAAGATCATCTATTGTTAGTAAGCTTTTTCCGCACAGTGCGTGACGGGCAGTTACGTAGAACCCTGCAAAAAATTTGTTAAAATTCTTTTTTAGAATAATGAGGATTTGCTATATGCTAGCAAATTCGAATAATGAGAATTTGCTATATGCTTGTAAATTCTCATTACCAACATTACAAAACCACTTTTATGGGTTCTTATCTTAAGATTGCCAATGTGTTAATTACCGTTATGGGACAGCGAACAGAAAATAATATAATTAAATTATTATATAATAATTTATTTAAAAATTAAATATGAACATTTAATTACATTGTCTTATTGAAGTAGCGCAGACTTATAGCAACATATTCCAAACAATTTTCTTGTTAACGTAGTCTTATACACTATAGTTAGTAGAACTAAAGAATTTGAAAAAATAAATAATGAGAGGACTACCCATTCACTAAAACAACGAAATGATAGGGTATAAGTCTTCTGAAGATTGACAAAAGAAGTATACCTGGCCTGCGTGAATGGGACAACCAGAAGGGGAAGACCACGTCAAACATTCTCTGACCAAATTGGAGATGTTCTCAAGAAAGGGCAGGTCAGAAGTACCCTAAACCGGCGAGCATGTATGAAGAATATAATGACAGTAATCGAGGCAAAAGAAGTATGCAAAGATCGTGACAAATGGAAATCCGTTGTCTCTGCCTACCCCTCTGGGAAACAGGCGTGAGTCTATGTATGTATGTATGTATAAGTCTTCTCACAATGTTTTGTAACTCGTAACGTAGAATTATAATGCAATATAGATAAACTAGAGAGCGCGAAATGTCTGCGGAGATCGATAGCACTCTACCGATAATGGAGGGAATGTTCACGTTAGTGGGGCTACAGCTCTACGTCACTTAACATACATTACTATACTTCAGTACCACTGCTAGGGACCCAACTTATAGTTTCACATCAAAAACAACAAATTTGGCCTAAAATTTAGGTTGATGATCACGTCAGGGTATAATAATATATCGCTGTTCATGGAGATTTATTAAAAAATTAAAAAGGTCATCTTACTTTTCTACGTTGTTTGGGATTATTTATTTAACCATATAGGTAAAGGTTACCTTAGTGGAACCCAGTAGGTCTCTGATATAGTTTGCCAACTGTTTTATACTATATTTTAATTAGCCCTCTAAAGCACGGTGACATTTCGAAATAAAAACCACTTTGGCCGTCACCCATCTCTTGACTGTTAGCGGACCGTTTAAATGTTTGATACTTAATAATAGATGCTCTGTGGTGACGGTGGCGAATATCAGAATATCATCACCTCATCCCATCCCGTGAGGGGCGTAGAACCGGACCCTAGGAAATATCTACCGGATAGGCAGCAGCTTCCTTTTGAGTACTATGACTATCTTACTGCGATCGCCAACGATTATGGCATAACTCCCCAAAATGATTGGCTTGTCTTGACTTCTTTCAGCTGTAATGATGGTGACTAAATAATGCAAAATCTAAATTTCATGAAACGGAGATAGCTTATACATAAACTTATACCTTGTTTGCAATGAAATGTTTAGCCACACAAATAGTCATATCAAAACTGTACATTGAATATTTATTGAAAAGGATACTTGGGGCGTGATCTACAGTCGATGTCGAAGCCAAAAATATAGTTTTTAGAATTTTTGTCTGTTTGTCTGTATGTATGTCCGGGTTAAACTCAAAAAGTACTGGTACTACATACTACTACATGGATTTACTTCAAATTTTGCATGAATATTACTAAGAGGCCGGGTAAACATATAGGCTACATATTATCACGCTATCACCTACGGGGGAGGAGCTGTGATAATTTATAAAATTTAACGCGGGTAAAACCGCGGGGCACAGCTAGTAGTCATATATAAGTAATGTACATATGTAAAGGTTTTACAATCTATTGTAAAATATAGTATCTTACGCTATTATGTACTTAATGTAGGAGCATTAGTCCCTACTAAGCGGTTCGCACACAATACTTGTTTATGTGATGTTACGTGCACACGGAGCTCGTTACTATTCAGGTTAATATTTGCATAATAGGTAATGATGTCAACACATACGTTGCGATTGTGCATCATTCTGCAAGACGGGGTGAAGGAAAATTGCTAGTTAATAGATTATAAAAAAAACATGCGCGTCAGTCTTTGGGATTGCCGATAGAAGTGACATATATATTGTATACCAATAACGCACGAAGGTATATCTAGTTAGAGGGAAACAACATGTAACGTAATTAACGCAATTAACGCACACCCTCAAACACCCCAATTAGAATTATTGTAATCATAATACATAAACTGAATTTTTAATTTAACATGTGTATGCATTGTTATTTACTAAATTAGTTTCTTGGAATAAAACTTCCATCATTCAATACAGAATAAAGAAAAATAAACTAATTTTTCTTTATTGTGTATTGAATGATGGAATTTGTATGAATACAAATCAAACTGCGATTTTAAAAGTCTTATTGCTTTGACTTATGGTCCATATCAATTTGTTCTGAGTGTACACGGTTAATATTACAATAATTTCCGTAGATTTAATTAATTTTGGAATAAAAAATTACCTATATTAAAAATGATATAAATCGATTCAGTAAACGATTCTGAACAAACTATTTTCAGGATGTGCGTTAATTATGTTACATGTTGTATATATTCATACACGGCCATCTGATCTCTAATCAAGCAGAGCTTGTACTCATAAAGTTAGTATAACTAACTCTATGCTTGTACTATGGAAATCAGATAAATATGACACACTAAATAACTTTTCTTTTTGTAAATACATACCTACTTATATAGATATAATTATTACAGAAACTCAGTACAAATAGACATGTTTATGCACACAAATATCAGACCTGGGTGGGAATAGAACCCACGATCTGCGGCGTGAAAGGCAAGTATTTACCAATCACGCTAACCGGCCCGTCAATATAAGTTAGTTATTAAACTGCTTACTTTCCTTTTAACAGTTGCGTAATCAAACTCGCTCGGTGATTAAGTATAGTAATCATAACCGAAATATTCGGTTATTAAGTTTACGAGCGAACAAACTATTCGCTTATTGACTTAGAATCGTATAGGCAGTGATTACTTATTATTGATTAGTTGTGCAAGCCGCCCTTAGGCCCCTGACATGGCTTAACGACTGATACCTAATGGCTACAACCGGGACCGAAAATTTTACGTGCCCTCAGAAATTAAACCACGTTGGCGGTCACCCATCTATGGACCGACCGCGAACCTAGTAGCTTAACCTCGCCAATCACTCACGGACCGGTGACAGCATCTGGCTATGATCTTAACAAACATTTATTTCATTCCGATCTCGCACTTCTTCATACTTATGTAGTACCTCTATATCTGACGACGCTTTGTAATAAAAAGTTTTGTATATTTTTTTTAACTTTTTCCATTAGAGCGGATTCCCTGGAGTGAGGCGGTGGTCGTTCGCGTGCGAATGAGCAATTTCCTCCCGACCGCCACGATTTCGATCTGACTTCCTGTCTGGGCAGCGATTTTAAAATTTATAGAATCGCTTTACATGAAATTGAAAATAAGAACAAAGGTGGCTCGTATGCAGGGAGAAGAAAATATATTTTTAAGGGTGTTTTTATATCTCTTTGACATCACACAAATAGGAGAATATTGGAGGCAATTATTTTTTTATCAGCTAGGCAATATCCTGGTATACTGGATTAACAATGACTAAAGGATAATAATAATAAACAAATATATCCTGGGACATTATTCACACTCGGCCATCTGATCCCAAACTAAGGACAGCTTGTACTGTACTTATTAAGTGGCTATACACTTGAATTCTGAATACACTGGAATACTAAAAATAGAGATTCTTCTACTTTTAAATAGAATTAAAAATATTTTTGATTTTGGAATGATATTTCGTAATATATATTCTAGCAAAATTTAACTCCAAAATATGAAAGTGAGATTATGATATTTTAAACTGATCCGGGACAAATCTTTGTGCGACGAACACGATTATTGAAATTTGTTCTGTGTCTGGGTGTAATTTATCTCGGTAAGTATATTAAAATCATTGGGCCTTCCGAACTAGACTGTGTTATAGAAAGAAAGACACATCAAAACACTGCCATTTCCCTTATTTCTGGATCGGAGTGTGAAAAAAATATAATTACAGCACGTTACCGTCACTATTGGTGGATATTTTTATTCACAAAATTAAATTGTTTATTTATTTATTTTTATGGACCTCCAACAGAGGATACACACATACAATGTCTTCTTAAAACAAAAAAATACAGGTCCTTTCCAGTGTGCTCCTCCAATTACAGGAAGCCACAGCATGCTCTGTTCAATACCTACGTTAACAATAAACTAAAATATAACTTGTAATCTATTTCATATAAAAACATAAATTAAACTAACTTAAATTAACCGACTAACTAATAAGTTTTCGGAATAAATACTTACTAGTTACTTAGAAGATCGCAATCAATATCTCCACATTGATGTATAATAGCAATTTCAAGCAACAGTCGTTTGCTGGTCGCGTTCTTAAGTCTATAAATCAGGGTGATTGTAGATCGAGACCGTAAGTCTCTATTGCTCCAACAATGCGCCGCTGGAATAACGAACTCAATTGTGTTAAGTCAGTTGCACCTGAGCGAACCTCTCGTTTTCGTAACAACCTTTAGTTTTATTGAAGGACGTGACGGGGGCACTTGGGTGCAAATAAACGTGGTTTTAATATTAAGTATATATTTTTAAGTAATTCTTTATTCTTCATTGCACACAGAAACATTAAAAAGAAATACAATGTATGATAAAAAGGCATGTACAGACGCCAGCACATCCAGCTACCCCAATCTGTCAAATGTCTTTTATAGATTTTCTATTTTATCGCAAAAGCATAAGGTACATTTTCTATTGGGGCAATTTGACAGATTGGGGTAGCTTGATGTGCTGGCGTCTGAACATAAGCTTAAGCTTAAGCTTAAGCTAACTTAACACGAGCTTAACTCATTAATGAGTTTTCTTACAGCAAACCAAACACAGAGGACAATTTGTTTTACAGGGTAGAACATAATAATATCCTGGGATATTATTTACACATTCATTCACCTCACATCATGCAGACCCGAAGCATGGCTGTAACTCAAGTAGCTGAACATAAGTTGAAATCAGCTCTCAAGGACTTACAGACATACCAAGATCAGTGTCATAAACTTGAACAGGAGCGTGAGGAGAATGAGGTAGAGATAATAAGGGTCATTGATAGTAACACATCACTGAAAAGAGAACTTGTGAAACTCAACCACCAACTAGAGTCTACTATTGAAGAGCGAGACAGACTGCAGGCGGAGACAGAGTCTTTTGATAAGTGTAGAGTGTTATATGAAGAAGCACTGTTCAAAATTAGAGATCTTGAATTAGAATTAATTAATTGTAATGAGAAGTTGTCAAATTATGTAAAAATCACAACTTGTCCAGTAGCCTCCATTAATCAGAGCTTGTATGACGAGTTGGCCAGTTGTAGTCCGGTGGGTCTCCCTATTAATACAACGGTGACCATTGATTTGACTGGGGATGACTGTGTAGACTCCCAGCCAAGCGTTATTTCCTTATGTAGTGACAAGCTAAAACAATACATACTTGAACTAAGTAAAGAACGTAGGGCATTATTAAACAAATTAGAAAATTATGAAATTAAATTAGAGGATAGCAAACTAATTTATGAAAAAGATACTCAGTGTTTGCTTTCTGAGATAAAAACTCTTGAGAAGTCCCTAGCAATCTCATATCACAGTTTCCAGTCATACAAAAATGAAATGCAATTGCTAGCTGGAAAGTGTAATCCTGAAAGCAATAGGACATTGGAACCGATTAACACCAGTAGTGCAGTAGTGGAGTCATACACACAGCTGGGATCAGAGTCACCAGTATCTCCACAAAATGACATTACTAAACATAGCTCCATACTGTATTCCGATGAAATGGGTAAGGGCCTTGGTACCTTGCTTTGTAATAAGCTGAGTTGTTCCTTTGTCAACTATTGTATGCCAGGATTACATTATAAAGATATAATACATAAATTAATTCAGAATAAACACAGTGCCAAATCATGTATAACTCTAATGGTAGGAAATTGTAAAAACTTAAAGAAAAAAGACATTACAGATAGTTTCACTGAGATGTTAGAATTAGACTGTAATAAGATAATATTGTGTGCCTTCCCCTATGTGTCCAATGTGCCTGATAGTACAAATAATTATATCCACAAGCTAAATATGCACCTACAGTTTTTGGTTAGCCATTATAGTGATAAATTTATATTTTTGGACACAAATAGTTTTATAGATTCTTGTAGGGTAACCATGAGTACAGTTACTGACTCAAGAAAATTTTTGAACATACTTGCAAGTTTAGTAGCGGCACATATTAACTCAGTCATAAGTAGTATGATGAAGTCACTTTTGATACCATCTTTTAGTTATGTTATTAAAATCAATTTAATTAGTAGTTTAAACATGTAAGCATGACAATAGAGAAGTGTGATAACTTTCTAATTCTATCACATCAAAATATAAACCGCTTCTCTGGCAAAATTCTAGACATAGAACTTTTTAATGAAAAATATGAAATAGATATCCTATGTTTTACAGAAACATGGCTGAAGGCACACAAGATGGCTTTTAGTGTCTGTGGCTATAGGGTCGCCAGCTTTTATAATAGGGTTTCGGCAGAGGGTGGTGGAGTACTGATACTACTTCGAGACCAAATTAAAAGAGAAAGAGCAAAATGGTCTATGAGCGGCCAACAACGAAATAGGTATTAAATGAAAGTACTATTACTAAGGACTAACTTTTACTATGAACGTAACATTGCAGCTCATTTAGAAAAAAAAATACATATAGGTAAAATACTTAGATAATAAGTGCAAGAAAATGTGCAAACCCATTTTATAAAATACTTATTAACATTAGTTTATGTCTTCAAAAGTATTTCAAAACGTTGTCAGCATACCGTTTACAAGACTCAGCTCAACAATGGGTTTACTACATGGACTACCTGAGTTCGAACGGCCCAATCAGCTTCGAGTGCAAACAAAAGAGCCGAGGTGTGGGGTGCGTGTGCGTCACTCGGCGCAGTCCTTCGCTTACCCTTGTGACGTTGTGTACTGTGCGCTCATCTACGGATTCTTTTTCAAACGTTTTGACCCTGGCTACCCTCTGGACTGTGTTTCTTCCTAACCTGATAACCTGGCTATTAACTCTGAACTTCTGTACGTTTGTGCTTGTGTACTTGGACTCTGGACTTGTGTACGCCAACGGAACATTATTGAAAAATGGCAGAAAATCGACCTATATGTGTTTTGTGCAATCGATCAGTGGTTAATAGAAGAAGGTTAGAAATAACCCATGCTCTTTTTGAGGAAAATGCTGCCAATGCTCAATATATTATTGAAGCTATAGCTCCACAGCAAGTAAGTATTTTTAGACTATTTTTTGGTTGTTTTTACCCGTATGTACGCACCCTATAGCGGTGATGGCCTCATAATATTGTGTCACGATGTGCATATGCGACACATCGTTGGGTGAAGTGTGGGCTCTTTATTGAAAGTCCACGTTACAGTTTTGATTGTATTTTTATGTACGTCCTTTTAGTGAATTATGTTATTTCCTTAAGCGTATGGTTCTTTTCTAACAATACTTAAGTTATAGTCAAAACAGATCTTCTCTCTCTTTTACACACATGGTGCATATGGAAACAGAGCCAACGTTATCTAGCTTCGAAATATAATAGAGGCCAACCACTCATTAACAATGCGTATGAGCATGACTCATTCGTCACGTTGAAAAAGAGCTCGGCATGTTCTACTATACAACACATGATTTAACTGAAACTGCTGTGAGTTTTAAATACTATGTTATAAACTATTTTCCTTTTCAGGTTGAATACAACGGCCGAGAATACGTTTGTCGACCCTGTTGGCAACGAGCTCAACGGGCTGTGCAGCCAAACAATAACCCTGCCCCGCACGAATGTGTTCTTCAAGTGGAAGAATATTCACGAGTGCCTAGCACCTCGGCAAACTGTATGTTTGACAGATGCCGTAGTGTTTCACGTCGTCGAATGCCTGAGAATGTAAGGATTACTCTTATGTTACATTCTAACTTATTCATACCAGACAGTGCCAGAATATGTGATGCACATTTAACATCAAATGATTGGGAAGAGCTCATTGATAGTCCAAATCTCAGACATGATTTTAACAGCTCTCATTTTGTGCAAATACTAGAGCTTTTTAAAAAAGCTGTTTTAAATAAAAATATTCTGGACTTTGAAGATATTGCAAATATGGATCCTAATGAGATTCATATTCGATTGGGCGTTAGCAGAGATCAATTCAATACAATCTTGGAACAAACGCCTTCTTTGTCTGAGTCAAACGCCAAAACAAAACTAGCCATTTATTTAATGAAGTTGCGAACTGGTGATAGCAACGAGAGATTAGCCACGCTCTTTAACATAAGTAGAAGGACTCTAGAAAGGCATTTAAAAACCGCGCGTGATGCTATATCTCTGGATTTTAAGCCACGACACCTGGGACTCGACCATTTAAATAGAAGAATGGTCGCTGACCGTAATCTTATTGTACCAAACGCGTTATTTGGAAATCCCGAGTCTTCTCCAGAAGAAAGGAAGGCAGTAACAATCATGGATGGAACATATATTTATATACAGAAGAGCTCCAACTTTTCGTTCCAGCGACAGACCTACAGTCTACACAAATACGAAAATCTATTAAAACCGTTCTTAATGGTGTGTTCCGATGGGCATATAATTGATGTTTGCGGGCCCTATGCTGCTACCGACTCAGATGCCAGTATTTTGGAAAGAATTATAAATGACGAAGAAGGCACATTTCACTGGTTTTACCGGGCTGGCGACATATTCATTTTAGATCGTGGGTTTAGAGACGTCTGTGGCGATTTGGAGCGATGCAACTACAGTGCCTATATGCCAGAAACCAAAGACCGCGGTGCAGACCAGCTTACTACTGAACAGGCCAATAGAACTAGGCTGGTAACTCTATGCCGCTGGGTAGTGGAAGTTATAAATGGCAGGTTCAAGCGAGATTTCAAATTGTTTAGGCAAGAATATTTTAATCGCGCTTTAAGTCACATGTTTGAGGACTTTCAAAACGCAGCGGCACTCATCATCATTAATGAACGTTTTGAAATACCGAACCTCTTAGCGGACTATGTTATCCGTCATAACATAAATAGACAGAGGGCATCATTTGAAAGACTCAGCAGCGACCAACCTATTTTTGAAGACTTTCCGGTTTTTTCTGAAGAAGACCTAATTCTGTTTGCACTTGGCACATACCAAATCAAGTTGGCTCGCAGCTACTACGCTGAACACTTAATTGAAGGCTTATACAATATCGAAGTATACCGGGAGCGACAAATAAGTCAGCTCAGAGATTTTATTGAAGAAGAAGATATTTGGTTATTACGTGTGCGAATACAATCTAGACATGTAAGGTCCAGAATATATTATTCTTATATTGTAATTAACCGACAAAGACAAAATAGAGAAGCAATTGCTCATTATTATTGCAGTTGTTTGAGTGGAAGGCGCACAATCGGTTGTTGCGCACACGTTATGTGTGTAGTGTGGTATCTGGCATGGGCTAGACATCAAGACGAGGATATTTTATTACCGGCATCAGAACTCAGTGCTATTATTGTACATTAAATGTATGAATGTGGACGAGGCAAAAGGAGTATGTAAGGATCGTAGCAAGTGGCGTTCTGTGGTTTCTGCCTACCCCCATGGGAAAAGGGCGTGAGTTTATGTATGTAAATGTATGTAAAATAAATGTATTGAAGTAAACAAGTCATTTTATTTTATTTCCTTATTTTTAAGACTAAATCTTAGTAATTAATACGCTAAATCACAGGCTTACATATCTAAAATAAAAATGTATTTAGTTCCATTAATAATGACACTACAGATATAAACTTCTTGAACCCGTTATTGTAGGGTGATATTAAACCAAAAAAAAAATAAAATGTTCCTGGCCGCTGATAGACCAAGTGCCGTACGATTTTGCCCATTCTCCTTTAAAGAACGTAAAGATATATGCCAACTATCTATTGAGCGTGTGTGTGAGGTGGCATGTGTAGAGACGCAGTTTTATTGTATAATATGTGTGTATAGACCACCAGCATCCGATTTAAAGCTTTTTACAGCAACAATAGAAGACATTCTTAGGAAAATTAAAAGTAAAAAAAAAATCCTTGTATGTGGTGATTTTAATATGAACATTTTAGCAGATTCACCTGAAATAAACATATTTCTATCTGTATTTCGGTCCTTTAACCTTAAATGCTTGTTCTCTGAGGCCACGAGAGTCACACCCACATCTGCTACTTGCATTGATAACATAATTACCAACTTTGATGTCTCTGAGAAGTGTTTGGTGGCTGGTGTTCGCTCTGACCATAAATGCCAAATAGTAAAGATAAAAAATGAGATAAATATAAATAAACAAAAAATTAGTTTTAGACCTTTAACAAAATCTAATTTGGGAAAGTTCAGTAACAACCTGGAGAATAGTTTGTGCCATCTATTGCCAAACAAAAGTAACCCTAACGATATGTACACTACATTATTCCACTGTATTTGCAAAGAATTTAATAAAGCTTGTAAAATAAAAAACGTAACGGTTGACAGTAATAAGATAAAATTTAGTTCTTGGGCAACTCAAGGCATTAGACTGAGTAGAGATTTTTATATGAGTTGTATGACAGAAGGTCCTATAACCCTGATGTCAATTTTATTAATTATGTTAGAAATTATTCAAAAATTTTTAAAAAGGTTTGCATTCAAGCTAAATCTTTATATATAAGAGATAAAATTAAAAAATCTGATAATAAAATAAAATCAGCTTGGCAAATAATTAATACTGAAACTGGTAAAAGTAGATCAAGATATCAAACATTAGTATTGAATATTGGTGATGAACTGGTTTCAGACAAGCTTACCATTGCCAATTTTTTAGCTGCTTGTTTTGCAAATATACCCGTGGATATTACTAAGTGTCTCGCATCATCACCAGATGTGGCTGAACTCTTTTTAAATCAAAGCGTAAAACAAACTGTACCTAACTTTAGTTTTGAATCCGTAACAAGTGATGATATTATAAAAGCTTTTAAGAGTATTAAAAGGAAAGGCACAGAAGATTTGTGGGGACTGTCTGTTAAAGCAATTGAATCAATCATACTAAACATTGCTACAATCCTTGCAGCCATCTTCAATGGCTGTATAAGTGATGGTGTCTTTCCCGATTTAATGAAAATAAGTAAGATAATACCCATTTTCAAGGCAGGTTGTTCAAAAAATGCCACGAATTATAGGCCTATCTCAATACTGCCAGCTTTAAGTAAAATATTTGAAAAGCTGATGCTCAGCCAAATGTTGTCGCACTTTAACGTGAATGAGATATTGCATAACAAGCAGTTCGGGTTTACAAGGGGCCGCTCTACTCAGGATGCAGGTTGCACATTAATTAGGTCAATATTGGAGGCTTGGGAGGGATCACAGGATGCGCTGGGAGTTTTCTGTGATCTCTCTAAGGCTTTCGATTGCGTTGATCATCGTACGCTCGTTGTTAAACTGAAGTACTATGGAATATCTGGCACATCTCTTGATCTTGTGATGTCCTATTTATCGGGGCGACAACAGATGGTTTCGATAGGCGGTGTCACTTCGGCACGTCATCCTGTGAAAATGGGGGTGCCCCAGGGGTCTATATTGGGCCTATTTTTATTTCTAGTTTATATAAATGATCTCCCTTATCTGGTAGAGAAAGTATCAGACATAGTTTTGTTCGCTGATGATACGTCGCTCATATTTAAAGTAAATAGAAAGGATAAAGATCTTATTGAGCATAATAAAACACTCAGCTTTATATCAGAATGGTTTTCGGCAAATAATCTCTTGTTAAATGCAGGGAAAACTAAATGCATCAGGTTCTCATTGCCGAATGTGACTCAAATTGTACCAACAGTTGCACTTAATGCGAAAATATTAGATTTAGTCCCATCGACCGTATTTTTAGGATTGACACTTGATTCAAAATTGCAATGGGGTCCTCAGATTGAAAAGTTAGCAGGTAAATTAAGTTCGGCTTCCTATGCTGTCTGGAAAATAAGGCAATTGTCAGATGAACAAACTGCTAGATTAGTGTATTTCGCGTACTTTCATAGTATTATGTCGTATGGCATTCTGCTGTGGGGTTCGGCGGCTGACATAGGTACTATTTTTGTATTGCAGAAAAGAGCAGTCAGAGCCATTTATGGTTTAGGCAGTCGCGATTCTTTGCGAAATTTGTTTAAAGAAATAAATATACTTACTGTGCCATCGGAATATATATATCAGAATATAATGTTTGTTAGAAAAAATATTCATAATTATAAAAAGAAAAGTGAACTGCATAATATAAATACTAGGAATAAAAACAAACTAGCCATGCCAGGCTTTAGAGTAAGCAAAACTAATAAATCATTTTTAGGAAATTGTATTAGGTTTTATAACAAGCTTCCTACTCAAATTACTGATCTGCCTGACACAGGTTTTAAAACACATATTAAACGTGTACTTATGGCTAGGGGTTATTACACCACTAAAGAGTACATCGATGACAAAGACGTCTGGCTCTCACTTCCTACCTGCACATTGCTCGCTGGAGATCTTGTAGCCATATAGACATGACTGATCTGCTGTGTTACGTGAACTATCTGTAAATGATTGCTATCATATACTTAATTTAAAATTATTGACTCTGTCTCAAAATGAATAATGTTATTGTTTCGAAGTCTTTCTTTTGTATACCTAAATATAATCTAAAATAATAAGCATTCAGACAACCGATCGAGCATATATTGTGTTTGCCTACTTAATAATTACTCTAATTGGACCAAATCCCGTGTTCATGCCCGCTTGAGTATGTTTCGCCGGACCGTCTCAACTGGGTCGTGTTGAAACCGGTAGTAGAGGAACCCACTGAGTTTGTTTCGCTGGGTCTTCTCAGTTGGGGCGCATTGGATCCGGTGGTAGCATTAAAGCGCGAGCGACCGTCGTTATTAACACAAGGTCCGTCATAATAATAATACCTTTAATATAGACAGAACCATTGACAATATGTAGTAAAAATATTAGACTTAAACTAGATAATTAAACATAATCTCTTGACAATAACTTGATACGAGCTAGCTAAATATCATTTCTGTAATAAAATAAATTTTATAAATGTTTTCATACAAGATGTACCTAAATATCTATGTTACTAGAAATAATATCTAATGTATACAACTATATTACTACAAACATGTTCTGACTATTTACAAGCGCTTTTTTAAAGTCTACTTGAATAAAAACCTTTTTTATTTATTTTATTTTATTTTACACCGCCATCTGATCCCAAACTTAGCAGAGCTTGTACTATGAAAACCAGATAACTGATATACTACATAATATACTACTTTTCTTTTGTAAATATATACTTATATAGATAAATACACGCAGACTCAGGACAAAAAGACATGTTTATGCACACAAATATCTGTCCTGGGTGGGAATCGAACCCAGGACCTCCGGCGTGAAAAGCAAGCATTTGCAAATCACGCCAACAGGTCCGTCAAATGATATAATATAATAATAATAATAATATCTGGGGATAATGTCACGAAGATCTTCCTAGCCCCAAACTAAGCAAAGCTTGTACTATGGGTACCAGGCGACGATATACATACTTATATAGATAGATAAATACTTGTATACATAGAAAACATCCATGACTCAGAAACAAATATTCGTGCTCATCACACAAATATTTTGACTTACCGGGATTCGAACCCAGGACCATCAGCTTCGTAAGCAGGAGCACTACCAACTAAGCTACGGTGACCGTCATATAGACCGGGTCTTGTGAGGGTCGCTGGATGCAGATAGCGCAATACACCGGTATTGCGCTATCTGCATCCAGCGACTTCCAGCTTCAAAGATCTCCCCCAAAGATCTCCATAATTACCGAATTGTGAAGATCTTTGGGGGAGACCTTTGTCTAGCAGTGGGCATCTTTCAGCTGATATAATGATGATGATGAAAGTCAAATGACCTTCTCGAGGTCATAGTCAGTTACACTCACCGGTCCGTAAGTGATCGGTGAGGGAAAGCACCTAGGCGCGCGGTCTGTCCATAGATGTGTCACCGTCAAAGTGGTTCCATTTCTCAGTGTGTCCGTGCTTCGGAAGGCATGTTAAGCTGTCGGTCCCGGTTGTTCTTGTTAGACAACATTGGTTGGTTAATGTCAGAGGCCTACG
The DNA here is from genome assembly GCA_951640165.1 of Pseudoips prasinana. NCBI lineage: Eukaryota > Metazoa > Arthropoda > Insecta > Lepidoptera > Nolidae > Pseudoips > Pseudoips prasinana. The sequence continues at coordinate 21,455,857 of OX621245.1, forward strand.
GGGCGGCTTGCATAACTCTGACACCGTGGTAAACACTGCTCATACGTTAATAAAAGAAGATTTACCTTCTAATATTGGTTCAATATTCATAAATAATCTTCGATTTCCAATTTAATTTTCTTCGTGAAGACAAGGTGAACTCATCAAGAAGCTAATTTCTATCTATCAATTTGATAGATTGACGAGTTTCAATTAAAATTGAATCTTTTATATTTCATAGTTCAAAAGGAATTTACTTTTTAACTGTATATTACTCTCCACTGTAACTTCAGAGTAGTTAAAGTTATTAAAGTCAAGATTCTAATGAAAAGAAGTTTATCGGCTTTACTGCATAGGTACTTGTATTAATCCGTGATTTGAAATTGTATATGTTTATAAAACAACTGCTGCCTCAAGAGAAAAATAAATCTAAGTTTACAAAGTTTATAGACAGATCAGTAGCTTCATAACTTCTAGAACTTGAAGTTATGCTTTGCTTTTGTTTTGCTATTGATATTGCGTTCTCTCGAGTTAATGTCCATCAACGATGCCTAGCCTAGTTGGTAGTGCTCCTGCCTACGAAGCTGGTGGTCCTGGGTTCGAATCCCGGTAAGTGCAAATATTTGTGTGATGAGCACGAATATTTGTATCTGAGTCATGGCTGTTTTCTATGTATATAAGTATTTTATCTATCCATATAAGTATGTATATCGTCACCTGGTACCCATAGTACAAACTTTGCTTAGTTTGGGGCTAGGATGATCTGTGTGACATTGTCCCTACATAATTTAAACCGAGTTTCAAGCTTGTTAGCTAGATTACCGGATCTGGCATTTGGGTAATCTAAACTAAATGTTGAATAAATGTAGACTATATTTTAATAAAATAGAATTATGTAGGTACAGAAGGCTCATTTTGCTGTTTTTTGTTAAATCAAACATTTCTTACGCTGTAGAGGTTTTTAAAATGTGTTAAGTCAAGTTAATTAACTTTTACAGATACTATAAAATAGATTCTCAATTTTATTACACTAGCTGAGCCCCACGGTTTTACCCGGGTTGAACTATATAAATTATAGCCATGTGTAATTCGAATCTATAAGCCATATTACTACAAAGTTTCTTCAAAATCCGTTCGGTAGATTTTGCGTGAAAAAGTAACAAAAATCCATACACAAACTTTCACATTTATAATATAAGTAAGATTACAATATTAGTAGGATAACATTGGGGGGTAATACTAAGCTATTTAATTAAAAATTGTTTGTTGGGGTCAAATTATCCGCAGCAACATTGTTTCTTCAGTTCAATAATCTAACAGTTACCAGCTCCAAACTTCGGACGAGGCCAAGAATGTTTATAACAATCTTGATTATACAACAATGTTTACGGGTACGCGAATAACCATTTTTGGTACTTTTCGTTTTGTTTAATATCATGATTCGACATCATCATCATCATTGTATCAGCTGAAAGGCGTCCAGTGCAGGACAAAGGAATACACAAATCTTGATTAAACTATATTGCTTTATCTATCTATTATACAAATAACCTCATTAAAATAGCTTTATCCGTTTACTTAGCAACTACGATGACACACTGATTCACAGATATATGTTTCAACTAGCTGTGTCGCGCGGTTTTACCCACGTTAAACTTTATAAATTATAGCCTATAAGTTAATCCAGGGTGTCAGCTAACTCCATGCCAAATTTTATTAAAATAGCTCCAGCCGTTTAGACGTAAAGAAGTAACAAACACTCACAAACGTTCGCTGTTATACGTAGTGTGATTTCGTACCAAACCTCTTTTTTTATTGGTGGTCACATTTTAACAGAATATTTGAGATGGTATTTTATAAACTTAAATTTCAACTGAAATATCTCGACGATAGATATTTTAAAATGAAACTCATTGTAAGTTTCAAAATTTCATCAAAGTCGAGAAATGAAAAAGACTTGGCTGGTCACAAGTTCAATTCAGAACTCGAACTGCAACTATCGAACAGACCGTGATTGCACTCCATCTTGAAAATTTCGAGCAAATACTTTACAAGCTTTAGAAAAGTTCATGAATCGGACGATGGACGATGAGAGTTAAAAAGATATAAAATATTACTTTTGGTCAGTTCATGTATAAAATAAATGTTATTGAAGAACGGTTGGCAGATGTCAATATATACCTACCTACCTAATATTTTATGAAATTTATTGTAGTTTGGAGTAGTTGGTTGGTTGTTTTCTTTCTATGACTAAGTAATTAACTCTTGAGCCGTGATAAATCATACTGCGACGTACTGTTACGAGAGCTTAAAGATTTGAATACTATTCAACCGAAAAGGCAACTGGCGCAATTTGTGAATCTAAGTTAGATTCACAAATTGCGCCAGTCGTTCATGTGTGCACGTGTAGCGCAATTTGTGATTCTATAATTTTACATACAGGATTTAATTTTATCCAAGACTAGCTGTGCCCGCGACTTCGTCCACGTGTTAATTAGTTTATTTTGTTTTTTTTTTTTGTTTTTTTAGTAAAATAAATGACTTTTTCTAAAATAAAAGTAGCCAAAGTTACTCCTTATTACATCAGCTACCTGCCAATAAAAGTCCCGTCAAAATCGGTCCAGCCGTTTCAGAGATTAGCCGGAACAAACAGACAGACAGACAGACAAAAATTGTAAAAAATGTTATTTAGGTGTATGTACCGTATATATATTCATATTTATGTAGTAAAAACCGGTTATTTCAATATTACAAACAGACACTCCAATTTTATTTATTTGTATAGATGTATAGATTTTCGATCCATTTCTACACTGTAGCGGGTACCTTGGCTGATTATCATTATAATCAGGTACTGTTACGTTGGTCAATTTTTTCTGAAGCGTTGGCTGTCAGTAATGTTATAAGGTTGGTTAGTTGTGATCGATGGATTAACTATTAATTGCTAAAATAAGCGTATTTTTTGGCTTTTGGTTTGACAGTTGAGGAAAAAGCTTTGTACCCTCCATGGAATTTTCCTTTCTTCTTTTTTTCTCCATCTCTTTCATATATGAGCATGTGTGTGCGTGCCAAGCTTTGAGCAAACGATGATTGCGCGCACGCAGCCAGTTGTATAATTTCGTTAAAACTTTTTTGTGAAATCTTTTGTTTTAACACCTTACGTGCCGCGTAAAAAATTGAGTCTTTCCATTTGCGCCATAGGATCCACCGGTGAGCCTTCCCTTACTGTTCCATACACGCCGCGCGGGTCACCCGTGAGCCAAATGACAGGTTCAGCAAAAACGTTTCCTGCAGGCCGAATACTACAGATATCGAACAAAACCCATATGGACGTGAGCCGCAAGGCCCTGTAGTTTAACCGATGTAGCGTGGTTTTCAAATCCATTCGAAGTTTTTTCTTTTATGAAGGTTATTGTAATGAAACTAGTGTTGTTCTTATTGTAACAGGAAATATTTTTATTTTGGTATTACTTATATAATATTATGAGATAATATATATTTTAATAAAATCTAACCATAATAATGAAACATAAATTTAAATTCTAGATTTTTTTTCCTTTACCTTTTTAACCTTTTTAACCTTTAAACCTTTTACCACATAATAAAACTAACACTTTAAATGACGTTACGAACTTTTTTCAATATCACATTAATGAATTCGTCTTCTATTATCATTAAAATTAAAAGAAAAATAAAAATTACATACCTCTTTCTATGTATCTTATTACTTAAAATTCTAAAGCATAATTATGCACATAAACTAAGTCTATAATCACATTTTTATTTAAATTCTAGAATATTTTTTCTTTACCACATACCAAAAATAGCACTTTAAATGACGTTACAAACTTTTTTCAATATCACATTAATGAATTAGTCTTCAGTTATCATTAAAATTAAAAGAAACTTAAAAATAATATACCACTTTCTGTGTATCATTTTACTAAAATTATAAAGCATAATTATGCATATAAACTAAGTCTATAATCACATTATTTATGGCACTTATTTTCAACATCACATTTTAGTCAACTATTAATATTGAAATGAAAAGAATAACTTATTAGTATTACCTCTTTCTATGTATCTAAAATGTATATAATAAAACATGAACTTTATTCATCATCATCATCATATCAGCCGAAAGACGTCCACTGCTGGACAAAGGCAACCCCCAAAGATCTCCACAATTGCCGGTCTTGCGCTGTTCGCATCCAGCAGTTTCATCAACACGCACACAAGATCATCGGTCCATCTTGTAGGGGGCCTGCCCACGCTGCGTCTTCCGGTTCGTGGTCGCCACTCAAGAACCTTTCTGCCCCAACGGCCATCGATTCTACGAGCTATGTGCCCCGCCCACTGCCACTTCAGTGTTGCAATTCTCCGTGCTATGTCGGTGACTTTGGTTCGTCTGCGGATTTCGATATTTCGGATTCGATCCCGCAGGGAAACTCCGAGCATAGCCCTCTACATTGCTTGAGCCTTCTAATAAGGCCCATAGTGAGCGACCACGTCTCTGTTCCGTAAGTCATCACTGGCAACACACACTGGTCGAAGACTTTCGACTTGAGACACTGCGGTATTTTGGACGAGAAGATGTTACGTAGCTTCCCGAACGCTGCCCAGCCGAGTTGGATTCTACGATTGACCTCCTTCTCGAAGTTGGACCTACCTAGTTGGATGGTCTGGTCCTAGGTAAATATTGAACTTTATTAAAGCAAGGTAAACAAAGAAATGGTTTAGCTGGACAAGTTCCGCAATATGTTGATATTTTTTTTTATTTCGTCTTAGCCTGTTTGCTACCCATGATCGGCACGTTTTCTGCGTAACATTGACGACAGGTTCTTCGGACTTTTCGGGCGCGCGGTGAGCCGTATCGTGACCCCGCGGCCCCTGCCAACGAAAATTACGTTTTTGTTCGTAAGGGGCCACGCGGCTCACTCGTGAGCCCTTTGCTATATCTCATAAACTAGACGGTAGAAGTCATTGATTTTTATTTTCTGTACGTATTATCGCATTTTATATTAAAAGAGTGAAAATCTGAAGTTAAAAAAAAATACGGATTTCGTGATTTGGGCTTGGCCTGAACGGAAAGTTATGGAAAGCTCACCGGTGGGTCATATGGCACGCAAGGTGTTAAATGATAAGCGAGTCACATCATTTCATATTGAGAAGAATTCGTAGAAGAAATTTGTCCCTGACGGGAATCTCCCGACTCGATTTGTTTTCCTTTACAACCAGAACTTTGAAGCTACATATAGGAAATTCAATAAAAACAGGATAGGATAGTAGTATAATTTTGCATTTACTTCAGATATGTAAAGAAATAAACTATAAACAATGCTTCCGAAACTTAGGTACCTACGTTCTAAACACGTACCGAACTCAAAGTCTCAAATTCGAACACCGCAAACTCAAACTATAAGTCATCCTTAATACTTAAGTAAGTACGTATTTGTCTTTGCATAGAACTACGAGCATACGGCTAGAAAGTTCCTACCAATTAATATTTGCTAAAGGTACTTTAGCAGTAGAACTTAGATGCAGTTGGAAACTACTGAGAGGTAAACATTCAGAGCTCTAATTAAATGCGTTTGCGATATATTGACATACTGTGTATGTTTATTAAAGTTACCTTTATTGATTCGTTAACATTGCACACTTTCTTGCGTTTATAGTGTGCTACAAGACAGCCGTAAATATAAATATTCTGTAGTTCACAGGAATAACTTAAATTGTATTATTGTTGTAAGAGTCGTGAAACTTCTTTACAATTTTTGAATTTTGACTGTTACAGATTCATCATCATCATGTCACCCAAATACGTTCACAGCTGGTCAAAAGCCTCAAAGATCTCCATAATTGACGGTCACCGTAGCCTAGTTGGTAGTGCACCTGCCTCCTACGAAGCTGGTGGTCCTGGGTTCGAATCCCGGTAAGTGCAAATATTTGTGTGAAGAGCACGAATATTTGCTTCTGAGTCATGGATGTTTTCTATGTATTTAAGTATTTATCTATCTATATAAGTATGTATATCGTCGCCTGGTACCGATAGTACAAGCTTTGCTTCGTTTGGGGCTAGGATGATCTGTGTGACATTGACCCTAGATATTATTATTATTATTATTGCCGGTCTTGCACTACCAGCATCCAGCTTAAAAATAGCTATAAAAAACCGACTTAAAACTAACATTACATTGTTCTACAATTATCTCAATTTTGTTATTTTATAGTCAACGTCTTCTTGACGTCTAGGTGCCATTCGCGCAGATGCCATTCAGATGGGTGCCCTTGGTGGACTACCTCATTTTTTGCACAACAAGTTCAATTTGAACAATAGATCAACGAATAATACCTAAACAAACATATAGGGTATTGGCGTATACAAAAAGAAGTTGTACGTTAGCCTCGAGATGATCGGTGTAATTAGATGGTTTTTGGTTAAACACGGATCATCTCACGACTAAGTTACTACCTACTTTTGTTATAAGAGGTCATGAAATTGACGCATGCATGATACATGCCTATAATACCAACTATAGGCATATATCATGCATACGTCAGTTTCATGATCTATATTGCCGGATTTAAGTTACTATCGTGGGGATAAGCTGCAATGGATATGTAGATATATAATATTAGTCGTATGTAAATAAAGTTGTTTATCAACACATCAGCTACCATGAGAAAACAATCAATGGAAAATCGGAATTGTGCTCTGAGGGTTCCGTACGTTCCTTAATTGTATAAAATTCATTATCGATTTATCTTTATTATAATAATTTCGATAGTTAAACCTTAATATAATCTCCTTGACAATAACTTAATACAAGCTAGCTAAATATCATTACTGTTATAAAATATATTTTATAAATGTTTTAACAATCCGTGTACCTAAATATATATATGTAACTAGAAATAAGTATGTATACCTACTTAACTATATTACTACAAACATGTTCTGACTGTTTACAAGCGCTTTTTTTAAGTCTACGTGAATAAAAACCTTATTTATTTTTTAATATGCGGCATAGATGAATGGAGTACGACTCTATTATCTATGCCCCTTACCATCCTAATCAGGGTTTACTTTCGCGTATCCGCTTCGAACCATAAAAATCTATGTCAATATAATAATATTATGGATATAGATATTTTATCAGTGATAAGATACGAATATCCTAATCATTCTTACTAAGCATAAATTACGAATGACCTTGTTTGTTATTAGATACTTATAGGAGTTCCAATGCAATACTTTAACTTATGGTTAACGTTCTTTACTGTTCGTTGACAGCCTCTTTGGTCTAGCGGTAGCGTGTTCAACCGCAGATAATGAGGTCCTGGGTTCAAATCCCGGGTCGGGCCAAAAAGTGATTTTGGGATTTTTCCGTAAAAAGAAATTTCTCAGTATCAGCCCGAAGTCTGGAAGTTGGCGGTATTACACCCCCGTGCCTCGTAGAGCACGTAAAGCCGTCGGTCCTGTACCTGAACTCTTTCCGGTCGTGTCGCTAGGCGTCCCATCGGATCATGAGAGTGATAGAATAGAAAGGGCCCCTGTATTTGCGCACACACTTGTGCACTATAATATGTCCTGCGCAATTGGCTAGTCTCCATTAAGACTGGCCGCCGTGGCCGAAATTCGGTCGGGAGTACATCATCAACGTTAATACATGTGGGACGAAGCAAAGCAAAAACATGTCTAGATGGGGAATGTCGAGCAACCCCAAAATGGACTGTATTTGTAGAGCATCGGTCCAATCCATGGCTTTCCATTGCTTTGACCTTCTGAATAAAAAAAAATCAATGTTGGGTTTTATTCAAAATTTTAAGTTCAAATTTAAAGGACAAAAACGAAAATAACACTTATTGTTATTTTGTTAGTATAGTCCACTTATTACGTACAAGGATGAACGAGCAAAGTGCAAAACCAAATCTAATGAGAATAATTAATCGAACTTGTTGACATAACCAAATGGATTCACTTAACGTATACGAGTAATCACACAGCTCAACACGTAATTAGTGTGATGAGCATTCAGACGGATAGGTTTGATTTACGTCAATATGCTTATTGGGTTGCCGATATACTCCTGTATCCATTCTGTATCTAATCAAATTAGACAACATTTTCTTTTCATTAACAAAAAAATAAAGGCGTCTATTTTTGATTTAGTACTTATATGTTTGCTTATCGTAGCTATCGAACGGATGGACTAATTGAAATTCAGTTAATAATCAATAATTTTGGTTCTGCGTTTAGTGCTTAGTTTGTTGATTTAATTCATTTTCTTAAGAGGCAGTTGTGTCCGCTAACACCTTTACAACATGTAACTTAATTAACGCACATCCTGAAAATAGTTTGTTCAGAATCGTTTACTATATCGATTTATATAATTTTTAATAAAGGTAATTTTTTATTTAAAAAAAAATTAAAACTACGGAAATTATTGTCATATTAACCCTGTACAGTCAAAACAAACTGAAATGGACCGTAAGTCAAAGTAATAAGACTTATAAATCGCAGTTTTATTATTATTCATACAAAATCCATCATTCAATACAAAATGAAGAATAAAAAAATTATTTAATAAATAAAAAAACCCAACTGCGTAAATAATGAACCAAACTACGCACATAGACAAAGAACTGAAAAGAAAAAAACAAGCACATAGATGGCCGGTGGTCTTAAATTATATAATGTACTATTGAATAAATACTATTGAAGAAAATAAAATATATTTCAATAATGGGCAAAACAACTGAACAGTCGGGATCCATTAGTCGATAGCCAATCTAATTTGTCAATGGATGCCGACTGTTCAGTTGTCATGTTCCATTATTAAAATATATTTTATTTTCTTCAATAGTATTTATTCAATAGTACATTATATAATTTAAGACCACCGGCCATCTATGTGCTTGTTTTTTTCTTTTCAGTTCTTTGTCTATGTGCGTAGTTTGGTTCATTATTTACGCAGTTGGGTTTTTTTATTTATTAAATAATTTTTTTATTTTATACTTTTTAGTTATGAGTTCCTTGCTAGTTTCAAAAATAAGTTAACCACATTATATATTATTGTATTTGTTCTTATTATTTATGTTTCTTTTTAATATTCTTATCATTCATTATCTAGATTTAGTTATTAAATATTATTCATTCATTTATTTATTTCACTCAAAATAGAGTACAGTAGTGGTCTTACTATTAGATTAGTCTCATCAATTTACTCATAAACAGTATGCGAAATGTTTGATTGTTATATGTCAAATTTTACACAAATAATATAATTAATTAAATAAATCACAGTTTGTTTTAAAAAACAACCCCTGCACTAGGGAATCTTATCCCTGTGTCGCAGGGTACTTTACAACATATAATAGACGGACACAAATTAAATCCAGACTCAGAACAACTATTTATGGGTCACACAAGTAGTTGTCCGGCGCGGGACTCGAACCCGCGACACGAAGCGGCGACGCGACTGCCATAGCCGTCGCGCCACGCGTGCAGTCAAAAATTTGATTTGATTGAATAGAATAGAATTAATTTCTAGGAGCCACAGTCTGAGTTGGTTTTTGAACTCTGCCGCTGAAAAATGTCTAATATTTTGCGGCAAAGCATTAAACACTTTCACACAAACAGCATAGGAACTTTTTTGAAATAGTGTTATATTAGTTATCATGTTGCGAGGAAAACCATCTTTAACTCTAGTAAATACTGTAGCTGCGTTTTCACAAATACACCGATTTCAAAAATGTACAAACACACTAGTCATCATTTTTAGTCCTTTTAACAATAATTTACATGAGACAAATGGAGGAGTACCTATAATTGCTCTAACGCATTTTTTGCAATAGAAATGCTCTGGATTTATCTGTTGAATTGCCCCATAGTAAGATACCATACCGCAGGATAGAACCAAAGTAGGTACCCGTGATATGCCATTAATATCGATTGTTAATAAGGCTGTTTTTCGAAGTCATGACAAAAAGTATACAAACCTATTGATTCTGATGCATATTTGATCAATGTGAAAGTTCCAGTCACAATAACGGTCAACTGTTATTAGTCCGATTAAGGAATGACTCAAAGGTATAGAATGCGTGAGCGGGGACCTAAGGGATATTTTCAGAAACTTGTTCAGAGTACTTAGAGGGAAATCATATACAAAGACCTCAATTTTAGGTTTTTCGCTAATATCTTTAAAAAGGTGCGTTTTAGCAAAAAATAATCTAAGATAAAGTGAAAGCGTACAAAATTCACTATAACTTTGATCTCATATACTTTTTCATATTTCCATTCGTTTATGATTTACACGCTCCAGAAATATAGAAAATTTAAGTTATTCAGCGGAACTCTTACAGATGCCTTGAGAAGTTTAGGAGACCTGATATGCTTCTGGAGGGAGGTGTGCTGGATGGAATCTGTCATGGCTAACGTACTATGGTCCACATCGGGACCAAGTGCGGAAACCATACCCACTAGCATATTAGTGGGAACAAGATGATGATGAGTTATTCAGCGTGATGTTCAATTTATTTTTACAAATACAAATACAAATATTTATTGCGATCATAAGTGATACAAAGGTGTTACAGAATGTAGAGGTACATACATGATTTTAACATAAGCTGGGAGTACCTCCACGTGTTAAGGGCGGTAACAGTAAGATATCGCGTTTTTTTGTAACAGCGGATAACTGAGCTTAGGCGGGAAAAACATCATCAAGATTGCTTTTCGCTCAATGCTCACTGTAGGAAACGCAACCTTACTGGCTAAAACTGCAAAATGATGATGAATGAATGAATGACAAAAAATGAGATGCAATAGCATGGATATGAACACATCCTCTTCTTACACTCATTTACCGGCTACGATACAACATCAGCAACGTTTAGAAGAAGCAAGGTGGGTTTCTGTAAATTGTATTTATATTCGGAAATTATTCAGGAAGCAGCAAAGATCTTTTACAACCCAAGCTCCAGCCATAGTGATGTTGCAGAAGAATTTTGCTTCCTGAAATGGTATAGGGCACCAGCAAAAGTGACCCTTCTCAAAGTAATTCTTCAAGAGGGTTTATCGCCCTTTTTGAAGAAGAGCACCACCACACCCCTGTGGCATGCTTGTGGCGTGTGACCTTCTAGTATGACGGAGTTAAATAACTTTTAAAGGGCCCGTGAGGATTGGTGTACCACCCACCTTCAGAAGCTCTGCCGTAACCCCATCATCACCAGGCGCCTTGTTGTTCTTAAGCTGTTCGAGAACCATTCTAATCTCTCACAGGTGACTGGGTTTACGTATACAGCTGTCCGTAGAACCTCTCGATCTCTCCCAGCATCTCAGTTCTAGACGTGACGATTCTACCATCCTCAGTCTTCAGCTTCGTCAGTTGGCTATGTCCAACAGACAGTTCTCTTGCAAACACTTTAGAGCCTTTGTTCCGCTCAATGGCTTATTTAATACAATTTGTATTAAATTGACGCGTGTCGCGAGTCAAATACTTTAAGATCTGTCTGTTGAGCTGCCGGTATCTGGTAGCATCATCAGAGGATGTCAGAACCATTTTCCGTCTTTCGTCCATAAGCTGCAGGGTATAGTCAGAGATCTTTTTGGTTCTGTTTGTACGGTGGGCCTTGAAGACCTTAGACCCAGCCGTATGGACAGCTTCTACGAGCCTGTCGTGGTATGAGTCCACTTCCTCGCAATCTGCTAGGCATTTGAAACGGTTTTGCAGATCGAGCTGAAAGGGTTCAGGGTTTTGGATTTGGATGGGTAAAGGTCGGAGCGTAGACTTTATCAGTCGGGACCTCTGGAGCTTGACATTAAGGTTCAATGAGCCTCTCGCCAGTCTGTGATCGCTCCCGGTTTTAACCGTATTGATTACTGAGACGTCATTGAACATCTGTCTACTCGTCGACAAGATAAAGTCTATCTCGTTTTTTTTTACCATCGGGGCTTACCCAGGTCCATTTGCAGTTTTCCGGCTTCTTGAAAAAGGAGTTCGTCATAAAGAGTCCCTACTTCTCCATGAAGTCGGCCAACATTTGGCCCCGGGGATTCCGGTCTCCCGTTCCAAATTGCCCCACTCTCAGCTCTTTCCCGAATCGTTTACCCAGCTTCGCGTTAAAGTCCCCCATGACCACAGTGAAATAAGAGTTCGAGGTATGTATGGCTCTAGAAATATCCTCAACATGACCTCAACCTCATCGTCGGAGTACGTCGAAGTCGGCGCGTAAACCTGTATGACCTTCAACGAATACCGCTTGGTAATTCTGAGTATAAGGTACGCAACCCTAGTCGACACACTCTCGATTTTCACTATGTTGTGGACGAGGGACTTGTGGACTATGAACCCAACACCACCTTGGGACAGTTGGTCGCCCTTCCAGAAATAGAGCAGATTCCCGGATTTCAGGATTATTGTGTCCTCCCACTCTCTTCGGACTTCAGATAATCCTATTATGTCCCAATGTAACCTCCTCAATTCTTCCTCCAGTTCGATCATCTTCTCGTCGGTCCGCAGCGTGCGTGTGTTGTATATTGCCAGAGCCAGAGGTCGTCGGTTTTGGTAACGCGGAATCTGCCGGGGATTCTTAGCACCCCCAGCCCTGCCGTAACCACGGCTGTTACCACGGCTGGGAATAGCAGGGCTGCCGGAGACTGGGGGCCATGAACTGGGGGAAATGAAGGACACAATTAAACAATTGTGTCCTTCATTTGAGGGATCTGCCATAAACGCCATGCTTGGCAAACGGGTTGGCGATCGCAGTAAGGTAGACATTGGTACTCATGTGAACACTGCTGCCCATTCTCTGGTACATATATTCCCTCGGGACGACTTCTACGTCCCCCCGCGGGATGAGAAGGGGTGGCGATATTCTCTAGGCCGTTACCACACAGCCACTAAGAGCCTCTAAGTAGCTAAATATAATTCCTGAAGCACATATCGCCAAGTGCAGCATTGGCTAGGGAATGAGCTGCTCCCTCAAGAGTGGGGGTGCAAAAAATGAAGGTGATATCTTGGCGCCAAGAACAACAAAAGATTTACCGGCACCGCAGGTTTTACTAAAAACAATATTTTGTCGCTGCACCAAGGATTGTAGCAGCAGCAAATGTGGATGTCGCAAAGCTATGCTGAAATGTTCTGCTGCGTGCCTTCATTGCCAAGGAAAATGCTTCAACGGCGTGTCTTTTAGCGAGGAAGACAACGAGAATGACCATGAAGATGATTGAGAGCCCTCTGAGCAAGAACCACTTACCACTGAGGAGGGCGAGGAAGAAGAAATCACAGAAAACGACCTTTTGCCAGGACCCTCACGACCTAAGAGAATAAAAATGTGAATAATTCACAGAATTGGAATTAGAAACGAATATTTCAAAACTTTTTTTATTTGCACTTTTCCAGTGCCAGTAGTTCGAAAACGGATGGGATATGGAAAAGTATCAAAGTTAATCAAAGTTATAGAAAATTTTAAAAGCTTTCATTTCATCTTAGAACTTTTTTTGCTAAAACGCGCCATTTTTGTAATTTATTTATTTATTTATTCTCAACATCTCATAACAATTTCGGTGTGAAATATTACCATACTGCTTAAATTTTTTATGATATTTATGTTTTTCTTTTATTGCATTTATTATTGCATAAGTATACCAAACTGGATACTGCCCACTCCTAACCCGTTTAATTGGGACGTGCTTATTAATTAATTTCTTAAGAAATGAGTAAAAAAAATCCACAGCGCCCTCTATTGGTAAGTCCGCGAATTCCAACTCCCAGTTGACATTGGCAATATCATCATTTATTTCTAGATAATTACCTTTAGAAAAAACCTGTTTTGTACGCGAAGCCGATATCAAATACGATATTTGTATGAATTTAAGTTCAATAATGAGCGCATTGTGGTGGGGATCTAGGGGGACAAAGGGTTGATCGCAGTTGGACACCGTTACTACGTCATTCGATAGAACAAGGTCCAATATTCGACCGTACTTATTCAATATACCATTATACTGCCGTAGATCATGGATGTATAAAGAATCAATAAATGATTGCTCATCCACAGTGTTTACATTACCGGGGCACAAGTGTGACTCACTGCTGAAGTTACTGGGCAACCAGGAAATGCTACTCATATTAAAATCGCCAACTATTAAATATTTTTCTTCCGGTTTATTTATTATGATTGACTGCAATTTAGTCAAAAAGTTGTCCAGTTGATTAGAGAAATTTAAACCTAAGTTTTGCTTACATAAGTAGATAACACATATATTTAGATTAATATTTAATGAGTTTTTAACGTTACTTTGTTTCATTATTAAAGTTAGCCACATGTCCTCCGCTGTACTAGCAAATGAGGGTTGAGGAATAGTGCATAATTCTTTACGAACTGCGATAAGCACTCCCCCGCCGCGAGATTGACCGGTCAACTCATAGTCCCTATCCCGCTGCCACACCACAAAACGATGGTCAAATATCTCTGAGTCACTCACACCAGGTAAAAGCCATGTTTCGGTAAGAATTACTATGTCATAATAGTTACAAATACTCGAATTGCGATAAAATTGTAAGGTTTTCGATCGTAACCCACGCACATTTTGGTAATACACTTTTAGGTCACAGTAAGTAGACATTTTTGTAGAAAATCATGTAGCAGAATATGTAATATAATATGAGTACATAAATAAATTAAGAAGGCATAATTAAAACTAAATAATATAAACCAGCGTGGGTACATTGATAATGAGCGGGCGAGTGTAAGTTCTGCATAATAGAAATTATCTTTCAAATAAATACTATAATGACGGTCCAAGTGAGACACAACTATAGAAGAATACGGCAGAGCAAGCGAGACAAATATATTATCGTTATTTTTTACTGCAATGTAAACAGTCCAATAAGGTGCAAACAATACCCGATAATGAAACCGGTACGACGGCACGAGCATCAAGGCAGAAGCGCTAAACCTTTTCGATTGCATTATGAATATAAAGGCAATTGTGGCTATAATAAAGTACAATGTAAATGAAATGTTAAGGCCTGCATTAGTAATAAGAGATATGCAGTGATATAATAAAGAAAAATAGGATAAGATACCGCTTAGACAATTTTGTTTAAATCAGTCAACTTAGAAATAATAAAGGATCGACTAGTTTCGTTTTTTCTGACATGAATCTTACAAAATTTAACCCAAACATATTTATAATTATGATCCTTTGCAGATTGCCTGGCCTTATTAAGTAAATGCTTTGCTTCCGACGTCAAATGATCGTTCACAAAAATCCGTCCTTCACTGTCTTCAAAGCCGAGGTCGCTTGCACTTATTACTTTAATTGCCCGCGCTGACGCAACAAAATCTTCTTTAATGTATCTGTTGATAAAACTGACAATAATAGTTTTGTCTTTGGAATCGTAAGTGGGAACTCGTGAAATATAGTTGATGGCAGTTTTGGGAAAGCTGTATCCAACTTTTATGGTGAGGTTTTCGACAATTTTGAACAAATTTTCGTCCTTTTTCTGAGGTACACCTTTGATCTCGACATTATTGAGACGCGATCGCTGTTCGTTGGTAAAAGTCTGAGCCTGTATATCGACTATGGAAGTTTCCAATAAAGCTTGCTTTTTGTCAATGTCAGACACCTTGTTCTCTAAAGTAACAAGTTTATGGGTAAAATCTTCCAATCTAGTACTAGATAACTCGCAACAAGCTTTAAGGTCTTGAATATCATCCTTGATACTTTTTATCTCATCCAACAGGGTAGGGATATTTATAATTTTTTGTTTGATATCACGCATCTCCATAAGTAGGTTCTCCAGAGTCACTTGATCCTTTTTAGTTGCCGGCGCAGGTGACGTTGCTCGACACAACGGGCACTTCCATACCGCTCTCCGATCCGCACCCATCCTCTTCCATCCAGATTCGGTCAGATTAGCGCAGCTAAAATCCATTAGCTTCTCACACGAGGAACACTGCACGCCATCGTTGAACTCGGCATGACACAACGCACACTTATTCATCTTAATATTAAAAACGTTTACTACTGACCAAAACAAAAAACAAAGGTTGACGATTTCTGAAAAATATACGAAGTGCTAAACGTCCTGCTTAAGCGATAGTCCACAGGCGAGTGAGTAATATTAGCGTAAAACCTAAAATTGAGGTCTTTGACCCCTCCCCTTCCTCCGCCTCACCTCCTGGACCTCAGGACTTTTAGTACGTTTTCTCTCTAAGTACTCTGAACAAGTTTCTGAAGAAATCGCTCACGTACTCTACAACTACTTTATTAATTATACTATATACCGAAAAACTTCACACTCTCTACTTTGTTTATAACCATTGTATTTTATATTTAGTAAATATGATTTACTTCTTTTGCTCAAAAATTTAATAAAGTGTGTCTTGCTCAAATTCGCGGTCAGATTATTTTTATGAAGCGAATTAATTTCTATCGTATTATTAATTTCTATGTAAAAGTTATTTAACAGATTCTATGCCAAAACTATAGGGATGTCGTCTGCAAACAAAGTGCATGTATAATGAGTTATATCTGGTATGACATTAATATAGAAAAGAAAAAGAGTCCATGCTTATTTACGAGATCGTCCGATTGGCAATATTTAATTAGAGTTCCACTTTCCAGAATGGCAATCCAAAATTAAAATGCACGAAATGAGATCGACAACGGCTCGATTCAAAATTTTCCCTTGCAACTTGTGTACAGTTACACCTCAACATAATATTAAAGGTATTTTTCTTTAAATTTTACCTTGTCCACAAAGCGCATGAAATTCGTTTGTTGATAGTTCGATTCTCACACCAACCAAAGGGACGTTGTTCTTTATTGTTTTATATCTTTTTTTATTCTTTATTATATCTTTGTCATTGCATTTAAAACAATTCGATTTCGGTAGGTACCTACCTATATATAGTTTTTCAAGTGAAGTTAAGTGCTAAATCGTTTGAAGTTGGAAATCGGCGACCGTGTTAGACGTTAGATACTTTAGGTAGTCCAATATAACTAATAGATACTTTAGTATATGTCCATCAACACTCACATGCACAGTCATACGAAGTTTTCGTCTTTTCATCGTAAAAATTATACTGTTTTAAAACCTATATGTGAGAATAGTTGTTACGCAACTTTAAATCGATATAGCTCCTAAACGGCCGATCTAATCGAAAAATGTTGAAAGAAAACTAAAAATATTTTTTAAATACCTATTCAACGATACCCCACATGACATAGTTTGTTGACTTTATTTTTTTTAATTTTCACATAATGGCGTCCAGTAGTCGCCATATTGAGTTTTCACTAACGTCATGTCTTTAGTGACACTTTCCTGACTGAAAGGAATCGATTGACGTGCGAATCATTAAAATCGGCCCAGGCGTTTGGTCTGTATAGTGCTTCAAAGGAACATACATACATACATAGCCTGATAAACACATTACCCTTTGCGTCCCGCAGTCGGGTAAAAATAAACTTTATTCTAAGAAACCAATTTAGTAAATAACAATGCATATACATGTTAAATAAAAAAATCTGTGTAAGTATTATGATTACAACATAATATTCTAATTGGGGTGTCTGTGGGTGTGCATTAATTACGTTACATGTTGTATATATGTTACACCTGCTCATAGCATTCAGTTTTAGTGAGTACCTACACACACAAAGCAATAGAATACATAATGTTGTTCTGATATTTTTTTTACGGTTCAGTAAACTGGACAATACCCACAAAAACCTCAATTTTTTTTTTGCAATAACTGAACATTAGATTTTGACCTTCTCGAAGTGAACACAACATTCTGCATAACTAAGACATAGTTTCTATCTTTGATTTAAAACCAAATTTTAGATAATATAGTTTTTGTTTTAAGTTTTTGTTTTGTAATAATATTATAAATGTTGTATGCACCTGTAAAGGCAAATCACACAGAACTTGTATTTAAACATGTAATAAATTTTAAGTTGCATTGTGAAATGTCGATGGTGTATCATTTATAAATATATAAATAGGTGTACATTACAATCATAGACAAGATATAACACTCTATTAAATTACATAATCGCAATACATACAAATTAAAACTAATGATTTAAAAACTATTACAAATGATAAGGTATTATTTTTTTTTACTTTAAATGAAAATGGAGTTTTAGTGAACGAGCAGATGAACCAAAAATATCAATTTCATTGCTTAAGTTATTATAGGCAGAATACATACGGTACAACGGTGAGTGCTGACTGTAATTGGTGTATATATATACAAGTTAATCTATTATTCTTTATTCCTAAATATTATTTTACTATGAAGGTATTGGTTGTTGGTCGTCGTTGTACAGTCAGTTTGTTTATAGCCAGTGAATTGTATTACTAACTGTGCTGCAATCAATTAATTAAAATACGTACCCTTATTTCCACCAAATTAACTGTACTTAGTTAAGTTCCATAAATATTTAATTATTATGAAGTAGTTTTCATGAACAATTTGTGATTAATTTCAATACTACATATAAACAAACCGATGTTTCCCATTAATTCTACAGGAGAAATGTAAACATAGGTATAGAAGACGATCTGTTTGGAATCCGCTTAGCAGCCTCCCCGCCCTGCCGCGTCCGGTTTCCGGCGGAAACGGTCCTTGGGCGGCGGCGACGGAAGCTTCTGTTTAAGCTGGTAGTGATATGCACGCAGTTAGTAAACTGTTTGCAATTGCTACAGGCGCTTATTGCTCTTAAGATAAACAAGAAACAATATTTTTGTTATCTTCACGAAGGCAAATAAGCAACATGGAGGTACTTGAGAAAACAATAGTTGTTTATGCCTACTTAACAAAACAGAATATCGGTCCTTTTGTTTGGGAGGAATTATATCACAAATTGTAATATTTTAAGTGATACATCATTTAATGTTATCTACCGCTCAACGCAAAGTTTTACCTCTGTACTGAGAGAATATGACTTCAGCTGGTCCTTTGAGAAGGTAATGGAATGAGAGACGTTACAAAAGACCCTTAAATAAAAGTTAAAGTCTAAAAACATAACAAGAAAATATCCCAAAATTTATAAAAATAAATTATAGTCATTTTACAACTGAGAAAGTCAAATGTGTAGTAATGCATTTTGGTAATGCAGCTCATCGCTGTCCCATTGCAGGGTAAGGGTTTCCTCTCACAATGTGAGGGCACCATGCTGGCCTAGTGCGGATTGGCAAACTTCAAATGGAATCAAGAATATTTTCTATTTATCAGGCATGCAGGTTTCCTCCCAATAGAAGAAGTTCCGTCCTGAAAGAACACGGTCCTTTTGTTTGGGAGGAATTATATCACAAATTGTAATATTTTAAGTGATACATCATTTAATGTTATCTACCGCTCAACGCAAAGTTTTACCTCTGTACTGAGAGAATATGACTTCAGCTGGTCCTTTGAGAAGGTAATGGAATGAGAGACGTTACAAAAGACCCTTAAATAAAAGTTAAAGTCTAAAAACATAACAAGAAAATATCCCAAAATTTATAAAAATAAATTATAGTCATTTTACAACTGAGCAAGTCAAATGTGTAGTAATGCATTTTGGTAATGCAGCTCATCGCTGTCCCATTGCAGGGTAAGGGTTTCCTCTCACAATGTGAGGGCACCATGCTGGCCTAGTGCGGATTGGCAAACTTCAAATGGAATCAAGAATATTTTCTATTTATCAGGCATGCAGGTTTCCTCCCAATAGAAGAAGTTCCGTCCTGAAAGAAGTCCACTACTGGACAAGCCCCCCCCCCCCCCCCAAGAACCATCTTGGTTTGTGGCGTTATGCCATATCCCTCCAAGTGGATGGATACAATATCTTTTGAGGAGGTCTTTGTCCAGCAGTAGATGTCATACGGCTGATGAGTGATGATAAATCACATGTTTACATATAAATATACAATTCCATTCAAGATGTAATACAATAGATTTATCGACAGTGCATTTTGCCATACAATGGCGCGTAATGTTTTAAATGGTTACTTACTGATATATAATTACACATTCCAAATTAAAAAAATATAAAATTACAATAGTATGGTGACAAAAATATCTAAAAAACATGTGAGCCGTCCAGGGACCGGACAACCCCGCTTCTGAGTTAAGCCGTTTGATAGGGTAACCCGTTCATTGGGTAACTCGTATCGCAGTGTTACCCTTTGATTGACTTACAGCCTCGAAACCCAGTGAAAGGGTTAACACGTTTTTTATGGTAACCACAGGAAGGGGTTAACCCCTTCAATGACTTAAGCCCTTGAATAGCTTACCTTCTTGAAAAGGTTTTATTCGAGTTAACCTGAATTACCCAATCAACTTAGCAGCGTGTAGATGGGAGTAGGTATACTCGCACCCGTGCGGTGCCTCATTGCCTAACTACTTTTAGGTAGGTACAACAAATTTGACGAACGAACGACTTTTTATATTTTTAATTTGAAAGTTTAGTGACGACAAATAGTCGAGCTAATAATTAACGTGTTATTTAAAGAACTGACTTACTTTAATCTTAATATTGTGACAATCTGTATGATGTGATTATATTTTGTTAAATAATTATTATAATATTTTGCTGTGTGGTGATGGCATAGGATATCATCACCCCATTTTATCACGTAGGGGGCGCAGAAATCGACCGAGGGCATACCTACCAGAGAACCGGCAGCAGCGTTTATCTATGAACTATGACCATCAAACTTTCTTTCACCAACCCGTCTGCCAAGCTATGGGGCCCTGGGGGTCTGCCAAGCTCCCATTCTTTGGGGAGGCTTTTGTCCAGCAGTGGACGTACTTTGGCTGACATGAGGACGATGAAATAATTGACGGGCGTGTTGGCATGGTTGGCAAATGCTTGCTTTTCACGCCGGAGCTCGTGGGTTCGATTCCATCTAGGAAAGATATTGGTGTGCATGAGCATGTCTGTTTGTCCTGAGTCTGGGTGTAATTATCTATATAAGTATGTATTCACAAAAGAAAAGTAGTATATGTAATATATCAGTTATCTGGTTTCCATAGTACAAGCTCTGCTTAGTTTTGGTATCAGATGGCCGTGTGTAAATAATGTCCCTGGATATTATTATTATTTAAATTATTGTATAAAATGAACTGATATATTATGGGTATTCTAAAACATCATGGACGTGACTAAAATGTTCATTATCATAAGAATATTATCACTTTAAGAATTTTCAGAGTCAAGCAATCTTAGGTTATGTAACTGTCTATATATTTCATATATAGACAGCAACCTTGGTCTGATAACAATACATTTAGGCGACCACCTAGGTACAAGTTTTCCAAGACTAATTCTGTATTCAATAAAGTTCTTTACCGTAATTTCATATTAGTTACTAATTTATTTGCAAATACAGTTGAAATAAAAATACGACTTCTGTGGCCTCATTAATTGGCTTAAGGCAACTGCCTGTTTTTTTGTGCCAAGAAGTCGTCTAAAAAAATGACAAACTGGCTATCTCATATATCTTTTACAGAAACCAATGGCCTTAGAATTTGACAAATGGATGACAATCTAGTAGGACAATCAATTCTACGGCTTCCGTAGCCAAATGGCAAAAAAACGGAACCCTTATAGATTCGTCATGTCTGTCTGTCCGTCCGTATGTCGCAGCCACTTTTTTCCAAAACTATAAGAGCTGTACTGTTGAAACTTGGTAGATGTATTCTGTGAACCGCATTAAGATTTTCTCACAAAAATAGAAAAAGAACAATAATTTTGGGGGTTCCCCATACATAGAACTGATGCTAAATTTTTTTTCATCGTACCTTTACACGTGGGGAATCTATGGATAGGTCTTCAAAAATGATATTGAGGTTTCTAATATCATATTTTTCTTAACTTAATAGTTTGAGCAAGAGACACTTCCAAAGTAGTAAAATGTGTGCCCCCCGTCCCCCTTGTAACTTCTAAAATATGACAATGACAAAACTGAAAAAAATATATGATGTACCATGCAAACTTCCACTGAAAATTGGTTTGATCGAAATCTAGTATGTAGATTTTTTTAAGACGTCATAAATCGTAAACCGCAATTTACCGTTCATTTAATCAACTGAGATACTTGCTGCTATGGAACCCTTTATGGGCGAGTCCGACTCGCACTTGGCCTGTTTTTTTAAATATTGAGATGTTATAACGTTTTTCGAAAAAAGGAAGGTTACCGCCGCTCTTGCAAGTAAATTGCAAGCTATTAGCTTTAACAGCGTGTTCATTTCTGATTACATTAATATAGATATGGACGTTTGTATTAATAGTTATAGTATTTACATATCTCTCAGTCACCAACATTTTAGCCGTCGATCATACCAATTCAATCAATATCTTCTATTATTCTAGAGCTGCCAATAATCTTGTCATTTTTTATGATAACTGCCATTGTCACTAGTGATTGAAAAATAATTCAACACCTCTCAAACTTAATCTTTTAGGAAAACGCCTGTTTGTTGTTTTAAAATTTTACAAACAGCTAATTTTCTAACTGACTAACTTGGCCTTGTCTGAAATATTGTAACTTAATGCCTAAAGACCTTTTAAGATTAGATTAGCATGGTTCTTAAACAATTTAAGAACAATAAAGCTCCTGGTGATAACAGAGTTACAATAGAGCTTTTTAAGGCGGATGGTATACCAATCCTACGAGCTTTTCAGAAGTTATTTAACTTCGTCATACTAAAAGGTCAAACTTCACAATATTGGTGTGGTAGTGCTTTCTTCAATAAGGGCGATAAAAACCCTTTGAAAAAATAACAGACCCATCACGTTACTGAGCCATGTTTACAAGTTGTTTTCGAGAGTCATTACGAATCGTCTCACGCACAGGTTTGACGTCAACCACCCTCCTGAACAAGCCGGTCGCCGAAAATGCTTTAGTACCATATACCACATACATACGCAGCGGCAAGTTATTCAGAAGACCGAGGATATATCCAGCCATTATGCTTAGCGTTTGATTGAATCGAAACCTGGATGTACTGTGATCTTTCCAAAATTCCAAATTAACTACCGGTATGTCGAGGTGTTAAAGTGTTTGTATGAGAACTCGCAACCTATACGATTGCAGCGAGGCGTGAGACAGGGGGATATAACATCTCCATCTCCAGAACTATTCATCACTGCATTGGAAGATGTCTTTAAGCTCCTGGACTGAAAGGCTTTGGCATCAATTTCAATGGAGAATACATCCCTCACCTTCGTAATCATGGCTGAAACATTGAAATACCTCGGTACAATGCTCGAAGACTTCAGCAGGGTCTCTCTACTAGTGGGTCTCAAAATATACATGGATAAGACGAATATCATGTTGAACATTCAGGTTGCACCCATTCCAGTTAAGGTAAGGGACTCTGCACTCAAGGTTGTGGAGAGCTATATCTATACCTAGGACAGACCACCCCACTAGGGAGGCGGTCCAACGCGGTGGTTTTCACCGAAATCTGCGTGCGCCAAGAGAACGGGAGGGCGCCAGAAGAAACGTTCATTGAGTACCGACGGAATGACTACCGGCACGTATTAGTGCACTGGCGCGCACGGCTAGAATTACGCCTAAACGCGCGCCAGCGTGCCGTCGGTGCCATCCTACCTCACCTCAAGGCCTGGGTGGAAAGGAGTCTGCCCAACACACTTTCGCTGAGTGCCCGGCCCGGGTGGCCAAAAGGCGACTCAAGATCGTAGGGGCAATGCTGGTGGGTGACTCTTCTAAATGGCACGCCGTGGTCTCCTTTTATGAGCCAGTCATGTTCCAAAAGGAGGCCGCCGAGCGCGAATGGGAGAGATCGCAGACGGAGGAGGCATCGGGGTGGCGGCTGCAACCGGTAGCCCAACTCCCCCTCGGAGCCGCGGCGGCAGTAAGAGAAGTCAATGTTACCAGCTAAAAAAAGACAGCGATGTGTTTATGGCGCAGTCGCTGTGCCGGACTGGCAGAAGTCGGCAAATAGCGAGGACAATCCAGAGCCCTCTCAGGGTACGTGTGGGACCATCATACCATCTGGAACTTTACGCATAAGGGGTGCACCGGAGCAACATACCCGCGTTCCCGGGGCTCCCCCATCAGGTGCCAAGAGAAGCCCACGGCAGGTAGGTTTAGTCGGTGCGAGTCTGACGCATCCATCCGTAAACTTTTTTGCGGGTGGCATACGTAGGCATTCGACCTGCCTTATCAAAAAAAAAGGTAAGAGGTCCACTTCGAGTAGGAGATCAATTGTAGAATCTAACTTGCCAGGGCAGCGTTCGGAAAACTAAGCTTCTGGTCCCAAATACCAATCAAAAGTCTTCGATTAGTATGTGTTGCCTCTGATGAATTAGGGAACCAAGACGTAGTCGCTCAGTACGGGACTAATAAAACGGCTCATGGTCACCCAAAGAGCAATGGAGTACGCCATGTTCGGAGTTTCCCTCCGAGATCAAATCACAAATCTCAAGATCCAACCAAGAGAGGCAAATCAAAAAAACCGACATAGCTTGAATAATTGCCAAGCAAATGTGGCGGTGGGCAGGGTACATAGCTTGCAGAATCTACGGCCACTGGGGCAGAAAGATTCTCAAGTGGCGACCATGAACCGAAAAACGCAGCGTGGGCCCCCAACAAGATGGACCGATGATCTTGCCGATGACAGCCGCTGGATGCGGGCAAGGCAGGATCTGCAGTTGTGGAGTATCTTTGGGAAGCAATGGACTTTGGGAAGCAATGGACTTTGCCCAGCAGTACCTTCGGATGATATGAAGGTTTAAGAACTTTATTTTCTCAAAAAGAAATACATTTCACTTATATGAGAAAACAACATTTCTAAATAAGTTAAGTTAGGGCGACGAGACAGTTCATGTATAAATTATAGAAAGAAAAAGTTTTACTATTTTAAATCCTCAAAAATGTGTTTTTTTTTAATTTATGATGATAATGATGATGGTTATGATGATGATGCATCTATTCAATAACGGTGTACGCCACCACGCCTCCGCGGTTTAACTTTAACAGAATGAAAATCAAATTCTTTTTTATAATATAATTATGTCCTCCTAGCCGAATTTGGGCCCCAGCGGCCAGTCTCAATGGAGACTGGCCATGTGAGCGGGACATACCACAAGTGTGTGTGCAAACACAGGGGCACTATCTATTCCATCACTCTCATTATCCGATGGGACGACTAGCGGAACGACCGGAAGGTCAGGTACAGGATCGACGGCTTTACGTGCTCTCCGAGGCATGAGGCTATAATACCGCCAACTCCCAGACTTCGGGCTGACACTAAGAAATTTTTCTTTTTACGTAAAAATCCCATAGACACTTTTGGCCCAACCCGGGATTTGAACCCAGGACCTCGTTATCTACGTTTGAAGACGCTATCACTAGACCAACGAAGCGTAACACATACGTTAAATAAAGAACTGCTAAATTGCTTTTACTTAATTCTGTAGTACCTACCGAGTTCCAAATTAAAAGAAATTATGACAATAAACAAGAACAGACACGAAAAATTTAATATTACCTACAGTGTTTAGCGACAAGCAAAATTGAACTTTAAAATAATAAATTCCAAATTATTACTACTAGATGTCACGTGCGGTGGTGTTTATGCAATTACCAAACCAATTTCGATGCGAAAGAGTGCATATTACAATGTCTTGGCTGGAATGGCTTACCCTGTTACAGTGTTATATGGTATGAAAGGGTAACCCTTTCGGAAGCGGTTCATTACACCCGTTCGAAGGTGTAACTCGTATCATAGGGTTTATTTTTTAAGCGCTTAAAAATACCCGTTCAAAAACCCGTTCAACGAGTATCCGGACGGTCCCTGGAGCCGTCACGGGACGCCTGGCAGATGTGAAACATCGACATTATTTTGTAAAAGTAATATGCAGAAAAGAACATATTGTGATAGGAACTAAATATGTCATAATGATAAAATAAAAAGTCGATTGCGCATGCGTCACGGCATGCGTCGCCACGCCAGAAATCTGTTTTACGTGCGGCTATAGATTTTTCACATCAATTAAATAAAGTGTTTAATTATCATATAGAATTTGAAAATTTATTTTATGTTAAGCTAGAACTTTGCCTATTGGTCTAGTGGCTACTGACCCTGACTGCTAAACTAGAGGTCGTGGGTTCGATCCCTACCTAGAACAAATCTTTGTGTGAAGTACATGATTCTTTGTTCTATGTATGGGTGTAATTTATTTTCGTAAATTATTATATATTTCGTATTGTTCGTTATATTTATCATATCTTTTAAATCAATTTAAAAGATTGGTTAAACGTATTCGTAACGAAAACAATTCAATTTATATAGGAGCCGTGTAAGTACACTTTGGCATAAGCGCACTCCTCACCGGGTTCAGTCCAAGCTTATTGATATTACGTCTGTTTCGTGGAACCTGATAACTGCTCAATGTTGTCATACTTTGAAGGTCAATCCGTTACAACAAACTCGAACGATAAAGAGCTAAAAAGGTGAGTAGTGCCTATAGATTTTCTACAGATATGATTAATGTTTACGAGTAAAACCAACTAGTTCCACACCAAATATTTATCGTTATCTAATATTAATCATCAGGGTAGTATGAGACTGCTACAAGTACAGACGCCAGCACAGCAAGTTACCCCAATCTGTCAATATTCCCCAATTGAAAGTGAACCTTATGCTGAATGTGATAAAGTCGAAAATCTGTAAAAGAAATTAGACAGATTGGGGTAGCTAGATGTGCTGGCGTCTGTACGTGCCTATTACCAAACAACATAGGTATAAAAACTCATATCTTCGGATCGATAATAATTTAATCTACATAGGTACGAAATAAATTTGTGTTCATTAATTCGAGTTTCCATTATGTTGGTGACTGGTAATATATTATATAATTTGGAACAAATCTTCTTTCTGGATGTAGATGATTTGATATATTTATTATTTGCTCAATATAGGACGATATGAACATCGTAAATGGATCTCTCATACAACTTCTGAAGGGTACAGGAGGCAGGTTAAACCTGGGGGAGAAATGAGTTGAGGCCTTTGGTTAGGGGGTAATTGTCCTTTCGGTAATACAAACGTTGCTAAAGCATATGTTTCCCTTCACATAATCTTCCTAACTTTTTGAGAATTTACAATCATCACGGTAGTGGTAAAAATATCTTTGCATCTCTTAAACCAGTGAAGTACTGTTGAAAGAAGCCTATTTTTATTTTTATAAAATAATAAAGTATGATGCATTCTATGTTTGAAAGTTTAATAGGAAGGAAGCATAGATCTAGATTATATGAAACAAATAAATAAAATTGGAGTGTCTGTTCGTAATATTGAAATTACCGTTGTTCATTACATAAATATGAATATATATATATATATATATACATCTTGAAGGACATGTTGCGTCCTACATGGCGTTATTTACCGATGATGCTGCGTCCGACTGACTTTGTGCGTCCGGTATACGGACGCAAGATTGACCGACCCTCATTTTTAGCCCAAGGGTCCCTTATGATCATTAGAATCCAAGGGCGAAAAATTGGCATGGACGTAATTCCATCACTAGAATGCCTTTTAGCGTATAATATAGTTCCGCCATCGTCAGACTGAAATTTGGAGGGCGCTAGTGTTCAGCGTATAATTTACCACGTATACTTTAAGTTCAGTTCACCGATCTTATCGTGTCCATTGAATATCGTACTTAATTTGTCAAGTTTTTATCATGTTTTCGTGACAACTATTTTGCGTCTCATAAATATCCTTAAACCGGCACTAGGTACGGTGTCTGAGAGGCCTATTCGGGGTTCACGAGGGACGCATGGAAAGGGGCGCGGGGCGGCGGGCTTCAGCGCGCTCGCGTGCCGAAGTTTTTAACAAAAAGACATGTGCCGGCCGTGATGCAAGCTTGTCACCAAAGTGAATTATTGTATTGTAGTGGTTATTTATTTGGTCTATTATTATAGTTAGTGATTATAATAATATATGAATCACAATGAAAAGAAGTGCAAGGAGGATTCTTAAATTGGCAAACCGTAACTTCTTCAACCTTATAAAGCAGATGAATTCGTACCAAATCAAGGAATACCACTCGATGTTAATAATTCCTTGTCTAATGTATCTTTCAAGCTACCTAATAACATAAGTTTAAATGAAGTATTTTTTTTTTGTGTTATGGCAATTTGCCGATGTTTTCAGCAATTTCTGCCAGTGTCACGTGTTTGTTGACTGCTCATGGGAAACTACAAAGGCTAATTAATACTTTATTTTTGTGGCACTAGTTTAGAGCCTGTAACAAAAGACAAACACAAATATGAGTTAGTGAATAGAAATACATAAATTACGTATCAACAAAGACAATAATCATAAATATCATAATTTTATCATGTTAGTCGATATAAATTTAATAAAAGCTTTATCATTAAGGAAAGAAGGTGACGTACATTCAGAGGATGGTGAACGTTTAAAGAAGAAATATTTGCAAATGAGAAAGGTTTATTTAAGTGACATTTAAGAAAAATATGATCTAGGGATCCATCATCTAATCCACATTCACACAAGGAATTGTCACGAATCCTAATTTTATGAAGGAAGACAGGGGTACAACAATGGCCAAGACGGATTCTGCAAATAACTGAAGTTACAAGTTTAGGAACTTTTTTGTATTTGTAGAACCATGGTTCAGAGGGTATTTCTGCTTGAATAGAGGCATACCAATGGCCCTTGGTCTTACTTGATTCGATCCAAGAGCATTGCCAGGACTTATGCATATCAGTTTTGGGAAGGTGAAGTAGATTATACACCTGCACCGAAAAATATTTAGGATCAGCCAAATTGCTGGTAATAGCAGCCTTAGCATATGCATCTGCGCACTCATTACCTCTTATACCTGAATGCCCAGCGATCCATACTAATATGACCTCTACATTCTTTATAGAGCAAGAATGAAGACACCTTTTTATTTCCAGTATAATGGGAGAGCGAAGGGAAACTTTAAAAGGATTTTTGACAATAGCAGCCAAGGCACTATTGGAGTCTGAGAAAATAACAGCTTTGGATATAGTATTATGAGATAGGATAAACACACATGCCTCAAGGATACCTATGCACTCCCCAGTAAAAACAGAAGCCTCTGGGGGACACTGAAACTGTAAAAAAAATTGAGAATTTAAATAATATACACTAACACCTGTTTCACTATCATCAGATAACTTTGAAGCATCTGTAAAAAAATTATGATAGTCTCTCCATTTATCATTAACAATAGAAGAGAAAACTTCATTGGCATGAATAGTTTATCTATGCCAATGTGAGGAATAAAATTTGGATTAAAATTTAGAATTTCATATGGGAAGTCATACAATGGGAATTTAGTGCACTGGTAAATAGAGGATTTCATCTCTACCATACTAATCTTTTTAAATGAATTTAGAATTAGAGGGCTTGCTTTGTGCTTCCAATACTCACTCTGATCATATAAACTAACTAATTCAGACAGTTTTGACAATATATTCTGATTTTTGAGAAAATATGCCTTAAAACATTTGTCAGCAAGATATTGTCTACGAATAACAAGGGGAGCGTCTCCACTCTCCACCTGCAAAGCATTGATGGGTGTGGATTTCATGCAACCCAGAACAATACGGAGTGACTTAGACTGAATGGACTCTAATTTAGCCAACGCGATTTTACTGCAGGGCTCAAGTAAGAAAGTGCCATAATCCAGTAAGCTTCTTATTGTGGCATTGTAGATAAGTTTCAGAGTGAAAGGGTGATCACCCCACCAAACAAATGCAAGTGCACGTAACATATTTACATTCTTTTCACATTTGTTAGTAATATAATTAAGATGTGAAACGCCAGATAATTTAGAGTCTAAAGTAACACCCAGAAACTTTACTCTATCCTCAACTCTGATAGGAGATCCCTCAATTTCTCGGTGAACATGTGGGATCACTCTTTTACGGGTAAATATGACTGATGAGCATTTTTGGGGAGATAAATGGAGACCATGGGAGAAAAGCCAGTTGTTTAAAGAATCTAGAGAAACCTGCATGGATTTTTTAGCAGCTTCAATGGACGAATCAGTAACATACAAACAAAGATCATCAGCATATTGCAAAATTTGGCAATTGATGTTGAGAGACCTATGTAAGTCACATGTATAAATATTGTACAATAAAGGACTCAAGACAGAGCCTTGCGGTAATCCATAACCATACCTTTCCCCAGGAATGTGTAGGCTGATCAGGCGACCTGATAGCAGATTGCAGATACAATGAATCATCCTTACTGGGATACTCAGCTGACTTAACTTAGTCCTGAGTATTGAAAGAAGAACACTGTCATAAGCAGCTGAAATGTCCAAGAAAACTGCAAGAACTGATTTATTCTTACTAAAGGCAGTGCATCGGTCACAAAGCTAGCGAGGCTGTCCATTGTGCTAAATCCTTTACGAAAACCAAACTGGGATTCCGCAAAAATACCTCTATTTTCCACGAACCATTTCAACCTGTTTTTAATTAGGTGCTCAAATATTTTACATATAACAGGAGAAAGAGCTATAGGACGATAGTGATTTGGGTTATTTTGTGATTTCCCAGGTTTTATTATTGGAATGATTAATTGTGTCTTCCAGTTGTTAGGGACGCATCCCTGAGAGAAACATAAGTTTATTATATCTAAAAGATATTGCTGACCAAAAGGACCCATCATTTTATCAAAAGAGTAGGGAAAACCATCGAATCCTGGAGCTGAATCCTGTACATTATGTAATACAGCCTCCAGCTCAGGTAGAGAAAAAGGATTATCTAGAGGATCATAGGAGGGAGGACTTATACCCAAAGAAGGACATTCTCCATACAGAGGAACATAAGACGGGGCCAATTTGTTAAGGAAGGATTTAGCTGTCTCCCGAGGAATTATTGATGGATTGCAGGGAACGCAGCCACGTCAAAATCTTTTAATTTTTTTCCACATAAGGGAAGACGGGGAAGATGGAGAGAGGGAGAAACAAAATTTCTTCCAGCCCTCAATTTGTTTTTCTTGAAGAGACGTTTCGACTTTGTAATACATACATACATACTTACCTGTCCAACTCAGAACTTACCTGTTAACACCAGCCTGTACCTCTGAGCTTACATGTTGATACATACTTACTTGTCCAACTCCGGACTTACCTGTCCACATCAGTCTGAGCCTCTGAGCTTACCTGTTTGTACCTACATATATATATATATATATATATATACGGTACATACACCAAAATAACATTTTCTTCCATTTTTGTTTGTCTGTCTGTTTGTTCCGGCTAATCTCTGAAATGACTGGACCGATTTTGCCCATCAAAATCGGTAAAGTCCCATACTTTTATTGGCAGGTAGCTAATGTGATAAAGAATAACGTAGGCTACTTTAATTTTAGAAAAATACTTTCTAAATAAAAATAAATAAATAAAGTAATTAACACGCGGATGAAATGCGGCTAAATATCTAGTTTACATATATCTATACATCTATTCTTCTTACATCGTATCTTATCACATCTTACATCTTATCTTACATCTATACAAATAAATATAATTGGAGTTTCTGTTTGGAGTAATATTGAAATAACCGTTTTTTACTACATGTATATGAATATATATATATATATACGGTACATTCACCAAAATAACATTCTTTCTAATTTTTTTTCTCTGTTTGTTATGATTTAATTTTAAATTATAATGTCATTCGCACGAAAGTTTGTGCTGTCGAGAATTTCATCGAGCCTGTCCGAATGAATGTATTTGAATGTTTCTTGTTTAAAATCTTACTAATATTATAAATGGGAAAGTAACCCTGTCTCTCATAAGTTTCTCAGCACAAATCTTTATATATAAAAGATAAATCTGACTGACTGACATATTAACGCACAGCCTAAACGGCTGGGGTTAGAGACTTGAAATTTTGAATGAATGTACCTTTTTTGACGTAGGCATCCATTAAGGAAGGGTTTTTCCAAATTCCACCCCCAAGGACAAATCGTCCAATCGTCGTATCGGACGTAATCGGACGTAAAATAGGGGATGTAAGTATGTATGAAAAATGTGTAATTTTTTAAGTGAAACGCATGTATGGTTGGTACATGGTATTTGGCCTTTCAGTGAAAAATCAAAAATATATATGTCAGGATTTTTGGGAATTCCACAGGGTGTAATATAGGGGATGTATGTTGCCTGTGGGTACTCCTAGAATGTTGCTGACGAATTTGAAGCCACCACAACATTGCAACGGCACTAGGCTTCAAGTCAAAACTTTGCAGCTTTTATAGAGGCTACTATGAGGACTGGATCCGCCTAGGAAGAAATAGTGTTCGTGCCTCGTATTCCGTTAGTGCCAAATGATCTCCCTTTTCAGTTCAAAAGACTGCAGTTCCCTTTAAAATTGTGTTTAGCGATAACAACAAATCGCAAGGTCAAACTCTCAAGTTCCCTAGAATTGACTTGAGGCAAGACTGTTTCTCCCACGGGCAGTTTCACGTGGCGTGCACATGTGTGAGTGCAACCCACAGTCTGGTCGTTTTGGAACGACCTGCTAAAACTGTAAGGAACATCGTGTAACGATAATTTTCTCTTTTTTCCTTTATCTCTTGGTGCCAAATTTCAAAATTGTAGGCCAATGGAAACTTATGCTAATTTTAGTATGTGAGTCAGTGAAACATTTTACAATGAAAATATGCTTTAAAAGAGCGTGTTTTTTTTCTGTATACCGTTTCTGACAGAAACGGCCTACAAAATTTTAATGAAATGGCCTATCCTTAGTTAGTCACATTAATTACACAGTTTCTCAAAGTGAGTCTTTCATGTATGTTAGGACTTTTTATTGCAGGTTACATTGGTCATCAAAATTGTCGCGGACGAAGTCGCGGGAAACAGCTAGCTGTTATATATAAAAAGAAGACACACATACCCATTCTGAAGCACTAAGTTAAAACCTGGATCGTTGGACTCTTTAGAATCGTACTACACAGGGACACAAAGCACAATGGCTGTTCAAGTAGGACCTATACAAGATTAAACCTACTATACGTGAGCCTAAAGTTCGATACATCATGACTATTATGGTATTAATAATATATTGACTGCCTCGTTGGTCTAGCGGTAGCGTGTTCACCCGCAGAAAACGAGGTCCTGGGTTCAAATCCCGGGTCGGGCCAAAAAGTGATTTTGGGACTTTTCTGTAAAAAGAAAAAATTCTCAGCATCAGCCCGAAGTCTGGGAGTTGGCGGTATTATACCCCCGTGCCTCGGAGAGCACGTAATGCCGTCGGTCCTGTACCTGAACTCTTTCCGGTCGTGTCGCATAGGCGTCCCATCGGATCATGAGAGTGATGGAATAGAAAGTGCTCCTGTGTTTGCGCACACACTTGAGCACTATAATATGTCCCGCGCAGATGGCTAATCTCTGTTGAGACTGGCCGCCGTGGCCGAAATTCGGCTAGGAGGACATTATTATTATTATTAATAATATAATTTGGACAGAACTCTCAATCATTACAGTTGAAAAAAGTCCACTGCAGGACAAGCCGCTCTCAAGAATCATCTTGGCGGATAAATGCCTTTGTAGCCACGCTTGGCAAACGGGTACTCAGAAGGAAGCTGCTGCCCGTCTTCTGTTGATATTCTCCCGGGGCGGCTTCTACGCCCCCCACGGGAAAAGATGGGGTAATGTTATTCTGATTTTCGCCGCCATCACCACACAGGCCATAATGTTAGGCCTATTATAATGTTGGAATTATTCTTTGGTCCCCTAAGACACAGTTACTCACAATGTCATCGACTGTAATTTCATAAATCGCGGTAGGCAAGACAAACGATGCACATCTTTAATGCTCAAAACGCCATCATAATATGCGGTCGGTGTCAGTGATGCAAAGAGGAATTTATGTGTCCCATCCATACTGTCCCGTTCTCATACGCGTACACTAGAAACGACTGATGATTTTAGACATTTTTTCAATGAAATTGGTATCATTGTACATTTCCTGTTGATCTAGTGGTTAGTGACCCTGAATGCTGAGCCAGAGGTCGTGGGTTCGATTCCCAACCGGAACCAATCTTTGTGTGATAAACACCCTTATTTGTTCTCTGGGTGTTATATATCCAAAGAAATATATAAGTATGTTTATCAATTGTCTGGTTGCCATAGTACCTACAGACTCTGCTTGGTTTGGGTCCAAATGCCAGAGTGTTAGCTGTCCCAAGATGTTGTTATATAAATATTACTTAGTTTACTGGGATATTCTTCACACACGGCCGTCTGATACTACGGAAGCAGAGCCTGTACTACGGAAACCAGATAACTGATATATTACCCAGGATGTGATTATTATATATTTTAATAACGGTTGGAATTTCTTTATTTCTCAAAGATTTACAATCACTTCGAGGAGAAACAAGATACATAATTAAACTATAAATATTACATAATTGAAAAGTTCACACTGCGCATAATATATAGTAATTTGCTAAACAACGTACCATTAATAAATGGTAAATAATGTAGTTGTGTAGGTAGAGGTGAATAATAACCGGCGCGCTGCGCTCACGCCCTTTGTCCGTTGTAAGTAAGTAAGTGAGCAAATTATGTTAACTATCTGTTTATTCATATTGCTCAGATTCAATTTCTACAAGTGTATGTGAAAACAGTTTTGGTTGCATATATGCACTAGTTTTAGATGAATATGATTACAAAATACAATATTTTATACCGGCTGGCTGAATATTGCAATGTTATGGTAACACGCACCTCGGTGTACGCGAACCAGTAGGCACCCAACGTCCCACGTCCAAATTGAACATCATAAAATAATAATAATGAATAAATAAATATATTTCTCTCACAAAGATCAAGTATAAAAGTGGTAATACATTTACATTTTATGTCACTTAGAATAATTAACTAGCTTTGTGAGAGCTGGTGCCTATTGTAGGTTTAGAAGAAAACCTGTATTACAGGTCACCAGTGTCCACTCCCTAGTTTATACCTAGAGAAATTAAACTATATTTTAAGCTTAACGGTACATGACGTGAGGCGGTATTTAAACAGATTAACAGATTAATACTTAAAACTAATAGAAAAAGAAAATATTATCTATACAAATTTTTGACACTGTCTCTGTGCCCAATCTAATTTCCAAGCTAGAAAACTACGGAATACGTGGAACTGCGCTTGACATGTTCCGAAGCTATCTTACAAACCGGAGTCAAGTTGTAAAGGTGGGAAATCATTTAAGTACTAATGAGCCTATAACTTTTGGTATCCCTCAGGGCAGTGTTTTAGGACCTACACTCTTCCTTATTTACGTGAATGAGCTGTGTAATCTAAATTTGACTAATACAAAAATTGTTTCCTTCGCTGATGACACAGCTCTTATTATCCACGGTCGCAGCTGGCCAGAGACCCAAATGTATGCAGTAAGAGCACTGGCTGAAGTCATGAAATGGTTATCCGAAAACCTGCTAACCCTTAATATCAGCAAGAGCAAGTACGTCCCATTTTCCCCGAACACCCGTGGTCAGCCTCTATCATCCTTCCAAATCAGAGCTCACAACTGTCCAATCTCAGATGACAACACCTCCTGTGACTGTACCCTGCTCGAACGTTCAAATAGTATCAAATATCTCGGTGTTGTAATTGATAATCTTATGAGTTGGAAGACGCAGATAAATTCAATATCAGCACGAGTAAGAAAACTTATCTACATTTTCAAAAAACTAAGATCTGTTGTTGACTTTAAATGTATGATTAATATATACTATGCGTTAGCACAATCTATAATTGGTTATTGTGTAACGGTTTAGGGAGGAGCACCTAAGACAACAATGCTTCGGATGGAAAGGGCACAGAGAGCTGTTTTAAAGGTTCTTGCGAGGAAACCAATTAGATTTCCTACTGTTAGTATATATTCACTGTGCAGGGTCCTTACAGTGAGGCAGTTATTTATTTTTCAAACAATATTACGTAAACACAGCCTACTGACATATGATCCAAGCTATTGTACTAGGAAGAGAAGGTCGGATCGAGTTTGTAAATTAAAGCCTCGTAAGACTACAATGGTGAGTAAACATTTTAGTTTCATTAGTGCCAAACTCTATAATAAAATTAATAAAATCATAAATATTTACCCACTAACAAAGAATGAACTCAAAATAAAAATCCGAAAATGGCTACAAACCCTGGATTATGGTGCCACCGAAGATCTTGTTATGAAATAAAATAAACAGGACACGTACACACACACGCGCGAGCGCTCTACCACACACACATACACACACACACACACACACATACATAAACACATACACACACACATTTCCATGATACTAACATTTTGTGTTTAGTCTATAAGTATTATTATTATTAAAATCGATTGTAGCTCTTTAAATTGTCAATCTTTAAATTATATTCTAAATTCGCATGCAAATTATTATTATTATTATTATATTAAATAAAGAACTATGTATCAATGTCTGTGGAGGCGGGCGTTGATAGCTGCGCTACAGTTTTTTACTTTTGCGGCTATCATCGTTATCCATTGTGTAATGTAATCCATTGTTGTAAGTTCACACAATAAATCATTATTATTATTATTAAATAAATATAATTGGAGTGTCTGTTTGTAATATTGAAATAGCCGGTTTTTACTACATAAATATGAATATATATACGGTACATACACCAAAATAACATTTTTAAAATTTTTTGTCTGTCTGTCTGTCTGTTTGTTCCGGCTAATCTCTGAAATTGGCGGCTGGACCGATTTTGACGGGACTTTTATTGGTAGGTAGCTGATGTAATAAGGCGTAACTTAGGCTACTTTTATTTTTGAAAAAGTATTTTATTTTGCTAAAAAACTAAATAAACTGATTAACACGCGGACGAAGTCGCGGGCACAGCTAGTAAAGAATAAAAAAAATCTAAATAAAAAGTAGGTAGAGAGTTTGTAGATGTGTTAGTGGGTGTCTGTTGTGTGATTAGTACTTGTTGTGTAGGTAAGGTAAGGTATGTCAGATTTATTGTAAAATACAGAGACAGCTTCCTTTTTAGCTATAATAGACTATATTACCAAAATACATATACTCACAGAGCGTCATCATCATCATCATTACAGCCGAATGAAGTCCACGGCTGGACAAGTCTCCCCTAAGAATCATCTTGGGTTTATGCCATAATCACCACGCTTGGCAGACGGGTTGGCCATCGCAGTAACATTGTTATAGTACTCCGAAAGAAGCTGCTGTTTGTCCTCTGTTAGATAATATTTCCTCGGGTCGACTTCTTCGCCCCTCACGGGATGAGATAGGGTGATGAATGTGATGATCGCCACCGTCACTACACAGATTCTCTTTGTATTTCTAATCGATAAGGTAAAAGAAATATGGCAAATTCGAAACACACAAAACACTCCATATATCCTTAGATCCAGACTTGAGTTGGCATTAAACCTGCAATTTGCTCCTTTAGATACAAAATATAATATTTTGGTCAACATTTCTCAAACATAGTATAATATTGTAATATAATATTTAAACCATATCGTTTTTGGACATTGATCATATGTATATATAGGTATACAATCAGTGTTACACATGTGTTGTTTAATAATACGAGTAGTACATAAGAAATCAATATCAGCAGATATTGCTTTCTTATGTACTATGAATCACCCCTTCAAGACTAGGAAACTTTAATATTAAAGCATTCGTTTGTAACTTTATTCCTATGAAAAGGAATAATATTGGAAATAAATCCATTATCAGTACTGACAATTACGTTTAGTCATGAAGCAATCAAGAGAAATTAAGTGTCATACCGCAGTGCATACTAAATAGACTGCTTGTCTGTTTACTAATTATACGCTGTGAACGAGCAATATGAGTAATTTGATACTACTTAAGTTTCCGGTCTTTTTAACGCAATCTATTGACAACGATTTTACCGTATTTGCGTTTGTTTAGTTTTGTGAAATGCGGAATTTTCCCATTATATTACTAGCTGTGCGCCTGTGCCCCGCTGTTTACCAGCGTTAAACTTTATGAATTATAGTCTATGTGTTATTTTTTTTAAATTACTTGTGAAAAGTCCAACTACTAATTAATAAATCTATGCCCTAATAAAATTCTTAGAGAATCCCAAACCTTTTGACAACTGTCCATCAGATACAGTCTAGAAACTGCACTTGAAAGCTAGAAAAATTTAAAATTTTATACCATTGTATTGGAGTTGAGTCTTAGTGAAACCAGATGACTACTATGTAGAGGGAAGCAATACCCGAGACCGTTAGTTAGCCAATAAGACTCTTTTAATTTTCTCGATTTCTCAATATGAGGGCATACAAAAAGGAAATCATAATTTCACCACAGATGATGTCAGTAAGGAGATCTCCCAAGTCGAGAATCCCGACTGTACTGTACTCGGCACAGTACAAAACATAATATGAATATTAATTAAACGTTCAAGTTATGGGTCGTTCTAGTATGCGCATAAGCACAGAGAACCAAATTTGTTTTAACCAGGCAGTCGCTCGCTACCTTTAGATCAAACTTCGCGTTATGAATATATTTAAACTCAATAACATTATCCTTGTCAGCGCGGCTTGAAACAAAATGTGCAGACGAACTGTAAGTTTTAATAAATTCGGCACCGAACTTCCGAGTCGAAAGCCTTAATTAAGATAACGTTCTTGGTGGTGGGACTCCGTACCCTGCGGAGGAAACTTCAAGTTTAGCAGTTTCGTGTTTGTCTTAGACAACTTGGACAGTGAAGTAACTAGTCAAACAACTAGGCCCGCACCGATTTAAACCCAGCTTAACATCCAAATTAAATGCTGGTACACGTAACGTTTTATGAATTATGTAATACTTTAATACATTTTCGCATCCGTAAAGTGTTTTAAAACCGGACTATGTTTAAACTTTCCGCTTTCAGAGGATTTCTGCTGAATACTTCGCTGTGGTGAAAAACGTGATAAATATTTTCATTCGCCGCGGGCTGCATGGAGTTGTTGCATCAACGATTCCAAACAATAACAAATACAAAATAATAAAGTGTATATATAAAGAGAGTTTCTCTTGGATGTTTATTAATTTAGTCGGAAAGCTGATTACATTAATTAATTATGTTCAGTATTCTACGTAGGTAGTTATGCATAACGGTAAGAATAACTATCATTTATTTCTGGCAGAATTTCGGCTACCCCGGCCAATCTTGGGCAGAAGAGTTTTTATAAACACAGGAGCTAGACACAGGTGTTAGATTTTAATTTTATGATTGTTTTTTTTTTAAGTACTAGATTATTTGTTTTAATTAGAATTTTGTTTAAACATTGATACTAACATAGGATAAGACTTTTATAACTAACACGTTATGGAGTAATCCGAAATAAAATTATTATTATTATTATGTTATGTTTCTTACTCTCATTCACGAGATCAGCAGTCTGTCACCAATGGAAAGAGATCAGGTGCTAGATCGAGAGCCGTCAAGGCTGGATCCATGAGGGCGCCCTTACAAAATGGTACTGGGCAAACTCAGACCGTGGGTCCTTCCATTGACGTCAACCTCTTTCCTAGGGTCTAGGATATTTCCTCGAACCCTCCGTTGCCGTAGGACGACCAGTTTTAGGTGACGGCGGGGGAATTCAACCGAGTTTAGCTGAGCAGGGACTTACGGCCAGTCACACCACCCTGGGCCCGGATGTGTAACCGAGCCAGGCATGGGTCTAGCAATGCGCTCTAGCAATCTTGGGGCGTCTATTCACCAGTTGTCTCCATAATACCGTGTTTCCCAGTTTGTACAAAATCTGGAAAAAGGCCAGGCTTGTGTTGTACAAGCCTGGACTTTTATATGATGATTTATATCTTGTTACAATTAAGGTGATATGACCTATATTTAATTAGATTATATGCCAGATAAATATATATATAGGAATGTTTGTCTCAACACAGGACTTTAGTCTATGGTAAAACTGCCACCGAATAGAAGTATAAACTGACCTAGTGATGACAAAAGTGTCGATCTTGCTTGAAAGATTTATTTTATTACAGTTAAATAAATTTTCAAACTGAATTGGCACTCCGAATTAATTATTTTAACTTGTAAAGGAAGAGATTTAAACTTATTGAAGCATTACTCTATAAGCGCCGCCGTTTCCTTGTGTTTGCTGTAACCATGATCTTATTAAAGCAGCGAAGCTTAATGAATTCAGCATTTGGGTTATTGCATGCTTAACATACATTGGTTCTTGGTACGTTCGTGGTATGGATAGCAAAGATAATATAAAACTAAAGTCTTATTCGAGGCGAATATTTAGGTGATCAAAGAGCTGGCTCTTACCTTGGTCAACGTATCAGCCTTCACATTCAAAGAGGCAACGTTGTAAGGTTTTTGGGCACCTTCCTTGCAGACGACGACTTGCGTTTTGGTATAAGTAAGTAAGTACCGTTGTACTTATTTATTGTATGGGCAGTGGTCACTGAGCACCCACTGAGTGACTTTGAGACTAGTACTAGTGTTCAGTAGGCCTTCGATATGGCTAAAAGACTGTTGTCTGCTAGTGCTTTGGAGGGCACGTTTAGCTGTCTAAGCTTACAAACCACGGAGACGCTCAGAAATTAACTTGGCCACTTTATGTACCATCCTTCAACTTCATCCTCCGAACCATCTATGGATAACTTACGGACTGGAGAGTATCTGGCTACATGCACCTGCATGTTTAAAAGTAGGTATTTCTATTTACAACCATTTTATGATAAGTCGTTACAACAACCTATGACACTTGCAACTTAAATGGAATCACTTACACACACCACAACTCACTCCTCCTTCCAGGTGAGCTTTTGAGAGCTTAATCAAATGGGTTCCTTTCTCATCCGCGGTGATAACATGGCGACTTCGATCAATATGGCGACAATGTCTGTTAAGTGACTTGCACACTATGCCAGCGTATTTCTTTAGTCAATAATAATAATATCCTGGAATATTACACACGACCATCTGATCCCAAACTATGCAGAGCTTGTACTATGGAAACCAAATAACTGATATACTACACTTTTATTTTTTAAATACATACTTATGTAGATAATTACATCCAGATTCAGGACAAACAGACATGTAAATGCACACAAACATCTGTCCTGGGTGGGAATCGAACCCACGACCTCCGGCGTGAAAAGCAAGCATTTGTCAACCACGCCCGTCAATATAGACTTAACCCATCACGTAGAAGTAAAAGTTAAAAACAGCTGACTTCCGCATTAACCAACTATTCAATATCAGAGCGAATAGTATGATCATTCTAAAATAAGATTGACTAATTTTAAAGTACATAACCATGTATTGTTTTAAACCGTGTCAATCAAGGTATAACAAAATCACTCTTTCTTATCTTTGAAATTTGTAACGTAAATGTTCTGTAATTATTAGTTTATATATTACGCATAATTGAATATTACGAGCAAAACACAGTAGTAGAGTTTAATTTGAATCATCAATAATCTTTTTCAAGTCAAATTAGCTATGCAGTCGTATGCAAAGTAGGTATATGACTATTAGAGACTCCGCGCGCTAACTTGTTTGTTAAAAAAACGATCGTTTGTTTCGACGTCCCTCCTACGTGTTATGGCAAGCACGTGGTCCCTGTTGTCGACAATATTATGATATCTATGACAATTGTTACAGCGTAATTAACTACGCTGTAACGATTGTGGCGACGAAAACTCATGTCACTCTAATAATAATAATGTCCTCCTAACCGAATTTCGGCCGCGGCGGCCAGTCTAAATAGAAATTAGCCATCTGCGCGGGACATATTATAGTGCACAAGTGTTTGCGCAAACACAGCACTTTCTATTCAATCACTCTCATGATCCGATGGGACGCCTAGTGACACGACCGGAAAGAGGTCAGGTACAGAACCCACAGCTTTATGTGCTCTCCGAGACACGGCGGGCATAGTACCGCCAACTCCTAGACTTTGGACTGATGCTGAGAATTTTTTTACAGAAATGTCCCAAAATGTCTTTTTAGTCCGACCCGGGATTTGGACCCTCCTACCTCGTTCTCTGCCGCTAGACAAAGAAGGCGGTCGAAAACCTAATAATCTGGCACTTGGTCTAACCATGTTATTTACTACGGATTCGTGCAGGTAGGTTTCGAGTTCAGATGGCAGTCGTTCGATATTTTTTTTTGTCTAGCCGCATTATATTAGGCTAGACATTGATCACCACAGAAATGGGCAAAGACAGATAAATAAAATGATAATATACCACATTTAAATTGTATGTCGCATATGTTCTTAAATTACTGAAACATAGTCACTAAGTTTAGTAGAAAGTAAATTTACTCGGTACAAACTCACGTCGTTGTAAAGTTTGTAAATATGTAAGCGAGTGCGTACAACAGCTATCTAACTTATACGGGCCCCAAGTTTCACATTTGTGAAACTTAAATATCAAAGCAACAACGCGAACTTTACCTGCTGACAATTTCAATAACTAACTTTGTCATATCGTGTCTAAAATATTTGTTGCAAATTTCACCTTTTGACAGCTGATGTCGCTTCAAACAATGTTATGTTTTGATGAAATGGTAGCAATAGCTCGTTTAATATTGTTAAAGACAGTTCTGACAGTTCAGAAATTGCCCTACGGGAAAATTTTCTTTATCTTTAAAATACAAAGGGCCCATTTCATAATAATTAAAATACACACATCAACAGAATCTAGGGATATTTTAATCCTAAATTATTTAAGACTTTATAGTTGAAAATCTTTTTAGTTTCCATAAAGAGTTTACATATTTTGAAACCTTTTTATTCTATTATTAAAATTTAAAAATGGAACTATCAAAAACAAAAGATTAATAATAAAATACGGCGGCAACATTTTTTTGTATCGAATTCGTTATTTTAAGGAAAACCAAAATTATTCCATCATATTAATTAGTGAAAAGGGATTACTGTTTTTTTAATTTAACGTGCCGTGTGAGTTTTAATCCATGTTAAGACATCATTTGACTGCACTTGTGACGCAGCGTTTAAGACAGCCGCTTCGCTACTTCGTGTTCCGGGTTCGATGCACGCGCAGGACAACTGTTGTGACCCATAAATAGTTGTCTTGAGTCTGGCTGGATGTACTTTGTGTCCGTCAATTACATGTTTGTAAGGTACCCCGCGACACATGTTATAATTTCCCAAGTGCGGGCATTGTCTTCTTTAATAGAAAAAAAAAGAAAAAATGTGTCGAGATGCAATGTTACGACCCGTGGGTATGTTAGAAAATGGTACCATTCAACACGTCATTGCTGAGGCCCAACACAACAGCCAAAACGTGATGTCAAGGATGTAGTCACGCTATCGCTGTACTGGGAATGTGGCTGAATACACACAGGTATATCGTGTTGCTATGTCGAAATAGGATCTATTTCTCCAAATGACCAATAGTATAAAATTCAATATCACAGCGATGCAACTAGTACTAAGGCTCCGGGAGGACCACTAGCCATTAAACCGTACGAAAGAGGTTGCATGAAGTTGTTCTTCATGCTTAAAGACCACTGCCTACGTGTTTCAGCATCGCGGTCGGCGGCTTTCTTGGGTTAGGGAGCATTTACCATGGAGTGACGAACAATGGTGTTTGGTGATGTTAGGCGAAGTGTCTTTGGGTTACGTCCCGATATATTTTTTAATATTTGATGCATTATACAATATCCCTAGATTATGTTGAAGTGTGTATGTATGAAAATACTCTTATTCTTAGTATTTTTTATAAACCTAGGTACCTACCTATTCTAAGAATACAGATTCTCAGAATAGGTACCCACGTTTATCAAAAACCATTAGGTAACCTGTCAAGATGTTTAGTTACTCAAAATATGAAAAGACTCATTTTAAAGTACGTTATAGATTTTGCAAGAAAACTGCTAAAGCAGACAAAGCCAACTAATTCTGTTAGATAGGTAGGTACTGCAGTGTAATTTCCGTAGTTTCT
This sequence comes from Pseudoips prasinana, assembly GCA_951640165.1. NCBI lineage: Eukaryota > Metazoa > Arthropoda > Insecta > Lepidoptera > Nolidae > Pseudoips > Pseudoips prasinana. The sequence goes on from OX621245.1 coordinate 21,499,870, forward strand.
ATGCAACACAGATAATGGGCAGTATGCAACTTACCTACATACTGCACTTGTATATGCTGCTTCATACTCTAATGAATTAGAACTGGTATTTGAATGCCACCTTTCTTTGATGTATTACAGTTCATACTACAATTTTGCCTTAGACTAAAGATTTACTAAAATATTTTGTAAGTGTATTGCTAATAATGGCTCACAGGCACCTAAAATTATGGTTTAAGATATTTATTTCTCATAAAGAATACAATTCATTTATCTGAGAAATACATGATACTTCCTTTAAGCTTATTACTATGCTTACAAGAATTCACAAAGCCATATCGAATTAGTATTAACAAAGAAAGGGATTTTAAACATTCGATAAAAATAAATTACAACAACAAAAATTTAAAAAGTAAAAGTGAGTAATAATAATAATAATAATGTCGTCCAGGCTGATTTTCGACCACGGCGGCTACTCTGTATGGAGACTAGCCAACTGCGCAGGACATATTATAGTGCACAAGTGTGTGCGCAAACACAGGGGACTTTATATTCCATAACTCTCATATCAGATGGGATGACTAGCGATACGATCGGAAAGAGGTCAGATACAGGACCGACAGTTTTACGTGCTCCCCTAGGCACGGGGGTATAATACCGCCAACTCTCAGACTTCGGGCATATAATGTGAGTAAACAGTATTCACCCTAAGGTTAAGTATTTCACTAATGGAGAATTACGAACATTACCTTGATCTCTTTGTAAAGAATAAGATCATTAATTTCATACCCTTAGGCACTTGTCTTAAAGCCTTCTCTTCATCATAGTGAAAACGAAATTTTAATTGGGTATATAATATATACAGTGAAACTTTGTATGATGTAGAACTGATTTAGTATTCAACCGTGGTTGTTTAAGTCCTCAAAGTTATTCAAAGTCGGCTAGATACATGTTGAACAAGTCTGGCTTGTGTAAAATATTTTTTACTTAGAGATGTAAATATATGTACTTAACTTAAGCATTTTCGTGGTTCGCATGTTTAATCTGGTCTTATTCGACTTGGTGTAAGTAATGTTGTGGTACAGACGCCAGCACATCAAGCTACCACAATCTGTTTAATTTCCCTAATTGAAAGTGAACCTCATGCCTTTCTGATAAAGTTGAAATTCTATAAAAGAAATTTGACAGATTGAGGTAGCTGGATGTGCTGGCGTCTGTACTACCAAAATCAGAAAAGATAATTTTTAATAAATAAATATAATAAATGTTTATTTGCCTCTTAATGGAATAAAAGTGAATGATATACATGTTTTTTTACGTCTATGTCTTATATAGTGTAAACTCAATAAAAATAATGAAACCCTACAAAATTACTACATTATCACCCGTTTATGCTGAATACCAACTCATCTTTTCAGCTGAATGACGTCCACAGCTGGACAAAAGCTTCGTCAAAAGTTTTGAACAATGGAGTTGTGTCCATCTTTTTGAGGGATATGCTATAATAGACATGCTTGGCAGTCGGGATGGCGATCGCAGTATGATGTGAGTGTACAGAGAGACGCTGCTGCCCGTTTTCTGGGAGATATTCTTTCGAGACGACTTCTACACCCCCTACGTGATGAGATGGGGTGGTGATATTCTTTTGTCAGCCACACATCTATATCAACTATTGAGTAGTTATATAGGATGGCCGAGGAGTTGACGTTCAAACAAAATTAAGATACTTTACGATGAGGAGTATCGGAATCACCCCCATGTATGTTCTACGATTTTGCGTTTCTTTGATACTTTGAAAATTTATGAGTCCTGAGCTCAAACCCTAATTTTAAACTTTCGAATAAATTCTAAGTCAGTTCTGCAATGATTAGGTAAACCATACTTTTTAGGGGTTTTGGTTAAACTATTCTAATTAGTTATCACAAAAAAACTAAACCAGAAATGTTGAACAGAACGAGAAAAAAATCTAAAACTGATGCTTGGTGAAATTTACGAAAAAAATCATTAAAAAATTCTTCTAATATACATTAATACGCAAAATCGTAGAGCATATATGGGGGTGATTCGGATACTCCTCTCCTCATCATAAAGTATCTAAATTTTGCGTTTAAACGTCATCTCCTCGGCCAAAAAGTTTGATACTAGCCAATATGGAAATTGTGAAATTTTCAGTGAAATACAGCTTTTAATAGTGTGGGCTCGCTGATGCGGACAGATGCTGATAACATTAATATTATGCAGACGAATTCATCATGCGAAACGCTGCCATTTTGGTTGCCGGGTAGAAATCACAGCATTATAAAGCACATATCTGTTATGAAGTAATGTAATGGTAAAATATAGAATAAATCCCAGGTTAATTACGGCCTAGTATTATGTTGTGTTGTCTCAATATTAAAAGTAAAATTTAGTAATGCACATGTTATTGATACTTACTTCCTCGTCATACGGCTAGGGATTGCTTTAGTGTCAGAGTTGTTCAAACCGCCTATTAGAACTCTGGCATGGCCAAACGACTGACGCCATTAGTTGTAGCCATTAGTCTACGGCTGAAACCGACTGCTTAACGTGCCCTCCGAAGCACGGAGACGTTCAGAAATAAAACACTAAGGCGATTACCCATGAGGTAAATTCCTGATTTCTACATTTTTAATTACTATACTGTATTAAATTTGTATTGTTCTACCAGGCGTTTAAAAAAATCCTACTATATTAGATTCTTAGCCAATAATTTTATAACAAGTTTATTACAGTAATTCTGATGAATGAAATTCTACTATTATATAGGCGAAAGTTTGTGAGTGTGTATCTTTGTTAGTTCCTCGCGTCTAAACGGCTGAAGCAGGGCACAGCTATTTACTGAGCATTTCTCAAAAAAAATGTACTTTCTATCTTATTCTCTGTCCCATATTTTCAATTTTGTTTTACTATACATAAAATAGATCATTACTACATAGTTTCTATTAAATAATTAGTAAGTTAATTGCTTTCAGTAAAAACAATAATAAATGTATAAATACAATAAGAATTTACAAAATATAAAAATATTTTAAAAATCGGTTTAGTCTAGTTGTATGAAAAGTGAAGTGTCCCAATTTCATACCGTCCCAAACGATCGATTGTACTGAGTGAACTTACGGATATTCTCGAATCACTTAAATGTATTTATTACGAAATAAAAGACTCCAATTAATTTATAAATAAATCTTTAGTCCTACAGAACAAATATATTTGATAAATAATTATTTTATTGTATCGCATAAAAGTTCCTTTTTAGTTTTCTTCTTTTGTGACCGTAATTTTGGAAAATATCAACGCCGATTTGGTATAAATATGTTTTAGACTAGTGGCAGTATTAGCAAGATCGGCATTCATCTTGTTTAAGTTTAGATATTTCTTTTGCGTGCCGTGCGGGAACATTGAATGTTGTCCGCCTGGTTGCTGGTCCGAAAACAATCCTAACTTTGTTACCCAAAAATCAGAGCTAAGCTCCAATTTTATATTTTATTTCTCATCGAGTACCATTAAAGCTCTTAATCTTGATTTCGAAAGTCAAATTATAAACGAGTACTAGCTAGAGTTGTGCGCGTAAACAATTTTAATAATTTTTGTAACCTTAATTCGTTACCTCTTTTTTGTTACTCTTGAGCGGTAACGTATAAATGGAAAAGTGAATAACAAAATAGGAAATTTTTAGGCAGAATATTGACTGCCTGATTTTGAGTATAATTATGACGATGTAATTTTATCAGTTTTAGTAAAATTAAATATTATATTTAATAAATTTATAGTAATGTGCGAAAATGAATGGGAGCTTGGTGCATTTATTTTCTTTTTTTTTTATATAAAGCTGTTTTTTAAGAATAACATTAGTCATGAATTATACCATACTATTTCCTTCACACCGCCACTTGGTAGCTTTTTAGCTGTAAGTCCCTGGGAGTTAAGACTATTTTTTTTCTCATAGGATATCAGCTAAATAACCAAAATTGGACATTATATTTTATACAGTGGTGGGCTGCCTTTATTTTCATACTAGCTGTGCCCCGCGGTTTTACCCGCATTAAATTTCATAAATTATCATAGCTCCTCCCCGTAGGCGAGAGCGTGATAATATGTAGCCTATATGTTGACCCGACCTCATAGTAATATTCATGCAAAATTTTATGTAAATCCATGCAGTACTTTTTGAATTTAGCCCGGACATACATACAGACAAACAGACACACAGACAAAAATTCTAAAACCTATATTTTTGGTTTCGATATCGATTGTAGACCACGCCCCAAGTATCCTTTTAAAAAAATATTCAATGTACAGTTTTGACTTTCCTACGATTTTATTATATGTTTAGATAATCATTTTCGCTGCTGCTTGTCTACGACGATAAGGTCTATATCGGCTTGTTTGGTGAAATAAAACTTTTTAATACGTCTTTACTCAACGGGTATTTATTGCACACTGCCTTCTTTACAATTTATTATTTAGATGAGTGGACTGTATGAACGTAATTTGAGAGTGTGAAGTATGACTGTGCGTGAAAGGTTACTACTAACGTAATGTGAACCTAATCTACTTAGACATACCGCCCACCAAAGGACGTAGTACTTTATAAACTGAAAAAAAAAATGATCGATATACAAAACACAAAAAAGCCTTAGAACATAAATTAAGGATCCAGAACACATTAAAGTGTACATTGTGAGTACCTACTTATGTCTAACAATCTTTGTATGTGTACCTATTAGTAATACTGGTATGTACTTAAATGCTATACTTAAAAATAACATTCATATAAAATATATGTCTTTGAAATTTTAATATGTTAACGTTTTTACAAGGATGAGTGAGCTCCGCCCACCGTGATACAAAAGACAACATTTAAGCGACAAAATGCTAATGATTTAGCAAACAAAACCTTGCATAGAAATGTAACAAAGAAGACATAACATTTGCAGTATAAAAGTTATGATACATTTTGTATATTTTAGGTATTTTACATTTACGGTTCTTGATAACTGGTAAGAAGGTACAAGGTACATAGATATCTATTATTGTAACATCATAGTTAAGTTAACATTACAATAGTGAGTAAACAATAAAATTCACTTAGGTAATAAACATAATTTACTAATGGGACGTTTAAATTCGCCATTCTTACATTTAACAGATACAACTCGTGCAATATTGTCTGGCCCTAAATATTTTTTAGTTATTTTCCCTAAAATCCATTTAGCAGGTGGGATATTATCATCTCTTAAAATTACAACATCACCAACTTCGGGTTCAGATTTTTTAGTGTTCCATTTGTATCGCTGATTAAGATTAACCAAGTACTCCCTATACCAACGTTTCCAAAAGTTATTTACTATTTTTTGTGTTAATCGCCATCTATCCAAACCTACAATGTTATGATTAGAATTATCTTCATCGGGAATACTTATCAACGGTTCACCTATGAGGAAATGTCCCGGTGTTAGAGCTTGAGGTTCGTTAGGATCATCACTCATTGCTGTGATTGGTCGAGAATTAAGACAGGCTTCGACCTGTGCTAAAACAGTAGATAACTCCTCATATGTGAGTGTGCTATCTCCGATCACCTTAAATAAATGTGTTTTAACGCTGCGAACTCCAGCCTCCCACAGACCACCAAAATTAGGAGAATGTGGAGGTATGAAGTGCCATGTTGTGTGCTCTAAGCTCAATAACTCTTCAATTTCACGTGGCACAGTTGACTTAGCTCGATCGAACATCTCACGAAGCTGTCTGTTGGCACCAACAAAATTAGTGCCGTTGTCGCTATATAAATCTTGACAGTGACCTCTTCGTGCTGTGAAACGCTTAAACGCTGCAATGAATGCCTTGGATGACAGATCTGTTACTACCTCTAAATGAATGGCTCGCGTAACCATACAAATAAATAAACAAACATATCCTTTATAGGATTTCGACCCTCTACCGGGTGAAAATCTCACGCTAATAGGCCCCATATAGTCACAACCAGATGATTTAAAAGGTCTGGTTGGTTTCAACCTAACATCTGGGATTTGACCCATCAGTTGGGTGCTTTTAGACCTAGAATATCTTAAACATTTTACACAGGATCTGTAGTGACTTTTAACTATCTCTTTTGCTCGTAATATCCAATATTTCGTTTTTAAATAGCACAACATAGCTTGTGGTCCACCGTGAAAGGTTTTGAGATGAGCATCACTAACTATAAGACTGGTAAGATGGCTCTTAGCAGGCATAACTATGGGATGCTTCGTATCATAAGTTACTTCTGACTCATCAATACGACCGCCAACTCTTAGCATCCCATTTTCATCAAAAAAGGGATAAAGAGTGCGAAGCTTACCTTTTTTGGGGACTGAATTCTGCAACTTTAACTGTTTTATGTCTTCACTAAAATTCTCTCTTTGAACCTGTGTGATGCATATAATTAAACTCCTATCTTTCTCTGCCGGTGTAATATTATTCGCATATAATTTTCGTTTTTCCTTTGGTAATCTTAAATTCTGTAAAACTCTTCTCCAATACGAAATAGCTTTTAAGGTTTTGGCAAGTGATGAAAACATAGTCCAGATGAATTTATTTTCCAATACAGGTAAAGCAGTTAAAGATGTGTGTTTTTCTTCTTCATGGGTGTCCTCGATAATATCAGCGTTATCAAACTCTGTACTTCCTTGTGAAAGCCAAGAAGGTCCTGACCACCATAATAAATGTTCAAGTAAATCTTGTGTAGCGATGCCTCTCGAAACACAGTCAGCTGGATTCGAATCAGTTGTAACATGTTTCCATTGTCTGTAGTCTAAAATATTTAGAATTTCTGACACACGATTGCTCACAAAAGTAGTCCAGCGGCTAGACCCTCCTCTCAGCCAGGCTAGAACTATTGTTGAGTCGGACCACGCAAACAAGTTCTCTTTCGAAATGTTCATTATTTGTGAAACCTCAAATAATAATTTTGCTGCTAGAGCTGCACCGCATAGTTCTAGTCTAGGAATTGATATCTCCTTCTCAATAGGAGCAACTTTGCTTTTTGCTGATACCAAACTCACAAATGTTTCGTTGTTATTATTAATAACACGAATGTATACAGCAGCACCATACGCTACCTTTGAAGCATCAGCAAATGCATGCAACTCAACCTTTGACCCTGGACTAAAACAATACCATCGTGGTATGTTTATCTTATGTAAATATATCAAACTTTCTCTAAACTGTAACCATTCACTCGTTAAATCTGCAGTCAGTACATCATCCCAATCAAGCTTCGACCTCCACAGTTTTTGGATAAATATTTTTGCCTTGATTATCACGGGCGCAATCCATCCTAACGGGTCATATAGTCGGGCCACATCCGACAATACTTGCCGTTTAGTAATAGGTTGTTTGACGTCGGGTAAGTCGAGTGAATACTGAAAGCAATCCATATTCTTATTCCATTTTAAGCCTAATACCTTCATGACAGTAGTTGATTTTAATCTTAATGAATCGGCACTACTGTGATTATTCTCTCCTATATGTGTCAATAAGTCTTGATTATTGCTACTAAACTTTTGCAGTTCGAAGCCACCACTGTTCATCAACTTGTTCATTTCGTTATATATGTGTATAGCCTCTGGTAGTGTCTCACAGCCCGTCAGGAGATCATCAATGTAATAATCCGTCTTTGCTATGCTTGATGCAGTAGGAAACCTTGCATGTTCTACATCAGCTAACCTTTGAAGGGTTTTCACGGCCAAATAAGGAGCACATGCAGTACCGAAGGTCACACGCAATAATTTAAAATGTTGTAGCGGCTCGTTTGTTTGTGGTCTCCATACAATTCTTTGGAAGTCTGAGTCCTCGGAATCGACTTTCACCATTCTGAACATCTTAATGATATCAGCTACTATGCAAATCCTGTGGCTTCTCCAACGCATCAGGATGTGTCTCAAATCCTGTTGTAACTTGGGACCTACCATCAGGTTATCATTAAGTGAAAAGTTGTTCAATCCTTTACATGACCCATCGAAAACAACTCGCACTTTTGTGGTGTCTTTATCTTCTCTAACCACAGCGTGGTGCGGGAGATAAACCGCCTTAGGATTATCTATGTCTTTCTTATTTATTGGTATCATGTGATTCATTGTAAGATATTCTTGTAGAACATTGTTATATGTTTCCTTTAAGGTAGGATCCTTCTGCAGTCTATTTTCTAAATACTTATATCTTCTTGTAGCTATAACTACTGATTTTCCATATTGACACTCTGGATCTTCTTTATCAAAAGGTAGCTTAACTATAAATCTTCCTTCTTTATCTCGTGTAGTTGTCCGGTCATAAAATTCTTCACATCGTTGTTCTATGTCTGTCATCTTCTTCTGTATTAAGTTGGGCTCATTTTCCATTTCCCAAAATTTCCTAAGCAGTTCTTCTCCACTTAGGTGTAAATGCATGGTGATTATTCCATTGTTAGCAGAAGTTGAATTTTTTGACACCCTTCCTGATAATACCCAACCTAGGGTAGTGTTTTGTGCCAATATTTTATTGTGACGTATGATACCATCCAATAAAATCTCACTATATACCTCTGCTCCAAGAAGAATAGCTATTTTACTAGGTGTGGCGTAACCTGGATCGGCTAGTGGTATTTTATAAAAATGTAGCCATTCAGGTGTATGTAACTCGGTTGAAGGAAGCAATGACGTAACAGATCGCAAAACGTAGGCATTTACTTGGATTGAAACCTCAGGGTTATGACGTGATACCACTCGAAGAGAAACCATGTGCTTCACACTAGTGTGGCCATTACCGCCTATCCCGGAAACTGTACCGCTAACATGTTTACGTGAAAGTCCAAGCAATTGAACAACTGACTCGCTAACAAAGGACGCTTGCGACCCTTGATCTAATAATCCTCTCAACTGTTGTTTGTATCCATGCTCACTGTATGCCCAAATAGATACAGTAGCTAACAAAACTTGACTCGGTTCTAAACCTCTACTCGAAAAGTTAGTTGAAATAGATGTACTCACGGATTTGTCCGACTCACTCTGCACCAAAACGTCCTCACTCGTTGATTCGCTGCTCACCTCCTTTTCCAAATGTAATAATGAATGGTGCCTCCTGCCACATCGCTTGCAACTCGCTGAATTACGACATTTAAAAACTGGATGAGATGGAGAGAAACAATTAAAACACAAGTTATTATTTTTAACATAATCTTGCCTTTCCTTGACACTAAGTTGACTAAATTCCTTGCAATTATATAAATAGTGTTCACCTTTACACTTAGAACATTTAGGTATACTAGAATTATGCTTTTTACTTTCTATGGACCCATGAAAAGACTTCGACTTTGTGTTGGTATTGTTACGTACCTTATTCGAGTCTATCATCTCCAACGACCTAAATTTCGATTCCAAAAACTCAGATAATTGTGTCCATGTCGGTAAATCTTTACTAAGTACACCCAACTGATATTCCCACTGCTTAATGGATTCAGGATCTAATTTAGAAACCACTAAATAAATAACAAACGCATCGTTAATTGACTCAGGACTAATATCCATATTACGCAAAGATTGTAAACAAGTTGTAGTTGTATCTAATAAATGCTTAATGGCACTAGGAGATTCGCTAGTAACCGGTTTTTGCGTAAACAATAATCTCATAAGTGCATTACAATTATACCGCTTATTATCATAACGTTTAAGTAACTGTTTCCAAGCCTCGTCATAATTCTCATTAGTTATAGAAAAATTACGTAACAAAGTTTCCGGCTCACCTGACAGGTTACTTTTAAGATAATGCAATTTTTGCACTGGAGACAAATTCTTATTAGTATGCACAAGCGAATTAAACATATCATAAAACGACTGCCATTCAACGTATTTACCACTAAACGTAGGTAACTGCACGCGTGGTAATTTAACCTCGCACTCACTGACTGTTTGTTCAGCACTTATTTTCGGTGTTACGGACGAAGTTCCACTCGATGACGCGAGATAGGGCTGCAGGGCTTCTTTCAATAAAGTTTTGTATGATACATATAATTCCTCAAACTCCTCATACATATCCCCAGTGAAGTATGTGTCCTGTTTGTCCTTCACGGTGACCTTGCCTATGAGAGACTTGTGTCCATCTTTAAACGTTATCCACAGCTGCTCCAAATTGTCTAATCTGGTTTCTAAGTAAGGTTTCTTCAACCGATCTTTAAGTGTCTTTTTATAGTTTTTCTCCGACTTCTTCAGGTTATCCAGCACTTCCTTTTGATATGCCAGAAGCGCATCCATGGTGTACAAATGTGTAGACGTTGAAACTCCAAAATCCAAACAATATTGATATAGATTTGAATGATTATTTTGCTAATGATGTATTATTTACTCGCACGATTTAGCAAAGATAATTTCTGGAATGCTATTGTTCTCGCCGTGTCGACGGCGCACGTGGTCACTAGATTTTTTATATATAAATCCGTCTCGATTTGGACCATATGTCTACGACGATAAGGTCTATATCGGCTTGTTTGGTGAAATAAAACTTTTTAATACGTCTTTACTCAACGGGTATTTATTGCACACTGCCTTCTTTACAATTTATTATTTAGATGAGTGGACTGTATGAACGTAATTTGAGAGTGTGAAGTATGACTGTGCGTGAAAGGTTACTACTAACGTAATGTGAACCTAATCTACTTAGACACTGCTTGAAATTATATTTACAATTATGACAATTAATTTTAACCTGTACCAATCTGCCTGCTTATCAGTACTAATATTATAAAGCTGAAGAGATTGTAAGTTTATTTAGTTGGACTCGCTAAACTCAGGACCTACCTAAAGAAAAATCTTTCAGTTTTATGGATGTGCTATGGCTTTCAGTTCAGATAAATGGGCTATGTAATACCACACTACGATCATAATAATCATCATCTTCCTAGCCTTTTTCCGACTAAATTGGGGTCGGTTACCATACTACGACAAATAGAAGCTAAAAGAGTGAAGTTGCGGGGAAAGATATGCTATTAAATATAAACCTTTGTAACATTATGCGCTATAGCTTAAGAATGACTTCACTGATATCATTGATTTTTTCTTGAAGTATTTGTACTGTGTTGAAAGTTTTTGACAGAACGACGTCTGCAGGTTCAGCCAGTAACATTTTATTTAAAAATGCATTGTAAGTGATTTTGCATGGTAAATGTAAGACAATGTGTAATTTTACAGCTCCTAATCAAATATAACACTAACCCTGGCTGAAAAAATGAGGCGGTACTGGGAAAGATTACAAGAAACCCCTGAAAAGATTGAAAAGCAGAGGAAAAAGAAACTCAAAATACACCTCCAAAAAAAGTTAAACTAATTAAGTTAAGATAGAAATTATTATTATAGAAAATGAATAAATAAATAATAAACATTTATAAATATATGTATAGAGATTGATTGAGAGTAATGTTCAAACAATGTATAGTCCTAGAATTTTTAAAAACCTTTAAACTGTCTAATCGGTCAGTGTTTATTATTATTAGATTATTATGAAATATAAATGTTTCCTGACAGAGGTTCCTCTATCAATATATTTAAGTCAAATATAATTATTTGCAACACTGTGATGTCTAGGCTTAAGAAATCCTATTTTGTTTCCAGATTTCTATTTTTGTTACTGTCCCATAAAAGCAGACGCATATTTCTTTTCTTTATTTATATGTTTTTAGCATAAATACCTGTTTGTGATAAAAACTAAAATATATGGATAGTCTTTGCATTATGTATGTATACACAATTTTATTACAAAATAAAGTAGGGTCAATAATGTAAAGTTAAACAAGAGTTGTGACCGAATAGTAACGTAAAGGAAATAATACCGCCTTTAATTTAAGGTTTGCATATTAATATAGAGTGATTGACTGAAAAACAAGTTGAATGTTGTTTTATTATCACATTGGTTTCTACATTAACTTTACGTAAACGAATGAAGGTAACCAAATAAGAATTTTTCTCCACCTTGGGTCTGTTTTTATGGATTTTGCTATTTATTTACCTTATAAATCTCAAAACAAACTTTATATTACTAATCTTTAGGCATTTACCCATAGCTTAAAATAAAGAAATCAAGTATATTTCAATATTTTAATTTCAGCATAATTTCTGAGAAAAGGTACAATTTTTTGAAAAACGCTCTACTCATAAAGGTGAACTTTCACTGTCAAAATTAATAATCTATATGTATATCTTTACTCTGTTTTATTCTTATAGCAGAGCACAAGATTTTACCGTAATATACCAACAGCATACAATATTTAGCCTGAAGGTACCTATTTCTAGTTCCTTTTACTGCCATAGATAAGCTCAACTGCTGCACCTGTAATGTCTATTTTACTACAGCGTTAGCTTCTCACAATTGGTTCGTATATACTTCGTTAAGTTGCAAATGCACAAACGAAGCAATGAATGCAATGAAGTCTCAAGTGGATATTAAACGTACACACAATATTCAGTGCTTACACATAATAATAATAAAATAAAACATTAATTCTGGGAATTAATAAAAAAGCTAGCAAAATCTTTAATACCTACTGTTGTTGATACATGAAAGAAGAAGAAAGAAAGAAGCGTACTGCTAGAATTTTCATTTTGGGAGTGACATTAACTCTTTTCTGAAATAATCATCATTATCATCATTTCAGCCAAAGTACGTCCACTGCTGGAATAAAGCCTCCCCAAAGAATGGGGGATATGCCATAATCGCCATTCGCTCCGTTGTGCAGACGGGTTGGCGATCGCAGTTTGATGGTTATAATTCATGGAAAAATGGTGCTGCCCGGTCTCGGGTAGGTATTCCCTCGGACGATTACTATGCCCCCCACGGGATGAGATGGGGTGATGATATTCTATGCACACATGTCTGAAATAAATTTTTAATATTACTATTAACGCCCTACAGTTAATAAAAAGGAAGAGTACATTTAATTGCACTAGAAAACGTAATAGGTACTTACATTATCTCAATATAAGCAAATACAGATATATTACTATTAAAACTGACGTGAGGTGCTAACATAATGAAAGATAGAAACGTAACGTTTCAACTTTCCGACGTCGTGCCGGTCGCATTCGCCCTGAAGATGACTTCCAGAAGAAGTTGAAACGGTTGGCCGAATCCAACATAAAATTTATTACGTGAGTTACCCGTTACTATCTTTCATTAAACACAGGTACAATCGACGGGATTATCGCTTTATAACAATCTCTTGCTGAAAATCTTTGGGTGGATAAGAAAATAGAAAGGTGGAAAAGTCCGTAGTTGTTAGTCTGCTATCTGTATCAAATTCTCAAAGCTTTACAAGTAAGTACAGACGCCAGCACATCAAGCTACCCCATTCTGTCAAATTTCCCCAATTGAAAGAGAACCTTATGCTTGTGTGATAAAGTTGAAAATCGATAAAAGAAATTTGACAGATTGGGATAGGTGGATGTGCTGGCGTTTGTACATTATCGTCAGCCTGATATCGTCCAGCAGGACATAGGTCCCTAAGGTTCCTATAACGTTGCATTTGAATGGGTTTGTCGTAGTCTCAGCGCTTGCGAGTTGGCGCCCGCAGTTAGATGATAACTATAGTACACAGGTGGCGCTTCTGCCCGACTACCTGCCGTATCCCTTAGTCGCCTTTTACGATACCCTCGGGATGGTATGGCCCTAATCTTTCAAGGCCGGAAACCACACAGCTAAAAATTACCTAAACATAATACAGGGTGGCGCAATAGAACGTGCATATTGCATCATTTTTTTTGCGGGGTAGAAGGGGCGTGGGCGAGGGGAGACCGATATCGTTGGGTAGCGCGGTTCATGAAGTTTTAGTCACTATGAGTCACTTCGACGGGAAGCGTCGCGCATTTTGCGTGCGCGCATTTTACGAAAACTCTCGTTCGTACGTAGTTGTCAGGCGACTATTTTGTTCTGAGTATGGTGTACGGCAAATTAGGGAGGCTCCGAGTGCTAATTTAATTAAAATCTGGATAAAGCGGTTTGAAGAGACTGGATCGACGTTTAAACCACACGCAAAAGGTCGTCCACGCACATCTAGGACCGAAGACAATATTGAGAGTGTTAAGCAGTCGGTACGAGAAGATCCACAAATGTCTACTCGCAAGAGATCGTCTGTCCTAAACATATCGCGACGAAGTTTGCAACGAATTTTAAACTTGGATCTTAAATTGCATCCATACAAGCTGCAATTAACTCAAGAATTGAAAGACTCTGACTTCATAGCACGGCTCACATTTGCTAATGAAATGCTCAATCGGTTTTCAAATTTTGAAAACATCCTTTTCTCTGATGAGGCACATTTTCATATGAATGGGTTCGTAAACCGCCAAAATTGTCGTTATTGGAATAGTGAGAATCCCAGACTCAAACATCAAAAACCGTTACATAGCCCTAAAGTGACAGTTTGGGCCGCAATCTCTGCCAAAGGAATAATTGGTCCTTATTTTTTTGAAAACGCACGGGGTCAAAACATCACTGTTAATACCGAACGCTATGTTGCGATGTTGGAAGGTTTTTTGGCCCCAGAACTTGAAAATTCAAGAATAAAGAACTCTAGGACTTGGTTCCAACAAGACGGAGCTACCAGTCACACATCAAATGACTCCATGGCGGTTGTGAAGCAGATGTTCCCTGGCAAACTGATTTCGAAAAGAGGTGATATCCCATGGCCTCCGCGCAGTCCAGACTTGACGCCTCCTGACTTTTTTTTGTGGGGATACCTCAAACACAAAGTCTACACCAATAATCCGAGAAACATCAGTCAGCTCAAGGAGAATATTCGTGGTGAAATGGCAGCAATCACACCAGCACTACTTAAGAAAGTTTTCGGTAATTTCCGTTTGCGGTTAGAGGAGTGCCAACGTAGAGAGGGTCATCATTTAGATGATGTTATTTTTAAAAAATAAACTTCAGTTATCACTTAATAATTGCTTAGTTTTATTTTAACTATACCTTTTGTATTTATTTTTTAATAATTATTTTAAAAATGCACGTTCTATTGCGCCACCCTGTACTTATCATCTTCATATCAGCTGAAAGACACCCACTGCTGGACAAAGGCCTCCCCCAAAGATCTCCACAATTGCATGTCTTGCGCAATCCGCATCTAGCGACTTCAAGCGGCCCTCATAAGATCATCGGTCCATCTAATAGGGGGCCTACCCACGTGGCGTCTTTCAGTTCGTGGTCGCCACATACTTATAGTTGTATAAAATACTAATAAAACTATACTATGATATACCTGCAGACAGATTATTCACGGTTATTCCTTAGTATATCTACGAGTTCATAATATCATAAAATATAACTGTACGTCGTAGTCCACAGGATCATCATGTTTTCCGAAGTCTGCAGTTCCAGGAAAAATAAAAATAAACGGTATGAAACATTAAGTTTGTTGCAACCATGAACTCAAATTCTTAAAATAAATAGTAACCATTTATTTTATAGTGATCATGGTTTAATTATGTTCGCAGACAATAAGCTACTGCAATTGGTTCACGTTTGCCACTTAACACATGAATTTAGCTTTTATTAGATGATTGCGAACGTGATATGAATGAATAAAAAAAATCAAATATAGCGACATAATGTTAACAGATTTTTGTAGCCTTGGAAAGTTATTTAGTTCTACTATTGATTACTTCTTAGTATTTTTTTGTTTAATGTTCTGTGTACAACATAACATTATACAAAAAAAAAATACGACGAAAGAAAAATGTTTTAAAGATTTTTTTTTCTACCGATCATTATTAATTGTTCACTTACATTAATGGCCCCGTTTTTGCCCTGATAAATGCTGCAAATTGCATTCTAGTGATATAATGATATAATTCATATGATATTTGTTACAGAAAAAAATCATTATGAGTGTTATGTGTATGAGGGGATAAGCATGCGTTGATTCATTATTAGCGACCACCTTAACTATGAAAATATAAAAATGTGGCGCAGCGATGAATATGGGATGGGATTAAAAAATAAAAGCTAGCGTAAAAATAAATAATATTGTCGGAAGCCTTTCACATAAAGTGTGGAGAAGGACCCGATTTATGAAACAGGTTTTGGATAAATATTCCTACTAAAATATCTAAATTTCAGACTTTTGACATACCACGATTTACTCGCTAGAGACAAACAGACAGACACCAGAGTGATAACAATATTTCAATAACTTAAAATGTACGACGATCGGAATGAAAAGCTCAGGAAACAATTTCTCTTTTTCATATTCAAGACTTCATGGAACAATAACGGTCTAAAGACCTCCAAGTTTCTTTGTGTTGTTTTCGTTTTCATTTTGAATAGCTCGCGTAGTTGTTACCCTCGTCTGAACATTTTGCAAAGGTCTTTCATTTGGCGTAGCGTGCGAGAAGTACTTAATTCATTTGCTTAGTACGCATTAGGTTAGTTTGAAGACTTTATGCTACACATGCTATTCTTCGTATTGTATGAATACAAGTGTGTAACTAATCTATCAATTGCAAAAGAGTGTCAGTGTGTTTGTTACCTCTTCTCGTATTGCCTGAAATCTTTCCAAATGTGAACCTCTGCTTGGATTGATATATAAGGTAGCAATAAGGTGCGGACTAACTTCACTTTATACGACATTAGCTAGGCCCCCGGTTTCACCCGCCTTCAAGTAGCTTTGGCGTAAAAGAGTAACAAACATACATCTATACTCACAAACTTTCGCATTTTGCAAGCGGTTTTGGCAGTGCACGCCGGAATAGTTCGCAGATGGTAGATTTTTCCTACTTACTTGACACTTATCGTCATATTTTGGACAATTCACACAATATCTTTATAAATTGTCTAACTACGTGTTATTCTGATGTATAAGCTATATTATTGTAAAGTTTCATTAAAATCCATTCTGTAGTTTTTACGCGAAAGAGTAACAAACATCAGATTTAGATTCAGATTTATTTATTTGCATATAAAACAGGTTACATATAGTTGGTAGTACATAATAATATGAAGTCATCCATCCATACATACTCACAAACTTTCACGTTTATAATATTAGTAGGATTATTTACGGGTATTCTTTTGTAAGTGTCTTCAAAAGGATAACCTCTGTTGGCGGTTCCATTCCTTCGTTTTGTCAGCAATATTCAAATGTGGTGGATGCGGAAATATTGCCCCGTAGCCTATATGCAAATTCTATTTGAAATGCGAAAGTTTCCTCAAGAGCTCCGAACCTTAAATCGTGAAGGCAAACAGTTTCTATAAGATTAGTCGTCTGATGCTTCTTCTCTAGTCAATATTGACTCAGGCAACCGTTGCAGACAGTGACTCATTTTAAACATAGAAAAATACGCGCAGAAGTGTAACTTTGCTTGGCTTTTAAACTGATTACATTTTTCGATTTTTATTTTATGGAATGAAATGGATATTGTAAGGCGGTTTTTAGGGTTCCGTACCCAAAGGGTAAAACGAGACCCTATTACTAAGACTCCGCTGTCCGTCTGTCTGGTCTGTCTGTCCGTCTGTCACCAGGCTGTACCTCATGAACGGTGAAAATTTTCACAGATGATGGATTTCTGTTGCCACTACATCATCAAATGCAAAAAAAAAAAAATATTAATATTTAAGGAGCTCCCATACAACAAAATGACTTGTTTGCCGTTTTTATATTTGGTACGGAACACTTCGTGCGCGAGTCCGACGCACACTTGGCCGGGATTTTCGTATTCTATGTTTATTTTAGTTATTAAATATCCTAACAATTTTTGTTTAGTACTCCTATGTAAATAAAGGCTTCACGCATTTGTAATATATAATATTAATAATTATTATCTTAATAATATGTAATATATATTACATTGTAAACTCTGATTAATATTTTACATTTTGACTTTAGTAAGACTTTAATATAAGCCACATAATACCAATAAGCGTCACGATACATTTATCGATGGTGGTCGACTGTCAATTCATACAAAATACACGATCAGTGTATGACACATTGAGTTATGTACATGAGTGATAGAATGGACAAACCACCGCTCCGCTGTCAAAGTACCAAGAGTTATGTACATGAGTGGCAGCATGGACAAACCACCGCACCGATGATCTTTGTCAAAGTGCCATGTTCCAAACTTAAAAGCAAAAACCTCCCGACTCTAACTTTATAAAGAACTGTCAGTTTATTTGAGCAACAAAACGCATTAAGGTGGATCCATCATCATTTGGACATCCATACTATAGACAGATACTAGGCACAGAGACGTAAGTTTTAAATATCTCTCTTCTATTTGAGTCGGGGTATATTTATATATCATGGTACTTCATGACCAACATATTTCAACATAGTAAATAAAAAACCGGCTAAGTGCGAGTCGCACTCGCACACGAAGGGTTCCGTACCATTTTCTATAAAAAACCTCACGCATAACAATCACGTTTGTTGTATGGGAGCCCCCTTAAATATTTATTTTATTTTGGTTTTTTAGTATTTGTTGTTATAGTGGCAACAGAAATATAATACGTCATCTGTGGAAATTTCAACTGTCTATTAACTATCACGGTTCATGAGATACAGCCTGCTGACAGACGGGCAGACAGACAGACAGCGGAGTCTTAGTAATAGGGTCCCGTTTTACCCTTTGGGTACGGAACCCTAAAAAGGGGATTTTGTGGCATAAAAATCGCCTCTAGTAGGTATTACTGCAAATTTACTCCAATAGCTAGACTTTTTGAAATACGTCCCTACTTTTTAAATGTGTGCATTTCCTTCGCTTGCCGACTTATTGTGTAGTAGAAGGCCAATTGTTTGTACTGCGGCTATTGCATTCCTACGTCGTGTTGTATACATGACAGTAAAGAATTACCGTTAAGAGGAGACTTCAGACGTATGTATGTGCATTGTATAATGTATGTCGTAAGTATACAGATCTTTTGTTTTATAATAAGAATATATATATATATATATATATATATGTATATATGGGCACATGGGATCAGATCCCAAACTAAGCAGAGCTTGTACTATGAATAACTGATATTCTACATATACTATATAATTTTGTAATAACATCTAAATATATCTATTATATATTATATAGTTTTAATAGGAGGGTGGTTGTAGAAAGAAGTGTATTTGATTTTAGCTCGTGATAATTTTTATAATTAAAGTAATATACTGAACTTATAATTACATCAAATGTGTTCGAAGAATAGTTAACATAAATAGCCTACCAGTCCAGTGTTATTTTTCACTTTCTCTCACTGCCTTATTATATCACTAACACCATATCTTTTTCACTTCACTATATATCAAAATGGAGTCCATGCAACACGCTTTCTCCAGCTTGAAGGAGCAGCTCCTGACGCGGATGGCCCAGTTTGAAGATCAGAAGACCTCAGGCACAGTTATCACACCTACTACTTTTCCCGAAGATTATGCTGCTTTCAAGAAGTTCGTCATCGAGTCACTGAGCTGCTTCCAAAAGCAATTGGATATGCTGGCACGGTGTAATGATCAGATAGAGATGCGGGGAAGGCGCCGCATGCTGCTCTTTCATGGTCTACCCGAGGAGAAAAAGGAGCAGACAATAAAGGCTGTTGTCACTGCTATCACCAGTCATCTTGAGATATCCGGTTTTTCTGACAAAGCTCTTGAACGGTGCCATCGCCTCGGTCGTTCGCCAAGTGGGGATAAGCCTAGGCCAATTTTGGTTGAGTTCGTAAGCTGCAGAGTCCGCGACGATGTTTGGTTTGCAAAGACCAAGTGTAAAGGTACGGGTATAACTTTATCAGAGTTCTTGACTAGGCCCCGGCATGAAGCATTCTTAGCTGCTCGTCAGCGGTATGGAATTTCAAGTTGCTGGAGTCGCGAAGGAATTATATACGTGCAGGGGCCTAGTGGCATTCGCCATAAGATCACATCAATGGAAGACCTCGACAAAATTGGGCCTGTGTTGGTTCAGAAGGACGTTCCGAAGGAGGATCAAACGACGAGTAAGGCCACACAGAGCAGATCCAAAAGAGCCACCGCTGCCAAGAAGTAACTTTATTTTATGATCCTGTGTTTATATTTTGTTAGTGCAACTTCCACCGTGTTTACCTCGTAGTATAAAGTATTTGTGCCCACTTTTAGTCTCATAATTCCATATTAATATGTTACCTACCTCCACATTCATTCATTATTTCTTGTAGTAAATTCGTGTACAACATTCGTAATATCTATGGTACAGTACTTGTTAAGAGGGGTGATCAGAAACGGACAGTTCGTGTGAACGTAGGCCAATTGTCGTGTTTTCGTTTGACGGTTCTTAATATTTTTTTATGTTTAGTTTCAAATTTATAAATATTTTGTTAAATTTTATTATTATTATTCTTTTCTTTTTATTAATTTTATTTATAAATATGATTGATTAGTGTGCACAAAAATTGAGACTTGCCTACATAGTTACGTATAAAATTATGTTGTTACCTAGTTAGCACTGAACTGGTGGGGTTTTATTTTTGTTGTAGATAGTTATTTTGTTTAGTTATTGTATTTGTGTGTCTGTTCATAAAATATGTTGTCAGATGTTCATAATGACGATATTAATAGCGACGTTGATAGTTTCTTTTCGGCAAATAGTGACGATGATAGTTTTGTCAGCATACCGTCTCTCGGTGACACAATTAAATGCCACTTTGCTGACGTTCCTAAGAATTTCAATGTGATTCATATCAATGCACAAAGTATTCCGGCTCATTACTCTGATATGCTGGCAAATCTTGAACATAAATATATTCATGCTATTCTTGTTTCCGAGTCCTGGTTAAAGCCATGTCTCACTTCGGCCTCTTATACACTCCCTGGCTTTCAACTCATCAGAAATGATCGAACTGGAGCCGGGGGTGGTGGAGTTGCCATTTATCTTCGAAATAATTTCAACTTTTCAATTGTTAGTATGTCCTCACAGCCGCCACCACTGGATGCTGGTGAGCATCTATTTATAGATGTGGAGCTCCATCATACTAAAATTCTACTTGGTGTATATTACTGCCCTTCTCTACGTATAAATTTTTTTGCTTCTTTTGAACTTTTACTTGAAACCTTTCTTCCTTCCTATAGTCACACCATAATAATGGGTGATTTCAACACGTGTCTTCTAAAGAATGATTCTCGTTCTTTATCTCTTATATCTGCAATAGAATCTAGTAATCTATCTATTCTTCCTCTTAATGCCACTCACCATTTTCCTCACTCCTCACCTTCTCTCCTCGATCTCGTCCTGGTCTCTTCAAAAGATCATGTTGCTAAGCACGGACAATGCTCTGCAGACGCGTTCTCTTACCATGATCTCCTCTACCTTTCTTATAAAGTTCGCCCTCCTAAGGCAAAATCTAAAATTCTCTTACAACGTAATTTTGGTGGGATGGACCTTGATCATCTTCGTACAGATGCCGGTAGGATTGACTGGTCACCTCTTACTGCTACTGAGTCAATAGATGAGAAAGTTAATATATTTAATACCAACATAATCCGATTATACGATGTTCATGCTCCCATTCGACCTATTAAAGTTAAGCATTTACCGGCACCGTGGCTAACTGCGGAAATAAAAACTCTACTGTCTAAGAAAGCATCAGCTAAGTCTCGGTATGCGGGTCGACCTAATGACGTCAATCGTGAGAAATATCTACGTCTGCGAAATCACTCTAATAAGGTGTGTAGGAGCGCACAACGCCAACATATTCACAGCTCCGTTGAAAATGGAGATTCTGCAAAAATATGGAAATATTTACGATCATTGGGAGTTGGAAAAGCTCGAAATGATGCAATTCCAAATAATTTAGATATCAATTCACTGAATAGTAATTTCTCTACTTCGCCTATTTTTGACAGGGCAACTAAAACAAGCACTTTGAATTATCTTTCATCCATTCCATCTCCCAACTATTCTTCTTTTAGCTTTAGCCAATTTTCTGCTTGTGATGTTAAGAAGAGTATTTTATCCATAGCATCGAACGCAGTGGGCAGCGATAATATCACCCGTAATATGGTTCTTCCAATACTTGATGAAATCCTATCCCCTATATGTCACATCCTCAATCATTCTGTATCCTGCGGTGTATTTCCATCTGCATGGAAAAATGCACACATCATTCCTCTTCCTAAAAAGTCCAACCCTGCTTCGTTTGCCGATTATCGTCCTATATCAATATTACCTTTCCTCTCCAAGGTCCTTGAACGTCTAGTCCATAAGCAACTTAGTAGTTTTCTCTGTACTAATAATCTCCTTAATCCTCTCCAATCTGGTTTTCGCCCTGGGCATAGCACTACTTCAGCCCTGGTCCATATTACGGATGATATTAGAACTGGAATGGAACGCGGAAACCTAACGGTGCTTGCATTATTAGATTTTAGTAATGCTTTCAATACTGTAGATTTCGACGTGTTGCTAATGATTTTACGCTCTCTTAATATATCTCCAACAGTCATTGGCTGGTTTCATAGTTACCTGTCTGGCCGCCGGCAACGTATACGCATTGATGATTCTCACTCCTCTTGGTGCAATACTACTGCTGGCGTGCCGCAGGGTGGCGTTTTATCTCCGTTACTTTTCGCAGTTTTCATAAATTCTATCTCAAATCGACTTCTTTCCTCCTACCACCTTTACGCAGATGACCTTCAAATTTACTTACAAGCTCCTCTTAATAAGCTGGCTGATGCTGTTAGCACTATTAATAAAGATTTTATCAGTATTAGTGAGTGGAGTCGTGCATACGGTCTGCAAGTTAACCCTCTTAAGACTCAGGTCACTCTTATCGGCAGCTCAAGAATGATGTCTAAGGTTTGTTATTCTCAACTCCCTAAGTTTTTATTTGAGGGTACTATTTTGCATATAAATCGTGAAGTTAAGAACTTGGGGGTCTATTTTGATCACTGTTTTTCCTGGGGTCCACAGCTGCAAAATGTTAGTCAGAAACTTTACGCGTCCGTGGGATCTCTACGAAGATTCCGAAATTTTCTGCCTATACCCACCAAAATTATGCTTGCTGAGTCCCTCCTTCTTCCAATACTAGATTATGCAGATGTCAGCTATCTTGATCTCACCGAAGCCCAATTGGATAAACTTGAGCGACTCCAGAATGTTTGCATTAGATTCATATTTAGCCTTCGCAAATATGATCATGTCTCTGAATTTCGAAATAAACTCAAGTGGCTGCCTATACGCCTTCGCCGGAATGCTCATATTCTATCACTTCTATACAGTATACTGTTTATTCCTACTACTCCCTCTTATCTTAAAGAACGTTTTTCTTTCCTTCATGAATCACATTCGAAAGCCTTGAGATCTAATAATAATCAGCTGTTGAAAATACCAGCGCATTCCACAAATTTTCTTGATAAATCGTTTGTTGTACAAGGTGCTCGTTTGTGGAATGCGCTGCCATTGTCTATTAGGCGTGCGGAAACACTTAGTGGATTCCAACAACTTGTCAAGGATCACTACTTAAAGCTTAGCCTTGAAAGTACTCCGAGCTAAGGCTTTGGTTAATTTTCAACGATGCCGATCGTTTATTTATCATAGGTACATAATTTGAACAGACATTATGATAAATTAGTTAATAAGTGTAATTATAAGTATGGTACAGTAGTACCTTTTAGGAAATTTGTTGTGTACACCCGCAACTACCCCCATCTCTGTAACTCCTCTATTCTTTCACTACCTAGGTTGCCTGGAAGAGATCACACCTTGTGATAAGGCCGCCATTTGTACTGTAATTTATTTATGTTGTCAGTTCGTATTGTTTCTTGAGGTGTACAATAAAGAGTTTTATCTATCTATCTATCTATATAAAAATCAATGCCACTTTTCGTTGTCATGTTATAACTCAACAACGCCTTTACCGATTTTGCTAATTTTGGTCTTGAATTATTCGTGGAAGTCCGGGAAGGTTTGTACGTAGAGAAAGTTTAAAAAAGTCTTGAAAAAATGTAAAATCAACATCTTTTAGCAATTTTAAATATTTTTTTGTTTGAATAAATGAACTTAATAATCATTTTTTTATTACTATGCCTTATACTTTGTACACTTGCAACTGCCCCATCTCTGTAACTCCTTTCTCCTTTCACTACCTAGGTTGCCTGGAAGAGATCACACTTAGTGATAAGGCCGCCAATTGTACTATAATAATTTGTATGTTGTCGCTTTTGTATTATTTCTTAAGGTGTACAATAAAGAGTTTATCTATCTATCTATCTATCTACGTAGAGAAGCACGTACCGGGCCGCTAGTACTTATATAGATAATTGCCCAGATGCTGGACAAACGGACATGTTTATGCATACAAATGTCTGACCTTGGTGGGAATCAAATAAGTTTGTATGAATATGTATACTTTCGCATTTCAAATAGAATTTGCATATTCCGCATCCACCACATTTGAATATTGCTGACAAAACGAAGGAATGGAACTGCCATCAGAGGTTATCCTTTTGCTTTCTTCTTTCGCATCTAAACCTGTTATAAGACTGAAGAAAGTGCTCTTACATATCTATTTTTAAAAGCTGGTTCCCACTTTCCCTACATTAGATAGCACGCATAGGACGCCGTAACCTCGCAGTTTCGGCATTTTCATATATTTACCGGAAACAACCATTATTAAATTTACATTTTAGTTAGGTTAGTGTCAGGTTGAACGCGATGAGAATATTGTCATCTATACATATAATAAAAACGTAGGAAAGTCAAAACTGTACATTGAATATTTTTTAAAAAGGTGTCTTGGGGTGTTATTTACAATCGATATTGAAGCCAAAAATATGGTTTTTAGAATTTATGTCTGTTTGTCTGTATGTATGTCCGGGCTAAACTCAAAAAGTACTCCATGGATTTACTTCCAATTTTGCATGAATATTACTTAGAGGTTGATTCAACATATAGGCTACATATTATCACGCTATCAATTACGGGGGAGGAGCTGTGATAATTTATAAGGTTAAACACGGGTAAAACTGCAGGGCACAGCTAGTAATAAATAATTTGTGCCGCGAATACACTTCATACTCTTGTAAATTTGTAGAAGACTCACTGACGTATCAACGCACAGTCTAAACTGCTGATCGTAGAGACCTGAAAATTGGAACGTGTGTTCTTTGTATGACGTACATGTATCCTACCTTGGTCAAATTTACTTAAAATATTGCATAAACTTGCTTTAATTAATGGAAGACGTGATTCGTGTTTCATTGAAACTAAACGCCTAACGGGGTTAAAGAGGGGTAGAATGTTATTTTGATTTGATTCGGGGTTGGTATTAAATACTCCTTAGTGCTTTTGATTTAAATTATAGTTTAATTTGACACATTTTTGAAAACGTGCAATGTAATGTAAACTCTTTGAACTTGTTTAATCAATCAATCAAGGATTGTCAAATTATTTTTTTATTTTTTTTTTTATTATTATCCTGCAAGCAGTCTCATGTGACTATAATCAGGTTGGTTGAAGTGAAATAAGTTTTAGAGGATTAGGGCCACTGCCCCAACTCTCTTCAGTCATCAAGCACATTGGCTCTTTTCAATCGTTTTATATGATTTCTTTGCAGAAGCATATTTGCCAGAGGATTAGGCGTCGTCCTAATTGACAGCGATCGTACGATGACACGATGCGTTCTCGTCGTGCGATGAGTTCAAACATACAGATTTCATCAGAGTGTCCTATTTGAATCTCGCAAGTAATCGTGCGAGCACATGAAATGCTTAATAACGATCGTACGATGCGTTTGATCGTGCGACCATGTAATCAAAGCAACAGATCTCTTTTGAGTGTCCTAATTGGTTACATATGCGATGCGTCGACGCGCCATTGCAGATGTAGTCAAATGTTTCTTTTGACATAGACAAATAATCGTAAAAGTCTTCTTCGTTATTTCGTACATCAAAATAAAGGTTGAAAAATTCACCGCGCAGATTCCTGGATCTATAAAGTATTTTATGTTGTCTACGTTTCCTTTTTTCAATGTCATTTGCAATTTTTAAAGCAATATTGCCCGACAGCAAAAACTGTGCATCTCTATAAAGAGCGATCGTTAAAGTGGCGTAAGCGCCACGCAAGCCATCGAGCGACGGCATCGCACGATAGACATCGCGCGATCTATTAGGACACCTGTTAGGTCATCGTACGACCACTTTGATCGTGAGATGAAAAACGCATCGCGCCCTCGTACGATCGTTCCCAGTTAGGACGACGCCTTAGGATGATTCTTCAAGCGATCTGTGTAATTTTCAGAGTAAACTTTAGCTTCTTCAATCACAGTTTTCATGTCCAAGTACTCATGAATCTCTGAGTTGCGAGTGAACCAAGTTGCGCCACTTATTGTCCTCAATATATTGTTCTGAGCTCTCTGGAGGCACATTATGTTGGATTTACAGGCTGATGACCACAATTGTATACCATAAGTCCAAATAGGCTTGATAACTGCGCAATACACTCTAAGTTTGTTACTGAGGGATAGCGTTGACTGTCTGCCTAGTAACCACAAAAGATTTGGTTTTATTACGTTGGTATTTCACACATTTGGATTGTGGCAAGGTCTCCTGGCCGAGGTTGACTGCTGGGCATAACTTCTTCCTCAGAGTAAACGTGATGTGGTGAGACTTAGGGGCACTTGCTCGAACGCGCCATTTTAGCAATCACTCATTGGTGAGGTTTAATTGATTTTGTAGCATTCTACTAGCGGTTTCAGGGTTACTATTAGACGCCAGGAAAGCGGCGTCATCTGCAAAGGTCGCGACATTTACATTGGGAGCCTCTGGTAGGTCATGAGTAAATATGTTATACAACACAGGACCGAGAACAGAACCTTGTGGAACTCCAGCATAACATGTGTGGAAAGATGATCTTGCGCTTCGTTGTTTTACTTGAAACTGCCTATTTTTGAGATAAATAATAAATAATAAATAATAAAATCAGTTTATTTTCTCTTCACAAAATAGGGTTTTTAGCTTATGATTAAAATTAACAATTTAGTAACAAGTTGAGACCCAACATTGTGAGAGACTGGTGCCTGATGTAGGTTCTAAAAAGAACCTGTATTACAGGTCACCAGGGCCTCCCACGCGGTTTAGTTGCTCGCAAGGCTACTTAAGCTAGCTTATAGATTAAAACAATAACTTACGTACGAATACATGTAAAGTAGTAAAAAATAACTACAATTACTTAAATACAAGGTAGATAGGAGTGAGTGTGTGGATGTATGTATGTAAGAGTGAGAGTTGATGTATACATATGATAGATGAATGTGTGGAAATGTAGTGTGTGAAGCGCGACTTATCTATGGGAGGAGGAAGGACTATGGTTATTGTATGGGGGTTAACAAGTCTTCGGTTTGTTGGTAGTCCAGAGTTTTTAGATATGATGCAACTGTGTATTTAAATCGAGATTTAGTTAGTGGATAGATGTTTTGTGTTTTGTTAATCGTGTTATAAAGAAAATTACCAAGGAAGCAGAAGAACTTATGGGACAGTGCTGAGCGGAAAGATTCAGTAGGACACACTTTGCCTTTTCGTCTCTTGTCCTTGAGGAGATTAGGATCATAAGGAAGCTGGGAGTGTTTCTTTAGCAACGTACAAAGTATAAAAGTTTGCCTAACTGTGAGGACGTTCCATTCCTTGTATAGTTCTATTGTAGAATATCGGTAGGGATGGCCAGCGGCAACCTTCAGGATGGCACGTTGAGCTCTCTCAACCTCAATTACGTAGCTTTTTGCAGCTCCTCCCCATGACATGATGCAATAGTCTATTATCGATTGGCATAGAGCGTAATAAACCATTTTAATGACATCCCTGTCTGCTGTCTGCCTTAAAGTTTTGAATATATATATAAGTTTGCGGAGTCTGGTTACTAATGTATGCAAGTGAGGCTTGAAAGTAAGGCATTGGTCAACAGTAATCCCGAGGTATTTTATTTGTTCTGATCTTTGGATAAAAGGGCAGGAACACGTTGATCCATCATTTGGACAGCAATGGGCCTTAATTCTCAGTGTCGAGGGCGGAATAAGATTAACTTTATGAGCAAAAGTAAGACACTTAGTTTTTTCCACATTCAAAGTTAGCATATTATCTTGCAACCATAAACAAACATTATTAAAAGCAGTGTTCGCCAGATTAAATACGTCTTCCCAGTCGGTACCACTGAAAAACAGGGCAGTATCGTCCGCGAAAGCAACTATTTTGCCCCCATCGGGTTTAAACTGGCAAAGGTCGTTGACATAAATCAGGAACAAAGTTGGGCCGAGGATACTACCCTGAGGAACGCCGAAATTCATAGGTAGTTCATTACTTAATTTATTATCTATTCTAACCATTTGACTCCTATCCGTCAGATAGTCTTTTAAAAGTTTTAACGGTATTCCTCTTATGCCTAATTTATCCATCTTTTTTGTGAGATGGGTGACAGAGACTGTGTCAAATGCTTTCGCCAAATCTAAAAATATCGTTAAGCATTTTCTTCCCTTGTCCATATTAGTAACTATATTATTTAGGAGCTCGTGTACTGCGTCATTAGTGGATTTACCTCGTCTAAAGCCAAACTGGACAGATGAGAGCAGGTTATTTGTTTCTAGGTAAAGTACAATTCTAGAATTTATAATTCTTTCTAGGATCTTAGACAGTGCTGGTAATATTGAGATGGGGCGGTAGTTATTTACACAGTCTCTGTCCCCACCCTTGTGTATAGGTATAACTAGTGCAGATTTAAAGGCACGGGGAAAAGTTCCCGTTGATAGGGCCAAGTTGAAAACATGGGTGATAATGGGAGTAAGTATTAAGACATACCTCTTAAGTATTCTACCAGAAATGTGATCATTACCAACTGCACAATTTTCTCTTAGATTAGTGATAAGCATATAAACCTCTCTTTCATCAGTAGGTGCCATATAAAAAGAACTAGGGGTAGATATAGAGCAACTTTCGATAGTTGGTTTGGGTCTTATGGCATTAGATGTAATTATCTGCCCTGCAAGTTGACTTCCAATATTTGCAAAAAATTTGTTCACGTTATTTAGTTTATTTTCAGGATTACCAGATCGAAGTAGACAAGAGGAGTGGTTAGGTGGTTTTTTTGTGCCACTGATTGTTTTAATTACCTCCCACAACTGTTTTTTGTTACCTTTAGCATTTAGTATCTCTCGCCTTTCGTAATCTCTCTTAATCTTTTTTATTAATGAGTTGCAATAATTCCTATATCTCTTGTAGGTTGTTTTTATAATATCATTAAGTGGGTCTCTTTTCATTTTTTTGTATAAATTGTCTCGATTTTTCATACATCTTAGTAACCCTTTAGTTATCCAGGGTTTACTGGTGCGTTTGCGTCTAGGTGTACTATGAGTGGTAGTGTTGTTTTTTATGGCTATGGACAGTAGCGATAGAAGACCGTTTGTCGCCATATTAGTATCATCACAATCGAAAATTGGCTGGAAATTTATGCTATGTAATGCTTCATCCAGGCTAGTAAAGTTGACAGATAATGCCATTTTGCTATGGTAATCAGGGGACGCTAACAAATTTAGACTGATGGCTACACTTTCATGATCAGTTATCGATGATTCGAAAACAAAACAAGTAGCATCCATTTTACTTTTGATCATCATATGGTCTAGACATGTCCGTCCATGAGTAGGTAAGTTATGGCCAGCAAGCATCCCGTGACTAGCTAGTATGTTTAGGTATTCATGCCTTCGGGTATCATTACTGTAGGAGCCAATATCGATGTTGATGTCCCCGCATAAAAGAATATTGTTATAAGTATTTAATTTAGATAAAAGAGAGTCTAATGAATATATGAAGTTCTTTGTGTTTAATTGACTTGGAGGACGGTAAGATTCCAGATAAGAGTCCATCAAAAGGTAAAAAGAGTGAGGGAGAGTTTTTTTAATTTTAAAGAGCAGGCCTTTATGCCACACTCGGTCAAACGCCTGCTGGATATCCAAAAATGCGGCAGAGCAAAACTCCTTTTTTTAAAGGCATTGTCTTATCGTGTGGTAGATTCTGTGCACTTGTTCCACAGTTGAGTGATTTTTGCGGAAGCCAAATTGATGATTCGGTATGATGTCATTTTCATCAAGATGTCGTTTGAGCCTAGTTAGGAGAATTCTTTCCCAGAACTTTGACAGTAATGGCGTAAGGCTAATTGGTCTATATGGAGTCACTTCGTTTGCAGGCTTGCCAGGTTTGTGTATCATCACTATTTGTGACATTTTCCAGAGGGATGGAAAATAGCAAACACTTAAAATGGCATTGAAAAGGTTGGTGAGAAAAACAATGCACTTTCCGGGAAGCTCTTTAAGAACCCTTGGGGTAATGAGGTCAAAACCAGGGGCTTTGTTTATGGCTAAGTTTGATATTTCCTTAGTTCCTAGTTCTCTTGGAGAAGTCGAACGCAGCGGTGGGCTTAGCTGAAGGACCTGGTCAAGTAAAATATCTATTTCAGGGTCGTCAGGTTCAGCGTGGTGTTTGGTTTGAATATATCAGCCAAGTAGGTTGCGAAAGCCTCCGATTTTTCTAAATCATTACGGGCCCAAGAATTACCAGTTTTGATAGGCGGAAAGCACTCTTGGGGTTGGCCCATTGACTTGGTAGCCTTCCAAAGAGAGAGATGACCACTTGAATTCGGAGATATCCTTTCCAACTTCCATTTCAAAGTCTCATTGGCTGCTTCAGCAAGAGTAACTTTTAGATCTACGATAGCACGGTTAAGTCAAGTTTTGTCTTCCTTGTTGCGAGAAACCTGCCACACTCTACGTAGTCTGCGCTTTTCTGATATTTTTTTCACGAATAGTGATAGGAATCGGGACCCTTCGGGAAGATATGACTATTTCTGGAGTATTGACCCACGCAGCTTGTATCAGATTTGTGATGTATAAGCACGCATAATCAATGTCCTTTTCAGTTTTTAGCGGAAGTTTGAGATTAATAGAATCCTCAAGATAGCTTTGAAAATTGACCCAATCAGTTTTCGCATTATGCAGATTGTCATTATTAAACTCGCTAGATATGATTGTGGTGCTTAACATTAGCATAACAGGAGTGTGGTCTGAGGAACCATCAAGACTAGATTTTATGTGGACGTATAGATGGTTTATATTTTTTACGATATAAAAATCAAGGAGATCTGGGGTCTTATGAGGGTCTGCAGGCCAATATGTCGGTTCTCCAGTTGATAGATGGGTGAGCTTATTAGAGTCAAGGCTTTTTTTAAGTTCACGACCTCTTGTTACTGTAGTTCTGGCTCCCCAATGCGTGTGCTTTGCATTCCAATCACCGTCGGCTATGAATCGATTTCCCAGTGATTGAAAGAACTCTGTGAACATATCCTCTTTGATTGAGTGTCGTGGTGGGCAGTACACTGCCGAGAGATTTATATAACCTGATCGGTCTTTAACTTGCACGGTAGTGGCTTGCAAGTAAGTTGTAGAAAATGGTTGCAGTAAACAGTGTTTCACTCTGTTTTTAATGACGATTGCTGAACCAGCATGAGCTCCACCATCAGGATGAGAAGTAAGTATACACAATAGCCTGGAATAAGTATTCGAGTTCTTGTAGTCGTATGTGCTTCGGATACAAGACACGCGTCCAGTTTGTTGTCTTTAAGGAAAATTTCTAGTTCATGAGTATTAGGTGCAAGACCATTTATGTTCCACGTTGCTATGTGCAGTGAAGTCATTTTGATAGTTTTCCGACTAGTGTTGTTATAAGACCCAACATGGAGCTTATTTGTTGAATTAAGAGATCAATCTTCTCACTTTGTTTTAAGAGAATATTTTCAAGAGAAATTATTGGCTGATTGTAATTTTGGGAATCCGAGCTATCGGCTGTCGTTGGAGCATCTGCGATTTTGCAAGCTGCGGCGCGTGCATAGGTCTTTTGTGGATTCATATTTTCTTTACGAGCTATGAGAGGTGGAATAAGAGACTCTACGAAAGTGGTTGGCTTTGCAGTTTGAAGACCCTTAATGGGCTGAGTAGAAGCTTGTTCTCTTGGTCTGAAGTGGGAGTGCTTCCTATCAATTAGCTCCTTATATACATGAGCATAGTGCACATTTTGCAGGTGAATTTCTGTCTTTTTTATAGCACTCAGACGTTTTATGATTCTCACCACATTTGACACACCTAAAGGGTCTCATACAATTGTTTTTTGAGTGTCCATAATCTTGACAACGTTGGCATTGAACAATAGTTGTTGATTTGCGTGGATCTTCTATTTTTATCCTTTGATTATATATGTATATAATATTTTTAACTGCTGGATTGTTATTGCCTGGTTCAAGATTAACAAAGAAAGTAGAGGTGGGTATCTTTTTAGGTCCATATCGTGCATTCATTATTTCAACCCTCACTTTGTTACCAGTGGCTTCAATAGCATCAGTGATAGCATGGTGGGGAGTGCTATGATGCAGGTTCTTTATCACTATGCGGTAGCTTTTTGTGTCTTTTGGAGTAAATGTATAACCAATGAGTCCGTTACTTCTAATGACAGTAATAATTTTTTTGTATTCCTCCACACAGACAGCAAGAACGTGTAGTACAGATTTGTTGACAATCTTAAGCTTGAATTGATCTCGGTTGCTCACTGTTTCAATCAGTTTAGATAGTTCCTTAACATCTTGTATGCCATGAAGGACAATTGGCGGGGGCTTGTTAGGTTTCTTAAAGTTACTTGGCCCTGGAGTATCTGTCGAGTCTAGGGGCAAGTTTTCAAAGCTATTATTTGTTATTGTCCTATCGGTCTGTGGGGGTGAGTCACTTATCTTCCCTTTTTATAGTAGCGATGAGACGGGACGCGCTGCCAAGGTGGGGGAGCAGGACCTTGCGAGTTGGCATTATCTGTGGTGATTTTTATTGTTGTTTTGACATCATTTTCAAGATCTATTATTTCAGATTGTTTGCTTGGCAGTGATTGCTCAATGTTACTGAGAGATGAGGATCTTTGTCTGTTAAAAAGTCCAGGATGGAATACTTGTTGAGTGAGTGATGGTGGATTGGTTTTTGTAGAATTTTTATTTTTATTTTCGCTCATATTTCATGTCACACTGGCGATTTAAGAGAATTTAGGTACAATTTCTAAACAGTACAGTATGTGGCAACACTGTTTATTAAGAATGTCACTTGTCATAGATGTCATTTCGATGACAGGTGAATTGAGGGTGATACATTGTTATTTGTGTCACATGACATAAAAAAAATTTGAGGGTAGATAATTCCAGATTTATTTTCACTAGTTTTAGCACTAATTCCGAGTGTTTTCTTGATCACTAATAACACCAGTGATACACTTCCAGTCTATGCGCACTCTAGTATAACTTTTAATATTGGAACAATCCGATTCATATTTTATTTTGGCACAACATTAGGCACTGAGTTTATGATAGCAAATATCAGGGTTGCCATTTCAAATAAAAAAAAAGATAATTTAACATAATAATAAACTTTCTTACATTTACAAATTAAACTGTGTCTATTTTTAAAAATGGAAGCATAGTTCATCATCATCATCATCATATCAGCCGAAAGACGTCCACTGCTGGACAAAGGCCTCCCTCAAAGATCTCCACAATTGCCGGTCTTGCGCTATCCGCATCCAGCGTTGGTTAACATCAATAAGAAATTAATAAACCTTGCTATTGTATCAATAGTGGGGGATGGCGCATGCCTTTTAGGTATGACTTATTATTTGTTTGTGCTGTACCAGCACACAAGAACGCTCAATGGATATTCGTAAAGAAATTGTGCGCCATGTGTCGAACAATTGGGATGAATTTGCTGTAATGTCTCCTGCATGACCGTCATTACAACAATCTTGGAACAAAAGAAGAATAACTACTGAATTCTAAACTGGAAATAAACAGTGTATTGCATATCGAAGGGCGTATTTTGTAGCGTTTTTACCCATTCAAATTAAACCTATTACTTAGGTATCCAATATTAATTATAGACCTATTCATTCATTTATTATCTACACACCCTTCACGGGAAAAGTAAAAATAAAATAACTTTTAAAACAATCCATTAAAACTAGAGTTGCCATGGAACATTATTTGTGTATGGTATTTTCATATTAGTATTTTTGTCATGTCTATTTTACAAATGAACAATATTTGAATTGAGTACAATCATATGAAGCCTGTACCAACTTAAACAAACTCTTAGTAATGAGAGGGCTCAATTAGCATCGTCCTGTGCCGCAGCCGGATAACGAAGCACGACGCCGCACTTCACATGCAACTTGACTCACTAGTTTTATTAGAAATCAATTCATATAACATCAAATCTGCTAGGGAAAATTCAACTTTGTATATTTGCAAACATAGTTCTAAATAGTTTATTGCAGCGCAGCTACCAAAGCTGATTTTCGCAGACGTAGTAAACTGTAGATGTTGCACTAGCTGCCTCACGATAGTGAATATAGTGGAGAGCCCTTCAGTTTGAAGTAGGTATACATACCGCAACTTTCAGGCATTGCGAAGACTTCAGTTGGATTTCGAATAGTTATAATTAAGGTACTTACTCGTTTGGTTTTCACAAGTATCAATATTTTCATAGCTAGCTCTGGAAAGTTTAATCACAAAGTGGTTTATTTGGTGCTGTACCAAATAAACCACTTTTTGTTTGATTATTAAAACTGATTTCACCGTGACGGACTTTTTTAAGCCTCCCAGTAGAAGCCTATTGAGTGGCTTAAATAAATAGGCTGTTATCATATGGACGCTCAGAAATAAAACCACTTTAGCGGTTACCCAGTTGTTGACTGACCACGGCTTGGTGGGCCGCAGATCGTTGAAGCACTGTTGGAATAATGGGCGGTGAGCGCCTCTTAGCCATGATTTATAATTGACAGTTCCAAAAGCAAGCGTTCAGTAGTTTTTAGAATGTTTGTTGCTGAAAATATTTGGTATTGAAGCCGAATTTAATTATTTTTACTAAGGCTGGCCACAAGTTCCTAGCAATTTGGTAAAAAAACTGCATTAACTAAATAGAACTTAATATTTATCCATTTAGACAGTACATGACATTGTTGGAATTATATACAGCCGAGATTTTTTCCAGTTTACTGCACTAACTATTGGAGGAAACCGGCAAACTTTCCGGGACGTATAAGGATTCTTAATGTACTGTAAGGGGTCCTTGAGTGGGTGCCTGGTCTATCACATGATATGGAAGAGATCAAAAGTCAGAGCTTTATATTTTTGCGATATGGCGCGTAAGTTTATACTTGTTATCTAACAATTAAAAAAATCTCGACTTCACTTTCAAACAAACTACAACTAAATTTGGTTAATTAGTTTTCCCCTATGGATACACGTTCTAAAAATACTTTTCCACTTTGGATTCATGTTCTAAATACATTTTCAGCGAATATACTGTTATACCTATACTCGGACAACCAAATCGACTCAAGTCTTGACGGCGCACATATACCTACATTGATTTTCCTAAAACTATAAATGTTAATTATAAAAGTGATATGTCATTCGAAAGCTAAAGAATTATGCTTTTAGATAACATTAATAACTTAAAAAAAGTAAGCGCTGATTTTTGACGCATTTTAATAGGGTGTCAGCGGAAATTACCTCATTAGGAATCCACGACTTGCGCTACCTGCTCCCGCTTAAAACCCCGCCACATCCGGTACCTTATCAGTCGCTTGTTACAAGTTGACCGATACACATTTCCGTTAATTGCATTCATTATTTTCGCTAGCCCATGAATACGACACCAGAAGAAGCCGCTCAAGATGTTGCCTTGTTGCACCAAGGGTTAAGTTAGCGAGCAGTCGCTGCCCAGCTGTACTTGAGCCAGTCTTCTGTATCCTGAGTATATAGACGGTTCCAAGAGATTGGTGCCTTCAATCGGATACCAAGAATGAGCCACCACCGGTGCACTTCAGAGAGAGACGACCGCTTCATTGAGCCAACCTCGCTGCGCAATCGACACCTTACGGGCGTTGATGTGCAGCAAGAACTGAGACGTGTACGACAAGTGGCTGTCAGCGAGTGGACAGTGAGAAGACGCTTGAAGGAAGCCAGCTTTATGCCAAAAAGACCTGCGATGGACCTTAAATTGACTGCAGGCCACCGACAAGCGCGCCTTCAATTTGCTCGAGAGCATCTCAATTGGAGCGTTGCGCAATAGCGATCGGTCCTGTTTACTGATGAGTGCAGAATGTGTTTGCATGGCAGTGACAGGAGAGGTCGAGTCTACAAGCGTCCAGAGAACGATTTGCCCAATGGTGTTTCGCTGAAACTGGCATATGGCGGCGGTTTCTACATAATGTGGGCTTGTATTTCTTAAGAGGGAAAAGCATTATGAGAGGGGTGGGACGACATTCCTCAAGAAAATTACAATAAAATGATTAGGTCTATGAAAAACAGACTTCAAGCTGTAATTAGGTTAGGGCTAGAGAGGGGCATCTAAAGTATTGAATTAATTTATTTTTTTTAGTAATTTGTATAATACGAGACCCATACCCTTTTTCCTAAATTGACGTTTTTCCTAGTCTTGCGTTCAGACGTCATTTATTAAAAAAATGATGGATGGATTTCAATGATAATGATATCAAATTAAAGCCTGACATCTTAGTCTATCGAATGATATATCATTTTTATAAGTTACATTAATAATTTTAGTTGTATCAATGTATGTGTGCGAGGACAAGGCTTGAGTCGATTTGGTTACTCGCAGGTGTATATTGTTGTAATGTCTAACTTTCGAAGTACGGTAATAGCAACAGTGTACTATAATATACTATTATAGTAGTTGACACATGAATAAACGCAAGTGTTAGCTTGGAATCGATATAATAAGTATATAACTATATATATTACATGTTAGTAGATAAAATAATAGTAGATTTATAATTAAATACGGTATTAATAAAACAGCTGTAGCCTAACATTTTTGTGGCGACGGGCGGGTGTACGTCATACTTGTTTGTCGCATAAACAAGTTTCAGTTGTTTGTCGTCTATTATAAAAGGTGTGTCCCGAGCGGTATGAGAATCAAAAAGAAAATGAGTCTCGTTTTGACAGTCGACGCGCACGGACACGTTCGTGCGCTCCTGGCTTTACCCGACTATTTCCGACCATACGTGCTCGTGTACGTTCGTCAGTCGAGATAAATCGATCGTTAGATTGGTTGAATCTCGGCAAACCTTCACACTACTAATTGGTGTAGTGGCGTCTTTTTCAAGACAGCGCTACCCCAATATAGTGTGTGTTTCTTAGTACTTCGTGCCCCTTCAGGGAAAATCCACTTTTCTAGTGGTACTTGGTGGAAACGTAACCGTGCCAACTAAGCCAAGTTAGTGTAGACCCAATCACTAGGCCTTGCTCCTTCAGAGCAACGCCAGTTAATTGGAAGCGGTTTGGAATCATTGGCCTTGGGGGCTACCCTAGTCAACTCCAAATCGGAATCCCACCTCCTTACCCTACCTTCCCATTCTCTCTTGTTGTTTCGGTGCTGACGGCTTCGGCCTATATCGCCCTCTGCATTAGAGCTGCTAGGAACCCTTTCGCACAATAAGACTGGCGAGAGGGATACAAGCTTAGGGCTCACCATAGGTACACATACCTCCTCGTCTAACCCGGCGAGGAGGGTGATACACACACCAACACACCCTCGGGCCCGTCCAACCCGAGGTGATAGTTGTTAGGGATATTCAACTGTTAGAGCGACTGCCGAGAAGTTTCTTGTTAGTTCTTCTTCTCGGAACGCTCCGGGAGCGAACTAACGTAAAATTTCGGTAGCTGTTAGGCTTTTAAAACCATCACAAGATGGCCGCCCCCGTACCCGCCTCTGTGGCTGACGTCACTAAAGACCCCCGCTTTATTGAGGCGGTCTTTAAATACATCAGGTCCGACCCAGTTGCCTGGACTAACCTGATGGAGACCGTTAAGGTCCGCATCATGTTAGAGGACCCTCTATCCCTCCCTTGCTCCGGCGCAACAGCGCAGGATCAACTTAGTCTCTCCATCCCCTCCTCTTCTGCCCCGTTCACTCAGACGGACAGGCAGTCACCAATCCCCCGCAACCGCACCCCCTCTCCACCTCAGCCTCTAGCCATAGAGGAAGAGATGGACGTCGTACAGTTAGACAGCGACAACGATGCCCACAACGAGTGGACAACTGTCAAGCGCGGGAAAGCTGACAAGCGGACCCGCGCCGACAAGTCATCATCGTCTTCATCTGGCAGCTCTTCGGGCTCTGATTCTGAGGCTTCAACTCAGGAGAAGAGCAAGAAGAGCGCCAAGACGAAGAAGTTGCGCACGGAGAGACCCTCCGTCATTAACTCTGTCCCCTCTTCCCCCACTACTAGCGCCCCCGCCTCTCAGGCAATGGCCAAACCCTCTGGCTTCACGGCCAAGATCACCAAGCCCCCTCCTATCATGCTACTCAGCATCGATAAGTGGGAAGACCTGTCTACCGCGTTGAAGTCAAAAGGAGTAGTCGCACTTAGCACTACATACATCCTTAAAGAGCAGATGTATAAAATACAACTGCAGACCCCCACCGAGTACAGGACAACGACGGCCCTCTTTGATGCACGTAAGGTAGACTACTACACTTACGGCACCGCTGAGGACAAAACACTCCGCGTGGTTATCCGCCGAGTCTGCCGTCACCTTCCTATCGACTCCATCAAGGAGGACCTAATCACCCAGGGGTACCCCGTGAGAGAGGTGCATTGGATGCGCCGATCAAACGGTGGCGAGCCCTTCGACATGGTGCTGGTCCACCTTGATCACTCGAAAGAAGGACAGAAGATCCTTACTGTCCTTAAAACAGTTTGCGGCGTCGGCGGCATTCACGTCGAACCACCGCGGCGAGGGACCGTACAGGGGCAGTGCCACAACTGCCAACTGTACGGGCACTCGTCAAAGAACTGCCACGTCGCCCCAGGTGTGTTAAATGCCTGACCCCAGGTCATCACACCTCCGAATGCCCCAGACCTAAGGATCGTAGCAAATGCTCCGAGCCACCTGGTTGTGTCAACTGCCAGTCCTTGGGACACCCCGCGAACTATCGCGGCTGTCCCAAGGCACCGGCGAGGAGACCCGCCAGGAGGCCTCGCAGTAAGCGCAACGCTCGTAAGCCTCAGGCGCAGACTAGCTCCGCCAAGCCCCAAGCAAGCCCTCCCCCGCTAATGTCCTTGGATGTCCAAAAGACATCCCTGCGACCAGCAAGACCACACTGGCCTCTGCCAGATTACGTCCCCTCGACCGCACCCAAGGCTGCGGGTGAGGCGGTCGCCCCTAAGGCTGTGCCAGTCCCAGCTAAAGAGGCGTCCCCCAAACCCTCAACCAGTGCGTCCCCTCCCGCCCCAGTCAAATCGGGCTGGTCTTACAACCCGCTGACTAAGAAGTCACAGGTTCCAAAGGCCCCGGCCAAAGGAGCCCAGAGTCCAAAGTCATCAGCCCCAGCGCCCAAAACCCGGGAGCCCCAAGCGAATAGCAAAGGGCGCGCCTCAGGTTTTGCCGAGCGCATCATGACTCAGGGCTGGGAGTTGCTCGATCAGTTCGAGGACCTCACCCAGAGGGCCGAAGCTGATCCGACCAACATCCAGTTGGCCATCGACGCGGCACGCGTATACCGCCGCTTTTTTAAATCAATACAACCGTAATGGCTGTACACCCGCTAATGACTCCCCAATTCACTTGCAGGCTAAGACCCAGATCTCTAAAGATCGGGTTTTACAATGCAGACGGATTAGCGAGACAACGCGATGAAGTCGCAGAATTCCTCTGCGATCATCAACTTGATCTCTTCCTCGTCCAAGAGACATTCCTCAAACCGAGTAAACGGAGGAGTCCTACAGTTGCCAACTATCGTATAGTTCGCAACGATAGGACCCACTCCGCCAAAGGGGGCACGCTGATTTACTTTAAGAAATCACTGCATTGCGTACCTTTGGACCCTCCCGTGCTGAAGAACATTGAGGTCTCTGTCTGTCGAATAGGCATGACAGGCCATCAGCCAATCACGATAGTCTTGGCCTACCTCCCCCCAGACAAGGAGATGCTACTTAGCGATCTCCAAGCACTGTGTGACTTAGATGGCTCTGTCATAGTGGCAGGCGATCTAAACTCCAAGCATGAGCAATGGAGCTGCCGTTCGAGCAACTCGAACGGCCGCGCACTTGCTAATCACTTGGCAATCATGCCGTTCGACCCTATAGTCCCTCTCGAACCGACCCACTTCCCTAGAATTGACAGTCACCGACCCGACATACTCGACATAGCGCTTCTTAAGAATACAAACCTACGTTTGGCTTCTGTAGAAGTGCTACACGAGTTAGACTCTGACCATAGACCGGTCATCCTTAGTCTTGCCTCCCGCACAAGCCACTCTGGCGCGGATAGCAACCTCCCACCCAGATATGTAACCGACTGGCAGAAACTTGAGGGTAAACTCAAGACAGCCACGTCGGAGCACTTAGACTCGATCCCGTCCCTCATAGAGACCCCCGAGCAAACGCTCGCAGCTATCGGCTCTTTCACGACTCACGTCCAAATTCAAGTGAACGAATGTTCCCGGGAGGTCCCAGCGGCTGACGCGTTCAGACGGTGGAAGCTCCCGGAGGATTTGCGTGAGTTAGTGACTGATAAGAACGCGGCCATCAGAGCCTTCGACTCCTATAACACCTTGGAAAACCGCACTCGAATGCGTGAGCTACAGCGTACTGTATGTGAACGCATGACCGAGAGGCGGGATTCCGGGTGGGATAGGACGTTAGCCGAGATTCAACCCTCGCGGAAGGCCTTTTGGAATCTCTGCAAGCGACTCAAGACAGACACCGACTGGACCATCCCCCGCTGACGCGTCCGAATCAACGCCCCGCGTTCGATGACGACGAAAAAGCCGAATGCATGGCCGACAATCTAGAGTCCCAATGTTCTCCCAGCAACCTACCAGTAGACCCGGATCACCTCAATGAGGTTGACTCTGAGGTAGAACGTAGGCTCGCCATCCCTCTCCCCCCGACCCCAACTGCCCCCTTCCGGGAGGATGCAGACGTCGTCGACGACGACGACGATCCCCTGAGGCCAGTGACCATCGAAGAAGTTAAAACTCTGATCAGGAAACTCCATCCTCGCAAAGCCCCCGGATATGACGGACTCACCAATCGCGTTTTCAAGCAACTCCCATTGCTTCTACTTAGCCTGATGGTCGTGATTTTCAACGCGGCCTTTTCCAACAACATCTTTCCACACCAGTGGAAACAGGCAAACGTGATTGGTATCCCGAAACCCGGTAAATCCAAATCCGATCCGGCGAATTACCGCCCTATTAGCCTTCTCTGCGCCATGGGGAAACTCTACGAGCGCATCATCCACGCCCGTTTGTCGTCGTTTATTCACGCAAACAACATCCTCCCTGACGAGCAGTTTGGCTTTCGAGCCAGACACTCCAGCGTTTACCAGGTGCATCGCATTGTTGAACACATCCTAGTGAAAGCTGCCCGTCAAAGATCCCACACAGGAGCACTCTTCTTCGACGTGGCCAAAGCGTTCGATAAGGTCTGGCACAACGGCTTATTATATAAGCTGTTCGAACTCAAAGTGCCTGACCGTCTCGTGCACATCTTACGAGACTTCCTTACGGACCGAACGTTTAGCTACCGCGTCGAGGGAAATTACTCCTCCCTCCAACCGATACGCGCAGGAGTTCCCCAAGGCTCAGGCCTTGCCCCGCTCCTGTTCTCGCTGTACACCAGCGACATCTCCAGACCCAATAAGGCTCATCTAGCCCTCTTTGCTGACGACACAGCTCTCTACTACTCCAGTAGGAGCACGTCAGTCATCCACCGAGAACTCCAATCCTCAGCCGACGCCCTCGGCGAATGGTTCAGGAAATGGAGGATCGAAGTCAATCCCACCAAGAGCGCAGCCATGCTCTTCTCTAGGATAGACCCCGCCCCCACCGCCGATCCCGTCCGAATGTTTGGTGAACCGATCCCCTGGGAGAAGAAAACCAAATATTTGGGAGTGATCCTCGATCGGAAGTTAAACTTCAAGGACCATCTGAGATACGCTCGTAACCGTGCCTCATTTGCCCTTTATCGATTACACGGCCTCCTGAATGCACGCAGTAAAATGTCCCTTGAAAACAAGGTGAGAATTTACAAGACGTGCATTCGATCCATGATGACCTACGCGAGCCCGGTCTTCGCGCACGCTAGGGATCAATTCATCCACCTCCTCCAGGTAGTCCAGAACAAGTTTATGCGACGAGTCGCGGGCGCACCGTGGTTCGTCCGAAACAAAAGCCTCCATGCCGATCTCCAATAGCCTACCATCAGGCAATGGATGAAGCATGCGTCCAAAAGGTACTTTGACTCTGCCACTCACCATCCAAGTAAATTGGTGGTACAGGCGGTCAAATACACTCCTTCTCGACTCTCACGTAAACACCGTCGTCCGAAGAACGTCATAGACGAATCGGACGACGAGATCACCGTATACTTAAACCAAATCAAATCGATAAGAGACTCTCGCAACACTGCACAACCGATATTTCGTACTCGCCGGACGCGAGTACGACCGCGAACGCGTCGCGACCACCAGCGTCCTCCATGACCCTTAGTTTGCATTCGATCCGATGAATGCCCGCTCCGGACCTAAACCGGAAGCGAGG
The DNA here is from genome assembly GCA_951640165.1 of Pseudoips prasinana. NCBI lineage: Eukaryota > Metazoa > Arthropoda > Insecta > Lepidoptera > Nolidae > Pseudoips > Pseudoips prasinana. The sequence goes on from OX621245.1 coordinate 21,542,521, forward strand.
CCCGCGTCGCGCATTAACGTAGAGCGACAGTTGCACAAAAATCCCTAAAACCACGATATCTCGCCCTCTCCTCGTCAGTATCCGCCCAGAGCCGAGGTTCGAGTCCCACAGGGGGCGCCCTCCGGCGCGGGTACTTAGTTTGTAGTTTGTTTTTGCTAGGCGGTTAGAGCCCACGCTCACCCCTACTGTCCGGTGAAGCAGTAAAAGCCAAAAGGCTAACTGCTCGCGTCACGTAATAAAAAAAAAAAAAAGGTATGAGAATCATTCTTGTTCGAAACGTTGACCGGAGCGGAGCTCTCGGTGGTTGGAGGGACGATTCAGTTTGAACAAATTTCAATTAATAGTTTTGCTATTTGTATCGAATCTATTGGAACTGCCGTACTGAACAGACAGAGTGATTCAAAGCTAAGTAAACTTTGTATTATATGTTTATGTCTCAACGTGGTTTGTATTATTAAATGATATGTTCAGCTTGTATTTCTTGTATTTAAATGATTATTTCCCTATATGGTAAATAAATATACCTTATAATAGATTACCTGGTTTTTCATTATATTTATAACCTCCATCATACATAAAGTATTATGCTTTGTTGTTGGTTAACGGTGTAAAGTAATCTTACTTATAACAATTAATATTTTAGAGCTTGGCATATCTGGCTATATCTATACTTAGCTACACATTTATTTAGTATTCGCTAACACAAGCATGATTTATACTATTGATATAAATACCGTTTTATGATGTAAACGAAAATCGAATTAACTGACTTCAAAAGAAGCAGATTATTTTAGAAGGAATGTTTTTTTATGTACGTTACACGATTTTTCCGTTGTTTGTGAACAGGTTTTAAAAATACAAACAGTAAAGTTATTCGGTACATATTTTTTTTCAAATCTGTTAGTGTTTCATATAGTTAGAGACTAAAATTGGAGTTGGGTTTATATTTTTTAAACAGTGATAATAGTGTGATACTTCTTAACGGGTTGGGACATGGCATCTGTCCAATAAGAATCTTAAATTATATTATAAAAAGTCAAAAATCATTTATTCCGTAAAAAATTTACATTTATGTGGAATCGTCATTTTTTTACCCTACCGTGCAGTGCATGACGTGGCAGCTACTGAAAAACACTGCAAGATATAACTTGATAAAGATCCATTAAAGATGTAATTAGAACAAATCCTAACAAATCCTCTACAGTATAAAACTAAGTAACTTTTCAGTAAACACAGGCAGAGCCAAGTGGAGGCAAGAGAAAATCAAGTAGGTGCAATAAAAGAACGTAGTCGCCCATTGTTGCACAGACAAAGTTGCTGAGAACTTACGTATCATGGAACTGGCAACTATTTATCTTCATCTATATTAAAATGCTGAATATATATTTAGAAGGAAAGAATAACGTGCGTGAACTGTATTTCAGTAAGGCGCTTTAGTTGCAAAAATCAAGTAAAAATACACAATTTGGATGGTTATTTATATATGTATGTACATATTATGTACTACGGGGATAAATTAAATTAGGACCAAGTATAATTGTAACCTACCCGTTAGGTAGTATTAACATTATCAAGAGTACGGGCCTTTTGGCATGGTTGGCAAATGCTTGCTTCTCACGCCGGAGGTAGTGGGTTCGATTCCCACTCAGGACAGATATTTGTGTGCATGAACATGTCTGTTTGTCCAGAGTCTGGACAAACAGACATGGTAACAACTGGTAATCTATATAAATAAAAAGAGAAGTCCTGACTGATTGACTGACTCATCAACGCCCAGCCCAAACCCTTGGACCTAGAGAGCTGAAATTTTACACAAATGTTTTCTTTATAATGTAGACAAGGAATAAGGAAGGATTTTTTAAAATTCAACCCCCAAGGGGGTAAAACGGGCGTGCAAAGTTAGTATGAAACTATGCCGTTTTTGAAGTTAAAGGCATGAAAATTAGTATTTGGCCTTCCAGTAAAAAATGAAAATTACGTTTTTCGATTTTTGGTAATTCCACCCCCAAGGGTGAAAAATAGGGGATTTAAGTTTGTATGAAAAATGTGACAATTTTTAAGTTAAACGCATGAAAATTATTATTTGGCCTTCCAGTAAAAAATAAAAATTTATGTGTTTCAGGATTTTTGGAAATTCCACCCCCAAGGGCGAAAAATAGGGGATGTAAGTTTGTATGAAAAATGTGACAATTTTTAAGTTAAACGCATGAAAATTAGTATTTGGCCTTCCAGTAACAAATAAAAATTTACGTGTTTCAGGATTTTTGGAAATTCCAGCCCCAAGAGCGTAAAATAGGGGGTGTAAGAAAATTAACAATATCTTTTTCAGAATTTTTGAGAATTCCTCCCCTAAGGGCGTTAAATAGGGAATGTAAGTTTCTATGTAAACTGCAACTTGAAGTTAAACGCATGAAAATAGTTCAGGATTTTTGGAACTTCCACCCGTAAAGACGTAAAGACCCGTAAAGACGTAAAATAGGCGATGTGAGTTGGTATGAATAATATATTATATATGAATAATATATATAATGTTGGGACTTATTTGGCATATCGGTAATAAAAAAAATACTAGAAATAAAAGGTAGTCCAAAACTGAATCAATAGATGATCGAATAAATCTCACCCAAACCTACCTTAGTAGATGGCGTAATCATCGTTTTAGATCGCGCTATGGTTTCGTTCACAAAATGTGATATTAGACCTATCAATGCCGTGGTCGCAACCTAATCTAATGGGAGTTACCTTTGTGATTAATGCATCGTTGATTCTTATTTTACTTTATTTGACTTTCTGACAATAAGGACAATTTCTATGTATTCTTCCTTTTTTTTTTAATAATAGTAGCAAAGTAGTCCTTAGTTTCTTTCTTAGTTGCTTGATTGTTTTAAAAGTTATATTTTTTAGATTAAGCTAGAAGTAAGTAGTTACATTGGTCATCATTCAAAATTGTCGCGGACGGAGTCGCGGGCATCAGCTAGTTATCTATATAAGTATATAGTAAAATTAGTCTATGAAAGGCAATCATCTACCAACCACGTCACCTGGCCCGTTGAATTTATATATTATATAGTGCTACTGAGCTAAATTAAATTAGGACTGATTATAATTGTAACCTTCATCTTAGGTCGTATAAACCTTATCAAGCGTAGTTATCAGATATGCGTTCAAAGTCTCATAAATCTCCATTTGTGTCCATGAAAAGTTATATAATTTAGAAAAGTTTGCTTTGCATAATAGTTTTTAGTAATTGCCGAGTCGAGGTCAATATGTGCTACAAATTTGCATTTTGAGTGCATATTATTGTAACACTAGAAAAACTAGCGTTTCATATTAAGAGATGGGCGAATATAAATACGCCGATGAAGACAGTTTGGAACATAAATCGAGATATATATCAGACTTAGAATCTAGAACGATAAAGCGAGATTTTGGGTACTTTGTGTATGCCTTACAATTAGTTAAGTTTCGCAAGGGTGGTATAAAATAAAATATTGTGTTCGGTATATCTCGTATTTTGCTGGGTAAAAGTAATATTCCATTTTGGATAGTTATTGTCTAAAAGGTATATTTATAGCGGTTAGCAACGTGTTCGTATTTTTCTGTACTTTAAAGGAGAAGAAAATTACTCCATACATTCCTGGGCCCAGGTGTTAACTGAATCAAACTAGCCTTATTTGTGAGAGGATATAATAACAAGACCTCACTGAAATTTTGGTGAAATTTGGCTATCCAGGAATCAAGTTATATGAAGTATAGTAAAAGTGAGGTTAAATTATAACATTGTAGTTTTTTACAAAATATTTTTGAATGGCTTCGGTTGTGTTATGGTTTTATGCATGGAGAGTGTGACATGTCGAAGATCTGGCACGTTTAGATCCCCCGCGCCCCGTGCAGTCACTACAGTCGAAGAAAACCACAAATAAAACATGGAAAATACGTTCGTTGTCGTTCGTTGTCTTTCGGTTTAAGTGCGCACGCACTTAAACCGAAAGACAACGAACGAGTGACAGTCAAAGAGTATGTAAAGGCTGTCAGGCAGAGAAGTGATGTCCGAAGAAAAATTCAAGGAAGACAATCCGCTATGAATCGATTCCATGAAAAACACTTGTCACTCGATTTTCAAACATATTCTGAGATTTTACCGATTTATTCTTAATCGATTGCGAGTAATTCATCATTATTTTATCGATTATTTCGTTTCATAACTGAATTTAAGTTTTCTCGCTTCCTAGATAGAAACATGATACCATATTTTGTGATTTCCTTTAGAAAAATATAACGGTTTTTTTAATTCCCTTTTCAACTAGTTAACTGCTGGGCCCAAAAGTTTCCTTCTCCTTTAAACTTTAAACAAAACAGTGTGTAAGTTAAAACCTATAATCTTCAGGTTAAACCCTATTATAACCACTAGATTTAAACTTTAAAGCAAAAACCAGCCAATTGTAAACAAGGTAAGCTAAAATCAATCGCGTGCCTTAGATTACTCTCTGTATGAATTTTATAGTCAACACAATTCCATTTCACGGCGCGGATTATGTCGTAAACAGTCACTTTACTAAGCTAAGAAAGCTGCATTTTAAGGTGGGTATGCGAAATTTTAAAGAAAAAGAATATACGATGTGGGTGCATGACAGTTTTTACGAGTATTACCTACAAAGCTTGGAGCAGTCACGAAAAAGAACCACGCGATCCGTGAGTTTTATAGTTTTCAGGTATGTCCACTATGAAATTTTAACGTCATGGGTCGACATAACGGTCGTAGAGCTCGAACGTTTACGTAAAGCTGCGCAATATGCTGACAAATATTTTACAATTTTACTAAAGTGTACAATTTATTTATTCGGGCTAGTTGGCGTGGTTGGTATGGTAACACAACTGATCCTAACAAAGTTTATTTTGGATCGTACGGAAAAAAATTTCCACCGAAAAGAAAACCAATGAACAAATTCGGTTTTTAAACGAAGGCGAAAACGCGGAACAGACATACTAAAATAATATTACTACCTACTTATTTCTGATACATAAAATTTTGATTGACTAATTCTGCGTGATAGTATATCACAGATAACTTTTTATTTGCGTCGTTAAACATTACAAGAAGGCTCAAGGCATTTTGCAGCAGACTAATTTTAGATAAGATAGGATATAAGATAAACCGAATTCCACAAAACATTACAATCTTTTAGGATGCTGCTAGTTGAGTAATCTGTGGGGCTCTGTTAATTTGATTGATTCAAATAGCAAACTATACTTATAATAAAACTCCATAGGTAACAATTATTCATTTATTAAACACTGTAACACTTCTACAATCGAGTTCAATAAATGTAGCCTTTCGACGCCTTATTTGACACGACCTACACGTAGCTCGCTCCAGAACGTATGTAAGTGCTAATCTATTCAGTTGGTGCCTGTCAAACGTCACCACATAGTGTTGCCTCGTAAATAATTATTATGAATAATCGATATAATGGTTCAGTAACGTACTGCACCTGCCATAATATCTCTGTATCACTCGTTCATTGGGAGATAATGTATATTTGCACGTGTGAAAGAAGTTGAAATTAACAAATACATATGCTGAGAAATTTGGTCATCACATTTACAAATATATTTAATTTTAATTAACAAGAAACAATAACTTAGAGGATTACAATCAATTCCTTTTGGCGTACCCGTATTTACCAAACTATAGTACCGCCATTTATATAACTGCGCTTACAATTTGTACAAACGTACCAGAAGCATCAAATCACTCCTAACATTAAATTCTCTTGCAATATGCACGAAACATTTTGTAACACGGCATTGCCTGTCCAAGGAAACACGTATCTAAACGTACATGTAGGTACACACGTCACTTCGCAAACATATATTTTACAGAGATAGCTGGTTCTACTCAAAATTGGGGCATGAAACATTTTCACGGCCTGGAGCTAAGGGGGTATTTAATAGACAAGCATTTACAGTCTGCAACACTAACGGTTGATGATTGCATGGCACTGCAAGGTCACAATATAGAATTTGAGTGGTGTGGCTTCATCCTACATCCTATCATATCATCCCGTGTCGTAAAAGGCGATTAAGGGATACAGCAAAGCCACCTGTGTACTAGCTACCACTTAACTGCGGTCACCAACTCGCTTGCCAAGCGCGGTGACTAAGGTAAACCCCTCCAAATTGCAACGGTATAGAAGCCTAAAAAAGAGTCTTATGTCCAGCTGTGGACGTTTTCAGGCTGATGATGTTTAGGATGATTGTATTAGTGGAAGTAGATTTATAGATACGGGTTATATATAAGGATTTATAGATATGTATCCAATTACGATTTTTGTACCATATCGGTAAATCTTATATTTTAGGCTCTCTTTCAATAACTTCTTATTCATTTCTTCTTCGCACTCCATTTATTTAATGGCCGTTCAGCCGTTCATAATCATGATGTTGTTTCCATTTCTTAATCAAACTTAAGCGTTTAACTTATTAAAACTAAACGGTTAAAATTTGCTACGATGCATGTCTAAAACTATTAAGTTTAAATGGTTATAATATACAGTCGCCAGCACATCCAGCTACCCCAATCTGCCAAATTTATTTTATAGATTTTCAACTTTAACACATAAGCATAAGGTTCATTTTCAATTGTGGAAATTTGACAGATTGAATCTATGCTTCGTTTTACATTTTTTGTTGGTAACTTTAGATATCAAGAATATGTTCTTTTCAACACAACGCCTACTTTAACAGAAATAAATTCCTGTATCGTGGGAGACTTTACAAACATAAAGTTAATGTATCTCATGTATGGGTCACAAAAATTGTTGTACTGTTTGGGGATCGAATTCAAAACATAGGGGCGCCGAAGTTGAAACAAGGCGACTACCTTTACCCCTGAACCACACGTGAAAAAATATATTTTTTAAAATCACGTCTATAAATCGAGTAAACAAAATTATATTAAGGTATATTCATGGCGGATAAAACAACTAAGTCCTAGAAAGACAGCCCGAGCTCCCAAAACTGAGTGGTCTCAGTCCCGGGATTTCCTGTAAATACCCAAGAGCATGCCTTTTCAGAACAGATAATACAATATTTACCAACCGACCCGTATGAGCTAACATTTGTTTCTCATTACGCCGGCTATCGCAGTTTTCGTGCCTACGTCGATAATTTAACAAGGTAAATATTTTCATTGAAATTTCAGTGTTTTGTCAGTATATACGTGGGCGAATAAATCACGGTGATAATTGAATATAATAATGTAGTATAAAATATTGAAGGTTAAATTTAATGTCGATATTTATGTTTGCTCATTTTATGATATGATATGATCATATGTATTTTATGGTAATTGAACCCAAATTAAATGTTACTCACACCTGTTTGAGAAGCATAGTCATGTTTACTTGGTAGTATTAAACTGGAAAAAAGCCAATAATAATGATAATATCCTAGGAAACTATTCGTATACGGCCATAATATTAGTTGTCTGGTTTCTATAGGACAAGCTCTGCTTAGTTTGGGGTCAGATAGCCATGTGTGACTAATGTCCCAGGATATTTTTTATTATTATAATGTAATAATGTAGTGGGGGCTAAATATAAACTAGATGTAATTTTAGCTCGTTTAATATGGCATAATGATAGTATGTATTTTATCATAATTGGAGCAAAATTAATTATTACATTGATTTGAGAAGCAAAGTTACTTGTAAATATTCAATTTAGTTATAAATTAAACTATGTACTACTGTTATAATATGAGGTTATATAGTATTTATACTTAACAAAAACATTGTATTTGTCAAGATTTCTTGCGATTAATGATATTGTTCCTTTTTAAATTTCCTTTTCTACCATATTTGATAGTTTTATTTTTACTGTATTTTAAGGTATTGTAAGTATTATACAGGTGATATTTATAGACGATAAAATTGCGTATTGCTAACTTCTTAATCAAAGAAAGAAATCTAATTAGAAAATTACATCAGAAACTGTCAATCAATAAATTTAAAACAAAAATTAAAGCCAAATTGTGTAGTACGGCATTTTACAAAGTTTCTGACTATGTTAATGATAAAACTGCGCGGGAATGAGTAGATTTAATTCAACGCTTTTAGATAATACATTTATATTAAATGTCAAGTTGATTGCGATATTATTTTTAAAAAGGATTTTTACTGAGTTTTTGGCAATGTTTCTCAATAGCTGCCACGCTGTAGGGGAAAAAATGTCACGATAAAAAAATGTAAAAATTTACAGAACAGAATACATATAATAATATGTACAGACGCCAGCACTTCAAGTTACCCCAATCTTTCAAATTTTCCCAATTAAAAGTGAACCTTATACTTAAGTGATAAAGTTGAAAATCTATAAAATAAATGTGACAGATTGGGGTAGCTGGATGTGCAGGCGTCTGTACCTATATGACTATGACTATATGACTTTGAAAATGAAATAGAATAAAAACGAAAACCTATAAGTTATCCATTACGTGCATCCTTCCTGAAAGCCGAATATTACTAAACCCACATAAAAGAAAAAGGCTTTTCAAAATAAAATACATAATTTTAATTCGTTCTCTCTGAGCACGCTCAGAGTCTCATCACAAAGACTTCGTTGCACCACTGTCTACGCATTCTAATGCAAATTTCATTGAAATGCCCTCCCATTGTTATCACTTTCAGTCCCAAGGAGTACTCCCCACACACACATCTGAGCTCTTTTATGTATACGTTCGCCGACGTTATTATGAAAATGTTTTTAAAGAGAAAATTGAATGAAAGTATTTATGTTACATACAATAATAATGTATTACTTTGCGCTTTGTGAAAAAATCGTTAATCATAGTAAGTGTTAAAATAAGAAGTTAGAGTGATAGTTAAAACATGTCGAACAATGTAATGTTATGGAAGTACGCGAAATATACTAGATAAGCAGTCTGTTAATATGTCCATTGTCTTATTCTCTAAACAGCATAGAAAGTCAAACTTAATTTAGATGCTCATACTAGTATTCTATTCTGAAAAAATATCAGGACTATAATGATAATACTAATTTGTAGTATGCACACCAGAAATAAAGGATAAAATAATTTTAGATATTTGTTTCCTAACCTTACAGCGTATAAAAAGTATGTTAAATATCTAAATAAAAAGAAGAAATCCGTTCTTTTTGCTTATCACTTTAAAGACTGGTGATGGTATAGAGAAAGTCTCTACTACTATTTGCATTTTAAAAAAATGCAACCTATTTTTCATGAAAACTACAAACGTACCTAAGGCTAAACGGGATTTCAAATATCGATTTTGTAAGAAAGGTCAATGCCGCAAGTAAACTTATAAAATGGCCGACGTTTCTTGAGGTTCGTGATCGGTCTAATTACTTATACTTTTTAAATTCCTATTACAGAATTTTAAATTCACAAACATAATGAGGTAATCTAGTAAGTAACTGTTTAAAATAGCGGCATGGTTTTGGCAATATTATTAAACTCTTTTTCATTAACGGCATTGTGTAATGAATGTTATAGTATAAAGAGGCATTTAGTTCCCAATAGTCTGTTGTCGAGTGGCGTGTTAAAGATTTAGATTTAATGCAATCAAGCGAATAAACTCTTTTTTTTTAAAGTCAACACCCGCACAAGGTAATCTAATACCTGTGTCGCGGGGTACTTTACATATATATAATAGACGGACACAAATTATATCCAGACTCAGAACAATTATTTATGGGTCGCACAAATAGTTGGCCGGCGCGGAACTCAAACCCGCGCCACGAAGAGGCGAGGCGACTGTCTTAGCCGCTGCGCCACACGTGCAGTCAAAACTCTGTTTTTAATTCTTAATCTGTCGTTAATTGCGTCCAGTAAAAACTATCATATGTATGTAAGTACATTACGATATCATAAATTTTGTACTTTAATCTTGATTAATACTGTACTATTTACAGTTTACTTTTTGCTTTCTACAAATATAATTAGAAACTGGATATTGTGAATCTGTTTTTGTCAACAAAAGCGTATTTACAAACAGCTCGTTTTTCTTTAACATTATTATAAACTAAACTAGGGGTATTCATGGGAAATCTATTCATGAAAATGCCAAGTTTTCATTTATTTATTTTTAATTGGATACTCTTACATAAACATTCTCTGTTCTATTGTTTAAAATTTAAAGTGAAATTTAAAAAGGCATTTTATAGATCTTCTATGTTCTGGGCCAGGTATAGTATCCTAATTCTGAAAAAAATATAACTTTGGAGGCCTTGTAAGTATGATTGTTAAACAAGTGAGTATGATTTAAAGTGAGTTGAGTTTACAGTTGCCTGTTATTTTGAATTGTCGTCAGAAAGTTGTGACCGGAGCAAATAAAAAGTCTTTGTTGTTTAAGTTCGACGTTATTACACCTGGTGTAATGTGCCGTTACGATACCGATCGAGAGCTCGTTAGAACATCTTTACACTTGAGCAAAACTAAAAATGGGTATGTTCCACGAGATGTTGTCCTCTCCTGTGTCTGAAGCCGCTAAAGCACTATTTAAGTTATTTAGTTATAAGCCATAACTAGTAAGTAGATGTAGTTTAGTTAAAGGTAGGTTACGATTTAATTGACATGTACTTCATGTATAAAAATTCCTTAAATAAATAAAATAAAAAAATTATTTAATAAATAAAAAAACCCAACTGCGTAAATAATGAACCAAACTACGTACATAGACAGAAAACTGAAAAGAAAAAAACAAGCACATAGATGGCCGGTGGTCTAAAATTATATAATGTACTATTGAATGAATACTATTGAAGAAAATAAAATATATTTCAATAATGGCAAAACAACTGAACAGTCGGGATCCATTAGTCGATAGCCAATCTAATTTGTCAATGGATCCCGACTGTTCAGTTGTCATGTTCCATTATTAAAATATATTTTATTTTCTTCAATAGTATTCATTCAATAGTACATTATATAATTTTAGACCACCGGCCATCTATGTGCTTGTTTTTTTCTTTTCAGTTTTCTGTCTATGTACGTAGTTTGGTTCATTATTTACGCAGTTGGGTTTTTTTATTAATTAAATAATTTTTTTATTTTATACTTTTTAGTTATGAGTTCCTAGCTAGTTTCAAAAATAAGTTAACCACATTATATATTATTATTTTTGTTCTTAATATTTATGTTATTTTTATCATTCATTATCTAGATTTAGTTATTAAATATTATTCATTCATTTATTTATTTTACTTAAAATAGAGTACAGTGGTGGTCTTACTATTAGGTTAGTCTCATAAATTTTACTAATAAACAGCATGCAAAATGTTTGATTGTTAGATGTCAAATTTTACACAAATAATATAATTCATTAAATAAATCACAGATTTTTTAAAGACAACCCCTGCACTAGGGAATCTAATCGCTGTGTCGCAGGGTACTTCACAACATATAATAGACGGACACAAATTACATTCAGACTCAGAACAACTATTTATGGGTCACACAAGTAGTTGTCCGGCGCGGGACTCGAACCCGCGACACGAAGCGGCGACGCGAATGCCTTAGCCGTTGCGCCACGCGTGCAGTCAAAAATTTGATTTGATTGAATAGAATGATTTTCTAGGAGCCACAGTCTAAGTTGGTTTTTAAATTTTGCCGCTGAAAAATGTCTAATATTTTGCGGCAAAGCATTAAACACTTTCACACATACGGCATAGGCACTTTTTGAAAAAGTGTTGTATTAGTTATCATGTTGCGAGGGAAAACATCTTTAGCTCTAGTAAATACTGTGGCTGCGTTTTCACAAATACACCAATTTCAAAAATGTACAAACACACTAGTTATATGTTGTAGTCCTTTTAACAATGATACATGAGACAAACGGAGGAGTACCTGTAATTGCTCTAACGCATTTTTTTGCAATAGAAATGCTCTGGATTTATCTGTCGAATTGCCCCATAGTTAGATACCATACCTCAGGATAGAACCAAAGTACCCGTGATATGCCATTAATATCGATTGGTAATAAGGCTGTTTTGCGGAGTCGTGGCAAAAAGTATACAAACCTATTGATTCTGATGCATATTTGATCAATGTGCAATTTCCAGTCACAAGAACGATCAACTGTTATTAGTCCGATTAAGGAATGACTCAAAGGAGGGTATAGAGTGCGTGAGCGGGAACCTAAGGGATATTTTCAGAAACTTGTTCAGAGTACTTAGAGGGAAAACATACTAAAAGTCCTGACGTCTAGGAGGTGAGGCGGAGGGAGGAGGGGGGAGGGGGACAAAGACCTCAATTTTAGGTTTTTCGCTAATATCTTTAAAAAGGTGCGTTTAAGCAAAAAAAAAAATCTAAGATAAAATGAAAGCTTACGAAATTCACTATAACTTGGATCTCATATACTTTTTCATATTTCAATTCGTTTATGATCTACACGCTCCAGAAATATAGAAAATTTAAGTTATTCAGCGTAACTCCAACAGGTGCCTTGAGAAGTTTAGGAGACCTGATATGCTTCTGGAGGGAGGTGTGCTGGATGGAGTGAAGGCTGTCATGGTGCACATACAATGGTCCTCATCGGGACTAAGTGCGGAAACCATACCCACTAGCATATTAGTGGGAACAAGATGATGATGAGTTATTCAGCGTGATGACCATTACCTGATGCCCGAATTATCTCTAAATTTATTTTAACATAAGCTGGGAGTACCTCCACGAGGTAAGGGTGGTAACAGTAAGATATCGCGTTTTTTTTAACAGCGGATAACTGAGCTTAGGTGGGTAAAACATCATGAAGATTGCTTTTCGCTCAAAGCTCACTGTAGGAAACGCAACCTTACTGGCTAAAACTGCAAAATGATGATGAATGAATGAATGACAAAAAATGAGATGCAATAGCATAGATATGAACACATCCTTTTCTCACACTCATGTACCGGCTACGATACAACATCAGCAACGTTTAGAAGAAGCAAGGTGGGTTTCTGTAAATTGTATTGCAATTCGAAAATTATTCAGGAAGCAGCAAAGATCTTTTACAATCCAAGCTCCAGCCATAGTGATGTTGCAGAAGCTGGTAAGGTGTGCTTCCTGAAATGGTATCAGGCACCAGCAAAAGTGACCCTTCTCAATGTAATTTTTCAAGAGGGTTTTATCGCCCTTTTTGAAGAAGAGCACTGTGGTGGTGCTCTTTTTCAAAAAGGGCGCCCCTGTGCCGTGCTTGTGGCGTTTGACCTTCTAGTATGACGGAGTTAAATGACTTCTGAAGGGCCCGTAGGATTGGTGTACCACCTGCCTTCAGAAGCTCTGCCGTAACTCCATCATCACCAGGCGCCTTGTTGTTCTTAAGCTGTTGGAGAGCCATTGTAATCTCGCACAGGCTGACGTCCGGGATGTCGCCGGTGAAGTGTTGGGTTAGTCGTGCTCTGGGATCTGAGGCACAACTATCGACAGGTGACTGGGTTTTCATATACAGCTGTCCGAAGAACCTCTCGATCTCTCCCAGCAATTCAGGTCTAGACGTGACGATTCTGCCATCCTCAGTCTTCAGCTTCGTCAGTTGGCTCTGTCCAACAGACAGTTCTCTTGCCAACACTTTAGAGCCTTTGTGCCGCTCAATGGCTTCTTTAATACAATTTGTATTAAATTGGCGCGTGTCGCGAGTCAAAGACTTTGAGATCTGTCTGTTGAGCTGCCGGTATCTGGTAGCATCATCAGAGGATGTCAGAACTATTTTCCGTCTTTCGTCCATAAGCTGCAGGGCATAGTCAGAGATCTTTTTGGTTCTGTTTGTACGGTGGGCCTTGAAGACCTTAGACCCCGCCGTATGGACAGCTTCTACGAGCCTGTCGTGGTATGACTCCACATTCTCGCAATCTGCTAGGCATTCGAAACGGTTTTGCAGTTCGAGCTGAAAGGGTTCAGGGTTTTGGATGTGGATGGGTAAAGGTCGGAGCGTAGACTTTATCAGTCGGGACCTCTGGAGCTTGACATTTAGGTTCAATGAGCCTCTCACCAGTCTGTGATCGCTCCCGGTTTTAACCGTATTGATTACTGAGACGTCAATGAACATCTGTTTACTCGTCGACAAGACAAAGTCTATCTCGTTGTTTGTTTTACCATCGGGGCTAACCCAGGTCCACACAGCCACTAAGAGAGTAGCTAAATATAATTCCTGAAGCATATATCACCAAGTGCAGCAGTGGCTCGGTAATGAGCTGCTCCCTCAAGAGTGGGGGTGGAAAAAATGAAGGTGATATCTTGGCGCCAAGAACAACAAAAGATTTAACAGCGCCCGAGGTTTTACTAAAAACAATATTTTGTCGCTGCACCAAGGATTGTAGCAGCAACAAATGTGGATGTTGCAAAGCTATGCTGAAATGATCTGCTGCGTGCCTTCATTGCCAAGGAAAATACTTCAACGGCGTGTCTTTTAGCGAGAAAGACAACGAGAATGACCATGAAGATGATTGAGAGCCCTCTCAGCAAGAACCACTTACCACTGCGGAGGGCGAGGAAGAAGAAGAAAACAACCTTTAGCCAGGACCCTCACGATCTAAGAGAATAAAAATGTGAATCATTCACAGATTTGGACTAAGAAACGAATATTTCAAAACCTTTTTTTATTTGCACTTTTCCAGAGCCTGTAGTTCGAAAACGGATGGGATATGGAAAAGTATCAAAGTTATAGAAAATTTTATAAGCTTTCATTTCATCTTAGAACATTTTTTGCTAAAATGCGCCATTTTGAACTATTAGCGTAAAACCTAAAATTGAGGTCTTTGTCCCCCTCCCCTCCCTCCGCCTCACCTCCTGGACATCAGGACTTTTAGTATGTTTCTCTCTAAGTACTCTGAACAAGTTTCTGAAGAAATCGCTCAAGTTCCCGCTCACGCACTCTACAATTACTTTATTAATTATACTATATACCGAAAAACTTCACACTCTTTACTTTGTTTATGACCATTGTATTTTATATTTAGTAAATATGATTTACTTCTTTTGCTCAAAAATTGAATAAAGTGTGTGTTGCTCAAATTCGCGGTCATATTATTTTTATCAAGCGAATTAATTTCTATCGTATTATTTATTTCTATTTCAAAGTTATTTAACAGATTCTGTGCCAATACTATAGCGACGTCGTCTGCAAACAAAGTGCATGTATAATGAGTTACATCTGGTATGACATTAATATAGAAAAGAATAAATTTCTACTGTTTTAAAACCTATATGTGAGAATAGTTGTTACGCAACTTTAAATCGATATAGCTCCTAAACGGCCGGTCAAATCGAAAAATGTTGAAAGAAAACTAAAAATGTTTTTTAAATACCTATTCAACGATACCCCTCATGAAATATTTTGTTGACTTTAATTTTGTTAATTTTCGCAATATGGCGTCCAGTAGTCGCCATATTGAATTTCTACTAACGTCATGTCTTTAGTGACACTTTCCGGACTGAAAGGAATCGATTGACGTGCGAATCATTAAAATCGGCCCAGGCGTTTGGTCTGTATAGTGCTTCAAAGGAACATACATACATACATAGCCTGATAAACACATTACCACTCCTTTGCGTCGCGCAGTCGGGTAAAAAGACCTTAATACAATGCATTCTGCAGAAATTGTTTTAATAAAGCTGGCATAGGTCTAACATTTACTCACCAAATTATTACTACTCATACACACTATTTTAGAATATGTGTGAGTTTGAGGCATAGTTTGGCCTTCTCCCTTATGTTCTAGCAATACGACGGATGTTTTGGATTGTCATACAAAAACCACTTTACATTACAAGTTGTTCCGATCCAGAATCTTCTCATTTGTGTGCATATTTTGCAAGCTAAGGCAAGTTACGATTCGTTTTTTTGTTGTTGATAAGTGAGTTTAACAATAGTTAGAAGTTTAGTTTGACTAAAGTGGGTATCGAATTTCCAAGCCTTTTTTTTTATTTTTGCAATGAGTCGTAGTTAAATCACTCTCATTTTGTCAGCAGTATTGAAGGATGCTAGTTTTAAGTTATTATCATCTACCTACAATTCTTACACCATACATACCTCTACTCCAATATGGTCCGACTGAAGGTTATCTGGAAGAAATCACCGTAAGCGATAAGACCGGAAATTGTATCTACATTTTTTTAATAGTATTAATTATATTATAAATTAGCCATGCCCCACGGTTTCACCCGCGTTAAAAAAGTTTTGGTGTAAAAGAGTTCCAAACATATGTTCATCCATAAATCTATACTCACAAACTTTTGCATTTATAATATTAGGATATGTATTTCTAGCGGTTTTGGCAGTGCACGCCGGAACAGCTCACAGATGGTAGATTTTTCCTACTTACGTGACACTTATCGTCATATTTTCGACAATTCATACAATACCTTTGTAATTTGTAACCTATGTGTTATTTTGGAGTATAAGCTATATTATTGTAAAGTTTCGTTAAAATCCATTCAGTAGTTTTTAAGTGAAAGAGTAACAAACATCCATCCATACTTACAAATATTCGCGTTTATAATATTAGTAGTATTATGTTCTGTAAATGGTGTGCAATAAAGTGTATTTATCTTATCCAGTTATTCCGTCGTGGTTGTGATGAAGCTCTTGCCCGTTCGGCTTCCAATCGATTTCCGTCTCCGACCTACCAGGTCTGATTATTGAGATCAATATTTCCAGAATGGAACAGTGTGTTCACCTGCGACACCTAGTTCACGTACGTCGTTATTATAGAATGCCACTTGTCCTGCATTGCAATTCGCATTGCAATTGTGCAAAACTCGTATTGAAAAATAACGAAGGGCCATGGTTATAGAAACAGCCATAACTAGAAAAGCCAAATAATTTGTATGAATAAAAAATCATAGCTATGCTATAAAATTAATTTGTATTTGGAGTTTTCAATTTTTACACTAACTAGTATTAGAAATCATCTGTATTATATAATTAGGCATGGACCTTTATTTAACAGCTTGTAGTATTAGCATTTATAAAAAAATCTGTAACTATGAAATATGAAAATGAAATGCAATTTACATCTACTAATAGAGCCGTACCTCAGAACTCATTAAACTTTGAGTTGCTCCAGCCATTTCGTAAGTAAATATCTTTATTGCTTCTCTAGGTGTTTTATCATAGTCATTTAAAACTTGTGAAATTGCAAGGTGCTAAGTTATGAGTCATTTTATCTTAATAAGAGTTTCTGCGCTGCAATAGTTGTTTAACTGTACTAGTTTTCTGTATTTAAGAGAGGTAGGAGAGCTAGGGCACGGCATTGATTCGCTCAAAGAGCAGCCTGACTGGGGAAGTACCGCCACGTTGCAGAATACATTCCTACTAATAACTTAATGTAGTGTTTCTGCGTGTGGGATAGGTCAGCAAAACTGGTTTCTGAATCTTTTAAAGGTTGGCACCGCACCCGCAACCCTCTGGTGTTGCGAGTGACTCTGGTGACTAACTTGCTCTTTTGTCGCCATTTTAAATAAAAAAAATGAAGTTTGATTTTCCTATACTTACAAATTGAAATTCCTGAACACTTAAACAATAACATTAGTGTCTTTAGTGGCACTAAGCTCTTGCAGCCATATAAATATCTTGAACTACAAACAGAGCAGTCGCTTCAATGATTAGTAATATGCGTTACAGCTTTAACAGTCGGTATCCTTAACACCAGACAATATTACCAACAGCAGATAACGAGGTCCTGGGTTCAATTCCTGGGTCGGAGCAAAAGCTCTTTTAGGATTTTTCTGTAAAAAGAATAATTTCTCAATATCACCCTGAAGTATACGCCGTCTCTATTCCGGTCTTATCACCAGACGTCCCATCGGAATATGAGAGTGATGGAATAGAAAGGGCCCCTGTGATGCCTGCACACTAGCCGCCGTGGCCGAAAATCAGCTAGGAAGACATTATTACGAGTCTTTAAACACTGTTGACTGTAAACACTGTGAATAGACCAATACTGGTCCAATTATGTATTGACCCAATAATTAGCTGTTTATAGTAGACGTCTTCTGTCTATGGCTTATCTACTTTATTAATATTTCATAAGTCACAGTCGGCAGCCTGAGTAGCTTCTAAATAATTACTGGCCGACATTAATATGCAACTTATAAATATTAGGTCTTTACCTATGAAATTGCCGTTCTGCAGTACTGGCCATTTCAAATCAAAATAATTTTTGTTTGGCTAAGAATTCTAATTTCAAATTAATTTTATTTTAAAAACATGGATTCTTTTTTCCAAAAGTAGTCATTTCTTTATTGATTAGTGTTACATTTTCATCGCATTTCAATCTTTTTCGTCATCATGGATACGTTAAAAATTCGAGTAATTATGGAATATGAGTACCGTCGTGGCAGCAACGCGGCACAAGCGGCACGCAACATCAACGACGTTTACGGAGCTAACACTACAAACCAACGCACCACCTGTTATTGGTTTGCTCGCTTCCGTTCTGGAAATTTCGACCTGAAAAATGAACCTCGCGGTCGTCCGAAGACTTTGGTCGACAATGACGAATTAAAGGCGGTTGTGGAAGCTGATGATACACAATCTACGGCTGAATTAGCAGCAGCTTTCGACGTTAGCGTCAAAACAATATTGGTCCATTTGCGTCAAATTGGCAAGGTAAAAAAGCTTGACAAATGGGTGCCCCACGAACTCAATGATCGCCAGCGCGAAGTACGCGTCGAGACGTGCCTTGCACTGCTCAACAGACACACAAATGAAGGAATTTTGAACCGCATTGTTACCTGCGATGAAAAATGGATTCTGTTTGATAACCGCAAGCGCTCAGCAAGTTGGTTGGATCCTGGTTCAGCACCTAAACAATGCCCTAAACGAAAACTTACCCCTAGAAAAGTGATGGTCAATGTTTGGTGGTCTAGCGCCGGTGTGATTCATCACAGCTTCTTACCAAACGGGGTGAGCATTACTGCAGATGTGTACTGTGAAGAACTGAGCACAATGATGGAGAAGCTGGCGCATCTCCAACCAGCATTGGTCAATCGCTCGTCTCCGCTGCTCCTGCACGACAACGCGCGACCTCATACTGCACAGCAGACGGTCTCCAAGTTGCAAGAACTGGGGTTGGAAGCTCTCCGTCATCCGCCCTACTCACCAGACCTTGCGCCTACAGACTACTACTTTTTCCAGAATTTGGATAACTTCTTGGCGGGAAAAAAATTCAATACCCGAGAGGCAGTACAAAATGCCTTTGAAGAATTTGTTGCCTCCCGTCCAGCTGATTTCTTTAAGAAGGGCATCAATAAACTGCCACTGCGATGGCAAAGATGCATTGATTGCATGGGTGATTACTTCGATTAATACAAATAAAAAAATTCATGAAAAAAATTCGTTTAAATTTTTTCATACAAAACGGCAATTTCATAGGTAAAGACCTATTACATTAAAATAGTAATTAATGCATGATTTAATTTACTTTTAATTTTTATCTAACTGAATAAACTTTAAATGGTCTAATTACTTACTTACTTATCGTATGGGCAGTAGTTACCCCAGTGTCAGAGTTGTTCAAGCCGCCCAGTAGGCTTCTGACATGGCTTAACGACTGTTGTCTAACGACTATAGCCGGGACCGACTGCTTAACGTGCCCTCCGAAGCACGGAGACGCTCAGGAATTAAACCACCTTTGCGGTCACCCATCTATGGACTGACCGCAAGCCTAGTTGCTTAACCACGCCGATCACTTACGGACCAGTGACAGCATCTAGCTATGAGCGCCTCAAATGGTCTTATTGATTTGGACTGTTAAACTACACATTTCTCCAAAATTATTTCTGTTAAACTGTAGATGTACGTATTTTTATAGAATTAATTTAAAACTATATTTTTGGCTTCGATATCGATTGAAGATCATGCCCCAACGAAAGTAGGAAAGTCACAACTGTACTTTCAAAAGGATACTTGGGGCGTGATCTTCAATCGATAGAAGCCAAAAATATAGTTTTTTGAATTTTTATCTGTTTGTCTGTATGTATGTCCGTGCTAAACTCAAAAAGTACTGCATGGATTTACTTAAAATTTTGTATGAATATTACTAAGAGGTCGGGTCAACATATAGGTTACATATTATCACGCTATCACTTAAAGAATTGTTGAAAATTCGATTAAAATAAAACAATATTTTTAAGTTAACACTCAACTGTAGGTCCCAAATTAACACAGATACTACAAGCATAAGGGCCAGCGCAGACAGAGAGGAGCGCAGCGGAGAGGATTTTATTAAGACACTAGAAAATCAACTTTAAATTTATTTAAATAAAGTGCATGTATGCTTGAACATTATAATGCGCGAGACTGCGCGAGCATTTTGTCAGGTTCAAGCATATATGCACTTTATTCCTATAGCTCTAAAGTTGATTTTCTAGTGCCTTAATAAAATCCTCTCCGCTGCGCTCCTCTCTGTCTGCGCTGACCCTAAGGCACACAAACCTTTTAATCTGTTGGTCCTTATAAACTGCTCTAGTAGCAAGCGGGGTAAACTATGACAAGTGAGGTCCTGTCCTCATATTGACCTAGCTGTATTCTACACAACATAGATACGACAAGTAATAAGACATAACTTCTAACTTGGCTACTATCACTTAAAGTGCGGTAGTAGAAGTGGATTAAATGTCGATTTGTTTTTCTCTGACTTATTTTTCTTCCAGTCGCAAGTTGCATTTATTGTTACAAATTAAATTAATTAATTTAAAGTATAAATAACTTCAGTGTGAATTGTTCAGTAAAACAAGTTGGGTTTATGCGGACAAAGTTATAAGTCGTATATATTAAGAATATAAACTTCACTGGGAAACACTGTTCGGGGAACGCTTGAAATTTTCTGTATCTGTCTTTCTCTTCTTATTTTGCTGTTCGCTGGTACATTAAATTTCAATTGTTTTTCTTGTCTTGTTTGCATTGTTCTCGGAACCAATGGCACGCCGAATGAATGCCGAATTGGCGTAAACTGGCTAGAATGTTCATGTATATTCTAGAACGCTCTCAGACGACTCTAAACAGTTTTTATTAGGTTCGCTGGGTGAATTTCTCCAAGGAAGTGCAACGGTAACTTAGAACGTAACTCTAGTAAGTACAATCAATGGTGCTGTTTCTTTTGTTTTTTTTTTAGTTTCTTCCAACTTCCAACATTTTTTATTTTAATAAAACGCAAATAATGGCCCGAACCTAGTATCAGTAACGGCCACGCACTTTACTACTACTATCACTTTACTACTAGCTACCTATATCAAACTTTTGTATGAATAAATAAATATTTCAACTTTACTAAACGAAAAGAAAGCAACAGTTTTACGACCGGACGGACATACATTATAAACATATAAAAGAGCAGTAAGTCAACCAAAATGGAGCCACATTGGCTCCAACTGTTTGGCTCCCTGACGCTCACAAACGTTGTTTATTTAGTTTTTATTACTGTAAATAAAGAAATACAGACGTCTGCAAATAAAATAACACTCCATTTCAAAATTAAGTACCTATCTAATTTTTTATACAAAGTGACTCGAACATTCTCAAGTTATTTAATTTAGAACATACCCTAATGTTAGTACAACTCCTTAAAATACAATATTTCATTCTAATCTTCAACTATGTTACGAGGGCACAAAGTGCCCATTAGGCGTATGAAATGGTTGTAAGCAATATAACAGTATAATATTACAAAATGTGTTATTGCGATATGTTATTTACGACAATATCCATTTTAACGGTGCCGTTTCACCATGTATACCACATTAAGCTTCGGGTTAAGTATCGGATAAATATGAGACTGAATTAATCTAATGGATGAGTAAATGGGAGGAAGTGAAAACAACCAAATCCCGTGAAATACCGAATGAATTTCACTTGTTTTTATTTCGCCATATTAACATATACTACGTATAACAAAAGAATGTTAAGGAGTTTAATTTGCCTATGAACTGGAATGAAATGTGATACCCAACTCCTGTCTCATCTGTTTGGTTGTGGCTTCAACAAAAAAGTTTTTAGTCTCGTAGTAATTTAAGGTTGGTAACCAAGCTGTTAATTTATAATTAAGTTAGTTCCCACTCGAGCTGTAGATTGATGGTACTTTATTTATTTCGTTGTAAAGTCTCGCACCTTGTCAACTTATGAAGGATATGTCATAAACAATATGATTTTAATTTGCCTGTGAAACTGAACAACGTGTAGCATATCAACATACAAATTCTTATTTTTTTTTTAAAGACAGCGGCCGCATTAGCTTTATTAATCATTCTTTTTATAATAATGTCCTAGGACATTATTTACACACGGCCATCTGATCCCAAACTAAGCAGAAATTGTACTATGGAAACCAGATAACTGATATACTACATATTATATTACCTTTCTTATGTAAATACAAACTTATATAGATAAATACACCCAGACTCAGGACAAACAGACATGTTCATGCACCCAAATATTTGTTCTGAGTGGGAATCGAACCGACGACCTCCAGGGTGAAAAACAAGCATTTGCCAATCACGCCAACAGGTATTTTACAAACATATAACAGATGGACACAAATTACTACCAGACTCAGAACAACTATTAAAACTATAGACAAATATTAAGTATTCAACACATATCTTCTGTCTTAATATCTCCTGCCCTACTGTCCACAAACATAATGCCACGTTACATTATCATCTCAAGTTAGATAAGTGAATATATTTTTCTTACTACGAAAATCTTAAAATTCTTTGAAAAACTATCTATAAAGAGCTTGTAGAATAATTATGTCAAAAAATAAAACAGTCCCTGTCATGGGTTTTCAAATCAAACTTTATCGTAATTCATTAAAGATTTGGAACGATTCGATTTGTGTTCACCAACCCTAGAATACCATGTATTTAATTATCTTTTCTATACAACGTTTCTAAATAGCCATTGTAAGCATTACAAGTAATTCTTTTGAGGCGTTACTGGTAACTGAGAAGCTTTATTATGAAACACCTTCTATTGGCTACTACCTAGAAAATCCAGGTAGAGACGCCAGCACGTCCAGCTACCCCAATCTGTCAAATTTATTTTATAGATTTTCAACTTTATCACATAAGCATAAGGTCCAATTTCAATTGGGGAAATTTGACAGATTAGGATAGCTTGATGTGCTGGCGTCTGTACAACGCCTTTCTTCTTAATTTAAGCTTGGCATAAAACTAAATATAACATTTTGTTGTTCACTGTTATTGTAACTGATATATATATATAAAAATAGTCGAACCAGAATTTATAAAAACATTGACAAAAATAAATGTATTCTTTATGTTCGTCAATGTTTTCATGAATTCAGTTGAACAGTCAATGCTGTTTTAGTTAATGATGTAATCTCAAAATTGAATGTAATCGCGTTTATATAAGGCGTTAATATTATATTACTTGCTGTGTGATGTGATGACGGCGGCGGCGAATATCAGAATATCATCACCCCATCTCATCCCGTGGGGGGCGTAGAAGTCGACCCGGGGGAATATCTACCAGAGGACGGACAGCAGCGTCTCTCTGTTTACTATGACTACCATACTGCGATCGCCAACCCGCCTGCCAAGCGTGGCGATTACGGCATATTACCCCAAGATGAATCTTGAGGAGTCTTTTATCCAACATTACAACTGTTATGATGATATTGTATTATGAAATTAATATTTAAAAACATTAACAAAATAGTAGAGACATTTCAAGATTAACGGAGAACTGACTCGCATATTTGTAGTTTAAGATCAAATGTATTTAATTTACGGGCCGGTTGGCGTGGTTGGTAAATACTGGCCTTTCATGTCGCAGGTCGTGGGTTCGATTCCCACCCAGGACAGATGTTTGTGTGCTTGAACATATCTGTTTGTCCTGAGTCTGGGTGTAATTATCTACTTCTAAGTATGTATTTATAAAAGAAAAGTAGTATATTATGTAATATATCAGTTATCTGGTTTCCATAGTACGCTCTGCTTAGTTTGGGATCAGACGGCCGTGTGTAAATATTTTTTTCAATAGATTTAATAGTACCAATGATATTTTGAGTATTTACTAAATCCTTTTTGTTTAATTACTTTAATGAAATACCAAATATAAATATTTTCTCCCTACTGATCATCCCTACTCATCAAAAACATACTTCGTGAAAATTCATATGGTGCAGGTGTGTAATCTTCAGTTTTGACAAGACACATACATACAAAGGCCGGTAACTGTTACTATTGTGTTCTGTAGAACAGAACAGAAGTACGTACTGATTGAAATTCTACCATATTATGTAGGGAAATTGAGGGAGTAGGCGCTTCATAAAGATAATCTCTGGAAACCGCTGGATGCGGATTGAGTAAGACAGGCAATTGTGGAAATGTTTGGAGAGGCCTTTGTCCAGCAATGGACGTCCATCGGCTGATTTGATGATGCTGATGAAAGAAAATCTACAATAACATTTTACTGAAACATATTTAAATCAACTTTTTTGTCTTTTGTCATATACACAATATTTAGTAAAATATAATATTCAGACAATATGTAGTAAAATATAAATTTCAATACATAATATTAAAAACTTAAACTAAACATAATCTCCTTGACAATTACTTAATACAACCTAGCTAAATATCACTACCATTATAAAATAAATTGTATAAATGTTTTAACATTCCGTGTACCAAAATATCTGTAATAAGTAACAAGAAATAATAACTGTATTACAATCATGTTCTGACTATTTACAAGCGCTTTTTTAAAGAGTACGTGAATAAAAACCTTTTTTATTTATTTATTTACACAAGGAGGCTGGAACATTGTTGTTCCAAAAAAGAATGACGTCAACAACATATTTAACATATTATTTTGCGCTATATGTACTATAACTTATTTAATCAATTTATTTTACACTATTAAAATTAAAATCTAATTTCAAAAAAAGTAGATTTGGTTCCTTTGCCTAGGCAAAATATTCCAAATTAAGGGGTTATGAGATTCTCAGGGGTAATCATAGCCAGGAGAAGAATAAATAAAGTAGATTTCGATGATGCTGGTATAATGGAGATTCTGACTGATACGTTGGTCTAGTGGTTAGTGATAGTTGTATGCTAGAGGTCGTGAGTTCGATCCCCATCTAGAACAAATCTTTATGTTATAAGCACTTGTTCTGTCCCTCGGTGTAATCCTACTTCCAACTAGACGTGTGCGCCGATCGGCGCGGAGCACGCCGCCGATCAATTTCACACACGCCTCGTCCACGCCGACGCCTCCTGCCAGCGACTGACACAAACAGATCGCTGTCTTCCCGGAGTTTCCTCGAGTCGAGTCGAAGTCGAAGTCGAAGTCGAAGTCGAAGTCGAAGTCGAAGTCGAAGTCGAAGTCGAAGTCGAAGTCGAAGTCGAAGTCGAAGTCGAAGTCGAAGTCGAAGTCGAAGTCGAAGTCGAAGTCGAAGTCGAAGTCGAAGTCGAAGTCGAAGTCGAAGTCGAAGTCGAAGTCGAAGTCGAAGTCGAAGTCGAAGTCGAAGTCGAAGTCGAAGTCGAAGTCGAAGTCGAAGTCGAAGTCGAAGTCGAAGTCGAAGTCGAAGTCGAAGTCGAAGTCGAAGTCGAAGTCGAAGTCGAAGTCGAGGTCGAAGTCAGAGTCAGAGTCAGAGTCGAAGTTGGTACCATTTTGTACGGGCGCCCTCATGGAACCCTATTCAGTCCCTCGATGAGCTCGTTCCAGAACTGACGACTTTATATGCCCTGTGCGCTCCGACAGCCTCTTCTGCATTGCATAGCATCTCCGACGGGCCCGCTGGTGCCGACGACACGATGCGACTTATTCCGATCAGAAGTGAAAGCCTGCTAGGCTAACTAGCCTGCTAACTTGACGTTCACACTTGTGAACGTCTGGTTAAAAATAAACAACTCCTGGTAGAAAAGTGGCTGGATAGGATAATCCTGTAGTTAACGCTGGAAATACTTAAGAGTATTGGATATTGGATCCTATATATTAAATTAAAGCATATTTTACTTATTTTCACCATTCACGCCGATGACGCCGCCGCCGCCGACATATTTGATGCCAAACGCCGCCGCCGATAATTTAAGCATCGGTGCACATGTCTACTTCCTGCTAATATTATAAATGCAAAAAGGAGATCGGACATTTTAGTATGGACTTTGGTCCAAGTGGCGTCGGATGATGAGAATTGATTTATTTATTTGATAATTTAATATTATAACACTTACTATACCCGCAAATAAATCGACACATGGAGAAAAAAGTAATTGACACATAGGTACAATATCACCCATATTATTTTAATGAGTAGTTGTAATATTTTTTTTTACTGTTTATATGCAGATTATTAGAAAAATACGATATATATTACAGGTATTCATTAAAGCACACATAACAACATAACATAACGCCTGTAAACCCCGAAGGCTTAAGCAGAGGTATACCTATTATAGTAATAATTATGTGTTTTATTTATATATAATAAAGGTTAAACACTAAATGTTTTGATCGAATTGACCATTCCGATCTAAAACTAATATTAACACAGATTGGTATACGAGGTGATCTGTATAGATGGTTTTCATCGTATGTCGAAAACAGAAGCCAAATTGTAGTTCTGAATGGCTACTCGTCGCGAGCGACGTGTGTTCCTTCAGGAATTCCACAAGGATCATTACTAGGACCTCTTTTGTTCAACATTTTCATTAACGACGTCTCGTACTGTTTTAGAGAATCAAAAATTATACTTTATGCCGACGATATGAAGATATTGCGAAAGATATCCTCTCATGAGGATGCCATCTCGCTGCAGCATGATCTAGACCGTTTTCACACATACTGTATCATCAACAACCTAGAACTTAATGTCGCCAAGTGCTACGTATGTTCATTTACGCGCAAAGCCAACCCGATAATGCACAATTACAACTTCTCTTCTAAGGTCATAGCTAGGGTGAATACAATCAACGACTTAGGGGTAACATTCGACTCTAAATTATTATTCGACACACACGTCGACAATATAGTTAAAAGAGCTTCTAAAGCATTAGGTTTTATTTTTAGAATGTCAGCTGAATTTCAAAATATTAAAACAATTAAAATTCTATTCTGTGCTTACGTCCGAAGTCTTCTCGAATACGCCTCACAGATATGGAACCCTCAATATGATATATATACGTCAAGAATTGAAAATATACAGAAGAAATTTTTGCGGTACATTCAATTTCGCTGTAAAACATACTTTCCTGATTATTATAGTAGGTGCAAAAAGTTTCATATGCTTCCCTTACACGAGAGAAGGAAGATAGCGGACATGTCCTTATTACATAGCATTGCGAATGTATTGACAGATGTTTCTGAGTTGGTGGACAAAATAGGGCTCCGCGTACCATCAGCATTTCTTAGGCGACAGGATATTCTGCATACGCCTGCTACCTATTGCAATTAGAGGCAGAACTCGTTCTTAATCAGGGCGAGCCGTACATATAACACTGTAAGTCAGAGAGTCGACATCGACCTCTTTCACTCAAGTGCTTCAAGCATAAAGAGAAAGATGTGTAATGATTTTATGATTAATAGCGGCTAATTTAATTAATTAATAGTCTTAGCATAATTAATATCAGAATTTATATCATAGTAGATATGCGTGCGAGGATACCCTAAAAACACTAATTGCCTTTGTATAAATTATGTTTTATGAAGTTATTCGTGAAAACTTTTAATTGGCCATCTCTTTTTTATTAATCTTAAATAATTGTAACCTATTAGCTGTAAGTTTTCGAAATTTGAAAATAAAATAAAATAAAATAAAAAAATTCTGTGTGTACTTGTGTACACGCGTTAGAAGTTATACTTCTTTGGCGTATGGAAAAAAAATAATTAAAATGCAGTAGTGATTAACGATAAATATTAAAATTAATCATAAAGATTTTATTTAAATAAAAGTACTGGAATATACAACTTGAACATAGTTATCAATTTTCATACCACCTAGAACTAACTGAATATAAATAATTAATTAAATAATTAATGCTGTTAAATTTAGGTGTCAGTGTGCGCGCGCATCGTAAAAATTCACTCTCATCTAGAACTAACTTCATGCTGTTAAATTTAGGTGTCGGTGTGCGCGCGCATCGTAAAAAATCACTCTCATCATTTTTCTACATCGCGCCAAAAGAAGTATAACTTCGATAAAAGAAACATGAACGATTAATATGTATTTATTATATTAAAATGTGGTTCAAAAATTCTGCAGGATGGCGTATTTGATCTTGGTAGCGAGCCCACCCTAAATACCATACTATGGTCATAATATGGGCACAAACCCCTAAAGTCCTCTTCCCCGTTATACAGCTACAATAATAATACTGTATGGAATCCAATCCTGCAGGTTCTTCTCCATACATTATGTATGTGTAATAGGTTCTTGACCTGACGTGTCGTGACTGTATCCGCCCTCGTAACAGTGTTAAGTTTGGTTCTGTAATATTATGTCGCTCCAATCCTGCGGGTGGTGCACCGTCACGATAAATATCTATACTGTATATACCACCACGGACGTGCTCACTATAGTAGCTATGCGCTAGCTTTAGTTGATAAGTTCCGAGGCCGAATATTATTAAATCTTCTTCTGACAACCGTGGGAACCCTCTCAATTCTGGAAGATCCCCCGAAATCGTTGTGAAAGCTGCACGCCGTCGGTTCATGTTACTGGCCGTTACATATTCTGCTAGATTATTAGGCATATACGCTGGTTAATGATTTCAATAAACCGGTCAGCATATACGCTGTCATGCACTGGCATGTGGAAAGCATTCAACAACGCAGCAGCTATTCTAAAATTGGGGAATAGGTGTTTCAGGGCAACGTTGAAATATTCTTGCCTTAGTAGTTTAAAATCACGATCTCCACAACCCAGCGGACCATGGTTACTTTTCTGGACTTATTAGCCTGCATGGTGGTAAGTTGAGTTTCTCCAGGATGTAAAGACTCAGGTGTATGAGTTATGTAGCTGAAACTTCTAAAATCTGGCAAGGCGTCCCTAAATCCTTTATCCAAAATAAAAATGTCACCGGGTCGAAAAAAGTAATGGAATGATACGTATTGCATTGCATTATATTTGCGTCTGATTTGGTCGCTTTATATGGCCCGTAAATATCAATTATGTATCCATCCGAACATGTCAGTACCAGTGGTTTTATTAAATTCCTGTACTTATGAGGGCTATATATATCCCTCTGAAATCAAAAATTTAGTTAAAACGGTACGAATCGACTCGTGAGATACAGAAAGTTCGGCGGCTATCTCTCTCAGAGTTGAATGAGGATTTTCAGTCACTATTTCCTTCACTTTTGCGATGTTAACTTCAGTCGCAGACGTTGATGGCCTACCAGAGCGAGGCAAATCTTTCATCACATCTCAACCGCTTTTGAACGCTTTGCGCCACTCATAAGCACGAGTTGTTGATAAAGTCAATTCACCGTAAGCCTTCTGTAACATTTTCATTGACTCCGAACACGAAATTCCATTAGCGATGCAAAATTTAAGACAAACTCTTTGTTCGATATTTTTGTCCATTATGAAATTCGCAATACACACTATATATGATATTACTAAAACCAGCACTGTATTTAATATAAATAACAGATGCAACTCTAACTCCGCGCCAAAATGGAAAACAGTTGTGCCAATCTAACAACAACAAAAAAAACAATAATTTGAATTTGGAACCATAAACAAATCATCCATTCCCGATACTTTTTTGACTGAATTATATACGGTACATACACCAACATATTTTTTTTTACAATTTTAGTCTGTCTGTCTGTATGTCTGTTTGTTCCGGCTATTCTCTGGAATGACTGGACCGATTTTGACAGGAATGTTATTGTCAGGTCGCTTATGTAATATGAAGTAACTTAGGGCACGTTAATTTCTTTATTAATTAATTCTTTTATTTAAAAAAAAGACAAGAAAAATCGAAATAAACTAATGAACACGCGGACGACGACGACGAGCGCAGGTACAGCTACTGTCATCTACACAAATAAATAAAATCGGAGTTTCTCTTTGTAAAATTGAAATAACCGTTGTTTACTACATAAATAACTGTAAGGAACATCGTGTAACGATAATTTTCTCTTTTTTACTTATCTCTTGGTGCCAAATTTCACAATTGTAGGCCAATGAAAAGTTATCCTAAATTTAGTATGTGAGTCAGTGAAACATTTTATGATGAAAATATGCTTTAAAATGCCGTGTTTTTTTCTGTATGCCGTTTCTGTCAGAAGCGATATACAATTTTTTATCAAATGGCCTATCCTTAGTTATTCACATTCATTACACAGTTTCTCAAAGTGAGTCTTTCACGTATGTAAGGACTTTTTGTTGTAGGTTACATTGGTCATCATTCAAAATTATCGCGGATGAAGTCGCGGGTACAGCTAGTTACACATAAAAATACACATTACGTTAACAAATTACATAAATCATGTACACAGGCGAGGTTAAGTCAATTATGAGTTCTCTATCAGCAAACCTTTGTCAGCATTATGGTTATGGTTTCGTATTGAAGATAAAAAAAAAAATATCAAGTACTCAAGACCACAATCTCTTGAAGCACTAAAAAATCAAACTTCTAAATTAACGCAATCAAAAGCGCGGCTGTTTATGCCCCGTAACTGTCGTATACACAAATTAATTTAAAAAAATATTAAAGTTTAATTGAGTTGTTTATTTGTTTGATTGTTAAGAGAGCCATTTTACAACATTTCTGATTATATAAGTGACAAGTTGATTGACTTGTCCTCAGGTCAACACACATTAAAATATGTAATTAATCTTAAACAAAATTTATTATATAAAAGATTTCAATGCACGGTAGGTTAAAAAAATGATGATTCCACATAAATGTAACCTTTTTACGAAATAATTTTGAATTTAGAACCATTCGCAGAAGAATTTGAACCCATAGTTTCCCTTAACCGTGAAATTTGTTAACAAAGCCTGTAGAAAGAAGTAAATTATAAAAGATTTCTATCATTCTTATATTGCAGTTGACTTACGTATGTCGTGGAACAGGAACAATAGATTTCCAACAATATAATTAGGTTCTATTACAAAAAAGGTTATTCTGATCCATCGCGTATGTATTATATAATTAAAGATGCTGTGACAGGTAGATTGTGTAAAACATATTATTTAAATAACCTGGGCGCTGTTAACGGCCATTATGAGTGTATACGTTGAAATTACAATTTCCGAACGATTCCTGTTTATTATCGCAATAATTCCTCATCTGTGTAATGTATATACTACGTAGGTTATTAAAAAGTATTAAAAAAGATAAAATGCTGGGACATTATTCACATATTATGACAATCTGATCCCAAAATAATTAGAGCGTGTACTGTGGAAAGCAGATAACTGTAACATGCGTATACAGGTTTATTGTACATAATAAATAAAAAAAATAACTTCGTTCCATCCGGGTGTCCCTTGACACCTCTCAAGTTTTTTCTTCTTTCATATAGTTTAAACGACTTTTTTAATTTGATAGAGCCGTATTCTAGATTAAATACATAAATATCATGGGACATCTAACACATTGTCATGTGATCCAAAACTAGGCAGAGCCTGGACGAAATACGCAAGCTGTGGAACAACCTCCCAAACGACGTGTTACCAGACTCACTTACACTTATACTTTTTTTTGTAAATACATACTTACAGAACAAACAGACAAATGTCCTGGTTGGGAATCAAATCCACGACCTGCGGCGTGAAATGGCAAGCATTACCAACCACGCCAACATGCCCGTAGTTAAGTAGTAAGTAAGTAGTAAATATTAGTGTTCATTTTATAAATAGTTTACTCCAAAAGATATCAATTATTATATTTCGTTAAACACTAATCGTTATTATTATATTAAGATAACGCTGTCCTAATGATTGTCACGAAGATAATTTATCGTGTATGTACATAAATTTTTACTTTATAACATAATAGCTGTGCCCGGCTGTTTTACCCGCATTAGACTTTATAAATTATAGCCTATGTGTTAATCCAGGGTGACCGCTAACTCCATACCAATATTTCATTGAAATCGCTCCAGCCGTTTGGACGTGAAGAAGTAACAAACATACACACTCACACAGTCACACACTCACAAACTTTTGCATTTATAATATTTGTAAGATAAGATATATGAAATCGATTT
This sequence comes from Pseudoips prasinana, assembly GCA_951640165.1. NCBI lineage: Eukaryota > Metazoa > Arthropoda > Insecta > Lepidoptera > Nolidae > Pseudoips > Pseudoips prasinana. The sequence goes on from OX621245.1 coordinate 21,574,738, forward strand.
TGCCGAGTGCAACGAAGAATAAGAATGAACATCGCACCGGACGTTTCTAAATATGTATTTTTGTTAGTTATACAAGTTTTAAGTCTTTTAAAATGTTCGGACTGTCGCGCTAATATTTTTGTGATTCATATTTTTCAGAAAGCGTTATTCATTTCCGAGTAGGGAACAAGTCGATTACATTCTACTATTTCCAAGCTATACCGATGAGGCTTCTAACCCTGCTTATTGTGCACTGTATAATCTTAATGTAGCTGTCGACATTGTCGCCAGTAAATAGAATTTCTCCCGAAGTTCACGCATAAAAAGCGCAATAACTGTCAGGGGTGCGATACGCCTGCCAACTGTGCCAACCTCCATAGATCTTTTAGACGATAACTTAAGCAATATTTATGCCTAACAGCCTTTGTATGTTTATCGCCTATTCACTCTACCAAATAAAAGCAGCCTAAAAGTGTTTTCACCGAAGCGTAGGTACCATATTGTGTTCTCTTATCATATAAAGTGTACGAGAGTTTGATTAGAAAAGTTGGATGTGCTAATATCGGTTGGGTAAGTTAGGAAATTATTGTATTTTCCTTCGTAGAACTCGGAAACTAATGAGTGTTGGGTATCCAGTCTGCTTTTAGTGCGTATTTGTGTGGGTATTAGAAGTTTTGGGTGGGCAATATAATTAAGGCTTTTCGAAAAGAAATTCTTTGAGAGTTGCCAGTAAAGCGAAAGGTTTTTAAGAATTTATTGATATATGGAAATTATTATTCTTTGTGCGTAGGCAACGAGTTAACTGAATAGATTGGCGTGATTGGTGTATAAAAAAGATAATAATTGCCTTACACGCCGCGGGTCGTGGGTTTGATTCCTATCTAGAATATATTTGTGTGCATGAACATTTTCCTGTGTCTGGGTGTAATGATCTAATAATAAAAATATATCTATCTAATATAAAAAATATATTATTAGATAATATATTAAAATATATTATCTAATAATATAAATATATAAAATTTGGTATATACAACGTGTAACAGAAAGTGTGAACGTAACTTAAGGGGGTTATAGGGTATCAGGACCGCTACCTATGGACGAAACTTCAAACAGAAATAATCATTTTTTATTCAATTAGTAATTTATTTTTCTATCGACAACCTAAATCAACAAGTAAGATTACCGACATTATGAACAACACTAAAAACTCAGCCGCAAGGGTAATGAACCTTACCGCGAACTCTTTGGGTACCTACTACTTAGACTGTAAATAAAAAGTGTGGTTCTGTACAGTCACATAATTTATTACACGTGTTTATTTTAAGATTCAATCAAATGTTTAACTGAATTTTTGCTCTAATTTTTAAAGGTTTCCTGTAACAACATTTTAATCATTCATACAAATTTGATAACTAGGAAAAATCACTAAATTTAATTTAAATTGATATTCCGCAAGATGTTGGATCTAGGAGAAATAAATAATTTAATTGACTTATGTAACTGCAGATATTTTTTTGTGTGTTAAATAATGTAAATTTAATTTTTCTTTCAGTATGTGAATTTAATCTGGCCGGGAACGAATAGGTACTTAAATTTTAATACAAACTAACCAGATAAACACACGCGGTACGACTACTGATAAATTAAGAAAAAATATGAATAATGTACTAGGCTCATATGAACATTAGGGGACATTTCGAATTCCGTCCTGATTTTGTCGCAAGGAACTCTAATACGGCGGCGAATACAAAGGATTGATGTAGGTAAATAATAAATGGTGAAATATTTTTTAATATTCATCAAAGCGGGCCCCGCGCGCGCGCCGCGCCATTTGAATGTGTTCGTGTATAACTCATTGGTCTAGCGGTAGCGTGTTCAACTGCAGATAATAAAGTCCTGGGTTCAAATGCCGGGTCGGGCCAAAAAGTGATTATGGGGATAATGATGTCCTGGGTTCAATTCCCGGGTCGGGCGAAAAAGTGGTTATGGGATTTTTCCGTAAAAAGAAATTTCTCAGTATCAGCCCGAAGTCTGGGGGTTGACGATATTACACCCCCATGCCTCGGAGAGCACGTAAAGCCGTCGTTCCTGTGCCTGACTTCTTTCCTGTCGTATCGCTAGTCGTCCCATCGGATCATGAGAGTGATGGAATAGAAAGTGCAGGGGCACTTTCAATTCCACCTTTGAAATTTAGAGTGATACACTTTAAATTTCAAACGACGTATTTGTAACGACATATTAATCATTCATACAATACATACAAATAAAAAAATATGAATAATGTACTAGGCTCATATGAACAGTAGGGGACATGTCAAATTCCGTCCTGATTATATCCAAATTTACACTAATATGGCGGCAAAATCAAAGAGTTGATGTAGGTAAATAATAAACGGTTAAATATCTTTTAATATTCATGAAAGCGAGCCGCGCGATACCTAGATACCTACGTCGTCGATACCTAGGCGGCTCTTTTGAGTGGACTCAAAGACGCCGCCAAAGGGGCCACGTTCGAAGAAAGCCGCCAAATTCATCAAATATTGTGCATTTTATTATTTAATATTTAAAAATATTAAAATCATCAGTTGTTCGTAAACTGCTGTCTATTTAGGTCGTGTTTAGTTACTAAATCGTCTAAAATGTCGTTTAGTAATGAGTAAAGTGTTCCGCGAAATCCTTAACTATGTCGTTTAGTGATCGTAATAATTTTGAAAATTTCGTGCATTCATCTATGAAAGAATAGCCTCAGACGTGCACTTTGTGATGATGAGGATTCTTGGGTAACAGAATTTAAGGCTGTTTAATTACGAGGAACCTATGTCGTGAAGGGTACAGTGTCGCGATGGAGGCCACGCCTCTTTATAACTAAGAAACATTAAGAGACTCGTGTTAGTTGGCAAGTCTTAGAGTTAAGCTTTCGGTGTCGGTGCAGATTTTAGTGAACGTGAAATAATGAAATTCTTCCATCAGTACTGAAAACAACTTCAACTAGAAGTTAAACTATAAAAAGATTCTCGTAATGTGTTTGTGTATCACGTACTTATACGATGTAAAGTATCCAATAGCTATTCAGCAGTGCTATAAATAAAAACATTACTCGAAAATAAAACAAAATATGTGTAGTGAGTGCAATCGGAATCAAACTACCAGGCGTGCATAGAAACACAGAGGTATGTCAAACAATTTCTAGCGTAAATCAGAATCAGCTGTGCTGTGTTAGTACGGATGTTCGTTATATCGATAAAAATACTTGTCGATATATTGAATGGTATATTTTTTTACGATCAAGATTAAAATGATGGTATTTCGGTATGAGATTTTGTGTATAGGTAGGCTTAAGGAGACCGTATATGCCCCTTAAGTTATGTTCACTCTTTCTGTTACACGTTGTATAGTATATCAGTTATCTGGTTTCCATTGTACAAGCTCTGCTTAGTTTGGGATCAGATGGCCGTGTGTGAATAATGTCCCAAGATATTATTATTAGCTTCTATTAAGTATATTAATGGATCACCTTTACTATTCCAACAGAATATTAATAAACCAGTGTCAATTTATGAACGTAAATTAATATGACTAAGCTACCGATAAATAATGTACTTTAGAATATAACTCACGACTCAGCGACTAATGATGTAAGTGGGCGTATAGATTACTTTATTCATTTGAGAGACTCAACATCTGTCTGCAAATTTATTTAATAAAATAATCAAGCAGTATAATTATTTTTTAAGAAATAATAGGTTAGGACTGCATGGGACGCCGTGGTCTCCTTTTGTGAGGCAGTCATGCTCCAAAAGGAGACTGCTGAGCGGGAGCGGGAAAGAACTGATCCTGCTCGCAGACGGAGGAGGCGTCGGGACGGTGGCGGCCGCCGGTAACCCAACTCCCCCTCGGGGCTGGGGCGGCAGTCAGAGAAGTGTCCTCTACTGCCGCCACTTGCAAGCAGCCCCGGGAAGACAGCGAACTGTTTGTGGCGCAGTCGCTGTGCCGGACTGGCAAGAGTCGGCAATATGGGAGGGCAACCCAGAGCCCTCCCAGGGTACGTGTCCCAAACATCTGGGACATGGTGCCAAAGGGGGGTACGGAGCAGCATACCCGCGTTCCCGAGGCTCCCCCCAAAGAGAAGTACACGGCAGGTAGGTTTAGTCGGTGCGAGTCTGACATACCCACCCGTAGACACTTTTTGCGGGTGGCATGTGTAGGCGTTCCCCCTGCCTTACCAAAAAAAAAGGACTGCAGCCATATAACGCACGTGTACACAAATAAATATGTACATAATGTGTACTACACATTATGTACATACTTTATTTTTAATTAATTATATATTACTACAAACATGTTCTGACTATTTACAAGCGCTTTTTTAAAGTCTCCGTGAATAAAAACCTTTTTTATTTTATTTATTGGTGACATATATGAATATATTTGAGGTTTACTGCTAATATATTAGCTAGCCTTCTACAGTAACATATAATAACTCCAAGCCAAATATTGAACACGGCGGCGAGTCTCAATAGAGATTAGCCATCCGCGCGGGCCATATTATACTGCACAAGTGTGTGCGCAAACACAGGAGCACTTTCCATCCATCACTCTCATGGTGCGATGGGACATGGATGCCTAGCGGCATGACACTTCCCTTCCCGCTACGCTACGGCTCAGTGCGTCGGAGGTTCGCTGTGAAATAATATTATTTTTCTGCTATTTCTTGATTGTTTTGTGACCTGTGTTTTGTTTCTAGCTTTAGTGTTAGTGCTAAATACTACAATCTGTAAGTTTTTTAAGTGTTTTAATAAGTAATATCTGGATTTTTGTTCAAATTATCGTTCGGTGAGTAAGTTTAACTTTTTTCTTGTGAGGGTACCGCGTCTTAGTCACAGTTACTTGTTATCGTGCTAAATTAGTTATCGTGCTGTTTACATTAAAGCGCTTGCTTATTTCTTGTGAATAACATGTCAAAAATAAATGATGTCCCCCCCGATAGAGGGCGAAACGTATTTGGGAGAAGTAAACAGACTCCCAGAACGCCCACTTCAGGCTTCAACAAACGAGTGTTAGACGATGCGTCACCGACGTTTTGTACTCCCGATGGTCAACAGGAATCGGACATAAAACGTTTTCGCGGATCTCAATCCGATTATTCGTCTTCATTAAATATTAGCGATACAAACAGTGCGGAATATAATTATTGCGATCTTGTGACACAAGCTTCCGTTTATCTGTCAAAGGTTAACGAATTAGTCAGTGCTTCCAACTCGGGTATGAATATCGCGAATAAGCTATCGGTGATGGATTGTACGCAGCGCCTTACCAGTATTATTTCATTACTTGCGCTTGAATCTTCATGCAATGAAACTAAATTGGCGAACGCAGAACGTCAGTTAGATCTTTGCGTAAATAAAACCAATTCTGAGATTCCTACGTACGCGGAACAATTAAAACTGCGTTTACCGAAAAAAACCGCCACCCCCATAGTACAGACGCGAAAACCGGTTCCTTCAATTATTGCGTATCCCACCGCTGAGCGATCAGCGGAGTACGCGACTTCGTCGGCGACCAAGGAAGCGCTTATGAATGCGGACGACGGTTTTCAAATAGTAGGCGTTAAAAAAACTTCCAATTCTGGCGTTGTACTCCGAGTGGCAAATGAAACCCAACTCAATAAAATTCGATCTGTCGAGGCTATTCGTTCGGCGGGTTTAAAGCTTCAAACTCCATCCGGGCGACGACCGCGCATACTTATAAAAGATATACCGTCGTCAATGGACGACCAGGTCTTTTTAACGGCGTTATACAGGCAAAATATCAAAGATAGTGATCTTAAAGTCAGCGAAGACGATTTTACGTCTAAAACTAAAATTGTGCGCAAGCGTAACGTAGCTAATGGGCGCAAGTGGGTGGGAATTGAGCTCGAATCGGAGATTAGAAAACATTTAGTCAGCACTAAAGAAAAACTTTTCATCGACTGGGCTACATGCCGCTTTATTGATGATTTAGAGGTAGTTCGGTGTTTAAACTGCCAGCAATATGGGCATGTTTTCAAGTACTGTAGTAATAAATTACCTACCTGTGCCTTATGCGCAGAAGCACATCCCACAAAATCATGTAAGCACCACAATGACCCCGAATTTAAACCAGTTTGTGCATCGTGTAAAGCATATAAAAAACCTCACGACCACAAATGCGGCTCGGACAACTGCCCCACATTTAAGCATAAACTTGAGCAGTTAGTGCTAAATACCAAATATTAATATGGCTTACTTAAAAATAGGGCAGCTCACAACGATAGGGTTGCAACATCAGAGTTGGAAACTTTAGTCAATGAATACAACTTAGATATAGTGCTTGTACAAGAACAATATCAATATGCGCGTTTAAAAAATAAATTTGTGCAGTTAGACAACAAATCACGGGCTGCTATTTACGTAACGCGTACTAATTTTACGGTAAGCGCTATGCGAAACCTCATGACGTCACACTGTGCTGTCGCTGAAATATCATCCCCAGCCTGGAAAGTTTACGTAGTGAGCTGTTATTTTCAGTATTCAGATCCTGTCGGTCCCCATTTACATCACTTGCGCCATGTTTTGATGTCCCTCAAAGGACACAAAACTATTATTGGCGCAGATGTTAACGCATCCTCTACGTTATGGTATGGCAAACACCGTTCAAGCGATACAGAACGGCGGAACGCCGTCGAAGATTTCGTCGCTGAGATGAATCTATCAATACATAACACTCCTGATGCACCGCCTACTTATTGTAGCCCTACTGGCGAATCTTTTATTGACGTCACTTTTTCAAGCTCAGACGTCCGAATAGATGGATGGCGTGTTTTGCCTGACGCTTCATCCAGTGATCACCGCTTAATCGTGTACGAGTTTGTTCCTCGGTTGGCACAAAGACCTACGGCTATTTACGGTAACTATAGATATCGGCTCAAAGGGGCCGATTGGGATTTTTTCAGAGCTCTTTTTGCCGCGCATGCCAGGGATTTCACCCGGGATGAACTAACAACAGAGGAATGTGCTGTAATGATGTCGGACACTTTTACCTACTGTGCCGATATTGCCATAGGCCGCGTCCCTATCACTAATATTCGAAGATGCGATTGGTGGAATAACTACTTAATTAAAGTTCGATGTGAATTTCGGAGAGCACGTAAAAAATATAATAAACTAAAAAAACGTAAAATTGTAGGCGATGTTTTAAATAATGCATATATAAATCTCAAAATAGCTCGTTCACGTTACCGCTCGTCAATAGAGAAATCCAAAGGCAATCTTATTAGAAAAATAGTCGATAAATTAGATAAAGAAGGCCCGTGGTCGCCCCTATACCATGAGTTTAAAGCAAATAGGTCTATAGATTTAGCTTATATTCAAAACATAAAAATCAATAATACCTACACCAGTGGCATAGAGGAGACCACGGAATCCTTACTTAATTCGCTCATACCTGATGATAGTTCCTTGAACGATAATGATACCATAAGCAGATTAGACAGTGGGCAAACAATCCACCCGCTACGTATATGTCTAGTCTTCCTACAATTAATGAGTTTATGAATACTGTGAAATCGCTACCTGTTAACAAAGCTTCAGGTGAAGATAAAATATCCAACAAAATGATAATAGAAGCCACAAAACAATCCGGTAATTCAATACTAAAAGTTTTTAATCATTGCATATCTGAAGGGACTTTTCCGCGTTCTTGGCGCAGCGGTTTTATTCGTATTATACCAAAAAATGGCGATAAACTGCCTGAAGACCCTAAGTCATACCGACCAATAACGTTACTGCCTTCCTTAGGCAAGCTTCTAGAACGACTTATTGTACCGAGATTGCTGCCGGGAGGACCAAAATTTCACGGAAATCAATTTGGTTTTACTGCGGGTAAATCGACAGTGGACGCAGCTATCTCAGTGAGGAAAGCTGTAAACTCGTCCGAATGTAAATACGTTTTGGCCATATTCCTAGATATTTCAGGGGCGTTTGATAATACTTGGTGGCCAATTTTGTTACAAAAACTTAAGTTACGCGGTTGTTACAGTAATATATATTCGATAATCACATCTTATTTCGTACATGGCTCTGCAACTCTTAAGCTTGGTCACTTCAGAGTCACTAAATCGTTAACCATGGGTTGCCCCCAGGGCTCAATGCTCGCGCCGTATCTCTGGAACTTGGGTTTTGATGACTTCTTGACATTACCCTTGCCATCACGCTGCTCTCTAACGGCATATGCCGACGATGGCCTCTTACTTATACAGGGTAACTCCAGGAGAGAGTTGGAAAATCTGGCTCAAACTTGCTTAGGTATGATCAGTGAATGGGGTAAAAGAAATCGCCTTACATTTGCTCCTCATAAAACCTACCAACTCCTTCTTAAAGGTGAACTAAAATCCCCCCCGGGCGTAAAACTTAATAATGTTACTGTAAAACGCAAAATATCAACCTGTTATTTGGGTTTAGTTTTAGAAAAGAATTTCTCGTTTATAGAACATATTAAATCAGTTGGGGAAAAAGCTAAGCGAAACTTTTTTGCACTTACAAGGATATCGACGGCAACCTGGGGCCTCTCTTTTAATACTCTTAAAATCATTTACGGGGCAACCTATCTTGGGTGTATATGTTACGGCTCGCCTGTGTGGGCTGATAGGGCTACCATCGGAGCTGCTCGCCGTAAATTACTACAAAGCCAGAGGTTGGCGTTGATATTTCTGTGTAAAGCCTATAGAACAGTGAGCACAGAGGCCCTACCTGTCCTAGCGGGTGTACTACCGGTTGATCTTGAAGTTCAAAGACGAGCAGCAATGTATTATTCTACGCGCGATAATTTAGAAAATGATTTCTTATCATTACGCGACCGTGCGAAAATAACCAGGCCATTTATGCCAATAGCTGACTTAAATAACGAACTACTAAATGAATGGCAATGTAGATGGAATACGTCAACCAAGGGTCGCCATCTGCACCAGTTCTTTCCGGACGTACGCGAACGGTTAAATAAAACTTGGCTAATCATAGACCATTGTGTTGCACAATTTCTTACCAGACACGGCAATTTTAAAAGTAAATTGTATAGTTTCAAATTAGTATCTTCACCAATCTGTCTGTGCTCAACATCCAGTAACGAATATGAACAAACTGCTCGCCACATCCTGTGGGAGTGTGATCTCTGGCAAAATCAGCGTGATATTATGTTAAACAGCTTGCAACCAATATCTGGAGTAGTTTATTATACGGATCTTGTAGCAACAAGGAACAACTTCCGTGCGTTTAAGCGTTTTTGCCATACCTACTATTGGAATCAAATATAACAGCCCACTTAGGACCCTTAAATTGATCCTCGGTGCTTTTGCAGCTGGCTTCTCTAGTTGCAAATCTCTCATTTTATGAGGCTATAGCCTCTTTACATCATTCTGTCTCCCGCTTTGTTCTGGAGGGAAGTGGAACTATTCATTTTCTAACTCCTCCTTTTTTCTGTTTCTGATTAAATTCGTTGCGGGATCCAAGACAGTTAAAGCGATTCCCCGGGACATGCCTGAGCTTCACCGCTCAGTGTCATTTCATTGTGGGCCACTGTTGATCCTGGCTTACAGGAGTTGCAGTGGTGGGTAAGAGGGAGGGACTAGTCCCGATTATGAAAAAATAGCGGCATGACTGGAAAGAGGCCAGGTACAGGACCGACGGCTTTACGTGTTCTCCGAGGCGAGAACTCATAGACTGGGCTGATGCTGAGAAATTTTTCTTTTTACAGAAAAGTCCCAAAATCAATCGGTATTTGAACCCATGACCTCGTTTTCTGCCGGTGAACACGATACCGCTAGACTAATGACGCAGTTACATATAGAGCCTGGATAAGGCCACAACAGCAAGTTACTTGCAAAGTAAATATTTAACGGCTCTTTGTTTTGTCTAGGTGGAATAGTTATAGACTGAATTAATATTTCAAACTAAAATATATCTTCTGTTAGGAATCGCTGAGATATTTTCCAACGGTGGTATGAGAGGCTCATTATTAATAAGTGTAGGTAAGTACGACAATCACAAAAGTAGATAGAATAGGCAGTAGCTTAAAAGAGTCGTCTATTATTACAAAACGAAGTCTAAATGTTAAATATCGTGGTTATTAAAAAGTATTAAAAAAGATAAAATGCTGGGACATTATTCACATATGACAATCTGATCCCAAAATAATTAGAGCGTGTACTGTGGAAAGCAGATAACTGTAACATGCGTATACAGGTTTATTGTACATAATAAATAAAAAAAATAACTTCGTTCCATCCGGGTGTCCCTTGACACCTCTCAAGTTTTTTCTTCTTTCATATAGTTTAAACGACTTTTTTAATTTGATAGAGCCGTATTCTAGATTAAATACATAAATATCATGGGACATCTAACACATTGTCATGTGATCCAAAACTAGGCAGAGCCTGGACGAAATACGCAAGCTGTGGAACAACCTCCCAAACGACGTGTTACCAGACTCACTTACACTTATACTTTTTTTTTGTAAATACATACTTACAGAACAAACAGACAAATGTCCTGGTTGGGAATCAAATCCACGACCTGCGGCGTGAAATGGCAAGCATTACCAACCACGCCAACATGCCCGTAGTTAAGTAGTAAGTAAGTAGTAAATATTAGTGTTCATTTTATAAATAGTTTACTCCAAAAGATATCAATTATTATATTTCGTTAAACACTAATCGTTATTATTATATTAAGATAACGCTGTCCTAATGATTGTCACGAAGATAATTTATCGTGTATGTACATAAATTTTCACTTTATAACATAATAGCTGTGCCCGGCTGTTTTACCCGCATTAGACTTTATAAATTATAGCCTATGTGTTAATCCAGGGTGACCGCTAACTCCATACCAATATTTCATTGAAATCGCTCCAGCCGTTTGGACGTGAAGAAGTAACAAACATACACACTCACACAGTCACACACTCACAAACTTTTGCATTTATAATATTTGTAAGATAAGATATATGAAATCGATTTTGCCGAGTGCAACGAAGAATAAGAATGAACATCGCACCGGACGTTTCTAAATATGTATTTTTGTTAGTTATACAAGTTTTAAGTCTTTTAAAATGTTCGGACTGTCGCGCTAATATTTTTGTGATTCATATTTTTCAGAAAGCGTTATTCACTTCCGAGTAGGGAACAAGTCGATTACATTCTACTATTTCCAAGCTATACCGATGAGGCTTCTAACCCTGCTTATTGTGCACTGTATAATCTTAATGTAGCTGTCGACATTGTCGCCAGTAAATAGAATTTCTCCCGAAGTTCACGCATAAAAAACGCAATAACTGTCAGGGGTGCGATACGCCTGCCAACTGTGCCAACCTCCATAGATCTTTTAGACGATAACTTAAGCAATATTTATGCCTAACAGCCTTTGTATGTTTATCGCCTATTCACTCTACCAAATAAAAGCAGCCTAAAAGTGTTTTCACCGAAGCGTAGGTACCATATTGTGTTCTCTTATCATATAAAGTGTACGAGAGTTTGATTAGAAAAGTTGGATGTGATAATATCGGTTGGGTAAGTTAGGAAATTATTGTATTTTCCTTCGTAGAACTCGGAAACTAATGAGTGTTGGGTATCCAGTCTGCTTTTAGTGCGTATTTGTGTGGGTATTAGAAGTTTTGGGTGGGCAATATAATTAAGGCTTTTCGAAAAGAAATTCTTTGAGAGTTGCCAGTAAAGCGAAAGGTTTTTAAGAATTTATTGATATATGGAAATTATTATTCTTTGTGCATAGGCAACGAGTTAACTGAATAGATTGGCGTGATTGGTGTATAAAAAAGATAATAATTGCCTTACACGCCGCGGGTCGTGGGTTTGATTCCTATCTAGAATATATTTGTGTGCATGAACATTTTCCTGTGTCTGGGTGTAATGATCTAATAATAAAAATATATCTATCTAATATAAAAAATATATTATTAGATAATATATTAAAATATATTATTTAATAATATAAATATATAAAATTTGGTATATACAACGTGTAACAGAAAGTGTGAACGTAACTTAAGGGGGTTATAGGGTATCAGGACCGCTACCTATGGACGAAACTTCAAACAGAAATAATCATTTTTTATTCAATTAGTAATTTATTTTTCTATCGACAACCTAAATCAACAAGTAAGATTACCGACATTATGAACAACACTAAAAACTCAGCCGCAAGGGTAATGAACCTTACCGCGAACTCTTTGGGTACCTACTACTTAGACTGTAAATAAAAAGTGTGGTTCTGTACAGTCACATAATTTATTACACGTGTTTATTTTAAGATTCAATCAAATGTTTAACTGAATTTTTGCTCTAATTTTTAAAGGTTTCCTGTAACAACATTTTAATCATTCATACAAATTTGATAACTAGGAAAAATCACTAAATTTAATTTAAATTGATATTCCGCAAGATGTTGGATCTAGGAGAAATAAATAATTTAATTGACTTATGTAACTGCAGATATTTTTTTGTGTGTTAAATAATGTAAATTTAATTTTTCTTTCAGTATGTGAATTTAATCTGGCCGGGAACGAATAGGTACTTAAATTTTAATACAAACTAACCAGATAAACACACGCGGTACGACTACTGATAAATTAAGAAAAAATATGAATAATGTACTAGGCTCATATGAACATTAGGGGACATTTCGAATTCCGTCCTGATTTTGTCGCAAGGAACTCTAATACGGCGGCGAATACAAAGGATTGATGTAGGTAAATAATAAATGGTGAAATATTTTTTAATATTCATCAAAGCGGGCCCCGCGCGCGCGCCGCGCCATTTGAATGTGTTCGTGTATAACTCATTGGTCTAGCGGTAGCGTGTTCAACTGCAGATAATAAAGTCCTGGGTTCAAATGCCGGGTCGGGCCAAAAAGTGATTATGGGAATAATGATGTCCTGGGTTCAATTCCCGGGTCGGGCGAAAAAGTGATTATGGGATTTTTCCGTAAAAAGAAATTTCTCAGTATCAGCCCGAAGTCTGGGGGTTGACGATATTACACCCCCATGCCTCGGAGAGCACGTAAAGCCGTCGTTCCTGTGCCTGACTTCTTTCCTGTCGTATCGCTAGTCGTCCCATCGGATCATGAGAGTGATGGAATAGAAAGTGCAGGGGCACTTTCAATTCCACCTTTGAAATTTAGAGTGATACACTCTAAATTTCAAACGACGTATTTGTAACGACATATTAATCATTCATACAATACATACAAATAAAAAAATATGAATAATGTACTAGGCTCATATGAACAGTAGGGGACATGTCAAATTCCGTCCTGATTATATCCAAATTTACACTAATATGGCGGCAAAATCAAAGAGTTGATGTAGGTAAATAATAAACGGTTAAATATCTTTTAATATTCATGAAAGCGAGCCGCGCGATACCGTCGATACCTAGGCGGCTCTTTTGAGTGGACTCAAAGACGCCGCCAAAGGGGCCACGTTCGAAGAAAGCCGCCAAATTCATCAAATATTGTGCATTTTATTATTTAATATTTAAAAATATTAAAATCATCAGTTGTTCGTAAACTGCTGTCTATTTAGGTCGTGTTTAGTTACTAAATCGTCTAAAATGTCGTTTAGTAATGAGTAAAGTGTTCCGCGAAATCCTTAACTATGTCGTTTAGTGATCGTAATAATTTTGAAAATTTCGTGCATTCATCTATGAAAGAATAGCCTCAGACGTGCACTTTGTGATGATGAGGATTCTTGGGTCACAGAATTTAAGGCTGTTTAATTACGAGGAACCTATGTCGTGAAGGGTACAGTGTCGCGATGGAGGCCACGCCTCTTTATAACTAAGAAACATTAAGAGACTCGTGTTAGTTGGCAAGTCTTAGAGTTAAGCTTTCGGTGTCGGTGCAGATTTTAGTGAACGTGAAATAATGAAATTCTTCCATCAGTACTGAAAACAACTTCAACTAGAAGTTAAACTATAAAAAGATTCTCGTAATGTGTTTGTGTATCACGTACTTATACGATGTAAAGTATCCAATAGCTATTCAGCAGTGCTATAAATAAAAACATAACTCGAAAATAAAACAAAATATGTGTAGTGAGTGCAATCGGAATCAAACTACCAGGCGTGCATAGAAACACAGAGGTATGTCAAACAATTTCTAGCGTAAATCAGAATCAGCTGTGCTGTGTTAGTACGGATGTTCGTTATATCGATAAAAATACTTGTCTATATATTGAATGGTATATTTTTTTACGATCAAGATTAAAATGATGGTATTTCGGTATGAGATTTTGTGTATAGGTAGGCTTAAGGAGACCGTATATGCCCCTTAAGTTACGTTCACTCTTTCTGTTACACGTTGTATAGTATATCAGTTATCTGGTTTCCATTGTACAAGCTCTGCTTAGTTTGGGATCAGATGGCCGTGTGTGAATAATGTCCCAAGATATTATTATTAGCTTCTATTAAGTATATTAATGGATCACCTTTACTATTCCAACAGAATATTAATAAACCAGTGTCAATTTATGAACGTAAATTAATATGACTAAGCTACCGATAAATAATGTACTTTAGAATATAACTCACGACTCAGCGACTAATGATGTAAGTGGGCGTATAGATTACTTTATTCATTTGAGAGACTCAACATCTGTCTGCAAATTTATTTAATAAAATAATCAAGCAGTATAATTATTTTTTAAGAAATAATAGGTTAGGACTGCATGGGACGCCGTGGTCTCCTTTTGTGAGGCAGTCATGCTCCAAAAGGAGACTGCTGAGCGGGAGCGGGAAAGAACTGATCCTGCTCGCAGACGGAGGAGGCGTCGGGACGGTGGCGGCCGCCGGTAACCCAACTCCCCCTCGGGGCTGCGGCGGCAGTCAGAGAAGTGTCCTCTACTGCCGCCACTTGCAAGCAGCCCCGGGAAGACAGCGAACTGTTTGTGGCGCAGTCGCTGTGCCGGACTGGCAAGAGTCGGCAATATGGGAGGGCAACCCAGAGCCCTCCCAGGGTACGTGTCCCAAACATCTGGGACATGGTGCCAAAGGGGGGTACGGAGCAGCATACCCGCGTTCCCGAGGCTCCCCCCAAAGAGAAGTACACGGCAGGTAGGTTTAGTCGGTGCGAGTCCGACATACCCACCCGTAGACACTTTTTGCGGGTGGCATGTGTAGGCGTTCCCCCTGCCTTACCAAAAAAAAAGGACTGCAGCCATATAACGCACGTGTACACAAATAAAGTATGTACATAATGTGTACTACACATTATGTACATACTTTATTTTTAATTAATTATATATTACTACAAACATTTTCTGACTATTTACAAGCGCTTTTTTAAAGTCTCCGTGAATAAAAACCTTTTTTATTTTATTTTATTTATTGGTGACATATATGAATATATTTGAGGTTTACTGCTTATATATTAGCTAGCCTTCTACAGTAACATATAATAACTCCAAGCCAAATATTGAACACGGCGGCGAGTCTCAATAGAGATTAGCCATCCGCGCGGGCCATATTATACTGCACAAGTGTGTGCGCAAACACAGGAGCACTTTCCATCCATCACTCTCATGGTGCGATGGGACATGGATGCCTAGCGGCATGACACTTCCCTTCCCGCTACGCTACGGCTCAGTGCGTCGGAGGTTCGCTGTGAAATAATATTATTTTTCTGCTATTTCTTGATTGTTTTGTGACCTGTGTTTTGTTTCTAGCTTTAGTGTTAGTGCTAAATACTACAATCTGTAAGTTTTTTAAGTGTTTTAATAAGTAATATCTGGATTTTTGTTCAAATTATCGTTCGGTGAGTAAGTTTAACTTTTTTCTTGTGAGGGTACCGCGTCTTAGTCACAGTTACTTGTTATCGTGCTAAATTAGTTATCGTGCTGTTTACATTAAAGCGCTTGCTTATTTCTTGTGAATAACATGTCAAAAATAAATGATGTCCCCCCCGATAGAGGGCGAAACGTATTTGGGAGAAGTAAACAGACTCCCAGAACGCCCACTTCAGGCTTCAACAAACGAGTGTTAGACGATGCGTCACCGACGTTTTGTACTCCCGATGGTCAACAGGAATCGGACATAAAACGTTTTCGCGGATCTCAATCCGATTATTCGTCTTCATTAAATATTAGCGATACAAACAGTGCGGAATATAATTATTGCGATCTTGTGACACAAGCTTCCGTTTATCTGTCAAAGGTTAACGAATTAGTCAGTGCTTCCAACTCGGGTATGAATATCGCGAATAAGCTATCGGTGATGGATTGTACGCAGCGCCTTACCAGTATTATTTCATTACTTGCGCTTGAATCTTCATGCAATGAAACTAAATTGGCGAACGCAGAACGTCAGTTAGATCTTTGCGTAAATAAAACCAATTCTGAGATTCCTACGTACGCGGAACAATTAAAACTGCGTTTACCGAAAAAAACCGCCACCCCCATAGTACAGACGCGAAAACCGGTTCCTTCAATTATTGCGTATCCCACCGCTGAGCGATCAGCGGAGTACGCGACTTCGTCGGCGACCAAGAAAGCGCTTATGAATGCGGACGACGGTTTTCAAATAGTAGGCGTTAAAAAAACTTCCAATTCTGGCGTTGTACTCCGAGTGGCAAATGAAACCCAACTCAATAAAATTCGATCTGTCGAGGCTATTCGTTCGGCGGGTTTAAAGCTTCAAACTCCATCCGGGCGACGACCGCGCATACTTATAAAAGATATACCGTCGTCAATGGACGACCAGGTCTTTTTAACGGCGTTATACAGGCAAAATATCAAAGATAGTGATCTTAAAGTCAGCGAAGACGATTTTACGTCTAAAACTAAAATTGTGCGCAAGCGTAACGTAGCTAATGGGCGCAAGTGGGTGGGAATTGAGCTCGAATCGGAGATTAGAAAACATTTAGTCAGCACTAAAGAAAAACTTTTCATCGACTGGGCTACATGCCGCTTTATTGATGATTTAGAGGTAGTTCGGTGTTTAAACTGCCAGCAATATGGGCATGTTTTCAAGTACTGTAGTAATAAATTACCTACCTGTGCCTTATGCGCAGAAGCACATCCCACAAAATCATGTAAGCACCACAATGACCCCGAATTACTGTTTTAAATGTTTTTTGTTCTGTTGAGTTGGAAGATAATATTATAGATACTCAACAGTTTTGAAAACAATATTAATATCTTACAGCGCTCTTAGCTGTAATGTTATCATAACTGTCTCCTACATTCATATAAGTATATCAAAATATGCAGCAGAATATAAACCAGGCCCATGTAATAGGCGTACCCATTAATGAGCAGAAAGTTCTTTATAAACTGTATTCACACCTTTTAATCGAGACAACATATAAGCTTCCATATTCCATAACAAATGCCAACGAAACATAATATGTAAAGTGCCATTACAAAACACACTGAGGCTATAGCACCGCAGCTGTAATAAAAAGAATAAGATTGTAGATTAACAGCTCGCTTCCAGTTTTACAGCATGTATTAAAGGTATTATAAGGATTCTTTCTTTTTATGCAAAACGAGTTTGTGCTCGACCATGATCTCACCTGATGGTCAGTGAAGATGTGGTTGGAGGTGGACTGCGCGTACCCATAAGATGCCTGTTCACTCTAACCTTGAATAAACCCATGTTATATGAGTCTGGTAACACGCCGTTTGGGAGGTTGTTCCACAGCTTAGCTTAGTTAGTTGAGCCATTATGGAAATGTCATATTTATGTTTTGGAACTTTGCTTTTGACTTTAAACTATCATATAATAATAGTATTAAATCCTAAAGTTTATACTTAATATGTTTAATAAATTATTACTAAATTTTAATTACGAAGTGAATACATTATTTTTAATACTTTGTAACTGACACAAAAAATATTGTAGTACAGACGCCAGCACATCAAGCTACCCCAATCTGTCAAATTTCCCCAATTGAATGTGAACCTTATGCTTTTGTGATAAAGTTGAAAAACTATAAAAGAATTTTGACAGATTAGTAAAGCTTGATGTGCTGGCGTCTGTACCTACTTGAAATTGAAGCAATTTTTATTTTATTTTATAAAAATGTTTACGAGAAATTAGTCCATGATAACAAAATAATTATGATAGTTTTGGTTTTTTCCAGGCTCTAATATTTTTAGAGGATTGGAAAGGATTGGATATTTTAATTTTACTCAGAAAGTTAAAACAGCAAACGGTGCATTTCCGTTTGCTGTTTTAACTTTCTGAGACAAATTAACCTGAAATTTAAACTAATCCCTAGTTTAGATTTCCGTTTTTGACTTAACTTGCTAATTAAATCTGTACCCACATTGGGTACAAACATTACTTCACTGACGATATAAATAAATTACAAAATGTTGTATGCAGTCATTCTGGTAATTTTTGTATTTACGGTTTTGTTTAAAATATGTCGTGGTAACAAATTTGGGCAAGTCTAAGAAATAAAAGTACTGATTCTACCTTGTAAGAAACTATGATTAGATAAATATCTACGTATCTAAAAGATGGTAATATTCAGTGATATCTTTAATATTTACTTTAAAGCCGTTCATTTTATAATTTTTTTTAAATATATTTTAGTAACACGATAATTTAAGTCAAAGTAGAAGAGTAGTACTTTTTTTTAATTGTTTGTTTTGCTATTTGACCCCCGACATTCGTCGGAGATATTACACAGCTAAACATATTTGGACACAGGTTTTTTTTGAATAGTAGTACTTAAGTCAGAAGGACACTTCTCGCTACAACTATTAATATGACAAACCATACCGATTACGCAGCTGCAATAAAAGAAAAGTTATGTAAAGTAACTGCTCATATATGCTCCATAGCGAGACAAGGATTTTCAAAATGTCCATTTTCGATCGATTCGGCATTTTAATGACTTCTAAGGATTCTTTTATGTTGATGCCCGTTTACGTTATTGGTTTTCCTGGCTGCTATGTTGGTATCACAGATTAGTACTATCAAATAGAACACCAAACAAGACAAAGTGAAATACCGGAAGAAAAAATAAAGCAATATAATTATGATGGGTCCGGCTGATTGTCTGTCATGACGGCCACTTCAACTTCTTGTCGGTACGGCGTTGGTACGCCCGACGATGGCTATAGCTATTACCAATTTCTTTAGTAAACTGTCGTGCGCACTAAGCGCATGTGAGTTTCCCATGAATGTTTTGAATGGTCGCGGGTTGTCGGGCGTACAAGCGTACGTACGTAAAAGCTGAACTCCATACAAAACCCAATGAACTGATCATTGGGTTTTGTATGAAGTTCAGCTTTTGGCTGCTCCTCATCAACGCGTAATGGTCTCTTGACAAGCCCGTGCCATTCCAGTCATGTTGTTCCCAATCCTTCCCACTGAAAGGGCTCGAAGCAATATACATATACAGAGGTATGACTGTCGGCGGCATCATCCATATCGATCCTTTATGATACCAATGAAATCCCATTTTATAGCATGTTACTAAATAGGATCATTATATGATGATTTTTATCGCAAAGCAATCAAGGAGACTGATCCTATAATATAAAGCTCAAAATTATCCCACTACACAAACATACAATACAGTAAGTACTAAGTGCAGAAGGTTCACTTTGCTAAGGCGCTTAGAGCCAATCGGTTATGCGGTTGAAGCGAAGTAGCTAATTCAATGCCCAGTAGATAGATCACCGCAAGAGCCATTTAATTTTTGAATGCCTCCGGGCTTCGGAATAAAGATGTCGGTTCCAGTTGTAAGCATTAAACAGCAGTCATTAAGGCATATCAGAGACACTATCTGGCTAAAAAACTCTCTAACTAAGGTAACTAACTACTGAAATCTAACTAAATTTGATATGACATTTGTTTATATAGGTAAGTCTACACAACAAAGGCGAGAGCTGTCTATAATTTGCTATAACTTAAGCATTTGCTTACGTACTTGCTCATGTGCGTTGTATTTATATAAGCACGAATACATCGGAAAGCTACGCACTAGATCTTTTATTCACACCAATGTAAGATCACTCTGACTCTCTGTAGCCTTATAGAATTAAAGTGATCGGGTTAAAGTGATCCCCAAGGTGAGCCGCAAGTGAAGTTTAGGGCGTCCTCTACACTTTTTGTGTGGCCTGGTCTAGTTAGGGAAATAATAAGAATGGGAAATCACGTACAGTAAAATTTTAAGGGTGCATATTGGCAGATGAGCTTTTACTAGAACGTAATTTTGCACGTTAAGTTAAAGAATACTTAAATAAGTGAGAATTTATAATATTGATTTGCAGGAATATAATAATAATAAATAATTTTATATTTATTATTTGCATCCAATAAATTATTTATTAATTTATTGGGCGCAGATAAAACAAAACGCAGATGAGATAATGCGACATATGTCAGTTTAAATTACTCCAAGTAATTTAAACAATGCCGTGATTTATCATTTCTGCGAGATCTCTTAAACCAGTTACGTTCTATCATTTTTGTTTTTATAAATTTAGTGTTGTTAAAATCCCGTCACATAATTTTTATCAAAATAGACAGATTGAATGGCCACAAGCATAAATATTTGAAAAGAATAAACACGTTTCGATATCGAATATCTTTTATCTGGATCGATTATTCTCACTATCGATTTGAAAACACCCGACCCTAAACCAAGACTGTCAAAATAATTTGACTGTAAATACATATATGTTAAATAACATTGTATAACATTGGGGCGTCCTGATCCTGAATTACACACACCACAGAGATACAGAGTTATTTAGCTGAGCTTTAGCTTGTACAGGCGCCAGCACATCAAGCTATCCCAATCTGCCAAATTTCTCAAATTGAAAGTGAACCTTATGCTTATGTGGTAAATATGAAAATCAATAAAATAAATTTGACCGATTAGGGTAGCTTGATGTGCATGCGTCTGTACAATAAAAATAAATGTCTACGTGCTACATGATCTTTTTATACTACTTACAAGATGAAATCGGGGTAAAAGTAAATACATTATATAATATATAATAATACACACACATGGCATAACACAAATATCGTATTATCTTAGTTACAATCTGTATATTAAGCAAATTCAGTATGTTGGTGCAGAACAAACATTAAACTTCTGAATGAATAAGATCAGTACAGACAGTCACAGATAAAATTAAATACAGACTCAGATAAAAGTATCAAAGTATGTAAAAGCATTGCACTGTTTAGTTTTACATCCTGCTATTCATAATTTGACAATCATTGTATTTACTGAATCACTTACATAGGAATCTAGAGTGACATAACAAAAAGCTGTAGGCATTTAAAATATCTTTTGCTAAACACAGTTCCACGTTTTTTATACCATTGATTGTTGTTATCGCTGTTTAGTATTTATGGTTCAAATTAGTTGTTTAAAAGCGTGATTAGATCACCTCAAACAAGATTATTTTAGAAATAGGTAATAAATACGTTGGATGATAAAATCGTACGTCGCGATATATCTGACGTGCACAAACATATAAATAAAACTCGTAAATAGTTTTATTTATATGTTTGTGCACACCTTTTCAATGTTTTTACAATTAGGTGGATACAAAAACACGACATATATTTTGAATAGTATTAATTACACTTATAAATGACTAATTTGGAACATTGAATATAATTATCTAAGGCTATGTAGACTAGGGCTCGCATTCATAAATCAAACTTAACTCGGAGGCGTGCACAGACTTAGGAGCTGATTTGAAAGTGATTGGTTTATTATCTCTTCAAGTGTTACAGTTTGATCCAGACTTCATTTTGATTTACATTAACATGCCTAAGATCAGCAAAGTCCAACAACCCTAGATTTATTTGTTAGCTGGTGTGAGCCTCCGCTCGCTTCTATTGTTCGGTGAAGCAGGGAAAGCCTTGAACCTAACTGTTATACTCGTGATCATATTATAAAAACTCGTGCTAATATTATAAATGTGAAAGTTTGTGAGTATGAAGATGAATGCATGGATTTTGAATCTCAAAAATGGGAAATCATAAATTTTATCATGCGTGATAAGTCTCAAACCAGCAACATCTACCATTCCGGGGTAGGCGTTCTGCGTTAAGCTTCGAAACAAACACACTGGCCGAACGCAAAAAAATGAAATGTAATAGTATGGATGTTTGATTCTCTTTCACGCAAGAACTACGGAACGGATTTTAATGAAATTTTGTAGTAAGTAATATAGCTTATATATCGGAATAACACATAGGCCTATAATAATTTATAAAGATTTATGCGGGTGAAACAGTGGGGCACAACTTTTAAACAATAAAATAATCTTTTGATCTCGCCATCAAAACTAGGATTGCGGGAGTTTCGGACGGGATCTCTCCCCACCAGCAATCGTAGGCGTGATGCTGGCGGGTGACTTGAAGACGGGTCTCCTTTTGTGACGCAGTCATGCTCTAGAAGGATGCCGCCGAGCGGGATCGGGAATGAGCCGATTCCACTCGCAGACGGAAGCGGCGCGCGGCGTCGCGGCAACGGGGCGGCGACGGTGGCCTTGGGGAGCCTTTCTCCTTGGGGTTGCGGTGGCAGTATGAGAAGTGTCCTCTACTGTCGTCATGGTAAGACAGCGATCTGTATGTGGCGTAGTCGCTGTACTGGACTGGTAGAAGTCGGCGATAGGAAAGGGCAATCCAGAGCCCAGGGTACGACTCCCGACCATATTGAACATGGCGCAAAAGCTGGGCACCGGAGCAGCAGACCTGCGTTTCTCGGGCTCCTCAAATCTGGCCACGGCAGGTAGTTGGTGCGAGTCCGAGATACCCACCCGCAGACGCTTTTTGGGGGTGGCATGCGTAGGCATTCCTAATGCCTTATCATAAGTAAAGCAAATAAAGGACTGTGGTATTTGATAATAAATTAAACATACAGTAAGGAGGTGTTAGGTTTGTTTCCGTCTTCCTATTTTATTCAAATATACCGTTTAGTTTTTTATAGCTTTATGTGTAAATTTATTTTGGATAGGTCCACTTTATCTATAACGTCGTATTATATAATCCAATAACTATAAACAGGCACATGGACTTTTAACTTTTGATGCATTCTTTATTTAAATAAAACTTCGCTCTTAAGCTCACCTATACATATGTACACACATCAACAAAGTCTAGGGATACGTTATTTTGAAATCAAACATGGCTTTATTGTTTAAAACCTATTTAGTTTCCTTAAAAAGTTTATTTACAGATTTAAACCTTGTCTATTCTTTATTCAAAATTTAAAAATTAAAATGAGAAACAAATGAAAACACGCAAAGCACAGCGCAATCTTGAGTTGTATCTAATTTCAAGAAGTTGCATTAAAATTTTTTTTGCGTGTTAATTGAAGAAAACCTGATAAATTGTTTTATTTTCTTTTCTCAATTGGTTGTGTAAGCTTTTTAGCGTCATGCCACGCCATCATTTGAGTCGAGATGAAATGTTACGGGCAGTTGGCATGTTACAAAACGGTGCTATTCAACGCGTCGTTGCTGAGTCTCTGGGCACAAGCCAAAATGTGGTATCCAGGCTGTGGTCACGTTATCGCGCTACTGGAGATGTGGCAGAACGGCACACAGGTAGATATCGTGTTACCACTCAGAGACAGGATCGATTTCTCCAAATGACCGCCAGAAGACTACCCAATATCACAGCGATGCAACTAGTGCAAAGGCTCCAGGAGGGTCAGCAGCTGCTGGTGAGCGACCAAACCGTGCGAAGGAGGCTGCATGAAGTTGGTCTTCATGCTCGCAGACCGCTACGAGTCCCAGCGCTGCGACGTGGCAATCGCGGTAGGCGACTTTTATGGGCTCAAGAACATTTGACATGGAGTGATCAACAATGGTCATTGGTGCTGTTCACTGATGAGTCCCGCTATGGATTTCATCCAGATTCGAGACGAACACGCGTTTGGAGAACTCCAGGCAGGGTCAGCCGTCTCCGACATCCACAGGAGGTCCACTCTTACCAAGGCGGGACAATTATGGTGTGGGCAGGAATACGAATCGGCGGACGAACCCAACTCATTTGGATTCAGGGCAGCATGACTGCCCATAGATACCGTGAGGAGGTAGTAGAACGTGTCATTGTCCCGCTCAGGGCCCTAACGGGGCAAGAATTTCAGCTCATGCATGACAATGCACCTTCCCATACAGCGCGGCTGGTGAGGGCCGCCCTTCGAGAACACGATGTTCAGGTATTAGATTGGCCTCCACAGTCGCCAGACTTAAACCCAATTGAACACGCCTGGGACATGTTACAGCGAAGAGCATTGAGGGATTTTCCGCCCAACTTGACAACAGAAGAACAACTTTTCGAACATTTAAAAAGAACTTGGGACTGCATACCCCAGCAAGACATTGACACCTTAATTTTAAGTATGGAAAATCGTTGCCGCTGTGTGATTAATGTTAGAGGAGGAAATACCGATTACTGATTATCAGATTTGGTAAGATTTTTATTCATTTAATTCGATTGAATAATTTTATAAGAATAAAATGTTTTTGTTCACTCAGTAATTTTCTATGGCTTAATTAATTTAAGACTTTTATTAATTAGAAAAACAAAATCGCATCGTGTTGTTAATGTTTAAATATCGGCCATGAAATTATCTTTAATTCTTCCATTTACAGTCATAACAAAATGTTTATAGTTTTCTAGATAATCAATGAAATGTTCAATATCCCTAGATTGTGTTGATGTGTGTATATAAATGAAAAAATGAGATGCTCAATTATCTAGATACTTGTAAAAACGTTAAGAAAATGAACTAATTTCCACTAGCAACCAATTTGATTGTATATGTTTCGCAATAGATATCTTAAATACTTACAATTAGTTAAATATCAATCCAACGGCGTATAATATTCCTAGAACAATTCCACGAACACATAGTATTAGGCAGATTAATTGACAACAAATCCCAACAACCAAGCAACTGCAACGACATAAATTTAACTTTTTAGAAACATTGTGATTGTTTTGCTTTTATTTGAAGTTAATAGATTGCTCACCCGACTCCATGAGCAATCAAATCATTGTAAATCAGCTCACTGAGAGTGTGGTTGTGCTTTAAGGAAGTTTCTTAAGGGCGGCGGTTAGGGCGAGCTTAACACTTTGGTACCAATGTATGAGACATTGTTGGAAATATTTACCTCAATAATAATAGAAAAAAACCCATATTCAAATTGATTTAATAGGTGCTCTTTAATAGATGAGCTATTCACAGAAAGTAATTTTGCACGATTTGAACGAAACATAAAACTATTCCAATCTACGTTAATGCGACATATTTAAGTTTAAATGTCTACACGTAATTTAAACTATGGCGTGATTCTTTATTACTGCCAGAACTCGTAAAACCTAAGCCTGAGCCTATAACAGTTACGTTCTATTCAGGTTTTTTTTTCGTGTTGTTAGTTTTTAATTCAAACGGAGGCAAGGGTCACATCACATAATTCTAACAAAAAAAAATTTTTTTTTTAAATTGAATCGATTATACTCGCTATCGATTTAAAGACATCCCAACAATAAACAGACGACAACCAAAGACTGTTAAAATAATTAACTGTAAATACATACATGTTAAACAACATTGTTTAATATTATGGGGGCCCGATCCGTATAATTCTAGTAGGCCACGGATAGAATGACAAGAAGCTTGTACAATAAAAAAAACTTGTGTGTACTTATGTACACGCGTTAGAAGTTAATATACAACTTGAACATAGTTATCAATTTTCATACCACCTAGAACTAACGTCATGCTGTTAAATTTTTTGGTGTCGGTGTGCGCGCGCATCGTAAAAATTCACTCTCATCATTTTTCTCCATCGCGCCAAAAGAAGTATAACTTCAAAAATATCTACGTGTTACATGATATTTTTATACTATTTACAAGATTAAAATAGGAGTAAAATATAAATCTATTAATAGATATAAAAATGAATGTTTGTCTGTATGTCTTTATGGAATCGTAAACTATGCCTTTCATCATGACGATGTGATCAGCAAAGAGTTGTGCATGAGCCAACGAAGGTTTCTGAGTTGGTACGACTAATCTTCGACAGATGGCGCAACGCGCGCAGGGCACAGCTAGTACATTATATAATAATACTGTAGTTATATTATAATTAAAAAACTGATATGAGGAGCTAATAAACCGAAAAATTATAACAGGTAACTCACTATTGTGTTAACTAGTTATTTACAATCTGTATATTCAGCACATCCAATCCAGTTTGTTTGTGTGGGGAACAAACATTCATGCTTCTGCATTTATGACATTAGCATAATCACAGATTATAAATCGAATTGTTTAATGGCACACAGGCTATAAAATAGGTAGTTTTGACGCAATTTAGTATTCATTTTAAGTAAAAGCTTTAGCTATTTAGTTTAAGTAAAGGGTAATGGGCTTTTTAGGGTTCCGTAGACAAATGGCAAAAAACGGAACCTTTATAGATTCGTCTTGTCTGTCTGTCTGTCTGTCCGTCCGTATGTCACAGCCACTTTTTTCTGAAACTATAAGAGCTGTACTGTTGAAACTTGGAAAGTAGATGTATTGGGTGAACTGCAATAAGATTTCCACACAAAAATAGAAAAAGAAAACTATTTTGGGGGTTCCCCATACATAAAACTGAAACTCAATTTTTTTTTCATCGTACTCATACACTTGGGGTATCTATGGATATGTCTTCAGAAATGATATTGAGGATTCTAATATAATTTTTTTCTTAACTGAATAGTTTGCGCGAGAGACACTCTCAAAGTGGTAAAATGAGTGCCCCCCATTCTAAAATAAGAGAATGATAAAACTAAAAAAAATATATGATGTACATTACCATAACAAGGAAAATTGGTTTGAACGAGATCTAGTAAGTAGTTTTTTTAATACCTTTGATTTAATGAACAGAAATACTACTACTCGCAGTTGGCCGGTTTTTTAGTTTACGTCCTGCTATACATAATTTAATTATATAAATCTTTGTAATAACTGAAACACAGTATTTAAAATATCTTTTGCTAAACATTGGCTGTGTGGTGACGGCCTAAGAATATCGCCACCCCCTCTCATCCCGTGGGGGGACGTAAAAGTCATCCCGAGGGAACTATATACACCAGAGAACGGGCAGCAGGGTTCTCCTGAGTACCATGTCCATCTTACTGCGATCGCCAACCCGTCTGCCAAGCGTGGCGATTATGGCAAATCCCCTCAAATGAAGGACACAACCAAACCGCGGCCCCCAGTTCCCGGCAGCCCTGCTATTCCCAGCCGTGGTTACGGTAGGGCAGGGGGTGCTAAGAATCCCCGGCAGATTCCACGTTACCCAAAACGATGACCTCTGGCCCTGGCAACGTTTAACACACGTACACTGCGGTCTGACGAGAAGATAACCGAACTGGAGGAAGAACTGAGCAGGTTACATTGGGATATTGTAGGATTATCTGAAGTCCGAAGAGAGGGGGAGGACTCGATAATACTGAAATTATCGGGATTATCTGCTCTATTACCGGGAGGGTGACCAACTATCCCAATGTGGTGTCGGGTTCATAGTCCACAAGTCCCTCGTGAACAACCTAGTGAAAATCGAGAGTGTGTCGACGAGGGTTGCTTACCTTATACTCAGAATCACCCGGCGGTATTCGCTGAAGGTTATACAGGTATACGCACCCACTTCGACATACTCCGATGATGGAGTCGTGGTCATGAATTAGGACATTTCCAGAGCCATATACATACCTCGAACTCTTATTTCATTGTGGTCATGGGGGACTTCAACGCAAAGCTGGGCAAACGAATCGGTGATGAGCTGAAAGTGGGGCAATTTGGAACCGAGGATCGGAACCCCCGAGGCCAGATGTTGGTGGACTTCATGGAGAAGGAGGGTCTCTTTATGATGAATTCCTTTTTCAGGAAGCCGGCACATCGTAATTGGACCTGGGTGAGCCCCGATGGGAAAACTAGAAACGAGATAGATTTCATCCTGTCGACGAGCAGACAAGTATTCAATGATGTCTCTGTGATCAATGCGGTTAAGAGTTCTCGAGTGGCGACCACGAACCGGAAGACGCAGCGTGGGCAGGCCTCCTACACGGTGGACCGACGGACCGGCTATTGTGGAGATCCTTGGGGGAGGCCGTTGTCCAGCAGTGGACGTTTTTCGGCTGATATGATGATGATGATAAAACATTGTTTTGAGTTTTCTTAACACCGTTCGTTGTTCTTAAAACTGTTTTGTTTTTCATCCAAATTAGTTGTTCAGAAGCGTGATTAGATCCCGTCGAACACTATAAATTTAGAAATATGTATAGATTTTATGATAAAATCGTATCTCTATAATTCCGACTTGAGTTTTATTTACAACTAAATACCTAATGTTTATAACATAGGAAACCATAAATTGAATCTTCAAGTGAGTATCGAATCAGCACACTGTACCAATCATTGTAGGCGCTCTGCCGTTAACGTACGGACGACACGTACCGGCAGATCGAATTTATGATTCCCTTTCAAACACCCTTCCGGACGATGTATGTAGATGCAACGTTATCGATTTGTTTCTAACAACCTGATCGACTGATATGTTCACAGTGGTATCTGAGAGATCATATACTACAAGGCGCAAAGCCTTGGATACTAAATTGGATAGTAGACTGCAAATTGATGCATGCATGCAAAGACTGCAATTTGATGCATGCATAAAATTAAATAATATCATATATATAAGTAATTTTTTTTTTTTATGTCTATTTTTTAAGACCTAATACCTATATGATTTATAACTGCATCTATCGAGTACACTGAAGCTATCTGTAATGTCCTCTTGGTACCAGACTGAAAAGACGGATATACCAGCCAAGTTCAGCCTGATAACGTAGAAATATAAAAACAGTGGGGATACAGTGCTAGTCCGCTTGCTTGGGCTAGCTATACAAAGTGAGGCGGGTCTGTCGACATTGAAACAAATTATTTTTACGCTTACGCTCTACGTTTTTGCGCGAAGATGTGTGTTGGACGTCCGGTTGTGGTTGAAGTAGAGCATTTCATCAATACGAATGCGTCATGGAGGTGTTACGGTGTTTCGGATTGTGTGGCAGGTCAAGAGCTTCTATTAACCATGATTTCTTCAACCCTTGATGTCGGCATCCGAATCGTTTAAGACGTTCCTGGATGCACGCGAAAGCGAACGATTGGGATGTTTTTGATTTTTCAGTTTTAGTTCAGTTGTTGAATTCCATAAATATTAATTTTAAAATTTGACATGTTTATAATCTTTTTAAAAACAAGTGTTTTTATTTATTTCTCGTTTAAT
This sequence comes from Pseudoips prasinana, assembly GCA_951640165.1. NCBI lineage: Eukaryota > Metazoa > Arthropoda > Insecta > Lepidoptera > Nolidae > Pseudoips > Pseudoips prasinana. The sequence continues at coordinate 21,604,072 of OX621245.1, forward strand.
ATGTTCTTTTATTATTTTGTATTGTCATTTTGTGTTTGACATTTTATTTATTTTAAGTATATAATTAGCTGTCTTTGTATAAAATTTTTCCTCGAGCTATGTTTGTCCAATGTAGTTGGATAAGTTTATCATGTACCAACAACCACGTACCTATATTTTAGCAAACAACTGTTTCATTCATGCACGATGCCACTGAATAATAAGCTTTCTGTGATATTCCCATCTCTATAGCAGCAGTAGCAGTCTTGTTTTTATATTACTTTTGATGTATGAATAATATTTAAATGATTTATGTTGCACGGGGATTGTAATTCTATATATTCGTAAAAATCTTTAGAAAACTAATTAATTTCGTAATACGTTTAGCAATAGATATCTTAAATACTTACAATTAGTTAACTATCAATCCAACGGCGTAAAATATTCCTAGAATAATCCCACCGATACAGATTGCGCACAGTACTAGGAAGATTAATTGACAACAAAGTCCAACCAAGCAACTGTAACGACATAAATTATTATTTTTTGTTTCTACATTGTATTTATTATCCTTCCTTTGGAAGTTAACATATTTCATCAGACTAGATGACCAATCAAAACATAATAAAAAGCCCGTTCGAGTCTGGCTGCGCTCAATAAGGATTTCGTTCTTAGAACGAGCCTAACTTTGCACATGTTTGAGACGTTTGTACAGAGAAACATTTGTAGACATACAAATGTTTCTCTAAATAAAAAATAAAAAAATCAATTAACATTCTAGAGAAATAAACTGATATTCCGATTCAATAACGTATTTTGTTTATATAGACGTCTCGAAACGGGTGTTCTTCGAAAATGAAAAATCATAAAGTTCAACAGAAAACATGAAAAACAACTTGATTATAGGCACTTATGCGTATCCCGCTTTATAGAAGGCAAAAATAAGAAAGCCTGAAGTATGAAAACGTTAGATAATAATGAATTAATGTCATTGCTGCTAACTGCGCATGCATACAGAGTCATAGCTAAATAATATGTATTCATTGAAATTGGTTCTTAAAAAGGGAATTTTCGCAAAACAATTTTCGGATTTTTACGTATTGGAAAAGTTTTGATCGACAGAGGAACAGGCTATAAGGTTGAACTTGACTGCTAAAAATCTGTACGTGCTACAAGATGTTTAAAACATCAATTACTTAATTTAAAAAGACCTTTTAATGCCACTCTCAATATTTTTCTACATTATCATAATCTAATATTACGAGTATATTTGAAAAACCAATTTCAATAAATGTCTACTAATTATAGTTATACAAGAGTTTTAGGTTATTAGTGTCCATCTCTATAAATTGTTTCTGCATTATAATTGAAACAACGTCGACCGCAGTTTCGGTCGCCCAAAACATCTATAAAAATGTTGATATTTCTAGCCCTGGGAGCTGTAATCTAATTACGTAAAACTCTGTACAATGATGAGGCTCAGTTTATTGGCGGACCTGGCTACAACGTTTTAACCGAAATAATAAAGAAAATTATGACCAACGTAAAACTGAGAATAGAATCCTCCGTCAGTTCACATTGTATTGTTTACATACTATTTATTTACAGACTCGTTGTGAACTTGTTCTAGTTGTTATTAACTACGTCGTTATATACAACGTATAATATGAACAGCGTGTTATATTTAAACTGCTCAATTCACCCATGATCTTGAGCAACTTATTCACTAGCAGTTTGAAAGAAAATGATTTCTCATGCAAACATATTGATCAGCTGATGTATTTCTCTTTTTACTTCTGCACTAGGGAATCTAATCCCTGTGTCGGGGGGGTACTTTCACAAACATATAAAAAACGGACACAAATTACATCCAGACTCAGAACAACTATTTATGGGTCACGCAAATAGTTGTCCGGCGCAGGACTCGAACCCGCGACACGAAGTGGCGAGGCGACTATTTTAGCCGCTGCGCCACACGTGCAGTCAATTATGTTTTGTCAATCGTTGCATTTTGTATGATGAACTAAACTTTTTTTGTTAATTAATTTGTCAAATCAGGTTGTTATCTGATCGAATAGCCGCCTTAACATTTCATTTAAGCATTACGCATCCATTTACGATTAGGTACAACTGGAATGACAAATACAATGCATGTAATACGTATCCTAATCTCTAAAATATTTGCTCTTTCATCAGGAAGTTGCTTTTTATTTTTTTATCGGCTAATTACGAATTTGAACTAGAAACTGTCCTTATCAGTTTCCACTCGTATGGACTATTTAAATATTATTAAAATTAACCACTTGGGTTTCTAGCTACAAATTGAAACAGAGATCAATAAATGGAATATTGATAGTACGTAGAGGCCTTACTGTTATAGCGTATATATACGGTGTTACGTAAATATTGGAAGTAACGTAAAGAGCGGTATCTAGATAATTTTCTGAATTATAAATAATTTCTAGCAATTTCTAGATTGGAGTTCTTATATTGGAAGTTAATCATTTGTGCAAATATTTGTGTGATGAGCACGAATATTTGTTTCTGAGTCATGGATGTTTTCTACGTATATAAGTATTTATCTATCTATATAAGTACCTATATGTGTATATAGTCGCCTGGTACCCATAGTTAAAGCTTTGCTTAGTTTGGGGCTAGGATGATCTGTGTGGCATTGTCCCTAGATATTATTATATTATTAATATTTGTTTGTGTATTTTGTATGTTGATATGTTTACACTTTGTTCAGTATCACAGGCAAATTAAGTTCCATGAGTTACATCCACTATTTACACTAACTTTAAGCATTTTCAGATCCGCATTGGAAAATTATTAAAATAATTATTAGTCTTAGCTTTAGGTACCTACTTAACCGTTATACCTATCCTTATCAGTATTTTTGTAAGAATTATTATTTGGTATAAAACCCGAATAGGTATATCTTTTCCTTCCCGGAAGTTGAAATTAGTTTGCTTTGTTTATCGACATTAACTTGGTTAATATAGATTACTGTTACTTAGGTATTACTTACTATTATTTATTGAAAGTATTCTCCGATATAGCTCAGTTATTTATTCATAACGGAAGTCATTCCATTATATACTTATAAGAAACATTCATTTCAGATTGCGATATTGATGCATCAGTGATAATTCAAATAAGTAAATTTAAAAATACATATCTCATTCTACATATTGCAGATCTTCAAAGAAAACTCCAATACGAGTTTAAATATAAAGCACTAGCGAGGCCCCGCGGTTTCACCCGCATTAAAGTAGTTTTGGCGTAAAAGAGTAACTAACATACATCCATCTATACTCACAAACTTTCGCATTTATAATATTAGTTAGCGGTTTTGGCAGTGCACGCAAGAATAGTTCGCAGATGGTGGATTTTTCCTACTTACTTGACACTTATCATCATATTTTAGACAATTCACATAATATCTTTATAAATTGTAGCCTATGTGTTATTCTGATGAATAAACTGTATCATTGTAAAGTGTAATTAAAATCCATTCAGTAGTTTTTACGTGAAAGAGTAACAATCATCCATCAGTCTATAGTTACAAAATTTGAAATTTATTATATTAGTAGGATTCGTACGTGCTGGTAGACTCCTTGCTTATGAGATCCCTCAGTAGCTGAGATTCTATTCTGTATATAATATCTATGAAGTCTATTTATTTCAGAATGCCACTGTTACATCAGAAGACATACTATTTACCCACCAGATGTTTATTTAATAATATCTTGGTAAGGAATCCCAAAAAATATTGAACTTTTTGAGGCTCTTTACTAAAATAGTAAAAGAAACAAGTGATTTAACCTCCGAGCATGATACCTGTGGGTGTAACTCATTTTGTCCATCCATCCATCTGTAATAGCTATATAACTCACATTCTTTTAATGATTGAATATTTAGAATAGTTTTATGGAAAATATGAAAATAATATTTCTTTGCTTTCAAAAACGGATGTTTTTATTTTTCATTCTGCAAGAGAATTCTGTTCTCAAATAAGTATAATGAAAAATTGTTTTTTTGGGCCGCATACCTTCCCATTATCCTCGTAAATAGAAGTTATAGACGCAAAATCATTAGAATTAATACAATTATTAGGTTTTTTATAACAATACCACGTGCCAGATCCGTCAAATTATGAAAGAAACAAAATTAATAATGATAAAAGAATATAAGAAAAACATCAAGTGAATTAATTACTTCTAGAAATAGTCTACTGGGCTAAAACTTCTCCGCAACTTCGGGAGGTAAAGGGCCCAGAAGGCTGGCCGCATTGCCACGCTATATGGCAATGCTGATTCTTTGACCCAAGAAAGGCCAGCTCTCTGGAAGGAAGAGCGATCAAATGTACTAAAAAGACAATTTTATGGAGGTACCTTACCACATGTTATTTTTCTTCTGGCCACAGTCTGGCAAATTCATGTCAAACTGTAAATTAATAATAATAATATTGGTTAGTATAACTTTGAATGTAATTCCTTATCTTTACTGTACTCCATTTTTCAACAAGTTGCTGTAAATGGGGAGCCATAAAAGTCAGAATTCCTTAGATATTCAATCCAAGTACTGGCAGGCAGATAAAGGGAGCTCTGTTACCAAGTTGGAAAACAGGAACATGGCCCCCTAGCGGTCACCGTATTATATTATACTTATTACTGCATCACGTTGTCGACTGTTCATCGCCTCCCCTAAGAGCTCTAGTGACGTTACGTACAACAAGGACCGCAAATACACTATAATGCTGCAAATCTTCAGGTGTATTCCGTGAGATGGAGGTATTTTTCCAATCGAGCCGCTCATAGAGCTGAAAAATATGCTCTATCTCACTTAAATGTTGCTACCGTTTAGCACCACCTCACGGAGCTACGTCTCAGTCACTAGAGCTAAAACCTACTCATGCATTAGTATTAGTCTGAGTTGAAATTGGCTTCGGTAGACGAAATTCGAAAATAAAAATATTCAAAATTGCAGATTTTTGTCCGTGTGATATTCACAATTATATTCTGATACTTTTGTATTGAAATTTACACGGGTAATTCAACTCAGTCTAGCCATATATGAGCACGTCATGTGTGCGCAAATATAACATGTGGGTTCTCTTACCCCCCTCCAATAATTAGATGGGGCAGGCAGCTAACTGTCACGGCTGAAGCTGTCCATGTTTTTAAAAAAAATGTCACATCAAACCGACTTCCAGAGACAAGATTTTCTTTTAAGAAAAAATATATATAACCCTAAGAACATGTTTTAGCCCAACATGGGACCTGAAGCAAGACAATATTTGCGAAAAGGAGGCAATATGAATGATAGAATATATGCTTATATTATCCTCTTTCTTATATATTCGGGAAAATTTTCAGAAAATATTACTTTTGCATTGAATAAAATCTAAGAAATGTTTTCTTTACTTTTGTTTCAGGTAATCGTGCAGATGTCTCACGTTTTTCAGAAAAAATATTAAATACAAGATGCCATGCTATACTAAATCATTCACGCTATTGAGAAACAATCTTTATCTATTTATATAAAAATCAATTTCTGTTCGTCTATATATATAAATTAATTGCTGTTCGTTAGTCTCGCTAAAACTCGAGAACAGCTGAACGGATACATCTTATCTTAGTCTTGAAATGTCCGTGGAGGTCTAGGAAAGGTTTAAAAGGTGAGAAAAATTCGAATAATTGCCAGGTAATCCCTAAAAACAGCCCTTTTCTTTTTACCATACAATTGTTTTCTAAACTAATATTTTAGGTCTTTTCTTTATCTATTGAGGCAGTATGAAGTCTGCCGGGTCAGCTAGTAATAAATAAAGATAATAACGTCCTCCTGGTCGATTTTGGCAACGGCGGAAAATCGCAACGGTGACTAGCCATCTGCACGGGACACATTATAGCGCACAAGCGTACACAAGGGCACAAACAAACACAAGGGCATTTTCTATTCCATCACTCTCATGTGACTGACTGCTTTAGGTGCCATATACCGCCAACTCCCAGACTTCGGGCTGACATTGAGAAATTTTCTTTCCCAAAATCACTATTAGTCTGACCCGGGTATTGAATCCGGGACCTCATAATCTGTGGTTAAATATGCTACCGCTAGACAAACGAGGCAGTCAAAAACATAATACGTTGCAACCAACCTATTGTTACGGAAAGTACATTGGATATGTAATGCGGGCTGTACACACTCGCCGAGATGCTCTCGTCAAGAGTCTCGGCCGAGAAGGCTCTCGACGAGTGCGTATCTGTACACACTCGTTCTTTTAGTTGTACCAAGCTCTCCCGAGATAATGGACGTAGAAATTGCTGCTGGCTGCTGATAGTCTTTGTGTGGTGAGCTATTACAATTTTTTTACACATTTACCATAAATAGAAAATTCTCAAGTCTTGGCAAAGAAGAAGACGGTAACCACCATGCATCGTAATAGAAACAGGTCTTCACTATAACATGGCCAGGGGGGCTACTTCCATGAGTACATGTAACGTCATAAATGGTCCGGAATCGATTTTCAACGTCGAAGCCGATTTAACGATTTTTAACCTTTATTTAATTGAACGTCGATCACTATCCCGATGTTCATCGACTTAGCCGGTAGCCCCCCCAGATGGTAACTGCTTAAAACGAGTGTGTACATGTTCGCCCTCGTTTTCCGCACGAGAATTAACGCGACCCATTGACTCTGGCACAAAAAGACGGACGGAGACGAGATAAAGCGAGACGTGACGAGATCATCAAGGGTGTCTCGGCGAGTGTGTACAGCCATAACGGGAGTGGCGAGATTCTACATTATTAAAAAAAAAACGTATACCTACAGTTAGCCTAACGAAGGGTTTCACTGCTTTACAGGGCTGTTGATTCATTACAATTTGCTATTGCTGTTCGAAATATCTATATGTGTAATGTATAGCGAGGTCTATATTAGGAAATGTTGTTGGTCGTTATGAACACTTAGATTAAATCACTTCTTAATAGAGAAGTTTATAATGGGCCGCAGACTAGCAAGAGTAGATCTAGTTCTATTCGTGATAGCAGTAAATCACGTCACTCTTTGCAACGGAATCCTTTGATTTTTCAATATAGGTATTCTTAAATCAAAAACTAAGCTACAGATACTATTTAAATTAGTTTTATTTATAGCTAATTGGTTGTACATGATATCTAGGAATAAAATTTTAAACTTACATAAACCACCTGATAAGAGAAAAAAATATCCCTCGTCAATAGGAGATATTGTAATGAAATGAAAACGAAATATCGTTTGCTGACACTTTTCCAAAGAAACGGTTATGAATTAATATATTTTATTATGAAATTCTTTACAACTTTGACGTGTAACAAGAAGATGGAAATAATGGACAGAGACAATTTGGTTAGTACTTTTTATTGAGTCATAGACTGACATATAGAAGTACTCAAATTGATAAAAGATATAAAAACTTTTCCATAGCCAGATATATTTATAGGTATGTTATAAATATATCTAACGATAACATAATACTTATTAGATTACCATTGTTGTTTAAAACTTCGATATTACGGATATTAATAATGGCCAGTACATACGGCTATCTTAAAATTTATACCAATGTTATTTTATTGTATACTTCATTACTAATGCTAAATGAGGTAATTATTATCCTACCCTTAGCCATGTGTTGAATAAAGTCGTAATAGATTTTACCGGTCAATAACAACATCACGTGACATGTCTACACCGTGTTTGAATATAATAATAATATCCCGGATCATTATTCACACACGGCCATCTGGTCTTGTACTATGGAAACCAAATAACTAATAAATTACATATGCTACTTTTCTTTCGTAAATACGTACTTATATAGATAACTACACCCAAACTCAAGACAAACAGACGAGTTCATGAACCCACGATCTGCGGCGTGAAAGACAAGCATTTACCAACCACGCCAACTAACCCATCTATATATCCATTTGGTGATAAAAAATACATAGCTAAGACAAGATAAGAAATCTCGTAGCATGAAAAAGGGCGTATTTTAGCTGTTGGTTATATGTAAGTACCTAATACTATTACGTAGTAAATCGTTGTCATAGTGAGTCATTTTATATACAGACGCCAGCACATCAAGCTACCCCAATCTGTCAAATTTCCCCAATTGAAAGTGAACCTTATACTTTTGTGATAAAGTTGAAAATCTATAGCTGGCGTCTGTACATCCGTGTTCTCTTCTCATTTTCCGCTACGTTTCATCACGCAACATTTAAGTTTTCTACATCAATGGTTCAACTTTAAGTAGGTAATGTTAAATAATTAACTAACTTAATAATATTTACAATCATTAATTGTTATACTTATGTATGTAAGTAAATATATTACCAGTTTTATCCTGCAGTACAAAATATATACATATGAAAATATAGTTTTCTATGATAAAGACCTGCCTACAAAATACATGGTATTTGTGTGCGCATCTTCATAATATTCCTTTTCATAAACGGGTGTAAAAATTTGATGCTGGCATTTTTGGTGTCAAAGGTTTGGTAATTTTGTCATTGAGGACTGCTCCATTGTGCTCTGGAACAAGTAATAAATAGGTGTTTTTATATCATATCTATGTCATGTTACGCGAAATATTTTTATTGTCTTGTTAATATTGTGGATGAAAATAATATATATTAGTTTGACTAAAACTTTGTTGATAAATAACAGTATAGATTCAAAAAAAATATCTATCGCCATTTATCACTGAAGCAGTGCTTTATTATATTCTATTATTGACAGGTACACACTTTTACACAAAACTTTGGTCTTTTTAGGGTTCCGTAGCCAAATGGAAAAAAAACGGAACCCTCATAGATTCGTCATGTCTGTCTGTCTGTCTGTCCGTCCGTATGCCACAGCCACTTGAAGCCACTCAAAAAAATAGTTGAGTTTCAGTTCAAGTTTCAACAGTACAGCTCTTATAGTTTCGGAAAAAAGTGGCTGTGACATACGGACGGACAGACCGACAGACAAACATGACGAATCTATAAGGGTTCCTTTTTTGCCATTTGGCTACGGAACCGTAAAAATCGTACATATATTGGTGCAAAAGAATACTTACAATTAAAAATAAGGCCCACTCCCCATAATATGAGGAGGATCACGGCGACGATGAACAAGAGGGAGATAATCGCACTGATGATCTTGTATAATAGACTGCACACACAACTGTAGACAATAAAAAAAATCTTGGTTAGACTACTGCCTCATATATGTGACATACAAATTACATACGTATCATAATCATCCACCTAGGTAGCTAGAGAAAGCCGCAGGCTAGCTAGGGTAGGTTCCTCAGCGGCGAGGATCGCTTTGGCCCATTAACGCGTGATCGGTGATCCCGTGCATGTGATCACACCCTCATTTAGAATTTCGTCTTCCATTGTTTAATTTTAATATAGTAGAACTAAATTTCAAAATAATAGATTAGTAAATTGTTATTTATTTAAGGATTTCAGAAAATATATGCGATAAAACAAACCGCACGGACTGACAAATTATTATTTTTTTGTAACTTTTACTATCCACTATGTTTATGTACTGCATTGTGACCTTGACGAGTAAAAGTGTATGTTAATACCCAAGTGCTGAATAAAAAATTTCATTTCATCATTATCATATAAGCCGAAAGACGTCCACTACCGGACAAAGGCATCCCCCAAGGATCTCCACAATGGCCTGTCTTGTACTGCCCGCATCCAGCGGCTTCCCGTGACCCTTGCAAGATCATCGGTCAATCTTATAGGGGGCCTGCACACGCTGTGTCTTTCGGTTCATTCATGGTCACCACTCGAGAAACTTTCCGTCCCAGCGTCCGTCAGTTCTACGAGTTATAATTAAACTTAAACATAATTTCTTTGACAATAACTTAATACAAGCTGGCTAAATATTATTGCTATTATAAAATAAATTTTCTAAATAATAATAATAATAATTGTTAATCCCGGTAAGTGCAAATATTTGCGTGATGAGTACGAATATTTGTTTCTGAGTCATGGATGTTTTCTATGTATATAAGTATTTATGTATCTATATAAGTATGTATATCGTCGCCTGGTACCCATAGTACAAGCTTTGCTTAGTTTGGGGCTAGGATGATCTGTGTGACGTTGTCCCGAGATATTATAATTTATTATAATATCTTTTTACATTATCCCGAGATACATTGTCCCGAGATATTATCTATACATATAATAAAGTCGTAGGAAAGTCAAAACTGTACATTGAATATTTTTTAAAAAGGATACTTGGGGCGTGATCTACTATCGATATCGAAGCCAAAAATATAGTTTTTAGAATTTTTGTCTGTGTGTCTGTTTGTCTGTATGTATGTCCGGGCTAACCTCAAAAAGTACTGCATGGATTTACTTCAAATTTTGCATGAATATTACTTAGAGGTCGGGTCAACATATAGGCTACATATTATCACGCTATCACTTACGGGGGAGGAGCTATGATAATTTATAAAATTTAACGCGGGTAAAACCGCGGGGCACGGCTAGTAATTTATTATAATATCTCGGGACAATGTCACACAGATCATCCTAGCCCCAAACTAAGCAAAGCTTGTACTATGGGTACCAGGCGACGATATACATACTTATATACATAGAAAACATCCATGACTCAGAAACAAATATTCGTACTCATCACACAAATATTTGCATTTACCGGGATTTGAACCCAGGACCACCAGCTTCGTAGGCAGGAGCACTACCAACTAGGCTACGGTGACCGTCCGATGTTTTCATACAATCCGTGTACCTAAATATCTATGTAACTAGAAATAATTATGTATACCTACTCAATTATATTTTTTTTTATGTATACGTGTATGAACATGTTTGTAACATGTTCTGACTGTTTACAAGCGCTTTTTAAGGTCTACGTGAAAAAAAAAACCTTTTTATTTATTTATTTCTGTGCCATTCGTTGTAATTTCACATACTTAGGTATAGACATAGTAATAAAAGGCAAATAAAAAAAACCTTCTCTCTTAGAAATATTTTAAATTGCTAGCATCAGTAGTTACTGAAATAAACCATTGTAATAAACGCAGGTGAACTGCTTGCACCATTTGGATTCTATACCGTGGCCCTTAAGAATCACAGTTAATTTTTTGCACAGTACCTACTACTTTAATCAAGAATAATAAATAATAAGAAATAACTTCGTTCCATCCGGGTGTCCCTTGACACCTCTCAAGTTTTTATTCTAAATGATTTAATGTACTTTTAACATTATAAACATAAAATTATTTCAAATTGATCTGAAACTGTTCCTCTTACTTCAACTTATTTATGACTTTTAACATTTAGAACTTACACAATTTCCACTTTGAGTACGTATTATAAGTAGTTCTCACGTACGATTGCAAAAATGGTGAATCTGACTGAAATCTGGTGTTATACTACGACGTAAACAATTATTGAGTTTTTGTTTGAGTTGCACTACGTAAGTACTCTTTATTCTGTGGTTGCACGTTAGACCAATGTAGACATCTCTCTTAGACAGACTCTTAGGAAGACCTACAGCTTTCCGTGACATATTAGCTTTTATATTTGTTACTAGCTGCGCCCCGCGGTTTTACCCGCATTAAATTATTTCACAATGTATATGTTCATGTTTAAATTAACTTGCTACTTACAAGCAAGGACCTGTAATTGGTTTTATGACGCTTAGTAACTCCATTTATATTTGTATTTCAAGCTGTTGGTCTTCCTATTAAATAAATAAATAAATAATAGGTATCCACGCATAAATCATTTTATTTGTGGTATATTAAAATTTAAAAAAGAGATAATATAAAAATTACTGTACTTAAAGATAATTAATTAAAGTGATAGATAATGTAGTAGAATTGATAGTGTTATCAGGAACATTAAACAATAAATAGCAACACCGTATGTTTATGTACGATACACAATCGACTCGTAAATCTCATTATTACTCATGCGGAATGGATTTATTTGAAGTAGAGAGTTACTTCAAATACAATGCAATTTTTCCCTAGAATAACTATAATAAAGTACCTAAATGGTTACGAAATCGTTAGATCTTAAAGAGTTATTTAAATAGGTTTAAACAAGGTTAATAGTGAAGTTTAGAAATGAACAAATGTTTTTGGGCGATATAGTTGCTTCTTTATAATTTGTTTGTTTACAAATTGTTCTCACAACAATAATTAATATTCAAACAATGTGTAAAATATATAATGCGAGTTATTTAAATTTTAATTGCTTTAAACTAGGTTAATAGCGAAGTTTAGAAATGAACAAATGTTTATGGACGATATAACAAATGAGATAGGTATAAAGTTGCTTATTTACAATTGTGAAATCAATTATTAAAAAAATATATATATTATTCTCGAGAAAATACCGCCTAGTAAACTTTACTGAGACAACGAGCGTTTACGTAAAAGTAAGTGCAGCTTCAGTAAACAAATCCAAAAAACGATTTATGTAATACGGATTATTACGGATGTGGATCTATAATCAATCAGCTCGTCGCCACGTCGTCGTCTCGGCAAAGTTTACCCAGTGGTATTTTTTGGGTGAAATGATTTTGTATTTTGATTTTTTATCATGGATGTCGTGAGATATTTTAATTTATAGCTTTTATGACTAACATATATTTTTGTTATTTTGACAGATTTTTTATTTCGGTTAGTAGTTAGAATTGACGTGCTTATGCAAAATAGATCTTACATTATATGTTAAGCGATTATTACTAGTAAACGGGTTTTGAAAATTATTTTAAAAATCGATAGGGATTTTATAATTAAGAAGTAGAATAAATAATAAACGTTCGTATAGATAATCTTATTTTTTTGAAGTCGATAAATATATGTGTCTACATGAATGTGGATATTAGAAGTGTGGGATATAAGAAGGTCTACTCAGAAAAAGTCTGTTGACAATTTAGATATTAAAAATATGTTAATGAAACCACGTTACATTTTATTATTTCTATGATAAAAACGCGGTTTCTATAGGTACGTTTTCTTTTTATTGAATATAATGTATATAAGCAATGTTATAAATCTGGAACATGTGTTGGGTGAAGGTCGTGTTAATAAACATCATTATCGTAGAGTTTTAATAGTTTGCCTTGGCTTGTGTTCAGTCGTCTTTTTATAAAACATTGTAACATAACTTTTATACAGATCTGTAATTAAACCACAAATTGGAAGATTCTATTGAAATTTTTTGCTGGAACTTTACTAAAAAAAAATATTTTTATTCTCTTTTAAATATCTTGATCACTTCTCTTGACTTCTTGTTAAGAGATAAGAAGAGAAGTGAAACGTGGTTTAATTTTTTTATTCATTTTGGCACGTTAAGCTGCCGGTCTCTGTTGTAGACTTTAGACAGCAGTTGATAGGTCTTGTCAGTGGCCTGCTGGTCCGCTTGATTAATAGGTAACCACTGCCCATACGATAAAGTACATAAAACGGCATATAATAAAAAGAAGAACACTTTATTGCTTAAGAAATACGAGTATAAACAATACAATATGCATAGAACAACATTTATCAATTGGCGGCCTTATCACTAAATGCGATCTCTTCCAGGCAACCTATTTGCGTTGGATGGGCCAGAATTTATTATCTATCAGTGGTATGACTACTTCCAAGACAAGGAAGGATTTAGTTAGAAAATGAGTCTTTAGTTCTACACGACATTGACATTTATTGAGGTTTCTTAACAAAGAACGACTGCAGAATATTTACTGGAAAGTCGAGGTCGCCTCTGGGAAAGAATAAATTTAATACTTGAGGTAGCGTCAGCAAAACAAAGACAAAAATATTAAGAGTAGGTGAGTGCACCAGCAGAGTATCCTTTGTCTCACTTCAGTTTAGTGATCACCATCGCCCTCCCTGGGAAGCTACCGCCTCTAAAAATGACTTAATCAATCGTTAAATCGGCTTCCATAAACACATGTGACGTCATAAATGGTCCGGAATCGATTTACAACGTCGTAGCCGATTTAACGATTGATTAATTCAATTTTAACCTTTATTTATTTGAACGCTGATGACTATCGCGATATTCGGTGACTTAGCCGGTAGCTCCCCTGTCCTTTACATGGTATTTGTATCGATGATATGTTGCCTCTGATCGTCAATCGGACGAGTGGTCTGCGTCTAAGAGTATTAAGGGGCCTTTTACAGTCCACTAGCGCCGCCAATCGAAAAAATGTCATAACTCGTAAATAGAATATAGGCCTCTTAACGTTGAGCGACAGTTGCAACAAAACCGGGTCTCTCATGTTTGAATATTAACTGGAGTACTAGTATCAGAAAATAACCGAACAATAGTATTTTTTTTTTCACTTTTAAATATTTTATTTTGTTTACATATTTTAACTCTTTTGTAAGTAAAGTATGTATTTACAAAAGAAAAGTAGTATCTGGTTTTAGTTATCTGGTTTCCATAGTATAAGCTCTGCTAAGTATGAGATATGATGGCCGTGTGTTAACATATTGGCCCCCTCCAATATGATTTTTTGTAGGATCTCTAGTGAATACACCGGGGTTTGTTCCGGGTATATGTAATCGCCTAGTATAACCACACAAATAAGATAGCGTTAATACGTTTTTGTATGAAATGCAGCGATAAATTAGCTTTTATTATAATCTTTTATGTATAATCGATTAGCTGGTTCTAAGAATAAAGTATAATTTTGATAATAATTGGCAATAAGACACGATTTGTAATCGAAATTCGAAATCGAGTGAGTTTCATTTTGTATAATCACAACCTTTTTTTCTGGATTGGACCTGTATTTTTAAATTCCAGTGTTTAGCTAGATACTTTTGTAAAGCACATATGTTATTTTGTAAATTTTTACCTACCTATTATTGTACTACCTACTACTATTGTACCTACCGCTCCTATCTTTATTTTATTTTAATAACATAACAAAGTCCGCACTACGAATGAATCGCTGTCTCGCAGTGAAATCGTATATGGTAATACAAACATACAATTGAAGTACAGACGCCAGCACATCAAGCTACAACAATCTGTCAAATTTTCCCCAATTAAAAGTTAACCTTATGCTTTAGTAATAAAGTTCAAAATCTAAAAAAGAAATTTGACAGATTGGGGTAGCTGGATGTGCTGGCGTCTGTACATAAAGCACACCAAGGCTCACAGCAACCATTTAAGAGTTACACAAAAAGTTTTCTTGTGCGGGGATTGAAACCGAGACACGGAGTGCCGAGACGGCTGTGTTGACCGCTGCGCCAATGCAGTCAATTTAAATCTCATAAAAACTTAAAAAACTCTTTTCGATGTTCATAAGTACCTATAATATTTAAAATATTACTATCCCTGTTTATTTAGGTATTACTCATACTATTGTCATATCTATTTGCATTCAAATATTTAATCTGATATCAAAAGATAATTATGTACATGGTAATGATAATTATGTGGATGATAATTACGTACATGGCTGTACCCAGGTAAGTGTAATTGTTAAAACATACCTATACTGATACTGATTTGAGTCTAAAGATTATGTTATTTGTTTGTAAATTTTAATATTATTTTTAGAAACGTAACTTTTATTATATTTGTCCCCGTGGACAAATTTTGAAAGCTACTGCTGTAGTTTAAATTTACAATTTGTGTATAAAAACATTTTCAGTTAAATTAAAATCTCATATTTTTACTTTCATTTACAGACGCCAGCACATCAAGCTACCTCAATCTGTCAAATTTCCCCAATTGAAAGTGAACCTAATGCTTATGTGATAAAGTTGAAAATCTATAAAAGAAATTTGACAGATCGGGGTCGCTGGATGTGTTGGCGTTTGTACATTTGAACTATTCTGTAAAAGCATCATTAACATGTATTAGCCGTGTAGTTTCCGGCCCAGAAAGAATAATCGGGCCACCCCATATCATCCCGTGGGTGTCGTAAAAGGTGAAGGGATACAGCAGGAACTCGGGCAGCATACTAGCTACCTGTATACTGGCTACCACCTAACTGCGGTCGCCAACTCGCTTGCCAAGCACGGTGACTACGGGGAACTCCTCCAAATGGCAACATTATAGAAACCTTTCGGGGAGACCTATGTCCAGTAGTGGACATTGTCAGGCTGATGATGATGAGCATACATTCAGTCATAATATAGTGCTAATAAACACGTAGAAATGGCCGATGGCCAACACTGACCTCGTTAACTTCAGTAGTCACGTACTCTGTGGTTTTGCATCGTGACTCGTGAGATATTAAAATTGCTATGAAAAGATGTTTTCTCAACATAACATAAAACTTGGTGAATAATTGTATATGATGTTATTAAGATACTACTTATTTTTAACGCGTTTTTGATAATATTTTGTTATAACAACATTTTACCTCCTCGCATTTTTGATAATACACGAGGAGTTTAAAAAGAACGAACTACAGTTGGCATTGAGATCAAGGATTGTGCGTGTGGGCATTCATTATTGGTTTGAATTTTAATTAGCCTTTATTACAGTCCATATGGCTAGATTTAATTCATACCAAGAATGAGTGTTCACATGAATAGGAAACTGTTGTCTTTTTGTTAGTAAAATAACCCCAGTATGAGGAATAACTTGGATCATTTCTACGAAAATATGATTCGGTTGGTAGTGAACCTGCTTTCTGATCCAATGGTTGTGAGTTCGATTCCCACACAAACAAATATTTGTATTCATAAATATGGCTATTTGTCTTGACCTGAGTGTTTTCTTGGTATTGTAGGTAGATGGAAATGAGAGCTCTAAGAAGTATGTGTGGTGTGACTTTGAGAGACAGAATTCGAAATACTGATGTAAGAGAGCGTTGTGGTGTGAAAGAGGGTGTAGTCACAAAGATTGAAAATGGAATGCTGAGATAGTTTGGCCATTTAGAAATAATGAATGAAAGAAGATTGACCAAAGAAGTATTCCTGGCCTTTGTGAATGGAACAACCGGAAGGGGAAGACCTCGTCGAACATTCTCTGACCAAATCGGAGACGTTCTCAAGAAAGGTCAGAAGTACCCTAAACCGGCGAGCATGTATGAAGAATATAATGATTGTGCAAAGATCGTGACAAATGGAAATCCGTTTTCTTTGCCTACCCCTCTGGGAAACAGGCGTGAGTCTATGTATGTATGTAGGTAGATATATATATATATATATGTATTTCTGTACGAAATATAGTATCCATAGTTCAAACGTTCCTTATTTTGGGCTAGATGGCGCTAAAATAAAATAATATAAATACGATTGTTATTCACAAAGACGCGTTTAACTAGTCGGAACATGAATAGTACTAGGTACAAGTAGATCATTCGATCGTGACTTATATTTGATCAAGTTGAATATAATTTAATTTAAGATATGTAGCGGTATGATTTGACCCAGATATTTATTTATTTACTTATTTACGAATTATGCTCTTACTATCTAAAAACCAAAGGCTAAATTTTGAACAGCAATAGTATAAAAACAATAGAATCAAAATTCTGGTTGTATTTGTCATATGGAAGACACGGGCAAAAAAGGTAACGATCGTTTAGTAAATGACTGCCTTTCCTTACTCCGATTTGTCAAGGCTTACCTTGGAACTTGCTGTTTGTTAAGAAAATATCCTAATAAAAAATATCACAATATAGAAGTACTGGTTGAAGATTAAAGCAACATAACTAAACCGGTTATATTACTCCATAATAACTGGTAAATTATGAACTGTAGATATACTAAAAATGTTGTAAAATCAACACACTTTTCATATTGAACTGAGGATAAATTAAATACATTATGTTAAAATTTCTTATAAGTAATACTATTTATTACTAACTCTTTACCTCCATTCCTTTTGATATGCCCTACGGGGTCCATAATGGTATTATAATCAACATTGTGGAATATAAGAAATACACTTCTGGTAGTTACAGTGTTGAAGATTAAAGAAACAAAACCAGACCGATTATATCACTCCATAATAAGTAGTAAATTATCTACTGTACGTATACTAAGAATTTTATAAAACTAACACAATTTTCATATTAAACTGAGGATACAGTATATTTAAAACTAGATTCCTATTTGTAAACGATAAAAATATAAAATTATTCCATTACTTTTCATTCCGACGCTATTTTAAGTGAACGTGCCTTAGATTACATTATAAAGTCTGATTGTTCCATAATCTGGATTTACGTCACTATTGTAACAGAAGGCAAAGAAAAATAAACTGCACGAAGTGCTATTATAGTTGATTACGTTTGTGCAACATTAATTATAGAACTAATGACAGATGCAACTAAAACATTTTAATCAAATCAATGTCACTTGTGTCCGTCTATTATATGTTTGTAAAGTACCAAGCGACACAGGGATTAGATACCCTAGTGCGGGCGTTGTCTTCATAAAAATAAACTATTTTAGTGCATAAAACAAAATACGTTAAGTCCATTACAAATTGTCAGAAATTTATTTTAATTATTAATTTTATTTTGTGATAATAACACACTGCATGGCCGTATAAATAAATCATATTACTGTTATTACAATTGAGTAAATAACATAACTTTTGATTTTTAAATCGCGTGTTAATTAAATACAATATCTTTTTATACTCCGTACAGTATTAATGTTTCAATGTTTATATGCTATGAACAGTATTAATGCCGTATGTGTTACACTTATTTATTCAGTAAACATCTTTGTAGAAAGTATTGCATACTATTTACTTACCACATCTTGTTATTGTTTTTATTTTTCTTGTTTTAACTTAAAATTTGTGTCACTGATAGTGAGACAGCTTGTTTCCCGCGAGTGACCACCACTGAGTGTGTTACTATTTAAATTAAAACTACAACTCAAGTTATCAACGCTTATCGGATGCTATCTTTTCCGATCGATATAATATTTCGGTGAATAACACATTGCGTCGGCGAATATGAGTAATTTCTGGGGTTATTTGAGTGCTTTAATTTTTTTTACCACGCCACTAGACCACAGATATTTACGGAGCACAGTATTTAACAAATATAATAACAACAGCGATATTCTATACACGAGTGCGCTCAAGATAGCGTTGATAGATTTAACTGAACACTGTCGGGTAGGAAGGGGGAAATAATTGGATAGTACACTTTTTCGGCTTCTAAGAATGGATTGTATTTTAAGGTGTAAAATGCGGCTGCCAAGATTTAAGATTTATTTATCTGTATAATTTGTGTTCTAGGGTTTTTTTATTACAGTATATTATAATGCCATGTTCCGAAGGTCAGTGAGTGAAAATTTTAACCTTGGTGTTGTAGAATTTGGGTCTTGCCCATTTTAAGAGTTACTTTGATAAACATTAATTAATGTTGTTGAAAAGTAATAATACTATATTATTATTGTTTGTTTGGGGCTTGATGCCTTGATGGCATCTTGCTACCTCGACCATTACTGATCTATTGTAGCAGAGCTCCTTTGACTTTTGTCAAAGTTCACTGCTCAATCCTACAGCTTCCAAAAATTCCCAGATTGATTGTGCAGTGAGTGTTTGTATCTCTTCAGGTTGCATAATATGCTGTCCTAAGTGGATACTTCTACAACGCATTAGTGACCCGCACGAGCACAGAATATGCAAAGGAGTTTCCTCTGATTCTTGACAGAATCTGCAATTTGTGCTGTCGGCCAACTTTAGGTTGAACATGTGCTTATTCAGCTTGCAGTGTCCGATAAGAATTCTAGTTACCGCACATGTTTTGTAACGTTTGAATTCAAATAATTCTTTCGACAATTTTTTGTTGTAGCCCTTGATAACAGCCTTTGAGTGTAGAGATCCAGCTGAGGATTTCCACAGTTCCATGGCTGCTGAGGTACATTGATCGTTTAGGAAAGAGTAGGCCCTTTGCTTGGTAATACCACAAAATGGTTCGGGTCCGTTTTGAGGGTTAATAATAATACTATAAGTGTTAGCTGTTAAAATTAGTGCACTGTACAAAATGAAAGTTTGTAAAATATAATAAAAAAAATTGTAGGAAAACCTATTTAATGGCTGGTTGAAAATTATCATACCAATTAAAATAGGCCGAAATCTGATGACTGTTTTCGATTCTCACGAACGTAATCTACAGATTATGACTAAATTGACTTATGCCTACGCCTATCTAATTATTGTATTGCATGGTATATTTTTTATTTCGGAAGAATTAATCCATTTGGTGTTAGTAAAATAATCCCACGAACCGGAAGACGCAGCGTGGGCAGGCCCACTACAAGATGGACCGATGATCTTGTACGGGTCGCTGGAAACTGCTGGACGCGAATAGCGCAAGACCGGCAATTGTGGAGATCTTTGAGGGAGGCCTTTGTCCAGCAGTGGACGTCTTTCGGCTGATATGATGAGGATGATGATGATGAAATAATTATGCCAATGCCGTACCGTAGCAAATCACGCATAAACATTGGCATAGTGAGATAGCTATGCCAATGTTTATGCGTGATTTGCTACGGTAGTTTATATATAATAGTACAGACGTATCGATAATTTTTACTCCTTAAAGATATTAATTATAATTGTAGAGGTATGGCACAGCGTTCATTCGCTCACAGAGCAGCCCAATAGGGGAAGTACTTCCACCTTACACAAGACATTCCTTAATAATAACATTAATAATTTAATGTTGCGTTTTGCTACGTGTGAATGAGGACACCAGAGTTCATAGGGGAGGGGGTGGGGAGGGTCAGCAACAATTGTTGGCAGACTCTTGTCAAGGCCGGCAACGCACCCGTGACTCCCTGGTGTTGCGAATGTCCATGGGCGGCGGTCATCACTTACCATCAGGTGACCCACTTGCTCGTTAGACGCCCTCTTATATAAAAAAAATTGCTGCTCCCACTGGGTTTTATTGGGTCTTCTCCGATGAGAAGACCCAATAAAACAAACTCTTTCGATTCATCTACTGGTTTAACACGGCCCAGTTGAAATGGTCCGGCGAAATATACTCAAGTGGGCATGTACACGGGATTTGTCCACTTAAAGCAATTAATTAGTAGGCCAACACAATATCTGCTCGGTCAATTGTCTGTTCATATATGTAGTTTTTAGATTTAATAACTTTAGGGAGAAAAGCAAAACATCTAAACAATTATATTATTAATTTTAAGACAGACACAATTGTTTTGAAGGTAGTATATCGTAGCAATCATATAACAGATAGTTCACGTAATATAACAGATTAGTCACGTCTCTATGGCTATTAACGTTAATATTAGGTCTTTACCTATGAAATTGCCGTTCTGCAGTACTGGCCATTTCAAATCAAAATAATTTTTGTTTGGCTAAGAATTCTAATTTCAAATTAATTTTATTTTAAAAACATGGATTCTTTTTTCCAAAAGTAGTCATTTCTTTATTGATTAGTGTTACATTTTCATCGCATTTCAATCTTTTTCGTCATCATGGATACGTTAAAAATTCGAGTAATTATGGAATATGAGTACCGTCGTGGCAGCAACGCGGCACAAGCGGCACGCAACATCAACGACGTTTACGGAGCTAACACTACAAACCAACGCACCACCTGTTATTGGTTTGCTCGCTTCCGTTCTGGAAATTTCGACCTGAAAAATGAACCTCGCGGTCGTCCGAAGACTTTGGTCGACAATGACGAATTAAAGGCGGTTGTGGAAGCTGATGATACACAATCTACGGCTGAATTAGCAGCAGCTTTCGACGTTAGCGTCAAAACAATATTGGTCCATTTGCGTCAAATTGGCAAGGTAAAAAAGCTTGACAAATGGGTGCCCCACGAACTCAATGATCGCCAGCGCGAAGTACGCGTCGAGACGTGCCTTGCACTGCTCAACAGACACACAAATGAAGGAATTTTGAACCGCATTGTTACCTGCGATGAAAAATGGATTCTGTTTGATAACCGCAAGCGCTCAGCAAGTTGGTTGGATCCTGGTTCAGCACCTAAACAATGCCCTAAACGAAAACTTACCCCTAGAAAAGTGATGGTCACTGTTTGGTGGTCTAGCGCCGGTGTGATTCATCACAGCTTCTTACCAAACGGGGTGAGCATTACTGCAGATGTGTACTGTGAAGAACTGAGCACAATGATGGAGAAGCTGGCGCATCTCCAACCAGCATTGGTCAATCGCTCGTCTCCGCTGCTCCTCCACGACAACGCGCGACCTCATACTGCACAGCAGACGGTCTCCAAGTTGCAAGAACTGGGGTTGGAAGCTCTCCGTCATCCGCCCTACTCACCAGACCTTGCGCCTACAGACTACTACTTTTTCCAGAATTTGGATAACTTCTTGGCGGGAAAAAAATTCAATACCCGAGAGGCAGTACAAAATGCCTTTGAAGAATTTGTTGCCTCCCGTCCAGCTGATTTCTTTAAGAAGGGCATCAATAAACTGCCACTGCGATGGCAAAGATGCATTGATTGCATGGGTGATTACTTCGATTAATACAAATAAAAAAATTCATGAAAAAAATTCGTTTAAATTTTTTCATACAAAACGGCAATTTCATAGGTAAAGACCTATTATATATATATGTGGCGCAGCGATTAAGACAGTCGCCTCGCCACTTCATGTTCGATTCCCAAACAGGACAACTCTTTTGAGGATCGGAAAGGCCATTGTATCGATACGATCTTCTCGGCCAGCGTGCATGATTTATCAATTGTGTACAGGGCCATGAGAATTAATTTTTTTTTACTTAGCATTAACTTTTCTTAGTAAGATGTTCCTGTGACAATAGTGCTTATTATACAGTATGGCAGCCTTATGAGGGGCAATATAAGTTTGTGCTCTATCTGTGACGTACTGATATTTTAGGAGTAAATAAGTAACTCTATACACATGCCGATGACGCGAAAACGTTATACAACTGGCGACAAATATGTAAAGCATAAATATCTAATCTAGTAATTATTATCAGTTACACCGATATGAAGGTACTTTACCTTTATTTACTAAAATTAACAAAATATAATCCTTATATAAAAACATAGACGGGTTATTTATATTTATACCATTTATATCTCAGGAACACACATCCAGCAACTTCCAGTGACCCTCTCAAGATCATCGGTCCATCTTATAGTGGGCCTGCCCCCACCGCGTTCCACACCTAATCTATTATCTATATCTTCCTACGATTTTATTATATGTACATACATATAATAAAATCGTAGGAAAGTTGAAACTGTACATTAAATATTTTTTTTAAAGATATTTGGGGCGTGATATCGATATCGAAGCCAAAAATATAGTTTTTAGAATTTTTGTCTGTGTGTCTGTATGTATGTCCGGGCTAAACTCAAAAAGTACTGCATGGATTTACTTCAAATTTTGCATGAATATTACTAAGAAGTCGGGTCAACATTTAGGCTACATCATCATCATCATCATCATCATCATCATCATATCAGCCGAAAAACGTGGACAAAGGCCTCCCCAAAGATCTCCACAATTGCCGGTCTTGCGCTACATATTATCACGCAATCACCTACGGGGAAGGAGCTGTGATAATTGATACAATTTAACGCGGGTGCCCTCCGAAGTACGGAGACGCTCAGAAATTAAACCTAGTTGCTTAACCTCGCCTATCAATTACGGACCTTTTACTATGATGTTCCGGGACCGCTACTATTTATATTTATATATTTTTCGGATGGCTTTTGTTACTTCACTAAATAAATTTATACAGGTCTTACGATTTTAAAGCATATTGTCTTCTGTGCAACTAATAGGCGATAACAATGAACTCATTTAATAATATTTAGATAGATCGTCGGTCACCGTAGCCTAGTTGGTAGTGTTCCTGCCTACGAAGCTGGTGATCCTGGGTTCGAATCCCGGTAAATGCAAATATTTGTGTGATGAGCACACGAATATTTGTTTCTGAGTCATGGATGTTTTCTATGTATTTAAGTATTTATCTATCTATATAAGTATGTATATCGTCGCCTGGTACCCATAGTACAAGCTTTGCTTAGTTTGGGGCTAGGATGATCTGTGGCATTGTGATATATTATTATTATACTTATAAAGTTACTGCCGTGCCGACTGCGCGTGTGGCACAGCGTCTAAGACTGTCGCCTTGCCGCTTCATGTCGCAGGTTCGAGTCCCGCGCTGGACAACTATTTGTGTGATCCATAAATCGTTGTTCTGAGTCTGGATGTAATTTGTGTCCGTCTATTACATGTTTGTAAAGTAACCCGCGACATAGGGATTAAATTCCCTAATGCGGACGTTGTCTTTTTTAACAATACTAACACATAGTAACTTGCATATTCTTATTGTTACGTCTACGTGTTAGTAAATGATTAATGAATTGTATAACCTTACAAACTGACACACTTTTGTAATGTTTTTATTGAGACCGTTGAACTTGTTTGTGAAGTAGATTCAATACTAACACTACATGAAGTCGAAGAATAGAAGAAAGAAGAAAGAAGATCGAAGTTCGAATGAAAATAGCACGAAATTTTAAAAGATCATTTTTATCATCATCATCATCAAGTCAGCAGACAGTCCACTGCTGGACAAAGGCCCCGCAAAAGATTTCCACGATTGAGTTGTGTCCATAATTTGGAGGGATATGCCATAATCGTTACGTTTGCAGACGGGTTGGCGATCGCAGTATGATGGTCGTAGTACACAGAGACGCTGCTCGTTCTCGACTATGCCCAACACAAGATAGCTGACGTCATGGAATATCGCCAACCTGAGATAGGTTGGCGATCATGGAAAGCTTTTTCCGGGGGCCTTTGTCCAGCAGTGGACTGTCTGCTGACATGATGATGATGATAAAAATGATCTTTTTAAATTTCGAGCCATTTTCATTTGAACTTTGATCTTCTTTCTTTTATTCTTCGTCTTCATGTAGTGTTAGTATTGAATCTACTACACAACCTGAGATAGGTTGGCGATATTCCATGACGTCAGACACACAGCAGAATTGTATTAAGTAGAATTATTTTAATAATGTGACATACCTAACCTTCTTCATATCAGCCGAAAGACGTCCACTGCTGGACAAAGGCCTACCCCAAGGATCTCCACAATAGCCGGTCCTGCGCTGCTCGCATCCAACGGCTTCCTAACCTTCCCCTAAAATAAATAAGTTCGCTAGTATCTTTTGCTATCTTATCTAATGAACCCGTCCCACAATAGCATTGAAATCGATTTATCCGCTTGAGTGCTAAATGTGATACTAAGGACAGATAGACGTTAGTATTTTTAGATCATGAATTTTAATATAGACGGGTTCTTAACATTCGGTAAAATTTCAAGGCTGGTTTCCTCAATACTTTATTTAATCCCTCCTCAGCAAATCAGCATACTCTTAATGGGACAGTTCGTTTTAAATTAATTCTGATGCAAGACATTTTTTTTATTAATGTCATTATCATAATAATTCTACTACTAGCATTTTCTGCACGTTAAAGTCTTTCCCAAGTCAATGCTCACAGACGGTTTTTTTATCATATATATCAGTTTTGAGGCAGTTTCCAGTTTCATTTGTTCTTAAATAACATGAACTGCATAGCCAACAACTTCATGTCTCCTTTTCTCAATAACTATTTGTTTGTGGTCTCATTAATAGAAAATTGTTGTTGGAGTATGATCGTTTATCCCCACGTTAGGGTAAATGAACGATTTCCATCATCAGCAGGCTAGCTTCGTGGTTTAAACATGTCGCTCTACTGCGTTTGACCACTAAAATCGCAGACAAATGACAACTGACAAATGACATTACAAATGTCAACAAAACAAAAACATGGTGTATGTACGAGTAAAAATAATGACTATAATAAGTTACATGTTGTATATATAAATATATCAGTCTGAATATTGGCAGTGTTACACCCCCGTGCATCAGAGAGACGATTTTCCGGTCTTCTAGCTAGCCCTTAGCGTGTCTTAGCTAGTAAGGGAACTACACAATTTGTTACAAAAGAACGGCTGGACAGATTTTTATATCTTAAATATGGTGGACTTGTGTTAGATTAAATAAAAGTAAAAATGTGATGGGTAATCATCATCATTACAGCGGCAAGGAATCCACTGCTGGATAAGCCTCCCCCAAGATTGGGGGATATGCCATAATCACCACTCTTGCCAAACTGATTGGCGATCACAGTATAATGGTACTCAGAAGGAAGCTGCTGTCTGTTCTCTGGTAGATATTCCCT
Source organism: Pseudoips prasinana (assembly GCA_951640165.1). NCBI lineage: Eukaryota > Metazoa > Arthropoda > Insecta > Lepidoptera > Nolidae > Pseudoips > Pseudoips prasinana. The sequence continues at coordinate 21,630,291 of OX621245.1, forward strand.
CGGGTCGACTTCTACGCCGCACACGGGATGAGATGGGGTGATGTTTTTCTGATATCCGCTGCTGTAACCACACAGCAAATGGGTAATATACAATATGTGATGGGTAATATACCACCAATAAAAGTTGCAACTACAAATTTAGAACGACGAAACCAAATAAAAAGTGGTATATTTGATCACATTATGGAATTATCCCGTTATTCAATTGTTTGAATGCAGAATGAGGACATAATATGTACACTGCCGTGGTAAGGCTGCTAAAATCTTATCGCAGCAGTGTATTATTGACCCACAAATAACATCAGCACGTGCATTTCAATGATAAAGTGTTACTCTCTACACTATCAGTTTATCTAAAAGTAAAAGTGTTGTAACTACTTCTCTTCAAGTAACTACACAATAATGTAGAAAACATTATAACAGCGTAAAGGAGTTTCAAAAGACACGAAGTAGCGTTGCTAAGCAAATGATATACCGAATAAAATGATTGCTAGAAATCTTATGGCATTTTAACGCCTTTCATAACATTAGCGTAGCCAAGTTGGTAGTGCTCCTGCCTACGAAGCTGGTGGTCCTGGGTTCGAATCCCGGAAAGTGCAACTATTTGTGTGATGAGCACGAACATTTGTTACTGAGTCATGAATGTTTTCTATGTATTTAAGTATTTATCTATCTGTATAAGTATGTATATCGTCTCCTGGTACCCATAGTACAAGCTTTGCTTAGTTTGGGGCTAGGATTAGCTGTGTGACATTGTCCCTAGATATTATTATTATTTAACACTTATGAGGGCTGCCTACTGCCGCGACAATTTCGCTCTTAAAGCATATGTGTAATAAAGAGTCTTCTATGTCACACACATGTTTGCGTGTGACAGTAAAATAAATACAAAATCGCATATTTCGTATTCTCACCAAAACTTCGCTTCATTTCTTTGCATTAATGGAAAGTTAAGAAAATAGTCTACGCCTGACTCTTTTATTTTTTTTAGTTTGAAGCTACCTAATTTGTTAACTGGACTGGTCCGTTTGAATATAGTTTTATTATTGATTTTTGGAAAACGAAACGGTTGGTCATTCTTTGTAGATAGGTTTGTATTTTTCTGTTATGTTTTTAATAAATCTTATTGTACTGAGAAAAAATGCCGCGACCAATTAGATCTTATCTTTCCCAACGAAGCCGTAATGCAATTAAGCTCTATAACATTGCAAATCAATGCACAGAAGCAGAACGAGAAATCGCACGAGTAGAACGCCGCGTTGTTATGGCCCGACTTTCTGCTTCTCAAACTCAAGAGGAAAGAGGGGCAGCCCGTGAAACGCATCGATTGGTGACGAAATCGAGCTTATCACACAGATCAACAACGAGATAAATCTACGACGCGCAATAAGAAATGGTTCAAGTGGGCATTTTAATCGAGCAACGTTTCTATACAATTACACTATCGATTACAACTCGCATCCTTTAGTTTAATAAACGTTGTTTGTGGACATTCTGAAGTATACTGATGAACCGCCTGGATTGTGTTGCTCTAATAGTAAAGTGAAATTGCCATTACTGGAGAGTTGTTTCTGCTTGTTGATAATGGAGGGAATGTTACCGTTAGTGGGGTTACAGCTCTACTCACTAAACCTACATTACTATGCTTCTGTATCACTGCAAGGGCTTCAACGTTTAGCTTCACGCCAATAACAACTTTTACAAGATTATTACAACAAGGTAATATGTAGATATAATCATTGTAATATATAAATTTATATCTATATATATAAAAAAGAAAGTCGGGATATTTACATCATCATCATTTTGTCCCACTAATATGCTCGTGGGTATGGTTCCCGCACTTACCTACTCCCGATGTAGGCCATTGTACGTGAGCCATGGCGGCCTACATTCCATTCAGCTCACCTCTTTCCAGAAGCATATTAGGTCTCCCAAATTTACCAGGGCCTCCGTATGGCTTCTTGGTGATTCCGGGGTTTCACTCCAGATTGTAGCACATGCGCGACCGTTTTCTTAGCGTCCATGCACGCTCTGCACAGAGGGCTGTCGGTTATGCCGATAGTGTGGAAGTGTTAAGTGATAAATTTGCAATAGATACATCATTTATAACTCAAGAAATCAAACTACATAAAATCTGCTGTTTATGATCTTGGATTTGTTTAATCTTTCTCCGCCCGCAGCCGATTAACAGAATATCTACTAAAACATCGGAAGAAATATTTTAAGAAGTTAATTAGTTGTTTGAACATGTGGCATAGAACGGATTTTCAATGATATCGCGAAAACGCATTGACTGATTTAGATATTTCTATTTTCGTTTCGACCTCTACAAGTTTCCACGCGCATTTGAAAAGTATTAACAACGTTATCTTTGATACATGGCATTAGACAAAACCCAAAACATCCAGTCATTTAGAAAATGACTGGAATGATAATATTGAAAACTATTGTTAGTATAACTAAAGAATTAGAAAACATAAATAATGAGAGGACTACCCATTCACTAAAACAACGAAATGATAGGGTATAAGTCTTCTCACTATGTTTTGCTGGTAACGTAGAATTATAATGCAATATAGATAAACTAGAGAGCGCGAAATGTCTGCAGAGATCGATAACACTACAGATAATGGAGGGAATGTTCACGTTAGTGGGGCTACAGCTTTACGTCACTTAACATACATTACTATACTTCAGTATCACTGCTAGGGAACTTATAGTTTCACATCAAAAACAACAAATTTGGCCTAAAAGGAGAACGGGCGGAAGTGGTCCAAATGGCGTCGGCTGATGAAACCTAGTCTTTATAATAGTTCGTGAATGTAGGATATTTTTTTACTATGGACACCATAAAATCGGCCCACGGAGAAAAAAGTTATACAGTTCAGAAAGTATCTACCTATTATAGACGAATAATTGAAAAAGCTGCCTTTTGTTCGGTCAAAATTTATTTGCCGAGTACCGAGTACTCGCACTTACTCCCCGCCGCCCGTATGCGCCCGCTACCCCTCGGGGTGGCGGGGGGTGATGCTCCTGCGCCGCGCGTATTGTTCACAGGTCAGTCAGTCATTCGCTATTATTCAGCAAGCGCATCGTTTGGTTTCTTTATTTTGTTCGTACCGGCTTTCTTTTTGGACATATTTTGATTTACTTACTCGATTACTTTGGCGCGTTTAAACGGACTTGTGATATTGCTTTTGGATTTGGCTTTCAAGATGTTGCCTAGTGCTGGCATTGTGTGTTTAGTGTGTAATCGTTCAGTGTTACGAAGAGAAAGGCAAAATGTTACCTGAAATCTTTTGTGATAAAGTTGAAAATCTATAAAAGAAATTTGACAGATTGGGCTAGCTGGCGTCGGTACATAGACTTAGGCTGAGATCTATAGAGCGTACTTAGACTTTACTCAAACTTTACTTACGTAAAACTTTGCTAAGTACATGCTAAGCTTATACTTTGATTTGGTATTTATAAAAATTTTGACGTTAAGATTATGCTTAGCATAAGCTAAGACGCACAAAGTTAAAACACCAATTGTAATTTCGTTACATGCATTAACTTTTCAATTACTCATTGGAAAACATTTAAAAACAGTCATAATTATAAATAAAACATGGTGCGCATCGTTCCTCTGTGTATTATTATTATTATTGAACTATTTAGAAAATGACGAGTGAGACATAAAAATAGATTTATTAATGATCAACAATCGACATTAATTTTTATTATGAGAAACGGAACATTGTTGTATCAGCTGTGAACGGCAATGTCAACTGTGTATCAGTGTTGCTAGATGACAGTTTAGATTTCTCTTCAAGTCGTATCTAAAATTCCCCGAAAATTTGGTTTGAGCACATAAATAATACAATGATAATGTCTAATAATATTTTCTTTCTGTATTTCAGAAATATAGAAAAATATATCTGTAGTATTCCTTTGAATACAAATTCCGTGATTTCCAATTTCTCTGGAAATCCTATACAATGTGCATCACTGTCTCTGATAATACGGAAAAATTAAAAAGTCATGTAAGTTATGATGGTGAAGTATATTTTTGACTACTTTATTTTTATTTCGCTTATAGTGTAAGTTTTAACTAAGTAATCGATTTAGTGGACTTAGCATTTGCTAAGCATGCACTCAGAGGGATTCGGAGATTGCTTTATAAATACCGACTTTGACTTAAGTCGAAAGTAAAGTCTAAGTAGATACGCTCTATAGATCTCACCCTTAAACTTGTTTGCAATACTATGTTTAGCTACACAAATAGTCATTTATAAGTGTATGTATGTAAAGGTTTTACAGTCTATTGTGATATATATTATCTTAAGCTATTATGTACTTAATGTAGGAGCATTAGTTCTTGCTAAGCGGTTCGCACACAATACTTGTTTATGTGATGTTACGTGCACACGTAGCTCGTTACTATTCAGGTTAAGATTTGCATTATAGGTAATGATGTCAACACATACGTTGCGATTGTGCATCATCCTGCAAGACGGGGTGAAGGAAAATTGCTAGTAAATAGATTATAAAAAAAAACATGCGCGTCAGTCTTTGGGATTGCCGATAGAGTATAGTAGAGATGAAAACTATTATTTACACTTCTAATCTATGAGATATAGGTACATACATAATATAATAATAATGTCCTCCTACCCGAATTTCGGCCACGGCGGCCAGTCTCAATAGAGATTAGCCATCTGCGCGGGACATATTATAGTGCTCAAGTGTGTGCGAAAACACAAGAGCACTTTCTATTCCATCACTCTCATGATCCGATGGGACGCCTAGCGACACGACCGGAAAGAGGTCAGGTACAGGACCAACGGCTTTACGTGCTCTCCGAGGCAAGGGGGTATAATACCGCCAACTCCCAGACTTCGGGCTGATGCTGAGAAATTTTTCTTATTACAGAAAAGTCCCAAAATCACTTTTGGCCCGACCCGGGATTTGAACCAAGGACCTCGTTTTCTGCGGGTGAACACGCTACCGCTAGACCAACGAGGCAGTCAAACATAATATATATTGTATACCAATATTCTTGACAAATTTAACAAAGATTTCAGTTCTAACCAATACATAGAGCCACAAAAAGGCACCATACCTTATTACTTTCAACGCAAGAAGCAAAATATATCTACGATATGCCAAGATACGTTACATTCTGTTAATTTCAAAGAGCCCAAAAAAGGAACAATACCGTACTATTTTACGACATCAAATATAGCAACTAAAGTAGTCGCAAACTCATACGTGAAAGAAGCAACAAACTCCAAAAAGTTTTTTCGCGGCTAATGGTTCGTTTACAGTATTTCACCAGAACATTGCTGGGGTCTTGAACAAAATACAGGACTTAGAAGTCGCGCTACAAGACTTGCATGACTTGAATAAAAATATAATGGTGGTATGTCTTAGTGAGCACTTTATTAAAAAAGGTGAAGAAAATCATCTTAATTTAAATAATTATTACGTTGCGGCAATTTATTCACGCCAAGATCAACGACGCGACGGCACATGTATACTGTGTAGAAATGGCTATGAAAGTGTACAACTAGATATGATCAGAGACTTAGCTATAGAGAAGCATTTTGAAATATGCGAAATAGAAATTAAACAACTAAAATTAATAGTAATTGCCAAATATAGAAGTAAGCCTATTTTTTGACAAATTAAATGAAACATTGCTGAAACTTCAGCACAAAAAATTCAAAATTTTAATTTGTGGCGACTTTAACATAGATTTATTGACATCTAATAAAATTTGTATGACATTTAAAGAATTGATCATGAATCATGGAATGCAATATTATATAAATAAACCGACTAGACTTAGTACATGTATTGATAATATTATTGGTAATGTTACTGATGCAGTAGGTGAAACGTTTAATTTACATTTATCCGATCATGATACAGCTCAGCTTGTCACTATTGAACAACAAATAAGTAGAAAATTGGGTTACTATTTTATGTATATCAACGACCTAAATAAAGATAATGTAAATAAATTTATTAATTATATAAGCTGTTTAACTTTTAGTGAAACTTATACGATATCAAATGCGAATGAGGCTTTTAACTGGTTTCATGACCTATTGACACTACTATATAAGCTGTGTTTCCCATTAATAAGAGTCAGAAAACAATACAATATAAATAAACCCAAATGGATAACAAAAGGGATTAAGAATAGTTGTAATACCAAAAGATCACTCAGACATACATATTACTTGAAAAAGCATACCGTGAATAAGAATAATTTTAAGGCCTATTCAAAATTATTAAAAAAGTGTATGAATAACCTACAATCCCTTTGTAATCAGAGACACATAAATTGTTCACAAAATAAAGTTAAGGCTACTTGGGATGTGGTAAAGCGTAACATAGCTAACAAGACAAAGTTAGAATTTATCAGTAAACTTGTGGATAATAGTGTGACTTTTACTTCCGGTTCCGATATTGCTAATAAATTTAATAACCATTTCATTGACATTGCTAATTATAACTCCTCAACATCTGACAATAATAATAATGACATAAATAATTTAATGACATGTGAAAATAGTATATTCATAGAACCTACTAATGGTTCGGAAATTTATAATATCATAATGTCTTTAAAAAACACAAAATCAGCAGGTTATGATAATATTACAACAGAGCTCTTGAAGGGCATATCAAATTATATTTTCTCACCCTTAGCTTATATTATTAATCAGTCTATAGAACAAGGGTGTTTTCCCTCTAGTCTGAAATATTCCGTGGTAAAACCACTATTTAAAAAGGGTGATAAATCAAATGTTGACAACTACCGGCCTATAGCGTTGACTCCCGTACTTTCAAAAATATTCGAACGAGTCATGTATAGACGAATTATGAAATTCCTAAATAAATTTAATATCCTTGCTGATCAACAATATGGTTTTAGGAAAAATAGATCGACTACCTTAGCAATATTTACATTAGTTAAATCAATTATGAATAATATTAACAATAAAATACCTTCCTGTGTCTTATTTTTAGACTTAAGTAAGGCGTTTGACGTTGTTGATCACTCAAGACTCCTCTACAAACTGGAGAAATATGGTATTAGGGGCCCAGCCAAAAAATGGTTCGAGTCATATTTAAGCGACAGGAGGCAGATTACGAGGATCACTAAATTTAACAATTTGACGAATAGTGTAGAACAATTCGATTCTCAATATAGAATAAATGATTGTGGTGTACCTCAAGGTAGCATCTTGGGACCGTTATTGTTTCTCCTCTACATTAATGATCTTCCACAATCAATAAAATATAAAAGTGTCCTGTTTGCTGATGACACTACAATTATCATCAATTGTGAAAATAATTTAAATTATGACATTAAAATTAATGACGCTTTAAAAGAAATCATTACATGGTTAGACATTAATAAATTAAAAATAAATATTTCAAAAACAAATGTGCTTTACTTTAAAACGTGGAAAAGTAAACCAATAAAAAATAAAAAAAAATAACGCACGAAGGTATATCTATGTAGAGATATATATTCATACACGGGCATCTGATCCCTAATCAAGCAGAGCTTGTACTCATAAAGTTAGTATAGCTAACTCTAACTCTATGCTTGAACTATGGAAATCAGATAAATATGACACACTAAATTACTTTTCTTTTTGTAAATACATACTTATATAGATATAATTATTACCCAGACTCAGTACTAACAGACATGTTCATGCACACAAATGTCTGTACTGGGTGGGAATAGAACCCACGACCTGCGGCGTGAAAGGCAAGTATTTACCAATCACCCTAACCGGCAATATAAGTTAGTTATTAAACTAATCCAAATATTGGTACTTTCCTTTTTAACAGTTGCGTAAGCAAACTCGCTCGGTGATTAAGTATAGTAATCGTAACCGAAATATTCGGATATTACGTTTACAATCTAACAAAGTTTTCGCTTACTTACTTACTTACTTATCGTATGGGTAGTGGTTACCCTAGTGTCAGAGTTGTTGAAGCCGCCCATTAGGCCCCTGACATGTCTTAACGACTGATGCCTAATGGCTACAACCAGGACCGAAAGTTTAACGTGCCCACAGAAATTAAACCACTTTGGCGGTCACCCATCTATGCACCGACCGCGAGCCTAGTTGCTTAACCTCGCCAATCACTCACGGACCTGTGAGAGCATCTGGCTATGATCTTAACAAACATTCATTTCATTCCGATCTCGCACTTCTTCATCTTTCATACTTATGTAGTACCTCTATATCTGACGACGCTTTGTAATAAAAAGTTTTGTATATTTTTTTTAACTTTTTCCATTAGAGCGGATTCCCTGGAGTGAGGCGGTGGTCGTTCGCGTGCGAATGAGCAATTTCCTCCCGACCGCCACGATTTCGATCTGACTTCCTGTCTGGGCAGCGATTTTAAAATTTATAGAATCGCTTTACATGAAATTTAAAATAAGAACAAAGGTGCCTCGTATGCAGGGAGAAGAAAATATATATTTAAGTGCGTCGGTGTTTTATCTTTGACGTCACACGAATAGGAGAATATTGACGGCAATTATTTTTTTATCAACTACGTAATATTTGTATACTGAATTTACAATGACTAAAGCTATTAATAATAAATAAATATATCCTAGGACATTATTCACACACGGCCATCTGATCCCAAACTAAGGACAACTTGTACTGTAGTTATTAAGTGGCTATACACTTGAATTATGAATACACTGGAATACTAAAAATAGAGATTCTTCTACTTTTAAATAGAATTAAAAATACTTTTGATTTTGGAATGATATTTCGTAATATATATTCTAGCAAAATTTAACTCCAAAATATGAAAGTGAGATTATGATATTTTAAACTGATCCGGGACAAATCTTTGTGCGACGAACACGATTATTGAAATTTGTTCTGTGTCTGGGTGTAATTTATCTCGGTAAGTATATTAAAATCATTGGGCCTTTCGAACTAGACTGTGTTATAGAAAGAAAGACATATCAAAACACTGCCATTTCCCTTATTTCTGGATCGGAGTGTGAAAAAAATATAATTACAGCACGTTACCGTCACTATTGGTAGATATTTTTATACTACTAGTTACTTAGAAGATCGCAATCAATAACTCCACATTGATGTATAATAGCAATTTCAAGCAACAGTCGTTCGCTGGTCGCGTTCTTAAGTCTATAAATCAGGGTGATTGTAGATCGAGACCGTAAGTCTCTATTGCTCGAACAATGCGCCGCTGGAATAACGAACTCAATTGTGTTAAGTCAGTTGCACCTGAGCGAACCTCTCGTTTTCGTAACAACCTTTAGTTTTATTGAAGGACGTGACGGGGGCCCAAGTGTGCAAATAAACGTGGTTTTAATATTAAGTATTTATTTTTAAGTAATTCTTTATTCTTTATCGCACACAGAAACTATAAAAAGAAATACAATGTATGATAGAAAGGCATGTACAGACGCCAGCACATCCAGCTACCCCAATCTGTCAAATGTCTTTTATAGATTTTCTATTTTATCGCAAAAGCGTAAGGTACATTTTCTATTGGGGAAATTTGACAGATTGGGGTAGCTTGATGTGCTGGCGTCTCTACATAAGCGAGCTTAACTCATTAATGAGTTTTTATACAGCAAACCAAACAATAGGACAATTTGTTTTACAGGGTAGAACATAATGATATCCTGGGACATTATTTAGACACCGCCGTCTGATTCCAAACTAAGCAGAGCTTGTACTATGAAAACCAGATAACTGATATACTACATAATATACTACTTTTCTTTTGTAAATACATACTTATATAGATAAAAACACGCAGACTCAGGACAAAAATACATGTTTGTGCACACAAATATCTGTCCTGCGTGGGAATCGAACCCACGACCTACGGCGTGAAAAGCAAGCACTTGCCAATCACGCCAACAAATGATATAATATAGATCGATGATCTTGTGAGGGTCGCTGGATGCAGATAGTGCAATACACCGGTATTGCGCTATCTGCATCCAGCGACTTCCGCCCCAAAGATCTCCCCCAAAGATCTCCACAATTACCGAATTGTGAAGATCTTTGGGGGAGACCTTTGTCCATCAGTGGGCGTCTTTCAGCTGATATGATGATGATGAAAGTCAAATGACCTTTCAAATGCCCTTCTCGAGGCCCTCTAGCCAGTTTCACTCACCGGTCCGTAAGTGATCGGTGAGGGAAAGCACCTAGGCGCGCGGTCTGTCCATAGATGTGTGACCGTCAAAGTGGTTTCATTTCTCAGCGTGTCCGTGCTTCGGAGGATATGTCAATATGCCGGTTCCAGTTGTTCTTATTAGAAGACAGTCGTTAAGCCACTGGGCGGCTTGAACAACTCTGACACCAGGGTAAATACTGCTCATATGTTAAAGCAAGAAGATTTACCTTCTCATATTGGTTCAATAGTCATAGATTTCCAATTTCATTTTCATTTTCTTCGTGAAGACAAGGTGAACTCATCAAGAAGCTAATTTCTATCTATCAATTTGATATATTGACGAGTTTCTATTAAAATTGAATCTTTTATATTTCAAAGTTCAAAAGCGAAGGTTAATCGAAGGAATTTACTTTTTATTTGTATATTACTCTCCACTGTAACTTCAGAGTAGTTAAAGTTATTAAAGTCAAGATTCTAATGGAAAGAAGTTTATCGGCTTTACTGCATAGGTACTTCTATTAAAACGTGATATGAAATTGTTATTTGGTTATTTGTTTATAAAACAACTTCTGCCTCAAGAGAAAAATAAATCTAAGTTTACAAAGTTAATAACAGATCAGTAGCTTCATATAACTTCTAGAACATGAAATTATGCTTTGCTTTTATTTTGCTATTGCTATTGCGTTCTCTCGAGTTAATGTCGATCAATTTAAATCGAGTTTTAAGCTTGTTAGGCTTGGCATTTGGGTAATCTAAACTAAATGTTGAATAATTGTCGACATTTTTTTAATAAAAATAAATAGTATTATGTAGGTACAGAAGGCTCATTTTGCTGTTTTTTGATAAAAAAAACATTTCTTACGCTGTAGAGGTTTTTAAAATGTGTTAAGTCAAGTTAATTAACTTTTACAGATACTATAAAATAGATTTGCAATTTTATTACACTAGCTGAGCCCCACGGTTTTACCCGGGTTAAACTTTATAAATTATAGCCTATGTGTTATTCGAATATATAAGCCATATTACTACAAAGTTTCATCAAAATCCGTTCGGTAGTTTTTGCGTGAAAAGGTAACAAAAATCCATACACAAACTTTCGCATTTATAATATAAGTAGGATTACAATATTAGTAGGATAACATTGGAGGCTAATACTAATTTATTTACTTAAAAATTGTTTATTGGCGTCATATTTAATATGACGAATCGTGTAATAAAAATTATCCGCAGCAACATTGTTTCTTCAGTTCAATAATCTAACAGTTACCAGCTTCAAACTTCGGACGAGTCCAAGAATGTTTATAACAATCTTGATTATACAACAATGTTTACGGGTACGCGAATAACCAGTTTTGGTACTTTTCGTTTTGTTTAATATCATGATTCAACATCATCATCATCATTGTATCAGCTGAAAGGCGTCCAGTGCAGGACAAAGGAATACACAAATCTTGATTAAACTATATTGCTTTATCTATCTATTATACAAATAACCTCATTAAAATAGCTTTATCCGTTTACTTAGCAACTACGATGACACACACTGATACACAGATTTATGTTTCAACTAGCTGTGCCGCGCGGTTTTACCCGCGTTAATCTTTATAATCGACGGGCCTGTTGGCGTGGTTGGTAGATACGCTGCCTTTCACGCCGGAGGTCGTGGGTTCGATTCCCACCCGGGACAAATATTTGTGTGCATGAACATGTCTGTTTGTCCTGAGTCTGGGTGTAAATTATCTATATAAGTATGTATTTACAAAAGAAATTAGTATATGTACTATATCAGTTATCTGGTTTCCATAGTACAAGCTTTGCTCAGTTTGGGATCAGATGACCATGTGTGAATAATGTCCCAGGATATTATTATAAATTATATATAGCCTATAAGTTAATTCAGGATGTCAGCTAACTCCACACCAAATTTTACTAAAATCGATCCAGCCGTTTAGACTTGTAGAAGTAACAAACAAACACACTCACAAACTTTCGCCTTTGTAATATTAGTGTGATTTCGTCAAAAACTTCTTTTTTTATTAGTGGTCACATTTTAACAGAATTTTAGAGATGGTATTTTATAAACTTAAATTTCAACTGAAATATCTCGACGATAGATATTTTAAAATGAAACTCATTGTAAGTTTCAAAATTTCATCAAAGTCGAGAAATGAAAAAGACTTGGCTGGTCACAAGTTCAATTCAGAACTCGAACTGCAACTATCGAACAGACCGTGATTGCACTCCATCTTGAAAATTTCGAGCAAATACTTTACAAGCTTTAGAAAAGTTCATGAATCGGACGATGGACGATGAGAGTTAAAAAGATATATTACTTTTGGTCAGTTCATGTATAAAATAAATGTTATTGAAGAACGGTTGGCAGATGTCAATATATACCTACCTAATATTTTATGAAATTTATTGTAGTTTGGGGTAGTTGGTTGGTTGTTTTCTTTCTATGACTAAGTAATTAACTCTTGAGCCGTGATAAATCATACTGCGACGTACTTTTATGATGGCTAAAGAGAGCTTAAAGATTTGAACACTATTCAACCGAAAAGGCAACTGGCGCAATTTGTGAATGTAAGTTAGATTCACAAATTGCGCCAGTCGTTCATGTGTGCACGTGTAGCGCAATTTGTGATTCTATAATTTTACATACAGGATTTAATTTTATCCAAGATTTTCGATCCATTTCTACACTGTAGCGGGTACCTTGGCTGATTATCATAATAATCAGGTACTGTTACGTTGGTGGTCAATTTTTTCTGAAGCGTTGGCTGTCAGTAATGTTATAAGGTTGGTTAGTTGTGATGGATTACTATTAATTGCTAAAATAAACGTATTTTTTTGGCTTTTGTGTTGACATTTAAGGTAAAAGCTTTGTATCCTCCATGAAATTTCCCCTTCTCTTTTGTCTCTCTATCTCTTTCATATGCGTTGAGCAAACGATGATTGCGCGCACGCAGCCGGTTGTATAATTTCGTTAAAACTTATTTGTGAATACCTTTTGTTATAAATCGTATGTGAGTCACAATATTTCATATGGAGAGGAATTCGTAGAAGAAATTTGTCCCTGACGGGGATCTCTCGATTCATTTTGTTTTCTTTACAACCAAAACTTTGAAGCTACATATAGGAAATTCAATATAGGATAGGATAGTAGTATACTTTGGCATTTACTTCAGATATGTAAAGAAATAAACTATAAACAATGCTTCCGAAACTTAGGTACCTACGTTCTAAACACGTACCGAACTCAAAGTCTCAAATTCAAACACCGCAAACTCAAACTATAAGTCATCCTTAATACTTAAGTAAGTACGTATTTGTCTTTGCATAGAACTACGAGCATACGGCTAGAAAGTTCCTTCCAATTAATATTTGCTAAAGGTACTTTAGCAGTAGAACTTAGATGCAGTTGGAAACTACTGAGAGGTAAACATTCAGAGCTCTAATTAAATGCGTTTGCGATATATTGACATACTGTGTATGTTTATTAAACCTTTATTGATTCGTTAACATTGCACACTTTCTTGCGTTTATAGTGTGATACAAGACAGCCGTAAATATAAATATTCTGTAGTTCACAGGAATAACTTAAATTGTATTATTGTTGTAAGAGTCGTGAAACTTCTTTACAATTTTTGAATTTTGACTGTTACAGATTCATCATCATCATCATGTCACCCAAATACGTTCACAGCTGGTCAAAAGCCTCAAAGATCTCCATAATTGACGCTCACCGTAGCCTAGTTGGTAGTGCTCCTGCCTCCTACGAAGCTGGTGGTCCTGGGTTCGAATCCCGGTAAGTGCAAATATTTGTGTGAAGAGCACGAATATTTGTTTCTGGGTCATGGATGTTTTCTATGTATTTAAGTATTTATCTATCTATATAAGTATGTATATCGTCGCCTGGTACCCATAGTACAAGCTTTGCTTAGTTTGGGGCTAGGATGATCTGTGTGACATTGACCCTAGATATTATTATTATTATTATTGCCGGTCCTGCACTACCAGCATCCAGCTTAAAAATAGCTATAAAAAAACCGACTTAAAACTAACATTACTTTGTTCTACAATTATCTCAATTTTGTTATTTTATAGTCAATGTCTTGACGTCATTTAATTGTTCGCGCTCTTTCTAACCGTCATTATTCACAGGCCCAATGATTTCCGAACAAATAAAAAGTATAAAATAATTCACTAAATATTTACCGAGTATTTTAAGCTTCTATATATTCTGCGAAGTTTTAAAATTTAGGTAGTGTTATACAGTGGTCAACATATGTCGCTATGTAGACTTTTAGGAATCATCAATTAGGCCCCGAACGCAAATTCTAATTCTCAACTACAACCATCTTATTGCCTTATATATTAGAGACGCTGGCGCAATCTGCGTACATACAAGACTCAGCAACAGCCTCCTTTTATTTGAATTTTTCTCACTTTTTGTATTGGACCATTTTTGCACAACAAGTAAATTTGAACAATAGATCGACATAGAATACCTAAGTATATGCTTATAATACCTAAGCACACATATAGGGTATAAGCGTATACATAAAGAAGTTGTACGTTATCCTCGAGATGATCGGTGTAATTGGATGGTTTTTTGTTAGACACGGATCATCTCACGGCTAAGTTACTACCTACTTTTGTTATAAGAGGTCATGAAATTGACGCATGCATGATAATAGGTCTTTACCTATGAAATTGCCGTTTTGTATGAAAAAATTTAAACGAATTTTTTTCATGAATTTTTTTATTTGTATTAATCGAAGTAATCACCCATGCAATCAATGCATCTTTGCCATCGCAGTGGCAGTTTATTGATGCCCTTCTTAAAGAAATCAGCTGGACGGGAGGCAACAAATTCTTCAAAGGCATTTTGTACTGCCTCTCGGGTATTGAATTTTTTTCCCGCCAAGAAGTTATCCAAATTCTGGAAAAAGTAGTAGTCTGTAGGCGCAAGGTCTGGTGAGTAGGGCGGATGACGGAGAGCTTCCAACCCCAGTTCTTGCAACTTGGAGACCGTCTGCTGTGCAGTATGAGGTCGCGCGTTGTCGTGCAGGAGCAGCGGAGACGAGCGATTGACCAATGCTGGTTGGAGATGCGCCAGCTTCTCCATCATTGTGCTCAGTTCTTCACAGTACACATCTGCAGTAATGCTCACCCCGTTTGGTAAGAAGCTGTGATGAATCACACCGGCGCTAGACCACCAAACAGTGACCATCACTTTTCTAGGGGTAAGTTTTCGTTTAGGGCATTGTTTAGGTGCTGAACCAGGATCCAACCAACTTGCTGAGCGCTTGCGGTTATCAAACAGAATCCATTTTTCATCGCAGGTAACAATGCGGTTCAAAATTCCTTCATTTGTGTGTCTGTTGAGCAGTGCAAGGCACGTCTCGACGCGTACTTCGCGCTGGCGATCATTGAGTTCGTGGGGCACCCATTTGTCAAGCTTTTTTACCTTGCCAATTTGACGCAAATGGACCAATATTGTTTTGACGCTAACGTCGAAAGCTGCTGCTAATTCAGCCGTAGATTGTGTATCATCAGCTTCCACAACCGCCTTTAATTCGTCATTGTCGACCAAAGTCTTCGGACGACCGCGAGGTTCATTTTTCAGGTCGAAATTTCCAGAACGGAAGCGAGCAAACCAATAACAGGTGGTGCGTTGGTTTGTAGTGTTAGCTCCGTAAACGTCGTTGATGTTGCGTGCCGCTTGTGCCGCGTTGCTGCCACGACGGTACTCATATTCCATAATTACTCGAATTTTTAACGTATCCATGATGACGAAAAAGATTGAAATGCGATGAAAATGTAACACTAATCAATAAAGAAATGACTACTTTTGGAAAAAAGAATCCATGTTTTTAAAATAAAATTAATTTGAAATTAGAATTCTTAGCCAAACAAAAATTATTTTGATTTGAAATGGCCAGTACTGCAGAACGGCAATTTCATAGGTAAAGACCTAATATATGCCTATAATACCTACTATTGGCATTTATCATGCATGCGTCAGTTTCATGATCTATATTGCCGGATTTAAGTTACTCGTGGGGATAAGCTGCAATGAATATGTAGATATATAATATTAGTCGTATGTAAATAAAGTTGTTTATCTACACATCAGAAAACCATGAGAAAACAATCCCCGTCAACGGAAAATCGGAATAGTGCTCTGAGGGTTCCGTACGTTCCTTAATTGTATAAAATTCATTATCGATTTATCTTTATTATACAATAATTTCGATAGTTAAACCTTAATATCATCTCCTTGACAATAACTTAATACAAGCTAGCTAAATATCATTACTGTTATAAAATATCTATATATATAAAATCAATGCCACTTTTCGTTGTAATGTTATAACTCAACAACGCCTTTACCGATTTGGCTAATTTTGGTCTTGAATTATTCGTGGAAGTCCAGGGAAGGTTTATACGTAGAGAAAATTTAAAAAAAGTATTGAAAAAATGTTAAATAAACATCTTTCTATATTTTTTTGTTTGAATAAATGAACTTAATATTTTCTTTTATTACTATGCCTTATACGTAGTGAAGCACGTACCGGGCCGCTAGTATTTTATACATGTTTTAACAATCCATGTACCTAAATATCTATATGTAACTAGAAATAAGTATGTATACCTACTTAACTATATTACTACAAACATGTTCTGACTGTTTACAAGCGCTTTTTTAAAGTCTACGTGAATAAAAACCTTATTTATTTTTTTAATATGCGGCATAGATGAATGGAGTAGGACTCTATTTATCTATGCCCCTTACCATCATAATCAGGGTTTACTTTCGCGTATCCGCTTCGAACCATAAAAATCTATGTCAATATAATAATATTATGGATATAGATATTTTATCAGTGATAAGATACGATTATCCTAATCATTCTTACTAAGCATAAATTACGAATGACCTTGTTTGTTATTAGATACTTATAGGAGTTCCAATGCAATACTTTAACTTATGGTTAACGTTCTTTACTGTTCGTTGACAGCCTCTTTGGTTTAGCGGTAGCGTGTTCAACCGCAGATAATGAGGTTCAAATCCCGGGTCGGGCAAAAAAGTGATTTTGGGATTTTTCCGTAAAAAGAAATTTCTCAGTATCAGCCCGAAGTCTGGAAGTTGGCGGTATTACACCCCCGTGCCTCGTAGAGCACGTAAAGCCGTCGGTCCTGTACCTGAACTCTTTCCGGTCGTGTCGCTAGGCGTCCCATCGGATCATGAGAGTGATGGAATAGAAAGTGCCCCTGTGTTTGCGCACACACTTGTGCACTATAATATGCCCTGCGCAATTGGCTAGTCTCTATTAAGACTGGCCGCCGTGGCCGAAATTCGGTCGGGAGGAGACATCATCATCATCAACGTTATACATGAGGGCCGAAGTAAAGCAAAAACATGTCTAGGTGGGGAATGTCGAGCAACCCCAAAATGGACTGTATTTGTAGAGCATCGGTCCAATCCATGGCTTTACATTGCTTTGACCTTCTGAATAAAAAAAAATCAATGTTGGGTTTTATTCTAAATTTTAAGTTCAAATTTAAAGGACAAAAACGAAAATAACACTTATTGTTATTTTGTTAGTATAGTCCACTTATTACGTACAAGGATGAACGAGCAAAGTTCAAAACCAAATCTAATGAGAATAATTAATCGAACTTGTTGACATAACCAAATAGATTCACTTAACGTATACGAGTAATCACACAGCTCAACACGTAATTAGTGTGATGAGCATTCAGACGGATAGGTTTGATTTACGTCAATATGCTTATTTGGTTGCCGATATACTCCTGTATCCATTCTGTATCTAATCAAATTAGACATCAATTTTTTTTCATTAACAACAAAATATAGGCGTCTATTTTTGATTTAGTATATGTTTGTGTATCGTAGCTATCAAACGGATGGAAATAATGAAATAATGAAATTTATTCAGCACTTGGGTATTTACATACACTTGTACTTGTCAAGCTCACAATGTATTACATAAACACAGTTTAAAAACAGTAATTAAAGTAACATAATATTTTAAATTAATCCGTCCGTGCGGTCTGTTTCGTCACATGTATTTTTAATATTCTTAAATCTATACAAATAAATAAAACTGGAGTGTCTGTAGTAAATAAATATGAATATATATACGGTACATACACCAAAATAACATTTTTTACAATTTTTGTCTGTCTGTCTGTCTGTTTGTTCCGGCTAATCTCTGAAATGGCTGGACCAATTTTGACGGGACTTTTATTGGCAGGTAGCTGATGTAATAAGGCGTAACTTAGGCTAGTTTTATTTTAGAAAAAGTATTTTATTTTACTAAAAAACTAAATAAACAAATTAACACGCGGACGAAGTCGCGGGCACAGCTAGTAAATAATAAATAGCAAGTTACTAAGCTATTATTGTTACATTTAGCAATAGTATATCAAATTAAAGAATTGAAAACAACGAGCAGTTGGCTAGCGCAAAAGGCTCTCAACCAGTTGCTTAATTTAAACGACTAATACCTGAGGGCACCCTTATGGGCCACATCTCAGGCGGCCGCTGAAGTAAAAAGATGGAATTCGAAATGGGGGTCAGATCACTTGCACGGTATTACCGATCACGTGTTAAGGGGGCAACGCGATCCTCGCCGCTGAGGATCCTACCCTAGCCAGCCTGCGGCTTTCTCTAGCTACCTAGATGGACGACCCGGAGAAGAAAGCCACAAAGAAACTCCGGGTTTGCTTTTTTCGTCTTCTTTTGCTTTTTGTTTTCTATTTATTTTATATCTTTTTTTAACATTGTTTTTTGTTTTTACATTGTGATTGGCTGGTATGTGGGCTAATGCACGCACAGAACCGATGACATCTAGTTAATCAAAATAACTATGAGGTAATAAACAATAACATTCCATTTCGCTCAAGCAATTAAAATAACCTCTTGCAAGATGAACAAACGGTGGGTGCATCCGCACACATTTACAAAATTAACAAGTCACACGAAGTCGACTACAGGCGACGACTGTATGAGACAAAAAAAAAAGAGTACCCCAGCAGTAGCTCTACCAGTTACCGCAAGCAGCACCCGTTCACGAGTATGACGTGAGGGCCAGCCATCGCCTCCCTCGCCATATTAAACTTATTGAACTAATAGGACTAATTGAAATTCAGTTAATAATCAATTAAAAAAAAATTCTGCGTTTAGTGCTTTAATTCATTTTGTGTTTTCAGTTGTGTGTTTCAGTTTGTTGATTTAATTCATTTTCTTTAGAGTACACAACAACATGTAACTTGATTTACGCACATCCTGAAAATAGTTTGTTCAGAATCGTTTTGTAAATCGATTTATATCATTTTTAATATAGGTAATTTTTTATTCAAAAAATAATTAGAACTACTGAAATTATTGTCATATTGACCCTGTACCCAGTCAAAACAAATTGAAATGGACCGTAAGTCAAAGTAATAAGACTTTTAAAATCGCAGTTTTATTATTATTCATACAAATTCCATCATTCAATACAAAATAAAGAAAAGTAAACTTTATTCCATGAAACTAATTTAGTAAATAACAATGCATATACATGTTAAATTAAAAATTAGGTGTATGTATTATGATTACAACATAATATTCTTATTGGGGTTCAGTAAACTGGACAATACACACAAAAATCTCAAAGAATAATATTATAATAATATCTAGGGACTATGTTGGGGCTAGGATGATCTGTGATCATATAATTCTTATTAATATCTATTATTCTTTATTTCTAAATATTATTTTACTTTGAAGGTATTGGTTGTTGGTCGACGTTGTACATCAGTTTGTTTACAGCCAGTGAATTGTATTACTAACTGTCCTGCAATCAATTAATTAAAAAACGTACCCTTATTTCCATCAAATTAACTGTACTGAGTTAAGTTCCATAAATATTTAATTATTATGAAGTAGTTTTCATGAACAATTTGTGATTAATTTAAATACTATATATAAACAAACCAATGTTTCCCATTAATTCTACAGGAGAAATGTAAACATAGGTATAGAAGACGATCTGTTTGGAATCCGCTTAGCAGCCTCCCCGCCCTGCCGCGTCCGGTTTCCGGCGGAAACGGTCCTTGGGCGGCGGCGACGGAAGCTTCTGTTTAAGCTGGTAGTGATATGCACGCAGTTAGTAAACTGTTTGCAATCGCTACAGGCGCTTATTGCTCTTGAGATAAACAAGAAACAATATTTTTGTATTAGTTCACGAAGGCAAATAAGCAACATGGAGGTACTTGAGAAAACAATAGTTGTTTTTGCCTACTTAACAAAACAGAATATCGGTCCTTTTGTTTGGGAGGAATTATATCACAAATTGGAATATTTTAAGTGATACATCATTTAATGTTATCTACCGCTCAACGCAAAGTTTTACCTCAGTACTGAGAGCATATAACTTCAGCTGGTCCTTTGGGAAGGTAATGGAATGAGATACGTTACAAAAGACCCTTAAATAAAAATTTAAGGCTAAAAACATAACTAGGTAAGGTCGACTGATTTTTTTTTTCGGCCGAAAGTATCCAAAAATTTATAAAAAAGATTGATAGTCATTTTAGAACTGAGCCTCAAGTCCAAATGCAGTTTGGTGATGCAGCTCATCGCTGTCCCATTGCAGGGTAAGGGTTTCCTCTTACAATGAGAGGGCACCATGCTGGCATAGTGCGGATTGGCAAACTTCAAATTGAATCAAGAATATTTTCTATTTATCAGGCATGCAGGTTTCCTTCCAATAGAAGAAGTTCCGTCCTGAAAGAAGTCCACTACTGGACAAGCCTCCCCCAAGAACCATCTTGGTTTGTGGCGTTATGCCATATCCCTCCAAGTGATGGTAACAATCTCGTTGTCGAGATCTTTTGAGGAGGTCTTTGTCCAGCAGTAGATGTCATACGGCTGATAAATGATGATAAATCACATGTTTACATATAAATATACAATTCCATGCAAGGTGTAATACAATAGATTTATCGACAGTGCATTTTGCCATACAATGGCGCGTAATGTTTTAAATGGTTACTTACTGATATATAATTACACATTTCATATTAAAAAAATATACAATCACAATAGTATGGTGAAAAAAATATCTAAATATAATAAAGTGTTTAATTATCATATAGAATTTGGAAATTTCTTTTATGTTAAGCTAGAACTTTGCCTATTGGACTAGTGGCTACTGACCCTGACTGCTAAACTAGAGGTCGGGGGTTCGATCCCTACCTAGAACAAATCTTTGTGTGAAGTACATGATTCTTTGTTCTATGTATGGGTGTAATTTATTTATTATACTAGCTGTGCCCGCGACTTCGTTCGCGTGGATGTCGGAACTTAACAATGTATTTTTGAGTGTAAAGCGCTG
This sequence comes from Pseudoips prasinana, assembly GCA_951640165.1. NCBI lineage: Eukaryota > Metazoa > Arthropoda > Insecta > Lepidoptera > Nolidae > Pseudoips > Pseudoips prasinana. The sequence continues at coordinate 21,651,902 of OX621245.1, forward strand.
TGGGAGGATACCGAAAAAATTTTTTTCATTTAATTTAGTACTCCTTTATTTTACCTGTGGAACCATCTGGAGCGTACACAAAAACGTTATTGGGGTTGTTTACGCGTGAAAGAGCTACGTATAGTGTTGACCATGGGAAAAGCATCCAATACTTAGGTCCACCCCCGCAACGGATAATGTCTGGACCTGAGCTTTACTAATTGTCATGGCATAACAGAGACTGACTGGGAATTGCACTCGTTTGAAAGAGAAAGGAAAGTTTTTAGGAATTATAGGTATCCTTGGAGTAAAAACAATATCACCGGCGCCGCAACCTGTTAATATTTCAGCTTCGATAATGTTACAGATTTGTGACTTTGAGCCAAGTGCCGTTACAAAGTTTGGGGGGACATAAATTTCTGAGGAGAATTATTGGTACAGCAATTTTTAAAACTATTTTGTGGGCTGAAAGTCCGGGTGTGCTGAGGGAATCCAAAAATTCTACCGGGTAGTGCGTGGCGTTGTCTTCTTCCATAAATGTATTTATTATTCCATAAATGTATATATTATTCTCTACTATTACCGGACGCATGACTAAATATTTTGAAATTAATTGCCGCAGCTTGGTCATTGTGGGGAGTCAAAATAGCTCGCTGACATAGCCAAGAACCGGCTTGATTTCCCATGTTTGTGGTATCTCCGTACACATAAGAAATTAGCTCCTGCTGTGATGTAACGTAAGAACAGAGATTAGCAATCAAAATAACTTTTCCATCTTCTTGTACGGGGTATGTGCCAAGGCCTATTTTTAAAAATAAATTGGAAAACTCCTGTGCATTTTCGCAGCCTCTGACTGATCGGATCCCCTCCTATACTTATAACTATCATTTGAATAGCCAATAAGGACCTGTTGTGACAATTTTCACGTACCCTGTCAGTAATTACCTACCTACCTACCCTACATGGATCAGACTGTGGGATGAACTCACACGTGAGCACGCCACGTGAACCTGCCCGCCTTCCTCAAGTCAATTCCAGCTAACTTGAGAGTTTGACTTTGCGATTTGTTGATGGTTATCGCGACACACTCTTTTATAGGGAACTGCAGTATTTTAAACTGAAAAGGGAGATCATTTGGCACTGACGGAATACGTGACACGGACACTGTTTCTCCCTGGGCGGATCCAGGCATAATAGTAGACTCTATAACACGATGCAAAGTTTTGACTTGAAGCCTCGTGCCGTTGCAAAGTTTAGGTGGTTTCAAATTCCTCAGAACCACTATAGGTATACCCACACGCAACATACATCCCCTATTATGCGCCCTTAGGGGTGGAAATTCCTAAAATCCTGAAATACATATTTTTTATTTTTAACGGAAAGGCCAAATACCAATTTTCATGCTTTTCACTTAAAAAAATTATACACTTTTCATACAAACTTACAACCCCTATTTTACGCCCTTGGGGTGGAATTTCCAAAAATTCTAAAATATTTATTTTTATTTTTAGCTGAACTACTAAATATAAGTTACAATGCCTTTAACTTAAAAAAAATACGGAATTTCATATAATCTTTCATTCTCTGTTTTACCCCCTTAGGGTTAGTATTCAAAAACCCCTTCCTTAGTGAATGCATACGTCATAAAAAGTACCTACCGGCAAAATTTCAAGTCTCTAACCCCAGCCGTTCAGGCTGTGCGTTGATATGTCAGTCAGTCAGTTTCCTCTTTTACATAGGTAGGTATATAGATTTGTGCTGAGAAAATTATGAGAGACCGGGTTAATTTACTACATTCAAATACATTCAATCGGACAGGCTCAATAAAATTCGAATCGTCTGTACATTCGCGTTACAAACGAATTGACAATAGACACAAACTTTCGATCGATTGACATTATAATTTAAAATTAAAGTATAACAAATCCAACCTTGTACATAATTCAATTTGCCCAAAGAAAACAGAATATTTTAATAACCAATTTTGGACAACGACATACTTCTAGCCAACCAAGACCTTATTTCGAAACAATTCGGAACATTCAAAGCCCTACGTAACTCATGCAATTAGCAAACACGGGCAAATCTTAACACCGCGGGTCAAAAGCAATGCACAACGACATCTATCAAAATAAAAATTAACTATCAAGCACAACGACATGTATCGAAATAAAAATCAACTATCAATAATTTAAAATTAAATTATAACAAATCCAACCTTCTCCATAATTCAATTTGCCCAAAGAAAACAGATTTTTTTAATAACTAATTTTGGACAACGACATACTTCTAGGCAACCAAGACCTTATTTCGAAACAATTCAGAACATTCAAAACCCTACGTAACTCATGCAATCAACAAACACGGGCAAATCTTAACACCGCGAGTCAAAAGAAATGCACAACGACATCTATCGAAACAAAAATCAACTATCAACCTAGTTCATTCAGAAAAGAGATGTCATAATATGCACAATGACATCTATCGGACAGTTTAGTTCAACTATAAACATTAGTTCATCTTGAAGTACCGAAATGTGTGTTATTTTTCTCCATGATTATTTTAAAATCTAATATCTTTTGATAGACTGCACCGATTGCAATAAAACAAAAACTAAATGTTACCTCAAGTTACGCTCAATCGGTGTGTATAAAAGTTATCTACATTGCTTTCGTATATTTTACGTGATACCCGAACATATAAACAGACAAACAGACAAACAGACAAAAATTCTAAAAATGCTGGAAATGGGTTCTATTGGTTGTCCTTTAATACCCTGGCTATTTTTTTTGGATTTTCTTTTGATGTACAAAAATGATTTTTCTACAGATTTATTATATGTATAGATGTATGTAAATAATTATGTTTACTTAACTATATTACTGCGGACATGTTTGACTATTAACAAGCGATGTTTTAAAGAGTACGTGAATAAAAATATTTATTTATTTAAAAGTCTATATTGACGGGCCGGCGTTGTTAGCAAATGCTTGCTTTTCACGCCGAAGGTCGTGGGTTCGATTCCCACCCAGGACAGATATTTGTGTGCATGAACATGTAAAGTAGTATATGCAGTGTATCAGTTATCTGGTTTCCATAGTACAAGCTCTGCTTAGTTTGGGATCAGATGGCCATGTGTAATCCAGGATATTATTATTGTTATAAGCTTTTACAGCTAAAGGAGATTTTACTCTTTCTTTAAAAGAGCTGTTCGTTACGTTTATCTTATCTTTTAAATCAATTTAAAAGATTGGTTAAACGTATTCGTAACGAAAACAATTCAATTTATATAGGAGCCGTATAAGTACACTTTGGCATAAGCGCACTCCTCACCGGGTTCAGTCCAAGCTTATTGATATCACGTCTGTTTCGTGGAACCTGATAACTGCTCAATGTTGTCATACTTTGAAGGTCAATCCGTTACAACAAACTCGAACGATAAAGAGCTAAAAAGGTGGAGTGCCTATAGATTTTCTACAGATATGATTAATGTTTACGAGTAAAACCAACTAGTTCCAAACCAAATATTTACCGTTATCTAATATTAATCATCAGGGTAGTATGAGACTGCTAACAGACGCCAGCACAGCAAGTTACCCCAATCTGTCAATTTTCCCCAATTGAAAGTGAACCTTATGCTAAATGTGATAAAATTGAAAATCTGTAAAAGAAATTAGACAGATTGGAGTAGCTGGATGTGCTGGCGTCTGTACGTGCCTATCACCAAACAACATAGGTATAAAAACTCATATCTTCGGATCGATAATAATTTAATCTACATAGGTACGTAATAAATTTGTGTTCTTTAAGTAGAGTTTCCATTATGTTGGTGACTGGTAATATATTATACAATTAGAAATAAATAATATTCTACTTAGCCCGTCGATGGCTGTATGTTTTATTCACAGATATTAATGTTTTGAGGTTTTATTATTTCCTCAATATACGAGTACGACGACATGAACATCGTAAATGGCTGTATCCTACAATTTCTGATAGGGTACAGGAGGCAGGTTAAACCTGGAGGAAAAATGAGTTGAGGCCTTTGGTAAGGGGGTTGTTTCCCTTTCGGTAATACAAACGTTGCTAAAGCATATGTTTCCCTTCACATAATGTTCCTGACTTTTTAAGAATTTACAAACGTCACGGTAGTGGTAAAAATATCTTTGCATCTCTTAAACCAGTGAAGTACTGTTGAAAGAAGCCTATTTTTATTTTTATAAAATAATATAGTATGAAGCATTCTATGTTTGAAAAGGAAGCATAGATCTAGATTATATGAAACTTAAGTAACGCCATCAAGATATCTATACAAATAAATAAAATTGGAGTGTCTGTTCGTAATAGGGTTGTAACGGAGGCCTCTTAGCGGAGGCGGAGGCGGATGCGAAGATGACGGATTACACCTCCGCGGATGCGGAGGTTAACGGATGCGAATGCGAAGGTGAAAGTGGATGTGAAAAAATAGTATTTTATGAGTAATATTAATCATTTTTTTAATCTCTTTCCATAAAAACACTTTCATACCTCACTTGTTTTGGCTTTGTGTGACTTGAGTAAACAATAACAATTACTTTGCATTGCAAAGCAAAATTCGGTCGTACGACTGAGTCGTAATCGGGCGTCGCGGCTCGCGCATTATTATTTTTCTATGATTTATTTTATTGAAACTTATTCCTCAAAACTACAAAGGCGAAAATTTTTGGCTGTGTGGCTGACGGCCATAAAGAATATCGCCACCCACTCTCATCCCGTGGGGGGACGTGTCTATCTTATTGCGATCGCCAACCCGTCTGCCAATCGTGGCGATTATGGCAGATCCCCTCAAATGAAGGACACAACTAAACCGCTGCCCCCAGTCCCCGGCAGCCATGGTAACAGCAGTGTATTCGGCAGGGCAGAAGGTGCTAAGAATTCCCGACAGATTCCGCGTTCCTAAAACTGACGACCACTGGCCCTGGCAACATAAAACACACGCACACTGCGAACCGACAACAAAATCATCAAACTGGAGGAAGAATTGAGCAGGTTCCATTGGAATATAATAGGATTATCTGAAGTCCTGAGAGACACGATAATCCTGAAATTCGGGAACTTGATTTATTACCGGGAGGGCAACCAACAGTCTCAAGGTGGTGTTGAGTTCATATTCCACTAATCCCTCGTCCATAACTTAGTAAAAATCGGGAGTGTGTCGACTAGGGTTACGTACCTTATACTCAGAATTTATTCGTTGAAGGTCATACAAGTATACGCGCCGACTTTGACGCACTCCGACGATGAGGTTGAGGTCATGTATGAGGATATATCTAGAACCATACATTCCTCTAATACTTATTTCACTGTGGTCACGGGAGACTTTAACGCGAAGCTGGGTAAACTTTTCGGGAATGAGCTGAGAGTGGGGCAATTTGCATTGGCCTTCATGGAGAAGGAGGGGCTCTTTATGATGAATGAACTCCTTTTTCAAGAAGCCGAATAACCGCAAATGGACCTGGGTAAACCCCGATGGTAAAACAAAAAACGAGATAGACTTTATTTTGTCGACGATAAGACAGAAGTTCAATGACGTCTTTGTGATCAATACGGTTAAAAGCGGAAGCGATCACAGGCGGGGCTCATTGAACCTTAATGTCAAGCTCCAGAGGTCCCGAATGATAAAGTCTACGCTCCGACCTTTACCCATCCACGTCGAAAACCCCGAACCCTTTCAGCTCGAACTGCAAAACTGAACTGCTCGAATTGCGGGAAAGTGGAGTCATACCACGACAGGCTCGTAGATGCCGTCTATACGGCTGAGTTTAAGGTCTTCAAGGCCCGCCGTAAAAACAGAACCAAAAAGATCTCTGACTATACCCTGCAGCTAAAGGAAGAAACACGGAAAATGGTTTTGACATCGTTTGGTGATGCTACCAGATACCGGCAGCTCAACAGACAGATCTCAAAGTCTTTGACTCGCGACACGCGCCCAATTAATACAAAATGTATTAAAGAAGCCATCGAGCGGAATAAAGGCTCTTAAAGTGTTAGCAAGAGAACTGTGTGTTGGACAGAGCCAACTGACGAAGCTGAAGACTGAGCATGGCAGAATCGTCACGTCTCGACCTGAGTTGCTGGGAGAGATCTGATGATCTGATGATGATGATGATTCATCATCAGATCGAGAGGTTCCATGAACAGCTGTATACGAGAACCCAGTCACTTGTCGATAGTTGTGCCTCAGATCCCAGAGCACGACTAACCCGACACTTCACCGAAGACATCCCGGACGTCAGCATGTGCGAGATAAGAATCACTCTCAAACAGCTTAAGAACAACAAGGCGCCTGGTAATGATGGACGGGCCCTTCAGAAGTTATTTAACACCGTCATAATAGAAGGTCAAACGCCACAAGTATGGCACAGAGGTGTGGTGGGGCTCTCCTTCAAAAAGGTCGATAATACCCTCTTGAAAAATTACAGACCCATCACAATGCTGAGCCATGTTTACAAGTTGTTTTCTGCTGGCTGGGCAGCATTCGGGAAGCTACTCAATAACTTCTCGTTCCATATACCGCAGTGTCTCAATTCGAAAGTTTTCGACCAGTGTGCGATGCCAGTGATGACTAACGGAACAGAGACGTCGTCGCTCACTATAGGTCTTATCAGGCGGCTCAAGGTCACCCATAGAGCAATGGAAAGAGCTATGCTTGGAGTTTCCCTGCGAGATCGAATGAGAAATGCTGAGGTTCGCAGGCGAACCAAAGTAACCGACTTAACCCGAAGAATTGCCAAGCTGAAGTGACAGTGGGCAGGGCACATAGCTCGTAGAGCGGACGGCTGCTGGCGCAGAAAGGTTCTCGATTGGCGACCACGAACCGGATGATCTTGTGTGAGTCGCTGGATGCCGATAGCCCAAGACCGGCTATTGTGGATATCTTTGGGGGAGGCCTTGGTCCAGCTGTGGGCGTCATTCGGCTGATATGACGATGATGTTGACAAAGGCGGAATTGATGCCAAAGGCATTCTATGCCAGTCGACCTTTGGGTGATGCAGAGATATATGATTATGCCGTAAATAAAACTCCGTTATAACTCCGCAAAGAAATTGCGGAGGCGGAGGCGGATGCGAAGGTACGATTTCATGCGGAACTTCCGCAGTAACGGAAGCGGAGGCGAAGATCCGTTACAACCCTAGTTCGTAATATTGAAATTACTGTTGTTCATTACATAAATATGAATAAATATATATATATATATATATTACGAACTTAATATTACGAACAGACACTCCAATTTTATTTATAATCCCATGGAAGGAAAAATGGAAGAAAATGTTATTTTGGTGTATGTACGTATAAATATATATATATATATATATATATATATATATACATATATATATACGGTACATACACCAAAATAACATTTTCTTCCATTTTTGTTTGTCTGTCTGTTTGTTCTGGCTAATCTCTGAAATGACTGGACCGATTTTGATGGGACTTTTATTGGCAGGTAGCTAATGTGATAAAGAAAACTTTAATTTTAAAAACTACTTTCCAAATAAAAAAAATTAAATAAAGTAATTAACACGCGGATGAAATGCGGCTAAATATCTAGTTAAACATCTATTCTTCTTACATCGTATCTTATCACATCTTACATCTATACAAATTAATATAATTGGAGTTTATGTTTGGAGTGATATTGAAATAACCGTTTTTTACTACATGTATATGAATATATATACGGTACATTCACTAAAATAACATTCATTCTAATTTTTTTTCTCTGTTTGTTATGATTTAATTTTAAATTATAATGTCATTCGCACGAAAGTTTGTGCTGTCGAGAATTTCATCGAGCCTGTCCGAATGAATGTATTTGAATGTTTCTTGTTTAAAATCTTACTAATATTATAAATGCGAAAGTAACCCTGTCTCTCATAATTTTCTCAGCACAAATCTTTATATATAAAAGATAAATCTGACTGACTGACATATTATTAAGGAATATATGACATTAAGGAAGGGTTTTTGGAAATTCCACCCCCAAGGACAAATCGTCCAATCGTCGTATCGGACGTAATCGGACGTAAAATAGGGGATGTAAGTATGTATGAAAAATGTGTAATTTTTTAAGTGAAACGCATGTATGGTTGGTACATGGTATTTGGCCTTTCAGTGAAAAATCAAAAATATATATATATGTCAGGATTTTTGGGAATTCCACAGGGTGTAATATAGGGGATGTATGTTGCCTGTGGGTAGGTACTCCTAGAATGTTGCTGACGAATTTGAAGCCACCAAAACATTGCAACGGCACTAGGCTTCAAGTCAAAACTTTGCATCCTTTTATAGAGGCTACTATGAGGACTGGATCCGCCTAGGAAGAAATAGTGTTCGTGCCACGTATTCCGTTAGTGCCAAATGATCTCCCTTTTCAGTTCAAAAGACTGCAGTTCCCTTTAAAATTGTGTTTAGCGATCATAACAAATCGCAAGGTCAAACTCTCAAGTTCACTAGAATTGACTTGAGGCAAGACTGTTTTTCCCACGGGCAGTTTCACGTGGCGTGCACACGTGTGAGTGCAACCCACAGTCTGGTCGTTTTGGAACGACCTGCTAAAACTGTAAGAAACATCGTGTAACGATAATTTTCTCTTTTTTCCTTTATCTTGTGGTGCCAAATTTCAAAATTGTAGGCCAATGGAAACTTATCCTAACTTTAGTATGTGAGTCAGTGAAACATTTTATAATGAAAATATGCTTTAAAAGGCCGTGTTTTTTTCTGTATACCGTTTCTGACAGAAACGGCATACAAAATTTTAATGAAATGGCCTATCCTTAGCTATTCACATTCATTACACAGTTTCTCAAAGTGAGTCTTTCACGTATGTTAGGACTTTTTGTTGCAGGTTATATTGGTCATCATTCAAAATTGTCGCGGACGAAGTCGCGGGTAACAGCTAGTTGTTTTATATAATGATCACCGTAGCCTAGTTGGTAGTGCTCCTGCCTACGAAGCTGGTGGTCCTGGGTTCGAATCCCGGTAAGTGCAAATATTTGTGTGATGAGCACGAATATTTGTTTCTGAGTCATGGATGTTTTCTATGTATATAAGTATTTATCTATCTATATAAGTATGTATATCATCGCCTGGTACCTATAGTACAAGCTTTGCTTAGTTTGGGGCTAGGATGATCTGTGTGACATTGTCCCTAAATATTATTATTATTATTATAAAAAGAAGACACACATCCCCATTCTGAAGTACCTACCTGGATCGTTGGACTCTTTAGAATCGTACTACACAGAGACACAAAGCACAATGGCTACTATAAGTGAGTCTAAAGTTCGATACATCATGAAAAAAATAAATAAATGCCTTTATAGCCACGCTTGGAAAACGGGTACTCAGATTGAAGGAAGCTGCTGCTCATCTTCTTGTGATATTCTCCCGGGGCGACTTCTACACCCCCCACGGGATGAGATGGGGTGATATTATTCTGATATTCGCCGCACAGGCCATAATGTTGGGCCTATAATGTTGGACTTATTCTTTGGTCCCCTAAGACACAGTTACTCACAATGTCATCGACTGTAATTTCATAAATCACGGTAGGCAAGACAAACGATGCACATCTTTAATGCTCAAAACGCCATCATAATATGCGGTCGTTGTCAGTGATGCAAAGAGGAATTTATGTGTCCCATCCATACTGTCCCGTTCTCATACGCGTACACTAGAAACGACTGTTGATTTTAGATTCAATTTATTCAATGAAATTTGTATCATACAGACATTTCCTATTGGTCTAGTGGTTAGTGACCCTGAATGCTGAGCCAGGGGTCGTGACTTCGATGCCCAACCGGGACAAATCTTTGTGTGGTAAATACGCTTATTTGTTCTGTGTCTGGGTGTAATTAATATATAAGTATTTTGATCAGTTGTCTGGTTGCCATAGTACAGACTCGGCCCAGTTTGATCAAATGGCAGAATGTTAGTTGTCCTAAGATGTTATTGTTATATAATTATTATACGGTCTACTAAGTTAACTTCTCTTATTTGATACTCTGTAGTTATTGTTGTGATTCTTGAAGCTGAATTTTATCTGCAATGGAAGTCTATTTTGAATATTATTCATTTTCAGCAATAATAATAGTATCCTGGGATATTATTCACACACGGCCGTCTGATCCCATACTAAGCAGAGCTTGTACTACGGAAACCAGATACTTATCTGATATATTACATATACTTACATACAATATTTGTGTGCATGAATATCTGTTTGTCCTGAGTCTGGGTGTGTAATCTACTATATAAAAATAAGTCGGGTTTTCCTTCCTGACGCTATAACTCCAGAACGAACGAACCGATTTCCACGGTTTTGCATTCGTTGGAAAGGTCTCGGGCTCCGTGAGGTTTATAGCAAAGAAAAATTATAAAATTTAACGCGGGTAACACCGCGGGGCACAGCTAGTTATTTATATATATTATTAAGTACAAGATCGTCGGTCCACCGTGTAGGAGGCCTGCCCACGCTGCGTCTTCCGGTTCGTGGTCACCACTCGAGAACCTTTCTGCCCCATCGGTCGTCAGTTCTACGAGCTATGTACCCTGCTGCCACTTCAGTTTGGCAATTCTTTGGGATCTTGTGCGGGGCGCGGGTAGCCGCTGGATGCGGGCAGCGCAGGACCGGCTATTGTGGAGATCCTTGGGGGAGGCCTTTGTCCAGCAGTGGACGTCTTTCGGCTGATATGATGATGATGATGATGATTATTAAGTATCTGGTTTCCGTAGTACAAGCTCTGCTTAGTATGAGATCAGATGGCCGTGTGTGAATAATGTCCCAGGATATTATTATAATAAATCTTAATTGTGCTAACTACAGCTAACTATTAGTTTATTGATATTGCTTAGATTAAATTTCTACATTATGATTCCTACAGGTGTATGTGAAAAGTTTTGGTTGCAATAAGCACTAGCTTTAGACGATTATAAAAAAATAAAAAAAACAATATTTCTGTACCGGCTGGCTGAATATTACAATGTTATAATAACACGCACCTCGGTGTACGCTAACCGGTAGGCACCCAATGTCCCACGTCCAAATTAAACATCATATGAGAGATTTATTGTAAAATACAGAGACAGCTTCCTTTTTTAACTTTACTACACTATATTATCAAGATACATATACTCACAGAGCGTAATCATCCACTGCTGGACAAGCCTTGGGGGATATCCTATAATCGCCATGTTTTGCAGACGGATTGGCGATCACAGTAAGATTGTCATAGTACTCTGAAGGAAGCTGCTGCTCGTCTTCTGGTAGATATTCCCTCGGGTCGACTTCTACGCCCCCCACGGGATGTGATAGGGTGATGATCGCCGCCGTCACCGCACAGAGATAGAAATATTCTTTAATATCTTTTACCGAGGAGGTAAAAGAAATATGGCAATATCGAAACACACAAAACTTTCCATATATCCCTGTATCCAGATTTGAGTGTTGGCATTAAACCTGCAATTTAGCTCCTTTAGATACAAAATATAATATTTTGGTCAAAATTTTTCAAACATAGTATTACTACTAACTGAGGTACACTGTCCTTTTAATGCAATCTATAGAAGATGATTTTAATTTACTTGAGTGTGTCTAGTTTTGTAAAATAAGGAATTTTCCCTTTTATATTTTATTAGCAGATTACCTTTAACAACTGAACTGTCTTCAAGCACGATGTAATGCCTCGTTGGTGTAGCGGTAGCGTGCTAAAAAGTGATTTTAAGGTTTTTCCGTACAAAGAAATTCTCAGTATCAGCCCGAAGTCTGGGAGTTAGTGGTATTACCCCCCGTGCCTCGAGGAGCATGTAAAGCTGTTGGTCCTGTACCTGACCTCTTTCCGGTCGTTTCGCCAGTACACACTTATGCACTATAATATGTCCTGTGTAATTGGCTAGTCTCCATTGAGACTGACCGCGGTGGCCGAAATTCGGCTCGAAGGACATTATTATAATGCTACAAATTAATATGTGTAAGATGGCAAGAAAAAACCTTATGATGCCAAACTATTCGTATAACTCTGATACTTACTCCGAAACTATATAATTATAAGTTCAGTGGTCTACTCTTTTATTCGGTACAATGCAATAACGATCTTATTCTATACCAATTAATTATGTTCGGCGAATAACAATTCGGCGCTGTACTATATTGATTTTGTGTAGGTATTGGTATGTTATTAGAAATTATCATATCTATAGTATTGTTGTTATAGTAGTGTTATCGTCAAATTTAGGGTATTTTGGGGCTACCAAATATAAGTTTAGTAGAAATTGCCTCTTTATAATAGGTTGTCTTCGAAATATTGGTCTAATAGATTGTCTTTGTCGAATTACTCGTGAATAGTCTAACTACTACTGAATAAATCTATGCCGTAATAAAATTCTTAGAGAATGCCAAACCTTTTGACATCTGTTCATCAGATACAGTCTAGAAACTGGACTTGAAAGCTATAAAACTAGAAACATATTATGCCATTGTATTGGAGTTGAGTCTTAGTACCGAAACCCGATGACTACTTTGTAGAGGGAACCCATACCCGAGACCGTTAGTTAACAAATAAAACTCTTTTAATTTTCTCGATTTCTCAATACGAGTGCATAGTCATAAGCCTTCGGGAAAGTCTTCCAACTAATACAAAAAGGAAATCATAATTTCACCACAGATGATGTCAGTAAGGAGATCTCCCAGGTCGAGAATACCGACTGTACTGTACTCGGCACAGTACAAAACATAATATGAATATTAATTAAACGTTCAAGTTATGGGTCGTTCTAGTATGCGCATAAGCACAGAGAACCAAATTTGTTTTAACCAGGCAGTCGTTCGCTACCTTTAGATCAAACTTCGCGATATGAATATATTTAAACTCAATAACATTATCCTTGTCAGCGCGGCTTGAAACAAAATGTGCAGACGAACTGTAAGTTTTAATAAATTCGTCACCGAACTTCGAGTCGAAAGCCTTAATTAAGATAACGTTCTTGGTGGTGGGACTCCGTACCCTGCGGAGGAAACTTCAAGTTTAGCAGTTTCGTGTTTGTCTTAGACAACTTGGACAGTGAAGTAACTAGTCAAACAACTAGGCCCGCACCGATTTAAACCCAGCTTAACATCCAAATTAAATGCTGGTACACGTAACGTTTTATGAATTATGTAATACTTTAATACATTTTCGCACCCGTAAAGTGTTTAAAAACCGGACTATGTTTAAACTTTCCGCTTTCAGAGGATTTCTGTTGAATACTTCGCTGTGGTGAAAAACGTGATAAATATTTTCATTCGCCGCGGGCTGCATGGAGTTGTTGCATCAACGGTTCCAAACAATAACAAATACAAAATAATAAAGTGTATATATAAAGAGAGTTTCTCTTGGATGTTTATTAATTTAGTCGGAAAGCTGATTACATTAATTAATTATGTTCAGTATTCTACGTAGGTAGGTATACATAACGGTAAGAATAACTATCATTTATTTCTGGCCAATCTTCGGCAGAAGAGTATTTATATTATTTATAAACACAGGAGCATTATGTTCTGTTTTTTACTCTCATTCAGCAGTCTGTCACCAATGGAAAGGTATTAGGTGCAGGACCGAGAGACGTAACATGGACGTCATGGACTAAATAGGCAAATCAAAGAGCAGCAGACTGGGGAAGTACCTCCACCTTACAGAAGACACTCCTTAAAAATAACATTAATAATTTTAATATTGTGTTTCCGAGTGTGAGTAAGGTCGCTAGAGCTCATTGGGTTGGGGGGAAGGGTCAGCAACACTTGTTTGCCGACTCTAAAAGGACGGCAACGCACTCGCGACTCCTCTGGTGTCGCGAGTGTCCATGGGCGGCGGTGATCACTTACCATCAGGTGACCCACTTGCTCGTTTGTCGCCCTCGGATATAAAAAAGAAAAAAAAAAGAAAAAAAAGAGGGATCAATGAGGGCGCCCATACTTAATTGTATTGGGCATGCTCAAACCGTGGGTCCTTCCATTGTCGTCAACCCAGGACCGGATTTTCTAGAGAGGGTTATGGAAACTCTCTTTCCTAAGGTCCAGGGTATTTCCTCGAAACTTTCGTTGCCGTCGGCCTTTCACTGGAACGACGTGGTTTAAATGACGGAGGGGGAATTCAACCGAGCTTAGCCAAGCAGGGACTTACGGCCAGTCACACGACCCTGGGCCCGGATGTGTTACCGAGCCAGGCATGGTTCTGCGCTCTAGCAATCTTGGCGCGGCTATTCACCAGTTGTCTCCGTAATACCGTGTTTCCCACAACAGTTTGTACAAAATCTGGAAAAAGGCCAGGCTTGTGTTGTACAAGCCTGGACTTTTATATGATGATTTATATCTTGTTATAATTAAGGTGATTTGACCTATGTTTAATTAGATTTTATTCCAGATAAATATATATAGGAATGTTTGTCTCAACACAGGACTTTAGTCTATGGTAAAACTGCCGCCGAATAGAAGTATAAACTGACCTAGTGATGACAAAAGTGTCGATCTTGCTTGAAAGATTTATTTTATTACAGTTAAATACATTTTCAAACTGAATTAGCACTCCGAATTAATTGTTTTTACTTGTGAAGTAAGAGATTTAAACTTATTGAAGCATTACTCTATAAGCGCCGTTTCCTATTGTGTTTGCTGTAACCATGATCTTATTAAAGCAGCGAAGCTTAATGAATTCAGCATTTGGGTTATTGCGTGCTTAACATACATTGGTTCTTGGTACGTTCGTGGTATGGATAGCAAAGATAATATAAAACTAAAGTCTTATTCGAGGCGAATATTTAGGTGATCAAAGAGCTGGCTCTTACCTTGGTCAACGTATCAGCCTTCACATTCAAAGAGGCAACGTTGTAAGGTTTTTGGGCACCTTCCTTGCAGACGACGACTTGCGTTTTGGTATAAGTAAGTAAGTACCGTTGTACTTACTTATTGTATGGGCAGTGGTCACTGAGCACCCACTGAGTGACTCTGAGACTGGTACTAGTGTTCAGTAGGCCTTTGATATGGCTAAAAGACTGTTGTTTGCTAGTGCTTTGGAGGGCACGTTTAGCTATCGAAGCTTACAAACCACGGAGACGCTCAGAAATTAAATTGGCCACTTTATGTACCATCCTTCATCTTCATCCTCCGAACCATCTATGGATAACTTACGGACTGGAGAGTATCTGGCTACATGCACCTGCATGTTTAAAAGTAGGTATTTCTATTTACAACCATCTTATGATAAGTCGTTACAACAACCTATGACACTTGCAACTTAAATGGAATCACTTACACACACCACAACTCACTCCTCCTTCCAGGTGAGCTTTTGAGAGCTTAATCAAATGGGTTCCTTTCTCATCCGCGGTGTTAACATGGCGACTTCGATCAATATGGCGACAATGTCTGTTAAGTGACTTGCACACTATGCCAGCGTATTTCTTTAGTCAATAATAATAATATCCTGGAATATTACACACGACCATCTGTTCCCAAACTATGCAGAGCTTGTACTATGGAAACCAAATAACTGATATACTACACTTTTATTTTTTAAATACATACTTATGTAGATAATTACATCCAGATTCAGGACAAACAGACATGTAAATGCACACAAACATCTGTCCTGGGTGGGAATCGAACCCACGACCTCCGGCGTGAAAAGCAAGCATTTGTCAACCACGCCCGTCAATATAGACTTAACCCATCACGTAGAAGTAAAAGTTAAAAACAGCTGACTTCCGCATTAACCAACTATTCAATATCAGAGCGAATAGTATGATCATTCTAAAATAAGATTGACTAATTTTAAAGTACATAACCATGTATTGTTTTAAACCGTGTCAATCAAGGTATAACAAAATCACTCTTTCTTATCTTTGAAATTTGTAACGTAAATGTTCTGTAATTATTAGTTTATATATTACGCATAATTGAATATTACGAGCAAAACACAGTAGTAGAGTTTAATTTGAATCATCAATAATCTTTTTCAAGTCAAATTAGCTATGCAGTCGTATGCAAAGTAGGTATATGACTATTAGAGACTCCGCGCGCTAACTTGTTTGTTAAAAAAACGATCGTTTGTTTCGACGTCCCTCCTACGTGTTATGGCAAGCACGTGGTCCCTGTTGTCGACAATATTATGATATCTATGACAATTGTTACAGCGTAATTAACTACGCTGTAACGATTGTGGCGACGAAAACTCATGTCACTCTAATAATAATAATGTCCTCCTAACCGAATTTCGGCCGCGGCGGCCAGTCTAAATAGAAATTAGCCATCTGCGCGGGACATATTATAGTGCACAAGTGTTTGCGCAAACACAGCACTTTCTATTCAATCACTCTCATGATCCGATGGGACGCCTAGCGACACGACCGGAAAGAGGTCAGGTACAGAACCCACAGCTTTATGTGCTCTCCGAGACACGGCGGGCATAGTACCGCCAACTCCTAGACTTTGGACTGATGCTGAGAATTTTTTTACAGAAATGTCCCAAAATGTCTTTTTAGTCCGACCCGGGATTTGGACCCTCCTACCTCGTTCTCTGCCGCTAGACAAAGAAGGCGGTCGAAAACCTAATAATCTGGCACTTGGTCTAACCATGTTATTTACTACGGATTCGTGCAGGTAGGTTTCGAGTTCAGATGGCAGTCGTTCGATATTTTTTTTTGTCTAGCCGCATTATATTAGGCTAGACATTGATCACCACAGAAATGGGCAAAGACAGATAAATAAAATGATAATATACCACATTTAAATTGTATGTCGCATATGTTCTTAAATTACTGAAACATAGTCACTAAGTTTAGTAGAAAGTAAATTTACTCGGTACAAACTCACGTCGTTGTAAAGTTTGTAAATATGTAAGCGAGTGCGTACAACAGCTATCTAACTTATACGGGCCCCAAGTTTCACATTTGTGAAACTTAAACATCAAAGCAACAACGCGAACTTTACCTGCTGACAATTTCAATAACTAACTTTGTCATATCGTGTCTAAAATATTTGTTGCAAATTTCACCTTTTGACAGCTGATGTCGCTTCAAACAATGTTATGTTTTGATGAAATGGTAGCAATAGCTCGTTTAATATTGTTAAAGACAGTTCTGACAGTTCAGAAATTGCCCTACGGGAAAATTTTCTTTATCTTTAAAATACAAAGGGCCCATTTCATAATAATTAAAATACACACATCAACAGAATCTAGGGATATTTTAATCCTAAATTATTTAAGACTTTATAGTTGAAAATCTTTTTAGTTTCCATAAAGAGTTTACATACTTTGAAACCTTTTTATTCTATTATTAAAATTTAAAAATGGAACTATCAAAAACAAAAGATTAATAATAAAATACGGCGGCAACATTTTTTTGTATCGAATTCGTTATTTTAAGGAAAACCAAAATTATTCCATCATATTAATTAGTGAAAAGGGATTACTGTTTTTTTAATTTAACGTGCCGTGTGAGTTTTAATCCATGTTAAGACATCATTTGACTGCACTTGTGACGCAGCGTTTAAGACAGCCGCTTCGCTACTTCGTGTTCCGGGTTCGATGCACGCGCAGGACAACTGTTGTGACCCATAAATAGTTGTCTTGAGTCTGGCTGGATGTACTTTGTGTCCGTCAATTACATGTTTGTAAGGTACCCCGCGACACATGTTATAATTTCCCAAGTGCGGGCATTGTCTTCTTTAATAGAAAAAAAAAGAAAAAATGTGTCGAGATGCAATGTTACGACCCGTGGGTATGTTAGAAAATGGTACCATTCAACACGTTATTGCTGAGGCCCAACACAACAGCCAAAACGTGATATCAAGGTTGTAGTCACGCTATCGCTGTACTGGGAATATGGCTAAATGCACACAGGTAAATATCGTGCTGCTATGTCGAAATAGGATCTATTTCTCCAAATGACCGATAGTATAAAATTCAATATCACAGCGATGCAACTAGTACTAAGGCTCCAGGAGGACCACTAGCCATTAAACCGTACGAAAGAGGTTGCATGAAGTTGTTCTTCATGCTTAAAGACCACTGCCTACGTGTTTCAGCATCGCGGTCGGCGGCTTTCTTGGGTTAGGGAGCATTTACCATGGAGTGACGAACAATGGTGTTTGGTGATGTTAGGCGAAGTGTCTTTGGGTTACGTCCCGATATATTTTTTAATATTTGATGCATTTTACAATATCCCTAGATGATGTTGAAGTGTGTATGTATGAAAATACTCTTACTCTTAGTATTTTTTATAAACCTAGGTACCTACCTATTCTAAGAATACAGATTCTCAGAATAGGTACCCACGTTTATCAAAAACCATTAGGTAACCTGTCAAGATGTTTAGTTACTCAAAATATGAAAGGCTCATTTTAAAGTACGTTATAGATTTTGCAAGAAAACTGCTAAAGCAGACAAAGCCAACTAATTCTGTTAGATAGGTAGGTACTGCAGTGTAATTTCCGTAGTTTCTATGCAACACAGATAATGGGCAGTATGCAACTTACCTACATACTGCACTTGTATATGCTGCTTCATACTCTAATGAATTAGAACTGGTATTTGAATGCCACCTTTCTTTGATGTATTACAGTTCATACTACAATTTTGCCTTAGACTAAAGATTTACTAAAATATTTTGTAAGTGTATTGCTAATAATGGCTCACAGGCACCTAAAATTATGGTTTAAGATATTTATTTCTCATAAAGAATACAATTCATTTATCTGAGAAATACATGATACTTCCTTTAAGCTTATTACTATACTAACAAGAATTCACAAAGCCGTATCGAATAAGTATTAACAAAGAAAGGGATTTTAAACATTCGATAAAAATAAATTACAACAACAAAAATTTAAAAAGTAAAAGTGAGTAATAATAATAATAATAATGTCGTCCAGGCTGAATTTCGACCACGGCGGCTACTCTGTATGGAGACTAGCCAACTGCGCAGGACATATTATAGTGCACAAGTGTGTGCGCAAACACAGGGGACTTTATATTCCATAACTCTCATATCAGATGGGATGACTAGCGATACGATCGGAAAGAGGTCAGATACAGGACCGACAGTTTTACGTGCTCCCTAGGCACGGGGGTATAATACCGCCAACTCTCAGACTTCGGGCATATAATGTGAGTAAACAGTATTCACCCTAAGGTTAAGTATTTCACTAATGGAGAATTACGAACATTACCTTGATCTCTTTGTAAAGAATAAGATCATTAATTTCATACCCTTAGGCACTTGTCTTAAAGCCTTCTCTTCATCATAGTGAAAACGAAATTTTAATTGGGTATATAATATGTACAGTGAAACTTTGTATGTTGTAGAACTGATTTAGTATTCAACCGTGGTTGTTTAAGTCCTCAAAGTTATTCAAAGTCGGCTAGATACATGTTGAACAAGTCTGGCTTGTGTAAAATATTTTTTACTTAGAGATGTAAATATATGTACTTAACTTAAGCATTTTCGTGGTTCGCATGTTTAATCTGGTCTTATTCGACTTGGTGTAAGAAATGATAATTTTTAATAAATAAATATAATAAATGTTTATTTGCGTCTTAATGGAATAAAAGTGAATGATATACATGTTTTTTTACGTCTATGTCTTATATTTACGTCTATCTATACAAATAAATAAAATTGAAGTGTCTGTTTGTAATATTGAAATAACCGATTTTTACTACATGTTTATGAATATATATACGGTACATACTCCAAAATATTTTATTTTACAATTTTTGTCTGTCTGTTTGTTCCGGCTAATCTCTGAAATGACGGGACCGATTTTGACGGGACTTTTATTGGCAGGTAGCTGATGTAATAAGGAGTAACTTAGGCTACTTTTATTTTAGAAAAAACGTTTTAATTTTGAAAAAAAAAACAAAAATAAACTCTTATATAGAGTAAACTCATTAAAAATAATGAAACCCTACAAAATTACAAAGTATCATCCGTTTATGCTCAATACCAACTCATCTTTTCAGCTGGACAAAAGCTTCGTCAAAAGTTTTGCACAATGGAGTTGTGTCCACCTTTTTGAGGGATATGCTATAATGGACATGCTTGGCAGTCGGGATGGCGATCGCAGTATGATGTGAATGTACAGAGAGACGCTGCTGCCCGTTTTCTGGGAGATATTCTTTCGAGACGACTTCTACACCCCCTACGGGATGAGATGGGGTGGTGATATTCTTTTGTCAGCCACACATCTATAACAACTATTGAGTAGTTATATAGGATGGCCGAGGAGTTGACGTTCAAACGCAAAATTAAGATACTTTAGGATGAGGAGTATCGGAATCACCCCCGTGTATGTTCTACGATTTTGCGTTTTTTTGATACTTTAATAATTTATGAGTCCTGAGCTCAAACCCTAATTTTAATCTTTCGAATAAATTCTAAGTCAGTTCTGCAATGATAAACCATACTTTTTAGGAGTTTTGATTAAACTATTCTAATTAGTTATCACAAAAAGACTAAACCAGAAATGTTCAACAGAACGAGAAAAAAAATCTAAAACTGATGTTTGGTGAAATTTACGAAAAAAACTTGAGAGGTGTCATGGGACACCCGGATGGAACGAAGTTATTTCTTATTATTTATTATGTACAAAAAACCTGTATACACTCAACACAACTGTTCAATGCGAAATAGAAATAAAAATATCTGGCTTGCTTTCTATAAGAGAGAGAGAGAGAGACAGAGAAACATGCGCACGCCGCACAACAGCAAAAAGTGTCGTGACAACTTTTCGTAAGAATTTTTTCCGTCTAGCCCCCTTTCACAACGCGCGATAAGGAACTTCGTTCCAAAAACATTAAAAAATTCTATCTCGAAAACTACGCAAAATGGTAGAGCATACATGGGAGTGATTTGGATACTCCTCTCCTCATCATAAAGTATCTAAATTTTGCGTTTAAACGTCAACTCCTCGACCAGCCTGTATATACAGGTACGTTATAAATTAAGTTTGATACTAGCCAATATGGAAATTGTGGAATTTTCAGTGAAATACAGCTTTTAATAGTGTGGGCTTGCTGATGCGGACAGATGCTGATAACATTAATATTATGCAGACGAATTCATCATGCGAAACGCTGCCATTTTGGTTGCCGGGTAGAAATCACAGCATTATAAAGCACATATCTGTTATGAAGTAATGTAATGGTAAAATATAGAATAAATCCCAGGTTAATTACGGCCTAGTATTATGTTGTGTTGTCTCAATATTAAAAGTAAAATTTAGTAATGCACATGTTATTGATACTTACTTCCTTATCGTATGGGTAGTGATTAATTAAATTGTTCAAATCACCTAATATAATTATAATAATATCCTTTGACATTATTTACACACGGCCATCTGATCCCAAACTAAGCAGAGCTTGTACTATAGAAACCAGATAACTGATATAAGTACTAGATATTATACTACTTTTTTTGTAAATACAAACTTATATAGATAATTACATCCAGACTTGGACAAACAGACATGTTCATGTACACAAATCTGTCCTGTGTGGGAATCGAACTCACAACATCCGGCGTGAAAAGCAAGCTGTATCTATATAATTTCCATAGTACAAGCTCTGCTTAGTTTGGGTTCAGATCGCCGTGTCTAAATAATGTCCCAGGACATTATTATTATAAATTATCAACACAGAGAACAATCATTTCTTTGATATTCAATTACGTCATAAAATAAATCCCATATCTTTACTCTTTTTAATTCTTATAGCATACCATAAGGTTTTACCGTAATATACCAACATCATACAATATTTAGCCTGAAGGTACCTATTTCTAGTTCCTTTTACTGCCATAGATAAGCTCAAATGCTGCAACTGTAATGTCTATTTCACTACAGGCGTTATATTCTCACAATTGGTTCGTATATACTTCGTTAAGTTGCAAATGCACAAACGAAGCAATGAATGCAATGAAGTCTCAAGTGGATATTAAACGTACACATAGTATTCAGTGCTTACACGTAATAATAATAAAAATAAAATAAATCATTAATTCTGGGAATTAGTAAAAAGCTAGCAAAATCTTTAATAGCTACTGTTGTTGCTATATGAAAGAAGAAGAAAGAAAGAAGCGTACTGCAGGAATTTTCATTTTGGGAGTGACATTAACTCTTTTCTGAAATCATCATCATCATTATGTGAGCCAAAATACGCTCACTGCTGGAATAAAGCCTCCCCAAAGAATGGGGGATATGCCATAATCGCCATTCGCCACGCTGTGCAGACGGGTTGGCGTTCGCAGTTTGATGGTCATAATTTACGGAAAAACGCTGGTTCCCTCGGACGATTTCTATGCCCCCCACGGGATGAGATGGGGTGACGATAGTCTATGCCGTTACCACACATGTCTGAAATAAATTTTTAATATTACTATTAACGCCCTACATTTAATAAAAAGGAAGAGTACATTTTACTTAAGGAAGAGTACATAATACTTACATTATCTCAATATAAGCAAATACAGGTATATTACTATTAAAACTGACGTGAGGTGCTAACAACAACCTTTGTGGTTTAAACATGCTATGTGCACTAAACAATTATCCTGTATAAAAAAAAAAAAAAAAAAAAAAAAACATAATGAAAGATAGAAATGTAACGTTTCAACTTTGCGATGTCGTGCGGGTCGCATTCGCCCTGAAGATGACTTCCAGAAGAAGTTGAAACGGTTGGCCGAATCCAACATAAAATTTATTACGTGAGTTACCCGTTACTATCTTTCATTAAACACAGGTATAATCGACGGGATTATCGCTTTGTAACAATCACTTAGGTACTGAAAATCTTTGGGTGGATAAGAAAATAGAAAGATGGAAAAGTCCGTAGTTGTTAGTCTGCTATAGTCTGTATCAAATTCTCAAAGCTTTACAAGTAAGTACAGACGCCAGCACATCAAGCTACCCCATTCTGTCAAATTTCCCCAATTGAATGTGAACCTTATGCTGGTGTGATAAAGTTGAAAATCGATAAAAGAAATTTGACAGATTGGGATAGGTGGATGTGCTGGCGTTTGTACATTATCGTCAGCCTGATATCGTCCAGCAGGACATAGGTCCCAAAGGTTTCTATAACGTTGCATTTGAATTGGTTTGCCGTAGTCTCAGCGCTTGCAAGTTGGCGCCCGCAGTTAGATGATAACTATAGTACACAGGTGGCGCTTCTTCCCGACTACCTGCTGTATTCCTTATTGCCTTTTACGACACCCTCGGGATGGTATGGGATAGCCTTATTCTTTCTAGGCCGGAAAACACATGGCTAAAAATTACCTAAACATAATACTTATCATCTTCATATCAGCTGAAAGACGCTCACTGCTGGACAAAGGCCTCTCCAAAGATCTCCACAATTGCAGGTCTTGCGCTATCCGCATCTAGCGACTTCAAGCGGCCCTCATAAGATCATCGGTCCATCTTGTAGGGGGCCTACCCACGTTGCGTCTTCCAGTTCGTGGTCGCTACATACTTATAGTTATATCAAAAATACTAATAAAACTATACTATGATATACCTGCAGACAGATTATTCACGGTTATTCCTTAGTATATCTACGAGTTCATAATATCATAAAATATAACTGTACGTCGTCGTAGTCCGCAGGATCATCATGTTTTCCGAAGTCTAGCTGTAGTTCCAGGAAAAATAAAAATAAACGGTATGAAACATTAAGTTTGTTGCAACCATGAACTCAAATCTTTAAAATAAATAGTAACTATTTATTTTATAGTGATCATGGTTTAATTATGTTCACAGACATTAAGCCACTGCAATTGGTTCGCGTTTGCCACTTAACACATGAATTTAGCTTTTATTAGAAGATTGCGAACGTGATATGAATAAAAAAAATCAAATATAGTGACATACTGTAAGCGGATTTTTGTAGCATTACTTGGAAAGTTATTTAGTTTTATTATTGATTACTTCTTAGTATTTTTTTTGTTTAATGTTCTGTGTGCAACATAACATTACACAAAAAAAAATACGACGTAAGAAAAATGTTTTAAAGTAGGTTAATCTTCTTATTCCAATCATTATTCATTGTTCATTTACATTAATGTCCACTTTTTGCCCTGATAAATATTGCAAATTGTATTCTAGTGATATAATTCAAATGATAATTGTTACAGAAAAAAAAATGTTTATGAGTGTGTGTGTGTTGCGAGTTGCGGATGCGTTAATTGATCAAAATATGGATTTGTTTCATTACTGGAAACCACCTTAACTGTGAAAATATAAAAATGTGGCGCAGCGATGAATATGGGATGGGTTTAAAAAACAAAAGCTAGTGTAAATGTAAATAATATTGTCGGAAGACTTTTACATAAAGTATGTGGAGAAGGACCCACTTTATGAAACAGGATTTGGATAAATATTCCAACAAAAATATCTAAATTACAGACTTTTGACATACCACAATTTACTCGCTAGAGACAAACAGACAGACACCAGAGTGATAAAAATATTTCAATAACTTAAAATGTACGACGATCGGAATGAAAAGCTCAGGAAACAATTTCTCTTTTTCATATTCAAGACTTCATGGAACAATAACGGTCTAAAGACCTCCAAGTTTCTTTGTGTTGTTTTCGTTTTCATTTTGAATAGCTCGCGTAGTTGTTACCCTCGTCTGAACATTTTGCAAAGGTCTTTCATTTGGCGTAGCGTGCGAGAAGTACTTAATTCATTTGCTTAGTACGCATTAGGTTAGGTTGAAGACTTTATGCTACACGTATGCTATTAATTCTTTGTATTGTACGAATTAAAGTGTGTTACTAATTTATCAATTGCAAAAGTATGCCTTTTCGTTTGTTACATATATTCGTCTTGCCTGAAATCTTTACAAATGCTGGCCTTTGCTTGGATTAATATACAGGCTGGCCGAGGAGTTGACGTTCAAACGCAAAATTCAGATACTTTATGATGAGGTGTATCCGAATCACCCCCGTGTATGTTCTACGATTTTGCGTAGTTTTCGAGATATAATGTTTTTTGTGACTTTTTTCGTAAATTTCACCTAACGTCAGTTTTCGATTTTTTTTTCGTTCTGTTGAACATTTCTGGTTCAGATTTTCTGTGATAACTAATTAGCATAGTTTAACCTATCACCCTAAAAAGTATGGTTTATCTAATCATTGCAGAACTGACATAGAATTTATTCGAAAGTTCAAAATTAGGGTTTGAGCTCAGGACTCTTAATTTTCAAAGTATCAAAAAAACGCTAAATCGTCGAACATACATGGGGGGTGATTCGGATACTCCTCATCATAAAGTATCTAAATTAAAAAAGTCAATTCCTCGGCCACCCTGTATAACGTAGCAATCGCGGACTATCTCCTCTTTATAAAACATTATTTACGGGTATTCTTTCGTAAGTGTCTTCAAAAGGATAACCTCTGATGGCGGTTCCATTCCTTCGTTTTGTCAGCAATATTCAAATGTGGTGGATGCGGAAATATTGCCCCGTAGCCTATATGCAAAATCTATTTGAAATGCGAAAGTTTCCTCAAGAGCTCCGAACCTTAAATCTTGAAGGCAAACAGTTTCTATAAGATTAGTCGTCTGATGCTTCTTCTCTAGTCAATATTGACTCAGGCAACCGTTGCAGACAGTGACTCGTTTTAAACATAGAAAAATACGCGCAGAAGTGTAACTTTGCTTGGCTTTTAAACTGATTACATTTTTCGATTTTTATTTAATGGAATGAAATGGATATTGTAAGGCGGTTTTTAGGGTTCCGTACCCAAAGGGTAAAACGAGACCCTATTACTAAGACTCCGCTGTCCGTCTGTCTGGTCTGTCTGTCCGTCTGTCACCAGGCTGTACCTCATGAACAGTTGAAATTTTCACAGATGAAGTATGTCTGTTGCCACTACATCACCAAATCCAAAAAAAAAATATTATTAATATTTAAGGAGCTCCCATACAAAAAATGACTTTTTAGCCGTTTTTATATTTGGTACGGAACACTTCGTACGCGAGTCCGAGGCACACTTGGCCGGTTTTTTTTTGGATTATATGTTAATTTTAGTTATACCCTAATAGTTTTTGTTAAGGTCTTTTATAGAAACAAAGGCTTCAAGACTTTATAATATTTAATATTAATAATTATTATCTTAATGAGATCTTTGGGTACGGAACCCTAAAAAGGGGATTTTGTGGCATAAAAATCCTCTCTAGTAGATATTACTGCAAATTTTACTCCAAAGTTAGACTTTTTGAAATACGTCCTTACTTTTTAAATGTGTGCATTTCCTTCGCTTGCCGACTTATTGTGTAGTACGAGTAGAAGGCCAATTGTTTGTACTGCGGCTATTGCATTCCTACGTCGTGTACATACATGAGAGTAAAGAATTACCGTTAAGAGGAGACTTCAGACGTATGTATGTGCATTGTAAGTATTGTATGTCGTAAGTATACAGATCTTTTTTTATATAATAAGAATATATATATATATATATATGGGTACATGGGATCAGATCCCAAACTAAGCAGAGCTTGTACTATGAATAACTGATATTCTACATATACTATATAATTTTGTAATAACATCTAAATATATAAAAATCAATGCCACTTTTCGTAGTCATGTTATAACTCAACAACAACGCCTTTACCGATTTTGCTAATTTCGGTCTTGAATTATTCGTGGAAGTCCAGGGAAGGTTTGTACGTAGAGAACGTTTAAAAAAAGTCTTGAAAAAATGTAAAATCAACATCTTTTAGCAATTTTAAATATTTTTTTGTTTGAATAAATGAACTTAATAATCATTTATTTATTACTATGCCTTATACGTAGCGAAGCACGTACATGGCCGCTAGTACTTATATAGATAATTGCCCAGATGCTGGACAAACGGACATGTTTATGCATACAAATGTCTGACCTTGGTGGGAATCAAATAAGTTTGTATGAATATGTATACTTTCGCATTTCAAATAGAATTTGCATATTCCGCATCCACCACATTTGAATATTGCTGACAAAACGAAGGAATGGAACTGCCATCAGAGGTTATCCTTTTGCTTTCTTCTTTCGCATCTAAACCTGTTATAAGACTGAAGAAAGTGCTCTTACATATCTATTTTTAAAAGCTGGTTCCCACTTTCCCTACATTAGATAGCACGCATAGGACGCCGTAACCTCGCAGTTTCGGCATTTTCATATATTTACCGGAAACAACCATTATTAAATTTACCTTTTAGTTAGGTTAGTGTCAGGTTGAACGCGATGAGAATATTGTCATCTATACATATAATAAAAACGTAGGAAAGTCAAAACTGTACATTGAATATTTTTTAAAAAGGTGTCTTGGGGTGTTATTTACAATCGATATTGAAGCCAAAAATATGGTTTTTAGAATTTATGTCTGTTTGTCTGTATGTATGTCCGGGCTAAACTCAAAAAGTACTCCATGGATTTACTTCCAATTTTGCATGAATATTACTTAGAGGTTGATTCAACATATAGGCTACATATTATCACGCTATCAATTACGGGGGAGGAGCTGTGATAATTTATAAGGTTAAACACGGGTAAAACTGCAGGGCACAGCTAGTAATAAATAATTTGTGCCGCGAATACACTTCATACTCTTGTAAATTTGTAGAAGACTCACTGACGTATCAACGCACAGTCTAAACTGCTGATCGTAGAGACCTGAAAATTGGAACGTGTGTTCTTTGTATGACGTACATGTATCCTACCTTGGTCAAATTTACTTAAAATATTGCATAAACTTGCTTTAATTAATGGAAGACGTGATTCGTGTTTCATTGAAACTAAACGCCTAACGGGGTTAAAGAGGGGTAGAATGTTATTTTGATTTGATTCGGGGTTGGTATTAAATACTCCTTAGTGCTTTTGATTTAAATTATAGTTTAATTTGACACATTTTTGAAAACGTGCAATGTAATGTAAACTCTTTGAACTTGTTTAATCAATCAATCAAGGATTGTCAAATTATTTTTTTATTTTTTTTTTATTATTATCCTGCAAGCAGTCTCATGTGACTATAATCAGGTTGGTTGAAGTGAAATAAGTTTTAGAGGATTAGGGCCACTGCCCCAACTCTCTTCAGTCATCAAGCACATTGGCTCTTTTCAATCGTTTTATATGATTTCTTTGCAGAAGCATATTTGCCAGAGGATTAGGCGTCGTCCTAATTGACAGCGATCGTACGATGACACGATGCGTTCTCGTCGTGCGATGAGTTCAAACATACAGATTTCATCAGAGTGTCCTATTTGAATCTCGCAAGTAATCGTGCGAGCACATGAAATGCTTAATAACGATCGTACGATGCGTTTGATCGTGCGACCATGTAATCAAAGCAACAGATCTCTTTTGAGTGTCCTAATTGGTTACATATGCGATGCGTCGACGCGCCATTGCAGATGTAGTCAAATGTTTCTTTTGACATAGACAAATAATCGTAAAAGTCTTCTTCGTTATTTCGTACATCAAAATAAAGGTTGAAAAATTCACCGCGCAGATTCCTGGATCTATAAAGTATTTTATGTTGTCTACGTTTCCTTTTTTCAATGTCATTTGCAATTTTTAAAGCAATATTGCCCGACAGCAAAAACTGTGCATCTCTATAAAGAGCGATCGTTAAAGTGGCGTAAGCGCCACGCAAGCCATCGAGCGACGGCATCGCACGATAGACATCGCGCGATCTATTAGGACACCTGTTAGGTCATCGTACGACCACTTTGATCGTGAGATGAAAAACGCATCGCGCCCTCGTACGATCGTTCCCAGTTAGGACGACGCCTTAGGATGATTCTTCAAGCGATCTGTGTAATTTTCAGAGTAAACTTTAGCTTCTTCAATCACAGTTTTCATGTCCAAGTACTCATGAATCTCTGAGTTGCGAGTGAACCAAGTTGCGCCACTTATTGTCCTCAATATATTGTTCTGAGCTCTCTGGAGGCACATTATGTTGGATTTACAGGCTGATGACCACAATTGTATACCATAAGTCCAAATAGGCTTGATAACTGCGCAATACACTCTAAGTTTGTTACTGAGGGATAGCGTTGACTGTCTGCCTAGTAACCACAAAAGATTTGGTTTTATTACGTTGGTATTTCACACATTTGGATTGTGGCAAGGTCTCCTGGCCGAGGTTGACTGCTGGGCATAACTTCTTCCTCAGAGTAAACGTGATGTGGTGAGACTTAGGGGCACTTGCTCGAACGCGCCATTTTAGCAATCACTCATTGGTGAGGTTTAATTGATTTTGTAGCATTCTACTAGCGGTTTCAGGGTTACTATTAGACGCCAGGAAAGCGGCGTCATCTGCAAAGGTCGCGACATTTACATTGGGAGCCTCTGGTAGGTCATGAGTAAATATGTTATACAACACAGGACCGAGAACAGAACCTTGTGGAACTCCAGCATAACATGTGTGGAAAGATGATCTTGCGCTTCGTTGTTTTACTTGAAACTGCCTATTTTTGAGATAAATAATAAATAATAAATAATAAAATCAGTTTATTTTCTCTTCACAAAATAGGGTTTTTAGCTTATGATTAAAATTAACAATTTAGTAACAAGTTGAGACCCAACATTGTGAGAGACTGGTGCCTGATGTAGGTTCTAAAAAGAACCTGTATTACAGGTCACCAGGGCCTCCCACGCGGTTTAGTTGCTCGCAAGGCTACTTAAGCTAGCTTATAGATTAAAACAATAACTTACGTACGAATACATGTAAAGTAGTAAAAAATAACTACAATTACTTAAATACAAGGTAGATAGGAGTGAGTGTGTGGATGTATGTATGTAAGAGTGAGAGTTGATGTATACATATGATAGATGAATGTGTGGAAATGTAGTGTGTGAAGCGCGACTTATCTATGGGAGGAGGAAGGACTATGGTTATTGTATGGGGGTTAACAAGTCTTCGGTTTGTTGGTAGTCCAGAGTTTTTAGATATGATGCAACTGTGTATTTAAATCGAGATTTAGTTAGTGGATAGATGTTTTGTGTTTTGTTAATCGTGTTATAAAGAAAATTACCAAGGAAGCAGAAGAACTTATGGGACAGTGCTGAGCGGAAAGATTCAGTAGGACACACTTTGCCTTTTCGTCTCTTGTCCTTGAGGAGATTAGGATCATAAGGAAGCTGGGAGTGTTTCTTTAGCAACGTACAAAGTATAAAAGTTTGCCTAACTGTGAGGACGTTCCATTCCTTGTATAGTTCTATTGTAGAATATCGGTAGGGATGGCCAGCGGCAACCTTCAGGATGGCACGTTGAGCTCTCTCAACCTCAATTACGTAGCTTTTTGCAGCTCCTCCCCATGACATGATGCAATAGTCTATTATCGATTGGCATAGAGCGTAATAAACCATTTTAATGACATCCCTGTCTGCTGTCTGCCTTAAAGTTTTGAATATATATATAAGTTTGCGGAGTCTGGTTACTAATGTATGCAAGTGAGGCTTGAAAGTAAGGCATTGGTCAACAGTAATCCCGAGGTATTTTATTTGTTCTGATCTTTGGATAAAAGGGCAGGAACACGTTGATCCATCATTTGGACAGCAATGGGCCTTAATTCTCAGTGTCGAGGGCGGAATAAGATTAACTTTATGAGCAAAAGTAAGACACTTAGTTTTTTCCACATTCAAAGTTAGCATATTATCTTGCAACCATAAACAAACATTATTAAAAGCAGTGTTCGCCAGATTAAATACGTCTTCCCAGTCGGTACCACTGAAAAACAGGGCAGTATCGTCCGCGAAAGCAACTATTTTGCCCCCATCGGGTTTAAACTGGCAAAGGTCGTTGACATAAATCAGGAACAAAGTTGGGCCGAGGATACTACCCTGAGGAACGCCGAAATTCATAGGTAGTTCATTACTTAATTTATTATCTATTCTAACCATTTGACTCCTATCCGTCAGATAGTCTTTTAAAAGTTTTAACGGTATTCCTCTTATGCCTAATTTATCCATCTTTTTTGTGAGATGGGTGACAGAGACTGTGTCAAATGCTTTCGCCAAATCTAAAAATATCGTTAAGCATTTTCTTCCCTTGTCCATATTAGTAACTATATTATTTAGGAGCTCGTGTACTGCGTCATTAGTGGATTTACCTCGTCTAAAGCCAAACTGGACAGATGAGAGCAGGTTATTTGTTTCTAGGTAAAGTACAATTCTAGAATTTATAATTCTTTCTAGGATCTTAGACAGTGCTGGTAATATTGAGATGGGGCGGTAGTTATTTACACAGTCTCTGTCCCCACCCTTGTGTATAGGTATAACTAGTGCAGATTTAAAGGCACGGGGAAAAGTTCCCGTTGATAGGGCCAAGTTGAAAACATGGGTGATAATGGGAGTAAGTATTAAGACATACCTCTTAAGTATTCTACCAGAAATGTGATCATTACCAACTGCACAATTTTCTCTTAGATTAGTGATAAGCATATAAACCTCTCTTTCATCAGTAGGTGCCATATAAAAAGAACTAGGGGTAGATATAGAGCAACTTTCGATAGTTGGTTTGGGTCTTATGGCATTAGATGTAATTATCTGCCCTGCAAGTTGACTTCCAATATTTGCAAAAAATTTGTTCACGTTATTTAGTTTATTTTCAGGATTACCAGATCGAAGTAGACAAGAGGAGTGGTTAGGTGGTTTTTTTGTGCCACTGATTGTTTTAATTACCTCCCACAACTGTTTTTTGTTACCTTTAGCATTTAGTATCTCTCGCCTTTCGTAATCTCTCTTAATCTTTTTTATTAATGAGTTGCAATAATTCCTATATCTCTTGTAGGTTGTTTTTATAATATCATTAAGTGGGTCTCTTTTCATTTTTTTGTATAAATTGTCTCGATTTTTCATACATCTTAGTAACCCTTTAGTTATCCAGGGTTTACTGGTGCGTTTGCGTCTAGGTGTACTATGAGTGGTAGTGTTGTTTTTTATGGCTATGGACAGTAGCGATAGAAGACCGTTTGTCGCCATATTAGTATCATCACAATCGAAAATTGGCTGGAAATTTATGCTATGTAATGCTTCATCCAGGCTAGTAAAGTTGACAGATAATGCCATTTTGCTATGGTAATCAGGGGACGCTAACAAATTTAGACTGATGGCTACACTTTCATGATCAGTTATCGATGATTCGAAAACAAAACAAGTAGCATCCATTTTACTTTTGATCATCATATGGTCTAGACATGTCCGTCCATGAGTAGGTAAGTTATGGCCAGCAAGCATCCCGTGACTAGCTAGTATGTTTAGGTATTCATGCCTTCGGGTATCATTACTGTAGGAGCCAATATCGATGTTGATGTCCCCGCATAAAAGAATATTGTTATAAGTATTTAATTTAGATAAAAGAGAGTCTAATGAATATATGAAGTTCTTTGTGTTTAATTGACTTGGAGGACGGTAAGATTCCAGATAAGAGTCCATCAAAAGGTAAAAAGAGTGAGGGAGAGTTTTTTTAATTTTAAAGAGCAGGCCTTTATGCCACACTCGGTCAAACGCCTGCTGGATATCCAAAAATGCGGCAGAGCAAAACTCCTTTTTTTAAAGGCATTGTCTTATCGTGTGGTAGATTCTGTGCACTTGTTCCACAGTTGAGTGATTTTTGCGGAAGCCAAATTGATGATTCGGTATGATGTCATTTTCATCAAGATGTCGTTTGAGCCTAGTTAGGAGAATTCTTTCCCAGAACTTTGACAGTAATGGCGTAAGGCTAATTGGTCTATATGGAGTCACTTCGTTTGCAGGCTTGCCAGGTTTGTGTATCATCACTATTTGTGACATTTTCCAGAGGGATGGAAAATAGCAAACACTTAAAATGGCATTGAAAAGGTTGGTGAGAAAAACAATGCACTTTCCGGGAAGCTCTTTAAGAACCCTTGGGGTAATGAGGTCAAAACCAGGGGCTTTGTTTATGGCTAAGTTTGATATTTCCTTAGTTCCTAGTTCTCTTGGAGAAGTCGAACGCAGCGGTGGGCTTAGCTGAAGGACCTGGTCAAGTAAAATATCTATTTCAGGGTCGTCAGGTTCAGCGTGGTGTTTGGTTTGAATATATCAGCCAAGTAGGTTGCGAAAGCCTCCGATTTTTCTAAATCATTACGGGCCCAAGAATTACCAGTTTTGATAGGCGGAAAGCACTCTTGGGGTTGGCCCATTGACTTGGTAGCCTTCCAAAGAGAGAGATGACCACTTGAATTCGGAGATATCCTTTCCAACTTCCATTTCAAAGTCTCATTGGCTGCTTCAGCAAGAGTAACTTTTAGATCTACGATAGCACGGTTAAGTCAAGTTTTGTCTTCCTTGTTGCGAGAAACCTGCCACACTCTACGTAGTCTGCGCTTTTCTGATATTTTTTTCACGAATAGTGATAGGAATCGGGACCCTTCGGGAAGATATGACTATTTCTGGAGTATTGACCCACGCAGCTTGTATCAGATTTGTGATGTATAAGCACGCATAATCAATGTCCTTTTCAGTTTTTAGCGGAAGTTTGAGATTAATAGAATCCTCAAGATAGCTTTGAAAATTGACCCAATCAGTTTTCGCATTATGCAGATTGTCATTATTAAACTCGCTAGATATGATTGTGGTGCTTAACATTAGCATAACAGGAGTGTGGTCTGAGGAACCATCAAGACTAGATTTTATGTGGACGTATAGATGGTTTATATTTTTTACGATATAAAAATCAAGGAGATCTGGGGTCTTATGAGGGTCTGCAGGCCAATATGTCGGTTCTCCAGTTGATAGATGGGTGAGCTTATTAGAGTCAAGGCTTTTTTTAAGTTCACGACCTCTTGTTACTGTAGTTCTGGCTCCCCAATGCGTGTGCTTTGCATTCCAATCACCGTCGGCTATGAATCGATTTCCCAGTGATTGAAAGAACTCTGTGAACATATCCTCTTTGATTGAGTGTCGTGGTGGGCAGTACACTGCCGAGAGATTTATATAACCTGATCGGTCTTTAACTTGCACGGTAGTGGCTTGCAAGTAAGTTGTAGAAAATGGTTGCAGTAAACAGTGTTTCACTCTGTTTTTAATGACGATTGCTGAACCAGCATGAGCTCCACCATCAGGATGAGAAGTAAGTATACACAATAGCCTGGAATAAGTATTCGAGTTCTTGTAGTCGTATGTGCTTCGGATACAAGACACGCGTCCAGTTTGTTGTCTTTAAGGAAAATTTCTAGTTCATGAGTATTAGGTGCAAGACCATTTATGTTCCACGTTGCTATGTGCAGTGAAGTCATTTTGATAGTTTTCCGACTAGTGTTGTTATAAGACCCAACATGGAGCTTATTTGTTGAATTAAGAGATCAATCTTCTCACTTTGTTTTAAGAGAATATTTTCAAGAGAAATTATTGGCTGATTGTAATTTTGGGAATCCGAGCTATCGGCTGTCGTTGGAGCATCTGCGATTTTGCAAGCTGCGGCGCGTGCATAGGTCTTTTGTGGATTCATATTTTCTTTACGAGCTATGAGAGGTGGAATAAGAGACTCTACGAAAGTGGTTGGCTTTGCAGTTTGAAGACCCTTAATGGGCTGAGTAGAAGCTTGTTCTCTTGGTCTGAAGTGGGAGTGCTTCCTATCAATTAGCTCCTTATATACCTGGCAGCCTTTGTAGTTCGCTGGGTGGTCACATGAGCATAGTGCACATTTTGCAGGTGAATTTCTGTCTTTTTTATAGCACTCAGACGTTTTATGATTCTCACCACATTTGACACACCTAAAGGGTCTCATACAATTGTTTTTTGAGTGTCCATAATCTTGACAACGTTGGCATTGAACAATAGTTGTTGATTTGCGTGGATCTTCTATTTTTATCCTTTGATTATATATGTATATAATATTTTTAACTGCTGGATTGTTATTGCCTGGTTCAAGATTAACAAAGAAAGTAGAGGTGGGTATCTTTTTAGGTCCATATCGTGCATTCATTATTTCAACCCTCACTTTGTTACCAGTGGCTTCAATAGCATCAGTGATAGCATGGTGGGGAGTGCTATGATGCAGGTTCTTTATCACTATGCGGTAGCTTTTTGTGTCTTTTGGAGTAAATGTATAACCAATGAGTCCGTTACTTCTAATGACAGTAATAATTTTTTTGTATTCCTCCACACAGACAGCAAGAACGTGTAGTACAGATTTGTTGACAATCTTAAGCTTGAATTGATCTCGGTTGCTCACTGTTTCAATCAGTTTAGATAGTTCCTTAACATCTTGTATGCCATGAAGGACAATTGGCGGGGGCTTGTTAGGTTTCTTAAAGTTACTTGGCCCTGGAGTATCTGTCGAGTCTAGGGGCAAGTTTTCAAAGCTATTATTTGTTATTGTCCTATCGGTCTGTGGGGGTGAGTCACTTATCTTCCCTTTTTATAGTAGCGATGAGACGGGACGCGCTGCCAAGGTGGGGGAGCAGGACCTTGCGAGTTGGCATTATCTGTGGTGATTTTTATTGTTGTTTTGACATCATTTTCAAGATCTATTATTTCAGATTGTTTGCTTGGCAGTGATTGCTCAATGTTACTGAGAGATGAGGATCTTTGTCTGTTAAAAAGTCCAGGATGGAATACTTGTTGAGTGAGTGATGGTGGATTGGTTTTTGTAGAATTTTTATTTTTATTTTCGCTCATATTTCATGTCACACTGGCGATTTAAGAGAATTTAGGTACAATTTCTAAACAGTACAGTATGTGGCAACACTGTTTATTAAGAATGTCACTTGTCATAGATGTCATTTCGATGACAGGTGAATTGAGGGTGATACATTGTTATTTGTGTCACATGACATAAAAAAAATTTGAGGGTAGATAATTCCAGATTTATTTTCACTAGTTTTAGCACTAATTCCGAGTGTTTTCTTGATCACTAATAACACCAGTGATACACTTCCAGTCTATGCGCACTCTAGTATAACTTTTAATATTGGAACAATCCGATTCATATTTTATTTTGGCACAACATTAGGCACTGAGTTTATGATAGCAAATATCAGGGTTGCCATTTCAAATAAAAAAAAAGATAATTTAACATAATAATAAACTTTCTTACATTTACAAATTAAACTGTGTCTATTTTTAAAAATGGAAGCATAGTTCATCATCATCATCATCATATCAGCCGAAAGACGTCCACTGCTGGACAAAGGCCTCCCTCAAAGATCTCCACAATTGCCGGTCTTGCGCTATCCGCATCCAGCGTTGGTTAACATCAATAAGAAATTAATAAACCTTGCTATTGTATCAATAGTGGGGGATGGCGCATGCCTTTTAGGTATGACTTATTATTTGTTTGTGCTGTACCAGCACACAAGAACGCTCAATGGATATTCGTAAAGAAATTGTGCGCCATGTGTCGAACAATTGGGATGAATTTGCTGTAATGTCTCCTGCATGACCGTCATTACAACAATCTTGGAACAAAAGAAGAATAACTACTGAATTCTAAACTGGAAATAAACAGTGTATTGCATATCGAAGGGCGTATTTTGTAGCGTTTTTACCCATTCAAATTAAACCTATTACTTAGGTATCCAATATTAATTATAGACCTATTCATTCATTTATTATCTACACACCCTTCACGGGAAAAGTAAAAATAAAATAACTTTTAAAACAATCCATTAAAACTAGAGTTGCCATGGAACATTATTTGTGTATGGTATTTTCATATTAGTATTTTTGTCATGTCTATTTTACAAATGAACAATATTTGAATTGAGTACAATCATATGAAGCCTGTACCAACTTAAACAAACTCTTAGTAATGAGAGGGCTCAATTAGCATCGTCCTGTGCCGCAGCCGGATAACGAAGCACGACGCCGCACTTCACATGCAACTTGACTCACTAGTTTTATTAGAAATCAATTCATATAACATCAAATCTGCTAGGGAAAATTCAACTTTGTATATTTGCAAACATAGTTCTAAATAGTTTATTGCAGCGCAGCTACCAAAGCTGATTTTCGCAGACGTAGTAAACTGTAGATGTTGCACTAGCTGCCTCACGATAGTGAATATAGTGGAGAGCCCTTCAGTTTGAAGTAGGTATACATACCGCAACTTTCAGGCATTGCGAAGACTTCAGTTGGATTTCGAATAGTTATAATTAAGGTACTTACTCGTTTGGTTTTCACAAGTATCAATATTTTCATAGCTAGCTCTGGAAAGTTTAATCACAAAGTGGTTTATTTGGTGCTGTACCAAATAAACCACTTTTTGTTTGATTATTAAAACTGATTTCACCGTGACGGACTTTTTTAAGCCTCCCAGTAGAAGCCTATTGAGTGGCTTAAATAAATAGGCTGTTATCATATGGACGCTCAGAAATAAAACCACTTTAGCGGTTACCCAGTTGTTGACTGACCACGGCTTGGTGGGCCGCAGATCGTTGAAGCACTGTTGGAATAATGGGCGGTGAGCGCCTCTTAGCCATGATTTATAATTGACAGTTCCAAAAGCAAGCGTTCAGTAGTTTTTAGAATGTTTGTTGCTGAAAATATTTGGTATTGAAGCCGAATTTAATTATTTTTACTAAGGCTGGCCACAAGTTCCTAGCAATTTGGTAAAAAAACTGCATTAACTAAATAGAACTTAATATTTATCCATTTAGACAGTACATGACATTGTTGGAATTATATACAGCCGAGATTTTTTCCAGTTTACTGCACTAACTATTGGAGGAAACCGGCAAACTTTCCGGGACGTATAAGGATTCTTAATGTACTGTAAGGGGTCCTTGAGTGGGTGCCTGGTCTATCACATGATATGGAAGAGATCAAAAGTCAGAGCTTTATATTTTTGCGATATGGCACGTAAGTTTATACTTGTTATCTAACAATTAAAAAAATCTCGACTTCACTTTCAAACAAACTACAACTAAATTTGGTTAATTAGTTTTCCCCTATGGATACACGTTCTAAAAATACTTTTCCACTTTGGATTCATGTTCTAAATACATTTTCAGCGAATATACTGTTATACCTATACTCGGACAACCAAATCGACTCAAGTCTTGACGGCGCACATATACCTACATTGATTTTCCTAAAACTATAAATGTTAATTATAAAAGTGATATGTCATTCGAAAGCTAAAGAATTATGCTTTTAGATAACATTAATAACTTAAAAAAAGTAAGCGCTGATTTTTGACGCATTTTAATAGGGTGTCAGCGGAAATTACCTCATTAGGAATCCACGACTTGCGCTACCTGCTCCCGCTTAAAACCCCGCCACATCCGGTACCTTATCAGTCGCTTGTTACAAGTTGACCGATACACATTTCCGTTAATTGCATTCATTATTTTCGCTAGCCCATGAATACGACACCAGAAGAAGCCGCTCAAGATGTTGCCTTGTTGCACCAAGGGTTAAGTTAGCGAGCAGTCGCTGCCCAGCTGTACTTGAGCCAGTCTTCTGTATCCTGAGTATATAGACGGTTCCAAGAGATTGGTGCCTTCAATCGGATACCAAGAATGAGCCACCACCGGTGCACTTCAGAGAGAGACGACCGCTTCATTGAGGCAACCTCGCTGCGCAATCGACACCTTACGGGCGTTGATGTGCAGCAAGAACTGAGACGTGTACGACAAGTGGCTGTCAGCGAGTGGACAGTGAGAAGACGCTTGAAGGAAGCCAGCTTTATGCCAAAAAGACCTGCGATGGACCTTAAATTGACTGCAGGCCACCGACAAGCGCGCCTTCAATTTGCTCGAGAGCATCTCAATTGGAGCGTTGCGCAATAGCGATCGGTCCTGTTTACTGATGAGTGCAGAATGTGTTTGCATGGCAGTGACAGGAGAGGTCGAGTCTACAAGCGTCCAGAGAACGATTTGCCCAATGGTGTTTCGCTGAAACTGGCATATGGCGGCGGTTTCTACATAATGTGGGCTTGTATTTCTTAAGAGGGAAAAGCATTATGAGAGGGGTGGGACGACATTCCTCAAGAAAATTACAATAAAATGATTAGGTCTATGAAAAACAGACTTCAAGCTGTAATTAGGTTAGGGCTAGAGAGGGGCATCTAAAGTATTGAATTAATTTTTTTTTTTTAGTAATTTGTATAATACGAGACCCATACCCTTTTTCCTAAATTGACGTTTTTCCTAGTCTTGCGTTCAGACGTCATTTATTAAAAAAATGATGGATGGATTTCAATGATAATGATATCAAATTAAAGCCTGACATCTTAGTCTATCGAATGATATATCATTTTTATAAGTTACATTAATAATTTTAGTTGTATCAATGTATGTGTGCGAGGACAAGGCTTGAGTCGATTTGGTTACTCGCAGGTGTATATTGTTGTAATGTCTAACTTTCGAAGTACGGTAATAGCAACAGTGTACTATAATATACTATTATAGTAGTTGACACATGAATAAACGCAAGTGTTAGCTTGGAATCGATATAATAAGTATATAACTATATATATTACATGTTAGTAGATAAAATAATAGTAGATTTATAATTAAATACGGTATTAATAAAACAGCTGTAGCCTAACATTTTTGTGGCGACGGGCGGGTGTACGTCATACTTGTTTGTCGCATAAACAAGTTTCAGTTGTTTGTCGTCTATTATAAAAGGTGTGTCCCGAGCGGTATGAGAATCAAAAAGAAAATGAGTCTCGTTTTGACAGTCGACGCGCACGGACACGTTCGTGCGCTCCTGGCTTTACCCGACTATTTCCGACCATACGTGCTCGTGTACGTTCGTCAGTCGAGATAAATCGATCGTTAGATTGGTTGAATCTCGGCAAACCTTCACACTACTAAT
This sequence comes from Pseudoips prasinana, assembly GCA_951640165.1. Taxonomy (NCBI): domain Eukaryota; kingdom Metazoa; phylum Arthropoda; class Insecta; order Lepidoptera; family Nolidae; genus Pseudoips; species Pseudoips prasinana. Next base: position 21,691,738 of record OX621245.1, read on the forward strand.
TGGTGTAGTGGCGTCTTTTTCAAGACAGCGCTACCCCAATATAGTGTGTGTTTCTTAGTACTTCGTGCCCCTTCAGGGAAAATCCACTTTTCTAGTGGTACTTGGTGGAAACGTAACCGTGCCAACTAAGCCAAGTTAGTGTAGACCCAATCACTAGGCCTTGCTCCTTCAGAGCAACGCCAGTTAATTGGAAGCGGTTTGGAATCATTGGCCTTGGGGGCTACCCTAGTCAACTCCAAATCGGAATCCCACCTCCTTACCCTACCTTCCCATTCTCTCTTGTTGTTTCGGTGCTGACGGCTTCGGCCTATATCGCCCTCTGCATTAGAGCTGCTAGGAACCCTTTCGCACAATAAGACTGGCGAGAGGGATACAAGCTTAGGGCTCACCATAGGTACACATACCTCCTCGTCTAACCCGGCGAGGAGGGTGATACACACACCAACACACCCTCGGGCCCGTCCAACCCGAGGTGATAGTTGTTAGGGATATTCAACTGTTAGAGCGACTGCCGAGAAGTTTCTTGTTAGTTCTTCTTCTCGGAACGCTCCGGGAGCGAACTAACGTAAAATTTCGGTAGCTGTTAGGCTTTTAAAACCATCACAAGATGGCCGCCCCCGTACCCGCCTCTGTGGCTGACGTCACTAAAGACCCCCGCTTTATTGAGGCGGTCTTTAAATACATCAGGTCCGACCCAGTTGCCTGGACTAACCTGATGGAGACCGTTAAGGTCCGCATCATGTTAGAGGACCCTCTATCCCTCCCTTGCTCCGGCGCAACAGCGCAGGATCAACTTAGTCTCTCCATCCCCTCCTCTTCTGCCCCGTTCACTCAGACGGACAGGCAGTCACCAATCCCCCGCAACCGCACCCCCTCTCCACCTCAGCCTCTAGCCATAGAGGAAGAGATGGACGTCGTACAGTTAGACAGCGACAACGATGCCCACAACGAGTGGACAACTGTCAAGCGCGGGAAAGCTGACAAGCGGACCCGCGCCGACAAGTCATCATCGTCTTCATCTGGCAGCTCTTCGGGCTCTGATTCTGAGGCTTCAACTCAGGAGAAGAGCAAGAAGAGCGCCAAGACGAAGAAGTTGCGCACGGAGAGACCCTCCGTCATTAACTCTGTCCCCTCTTCCCCCACTACTAGCGCCCCCGCCTCTCAGGCAATGGCCAAACCCTCTGGCTTCACGGCCAAGATCACCAAGCCCCCTCCTATCATGCTACTCAGCATCGATAAGTGGGAAGACCTGTCTACCGCGTTGAAGTCAAAAGGAGTAGTCGCACTTAGCACTACATACATCCTTAAAGAGCAGATGTATAAAATACAACTGCAGACCCCCACCGAGTACAGGACAACGACGGCCCTCTTTGATGCACGTAAGGTAGACTACTACACTTACGGCACCGCTGAGGACAAAACACTCCGCGTGGTTATCCGCCGAGTCTGCCGTCACCTTCCTATCGACTCCATCAAGGAGGACCTAATCACCCAGGGGTACCCCGTGAGAGAGGTGCATTGGATGCGCCGATCAAACGGTGGCGAGCCCTTCGACATGGTGCTGGTCCACCTTGATCACTCGAAAGAAGGACAGAAGATCCTTACTGTCCTTAAAACAGTTTGCGGCGTCGGCGGCATTCACGTCGAACCACCGCGGCGAGGGACCGTACAGGGGCAGTGCCACAACTGCCAACTGTACGGGCACTCGTCAAAGAACTGCCACGTCGCCCCAGGTGTGTTAAATGCCTGACCCCAGGTCATCACACCTCCGAATGCCCCAGACCTAAGGATCGTAGCAAATGCTCCGAGCCACCTGGTTGTGTCAACTGCCAGTCCTTGGGACACCCCGCGAACTATCGCGGCTGTCCCAAGGCACCGGCGAGGAGACCCGCCAGGAGGCCTCGCAGTAAGCGCAACGCTCGTAAGCCTCAGGCGCAGACTAGCTCCGCCAAGCCCCAAGCAAGCCCTCCCCCGCTAATGTCCTTGGATGTCCAAAAGACATCCCTGCGACCAGCAAGACCACACTGGCCTCTGCCAGATTACGTCCCCTCGACCGCACCCAAGGCTGCGGGTGAGGCGGTCGCCCCTAAGGCTGTGCCAGTCCCAGCTAAAGAGGCGTCCCCCAAACCCTCAACCAGTGCGTCCCCTCCCGCCCCAGTCAAATCGGGCTGGTCTTACAACCCGCTGACTAAGAAGTCACAGGTTCCAAAGGCCCCGGCCAAAGGAGCCCAGAGTCCAAAGTCATCAGCCCCAGCGCCCAAAACCCGGGAGCCCCAAGCGAATAGCAAAGGGCGCGCCTCAGGTTTTGCCGAGCGCATCATGACTCAGGGCTGGGAGTTGCTCGATCAGTTCGAGGACCTCACCCAGAGGGCCGAAGCTGATCCGACCAACATCCAGTTGGCCATCGACGCGGCACGCGTATACCGCCGCTTTATTAAATCAATACAACCGTAATGGCTGTACACCCGCTAATGACTCCCCAATTCACTTGCAGGCTAAGACCCAGATCTCTAAAGATCGGGTTTTACAATGCAGACGGATTAGCGAGACAACGCGATGAAGTCGCAGAATTCCTCTGCGATCATCAACTTGATCTCTTCCTCGTCCAAGAGACATTCCTCAAACCGAGTAAACGGAGGAGTCCTACAGTTGCCAACTATCGTATAGTTCGCAACGATAGGACCCACTCCGCCAAAGGGGGCACGCTGATTTACTTTAAGAAATCACTGCATTGCGTACCTTTGGACCCTCCCGTGCTGAAGAACATTGAGGTCTCTGTCTGTCGAATAGGCATGACAGGCCATCAGCCAATCACGATAGTCTTGGCCTACCTCCCCCCAGACAAGGAGATGCTACTTAGCGATCTCCAAGCACTGTGTGACTTAGATGGCTCTGTCATAGTGGCAGGCGATCTAAACTCCAAGCATGAGCAATGGAGCTGCCGTTCGAGCAACTCGAACGGCCGCGCACTTGCTAATCACTTGGCAATCATACCGTTCGACCCTATAGTCCCTCTCGAACCGACCCACTTCCCTAGAATTGACAGTCACCGACCCGACATACTCGACATAGCGCTTCTTAAGAATACAAACCTACGTTTGGCTTCTGTAGAAGTGCTACACGAGTTAGACTCTGACCATAGACCGGTCATCCTTAGTCTTGCCTCCCGCACAAGCCACTCTGGCGCGGATAGCAACCTCCCACCCAGATATGTAACCGACTGGCAGAAACTTGAGGGTAAACTCAAGACAGCCACGTCGGAGCACTTAGACTCGATCCCGTCCCTCATAGAGACCCCCGAGCAAACGCTCGCAGCTATCGGCTCTTTCACGACTCACGTCCAAATTCAAGTGAACGAATGTTCCCGGGAGGTCCCAGCGGCTGACGCGTTCAGACGGTGGAAGCTCCCGGAGGATTTGCGTGAGTTAGTGACTGAGAAGAACGCGGCCATCAGAGCCTTCGACTCCTATAACACCTTGGAAAACCGCACTCGAATGCGTGAGCTACAGCGTACTGTATGTGAACGCATGACCGAGAGGCGGGATTCCGGGTGGGATAGGACGTTAGCCGAGATTCAACCCTCGCGGAAGGCCTTTTGGAATCTCTGCAAGCGACTCAAGACAGACACCGACTGGACCATCCCCCGCTGACGCGTCCGAATCAACGCCCCGCGTTCGATGACGACGAAAAAGCCGAATGCATGGCCGACAATCTAGAGTCCCAATGTTCTCCCAGCAACCTACCAGTAGACCCGGATCACCTCAATGAGGTTGACTCTGAGGTAGAACGTAGGCTCGCCATCCCTCTCCCCCCGACCCCAACTGCCCCCTTCCGGGAGGATGCAGACGTCGTCGACGACGACGACGATCCCCTGAGGCCAGTGACCATCGAAGAAGTTAAAACTCTGATCAGGAAACTCCATCCTCGCAAAGCCCCCGGATATGACGGACTCACCAATCGCGTTTTCAAGCAACTCCCATTGCTTCTACTTAGCCTGATGGTCGTGATTTTCAACGCGGCCTTTTCCAACAACATCTTTCCACACCAGTGGAAACAGGCAAACGTGATTGGTATCCCGAAACCCGGTAAATCCAAATCCGATCCGGCGAATTACCGCCCTATTAGCCTTCTCTGCGCCATGGGGAAACTCTACGAGCGCATCATCCACGCCCGTTTGTCGTCGTTTATTCACGCAAACAACATCCTCCCTGACGAGCAGTTTGGCTTTCGAGCCAGACACTCCAGCGTTTACCAGGTGCATCGCATTGTTGAACACATCCTAGTGAAAGCTGCCCGTCAAAGATCCCACACAGGAGCACTCTTCTTCGACGTGGCCAAAGCGTTCGATAAGGTCTGGCACAACGGCTTATTATATAAGCTGTTCGAACTCAAAGTGCCTGACCGTCTCGTGCACATCTTACGAGACTTCCTTACGGACCGAACGTTTAGCTACCGCGTCGAGGGAAATTACTCCTCCCTCCAACCGATACGCGCAGGAGTTCCCCAAGGCTCAGGCCTTGCCCCGCTCCTGTTCTCGCTGTACACCAGCGACATCTCCAGACCCAATAAGGCTCATCTAGCCCTCTTTGCTGACGACACAGCTCTCTACTACTCCAGTAGGAGCACGTCAGTCATCCACCGAGAACTCCAATCCTCAGCCGACGCCCTCGGCGAATGGTTCAGGAAATGGAGGATCGAAGTCAATCCCACCAAGAGCGCAGCCATGCTCTTCTCTAGGATAGACCCCGCCCCCACCGCCGATCCCGTCCGAATGTTTGGTGAACCGATCCCCTGGGAGAAGAAAACCAAATATTTGGGAGTGATCCTCGATCGGAAGTTAAACTTCAAGGACCATCTGAGATACGCTCGTAACCGTGCCTCATTTGCCCTTTATCGATTACACGGCCTCCTGAATGCACGCAGTAAAATGTCCCTTGAAAACAAGGTGAGAATTTACAAGACGTGCATTCGATCCATGATGACCTACGCGAGCCCGGTCTTCGCGCACGCTAGGGATCAATTCATCCACCTCCTCCAGGTAGTCCAGAACAAGTTTATGCGACGAGTCGCGGGCGCACCGTGGTTCGTCCGAAACAAAAGCCTCCATGCCGATCTCCAATAGCCTACCATCAGGCAATGGATGAAGCATGCGTCCAAAAGGTACTTTGACTCTGCCACTCACCATCCAAGTAAATTGGTGGTACAGGCGGTCAAATACACTCCTTCTCGACTCTCACGTAAACACCGTCGTCCGAAGAACGTCATAGACGAATCGGACGACGAGATCACCGTATACTTAAACCAAATCAAATCGATAAGAGACTCTCGCAACACTGCACAACCGATATTTCGTACTCGCCGGACGCGAGTACGACCGCGAACGCGTCGCGACCACCAGCGTCCTCCATGACCCTTAGTTTGCATTCGATCCGATGAATGCCCGCTCCGGACCTAAACCGGAAGCGAGGCCCGCGTCGCGCATTAACGTAGAGCGACAGTTGCACAAAAATCCCTAAAACCACGATATCTCGCCCTCTCCTCGTCAGTATCCGCCCAGAGCCGAGGTTCGAGTCCCACAGGGGGCGCCCTCCGGCGCGGGTACTTAGTTTGTAGTTTGTTTTTGCTAGGCGGTTAGAGCCCACGCTCACCCCTACTGTCCGGTGAAGCAGTAAAAGCCAAAAGGCCTACTGCTCGCGTCACGTAATAAAAAAAAAAAAAAGGTATGAGAATCATTCTTGTTCGAAACGTTGACCGGAGCGGAGCTCTCGGTGGTTGGAGGGACGATTCAGTTTGAACAAATTTCAATTAATAGTTTTGCTATTTGTATCGAATCTATTGGAACTGCCGTACTGAACAGACAGAGTGATTCAAAGCTAAGTAAACTTTGTATTATATGTTTATGTCTCAACGTGGTTTGTATTATTAAATGATATGTTCAGCTTGTATTTCTTGTATTTAAATGATTATTTCCCTATATGGTAAATAAATATACCTTATAATAGATTACCTGGTTTTTCATTATATTTATAACCTCCATCATACATAAAGTATTATGCTTTGTTGTTGGTTAACGGTGTAAAGTAATCTTACTTATAACAATTAATATTTTAGAGCTTGGCATATCTGGCTATATCTATACTTAGCTACACATTTATTTAGTATTCGCTAACACAAGCATGATTTATACTATTGATATAAATACCGTTTTATGATGTAAACGAAAATCGAATTAACTGACTTCAAAAGAAGCAGATTATTTTAGAAGGAATGTTTTTTTATGTACGTTACACGATTTTTCCGTTGTTTGTGAACAGGTTTTAAAAATACAAACAGTAAAGTTATTCGGTACATATTTTTTTTCAAATCTGTTAGTGTTTCATATAGTTAGAGACTAAAATTGGAGTTGGGTTTATATTTTTTAAACAGTGATAATAGTGTGATACTTCTTAACGGGTTGGGACATGGCATCTGTCCAATAAGAATCTTAAATTATATTATAAAAAGTCAAAAATCATTTATTCCGTAAAAAATTTACATTTATGTGGAATCGTCATTTTTTTACCCTACCGTGCAGTGCATGACGTGGCAGCTACTGAAAAACACTGCAAGATATAACTTGATAAAGATCCATTAAAGATGTAATTAGAACAAATCCTAACAAATCCTCTACAGTATAAAACTAAGTAACTTTTCAGTAAACACAGGCAGAGCCAAGTGGAGGCAAGAGAAAATCAAGTAGGTGCAATAAAAGAACGTAGTCGCCCATTGTTGCACAGACAAAGTTGCTGAGAACTTACGTATCATGGAACTGGCAACTATTTATCTTCATCTATATTAAAATGCTGAATATATATTTAGAAGGAAAGAATAACGTGCGTGAACTGTATTTCAGTAAGGCGCTTTAGTTGCAAAAATCAAGTAAAAATACACAATTTGGATGGTTATTTATATATGTATGTACATATTATGTACTACGGGGATAAATTAAATTAGGACCAAGTATAATTGTAACCTACCCGTTAGGTAGTATTAACATTATCAAGAGTACGGGCCTTTTGGCATGGTTGGCAAATGCTTGCTTCTCACGCCGGAGGTAGTGGGTTCGATTCCCACTCAGGACAGATATTTGTGTGCATGAACATGTCTGTTTGTCCAGAGTCTGGACAAACAGACATGGTAACAACTGGTAATCTATATAAATAAAAAGAGAAGTCCTGACTGATTGACTGACTCATCAACGCCCAGCCCAAACCCTTGGACCTAGAGAGCTGAAATTTTACACAAATGTTTTCTTTATAATGTAGACAAGGAATAAGGAAGGATTTTTTAAAATTCAACCCCCAAGGGGGTAAAACGGGCGTGCAAAGTTAGTATGAAACTATGCCGTTTTTGAAGTTAAAGGCATGAAAATTAGTATTTGGCCTTCCAGTAAAAAATGAAAATTACGTTTTTCGATTTTTGGTAATTCCACCCCCAAGGGTGAAAAATAGGGGATTTAAGTTTGTATGAAAAATGTGACAATTTTTAAGTTAAACGCATGAAAATTATTATTTGGCCTTCCAGTAAAAAATAAAAATTTATGTGTTTCAGGATTTTTGGAAATTCCACCCCCAAGGGCGAAAAATAGGGGATGTAAGTTTGTATGAAAAATGTGACAATTTTTAAGTTAAACGCATGAAAATTAGTATTTGGCCTTCCAGTAACAAATAAAAATTTACGTGTTTCAGGATTTTTGGAAATTCCAGCCCCAAGAGCGTAAAATAGGGGGTGTAAGAAAATTAACAATATCTTTTTCAGAATTTTTGAGAATTCCTCCCCTAAGGGCGTTAAATAGGGAATGTAAGTTTCTATGTAAACTGTAACTTGAAGTTAAACGCATGAAAATAGTTCAGGATTTTTGGAACTTCCACCCGTAAAGACGTAAAGACCCGTAAAGACGTAAAATAGGCGATGTGAGTTGGTATGAATAATATATTATATATGAATAATATATATAATGTTGGGACTTATTTGGCATATCGGTAATAAAAAAAATACTAGAAATAAAAGGTAGTCCAAAACTGAATCAATAGATGATCGAATAAATCTCACCCAAACCTACCTTAGTAGATGGCGTAATCATCGTTTTAGATCGCGCTATGGTTTCGTTCACAAAATGTGATATTAGACCTATCAATGCCGTGGTCGCAACCTAATCTAATGGGAGTTACCTTTGTGATTAATGCATCGTTGATTCTTATTTTACTTTATTTGACTTTCTGACAATAAGGACAATTTCTATGTATTCTTCCTTTTTTTTTTAATAATAGTAGCAAAGTAGTCCTTAGTTTCTTTCTTAGTTGCTTGATTGTTTTAAAAGTTATATTTTTTAGATTAAGCTAGAAGTAAGTAGTTACATTGGTCATCATTCAAAATTGTCGCGGACGGAGTCGCGGGCATCAGCTAGTTATCTATATAAGTATATAGTAAAATTAGTCTATGAAAGGCAATCATCTACCAACCACGTCACCTGGCCCGTTGAATTTATATATTATATAGTGCTACTGAGCTAAATTAAATTAGGACTGATTATAATTGTAACCTTCATCTTAGGTCGTATAAACCTTATCAAGCGTAGTTATCAGATATGCGTTCAAAGTCTCATAAATCTCCATTTGTGTCCATGAAAAGTTATATAATTTAGAAAAGTTTGCTTTGCATAATAGTTTTTAGTAATTGCCGAGTCGAGGTCAATATGTGCTACAAATTTGCATTTTGAGTGCATATTATTGTAACACTAGAAAAACTAGCGTTTCATATTAAGAGATGGGCGAATATAAATACGCCGATGAAGACAGTTTGGAACATAAATCGAGATATATATCAGACTTAGAATCTAGAACGATAAAGCGAGATTTTGGGTACTTTGTGTATGCCTTACAATTAGTTAAGTTTCGCAAGGGTGGTATAAAATAAAATATTGTGTTCGGTATATCTCGTATTTTGCTGGGTAAAAGTAATATTCCATTTTGGATAGTTATTGTCTAAAAGGTATATTTATAGCGGTTAGCAACGTGTTCGTATTTTTCTGTACTTTAAAGGAGAAGAAAATTACTCCATACATTCCTGGGCCCAGGTGTTAACTGAATCAAACTAGCCTTATTTGTGAGAGGATATAATAACAAGACCTCACTGAAATTTTGGTGAAATTTGGCTATCCAGGAATCAAGTTATATGAAGTATAGTAAAAGTGAGGTTAAATTATAACATTGTAGTTTTTTACAAAATATTTTTGAATGGCTTCGGTTGTGTTATGGTTTTATGCATGGAGAGTGTGACATGTCGAAGATCTGGCACGTTTAGATCCCCCGCGCCCCGTGCAGTCACTACAGTCGAAGAAAACCACAAATAAAACATGGAAAATACGTTCGTTGTCGTTCGTTGTCTTTCGGTTTAAGTGCGCACGCACTTAAACCGAAAGACAACGAACGAGTGACAGTCAAAGAGTATGTAAAGGCTGTCAGGCAGAGAAGTGATGTCCGAAGAAAAATTCAAGGAAGACAATCCGCTATGAATCGATTCCATGAAAAACACTTGTCACTCGATTTTCAAACATATTCTGAGATTTTACCGATTTATTCTTAATCGATTGCGAGTAATTCATCATTATTTTATCGATTATTTCGTTTCATAACTGAATTTAAGTTTTCTCGCTTCCTAGATAGAAACATGATACCATATTTTGTGATTTCCTTTAGAAAAATATAACGGTTTTTTTAATTCCCTTTTCAACTAGTTAACTGCTGGGCCCAAAAGTTTCCTTCTCCTTTAAACTTTAAACAAAACAGTGTGTAAGTTAAAACCTATAATCTTCAGGTTAAACCCTATTATAACCACTAGATTTAAACTTTAAAGCAAAAACCAGCCAATTGTAAACAAGGTAAGCTAAAATCAATCGCGTGCCTTAGATTACTCTCTGTATGAATTTTATAGTCAACACAATTCCATTTCACGGCGCGGATTATGTCGTAAACAGTCACTTTACTAAGCTAAGAAAGCTGCATTTTAAGGTGGGTATGCGAAATTTTAAAGAAAAAGAATATACGATGTGGGTGCATGACAGTTTTTACGAGTATTACCTACAAAGCTTGGAGCAGTCACGAAAAAGAACCACGCGATCCGTGAGTTTTATAGTTTTCAGGTATGTCCACTATGAAATTTTAACGTCATGGGTCGACATAACGGTCGTAGAGCTCGAACGTTTACGTAAAGCTGCGCAATATGCTGACAAATATTTTACAATTTTACTAAAGTGTACAATTTATTTATTCGGGCTAGTTGGCGTGGTTGGTATGGTAACACAACTGATCCTAACAAAGTTTATTTTGGATCGTACGGAAAAAAATTTCCACCGAAAAGAAAACCAATGAACAAATTCGGTTTTTAAACGAAGGCGAAAACGCGGAACAGACATACTAAAATAATATTACTACCTACTTATTTCTGATACATAAAATTTTGATTGACTAATTCTGCGTGATAGTATATCACAGATAACTTTTTATTTGCGTCGTTAAACATTACAAGAAGGCTCAAGGCATTTTGCAGCAGACTAATTTTAGATAAGATAGGATATAAGATAAACCGAATTCCACAAAACATTACAATCTTTTAGGATGCTGCTAGTTGAGTAATCTGTGGGGCTCTGTTAATTTGATTGATTCAAATAGCAAACTATACTTATAATAAAACTCCATAGGTAACAATTATTCATTTATTAAACACTGTAACACTTCTACAATCGAGTTCAATAAATGTAGCCTTTCGACGCCTTATTTGACACGACCTACACGTAGCTCGCTCCAGAACGTATGTAAGTGCTAATCTATTCAGTTGGTGCCTGTCAAACGTCACCACATAGTGTTGCCTCGTAAATAATTATTATGAATAATCGATATAATGGTTCAGTAACGTACTGCACCTGCCATAATATCTCTGTATCACTCGTTCATTGGGAGATAATGTATATTTGCACGTGTGAAAGAAGTTGAAATTAACAAATACATATGCTGAGAAATTTGGTCATCACATTTACAAATATATTTAATTTTAATTAACAAGAAACAATAACTTAGAGGATTACAATCAATTCCTTTTGGCGTACCCGTATTTACCAAACTATAGTACCGCCATTTATATAACTGCGCTTACAATTTGTACAAACGTACCAGAAGCATCAAATCACTCCTAACATTAAATTCTCTTGCAATATGCACGAAACATTTTGTAACACGGCATTGCCTGTCCAAGGAAACACGTATCTAAACGTACATGTAGGTACACACGTCACTTCGCAAACATATATTTTACAGAGATAGCTGGTTCTACTCAAAATTGGGGCATGAAACATTTTCACGGCCTGGAGCTAAGGGGGTATTTAATAGACAAGCATTTACAGTCTGCAACACTAACGGTTGATGATTGCATGGCACTGCAAGGTCACAATATAGAATTTGAGTGGTGTGGCTTCATCCTACATCCTATCATATCATCCCGTGTCGTAAAAGGCGATTAAGGGATACAGCAAAGCCACCTGTGTACTAGCTACCACTTAACTGCGGTCACCAACTCGCTTGCCAAGCGCGGTGACTAAGGTAAACCCCTCCAAATTGCAACGGTATAGAAGCCTAAAAAAGAGTCTTATGTCCAGCTGTGGACGTTTTCAGGCTGATGATGTTTAGGATGATTGTATTAGTGGAAGTAGATTTATAGATACGGGTTATATATAAGGATTTATAGATATGTATCCAATTACGATTTTTGTACCATATCGGTAAATCTTATATTTTAGGCTCTCTTTCAATAACTTCTTATTCATTTCTTCTTCGCACTCCATTTATTTAATGGCCGTTCAGCCGTTCATAATCATGATGTTGTTTCCATTTCTTAATCAAACTTAAGCGTTTAACTTATTAAAACTAAACGGTTAAAATTTGCTACGATGCATGTCTAAAACTATTAAGTTTAAATGGTTATAATATACAGTCGCCAGCACATCCAGCTACCCCAATCTGCCAAATTTATTTTATAGATTTTCAACTTTAACACATAAGCATAAGGTTCATTTTCAATTGTGGAAATTTGACAGATTGAATCTATGCTTCGTTTTACATTTTTTGTTGGTAACTTTAGATATCAAGAATATGTTCTTTTCAACACAACGCCTACTTTAACAGAAATAAATTCCTGTATCGTGGGAGACTTTACAAACATAAAGTTAATGTATCTCATGTATGGGTCACAAAAATTGTTGTACTGTTTGGGGATCGAATTCAAAACATAGGGGCGCCGAAGTTGAAACAAGGCGACTACCTTTACCCCTGAACCACACGTGAAAAAATATATTTTTTAAAATCACGTCTATAAATCGAGTAAACAAAATTATATTAAGGTATATTCATGGCGGATAAAACAACTAAGTCCTAGAAAGACAGCCCGAGCTCCCAAAACTGAGTGGTCTCAGTCCCGGGATTTCCTGTAAATACCCAAGAGCATGCCTTTTCAGAACAGATAATACAATATTTACCAACCGACCCGTATGAGCTAACATTTGTTTCTCATTACGCCGGCTATCGCAGTTTTCGTGCCTACGTCGATAATTTAACAAGGTAAATATTTTCATTGAAATTTCAGTGTTTTGTCAGTATATACGTGGGCGAATAAATCACGGTGATAATTGAATATAATAATGTAGTATAAAATATTGAAGGTTAAATTTAATGTCGATATTTATGTTTGCTCATTTTATGATATGATATGATCATATGTATTTTATGGTAATTGAACCCAAATTAAATGTTACTCACACCTGTTTGAGAAGCATAGTCATGTTTACTTGGTAGTATTAAACTGGAAAAAAGCCAATAATAATGATAATATCCTAGGAAACTATTCGTATACGGCCATAATATTAGTTGTCTGGTTTCTATAGGACAAGCTCTGCTTAGTTTGGGGTCAGATAGCCATGTGTGACTAATGTCCCAGGATATTTTTTATTATTATAATGTAATAATGTAGTGGGGGCTAAATATAAACTAGATGTAATTTTAGCTCGTTTAATATGGCATAATGATAGTATGTATTTTATCATAATTGGAGCAAAATTAATTATTACATTGATTTGAGAAGCAAAGTTACTTGTAAATATTCAATTTAGTTATAAATTAAACTATGTACTACTGTTATAATATGAGGTTATATAGTATTTATACTTAACAAAAACATTGTATTTGTCAAGATTTCTTGCGATTAATGATATTGTTCCTTTTTAAATTTCCTTTTCTACCATATTTGATAGTTTTATTTTTACTGTATTTTAAGGTATTGTAAGTATTATACAGGTGATATTTATAGACGATAAAATTGCGTATTGCTAACTTCTTAATCAAAGAAAGAAATCTAATTAGAAAATTACATCAGAAACTGTCAATCAATAAATTTAAAACAAAAATTAAAGCCAAATTGTGTAGTACGGCATTTTACAAAGTTTCTGACTATGTTAATGATAAAACTGCGCGGGAATGAGTAGATTTAATTCAACGCTTTTAGATAATACATTTATATTAAATGTCAAGTTGATTGCGATATTATTTTTAAAAAGGATTTTTACTGAGTTTTTGGCAATGTTTCTCAATAGCTGCCACGCTGTAGGGGAAAAAATGTCACGATAAAAAAATGTAAAAATTTACAGAACAGAATACATATAATAATATGTACAGACGCCAGCACTTCAAGTTACCCCAATCTTTCAAATTTTCCCAATTAAAAGTGAACCTTATACTTAAGTGATAAAGTTGAAAATCTATAAAATAAATGTGACAGATTGGGGTAGCTGGATGTGCAGGCGTCTGTACCTATATGACTATGACTATATGACTTTGAAAATGAAATAGAATAAAAACGAAAACCTATAAGTTATCCATTACGTGCATCCTTCCTGAAAGCCGAATATTACTAAACCCACATAAAAGAAAAAGGCTTTTCAAAATAAAATACATAATTTTAATTCGTTCTCTCTGAGCACGCTCAGAGTCTCATCACAAAGACTTCGTTGCACCACTGTCTACGCATTCTAATGCAAATTTCATTGAAATGCCCTCCCATTGTTATCACTTTCAGTCCCAAGGAGTACTCCCCACACACACATCTGAGCTCTTTTATGTATACGTTCGCCGACGTTATTATGAAAATGTTTTTAAAGAGAAAATTGAATGAAAGTATTTATGTTACATACAATAATAATGTATTACTTTGCGCTTTGTGAAAAAATCGTTAATCATAGTAAGTGTTAAAATAAGAAGTTAGAGTGATAGTTAAAACATGTCGAACAATGTAATGTTATGGAAGTACGCGAAATATACTAGATAAGCAGTCTGTTAATATGTCCATTGTCTTATTCTCTAAACAGCATAGAAAGTCAAACTTAATTTAGATGCTCATACTAGTATTCTATTCTGAAAAAATATCAGGACTATAATGATAATACTAATTTGTAGTATGCACACCAGAAATAAAGGATAAAATAATTTTAGATATTTGTTTCCTAACCTTACAGCGTATAAAAAGTATGTTAAATATCTAAATAAAAAGAAGAAATCCGTTCTTTTTGCTTATCACTTTAAAGACTGGTGATGGTATAGAGAAAGTCTCTACTACTATTTGCATTTTAAAAAAATGCAACCTATTTTTCATGAAAACTACAAACGTACCTAAGGCTAAACGGGATTTCAAATATCGATTTTGTAAGAAAGGTCAATGCCGCAAGTAAACTTATAAAATGGCCGACGTTTCTTGAGGTTCGTGATCGGTCTAATTACTTATACTTTTTAAATTCCTATTACAGAATTTTAAATTCACAAACATAATGAGGTAATCTAGTAAGTAACTGTTTAAAATAGCGGCATGGTTTTGGCAATATTATTAAACTCTTTTTCATTAACGGCATTGTGTAATGAATGTTATAGTATAAAGAGGCATTTAGTTCCCAATAGTCTGTTGTCGAGTGGCGTGTTAAAGATTTAGATTTAATGCAATCAAGCGAATAAACTCTTTTTTTTTAAAGTCAACACCCGCACAAGGTAATCTAATACCTGTGTCGCGGGGTACTTTACATATATATAATAGACGGACACAAATTATATCCAGACTCAGAACAATTATTTATGGGTCGCACAAATAGTTGGCCGGCGCGGAACTCAAACCCGCGCCACGAAGAGGCGAGGCGACTGTCTTAGCCGCTGCGCCACACGTGCAGTCAAAACTCTGTTTTTAATTCTTAATCTGTCGTTAATTGCGTCCAGTAAAAACTATCATATGTATGTAAGTACATTACGATATCATAAATTTTGTACTTTAATCTTGATTAATACTGTACTATTTACAGTTTACTTTTTGCTTTCTACAAATATAATTAGAAACTGGATATTGTGAATCTGTTTTTGT
This sequence comes from Pseudoips prasinana, assembly GCA_951640165.1. Taxonomy (NCBI): domain Eukaryota; kingdom Metazoa; phylum Arthropoda; class Insecta; order Lepidoptera; family Nolidae; genus Pseudoips; species Pseudoips prasinana. The sequence goes on from OX621245.1 coordinate 21,707,218, forward strand.
CAACAAAAGCGTATTTACAAACAGCTCGTTTTTCTTTAACATTATTATAAACTAAACTAGGGGTATTCATGGGAAATCTATTCATGAAAATGCCAAGTTTTCATTTATTTATTTTTAATTGGATACTCTTACATAAACATTCTCTGTTCTATTGTTTAAAATTTAAAGTGAAATTTAAAAAGGCATTTTATAGATCTTCTATGTTCTGGGCCAGGTATAGTATCCTAATTCTGAAAAAAATATAACTTTGGAGGCCTTGTAAGTATGATTGTTAAACAAGTGAGTATGATTTAAAGTGAGTTGAGTTTACAGTTGCCTGTTATTTTGAATTGTCGTCAGAAAGTTGTGACCGGAGCAAATAAAAAGTCTTTGTTGTTTAAGTTCGACGTTATTACACCTGGTGTAATGTGCCGTTACGATACCGATCGAGAGCTCGTTAGAACATCTTTACACTTGAGCAAAACTAAAAATGGGTATGTTCCACGAGATGTTGTCCTCTCCTGTGTCTGAAGCCGCTAAAGCACTATTTAAGTTATTTAGTTATAAGCCATAACTAGTAAGTAGATGTAGTTTAGTTAAAGGTAGGTTACGATTTAATTGACATGTACTTCATGTATAAAAATTCCTTAAATAAATAAAATAAAAAAATTATTTAATAAATAAAAAAACCCAACTGCGTAAATAATGAACCAAACTACGTACATAGACAGAAAACTGAAAAGAAAAAAACAAGCACATAGATGGCCGGTGGTCTAAAATTATATAATGTACTATTGAATGAATACTATTGAAGAAAATAAAATATATTTCAATAATGGCAAAACAACTGAACAGTCGGGATCCATTAGTCGATAGCCAATCTAATTTGTCAATGGATCCCGACTGTTCAGTTGTCATGTTCCATTATTAAAATATATTTTATTTTCTTCAATAGTATTCATTCAATAGTACATTATATAATTTTAGACCACCGGCCATCTATGTGCTTGTTTTTTTCTTTTCAGTTTTCTGTCTATGTACGTAGTTTGGTTCATTATTTACGCAGTTGGGTTTTTTTATTAATTAAATAATTTTTTTATTTTATACTTTTTAGTTATGAGTTCCTAGCTAGTTTCAAAAATAAGTTAACCACATTATATATTATTATTTTTGTTCTTAATATTTATGTTATTTTTATCATTCATTATCTAGATTTAGTTATTAAATATTATTCATTCATTTATTTATTTTACTTAAAATAGAGTACAGTGGTGGTCTTACTATTAGGTTAGTCTCATAAATTTTACTAATAAACAGCATGCAAAATGTTTGATTGTTAGATGTCAAATTTTACACAAATAATATAATTCATTAAATAAATCACAGATTTTTTAAAGACAACCCCTGCACTAGGGAATCTAATCGCTGTGTCGCAGGGTACTTCACAACATATAATAGACGGACACAAATTACATTCAGACTCAGAACAACTATTTATGGGTCACACAAGTAGTTGTCCGGCGCGGGACTCGAACCCGCGACACGAAGCGGCGACGCGAATGCCTTAGCCGTTGCGCCACGCGTGCAGTCAAAAATTTGATTTGATTGAATAGAATGATTTTCTAGGAGCCACAGTCTAAGTTGGTTTTTAAATTTTGCCGCTGAAAAATGTCTAATATTTTGCGGCAAAGCATTAAACACTTTCACACATACGGCATAGGCACTTTTTGAAAAAGTGTTGTATTAGTTATCATGTTGCGAGGGAAAACATCTTTAGCTCTAGTAAATACTGTGGCTGCGTTTTCACAAATACACCAATTTCAAAAATGTACAAACACACTAGTTATATGTTGTAGTCCTTTTAACAATGATACATGAGACAAACGGAGGAGTACCTGTAATTGCTCTAACGCATTTTTTTGCAATAGAAATGCTCTGGATTTATCTGTCGAATTGCCCCATAGTTAGATACCATACCTCAGGATAGAACCAAAGTACCCGTGATATGCCATTAATATCGATTGGTAATAAGGCTGTTTTGCGGAGTCGTGGCAAAAAGTATACAAACCTATTGATTCTGATGCATATTTGATCAATGTGCAATTTCCAGTCACAAGAACGATCAACTGTTATTAGTCCGATTAAGGAATGACTCAAAGGAGGGTATAGAGTGCGTGAGCGGGAACCTAAGGGATATTTTCAGAAACTTGTTCAGAGTACTTAGAGGGAAAACATACTAAAAGTCCTGACGTCTAGGAGGTGAGGCGGAGGGAGGAGGGGGGAGGGGGACAAAGACCTCAATTTTAGGTTTTTCGCTAATATCTTTAAAAAGGTGCGTTTAAGCAAAAAAAAAAATCTAAGATAAAATGAAAGCTTACGAAATTCACTATAACTTGGATCTCATATACTTTTTCATATTTCAATTCGTTTATGATCTACACGCTCCAGAAATATAGAAAATTTAAGTTATTCAGCGTAACTCCAACAGGTGCCTTGAGAAGTTTAGGAGACCTGATATGCTTCTGGAGGGAGGTGTGCTGGATGGAGTGAAGGCTGTCATGGTGCACATACAATGGTCCTCATCGGGACTAAGTGCGGAAACCATACCCACTAGCATATTAGTGGGAACAAGATGATGATGAGTTATTCAGCGTGATGACCATTACCTGATGCCCGAATTATCTCTAAATTTATTTTAACATAAGCTGGGAGTACCTCCACGAGGTAAGGGTGGTAACAGTAAGATATCGCGTTTTTTTTAACAGCGGATAACTGAGCTTAGGTGGGTAAAACATCATGAAGATTGCTTTTCGCTCAAAGCTCACTGTAGGAAACGCAACCTTACTGGCTAAAACTGCAAAATGATGATGAATGAATGAATGACAAAAAATGAGATGCAATAGCATAGATATGAACACATCCTTTTCTCACACTCATGTACCGGCTACGATACAACATCAGCAACGTTTAGAAGAAGCAAGGTGGGTTTCTGTAAATTGTATTGCAATTCGAAAATTATTCAGGAAGCAGCAAAGATCTTTTACAATCCAAGCTCCAGCCATAGTGATGTTGCAGAAGCTGGTAAGGTGTGCTTCCTGAAATGGTATCAGGCACCAGCAAAAGTGACCCTTCTCAATGTAATTTTTCAAGAGGGTTTTATCGCCCTTTTTGAAGAAGAGCACTGTGGTGGTGCTCTTTTTCAAAAAGGGCGCCCCTGTGCCGTGCTTGTGGCGTTTGACCTTCTAGTATGACGGAGTTAAATGACTTCTGAAGGGCCCGTAGGATTGGTGTACCACCTGCCTTCAGAAGCTCTGCCGTAACTCCATCATCACCAGGCGCCTTGTTGTTCTTAAGCTGTTGGAGAGCCATTGTAATCTCGCACAGGCTGACGTCCGGGATGTCGCCGGTGAAGTGTTGGGTTAGTCGTGCTCTGGGATCTGAGGCACAACTATCGACAGGTGACTGGGTTTTCATATACAGCTGTCCGAAGAACCTCTCGATCTCTCCCAGCAATTCAGGTCTAGACGTGACGATTCTGCCATCCTCAGTCTTCAGCTTCGTCAGTTGGCTCTGTCCAACAGACAGTTCTCTTGCCAACACTTTAGAGCCTTTGTGCCGCTCAATGGCTTCTTTAATACAATTTGTATTAAATTGGCGCGTGTCGCGAGTCAAAGACTTTGAGATCTGTCTGTTGAGCTGCCGGTATCTGGTAGCATCATCAGAGGATGTCAGAACTATTTTCCGTCTTTCGTCCATAAGCTGCAGGGCATAGTCAGAGATCTTTTTGGTTCTGTTTGTACGGTGGGCCTTGAAGACCTTAGACCCCGCCGTATGGACAGCTTCTACGAGCCTGTCGTGGTATGACTCCACATTCTCGCAATCTGCTAGGCATTCGAAACGGTTTTGCAGTTCGAGCTGAAAGGGTTCAGGGTTTTGGATGTGGATGGGTAAAGGTCGGAGCGTAGACTTTATCAGTCGGGACCTCTGGAGCTTGACATTTAGGTTCAATGAGCCTCTCACCAGTCTGTGATCGCTCCCGGTTTTAACCGTATTGATTACTGAGACGTCAATGAACATCTGTTTACTCGTCGACAAGACAAAGTCTATCTCGTTGTTTGTTTTACCATCGGGGCTAACCCAGGTCCACACAGCCACTAAGAGAGTAGCTAAATATAATTCCTGAAGCATATATCACCAAGTGCAGCAGTGGCTCGGTAATGAGCTGCTCCCTCAAGAGTGGGGGTGGAAAAAATGAAGGTGATATCTTGGCGCCAAGAACAACAAAAGATTTAACAGCGCCCGAGGTTTTACTAAAAACAATATTTTGTCGCTGCACCAAGGATTGTAGCAGCAACAAATGTGGATGTTGCAAAGCTATGCTGAAATGATCTGCTGCGTGCCTTCATTGCCAAGGAAAATACTTCAACGGCGTGTCTTTTAGCGAGAAAGACAACGAGAATGACCATGAAGATGATTGAGAGCCCTCTCAGCAAGAACCACTTACCACTGCGGAGGGCGAGGAAGAAGAAGAAAACAACCTTTAGCCAGGACCCTCACGATCTAAGAGAATAAAAATGTGAATCATTCACAGATTTGGACTAAGAAACGAATATTTCAAAACCTTTTTTTATTTGCACTTTTCCAGAGCCTGTAGTTCGAAAACGGATGGGATATGGAAAAGTATCAAAGTTATAGAAAATTTTATAAGCTTTCATTTCATCTTAGAACATTTTTTGCTAAAATGCGCCATTTTGAACTATTAGCGTAAAACCTAAAATTGAGGTCTTTGTCCCCCTCCCCTCCCTCCGCCTCACCTCCTGGACATCAGGACTTTTAGTATGTTTCTCTCTAAGTACTCTGAACAAGTTTCTGAAGAAATCGCTCAAGTTCCCGCTCACGCACTCTACAATTACTTTATTAATTATACTATATACCGAAAAACTTCACACTCTTTACTTTGTTTATGACCATTGTATTTTATATTTAGTAAATATGATTTACTTCTTTTGCTCAAAAATTGAATAAAGTGTGTGTTGCTCAAATTCGCGGTCATATTATTTTTATCAAGCGAATTAATTTCTATCGTATTATTTATTTCTATTTCAAAGTTATTTAACAGATTCTGTGCCAATACTATAGCGACGTCGTCTGCAAACAAAGTGCATGTATAATGAGTTACATCTGGTATGACATTAATATAGAAAAGAATAAATTTCTACTGTTTTAAAACCTATATGTGAGAATAGTTGTTACGCAACTTTAAATCGATATAGCTCCTAAACGGCCGGTCAAATCGAAAAATGTTGAAAGAAAACTAAAAATGTTTTTTAAATACCTATTCAACGATACCCCTCATGAAATATTTTGTTGACTTTAATTTTGTTAATTTTCGCAATATGGCGTCCAGTAGTCGCCATATTGAATTTCTACTAACGTCATGTCTTTAGTGACACTTTCCGGACTGAAAGGAATCGATTGACGTGCGAATCATTAAAATCGGCCCAGGCGTTTGGTCTGTATAGTGCTTCAAAGGAACATACATACATACATAGCCTGATAAACACATTACCACTCCTTTGCGTCGCGCAGTCGGGTAAAAAGACCTTAATACAATGCATTCTGCAGAAATTGTTTTAATAAAGCTGGCATAGGTCTAACATTTACTCACCAAATTATTACTACTCATACACACTATTTTAGAATATGTGTGAGTTTGAGGCATAGTTTGGCCTTCTCCCTTATGTTCTAGCAATACGACGGATGTTTTGGATTGTCATACAAAAACCACTTTACATTACAAGTTGTTCCGATCCAGAATCTTCTCATTTGTGTGCATATTTTGCAAGCTAAGGCAAGTTACGATTCGTTTTTTTGTTGTTGATAAGTGAGTTTAACAATAGTTAGAAGTTTAGTTTGACTAAAGTGGGTATCGAATTTCCAAGCCTTTTTTTTTATTTTTGCAATGAGTCGTAGTTAAATCACTCTCATTTTGTCAGCAGTATTGAAGGATGCTAGTTTTAAGTTATTATCATCTACCTACAATTCTTACACCATACATACCTCTACTCCAATATGGTCCGACTGAAGGTTATCTGGAAGAAATCACCGTAAGCGATAAGACCGGAAATTGTATCTACATTTTTTTAATAGTATTAATTATATTATAAATTAGCCATGCCCCACGGTTTCACCCGCGTTAAAAAAGTTTTGGTGTAAAAGAGTTCCAAACATATGTTCATCCATAAATCTATACTCACAAACTTTTGCATTTATAATATTAGGATATGTATTTCTAGCGGTTTTGGCAGTGCACGCCGGAACAGCTCACAGATGGTAGATTTTTCCTACTTACGTGACACTTATCGTCATATTTTCGACAATTCATACAATACCTTTGTAATTTGTAACCTATGTGTTATTTTGGAGTATAAGCTATATTATTGTAAAGTTTCGTTAAAATCCATTCAGTAGTTTTTAAGTGAAAGAGTAACAAACATCCATCCATACTTACAAATATTCGCGTTTATAATATTAGTAGTATTATGTTCTGTAAATGGTGTGCAATAAAGTGTATTTATCTTATCCAGTTATTCCGTCGTGGTTGTGATGAAGCTCTTGCCCGTTCGGCTTCCAATCGATTTCCGTCTCCGACCTACCAGGTCTGATTATTGAGATCAATATTTCCAGAATGGAACAGTGTGTTCACCTGCGACACCTAGTTCACGTACGTCGTTATTATAGAATGCCACTTGTCCTGCATTGCAATTCGCATTGCAATTGTGCAAAACTCGTATTGAAAAATAACGAAGGGCCATGGTTATAGAAACAGCCATAACTAGAAAAGCCAAATAATTTTTATGAATAAAAAATCATAGCTATGCTATAAAATTAATTTGTATTTGGAGTTTTCAATTTTTACACTAACTAGTATTAGAAATCATCTGTATTATATAATTAGGCATGGACCTTTATTTAACAGCTTGTAGTATTAGCATTTATAAAAAAATCTGTAACTATGAAATATGAAAATGAAATGCAATTTACATCTACTAATAGAGCCGTACCTCAGAACTCATTAAACTTTGAGTTGCTCCAGCCATTTCGTAAGTAAATATCTTTATTGCTTCTCTAGGTGTTTTATCATAGTCATTTAAAACTTGTGAAATTGCAAGGTGCTAAGTTATGAGTCATTTTATCTTAATAAGAGTTTCTGCGCTGCAATAGTTGTTTAACTGTACTAGTTTTCTGTATTTAAGAGAGGTAGGAGAGCTAGGGCACGGCATTGATTCGCTCAAAGAGCAGCCTGACTGGGGAAGTACCGCCACGTTGCAGAATACATTCCTACTAATAACTTAATGTAGTGTTTCTGCGTGTGGGATAGGTCAGCAAAACTGGTTTCTGAATCTTTTAAAGGTTGGCACCGCACCCGCAACCCTCTGGTGTTGCGAGTGACTCTGGTGACTAACTTGCTCTTTTGTCGCCATTTTAAATAAAAAAAATGAAGTTTGATTTTCCTATACTTACAAATTGAAATTCCTGAACACTTAAACAATAACATTAGTGTCTTTAGTGGCACTAAGCTCTTGCAGCCATATAAATATCTTGAACTACAAACAGAGCAGTCGCTTCAATGATTAGTAATATGCGTTACAGCTTTAACAGTCGGTATCCTTAACACCAGACAATATTACCAACAGCAGATAACGAGGTCCTGGGTTCAATTCCTGGGTCGGAGCAAAAGCTCTTTTAGGATTTTTCTGTAAAAAGAATAATTTCTCAATATCACCCTGAAGTATACGCCGTCTCTATTCCGGTCTTATCACCAGACGTCCCATCGGAATATGAGAGTGATGGAATAGAAAGGGCCCCTGTGATGCCTGCACACTAGCCGCCGTGGCCGAAAATCAGCTAGGAAGACATTATTACGAGTCTTTAAACACTGTTGACTGTAAACACTGTGAATAGACCAATACTGGTCCAATTATGTATTGACCCAATAATTAGCTGTTTATAGTAGACGTCTTCTGTCTATGGCTTATCTACTTTATTAATATTTCATAAGTCACAGTCGGCAGCCTGAGTAGCTTCTAAATAATTACTGGCCGACATTAATATGCAACTTATAAATATTAGGTCTTTACCTATGAAATTGCCGTTCTGCAGTACTGGCCATTTCAAATCAAAATAATTTTTGTTTGGCTAAGAATTCTAATTTCAAATTAATTTTATTTTAAAAACATGGATTCTTTTTTCCAAAAGTAGTCATTTCTTTATTGATTAGTGTTACATTTTCATCGCATTTCAATCTTTTTCGTCATCATGGATACGTTAAAAATTCGAGTAATTATGGAATATGAGTACCGTCGTGGCAGCAACGCGGCACAAGCGGCACGCAACATCAACGACGTTTACGGAGCTAACACTACAAACCAACGCACCACCTGTTATTGGTTTGCTCGCTTCCGTTCTGGAAATTTCGACCTGAAAAATGAACCTCGCGGTCGTCCGAAGACTTTGGTCGACAATGACGAATTAAAGGCGGTTGTGGAAGCTGATGATACACAATCTACGGCTGAATTAGCAGCAGCTTTCGACGTTAGCGTCAAAACAATATTGGTCCATTTGCGTCAAATTGGCAAGGTAAAAAAGCTTGACAAATGGGTGCCCCACGAACTCAATGATCGCCAGCGCGAAGTACGCGTCGAGACGTGCCTTGCACTGCTCAACAGACACACAAATGAAGGAATTTTGAACCGCATTGTTACCTGCGATGAAAAATGGATTCTGTTTGATAACCGCAAGCGCTCAGCAAGTTGGTTGGATCCTGGTTCAGCACCTAAACAATGCCCTAAACGAAAACTTACCCCTAGAAAAGTGATGGTCAATGTTTGGTGGTCTAGCGCCGGTGTGATTCATCACAGCTTCTTACCAAACGGGGTGAGCATTACTGCAGATGTGTACTGTGAAGAACTGAGCACAATGATGGAGAAGCTGGCGCATCTCCAACCAGCATTGGTCAATCGCTCGTCTCCGCTGCTCCTGCACGACAACGCGCGACCTCATACTGCACAGCAGACGGTCTCCAAGTTGCAAGAACTGGGGTTGGAAGCTCTCCGTCATCCGCCCTACTCACCAGACCTTGCGCCTACAGACTACTACTTTTTCCAGAATTTGGATAACTTCTTGGCGGGAAAAAAATTCAATACCCGAGAGGCAGTACAAAATGCCTTTGAAGAATTTGTTGCCTCCCGTCCAGCTGATTTCTTTAAGAAGGGCATCAATAAACTGCCACTGCGATGGCAAAGATGCATTGATTGCATGGGTGATTACTTCGATTAATACAAATAAAAAAATTCATGAAAAAAATTCGTTTAAATTTTTTCATACAAAACGGCAATTTCATAGGTAAAGACCTATTACATTAAAATAGTAATTAATGCATGATTTAATTTACTTTTAATTTTTATCTAACTGAATAAACTTTAAATGGTCTAATTACTTACTTACTTATCGTATGGGCAGTAGTTACCCCAGTGTCAGAGTTGTTCAAGCCGCCCAGTAGGCTTCTGACATGGCTTAACGACTGTTGTCTAACGACTATAGCCGGGACCGACTGCTTAACGTGCCCTCCGAAGCACGGAGACGCTCAGGAATTAAACCACCTTTGCGGTCACCCATCTATGGACTGACCGCAAGCCTAGTTGCTTAACCACGCCGATCACTTACGGACCAGTGACAGCATCTAGCTATGAGCGCCTCAAATGGTCTTATTGATTTGGACTGTTAAACTACACATTTCTCCAAAATTATTTCTGTTAAACTGTAGATGTACGTATTTTTATAGAATTAATTTAAAACTATATTTTTGGCTTCGATATCGATTGAAGATCATGCCCCAACGAAAGTAGGAAAGTCACAACTGTACTTTCAAAAGGATACTTGGGGCGTGATCTTCAATCGATAGAAGCCAAAAATATAGTTTTTTGAATTTTTATCTGTTTGTCTGTATGTATGTCCGTGCTAAACTCAAAAAGTACTGCATGGATTTACTTAAAATTTTGTATGAATATTACTAAGAGGTCGGGTCAACATATAGGTTACATATTATCACGCTATCACTTAAAGAATTGTTGAAAATTCGATTAAAATAAAACAATATTTTTAAGTTAACACTCAACTGTAGGTCCCAAATTAACACAGATACTACAAGCATAAGGGCCAGCGCAGACAGAGAGGAGCGCAGCGGAGAGGATTTTATTAAGACACTAGAAAATCAACTTTAAATTTATTTAAATAAAGTGCATGTATGCTTGAACATTATAATGCGCGAGACTGCGCGAGCATTTTGTCAGGTTCAAGCATATATGCACTTTATTCCTATAGCTCTAAAGTTGATTTTCTAGTGCCTTAATAAAATCCTCTCCGCTGCGCTCCTCTCTGTCTGCGCTGACCCTAAGGCACACAAACCTTTTAATCTGTTGGTCCTTATAAACTGCTCTAGTAGCAAGCGGGGTAAACTATGACAAGTGAGGTCCTGTCCTCATATTGACCTAGCTGTATTCTACACAACATAGATACGACAAGTAATAAGACATAACTTCTAACTTGGCTACTATCACTTAAAGTGCGGTAGTAGAAGTGGATTAAATGTCGATTTGTTTTTCTCTGACTTATTTTTCTTCCAGTCGCAAGTTGCATTTATTGTTACAAATTAAATTAATTAATTTAAAGTATAAATAACTTCAGTGTGAATTGTTCAGTAAAACAAGTTGGGTTTATGCGGACAAAGTTATAAGTCGTATATATTAAGAATATAAACTTCACTGGGAAACACTGTTCGGGGAACGCTTGAAATTTTCTGTATCTGTCTTTCTCTTCTTATTTTGCTGTTCGCTGGTACATTAAATTTCAATTGTTTTTCTTGTCTTGTTTGCATTGTTCTCGGAACCAATGGCACGCCGAATGAATGCCGAATTGGCGTAAACTGGCTAGAATGTTCATGTATATTCTAGAACGCTCTCAGACGACTCTAAACAGTTTTTATTAGGTTCGCTGGGTGAATTTCTCCAAGGAAGTGCAACGGTAACTTAGAACGTAACTCTAGTAAGTACAATCAATGGTGCTGTTTCTTTTGTTTTTTTTTTAGTTTCTTCCAACTTCCAACATTTTTTATTTTAATAAAACGCAAATAATGGCCCGAACCTAGTATCAGTAACGGCCACGCACTTTACTACTACTATCACTTTACTACTAGCTACCTATATCAAACTTTTGTATGAATAAATAAATATTTCAACTTTACTAAACGAAAAGAAAGCAACAGTTTTACGACCGGACGGACATACATTATAAACATATAAAAGAGCAGTAAGTCAACCAAAATGGAGCCACATTGGCTCCAACTGTTTGGCTCCCTGACGCTCACAAACGTTGTTTATTTAGTTTTTATTACTGTAAATAAAGAAATACAGACGTCTGCAAATAAAATAACACTCCATTTCAAAATTAAGTACCTATCTAATTTTTTATACAAAGTGACTCGAACATTCTCAAGTTATTTAATTTAGAACATACCCTAATGTTAGTACAACTCCTTAAAATACAATATTTCATTCTAATCTTCAACTATGTTACGAGGGCACAAAGTGCCCATTAGGCGTATGAAATGGTTGTAAGCAATATAACAGTATAATATTACAAAATGTGTTATTGCGATATGTTATTTACGACAATATCCATTTTAACGGTGCCGTTTCACCATGTATACCACATTAAGCTTCGGGTTAAGTATCGGATAAATATGAGACTGAATTAATCTAATGGATGAGTAAATGGGAGGAAGTGAAAACAACCAAATCCCGTGAAATACCGAATGAATTTCACTTGTTTTTATTTCGCCATATTAACATATACTACGTATAACAAAAGAATGTTAAGGAGTTTAATTTGCCTATGAACTGGAATGAAATGTGATACCCAACTCCTGTCTCATCTGTTTGGTTGTGGCTTCAACAAAAAAGTTTTTAGTCTCGTAGTAATTTAAGGTTGGTAACCAAGCTGTTAATTTATAATTAAGTTAGTTCCCACTCGAGCTGTAGATTGATGGTACTTTATTTATTTCGTTGTAAAGTCTCGCACCTTGTCAACTTATGAAGGATATGTCATAAACAATATGATTTTAATTTGCCTGTGAAACTGAACAACGTGTAGCATATCAACATACAAATTCTTATTTTTTTTTTAAAGACAGCGGCCGCATTAGCTTTATTAATCATTCTTTTTATAATAATGTCCTAGGACATTATTTACACACGGCCATCTGATCCCAAACTAAGCAGAAATTGTACTATGGAAACCAGATAACTGATATACTACATATTATATTACCTTTCTTATGTAAATACAAACTTATATAGATAAATACACCCAGACTCAGGACAAACAGACATGTTCATGCACCCAAATATTTGTTCTGAGTGGGAATCGAACCGACGACCTCCAGGGTGAAAAACAAGCATTTGCCAATCACGCCAACAGGTATTTTACAAACATATAACAGATGGACACAAATTACTACCAGACTCAGAACAACTATTAAAACTATAGACAAATATTAAGTATTCAACACATATCTTCTGTCTTAATATCTCCTGCCCTACTGTCCACAAACATAATGCCACGTTACATTATCATCTCAAGTTAGATAAGTGAATATATTTTTCTTACTACGAAAATCTTAAAATTCTTTGAAAAACTATCTATAAAGAGCTTGTAGAATAATTATGTCAAAAAATAAAACAGTCCCTGTCATGGGTTTTCAAATCAAACTTTATCGTAATTCATTAAAGATTTGGAACGATTCGATTTGTGTTCACCAACCCTAGAATACCATGTATTTAATTATCTTTTCTATACAACGTTTCTAAATAGCCATTGTAAGCATTACAAGTAATTCTTTTGAGGCGTTACTGGTAACTGAGAAGCTTTATTATGAAACACCTTCTATTGGCTACTACCTAGAAAATCCAGGTAGAGACGCCAGCACGTCCAGCTACCCCAATCTGTCAAATTTATTTTATAGATTTTCAACTTTATCACATAAGCATAAGGTCCAATTTCAATTGGGGAAATTTGACAGATTAGGATAGCTTGATGTGCTGGCGTCTGTACAACGCCTTTCTTCTTAATTTAAGCTTGGCATAAAACTAAATATAACATTTTGTTGTTCACTGTTATTGTAACTGATATATATATATAAAAATAGTCGAACCAGAATTTATAAAAACATTGACAAAAATAAATGTATTCTTTATGTTCGTCAATGTTTTCATGAATTCAGTTGAACAGTCAATGCTGTTTTAGTTAATGATGTAATCTCAAAATTGAATGTAATCGCGTTTATATAAGGCGTTAATATTATATTACTTGCTGTGTGATGTGATGACGGCGGCGGCGAATATCAGAATATCATCACCCCATCTCATCCCGTGGGGGGCGTAGAAGTCGACCCGGGGGAATATCTACCAGAGGACGGACAGCAGCGTCTCTCTGTTTACTATGACTACCATACTGCGATCGCCAACCCGCCTGCCAAGCGTGGCGATTACGGCATATTACCCCAAGATGAATCTTGAGGAGTCTTTTATCCAACATTACAACTGTTATGATGATATTGTATTATGAAATTAATATTTAAAAACATTAACAAAATAGTAGAGACATTTCAAGATTAACGGAGAACTGACTCGCATATTTGTAGTTTAAGATCAAATGTATTTAATTTACGGGCCGGTTGGCGTGGTTGGTAAATACTGGCCTTTCATGTCGCAGGTCGTGGGTTCGATTCCCACCCAGGACAGATGTTTGTGTGCTTGAACATATCTGTTTGTCCTGAGTCTGGGTGTAATTATCTACTTCTAAGTATGTATTTATAAAAGAAAAGTAGTATATTATGTAATATATCAGTTATCTGGTTTCCATAGTACGCTCTGCTTAGTTTGGGATCAGACGGCCGTGTGTAAATATTTTTTTCAATAGATTTAATAGTACCAATGATATTTTGAGTATTTACTAAATCCTTTTTGTTTAATTACTTTAATGAAATACCAAATATAAATATTTTCTCCCTACTGATCATCCCTACTCATCAAAAACATACTTCGTGAAAATTCATATGGTGCAGGTGTGTAATCTTCAGTTTTGACAAGACACATACATACAAAGGCCGGTAACTGTTACTATTGTGTTCTGTAGAACAGAACAGAAGTACGTACTGATTGAAATTCTACCATATTATGTAGGGAAATTGAGGGAGTAGGCGCTTCATAAAGATAATCTCTGGAAACCGCTGGATGCGGATTGAGTAAGACAGGCAATTGTGGAAATGTTTGGAGAGGCCTTTGTCCAGCAATGGACGTCCATCGGCTGATTTGATGATGCTGATGAAAGAAAATCTACAATAACATTTTACTGAAACATATTTAAATCAACTTTTTTGTCTTTTGTCATATACACAATATTTAGTAAAATATAATATTCAGACAATATGTAGTAAAATATAAATTTCAATACATAATATTAAAAACTTAAACTAAACATAATCTCCTTGACAATTACTTAATACAACCTAGCTAAATATCACTACCATTATAAAATAAATTGTATAAATGTTTTAACATTCCGTGTACCAAAATATCTGTAATAAGTAACAAGAAATAATAACTGTATTACAATCATGTTCTGACTATTTACAAGCGCTTTTTTAAAGAGTACGTGAATAAAAACCTTTTTTATTTATTTATTTACACAAGGAGGCTGGAACATTGTTGTTCCAAAAAAGAATGACGTCAACAACATATTTAACATATTATTTTGCGCTATATGTACTATAACTTATTTAATCAATTTATTTTACACTATTAAAATTAAAATCTAATTTCAAAAAAAGTAGATTTGGTTCCTTTGCCTAGGCAAAATATTCCAAATTAAGGGGTTATGAGATTCTCAGGGGTAATCATAGCCAGGAGAAGAATAAATAAAGTAGATTTCGATGATGCTGGTATAATGGAGATTCTGACTGATACGTTGGTCTAGTGGTTAGTGATAGTTGTATGCTAGAGGTCGTGAGTTCGATCCCCATCTAGAACAAATCTTTATGTTATAAGCACTTGTTCTGTCCCTCGGTGTAATCCTACTTCCAACTAGACGTGTGCGCCGATCGGCGCGGAGCACGCCGCCGATCAATTTCACACACGCCTCGTCCACGCCGACGCCTCCTGCCAGCGACTGACACAAACAGATCGCTGTCTTCCCGGAGTTTCCTCGAGTCGAGTCGAAGTCGAAGTCGAAGTCGAAGTCGAAGTCGAAGTCGAAGTCGAAGTCGAAGTCGAAGTCGAAGTCGAAGTCGAAGTCGAAGTCGAAGTCGAAGTCGAAGTCGAAGTCGAAGTCGAAGTCGAAGTCGAAGTCGAAGTCGAAGTCGAAGTCGAAGTCGAAGTCGAAGTCGAAGTCGAAGTCGAAGTCGAAGTCGAAGTCGAAGTCGAAGTCGAAGTCGAAGTCGAAGTCGAAGTCGAAGTCGAAGTCGAAGTCGAAGTCGAAGTCGAAGTCGAGGTCGAAGTCAGAGTCAGAGTCAGAGTCGAAGTTGGTACCATTTTGTACGGGCGCCCTCATGGAACCCTATTCAGTCCCTCGATGAGCTCGTTCCAGAACTGACGACTTTATATGCCCTGTGCGCTCCGACAGCCTCTTCTGCATTGCATAGCATCTCCGACGGGCCCGCTGGTGCCGACGACACGATGCGACTTATTCCGATCAGAAGTGAAAGCCTGCTAGGCTAACTAGCCTGCTAACTTGACGTTCACACTTGTGAACGTCTGGTTAAAAATAAACAACTCCTGGTAGAAAAGTGGCTGGATAGGATAATCCTGTAGTTAACGCTGGAAATACTTAAGAGTATTGGATATTGGATCCTATATATTAAATTAAAGCATATTTTACTTATTTTCACCATTCACGCCGATGACGCCGCCGCCGCCGACATATTTGATGCCAAACGCCGCCGCCGATAATTTAAGCATCGGTGCACATGTCTACTTCCTGCTAATATTATAAATGCAAAAAGGAGATCGGACATTTTAGTATGGACTTTGGTCCAAGTGGCGTCGGATGATGAGAATTGATTTATTTATTTGATAATTTAATATTATAACACTTACTATACCCGCAAATAAATCGACACATGGAGAAAAAAGTAATTGACACATAGGTACAATATCACCCATATTATTTTAATGAGTAGTTGTAATATTTTTTTTTACTGTTTATATGCAGATTATTAGAAAAATACGATATATATTACAGGTATTCATTAAAGCACACATAACAACATAACATAACGCCTGTAAACCCCGAAGGCTTAAGCAGAGGTATACCTATTATAGTAATAATTATGTGTTTTATTTATATATAATAAAGGTTAAACACTAAATGTTTTGATCGAATTGACCATTCCGATCTAAAACTAATATTAACACAGATTGGTATACGAGGTGATCTGTATAGATGGTTTTCATCGTATGTCGAAAACAGAAGCCAAATTGTAGTTCTGAATGGCTACTCGTCGCGAGCGACGTGTGTTCCTTCAGGAATTCCACAAGGATCATTACTAGGACCTCTTTTGTTCAACATTTTCATTAACGACGTCTCGTACTGTTTTAGAGAATCAAAAATTATACTTTATGCCGACGATATGAAGATATTGCGAAAGATATCCTCTCATGAGGATGCCATCTCGCTGCAGCATGATCTAGACCGTTTTCACACATACTGTATCATCAACAACCTAGAACTTAATGTCGCCAAGTGCTACGTATGTTCATTTACGCGCAAAGCCAACCCGATAATGCACAATTACAACTTCTCTTCTAAGGTCATAGCTAGGGTGAATACAATCAACGACTTAGGGGTAACATTCGACTCTAAATTATTATTCGACACACACGTCGACAATATAGTTAAAAGAGCTTCTAAAGCATTAGGTTTTATTTTTAGAATGTCAGCTGAATTTCAAAATATTAAAACAATTAAAATTCTATTCTGTGCTTACGTCCGAAGTCTTCTCGAATACGCCTCACAGATATGGAACCCTCAATATATTTTCAATTCTTGACGTATATATATCATATATACGTCAAGAATTGAAAATATACAAAAGAAATTTTTGCGGTACATTCAATTTCGCTGTAAAACATACTTTCCTGATTATTATAGTAGGTGCAAAAAGTTTCATATGCTTCCCTTACACGAGAGAAGGAAGATAGCGGACATGTCCTTATTACATAGCATTGCGAATGTATTGACAGATGTTTCTGAGTTGGTGGACAAAATAGGGCTCCGCGTACCATCAGCATTTCTTAGGCGACAGGATATTCTGCATACGCCTGCTACCTATTGCAATTAGAGGCAGAACTCGTTCTTAATCAGGGCGAGCCGTACATATAACACTGTAAGTCAGAGAGTCGACATCGACCTCTTTCACTCAAGTGCTTCAAGCATAAAGAGAAAGATGTGTAATGATTTTATGATTAATAGCGGCTAATTTAATTAATTAATAGTCTTAGCATAATTAATATCAGAATTTATAACATAGTAGATATGCGTGCGAGGATACCCTAAAAACACTAATTGCCTTTGTATAAATTATGTTTTATGAAGTTATTCGTGAAAACTTTTAATTGGCCATCTCTTTTTTATTATTCTTAAATAATTGTAACCTATTAGCTGTAAGTTTTCGAAATTTGAAAATAAAATAAAATAAAATAAAAAAATTCTGTGTGTACTTGTGTACACGCGTTAGAAGTTATACTTCTTTGGCGTATGGAAAAAAAATAATTAAAATGCAGTAGTGATTAACGATAAATATTAAAATTAATCATAAAGATTTTATTTAAATAAAAGTACTGGAATATACAACTTGAACATAGTTATCAATTTTCATACCACCTAGAACTAACTGAATATAAATAATTAATTAAATAATTAATGCTGTTAAATTTAGGTGTCAGTGTGCGCGCGCATCGTAAAAATTCACTCTCATCTAGAACTAACTTCATGCTGTTAAATTTAGGTGTCGGTGTGCGCGCGCATCGTAAAAAATCACTCTCATCATTTTTCTACATCGCGCCAAAAGAAGTATAACTTCGATAAAAGAAACATGAACGATTAATATGTATTTATTATATTAAAATGTGGTTCAAAAATTCTGCAGGATGGCGTATTTGATCTTGGTAGCGAGCCCACCCTAAATACCATACTATGGTCATAATATGGGCACAAACCCCTAAAGTCCTCTTCCCCGTTATACAGCTACAATAATAATACTGTATGGAATCCAATCCTGCAGGTTCTTCTCCATACATTATGTATGTGTAATAGGTTCTTGACCTGACGTGTCGTGACTGTATCCGCCCTCGTAACAGTGTTAAGTTTGGTTCTGTAATATTATGTCGCTCCAATCCTGCGGGTGGTGCACCGTCACGATAAATATCTATACTGTATATACCACCACGGACGTGCTCACTATAGTAGCTATGCGCTAGCTTTAGTTGATAAGTTCCGAGGCCGAATATTATTAAATCTTCTTCTGACAACCGTGGGAACCCTCTCAATTCTGGAAGATCCCCCGAAATCGTTGTGAAAGCTGCACGCCGTCGGTTCATGTTACTGGCCGTTACATATTCTGCTAGATTATTAGGCATATACGCTGGTTAATGATTTCAATAAACCGGTCAGCATATACGCTGTCATGCACTGGCATGTGGAAAGCATTCAACAACGCAGCAGCTATTCTAAAATTGGGGAATAGGTGTTTCAGGGCAACGTTGAAATATTCTTGCCTTAGTAGTTTAAAATCACGATCTCCACAACCCAGCGGACCATGGTTACTTTTCTGGACTTATTAGCCTGCATGGTGGTAAGTTGAGTTTCTCCAGGATGTAAAGACTCAGGTGTATGAGTTATGTAGCTGAAACTTCTAAAATCTGGCAAGGCGTCCCTAAATCCTTTATCCAAAATAAAAATGTCACCGGGTCGAAAAAAGTAATGGAATGATACGTATTGCATTGCATTATATTTGCGTCTGATTTGGTCGCTTTATATGGCCCGTAAATATCAATTATGTATCCATCCGAACATGTCAGTACCAGTGGTTTTATTAAATTCCTGTACTTATGAGGGCTATATATATCCCTCTGAAATCAAAAATTTAGTTAAAACGGTACGAATCGACTCGTGAGATACAGAAAGTTCGGCGGCTATCTCTCTCAGAGTTGAATGAGGATTTTCAGTCACTATTTCCTTCACTTTTGCGATGTTAACTTCAGTCGCAGACGTTGATGGCCTACCAGAGCGAGGCAAATCTTTCATCACATCTCAACCGCTTTTGAACGCTTTGCGCCACTCATAAGCACGAGTTGTTGATAAAGTCAATTCACCGTAAGCCTTCTGTAACATTTTCATTGACTCCGAACACGAAATTCCATTAGCGATGCAAAATTTAAGACAAACTCTTTGTTCGATATTTTTGTCCATTATGAAATTCGCAATACACACTATATATGATATTACTAAAACCAGCACTGTATTTAATATAAATAACAGATGCAACTCTAACTCCGCGCCAAAATGGAAAACAGTTGTGCCAATCTAACAACAACAAAAAAAACAATAATTTGAATTTGGAACCATAAACAAATCATCCATTCCCGATACTTTTTTGACTGAATTATATACGGTACATACACCAACATATTTTTTTTTACAATTTTAGTCTGTCTGTCTGTATGTCTGTTTGTTCCGGCTATTCTCTGGAATGACTGGACCGATTTTGACAGGAATGTTATTGTCAGGTCGCTTATGTAATATGAAGTAACTTAGGGCACGTTAATTTCTTTATTAATTAATTCTTTTATTTAAAAAAAAGACAAGAAAAATCGAAATAAACTAATGAACACGCGGACGACGACGACGAGCGCAGGTACAGCTACTGTCATCTACACAAATAAATAAAATCGGAGTTTCTCTTTGTAAAATTGAAATAACCGTTGTTTACTACATAAATAACTGTAAGGAACATCGTGTAACGATAATTTTCTCTTTTTTACTTATCTCTTGGTGCCAAATTTCACAATTGTAGGCCAATGAAAAGTTATCCTAAATTTAGTATGTGAGTCAGTGAAACATTTTATGATGAAAATATGCTTTAAAATGCCGTGTTTTTTTCTGTATGCCGTTTCTGTCAGAAGCGATATACAATTTTTTATCAAATGGCCTATCCTTAGTTATTCACATTCATTACACAGTTTCTCAAAGTGAGTCTTTCACGTATGTAAGGACTTTTTGTTGTAGGTTACATTGGTCATCATTCAAAATTATCGCGGATGAAGTCGCGGGTACAGCTAGTTACACATAAAAATACACATTACGTTAACAAATTACATAAATCATGTACACAGGCGAGGTTAAGTCAATTATGAGTTCTCTATCAGCAAACCTTTGTCAGCATTATGGTTATGGTTTCGTATTGAAGATAAAAAAAAAAATATCAAGTACTCAAGACCACAATCTCTTGAAGCACTAAAAAATCAAACTTCTAAATTAACGCAATCAAAAGCGCGGCTGTTTATGCCCCGTAACTGTCGTATACACAAATTAATTTAAAAAAATATTAAAGTTTAATTGAGTTGTTTATTTGTTTGATTGTTAAGAGAGCCATTTTACAACATTTCTGATTATATAAGTGACAAGTTGATTGACTTGTCCTCAGGTCAACACACATTAAAATATGTAATTAATCTTAAACAAAATTTATTATATAAAAGATTTCAATGCACGGTAGGTTAAAAAAATGATGATTCCACATAAATGTAACCTTTTTACGAAATAATTTTGAATTTAGAACCATTCGCAGAAGAATTTGAACCCATAGTTTCCCTTAACCGTGAAATTTGTTAACAAAGCCTGTAGAAAGAAGTAAATTATAAAAGATTTCTATCATTCTTATATTGCAGTTGACTTACGTATGTCGTGGAACAGGAACAATAGATTTCCAACAATATAATTAGGTTCTATTACAAAAAAGGTTATTCTGATCCATCGCGTATGTATTATATAATTAAAGATGCTGTGACAGGTAGATTGTGTAAAACATATTATTTAAATAACCTGGGCGCTGTTAACGGCCATTATGAGTGTATACGTTGAAATTACAATTTCCGAACGATTCCTGTTTATTATCGCAATAATTCCTCATCTGTGTAATGTATATACTACGTAGGTTATTAAAAAGTATTAAAAAAGATAAAATGCTGGGACATTATTCACATATGACAATCTGATCCCAAAATAATTAGAGCGTGTACTGTGGAAAGCAGATAACTGTAACATGCGTATACAGGTTTATTGTACATAATAAATAAAAAAAATAACTTCGTTCCATCCGGGTGTCCCTTGACACCTCTCAAGTTTTTTCTTCTTTCATATAGTTTAAACGACTTTTTTAATTTGATAGAGCCGTATTCTAGATTAAATACATAAATATCATGGGACATCTAACACATTGTCATGTGATCCAAAACTAGGCAGAGCCTGGACGAAATACGCAAGCTGTGGAACAACCTCCCAAACGACGTGTTACCAGACTCACTTACACTTATACTTTTTTTTGTAAATACATACTTACAGAACAAACAGACAAATGTCCTGGTTGGGAATCAAATCCACGACCTGCGGCGTGAAATGGCAAGCATTACCAACCACGCCAACATGCCCGTAGTTAAGTAGTAAGTAAGTAGTAAATATTAGTGTTCATTTTATAAATAGTTTACTCCAAAAGATATCAATTATTATATTTCGTTAAACACTAATCGTTATTATTATATTAAGATAACGCTGTCCTAATGATTGTCACGAAGATAATTTATCGTGTATGTACATAAATTTTTACTTTATAACATAATAGCTGTGCCCGGCTGTTTTACCCGCATTAGACTTTATAAATTATAGCCTATGTGTTAATCCAGGGTGACCGCTAACTCCATACCAATATTTCATTGAAATCGCTCCAGCCGTTTGGACGTGAAGAAGTAACAAACATACACACTCACACAGTCACACACTCACAAACTTTTGCATTTATAATATTTGTAAGATAAGATATATGAAATCGATTTTGCCGAGTGCAACGAAGAATAAGAATGAACATCGCACCGGACGTTTCTAAATATGTATTTTTGTTAGTTATACAAGTTTTAAGTCTTTTAAAATGTTCGGACTGTCGCGCTAATATTTTTGTGATTCATATTTTTCAGAAAGCGTTATTCATTTCCGAGTAGGGAACAAGTCGATTACATTCTACTATTTCCAAGCTATACCGATGAGGCTTCTAACCCTGCTTATTGTGCACTGTATAATCTTAATGTAGCTGTCGACATTGTCGCCAGTAAATAGAATTTCTCCCGAAGTTCACGCATAAAAAGCGCAATAACTGTCAGGGGTGCGATACGCCTGCCAACTGTGCCAACCTCCATAGATCTTTTAGACGATAACTTAAGCAATATTTATGCCTAACAGCCTTTGTATGTTTATCGCCTATTCACTCTACCAAATAAAAGCAGCCTAAAAGTGTTTTCACCGAAGCGTAGGTACCATATTGTGTTCTCTTATCATATAAAGTGTACGAGAGTTTGATTAGAAAAGTTGGATGTGCTAATATCGGTTGGGTAAGTTAGGAAATTATTGTATTTTCCTTCGTAGAACTCGGAAACTAATGAGTGTTGGGTATCCAGTCTGCTTTTAGTGCGTATTTGTGTGGGTATTAGAAGTTTTGGGTGGGCAATATAATTAAGGCTTTTCGAAAAGAAATTCTTTGAGAGTTGCCAGTAAAGCGAAAGGTTTTTAAGAATTTATTGATATATGGAAATTATTATTCTTTGTGCGTAGGCAACGAGTTAACTGAATAGATTGGCGTGATTGGTGTATAAAAAAGATAATAATTGCCTTACACGCCGCGGGTCGTGGGTTTGATTCCTATCTAGAATATATTTGTGTGCATGAACATTTTCCTGTGTCTGGGTGTAATGATCTAATAATAAAAATATATCTATCTAATATAAAAAAAATATTATTAGATAATATATTAAAATATATTATCTAATAATATAAATATATAAAATTTGGTATATACAACGTGTAACAGAAAGTGTGAACGTAACTTAAGGGGGTTATAGGGTATCAGGACCGCTACCTATGGACGAAACTTCAAACAGAAATAATCATTTTTTATTCAATTAGTAATTTATTTTTCTATCGACAACCTAAATCAACAAGTAAGATTACCGACATTATGAACAACACTAAAAACTCAGCCGCAAGGGTAATGAACCTTACCGCGAACTCTTTGGGTACCTACTACTTAGACTGTAAATAAAAAGTGTGGTTCTGTACAGTCACATAATTTATTACACGTGTTTATTTTAAGATTCAATCAAATGTTTAACTGAATTTTTGCTCTAATTTTTAAAGGTTTCCTGTAACAACATTTTAATCATTCATACAAATTTGATAACTAGGAAAAATCACTAAATTTAATTTAAATTGATATTCCGCAAGATGTTGGATCTAGGAGAAATAAATAATTTAATTGACTTATGTAACTGCAGATATTTTTTTGTGTGTTAAATAATGTAAATTTAATTTTTCTTTCAGTATGTGAATTTAATCTGGCCGGGAACGAATAGGTACTTAAATTTTAATACAAACTAACCAGATAAACACACGCGGTACGACTACTGATAAATTAAGAAAAAATATGAATAATGTACTAGGCTCATATGAACATTAGGGGACATTTCGAATTCCGTCCTGATTTTGTCGCAAGGAACTCTAATACGGCGGCGAATACAAAGGATTGATGTAGGTAAATAATAAATGGTGAAATATTTTTTAATATTCATCAAAGCGGGCCCCGCGCGCGCGCCGCGCCATTTGAATGTGTTCGTGTATAACTCATTGGTCTAGCGGTAGCGTGTTCAACTGCAGATAATAAAGTCCTGGGTTCAAATGCCGGGTCGGGCCAAAAAGTGATTATGGGGATAATGATGTCCTGGGTTCAATTCCCGGGTCGGGCGAAAAAGTGGTTATGGGATTTTTCCGTAAAAAGAAATTTCTCAGTATCAGCCCGAAGTCTGGGGGTTGACGATATTACACCCCCATGCCTCGGAGAGCACGTAAAGCCGTCGTTCCTGTGCCTGACTTCTTTCCTGTCGTATCGCTAGTCGTCCCATCGGATCATGAGAGTGATGGAATAGAAAGTGCAGGGGCACTTTCAATTCCACCTTTGAAATTTAGAGTGATACACTTTAAATTTCAAACGACGTATTTGTAACGACATATTAATCATTCATACAATACATACAAATAAAAAAATATGAATAATGTACTAGGCTCATATGAACAGTAGGGGACATGTCAAATTCCGTCCTGATTATATCCAAATTTACACTAATATGGCGGCAAAATCAAAGAGTTGATGTAGGTAAATAATAAACGGTTAAATATCTTTTAATATTCATGAAAGCGAGCCGCGCGATACCTAGATACCTACGTCGTCGATACCTAGGCGGCTCTTTTGAGTGGACTCAAAGACGCCGCCAAAGGGGCCACGTTCGAAGAAAGCCGCCAAATTCATCAAATATTGTGCATTTTATTATTTAATATTTAAAAATATTAAAATCATCAGTTGTTCGTAAACTGCTGTCTATTTAGGTCGTGTTTAGTTACTAAATCGTCTAAAATGTCGTTTAGTAATGAGTAAAGTGTTCCGCGAAATCCTTAACTATGTCGTTTAGTGATCGTAATAATTTTGAAAATTTCGTGCATTCATCTATGAAAGAATAGCCTCAGACGTGCACTTTGTGATGATGAGGATTCTTGGGTAACAGAATTTAAGGCTGTTTAATTACGAGGAACCTATGTCGTGAAGGGTACAGTGTCGCGATGGAGGCCACGCCTCTTTATAACTAAGAAACATTAAGAGACTCGTGTTAGTTGGCAAGTCTTAGAGTTAAGCTTTCGGTGTCGGTGCAGATTTTAGTGAACGTGAAATAATGAAATTCTTCCATCAGTACTGAAAACAACTTCAACTAGAAGTTAAACTATAAAAAGATTCTCGTAATGTGTTTGTGTATCACGTACTTATACGATGTAAAGTATCCAATAGCTATTCAGCAGTGCTATAAATAAAAACATTACTCGAAAATAAAACAAAATATGTGTAGTGAGTGCAATCGGAATCAAACTACCAGGCGTGCATAGAAACACAGAGGTATGTCAAACAATTTCTAGCGTAAATCAGAATCAGCTGTGCTGTGTTAGTACGGATGTTCGTTATATCGATAAAAATACTTGTCGATATATTGAATGGTATATTTTTTTACGATCAAGATTAAAATGATGGTATTTCGGTATGAGATTTTGTGTATAGGTAGGCTTAAGGAGACCGTATATGCCCCTTAAGTTATGTTCACTCTTTCTGTTACACGTTGTATAGTATATCAGTTATCTGGTTTCCATTGTACAAGCTCTGCTTAGTTTGGGATCAGATGGCCGTGTGTGAATAATGTCCCAAGATATTATTATTAGCTTCTATTAAGTATATTAATGGATCACCTTTACTATTCCAACAGAATATTAATAAACCAGTGTCAATTTATGAACGTAAATTAATATGACTAAGCTACCGATAAATAATGTACTTTAGAATATAACTCACGACTCAGCGACTAATGATGTAAGTGGGCGTATAGATTACTTTATTCATTTGAGAGACTCAACATCTGTCTGCAAATTTATTTAATAAAATAATCAAGCAGTATAATTATTTTTTAAGAAATAATAGGTTAGGACTGCATGGGACGCCGTGGTCTCCTTTTGTGAGGCAGTCATGCTCCAAAAGGAGACTGCTGAGCGGGAGCGGGAAAGAACTGATCCTGCTCGCAGACGGAGGAGGCGTCGGGACGGTGGCGGCCGCCGGTAACCCAACTCCCCCTCGGGGCTGGGGCGGCAGTCAGAGAAGTGTCCTCTACTGCCGCCACTTGCAAGCAGCCCCGGGAAGACAGCGAACTGTTTGTGGCGCAGTCGCTGTGCCGGACTGGCAAGAGTCGGCAATATGGGAGGGCAACCCAGAGCCCTCCCAGGGTACGTGTCCCAAACATCTGGGACATGGTGCCAAAGGGGGGTACGGAGCAGCATACCCGCGTTCCCGAGGCTCCCCCCAAAGAGAAGTACACGGCAGGTAGGTTTAGTCGGTGCGAGTCTGACATACCCACCCGTAGACACTTTTTGCGGGTGGCATGTGTAGGCGTTCCCCCTGCCTTACCAAAAAAAAAGGACTGCAGCCATATAACGCACGTGTACACAAATAAATATGTACATAATGTGTACTACACATTATGTACATACTTTATTTTTAATTAATTATATATTACTACAAACATGTTCTGACTATTTACAAGCGCTTTTTTAAAGTCTCCGTGAATAAAAACCTTTTTTATTTTATTTATTGGTGACATATATGAATATATTTGAGGTTTACTGCTAATATATTAGCTAGCCTTCTACAGTAACATATAATAACTCCAAGCCAAATATTGAACACGGCGGCGAGTCTCAATAGAGATTAGCCATCCGCGCGGGCCATATTATACTGCACAAGTGTGTGCGCAAACACAGGAGCACTTTCCATCCATCACTCTCATGGTGCGATGGGACATGGATGCCTAGCGGCATGACACTTCCCTTCCCGCTACGCTACGGCTCAGTGCGTCGGAGGTTCGCTGTGAAATAATATTATTTTTCTGCTATTTCTTGATTGTTTTGTGACCTGTGTTTTGTTTCTAGCTTTAGTGTTAGTGCTAAATACTACAATCTGTAAGTTTTTTAAGTGTTTTAATAAGTAATATCTGGATTTTTGTTCAAATTATCGTTCGGTGAGTAAGTTTAACTTTTTTCTTGTGAGGGTACCGCGTCTTAGTCACAGTTACTTGTTATCGTGCTAAATTAGTTATCGTGCTGTTTACATTAAAGCGCTTGCTTATTTCTTGTGAATAACATGTCAAAAATAAATGATGTCCCCCCCGATAGAGGGCGAAACGTATTTGGGAGAAGTAAACAGACTCCCAGAACGCCCACTTCAGGCTTCAACAAACGAGTGTTAGACGATGCGTCACCGACGTTTTGTACTCCCGATGGTCAACAGGAATCGGACATAAAACGTTTTCGCGGATCTCAATCCGATTATTCGTCTTCATTAAATATTAGCGATACAAACAGTGCGGAATATAATTATTGCGATCTTGTGACACAAGCTTCCGTTTATCTGTCAAAGGTTAACGAATTAGTCAGTGCTTCCAACTCGGGTATGAATATCGCGAATAAGCTATCGGTGATGGATTGTACGCAGCGCCTTACCAGTATTATTTCATTACTTGCGCTTGAATCTTCATGCAATGAAACTAAATTGGCGAACGCAGAACGTCAGTTAGATCTTTGCGTAAATAAAACCAATTCTGAGATTCCTACGTACGCGGAACAATTAAAACTGCGTTTACCGAAAAAAACCGCCACCCCCATAGTACAGACGCGAAAACCGGTTCCTTCAATTATTGCGTATCCCACCGCTGAGCGATCAGCGGAGTACGCGACTTCGTCGGCGACCAAGGAAGCGCTTATGAATGCGGACGACGGTTTTCAAATAGTAGGCGTTAAAAAAACTTCCAATTCTGGCGTTGTACTCCGAGTGGCAAATGAAACCCAACTCAATAAAATTCGATCTGTCGAGGCTATTCGTTCGGCGGGTTTAAAGCTTCAAACTCCATCCGGGCGACGACCGCGCATACTTATAAAAGATATACCGTCGTCAATGGACGACCAGGTCTTTTTAACGGCGTTATACAGGCAAAATATCAAAGATAGTGATCTTAAAGTCAGCGAAGACGATTTTACGTCTAAAACTAAAATTGTGCGCAAGCGTAACGTAGCTAATGGGCGCAAGTGGGTGGGAATTGAGCTCGAATCGGAGATTAGAAAACATTTAGTCAGCACTAAAGAAAAACTTTTCATCGACTGGGCTACATGCCGCTTTATTGATGATTTAGAGGTAGTTCGGTGTTTAAACTGCCAGCAATATGGGCATGTTTTCAAGTACTGTAGTAATAAATTACCTACCTGTGCCTTATGCGCAGAAGCACATCCCACAAAATCATGTAAGCACCACAATGACCCCGAATTTAAACCAGTTTGTGCATCGTGTAAAGCATATAAAAAACCTCACGACCACAAATGCGGCTCGGACAACTGCCCCACATTTAAGCATAAACTTGAGCAGTTAGTGCTAAATACCAAATATTAATATGGCTTACTTAAAAATAGGGCAGCTCACAACGATAGGGTTGCAACATCAGAGTTGGAAACTTTAGTCAATGAATACAACTTAGATATAGTGCTTGTACAAGAACAATATCAATATGCGCGTTTAAAAAATAAATTTGTGCAGTTAGACAACAAATCACGGGCTGCTATTTACGTAACGCGTACTAATTTTACGGTAAGCGCTATGCGAAACCTCATGACGTCACACTGTGCTGTCGCTGAAATATCATCCCCAGCCTGGAAAGTTTACGTAGTGAGCTGTTATTTTCAGTATTCAGATCCTGTCGGTCCCCATTTACATCACTTGCGCCATGTTTTGATGTCCCTCAAAGGACACAAAACTATTATTGGCGCAGATGTTAACGCATCCTCTACGTTATGGTATGGCAAACACCGTTCAAGCGATACAGAACGGCGGAACGCCGTCGAAGATTTCGTCGCTGAGATGAATCTATCAATACATAACACTCCTGATGCACCGCCTACTTATTGTAGCCCTACTGGCGAATCTTTTATTGACGTCACTTTTTCAAGCTCAGACGTCCGAATAGATGGATGGCGTGTTTTGCCTGACGCTTCATCCAGTGATCACCGCTTAATCGTGTACGAGTTTGTTCCTCGGTTGGCACAAAGACCTACGGCTATTTACGGTAACTATAGATATCGGCTCAAAGGGGCCGATTGGGATTTTTTCAGAGCTCTTTTTGCCGCGCATGCCAGGGATTTCACCCGGGATGAACTAACAACAGAGGAATGTGCTGTAATGATGTCGGACACTTTTACCTACTGTGCCGATATTGCCATAGGCCGCGTCCCTATCACTAATATTCGAAGATGCGATTGGTGGAATAACTACTTAATTAAAGTTCGATGTGAATTTCGGAGAGCACGTAAAAAATATAATAAACTAAAAAAACGTAAAATTGTAGGCGATGTTTTAAATAATGCATATATAAATCTCAAAATAGCTCGTTCACGTTACCGCTCGTCAATAGAGAAATCCAAAGGCAATCTTATTAGAAAAATAGTCGATAAATTAGATAAAGAAGGCCCGTGGTCGCCCCTATACCATGAGTTTAAAGCAAATAGGTCTATAGATTTAGCTTATATTCAAAACATAAAAATCAATAATACCTACACCAGTGGCATAGAGGAGACCACGGAATCCTTACTTAATTCGCTCATACCTGATGATAGTTCCTTGAACGATAATGATACCATAAGCAGATTAGACAGTGGGCAAACAATCCACCCGCTACGTATATGTCTAGTCTTCCTACAATTAATGAGTTTATGAATACTGTGAAATCGCTACCTGTTAACAAAGCTTCAGGTGAAGATAAAATATCCAACAAAATGATAATAGAAGCCACAAAACAATCCGGTAATTCAATACTAAAAGTTTTTAATCATTGCATATCTGAAGGGACTTTTCCGCGTTCTTGGCGCAGCGGTTTTATTCGTATTATACCAAAAAATGGCGATAAACTGCCTGAAGACCCTAAGTCATACCGACCAATAACGTTACTGCCTTCCTTAGGCAAGCTTCTAGAACGACTTATTGTACCGAGATTGCTGCCGGGAGGACCAAAATTTCACGGAAATCAATTTGGTTTTACTGCGGGTAAATCGACAGTGGACGCAGCTATCTCAGTGAGGAAAGCTGTAAACTCGTCCGAATGTAAATACGTTTTGGCCATATTCCTAGATATTTCAGGGGCGTTTGATAATACTTGGTGGCCAATTTTGTTACAAAAACTTAAGTTACGCGGTTGTTACAGTAATATATATTCGATAATCACATCTTATTTCGTACATGGCTCTGCAACTCTTAAGCTTGGTCACTTCAGAGTCACTAAATCGTTAACCATGGGTTGCCCCCAGGGCTCAATGCTCGCGCCGTATCTCTGGA
This sequence comes from Pseudoips prasinana, assembly GCA_951640165.1. Taxonomy (NCBI): domain Eukaryota; kingdom Metazoa; phylum Arthropoda; class Insecta; order Lepidoptera; family Nolidae; genus Pseudoips; species Pseudoips prasinana. Next base: position 21,737,588 of record OX621245.1, read on the forward strand.
ACTTGGGTTTTGATGACTTCTTGACATTACCCTTGCCATCACGCTGCTCTCTAACGGCATATGCCGACGATGGCCTCTTACTTATACAGGGTAACTCCAGGAGAGAGTTGGAAAATCTGGCTCAAACTTGCTTAGGTATGATCAGTGAATGGGGTAAAAGAAATCGCCTTACATTTGCTCCTCATAAAACCTACCAACTCCTTCTTAAAGGTGAACTAAAATCCCCCCCGGGCGTAAAACTTAATAATGTTACTGTAAAACGCAAAATATCAACCTGTTATTTGGGTTTAGTTTTAGAAAAGAATTTCTCGTTTATAGAACATATTAAATCAGTTGGGGAAAAAGCTAAGCGAAACTTTTTTGCACTTACAAGGATATCGACGGCAACCTGGGGCCTCTCTTTTAATACTCTTAAAATCATTTACGGGGCAACCTATCTTGGGTGTATATGTTACGGCTCGCCTGTGTGGGCTGATAGGGCTACCATCGGAGCTGCTCGCCGTAAATTACTACAAAGCCAGAGGTTGGCGTTGATATTTCTGTGTAAAGCCTATAGAACAGTGAGCACAGAGGCCCTACCTGTCCTAGCGGGTGTACTACCGGTTGATCTTGAAGTTCAAAGACGAGCAGCAATGTATTATTCTACGCGCGATAATTTAGAAAATGATTTCTTATCATTACGCGACCGTGCGAAAATAACCAGGCCATTTATGCCAATAGCTGACTTAAATAACGAACTACTAAATGAATGGCAATGTAGATGGAATACGTCAACCAAGGGTCGCCATCTGCACCAGTTCTTTCCGGACGTACGCGAACGGTTAAATAAAACTTGGCTAATCATAGACCATTGTGTTGCACAATTTCTTACCAGACACGGCAATTTTAAAAGTAAATTGTATAGTTTCAAATTAGTATCTTCACCAATCTGTCTGTGCTCAACATCCAGTAACGAATATGAACAAACTGCTCGCCACATCCTGTGGGAGTGTGATCTCTGGCAAAATCAGCGTGATATTATGTTAAACAGCTTGCAACCAATATCTGGAGTAGTTTATTATACGGATCTTGTAGCAACAAGGAACAACTTCCGTGCGTTTAAGCGTTTTTGCCATACCTACTATTGGAATCAAATATAACAGCCCACTTAGGACCCTTAAATTGATCCTCGGTGCTTTTGCAGCTGGCTTCTCTAGTTGCAAATCTCTCATTTTATGAGGCTATAGCCTCTTTACATCATTCTGTCTCCCGCTTTGCTCTGGAGGGAAGTGGAACTATTCATTTTCTAACTCCTCCTTTTTTCTGTTTCTGATTAAATTCGTTGCGGGATCCAAGACAGTTAAAGCGATTCCCCGGGACATGCCTGAGCTTCACCGCTCAGTGTCATTTCATTGTGGGCCACTGTTGATCCTGGCTTACAGGAGTTGCAGTGGTGGGTAAGAGGGAGGGACTAGTCCCGATTATGAAAAAATAGCGGCATGACTGGAAAGAGGCCAGGTACAGGACCGACGGCTTTACGTGTTCTCCGAGGCGAGAACTCATAGACTGGGCTGATGCTGAGAAATTTTTCTTTTTACAGAAAAGTCCCAAAATCAATCGGTATTTGAACCCATGACCTCGTTTTCTGCCGGTGAACACGATACCGCTAGACTAATGACGCAGTTACATATAGAGCCTGGATAAGGCCACAACAGCAAGTTACTTGCAAAGTAAATATTTAACGGCTCTTTGTTTTGTCTAGGTGGAATAGTTATAGACTGAATTAATATTTCAAACTAAAATATATCTTCTGTTAGGAATCGCTGAGATATTTTCCAACGGTGGTATGAGAGGCTCATTATTAATAAGTGTAGGTAAGTACGACAATCACAAAAGTAGATAGAATAGGCAGTAGCTTAAAAGAGTCGTCTATTATTACAAAACGAAGTCTAAATGTTAAATATCGTGGTTATTAAAAAGTATTAAAAAAGATAAAATGCTGGGACATTATTCACATATGACAATCTGATCCCAAAATAATTAGAGCGTGTACTGTGGAAAGCAGATAACTGTAACATGCGTATACAGGTTTATTGTACATAATAAATAAAAAAAATAACTTCGTTCCATCCGGGTGTCCCTTGACACCTCTCAAGTTTTTTCTTCTTTCATATAGTTTAAACGACTTTTTTAATTTGATAGAGCCGTATTCTAGATTAAATACATAAATATCATGGGACATCTAACACATTGTCATGTGATCCAAAACTAGGCAGAGCCTGGACGAAATACGCAAGCTGTGGAACAACCTCCCAAACGACGTGTTACCAGACTCACTTACACTTATACTTTTTTTTGTAAATACATACTTACAGAACAAACAGACAAATGTCCTGGTTGGGAATCAAATCCACGACCTGCGGCGTGAAATGGCAAGCATTACCAACCACGCCAACATGCCCGTAGTTAAGTAGTAAGTAAGTAGTAAATATTAGTGTTCATTTTATAAATAGTTTACTCCAAAAGATATCAATTATTATATTTCGTTAAACACTAATCGTTATTATTATATTAAGATAACGCTGTCCTAATGATTGTCACGAAGATAATTTATCGTGTATGTACATAAATTTTCACTTTATAACATAATAGCTGTGCCCGGCTGTTTTACCCGCATTAGACTTTATAAATTATAGCCTATGTGTTAATCCAGGGTGACCGTTAACTCCATACCAATATTTCATTGAAATCGCTCCAGCCGTTTGGACGTGAAGAAGTAACAAACATACACACTCACACAGTCACACACTCACAAACTTTTGCATTTATAATATTTGTAAGATAAGATATATGAAATCGATTTTGCCGAGTGCAACGAAGAATAAGAATGAACATCGCACCGGACGTTTCTAAATATGTATTTTTGTTAGTTATACAAGTTTAAAATGTTCGGACTGTCGCGCTAATATTTTTGTGATTCATATTTTTCAGAAAGCGTTATTCATTTCCGAGTAGGGAACAAGTTGATTACATTCTACTATTTCCAAGCTATACCGATGAGGCTTCTAACCCTGCTTATTGTGCACTGTATAATCTTAATGTAGCTGTCGACATTGTCGCCAGTAAATAGAATTTCTCCCGAAGTTCACGCATAAAAAACGCAATAACTGTCAGGGGTGCGATACGCCTGCCAACTGTGCCAACCTCCATAGATCTTTTAGACGATAACTTAAGCAATATTTATGCCTAACAGCCTTTGTATGTTTATCGCCTATTCACTCTACCAAATAAAAGCAGCCTAAAAGTGTTTTCACCGAAGCGTAGGTACCATATTGTGTTCTCTTATCATATAAAGTGTACGAGAGTTTGATTAGAAAAGTTGGATGTGCTAATATCGGTTGGGTAAGTTAGGAAATTATTGTATTTTCCTTCGTAGAACTCGGAAACTAATGAGTGTTGGGTATCCAGTCTGCTTTTAGTGCGTATTTGTGTGGGTATTAGAAGTTTTGGGTGGGCAATATAATTAAGGCTTTTCGAAAAGAAATTCTTTGAGAGTTGCCAGTAAAGCGAAAGGTTTTTAAGAATTTATTGATATATGGAAATTATTATTCTTTGTGCGTAGGCAACGAGTTAACTGAATAGATTGGCGTGATTGGTGTATAAAAAAGATAATAATTGCCTTACACGCCGCGGGTCGTGGGTTTGATTCCTATCTAGAATATATTTGTGTGCATGAACATTTTCCTGTGTCTGGGTGTAATGATCTAATAATAAAAATATATCTATCTAATATAAAAAATATATTATTAGATAATATATTAAAATATATTATCTAATAATATAAATATATAAAATTTGGTATATACAACGTGTAACAGAAAGTGTGAACGTAACTTAAGGGGGTTATAGGGTATCAGGACCGCTACCTATGGACGAAACTTCAAACAGAAATAATCATTTTTTATTCAATTAGTAATTTATTTTTCTATCGACAACCTAAATCAACAAGTAAGATTACCGACATTATGAACAACACTAAAAACTCAGCCGCAAGGGTAATGAACCTTACCGCGAACTCTTTGGGTACCTACTACTTAGACTGTAAATAAAAAGTGTGGTTCTGTACAGTCACATAATTTATTACACGTGTTTATTTTAAGATTCAATCAAATGTTTAACTGAATTTTTGCTCTAATTTTTAAAGGTTTCCTGTAACAACATTTTAATCATTCATACAAATTTGATAACTAGGAAAAATCACTAAATTTAATTTAAATTGATATTCCGCAAGATGTTGGATCTAGGAGAAATAAATAATTTAATTGACTTATGTAACTGCAGATATTTTTTTGTGTGTTAAATAATGTAAATTTAATTTTTCTTTCAGTATGTGAATTTAATCTGGCCGGGAACGAATAGGTACTTAAATTTTAATACAAACTAACCAAATAAACACACGCGGTACGACTACTGATAAATTAAGAAAAAATATGAATAATGTACTAGGCTCATATGAACATTAGGGGACATTTCGAATTCCGTCCTGATTTTGTCGCAAGGAACTCTAATACGGCGGCGAATACAAAGGATTGATGTAGGTAAATAATAAATGGTGAAATATTTTTTAATATTCATCAAAGCGGGCCCCGCGCGCGCGCCGCGCCATTTGAATGTGTTCGTGTATAACTCATTGGTCTAGCGGTAGCGTGTTCAACTGCAGATAATAAAGTCCTGGGTTCAAATGCCGGGTCGGGCCAAAAAGTGATTATGGGAATAATGATGTCCTGGGTTCAATTCCCGGGTCGGGCGAAAAAGTGGTTATGGGATTTTTCCGTAAAAAGAAATTTCTCAGTATCAGCCCGAAGTCTGGGGGTTGACGATATTACACCCCCATGCCTCGGAGAGCACGTAAAGCCGTCGTTCCTGTGCCTGACTTCTTTCCTGTCGTATCGCTAGTCGTCCCATCGGATCATGAGAGTGATGGAATAGAAAGTGCAGGGGCACTTTCAATTCCACCTTTGAAATTTAGAGTGATACACTTTAAATTTCAAACGACGTATTTGTAACGACATATTAATCATTCATACAATACATACAAATAAAAAAATATGAATAATGTACTAGGCTCATATGAACAGTAGGGGACATGTCAAATTCCGTCCTGATTATATCCAAATTTACACTAATATGGCGGCAAAATCAAAGAGTTGATGTAGGTAAATAATAAACGGTTAAATATCTTTTAATATTCATGAAAGCGAGCCGCGTGATACCTAGATACCTACGTCGTCGATACCTAGGCGGCTCTTTTGAGTGGACTCAAAGACGCCGCCAAAGGGGCCACGTTCGAAGAAAGCCGCCAAATTCATCAAATATTGTGCATTTTATTATTTAATATTTAAAAATATTAAAATCATCAGTTGTTCGTAAACTGCTGTCTATTTAGGTCGTGTTTAGTTACTAAATCGTCTAAAATGTCGTTTAGTAATGAGTAAAGTGTTCCGCGAAATCCTTAACTATGTCGTTTAGTGATCGTAATAATTTTGAAAATTTCGTGCATTCATCTATGAAAGAATAGCCTCAGACGTGCACTTTGTGATGATGAGGATTCTTGGGTAACAGAATTTAAGGCTGTTTAATTACGAGGAACCTATGTCGTGAAGGGTACAGTGTCGCGATGGAGGCCACGCCTCTTTATAACTAAGAAACATTAAGAGACTCGTGTTAGTTGGCAAGTCTTAGAGTTAAGCTTTCGGTGTCGGTGCAGATTTTAGTGAACGTGAAATAATGAAATTCTTCCATCAGTACTGAAAACAACTTCAACTAGAAGTTAAACTATAAAAAGATTCTCGTAATGTGTTTGTGTATCACGTACTTATACGATGTAAAGTATCCAATAGCTATTCAGCAGTGCTATAAATAAAAACATTACTCGAAAATAAAACAAAATATGTGTAGTGAGTGCAATCGGAATCAAACTACCAGGCGTGCATAGAAACACAGAGGTATGTCAAACAATTTCTAGCGTAAATCAGAATCAGCTGTGCTGTGTTAGTACGGATGTTCGTTATATCGATAAAAATACTTGTCGATATATTGAATGGTATATTTTTTTACGATCAAGATTAAAATGATGGTATTTCGGTATGAGATTTTGTGTATAGGTAGGCTTAAGGAGACCGTATATGCCCCTTAAGTTATGTTCACTCTTTCTGTTACACGTTGTATAGTATATCAGTTATCTGGTTTCCATTGTACAAGCTCTGCTTAGTTTGGGATCAGATGGCCGTGTGTGAATAATGTCCCAAGATATTATTATTAGCTTCTATTAAGTATATTAATGGATCACCTTTACTATTCCAACAGAATATTAATAAACCAGTGTCAATTTATGAACGTAAATTAATATGACTAAGCTACCGATAAATAATGTACTTTAGAATATAACTCACGACTCAGCGACTAATGATGTAAGTGGGCGTATAGATTACTTTATTCATTTGAGAGACTCAACATCTGTCTGCAAATTTATTTAATAAAATAATCAAGCAGTATAATTATTTTTTAAGAAATAATAGGTTAGGACTGCATGGGACGCCGTGGTCTCCTTTTGTGAGGCAGTCATGCTCCAAAAGGAGACTGCTGAGCGGGAGCGGGAAAGAACTGATCCTGCTCGCAGACGGAGGAGGCGTCGGGACGGTGGCGGCCGCCGGTAACCCAACTCCCCCTCGGGGCTGGGGCGGCAGTCAGAGAAGTGTCCTCTACTGCCGCCACTTGCAAGCAGCCCCGGGAAGACAGCGAACTGTTTGTGGCGCAGTCGCTGTGCCGGACTGGCAAGAGTCGGCAATATGGGAGGGCAACCCAGAGCCCTCCCAGGGTACGTGTCCCAAACATCTGGGACATGGTGCCAAAGGGGGGTACGGAGCAGCATACCCGCGTTCCCGAGGCTCCCCCCAAAGAGAAGTACACGGCAGGTAGGTTTAGTCGGTGCGAGTCTGACATACCCACCCGTAGACACTTTTTGCGGGTGGCATGTGTAGGCGTTCCCCCTGCCTTACCAAAAAAAAAGGACTGCAGCCATATAACGCACGTGTACACAAATAAATATGTACATAATGTGTACTACACATTATGTACATACTTTATTTTTAATTAATTATATATTACTACAAACATGTTCTGACTATTTACAAGCGCTTTTTTAAAGTCTCCGTGAATAAAAACCTTTTTTATTTTATTTATTGGTGACATATATGAATATATTTGAGGTTTACTGCTAATATATTAGCTAGCCTTCTACAGTAACATATAATAACTCCAAGCCAAATATTGAACACGGCGGCGAGTCTCAATAGAGATTAGCCATCCGCGCGGGCCATATTATACTGCACAAGTGTGTGCGCAAACACAGGAGCACTTTCCATCCATCACTCTCATGGTGCGATGGGACATGGATGCCTAGCGGCATGACACTTCCCTTCCCGCTACGCTACGGCTCAGTGCGTCGGAGGTTCGCTGTGAAATAATATTATTTTTCTGCTATTTCTTGATTGTTTTGTGACCTGTGTTTTGTTTCTAGCTTTAGTGTTAGTGCTAAATACTACAATCTGTAAGTTTTTTAAGTGTTTTAATAAGTAATATCTGGATTTTTGTTCAAATTATCGTTCGGTGAGTAAGTTTAACTTTTTTCTTGTGAGGGTACCGCGTCTTAGTCACAGTTACTTGTTATCGTGCTAAATTAGTTATCGTGCTGTTTACATTAAAGCGCTTGCTTATTTCTTGTGAATAACATGTCAAAAATAAATGATGTCCCCCCCGATAGAGGGCGAAACGTATTTGGGAGAAGTAAACAGACTCCCAGAACGCCCACTTCAGGCTTCAACAAACGAGTGTTAGACGATGCGTCACCGACGTTTTGTACTCCCGATGGTCAACAGGAATCGGACATAAAACGTTTTCGCGGATCTCAATCCGATTATTCGTCTTCATTAAATATTAGCGATACAAACAGTGCGGAATATAATTATTGCGATCTTGTGACACAAGCTTCCGTTTATCTGTCAAAGGTTAACGAATTAGTCAGTGCTTCCAACTCGGGTATGAATATTGCGAATAAGCTATCGGTGATGGATTGTACGCAGCGCCTTACCAGTATTATTTCATTACTTGCGCTTGAATCTTCATGCAATGAAACTAAATTGGCGAACGCAGAACGTCAGTTAGATCTTTGCGTAAATAAAACCAATTCTGAGATTCCTACGTACGCGGAACAATTAAAACTGCGTTTACCGAAAAAAACCGCCACCCCCATAGTACAGACGCGAAAACCGGTTCCTTCAATTATTGCGTATCCCACCGCTGAGCGATCAGCGGAGTACGCGACTTCGTCGGCGACCAAGGAAGCGCTTATGAATGCGGACGATGGTTTTCAAATAGTAGGCGTTAAAAAAACTTCCAATTCTGGCGTTGTACTCCGAGTGGCAAATGAAACCCAACTCAATAAAATTCGATCTGTCGAGGCTATTCGTTCGGCGGGTTTAAAGCTTCAAACTCCATCCGGGCGACGACCGCGCATACTTATAAAAGATATACCGTCGTCAATGGACGACCAGGTCTTTTTAACGGCGTTATACAGGCAAAATATCAAAGATAGTGATCTTAAAGTCAGCGAAGACGATTTTACGTCTAAAACTAAAATTGTGCGCAAGCGTAACGTAGCTAATGGGCGCAAGTGGGTGGGAATTGAGCTCGAATCGGAGATTAGAAAACATTTAGTCAGCACTAAAGAAAAACTTTTCATCGACTGGGCTACATGCCGCTTTATTGATGATTTAGAGGTAGTTCGGTGTTTAAACTGCCAGCAATATGGGCATGTTTTCAAGTACTGTAGTAATAAATTACCTACCTGTGCCTTATGCGCAGAAGCACATCCCACAAAATCATGTAAGCACCACAATGACCCCGAATTTAAACCAGTTTGTGCATCGTGTAAAGCATATAAAAAACCTCACGACCACAAATGCGGCTCGGACAACTGCCCCACATTTAAGCATAAACTTGAGCAGTTAGTGCTAAATACCAAATATTAATATGGCTTACTTAAAAATAGGGCAGCTCACAACGATAGGGTTGCAACATCAGAGTTGGAAACTTTAGTCAATGAATACAACTTAGATATAGTGCTTGTACAAGAACAATATCAATATGCGCGTTTAAAAAATAAATTTGTGCAGTTAGACAACAAATCACGGGCTGCTATTTACGTAACGCGTACTAATTTTACGGTAAGCGCTATGCGAAACCTCATGACGTCACACTGTGCTGTCGCTGAAATATCATCCCCAGCCTGGAAAGTTTACGTAGTGAGCTGTTATTTTCAGTATTCAGATCCTGTCGGTCCCCATTTACATCACTTGCGCCATGTTTTGATGTCCCTCAAAGGACACAAAACTATTATTGGCGCAGATGTTAACGCATCCTCTACGTTATGGTATGGCAAACACCGTTCAAGCGATACAGAACGGCGGAACGCCGTCGAAGATTTCGTCGCTGAGATGAATCTATCAATACATAACACTCCTGATGCACCGCCTACTTATTGTAGCCCTACTGGCGAATCTTTTATTGACGTCACTTTTTCAAGCTCAGACGTCCGAATAGATGGATGGCGTGTTTTGCCTGACGCTTCATCCAGTGATCACCGCTTAATCGTGTACGAGTTTGTTCCTCGGTTGGCACAAAGACCTACGGCTATTTACGGTAACTATAGATATCGGCTCAAAGGGGCCGATTGGGATTTTTTCAGAGCTCTTTTTGCCGCGCATGCCAGGGATTTCACCCGGGATGAACTAACAACAGAGGAATGTGCTGTAATGATGTCGGACACTTTTACCTACTGTGCCGATATTGCCATAGGCCGCGTCCCTATCACTAATATTCGAAGATGCGATTGGTGGAATAACTACTTAATTAAAGTTCGATGTGAATTTCGGAGAGCACGTAAAAAATATAATAAACTAAAAAAACGTAAAATTGTAGGCGATGTTTTAAATAATGCATATATAAATCTCAAAATAGCTCGTTCACGTTACCGCTCGTCAATAGAGAAATCCAAAGGCAATCTTATTAGAAAAATAGTCGATAAATTAGATAAAGAAGGCCCGTGGTCGCCCCTATACCATGAGTTTAAAGCAAATAGGTCTATAGATTTAGCTTATATTCAAAACATAAAAATCAATAATACCTACACCAGTGGCATAGAGGAGACCACGGAATCCTTACTTAATTCGCTCATACCTGATGATAGTTCCTTGAACGATAATGATACCATAAGCAGATTAGACAGTGGGCAAACAATCCACCCGCTACGTATATGTCTAGTCTTCCTACAATTAATGAGTTTATGAATACTGTGAAATCGCTACCTGTTAACAAAGCTTCAGGTGAAGATAAAATATCCAACAAAATGATAATAGAAGCCACAAAACAATCCGGTAATTCAATACTAAAAGTTTTTAATCATTGCATATCTGAAGGGACTTTTCCGCGTTCTTGGCACAGCGGTTTTATTCGTATTATACCAAAAAATGGCGATAAACTGCCTGAAGACCCTAAGTCATACCGACCAATAACGTTACTGCCTTCCTTAGGCAAGCTTCTAGAACGACTTATTGTACCGCGATTGCTGCCGGGAGGACCAAAATTTCACGGAAATCAATTTGGTTTTACTGCGGGTAAATCGACAGTGGACGCAGCTATCTCAGTGAGGAAAGCTGTAAACTCGTCCGAATGTAAATACGTTTTGGCCATATTCCTAGATATTTCAGGGGCGTTTGATAATACTTGGTGGCCAATTTTGTTACAAAAACTTAAGTTACGCGGTTGTTACAGTAATATATATTCGATAATCACATCTTATTTCGTACATGGCTCTGCAACTCTTAAGCTTGGTCACTTCAGAGTCACTAAATCGTTAACCATGGGTTGCCCCCAGGGCTCAATGCTCGCGCCGTATCTCTGGAACTTGGGTTTTGATGACTTCTTGACATTACCCTTGCCATCACGCTGCTCTCTAACGGCATATGCCGACGATGGCCTCTTACTTATACAGGGTAACTCCAGGAGAGAGTTGGAAAATCTGGCTCAAACTTGCTTAGGTATGATCAGTGAATGGGGTAAAAGAAATCGCCTTACATTTGCTCCTCATAAAACCTACCAACTCCTTCTTAAAGGTGAACTAAAATCCCCCCCGGGCGTAAAACTTAATAATGTTACTGTAAAACGCAAAATATCAACCTGTTATTTGGGTTTAGTTTTAGAAAAGAATTTCTCGTTTATAGAACATATTAAATCAGTTGGGGAAAAAGCTAAGCGAAACTTTTTTGCACTTACAAGGATATCGACGGCAACCTGGGGCCTCTCTTTTAATACTCTTAAAATCATTTACGGGGCAACCTATCTTGGGTGTATATGTTACGGCTCGCCTGTGTGGGCTGATAGGGCTACCATCGGAGCTGCTCGCCGTAAATTACTACAAAGCCAGAGGTTGGCGTTGATATTTCTGTGTAAAGCCTATAGAACAGTGAGCACAGAGGCCCTACCTGTCCTAGCGGGTGTACTACCGGTTGATCTTGAAGTTCAAAGACGAGCAGCAATGTATTATTCTACGCGCGATAATTTAGAAAATGATTTCTTATCATTACGCGACCGTGCGAAAATAACCAGGCCATTTATGCCAATAGCTGACTTAAATAACGAACTACTAAATGAATGGCAATGTAGATGGAATACGTCAACCAAGGGTCGCCATCTGCACCAGTTCTTTCCGGACGTACGCGAACGGTTAAATAAAACTTGGCTAATCATAGACCATTGTGTTGCACAATTTCTTACCGGACACGGCAATTTTAAAAGTAAATTGTATAGTTTCAAATTAGTATCTTCACCAATCTGTCTGTGCTCAACATCCAGTAACGAATATGAACAAACTGCTCGCCACATCCTGTGGGAGTGTGATCTCTGGCAAAATCAGCGTGATATTATGTTAAACAGCTTGCAACCAATATCTGGAGTAGTTTATTATACGGATCTTGTAGCAACAAGGAACAACTTCCGTGCGTTTAAGCGTTTTTGCCATACCTACTATTGGAATCAAATATAACAGCCCACTTAGGACCCTTAAATTGATCCTCGGTGCTTTTGCAGCTGGCTTCTCTAGTTGCAAATCTCTCATTTTATGAGGCTATAGCCTCTTTACATCATTCTGTCTCCCGCTTTGCTCTGGAGGGAAGTGGAACTATTCATTTTCTAACTCCTCCTTTTTTTCTGTTTCTGATTAAATTCGTTGCGGGATCCAAGACAGTTAAAGCGATTCCCCGGGACATGCCTGAGCTTCACCGCTCAGTGTCATTTCATTGTGTGCCACTGTTGTGAAATATTTAACGGCTCTTTGTTTTGTCTAGGTGGAATAGTTATAGACTGAATTAATATTTCAAACTAAAATATATCTTCTGTTAGGAATCGCTGAGATATTTTCCAACGGTGGTATGAGAGGCTCATTATTAATAAGTGTAGGTAAGTACGACAATCACAAAAGTAGATAGAATAGGCAGTAGCTTAAAAGAGTCGTCTATTATTACAAAACGAAGTCTAAATGTTAAATATCGTATAACCAAATATTTGAAACATAAATCAGTAAGTCTTATTTGTCGGTCCTGAATTTAAATAAAATATAATTTCTGTTGTAGGTTCTAATTTTAAATTTATTTTTTACTAGCAGCTGTGCCCCGCGGTTTTACCTGCATTAAATTTTATAAATTATCACAGCTCCTCCCCCGTAGGAGATAGCGTGATAATATGTAGCCTATATGTTGACCCGACCTCTTAGCGATATTCATGCAAAATTTTAAGTAGATCTATGCTGTACTTTTTGAGTTTATACATATGGACATAGAATAGAATACTCTTTATTGTACACACAAGCAGGAAAAATAGGCAGGTCAAGAAATAATAATAAATTTAGTTCAATGGGCGGTCTTATCGCATTAAGCGATTTCTTCCAGACAACCTTTGGATGGATAGGAGCTGTAATTGTTTTAAAAAGTGAGTGTGTAACAAATAAAGTAGTGGATAAATAACATTAAAAAAAATGAAAAGAAATGTGTATACACAAAAATGTGTGACATACATACAGATAAACAGACAAAAATTCTAAAAACTATATTTTTGGCTTCGATATCCATTGTATATCCCGCCCCAAGTATTTCTTTCCTACGATTTTATTATATGTATAGATTATAGTTGAGTAACGGAATGGTTTGAGCATGTAACTATGACATAAAATATTTACACAAACCTAGTAAAGACGTGTATTTAATTTTTTTTATTTTATTTGGGAAAATTACAGAGTCAATTATCTAAGGTAGTCTAAAATAAGGATAACCTAGGACTATGTAACATTTTCCACATATTAAAGACTTGATATTATATACAATATGCATAAAATTATATTCCTAGTATTTATATTATGCAGTTCACTTTTCTTTTTATTCATAATTATAAAAAGAAAAGTGAACTGCATAATATAAATACTAGGAATAAAAACAAACTAGCCATGCCAGGCTTTAGAGTAAGCAAAACTAATAAATCATTTTTAGGAAATTGTATAAGGTTTTATAACAAGCTTCCTACTCAAATTACTGATCTGCCTGACACAAGTTTTAAAACACATATTAAACGTATACTTATGACTAGGGGTTATTACACCACTAAAGAGTACATCGATGACAAAGACGTCTGGCTCTCACTTCCTACCTGCACATTGCTCGCTGGAGATCTTGTAGCCATATAGACATGACTGATCTGCTGTGTTACGTGAACTATCTGTAAATGATTGCTATCATATACTTAATTTAAAATTATTGACTCTGTCTCAAAATGAATAATGTTATTGTTTCGAAGTTTTTCTTTTGTATACCTAAATATAATCTAAAATAATAAGCATTCAGACAACCGATCGAGCATATATTGTGTTTGCCTACTAAATAATTACTCTAATTGGACCAAATCCCGTGTTCATGCCCGCTTGAGTATGTTTCGCCGGACCGTCTCAACTGGGTCGTGTTGAAACCGGTAGTAGATGAACCCACTGAGTTTGTTTCGCTGGGTCTTCTCAGTTGGGGCGCATTGGATCCGGTGGTAGCATTAAAGCGCGACCGTCGTTATTAACACAAGGTCCGTCATAATAATAATACCTTTAATATAGACAGAACCATTGACAATATGTAGTAAAAATATTAGACTTAAACTAGATAATTAAACATAATCTCTTGACAATAACTTGATACGAGCTAGCTAAATATCATTTCTGTAATAAAATAAATTTTATAAATGTTTTCATACAAGATGTACCTAAATATCTATGTTACTAGAAATAATATCTAATGTATACAACTATATTACTACAAACATGTTCTGACTATTTACAAGCGCTTTTTTAAAGTCTACGTGAATAAAAACCTTTTTTATTTTATTTATTTATTTTATTTATTACAAAATTATTATAAAAGAAAGAGAGAAGATCGTTAAGAAAAAAATGATATTTTGTTTGTTTAGAATTTAGAATTAGCACCAAACCAGGTCTTGCCAGTAATAGATTTAAGTTTTTGAGACGTACGCTTAGTGTTAAATAGATCAAAATCCGGGAAATCATCCAGGTGGTTACTATAATTAGCAGACCTACTGAAAAAAGTCTATAATTTGTAGAACTGAAAATGGACTATAAATCCTACATTACTCAAAATATAGCACCAGTTAAAAAACACTTCTTTCCCAAAGTGCAAATATACGTAATTCAGCTACGAAGACGAGATGGATAAAAACGAGTAAAACCACTTAAAATCAATTTGCAGCGGGAGGTAAAAGCCAATGCGGTATACTAGTATAAGTTAGTACGTACGATAGGGTTCCAGACTGAACAAACCCGCCGCCGTTCTCACTCTGATCCCAAACCGGTGGCAACGCGACTCTCTGATTAAACTCATAAATTGGCACACGCCAGATGGCGCGCGCCGCGCTGTAAATCTGCAACCAATACGACATTTGTCTCTATTCCCCTTGGTACGATTACATCTCGTTATCTGGCCTGTAATCAATTCCGTTATAAAACCCATTCGTCAGTGTTATTGAAATAATTCGCAGCGAACCAGGTAGCCAGCAGCAACGCTATTCGAGGAAACAAGTGAAAAATTTCCAATTTTATTTCAGTTTACATCGCCGCTTTCGAAGCGTATTTGATGAAAATGTTACAGCAATGCGGCGTCGTACTATGAAATTCCAAGGTTAACGTTTTGAACTGCGCTAATACAAGTCTTGTCATCTGCCGGCTCATATAGCTCGCAATAAATCCACATTTATGGCTTATTTTATTTACAGATTTTTCGTTTAATATTATCTTACCTCTTGTTTCTTTGCACAAATAGATTATTTTCCTGTACAATTTTTGGATATTGGAAAGTGTTTCGTCATATTATGAAGGGAGCAAGACTAATAACGATATTATTTGAAAAGGGTGCAAATATACAGAATATAGTAAGGTAAGGGAATATTATATTTTCTATACGAAATTGTTATTAAACAGCTGTTGCCGAAAAACTCAAACAGTTCTAATGACGTTATCAGTATAATTTCTCCTACAGATTGAGGATGGAGAAGTACCTACACGGGCCCGTTGGCGTGGTTGGTAGATGCTTGCCTTTCACGCCTCAGGGCGTGGGTTCGATTCCCACCAAGGAGAGATATTTGTGTGCATGAACATGTCTGTTTGTCCTGAGTCTGGGTGCAATTATCTATATAAGTATGTGTGTGTCCTCTCGGCCTAATTTCGGCCACGGCGGCCGTCTCAATGGAGGTAAGCCAACTGTGCAGGACATATTATATCACTCTCATGATCCGATGGGACGACTAGCGAGACGACCGGAAAGAGGTCAGGTACAGGATCGATGGCTTTACGTGCTCTCCGAGGCACGAGGGTGTAATACTGCCAACTCCCAGACTCTGGGCTGATACTGAGTACTTAATTTATTTTTACGGAATAATCCCGAAATCACCTTAGCATATCAGCTATCTGGTTTCCAGCTCAGCTTAATTTGGGGTCAGATGTGTGAATATTTTATCTTATTTATTATATTATATCTAATGCTGACCATTAACGTATTTTTATTACACATGCCAGCACATGCAGCTACCCCTATCTGTCAAATTTCTTTTATAGATTTTCAACTTTATCACAAAAGCATAAGGTTAACTAGTAGGCATTAGTAAACCACACTAATATTATAAAGGTAAAAGTTTGTGAGTGTGTATGTTTGTTACTCTCACGGCCAAACGGCTGGAGCGATGTTAGTAAAATTTGGTATGGAGTTAACTGGCACCTTGGATTAACATATAGACTATAATTTATAAAGTAACGCGGGTTAAACCGCGGGGCACAGCTAGTTATAAATACTTTACATTCACAGGTAAAACTTTATATAACGAATTTCTATTTGTTATATAAAGTTTTACCTGTGAATGTAAATTTAATTACTTACTTATCGTATGGGCAGTGGTTACCCTGGTGTCAGAGTTATTCCAGCCGCCCAGTATGCCTATGACATGGCTTAACGTCTATTGCCTAAAAAATACAACCGGAATCGACAGCTTAACGTGCCCTCCGAAGCACGGAGACGCTCAAAAATTAAACCACTTACGGACCGGTGAGATAAATACTAATTGATAGAAAATCTTTTTACTGACCTCAAATTGATAATGTCGATTCAGTTGGCGTGGTTGGTAAATGCTTGACTTTCACGCTGCAGGTCGTGGGTTCGATTCCCACCCAGGACAGATATTTGTCTGTCTGTTTGCTCTGAGTCAAGGTGTAATATGTTTATCAGTTATCTGGTTTCCATATACAAGCTCTACTTAGTTTGGGAACCGATGGCCGCGTGTGAATAATGTCCCAGGATATATTATTATTACTATTAAAGTAAAATCGTGCTTTTATTGTCGCCATGGTGAGCTTTGACATAATTGGTATTATAATACTTTCCCATATCATTACAGTTGGAATAAGTCCATAGTTGGACAAGCCTTCCCCAATAATCGTCTATGCCATAAACGCCATGTTTGGCAGACGGGTTCACGATCGCAGTAAGAGCGTCGTTGTACTCGGAAGGAAACTGTTGCCCGTCCTCTGGTAGACATTTATTTTATTTTGTTATACTACTATGTTTTTTTGTCTGCGGGGTACTTTACAAACATATAATAGACGGACACAAATTACATCCAGACTCAGAACAACTATTTATGGGTCAGAAAAATAGTTGTCGGCGCGGGAATCGAACCCGGGACACGAAGTGGCAAGGCGGCTCTCTTAGCCGCTGCGCCCCACGTGCAGTCAAAATAATAATATGTGTGGCGGAAGGAATAAATATTTGTTATATGATTCTAATTTAAAATGAGTGGAATGTGGAACTCACACTAGGATGCCATCAGAATATCATCGGTTTAGCAATATTGCTACGGCAAATGGGTTATTTCATAGTGTAAGTAGTAGTGATATTGGGATTTTTATTGGCAGTAAAAATTTCAGTATTTGTTTTTGATTCGAACCGAGAATCAAACCAGTGATCTTAGTCTTATGCTGGAATAAACGTCAGCTTTAATAGCTCTCCATAATACGGCCATGTATCAAGGTTGCACATTTTAATGCCAGTACACATTGAACTTTTAAGAAATATATAGCTACTCAACGAATTTAAATGTTATCGTCTTTTAAAAGGATTTTTAGTTCTGCCAATTTTGTATTATCACGGAGTAGAGAGAAGAAATAAGTATTATGTCTGCAAATTATTTGCTCCAGCCGTAGTATCTTTAGTTTGATAATTTAACATTCCCTGTCCTTTAACATCACTGATCAAAAATTGTAATTAATACCTAAACTTTAGTTCAGACTTATCAAATAGAAAATAGGTGTCATTGTAGCATTTATGTTTATTCAAAAACATCCCGTAATTAATAACTTTATTACAACTTTGAATTACTAAAATTGATGCTTAAGAACTTTATTATTCTCCTAAACACGTAGAAATACTATTCATTCCGAAACTTGTGATGGATCTTCCAAACAAAATACAAGTAAGTCCATTTCCTGAGCTCTTTAATCGAAACAACAGCGAACCACTATCTAACTTAGCTCGTAAACGTCAACATAAACTTGCGCTTACCCGATCACTATTCATTGCCATCACATGTCAGAGTAAGTAATATTCAAATTAGTTACGTCATCGGATTACGTCCAACCTCGCTCAATTTCCCTTGATTACGGCTACTCCTAGTTATTATGTTGCATGCACGGAAAATTCCGATTCTGCCGGAAATGTATGGGATGTTTACGTGGCTAATAGGAGTATTGGCTATTGATGTGACTAATAAGTAGTGTACACGTATTTGATTGTTTAGTATTGCGGTAGAAACAGCGATGGTTAATTTCCTTATTTAACAGATGTTGAAAAATAATGAGGTTATCAATTTGAATTAATTTTTTTTGTATGTTATGCAATGTTTTCGTTTTTTTACGTATTTGGTTCTTGGTATTGCAGTAGAAATAAGATGGTTAATTTCCTTTTTGATCTTACTTAAAAAGCAATGAAGTTATCAATTTGACTGTCTTTATTTTTATTTATTTTGTTCCGTTATAAGTATATTTCTTTTCCATTGTATTATAATCTATTTTCTTTCACTTTGTTTTGTTGTAACCTTTGGGACCTGGGGTTAAGAATAAGATTACGGTAATTTTTGACTATCGTAAGAGGCGATTAAAATGAGGCTTGGAGGATGGGCTAAAATAATGTACAAATAAGAAGTTGTTTGTACGCCGTAATAACAGTAGGATTTTAGTATAATATTTAAAAGGCCAATATGAAAAAAAAGAAACAACAACAACAAAAGTTAAACAACGAGTATCCGATTGTAGATGATTCTGTTTAAATAAAAGTAAAAATATTGCGGAAAACAAACAACACCGTTGAAGCACGGTGCAGCCATTTCCCGTAGGTATGATATCATTTCATAAAATGGAACCAGCGACAAAAGAGCCTTTATACGAGAGATACATTGAAACGCATTGTCTTATAATGCAAACCATAAGAAGCAAACGGCATCTTGCAGATTCAATTTTCTTTCCATATTCCTCGACATTCTATTCAAATTCCTTCCTAGTTTATTAATACGTTCTGAAAACTTACATTGAATTTAAGCAAACATTATTTTGGCCAAATGTTTTGTGTGCAAACAATTCCTCTATTAGATGCATACATTTTTTGAGGACTTTATATTAATGTATTAATTTATTTTATACTTAGTATGGCCATAGGCCATTCACACTTACTATGCTTCATCTTGATTAATTTTGCAGACATACATATTATTATTGTATAAATTTAAGTGCGGATGGGAAGCGAACCAATAAAACATAGGCTATCCAACCCAAAGTGCATTGACCACTCTGCCACCACACCGTGGTGTTAGGACTCAAATTTATACAGTCCATTCAATGCTCCATTAATTTAACGTAATACTTATTACTTATAGTATGGGCATGGTACCCTAGTGTCAGAGTTGTTCAAGCCGCCCAGTAGGCTAAACGACTGTTGCCTAATGGCTACAACCGGGACCGACAGCTTAAAGTTCCCTCCGAAGCACGGAGACGCTCAGAAATTAAACCACTTTACTGGTCACCCATATGGACTGACCGAGAACCTCGCCGACATCTTACAGACCGACGAGAGCGTCTAACTATGAGTGAAAAAGAAACATATAGGTACACATAATGCATAATGTAGATGCTTTGACGCCATCTTACCGAAACCTGCACTGGAAAGACAGTTGATACGCCAATACTTAGATGGTATAATTAACTTATAGGCTTCCACATGTGGTTATTCCAGCGAGGAAAGCCGAAAGCTTTTTTGGGATTATTTCTCCCGTATGTATTATCTAATGCTAGCTAGATAGTGGAGTACTAATTAGTTAGTAGTCATACAAAGTCACATCAAACTACGTTCTACGAATTAGGTAGTCCTACGGGTTTAATCACCAGTTTTATAGGTATTTTGTAGACGATCTGAAGGTAGATTATCTTTGTCAAATAAGCTGGTACGTCACCATTTTAAGTTTTTTGTTATAGGTTTTCATTAACTACTACTATGATATTAAATTACCTTTTAGTTTGTGTAAAACTCAAAAAGCCTACGGTTTTTTTTTTTCACATCTCCACTAATTCCCTTCTTCTTTCCCGAACAACTTCCAGAACATAAATAAAAATTTCAAAGGTTTCTTCACAATTTTTTATACTGGTATATAATATAAAAAATGTATATTATAATAAAACATTTTGAGTTGAACTAAACAGCAGCGCCTGCTGTATACTTACTTCCACCTAAGGGTGGTCCCCAACTCGCATGCCAAGCGTGGTGACTACGGCAAACACTTCCAAATGGCAAAGTTATGGAAAAACACACGTTGTTAAGGGTACGCTAAGGATAAAATCATCCACAACAAGAATTCTCCCCAAAGAATTATAATTTTTAGTCGGCCAAATTGTTTTCATGGATATTTCATGGATATGGAGATTATAACGATGAAGTTATAAAGCGTATGGAAATGTAGAAAACCATACAGAAAAAGAAATACGTTTACCTAGGTATATTAAAATTAGTTTAAGACGGTGAAACCGTTCAGTGGTAAGAATAATAAATTATATTACTCGATATTCTCTCATCTACATGGGAGTGAAAGCTCGTAAAAATTAATTCAGCCAATAAATATATTTGTATATAAATAATTTCAGTATTACCAACGTGAGCTGTCCAGCCCTAAGGTATGCCTTACAGAATTTTGTATAATAATATAATTGCATTGAATACTGTCAATTCGATAATTATCTTGATAGATCCCATATTAATGAAGTAGAACTAGATATATTTGGCACAGTGATACTCAATACATAGTAAACTTGTAATCGTTTTAAGCAAGTGTAGATATATTTTACTGGAGTCAAAATGCATATTAATGTTGTTTTATATATCGATTTTTCTGAATCGGATGATCTTTGGTATTTGCTACCTATTTAGTAAGACAACTTATTGTGAATATTTCTTGCTAAATGTCAGCGAGTTAGCGCAGAAATAGAGACGAGTGAAATATTACCTTAAAAAAAGATTCGCGATCATTATTTTTCTTCCCAAAAGAAAAACTGATTTCAGCGCGATTTCAGCATTATATCTTTTTGCTTCATCACGGGACCCGTTATCTTGAGAGGTAATTATGCCAGCTTTATTCTTTCAGTTTCAGGCACTAGGGCGTTTAGTAAGACTGTCACTTGTATTCTTTTAATTTATACTCGGTGATATGTTTTTTTATTATAACTGTGTTATTTTAGCGAAGAATATAGTGTTCTTCCGTTCACTGAAGTGTACCTTAGAATCCAGTGAACATTTCAGGTAGTATGGATTTGATATGCTTAATGATGATTGTTCTTTTATAATTTTTATGATATATTTTTTATTGCTTTTATTACATGTATGTTTATTGGCCAAGGTAGAACATAGCGTACTTCCATTCAATGAACTGTACCTCACCTTACAGTGTACGTTCTAGGTATTATATATATTATATTCATTAGTAGTTTTACTGTACTCAAAGTACGATTGTCACTTGTATCTTTTATTACAAAATTCTATTGTTCCAGCTGTGTTTATTAAAATCTTGTCTTATTTTATCTTTTAATGACCTGTACCTATAGTGTATGTTTCAGGAAATATTATCAGTTAAAGTCTATATTTTCATAATATCATCTTTGTTTTTATAATATTAAATTAGAAAGCTAGAATTTGACCCATGGCTTATATTTATAAGCTATGGGTTAAAATACTAGCATTCTAATCTCGACAATTTCATTGGATTTAACTAAAGCTTATAAAAATATGGGTCAAATTCTTGCTTTCTAATTAAGACAATTTCATTGATAAAATAGTCCTTTGATTGTCGATATATAGGTTGAACCTTACGTAAAAGCCATAAGGTTGAATTTTCTGTCGTCCCAGTTCACGCCCAGGCTAACATTTGATACTGAAATATTCTGATATTAACTTTTTCATTTTAGTAATGAAATTTTTTTAAATTACAACATTGATAACAATAATACGTGAGTGGGTAAGATAGTGTTGCTCGAGTCCACAGGCTAGAAGGTCGTTTATCACTAGTATTACGGACCTTTAAGCAGATATTGTTAAGGTATAAAAAAGATTTAGCATTTAAAATAATTATGTTATCTCACTCTGAAAGTTTTAAAAGGGAAAAGTGGCATCTTGATAACCTAGATTACGTCGTTGCCCTCTTTTATATCTCTTTGAATTAAGATAAAGATTGCGTCCCATTGAAGCAAATTGAAATAGAAACACCCCGTGGCGGCCATTTTTATACATTTCATGAAAATCGACGTATACAGGCTTATTTCTCCTTTTAACGTGAGTCGCGAAGAAAAACATTCCAGTTGTCAACTTTACGATTGAGTTATAAAACCTCAGGGAACACGTGGAAATCGCATCGCTAATGTTGGAACGTCGTAACTTTGTCTCTTAGTACGATGTAGGTACATTTAGGGTGTTTACTTAGTAGCGTTAAAGCTTTATACTATATGTGTTCTACTATTGATGCAGAGAGGCAAGGCTACTACTCCCAACTGGGTCTGCAATTTATCTAAGTTATAGGGTTTGTACTTAAGTGAAGTTTAGTTGGAGCAGCGGGTGGATAGTTCAACGGTGGACGAAGTGTTGGCTGGAATTAGCTGCCACCAGAAGAATATGGAGTAAGAACAAGGTTACACGGCAAAATGAATCTATACAAATAAATAAAATTGGAGTGTCTGTTTGTAATATTGAAATAACCGGTTTTAAGTACATAAATATGAATATATATACGGTACATACCCCAAATTATTTTTTTTTCAATTTTTGTCTGTCTGTCTGTTTGTTCCGGCTAATCTCTGAAACCGCTGGACCGATTTTGACGGGACTTTTATTAGCAGGTAGCTGATGTAATAAGGAGTAACTTAGGCTACTTTTATTTTAGAAAAAGTCTTTTATTTTACTAATAAAAAAAAAGAACGAAATAAGTTAATTAACACGCGGACGATGTCGCGGGCACAGCTAGTTAAATATATATTCGGTTTTCTGACATTCTTATTCACAAGTGGCCTTTTTAGGATCATACCAAATTTGGCTAGGATTAATGCATTCCAGGGAGCCCCTTAAACCTGTGTCTGAGTCGCCCGCAAGTCTCAGACTCTGTCGAGTGTTACCTCCTCTACCACGCGATGGACCCGGTTTCCGCGCACTGTATCGATGGAATGCTATCATTCCATTGACTTGCAAAATTGAACCAAGACTTAATTCTTAGGAATCAAGTCTTAGTTCAATTTCACAAGTTATTGTGTGGTTTTAATACTATGTTAGTAAATAAAATTAAATCAATTTATAATGAACTTCGGGTTTTTGTATGTTGATTTATATAGCTGAACATGTAAACTGATTCAGTGATTCTAATATGCACGGTCTAGTCAGTATGCTATAATGACCACGATCGCCTCCTCCGCTAAAACAAACGAAACATAAGGCTTTTACGAGTACAAAATAAACACCCTGTCGAGTGTTCGTGTAGACTTTTAGTTTTACAATGTCCCAATGTACCGACGCTAGCACATCCAGCTACCATATAAAAAAATAATCAGTTCTTTTATTATATTAGTTGAGAAAAGCAAAATGAACAGCATCCCTGAGAGGTCAATGATAGATCACACCTAAAGCAATTCTCTAAAGATGAAAAAGTTTAAGTTATCAATTTCAGTTTGCCATTCTGTTTGAAGTCTTTAATTTTTCGCCAAGTTTTCCATTATTGAAGCAAAATGCTCGTTATTTCCATTTAGTCTGTTGAAAAGAAAGCCAACGAGAATTGCTTCAGCTGGAATGAAAATAATAAATCACCTGGCACTACGAAGATGGTGCTTGCTCTATTTCGTACCCTTTGCATATATAATAGATCCTAGACTAAAGTGTTTGGAAATGTATGCAGTGGTTTATGACAGTTAATATTTGATTTTCTTTTAAAAGTTCTATGATAAGGCAATTTATGAGGAAAACAAGTATTCGATATTTTTTTTTTACTACTGAACCTTTATATAATGATGCTGCCTATCACTTTCCCACTGTCCCACTGTTGACGGGCCTGTTGGCGTGATTGGCAAATGCTTGCTTTTCATGCCAGAGAGGTTCGATGCCCACCCAGGACAGATATTTATTGTGTGCACCTACATACATCTATATAAGTATGAATTTCAAAAGAAAAATAGTATATGTAGTATATCAGTTATGTGGTTACCATAGTACAAGCACTGCTTAGTTTGGGATCAGATGGCCGTGTGTAAATAATGTCCCAGTATATTATTATTATTATATTATTATCCTGCAGGGCAATTTTTCCTCTCACAGTGAGAAGGCATGGTCACCACGCTAGCCTAGTGCGGGTTGGCAAACTATAATTTTTGGCGAACTTTCAGTTTATACGTTTAATTACGATGTTTTGCCTTTACGTTTTTACGAAATGACGAAATAACTTATTTCTAATATGAACGTGAATTCGAAGTGGATTTGCCTTGGGTTTGAACACGTGACTCCACTATCCAACAGTCTAACCACGACAACTACTTATTATATAAATATCTAAGTTTATCAAATCTAGAAAAAGGTTTTTCTAGTAGAGAAGATTAAGATATCTTTTGTACCGACTAAAGCCTTTTTTATTTGATAAGACAGAGGCAAGGCCTTGGCATGCCAACCGCAAAAAGTGTCTGCGGGTGCGTATGTCGGACTTGCACAGACTAAACCTACCTGCCGTGGATGTCTCTTGACGCCTGATGGGGAAGCCCCGGGAACGCGGATATGCTGCTCCGGTAACCGACTATGTGTGATCCGTTCTGGCCCGGCCACGATGCCAAACAAGGTCATGGTTATGGCAGTACACTGTACGGATATGTACCTTTTGGTACAAGAAAGATGAATAGTGGTACCACATTATTTCATGACTTATACACTATTTTCAGTGGCCGGGCTACAGCGTATCCGTCCTAACACGGCCACACTCAGATTGGCTGAAATCTACAAATTTAATGGGTGATTCATGTCTGTGTTAGATGTACGTTTAATTTACTATATTAAATCTCTTTTATATTAAAGATAAAATATTTCTAGATTAACATTTAACATTTGACATTTGAAAACATTTTAACATTTGAAAACATTTATTCAGCACAACACACAAGAAATACAATAAATTAAAAAAAAGCAACATCAATACAGAGAAAAGGAAAAGAAAGAAGGTAACAATCATATCATGGGGCTGGTGTGTCTTGCATGTTCTGCCGAAAGGGTCACCACCTCAGCATCAGCTAAGTGGGATACACCTAGCGCTGGTTTTCAGTTGGCAATATATTAATAGTCACTGCAATGATTCAGGTCAATACGCCTGATAATAACTGAATAGCAATATATGTTGTCAAGTAGTTCTATTGCTATTCAGTTATTGTCAGGCGTATTATACCTGAAACATTGCAGTGACTATTAATATATTGCCAACTGAAAACCAGCGCTAGGTGTATCCCACTTAGCTGATGCTGAGGTGGTGACCCTTTCGGCAGAACATGCAAGACACACCAGCCCCATGATATGATTGTTACCTTCTTTCTTTTCCTTTTCTCTGTATTGATGTTGCTTTTTTTTAATTTATTGTATTTCTTGTGTGTTGTGCTGAATAAATGTTTTCAAATGTTAAAATG
Source organism: Pseudoips prasinana (assembly GCA_951640165.1). Classification (NCBI taxonomy): domain Eukaryota; kingdom Metazoa; phylum Arthropoda; class Insecta; order Lepidoptera; family Nolidae; genus Pseudoips; species Pseudoips prasinana. Next base: position 21,763,497 of record OX621245.1, read on the forward strand.
TTTTCAAATGTCAAATGTTAAATGTAATGTTAAATGTTAAATGTTAAATGTTCAAATGTTAAATGTTCAAATGTTAAAATGTTTTCAAATGTCAAATGTTAAGTAACTATAAAATAGATTTGAAAAGTTTTATCTTTAATATAATAGGTATTTTATGTAGTACATGAAACGTACATCTATCACAGATACGACTCACCCATTAAATTTGTAGATTTCACCCAATCTGAGTGTGGCTGTGCTACGCTGGACGGACGGATACGCTGTAGCACGGCCACTGAAAATAGTTTATAAGTCATAACATCATGTGGTACTACTATTCATCTTTCTTGTACCAAAAGGTACATATCCGTATAGTCTACAGCCATAACCATGATCTTGTTTGGCATCGTGGCCGGGCCAGAACGGATCACACACCGACTATAGCCTAAATTGTCCCTAACATAAGTTGTCAGCGACTACTAGTTTGTTAGATTTATTAGGTATATAAAACATCTTAATTTTATGTTTTATATAATAAATCTATATAAGATTTGTTGGAACTGCAAACATAACGTTCCTTTCTAAGGAGATCTAATCACAATGACATGTGGTCATGATACGAGTAGGAGGATTTTCTATTCGACTGCATGTTTTTTTTAAGTTAATTCAATTTAAGGCATTACACATCGGTTATTTTTTTGTATGCCTAACAGATCTAGTAATACGAACAAAATTATTACAAAAATATTTATTATTTATAAATTGCTATCGCCAGTGCATAGATCCCATAACTGAATGTTGCGTTTCATACAGTCCATTTGGGTACGATTAACAAATTCTTCCTGTCCGTATTTCTTGGGTTTGACAGGTACATATGTGTAGACTTTGTTTTTCTTTACTTGAACTAGTTGTAAAATTTATCATCATTATCATATCAGCCGAAAGACGTCTACTGATGGACAAAAGCGTCCCCCAAGGATCTCCACAATGTTTGGCCTTGTGCTTCCCGCAACCCTAGCAAGATCGTCGGTAAAACTTGACCCTACAAGGTTTACCGGCGATCAGGCGGCCAAACAGGCCTGCCTGCGCTACGTCTTCCGGTTCGTTTTCGCCACTCGAGAACCTTTCTGCCACAGCGGCCGTTGGTTCTGCGAGCTTTGTGCCCCGCCCACAGCCATTTCAGTTTTCACATCACTTCAGTTTCAGTCATTTATGGGTGCTAAATGTGAGTTCAGGTATTACTGTAAACAACTTACTCGGTGATATGACTAACCAGCTGTACCCTCGACACTCTCTAAAATGATACTTGTGATATTATTTCATACATCATCTCTGTGAAAAAAATGTGTCTATATACGTGGTACTATCTTTGTAGCATTTTAAATGAAAATTCTAGGACTAGCGAGATGTCTACAGATATTAGTATAATTTAAAAGAAATCCCGTTACATGACTTAGTAATATGAAAAAAAGAAAGCTAGAGTAATAAGTCTGCAAAAAATCTAATTTAACAAATTCTTAAGATAAATCATAAGCACTTAAAATATATTTTATGTCATTTTGTTAATACGTCAATGTACTAGCAGCAGCGTTCAATAAAAAGTAAAAATGTTATAGTATATTTTTCTTAAATACTTTTTTATTTTTTGCCTAAGTCTGACTGCTACGCCAGAGGTCGTGGCCCCGATCTCCACCAAGAACTAACCTTTGTGTGATGAACACGATTATTTTATCTGTGTCTGGGTAAAATTAACTGTAATATGTGATGTGTGTGTGTGTGATATGTAGGTATGTGTTTTGAAATATATATGTATGTTTATGAGTTACTGGTTGCCATAGTCTAGGTTCTGCTTAGTTTGGGATCCGACAGCAGTTGGTTTATTGTTCTTAGATATTTATTTCTATTATTTATTATTTTACTGTTATATCTTATATACCGTTTCCCTTTTTAAAAAATTGTCCTGTGTACAGAACACCTAAAGATTCTATGCTGCAGCATCTACCGATTGGCATCTTCAAAGAAAACACTAGGGGCAAGGTTTGGCGAAGACAGAGATATATGTTAGAATATCTTGATTTGTAACTTGACTGCACGTGTAGTGCAGTGGCTAAGACAGTCGCCTCGCCGCGTCGTGCCCCGTGTTCGATTCCCGACTAGGACATCTATTTGTGTGACGCATAAATAGTTGTACGGAATCTGGATGTAATTGTTTCCGTCTATTATGTTTGTAAAGTACCCCGCGACACAACTATTAGGTTCCATAGTCCAGATGTTGTCTTAAAAAAAAATTAGGTGACAAGAGAGTCTTTCCAATAATTTATCGCCGTTTTTTCACAAATTTTCTAAAGTATTTATTTTATTTGTTCTGCATATAACGTAACCACAACAGGTCCAATGATTTATTTTCAAAATTTTTGTCTATACGAAATAGAACAGAAATATATTTTGGAACTATATAGTACTCGCATTGTTATGTCTTCTATGAAATAATCAAAAGAGAAAATTGGCTCTATCCTCATCATGATAACTACTTTATGTAATCAAATAAACCAACATGTTCCAGAAATATAACATGGCATTTTTCTTTCTCGTTTCTACAACTCATACGAGATGGAAGCCACGTTCGATAATGTAGAAATACGATTTTATGTTTCACGTGAATAATATATCATGTAAAAGAAGTCTTATATAATTCAATTGAATGAATATAAAGTACAAGTAAGAATAAGGACTTTGTTCACAACATTTGCAGATTGTGATTGACGTGTGTAAGCTCTAACTAGATTTGTCGAAATTTCGGCTTATCGGATGCACAAATTTGACGTGTAAAAGACAAGAGGCCCATCTCCTGTCAGATTTTACTGTTGGATTCTAACTGGCTGTAGCTGAGTCAGCATAATCTCTTCCTTGTTTTGTTACAATTATGTTGGATTAGCTCCAAGTCAACCCTGAGGTGAGACTTAGAATTTCAACAAAAGGTAAGCCAATCATACACAGTCATTTTAACATAGTATATTTCTGTCAAATTTGACGTTCCAGTCATATCATAATAGAAAATTGGACGCACCCTTGAACTAAACTGTTTTTGAAGCTTTGCCCCGACAGGCGTTAATAAACTTGCTGGTATACACATTGTTTGGAAGGAAAAATAACGCAAGTTAAACAAGAGTTTGCTTTTGCATCTGAATTTATTAAGAATAAGAATAATTTAATTCAATTCAACACACATAGTACACGATTACGGACAATATTTGATATATACAACTATAATATATATAAACAATCTTTCTCTGGCCCTCACACTAGGATCAACCTGTGTCGTGAGGTCCAGTCTCTTCCCAATATTACAATAGAAATAACCTAACACTTAATAATAAAAAGGAAGTTTAATGTGGCTAGTTACCAGAAATGACTTAAGCGACGTTCGATCCGAACTCGAACTTTCTTGGAAACGAGCAATCAAAGTGCCTCGCCAGGATTTTGAATATTTTAGGTTTCCTATGGCAGTTGGGACCGCAGGCTGAACATACTCCATAAGTAAAAGAGAGGGGAGCTATTTTCGGGATCAAACTCATGACCTCTGGTGCAGCAGAGGCCAAACGGATGGAGTATACTGGTTGAACACAGACGCCATACGGAGTTAAGACAGCTAATATAATATTCAATTCCTTCCGCAATAAATATCTCTTGGCTGTTTCAATTACGAAGAAAAATGGGACGATGAAAGCGTCTGCAGCAAGAAAAAGTTGTGTTGTAAATTGAAATTGATCGCTGATGTTTGTGAAGCTGAGAAAGTAAAAGGTTCAACTTTATTTCCTATTAGCTTCCGCACGCGGATTCACTTACACAGTAATTACTGCAATAAAAGATAAATTTACTGAAAGACAATAAAGTTTATCCAGTATAATAATTAATCCAGTAAAGAGTTTACGTAGTTATAGGTACAAATTCTTTAAATAGGTGGTCTAGAATTAAACAAATAATAAAATAAATAAATATTTTACATAAAAACGTAAAAATAAAACTAATTGTTCACGTAAATAACGTTCATTTTGTATTAGTTCTCAAATTTGTTAATAGATGGCGTTGTTAGATGAGCGCCGTTTTTCTGAATCTCGCTATAGAGATTCTCCGCCGTTTGACTAGGTCAAAAATGTAAATTTTGTTAATGTGTGAGCAGCAAGCATTGTGATTCATATATTATACGCGCTTAATATAAAGTCCAGTGTTATTAATTATCCTCTCCAAGTCGACCTTCGTTCATGGTCCTTCGAGTCGGAGAGTTCGGGAGTGTTCGGATAGTTCGGGAGTGTTCGTGGTGGTAGAATCCTACTACCCTCCGCGTCATTACTGGGCAGTGGATCGCTGTCCAGAGCAATCCAGGTGGAAGGTGTTCCTGGAGCTGGAGGTGGGATCTGATCTGCTGGAGCAGAGGAAGCAGCCGGGAGCAGCCTGGAGCAGGGAGCAGTCAGTGGGGCGTGGTGCAGCGCTACTGGCAGCTACAGTCGGAGGGACGTGACGTACTACGGCAGAGGCGCTACTTGTGGTGCAGTACAGCGCGCCGCTACCGTGGTTCAGCAGTGTGTCAGTGAGTGAGATTATTGGTGAAAATAAAATCGTAAGTACATTTTACATCATAATCGGGAAGAATAGATTAAATCTCAAGAAAAAAGGTGCAAGTCTTTTGAAAATAACTTTTAGTTGAAATTTTAAGAACTTGTAAAATTTTATGTGTAAAACGGTTCAGACGGGGAATCCATGCCCGATTTTGAACCGTATGATTTATTAGTTTGGAACTTGTAAAAATTTGGTTCTGACGGGAAACCTTTGCCCGATTTTAGACCAAAGTAGCAAACACTTGTGATATTTGGCAAAAATACAAGTGGGAAATTTATGTTTTAGTAAAGTCGTATAAAATAATTGTTCCAAAATGGAGTCCTTCCTTGCTATACAGGAAGATATTAGCACGAAAATGATTAAGGCAAAGTCTAATTTTAAGAAAGCACCTAAAGAGAGGTTAACCCAATCATATATAGAGACACGTCTTGAAAATTTGGAACAATTATGGAATACGTTTACGGCCACTCATACTGAGATTTTAAGTAAAGTTAAAAAAGTTGAATTGTCTAACTCGAGTTATATTAAAGATTTTCTTTACGACCAAGTTGAGGAATTTTATGTAGATTTTAAAAGTGAGTTAAAAGATTTATTGGCTAAAGGACATTCAACTACGCTAAACATGGATTCTAAGCCTAGTTATCAGGATCAAAAGAGTAGAGTCAAGTTGCCAGAAATTAAAATTCCCTCATTTTCGGGAAGATATACAGAGTGGCAAACATTTAGAGATTTGTTTGTGGGATTAGTGCATGAGAACTCTTCTCTTGATGACGCACAGAGATTTTTTTATTTGAAGGCTCATTTAAATGGGGAGGCTGAGCAACTATTAAGAAATATATCGGTTACATCAGATAATTATAAAATGGCATGGTCTAAATTGGATAAAATGTACAATAATAAAAAGTTTCTCGCAAATGGGATTATGAAAAGATTACTTGGTCAACGGACGTTGTCCTATGAATCGGCAAATGAGATAAAAAGGCTTATTACTACTACCTCAGAATGTTTGGAGTCGTTAAGTAATTTAGGAGTGGAGGTTTCTTCCTGGGATCTGATTGTTATACACATAATAAGTGGAAAATTAGACAAAGAGACCAGGAAATGTTGGGAACTCAAAGTGGCTTCTGATTCAAGTAATGAGTTACCTACATTTATACAGTTTTCAGAATTTTTAAATAGTCGTTTTAGAGGTTTGGAAAATTTAGATAAGTCAGAAACCAGGGAAAGACCTACATATCAGAAAGGAACTCACTCACTGCATGTGTTGAAAGATAAAAAGTCAGTATCATGTGATTTTTGCTCAGCCGACCATAGAATTACGTCTTGTCCAAAATTTTGTAAAGAGACAACTGAAGTTAGGCGTACTTTTGTTGTTGAACATAATTTATGTTTTGTATGTCTACTCAACAACCACTCTGCCAGACACTGTAAAAACACTTTCAGATGCAAGGTGTGTAAACGCCGCCACCATTCTTTATTACACCAAACAGGTGTTTCTGGGTCGGTAATCGATGAGGGTAATAGGGGAGCTCACGAGAAAACTTCATCAGCCCTAGTAACGGTGATGAAGGAAGATAATAAAAATAGTAATATGGAAATAGCCGAGCAAGGGGAGGGGTCAAGTAAACCATTAGTCGCGTGTTTCTCGTCTAGAACTGGTCGCAAAACTGTTTTATTAACTACTGCGTTAGTTAAGGCGAAGTCGAGAGATGGGAGCTATCGAGTAGTGAGGGCTTTACTTGACCAAGGATCGCAAGGTTCGTTCGTTACGGAATCAACGGTCCAATATTCAGGCTTACGCAAAACGCCATCCAGGCAAACTGTGATAGGCGTAGGAGGAGAAAAAGGTGCGACGGCTAAGTCGACCGTTGTACTTCAATTGAGGTCTAGAATAGATCCGACTGTCCAAATAAATGTAAAAGCGTTCGTCTTGAAATCTATCACTGCTCTTCTCCCAGCTACGAAAGTTACTCGGGTAGAATGGATAGATTTGGTCGACAATGATTTGGCTGATCCAGAATACAACAGGCCTAATAAAATAAATGTTTTATTAGGTGCTGAAGTATACAGTCAAGTTATTCAGGAGGGTATTAAAAATAATGTTGGTGGAAATCTTTTAGCGCAAAACACCACGTTAGGTTGGATATTGTCAGGAATCTTTGAAGTGGATCAAACTAGTAATCCCTCACACATTACTGTGATGCATTTAAGTCTGGAGACAGATAACCTGCTTACCAGATTTTGGGAGCTAGAAGCGGAACCTTCTACGAAAAAGATGCTAACTGAAGAAGAAAGCAAATGCGAAGCTTTATACACAGCTACTACTGAACGTGATGACAGTGGTCGTTATATAGTACGGCTACCATTGTGTGATGTAGACCCGGTCAGCATGGTTGGTGATTCAAAGGGAATCGCTGAAAGAAGATTAAGATCCTTAGAAAATAAATTCAGAAAAAACAGCAAATTCAAGGAAGATTACAAGAGAGTTCTTGAAGAATATTTGGAACTGAAACACATGAGAAAGGTTACAGATGAAAACAACAATGAAAAGGCGATCTACTTACCTCATCATGCGGTAATCCGGGAGGATAAAGAAACGACAAAGGTCCGTGTCGTATTTGATGCTTCCTGTAAAGGAACTAATGGGATGTCACTAAATGACAATATGTTAGTTGGACCAACTTTGCAGCCGGAACTCCGGCACACTATTATGCGTTGGAGAACTCATCGGATATGTCTCGTAGCGGACATAATCAAGATGTACCGCCAAGTGTTGGTAAATAGGAAGGATGTAATGTTACAAAGGATCCTCTGGAGAGACAGTCCTGAAAAACAAATAGAAGTATATGAGTTGGAAACAGTTACTTTCGGCACAGCAGCGGCACCATATCTAGCTGTAAGATCGCTTCAACAGTTAGCACAGGATGAGTGCCAGGATCAACCAGAAATCGCAAAAGTCATTTTAAACGACTTTTATATGGATGACTTCATGAGCAGAGCTGAAAACGAAGAAACCTGTTTTAATATATACACACAGTTGTCCAAGGTGTTAGCCAGAGGAGGGTTTATATTACAAAAATGGAGGAGCAATAGTCAAGAATTATTAAATAGCATTAGGAATAGAAATGATGAAGCGTTACAGATAAAAATAGACGATGTATCAAAAATATTAGGACTTACCTGGAATCCACGCGACGATTGCTTCCAATACTCTCTGGAACTTAAGCCGGTAGCAGGACCTGTAACAAAAAGAAAAATAATATCTGATATTTCACGATTGTTCGATCCGTTGGGGTGGCTAGCACCAAGCATAATCATAGCAAAGGTTTTGATTCAAAAGCTGTGGTTAACAGGGTTGCAATGGGATGAAGAAGTTCCAAGCAACTTATTACAAGAATGGAATACTTACCGTAATAATTTGGCTTCTATAACAAACCTGAAAATCCCACGCTGGTTGCTCATGCGTTCCAATAATGTGAAAATTGAGCTGCACGGATTTTCAGATGCATCGAGAGTAGCATATGCAGCAGTTATCTATGTGAGAGTCGTAGATAATACCGGTAATATCCATATATCGTTAGTAACGGCAAAAACGAAGGTTGCCCCCATAAAGCAGGTTTGCATTCCACGTTTGGAGCTTTGTGGTGCAGTGCTCTTAAGTAGTTTAATGGTTGAAGTCGGTACGGTTATGGATATACCAAAAAGTGATTGGCACATGTGGACAGACAGCGAAGTGGTTTTAGCTTGGCTTAACAGTCATCCAAGCCGTTGGAAAACCTTCATTGCCAATAGAGTCTCCCATATTTTGACCATCACAGAAGCCCAACACTGGTGTCATGTACCATCAAAGCAGAATCCCGCGGATTGTGCATCACGTGGTGTTTCTCCTGCAGATGTGGTTGGCACATCTATATGGTGGGATGGTCCAGAGTTTTTAAGAAAGCAAGAAGTTGAATATAGGAAGCCAAAAAATAATAATACTCATTTGGAAGAAGTAAAGGTGCACACCACGATTATTGAAGTAGGGTTTTGGAATAGGTATTCGACATTAGTTAAGTTAGTACGAGTAGTTGCTTACTGTCGTCGATTTTTAACACTTCTAAAGGAACGGTCAGCTAGGTGTAACCCAAAATATTTAATGAAGCAGGAAATCGAGGAAGCTTCCAAAACTTGTATAAAGAGATGTCAAGAAGAAGGATTTTCTGAAGAACTGATGAACTTAAGAAACAATAAGCCTTTAGAAAACAAGAAAAATAACATAAAATCATTGAATGTGTTTCTCGATTCCAATGGAATAATAAGAGTTGGAGGCAGATTGGAGATGTCTCAGCTTGATTACGACCGTGTGCACCCCATTCTAATTCCAAAGGAGTCATTCTTAACAAGCCTTTTGGTAGCTGATGCGCATAGTAAAACAATGCATGGTGGTCCACAGCTAATGGTAACATACTTGGAATGGAAATGGAATCAAGTTGATTGCCAAAAAGTTTGTAAGAAATTGCGTCCGATGCATTCGTTACGCGGCCACCACCAAGTCACAACTAATGGGTCAGTTGCCAACCGCACGCGTTACACCGAATAAACCATTTTTTTGTAGTGGTGTGGATTATGCGGGTCCTATAAGTATTAGAATGTCAAAGGGTCGCGGTAATAAGTCCTACAAGGGCTACATAGCTTTGTTTATTTGTATGGCCACAAGGGCGGTACATCTAGAAGCTGTAAGTGAATTGAGCACCAAGGGTTTTTTAGCTGCTTTCAAGCGTTTTGTAGCTAGGCGTGGTCGATGTGCTCAACTACATAGCGACAATGGAACAAATTTTGTAGGTGCAGCGCGAGAGTTATTTCATTTGTTCAATGAAGAAAGGTCAGGAATAAATCCCGACTTAGCAGAGGAGTTAGGCAACAATGGCACGGAGTGGCATTTTATTCCCCCTCAGTCACCCAATTTTGGAGGCCTTTGGGAAGCAGGAATAAAATCCACAAAACATCACCTTAAGAGGGTCATTGGTAATTCAACTCTGACCTTTGAGGAGTTAACCACCGTACTGGCTCAAATTGAGGCATGCCTTAATTCGAGACCATTATCATATGTTGAAGATCAGGACAAATTAACAATTTTGACTCCAGGTCACTTTCTAGTAGGGGAACCTCTTGTTTTGCCACCTGATTCAAATTATGAAAAGGCAAATGTTAGTAGCTTAAGGCGATGGCAACTGCAACAACGTATGATGCAGGAATTTTGGCGACGATGGTCCCACGATTACCTTAACCAATTTTTGCAACGGCATAAATGGCAAAATAAAATTCCGGAACCATCTGTTGGTGACATAGCGTTAATCAAAGAGGACAATTTACCTCCTGGCAGGTGGTTGTTAGGCAAGATAACCCTAAAACATCCCGGATCCGATGGTGTTACTCGGGTAGTAACTCTACGGACATCGTCGTCCACGATAAAGAGGCCTACATCAAAATTATGTTTGTTGCCTAAAATAGAATAAGTGTACAGATTCAGTATTCAGTATTCTTTATTTATTTTATATTGGTTATTTTATAAATGTAAACTATCTATGTCATGTGAATAACAAGTCTTTTAGTTTTATTTAGTTTTAAAAATACAATGTTTAGTTATAAGTTTAGTATATTTGTTTAAAATTGTTAATAACCATTAGTGGTCATCAAGGCTGTTCACAATTCCACATTGTGAACAAAACTAAGTCTTAAAGGACATTCGCCATAATGTCCTTGGTGGGCGGAATGTTCACGTAAATAACGTTCATTTTGTATTAGTTCTCAAATTTGTTAATAGATGGCGTTGTTAGATGAGCGCCGTTTTTCTGAATCTCGCTATAGAGATTCTCCGCCGTTTGACTAGGTCAAAAATGTAAATTTTGTTAATGTGTGAGCAGCAAGCATTGTGATTCATATATTATACGCGCTTAATATAAAGTCCAGTGTTATTAATTATCCTCTCCAAGTCGACCTTCGTTCACTAATTACATTGAATTATAATGTTATAATTTATTATATTAGCGTTTGGACATAGGTAATACTCTAATTAACATATAGAATACAAAACATTTCTAAATTAATATTTTTTCAGTAGAAGAATCATAAATATGTACACCACTACTTGTATTTAAACATAAAACTTGGCTCAGCTTTTAAGGAACTTGTGCACTTGGGGAAATAATTCATAAATCATATGGGTTGACCAGCTCTTCGTGTATAAAGTTCAGTTGGGGCGCATTGGATCAGGTGGTAGCATTAAAGCGCGACCGTCGCGTCGTTATAAACACACAGTCCGCCATTATAATAATACCTTAATATAGAATATAGACAGAACCATTCAGACAATATGTAGTAAAAATATAACTAAAACTATAAATTTCGATAATTAAACTTAAACATAAAATAAAATAAATTTTATAAATGTTTTCATACAATACGTGTCCTTAAATATCTATGTAAGTAGAAATAATTATGTATACTTAATTATATTGCTACAAACATGGTCTGACTATTTACAAGCGCTTTTTTAAAGCCTGCGTGACTAAAAACCTTTTTTATTTTATTTTATTTTAAAGTTAAGCTCGAATTCAGTTTGAATTATAATACAAACTTAAAGACTCAGCCACATGAAGCGCGGGAAAACATATGTTGTTATTGTACAAATGAAATAGTCCTCATTTCCGCGTAGTTCATTAATATCAATTAAGACCCGGAATATTTTTCGACACCAACAAACACAAATGGACAAAAAGACGTGGTAGGTGATACTTTATTTTATATTAGCCTATTAAAACTAAAAGGAATAGAGTATAAAGGAAGCACGACATCACGGCGTTCTACAAGGTTCCATGCTGACCCCAACGCTGGTAATTCTTTTTATTTATGATAATAGGTCTTTACCTATGAAATTGCCGTTTTGTATGAAAAAAATTAAACGAATTTTTTTCATGAATTTTTTTATTTGTATTAATCGAAGTAATCACCCATGCAATCAATGCATCTTTGCCATCGCAGTGGCAGTTTATTGATGCCCTTCTTAAAGAAATCAGCTGGACGGGAGGCAACAAATTCTTCAAAGGCATTTTGTACTGCCTCTCGGGTATTGAATTATTTTCCCGCCAAGAAGTTATCCAAATTCTGGAAAAAGTAGTAGTCTGTAGGCGCAAGGTCTGGTGAGTAGGGCGGATGACGGAGAGCTTCCAACCCCAGTTCTTGCAACTTGGAGACCGTCTGCTGTGCAGTATGAGGTCGCGCGTTGTCGTGCAGGAGCAGCGGAGACGAGCGATTGACCAATGCTGGTTGGAGATGCGCCAGCTTCTCCATCATTGTGCTCAGTTCTTCACAGTACACATCTGCAGTAATGCTCACCCCGTTTGGTAAGAAGCTGTGATGAATCACACCGGCGCTAGACCACCAAACAGTGACCATCACTTTTCTAGGGGTAAGTTTTCGTTTAGGGCATTGTTTAGGTGCTGAACCAGGATCCAACCAACTTGCTGAGCGCTTGCGGTTATCAAACAGAATCCATTTTTCATCGCAGGTAACAATGCGGTTCAAAATTCCTTCATTTGTGTGTCTGTTGAGCAGTGCAAGGCACGTCTCGACGCGTACTTCGCGCTGGCGATCATTGAGTTCGTGGGGCACCCATTTGTCAAGCTTTTTTACCTTGCCAATTTGACGCAAATGGACCAATATTGTTTTGACGCTAACGTCGAAAGCTGCTGCTAATTCAGCCGTAGATTGTGTATCATCAGCTTCCACAACCGCCTTTAATTCGTCATTGTCGACCAAAGTCTTCGGACGACCGCGAGGTTCATTTTTCAGGTCGAAATTTCCAGAACGGAAGCGAGCAAACCAATAACAGGTGGTGCGTTGGTTTGTAGTGTTAGCTCCGTAAACGTCGTTGATGTTGCGTGCCGCTTGTGCCGCGTTGCTGCCACGACGGTACTCATATTCCATAATTACTCGAATTTTTAACGTATCCATGATGACGAAAAAGATTGAAACGCGATGAAAATGTAACACTAATCAATAAAGAAATGACTACTTTTGGAAAAAAGAATCCATGTTTTTAAAATAAAATTAATTTAAAATTAGAATTCTTAGCCAAACAAAAATTATTTTGATTTGAAATGGCCAGTACTGCAGAACGGCAATTTCATAGGTAAAGACTTAATATATATGTTCATTGGAAACATTAATTGCTTTGCAGATGTTAGTACCGGGAACACTCTATATTTCTATTTGGGAAATATCAGCATCCCTCGGTTAATTATTGAGGAAGGTGATAGCAAAATTGTGTTTGATATTGAATGTACTTTTGATAGTTTCCGATTGCGGACGACAAAATTTAGTTCAATTTAACCCCTATTATGTTTTGGATTCTTGGTGTCAATATCTGCATTGATGTTTATTTCCGAAGCCATCTTGAAGACAAGCCTAAATTAGCATCGAAGAAGCTTGGTATGCTTGACATATTGAAGCAATATTTCATTCCGTGGCAAAAAATATTGCTATATAGAGCACAAGTCCTTTACGCGGGGGCACCTACTTTCTATCTTGGCCTTCTTGACACAGTCCAAAGACAAGCTATGAGAATTATCGACGACCTTATAAGCCAAATTGAACCGTTAAGCCTGTGTGTTCTTGTTTGTGGTAATGTCATCTTGACGTTGACCGTACTATTGGATTGTAAGTGGGGGAGAAAAGTGTCTACTTGTATGCACTAAGTATGTCATTTATAGATGGATAATCTTCATTGAAATTAGCCACTATATCAAAAAGCGATCCAGCATGTCATTAATATTTATAATACAGACAGAAGATGTCATGTGATATTCCAGATTAACTGATCATAGCTTTATTTACGATTATTTGACCAAAACTCATTTAGACGCCTGTTTGTACGTTTGAAAAACCTTTTTATCTTGATCGAATAACAGTAAATTTTGTTATATGACAACAACAACGCTAGTAACAATGATTAGCACTAAGCAATAATTAAAGTAATTAAATATAAATACCAATTTTATAAAAGATATGTAGAAAAAAATAATAAGCTGAGTTTCCGGCCCAGGGTGAATCAAGGTTTAAGTACCAATTTTCTACATTTCCCTATAGAAATGTTACTAGCCAATAAGGTATCAGCCTCTAGATGTGAGTAGAGCAAGACCGGCCGTTGCGGTGATGCTTGGGTGACGTCTTTGTCCAGCAGTAGACATCTTTTGGGTGATGATAATGAAGGTAACAACCTAAATTTCTAATGAAATTTTTACTAAGTTTAGAAGAATTATTAAAGCCAAATTGTGTAGCAGGGGCATATTACAAAATTTCTGATTATTTAAGTGATAAAAGTGCTTGGGATTGAGTTGTTCTGAGTCAACACACATGGTTGTAATTAATCTTAAGTATATTTTATTTTAAAAAAGGATTTCTACTGAGTTTTCTGGCAGTGTTTCTCAGTAGCTGCCACGTCATGCACTGCACGGTAGGGTACAAAAAATATGACAATTCCACATAAATGTAAAATTTTTACGGAATAAAGTACCTTTGACTTTGACTTTACTGTAGCCATTTGACATCGCTAATTCATAAAATTATGATGAGATTAAGCATCAAAAGGCGCAAATACAATAGACACGGTCAGAGATAACCAAATAAAATCACAGAATGATCAACTTATTCGTCACCAATTTCAAAATTAATTTGATTTCTGAGCGTTTGGTAAGTTGTAGATTCCAGTTGTATCATCATTAGACAACAGTCGCCAAGCCAGTCCTGAGGTCAGTATAGAATAATTTTCTATACTGTGCTACAGTTTTTAATTATAAAATAATATAGTAATCATAATCTCTCTGTTACCGATATTATAATCGAAATGTTGCTTTAGAAATTTTGAAGAATACAACTATTTTAAACTAAACCACTATTAGATTTACAAACTTTTACTTGTAACATACAAATAGGTAAATGTGTGTCATCAAAACCACACATTTTGATCATTATCAAACATCTACGTTACACATTACTGACAAAAGCCTATATGATAAAAATATTCAAAATAGCTTTTATTATAGTCCGGAGTCTTAAAAACTTAGCTTTGTATAATTCACGCTCAGCTGCTTCGCTTTACTTTTGCTTATCTCAAGTGCAAAGCACAATAAGTGCCACACACGAACATTTTCTTATAAAATTTTGTGAGCGCCTAATACATTAAATTGTCATTCTGTTGGTTTTCGTCTTAGTATCAACCCTAAGTAATATCAACACTTAGTATAAACGTATGTATTTAGCAAATGGCAGTGATATGTCATAATATCGGCCGCCATAATGAGCCGATGCTGTACAAGCCACCGTTGGTTACACACAAAGCCATGATTTATAGTTCCTTGTTCTATTGTTGCCTTAATGAGATTGCATAGTCAGCACAATCATTCTATAACTAGAGTGTTTGCGCTTTGTGTGAGATTACTCTTAAGTGATTGTTGTTGTGTGAATCGACACTAAGGACTTTGTTATAACGATCCATCGTTTTATAAAAGGCGTATATTCATACAGCTATTATAGGATGAGGATTATAAAATTCTGGGACATTCTTTACACACGGCCATCTGATCCCAAAGTAAACAGAGCTTGTACTATGGAAACCAGATACCTGATATAATAATAATATCTAGGGACAATGTCACACAGATCATCCTAGCCCCAAACTAAGCAAAGCTTCTACTATGGGTACCAGGCGACGATATACGTACCTATATAGATAGATAAATACTTATATACATAGAAAACATCCATGACTCAGAAACAAATATTGGTGCTCATCACACAAATATTTGCACTTATCGGGATTCGAACCCAGGACCACCAGCTTCGTAGGCAGGAGCACTACCAACTAGGCTACGGTGACCGTCATACTAAATATAGTACCTTTCTTTTGTAAATACGTACTTATATAGATAATTACACCCAGACACAGGACAAACAGACATGTTCATGCACACAAATATTTGTCTTCGTTGGGAATCGAAACCACGAACTCTGGCGTGAAAAGCAAGCATTTGCCAGTCACGCCAACATGCCCCTCATATTATACTTATCATACCGGTGTTCTTAAAATTATCAAGTACTTGGCTGAATCAGATCCGCTATTTTTGATAGTACCCTAGCTTGATCGATTTCTCGGCGCCGTTGTAGGCATTTCGTATACAGAATAAGAATGTAATATTTGTGTGACTCATAAGTAGTTGTTCTGACTCTGGATTTCCTTTGTGTCCGTCAATTATATATTTGTAAAGTATCCCGCGACACTGGTATTCATTTCGCAAATGTGGGGGTTGTCTTTAAAAAAGAAATATCGGTATAACCTTTCGCTACTGATGGTCATAATCATTAACATTATTCATTTCAATAACAATCTTTTTTGAGCTTTCTCATGGAGAACAAACTCCTATCCTGTGCTAGGTCTATACCGAATACTACTCAGGACTGACAAAATTAGGATACTTGAAAACTGTAATAAAATATGAGGTGTCCGTTTTTCAGATTATCCTTCTTCAAAAGATATTTCCTCAATATTTTAATATGCTTTTTTTAATATAATATAATAATATTCTCTTCATAGCTATGTTATTACCATTAAAAATACTGAGATATTATTTTTTACCTTTGACAATGACGTTAACCTTTATATAATAATAATAATAATATCTGGGGACAATGTCACACAGATCATCCTAGCCCCAAACTTAGCAAAGCTTGTACTATGGGTACCAGGCGACGATATACATACTTATATAGATAGATAAATACATATATACATAGAAAACATCCATAACTCAGAAACAAATATTCGTGCTCATCACACAAATATTTGCACTTACCGAGATTCGAACCCAGAACCACCAGCTTCGTAGGCAGGAGCACTACCAACTAGGCTATGGTGACCGTCGTATCTGATTTCAAATGCATATATGTATTTTTAATGATTTATTGTCATTTTATATTTTCTCATTTATTGTTCTTATATGTTGTATAATTATTATGTTTTTATTTGACGACATTTGTAACTTATTATATCGAATTATAATCTTTTTAGTTTACCACTTTTGGGCAGCTTGACATGTTTCATTTGATTTTGATAATTTTTGTGTCACTTTCGGTATTACTATTCGGTATCACTATTATACTAAATTTCATACGCCTCACAGGTGATTTATTTTATATTAACCATACGACCTTGTAATAACCAAAATGTAATTAATAATAAATGATTTGAGATTCGACCAGGAGGACATAAATAGATAATGTATTCGTGGTCGTATTTTGCAATGGCGGACATTCTCAATCTACGCGGGACATTTATTATAATATGCATAAGTGCATGCGCAAACACAGAGGCTCTTTCTAGTCTAGCACTCTCATGATCCGACGGGTAGACTAGCGACACGGCCGGAAAGAGGTCAGGTATAATTTTGACGGCTTAACGTGCTCTCCAAACCACTGGGGTGTAATACCGCTAAATTATAAATTTCAGGCAGATACTGATAAATTTTACTAGCAGAAAAATCCCATAATATTTTTGGTGACCCGTCCCGGCATCCATCACTTCCGCTAGACCAACAATGCAAAAAAATAATATAATAATATATCCTGGGACAGTATTCCCACATGGCCATCCGATCCCAAAATAAGTAGAGCTTGTACTATGAAAGCAGATAACTGATATACTACATATATTACTTTTCTTTTGTAAATAAATACTTATATAACTAATAACACACATAAACATGTACATGCACATAAACTTACTTACACAACTTACGCTTAAGTATCTACCAACCACGACAACTATACAGTTTAATTGAAGAAAAAATATATGTTGTTTAATTTTTTGCGGATTTCAAAATATCTATAGTCACACCAGCAACATTTAAATATTCCTAAGTATCCCTCATTACACAATCGCTGCCCTTATATAAAACCCACCGCTTGGTAAGTAAAACCGGCTGGTTCAATTTCGTCACGTGCCGTTTGCTTTCATTTTACTCGTAATGGCATCGTAAAAATAAAACTTCGTTAAGAAAAGGCAATTGTCACCGCGTTAAATTTTAAGACAAAACAACGTAGATTAGCTGTTATACAAGTTACCGTATTTTACGATTTCGTTAAGGTAAATTGTTCGTCTAAATCTTATCACAATGTTAATATCAGTTCATTGTCTTTTTGGATTTTGTACTTATTAACGTAACTATGAGAATCAGCATGTAACCACAAACTAGTAAGCTGTCCTTTATAAAGTGCTTAGTAAAGTATAGTAGCAAGCAGATTAACCTAAGTAAGTGATTATGATAAGCGACGACCCAGCCTTATAATACACAGGATCCATCCTACGTAACTCAGGGACTACGAGCATCTTGATGTAACCACTCTTTAGTATGCCATAATTTATAAAGTGATGTAGTAGCAAGTGGTTTAACCTTAGTGTCTATGATAAGTGTTGACATCCACATATTAATATTTGTATCGCACTATTCTACATATCTCAGATACTACGAGCATCATGATGTGTACTACTCAATAGTATGCTGTCTTTTATTAAATCCTGTAGTAGCAAGCGGGTTAACCTAAGTGCAATAAGCGATTATCTATCCTGATATTGACATCGCTCTATCCTACATATCTCAGATACTACGAGCATCATGATGTGTAACTACTCAATAGTATGCTGTTCTTTATGAAGTGCTGTAATAGCAAGCGGGTTAATCTAAATGTTTCTGATAAGCGACGTCCAATTCTGATATTTTCCTAGCACTATCCTACATATCTCAAATACTAAAATCATCATAAAGTGTCCCTACTCACTAGTATGCCGTTTTTATAAAGTGAAGTAAAAGCTAGCAAAGAAGGCTTAACCTAAGTATCAATGATAAGTGTTGACACATCCTAATATTGACATCGCTCTATTCTACATATCTCAGCTACTACGAGCATCATCACTAGTATGCTGTCCTATATAGGGTACAGTAAAAGCAAGCGGGTTAACATAAATGTCTATGATAAGCGAAGAACCATCATCATAATGACATCTCTCCAAGGTAGCCCAGATACTACGAGCTTTATGATGTGTAACTACTCAATAGTATGCTGTTCTTTATGAAGTGCTGTAGAAGCAAGCGGGTTAACCTAAGTGATTCTGATAAGCGACGATCTATCCTCATATTGACATCGCTCTATTCTACATATCTCATATACTACGAGCTTTACGATGTGTAACTACTCAATAGTATGCTGTTCTTTATGAAGTGCTGTAGAAGCAAGCGGGTTAACCTAAGTGATTCTGATAAGCGACGATCTATCCTCATATTGACATCGCTCTATTCTACATATCTCAGCTACTACGAGCATCATCACTAGTATGCTGTCCTATATAGGGTACAGTAAAAGCAAGCGGGTTAACATAAATGTCTATGATAAGCGAAGAACCATCATCATAATGACATCTCTCCAAGGTAGCCCAGATACTACGAGCTTTATGATGTGTAACTACTCAATAGTATGCTGTTCTTTATGAAGTGCTGTAGAAGCAAGCGGGTTAACCTAAGTGATTCTGATAAGCGACGATCTATCCTCATATTGACATCGCTCTATCCTACATATCTCAGATACTACGAGCATCATGGTGTGTAACTACTCACTAGTATGATGTCCTTTATAAAGTGGTGCAGTAGCAAGTGGATTAATCGAAATCGCTCTAGGCACATATATCAGATACTATGAGCATCATGATGTGCACTCATTCGTATGCTGTCCTTTATAGAGTGATATAGTAGCGAGCGGGTTAAACTAAGTGTCTATGATAATCGATGACCCATCCTGATATCATCGCATTATCCTACATATCTCAGATACTACGAGCAACATAATATTCCTATTATGCTGCCCTTTATAAAATGCAGTAGCAGCCCGTGGGTTACGAGTTTACCTGATATTTCTACTTAATTATTCAACCTGTTTAAAACTTCACGACTATAATTAGCAGGATAACGTCAACACATAAAAACAAGAAAGAAGACCGAAACGCTCTGATAGCTTATTTAGATATCAAGCCAAGGAGTCTCTGGTGGGGCATATTGTTGTAGGAGCATTATCAAAGCGCTTTCTAAGATATATGAGTGGTGGCTCCGCCCTCTAACTGTGCAATGAACTTTAAATCCCCTTTACACCTGAACCCGCCCACCAAATACAGTTGTTGTGGAAATAAATGCGATAAAATCTTACTTTATACATGTAAAGCTGAAGTAAGTTTGCTCTGTTGTAAATTATTGTTGGTGTTTATTAGAAGCGCCCTTTTTATTATATGATATGAGAACGTTTTGCTTAAGGCTGTGCTTTAGGCACGTAAGCAGTGAGCATGAGAAAGTCTGACTTAGTAAGATTCGTCGTAAATATTTCCACCTAAGCTAAATGATCCAGTGCAGTGGGTAAGATGCGTTAGCAATTTAAGCGTTGTAATTGTAAGCTGAGTGAGGAAGATGTGCGATGAGAGCTGAATAAATAGACTGGTTGTAGGTGAATTACTTCCAACATTCTATACAACTAAAGTCTAAGAAAATTTGAGAGGGTAAAATAGCGTGTCGTTGTTATCTAAATATCAAAGTTCTACAAACTAGAAAACGTCACTGAAACACGATTAAAAGACAAAAATGACTAACAAGATAATTATTTTGCCAAGAACGTGGGTTATAGAATGGTGCTTATGGAGTTTTCCAGTATTGAGAATCCTGACTGATATGTAATAAAATTCTGTATAGTAAGAAAAGCTACTGATGATTTCGAAAGCAGATATGACCTTTTGACAATGAAGAGAGCTATATTAATATCTTGGAACAACATCTACAGACAAAGCCTCATATGCGTCCCCATCTAAACGTTGCTAAGCATAATGCCTACTACAATGCAGTTTAACTATTTAATAAACTGCCATTAAATATCAAGAGCCTAGCCTAGAGTAGTTTTCATAAAAAGCTGAAACAGTTCTTGTTAAAAAAGTGTTTCTACTCTGTTGACGAATTTGTATTGAACATAGAAACATCGACTTTATAACTGACCATTTTTTTTCTTTTTTTTTATTATTTATTGTATTGTATTCCATAGATAATTCAATGTATTTCTCGCATAATAATTATATAATAATGTACATTTAGTTATATAAAATTCAGACACATTGAAAAATTGTTATTGAATAAAAACAACAAAACTAAACTAACACACTGACCATCTGATCCCAAACTAGGCGGAGTAAGTACTATGGCAACGAGACAACTGATAAACATACCTATATATTTTTAAATACTTACATGTTGTGGATAAATCACACCCAGACACAAAACAGATACTCGTGATCATTACATCAAAGACTTGTCCTGAGTAGGGATCGAACCTTAGCAGTCAAGGTCATCAACGTTTCCACCGACAGGCCAGACAAGATATTAACGAAGAATTACTGTTGATAAAACGTTGCTAAAAACCAACCCTCTCATGCATCTATCCATCTCTAACCATCCTCCGTCAAGCTGCAAACCCCAAAAGGAGGGTTCTTTGGCGATTGATACTTAGTTAGATTGTGCTTTTACCAGCCTCAAGGTCTACCATTGATAGCTTTCTAAGCGAACTGTAAATGTCTTGTTAAAAAAGTACCCATGCCCACATATCAAGCGTTATAGAGATATGAGAGATATTTAAAAAGCTTTGCTCTGTTGACGCCAAAGTTCGTTTGATGGATGATTGGAATAATTTTATTGCCAATTTTTTACGGTGAACATCATACTAACCCTTCGTTTCTCCATAAATTAAAGATCCTCTTTAATTTATATTTTTTATATAAATAAAAGCCTACGCTTTTATATAATAGGCATTCAGTATTGTAAAAATAATATGGTTTTGCTGTTAAAACAGTAAAAAGTTTATTGGCGTTATCATTTAAATTTATTTGTAGTTGTGTAAAGCAGGTAGCGTTTACTTAACCCAATTAGGTAGAGACTAGACAGCGAGCGAATTATTTATAGACTTGTTGGGTTTAAACTATTACTTGCGTTCCTGGGAATGAGCTAATAAAATCAGAGGGTTAAGTTCATTACGCCGGATAAAAACTTGCTGTTTGTTGTTTTTTTTAAGAAATAAATACAGTTTTTTTTTTAAGAAATAAACATAGAACTAACTTCTCTTGTCTTTATAACAATCAAATAGTAATTTTGGTTTATTGGACTTTTGGTAGACTTAAAAATTTTACTTGGGCTCATTCCGTTAAAACTCGATATTTTTTATCCTGGGACATTATTTACACACGGCCATCATCTGATCCCAAACTAAGCAGAGCTTGTACTATGGAAACCAGATCACTGATATACTACTTTTCTTTTGTAAATAAATACTAATATAGATAATTTCGCCCAGACTCCAGACCCAGACAGGACAAACAGACATTTCATTCACACAAATATTTGTCCTTGGTGGGAATCGAACCCACGACCTCCGGCATGAAAAGCAAGTATTTGCCAAACACGCTAACAGGCCCGTCAAAACGTCAAAGAATTCAAACGAAGAACATTGTCATTACAACAAGCCCTTCCGACATTTAGAAATACACATCGCTTAACATTTTCTAGCACTCAGTGACTAATAGAGTCTCTACTCTACTCTGCGTACTGAAAGCTGTATCTTTAGGTTTGCCTGATTGTTTTTGTGTTTCGAGGCTGTTCTAGTCGTAGCGTGGGCTGGACCTATAAATAAAAATGGGATGTTTTGTTAAAAAAAAAATCTCTATTTCAGTCCGTAGTCTGGAGTTTGATGATGTTACACCTCCGAGCTTCAGTTTCGTTAAAATGTCGGTCAAGCAACTGACCTCTTCCCGGTAGTACGGGGAAGAGGTTCATCGGATTATGAGAGTGCCCTGTAATACAGAGTGCACCTGTATTTCCGCGCTCAATTGTGAGCTGTAACATGTCCCGCAAAGATGGTTAGCCTCTCTTAACACGCTTTGAATCAGAGCAAACACGCATCTTTTATTTTGGTGAGTTCCGGTGTAATTTTTTTTTTATTTTTTTTATAGGGACTAGTCCCTCCCTCTTACCCACCACTGCAACTCCTGTAAGCCAGGATCAACAGTGGCACACAATGAAATGACACTGAGCGGTGAGGCTCAGGCATGTCCCGGGGAATGGCTTTAACTGTCTTGGATCCCGCAACGAATTTAATCAGAAAGAAAAAAAGGAGGAGTTAGCAAAGTTCCGGTGTAAGCTGCTCAAAGCAATTTCCCCACTCTTAAATAAAAATTGACACAATTTTAATTTTATGTATTATTTTGTAACTTTTGAAGTAATCGCTAATCGCTCGCCTTCTAAACAAATCCCTTCCAAGAAACATATTAGCATTCCCGTCAGATAGTGTCGCGCAAGAGTGGAAGCCAAACATGGCTGACGCGGCTACGAATCACTTCCTTTACATTCTAATGGCGGAACTCCTGCTTCCGTAAAACAAATCATTCTGTCACTTTTGTTTTAGTACAACACTATTAAATGTTTTTTATGGAAATATGGCGATTAAATTGCGTGAGAACACTGTGTTAACCGTGGGAGAATTAGGGATTTTCTTTAGGAAAAAAATTAAAAAGGGTACCAAATAATTGGCATTGAGCATTTACTAATGAAATTTAGAATAGGTTTTGATATTGTAACATAATTGATTTGACATTATAATAATATCCTGGGACATTATTCACACACCGCCATCTGATCCCATACTAAGCAGAGATTGTACTATGGAAACCTGAGCTATGAGCTTGTATTAATGTTCTATGCATATTGTACTATGTATATTCCTTGTGAAATAAAGTGTACTTCTTCTCTTCATGTTGCCATCGGCGATATTCTGTCCATTAGATATCACCAAATCATCAATTTATAGGTTATAAAACCATACTAGCAGCTCATTGCCTCAAGTCGGTGCAGGGTTTGCGTCGGGTTTGTAAATTTATCGGCATAACGTAATATACCAATTAAACGGGGTCTGATTACGACAAAATCAATGAATCAAGACATGTCGAGGCGTATGGTTATTAATAATAACACCGACCTCTGAAAGAAACGAACTGATAGAAAAATAACATTATAAAAGATGAGACAGAATATTATATTAAATATGTGTGTATAGGCGTCCTGCCAAAAGTCACTGGTTCTGATTGGAACGCCTCTTCAAAAATATTGAATTTATAACCAACCTTATCAAGCTCTTTTGCATACATAAAATCTACGATTTCCAGACTACAAAAGAAGTAACAAATAAAAATGAGAACTAAAATAATTTTCTCTTCAAACCACTTCACAACAAAAGATTAAAACTGTAAACCATCTAGCTATGAAAGTTTTATTTTCGTTTAACTGCGACGTATATTGTAAAGAAGAGGTACAATATAAATAAAAGTCACAGCCCGTTCTTATTAGAAACAAGAAAGAAACTATACTGAATAAAATCTTGACAATCTGTAAGTATAAACAACACTGCAAACACAAATTAAGCACTATCTCAGTCTCCAACAACGATTATGCACAATAATTTATTTTTAAATACAAAAGCTTACAGGGAAGTTTCAAGAGAGTGCATTAACATTTCTTGGGCAAGAGTTGCAAAACAGATGTTAAAGCCACAAGTCAAATAGATGGGAGAAACAAGGCGATGGTCCGGAACAGTGAAACTTGTAGGTATTACAAGATTTAATATTACGAAATAAGGGGATGTAGCTTTTCTAGGAGCTTGTTAGAATTGTAGCGCAAGGATTTGATTTTATACAAATTAGTTACGGGGATTTAAGTTTTGCTTTGGTACACGTTTTAGAATATTGTTTAGTTTGGGTTGGGAATTCTATGTAATCTTACGTCTATTTTAATTTGTGTTGAGATATATTATATACTTCAACTCCAATTAAAATATGAAGTACTATTCCTCATCATGGTATCTAATGTCAACTGAGCCTAGCCAAACGCGACCACAACCAAACAAATGTCATTCATATAACCGATGGTTGACCGTGCCGCGAAGAGTAAAGTCTCGTGCGGGTTAAATTCCGCAATTTCGAGTCAACAGCGAACTCTTTTGTATTTATCTTCTCGATTACTAGCTTTATGCCTGCGGCTTCATTGGCGTTATCTCTCAAGAATAGTACGGGTTTTTGGGATGAAACGTGTCTTAGCCTTTGTTTTAAGCACACACGTTATAGCATTATTTCATGATAATCGGTTGAGTAGTTTAGGTGTCAAATGCAGGTACTCTAACCACTTACTGTGGTAAAGGGGGCTGTAATCTTAATTTTTAACAGTTAGCTGCTTTTTAGTCTAGTTAGCTGTAACATTGACTCAAACTTAAGAAGAAGTTTAGGTGTAAACTTAAGGATCTTGGTAGGATATTTTTTGGCATGAAATCTTCGCCCCCAAGGGATGAGATAGGGTGCTGATATGGTAGTATTCGTTGCCGTCTCGACATACTCGTACCATACGAATAGACTTTCATTATCATCAATATAAATTTTAAATATATGTATGGTATTCACTAGATATTATAAAGAAAATTCATTTACTTTACATTTACGGGCCAGTTGGAGAAATGCTTGCTTTTCACGCCGGAGGTCGTGGGTTCGATTCCCACCAAGGACAGATATTTGTGAGCATGAACATGTCTGTTTGTCCTGAGTCTGGGTGTAATTATCTATATAAATATGTATATACAAAATTAAGTTTAAGCTCTGCTTAGTTTGGGATCAGATAGCCGTATGTAAATAACGTCCCAGGATATTATTATTATTATACTTTTATTGTGTGTTTTGTGAGAACTAGTATTGAACCGTACTGAACGGATTTGGATGCGGTTTTCACTAATGGATAACTCTGTTAGCGGACAAAAAAAAAACGGCAATCCTACCAAAACTTGCATGAAACACCTACTATTAAATAGGCTGTTTTTTATATACGAAATAAATATGTGAACCCGAAGTCAACAACTTCGAACTTTCTATAGTATTTATATCGACGTGGATTAGGTAGCGCTCATAAAAACCAACGGAGTGAATATTTAAGGTTAATAATGTTCATGAAGATAGAATAGAAAGATATGATATCTTTTTGTCCATAAGCTTCGCCTTGACAAAAAAAGGTTGCTTTAGTTTCAAAATGGAAATAGTAGAAATAGGATAGAATAGTGAAATATCTCTAAATAAAGTGTAGGTACATAATAAAAAACGATTAACTCTTCCTGTGTGCCAGGTTACTTAGACCTAGCGGGCACTAAATCGGAACATTTGTTCCAAGTAACTTTCAATAATTGCAAAATGTTGGTAGGTACCCTTGTAAATTATATATCTATATTATTATTTATTTATATTGTTGTATATATTTATTTTATATATTCATATATAATATTTATATGGATGTACTCTCCGTTACGTGAAGTTTCTTTTTATTCTTTCTTTTTTCATTTAGTAATATGTTTTGTATGTCTTCTTAACTTGCTTTGTGCTTTATCCAAATTTTATAGTGCACCTACTATAGTTTTGTCTGCATCACCCAAAGGTCGACTGGCAGAAAATGCCTACGGCATTAAGTCCGCCTCTGTACTTATATGTGCATGAGGTTTTAAAATAAATAAATAAAATAAAATAAATAAAAAATAGGAAGTCCAGCTTTGTGTTAAATACGCCTGACCCTTACCCCACCCCAATGAGCTCTGGCGACCTTACACCTCTTGACGGTACAGGTTTGGTTGTACGGGATAATATTTTAGGTCTATTCTCTTTGGCTACTGTAGTAGAAAATTATTATTCAGTTCAGTTAACATTAATGAATAATTCATATAATTTTGGATATTTTACAAATGAGTCAAGTAAATTAATTCACCTCCATTAAAATAATTCTAATCTAAAATTATATGTAGGTATTGATCGTTATCAATGTCGGCGTGGTTGGCAAATGGCAGGACAGATATTTGTGTGCATGAGCATGTCTGTTTATCCTGAGTCTGAGCGTAATTATAAGTATGCATTTACAATAGAATTACAATCGCAGAATCCAACTCGGCTGGGCAGCGTTCGGGAAGCTACGTAATATGTTCTCGTCCCAAATACCGCAGTGTCTCAAGTCGAAAGTCTTCGACCAGTGTTTGTTGCCATTGATGACTTACGGAACGGAGACGTGGTCGCTCACTATGTGCCTTATCAGGCGGCTCAAGGTCACCCAAAGAGCAATGGAAAGAGCTATGCTTGGAGTTTCCCTGCGAGATCAAATCAGAAATGCTGAGGTCCGCAGGCGAACCAAAGTAACCGACATAGCCGTAAGAATTGGCAAGCTGAAGTGGCAGTGGGCAGAGCACATAGCTCGTAGAGCCGACGGCCGCTGGGGCAGAAAGGTTCTCGAGTGGCCACCACGAACCGGAAGATGCAGCATGGGCAGGCCCCCTACAAGATGGACCGATGATCTTGTGCGGGTCGCTGGAAATCGCTGGATCCGGATAGCGCAAGACCGGCAATTGTGGAGATCTTTGGGGGAGGCTGATATGATGATTTACAATAGAAAACTAGTTATGTAGTATATCATATAATCTGGTTACCATAGTACAAGCTCTGCTAAGTTTGGGATCAGATGATCGTGTGTGAATAATGTTCCAGGATATTATTTATTTATAGTTATTTAAGTTGCTGACCGTACCATAAGTAAGAGGATTTAAAGCCCTTTGTAAATTATAACCGTGTGCATATATTGTTGTAGGTCGCCAGTATTTTGAGCTTATGATAGAGCCTATAAGCAGGGTTGATACCTATGTAATATTAGGTCTTTACCTATGAAATTGCCGTTCTGCAGTACTGGCCATTTCAAATCAAAATAATTTTTGTTTGGCTAAGAATTCTAATTTCAAATTAATTTTATTTTAAAAACATGGATTCTTTTTTCCAAAAGTAGTCATTTCTTTATTGATTAGTGTTACATTTTCATCGCATTTCAATCTTTTTCGTCATCATGGATACGTTAAAAATTCGAGTAATTATGGAATATGAGTACCGTCGTGGCAGCAACGCGGCACAAGCGGCACGCAACATCAACGACGTTTACGGAGCTAACACTACAAACCAACGCATCACCTGTTATTGGTTTGCTCGCTTCCGTTCTGGAAATTTCGACCTGAAAAATGAACCTCGCGGTCGTCCGAAGACTTTGGTCGACAATGACGAATTAAAGGCGGTTGTGGAAGCTGATGATACACAATCTACGGCTGAATTAGCAGCCGCTTTCGACGTTAGCGTCAAAACAATATTGGTCCATTTGCGTCAAATTGGCAAGGTAAAAAAGCTTGACAAATGGGTGCCCCACGAACTCAATGATCGCCAGCGCGAAGTACGCGTCGAGACGTGCCTTGCACTGCTCAACAGACACACAAATGAAGGAATTTTGAACCGCATTGTTACCTGCGATGAAAAATGGATTCTGTTTGATAACCGCAAGCGCTCAGCAAGTTGGTTGGATCCTGGTTCAGCACCTAAACAATGCCCTAAACGAAAACTTACCCCTAGAAAAGTGATGGTCACTGTTTGGTGGTCTAGCGCCGGTGTGATTCATCACAGCTTCTTACCAAACGGGGTGAGCATTACTGCAGATGTGTACTGTGAAGAACTGAGCACAATGATGGAGAAGCTGGCGCATCTCCAACCAGCATTGGTCAATCGCTCGTCTCCGCTGCTCCTGCACGACAACGCGCGACCTCATACTGCACAGCAGACGGTCTCCAAGTTGCAAGAACTGGGGTTGGAAGCTCTCCGTCATCCGCCCTACTCACCAGACCTTGCGCCTACAGACTACTACTTTTTCCAGAATTTGGATAACTTCTTGGCGGGAAAAAAATTCAATACCCGAGAGGCAGTACAAAATGCCTTTGAAGAATTTGTTGCCTCCCGTCCAGCTGATTTCTTTAAGAAGGGCATCAATAAACTGCCACTGCGATGGCAAAGATGCATTGATTGCATGGGTGATTACTTCGATTAATACAAATAAAAAAATTCATGAAAAAAATTCGTTTAAATTTTTTCATACAAAGCGGCAATTTCATAGGTAAAGACCTATTATAATAATTACGAAACTACCTAATAAAACAGGGTACAGGTTTGGTTGTACGGGGATAATGTTTTAGGTGTATTGACGTTGGCTAGTGCAGTAGAAAATCATTATTCAGTTCAGTTAACAGTAATGAATAATTAATATGAATTAGGATATTTTACAAACGAGTGAAGTTAATAATCTCCATTTAAATAATTCAGCCATCTATAACTAGATATAATTTTAAATTAATTTCAGAATGTTGAAGGCACTGTCATTGATTTGTCATTTTCCCATAGGTTATATTTTTTTGCGCCTGGGTGTAATTTGTATCAATAAAATGCATGTTTCCAAGTCACCCGCGATTCAGAGATTTAAGACTATAATACTATTTAAATATATAAAAATATATATTTATTCAAAATTACGTCTTATACAAAAGTAAAAAAAACAAATTGTTCAAAAATTGGTTTTGTGTTTATTTCATGGGTCGATAACGTTCCTTAATTTTCCTTTACGGTTCATGTTACACCTTATATGGCCCCTATTAAAGTATTTATTGAATAACGTAAATGATAATGTTACAATATATACTAAAATATTTAGTAAGTATGTAATTTGTTGGTATATCTACATTTACGACACAATTTGCATACATACAATTAGGTTAAATAATACACATTGCACAATAATATTATTCAACCTAATTTAAATTTTTTAAAACTAATTTATTAATACTTTGTTTGAAGACAAAAAGCGAGTAGAACCATAGTTACCAAGTAAAATTATATCAAATTTCCTTACTATTCAAGACGGTCTGAAGCACTTAATTTCAGGTAAACGTTAACAAAGATGGAAATAATAACAATAAGAAGGAATTAAGAGACCTTAATAACGGAGAGACCTTGTTTCTCTTAATGACGTGGTTATTTGGTGATAGCTTTATGTTTATTGTTTGGGACAAATCCCTTAAATGTATGTTAAGATTTCTATTATCAAAGTTGTTAGTTAATGAGGAAGTTACTCAATCTGTTCATAAGATACAAATTGAACGAAACGAGACCACATATCCCATTTATTTAATGGCAAAATGTAAATTACATTTCGTTTGATATTTTGTACGATAAATTCTCTATATTTATCGTAAAAGACAACTAAATATGAATAGATAACTGATTTTGGAGATCCGCACTCATAAGAAAAAAAACCTTTACAGGTTCACTTCGTTGTCTGTCCGTCCCTCTGACCGTTTTCAGAACCGTGGAGGTGTTCAATGATTGAATATCACATAGCATTCCTTAAAACTGTTAAAGACACAAACATCTAAGTTAACATAATCAAAAGGAACGGACCTTTATGCCGCATATTTGCATACTCATAATTAAGA
This sequence comes from Pseudoips prasinana, assembly GCA_951640165.1. NCBI lineage: Eukaryota > Metazoa > Arthropoda > Insecta > Lepidoptera > Nolidae > Pseudoips > Pseudoips prasinana. The sequence continues at coordinate 21,793,617 of OX621245.1, forward strand.
CAGAACGTTCTCGTGGTCCTAGAATTGTGTAATTTGACAAGTATCAATTGCCTTAAAGTACTAACTTATACTAAAATAATATTAAAAAGTGTATGATTTGTGTTTTTTTTTTGTTGCGAAATAATTCAAAAACTACTGAACTGAAAAGATAAATTGTTTGACTAATGGATTCCTCTATTATCACCGAGTAACATAGGCTATATTGTTAATCAAATTAATTTAGGGAACCTTGCCAAAATTACAGTAATGGAACCCAAGGTGCAATAAAATAACATAAGAATAAGAATAATTTATTTCCCACAAAAAAATGCACAATTTACAATAGTGCCTTTAAATAGTAACAAAAAATAGAATTGAACTCTGGTACCCATGATAACACTCTTTACACCGCATGCGCTGTGAAAATTATTGATGATAAAACAAAATACTGTAGGGCAATATTAAAGAATCTTTTTGAAATAAAAAAATATTTGCAAGACCACATGTGGGTAACTATATGAAAACGCGAGGTTATTATAGTTGGAGGAACAACATTTAGCGTTCGTAGCGTCTGGTTGAAATAATTTCTAGTAATTCATTTCATTGGACTCGATTTAAATGCAATTTTTGATAGAGACAGTTTTACTCATCACTTGTCATAAAATATTTGATATTAATAAATGAAAACCCGTGTGAACTCTAAGCTGGTCGCTAGTAAAATTTTATCCCAAAACAGGAAAGGAGATCGGCAACCGGCCCATACAAACATGGCCTGCAATGGACATAAATAAAACAATATGCATTTTGAAGGGGTACTAATATTCTATCGCTCTGTATATTTACTTTTTATGTAAAACATGGGAATTATGTATATCGGCGCAACAACATTACTTAACCAAAAACAAATGCGTCATAGGAGTAGTTTTAAGTCTTTGTTTAAATTACTCTTAAATAGTTAGTTAAACTTAATGAATTTAGTGTTAAAAATCAAGTTACGATTTATAAACCATCTTAACATTTGTACAATTGATGATTTCAATAGTTTAATTTACATTCGTTCATCGAACAAAGAAAATACGTAACATGTTTGTCGCCGCACATTTCGTATAAATACGGCCGACGTGTCGAGTACAAATCACTTTCGCTCGAGCCGTCGGACCGTACGGATCACCTTGTATCGAAGATTGTTATGGAATAAAACTTCACGAAACATATTTCGGGTTTTACTATCGCCATGAGTAAACAACCTTCAGTGGATAACCAACGTGCAGATAATAGTGACGTCAGTCTTGCTGACGTCATCATGACTAACGACAACGATACCCCCGTTTCTCCGTTATCAGAAGTGGGATTCACCCAGAAGATGACCAGCGTGAAAACACCCTTGATGACGAAGATTGGTGCTTACTTGGGGAGCAGCTAAATCGTAATTTTATGGAGCTGATAGAGGCAATGAGTCCTTTGTAGGACTGCTTTCATGATGTCTTTGAGTCAGGCGGGTTTCGGCGTGGCTGTCACACGTTTTTGACTTTTTGACTTTGTCGGGGTGTCTACGTACAGCATTTCGACCATTACTTTCTATTCTATCCCTAGTGCCCTGAATGCAGTTTGCACATACTTCAGTACGTTTGTTAGGAGTAGCTCATTGTAGTCTCCTGGTGCTGGATATGCCACTCGCAGGTTGGCTATTCTGTGTCATACCATAGTGGTGGTACTGCTACTATTAGTCGTAGTTGGTTCCATCCACCTGTACTTTCATTGGGTTTTGAACCAGCTTTTCTCTACTCCTTTTATGAGTTTGGAGTGTTCCTTGATTTTGGTTCACCTTTGGTTGTGATTAACTGAGGATTTATCTTTGGGGACTGCTCAAGGGCTATCACAAATTAGTTGATTGACTGATTTGTTTTTCGCATTTAGCCTCCTGATTGGGCCATTGTGCGTGGGCTTGTTTGGCTCCTCTAACCATTTTGGTTCTGTCCGCAGGTTTAAGACGCCTCGAAGATCAGGTTTGAGTACTTCCTGTAGTGTCTACGGGTCATTTAGGAACTTTGCCCGTTGGCAGGAAGAGCTACTGCATTGTGGCGGTATGTTTGCTGGTGATTCTTCAAATTCAGTGCACCCACCCTCTGCAGGGGGCTGTCTGTCGCTACTCTGAAGGAGTGTTTGTTTAGTCTGCAGTGTCATTATGTCACACATCACGCCCATTGTGGCACATTGGAGCTTCTTCTTTGTCATCCATGAGGTGCATGTGACTTTCCCGGTATAATGTTTCCGCAGCCTAGCTTTGCTGAGCCTTAAGGCTTTGGCCGCAGCTTCTCGTTAAACTCCAGATGCAACGGTCTGAGGTATGGTAAGGCCTCCAGAACAGCGTTGGAAGTCGTTCTCATGCTGCTTGCAGTTGCTAGGCATGCTAATCGTTTTTAATTTTAAAGAATTTGGAGTTTAGAGATTGCAGTGCTCGTTTGAGTTCTGGGCCACCATACTACTGCACCATAGGTTATCATAGGATGTTTTATCATTATGTAGCCATAGGGTCATACATGGTTTTAAGCACCACTTCTACCCTATGAACCTTCTACGTTGCCAGAAGGTTGTTTGGGCTTTGTTAATCTTCACCTCCGTGTATTTCTTCCAGTTAAGTCTTGAATCAAGCGTTATTTAGTACCGTAGAATGACGTGGACCAGCTTTAGAACGCTGTTTGCTGCCAGCTGCAGCACTGCGAGCCACGAAAAAACTGTCCTAGCCATAGCAGCAAGGAAGGCAGTACCAGCAACATGCCTGGTTCATTGCTGGATAGGCACGTTAACGTCTGTGTCGTTGACACACCAGAGGGCTGTACAATTTTTTAACTTTTAGCAAGTGAGTTAGTCAGCATAGGCCGAGTGCAGATACTACAATATTGCCGGAAGAATGATTATTTTTAGGAACATCACACAAAGCGTGTGAAGAATGTAGTAAGATTAAACAATCGAGCACCCAAGCTGCTACATCAACTCATCATCTCATTAACAGAAACCAACCAACACCCAGAAGCAGGAATCTGTGCTGCGCCATGCTCTACAACCTGGTGATCAGTTAACCGTATCGGCGGGAAACGAATAGTCTTCTCACCGGAATTCTGTTGCAGAACCAACCAAGCCAATTGCATCAACCTCACGAGACCTCATAAACCATCACAGTAAAGGGCAAGTAACTTAATTCAATAACTCTAAATAACTCTACGAGAACTACTAATAAACCTACGATCACAGCACCTTCCTAATAATATTTCCTTGTATTGTGGCTCTGTATTCCACTGTGTTATCAGCCACTCAAAGCACAATATAACACAACTCCTTGTCCCTTAATCTACGAGAACTCTACGAGAAATCTACGAGAACTCTACAAAAACTATACCCACCCTCACCTTCCTAACCTTATTTCCTTGTATTGCGCTACTGTATGCCACTGTGTTAACAAGCTCCAGAGTACAATACAACTCCTTGACCCTTAATCTACGAGAAATCTACGAGAACTCTACGAGAAATCTACGAGAACTCTACGAGAAATCTACGAGAATCTACGAGAACTCTACAAAAACTAAACCTATCCTCACCCTCCTAACCTTATTTCCTTGTATTACAAAACTATACACCACTGTGTTAACAAGCTGCAGAGCACAATATAAGACCACTCCTTTTTCCTTAATCTACGAGAAATCTACGAGAACTTAATTTTTCTTTACCTACAAAAATAACAAACCAAAAATAATGATAATAAGCCAACACATGTGTAATGTGACTTGGTTATTGCAATATCTCTATAAATATTAATGAGCAACTTAGTTGCTTACAGGTACCAAACTCAAAAGCAAAACTTTATTGTTTCAGATTTAAAAGGACAATGAGAACTCTACGAGACCCTCCGAGAACTCTACGAGACCCTCCGAGAACTCTACGAGACCCTCCGAGAACTCTACGAGATCCTCCGAGAACTCTACGAGAACCTTCGAGAACTCTACGAGACCCTCCGAGAACCTACTCATTGATATTACCAAAAGACAGCAACACAAGTTGCTTACAGACTCACTACTCAGAGAAAATTTGTTTCGTTCTTTTCAGGTCTACGAGAATCCATAACAATCTACGAGTATCCATAAGAATCTACGAGAACCAACGAGGCTGGTGCAGAGCGCGCACCGCCTTTCAGAATGGCCGTATCGGCGCAACAACATTACTTAACCAAAAAGAAATGCGTCATAGGAGTAGTTTTAAGTCTTTGTTTAAATTACTCTTAAATAGTTAGTTAAACTTAATGAATTTAGTGTTAAAAATCAAGTTACGATTTATAAACCATCTTAACATTTGTACAATTGATGATTTCAATAGTTTAATTTACATTCGTTCATCGAACAAAGAAAATACGTAACATGTTTGTCGCCGCACATTTCGTATAAATACGGCCGACGTGTCGAGTACAAATCAATCAGGGACTGCTGTGTGCCACACCAAGGAAGGAGTAAACACCAACCAAGGAAGTAACCAGTATCCAGCTCTCCGCTCGGACGTACGCGCCATCCGGCGCCCTGAACCCGGGGACATCCCAGAACGTCGCGGAGGTGTGCACGCCCACTAGAAACAGCCCTTTTCAGGGCTAAACACAACAACATGCCCATGGTTGGCGGCGGGGCGGGACCCTCACGGGACCCACCCAGCAACCAACCCCCAAAAGGCCCTTCTCAGGGCCACCCAGCCACCGGAAACCAACACCAACAAGAACGGGTATCTCGGCTCACGGCGGAAGTCAGTACCCACGCGTCCGGACGCGAATCGCGAGTTTTTGTGCGCTCCCCGCCGGGTCGAGCGCCTACCGCGTCGCGCACTATATCGCCGCAGGCTCCCAAAACCTGGTCGAGCCACCCCTCGAGAACCACCGCGCATGGCATTCGTCTGTCTGCGCCCGCGATCCCACCAACTCCACGCGCTACCGCGCCGCGTGTAATGGTACCCCCGCGTACCACCGCGTCGACCGCCACCCGCGCCTTCGCACCGACCCATGGTGACACCACCACCCACCACGCCGGACCTCTCCCTCAACGCGTGGGAAGAAGAAAAACCGCAATAGACCTAGCAAGAGGTCTTTCGATGCCAGACCTATGCTTAGGCGATGAACTCCCCAATGAGGGGTTGTTCTCGCCCACGCCCGCCAGTTCCCGCGCCGCTACACCGTCGCACAGTGTGTACTCCGGAGTAGACTCGAACTCAGTCGAGTCACTACCGAAGGCACAACTACGCACACCATCTCCCAGGATGGACATGGGACCACCAGCGTCCACGTCCCGAAGGGAACGCAGCCCAGAAGAGGAGGCGGAAGAGGCGAAGAGGCAGCGCGTACTCGCGCTTACCCAGCCCTCCCCCCCTCCCATTACCCCATCGACTCCAACCTCGTTCGCAGCGATGGCAGCGAGACCGAGAAACCAAGGAAACAACGATCCGGCAACCACCAGTGGTACGACCCAGAATGGGTCATCTTTACCAACTAGGGGGGTGCCAGCAAACACAAAGTACCCGCCACTGGTGGTTGAAAAACTACCTAACTGGGCACACCACTTCCGGGTCCTCAAAGAAAAACTCGGACACATTCCACACGCCCGCCCCTACCAAGAGGGGATAAGATTTATGCCCAAGGAAGATGTCGAATACCGGATCGTTCAACACTACCTTACAGAACTTCAAAAGACAGAGAATATTTCTTGGTTCTCGTACTCGCTGCCCGCCGAACGAAGCGTTAAGGTGGCCATCCGGGGACTACCGGTGAATACCGAACCGGAAGACATCGCCATGGATCTCCGCGAACGGGGATACGTGCCGGAGTACGTCCGTCACATAAAAGCCCGGCAGGGAAGACTGGGGTGCATCTTCCTGGCGATTCTGGAACGCACAAAGGACATCACCCCAGGCATATACGAAATAGAGGACCTGTTATGTATGCCTGGGGTAAAAATCGAAGCCTGGAGAGGCAAGCGGGGGCCCGCACAGTGCCACCGCTGCCAAAAATTGAGACACTCATCCCACCAGTGTCACCGGACCATCGCCTGCGTACGATGCGGCGGTGAGCACGTTGCCAAAGAGTGCCCACGCCCCCGCGAAGAACCAGCCACCTGCGCCAACTGCGGGGACGACCACCCAGCAAATAGCGTGAGATGCCGGGTCTACAAGTCGGAGACCCGAAATAAAAAAGCCGGCACGGTCGCCCTGAGCAGAGCGACTGCAGCCGCCATAGAACGAGAACGCCAGCAACCCCTACAACCGACTCCGGTTGGCGAGGCCACAAGCGGCTCACTTATGGCTGCCGCAAACCCCCCCACCGCTCGCGGAGGACACACAAGCGCCGGAACAAAGCGGCGGAGGAAGAGAGGCAAAGCCCCAGCATCAGCTGTGGCAGCGACCACCACCTCAGCCACTATCCAGACCGCGGAGCCCCAAACTGAACGCCCGCACCTCACTCACTCCAGGAAAGCGCCCACTACAACAACAACGACCCCAGGTCCTAGCCGTGGGGGCCCCGGAGGGCCCCAACTGAATACGCAGTTACAGACAGGCGTGGAGGGACTTTTAACGATCCTAGCCTCCCCAAACATCACCAGCTACCTGGCTCTGGCAATGAGACTAGTACAAGAAATCCTGGGAGCCCTCCAACGGGGTTCGAACCCGCTACCCATAATAATGGGCGGAGTGAGTGAATTTATGCAAATTTTTAATGGATCCTAAAGCACTCCGAATCATCCATTGGAACGCCCGCGGTCTAAGAAAGAAGATCGCCCTCCTCCGACCGCTTCTGCAGGAACAAGATATAGACGTGGCGCTGATAAGCGAGACGCTCCTGGGACCTGCAGACAAAATAAAATTCCCGGGATATCTCGCTTACAGGCAGGACGAGCAGTCGAGCGACGGACACATCATGCGTGGTCTGGTGGTGCTTGTTAAGCGCCGAGTCGTCCACCAACCCCTGACGTCCCCGTGCCTCCAAACTCTCTACACGCTGGGTGTAGAACTACACGCCGCCGGTGAGCAATTACGTATCTTTGCCGCGTACAAAGCTCCCGGCGACCCTCTCCACGAGTCAGACCTCACCGCCGTGTTGGATTCCTCCCAACCGACCATCTTAGGCGGTGACTTGAACGCCAAACACCCAGCGTGGAACTCCACATGCAGCAATCCGTCAGGGAGACGGCTCCTGAGCATCGCAGAGTCCCGCGGTTACAAGGTGTCCGGCCCAGAAACACCTACCCGCTACCCAGAAAGCAGTACGCACCCGCCGGAGGTATTAGACATCCTTGTACACCGCGGACTACGCTGCCAGATCACGCAACAGGTGATAGATGACGAGCTGCTATCGGACCACCAGCCGGTACTCGTTATCATCCCTTTGGACGCCGCTCGTCAAGCCCCCCAGCGCCACGCAGAGCCACAAACTGGAAGATTTTTACGAGGGAACTGGAGAAACACCCCCCACCTCGGTCTTTACACGACGAAGAAGACATAGAATCCCTGGCTATGGAGCTCACCTCGAGCATGAGGGCAGCCCTCGAGATCGCCACCAGTACGGCACCACCCACAGCGAGAAGGCCACCTCTACCCGCCTCACTAAGACAACTCCTTTTGAAGAAAAGGGAGGCGCGTAAGAGGTGGCAAATGACAAGATGCCCTAATCTCAGGGTAAGCCTCAACCGCCTCGCCGAGAAGGTAAAGACCGAGATGGGCCGCTTCAACGACTTCCGATGGGAGGAGTTTATTCAAAACACCGCAGCCGAGAACGACTGGCCGGCAATACACAGATTGTGCCGCCGGCTAGCAAACGCTCCTCCTCCCATCAGGCCGCTACTACACGCGGACGGGACGCCGAGATACCGCGCGGAGGACCGCGCGGAGATCTTCGCCGAACACCTCGAACGCCAATTCCGACCGAATCCGACCACCGACGCAGAACACACCGCGGCAGTGGAGAAACACCTTGGAGAGTACTTCAACACGCCGATAGCCCCCTCTGAGGACCCCATCTTTTTCTCCCCGGCAGCAGTCCGACGCGCTATCTGGAGGATGAAGCCGAAGAAAGCCCCCGGCGCAGACGGAATCACTAATCACGCCCTGAGGCACATCCCGATGCGGACCATCGCCTCATTAACTCGGCTCTACAATGGCATCCTCCGGACAGGCAGATTCCCGGACTGCTGGAAGACGGGCCACGTCATTCTGCTTCCCAAACCGGGGAAGAACATTTTAAAACCGGAAAGCTATCGGCCGATCACCCTCCTCTCAACGACCTCCAAGGTGTTTGAAGTACTCCTGCTGCGTCACCTGAACCCGCACCTAACTCCCAGACCGGAGCAACACGGATTTCGGTCGGAACACTCCACTACTCTCCAGCTGTCGAGGGTACTGCACGATATGGCTGTCGCCAGAAATAAGAAGGAGTACGTCGCTGCAGTATTCCTCGACATGGAGAAGGCGTTCGACCGTGTTTGGCACGAGGGCTTGATTTACAAGCTCTCTACCTCCTCGGCGCCCCGTAGGATAGTCAAGACAATCTCCAGTTTCCTCACCAACCGGAAGTTCCGAGTGGTGGTGGATGGCTGTGTCTCAGCGGTCCGGACGATGACCGCCGGGGTTCCCCAAGGGAGCTGCCTCTCCCCGGTGTGTTACTCACGCTTCACCGATGATATCCCCGTCCCCCCGGATGCCAGGCTCGCGCTGTACGCAGACGACGCGGCGTATATGGCAACATCTATGTCGGCCTCTGAGCAACACCTTCGCCGCTGTAAAACTACAGCGCAGCCTCGATGCCTTACCAGAATGGCTGGAAAAATGGAAGCTATCGGTGAACGTGAGGAAGACACAGGCCATCATCGTGGGCCGTGGATCCCACTACCCGCCACCACTCCAATTAAACGGACAGAACGTAGAGTGGTCACCAAGAGTGAAGTACCTGGGGGTGACCATTGACAACTACCTGAGCATGGCCCCCCACGTAACAAAGGTAGTCCAAAAGGGACGCGCCACGAGGGCGCTGCTCCACCCCATCCTCAGCTCCTCTCTCCCTCTCAGGGCCAGGCTGTGCGTATATAAACTATATGTACGTACGCGCCTGACCTACGCTGCCCCTGCCTGGTTTGCTCTCACGAGCGAGTCGAGCAGGCATAAATTACAGGTCCAGCAGAATCTAGCGCTCCGGACCATCGCTGCCGCTCCTCGCTACGTGAGAAACACCACTATCGAGAGGGACCTGAGAATGGAGAGGATCGACGCCTTCGTGCGACGCCTGGCGGAACAGATGTTCCGCCGCGCCGACTCCTCCTCTTGGGACCACCTGCGCAACATCGCGCCCTACCACGCTCGTCCTCCAGACCGCCGCCGGCTCCCTAGGGACCTGGCCACTGCAAACGCCGATGCCGACAGCCAAACTACCCATGGCCGACCGGGACAACCTCCGGGGGCCACCTCACGTTGAGTCGATGTCGGTTGCAGATCGGCTCCTGCTGGGCCTCACCAAATGGTGTCTCACCCGGTAGGGCCTTGATCTCCCGACACCGTGAAGAAAGAGGTGGTCAACACAAACCCCCCCCACCGCGACCCCGGCCCAGGCCGACCCATGCTACACTCGGCGCAAGCCACGACCCGTCCCTAGGACAATTAGCCACAGCTCAACTTGTTTGAGCGCACCCAACTACCTACCGGTACTTCTGCGGGTAGCGACTGCAACTTCGGGCAGGGAGCCATCGCTCCGAACCCGAATGCCTCCGCCCCCGTGAGGGGATGAGAGATGACCAGTGAGTACAAATCACTTTCGCTCGAGCCGTCGGACCGTACGGATCACCTTGTATCGAAGATTGTTATGGAATAAAACTTCACGAAACATATTTCGGGTTTTACTATCGCCATGAGTAAACAACCTTCAGTGGATAACCAACGTGCAGATAATAGTGACGTCAGTCTTGCTGACGTCATCATGACTAACGACAACGATACCCCCGTTTCTCCGTTATGTAATATAAGGCGTATAAGGTCAACAAGATTTCAATATTTTATTAGATCATGGAACGAATTTTTGTAATGATTATACTATTTTCTATATATAAATAAGTAAAACAGGTTCAGATATGTTTATCACAACCGTGGTAAGTTCACACCTATTCAAAAAAATAACCGCGGCCATAGTTGCATAGGACAAAATATGTGGTCCGAGGTGCGAATAGCAGAGGTATATTATGATGCGTAGATCCAAAGTCCAAGAAAGCCAGGAAGTCGAAAACAGAATCCAGAAACAAAGCCAAAGGTCGTCGGTCGTCGTAATTACCCAAGCCACTAGAAAACATTCACGATGCAAGTCAAGCAAGCCTAAACACGAATGTAAATAAAAATACAATCAGTTCAATATGACAGGTAAAAAAGTGTTGCCATTACTATGAAGAATCGATTCCTTTATTGATTTATAAATTAACATACCATACATACTATTGATTTATATTATGACTACTGAGGATAATATTATGTACGCAAATAATACATATTTCAATACAGTGGAATTATAGCGCCTCTGACAATGACAGTATAATAATAACTGCATGACTGGAAAAAAATATATTTCCCTAACGGCTCAAAAGACCGAAGCAGCCAGACCCTATAAGACAGTTTAAGAAGCATGAATGCCGGAATAAAATGATTTACTTTTAAGAATTGAAATCATTTTCCCATGTTGTACAAGGGAATAAAAGGCATGGAGGGATTTTAAATGTTACAATATCTTCTTTAAATAGTAATAAACTTTTGTCCATCACAGGCCGGGATTTGCCGAAGTCCTTTGCCAGGCTTGAAATATCGCAATTTGTGTAAAAAAATCGTTGACTGCCTCGTTAGTCTAGCGGTAGCGTGTTCAACCGCAGATAATGAGGTCCTGGGTTCAAATCCCGGGTCGGGCCAAAAAGTGATTTTGGGATTTTTCCGTAAAAAGAAATTTCTCAGTATCAGCACGAAGTCTGGAAGTTGGCGGTATTACACCCCCGTGCCTCGGAGAGCACGTAAAGCCGTCGGTCCTGTACCTGAACTCTTTCCGGTCGTGTCGCTAGGCGTCCCATCGGTTCATGAGAGTGATGGAATAGAAAGTGCCCCTGTGTTTGCGCACACACTTGTGCACTATAATATGTCCTGCGCAATGGGCTAGTCTCCATTAGGACTGGCCGCCGTGGCCGAAATTCGGTCGGGAGGACATCACAAAAATCGTTAACGTTTTCTAGATGAAATTCCCGAGGTAGACGGGCAATTTACATTCCTACAATGTTTTGAGGAACCCTCGGTCCGCGATTCCAACTCGCACTTGGCCGGTTTTTTTATTTTACGTCACATTTATATCGTGTAAGATTGTTTTTTGATTAGGAATCTATTATTTTAAGTATTATTAATGTTTAAGTTAATATCCACAGATAAATTATTAGTGGTATTGGCATATTGATCGGTTCCAAGTTATTAGCTATTACTGAATTACGAAATTGAAAGCAACTAACTAATAGAAAAAATATTAATATTCTTTTTGCATATTCTAGTAGTAACCAAATAAAAACGAAAGAATAAATAAATTGCTCAACGGTACTGCTTTTGTTATAAATAGTATTAAGGTAATTGAATGATACTCACTTAGAAACTCCATCAGCCCTTTTAATTTTAAAAGACAACTTTGTGAGTGAGATATACAGGAAATGTACAAAGTTTTAAATGGGACACTTATTACAATAAACTGAGTACATAACACATTTGTAGCTACATCGAATTGAACGAACTTTATAAAGTAAGTACTTATAAATCAACTAGCTGTGCCCCGCGGTTTTACACGCGTTAAACTTTATAAAGTATCACAGCTCCTCCCCCGTATGTGATAGCGTGATAATATGTAGCCTATATGTTGACCCGACCTCTTAGTAATATTCATGCAAAATTTGAAGAAAACCCATGCAGTAGTTTTTGAATTTAGCTCGGACATACATACAGACAAACAGACACACAGACAAAAAATCTGAAAACTATATTTTTAGCTTCGATATCGATTGTAGATCACATCCCAAGGATGGATTTATCCTTTTAAAAAAATATTCCATGTACAGTTTTGCCTTTGCTACGATTTTATTATATATATGTATAGATTAAATTCTATCGCTATTTACGAAAATGTATAAGATTTGCCCTTGCTCGTAGCAACAGCCACTAGCCCAACCAGATCCTAATTTGTGTAAAAATGTCTGTGAGATCTTCAGGTGTGACTTATAAAACTCAAACTTCTTTACACGTAGGTCTTACTTTTGACTAAAAAAATCCTTTTAATTCCGACTTGATCAATGTGTTGCCTCAGAAACCTTGCACAATATAGGGTTAACTTACAAGTTTTATAGAAATCATTGTGAATTAATTTATATGAATGCGTTATTAGTAAAATTAAGTTCATATAAGTTAATGCGTCCAGAAATTATCTATTTCATGGTACAATACCAGTAGATACGACAAAATAGCAATGTCAAAATTTTATTTTGAGAAACTTTCTAGCTTTGTAGTACTGTAAGTTTGCTGAAATTTGGCACTTGGAATATTACCTATTATCAAATAATTAAAGAAATCACGCTTCCAAATCAATAAACCAATCCTCTGTATTCTTAAATAACTTTCTGTATGGACAGCAGGCATCATTAAATTGCCTTAATGATAGACTTAAATTAAAACTAATCACCAACAATATCTTCAAACTAAAACTCACTAAGCAATGTATACATATCAGCACATTCCGTCAGTTAACCGCCTCGCCTACGCTATATTATCTAACATCCCTCAAGATACCACAGATAGGACTAAATAATCCTTTGTCATTGTAAACTAACGGTCCATCTGTCTGAGACCCTTCCACAAAGCCACACAGATCATTCACACAGATAAATCAAACGCCTAATTCGTCCTTTACAATTGCCGAACATGTACTAGTAATGCCGTGATCGCGTCACCGGATTGTGAACCCCAGAGACCGGTGTAATAAAGCTTACCCTGCTTCGATTAAGCCAGTAAATCAGACTGTCGTCTCGCATAGATATAGAGGGTTAACTCCTGATTTCACGTGTCCCTGACTTCTATCTTGGCCGACGGAAATTGCCAAGAAAAGATGGCGTCCAACCGAAGCCTGCTGGTTCTTATTTATTTTTATTTCCTTGGCCTCTACCGGTATCCGGACGCTGCGGTCGGTAAATAAATTGTAGTTTCTGGGCGCTTTATATTGCTATTAGAGACGAATACTATTGTAAATCAATTTACTTATTACCGTCGTAAATGTCGGCACATCATTCACTAAATAACTATATAAAGTAACTAAAACTGAATTTCTAACTCAAGTAATTAGAAATTGTAAACATTTATATGGATGGATATATGTTATGGATCAAGTTAGAAATTGGGCATTATACATAATGCCCGGTCATTATGAAAAATGCCTAATATGAGAGTGCAATTTGATTAGAATTATTCAAATAATCAAATTGACTGGGCATTATACATATTGTCCATCGCCTTTTGGGCAGAGTAATACAAACATAGTTAATTACAATTTATGATTTTTATTGTCATTTAACTTAAAATAAACTAAATATTTAAATAATCAGACTCATTATGTGAATTAATTATCAATGACTTCTACATTGAGAATCCACTAGTTTGTGCATTTCAAACTTAAGTAGTCATATTAAAATTAGAGAAATTCCAAGTTAAGCCAGTAATTGGCTTAACTTGGAATTTAATTTAACTTAATATTATTGGCCACATGATCTAACTTCACATTATATAACTAAGCAACGGAAAATCAGATAGCGTCTAATCAAGTAATTTTTACAACGTCAACTAAATATTCTATGGAAAGCATCAAGTAAAGATCAATCAATCAATCAATCAATATTTATTGTGTGAAATTTGGTACAAGGAGGATCTTAAATATAAATAAATAGTTCACAAAAATCAACCACACAGGTGTACACAATTTTACAAATGTCATGTTTAGTTAAAATATTTAATATCTAAATTTACTAAAATAATGAACACCAATTTTTTATAACATCACAATATTTTTCAAAGATAAACAATCTTGATAAAATCAAATAATATAATACATTCAAATATAATAATAATTAATTTAAACAGTCAATATAAATAGTACAGGACAACTTTACAGTAATGGTCTAATCATCAAGTCAGTACCTTCTGCTTATCATTAATAAACTCAGTAATCGAGTAATAACATTTGGCTATAAGGAATTTAAACAAACAATTATCAACAATTCTCTTAACGTGTCCCTCTTTTTTATACATTGCCACCTAATTTACTAAAAAAAGGAAATTATTTGGGTTAGGTTAGGTTAGAACTGTGACCATCTAGCGCGCGAAAGCGAGCATTTACTATTTGTAGTTGGTGAAGAGTGGTGGCAACTTTTAAAAAATCCCATTTTTTAACAAAACAATAGTGCTTGAAGTACTCCGCACGAACCGCATGCTGAATAGGGGTCTCTGATTAGTCAAGGCGTGTCACGCTATGCGTGCCTCCCTCCCCGCCCTCACACCGCGTCATATTTAGCATTATTATCAAATTGACCAATTATCGTGTAGCAATATAATAATGACCGTGCAATGTGACACATAATAAAGTTAAGATAGTACTAGTCACTTAGCCCAATAGACCTAGACATTATTCATAATGACCGTACATTAATCACCTGGTCCATAACATATACACTTTTTCATTACTGATACATTTTTTTTATTATAATAATGAGGCAAACGCAAGTGGGTCACCTGATGGTAAGTAATCACCGTCTCTAATGAACGCCTGCATTACCAGAGAGCTGCAAGGACGTTGCCGGCCTTTGAGAAAGGAATAGGCTCACTTCTTGGGAAATAAAGTCCTATAACTAACGCGAAAGAATATTGAAACGCTTCACGGAATCAAAACCCAAAATCGAAAGTAATATATGTAAGTCACATAATATAAAGTAACAATATTAGATATATAGTAGATAGATTTAACCACAGTGCCAATCGTTCAGTCAGTTTTTTATCCACCTAAATTACTTTTACAAAGTCTAATTTTTATTTTATATTAATTAAAGCTTACTAATAACCACCCAGAAAAAATAATCAAATAACTTCAGATGATAATAATCACCTACTTACTATAAAGTATGGATTATAAAATTCTAGCATTAAATACCTTTTGCTGGATGGAACCGGTTTACTGAACGAGGACGAAGGAAGGCGATAAAAGGCTAGGAAAGGCGATTGACAATTATATTGTCAATCAGAAAATTTTTTTTATCACATTTATTTTGTTTACTAATCCAATTATATGATTTTAAATGATTTTATTGTAAATATGAATAGTAGTTTTTTGGAATACCAATATAGTTTCGAATTATGAAATGGACTTGGAATTCAATTAACGTGAGAATTACCCAATACCTACGGGATTATAAGTCTTAAAGTGACTATCGGCAAGCTAATTTACATTAGTAGATCAATCCATCAAAATTTTCATATTTTTTAATAGTTAAGTGAGTGTGTAGTATTACGAAGGTCTCACGAAATCATTAAAACATAAAGATGTTAAGTATGTACCGCCTTGTTACCTTCCTATATACGCACTTGGGCAAATAACGAATATCTTCCTAATGCGATGCGTGGGTGACTTTTCTCTTTGTTTTATTATTGACATCAAGGAGCACCTTAATGGGGGTAGAAGCTAAAAATATTTCAGCGCTCCTTTGAGAGTAAGGACGTGAGGTATGTATGGAATGTTAAGAGGATTTATATATGGAATAAATATATAATTAGAAGCATATATACGTATTTGTATACAAGGTAGAAGTTAGTTGGTTTTGTTAACACAAGTTTTTATTTTCGTTTAATTTGCTTGTGTCAGTTTCTTCTGCATTTGTTTATCATTATTTTGTATTTTCATTTAAAAGACAACGACTGCAGAAGTGAAATTAATTCGCGTATCGATTGATACAAGTACATACAGACTCAGAACAACTATTTCTGGATCACACAAACAGTTGGCCTGCGTGGAAGTCGAATCTGCGAGAGACTAAGTGGCGAGGCAACTGTCTTAACCGCTGTGTCATGTGCGACAAAACTAATTGTCTGGCTTAATTTATAAATATTTTTATAGTCATTTCCTTCTTGTTCTTTATATGTCTATATTTATATTTATACAAAGCATATATGAAGAGCTATATATTATGTTTGTGATCTTCTAGTACAAACACGATTAATGTAGGGGGAGTACAATTTTCTTTTATTAGTGCTAGCGAACTCAAGTACTGTTCATTTAAATATTTATTTTTAAATCCATTCCATTAAGCCTATAGGTTGACTGAATGTATGGTGCTGTGAAATAAATTGATTGAAAAGGGCAACCTTTACCATACTTTAACCACTGCAAACAATATTTTCGCAGCTTCATTACTAATGTTTTAAATTCTAGCAGTTTCATGTTATAATAATTATAGTGTATGTATAACTGAACATTATAACAATTTATTCCAACTATATGATAGCTAGAAATGATACATATATGTAGGTACTCGTAAATAGTTTGCCTTAGGCGTGGTTAGTCGAGATAATCAGGTGTCAGTTACTGTGGGGAGCACTAAGCGCCCTTGTTCCAGCTGACAAGTAACTTGTAACTGTCACTTCTCTGGAATTATTACGTTTAGGCGCATTTGGAATTGTGATAATAAATCCTACAAATATTATAAACGCGAAAGTTTGTAAGTATGGATGGATGTTTGTTACTCTTTCACGTAAAATCTACGAAATAGATTTTAATGAAACTTTACAATAATATAGCTTATACATCAGAATAACACATAGGCTACAATTTATAAAGATATTGTGTGAATGGTTTAAAATATGACGATAAGTATCAAGTAAGTAGGAAACAATCTACCATCTGCGAGCTATTCCGGAGTGCACTGCCAAAACCGCTAGAGGTACACATGATACACATCCTACTAATATTATAAATGCGAATGTTTGTGAGTATAGATGTTTGTTACTCTTTTACGCCAAAACTACTTTAACGTGGGTGAAACCGCGGGGCATAGCTAGTTTATATATAAACAAATGGTTAAGGACTAACATAGGTATGATAAATAAATAATAAGTAATATATTTCAAGGGTAAACTTTATAGGCGTAAGTCATGTCTATACAGGGTTAAAGCTTATTTCATATAGGAAAATATTCATATAGGTGCGCATAGGTAATTTAATATAGCTCTCATAGCAAGTTGTCTTCACCGGCCGTTATGCCATACCAAAAACCTATTGGATCGTTTATAAATAATAATAATATATCGCATAAAACGGGCGGCGGGGTAAATCTGTGTACCATTATCATAATACTGGAAACCCTAACCCGTCTTTAAGTGTGACGATTATGCCATAATTGTCAAAGAAAATCTTTTGAAGACCCCTTTGTCCAACAGTGGACCTCATTCGACTAACATGAAAGTAGGAATACTCCTATTCCTTATATGTGACTCTTAACACAATCTCTTAATAGTTTTAAAATAACTTGATTAGGGCTCTTATGCTACATAATGCTATATGTATATACTATTTGTTGATGATTATTGTGTCTACCTGCCAACAATATCCATTCAAGATAAACCTCCATTTCATTTAATGTATTATTCCAATAGCTTTGCCTCAAAACAAAGCCATTCACAAGTTGTTTTTCCACTTCTAAGTAATTACGTTAAACATTCGCCTCAGTTCTTACCTACCTTTGACAAGTGACTTTAAAACAAAGCGTAGATTCTGAACAGCATTATGAACTTCGAAGCCTCTTGGAATTGATCTATCTCAATTATTAACGTTCATTCAATGCGATTAACAAATGGCTTTAATCTTGAATTCGACAAGATAATTAATTTGAAACGTAAGTACTTAAAGTTTGGTAAACGATTAAAACTCGAGTGATTGTTTTGAACAGAATAACACAATGAATCTAAACATAAATGGATATTAATTACTGTTTTAGACGGGATCTAATAACCATACAATATAGTGGTTACATTTTTGATAGAATGTCACCTTACATAAAAGAAAATCTAAATCGGAAGTCATCAAATTAGCCGAATGTCGTCCCTTGCTAGATAAAAGCCTCCGAAAACAATGAGGGATATGCTTACTCTGTGAAATTAATTAACTGCGGAGGTGTTTCCGATCCGGTATGACATCGCAACCTTCAAGAAGCAAAGCTATTGGTTTTTTAAAGCCCTATCCATGGCGGCGGTAATCACCATCAGTTGACCGTTTGCTCGTGTACTTAAATATTGCATGTGCTTTCTATATACATATAAAGAAAATGCCACTATTTCCACGCAAATCAGACGGGTAGGAGATCGCAGTATGATGGTCATAGTTTGGAGAGCGACACTGTATTGTATCTGGCAGGTATTTCCCCTACGGGATGAAATCATAAAGAGTATTAAATCGATAGGTAAAACTGTTTTTTTTTATTAAGGCATACAAGCATGCAAGTCACCTGAAGTTGAATAATCACCGCCTTCCATGGACACCTGAAACACCAGAGGGGCTGCAAGTACGTGTGTAATTTATGGGTGAAATTATTAAGTGTTTTTTAATTGAAGTCGCGGTGGCGGTAGTGGAACATCTTGATTAGCTGAAACACTTTATTAGTAAACCACAACCCACATATAATTTCCACTAGCTATACATATTTCTAATGTTTTTAATCTTACATAAACCAGAAATAAGGGAAAATGGGGGAATCGGAAATATTGTTACCAAACCCGAAGAAAAATGATATACTCGGAAATTTTTTATTTGCATATTCGGTACTTCTTTCTACACTGTCGCAAAATGTTGAATTCAAGCTTTTATGTTATTTTGTTTTACATTTTACATACGTTCTACGGATAACATGAGTTCTACTTTAGCTTGTATACCTACTGTAGTATCAGGTACATTAAACATTTATAAATGATAGATATATAAGATAACTAGCTGTGCCCCGCGGTTTTACCCGCGTTAAACTTTATAAATGATCACTACTCCTCCCCCGTATGTGATAGCGTGATAATATGTAGCCTATATGTTGACCCGACCTCTTAGTAATATCCGTGCAAAATTTGAAGTAAATCCATGCAGTACTTTTTGAGTTTAGCCCGGACATACATACCGACAAACAGACAAAAATTCTAATAACTATATTTTTGGCTTCGATATCGATTGTAGAACACGCCTCAAGTATCCTTTTTTTAAAATATTCAATGTACAGTTTTGACTTTCCTACGATTTTATTATATGTATAGATTATATATGATTGCCATTCAATTAATCCTACTAATATTATAAAGGTGAAAGTATGTGAGTGTGTGACTTTGTGAGTGTGTATGTTTGTTTCTTCTCCACATCTAGACTGGAGCTATTTTAGTAAAATTTGGTATGGAGTTGGCTGACACCCTGGATTAACACGTAAGCTATAATTTATAAAGTTTAATGCGGGTAAAGCCGCGGGGTACAGCTAGTTAGTCCATAAATTTTAGAAATTCTACCAGTGGGTAAATGAGTAATAGAAATACGATATGAAGTCATTATGACGTTAGGGCGCTGAATACCACGATGCAGGTTTTTGCCTAGTTTGGCTGCAGGTGCTCCCGTATATTTTTAGCTGGTTCCCTACTAGTTTTCTAAGTAGTATAATTGTAACAATCAGTTTTGATGCAGAAAATAAATAATACCTATAAACTACTTTATCTTCGGGGGTCGATTTCTACCGCCCGTCCGTAGCTCTAGATACCCTGGACATAACCCCTGCGCTAGGGCTAAACGGTAACTAAAACAAGTTAGGTAGGGCATAGCGATAATTTTTCGCTCATTGGGCAGCCCGAATTAGATGAATATCAGGATCGCGGGTGTATTTCTCAGATTGGCCTAAATATATTGTAGTTATTTGGTACCTTCTGTGTACTTTTACGTACCTCTCCTGAAAATCTGTGTACCTACGCCCGTACAGTGTCATTTGAAATATTAGGTACACCCGCTATCCTGATGTCAGAACCGCGGGTGTACTGTTAAACAGTGTACCAAGTTACATATATTGGTTAAGTGCATTTGGTACCTCTTGTGTACCTCATGAAACAAGTATTAAACAAATAAAATACGGTATGCTTGTTGAGAAATTTAATAAATCATTTTAGACTTTTACGTCGTTACTATTTTATTTAAAAAAACCGTAGTAACCGAACCCAGAACCTTCACATTAAGCATATTCGCTTACCGGGAATCGAACCCAGAACCTTCACATTCAGCATATTCGCTTACCGGGAATCGAACCCAGAACCTTCACATTAAGCATATACTATTATTCCCTTACCGGGAATCGAACCCAGAAACTTCACATTCAGCATATATCTATTATTCCCTTACCCGGAATCGAACCCAGGACCCCGCATTAAACATGTAGGCACAAAAGTGGCTGTACCGGGAATCGAAACAGAAAAAATTGAGTTAAGTATTTTTGAATTTATGGCACTTGGATTCCTCTAGTGCAAAATGCACACATTTATGTTTATATTCCTGATTCTGGGTTCGATTCCCGGTAAGGGAATAATAGTATATGCTTAACGTGAAGGTTCTGGGTTCGATTACTACGGTTATCTATACATATAATAAAATTGTAGGAAAGTCAAAACTGTACATTGAATATTTTTTTTAAAGAATACTTGGGGCGTGATATTCATACGATATAGAAGCCAAAAATATAGTTGTTAGAATTTTTGTCTGTTTATCTGTATGTATGTCCGGGCTAAACTCAAAAAGTACTGCATGGATTTACTTTATATTTAGCATGAATATTACTAAGAGGTCGGGTCAACATATAGGCTACATATTATCACGCTATGACCTACGGGGGAGGCGCTGTGATAATTTATAAAATTTAACGCGGGTAAAATCGCGGGGTGCAGCTAGTTTTTAATAAAATAGTAACGACGTAAAAGTGAAAAATGATTTATTAAATTTCTTAAGAAGCAAACCGTATTTTATTTGTTTAATACTTGTTTCATGAGGTACACAAGAGGTACCAAATGTACTTAACCAATATATGTAACTTGGTACACTGTTTAACAGTACACCCGCGGTTCTGACATCAGGATAGCGGGTGTACCTAATATTTCAAATGACACTGTACGGGCGTAGGTACACAGATTTGCAGGAGAGGTACGTAAAAGTACACAGAAGGTACCAAATAACTGCAATATATTTAGGCCAATCTGAGAAATACACCCGCGATCCTGATATTCATCGAATTAGTATAAAAAAACGAATCAATTAGAATTCGAGTTTGAATAATATTCTCGCATATATTAATATATAGGTAGAGCTTAAAACTAATAGTTATTAGTCTCTGACTAACTAGTATCTGACTGTTGTATGATTATATAAAAAAGAAACAAAGTGCTTATGTGTTAATTAATTTACATACATACACGAACACCAACAAATTGACTCAACTCTATAGTGAAAATCTTTTGATGAGGCCTTTGTTCAGTGGACGTAATTCGTCTTGGTCGTTCAGATACTATAACACTAATATTATAAAGGCGAAAGTTTGTGAGTCTCTACGTTTGTCACTTCTTCATGCAAAAACTACCAAACTGATTTGGATGAAACCTTGCAGTCATATAGTTTATATATCCGAATAACACATAGGCTATAATTTATAAAGTGTAACGCATGTGAAACTGAGGGACACAGCTGGTAAAATATAAAACCCTAATTGTATAATACTAAAATAAACTGAGATTTTGTTCCACGATTTAAAAACTGTAGAGTCTCTGCCTGACTGTTTATAGTTGGCGATCATGTAAAACATCAAATAATTTCAATCTACATTCGTTGCAAAAACATAACCACATATTTTAATTTACAGATCATAATGAAAGTGTTCATTCACGTCTGCAGCCTGTAGTTTCAGCGAATTTATTCTGTCATGTCAGATCAGGTTCGTTCCGATACGCTTTGAATTAACGCGAACCAGCTCAGTGGACACGTTAAATGTAACATTAATTACTTGTTATACAGAAACTGGAAATCAAGGCTTAAATATGTCCCCGATAGCTTTAATGGTTTGTGGGTGCAACATTTTCCTTTATGCGCCTTGATAGCGAACATTTTAAAGTTTTGAATTTGAAAGTCGAATATTGAAAACAATGACTATAGTGAAAAAATTATAAGTACTTTGATATTGCTTTTAAGTAAGTATGTTATGCAATTTATTCATTCTTTGAAAATCTATTTTGATGATTCTTTATTTTGTTTCGGTTGGCTTTCTCAAAAGGCTCGTTTTTCATTTTATTAAGTGTTTTTATTAATATATTTGGAAGTGAATATGAATTGACTGTTTCAGTAGTGAGTTATATATACCCGGGTACGAAGGCGTGTAAGTAGAATTTTTCTGACAAAATTATTTCTTAGAGTTGTTAGGAGTAAAAAGTAATCAACAGTTCCATTTATCTATTTTGTAGGGTTCGATAGTCCAGTTCAGTAGGAGCAGCGAGCATAAGATCGTTACACACTAGAAGCAGTACTTCCGAGGACTAGTAATATCCGCCATCAAAAGAATAAGAATAAGAAAACTGATAATGTTACGTCATCATATAGCAGGAAAAATGTCTAACATCGGATTTATCTCCGGTAATGGTAGATTACCGTCCAATTGGATTATAATATAGTAGATTAGTAGACGTGGGGTGAACAAAGACAAGCAATCGTAGGCTGCTTTATAAAAAAAATGCAGGAAAAAACCACACCTTCGCTTGAAATTATAGCGAGGCACGTGGCGTGTTCAGTTTTATGTAGTACTAGCTATGCCCCGCGGTTTTACCAGCGTTAAATTATATAACTTATCACAGCTCCTCCCCCGTATGTGGTATCGTGATAATATGTAGTCTATATGTTGACCCGACCCCTTAGTAATATTCATGCAAAATTTGAAGTAAATCCATGCAGTACTTTTTGAGTTTAGCCCGGGCATACATACAGACAAACAGACATACAGACAAAAATTCTAAAAACTATATTTTTGACTTTGATATCAGTTGCAGATCACGCCCCAAGTATCCTTTTACAAAAATATTCAATGTACAGTTTTGACTTTCCCACGATTTTATTATATGCATAGATAAACTGCGACCTCTTTTAGGTAGGTTTTTGCGACTGTGTACAACATCACCATCAGTTTGTTTCATTTAGACTATTATAATTTTAAGTTTTAACTTGTATAAGGAATTCCCACACTAGGTATAGTCCTAACAGTAAAAGTCAAGTTTGTATTGATGAGAATGCGGAGGAAGGCTCTCTGTAAGAGTACTGCGAGTGACAGAGTACGAATATTATAGATACTATCTTAATCGATAACGAAGGGCTAAGTCCTAGCTTTTGTCTTATGTGATGCATACCTATACATAGACTCATACCTGTTTTCCAGAGAGGAAAGAGACAACGGATTTCCAGTTGTCATAATTCTTGCACCCCTCTTTTGCATCGGATAATCTCATGATGACTCCATGCCCACCCTGTCGATATTTACAGTTTCCACTGTGTTTGTAGAGAGGAATTAAATGAACGTACAAATTTAAAATATCTTTCTAAGTATTCAAATAGGATATCTGCATAGTGTGTTAGTGGGTTACGATCCTATAAATATTAAATGTTGTAGTTGTAGTTGGCTCTCCAGATGGACGGGCAGTCAGAATTAATATCGCTGACAAAATGAACATAAACAAGCAGAAGAAAAATAATGAAATATAAAAGTTAATTTACACTTACATGTGATCTATGTAAGAAAACTATAACATTTCATTATTATTTAATTATAAATATTTAGTAAGTATAGTATTAAGCGTTATATTAAAACGCTCAGTTTTTCTAAAACAAAAAAAGTGTGACGTTCACACTTTTTTCTTTTTGTACATAGATGTAACAAAATAAAGCGTAAATATCGCACGAAATCTTCAAGGACAGAAGCACAAAAATAAATTTCTCATTTCTTGCCGACATAATAGATTCTAAGGGATTTGTCATACATCATTAACTCTTCTATGTCTATTTTATAGTTTTGTTTTTTTACTCGACGAAGTACATTGATGTAGTAAAATAAATAATAGATAATACACATAAAGTAGAACCTAACTATGAACTCTGGAATTCTAACATACGACCTCTCATTAGACAACTTTATTCTTTTTATTTTCCATTGTTACATTCTTCTTATTTAGCATCAAAGAAATAGTAATAAAAATATTTTTAGTAAAAAACACGGTTTATGTTATACCATGATAATAAACAGTACCTATACTCAGTAGAGAAATAGCAGTAAGATAAATTTTTCACTAGCCTAATAAAATATAAGAGGGTAATTGAACTCAAACGCCTACAGTTTTATTGTTTTTATTCGCTACAAGGCTCGGTCTTGAGCCGTCAGTACTCCACACAGAATAATAAAAGCCTTAAACGGATATTTCTGGGGAATCGCTTGTGTGTGGCAACTGGCAGGGTTCTTTAATTTTTCATTCCATCCGCTTGTAACGGTCTCGACGTACGTGATTAAATGCTTGCTGTACATATATTATACAATATGTCCTTACCAATTTTCTTAAAGCGAATCTTGTAAGGAAGTTTGTGTTTGTTTTGTACAGACGCCAGCACATCCAACTACACCAATCCGTCAAATTTCTTTTATAGATTTCAACTTTCTCACAAATGCATAAGGTTCACTTTCAATTGGGGAAATTTGACAGATTGGGGAACTTGATGTGCTGGCGTCTGTACATTGTGCGGTAACTTTTTTGATTACATTTTCTGATATAGAACCGGAAGGACTTATGTTGAGATATGTATTGAAAGTAATAATAATATATAAGGTATTATTTTGAAAAAGTTTTTTAATTGAAACAAGAGTTGTGTCGTGACCTACTCTAGGGGCTCGCCACCAATTCATGATAACTAAGTTATAGAAGGACATCCAATAAGTAATATAACTAAGAAAAATACTTTAGAGCGGTAAAGGTCTAATGCTGACTATGGTCTAATGTGTAGAGACAGTATAATCGACCTTATTAAGGAATATTATGAAAAATAAAACTGCTTCTAATTACGTATCTTTGATAATTAACTCTATTAAAATAAAATTTAAAAAGTTTTAACAAGTATTTGAGAGAGAATAAGAGAGATTATCCCGATTAAGCTAGCTGTCAGTTTAATAAAACTATATTCAATGACCGTCACCGCACTATTTCAAAACCATCTAATTGAAGATAATATGAATTCATAAAGACATACATAAGTTTCAAACTAATTTTGCTATCAAGGCTGAAAAGCAAAAACTCACATACGGAAATAAAATATTCTTTAGATAAATATGTGATACCGACGATAATAAGTAATATCTCAAATCATGATAAAATAATCAACCGAAATTTCATGTGACAGTTTATACGGGTGTACCTGGGGAAGTAATAACAATATTACAGTCGTGGTACACTGGTCAGCGGAATATGGTGAAGTGGGCCGGCACATTGTCAGATGCATATGGCATGAAGTGTGGTGTGAGTCAGGGGGGGTTGACCTCTCCTCTGCTGTTCAATCTTTACATAAACGACCTCATAGGTGAGCTCAGCGGTACGTACACGGGTTGTTTTGTAGATGGTGTATGTGTTAATAATATATGGTACGCTGATGATGGCGTGCTGCTCGGCCCGTCTGTGGGGTCAGTTCGTAAACTGGTGGCAGTCTGTGAGGCTTATGCGGTGGAACATGGATTGAAATACAACTCCTCAAAAAGTGAGATCCTTATTTTTAAAGGCAAAAGTTACTTACTTGTACATGTTCCTCCAATTAAGCTAAACGGTGAAAGTTTGAGAGTGGTGACCAGCTTCAGGTACTTAGGGCATATTGTTACGGTCGATCTGAAGGACGATGCCGATCTAGAACGCGAACGTAGGGCATTGGCGGCCAGGGGGAACATGTTGGCGCGTAGGTTCACTCGGTGCTCCAGTGATGTGAAAATCACACTTTTTAAGGCATATTGCCAATCTTTTTACTCGAGTGCTCTTTGGGTCGATTATACCTGCCGGGCTGCCAATGTCCTGCGAGTTCAGTATAATAATATCTTCAGGATGCTGTTGAAACTTCCTAGAGACTACAGTGCATCAAGTATGTTTGCGGAGGCCCGCACGGATGGCTTCTATGCCGTCATGAGAAAAAAAGTTGCCTCTCTTTTTGCACGGGTCAGGGATAGCAGCAATGGCATCCTGAGGATGATAGCATCGCGTCAAGATTGTCCTATCCAAACCAAATGGATGCAAATAGTAACTGGGCAGCAGCACTAGTGTTTTGTTGTTCAGCTTAAAGGTACTTACCATTGGGCTGAATAGCTAAGTATTGCTGTTGTTGTCTTATTTATTGTTTGACATATGACCTGACATTCCCTAATGAATTTGAATGTTAGATTTTAATTTTGTGATTGTTTAAGTACTAGATTATTTGTTTTATTTTGAATTAAAATTTTTGATTAAACATTGATACTAACATAGGTTAAGACTTTTATAACTAACACTTTATGGAGTAATCCGAAATAAAATTATTATTATTATTATTATACAGACAGCCAGTTGGCGTATTTGGTAAATACTTGCCTTTTACGCCGCAGGTCGTGGGTTCCATTCTCACCCCGGACATATGTATATTTGTGTGCATGAAAATGTTTATTTGTCCTGATTCTGGGTGTGATTATCAATTTTTGTAAAAACATATTTACAAAATAGTTATATATGTAGTATATCACTTATCTGGTTTCCATAGTACAAGCTCTACTAAGTTTGGGATAAGATGGCCATGTCTCATCACTAAATAAATAAAAAATATACATTCTTAATTTTTTAGTGTTGCAATTCTTTCAAAATATTCGCCTTTCTGGATTCACACATCATATCGTTTACTCGATGAGAAAACGATATGATAGTAAATATATATGATAGTAGATAGATAATGATAGATATAGAGAGATAATATATGATAGTATTTAACTATTTCTTGAACTATATTTCCATAGTTCAAGAAATAGTTAAATACCTAAATATCATAAACGTGCTCTTAGTAGTCTAGTAAAAACAAACTAGTCCCACAGTTTGTATCGCGCTGTTAACTTGGTTGCCGCAATATCGCTTCCGTTGCTGTCGGCGTAGCCTTCCGGCTTGTATCCAGATTAGCGCGTTACAGAAAGTACAGGATTACGCTTGACACTTATGAAATCAGCACTTGAAAGCTTCTTTCTCTCTATTCAGGTTTTAATTTCAATGGGAAGCTTTTCAACCGTCGGAATTAAACTTTAATTAAAAAATTATATTAGAACTAGCCTGAAAACCATTACTACAATAACTGCAACGATTAAGCATACTGCATCAGCTATAATTTTTATTCAGCCGTATTTACCCGGATTATCCGCCTTTTTGACGAAACTCTGCTTCAATAAGCCTTAGCCCCCTTTATAATACAATACGTATTCATCGCACGCTGGGAAAAACGCGCTTGTAAGGGTCAAAAAAATCCAGGTCGTAGTAGAATCTAATGATCCGTTTGTCTAGCTATCATACAAAAACAGCCACTGTCCATGCTATAAGTAGTAAATGAAATGAAGTGAAATATTTATTCAGCACTTGGGTATTAACATACACTTGTACTTGTCAAGGTCACAATGCAGTACATAAACAAAGTGGATAGTAAAAAGTTACAAAAAAAAAAAAAATCTGTCAGTCCGTGCGGTTTGTTTTATCGCATATATTTTCTGAAATCCTTAAATAAATAACAATGTACTAATCTATTATTTTGAAATTTAGTTCTACTATATTAAAATTAAAGAATTGAAGACTAAAGCAAAAGACGAAATTCTAAGTGAGGGTGTGATCACATGCACGGGATCACCGATCACGCATTAATGGGCCAAAGCGATCCTCGCCGCTGAGGAACCTACCCTAGCTAGCCTGCGGCTTTCTCTAGCTGCCTAGGTGGACGACCCGGAGAAGAAAGCCACAAAGAAACTCCGGGCTTGCTTTTTTCGTCTTCTTTTGCTTTCAGTTTACGATTTTTATTTTTTAAATGTCATGTATTTTACTTACATTGTGATTGGTTGTTATGTAGGCTAATGCACGCACAGAACCGTTGTCATTCAGTGAATCATAATAAAATAAATAAGCAATAGCATTCAATTTCACTCAAGCACTTAGAATATCCTCTTGCTAGACGAAAAAACGGTGGGTGCATCCGCGTACATTTACAAAATTAACAAGTCAAACGAAGTCTACCAGAGGCGAAAAAGAAAAAAAATGAGTACCCCAACAGCAGTTCGACCAGTTACCGCAAGCAGCACCCGTTCACGAGTATGACGTGTGGGCCAGCCATCGCCTCCCTCGCCATATTAGAGGGAAGGAAACGACCCGACCCACAACGCCACCGCAAGCATTAACAGACAATGGGAGCATGACGAGCTTACAAAGGGGAGTTCATATTGAAGTCGTTAACAGCCTTCGGCCGAACAGCGTTTGACATGTTCAAGATAATACACATTTGTTTTAATAATAGGTCTAAAAATCTATAAAGTTAAATTATTACAGCATTATTTCTATAGTCGATTGAGAAACATATACATGTATATCCTTAACATAACACTAAGATGTTGCTCTTGTTTAACCAAGCGACCAAGCGTTTTTGTCGCTTAAATAATCATTTAGAGTGTAATAGGCCTTTTTCATTAAAATATTCTTGATCTCTGATTTAAATTTAGCATAGGACAGTTCCTGAAGATTTGTGGGTATTTTGTTATAAATTCGGATACTCAGTCCGACAAAAGAACAATGAACCTTTTGTAAACGATGGGATTCTGCACACAATTTGTGTTTATTTCTAGTGTTTATCGTGTGTGTGTCACTTCTCTTTTGAAACAAATTCAAATTTTGCCGCACATAAATTATATTAGCATAAATATATTGCGAAGATACCGTTAATATATTTATCTCCTTGAAAAACTCTTTTAAGGAGAATCTCGCACCTAGCTGATAAATAGCTCTTACTGCACGTTTTTGTAGAATAAAGATACTGTGGATGTCAGCCGCCTTACCCCACAGTAGTATACCGTAAGACATAATACTGTGGAAGTAGCTAAAATAAACCAGGCGCGCAGTATCTATGTTAGTAAGTTGTCTAACTTTTCTAACAGCATAAGCAGCAGAGCTTAATTTTCCAGCCAAGCCGGATATGTGAGTACCCCATTGAAGTTTTCTGTCTAAAGTTAAGCCCAGAAATGTAGTAGATTGAACAGATTCCAACACTTCATTGTTCATTACCAGATCTGGACCAACATTACTCACATTAGGTGTGGTGAATTTAACGCACTTCGTTTTTTTGGCCTTTAGAACTAAGTTATTAACCGTAAACCATTCGGTAATCAGTGTGAGAGCACTATTTATTTCATCAAGGTTATCTCTGTTTTGATCTACTTTAAAGATAAGAGAAGTGTCATCCGCAAAAAGTACTACATCACAGAAGTTTTTTAAATAATGTGGTAAATCATTAATATACACTAAAAACAAAAAAGGGACCAAGAATGGACCCTTGTGGCACGCCTAAAGTGACAGGTAGATCATTTGACTTAACTCCACCTACGTCGACACACTGAACTCTCTGATTAAGGTAAGAGGATAAAACGTCAAGCGCAACTTCCCTTACGCCATAGTGTCGTAATTTCAGTAATAGCGTGTCGTGGTAAACGCAATCAAACGCTTTTAAAAGGTCACAAAAAACTCCAAAAGCATTCTGTGACTTCTCCCATGCATCAAATATATGTTTTATTAGTGCAATCCCTGCATCTGTTGTAGATCGCCCTTTAGTAAACCCAAACTGGTTCTGGTGCAAGAGGTTGTTTACATTAAAATGCTTGTGTAACTGCTTGAGTATGAGTTTTTCAAATATTTTACTGAATGCTGGTAAAATGGAGATGGGGCGATAATTAGAGGGATCGTCTTTAGAGCCTGATTTAAACAATGGTATGATTTTACTGCATTTCATTAGGTAGTAGTAATGTATACTACTACTTATCGTATGGGCAGTGGTTATCCTAGTGTCAGAGTTGTATAAGCCGCCCAGTAGGCCTCTGACATGGCTTAGCCACTGTTGCCTAATGGCTACAACTGAGACCGACAGCTGAACGTGCCCTCCGAAGCACAGAGACGCTAAGAAATTGAACCACTATTGAGCCTAGTCTAGAATTCGCCTACCACTTACGGACCGGTGAGAGCATCTAGCTATTTTTTTTATGTCAGAGGTCGTCAAACGAGCAAGTGGGTCACCTGATGGTAAGTGATCACCGCCGCCCATGGACACTCGCAACACCAGAGGAGACGCGGGTGCGTTGCCGGCCTTTAAGAGTCAGCAAACAAGTGTTGCTGACCCTTCCCCACACCCCGATGAGCTCTGGCGACCTTACTCACACTCAGAAACACAACATTAAATTATTAATGTTATTATTAAGGAATGTCTTCTGTAAGGTGGAGGTACTTCCCCAGTCGGGCTGCTTTTCGAGCGAATGAACGCTGTGCCCTACCTCTCTTAAATCTTATGAGCGCCTTATGAACTTACGTTACAAGATCGTCTTGTTGATGTGTGAAATGTAGCGCCAGAAATTGAATTTGCTTGAATGTAAGCTTTATCGCATATCTACCTTTGCCCGTGCTTACTATGAGGCAAGGCGATAACTCTTGGAACCTTTGTAACTGTGTGTGGAAACCCAGCATTCCTCGGATCACTTTCTGAGAACCGATAATATACGGGGCACAACTTTACGTATCAATCGAAACAGTCGGGAAACCCCAACTTAAATTAATTAAGTCAAAGACCCGATACAGTTACCAACTACACTATTTGGAAAATCTACATCAAGTCAACTGTCATTAACGTGTGATTCAAATTACAAACTATAAACTTTGGATTATCGAACATGTACTAGTTATGGAGATCCATCATGGTAGGTGGTTTGAAAATGTAATTAAATTGAATCCCAACGGACATAAGCTGGGATGAGTTAGTGGGAATATGCTAGTAATTAAATTAATACAGCTCATGTCGTAATAAAATAAATGATTTGTCATATTTCAGAATATACAATTATTTATTAGGGAAATAATCCCTGTGTTGCGGGGTACTTTACAATCATATAATAGACGGACACAAATTACATCAGCACTCTGAACAACTATTTATGGGTCACACAAATAGTTGTCCGGTGCGAGACTCGAATCCGCGACACAAAGCGGTGAGGCGACTATCTTAACCGCTGCGCCACACGTGCAGTCAAGTTAGAAGAAGTATATTCTGTACTTCAGGTGGCAGCTCGTAGCGAACTTATACAGACGCCAGCATATCCAGTTACCCCAACCTGTCAAATATATTTTATAAATTTTCAACTTTATCACAAAAGCATAAGGTTCAGTTGCAATTGGGGAAATTTGACAGATTGGGGTAGCTTGATGTGCTGGCGTCTGTACCATACTCTGTTATTTTTAATTCTTTAATTCTTTGTGACGGTCACTTTCATGATCACATTAATACGTTATATATATTATGTATAGATATACAATGGAATATTTGAGCGTAATGTCTGTGTTTGAGTAACCATATTTTTTAACTTAATACTTGTTAAATATAAGGGTTCCAGTTTCTAGAATTACAGATATATTCGACCTACAAAAAGAGCTGAAATTGCTTACTGGTCCATTGCATTCATAAATCTACCTTTAATTTTGACATAGTTGGCTCAGAATAACTGAACCCATTATTACAATAGCATTTACAGACACGGGCATTTTGCTATATAAATTAGCGTTAGAATTGGATAAATGCCATATTTCCTACATTAATGTTATGAGAATGAGTTAGTGATCCAAATCTAGTTCCGCAAATATTAAAACGTAGTCTAATAAGTAGTCATCCTAACAGCTTTAAGAAGTCCACTGCTGGACAAAAAATCTTCCCTAAGAATCATCTTGGGCAGCATCGCGATTATGCTATAATCGCGACGCTTGGCAGACGGGTTGGCGATCGCGGTATGATGGTCATAGTACTCAGATAAAAGCTACTGCCCTTCCTCTGGTAGATATTCCCTCGGGTCGACTTATACACCCCCCACGGGATGAGATGGGGTGATGCTAAAAAGTAGTATTGTCCCTGAATTAGATTTATTATGATTTTTGAGAATTACGGCTGGCAACATTTTTGTATCAGTTCAAGGGATGTGAAATTTCTGTTGTGTTTTAACCTCACTTTTTATAACAAGAAAAATTATAAGTTATAGTTCTCCTTTAAAACACTTTGGAAGCCATTTTGTTACCCTTGAAAGGAATTATTGATGTGAATTTCGGCGCGGTCGTGTAACCTAGGCTTACCTTGTCGTGTGAGTCGAACACATGTTAATTTTAACAAACATATTATATTTTGGGTAACAATAAGCCGGTAGATAAATTTATTGGCCAATTAGGTTTACGCTGGTAGGTACTTTGGGGTAAGTACATGAACACAGAAGACGCTTCGCTGGAAATCGACAAGAAGGTGTTATTAATATTTGTAGTTTGGTATAGAACATTCGCTAAACGCGGAGCAGTTAACATAGGAGCGAGGTTTTTAGTTGGTCAAATTCTACGGAGCAGAGTACCTGTCAGTGCTTTCATGAAAAATCTATCTAACAGGTTAATTTTGACTATAAATATAATTCGAGATAGATTATTACTCGTTTGTACCTACTTAACGTACCGAATAGAGTACTAGACGCAAATAACACAATCTTTTATAAACTGCTTTTGTATTACATTAAACCATTTCTTCGTATATAAATAGGGGTGCAATGAACGAAGAAATAATGAAATAGGGTATAACAATGAAAGGGCATTCAATACTCGGTACGTCTACATATGTGATACACATAATATTTCTATATATATATATATATATATATATAATGAAAAATGATACTATTATTCGATACTATCTGTGCCCCGCAGTTTTACCCGCGTTAAATTTTATAAATTATCACAGCTCTTCCTCCGTAGGCGATAACGTGATAATATGTAGCTCATATGTTGATCTGACCTCTTAGTAATATTCATGCAAAATTTGAAGTAAATCCATGCAGTACTTTTTGAGTTTAGCCCGGACATACATACAGACAAAAAGACACACAGACAAAAATTCTAAATACTATATTTTTGGCTTCGATATCGATTGTAGATAAAGCCCCAAGTATCCTTTTAAAAAAATATTCAATGTACAGTTTTGACTTTATAATTATATTATAATAATGTACGATTTTATAATTATTCAATATTTTATTATTCAATAATTTTATTATTCAATATTTACGGTTTCTGTTTGTTTATAAAGCTTCTACAAAAATATTTATTTAAATTGTTAAATAATTATACATGACTTTCTGAAATAAATGATTCGGTGGCGAAACATAATTGTTTTGGAATGTCCCCATTAAATTCAACAAAAGTCGACAAAGGTAAAACAATATCTTTGATCCTAATAATAATACAACCACCGCTGTATTTGAGATACGGTGTTTAATGTAAATTGACACTAGTCAACTACACAGGACATTTGATAACATACGAGTAAGTGCGCAAACTCAAATGCACTCTCTATTGCCTTACTCTCAAAATGCGATGTCCAGGTTCAACAGCTTTCCGAGACGCTTTCCAGACACGGGCATATTACACCGCCAACTTTTAAATGCTGCTCTTATGTCGTTTTACACATATGAATTTTTAGACCGACCGCGACCTAATATTTGAACCCAGATTCTTATTTTCTGCGGTTAAAATCGCTACCGCTAGACTAATGAGGCACTTTTGTAGGCATTGTTTAACATATAATTACCATTATTTTCCTATTGTACTGTATTACTTTTTAATGGTTCCACGGTTGTTATGATCCTGGCCTCGTAAATCACAGTTTTTTTATCTATTTTCGCTGTTATTTCCAATAAAGAGTTATATTGCCGCATTTGTAAATACGACGACAAAGCTGTAAATAACTTGATTTATGTTATTCCTCTGGCACATAAACGTTTTTTCTTATGTATACGCTTTTTACAAATGAATGCCCTACCAGTGTTTTTATACAAAAACATTTTATAGGTATATATGTTCGTATATTACGGAATGTTTCACATTTCTACATGTTTTGTATTAAGGCAATGAATTTATTTCGTAAATTCCAATAATATGAATTTAAAATTTACTTTAATATGTTTAAAATGTGTTCCATCACATACTTAATTACATTTATTTCTAAAACTTGTCCCGTGTTAGAATAAGTTCAGAATACGAACCAGTCTGGGATAATTATGCATAGATGTTGTTTTCATTCCGTGCAATATAAGAACTTTGCTTGGAAACAGCTCCAACGTCGCCAAAGAATCTAAGTAAGTACAAAATTAGCTTCGAAAAACTTCCACTTCATCGACTAATCTGCCTTCCCAACTTTGTAACTATTTACGAAAAAGAAAGCTCGTCTAACAACAGCAATTTTCATGCCATCAAGAAAATTTAACTTAGTATTTATTTATAGCAAGTATAGAACGCACGACACATTCTGACCTGCCACTCTGAATTTCAATAAGTATAAGCCTATATAACAATAACAATTTTGGTCACGGCGGCCAGTCTCAATGGAGACTAGGCATCTACGTGGGACATATTATCGTGCACAAGACGTGTGGGGGCAAACACAGGGGCAATTTCTATTCCATCATTCTCATGATCCGATGGGACGGGAGGGATTGCTATTGGCCCGACCCAGGATTTAAACAGGTACAGGATATAAAAAGGTACAGGATCAACGGCTTTACGTGCTCTCCGAGGCACGGGGGTATGATACCGCCAACTCCTAAACTTCGGGTTGATACTGAGAATTTTTCTTTTACAGAAAAATCCCAAAATAGTTTTTGACCCGACCCGGGATTTAAACCCAGGACTTCATTATTTGCAGTTGAGCACGCTACCACTAGACCAATGAGGCAGAACCTATATACATGTCTGTAGAATGAGTTCATTGAATTTATTCTGCACGCAATTTCAATATACATATTGAAACATAAATAGTTTAATTTATAAGGTATTACCAATTTAACCATCAAACTACTTAAGATCCGTATTTTTTAATCAAGTCGTTTATGAATCAACTAAGGTTTAACTTGGCACTTAGGAGATGATTATCCAATTGCGAACTGCAAGTGTGAAGTTAAGTAAATTTTTGGTGTGAGCTTTATTTCTTTTCTTTTTGTCATCCAATTCATCAAACAAAGAAACATTCGCTAACCATGAACAGTCACCATAGATTATTTATATTACATTATATAACCTACGCTTGGACTCTGGCCCTTTGCATAACTTGCAAAGGGCCAGAGTCCAAGCGTAGTATCACCATCATAGTTACATCACCAACAAGGTATTTTTCATGTGTGTACTCACTTTGAGATATCCACAGTAGTTGTTTTAGATATTGTTGATTATGATTAAACAATGTATAATTAAGGTAAAATGACAGTTTTCTCATTTTCATATGCATCGTTTATGTTTTTTAAGAGGGGACGGGGGGAGGTGTATTTTTAGGACATTTAAGAGCATCAAGATACTTTGTGCGAACTTTACCTTACTATAAGCCGGACATGGAATCCACGTAGAGAATTACCGTGCAGTTGGAGTTGCACTAACTTGTTTAGTGCCCACACATGGTAGTGAATTGTTAAATCGGACCGGACCCGTGTTAGACCGCGCGCAGACAGCCGACTTATAACCCCAACGTGAAAATGTTGGAAGCCTATTTTTCCATGTTTTGAATTATTTTATAGATCTTTAAAATTAGGTGTATAAATTTAAATGCGGTTTGGAATCGAATCACCGAACCAAGAGGTATACCCATGTGCGTAAACCCGCTCCCACTCACAACTCCGCTACCACACTGTCAATTCATTCGAAGATTCATCAATTTACCGAAGTGATACTCAAGCAAATTATTTTTGGAGATTATTTTCATTATTTTCTAATATTTGTATGATTTAAGGTAGTTTAGGATTTATAATTATATACTTTCAAGTCTAGTTTATGCAGGACCTTTTAAATAGATAGTATCTGTGATCAAGGTCAAAGGAGCCACAACCAAATTGACGTTTTAGTAAATAATGCTCGGTTTACGTAACTAAAAATTAAATATATTATTTACATAAAAAGTTATTTAAAAAATATATTTATAATTTTTAGTTACGTAATCCGAGCATTAAAATGTTTTATATATTTTCTATTATCAATATAATCAGAGTTTTCAAAATAAAATTCATAAACTGTTCTCGAAAAAGTCACCTCTAAAAACGCTTGAAATAAAATAATCTCTAAATAATACCTCTTAGTTTGAATTATTACATCTTTGTATTATTATAAGTCTTTGATATCTCATGTTCTTGTTTCATGTTAACTGGACACATATTGATAGTTACCCAATTACTTTATTCAGCATATAAGGATTGTGATAACTCTAGAAAATCAAATGATAAATTCAAGCAAAGCATTTTTACTAGTTCTAGTATTGCGATTAATTCGTAAAATCAAACCATAACAAAAGAAGTAAGTCGCTTGTCTGCGCTTTACCTAAAAGACCCAACTTTTCCTTTATATAAATTGTACGTATCTACCGATTACTTATTTTATTGCCTACGTTTTTATTTTACAACTGTTTTTCTTCCGTCCGTTTAGTTTTATATTGAGCTAGAGCCGTAAATAATCCTTAAAGATTTCATATTAAAATGTAATATTGCTCCCTTACTTCGCTTTACAATTGGTTCAGCTTTTGAACAAAGCAAACGTGAAATCAAATTTATTAGCTTTACATCAATATAGGGGTTTTGAGACATTTGTGCCGACATGAAACTTATAAAGAATGTCAAAACATGAAGACAAGGGAAAAGAGAGAAGGAAAGGCAAAGATACTTCCTTACCTGGATCATATGAAGGAAAAACTAATATTACGTCGGATACCAAAGTTAATACATTGATAGCACTTTGGACGAATAGGAATACGCTTCACCGACCAGAGTAGTAAAGATGTAAAATGTATAATGTTATCGTCTCATACCATTTCTGACCATATGTGCTTACAAATACGAATTAAAATAAACTGAACAGAAAACTGATGAACGAGTGAAAAGGAGATTTAAATTTGACTTAGGCATTAATTTTGGAAAATAAAATCTTTCTGACAAATCTAAAACGATTTTAGTCTAAAACAACTATGCTTAGGGCTTCGCTTTTCATACGACTATTTGTAAGTAGGCTGTATCTCATAAACCATAAGTCATCTTTTTTAAAACGATTGTTGTCAGCCCTTAACAAAAACCTAATAATTGAAACATTTAAAATGTATGTCGATGTACTGAGTTTTGTAATAAAAGATATAGATTTTAGCCTGTACCGATTTGAATCCAAGATTACTACGGATACGAATCTAGAAAACACGGATGTCACTAACGTATTTCATCCAATCTCCTTGGGGTTCTGAAAAAGCCTAGAACTTCTGTGACTTTACTAGTTTTTCGTCTTAAACTTTATACATGCTTGAAGCGTTTTGCGTCACACCAGTTTCTCTTTTCCAGTAGGGACGTATTACAACAGCGCTTTCTAAATTAGAATTACGCTCATCTTTAATGGAATTTTTAGACTTTTAGAAATAAAGCAATAGGGATACTAATCCCTATTGCTTTATTGGCTCTAAAAGTTATAAGTAACCAAAATTTTTACAGCTTTTATGAAGGT
Source organism: Pseudoips prasinana (assembly GCA_951640165.1). Taxonomy (NCBI): domain Eukaryota; kingdom Metazoa; phylum Arthropoda; class Insecta; order Lepidoptera; family Nolidae; genus Pseudoips; species Pseudoips prasinana. The sequence goes on from OX621245.1 coordinate 21,831,591, forward strand.
ACTAACCTTTTTTTTTTTTTTTTTTTTTTTTTTGATAAGGCAGGGGGAATGCCTTCGCATGCCACCCGCAAAAAGTGTCTGCGGGTGGGTATGTCGGACTTGCACCGACTAAACCTACCTGCCGTGGACTTCTCTTGGCGCCTGATGGGGGAGTCCCGGGAACGCGGATATGCTGCTCCGGTACCCCCCTTTTGCGCCATGTCCTAGATGGTCGGGACACGTACCCTGGGAGGGCTCTTTTGGATTGCCCTCTCCTATTGCCGACTCCTGCCAGTACGGCACAGCGACTGCGCCACAAACAGATCGCTGTCATCCCGGAGCCGCTTGGACGTGGCGACAGTAGAGGACACTTCTCACACTGCCGCCCGGGCCCCGAGGGGAGTTGGGCTAACGGCTGCCGCCGCCACCCCGACGCCTCCTCCGCCTACGAGCGGGATCGGCTCGTTCGCGATCCCGTTCGGCGGCCTCCTTCTGCAGCAAAACTGCCTCACAGAAGGAGACCACGGCGTCCCATTTGGTGGAGTCGCCAGCCAGCATCGCGTAAACGACTGCTGGCGGCGAAAGATCCCGTCCGATCTCAGCGACCAGGACTCGTCTCTCGGCCTCCCAGGCCGGGCACTCCTCCAGCGTATGCTGGGCAGAGTCCAGGTCGCTCCCGCAATGGTGACAATGTGTCGTCACTTCTCGGCCGATCCGGCACAGATACTCACCGAAACACCCGTGTCCGGTGAGTACCTGAGTCAGTCTGTAGGTGACGTAACCGCCCTTCCTTCCCACCCAGGCCTCGAGGTGAGGCAGGATGGCACCGACGGCACGTTGGCGCGCGTTCAGGCGCAACTCAAGCCGTGCGCGCCACTGTGTTAGTACGCGCCGGTGTACATCCCGCCTATAGGCAACGAGCGTCTGCTCTGGCGCCTCACCGCTCTCCCGGCGGACGCGGATCTCGGTGTAAACCGTCGCGTCAACTGCCGCCAGGAGATCAAACGGCGGGAAGCGCGCCAGGAGTGTCGCCGCCTCAAAGGATACCGTCCGGTATCCTCGTGCGATCCGTATGGCCACCACACGCTGCAGGCTGTTCAAAATAGCTCTGCAGCGGGAGGCGCCCGTCAGGCGTTCAGACCAGACGGGCGCCCCATAAAGGACCATGGATCGCACGACACCTCCGTAGAGGCGGCGAACTTCTTCCCTGGGACCCCCGAGGTTCGGCAAAAGCCGGTGTAACGCTCCGGTTACCCGGCGCACTCGGGGGGCCAGACGCTCGAAGTGCTCCTCGAAGCCCCATCGGCTGTCTAGGGTGAGGCCCAGGTACTTCATGTACCGCCCCACCCTGACCTCTGCGTCACCTACACGTATCGACACACTGGGTGGTTCCTCCCTACGGCGTAAGCCGTGGAACCATAGCGCCTCGGTCTTGTGAGGCGCTACCCGAAGGCCCAGTCTCATTATGGCCGTGACGACACACGCGACACCGAGTTCGGCGAGCCGTACCGCCCGCTGGAAGCTTACCTCCCGGGCTAGGACCAGCGTGTCGTCCGCATAACAGACGACGCTCACCCCGGGAGGGAGGCTTATCCGCAGGACCGCATCGTACGCGAGGCTCCATAGCAGAGGTCCCAACACGGACCCCTGAGGAACCCCGCAGGAGAGCTCCCTCTGGATCTCAATCCCGTTCCGACCGACGAATTTAATCGTCCTGTCGCGCAAATATGCCCCGACTATACCACGGAGATAGGGAGGCACGTTATGATGGACCAGTGCCTCCCGTATCGCCCGCCAGGGGACGGAGTTGAAGGCGTTGACGATGTCTAAGCTCACCGCCAACGCCACCCCCCCCGCCCGGACGGCGGGCTCCGACAGGGCGCGGACGCGGTTTATCGCGTCCAGCGTCGAACGTCCCTGCCGGAAACCGTACTGGTTGTCCGATAAGTCGGGGCCAACGCGCGACAGATGCTCGCTGAGACGGGCGGCTATGACACGCTCAAAGAGCTTGCCCACCTCGTCCAGCAAGCAGATTGGTCGGAACGCCGAGGGAGAATCGGCGGTCCTGCCCGGCTTCTGCAGAAGCACAAGCCTTGCCTCTTTCCAACAGGTGGGGAACACGGCACTACGGAGGCAACTGGTGAACAGTTGCCTCAACCGATCCCCCAGGACTGCCAGGGCGCAAACCCACGCCCTGCCCGGTATCCCATCCGGGCCAGGGGCGGTATTTCGGGCCGCAAGTCACCGTACTGCTCGGTCCAACTCCCCCTCCGTCACCTCCAACTGGTCGTCCCAATCATGGTACGACGGTGACGGGGGGTCCGAGGGACTATCCTGGACCCTAGGGAAGAGGGTGTCCACCACCCTCCTCAGGAAATCCGGGTCCAGGGTACTCGTCAACGGAGGGACCCACGGTCTGAGCTTGCCCAGTACCATTTTGTACGGGCGCCCCCATGGGTCCCTATCCAGTCCCTCGATGAGCTCGTTCCAGGACCGAGCTTTGGCTTCCGCTATCGCAACGGATAGCGCTTTGACGGCGACTTGATACGCCCTGTGCGCTCCGGCAGCCTCTTCGGCATTGGCTCGCCTCCTCCGACGGGCCCGTTGGTGTCGGCGACGCGCTGCGACATACTCCGAACGGAGTCGCGCGATTTCGGCCGACCACCAATACTGCGAGCCTCGTCTGTCACCCGGACGGATCCGGGGCATCGACGTGTCGCATATGGAGACATGATGCCCCGGAACCAGCCCGCTTGCGAATTGGGATCGGACGGGATCCTCTCTCCACCCTCACTCGCCCCCCAGGCGATGGCGACGGCGGCAGCCGTCAGCATGTCGCGGTCCAAGCGGCGTAGACACCAGCGCCGCGGTGGGACAACACTACTGCGGTCAGGGCCGCCTCGGGGCGGACGGAATGCCACGCTGAAAAGTATATGTCGGTGATCCGACAGCGTGGCAATTTCCTCCGCAACTCTCCACCCCAAGACCAGGTGCATGGCCGAAGGAGTCGCCAACGTCAAGTCGACGATCGACTCCCCCTGCCACCGCACACAGGTGCTGACTGAACCCCGATTTAGAAGACGGAGGTCCAGTCCGGCGGCCCATTCCAACAGTGACTCCCCTCGAACGTCGTCCCGGGCATCGCCCCACACGCTAGAGTGGGCGTTAAAATCGCCCAGGACGAGTACCGGACGGGTCTGGTACGAGCTAATATGGCTCGTTAGCCCGTCCAGGTACGCCTCAAAATTTGCAAGGCCGCAATTCGGGGAGATGTAGCAGCCCACCACGACTGCTGGTCCCCACTCCACGATGACGAATCCGGGCCCTTTGGCCAGGAGTGCGCAATGGGGGTCACGTTCCCCCCCTGCCCAATAAATGGCGACGAGGCCCCCATCCGCCCCGAACCAACGAGGGTGGTCGGGAACGGAGTGAGGCTCCGCCACTATCGCTAGGGCAACCGAACGCTCAGCAATCGTCTGCGCAAGAAGAGCTTGCGCAGCGATGCAGTGGTTCAAGTTGCCCTGCAAAATAAGTTGGGGGGGAAAGAATGCTTAGACCTCCATGGACACCCCACCGGGGCCAGAACCCGGATCGTTGGACCGCGACGATGTAGGAGCGGACGTGGCAGGACGTCCCGCTCCCTTTCGTTTAGGTGGCGTACACCTACCGCTGCCCAGGCGATGGTTGGCCGGCCTGCCAAGGTCGGCACACACCACACAATAAGGGGCGCGCGCCGTGCATTCCTTCGCCTTGTGGCTCTGTTGGCCACAGACGAAGCACGACGCGGTCCGGTCGCACCCGGTGCACCGAGCCCTGACATGCCCTCTCTCCAGGCAGCGGTAGCATTGGAGAGCTCTGGGTGGAAGCGCTGCCACCCGGACTGACATCCAGCCCACTAGTACTCGGCCCGTTGCCGCTAATTTGCGGGCGGCCACTAGTGGGCACCGAACCCACACCGAACCTAAGCCCGACGGGGAATAACGAATTTCGCCGACCTTTACGTCGGCAACGGCGCATCCTCCCGTCGTGGCTATTGTTTCAGCTACCTCAGTGGGGTCGGTGGAGTCGTCCAGGTCTAGCACCCGGAGCTCCCCCATCGCTACAGGGTGCGCCACCACTGCACCCGTCTCAGCCAAGGCTTCCTTAAGGCGAGATGTGAGGGCCTCCGCCTGCGCAGATCCCTCTGGACCGGGGATTCTCAAAATGAGACCCCCGGTCAAAGCCCTCTTAGGGCGCAGGCCCGCTTCTAGGCCAAGGTCCTTCAATTGGACCTTGGTCCTTGCCATCTTCATGACCTCAGCCATGGTAGTGGCCGAGGTCGATGGTAGGTTAATAGTCACTGCCGCGGATGGTGGAGGTCGCGGCAGTGCTATCGGCCTCTTTGGAGGCGGAGGCGGCGGTGGCTGATTCAATCGTGCAGCTTTGGCCCTAGCCTTTCGGCCAACCACCTGGGCCCATGTGCCCTCGGCGGGTGGCGGTGGCGCTGACCGCACCGGCATCGTCGCAGCTCGAGCCGCAGCTGCCTCCGCAGCGGCAGCCCGTTGTCTCAGACGCCGGCCACCCCGCTTTCCGCCCGTCACGGCCTTCGCGATAGGTGGTAACTGGGGCGGTGCTGCACTCCCAGCGAGCGACGGGCGGATGGCCCTGCCCGGGAAGATCTCCGCCATGACCTCCTGGCGCATCTGGGCCAGACGTTGGTCCCAGATGCGCCCCATTTCTCTCATTTTACGGTCCATTATGGCCGCGAACCTCTCTTCTGGAGAGGCCTGATCTTCCCGGGCAGGAACCGAAGGAGGAGCTTTAAAATTGCTCCTCTGTGTTGCCGAGGCCGGATGTGGCGATGCTGGAGCGCAGACAACGGGTGCTGGAGGCGGAGACAATCTCAACGTCGGCGGCGACTGCGGAGCAGTTCCCGACGGCCGGGATGGAGACGTCAGAGGTGAAAAATTCGCAACATCACCCCGGCGAAGCTCCGCCATCTCCGCCGACATGGCGGCCACACGCGCCTCCAGGTAAGCCAGCTGGGAGCGCAGCCTCTGGTTCTCTAGCTCCAGTAAGCTCCCGCTAGTCGTCCTTAATTTGGGCGCCTTTACTGGACGCCCTCCCTGTCCCGCGGTGCTCCGGCGTTTCCCCCCCGGAGTATCCGCTCGGCTATCCAGGGACTCCATTGACACCGCGGACCTAAGGGAGCTATCGCTCTCCGTGCCCGCGGCTTGTTCCGCGGATGGTCCAGGTACTGGAGTGGCCGGACGGGAAAAGGTCTCCCTGACCTTTCTAGTGGCCTTCTTCTTAGAAGTAGCCTTCGTTGCCTTCGTGTTTTTATCTGCTATGGGGTGCACCACTCCTGGCACACCCGCTAGCTCCTCAGGAGTTAAGGGTATTACCTTAACTGTCGGTTGGGCAATTTGTATATTGTTTTTTCCTTCCATAAATGTCAAAATAGCGTTCACCAACCCAATTCCCCACCCTCCACCGAGCCATGGGATTATGGCAATCTGCGAGACCTCCAACGCGAACCGATACTGGACAGCCCAACGTCCAGCACGGCGCGCGCCTTCGTCTGCAGACCGACACACGGCGCCAGCCCAGACGCTACCTGCAGATACGCCTACCCATGGCTAGCCTTGACGGCCGTCTGACCGGACGTCGTAGCCGATTGATCGGGGCCCGGCTAGACCCCGACCTCCCGTGTAAGGGGAAATCCGGACCAAAGAGGCGTGTTGCGGGTGAGGGATAACAACTGCCCGACCCCTCACCGGCTCAACCTCCAGGACTCCTTCATCCCCCCGTACGGGTCCCCGCGCACGGCACAAACACGCGGGTGGTCGTCGTGGAATTCCGACCATACATGGATGATGTATGGAAGGTCCGCCAAGATACGACCACCGGATCTTGGCAGATTCCCCCCCCCCCCTGTGTCGGAATATTAGCCACAAGCAGTAATCCTTTCACGTGGGACTAATCCCATTCCGAGAAACGATTACTACCTGCGCCCGGCGTGCACCGTCCCATAAACTTCTGTTCCCACCGAATATGAATATTCGAATGGGACCAGTAGTCTTGGGCTCGCGAGGAGGTTTTCCGACCTAGCACGCCATGAAGGTACTAACCTACACTAAAAACTGTAAAAATTTGAACGTACTCGAGACCTTTTCTGCTCCTGGGGTCGTCGGTTCTATAGCTGTGTAATCCTCCCACTGACACTTCAGTTAGCATTATATAGTTTTCCAAAGGTATACTCAAAAGATCTAATTGCTTGACATACAAAATATAGATGTAAGCAACGTGCTTTGGCTTTGTATACGAATTTATAATAGTCGTAGCAAATTCGTAGAAGGCTACGCTGTAGTAGTTCTACGAAAACGTAGCATATTGCGGATGTATAGTCCTCGGTCTGAGCTTTATAGGAGTATTATAAACCGAGTTAATGCACTAATGCGTTTCCCATGTCGAACAGAACGTGGCCATGCTACAAATTATACACAAGAGATTAATATTTAGGGAATGTAAAACTATTTATTTAGTTTGTCGCTCTTGTTGTGGTTTACCATCGTAATTGTAATGTTAAACACATCTACGAACTTGAGTATTCTCATTACAACATTTAAATGAGATGACGTAAATGTAAGTACTTAATAACGTGAACTAATAATAGTGTTTAGTAAACTCTTGTTTCAAAATATTCTTGACAATAACTTGATACGAGCTAGCTAAATATCATTTCTGTAATAAAATAAATTTTATAAATGTTTTCATACAAGATGTACCTAAATATCTATGTTACTAGAAATAATATCTAATGTATACAACTATATTACTACAAACATGTTCTGACTATTTACAAGCGCTTTTTTGAAGTCTACGTGAATAAAAACCTTTTTTATTTTATTTTATTTTTATTTTATTTTACATAGGCCTGACCTTTTAATATTATTCGTGAAATTTGTTGTAAGAATTTTATAGTTTATGACCACCTCAATATGAATTAAATAAAATTATTACATAAAATAATTAATGGTATATATTTTTTTCACATTTCATTCTTCTAGGCCCACCAGCTAAAGGTTATCTGTCAGCCACTATTATAAGAGAATTAAGTAATTAAGTTTAACATTATTTATCATCATTAAAATAACTGTTCATATTGATTTGCAAAATCACCAAATTGTGTAATTAAATAGTCAACGGACTCCATAATGTTCTTAAAAACATAAAAAATAAGCTTTAAATAATAATCCACGTTAGAATTTCTCGAATAATTTTGAGCCCAGTGCACGTATTAGTTCATAGTTTGTTAGTTATATGTATATTGTGCTCTTTTCATGCAAGCTATTCGAGAGAAATTAGATACCGGCATAAAAATAAAACACAATGAAAATATTATTGAGTATCACGAGTTGACTGAGGACTGCCAAACCGCTGCGCCTAACGTGCACTTGACTGCACGTGACGTCACCAATAAAAACCGATATGTAAGAGTTTTTCGACACATCACCTCATACAATATTTATTTACTTTTATAAAAACTATTCGTAATTTAGATAGTTCTGTTTTGTATTAGCCTTTACTTTAAAATTTAATTGTTATATCAGTTATATTATTATTACAGCATGTGTGGAGTGACTTTGAGAGACAGCATACGAAATACTGATATTAGAGAGTGTTGTGGTATGAAAAAGGATGTAGTAACAAAAATTGAAAAGGGTATCCTTAGATAGTTTGGGCATTTAGAAAGGATGAATGAAATAAGATTGACACAAGAAGTATACTAGGCCTGTGTGAATGGTACAACCTCGTAGAACATTCTCTGACCAAATCGGAGACATTCTCAGGAAAGGCCAGGCCAGAAGTATCCTTAACCGGCGAGAATGTATGAAGAATATAATGTCAGTAAACGAAGCGAAAGAGATGTGCAAAGATCGTGCCAAAAAAAGTCCGTTGCCTACCCTTCTGGGAAACAGGCGTGAGTCTATGTATGTTTGTGTGTATGTATTATTACAATTAATATGTTTCCCCATTTGAAGTAGACATATAAATAAACAGAAGCTCATTATAAATAGGTTCGGTTCAGTGCAATGCTGTTTACCAGCCCGCATCCGAAATCATCCGTTCATTACACAGCTGCAACGATGCCATAAGGTTGTCAGTACAGAGTAAGTAATCAGCAGGTAGTGTCGGCCGCACTTAGTGGGGGTATATAGACTTTCAAGTAGAATATGGTATATAATTGCTCCTGTGTCTGAGTGTTACCAAGAAACTGCTCCCACAGACGTTTCTATAAAGCATTTTAACTCTTAATTACCGTTAAGAATGTTTAATAAATTCCTCCAAGCCGAATTTCGACCACGGCGGCCAGTCTCAATGGAGACTAACCATCTGCGCGGGACATACTATAGAGTTCAAGTGTGTGCGCAAACAAAGGAGAAGTTTCTATGTCATCACTCTCGTGATCCTATGGGACGACTAGCGACACGACCGGAAAGAGGTCAGGTACAGCCGCCGGCTTTACGTGCTCTCCGAGGCACCCTATAAAAGCGCCAACTCCCAGACTTCGGGCTGATATTAAGATTTTTTTCCTTTTTACAGAAAAATCCCATAATCAGTTTTGGCCCGACACGGGATTTGAACCCAGGACCTCGTTATCTGCGGTTGAACGCTACCGCTAGACCAATATAGCATATATGTACTGTCAAATAGTAATAAAAGTACTTACTGCAAAATTTTGGCCACGGCGTGTGGTCAATTTTAGTATAGTATGTGCGCAAACACAGGTAAACTATTTCCTCACTCTAATAATCCGATGGGTAGGTAATCAAATACGAGAAAGAAGAGATCAGGCGGAGAGCTGTCAGCTTTACATGCTACGGGCGTATAACATGTACGTAGAAATAAGATGAGTTTGACAACAAACGGATGAAAACAGTAGCAGTAGGATTTTTTTTTTATTTTGTTGGTTGACCTTAAGGTATAATAAGGAATATTACGCGGTTTTCTACTTACAAACTGTCTCACCTCTCGCGGGCCTGCTGGAAAAGATTTCATTAGAAATAATCAGGGATTTTGCCTTTGCCTCTTCATTTTGTATTCATGCCCTGCTTGTTGTTTGGCGCACATGAAATAAATGAAAACAAAATAGTTTAGTGAGTGAATGAGAACTGTATGTCGTAAAACAGAATGTTGTCACAAAAGATAAAGAAACATTTCTTCATCTTTTACCTTTGTTTGGATCAAAATGCTAGGTGAAATTATTAGAGTTGGAAGAAATATATTATATATCGTTGAACTTGCCTTAACTAAGTCAGATATACTATCAAAAAAATGATTTTACAATATTATTATACGCCTCGTTGGTTTAGGGGTAGCGCAGTTTAGTTTCAGTTGCAGCCCCAAGTCTGGGAGTAGGCGGGATACACCCCCGTGCCTCGTAGAGCACGTAAAGCCGTCGCGCCTGTGCTTGACCTATTTCCGGTCGTGTCGCTATTCGTCCCATCAGATCATGAGTAATGGAATAGAAAGTGCCCCTGTGTTTGCCCACACAGTTTTGGACTATAATATGTCCCGCGCAGATGGCTAGTCTCAAAATTCGGCTAGGAGGACATTATTATTATTATATGCATGCACTTATACACTTTTTAACCCTAAACTTCAGCGTCGTCGAGTGGTCATAAACACGAATGACAGCAAATTCTATTTTATGACATTGCCGCGTACTCGGCTACAAAGCTTGCCAAATGCGCGGGGCGAGCCTAGACGAGTACCAACTAACGCCCTTGACAAGTGTAGGCAGAAAAGTCGATTTCTTATTTAACATTTTTGATGTTAAGTGCACGTGATAATATAAAAAAAAAAATATAATAATAATATCTCGGGACAATGTCACACAGATCATCCTAGCCCCAAACTAATCAAAGCTTGTACTATGGGTACCAGGCGACGATATACATACTTATATAGATAGATAAATACTTATATACATAGAAAACATCCATGACTCAGAAACAAATAATTCGTGCTCATCACACAAATATTTTAACTTACCGGGATTCGAACCCGGGACCACCAGCTTCGTAGGCAGGACCACTACCAACTAAGCTACGGTGATCGTCAATCGATGATGTACAGACGGCAGCACATTAAGCTACCCTTATCTGTCAAATTTCCCCAATTGAAAGTGAACCTTATGCTTTTGCGATAAAGTTGAAAATCTATAAAAGAAATTTGACAGATTGGGGTAGTTGGATGGGCTGGCGTCTGTACTTCATAAACAACTGTTATATTTTCTAATATCATATCTTAAGCATTAAGATGTGATAATTATTATAAAACGTTTTTAGTTTCAATAATTGTCACTATTATAAAATTTATGCGCATGCTTTGACATCTTTAAATGTTGTGCATTTTATTATAATTTTATACTTAATAATCTAGACGTCAGGAACAATGTAACAACTAAATATGCCGAGCAGCAGCGGAGGTTCCAAAAAAAACCAAAATACTTTAACTAATTTAATTGAAGGTTAAACAAACTTACCTTAAGTGAAGTTTGACCATAATTATATGAGTCGCTGCATCCGAAGAGATTTTCATATAACACAGTAGTACACTCTTCAATGTGCTGGACATCGAACACTTTTTTAGAGCTTGCAACATTAAAAAAGACAAAATGGCGCCTCTGCACGCCACGTGGCCGGCTGGAAAACTTCATTCTTTTCAGAGTCCTCAGTATCTACCTAAGATTTCACTAAAGGCAAAGCATTAAAAACAAATAACGGGAAGAAAGTATTCACAAGAATACTTTAAGGGCGGGAGGGATCGAAAATCTCTTCGGATGCAGCGACTCATATAATTATGGTCAAACTTCACTTAAGGTAAGTTTGTTTAACCTTCAATTATATTTCGTCGCTGCATCCTCGAGATTTTCATATAACACAGTAGATGTTTAGAGCTTTAGGGAAATCGTTAGTAAGAGTATTGAACCAATACCCAAAAACTAATTGTTACATGTAATAATTTGCTTTATCTAATTAACTTAATCATTTTTAACTATACTTAACAGTAATAAACTGGCACTTTTAAATACAGGATCATTATTAGATCTGTCATAAAATTTACTAAATACGCGGGAATTTCATGACCATCCTGCTGCCTTCCTAATCACTTCAATGGAAACGCATCCACGGACGTCTCTGCGTGGCGAGCGCTATGCGCAGAGTATATTCTTTGGTCAATATCTGCTCTCTTGCAATACTTGCTGGATACAGCATCTGATTGTAGATGCGGTTGCGTTGTGGTATAATTTTTTAGTGGTCGGAATTAACCTTTCGGCATTAGACGTGTCTCTAAACGGTCCTATTAGTTCTATGTATGCTATCAGGGTTTTCTCTGGGCATATCTCCTTTTAATTGTGATAAAAGAATTAGATGCGATTGAGGCCTTGCTTTCAAGAATTTTAAATATTGGAATCGTTATTTGTAATATTTGAAATAACGTATCTTATCTTGGGTTTAAAAATTCCAACTTTAATTTTGGATACACTTAAGGCATTCCAAAGGGCCTGCGGCCACAGCTCATATGCTGAGAGTTCATCTTTATTAGATTATGTGGTCGGGGTAGCAATATCAGCGGTAGGATCGTGCGTAGCGACAACATTATCAAGAGTATGAGTAATCGGGTCAATATTATTCGATATCAATGGAGCGTATAACCTAATTAGCTAAAAATGAATGCTCACATGCATTATTCGGTGTTCGTATATTCGGTCGTAATCGAATCACGACTCTTTAATTTTATGCGTATTAGCCTTGACCAACGATACGACGGAACATATTCCAAAATTTAATGAAAATGAATGCTCAGATACATTATCTGCATCAGAAAAATACATATTATTATGCGAGTAAGTGACCGTAATCGCACCATGGTTCAATTATTTATATTGGTATTGTGTTCGTATATTCGGTCATAATCGAATTACGAATCTTTATAGGTCTTGACCAACAGTATCAATACGACGCGTATTCCAACATTTAATGAAAATGAATGCTCAGATACATTATCTGCATAAGAAAAATATATATGTGAGTAAGTGACCGTATTCACTCCACAGTTCAGAAATAATATTGATATGGTGATCGTATATTCAGCTGTAATCGCCTCGCAACTATTTAATATTATCAGTATTAGCTTTGACCAACGATGCGGCGGAGCGTATTCCCTGATTTAATAAATATGAATCTTCAGATACATTATCTTTATAAGAAAACATACATATTATTATGCGAGTAAGCGACCGTAATCGCATCACGGTTCCGAAATAATATTGGTATTGTATTCGTATATTCGGTAATCTAATCATGACGCTTTAATTTTATGGGTACCTTGACCAACGATATCGATTCGACGGAGCTTATTTGCTGGTATGATGAAAATGAATGCTCCGATTCATTATCTGCATCAATTACAATATAAATGTGAGTAAATTACCGAAAACGCATCACGGTTCAATAATTATAAATCAGAATTCATTTATTCCGTAAAAAAAATACTTTTATGTGGAATCGAATATTGGTATGGTATTCGTATATTCGGTCGTAATCGCATCACGACTCTTTAAAATATACATTTTAGACGCTAGTTAAGGCTACTAATCTGCATCAGATAAAATACATATGTGAGTAAATGACTGTAATCGCATCACGGTTCAATAATTATATTGGTATGATATTCGTATATTCGGTCGTAATCGCATCACGACTCTTTAAAATATACATTTTTAGACGCCAGTTAAGGCTACTAATCTGCATCTGATAAAATACATATGTGAGTAAATGACCGTAATCGCATCACGGTTCAATAATTATATTGGTATGGTATTCGTATATTCGGTCGTAATCGCATCACGACTCTTTAAAATATACATTTTTAGACGACAGTTTAGGCTACTAATCTGCATCAGATAAAATACATATGTGAGTAAATGACCGTAATCGGATTACGGTTCAATAATTATATTGGTATGGTATTAGTATTCGGTCGTAATCACTTCACGACTCTTTAAAATATACATTATAATAAAGTCAAAGTCAAGTATATATATATATTTTTTTTTTTTTTTGAACTGCAGGAATTCCTTTACTGTACAGAAAGAAATCTCAGTTAGCCATTTGCGTAAAGCCTTTTTGAATCGGACCATTGGAAGTACCTTAATTTGATCAGGAATCTTGTTATAAATACAGTTTATCTGTATTCGTTGTGCAGTCGACAACGCGATTAGACATGTCAATATATATTTTTTTTTATTAATATTATTATTTAATTGCCAATGGTATTCCTTCGTTTGGGCACCATCTAGTCACAAAACAAGTTCCACAGTATTGAGTTTTGTAAATACCTTTAAGCCATATCCTGATATTAGCATCTGAACGAAATCTGGTTTACTCAATATGGGAGAAAGTGCTGAACGGCATGTGTTTTCAGATGAGAAATTAGCTCCTAACCTGAACTGTTATGTAATGAAGTTTAATGCTACAGGATTGATTTAGGTTTTTTTTTTTTTTTTTAATTATTCATCAATATTATTATTATGACCAAATTTCCATAATTTTTACACGCTGTGTCGTTATTGTTTTAATGTGTTGTGAGACAGAGATGAAATCATTAATTCAATTGTCTCCATTTTGAGTGCTTGTTACGGAAACGCCTCTTTATTGACTTCGCCAGATTATTATGTTGGATTCATGTCTCGCTAGGCCAGTGAGGAACGACAATAAAATCTATTGCCAGGTTATTATCTTGCATAAGCATTTCAAAATAGGTGAAAAAACGGAGGAAACAAGCAAGAGAAAAAGTATTTCCTATTAGGGGTAAACGTTTACGTCGAAAGCGTTACGATCCTTCTTCCAGTAAGTATATCAAGGTCATTTTTCATTTAAAAGTAGGCCTGAACTTGTTGTCTAGATCTGGGGAGCCCAATCTCTCTGCTAAACATAGCATACTAAATAAAAGTAAATATGTGTATGCATCTAACAATACGAGTACCCGTGTCAAAATACACGATAATTTTAAATTTAATTTTAATATCCTATTTAATATCCTATAGGCCTCTAATGGTTAATTTTAATATTCCTGACTGCTAACTATAATACTGGTGTGGGTTCGATCCCCACTCGGGACAAATATTTGTTCGATTAGCGCGATTATTAGTTCCGTACCTGGGTTCAATTTATCTATAATTAGTATGTATTTAATAATAAACATGTATATTTATCAGTTGTCTGTTGGCCACACTATTGCAATAGTACTGGCTCTGCCCCGTCTGGGATAAGATGGCAAGACATTTATTTATTGTTATTATGTATATAATATACTGTATTATTAACTTATAATATTCAAATTAATAGATCGAATATTTACAGCTACTTAGTTACGTAGTAAATTACTATACTACTATAATTTCAAATTAATGGACAAACAATTAACAACATTTTCTGTTATACTTGATATCAAACAAAACTAATACACGTTCACCATATACAAATTATATTTTCCACAAGTTTTTTACAGCAATCACAGTCAACTAAACTGGAAAAACCATGTCTGCAAAACTAGCAAATCAATCACATGTTCGCTATACTGGTAACCCATGTTACTAATACATGTGCTAAAAGTCGACGGGATCAACATCGGGACTTGTACTTGAGTTGTACGTGTACTTGGTCAATCAAATATAATAAAAGCATTCTGGCTATGTGCGTACGTTTCTGTTACCTACTAATCTAAATAGAAACTACATTGCAGATTATTTAGAATAAAGATATTTGAATGGTTGAATTAAACTAACCTCTATAGCATTAATGAATACCTGGAACTGAAAATTTTCTATTTCAGGATTCAGTCCTATATTATCCTTGCTGAGTGCATCCATTATAATTTGCCCCCATTGTTCAGAGAACACGTGGCAGATATTTAGGTTAGTTGTGTAAGTAAAGTAATCAGGTTGTAAATAATAAATCATCACAACTCCATATGATTTTAACCCAAACATTGCCCCAGGGCATTGTAATTATTAGGGTTTTACAAACGGTACATACCTGTTGTAAAAACAGGGCTTGTACTATCTGACACAAAGGGTAGGTCTTATTCCATAGAATGGCTAACTGTAAAATAGGTTAGAATAACCTAATAATACCAGAAAACATTCAGCTAGTAAAACTAAAATCTAATTATACATAGACTCTCGCCTGTTTGCCAGGGGGGTGTGTAATGTAATCATAATTGGTAATAAAATAAAATGATAGTATCGTTGTAACAGTCGGTCACCTTAATATGCATGATCAATAACGAATAGAAAAAGAATTCGAAAAATATATCATATTTGCTGGAGAGTAAGTATGTACTTACATTTTTTGCTGACACTCGGCATTTGCGTAGATTCAATCGGCACCAAATTATTCTTCATATTCCTTCTTCGTGCACTTAAACTAGCCCATTTTTATAGGCCAATACAGTAGTTCACATTAAATGTCACTATAATATAATTATAACACTTGTTTACTGAAAATAAAATAACAAGAATTGGTGTTTCGAGGTCCGAACACTAAGAGCGAATGAAGTTTTCCAGCCGGCCACGTGGCGTGCAGAGGCGCCATTTTGTCTTTTTTAATGTTGCAAGCTCTAAAAAAGTGTTCGATGTCCAGCACATTGAAGAGTGTACTACTGTGTTATATGAAAATCTCGAGGATGCAGCGACGAAATATAATTAAAATCAAAGTTACAATTATAACTTATTACTAATTAGAGCTAGTGTGGTGCGTTTCGAAGTTGGAAACGAAGTGGCCGAGCTCCGATGACACGCGGGCCGATGCGCGGTGTCACTTTCGCAACGAGGTTACACGTGCCGCGAAGTCAGCGATTCTGTCGCCATGCGCATTACTAGGTATCGTTGCAGTGTAGGTACTGTCAGCAATACTCATGTAGGGTCGGCACATAACACCTCCCCCTGAAGTTCAGCAACTATTTTAAGACGTTTAGTGAAAATGTTGCTGGTATCTGGAGCTTGCGTTGAGGTACTTCAGGAACTGTGTAGGTGTGAGTTTGATCTGTCGTCGCAGCAGCCGATGAAGAGTTCTCTTCCGAATGTTGCAGCCTGTAGCGTTGACAGCGCCGGTATAGTACTGTGACGACGAGTACTATAATTCCCAGTAGTGTCATGTAAAACGGGATAGTGGTGTGGTAGATTGGTAACGGATCCAGATGTATGGGTATTTGCTGATTGATTTTATCTTGAAGATCGTGTAATTTTCTTAAATTGATGGAGTGTATCTTGATTGGTGACTGGGAAGTGCGGTCTTCATTTTTATTGAACAATACTTCAGATATCTTCATAGGCTGGCCTTGTACTCGGTCATTTACGTTGACTATGGTAAATTCATCGGTTCGTAACTGGCAATTGTGAGAAATTGTTACTAAAAAACTGCCGGCTAATACGCTGTGTTCATCTCGTTCGCAGGTGACTTGAACTTTGGTTGGTTGTGGGAAAACCACCACGTAGTGTCGATCATCCAACTTCTCCATGGCTTCTCGTGATAAAGTGACGCTGGTCTTCTTACAGGATTCATCTGTAGCCTGGCCGTTGACTATCTTGGTTACGCAGTCTGGTTGAGATGTTATTTGGTGGTTGAATTTTTCTTCGCAGAGATACCGCTCAGTTAACTTCGGGCATTCAGCCTCTATATACACATGAAAGTTTCTAGTGATAGCTATAAAAGGATAAGGGGGAACTACGACCTGACTGTTCTTATTCGGAACTATTGCTAAACGATAAAGGGTATATACTGAAGGGGAAACTATGGGAAATTGGAACACTATCACAATCTGATTATCATTATAGTATGATCCCGGTTTAACTACGTCGTAATATTGCCTAATTTCTAAGTCTAATAACTGATCTTTACTATAAAAGCTTTGCAGCTTTCCTAGCATACTATTCAATACATCTAAAGTTAGAACAGAATGATGCGTATTTGACGCCCGACTAAAAGCTAAAGCATCTTCAATTCTACGTAATTCACTAAGTAACTTATCTATATTATCACTAACTATAGCTAATATTTGCGAGAACTTAGCGATCTCTATAAAACTATGTTGAGTAAATGAGTTTTCACGAATTAAAGTATGTAACGTTTTATTTATTTCAATCTGATTTTCAACAATTTCAGTGATTATTTGAGACTGTTGATTCATCCAATCTTTGCTGAGACTAATATGGTTATTCTGCTGTGATATAATTCTGTCTTGATTGTCTCCAAGTGCTTTGATAGCGTTATTATATTTAATTGCGTCCGTGTAATCTAAGTTCCCTGTTAAGCTTTTAACTACCGAGCCTAACCCATCAATTAGACCTCTTTTAGATCTGGTAGGTTTTAGGCTTAGTAACTTAAGTGAAGCTTTGTCTAATTTATCACTTAGGTGATCTAACTGTAATTCATACATAGCATAAGTATAATTATCAAGTCTATTCTTTACGTCATAGAGTTGTAATTTCACTGAGTTAATTTTACTATCTATGTCAGTAAGCTCCACATACTGTAGGAAGGTATGGTAATGAGTCGTAAGTCTCATAGGTCCCAATTTAAAGGGAAGAAGTCCAGGTCCTGTATCGAGTCCTTCAAGTTTTATGTCCTGTCCCTGTATGAAGCCGGGAATCAACATCACCAGTATTATCCTGTAACAATTTTGCGCTATTAGGGACACGTTTTAGCCTGGATTTAGCAATAGGACCGCGTTTTTTGGATGTGTATATATGAATAGGTAAATCGGCTAAAACTGTATCCTGGGTAAACCTAGGTGCAAGTTTTTGGCGGCTAGCACCTGGATTAGAAACAAATATCTGTTGTTGGGGTAGATATTCTGCTTCCGGCTCCCGATTTTTGTTCCTATTTTCCATTATAGTAGTTCTAAGAGCTGAAGTCGTTTCATTGATTAGTTCGTACACTGTTTTCATTCGATCCCTATGAGTCTGAGTGTATTGTTGTAGTAAATGTTCTGTCAAATCAATGTCTAATGGGTCTCTGGGGTCAAAATGTCCTAATATAATGTCATACGGTCTACACTTCGTGAAACTGTGGACTGAACTATTGTAGGCTATAAGAGCATAAGGTATTAATTTTGACAACAGGTTCATCTTTATGCTGTAATTTTAAAATACGAAGATGTTCAAGTAGCGTTGAATGAAACCTTTCAATATTACCATTATCGTTAGGGGAATGAGCTAAAGTTTTATGATGAGTAATCTTATGAATCTTACAGAACTCTGAAAACATTTGGTTAGTAAATTCGGTACCTTGGTCAGTTACAATAGTGAGCGGTAAACTATGATGCGTGCAAAATGTTAGTAAAGCTTGTACTACACTGAAAGCTGTGCCATCTTTTAAGTTGTACGCTTGGCCATACTTGGAGAACACATCTACAAATGTCACATATTTTTCATTTTGTGCTGTAAATAGATCCATGTGAATAGTTTCGAAAGGTTTTGTAGCCGGTGGAACTATATTAAAAACTGGTTTGACTGGATTTCTATCGTATTTAGCCTGTCCACATATTGTACAATTATTTATGAATTTAGAGATATGTTCTTTCATTTTAGGCCAGTAATATCGCCGCGATAACGCGAGAAAACACTCGTTTATGCCACGGTGATTCGTCTTGCCATCGTGATAGTGACGAATAATTTCTTGTTGCCTGAGATACTCTTTAACATTTTCCAATTCCGTTTTAGCGATAACCAAATTCATAGCCGAACTTTTAATTTTTTCCTGTAAAATGGGCACAATTCTATACATAGCTAGGGGTGGATTTATAAGGAGAGCCGTTTTAATTTTAGGGTTTACATATTCTTTTATTGCAGCAACTAAATCATCTTCCAAATTAGATTCTGACAACTGGATGGACGTTCGAGTATGTGTATCAAATGGTTTAGTTGCCGTCGCACGTTTTTTAATGTCGCCTACTAACGTCAGACATATTTGTCTATGAAATTTGTTAAGAGGTTCTTCAACTATAGGTATTTCAAGTATGGGATTCTCATTGTCAGTATGTGCAGTTAAAGTCGCAGAATCGTCTAAGGTCTCCGGTCTATTAGTAGGGTTGGCAATCATTGAACTAATCTCTTCATTATTGATTTCTACACGAGAAAGTGCATCAGCGTTAGTGTTACTTTTGCCTTTCTTGTAAACTACTTCAAAGTCATACTCGCTTAACTTTAGTCGCCATCGAGTCAGTCTAGAGTTGGGTTCTTTCAGGCTCATTACCCATTGAAGGGGTTTATGGTCAGTCACTATTTTAAATTTACGTCCAACAAGATAAGGTCTGAAGTACTTAGTGGCCCAGACAATGGCCAACAGTTCTTTTTCAATCGTACTGTAGTTGATTTCGCTTTCGTTCAGTGTACGTGAAGCGTACGATATGGGTCTGTCAGAACCTATGGGACATTGAGATGAGAGAGTATAGCGCCTAAAGCAAAGTTAGAAGCGTCAGTCGTGAGAATAAATTCTCTAGTAAAGTCAGGATATTTCAAAATTGGGTCATTTGTGAGTAAAGTCTTACATTTCTCAAAAGTGCTAACATAATTCGGGTCCAGGGTAATTTTCCTACCTTTCTTTAAACATTGTGTAAGGGGTTTAGTCATTCTAGCAAAGTCTGGTATAAATTTCCGATAGTATCCTATCAAGCTTAAAAATTGTTTAATTTGTTTTGGGGTCTTAGGTAGTGGATACTTTTCTATTACTGAAATTTTGTCGGGGTTCGGCTTAATTCCCTCGTTACTAATGACATGACCTAGGTAAGCAGTCTCAAGCTTTAAGAATTCGGATTTATCCAATTGTATCTTAAAGTTGGACTCTCTCAACCTCTGAAAGACCTTTTCAAGATTGACCATGTGCTCCTGAAGTGACGTGGAATAGACTATAATGTCATCTAGGTACACCAGGCATATCACGTTTTGTAGGCCTCTGAGTACATTGTCCATCTCACGTTGGAAGGTGGATGGCGCGTTCTTGAGCCCCATTGGCATCCGAAGGAACTCAAAATGTCCATGTTCAACGTTGAAAGCGGTCTTTTTAATATCATCAGGGTCCATTTCAACTTGGTAAAACCCGGATGTCAAGTCAAGTGTCGTAAAATATTGGCATTTGCCCAATTTGTCCAATACGTCTGTTATATTCGGTATGGGATACTTGTCATCTATAGTCTTCTCATTGACCTTACGGAAGTCAACCACCAAACGCCACTTTTGCTTCCCTGTAGCATCCACCTTTTTGGGGACAACCCAAATAGGTGAGCTCCAAGCTGATTCGGACGGCCGTATTATGCCTTGTTCTAACATTTTAGTAATCTGGTCACTAACTTCCTGTCGGTGAATGAATGGATAGCGGTAACTTTTTGTATAAACGGGGATTTCGTCTTTAGTTTTTATACTATGTTTGATTTTATTCGTAAAAGTAAGGGCTTCACCTTCAATATAGAAAACGTCAGAATATTTAGAACATAACATCACTAAATTTGCCTTTTCTTCCTCATTCAAATGATCGACGCGCAATCGCGAAACTACTTCTTGTGCTCGAGTCGATGGTTGTTCGGTACGCTTGCACTCAACGTTAAGCAAAGTTACTCGTGGCGGCCGATCTATTGAAAACACAATATCGTTCGATGTTGAATTTTCAATTTCAACTAACGCACGACTATTTTCTACGGTGGTTAAACATTCGTGTATTATACAGTTACAAAGAGTTTGTTCATGTACTAAAATCTGTCCGTCTTGTGCGTTCATTGGCAGTCTAAGTAACTTAGAACTATTGGCGGGTATTATGTTTTCATATAAATTTAAATTACGTGAATTATATATGCAAATTTGATTGACTGCAAATTTGGTAGTTAAAGTCAAAGCTTTAAGGTCCAATTTAGCATGCCATCTTGTAAGAAGATCGAAACCTATCAATCCATCGAAACGGTCATGAAATTTATACACATATAATTTAATATTTTCAGAATCATTAAATTGACTAAAACACGGTATAGTTATTGAATGATAATGTCTACTGGTAGCGTGGACATTGGTGACCTCGAAAGGGTCGTAATTCAATGGAACACCGGGAAAATATTTTTTTACCACTTCTGGGCTAATAAAAGATTGATTAGCGCCAGTGTCGATTAGCAAGTTTAAGTCAGGGTTTTTTACATGGATGAATGGAAGTTGCCGTTGTGTCTGTAAATTCAGTTCTATTTGGATCTTTTGGATGTCATAGCTCTCTGAAAATCCTCACTTGTAGAGGGTTGCATTTGGCTATTCCGTTCAGGGTCATTTTCGAAGTCAGTTTCGGGTGTCTCGTCCTGCTGGTAGCATACATAATCATTGTAGTCAGTATAGTCATTATTTTCATAGTAATGGTCATACGTAGGCTCATTATCGTAGTATTGTGTATTATAAAAGTCGTCATAACCGGAACATTCGTCAACGTTAACGTCACGACTCTTGAAATAATTTGAAGGGGGTGGATTTCCTTGTCTAGACCAATCCCATTTTGATTGGCTGGGTGGTAACTGTCTCGGTGTGAAGTTGACAACTCCACTCATTGGCTTAGGGCCATTATAATGTTGGGGTAAATGTCGCGGGGTCATTCGGAATATATTACTCCTTGGGTTATAGTTTGGCGGTGGGGCACCGAACATTTGTTGCGTACGCGTCGGTTGACCACGTGGCTGGTTGAATGTAACATTGGGCCGATTTGCCTGATTAAATTGACTTTGAGGCGCCGTGTGGGGATGGCTTTGGTTATGCATAAAAGTTTTCGGCATGGACATATTGCTAGGCCCCGGTATATTTTGGGGTACAGACACATTATAAGGCACAGATATTGGAATACTACGAATAGCAGGCAAAGCAGGGTAGGAAGCATGCATGGGAGGTAAGTTAATATTATTACGGTAAGGGGTTCGATTAGTTTGATAACTTTCGCTTCTCTGTAATAGGTACATGACATTTAGTTCTTCCTGTACATACTCTAAAGCTGTCTCTATGTTAGCGGGACGCATACATCTTATACGGGACCCCAAGGGTTCCTTAAGGCCACGGACAAACACCTGCTTAGTCAGGTTTTTATAGAGGTCGCGCTTTGCTGTAATAGTTGTCTCAACTGTTTCATTAAGTGTCACATATGTCATTATCGTACTAAAGAGCGTCTGGCATCTATCGTAAAACTCTTGAGGGGAGTCATGGCCTTGGGTTTGCAAGGACAAATCGTTGTAGAGGGTGGTCTCATCTCTACGATCCGCAAAATTATTAATTAAAGTATTTCTAATTCCTGCCCAATTTTCGGGGATACCGTTTGAGTTAACAGTCGAGGCGGCGGGACCTGTGATTTTATTAAGTATTCCGTTAAGCAAAGATTGGTTGTTCAACTCAAACTCGGCCCCTACCTGTACATATCTTGCGACCAACTGGTCACAAATTCGAATAAATCTTGTCAAAACATGTGAGTTTCCATCGAAATCCGGGACTAGGCGGAGGGCCTTGTAAATGGTGTCTAAATCATTGGAATTCATACTGTCGGATTCTATATCTAATTCTCTAATCGTATCTAGTAATCTGGCCCTTCCGGACTGCCTATAAGAAACAGTCGGTCGGGAGTCTAAATTCCTAGGATGGAACAGTTTGAATATAATAACTACTTAAGGATACTTAAGGATAAGGGAGAGCGTCACTAGAAAAATTCTTGTGCACTTACTTGAGCATGTGGTTTCTTCTGAGCGGCATCGATGTCCGGAACCTGCCTCCACGTACAGCCCGACGGTTCTTGATACTTGTACTGGTGCCTAGAGTCACCCGGGCGACTCGCCTAATTTTCGATTTTTTGAAAATTTATCTTGCGAACCGGCCCGCAAGTATCCTACCGACTGCGCCAAATATGCCGAGCAGCAGCGGAGGTTCCAAAAAAAACCAAAATACTTTAACTAATTTAATTAAAATCAAAGTTACAATTATAACTTATTACTAATTAGAGCTAGTGTGGTGCGTTTCGAAGTTGGAAACGAAGTGGCCGAGCTCCGATGACACGCGGGCCGATGCGCGGTGTCACTTTCGCAACGAGGTTACACGTGCCGCGAAGTCAGCGATTCTGTCGCCATGCGCATTACTAGGTATCGTTGCAGTGTAGGTACTGTCAGCAATACTCATGTAGGGTCGGCACATAACAAACTACCGACTGGTTGTCCAAATAAACAAATAAGTTAATAAATAAACAAAATGATCATAGCTTGAAACTAATATTGCTGGTCTAATTTATATGTAAAATGCATATCGTAGATTTATAAACTTTTTGATATCCTTATATTTTTTTTATATTGATATGAATACAGAAATTTTGATGTGTTCCACTGCAGTCAATTTCCCAAGAGCTTATTCCCTGTAAAACCACAACATCACAATTTAGCTTACCGCAGGATTTAAACCAGAGTCCCCGTTTTCTGTGGTCGAACTCACTGCCGCTAAAACAATGACTAAATGTAAGTCTTACATAAATTTATGTCCACCATGTCCCCCAGAAGACTCACGTGTGTAAAAAGAAATGTAGGTACAACGACATATCTGACTACACAAATAGAAAATTGAAAAAGATCTATTAAAAGTAAATTCATTCCACTCGGCTTGTGTATAAGGTCCGCACTTTACATATAAATTACATCTACCCACACTCTCCATATTTCACGTGCCGTCAATATCGAAAAACTTCCTTTTATATCGAGGCCCGAAACCGATCCGTGTTAATTTGAATTCGTCGAATGAAAAAGTATAAATAGTACTGGCAGTAGCCGAATCTCTAAATAGTGCTGTGTGAATAACTGAATATCTATCCAACTCTGTTCTGTATCTATGTCCATACTAAGTTTGTAATACCGACGGAGAGTGCTTGTTTGTTCATCAGTCTTCAATGCTTTGATTGCTAAAGCTTTAATATGGGGTATTTATAGACAATAGTCCATCGCATCGACATTAAAAGGTAACGTTGCTTCTGTCAGTCCACTTAGCTAGGCCCTAGATTTAGCTAACGCCTCACTTCACTATATGCCGGCAATTATGTTTTTTTTCTCCAATCTTTCCAGTTCCAATTTTACTCTTACAACAGTATGAGTAAAACGAACAAATAAGCTGTTTTCGAGTAGCAAAAGCTCGTATTATTATTAGATAGATATAACAATGATCTCGTGAAGGTCGCTGGAAACCACTGGATGCGGATAGCGCAAGACCGTCAATTGTTGAGTATTTCGGTTGATATGATCATGACTGCCTCGTTGGTCTAGCGGTAGCGTGTTCAACCGCAGAAAATGAGGTCCTGGGTCAAGTCTCGGGTCGGGCCAATAGGTAATTTTGGGATTTTTCATTAAAAAGAAATTTCTCAGTATCAGCCCGAAGTCTGGAAGGTATTAAGTCTGGTATTATACCCCCGTGCCCCGGAGAGCACGTAAAGCCGTCGGTCCTGTACTTGACCTCTTTCCGGTCGTGTCGCTAGTCGTCTCATCGAATCATGAGAGTGATGGAATAGTAATGTATACTGTTGTTCAAATCGTTTATACAAAACAAAGATAAAAAAGAATTAGTACAATAGTATCTGCCTTAAAATACACTTTTTTCCTTCAGCATTTCAAGATTTTTTTTATCTTGTTTCGTCTCTACAATTAATTGGGTTGCTATAATTATTATCGCTATTTCTGGTCTCAAATTTTTTTGTAACTTTTCATACGGTAGCTTATAAACTGTGTTTCGCGCGAGTAAAGTCACAAGTGATAGCTAGTCCTACAGAACTATAAAAGCAAATTCAGAATACGATTGATGCGAACGAAGGTTTTTCTTTCTGTGGTCGAGTTGATGCGATGGGTATGCAAATATTTCTATTAATATTCATAGCTGGCGTCATCGGTAATTGAGTCTTACCTGACAACGTAGCCTTTGATTTTCATATTCGTTGTCTGGATTTCCAGTTGAATTTTTAAAATCTTTCTGTAAAAATAAAAAATCTATTTTCTTCTTTGTGTGTAATGTAAAGCTATATTACTATTGTGCGGTAAGGCCATATTGTTTTTAGTACAGACGCCAGTACATCAAGATACCCCAATCTGTCAAATTTACCCAATAGAAAGTGAACCTTATGCTTTTGTGATAAAGTTGAAAATCGATAAAAGAAATTTGACAGATTGGGATAGCACTATGTGCTGGCGTCTGAACAAAATTTATATTTGTACTCAGATATTATTACGTGTTGAAAGTTATAGTTATTTTTGCATGTTTCTGGAGGAAATAAACCATTTTAACAACAATGAATTTAATAAAATAATTAATAAATACGTAGAAACTTACTTTTTTAGTTAGTATATCATGTAATCCGTATGACGTCAACTTCTGGACAAAGGTCTCCCCAAAGGATTTCGTCAATAGAGTTGTATACATCGTTTGGATTTGATTTTATTAAAATAATTAATATTAAAATGAGTTGTCCTCAATGGAAATCCTTTATGACTTATACTTCGGATTTAGAAAATTATGAAGATAGAAAGTTGTTATATTTGAGGAATGTCTATTCATCCGAAGATATTTTTTAAAAGTTAAAATCTCTTAATTAGCTATGGTATGGTACATAACCATATGTGGTTTAGTAAAGCTTTTTAATTTTTTTTACGTTTAATAAAAATTAAATCTTATTATTGTTTATAAACAAATATATCTTTTAGCAAAACATTTTTTAAATCATGATTCATATCTATAGAATTAATTATTGGGTCATGTCTCGGAGGACTTTACAAACATATAAATCATGGACCTAAGGTACGCTCAGATTCGTAACACTCGTAATAAAGGGGAATTTACAAACATACGATTAACGGATTAAAAGCATTCCCAGGCTCAGAATAACTATCTTTGGGTAATTAATAATTGTCCAGTACGGGGATCATACAAGTGGACGTTAAGACGTCATATTTAACTAATGAAAATTCAGAATGAATACTCAATTGTCTGAAATACCCGTATTATGATGACGAGGTGATCGATCGCCTCATTATTCGTAAATTAATTACAAGAGTTTTCGCAAAGGGTGTCGACGTGAAAATGAATACCGAATGAGTTTCACTTACTTTGAGTTTCAATTAAACCACGCGTTGTTCATTAATTCCAGCATCCTTTGAAATCTTTGTATATACTTTACGCATAACAAAATTTTTACATAATATGAGACTATAATAATCTAAGTACTTTCATTTAAAAACTTTAGTGTATAAAAGCGATACATAACCTGAGCGCTGTCTAATGTTAAACTATGTACCTACAGGTTAGAGAATCAAACAGCCCAAGAGTTACGTATTGCTTCTATTGATTGACTGATTATTATCAGTAACAGAAGCTTGATTCTATAGGTATATTGAAGATATGTAACAAAAGTTTTAATCATGTTCATAACTCCAAACTCGGTGTTTTTGTTGTTCGTTCAAACTTCAAACTTTTTATACTTATATCTAGTGACAGAACTCAAAAAATAATTAAACTCTTAGTAATCGGGCCGCGATAGTAGGTATCGGAGATATGATGACATTGAGACGGAAATGCTGATTCCCTATATTTTAATTGGTTGTATGTATTAACAAACACATAAATCCTTTTTGAATGTGTTACCCAATGGGAGCGAATATCTCCAAGAGTGCGTAAATGCAATGTGTGCGTGTCTTTGTATTTATTCAGTGAGTCATTGTGTGCTTGAATTCAATAGGCGACACTTGGACTGCATAGGATATTAGTGGGACGGCCTATCTGCTATTTTTAGATATCTGTGGTAGTAACTATATTGCTACTAAGGTTTTAGGATTATGAAAATTTCAAGTACATTGTGGAACTGAGCTTAACTTACCTATTTACTTATACAGAACCTAAAAACGAATACTGTGTTGATGAGAATAAAGGTATCGATTACCTCGGAAATTTTGGTAACACTACCATTTTCTTTTAACGTCTTAATAATTTTATACCGACCCAAATGCGACGCGAAAATAGGATAACCTTGCTTCGAGTCGAGAGACTGCTAAATCTGGATGAGCTTTCTTTCACTGCCAAGGCTATTCAGATTTAACGTTATGTATTTAAAATCACCATCCAAATGAAATTAAGGTTATGTCAATGTTTTTCAAACAATATTCTACTTACTTATCGTATGGCCTGTGGTTTTTTTATTTTTGTGATGATACAATCGCCACTCCTTGCCATTAGCAGGGACGTTATTTAGTTTAGCAGACAGGGCTTAACGACTGTCGCCTAATTGCTGCACCGGGACCAACAGGTTAACGTGCCATCACAAGGAGACGCTCAAAAAGAAACCACTTTGGCGTTCACCCATCTATGGACTAACCGCGAGCCTAGTTGTTAAACCTCGCCAATCACTTACGGACCGGTGCGAGCATCTGGCTATGACAACTTCAGATTGTTTAGTGTTCCATCACAATGATAAACGCTTGTAAAGTTTTAATATTCAATAGAATAAAGTTAAATAATAAAGAACCACAGGAGGACGCATATTATTTCCATTTTATCCGCTTGCATTCTAGTAAAACTTGCAAAGTAATAATTCATTTCCGACAATGATCCACTGTTATTACTGGTAGGAAAGTATTCCGTTTGCGGGCATTTAACTGTTGTGTTGTACAAAACATTCCGCTTTTTTCTCCAGTCCGCGTACTGTGCTGACTCAACTTTATGGGACCGCAATCTTCATAAATCTCAAACACTATGACCTTTTGTCTCTGTCCTATTCTCTTAGGGTTTAGGCAAATTCTGATCCTCCGCAAATTGGCCACATTGCGTCCCTAACCGAAACGTGCACGTTATATATTTGAGAGACCAACCCTACGTACAGGTAAATAAAAGTGAAGAACTTATGTAAATCAGGCTATATGTGATTTGAATACGAATAAAATACATGGCACAACAAAGAAAGTGTCTTTCTTATATAATATACTTTAAAAGTAGTTACGAATGCTTGTATTAGTTTGAAGTGTATACTTTCATGTAGTTAGAATTCACATACTTCGATATCAGCATACAAATGTCATGTTTATAATAATGTTGGTGTTACAACTACAACCTTTTTAACATTTTGTATTTTTTACTTCATTTCTATGTCAGTTGGGAAAAGAAAATAAAATAAGTTTTCAGTGCACAATTTCTTCACGAGCCTTTATTTTCCTATAATTTCCTTTATTTTCTATATTTTCTTTACTTACTAGTCTTTTTCAGCAGCTATCGTCAATAGTTGGGAATAATATAACAAAGATTTAAGGAGATTTTGAAGCTACATATCAATCTATACACCTCCAATATAAGCTGACCTCTCATTATATGGAAATCCTATACAATGCGGGATCAGCTTATACTGGAAATGTATAGCTTGATATGTAGCCGTGTGTACTCCTGGTTGGATTTTGGCCATGTTAGTTACTGAAGGACCTGTTACAATAATAATTTATTTATTTATTTATTTAACACCATATAATTAACGTGACAGCCGTGGTTACGGCAGGGCAGGGGGTGCTAAGAATCCCCGGCAGATTCCGCGTTACCAACACCGACGACCTCTGGCCCTGGCAACATATAACACACGTACACTGCGGTCCGACGAGAAGATAACCGAACTGGAGGAAGAATTGAGCAGGTTACATTGGGATATTGTAGGATTATCTGAAGTCCGAAGAGAGGGGGAGGACTCGATAATACTGAAATCCGGAAACCTGCTCTATTACCGGGAGGGTGACCAAATATCCCAAGGTGGTGTCGGGTTCATAGTCCACAAGTCCCTCGTGAACAACCTAGTGAAAATCGAGAGTGTGTCGACGAGGGTTGCGTACCTTATACTCAGAATCACCAAGCGGTATTCGTTGAAGGTTATACAGGTATACGCACCCACTTCGACACACTCCGACGATGAAGTCGAGGTTATGTATGAGGACATATCCAGAGCCATACATACCTCTAACTCCTATTTCACTGTGGTCATGGGGGACTTTAACGCGAAGCTGGGCAAACGATTCGGTAATGAGCTGAGAGTGGGGCAATTTGGAACTGGTGACCGGAACCCCCGGGGCCAAATGTTGGCCGACTTCATGGAGAAGGAGGGACTCTTTATGATGAATTCCTTCTTCAGGAAGCCGGATCACCGCAAATGGACCTGGGTGAGCCCCGATGGTAAAACTAAAAATGAGATAGACTTTATCTTGTCGACGAGACGACAGATGTTCAATGATGTCTCCGTGATCAATGCGGTTAAAACCGGGAGCGATCACAGACTGGTCAGAGGCTCATTGAACCTTAATGTCAAACTCCAGAGGTCCCGACTGATAAAGTCTACGCTCCGACCTTTACCTATCCACGTCCAAAACCCCGAATCATTTCAGCTCGAACTGCAAAACCGTTTCGAATGCCTAGCAGACTGCGAGGGAGTGGACTCATTCTATGACAGGCTCGTAGAAGCTGTCCATACGGCTGGGTCTAAGGTCTTCAAGGCCCGCCGTACAAACAGAACTAAAAAGATCTCTGACTTTACCCTGCAACTTATGGAAGATAGACGGAAAATGGTTCTGACATCCTCAGATGATGCTACCAGATATCGGCAGCTCAACAGACAAATCTCAAAGTCTTTGACTCGCGACACGCGGCATTTTAATACAATTAGTATTAAAGAGGCCATTGAGCGGAACAAGGGCTCCAAAGTGTTCGCAAGAGCTCTGTCTGTTGGACAGAGCCAACTGACGAAGCTGAAGACTGAGGATGGTAGAATCGTCACGTCTAAACCTGAGTTGCTGGGAGAGATCGAGAAGTTCTACGGACAGTTATATACGACAACACAGCCACCTGTCAAAAGTCATGCCTCAGATCCCAGAGCACGACTAACCCGACATTACACCGAAGACATCCCGGACGTCAGCCTGTACGAGATTAGAATGGCTCTCAAACAACTCAAGAACAACAAGGCGCCTGGTGATGATGGAGTTACAGCAGAGCTTCTGAAGGCGGGTGGTACACCAATCCTACGGGCCCTTCAGAAGTTATTTAACTCCGTCATACTAGATGGTCAAACGCCACAAGCATGGCACAGAAGTGTGGTGGTGCTCTTCTTCAAAAAGGGCGACAAAACCCTATTGAAGAATTATAGACCCATCACACTGCTGAGCCATGTTTACAAGTTGTTTTCGAGGGTCGTTACGAACCGTCTCGCGCGCAGGTTTGACGACTTCCAGCCTCCCGAACAAGCCGGTTTCCGAAAAGGCTTTAGCACCATAGACCACATACATACGCTGCGGCAAGTTATACAGAAGACCGAAGAGTATAACAAGCCACTGTGCTTAGCGTTTGTGGACTATGAGAAAGCCTTTGATTCTATCGAAACATGGGCCGTGCTGAGGTCTCTCATAAGGTGCCAAATTGACTACCGGTATATCGAGGTGATAAAGTGTTTGTATGAAAACGCCACTATGTCAGTGCGACTCCAGGACCAGATCTCGAAACCTATCCACTTGCAGCGAGGCGTGAGACAGGGAGATGTTATATCTCCGAAACTGTTCACCGCTGCATTGGAAGACGTCTTCAAGCTTCTGGACTGGAAAGGCTTTGGCATCAATGTCAATGACGAGTACATCACTCACCTTCGATTTGCCGATGATATCGTAGTCATGGCTGAGACCATAGAAGACCTCGGTACAATGCTCGATGACCTCAGCAGAGTCTCTCAACAAGTGGGTCTGAAAATGAATATGGATAAGACGAAAATCATGTCAAACGTCCATGTTGCACCCACTCAATTGAAAGTTGGTGACTCTGCACTCGAAGTTGTAGAGAACTATATTTACCTAGGACAGACCATCCAACTAGGTAGGTCCAACTTCGAGAAGGAGGTCAATCGTAGAATCCAACTCGGATGGGCAGCGTTCGGGAAGCTACGTAACATCTTCTCGTCCAAAATACCGCAGTGTCTCAAGTCGAAAGTCTTCGACCAGTGTGTGTTGCCAGTGATGACATACGGAACAGAGACGTGGTCGCTCACTATGGGCCTTATTAGAAGGCTCAAGGTCACCCAAAGAGCAATGGAGAGGGCTATGCTCGGAGTTTCCCTGCGGGATCGCATCAGAAATGTCGAAATCCGCAGGCGAACCAAAGTCACCGACATAGCCCGAAGAATTGCCAAGCTGAAGTGGCAGTGGGCAGGGCACATAGCTCGTAGAGCCGACGGCCGTTGGGGCAGAAAGGTTCTCGAGTGGCGACCACGAACCGGAAGACGCAGCGTGGGCAGGCCCCCTACAAGATGGACCGATGATCTTGTGCGGGTCGCTGGAAACTGCTGGATGCGAATAGCACAAGACCGGCAATTGTGGAGATCTTTGGGGGAGGCCTTTGTCCAGCAGTGGACGTCTTTTGGCTGATATGATGATGATATGATGAATTAACGTGACAGGTTTACACCCAATGCGATAATGAATCGATAGGACTAGTTAGGCATCATAGCTAGGTGCTGTCATCGGTCCGTAAGCGTGGTTAAGTAACCAGGCTTGCTGTCAGTCCATAGATGGGTGACTGCCAAAGTGGTTTAATTTCTGAGCATCTCAGTGCTTCGGACGGCACGTTAAGCTGACGGTCCCGATTATAGTCAGTAGACAACAGTCGTTAACTCGGTCTCGAGGGTAACCCTTACGATAAGGAAGGAACTGAAAAAGCTTTGGAGCAAGACTGATGGCTTTTCCAGCCCGAAGCACGAGGATATATGTTCACAAACTGGGCGCGACTGGAGATTAGAACCCATTCATTATCTGCATTTGAATACGCTACTGCCAGACCAATGAGGCATTTTATATATAGTACCAACATATTATGAGTATCAACAGCGACTAATTCATTATGCAGCTTTCCTCGAATCGTCCATAAAAGAGTTCTTTGAATATCGCCATTACATTAAATTGTTATCTGCGACGAGGCCCTCGGCGCACGGTTTTTTAATTAAAACAGGCAATTTGGCGCTGACTTAACCCAAGTTTTACAATTATGTTTTTGTCGTCGTGGTTACGAACTTTGTGTACTAAAGGAAATTTATTTTTATACAACTTTTAGGGGATTTGAGATAAGGAATTTAATCGTCATTAGAAAAAAAATGTGTAATAGTGCGTCTGCTAATATTTCAACGGTCAACCTCAATAGAGACTAGCCAATTGTGTTATGTAGTTGTGGCACAGTGGTTAAGTTGTTGAGGCACTCAATCACTTGCCCTCGATTTACGGGTTCGATCCCCGCAATGGCCAACTATTAGTGTAACCCATTAATCGTTTTTCTGAATCTGTGTGTGGTTTGTGTGCAAATTTCATGTTGATAAAGTTCCTCGTGGCACAAAGATTTATCTATTTTCACCAACCAAACTTCAGTAGGTCTCCCAACCACATAATTTTTGACCAAAATCGAGTAATAAATCTATTTTTAAAGTAAAAATTAAGCCAATTTGTATGTTTATAAAACTGTTAATTATAATATCCTGGGACATTGTTTACACATGACCATCTGATCCCAAACTAAGCACAGGTTGCTATGGAAACCAAATAGTTGATATATTACTTTTTGTTAATACTTATTTAGATAATTACACCCAGACTTAGGATAAACAGACATGTTCATGCACACAAATATCTGTCGTGGTGGGAATAGAACCCCTGATTGTGAAAGAGAAGCATCTACCAACCACGTCAACCGCCAAATCAAAGTTAGTATCTACAAATAACTATGCATTAAATTGTTAGCAAACACTAGTGAGAGCTGTCTATTTTCCAGTCTCTAATCCAATGGGGCAGCTATCCGACACGACCGGGGGGATTAGGCACAAAACCTACAGCTCACACCTCCGAATTGCTAGCAGGTGTTATGCCAAAGAAAACTCCAATAACACCCTTTAGCCCGGCCCGGAAGTTGAAACCAGGACCTAATATAATATTGTATCATCATAATATAATATTAAAAGGTGAACGTTAAAGTTTTAAAAGATTATTGGTCTGACAAATAATATTGAGAGCAAGGGCAGTGAACATGATCGTCGATGGAGCGCTGGCCGGACGATTTATCGAGTGGCGCATGCTTTTGGCGTACTCCACTACTCTCGACGTTGCCTGCAAATGGAAAAGTTCTCCGTAGTAACCCGGGGCTATCGAGGCTTCGATGTGTTACAACAAATTTTATACCAACGCTGGCAAACTTTCCGCGTCCTGCTCAGCAATAAATAATAATGTCTGAATATTGGAAGCGATCGATACTATATTTTTAAAGTTCCTGTTTGTAGTTGAAGTGGAGAGCCTGAGAGTTTCCGCAATATATTTTAATCTTAGTATTCCTGACAGCAAACGTTGTGGAGCTTAATAAACATAATACACCGGAGAATGAGCAGCCAAATAAGGGTGGAATATTCATGAACGAAACTCAGTTGAAAGTTTTTGATAAGAAATTATGGTAATGATTTTAAATTGACCTAATCCATATTGCGGAGCTTTGGAATTTGGGCAACGAAACTTGTTAATGTGGCGGTCTGATGTCTCAACTCGAACTCAATTTTGTAATTAATTTATACCCACTTACAAAAGTTTCTTTGTGAGGATTGTAAAGATTTTATTACCCTATTCTGAGATTTCATAAGTTTCTAATTAATTTCCATTTTAGATTTGAATCATTTTAATAATTATTTACGGAGATATCTAAAGTTGGTACGACATTTACGGTATACAAGAAGCTATTATAAGGAACATAAAACCTTCAAAGCGGTTGCTTTAGACCATTTATATTATCGTGATCATGATAAAATAACAATAAACTTGAACGTTTGACTTTTTTACATATTTGTTCACCTAATCGTGCGTTATTATCGATTTTGACAGCAAACTTGCAAGAGTTATTTTGATGTTTATAGTTTTCGTTGTTTTAAACGTATTATCAAACGATTTTAAGGTATGCGTCATTTTAATTACATGATGTCTCAAACAATCATATAATTATTTATATATACTAAGTAGGTCCTAAAAATATTATTATAGCTTATCTGTATTTGCTAGAATCCCTCTAAGATCCCGCTAAGAGAAAACGTTACATTTTACATAAACAATACAAGAATATATGACATTATTAAGACAAATTAGAATGATACAACCAGTATAATTAATTAAATATTAGGCAAAAAACGACATTATTAAAAAAACAATATTATACTTTTGTATCATATTAATTTGAAAAAACATAATACTCATTTAAAAATATGTGGATCCGATTGTCTGCCTGTCACTTACGTCATTAAGTTTCCATACAAAATGTTTACATAAAGTTTACTGATATTTTGTCTTACAATTTATGAAAAGAAATATCATTTGCTGTCACATTAACAATATTTGACAAGTCGCCATTCTACAGTCAGTGCATAAACGATTCCATAATACAAACATTTACATTTTTAAATTGAGTTCAATTAAGGAGAGTATTTAATATTAATGTGAGATAATTTATTAAGTAGATTAACAAATATTCTTAGTAATTATATTATTGTTATTGATATTTTGTAATTTATTATTTTCATATAAATTAATTATACCTATATAACCTTAAAATATTCAAATATGTCATATCTTGTCGCTAGGCGTCCCATCGGATCATGAGAATGATGGATAGAAAGTGCTCCTGTGTTTACGCACACTTGGGTACTAGCCATCTGCGGGGAACATAATATGTTCCCCGCAGATGGCTAATCTCTATAGAAACTGGCCACCGTGGCCGAAATTCAGCTAGGGGAATATAATTATTATCATTGTAATTTTCTAGTTTGTTTATTTTCAATATATAATCTTATTCCGTAACATATAGACTGGGTAGTAACAACGTGTATTTTTTACGGGTATAATGGCGGTGTAAATTGCGTGCCGGCTTGATTAAACTGACAATTTTTTTTCTACGACAACCCCCGCACTATGCAATCGAATCCCTGTGTCGCGGGGTTCTTTATAAACGGGGTTCTTTATAATAGACGGACACAAATAGTTGTCCGGCGCGGGACTCGAACCCGCGTCACGAATCGGCGTGGTGACTGTCTTAGCCGCTGCGCCACACGTGCAGTCAACGTAACACTACGTATCAATGGTGTATTTTGATTATTATCATTGAGCTCACCTTTTTTAGTTAGTCACGTAAGTTTTTAAAGACAGATGGTTTTGTAAATAACTAACTAACCAAATAAAGTTGTATTAGTTTTTGTGTTGCATAACAGACCATACACGTGATAAGTTCAGTGAGCTCGTGATAGTTCTGAACGAGTTACCGATAGGATGGGTAATTTGTATTTTTTAAAATTATAATAAAGCCTTAAACTATACAAATATTTATACGGAAATTTTTATACGGCAATTTTTATACAGTAACTACGCTCGCATAGATTTTTTTTATTTCAGTGATCGTTTATTATCCGATATCTTTTTTTGAGGCGCCCATAGCAAGTTGCTCTCATCGGTCCGTAAGTTATTGGCAATGTTAAGCAACTAGGTTCGCAGTCAGTCCGTAGATGGGTGACCACCTAAGTGGTTTGATTTCCGAGTGTTTCCGTAATTCGCAGGGCACGTTAAGCTGTCGGTCCCGGCTGTAGCCATTAGGTAACAGTCGTTAAGCCATATCAGAGGCCTACTGGGTGACTTGAACAACTCTGAGACTAGAGGGTAACCACAGCCCATACAATAAGTAAGTTAGTATCCTATATTTTCACTATAAGCTAGGTAAATTATGCATACACTGTGTCAACATAGACTCATTTTTACTTTCAACTAGCTGTGCCTCGCGGTTTTCCCGCGTTAAACTTTACAAATTATAGCCTATGTGTTAATCCAAGGTGTCGGCTAACTCCATACCAAATTTTATTAAAATCGCCCCAGCTGTTTAGACGTGAAGAAGTAACAAACGTACACACTCGCACACTTTCGCCTTTATAATATTAGTGTGATTTCAAATTAGTATCACTATGAGACCATAAAGCGTAATACTTTTATATGACCTTACAGAGGTATAATACACGCCGAAGCTTTTTCTGTGGACGGATAAAGCTGTTAGTTACACGTTATTCTATCCCCAGGTACGTGTTTATAGATTACGTGGTTCATTTTCATACGCCACGTTCCCGCTTAAAAGCTTTCATAATACCAAATTGACACTTTCCACGTCTGTGAAAAAATATGACATGAGACGCGTAGCATAGAAATGACGTCATGGTATGATGTTAAGGTATACGCTTTCGTGACTACCCGCATTTGGGCTCGGAACAATATACAGAAGCCAGCCCATCTATCTACCCCAATCTGTCAAATTGATTTTATGTATTTTCAACTTTATCAAATAAGCATAAGGTTCACTTTCAATTGGCGAAAATTAACAGATTGGGGTAGCTTGATGCGCTGGCGTCTGTACAGAACAATCGATTCTATTGTAATAAGAGCCGGGTATCTTTACCTACCACCAGTTGAATTCTCCCTTAGTATTTATGTTTACGATTAGTGCCATTGTTACAAAGGGTGTTATTGCGTTTGTACATAATAATATACAAATGCGTAGAATTGGAGTAGTTTTGAGTAACAATGGGATCGGGGTCCGCAATATAATACATTTTGTTATGATACAAATAACTAGATTGTTTGGTACTTATTACGTATGCTGACATAATTCTTTGTTTCATTAAGTATATTCAGGAATGTATTAGTATGTATTATTTCAAGGTTTTATTAAGAAACGGAACTGTGTTATCGTGACAACTTTATGGATCTGTCATTTTCTTGCCTTTGTGTCTGTTACGTTGTTACTAAAGATAAGAATCTTTATAATATGGCTAACAATATATTTTTATAAATACAGCTGAAGTATAGGGATATCTATTTAATTTCTTAAAATGTATGATACTGATAGACATATAAAATAATATTACCCTGAGCTGTGGCCTGAATCCCATAAGGTAGCCCTCAGGTATTAGTCGCTTTAGTTAAGCGAGCGATTGAGAGCCTCGCGTACAAGCCAACTGCTTGGTGTGTTAAATTTTTTAATTTTGTAACTAGCTGGAATTTTGCAACTGCTTGCACGTGGGGACAGTAGCGAACACTTCTACGACTACTGAAAACAATTCACCAACAGGTTTTAAGTTAGCATTGTTAGGTCCTTATGACCGATCTAGATGACGATATCGCGACTTACCTAGAACGAAACGTGGTCAAGAGAACGACTGTGAATGCGTCACAACCTTCTTTGCTCTCTAAGATCTTTAGTTTGCTTTGGTGTCGACAAATGTTCTATTGATATTCAATCGAATAAACGGCCCGTTGCTTTGCATATTGACGTAGGGCGAAAATTGCAAAAAACGCTAATAAAATCCAACCCCTCAGCCCCCGCTCTGTTCTTCAGTGGAGCTATGAAAAACTAGGAAGCTAGATTGTATCCTTATGACACTTATTCATGTCCCTTATGATTTCTTCCAATAATACATTTGCAGTATGTAAAAAAAGTTTACTTTTTACTTTAAATTACTATTCAAGTAATTTAAAGTAAAAAGTAAACTTTTTTAGAAACTTATTATATATATTATATTATATTATATTGTTTAGAAACTTTGTATGTATCTTCGACCTGATTTCAAAGGATATGATAGTCTCCCCTCATTAGAATATATCTTTTCACTTTTAAATGAATATGTCGTTGGAAACCAACAGAATCTATAATCTTTTTATATTATTGTGAGGAGATTTAACTCCAAATGTATATCATTTACATGTCCCATCTGTATAAAAAAGATTTGATTAATCTTACAATGACATAAATTCGATGGTTTCATTCCATTCAAATACATAAAATCATAAATCAAATGTTTTATTTAATTTTTTTTCAAACACTTCGTATACTTAAATATCTATATGTATCTAGAAATAATTATGCTTACTTAATTATTAAACAAAATATAGGTTAAAAATTAAATTAAATTAAAAAGGTTCATTCATGTAGACTTTATAAAAGTCTACACGAATTTTCTCGATTAAAACTTAAGAATATGTTTGTAGTATATATTCTTAAGTTTTAATCGAGAAAATTCGTGTAGACTTTTATAAAGTCTTTTTAATTTAATTTAAATTTTAACCTATATTTTATTGTTAATCTTTTAGTTTTTAAAATGTGCAATGTAGATACAAAACTTAATATTATACCGATGTGTTTAGATTATTTAAAAATTGTGTGTATCTGTGCTAAAACAAATCTCGTCCGCGCAAAATTTAATCTGTGAAATTGATATTGGAATGCGGTGGCATACAACGTAGGCACGTCACGCGTGACATGACGATGTTTCCAAACCAAAAATTCTACTACGCACATATATTGGTTTGTTATTCGTGTATCCGATGAAAAAGAAATGGTTTAAAAAATACCCTGCATTTTTATGTTTGAATTTGATGATCCAAATCAATTTATTCAACTCTTTGATTTGTAAATTATACCGTACACAATATAAAATATATGAAACTTATAAACTACATTTTCTAACGTTTAACTTTGTAATATATGCGGAGGTATTTCTGCATCACACAAAGGTCGACTGGTTGAGAATGCCTTCGGCAATAGTACGCCTCTGTACAATTTTGTGCAAAAAGTTATAAATAAACCATGTCAACAAAAACAGGTCCTTGCTGGACATAAGCATCACCAATGTTCTTCAATGGCCGGTTTTGCACTATATACATATATACTCCCACAAAATCATTGTAGGCGGTATGCTCAAGCTGCATCTCCCAGTTCACTTTTCAGGAACGTTTTTGACCCAGTGGTCATCGGTTCTTCTAGCTATGTTAAAATAAAAATACTATATGTTAATCTGATGTTTAAATAAAATACAATATATATATAACTTACTTATTGTATGGGCAGTGGTTACCCTAGTATCAGAGTTGTTCATACCGCCCGGCCCAGTAGACCTCTGACACGGCTTAAAGACTACTGGCTACAAACGGGACCGACAGCTTAATGTGTCCTCCAAAGCACGGAGACGCTCAGAAATTAAACCACTTCGGTCACCCATCTATGGACTGGCCGCGAACCTAGTTGCTTAACCTCGCTAATCACTTACGGATCGGTGAAAGTATCTGGCTATGAGCGCTTCAAATACACATTTATCATGTTCAATACGTGTAATAACGTCGGGAAGATTTTCGTACATTCACATAAACTTTAATCCGTGAAATTGATATAGGAGCGTGTTGGGCGGGCCCCGTCACGCGGCGTGACACACCAATGTTTCACAGCTGAAACGCGACTCCATCCATTCCTTTATCCTCCCATCAACCTTTTGTTCTACAAACCTTTAGTTTTGATATTGGATTCCCACCACGTTCTTCTTTTTCAAGATTTATTGGATTACGGGTGGCGTTGTTTCGTGTTAGTGTTATTACCTACGCAGTGTACTCTGCAGTGGGTTATTATGTAATTTCTCAGTGTCAAGTAATTTGTTTCGATATTTTTATTACAAGTTTATTTTATGTAAAATAAATAGCGATCCGTTCGTGTAATTAGTTAAGTTTTAATCGAGAAAGTTCTTGGAAAGTATGACTCATATTTTGATTAATTTGAAGGTAATTTGGCTTATTTGTGTCAAACAAGATAAGTAAAATATGTTTACAGAAAGAAATGACATTGGAAGCCATTTTCAGAAAAGAATAACACGCAACTAGATACGAAAAACTGTTTCGTTGATGGATGCACTAATGTCCTAGCTAGGTATCGATTTTATGCATATGTTTTTAATGCATGCATATGCATATGTTTTGATTGCATTTTATCTATCAATGACACATCATTATACGTAATATGGAAAATAATTAGAATGCTATTAACTTTCTAAGAATTAATATAAAATCTATCAACAATACAAAAAAAATCAAATGAAATAAAATTATTTAATCTATGATCAAAACCTATTATTCTTTTAAAAACTTTTTATTAATCTGCTTTAAACTCACCTCTTGTTTCTTTATTAGAATGTGTTACTTAAACTACATTTCGGTATTACAAATTTACAAGTGTGACATAAATAGTGGAAGAAACTCGTTCAGTTTCGTTAGTAAACTAAACTGAACAAATTTCTTCCACGAATCCCATTAAGCCTGACCGTGGCCAAAATATAACAAGGAGGACATCAAGACCTCATCATATCAGCCGAAAGGCGTCCATTGTGGGACAAAGCTTCCCCCTCCCCCAAAGAGCTCGATAATTGCCGGTTTTACACTATTTGCCACCAGTGGTTTCCAGCAACCTTCACAAGATCATCAAGAAATATTATACGAATAATATTTCTTGATGATGTAAATTATAGATAAATTAATCCGAATTTCCAACGAAGTACTTGACCCCTTATGTTTCGTTTTAAATTTAATAACGTAATTCAGAGAATTCTCCCTTTAACTGCTACAGAATGTTTCAAAAAGATGTCTCATATAATAGGTCTTTACCTATGAAATTGCCGTTTTGTATGAAAAAATTTAAACGAATTTTTTTCATGAATTTTTTTATTTGTATTAATCGAAGTAATCACCCATGCAATCAATGCATCTTTGCCATCGCAGTGGCAGTTTATTGATGCCCTTCTTAAAGAAATCAGCTGGACGGGAGGCAACAAATTCTTCAAAGGCATTTTGTACTGCCTCTCGGGTATTGAATTTTTTTCCCGCCAAGAAGTTATCCAAATTCTGGAAAAAGTAGTAGTCTGTAGGCGCAAGGTCTGGTGAGTAGGGCGGATGACGGAGAGCTTCCAACCCCAGTTCTTGCAACTTGGAGACCGTCTGCTGTGCAGTATGAGGTCGCGCGTTGTCGTGCAGGAGCAGCGGAGACGAGCGATTGACCAATGCTGGTTGGAGATGCGCCAGCTTCTCCATCATTGTGCTCAGTTCTTCACAGTACACATCTGCAGTAATGCTCACCCCGTTTGGTAAGAAGCTGTGATGAATCACACCGGCGCTAGACCACCAAACAGTGACCATCACTTTTCTAGGGGTAAGTTTTCGTTTAGGGCATTGTTTAGGTGCTGAACCAGGATCCAACCAACTTGCTGAGCGCTTGCGGTTATCAAACAGAATCCATTTTTCATCGCAGGTAACAATGCGGTTCAAAATTCCTTCATTTGTGTGTCTGTTGAGCAGTGCAAGGCACGTCTCGACGCGTACTTCGCGCTGGCGATCATTGAGTTCGTGGGGCACCCATTTGTCAAGCTTTTTTACCTTGCCAATTTGACGCAAATGGACCAATATTGTTTTGACGCTAACGTCGAAAGCTGCTGCTAATTCAGCCGTAGATTGTGTATCATCAGCTTCCACAAACGCCTTTAATTCGTCATTGTCGACCAAAGTCTTCGGACGACCGCGAGGTTCATTTTTCAGGTCGAAATTTCCAGAACGGAAGCGAGCAAACCAATAACAGGTGGTGCGTTGGTTTGTAGTGTTAGCTCCGTAAACGTCGTTGATGTTGCGTGCCGCTTGTGCCGCGTTGCTGCCACGACGGTACTCATATTCCATAATTACTCGAATTTTTAACGTATCCATGATGACGAAAAAGATTGAAATGCGATGAAAATGTAACACTAATCAATAAAGAAATGACTACTTTTGGAAAAAAGAATCCATGTTTTTAAAATAAAATTAATTTGAAATTAGAATTCTTAGCCAAACAAAAATTATTTTGATTTGAAATGGCCAGTACTGCAGAACGGCAATTTCATAGGTAAAGACCTAATATTAATATTCGATTTAATTCTCTAAGGACTTAACTCGAATGGCTTCTATCAATATTTAATCTAAGTTTCTAGCGAAAGCAAAATTAATCATAAACTTATCAAATTATTTATTATTTATATATGAAATGGAATACTTTCTAAGAAATGAAAAAAGGGGTTTTATTGTTTTTACTGTTTTTATCTGATATATAGAAAAGTCTTATTAGCTTTTTTTGTGTGTTAGTTAGCGGTTGTTTTCTTTGGTTTTGCTCTAAACTAATACATGCATTGCGCAGTTGGCAAGTCTCTATAGAGATTAGTCGCCTTAGACCAAATTGGGCTACCAGAATTATGAGACACTCATTATATGGTTCTACTTATTAGTACTTATCCAACTTAATGACTGTTTTGTCGTCATATTCTTGGTTCCTGTAGTTTAACACAAATGATAACATTCTAAAATCATTCTAAAATCTCTGGATATTTTTGATGATTTTTAGTT
Organism: Pseudoips prasinana; assembly: GCA_951640165.1. Lineage (NCBI taxonomy): Eukaryota > Metazoa > Arthropoda > Insecta > Lepidoptera > Nolidae > Pseudoips > Pseudoips prasinana. The sequence continues at coordinate 21,873,933 of OX621245.1, forward strand.
TCGACTATAAAAATAGGCCTACTAAGTTCGACAATACGTTTCTACAGTTCAATTGCGAAAAATGGGAAAAATGGCATAAAACAGAAACTTAATATGTAAGTAGTTTGAAATGTGCAATATGATAAGAGCTTTCACATGCAAATGTAAATATATTAGTGGCCTATGTTTCTAAAACAAAGCCGATGTATAACACCTAAATCCTTCGAAAGGGTAACACCCTTTTGTAGGAAGTAGGTAAGGGAATCCTAGATTTTATCTGTCAATGTGTATCGTTCGTAGCTTAAAGGCAAAGCGCCCACCCCGGATTGGTAGAGGGCGCTGATTCGAAACCCGCAAATGATTAAATTTATGATTCCCCATTTTAGAGTTTGGAACACTTTGCACAGATTGCGAATAATGATATAAAAACTAGAAGAAAATAGTTCGATTTAATAAAAAATATTTAATATAATGTGACTTTAATTAAGGTAAGTTCAGTGTCTATTCATTATTAACACTAAGTAATTTAATGTTGTTTCTGATTATTATTTCGTTAACAATCAGTCTTCATTAAATACCGTTAAAATATAAAACGCCATATTGTAAAGGTTGATGGGTTTAACCCCGTAAAATTAAATTCCCACCCCGTGGACTTAATTAGCCATAAATGTCAGTAGTAAATTAAAACTTCTCGCAAAATATTACTCTGTGTGTTAATTTAACCACGCTACATTTTCATTTTGGTACTTTGTGGTACCAGCCTATCATTAGATTAGGATACAAATTTTATTACGTGTTCAATTAAATCCAAAACACAAGTTATAAAAATAAAATAATAGCCCCTTATTTATAGATAGATATTAACAAGAAGTATCTTGTGAGTAAAATTAAATGTGTATAATAAAAATATGCGTCTTAAATGCATTGGATTGTACAAATTCGTGGGTCATGTGGTACAGTCGTCTGCTCTCACGGCTCTGCCCGTTCGGGTAAGCACTCTTAGGTATATTTCCCCACCTACACCGCGCGGTACCACGCCACATACACATATATCAAACTGCTTAAAAAATTGTTTCAAGCTTCCAGCTCTAAAATGACATACAACTTTCAATCCTTTTTTCCCATCGAACAGTAACCTAGGTTCTTCTCAGGCTCTATACAATTTATGTACCAAATTTTATTTAAATGGGTTCAGTAAAGGGATATAAGTGTATAATAAAAATAAGCGTCTTAAATGCATTGGATTGTACAAATTCGTGGGTCATATGGTACAGTCGCCTGCTCTCTCGGCTCTGCCCGTTCGCGTAAGCACAGGTATATTTCCCCACCTACACCGCGCCGTACCATGCCGCGCTATATATTGAACTGCTTAAAAATAAGTTTCAAGCTGCTAGCTCTAATGTGACGATAATTCCATACAATCTTTCATCCCCCATTTCAACCCCTTACAACCCTTTTTTCCCATCGAACAGTAGACTAAGTCCTTCGCAGGCTCTATTCTATTTGTGTACCAAATTTCATTTAAATGGGTTCAGTAATGGGTAGTGAAATGTGGACAGACATGCAAACAGACTGTTACTTTCACATTTATAATAATATTAGTAAAGATTATTTACTTAAATTAAACTCACCAAAAGACATGCATATATTTTGCACAGCTCTTCCATTATTTCACATTAAATTAATATTGCCGATTTATAATAAAATATTTTTGGTCACATTCCGCCTATCCAATGCCCTTAATTAATATGCCATTTACTACAGGAGTACAGTGCTATTGACATTACCTACCTGCTCATCGACCGTAAAGCTAATGTTGTTGTATTGGCTGAGTTCCCTCTGGCATGATATTACATGTATTAGGAAACCATACATTAGGTACAAAGCATGTCATATAGTGTTATTTAAAACTGTTTTAGAAATTGGCAGTACCTATTGAAAACGCTTAACAGGACTATGTCAATATGAGATTCTTGAAGGAACGGAAATTAATTCGTAGGAAACATTTATTAAAGTTCCGCGGCGCGCTATGCAAAAAACTCATAAGAGTACTTTCTTTTGGTCCGGTAGAGGTTCGTTGTTTTAGATGAGCTGCTAGTTCTTCTGTTGATGGGCTAGTCGGTATATAGTGACCCTGACAAGACAGCGCCCGCACTTTCTATCTTCTTGTGTCTTGTGTATCTTATCTTGTTCTGTGGATGGGTGTAAGTTATCTGTAATATACATATATGTATTTAGAAATATGTAAGTGTGTTTATCACTGAATAATATACTTATATATGGGCTCATCACTGTCTGGTTGCCATAGTACGGGTCTTGCCTGCTTTGGAATCAGGTGACAATTTGTTAGTTGACCCAACATATTAAAAAAAGAATAAAAAGAAATCTACACAAATATACTAAAAATCTCAACGTCTATTGATATATATATATATATATATATATATATTTAGGAATGCAACATCTGCATTAATAATATAATCACTGTGTCGATGGGTACTTTACAAAAATATAATAGACGGGCACAAATTACATCCAGAGTCAAACTACTATTTATGGGTCACACGAAGCAGCGAGGCGACTGTCTGAGACACTGCGCCACACGTTCGCAAATATTACCCAACTTTGTATAACCTTTTTATTATATTAAAGATCCTTTTGATAATAATAATTTCCCTTATGTTGATTTGTTCCGTAAATGATGGCTCATTCGGACGCAAATTGCATGAAGTAATACCATTAGATCTAGTGGGCTTCTTAATAATTTATCTAAGATTATCCTTGTTCTCTAAGATGCCTTATATTATTACTTTATGTATTGGCCTATATTTTGCGGCAGATAGAACGAATAGCTCATAGAGAGGGCATTCATTTAATTAGCTTGTTTCCTTCCTATTGAGGTTATCCAAAGTAACACAATTTTAATTACGTACAATAATAAGTCTATTGAAAATTGAAGACCTGCCTGTTAATCTAGTGGTTAAGGATCGTGACTGCTTAACTCAAGATCGTGGGTTCAATTCCCACGCAAGATAAATCTTTCTGTGATGTGCACGATTGTATGTACTGTGTTTGGTTGTAGGTATTCAGAAATATATAATTATATTTATCAATTGTCTGTTTGGTTACCAAACTTATTTCTTTTGTTCACTTTGTAATGTGATAATTAAAACGGTACCTGCAAACTCAATCATTAGCACGTTTTAATTAGCTAAGAAATTCATAGTTTCCTAATTTATGGATTTCTAATATTTGTAAGATGAAGAAAAAAACAAAACATATTGACCTTTTAAAATAAATATGAAGAAGGGTTAGTAAAAGCTTGCCTTGCCTGCACCCAGAATAGATATTTGTGTGCATGAACATGTCTGTTGGTCCTGAGTCTGGGTGCAATTGTCTATATAAGTATGTATTGACAAAAAAAATGTAGTATGTGTATTATATCAGTTATCTGGTTTCCATAGTACAAGCTCTGCTTAATTTGGGGCCAGATGGCCGTGTGTGAATAATGCCCAAGGATATTATTATTATTTAATTCATTTTATTAAGTACGGAATATAATTGAATATAATCTAGTTTTACCCTAAAGGTGATGCTTTTCATTATTAATAAGAATTACGTTTTTATATCACAGTTAACCCAAAAAACGCTCATATACAAGATAATTATATATATATATATATATATATATATTTATAATCATTTATTCTCTTAAATTATTCACATTAAAACAATGTAACAAAATCGCCAAATTGTTGCCAGTTTGTTGGCGATAGTGGCGCTCTGACATATTACTTTTATACACATTATATATTTATACCTTTTTTTATATAACTATACATATTTTTATTTTAGGTAGTACTTTTTCAGTCTTTTTTTAAATGATACATCACTTATATTATCATCTTTGGACGAGTTCCTTATAAAATCTATGTTATTAAATATTGTTGGAGTTAAATATTGCCTAGTTCTTTTACCATAATATTTTTTTACATAAGGTATTAAAAATTTTCCCTATACAGCATTCCTAGTATTATATTTGTGATTTATTGGCTCTTTGTATTCATTTATTTTATATTGTTCTAATGCTATCAAGTATTCTACTTTATCATGTAGATACTGGTATTATATTACAAAACTTTAATAAATCGTCATAATTCTGCTTGTATTTTAACTTAACTTTCGAACAAGGTACTTACTTAGTCTAATCTGTAGTTGTTTAATTAAATCTAATTGCGTTTTAAATGTAAGTCCATATAGTTATGGACTTACATTTAAAACGCAATTTAAGCCATAACTAATTAGTGAGTCTGCAAGTGCAAAGTATAACACATGTAATACTTTCTTGTTAACAAATTTACTGAGGTGAAAGAATTTACCCAAGATGGATCGCAGCTTAGAACATAACTCATTAATATGTAATTTCCAATTTAAATTACTATCTACTGTTAAACCTAAATATTTATACTTGTCTACTTTATCTATATTTGTACATAGGCATCTATTCTTATCGTTATGTAAGCACTAGTATGTATGACCGGTTAGGTGAATTTGTACTTGGTTCTTATAACTACTATAGGGGGAACATATAAACATCAATTTAGTTTTTGTAAAGTTAAGTATAATAAATACCATTATCATGCGCCCATTTAATAATATTTTCAAAATCTATCTGCATGTGATGTTGAGCCTCGGCGGCGCTTTTGGTTGAGCATAGTAGGCACATGTCATCTGCATACATAAACGTGGTGCAGTGTTTTATGACATTGATGACACTGTTCACATGCATTATGTACCCCACCGATCCGAACACTGAGCCGGTCGGCACACCAAGATTTACTCTTACCTCGTCGGCGATGGTACCGTGTATAGATGTGCGAAGCGTTCTGTTCTCCAGGTAACTTTTGAACCAACGGTTGATAGGGCCTCGCACACCACACTCGTCCATTGCGCGCAACAGCACGTCATGATCCAAAGTATCGAAAACTTTTTTAAAATCAATAAATAATGCTGCAACGAATTTGCCCTGGTTAAGGTTGTTGTTGACGTAGTCGATGAATTGCGCGAGCGCAGTGGTAGTGCTGCACCCGCGCCTGAATCCGTGCTGCGACTCTGATATTACGAGTATGTAGTGTTGTTCCAAACTAACTAACTTGATTTACTATTACTTTTTCTACTAATTTATTTATAACTGATAATATTGCGACTGGCCTATAGTTACTGTAATTATTCTTAGCAATATTTATTAATTTATTAACTTAATTTCTGTATCGGGTATATATTAATCTATTGTTCATATTATTTGGCGAAGATTTCCATATTCTAAACAGCAGATCTCTATGTTCTATTTTTTTCTTAATTCTACATCAACCCATGGTTGCATAATCCTTTTTTTCTTTACCATAACTTGTCTTTTACTTTTAGTATAAATATTAGAAAAAATAGTATATAATTTTTCGTATAATAATATAGGATAACTAGTTTGCATTAAATCTGACCAATTAATTTCTTTCAAATGTTCACTAACAATTTTATCGTCAATAATATTTTGTGTTTTAGAATTATTTTTACATTTGGGTCCGTTGCCACTCGGCGCCATGCTAATTCCGACCATATAGTGATCCGATAAAGTGCAGGTTAGCAGGTGGGCGCGCGCGTCAATCGGTTGCCCTCGGCTGGCCCGCACGCACACATGGTCAAGATTCGCGGAATTCACCCGGCCGTCGAAGATCGCTTCGCGCGTTAACTTCATCGTAGGTATTGCAGACTGTAGGCCGCTTTCACACAGGGCGATTTTGTACGCAGTGAGACTCGGGTTTTCGTCTTGTGATAAATCTATGTTAATGTCACCTATTAATAATAGTTCTTCGGTGTGTGGTATAGTTTTAAGTATAGCTTCGAGTTCTGAGACGAATAATAACTTATTTGTGTTTGGAGGTCTATATAGGGCTAGTATATGCGTTAACTTATTTCCGATTTTCAGTTTTCCATATATTAACTCCGTCGTTCTAATTTGCATATTATTATGTGGTATTACTGTAGAAAAATGTAGATCTTCTTTTACGTATATGACTATACCACCTCCTCTTCTTGTCTCTCTAGTGTTAGGATATACAACATAGCCAGGAATTTTGTATAATGGTACTTCTTCGCTTTTTATGTTAACTTCTGTGAGAATAATGACACTTAATGTTCTGTTAGGAATGCATTGGCTTAATAATACAAGTAGCTGGTTAAATTGTTTTCGTAAAGATATATAAATCAAAATCAATTGCTGTTCGTTAGTCTCGCTAAAACTCGAGAACGGCTCAACGGATTTATCATATCTTGGTCTTGAAATGTTCGTGGAGGTCTAGGGAAGGTGAGTAAAATTCAAATGATTGCCGGGAAAACCCTAAAACAACACTTTTCTTTTTCCATATAAACGTTTTCTAAAACAAAACTTTAGGTCTTTTATTTATCGATTGAGGCAGTACTGCCGGGTAAGCTAGTTTAAAATAAAATCCATGTGCCTAAAGCAGGAGTTCAAATATTAGTTTTTTTATCTATTATAGATATTTTTTGTCACTACCAAATGTCAGTTATTTATTTTCACTGTTATCGTAAATTATTATACGTGCCGAAATAATAATATTTTGTATGGTCCATTTATCTGTGTGTCCCTCCTGTTCTCTTTAAGAGTTGTATAGTAGTTGTAAATTTTAATTCTTACCATTGACATGGTAAAATAGAAGCAGTTTGATATACAACTAATGGTATGATTACTGAGTGCAAAATATAATTTACGCAACTGGGAAGAGCGGCCGCATTGCATTATTAACAACCAAATAAGTATATACTACAACATTCACACTCCTGTAAACACAAACGTCTGTTTTAAAGTACATAATTTATTAAGAAAACAAGCTTGTTTGTGTTTGCCTCTAAATATCTTCACGCGCCCAGCACTCTAGGGGAGCAATCTGCACAAATAAAATTACCTTTTCAGCGTTTAATTTGCGGAATGAATCACTTTCATCCGCAGGTTGGCCGATGTTTTTGTTCTGGGATCTACCGAACCATGTACTTGTCAACTATGAAATGAATTATGACCAGTATTTACCGGAAGATGACATTTCTCGAATCGGCCCATTAATTCCTAATGGAGCGTCGACGAGGCTACATTTCATCTGTTTGGCTGAACACCAGGCTTTCGCCGCATAGCTATTTTCGGTACCGTATCCGAAAATTTATAACAACGAGTTAGTTCTAAATCATTGGATAGCGGCAAAGTAAGTGGGATTTATGGTATGACGTTTTGCGGTCTATTTGTTTCGTGGGTACGTTTTTTCTTGAGAACTCTTGCCAATTTCATTAAATGGTCCATGTTAAAATTTATTTGCTTGCCAACAGTACTGGTAGCACAACAGTAATAATAAATTAAACATTATCATGTCCCTTATTGCTGTTCGTGTATATAGTGACAGATCATGGTCGAAACAACCGTTCAACTTCATTCAATTGGATCTTTTATTTATTGGTCAAAGTTACACACACAAATAATTGCACTAATCATCACAAACATATCACAGTACCATCAGAGGTTAGATGACTACGACTAGACAGAGCGTCCGCAGGCGAACCAACGTCACTGACATAGCCCGACGAATTGCAAAACCGAAGTGGCAATGGGCGGGGCACATAGCTCGTGGAACCGACGGCCGTTAGGGCAGAAAGGTTCTCGAGTGGCGACCACGAACCGGAAGACGCAGCGTGGGAAACTGGAAACTGCTGGATGCGAATAGCGCAAGACCGGCAATTATGGAGATCTCTGGGGGAAGCTTTAGTCCAGCAGTGGACGTCTTTAGGCTGATATAATAAAATATAGGAAAATAAGACGACTAATTTCCTAGGTTTTGAAATAGATGACGGCCTTAAATGGGACAAACATATTGACAAACTTTGTGCAAAAATAGGCAGTGCTTGCTTTGCGCTTCGCCGGGTAGCTCGTGTGGTGTCGGAAGAAGTAGCACGTACATGCTACTTTGCCACTGTTCAATCACAGCTGCAATACGGCACAGAACTATGGGGGCGCGCCACTGACTGGATGCGGGCGTTCAAAATGCAAAAGCGCGCCATCAGGGCAATTGTTGGTATACCCCACGAGGATTCTGCCAGACCCCACTTTAAGAGACTTGGCATCATGTCCTTGCCATCGATTAATATCTTCCAAGTAGCTATGCACGTTAGATCTAACATAGAAAACTATACGACACATGGTGAGGTACACACATACAGCACGAGACAACTGACAGCCGTAAAACACTCCCTTGCCAAATCCTCTAAGCTCACTCATGTCATGGGCTCTACTATAAACAACAAGTTACCGGATGCCGTTAAAACAGCTCCTACCTTGTCAAGTTTTAAATATCGTCTCAAACGCTGGCTTATTGAGCAAACTTTTTATAATTATAAGGAACTATTGAATTCCAAGTGAGCGACTAACATTGACATACATATAATCTTATTTTTATTTTACTTTAGCTTGTTTTAGATTTTAGGTGGACTTATTATTTGAATTATAATTTTGATTTTATTTTATTTTATTGTATTTTGTGATCATCATATATAATAATTATTGACATGTAAAGTGGCTTTACGAAATAAATGAATATGAATATGATGATGACTAGGCAGAGCTACATAATAATAAATACATACATAATATAGATAAATTACTACCAGACACAGAAAGTCGCCCTAAAAAGTTTGTTCTAGGTGAGGATCGAAACCATGACCACTGGCGTAGCAGTCAGGATCACTATATGCCAATATGACCGTCATACAGTAGAGGTATAATGTATTTTCTATTAAATAAGTATATTGTAATTCATAAATAAAAAGCTGACAGGCAGCTAAGTATTAATAGAACCAATTAAACATCGAATATTTAAACAAGGGATAAAGGATATCTTTTTATCAAATCACGTTCTAGTTCTTCCGTAGTAACAAAGTTTTAAGAGAGTATTACCAAGATTTCGAAAAGTAAATAAATTTAAATTGCAATTCTTCTTAGGATGTTATCTCCTCTCTGCTATTTAGAATAGGGCATATATTATAATACTAACTTACTCAACGGTGACAAACAAGACTCAGCAATTTAACTCTATTAACAGGTTGAAATTGGAGTAGTGAGTAATTGTAACTACTGGTAAAAGTGTGATAAAAATACGAAGTTAGTTTTACTACTTTTAATAACTTCGAAGTAATCTTGCAGTTACCTGCTAAATGCAACTGTTTGCTAAAGTTTACTTCAAAATTAATGAAATCTAATGAAATAGATAGAATTATCTCCATAGCAAATTTCACATAACAAATAACTCAAGCCTTAGAGAAAACAAGTAATAAATAATACACTCGTGACTTAAGAACACAGTCTTTTGTCAATCTCCTTTTTTACAACACACACACATTAAGGACACTGCATTTTGTTTACAACCGTTGAGTATGTTTTCCAGAAAGTGTATAGAAATTTAATTATACCCGTAAGGCGCTCATAGCTAAATGCTCTCCCACCAAAGTGGTTAAATTTCTGAGCATCTCCGTGCTTTGGAGGGCACGTTAAGCTGTCGGTCACGTTTGTAGCCATTAAGCAACCGTCTTTAAGCCATGTCAGAGGCCATGGGCCAATGGGCGGCTTTAACAAATCTGACAACACTGCCTATACAATAAGTAAGTATTGTATTAAACTTCAGAATCATACTGTTTATAATATCATTGTCAGATGGTTTAATCTAAAGTTTATTGTACGGGAGTCCTTCGGGGTGCAATGTTTGGAACTCAATTTGAATTTGAAAACTAGACGTCGAAACAACTTCAATAAGCTGACTCTATCGATAACAAGACATAATTCAGTATTGTTGACATAATGTGTTTATATATTATTAATGTTACTTTGTTTTTATTTTTCGTTTTGTTTAAACTAAATTTAAATGTCTCTTTACCCGCTCTTATGTAAGATACCACTCGATATATCTTTGTCTTCAAGCTCCGGGAGGGTCCCAGAGACCTGTAATACAGGTTGTTTGAAAACCTACAACAGGCTCTGGTCTCTCACAATGTTATGTCACATAGTATATATATATCAAGTGTAAATACACATAATAGCCAACATATAACTATTGTGATGAGAAAATAAAATTTATTTTGATTGATTGATTAGATAATATTGGGGATCATATTGTCTGATAAACACAGGTCACAAAGTATTTTTAAGAGCAGAACTAATACTGACGTTTTATTTCTGGAATGATGTGTAAGTGTAACACTTTTTTTTAATAATACATTTTGTTTACCTTTAAAACGCCGGTTAACCAATTTCCTTGTATTTCCGTATGATATTGGTGATGAACAATATATAACCAACCTCTTATCTTTACGTTATACATATTCACATTCAACTAGCACTTGTTTTTGTATTAATTATTTAGATATCATTCAATTCATTCACTTTGTTATGGTAAACATTGCTATGAAAACATCCATGATGACAGCTCGTAGCAGCGACATCTAGTGTAGTGCATTCCATACTTAATCGATTTCTTATTTCATATACTTATTCAAAATTATTAATTACTAATTTCTATTTCATTTCAATTCCTTCCATCCGCAATTTTTTTAGACTAGCCAGGTTGCATTTTAAATAAGAACCTTAAATATTAAATTTAGTAAGTTTAGTATGTTTTTATCGTGTGAACGGAGGCGGAAAGGCTGTCTAGAAAGATGTGGCCATTTTGACGTTCTTCTTTTTTCTCTGAGCGGTGTCTGGACGAAGTCGTGTCTTTTATTTTGCGGTTAAAAGTGGTTGTAGCTATGTTGAGGTGTTTTCCGTTGTGGTTACGAGGTGTACCTAGTTCCTCGTGGGTATGTAGCTATTTATTGAAGTATTTTTTGTGGAAATCCGCCATGCGGTTGCCAAGATGGTAATGTGGGAACTCTTTTACAGAACGTGGCGCTCTGGTGTTTGTTGTGTGTGTCCCCGGTGCTCCTCGTGTGTCCATCCACCTGGGTAGGTCAACCACATGTGGAAACAAATAAGTATTTCTATTATTTTCCATTCTTTTGCTAGGTCGCTAATGCTAGTGTGATTTTTTTCCAGAGGCGTTAACTATTAAGTGTTTGTGAGCTGGGTGTGCTGTGCTGTTGAGCTGGTGTGCTGTGCTTGGGTCTGGCTATCGATCGGACAGGATCGAAGCTAGCTGTCGCCTCCGACCAGGTGTGTTTGCATTTGCATTATAACCTCTACTCTAAATTCTCTCAAACTCTCACTGGCTGCCTCATTGTTGTTCATGATGATCATGGTAAGTGCTTGGGATTGAGTTGTTTTGATTCAACACACATTATTGTAATTAATCTTAAGTATATTTTATTTAAAAAAAGGATTCCTACTGAGTTTTCTGGCAGTGTTTCTCAGTAGCTGCCACGTCATGCACTGCACGGTAGGGTAAAAAAAATATGACGATTCCACATAAATGTAAAATTTTTACGGAATAAAGTACCTTTGACTTTGACTTTATGAATGTCGATTTTTTATTTCGGTTTTTTCGAATTTCAATTGCGTTATAAGCGTATATATAATTAATGGTTCACTTTTCTAAGTTATTGAGGTTATAAAATTGGTAATCATTATCATTATCCTCATCACCACTACTGGACAAAGATCTTCACAAGACGCCGGTCTTGCGCTACCAGCGGATTCCAGCGACCTAAGACACAAAATCATCGGTGCATTTTGTAGGGAGCCTGCCCACGCTACGTCTTCCGGTTCGTTGTAACCACTCGAGAGCATTCTGTCTGTTCGTCCGTATATCACAGATGTCTCAATTCGTAAATACATTAATATATATACAGATTTCGTGGACTAACCCAGAACTGGATTCAAATTTAACTAAACTATTAAAATACATCATTGAGAAGTAGAAAGAAGTAGTTGCTTTTTCAACCATTTAAATAGTAAAAAATAAATACTAAATTTTTTAACTACTTATACTATATTTATTAGTAATGTGAAGCCCGACTTGGCTGATATCTATTATGTACGTTTCAAAAACTCAACAGCATTTAAGTTAATGCCAGCAAATTATCTGAATTAATGGTTCAAATAATTTTATTTCTACTTTATACTCTATGAACTAATATCATTTAAATCGTCTCAGAATTGTTTAAGTTCGTAGGTCTGTACTTTGGGAAACTGTTTAAAAGCAAAGGAAGATCTATTTCAAACCGCCTTTATATTTCAACTTCACGTTAGTAAACCGCACTCCATCCAATCTGGTGGAGAGGTTAACTGCTGGATCATTTTGTGAACACGTATATTTGGGGCTTAAAGATATTAGTTTTGCGGGAATGGATGATTAATGGACAGCCTAGATTTACTGAAAAGGGTTAGTCACTATGAATAAGTTACTTTTACATCACTAATTTACAAGAATAGTAATTTTTGCAAGTTATTAAGGTCAAAGCGGGTTACTATTTAATACCTACAGCGTTTTAGGGTTTTAACTAAACTAGTTTGGTGTTCACGATCTTTTATAATTATTACTAAAATTATTTTTAGCGATACCATAGATATTATGGCCAATACAAGGAGAATATCTAAAATAAAGAAAAGGAAAGCAGTCTTATCATTAAAATATATGATCATCATCATCATATCAGCCGAAAGACGTCCACTGCTGGACAAAGGCCTCCCCCAAGGATCTCCACAATAGCCGGTCTTGCGCTGCCCTCATCCAGCGGCTTCCCGCGACCCTCACAAGATCGTCGCCCACGCTGCGAATTCTAAAATATATATAATTATTATTTGTTATAAAACATATAACTTAGATCTTAGATCCTAGACTAGATATATGATAATATTTTTCAATACCAATGTAGAAGATGTAGAAAGGATATATTGAAACGAATAAGTTAGGATAAGTTTAAGGCATGGAATACATTTTAAAACAAAAGATAGATATGTTCTCTTTTCAAAACATTCCTGTCGATGTATTTATTTTACTCGCCTAATAACAATATTGAAGTATTATTTCTAACACCATTTTTTCAGATACCTATTAAGTTTCGGTTGTTAAAAAGGTTATAGTACAGTTTGGACCTCAAAATCAAGATATGATATACGAGTAATCAACAGATAACCAGTGCTTACACATACACATGCAATTTTCAATATCATACCTAAATAACTTGTCTGTAAAAACATTTACAGTCAAACCTGCTGCCATCCTCCATATTGCTTTTTCACGATCGTTATTATATCACAATGAACATAAATAATAACGTCTGGAAACAAACTCCATTATTGTTCGTTACCAAAGTTGGGATCAATAATTAAAAAAAAAACAACGGAATCGTTTTTTATATTTTGTGAAAGTTTTACTAATATACCTCAAAGACAGTATTTATTTAGTAGTACGTAAGTAAGTAATCAAGTTATATAAATATTTATGTTTTAAGTATTCCTATAGATATTCATTAGAGTTCTTCACGAGTTTCCAAAGTAGGAGATCCCTCTTTTAGTTACTTTTAAACTTTTAATTATAGGTTGGCGTCTTGCCAATAGATTGTTACACGATCACCCCTATCTATTTGGCAAGTAACTTTGTCTTCTGTCAGCGGAAAGCGATGACCTCACTTTATACTGTAAGCATTCTTTTCTTAACTAAACCTTTCGAGGGAATTCGCAAAAGGCTTACTACTCTAGTCGTACTCGATCTATAGAGAAAAAACTAGCCTTTATTCTATTCAAAGGCCTAAGCTATAATCATTATGCAAAAGTGAAAACCTATTCCATAGTTGTTGATTGATGAACTATGACAATAACAGACAGAAAGACTGGCTGACAAAAACTGGGTTCCATTGTTTAATAATGGTGTTATAAAAATAACTATTATCTTTATTCAGATTTGGTATAAAAACATGATGATGAACTAGTAATCAAGAAGAAGAAGAATGTATTCTTCTAGAAATTATGCATCGTGTTCTACGAGTATTACTGCTACAGTATTGAAACTACGTTACATATTTAGCTAGTAATATTGTGATACGTTGCATATTTTCTGTCATTTAGTCCGTATCTATACGGACTCGGTCTCATAAAATATGCTGTACCAGTAATTAGAACTATAGATAGCGTACTAGAAGTACTACTCGTATAAAAATTAGTACAACCCCTAATACAACTATTAGGAAGCCATTCGGAATAGTATACATAAATAAATATTATAGTAAATATTTATTTATATATACTATTCCGAATGGAATTATTTTATGCTTTGTTTTTTTTTATATTATAAGGCGACAAACGAGAAAGCGGGTCGCTTGTGATCACTTACCATCAGATCATCACCACCCATGGACACTCGCAACACCAGAGGTGTCGCGGGTGCGTTGCCGGCCTTTAAAAGTCAGCAAACAAGTGTTGCTGACCCTTCCTCTCACCCCAATGAGCTCTGGCAACCTTACTCACACTCGGAAACACAACATTAAAATTATTAATGTTATTAATAAGGAATGTCTTCTGTATCTCTGTTATTTGATAGCCATTTTATATAACAGTTTTCATGAAATAAACATAAAATAGATAGAGCTACAGTATTATGCATTCACAATTGAAAGCTATTCCATATAATAGTTTCCACGAAAATAATATAAAATATATATTAGATCTAAAGTATTATTGCACTTACAATTGACTTGAAACAAGATGCAGCATCTGGCGTGCACAAAAAGGATTCATGGATCAGTTTGTCACGCTTTCCGAAAGCCTCCCACCTGGACATCAATTACCGTGGCCGATCTGGAAGTCCCTAAACAGACTCCGGACTCAGGTGGGCCGAAGCCAAGAAAACATAACTAGGTGGGGACTGTCGAACAACCCCAAAATGGACTGTATTTGCGGAGCATCGGTCCAATCCATGGCCCATCTAACAGCTTGCCCAGCCTGCCCTGCCACATGTTCATGGCACGATCTTAAAAGTGCCACAAGCAGGGCAATCAGTGTGGCCACGTTCTGGGCCACAAAAATTTGACGAGTTTGCCATCGAAACGCTAAGAAGACTTACAATTGAAGTTATTCTATGTTATTCTAAAACCCAATTAAGTCTGTATTATTCATAAAACGCTTTGTTTAAATGAAATTCTGTATCACCACGGTCCAACGGATTTTATTAAATCAAAACATTTACCCAAAATGTCTGCCTTATTTGGAGTGAATTTCTTGAAAATGAAGTTCTTTATCATAAGTTCATTAAGGCTGTGTCCCGGCAACGGCCCAACGAGATACTCAACTTTTAAACTTAACAGCGCGAGGCAGCGTTACGAATGTTTTATATTTTACATTACATTATTTTCTTCGAAAATATAAACTTTTTGGTCTCATATTTGTTGTAATATGCCACTGGCTAGTTGGAGACCACATCAAGTAATAAGAATTTCCGTAAAAGGTTTTTTAATTAGTTATCTAATAAATAAGAAATTAAGTGAGCATCCTATAAGCTTCAAAACGGCTCAAAAAATATAAAAATACGTAGTAAAACTCCCTTTTATAATAATCATATTTCAATGGATAAGTTACTATGAAAGATCGCTCATTTTTCATAGTTTCATAGCCATTTATCATTTCCCTCATGGTCGGGTTAAAGTTTTAATCCGCATAACGTAAAATGCTAGCCCAACACTTGGTGAGAAATTACTGTGATTAAAGCCATTCTTGAAGTTCCACAAACATCCCTTCTTAAGACCTTAAGAAAGTTTCGAAATTTTTCTGCAATGTGCAATGAATCTAACAGCAGAGCGTTATTAGAAACTTCTCGAAGTAGGATTATTCGTGCGCTGTCTGGAAATTCTCGCGAAGAATATTATGATTTCATAACTGAAAAGTTGTATATTGGACGTGTTTATTGCACGCTCCCCGCGCACCTTCAGTTTATAGACGGATAAAAATGTTTCGTTAAAATTTTTCAATTAGTACATGCGCACTTTCTACCTACTGTAGAACTTGCCAATAGACAGGGTCAAACCTACCTCAATTTTTTTTTCTGTATTAATCCTGAGTATTCCGTTATGTTAATGTTGGTATAACGATGAAAATTTCCGAAACGTTACATCTTGCAGCTATCAAGTAAAATAAAGACTATATCCAAGCCATACATCGTCTTGAAAAATGGATGTGAAAATTGTATATGCTAGAAGCAAAGTCAACGAATAGTAGTAAAATTGAGTGAACAAGATAAAATTGTTCAAGAGAGGTAGGGCATAGCGTTAGTGGGGAAGTACCTCCACTGTACAGAAGACATTCCTTAATAATAACATTAATAATTTTAATGTTGTGTTTCTGCGTGTGAGTAAGGTCGCCAGAGCTCATTGGAGTGGGGGAAGAGCCAGCGACACTTGTTTGCTGACTCTTAAAGGCCGGCAACGCACTCGCGTCTCCAGGTGGTGATCACTTACCATCAGATGACCCACTTGCTCGTTTGTCGCACTCTGATATATATATATATATATATATATATATATATATATATATATATATATATATATATATATATATATATATATATATATATATATATATATATAAAGTAAGTAGCAATATCACAGCAGAGTCTAGTGCGATATATTGATTAAGGTAGCGATTTCCACGATGTCGGTCTTGCGCTTTCCACATCGATAGACTTTCAGCGACCTTGTTAATACTAGGAAATATATCATATTAATTCGTTTTCACTTGGATCATCATCATTACAGCTAAATAAGTCCACTGCTGGACCAGCCTCCCTCAAGAATCGTCTTGGGGGGATATGCCATAATCGCCACGCTTGGCAGACGGGTTGGCGATCGCAGTAAGATGGTCATAGTAATCAGAAGGAAGCTGCTGCCCATCCTCTGGTAGATATTCCCTCGGGTCGACTTCTACGCCCCCCACGGGATGAGATGGGGTGATGATATTCTGATTCTGATATTTGTCGCCGTCACCACTTTTCACTTGGATACGAATTATAAATTAAAGTATTATTTACTTTTGAATCATATACCATTACTATTAATATAATTGTTTACAATTCACGATTTAAATTAATTAATTAAATTCATTCTATTAACAAATATGAATAGAAACATGTTGCTTATTTAATGCTCGTCTTGACTCAATCCAATTTTTCGAATATGTGTCTGCAGAATAACATAAAAAAGTTAAACGACTGTTGTTAAAATGTTGTCAAAAAGTTAATTTTATTCAAACTCAGTTGTTCCCCTTCTCTTTATGTTTGAGGAGTTTGTCGCCCTCGGAGATAAATTATCGTGTGAAAAGTTTACAGCAAATGACAATCATTAATTCTCATTATTTCTCGAAACAAGGGAAAAATCCTATGAATATTTCGTAATTTGTTAAAGTACGTTTATTATTCTCTTGCTCTCCCCTCTTGCCTTTTTCGTTACATGTGTAAGAAGTCACGAGTCTGAGTACAAGGGACTACGCGGGCCTTTTTTTCTAAAGATTGAGAGTGATTTAAGCCTTAGATTCCTTACTTCAGTTGCTCACCTAAAAAAAGTCACGAAGCATCTGGCTGCGGATAAAAAGAGCACTCAATGTACCTCTATGTACGTAAGTGTTGTTTAGTTTAGGATATATAAAGACTTGTTCATTTACAACAAGCCTTCTATACTTTTCCTTATATTATTGTATCATCATCATCATCATGACCGCCTAAAACGTCCACGGCTGGACAAAGGCTTCCCCAAAAGATTTCTACAACGGAGTTTTGTCCATAATTTGGGGGGATATGCCATTTTATTGTACAGGCAGTGGTAACCCTAGTATCTAAAGTTGTTTAAGCCGCCCAGTAGGTTTCTGACAAGGCTTAACGACTGTTGTCCATAATATTGAGTTTTATGGAACATAGTACGAGCTCAATATGACTGTAGGTTGTCGCCCTCTATGGCTACTTAGATTAACCCACTTGCTACAAAATTACAATTGATGGACAGTAGAATAGTTGGAACCGAATTCATACTGTCTGTATTATATGGTTTATGGAACATATAATTAGCTCAATATAGCTTAATATAGTAGGTAGTCGCTCTTTACTACTATGATTAACCCACATGCTACTAAAGAAGTATTAAACGGACAATAGACTAGCTTAAACAGAGTGCATGTTGTCCGTAATGTACGACTATAGGTAAGGCAACAATATTTACTATAAAACTGAAATGTCATGGTCCGCGAGTTGTATTCAAGACATTTCGCATACAAAATATTTCCACAATTCGGAACACCAAATCCGTGTATGTACATATTCTGTGACATGACAGCATTAATTGATTTAAACCAGGTTACAATCTAATTTTCTGCTTAAATTGATACAGGGTTCGGCGACGTAAAATTGTATTATTTTGTGCTGCAAATTGGATTCTGTGATCAGGGGTACGTGACCGAAATACTGGCACGATGTCGTTTTTGAACTTTGAAACTAAATATCTGAAATTAAATAGTCTCTGGTTCTTAGAAGGTATATAAACTGTGTTTTATTGAAGTGTTGCTGCATTAGAAGTAGATTAATTAAGAGTGAAACTGTTGCCGTTTATTTACTCTTTAATAGTTTAGTCTGCAGACTAAAATTGTTTCGCAGGGTACTCAATGAGGCTGCCTTTTAATTGTTAAACATAAAGCTTGTAGCATTGACATTTAGATATATGCGGTTTTCTAAGATGCCTTTCGCGGTGATCCTATTTAATTGAAAGGTACCTATGTAACTGCGGCTGCGGTACTGCCCGTACAACCTGTTGAATACGATACATAAATGTGTATAGAAATTATTTGATATATTTTAATAACATTCTTGACATTACTTGAAACATATTAGATTAAATCAAGTTCATTGTTTGAAAATAGTTGTTAATCTAATGGTTGATGAACCTGACTGCTCAGTCAAAAGTCGTGAGTTGGACCCACAAGGCTAAATGTTTGTGTAATGAACACGATTATATTTTCTATGTGTGGGGGTAGTTTATCTATAATCGGTCCATAACGTAGTTTCAAGTTCATTTGTTCATGAACGGAAAGTCGACTGAACGATTGTTTGAATGGAATCTATTACGAAGCAACCTTTTCTCGCCAAACGCTGCTTCAACTAAACGACTCTTCAAAAATTTGTTAATAGATTGACTGCTCTTTTGAATGTTTCATTTAGAATTTGAAGTGATTGATTTTTACTTTTATAATTAATATCCTGGGATATTATTCACACATGGCAATTTGATCCCAAACTAAGCAGGAAATGAAATGAAATAATGAAATTTATTCAGCACTTGGGTATTAACATACACTTGTACTTGTCAAGCTCACAATGCAGTACATAAACATAGTCGAATACAGGATAAAAGTTACAAAAAATTTATTAGTCCGTCCGTGCGGTCTATTTTATCACATATGTTTTCCTTAATCCTAAAATAAATAACAAGTTACTAATCTATTATTTTATTTTAGTTGTTCTATATTTTTTTTAGCATTTGGCTAGCGCAGAAGGCTTTAACCAGTAGCTTAAATTAAGCGACTAATACCTGAGGCCACCCATTTGGGCTAGTACTATGGAAATAAGATAAATTATAATATATTACATATACTACTTTTCTTTTCTAATACATTCTTATTAATTACACCCAGACTCAGGACAAACAAACATGTTCATGCACACAAATGTCTGTCCAGGGAGGAAATCGTACCAACGACCTGCGGCGTGAAAGGCACGCCGCAGGTTGTTTACCAACCACGCCAACCGGCGCGTTAACCCGCTTGCTACTAAATCTGCTAAAAACCCACGGAATCCAATACATTCTGTGGCCGTTTCGTCTATTATAGACCTGGACACCTCTGATAAAGTGATGACTAAAATACGACAAGCAGTGGATGCAAAAAAGAAAGGGCTTCGTGTAGAAAAAGTAAGAAAAGCAAAAGACCAAAAGATAATTATAGGCTGCGAATCTAAAGAAGAGATACAAAAAATATCAGAGTGCATCAGGGAAGTTGACAAAACTCTTATAGTAGAAGAGATGAAAAATAAAGATCCACTGGTTATTCTGAGGGATGTTTTGTCTTACAACACAGATGCGGACATAATTGAGGCTCTCAAAAATCAAAATGAACGACTCATTGGTGACATCGCCTCCGAACAACAAAATATAACCGTAAAATATAGAAGAAAAACTAGAAATTCTCATATGTGCCACGTAATTCTGCAAGTGTCCCCACAAATATGGCAGCGACTTACAGAAGCAGGTAGAGTTCACATAGACTTACAAAGAATATGGGTAGCCGATCAGACACCACTAGTGCAGTGTACTAAATGTCTCGGGTACGGGCATGGTCGCAAGCTATGCAAAGAAAATGTTGACCTGTGCAGCCACTGTGGTGGTCCGCACATGCGGTCGGAATGTGCCGATTGGATAGCGGGGGTAGTACCTACCTGCTGTAATTGTCAACGAGCCAAGCTTGAGCATCATAACCACAATGCATTTGACCCCATATGCCCGGTAAAGAGGCGTTGGGATAATCTGGCAAGATCAACTGTGGCATACTGCTAAAGGCAACACGAGCACATCCGGCAATACAAAACATACACCACCTTTTCTTAGTGATAACCAAACCTCCCCTCTAAAAGTGATTCAAGCCAATCTACAGAGGAAAAAGTTAGCTACGCTGGAACTAATTATGGCAGCGCAAGAGCAGGGAGCAACATTTGCCTTAGTTCAGGAACCATATGTGGGGGCTAGTGGTGAACTAACCCAGACATTAGGATATAAAACCATACAAAGAACCTACAATCGAAGTAAGCCGGTAAAAGCAGCTATAATAGTGTTCGACAACAATGTTGAGATCATTGAATGTCCTCAGTATACTACTGAAAATATAGCTGTGGCAACACTTTTTAGCAAGAAATGGAAGATTTCTGTAGTGTCAGTTTACTTCGAACCCAGTATGCCAATTGAGCCTTATCTAGATCAATTAAAGGCGTTAAAGGTAATGCTCAATACTAAAAATCTAACTATAGGAGGAGACGTTAATGCTTGGAGTACGTGGTGGGGAAGTGACTATGAGGATAATAAAGGAGAAATATTAAGGAGTACTGTAGAAGAAATGGACATGCATATTTTAAATGAAGGCACTGTTCCAACATTTCTTACCATTAGGAACGGAGAGGTTTATAAAAGCAGAGTAGACGTAACATTATGTACCCAAGATATGATAGGGAAAGTAATCGACTGGGAAGTAAACACTGGGATCACTAGCTCCGATCACAATGCGATTCAATTTAATATTAATTTCAGAAAGCCCACCTCTTCTACTAGCAATAATTTCACGACACGAATTTACAACACGAAGAAAGGAAATTGGACGGAATTCAAAGATAATTTGGTAAACAATTTAAAACATAACAATTTAAACAAAAATAATATTAAACTAATAAACACCAAAGAGGAATTAGAGATAAATATAATTAAATATATTAAGAGTGTGGAAGACGCATGTGAAAAATCAATACCCAGAATAAAAAGTAAAACTAAAACCTATTTACCATGGTGGACAGGTGAGTTGGAGACACTAAAAAAAGACATGAATACCAAAAAAAGAAGAATCTGTTGTGCAGCGCCTCGTCGCAGAAGTTGTGTCGTAAATGAATACCTAAAAGCCAAAGAAATATATGAACTAGAAGTAGTAAAAGCACAAACTGAAAATTGGAAAGCATTCTGCAGTACCCAGGATAAAGAGAGCCTCTGGGACGGTATATAAAGGATAATAAGAAAAGTGTCAAAGAGAAAACCTGATGTTGCGTTAATTAAAGATGGGGCAGCGCTGACTTCTGACGAGTCAGTCAAACTCTTGGCCAATACTTTCTTTCCAATAGACAGCATAGTAGATGATGATGATTGTCATAAAATAACTAGAATACTAGCCGCAGATACAAAGCAAACGTTGCCTAGTGACAAAGATGACCCTATGTTCACAATGCAGGAACTCGAACAAGCAATAAATAGCTTTAATCCTAAAAAGACACCTGGACCAGATGGCTTCACGGCTGACATATGTGCTAGAGCAATATTAACAAACGCAGACTTGTTCTTGGAGATTATTAACAGGTGCTTGCAGTTGTCATATTTTCCCACCCCGTGGAAAGAGGCCATAGTCATAGTCTTAAGAAAGCCTGGCAAAACTGACTATACTGCAGTGAAATCATATAGGCCCATAGGATTGTTGTCTATCCTAGGGAAAATTTTGGAGAAAATGATGATTAGAAGAATCCGTTGGCACTTTCTTCCGCATGCAAATTGCAGACAATATGGATTTGTACCACAACGATGCACTGAAGACGCACTCTACGACTTTATGACCCATATTCTGAGTAATATGAAAAAGAAACTAATAAATATTGTTGTTTCACTTGATATTGAAGGTGCGTTTGATGGTGCCTGGTGGCCTGCAATAAAGTGCCGACTGAAAGAAGGGAAGTGTCCACGAAATCTTCAGCGCTTAGTGGATAGCTACTTGGAAAACAGAAAAGTCAGGGTCAGATATGCCAACAAGGAATTTGTAAAAGAGACCAACAAAGGATGCGTACAAGGATCAATAGGAGGGCCAACTTTTTGGAACATCTTGTTGGATCCTCTGCTGGATGAATTGGATGAGCGTGGGATTTATTGTCAGGCTTTTGCAGATGACATCGTTTTGGTTTTCTCGGGAGAATCGGTCTCAGAATTAGAGATAAGAGCAGACCAAACACTCACCCATGTGGAGGCATGGGGAAATAAAAATAAATTGAAATTTGCCGCGAATAAGACCCACGCGATGGTTATTACAAATAAATTAAAATTTGTAACCCCCCGCATCCAGATGGGAGATACAGAAATACGAATGGTTGACGAAATTAAAATATTGGGCTTGATTATTGATAAAAAACTAACCTTTAAGCAACACGTGAGCCATGTGTGTAAGAAAGCAACTGGCATTTTTCACCAATTGAGTCGAGCCGCAAAAGTTTCATGGGGACTGAACCCGGAGGTTATCAAGACGATGTATATATCAGTAATAGAACCAATTATTATGTATGCAGCAAGTGCATGGGCTCCGGCGTCTAAAAAGGTCTCAGTGCAAAAGCAGTTGAATAGCGTTCAAAGGGGTTTCGCACAGAAAATAATAAAATCTTATAGAACCGTGTCACTGAACGCCGCCCTTGTTCTCTCTGGACTACTCCCCTTGGACATGAGGATTCAAGAAGCTGCTCGACTTTATGAGGCAAAACGTGGAAAACCGCAAGAAGTGTTAGGAGGCAAAAAGGTTGAAGAAAGAGTATCTCATTTGATGGCATCACACCCAGCTGCGGTTATTAAAATCGACTTTGCGTGTTTGGAAGATATGGATCAAAATACCCTGTTAAACCATAATGTGATTGGAGATTATATATTTACCGATGGAAGCAAAATTCAAGGCAAGGTTGGAGCTGCATTATCTTATTGGCGGGATGGGGCAGAGATACGATGCAAAAAGTACAAACTGGAGTCATTTTGCACAGTTTTCCAAGCGGAAATGCTTGCCCTTTTAAAATCTACGGAACTGGCCTTAGAAGAGGCTGAACAAAACATTAATATCTTTAGTGACTCCAGATCATGCTTAGAACTCCTTCGTGACCCAGACACTTCCCATCCAATAGCATGCCAAATAAGAAAAAACATTGCAGAAATAAACGGAAATAGCAGAACACTCAGACTCTTTTGGATTAAAGCACATGTTGGGGTTAAGGGAAACGAGCGTGCTGATGTTTTAGCCAAAGAAGCAGCACTGCATAAAAAATCAGCGTCGGAATACAAACGCTGCCCACTGTCTTTCATAAAAAAATCAATTCGAGTGGACACACAAACACAATGGTGCAAGAGATACTTACAAGGCGACACTGCGGCTATAACAAAGTTATTCTTACCCGATGCGACAGATGCTTATAGTCTATTAAAAAAAGTTAGGCTGAGTCCCACGCTGGTGCAGGCACTGACAGGACATGGGGGTTTTAGTCATTATTTACATAGGTTTAAGTGCAAAGATAGCCCAGCCTGCATATGTGACACTGACATCGATGAAACAATTACCCACTTACTGTTGGAATGTCCAAAATATGAGTTAAAACGAACAGAGCTTCAAATACAAATCGAAATAACACTGAGTAAAGGCAACTTGGCTAAAATATTTGCAAGTAATCAAAGAGAAATCCTTATAAGATTCCTTGAAATGGTGACATCCGATGTACGGAATAGGAATAGTAATAAATAGTCCACAAAATATTTTAGGTGCATAATAAATATGTGCATAAAGTATTTTAAGTAATATATATAAGCAGCTACTTTAAAATAGAATAAGAAATCGCATATATATATACATATATTTAAATATATACATATATATATACACATAAAAAGAAACTGTATGCATAAACAAATATAGATTAACAATATTGTTATGGAAAACAGGATACTAAAATTGTAAAAACTTAGTAGGTATATAAGTATAAATATATAATTAGATTAGTTAAAATTAAGAGAACATGTTGAATTAGATAAAAACTAAGTGATAATGTAGAAAATGTCAAATTCACCAGTAACCTCAAATGAGTTTACTGAAACAACCTAACAGAGTAAACATGGAAAAAAAAAAAAATATGCCTCCAAATATGTTTCGCTATATAATGTCTCTGACCTTTGCCAGAGAATCAAATAGTAAAACAACAATAAAAAAAAAAAAAAAAAAAAAAAAAAAACCCGCTTGCTACTATAGCACTTTATATAATACAGCATACTAGTGGAAGAATATATCCTGATGCTAGTAGTATATAGGTTCGACTAAAATAAAATAAATAATGATGATGAATAACCACAAGTTACAAGTTAATATTATACTTAAGTCATCAATTTGTAAACCATTAAATCTTCATTCACTAATACTTTTAATACGTTTTTTTTTCAGATTTCTTTGTATCTGATGTTGGAATAGAAATTACGCTAAGTCTTTATGCTTAATGAAGCTCGCCTATAAAATAACCTTTTGAAATTCTGAAATTTTCAAAAGGTTTTAAAGAAAAAGGTTCTAAAGTTCTTGACTTTTAAAATATCTTTTGTTAAAATTTTAGCTAATGAAGAAAATAGTAATTTAATTAATGAAAATGTGAAGGCAATCAGTAAATTAAATTTCATCTACGAAAGTACCTAAAGTAAAGAACTTATTCGCCTAAACATACAATCAGTCTTAATTTTATACAGTAGGTAATGCTTGTAACTTAAAACAATATTTGATTTATGTCTATTAGGTACGTTGACGCTATTATGCCGTTGTTATTTTACTATTTAAGAATATTCTATTGTTTAACAGAGGACATCTCAGAACATTAAACACTAGAGAGAGGACAAACTGACGCGTAAACTGTACACTGTACTGTAAACTTTTAAAGATATACAACTTTTTTGTAAATACATAAGTATGTATTTACTACATTTTGTAAAGACATATTTGACGGCGTTTACGTCAAACGTCAGGTTGACAGGACTGTCGATGTCAACCTAGCGAAGCGTCATTGTCGATGGTAGTGTGGGCGGCCATCTTGAGGCACTTTTGAACGAGACGGCGCCCGCGCACCACGATTGTGACGAATCGCTGAGAATCTTCGCCATCACGATATTTTAAGATTTAATGTGATTGATTTTACATTGTAGTAATCACTAAACATCTAATTAAATCGTTATTATTGTGAATTACGTTGATTGTAATTTGAAGTAATTTATTTCTGTTCCGCTCTCACCTACCCATAAAATTATAAGAGGATGAGTTGTGGTGAAGAGCCTTCATTCCGTCCTGCCTTCTTCATACTTATGTATTTACAAAAAAACGTACACACACCCAGATTCAGGACAAACAGACATGTTCATGCACGCAAATAACTGTTCTGGGTGGGGATCGAACCCACGACCTGCGGCGCGAAAAGCAAGCATCTACCAACCACGCCTACCAGCCCGTCAGATAGAAGTTATTTGATTTGTTTTATTGTGTGCAAATAAAAAACACTTAATGAGTTTTTATTTCTTGTGATTTCATATCATCAAATACTTAAACATATATCGATATCATTTTATTCACTATAACAAACACATAAATATTTTTTTAATGTGTTGCCTATTAGAGCGAAGATGTCCAAGAGTGCGTAACCGCAATAAAGGGCATTAGTGGCGCGGCCTATCTACTTTTTTAGATATCTGTGGAGGACATGCTGTGTGGTGACGGCGGCGAATATCAGAATAACATCACCCCATCTCATCCTGTGGGTGGCGTGGAAGTCAACCAAAGAGGACATCTATCAGAGGACGAGCAGAAGTTTCCTTCTGTGTACTATGCCCATCTTACTGCGATCACCAACCCGTTTGCCAAGCATGGCGATTATGGCATATCCCCCACAAAATTCTTGAGGAGGCTTGTCCAGCTGTGGACTTTTTTCAGCTGTAATGATGATGATGATGCTGAGAAGCGCTGACTCCGTAGGTGGGCATAGTTCTACGGGTGTACCTATAATACTAGAAACTTACAGACTCCGGACAAATGTATCGGGCGTGCCTCGAAGAGCGCTAATCTCGCCCGGTAAATTCGTATCGCCGTCCCATCACAGCAAGAGAGATGAGAGATGAGTAATTGAATCTGTGTTAACACACACACAGACACACGTAAACTGACATATGAATTGTCGATTTGTTATTTTACCTGGTTCCATCAGGAAACCAGTTAATGTCGCAGCTAGTGCTGAGATGGGACCAATTCGGACTTGCACAGATAGCAATTAAGAATTTCTTTGTGTGCCTATATATTATTGTTATCTGTGCTTGTTTACTGAATAAATATATTTTCTTCTTCTTCTTCCTTCTTAAACTATAATGTCCTTTGTAATTGGCTAGTCTCCATTAAAAATTGTCCCCTAAGCCAAACTTGCCACAGGAACACTGTAAATAGACAATGAAAATCCGTAAATACACGGTATTTTAGTAGGGCATACCGCTAAGGGTACGGAAGACGGAAAACGGAACATCGCGTCGGCTTATCTCACAAGTGGCTTTCATCTGAGCAATGAACGATAAGCTGATTTGAATTTGATTTGACTTTAAGTACGTACAACAATAGCTTTGCCTTAAGTATACAGAGCGTTTCTTTAAACGTATAAAAGCTTTGAAGCATATGAACTGGGCCAGTTACAAACACTCTTCTAATTTAAGGAGCGCTATCTAGCCAACTGAAAAATACCTGTTTATACACTACGAAAAATATTTTTTGGTTACCCGTATATAGCGCGTCAGGTCTTCGATAATTTGTAAGGGAACTAATATTTTTTTAATGTTTCGCAAATTGTCATCATACAGGTTACTCAGATTCATAGGGATTCTTTTCTTTCTTTATTGAAATCGCTAATAAACTATTTCAATGTAATACCTAATTGAACTTCAACAAATTTTGGACCCATATCTCGGCACCTTTTGCTATGAGACTAAAAGTAGTTAAAATTGATTAAATTGTTGGTTCTCATAGCCATAATTTACATAAACAATGTGAATAAGAAACATATTTCTCTGAATATGAGTCGATGAAAAATACAGGTTTCTGCACCATATTCATAGTCTCTGCAAGAATTAACCTTACCAAAATAAATAAATCTAGCGGTCTTTTACACTATGTCTAATTCTATTTCCTTTTTAGGGTTCCGTAGCCAAATGGCAAAAAACGGAACCCTTATAGATTCGTCATGTCTGTCTGTCTGTCCGTCCGTATGTCACAGCCACTTTTTTCCGAAACTATAAGAGCTGTACTGTTGAAACTTGGTAAGTAGATGTATTATGTGAACCGCATTAAGATTTTCACACAAAAATAGAAAAATAATAATAATTTTGGGGGTTCCCCATATATAGAACTGAAACTTAAAATATTTTTTTGTGATAATAAATATATGTGGCGTATCTAGGCATAGGTCTTCTAAAATGATATTGAGGTTCCTAATATCATTTTTTCTAAACTGAATAGTTTGCGCGAGAGACACTTCCAAAATGGAAAATGAGTGAAAATGAGTGAGAGAGTGGGAAGAGATGAAACTAAAAAAATATATGATGTACATTATCATGTAAACTAACAACGAAAATTGATTTGAACGAGATCTAGTTAATAGTTTTTTTTTAATGCGTCATAAATCGTAAACCGCAATTTACCTTTCATTTAATCAACTGAATTACTTGCTGCTGCGGAACCCTTCATGGGCGAGTCCGACTCGCACTTGGCCTGTTTTTTTTATAAGGCAGGGTAAATGACTACGTATGCCATCTGCAAAAAGTGTCTGCGGGTGGGTATGTCGGATTCGCACCGATTAAACCTAACCTGGCGTGGACTTCTCTTGGCGCCTGATAAGGGGAGCTTCGGGAACGCTGGTTTACTGCTCCGGTGTCATGTGTCTAATCCTGTAAACGAATTAAGCAAGTACAAATTATAGTACAGATATTAACGATAAGATTTATCCAACAGGGTTTAAGATATTTGTTACCCTTAACCTAAAGTTCATCACAAAATGGGTTCTTTTATTTTGTAAAACAATATATGGATGAAAATCTGCAAACAGGAAATAATAGTTTTATTTTCGCATTTTCAGTGAATTTAGGTCATTAATCTGCCAGCATGTAGTCGGAACCTAAAATTTATTGCAAAGATAACTTAGAACTGTGTAGACAGAAATTCTTGTCTGTTAATAAATTTTCTGTTTTCATTAGAACCTAACATAATTAGTGTTGCCAGCTAATTAGCAAGGAGACGTTTCTCAAGTAAATTAAAAAGAAATATCAAGGAATTTTAATTATAAAAATATATAAAAGACTCCGATGTAATAACACACAGAACCTTTTTAACTTTGTTCAACGTTAGTTAAAAGTTTATTTCGTATTAATTTTAGTCCTTGTAAGAAATTGAGACGCGTGTTAAGTTTTGAAACCTACATATGTTACGCGAGCCGCATGCTTTATAAACAGACAGATGACATAAAAACCATATGATAAATGAGTAAGAACTCATTTCTCATCTGTCTCTTAGAGGAAGCAAATGAATTGAAATTAATAAAACTTAAACCTCCTTAAAAGTTATCACGTGTCTCAATTTGTTTCAAGGACTTTAGGGTTGAAATTTTTAAATACAATAGTAAAAGTAATAAATGTTTTAAAATAAATTTCAGTTACAGTAATCAGAACTTAACGGAGGTTAACCTAATATGCAGAAATTATTATAGTGCATAAATAGATTTTCCTAATTTGGGGATAAACGGCAAACAGAACAAAGAAAAAGGCTGAAATGTTCAGTCGGCGGCTCTACGTACTGAGACACCAAATCTGGCTCCACTATGTTGCTAACAATATTTCTTCACAGAATACTCCAAGACCACCTTTTTCTCGACCTGGAAATTAAATTAAAGCAACATAATACTGTTAATGTTCATATTTAACATGATACCAAGTCCTTAGAAGATCACGTTAAAATGAAATGAGTGAATGAAATGTTTTTCGTTTAACTCATATTGTTTCGTGTACGATGGCGTTCCCTCGTTGATTTTGTGGTAAAGTAATTACATAAATTATTTCTAATAAATCTAGTTATTTAATTTATAACATGTTTGGATAACAATTCAAAGCTTTCTATTAATAACACGTTGTATAAGAATATTCTAAACTTACATTAATATGAACTATTTAAATAAGTAGGTGCCAAACTTGCTTAAGCATACGACAGTAGCAAACCGGAGTTCAGTCGAGGGTCTAATTACAAAGACGTTCGCCAAGACGTTCACAGTTTCGCAAAATTATTACTGCTATTTTTCACTCGAAACTTTTATGGGTATAAATTCGAGAGGAACATGAGCTCGGGAAACTTCGCTGAAGAAGATTTATTTGGAAATAAACAGTATTATATACAAAGGATGAGATGCCATTACATTGTTTCTTTATTAGTTTTCCCGTAAACTGATTTATGTTTTGATGTTAACGTCTTTTGTTTACCATCTCGTCAATTCGTTTGAAAAGCTTCCACGCGCTCAATAAGTCAATATCTCTAACGGATAATAATACCTACGTTTTCTTTGTACGACTTATATTATTAAGTGTGTACATTGAAGAGTTGAAGGTTTTTTGTGTTTGTTTCATAATCTGTCTATACAAGTAGATAAAAGAATTGGTGGGCTGCTTTTTAAAAAATAATATCGATGAATGTGGGTTTATTTTCTCTCTATAGATTGTTTTGACGCGAATTATTTTGGATATTTGTGCCCATAATATTTTTGTATAATTATTTCAGTAAACAGTATAAGGCCAATGGTATTTTAAAGCTTGCGATGTCAGCAATATGACATTAAAAGCGTTTAAATCGTGTACTAATTACGCTCATCTATTGTATCGTGATTTATTGTGTTCTAATCTATGTGTATTTTACTTATTTGTACCTTAGATATTATCAATTCTATCCAGACGATGGCAAAATTTTACATGGACAATGTGGATCATCATCATCCCCTTTCATCCCGTTGGGGCGTAGAAGTCGACCCTAGGGAAGAAGATGGGCAGCAGCTTCATACTCAGGACTATGACCATGATACTGTGATCGCTAACCCATCTGCCAAGCGTGGCGATTATGGCATATCCCCACGATCATTCTTGGGGAATGTGCCATAGGTTTTTGTTCAGCAGTGGTTTTTTTATAGCTGGTATGATGAATGTGGATTGCCATTAAATAAAATCCGATTTAGTCATGTACCTACTCATCGCTAAATTGCTAAATTGTGTCGATATTTCTTTTCGTTACATTTTAATTACAATAGCGGTGTAATTATACGAATTTATTATAAACTGCGACCCGCGGTTTTACCCGCGTTAACTTTTATAAATTCCCCGACCTCTTAGTAATATTCATGCCAAATTTGAAGTAAATTCATGCACTACTTTTTGAGTTTAGCACGGACATAGATACAGGCAAACAGACAAAAATTCTAAATAACGATATTTTGGCTTCGATATCGACAGTCGATCACCCCAAGTATCCTTTAAAAAAAATTAAATGTACAGTTTTGACTTTCCTACGATTTTATAATATGTATATAAATAGATAGAAATAATATAAAACACGTAAGTAGTTGATTAGTTTTTACTATTTTAGATTTATGTTTTGAATATTGTTCTATGCCAAAAGTCAAGTTGAATCTATAGTAGTCTGATGGGAATATTTCCAACAAATATACGTAGTTCAGCACCTTGCCTGAGGTGGAGTTTTCTTACAAAACTTTCTGAAACAAACTCGCGAAATTTCGTGAACATATATGCCCAAGGCCGTTTTCCTAGCACTTTTAGATGCTTCGCTACAGCACTTAACTTTGGTGGAAATAGACAAGTAGTTTTGAAGTCTAACCTTGAACTCACTCACATATGCTCAGCTGCCTAGTACATATACATGTCTAAAAAACCTTATTTGGCTGATCTTAGATTAAATTATCCTCATGAGATTACTAAACCTGACATGTATTTATGAAAATTATCATAATTTAGGTACCGTTAGTATGTTATACACTAGTATGAGAAACACTGATACTAGTAAGCATTAGGCTACGTTCCAAAGCTATTAGTTTTAATGATCTGACTAAGCGCTTGGTAATAGAACCAGTGCACTAGTTAGAACAAAATTAGCTAAGTTAAGAAAATATTATTTAGGATTTTTATTAGGTCGAAAGCTTTTGATAGACTTTAAGTGAGAAAATATTTAAAAGAATGTTCTTAATCTTAATATAGACTTTAAATAAAAACATCTACCTAAGCAATTTTGAACCACGTATTTTCGATCAAGTTAGTAGATGTTTTTACACGGAACTATATTCGATATGATTTAATTTAGCTTTTTATGTTTATTTCTCATCATACACTTATATAATAGTCTTCGAAGTAAAGAATTGTTTAACAGCTGAGAGTTGCACTTGATATAAGAAATGTACAAACAGCTCAATTTCAAACACATAGCGATACATAAAGATTTTAATTGTTTGAAATACAATTAATGGCACAGTTAAAATTTTGTCTCAAATTACCAAAAAAGTACAGCCATAAATTATTTTAGCCACAAAGTTCCTTAAACGAGCTTGTATTAGGAGTTTACTAGTAGATGTCATAACGTAAGGATAAGAAATTGTTAAAGGGAGATGGAAGGCCATACAACTTAATGTTTCTCTCTTTCTATTATTACTCTGTTATAAATGTCGAAATGATCATTAGTACGGAATGGTTATTAGTATAAAATATCGGCTTACTACAAAACGCAAACGTGAAGTTGGCGCACTTTGACAGAGTCTGGCATAACGTTAGTACGAGTCAACGATGCGTAACTGCGTCATCGAACACTCACTTCTCGAAGCGCCGAGAGGACAACTAGTGCCTGGAAACTTTCTAATGTTTCGTTGTGTTTAGTTTGTTGTGTGAAAGTTATACACTTTGATTTAAAAATTGATCTACGACTTTAATTTTGATCATACAAAGTATTTACGCCCACTAAATTGCCCGACAATGAAGATTCAAGCGACAACCCACCGCTATTTTTGACACATATGAGCGTACGTGTACGTGCGTGTATCAAAATTCGAGCGCTTTGAGCGCGGCCTGTTCTAGAAACCCAATACTGAACGTGTGGATATTTCTATAAATAAAAAGTGACAGAACTTCGTTTTTGACATCGGTCCCTGAACGTACACGATATTTTTGGTTATTATTACACCTGTCAATTTCTAAGTAGCTTTATGTAACAAGTATTCGGCAGCTAAATTAAACAAACCATACAAAAACTTTAATAAATAAATATAACTTTATTTACAGACAAGCCGAATTTCTTGCGCCGAGTATTTCTTAAGCAAAAGTAAGAATTCCTTTTTTCTGGAATGGATGTTCTGAATTACTCTTTCAATATACACATTAAACTTAGTGGACCATAGCAGGACCACTTAATATAACAAATAAAATATTGTAAAAGCCTCATAAAAAAGTAACTTCGTTTCTCCCAACAGAATACTTCATTAAGTTCCTATTTCATCATGGAACTACAGAACATAATTATAGAGTGATATACAAATATATAACATTATTGTACAATTTAAACAGACGGAGAACTGCTATTTTCAAGAGCACCTTAATGCATTTTACGGTTGCTTTTATTGTTACCGCCCTATAAAGTTGAAACTCCCCACCTACAATTTTCTTTTTTCTTACATTGCTACGCTTCATAAAATCAAAGTACGGATTCATTTTGTATATAACTGTGTCGGTGACATGTTCAGAAAAAGCTGAATAGTGAATACGCATACGACCTTCCTTTTGGAAGAGTCATGCTGTGATTGAAGTTACACTAGACGGACGGGACTCGTTTAAGTGAATGGAACATTGGATTGAAAAAGGTAACTGAAACTCGTTAAATAGTTATTTATACTAAATTTGTATAGATTTGTTGTCAAAAGAAACTAAAAACTAGCTTTTTCATGACAACGCCGGCACTAGGGATATGAAACCCTGTGTCACGGAGTACTTTTTAAAAACATACTACATTTGAATCTTTGATATAAAAATACTGTAATGGAAATCATTAATTTAATTGTTCGGCGGATCTCAAACCAACACCCTCTACCAATCAGGGGCATCTGCGATAAGCTACGATCGAAACATACAGGCGGATCAAATGTAGGACGTGTGTATCGAGTATGATTTACGTTTTACATTGCGAATAATGCAATAAAACAAAATTTAAAAATGTTACGTGCTTACGTATTAAGTTGTCTAAAAAACTGTCTCGTGTTCAACAGTTTTTGAGGTAATGAGATCTTGGATCCGGCCAAAAAGTGATATTGGGATATTTCTGGCCAGCATACAACCACTGGCAGCCCAGAGTGTGGAAGTTAGTGGCGTATACGGAAGTCCCGTGCCGGTGGGACGGAATCTGACACGACTGGGGAAGATCAGGCGTTACGTGCTCCCCAAGCATAACAGCGTCGACTCCAAAATGCTACTAGGTGTTTTCCTTCACCAAAAACTAACAAACACTATTTTGCCCAACCCGGTATCTCATTACCTGTGGCTGAACACGTTACCGCTAAGACTAAAGAGGAATCTAGTAATAACCACGTTGTCAACGTTAAAAGATTCCGCCCAAAAAAGTAGACAGTATCAACATTAATAAATACCTTAAGATTGTATTTCTAAAGGAAAAAAAATCTAGTGTCAGCAAAAATCTACAAAACATTTTAGCTCACGTATTTTTTGTCCCTCTTTGCGTCAAATCATGAAAATTATAGTGACATATAACGCTGAACATTGAAAACGTTATACGGGCGAGATAGGCAAAGGTACCTATGATTGCGTAATTCCAACAATTCGAATACATTTTTACCTGTTCGCTTGATTCCCAGTGATATTTCTGCGAAATGGTATGTAAAATCAACCTTTGTTCTCTCAGAGTATATTGAATATTAACTAATGAATATAACGACAAATATGAACAGCACTTGAACTTTCACGTCAATAAGGTTAAATTAAATTACGTCAAAATCAAATATGGCAGCTAATTACTTACAAAGCAATAATTAATCTTGAAATTATTAATTTTGAGCGACATTTAAATTTTGGTGCAGAATATTAGATTGAATAAAGACGGATAGATTATCAAAGACTTTTTATAGGCGTAATAAAAGGAAATTAAAAAAGGTCAGGTCGTTATTATTACGTTAATAAGCGAGAGAGCAGTATTAGGCTGTAATTTTGAGAAATTCCTTTTATACTTTTAATGAAAGCATTTAAATATTTTGGTTCAATATTTTACGGTGACAGTTGAGTGATTTAAAAGTTCAAAAGCAGTCTTTGGGGACTGCCGATAGAAGCCAAAACTATTGTTTACACTTCTTATTTAAATTTAGTTTTCCATGAGCTATATGTATATGTTTATATATATATATATATCGCTCATGGAAAACGTTCGGTGACGATGACTCGGTTTTCATGATTTTTGTCACCCAAAAAGTGGTGCTCAGAGTTTCTAAAGATGGTATTACTTTAAAAAAAATAATGGAGCATTGATTGGATTGTATAAATTTAACTCAGGACACGGTACGGTGGCAAAGCGGTTAACGCACATGAGGCCAGATACTCCGTGGTTCGTGGGTTCAATCCCATCCGTACAAAGATATCCGAAATTTAAAAATCGAGTAATTGGATACCTTTGCTTTTATAACTAACTTTGTGAAATTCCCCGTAACACAGGATTTTTTTTTTCCAAAGGTAGATTTTCCATACAAACAAATTCATATACGGGTTAAAGAGTGTCGCATATGCTACAGCAACAGATGAAAATAAGGAGTACTAAGTAGATACAGATTATACACACTATACATAATAACTGAAATTATTTTTCCCATATAAACGTTAACAAAGCCGTTTATTTAAGTATTTTCTAAAATATAATATCAGTTTCGATATTTTATCCAGTTGTAGCAAAACTCACGTACATATATGTTTTATGAAAGCTTCAGCAAGGCATGGTCAATATTTGAAACCCTAGAGCGCAATTAATCAACTGAGGTTTTTAATTAAATCCATATGAGCTACGATACACTGCTGCGTCATTTTTCATCCGATGAAAATATTTTTTTACTGAGTACGAGTACTTTTTGAGAGCTTTGAATGACTTGATCCCAAATATCTAACATCCTCACAAATATATAATACTTAAAAATTTTTTTACTATGTTGGTCCAATGGAATATCAAAATAAAGTTTAAGTATTTAAATTAGAATAATTTTAGCTAGAAAATCTCAGTAGAAAAGTAATGTCAGAAAGAGGACGTTTTTGCACTCCCATGCCTTATCGAACATGGTCTGATATGCACCATTTCACTAATCATGACGAATTTGTGTTTAGGATTATGAGAATGAGGATATAAAGAATGCGTTTGTGCTTTTACTCACATTTTGGACTATAGGTACCTACTATGGCCAAAAATATTCGTGGAGCTTGCATAGCGTACAATATCTCACACAAAACAAAGGAATTTACCTTTGTATCCAGTTTAACAGAATTGTTACCCAATAAAAAGATATTGAAAGCCACTAATTAATACACAACAAAGCCCAAAGTTCGTTAACTGTGAAAAGAATGAGAACTTCAGAATAATTGAAGACGTACTGAGACTAACGAGGGCATCCAAAAAGTACATCAAAATCCGCACACAGGACGCAAAACTAGACTCTTGATAGAGCGCTTCAAAAATGTTACGTAATACAAGGGGTTAGAGTGTGAACTAGCTTAAATGATTATGGAGTTGTTTACGTGTACAAAGACGAAAAAGTTTCACAACGCTTCGTTAAACTAGACGCTTGGGATTACATGCCCGAGACACTCATTTAGACTGTGTGGCGAACAAAAATCTCAGAAAGCGTTAAAGAAGAAAATTCTTAGAAAATTAACTTTGTTTGGCTCTTACAAAGTAAAACGGACACATCAAAAGTTTTATAGTCGCTTTTCTATAGAATTTAGACGTTTAAAATACATTTTCTGTATAGCTCATCTTACAAATAAAAGTGTTTGTTTAAGATCAACTGAATATAAGGAGTATACCCATACTCCCAATTTGTCATATCAATATATCGACTAAACTTCGCTTTAAAGACCAAGCGGGATATGGCCGCTTTTAAATTTGACCACTATTGCAGGGAAAAGCTCGCTGAAAATAGAGTTGAATGGCGCAAAAGTGTAGTGGAGGGTCGTAAGATCTGTGATGAAGCCTGGTTCGGTGTACTTACTGATAAGAGACAGAAGCGACATGATAGCGGCTCGGCACCAACCACCGCAGACTTCTCTTGTCAGGCGTGCGGCAGGCTATGTCGCTCTCGCATCGGTTTATTTAGCCACCAAAAGAAATGTCTCACAGACAATGCGCCGTAAATCGTCTGTAACAGACGCAAAGGCCATATATATATATATATATATATATATATATATATATATATATATATATATCGAACTTAAACAAAGTATGTACATATAAGTGTTATATGAACTAAAGTCGTTCTATTTGAAATTTTCCCAATTCGGTGTTGCATAAAATCCCCCTTGAATTCCCGAGTGCGAATATCACTGGACTAATCTCACCTACACTGTTTAAATAAATATTTATATAAAGCTGGACAAACCGCTGGGGTT
The DNA here is from genome assembly GCA_951640165.1 of Pseudoips prasinana. NCBI lineage: Eukaryota > Metazoa > Arthropoda > Insecta > Lepidoptera > Nolidae > Pseudoips > Pseudoips prasinana. The sequence continues at coordinate 21,911,256 of OX621245.1, forward strand.
AGAATAGCGTAATTTAGCCTTCGCGTGTAGGGAAACCGTTAAGTTTAAAAATATTCAAATCTAGATACGTTACAAAAGTTCATATAAGCAAGAGTCAATGAATTCTAAGGGTGCGGTCACTTGATTCGCGTATAAAACATAAACTTATTTTTAACTGAAACTTTAGATGGCAATTCTATGTTATATAAGTGGATTAATTTAAATTAAAGAATACTATTTTATACCCGGAGAAAGAAGAAAACCTGACGTAGGAAGAAAGAGAGAGAGAGATATAGGGGGAGAAATACGGCACGGATGTGTATAACAAAAGAACGACGTATACACAGCTATCGAATACGACGCTGTCGGGCATGCAAGGTGGAGATGTACGCTTCAGATGCTACATATGAACAGTTGAAGTATGACTTACGTTATGGTATTGGTATCTTTATTAGAGTGGAAACGTTAAGTAATACCGACGTTGCAAAAGTAATAACTATGGTAAATATTTAACCTTGTATTGTGATGATTTTTAAGTAGTTTTTAAGCTCTTTTCTCATTAAAAATAGTTTTTTCGCTGTATCTAAATTGTTTTAGAGTACTTTATCTTCTTCTAAAGAGAGCGTCGATGATTTCAGTGATAAACATTTGTAGGTTTTGTAACGGATATGTGTACCACTTATTATAAGTTAATAACTTTGAAACTTGTATCCTTGGATGATTTAAATTGTTTTATTTTCATCACATATGGCATATAAAAATCGCACATAATACCACCTGCGTCGTGAAAGGCAAGTTTCTACTTACTACTACGAACTGTGAAGGATATTCATTTGAATAAAAAAATTGGCATTACATTGCAAGTATTTACAAGTAAGTCACTTATTTCATCTTCTTCTAAATATAATTTATCTACAAAAGTACTCATTGTAAAGGTAACATAAAGTTCCCCTTATGTTCAGTACTCTTGTATGTAAATAATATTTTCTTAATAGTTGATTACATTTGTTTCTGAAATTAACTTTTGTCACGAAAGTGCGGTATAATGGATTTGATTATTTTTATGAATACTTTCCTTGCTTAGCTTTGCTCAATGGTTCATTAATCACTATCCGTCAAACATCTCATTTTTTTTAATGTTTTTGTGGTTCCGGTGAAATGTGGAATGCAATTAGTGGTATGGATTTACCTAGTTTTGATTATCAAGCACTGCGCGGCGGAGAAAATAAAGTGATGATAAAAAAAGAATTAAATTATTTACTTTGAAATCCTCATCCTAAGATTATTTAGTGAAGGTACACGCTTTAAATTTTATACAATAAATTACAAGTAAGAAGAAAGAAGGAGACCCAAAAACAACCACTAGGTTCGAAATCTTAAGTTTTTATCATGAGTTAGTTAAGTTAATAATTTAATTACTATCGTTACGTCGTAATTTTTTGACCTAGTGTGCTTAAAAATCCTACATTTAAAGTTTATTACATACTTTTATAATCAAACATTTATTTTCTCAACACAGGATGCCTATAGTATAGGTAGAACGGAAAGTTCTATTATTTTAATATAACATTTTAAAATAATAGAACTTTGCGTTCTACCTAAAAGCATGCAAATGTTCATCTTGGTCACTACATTATACAAAAAGAAGTTTTACATATACTCGTAATATAGTCATCAATAAATTTAACTATTTCATAATCTATTGGAACGTAGTAAATTTTTCAAAATCCCGGGTTATTAATGGACAGACAGGCCAATTAATAGACAGTTTCTTTGCAAAAATATATCCATTTTATCTGACGCCCACATTTCATGACCTATACGTGTCAATTTCCAATAATTTTCATTAACTAGAATGTTTCCTCAAACCTAAACATGGGACGAGTCATTGAAGCAAAATCTAGGTTTTCCGCCACCAACCTTAGTATCGATACTAGACGAGATAATCATAGAGACTAGACGGCCATTTACTTAGGGACAGATTTTAAGCTAAGCTCAAGTATTGGATAAAATCTGAAATAAGTCTATATTATACATAGTAAGTCTCTGCCAAACATGAACTTGCATCTACGGATAAGTTATACAGATTTATTAAAAAGATAATGAACTGAGACTATAGTGACCTGGGTGACTGAAGGTATGTAACCTTTTTCCAATTTTGTTGTGTCAGCTCCCAAACTCTGTTTGTTAGCTACCAAAACAAATTGGGCATAATATATCATAAAATCTGGTTGCTTATTATATTTTACACGTAGTCTATTATATCTATTGAAGAAAGAATACAAATTCAATATAAGTTAAGTCACTTAATAATAATTGCTTTTTACCCAAAATTTATTAGGTACATATTTTAAACGAGTTCTAACATATTTTATTTTGCTGAGAAATTTATTCATTATTACTATCACCACACAGTCTAGTCTAATAAATCCACACGAAATTAGTTTTTCGTAGAAATTTAAACACGTTCTCATAAAAATTAAAGTAATGCGTGTTTGATTACATAAATGTACTTAATAAAACGCACACTATGACATTATTGCCTATCAGAAATTACATAGGATAGTCTATATAAGAAATATCCAGGGACATTATTCGTACACGGCCATCTGATCCCAAACTAAGCAGAGCTTGTACTATGGAAACTATATAACTAATATATTATATTTACTACTTTTCTTTTGTAAAAACGTACTTATATAGATAATTACACCCAGACCCAGGACAAACAGACATGTTGAGGCACACAAATATCTAACTATCATGGGTGGCGATCGAACCCACGACCAGCGGCGTGAAAGGCCAGCACCTTCCTATCACGCTAACCGGCCCGTCAAACCCAAAGTTGTTATTTTCTCTAACGAAAGCCCACCAGCATCAGCAACTGCCTGTAAGTACTTGAATAGTATAATATATCACAGTTAATTTTATTTCAAATACATGAATGCCTTAGTTATTTACTTACCTTAACATTATCATTACACACTGTTACGTGAAACAAAATAATTTAGCACAAAGCTAATTGTAACAAACTCGTTTACGTAACAAATTCCTTGTAAACAAATAAGATAGTAACTACATCAACGCTTTATAGATGTGCGCCAAACTTTATTCAAACCGAGATTTCATTGTGTCTTCCCTGGATTAATACATGAACTTCTCAAAGGGTTATCTAAGTTTTGGGGACCACGTTTCTATTAATTATCCAAGTTTGAGTTCGATCGATATTAATTAATTAAGAAGTTTAGCTTGTCTTTAGTATCTCGCGAACGTTTTCTGTACTTTTCGTCGAAAACTTTGTGGTGTTTAAATTTATTTTACTTCTTGTTTCGAGTAACTTTTCTTGACTATTGAGTTTAATGAGTCTGTATGGCCTTTTAGTGGTAAAACTTCAAAATCAACATCTGATATATAGGTATAACTAGCTGGCGTGGTTGGTAAACGCTTGCCTTTCACGCCGCAGCTCGTGGGTTTGATTCCCACCTCGGACCGATATTTGTGTATATAAACATGTCTGTATGTTCTGAGTCTCATTGCAATTATGTATTTACAAAATAAAAGTAGTATATGTATTATATCAGTAGTATTGGTGTCATAGTACAAGCTCTGCTTAGTTAGGGATCCGATGACCGCGTGTGAATAATGTCCCAGGATACTATTATTAATTTTATATGATATCTTTTATGAGATTGCTGTTGAAAGAAATGTATGAACTTAAACAAAATTTACAGCTGTTCAGCTTACTTTATATCACACTAATATTATAAAGGTGAAAGTTTGTGAGTGTGTGAGTGTGTATGTTTGTTAATTCTTCATGTCTAAACGGCTGGAGCGATTTTAATAAAATTTAGTATGGAGATAGATGACACCCTGGATTAACACATAGGCTATAATCTACAAAATTAAACGCAGGTAAAACCGCGGGGCACGGCTAGTGTTAAATAAATCTTGATTTGTACTCATGACATTTTTATCAGTGTCTAAAGAAGCATCCACTATATCAATGCAGCTAGTCTTTGAATTAACCATAAATAAAAATGGTTCATACATTTTCTTCTTTATGATTTCGATCGATTTGTAAATACATAACTCTAAATTGTGTGTGACGATAAATACCATCGCATGCTACTTTTTCGAACATATTTAACCTTACTGGGTACCCGTTTTGCTTAACGTGTGAGGAAATATTTGTGAAACATTCGTGTTAGTGAACTGATAAGTTTTGTCGGTCGGAGTCACGCCATTGCTTCTGTCAGCGGGTTTATTCTTGCGTTAATAAATTTTGAACACTGATATAAAATAACATTGTTTATGCGATTGTATGATTTGAAAAAAAACATGTTACTAAATATTTTTAAATATTTTAATAACTTTAGGCAAAAAGCTATAAGGAATTAATTTTACTAGTTTACGAGTCTATAAAAGCAATAAAGTTTGTTGAACTTATGTACCATATATTTCGTAAGTTTAATAAAGTTTATTGTTTTAGAGGTCCATATACCTACTAGTGAAATAATTTCCGTGTCGTTGGTGACTTTACAAGCATGCAATAGATGACCGAAACGCACACACTGACTCAATATAAATTAAAAATATGTACAGACGCCACTACATCAAGCTACCCCAATCTGACAAAATTCCCCGATTGAAAGTGAATCTTATGCTTTGTGATAAAGTTGAAAATCTATAAAATAAATTTAACAGATGGGGGTCGCTGGATGTGCTGGCGTCTGCACATATATTGATCGCTCAAATACGAGATCAGTATGCTACACATGCAGACAATGTTTTGTTAGCTGTATAACTTAGATAAACAGTCTTGAATTTCTTCATCAAAATAATTGAAAGCAGTTGTCAAAACATAGACATTGTAATATCAGTATTACGCCAGAAGGCATAACAGTATGATGAAATCTATTTATGTTAGGTTATATTATCTTGTTTTCACTAAGTTTTAATGTTGCCTTACGGCTATAATGAAGGATGTTTATTGTTGCTAACCATAATATAAACACTCTATATTTATACCCTTCTTACTTATATGTACGGATAGTTTTTATTTAGTCATTCAAGAAAATTAGACAAACAATTATCAAGCTTATCTTTATTTAATAACCTTTTACCTATTTACCACTTCCAAATTATTAAAATATTATCATTTCATGAAGCTTCAATATCCTACGAGAAAAATAGAAATAAATAAATTTAATTTAAATTAAACGTACAAAACAACAGTAGAACATCGATAAAACTTTACAATAACGTAGAAGAGTGCTACCAAGATTTAAAAAAATGTGTTAGTTTATAATAATATCAGTTAATTTAATTAATCTTCGGTACCGTGTTTAACGTAATTAAATTTTTTTGCTATATCATATTTTTTATTTTAAAATACCACAGTTCAAATTGTATAAAATTATTTATGCGTGGAGACTTATTAATGGCTCTCTGTCATGTATAAAATAAAAATCTAATATGTCGCGGATAGTTCTACAACTTTCCGCGATATTCATTATATTTATTTTTCTTAAGAAAAATAAATAAAATAACTTGAAGATGTTAATAAAGTTGTTGTTGGCTAGGGTAGGGCGGGGCTTAAAGGTCCAATTTGACTATTTCGAATAATACTGTGAAAACTGACTCTACTATATCAAAATAAATAACACTAATCAAACAAACAGTTATCTGAGTATGTTTGACTCGATTTTCAGTTGAATTATTATAATAGAAATATGTGTTACTACAACTTTTTTAGACCTTGTCGTCTGTCCCTTTTTGCCCCATCGTAGGGGTAAAAAGGGACAGGCAGGAGGCATAAAGGTCCAGTATTTAATTTTTATTTAAAATCGATTTTATGGAACTGAAACAACATTTAGTTCTTTAAAATTCAGTCGTTTATTTTTATTCCAAAAACAAAAAGTTAAAAATATTTTAATTTTTAAACAAACCAATAACTTTATTATAATTCCAAGATACATATTATTTAAAAACTCTCTATTCTAAAAGAAAATATTTTTTTACCAAACAAAATTTATTTTTTTCTAAATGTATTACAACAGTAACAGTCGAACTAATAATTTCTAACTTTGTTAAGCTTATAATAGTTTAATCACTAATCAGTCTCTATTGAAGAATACAATTAAACAAGACAGCACTATTCATTATGAATGTTGACATAGCCTGAATTTAAAATCTTATAACTAATCTTACATAATCTTTTAAAAACTTTAAACAGACAATTTTTTATAAAACAAAATATACTTCTTTAACCGTAACACAAAAATTAAACTCTTCTTTAATTATTAACTTCAACAAATTAACATAATCAACATGTCTTGGTATCTCTATATTATCTTAATCAGACTCATCGTTTTCTGAATCACAGTTAATACAAACAAAGTAAATGCTACCTCTGTTTGAGATACATTTTACATGGGCCCATTGTTTGCAAAGATTGCATTGAATCCAACCTTCGCCTGGAACACTGTCACTGTACTTCTCGCAGCAAATCAAACAGAAGCATTCATCGTCAGAGCTGGAATCACTATTAACCTCTTGTAAAATAGCTTTTTTTACTTTCTCAACTCCTTTAGTTGCTTTGCTTTTCTTGTTTACACCTTTAGCCTTTTTCTTACTCAAGGTTTCCTGTTCTTTACGTAGATTTTCTTTTTCTGGTGTGTCCGTCAAAATAGCAGTTTTTCTGCGCTTTCTATTAATAGTTGACTTTCGTGGTCCGGCTTTAGGTAGTGGTCGCACGATTTCGGGAGAAAAACATTCGTGTGGATCAACTGATGTTGATATCTGTGCATCATATGATGTTGATGGCTGCGGATCTAACGGTGTTGAAGGTTGTAGATTAGACAAAATTGTTGACGGAGGAGTGGACGATGTCGAAGGCTGTGGCTCATTACTAACAGTTTCCATAGGACGGTCCGTTACGTAACTAGATGCAAAATCAGCGTCGTTAAATTTATGTTGGTTGAAGGGAAATATTCCAGTTTTTTCGAATCCACTCATTATGTTACTCGGTGTCAAAGCTAAAGGTAAAGAAGTGCGGACGATCCCAGGGATATCGTATATGGTCATGGTTTTTCCAGCGTTATTTCGCATCCAAGCATCTTGAGCTGAAGACAGATATCTTTTAAAAGGGCCATATACCGACACGTCAAGTGGCTGTAATTTGTGAGAACAGTGTGGAGGGAAAGAGAGCATGACCACTCCATTTTCTTTAGCTAAATCTAGTGTTGGTACAGATAAGTGCGAAGAATGGTTGTCTAAAACCAACAGAATAGGAAAATCTTTAGAAGGTCTAACGTGCTTGATAAAATGCTGCATATATAGGAAAAACTCGTCATTAGTGATCCAACCGCTAGAATTCCCAGCACCAATGCAATCAGTAGGACCGTCCCGAATGAAATGATCTTGGAACTTTTTGCGAGGAAAGATGAACATAGGTGGAACTGATGAACCTGTAGCTGAAACCGCTACTAACAGGGTTACATTAGTTCCACGTTCACCGGATGTTATTGATCCAACATTTCGCTTTCCTTTAGCAGCAACTATTTTTGATGGTTTGGTGACGGTGGATACACCAGTTTCATCCGCATTCCATATGGAAGAAGCTGTAAATTTGAATCGATCCACAACGTCAGCTAATTTAGTGTAAAACTCTTGCACATTAGACTTATTGAAAGACGTAGCTCTGCTGAGGCTAGTCGCTTCAGGTTTTCTTATGGAAAGACTTGTATTACGTTTGAGAAAGGCAGACATCCAATCTCTACCGGCCATTTTATTTGTATGCCATGTTGACGGTACACTTATTTTATATTTAATGGCACAGTCATAAGCCATGCGACGAACTTCTTTAGGACCTATGCCGTGAAAAATTTGTGCAAGTTTGAGCAAGTATTCTGTGAGACTGGCTTCTTGTTCTTTATTAAATATCTGCCGTGGAGAACCATAGCCAAATCTCAAGTTAACAGGGTCATTCTTCATTCGCTTAATAAATCTTGACAATGAAGTTTTACTTAATTCATAGTCACGACATACCTGCCTCAATGATTTATTTTCATTGATAACTAAATCTGCTGCCCGTTGCATCAACTCAACAGATTTAGTACCACGATCCGATTTTCTTTTATAGTTGCGCATACTGAAACAATAAAGTCTTTATTAACCCACATATTAATGAGGGGCTAAAAGGTCCACATTGGACCTTTTTGCCCCAACCACGTTTAAATATTTTTAGAGGTTATAATGAAATAACCGTTAAACCGAGCCTAAAACTAATAATAAATCGTGAAAAACAAATAAATCACTTGTACTAATAAATTATGTTTAGGTGTGATAAACGAAAAACCACTGCTCGAAACTAAAAAGTAAAATGATGAAAAAATTTACTTACGTTAAAATTTTTAGATGTAGTCGACTGCCGGCGATTCCCCGTTACGCCTCCCGCGCTCTCTCCATTCCGCGTACATAGTTAGAACGCACAATATACCGCTAGTTTTTTAGAAACTTATGGTGGACCTTTATACCCGCGGACCTTTAAGCCCCGCCCTACCCTACTTAAGTACTAGGGGAGTAATATATACCAGACACACGTGTATACTAATAGACCTTAATAGCAGTGGGTCGTCCTAAAATACTTGAAATCCCATTAATCACTTCTAACGTAGCAAATTTCGAAAACGCGTAAAGTAAATTACCCGGTTAGAACAGGTACGTTGTCATTACTGGTTAATGTACACGGTCGTAATTAGTAATACTTTGAAAAATCAAAGTTATTTTTTACAGGCGTGAAATCAACGACACGCGAGAAAGCGCTCGGTTTGTGCCACTTTAGAGGCACGAAAAACGAAACTTTCCAATTAAGCCATTAGAGAAATGACTGGTAAGGTAAATTTGAATAAATATTGCGGAGCCATTTTGCACGCTGTGATGGCTCAGACATTTTGTGAAATACACCGCATAGGTAATAATAATAACGGAGCATTTGAACTGTAGACTGTGAAATTAGTTTCCTAAATATCAATCACAATCAGAATCAGAAATATTGAACTTATTAAATACAAAAGACCATCCATTTTAATCTACGTCGTTTACCAAACAGTTTATTATTAATATAAAATGTAACAAATAAAATTAATATTTAAACTAGGCTTGGTAAACATCGAGCGTCGTTATCATTGAAATAATCGTAACCTAATGGTATAGTAAGCCTTGTTCTTTATATTATATTTCATAATGAATTTAAATATATTGTGGCGAGCAGTGCTTCAGGGGATTGGAAAGCAAAATTAATGTTGGCAAACGGAGCTATTACTGGTTTTGTTGACAGTGACTGTTAAGATAAGATAAGATAACTCTTTATTGTACACTAAAACATTATAGGATACAATAACATAGTTACATTTAAAAAATGTACAATTGGCGGCCTTATCACTAAATGTGATCTCTTCCAGGCAACCTAGGCAGGGATTGGAGTATGGAGTAACAGAGATAGGGTAGTTGTGTACACAAGTATAGAAACGGTACTCACTGGTATCATTACAATAAATCCGAGAGTTTTCTATGTCATATTAGATAAATTACATATATATTAACTTACATACTATATTATATACACACATATATACTTATACTTCATAAATAAGTGAATACATACATAAAATTATTATCATGAAACAAAACAATAGTAGGAGCTATTGCCGAAGTTCCATAAACCAGTCGATAGTAAATTATTTCGTACCTTTTTGTAGTGACAAGTAGTCTTCTTTTACTAGACTTTGAAACTTGTGTAGAGATTGAGTTTGGCGTACTCATAATGGCAATGCATTCCACAGGCAAGCACCTTGCACAACAAAATATTTGTCTAGAAATATTGTGGAATGTGCAGGCATTGTCAATTTTAAATTATTCGTTGATCTCAGAAGTTTAGATTGTGATTCATAAAGGAATGAAAAGCGTTCTTTGAGGTAAGAAGGAATTGAAGGAAAAACAAAACATTGTATAGAAGTGAGAGAATATGGGCATTCCGGCGAAAGCGAATAGGTAGCCACTTGAGCTTGTTGCGAAATTCAGTGATAAGATCATATTTGCGAAGACCAAATGTTAATCTTATGCAGACGTTCTGGAGACGCTCAAGCTTTTCAAGTTGGGCCTCTGTAAGATCAAGATAGCTGACATCTGCGTAATCTAGTATTGGCAGAAGAAGGGATTGAACAAGCGCAATTTTGGTGCTAGGTGGAAGGAAGTTACGAAATCTTCTCAAGGATCCAATTGATGCAAAAAATTTCCAACTGATGTTTTGTAGCTGAGGGACCCAGGAAAGGTAGCTGTCAAAGAATATGCCTAGGTTTTTAACTTCACGACTTATTTGTAAAACATTCACCACCAAAACGAAGTTGTGGAAGTTGAGACAAAGATGCCTTAGCCAACATCCTCAAGCTGCCAACAACAATGACTTGGGTCTTCTGTGGTTTAACGTGCAGTCCGTGAGCACGACTCCACTCACTGATACGTCATCTGAATGAAGTGGTAGGAAGAATTAATGCGTTTAGAAATAGAATTTATAAAAATTGCGAATAATAGTGGAGACAAAACGCCACTCTGAGGCACGCCTGCAATAGTATTGCACCAAGAAGAAAAGGAGTTATCAATAGTAATACAAGCAGTGCGTGAGGGCTCATATGTGGCGCACTTTCAAAGACCCTACGATTGTACAGTGTGAAAATTCTCCCAGTGTACGAAACAAATAGCACTGTTTACTGACACTTTCCCACTTCAAAATAAAATACATCAAAAATAAAAAAGGTTTACTTTTACGCAGGATTTAAAAAGTGTTTATAAATAGCCAGAACAAGTTTGTAGTAATATAGATACATAATTATTTCTAGGTACTATAACGTTCTGCTACTCCAGACGTCTTCGGGATCTTTTAAATATTGAAAATAATATACTCTAGTTTGGCTAATCTACTATATAAAAATAAGTCGGGTTTTCCTTCCTGACGCTATAACTCCAGAACGCACGAGCCGATTTCCACGGTTTTGCATTCGTTGGAAAGGTCTCGGGCTCCGTGAGGTTTATAGCAAAGAAAATTTATAAAATTTAACGCGGGTAACACCGCGGGGCACAGCTAGTTGGTTATATATTTTCTTCACTTTCACTATAACAGGTCACAGGGCTCACTACGCTATAGAGTTCTCTCGTAGACTGACTGTTAGAAAAGAATTTTGTTTTCGTTTGAAATATTTTCAAACGATTTCTTTTTAATTATTTCTTTTTAAAACGTTTGGACGAACGAAGGTGTGCAACCAAGAAGGTCGTCACATCTTCCCCGTCTCTCTTAAAAAAATTGTTTATTCTATTATTAGAATGAATAATTTTTTTCTCCGAAAGAACCCTTTATAACATTATACTAGCTTACTTTTACCTACCTAGTGGAGGGATAATTACAATGCATGACGGCCTTTAAGATTAAACCGGCAGTTTCAATTTTATCCTCATATAATGGATAACTATTGAAAGTGCCTTGTGGAAGCAAAACCTCCAAAAAAACTTTCCGCACATCATGTGTGATTCTAAGCCAAAATGTTACAAAGGTCTTATTAATAAGTTTTTGATTAATTCTATTTATACTCTTTGGCGAGCGTGGGCGTATGGCGAGGGCAGCGTACGCTTACGTATGGGAGTGTGGTGTCAGGACCTAGAGGTCTCCATTTTCAGACAACCCGTCTGATGTCCACCATTCCTTATGGAATTTTATGGACCATGGATATTCCCTAGACTTGTCAAGTAAAAACAAGACAAGGTGTGTGTGTGTTCGTGTGAGGAGTTAAGGAGGTCTCCAATATCAGACAACCAGTCTGATGTCCACCATTCCTTATGGAAATTTATGGACCTTCACGAGACTAAGTGAAAACAAGAAAATGTGTGTGCGTTTGTGTAACAAGTTCTAAGAAGAAGACTAAATTATAACCAGAAAAGCCTAGCTCCTACTGACCTGCCCGCGACACAAAAGTTAATTTATTTTTTGTTATTAAATAAATTACAAGTTATGGTTGATTATTTCCCTAGCTATACGTTCTTCCTTGTGTGGACGTATATCCTGCTGTCTCCTTTGGATCTTCAAGCAGATCCGAAGGCTGGTCATCTTCTCCCATCATGATAGCTCTCCAATGGAATTACAATATACATGAAACAAATTAAATAGTATTAGTGACATTCTTTTAAGTAGAAGCATCAATTATAACATACAACTATATAGAGCAATAACATAAAAATTCAAACTTCTATCGCTGAGTGATAAGTAGATGTGCACAGTTTTATCAAGTACATACACCTAACATAACTTACACAACATAAGTAAACTAAATGTAAATGGTGACATCAGCCTGTCCCTATGGACCCTTACCACTAAAGTGACACTATCACTAACTAACTAAATGAAAATTTAAGGTATAATACAATAACAACACATTAAGATGAAGACGGTTTCACAAAGGTGCACTACGGTCGGCGAAAAATACCCAATCGCCGGGGTGAGGCCTATCCCCTAAAGCAGTTCAATTTCAGGGTGGCTGATAGGTCGGCCTCATTATATATTTCACGAGTACACATAGATACGACCCCACAGGACATCCAAGGGTTCATAAAACATAAAACCAATTTAAATGTTAAAGCCTACAAAATAAACACGGTAGACAATGAATTTAATGCATTTAAAATAATTGTCCCGATGAATAATATAGGTACGTTTCTAAATGATAAGGGAGATCATTTTTGGCCCAAAAATATTGTATTTAGAAAGTTTAGAGAAAGTGGTCATGTCCAGAAAAGAAATGTGTTTAAAGATGGAACGTCTACGTCAACCAGCTAATATAAATAATAAAAAGTGAACATGAATACAAACATTAAAATTGTGTCATATAATTGCCGATCGCTCAAGAGATCTATTAATGAAATAAGACAACTTTGTTGTACTCACCAAATAATCGCACTACAGGAAACATGGCTGTTTCCTCATGACCTGGGTATTCTAAACACAGTTAACCTGCAGTTCGAGAGCTTTGGTGTCTCTGCCATTGATACGGAGCAAGGCCTGGTACGAGGACGGCCTTATGGTGGAGTGGCAGTCTTGTGGGATAGAAATGTATTTCCGTGCGCCGAAATAGTTGAGTGTAATAACAATCGTATGGTAGCAGTAAAGCTTAGTCGAGGCGACCGGAGCTTATTAGTGTTCAGTGTGTATATGCCTGTGGACTGTGAGGATAACTTTCCTGAGTTGTCGCAGTGTCTCGGTAATATAAGTGCGGTAATAGAAAGTTCGAACATTGAAACGGTTTTTGTATTAGGGGACTTTACTGCCCACCCCGGAACGAGGTTCGGAAATGAGTTGAGGGACTACTGTGTTGAGGAGTCCCTTACGTGTTTAGACCTTAAGCTACTGGATGTGAATACCCACACATATATTAGTGAATGTAACGGTGCGCATCGATGGCTCGATCACTGTGTAGTGTCGGAGGTAGCCGAGGCGATTGTTACTGATGTTTACGTTATGTATGACGCATACCTGTCGGACCACTTCCCAATGGCAATGCAAGTAAGCTTTATTAATATCAGCGCTAAAACAATAACTGAGAGTAACCCGCCAAATGGTTGTCTACAATTTTTATGGGGGCATAGAAATAACGAACAAATAACTAGATACCGCGAATTATGTAATGAACATTTTAAATTATTACGTAATCATACTTACTTTGACTTGTGTTGTAATAATGAGCTATGTCAGTGTGCTGAACATTTTTCTTTAATTGATTCCTTGTACTCTGATATTGTTGAGACCTTACAAGCATCTGCTAAGTGTTCATTTCACTATCGTAGCTCAAAAAATAATACAATTGTAGGTTGGAATTATAACGTCAGGCCTTATCATATCAGGGCTCGGCGAACTTTTTCAGTTTGGGTTGCTTGTGGTAGGCCATGCTCGGGGTATTACTATGATCAGATGTCGGGCGCACGTAGGGAATTTAAAGCTGCCCTCAAATATGTTCAGAACAACCAGGAAAAAATTAAGATGGATATTTTAGCTCGTCATACTACTTCAAAAAATTTTGTGAAATTTTGGAAAGAAGTCAAAAAGTATAATGTAAAGACTAGCATACCTGTCAATGTCGAAGGTGAGACTGATAAAGCAGTTATTGCAAATAACTTTCGAAAACATTTTGAATTTACCACTTCTGGGAATCAAACCCAGACTAGCGAGGAGGGTGGTGGCCCGGATATTTTTCACGTTACGGCGGTGGACGTTTCATCCGTAATCACGGACATGAAGCGTGGAAAGTCTCCGGGTCACGACGGTCTTAGTATAGAACATTTGGTGTATGCGGGCCCCTATATTTGCGACGTATTATCACATTTATTTAATCTCTGCGCTCGTCATTGTTATTTACCAGCAGATCTCATAAAAACGTTGGTTATTCCTATTACCAAGAATAGAACGGGAGATGCTTCGAGTATGGCCAACTATAGGCCTATCTCATTAGCGACGATAGTGGCCAAGGTGCTTGAACGCTTGTTACACAAAGAACTGAGTCCTTCACTGCATATTGATGATGGACAATTTGGCTTTAGACATAAGTTATCCACGGATATGGCTATCTTCTCACTCAAACAGGTTGTTAAGTATTATGTCAGTCAAAAAACAAGTGTCTATGCTTGTTTTCTTGACCTTAGCCGTGCTTTTGATTCCATAAATCATGAACTCTTATGGGCAAAGCTAAACAACACTGAAGTATCGTCCAATGTCATTGGACTACTAAGATACTGGTATCGCCATCAGTCTAACAGCGTTAAATGGGCAGGAATCCTGTCCGAGGATTACAGGCTGTCTTGTGGTGTCAGACAGGGGGGACTGACCTCTCCGGACATGTTTAACCTATACATGAATGACTTGATCGAGAAACTGAGTAAAACTCCGGTTGGTCTCAAGCTGGGTGACATATATGTCAATAACCTGAGCTTTGCTGATGATATGGTTATCATCAGTCCATCATTAAAAGGCTTGCAGAAGCTGGTAGGCATTTGCGAAAGGTATGCTAAAGACCATGATCTGACGTACAATGCAAAAAAAACAGAGATGATCATATTTAGGTCGGGAAGAGGTCCTACGAAGGTGCCACCCGTGCAAATTGATGGACAAGTTATTAAGATAGTAGAAAAGTTCAGGTATCTTGGACACATCCTAACCTCCAACCTAAAAGACGATGCTGATATAGAGCGCCAGCGCAGATCGCTCTCGATTGTAGGAAATATGATAGCAAGGCGCTTTTACAAAGCTGCTTGGGATACGAAAGTGCATTTGTTCCAAGCATATTGCCAGAGTTTGTACACGTTTCAACTTTGGACGGTGTATACTGCGAGTTCACTGGATAGCATTAGAGTGCAATATAACAATATATTCCGACAGCTTATGGGCTTAACTCGCTACTGTTGTGCCTCCGGTATGTTTGCGGTAGCTAGAGTAAACACATTTAATGCTATCCAGAGAGCTCGTATTGCATCGTTCATGGACCGAATCAGCAATTGTAGCAATAGTATAATTATAGAATTATACGACAGACTATGTGCCACTGGTACATATAGACAATGGCTAGCAATAGCTGCCTAGTAGGTAGTGATAATTTAATTTTAGTATTAGTGATAATTTGTCTTTTTTATTTTTATCAAATTATTTATTTAATGCATATTGTTGTATGGATCTTGAGTCTGAAATAAAGAAATATTATTATTATTATTAATATTTTATACTTTAACATTAAATAATAATCACATAAACTTGTAAGTAATAATATAGATTACAAACTCACATCAATCTTATTTTAAATAACTTTAACCTATTTGAGTGGACTAACAATATCCTATTATTATTTATGTGTTTTATTAAATAATTATTATTTGTTAATTGTCTTATTATTTGATACGGCCCTTTATATGGGCGAGTAAGTTTTTTACTCATCCAGGTTATTCTTTTGGGACAGTGTAATAAAACTAACTGCCGTCTTCTGTACAATATATTTTTAGACTTTTAATCATACATTTTTTTTTGTTAAGACCGTGCTTGATCTAAGTTATGTCGAACTTTGCGTCTATAAATTTTATGCAATTTTAGTGTTTGTACATGATTCGACGGTTCTACGTTTATATTTAAATTTTTGCGTGTATCTTGTATATTATTAACCTTTATGGGCTACAATGAAATTAAATGGCTATCAACTATTTTTGGCAGATCATTAATTAAATTAAATTCTACTTTACGTTCTATATTTCCCATACTTACTTCGCAATACTGCGGCATTTCTCCTAGCTTTTCTGCCATATTTTTATCGACAACAGACACTGATGCTCCCGTGTCAATCAGGGCTAGAAACGGGATATTTTTACACGTTACATTTATAAAAGGGGTAAACTCACACTTCTGAGTGACTTCCGCTGGTGTTTTACTGGTCTCTTCCACCATATCAAACGCCTCTATTCGTTCGAGTGCAGCTGGTTGACGCTCCGTTACTCCTCGTCTGAATGGAACGTTGCCTGGTGAAGGGGTGGTATCCCCTGCTGCATCATATCTTGGTCTGCAACTATAAGGGTAAAGTTTATTATTTGGTCGGGGATAAATAGCTCCTGGGGTAGGCTGGTTGGTCCTCGATGCTCCATCTCCAGTGTAACCATGCGGACCGGGTTGACCGTGATGCACTCCGATGTGTCTCACTGGCATTTGTATATTTTGTCCAACTCTGCTTATATTAACAGGTAAATTTAATGAAGTCGGACTTTGTGTTATAAACAGGTTTTTAATTTGTCTAAGACATGTCTTTAGCTCTTTCTCGCTGGTAAACACTTGCGTTGCAACCTTATTTTTAATAAATGAGTTGCAGCTTTTAAGAAATTGGGGTTCCGTAATTACTGCTCCTGCTTTTGCCGCCAGTTCATCTAAAGAATAAAAATAAGTAATTGGGTCTTCATTGTATACTTGTCGCCTTTCAAAGAAGTCGGCGAGTAGATTGGTTTGCCCGTCAAATTCGTCGGTGATCTTCTTCTGGAGATCAGCAAATGTATCACACTGAGAAAAAATGGTTTTATAAAATGACAAAGAAGACCCCTGTAGATATGCTCCTAAGATGAGTTTTTTTGCATCTTCATCATATTTGTTGATTGCGGCAATTACTGCGAATTGCCTAAAAAAATCGTTGACGTCAGCCGTCTCCCCGTCGAATTGCTCCATCTGAAATTATTTAGGGAAAAAATACTTCTCGTGATATCCTCGATTCTTCTCAATACTTCAGGGTATACTTATCAATATACCCGGCGACTCCACCATATAACGTTCTGCTACTCCAGACGTCTTCGGGATCTTTTAAATATTGAAAATAATATACTCCATTTGAGTAATTGGTTATATATTTTCTTCACTTTTACTATAACAGGTCACAGGGCTCACTACCCTATAGAGTTCTCTCGTAGACTGACTGTTAGAAAAGAATTTTGTTTTAGTTTGAAATATTTTCAAACGATTTCTTTTTAATTATTTCCTTTTAAAACGTTTGGACGAACGAAGGTGTGCAACCAAGAAGGTCGTCACAGTACATATAGATATTGAGGCACTTTCACTTGAATTCACCCTAAACGTCTTGTTTAGCTATACTGCTTACGTGACCATCTGGGACTTCATTAATTGTGATTTTAACATATAATCCCAATTTGGATACATTTTTTCCGTCTGGTTTTGTTTTATATGTAATTCAAGGTAGGTTAGTCAATTTACAAACGATACACACTAACGTCTTGAATTTTCGAGGATCTAACAAATTGGATGTCACATATATCCTCCATAAAGAGGCTTTAAGGAGGTTGTAGGTGACAACGATCGGCTTTGTTTCTAGAAATATGACTAACTTTTATGTTCACAGTTGCATTATGACAAGATAATATACCTCCCAACTTATAAGATTTTAGTTTCATAGCATTTTTTTGCATAAATGAATAAAAATGGCACAGAAGATCAGCAAAATTCGTAATTTAGCTCATGTAGCAAGGCTTCATTCGGCCTTGAATGTCTGCCTGTCATGTTCCCAAACTTTATTGACATATCACTTCATCGTTAATGTTGTAGGTACGCGATAAAGCTCGTTTTATTTCATCCGTGCTATATTTGTGTGACCTGAATACGTTTACTACGGCAAATAAATTTAAGTCCTTACAAAACAAGTTTCGAATGTAATAACATAATAATTTATGTTTCAATTTCATTAAACTTCTCATATCAACAAGGTTTGTCCTACATTCCAAGAACAATATAAATTCTGTGAAACGGGATGAATCGAAACATTTTTCGGGAACATTTTTTTTTTATATTGGTGTGTGGCTGACGGCAAAGGATGTCACCATCCCACCTCATGCCGTGGGGGTTATAAAAGTCGTTCGAGGGAATATATACTAGAGAACGGGCAACAGTGTTTCCCTGAGTACTACGATGGTCATACTGCAATCGCCAACCCATTTGCCAAGTGTAGTGATTATGACATATCCCTCAAACGATGGACATAACCAAACCGTGGCCTCCATCCCCCTGCCAGCCTGTTATTCCTCATAAATTATACCTGTAATAACGAGCGAGTTTAGCAATGTATTTACTTATATTTATTTTATTGTTTATTATATTTATTTAAGCAAGCCCGGAGTTTCTTTGTGGTTTTCTTCTACGGGTCGTCCACCTAGGTAGCTATAGAAAGCCGCAGGTTAGCTAGGGTAGGTTCCTCAGCGGCAAGGATCACTTTGGTCCCTTAACGCGTCATCAGTGATCCCGTGCAACTGATCACACTCTCCCTTAGAATTAAGTCCTTTTGCTTCAGCAGCCCCCTGAGCTGTGGCCCGTACCCCAAAAGGGTGCCCTCAGGTATTAGTCGTTTAATTTAAGCTACTGGTTAAGAGCCTTCTGCGCTAGCCAAATGCTCATTGCCTTCAATTCTTTAATTTTAATATAGTACAAGTAAATTTCAAAATAATAGATCAGTAACTTGTTATTTATTTTAGGATTTAAGAAAAAATATGTGATAAAACAGACCGCACGGACGGACTAATTAATTTTTTGTAACTTTTATATTAGCCTATGTTTATATCCAAGTGTATGTTAATACCCAAGTGCTGAATAAATTACATTATTATTTCATTTCATTATTGAGCAGCAAGCTATACACATATTCGGAGTGCTTTTCTGACATAACCCAGATATTACGAACAGCATGCAGCTCTTCTTCTGGTACTCTGCTGTTCGTTGTAAAACACTCGAGTTACACATGGGCTAGTGAACATTAAGAAAAGTATTCTTCACAAATTTACTATAATATATTAAAAAGCCCGTGTAGGTATTGAATTTCCACGTCGACGTTGTTAATGTTTCTAACGTGACGTGGTAAAATAAATTGATTATAATACGAATACGGAGTACGGTATCATTCATAGCCACGTTTATTAATACATTTCTTAATACCCTGATCTTGACACTAAAATTATTAATATACAAACATGCTCCAAAACAATATTGGATTATATTGTGTTCTTGGAACGTCGTGTGTTATATGACGTAACACATTAGACATGACAAAATATGAACCTGTAAGACACATGACGACAATATCTTTCAAAAGTTACATCATTGTATGTACTAGCTAATACATTTGGGAAAAACAGGGTATATTTTTGTTATTAGGGGCGAGTAATGTTGTGCTTAACAGAGAAAGAGGCGTCAACTGTACGTATTCTTCTCAAGCATAAAGATACCCCGTGGACTAAACCTAACGTGTCTAGTTTTTAATATCTTCTATTTTCAAAATGGAACAGCTTCTCGTGACCTGGGTGTATCAGTGACATTTACAAACACAAATATTGGAAACCCATATCACTACTCCAGTTGCCTACTTAAAGTTACGTCGCCCGTCAAAGTGTCCAACTCATAACGCAGGTACTTATTTAGTTCCAATATCAATGTGCAGTTATATAAGACTCTGTTCTATTTGTAATTAAGGTGGTTATCGCTTGGCTATTTCATTTATACATTGGGAGAATAAATCGACGTCATTGCCTATGTGTTGGTTGAGAGACGGACTGACGTGTGACATGGCCTTTATCGAACTTGTAATGTCTGCTACCAATAGGGTGGAAAAAAGTAAGGTGAGGATTTCAACACAATTGACAAATGATCTTGTTATCAAACCAATAGACTACGTACCTATAGTACAATATATTTGGTCAGAATAATCGATAATACCCATTATTAGAACACTGACTTTTTTATGATATAGCAAAAATTTCCGTAAAAAAATTTTTTTATTATAGATACTATTTCCTTTTTTTTTCTTTTTTATAGTATTGCTATTGCAATGCCAACGAACGTAGCGCCCATTGAAACTCGGAATACAAGACAGACCACACATGCGTTCTCGGCCTTTAAGAAAGGAATAGGTTCGCTTCTTGAAGGTTGCCATGTCATACAAAGGATAAATCGCAATAATAATATTCTAAAAATGTATTTATTTAAATATTAGTCTTATACAATATTACTAGCTGTGCCCGCGACTCCGTCCGTACATTTTGTAATGATTCTGAAAATATTACATCAGAATGTCGCCGTTGTTGGTAGTGCTCTTGCCTACGAAGCTGGTGGTCCTGGGTTCGAATCCCGGTAAGTGCAAATATTTTTGTGATGAGCACGAATATTTGTTTCTGAGTCATGGATATTTTCTATGTATATGAGTATATATCTATCTATATAAGTATGTATATCGTCGCCTGGTACCCATAGTACAAGCTTTGCTTAGTTTGGGGAAAGGATGATCTGTGTGAGATTGTCCCTAGATATTGCAAAAAAATGTCTCTGATATTTTGTCTCTTGTCGCAAACTTATAAAACACTCATATAAACCTTACATATTTCTATACAAACTTTCCACCTATTGTTATTTTACACCCTTAAGCGTAAAATTTTTTACAAACTTTGAATGTTATATTTATTTATATCCAATCAAGAGAATAAAAAAATAGTTTCAAGCTTCTAGCTCTAAAAATGACGATACTTCGATACAACTTTTCACCCCCTCTTTAAAACCCTTACAACCCATTTTTTAAAAGTAGCCTATGTCCTTTCTCAGTTTCGAGACTATCTGTGAACAAAATTTCATTTAAATCGGTTCAGTAGTTTAGCCGTGAAAGCGCGACAGAGAGATAGAGTTACTTTCGCATTTATAATATTAGTAAGAATTAACATTTGTTCCAAAAAAAATGATACAATTGTGAAGATTAATGAAGCTCATGTTAGCAAATAAAGAAGAAGATAAATACTAAGATTGACTTGTGACTTTTTGCGACGCTAAGTACGTTCGAATTTAGTTGACAGCTCCTTTGTTAGGCTCTTGAGACGAATTTTCGCGACATTATTTAAGAGCAGTAGGTAAAAAGTTATACTTATTACTATTTTTTTATTGAAATAATGTTAATGATTCGAATGTTGTTCATTACTTATTTTCGCAGAGACTACCCATCCTCGCAGGGTGTATCTATAATATAATAAAATGTTTGGTAAATGCTTGCATGTCACGCCGTAAGTTGAGGGTTCGATTCCCACCCAGGACAGATATTTGTGTGCATGAACATGTCTGTTTGTCCTGAGTCTTGATGTAATTATCTATATAAGTATGTTTTTATAAAAGAAAAGTAGTATATGGATTAGTTATCTGGTTTCCACAGTACCAGCTCTACTTAGTTTGGATGGATGGATGGCTGTGTGTGAATAATGTCCCAGGATTTTAATTATTATATATTTACTAAAATAAATACAATAAGTATTTGTAGATACAGATACTAGATAAATACATAAAAAATATTAATGGTCTCCGATTATCCGATTTCTACAAATTGTACCTACATCAATTGCATCTGGGTTAGTAAAATATAGTTTCAGTGATTTTATACTGAATAAAATATTTTAAATTAAATAATATTGGAAATAAATAATATTTCCAACCAATACTGACAACTTACTAGTTGTCAATATTGGTTGGAAACCAAACCTCTGACATGGATTGACAGACAGGCGGATAGACAGATTGGCACTCAACTACAACACCGTACATATGTCCGGTATTATTGTTAAGCGCCAATAGTAAAGGTCAGTTTAGCTAACTTTACATTAATTTTACATTCCTTCGTACGTATAAAAATGATGGCAATGCTCTTTGCGTGATTACATGTTAATGTTCCCTTGGAGAAATGCACCAAAGTTATATGTAGAAAGACGCGCGATCGTAAGATTGTACACTCATTAGAATATACCAAAGTATGTACAATTTTTCTGGTATCCTTAGTAAAAGTTTCGGAAAAACAATCTACATCATTAACATCTTTACCATCATGATGATGATGATGATGTACAATGTTTCTAGTATCCATAGTAAAAGTTTCGTTTAGTTCAAGCTAGATGGGGCTGTGTGATATGCTGGGTATTAATTAAATCATTTTTATACTTGAATATGAAGTATGCATAATGTCTATCGAATATTCGCTTACCACCATAAAACCTAGTATAACAGTATTTCCTAGACTTCCACGCACTATCTTTGCATTAGTGTTGTACAGTACGTATCTTTCACCACTTCACTTTTAACAAATATGAGGGGCACCATCGACCAAACTACGCCTGACCCCAATTGATGACAAAAGCCGAAATGAAATATGGCAGGAAAATATTCCCCTCGTCTACAGAACTCACGGTGAAGCTTTAAAAATCGTCCTTTTGTTTACTGCGCAATGAATTTTCGAATTTCAGACAGCCCGAAAAGGTGGGTTGCTTTGTTCCCCGTGAATAATTTCCCAGCCGCGATGCCGACGCTTTTATCGGCGTAATTCGCTTAAAATGAAACAAGTTAGGTGAAATTGATAAATGCTGTTGAGGCCGCTAACGAAGAAAGACTATTGAGGTAAAGTAATCCTTTTAACTCAACTCCAATAGTTTTCTGTGAAACGACTGAGGCATCTGTATAGAATTTTAATTGCTCAAAAGCAATACTAAATGAAATTCTTGAAGATAATGTTAAGCTTAAACATTTTATTTGGTTCGTCGATTAGGACCTTTTATGTTAATAAAATGTGTATTTTGTTTCCGTCCCCTTTCAGCTGAATACCAATAACCCGGATTTGGAATTTCATAATAAAGAAAATTAAAGTTTTACCGTATTTCGTTCCACAACAAAAGTAAATGAAAAGATATATAGTACAGTAGTATTGTTAATGAAAAGATGAAATAGACTTCAAACTATTTCAAAAAGAAGGCAGTTCTCAATTTTAATGCACACTTTTTTGTATGTATATTACTCGATTTCGCTGTTATTATAAACCGATTTTCATAAATACTTCGATATGGCCCATATAATATTAGTAAGTTTTAAGTTAAGTGGGTTTTATGTTTTTAAAACAAGAAAATATTTATAATAAAACTTTACTTATTTAAGTATTTTAAAGGATAAAGGGGTATTTTAGGGGTTTGTGATAAAAGGGCAATAGGGAAACTTACTGCTGCCACACCGCTGTCTGTCTGTCTATCCGCCTGTCTATTAATCCATATGACAGAGTTTTCTAGTTGTCAATACTGGTTGGAAACAAACTTATATACTTAATTTATTTTTTGTATGAACAGACTATTGCACACAAATACATATTTATATAACAGATTAGATATATCATGTAAACAAGCGAGTTTAACTCAACTTTGAGTTCTCTTCCAGCAAACCTTTCTCAGAGTGAGAGTTTATATTATGTGATGGGTTGCAAAGCAATAAGAATGCAAATAAGGAAAGAAAATAAATTTTCGGATCTTATATTAGAATGACACATCCACCTTATAGTTGCTTCTCGTCTTACATAAATTAGTTGGCCAATAGACCCGGTAGTTTGGTTTTATATAATCTACAATGTGTAGTGTGAATAAACGGCCAACATGTATACATACATGTTGGCATATTGTACGAGGGCATAAACCCATTCAAAGTAAATTCGTTTGAAGAATAGATGATTTATCCCTGTTTTACCAAACAGTGTAATTAGTACGAATAAACAAACTAAAATGGATACGTTGTATTTACATATCACGTCACATTACGGATGTTCCTAAGTAAACTCATTAACATCGCACTTATTTGATTAGGGTAATATGTAATACTGCTTACGTATGTATACAATTAAACTTATACGGATATACAATAGATAAATTGAAACAAACTCATCTATCCCAGTATTTAACTTTATTTATGTTTGCTTTCTTAGTACAAATCTTTAAACGAATTAGTACATTTTTTTTAACGAGTTCCTAAGAATCGACTTTCTATCTATTCGACTGTATGTACACTTTTTTATGTATTTCATGCGATGCTCTGTTGTTTTGTGAACCGATTTTGAAATTTTTATTCAATAAAATTATTCACATAAATAACAGTGGAAGAGGGAGGTCAAATATTCCATGTAGTTATATGTTATATTGACAAACTAAAGAGCTGGAATGAAAAAGCGAGACGCTTTTGAATGAGACATTGCAAAACAAATTATTTTTTATATGTCACTTAGTTATCGACTCGTAGTTTCCGAATATCCTCCTCTCCTTATCTCCGAACTTTGAAACTTTGAAAACTCTGTTGTGGTCAGCGTAGTCGTCAATTTTTTCTGCAGTATTTATGGTACAGAAAAAATAGACGACTTTACTTTATCTACTTTTTATTCAGCACTGATTGATTTGAGATTTAGAGTTATTTTTAATTAACTATATTAGAGATAAAATCTCATATACAATACTTTTATATGATTAAAACAGTTTTCGTGCAGTTCATTGATTTTTTTAACTATCATAGTTACTACTAATTTCCTTACGAGCCACTGAAAATAATAAACATTTCTCTATATTATTATTCTACGTATTAGTAATTTTCTATTCTTAAGAATTCTACACTGTCTGTATGCGAGAACTGTATACAAATATGTCGGTGATAGCTGTTAGCACAAAAAGGGTGAAAAAGTATTTTTCTAAATCAATAAACAGGAAATTTGCTCCCAAAGAATAATAGCTTATTATTCTAAAATAAATGTCTAAATAAGAATACATGTGACATTTATTGCACCCAGGAACTGTAAAATTGTGTACACCTGTGTGGTTGATTTTTGAGAACTATTTATTTTTAGAATAAGATCCTCTTTTTGTACCAAATTTCACACAGTAAAGATTGATTTGATTTAAATATCAGCGATGTACAGTCATCGAACCCATCTTATGATGATTATATTATTATTTCTAATTATTTGGGGTGATATTCAGATGTCTGGCCACGATTTTTGGTATATATGTTATTATTTAAATTTTCTTGTAAACCAAAAAAATTATAAGACCTATTGAGAACTATTTATTTTTAGAATAAGATCCTCTTTTTGTACCAAATTTCACACAATAAAGATTGTTTTGATTTAAATATCAGCGATGTACAGTCATCGAACCCATCTTATGATGATTATATTATTATTTCTAATTATTTGGGGTGATATTCAAATGTCTGGCCACGATTTTTGGTATATATGTTATTATTTAAATTTTCTTGTAAACCAAAAAAATTATAAGACCTATTTTTCCTAGTACACATGGCTACATATCAAGCTATAAATTTCCAGTTTAAGTTGATCTTGCGTTGTATAGCATTTCCTTACAATGAGAGATCAGTTTGTAATAGATATTTATAGCTTGATATGTAGCCATGTGTACCTGTAGTTTTGAGTTCAATATATTAAATTCATATATATTAGCCATGTGGTTTCAACTTATAAAAAATGATAGGGCAACGCTGTTTGTATCTTTTATGAGAAACCATTTTCACCATGCAATTTGATATCCTAAAATTTAAATTAGCTTACTCTGTTCGTTTTACTATAGATACAGTCAACGGCATAAGTAGATGATAAAGATCGGACAAGAGGCTTAGGGTTAATCTATGTTCATGGATATAGGGCGGCAGTATCATCATCTAATATTTTTATCACATAACTGTCATGTACAGAAACCAGCACATCCAGCTACCTCAATCTGTCAAATTTCTTTTATAGATTTTCATCTTTATCACAGAAGCATAAGGTTTACTTTCAATTGGGGAATTGTGGCAGATTGGGGTAACTCGATGTGCTGGCGTCTGTACTTTAACCGCCACACTATTTTGAAGCAATTTACTATATTTAGTATATGAATATCCGATTTTGTTCATCTACTTTTACTGTTGACTGTACAAAGTTAAGTAACCCGATAACGGGTCACACTACATAGCTGAATTTTGTATATATAATTCTATATATCAATTTTAGCTTCACTCATCTGAATTATCCTATTAGGGTCACTTTTTCCATCGGACCAGACGAAACCCTTATCATTATCGTTATGTCAATCTTGTAGGTCTTTCGGTTCATTTTTGCTCCAGCGGCCGTCAATTCTATGTACCCTGCCCACTGCCAGTTCAGCTTGGCAATTTTTCGGTACTCTCAAAACTATAAAAGCTAGCAACAAACGTATGAAATAATATTCATCCTTTTTCAGCTAAAAATAACCCAACCACATAACTTTATATAAAGACCCAAGATAAAATTATGATAAACGGCCGTCTTTTTGTGTCATCCCAATATTATTTATTGTTAACTTTCATGTGAGTGGAATTAATATCGTTTAGGGATCTTTTATTTACCTTTTCTTTGTGATAAGCCGTTCATCTTCTTATTATTTATGTGGATTAGATGTACATGGGTGTTAGCTATATATTTATACTTACATGCTATAATGTATGGAGGTAACGATAGGGTAAGAGTTGTTTAAAATGTCCAGTAGGTCTCTGACATGGCAAAACGACTTTGTCGAATGACTATTATCGGGACCGACGTCTTACCGTGCTCTACGACGCATGGAAATGCTCAGAAATTAAAACACTTAGGTGAGCAGGCATCTGTAGAATGTCGATAAAATTTCAACGCTTGTAGAACAGACCAGTTTGATTATATGTTTGCACAAAGAATATTCTTAGAATTTTCTTAGAATTCTATATTTTTAGTAGTAGAGCATGTGTGCATTCTAGAAATTTTAATTATATTTGTGCCCATTTGTGTAATGATATACTTTAGAGTTATTACAAAAGTTAAAGAGACGCAAACGGAGGAAAGCTACGGGATTCAAAAATGAAAATCGATTTAAAATCTCTAAATAAAAATGTCTGTGAGAGGGTTGGTTGCGCGCTGAAGTCTGAGTCTTAAATAAAATTAAGCAAAATTAAAAATTTTGAAAAACCCACGACGGTAAAAATCTCCTCGAAAAAGAACAAAAAAACTCAAAACCCCCGACTTAACCCAATTATTATGTGACGAAATATGATAATAGACGTAAAAATACTTAAAAAAAAGAGTTGATATCTCGAGAAATCGGTAATAGATTTACTTAAGTACCTACCTAAACAATGAATATCGATGTTTATAGTTTTTACCTAACGTGCCTGTTTCTCAAAGATATACTTAAATGTAGCGATAATAATAATAATAATATCCTGGGACATTATTCACACACGGTCATCTGATCCCAAACTAAGCAGAGCTTGTACTATGGAAACCAGATAACTGATATACTACATATACTATTTTTCTTTTGTAAATACATACTTATATAGATAAATTATATAGATTAAATTAAGCGATAATAATTTTACCATAATACATAACCGAGGAATATCCGTCGGGGGCTGCCATTAACCCAGTTAAGTTTTTCTAGTGACGTGAATACAATTATTGAAGAATTGTAGATGTTTAACGACGACATTAAATACACTTATGAGTATGATTAAATATTTGTTGAAATTTCATATAGGCAAGGCAGCCCCCGACGGATATTCCTCGGTTATGTATTATGGTAAAATTATTATCGCTTAATTTAAGTATATCTTCGAGAAACAGGCGTTAGGTAAAAACTGTAAACATCGATATTCATTGTTTAGGTAGGTACTTAAGTATATCTATTACCGATTTCTCGAGATATCAACTCTTTTTTTTATAAGTATTTTTACGTCTATTATCATATTTCGTCACATAATAATTGGGTTAAGTCGGGGGTTTTGAGTTATTTTGTTCTTTTTCGAGGAGATTTTTACCGTCGTAGGTTTTTTCAAAATTTTTAATTTTGCTTAATTTTATTTGAGAGTTTTTAGAGAGCATATACGAATTATAATCTATATAATGTGTAGGTAAGATCTCGCAAAACAATAAGTGTGATTCATCCTACCACATAATATTAAGTTCCTTATTAAATATTATACAGTTGCTTTCTGTTGGTCTTGTTCAGAATTGGTATAATAACTCTTGGTACTATAATATTTGTGTTTGAACTCTGAATTCAATGATGACATAAGCTGGGAGTATATCCACGATATCTCCAAATACTGTCTAAAACTCCCTTAAACACTATGAATGTCGATGCCTTCGGGCTTATGTTGTTATAATGTGTTTTCGAATGCGCTTTGAATGCGAATTGGATGCGATTTACAGACCTGGAGAGACCTAGCTCCCAGTGACGCCCAGTGCTGTTGTTTCCTTATTGAGACCAAATAAAGAGAAGGTACATATTGATCTTATTTTTATTTCAACTTAAGAGTTCTAATTTCATTAATAAGTTTGATACAACATTATTTCACTTTTCGATTATAATTTTGTAAATAGTGTAGGTTAGTTTTTTTAAGTGGAATAATATTGTTCAATATTATTTTCCCATCATTATACTTTAATTTATTGCTGTTATTGGTTTAAACATAATATTTTGAGATTTGGGTTTGAATTAAATGTTGGTTGTAGAGTTAGGTACTTACATGCTGAATTTTATTTTTAGTTTGTTTCTTGATTTTTGAATAATAATTTGGATTTCACAGATAAGTAGATTAGGTAGTTTAGTCGGAATATAACTCCATTTTATTATTCCTCGAGTTTTATGATTGATTTTATAGTTTCAGTTTATTATATTGCTACCATAAGAATTTTATTTTTATTATTTTTTTTTATTACGATTTCGTATCTATATTTTGAAATAGGTACTTACTTGTTTTTGAATTAAAAATTTTAATTTATGCATTAAATTTGCTTGTTGCTTGATTCGAATATCCCTCGATCTTTACACGGCGTAGTTATAACTGACTTAGACCAAAGAAAACTTTTTAATAACCCACATAATATCATAGCGTTGGTAGAATTAGAACGATTGAGAAGCACTTTACGGCGATCGCAAAGTGATGATGATAAAATAGAAGAAAGCTCGTAAGGGCTCTAAAATCTATTACAAATACGCCGTCTAGGTATCGCTATGCATTAATTTTGAAATTTTACTCAAAATATTACATTAAACATTTAAAAGCTACCTCTATAACACTCATCTGAGAACATGCACCAATCATCCACGAACTCATTCCTGGAATCCGCATTGAAATCAGACAACACGTTTTAATTTTAATAATATTGCAATATAATCGTTTCACACTAATATAGCAGCGCCCCCTAGTGAGTTAATATCATAAGACTTATCTTAGACCATGCACCAATCAACTACGAACCCACTGCAGAAAACCGCATTGAAATCGGACAATTCGTTTTAATATTATTGCAATATTATTCCGCACTAATATTGTAGCGCCCACTAGTGTCAGCAATGTGTACGCAAATAATAAAAACAGAATTCTAATCGGACATTTCGTTTTGATTATATTGCAACATTGTTTTGCACTAATATTGTGGCACCCCCTAGTGAGTTACAGCCATGACACCTGTCTAAGAACATGAACTCATCAAACACAAACCCGTTATTGAAAACCGCATCAAAATCGAATAATTCGTTTAGAAGATAGGTGGGAACATTACTTTGCACAAACGCACACACAAACATCTCTCACCCTAAACGCATATACGAGTACCTGCTCCGTTCCGTCGTGGGTAATGAAACTAAAACCACAATTTATAAATAAAATAAAATAATGTACATAATATAAGTAATAAAAATACACAAATGGTTTCACTAACAACGAAAGTAATCGAATAACATTCAGTTTTCAAACAACATTCAAATCATAAAAGCAACTTGTAAGCCCAATTTTTTTACCTCTTCTAATAATAGATAGGTTACAAAATTAACAAAATAGAATAGAATAGAATAGAATAGAACTTTCTTTATTCAAGTAACTATGACTCAACAAGATTGTTAGTATAAACTTACGACTATGTTAGTAATCACACAATCACATTAATCACAAGCACGGAACACATACATAAATAAATGGAGGTTAGTCACTGTTGTGCCATTCCATGGGAGATTGCACAACAGTGATAAATATGTTTGCTTTAAAATTTTTGCAGTAAATATTTCATCTATTAAGAGCTCAAATACTGTCTGCTTCGCTCTAAATATGTTCCTAATTCTTTCCAATCTGCACTTAAGCCTCCTTTCACAAAATGAGTCACGGTTTGTTTATTCCGTGCTTGTATTTGTTAAAATATAGGTCATTGATAATATTTTCCAACAGGCTTAGTATGTTCATTTAAATGAATGTTTTAGATGATTTAACGCAGAAATACTTTTCTCACAAATAACATTTTGGTCTGATCCACATAAATTTCCTGTGTGATTGACGGCCAAGAATATCTCCACCTCGTCTCATCCCGTAGCCGCCCACGGGATGTGATGGGGTGCAGATATTCTTGTAGAAGGTCCCGAGGGCCCATATACCTGGGAACGGGAAGCAGCGTTTTTTGTATGTACTATGACCATCTTACTGCGATCGCCAAGCCGACTTTCAAGCGTGGTAACGGGGGGCAGGTTCATAGTCCACAAGTCCCTGGTGAACAACGTAGTAAAAATCGAGAGTGTGTCGACTAGGATTCCATATCAATAAACCACAATTCAAGTGGTATTCGTTGTAGATCGTACAGGTATAAGGCCCCCTTTGTCCCAGTCCGAAAAAGGGGTTAAGGTCATGTATCAGGACATATCTAATGCTTAGACTAAGATATGATGATTGCTTGACATTATATACCATACACATGACTTCACTCACATGTTGGTTAAACTTATTCAGGAGAGTCCAATTTGGCCACACGTGAGCCTTAATGAATTCCAGCCATATTATAAACGCGCATGAATGCAGTACAAAGTCTAATAACAAAATAATGCGTATAATGGCAACGGCTTATGTACTTGCTCAAGTACATAATCAGCAATCATAAATTGTTGAGACCTGACTTCAAAGTAATTTTACTATAATTTAAAAACGTAGGTATTGAAACTAAATGCACAAAAAATACACCTGATCATGTACCGTGCGGTTTGTATAAATACACGTTCGACCTCTTTTTGCCACGATTTTAATACTAAAAGTACTGAGTATTTCTTTTTTCTTGAAGGATTCTACGCGCTACGCCTGGAATTTCCGTCTGCATTGCCACGAACAAGGAAAAGTACTCTCCTTTTAAAATTTTGTATTACCATCTGTTAGCCCAAAATTAAAAGGCGGAATTCTACTTTTCCAAGATATAGGATATTACGTACTTTATACAACGGTATAAAATCATGAATTTAAATGAACGTTGTTCGTTCTTTCATAATGATATTTTGATGTGGGGTATCTGAGCTTCTAAATCCCTTAATCTCCTTTACTTTTTAAGATCGCGTCGTTAAAGTTGGAACATATTAATCTTGCATTAAGTCGCAATCACAGTGCTGTCGTTATTTTTATGATCGTCATTTGATTTTCGTGGAAAGAAATACACTTATAATATTTGGGAACGATTTCTAATGATGTTAAGATTAAAGTTTAAAAATCTTTAGAAGGCGCTCATAGCGCGTTCAGGCTGCTGTTGGGTCTGCCACGTTTCTGGAGCGCATTGGGCATGTTTGCTGAAGCCAGAGTACACTGTTTCTACGCCACAATGCGCAAATGGTATGCGTCCCTGGTGACCAGGATTCGTGGCCATTCTAATAGCCTTCTGGCCATAATTGCAGGCAGGTTTGACTATCTATACATGAATCACTGCTGCACTATTTCTCAAGAAATGGGAATCACTGATTCATGTATTCCAGTAAACACAAATTTCTGTTCCCTTTAGGTATATTTTTACTAACATAGACTAAGTATTACTAACAATTTTGAGTCATTGGTTACTTGAATAAAGAACTTTTATTATTATTATTATTATATAATTAATAAGTCTCTACATGCTGCCGCTCGGCTTAAGGCTAAAGAAAAATCGTATAAATTTGTGTGGATTAAATATGGGAAAATATATGTATGTAAAAATGAAGATTCCAAAAGTATTCTGATTAAAGATGAACAGTCTTTAGATAAGATTATTTAAGGTTTTCAACAGTTTATGTGACGTAGATTCTTATTTCTTTTGCAATTATTATGGTTAAGTTATCTATCTTTTATCAAAACGTAAGAGGAATAAAAACAAAAGCACAAGAATTTCTCTTTTCAATTTTAAACACAAATTATGATATAGTATGTATTACAGAAACTTGGTTAGACGAAGCATTTTTATCTTCGGAATATTTTGATCAAAGATACACTGTTGTACGTCGCGATCGTAGCGCGGCTTTCAAACAAGTTTATTCAAAATCTTATGGTGGCGGGTTATTAGTAGCTGTTAGTAATAAATTTACATTTGTGAATAAAATACATTGGCAAACCTCTGTAGAGGATATTTGGTTATGTTTGTCAATTGGAAATGTCTGTATTAATCTTTGTCTTGTCTATCTACCTAGTTATATACCTCCTGACGTTTTTAATGAATTTCTATCTAGAACCGAAGAAATATGTCTTGGATACCCGGAATCAATGTCACTGATAATTGGTGATTTTAATCTTTCACATATTAATTGGTCACATAAAAGCAACCCTTTTCTCGGACTTTCTGATCCAAAATCCATAGCCCTCAAGAACTTTCTTAGTATGACAGACCATATACAAGTTAACAATATTTGTAATCAAAATAGCAATATCTTAGATCTCATTATGGTGGATAGTAAGATGAGTGTACATGTCGCCGAAGCGCCGGCCCTTAGTAAACTGGATATTCACCACCCGCCCCTAGAGTTAGTGTACCAGATGCAATTTGAACCCAATCTGAGTCATAATACATCACTTATAAATTTTAATTTTTCTAAAACTGACTATGAATCTTGTATTAATGATTTAAAACGTATTGAGTGGGATCAGTTTTCTAACTTGGATTGTAACGAGTATGTTCAACATTTTTACAATATTATGTGGGAAATCATTGAAAAATATACTCCTCAAGGTAAGCCTAAGAAGGGTAAATATCCAGTCTGGTTTTCGTTGTCATTAATTAGACTTCTTAAAGAAAAGGATAAATATCACAGCCGGTTCAAAAAGTTCCGTAATCCTCGAGACTATGATACTTTCGATTGTTTACGATCAAAAGCTAAATTAGCTATATTAAATTGCTTTCGCGGTTACATAGAAAGGCTGGAGAGCAATTTAAAAAGCAATATCAAGGCATTTTGGGGTTACGTAAAAACAAAAAAGTCTTATAAAGGTGTTCCGCACCAGGTCTTATATGGCGATCGTGTTGGAGAGGGAGGTACGAATGTGGTTAATCTCTTCGCAGAATATTTTTCTTCAGTATACACTAGTAATAGCGATAAATCACAGTCAATTAATCAAGAGGCGCACCTCAAATCCAGCTACACTTTACCTTCTATCAGTATATTAGAGACTGACATCAAATCAGCTATAGAAAAAATTAACTTAAACAAAGGTGCTGGTCCAGACGGTATACCTCCTACTTTCATTCGCGTTTGTATGAATGCTCTCATTCACCCGCTTTTTATAATTTTTAATAAATCGCTTAATGAAGGTACTTTCCCTGAAATATGGAAAATATCTCATATTGTCCCCATACATAAATCTGGAAGCATGAATGACGTCACTAATTACCGGCCTATTTCTATTATTTCTCAATTTGCTAAATTATTTGAAGGTTTAATATATAAAGTAGTTTACTCGCATCTCAGACACTTAATTAATCCCCGACAACACGGCTTTGTCTCTGACCGGTCTACAGCTTCAAACTTAATTATATATACAACGTTTATTACAGATACTTTTGAAGCTAGAGGTCAGGTTGATGCTGTATACACGGATTTTGCCAAAGCATTTGATCGGGTCGATCATTCGATACTTTCTACGAAGCTAAATCATGCAGGGATTCACGGTTCTTTATTGCGTTGGTTTGAAAGTTACCTACAAAATCGTTGCCAGCTTGTATCTCTGTCAGGTTATGAATCAATTCCATTTATTCCAAGTTCCGGTGTTCCTCAAGGGTCCAAATTAGGTCCTTTATTATTTTTGTTATTTATAAATGACCTCCTGGACTTACTGCAATGCGAATGCCTGGCATATGCAGATGATCTAAAGATATTTTCTCGCATAACTGTTGAAAATGACTGCTCAAAACTACAAAACGATCTTGACCTTCTCCAGCAATGGTGTGTGGACAATAAAATGACGCTCAATATAAAAAAATGTCATTACATAACATTCACGAACAAAACTAAATTTATAGACAATAAATACCACATTGACGGAGTGTATCTCGACCGAGTGCCTGTTATTCGCGATCTTGGAGTTTACTTTGACGCCTCTTTATCATTTCGCCAACACATGGATTACATAATGCTTAAAGCAAAGAAAACTCTGGGATTCGTTATTAGAATGACAAAACCCTTTCGGAATAATGATAGCATTATACTTCTATATAATGCTTTGGTAAGGAGTACTCTCGAGTATTGTTCAGTCATATGGTCTCCCTATTACTCGACCTATTCGAATGGTATTGAATCCACCCAAGCTCGTTTTCTACGTTATTTGTCCATAAGAAATGGAATCCGTAAGTCTATTCCTGACTACAATGACAGATTGGCACACTTCAAAATACTATCATTAAAGGAAAGACGCGAAATATCTGATCTTCTATATCTCCACAAGATCATAAATGGCTCTGTTGATTCCCAATTGATAAAACATTTTAACTTCAAGGTGCCTCAACGCTCTGTACGGCTATATCGATTATTTGATATACCCAAATCCACTTTAAATTCTTCTTATAACAGTCCCCTTACGCGTTTTGCAAGGTTATATAATGAAAGATTAACAAATAATACATCTTTAGACATTTTTTCAATGAAATTTGTATCATACAGACATTTCCTATTGTATAAATAATATGTATCTAAATCTTGTACGGCCTACTTACTATAGCTCTTTAATTTAAGTATGTGTAGTTATTTTTGTGATTCTTAAGCAGAATTTTATCTGCACTGGAAGTCTATAAAGACATTTTCAACAATGTTATGCATACCTGTTATCTGTATGATTACTAACACATAACATTAGTTAACTGAATAATTTATAAGTCTATGTAATTGTACTGTTGGTGTGATTATTAATAAAAATAAAAAATAAAAAAAAATAGGCATTCGCAATCACCAGTCCCTAATTTACCCACAAATTGAAGCACTTAGACACGGGGTTGATCTATAGATAGGCTACCGTCAATGTGGTTTAATTTCTGTGCATCTCCGTGCACTTGAAACAGCCGGTACAAGGCCATGGACAACATTTAAACATGTCGAAGACTAACAGGGTGGATTGAACATCTCTGGCAACAGGGTGCTGTACTGCCCATAAGATAAAGAAAAATCTTGAGAGGTGTCAAGGGACACCCGGATGGAACGAAGTTATTTCTTATTATTTATTATGTATAAAATACCTGTATACACTCAACAAAAATAATCGTTGCGACACCACACTGTTCAATGCGAAATAGAAATTAAAATATCTGGCTTGCTTTCTATAAAAGAGAGACAGACAGACAGAGAACAGAGACATGCGCACGCCGCACAGCTGCAAAAAGTGTCGTGACAACTTTTCGTAAGATTTTTTTCCGTCTAGCCCCCTTTCACAACGCGCGATAAGGAACTTCGTTCCAAAACAGAAAGTTAAAAATACATGTAAAGAAATAGTTTCCAAAATTTGTATCGGTATTTTATGTATTATTTTGTATCATCATCATCATGTCAGCCCAATGACATCCACAGCTGAAAAATAGCCCTCCCCAAGAATGGTTGGCAGACGTG
Organism: Pseudoips prasinana; assembly: GCA_951640165.1. Taxonomy (NCBI): domain Eukaryota; kingdom Metazoa; phylum Arthropoda; class Insecta; order Lepidoptera; family Nolidae; genus Pseudoips; species Pseudoips prasinana. The sequence goes on from OX621245.1 coordinate 21,947,532, forward strand.
TTGCCGATTTCAGTATAGTACTCTTCCTTATACAGAGAGATGGTGCTTCTCTGGTAGACATTTCCTCGGATCGACTTCTACGCCGCTCACGGGATGATATACCGTGATGATATTCTATCCTTGCTGTCAGCCACATATCACGGTTAACGAAATTTATGAAGTTCTGGGTTAGTTTTTAAATGTGATAGTTATTGTCATGCGGCCAAGCTGCATGTCAATTTATTAGGTGTTTATTGCATGTATGTTCTTACATAAGAATACCTATATCATGCTGATAACAATACACACACTACTATTTCTCTATTTAGTGTAGGCATTTATTATTTAATTGTAGATTTTAATGTAATACTTTGTTTGCAATCATATTTATTATGTAAAAATAAATAAATAAAGTATACATACAACTAAACACATTTTTGTATATTATTTTTGATTTTATAATTATATCAAATCACCAGTATCATCTCAGTGAAAATTTTAAATTTATTACATGTAAGAAAGTTCAATAACTACTAAGCTAGGGATTACAATCCGCAAAAACGGAGCCGATAATCCGGCGGATCTGGTATCGTTAACTTTCACCGGATCCAGTACCAACATAATAAGTGCCTAAGTACACGGATTAAAAAACAGAAACGCCGCACTGTAGTTACAGGCATATGTATATGTGAGTCAAAAGAAATATGTGAAAATGTAAACCGATCTGATTATACCTACATTTATTATTTGGATAGTCTTCACTTTACTGATTATAGGTGTTTTATATAAAATCACCGATCAAAATACAAAATCAATATGTAGTGTATAATCTATATAAATAAAAAGAGAAGTCCTGACTGACTGACTGACTCATCAACGCCCAGCCCAAACCCTTGGCCCTAGAAAGCTGAAATTTTGCACAGATGTTTTCTTTATAATGTAGACAAGGAATAAGGAAGGGTTTTTCGAAATTCAATCCCTAAGGGGGTAAAACGGGGGTGCCAAGTTAGTATGAAACTTTGCCGTTTTTGAAGTTAGAGGCATGAAAGTTGGTATTTGGCCTTTCAGTTAAAAACAAAAAATATGTGTTTCAGGATTTTTGGAAATTTAACCCCCAAGGGCAAAAAATAGGGGATGAAAGTTTGTACGAAAAACGTCACAATTTTTAAGTTAAACGCATGAAAATAAGCATTTGGCTTTTTAGTTAAAAATAAAAAATATATGTTTCAGGATTTTTGAAAATTCCATCCCGAAGGTCATAAAATAGGGGATGTAAGTTTGTATGAAAAATGCGATATTTTTAAAGTTAAACGCATGAAAATGAGTATTTGGCCTTTCTGTTAAAAATATATAGCATTTATTTCAGAATTTTTGGTAATTACACCCCCAAGGGCGGAAAATAGGGGATATAATTTTATACTGCCTGACTGACATATCATAACGCACAGTCTAAACGGCTGGAGTTAGGGAGTTGAATTTTGACAGTAGTTACCTTTTATGACGTAGGCATCCACTGAAGAAGGGTTTTTGAAAATACCACCCCTAAGGGACTAAAATAAGGGATGAAATATTTTATAAAAGTCCTTAATTTTGATGTTTTAGTATATAGACTTGCAGTTAAAAATTAAAATATATATTGCAGGATTTTTGAATATTCCACCCCCAAGGGCGTAAAATTGGGGATGTAAGTTTATATGAAAAAAGTGCCAACAAGTTTTAAGTTAAACGCATGAAAATTGGTATTTCGCATTACAGTTAAAAATTAAAAGTATATGTTTCAGGATTTCCGAGAATTCTACCACGTAGGGTGACAAATAGCGGATGTTTGTATGAACAATGTGACATTTTTTTAAGGTAAACTCATGAAAATTGGTATTTGGCCTTTCGTTTAAAAATATGTATTTCAGGATTTTTGGGAATTCCAGCCCTTTAGGGTGATAAGTAGGGGATGGAAGTTTGTATGAAAAATGTGACATTTTTTAAGGTAAACGCATGAAAATTAGTATTTCGCCTTTCATTTAAACATTATAAATATATCATCAGGACTTTTGAAAATTCCATCCCTAAAGGCGACTAAAATAGGGGATGTAAGTTTGTATGAAAATCTGTTTTTTTTTTGGAGTTAAAAGCATGTAAATTGGTATTTCAGTTAAAAATAAAGCAATCAAGAGAATAATTGGTTGTTAAAAAAAGTTAATCCATAACTGATTCAATAGGTCAACACCAAAAATGTACGCCAACTTAAATTATAGAGAAATTCGTTTCTTATTGCTTAAAATGTCGTGTTTGTTGTCGTCCAAGTAAAGATTTAGCGTTTTATAAGATTTGTAACTTCTTTTTTTTGGTATTTTTAATAACATATTAAAAAAACGTCAATTTAATAAAATTGGGGTAAAAAAGTAATTTTCCCAAAATTCGAGTTAGCGTAGTATAAATTGGTCGTGTCGAGATGATCGCACCCAAAAAATATCATCATAGTTTTACTGATCTACAAGTTCACAATTTTGTAACTAGATGGCGTTTATATCGTTTCAGATCGCAGAACTCATTTGACATATCGGTTAAAATAAATAAATGCTTGAAGTAAAAGGTAGTCCAAAACTGAATCAAAAGATGATCGCCTAAATCGCACCCAAAATATATGCCCACATCTTAATTTTACCGCTTTAAAAGTTTATATTTTTGTTAGTAGATGGTGTAATCATCGTTTTAGATCGCGCTATGGTTTCGTTCACAAAATGTGATATTAGACCTATCAATGCCGTGGTCGCAACCTAAGCTAATGGGAGTTACCTTTGTGATTAATGCATCGTTGATTATTATATTACTTTATTTGACTTACTGACTTTACTTAAGGACAATTGATATGTATTCTTTGATATTTTTGGGTTTATGATATCGGGTCTTTTTTTTAAATAACAGTAGCAAAGTAGTCTTTAGATTATTTCTTAACTAGGTTATTTATAGGTTAGGTTTTCTTAAATTTATATTGCTTATTTCTTTTAAAAGTATTTTTTATAGATTAAGCTAGAATTAGTAGTTACATTGTTAATCATTCAAAATTGTCGCGGACGAAGTCGCGGGTACCAGCTAGTAACTATATATAAATTCCGCTAATTGTCAGTTTAATCATGCCGGGATGCAATTTGCACCGCCCTCCCGCCCGCAAAAATGTGCACATGCAAGAAGGACAACGCGTCGAGTGCTCGAATGAGACTTGATGTGTCTCATTCGAGCACTCGACGCGTTAGCAGCCCTTGAGAATGGTCCGTGGAGGACTGAAACACGTGTTGGGTATCGTACTGGCGCATGTAATTTGCTTTTTTATATTGTCCTTCTTACATGTGCACATTTTTGGGGGCGGGAGCGCGGTGCAAATTGTATCCCGGCATGATTAAATTGACAACTAGCGAAATTAACACTACATATTGATTTTGTATTTTGATTGTTATGGATTTCCGCAAAGTGGCGCTTGATTCCATTTCTTATAAAATCAACGGTTAACCGGCCTCTCGAAATAAAGTGTTAGTGGTTACTAACATTTTATTTTGACGGACTGGTTGGCGTGTTTGGTAGATACTTGCCTGTTAAGCCGCAGGTCGTGGGTTCATTTCCCACCCAGGACAGATATTTGTTTGTTTGTCGTGAGTCTGGATGTAATTATCTATACATGTATATATTAATGAAAGAAAAAGTAATATACGTAGTATATCAGTTATCTGCTCTGCTTAGTTTAGGATCAAATGGCAGTGTGTGAATAATATCCCAAGATATTATTATATATTTTGGATGAAAAAACAAAAATTAACCTCATTTAAAAAATACGGCCGAACCCAGCTGGACGTATGAGAATCCAGTTGGAATCTGCCGGATAAAAATTTCGTCGGATTGCAATCCCTAGCCTAAGTAAATTTCGAACTAAAATTAATTAATAAAAATATTTAGTTCACCCTATATAATGTTGGTTAAGTATGTTTACTTGAGTACCTGTACCTTGAGTCTACAGTACAGTACTTGAAAACTGTAATGTAGACTATGTTCCCTATTTAGTAGCCACACATATTTATTGAATTTATTATTCATACGCAAATCAAAGCTGTAGCTGAAGACTCAAATAACATGATTTTTTATGTACAGACTCATTATAATAGTTATCGTAACAGTGACCTTGACTGTTTTAATATACACTATAGCAAAGTACAAACTCACAATACAAACATTTGTGTGACTAGGGTTTTGCGTTATATATTAGTGTTCACCGTCCAAATTGGTCGTTCAAAATCGTTACTTGAGGTAATTAACATTGGCGTAGCAGGCAATGTGTAGCGCCGCGTAGCAGAATATCATGGTAGTTTTAGACGCGAACTTAATGCTATAATGGTAAAGATATTGAGTCTCTGCTGTCCACCCGTCAGTATTTAAGTGAGTCGCATGAAAAATACGTAGAGGGTTGAATTAATAACAATAATATCCTGGGACATTATTCACACACGGCCATCTGATCGCAAACTACGCAGAACTTGTACTATGGAAACCAAATAACTGATATACTACATATACTACTTTTCTTTTGTAATTACATACTTATATAGATAACTAGCTGTGCCCCGCGGTTTTACCCACGTTCAACTTTATAAATTATAGCCTATGTGTTAATCCAGGGTGTCAACTATACCAAATTTTTATAAATCGCTCCACCCGTTTAGACGAGAAGAAGTAACAAACATACATACTCACAAACTTTCGCCTTAATAATATTAGTGTGACTATACCCAGACTCAGGATAAACAGACATGTTCATGCACACAAATATCAGTGGGTGGGAATTGAACGCACGACCTGCGGCGTGAAAGGCGAGCATCTACCAACCACGGCAACAGGCCCGTCAATTTCTCGAACAGCGTGTAATTCTATTGGTTTTATAATAACAAATGATAAAATTAAATTAACGATTACGTGGTGGTGATATCTGATTCTGTGATTTTTAAGAAGTACTTTGTTCCATGACTGTTCTATGGTACGACCTACATATTTGTGTTTGGGCCCAACTTGCAGTTGGCCAGGCCTTTTATTTAGTTATTGGTACTATAGTTTGGACAAACATGAATAAAAACGCCAATGCGTATGAAAAGAGTTTTAAAGGCTGAAAAAAATGATTGTATATAATCTCAAACAATTCTTTGACCATTGATAATATTAAACGTAGTTACGATCTATATTTTATTCTTGACATTTCTATTTTTAAACGGTTTTATTAAACGGTTTTATTTAGCTGCTTACCCCGTTTGTTTTATTCTTGGGTCAAATTTAGTAACTGAAATTTGACCCCCTTTCTGTTGACCGATTGATCTGAAATTTGGTACACACTTCTAGTTCTGGTGACAATGCAATTAAATAAATTCTGTTTCATTGTAAATCCAATATGGCCGCCGCTACAACATGGCGGATAACTTAGGTTTTATTAATCCCATCAATATGGGTATCAAATGAAAGGGCTCAGCAAGTAGAATACAATGTACTATACAAAAATGAAATCCAAGATGGCCGCTGCTATAACATGGCGGATAACCTAGGTTTTATCAATCCCAACAATATGGGTATCAATTGAAAGGGCTCAAAAAGTAGAATACAATGTACTATACAAAATTGAAATCCAAGATGGCCGCCGCTGTAACATGGCGGATAACCTAGGTTTTATCAATCCCAAAAATATGGGTATCAATTGAAAGGGCTCAAAAAATAGAATGCAATGTAGGTACTATACAAAATTGAAATCGAAGATGGCCGCCTCTACAAAATGGCAGATAACCTAGGTTTTAATGGCGGATAACCTAGGTTTTATTAATCCCAACAATACGGGTATCAAATGAAAGGGCTCAACAAGTAGATAACAATGTACAATACAAAATTGAAATCCAAGATGGCCGCCTCCAGAAAATGGCGGATAACCTAGGTTTTATCAATCCCATCAATATGGGTATCAAATGAAAGGGTTCAATAAGTAGAATACAATTTACTATGCAAAATTGAAATTTAAGATGGCCGCCGCTGCCAAATGGCTGATAACCAATTTTTTTATCAATCCCATCAATATGGGTATCAAATAAAAGGGCTTGACAAGTAGAATACAGTGCACTATACAACCTCAAAATTTTAAGATGGGCGCTGCCACAAAATGGCGGATTATAATAGGATGTATGCAACAGATGTACCTTCTGTTTGAATTGATTTCGCAAGAGACGGTTAAGCCATACAGTTTCCAGCTAAGTACAATTACGGGACGGCTGAAAGAAGAATGTTGCCTTTAATACTATCATGGGCTTCTACAATACATAAAATGCAGGGCAGCACTGTGGATCACGCAGTCGTATACTTAGGTGCGAAACTGTTTGAAGAAGGTCAATCCTACGTGGCTCTTAGTAGAGTAAGATCTTTGCAGGGACTACGTATAGATGAGTTGGACTGCAATAAACTAACGGGCAAGAAACCTTGCAATAATGAGGCACTAAATGAATTAAACAGAATGCGAAATAAAAACTAGAAAATAATAAAATTGGTGAAAAAACTTTTAAAGTTAAACATACGTTGTAATGTTTAAGATATGTACTAAAAGCTAAAAAATAATAAAATAGATACAGTTGTGGGCATTATAAACATATGCATAGACTAGACTAAAATAAAACCGTGGGGCACGTCAATTGTCTACAATCGTTGAACATGTTCGTTTTGTAGTGTCACGCGATAATAAGACAGTTGTTCAACCGGCAACGATGGACAAGCTAGCAAGCTCGACTATAAGCGAGTTTTAGAGTTTCATAGTGTTGAGCGAGTGTTTACTTTAATCATAAGTTTTGTCGATTAAAGACAAACTACGAGTAGTGAAGCGAGTCCTCGCCAGCCAGCAGTGTGAACGTTCAACGTTAAACTATTTGAAACATATCTTTTGTTTACATGTAATGTATAACAATACAATACAATACAAATACTCTTTATTGTACACCAAGATTTACATTTAAAGTAAACAGTTATATTAAATATGGTACAATGGGCGGTCTTATCGCTAACTGCGATCTCTTCCAGACAACCTTAGGATGGACAAAATCAGCAAGACAAACAATTAAACGAGTGATAGGGGTGTAGCAATTTAAGAATGAAATAATAAATGTTAATAGACTAGTCTATCGGACTTTCAGTGAGCAAGAAAATAGTAAGTAATTTTCTCACCGTCGGTGGGCCAACTGCCTAACGACGAATTAAACGATTCTTCTTTCGCACATTTTAATCGATAATGGTAGACAATTGACGTGCCCGTGGGTTTTATTTTAGTCTAGTCTATGCATATGTTTATAATGCCCACGACTGTATCTATTTTATTATTTTTTAGCTTTTAGTACATAATTATCTAATCATTACAATGTATGTTTAACTTAAAACCGTTTAACTTAAAAAGTTTTTTTACCAATTTTTATTATTAATTGTCACTACAAATTTATAACACTGGTTCGACATTCAGTAATGATTAAGAGTATTATTGTATTAATAGACATTTTTTAATTATTTAAGTTTGTTGTTTTATTTTAAATAGTAAATTGTTTTATGATCAGATGCAGATCTGATATTATGAAGTTGCATTTAATTTTAAAGAAAATATGCGATACTTGGTATGATTTGTAAAACTGTATCCGTATCATGATATATGATTCGTATAAAATTTTACAAGATCATACAAGATTTCGCAAGTAAAGATTACTTTAATTATTTACTTACTATATCTTGTATTTTAGTCTAGGAACTAAACTTGTATGGGGATTCAAATTTAATCACAATGTATTTCAATGTTTGCCATGAACTGAAGCTGGAGGCAGTACCACTTCAAGAGTTCCATCTTCATCTGTCTATAACATATCGTCGGGGATATTGCAATACTGAGTAACTGTAAATGTTTGGTTCGCAATTTAGCTACGTAGTATTTTAGTACTAGTTTGAATAGTTTAACATGCTTCTTAACAAAATCTAATACTGTAACTTAAAAGTGCTTGTAGACTTTAATAGTCAATAGCATGGACATAAAACCCTATATGTTTCATATGTATAGGTTCACACTGCTGTGAACTACGACTGCAGGCAAGAGTGATAAATATTTTTATGAAAGTTGTATGAGGTTTTATTACAAGTCTCTACTCATATTACTGGCTGATGAAAATTAAAATTTAACTTAAGGTCACTACACCACTAAAGAGTACTACTTTGTAACGTTTGGCCGTTCGGCACGTACCACATTTCTCGCTAGAGGTCTTGTAACCATTGAGACATGGCGAAGCTATTATGTTACATGAATTATCTGTAATAATTATTTATAGTTTTCATTACAGAACTTTTGTATTTGTCTCTAAATGAATAATTTTATTACAGATTGTATGTCGTTTATTTTTTCTTTTTAAGATATTTAATCTGAAACAACAAATATTTATATATCATGTTCATCTACGAAATAGTTGCATTAAGTGAACAACATCACTGGAGTATTGTTGGCCAAACCGTTTCAAACAGGCCATATAATACACCAGTAATAGCAAAATCTGCTGAGTTTGATTCGCTGGGTCTTCAGAGAAAGAATTCATTAGACCCAAGTTAGATCGATGTTTTAAACCAATATCCAAAACATTCTATTAAAATAAAACCTTTACAGGATACTATTATTTGCGAGTACTCGTTTTAGATAAATACTGTCATATATTTTCTTAGTAAAATATGGTTTGGAATACTTCATCTTGACTAATTTATAAAGAAGAGATGGAAAACAATTTGTTGTTGCACAAACTTGGAATCGAGTTCTGCGAATGTTTATTTCATACGGTACGCCTGAGGAAATTTACCGAAATTACACGTCACAAGAGCGAATACCGTACATCTTTAGTTGAGGAATTCATTATAAATTCAAAGTTTAAATTGCTGCCTCGAGCTACAACTCATCAGCGTTAAGAACTTTTTGAGAATAGCACTCAGTTTTATGTGGCATACGTTTGCCAACGCGCTGCCTCTTGCTTAGTTTAATTAGTACAACCATCCTAATTCATTCAAGTGTGTCATCATCATCATCTTGTCGTAGTTCCAAAGTGTTCAAGCGTTCTTATGATCACCGCTTAACTGTTCTGAAACCCTAAAGTTCTTGTGGACCTTCTGAACTACTGAGACTATGCTTTTGGTCATAGCCAGTCCCCCATACTGATACAAAAGCACTCTCTAAATTTTCAATCTCAAAACCCTATTCCAAGGGACGGTCACCGTAGCCTAGTTGGTAGTGATCCTGCCTACGAAACTGGTGATTCTGGGTTCGAATCCCGGTAAGTGCTAATATTTGTGTGATGAGCACAAATATTTGTTTCTGAGTCATGGATGTTTTCTGTGTATTTAAGTATTTATCTATCTATATAAGTATGTATATTGTCGCCTGGTACCCATAGTACAAGCTTTGCTTAGCTTGGGGCTAGGATGATCTGTGTGACATTGTCCCAAGATATTATTATTATAATTAGAACGGTTAGTCAACATTAATTGAAAAGAGGTCAAGTACATGACTAGCTTTACTTGCTTTTCATGGGGCTTGGCATTGGGCAACACTGCTAACTTTCCGTCTCCGTCGAGTTTTGGCGCCAACACCAAAAGAGGCACTGTTTTATTTTCTAAAACTGGTGTAAATTGGAGTTTTTATGCGATACTATTGTGGTTTTTTAAACAACACGTCTTCGACAACGTAAACAAGTAGAGAAAAGTGTCATATTGCTGTGAATTGTAATTTTCGGAGTTGATTCGCAAACTCTATAAAAGCCTCTAGTAAAGTATCCACTGTACTGTATGTTTTTGACTGGCCTGTGTCAAAGATTTTTAACTTTGATTGTGACTTTTGACTGAATAAAATAAACGCTAATGATACCATTATTTATTACGACTGAAAGATTTAATCGCAATGGGCATGATATAAATTAAAAAAGAAGAAAAAGAATCTGTCACCGTCTTACCATTAAGAATTTTCCGTATGAGCAAAATCACGAAACATATTTTAACCCTTTTACTAGACAAACTCATTCCAATAACAAACTGCAGTGAACTCGTTACTACCCAACTTCCTTTGATAGCATAAGTCGTTATATGGAATTTAATATAATTCACCTAGCAATAGGCTCCTGCCTGCTATAAAAATAGCAATAAACTTTTGATTGCTTCAATTGCCTTGATAGAATTATAAAGTTGTTTGATTCGCATGCATTTCCTCATTAAACCAATTGAGCTATTAAGTTAAACACGGACGATAGGGCAGCAATAACTAAGATGCCTTAATAACAGCAAGCGACTAGCAATAATGCCATGAATTATTTATACTCACTGTGAGAAATTCGCTATAAAATGCCATTTTATGCCATATTGCCTTCATAATTATTATGCATTTTAAATTGCTTTGCATATATTTAATTTTCAACGAGGTACGGTAGTATGCACACACTTTGTTCCGGTCTATGCCAATATAGCTTTGCATAATAATATAAAACAATTTACACAATGGCCTCGATTCTAAAACAAGGACTAACGTTTAATGAAAAGCTGCAAATCATTTAGATTAGCTAAAGTCAACTTTAGTTATATCAATAAATTTATGAAAGAGTGATTTTTATGATTTTACATACATACATACATACATAGACTCACGCCTTTTCCCAGACGGGCAGGCAGAGACATCGGATTTCTAGTTGTCATGATCTTTGCACACTTCTTTTACCCCATTTCCTAAAGATTTACCAATTTAGTTTGATCTATATACATCTCGTTTATGTTTTGTTTAATGTCGAATGTAAGTGCGATGTAATTAGTTGATATTATTATTATTATATATATATGTTGTATAGTGTACACACTGCACTTGTAATTAATTCTTAATTCTTAAGGTGACCATTAAAAGTCATTTGAATATTTAATATTCGGAATACGCTAATATGATCATGTCTCCCTATTTCAAATTCAATTCAAATTTAAAATTCATTTATTCCGCAAAAATATTAATTTGTGTGGAATCGTCATTTTTTTTAATCCATTGTGCAGTGCATGGCGTGGAAGCTACTGAGAAACACTGCCAAAAATTCAATAGAAAATCCTTTTTAAGATATTTATTTGTTAACATAAAATTACATTGTATTTAAATGTGTTAATTTAGAGCGTCTCAATTCAACCCTTTTGTCACCTAGGTATTTCATAACTATCTCAAAGGGTTGCACAAAACGATTCCGGTGGAATATTATACCCCTGATTATTAATAAAGCAAGTGATGGCAGTAGAGGATACTGCCCTGACTGCAGCCGCAACCTCCAGGGGGAGTAGTCTACCGTCTATCCGGTCTATTTCTATCTATTTTACCGTGTTGTATTTTCTACTGTAGATCATTTGGACTTATAAATGACCACTACCTACCTAATAAACTATAACAAATCAATTTTACCCATTATGTCTCTTTAGGTCAGTTACAAAACGTAATAATTAAGATACTTAATTTAATTTCAGAGTTAAATGCAATCATTATTAATGATTACGAGTACTCTTATAAACATTAATCTATACAAATAAATAAAATTGGAGTGTCTGTTTGTAATATTGAAATAACCGGTTTTTACTACATAAATATGAATACATATACGGTACATACACCAAAATAACATTTTTTACGATTTTTGTCTGTCTGTCTGTCTGTTTGTTCCGGCTAATCTCTGAAACGGCTGGACCGATTCTGACGGGACTTTTATTGGCAGGTAGCTGATGTAATAAGGAGTAACTTAGGCTACTTTTATTTTAGAACAAGTCATTTATTTTACTAAAATACATAAAAAGAACAAAATAAACTAATTAACACGCGGACGAAGTCACGGGCACAGCTAGTGTTATATATTTATAAGAATTTCCATTCGTGTTCATTTGCTGACTTCAACAGCTTTTAACAAAGTTAAACTTGGTGTTAAATTTAAGTGCTAAGTTGCTTATCTTTGCATGACTCCTTTTTCTTTACCTTTTAAAAGAAAATGTAATAATTATACTGCAGAGAGCGGTAAAATAAGATACTGACAATGTAAATGTTGGTGTGTATTAGTATCTTTGTAACTCCTTCCTTCACGTATAACCAGCGAATGGAACTGATTAAGAGATATCTTTCCTCTTGAACTAACATGCAGGTTACAACAATGATTCAAAAGACTGACAACAGCCATTTTTCATTTCACACAAATCCTCTGCATACTAGCCAACAATTATGGGTTAAAATTCAGGGTTAAATTAACAATATCATGAATTGCGGGCAAAATATAAACTATATGACAATCTAAAGGATTTTCCAATAAAAATAATTCATATCGACAAAAAGTAGTTGAAATGAGATTTGGGATCAATAAGTTCTTTTGAATATCGTTGAATTTAACAATATATACCATTTATTAATGTAAGCCCCTTGACCACGTGTCACACGTGTTTCCAGATAGTAAAGTGCCTAAAGATTATTCCATCAACTGCATGTAACCAATGTAATATTTTTTTGCTTTCCATAGTAAATTTTTTTAACTCATATATAAACTATGTAAACTACATTCCAACATAAATCACAAGAACGTATTCAATATAGTAAAGTGTGGATGCAAGTACATTGAAACAAATCACGCACTATCCACAACCAATCCTCTCGGCATCTGGTAAAACCATGACACAATACCCTTTGTGGGCCGTTATAGATCAAAGTGAGAAGTGTCTAAGGAGCATTACTCTTCTGTCGAGGACACCTCAGGGACTCTACAATGCATGCCATCGCCCCCGAGACCCACTCGATATTAGTTTCTTTGTGACAACCGTCCTTGCACGAAGGAATATACTACGTCTATTTTCATATTCTGAGCGTTATAAAATATCAATTTACATTTTCATTATATTCGTTTTTGAAATATGATTTTTTGGAATACATTGAATGCTAAAATGCCGATGAATAAATTGGAGGCACATTGGACGAAATGGCTTATATTAATGTTAGAATGACGATTAAAATAAGAAAGAAGAAACAACCTTTAAGTTATCAAATTTAAGTTTTACAGTATTATTTGCAAAGAGTTTTGAATAGATGCCAAAAAGTATTCTTATTATTTATTGCACACAGAAAACATAAATTTAATACGAGTGTATTTGTAAATTGATGTACAAAGACGAGCTTATAGCTCATTGACGAGTTTTCTTAAAGTAATATTTGATGTAGATACAACACCATATAAAATATAAAGGAGATTGGTATAATGGTTGATAAGAAACCTTTTTTATGGTTAATGGTGAGTATAATAAACATGTAGTACATTATTTTTAATTTTTTCGATCTAATTACTTTTAAAAGCAAAGTTTTGATACCTTGGGTTACATTACTGTAATTGACGTAAAATTGTTTAGGTAACTCTATTAGAAGATATTACAGCCCACTTGATTGCCATGATTATCTTTTTAATGTTAGTTATATAGTAAGTTCTGTATTAATCGATGCACTTCAACGTATCAGACAATTATGCATACACATATTAATATCGGCGCGACAAACTGCGATAAAATAACGATGCTTCAAATAAAGCTGCTGCTTTATTCATAGCATCGTTAATTTTATAATTTGTTTTTGTCTTTGGAACAATCAACTTTCCATGTGTTGATATAAGGTAGGTTTTGAATGCCTATCAATTTACAGTAATATTGACATTTAAAATAGTATTGCCATTAGAAAATAGCTGATGATTTAGGCTTGGGTAGCTACACCGGCGTTGTGACATGTAACGTTTTTGCGTAACTCAAGTAACGTTGGGGTTCATGAAGTGCATTCCCTTTGAATTTAATTTGTGGCATGTTTTTATTCTGCACTTATTAACAACTAGCTGTGCCCCGCGGTTTTACCCACGTCAAACTTTATAAATGATCACAGCTCCTCCCCCGTAGGTGATAGCGTGATAATATGTACCCTTTATATTGAACCGACCTCTTAGGAATATTCACGCAAAATTTAAAGTAAATCCGTGCAGCTTTTTGAGTTTAGCCCGAACATACATACAGACAAACAGATAAACAGACAAAAAATCTAAAAGTTATATTTTTGCCTTCGATATCGACTGTAGATCACGCCCCAAGTATCCTTTTTAAGAAATATTCAATGTACATTTTTCACTTTCCCACGATTTTATTATATGTATGGATTTATAATTAACAATTTAGTTATTTTGAATAAAGTGCTTCTGCGTTCTTTCGCTATATATTAAAAAAATATATATTATTGTTCATGTTCCACGCGGCACACGGTTGATGGCTGTGTAGTAAAAGGTTTTCAACATAATGATGTTCATAATTCTGAAAAGCCCGATAAAAAATTCTTTGAAAGTATTTCACTGAAAATTATATTTTAATAGTATCAAAACCGTTTTAAAAATTATATTTTTTACTTGAATTTCAACGACAAAACCGGGCAAGGCACCAAAATCTGAACATAATACTAATGAATAAAATAATTTTTCACGTACATTGTTCAGATTCATTAGCAAATTAGGTAAGCTCTTTGAGTATAATTAACTATATTTGTTAAACTTCGCATGTGTATATCGTTCGTTTAATAGTACATGAAATGTATATATGATTAACGAGTTGTACCCGTGATTTCGTCCGCACATTTTGTAATAACTCCGTAAATGTTCCATCGGATATATTGTCTCGTATCACAAACTTATAAAAAATTCATACCAAGATCAAACCTTATGTATTTCCATATAAACTTTCATCCCCTATTCCCTATTGTTATTTTATACGCTTGAGGATAAAACTTTTACAAACTTTGAATGTCATATTGTATTTATATCGAATCAACTGCCTAAAAAAGAAGTTTTTAGATTCTAGCTCTAAAAATGTCAATACTTCCATACAACTTCTCAACCCCCCTTTCAACACCTTACAACCCGTTACATTACACAATGTGCGGAAGTAGTCGCGGGCACAGCTAGTCTTTAATATATATAATACTAGCGGCCCGGTACGTGCTTCGCTACGTATAAAAAAAATGATTATTAAGTTCATTTATTCAAACAATAAAATATTTTAAATTGCTAAAAGATGTTGATTTTACACTTTTTCAAGACATTTTTAAATTTTCTCTACGTACAAACCTTCCCTGGACTTCCACAAATAATTCAAGTTCATAATTTAATAATTCAAAATTAGCCAAATCGGTAAAGGCGTTGTTGAGTTATAACATTACAACGAAAAGTGGCATAGATTTTATATATATAGATTATTATGTATAGTCTTCATGGGTTATGGTATCACGCACAGTCAGGTGACCTGTTAGCTCGTTTGCCTTCCTATAAGCTTTACCTATGGTTTAAAAAAAATAAGAATTAATAAATAAATCCCATATTTAGATAGAGGCATCACGTGGAGTTCTTCATTGTAAATCTCTTCTTCTAGATTTTACACTGCAAAATAAAGTCCTTGAATTTGGAGTCAAGTTTCCTACAAAGTTCGTGTCCGTAAAGATCTATATCGCCTTTCACGGAATTGAAAACGTTACGTTGAAAAGACGTTGAACATCGACGTGTCTGTCTAAAACGTGTTAAAGTGTTCGAGCACTGAGAAGATAGCTTTAAATGAAGAGTTTGTTCGGCATCTAACTGATTTCAAAAAAGGATTTCCTGTATACCGTGTAATTTTTTGCGACTTAGTATCGGAATAGTTTTTTTTGTGATGTTGGAGGTCCGTTTTACGAAATAAATTCTGGCAAGAGCCGTGCCTAAATCCACACATAAGGAGCTTTTAACTAATCAAAGTTATGTTCGTCTTTGATTTGAATCGGATTTATAAATAGAAATCATCGATTGCCTTTGTCTCACATGTTTAGCCGCAGATTCGTATATTGCAGGCTAAATATACTATCTCTGATCTTGCCGCAAATTAGTTTCAGTTGTAATAAAGCTTATAGCATTTCTGTGCCGTAGAGAGGAAACTGCTATTGTCCCATCAGATGCAATCATGAGGAAATAAAAAGGGAATACTAAATAAAATCTAACAAAAGTTTGGCGGTTAAGACATTCGAAAGCAGTCGGTTCACATTTTTACATTTATTTTCTTTTAAAGACAATGGCCGCACTAGAGAAAAGAAACCCTAAATTGCGAGGTACTTTACCAATATATAATTGACGGACGCAAAACACACCCAGACTTGGAACAACTACTTAAAAATTGTTATTCTGTGCGGGAATCGAACATGGGACCCAAAGTGGCGTGGTGACTGTCTTAACTTCTGCGCCACACCTGCATTAAAATTAAACTTCCATGCAAATTTTAAATAATCTAGTTGATTGGAAGTACGAGCTTCACTGGATACATTATTAGAACATGTTGCAATGATTTAAAATTTAATATTGCACAAAATTCCTATTATTATATTTCTTAATTAAAAGAGTAAGAATAAGTAAAAGAATCTTATGAATTTTAATATTCACCTTCATAAATATGCGGTTTTAAAACGGTGAGCTATGATAAAAAGTATAACAAGATCTGTGAATAGAGAAAAGAAAATTACCGCTTTTCTTTTCCTTTGGCATGAAAATGGCAACATTATTTAGAAAAAGGTATTGCTCCGAACAAACGTTAATTAAAATGTAAATCCCGAATTTAACACACGCATTAGCACCCGAATTATTCTAATTCCAACATTTTTAAATACCAAATACGAATGCAAATTATAACATTATTACAAGTATTCTGACAGGTCTCATAAAAAAGTTGGAACACCGTGAACTTTTCCTTTGCATATTCATGGTGAAAACTTACTCAGAAGTTTTTGGTGAGAAATTATGATAATAATTTTATGCTAACTTCATCCGTCTAGGCGCTTTCGTAAATTATGAGCTGTATTGAAGAAGCATGTGGTTTGTCGCGTACTTACTGAATCTGTAATAATTCAGATGATGAATGTTTTTAGAAAACGAGGATGAAATTTCCAACCTTTTCCTGTTTCAAGTCACAGAATCGTTGAGAATTATCGATGAAATAAAATTGGGGCTGAATCTTGGTTTTATATTCATCATCACCATATCAGCCGAAATACATCCGCTGCTGGACTAAGGCTAAGGCCTCCACCAAGGATCTCCACAATGGCTGGTCTTGTGCTGCCGCAATAATAGCAAGATCGTCAGTCCACCTTGTAGAGGGCATGCCCACGCTGCCTCTTCCGGTTCGTGGTCACCACTCGAGTACTTTTCTGTCACAGCGGCCGTCGGTTATACGTACTATATACCTTGCCCATAAAATTATTATTACTGTCTATTGAATATATCGATGTAAAAATTTATATTTTGTGCGCGGTTCGGGAAGGAAAGGAAACATGGTTATGTACATACGAGTGCTTTCACAAGCGCGTTTCAGCGTGCTTGACCGCGTATTGCTTAATTAATTAATTAATTATGAGGGGCGGCATATAACGCAACAGTGATGATGCTGTAGAGTTCTCGGCGTCAGTGGCCGCATTGCAGAACATGCATACCTATATCTGTTAATTTGTTCAGTTGCCAATTACTTTTAATTTTGCTAGTTATGTAGATTGGCACTACAAGCTCTGTGACTAAATTAATATATTGTCAAGTTTTACAGCTATCGGTGCGTCGATGCAGAGGTCATCGCACAAAAGGCGCTCAATGTTATCTTTAAACATTTAGTGCTTGGTCACAGATGCAAGTGGACTAAGGCCATCGATTGGATTAATTGCAATATTTTTTTGAAACAGAAATGTTTCCATGATCGAAACTACTCCACTAAAATGTTAATGCAAGTATAATAATAATATATTCCTGGCCGAATTTAAGCCATGGCAGCCAGTCTCAAGGGAGACTACGGGACATATAGTGTATAAATATCTGCGCTAACACATGGACACTTTCTATTCCATCTCTCTCATGATCCGATAAGACGGCTAGCGACACGATCGGAAAGAAGTCTGATACAGGATCGACGAATTAACGTGCTCTCCGAGGCACGGGGGTATAATACCGCCACATTCCAGTCTTCGGTCTGATATTGAGAAAATTTTCTTTACAGAAAAATCCCACAATTACTTTTTGCCCCAACCCGGGATTTGAACCCAGGACCTCGTTTTCTGCGGTTAAACACGCTACCGCTAGGCCAACGAGGTAGTACAACAAGTATAAACATGGATAAAATCGGCAGCTGTTAATAAAATCGTAATAGCTAATTCTAACAAATACTATTTTTCTTCTATACACATACCTAAAAAACGCTTAATTATTGAGTTTAACGGCTGAAGTTCTCATTTCCTTAACTATTTCCTCTTTAGATATTATATCCAAATATCACTGAACGGGAAATTTCAAACACGTTTAACAATAAACTAAAGAGAGAATTCATTATTCGCTATCATGTGATGCGACCATATATTATGGAAGCATTCTCCCCAATTTCTGTAAAGGCGAACTCGAATTTGCCTAAGCCTCGTGGGGTATTCACGCTGCCAGGCTAAACAAAAGACGGCATATAGGAAGATTTATGAACAATTCACAACGCAATGATATGGGGTATCTATTCAAATCCTCCTCTAGATTCGGGAGCAGGTACTCACACCAAGATGATGTATGCCCGCGATACAGTACAATGGATTCATACATTATTTCCCTCGTTTCCAGTGAATTGAATTTTTATTGGATGGATGATGAAACTTATTATGTACCCTACATTTATGTAGTCTACAAATATTTAAGCAAAAGTATCAAATTAATTCTATTTTCAAAGTTGAGTACCTTTTTATTTTTATACATTATGTTATAAAGTTATAACCTACGTAATCACAGTCTTTGAGAATAATTAAAACAAGATCGCTGGATTGATTAAATTTCAAGTCTTAAGACTTTCTAAGTAATTCATGTAGCCTTGGCCGAAACTCAAAAGGTTTCCAGTAATGAACAGATAATTAGTAATACTGTACATATCTATTAATTACATCCGCCAGTAATGTTTATTACACGGGGCACGCGATACAGTGATTCTACTAAAAGCATCTCGACATAGGTAGGCCTCTTACAAAACTCTCACAGGGAATGAAACACGCATTTTCTATACAGAATTTTTTATTCACTCAGCGTAGTTCACTGAATAGTGTTTCGGATGGTTCAAAGAAATATTTTTCGGGGAGAAGGTATTCGGTGCAAAGCATTAAATATTCACGGCAATATGCCGCGCTCGCGTTCCAAAATAACTTATGCAAATATACCTAAGTTTCTGTGTTTTAGAATGTGTCTACTGATACAAGAGTAACATAACGCAAAGGAGCCGTGAAAAAAGTGCGATGGTGTCGTTTCGTCAAGCCCCAGGTGTCCTTTTTCCGCTGCATTAGAGGCATAATGTAATGAAAGTCTGAGGGTTTATTTTGGGCTACCGTCTCGCACACGAGCCCTATTTATACTTAAAGAGCTGCGTCACCTTGCCTTTAATATTAACGAAACGTTTCATGTTTCTAGACAGTTTCAGAATCGGTGCATTGACTTAATTTTAGTATATTTTATGATAGTGATGAGAGTGATGGAATAGAAAGTGCTCCTGTGTTTGCGCACACACTTGAGCACTATAATATGTCCCACGCAGATGGCCAATCTCTGTTGAGACTGGCCGCCGTGGCCGAATTCGGCTAGGAGGACATTATTATTATTCACGTCACGTTGTACTTGAAAAGTGTAGAGAAAGTTCCAGTTACTATGCTAGCAAGCATAATACTAGTAGTATTATGCTTGCTAGCATAGTACTACTAGTTTGGTTAATACTACATTAGACTGTGAGTATTGTTCGGCTAAACATATATTTTAAAATTCACAGTTTTATTAACAACTTCTCAAGTTATTAATAAATATGTGAATTTTAAAATATAAACGGTAACCAAAGTTCGAAGAAAAGTATACTATATCCCAGAAATTGTTGTTAAATGCAAAATTAAATCGAACCCAAAACACGTAGCACAGTGGTTGTAATAGCCGCTGCGCAACAAGTGCAGTAAAATTTTATGGGTCTTTCGAATACCTGATCATTGCATTAATTCGACTCCTAATCATGTTTGCTGCTAATACTGGATAAATGCATTTGCAGTAAGTATTTGTTTTGAATTGAAATACGAAATGTCTCTTAAAACCGGAAAGGTCGGGAGCCATTAAGTTAAGGTTATTTGGTAAAAAGAATATAGGGGTTCTTGCCAGCTATTCAAGTGTCACTGAAAGGTCCTTTTTCAACCTAAGTACATTAGCAGTACCCTTTTAACTCAAGTGTTTACGTTTGTCTAGTCACGTAGTCACTGAATATAAATAACAAACACAATTTATATTTGCTCAATTTGTAAAATCTAATTAACGCTAAGAACTCAAGTTCAGACGTTTTGACAGAACTTGGCTAGTATGCAAATTGTATTAGACGTGTAAACAGAACTGAATTTGACTTTTGTTGATTAATACAACTTGCTCAGTAAATATACAATAGCTAAGCAAATGAACTATGAGTATAAAATTTTCATATAACTTTTATAGTTTTCAATAATTAAATCTATTACTTTTAGAAGTGAAGTACGATTGCCAAGTTACCTTCGTATTCCTCCTCCTTGGCTACCGTACTCCACTTTGCTAATAACTTGCAAAAACGGGTGTTTTTCAGAGATAATATCACTAAAGTTATAAATGAATTTTATCAATCCAGGTAGAAGTGGTACCAATGTATAAATAAACAAATAAAGAAGAATTTGATAACCTCTAATTCTTTTTAAATAATTCATGTAGATTTTGTTAAATCTACACAAATTGTCATTCGTATCATATCAAATCATTGAGTTTGGGATGCTTTGTTTGGGAGGTATTTATAGAAATTAACTCAAAATATGTCGTTATCTTCAGGTGGACTTTACTTTCTTTGTGCAACGTGTTCTTCGGTGAAATGCACTATGTCTTTAAATCAGGATAAAGGCAGAAGCCAGGGTATACATACATCGTTACTATTATTTTCTTTTTATATAGAAAGCATTTTATATGCCAATCAAAATAGCAAATTCATTACTAAAGGATTCAGATAATAGGGTATAATCCTAATAATTTTATTGATATATAATTGTAAGACAAACAGGCAAGTGGGTCACCTGATGGTAAGTAATTAACGCCGACCAAGGACACTCGCAACACCACGGCCACTAGTACGTTACCGACGTTAAAGAGAGGAATAAGCTCGCTTATTGAAGGTCTAGCACATAGTGGAAGACAACCATTCATCCAGGTGATATGGATAAAAAGTCTACTTTTGACCAGAGCATTTGTTAGTAAACGTGGCGACATGTATGCTGATACCTGTGATAAATACTCTTAAGCGTCTCTATGCATAGAGGCCATGTGAAAAGAATGAGCTATATTACTTACACCTCCAGATTATCCGCCCATGAATTCACGAATAGAGCTGGTTATTATTATATTTTTAAATTTGGGTACTTATAAACCAACTTGATATCAAGACTACTTTAACCAATACAAACATTCAACAACTGTTATTCACATAAATCTTCGGAATCATATACACGTGAAGTGAATTAAGCAGTCCTCAGCGAATCTATCGTAACTTATACATTGTTTCATACCTATAAATCACAATACTCGAACGAGGATTGTGCCTGAATCCTAAATCGCAACAAGATAAAGCGAGCCGTCGCAAAATATCCACATAAAACCGCAAAACATTGGAAAATGATTTATTGTAACTACGATCTGTTAGGGAGGCTTTGGGGCAAAAACAGATTATCGAAATCCCAGTTATATCGAACAATCGCTTTAGTTTATCAATGTGCGAATGTCAGATTGATAGCATATCGATAGTCGTTACTGTTATGTGGTTTGTTATTCAAACCTTACTGTATTAACAAGGCAGTTTATATCATAGATTCCTCTTACAAAGCTTTTTAATCTATAAAACTAGATAGCATCTCTTTCTTCTTCGATTTATTGAACCATTTCCAGTGGGGTAGTTCGTAAATACTACCATAACTGTGTCTTTCACATTCAAACTTGGAACATGGGTTTTTTATGCAAATAGAAGTATTTTACAGCTAATAGCGATTGAGTATTGATTTTGATTTGAGTACATTGGATTTGAGTTTTGTTATTTTTTTCACATAATCACACTTTAAGGCCGAGACTTTACTATATCGTATGGCCATACAATGCTTAGGTATCCTTGCCTCAGATTTATTTAAGTCTCCGATATGGATGATTAGAAAATAAGCTGATGACTAAAGCCGGAACCAACAGCTTAACTTATCCTCCACGCTCGGAGACGGTCAAAAAAACCCTCTTTGGCGATCATTCTTCCATAGTCTTAATGCTTGTCTAGATGCTTACCGTCGCTAATCGTTTACAGTACGGTTAATGTAATAAATCACTTACAATAAACGCCCTGAAGTCTAATTCCAAACTGTGTTAGCCATTTTTAGTATTAATTTACAGATTTATTAACAAATTCACAGCCCAATGTTTCTACCCAATTATATATACCCCATATATAGCATAGTAGCTAGAACATTTTCGACGCTTTCCTAGTATATGCATTATTACAAGTCGCGCTCCCTGTTGGTTATATTTTTTTCTGTTATCACTCCTTGTACGCGTTGAAAGGCCCGATGTAACTAATTTGTTCTGTTAACAGGCCATAAAATACGGACCGAAGTAGTTTTAACATTATTTATTTATTATTAGGCATTTAGCTAGGGATTTTAGATCAACACGGGTATCATTTTAGATTCAAATATACATTTACTCTTACTCAACACTAGAATGCATAAAAATGTTTGTAGGTTAATGGAAAAAAATATGACTTTAAGCATTATTATGCACTTGCCATTAGGCGAGATGGGAGGAAAGTATAAAGTCATGCCATTAAATAATCGTTAATAAACAAATGGTTTCTCCAACTTTGCTGGTATGGCTGCGTTAATAATTCTAATAACAGTTTGACGTTGTAATATATTAAATTTAAGCTTAAAATAACAACTCCCAGTCTTTTACGTTAGTAATTTCTAGAATACAACTTTATTTAACTCTAAATAAAATAAAATAAAAAAGGTTTTTATTCACATAGCGCTTGTAAATAGTCAGAACATATTTGTAGTAATATATAATTAATGTATAATTATTTCTAGGTACATATAGATATTTAGGTACAAGAATTATATGAAAACATTTACAATATTTATTTGACGATCACCGTAGCCTAGTTGGTAGTGCTCCTGCCTACGAAGCTGGTGGTCCTGGGTTCGAATCCCGGTAGGTGCAAATATTTGTGTGATGATCACGAATATTTGTTTCTGAGTCCTGGATGTTTTCTATGTATTTAACTATTTATATAAGTCTATATAAGTATGTATATCGTCGCCTGGTACCCATAGTACAAGCTTTGCTTAGTTTGGGGCTAGGATGATCTGTGTGACATTGTCGCTATATATATATATTATTATTAATACGATTTATTTTATAGTATTAATGATATTCTATCGATCTCCTATTCACCCATATGTGTAAAATTGCCTCCATACGTGCAGTAAACATTTCAACGAGACAAAATGTCTATATTAATTTAATAAGTAAAATATTTTCATAAAACTGGCTTGACGTAGTACTGCAAAGAATAGATTTGAATTTCATGATTCGCTCAGTCTCCTAATAGTTATTTCGCAAATAAAACTTGTTTACACAGAACATCGTGATTGGAGCGTTAAAAATGTACTATTTTTTGGAATGTGTATGTAAATTAAACATTTTGTATTTAGGGTCAAATTTCAACATATATAAAAAAAATATATAATTAAAAAGTGTTTCCAAATTATCATTTGCAATAAACTCTTAAATGAATAACAGCGAAATTTATTCTCAATTCTTTATTGCATTCCACAGTGTATGTATAAATGTTGGTAGACATAATAATGTTTGTATCAATTGTGGACCCTGCAGGGTACAGCACAGATTTAGGAGAGAGGAGGAAGAGTGCATTATTACTAATTGGATATTTAAGTAACATAATGAGTTTTATTAAATTAATGTATTATTATAGTTAGTCCTGAATTTATTTATTATACTTAATTATTTAGTTATTATAATTTAATAAATTTTACTATTTTATATGTCAGCAATATTTTATATCATTTATTTTTTATATTGCACTAATTTCGTTAATATTATAGTCATATGCTTTTTGTTGCTAATTATATTTTATCATTAAAATATTCGTCTATACTATAGTAGGTTTTAGTAAGTAGGAAGTATTTTGGTTTTTTATAAAGCTATTGTGTTTGTCTGTATCTTTAATTGATTCTGGAAGCTTATTATAAATTTTTACGGACATTACTAGGGTACTGGCAGAGTGCATGTTTAGACGTGAGTCGGGTAAGTTGAGTCTATTTTTATGTCTTAGTATATATCTCGTTTGTTTATCACCTCTTTTTTCGAAAAACTCTGGGTAACTGCGGACAAATTTACATATCTCCAATATATAAATACAGGGAAAGGTTATAATTTTTAGCTCTTGAAAATGTAGCTTGCAGCTATCGGTTTGTTGGATATTTACTAGGATTCTTATTAATTTCTTCTGTGACGTAAATAAGGTGGATGCATTAGTACTATTACCCCATAATATTACTCCATATTTCAACCATGCGTAACCATACGCGTAATACATGGTTAGCGCGGTTTTTAGATCCGTTGTTTTTTTAATAATCCGTAGGGCGTAGGAAAATTTCGATAATTTCATTTTATTTTTTTGGACGTGTGACTTCCAATTAATGTGGGTGTCTATGTCTAGGCCTAATAGGGTGAAAGTGTTAACTTCTTCTAACTTAGAACCCATGAAGCTTAAATTTATATTTAAAGGTGTTTTTTGCCAAGGGTGAAAAGTTATTATTTTAGTTTTATTGAAGTTAATTTCTAGGTTGTGTTTGGTCATCCAGTTAGTGGTCGCGTTAAGTATTGAAGTTAATTTTTCATTTACAATTGCATTTGTTTCACAAGAGGTTAGTATTGATATATCATCAGCGAACATGACACAGTGTTCATTGATATTTTTAGGGAGATCATTAATGTACACCAGGAAAAGCAAGTATACTATTACGCTTCCTTGTGGGATTGAAGCACTGATATCTTTTTTGTTAGATCGGATGAGCTCTATTTCGTTTGTTTCATTGTTGTAGTTTTCTATCTCGACGAGTTGTTTTCTATGTTTTAAATAAGATACAAACCATTCATGGCATTTTCCGCGGATCCCCATGTTTTGTAGTTTATTTAACAGTATATTAAATTGGACTTTATCGTAAGCTTTCGTCATGTCAAGTAGTAATCCTATTGAATATTTTTTTGCGTTGATAATATTAATTGCTTCTTGCATATATTTGTAGAATTTAAATTTAGAAATTAAATTGTAGAATTTATATTTAGAAATTTAAATTTCCCGTTATATCGTTTTGTAAATAACGTCCGATAGCGGCAGATATGAAAGTGATTGTATATAAAGTCTATCCTCCTAGGTTGGTCTGCCTCGTTGGTCTAGCGGTAGCGTGTTCAACCGCAAAAAATGAGGTCCTTGGTTCAAATCCTGGGTCGCCAAAAAGAGATTTTGGGATTTTTCCGTAAAAAAAAAATTCTCAGTTTCAGCCCGAAGTCTGGAATTTGGCGGTATTACACCCCCGTGCCTCGGAGAAAGCCGTCGGTCCTGTACCTGAACTTTTTCCGGTCGTGTCGCTAGTCGTCCCATCGGATCATGAGAGTGATGGAACAGAAAGTGCCCCTGTGCTTGCGCACACACTTGTGCACTATAATATGCTCTGCGCAATTGGCTAATCTCCATTGAGAATGGCCGCCGTGGTCGAAATTTGGCCGGGAAGACATCATCATCATCATCATCCTCCTAGGTTTATTAAGGTACAGAAATGTAAAATAACATATAAAATTGTTTTAAAAGCCAAATACCGCCTTTCATACAAAATGAAAAATATATAATAATTTCAGCCATACACTAAATGAGTAATTGGAATAGTTGCAAATAATTATAAGCAACAGTTTTAATTGTAATCTCAACACAAGTATTAATTTAACTAACTGGGGTTGACTCATATATGAATAAGATAAAAATTAAGAGCTAATAAATAAATAAAAATAATATAAAAATATTAGTCATAAATAAGGAAGAATGTCAATTAACAAATAAATTTATAAAAATAGTTAAAAGACAAACAAGAAACAGTTTTAATTTTATAAATTATTAGTAACCCAAGGTCACGATTATACATTTTATAAATAGCCTGAATTATCAACGGCACCCATTGAAGTTGTTAATATCCTTATAATTCTTAACAAAATGTGCATTAGAACACCTAACAAGGATGCCCATGGAATTAAAAAAATAAATGACATCGATCAATAACTTTCCTAAATAACGTACTGAACTTATAATATAGGCCCTGCAACAAAATTATTCATATTAATTAAGCTAATAAAAACCGGCCAAGTGCGAGTCGGACTCGCACATGAAGGGTTCCGTAGCAGAAAGTATTTCAGTTGATTAAATGAAAGCAAATTGCGGTTTATGACGTATTACAAAAAAACTACTTGCTAGATCTCGTTCAAACCAATTTTCGTTGTTAGTTTCTACGATAATGTACATCGTATATTTGTTTAAGTTTTATCATTCTCTTATTTTAGAAGTTACAGGGGGGCACTCATTTTACCACTTTGGAAGTGTCTCTCGCGCAAACTATTCAGTTTAGAAAAAAATTATATTAGAAACCTCAATATGATTTTTGTACGATCAAAAAATTTTTTAAGTTTCTAGTTAGTTTGAGTTCTATGTAGGGCGACCCCCAAAATTATTGTTCTTTTTCTATTTTTGTGCAAAAATCATAATGCGGTTCACAGAATACATCTACTTACCAAGTTTCAACAGAACAGCTCTTATAGTTTCGGAAAAAAGTGGCTGTGAAATACGGACGGACAGACAGACAGACATGACGAATCTATAAGGGTTCCGTTTTTGCCATTTGGCTACGGAACACTAAAAAACCAACTACGCTTAAGTCAATGAAGTTTTTGTGGAACTACCTCGTAGTTTTACTCTATAATTAAAATAAAAACACTAAAAGCAGTTCTCTAATGCCGGAGTAACCAGTGTATAGACGCAAAAAATAAATACGGATGGAATTAAGAAACTTTATCACATTTGAAGTCGATTAATCGGTTGTGTTACTTTTTATATACTTTAATCTTCAGCCTCATTCAGCCCGGGATTTAACGGATTATTCCATATCATAAAAAGTGACTACCATAAAAATAGCACGGCTCTATCGATACGATATAAAATATAATATCGATATATTTAGCTTTGATTTTATCAGACTTGAAACTTGTTATCAAATTTCTAAACGTTATTAGAGTTTTTGGTAAAGAAATCTTGTACTAGTGTATCTAAAAGGTACATAAATAATATGATGAAGATAAGATATTATAAAGGTCATACTTAAATACACAATTACGTATATAACAATATAGTTTATAATTTTATGTTATGTGGTATAATCTTATCTTATTGTTTAATATTTCCATCGTTATAGTTAATACAGACATCAACAATGTCTAGGGATCACATACATTATTAACTATAAAAATGATCTAATTTAAATTTACCAAAAATGTTTAATGTGAGAACTAAGTTAATATAATGTTAACTTCGTGATTTTAAGTTTATAGCGATAGTTTTTGTTTGTAAGTAGTTTTAATCTATTTGCAATATTTAAATTAGTATAGTTTTAATTTATTCAATCTGAATTGTGACTCAATAAATAATAGATTAAAACAGAATTTAGTAACATCTTTATGTAAGTAGGTAAATAATAACTGGATAGTTTTTTATAGTTAAAAATATACTTTCTCTTTAGACACAGACATGTGTGTACATGCAAATAAATCAAACCATTAATTAAACAATAACGTATTATAAATATTTTTATATAGGTATTATGTTTGTGTATGGCATCGCCTCTCCTAAATTCCATCGAAAAGATAATTTGTTATTTTAATATCAACCGATTATACGACTACAAATAATCTTCAAATGGCTTTTTAAACTTTCCCAGGTATACCACATATGTTTTCATGTGAGTTCTATACACAAGCACTGTAAATTAACACCATGAGGCTGAGTCCAGGTAAATTAGCCATTACCATGATGTCGGGTTCGCTCCCGTTTGATTGACGCATGCGATATACCTCTCTATCGGGGCACCCCTGGAAGATGAGGTCTTCTTTGATCGCGTCTGCGGGGAGATGGCTCGGAACGCGTCGGATGACGACTCAAAGGAATTTATCGTCAGCAACAAAAAATATATGTCGTTTTAATTCTGCTTCTTATTAGTTTAATAGAGCTGGGATACAATTTGTACCGCTTTCCCGGGAATGTCGTCATGGATGTTAAAGTTTTGATGGTTACCATTCAAAGAGTCGACGAGTAAAAATGCTTTGAAAATGGTGGGCCTATATAGGACTAATACACATTTTGAAAATCATAGTGGTATATAAATTTGATTATTTATATTATCCTTCATGCATGTGTATAGATGTTGCGAGCGGAAGGGTAGTGCAAATTGCATCACGGCTTGAGCAAACTTACCATTTATTGGTTTAATTCTACATACTGGTGTTATATGTTTTATTATGTATTTCTGCTAAGTAACGCCCGAGTCTACTACTTAAAAAGTCGGTGAATCAATTATACAACCTTAACACACGCACACTTTTCAAACAGTAGATCATTGGTCTGAGCTTTTCAGCGGCATGGTCGTAGCTAGTAGGACCTAGAAAAATAACAGTAAAGGATTCATTTTGCTCTTTAGTTTATTCGTATTACTTTCGTAATTACAAATATTAGAATATAACTTTCAAGACTTGTACAGTATGACTGAAATAACTACATAAACAAGTGGCATTTCTTAATAGTCATGTTCTGTCATAATGATGACAATCTGTGACTAAAATCGAGCTACTCTGTAAACACCCTTAAATAACTTTGTACGAGTATATCGCTCGGCTGTTTCCGCCGCTTGGCGAACGTATCTCGTCGTCTTTATTTGCAGTCGGCCTTCGCATTCGTAGCAGTCGGCGGCGTAGCACGGCAGTCGGGCCGTAGCCACCGTAGCGGTTATACTACGCAGTCATACTACGGCATTATCGACGTACAAATCTTTAATTGGAAGAAAATTATTGTAATTGGACGTTAAAATAGAACTTTGTCATTCATTGTTTTGAATTGGTGTTAAAATTACCTGTTGTTTAAGTGCTTGGGAATATATTGGCGCAGGTAAGTTCTTTATTATTGATAAGTTAGTTATTTTTATCCTTTTTCATTAAAAATACGATACATTTATTTTATTTTAATACCTGTTTTTCTGAGTCAAAATAAGTGGATTTTTATAAGCGGGTAAAGAAATGTGTTAAAAATTTGAGGCCAGTATATATCATAAACAGTTTGGTTGGTTGCTTCAGTTGGCGATATTTGTGGTGGGCTAATATTTTGCTAATGAAATCTCACAATATGGACCGTCTAATTTATATAACTATAAATGGCGGGTTGCATATCAAGGACTACGTCCTATATAAGAGTAATTTCACTGTGTGAATCACAATTACTGTATTTATACCTGCATACAATCCCACAATTGTTATTGTTGGAAATTAATTGTGGTGCCAGACAACATGGTGGAAAACAGTGAGAAATAGTGTTACATATAATTATTAAAAAATAAGGAACGACGTATTTTACGAGCGCTGCTTTTTCAATTGTAGCTTTATCTCGCCGTCGACGCCTCAGTCAGGCTGCTACGTTTATGACACAATTTATTTTGATAACCATCGCTCGACGGCTTCTTACTTCCTTTGTGTATGAATACTTGTTTCTTAAGTGGCTTTAACATGCAGAGTGGAAGCTCATTGAATTTCATTGTGTTTTGCGAGTAAATACTGCACACAATAAGCACATATTACCTAACTTTTATAACTGTACAAGTGTATATTTGGCGCTTACCCTCGCTTACGCCCGGGAGTCATATTCTATAGCGACACAACCCCTCGAGTTAATTAATTAGCCTCTTTGATACCGACATAGGCAGCTTCGCTTCTCATCTGCCATTTCTATCTTTACTAAAGAATTCCCGTTTTGTGTAACGTTGTTTTTTGTTTCGTTTTGTTTGTTTAGTCATAATGAATTAACTTGCTTCGTTTATTTTCGTTTTTCATCTTTGTAATGTTACTTAAATTACGTTTAAGTATTGCTGTGTGTTATTTTTGTCGTTATTCTGGATGAAATGAAAAATGTTTTACTTCGATAGCTTTGCAACGTCATATACATGGGATTATTTCATAACTGTGTCTATGCAATATTTGCTGATATCATAATAAGTATAAAGAGGTTTAAACTTATTCCCACTTCAGAGGAGAACGAGAAGACTTACTATTGACACAAACTTTAATTGGAAAATACACGTCACACATACTTGTAACCGCCTAAGGTCCGTATTAGGGAAGTTTTATCAACTGAACAGAGTATTAAATAAACATACGTTGCGAGTCGTATATTACGCATTGGCCGAATCACTTATAAGTTACTGTTTAATAGTTTATGGAAGAACAATTAAAACATATTTAGAAGTGATCAAAAATTAAACGTAACAGTTTGGCGAGATTAATTACTTATATGTTATACAATTGTAAAAAATATATATATAAAAAAAAAGTCAGAATGTTAATCTCTTTAAACTTCTCTCTCAAAGATTCTCGCGATTCTCTCTCATATAAATAAAGAGAAGAGAGAGAAGTTCAAAATGTTATTGGAGTAGACAAACAGTTTGGCGGCTAATTAATTTTGAATTTGATATTGGTGTTTTAACCTATTTTAAAAAGAAGGAGGTTATCTATTCGCCTTTATTTCGTTTTTATACGTATTTTATCCCTTGTTTGTGAATCGTTTTGATATAATTTAAGGGATGCATTGTGATTGTTTCTTAAATTTTGTTTAAATCGGCGATTATATAGGAAAGTAAAAGTCAGTTGTACATATATTCATTTTATTTTTCCTTTAGGAATTCATTCATTACCTTCATAATATATACTTTTTAACTATAATAGAACAAATACATTATAACATTTAATAAGGATATAATAGGTAACTACTATTTCATACAATTGAAGCGAACCCTACTCAACGTTGATACACGTTATTTGACGAGCGCGAACGTACAGAATACAAAATAATATTGTATGTATACTGTCAAAACAAGAACATACGGTCCCACTTTTCCTTATGGGAATTATAGAATGGAACGATGTGGGAATAGTACCAACTGCAAAAAAGATGTGATGTGATGTGATACTATTATCCTGTAACTTTTTTTTGTCGCATGACAGTGTTTGTGCGCGTGTCTCAAACTTTTTTATGACGTTGAAGTGAAAATAGCTCGACGCACGAAGCAGCAAAACTGAAATATGAACATTTGTTAAAAGTTAACACGTTTTGTTTCAACACTTTTGTAGTTAAGTCACAAAAATGCGATATTTCGTAAAAACAGATTGAGAAATGAAAACTGACGTGAGGAGGTAACATAGTAAAAAATAGTTACGTCTAATTCGCGTAATTATAATAATAATGTAACTATGACGTGTTGTAACGGCTTAGAATATCATCACCCTATCTCATACCGTGGGTGGCGTAGAAATCGTCCGAGGAAATACCTACCAGAGAATGGGCAGCAGCGTTTTTCTGTGAACTATGACCATCAAACTGTGATCGTCAATCCGTGTGCAAAGCGTGGCGATTATGGCTTATCCCCTCATTCTGTTATTGTTTTTATCCAGCTGTAGACGTACTTTAGCTGCCATGATGATCGTGTCAGCCAAACATCATCATATCATCATGAGCCATCTGTTCCCAAACTAAGCAGATCTATGGTAAATAGATAACTGATATACTACATAATTATATTACCTTTCTTTTGTAAAAACATACTTATATAGATAATTACAACCAGACTCAGGACAAACAGACATTTTCATGTACACAAATATCTGTCCTTGGTGGGAATTCAACCTACAGCACCGTTGGATTCGGTCAACAGTTTCGACCTCTTCAGGAAATCATCTTAAGGGTAAATGCGACCCGCACGAAGTTGTATCCCGTCCTTCACGTGAGGGAGCGTGCGGCTCGTTGTGACAGGGCGGGTGGAAAATGCATTAGGGTGGAAGTTCTTGTCTTCTTCTTCTAAGCGTTTCGATGGCAAACTTGTTAATTTTTCTTCGAAGTTCTTGTATACATCTGCGGATGATCGTTTTTAGCGTCATATAGTTGAGAAAGACGCAAAACTGTGTGGTATGAACTGATAATGTCATCAAAGTAGTGTTACTGCTTCACCGGACTATAAAAATATGGTTTATTCAGTAGAACCAGTTTCCCCGATGCAGGACCAACCACCATCGCGCATGAATTTGGGCGTCTGATTATTTCAATTGCCTCATGTACCTTACGTGGGGCAATTGCTTTCTCTTTGACTAAAACTTTTGTTTTGTTAAAGAGCTTGTTGTATGATTCATAAATAGCGCGTTCTGCGATTGTTATCCATTCCGGTCACATTTTCTCATGCTTCTTATGTGATCAGCAAGTCAAGTTGTTACATTACGACTCGTTTCGCTCACATAACTTTTACTGCATTCATACGGAACCATCCAAACTCCGGGCAGAATATAGCGGGTCTGTGTCTTTAGGTGAGCAAAACCCTTGTCTTATCGGGTAAGGGTATATCGTCTTGGTAGTATAACTATGGAGAATTAATTGTCCAATTTTGTCCGTTACTCCTTCTAAATATGATAAAAAGGGGGACTCTAACTTCGCTCTTGTTTAAGCTCGACCACAAGCTCTGTTTTCAACCGCAGCCGATGGCTTGTAGCAATCGTCTTACATATGCTAACTCTCCGTCCACGTGTTGTGAATCGCATAGTCGCAGCGCTCTGTTTATAAGTTTTTGTGGTACAGAGGATAGATGGACTGGGTGATGCGGATCAGCCTTCGGGTATCTATCAATAGTTTACGACATACTGTGTGTGTCAGGTGTTCGGTAGATTTTTGTCTTATTCTAGATGCAAGTGTTCCATCATTATCTTGTACAGTTGTTAACGAAACATTCGGATGAATGGAGTTCAGATGATCTAAGAGGGGCGCCACACTGTCTATGTACATCATCCACGTATCACCACCAATGTGTTTTTTGTAAATAGTGCTACTTTTTCCATTCCATGAAGATATTTGTCACTACTATGCTATAGAAGATCCCATTGCTACTCCATAAGTCTGCAAGTAGGGATCAAAATATATCCTCATTGTTTTATTTAATGATTGTTATTTGACTACATGTGTAGCGCAGCGGTTAAATCAGTCGACTCGCCACTTTGTGTCCCAGGTTCGATTACACACAGTAACACTATTATTGTGACCCATAAGTAGTTATTCTGAGTTCGGTGACAATTATAATATGATTGTAAACTACCTCGCGACAAAGGGATTAATTTTCCTAGTGCGAGCATTGTCTATTTAAAAAAGACAGTTGTTTTTAGCTGTTCGTGTTCCAACAAAACAAAATAAAAGAATAAATAATCGAGTTAGCCGTAAAAAGGTGCACTAGGTAATCAATAACTATATTGATTACCTACTGCACCTTTTAAATAGGAAATAATAAAATATTTTTTTCATTTTCCTTGTTTACGATATTGGCTAACTGGTAAATATTAAACAAACTTATTTTGTTACATGCCGAAAACCCTACATTTAGCGTGTTCTGCAAAAAACTTAAAAAAAAGTTTCAGTCTCCGTTTTATATCCATTAAATCTGTGTTTAAGATTCAAAATGGAGTTATCCGTTGTCCTCTTTAGAAATATTAAATTGTTCTCTGTCTGTTTTTGTAAAGAGTTGAAAAGTAGAATAATTAAAGCCCGACAAAGACGATGTAAATGATGAGGAAAAATAGGATGTTTTAATAATATTTCTCTTTCATCGTTTTCAGAGGTAAAGTTATATTTAAGAAAAGCAAGCTTCTTACCTGTCGTTGTTTATTTTTACAAAGGTCAAGATACAGTTGTACCAATCATTAGGAGAAACGTATTTACAGTCCTTGAGATAATGAGGCTGTTAGAATCTATAAGTATTTCATGGTATCGATCATCGGTGTGTCAATCTCTAAACTAAAATATTCTGAGACATATTTTATGTATAAAAGTTACAGTACTTTCTATTGGCGGTTTATGACGGTTAAATTTCTTTAATAAAGTTGATGTTTAAGTTTTA
Source organism: Pseudoips prasinana (assembly GCA_951640165.1). NCBI lineage: Eukaryota > Metazoa > Arthropoda > Insecta > Lepidoptera > Nolidae > Pseudoips > Pseudoips prasinana. The sequence continues at coordinate 21,981,985 of OX621245.1, forward strand.
TATTTTTTTGAGTCTTTAATCACAAAAATGTCCTTTTACTCGGCTGTTTTAATTGCATTAGGGAATAAGAGGTACGAGAAAAAATTGCCATTTTGCTCCTGTATCGGATTATTCGTTATAAAAGACGTGTCAAGGGGTATGAACGGTTTGCCTGAGGGAATTCTCGGGTTGTTCCGTATCACGAACTTTAACTCTCAAGATTTTTTATGTACTTCTTACGTTCCAAAGAAATATGTTATTTGTACATAAAAAGTAATATTATATGACTTTGAAACTGTTTCGTTACTTTTGTTTGCTATCGGAAAAATTATGTTTGTCACTTTTATATGGCGTAGGAAGATAAAATGCTTCTGTATATTTTATGATGTCGTATTTCCGATTGATTTATACTAATAACTTTATGCTCTATTATAAATAAGATTTAGTTTGTACGTTATAGAAAGTGTTAGGTATGTAAGAAGTAATATTTTATTCGAAAATAATAATAAATTGGCTGGTATTTGTGATTAATCGTAGGCGTAAAAATATTAGTGCCTACGCACATGGGGTGTTTGAATTGCGCACACAACTAACGCGTGATTTTTTTTATGACTACGGAAACAAATCCTTGTATCGTGGGGAACTTTACAAACAGGCAGTTCATGGCCACAAAGCACATCTAGACTGACGGCGATATATAGGTCAAATATAAAGTCGTCCTATACGGGTATCAAAACGGAAACACACTACTAATATCTAACGTTAGAAAAAGGTACACGTATTATGACAAAATTGCGTTTGAAGCGTTTTAAGGCTCTTACCATACATTAAAACTCCTAGATTCTTATCCAATCCTTCTGTATTATAGTAGCGAGGTTTGAATTTATACATAAGTATGGTATATATCCATAAATTGAATGTATACATAATAATATTATAATAATAATAATAATTATAATTCCATTTATTTCAATCAATGTCAGATCATACACACAATATACATAATACCAAAATTCAATTAAAATAAATATAAAATGTGATGTCAAATTAAAATTAAAATCATAAAATTCAAATCTAAAATTAAAAATACATAATTAAATTAAAATCTAAAATTATCTAAAATTAAAATTACATATATAAATTTAAATCAAAATTAAAAATCAAAAAATAATATAAACAAAATTAAAACTATTAACAATAACTTTCAGACAATTGTTTGTTTGTCATTACATTTACCATATAGCAATGATTAATGTACTGACAATCAAACCTGCTCGCAAATATACTCAGGATGGTGTTGGAGCTGGTCCGGACCCTGCGCCCCAGAGATGTGCACCGCTTTCGCATCGTCGTGTAAAAACAGTCAACACGGGCGTCGGCGAACATCCCCGACGCGCTGCAGTGCCGGGGCAGCCCAAACAACACCCTGAACACATTATTATACTGGACACGGAGAGCGCTGTACTGCTTTTGGGTATAGGACACCCACAGGCTGGCTGTGTACAGAGACGTACAAAACGCTCTAAAAAGAGTTATTTTGACGGCCCCCAAGCAACGTGCAAACCTGCGGGCGATCATATTGCCCCTCACAGACAACGCTCTCCGCTCCCTATCAATGTCCGCATCGTCCCTCAGGTCAGAGGTCACAATATGCCCGAGATATTTAAACTGTTCAACTCTTTTTAACGTCACCCCGTTTAATTTAATAGTTGGAACAGTATCCGGGCATCTCCGACCCCTGGCCCGAAAGACCATGCATTCACTCTTCCTGGCGTTATAGAGCAAACCGTGATCCCGCGCGTAACGCTCGCAGATGCCGAGCAACTTGGTCAGACCACACACCGAGGCGCTCAGCAGCACCATGTCGTCCGCGTAAGTAATATTGTTGACACAAACATTGTCAATATGGCAACCAACACGGGTGCTGCTGAGCTCCTCTATCAGTGCGTTCACGTACAGGTTGAAGAGCCTTGGCGAGGTCAGCCCTCCCTGCCTCACCCCGCACTCCAACCCGTACGGCTCCGACAGAGCATCTGACCATCGAACGACGTTGACCTGGTTAAAATACCAGTACTTGAAAATTTCTATCAGTTCGAGAGGCATAGAGATGTTATATAACTTCTGCCATAAGATGTCATATTTAACCAGGTCAAACGCTCTCGAGAGGTCGAGAAAACAAGCGTAAGTAGGTGTGCTCCTATCGGCGTAGTACCTAACAGTTTGCTTCAAACACAAGATAGCTGACTCGGTAGACAATCCCGGCTTAAAACCAAATTGATTATCATGCGTGTCTTTATACCGGTCCAGCTGTGTATTAAGCAAACTGTCAAGAACCTTAGCAAGTACTGTAGCCAGTGAGATTGGCCTGTAGTTGCTCGTGTCGCTTAGGTCACCGGTTTTACTCTTCACAATTGGTACCACCACGGTCCTCATCATCTCTGCTGGTAAGTACGCATGTCCCAAACAAAATGAATAAAACATGGCAAGAACTCTGGGCAGGTGGACGCCGGCATGCTTTAGATGTTCAATGCTCAGGCTGTCATGTCCCGGAGACTTACCCCGCGACATTGACTTTATTACCTCATTAACATCCTTCGCTGTGACTTTGGTATACATCTCCTGTCCATGTGACCCTTCTACACTGAAAGACCGTGATGGTCCCAATGGCGATTTCACCAGAAACTGGTCTTTAAATATATCAGCAATACATTTCGGGTCACTGACACCGTTGACGCTCACGGGCAAGCCCGGCTTATTATTTAACCTACTAGTTGTTTTCCAGAAGTTACGAAAGTCATGCTTCGAATGTTGAGAAGCTAGGATATCCATCTTTATCTGATCTTTATTATTTTGACACCACTTTAGGCGTGATTTAAAGATTTTGCGACTCTCCCGCATCTCCTCCCAAATACGTCCTTCAGTCGGTTTACCCCACAGTACCCATTCCTTAAATTTACCCCGAGCTACCCCGTGAGCGTCACGCACATGTTTGTTCCACCCGATCACCGGTTGTTTTCTTCGCGGCTTAACAATAGTATGACTGTCAGAGGCGGCTTTACACAATGCATTAACAATCCTACTATACATACTGTCAATTATATGCCTATGATCTCGGTTGTCACAACGTTTATCACTACAGTCACTGAGTTCAGGCGGAAAATCAATGTCTTTTAAACTGTCATTACTTAATTTTCTATACAAATCTATTTGTTCAGGGTTTCTCTCCCCCCATTTTATCCTATTAAATTCAAAATTTTCTTGCAGCACCTTTGGTTTTACATTATCTATATTACATTTAATAATGAGTGGCAAGTGATCAGACCACACCGGATCATATTTAATGTGTGTATCGACTACGGTTTGAAAAGCCGACTCAGTTACAACACAGTGGTCTAACCATCTTAGCGCCCCATTAGCGTCACTGATAAAACTATATGTGTTAGACGATAAACCTAAATTTATAATATCGGCACATTTCCAATCCAAATCATTACAAAAATTTTAAAGTTCATAAAAGAATTGCTCACCCGGGTGGGCGTTGAAGTCACCGAGCATGTATACACACTCAACATGTTCATTGCTCACAACTGCGCTCAGCGTTGCCAAACAATCCGTAAATTCAACTAGATTCACCGTGTTATTAGTCGGCATGTACACACTGAATACTAAAAATGACCTTTGCCCTATCGCCACTTTAATACCGCACACTCGATTATTATCACATTGCACTATAGTAACATTATCAAAGATTTTCTTATTCCATAACAATGCAACTCCACCCCACGGTCGTCCTGATATCATCCCCGTTGACGTGTCCATGGGCGATACACCCGTATATGCGAAGTCATCATCGATACAGCTCAGGAAATGAATGTCGTGCGGCATTAGCCAATGTTCCTGCAAGGCAATTATGTGAGATATTCGACACAGCTGTCGTACATCATCTACTGAGCGCTTCACATTCTTACAGTTGAAAGTTACGAAGTTGTATAATTCTTTATTTGCTTCATTCATTTCGGTTTTTGATCGGCCGTCACAGCGTAACTACCGTTCGTACTCCTCTGTCGAAAATGTACAAACCGTCTAAATATGACTCCTTCTGGCCATGAATTATTATCTAAGAACATAGATAACTTCTGCTCCGATACAAAAAACTTAAAAGCTTTATGATGCTTTTCTTGTTTTATTATAATTTCCTTCAAAGATACCATCTCCTTCGTTTTTTTGTATACATAGTTTATTATGTCTTTGTCCGTAGTATCCTTGTGAATATTTGTTATGAATATTGGAACTTTTTTGTCAGCGGCTTTGAAGCACCCTTCAGTATCTTTCGAAATTCCGGACTTCCCACGATAACGATAATTAAAGTTCTTGCGTTTCGATACGGTCTTCCAGCCTTCATTATCCTTGTCGTTTGGTTCAGATTCACCCACTGTGCTTATTGCGCTGTGGCGCTCGAGTACTTTCTCAGCTGTTATTAAACAGTTATCGGCGCACTGGCCGGCCGACGACGTAGCAAGTAGCGGTGACGTCACCTCGGGTCCCCGCTCCACACCGCTCGCCGCTGTTATATTCTCGACTACATTTAATACCGGTGACCGTTGTCTCGGCACCGCCAATTTACGTGCATTTTGTGTTAAGTTTACCCTCAAGATTTCTCGGTATTGTGGAATATTATCACTGGAACTGTACTTTTCGTTATCAGCTGGTTCATTCAACGTGGAATTGTTTATAGTGGAATCGTTTAGATCATGCGAGAGACCAACTGGTCCACTATCATACAGCTGCCATGCTCCGCGCCTTTTATTCACGTTCTGCGGAGACACAGTCGATAATGAGTCATTCCTCAACTGTAGTAACTCAGATCTGCACTCACACAGCTGCTCTTTTGTAACGTAATTAGCTTTAACTATATCTAGTTCACTCTGCACTTTTAGTAGGTCTTTCAATAACTTCGTGCAATCAAGATGATCAAAAAGAATAGGGGGTAGCTTCTCCAGCTCTCGAGCCACAAAAATCGGTATTATATCGGGTTCAGTCAATTTAAAGAGGCTTATTATATCGCCTAGATCTCTTCCTTCCTTTCCCTTGTTCTTCCGATTTATCTTGACTTTGTCCGTAGGAATAGATTCAAACAGTAACGACTTAGCTTTTTTAATTTCTTCGCTCGTAAATGACGTTGAACATATTCGCACCAGCGTTTCCTCGTCTATTATCGAGATTTTATTCTGAATATAGGATAAAAGCTCGTTGATCACTATATTACACGAGTTACACTTGATAATTTCCGACATATTGACTACATTTATCAATACGGCACACGGAGTACGCTCACAGCGCCCGGCACGGAGGGATGCGCGCGCTCGTCGTGTTGACCCGAGGCGCGCCGGCGCCGAACTAAAGAATAATACTTATCAAAATATAAAAAAGTGATAATGTCATAGTCAGTCTGACCTTGTAGTTTTTAGTCATTAATATAAAATGTAATTTTGCGATGGTCATAACTTTTAAAAAACTTAAGAGTATTCACAAAAATGCAACGGTCGGGCATAGTCGTGGAAAATATGTACTATATGTCAACAATATGTTGGACTTCACTTAAAATAAAGGGAAAATTAAAACTACGTTTGTATGTCAAAATAGCTACATATTTTGACATTAGGACCAACTTGAGAGTCGTTACCAACTAGTAATAACTCTCAAGTTGGTCCCTTCCAAGTTATGTCAATGCCGTTAATTTCCTCCTAATTATTAAATCAATAGCGATTATATGATGAGATTTGATTGATAATGTACTTCTGGTGCTGACTGTAAGTTGTTTTTTAAATCAGTAGCTACTTATAAAATCATTCAGTATTTCAACAAAAAAATGTAATAACCTATTAGTCTCTATAAAAAAAATTAATGTATTAATATGAAACCGACTAGATTAAAGTTTCTCAAAGCACAATGCTTCTATAACTATTGGGAAATTCTTTTGTTATCGCTTATAGGCTTCGGAGTGACCCGTTTTCTCAATAGAGTCTAGATTAAATATGTACTAACCTAGACTTCAATTTATACATTCATACATCTACCTGGTAAATATTTATACTAAACTGGATTCACAGTAAGTAATTAAGGTATTCAATATCAATTTTACATAGAAGTCATCTCAATATATTTACGTTAATATAAAGTAAACTATGTAGAATTTAACAATTAATACTAAAATATTTACAAAGGGCTAGACGTCATCATTTGACGTCCAAAATAATATTTAAATGAAGTACTAGACTACTTTTCTAGGCTCTTTCTAGTAAAGTTTCATGTTATTAAGCACTTATGAATATGATAAAGAAACATTCATTAACAGTACAGATTAATATTAGGGTTTTACCTAGACGTCTATTGAAATAACCAAAATATATATTTTTACCACAAGTGGTATACCTAAGTTATAAACCAACAGTTAATTAATGGCGTCTGCCATATACAAGTTTTGGAGTTGAAAGCTGAAATAAATATAAATAATATAAATGTGTGGGAATTAATTATAAATTATTTACAATATATTTTAGCTAAGTAGTTACAGGGTGCTTAATGAAATGGCAGTTTTAGGGGTAAAATATCTGATTGGGATTTATTATATTATTTTGTATTGTTCGTAGCATTTTGGAGTACTGCAGTGTCGTTTGGAGACCTCATTATGCTATACACAATTTAAGGCTGGAAAGAATACAAAAAAGATTCCTTTGGCATCTTGCGTTTTCTTCTAGAATATGTAAAAAGATACGGTCATATGAAGGAAGATTATCGCATTTCAGAATGGTGTCATTGGAGAAACGCAGAAGTATTATAGACTCCATCTTCTCATTCAAAGTTCTCCGGTGTAAAATAGACTGTCCTAATCTACTCGGTATGTTTCGGTATTGAGTTCCAGCTAGATACCCTCGTGCTGCCATTACTCCCTTGCACGCCCCCCTCCGCAGAACGAAGCTAGGCGCTAACTCCATAGTCCCCCGACTTTTTAAACTAATAAATGGTTACAGCGATCTGGTGGACGTGCACTTTGACTCACTTACCAAGTTCCACAAAATAGTATCCACCTTTGCATAAAAGCTTTTGTTTTGTTATGTATTGTTTTATTATCATTTTTATCTAGTATTGTATCATTCGTTAATTTTGTAATTCTAATATATTATATAAATAAGTTATCCTATAAATAAATTTTATTAATATTATATGATAATCAAATGTAATTTTTAGCATAAGGCACACTTATTGTAATATATTGAGTGTAAGCAATTGTTGGTGAGCCTAAATAAATAAATAAAAAAAAAATTATCTGATTAAGGCTAACGAGCGAAGCTAACGTGTTATTTACAAATAACGAGACAGGTAAGGTACGGAACCTTCGGTACGTGTCAAGTCTGACGCGTACTGCGCAAATCGACTGCCATCGTAGAAAATTGACTTATTACTTGTATAGGGTTCCGCTTTTATGATTTAATTTAGCGGAAATAGAAATAAAAAATCAACCGTTTAACTATAACGGTTCAAAAGATACAGCGCGCTTTCAGACGGACAGCGCGGAGGCTTGGTAATATGGTTTCGTTCGGGTACAGAATCCGAAAAAGTGCAGCGTCAAATGAAGTGAATAGGGGTGCAAACAAAATAGAATGTATACACGAAACAATTCGTTCCTTCCATAAAAGTTGATGCATTTTAAACTTTCCGCATTTATGCCTATTGTGGTATATATATTTCAGAATTTATACTAATTGTCTACTAATGATTATTGTCTATTGTACGCTGATGCCTAAATTAAACTCTAGGCCTGATTTCCAAGATAATAGGTATAAATTCGAAAAAATATATACCACAATAGGCATAAATGCGGAAAGCTTAAGATGTACCCCACTCCACCCCTTGGCATATTTACTAATTAAAAGAAGGATGTTATCAATCGGACTTTCTTTTGTACGTACGAGTAGGTTCCGTAATTTTCCTTTGTTCGTGAACCGAGTAAGAAAAACATTTTAATATAAATTTTGTTCAAATCACTCTTTGCCAAGAAAAGTTGAAGTTCGTAGTATGTTTAATAAGAAAAGTAATTACTTAATCAATTTTAAGGAAAGAAAGAGAAAATACGTTATCAATTCGAATGTATTTTTTGTATTTTACTCAATATTGTCGCTGCTTGTGATCGTGTGCTTGTTAGATATTTTATTTATTCAAAATAGAATGCTTTTGGTATGGTCCCATAAAAATTTAGGTCAAATGTAAAATTGAAGTAATTGCCTTGAATATATTTTTTGAAAGTACTTTATATATGATATAGCAAGGGAAACTACCAAACAGGTCACTTAATAGTAAATGATTATTGCCGCTCATGGACATTCATACCACCAGAGCGGCCGCAAGTACGTTTCCACCTTTTGAGAAGGGATTACTTTCTTCTTAACAAGATCGTAAATACCTCCTCTATTAATTGAATCTATAGAGTGGTCGTTATTATCACCCAAAAAAACCTATATAGGTAAAGTAAACTATAGCTTTAGAGCCTATTTACTATAAAATGTGTACAAAATCAACTCGATTAATAGAACACAATATTCTGTGAAAGCTTGCGTGATATTAATAACCTGGCTATTATATAGGCAGTTACTAAAACCCTGGCTTTAGTGAAGTTAATTTTAGGTACCTCTACGATGTACATGTTTTATGTACATATCTTACGGTACAGTTCACGTGCATAATGGACATACAAAGAAGCATGTTGGTGGAGTTTTGGCGCCAACGCGGAAAAAGACGCATCAGAGCATTGTTTCATTTTCAAAAACTGGTGTAAATTCAAGTTTTTATGTGTAAATATGGTGGATTTTTAGACATAACATCATGGACAACGTACACAAGTGGAGGAAAGTGCCACTATGCCGTTCATTGCGATTTTCTGTGTTGAATCTAAATCTCCATATAAGCCTTAAGTAAAGTCTCCACTGCTTAACTGGGGTACGACAAGGACTACGTATGACTTGACTGTGACGGACATTACTTGAAATGACGAAAATAAATGAAATAAAAATATATTTAAGGGAAGGCTCATAAGACCGAAGAAGCCAGAGCCGTAAAACTGAATTAAAAAAAAAGCATTTTGGTAGTTTGACATAACTTATAATGACATAAAATTATTTTTCAATTAGACTCCTCCATTTGCATAAATAGGGAAGTCTAAAGAAAATGTCAGGCCGACAAAGATGTCAGTTGCACCCCTTTCCCTGTTGTTAAATTATGAGATGATGTTTAATTATATCATATAATATCATAAAACTTGATTAAATCATGTTTACTACAACAAGGTTTTCGTTGTAGAATTAAAAGAATAATTACAGAATACTACTTATTTTTTCATATAACTAAAGAACTACTAACCTTGGTTTATAAATGTGACGATACCAGAATCATATCAGCATGATATTAAAATTTGAGTGATTCTGGTAAGTCAGTCCGTTAAATTCTTGCATCGTGGGAGACTTTTTCAGTCAATTTCTCTTAAAATAAAGTTATTTGTTGTCAAATAGCCAAGGCTAATATCATAATATATTTTAGGTATGAGGCGTTGCATTTATCAAATTACTAATTAATAGCATTATTCTGGGTATTCCTTAATTTAATCGTAACGCACGTCAACGGCGCGTTTTTATCCTACAGAGCCATTTGTTTTTGTTTGTATCGATACAAACGCGATGCTAACGCGCATGTATATCGCTAGAAACGCGCGTCAACGGAGCGCTTAGAAAACGTGTTGTGCATAGGCTCTAAGAAGTGATTGTAAATTTAAAGTTCCAAATTCCAATTCCCACTCGCTTAGTGTTCTCTGGAATCCAAAGGACGCGGTAATGTTATATACAGTTTAAAATCGATATATACTTATGTATCTCAGATAATCGACTCACGTGAATACATAATATGGACTTAGATACAAAAGTAACGTTGAAATTAAATGTTTCTGGCAACACCACAACCAGACACAAAATAACAATTAGAAGAGCCAGAATTCCCACAACAACTATTTAAATAGAGATAAGTAAACAAATAGGGATGCGGCACTTTTGTCACCCACCCACCCAAAATGACAAATTAATTAAATGAATGACCCCAAAACAATAAAAGCCGGAACACCAGCCCTAAACTCGGTTCCGGTCTATTGTTGTCCCATTGTTATCACTTGAATGATCAACTGCAAACAACAGGTACCTACAAGTAATCTGACTTCACAAAGGAAGGGAAATAAAATTATTACGACAGTTTTTTTTTTGTAAACAATGCTGATGTGAATTTTATGTTAGTAATAGAATTATACAAACTTTTACGACGTAGTTGAGCCCTCGTAGTTTTATTGTGTTATCACGTAAGTAGGATTTTATTGTATCAAGGATGGCAGATACGCGTATTCTTTGAGCGTTATCTAGTTGTAATGCCAACGAGTTCTACCGCGAATGGGTAGGATTCTTTGATAATTCATAGCCCACGTTATTGTACCTGCTGAAATAAAAGAGAACGAAATTTAGTTTTTTGTTGCTCTCAAACTAATAACAAGAAGTAACAAATAAAAAAATAGCGAAGGTAGCTTCCTGAGTATGATTTTAGGTACGATTCATTAGAGTTCTGTAAGCCGTACAAATTTACCAATTATTTTTCCGCTTAGACTTAGATTTCGCTGACGGTAAAGTTATCATCTAATTTAGTAGACCAAGCCATGTACCATTAAACAACAAATATTTGTGTTTATAATTTTTTTATATAATTTTCATAGTCCTTCGTACTAAATGATGCGTACTGAACTTCTACTTCTACAAATATATATTATATTCAGGAGTATATTTTATTTATTAAAGCAACTATATATTATGAAAAGTAAGGAATTTGAAGAAAGTTCAGCTTTCTTTGCATTTATGAGAAGGACTTGCACCACTCTATATACTCGATTTTATTAAAAAAGAAATAGAAATACAAGATAATCTACAAAAGACATTCCTTAAATTTACCGGCTACACTCTTAAGCTTTTTAATTATCAAGAGCAAATACAGATACTATTTGTAAATTGTCTATTACAGCAAGTAATTTTGCGTAATCCAATATATGCTCGGCAAAGAAAACAAAAGTATCCGTAATCATAATTGAACTTTAGACCGCAAACGACAATTTGGCAACACGAGTCCCGAATATAAAGGTTATAATCTAGGTTAGGCTTCAATCTAAAACAACGAAAGATAAAATATTTTCTTATTAACTTAATTTGTTATTGTACTTTTTGTGTGACGTTGTAGAGACAAGATATTTGATTTTCGTTTCATTTGCTTTGAGATCAGTGGGCTGTTTAATTGATAGTTGAATCTTTTTCCAAATATATTTGGAGTTATATGTTTAAACTAAAAGTATTTCTTATATTATTGAGGAATAGTTGCTCTGTTTTCACTATCACTATCTTCTTTTTTTTGGTTCAGTTTATACTTTACACGTATGTCCGTTACCATCTTTTTGGTCGGTTCAGTTTCTTAAATTTTATTAAGTCAATTCAATCTACAATACTCAGTCTTATCCACATTCATAGTTTCATAGAGTAAATATCGACTGATAAATGGTGTAATACCTATATTAATATTGTTGTATAATTTTAGATATGTTTAGTTGACGTTAAGGCTTTGTTTATTTTATAAGCGTATGGTAATGATAACATTAGTATGTTTATCATAATATTTTCTTCATCTCCCACTAAATGTTCACAACTGGTTCGCCCTACAGAAAATGCTAATGTAGCTGAAGCGTATTTAACAGCACGTCATGCGGAGAGATTCCAGTTTTGAATTATCGAATTTTCTGTGGCGAAGATAAATGTACTATTAGTTTTGGTCACCGCATCAAAATTTTACCGTATTAGTTTAAAAATATTATTTATTTTGATTTTATGTACTCTATTTCAGTGCTTTACCAGACAAAGGACTCAAGCCGTCGGGCGAATAAGAGTGACGATTAATTAACGCCAGAAGACACCCTCTTTGGTGTTTGAACTTCGGCTAAAGGTGGTGCATAAGACAATTTTAGGGAAGTCTACGTGAATACTAAATTTCGATACAAGTACAAGTCTAATAGATTTATTTTGAGTTGGACGCCCATATCATTAGTGAGCAAATAAACTCAGAAAGCAGGCAAGAATAATTCAAATTTGAAATCTGTAATCTAGCCTCAAACCGGAAAATATACTATACAAAACTTAACAATATAAAAAAATACCAATCCACCCACATTTTCAACTTCATCAACTTCTTGGTTATCTGTAATGTAAATGACATTAGTAAGTGATGGAATGTATATGATAATAACAAGTATATACTAGACAAGCCATGGTGTCTGCATTGCTTAAGCGCCTCGGATTTAACTTTTATCTTGAAGAGTTTAACTCCATGTTGTTTCGTGGAAATAAACTACTATAAATAAAAAATAAATAAATGTCTCATTATTATTATTATATCCTGGGACATTGGTCCACACGGCCATTTGGTCCCAAACTAAGCATAGATTTTACTGGATACCAAATAACCGATATACTACATATACTACTTTTCTTTTGTGAATTCAAACTTATATAGAGAATTACACACAGACTTAGGACCAACAGATATGTTCATTCACACAAATATCTTTGCTGGGTGGAAATTGAACCCACAATCTGGAGCGTGAAAGACAAGTATCTTTCAACTACGCCAACTGACCCGTCAATTTCAGTATCTATGGCAACTGCTAGATGTGTTATCTAATTACTTAGTATTTTGTATGACGGCTTTGATTACAATAGCTCGGCTGTGAAATATGAAAACCCAGTATCTGCATAAAACTAAATTTTACAGGAGAGCCGAAAAACGATTTCATAGCTTTGACAGCGTGCCGTTGCAATAATATTAGTCGTACCTTCTTGGGAGTGAATGCAAAATTTGTGGTATATAACAGGCTTTATAAAAAAATAGTTTTAATGCGTCTGTTCACGTAGTTCCGGTAAGAGCTAAAACTTTTACTCCTATTGTAAAAGTACTTATCCTTAAATACACTTTAAAGACTCAAAGTGTATTCAAGGGTCCTTCTGTTTCTTTCGATAGAAGCTCCTTTGCTCCCTGCAACGTCAGTTTTTTCGTTTGTAAACTAGTAATGAGTACTCACTAACTTAAACTGCACATTCACTTTCCATTCACTTTCAGTCGTTTTCCATGATATAATGAAAGGAAAATGCATCTAAAAAGATTTTTAATTTCCAGAGAGAAACGAAACGTTCATAGTTGAGAATGTCTTCTGTACTTTCATGTCACCGATTGACTGACGTAATTTGTGAATTAGAAATTAAATAGCTTTTATAATGCAAAGTGCAGTGTGTCTGTGTGTGTGTGAGTGTTTGTGCGAGTGCGTGTGTTTTGTTATAATCTTGCTTGACCAATTTTACTCGTTGCTTATAATTACTTTGATGTCTAGTGAATTAGCTATAAATAAAAGATACCTTTAATATTTGCCCATCGCTTACTCGCAAATACATTAAGCCATGTGAGTATGGTGAGTAAAGATAAGCTGTCATTTGGATTACACCTTAATCATACATCCGCTTTTAACCTGTAATCCACCTCAGTCTAGTGTGAAGTAGCGGTTAGTAGAATTTGGAATTGCCTACCTCCCAATTTGTAGTTATTAAAGTTGGTGAAGACTGAGCATGAACATCTATTCGATTGTTTTAATCCCTTGATATTTCTTAGCAAGCAATATATAAGCAAAATGTGTCGGCTGATTCAGTACATTGAAACCTTTTTCATAATTAGGTCACAACATGACGATTAAACAAAATTTGCAATAAAAACTGGCTGTTTTGATTTTTCTTGCCTGAAAGTATATAATTATAATTTGATAGGCCCGTTGGCGTGGTAGGTAGATATTTGCCTCAGTTAGTGGGTTTGATTCCCACGCACGGCAGATATTTGTGTGCATGAACACGTTTGTTTGTCTTGAGTCTGGTTTCCATAGTACAAGCTCTGCTTAGTTTGGAATGCCAAGGCCATGTGTGAATAATGTCCCAGGATATTATTATAATTTTTATAATTCAGACTGTTTGCAGCCTTACAAATAATTAGTGCACAACTTTACAATCCGCTCCGAGTTTATATCTATGTAGTAAGATCAACACTTTCGTTGCAACAATTACAAGCAGTTCGCGTATAACTCGTGAAAGTTTGATAGTGTCGCGCTCGCAAACCACATGTGATATCTCTCACGAGTTTCATCGCATCTGCATTTTGAACGTGAAATTCTAGTTAAGCATACTATCATATATCACCTAGTTCCCTCGCTAGTACCTACAGCGTCCCCGTCGTTCGGGTCTGATCTCTACTTATACGCCCATGCTGCGTATACTGGTCCGTGGTCGCCACCCAAGAAAATTTCTTCCCCAGTGGAAGTATTTTATAAATAGACCCTTAACTTGAGCTACTACGATATTTGGGACTAGAAGACGTAGCTGCTCAAACGCTGTCCAGCCGAGTTGGATTCAATTTGATTGACCTCTTTCTCCTAGTCGGATCTGCCTAGTTGGATGGTTTATCCTTGGGAAATACAGTTACAGTTTACAACACTAGTTTCTATTTAAACCCGAAACGTTTTCCCGAGTTCATTTAATAAGATGTACGTTCTTGCAGTATATTGTTCAAGTTCTTCATTTAACTACCCTTTTATACTTGCAGTCGACATCATTTCGGCGAAGCAAGTTCTCAACCGTTTTATTACTAAGGTTGGTGAATTTCTGCAACCCGGTTATATATAGTTAGAATAAAAATAGAGTGTTTTTTTTAATAATGTAAGCCAATGTAGCTAACTGATTTATTTCAGTATTTTCAGTGAATAATTCAGATAACAATATAAAATTAAAATGCATAAGTGTTACTAAAAAATTCTGTATGTGAAGTGGAAATTGTGTTTGAAAATATGATTGAAATAAATAAAAAAAAATTGAACCGTATGCTTGATTGGTTAGTTTGTTATTAAGGAGAGTTTTTACAAATACAGGCCCTAGATTCATATTAAGTAGTTACACTTACAAAAAAAAACGTTTACATACTTTGATTTCTAACAAAGCGAGTTATTAATGATTCGTACATTGTAACCATTAAGCGCGTACATTTTCCTTTTTTAGTTTTATCACAAAGGTTTTTAAGTGATTTGCATTTCTTTCCTTTGAAATAAAACGATAGTAACTCCATTCATTTAAGAAAAGTTTATTATGGTATTCCAATAAAACCATGATAGAAAAACCACGCAAAGGCTATACGATGCAATGTTTATATCCATTTCCGGCCTGTTGGCGTGGTTGGCAAATGCTTGCTCTTCACGCCGGAGTGGGTTCGATTCCCACCCAAGACAGATATTTGTGTGCATAAACATGTCTGTTTGTCCTGAGTCTGGGTGTAATTATCTATAATATAAGATTGTATTTCAAAAATAAAGTAGTATATTATGTAGTATATCAGATATCTGGTTTCCATAGTACAAGTTCTGCTTAGTTTAGGACCAGATGGCCCAGGATATTATTATTATTATTTACGATATATTAACATCGACTCATTTTATGATTATGAAGAAAAAAGGTGTTAGAAGTTAATAAAAACAAGATATTATCTCATTAGCGTAAGACGTATATGCATGTAGTTTCGCCGTATCTGTACAAGCGTCAAATCTGTCACTTCAGTTTAATTGCTGTCATTCGTGACAGCTCACCAAGGTTCGCGTGAGCACAGACGTCTGGCCATCACTTTGCTTTCGCTTGTCACTTGTTTGATAGTTCGTGGCGAATCTAGTGTTGTCAAGTTGTCACAGAATCTATGTCATCGCAAACTATTAATGACGTTTCTAATAAATCTATTGCTAATTAAGACGAGGTTTGTGTAGTTCTTTAATATTGTAGTAAAAAAATCAAAAATTAATATTCCCTAACAGATAATAAACCCTTCCATTTGATGCGACACATGGAACATTACCAACATGGTGCATTACAATACAAAGTATTGTTTTTATTCTTTCTACGAAACAGCATCATCTATATTTATAAGGCCAACTGGAATTAAGGCGAACGACCCAGTAACTAGTAAATTCGTAAATGAGCATGTAAAACTGGGCACCTACCTTTCTATAAACACTACAAGCAAACTTATTTGGACTTGTCGAGAATTTGGCTTTAGAAATAGACGTGACAATAGTAAACTGTGTCTCCACACTGCTAAAACAACATTAATGCGCAAAAGTGTCTACTGCATGACGCGAGTTATATATAATAAATTGCCTAAGTGTTGAAAGGACTTAAATGTAACAATGTTAAAAAAAAGACTACGGGGCCTGTTACTTTCTAAAGCGTATTATTGTATAAATGATTTTTTAAATGAGAAAGATTTGTAGTTTTAATTGAAATTGGTATTGAAATTATTGTATATTATATTAATTATTATATGATGATATTGTATTAATTATTTGATTTATTGACATTGAGATTTATAAAAGACATATAGAAATTATAATTAAATTTGTTTTATATACAGTTAATGCGCAATTGAAAGCAATTTATTTTATGTTAATTTTTGCATGCCAACATGCACCATGTACCCATACTTTTACCACATAAGCATAAGGTTCACTTTCAATTGGAGAAATTTGACAGATTGGTGTAGCTTAATGTGCTGGCGTCTGTACATATACAAAAATAGTCATGGGCATACTTGATCCATAGACAACTATCGTAAAGCAGTCGTCACGCAACGGTGAAATATAGACTTTTCTTGTTTACTCTTATGGCAATTTGAGCATTATCGTTCTCTGTCATCAAGACGCCATTATTTTCAACAACGAATTTGAAACTAAAGTTAGTTATCGAAATCTTATCCATGACACGAAAGAACGCAAAATAAATTCATTCAACAAAGACACACAGGCATGAAAATTAAAACGATTAAAATAAATTGAAACTTGAACATAAAATATAGTTATTAAACAACAGTGAGTTGCTACTTATAATTTGCAAGTGATATTAGAATTATTATTACACCACAAATAGGCAGTTAAGTCCCATACAGTTTCTTCAAATTGGTTGTCATACAGCGAAGTTGAAATTGGTTCTATATTTTTGAAAACAGTAATCATACTTACAGTGGAACTAGCATAATCATGCACTCTGCAAACGCATAACTACATCCCTCTCTACATCCCTCAAAAATAAATCACTTCCCTCCTTAATGACTATCATTTTAGCAGACCTAACTAGGAACCTTATAATAACCTCTCTCCTCATAAACAACATTAATTTGGCGAACCCTTCTAATTGTGAGAGTGCTCCCCAGTAACGTAACACCTGGAATGCGAAGCCGGATACGAAGCCTTAAATCCGACAAGCTTACGACCTCACCGCACCTGATACCCGGAGTTTATTCCCAGACTATTCGTTTCTACTGAACTAAAGAAATGATACTTTAAGAAAAAGAGATAGGGTTCCTTTTTGATGAATCGGTTTATTCATTATACGTATATAATTTAGTAATAAAAAGATTATCTAACTACCTTACTTAAGTATTTTAATAATGATTATGACACTATTATGTGTTTAGAAAATAAATAAGATTACCAGTGACGAGCAATAGCTATAAGTATGACAATGATTAAATTTACCGATATTATTTATATTATATATTAAAATGCTCAAAAGCGGTCCCATTGGCATAATAAAATCAACGTTCATACATTAGTATAAATACGAATTTATAATAAGTTATGAAGAATTCATAAATGGATTTAAAAAATCGCTTCGTCGCAAATTACCTTGGTCGAACATCATTAGGCCCCAATTAAACCATGCCATTAACTTAAACAATATAAAACAATTATTTAAACAAGGTGATACACTTATTGATACATATTGTGATGTGCGGTGACGATGACGAATGGCATCATCCTATCTCGGTATATGCTGGCGGTAACTGGTCGAACTGCTGCTGGGGTACTCATTTTTTTTTTTTTCATACAGTCGTCGCCTTTAGTCGACTTCGTGTGACTTGTTAATTTTGTAAATGTGCGCGGATGCACCCACCGTTTGTTCATCTTGCAAGAGGTTATTTTAATTGCTTGAGTGAAATGGAATGTTATTGTTAATTACCTCACAATTATTTTGATTAACTAGCTGTCATCAGTTCTGTGCGTGCATTAGCCCACATAACAGCCAATCACAATGTAAAATCATAAAACAATGTTAAAAATAAAAATATATAAAAAAATTGAAAACAAAAAGCAAAAGAAGACGAAAAAAGGAGTTTCTTTGTGGTTTTCTTCTTCGGGTCGTCCACCTATGTAGCTAGAGAAAGTCGCATGCTAGCTAGGGTAGGATCCTCAGTGGAGAGGATCGCGTTGTCCCCTTAACATGTGATCGTTAATCCCATGCAAGTGATCTGATCCTCATTTCGAATTCCATCTTTTTACTTCCGCGGCCTCCTGAGCTGTGGCCCGAACCTCATAAGGGTGCCCTCAGGTATTAGTCGCTTAAATTAAGCTACTGGTTGAGAGCCTTTTGCGCTAGCCAACTGCTCGTTGTTTTCAATTCTTTAATTTTAATATACAATTCCTAAATGTAACAACAATAGCTTAGTAACTTGCTATTTATTATTTATTTAAGGATATTAAAAATATATGTAACGAAACAGACCGCACGGACGGACTAATGTACTTTAATTACTGTGTTTATGTAATACATTGTGAGCTTGACAAGTACAAGTGTATGTAAATACCCAAATGCTAAATAAATTTCATTATTCTCATCAAATTGGGGGAGTACTAGTCAACCCGAGTGAATATGTATAGACGCCAGCACATCAAGTTACCCCAATCTGTCAAATATCTACAATGGAAAGTGAAACTTATGCTTATGTGATAAACTTGAAAATCTATTAAAGAAATTTGACAGATTGGGGTAGCTGGATGTGCTGGCGTCTGTACTAGAGAAAGGAACAGCTACGTCTCTGAGTATTTTGACCAACATACTGCTATCGCCTTTCGGTCTTCCAAGTGAGGAGAGTATGTCATAGATGCCGCAAATTTTAAGAGATTCCTTTATGTAGCAGAAGATGTATTACGGCTTATATGATGTTGTTGAATTATTTATTAATCTTAGTATGACAACAGAGTGTTACGTTGATTGTACAGACGCCAGCACATCAAGCTACCCCAATCTGACAAATTTCTCCAATTGAAAGTGAACCTTATGCTTAGCTGATAAAGTTGAAAATCTATGAATGAAATTACATAGTTATTCGTAAAATACCAACAACCTCGCAGGACTAGATAGCTAACACCTTAAGGAACAACTTTTATTCTAAGAGTTCGGATATAACTGAATACATGAAAAGATAATGATTTTACACGGACGAATGGCTACTAGAGAAATGGTTAAGTTCAAAGCCGCTATCGCTGCACCCTTTTCCCGCACCCTCGCAAGTGTTGTAATCTTTGTGATGCGCGTAGAGTAACATTAACATTCAAGTAGAAATTAAATTAATACTTATTTTTGTATGATAATAAAATCTAACAAATTATAAAAAGTTATAGAACAAAATTTGTTGTTTATAGTGTTATCTAGTCCTGCAAGGTTATAATAATAATAATATCTGGGGAAAATGTCACACAGATCATCCTAGCCCCAAACTAAGCAAAGCTTGTACTATGGGTACCAGGCGACGATATACATACTTATATAGATAGATAAATACTTATAAACATAGAAAACATCCATGACTCAGAAACAAATATTCGTGCTCATCACACAAATATTTGCACTTACCGGGATTCGAACCCAGGACCACCAGCTTCGTAGGCAGGAGCACTACCAACTAGGCTACGGTGACTAGGTACGGTGGCTAGGTAGGTTGTTGGTGTTTTACAAGTACATTAAAACATATAGTAGATCTTAGTAGCAAGTGAAGATCCGTTGGTTTTACTAACCATGTCTTTCTGTTTTGTCACGACACCACTCACATGACAGCAACAAGGCAACCACATGCGACACCGGGCAATAGCGGCCGGCGACCTCACGCTACTCGTGCCCATTCTACTTTTATTAAACATTTTCTTGAACATTCTTCACACATTAGGTTCGACTTTTGATTTCCAATAAAAGATGTATATAAATAAATAATTAAATTATATTATCACCGTAGCCTAGCTGGTAGTGCTCCTGCCTACGAAGCTGGTGGTCCTGGGTTCGAATCCCTGTAAGTATATTATTAAAAAATATTTGTGTGATAATGATGAGCACGAATATTTGTTTCTGAGTCATGGATGTTTTCTATCTATTTAAGTATTTATCTATCTATATAAGTATGTATATCGTCGCCTGGTACCCATAGTACAAGCTTTGCTTAGTTTGGGGCTAGTATGACCTGTGTCCCTAGATATTATATTATTATTATATTTTCACGTAATTTAGAATTTTGAGTTTATATTTCGAGTAGGTTTAGAGAGGTTTAATTTATCAAATAATATAAAATATTAATTTTCGGAGTTGAGAAATGCTCCATCTAATCATAATTGTAAGAGAAAGTTTTCTTTGTTATATTTTGACAACCACCAACCATATTATTGAATTAAATTTGAGGTAGTTAATCGTCAGGCTTAATAGAAATTGAATTATTAGGTCCTAGTATGTTTGGTATAAATATTCACTCGGGACGACTTTTACGCCCCCAACGGGATGAAATGGGGTGGCAATATTCTTCTTGTTCGCCAGCGACACAGCTTAACATGCTCAACAAATGCCGACCATCTCTGTGTCCCAGGGGTGTAAGCCATCTCGTTGCCTATTTACTTGATCTTTTGACGACAAACGAGCAAGTGGGTCACCTGATGGAACTCTCATGTACACTCGCAACACCAGAAGAGTCGCGGTTGCGTTTACCGGCCTTTAAAAGAGTCAGCAAACAAGTGTTGTTGACACTTCACCCCACCCCGATGAGCTCTGGCGACCTTACTCACACGCAGAAACACACTTTCCCAGTTGAGCTGCCCTTTGAACGACACTCTGGGTTTATACAAAGATAGGCTTTGTATAAAATCAAAAATAGTCTGCGAACATTAGGATGGATGGATTAATAACAGTTATCCGAAGTACATACTTAAAGAACATTTAACCATTTCAGTAGCTACCAATCTACGGTATGTCCCCGTGCCAAGGTGCTTAACCTCACCAACTTTGGTTTTGTTATAACAAATGGACAAAGGTGTTCTATTTACGGGGACAACAGCTGAGACCGCATACTAGCGAATTACGAACTTGCAAAATAGAAGCGGAAAATATAATGGTGAACAAAAACTGTTGGTGCGCTACTTAGTCACTTAGAGTAAGTTTCCATGAAAAAGTTGTATAATGCAGTGGTCATTTATCTCGAACGCCAGCCGCATATGCCGTAGTCTCCTCATATATTGAATTGTATATATATCGCATGATAACCGTATGAAAGTTTGGCTACCAAGCTTTGTAGATCGCTACAGATATTGGCTCCAATTCTGATAAACACACACGGAACTAATTTCTATATAAAATATAAATTTATATTAAAACGAAAGTATGGTACAGTAGTTAAAATAGTCACCTCAATACTAATGCAGCACCTTTATATTTCGGGTTCAACTTCCACACTGGACAATTATTTGTGTAATCGATAGGTAGTTGTTCTGAGTCTGGGCACTGTGACCATGAATTAATTTCGTAGTGCAGGCGTTGTTTTAAAATACGGAAGGATTGTTGTTAAGTATTTAGAAACTTAACAACAATCGTTCCGTGTTTTACCTATTAATGCAAACCGGCGATCACGTTTGAAGAATATAATAACAGTTAAAGAGGCAAAAGAGGTGTGCCAAGATCGTAACAAATGGAAATCCGTTGTATCTGCCTACCCCTTTGGGAAACAGGCGTGAGTCAGTGTATGTGATCCAAACCGGACAAGCATTTAGTTATGTTTTAAAACACTAAAATGTCAGGTCTTTTGACATAACATGATAAACTCGTATCAGTAAAAGCCATGTTTTTTTTTTGATGTTGTGTTAAAAACTATTTTTTTTACTAAAAAATAAACTAAAACAATTTGAACTATAAAACAATTTCAGCTTTACACTAAATAACATTATTCAAAGTTGGTGCCAGCCAATAGGGAAAGAAAGATCGTTATTATAATGACTAACTTGAAATGTTGTAATTTATTGTATAACTAAAATTATTTTATGATCTGTGTTTGGTTTAAAAATATGTATTTTTAGGAAAGTGTTTTATTAACTATTATTAGTGACTTTTAAATTTAAATTCTGGGTGCCAATAAAAAAAAATGTTTTTGATAGTCTCCTCAGTTATTAATTTCCTTATGAGTCATAATGCTATAGTTCATTCGCGTTAAGAATGCAGTGAGTCATCAGTGCAACTACAGGGCAAAGGTGTATTCATATATTATTACATTTCATTATAGTATCATATATCTTAACCAAGTTTATATGGGAGTTCCCAGCCAACATGCCCATCTGACTACAAATGTAAATGAATATTGATTCACAAACGCCGGAGAAATCTCTATACTTGCATACGGAGACTCACGCCTGTTTCCCACAGGGCAGAGACAACGAATATCCATTGGTCACTATCATTGCACACCTCTTTTGCTTCGTTTACTGTCATTATATTCTTTTTATTGAGACAGACAATCTTTATATTGAGAACCTTCCTTAGTTCTTACAAGTATTTTTCCTACAAGTTAGTTGAAAACAGTAAATGCAAGAATTGTTATAGTTAAAAGCTTAAACTTACTTTATTGATTCGCCTTTGTTAGGGTAAAGTGAATCTCGTGACAGCATAGAACCTCCATGCCTTCTACAAAAACAAGGAAATGACCATTAGACGGTTCAGTGTCTGCACGGCATTGCAATTTAGTCTGCGCAGTTAAAAGTCCGTACTGCTAAACGCTTTCCGGCTATTACTTATTTAATGCTTTAATTTTTTAAGCCCGCAAAGCTGCTCTTTATCACCGTCAAACCGATTGACCTTATATATTGGAACATGTTAAGGAATCCAGAATGTTTTCCATTTTGTAGCTACTTACATAGAGTTTCACGAAAGATGTGTTCAAGCTATTTCCTCTCTGATTCGGTTCTAGAGTTTTTGCTTCTGTTGCTATGCGCATTTTCAAGCGCATTGCGGTGTTTTATTTTGTGATGTTTGTTTTGCCAATAATAATATTCAAACTCACTTTTTTATTTCTTTACACGATTCATAGAGGCAAAAGGAGTGGATTAAATTAAAATAACAAAACTTTGATTTATTTAAGAGAACAAAAGAAACAAATAGAAAACATGAGTGATTTTACCCTCCACTATCAGTTCTCATAACCACACAGGCAAATGCATTTTTAGTCTACGTAAATTACTATTAGGCAATGAAAACCAATAATTAGGCTTAGACACGTAGATATTTTGATTTTAGTTTAGAAAAAGTGAATGTCACGTCAATAATCAGTAGTATTAAGAAGCTGTAATAGCCAGTTGCCATTACCAATCCATAAACCATCAACGAAATTAAGGGACAAGGTGCACGGGCAGTCTTTAGAAATGCTACCGCAAAAGTACTTAGAAGCTATATAGCGTTTTTGTAGTTCTTTGGTCTGGTACTTTTATAAGTCTCTTCTACGCGTAGTCATAAAAAAAAGTTGATAAGCCATGGCAGAGGTTTACTGGGTAGCTTGAACAACTCAGACTATAATAACCCCTGACCGCACAAATTGAATAAGACTTTAGATTATTTTAAATTTTATGTTAAACAATTCAGTAATATTTATATTTTTATTTAGTTTGATTTTCATATTGTTCTATATTTCTACAAAATAATATGCAAAACAGAGGCCTTAACCATACCCATATAATATTTGTCAAACTAAAACTTGTGTATGTATATTTTTATTGGGTCCAACTAACTCAAAAGCATGCAAAACAATGTGATCAACATTCCGCAAGGGTCCTACTTGTTTATGCAAACAAAGTTTCACCTCTTCCGTGTCTCAAATCCCTGGAGAAACTAACAAAAGGAACTTTGAAATTAAACATTACTTCGGTAAATTTGATTTACCTTTTACTATTTTATTTTTATCTGAAACTAGTTTAGTTTATTATATGATAAGTTTTGCTATGAAAAAGGCAAAAATATATTTCTAGGGATTTTTAAGGCATATGGTATAAAATTATACAGAGTGGGACTTTTCCCGTTCCCTGGCTTAGTGATCTTAAGATTAGTCTTTTATTTAAGATTAGTATTTTATCGATTTTTTTTGCAAAAACTTTATTCTCTTTTCATTTTTAGAAAACCATGTTTTGTGCTAAGGATTTATTATTAAAATAAAATTACTTCCACCCGATTACTTGTATCTACCCTTTTAACTAATGTGTTGCAAAAAATTTAGGTATAATGTAGAAATGTTAGAAACACAAAATACGGACAGGGTATTTAGTGACGTTTGAATTAAGGAGTTCTATTCTATTCTGCTGCTGAATGTGGGTAGCGCAAGACCGGCAATTGTGGAGATCTTTGGGGGAGGCTTTTGTCCAGTAGTGGACGTTGATCAGTATCATGTATGATATTGATATGAAAAATGTATACCAAAGATAAAATTATAAGAATGAATGCGGGTCTATATATTATACAGAAAATATGATGATCTCAATGACTAACATTGCACAAGTTAATTAGTTAGTTAAGATAGATGTGACCGTGTTCTGTGTCCGATCCCCGTTCATTAATCCGAAATATTTTGTTAGTTAAATTCGTTGGTCTAGACCATAGTATATAAACTCATTCAATTATTTCAAGAACATGAATCTTAGACAAATTATGTCACAACATTCATACCTTCTCATAAGGTTATTGCACAATCATACGTAAGTATTTCAATTAATGTTCAAGAAATCTGCATATAATCGAGTACTCAATAAAAGCTCTATAAATTAAAATGATAATTATAATAGGAAGGAATTTTAAGGCAATATTACATAAACTTGTTTACGGGGGCAAATTATTCTTCGATAAACTATTAGGGCTCGGTCAACCAGGTGAAAACAATAAATTTATTATTCTTTATTCCCTCCCCAAAATTGCAATTATAATATTTTATCCACATAAATAAAATATCCATCAATAACATCGATTTTCCGCTTATCTATACCGTAAAGTGCTTTGATATAAGTCACAATATATCCACAATCCAATTTCGATTGTCTTCGAGATCTGTGGAACGCCAGATATTTCCCTACTCGATAAATTCCCAAGTGAGAGAGTACCGGACTGTCTAGTCGGCTTATCGGGCGAGCTACTTGACACTTGAAATTATTACACAGCATAAATACTTACTATCACTGTTTTGTTAATGCAGTTTTGTTGTTTCCTCTTAGTTTGTGTTCAAGTGATTTTATAATGTTCTCCTGAATGAATTTTGGCCATCGGTGCGGGACATATTATAGTGCATACCGTTGTGTAAATATTATATGTAAATAATATTACAATATTTCTTTCTTTCTTTAACAAGACAACGCCCGCATTAGGGAAATTAATCCCTGTGTCGCAGGGTATAATTACAACCAGACTCAGAACAACTATTTATGGCTCATATAGATAGTTGTCCGGCGTGGGACTCGAACCTGCGACATGAAGCGGCGAGGTGTCTGTCTTAGCCGCTGCGCCACACGTGCAATCAATATTCAATATTCTTATTCACTTAAATTGCTGTGTGATAACGGTGACGAATATCAGAATATCACACCCCATCTCATCATGTGGAGGCCGTAGAAGTCGACCCGAAGCAATATCCACCAGAGGACGGGCAGCAGCTTCTACTATGACAGTCTTACTGCGATCGCCAACCCCTATGCCTAGCGTGGCGATTATGTATATACCTAGGCTTTTATCCAGTAGTGAACTTCTTACAGCTGTTATGATGATATACTTAAATAAAGTAAAGGTTTCAGGAAAGGTTACGTTGCATATATCCATTATAAACAATATTAAAATGCTAATTTAGTTTACCTTACCAAAGAATGGGCAGCAGCGCCTCTCTGAGTATTATGACAATCATACTGTGATCACCAATTCGTTTGTCTCGCGAAGTGACTATGGCATATCCCTCCCAAATCCTTGACGGAGGCCTTTTTCCAGCAGCGGACATCTTTTGGCTTACACGTTGATGATGAATCCAGACACATTTAAGGTTATTATGGTGGAATGCATTAACATTATAGGAGCGGCATTTAGAAAAGACCTAACACCAAATTTAAAAAATGACGATAGTCACAAAACTCTTACTAAATTACAAATCATGCCTCACGAGCATATCAAACTTCAAATACTTAATGAGTTTAGTTTAATTACGATAACTATTTAATCAACGAAAACATTCGTCAATTATTCCTAAAATTCGGATGCTTAAAAACAAAGGAGTTGTTATCCAATAAAAAAAACATGTCCCACCAAAAACGGTTCGTTAAAATAAACCTAATCCTATTGCGGAAATTGTGATAACGTTCTGGCGTGTTGGGTGGAGTCGGGTAAGGTCGTGTGGTGTCGGGGAGAGTCGTAAGGGTTGGGTAAATCCGTGCGGCGCGGCTTTGGTTGGTGTCCTGTGATCTCACGCGGTCGGTCCACTCTCGTAAAATAACAAACTGGACTTAAAGTAACAATTAATCGTCTGTACTGCGGAGCTTTGTTGCTAAGTTGTGAATATGCGGGGTTTAACTTTTACTTTTTGAATAATGTTGAGTGTAAAAATTTACTTGTCGTATATAGAGATGCTGCTGTGTGGTGACGGCGACAAATATCAGAATCAGAATATCATCACCCCATCTCATCCCGTGGGGGGCGTAGAAGTCGACCCGAGGGAATATCTACCAGAGGACGGGAAGCAGCTTCCTTCTGAGTACTACGACCATCATACTGCGATCGCCAACCCGCCTGCCAAGCGTGGCGATTATGGCATATCCCCTCAAGATGATTCTTGAGGGAGGCTTGTCCAGCAGTGGACTTATTTAAGCTGTAATGATGATGATGATGATATAGAGATTAAAACTGTATTGCAAATGAATACCGTTAAATACATTATACTATGTTAAGTAATTATAATGTAGTGTGTGTTATGTAGGTATTATTTTGCTTTCTTGCAAATTACCAACATGTGCACCTTAGTACCGCTATTATTGTGACGTTAGCGTTGATTGTTGTATACAAAAAAGTCCGCTTAAAATGAATTGCTTCTAGGAAAATATCGCCATTTTGATCTAGTTATTTAGTAATTAAGTTGTAGAAAATTATCAAAACGAGAAGGTTTATCTGTAACTATCGTTTTATGATTCGATGTTTCTGAAAATATAAAGTTTTAAACAACACGTACATAACATTATACACATATTTTATATTGAACTTCAGCCCTTGGATTCGCCAGAGTAAACTATTCACACGTATAATAGTTATTGGTATATTATATGAATTCATATCTGCGAGTGAAGCCGCTGCCGTCAAAACCAGTTTAGCCCTTTCCGAAATATTTTTATTATAAGTATCGTACTTTAATACAAAAGTAAAATAACTTATATATTAGTTTTACTCGTAAATCTATTTAGTTTTGGATCCCATCTTCACCACACATTATTTTAGAATTATTATTTTGTTTTTTTTTTATTTCCTCATTTACCTTATATTGTTCTTGTTTCTTGACGTAGCATGGATAAGTAGAAATTTGTTTTTCTGGTATTTATGACCCACGGGCTGGCAGAAAATTGTTAATAATTTTGATATCAAAATATGGTCCCGTCTCATCCCAGGTGGAAAGATTCGAGTCGACTTCCCTGTGTTCGCTCAGCAGGACATGTAGTATAAAGTATATATAATTATAATACTTTTGACTCTAGTATTACCTGACGTTCGAATTGTATTGTTAGGTTTATAAATCAGGGCGTTTTTAACTTTCCACCGGAATACAAACCGACTACCATTTATCCTACTACAAAAAGATGTTGGAGTTTAGACCGTATCTGAGCGCATTAATTAATAAATCGTATGGTATCAGTTTTCCGCCTCCCCATTACATGGTTGAGTCGCATTAATTTCGTCATTTTATTCATATGATTATGTTGTAAATTAATGCTGTGAATAAAACCCAGCAAATAAATTATTACATGACGGGCATTATTAATAATCGAAAATAGCTGTGTGCGGCGTACCGCGATAACTGGCTATCGTACAGACAGTTCCATTATATTTGCCGCGCACCAATTTATCTCACAGCGCTTTTTGTTGGTGATGCTACACACTATGAATGGCAAAATCAATTTCATGCCCGCAATCGAAGCCGAAAACAAATATTCATAGTAAAAACAGAATTGCAGGATTCATATTTTGTTTCTAATTGTTTCAGATTCTATGAAAGGAATTAAATATGGGGTCGAAGAGATTAGACTTTATGTTGAAGTTGGAGAATTTAGCGGAGAAACCTATTGTGTAGATATATTAAATAATTAATTGATAACTGAATAGCTTAAGCTATGTACCGTGAAGTAATTTATACGGCAATGGCCGTGCTGACATTACAAATAATTGGAGCAGCACGACTGATCTGTCCGAGTGACCCTAACTGCGTTTGCGGTGGCACGCTCGCCGTGGAACTCAATTGCAACATCGATGGTGAGTGCATTTAAAATTTGGTGCTTTTGAATAATATATAAACTTATTTAGAGAGTGACGAGACGTGTAAGATTACGAAAAAAAAGTACCAGTAATCTTTTGTTTTGATTTGCAAGGCAAAGTTAAAATAACTTTTTTGTATTTGTCTAAACCTTGTTATTTGTATTTCAGGTCGGACGGTAAAAATTAATTTACTTCCAAGCATCTACATAAATATCAAATGTGAGAATAGTACTCTTGACTACAGTAAACTACCAAAATGTGCCAACACAATGAGTTCATTCAAGTCCGTCAGTTTCAAGGATTGTCCATTACCATCATCATCATTTAAAGATGTATTAACAAATTTAGGAGTGTCTAAAACCATGGCGTTAATATTCCAGAATGCTAAAAATCTATCAGGATATTTTGACCGCAAACACTTTGCAGGATTGCAAGACTTAACGAAGCTACTACTATCAATAAATGGAATAACACATTTACCAGACAACTTGTTCATGGATATTAATAATTTGACATGGTTAAATATCAGATCAAATACCATTAATCTTTCCGAAGAACTGTTCAAGCCGCTGGAAAGGCTGGAAACTTTAGAAATTAGTCACAATCATATGACCAATATATCTTCGAATTTATTTTCACATTTATCTTTCTTGAGGAAACTTTCACTGTGGCAAAGTAATGTTACCTGGTTTTCGAAAGATCTTTTCACAGGCGTTGACGTTCTTGAAGAATTAGACTTGAGCTCTAATGGTCTTAATGAACTTCCAGCATCAATATTCAAGCCATTAAAGAAATTAAAGAAGTTGACATTATTCTCTAATAAATTTTCAACCCTGCCTCAAAATCTTTTTAAAAATAATGAGGAACTTGAGACCGTGGTGATATTAAACAATGACGTTAAACTAAAAGAACTGCCCAAGCACCTTTTTGGAAGTTTGCCAAACCTCAAACAAATATATATACAGAGAAGTGGTATAGAAACCTTACCATACGACGTTTTTGCCAATTCTCCGCTAATTACGAACATATCATTAGCGTATAATGACATTGCCAGTCTACCAGAGTCTATATTTAATGATCAAATAAATTTACTGGAGCTGGACTTAAGTTACAATAAATTAACTGAGCTAAAGCCTAAACTTTTCTCATCGTTAGTAAGGCTGGAAACGTTGAAATTATGCCATAACTCGTTGATGGAAATATCTGGGTGAGTAACAGTTTATTCGTCGGCTCAATCTCCTTTCATTCGATTAAGGGTCTAATATAATATTATTTTTATTACAGGCAAACCTTTTCGTCATTACTTAGCCTAATACACTTAGGCATGGAATACAATAATTTGAAAACGATTTCGTCGTATTTATTTAGTAACAATAAACAGCGAATGTCAATATCTTTAGCCCATAACAAACTTAATTTTGAGGACAAAGAGTTGACAAACAATTCCTGGCTTGTGAAAAGGACGTCGCCTTTTGCTCATACTTACAATTTAAAGCTATTGAATTTGAGTCACAATGAATTTAAAGTGGCTTTCGAGGACTGGTGGTTGAATGGCCATGAAAATTTGGATATCAGTCATAATAGCATACAAAATCTCTGGGTACGTATTGTTTGAATATAGGAACTTGAGTGTATGTAATCATTTGTAAGAATCTTTACTTGAACATTTTTTATATTACAGACTGATGAAAAGTCGCTCAAGAATGTTCAAAACGGATTAAAAACGTCCATGAAACATGTATGGATTTCTGATAATCCTATCATATGTGAATGCCGAAACTATATATTTCTCGATTACATAGAAAAGAACACAAAAACTAAGGTATGAACTAAGAAGAACAACTAAAAATATATTATTTTATATTATGTAAGTCAAAAATATTAATACCTATTTACAAATTTTAGGTGGTCGACTTGGGACAAGTTCAATGTCCACTCTGGTCAAAAGAAGCTTGCTACATGAGATTCACAATATTCATATCAATGATCACAACTGTAGTATCTCTATACGTCATCATAATTATAGTGTTCATAATCTACAGAAAGCAAATCAATTTGATGTTAAAAAGAAGGTTCAGTTCATTTGCACATCCTATGGGAAAACAAGTTTGGCAAAACGTAGTAGTCAAGTATTGTGATAAAGACGAAGAATTTGTTTTAAAAGAAGTATTGCCAGTACTAAAAACCGTTAAAAGTTTAAAAATTCACACTAATCTGATTAAGAATTCTACCAACAAGGAAAATTTTATAAGAAACTTTACAAGCTGCGTCAAAGATGTTAACAAGTGCACCACACTTGTCTTGTTTTCTTCTAACTACTTAACGTCTACTTATAGTCACGTGGATATAAAGAAAATTCATAGCGAAATGTTGAAGGCGGAAAACACGATTTATGTATTCGTCGACATCGGACCGGAGAATTCAATATACGCGTTTTTAGAAGAACAGCGCGATATAGGGACAACCGTGTTGTGGAATGAAGCAAATTTTTGGGAAAAATTCTTCGGAATATTACCCGAAGTCCAGGATAAAGGAAAATACAGCGGGTTTAACGAGATACGGAAATCAAATAAAATTTTCTACGCCAAAACAAAGGTCCCGTCGAATATATCTTTCTCAAAACTTCCGGAATGGCCCAACTTGTATGATATGAAGACACTGACACACAGTCAAGTTTAGTTTCACTCTCTATACTTAATTTAGCGAGGTAAAGACTGAATTCTCCGCTACGATGACATCTAATCACACTCTTGGTTTCTGTATTGTCATTTCCGTTCATACTTGTGTTATGTTAAGTAGTACTTATTACGGATACTGCTTGTATAAAATTTTTATAAGACTATTTTATCATGTAAAAATTAGGATAATGACCTATAGTTTGTAATTTGGAAACTGTGAATAGACGCCAGACTCGTCTTTCTGCGGTTTAACCTTTGATGAGCAAATACTTCAAAGAAGCATACCTCATCAAAACTCAGATAAATGTAATCGATATGTAAGCGTTTTTTATTTATTTAAATGTAAATAAATTTAATGAAACATTAATATAAACGAAAACATTAAAGTTTCATGGAAACTCCATGTTGTTAAGAGTTGTAAACTGCAGCTTATAATAAAATACTTTAACAAAAGACTGAGTTGTTTTATTTCCTTAATCCAAGCTAAATAAACAACTTAATACTTCACTTTATACTTTATATTTTTAAATGATAAAGGTATAACATACGTATATTGTACTTTTAGAGCGCTTGTAAATTATCAAAATATTATTTGAAGTATCTAAACTAAATTTTATAATAATATCCTGGGACATCCTGGGACATTATTTACGGCTATCTGATCTCAAACTAAGCATAGCTTGTGCTATGGAAACCAGATAACTGATATACATATACTACTTTCCTTTTTTAAATACATACTTACATAGATAATTACACCCAGATTCAGGACATACAAACATTTTCATGCACACAAAATTTGTCCTGAGAAGGAATCTCCGTGTCCGAATCCGGCGTGAAAAGCAAGCATATGCCAACGACGCCGAAAGAAAGAAGCTACGTTGTTGTGGAGTGTCATAGGCTGATTTATGTCATATGATGATTCATCATCATAGTTTTTATTTATCTCGAAGTATTACGCGGGACAAACGGGCAGGGAGAAAAATATTTTATTCTAAAAGCACAGAACTCGACCACCAGTGTTATCTCAGATACAGATTATATCTGTCAGTAATCTCAGCTGCTGGTATTATTCCTACATGTCTCCAGCGGAGCCTACCGGTCTCCAAACATACTCGTCACATACTCCAAAAAGCTGTTATTTTCAATACTTGCCAACCTACTCGGAAACTGCTAACTTACTAACCTTATTATCCGTCTCCTCCGAATCTTATTACATAACTTCTTATTGCGCTTGAATGGGGCCTATGTAATAAGGCACCCCGCTTGGAAGCGAGAAAATTAAAATATTAGTGATAATATACGCTTTTAACCGAATTCAAAAATGAGGCAGTTATCAATTCTGCTATATGTATTTTGGTATGTACATATGTTACATAATTATTCCGTTGTTTGTCAACCAAATTAGATCTTTCCTTCTGTTATTCAATAGAAAATGCTTTCGAAATGGTCTCATATAAATTTGTTAAAATCGGTTGTAATAAATATATATATATATATATATATATATATATATATACTATATATTTATACTTAACTTACACCAAACTTTAGATTGTGTCAGTCCATTACGGGGGGATGCAAAGCAGTGAAAGATTCAATATGAAATACGTACTGAATAATTATAATTATATATATAAAAAAACATCTCGTTGCTTAACCTACCCTAATGGAGACAGACCCTATGTATAGATCTGTACCAATTACTTAATGTACATGCCTCACACTCGAAACCAACACAGTTTTAGGCAGTTTCACGTGACGAAACTACCTACTACTTACAACGCATCAAGTGGTAAGTATATGGTGTAACATAACACCTTATTACCTTTAACTGAGAAACCTTAGTAGTTATTAGGTTAATTGGGGGGTGTTATCTTACTTGTACTTATTCTTTATTGATCGGTCTAGTTTACCATGGGGCTTACCAGGATAATTGTTATGTACTTTTTTGGTAGTATAGATGTGAGAGCCAGTGCGTCAATGAGGAGTAGATTAGAGAAGAGCTCATTAAAAAGAATTATCCAATAAAGTGTTCTTGTCGAATATGAGATATTTAGAGAGTGAAAGAGACAGAAACAGAGAGAGAAAGAATGATGGAGCATTCAAGTGCTTTGTAGCTGCGTCAGTCAAATATACATCGCCCTCTTCTTTACGCATCGCCCTTGGAACTTCGTTGATCTTAACCGTGAGATCACCATACCATGTGTAAGTCTAGGGTAAGTCAAAGCTATTGGGATCTCTTGTAGCACTGTCTATAATCCTATATATAAAACTTGCCAGCTAGGAATACGATCACAAATGTGCTGCGGTCTACCATCCGCTTCGTGGCCATTTGCATTGGTATTGATAAAATGCCCGCCCCAATTCATATTCCTTGATGATCTTAAACATGAGATCCCCGTATCACCATAGGTAAGCTTAGGGTAAGTCAAAGCTTTTGGGAACTCTTGTAGCACTGTCCATAAACCTATATATAAAACTAACCAGCCAAGAATACGATCACAAACGTTCCGCGGTCTACCATCCGCTTCGTGGCCATTTGCATTCGTTTTGATAAAATGCCCTTCCAGTCTTAACGTGGAGTGACTGTTGCACAGAACGAAACTCTGAAAATTGCAGTTCAAATTAGCGAGTTGATGCATAAGTCTAGTTTGATACTCCGCCAATAACCATCCGCGGGTAAGCGGCAAATCAATACTGACAATTTGTTTCTGTCAGATGACGGACCTGCGAATGTGTTAGGGAAGCAAATGAAAAAGCATAATAATACCTTTATTTTCGTCTATCTGTCTGTTTGTTTCGGCTTATCTCCGATTTTATTGAATTGATTTCGACGGGACTTCCTCTGGCCTATATGGAGTAACATAGATGGTAACCTTGGCTCATGATATACAGGCCATTTTACCGTCGCCATGGCGTTAAAATTTTCATGGCGCCATGAAAATTTTCATGGAGTTTTAATTCATATAGACTTTATAAATCGTAAATAGTCAGAACTGAATAAACTACTACATATATAACTAAATACAAACTAAATAAATAAAAAAAGTAAATTTTAAATGCTATAGTTAAATAGGTATTTCTTGAAGTTGTTGTCAAATTGGTTATTTAATGGATTTTTTAAATATTTACTGTCAATACATATAGTTTTAGATATGTCTATTATACAATATACTGTCTATAATTTAGGAAAAAATTGAATATTATTATTATGACGGACATTGTGTGTATAGCGACGGTCGCGCCTTAATGCTACCACGGGATTCAATGCACTCCAACTTATAAGACCCAGCGAAACAAAATCAGCGGGTTCATCCACTACCGGTTTCAACAAGGGCTAGTTGAGACGGACTGACAAAACATACTCAAATGGGCATGTATATTTATTACTAACTAGCTGTTATCCGCGACTTCGTCCGCGACAATTTTGAATGATGACCAATGTATCCCACGAAATTTCTAACATACGTGAAAGACTCACTTTGAAAAACTGTGTAATGAATGTGAATAACTAAGGATAGGCCATTTCATTAAAAAAAAATACGGCGTTTCTGTCAGAAACGGTATACAGAAATGAAACGGCCTTTTAAAGCATATTTTCATTAAAAATGTTTCACTGACTCACATACTAAGTTTAGGATAACTTTTGATTGGCCTACACTTTTGAAATTTGGCACCAAGAGATAAAGAAAAATAGAGAAAATGATCGTAACACGATGTTTTGACGTCGTTTTAGCCTTAAAATGCGGTTTGAGGTGATAAATTTTCCATAAAACCACTTTGTATAATATAAATTATATAACCATTATGTTAAACTAGCTTCCACATTGCACACTGTTGTTCGGTTATGTGAGTTAACGGAGCTTCTTAAGGTGCTTCATACAATTTGTGTTATACAGACGCCAGTACATCAAGCTACCCCAATCTGTCAAATTTCTCCAATTGAAAGTGAACCTTATGCTTAAGTGATAAAGTTGTAAATCTATAAAAGAAATTTGACACATTGGGGTAGCTGGATGTGCTGGCGTCTGTACATAGTTTCCAACGCATATCATTGTTTTGATATACTACGGGAATCTTCGACAGTTTGCAATCGAATTTCCGTGGTAGTTAGCGCTAATTTGAACCTTAACCTTTAAAAAAAATATTTTATGTTCTATAAGTATACGAAAGCTGGTGTGGTAATGAAATAATCAAATATAATTTGCTGCCGATCAATAATCACCGAATGTGTGTATCAATACCGAAATGGGGTAAATTGGTTCTGACAGTTCCCAGTCCTGCGATCAACGTTAAACCATGACAACAGGGGAACAAGGGTGAAACCATAACGGTACGGACGTTTAATATCCCCAATAAATTGTTCGCTGGAATAACATACCACGAATGAGATTACTTCCGCATGAAGTAACGTTCGTAGAATAATTCGCTCTATTTTAGATCAGATGGTAATTATGTTTGTATATTGGTAGTTATTTGTATGGAAACTTTCGATGTCCAGATACAGAATAGTAATGGATATTTGTATACGGTGTTTTACACCTGTTTGTTATATATCAGAAGACGACAAACGAGCTAGTGGGTCACCTGATGGTAAGTGATCACCGCCGCCCATGGACACTCGCAACACCAGAGGGATCGCGAGTGCGTTGCCGGCCTTGAAGAGTCAGCAAACAAGTGTTGCTGACCCTTCCCCCTACCCCGATCCGATGATCTGGATCATCGGACTGAAAAAATGGAGGAGTAATAACTACTAATACATAGATTATAATTGCTGGATGCGGCAACACAAAACCGGCCATTGTGGAGATTCTTGGGGAGGCCTTATTGATATTCTTTATTTTAAGTTTTTGTATTTTTATTTGAGATTTTTACAATCCTATTTTCAGTAACGTAAAATTAGGCTTAACGGATAGGAAGGATAACGGTTTTAATGGCAAACATATATTGATTATTATTATTGTTATTATTGCTTTGTATTGTTTTTCACATTGGCAAGTTACATCTAGTTATTTTGGTGATTGTTTATTTAGTACCAGAATTCATTCAAACTTAGTTACTAAACATACTTATTGATGTAATATATTAAGTACAGATGCCAGCACGTCCAGCTGCCCCAATCTGTCAAATTTCTTTTATTGATTTTCAACTTTATCACATAAGCAATTGGGGAAATTTGACAGATTGGGGTATCATGATGTGCTGGCGTCTGTATTATAATTATAAACACGAGTTAAAATGTTACGTCCTTGTCATCAAAATATAATTTTATATTCGATTAAATGAGGCAAAAAATCAAGTAAACCCGTATTGTAAAAGGAATGAAGTTTTATGGTGGTATTTTGTTTAAGCATATATAAAATAACTATAAAATGTATCAGGATTCCAAAAGCTATCAGGCAAATGATATGTTGAACGTAAGAACCCTTGAATTTTTTATCGAAATTAAATCTTTCATGTCGAGGTCAAGTTTATATGATGAAGTATATTTTTATACCAGACGTAAATCCTTCACATTTACTACCACTTAAAGTTTTGCTGAATAGTAGGAACGGAACGTGACCAGCGTTTACTTAGACCACAAACGATGTACTTGTACTCGTGTGGTTTCGTGTTAGAAACAAGAATATTGCGGCATTTTGTCGTTCAATTAAAGATCAAACGTGACTTATTTTTATAGTATAAACTTTTATATGAAACAGATAAAAATTAAGAAAAGGTATAATTCTTAGTGTATTTGTTTAGCCCCCAAATTATATTTACCATTCGAAACGAGTACAACGAAGACTTAATTGAAAACAGTTTTTTTAAATAAATAAATAAAAAAGGTTTTTATTCACGTAGACTTTAAAAAAGCGCTTGTAAATAGTCAGAACATGTTTGTAGTAATATAGTTGTATACATTAGATAATATTTCTAGTAACATAGATATTTAGGTACATATTGTATGAAAACATTTATAAAATTTATTTTATTACAGCAATGATATTTAGCTAGCTCGTATCAAGTTATTGTCAAGAGATTATGTTTAATTATCTAGTTTAAGTCTAAAATTTTTACTACATATTGTCAATGGTTCTGTCTATATTAAAGGTATTATTATTATGACGGACCTTGTGTTAATAACGACGGTCGCGCTTTAATGCTACCACCGGATCCAATGCGCCCCAACTGAGAAGACCCAGCGAAACAAACTCAGTGGGTTCATCTACTACCGGTTTCAACACGACCCAGTTGAGACGGTCCGGCGAAACATACTCAAGCGGGCATGAACACAGGATTTGGTCCAATTAGAGTAATTATTTAGTAGGCAAACACAATATATGCTCGATCGGTTGTCTGAATGCTTATTATTTTAGATTATATTTAGGTATACAAAAGAAAAACTTCGAAACAATAACATTATTCATTTTGAGACAGAGTCAATAATTTTAAATTAAGTATATGATAGCAATCATTTACAGATAGTTCACGTAACACATTTATATAAAACAATTGAACAAAGGATATCTATTTCATATTTTTCATTAAAAAGTTCTATGTCTAGAATTTTGCTAGAGAAGCGGTTTATATTTTGATTTGATAGAATTAGAAAGTTATCACACTTCTCTATTGTCATGCTTACTGGTTTAAACTACTAACTAAATTGATTTTAATAACGTTACTATAAGATGGTATAAAAAGTGACTTCGTCATACTACTTATGACTGAGTTAATATGTTCCGCTACTAAAGTTGCAAGTATGTTCAAAAATTTTCTTGAGACAGTAACTGTACTCATGGTTACCCTACAAGAATCTATAAAACTATTTGTGTCCAAAAATATAAATTTATTACTATAATGGCTAACCAAAAACTGTAGGTGCATATTTAGCTTGTGGATATAATTATTTGTACTATCAGGCACATTGGACACATAGGGGAAGGCACACAATATTATCTTATTACAGTCTAATTCTAACATCTTAGTGAAACTATCTGTAATGTCTTTTTTCTTTAAGTTCTTACAATTTCCTACCATTAGAGTTATACATGATTTGGCACTGTGTTTATTCTGAATTAATTTATCTATTATATCTTTATAATGTAATCCTGGCATACAATAGTTGACAAAGGAACAACTCAGCTTATTACAAAGCAAGGTAACAAGGCCCTTACCCATTTCATCGGAATACAGTATGGAGCTATGTTTAGTATTGTCATTTTGTGGAGATACTGGTGACTCTGATCCCAGCTGTGTGTATGACTCCACTACTGCACTACTGGTGTTAACCGGTTCCAATGTCCTATTGCTTTCAGGATTACACTTTCCAGCCAGCAATTGCAATTGCATTTCATTTTTGTATGTCTGGAAACTGTGATATGAGATTGCTAGGGACTTCTCAAGAGTTTTTATCTCAGAAAGCAAATACTGAGTATCTTTTTCATAAATTAGTTTGCTATCCTCTAATTTAAGTTCATAATTTTCTAATTTGTTTAATAATGCCCTACGTTCTTTACTTAGTTCAAGTATGTATTGTTTTAGCTTGTCACTACTTACGGAATTAACACTTGGCTGGCAGTCTACACAGTCACCGTTGTATTAATAGGGAGATCCACCGGACTACAACTGGCCAACTCATCGTACAAGCTCTGATTAATGGAAGCTACTGGACAAGTTGTGTTTTTTACATAATTTGACAACTTCTCATTACAATTAATTAATTCTAATTCAAGATCTCTAATTTTGAACAGTGCTTCTTCATATAACACTCTACACTTATCAAAAGACTCTGTCTCCGCATGCAGTCTGTCTCGCTCTTCAATAGTAGACTCTAGTTGGTGGTTGAGTTTCACAAGTTCTCTTTTCAGTGATGTGTTACTATCAATGACCCTTATTATCTCTACCTCATTCTCCTCACGCTCCTGTTCAAGTTTATGACACTGATCTTGGTATGTCTGTAAGTCCTTGAGAGCTGATTTCAACTTATGTTCAGCTATTTGAGTTGCAGCCATGCTTCGGGTCTGCATGATGTGAGGTGAATGAGGATGGGCTGAAAACAAAGAGAGGGTGAACAGAAAACTAGACAGAAATAGGAGGTTAAGATGTATTTGAAGTCAAAGGAGTGAGATATGAAAAATAAACTACAGAGATCTATAGGTAGAAATAATATAAGTAAGTATATACAAGACAGATGGGCAATTAACTTTATAATAGATTTATGATAAAGCAACACTTAAACATTTAGTTACAAACTGTAGTGGGGCACCTTTAACTTTATCTATATGACACCTAATCAGAGTTCATTACCTACTAGGGTCTAGTCAAGTTAACTTAGTATGTCTAGATAGGAATAAATTTATCGAATGCCAATCTTATATCAGTATAGTTATGGAGTAATTGAAGTGTGTGATGTCTGTAGCCAGCTAATTAAATCGTCGAATTTGCTTCCACAATGTACGTCAAGCAAATGGAGACAGAATATGGCAGTGTGAAATTGGACGTGACTCACACCAATGAGTCGAATAAATGGTTGGTTAGGTTAGTAAATTTTTAGTAGTTTAATACTTCTAATCATGGTTTTGTTAATTAATTATGATTTCATTTATTATTTTTAGCGTTTTAAACATGCAATTGAAGTAAGTTTCAGAATTCATATTTTTAAAATAATTTGTATAAAATATGAATAATTTAAAGCGCCATCTAATGGAATTGTCCGATGTAAGTATTGGCGTTTCAACCGTTATTAGCTGTGTAGGTTTTCTGTAAATTACACTGTACGTAAATATCAAACAGTATAAATTCGAGTTTGAGAACCACGGTGCGGTGGCGGAGGATAAACGCACATGAGGCCGGATAGCCCGTAGATCGTGGGTTCGTTTCCCACCCGCACTCAAATTTAAGGCATCAATAAAAAAAAGATTTCTCAAACAAGTTCATAGAAAATACTTATTTTGAGTAGATCTTTCAAGTGGATAACTTTCTATTGTTGAAAGTAGTTTAATTTTCATGTGAATTTCAATTTAAATCCCCGAAAGTGATAAAACTCAATCTAATATAATATTTAAAGCCTAAGAAGTCTATAAAGTTGAAGTTAGCAAATATGAAATATTGTCTAAATCTGAATAAAAAAGTGGTATATTTACAACACATTACGAAATTATTAAAATTTGGTCATATCTTTGAAAGCTGTAAAATGTAACGAAATTTTAAAAACCCGATCTTTGTGTTGTATTTCTATGATTTGAAAACTACTATTAACAACAGATTGGGAACTGATAAACACGACTGTTATCACCCACTGTTAATATAATTGTTTATGTACAGACGCCAGCACATCAAGCTACTCGAATCTGTCAAA
Source organism: Pseudoips prasinana (assembly GCA_951640165.1). Taxonomy (NCBI): domain Eukaryota; kingdom Metazoa; phylum Arthropoda; class Insecta; order Lepidoptera; family Nolidae; genus Pseudoips; species Pseudoips prasinana. The sequence continues at coordinate 22,022,781 of OX621245.1, forward strand.
TTTCACCAATTGAAAGTGAACCTTATGCTTAAGTGATATAGTTGAAAACCTGTAAAAGAAATTTGACAGATTGGAGTAGCTGGATGTGCTTGCGTCTGTACATTAAACTATTAGCAAATGACTTGTTTAAGAAAACACAATGACCTACAAATACGATAAAATGAGAAGCATGGACGCCCAACATTTTAAGGTAAAGACTGTAAGTTCAAAATCGCAATTGGTGATACATCACAAACACTACCTTGCTTTTAATAACAATCGATTTGTAGATTCTTAAAATAAATGGGAATTGTCGTCTTTAAAAATTTTTCACATGTCTAGTAATCGTACGGCGCTCGGCGCTCATAGCTACATACTTTCACCGGTCCGTAAGAGATTGGCAAGGTTAAGCAACTAGGCTTGCGGTCAGTCCATAGATGGGTGACTGCCAAAGTGGTTTAATTTCTGAGCGTCTCCGTGCTTTGGAGGGCACGTTAAGCTGTCGGTCCGGTTGTAGTCATTAGACAACAGTCGTTAAGCCATGTCAGAGGTCTTCTAAGCTGCATGATCTATTATGTCACTAGGGTAACCACTGCCCATACGATAAGTAAGTAAGTAATTACGGATTTATATTGCAATTACCGATTGCACGATATTAATTACATCCAGGGGCTCTACCGGCTAAGTCACCGAACATCGATTTCTTAAATGGCGTTTTTTATATAAATAAAGGTTAAAAATGACTTCATCAATCGTTAAATCGGCTTCTATGACCACATGTGACGTCATAAATGGCCTAGAATCGATTGTCAACGTTGAAGCCGATTCAACGATTGATTAAGTAATTTTTAAACTTAATTTATTTGAACGCCATTCACTAAATCGATGTTCGGTGACTTAACCGGTAGAACCCCAGATCAGGACAAACAGACACGTTTATGCACACAAATATCTGTCCTGGCTGAGAATCGAACCCACGTCCTCCGATGTGAAAGACAAGCATTTACCACCCTTCATATTGGCCACAACATCTTGGTAGATGATTGTTGCATCGTTGCTGTCGCTATATTTGGTTAATCTTCTTCTTCTTCTCTTGGTCTTTTGTGACTTATCAGTCCAATGGCCGCTCGGCATATCTTGCCACACCTGTCGTAGATAAATTGCGAGTCCACGTGATTGGGAGTGGCGACACGGAGCCTTTCCTGCTTCAGTTGGTCCAGCCAGGCTTCGTCAAGTTTTATAGCTCCGTGGTGAATATCATGGCGCCAGTCTGATCTTACACCAGCACGTGTTTCCCAGATCAATCGCGAAACTTTCCATGTCACGCTTGCAGGAGTCTTTGAATCGGAGATTTGGCCGTCCAACCGTATATACCCGTATGATAGGTCTCGTCCTTTGGGCAGTCGTATATATGTACTTTCCTACATGATTGCATAACTGTATGCGCGTCTCTATTACATGCTAATTGGAACAAGCCATATAGATGTGACATGGGTCACGAATAATGTAGTTCCTCATCGCTGGTAAATACGAATATGTCATTAGGGAAGTTATGTACGACAATTATATTGCTATAGATCTTACTTGGCAAGTCGAGATTAAATTGACTTCCCACAGTAATCCTCAGTCAGAAGATAATTTACAGTATGATAATAAAACAAATAGTAAATAAAATAAAAAAGGTTTTTAGTCACGTAGACTTTAAAAAAGCGCTTGTAAATAGTCAGAACATGTTCGTAGTAATATATAAATAATTTATAATTATTTCTAGGTAATATAGATATTTAAGTACACGGATTGTAGAAATAATTTACAATTAGATTTATTTTATAATAGTAACGATATTTAGCTAACTTAAATTAAGTTACTGTCAAGGATCATGTGTAGGTTTAATTGTCTAAATTTTATAGCTATATTTTTACTACTACTACGAATTAGATGTTATTATGATGTAGTATGACTAATCAAACGTATCTTTACTAACATAAAAAAAATATCTTCGGTTTTTGTGACGTTAGTTGCTGGCATAACTATTAGATATGCCATTGATATTTAGACTTGCCTAATAGTCTAGTGGTTAGTGACCCTGTCTGCTAAGCCAGAGGTCGCGGGTTTGAACTCCACACATTACAAATTTTTGTGTGATGAATTGTTTGGTGTCTGAGTGTAAAGATAAATTATCTTTATACCTTTATATTTAGAAATATATAAGTATGTTTGTCTGGTTACCATAGTACATATGCCTAGTTTGGTATCAGATGGCAGTGTGTTAGTAGTCCCAAGATATGTATTTATTCATAAACCAAGGTTATATAGTTGTAATTTTTCCTATGCGAATATGGTTTTTATATTACTACTGAAGTCGTTATATCTAACTGTCTTCAATGTTTAGCAACAATTTCATGTGACCCTAGTTTAGAATAAGATTTTATCAATAAGAAGAAGAAGAAGTTGTCTGGTTACCATAGTACAGGATATGCCTAGTTTGATTACAGATGGCAGTGTGTTAGTTGTTCCAAGATATTGAGGGGGGGGGGGGTAATGGCAATAGGTATAGGATACGTACAAAAGTAAAATTTTGTTACTTTGGTATGGATACTGTCCCTATTGCTATTCACCCCTGTGTTTCTATTCACCCCGTTTTACCGTTAACTACTGAAGTAGTGATATCTGACTGCCTTCAATGTTTAGCAACAATTTCATGTGACCCTAGTTTAGAATTAGATTTTATCAATAAGAAGAAGAAGAAGTTGCCTGGTTACCATAGTACAGGATATGCCTAGTTTGTTATCAGATGGCAATGTTAATTGTCGCAAGATATTTATTAATTAATTTACGAACTTATATAGTTAAAATTAAGGACTATTTTCTTATACGAATATAGATTTTATATACGTAAAACGGGGTCATCAGAAACCCAGGGAGGGGGGGGGGGGTAATGGCAATAGGGATAGGATACGTACAAAAGTAAAATTTTGTTACTTTGGTATGGATACTGTCCCTATTGCTATTCACCCCTGTGTTTCTATTCACCCCGTTTTACCGTTAACTACTGAAGTAGTGATATCTGACTGCCTTCAATGTTTAGCAACAATTTCATGTGACCCTAGTTTAGAATTAGATTTTATCAATAAGAAGAAGAAGAAGTTGCCTGGTTACCATAGTACAGGATATGCCTAGTTTGTTATCAGATGGCAATGTTAATTGTCGCAAGATATTTATTAATTAATTTACGAACTTATATAGTTAAAATTAAGGACTATTTTCTTATGCGGATATAGCTTTTATATACGTAAAACGGGATGATCAGAAACACGGGGAGGGGGGAGGGATAGCAATAGGGATAGGATACATACAAAAGTAAAATTTTGTTACTTTGGTATGGATATTGTCCCTATTGCTATTCACCCCCGTGTTTCTATTCACCTCGTTTTACGGTTAAGTACTGAAGTAGTTATATCTGACTGCCTTCAATGTTTATCAACAATTTCATGTGACCCTAGTTTAGAATTAGATTTTATCAATAAGAAGAAGAAGAAGTTACCTGGTTACCATAGTACAGGATATGCCTAGTTTGATATCAAATGGCAGTGTGTTAGTTGTCCCAAGATATTTATTAATTAATTTACCGAGCTTATATAGATAAAATTAAGGACTATTTTCTTATGCGAATATAGTTTTTTTATACGTAAAACGGGGTGATCAGAAACACGGGAGGGGGGAGGGATAGGATACATACAAAAGTAAAATTTTGTTACTTTGGTATGGATATTGTCCCTATTCCTATTCACCCCCGTGTTTCTATTCACCCCGTTTTACCTTTAACTACTGAAGTAGTTATATCTAACTGCCTTCAATGTTTAGCAACAATTTCATGTGAAGAAGAAGTTGTCTGGTTACCATAGTACAGGATATGCCTAGTTTGTTATCAGATGGCAATGTTAATTGTCCCAAGGTATTTATTAATTAATTTACCGAGATTATATAGTTAAAATTAAGGACAATTTTCTTATGCGAATATAGTTTTGATATTACTACTGAAGTGGTTATATCTAACTGTTTTCAATGATTAGCAACAATTTCGTGTGACCATAGTTTAGAATTAGATTTTATCAATAAAAAGAAGAAGAGAAGGATTTATTCAAAATTGCACAGACAACAAATATATAGAATAATACATCGATATATTTGTTCACGGGGTACCCACGGTTAGCCCGTGACCACAGCCAATGCATTAGATACTAACATCTATACATATAATAAAATCGTAGGAAAGTCAAAACTGTACATTAAATATTTTTTTAAAGGATACTTGGGGCGTGATCTACGATCGATGTCGAAGCCAAAAACTTAGAATTTTTGTGTGTTTGTCTGTATCTATGTCCGGGCTAAACTCAAAAAGTTCTTAAAATTTTGCATGAATATTACTAAGAGGTCGGGTCAACATATGGGCTACCATATTGACGCTATCACCTTCCGGGGAGGAGCTGTGATAATTTATAAAGTTTAATGCGGGTAAAACTGCGGGGCACAGCTAGTACACAATAACACAATAAAAGGTAATTGTGTTATTTACCGATCATAATTATAATAATCATGAAATTAGATCTTGAATTGTATCTAGTACGACGTGAATTGCGGCTATCACTATGCTTCACAAAAACATCTCTGCTTTAGCGGTTCAATAACCCACTCCTTTAGCATAATAAAAGTATTCGTTGGTTATTTACAAGGAAATCGGTTTATATTATTTTGGCGCATAAAACTAAACAAGCTATTTATTTCTCCATTATATTTCCTGTCAAAACGAAGCAATGCGACGGCAAGGGAGGCGATATATCGCAAGTTATGGCGACGGATCTCATTATGTGACCCTCCCGGGAAACGCACATTGCCGAGCAGGCATTGGAATATTGCAATAATGCATTCACGCTTATTACCATATTATTTTTATGCAGCGATTCTTATTTGGAATGGAAAATAAAATATTAGGTTTGTTTGAGCTTGCAAATGAATAGATTAATAGAAGGTTAATAAAAACTAAGATAACTTCGATGAATTTATTTTTACTATTACTTTAAAAGCAGCAGATTTTTTGTTCATTCCCCTAATTGTTAACTTAAATCATGAAATTGACTAAGTATGAGTTGTTTCTTTTATTTTGGCGATGTACATATAAACTAAAAAAGAGAAAGTGATAATTGGTTCTTGTTTGGACAGTGTATACATTGTGAAGGATGTAAAAGCGGTAAAGTAACCGTCTTGTAAATAAATAATATAAATAATAATAAGTACATCTGCTCACTACCAGCTGTAATTATTAGGCAACAGTATGACCTACCCTTTGAAACATACGAAAACTCGAATTCTTTCAAACCACAAGCATATTGGCTGCTACTGAGTGATTGATATTGTCAATTTACTGCCATTTCCATTATTCAGGACTCGGGAAGTTTATAAGCCTCCGTGCCTTGGAGAACACGTAAAGTCCCTGGTCTTGTACTGACCTCTTACTGGTCGTGTCGCTAGTTATCAAATCGCAACATGAGACTGATAGAATAGAAAGTGCTCATACTTGTTCATCACCGCCGTGATTGAAATTCGACCAGGAGTAAATGCGTAAATTCGTTTTTATTTTAGTTAATACTAACTTTACTATCATAACAGGATCGGAGGTTGTGGGTTCGATTCCCACCTAGGACAAATATTTGTGTGCATGACCATGTCTGTTTGTCCTGATTCTGGGTGTGATTATCTATAAGTATGTATTTACAAAAGAAAAGTAGCATATGTAGTATATCAGTTATCTGGTTTCCATAGTACAAGCTTCATTGGGATCAGATGGCCGTGTGTAAACAATGTCCCAGTATATTATTATTATTAGAACCGTTATCAAAAAGCTTTTTAACTAATCACTACAAAGATATAGATACCTACTTACAGGTATCAACGCAATGACGACAAATCTCGTTAAATTTCTCTAGAGAGTCGGTGACGGGGCGACGTGCCGAGAATACAGTCAGCGTACCATGAAACATTGCAATCACGCATCCGTATTGTACCGCAGTGGAAGCTCATATTGATATCAGAGTATGCGTTCCTTTGGGGTGAATAATGTTATTATTTGCATTGTGGAGTTTAGCGGTCACAGTGTCATTAATTAGAAAGCTTTTTAGCGCTTGGTTCGAAATCAAAAGTAGGAAATGTCAAGCTGCACAACAAAATGAAGAATGTAATTTTTCATAATGTAATTTTGCACAAGTACTATTTTTTTTTAATGACAACGCCCACATTAGTGAATCTAGTCCCTGTGTCAATTACTAGTCAATTAATAACAAATTACATCCAGACTCAGAACAACTATTTATGGGTCACATAAATAGTTGCCCGGCGCGGGACTCGAACCCGCGACATGAATCGGTGAGGCGACTGTCTTAGCCGCTGCGCCACACGTGCAGTCAAAAATAATCACAGCTCTTAGCTATCAAAATGCTGTCTGCAAGAAATCGCTTAAGCGATAAGACCGCTCATTGTATAAGATTATGTGCTTTTTTAAGGACTTCTCTCGCGCATTGCTTTATTTAGAAACATATTTTTTACGGACGCATAGACTCAGAATATCTATTTATACTTAACACAATTGTTTTCCTAGGCGAGAATTGACCCCGGGACACGAGGGGGCGTGGAAACAGTTTTAACCGCTGCACCACATGTGCAATCAATTATTTGTGTCCAATTATGTATGTAATCTAATCTATTCCATTCTATATTTGACAGAACAGCGTTTATTAAAAAGATTGGAACGTACAACGATTTATGTGAGTGTTTCAATACCTTTTTCTCAAACATAGGTGCGGAATTAGCGAATAACATTATTAGACAAAAAGTTCAGACAAAAAACTATACAAGCGTTCCAATTATTTCTAAACCGAAAACCAGCGACAAAGAACTGACCGAATTCAAGCCAACTATAATTACTGAAGTGCTTAAAATTATTGATAGTCTAGATGCAAATACGAGTACTGGTGTAGATGGTATCAACACAAAGGCCATAAAATGTGTAAAAGATTTGATAGCCCCCATACTAACCGATTGCGTCAACAAGTGTCTCAGAGAAGGAAATTTCCCAGATTCTCTAAAGATAGCAAGAGTAAGCCCAATATATAAGTCAGGTAATAAAACTGACCCAGGGAATTACCGTCCCATATCGGTATTGCCAGTACTATCAAAAATTTTTGAAAAAATATTATATGTTAAACTAACTGAATACTTAGACTCAATAAATTTCTTATACAAAAAACAATACGGTTTCAGGGCTAAATCTAACACACTTATTACTACGACTGATTTAGTCACATCATTAAAATTAAATATTGACAGTAAAAAGCTCTCACTAGGTATTTTCATTGACTTGAAAAAAGCGTTCGATACCGTAAGCCACGATCTCCTTATGACTAAACTCAAAAACCTGAATATAAAAGGCACCTGCTACGAAATGCTACAGTGTTACTTTACAAACCGATACCAAGTCGTGAAACTTGATAATAAAAAAGTAAACCTCAATTAATGACGTACGGGGTCCCTCAAGGATCAATATTAGGCCCTCTAATGTTTTTAATTTACATCAATGACATTTATGAAATTGGACTAAAGGGAGATATATCGTTATATGCTGATGATACAAGCTTATTCTACTCCGGTAAGGCAATATCTTCAATCATAGAACAAGCCCAACATGATCTAGACCTGTTGCATATCTGGCTACAATCAAATTTACTAACAATAAACGTAAGTAAAACAAATTATATAATTTTTGCGAGCAAAAACAAAAAAATCGATGCATACAAAAAGTTGACTATTAATGGCCAGGAAATTAATCGTGTAAGTAAAGAAAAATACCTTGGTCTAACAATCGACTGTCAATTGTCCTGGCGACCCCATACAGAAAATATAATTAAAAAACTTACGTCACTCGCGGGAGCATTGCGTAGTATGGTGCGGTGCCTACCCAGGAAAGTCAGGTATACTATCTATAACTCCATGGTCAAGTCCAACATAGATTATTTAATCGAGGTCTGGGGTTCAGCTACTAAATCTAACTTACTAGTACTACAACGGGCTCAAAACAAAATAATAAAAATACTCTTTCAGTATCACTACTTAACTTCGACCAAAAAAATTTACATTGAGACAAAACTTATGAACCTTAACCAAACGTATAAGTACAATATATGTTTACTCATTAGAAAGATATTGACCAAAGGTATACATTCGCAAATTATATTTACAAAGAAAATACAGACGCAGAAAATTATCACCAGACAAGCAAATAACATAAGTCTAATAACACCCAAAACAAATTATGGTAAAAAGAATATTATGTATGAAGGGGTAAAGTTATATAACAGCTTACCGAAATATATTAAAGAAATAAAATCAATAAACTTATTTAAAAAAATATTAAAAAATTACATAGTAAAAGACGTCTCCCTGCTAACCTAAAAGAAACAACATACGAAAATAAAATTAATATAACATAAAAAAACTGTATATATATATATATACATATATAAATAAAAAACAACAACAAATTAGCCGTTTAACAAAAGTATCCAAAAAAAAGAATCAATATTTTTATTTCCAAATATACTTAACCGCTACAACCATATTCTTTGTACCACACCGTGTATTAGCCTCATATTATTAGCTTAGGTACGCAGCGCGCCACCGCGCTGCATTAGGTATCCTCGCGTCGTGTGATTTACCAGAGTTTACCCTCAATACTTGCAATTGTTAAATATTTTAAGTTTTTAGGTATTAAGTATGCAATATGTTTTTATTTTATTACTAGAATAACATTTAGCATTTAAGTTTTTATTCATAAGTTAAGCTGCGCTTGGCAGGCACTTATTATGTTACATTATTGTAAATTTCTCTTTAAGTGAATGTATTACGTTCTTTTGAGAAAAATAAATTTCTTTAACCACATTTAAGAATAAGGCTATGATTGTAATATTTGTCGTAAATTGCATAAGCATCATACTATTATACGATATTTAGCATCTTTTTTAGGGTTCCGTAGCCAAATTGCAAAAAACGGAACCCTTATTTAGATTCGTCATGTCTGTCTGTCTGTCCGTCCGTATGTCACAGCCACTTATTTCCGAAACTATAAGAGCTGTACTGTTAAAATTTGGTAAGTAGATGTATTCTGTGAACTAAATTAAGATTTACACACAAAAATAGAAAAAAAAACAATAATTTTGGGGGTTCCCCATACATAGACCTGAAACTCAATTTTTTTTTCATTGTACCTATAATTGTGGGGTCTATAGATAGGTCTTCAAAATTGAGGTTTCTAATATCATTTTTTTCTAAACTGAATAGTTTACGCGAGAGACACTTCCAAAGTGGTAAAATAATAATAATAATTTATAATAATAATATATAGGGACAATGTCACACAGATCATCCTAGCCCCAAACTAAGCAAAGTTTGTACTATGGGTACCAGGCGACGATATACATACTTATATAGATAGATACATACTTAAATACATAGAAAACATCCATGACTCAGAAATAAACATTCGTGCTCATCACACAAATATTTGCACTTACTGTGATTCGAACCCAGGACCACCAGCTTCGTAGGCAGGAGCACTACCAACTAGGCTACGGTGATCGTCACGGTAAAATGAGTCCCCCCCCCTGTAACTTCTAAAATAAGAGAATGATAAAACTAAATAAAATATTTGATGTACATTACCATGCAGACTTCTTCTGAAAATTGGTGTGAACGAGATCTAGTAAGTAGTATTTTTTTAATAAGTCATAAATCATAACCACAATTTACCTTTCATTTAATCAACTAAAATACTTGCTGCTATGGAACCCTTCATGGGCGAGTCCAACGGCACTTGCCGGTTTTTTATTCTTACATTCTTCCAAGTTTTATTCAATAATTTCCTAAACAACACCATAATTAGGTATAATGCATGGTTATGCATTATACCTAATTATGGAGTTGTTTATGACTTATGATTTATGACGTATTAAAAAAATTATGGAGCCAAGCTAATTATGGGACTTTACTAACCAACCGGTTAGTAAAGTCCCCTAAATGAATTTTTAACTGACTTAGTATCAGATTAAATAGAACCTTGTAACTTTAATTATCTTTACAGTTTGTTAAGACGAAAATTTTTATAACCATGATTAAGACGAATATTAATTTGCTCTCTTGGAACCCATGTGTTACGGGCTTAATGCCTATACAGGAACACTACTTCTGTGACCTGTTTATGTACCTGTTAAGAAACTTAGATACATACTATATAAAGGAGGATTGTGTGCAAACACTAGTGTCTTTTTTTTCACTTTCAGAATCCACCCGAATCCGGCTATCAGGCGCAGGACCAAGAGCTTTGCCAACTTCCAGATTGGATTTCTTGCAAAAAAACCCAATAACACTTTTGGCCCAACCCCGGAGTTGAATCCAGGACCATATTTACTGGGAAAAGACACGCTACTTTTTAATTAATAATAACATAAAGCTCTTAAAGAAGATATCTGATGCCTAATTTATTTAAAAGTTTTGTAATGTACAAACAATTTTCATGATTACAAATACCACAAAAAATTGTTATAACCGCCAATACTTCCGAGTCTGAGCGGTAAAACCCTCCGATTGGGAAATTGTGCCTTTGATTCCCGCACCTAAAAATCCGCAGCATGACTCACATAAGTAAAAGTAGGGTGACTGACTAAAAACCGGTAATTCCTAGGTAATGCTGAGACGGCGGCCCTTTGGCAGGACATGTAAGGATGTTGTTGACTCGCTATTATTTTCCATATTTTTGAACTTTAAAACCTCAAAAATATTGTCTTTGTTGTAGTTTGTTTTCATTCGTTTTAATTGATAAACACATTTGCTTCCTTTCTTTTGACCCTCTCCAAGAATTGAACCCAGGACCTCACTATCCAGATTTGAACACGCTACTTTTAAATAACTAATTACATAAAGCTCTTAAAGAAAATATCTGATGCCTACTTTACTTAAAGGTTTTCTAATGTACATACAATTTTCATGATTACAAATACCACAAAAATTTGCTTAATATCCTCCGTAGCTTTTACCTTCCATTACTCACATTCGTGTATTAATAATATAGTATTAGCCAAGTAAATAAAGGTAATAAAACTAGAAAATATGTACGTGGCATGACTTAGCTACTTGATTAAAATAATGCTTCTTTATTGGTAGAAACGACTCAATTCTGACGTTAATAGTTCTTTTTTTTAAACCTTTCGTCACGTAATTGTATACTACCACACGGAAAAGGTGATGTAGCTTTTTCTACATTACGTTGAGTTTTTAGTGACTGGCCTGTTAGTCTAGTGTTTAGTGACCCTGACTGCTAAACCTAAAGTCGTGGGTTCGATACCCACCCAGGACAAATCTTTATGTGATAACCACGATTATTTGTTCTGTGCCTGCTTTGTAATTTCTCTGTAATATATGCATAGAAATAAATAAGTATGTTTATCAGTTATCTGGTTGCTATAATATCCTGGGACATTATTCTTACACGGCCTTCTGACCCCAAACGATCTTGTACTGTGGAAACCAGACTACTGATATACTACAAATACTTCTTTTGTTTTGAAAATACATACTTATATGTCTATATAAGTATGTATTTTCAAAAGAAAATATAGTGGATATTATAGTGTCTATTTGTCCTGTGTCTGGGTGTAATTGTCTAATTACACCCAGACACAGGACAAACAGACATGTTTATGCACACAAATATCTGTCCTGGGAGGGTATTGCACCCACGACCTACGGCATGCAATCTAAATCTAGTATAAGATCAGGTGGCAGTGTGTTGTGCCCGCCAATACTTCAGAGTCTGAGCGGTAAAAGCCTAAAAATCCGCAGCATGACTCACTTAATTAAAAGAAGGGGAAATGATTAAAAACCTGTATTTCTACCAAGCCAACGCTGAGACGGCTTCGCTTTGGCAGGACATGCAAGGAAATTGTTAATTCCCTGTTAATTTCTATATTTTAGAAATTTGAAGTCTTCGAAAATATTTTCAATATTGTTGGTTTTGTTTCATTCCTTTTTTTCTGCGATGACCATATGTTCTTAGTATTTTTTTTTAGATTTGTTGAGGTTTTCCAAATGTCAGTCTGTCACATTACAGTCCCCGTAATAATTCTGCATTAGGTTATAATGGAAGCCCACCGCAAAAATGCAACGTAGAAAAAGATGATTAGGTTCTGTCGGCGAATTTTTATCAAAGGTAAAGTGCTCAAAAAAAGGAGTTTCAAGGTCCATTTTAATAAAACCAAAAAAAGCATCAATCGAATTCTGAAAAGCGAATTTTAAAGTATTACTACTGGATTAATTTTACAAAATAAGATGGCTTTTGCTAAAATGTACCGACTATCGCTTAGTGAAAGAGGTTATGTTAAATCGTATGATGCTGATGTTTTTTTTCTTTTGTCTGTTTTCATCTTCAGTATCGACTCCGTAACTTTTTTCAGTAATTTTCAATATCTCGTAGAGTTTTGAAGTTGACCACGCACACTTAAAAAATAAATATACATGAAATGCCTACCAAAGTAATCACTTCTGAACAAGCCTGGTAATTGGCTAAACGACTGGATCTAGCGATAGCATTTCCAATCGAAGAAAAAGAGGTTCTGGGTTCTGGTCGCTAGTTGGGCCATAAACTGCTATCAATAGCAGTTTATGGCCCGACTTGCGATCCCAGGATTTTCATGCAGCACACGGGTTCTGGAAATAGGTGATGTTATACAGTCAGCCTGTGCATAATCTCTCCCTGTACGTGTCGGATTACCGTCCCATTGGATTATGAGGCAAGGAATACAGAGTGCTCATATGCTTGGTCTCCTGAAGTATAAGAAGTCATCTACAATAGGCCAGTTCCGTTAATTATAATAACGAAATGTTACTATGAGCATTATCAATATACCCCAAAGGTAAATATCGTAAAAACAAATTTTAAATACCGGAATAGGGATTCTGAGTAATGCCTAGCTTATTATAGATTTAAAGCTTAGCTACAACGAAGCTATTATAAGACCTAACGCACTTCACACTTTATATGCAAATAGAGTGAAAGTTAGCAGAAACAATCATACTGTATTCAGAGCAAAATAAATTCAAATTACTTTATAATTCTGTTAAGTTCACAGCGCACTAAAAGAAAAGAAAATAAAAGGCAGACAGTAACCACACGAGTTAGATTGAATATTATTCCGTCAAAGCGAGAGTTGCTACAAATGGAAGTGTATTGACGAAGCGAACATTCTGTACATATAAAATGTTAATTCTGTGTTAATATTTAACATATAGGGACGAATACTCACGTTTACGGGATATCAGTGAACACACTGGAACTACAGAAACCAATCTTATTTGTTACGTCATAAAGACACTACTAAGCCAAAGTGTAGTCACCGACCTGACGTCATTTGTACAAAATGTTGACTCAGCGTTCTACAAACTGTAATACCAAAAGAACAAACCCTGCGACCTGTGACAAGAGTAAGATTGAGCGGTCCACAAATGAAGAAAGGCTGTCACCGGCCCTTCGGTAATCAGGGCGGCTGCTCATGAAATATGCATGGCCACGGATGCGGTTGGATGTAGCCCCGCGATACTTAACCGCTGACCAAGCCGACGCCGAAATAATAACTAGCCGGACGATATTACGGTACGGTTATGGTATAATGCATTTGTGAGTTGTGTGCCGGTTAACGGAATGGAAGTGGTTTGTTTGCCGTTGTGCTTACGTACACACGGCCACACATCAGTATTAGCTGATCTCGCGTTGTATAGGAATTCCATACAATGACACGTCAGCTTATATTGGAAATGTATAGCTTGATATGTAGCCGTGCGTACGTTGTGTGTACGTGATGTCAACGATATTTGCTTAAGAGGTCTTTATAGGGGAGCTGTTTAAGCTTAAAGGAACAAAGGTTTATAAAACGATGTGAATAGGTCCTGTGTCATTCTAATGTTACCGGCTGAACATAATGATACGTCGTACAATTTTTTCTCATTGCTATACTATAAAAAATATTACATACATTAATAACAAAATAAAACAATACATTACCCATTTTTAATACGGATACTTTTACTGATCTATTCGCAAATCTCAATGTCATAGTAAAGTTAAATTTAATCATAATTCAATTCCAACGAAATTTCAGAATTAACTAAAGGCAAGTCACAACCAAATTAAATCAATACATTTTTATAATTTTGATTATTGGTAATTGCTTATAAATTATTTAAAAGAAACTTTACATCAGTTTTTTTATGTCTCTAAGTTTTGAAAATTTTAACCTACAAAACATTAGAGTGGTGTTATAAGTCTGAAATTTTGTTTGTATGTCAATCTGCGACCTTTGTAGCTCGCAAACGAAAGAAGCAGATTAAATGCCATTCTTTTGAACGTTAATTTAATTGAATCTTCACTACAGTTTATGAGATTCAGTTTAGCCATTCAAAAGCTACAGATTTGAGTTTGAATTTGATGAGATGTTATGTCTGTCTTACTGTTGCGGTAGGACCAGTAAAATATTCCGGTTAACCAGAAATACTAATTAGAAAATCATAGTTATTATAGAAACATGGCTTATTGCTTTCACTTGGCTACAAATACGTAGAATACCAATCATGCGGCAATTGATAAGATTTTCCAGTAAGAATTTTGAAGCGGGCGGATGCTAGTTATGTATATTAATATGTCTTCGTATGTTAATACCTAGAATGTCAAGTAGTTCCATTTAATTGATTTTAATGTTTATGTTTTAAGTACGCAATAGGCGTGACTGTAACCAGCAATACTAATTTTAATACAATTATTAGCATATAATCAGCCGAAAGGTGCTCACTGCTGGACAAAGGCCTCCCTGCAAAGATCTCCACAATTGCCGGTATTGCGCTATCCATCGCCTCTCTCAAGATCATCGGTCCATCTTGTAGGGGCTTGCCCACGCTTCCGGTCGTGTGGGTTTGAATTACACTAATATTATAAAGTAGAAAGTTTGTGAGTGTGTATAGTATAGTTTGTTACATCTTCACGTCTCAATGGCTCGAGCGATTTTGATAAAATTTGGTATGGAGTTAGCCGACACCCTAGATTAACACATAGGCTGTAATTTATAAAGTTTAACGCGGGTAAAACGGCGGGTCACAGCTAGTATTATATAATTATCGTCCATGCGCTTTGAATGCTCTTATTTTAATATAGTTAATGAAGAAAAATAACCGTCTTGTTAGAACTTCAAAATCTTATATGTTACTATTTCACAAAACAAAAAATGTGTCAGATACATCGTTATGCCCTTTTCACACTTTCTATAACGATGGTCTGACATTTAAATTAGTCGCGAAGAAAAGAGAACTGCCATCATTGTTATTTCAAAGAAAGGACCTAAGAGTACCAAAATAAATTAAATTTTGTGCAAACGGCTGAAGTTTATTACTTCCTGGTTCAGTAATACATCTCGTGGCACGGAGATCTGTAAGAATTCAAATAGCATTTTCTATCTTTTAAGTCATCAAGACGTGCATGCCATTTTGATGTTGAAAATTTAAAAGGGGTCTGAGTTAAATATTTTTCTGGAGTAAAGAATGAGTTTCGGAATTGAATTTTGCATTGAAAAGATGCAAAACAATTGAAGACAAGCCGTACAATATTAGTAGACTTTATTGGAAACCTACCAATGCGTACTATTTCTGTAAATATATACAGCTTAATTTTTAGGGTTCCGTACTCAAAGGGTAAAACGGGACCATATTACTAAGACTTCCCTGTCTGTCCGTCTGTCAGCATGCTGTATCTCATGAAGCGTGATAGTTAGACAGTTGAAATTTTCATGGATGATGTATTTCTGTTGCCGCTATAAGATAAGATTAGATAAGATCACTCTTTATTGTACACCAAAACATTATAAGATACAAGAATACAATAACACACATTTAAAAATGGTACAATTTGCGGCTTTATCACATTTAGTGATATTGTTTGTATTCTCTTCCAGGGAACCTAGGCAGTTACCTAGGCATTGGAGTATGGAGTAACCGAGATAGGGTAGTTGTCAGTGTACATACATTAGTATAGAAATGATACGCACTGATATCATTACAAAAATCCAGAGAGTTTTCTACGTCATTTAAGATAAATTACATATTGTAGAGCGGGATGGCGAACCAACAGCAATAAAAGCTGGACTCTTGT
Organism: Pseudoips prasinana; assembly: GCA_951640165.1. NCBI lineage: Eukaryota > Metazoa > Arthropoda > Insecta > Lepidoptera > Nolidae > Pseudoips > Pseudoips prasinana. The sequence continues at coordinate 22,039,051 of OX621245.1, forward strand.
TACAATGTTTTATTTTTGATGCCAAATATATCAATTACAATACAGTACAATACAAACTATCTTCGTAGAACCTATGAGACCTAGCTAGGTAGATGCACATAAGTCACAGAAGTTAGTGCTCGAAGAAGACACTTAAATGCTCAAGCAAATGATTGAGGCATCAAGCGTGCAGTTATCGAGTCCCTATCCGAAGACACTTTGAACAATTTATCAGTCGGGGTTTTGTTAATCGCCGGAGAATCTCAACACCGACTTCTAATTTTTCCTGTGGTGCCATCTATTAGTTGTAGGTGGTACTATTGTTAGAGATTATGTTAACCGCCGGAGAATCTCACCACCGACTTCTAATCTTTCCTGTGGCGCCATCTGTTATTTGTAGGTGGTATTATTGTTACAAATCTCCCCCTATGTCCATGCAGTCGACTCGGCAAATAGGACATGCATCATCAATGTCGTTCATTTGAGCGAGCGATACCGCGGAGTTTGGTTACCCTTGTAGCCATGCCCCTCTTGACAGAGTCTTGTTTCTTAGGCCTTCCTCTTTTTCTAATTGGCAGTGTTGGCTCGGGGACAGTCCCGTCTTCCGTACGATATCGGGTCAGGGCTGACGCGTGATATATACCCACAGGGGTATTAGAGTCAGTGCTGGCAATTTCGAATGAACTGGCACCATGCCTTCGTATTATGACATATGGTCCGTCACGTCTGGGAGCGAGTTTAGAGCTAAAACCTTGACTGGATTTACTCAATACATGAGAAGTAACCAAAACTAAGTCTCCGAGTTTATAATCCGGACTCAGCTGGCGTCGTTGGTCTACATACTCCTTTCTCTTTTCCTCTTTCATTTCCTGCACCTCTCGTGCCCTGGCCAACGTGTCAGCCATCATGAGTAAGCGGGGCGTCAGTTCTTTTACGACATTATCGTTAAGTACTATTTCTCTGAGATCATGCTGCACATCGTCTGGTGTCCTTAGTTCACGTCCGAATGTTAAGTATGCTGGAGTCTGTCCAGTTGAGCATGACGTTGCCGTATTCATGGCGAAGCGAATAGAAGGTAATTTCTCCTTCCATGTGACATGATTTTCCCCTACCAGGATTGCCAATTGAGTTTTCAGATCCCAATTTCTTCGTTCCACCGGATTGGTTTCAGGGTGGTATACCGGAGTAAAGCCATGTTGAATACCCAGACAATAGGTCAGTTGTTGCATAACATTGCTTACAAACTGGGTGCCGTTATCACTTATAAAACGACGAGGTGTACCGTATCTCAATATGATCTCGTCTAGCAGAATTTTGGCACATTCCTCCGCTGTGGCTCGCTCTAGCGGGAATATCTCAACCCAACGTGTAGCAACATCCTCAATTATGAATATCCAGTTGTGGTTGTCAGCTGTGCGGGGTAAAGGGCCAAACAGGTCAAAGGCGACCAGCTCAAAACGCTGATTCTGGGCAGTGGTTTGGAGTAAGCCGGCAGGCTTTTGGTTTGAGCATTTGTAACGTTGGCATTGTAAACACTGGCGAACATAGGTTTCAATATGTTTCCTCATTCCTTTCCAGAAGTATCGTCTTGCTACGCGTTCAGTGGTCTTATCTATACCATAGTGTCCAGCAGTCGCTGCATCATGATGAGCAGCAATAATATTATCTTGTTCGTGTTTGGGGATTACTAACTGACTAGTTTCCCGATTTGAGTCTGGACCATATCGGTACAACAAGCCATTGTTCATATGATAACCTTTCCCACTCCAGTATCTAGCCTTTTCCTCTCCAGCACTTTCCAAGCACTGCACTATCTTGACTATCTCCTCGTCCTTATGCTGTTCTTCTCTTATTATTTCTTTGCTCTTTACAGGCATATCTACAATCACCGTACAAACCCCACAGTCTTCCTCTGTTGTCGGTTCGCAATTAGGACGGGACAAAGAGTCGGCAACGACATTTGTTTTGCCGGAGATATATTTTATATTGAGATCGTATGGCTGTAGTAGGAGAGCCCATCGAGCTAATCGACCGGTTGGTGACTTTATAGACATGAGCCACCGCAGGGCTTGATGATCGGTTAAGACGGTTATCTTTGCTCCTTCAATGTAACCTCGGAACTTGGAAACAGCCCATACGACCCCTAGGGCTTCACGCTCAGTCGTGGAATAGTTGCGCTCAGCCTGGGTTAGGAGTCTGCTAGCATACTCAACAGGGTGTTCGGTTTCACCCTCCCCCTGGACCAGAACTGCACCGAGTGCATAATTGCTAGCATCGGTCTTAAGGGTATATGGCTTCGTGTGATCAGCTTGCCAGCACCAGCACTGGGGCAGACGTTAGTAATTCGCGAAGTCTAGCGAAAGCATTAACTTGATCTTCTTTCCATTGCCAAGTAGCGTTTTTCTTAGTAAGACGTGTTAATGGCTCTGCGATCTTTGCGAAATTTGGTATAAACCGTCTGTACCATGAGCACATCTGGACAAATGATAGCAGGTGTTTGAGATTTCGCGGGGGCAGCATGTCTAGGAGCGCACTGACTTGATCTGGGTCAGTTTGTAGGCCAGCAGCAGTGATGTAGTGACCTAAATATTTCACCTTTTGACAACAGAAGTTGCACTTCTCTCTGTTTGCTACCAAATTGAATTCCTTGAGTTTGTTAAAAACATCCTGTAAATCTTTAACGTGGTCTTCAAACGTGGAAGACATAACAATTAGATCATCCAGGTATACAATCAGCTTGATGTGGCTAAGTGAGATGTGAAATCTATCCATCATTCGTTGAAATGTCGCTGGAGCATTTCGTAGTCCGAACGGCATTCTTATAAATCGGTACGTCCCAAATGGGCAAACAAAGCTCGTTTTGTCTCGATGCTCCTCTTTGACGCTTATCTGCCAGTAGCCAGCACGAAGGTCTATCGTACTCATGTACGGTGTCGGCTTAGCACTGTGAAGCAGGTCATCAATTCTGGGCACCGGGTAGGCATCAGGAGTCGTGATTGCATTAAGCTGTCGATAGTCTACGCATACTCTTGTGCCTCCGTCTTTCTTAGCTACCATTACCACAGGAGCGGCCCATGGCGATGAACAAGGTTCGATAACCTTTTCGGATAACATTTTACCAATCTCTTTTCACAGGATCTCAGTTTTCCCGGGAGACAGACGATACGGTGGCACAGAAATTGGTGTGTGGTCCCCTGTTTCGATTGCATGCTCGAATCCTTTCGCCGGGTTCCCATTAGATTTAAACACTTCTTGATTCATGTCCAAGAAATTTTGAAATGCTGTGACATCGACCGATGAGACTGACGTTGATGGGAAGAGTGTATCATCGACTCCATCCAGCTCACATTCTACGTCATAAACTTGAAGATTATATCTCGCATCTTCATATAAGGCTTTAAGTATCGGAGAATAATTTCCAGGGTAGTTGAGGTGAGATTTCTTCTTGGGAGGTGAGAACAATTCGATTTTATGAAGAGGACCGTATGAACGAGTCGTATTGCTCTCTTCTGGCAATGACGGTGACATAGAAGGGTCATCATCTGAGACGATAACCGCAAGTTCAGTATTCTGGCTGTAATTAATAAAGCTCTCTTCATACAGTTCAAAAATTTCCGTAGGATTATCGAGGAAGTTCCAAGTGCTTTGAGCCAAACTCAAGTCGATGCGGGAGTCCTGAATAAACCCTACGCCTAACAGCGTTTTATTTCGACGGGATTCGGGGAGTACCAAGAGGGTAGTTGGTATTATATGGTCATTAACCTTAATGGGAACCTTCGTTACTAGGATATTTTGACGTCTTGGTATACCATCGGCCATCGTTACTCCGATCTTATGTTCATGGAAGGAATATCCCTTTCTCTTCAACTCACAGTAAAGAGAGTATGAGGCAATACTTGATTTAGCACAGGTGTCAAGAAATACTGCCCCATTGACGCCTCCAATTTCTACAAAAATTACTGGTCGATCTCTCGCGTCGATGAAGGTATCTACGGAACAAAATCCAATTTCTGAATGAGGTCGTTGATTCTTATTCGCATGACACGTTGTGCAATTGGACCTTACTACTCCAGGAGCACCGCAGCCACTTAAACACAAACACTTAAACTTAGCTGGTTGTAATGGGGCGTGAGTCACCACTGCTTCGGTGATGGTGTCTTCGGCCTTTTCCTTTTGTTGGTTAGCCCGCTGCAGCTTCCTACAATTTTCTGTAGCGTGTCCAAAGTTGCGGCAAAACCGGCACTTGATTTTCTTGATATCACCTTTGACCGGTACTCGGGTTTCCTGCGACTTTGTGGTGCTTTGCCCTATAGCAGCATCCTTTTCATAAATTACGTGTTCCGCCGCCTTCGCTGCCTTCAGAAGGTCTTTAAAGTCTTTGACATCCGCGCGCGGAACCTTATCCCGAATTTCCAGGCGCAGCAAACCATATATTAAGTCCAGCTGCTGGGTTTCAGTTGGTCCTGGAGCCGGCAGCTGTGAAAACAACATCCGCTTTTGTCTCACGAATGATTCGGTGGTTGTACTTTTTAATTGCTTCACTTGAGTTATGTCCATATATATTTGGTATGCTTCGCGGACGGGTGCAAAATTTTCACGCAGTTGCGTTTCGAAGTCTGACCATGACGTCACCTCGCCCTTGACACCTAGCCACCAAACGCCGGCTTCACCCTTCAACAGAATAGGCAATTCGCTTAAGGCGGTCAAATCGCCTATATCTGCAGACCGTTTGTAGATATTTATTGCCGATAAAAATGCTTCTACCACCTCAGCATCTTTCTCGCCACTGTACGTGTATTTGCACGAGATGAATGAGCCCTTTTTAGGCTGTGATGCGGCCGGCATCCTCTCCATAAGCTGCGTAAACTGCTCAGGTGACAGCATACTGGCACTTTTGGTTTTTCTTGTTTTAACGGTGGTAACACGTCCAGTTCGTGTAACAAAAGTAGGGCTTTTTATCTTTGAAGGCTCGCTTCTTCCACTCATGAATTGAAGAGGACGCAGTTCGTAGCGCCAGTCGTCTCAACCTCGAAGAACTTCGTCGTAGCACGATGTTACGAACTTCGTAGCGCTGGAGACGATACGCGCACGATGGGCCCCTAAGTTGAGCGCCACTGTAGAGCGGGATGGCGAACCAACGGCAATAAAAGCTGGACTCTTGTTACAATGTTTTATTTTTGATGCCAAATATATCAATTACAATACAAACTATCTTCGTAGAACCTATGAGATGCTAGGTAGATGCACCTATGACCTAGCTAGGTAGATGCACATAAGTCACAGAAGTTAGTGCTCGAAGAAGACACTTAAATGCTCAAGCAAATGGTTGAGGCATCAAGCGTGCAGTTATCGAGTCCCTATCCGAAGACACTTTGAACAATTTATCAGTCGGGGTTTTGTTAATCGCCGGAGAATCTCAACACCGACTTCTAATTTTTCCTGTGGTGCCATCTATTAGTTGTAGGTGGTACTATTGTTAGAGATTATGTTAACCGCCGGAGAATCTCACCACCGACTTCTAATCTTTCCTGTGGCGCCATCTGTTATTTGTAGGTGGTATTATTGTTACAATATATATTATATACTAGCTGTGCCCCGCGGTGTTCTCCGCGTCAAATTTTATAAATTTTCTTTGCTATAAACCTCACGGAGCCCGAGACCTTTCCAACGAATGCAAAACCGTGGAAATCGGTTCATGCGTTCTGGAGTTATAGCGTCAGGAAGGAAAACCCGACTTATTTTTATATAGTAGACTAGCTGTGCCCCGCGGTGTTACCCGCGTTAAATTTTATAAATTTTCTTTGCCATAAACCTCACGGAGCCCGAGACCTTTCCAACCAATGCAAAACCGTGGAAATCGGTTCGTGCGTTCTGAAGTTATAGCGTCAGGAAGGAAAACCCGACTTATTTTTATATAGTAGATTAACCTACATACTATGTTATATATACTTATATTTCATAAATAAATAAATACATACATAAAATTATCATAAAACAAAACTAAAGATGGAGCCGTTGCTGAAGTTCCATAAACTAGTCGAAAGTAAATTATTTCGTACCTTTTTGTAGTGACAAGTAGTGATCTTCCACTAGACTCTGAGTTGCGTAGAGATTGAGCTTGGCGTACTGACAATGGCAATTCATTCCACAAGCGAACTCCTTGAAAACGACTTGTCCAGAAAGATTGTGTAATGTGCTGGCATTGACAATTTTAAATAATTCGATGATCTCAGAAGTTTCGAATGTGATTCATAAAGGAATGAAAAGCGTTCTTTGAGGTAAGAGGGAGTTGAAGGAGTAAACAAAACATTGTATAGAAGTGAGAGAATATGGGTATTCCGGCGAAAGCGAATGGGTAGGCACTTAAGCTTGTTACGAAATTCAGGAATCTTACGTAGACGTTCTAGAGACGCTCAAGTATTTCAAGTTGGGCGTCTGTAAGATCAAGGTAGCTGACATCTGCGTAATCTAGTATTGGAAGAAGAAGGGATTGAGCAAGCGCAATTTTGGTGCTAGTTGGGAGGAAGATACGAAGTCTTCTCAAGGATCCAATTGATGCAAAAAAATTCCGACTGACGTTTTGTAGTTGAGGGCCCCAGGAACGGCAGACAACATATACTAAAAATCAAAACAAAATAAATATTTAAGGGGGTTTCCATACAACAAACACGAATATTTTGCGCGTTTTTATAGATAATGGTGTGGCCCTTCGTGCGCGAGTCCGAATAAAACAACATGCAGTAAATACACATTTATCGTGTGTACTAGCCGTACGGGACAAGTAAAGATTTGAGTACGGTCAAGTTGTAGGAGAATCCGACGTATGAGATACACGCCGGCTTCAGGGGCCGATTTAATTATTTTTTTTAACATTGTGCATGTGGTCCGATTGACCTACAGGTAAACGGACGGAAACTAAAGGTTTTTTCTCATATGTTACCGTGCGCAGGTCCCAAACCATCGTTCATCGTCAAAATTTTGAGTATGTATTATTAAAAACCATAGTTTTTAATAATACATACTCAAAACTTGCATTACTATAATTGTAATTACGGATTTAAAATATTAAGCTAAGAGTTTCAGACTGCACAAAAAGTGCTTAGATTTGAAATATAGCAATTTACGAGCCTTTAGAAAGAGGCACACAACTCATGAAATAAAATTATAAAAAAATATATAATATAATTTATTAGCAGTCCAGTTTTTACAAGAAGTTTACTTATAGTGCTAGTCTCACTAGGCAATGCCAGTATCGAGGCTATCGATGTGATACAATTACAAACTAGGACTTCTACTACAGTTAGATATTAAATTTAAATTAAATGAAAACGACATTAAATTTGATTTATAACAATAATAATTAAATTCAACTAAATAGGTAGGTACAATGGATTAAATAATAACTTAAATAAATTCGTTTAGAAATAACCGAAGTGTGAGAATAGGTTACTGTATGTGTGTGTTGGAGAGATGGAAATGTCTCTGGTAATTGTAGCTCTAAGCTTTGCTCGTTCTTAAATAAAACGGCTATGATTTCTTCATTTGTCTAGCGATAGTTATTTCAACCGCAGATTATGAGGTCATAAATTAAAATCAAGGGTCGAGCCTAAGAGAATTGTTTGAATTTTTTATCAAGGTAAACACCCAGAACACGTAAAGCTGTCAGCTCTGCACCTGATCTATCCTCGATCATGTCGTGTATTCATTCCACAATGAAGGAATAAAGAGTATAACTACTATTGTGTGTTATGTCCTGCGTTTTTTGTCTTCATTGATATTTTATTCATAGTCTATTTTTATGTAAAAGCCCCACACTAGGGAATTAAATCCCTGCGTCGCGGGGTACTTTACAAATATATAATAGACGAACACAAATTACATCCAGACTCAGAAAAACTATTTATGGGTCACACAAATAGTGGTCCGGCGCGTGACTCGAACCCGCGAAACGAAGCGGCGTGCGACTGCCTTAGCCGTTGCGCCACACGTGTAGTAGCCAGAATTAGGTAAGGTGCAATTTAAAAACGCTTTCAATAAAGCGGCTGTAATTGACAGACAGAAACTGTAAAGTTGATTTGTAGGACTACGTTTTCCTTATATAGAATACACAAAATTACGGTCACTAAAGCGAATATGAACAGTTTGAGGTTCAAGCTACCCTAAAGTCGGGATCTATTTATCCGAAAGTTTGTGGTAGATTAACAAAGAAGTTATAACTTGAATATTCCAGTACCATTGTTTGAATGTAGATTAGGCAAGTCCACGGTAGATTTGCCTAATACCAAAGGCAGACTGTACTCTGGTATAAGCTTCGTATACAATAGGTTCCATAAATTTCGTAACATTGAGTATTTGAGCCCTGACTTGGAGCTTATCCTGATAAACTTATAGTTTACATATATTTTAATATTTAACTATTCATTGTTCCTTTGGCTATTGATGCCTTAGGTTTTTAATATTTAAATTTTAAAGGATTTATTTCATTAAAATATCATGGTGTAGAATAAATTCAATAATATAAAATCTCTTTTAAAATAAAACAAGCACATAGTTAGACGATCACCGTAGCCTAGTTGGTAGTGCTCCTGCCTACGAAGCTGGTGGTCCTGGGTTCGAATCCCAGTAAGTGCAAATATTTGTGTGATGAGCACGAATATTTGTTTCTGAGTCATGGATGTTTTCTATGTATTTAAGTATTTATCTATCTATATAAGTATGTATATCGTCGCCTGGTACCCATAGTACAAGCATTGCTTAGTTTGGGGCTAGGATGATCTGTGTGACATTGTCACTAGATATTATTATTATTATTAAATGCAATAGTAACCTCAATAGTAACATTATAATTTACGTCGCTATACGTGTAGCAGTGTACTGGTGTGCACTGGCGGGTGTTGAAGGGCTGGTCCATTCATTATTACGCATACGCAAATGCCAATCGACAATACACACCCATTCCCAGCGCTCTGACTTCCTTCACTCTTTTTTTTGTACAGTATATTGTATTTGCTTAAAATAATAACTAATTATAAAGTGTAATAAATAAAATATGTAACCTCTTATGGCAGTCGATCCTTTACCGGGAACCAGTAAGTATCATGGTTAGACCAGGGACGGAAGTCTTTTTTTTAATGTCATCATGACTAACCATAAAATGACAACCCATCGCCGCTATAAGTTTTTTATATTCTCCAAAATGGCCGGTTAATGACTCACCATACAATTCTAATGGTATTCTGGTTAAAACAATATATTTCAGGGTGTTCCTCCGTAACGAATACACCCCTAATAAATAATTAAATACAGAAAACGTTCTCAAGAATCACGTTTACATTGTTGAAAAGGACTATAGATTACCAAATGATGAAACTAAACTGTAGAAATCGAATTGATTTATCTTAATGATAGATTATTTTGTCACGATCCCACACACATTCTGAGAGATAAGGCACATAATGTACAAAAATTATTTAGGCTAATGATTACTCCTACGCAGGGTTATTTCGTGGTTTAAGGATTATTGGAACCTACCTTAAATCATTTGCTGACACTAAGATGCTATAATACTTTGAGAGTTTCTAAACCCCTTTTATTTATCTATCACTACACTATCGATGTCATAGTAAATTTTAAGCGTAAAATACTGACTCGACAAACCGTCCCAAGATAATTATTAAGACTGGAAATGATACTCGTTTGAATTAAAAAGCAAATATTGAAACCGATCAATAATCGCCTGAGAAATTAGTGCAACTACATATAACAAAAGTATGGGTTGACCTGAGAACAGCTACTGAAGTTTGAATGAAGAAAAATGCTGAGAGTCCAATGAGAGCTGTATAAGTATTTAGCAAAAAGAATTTTCCCTCATTGGTAAGTACATGATGACAGATTACCCATAACAGCCCATAACATTGGATACCTTTGTTGCTATGTGTCCAATTACGAGTTATGAATGACTATGCGACACTCGCATATTTCATGTTAATGGGAGAGGCTATAATTTGGCTGCCCGATGCCCATATATTTACGGCGTATAAATACATAAGGATAATGTGAGCACTATATGTGATGAACGTATCTAGTAAAATTCATTATTGTCTTTCTCACCTTCTGACACACTAGAGATCCAAAATAATCCTAATAATATTTTAAATGCGAAAGTTTGTGAGTATGGATGTTTGTTACTCTTTCACGCAAAAGCTACTGAGAGGACTATGATCAAAATTTGTTGTTATATAGCTTATATATCTGAATAACACATAGACTATAATTTATAAAGCTTAACGCGAGTAAAACCGCGGGCGAAAATAGTATATGATAAATAAAAAAGATAGTATATGACGATTCCACATAAATGTAAAATTCATTCATCATTCATTACTTGGACGCAGAAATGAATTGGCTACTATATCCTTCATATTTAATTATTTTTTATTTAATATTAATTTGCTTTACTTGGAGAAAGTTTATGAGACTATGTTATTTTTTTTTTTAAATGGCGTAGAATATTTAAAATTAACTTTTTTCTAATGAAGTTGAGCATACAAACAGTAAGGACTATTTAGTATAATGTATTTACTGTTTGGACAATTGTAGTATTGCTATCATCATCATCAACATCAGGTCAGCCTAATGATGTCCTGTGCTGGACAAAAGCCACCCCAAAAGATTTCCTCAATGGAGTTATATCCATAACTTGGAGGGATTATAGGATTAATATGTTATAAACCAAATAATGTAAGAAATTAAAGAAGTTTAATGAATGGTGTTATAGCAAAGTACAAGAAGAATGAAAAACGTTTACATTAAGAATATTTTTGGTATAACGTATGTATAGAAAATTTTAGCGGTCCGGGGCCTTTAACTTTTACTTTATCTATATAGGTACTGATGCGCTAATCAGATGTACTAGTGACCTTGATTCAATGTTTTATAAGTAATTTAATTATGAGATAGCGCCTCTCTAGCATAACTCGTAAAATGTTTTACCCATAGATGAGTATTTGTTTCAAGTTATTTGTTTAAACTGTTGGTCGGCAACACGTATTAAATAATGTTTAACACACTTTGAATTCTTAATAATTACTATTCTAAACAACCAATGTCACCGGTAAACATTTAGACTTTATAAACATACAATTCACAGACACAAAGAACTACAATTTGCGAGTCCTGGGCGGGACTTGAACCCGAAGCACAAGCGCGCCGAATTATTAGTTATGTATGTGACCACCTTAACTGTTGCGCCATATGTACTAATTTGTTCGAAAGTCATAAGTTAAATATAAATCTGCAAGAGAATAGGAAATCATATTTAATAAAAAGCTTTGTTCTTCTAAAAGCGTTTTAGATAAAAATAATATTTTTACAAATTATATTTCTTTTTTTGTTTAAAATCCCTTTAAAACGAAAGTTTGAAAACATAAGCCTTCACCGAGCTCTTAACGTTCAATAAGGCCAACTTTTGTGATATTATTTGGCAAGCGAAGTCTGAACGGTTGCTAAGTAATATGAACGAAGTGAAAAACAAAAACAATTTATTAGAGCAGGCCTATCGATTGTTCCCATTGGAAGTCGGAATTTGGGATACAGTGAAGGCATTAGTAACATTTTTACAGAATTAGACCAAAATGTCGTTTTGTATTTTTTGCCGTTTGCTTTTGAAGATATTATGGCTATACCAAGCTGCTTAGGTGCTTATAGCAGTTTTTGGGATGTATTTTTTGAGAAAAATCTTGACCTGCAGTAGAAGTTTTAATTTTATTCCTGTCGTTGACTCACTTTGAATTTTTATATAATCACTCCTTATGTCATCTAATGTAACCAGAAGAAAGGAAATTAAAGTTACATAAACATAGTGTGACATTACATAAACTACATATTAAAATACAAAATAATAATACCACCATATGTATAAACCACGTATACATATAGGATGATAATTAAGTAGTAGTTATTAGCTTGTCGCGCATTTTCTTTGTAAAATATATCCTATGTTCATTAAAGATTTACAGCCAAACTAACGAAGTGTAAAATAGCCAAAGACGTGATTTATGAACACAATCGATTCCCAGATCAAATACAAACCTATTATTTATTATTTATTGCACACAGAAACATACATTTAAATTAAATTTTACAATGACAAGTCAGGTACATAGGCGAGCTTAATTTATTAATGAATTTTCTTCCAGCAAACCATTAGGAGAGTGAAATTATTTTATAATGGGTACAAGCAGTGTACAACAAAATATTAAATTAAAAATATTGATAAAATACACACAAATATTTACATACAATACCTAATAATATATATATAAAAATAAACTACATAAAACCTACATATCTATTATATACCTACATACATTAAAGAGATAAGAACTGATTCCTAGTTCTGTTCATAAACATACTTAATGACGAGCTATCACGTATGAAATGTGGTAAAGAGTTCCAAAGGCGCCCTGCGCGTACAGTTAACGAGCCATAATAGCGGCTGGAAGTATGAGAAGGAGTCCTTAGAAGAAGAGAAATAGCTGTGCGACAAGGTTTGCCTCTAGGCACCAGATACTCAAAGTGTTTATTGTGTTTGTACATCAATAAGTCCGGCGATTGTTAACATTATGAACTTTTAATTTCGATTTTTATTGAAACGAGCGTGCTTGCGAATTGGTTAGTCAGCATCATATCATATCAGCCCGAAAATGTCCACAATTGCGGGTGTTGAGCTATCCTTAACTATCGTCGGTCTATCTTGTAGGGAGTATGTCTACACTGCGTCTTTCTGTTCGTGGTCGCTCTCTCTCTCGATAAACTTTCTGCCCCAACGGCCGTTGGGACTCGCCTTCAAACCAACTAAATATTATAAAATAATTCACTCACTCCACTCACTCACTTCTTACACACAGCCCTACACACACACGGTACACACTCCCACACACATACCTACACTCACATAGGATCTTTTAATATATATTATTTTATTATCACAATAAGCATTCACATCATCCTAAACAACACGTTCATTCAATGTACCTTTTTTTTTTTTTTTTTTTATAAGGCAGAGGGAATTCTAATGCATGCCATCCGCAAAAAGTGTCTGCGGGTGGGTATGTCGGACTCGCACCAACTAAACCTAACCTGCCGTGGACTTCTTCTGGCGCCTGATACGGGGAGCCCCGGGAACGCAGGTATGCTGCTCCGGTGCCCCCCTTTTGCGCCGTGTCCCAGATGGTCGGGATACGCACCCGGGGAGAGCTGTGGGTTGCCCTCCCCAGTTGCCGACTCCTGCCAGTACGACACAGTGACTGCGCCACAAACAGTTCGCTGTCTCCCCGTGCACATGCGGCAGTAGAGGACACTTCTCATACTGCCACCGCAACCCCGAGGGGAGTAGGGCTAACGGCTGCCGCCGCCGCCCCGACGCCTCCTCCGTCTACGAGCGGGGTCGGCTCGTTCCCGATCCCGCTCGGCGGCCTCCTTCTGGAGCATAACTGCTTCGCAGAAGGAGACCACGGCGTCCCATTTGGTGGAGTCGCCAGCCAGCATCGCATACACGACTGCCGGCGGCAAAAGATCCCGTCCGATCTCAGCGACCAGGACTCGTCTCTCGGCCTCCTAGGCCGGGCACTCCTCCAGCGTATGCTGGGCAGAGTCCAGGTCGCTCCCGCAATGGTGACAATGTGTCGTCTCTTCTCGGCCGATCCGACACAGATACTCACCGAAACACCCGTGTCCGGTGAGTATCTGAGTCAGTCTGTAGGTGACGTAACCGCCCTTCCTTCCCACCCAGGCCTCGAGGTGAGGCAGGATAGCACCGACGGCACGTTGGCGCGCGTTCAGGCGCAACTCAAGCCGTGCGCGCCACTGTGTTAGTACGCGCCGGTGTGCATCCCGCCTATAGGCAACGAGCGTCTACTCTGGCGCCTAACCGCTCTCCCGGCGGACGCGGATCTCGGTGTAAACCGTCGCGTTGACTGCCGCCAAGAGATCAAACGGCGGGAGGCGCGCCAGGAGTGTCGCCGCCTCAAAGGATACCGTCCGGTATCCTCGTGCGATCCGTATAGCCACCACACGCTGCAGGCTATTCAAAATAGCTCTGCAGCGGGAGCCGCCCGTCAGGCGTTCAGACCAGACGGGCGCCCCATAAAGGACCATGGATCGCACGACACCTCCGTAGAGGCGGCGAACTTCTTCCCTGGGACCCCCGAGGTTCGGCAAAAGCCGGTGTAACGCACCGGTTACCCGGCGCACTCGGGGGGCCAGACGCCCGAAATGCTCCTCGAAGCCCCATCGGCTGTCTAGGGTGAGGCCCAGGTACTTCATGTACCGCCCCACCCTGACCTCTGCGTCACCTACACGCATCGACATACTGGGTGGTTCCTCCCTACGGCGTAAGCCGTGGAACCATAGCGCCTCGGTCTTGTGAGGCGCTACCCGAAGGCCCAGTCTCGTTATGGCCGCGACGACACATGCAACTCCAAGTTCGGCGAGCCGTACCGCCCGCGGGAAGCTTACCTCAAGGGCTATGACGAGCGTGTCGTCCGCATAGCAGACGACGCTCACTCCGGGAGGGAGGCTTATCCGCAGGACCGCATCGGCGAGGCTCCATAGCAGAGGTCCCAACACGGACCCCTGAGGAACCCCGCAGGAGAGCTCCCTCTGGATCTCAATCCCGTTCCGACCGACGAATTGAATCGTCCTGTCGCGCAAATATGCCCCGACTATACCACGGAGGGAGGCACGTTATGATGGACCAGTGCCTCCCGTATCGCCCGCCAGGGGACGGAGTTGAAGGCGTTGATGATGTATAAACTCACCGCCAACGCCACCCCCCCCGCCCGAATGGCGGGCTCCGACAGGGCGCAGACGCGGTTGATCGCGTCCAGCGTCGAACGTCCCTGCCGGAATCCGAACTGGCTGTCCGATAAGTCGGGGCCAACGCGCGACAGATGCTCGATGAGACGGGTGGCTATGACACGCTCAAAGAGCTTGCCCGCCTCGTCCAGCAAGCAGATTGGTCGGAACGCCGAGGGAGAATCAGCGGTCCTGCCCGGCTTCTGGAGAAGCACAAGCCTTGCCTCTTTCCAGCAGGTGGGGAACACGGCACTACGGAGGCAACTGGTGAACAGTTGCTTCAACCGGTCCCCCAGGACTGCCAGGGCGCAAACTCACGCCCTGCCCGGTATCCCATCCGGGCCAGGGGCGGTATTTCGGGCCGCAAGTCACCGTACTGCTCGGTCCAACTCCCCCTCCGTCACCTCCAACTGGTCGTCCCAATCATGTTACGATGGTGATGGAGGTTCCTAATAAAACGCAATGAGTGGCTATTCAACGACTAACTTTTTATTATCACAGACAACATATAGTGGCGCTAGTAGTACATGATTAGCACAGATAATAAAGAATATGATACATTGATTTTGTTAACATGTAATTTATAATTAACATCCTCCCATAACAAAATAATGTAAAATAAGTCCAATGGAAAATCTATCGAACTTCCGAGATGCCCATTAATTTCAAAAACTTATAATGTTTTTTATACACAGACCTTTTGTAAGCAAGTCTGCAGGCATATCAAAGCTTGATAAATATTCTATGTTTACACTCTTGTTTGATACTGATTCCCTAATAAAATGATGCCGAACATCAATGTGTTTGGTACGCTTATGGAATAGTGGGTTTTCAGCCAACTTTAGAGAGCTTTGGTTATCACTATACAAAGTTATAGGAATGCTATTATCTAATACATCCATTTCATTCAATAATTGTTTTAAATATAAAGCTTCTTTACAGGCTTCAGTTAAGGCCATGTATTCAGCTTCTGTGCTAGATAATGCCACAGTTTTCTGTTTTCTAGATTCATAACTTATCACACAACCAGATAAAATAAAATTATACCCAGTGTAAGACCTTCTGTCTATAGTACATGATGCCCAATCTAGAAGAAGAAGAATAAGAATAAGAAGAATAAGAATATCTTTATTACAGTAAAACTTCACAGAGTGTTAAAAATAACTTTGGTCCCAAACTAGGCATTGTGCCTGTATCTTGGGTACCGATCACACGGGTTGTACTTATTATAAATACAGGTTTACATGGACAAGATTCATAATCAACTAAATAAAGAAAATTTACAACACAGTTCAATACATATTAACATAGTGAGATCAAAATCACTAATCTTAATAAGCAAGGGAGCTAGTGTAAAATAAAATTAAACTTATGAACTAATGAGGTGTGTGTGTAAGTGTAGCAAGAAGAGAGAAAGTAAGAGAGATAGAGAGAGAAACAGAGAGAAGTGAGAACGTGCTTCGTAAGAGTAGTTGTAGAGTTCAGACAAGATTTTCAGTTTCGGTATAATTTAACGAGAGAAGCCATTTTTTTAAGGTGATATGTAGTTTACCATAAGTTTGATTTTTGATGTTTAGAATAGCGGATACTTTGTTGTACGAGTGAGGATGGGAGAAAACTGGACAGCGTCGGGCGAGGAGGGAGTTAAAGGGTGGAAGTGGTATTGTGAAAACCCGTTTTGATATAATTTCGTCATAATCAGGCCTATTGTGGAGATTTTTATGAGCGCTGGTGATCGCGCGTAGAATAAAAAGTTGTCTAACGCGAAGTACTTCAATAATCTCATATAGAGTGTCTGTGGGAAAGCGGAAAGGTTTTTTTAATGTTACTTTTAGTAATGCCCGTTGAGCTCTTTCAAGAAGAACTAAATAGCTTTTCCCAGCGCTTCCCCAAACTGATATACAGTATTGAATAATGGGTTGGCATAAAACTAGATATAC
Source organism: Pseudoips prasinana (assembly GCA_951640165.1). NCBI lineage: Eukaryota > Metazoa > Arthropoda > Insecta > Lepidoptera > Nolidae > Pseudoips > Pseudoips prasinana. The sequence goes on from OX621245.1 coordinate 22,055,826, forward strand.
TCTGCGTAGTAAGTCAATAGGGAGGCAGTCGCGAAGATTTTTCATAATATATATGAGTTTACGAACCCTGCCCGAGATTGTAAAGATGTGTGATTTAAAAGAGAGTGTTGAGTCTATTATGATTCCTAAATATTTGATGGAGGAGGTACGCTGAATTGGTTTGCACGAACAAACCGGTAAAGTAAAGTGAGAATTAGAAGGACAGGAGTGTATGGTTAGGGTAAGGTTTAAGGGCGGGTTGGATATCGATGATTTAGAAAAGGCTATGAGTTTAGTTTTTTGGATATTCAGAGTTAGTAAGTTACCGTTGAGAGCGTTAACAACCTCGGACATACCTACGTTAGCGCTCTGAAACACTCGTTCCCATGATTTATCATGGAATAATATGACTGTGTCATCTGCATATGTGACAATGTCTGAGTTGTTTATGTGTAAGCGTACAATGTCGTTTATATACAATATAAATAGTGTGGGCCCTATTATACTGCCTTGTGGGATACCAAAACCAATTTCTAGCTGGTCGCTGGTTTGGTTACCTATTTTTATGTATTGCTTACGGTTGCTTAAGTAGCTCTTAAACCAGTTGTAAGGAATTCCCCTAATTCCAGAAGCCTCTAGCTTTTTTAAAAGTAAATCTATTGAAACTGTGTCAAAGGCCTTGGCTAGATCAAGAAACACTGCAAGACAATTCTCTTTGTTTTCTATGTAAGTGGCTATTTTATTAAGTAGTGTTGTTGCAGCATTTTCAGTAGATTTACCCCTCCGGAATCCAAACTGGTTATCGGATATAAGCAGATGTTTTTCCATGAACTTTACAAAACGGTGGTTGACAATTTTTTCTAATATTTTAGAAATTACACTAAGCAAAGCAATAGGGCGGTAATTTTCTGGGTCGCATTTAGGGCCTGCTTTATGGATGGGGGATACGGCGGCAACCTTTCAGACTTCAGGGAATACACCGGTTTTGAAACTGAGATTAAAAATGTGTGTTAGTGGGGTAAGTATGGAGCTGAGTGTTTTCTTAAGAAAAAGAGCATTAATAGAATCGGGCCCAGGGGCACTGTCATTTTTAAGTTGAAGGATAATAGATTTTATTTCTGATGGATCTGTTGGTTCTAGGAAGAAAGAGTGGTTATTGGTGAACGTTGGTGTGTATTTCCTAACGAGTGAGTCAAGAGTGTTATCAGTATTAGTGAGAATCGTACTAGCTAATTTTTCGCCAACAGTAGTGAAATGTTGATTGCAGTAATTTAATATAGTACTCGTTGCGTATGGTTTAGTAATTAATTCAGACGGATGAGCCTTTAACTTAGATGTTCCTGTTATGTTTTTTATGGTTTTCCATAGTTCTTTCGGATCTCTCGAATTTTCAGATATTAACTTTGTGTGATAGTCTATTTTGATTTTGCGAAGGAGCTTGTTGCAATAATTACGGTACCGGATATATATAGTTTGTTTAGTGGTGTCGTTGGGATGAGCTCTGCATGCAAGATGTAATCTGTCGCGGTGACGTGTGCATCTTAAAAGGCCAGAAGTCATCCAGGGCTGTATGTGGGCCTTCTTGCGAGACAGCTTTACTGTGCGTGTGTGTTTTTTAAAAGTATTTTTTAGAATGGTGCTAAAGTTTTCTATAGCCGAGTCCAAACAGTGGTTACTAACTACTGGTGTCCAGTCGACAGAGTTAATTTCAGCTACAACGGCGTCTAAATTTATCTTTTCCTTCCAGCGAGTAACATTTTTGCTAGAAATACGTGTAGGTATTGAAAGGCCTCCGATAATAATATCGTGATCCGTGATGGACGACTTGCAGACAGTACCGATAACTGAGTTTGATGACTTTATGAACATATGATCTAGACATGCAGTAGCTCTAGTGGGCTTTGTTATTGCGGGTAATAAACCATGCGATGCCATCAAACATAGATACTCCGCAGCTTGATTACTATCTGAGCAGATATCAATGTTGATATCACCGGTAATTATGACAAAGGGGTGAATAGTTAAATCTTTTAATGAGTGATCCAGAGAAGTTATAAAAGGGTCAGTAATTGTAGTGGAAGGGGAACGGTAAATACCCGTCATGGAGATTTTATCATTGATAATGAGAGACAAGTTATCAGCATCCTTAATTACGGTATCTGCTACTGTTGCCATATGACATGATTTAACGTAAATAACAACTCCACCACACTTGTTTTTGGGAGTATTGGATCGAAATACGTTGTAACCTGAGATCATACCTAGAATAGAATTTTCAGATAACCAGCACTCCGTGAGAACTATTACGTCAATCCCTGAGTCTAGCCGATTCAGTGAAACAATAAAAGAATCTAGATTTTTCTGAAGGCTTCTGATGTTTAGGGTTAATACCTTAAAATTGAAAACATTGTCATGAAATAAACTTTTGCATGCATCTACAGATTCTAGAGTAAGACAGTTTATTTCAGTAGATTTGTCTAAAGTATCTAATACGTTAAGTAATGCCATTTTTAAGTAAAAATATTAATGTTAGTAAAGTGGAGGATTCTTGACGTATGACTGTCTTATTGTATTTATTTTTTGCACGATCTTGAGTAGTAGAATACTTACATAGTAATAAAAAGCAGCGAGCAGTTGTGTTAGATTTAAGCACGCGGTGTTGTGTCTGATGGTAATTAAGTGGCTGTTTGAATGCCGGTAAACTTAGTAATAATAGAGAAAACTTTACAGAAATGAAGAGGAAGAAGAAGTATGAGGGGCTTAGAGGTAGATATTTTTGTGTAGGTTCTAAATAATGTATAGGTCTAAAATAGCGAGTTACGAATTTAATGTTGGTTAAAGAGAAATGCGATAAAAGATGGTAATATTGTGGGTTTAAGGAATTACTTTTACATATTTTATCACATAGCTGGTAATTAAAATTAACGAGTTTCATAACCTTATCCAGATTCTGTTTCGTGACTTTCACATTTTGCATCGGTTTGACGTTCGGGTTCCGTTTCTGTGTGACGTTTGAGATCTTCCATGGTCTTAATAGAAATTGCAGGAGTGCCTTCTTTTTTTCTAATATACGTAAGGCCATTTTTGATCCAACAAAAAATGTAGCCAGCTTCTTTATATCGCATACGAGTTTCCCGAAATAACTGGCGATTTTCTCGGGTTAAACGTTCGTTAAAGTAAATTGTGCGTTTTGTGCCTGGTACTTCGATGTGGGCACTAGTAAGATTACGTCTGGATTTACCGGCTTTTAGAAATTCATCACGTTTGAGTTGTCGAGTAAAGCGGATGACAAGTGGGCGAGGTAATGATTTCTCTTCTGAATTTTGAGAAGCGATGTCTTCATTCCTACGGCGACGCGGTCCTACACGGTTTACGTAATCGATATCATTTTCATTAATGGAGACACTTATTTTGCTGGCGATAATGCGAGCAATATGAAGAGGATTCTCGTTTGTGTTCTCGTGGATACCGGCTATCTCGATTTCGTTGCGGAGGTTAGCTTGAGTTTCGTTGTTTATCTGCTGCCGAAGTTCGGTTATCGTGCACTCCAGGTTGGTAATAATTGTATTCTTATCAGCTTCTTTCTTTTCAAGACAAGTAATTTTTACTTCCGCTTGGCCTAGTCTCATTTCATAACCATCAAGGCGGGTACTGCACTTTTCTACAAGGTCGGTTAAAGATTTAATATTGCAATTCATCTGTTCTACACTTAAACGCAGTAACTGTAATTCGTTAGTAAGTTGACCAAATGCTTCGTTGTAACGATGCGCGTCTACATGCGCGCTGACAGATGAATTTTCCATGTTCCGATCTGTTGCGGTTTCGGTTGAAAAAGTCCCAGAGCTTTCTCTCTGGTGATTCACTTTGCATTGGGAGCAGGACCATTGAGATTTCAAATTTTCTGGTATTGTTCGGATGTCGGGCATGTTGGCACACAAAGTATGGAAGAAAGCTTCACATTTCGAACACTTTAAATGTTGTGTCGACCTTATGATTTTAGTACACGAATCACAGTAAATAGCCATGTTTATTAATTATTTAGGTATACTTCTTCACGTTGATTCGGAATGAAACTCGGAGTCGCCGTTCAGGAGTTGTATTCAATATTATAAATTGGTAATAATAATACGTAGGTATTGGCCGCGATGTTCGTCGCGAGCCAGCGGTGCGGAATTCTCGCGCCCAAAACGTCGTAAACGCCCGAGGCTTTAGTAGATATTCCGCGTTTGTGTCGTGAACTTTTTTGGAAACACTGCGACGCGACGCAAGTTTTATCACTTGTGTGATTGTCTACTGAAAATGGAATTAAACTGATGTCTAACACTATGATCGATTTAAATACATACTTAGAAAAGTTATGCACTAGGTATTTAGTAAGAAACTGAGTTTTAAACCACTATATTTGATTATTATACCGGGAGCAAACGAAAAAAACTGTTGCCGCGCGGACGGCCAACGCGAACATCAATCTGCATCAACAAAACCATGTAACTTACTATGATTTTTCTGAAATACTAGACCATAATTTTTTGTTTTCTTTAAGTATCTCAATAATCTTTTTAAATGTTTCCAATGAGTTTCATTGTAACACAGATTGAATTGACTGAGAAAACTGACACTAAAACAAATATCTGGTCTGGTAAGTACTGATAGATACATCAGACTACCAATCAGCTGTTGGTATGGAAGTGACTGAGTAATCTGGCTGTTTAAATCTTTTACCAATTTTAAATTTGTTTCTATAGGAGTATCTGAGGGTTTACAAATGCTCATATTAAATTTTTCTAATAAATTATCAACAAATTGCTCTTGGTCAATAGTAATACAACCTTTTGTAACTTTTACATTCATACCAAGACATTTTGATATTTGACCTAAATCTTTTATCTTATATTCACATTCTAGTACATTTTTTAAGTGTATATAAGTAGTTTCACAGTTGTAAAATACAAAAAAATCATCTACAAATAATGCTACATATATTTTTACTTTATCATGACATTTCATAAATAAACATGGTTCATAACTTGATTTAGAATACCCCAATTTTAATAAACTTTCTTCTACCCTTGTGTACCAAGCTCTGGCAGACTGTTTCAAGCCATAAATTGCTCTTTTTAACTTTAACACTTTGTTTTTACAATTATTGACATAATCTGAATTTGCTGGTATTTCCATAAATACAAATTCATTAATATAACCATTCAGGAATGCTGTAGGAACATCTAAGTGATTCATTTTTAGATCAAGCTGTACACTTAATGCAAATAATAGTCTTAATGTAGAGTACCGTAACACTGGAGAAAACGTCTCATGGAAGTCCAAACCTTTGATTTGGGTAAATCCTTTTGCGACCAGTCTTGCCCTATAACGCACTTCACCATTATTGTTATACTTTTTATGGAACACCCACTTATTTTTAACTATTGTGCCAGCACTTGGTCTGTCCACTAACTCCCATGTGTCATTGTCACTGAAAGACTGCAATTCTTCCTTCATAGCTCTTGTCCACTGCTCACTTTCAGGACCATTCATGGCTTTCTCTAGAGTTATTTGTTCACCTGTCACATCTTCAATACACAGGTTGCTGATACCATAAAAATCTGGTTTCCGACGCAAACGTTTCTCTTTTTCAGGGACTGTCTGAGATACAAGCTCCAAATCATCTGTTTTCAAGGGCTCAAAAAAATCCTCCTCGGAATCGCTTGAAGATCCACTTTCAACATATGTCTTGTCATCATTTTTCTCTCCTGGTTGATTTTTCTTATCAAGATCTCTTACTTCCTTCTCCTTGTCAGAACTCTGAAGTGTCTGCTGCTCTTCTACCATGATATTCGTTGTATAACTGTCATTCTTGTCAGATTCCATGACTACAACATCTCTGGCTATAGTTATTGCTCGACTTTTAGGATTGTACAAGCGATAGCCTTTAGTAGTTTCTGAATATCCAGCTAGGTACAATTTTTGAGCTTTCTTATCCCACTTTTTGCGTTGTTCTTTTGGTATATGAACCATAACTGGGCTACCAAACACTCTTAAATGACTAAGGTTTGGTTTGCTACCCGTCCATACTTCATAAGGGGTAACGTTTTTATCTAGACCACTTACTGGTGACCTATTTTTTAGATACACCGCTGTGTTTACAGCTTCAGCCCATAATGCCTTATCAAACTGTGTATCAAGCAAATGACATCGAGCTTTCTCTACTATAGACCTATTGTATCTCTCACTTAGGCCATTCTGTTCCGGTGTGTAAACATTATTTTTCTGGTGAACTGTACCATTGCTCTTCAAATAGCTTTCCATAGCTTTAGAACAAAATTCTCCACCATTATCAGATCTGAGTATTTTAATTCTTTTTGACTGCTGGTTCTCTGAACAGGCTTTAAATTCTTTAAAGTATTTGAAGGTTTCATCTTTGCTTTTCAGAAAGTAACCAAAGCACATTCGGCTATAGTCATCAACAAATAACAAATAATATCTTGCCATACCAAGTGATTTAGTTTCCATTGGCCCACATAAGTCTGTGTGAACTAATTGCAATGTTTCTGTGGTTTTACTGTGACTGGGAGGGAAAGGCAACCTAGTTTGCTTGCCCTCACAACACACAACACAATTAGATTTATTCATGTCATTTTTTTCTGTGTATGACACACCTTCTACTGCTCCTTGTCTCATACTGTCAAGGTCACGGGCATTGATATGACCCAGTCGTCTATGCCATGTAGTACATGAAGTCTGTACAGCAGCTGCTATAACCTGCTCTGACTTCACAATGTTTAATCTGTACACATTATTTTCTAGACTCGCTTCACCAATGCAATCATTCTGAGCATTGTAAATGTAACATCCATTTTTATTAAAGGACACTCTGTTACCATTCTCAATAATCCTGCTCACTGATAACAAATTCGTGGTGAGGTTAGGCACGCACAAAACATTGTTTACTTCTATTTTATACTCTGAATCATTTACCACAGTTGTAATATTTAAATCTCCAGAGCATAAAACCTGTACACTTGTCTGGTTAGCCACTATGATTTCTTTAGTTATCGGTTGATAAGAAATATTTGATAACATGTTTTCTTTTGACACTAAATGAGCGCTTGCACCGGAATCCACATACCATTCTTGTCTACTGAATTCTCTTGTGAGAAATATAGCACTAAACGCGTTTTTCGTTGTTTTTTCATTCGAACGGCACTGATTTTTATAATAGCCCGTCTTTTTACATTTGTAGCAACGAATTTCTTTTTTCGGCGTTTTGACGTTATTGACAGAACTGACAGATGGTTGCGTTCCGTTACTGTTATTCATCCTACCCTGTTTATGAGTAGAAAATGCATTTTCAGATTTACCTTCAAATTCTGTGCTCATATCAAGTAATTTAGTTTTAATAGAATCCGTGTCTATTTTTATGCCCGAATGTTCAATTGCCATTATCATGGGGCTAAACTTTTCAGGAAGTCCTGCTAGCAATAGCGATCCGATCCACTCATCATTTATTTCGAAACCCGTACGTTTCAATTTCTGTGCGGTTTCAACTAGCTGCGTGACGTAACTAGTCATGGAGTCACAGGTCTCTAGACGGATAGATATCAAGCTTCTCAGTAGACTGATCTTACGTGTAGAACCAGAATCGTCAAACAATTTTTTTAGTTTGCTCCATAAACTTTGTACCGTAGCTTCATCCTTGATGTGACTATAAAGAGACGGATCTATAGTCATGATAATCTTCGCCCTCACTTTTCGGTCTTCGATAGCAGATAGCGTGGTTTGGTCGTCGCTCAAGATGACGCCTTCCAGAATCATGTAATTTTCGACTGCGAACGCCCAATCATCGTAGTTTTCGCGCCCTCTCAATTTTGGCACATTTACTGAATAGTTAGCCGACATTTTAACAATTATTATTTCTTGCTATCACTGATAAACTAATACTTTTGTCGCTGGGCACATAACCTAATAAAACGCAATGAGTGGCTATTCAACGACTAACTTTTTATTATCACAGACAACATATAGTGGCGCTAGTAGTACATGATTAGCACAGATAATAAAGAATATGATACATTGATTTTGTTAACATGTAATTTATAATTAACAGTTCCGAGGGACTGTCCTGGACCCTAGGGAAGAGGGTGTCCACCACCCTCCTCAGGAAATCCGGGTCCAGGGTACTCGTCAACGGAGGGACCCACGGTCTGAGCTTGCCCAGTACCATTTTATATGGGCGCCCCCATGGGTCCCTATCCAGTCCCTCGATGAGCTCGTTCCAGGGCCGAGCTTTGGCTTCCGCTATCGCGATGGATAGCGCCTTGACGGCGACTCGGTACGCCCTGTGCGCTCCGGCAGCCTCTTCGGCATTGGCTCGCCTCCTCCGACGGGCCCGCTGGTGTCGGCGACGCGCTGCGATATACTCCGAACGGAGTCGCGCGATTTCGGCCGACCACCAATACTGCGAGCCTCGTCTGTCACCCGGACGGATCCGAGGCATCGACGTGTCGCAGATGCGAGACATGATGCCTCGGAACCAGCCCGCTTGCGAATTGGGATCGGACGGGATCCTCTCTCCACCCTCACTCGCCCCCCAGGCGATGGCGACGGCGGCAGCCGTCAGCATGTCGCGGTCCAAGCGGCGTAGGCACCAGCGCCGCGGTGGGACAACACTACTGCGGTCAGGGCCGTCCGGGGCGTCATTCAATGTACCTAATATTTAGATTTTTCCGGAGAGAGTCTGGAGATCTGAAGTACAGGTTCGAGTTCAGACTCCAGACTCTCACAAGGACCGTTTTACTTTCAAGCAATCTGTAAACCTACTGTTTTTCTGTAATTCCTTGTGAGATGTGAATAAAGATTCATTATTATTATAATTCATTTTAACTATGAACTACATCATATCGTTTGAAGTTGGTACCAATAATTATGTTCTACTAATCGTAGAACATAATTATTGGTACCTTTTCTTGTTCGCAAAAATTCGTTACTAAAAACATTTTCTGTTAGGTAATTTTATCAAATCACTATTCGGAAAATAATTCTTATGATATACTGTCTGTGCTTGTAGTAGACTAGTAATGAGTCAATAACTCATTTTATTTAGGCTGGCAATTTGTTTAATTATGGATGATTAATCTTTTGGCTAGAAAGGCGATCATAACCCCGAGGTTGAAGTAATTTATAAGGTAGTTTGGGTAATTATTTAAACCTGAATAAAGGAATTATGTAATAAGATACCAAATTAAAAGATAGAACGCTTTTTCTAAAGTGTATTTACGAACATTGTGTCTAATAATTTATTTTGATAATGTTCGACATAAATTGAATGTTTTCTTAGTATCATTCTATAAAATAATGAGATCTGATTTGAGTTAGAAAATAAATATTATCATTGCCCGTACTAATACGGAAAATATAAATAATATTTCTTTTACAACTAAACATTAGGAAATAATTATGTGCAGTTAAAAATAAGACAAAAATATCCGTTTTACAAGATTATAATCATCAAATTTGGCCCAGAAACTTATAAGATTGCTTAACAAACAATATTGTACGCTAATTTCCCAATAATTAGTAATTTTACGTTCACTAGGCCAATAACGCTCAAACTCTGGGAAACACTTATGTAACTATACATTAAACCACCATTACAACTCAAAAGTGTTAAGTGTCTCGCACGTACTAATAACTGCTGACGTGACTTCGCGTGACGCTTGCGTGCCTGACACATCAACGCGACAAATATAACGGTGTTATGACTCTTCATTTTGTACATTGCTTAATTATATAGTACGATTATATAGTACGTACGAAATATTGGGGTACTCTTTTAGCAAAACTCTGATGAAATTTCTCCCTGTAAGTTCTGACTTTCATATTCTTTACAGGAAAGATTCGTGTTACGGTTGAGACCAAGCTATATTTGTTATCGCAACTATTAAAATTACAGAGCAAATTTATGTGATCTACTTAAGTTACAAATACTTACATTAAGTTATTAATTTTGGGCATTTTTTCTTAATTTCTTCACGTAAATAAAACAATAAAGGTAACGCTGAGTGCAATGTTTTACCTTTAGACAAGTGGCAATACAGTGGATTGCCACTTTAAGCATTACAAAAATCCGATGCCAACAACTTGTCAGCAGTTAGTTTTAATCTAATATTTTCCACTGTTTGCATTGTTGCTAGGCCTCATAAGGCGAAGGCCATCCATAGAGCAATGGAAAGGGCCATGCTTGGAGTATCCCTGCGCGATGGAATCAGAAATGTCGAAATCCACAGGCGAACTACATTAACCGATATAGCCTGAAATATTGCCAGAATGAAGTAGCAGTGGGTGGGCACATAGCTCGTAGAACTAACGGCCGCTGGGGCAGAAAGGTTCTCGAGTGGCCACCACAAACCAGAAGATGGAGCGTGGACAGTCGCCTCACAAGGTAGAGCGAGAATCTAACAACGACCCCGGAATGCCGTTGGATGCGGAAAGCGCAAGCGGTTATGGAGATCTTTGCGGGAGGCCATTATCCAGCAGTGGATGTTTTTCGGCTGATATGATGATGATGATGCATTGTTGCTTTAACTCTAAGTTATTGTAATGAAGGGGTCATATATTATGGGGAAATGTTTTTGCTTCACTAAATGTAACCTGAAAAATAAGAAACAGAGTTCATTGTCAATTATGTTTTATGTACGTTCGTATGAAATGCCAAGTGATAGAAGATATAAAAGTTTTGTTGATAGTAAATTTAAAGTTTTTCAGTATTTGACCCAGCATTTTACCGATTTTTCCTTTATTCGTAGACGTTACTGGCAGGCTGGTTGTTACATTTGATAACAGCTCTTAGCTTGAGCTTAGCTTGAGCAGATTCCAATAACGTTGTTTGCATGTCATCATGAATCTACTGTAGGCTTTTTTTTTTAATTAATTCATTCGAGTGCACGTGTGACGCAGCGGCTAAGACAGTCGCCTCGCCGCTTCGTGTCCCGGGTTCAATTCCCGCGCCGACAACTATTTGTGTGAGCCATAAATAGTTGTTGTGATTCTGGATGTAATTTGTGTCCGTCTATTATATGTTTCTAAAGTACTCCGCCACACAGGGATCAGATTCCATAGTGCGGACATTGTCTTTAAAAAAATAGTTTTACGGATTCCAATTATTTTATTATTGTCAACGCCCATATATATATATATATAGTTATATAACACCCGTTTGAAATTTGAAATTTGAATGAATACTATTGAAGAAAATAAAATATATTCTAATAATGGAACACAACAACTGAACAGTCGGGATCCATTGACAAATTAGATTGGCTGTCGACTAATGGATCCCGACTGTTAAGTTGTTGTGCTCCATTATTAGAATATATTTTATTTTCTTCAATAGTATTCATTCAATAGTACATTATATAATTTTAGACCACCAGCCATCTATGAGCTTGTTTTTTTCTTTTCAGTTCTTTGTTTATGTACGTAGTTTGGTTCATTATTTACGCAGTTGGGATTTTTATTAATTTAATTTATTTTTTTATTTTGTACTTTTTAGTTATGAGTTCCTAGCTAGTTTCAAAAATAAGTGAACCACATTATATATTATAATTTTGGTTCTTAATTTTTTGAAGTTATACTTCTTTTGGCGCGATGGAGAAAAATGATGAGAGTGAATTTTTACGATGCGCGCGCACACCGACACCAAAAAATTTAACAGCATGAAGTTAGTTCTAGGTGGTATGAAAATGTATGAGAGCGCACGATGCGCGCGCATCATAAAAATAACAGCATGACGCTAGTTCTAGGTGGTATGAAAATTGGTAGCTATGTTCAAGTTGTATATTAAGAAGTATAACTTCTAACGCGTGTACATAAGTACACACAAGTTTTTTTTTTTAAATATTTTTATCATTCATTATCTAGATTTAGTTATTAAATATTATTAATCATTTCACTTAAAATAGAGTACAGTGGTGGTCTTACTATTAGGTTAGTCTCACCAATTTTACTCATAAACAGCATGCGAAATGTGTGATTGTTATATGTCAAATTCTACACAAATAATATAATTAATAAATAAATCACAGTTTTTTTAAGAGAATCCCTGCACTATGGAATCTAATCCCTGTGTTGCAGAGTACTTAACAACATATAATAGACGGACAAAAATTACATTCAGACTCAGAACAACTATTTATGGGTCACACAAGTAGTTGTCCGGCGCGGGACTCGAACCCGCGACACGAAGCGGCAACGCGACTGCTTTAGCCGTTGCGCCTCACGTGCAGTCAAAAATTTGATTTGATTGAATAGAATGATTTTTCTAGGAGCCACAGTCTGAGTTGGTTTTTGAACTTTGCCGCTGAAAAATGTCTAATATTTTGCGGCAAAGCATTAAACACTTTCACACATACAGCATAGGAACTTTTTTGAAATAGTGTTGTATTAGTTATCATGTTGCGAGGAAAAACATCTTTAGCTCTAGTAAATACTGTGGCTGCGTTTTCACAAATACACCAATTTGAAAAATGTACAAACACACTAGTCATAATTTTTAGTCCTTTTAACAATGATTTACATGAGACAAACGGAGGAGTACCTGTAGTTGCTTTAACGCATTTTTGCAATAGAAATGCTCTCGATTTATCTGTAGAATTGCCCCATAGATATGCCATCAATATCGATTGGTAATAAGGCTGTTTTGCGAAGTCGTGACAAAACGTTTACAAACCTATTCATTCTGATGCATATTTGATCAATGTGAAATTTCCAATCACAATAACGATCAACTGTTACTGTTATTAGTCCGATTAAGGAATGATTCAAAGGAGGGTATAGAGTGCGTCAGCGGGAACCTAAGGGATATTTTCAGAAACTTGTTCAGAGTACTTAGAGGGAAAACATACTAAAAGTCCTGACGTCTAGGAGGTGAGGCGGAGGGAGGAGGGGGGAGGGGGACAAAGACCTCAATTTTAGGTTTTTTGCTAATATCTTTAAAAAAGTGCGTTTTAGCAAGAAATATTCTAAGATAAAATTAAAGCTTACAAAATTCACTATAACTTTTATTTCATATACTTTTTCATTCGTTTATGTGCTACACGCTCCAGAAATTTAGAAAATTTAAGTTATTCAGCGGAACTCTTACAGTTGCCTTGAGAAGTTTAGGAGACCTGATATACTTCTGGAGGGAGGTGTGCTGGATGGAGTGAAGGCCGTCATGGCTCACATTAGTCCCGATGAGGACCATTTGTCTTCATCGGGACTAAGTGCGGAAACCAAACCCACTAGCATATTAGTGGCAACAAGATGATGATGAGTTATTCAGCGTGATGACTATTACCTGATGCCCGATATATCTCTAAATTTATTTTAACATAAGCTGGGAGTACCTCAACGAGGTAAGGGCGGTAACAGTAAGATATCGCGTTTTTTCGTAACAGCAGATAACTGACCTTAGGCGGGAAAAACATCATGAAGATTGCTTTTCGCTCAATACTCACTGTAGGAAACGCAACCTTACTGGCTAAAACTGAAAAATGACGATGAATGAATGAATGACAAAAAATGAGATGCAATAGCATGGATATGAACACATCCTCTTCTTACACTCATTTACCGGCTACTATACAACATCAGCAACGTTTAAAGTTTCGAAGAAGCAAGGTGGGTTTCTATAAATTGTATTGAAACCCTACCCTTCTCAATGTAACCCTTCAAGAGGGTTTTATCGCCCTTTTTGAAGAAGAGCACCACCACACCCCTGTGCCATGCTTGTGGCGTTTGACCTTCTAGTATGACGGAGTTAAATAGCTTCTGAAAGGCCCGTAGGATTGGTGTACCACCCACCTTCAGAAGCTCCATCATCACCAGGCGTCTTGTTGTTCTTAAGCTGTTCGAGAGCCATTCTAATCTCGCACAGGCTGACGTCCGGGATGTCGTCGGTAAGTGTTGGGTTAGTCGTGCTCTGGGATTTGAGGCACAACTATCGACAGGTGACTGGATTTTCGTATACAGCTGTCCGTAGAACCTCTCGATGTCTCCCAGCAACTCAGGTCTAGACGTGCCAATCCCCCCTCTTCAGTCTTCAGCTTCGTCAGTTGGCTCTGTCCAACAGACAGTTCTCTTGCAAACACTTTAGAGCCTTTGTTCCGCTCTATAGCTTCTTTAATACAATTTGAATTAAATTGACGCGTGTCGCGAGTCAAAGACTTTAAGATCTGTCTGTTGAGCTGCCGGTATCTGGTAGCATCATCAGAGGATGTCAGAACCATTTTCCGTCTTTCGTCCATAAGCTGCAGGGTATGGTCAGAGATCTTTTTGGTTCTGTTTGTACGGTGGGCCTTGAAGACCTTAGACCCAGCCGTATGGACAGCTTCTACGAGCCTGTCATGGTATGAGTCTACTTCCTCGCAATCTGCTAGGCATTCAAACGGTTTTGCAGTTCGAGCTGAAAGGGTTCAGGGTTTTGGATGTAGATGAGTAAAGGTCGGAGCGTAGACTTTACCAGTCGGAACCTCTGGAGCTTGACATTTAGGTTCAATGAGCCTCTCGCCAGTCGGTGATCGCTTCCGGTTTTAACCGTATTGATTACTGAGACGTCATTGAACATCTGTCTACTCGTCGACAAGATAAAGTCTATCTCGTTTTTTTTTTACCATCGGGGCTTACCCAGGTCCATTTGCGGTTTTCCGGCTTCTTGAAAGAGGAGTTCATCATAAAGAGTCCCTCCTTCTCCATGAAGTCGGTCAACATTTGGCCCCGGGGATTCCGGTCTCCAGTTACCAATTGCCCCACTCTCAGCTCATCCCCGAATCGTTTAACCAGCTTCGCGTTAAAGTCCCCCATGACCACAGTGAAATAAGAGTTCGAGGTATGTATGGCTCTAGAAATATCCTCATACATGACGTCAACCTCATCGTCGAAGTGCGTCGAAGTCGGCGCGTAAACCTGTATGACCTTCAACGAATACCGCTTGGTAATTCTGAGTATAAGGTACGCAACCCTAGTCGACACCACACAGCCACTAAGAGCCACTAAGAGAGTAGCTAAATATAATTCCTGAAGCACATATCACCAAGTGCAGCAGTGGCTCGGGAATGACCTGCTCCCTCAAGAGTGGGGGTGGAAAAATTTATGGTGATATCTTGGCGCCAAGTACAACAAAAGATTTACCGGCGCCCCAGGTTTTACTAAAAATAATATTTTGTCGCTGCACCAAGGATTGTAGCAGCAGCAAATGTGGATGTCGCAAAGCTATGCTAAAATTTTCTACTGCGTGCCTTCATTGCCAAGGAAAATGCTTCAATGGCGTGTCTTTTAGCGAGGAAGACTACGAGAATGACCATGAAGATGATTGAGAGCCCTCTGAACAAGTTTCTAAAGAAATCGCTTAGGTTCCCGCTCACGCACTCTACAACTACTTTATTAATTACTAGCTGTGCCCGCGACTTCGTTCGCGTGGATGTCGGAAGTTAACAATGTATTTTTTAGTGTAAAGCGCTGTGGGAGGATAGCGAAAAAATTTTTTTATTTAATTTAGTGCTTCTTTATTTTACCTGTGGAACCATCTGGAGCGTACACAAAAACGTTATTGGGGTTGTTTACGCTTGAAAGAGCTACGTATAGTTGACCATGGGAAAAGCATCCAATACTTAGGTCCACCCCCGCAACGGATATTGTCTGGACCTGAGCTTTACTAATCGTCATGGCATAACAGAGACTGACTGGGAATTGCACTCGTTTGAAAGAGAAAGGAAAGTTTTTAGGAATTATAGGTATTTTTGGAATAAAAACAATATCACCGGCGCCGCAACCTGTAAATATTTCAGCTTCGATAATGTTGCAGATTTGTGAGTTTGAGCCGAGTGGCGTTACAAAGTTTGGGAGGACATAAATTTCTGAGGAGAATTATTGGCACACCAATTTTTAAAACTATTTTGTGGGCTGAAAGTCCGGGTGTGCTGAGGGAATCCAAAAATTCTACCGGGTAGTGCGTGGCGTTATCTTCTTCCATAAATGTATTTATTGAGCTATATTCTCTACTATTACCGGACGCATGACTCAATATTTTGAAATTAATTGCCGCAGCTTGGTCATTGTGGGGAGTCAAAATAGCTCGCTGACATAGCAAAGAACCGGCTTGATTTCCCATGTTTGTGGTATCTCCGTACACAGAAGAAATTAGCTCCTGCTGTGATGTAACGTAAGAACAGAGATTACCAATTAAAATAACTTTTCCATCTTCTTGTACGGGTATGTGCCATCGCCTATTTTTAACAATAAATTGGAAAACTCTTGTGCATTTTCGCAGCCTCTGACTGATTGGGTTCCCTCCTATACTTATAACTATCATTTGAATAGCCAATAAGGACCTGTTGTGACAATTTTCACGTACCCTGTCAGTAATTTGTATATCAGTATTTAGTTGTACTTGTCTCATAAAATCTTCAGCAAACTTGTCATGGTACTTTTGCCATAACGGTTTAGCGTCCGATAACGCACAAAAGGTCAATAAGATGGCAAATAAATGTCGCAAGCAATGTGGACTATCGCTCACGCATGCTTCCGCTAGAGCGTCATCCCAATGCTGACCTCCATCTAATAAATGGCGTGCTCGGCAAGCGGACTGGTATGTGGGATGTTCAATATCATCCACTTTACGGCGCTCAGCAAAAGACGTAGGTCCTCGCTCTACATGGATCAGACTGTGGAATGTACTCACACGTGAGCACGCCACGTGAACCTGCCCGCCTTCCTCAAGTCAATTCCAGCTAACTTGAGAGTTTGAATTTGCGATTTGTTGATGGTTATCGCGACACACACTTTTATAGGGAACTACAGTATTTTAAACTGAAAAGGGAGATCATTTGGCACTAACGGAATACGTGACACGAACACTGTTTCTCCCTGGGCGGATCCAGGCATAATAGTGGACTCTATAACACGATGCAAAGTTTTGACTTGAAGCCTCGTGCCGTTGCAAAGTTTAGGTGGTTTCAAATTCCTCAGAACCATTATAGGTATACCCACACGCAACATACAGCCCTTAGGGGTGGAAATTCCTAAAATGCTGAAATACATATTTTTTATTTTTAACGGAAAGGCCAAATACCAATTATCATGCTTTTCACTTAAAAAATTATACACTTTTCATACAAACTTACATCCCCTATTTTACGCCCTTGGGGTGGAATTTACAAAAATTCTAAAATATTTATTTTTATTTTTAGCTGAACTACTAAATATAAGTTTCAATGCCTTTAACTTCAAAAAATGACGGATTTTCGTATAATCTTTCATTCTCTGTTTTACCCCCTTAGGGTTAGTATTTCCAAAAACCCCTTCTTTAGTGAATGCATACGTCATAAAAAGTACCTACCGGCAAAATTTCAAGTCTCTTACCCCAGCTGTTCAGGCTGTGCGTTGATATGTCAGTCAATCAGTTTCCTCTTTTACATAGGTAGGTATATAGATTTGTGCTCAGAAAATTATGAGAGACCGGGTTAATTTACTACATTCAAATACATTCAATCGGACAGGCTCAATAAAATTCGAATCGTCTGTACATTCGCGTTACAAACTTTCGATCGATTGACATTATAATTTAAAATTAAATTATAACAAATCCAACCTTGTACATAATTCAATTTGCCCAAAGAAAACAGAATATTTTAATAACCAATTTTGGACAACGACAGACTTCTAGCCAACCAAGACCTTATTTCGAAACAATTCGGAACATTCAAAGCCCTACGTAACTCATGCAATTAGCAAACACGGGCAAATCTTAACACCGCGATTCAAAAGAAATGCACAACGACATCTATCGAAACAAAAATCAACTATCAACCTAGTTCATTCAGAAAAGAGATGTCATAATATGCACAATGACATCTATCGGACAGTTTAGTTCAACTATAAACATTAGTTCATCTTGAAGTACCGAAATGCGTGTTATTTTTCTCCATGATTACTTTAAAATCTAATATCTTTTGATAGACTGAACCGATTGCAATAAAACAAAAACTAAATGTTACCTCAAGTTACGCTCAACCGTTGTGTATAAAAGTTATCTACATTGCTTTCGTATATTTTACGTGATACCCGAACATATAAACAGACAAACAGACAAAAATTCTAAAAATGCTGGAAATGGGTTCTATTGGTTGTCCTTTAATACCCTGGCTATTTTTTTTGGATTTTCTTTTGATGTACAAAAATGATTTTTCTACAGATTTATTATATGTATATAGATACTATTTACCAAAAAACTTCACTCTCTCTTCTTTGTTTATGACCATTGTATTTTATATTTAGTAAATATGATTTACTTATTTTGCTCAAAAATTGAATAAAGTGTGTCTTGCTCAAATTCGCGGTCAGATTATTTTTATCAAGCGAATTAATTTCTATCGTATTATTAATTTCTATGTCAAAGTTATTTAACAGATTCTATGCCAAAACTGTAAGGATGTCGTCTGCAAACAAAGTGCATGTATGATGAGTTATATTTGGTATGACATTAATACAGAAAAGAAAAAGAGTCCATGCTTATTTACGTGATAGTCCGATTGGCAAAATTTAATTAGAGTTCCACTTTCCAGAGTGGCATTTTTTTTTACTGTTTTCTTTTTAATCTATATTTTTTAATCTGTGATATGATAATGAATAAATAAACATCCAGGCCAAATATCACGTTAATACAAGCAGCTCTTTAAGCTGAGAGATAAGTCAGTCATTGTTATTGTTATATGACTGCAAATTTCGCAATCTCGTGATTTCATTGAGAGATTTGATATCATGAGGATTGTTTAGTAGCTTGCAGTGGTACAGAGTACTAATAATTAAACCATCTAAAGACTTAACCTAACTTTATGAAAAATTCAATTCAATTCAAAATTAAAATGCACGAACTGAGATCGACAACGGCTCGATTCAAAGTTGTCCCTTGCAACTTGTGTACAGTTACTCCCCAACATAATATTAAAGGTAACATTTTTCTTTAAAATTTACCTTGCTCGCATGAAATTCGGTTGTTGATAGTTCGATTCTCACACCAACCAAAGGGACGTTGTTCTTTATATCTTTGTCATTGCATTTAAATCAATTCGATTTCGGTAGGTACCTACCTATATATAGTTTTTCAAGTGAAGTTAAGTACTAAATCGTTTGAAGTTGGAGATAGGCGACCGTGTTAGACGTTAGATACTTTGGGTAGTCCAATATACCTAATAGATACTTTAGTATATGTCCATCAACACTCACACGCACAGTCATACGAAGTTTTCGTCTTTTCATCGTAAATTTCGACTGTTTTAAAACCTATATGTGAGAATAGTTGTTACGCAACTTTAAATCGATATAGCTCCTAAACGGCCGGTCAAATCGAAAAATATTGAAAGAAAACTAAAAATGTTTTTTAAATACCTATTCAATGATACCCCACATGGCATAGTTTGTTGACTTAAATTTTTTTAATTTTCATAATATGGCGTCCAGTAGTCGCCATATTGAATTTTCACTAACGTCATGTCTTTAGTGACACTTTCCGGACTGAAAGGAATCGATTGACGTGCGAATCATTAAAATCGGTCCAGGCGTTTGGTCTGTATAGTGCTTCAAAGGAACATACATACATACATAGCCTGATAAACACATTACCCTTTGCGTCCCGCAGTCGGGTAATTATGCTATTACCTTCAGCTACTAATGTATTTTGTATATAAATAGTGCATTAAAATTGATAATAATACAAAATATTGGTTTTAAAACTTATTGACAGCCGAAATTTTAAGTAAAGAAATGTTGCAAAACTTAGTCATTAATTAAATTCAATAGATCAAATTTAGACGTTGCAAAATACGTTTTATAAACAGTGGCAGAATGAGACAGGTAAAAAATGGACTACCATTTTTCATGGACTTAGTGGTAGACCATTTTAAGTTATAGTTATTATAGAAAAGAGACAGGGATTTCGGGGCCTGACTGTAATAAGTTGAGATATGGTTTAATTTTTCTGTTTCAAACTGTATACAATTGACCAAATTTACAATCTTTAAAACGAGAAATCTCAAAATTAATTTATGTTACGAAATAAAATGGGCTTTAGATTACTATAATCGATCAACGTTAATGCGTTCAAACAATGTTATATAAAAACTCTTGCACCGGACACCATATAACCGATATAAACAATATAATAATTAAATACATTACAGTTAACATAATGTCAACAGAAAAAATTTAATATCGCAATAATAAATAAAAACCATAATATCGGTTAGCGTTCACAAATCGATTTATTAGTTATATTTCGCAACTATATTTTTAATCTATGCTGATAGTGACTGGTAACTGGTTTTTTAATCCTAATCTATGATCGGTCACTCGTTTCTCGTATCATTTAGTGCGTGTGTGGTTTGAGTATTTTTCATTGTTTTGTTTATATATCCATCGACAACTGCATTCTCTCTTCGGACTATGATATTGATGGAACTTGTCCGACCTTTACTAACATACTGGCCACGGATAACTATTAAATAGCAATCGCATTTAAAAAACAGCTTTTGAGCATAACTGGTACATAACCTCCCTAAAATCCTTGAATTTTTTAGTGATTGGCTGATAATTTATAGACCCATTAATTGACACCACTTTTATCTTTTTATATCCGGGCCCAATAATGTATGAAAACCTATGTGTCTCCTTTGAGTAACTATTGATTACAAAGGTATACAAATCTATACTAATATTACTCATAGTATTAAAGATATTTATCTGAAACCCACACCCATAGCCATTAGATGCTAATGTGATAGGGTGTCAGCTTACTCCCATAAATTGACCACACCTTTTACATGAAAAATACAAACCATAAAGTAACAAAGTAGAACAAATTGTGTCCAATGAGGGCTACCGCATATCAATTTGCCGCTAGAAGGTCTGCCGCGGCAGGTCTACGAAACGTCAAAATACACTGTTCGGGTTACGCTGTTTATTAATAAAAACTGCGATTATAACTAAACATTTTGGTTTAAAACTAAATAAATTACAAAATGAGTAACAGCTCGATGACTGTAAATAATTTGAAAAATATTTAAAATCCTGTTAAAGTGTTTCATAAAAATAGCATGCCGCAGTGTTGTGCGGGGACTGCACAACACTGCGGCATGCTATTTATGAAACACTTTAACAGGATTTTAAATATTTTTCGTAAAAACATTGGTCGCGTCCACAATAACAATGATTTTAACAGCTATAGTGGACCTTCCGCGACAGTGGCGCCGACTGGTGAGCACAAAAACGGTAGCCCTCATTGCGTATAACCATCTTCATTATTCTGTGGTTATTCCTTACATAATACGACAATGTCTTCATTTTAAACATATAACTTTGAAAAGATATATACTACAAATCTTTGTCACAGTTTATACATAATAGCCTATTTTTTCAAGGTGTAGTAATTTAACATTTGCAACAATTAACAATGTGACATAGTTTTGTTATAAATAGACGGTAAATAAATGCTATACAAACCGAAACATAATTTGTTTTAAAATTGAATTTTGTGTGACACAACAAAGTTAAGACGCAAAAAGCCGCTTGAAGGTTAGCTTTTGCCGCTTTATGTGGATATTTTCAATACCGATGACGTCATTCATATTGTTAACCTCTCACCAGAGCAATTCTAACTACGAAACTCACAAGCACTAAGTAGAAATTAGAAATCTATATGACATTACACTCATCAATTAATTCAATATAGAGTTAATAAGTATTGCAATTTTTTCTAATAAAGTTCTTATAAAATGCACAGTCAGTACAGTTTTGGCGCGAAATACCTCCTCCTGCCAAATAATTATGCTCCCGGTACGGGTATTAATGCCCTTTTCTTTTCAAAAAAGATATGTCAGAGAAACATATTATGCCATTTACATATGTATAGGGGTGTAAAAGACAGAATCGCAAGCACTATGGTATAAAATTACAATACGCTTATTAAAATTACTTTATCTGTATGTAACTGGTACTTCCCCACTCAATAAAATAACGTTCCTACAAACAAGCTTACAAAAATCTACAAACAATAAAAGAAACCACATTTAGTACTAAACAGTAAGTAAATAAATTCTAAAAGGAAAACAAGAAAAAACGACCTCGTTTAATTATATGGGCTTCGTAGTAAAACTGTGAATAACGCAAACTGGTATTAAGCTATAAAAGCGTGACCTAAAATCGGATGGAACATGTTTTAAATTAAGTTTGCCCGCCCATCATCATTATTCGTACTGAGATATTTGAACGCACCCTTTACGATCTACCGCCTTGTTCTTGTCGCTTGTCGTAATAAAAGTAATAACCCTATCTGTATGGAGATAAAATAAAATATCTTGGATTATGACTTATTTTTACTGTGTTCTGTTTAGCGACTGAATGAAATGCGATTAGACAATTTTTATTACAAAGCGATTTAATCTAGATAATCAGGAAGACCAAGTAGTATTGCGCTTCATACACGATGTTGCCCTCTTCGTGTAAAAGCCTTACGGGCAGTCTTTATGACATTAAGATTAAATAGAATAAATAAATACTACATTTTGTATGTGCAATTAAGTTTGAATCATGCTTTAAAATGATTGAAGTAACTATTTACTTAAAGGTTCATCAACAATTTAGGAGCAAGATTTATGATCGTACAGAATCGAGAAATGTAGACATCGAATTTCATTATCTTTTTTTATTATTATTAGTTCAAAGAATTTTATTATTGTGCCAATAGCCAGGTTCCCTATCGATTTATATACTTCAATATTGTTATTTCATTAAGGTCGAAGGATCGAAAAACAGAAATAGAATCGAAAAATAAAATGAAGTGAAATCATCAATTGTTATTTCGGTAACGCGTACATACTTAAAAATGTTGATTAACCTTTCTGTTAATTGCGTACATATTATTAACAATTTGAGATCAAATAAGGGAAAAAAATTATGTAGAACAGGTAGGTAGGTATTATATTAAGACCCAGTGGATGTAGGTATAATAATAGGTAAGTATAATACATTTTATTAAGAGCTGATAGTATACTCAGAAATCTGAGCGGCGGAAGAACGGTTTAGAAATGATTGCACTATAATGTAGTCTAGACAGATGTTCTTAATCATTTTAAAACAAAGCCGATGGATAACACCTTAACACCTACATCCTCCTGGTAGGCTATATTATGCTGAATTTTAATCTTTAGAGGCTCGTAATAAAAACCAAAGTAGCACATAAGACTTATGCAGATAGGGAAGACTTTTGCCACAAGTAATTTCATTTGTTGGGGAAATTTTTCTTCCCCTGACACCATCTGTTTTCATTATTTCTCCGTCCACCGAGCTCATTATTATCTCAATATTACTGTGTAACCGAAAGGTATTATTTATTATAATAACTACCCTGGTGCTGTGTACGTTCCTTATGTTTAAAACATTTTTTAAATGATTGAAAGTTTCATCTGGTACATAGATTTGTGTTTTAGGTCGCGACTCTTCACTCTTAAGTTCATAGATATATGTGTAGCTTTAAGTAAATATTTCGGCATTAGATAATCCTTAGTGTCATTTTTGGAAATGTTCAAATTGTCATCCATGGGACACGAAAAGGTAAATATGTTATTTTAAGTTTCAAAATCTAGCAGTTAAAAATTAAGAAAATTTTAAAATATTGTTGACCATATCTTATGGATAATGAAAAGAATTGAGGCATTATGTTTATTTCCGTAGCACATGTACACCCCCTACGGGATCAGATGGCGTGAAAATATTAGTCACCGTCACCACACAACATTAATAGCTTAACAACCGTAAATAGCAATTATTGTTACCCACCTGTCAAGCTTAAATATATAATCTGAAATATCTTGAAGCAAAATAAACTTTGTTAACACAGTTTCTATAACGTCCACTTCAGGTTTTTCTACGCTTACTTTATAACGAGGCTTTAAAAATTAACATCTTCGAGAGTTTTCGGTCTTAATATACTTCAAATACCGATTTCGTTGAGAACGGTCAATTTTTATCGTATAATGTTTCACTGCAGTAAATCGACGAAGATTTTTCAGCAGGCTGATATATTTGCGGTTTCAGACCCCATATCTCTAGGGTCCCGCAGCGACGAGCTTGTTAATAAACACAATTTTTCCACGTCCAAAAAAACAAGGAAAAATCTAAAACAACATGAAACAGTCTCTTTTTTCTGGTCTGTTTTTTCACAGTGACATGTAGTGAAGTGACCGAATAATTTGCTCATTTGTCAACGTCTTCGCTTTGCCGAGGAGAAAAATGATTCACTGAATCTGTCGGCGCGTCACGTCGCTGAATTAATTGAAATAAATTACGTACTCTGCGTCAACAGTTTAATCTTTAACAGATATAATCTGATGCCTGTCAAAATTACTTATGTCCCGTTTTTATTGCGAAACGTTACTAGAAACTTAATTATTTTGTTATACGTCGTTCGCCTTGTTACTTACTATAACTCATGTTACATTCATTTATCATCTGCCACATTCAACACCTACGTTACACTGAAAAAAGTATGTTACACAGATAATGAAATATTTAGAGTTGCAAGATAACACTTTTAGAAAAATAAAATTAGTGAGCTACAGTTAAAGAATTTTAATTGTTGAGAGGCGTTTGTTTGAAACGTTTTCTTATTCAGTTACATAAGATTTTGAGTACTAATCCTGAATTTACAACAACAGTTCTATCTGAACAAGAACGATAAAAAACGATTCACAAATCAATCTTATTAGACGCATACGAAACAAATACGTACAGACATTAGAACTGATAACTCTCTCATTTTTTTAAGTCAGTAAAAGTTCGTATTGCACTCTACCAAAAATATTCTTTTTCGAATAAACAACGAAGTCGACAATCGAACGAATTGATAATTGGGCCCTCACAGACAAGTATACTAACTGTATTATAAAACATTGGCACGCGGTTTATATAGATACTAAATAAATAACGGTAACCTGAATGTTTCAGGCGTTTAATATTTAAGCATTGCTAAGCTTTGCAGGGTACCTTAAGCCGTTGGCTCCAGCTGTAGTAATAAGGTAACTGTCACTAAGCCATATTATAAGCCTAAACAACTCTAACAAAGAGTAACCACTGCCCTAACAAGAAAGAAACAGATGAATTATATTACGTGAATAATACCCCGTAAGGAACAATTACTTAACTTCAATAAAATTTGAGCCAGTAATTACCGCGTTCCTTCTAACTTCAAAATAAGGTTTCAAGAGCTAGTAGAGCGTACAAAATGAAATCGATTATATAAACCTTAGAAGATTTTTCTGCGGAAAAATTAGCGTATCGAGTTTTTGTTGGGTCAGCGTTCTGTTCGCGTTCATCGTACTGTAAGTTTACTTTGGTGTTGCTCAAACAGTTTGGTCAGAAGCCTTTCAACCTCAATAGAATATTCAAAGGTCGGCTTGTGAAAATATGGCTCAATTGAAGCTACGATCCACGCGGGATTTCCGCTTTAATATTCAGGCGATGAAAAATATCCCGTCATAAAAAACTGGACCATATGAGATTTTAGAGGCCTCGTATTTGAATATTGATGTTTATGTAAAGTGGAATAAAAACCGCATTCCTTTGATTATATTAGAGAGCATGTTGTACCAATACTGGCATTCGTATACCCTGAATTCATCGTGTAATGTCTTTGTGCGAGACGCATTGTGAATAACTTGTGTTAATAGGTTTTTACCCCGTGGGTATTTTCAGCTTAATTAATATTAACTTTAACATTATATTTAGCGCATATTTTCACAAAATGGATATTTCGTTTGCAATGAAAATATTGTTTTAAGGCCAAATATAACAAAAGGATTGTAAATCTTCTTTTTATTTATTTTCGTATTTACTAGCTAAGCTTACATTTTAACCAGCAACATAAAAACCAGGAGGTTATCAATTTGACTGAATGCTCGAATCTTGCCTTTTTTCCTTGATGGGGTCATACGCTAAATATAATGTTAAAGTTATTATTAATTAAGCTGAAAATACCCACGGGGTAAAAAACCTATTAACACAAGTTATTCAGGCCTTGCGCAAGACCAGCAATTGTGGAGATCTTTGGGGGAGGGCTTTGTCCAGCAGTGGACGTCTTTTGGCTGATATGATGATGATGATGGTGATTCAAGCCTTTGTCCACTGCTGGACAAAGGCCTGGTACAAAGTTCTAAACAATTACCGGGCTCGCGATATACATACCCAGCAGTTTCCAGCGACCCTCAACAAATTAACGAAACACTTTCGGCTTGAGACTCTGCGGTATTTTCGGCCAGAAAATGTTACCTAGTTTACCGAACTTCGCCCCACTGAGTTGGATTCTACAATTGACATCCTTCTTGAAGTACCTACTTAGTTGGATGGTCTATCCTAGGTAAATATAGTTCTCTACAATTCGAGTGCAGAGTCTCCAATCTATAATTGAGTGTGTGCAACATGGACGTTGGACACGATGGTTCTACATGATGTTCGTCTAATCTCTGTTAAGTTATGCTTTTCAAACAATCGCATATTGTTATAGTATAGTTCAAATTGGATTATAGACTTAAGATTTATTAAGAAAATTTGGCGTCGGTTTTCTGTTTTTAAAGCAGCATTTATTGTTAATATATACATATAATAAAATTATAGGAAAGTCAAACTGTACATTGTAATTTATTTTAAAAGGATACTTGGGGTGTGATCTACAATCGATATTGAAGTCAAAATATAGTTTTTAGATTTTTTGTCTGTGTGTCTGTTTATCTGTATGTATGTCCGGGCTAAACTCAAAAGTACTGCATGGATTTACTTCAAATTTTGCATGAATATTACTAAGAGGTCGGGTCAACATAAAGGCTACATAATATTATCACGCTATCACCTACGGGGGAGGAGCTGTGACAATTTATAAAATTTAACGCGGGTAAAACCGCAGGGCACAGCTAGTTTTTAATATGACATGAATAAATGAAAACAACGAAAGATGCAGCATGGGCAGGCCCCCAACAATATGTATGGGTAATCATGTGAGGATCACTGGAATCCGCTGGGTGCGAATTGCACAAGACCGGCACTTGTGTAGGTCTCTGGGGATATCTTTGTTCAGCACTGGACGTCTTTTGACTGCAAAAAGTTATTTGTTTAAAACTTCGTAATTCTTAAATTAGCGACACACATGTTATACATGCAATGTAATAAAGGCGAAAGTTTGTAAGTGTGTATGTTTGTTAAACTTTCACGCAGAAATTACCGAATGGAATTTGATAAAACATTGTAATAATATAGCTTATATATCCGAATAACACATAGGCTATAATTTACAATGCGGGTAAAACCGCGGGGCACAGCTAGTAAGATATATTTATTGTAATAAATATATCGTACTAGCTGTGTATAATTATAATTATACGATGCTTTTATTTCAGAAACAAATAAAAGAAGTATTTTAAAAACTTAAGCCCATACACGCTTTTCTCCGTAAGAAATTAGACCTTTTACAAACTACCTATACACGTTACTGAAACTTGTATAGCGTGTTATCATAACATCACATTAATAATCCATAACTTCCACAAGTCATCCCTTTTCATTAGACGTTGATACACCGAACTCCAAAAAATCCTTCTCACTTTCCATCATATTTCAAAAAGTCGCGAATTTTTTAAAAAGCCTACATCATTCACGGTGCATGCATTAGTCAACAATAAAACAAGGTCCACTTAGGCTCGGCTTCCGAGAAAAACAGCATTAAGGCGCCATTTATCACAGTTTCAGCGCCATTAAACATGGAGACTGCAAAAACCGTACTATACCTACATGATAAGCTTCATGAGAACCGAATTGTCTGCAAACATGAAAAACGACGGTGGATTCCGATAATCTAGGGCTGGATCTGATGTCGCATCTTTGTGCCAAGCTATTAAAGAAAAACGGCCCGCTAAAATACCATTTAATATCTATTTTTCAGTTGGTATTTTTACGAACAAAGTACTGTAAAAGATATTGAGATCAACTTTGTATGTGATGGATAACAAAAATACCCATTCAGCCACCCTACACACACTAGCCTACCCAACCCATTTCAGCTTATTTATTTTCACACAGACGACTTGCATTACGGTATAATAGAATTCTACACAGTACTTTCAATTAGATAAGCTAGCCATTTTTACGAACAAAGTGAGTGAACCGTATAATATATTGGGATATATATATATATAAATACTTATTTATTTCCACCCCGAAGATTTGCATTACGGTATAATAGAATTCTACATAGTACTTGCAATTAGATAAACGGGCTCTGTTGCAACTGAACCACATGAGAACTGCCGTTTACCATTATCATGATCATTACTCAAGTCGGTCTCTCCGCTTTCTGTGTTTCACATCATTTTTCAACCTTTAATTTATATGACAGATAACATGAAAACAACCAAAGAAGACGAAAAAAGTCAGCATATTTTTCAGATGTTATCATATTATGCATGATAGCTAAGGTCACATTGTTTCTTCCCCTCTGCCAGAACTATGGTACCTCAGTCCGTATCTGCTTGCAGATTATCGGGCTAGATACTCTACAAGCGATCACAACCTTTGCATAACAATTTTTTCATTCACTTCAGTGGTACTGAACTTGGACCCTTACCTCAAAGCCCCTCGGTCACGTGTCACTTAGATTCACGAAGCTATTAGTTTAGTCTTTTGTGCTCGCCACTAGTAGTAGGAGAGCTGGCACGCATTTTTGGGTAGATATTTGAGGCAAGCTGAAAACTTGTCCTATAACTCTTCAGACACACCCCAACACGGAACTGCAGACCTAGCAGGCGGGTAGCGGGTCTAAACGAACCTCTAAATTTTTTAATTTTTTTTTTTAACCAAATAATGTATTTGAGGCAAGCTGAAATTTTGATATGTTGTAGTTTAATGTTTATACAATACAAAAAAAAAGACAGGCGATTCTGTCGGGTCTTTAGCACTGCCAGGCGTGTGCAAAAATATTTTGCAACAAAATCGAAAAAAAATATTTGAGGCAACTGTTATTTATGTATTGTATAAACATTAAACTACAACATATCAAAATTTCAGCTTGCCTCAAATACATTTTTTGGATAAATAAATCAAAAATTTAGGCGTTGGTTTAGACCCGCTACCCGCCAGCCAGGTCTGCAGTTCCGTGTTGGGTTGTGTCTGAAGAGCTATAGGACAAGTTTTCAGCTTGCCTCAAATACCTACCCAAAAATGCGTGCCAGCTCTTGGACTATAGGTTGATATCTTAGCCTTACTTATAACCGAAATTTCAATGTAAATGCAATTAATTTATAACATGTTACTTTTATGAAAATATTTAATAAGTTAACTTGTTATTTGTAAGAATATTAATTCATTTTTACTAAGTATTATAACTATTCTGGCATCGACAAATCTAGCTGTATATCAAATGTAAATTACACATCTCTCTTAGTACAAGATGGCATAGTATTTAGAACTTTGAATTTGAACTGTGGAGTCACTGGTCTAGAGTTCAATTTCAAGGTTGTTTGACCACTACAAGGCCTTTTGACCACTAACTTTATTAGATTGTAATTAAATCGTACTTAAAGTGGTTTTGAGTGGGCTGAATCTAGCCTGCGCAGCTGCGGTAAATAACTTCACAAACGCTTTTCTCCGGATGATACTGAATACCTCTAAAGAATTATATTTTGATCAAAAAATAACGAATTTAAATTCTGAAAAAAATATATATGAAAATAAAGTAAGAATGGATATTTTAATGCAAAAGAATACATTTTTGTAATCTTTTTCAAATAGGTAGCATACATGAATGTATTTTATTACTGCAACTAACTGATTTATTACACTGCATTGCGGTGCATACTTTAACGCTTAATAAAATATATAATAAAATAAAACAAACATTCACAATCCCTACAAACAATATTTTGGACCACTTTGTTATCGGAGGAGGTAATATAAACGACCACTTTAACAAAAAAATATTGAAAAGTTGGTATAAAAAATACACCTTGAAAGGTTTGTTTTGATAAATTGGAAGAAATAAAGAAAAGCTTAGATCGTATATACCGAATGGTTTTGTCATTGGCGCCAGAAATAAAATATTCACAATTATTTTCGCAAGGAAAATAATACAGCCAATATTTACCATGGGATGTTTTTAATATTTGTATTCGAAAATTATCCTTGAAAACCAATTCTTGTTGTGACAGCTTGCAATATTTTTATATAATATTCAAAGCTTTGAATTGGATCTTAACTGAAAAACACGGAATGGAAATGTCGAAAAAGTAATGATATCAGTTCTTAAAATCGACAATTGAACTTAGCGAAAAACAATACTTCTCTTTTCAACCCACCCGTTTGAGAGTTTGTACATTTTGAACAAAATAGACCACATATCGTATGACTTTGTACGTATACGACAAAAGTACTTTAATTTAAAAAATCGGCCAAGTGCGAGTCGGATTCGGAAATGAAGGGTTCCGTAGCAGAAAGTATTTCAGTTGATTAAATGAAAGCAAATTGCGGTTTATGACGTATTAAAAAAAACTACTAGCTAAATCTCGTTCAAACCAATTTTCATTGTCAGTTTCTACGATAATGTACATCATATATTTTTTTTTTGTTGTATCATCCTCTTATTTTAGAAGTTACAGGGGGGGGGGGGGGCGGTCATTTTACCACTTTGGAAGTGTCTCTCGCGCAAACTATTCGGTTTAGAAAAAAATGATATTCGATACTTCAATATGATTTTTGAAGACCTATCCATAGACACCCCACATGTATGGGTACGATGAAAAAAAATTTTTTGAGTATCAGATCTATGTATGGCGGCCCCCCAAAATTATTGTTCTTTTTCTATTTTTGTATAAAAATCTCAATGCGGTTTACGGAATACATCTACTTACCAAGTTTCAACAGTACAGCTCTTCTAGTTTCGGAAAAAAGTAGCTGTGACATACGGAAGGACAGACAGACAGACATGACGAATCAATAAGGGTTCCGTTTTTTGCCATTTGGCTACGGAACCCTAAAAATGAAAGCATTGTCTTTTGCAAATGGAAAATAAAGAATATAACCTGTATATATAAAATGAACTTACAATTTTCCACTTTATCTTCAAAGCTTGTGTTGCAAAAACAATCTGCTAATTACTACTAGTAGATATTTACGTGTGAAAAAAGTTGTATAATATATTTCAAAATTAAATATTCGCAGTTAAAGCTAGAAATGGAATTTTTCACAATGAACCGGTACTCTTTCAATTAGCAAGAGCGTGTTACAGTGATCCGACACGGTCATAACAAACTACCAAACTCCTGCACGTAATGATGCGGGGATTTGACAGGCCGGTTTGCGTGGCAAGTAGATACTTGCCTTTCGCACCGCAGGTCATGGGTTCG
The DNA here is from genome assembly GCA_951640165.1 of Pseudoips prasinana. Lineage (NCBI taxonomy): Eukaryota > Metazoa > Arthropoda > Insecta > Lepidoptera > Nolidae > Pseudoips > Pseudoips prasinana. The sequence goes on from OX621245.1 coordinate 22,087,271, forward strand.
ATTCCCCACTAGGATAGATCATATCTGTGAGCATGAATATGTCTGGTTGACCTGAATCTGGGTGTAATTTTCTACATAAGTATGTATGAACAAAAGAAAACTAGTATAACAGTTATCTGGTCTCCTTAGTAAAAGCTCTACTTAGTTTGGGTTCAGATGGCCGTGTGTAAATGATGTCTCAAGATATTATTATAATATGCACATGCACTTATAAATAAATATAAATTGAAGAAGTACAGAGCCCATGTCAACTGCATTGAAATTTAATTAAATATTAATTATTTTAAAAACCTTTTGGTGGTTACAAATGTATCAAAAATTTACAGACGTACATAGCATCTGTTATGCTGAATACTTTAGCAAGCTCAACCAATAGACAAGAATAATTGTTTAAAACGATTCATAACAATTTCAAAAATGTTGATGATACAATTTGAATTATTTGTTCATATCAAATAATATTTCTATTGTACTTACACAAAAATCTTTCAATGTGTTCTGTATTTTCAATTTTAATTAGGCAATGTGTAAGATTTTCCTTTGATAAGTTGTGTAAATAAATATAAAAGCCATTCCATAAGAATATTTTTCTGTATTCATGTAACTATTGTAATAATATTTAACAACGTTATTATTATCATGAGTATATTATATTAGCTTCAAGTTATGCTGGTGTTTTATCTACTATGTTCACAAAACTTGGATTGCTGCCACAAAAAAATGTTTGCCCTTAATATTCGCATAAACCCCAACAGTAAAATGATGCAAATTAATTTAGACGCCTGTTCCACGCGACCCCATCCACAAACTAGGTCAACAGCCTAATCATCATTGCTTATGAACTTTACATAATGGACATATAGGCTGTCCGCTCTTCACCTGTCGCTATTGTTTCGTTTAAAGGCTAATGGTCTGGGGACGGCCATGTTATTCAGGTGTCAAGAAGATGAATGTCACGTTATTTATGAGGTTGCCTTTTAAAAACCACTCAAATGTGTACAATATACGCACATAGAGGGTTCCGTATCTCGATGTTATGAGTTCAGAGCTTCGAAGATATGATATTGGGTTTAATTAACCCCGATATTATGAACAGCAATTGCTTTGTTTTCTTTAGCCTTGTACTTTATACAATAATTCAGTACCAACCGAGATAAAATAAGACCACTTTGTCTGCATAACAAAGTGGTCTTATTTTATCTCGGTAATATAAACGACCATTTTAACAACAAATTATTGCAATGGTGTTATAAAAGACAGAAAGAAGAACAGCCATCACTATGCTTCAGCCGGAACCTTATCCTTTAAAAAGTACTCCAACGAATAGTGAGTTATCTTAGTGTAAGAAGAATTTTTTTAAGATATCGCCCTCACTCGAGAACCTAATCCCTGTGTAGCGGGGTACTTTACAAACATATAAAGACGGACACAAATGACATCCAAGCTCAGAACAACTATTTATGGGTCACATAAATAGTTGACCGGCGCGGGACTCGAACCCGCGACACGAAGCGGCAGGCGACTGTCTTAATCGCTGCGCCACACGTGCAGTCGAGTAATTTATTTAGCAGGAATGCGAAATATAAATAAAAGCGTGCAACAAATACACAAAAAATATACGCTTGGTAACAGACGCCCAACAAGACGAAAATCTTTTCTTTTTTATTTTACTTTTTGAATACGTGTTATATATATAATGTCTAATAAAATCTTAGATCTAATCTACAGCTAGCATTCCTGAGAAGTTAAGCCTCCCTCAAAGATCTCCACAACTACCGATCTTGAGCTGCACGTATCCAGGGGCATCCCACCACCGTTGTAAGATCGCTGATCCACATCACTATGTGGATCAGCGATCTTACAACGGTGGTCCTACCCACGCGACGCCTATTATTATTATACGCCTGATATTATATTAATTTTTCTAGTATTGAGTAGTGTCAATTTGTTTACAAGCAGATTCATTTTAAATGGTAGTCGTCGCTTTGGAGTTATTGCCCTTCGTATTTGGGCTTTAAGCCATTAGTATTCAAAGTCCAAATTCACTACAGAATATTTATTAGAACCGGCTGAAAATAAAACTCGATCGATTGTAATTTTACTAATGTGAAATTTGATTGTTTACGTAGACAATTTTTTTAATGTTTATCTCCATACATAATAACAAAGGTAAAGGGTAAAGAGGCCACCATATTCCAGGCTGAACTTTTTGCCATTAACAGATATGTGCAAATGAACCTGGACAGAAAACTAAAGCAACAAAACATCTACATTAACTCAGACAGTTAAGCGACGCTGTTAGCGCTGGACTCTTTTGAATCCAACTCAAAACAGGTACAGTGCTGCAAAGAAAACCTGAATTTCCTGGGTCAATCCAACAGAGTCACACTCAGATGGGTACCGGGGCACTCAGGAATAGATAGGAATGAGAAGGCAGATGAACTTGCGAGACTTGGAGCCGTTAACTCTCAAAACTGACCCGAACCATTTTGTGGTATTACCAAGCAAATGGCCTACTCTATCCTAAACGATCAATGCACCTCAACAGCCATGGAACTGTGGAAATCCTCAGCTGGATCTCTACACTCAAAGGCTGTTCAATCAAGGGCTACAACAAAAAATTGTCGAAAGAATTACTTGAATTCAAACGTTACAAAACATGTGCGGTAACTCGAATTCTCACCGGACACTGCAAGCTGAATAAGCACATGTTCAACCTAAAGTTGACCGACAGCACAATTTGCAGATTCTGCCAAGAGTCAGAGGAAACTCCTTTGCATATTCTGTGCTCGTGCGGGCCGCTAATGCGTTATAGAAGTATCCACCTTATATTCTTTGTATTTTCTTTTCAGTTCAGTAGTTTCATACGCAAACTACCGCGTATGAAAATAGCGTTGCTCTAATTACATTACAAACTCAACAATTATATGTTTCTAATTAACACATAATACACACTCTGCAAAATTGTATTTGTAATTCATCAAAGCCTAAATAGGCTCTATGGCAATTTTGCTTGTAGTCTGTTTAATAATTAGATGTTCTCTGATTTCACAAGGATCAAATTACTGACAACAGCCATTTGTATAGCCCGAGGGGCTTTAATTATTTATGAAGACAATGCTAAATACCAATCATGGTGGTTCATCTTCTATTTCATTGGTAAGGTACGGAACCCAAAAAATTGCTTATTCTGATGCCCAGCTTTCCAACCCCAGTTGCATGACAATGCTACTTTACACGGTAATCCATGTTTTATTATAACGGTTTCAATTTTTTATACTGACACGAAGTGGATATTAGCTTTGTTGCGGTTATACGGAATCGTTTTGAGTTATTAACAGTCATGAATATAAAATTATGCCTTTTATTGCCTTATATCTGCCGCTTTTTAACGCTTTTATGGTAAATCTACCAACAATATTCAATTTCCTTTCAGCTTTATTAAGGTGTACGAATTTGGATGTATATTTTAATAATCCAATAGGCTGTTAGAATAAACTCTTGTCTCCGTGTAATATTATGGGAAAGATAATTATTAACTCTCTTGACGTAGTAGATATGCTAACATATTAAAATTATTATTGTTAACTTATGAACAATATACTTATATAGAAGTAAAATCAACAAACAAGAAACAGAAATTTCAGAATTATATTTATGTAATATTTATTACAGATAACGTTATAAATACATATATTCTATTGTACAGACGCCAGCACAACAAGCTACCCCAATCTGTCAAATTTCTTTTATCTATTTTCAACTTTATCACATAAGCATAAGGTTCACTTTCAATTGGAGAAATTGGGGCAGCTTGATGTGCTGGCGTCTGTACCTGTTGTATTCACTATTCTAAATAAGGTTTTTAGGATTGTTTTTATCAAGACATTAAGAAGCAGTAGTTAGTTTTAAGAAAATTCATGTTAAGATGTGATTTTTTGAATTGGTGCAATATCTATCTATCTACATTTTAAAAAAAAATCACGCTTTATTCCTATAACATTCAACCATAAGTTTATTAAATTGAGACAGCACCATTTAATTAAAAAAAAATTATATATCGGTTTAGGAGAGCTAATTTAACACGTGTTAGTATGTAGTCTAGTAGGACCACATTGTCGTTAAAACTGTCTTACTACTTTTAAGATCAATCTTCATTGACTATTTTGGAATCCTCCGTTTTCTTAACATGAACATGTAATTTTTAATTTTCTGTAATTATTACAATCTAATTATTAGATCTCAATAACTCATTCACAACGTGAGTCCAATGGGTACATTTTATCATTAAAACTAATTTAAAATCGAGCTTCAACAACTGTTTTGGACTCCATAATTTTACAAATACCGTCAACTAAAATGTTGTTAACATCACACAAGAACAATCAATTTTTAATTCTATATATATTATGGAACTTCGATGATCATTAAAATTACATCATCCGTTACAGTTTTTATAATATTAAAATAACACCTGCTACTTATAAGCGTTGTTCTTTAAAATTAATATTAAATACTACAGACATACAAAGGAATATGCAAATTTCTTGAACACAGATTTTAATTATAATAACTTTGTGCATCTTACAACTTGCGTTTCTTTAAATTTATCACACTTATTTGTTCGTCATAACAATTTAAATAAACTAAAAGCAAAGTGTGTTACTCAACAAAGAACTAACAACTTAAAAGCGCAACTTATAATTGCCTTCATTTATAATTTACGTCTCATGCAGATGTTGTGTGTTTGATCGAAAAATCTAATAAAAAGTTATAAAAGCTGGATTAAATTTTATTAAGACCCAAAATTTTGTTTATTATGCTGATATCTAAGTAAGAACTAAAACTATGATTATAAACTTAAAATCAAAATAAACAAAAATAAAAGTATAGCTTACAAATAAAATTTCTCTATCAATTGATATATCAACTAATTACTTTCGACTTTTTCGCGTTTTCGACGATTGCACTGCTAGTGTTATGTTTGTTGCACTCCAACGTCATTTCATTAAAAAACCAACTACGATTGTGAGCTTGTAAAAATGTAATTTGTGGAGATGAAAATAAATATATTTATTTACTATATTTAAGACCACCTCTTACGTTTATTATGAGTATAATATGAAGTCCTTATGACCGGAGTAACGTCATCTCCGCGGTACAGAGAGTTATCGATCAACCAACAAGATAAAAATAAATAGAATTTATAATTTTAGGAAAATCAGCTATTTGGTTCCAAATTTTTTTTTACCTATCGTTGTATAGTATTTCAAAAGAATAGTCCTGACTCACTAACTACTTGACTGTCTTCAAAGAAAGTTTCAATACCTAGTTAAAATTCAGGCATTTCTTTTGACTATGGATTTACGGAAGCTCTCAGAGGTTAGCGAATAAAAAGCATTTTTGCATATAAATCCACGCGTATGCTTATGATTGACACTACAATATTATTATAGTGATGCAATTTGAATAATATTATCTTTAGACATTTCAATTCATACCTTCCGCAAAATTAGCTGATGTCTTAGCTTCATAAATCAAGTAGTTTTTAAGAAGTCATGTTACGTCAGAGAATGAATCTTTCCCTTTTTTATTATTAAGTATGTATCGTATTGTATGAAAACAATTGCATATAAAAACAAACATTGAACATATAGATAACAGTATAAGGCTGTACATTTGGAATTTGTAATATTTTATACTAGCTGTGCCGGCGACTTCGTCCGCGTGTTAATTAGTTTATTTCGTTTTTCTAGTAAAATATGAGACTTTTTCTAAAATAAAAGTAGCCTAAGTTACTCCTTATTACATCAGCTACCTGCCAATAAAAGTCCTGTCAAAATCGGTCCAGCCATTTCAGAGATTAGCCGGAACAAACAGACAGACAAAAATTGTAAAAAATGTCATTTTGGTGTATGTACCGTATATATATTCATATTAATGCAGTAAAAACCGGTTATTTCAATATTACAAACAGACACTCCAATTTTATTTATTTGTATAGAGTATAGATGTATAGATATAAAATGGCAGCCAAAGTAAAGTTTTACGCATTGCGCCTATAATGTGACCTCCGCAACTCCTCAGGAAATCAGATTTTCTTTATGTCACGGATCGTTGGATTTAGTACGTAAGTTCATTTAGACGAACAGTGATCCTTATATTTTTTTCTTCATTGTGTCAATTTAGTCCGTTCCTTGATGGATGATATCTTAAACTGAGAGGGTTTTCATATAATAATACTGAAAAATAGTTGGCTTTTATTTATTAGTTATATAACTTTGAACCTGATGGGCTAGTTGGCGTGGTTGGGACATACTTGCCTTTCACGCCGCAGGTCGTGGGTTAGATTCCCACCCAGGACGGATATTTGTGTGCATGAACATGTCTATATGTCTTGAGTATGGATGTAATTATCTATATACGTATATTTAAAAGAAAATTACTATAAGAAATATATTACTAATTACCAATTGTTTAAATAGTATAAATAAGTGAAAACTTGTAATTGGCCTTAACTTAAACATACAACCTTGTTAGTATTTAATTAGCTGTAAGTTTTTTAAACTTTAAAATAAAATAAAAAATACAATAAAATATCAGTCGTCTGGTTTTCATAATGACAATTCCCTTACTATTCGCATGCCCACTAAGGGTAGATGTCGGAACCTACAAAACAATGTACTTACCATCTTTGTGACCATATCTGAAGCGAATAAAGATATTCTATTCATACAACTAACTCTGTTCAGTTTGGGATCAGATGGTCGCCTGGGAATAATATGCCAGGTTATTGTTATTATTAACCTTCTCTTTACTATTTGAAAACCTGGTGTTTCACAAGACAATTACATGTTTACAAATTAAACAATTTGGGAGACTGTACTTAAATTGGACACCATATCAGCGCTTATCCCCATTGGATACTATTTCTCTATTAAAACTGCCATTACTACCTACATAAAAGATTTTATTAAGGTCAAGATCACTTGGCTTGGTTTCATTGCACTTTGAAAACTAAATGAAGAGCCTAAAATTTTAAGTTAAGAGTACGCAAACCTCATATATGAGAATAAAATTACCCTTGAACTTTTAAATGGAAAACGGCCAAATACAAATTCAAGGTCTCACTTTTAACTAAGTACTTTGTTAAACAAAATAAAAACATTCACTGGACTTTTTCCAAAAGTTTTGAATATAGATGCCAAAATAAAATAAACATAACCCATTAGGCCCGAACTTTGTAAAACAACTTTCACAAAACGTATTCAAACATCATTTACGAAATAAATTGTGGATAATATCCAACTGGCGAAAATAAAATTTGCTTTGGGCAATTTCTGAATGAATAGAATTGTACGGATTTATAAGAGCTATTGTTTTATTCTCAGATAAAGCTTATAGAATTACGTAACTACCAACATTACTAAAAAGAGCTGTACCTTTTTTAATCTCTGAATGTATTTCAATGAAATATAGTTAATAACCACCTCTTAATCATATATTTGATTAAACTATGATTTAGTTCAATCATATAATAAATATTTTTGAGTTGTTTTAAACTATTAAAAAAACTTAGGTAAAATATCGTATTGAAATTGGTTCATCACTTTTGGAGCTATGTTCCCAAAAATACTGATTTCAAAAACCGAATTAACTTCAACTTTTCATTTATTACGTACATTATATTTATTCAGATACATTCATATTATTATAATATATACATAACATTCTCTATCGAATAAAAAAATGGTAATTAACATCCATTGATTAACAATGCAGAAATTAAAATAATAAATTGATAAGTTCCTTCCTTTGTAGGTTTACAAGCAGGCATAAAAACAAACCTTCAAACATAGAATGTTTGAAGGTTTATTTTTCTGTAGAAAGTTCAAAATAAAATATGACTAGTTTTTCTACATAATCTAGACTTCAGAAGTATTACTGTCCTGACGAATCACAAAGATTTGGAGAACTAAACATATTACTTTTTTATGACAATGTAAACGGCAATTTTAGTATCTTTTTGTGACAGCGAAAGCTTTATAGCATCATTGTGAGTTAATTAAAAGCACCTATGACTGATATTCCTAGAGCATTTCTTAATACCTTGGCTGCTTTCTCCATGCATATATGTAAAAAAACACTAAAACCTACAATACAATTCTACAAATCAAGGTCTCTCTCTTCATTATTCTGCAATTTGATGATCTAACGGCGGCTTTTTTTAGTAATCAAATGAAACAGAATTGGCTATACTTGGCCGTTTTATCTAGTTTTACCTCAAGTCAAGTATATTTGTTTTTCGCTTTTTATATCGGTAGTTGGAAATGGGCTGTTTATTGTATTTTAGACGGCCATTGGCTTAACAGCTGTAAGAAGTCCACCGCTGGACAAAAGCCTCACCAAGAATCAACTTGGGGGGATAAACCATAATCGCCACGCTTGGCAGGCGGGTTGGGGATCGCAGTGTGATGGTCATAGTACTCAGAAAGAAGCTGCTGCTCGTCCTCTGATAGATATTCCCTCGGGTCGACTTCTACGCCCCCCAAGAGATGAGATGGCATGATGATATTCGCCGCCGTCACCACATAGCAGAGGGTAATTACTGCTACAAAAGTTTTTCTGTAGACATTGTATGATAGATATCTAACTTACTTAAAATATTATTCTTTAGTCTTAATATCTAAGGAGAAGGAGACCATTGGTTACTTGCTCTTTTAAATGATTGCAGATGAGGTGCAACACTAAAGACATTGTCATCGCCACTTAGTGTCCCGGGTTCGATTTCCGCCCAGGCTGTCTTTTGGTTCTAATTCACCACACCATAACCTTTCTGCAGCAACCAGCGTTTTTACGAGCAATAACTATACCGATAACTTGGTTCGCCTGCAAATTTCTACATTTCTCATTCAGTCTCACAGTGAAGCTCAAGGTCATCCAAAGAGCAATGCAGAGGACTTTCCATTATTGTTTGGATGATCATGCCAGCCTTGCTTTCCAAACCCATTACATGTACTCGATAAGTCATACGGATAAGCGATTGATAAACAACATGACAGTCACCGTAGCCTAGTTGGTAGTGCTCCTGCCTACGAAGCTGGTGGTCCTAGGTTCGAATCCTGGTAAATGCAAATATTTGTGTGAGGAGCACGAATATTTGTTTCTGAGTCATGGATGTTTTCTATGTATTTAAGTATTTATCTATATATATAAGTATGTATATCGTCGCCTGGTAACCATAGTACAAGCTTTGCTTAGTTTGGGGCTAGGATGATCTGTGTGACATTGTCCCTAGATATTAGTATAATTATTATTAACTGTTGAGCAAATTTTTCTATCATTAAGTTGCGGTAAGATACGTAACAATATGGCAAGAGAACCTCTGTTCCCTACATGACTAATGGCATTATTAGACTACAAACTTGTAAAATAAGGCCGTTGTAACGCAACAGATGGCTTCTTGTCCTTTCTATTCCATGTCTTAATGTTCCGGGAATATCGATATCATAACAATGAATAGTCATGGGAATATGAAAATGATTTTGTTAAAAACTGAAACTTGAATAAGTTGGTGGAGCAACGCATAGGTGCTGTACGCTTTCATATAAATATCACCGGCAGGAATATTGGGGCTCATCGGGGTGGGGGGAAGGGTCAGCAACACTTGTTTGCTGACTTTTAAAGGCCGGCTACGCACCCGCGACAGCTCTAGTGTCCATGGGCGGCGGTGATCACTTACCATCAGGTGACCCACTAGCTCGTTTGTCGCCCTCTGATATTAAAAATATTGTTCTGCAAAATAGGTTTGAAGAAAAATTTGGAAATTAACCAATTAAAAATGAAATTGGAAAATTTTGATTTAAAAAAATTTCATTGTCAGCATAATAATCCTTCAAACATATTTTGACGAACCATTTGCCTAATGATAAGTATAAAAATATTAGATATTATTATTAGACTTTTATTATTATTAGATTCAATTTGACAAAATAACTGATTTCTTAATAAAAGCCACCTACGTATTATTTTAAGTAAAAAAATATTATATTATGTTAGCTAGTAGTAGCTAGTAGGATGTTAGTTAATCTAATAAATGATTTTATCAACAAACATTTTTTTATAGTATAGTAAAGCAAATTAGCAAGTGAGTTATTTGATCGTCGTGAGCCTTTAAAAAAAAACAAATATCCTGGGACATTATTTACACACGGCCATCTGATCCCAAACTAATCAACGCTTGTACTATGGAAACCAGATATTTTTACTTTACTTTTTACCAGACACGACTGTTTTTTAAAGTTTCTATTAATAAAGTTTCCGTGACGTACCAAATCGGAAATACCTTCCTAGATAATTGATTCCACAGTGTGGTAGTAAGCGGAACAAAGTTTCTTAGGAAACGTACGGTTGTGATTGACCAACCATTCGGTGATATGGATACAATTACATTAGGCGTGTGCATCTGCGAAAAATGCAGGTGATTTTATTTTCTTCTTAATCACTTTTCATTATTTTTGTAACTTTTTAACGTGATTTAAAAATTATTTTTAAGAATACCTTAAAACTGTTATTAAGAATAATAAAATATATTAAAGTAAGTCTTGGCTAGGTTAAAAGTTAATTACGGTGTTTAACTTTTATGTTGTATAGAATTAGGTTTATTAAACTTAAGATTTAATACTGATATAGTATCTGCAGAGAACTACTGACTGTAATAATTCTGATTGGTGATATTCAAAACATCATTTGTTCCTTGAAATGTTAATTTATGTATGAGTTATAAATTTGTTTTTCCCCTGGGTGCAGTGCATGATATGGCACCTACTCAAAAGACACTGGCTAAAAACGCAAAAAGTATACTTAAAAAAAAATAAGTTTAGAGTAATATCTCTTTTATACGCGGTACCTTAGAACTAAAAATAAATACTTGCTCAATATCACTGAAATTATTAAAATAAATAGTTAGAAATTTAACACGGCTAAGCCAGAAACACCAGTAATATTCCATTACGATATTTTGATAAGGTTATCGAGAAAGCGGAATAGGAGAATATGTTCGTCACAAAAGCTTTTCGTTTTCCGATCAGTATCATCGTGACACAATTTATCTTTGTGACTGTTCTTTATTGACAATAAGTATGTGCCTATACGAGATTGTATTAGGTTTTTTATGGGCCCGTCAGAATGGAAACCCTATTCGAGAAACGTTCGGCTATCAGACAATAAGACAATCTTTTTCAGTGGAAATGAATTTTGGAATTTGGGATGGATGGAGTCCCAAAATTAAGTTACTTTCCTATCCGGTATATCAGTTATAAAATAATTTATATTTAAATTATACTTAGCATAGATAAGCATATTTTTAGAGCTAATCATTATTCGTTTTGTACAGACTCCAGCACATCCAGCTACCCCGGTCTATCAAATTTCTTTTATAGATTTTCAACTTTATAACTAATGCATAAGGTTCGCTTCCAACTGGAGAAATTTTACAGATTGAGGTAGCTTGATGTGTTGGCGTCTGTACACTTGGTGCTTCGTTAGTAGATACAGTCGCAATACAAACACCGCCCTTTAATCTTATGTAATAACGATGTTGTCAAGTTAAACGTGTAACCACCGACGTTGTGGCTCTGCTATTCGCCTCTACAAATTAGTAAGTATTTTAAGGCACAATGTAAGCTCCATTATCTACAACTAACCAACTATATCAGAAATCATTGGTAAACTAATTCAATATTTTGAAGCAAAGCTGTGTTATGGGACATAATATGTTAAAACAGCGGTACATTTTTATGACGAAAATGCTAGTGATTGAGTCCTTATAGTCAATGCAAATAAATAAAGCATTGTAATTTAGTTTTGCTTTATCGTTACAGAAACAGTAGATACGACTTCCATTTTTTTTATATTTATTCATATATCCTAGGATCCTAACAATACATATTGACTAATTGAGGACGTCCGCCGTCTTTGAGGTTAAGTGGTTGTGTATGAAGCTTTCCGTGGTAAATTTTCACGGTGCAAGTAACTTTAGAATTTAGGGTACTTTAAGTCTTAACTCACCGCATCAAAGATTATCATCTTCTTATTGGTACATAATATTCTACAAGCGGTTGTAGTAAAGAGTAGAAATCTGCAATTTCGGATCTGTTCAAAGGGGATTAATATCGAAATAAAATAAACAAACATATTTCTTTGAGTTCTGGACACGTAAGGTATTTTCTTTTCTCTCCTTCTATCAGTTGGTGCACCTTTTGCTACTAATATTCAATTAAAAAAAATATGATTGTAAATTGGTTACCTGGAAGGAATAAAAGTGACAAGGCCGACATTAACATCTTTTATTCTTTGCATATTGTACTGTTTCTATTTTTATTGTAATAATGTTTAATTTTAATGATTTTGCTGCAGTCAATTACTATTACTCTTAAATCAATATGCTACACGATTTTAAATAATCATTTTCCAGTAGTTAGATATTTTCATAACAGCTCATATTAATAGCTAAATTTCATGACCCAACATTAAAATATAAATATGTCTCTCTAGCTATGTAATAGCTTCTAATCATGTGTTCTACTTGTAACATGGAGCAATTCTACATACAGCATACCATATGGTATTAATTTTATATACATATCATCATATCATATCAGCTGAAAGACGTCCACTGCTGGACAAAGATCTCCACAATTGCCGGTCTTGCGCTATTCGCATCTAGCAGTTTCCAGTTTTTTTATATACATATATATAAAAATATATACCATTCTCATACGAGTATATTGCGTAGTACAAAGTGCGAAAACCAGAAAAAAACTGTTTTACAATTATATAACGCGCTTAATCTTCGTAAGTTATAGATCACGTGGTTTACTTCTTTTGCACGACTAAGTAAACAGGCTGTATGTATGCAAATTGGTTTTCTTAACAGCCCTAGAAGTTAAGATTAAAAGTCTAAACTTATTAATATCTTAAATTCAATTATATTCTTTTTGATCGAATATAAATCACGATCTAATAATTTATTGTTACCTAAAATTAAATATATTAAATTAAATTAATAACCAGATTTCTGATAATACATATTATTAACGGGTTATGGGCATTTAAGAGAAAATTATCAAAACATATTTAACGCCTATTTTAAATTCTTGATAAATATAATAATCCTAAAAAGCTATCAAAAGAGATTTATTGGCAGTTATTTAATAAAAAGAAACTTTCTTCATCATACTTTTTCATTATACTAAGTCGGTAAACAAGGTGCGGTCCACTTGATGGTAAGCGGTTACTCTATGACACTAACCAGCCACGTAGCATCACTCATGCCATGCGAACCCTTCCCCCTACCCAGATGTGGTCTGGCGATATTACTCACGCCCAGGACCGCAACATTAATACAGAAATGTTATACCTGCAATGTATTCTCCAAGATTATGTATGAGTGGCTTGGCTGAGAAAGTGTCTTTATTCTCCCCTAGTCGTCATACAGTGAAATAAAACTATAATCCGGTAGAGAAGCGACGTTCTACTCGTATTCGCAACTTAAAATTAAATCTAATAAATAATTGTTCCATTTATTTTTAATTTTTAATGTATTGTAAATGTTTAATTTTATACTTTATGAACTAGCAACCTCAATTGGTTCCTGGTTGATAATAATTTAAAGAATTTCAATAGGGATACGCGAACGTTGACTGTTATGTTGACCTTTTTTTATCGAATATCCTTTAAAGTATTTATAATGACAATTGTGGCAACATCACTTAAACAGGTTTCTTTTACTAGGAACCCTTTAATATTTTAATAAGTAATACCCTGAGATACTACCTGCCCCAATTGCAAAATATGGAAGTGCAAAGTCCCCATATTGGGTTGCGGGGCGAAGTGGCATTCGCGATATTAGTAGCTAGGATTGGAAAATAAATAAGTAGAATACGAGATTATTCTGATTTTTACCTAAATAATAAATGTAAGCAATGATTATTGGAAAGAATATTTTATTAGAAGAAAACTGATTGTTTCTGCTCTTAGATATATCTGGACACATTCTCAGTCACAAAAATCAGTTCACCCAATTGTGAGGAATGTGCATTTATCGAGGACATACAACATTTATTGATATAAGTATAGTATAAATAACTTAATTAGGTCCCTTAATAAAATTCTATCCCAGCCAAATAGTGATGATGGTCATGGATTTGTTCAAATTCATGACCCATGTTTTGTGAAAATTCAATTGATACGATGGGACTGACAAACGCAATGCGCAAAAGTACCTTTAAATAAATAAAGGAAATAGACAAATAAAATTTCCTCTTGGAGGGTGGCCAACAAGTACTTTAGACCATATAAAAACAAAAATAGTATTATTCTTATTTATCCTAAAAACCAAGACAGACAATACCGTTGTTAATATTGTTTATTGTTGCCGCACACAATGTTCAGAGAATGCATGTGTCGCTACGGAGACCAATTACTGTCATTAGCTACACCCACTCGCATGCATTGTCAGATTTCACTATACAGCTTCAACAAACGAAATGATATGTTAGGGAGAGATGTGTTGGTAAAGTTGCATTTTATCTCTTTCATTGTTGAAGCTAGGAGAAAAGTTGCATGAAATAAGCGAAAATAGTCCTTAGGTTTACTTATTTCACTACTGAAGTAAAGCAAGTGAATCTTAAGTAATTAAAACAAGTAAAAAAGGATTGTGTGTGTGTGTTGACGGCGAAGAATATCATGACCCCATCTTATCTCGTGGGGGACGTTGAAGTCTTCCCGAGGGAATCCCTATGAGCAGCCCTGTGAACTATGACCAATCCAACTGCGATCGCCAACCCGTCTGCCAAGCGTGACGATTATGGCACTCCCCCATTATTCGTAAAGGCTTATGAGAGAATCGATTAAAATCCACGTGACCTAAATATAATAACAGAGTATTAAAGTTAGTTTTCAATTTTACCGCTGCGCTAACATAAATGTGATATGAGTTCATCCACATTACACGCTTGGTGTAAAGAAAGCGAGAAAAATATAAGTTTACTCGCACCTCTTTTTCTTGCCCCTTCATAAACGAAACGTATTTTTTCAGTCTTCACTTACTTATATCTATCTCGCTCTCAACTTCCGTTCGCCTGGCCTGATCACACTTTTCGTAACGCTCTCGTCACGCATTCACCAACTTACTTCCCAATTCAAGCGTGAGTAAAGTAGTTTTACTTGAAAATGTACCGCACGTCATTATCAATTTTCTAAAAGATAATAAATATGACGTTGAAATATAACATGCTTTAATATTTGAACATTATACCTAACACCGTCATTAACTTGACAGTTACGATATCAAAATAATAATATTGTAGATTTCCATCCGTCTCTGTTATCCCGTCGGGTTTGTTCGAAGTTAGATGGAAAACTGTAAGTAACACGATATTTGTTATTGTGATAACGTTGCTTTAAAAAACAGAAAATCTGATCGGTTTGTTTGAAAATAGAAGCCATTCTTGATGGAAATTGTTGCATAAAACCAATATTCAATTAAGTGTCCGTGAAAATTATATTTTGCACGGTGTTTAATATGGATAAAAGTTAGGATTATTTGAAGATGGCACGTCTATTAAATACTTACATAGATTCACGCCTGTTTCCCAGAGGTGTAGTCTTAAAGAACGGATTTCAATTTGTCACGATCCTTGTAAACCTCTTTACGTAGATATACTTTAATAAGTAACTCACTAAACAACACCCGCATTATGGGATATAATCCCTGTGTCGCGGATTACTTTACAAACATATAATAGACGGACACAAATTACATCCAGACTCAGAACAACTATTTATGAGTCACACAAATAGCTCTCCGGCGCGGGACTCGAACCCGCAACACGAAGCGGCGAAGCGACTGTCTTAGCCGCTGCGCCACACGTGCAGTCTCAGTGAGTGATAAGACCACCCTTTCTACATTATAATGCTACTATTTATGTTCTATTGTTGTAATTCATTTGGTGTACAATAACGAGTATTGTATTATTCCATCCTTGTATCAAAGTACTCAGTTTATTGCTTCTATGAGCTGATTACGATTAATGAAATTGACTTAAAATGGATACATAAATAAGCATCCGGGGCATATAACACAGCGCCATCTAGTTCAAACGAAGCAAATATTGCACTGACGCCAGCACATCAAGCTACCCCAATCTGTAAAATTTACCCGATTGAAAGTGAACCTTATGCTTTTGTGATAAAGTTGAAAATCTATAAATGAAGTTTGACAGATTGGGGTAGCTGCATGTGCTGGCGTCTGTACTATGGATACTAAACAACGTATGAAAATAGTTGTTTACCTTTTTTGT
This sequence comes from Pseudoips prasinana, assembly GCA_951640165.1. Lineage (NCBI taxonomy): Eukaryota > Metazoa > Arthropoda > Insecta > Lepidoptera > Nolidae > Pseudoips > Pseudoips prasinana. Next base: position 22,103,635 of record OX621245.1, read on the forward strand.
ATATATATACAGAAAAGACCCAGAAAAACGAATAGAGAGGATCTGAAAGCAGCAGGTTTACTACCAAAGCAGTCACGGTAGTCGTTAAAATAAAAACAATTATCTTTCACGAATTACCCATATATAATAATACATACATGTATAATATAATATATATGAATTTTATTTTAGATAGGTAGTTAATAACTTTTATATATCAACCAATGTAAAATTATGCAGGAAACATGGTTCACGTTTGTTCTGAAACTAACCTCCCTGAATATATTACTTCAACAAAGCATCGGCTTTGTATAGATTACAGTGTTCAAATAACGGGTACTCTTAATCCTATTCGGAACCAAAAGGGTTGTTATGTTTATTTGTGTAAAATAGGGTAATCCTAATTCAAGTGTTCGATAATTTAACTCCAACATAAATTTAAAAATATTAAAACGCACTAAGAACGGGTTACCGAATATAATAGTTTCAAGTTAATATTAAAGATACTGCTCTGTATAAAAATAAACAACAACATCTTTAAATATGTATTTTTTGAGCGCATCTATCTCACAAAATCGGCATTTAGAGTTTTGGTACCCTAAGAGAAAAATAGCTTAATATTGCTATAATTGCGCGTATAGCTTAGGGGTTACGGTAGTTCCCATCTCTGCTCCTTCGGGTTTCGGGTGGATCCCCGCTCAACTATTTATGTATATACGGTTGTTCTGAGTCTGGGTATGCTTTGTGTATACTACAGTTAGTTAGTACGTTGAGATCTTGGCGGAAACTATGCTTACGCCGGGAGCAGCAAACACTGCGTTACCGTGTTTCGGGTGACAGATCTCGGCGATAAGCGTAAGTCCAGAGATGTGTGGCCGGTCTTGGGTTTCATCCCGATGGGTTTCTTGGACGCAAAGGATGTCGCAGTGTGTTTTGCGGCAGACGTCAGCGAGAATTTCTGACTTGTCCTTTGAGAACCCTTCGATGTTGATCGAGACTGCACACAAAACCGGCTTTTTGGGTGAACTTTGGATTGCCATCGTGGTGAAAGGATTAGCCAATCAGCGTGGGGAGTTCGTTGATTGCCCAGGGTGCGCCGGACGTATAGGGGCTTAATGATACGTCGCTCGGGGAGGCTCCTTTCGCGCACACCAACGACCAACCATCCAGCCCAAACACGTCTCGTTTCCTATACGCGGATGACTTGGCACTCACCACCCAAGCCACCACATTTGAGAAGATTGAGGTTTATTTGACGGACGCTCTTAAGGACTTAGCCACTTACTACCGCGCTAACTCTCTTAAACCCAATCCGAGCAAAACCCATTCTTGCTTATTTCACCTGCGTAATAGAGAGGCGGGTCGCAAACTTGACATAGTTTGGGACGGGGTGTCTATCGAGCACAGCTGTTTCCCAAAATATCTTGGAGTTACTCTGGACAGATCACTCACATTTAGCCAAAACTGCAAGAATACCAAGCATAAGGTGCACTCTCGCAACAGTCTCTTACGGCGACTTGTATCCTCTAAGTGGGGTGCTTCGCCTGACGTTGTGCGAACTTCTGGGCTGGCGCTATGTTTTTCCTGTGGTGAATTTGCGTGCCCAGTATGGAGTCGCTCAGCACATGCAAAGCTGGTGGATACAGCTTTGAATGAAACATGCCGGATAATCACTGGTTGCCTCAAACCGACCCCGGTGCAAATGTTGTATCCACTGGCAGGAATAGCGCCACCAGAAGTTCGTAGAACGGTGGCAAGCTGCAATGAAAGAGCCACAATGGACAACGACACACGTCACCCTATGCATGGCAGTAACCTTGTGCCTCATAGGCTGAAAAGCCGCAAAAGTTTTTTAAGGTGTGTCCACCCACTTATTGGCGAACGGAGTCGTGAGAGGCTAAAGATATGGCGAGAAAGTGCTTCCTTACCCATCCCATTTGTTCCTCCGGCTGAAAATCTTCCACCTGGACACAATATTCCGTGGCCAACCTGGAAGTCCCTGAACAGGCTCCGGACTCAGGTTGGTCGAAGTAAGGAAAACCTGTACAGGTGGAGATTTATTGACGGGGATAGCCTAGGATGCAGGTGCGGTGCTACCCCCCAAACCATGGGACACTTGATCGCATGTCCTGCGTGCCCTAACACCTGCACGTTACAGGAACTAATGGACGCTACTGACAACTCTAAACTCGTAGCTGAGTTCTGGGAAGACTCAATCTAGATTGGCATCGACACGCTAAGAAGAAGAAGAAGAAGTTAGTACGTTGTGTTGTTTAAAAAAAACTGCTGTCTATCCATATGTCACGCTTGCTATGATAATTAAAAATTAATATGGAATTCGCAATTTTAGTTTTACTTTATAGCTTGTAAGACTAAAATAAATTATTTTTCATACATGAAATGTTTATTAATCTGGAAAGTAGATACGGAAACCTAGGACATAAGGTTCGACTCACACTAAATCAGTGGTTTATTATTATTATTTATTTAAGTGCGAGCGTTGTCAAGTGGAGACTGGTACAACTACAGAAAATTAGGTTCGGGCTTGAAATTTCGCATCAAGGCAAGTGAAGCTATCATTCTTGCACCTCACCTTTCTCCGGACCGAGTTGGCTGCCCCAACTCTGATCAAGAAAGTTATGAAAATTTTATGAAAAAATGTTATGAAAATGGTACACCTGTGTTTGTGCGCTATAATATGTACCACGCAGTCGGCGCCTTTACCGATATACAACCCGAAGGACATAATTTACTATTATATCTCTTGAGAGTTAGTTACACGGACTTGTGTATCACTTAAGGTACCTACAGTAAATTGGCGGATGCAACTGCTGCAGTTCTATGTGTACCACGTAGAGTACAGTGGACTACAAACGTGGCATCTGAATATGGCTAATCCTAAAGCATATTCAGCCAGTCAATATGCCTATCCTAGATAAATAGGTTAGACACATGCGCTGCCTATCTTTCAAGCGTTATGATGAAGTGATCGCCGTACGGACAGCTCATACAATATTCATAGCTGAGAATGCGGCAATTTGCCCAACACGTTCTACGTTCAAACAGAAACCGGATATATCTAAGGTGACAACAAGTTAGTTAGTGATCTTTTGTGTACACTACGAAATGTGGCAATGAATAGCACTAACATAGTTTTACGCTACTTAGTATCTCACATGTTTATTACCAATATTATTTACAAGATATCATACAAGGGTATTTTAACACAAATACAACTTATACAATATTTGGGCTACATGGAGAGAAATTTTCGCACAATCCTGGCATTCGCCAGCAGAACCGCCTTCTGCATGTAACTCTCCAGCCAGATATCAAGCCCTAAACTTGCAAGGTTGATTTTCAGGGATTTAGGAATAACCCTACTATTATTAGTGTACTGAATAGTGTTTACTTTATCCACTATCCAATCCATATTGTTGTGTGGTTTCATTTCACAGCACCTCCGTACTTCGAAAGATATGGAGTTGCTACAAAATTATACCACCTTTAATGTCACTCATTTAAGATTGACCGCGTTCTTAGACACCCAACCTCGCTGACTTATCGCAAACTAATAAAGGCACTGGCGATAAACGTGTCCTACCTCACTGATTATACATCGATTCTTGGAATAATCTATTATAGATGCCTAATTGGAAATAGATTGCCAATAACACGAACCAAGTATACGTATGTCACCGATCTGTTTGTAGGTACCCAATTAAACATATGGGTTATTATTGTCGCCAATAGTACGGTCGACGCCACGCCAGTTCACACACAGGCACGACCTTAACGCCTACACAATAAAGATGCTTAAAATGTTATAGTTTTCTTTTGTTTTCGCTCAACGTATCGTAGTATGTTATTATTCCTATTGTTGACTGCCTCGTTGGTCTAGCAGTAGCGTGTTCAACCGCAGAAAATGAGGTCCTGGGTTCAAATCCCGGGTCGGGCCAAAAAGTGATTTTTGGATTTTTCAGTAAAAAAAAATTTCTCAGTATCCGCCCGAAGTCTGGAAGTTGGCGGTATTACACCCCCGTGCCTCGGAGAGCACGTAAAGCAGTCGGTCCTGTAGCTGACCTCTTTCCGACCGCGACCGGAAAGAGGTCGCTAGTCGTCCCATCGGATCATGAGAGTGATGGAATAGAAAGTGCCCCTGTGTTTGCGCACACACTTGTGCACTATAATATGTCCTGCGAAATTGGCTAATCTCCATAGAGAATGGCCGCCGTGGCCGAAATTCGGCCGGGAAGACATCATTATTCCTATCTTATATTATACTATGATGTCATTTTCTCCCATCCCCTTTATTTTTCAAGAGCTCTTGACACACGACCGTACTTCAATGAAAAATCAATACAAAGAGCAAACGAGCTTACGACATACATTATTCGCGGTGATAACGAAACGTCATAACTCCACAACTAAAAGACATTCAGCAATGCAAATATCTGATCTACAAATAGAATCTACCAAAAAAATAAAATCGAGGCCAAAAATATATAGGCATTTTCGTTCAACACCCGGAAAAATTCCTCTAACTTAGCTAATAAAGATTTATCGTTGCGATAAAAATTTTCATAGCAGTGAGTTGGCCGTAAATAATTCGTGGCATACCTGCGAATGCTGATTTGACATGGGTCAGGGCCCCGAACTCAAGCCGTATAATATTTCATTTCTTCCGACTCGAATCACAAGCCGTACCGCGGTGCAAATTGAAATTTTCACGTGGACTTCGCACTTCCTCCTATAGGTGTACAAATTGTAATAGCTCTTAATAACCGCAAGTAGCTATCTATATTTTCCAACGTTATGTGATGTGTTGTATCATATTTGAAATTATACCTTAGATAACATGGCATTCAGAAAGAACGGCACCTTATTACTAGACTCAGCTGTCCGTCTATCAGTCCATTCATCTGTCTGTCTGTCAGCGGGCAAAATCTCATGTCATAACTATTTCAGTTAAAATGTTCACAGAGTATGTTTTTGTATTGTCACTGTAACAACAAATAATAAAATAATATTTTTTATTTTTAAAAAGACAACGACGTACACCGTCGCCTGGTACTTTACATACATATTATTGACGGACACAAATTACATCCAGACCAACTATTCAAAAGTCACATAAATAGCTGTCCGGCGCAGGACTCCAACCCGCGACACGAAGCGGCAAGGCGACTGTCTTAGCCGCTGCGCTAGACGTGCAGTCTTATATACAGGTATTTACTAGTTTATGTAGTTTACTTTATTTTACTTTACTTTACTACTTTACTTACTTTCTTTTAGATAAATTATATTCCAATTACTTTAAAGATATTATTTATCTCATAAATTTTACTAGGAAGTCAAAATATGATATAATTGATGTCAAGAAGAAGAAGAAGAAGTACACTTTATTGCAAAAATAAGTAAAACATAACAATGGTTACAAACAAGGACATAAATTTATTATGCAACTGGCGGCCTTATCGCTAAAAGCGATCTCTTCCAGGCAACCGTTGTGCGTTGAATGGACCAGAATTGAAAATAACCTGATGAAGGTAGCAGAAGATGTACTAATTGAAATTAGAAGTTATTAATCTAAATTAATCTAATATTACGTACGAATACGTAACTAGAGTCATACGACTATACATATACATAAATAGATACATACATAGATACATTGTCCCTAGATATTATTATTATTCATTTGAAACAATAATAATAATCTTGGACTGTCTTGTAGCAAAGATTCTATTCTATTTTCTAAGAATCTAATATTACGTACGAATACGTAACTAGAGTCATACGACTATACATATACATAAATAGATACATACATATAAATAGATAGATATATACATAAGTATAAATATATTTACAAATATAAGTGTAAGGATATCATTTCACAATAGGAAAGCAGTATATTTATTGCCTAATCTATCGTCAAATAGTGCTGTTTCACCATATTTTTAAATACATGCTGTGATTGAGCGCACCTGATCTGTATTGGCAGCGCATTCCATAAGCGCACAGCTTGTACACTGAAGGATTTGTCGGTGAAATTAGTGGAATGCGCTGGAATTTTGAGTCGTAAGTTTTCTGAAGACCGCAAGAGTCTCGAATGAGTTGAGTGAAGAAACTTGAAACGTTCCTTGAGATAGAGAGGAGTAGCGGGATTGAACAGAATACTGTATAGAAGCGTGACAATGTTAGTATTCCGACGAAGTCTTATGGGCAGCCACTTGAGTTTAGTGCGAAATTCAGAGACGTGATCATATTTACGCAAACCAAATATGAATCGTATACAGAAGTTTTGAAGTCGCTCAAGTTTATCAAGTTGGTCCTCCGTGACATCAAGATAGCTGGTATCACCATAGTCAAGGATCGGGAGAAGCAAGGACTGCGCAAGTGCAATTTTGGTAGCAGTAGGGAGAAAGTTTCGTAGGCGTCTTAGGGAACTAGCAGAAGCAAACATCTTTCTGCTAACTTCTTGTATTTGTGGACCCCAGGAAAGAGTCTTGTCTATATAAATACCTAAATTTTTCACCTTGTCAGTATAAGGTATAACAGTGCCGTTGAAAACGACATGGGGAATTTGGGACCAATCAACGTTAGTAATTTTCCGAGAGCTGCCAACAACAATGACTTGACACTTTTCTAGATTAACATTGATACCATATCTCATGCTCCACTTACTTATATGAGATAAGTCTTTGTTAATGACATTAATGGCTTCCGATAGCTTGTCAAAAGGTGTTTGGGTGTATATTTGAAGATCATCCGCGTAAAGGTGGTAGGCTGAAATAAGTTGGTCAGAAATAGCATTAATAAATATAGCGAAAAGCAAAGGAGATAAAACGCCACCCTGTGGTACACCAGCAGTAGTATCACACCAAGAAGATAAAGAGTCTTCTATGCGAACCCGCTGCCGACGTCCAAACAGGTAACTGCGAAACCAGTCAATTACCGTTGGAGATATGTTAATAGAGCGTAAAATGGCCAAAAGGATGTCAAAATCTACCGTGTTAAAGGCATTGCTGAAGTCCAACAATGTAAGCACTGTCATTTTGCCATTTTCCATGCCTGTCCTGATATCTTCCGTAACATTGATCAAGGCTGTGGTCGTACTGTGACCTGGACGAAAACCGGATTGGTAAGGATTGAGGAGATTGTTCTTGCGTAGGAACACACTGAGTTGGTTATGGATGAGTCGCTCAAGAACTTTGGATAGAAAAGGAAGTATAGATATTGGACGGTACTGGGAAATTGAAGTGGGATGGGATTTCTTTGGTAAAGGAATGATATGTGCTTTTTTCCACAAGGATGGAAAGACACCACTAGAAATGGAAAAATTGAGGATATGGCAGATAATGGGAAGGATTTCGTCAAGGATAGGTAGGATCATGTTACGGCTAATACAGTCGCTACCAATAGCATTAGATGCTATTGACAATACGCTCGTCTTAACATCACAAGCAGAGAATTGACTAAAGACAAAATGTGGAAAGTTAGGAGCCGGGAAAGATGATAAATAGTTGATTGTGGAGGTTTTTACAGTCCTGTCAAAGTTGGACGAAGATGAGAAGTGCTGATTAAGCAAGTTGAGGTCAAGGTCTTTGGGAATACTATCTTGTCGTGATTTTCCGACCCCCATAGATCTAAGAAATTTCCATACTTTCGCTGGGTCTCCATTTTGAACAGATTTATGAATATGCTGGCGTTGTGCATCCCTACACACCTTATTACAGTGATTTCTTATACTGATATATTTATCCCGGTGATGATCAGTTTTTCGTATCTTCATTTTAGTTTTTGCTATAACTTTCTTATGGAGAAGTATTTTTATATCATCTGAAAGCCAAGGTGCTGGAAGATGTTTCAATCTGATCGGCCGGACAGGAGCATGTTTGTCGTAGATATTGACTATTGTTGACGTAAAAATATCGACTTTTCCATCAATAGTGTTAGCGTTAAGGAGCGTTGTCCAATCAATGCTGCTGGCGTCCTCTAGAAGATTAGTAAGGTTAATGCTACCAAAATTGCGCTGCAAGAGAATTTTTGGCTTAGACTTAGGCGGCCGAATTTTGTATGAAAGGTAGATAAGATCATGATAAGAGAAGGCGTCGGCAGAACACTGTCCGTGTTTAGCAACGTGTTGAGAAGAAGAAACAAAAATAAGATCGAGAAGTGAAGGAGTAGAGTTAGGAAAATTATGCGTAGCATTTAGTGGAAGGATAGATAAGTTATTAGATTCAAGTAGAGAGACAAGGCGAGATGAGCGATAATCATTCTTTAAGAGACATGTATTGAAATCCCCCATGACTATGGTGTGACTGTAAGAAGGGAGAACGTTTTCTAGGAGTTTTTCCAAAGAGAAGAAATAATTTACCCTTAAAGACGGGCTATAATATACACCAAGTAAAATTTTGCGATGACTAAGCTCGACTTCAATGAATAGATGCTCGCCTGCGGTTGATGGGGGCGGCTGAGTTGACATATCTACAATAGAATAGGATATACTGGAACGCAAATAAATGGCAACCCCGCCACCTACACCACTCGCACGATCATTTCTAATTAGATTGAAGCCGGTGAGTGAGTATAGCGTAGATGGAAGACATGGCTTTAGCCATGATTCAGAAATGAGTATGGCATGAATATTCTTACAGTCAAAAGATGCCAGCATATCCGCGAAGTGAGCCGGAATACTCTGGGCATTTATATGAACCACATTGAAATTCTTGGCCACATCAGAAAACTGCGTTATTAAGGTATCTGCTAGTGAAGGTACACTGATGAAACTGTCACTATCACTGCACGAGTAAAAACTTTCGTTATCACTACTACAATCCGACATAATAAATAATGTAAATAAATAATAAATATATAATATAAATTATAATATTGTAATAAACAAAAAAATAAAAATATGTAGTTACTATCAATTTTGGTTCACCCACCGGCAAGCTTTAACATGAAAACAAAGAATAGTAAAATTTAAATAAGACACAAACAAATCACACAAACCGCACAAAAAATAAAAATAAATTAATTTTAGCATATTAGTAGATGCTTAAACAAAATTTACGTAATTAAAACTATAATTTCAATCTCAATGTCATGGGCTGAAAAGAATCAAGTCCCGTGTAAAAAATTGTAAGAAAACACTCTATGGAACACAACTGTCATTCGACTAGTGTTTTGACACCTAATGTCATTTGGAAAATAATAATATGTTGATTAACCTACACTGAGCGGTTTGTTATTATAATATATGAATTCTATGGACGGTACTACATGGTGAAGACAAATAATCAAGAATAATGGTTGGGCTAGATGTAAAAGCCATTACTTTTTAGCAGCCGCTAAGCGCTTGGTTTTCGTCACGACCTTTGCTGGGGCAGCTGGCGCTGGTTTCGATGCAGATGTGTCCTCCTGGGCGAGATTATCTACATCAGATATAGATTGGATACGGTGGCGCTTCTCATCGCCGCCAACAACGTATATATCGCCATTTTTGGTGAAACACGAAGCCACACCAATTTTCTGCCTCGCGTAACAGAAAATCCGATGACGCGTAGTTGTTAAAAACTCTGACATTGTGGTACCTGATCCCTTGAGTTTCGTCTTCCCGAACCACAACTGGTCCCGTAGCGACACGTCATGAAGTTTGAAGAGGATAGGTCGCGGCTTCTTGGAATCAGCGGTTCGCCCCATCCTATGACAGCGCTTGATGTTACTTGAAGTAAAATCGGCGATTTTTAACTGATCTTGCACCATGCTCACAATCACTGCAGGGATATCCTCGTTCTTCTCTTCCTTAACTCCATGAAGTAACAACATTTTACGGCGGCCTCTCATCTCTAAGCGATCTGTATCTCGCGCGAGTGTATTGACTTGATGCTGTAAGCCGTCAAAAAGCTGAAGAACTACCTCCTGGAATGCTGTGAAACGTCTAGCAAGTCCTGTCTTATCCGGGGTAACCTCAAGTTCAGCACGAAAGTCTGCCATCTGCTTCAACAGGACTTCCCTCAAATCTGTGATGGCCTTGATAGTGTCCATGGTGTAAATAATGTTATTTTGTGCTTATAATCTGGAGATAACGCTTGTCTGGTAGGTGAACAATGTTACCTAACTTTTATGAACATTAAATACTTATTATTGTTGATAATATTAATTATATACTATTTTAAATATACAGAGCAAAAATTGGTTGTCTATATCTCACAACTACCCACACATGAGAAAAATTTCTCTTATAATATAAAAGTTAATATAAAAGTTCTCTTATAAGTACGGACTATAGTTTATTTGGGCTTGTATTTGTATTAAACTTCTATATCCGACGAAACTAATTAAATACGTTCTGTTTTAATGAGTCTTTCGTTTCTGAAAATAACTGTTAATTAGTTTTCACAAGTCATGTCTAAGGAGAGGAAAGTAAATTAACGTAAAAGAGATAAGAGTGTTTTATGGATAATTAAAAGTAATAAATTTGGCTACTCTTTTTTTTTCAAGATAGGTAACTAGTTTAAGATTTTTAAAGGATATTGAGACGCATCACCTTGAGACAAGTTTCATATTATAATGTAGTAGCTATTGATCAGACGAAAACAAAGCACTCCTACTTGGCTGTTTGTCCCACACTCATTAATTTGACCGCGTGGCTAACCCGAAAATATCCTGCGCTATTAACTCCCGGGCAAACAGTAAATTGAGACTTTTCATGTATAAATCAGACCGGAGTCTGTCGCAGAAGGTCTGAAGATAAACCCTATAGCATAAGAGTGGGGGACATTACTGAGCAGCTGGTTCGTACGAATTCAGAGACATTACAAAGGTTTATGTGGGGACTGGAGACCGGTCGGATCTTGTTTTAATCTAGTACCTACGCTTCCTTGGCAAAACTTGCTGAAATTGAAACATGGCTTTTGATAATTGGAATATTCGTAAGTGGTTGGACACCAGTTGAATGAAAAAAGATATCTTATTGCTTTTGTTAATGTACTAAAATAATGATACATTAGACAATGGAAGTGTTGTAAGTTTTGTATTTTAGTTTATAGCCTATGAAAATTTAAGCTAACATACCAAATCAGAACTTACAAACACATCTTTGTGTTTCCATGACATCATAAAATATGTATATATATAAGTAGACACACAATCAAAAATACTAATCGGAATTATGGACGACAATTTAAGAAGCCAAATTTATGATTTTAGTTTGTCAGGTATGTGTAAAATACCAACTTAAATGTTTGACATACAGTGATGTTCAAACAGAGGAATCTGACACTGTTAATACATTTTTGTAGGTTACTAAAGATTAAACCTCTCCAAAATAAAGAAAAATACATGTTTAACTTTTTGTACTATTGCTATAAAAATGTTGCCAACTTCGAAAACATAAAACTCACTTCAACTTTTCTTTTATATAATCGATCGGAATAAATTTTGTGGGGCTACTCCAATTACCCAATCCAATTCCCTATCGATAAAAATTAATTATTGAAATCTGTAAGGAAATCACGTGTAAATAATAATATTATGTGGGAAAGGTGGGAATTGAACCCTCTGGCTTGGCATTTAGGGTCACTAACCACTCAGCCGGCTCATTTCAATACACATCTTTATATAAATTAGATGATGAGCACGGTTGTCAGAATAACAACTTCGTATTTATGTTACCGGATTGTTTGTGGACCGATTTCAATAATTATTTTTTATTAAATTGGTAATGATTTCGAAATAATCCCACATAAATTGTTTAAATTAAATTACAAACTAATAACAAAATTGAAGTCGGTTTTATGGTTTTCTAAATAGTATATATTAATATTCCGAACCCAATTCATGAGAATTACACTCAATTTATGAAAGATAATGATTAATTACCCGCGCAATTACCTCATTCAATTTTATTTTCCTCGCAATAATTGCACCAAACTCCCCATTAAAGGGTAAGAGCTTAAATCTTCCCATATCCCGTTCATGTCTCCGTGCCTCTTAAACCCGGATGTAGAACTTCAACTGAGTCTCCTCTTTATTTGTATTAAGGATGAATTTCGACATGACGCTCGAAATAATTTATTATGCAAGACGTGGAACATTTCATTTAAGAGTTATTTGTGGCGTAATATAAACATACTTTAATTGATAATACGTCGACGGGCGCATGTGTATTTTATACTCTGCAATTTGAACGTAAGGTGAATTATTCAATCGAGTTGGCCCAGTTACCGAAATGATTTTAATTGTCTCCGTGCTTCAGAGGACACGTTAAGCTGTTGTTCCAGTCAGAAACAGTCAACAGTCTTTAGGTCATGTCAGTGTAGTTCAACATGGGTTATGGTACTTGTCAACTCTATACTTGGCAATTTGAACGGATAGGCAGACCCCCATAATCGTGGCTCCGGAGCAGCATACCAGCGTTCCCGGGGCTCCGCTCATCAGGCGCCAGGCCGTTAGGTTTCCCGGCGCGAGTCTGACATACCAATACACAGTTTATACACATAACCATATACACTTCATACATACACGTTATAGCCCATAGATATATTGTCAATTAAGGATGTCAAAATTTCGCCTTAAATATCTCTTAGATGAAATTTTCCACATCTTAGACAGCAAATACTTTCGAACTTCATGTTGAAATTAATCTTTAATACAAATAAAGAAGACTCAATGTAGGTTGTATATCCGGATTTAAGAGGCACGGATATATGAACGGGATATGAGGAGCTCTTAACACTTTACAAAGGTTTTTCTTTTATTTGGGGAACTTGTTGCAATTATTGCGTAACATAAAATTTAAAGTAGTAACTGTATTGGTTATAAATTATTATTTTTATCTATCTATCTTTGCACTTAATCTATCTAGCTTTGCACTAAAGATAATTCGTATTTGTTTAAAAAAATAGTCATGAAGGTATTAATAATTTAATTAATAAATAGGTACACAATTAATATAGGTTAAGTAAACTACAAAATAATATATTCAGTTACACACATACATAACAACCAACACGAAACACATCTGAAAGTAGTTTCAACAGACTATACGTTTTTCTTAGTATTTATATAGTGAACAAATATGAATAAAATTTGACGGGCCTATTGGCGTAAGCTTGCCTTTCACCCAGGACAGATATTTGTGTGCATGAACAAGTCTGGGTGTAAATATCTATATAAGTATGTATTTACAATAGAAAAGTAGTACATATAATATCAGTTATCTGGTTTCCATAGTACAAGCTCTGCTCAGATGGCCGTGTGTGAACAATATCCCAGGATTTTATTGTTAAAGGCATTGCTCTTCTGTATTCTTATATTAATTAAAGGTTATATTAATTAAAAATTATATTAATTAAAGGTTATATTAATTAAAATCTACAATGAATGGAATTGATATCTACATAGCATGATGTTCGCAATGCTAAGAATACGTGACAACAAAACATTTGAGATACAACACATTGTATAGATGTGCTCGTAATTAGAGGAGTACTTGAATGGTATCATTGTCTAACCAATATGTTTGTGCGGGTTTTGACTAAAAACATACTTAATTTTGTTACGACAATAACAGTAACTAAGCTATAACTAGATCATAACCATACAAAACGGTATATTTTAATCCCCGGCGCAAAAAGTCGGGTGTTTTAAATTTGACGTCGATATATATCTATACAATGTGTGTGTGTCTATCTGTCGCATTGTACCTCTCAAAAGACTGGACCAATTTCGATACGGTTTTTTTTCATTTGAAAGCAAGTTTCCTTGGTTCTTAGCTATGCTTGGTTAATATCAGTCCAGCAGTGTAAAGTATCAGCTGTTTTCCAGAATGACGTAATTATAGTTTGATTCGAGGGTTTTCTAACGGTTAGGTTATAAATTAATAAAGTTACTGTTGTACTCATGCGAATCAATAGGATGATGAATGAATGAATGATGGATGATAAATAGGAATAGGGAGGCGATGGCTGGCCCTCACGTCATACTTGTGAACGGGTGCTGCTTGCGGTAACTGGTCGAACTGCTATTGGGGTACTCATTTTTTTTCTCATACAGTCATCGCCTTGTGTCGACTTCGTGTGACTTGTTAATTTTGTAAATGTGCGCGGATGCACCCACCGTTTGTTCATCTGTCAAGAGATTATTTTAATTACTTGAGTGAAATGGAATGTTATTGTTTATTACCTCACAATTATTTTGATTAACTAGATGTCATCGGTTCTATACGTGCATTAGCTCACATATCAGCCAATCACAATGGAAAAAACATAAAAACAACGTAAAAAAGTTACTAAAAAGAAAATCGAAAACAAAAAGCAAAAGAAGACGAAAAAAGCAAGCCCGGAGTTCCTTTGTGGCTTTCTTCTCTGGGTCGTCCACCTAGGCAGCTCGAAAAAGCCGCAGTCCAGCTAGGGTAGGTTTCTCAGCGGCGAGGTTCGCGTTGCCCCCTTATCACGTGATCGGTAATCCCGCGCAAGTGATTTGACCCCCATTTCGAATTCCATCTTTTTACCTACCCCATAAGGGTGCCCTCAGGTATTGGTCGCTTAAATTAGGCTACTGCATAAGAGCCTTTTTTGCTAGCCAGCTGCTCGTTGTTTTCAATTCTTTAATTTTAATATACTATTGCTAAATGTAACAATAATAGCTTAGTAACTTGCTAAATAATATATGTGATAAACAGACCGCATGGATGGACTTTTTAAACTGCGTTTATGTATTGCATTGTGCGCTTGACAAGGACAAGTGTATGTAAATACCCAAGAGCTGAATAAAGGTAAACGGCAAGTTTGTATGGGTTGTTTGTACCGCTAGTAAAATTTCGTGTTTCGGGATATTTTATGTTTTAATTGGTAGTTGACAAAAATTCTAAGAACTATATTTTCAGCTTCGATATCGATAGTAGATCACGCCCCAAGTATCCTTTAAAAAAAATTCAATGTACAGTTTTGACTTTCCTTCGATTTTATTGTATGTATAGATAAATTAAATTCCACATTTTTATTATTTTACACATGGCAATTTCTGTAAACGTAACTGCGTTTAGTTTACGATTTTATTACGTTTATTTATTGAAAATAATTGAAATATTCTTATTCATTTTATTAACTTATCCCAAGTTCTAAAAATATTATACTAACATTAAAATCAATACCTTAGTTGTCTTAACAAGTAGTACAAATTATATAGCTGAACAACAAAGGAAGTATGCGGTACGGATTCTGCCATTCGCTTTTCATTATTTCGATGTTTCCCATACAACAGGTAGTCGGGCAGCAGCTCCACCATTGTACTAGCTACCATCTAACTGCGATCACCAGCTCGCATGTCAAGCGCGGTGACTACGGTAAACCCCTCCAAATGGCAACGTTATAGTAACTTTTGGGCGAGACCTATGTATAGCAGTGGACTATATCAGGCTGATGATGTGATTAACGAATTGGAATAGAACTTGTGTACTTTGGTAAACCTTATAATAACTATCATTGAGTATTACTTCAACATTCCACCGCCCCTCGGTGAACAATGGAATGGCACAACAACGAGAAAACATTAAACATTTTTGTTTTGCAAATATAATTCTTATAAGAACAACAACATTTTCAAACGTGATTTAATTTTTGGGATTCGGATGCTACCTTACTACTTACTTAACATTTTTGACAAATATATAATAGACGCGGGTTACTTAACAAATCTATACATATAATAAAATCGTAGAAAAGTCAAAACTGTACATTGAATATTTTTTCAAAAGGATACTTGGGGCGTGATCTACAATCGACATCGAAGCCGAAAATATAGTTTTTAGAATTTTTGTCTGTTTGTCTGTTTGTCTGTATGTATGTCCGGGCTAAACTCAAAAAGTACTGCATGGATTTGCTTCAAATTTTGCATGAATATTACTAAGAGGTCGGGTCAACATATAGGCTACATATTATCACGCTATCACCTAAAGGGGGGGGGGGGGCTGTGATAATTTATAAAATTAAACGCGGGTAAAACCGCGGGGCACAGCTAGTATATAATAGACGGACACAAATTACATCCAGACTCGGAACAACTATTTATAGTTCACACAAATAGTTGTACGGCGCGGGACTCGAACCCGCGACACGAAAAGGCGAGGCAACTGTCTTAGCCGCTGCGCCACACTTGTAGTCTTTGAGTGAGGTAGGCCATAAGTTATCTCTCGCTCTATGAAATCGACTGAGGAATGTTCTCCTCCGTACAGAAGATTCTTCGAATTATAGTATAGTCATATTATGTTCTGGACCTGGGTAAGAATAAAGTCGGCAGAGCAGATCGAGGAGGGAGGAAGAATCAGTAACGTGGGAGTGATATTATTTGAAAATATATCAGTTGAAAACCTGCATCGAGAATTTCCTCCTTTAAGCCCTATTAAAAATACCCTTAGCGATAGCCCTTTTACAAATAGCTACGCTATTTTTAGTACAAAATGTATATGTATAAAAATATACAATATTCAACGGATTCAAATCAAATCGTTCTTTTATTTGACTACTCGTTTCATTTTACCGATATGAATGTTATTGTTACTTAAAAAAATATGAAACAATAAAATCATTCTGTCTATCTGAATACAGAATAATTGATTCAAAAGTAACCGTTTTTGCTTTTTAGTTTTGAACACACAGAGCAACAAAAGCAATTTTAGATGCAAAATACAAATTCGTTTTCCGATACTACATAACTGTACATTTACGATCCTCACCAATACTTGTATTTTTTTCTGCTTGTTTGGAATATTACACAAAAACAACTAAGTTTTATTGAAGTTATTTGTGTTTATAAGTTTATAATAATATGCTGGGAAATTATTTACAGACGGCCATCTGATCCCAAACTAAGCAGAGCTTGTGCTATGTAAACCTGATAACTGATATACTACTTTTCTTTTGTAAATACATACTTATATAGATAAATTACACCCAGACTCCAGGACAAACAGACTTGTTCATGCGCACAAATATCTGTCCTGGGTGGGAATCAAACCCACGACCTCCGGTGTGAAAAGCAAGCATTTGCCAACCACGCTAACAGGCCCGTTTATAATTCTAAAGTTTACTTTGCTACTATGGCTATATCTAAACATTAAACTATTTATTGTTTATTTCGAGATGGTATCTGCCGAGAGTGTAGGTCCAATAGGATCATAGACATCGTTGGACATTTTTTTTAAAGACGACTGCATTTGGGGACATAATCCCTGTGTCGCGGGGTACTTTATAAACATATAATAGACGGACACAAATTACATCCAGAATCTGAACAACTATTTATGGATCACACAAATAGTTGTCAGGCGAGGGACTCGAACCCGCGACACAAAACTTAGCCGCTGCGCCACACGTGCAGTCATTATGAATTTCATGATCGATATGCTCAAATTGTAAACATGAGTGAATACTGAATTTTCCCTTGATTAAATTAAATACAATAAACAAATACTATGGAACCACGACTGTGTACTAGAATTATTATTTTAATCTACAAAACATAGTAAATTGACAAAACAACACAAATAATTTTTCGTATTTTATTAAATGCGACTTGTTAAATTCAGATATGAAGGATAACAATAGTCCTAATGCAGCCCATTATTTACATTCATAAAATAAATAATAAAATAAAATAAAAAGCTTAATTGTTCCAAATTCCTAGTACAATTCAAATGTAGTGTTAGTATTATTAGTAGTAGCTTGCCTTATTTCTATTATTGTTTAGTTTTGTTACTATTTAATATGGATCCCTTTTGATGATGAGAATAGCTCTTGGTGGAATATGTCACAATCGCCACGCTTGGATTGGCAAATGGTTGGCGATCGCAGTATGATGGTCATAGTACTCAAAAAGAAGCTGCTGCCCGTCCTCTGATATTTCCACGGGTCGACTTCTACGTCCCCCACGGGATGAGATGGGGTGATGATAATCTAGTATTTGCCGCCGTCACCACACAGCATAAAAGAACTATAGTTAAGGTTATTTTAAATAGGGCTTAAAAGAAGAAGTTATCGTCATCGATGCAAGTTTTCAACCATATGTTACATATACTCACGCATTACTGATTTGTCCTGCCTAGATCTGCTCTGCCGACTTTACTCTTTACCAGGTCCAGAACGTAATATTACTGCATAGTAATATTATGTTCTAGTCCCAAATCATAGCATTATGATTTGGAGAATCTTCTGTAATGCGGAGGTACTTCCTCAGTCGAGTTGCTCATAGATCCAACGATGACTATGCTCT
Source organism: Pseudoips prasinana (assembly GCA_951640165.1). Lineage (NCBI taxonomy): Eukaryota > Metazoa > Arthropoda > Insecta > Lepidoptera > Nolidae > Pseudoips > Pseudoips prasinana. The sequence goes on from OX621245.1 coordinate 22,121,896, forward strand.
ACCACACTCAAATATTGTTACCGGTTTGCGTACAGTGGTCACGACTAAGGTTACTAAATCTTACGGCGGCGCGTGGTAGTTTCCGAATCCTAAACGTACATGAATATTACTTACACTCATGTAAGTACGGGACATTTATTGATTTTTTAAGAACTATATTTACGAAAGGAATATGTTTAATTTTTACTCCATGTTTTGTCATTCCTTTGTTTACCGAGGGGTAGTTGAATGCTGTAAGAAATACTTAATAACAGTTATCAGGTTTATCAAAGTACGCAAGTGCTAGTCCAATTCGTTAATAGTTCACGGTAACTAGCATACTGTAGTATAATGATTTATTGGATTTACACTAAGCTGTATAGTTTATTATATTTTGATTATGCTTACATAAATTTATAGGATACGTCAGCACATTCTTGTGTTGGATGATGCTGCCACGACGCTACCAGTAATGGTAGAAAAAAGAGAGAATCGACCCGTTGGATCTCGAAACTACTATGGAAAATATCCTATTAATTCACATGAGTACATTAGAAAACCCCCCTATCCTAACTATTTTACATCATTTCGTAAAAGATCTGATACTCTTACACTGCTGGGCAGATATTAACCAAACATAGCTAAGAACCACCATAAGAAAACTTGCTTTCAAATGAATACACCCCATCGAAATTGGTCTAATTGTTTGAGAGCTACGATGCCGGAGACAGCCACTTACAAACAGACAGATATCGACGTCAAACTTACACCACCCATATTTTTGCTTCAGGGGTTAAAACTATACCGTTCTATATGGTTATGGTCTACTTATAGCTATTGTTATGTATGGTATCTTACTGTAGTTCTCGTAACAAAATTAATTAAGTATGTTTTTTAGACAAAACGCGTACTAGACTAATGAAGCCCTGTGTTGTGGGGTACTATACAAACATATTGGTTAGACAATGATACAATCCAAGTACTCGTCTAATTACGAGCACATCTATACAATGTGTTGTATCTCCAATCTTTTGTTGTCACGTATTCATAGAATTGCGAACATCATGCTATGTACATAGATTTCAATTCTATTCATAGTAGATTTTAATTAATATAACCTCAATACAGGAGAGCAATGCTTTTAACAATAAAATACTGGGATATTATTCACACACGGCTATCTGAGCAGAACTTGTACTATGGAAACCAGATAACTTTATATTTATATAAGATTTATAGTAGCCATCACAGACGACTACGAACGCCACACGTAGTAACGGGTAGCGTTCGTAGTCATCATGCTACGAACACGTAGCATCATCACTACATACGCCTTGTAGTACGGCCAGCAAACACGTACTCATACAATATTCTTTTAGAAATAAATTTATACATTAAAATTCGAAAATTATTGAATATTTGATTTTCTTTAAATTTTTTTTTAAAGAAAATAAACAGTATTTGTAAGGTCCTATCTTATATCCTTAAATTAGAGAAGTTTCAATTATACTCTAAATTACTGCACCAAGATACTTTGGCAATCTAGATTTTGGGACTCTAAAAATCCTAGCATATTGTTAGAATAGGTTTTGGACTAGACCACACTTTTATAGAAATAGATTTATAAATTAACTCATGTATGACTGATTCATACGGTGAAACTTGCAATTACTTTATTATCACTACACATAATCATGTTATTTTTTTATTTTATTATATTATGTTACGATTCCACTCTCCGTTTAAAACTTAGACACGATTTTAATAATAAAATAAATAAAGTTAATTATGTGCAATAATATAAAGCAAATATGTGACTAAATAAGAAACGATATACAATTTCCAAGGTGACGACGTTCTTTTTAGGGTTCCGTATGGCAAAAAACGGAACCCTTATAGATTCGTTATGTCTGTCTGTCTGTCCGCCCGTATGTCACAGCCACGTTTTTCAGAAACTATATGAGCTGTACCGTTAAAACTTGGTAAGTAGATGAATTCTGTGAACCGCATTATGATTTTCACACAAAAATAGAAAAAGAACAATAATTTTGGGGGTTCCCCGTACATAGAACTGAAACTCAAATTTTTTTTTCATCGTAACCGTACATGTGCGGTATCGATGGATAGGCCTTCAAAAATTATATTGTGGTTGCTAATATCATTTTTTACTAAACTGAATAGTTTGCGCGAGAGACGACATTTCCAAAGTAGTAAAATGAGTGCCCCCCCCCCCCCCTGTAACTTCTAAAATAAGAGAATGATAAAACTAAAAAAAATATATGATGTACATTACTATGTAAACTAATAACGAAAATTGGTTTGAATGAGATTTAGTAAGTAGTTTTTTTAAATAAATCGTAAACTACAATTTACCTTTCATTTAATCAACTGAATTACTTGCTGCTACGGAATCCTTCATGGGCGAGTCCGACTCACACTTGACCGGTTTTTTTTAATTGAAATCTGATTATATGCATCGCTTTATAATTGCTACGTACTTAAAAAAATGTCGTGCGTGTCACTTTCAATTATGCCTTCTCTAAATTTGAACTTTATTACAATAGACAACTTATATTATCACTCTAAAAGGATAAAATTATGACAGAGAAGATTCTCTGTCATAATTTTATCCTTTTATTATATCTTCACAAAGAAACAGCTAATAATAATAAATACAACTTAGTTATCAAGATGAAATAGTGGTACTTGTTAAAGGTTTTGGAAAACCTGGATTACAGGTCGCCAGGAACACAACGCGGTTAACTTGCTAATAAAACAGGATTGAGCGACGGCACGGCAATTTACATGCAATCTTAGCAAATATACTTTGATAAATTAAAATATGAGTTGTGTAATAGTGAGAGTGAGTTTGCGAGAGTAAATATGGGCGTTATTAGAGGTTGATGAGAGAACCAAGTAACCTGGATAGACAAGCCAAACTAGTGGAGTAGGATCAGCAGATTTTTAATTTTTGGTAGTCGAGAGTTTTGGGGTAACTTATGATAGAATTTTTGTATCTTAAATTATTAAAAGTAAGTAAGTTTTGTATCGTAAATTATTATAAGTAAAATATTATATTAATTTATTACAAAGATATTGATTGAGGGATATAGCCTAATTCAATTTTCTGTCGAGGACACACTGTGCCTTTACAACGCTTATCTATAAGAACCTTATAATAGATACGAGATGTAAAGGCATCATTATTGGTTTTTTAAAAGTATTATGTATGTTTTTAAAAGTTTGTCTTACCATCAGCATATTCCAATATCCATATAAATGTACAGTGGGATTGAAATGGAAATCCAACGTTTATATTATCCATTTATCGATCACACGTAATATTTAACTAATAAATAATAGCGACAAAATATTTCATTTTTCACCCTTCGTGGTACGTAATTTTATTATGGGGATCAATTTTACGACATTCGATACTTTTACGGTTGTTGAGCCTTAAACGTAAAAGGGTTACTGTGACGTTCCACATTACTTTCCCTCCTTTGTCCTTGTATGGAATTTTGAGAAGCAATTTCGTGTTTTTAATAGATTTCGTTTTATTGTCGCGGGGTACCGCGTGCGAGATTTATGGAGGTTCTATTTTATTAAATGTAAAATGGATTTATCAGAAAGCTACAAATGTTCGATCGAGATAAAGTCTTTTTTAATGTAGACGAACATTTGTAGCATATATTCGTAACTAGCCAGTACAAAATAAATGAAACTTAGAATCGTATTACAACTTAAGGTCCAGCTATCTCAGAGTAGCCCATAAATGTGGGCAATAAATAGGGTACTATTATAAACCCGTATTGTTTTACTTTTACGAATTATATGGTAGACTAGCTGACCTGGCGAACTTCGTTCCGCCTAACAGTCGATTCTTATTTTTTTTTATTATGATACCTACTTAATTTCATTTTATTTTGACTTATTCCAAATTAAGTTATATTTTTATTGACAATAGCTGACCCGGCGAACTTCGTTCCGCCTAATAGTCGATTCTTTAATTTTTCTTTTTATTATGATACTTACTTACTTTCATTTTATTTTTACTTATTCCAAATAAAGTTATATTTTAATTGTATAAAACGTGTTTATTTTTCTAAGGGTCTGTTTCACAATGTCCAGATAAAGTCCCGATTAAGCTAGTTGCAAGTTTCTCTATCGAATAAAGACATCGTTTGCGTTTCATAATCCATAAATAGTACTAACTGGCAAATAATCTGCAAAGTAAACTATTGGTCAGATCAAGCTTCAGATAGCAAACTGATAGATAAGTTATCTGTCAGATGTCATTCGATGCTTATTTCGGTGGTGATTATTGTTAGACTTGTGTTTTATTGCGAATAATTTAATAAAATGGTAATATTTGATACTATTGAAGACGAAATTGATGAATTTTTTGATCGTGTAATGGAACCGCGCATAAATCCGACACCGCTAGGAAAAACACCACCGAGACACCGCAACAAACAAAATGCATTTGTTGATAATATCAACAAATGCATTTTGCATCGTTGCATTGTTTGCATTGCAAAATTTTAATATTATTAACATTAGACGTTTATTTATTTGACTTTCGTACGTTTAATTTCACGCAAAAAAATCAATTTTTGTTTGATAAAATAATAGTTAGAAGATAAATTTGAGAATATTTATGCAAACCTAAAAATGCTAACCATAAAAAATGAGTAAAAAGATATTTTTAGGTGTGTTTATCATAAGAAATGTATTTATATTTCGTAAGACGGAACGTCAAAATGCGACGTTGCCAAACCTAACTATTAGTAACTGCCGAATAGCTATCTGGCAAATAAATTTACCTTATTTACTATATCTGTCAGTTTAGTTAGCTATCCGACACTTTATTCGTACATTGTGAAACAGACCCTTAAACAAAAGAATTTTTCTAAAATAAACGTAGCCTAAGTTACTCCTTATTACATAAGCTACCTACCAATAAAATTCCCTCTAAAATCCGTCCAGCCATTTCAGAGATTAGTTACATCTAATTTTATTTTGAACAAGCAAAGACCACTAATATATCTGATGCCATGTCAGTTTAATTTAAAAAAAATTAATTAATAACCACCTAACTAACTAACTAACTTGCTATTACGGAATTGTTGAATCGGTACTCAGATACGGCATCATATTTTGGGGCAACTCTACTGATAAAGATACTAATAGGTCTTTACCTATGAAATTGCCGTTTTGTATGAAAAAATTTAAACGAATTTTTTTCATGAATTTTTTTATTTGTATTAATCGAAGTAATCACCCATGCAATCAATGCATCTTTGCCATCGCAGTGGCAGTTTATTGATGCCCTTCTTAAAGAAATCAGCTGGACGGGAGGCAACAAATTCTTCAAAGGCATTTTGTACTGCCTCTCGGGTATTGAATTTTTTTCCCGCCAAGAAGTTATCCAAATTCTGGAAAAAGTAGTAGTCTGTAGGCGCAAGGTCTGGTGAGTAGGGCGGATGACGGAGAGCTTCCAACCCCAGTTCTTGCAACTTGGAGACCGTCTGCTGTGCAGTATGAGGTCGCGCGTTGTCGTGCAGGAGCAGCGGAGACGAGCGATTGACCAATGCTGGTTGGAGAAGCGCCAGCTTCTCCATCATTGTGCTCAGTTCTTCACAGTACACATCTGCAGTAATGCTCACCCCGTTTGGTAAGAAGCTGTGATGAATCACACCGGCGCTAGACCACCAAACAGTGACCATCACTTTTCTAGGGGTAAGTTTTCGTTTAGGGCATTGTTTAGGTGCTGAACCAGGATCCAACCAACTTGCTGAGCGCTTGCGGTTATCAAACAGAATCCATTTTTCATCGCAGGTAACAATGCGGTTCAAAATTCCTTCATTTGTGTGTCTGTTGAGCAGTGCAAGGCACGTCTCGACGCGTACTTCGCGCTGGCGATCATTGAGTTCGTGGGGCACCCATTTGTCAAGCTTTTTTACCTTGCCAATTTGACGCAAATGGACCAATATTGTTTTGACGCTAACGTCAAAAGCTGCTGCTAATTCAGCCGTAGATTGTGTATCATCAGCTTCCACAACCGCCTTTAATTCGTCATTGTCGACCAAAGTCTTCGGACGACCGCGAGGTTCATTTTTCAGGTCGAAATTTCCAGAACGGAAGCGAGCAAACCAATAACAGGTGGTGCGTTGGTTTGTAGTGTTAGCTCCGTAAACGTCGTTGATGTTGCGTGCCGCTTGTACCGCGTTGCTGCCACGACGGTACTCATATTCCATAATTACTCGAATTTTTAACGTATCCATGATGACGAAAAAGATTGAAATGCGATGAAAATGTAACACTAATCAATAAAGAAATGACTACTTTTGGAAAAAAGAATCCATGTTTTTAAAATAAAATTAATTTGAAATTAGAATTCTTAGCCAAACAAAAATTATTTTGATTTGAAATGGCCAGTACTGCAGAACGGCAATTTCATAGGTAAAGACCTAATATATTTAAGGCTCAGAAAAGATGCCTTCGAGCAATGTTTGGACTAAAATGTACTGATAGTTGCCTACCTTACTTCAGGCAACATAAACTATTGTCTCTACCGTCACTATATATATTAGAAATGTCGACATTTGTTAAGTCCAATCCGAATCTATTCCTGCGTAAGGAAGAGAGAGTCTCACGGAACCGGCGTGATAATAGTGGCTTATGTCTACATCCGGCGAAAACTTCACTTATGCGCAAAAGTGTTGTCTGCATGGCTCCTATCATTTATAATGAAATCCCAAAGAGTTGGAAAGAGCTTAGCAATGATGCATTTAAAATAAAAGTAAAGTCATTTTTAGTGGACAAAGGTTACTATAATATTACAGAGTTATTAAATGAAAAACTCTAGAGTTGTAGGCAAATGTAATTTAATAGAACTAATTTATAAAATATATTCCATATAACATATCTTTAATGTATTGTACATATTGTGTAATTGAATTTATTTATAATAGCGGTTAACAATCATTACTGTAATTTTTGTTTGATGAAATGTATGTTCTTTGAATTGTTGTATGTGTTTGTTTTATGTTCGAATTTGTATAATATTTGCATACCAGTGCCTGGTTAGACATGTAGTAACTTATTATAATTATTTTTAAGACCTGTAATGACCATGTTTAAAGCAAATATATTTATCTTATCTTATCCTATTATATAATCAGAATGTTAGGTATAATTCATTTTCATTTTATTTATTTCTGGGAAAATAGATGATTGCAAAATTGATTTTTGCTTAAAAATCTAGTACATTCCAAACTCCACCCTAGGCATAGATAAGCGTAATATTTTCAAATTATGATAAGTAGTAGATGACACAAATGGAACGTCACTACCCAATTAGATTATGCTTTAACTATGAAAATTGTATGTATTGTTTTATATCTTGTTATGATTTCTGTTAAGGACCCCGCGATACACCTAATTATTTTCCTAGTGTAAGTATTGCTGTTATCAAAACTGAAAAATAAATTTTCTGCAATTTCAAACGAAGTATTGGTATTATTGGTCAGATTTTCTCTTCAGCTGACTATAAACATTTCACACAAGTGCTGCCTATTTTAAAATAATTCATGAGTCGAATGCATTATAAGCTTAAACAAAGACATCGGAGTGGATCTAACGCTATGAAATCGTTTCTTTCACTTTAATTTGTAACTTTTTTTAATGATAAAGGATCTGGTTGAGGAATGGAATAATTTAATAAAACTCTGCTTTCTAGACAAAGAATGTTGAATATCTGAGAAATTGATACTCATAAAACTCTCTCAAAATTCCCAGCAAAATTTAATATGGGAAGGAAACAATATCTGCTTTATTTTATTAAGCCTTAAGCTATCACCGAAATTACTTATTGTTTATAATTTCATAAAGTATTTCAATAAGGGAAACAATATGCGAGGGAACGGTGCGGAAAGGGTTATGTGTAATATACCAATTTGCGTTTTGCTACCTAGCTTGCTTACTTATCGTATGGGTAGTGGTAACCCTAGTGTCAGAGTTGCTCAAGCCGACCAGTAGGCCTCTGACATGGCTTAACGACTGTTGTCTAATGACTACCACCGGAACCGACAGCTTAACGTGCCCTCCGAAGCACGGATACGCTCAGAAATTAAACCACTTTGGCAGCCACCCATCTTTGTACTGACCGCGAGCTTAGTGGCTTAATCTCGTCGATCGCTTACGGACTGGTGTGAGCATCTAGATAAGAGCGCCTCATATATGCTACCTTATAGATATAGATTTAGAATACAATGTTTATTTATTTAAGAAACTATGACTTCTCTATTTGTTTTTTTTTTTTATTGCCTTAGTAAGCAGACGAGCTAGCGGCCCACCTGATGGTAAGTGGTAACCGCTGCTCATGGACATTCGCAGTGCCAGGGGGCACAGCAAACCGCTGCCAACCGTGATATTAGTACTCTTTTTAAACCTCGTTTGAAGAAGGACATGTCATAGCGCTGGGGAAACAACGCAGCAGGTAATTCATTCCAGAGCCGGCACGTACGTGGGATGTATGAACGCTGAAAGCGAACCGTGCTTGACGAGATCGCTTCCAGGTGATACGGATGAACCTTACTGCGAGTGCGCGTGGTCCAATGATAAAAAGGGGACGGTGGCACCAGCTCAAACAGTTCCTCAGAGCATTCCCCGTGATAGAGACGGTAGAACACGCAGAGAGATCCGAAGTCTCTCCGCTGCTCTAGCGACTCCAATCTGTCCGTAAGATTGGAATCCCCAACGATTCTAATACCACGCCTTTGGAGGGAGTCAAGTGGGTCGAGCTGGTATTTAGGGGCTCCTGCCCAGATATGTGAGCAATACTCCATGTGCGGGCGGACTTGTGCTTTATATAGCGCGAGCCGCTGTCTTGGAGTGAAGTACCGCCTAGCTCTATTCAGGACGCCCAACTTCTTACTTGCCAGTTTGGCTTTGTCCTCCAAATGATCCCTAAATTGGCAAGTGCTCGAAATTTCGATTCCGAGGATCCCAATACTCTCGGATACACGGAGATCAACCCTTTGGAATCGGGGCGCTACGACAAATGGGTCCTTATTAGCAGTGAACGCGCACACTTGTGTCTTATTGGGGTTAAACTGGACTAGGTTCTCTCCACCCCATTCATAGGCCCGCCCGAGAGAACCCTCGACTTCAGACACAAGTTGCAACCGTTTCTCTTGTACCGAGCTGCGAGAGACATTCTGGTGGCCGCTATACTGCGCATCACCCGTGCTGTCATCCGCATAGCAATGCATGTTTTCTATAGCTAACATGTCATTGATATGCAGAATGAATAGCGTAGGGGAGAGCACCGAGCCTTGTGGTACGCCAGCGTTAATGGTTTTGGTGTCGGAGCAAGAACCGTCTGCTACGACTTTAATGCTCCGACCGTCCAAAAAGCTGGTGATCCAACTGCGGAGTCCCTCGGGGATTCCATATGATGGTAGCTTCGATAGAAGAGCCTTATGCCAGACCCTATCGAATGCCTTGGCGATGTCAAGACTACAGGCTAGAGCCTCAACTTTGCTCTCCAAGGTTTGTGCCCAACGATGTGTAAAATACATTAGAAGATCACCAGCTGAACGACCGTGACGGAAGCCATACTGACGATCGCTTATCAGCTGGTGTTTCTCTAGGTATTGTAGGAGCTTAGAGTTGATGACTCTCTCCATGAACTTGGTTAGCAAGGATGTTACCGCTATAGGCCTGCAGTTCGTAGGGTCCGACTGGTCACCCTTTTTGGGAATAGGGTGGACGTTGGCTACCTTCCACGAAGATGGAACCCTTTTAGCGCTGTAAGAGAGATGGTAAAGGCGCGTTAAAACCGGGGTCAACTCAGGGGCGCACGTCTTTAGCACCACTGAAGGGATGCCGTCCGGCCCGCTCGACTTATGGACGTCTAGGAGCTTAAGCTCCCGCCTAACCGCACGTTGCGTTATGTGGATTTCGGGCAGAGAGCAATCACACCATGCGATGGAAGGAGGTATGGCACCCGCATCGTCCAAAGTCGAGTTTGAGGCAAAAGTTTGGCAAAGAAGATCTGCTTTCTCCTTAGCACTATGGGCCAGACTGCCATCTTGCTTGTGCAGTGGTGGGAGATTGGACTGGCAGAAGTTGCGTTGAGCAGCTTTGGCGAGCGCCCAGAAAGTGCGACTCCCGGAGGAATACTTACCTAGTCGCTCGCCAACTCTGGCAACATGTTCTGCCTTGGCCTCGGCAATAACTCTCTTGTAGGACCTAGAAGCGGCATTGAACTTCCGCTTCTCCACCTTGTCTTCCGGATCTTGATTTTTCCGGGCCTTATCCCACACCAGATATGCAGACTGCTTGCGGCGCGCGGCATCCCTACTGGCTTTGTTGAACCAGGGGCGACTGCGGCCGCCAATGGGAATTTTGCCACAAGGGATGAAAAGTTCCATCTCCTGTAGCACCGTCTCCGTGATACAGTCAGCACATGTGTCAGGATCTTCGGTGGAAAAGCAGAGCCGCTTCCAAGGATAGGACGCAAAAAACCCACGCAGTCCATCCCAATCTGCTAACTCATATTGCCAGACTCTGCGGGACCCGACGGCAGGAGTGCCGTCAGGGCGCGCAATAGGGGCGGAGCTTCGGATAAGGCAATAGTCAGATGATCCTAAGGGAGCATTGACCACCACCCTATAACCGTGCGGATGAGTTGTCAGCAGAAGATCCAACAAGGAGGGCTCATGTTTCTCTATGTCTGGAATACGGGTGGGCTGTATTACCATTTGGGAGAGACCGTAGGCCGAGGCCATATTGAAAACTGTACGACCAGGGAGGTCAGTGGTCCGGGATCCCAACCACTCTTTGTGGTGGACGTTGAAATCTCCAAGGACCACCACCTCCGCGGATGGACACTGTTCCAATATTAGGTCAATCCCCTTTTGGACGTTCTCGATGAGTTGAATCGACCCCGGATCACTGCCAGGCGACCTGTACAGACACGCGTAGATTCGGGTGAGCCTTCCATGGTCTACACGTAGCCATAAAATGGACAGGTCACCCTGTTCGAGGCCCCGAAGTCGGCGATAGCAAATATCGCCCCGTATGAAAACGCACACCCCGGCTTTCCGAATGAACGTGTGTTCGACTTCGTATCCGGGGTATCTTAGATACGATATATCGTCCGGGGCAGATATTTGAGTCTCCGTCAAAAAGAGTAAGGCAGGCCGCGCCATCTCGAGGTGGTAATGGACGGCGTCGAGATTGCTGTGAAGTCCCCTGACATTGCAAAAGTCCACATTAAATGTGGAATGGGTGTCCGCCGTAGAATACCTTTTCTTTTTTTTCATTCGTTTCATTTTTTTTAAAAAGAGTGTTAGGGAAAGAGTTCTCCGAGGGGTAGGGTTAAGGCGACACCTAAAGAAAGTATGCGGGGTTTAAAACTCTGCGGGCCCAATTGTTATGTGAGAAACTGACACGGAGCACGGAAGGGCCCCCGATACCCCCCCGCATGCAGCCGCTGGGTTCCACTCCGTTCTCCCAATCCGGCACAACGGCTACATGACGGGATTTTCGCCGGATGGCAGGACAGCCTCCTGGACGGGATATACCCAGGTTCGGGTCCCCTACTGTCCGGCAGGTGGCCGACGGAACCATTCCCACCGGGTCTCCCTGAACTCCGCGTCAGCTTGCCACGTTCAATGAGCCTATCAGGTCCCTGACTCACCGCTCGCCTCGAGAGCCGCCCGAACCTCACCCCTCACAAAGGGTAGGGAATATGGGAGGACAGGAACGGCTATCTCTACCCTTCAGCCGGAACACATTGCTGCTATTCGACCGAAATAGATAGAGTCGTGGTACCTATGCGATCGAGTCCATCACTAGTCGGTATTCCTTGACTGCTACGTTAGCGTTCCGAAAATCCAATCCAGTAGTGGACTCTACCACGAGTCGGGAGAGGTATGGAAAAGATGGGGACACCAATGTTGCGGAAATAAGGGGATGCTGCATTGATGGCTCGAGAAGCCGGGGTCGCATACCCGTGTTACTAGGAAAGCAACCGGAACAGTTACAATCAAGGTAACCTCTGACTATAAGTATATATAAGTATATATGTTTGTTATGAAGTTACTTTATTATAATAACAAAGATCATGGATAGTATTTGGGTTATTGTTTGCCGATAGGACATTTGTTTAAGTAAAATACCTAATTTGTAAGATAGATTTGATGTATCCGTGATGTGTACCCATTTTCTAAAGTCTCAATCACAAATTACTGTTAAAAATGAACTACGAAAAAATTCTTTATACAATGAACTACAAATGATTGTTACATAGTGATTGTTAACTGTAGTATAGACTCTCGTTGTTCAGACACCAGCCTTCACAATAGTTTCCTTTTAATATCCAAGTCCAACTGTGTATTCTCAACTCTTTTAGAAATATATCCTCCTTATTAGATATAAACTGATTGCATGAGTGATTATTTTGTAATTAAAGAATTGCATGTTGATATTGAAAAAGTCTATGATATAAGTTTAATCCACAGTAACATAGATTAGTCTATACTAATATTATAAAGAGGAAAGGTTTGTATGTATGTTTGTAACGAATAGGCTCAAAAAGTACAGGACCGATTTTAAAAATTCTTTCACCATTATCACTGATTAATATAGACTATTTTAATTGCACGAAAAAAATAAGATCCCTACTAAAACTCCATTTACCCAATGTGTAAAAAATGCCTATGAAATATCTTTTATCGCATGCGCTGCGAAAACTATTGATGGTAGAACAAAAAACGTTCCACAATATTAAAGAAAATATAAATATCTACAAAAATGTCGGTATAGCATGTGTCTAACTATTGTAGTTATGTCACTAAAACGACTTTTTAACATTTTATATAAATTCCGACCAAAATCAGACCAAGTTATTTATACATTTGCCTTAATCCTTATCTAAATAAATGTTTTTCAAGCAAAGCTGTTTAAATACGTGTAAATTACTTTTTAGTTTTTTTAAATCGGACGTTCCATTCGAAAGATATTACGAGTTTAATGAAATGTATTCGCCGCTACGTCGCCGCCGTAACGCGCCGGAGCGCCGCCGGGGCCGGAGTGCAGGAGAGGTGGAAATTCAGGCATAAAAAATGATACGGCATTGGGAAGATTGTACAGCGTTCATCCCGAGTGTTTTTACCTCAGAGTACTTCTTCACCATGTACGAGGCCCAACATCGTTCCAGAACTTAAAAACAGTTGACGGAGTTAGTTAAAATCCTTACCAAGCCGCTTGCCGAGATATAGGTTTACGTTGTGCCAAAATGTTCGAAAAATAAATGTCCACCCGTGCGGAGCCGGAACGGGCCGCTAGTACATAAGATATGAGAATTAATTGGGTATGAAAATAATAATTTGTAGCTACACTTGAAACCCAATATCCGCGCCTTCTTTACATTTAACCGTTGAAACAACGTCGTTTTTAATATAACTGGTCGGATTGCTACACAAGTCACGTAGTGGGGGAACAGCAGCTACCCGAGACCAACGTTGAATAAAGGATAACCGTGTTAGGCAGTCACCAAGCCTAGCATGTTTACTCTACCGAGATATGCCATTAATATAGTAATAAAAACTTGCGTGGTCAGCGCAAAAAGGTAATTAATTATATTCTACTTGCCAAATATTCTACTTGATTTTAACAGAATCGAATAAGAAAGAGGATATCAATTCCACTCTATTTTTTTATTACAATTATAACGGAGAAATCGCACTGATAACGTACTTATGTTACGACTGCGAATTTTCCATTGTTACTGAATTAATTATAATAAGATTTTTTTTATAAGGCTACTTTTTAGAATGCATCTATATTTGAACCCAACTTCTACTCTTATTTATAAAAAAATATTTTCATGTTTTTAAGTGGTAATTATATACAAAATAAGTTTAGGTAATTAATTACTATTCTACTTAAAATAAGAGAAAACTAGTGATGTACACACTCAGTGAATTAGATGACAACATGATATTCAAAGCGAGATCAAAGTAGGATAGGCTTACCGTCGTAAGGTTTCGTCAGTGTTTAGCTAAACCTCGACAACCAACTGGCTAGTGTATGTAATTTACTTAAAGCTTGCGTCATCCTTTAAACCGCAAAGCCACAAGATTTAACTGTCCACAGAATGAACATCACCGGTAATTTTTATTTTATTGCTCCACACAAGTTCGTGACAGAAACCTCTCAACGATGAGTATTTACTGGGCCAAAATGTGCAGGTACAATAGATGCATAGAGCCAATATGCAGAAGCTGCAGGAACCGCTTACCGCGGGAGCTGTTTAAAAACAAATTCGGAGAAAATTTGGCTGGTTCCTTTCTGTGGAACAGTTTCCTTTGTGTTAAAGTGCAAAACTCCACACGACATTGATATCCTAATAGCCCTGGGACTAGAGAACAAAGGCCATTCTTTTATTTAAGATATTGAGATATATAGTCTTTGCGGGCTGTGGTGTCGCATCGCCAATTTATGTGCATATAATACTGTTATTTAGTATATGCTCACTAGGGAATCTAATCCCTGTGTCGCGAGGTACTTTACAAACATTTAATAGACGGACGCAAATTACATCTAGACTCCGAACAACTATTTATGGGTCACACAAATAGTTGTCTGGCGCAGGAATCGAACCCGGCACACGAAGCGGTGAGGCGACTGTCTTAGCCGCTGCGCCACACGTGTAGTTACATAGATCAGCAAAGTGTTAAATACCAATCCTAGCTTTTATTGTTATTTAGCATTTATATTCCACCTCTGTAATTAAATTATAAAGATAAAACATAAATATTTCACAGTTAGCTCTGAAAAGAAAACTGACATGTGTATTTATTAACGAGATTAAAATATTAAAATAACGGTAAAACTAAACACCATTTCACGTAGAATTCTGTTTTGTGTTTTATCCAGGCTTAACACCTTTCATAAAAATAAACTGTTACTAGTTTAACGAACAAATGTATGAAATAATTTTAATAAAACTAGTATCAAGTTCTCATGTAGAGAAGCGACAGTAAGCAGTTTACTCCAAGATTAATTTATTATAAGCTGATTCACGGTCTTAATCCCCGGAAAGACTTTAAATACTTCAGTCGACATTTAGATTAAACTTGGACCATCTTGCGCTAAGTTTCGAGCCAAATTAAAAAGCTGAGGATGCACAAAATATTTTGGCAAATTTCCTCAAAGGCCAGTAAGAGTGCAGGGCGAGTGTGAGGCTTATTGCCTAGCATTCTCTACGAAGAATGCGAATCACGTCCTAGCCCAAGATATTTCCAACGCTTTGGACAATATCTCAAATTATCCGTTAGATGGAAGGCTTGGCGTATTCCCTAATGGGTATTAGGGAATACGCCAAGGTGGAATCCTATTTATGGGGGATTAATTAACCGATTCATCATAAGGTATGAAAATCAACTATTTTTTTATTTATATATTTGGCTCACCAATAACTTAAACATTAATCTTTTAAAATAACACAATATTATCTAAATATCTAGTTACTTATAGGTAAACACTAGAATCAAAAATTTTAATGTGTTACATTTATTATATTATACTATATCTACTTCTTGCCTCGTTGGTCTAGCGGTAGCGATTTCAACCGCAGATAATGAGGACCAGGGTTCAAGTTCCAGGTCGAGCAAAAAAGTGATTTTGGGATTTTCCGTAAAAATATTTTTTTCAGTATCAGCACGAAATCTGGGAGTTACACCCCCGTGCCTCAGAAAGCACGTAAAGCCGTCGGTCCTGGACCTGACCTGTTCCCAGTCGTGTCGCTAGTCGTCCCATCGGATCATTAAAGTGATGGAATAGAAAGTGGTCCTGTGTTTCCGCACACGCTTGTATATGTCCTGCGCAATTGGCTAATCTCCATTGAGACTGGCCGCCGCGGCTGAAATTTAGCCGGAGGACATTATTTATATTATCTTCTGTTAACTTCATGAAACTACACAAAAAGAGAATAGTAAGTTTAACACTACGTTTGCAGTCTCTTCAATGTCCAAATAGATCATTAAACATTCAAAACTTCAAAATACCAACAAAACAGCTCGAGAGATGTCTAATTTAGTTTACGCTAACGTTAATTACGATTGTGAGAAAAAAAGTTTGGTCTCCATACTCTAATTATCGAAAATGTTGTATACTCGTATATTCGAACAGTTATTGGAATAAACCGATTACGATTCGATTTTAATTTCGTAAATTCGTTTCACCTTGTAGGTTCAGCAGTTTAAAGTAACAGGTAGTATCTTAAAATATCACAACGTCTTTATAAGTCGTAAGTGTTACTTTGCATATAATACTGCTGGCAATTTTACACCATTAAACTAATTGAAATATCAATCCATTTCTCTCCCATATACCTTCGGCGGACTTTAGTCCAAGGCAAAGTCGACTATTTTGAGTCTGGAATACTCGCTGAGCTGGATACCAAGCGCGATGATTTGAAAGCCAGAGCACCTGCGGCGATCAATTACAATTATTACAATGGTGTGGTCACATGCCCGTAATGTGCGAGGAGTTTTCAGATAAAATTGGCTACATAAGTCACATGCGAGCACACGAACGTCGGCTACAGTAAGAGAAGAAGCGGTCGCCGTGGCCGAAATCAGCCGGGACCACATCAAACCTTGTATGAAAAGAACAGGGTACACAGATAATTGCCGAATAACTAAAACTGCGCATGGGTCACATAATTAGTCAACAGATCCCAACGTATCCTTTTTACTCAGTATTTTGCACCAAAACTAAAATATCACGACTAAAGATACTCAGTCCTTTTTATAATAATAATAATAATAAACACATGGCAACACTCAACAAGACAAGTCCGCGTCAATCAAAAATAAAGAATAAAAATTAATTATCACAGATTTTAAGCCAAATTCCGTTATAAATAGTGTTATTTTTAAAATGAAATTCAAAATACAGTTCAGATTCATATTCATAATAATAAGAAAATTTAATGTGAAGAAAATGCAAAAATATTCATTGCTATCTGGGATTTGACAACAAACGTCAAGTCCCATGAAAAACGTTTCAAAATTATAAAAACACGGACTTGTGATGATAACAAGAGCCAGAAAGAATAATGCACGCCTACCACCTTCGGACTCGTTACCCAGCTCCGCCTCGCAGTCGTCGGTACCTGCAGTCTCCGCACCACCGACCTCCGCAGTAGCGTCGAGCTCGGGCGACGAGTTCTTTTCTCCGCCGTCGTCGCTACCACCTGTACGGCGGCGGGGACGACCTCCGGCCGGCTTGGGAGTATGTCGGGTTGAAGATTCGACTGGGATCCCCGCTACCGGTGGTTTAGTGCGCCGCATGCGATGGACAGTATTAAATAATGAGAATGTCATGCGAGCGTACTATGGGGCGACAGAGGGGGGAACCAATCTCACCGCTTACCGTTCCCGTATGTTGCTGTTGTTTCAGGCCCTTGAACCAGATCTGACCGTTTCGGAGCAACGCTTATCCGATCAGGTGCGGGTCATCCAGCGGAACCATATGCTGGATGGATCTACACTTGATCGGCTGCGAGCAGAGGCTGTCATCTCCACGTCTACCGCCAATCGGAATAATATATCCGCTCCGCTGCCTAATTTGCTATCGGCGCAGGCGGAGCCGAGCCCCGAGACGGTGGACTTTGGGGATGCTACCCAGGTAAGCTCCCAGGATAATGAGCATTTGAGGAGGGCTTTGGAAAGTGCGATTTTGGAATATAGGGATATATCCGTCTGTGATAGACCGCAGTTACCACGTTATCCCACGCACAAACATAATATGGCGCTAGTGGTCGCCCTAGATTGCATGCTAGAACCATATTTTGAATCTAGCCAAAATCTTGCGGATACGCACTCGATTCTTTACTGTGCAGCAGTCGCAGCGTGCCGGGTGGCCCATGTTGGGTTTCCAGGACCCAACAAGTCCACGCGACCCACCGCCGGCAAACCAGCATGGCAAGAAAGAATCGAGCGACGTATCTCAGCAGCTAGGGTGACCATCGGCAAGCTAATCTGCTTCAGGTCGGGAAACAATCGCCCGAGAGTTATGCGTTATGTGACACAGGCATTCGCCGGTACAGGTACAATACCGCGTGATTATACTGCCTGTGTCACGGAACGCATAGACTACCTGAAGCAGAAAGTTTCTGCGTGGGCTAACCGTATACGGCGTTACAAAGAACGGGCGGATAGGTATCACCAAAATCGATCTTTCCAAAGTGACCAAAGAAAAGTGTATCGAAGGTGGGAGGGAACTTCTAGTAGTGTGACTGATGGTTGTTTACCAAATATGGATGAAATGTCCTCATTTTGGAAAAATATTTGGTCAGCGCCCATACGTCACACCGATGGACAATGGATTGATGTAGTTAAGCGCTCATGTGAACATTTGCAACCTATGCAATCTATTAAAATTACCCCCTCTGATGTGGGGAATGCGGTTCGTCCGACTCATAACTGGAAAAGTCCTGGGCCGGATGGACTGCATAATTTCTGGCTAAAGTGGTTGCGAAGCTCGCATGCGTGCTTGGCTACTCAATTCCAAGAAGCTATCGATTCTGGCTCCCTCCCACCTTTTATGACAAATGGTATCACTTTTCTGCTCCATAAAACTGGTAGTACCACGGATCCAAAGAATTATCGACCCATCACGTGCTTACCTACTATATATAAGCTCCTTACATCCATTCTGGTGTCAAAATTAAATGAGCATTTGTATGCCAATCACGTTTTAGATCCTGCTCAGAATGGATGTAGGGTTGGGTCCCGTGGTACTAAGGAGCTCCTCCTCATAGACATGGCCGTTAGCCAACAGGTTCGCAAAGGTCGAAGGAGTCTCTCCGCTGCCTGGATTGACTATAAGAAGGCATATGATTCGGTGCCCCATACATGGTTAAGGCGGGTACTAGAGTTGTATAAAGTTGATGCAGCTCTATGCGCCTTTCTTACCTCGTGTATGGGACAGTGGACCACGGTTCTTCGTCTTTCAGGAACCGGAGTGACTCCTTCGATATCCGAACCTATAAGGATTGAGCGAGGCATATTCCAGGGTGACAGTTTGAGTCCCTTGTGGTTTTGCCTGGCCTTGAATCCTCTGAGCGCTGTGCTGAGGGATTCCGGGTTAGGCTATCGGTTGCGGAGAGGGGGTGAGACCATTTCTCATCTTCTGTATATGGATGACCTCAAGTTATATGCTCCGAATAAACCAAACCTGATATCCCTACTAAACCTTACAGAAAGATTTAGCAGTGATATTGGAATGGAGTTCGGTGTAGATAAATGTGCGGTCATACATGTACAGAGGGGCAGAGTTGTAAACTCTGATAATTTACAACTCGCCGAGAGTATGTCTCTCAGATCCCTCTCTGAAACCGAAACCTACAAATACCTTGGTATGTCTGAGTGTCTAAATATCCCAGATGGGGACATTAAGCAGTTGGTGAAGGAACGCTTCTTTAACCGCTTGACAAAAGTACTGAAAAGTCTATTGTCAGGTGGTAATAAAGTGCGTGCTTTCAACGGCTGGGTAATGCCTCTACTGGTTTACACCTTCGGCATACTAAGGTGGACTCAAACTGAGTTAGATGCCCTGGATCGAAAAGTCCGGAAACGCCTAACGACGTACCGTATGCACCATCCACACTCTTCACTAATGAGATTGTATATCCCACGGAAGTGTGGGGGTCGAGGCTTCCTCAATGCCAAGAACCTACACAACCGTGAGGTGTGCAATCTCAGGGAATATTTCCTTGGTGTTGAGTGTGGGATGCATCGAGACGTCGCCGCCGTTGACAACGGACTCACGCCGCTCTCCTTGGCTAAAGAAGACTGGAGAAAGCCCGTCGTACTTAGCACTCGGGATCGAATTGACGTATGGAAGAGCAAGGTGCTTCATGGTAGGTTCCACCAGGCCCTACATAGTGCTCATGTGGACTTACAAGCATCTGTGGCCTGGCTACGTTTTGGTGACCTATTTGGTGAAACTGAAGCTTTTACTTGTGCAATTGCTGATGAAGTTGTCAAGACGAGGAACTATCGGAAGCACATCTTCAAGGACGGTACCATCGACATTTGTCGGGCGTGTCACCGTCCCGGAGAGTCCATCAGACACATTGTTTCCGGTTGTTCCTATCTTGCCAACGGCGAGTACTTGCACAGGCATAACCAAGTTGCCAGGATTATCCACCAGCAGCTTGCTCTTTGGTATGGTCTTGTAGACTCCGAAGTGCCGTACTACAAGTACGTACCGGAACCAGTTCTCGAAAGCGGTCGTGCCAAGCTCTACTGGGACCGGTCTATCATTACAGACAGGACTATTGTTGCCAATAAGCCTGATATCGTTTTGGTAGACCGGTTGGAGCGCCGGGCATTTATTGTTGATATCACTGTCCCATTTGACGATAACCTCGTAAGAGCCGAGACTGACAAGTTATCAAAATACTTAGATTTGACTCACGAGGTTACCGCCATGTGGGATGTGGACTCAACAATAATTGTTCCGATAGTCGTCTCCGTAAACGGTCTCATAGCGAAGAGCCTCGACCAACATCTTAAGAGGCTTTCGCTAGATCACTGGGTCAAGGGTCGGATACAAAAGGCGGCAATAATGGGAACGGCACGCATTGTGAGAAGGTTCCTTACTCTGTCGCCCTGACCACCGGCGGCCTAGGGCGTCAAACCTCGCCGCTGGAGGACCTCTATTTTTTTCATATTTATTTATATATTATTGTTTTCTTTTTTAATTCAATTTTATAGATATAAATATGTAAAAAATAAGAACTTGAAATAAATAATTTGGAATAATAATAATAATAATAAGACTTTATTTTCAGACCAAATTAGTGTCCAATAAGTTAGTAACAATTTTCTTATAAACTAGTGTTAGTATTTTTTTTAATATATAACAAATTAACCATTCATTGCTGCGTCATTCCATGCAAAATGGCGCAGCAATAAATAAATAATATTATTTTATAAGAACTATATTACAAAGAAAAGCAACGTACTGTATGGAATCAGGGACTTTATCTCTGTATATACAAGAGTATAATGTTAATACAAGGAACTTAAATCATGTTTGTAACTGAATGAGTACTAGATAGATAGTAACAGGTACTGGATAAATAACAATGTAATCACTTAAAATACGTTGCAGGCTTGATAATTAGGTCGAAATACCAAGGGGTATTTAGTGCTTAAGGTAAGGATTACCCAGTTTGTTTGCTAACATTTTTGGGATAGCGCGCAACTGGGTTAATATTTGTAGAACTATTTCCTCAAAATGCCTAGAAATCGGGCATAGGGTAAAATTAAAAACGCATTACAGAAACGTGGGTGCCTCATCAGCATGAACTTTTATTATATTATACTCACCGAATGTTGTTGATTCGGTACGTACAGTCTACTTACATGCTGCAAGCGTTGAAGGTTTGGTCAACATCTTTAAATAATATGATTAACTTCCTCAGTACAATTAGTAAATCTGAAAGCCAACATTTTACAGCATAATTGCCCTGCGCCTCCTCTCCGTGTCATCAACATCAAATAAGTACTCAATGAGTATATGCCCAACGTATTATGCCTGATATATCATTACGGCTAAATAGTTTTATCGAATCATCACAACGCGTATCCTATTATTATTTTATGTTTAAGAGAAGGTGATATCCAACCTTTAAAATGTAGAAATGTTTCATTTCTATACAAAGGTAATAAGACTGTATCGAGAATTAAAGGCAAGTGCGATTATTCCAGCGATAGTGAAGATGGTCGACACCGGCCTAAGCTCTCACCTAATAGAGTTTCAGAATTAACTGGATGGGACTTACCGTAGCTTAAACGCACTTCATTCACATCAGATACCACTCGTGGTGAAACATCTGCCTACTATTATAATATTGACGAACTATGACATATAAAATACATTACCAATAAATGACTATTGCCGACTTCCCAATCTTTGTAGGGAAGTTCTGTTCAAGGCCACGGGTTAAATTCAATTAAATTATGACCAAGATGATACTTAAACATAACATAAAATACAGACATGCATCATGTTACTTCATCAAACGTTTTCCAATACATTTAAATAGTAAAACGCACAT
The DNA here is from genome assembly GCA_951640165.1 of Pseudoips prasinana. NCBI lineage: Eukaryota > Metazoa > Arthropoda > Insecta > Lepidoptera > Nolidae > Pseudoips > Pseudoips prasinana. The sequence continues at coordinate 22,144,031 of OX621245.1, forward strand.
CGTAAAACACAAATGAACATTTGTCAAAGTAAACATTCCGCAGTAATATAACTTTTAATGGCTATAAAGCTGTATAAACCTCGCAATTAACTACAGGCTCTTGTTTTCCGTGTATATTTTTATTAAACTAGCGATCGTTAACTGGTTGCGGGTAAATTAAATCAGAGGTCATTTTGTTTTACTGAAGTTTATAATTACAGGGGTACTACTGTGTACACTTACCACAAACAGGCGAGCGATTGAGCGTAATTGTTAACATTACGTCGTTATTAGGTGGTTCGATATTTTGAGCTGAACTGAACAGGGTAATTGAAATCACTAATGACAATAGCTGACGTAATTGAAGTTTTTCGAGTAAAATTTCACGTTTTTCGTTCAACAAACTAGAAGAAGAAGCAAACAAGCATACAACCCGACTGATGGTAAGCGGTTAAGCTCATAGATGTTTTTAATACTGAACATACTACTCACACGTTCATATCCCTCCCCTCCTTCTTTATGAGCTCATATCTCATAGTTTATGTAATCATAGTTTTCGTAAAGTGAAAATTAAACTTTTTGTGCTACTAAATTTGCGAACGAGGATTTAACCTGCCTCGTGGGAAAAAGTAACTTTTGGATGTTAGTAATAGCGGACATATAATTTAAAAAATAATATAAATATAATAATATCCTAGAAAATTTTTCACGCACGGCCCAAACTACGCATAGCTTGTGGGCAGAACTATGGAAACCAGATAACTGACTTATACTCGTATTATAATTATACTCAGGCTCAAGACAAAATGTACATGTTCACGCACACAAATATTTGTCCTGGGTGGGAATCAAAACTACGATCTGTAGCGTAAAAGGTAAGTATATACCAACCATTCCATCCGGCCTGTTAATCATTTACGCGTTGATGTTTGTGATTAGCAAATTTTCATGAGAAGATATTAATCAAACCTTTTTTTAGAAATGATAATATCTGCTAAATACAGCGATAGAAAGAGGTGAGAAAAGGATAAAATATCCTAATTCCGCGCTGACGAGCTAGAGGGCCCCCTTGGGATTCGAGCCTCCAATCGGTGCGGTTTCTGACGGAGAGATGCATGAGAGGGTAATTTCTTTCAGGGACGTTTTCGGCAACTGTTGTTAACACATGAAAATGGTGTTCACTGTGAGATCTCGGTCGTATTACTCTCGTCGGGTGAGTACGATATATCGGTTGGTGTCTACTTGAGAAAGAATCTCTACACTACTGTCGAGAGTCTCTAATCGTTCTCAAGTAATTCTTGACCTTCTTGACCAGATAAGTGGTGATCTCGTCATCCGGATCGTCCAAGGCGTTGCTGCGACGACGATGGTTAAGTGAAGAAGACACCTTCTCACCTTTCACTTAACCATCGTCGTAGTAATTGACTGCCTTTTCCACCACATCGTTAGGATGGTGAGTGGCAGAGTCAAAAAATTGTTGTGACGCTTGCTCTATCCAATGCTTGGATGTAAAGATCAATTCCACTAAGTTGTCCCATAGAATGAATCGTGCGATTGAATTTGCATACTAGGATACCGGATAGAGACCAATATCCGCTGTGATAACTCCAACAGCGCAGCTCCATTGTTTGTTTAGAATTATTATTTAAACATAGTGATTGTTTTTTGAGAATAGCTGTTGTATCGACATTTTTTCCAAAAGCCTAATTCCACACCGAAAGGGGAAAGTTAAATTTGACTTTTAATATTGTGACTAGAAAAGTTTTCTATCGTATCGATCCTTTGGAATAGAAAAAAATAAAATACGCAATCAATTTTGGCTCATATTTTTACAAAAATAAACCCACAACGTATTTTGAATGAATAAATATCTCGGGACAACTGACACACACCCATCTGATCACAAAATAGGTAGAACCTGTACTATGTCAACAAGATGACTGATAAACATACTTATATATTTCGAAATACATATTTATGAGAAATATAGATAAAGTTCACCCACATACAAAACAAATAATCGCGGTCCTCAAGATTTTCCTCGGTGGCAATCGAACCCACGACATCTGGCTGACACTGATCAAAAGGCTAGTGGCAGTTAATCCGTGATATTTGACATGTTTTCAAAACAGCGCCGAGACTTTTCCTTGCGAAAGAAATCCTACAACTTGAAGTTTGATATTGGATAAAATACAGTTGAGGAAAATTATTATGATAAGACATAAGACTTTAATTAGTCGATCATTTTGAAGTTTTTCGTTAAATTATATAAAATTTTGAAGTCTTAGTGAATAAAATATGTAGTTAAACAAATGGCCTATATCATTACTTCTTTTATGTTATTTCCAAAATAGTTTTGAATTTCACCCATAGCACTCTCTTATAAAAATGTAACAGACGTTATCATGTCATCCCCAATTTACTTTCCTTCTTCATATAAAAGAAATTTAAAATAAATGTACCCTCAACTTAAGTAGGGGAGATAAGCCTAAATCGGGTACCCCGCCTAAATCGGGTATGCTTGTTTGTGTGCGTGTTACGTCTATTAGTGAGAATGTACGAGTGCAGCGAGGTGGCGTGACAGTCGGCCAATCACAGGCAGTCGGCTCTCCGCTGTGACGCAAGCGCTTGCAAGGTAAGATTGAAAACAATATTTTTGATGGTTTTACTAAAAAAAAAATGACTTTTGGTAACAGTGAATACTCAAATATTGTATGTATTATGTTTACTTAAGTTTTGTGTTGTGATTTTGTAAGGAATTATGCATCTAAATTTAAAAAAATTGTGGCATTCCTGCATTTGGTTTTGAGGTTATGGCAGTTAAAAATAAAAACATGCGTTTGGGCATAACGGGTAGGGGTAAAACGGGTATGTACCCGATTTGCCCTAGTATGGTCATGTAAGTAGTTTGGGTGGTTGAAATGAGGTTTTAATTAAGATTTTTGGTTTGTATTATTCTAGATGGTTAACAAATATAAAAGAAAAACCTCTAATGCATCATGGGACGAGGCAGTTATGAAACTTGCTATGGAAGAAGCTAGCAAAACCTCAGTGAAAGGTGCGGCTAAGAAGTACGGTATAAACTTATCCACGTTGCAGCGGCACATCAAAAAAGGATGCCCGAAGAAGAAACTTGGCAGGTACACAACTGTATTCACGGATCCTCAGGAACTCGAGCTTCTTGAATATGTGTTTCATATGGAAGGTTTGTTTTTTGGACTGACCGTGAAAGAATTCTTAGAACTCGTGTACCAATATGCCGAAAACAACAATATTCCACACCCATTCAAAAATAGAATGGCAGGTGAAGATTGGTACATTGGGTTTAAAGTACGACATCCTGATTTAAGTCTACGCCGTCCAGAACCGACGTCATTAGCACGCGCTAGGGGTTTTAACAAACCACAAGTACAGAGGTTTTTCGATTTGCTAGAGGGAGAGATCGATAAACATAAAATTGACACGACGCGTATTTACAATGTTGACGAAACTGGAATTCAGACTAATAGCAACAAGCCGCCTAGAGTTCTTAGTAGATCAGGAAAAAAACAGGTTTGTGTGATATCTAGTGTCGAGCGTGGTAAACTCACAACAGTGGTTTGCTGTTGCAATGCAGCAGGTGCGTTTATACCCCCATTTTTAATCTTTGGGAGAAAGCGAATGGTGCCAAGACTTCTAGATGGCGCTCCACCTGGATCAGTCGCAAGCTGCACAGACAACGGCTGGATAAATGGCCCAACATTCTTAGACTGGCTTCGACATTTTGTGGCTATGACTAGGCCAACTAGTGAGCAAAAAATAATTTTAGTAATGGACAATCACGTGTCACATAAATATTTAGAAGTCCTGGATTATGCTTCAAAGAACAATGTGATTTTTGTGTCTTTTCCACCACACACAACGCACCGATTACAGCCTTTGGATACGTGTGTTTACGGACCACTTAAAAATTATTTCGAACAAGCTTCGGTATTTCAGCGTACCCACGTCGGGCGCATTATTTCACAGTATGACGTGGCCAGAGTGTTTGGTGAAGCCTACATGAAAGCGGCCAGTGCCCATAACGCAATAAAAGGGTTTTCATCTACTGGCATTTGGCCAACCAATCGGAACGTATTTGACGAAAGTGATTATATGTCATCTACTTTGACAGACAGGCCGGAGCCAGTTACTGGAAATGAGGAGTCGGCAAATATTCAACCCGCTGTGTTGAATATCGAGATACCTACTAACGATAACACCGATATTACAGAAACACCGACTATTTTAAGCGAAACAGCAGAAGTGACACTCCCTCAAATCACACCGCATATAACTACACGAAAACGTAAGGCACAAAAGGCTGAAATACTAACAAGCACACCAGTAAAAGAGGAACTAAGGGAAAAGACAACAAAAAAAACGACCCTACTAACACTAAACTTAAGGCAGTGAAGAAAAATTTAAAGGAACACAGCACTAATAAGAAGGAAGTAATAGCTTGTTGTAGTAATACCAACAAGAGATAGGTAAGATCCAAACGTGGTCCAAAAAACAGTCAGAATGACAAAACTGAATACGCTTGCTTAGCCTGTGCTGATCTATATACTGAACCACCTCTAGAAGATTGGATCTGGTGTGACGATTGTGACATGTGGGCTCACGAAGCGTGCACTTGTTATTCTGGCAGAGGCAATTATTACTGTGATGCCTGCCAAGAGTAATTTAGTTTTTATTTAATTCTTATTTACTAGTTTTTATTTAGTTGTTTTGTTCCACCGATGATTTATAATTTAAACAAGATTAAAGATTGAATACGGGTCTAATTAAACATTTAGGAAGTTTTAATGAGCAAATATAAGTGATCTCATGTTAAAGTATTTTGTAAAACTATAAAAATAACAATAGGTACTCTAGTTTATTTTTAAATTCTTCTTAGTAGCTGTTTGTTGCCAAAGATGATTTATAGTTTAAACAAAATAAGATTGAATATGAGTCTGATTAATAATTTAAGACGCTTAAATGAAAATATAAGTGATTTTATGTTAATAAATATTGTAAAACTATAAAAATAAGTTGATTGTTCTCATTATATAGCCTTTACCCGTTTTGCCCTGAGAAGGTACCTGATTTAGGCCCCCTATAAGGGCAAAACGGGTATTTGGAAGGGTCTCCTAATTTCTGTTTTTCTAAGATTGTTGAAGAGAATGGTTATGTTTGTTATTTTTTTATATACTATATTAAATAAACATTTCCTTTAGTAAAATTATTTGGTACATTTTACGTTTCTAAGTATTTTTTATTTCACATGTCCCTTAGCGTACCCGTTTTAGGCTTACCTCCCCTAACTGTTACCGGACACCACCTAAATAAGGTACGAGTAGGTAACCTTTGAAGAATTTGAGCCAAATTGTACAGACTACAGAAGAGACATATTTTATGAATAATACATAAACCAATACTTGGACCATATTGCCAATTAATCCCTCGCCGTGAAATTGTCCAAACAGTTTTGCACGAGAAGAGGAAAGTTACGACACTGATATGAGTACTTCAAAACATAGTTTATAATATTCGTAGCAGTAACTGACTCGTATATTTGAATTATGGCACCAGCCGAGAGCACTCCACAATTTCCGAACGAACATTGTATTCCCAGTATACGTCACACTATAAATAAACATATAAAATAAAAGGGAAATGCGAGCAAACTCTTTTAGATAATATTTTAAATAACGTTATGAAATAATAATATAATTAAAAACGGAGACGACGTCCTGACTACGATGTCCTCTGGAGTCGTGCCAAGTACCACCGGATGCAACGTTATCCGAGTTTTGAGGACAAACTTTTAAGAAGCACACTCCTGTCTAACTTCGTCGTTTATTATAAAATGTAAGAGGTAACGCAAGAAACGTAAAGAGTTGTGTGGATTTTAAGACGTTTCAAACAACGGTTATGGGCAAAACTTGAATCGCATCGATGCTCGCAAAATTTTATCACACAGAATTGGCTATAGATTTCCATTCCCGCATAACAATTCCATTTGGACGTGACACCTATCGTAGGTGTAATTATTCCACTTTAGTTGGCACATGTTGAGGCGTATTAAATTAGACATATCAGGAGATAGCGTGATATTGGTGCAGTTGGCATCTCCGTAGTGCGCACATGTGCGACATTGGCCGCGTCTCATGCATCATTCAGACGGAACCTGCATCCAATCGCTCTTACATTTAGGTTATAGCTCACCGCTTACGTGATAAATCGCCGTTGTGGAGGAAACTTGTAGTATCATCGCGGCCATATGCTACGTCGTTGGATTTTATCAGATTTTTCCAGCTGGTTACGAGAACTCATGTAAAATGCATGCGGCACTCGTGTTTGTAATTGCTCTAACATGTTTGGGATTACTCTGTATATGAAAACATGGTAAAGTCAAGTTACTCTTTGAAGGGCTTAGCATAATGTATCGGATGCTGTTTATATTTTTAATGCTGAAAGTATTATAAAATCAATTACTTACTTACTTATCGTATGGGTAGCGGTAACCCTAATATCAGAGTTTTTCAAGCCGCCCTTTAGGCCTCTGCAACACACACCTAAAGGCTACAACCGGTACCGACAGCTTAACGTGCCCTCCGAAGCTCGGAGACGCTCATAAATTAAACCACTTTGACAGTTACCCATATATGTACTACTCGCCAATCACTTACGGCCCGAAGAGAACTTATATTAATGAGATTAGTTTTACGCTATGCGTTGCGAATTATGCGATACATTTAAATTTTAAAGTAATATCATAAAATTTGTTGTATATAGATGTGTGATAGTGCGTTGTAGTAGATTAATAATAATCCAACCGATAAATACTGTGAAGGCGCACACATGTTGCTTTGAGAAACATGCACTTTTTATGTGTTTCAATCAGCAATTTATGTAGTCACAATCAATCTATTCAAATAATGCCAACTTTAGTATTCCATTTTACGTAACTAATAATAGTCTATAGGATTCGATATCTTGATTGTCATTGATCAATAAATGCAGTACAATATAAAGTGGGACTACAATATTCCAGTAGCAAAACGAGCTGTTAATATTTAAAACATGGGTGACAGCAACGCGTTAAAGTTCTTCAACGCCTATATATGATAATATTGATAATGATAACATAAACAAAGAACCTATATATCTTTTTTCTAACAAATTATCAGAGAATAGCGTATAGTACTCCCTTTTGAAGATATATTTATCTATTGCTTTCATGGGTGTTTTTACAAAGCTCTTTAAGCGAGTATGTAGAACCAAACATGGATCCCGAAAGGACAAAGCAAATATAATATTTTAAAACAAGTATTAATATTAATTCACAATCTTATAACATTATTTATTTAACAGAGAATATGATCACACGTTACCTATTTTATGGCTTTCTTAAATACATCGCGCTTACAAATGGTTTTGTGTCTCGTCGGTAAACAACATATACGTGGTGGACACAAACTACACCAAGACTCAGAACAAGTATTGGGTGTAGTTTATATCGGTAACCATAAGTATGTACTTATGGATCACATACATAGTGGTCCAGCATGGAAATCGAATCCGGGAAACGAAGTGTCTAGGCGACTATCTTAACCACAGCTGCAACATACGTGTGTTATTCATTATAAATCGATAATTCTATGATATTCTTCTATATTTCAGATTTTACAATAAACATGAAGTGCCGTGTTATCAAAAGTCTCATATCTTATAAAGAAATGGCTTCAGTAATGTTGAGTTTTGATTGACCCAAACATTACGGTCAAAAATTTAACAGCAAACAGTATTTGGACATAAATAACAAATATTACGTTCTTTGGAATTAAAAAAAAAATCCGTAAATTTTTTGACTGTAATGTAATTTGGCTCAATTTAAACTTTATGTTCTCTATACAGAGTAGCCGTAAGAAATACATCGTGTTAGTCCCTCTGGCTGCACCTAATTTACTTTAAAATAAAACTGTGAAGCGGTATTTACTACCATATAAATATATTATATTGAATTACAGATCATTCTGTTAGACAGCCGCCTGGTATTGCCATTCCACATTAAATGGGAGTAATTGGAATTCATGTCGAGTGTGAAATTGGCGTCTCCATTGCGACTGGAGACGGAATGGTCGACTCGTACAATATGTATAACTCCTATTATTTAGTCAGTATGTTATATTAATTCTGATCTTATTTAATGCGTTGGGTTATTACACCGTGTGATTGTGTTAGTGACGGTAATTTATAAGCTTGGAAAGCTTTGTGATATGCGTTTATGATACTAATATCTTTTTATTGGGAATGGATGAAATTTATCTGATAAGGTAATTTAATAACATCTCGGCAGTAGTAGCTACGAAGTAGCACTCTTACTCGTGTGAGTGGTACTTCGTCTAAATGGAACCATAATTAGATAACGATAAACAAAAATAAAGTATATATTATAGTGACAAAAATGCAAGATCACAGCGGTTTAGACTGCCGCCTCGCCTCTACGTGTCTCGGGTTCCATTCCCGTGCCAGACAACTATTGGCACTATTTCTGGGACACACAACTGTGTGTCCCAGAAATAGTTATTTTGAATCGGGATGTACTTTTTGAATGTCAATTATGTTTGGTAAGTACCTCGCGACACAGGAATACATTTCTGCGTTTCGGGCGTTGTCTTAAAAAAATATTTTAATACAAATGTAATAATAGTTGTTTTTATGTATACCATGATCTAATAACAAATTCGGAATACCAATTTGGAGGAACAGCAATTATCTAAGACGACTCAAGAGTCTATTGTCTATACGACTAAAAATATAGTCATCGGACTGGTTGTTAAAATACCACGAATGAATACATATTGTACCTAATGTCAGCTACAATTCAAAATATATTATAATTAATAATAATAATAATATAATATCTAGGGACAATGTCACACAGATCATCCTAGCCCCAAACTAAGCAAAGCTTATACTATGGGTACTAGGCGACGATATACATACTTATTTAGATAGATAAATACTTATATACATAGAAAACATCCATGACTCAGAAACAAATATTCGTGCTCATCACACAAATATTTGCACTTACCGGGATTCGAACCCAGGACCACCAGTTTCGTAGGCAGGAGCACTACCAACTAGTCTACGGTGACCGTCATGTGTGGTATACTAGCTACAATTGAATTCATTATTATATTCATCCGTGGTATTCTAGCAACCGATCTGATGATTATATTTTTATTCGTATTGGCAATTCGTATAAGCTTCAACATAATTATACCACTATTATTTCCAGGGCTGAAATACATATGGTAACTTTTGGCTGTAATCTTGGTCTTGCTATTGTTACATCATCCCAAAAACATGGAGCGAGTTTCGTTCTTTTTCTAAATGAGGCAATAAATTATGGTAAAATAAATAGGTATACTTACTTATTACAAAAGTTACTCAAAGGTAAGACAACCGGGAAACAAGTCTTCATTTCAAAATAACAAAGCAAATCAATTACAGGTACGGTATTTTCAAACTAATAACTCTTTTACCTGTAAACCAAAATCGTTGCGGTTGAGACGTAGTGTAAAGAAAATAGCTCATTAATATATCAGCTTGCCAAAGCTAAAGGATTCTAATATTTATACCAACTAACTGTGGATAAATATATGTTCAAATATAAATTCGTGTGTATGGGCCACGAATTTATTCACTTCAGCAATGATGATTGCCATGTATTGCAACAAAACGGTGAGCTTATGCTCAATGTTGTTTGAACTTTTTAATACGACTAAGACAGAAAATAGGAAGTTTTCCTATCGGATAGTTAGCTTTACAGCTTACCCTATAAGTCATGCAACAGACATACCTGCAGATGTCCATACTATCCCCTCCTTAATGAGCTTTGACGACAGTACTCTCGTCCAGGAACATTAAAAACTATATTAATTACGTGCAGCATATTCTGAAAGGTGGAGTCGCATAGAGTGAACAAAAACTTAAAACAAAAACAAAGACGCTGAAAATAGATTAAAGACTGATAGCAGATTAAAGGACTGCTTTTATACTTTAGATGACGTTATAATAGACATGCTCTCCCGGCTGGTTATTCCAGATGGCTTCCTGTGTGCCTTTAACCCAAATTCAGTAAACATTAATTAATGAGTGGTTGAGTAAAACACAAAAAATGCACTTATGATATTAGTAGAATAGGATCACCCCCACATTTCATTGCATTTTCAATTTCAAATAGTTTTCCGAAATAATTAGCGTTCTTTATACTGAATTTGAGATGTCATGTTTCAGTATAGCATTTATATTACTACTTTAAACGAATTTATTTCGTTTAATTTTAAAGGTGACCAAAACATGTAACTTAATTAACGCACATCGACTTATATCATTTTTAATATAGAGTTAGCAGAGTCCAAGTTCAGGCAGCGGGCGGAGCTTGTGACGTCATCGAAAGTGGAGTGATCGAACGTGGAGGGGCACGCAGAGGCTCCGAGCGGCGCGCACGCCTGCCGACCGGCCTTCTTGTTCCATCGCCAGAGTTCCATTGCCATTGTACCTTGTAAATCATATTATTTTAAAATAATAAGTTTGTGATTCTAAGAGTTATCTTTCTTTTTATTAAATACCTATCGAGTTTGCAAAATTTAGTACAAGTTTAAAACTACGGAAATTATTGTCATATTAACCCTGTACAGTCAAAAAAATATAATGGACCGAAGTCAAAGTAAAAAGACTTTTAAAAGCGTAGTTTTATTTGTATTCATAGAAATTCCATCATTCAATACAAAATAAAGAAAAATAAACTTTATTCCAAGAAACTAATTTAGTAAATAACAATGTATAAACATGTTAAATTAAAAATTCAGTGTATGTATTATGATTACAACATAATATTCTAATTGGGGTGTTTGAGGGTGTGCGTTAATTACGTTATATGTTGTATATTTTTTTCAACATTTTTTGTTACATGAACGGTAAAATAATTGTCTATTATGTTAACTAGTTGGCTATTATGGCCATACCTTTTTGTGTTCTGTCGTGTGGTTTCCGGTCTAGAAAGAATAACAGGGCCACCTCATACCATCAATCATCAATCGATACAGCAGGTAGTCGGGCATCAGCGTCTCCTGTGTAGCTACTAGCTACCACCTAACTGCGCTCACCAACTCGTATGCCAAGCGTGGCAACGTTATAGAAACCTTTGGGGGAGGCCTATGTCCATCAGTGCAAGATATCAGGCTGATAATGTGATATGTTATTGTGTTTGTTTGAGAATGCCTACGGTATTAAGTTCAGCAATTGAAGTAGTAAAGTATTAAATGAAAAATATATGTAAGCCAAACGACAACACGTATTTATAAGTACGTATATGGCTTGTTACCGCATTTGCAAATGTCCATAATTTTAGTTTAGTTCAGAGTTTAAGTTGAATGACTTTAGTTTTTATACTACGATTGCGGTCTAAGGCGCACTCCTTAATCACAAACCCTCACGAACAAACCCGTGCTGGTCGGTAACTGGCACACATTTTTACATTTCGTCATAAATAAGAGTAATGATGAAACCTTCATTCCCCGAACTTACTGGCTTTAATTAACTTTTATTAGATTTTATTACGATAATTATATAACACATTTCTGAGAAATGCCTTAAGTTTATTATATAGAATTTTGCTTTTACGTAATTGTATGACTTTTGGTTTGAGAAAATACGCGTTGAACGTTTGAGTCAAAATATTTTTACATGAATTTATATTTAAACTACGTTTTTTATTATTTATCTCAACACTTACCATGAAACTCAAAAGTTGATGAATAATAATCAGAATCATGACACGACCACCAACATGGCAATGGAGTCAATTTCATGTCCAGCAATTGTCTCTTTACTTACAGTTATTTTTAATGGCATAGTTAAAATAGTAGTACGGCAGTGGTTTAATAAAAATCTGTATTGTATATAATTAATGCAATTTTTATGTATAATTTAAATGTCAAATAAAAAGTGACGTAAGTTCGTTTGTATTAAATTCTTACAAAATTATAAGTTTTAAGAGTATGATCAATGAATCAGTGTCAATTGATTTTCTACGACGTTAAGCTATCCATTGTAATGCGAAATAATAAAAATTAACCCTGGGCGACCGGTCCGCGTTCAAAATATTATAAGCTTTTTAGTCATTAGTAAAAAAATCTAGATTTTGTTATGGTTTCATTGGCCAAAATTGTATAAAAATACTTTAAATTACTAGCTTTTGGTGATGTTAGATGGTTTTTCTTGAAGGTATTAATTGCGTTGTATTTACTCTTAAACTAGACTATTCTCTTTCTCTTGCAATATTAGATTGGCTATTTTTTTATTTTACCTTTCCCTTAAACAGCTCATCAGTCCATTTGTTCTTACAGCCGCTGAAACTTAGAACAACTCAAATGTTTTTGATTGAAATCATCCTACAGCCTGGGTTTAAATTGCAATCAAAGATTATCTACAAAATTGGGCACAAGTACAATATATTCATTGCCTTCAGAAATGTCATTACTTCTTTAGCTAATCTTTGCATATTTTGAAATATTTACTAAAATATACAATTCGATAAAGATGGTGTTAAAAGTCTTCATTACGTCGCAAATTAGCATCCAATGACTCTTTTTAAATTTGGTCAAACACTACGGCTCAGTAGCGGAGCGGTCAATGTACCAGGGGCGCTGTGGGCTGTGGTGTGGGTTCGATTGCCCCCTCTACTTAAGTGTCCCCTCACTTTAAAGAAGTATGCAATTGAACACAGATACCTTTAATTACTTTACAAAATTTTAACAATATATTTCGAATGAACTCGCACTACTGTCTCAAATAGTTATACAATTTATGAAACATTCTGTATAATTAATGTATATACACTCCATTTAAAAAAAATCTGTATTATAACTTTAATCTGTAAACATTTATTTCTAAAGAGGTTTTAATAGCCAAACTGTTACTGACAGCTAACAAAGAGTATGAAAACTCTATTCTAAATTCGAATTAAAAAAAATACTTAACCTTTGTCAGTTTGTGACTTTTTGGTTATAGTTCGTGAGTTTGCCGGTTAAACAGTTATCAGGCTTGTTCTCTTTACTTTAGTGGAATAATGTAATTCGCTCTCTTAAAATTACAATGACGTATATGCAAAGACCAGATATTTGAGAAAAATGCGTTTGAAACTTGAAATTTACTCTTTACTCAATAACTCTCTTGTAAAGACGATATTTATAATAAATCAACATAATACGAATACATGGTTATATATTCTATTATATTAGTTAAATATAACGCTTTACAAATTTGTTGTTTTATTGTTGTAAATTTTCAAAATACAGGGTACCTACAGTTAAGTCATTGTTTCACTAAAATATATGTAAAACAATAAAAAATAGTGACGAACAATGACGTAAAGGTTTAACAAATTTCAAAATAAAACATTATTATTTATCATTATTTCAATAATTATCTCCAAAAAAGCAAAATATACACTTAAAAGTAGCATATAACTTGAAACTGCCAAACAGAAATCATTAACTATTGTGTTATTAAGGAAAAACGATAAAAAGGTGAATATTTTGATGAAGGCAAATAAAACATAGTTTAATGAAAATTATGTATTTATTTATTAAATTTTGATACTAATCAACTTTTCTATAAACCGTTAAGCATAATCAGTCTTCTGAAGACTTTTCAAAGAAAAATAAAATTTTGTAAATACTTATTTATTACACTTTTGAAAAATCACGTAGTTTATTATAATAAGTTAATAGAAGACTGATTTAAAAGTAAAATTTAATAAATAATTAACTTTTACTTTTAAATTAGTCTTCTATTAACTTATTATTAATAAACTTTTACTTTAAATCAGTCTTCAGAGCTTTGTATTATTAATCTTAATCTTAATAATCACCCATTCTATTGTGGGTATTTATTTTCTTAGTAGCTAATAAACATCTGACATAAAAAATAAAACGATTAATTACTAGTTACTATAATATTCCGCATAGTAGTGAGGTACTATATTCTTTTTAATTAATTGCAATATATCTTGCGTTCAGATATTGGTATTTTATAATTATATGCCGGATGGAGGTGTATCTCATCAATAATAATTGACCTAGTTGGTCTGCTTGAGCGTAAATTTCTTTCTATTATTGTATTAGCTTGCAACATATTTTCAGTTTTATATGATAGTTTATATCCAAAAGTATTCTGATCCTTTGTAAATTGGCCACTTTTAATTCGCTCAATCTGATTTGGTCCCCATGAACATTCTTCGATAAATTTAAATTTAACTCTTCTGCTAATACTTTCAGATCAAAAAAGTTGTACCACTTAATCGAGTTTTATAAAAAAATGCTGAAGAATCTCCGACAGGACATGATAATACCGCTTGCAAATCGTAGGTGGCAATAACTAAATTACTATTATTCATATCTTTTTGTTTTTCATGACGGCTTAAACTCTTTTCTTCCAGATGTGATTTATAATCAGCTTCAAGTTGCGGTTTAACTTCAGTAGGTGCGTTTTTATAACCAATACAAATGTCACATTGATCTTTCTTCGGTATGAAATCCAATATTAAACTAATATGTAAAGATATGCAGCATAGGGTGCAGTAGGTAAATTACTTTCCCGTCTTAAAGTCTCATAGTTCTGGTGCATTTCTGATACCGTTAAGCCACCATCAACATATTCCCTACTAGTGTTAGCTCCCAAATAATGGCTTTCAATTTTGGGTATCGATTGTATATGATCTATTATAGATTGTCTTACTTCTTCAGGCAGATTGGAATGATTCTTATGGTGTCCTCTTTTATCTTGTGGAGCAGTACCTAGATTTTCATTTTTGGCTTGTATCACGGTGCGAAATGTTCTTTCAGCAATGCCTAATGTATTTAACAAAAAAAATTGCATACCCTTTTTTCTACTCCATTCAACAGAAAATAATATGCCGTATTTGGGTTTCTAGGCTTTGCAGGTTGTTTAATCTGGACGTCAACCTTGATACGTCTATATGCTACGTTAAGTGGTTTAACACAGGAACTCAGATACCCTCTTTGCCGCTGTAAGTCACCTAATTCCCAATAACTGTCAAAAATAGCTTTTCTTTCTTCTTCAGAAAATTTACTGGCACAAGAAATTCTACACTTATATAAGCATGTGGGACCCATGACTTTACCACTCACATACTTCCCTGTTCTAGAAAGGTACTCTTTTTCTGTATTTTTAAGTTGCTTTGCACGTATTCTTTTCCAATTACTTGGATTTCTGGTACGTTTTTTTGCCTTTTTTGGCTCTGGTGGTTCAGAAATCATATCGTGAGTTGCAACAGACGCTTTAGAAGCAGAAACATTGGTTTTATGTTTATGTTCCGAACTAGAAGACGAAGAAAAAGAGCTACTTGAACCACTGTCTTCGCTATTGCTACTGTCACTGTTATTTGGTGACGTGGACTTAAATTCATCTGAACTAGTCCCAGAAAAGTCACCTTTGTGAGAATCAGATGTAATTAATGAATCCGACCTTCCTGAATTTTGGAACCTGATATTTTTGATACTCTTTGATTAGATGAGCAATCATTCTCATTAGAATAATTATCTTTAGCCAATCTTACTAATTTAGCCCCCATGACTCCATTATGTAATGACCTAAAACACAAGAACAAATAATGAAATCTAGAAGAACAATGACCTAACTGTAACAAGCGTCATTGTTCCTATGAATGTATGAATAAATATTTGGAAAAATGACATAAGTTACACTTGAGTCAATGTACCTCTTATAAAATAAAATAAAAAATGGCCTAATTACCTTAGAGTCGTTGTAGCACAGTGAAGCAACGCAGTCGTCGGGCTCCCCGCGAGTAACTGACCAATTAGTCGTTGTTGTTTTCAAGTCTCGCTCGATTTGACGTTGACACTACTTACATCTAGCGGAATTTATGGTAATTACAGAAGAGTCGATGTTCCTTACGTTAGTTAAACACTTTTTATAGTGTTTGTTATACTTAAGTCAATTTGACGTAATTTTGCACTTGCGTCGTTGTAATTCTAAGGGTGCGGTATGTTTTTTCGCATAATCCTGACTTATTGCGACCTAAAACAGATACCTTAGTGTCGATTTTAATGGCACAAAAATTTATAAAATCTAATAAAGTTATACCGCTGCTGGAAGAGGTGTAGCTTATTACGTATTTTGCTTTATTGCCACATTGATTATAGAAGTTTTAAATAGAAGACATGAAAATTATCTATCCATTTGTAAAGCCTGTTTAGTAGTATTTTTATATAAACCTTTATAAAATAAACCAATAAAATATCAATATATTTTATTGGTTTATTTTATAAATGGTCCAGTATCAATATACTGGACCATTTTATTCTTGGAAATCGTTTCTGCCATCTCGTTATTGAATATTCCTTTAACATGGCTATCGTTTGAGACGTCTAGTTGGTGGAGTGGAAGTTTCAATTTCATGTCTTTTGTACTCAAGTTTACGGTGTATTTAGATTTTAGTTCAGATTTCGGACCAACTAAACTGATAAACATTATTTTGTCTTTTTACTAAAACTGGGAAAGACGATAGATTGCTAAAATCAAATATAATTTCAGAATTTTATTCCTTGTTGGGTAGTTTTTAGAACATTATGATTTTTTTATGAGTAGTTACGTTGATATCTTATCGTAAGACGCCCACTGCTGGACAAAGGTCTTCCCCAAAAGATCTCCACAATTGCCGGGCCGGCGTTACCCGCATCTAGCGGCCTCCGGTGGACCTCACAAGATCATCGGTCCATCTTGTAAGCAGCCCGCCTACGCTGCATCTTCCGGTAGGTACGTAGTCACCACTCGACAACCTTTCTGCCCTAGCGGCTGCCGGTCCTAGGGTCTATGTGCCCAGCCCATTGCCCATTCAGCTTGGCATTCTTCAATCGATATCAAATCATGTAATCAAATACAACAAATAATAAGATTAACTTAGTTTATTGGAACGAAGTTCGTTATCGCGCGCTGTGAAAGGGGGCTAGACGGAAAAAATTCTCACCAAAAGTTGTCACGACACTTTTTGCAGCTGTGCGGCGTGCGCATGTTTCTCTGTCTGTCTCTCTCTCTCTCCCTCTCTCTCTCTCTTATAGAAAGCAAGCCAGATATTTTCATTTCTATTTCGCATTGAACAGTGTGGTGTCGCGACGATTATTTTTGTTGAGTGTATACAGGTTTTTTGTACAGAACGCCAGTCTGTCAAATTTCTCCAATTGAAAGTGAACTTTATGCTTTTGTGATAAAGTTGAAAATCTATAAAAGAAATTTGACAGATTGGGATAGCTGGATGTGCTGGCGTCTGTACATAATAAATAATAAGAAATAACTTCGTTCCATCCGGGTGTCCCTTGACAACTCTCAAGTTTTTTTATATTTAAAATGGTATATTTTGTTCAGGCAGACTGATGAAACCTGATAATATTGTCCGTAGTCACCAACAACCGTCGATAATAATTGATTACTTAGAAGCTATTTGGGTGAACTGCTGAAGGAACTTTCTTTACGCTTACCCCAAAATCTTTTAGATCTTTTTGCTTCCGATTAATCCATTTGCTACTAGTGCCCATTATAAACACAGATTTATCAGAACAGTGAGAGGTTACTTTCCGATGATCGTAGTATCTGAGTTATATAGGAGGGAGTGAGGTCAATACGAGGATGGTTCTTCGTTCGTAACAGATACTTAGCTTAACTCGCATGCTAGTAACAATCTTTAATAACAAGTACTAGTACTAGTTATTAAAAATTACATACCAGTGAGATGTTATATCCTTATGATCGTAGTATCTGGGTAATTTTAAAATGCAAAACTTAAAAAATTATCTTATATAGGGAAATATCATAACTTTACATAACATCTGCTTAACCTTTATACCGTTCTTTTAGGTAACATTCCGTCACGCGCGGGGTCCAGAAGTATCCCCATAATTATTTGTACATGACAAATAATTATGGGGATACTTCTGGACCCCGCGCGTTTTAATATTTATGAAAATTACTTGAATTTGAATTCAGATTATAAGAAAAGACATATTAGTATTTATTTCAAGTATTTATTATAACTAATAAAGTCAGTCTTTTGACAGTAAGAAACATTTTACAAAATCACCTCCCATACATATATGATTTTTAAGGCACTTAAATTATGTGTTAAAATTTAACAAAATAATTAACTTCTGAGTAAAATATAATAATTATCTTATAAAATGGGAACCAAAAACAGGTAATCAGAAGACAAATTTTTTCTTTTTCAAAGAACAAAATAATGACATCGCCTTAATATCACTATCGTGTAGTATGTTTATCCTGTATAATTTGTGGCGTGTCTTGAAAATCTTCGCTATCAGGGTCACTCAACTCCTGAAAAATATGTGCAATGGTGTTTTCTGAAAGCTGGCGACTCATTTTTGCTGATATACGACATTAACTCTGAAATGAACCAAACATAAACATAAATACATTGAAAATAGGAACTACGTAAAATCACGGGTGGGGTTCCACAAGTATGAAAAATACGTACGAGTGCCTCTGTGCCGCACTGAGATTTGCCGAAAGCGCGTGACCATTGCATGTCAATCTGAAAAAATACGGTTAAAAAATATCGTGTGGGGTCTAGACAGACCCCGCCCGTGACGTTAAAGGTTAAACAGAATAGAATATTTTTATATTTATTTGTGTAACCATGAGTCATCTAGAAATTAAAACATATGATGTTAATAAGCACAGACTTTAACAAAAAAAAAGAAAATTGGTTCATGGTTGTAAACTCCTAAGAAATATCGAACAACAGTGAGCAAAGTATTAACAGTCCAGGCAACTCTTTGGGGGTCTACAATATAATAGTTATACATATGGCTCATGGGGACCGTGACGTGAAGATGAAGCTATTTCCAAGATTTTTGTTCAACCAAAAAGCGCTCATTGCGCATAAAGAAGTTTTCACTTAAAAAATTGTAAACCTTTAAGCCGTGCATAAGATTTACAATATTTTTTTCGTTCGCGTTCGCAAATGAAAATTCGAGTTTAAATATGGTTATCATAAAGCCCAGTAATTAAGCAAATAGGTGTTTATATTAAATGTCTCATCAACAAATAATTTCCGATATTATTAACCTGCAAATGTTTACCGGTTAATTTTCTTGACGGAAATAATTAATTAAGTCTTTATTGTCTACATTCACCAAAAGCCTCATGAGAATAATTTAATTCTTCAGTACCTTCCAATATATACGTAGTTTTAATAGGTCTGCGTGTATTTTGAATGTACACTTTGGTTTCAACCAACCTGTATTTACCCGTTATTGGATCAACATGGTAAATCCTTTAACATTTTTGAGGTACACAGGTAGACATAGGTAAAATATAATAATAATAAATCCATTTATTTCAGGTATGTTACACCCATCATTACACAATAATAAATTAAATAAAATGTTTAAATTAGAAATTATAATAATAAAATCATACAATAAAACAAATAATAATTAATGATAATACAAACAAATAATATAATAATAAAAAATAAATATTTAACCTTTTTCTCCGGCATTGGTACAGCAATATGCCTGCCGCAACAATGCCGGATGAAAGGGCAAATCCATCATGATCAAAATGGTGTTGGAACTGGCCCGTACTCGGCGCACCATGGACGCAACGCGCTTGCGCATGGTCGCGTGAAAGCAGTTCATGTGCGCCTCTGCAAAAATTGTTGAGGCGCTGCAGTATTTGGGCAACCCCATCACCCCCCTGAACGCGTTATTATATTGGACGCGGGTGGCTCCGTAATTTCTATTAGTGTAGTGAGCCCATAGGGTGCACGTGTAAAGTTATGTACAGTACGCTCTAAAGAGCGTCACTTTTGCTTCATCTGAACATCGTGCAAGCCTATGGGTCAACATATTATTAGCTCTGACAGACAACGCCCTCCACTCCCGTTCGATATCAGCGTGATCCCCGTGATATACAATGTTTCACAGACTTTGTGTACAAATAAAGGCTGGCAGTGGTCTCCTGTTCAAACTTTTGACTTTTGAAATGCATGTCAAGTGAATATGTGTTAAGGAAAACATCAGGACAATGTTCTCCATGACATGTAAAGTCCATCCCGCACTAACCCATCTTGATGTACTATTGTTTAGGCTTATCACAATATGCACAAATTTTTAAGCTATATGATAAAAATAATTTGCTTAAAATATTATATAAAAATAATAACAAATATTATATATATTATAGTCGCAAAAACGTGTGTTATATCAAAAATTAAACGTATGATAAAAGGAATGTATTTAGAACATATAATAATAATAATATCTAAAATAATATCTAGGGACAATGTCACACAGATCATCCTAGCCCCAAACTAAGCAAAGTTTGTACTATGGGTACCAGGCGACGATATACATACTTATATAGATAGACAAATACTTAAGTATATAGAAAACATCCATGACACAGTAACAAATATTCATGGTACATGTACATAGACTCACGCCTGTTTCCCAGAGGGGTAGGCAGAGACAACGGATTTCCATTTGTCACGATCTTTGCATACTTCTTTTGCCTCGATCACTGTCATTACATTCTTCATACATGCTCGCCGGTTTAGGGTACTTCTGACCTGCCCTTTCTTGAGAACATCTCCAATTTGGTCAGAGAATGTTCGACGTGGTCTTCCCCTTCCGGTTGTCCCATTCACACAGGCCAGGTATACTTCTTTTGTCAATCTTCTTTCATTCATCCTTTCTAAATGGCCAAACCATCTCAGCATGCCTTTTTCAATCTTTGTGACTACATCCTCTTTCACACCACAACGCTCTCTTACATCAGTATTTCGAATTCTGTCTCTCAAAGTCACACCACACATACTTCTCAGAGCTCTCATTTCCACTGCATTTATTTTACTTTCATTCTTTTTCTGCCATACCCAACTTTCACTTCCATACATTAAAGTTGGCACTAACACTCCATCGTGCACGGCTAGTCGAGCCTTCTTTGATACTTGCCGGCTACTCATAAAGGCGTGTAGTGCCCCATTCACTCTGTTCCCCACATTTACTCTTCTTACAATATCTTTTTCATATTTCCCATCTCTCGTAAACAAAGTTCCCAAATATACAAACTCATTCACCTGTTCGACTTTCTCTCCTCCAATCACAATATCACACGCTGTCGTGTATTCATCCCTCTCAAATACCATTACTTTCGTCTTACCTACATTCATTTTCATCCCTTTCCTTTCAAAAGATTCATACATCATTGTTACCATCACCTGCAACTCGTCCGCCGATGATGCAAGTAAAACTTGATCATCAGCGTAAAGCAGACATTTGATGAGTAACTCATTCATCCTTACACCGCATTCACTTTCTTTTAAATCTTTTAAACAGCTATCCATGAATAGGTTAAACAACCACGGTGACGCTACACATCCCTGTCTAACACCCTTTTGGATGCTAAACCACTCGGTGTATGACCCGTTAATCCTCACGCAAGCTCTGGAATCCCTATAAAGAGATTTCAGTGCTTGAACAAGGTTGTCATTCAACCCATACATGGACAGTACCGACCATAGTTCATTCCTCAACACTCTATCGTAGGCCTTTTCTAAGTCTACGAAGGCACAGTAGACCTTTTGGTTTTTGCCCAAAAACTTCTCTACTATGCTTCGCAGAGAAAAGACCTGATCCGTGCATCCCATTCCTTTCCGAAAACCCGCCTGTGCATCCCATATTTTCACATCGGTTTCTTTCACAACTCTTTCAACTAATACTTTTGCATACAACTTACCAACGACGCTGAGCAGACTAATGCCCC
Source organism: Pseudoips prasinana (assembly GCA_951640165.1). Taxonomy (NCBI): domain Eukaryota; kingdom Metazoa; phylum Arthropoda; class Insecta; order Lepidoptera; family Nolidae; genus Pseudoips; species Pseudoips prasinana. The sequence continues at coordinate 22,165,916 of OX621245.1, forward strand.
TATAGTTTTTACAGTCTTGCCGTGAGCCTTTCCCTTTGTAAAGAGGTACAATGACAGCCTTGCACCAATCACTTGGCACTTGGCCGGTGGTATAGCATAGATTGAAAAGGCTGCACAGCTGACTCACTATGACGCCATGTCCAGCCTTCAGCATCTCGGAAGTTATCCTGTCATACCCTGGTGACTTACCTGATTTCATACCCTTAATAGCTTTCACAATCTCATCCATACCAATTTCATCTTTACATTTGTTCTCGTCTATACTTAGTGAACTACGTTCACTCTCTGTTACACCTCTTTCATACAAACTTTCAAAATACTCCTTCCAACGTTTTAACGCGCATTCTTCCCCTTTCACTATATTTCCATCTTGGTCTCGTATGGATTTCAGTTCTGAGGTATTCATGGTCATCACACAAATATTTGCACTTACCGGGATTCGAAGCCAGGACCACCAGCTTCGTAGGCAGGAGCACTACCAACTAGGCTACGGTGACCTTCAAATATGCATGCACAAATACTTGTAGTTGTGAAGAACACTGTTTGTTAGAATGTAACTTAGTTTAGTGATTAACAGTTTGTGTGTATTATACAATACATACTAAATTTTGATCACAGCTGATAAAAATAAATAAATAAAAAAGGTTTTTATTCACGTAGACTTTAAAAAAGCGCTTGTAAATAGTCAGAACATGTTTGTAGTAATACAGTTATTATTTCTAGTTACTTATTACAGATCTTTAGGTACACGGAATGTTAAAACATTTTTACAATTTATTTTTTAATAGTAGTGATATTTAGCTAGCTTGTATTAAGTTATTGTCAAGGAGATTATGTTTACGTTTAATTATTGAAATTTATATTTTACTAAATATTGTTTGAATGGTCTATATTAAGGTATAACAATAAATGACCTAATAATTACTCCTAAAATTTTGTTTCCTTCTGAAAAGACAATGCCCACACTGGAGATGTAAATCCCTTTAATGTGGGGGGCTTAACAAATATGCTATTAATTGATAGATTTATGTCTTGTGCGGGGAAATTACTCGGAACACAAAAGCGCTGAGGTGGTAGCGAGGTGTCAACCTTAACCACTGTGCCACAAGTACAATCAATTTAGGATATATAGAACACTAGCTGTGCCCCGCGGTTTTACCCGCGTTAAACTTTATAAATTATAGCTTATGTGTTAATCCAGGGTATCAGCTAACTCCATACCAAATTTTATTAAAATCGCTCAAGCCGTTTAGACGTGAAGAAGTAAAAACCATACACACTCACAAACTTTCGCCTTTATAATATTAGTGTGATAAGTTAACCACAATTTCACTAATGGCTATTGATTATTTCGCCATCATCGACACGGTAAGAGCTGCAAATTAGGTGCCTACGGACTCATGTAAAAGCAATTTTCTAACAGAATGGGTCTATACTAGGGATTTCTACCTATTGGCACGTACATATGTATGAGCATGCTTCACGTCATTTACCTACAAAACTAGACTGAGCGTTACTGAAAAACCAGGCAAATGCAATATGAACTCACGTGACCTGATTTCTTTAAAGGTATAAAAAATATCAAGTTAGTTATATAACACTAAAACTAGACTGCATAAATTTTAACCTGAGTGCCCTGTGGGTCGATTATGCTTGCCAGGCTGCCCATGTCCCGCATGTTCAGTATAATAACATCTTCAGGATGCTGTCGAAACTTCCTAGAGACTGCAGTGCATCAAATATGTTTGCGAAGGCCCGCTCAAGCCGCCCGAGTTCAAAAAGCTATGCTGAGGGTTCATTTTTTCATAACTGTACAATGTTGTAGTCTGCATATCTATACAAATAAATAAAATTGGAGTGTCTGTTTGTAATATTGAAATAGCCGGTTTTTACTGCATAAATATGAATATATATACGGTACATACACCAAAATAACATTTTTTACAATTTTTGTCTGTCTGTCTGTCTGTTTGTTCCGGCTAATCTCTGAAATGGCTGGACCGATTTTGACGGGACTTTTATTGGCAGGTAGCTGATGTAATAAGGCGTAACTTAGGCTACTTTTATTTTAGAAAAAGTATTTTATTTTACTAAAAAACTAAATAAACTAATGAACACGCGGACGAAGTCGCGGGCACAGCTAGTTACATATATAATTTTAACACCTTATATCATGAACTATTATATTCAAATTATATATACATTTTGAGTTGTAAATTATTTACTTTAAAAGTTTTTATCATCATCTTGATATCGTCTATTGCTGGATATAGGCTTCGCCCAAAAGTTTTCACAACGTTGCCATTTGAAGCGATTTGCCGTAGTCACCACGCTTGGCACGCAAGTTGGAGACCGCAGTTAGGTGGTAGCTAATAAACAGGTGACGGTGCTGCCCGACTACCTGCTCTCTCCCTTCATCACCTTTATCAATAATAATATCTAAAAACAATGTCACACAGATCATCCTAGCACCAAACTAAGCAAAGGTTGTACTATGGGCAGAAATTTGCAAAATTTTGCCTAAATCGAAATTCAAAAGCAATTATATAATTTACTGGCTGAGAAATGCTTTTATTCAATTAATGAGTTTTTACAATGTAAGATTAATGATAATAATTATATATAGAAATTTATTTGGCATTAATTTGTAGAAATAAGTGTATGTATAAATTCTTAAATATTTTAATTATATTATTAAATTATAAAATGTATATTTGTATGCCGGAAATTGGCTAAATGTGAGAACTACAAGAAAACCTACCACCTATGTAACTACCACATTTGACGAAAATAAAGAATCTTATCTTAAAAAAAAGGCGACGGTATACATACTTATATAGATAGATTACTTTAATACATAGAAAACATCCATGACTCAGAAACAAACATTCGTGCTCATCACACAAATATTTGCACTTACCGGGATTCGAACCCAGGACCACCAGCTTCGTAGGCAGGAGCACTACCAACTAGGCTACGGTGACTGTCACCGTTACATTTGACTACAACGTTTTTCGTTTTTTAAATGCCAAGATATCGTACATATTATCTTTAAAGAAGTGTCTCGATTTTGTCATAAAGCTTCGGCAACCCTGGTCCATAGGGAGGCTCAGGTGGTAAAAGAAATTGTCCTCCATTAAGTTCGCTTTGCTGGACCATTTTATGGCAACTAATGGCAAATTGTTGGAACCAATGAAGGGATAGCAATTTTCTCTTTACATTCATGTCTCGGTTAAACCTTATGACTGCACGCAGCCGTCGCTACCGAAATTATTCTAAAGGTTTTGGTTGTTTTGTTTATTCTGCGTGCGTACTGTCGCGCCTAAAATATATCTAATTTATAATAATATGAGGATTTTGTGGGGGCTCATACTGAGCGGACTATTTACTGCGTATAATATCTGCTTCGTTATAAAAAGATACGAGTATACCTATATACGTAGAAATAAAGGTCTGTTTCCATAAAGCCAATTTATGCTGGTTATTAGGTACATTTGTGTTAACAAATGTTTTTGGGGTTGCGTATAATACATATTGGAATTATTTCTATTTTTTGTACCGTATGGTACGAGTATTATTAAGTGAAGTATTTGTTTCTTATATAATTCACCTTTGTATTGCTCCAACCATGTTTAGTGATATCTAGTAAAAGTAGTGGGTACAAAATATTCCGTGTGGGTGGCTACCGTTCACTGTATTGTACTGGTAATGCCACTTCAGTAGGAGTATTTAATATAACACTATTTGCTAGTTACTTTCTGTTTCTCCTTTTCCTTCATTTTAATAAACTGTTACACACTCTTGCTTGTCCATCCAAAGATTGTCTATAAGAAGTCGCAACTAGCGATAAGACTTTTTCATTTTATTTCGTTCACCAACAATTGTTTACACTGTTACAAAGGAATGAAATTTAAGTAACTAACGGAATAAAGTGTAACAATCACTTATAAATAAACGCAGCATGGACACAATTTTTTTGTCGTAATTTAGCAACTTAAAGATATAAATAAAAAGGCTATATTATCGAAATTAAATTCGGATATATAAGCCATATTACTACAAAGTTTCATCAAAATCCGTCCGGTAGTTTTTGCGTGAAGAAGTAACAAACATGCACACTCACACCCTAACAAAATTTCGCCTTTATAATATTAGTGTGATTAATTATTACCAAGTAAATAATTTCATACAACCCGTGTACCTAAATATCTATGTAACTAGAAATAATAATGTATACTTAATTATATTACTACAAACATGTTCTGACTATTTACAAGCGCTTTTTTAAAGTCTACGTGTATAAAAACCTTTTTATTTTATTTATAATACTAAATTGACTGCCTCGTTAGCCTAGCGGTAGCGTGTTCACCCGCAGAGAACGAGGTCTTGGGTTCAAATCCCGGGTCGGGCCAAAAAGTAATTTTGGGACTTATCTGTAAAAATAAAAAAAATCTCTGCGTCAGCCCGAAGTATGGGAGTTGGCGGTATTACACCACCGTGCCTCGTAGAGCACGTAAAGCCGTCGGTCCTGTGCCTGACCTCTTTCCGGTCGTGTTGCCTAGGCGTCCCATCGGATGATGGGAGCGATGGAATAGAAAGTGCTCCTGTGTTCGCGCACACACTTGAGCACTATAATATGTCCCGCGCAGATGGCTAATCTCTGTTGAGACCGGCCGCCGTCGCCTAAATTCGGCTAGGAGGACATTATATTATTGTAATACTACGGTCACGTGTCGTTTTTAAAGCTAAGTCATACCTAATTGATTGTATCATTAATAAAATTGGTTTTTAATTGGTGATCTTATTACAGATCTCAAAAAAGGGAAATTCCGGCAGATGAGTGTTAGCAAACGAATCCTAAATTTAATCTGCCAATGTATATCGTTCGTAGCTTAATAACAGACTTAATAGATTAACGTTTTGTATTGCGAATAATGGTATAAAAGTAAAATTAAATAGATCCATTACTTTTTGCGAAGCAAAGTGAAAATAATGTACAATAAACTTACAGAAAGTATTTGTAAAGAATCATTACATATATTTACAAGTGGCTACGTATTACATGAAAAGGTTTTTATTTGATAAAAAGAAATATAATTTTAGGCGGTTACCTTTAATTTACCAAATCTTGCTGGAAGTTCTAAACTTACTAGTAAGCTTGTGACCAGTTCATTTAAACTTTTCCTTTGAATTTTAGTCATTAAAACTTTTAAAATACCAAGTTTCATCCAATATCTATTAGATTAAGTCAATAACTTGTTTTTAAGGTAAGGTGAGGGTTCTGACTAAAAAGTTAATTATACTCCAACTTGTGTTTAATTATAAACTAAATCTATTTGGAAGTAATTTTTAGTCACTTGATTTTATGTCTGTCGATGCTGTTTGACGGATAGCATCATCATCATTATCATCACATCAGCTGAAAGACGGCCAATGGTGGGCAAAGGCTTTCACAAGATCATTGGTTCATCTAGTTCGTGTTCGCAACTCGAGAACCTTTCTACCCCAGCAGCCATCGGCTTAACGAGCTATGTGTCCTGCCCACTGCCACTTCGACTTGGCAATTCTTCGGGCTATGTCAGTTACTTTGGTTCGCCTGCGGATCTCAACATTTTTGATCTCGAAGGGAATCACCTAGCATAGCGTTCTCCATAGCTCTTTGAGTAACCCTGAGCCATCTGATAAGGTCCACTGTGAGCGACCTGACACTGTGTTCACACTGGTAGAAGACTTTTGACTTGAGACACTGCGGTATTTGGGGCGAGTGGTTGTTACGTAGCTTCCCGACCGCTGCCCAGCCGAGTTGGAGTCTATGATGGACTGGTTCTACGATTATTTGACGAACATAGATTGCTGTAATTTCAGGTAAAGGTATAAATGAACAACTACGTATGTATGGTGAAAATAAACTAATAACAATTATTGCTGTTAATTTTGTACTTTTCGATTGAGGTTTCACACTATACATTATGTTTTAAGTTCGCAAAAGAAAATTAGGTTTAGTTTATAAAAACAAAGAACGGAATCATGGTAGTCCTTAGCGCGAGTTCAACTTGCTTTTGATCGGTTTGTATTACTGAGTCTTTTAGTTAGAACGAAGAACTTGGAGGGATCTTCCATTTAGAAATCCACCTTGCCTTAAATAAGTATTGCTTATGGTTAATAAAGTAGTTTATTTAACTATATATTTACGGGTGTATATTCTTATTATTATTTATTTGAATGACATCTGTGTCCGAACATTGTAACTAGTTGGTCACTGAAAATAATAAGTAATAGTATAACAGTAAAGTCACGTAACCTCAAACTGTAGTCATTATTCAAAAATATATTATTACTATTGTGAATGGCATATAAGTGAGTTCACAAGATTCCATTTAAGAATTATGAAAAAAAATTATATCAAGTTTTCATTTGTTTTTCCGAATGAAATGATTCTCCGTAGTAAATTCCGTGCTTCAAAGGGCACTTTATGCTGTCGGTGCTGGTTGTAGTCAGTCGGATAGATATTAGTCAAATGCCATATGAGAGGCCTACTGGGTGGTTTGAACAATACTGACACTTGGGTAAATTGGCAATATAATAAAAAAATAGACGTTTATGAAGTTAATGTTTTTAAACTTTCGCGATTTGTACACATTTTTATATACTGTGGACACGGGTCTCATCGCGATTAAGATTTAGGTAAAGCATTACCTTGGTTACCGACGTTTATGAAGTTAATTGCAGATGTCATAATTTCGATGTTTTAGTACTAAGTAACACTTAAAAAACAGTATCTTATTATTTTGCAGTTTTTTAAAAGAAAAAGCCTGGCTAAGGATGTGAATAGAATAGAATAGAATAGAAATACATTAATTCAACACGAACACACAAGAAATGAGTAATTACAAGGTATAGCATAATACAAACACAAAAAATAATAAATATCGAAAAAATAAACAACAAAATAAAGAAGGTACAATAGCTCCTGTATGTTCCGCCGAAAGGTCACCATCTCAGCAAAAGCTAGGTGAGGTGCACCTAGCACCGGCTTTCAGTTGGCAAATAAATATAAAAAAATAGTGATAATTATAATGTATATATATATATAAATATATATATATACACATTATAATTATCACTATTTTTTTATGAATAAAAGAAATTCTTTAATTTTTTGCCTAAAACTTTTTATATTTCGGAGATCTCTGATGGGCGGTGGAATGTTGTTCCAGCATTTAGAGGCCGCGTATCGAAAACTGCCCCGAAAGGATGCAGTTTTATGAGAGGGGATGGCTATTTGCTGCGCACATCGTCTGTTATCTCGCTCTCGGTGGCTATTTGTCCAATTTATTTTATTATATAGGTATGATGGATGCTTTTGCTTAATAACTCCAAAAAGGAGGCAGGCCAGGTGCGATTTACGCCGTAATTTCATTTTTAGAATGAAGTGTTCGTTCAAATATGGAGTTACGTGGGTTCTTGGCGGGATGTCAAAGCAAAAGCGTGCACATGCATTTTGGACCCTTTGTATCAATTTCTCGGTTCGCGATAGAAGCCTGGGACCAAATATAGAGTCTGCGTAATTAAGTTTGGATAGGATTATAGAATCTACAAGTAGTATTCTTAACTGTTCACATAAATGTGCGCGCAATTTGTAAAGGATCTTCAATCGGTAGAAGCAATTTTGCACACAGTTAACTAAATGATTTTCAAATCTTAAATATTGATCCATGTGTAGGCCCAGGTTACGTGCCTCATATACACGCTCAATCATTGTAACACGTATGGATATACTAATAATAATAGATCACAGAAATAGTTGTATTGTCCGGTAAAGCAGTGAAAGCAACCTAGGCTAACTGTAACGTCAAGATAAAATAACAGCTGTCTTGTGCGGGAACCGAACTCAGACACGAAGTAGGGTGGTGACTTCCTTTCAACGCTGGGCCACAAATGCATCCATCTTTACTCAAAGACCATGTATTCAACTTTAGAAAATGACAGAAATAAAATTGAACTACAAAATATTAAATAAAAGATAACTTCCAGAACTAAATTGACTTGCACAATGTCAATACAAGAAATAAGGACAAACTAGCTATACCAGCCTTTAGAGTTAGCAGAACTAAAAAGTCATTCATGGGAAATTGTATTAGGTTTTATAACAAGCTCCCTATTCAATTAACTAAACTACCTGATAATAAGTTTAAGTCACACATTAAACGTGAACTTATGGCTAAGGGTTACTACACTACTAAGGATTACATTGACGATAAAGACATTTGGCGGTCGGCATCTACCTGCACATAGTCCGCTGGAGATCTTATAGCCACATAGACATGAGTAATCTTTTATGTTACATGAACTATCTGTAATAAAACTATCTATTATTTAAATATTCTACGAATTTCAGAACTGTTGGTTGTGTCTCAAAATGATTAATGTTACTTTTATTTTGACGTTTTTATTTTCTCTTTCTAATATATTAAACCTAAAATAAATAATTAATCAGACAACCGATCGAGCATATATTGTGTTTGCCTGCTAAATAATTACAGTAAGTGGACCAAATCTCGTGTACATGCCCCATTGAGTATGTTTCGCCGGAGCGTCTCAACTGGGCCGTGTTGAAACCGGTAGTAGAGACACCCGCTGAGTTTGTTTCGCTGGGTCTTCTCAGTTGGGGCGCATTGGATCCGGTGGTAGCATTAAAGCGCGACCGTCGTTATTAACATAAGGTCCGTCATAATAATATCACCTTAATATAGACAGAACCATTGCCAATATGTATTACAAATATTAGACTTAAACTAGATAATTAGACTTAAACTAGATAATTACTGAAAACTGAAACATAATCTCTTGACAATAACTTGATACGAGCTAGCTAAATATTATTGCTGTTATAAAATAAATTTTATTAATGTTTTAATACTATCAATACAATGTGTACCTAAATATCTATGTTACTAGAAATAATAATGTATACTACTATAATACTACAAACATGTTCTGACTATTTACAAGCGCTTTTTTAAAGTCTACGTGAATAAAAACCTTTTTTATTTTATTTATTTATTTTTATTTAAATTCCTTTTGAATCCTGTCAATGCACTTTAAAATGGCAAGTATCGACTTAAACCTTTACGTTCGCTAGGATGTTGAAAGCCTCTAGCACAACCACTCTATAAAGAGTGAGACTCCTTTGGTATCGCGTTTCCGCAATTCGAGGGATGTTTGTTCGCGCTACAGCCATACCATGTCACACTACACCATGTAAAATAGACAAGTGCTTCATGGTAATTGGCGGTATAAAGCTGTCCGTTAGGGATGTTAATTGGGTAAATCACATTGTACCTGACATGTTTTAATGATGACTGGTTAATTGCTTCTTACATTTACATTGTTGATGATTTTTCCCCAGAATCGTTCTTTAAAGAAATATCAAAGGAGTCACCCGTCAGTCAAAGATTTTTCAACATCATATAGCGAGCTTTTCCTCGAAGCCCTACCATTTTGAGGCGCACCTAATGAGGCGCTACTTTTTTATTCCTCGGAGCTGCCGATACAAAATTATAACGAATGTTATTTAAAAAAAAAAGCCTGCATTAGGGAAATAAATCGCTATATCCATCGATAATTTCATTTATTCTCAAAGAGAGGTTACAGAAATTGATGTCTTGTACGATGAATAAACCCAAAATACGATAGTACGGCGTGAGATGTGCCGTCAATGCGTACTCAGTTAAAATAAAAAAACCGGCCAAGTGCGATTCGGACTCGCCCATGAAGGGTTCCGTAGCAGCAAGTATTTCAGTTGATTAAATTAAAGCAAATTGCTGTTTATGGTTTATGACGTATAAAAAAAAACTTCTTGCTAGATCTCGTTCAAACCAATTCTCGTTGTTAGTTTGCATGGTAATGTACAACATATTTTTTTTTAGTTTTATCATTCTCTTATTTTAGAAGTAACAGGGGGGGGGGGGGGGCACTCATTTTACCACTTTGGAAGTGTCTCTCGCGCTAACTATTCAGTTTAGAAAAAAATGATATTAGAAACCTCAATATCATTTTTGAAGACCTATCCATAGACACCCCACATGTATGGGTACGATAAAAAAAAATTGTGTGACAGTTCTATGTATGTACCCCCCAAAATTATTGTTTTTTTTCTATTTTTGTGTAAAAACCTTAATGCGGTTCACCGAATACATCTGACATACGGACATACGGACGGACAGACAGACAGACAGACAGGCATGACGAATCTATAAGGGTTCCATTTTTTCACATTTGGCTACGGAACCCTAATTACAAATAAGTAAACAGTAGCCAGAAAAATGTTAAACTACTATGTCCCAGGATTTATATGTAGCTATACTACATATTATTATAAATCCTGGGACATTATTCATACACGGTCATCTGATCCCAAACTATGCAGAGCTTGTACTGTGGAAATCAGGTAACTGATATAATACATATGTATACTACTTTTTTGTAAATATATATAGATAATTACACCCAGACTCATGAGGACGACGAGACATGTTTACTGGGAATCGAACCTACGAGCTGCGGCGTGAAAGGCAAGCATTTACCAAGCACGCCATAATTACCTGTTAAATTATTTGATAAAGATAAACATTGTTGCTAATTTAAACAAATGTTCTTGGAATAGAGTAAATAACATTCAACTCGAATATTTACCTAGAATGTTCTAATTGTATGGAGTGTTCCAGGAATATCTACCGTAGAATTGATTTAAATGGAAATAAATTTCTTATTTTATGTAACATCAAGTAATTATTCTACAAAACTGATGGTAGTTAATTGCCGCAGTCTACGAATGCTTGCCAACACCTGGGGCATCTATTGTGTGTTGCTGACTGCTGCTATAATATTCTTTTTACTTGTTTTTTTTTTATCTTTATGTTGTGTAATCCAACAACCTCAGTGTATATAAGAATAACGTATATATATGATATATCAAATTATACAAAAGGAGGTTGTATAGTTTTTAGTCTTTATTGCAAACAAAAACATACATTTAAGTTAAATGTTACAAAAGAAAAGGCATGTACACATAGGGAGCTTAATTCATTAATGATTTTTTCAGCAAACCATTAGGACAGTGAGATTTTTATATAAGGGGTAGAAGCACTGTACAAAAAAATATTATAATAAAAAAGTGATAAAATACACACTAATATTTACATACGATACCAAATAAAAAATATATAACTATAGAATAAACTACATAAAGCCTACCTGTTTTATAAATAAATTAAAGAGAGAAGTGACTAGTGTTTAGACAAAAATGAACTTTTATCGGCCGCAAGAGGTGCTAATGTAAATATAGTCATTGGCATCAGGACGGCCCCTTTCTGACCTTATGAAGTCTGTAAGCCTGAAAAAGCGCGATAGTAAACTGTTTGGATACTTACTACGACCGATATACCGTATAGCCAACATAACAGGGCGGAATTTACGTGCAACATTACCAAAAACCGGCTTTACTACACTACTACTAACTACTTTTTGCGCATGACCAATTATCAAGGCATGTATGTGAAAAATAGGAAAATAATGTATTGAATATGGAACTTATGGAAAAAAGTATGAATATAAAACCGGCGAAGTGCGAGTAGGACTCGCGATCTATGAAAACGAGCAAAAAAATCACGTTTGTTGTAATGGGAGCCCCCTTAAATATTTATTTTAATTTATAGTATTTCTTGTTATAGCGGTAATAGAAATATACCATCTGATATTATGGTCTATCTCTATATCTGATACTATATATGATTCTAACTATCACGGTTCATGAGATACAGCCTGGTGACAGATGGATAGACAAACAGACATCGCAGTCTTAGTAATAGGGTCCCGTTTTACCCTTTGGGTACAGAACCCTAAAAATATTCAGCTTTAAGAGGAATGTAAATAGTATTTTTATCCTCCACATTCGATATTTACAGAAGTCGACAGCTCGCCAAACATATATTTTGTTTTGTTCTCTCATGGATTACCAACATTGACAGCCGCTTTGTGTTGTTTGCTTACTTTGTAAAGGCACTTCTCTGTACGGAAAGCAAATATTGGATAAATTATAAACAATTATTGGAAATCAGCTGTACATTTTGTTTCCTGAATCTTAAATTGAATAATTGTTAACCAATGCTATACAATAAATCAGTAGGTCTTAATATTTCAAATAATAATGGAACTAAGTAGTACTTGTGGCGCAACGGTTAAGACAGTCGCTTCGCAACTCCGTGTTCCGGGTTCGATTCCCGCGTAAGACAACTATTTCTGTGGCCCATAAGAATAGTTGTTCTAAGTCTGGATGTAATCATTTGTGTGCGTCAATTATGTTTGTAAAGTACCCCGCGACACAAGGACTAATTTATACTCAATACTTTATTGCATTCCATAATGTATACAAGGCTGGTAGGTAAATTATAGAGAAACAATTATGGACCCTGTCGGGCTCAGCAAGTTGGTTTTTAGAGGAGAGGATGAAGCGCTTTTTGTTTAAAAACATAATAATATTGAAATTAAGGAGTAAATCTTATATTTAGATATTTAAGTAGATATTTTTTATGAGTAGATTTATATTAATTTTGTTTATAATTAGTATTTCTATATTTTTTTATTTATTTATATATTTATTTATTTATTATTAATAGATATTTTCTAAATTATAAATTTGGTAATTATTTTATATATTTATTTATATATTAGCTGTAATCTATTATTAACTAAATAGTAAGTAATTAAAGATATTGCACGGTAGGTAAGGTAAATAGATGTATTAGGTACTACTTGGTTATTCTAATTATCTTCGTTTCTCTAGAAGGAATTTATCTTTGAAGTATTCGTCAATTGTGTAGTAGGTTTTATCTAAGAGAAATCGTTTTAGTTTATTTATAAATATATTGTTTGTTTCTGTGTTTTTTATGTGTTCAGGTAATTTATTGTAGATTTTTATTGACGTGACAAACGCACTAGAGGAGTGCATTTTTAATCGTGAAGTTGGCAGGTTGAGTCTATTTCCATGTCTAAGTTTGATTTCTGTTTGTATGTCTTCTTTTTTGCTGTAGAATTGTGGGTACTTCCTTACAAATTTGCAAATTTCAAATATATAGAGACAGGGTAGTGTTAGGATGTTTAGTTCTTTGAAGTGTGGTTTACATGAGTCGGTGTCTTCTATGTTAACCAATGTTCTTATAAGTTGCTTCTGTATTGTAAATAGCGAAGGTGCGTCTGTACTGTTACCCCATAATATTATTCCGTATTTAAGCCAAGCGAACGCGTACGCATAGTATGTTACTATTGCTGTTTTGAGATCTGTAGTTTTCTTTATTTCTCTGAGGGCATATGCAAATTTAGATAGCTTTGTTTTTACTTTCTGTATGTGTGGTTTCCAGTCTATGTGTGTATCTATATCTAGGCCTAAAAGGGTGAATTTATTAACTATTTCTAACTTGGATCCTTTGTATTTAAAATTTATATTTATTGGGGTTTTTTGTCGCGGGTGGAAAGTGACTATTTTTGTCTTACTAAAGTTAATTTCAAGGTTATGTTCGTTCATCCAGCATTTTGTGGTATCAAGTATAGATGTTAGTGTTTGGTTCAGGTTTTGGTTATTTTTACATGATGTTAAAATAGAGACGTCGTCGGCAAACAATACGCACGTTTCATTTATGTGGTTAGGGAGATCATTTATGTAGACTAAGAACAATAGGCATCCTATGACACTTCCCTGTGGTATGGAGGCGTTTACAGGTATGTTTTGTGATCTAATTAGTTCAATGTGTTGTGTTTGTGTATTGTAGTGTTCTATTTCTACGACTTGTTCTCTGTTTTTTAAATAAGATGTAAACCAGTCATGACTTTTTCCTCGGATACCTATGTTGTAAAGTTTATTCAATAGTATATCGAATTGTACTTTATCATACGCTTTGGTCATGTCTAATAACAGTCCAATAGCGTATTTTTTATTATCAATAATTTTGAGTGCTTCTTGTATGTACTTGTAGACGGCCAAAACAGTGGATCGGTTCTTGCGAAATCCATTTTGGCTATCATTGAAAATGCTATATTTTTCACAGAACGCGTAATCGCGATTACACATAACTTTTTCGAATATTTTTGAGGCTGTTAGTAGTAGAGCAATGGGATGGTAATTGTTCGGGTCAGTTTTATCGTTTTTTTTGAAAATAGGTTTAATGAGGGCCTTTTTGAGTAAGTCAGGAAAAACACCTTCTTCGAAGGATTGGTTAATTAGTATATAAAATGGCAAGGTAAGTTTATCAGCGCACTGTTTTATCAGACTGGGTAACTGGGGATTTACCTAGTGCAAAGGATGTTTCTTAAATATAAATGATTTTTAGGTTAAAAATTGGGGTCTTATTTGAGTTCTGATGCTCAGAGAATTTTTTTAGCATATGATATGTACCTTTTTCATTTAAGAACTAACGATTCTTATTAGTGATAACAATTAAAAAGAATGGTGAACCTCAAATTCTTCTTATGCTATTGCATTATTGACTTTTTAAAGCATATATTTGAGACCGTTGGTTATTTGGTTGGTTATTAAAAAATAGGCGTAGTTTCATTCTATAATTAAATACAACCTTTGTTACACGTTGATAATGTATCTTGCTTTCGGTGAAATCTATACATATAATAAAATCGTAGGAAAGTCAAAACTGTACATCGAATATTTTTCAAAGAAGATACTTGGGGCGTGATCTGCAATGGATATCGAAGCCAAAAATATAGTTTTCAGAATAAAAGTCTGTTTGTCTATATGTATGTCCGGGCTAAACTTAAAAAGTACTGCATAGATTTACTTCAAATTTTGCATGAATATTACTAAGAGGTCGGGTCAACATATAGGCTACATATTATTACGTTATCACCTACAGGGGAGGAGCTGCGATAATTTATAAAATCTAACGCGGGTAAAACCGCGGTGCACAGCTAGTTATTTATTTAAATCAATTAAGTCATTTAGAGTTTGTCCATTACAAACATACAAAAATCTAATTTTTCTCTTTATGATACTAGCGTGGGTAATGAGGCCTTGAAACTATCTTGAATATACGTTCTATTAATGATTGTATGAAACGGAGTTCAGGTCATAGTCATCAGTTCTAAGTATGACTAGTACTACTACTTAGAACTGACAATCTAATATGTAATTTGTGTCAAAAAAAGCAAACAAAATCAAATCAAATCAAATCAATTTATTAATTGCAAACACAGGTACATTATTACATTTTATGGTGTCATACAAATGTGAAGATCACTATGTCTAACCGGTGAGGGCATGCAATTTTTAAAGATGTAATGACATAATTAATAGTAAATTAGAAAATAATATATAAAAAAAGAAATGTCATTACCATAATAAATACTACAAAATTAATGTCATAATTAAGAAATACATGCTTATCATTATGTCAAAATGTCAGAAATTATAAAAAAGACAATGTACTTAAATCAATGTCACCTTAAATAATTTATATATACCTTAAATAACAATTAAATTACGTAATTGACACACAAGTTGGAACATAAAAACATTGGAAATATGAAAAATAAATGTCAACTATGTTTTATCCAATAAGTATTCTGTTATTGTATAGTATGCCTTATGTATTAAAAAATTAGACAAAGCCTTTTTAAATTTTAGAAGATCAGTTTCGGAAAGAATAGGGGTTGGTAATTTATTATATATCTTAGGGGCCATACCTAAAAAGTTATTGTTATAAACCGTTTTTTTATGCGGTCTGAATCGTATTTTATTTATGTGTCGTTTACTATTTAATGTATCAAACAAATAAAGGTTTTTTTTAACGAATAAGGCCACCTCGTAGATATATAAACATGGCATAGTAAGAATACGAAGGCTTAAAAAGAAAGGCTTGCAACTGTCAGTGCATTTTATTCCGCATATTGCTCTCAAGCACCTTTTTTGAGCTCTGAAAACTATTTCCCTGGTCGTGGAATTGCCCCAATATATAATTGCGTAACGTAAAGTAGATGTGACGTAAGCATGATAAGCCGTAATTGCTGTTGCCTGATCTACTACCTTGGGCAAGTTATACAGAGCATACGAAAACTGGCTTAGTCTTTTACAGATAGTCTCAGTATGGGACTTCCACGTCATATCTCTGTCTATTTTAAGACCTAAAAATGAGGTAGCACTAGTCTCTGCAATTTCATTATTTTCATATTTTATGTCTAGTTTGGCGTGATTAGTCCTTTGTTCGAATGTCATGAGTTTGGTTTTAACGAAATTTATGATTAAATTATTTTTCCTAAGCCAGTCAATAATACTGACGAGGCTGTCATTGATCTCTCTTTCGATTGTCATATTATCACTCTCAGAAAACATAACTGTACAATCATCAGCAAATAAAACCATAGGATGACGTATTACTGTTGGCATGTCATTTATATAGATGAGGAACAGTAGAGGGCCTAATATGCTCCCTTGGGGTACACCATAATTAATGATTCTTTGAGTAGATTCCTAGGATTCTTCAGTTTTTGACTTTATATTTATCCTATAGATTTTAGTTAACTGTTTTCTATCAGTTAAATAGGACTTAATGAGATCAAGAGGGTTGCCTCTAATGCCGTATCTTTCCAGCTTATCAAGCAAAATTTTACGATCTACAAAATCAAAAGCTTTGCTCATATCCATGAACAAGGCTGCCGTCTGACGTCTTTTGTCAATATTTGTGATTACCGTTTCAAATAATCGGTATATGGCCATATTAATATTCTTATGTTGCCGAAATCCATATTGTTCTCCCACTAAAATATCGTTTTGTTCAAGAAATAAATTGAAGTAACTGTATATAATTTTCTCAAAAATTTTTGAGAAAATTGGTAGAAGTGCTATGGGTCTGTAATTGCCAGGATCCTGTTTATTACCTTTTTTTATAGAGGTTTTATAACAGATAATTTCATTCTATCAGGAAAACCCCCATTCTCTATGCATAAATTTATAACATGGATTAATACGGGTGCAATAATTATTGATACTGACTTAATTGTGTGTGTACTAATGTCATCATACCCAGAGCTTTTTGTGTTGTTCAATGAATTAATTATTTTATCAATATCATGGGGAGTAGTCGGCTTTAAAAATATAGAATTGCGATAAAAGTCAAGTTTTAAATTAGCGCTATTTATTATAGTTTTAAGTCGTTTGGAATATTTTTTAAATAATTGTCTATTAATGGAGTTAGGCCTTTTCCGAAATTGCCATAGCATATGTCTTTTCCTTTTACAACAAAGTTTTATACCCTTACTCCATTTCGATCCATTTGGATTTCTTACACGCTGAAACTCTTAATTTTCTAATAGGAAAGCACAGATCATGGAATAATTTAAAGATGTCATGGAATTTATTACATGCGTCATTAGGTCAATAGATTGGTAAATGTCATTAAATGTCAAACTTTGTAAACTATTTTTAAACGTTATAATATTATCATTTGAATAATCACGCTTATATATATACCAGTGGGTTAATACACAGGTTTTCTTTACCGGACATTTCAACAATTGAGCGGTATGGTCTGAAACTGCTAATTCAATTATTTCACACTTACTACCTTTGATATTGTGGACGATATTGTCTATACACGTACCACTACATAAGCGGGTGGCAGTGTGGACTCCTAGCTTTAGATTATAGCTCAATAATATATGAAGGAAACTGTTGGAATTATAATTACTTTTAAGCATGTCTATGTTGAAGTCCCCACATAATACAGTTTTTTTCTGTCTTTTTAGACAAATTTATTCCAAAATATTGTCTAAAGTTGATAGAAACGCGGTTACAGATCCTTTATCATATTTAGGAGGCCGATACATACACAATATGACCAAAGAATGATCATTTAATTCAACCACGCAACATTCTAAAAAGTTCGGCTTACACCATTTCTCAAGATCAATTTTTTTACCTCGTATTGTATTTCTCAACAAGATACAAGAGCCCTTATTTCTATCATTTCTAGAGTAGTGGGTGACGAGTCCATAGTTTGACAAGTTAACATGTACATGATCATTTTTATTCATATTTGTCTCGGTTAAGCATAGTATATCAACTGATTTACAACTTTCCATAAGATCATTTAAATGTATACTTAATAAGTCCGACTTGCTAATAAGCCCGTTAATGTTTTGATGAAGAATAAATATATATTTAGTCAAGAAAAAAATCCTTACATATAGAGTCATGAGGCAACTTAGAGTTATCAATCTGTGAACAATTATTATTTACATTGGTACTTATTGATATCATACTAAGTGGTTTAAAATAGTCTAAAATCGTTTTTTGATGACATTTCATTTTTAAAGCAGGTAGAGCATTTTTACAAGATATATATAGCTTTTTATTTGTAATGAATTTTTCAGTGTAGCTTAATAAGTCAATTTGGACATTCAATTTAAAACTAAGATGATACAAATAGGTACGATTATTTTGTCTTCGTTGAAGAAAACGGTTATGATACGATAGTTCACTAATGTCAATAAATGTACAATTTGAAAAGTTATTACATACAATTTTCATACTTTGGTTGAGCATTTTTTCATTCAAGTATGGATTATACTGAACACTAAGTAGAAAAACTTGTTTACAGATCTTAAGTTCATTGAGTGCTATACATAATTCTTTGCAAAGTAAAGATGGATTTCTATCGTTACTACCAACTGAGAGAATTACAATATCATTTTTGGTTAGCGAGTTGAACAGTTGAACATTTTGTACTATTTGAGAGCATGATGCACCAGGCTTTGTAATAGCTGAAATATTATAACAGTCATTCCACTTATCTTGTCTGCTCTTGATAAGAAAGTGTGACAGACCTCGCACTTGTGCGTCACCTAATATCAATATTTTAGGGCTTATATTAGTGTTTGATACTACCGCACTATGTATAACATTAGGTACTACGGGAAATTGTTGGGTGTTGTAATTTGTATTGTCTTGGGTCTTACTATAATTCGTCACCTGCAGGTCGGGTTGTGATGTTATGCATGGAAAATCCTTAGGTTTTTGAATATCCTTTTGAATTTCAGTCTCAATTACATCTTTTTCGAAATCAATAGTTTTGCTACAGGTTTTACGTCGTTTCCGTCTTGAGTCTGAACTTTGTGGAGTATTTACACATATTGTTTTTAAATATGTTATCTTTTTTTCTTGATTCTTGGTATTATTTTTTAGAGATGTATTTTCGAGAAGCAATTCCTCAATTTGTTGGTGTGCACTCTCAAGTTCATTTTTAAGATTATTTATTTTGCTTTTTAATTCCAAAATGTAATCGCTCTCGTAATTTGATATAATTTCTGGTAAACTGTCTGCAATTGACACATCACAAGATGATGATGAATTGAATTAAATTATTTATGTTTACTTCTTTCACCGTTGTGTAACCATAAGTTATTGTTAGCTTACCATGCCTCTCCTTATTAATAATAGTTAATGACTTTTGTAAATATGTCCCAAATTTTGGGTGCCGCACGCCCACGTCAATACGGGGTCATACATCATTCTGTCTCTTAGAGTAGAAGATTGATGGCGCAACTTACTAATTGAACTTCATTAACGACCATAATTAATAAACCATAGCAAAAACGATAATTACACACCCCTGGAACAGGCATGAATTAATACCCAACCTAACTAAATTGTTGTATAAAATAAAACAATTTACAGGGTTTTGATTAGTAGTTCCGTATCGGTAATATATTAAATACAAAAAAAAGTTAGCATAAAATAGGTTTTCTAATGTTTGAGGGTAATAATCTGATGAATAATAGATAGGGTGAATAGAATATAATAAATAAAAGCAAGGATATCATCCATACATAAGTAAAATATTGGTGCGAGGCGATTATAACACCTGTTTTAAAATGTATTCTGCGATATTGTCTGGGTGTAATTTATGTATAACTATCTTTTTTCCACGACTTCGTCCGCGTAATATTCAAAAGCAGACATTAAAGAGGTTAAAACGAACACATACTACCTATGGTTGAGCACTTCCCCCTTTTGTCCGAAACAAAAATAAAACATTTTGTATAATTTTTACATTTGATCAAGTTTTTTACAAACTATCAACCCCTACTTTATGTTTAATACTAAGTTTTACTCTGTAAGGGGATAACCCTGTACGGAGTTAATTTTAGTATTCAAACATATCATATGAATATAAAGCCAGATCAGATGTTTAGCTCCAGAAAACACGTTGTTCCATCCAAACCTTGCAACCCCTTTTCACGCCCTAAGGGACTGAATTTTCAAAAATCCTTTCTTATTACATACCTACGTCACTTAAGGAATATTTGTATAAAACTCCATGGTTCTAGACACAGCGGTTTCATATGTGCGTTTATCGATCACTCAGTCAGTACCTGCTTTTATATATATAGAATATGTATGTATTTAGAAGTATATAAGTATGTTCATCAGTATTCTTGATTATTTTTTTCACATTTTTGTTTCAATATACGCACGCACCAACGAAATATAAAAGCAAATAAAGACGCAAGACGTGTCTGTGACTCACAAAAATAAAGAAACGTGAGCATACCTAAAATCGTTTATGATGTGGGAAATATGGACAATATTAGCATAATTTCTCCAATGGCACAAAGCGTAGACAAAGAAAATATGTTAGTGTAGAGTCAAAAGCTGATTACAAAAAATAATCCTGTGAAGGGAAAGGTTTGGAGGCTTAGAGATCCTTTGTCAAAGCGTAAGGCCGAAAATATTTGGCAAATCCGCTTTATTATATTGTCAAAAATATAACATGTGATGGTCAAGAATTAAACATATTTAACAAAAATCCGTTTGGGATGTATAGCATGGTTCATGCGACTGGCTGGTTAGTGTAGTACTTAGTGACCCAGTATGTTATGCAGAGGTTGTGGGTTCTGTCCCCATTCAAAACTAATCATTTTTTTATGCATATTTCTCTGCTCTACTCTACATATACGACCAAAAACATATTGGCTTCTAAGGCTCTATAAATATACATACAAGACCATGAGGCATAATTAAATAGTGTTTTGGTACCTTGAGTATTCCCAATGTAGTTTATTTTATTACCTCCCACCGGGTTCTCATATTCAAATTTAATAACTTTGCTTAAATTAAGGGCACGCCCTTCCATGTTAGCGTTGATAAGGTGGTGTTAACGAAAGGTAAGTTTAGGGTTCGTGGCTCCATCAAGATACGGATTTTGTACTTTATGCAGCGTATGTTTGCAAAATAAAATCAGAATATAAAGAGGCAAGCTTTTGCTAGAGCTTAGAAAAATGCTAGCTCCGAATAATATTCCCGTATGTCGCATTTTACATTTCTGAACTGAAACCTTATGTTTGAGGAAATAGAAGTTTGAAATATTCGGTTTGAATTGCGCACAAAGCCACAGTTGTATTATACAATAATATTGATGGTATTACAGTAAATGGATTTATAGTTTTGATTTTTGATATATTCAATTTAAATTTCATTATTGTCTTTTCTCAACGCCATGTCACCTAGACATTAGTAGCTTATAGAATAAGTAAATTATCTCTACTATAAAAGAATAATGGTATGATTGGTTTAACGATAGTATGTATGTTTAACTATGATTATGGGGTTAAGTTAAAAAGTAGTTTTCATTTTTGTCTAGTAAGAAAAGTTTTCAGTCGCAGTCTGGAGTAGAAAGCCATCAATATCACACCCCCATGGCTTTCATTTCGGGTCTGCGTCTGTTCTCTCCCCGGTCGTGTAGGATAGCCGCCCCATAACAATGTAATGCGAACGTGAAAATAAAGAGTTTGTCTATGTTCACATACTATTCTACTGCTTTGAGATCAATAATAAAATTCCATAATATATAAAGGACATCAGTAAAAATACCCAAATCAAAGCAATTCTTAAAAAAATCCTTACTCAAAAACGAAAGAAACACTCTGAAAGAGTTTATATATATAAATAAAATGTTACGTTTAAAAATATTTTCTACGCACGTTCTTGACATAAAATAAATTATTTTGAGCACGCCCAATGTCAATTTAATTTTATCAGAAATACAATATTAATTTAATTTAATAATATTATGTGCAATTTGGAGCATGAACACAGAAAAGTTATGTAATTTGATATGAATTTTGATTAAGTATGTTTTAATTATCAATGTGTGTTTATTTTAATTATCAATAACTGTATTACTACAAACATGTTCTGACTATTTACAAGCGCTTTTTTAAAGTCTACGTGAATAATAACCTTTTTTATTTTATTTTAATATGTAATAATTGTAGAGCTGTAAAGCTATATTGCTACGCCCTAACAGTAACCCTGTTTTAGAAGTTTCGCTCACAAAAGATATATATTGTGAGCGTAACTTCTAAAACTGTTACACATGAGTGCAATAAAAAACATTAAACTTGATGTGCTGCCGTTGTAAAATTTGTCCAGGTGAACATTACATATATTTCATGTTAAAGTCTTTTATTAAATTTTCATTATTATTGAGTGTTCCCACTAAATATAATTTTGAGTACCTACCCAATTACTACTTCTATAGCCTAGATCAATGACTATAATAAAATTGATGTAGGTACTATAACACAGCTTCGTCTGGTCCTTCAGGGGGTACATGATATGGTATGAGGCAGTAGTATTACGGTTATGAATATTTAATCAACGCTGGCTGGCCTTTCATATACATACATATTATATACACAAGGCCGATCTGAGGCATCATCTGAATGTAAATACACTTTCTGGATATATACGAATTGTAACAGAAAATTCACGGATTGTTACCGAAACGGGAGAGGCTCTGCTTTTTCACATATTGCTGAGCTCAGTTTTTATTTAACCCATAGCTGAATACGCGCAATACAAAGGCACGGCAGCTACGTAGGTATCAAATGACGAGTTTTGCTGGAATAGACATCGACAGATTTATTTCGTCAGCATTTTTGTTATTCAATGTTTGATTTGAGGCGCAGTAGTTGGGAGAAAATATTGAGCTTATTTTGATACATTTGAAAATTGATATGTCTATGCTATATAACTGTATATTATTATGTTTATTGTTGTCGGATAATAATAATTAAAAATGCATTAGGTTATCAATCCTACTAATATTTTTGGGTATGATGTATGGAGTTTTTACTGTCTTTAAGCGGTAGGATGTGTGTACTCTAATGAGGTCTAATTTCTGAGCGTCTCCAAGCTTTTGAAGGCGTTTATCTATTGGTTCCAGCTGAAGTCATTAGACGAAGAGTGTTTTAAAGAAATGTATTTAAACCACTCTTGTAATAGCTTAGTGTCGGTTGTCTAATAACTACTTTGTCTGTTTATCTGTTTGTCTGTATGTATGTCCGGGCTAAACTCAAAAAGTACTGCATGGATTTACTTCAAATTTTGCATGAATAGTACTAATCGGTCGGGTCAACATATAGGCTACATATTATCACGATATCATCTATTGGGGAGGAGCTGTAATAATTTATAAAATTTAACGCGGGTAAAACCGCGGGGCACAGCTATAAAACAATATAACGGATAAAATTATATGAAACCCAAGTATCTGTATATTCTTTTTGTTTCTAACACTACTAATTCTGATTTCATTTAACTTGTTTAAGTAAAATATTTAGGTTTCGGGTTTACTGCTTAGTATTCACTTTGTTTTCTCAGAATTAATTAAGGGATTTCGAAGGGACTACAATGTTTGTACTAACTTAGGTTATACGTATAATGTGCCCAATTTTAATACTGGGAAGCTCTGGTTAGGGTTTTGGAAAAAATCAATTAATTACATTTCTAGTAGATGGGAGGAAATCTTGAGAGGAAAAAGGGGCTTTAATCCTCAAAGGCTTTCACTGAACACCGGATTAAAGGTGATCAACTAATATTAATTAGAATTCAGCTTTGATTCCCGGGTCGAGCATATTTGTAACCAGCAGTTGTTAGGATTTATAACCAAACCTGAAAACCTGGTTGGCAATTTGTTACGACTTCTCTCGACTATTTTTGAACAGACTTGGAAAAATATTTTTTATTCGATGGGAAACAGTTTTTACGGTTCCATATAATATATAAGTTGTTATAAAATTTTGAAATCAATTCTCAATGGCAGCTCGAAGTAAGAAAGCTTGAAGTAATATACGTATATGCCTAGTAAAGTATATTGGGCTATTTAGTTATATGATACCTGATGGAAGGTGGTCGCCACCGCCGATGGATACTATCAACACAAGAGAGCCCTTTGGTATTGCTGCCTCGTTGCTGGCATTTAAAAAAAGAATACGCTCGCTTCTTGGAGTTTACCATCTAATACCGGATCGGAAATACCTCCACAGTCTAATGATTTCAGAGAGTGGTCGGGAACTCGTGCAAAAGGTTCTTTGAAACGTACGGTAGTAAACGACCAGTCATCCAGTTGGTATGAATGAAAATTTCCATTACTGGCAAGAGAATCTGTGGCAAAACGTGGAGACAGGTAATTAGCTCGAACAATTCTTTAAATACTCTCCGTCACAAATGTTATTTTATATTCGCTTGCTCGTCCTATCGGACTATAAGACTGATGGCATAAAAAACAACATTTACATACTTGTGTAGTATCATTTGTCCTACGCATAACTTTTTCTAGTCCTTGCCTTTGTGATCTATAACTGATAACAGGTACTTATTTCTATAGAGATTTTAACATAATTGTATACCTACTTTGTAACAATCTGTAACTACCAATGAAGCACCTGATATCTGCCTAAATACGAACATGGCATTGCAAAGGATGATTATATCGATCGGTTTACGCTCCCCTATGAAACTCAAAACCACTCGTTAGGAATATAAGGGACTTCATTGGGTATTGTCTGGCATCAAACGTCCCTCCATTGATGGGATACTAAATTAGTTATGAGGGGATTATCAATATGCACACTCTGGCTATATGTACTGGAGTAAAACCAAAAGGAAAATTGAAATTTCTGTTTGAATACAAGTGCTTATCTAAAACCTAGTTGAGTCTAGTTTTATAACGAAGAAGCTTATATTTTCCCTGCCGATCTATTTATGCTACTAGACTTCCTTAGGCTTATAAAATAAGCCTTATTTACGGATTAGTTTTATATATATAAGGGCCTGTTCGCATCGTTTAAAAGAGATTTATTTGCAAACGAGAAATCTGTGTTTAAGAAACATTTCGTTTTTGACTTATGTCAAAATTTAAATAAATCTATTTGATAGATATTTACAACAGTGATAACTGTTTTTAAATATATAGAACCGACTTCCATTTTTTATGACAACATATTTGTTAAAATGTATATGAGACCAAATGGTTTTTTTATTCAACTAGGGTTGCTTTTGAAATCAAAATCAATCCTAGTCGAATAAAAACCGATATATCATAATCGGTTCCTAGGCACCGGAGAAATCACGTAACATGCAAACTGCATACAGTTGTCAAATTAAGCGGTTATGACAGTCACATCACCACTTCGTGTCCCGGGTTCGATTCCCGCACAGGACAACTATTTGTGTGACCCATAAGTAGTTTTTTTTCAGTCTGGGTGTACTTTGTGGCCGTTAATTATATGTTTGCAAAGGACCCCACGATACAGGGATTAATTTCGCTTGTGCGGGCGTTGTCATCTATACATATAATAAAATCGTAGGAAAGTCAAGACTGTACATTGAATATTTTTTAAAAGGATACTTGGGGCGTGATGTTCAATCGATATAGAAGCTAAAAATATAGCTTTTAGAATTTTTGTCTGTGTGTCTGTTTGTCTGTATGTATGTCCGGGG
Organism: Pseudoips prasinana; assembly: GCA_951640165.1. NCBI lineage: Eukaryota > Metazoa > Arthropoda > Insecta > Lepidoptera > Nolidae > Pseudoips > Pseudoips prasinana. The sequence goes on from OX621245.1 coordinate 22,191,765, forward strand.
TAAACTTAGTACTTTTTGAGTTTACCCCAAACATACATACAGACAAACAGACATGCAGCATGGATTTACTTAAAATTTTGCATGAATGTTACTAAGAGGTCGGGTCAACATATAGGCAACATATTATCACGCTATCACCTACGGGGGAGGAGCTGTGATAATTTATAAAATTTAACGCGGGTAGAACCGCGGGGCACAGATAGTTTTAAATAATAATAATAAATAAATATATCTTTACCGAATAAATCAATCCTGCGTCCAGGTTTTAGTCCCAGCTTTACGTGGTGCTATCAGTGATCACCATACAAATTGTTTGCTCAGATCTTTATTAGATAACGATATTGATATATATAAAATTTTGAAACGTTATGTATGCTACTATAATCACTACTGATTTTACTAATACTTTATATTTTTTATACATTAGAGTTAAGCGGCTTGTTCGACCGGTTTAGTTTTTAAATTGAAACAATTCTAATTAAAAGAAAAAGTTTCAAGCTAGAAACTTACTTAATTAAAGTGTAGAATAAAACTTTAATACCATAATATAATCATTATAATTAAAATAAGCATTTTAATTCAAACTAATCAAGTTTTTCATTTTACAAAAGAAAGTTTTAATAACTTTGAGTAAATTACCGACTGTCACGCACCTTTTGTTCATGGCTATATGGAATTTACTCAATTAGTCAATTAGTAGTTTTCTAATAGCTGTATTGAATAAAAAAGTAGTTAACTAGATCTACCTACATGGAGAATTTCTATTTCTAATTTCTTTTATTCTTTACTTTATGTTATGTGAATATGTTCCGTCTTGAACACTTGTTCGAAACAATAGTTAAAATTTTGAAGTAACTTCGTTCGTGATGTAGAATGTAAATATAGTTTTATTAGTTAAGGATCTCATAAGAAATAACCTACACAATAAAAAAAAAATAAAGCCTGTGTGTGATGTAGATAATATTTTGACGGAATGAGAGTACAAGTAACTTTGATCTAACTTTTGAAGCTTACTGCGGCTTACTGAAGCTTACGGAAATGTTTGAGTAAAACTATTTTTTTAGATTTTCTTGCAAAAATATTAACCTAATCTATACATATAATAAAATCGTAGGAAAGTCAAAACTGTACATTGAATATTTTTTAAAAAGGATACTTGGCGCGTGATCTACAATCGATATCAAACCCAAAAATATAGTTATTATAATATCTATAATAATATCTAGGGACAATGTCACACAGATCATCCTTGCCCCAAACTAAGCAAACCTTGTACTATGGGTACCAGGCGACGATATACATACTTATATAGATAGATAAATACTTATATACATAGAAAACATCCATGACTCAGAAACAAATATTCGTGCTCATCACACAAATATTTGCACTTACCGGGATTCGAACCCAGGACCACCAGCTTCGTAGGCAGGAGCACTACCAACTAGGCTGCGGTAATCGTCTATTCTATATACGTCTATCGAGTTATTAGAATTTTTGTATGTTTATCTGTTTGTCTGTATGTATGTCCGGGCTAAACTCAAAGAGCACTGCATGGATTTACTTCAAATTTTGCATGGACATTACTTAGAGGTCGGGTCAACATATAGGATGCATATTATCACGCTGTCACCTACGGGGGAGGAGCTGTAATAATTTATAAAGTTTAACGCGAGTAAAACCGCGGGGCACAGCTAGTATTAAATAATGATAAGCTGACATATTTTGCTTGGGGAGCTTTTAGTTATGTATAATGCTTTTATTTGTTGATTAGCGTGGGTTATTTACTAAAACAATCTCAACTATTTATACTCAATACATCAAATAAATACTAAATAGTTTCACTTCATTAATTATTCAAGTAACGTTATCACACTAATATTATAAAATCGAAAGTTTGTGAGAGTGTGAGTGTGTATGTTTGTTACTTCTCCAGTTCTAAACAGCTGGAGCGATTTAAATAAAAACTTGGTATGGACGTAGCCCTGGATTAACACATAAGCTAAATTATTTATAAGCTTTAACGCGGGTAAAACCGCGGGGCATAGCTAGTTTGTTCTATTTAGCTTTACTGGAAATATTTACTCAATAATATTATTTATCTCTTTACATACTATACTTTCTTAAAGGCCGGCAACGTACTTGCGGCTCCTTTGGTGTTTCGAGTGTCCATGGGCGGGGGTGATCATTTGCTTGTTTCCCATCCTATCATATAAAAAAAAACTCTTTAGATTACGTTCAATTACCAAAAGATACATAATAATATTAATAGAGTAATTTTTTCACGGGGCAGTTTTTCTTTCCGGATGCTTGTACTATACAGCGAAGCCTGGAGCACCATAAGTTTGATAAATTTCATTGCAAGTGTACACTGTGGGAGCTAAAGTTAAAAACTGATATCATTGATGGAATACGAGGTGCAGAAGTTAACATTAGATACAGTTTTTGAGAAATGACATCTTAAGAGTTTCGTACACAAAGGGTACTAACGGAAATACTAAGCCTCCACTGTTCGCCCGCCTATCCGTCCATCCGTCCGTCAGCATTTATGGCAGCGAGCTTTATCTTATGTACACAGGTAAGTAGGTAGACAGTTGAAATTTTCAGAGAGTATGTGTTTCTATTGCCGATATAACCACAAATAATAACAATAAAATAAAGATAAAGTTAAAAACTATGATAATAATAACTTTCAGAACCTCTAGTGTACGAGTCAGACTCGCTCTTGATCGGTTTTTATATTGTTGCATTATGAACTACTAGCTGTGCCCCGCGGTTTTACCCCCGTTTAACTTTATAAATTATAGCCTATGTGTTAATCCAGGGAGTCAACTAACTCCATACCGAATTTTATTAATATCGCTTTAGCCGTTTAGACGTGAAGAAGTAACAAACATACACACTCACAAACTTTCGCCTTTATAATATTAGTGTAATACGTATGGCTCAGAAAAGTTACGTAAGTAGACGCCTCGCTACCAATGACCTCCTGGTAGAATATCGCCCACGGTGGCCAGTTTCTATAAAGTGCAAGTGTGTGCGCATACACAGAGGCACTTTCTATTTCACCACTCTTAGGATCAACAACAACATAAATAAAATAAAAAAGGTTTTTATTTACGTAGACTTTAAAACAGCGCTTGTTAATAGTCAGAACATGTTTGTAGAAATATATATAAGCATACATTAATATTTCTAGTTACATACAGATTGGACAACTATCGACCGGAAAGAGATTAGGTACAAGATCGGCTTTATTGTTCTCCGAGACGGGTAATAATACCGACAGCTCCCAGATACTTTCTTAACTGATTAATCCCCAAATTAATTTTAGACCTGACCCACGATTTGAACCCAGGACCTCATTATCAGCGGTTCAACGCTGCCGCTAGACCAACGAAAAAGTCCACCTCGCTACTACTGGGCTGGCCTCGTGTTTTAGGTTCTTTCCCTGCAAAGAACCACTTTTTATCTGACCCAAATAGTTGATGATAGTCTGCGTTACAAGGATTAATTTCTCTAATGCGGAAATTGGTTTAAAATAAAACATTTCTTGTTCAATGTAGTTTACAGAATAATGGTGCTTGTAACGTAAATTTATGGTGATTGCCGTGAAGTTATGGTGGAATGCTTTTGCAATTTCACAGCAATCTAAACTATAAACATGGACCAAATTTATATTTATTTGTGCACTCGATATAATTCATGTATCATAATATAATTAACAATAGAACTTCTCCTACATATACTTAATTATTCAATACTAGCTGTGCCCCGCGGTATTACCCGCGTTAAATTTTATAAATTGTCACGGCTCCTCCCCCGTAGGTGATAGCGTGATAATATGTAGCCTATATGTTGACCCGACCTCTTCGTGATATTCATGCAAAATTTAAGTAAATCCATGCGGTACTTTTTGAGTTTAGCCCGGACATACAATGTATGTCCGGGCTAAACTCAAAAATTAATCTATAAGGAAATCGTAGGAAAGTCAAAACTGAACATTGAATATTTTTTTAAAAGGATACTTGGAGCGTGATCTACAATCGATATAGAAGCCAAGAATATAGTTTTTAGAATCGATTGTAGATCACGCTCCAAGTATCCTTTTAAAAAAATATTCAATGTTCAGTTTTGACTTTCCTACGATTTCCTTATAGATTAATTTAACTTCCATACACAATTAAACCTACTCACATATACACACACCACGCTTACATGCATGGACGCGCGCACAAACAAACATATTATGCAGGATGATATTGATTTTGTTATTTTTATTTTATTTTAATTATCATTATATTTTTTCTTGTATTTACTTTAACAACTTATTTGGGAAAATTAGGCCTAGCACCTGTAATACAAGTTATTTAAAATACCTTGGTTAAGTAAGACATTAACAGCGATATTATTTTCGGACCATCATCATCATATCAGTTGAAAGACGCCCACTGCTGGGCAAAGTCATGTAGAGGATCTGCCAACGTGGTCGACACTCCAAAACCTTATTTTCGTACCAGTATGGTTTTGTAAATTATGTTTTATCGCTATGAGTGTAGAAAGGCACAAACTCTGATGTGATTAGATGAAATAAAAAGAAAAATAAAACAAAAAAGTTGTATGCGTATAAACTACAAAGAAGTGTATGAAAACAATATTATTGGCTTGAAATAATAAATGTAGGAATATCTTTTGGACAAAAACTGTAATAATGTACTTTTCAAAACGTGTCTCTAAAGTTTTGAAAGTACATAAATAATGTATTTCTTTGTGTGGATATTAGCAGAGTCCATATAAATGTATAATCAATTCTTGACATGTAACGTATTTTGGTTCGTTCTACCAAACAAATCTACATATTTCTAGAATATATACGTATAGATAGTTAGTATAGAAGTTTCAAGGATCCTCAGGTACACTGAAGCTTTGGAATAAGATTCGTCTTCGCCAAGAATTTCATTATGCTTTTGTACACTTAATCATTTTTATTTTTATTCTTCCTAAAGAGTACTAACACGTACTTTCGGAATCATGATAACATATGATCTAAAGCTTTTTAATGTATTGTAATAGTCTAAATATAAAAAAATAATACAATCACCTTGAATGACCATTTGTCGGCTATATATTCCTTAAAATTCACTCAAGTATATTTTGACAACAAAAAGTACGGCTCTTCAAAAACGGAATGTAGGATTAATTCATTGCCTAAGAATAGTGAAATGATATTTGAACATCTTTAATCACATTTTGTAACTTAAGTAAATTGTAAAAATTTCTCCATTTACTTACCATATTATAATCTCATCTCATCTCTCTGTCGTTTTTTGTTTAGAAATATATCAATAAAAACTATATTATTATGACACAAGTGATTCTGTTTTGCGATATCTGCTTACAGTTCTTGGTTAATTTGCGTTCATGTTCAAATTCAGAATCGTTACTAGAGAACGTTAATAAGAAAAACAAAAAAAAAAACGCAAAATATACGCATATCTAACGCAAAAAAAACTCAAATTATTATCATAAATATTGTTATTTTATTATGGTTTTCGTGCTTTAATGATTAAAGCGTTTTTTGCGTTAGATATGCGTATATTCTGACTCTGAACAAGTAAATCGAATGGTAACTAATAACCAAAGACACTGTATTTACCCTGTCGTTTCCAGTAAGTACCTTTATCTGCAAAGGCACGTATGAGTATGTATGGTGTAATCATGGTTCTATCAAAAGAGCGGCACACACTCGCTCCGCAGCCATCACAGCTCGTCACGGCGCCATTCATTCGACTCCGTTGATGGTGGCCGCAATTATGTCATGCTATGAATGTACACATACTTACACTACTGCATTTTGCTTTTCGCGTTCATAAAAAGCTGGTTTTGTTTCCTAATGATAGCTTTTGTAGTCAAAGTTGAGTATCGCATTTTTCAGCTATTATGTGGTGAAATTATAATTTTAGAAGTTCTTTCTAGCATGTATTGTAAAACTGAAATAAGTATATTGATAAACTGTTGTTTGTTAAATTGCAGATACGTTTTTATTATTGTAACTCGCGGGACCATTTTTTCGTAGATGGAAATAGATTATTCAAAAACGCGTAAATTTGAAATAAATCGTTTGAAGGTTTTCCAGTAAAAAGTAAAATCAAAATTTCTAATGGTGTCAAGTATGAAGACATAACTGACAACATTTCTGAATTTAAAGAGCCCTATTTCAATATATTTCTATCAAAAAAATTTATTGGATATATAGCAAGTAACCTTGTAAGGTATATCTTTTTTTATCAAGACTTAGGGCACGTTAAGCTGTCAGCCCCAGTTGTGGGCTTAAGCCATTGTCGAAGACTACTCTACTGTACTAGGTAGTAAGTATTACTCGCACGAGACAGTAAAAAATTTAGGTTCAAACATATTCCTTTTTATTTTAGCTTTTGCCTATAAATAAATCTTATCATTTTAGCCACATTTTTATTATAAACTGTGAGATATACGAGTCATTTTATTGTAAACATACAAAAATATATGCTCATTTTAAAGTACTACGTACGTTTTTCTTTTTATCTATGTACAATTATTGTCCGGTGAAGAAGTGAAAGCTGCATAGAATCGCAGCTGGATTAATCGTGTTCAAACGCAAATTAATTGCTACTGAGGTCTCGCAATAATTTATGGAAAGGTACTGTTAGTTCTATAATATAAGTCTGTAGTTGCGACGGTTAAATTATATATAGCATAACTGTTTCAAAGTATACGCAGTACTGTAGTTAACAGTTATTGCTAAATAATTAAATTTACACCTGAGCTAACGTTAATTTAATAACAGGTTATTACTTCGCTGAATTGAAGTTGGTTCATTAATTAAAGGTTATGTGCAGTGAATTGAATGCTTTCGAATTCGTTATTTAATTACATTTGCCGTGAAAATGACTTGTTAATTATATTTAAGTTCTGTTTTACACATTATTTAATTAAATCTCTAAAGACAGATAAGAATAAATTAGTAAAATTTTGCAATAATTTTGGAAGGTTTTAGTGATGGCGGACTAAGGTCCTCGGTCTGTTAGACCTAAGAAATACGTTCAATTGTTAAGACAATTCAACGTATTTCTTTACGTAATTCAGAAAAAAGTGTATTAACAGACAGACGACGACGTAGTGATGTTATAAGGATTCCTTTTTCCTTTTAATTACGGAAGCCTTAAATATTATGTATTTTGGCCTAGTTTTTCCATGTTCCAAGAAAGTTCTCTTTTTAAGGTATATATTTTTTCAATGGTACATTTTGTCATTGTAAGTATGTGCTTCTCTGTTTCTTATAAGTTCCTATACAATATTTTCTCATCGCCAATCGTTTAGGCACTATTATCGTAGTATAGAAAATTAGGCGTGATATGACGCATTGCACATATTTATTTATATATTCTTTAAAAACTCCAGTGTTACAGATAATATGAGATTTAGATCTCATTTTACCTATAAAACTGTACAACTTTAAGAATAAAAATCGCATAAACGACTGGTTGCGGTGAAAGATCCCGTCCGATCGCAGCGAACAGGACTCGCTTCGCAGCTTCCCAGGCCGGACACTCTTCAGGTCTAGGTCTACTGCTAACTAATATTATATGGGGTTATGTATCACAATTGTAACAAGGAATGGTAAAATAGGTACTACTCAGGCTGTCTGTTACTAATTCAGATATTGCATAACCGGTCCCATCATATTACTTGTAAAATTAAAAAAATATATCATATGAAATAGCTTTATGTGTTAATTCCAAAATGTTCACTTTATCCCTTTCTTACCCAGTTTAGGATAAACCTTGTATGTATATATGGAATTTAGTATTAACTATTTTTAGCTACCACATACTCTTCAAAGTTAAACTTATTAGGACAAACTGTGACTCTTATATAACTTTATAAACAGCGAGATATCTTTAACTTTAAAAATGGATAAAATTAAAAATCATATAAAATTCCACACAACCCTTTTTTTTTTTAACATGTCTTTTACAGTTGGTCTAGAAGGGTTTTGATATTACAGCGAACAATCTTGCGTATTTGCAGTCGGAGGAAGATTTTAATTAGCTTTGTTGGTAATGGGGCTTCTTATTAGAAAATAATAATAATTAATTATTTAATTTAAAGGTTACAGAGACCAGAGGTTAAGACCCATAACTTATATAATCTTAACTAATTTTACAATAATTATAATTGACTTAACTAATTAAAATAAAATATAATAAAATAAATGAACATAATAAATCTTATAATTTTTTTATTTATGGCGTTGGTATTTTATTATTTATATAAGGACAATCAACCTTATTGGCTATCATATTTGAAAAAGAACCAAGCCAGTTCTTTGGCTTTCTTTTAGATTCATCACTAATTTATAACGATAAATATGACATTTATTTACATGTTAAGCAGTTAAATCTTTTTATTCATCGTCGTCATGTCAGCCGTACCACGTCCACGGCTAGACAAAGGCCTACTCTACACAATGGAGTTGTGTTCATCATATCAAGGGGCATGCCTTAATCGTCAGGTTTGGGAGACGGGTTGGCGATCGCAGTATGATGGTCATAGTACACAGATACGCTGCTGCCCGTTCTCCCTCGGGACGGCTTCTACACCTCCCACGGGATGAGATGGGGTGGCAATATTACATGCCGATAATCTCTATGTTGTAGCTCTAGAAATTGCTAAACAGTTATTTTAATGATGTTCAAAGGGCGGTCTTATGCATTTCCTGCCAGATAACATTGTAATGGACAAACTAGATAGAAGGGAAAATGATACAAATGTGTATAAAATAGATAGTAAAATAATAATAACAAATGTAAGCAATAATAATGTGAAGATGAAAATGAAGAAACACCTACAGTATGAAATTTCAAATACAAATACCTACTTTATATAAAGTTTACAAAATATATAAATTATCATGTACACGTAATAATATGTAATCATTTTATAAATATATATTTACACACACACACATACTAGGCATTACACAAATAGTATAGGATATCAACATAAAAAACCCAATCTGCCAAAATGATCTGAATAACTTACAGAATATTAGATTGAGGTGTACGCAAAAAAGTTATTCATGCAAATTGCGTTTCCTGATTGGCAAGTGTGTATGGAAAATGTAACGAATTTCTTGTATGTCCCGGAAATATATACTTCAAGTTATTCAGTTTTATAGGTAATATGAGATCTAGATCTCAACGATCGCCAATCAGTATCAGCGTATCTGTGTACTGCCTACCTGGCGATTATGGCATATACCTATCCCTTGAAATAATATATATAACTCCATTGTTTATGGGAGGCCGTACGGGCTCCTTTGTCCATGCGGGGACCTCTTTCGGCTGACTTGATGATGATTAACATAAAGATTTAGGTTTAGGTTTAGGTATTTCACGTGATACAAGGTGATATTTATCGTTTTAAATTAGTGTTGAAATTAAAAGAAAGCCAAAGAACTTGCTTGGTGCTTTTGTAATAGGATGCCCTATTGCCAACAAAGCTAATTAAATCCTTCCTCCGACTGCAAATACATACAGACGAAAGATTGTCCACTGAATCATTAAAAGCCTTCTAGGCAGACGAAAGATTGTCCACTGAATCATTAAAAGCCTTCTAGGCCACTGTAAAAGATACGTTAAAATAAACGTTGTGTGGATTTTAGTATGATACCCGTTTTTTTTATTTGATCTAGTTTTCAAGTGAAAGTTATCTCACTGCTTATAAAGTTATAGAAGAGTTTCAGTTTGCTAGTTTATATCCATCTTAATAAGTTTAACTTTGTAGAATATGTGTTAGCTACATAAAGTTGATATTAACTTTTATATATAAATATTAGTTTTATAGTAAGCTGGGTGTGGAAGTGACGAAGTGAACATTTTACAGGTAACACAAAAGTCATTTTATATGATACATTTTTTTTATTTTCCAAGTAATATGACGGGACCGGTTATGCAATATCTGAAATCACTAGAATTAGTGACAGACAGCCTGAGTAACACCTATTTTGCCATGTCTTTTTACAATTTTGATACAGACCCCACCTATAGTGTTAGTTAGCAGTAGACCTGAACTCTGCCCAACCCAGAAGGCTGAGAGGCGAGTCCTGGTCGCTGCGATCGGACGGAATCTTTCACCGCCAGCAGTCGTTTATGCAATTTATATTCTTCAAGTTGCACAGTTTTATAGGTAATATGACATCTAAATCTCATATTATCTATAACACTGGAAATTTTTAAAGAATATAAATGATTGGTTAGCAGAAGACCTGAACGGTCTACTGCTAACTAACCTGCCTGCCCAGCAGACGCTAGAGAGTGCCCAGTCTGGGAAGCTGAGCGGCGAGTCCTGGTCACTGCGATTGAACGGGATCTTTCGCCGCCAGTAGACGTTTATTCGATGCTGGCAGGCGACTCCACAAAATGGGACGCCGTGATCTCCTTCTGTGAGGCAGTCATGCTTCAGAAGGAAGCCGCTAGGCAGATTCGGGAACGACCAATCCCGCTCGCTGACGGAGGAGATTTCGGCAGTAAGTGCAGTGTCCTCCACTGTTGCCAAGTGCAAGCAAACCGAGAAGACAGTGATCTGTTTGTAGCGCAATCTCAGTGCCGGACTGGCATTTCCCATGCCATAAAAAAGAAACAATTGACTTGGCTATCTAGAGAATTTTGTCTACATTAATTCTACAGTGCTTAGCTTAATTCACTCTGTGTATTATGTGGTACCTAAACATATTTGATATTGTAGCATAAATACATACAAGCTCCATTGTAAGCCGGGTGAGGAAGTAGTTTATTACCGCGATTTTGGCGGCGCTAACAGCCTGCAGTTACGTATGCTTTATAGTGGCTACACGATGTATCAGTAAAATATGTGACGCTGTACCATGCTTAATATATACATATGATAATAATGTTTTCCAGGCCGAATTTCGACCACGTCGGCCACTCTCAATGGAGACTAGCAACTGCGCTGGACATTATTATAGTGCACAAGTGTGTGCACACACAGGGGCACTTCTATTCCATCACTCACATGATTCGATGGGACGACTAGCGACACGACCGGAAAGTGATCAGGTAAAGGACCGGCGGCTTTACGTTCTCTTCGTGGTACGGGGGTATAAAACCGCCAACACTGAGACTTCGGGCTAATACTAAGTAACTTTGCTTTTTACAGAAAAATCCCAAAATCACTTTTAGCCCGACATGGGATTTGAACCCAAGACCTCGTTATCTGAGGTTGAACACGCTACGGATGTTACAATGATTTAAGCTGCATCTGGTTATGTAGCTGTAGCACGTAGTAAACTCAATATCTCTTTTTCATCAACCAACTAAAGAATCAACTAAGTAAATTGGGAAGTACAAATTTTATTATACTGCAAAGCTTTTTTTGCACGGTCGAAAATTCTCTTGGATCTTCGCGTCCTGAATTTAGAATAGCTTTTTCACGCGTTAAAACTGCAACGATTTATTATTTTGCTTTTTAAAATGTCTACTGAGTTCAACTTCCATTCTAATCTGTTGCAGTTAACAGTCAGTCAAAATTAAACAAAAGACTGACTGAATGACTTGGTATCTCGTACGAAACCCTGACCAGTACCTCTACCACGACTCCACATAGTTTACTTACTCAATGAAACTTATGGTTTTTTAGTATAGACATTTTAAGTTCATTTAAGTTTTGACTAGGGGCGGTGCTGGTACTAGTGTAATGTACTAGAATAAACTGCAAGTATCATCGAGGACGTAATATATTAACTCGAGGTAGCCAAGCAGTAACCTGGATGGTAAGACAAGGCACGAAAATAGCCCCTAAACCACCCAATTTTTTATTTTATCAGACCACATAATGTACGTGTGTCTTACACGTTCCATATTACATACATACATCCATAGACTCACGCCTGTTTCCCAGAGGGGTAGACAACGGATTTGTCATGATCATTACACACCTCTTTTGCCTCCATATGTGGTCTGTTGATATTGTAAAAATTGGTGTTAGTTTTTCGTAATAATAATGTTGTAGTAATATTTTGCTAGTAATTTTGTAATAGTTATTTCGTTCTTAGCGAATTAGTGGCTCGTAGTACCTACTAAATAAAAAGTTTAACGTAAGTTCGTTGAAAATAGTAACTCGTATTCATAACATGTTTAAAGTTACAAAACTCCACTCCACATAAAGAGTCTTGACTACAAGGCAGCTATTCCCTGAAGTTTCCAAAAATATTTTATTAACATATATAGTTAAGGCAACGGTGAAAGTTTTTCGATAAGTCCGCCCGCTAACAGCTAAACTCCTTGCTGGTCGTTTATAGCTCGAATCGTTTCGATGGATTTTGTTTAGACATTATGAGAATGTACGAATTGTCTTGAACATGGTTTTACCGCTTAATATCTTGTGGATATTTTCTTCGCTATCGGAAAACACTTTTGTCGCTCAATTTCATTCCTTATTCGGCCGTTCTTTTATTTCATTACGAACCGATTGTTCCATTCTTATATAAAATATTAGATAAACAAAATATGTTACCATTATTTTTTATAGTACAGTTTCGATAATCGATAAGTAGTTTTATAGTAGGGCCAATTTAATAGATCACATTTGACATCTGTCATTTACTAGTAAAGTGAATTGTAAAATTATCTTATTTAGTCATTATAACAATAAAGATAAATCGTAATTGAAGAAAATTAAGCAAATAATAATATGCAGTTTTAACTACGAAACTATAAATTAATAGCTGTGCCCCGCGGTTTTACCCGCGTTAAATTTTGTAAATTATCACAGCTCCTCCCCCGTAGGTGATAGCGAGATAATATGTAGCCTATATGTTGACTCGACCTCTTATAATATTAATGCAAAATTTGAAGTAAATCCATGCAGTACTTTTGAGATTAGCCCGGACATACATACACACAAACAGACAAAAATTCTAAAAACTATATTTTTGACTTTCGAGATCGATAGTAGATCACGCCTAAGGTATCCTTTTTTAAAAAATATTCAATGTACAGTTTTGACTATCCTAGGATTTTATTATATGTATAGATATTCTATGCCCGCCAGTGAACTTTGATGAAGTGCCAATTGTGATCTATTAAAATGGCCAATCATTTCGGGGGAATATCTCCCAGAGAACGGGCAGGAGTATTATGACCATCACAATGCGACAGCCAAACCGTTTGCTAAGCGTGGCGATTATGACATGTCCATCCAACTGATGGCCACAACTCAATAGTGAAAATCTTTTGGGGAGGCTTTTGTGCAGCAATGGACGTCATTGGGCTAACATTTGTTATGTTAACAATGACTGAACGTGTGGCGCAGCGGCTAAGACAGTCGCCTCGCCGCTTCGTGTCCCGGGTGCGTATCCCGCGCAGGACAATTATTTGTGTGCCCCGTGTATAGTTGTTCTGAGTCTGGATGTACTTTGTATTTGTCAATTATGTGTTGCTAAAGTATCCCGCTACACAGGCATTAAATTCCCTAGGTGCGGGCATTGTCTATTTTTTAATAAAAATAAATAAACATGATGATGATGATGAAGTAAGCGTCCATTAATTACAAAATGAATGGAATTTTTTTTCTTACTCCACTGAAAACCTATGCCTTCAATATATAAAATTCAAAACCCTGTGAGGCTCGTCGAAATTGACTATAGGTATTCACATTTAAGAACAACGTGGCTTAGTTACTTAATGACTTACCAAAAAATTCCAGTTCAGTAAAAAAGATTTATATTAACTAGTCAATAGGATTGAATTTACAACTGAAATTAAGTTGTCTCTTCGCCATTCAAGAATATGACGACGACTGTCGAGGCTCATTTGAATGCATCTCGCTTGTATTGCGAAGCATCAGACAGAGTCTAATATAGCGATATCATCTTCACTGTCACGTCGAAAGGAACGATGAGATTTACACGCGAGAACTTGTTGTGTTGGAAAGATACATGGAATTATGTATGTTCAATAACACTACGACAGATTAAATATACATAGATATTAATTTCAGCCATTTTTAACCCATTAGAAGTCACCGTACTCATTTGAGTACAGCTATATTTCTTCGCATACATACCAGAATTCGTTAAATGTGCGTGGGGTACTTTATTATTTTACTTCATTGCCCACCCTTTATGTGTATTCATAAATAATAAGTGGGTAGTGCGACACTTTTTATTAAAAAATGCCAGTTGAAGTTGTGTTACGGAAACGTCATCGAGGTAAGTAAATGATTTTAGATTTTTTCAAGTAATTAGTGCGTCTAAGTGTTTTCTTTCGATTAAATTCGATGCATTAGATGTAAAAGAAAGATAATAAATACTGTTAAATAAATTACATATTACTAAAATAAAACTGGAATCTTGTAAATGTGTGTACTCAACTGAGTACAGTATCAGTTAAGTACACTTACAACATACGTAACTAAAAAAAACTAAAAAAAACTGTTTTTTTTTTCAGATACTCTGCAATGAAGAAACAGCGATTTACAGCTCAAACTAGTTACCGTGGGCTTCAGGAAGCTATCGAAGCTGTGTTACAGGGTGGCGGAGATGACGAATGTGACTTGGCTATCATACCACCTGATCCAAGTGCATTGACTGATGAAGAGGAGGGTGCAGACGAGGATATGGCGGCGTGTGCCATGCCGCAGGACGTACCTGGTACTATAGAGGTATTTAGGAATCGAGAGGATAATGGTAGCAAGGATTCTACGAACAGTGACAGTGATAATGAACCACTTGCGTCAAACAAAAAACGGGTTGATGCTACCCGCCAATCTTCTTCGAATCCAAATCCAATCTGGCGCAAACGTACCCCTTCATATTCTTTGACTTTTCAGAGTTCAACAGAAGTCTCTGATAAGAAAAGTTTTATATGTGAAGAACTAAAGGGCCTCAACCCTGTACAAATATTTGAAAATATTATGGATAATAATATTATAGATATGATCATATCCAATAGTAAACTATACGCTAACCAAAACAATAGACACGAGTTCCAACTAGATTCCACTGATTTGAAAAAGATTTTTGGGATTTTGTATGGTATGGCTACATACCACATTTGTTCCAAACTTATAATAAAAATATGGTAGGTGTTGATGAACTTGACCAGTCTGTCTCATTATATAGAATTGCTGTTCACGGAAAAAAGTGGTGGTGGATATTATTTACATATATGATAGATATGGCTGTTTCTAATCCCTGGCGTTTACATGTGATGTGTAATGATAATCCTATGGATCAGCTCATGTTCCGACGTCACATTGCACGATTTTATTTACGCCAGGGTGAACAAAGAAAATCACGGCAAGCAGCATCAGTTGTCGAAAGGATGGAGTTGGACATTATCCCCGTAAAATTGATATACAGCTGCGGTGTGTAGTTCACAGTTCAAGAGTTCGTTGGCAATGTAAGAAGTGCCTGAAAACACTTTGTGTTGAAAAAACGTGTTTAGAAATTTTTCATACATAGGCGGTCAGTGTACTCAACTGAGTACACCCCTATATTTTCGTGAAAAACAAAATTTTCCATATTTTTTTTATTTATGTTTTCCTTTGTACTTACTTTAATATGAATATTAAAAAAAGAATTAAAAAATATTTGTAGTTTTCTTTTGACCTTTAATGGGTAGCATGCCAGATAGATTAATAGAGGTGCCTTCTAAGGTATTTTTATTGTTGTGTATTAAGTATAATAACTAATAGATGATGATACATCTACACATTTGTCATTATACTTAATACACAACAAAAATCTTTTTTGTATATACATAAGTCTATCATCATAATAATAAATAAAAATAAATAAAATAAAAAAGGTTTTTACTCACGTAGACTTTAAAAAAGCGCTTGTAAATAGTCAGAACATGTTCATAGTAATATATAATTAATGTATAATACTAATTGATCATTCCAATAAAAACTATTCTAGTAATTAAAATAATTAACGCTAAATTAAAAACTAAACTCTAAAAATATCAAAATCGAAATTCGTGCCAGTGGGTAACGTTCCTAGAATGCTGGCAGCATTGCCACGTTGTATAGCAATGCTCAGTTGTTGAGCTAAATATAGGCCAGCATTTCGGGAACGTGTCGTTTCTCCTAGTCGAGCTGCCGTTTCTCTATAGATTTCTTTGGCCCCCGGTCCCCACGGCCCCAAAGTTTCAACCCCAAAAGGCGTAAATATATAACTGCTATTAAGCGTGCTATATTTGCGCCTCTTAAGGCTCTCAGCTGATTCAGCCGCCGCACCAGCCCTTATTTGAGTCCCGGCAAGATGAGAAGGCGCAAGGGTGTCCACGCAGGTAGCATCCCACACCAGAGGCCGGCCCATCTTCCATGGGATGAGAGTCATCCCATCGGGTCTTTTCCCATCGTCGCGCAATAAATCTGACGGCTCTAAAATAGCGGCGTAGTTTGCGGTGGTAAAAGCCCGGCGGATGATGTCATTTAGACTGGCGTGGCGGGAAATCCGCCCAGCACTTTTGCTGCATGATAACCCGTGGTGACCGAGCTGCCCGACGACAACTCCACACTGGCAAAGATCCGGTGCACAGCACGATGCGCCCAGACGTAGGGAAACTGCGATTCGGAAAGAGGTGCCGTCCAATAAATTGCCTGTGTTAGGCGATGGAAGGGCCTGAAGCCACAAACCCGACTCCCATTCTGCAACGGCTAAAAGACGGGCACGATCTGCGGGGCTAGAATGCGTTTGTATGAGTTGCTTCTGTACTAGCTCGCAGAGCAGCCTGTCCCATTGTCGCTGGGATGAAGTGTTGGTTGGGAAATCGGTGTTTGGGCAAGCTAAACACCATTCACTCCTGGCCTGCGCCATGTTACTTACGTTTAAATTACTTAAAGACGTCGCAAGAATATTTTCGGTTAAAATTTGTGTTCCATGAACGGAGGAGAGGAATGCAGGAAGAGCTACATCGGAAATAGCCCTGACGCCAAGACCCCCCAATCGCACTGGGAGTGAAGCCTGCAACCATGCTCGCTCTTCAAAATTTATGTTCAAAACGGTTGCCAAAGTCTTTTTCACGATATTGTCTAAGTTTTGTAGTAAGTCAGTGTGCTTCCAAAGTTGACAACATCGCAAAATATATGTAATTAGGCACGAAAAGACAGAATTTTAAAATAGTAAAGGCCATGTGCATATAAATTTTTGATGAACGGTCCGAGCACTCTACAAAATTTTGAATTTTGGTATCGATAAAAGAAGGAATGAATTCGTCAAAGATAGGAGAGCCCAAAAGACACAACAAAAATTTGTCAACAATTTTTATATTCGGTGCCAAAATGTTAAATTTATTGATTACCAAATCTTTGGAAGGGCAGTCGTCTGCAACAAAAAGCTCACATTTGGAAAAATTTAGTTCCAGACCTATGTGGCGAAACTCTTCTATTAGAAAACATAGGTCATTATAAACGGTCTCAACTTTACCGGACATCGTCCCATCATCTAAATACCAAACATTAAGCTTAGATTGAAGACGTTGAATGATGGGATGAATGGCAAGGCTAAATAATGCTGGACCAAGAGGATCACCTTGCTGGCATCCAACAGCAGAAGAAATTTCGTTGCCGAGATACGTCAATTTAGAAGGTGAGCTATAACATTGCCAGATAAAATTATATAAATTTGGGATTTTGTCCTTTACTTGTGTCAGTAGAGCTCCCCTATCTACCGAGTTGAAGGCATTCTTCACATCCACCTTAAGCAGCACCTCTCCGCGATTTTGTTCTAAAAACGTCCGCACGGAATGAACAGCGGCTTCACAACCACCTCGCGAACCAAAACCAAGCTGCACGGGCTGAAACAGATCCGATAAATGAGAAGATGTTTTTTTGCAGCAAATTTTGGCTGCGAGGCGTCGATAAGTCATTCCGACGGCGATAGGTCGTATTCCACCATCTTTCTTTTTAAGGGCACAAAGATTGGCACCATATAGTACTTCGGTGACACTCTATTGACCCGACCCGACAACATGAGGGTGACCAGAGCCGTCAAATCCTTCAAAAGCGTATCTCCAGTATCACCACTCACTCCGCACAGTAAATCTTTTAGATGTTGTGGTCTGAGGCCATCTAAACCACCTGCGGAGCAGCTCTGGAAGGACTCAACGGCAGCAGCCACTTCCTGGGTGGTCACTTCAACGTCCCCAGAGTCTTCCGGTACCTCGGGAAGTTGGTGACCAGCAACGAAAGGCGGATGTTTTCCATTTAAAATCAAAAAAGTTTCTTCGTTAGAGGGCGCCATTGTATCGCTGGAGAACAAAATTCGGGCAGCACCTTTTATATCTCCATCACCAACTCTGCTCTCTACAGCTCTATAGGTAGCAGAGTCGGTAACAGGCCTAGAAGTAAAATTAAAATTTTGATTGGGGTGCAAACTTATAGCCGAACGTAAATTTTGTTCATCCGTTACGCAGTTTTCTTTTACTCTCGTAGTCAACGATTTTAATAAATTAATAATTATTTCTAGGTAAATATAGATATTTAGGTACACGGATTGTAGGAAATAATTTACAATAAGATTTATTTTATAACAGTAACGATATTTAACTAACTTAAATTACGTTATTGTCAAGGATCATGTGTAAGTTTAATTATCAAAATATTAAATTTGATAGATTTATATACAAAAAAAGATTAAAAGTTTTAAATGTAATCTTACTTTATAAATATCATCATAGACATGGAACTCTTAATTTTTCTATACGCATCTATTTCTCATTAGGTGTATAATATGCAGTGGCATACATGCTTCATGCAGAGGTTCGGATTGATTGCATTATGCACGTGCACAATGCAATCAATAAAAATAAATCTCTGGGTACGCACCCAGAGATTTATTTTTGCTCATGCTACTTGACCTTAATTTTCTTGTCTTATTATGTTGAAATGCTGTTATACCATACGAGGGTTGGATCCACGCTTAGTTCGAAGATATACTTCTGTAAATATTTATACTATGGTACTACGATCTGGGTTTATACATTTCATGCATACCTATCTGCCTAGTAGACATTGCATGAAAATTGGTTTATGAAGTTTATAATGAATTGGAGTTTAGAACTGAGATTACCTAAGGGAATTTATGCATCAGTACATAAGTCAAAATAGAAATACATTTTTTTCAAGGAATAATTTGGATGTTAAAGTTGTATTTTTTGTGGACATGAACACTGTGATTGAAGTAGCTAAACTTTATTCCGAAAAATACACAGATCGCATGATGAATCATCCTAATCGTCGGGTAAATATGCTTCTGCAAAGAAATCGTATAAACCGATTGAAAAGAGCCAATTTGCTTGATGACTGAAGAGAGTTGGGGCAGTGGTTCCAATCCTCTAAAACCTATTTCACTTCCACCAACGTGATTATAGCCACAAGAGACTGATTATAGATTAAACAAAAAAAATGTTGTTCGGAAATACTACATATACGAGACAACAATAAGCATTTCGATTATTTGGATAAACAGGCATTCAATTTATTTGAAAGGATAAACGACCTAGAAAGTAAAAATAAGTACTTAGTTTCTTAAAAAAAAAAAAATCTTGAGACAACTAATACACTACACTACATCCGTTCCCAAATGAGACAGAGTCTGTACTATTGATTGCGACCAGACGACTGATAAACATTCTAATCTATACATATTATAAAATCGTTGGAAAGTCAAAACTGTAAATAATTATTTTTTGAAAAGGATACTTGGGGCGTGATCTACAATCGATATTAAAGCCAAAAATATAGTTTTTAGAATTTTTGTCTGTTTATCTGTTTGTCTGTATATATGTCCGGGCTAAACTCAAAAAGTACTGCATGGGTTTATTTCAAATTTTGCATGAATATTATTAAGAGGTCGGGTTAACATATAGGTTACATATTATCACACTATAACCTGCGGGGGAGGAGCTGTGATCATTTATAAAATTTTACGCGGTTAAAACTGTGGGGCACATCTAGTATATAATAAATACATACATATTGTAGATAAATTAGATACAACAAAAAATCGTGCTCACTACACAAAGATTAATACTAGGTGGGGATCGAACTTCCGACTTTTTTGTTTCAGGAAGTGGCTTTAAATCCGCTTGACTAGTTGTCAGTTGAGTATATGAGTATATTTTTAGTACTTGAGTATATTTTTTTGTGATTTTTCATATCTCTTTTTTGATTAACTCATATCTCCACCTCTTATTTTTTTTCTTTATTTTCACCTTGTTATATTAATTGTAGTATTATTTTTCAATTCTCTTTTAATGTCACGTCGTAACATTCTTTAAATTCGAATAACGTGTCTAATTACCACACATATACATATTTTCGCCTATGTTGAAGCACTCTGCGTTCCAACATAACTCTTTTTGCTCGTTCTTACCAATTGATTAATATAACCAACCAATTTACATTAAAAACTTAGCTAGAATATTATATTATTGAACTTTATATTTCATTTGTTTACTTTTGTACAAACGCCAGCACATCAAGCTACCCCCCAATCTGTTAATTTCCCCCCCTTTAAAGTGAACCTTATGTTTATGTGATAATGTTGAATATCTATAAAAAAATTACTGTGATTTGGGTAGCTGGATGTGCTGGTGTCTGTACATCATAGTACTTTTAGTAAATTCAATATGAGAACTTTTACGAATATGCCAACTTGAGTTACCAGGGACAAAATGAGAAGATTTTATATTAATTCAAGACAATACGTTCAAAACTAAATTATAACTAAGTACCGAATTTTGTCCGATTTTAAATATTTGACTAAAGATTTACATGTACTTTTCGCTGTGACATTTTTTACTCTGTTTCTTAATTAATTATTTGTTTAGTCAGAGAACACTTAAAAATCAATACATTTTTTCATGAAACAACAAATTGCATCTTATTTCAAAAATATAATTGGACAATAAACGAGATACGTATTATCTAAAATCACCGTCGAAATCATTTGCTTCAAATTAAAATTAATTTTGATAGTACAATATTACTTGTAATATAACCTTGAGAAATTGACCCTTACATTGCTACAATTACAGAATATTAAATTAAACAGCAAATATACCCTCGCATCCTTTCCCTCGGCCATAAGGCATTCATTCCGCACCGCAAATATTCTATATAGGAGCGGCGGAAAATATACATTGTATCCATTAGTGAGACAATTCGCTCACAAATAGGGAGGCACCACCAACTCTCGAGACTGAGTGGGACTTACATAACAAACATTCCCAGTACTGACGCTACATCAGAACATTTATGACAAATTCTGTAAAAAGTCTAAATTGACCTAAAACATAATCATGTATACGTTTTTTGACAGTTTGTTTTTTTAACGTGACGTTTACAGTTATAGTTTAAATTTACTAGAGGCCAGGCTACCGTGGTGGTTTTAGTGGGTAACCCTTGGGATTCCCATATACGCCGTCGTCTCTCCAAACATTGGATACCTATAAAAGGTACCCACTACGAAAAAAGGGGCCTAAGCCACCTAACAAAATAATAATAGAAACTTATTAACCCACGCTAGAGGGCACTTAGTCTTCATGTACTGTTTGAACCACAACTTAGGTTGTTTGCATATCTATGTATGTACATTGTGTGGCTGCGTTACCTCGTAGATATATAATATAGTAAGAAATGAGATCTAATTTGATACGCAGTATTGCAATTTGGTAGATACTTGCTTTTAATCGTGGGTTCGATGCCCACTCCGGACTGATATTTCTGTGCATGAACATGTAGAAATATTTATAAATAAGGCTTATTACACAATAAATGAATACTTAAATGATAAACAAATAACCAAAATTACTATAAACACACATACATTCAAATTTAAACATGAATATATTTTTATTTATATAACCTATTCAATTGTTAGATCCAAATGTATTACACAAATATAAATTATTACTGTTAATAAATAGAATTTCTTTCCTTATTGATTGATATGATAGTGAAATAATAATATGCTACTATAATTTATAAATGTAAAGTAGTCATATGGAATAGAAAACTCAATTAGTTCCTTAACAATTTACGAACATAAATAATTTACCGATATGTATAATTATAAATTTGCTGTACCCGACATGGTCCATAATGCTCCTAGCTATAAGCCTAATATTTACCACCTAAGTTCACATGGAATTACTACCATATCCGATATGAATATAATCAGTTTCGATTAATAACTGAACAAACATAAGGAAAATAGTATACATTATGTTTATTTCGCTCACAAAGATAACTAATCTTTGTAAGAGTTTGTGCCTATTGTAGGTTTATAAGAAAACCTACAATAGGCACCAGTGCCCACAACCTCTTTTATACATTTTATTTACTTAGTAATTGTCATATATTTTGTGCATAATGGAATATATCATGAGACGGTATTTGAATAAAATAGTACAAAAGCTTAAAACTATTGGAAAAGAAAAAGAAACAAAACCCTACAAAAAATTTAAACATAACAAAAATCACACAGAGAGAGAGAGAGAGATAGAGAGAGTTTGTGGGTTTGTAATAACACACCCACAAACTCTCTCTTAATAAGGTGTGGCTGTTAGCATGGTAAGATCTAAATAGTGTAGGTAAGAAGTGTATTTAGTTAGAAGTGTATGAAGTATATTATAAAGCTGGTTTAACGTGTTACTTTTTTATTAGAACGAAGGCGGTAGGAGATAATCAAAATCGCAAGTAATTTACACGGGTGATGGCTAGGTGTCTATTATAATTCATCCAAACCATTGTCCATCTCAAAAGATACATAAGCAGTAGTAGTATGTATTTAGTTACGTAAGACTTATAAAAAATACCAAATTTACGAAATAATATAGGACTGAGCTCAGTTGTATTCCAGGACTTACAATTTGGGAACTCTTACTAATAACACACGCCCTTGAGAACACTTGCTTTAATTATTTATACACAGATGAGTGCGTACCTGTGTTTAGCCGTCAACTGAATGACACGCTTCATCCAAAATTATCGTCCCTCTCAAATGTGTATAATATTCCTTTCCCTAATTTGGGTTCGTATTATACGTCGTCTTGACAATTAGTAAATGTTTCAAATTTAGAATATCATTTTACCTGTCGTGTTAAGGAATGTTTAGTGCTCATTAATCTTTCTGACGGTTCTTCAAAGAACGTTATACCTACGTATAATTTTCTCAAATATTGTATTTGTGAAGTATAGTTTTAATGATAAACCAAAATTTTACTAACGAAACATAATTATAGTAGTTCACTAATTTAATTGCTCCAAAAACTTATTAAATAGTCACATATAACGTAAGCTATACTCAAATATAATTTAAGAATATAGTCTAAAAGACTCTAGGAAACTATTAAAGATTATATAAAACCAATTAAATGTGCGCAAATTATTATTCAAAACATATAATGACCAATAACAATTATTTTAGACAAGTGAGTATTTTTCTGCATTATTAATTTAAGTTTTCTCCGGAAAAATCCCCGAGGACCCGAGATTTAATCAGCATTTTTAAATGCCTCCAACCAATGAAAATAATAGGGGTTTTCCCTAAACATATCTAGTACCGAACGGATATAATGCTATCATAGATGCTATACTGTTTTTTGGACTAAGGACTGAGGGAGCCCCGGACCACGTGGTTTTATTCTCTATTATTAATCAAATCCAATCAAGGGTATAGCAGGAGTTTGCTCTTAACATATTGAGTGTATAGATTTAATGCCATCATCTATATACATATAATAAAATTGTAGGAAAGTCAAAACTGTACATTGAATATTTTTTTAAAAGGACACCTGGGGCGTGATCTACAATCGACATGGAAGCTAAAAATATAGTTTTTAGAATTTTGTCTGTTTGTCTGTATGGGGCTAAACTCATGACTCATGAATATTACTACGAGGTCGGGTCAACATATAGGCTACATATTATCACGCTATCACCTACGGAGGAGGTGCTGTGATCATTTATAAAGTTTAACGTGGGAAAAACTGCGGGGCACAGCTAGTATGTTCTACATTTAAGGATGATACTCACTACCAGAATAACTCCATAGCAGTTGATGTGGCTAAATACTGGTAAAAAACAATATTATTTTAAAATTGAAAATCTGATTTGAAAGGTAAAGAATCTCCAATCTGCTCACTAATTACCAAAATCTCTTTATATTTTGGCACGATTACTATATATAATTTGTGAAATGATAATAATTACTGATACAAATATCTTAAGAGATGATATAGCTAAAAGATAGGCAGAATACACTTTACTTGGGCCTGTCCCGAATGGCGCTTTGAATGTTACGCATTTGCGTTTAATGCGTAGACCTTCCACTCAAGTGCACTTGGAGTGTGCTGGAACATAAATATCTACTCTATAGGAATATAATTTGACATAGTCTGGCTAGGAGAATTTTACTGACATTGATTGTATTCTTTCCCCGTCAGCTTTGTAGGAAAATAAAAACTATGAAGCAAATTTTACTTTCCCTCTACGGGCTACATAACACATAGACGACCCAAGTTCAATTAGCCTATTTGCTTAGCTAAAAGGAAATGTTACTTATTTAAGTAACTACAAAATCCAATAATCCAATAATTCGTATATACGACGTGTAAAGTCAAAAGTAAAAATAAACCTTAAAATAATATCATATTTATTTTAAGGTTAATGATCTATATAACTACTTGGCGATAGATTTTGCGTAATTGGTAAAATACAGACTAACTCTGAATATCTTTAAACATAAAGTTATTGAGACACATTGATTTTGCGTAATTGGTAAAATACGGACGAACTCTGAATATCTTTAAACTTAAAGTTATTGAGATACATTTCGTTTATCTTCTATTATTTTTCTGATTACTGAATAAATATACTTTCAGCGTTACTGCGGAAAATGTTACAGGTTAAATAAGTTTACCAATGTCTTAGAAAAACACAGTAGTAGTTCATAAAAAAACAAGTTCGTTGACAAAAGCTTTTACCAGAGTAACTATAAGAAACAATTACGTAGGTATATAAATTAACTTTATCCGATTTTCAGGCATCCATAAAATGAATTGTATAAATTTAAGTGCGAGTGGGAATCGAACCCACGACACACGGGGTGTCCGGCCCCATCAACCAACCAAGTACGTCAACCGCTTCGCCACCGCACCGTGGTTCTCAGACTCGAAATTATACAATCCTTTCGATATTTTGAATAATAAAACCTATTATTAACATCGGAAAGCCTTGTATATAACTTTAAAATATTAACCATAAGAATCCCACTTTACCTGACATTCACAATCGGACCTCAAGCTCTAAAGTATCCGGTATGAACATTCTCAAAGAAACAAAACGGCTCCAAACCCGGATGTGCCATGATAAGGAAACCGGATGCCGATCCCTGTCTAACGAACAACTAGCAACGCCAACCAAACACAATTGGCCCATACACATACTCTCAATTGACTTATTTAGTAAGGGTTGCAGAAGACTAGGGGTGTCTTCTTATAATGGTCTCTTCAATCTACATGCTAATATATTGTACTCTTGCGAAGTGACGTAAAAGCAAACTTCCTTTGATATTTTACTCCTTAAGAGCACTTCTCTTTATAATGTAAAAGTTATTTGAATTAGAATATTTTATGCTAAGTAATGTTACATGAGGTGACAGCGGCAAATCCTCACGTGGATTATTCATGAGTAGAGTAAAAAGCTTACTTAATCACTTTGTATAACTTTGTTTTATTGGTTTTTATACACCATATACTAATAAAGTAGTGATAAAAAAATAACTACTTATCAGTTTAATACTAGTAATATAAAAGAAAATAAATAAAAATGACCGAACACTGTCTCTTAAGACACAGACTTGCCTAGTTTAAGAGGCAGGGTTATTATATTTTGTACAGATAATGTAATCATATAAGTATGTATAACCATAAAATACGCAATGTTTGACCGAAATTTATAATGATTATGTAACCACTGTTTAACTTAAGCATCTGTCTGCAACTTTCAGAAAAAAATATTATTATTATTATAACTAAAATCCTCTTGTCTACAAAATTGAAGTGAATTCATGATTTTATAATGGAAGGTAGATAAACTTTTTACTGTCCACCTAAAAAACAATACAAGGCGATAAAAAAATTCAAATAATATTAGTTAAATAATAATTGGCGCCCTTAACACATGGTGTGATCATTTCCAGGCAACCTATGTAGTGATTGTGCCTTTTGCCTTTTAGTATGACTAATTTGTCATACTAAAAGGCACTATTGTACCATACCTATAACTTCTTAATAATCATATGTCTGTTCATGATAATAAACGTATAATTTTGAGGACCTGAACATGTACTGATCCTTAACAAGTGTTGGGAATGTACAGACGCCAGCACATCCAGCTAACCCAATCTGTCAAATTTATTTTATAGATTTTCAACTTTATCACAAAAGCATAAGGTTCACTTTCAATTGGGGAAGTTTGACAGATTGGGGTAGCTTGATGTGCTGGCGTCTGTACTTAGTGTTTATGGGCGCCTAGTAGACACCAGCAATGCATTCCACAAACGAGCATCTTACACAACAAATTATCAAGAAAATTTATGGAGTGGGTTAGTATTTTAGTCGATCAAGGCTTTCAATGTCGAGGTAGGTTGCATAGGATATACGCATCGGACAAAATCATTGAATCAGTAAGTTATTATTTAAGTAACTCGGTTACTTCATCAGAACCAAAACACCTTCCTTAATTTTTATCGGATATTTTACTTTTAGATATCACAATGTGATTCGAGATGAAAACAACAGCTGTGAGTCCTATCAGGGAGCATATTGTATGAATTTCTTAATAAATAACTCGAACATAATCTTTCTAATCCTGAAAAGTTACGGTCAAACATCAGCAATAACGAAAAAAGACATATTTTAATTTACTAAAGACTTATTATTTACAGGAGAGGCCTAGCCTCCTTAGAATATATAGACTTCGTCTAGCGCGGGTTTCAATATTGTTTGTTTCTTTAAGTTCCACATATTGGGCATATAGATCACTGTGGGAACAGGGAATTTTATAATATTAGCAAAATAAGATTCGAAGAGTAACCACTACTCTTCGAATCTTATTTTGCTAATATTATATAATTCCCTGTTCCCACAGTGATCTATATGCCCAATTTGAAAATGAATTTATTATTTTTATTATTTATTAAATTAAAGGCCAACAAGGACCAATTTATAAAAATACACTAATACAATACAATACTTAAGATAACATACAGAACAATTACATTACAATACAATACAACAAAACAATCAAAACAATATTTCGACATCATCCCGTACATGTACCATGTCACAGTGATACATGTATTGGCAGTCGAATCGCTGGGCGAAGGCGCTCAGGATACTGTTCCGGCTGACCCGCACCCTGCGCACCAGGGATGTGCACCGCTTGCGCATTGTTGTATAAAAACAATCCACGCGCGCTTCGGCGAACATCCCTGAAGCGCTACAGAAGCGAGGCAGCCCCAACAACACCCTGAATGCATTATTATATTGGACGCGTGGAGCGCCGTACTGCTTTTGCGTATAATTCACCCACAGACCGCTAGCGTAGAAGGACGTGCAAAATGCCCTGAACAGGGCATTTTGCACGTCCAGGTCCAGGTCCGTAGCAGGGAATTAGTAGGTAGTTCTTATTCCAGAATAATTTCTAACTTTTATAAGACCTTTGTTATCTACTATATTGAATTTCTAGCAAAACAGTGCATATCATTTTTAAATCATACATTTATTAATCTGACAAATAGAGCGTGCGAATAAATTGGATTTACATCATTTCGAAGTACGAAATATTTAATTATACACGTATACACTGTATTTAAAATAAGCTGACGCATTTGAGGATTATTAAAATGGTGGCTGAAATATGACTGAAATAATCGCTCAATAATTAAATACTGAAGTTAATAAACCAGCTTCAATTACGCCAACGGTCTAAAAGTTAGCTTAAAACACGTCTAGTCGTAGCTTGGGTTCTGGAGGTTGGTTTTATGGTGGTTGGCGTACCTTAAATGACATATAAAACTTTGTATTGGTATTATGGCAGTAAGAGAAAAGAGCGTGTTCACAACTTAATGGTTCATTTCAATTTGTCTTACACAGTTGGCTAATGAAAGGTGAGGCTGTTATAACTAAAATGACACCTATGTGGAGATTTTAGGTTCTGAACCTATGTGTCACTCAATTTTCCCATATAAAATTGACAGATTGTTAATATATAATGTCATTTCCAACTCACAGTGAGCGTACGAAATGATACGTTTATAAATTACAAAATATTCAGCCTGAATTTATTTTATCATCTAATTAAGGACGACCCTTTTAGAAAGTAGTAGGTATCTATATAAATAAAAAAAATAAATAAATAAAAAGTCTAACCAATGAGCTTATGCGTCAAAAAATTCGTCGACATCGCTTTGAACCGGGAAAGTACCCAGAAGGATGGCAGCATTGCCACGTTGAATGGCAATGCTAATTCTTTGACCTAAGTTTTGGCCAGCCCTCTGATCACGTGAAGCATCGACCAGACGTTTTGAGATGTCACGAAAAAGGGTTAAAGCGTTTGGACCCCACGGCGCGAGCGTTTCAACTCCAAACGGCTCAAACATATAGTTACCAATAAGGTTCACATATTTACGCCGCTTAGAGGTCTCCGCTAAAGCAGCAGCAGCGCCAGCGCGTCCACTGGTGTTTGGAAGATGCGAAGGCGCCAAGGTGTCGACGCAGGTTGCATCCCACACCAGAGGCCTTCCCAACTTCCAAGGTAGCAAGGACATACCATCGGGCCTCTTGCCATCGTCGCGTGCCAGACCATTAGGTTCGAGTATGGCAGGCACGCCAGCGGCGACAAGAGCCCGGCGGATAATATCATTTAGGGTACCATGCCGGGGTATTCTACCGGCGCTTCTGCTACACGACAGGCCATGAAGTCCAAGGTGGCCGACAGCTTCTCCACAGTTACAGCGATGAGGAGCGATGCAGGGTATGCCAAGACGGAGGCAGGTGGAGAGACGGAACGTGCCGTCATCCAGCATAGTCCCTAAGTTTGATGACGGCAACGCCTGCAGCCAAAGTCCCGATTCCCACTCTCCGACAGCCAGCAAGCGAGCACGTTCGGCAACGTCACCCGTAGTATTCAGAAGATTATCTCGGGTGAGGCTGCAGATAGGCTGGTCCCACTGTCTCTGTGAGAAAGGGTTTTTTGGAAGGTCTGTACATGGGCAAGTCATTTTCCATGTATTTATTGCGTCGGTCAAACATGGCACCTCAGAATTAACCTGCGAAGAGTACAGAATTTTACGGGTTAGTTCTTCGGTGCTATGAACCGACGACAAATACGCGGGTAAACTTATACTAGAAATTTTGCGGACGCCAAGGCCCCCAAAACGTACCGGAAGGGTAGCCTGTATCCACGCTCGGTCGTCCATGTCCACATTTAAAACTAAAGATAAGGTGTTTCTTATAATATTGTCTACCTTTTCCAACAGGGCCAAATGTTTCCATAGGTGGGATGAACGAAGCACGAAAGTAAATTTGGGAACAAAAAAACAATAACGGATTATTGTATAAGCCGAATGAATATTAATTTTGGTAAAACGGTCCGAAACTTCTTGAAAATTTTGAATTTTTTCGTCTATAAAGGGGAGGTAACCTTCATCTAAGACTGGAGACCCAAGGAGGCGAAGCGAATTTTTCTGTAGAATATTCAAATTCGGGGCTATGGAATTGAACTTTTGAATCGTCTGAAATTTATCAGTCGTGTCCGAGATATATAATTCGCATTTTGTTACATTTAGTTCAAGACCAATTGATGAAAATTCTTTTTTAAGAAAAGTAAAATCTTTAAGAACCTTTCCACGTCCCCTCCTAAGGTCCCGTCATCTAGATACCATGAATTAAATTTCGAATTTAGTTGCTTAATAATTGGATGAATCGCGAGGCTGAAAATGACAGGCCCAAGAGGGTCGCCCTGTTGGCAGCCGACGGCAGATTCTAAAAGTCGGTTCTTGTATAATAATTTGGTTGGAATCCGGTAACATTGCCAAAGAAAACCATATATTTCAGGGGTTTCTTTTTTAATTTCGGCCAACAAGACGTCCGAATTTAAGGCATTCTTTACGTTAACCTTTAGGATGACCTCAGCTTCCCCACTATTTAGATAGGTTGATAAGGCGTGAACGGCAGCCTCACAGCCGCCCTTGGAACCGAAACCTACTTGGAGAGGCTGGAAAGTATGAGAAAGTTTGCTGTAAAAGAATTTACAATAAACTTTTGCCACCGTACGCCTGTAAGTGCTTCCCACGGCAATGGGACGAATATCGCCATCACGCTTGTACAAAGCACATAGATTGGCCCCAAACAAAACGTCAATAATGGCTCCGTCCACTCCACCGCGGAGCATTAAGTTGACCAAGGCCGTCAATTCTTCCAGCAAGGTTACGCCGGCATTCCCAGCACTAGGACTAGTAAGGTCTTTGAGGTGTTGGGGTGACAAACCGTCGAGACCTCCAGCGGAATCGTTACGAAATGAATTAATAGCCTCGGCCACGTCGCGGGATGTTTCAATATGTACTGTGGCACCATCATTGGGAGGAGAGGGGATACTAAGATGCAACTGGCGCGGGATGCTTGTTTTTAAAGCGGCAAGTGTATCCGGAGTACACGGTGCCAATACGTCGCTACTAACAAGTAAACGAGCTGCTCCACCAATATCGCCTTCATTTAACTTTGATTCTACAAGATGTTACGTTTTTCTAATTTACTATATCTAGAGGAACTAGAAAATTAAACATTAACTTAGTGTTAAAAAAAATATATTTAATAAAAAAAGTAAACAAGGGTAGTGGGTCCTTTGCCCTAATAGTTCTTTGCATTGACACCTTATTAGTATAGAATGCTACGACCCGTATAGCGCGGTCCACTTCACGACGTGCCGACGACACGACCCAGGTACGACACGACTCGCCGACGACACGACGTAATGCACGTCGGATCGTAGCTAGATGAGTCGAGATTTAGAGAGGTGAGAAAAAACCCTGGAACCAGTATACGGGTGGACAATTAGTGATTGACCAATTTCGCACCGTGACTGCAACATGACGAACGACGCGATATATATGCGAGA
Organism: Pseudoips prasinana; assembly: GCA_951640165.1. Taxonomy (NCBI): domain Eukaryota; kingdom Metazoa; phylum Arthropoda; class Insecta; order Lepidoptera; family Nolidae; genus Pseudoips; species Pseudoips prasinana. Next base: position 22,223,022 of record OX621245.1, read on the forward strand.
AGAAGTACTCTATACTATTTTAGCAGCAATCAGCAATCTAAGATGATGCAGTCACGGTTTAGCACAAGCGGAAGGGCTCACAATATTTAATTAGCGTTGTAATAAGTAAGAAATATATTGTAGGTAATTCGACATCGAGTACTAGCATTATAGTATAACGAACATTATTGTATATCTACTGAGTGATGGAAACAATTACAAGAACATTATATAACAAAGGCTGCAACACAGAACTTATTCTACTTTCTACTTTTTAAGCTTAATAACTATAAAAAATATAAGAAATATCGAATGCACAACTTACCCGATAACACGGGGTTTAAACTCACACGTAATGTTAATTATAAATCCAATATATATAACTAATCAGCTGGATATCAGCGATTAAAGATTTTAAGGTTAGGCAGGTGATAAAATATTATAAATTTAGTACGACTACACTGCACCAGTGTACTCCCAGCGTCTGAGTCATGCCAAGATGGCGCTCGGTCGACGGCGGCGGCGGCCGTTCGTCGTTCCGTTTTAAGGAAATAACAAACTATTTCATTCAATTAAATTTTAACTATTATGATGTTTTATATGATGTGAATATTTTAACTTATAAATAATAATAATACGTAAACGTTTATTATGTAATGTAACAAAGATTTCATTTTTTTAGATTAAGCTAGAAGTAAGTTGGTCATCATTCAAAAGTGTCGCGGACGAAGTCGCGGGTACCAGCTAGTTTATATATATTTTTTGTCCAGAATGTCAATTTAATAAACCGAGGGCAACTATCATGAAAGTATAACACTATTAACATTATAAAGAGAGCAAGGCCTTCATAGATGTATACTACCTACCCTCAAACTAGTACCTAGTCAACAGTTTTTTCAAGATTAAGATCATACCGGTTATACGGCGTTTCATAAAAAAATTTCTTTACTTTTTACTCATTTACCACAACGAAATGTGAACCTTAATAAATGAATATTAAAGTGCCATTTCATCCTTAATGTGGAGAAGTCAGTTGCATTAGGATGCAGTTAATTACTTGTAAGTGCTGTGTAATTAAAATGTAAACTCAGGAGGAAAGAAACGTAGGTAGTAAGTTAGACATTAAAGCCCGACAGTAGCACGTTATGGTTAAATCTCAGGTTTCTTCAAGTTGTTATGTACTCTCTGCAGCTCTGTTAGAAACGGTGATTTGTGTTGTGAAACCAGATTGAAACAGAAAACATGCCACCGTAGTTTTAAGAACTAATAATAAATAAATAATATCCTGGGACATTATTTATACATGGCCATCTGATGCCAAACTAAGCAGAGATTGTACTATGGAAACCAGATAACTAATATACTTCATATATTAGTTTTCTTTTGTAAATACATACTTATTTAGATAATTACACTCAGACTCAGGATAAACAAACATGTTGATGCACACAAATATCTATCCTGGGTCGGAATCAAACCCACGACCTGCGGCGTGAAAGCCAAGCGATTACCAACCAACCGACCTGAAAAATTGTATACCTAAATTTAATATCAATCTGTTTCCCGCGGCTTTACCTGCGTTAAAGTTTATTAATTATAGCCTATGTGTTAATCTAGGGTGTCAGCTAATCAAATTTTATTCAAATCACTCCAGCCGTTTAGACGTGAAGAAGTAACAAACATACACACTCACACAGTCAGAAACTTGCGTCTTTATAATATTAGTACGATGATATTAAAATTAATGTTAAAGATCATTTATATTTATACAGTTCTTAAAATATTATTTCTACTTACATCATCAGCAAATGCAGAACAGATAAGCCTGATGTACTCGCACCAATCTGCTGTTTATAGATCATCATTATCATCATCGTCCTGTTATCGTCAACTACAGTACATTTCCACAACGACTCCAATTACAAAACAAAGAAGGGTTTGTCGTAGCCACGACCCGTGGCATGCGCAGATATGACAGTTACTACTTACATATCTGCGCATGCCACGAGTCGTGTGTAGTACACAGGTGGTCCTTCTGCCCAACTACCTGCATACAAAGGACCAATTTATAATATTAGCCAAATTAACAGCCAGACAGGGATATAGTACTTTATTTGTTATTATTTTTGTCAATGTTTTTGCTCAGTTGTAAGAAAATATTTTTACATGGGCCTTGCTAAAGCTAACAAACTAAGTCTCGATGTACAAAGAAGTCTTTTCTCACTATCTACTATCACATAATGCTTTTGCACTAGATTGCTTTCATAAATCACAATATACATGTCAGTAAATTCTTATTCTTATGATTTTCTGACTCAATGGTGGACTACTCGCACCAATTTACTTACACATACATGTGTGTATATGAACTTAATTATATTTTCTTCGATGGGTAAAAAATTTGACGAAAAAAATAGTCTAAAATGAAATACCCGGATGACTGATATTATACTTATTCTATAAAAATCTTTGAAATCAGTTTTCTTCTGATAAATTAAGAAAACATTTACCCATTATTACTTATCTTACTTTATATTAAATTAAGTGCTTAAGAATAATTTAATTTTATTCCTGGATATGATGATATTTGAACACTGTGTTAATTTTGAGCAATGCAGTGTGTGCAAGACTCCTAAAATTATATATGGGGTGTCAAATACAAACTTTTTCCATATTTGCTAAGTTTATTGGATCACGGAAAGTTGTTCTAGAAGCCCTGTAGGTTTTCTATGGCTTATCGACTGTTTTCATATGTTTACAAACGGGACCGACAAATTTAACGATGCCGCAGAAGCTCGGATATGTCCAAAAGTTAAACCATTTTGATGGTCATCCATCTATAGACTGACCGCGTACCTTTGTGCTTAACATCGCCGAATATGTGTGTTATAATATGTTAAGTGGCACACTTTTTACACAATAGTTAAACAATTGCGTTAGACTTATATGATGTGATGGCAGTTTAAGGATAAATGAAAATTATGAGCTACGGGGTTGTAACGTTAGGTACAAACAAAAGAAAAGTAGATGACCATAAAAACATGAGACCTATTGAAGAGGAAGTAATTAAAGGATGGGTCCAAACCCAACCCGTGGGAAATTACACATGAAAGGCAAACCAAAATGTCTTGCGATTAAATCTGTCTGTACCCGCATTTCTGTCCCATCGAGTCATTTAATTGAGTGGAAATACTGAACGTTTGGGGTCGTGTTCCAATTTAGTATAAATTCAGTAGACACGTGTTTGTGAATTGCAGTCTATTTATTTAATATGGAAAGTTAATGATTTGGTAATGAAATATCTGACAGTTTTCTTTTGGGTCGCATGAAATGCACAGGTTTCCTCTTATCCATATGCTCTGTTGTAAAATGAGATTGCTATGGTCCTGATCTACGGTAAGGAATTAGATAAATATATTTAAAAAATTAAATTTTCTATAACATTTTTAGTCAAGGAAACTTGAATTCAATTCAAAATTGGGTTTACTTGAATCTGTAAAAGAAGGGACAATTTTGAACTTCAGACTTTTGGTCATCTATTCCAAGGATATGATAGACGTAGGTTGAGTAGGATAAAATCATTTACATCAGTAAAAGCAAAGTGAGATACTGAAGTAAGTATCCAATTAACATTATAAATGACTAGCTGGGCCCCGCGGTTTCATCTGCATCAAGTTAATAAACTATAGCCTATTCGGATGTATAAGCTATATTACTACAAAGTTTCTTTAAAATCTGTTTCGTAGTTTTTGAGTGAAAGAGTAACAAACTTCCATACATCTATGCATCCATACTCACATACATTCTCATTTATAATATTTGTAGGATAGTCCATATTATTGACAGCGACTACTAGACTGACAAATGATAAACTCAAGTATATGCGGACTGATTACTTGTCAAATTTGACACTGCTGAGTGGGCCCCTTGTGCTAAATGTGTGGGCCAATATAGCACTGAGTACGTTACCTATACGTTGCTTATATATATTATCTAACTAATCCTGCGAAGTTGTTAGTATTTTACAAGTAACCCTGTATAACCTTTACCAATCTGTCATTGCTCAACTTCCCATTCCTAATATGACCAACCCGCCCACCACTTAATTTGGAGAGTGATCTCTGGCATAAACATCGTGATATTATGTTAAATAGCATGATACCAATATCTAGAAATATTTATTATATTGTAGCAACAAGGAATGGCTTCCGTGCGTTTAAGCGCTTATGCCATACTACTGTTGGAATCAAGTATAACGGCTCACTTTATAGAACCCTTAAAAATATTCTTGGTGCTTTTGCTTTAGTCACGTTTTGACATTCTGTCTACCACTTTGCACAGATGGATAGAGGATCTACTTTTTCGAACTCATCTTTGTTTTGTTGATATTAAATTCGTTTCGGGACTCAAGACAGTTGAAGTCATTTCTAGTGACATCATTACTTCTGAAATAAGTCTACTGCTGGACAAGCTTCTCCCAAGAATCATGTTGGGGGGAAATGCCATAATCGCTAGTAGGTCGTAGTAAGTTGGTCATAATACTCAGAAGGTAGCTCATATCCGTCCTCTGGTAGATATACCCTCGGGATGACCTTTACACACCCCACGGGAAGAGATGGGTCGATAATATTTTGATATTCACCACCACCTATATATCTGTGCCGAAGTGTTCAGTATCATTTAATTGTGTGTCAAAAAATAATATTGTTGAGACATGCAAATGCACGAAAAATGTAATAGCCCACAGACACGAGAATAAGGAAATCAGTTTCGTATAAAGCGCATTAAAACGGGTAGCAACATAACTCTTGAAGATATCTACTTTGTTGTATCGAGTGGAAGCCAAAGTTTTAACGAGCTCTCTATCGTAAACTATACCTACTACTTTGCAAATTCAAGACGAGTGAAACATTTGTAGCTTGCTTGTTTTACTATCTTCGAAACACAAAATGAAACCTGTATAGTTAGTTTTACTAAGTAAACAATATTCTAAATTGTTTGAAATAAGTATTTTGACCCGTAAGTTTTATAATATTCAAAGGGTAAGTAAGGCGGATATTGTGTTCTTAAATCGAAGACCCTGGACAATTATACATGGTGTCCAAAAAGAGTATCGGGTATTTGTTTCGGCGCTGAAGTTGACACGGAGCGGTGGGGGCGCGCGGGGAGGGGATTGTTAAGTCTGTCATTTTGTGCAATTTTAGTTGCAATGGAACAGTACGCAAGGGACGCATCGCGCATTTTGCGTACGAGCTTATTATCGCAACGGTGATTCAATAGTGACTGCTGAACGTAGTTCAATGACGAAGCCAACTTTCACCTGAATGGTCATGTTAATAAGCAGAATTGTCGATACTGGGCAGTGGAGAATCCGAGGCGAAAACATGAGCGAATTCTGCACAGCCCAAAAGTCGTTGTGTCCGGATCAATTATGCCTTTAGCAGACTGGTAATTTTCATGAAGATCGACGAGGCCGAGTGCTCAATGTGAATAGTGAGCGTTATTGCGATATGCTGCGAAACTTTTTGAGCCCAGAGTTGCAGGAGTTACAAGGTTTGAATTCAAGAACGTGGTTCCAATAAGACGGGGCCACTTGTCATACATCAAATCAATCAATTGAAGCTGTTTATGAATTTTTCCCTAATAAAGTCATTTCACGTAGAGGTAACATCAACTGGCCTCCCAGAAGTCCCGATTTAAGCCCACTTGACTATTTCCTATGGGGATACCTTAAAAGTAAGGTCTATGAGAATAATCCGATGAACCTAACGCAACTGAAACAAAACATCAGGTCAGAAATGGCAGCACTATCGAGAGCTATGTGTCAGGGGGTTATCACCAATTTTCGTTCCAGATTAGAAAAAGAGTGCCAGCAGCGTAACGGTCACCATTTGGACAACATAATCTTTTCCAAATAATTTCCCCATTTTGTATTCTAATAATGAACAATAAAAAATACTTCATCACTAGTAGTTTTTTATTGAACAAACAAATACCCGATACTCTTTGTATAAGACAAAGGCATCGAAAGTGCAGACAAAACCTAAACGTATCGTACAATTTTCCAAAATTTCTAAGAAAACAGATACCTTAAGAGGCGTTAGACAGTTGGATCAAGGGTCAGGTTTAGAAGGCAGTACTTTTGGAGACGGCGCGTATTGTGAGGAGGTTCATCTCTGGAGCCTTGACCATCGGTAGCATGGACCCTGCTCCCGTTGCCGGTTGGACCGCTATTTTTTATGTTTATATATCTTTTTGTAACTATATATTTGTAAATGTATGAAATAAGAAAGACACGAAATAAAAGAAATAATAATAATATCCTGGGACATTATTTACACACATGCCATCTGATCCAGAAGTACTAGAAGACTTTTCAGCCATTCCTCCTGTTCTTTTCGATGATGTGCCGATACCTTATACAAAATTTGCCAAAAATTTAGGTGTTTTAATCAATTGTAACCTTTCGTGGAACAATCACGTTGCAGAAGTAAGCAGGAGAGTATACTGTTCGTTTCAATCCATCAAACGTCTCCAAAAATTCTTACCGTTTCAGACTAAAGTCACTCTCGCTCAATCGCTTTTACTCCCTCTTCTCGACTATGCTGATGTCTGTTTCCTTGATGCAACAGAAGAACTTCTAGATAAGCTCGAACGCCTGCAGAACCTATGCATCCGCTTCATTTTCGGCCTACGGAAGTACGACCACGTGTCGGAGTTCCGGTTGCAATTGAAGTGGCTGCCTATTCGGCAGCGTCGGGACTGTCATATTCTTACGGAACACGACCCCAAACGTTCAGTATTTCCACTCAATTAAATGACTCGATGGGACAGAAATGCGGGTACAGACAGATTTAATCGCAAGACATTTTGGTTTGCCTTTCATGTGTAATTTCCCACGGGTTGGGTTTGGACCCATCCTTTAATTACTTCCTCTTCAATAGGTCTCATGTTTTTATGGTCATCTACTTTTCTTTTGTTTGTACCTAACGTTACAACCCCGTAGCTCATAATTTTCATTTATCCTTAAACTGCCATCACATCATATAAGTCTAACGCAATTGTTTAACTATTGTGTAAAAAGTGTGCCACTTAACATATTATAACACACATATTCGGCGATGTTAAGCACAAAGGTACGCGGTCAGTCTATAGATGGATGACCATCAAAATGGTTTAACTTTTGGACATATCCGAGCTTCTGCGGCATCGTTAAATTTGTCGGTCCCGTTTGTAAACATATGAAAACAGTCGATAAGCCATAGAAAACCTACAGGGCTTCTAGAACAACTTTCCGTGATCCAATAAACTTAGCAAATATGGAAAAAGTTTGTATTTGACACCCCATATATAATTTTAGGAGTCTTGCACACACTGCATTGCTCAAAATTAACACAGTGTTCAAATATCATCATATCCAGGAATAAAATTAAATTATTCTTAAGCACTTAATTTAATATAAAGTAAGATAAGTAATAATTGGTAAATGTTTTCTTAATTTATCAGAAGAAAACTGATTTCAAAGATTTTTATAGAATAAGTATAATATCAGTCATCCGGGTATTTCATTTTAGACTATTTTTTTCGTCAAATTTTTTACCCATCGAAGAAAATATAATTAAGTTCATATACACACATGTATGTGTAAGTAAATTGGTGCGAGTAGTCCACCATTGAGTCAGAAAATCATAAGAATAAGAATTTACTGACATGTATATTGTGATTTATGAAAGCAATCTAGTGCAAAAGCATTATGTGATAGTAGATAGTGAGAAAAGACTTCTTTGTACATCGAGACTTAGTTTGTTAGCTTTAGCAAGGCCCATGTAAAAATATTTTCTTACAACTGAGCAAAAACATTGACAAAAATAATAACAAATATAATTTCAATCGCCATCCCTGTCTGGCTGCTGATTTGGCTACTATTATAAATTGGTCCTATTGCCTAACTACCTTTGTATGCAGGTAGTAGGGCAGCAGGACCACCTGTGTAATACACACGACTCGTGTAATGCGCAAATATGTAAGTAGTAACTTACATATCTGCGCATGCCACGAGTCGATGTGGAAATGTACTGTAGTTGACGATAACAGGCCGATGATGATAATGATGATCTATAAACAGCAGATTGGTGCGAGTATATCAGGCTTATCTGTTCTGCATTTGCTGATGTAAGTAATTAGAAATAATATTTTAAGAACTGTATAAATATAAATGATCTTTAACATTAATTTTAATACTATCATACGAATATTATAAAGACGCAAGTTTGTGACTGTGTGAATGTGTATGTTTGTTACTTCTTCACGTAGACATATAGACATGACTGATCTGCTGTGTTACGTGAACTATCTGTAAATGATTGCTATCATATACTTAATTTAAAATTATTGACTCTGTCTCAAAATGAATAATGTTATTGTTTCGAAGTTTTTCTTTTGTATACCTAAATATAATCTAAAATAATAAGCATTCAGACAACCGATCGAGCATATATTGTGTTTGCCTACTAAATTTACTCTAATTGGACCAAATCCCGTGTTCATGCCGGCTTGAGTATGTTTCGCCGGTCCGTCTCAACTGGGTCGTGTTGAAACCGGTAGTAGATGAACCCACTGAGTTTGTTTCGCTGGGTCTTCTCAGTTGGGGCGCATTGGATCCGGTGGTAGCATAAAAGCGCGACCGTCGTTATTAACACAAGGTCCGTCATAATAATAATACCTTTAATATAGACAGAACCATTGACAATATGTAGTAAAAATATTAGACTTAAACTAGATAATTAAACATAATCTCTTAAAAATAACTTGATACGAGCTAGCTAAATATCATTTCTGTAATAAAATAAATTTTATAAATGTTTTCATACAAGATGTACCTAAATATATATGTTACTAGAAATAATATCTAATGTATACAACTATATTACTACAAACATGTTCTGACTATTTACAAGCGCTTTTTTAAAGTCTACGTGAATAAAAACCTTTTTTATTTTATTCTAAACGGCTGGAGTGATTTGAATAAAATTTGGTTAGCTGACACCCTAGATTAACACATGGGCTATAATTAATAAAGTTTAACGCAGGTAAAGCCGCGGGAAACAGATTGATATTAAATTTAGGTATACAATTTTTCAGGTCGGTTGGTTGGTAATCGCTTGGCTTTCACGCCGCAGGTCGTGGGTTTGATTCCGACCCAGGATAGATATTTGTGTGCATCAACATGTTTGTTTATCCTGAGTCTGAGTGTAATTATCTAAATAAGTATGTATTTACAAAAGAAAACTAATATATGAAGTATATTAGTTATCTGGTTACCATAGTACAAGCTCTGCCTAGTTTGGCATTAGATGGCCATGTATAAATAATGTCACCGGATATTATTTATTTATTATTATTTCTTTAGAACCACGGTGTTTTCTGTTTCAATCACAACACAAATCACCGTTTCTACTAGAGATAAAGTGAGTACATAACAACCTGAAGAAACCTGAGATTTAACCATAACGTGCTACTGTTGGGCCTTAATGTCTAACTTACTACGTTTCTTTCCTCCTGAGTTTACATTTTAATCACACAGCACTTACAAGTAATTAACTGCATCCTTATGCAACTGACTTCTCCACATTAAGGATGAAATGGCACTTTAATATTCATTTATTAAGGTTCACATTTCGTTGTGGTAAATGAGTAAAAAGTGAAGACATTTTTTTATGAAACGCCGTATAACCGGTGTGATCTTTATCTTGAAAAAACTGTTGACTAGGTACTAGTTTGACTGGGTAGGTAGTATACATCTATGAGGGCCTTGCTCCCTTTATTACCCGACTGCGGGATGTGTTTATCAGGCTTTCCTTTGAAGCACTATACAGACTGAACGCCTGGGCCGATTTTAATGATTCGCACGTCAATCGATTCCTTTCAGTCCGGAAAATGTCACTAAAGACATGACGTTAGTGAAAATTCAATATGGCGACTACTGGACGCCATTATGTGAAAATTAAAAAAATTAAAGTCAACAAACTATGTCATGTGGGGTATCGTTGAATAGGTATTTAAAAATATTTTTAGTTTTCTTTCAACAATTTTCGATTAGAGCGGCCGTTTAGGAGCTATATCGATTTAAAGTTGCGTAACAACTATTCTCACATATAGGTTTTAAAACAGTATAATTTTTACGATGAAAAGACGAAAACTTCGTATGACTGTGCGTGTGAGTGATGATGGACATATACTAAAGTATCTATTAGTTATATTGGAGTACCTAAAGTATCTAACGTCTAACACGGTCGCCCATCTCCAACTTCAAACGATTTAGTACTTAACTTCACTTGAAAAGCTATATATAGGTAGGTACCTACCGAAATCGAATTGTTGTAAATGCAATGACAAAGATATAAAGAACAACGTCCCTTTGGTTGGTGTGAGAATCGAACTATAAACAAATGAATTTCATGCGCTTTGTGGACAAGGTAAAATTTAAAGAAAAATATTACCTTTAATATATGTTGGGGTGTAACTGTACACAAATTGCAAGGGACAATTTTGAATCGAGCCGTTGTCGATCTCAGTTCGTGCATTTTAATTTTGAATTGAATAGAATTTTGAATTTTTCTTAAAGCCAGGTTAAGTCTTTAGATGGTTTAATTATTAGTACTCTGTACCACCGCAAGCTACTAAACAATCTTCATGATATCAAATCTCTCAATGAAATCACGAGATTGCGAAATTTGCAGTCATATAACAATAACAATGACTAACTTATCTCTCAGCTTAAAGAGCTGCTTGTATTAACGTGATATTTGGCCCGGATGTTTATTTATTCACTATCATATCACAGATTAAAAAATATAGATTAAAAAGAAAACAGTAAAAGAAAAAAAAATGCCATTCTGGAAAGTGGAACTCTAATTAAATATTGCCAATCGAACTATCTCGTAAATAAGCATGGACTCTTTTTCTTTTCTATAGTAATGTCAAACCAGATATAACTCATTATACATGCACTTTGTTTGCAGACGACATCCCTATAGTTTTGGCATAGAATCTGTTAAATAACTTCGACATAGAAATAAATAATACGATAGAAATTAATTCGCTTCATAAAAATAATCTGACCGCGAATTTGAGCAAGACACACTTTATTAAATTTTTGAGCAAAAGAAGTAAATCATATTTACTAAATATAAAATACAATGGTCATAAACAAAGTAGAGAGTGTGAAGTTTTTCAGTATATAGTATAATTAATAAAGTAGTTGTAGAGTGCCTGAGCGGGAACCTGAGCGATTTCTTCAGAAACTTGTTCAGCGTACTTAGAGAGAAAACGTACTAAAAGTCCTGATGTCCAGGAGGTGAGGCGGAGGAAGGGGAGGGGGACAAAGACCTCAATGACTTGAAACATATGAACAATGAAATGAAACATTTCAGCATAGCTTTGCGACATCCACATTTGCTGCTGCTACAATCCTTGGTGCAGCGACAAAATATTGTTTTTAGTAAAACCTGCGGTACCGGTAAATCTTTTGCTGTTCTTGGCGCCAACATATCAACTTCATTTTTTCCACCCCACTCTTGAGGGAGCAGCTCATTCCCGAGCCAATGCTGCACTTGGCGATATGTGCTTCAGGAATTATATTTAGCTACTTAGTGGCTCTTAGTGGCTGTGTGGTAACGGCCTAGAGAATATCGCCACCCCCTCTCATCCCGCGGGGGGACGTAGAAGTCGTCCCGAGGGAATATATATACCAGAGAATGGGCAGCAGTGTTCTCATGAGTACCAATGTCTACCTTACTGCGATCGCCAACCCGTTTGCCAAGCGTGGCGATTATGGCAGATCCCTCAAATGAAGGACACAATTGTTTATTTGTGCTGAGCTACGGGGTTGTAACGTTAGGTACAAACAAAAGAAAAGTAGATGACCATAAAAACATGAGACCTATTGAAGAGGAAGTAATTAAAGGATGGGTCCAAACCCAACCCGTGGGAAATTACACATGAAAGGCAAACCAAAATGTCTTGCGATTAAATCTGTCTGTACCCGCATTTCTGTCCCATCGAGTCATTTAATTGAGTGGAAATACTGAACGTTTGGGGTCGTGTTCCAATTTAGTATAAATTCAGTAGACACGTGTTTGTGAATTGCAGTCTATTTATTTAATATGGAAAGTTAATGATTTGGTAATGAAATATCTGACAGTTTTCTTTTGGGTCGCATGAAATGCACAGTTTTCCTCTTATCCATATGCTCTGTTGTAAAATGAGATTGCTATGGTCCTGATCTACGGTAAGGAATTAGATATATATATTTAAAAAATTAAATTTTCTATAACATTTTTAGTCAAGGAAACTTGAATTCAATTCAAAATTGGGTTTACTTGAATCTGTAAAAGAAGGGACAATTTTGAACTTCAGACTTTTGGTCATCTATTCCAAGGATATGATAGACGTAGGTTGAGTAGGATAAAATCATTTACATCAGTAAAAGCAAAGTGAGATACTGAAGTAAGTATCCAATTAACATTATAAATGACTAGCTGGGCCCCGCGGTTTCATCTGCATCAAGTTAATAAACTATAGCCTATTCGGATGTATAAGCTATATTACTACAAAGTTTCTTTAAAATCTGTTTCGTAGTTTTTGAGTGAAAGAGTAACAAACTTCCATACATCTATGCATCCATACTCACATACATTCTCATTTATAATATTTGTAGGATAGTCCATATTATTGACAGCGACTACTAGACTGACAAATGATAAACTCAAGTATATGCGGACTGATTACTTGTCAAATTTGACACTGCTGAGTGGGCCCCTTGTGCTAAATGTGTGGGCCAATATAGCACTGAGTACGTTACCTATACGTTGCTTATATATATTATCTAACTAATCCTGCGAAGTTGTTGGTATTTTACAAGTAACCCTGTATAACCTTTACCAATCTGTCATTGCTCAACTTCCCATTCCTAATATGACCAACCCGCCCACCACTTAATTTGGAGAGTGATCTCTGGCATAAACATCGTGATATTATGTTAAATAGCATGATACCAATATCTAGACATATTTATTATATTGTAGCAACAAGGAATGGCTTCCGTGCGTTTAAGCGCTTATGCCATACTACTGTTGGAATCAAGTATAACGGCTCACTTTATAGAACCCTTAAAAATATTCTTGGTGCTTTTGCTTTAGTCACGTTTTAACATTCTGTCTACCACTTTGCACTGATGGATAGAGGATCTACTTCTTCGAACTCATCTTTTTTTTGTTGATATTAAAATCGTTTCGGGACTCAAGACAGTTGAAGTCATTTCCAGTGACATCGTTACTTCTGAAATAAGTCTACTGCTGGACAAGCTTCTCCCAAGAATCATGTTGGGGGGAAATGCCATAATCGCCAGTAGGTCGTAGTAAGTTGGTCATAATACTCAGAAGGAAGTTGCTATCCGTCCTCTGGTAGATATTCCCTCGGGTCGACTTTTACCCCCCACAGTATGAGATGGGTCGATGATATTTTGATATTCGCCGCCACCCATATACCTGAGCCGAAATGCTCAGTGTAATTTAACTGTGTGTCAAAAATTATATTGTTGAGACATGCAAATGCACGAAAAATGTAATAGCCCTCAGACACGAGAAACAAGAAAATCAGTTTCGTATAAAGCGCATTAAAACGGGTAGCAACATAACTCTTGAAGATATCTACTTTGTTGTATCGAGTGGAAGCCAAAGTTTTAACGAGCTCTCTATCGTAAACTATACCTACTACTTTGCAAATTCAAGACGAGTGAAACATTTGTAGCTTTTTTACTATCTTCGAAACACAAAATGAAACCTATATACTAAGTAAACAATATTCTAAATTGTTTGAAATAAGTATTTTGACCTGTAAGTTTTATAATTATCAAAGGGCAAGTAAGGCGGATATTGTGTTCTTAAATCGACGACCCCGGACAATAATATAAGACAAAGGCATCGAAAGTGCAGACAAAACATCGAACATTTTCCAAAATTTCTAAGATAACAGATATATCTTAAGAGGCGTTAGACAGTTGGATCAAGGGTCAGGTTTAGAAGGCAGTACTTTTAGAGACGGCGCGTATTGTGAGGAGGTTCCTCTCTCTGGAGCTTGTACTATGGAAACCAGATAACTAATATATATATATATATATATATATATACTATTATATATACTACTTTTCTTCTGTAAATACATAGTTATATAGAAAAATTACACCCAGAATCAGGACAAACAGATATTTTTATGCACACAAATATCTATCCTGGGTGGGAATCGAAGCCACGACCTCCGGCGTGAAAAGCAAACATTTGCCAACCACGCCAACAGGCCCGTCCACCTAAATATGCAAGTTGCTCTGCCCGGGCGTCATTTCGATGCGAAACAACCAATGCAAAAAAAATCAAATGGGTGGTTTCACAAAGAATTTAAAGAATTTTATCAAGATTCCTCCTCTTATCCATCGTCATCATTTATTTGGCAAAGCTCAATGTCTTTTTTATATCAGAGGGTGACAAACGAGCAGGTGGGTCATCTGATGGTAAGTGATCACCGCCGCCCATGGACACTCCCACGTCCATGGAGTCGCGGGTGCGTTGCCGGCCTTTAAGAGTCAGCAATCAAGCGTTGCATGATACACCCCCTCCTCCCCGATTAGCTCTGGTGACCTCACTCACACGCAAAAACACAACATTAAGTTATTAATGTTATTATTAAGGAATGTCTTCTGTAAGGTGAAAGTACTTCCCCAGTCGGGCTGCTCTTTAAGCGAATGATCGCTATGCCCTACCTCTCCTAAAACTGTCCGAAACAAGTGACTAAAATTAGAACGTTCAGAAAGTAAACTTAGAAAGGTGCAACTTGCGGTGACGTTGACGGCTTGCGGACATTAAAGTTTAAAATGAGTTAAGTTGAAGTTAATAATAGCTCGAGAAAAGTCTCTCCGTGTTTCCTATGTATGTAGTCGAAATTCTATCTCTTTCTGAAACTAGCTTTAAAAATACTTGTAATCAAATGTGGAAAAATGTTGTTATAAAAATTAAAAAAAATATGTTTGAATTGTGAATACTAGTCAGTTTTCGCCATTAAAATATGAAACAGTCATTCCAGATTATCCTTATTACCGTCTGTAAGCTTATTTAAAAATGTAATAAAAATACTAAAGATACGCTCTAGTTACCAAAAATAAAATGAAGGCAATCCTACTAGTATTATAAACGCGAAAGTTTGTAAGTATGGATGGATGACTGTTTTGTTACTCTTTCACATAAAACTAATGAATGGATTTTAATGAAACTTTACAATAATATAGCTTATATATTAGAATAACACATAGGCTAACTGTAGCCTATGTATTATTCTAATGTATAACAATAATTATAAAGATATTGTGTGAATTGTCTAAATTATGACGATAAGTGTCAAGTAAGTAAGAAAAAATCTATCATCTGCGAGCTGTTCCGGCGTGCACTGCCAATACCGCTAGAGGTACACATCCTTCTAATATTATAAATGTGAAAGTTTGTGAGTATAGATGTATGTCTGTTATTCTTTTACGCCAAAACTACTTTAACGCAGGTGAAACCGCGGGGCATAGCTAGTATGTTATATTTTAAAATTAAATTAAATAATCTTAAGTGGACCGCCCAATTGGTATTAAATCCGTTTTATCTACACAAATATATCCTCTTAATTGGCAAGGGAATGAAACGAAGATATACTCCCACTAAATCACTAAATCTATTTCCCATAGACGAACAAGAGACAGGTAACGAAAAAAATATGTATCTACGTATTTTGCAAGAAGCGCAAAGTAAAAGCTTTCCTATTCGTATTGACAAACCACTCTAAGTGAACGTTTACTCAGTGGTAAGACTCCAGGTAAAATGTATCTACGAAACACGCTTTCAATGTGCCCTTGGGATCTTTTCCAACAATTTGTACGGCGTTTTCAATACACGAGCACTTTTGTATTGAAAGCCAAAACATTTACATTTCTTCAAAAGCCTACCACCGACGTAACATTTGGCGATCATACCTACATCGGTAAGTATTTCATTCAAACATGGAGCTTATACAGATTCTGAACTGCTTCAATTACGAACAATAAGTTGAGTAAAAATGTATTAAAAAGCAATCTGCCTTAATTTCCATGAAGAGGAAACACGAGAGAGAAAAATAATAATTTCCTCGCCCCTAATTGCTTTTGACCATGTAAAAAGCAGAAAGAGTGCACTTAATTTAATATTCAGTAGGTACCTACGTAAGGAAAATCCAATATTTGCTGAACTAAAGTTAAGTACATGCAATGTTTACGCTTGAAGGGTATTTATTTTTATCGCAGATGAATTTCAAAACTGCAAGAGGTTATTTTACGAGATTTTAATTTGTTTTACGTAATGTGATTTTACTTCAAGCTCATTTGATTCTGTACGACAGCTTTATTAACATTCAAAATTGCTTTCAGCAAATTACGTGTAATATAAAAACCCGTATATCTGCGTAGTAAAATTTTAGATTCTTATTAAAAATGAAGCCTATTATTATGTGTTAAGTTTGTTTAGTTATTTGAACACTTGAATAATTGAATCAAAATGAAATAAAAATAATAGAATTTAAAAAAAGAATAAATATTGCGTGACTAATAAGTAACGTAAATATATAATATGAAGTAAGTGGACCTCGCTAAACCAGTGTCAGAGTAAGTCACCTCGGATCTGAATCATAGAAAATATTATACAGGGAAGATGTATCTAATCTTATTACTGTAATTTGTTCCCGAAATACTTTTTGGTATGAGAACAGAATTTATTCAATTTCCCGACAAAACATTTAAAATATCTTCAATTTATATCTTCAAAGTGGTCTAATATTGCTTTTCAGTTTAGTTCTTCAAAAAAAATTACGTTCTACTTTATACTTGAATTGCAGCTTAAATTTACTCTACGTATGACCCAAAACATTTTGTTTTGCAAATACCAGGCTTATGTTTAATTTAAACTAAAGACTTTGATTCCAACACACTCCGATAAGCAATACCAATATCCCAGCCAGTTGACTAAATAATTATATTTTCGCTTGTTGTAACGATTGTGGCCCTAATTGGAAAATCTTTACCAGTGTAGAAAAAAGTAGGATGGAGGTAATCCAGGTAAACTATCCTACCTATTTTCTCTTTTAAATTAAAGTGCAAAAAGGTTTTTAGAAAATTATTGAAGCATTGTTTTCATTATTTTCTTATGGTACGCTAATTATATCGTATTAAGTACAATTTAAGTTTATTTAGTATGAGGTAGCCCAGTGGTTAGACTGTTATACTGTCAGTTGTCTAAAGTTCAAACCCAAATTGACTTGTCTAATTCATATGCATATTAAAAATTAAATATCACGTAATTAGAACGGTGAAAGAAAAAGTCGTGAACAAATATGCATGCCTTAGATGTCACCAAAATATTTTTGATAGCATGTGGCGACTATTTATCCGCATTAAGCCAGCGTGGTGGACTATGGTCTATCCCCTTCTCATTGTAGGAGAAGACCCTTGAACTGCATTTGTACAGTAATGGACTGCATTATAAATTTATTTTAAATATAACATTAATGAGAAATTCTTTAGAAAATTCACTTAAGGTTCTTTGTGCGCTATAACTAATTATTCTTATGACGTCTTAGTTAGAAATATGTAATTTTTTCTAAAAACCTTATTATATTACACCACAGTTAATCTAAAAACAATAGCAAATAATAATACATAAACCTTATATGAACTCATATGGTTCTGAGGTATTTTTAGCTACAAATAAATTGTGGAAAATTGAGTCAAATTATATTGCCTCGTTATAACAACCCGATATGACGCGACTTAATAATAACGCGTGATTTAACTGAACTGATTGGCAGAAGAGATAAATATAGATAATATTTTATTTGAATCTCTTTGGGTCTCTTTTAGACTAGCTACTCGTTAGTGAAGCACCTAGCAGTTTAACTCTATTGGAACGTTTGTGGCACGTAGACTATCTAAATAAGATATATGGGAGTCAGTGCACAAATGAGCAGTGCGATATTGATGCTTTGGAGTGTTGGACCCTATCATATTGTCATCTCATCCTTATCCATAGGCCAACGTTATCTTTTACCATAAAAAGAGTCTATATGTTATTAAAATATCGCGCGCACTATTTATACTAATCCCTGTATTGCGGGGTACTTTACAAACATAATTGACGGACACAAAGTATATTCAGACTCATCATTATCATATCAGCCAAACGACGACCACTGCTGGACAAAGATCTCCACAATTGCCGGTCTTTCGCAATCCGCATTCAGCGACTTTCAGCGGCCCTCACAAGATCATTGGTCCATCTTGTAGGGGCCACGCTGCGTCTTCCGGTTCGTGGTCGCCTCTCGAGAATCTTTCCGCCCCAGCGGCCGACGGCTCTATGACCTATGTGCCCTGCCCACTGCCACTTTAACTTGGTTTTTCATATTCGGACTCAGAACAATTATTTATGGATCACACTAATAGTCGAAATCGAACCCGGGATATGAAGTGGCGAGGCGACTGCTTAACCATTGCGCCACATGTTGTGATTATGTGGTACAAAAAACAAAAAAAATCGTAGTTTTAATTTTTGGATCTGCTGTACAATGATCAAACCGGCTATCTCTTCACGTACAAGGGTTTTATTTAAGCAATATAAAATTAAAAGGCACTTCAATGGAACGACGAGATTTTATGTTGGCAATAAAATTTTATTGTTTATTTATTCGTTCCATTATCACCTGAGCCTCGTACAGATATGGCTTGGTATTGCCACTTACTTTCGCTACTGAAAAGGGTTATTGGAGTTATCAATTCCAAAAAATGCTACCGCCATTTACAACATTATGCTGGTATTATACTATTTCATCGACCTGTAGTAACCCTCTTGCGCAATATGCGTATTGTCTTTAGCTACTGAAAATGGTTAATATTGGAGTAAACGATAAAACAAATACCGTCTACTATTGATTTATTGATGAACACAGATTTCATTGTTAACAAACTTAAAAAATAAGATCTCATTTTTTGTTTTTAAATACACAACGCCCGCATTAGGGATACTAATCCCTGTGTCACGAGGTACTTTACAAACATATAATATACGGACACAAATTACGTCCAGACCCAGTTTATGGGTCACACAAATAGTTGTCCGGCGCGGGAATCAAACCCGGGACACAAAGCGGCGCGCGGCGAGGCCACTGTCTTACCGCTGCGCCACACGTGCAGTTTTTGTATGTATGTTGCGCAATTATTGCGGCGTTGTGAATTGATTATGAAATTTACTTTTTTATTCGATGGCAAGTACTTACAGTATCATCACATCTAGATTTTGTTTGAATAGGTTGTTGTAAATGTAAGGTAAAGATGGTTCTATGTTTTGTTAAATAGTAATTATTGAAAGGACAAGCTGTTCCAGATAAATATACGATTGCCGATAATGTTTAATAGTATTACGAGTATGTAATATACATACTGTATCAATTTAGATTTTCGTGATTAGGCAAACAGAAAGCACGAAGAGCATTTTAACTCGTTATGTAATTATTTCAAGGAATCAGAAATAAAGGCTATTTTTAATTTAATTATTGAAATACATTTAAAAATATGTAAACAAAACAAGAACGATACAAGCAATTAATTTGATAGTGAACAAATATTACTTTTATTGGTTAAAATATTCATATCTATTATTGTATTGTTAAATATTTATTAATTTTTAAAAAGTATCAGGAATAAGGCATATTCAGGTATAAAAACACTGGGATCTGTAATCACCTTGGGCGTTTCACTAGGTTTTATACTTGGTAAATCTCTATTACAGATAATTTTTCATAAGACATAGGAACGTAAGGTAAGTTTGAGTCTAAGGTTACATTAAAGTACAACAAAGGATTTTATAGGAATGTTAGGTTAGGCTATGTTAGTAATCAGCCGGGGATTGCGGAAGTATCGTACGTTCCCGCGACCCCCGGCGCAAGTGTGAGATGGAACACCGGTGTTTTTTAGTCAGTAGGAGTCAGACTCCTCCGCCTCCCCCAAGGCGGAGGACATCCATGCAGAATTTTCCACCCCGGAAAAAAAAAGCTTATGTTAGTAATAACCTTAAAATAATAACGTCATTTTTATCTTATTTCACACGCGGTACGAAATCGGCCATCCTGCAGAATTAACAAAATTATTCACTCATTAATTTCTTATTTAAACTTATACGGAAGATTAAAACTATTTCAACTCCATGCGGAAAGCTTTGTGGCTTGGACTATGTAGAGGGCTCTTATCCTATTGCCCTTAGACGCAATCACGCGTACAGCGTTTATCATTCATTTATATCTGGAATTGTTATTGTCATACCCCAGCTAGATATAAATCATATTCACAGGGACCACCATTCATCTTAATTGGAGCCAGAAATTTACTTGTATTTGGGTATTCGAATATGTAATTTGTCATTTAATGTATTTACATACGTAGATTGTTTAAATACGTTGAAATTATCAGTCGAGATTCAACGAATAGCGTTACCCACGTAACAGCAAACAACGATGATTGCTGTTTCCGTAACGGAATTCAGACAAAGGATCTAATCTCAAGTACTGATCAAACTTGCAAACAGGTAAAAGCACACATTCCTGTACAATCTTGTGTACAATGTCTACATCCTCCATTGAAAAGACGAAGAGATGGGAATTTCTCCTTAGCTTTGGAATCGATGTTTGATATTTTGTAAGTTACTCTATTTTCAGAAAATATATAATAAAGAAAATTTATTCCTTAAACTGCGAATAGCATTATATATGCAATATTTAACTATTGTGTCTCTAAATGAGTGCTGTTTCTTTTTATATGCGTAGAATTACTCTTGGAAGTCTTTTAGTAGTCATATATATGAATACATATGTTTATTGGCCTTTGTTGAGAAATACCAAAAATTTCAAACAATAAGCATCACGGCAATACGTGAAATGACGGCATTACGTAAAAGTTATTAGTATATATATAAGTCGGGCGCCCAGAAGTTCCATAAAAAAATAACGTTTCGGTCTGCCTCTCTTCCTCCTTGCCTCATTTTTGCCTTTTATGATGTTGGTGATTAACTGGTCGTGTTGATTAAATGTCCAATAATTTTTCCTCGTCTACTCTTTATAAGGTTAAGTATTTTATGTTTTTGGTTTATCTTCCACTCTATTTAAGATTTCGTCATTTATCACTTTTTCAGTTCAGGAGAATCTTTCGTTGCAACGCTAACATTACATCTCAAATCGTTCTAGCCTTTACCGATCTCTCTGTCTTAACGTCCAAGTTTCGCAAGCATAAAGAGCGATGCTTCAAACAAAGGTAAATTAGTGTTTTTAAATTCTTACATCATCATTAATCCAAAATCCATGTCAGAATATGCAGTCATGTTGAATTTGTAGCAAAGATCGATACATACGTTAGGATCACTTACTTGAGCATCGCTATGCTGGTGAGAGCCTTGTTCCGAACTTGTAATACGATAAGTTGGACCACGTCTTGAATTCACTGCACGTTCCAAAGCACATTTTCACATACATCTTCATGCGATGAGCTAAATAACATAGCAATATGTGTGACAGCGATATACTAGACAAATTGCATTTTTATTGTTTTTGACAACAGTGCAATCATCATAAAGATACGTTTACAATGCTTACATTTTGCCTAACCGTGAAACTGAATATTTTGCTTGCTCAGGCCCCAACATTGTTTAATGCAGCAAAGCATTTTATGAAGGTAAGTGAGGGCAAAATCAGTGACATTAATGGTCGGCAAACGGTCTGAATAAATGACCGCTTTAGTTATTAAATTTTTGAGCATCTCCGTGCTTGTGAGGGCACGTTAAACAACATTATTTGCATCTTGCGTTTGGGGTGCAGGACTCCAAAATGGGGTTCGAGGAGTACACTGAGGTGGTATCCCTGATATCGACTATATCTATTTACTCTATTTTATTGGAGCAATCTACCATTTTGAGCCGGTTTATATGAATTCTTTTTTTTTAAGTAATTTGATTTGTCAAGCTCAAAATACCGCTTACCAATAATAGGTTAATACTACCTATACTACCTTTATATTTTTAGAAGTTTAGTTTATAAATAAGTATAAAGTTATTATAATGAAAATAGGTAGTACAAAGGAGTCGATGTTGGCCGACTGCCTGGTGTATCCCTTAGTCGCCTTTTACGACACCCACGGGATGGTATAGGGTGGCCCTGTCATTCTTTCTGGGCCGGCAACCACACGGCTGATCCTCATGCCACATAAATATAAATTCAGTAATTAGTAGATAGATAGATAGATAGATAGATAGATAAACTCTTTATTGTACACCTTAAGAAATAATACAAAAGCGACAACATACAAATTATTATAGTACAATTGGCGGCCTTATCACTAAGTGTGATCTCTTCCAGGCAACCTAGGTAGTGAAAGGAGAAAGGAGTTACAGAGATGGGGCAGTTGCAAGTGTACAAAGTACTTATTATAAGGTACTATTTGTACCATACTTAAAACTATTTATACCTACTTACTAATTATATGTACATTCATAATAATAATACGTGTCATTATGTGAACTATGTAGTACTCAAATAGTGATCATTAACAAGTCTTTTGAATGTATTTAATGATTGTGCACGCCTAATAAACAATGGCAACGCATTCCACAAACGAGCACCTTGTACAACAAATGCGTTATCGAGAAACTTTGTGGAGTGCGTCGGTATTTTTAACCGCTGATTGTTAGTGGATCTCAAGGCTTTCGAATGTGATTCATGTAGGAAAGAAAAACGATCTTTCAGATAAGAGGGAGTGGAAGGAGTAAACAGAATACTGTATAGAAATGACAGAATATGAGCATTCCGGCGAAGTCGTATAGGTAGCCACTTGAGTTTTTTGCGAAATTCAGAGACATGATCGTATTTGCGAAGACCAAATACAAATCTTATGCAGACATTCTGGAGACGCTCAAGTTTATCCAGTTGGGCTTCAGTAAGATCAAGATAGCTGACATCTGCATAATCTAGTATCGAAAGAAGAAGGGACTGGGCAAGTGCAATTTTGGTGGGAATAGGCAGAAAGTTTTGAAATCTTCGCAAAGATCCCACTGACGCATAAAGTTTACGACTAGTATTCTGCAGCTGCGGACCCCATGAGAGACAGTTATCAAAATAGACACCCAAATTTTTAACAACTCGGTTTATTTCCAATATACTCCCGTCAAAGATAACTTGAGGTAGTTGAGAACAAGAAATCTTTGCCATCATCCTTGAGCTTCCAACAATAATTACCTGAGTCTTAAGGGGGTTAACTTGTAAACCGTACGAACGACTCCATTCATTAATACTAATAAAATCTTTATTAATGATACTAATAGCATCCGAGAGCCTATTAAGCGGGGCCTGTGAGTATATCTGTAGGTCATCTGCATAAAGGTGGTAGGAGGAGAGAAGTCGATCTGAGATAGAATTTATGAAAATTGCGAAGAGTAAAGGAGACAAAACGCCACCCTGCGGCACGCCGGCATTCGTATTGCACCAAGAAGAGACAGAGTTATCAATACGTATACGTTGCCGGCGACCAGACAGGTAACTATGAAACCAGCCAATGACCGTTGGAGATACATTAAGAGTACGTAAAATTCCCAGCAACACGTCGAAGTCTACAGTATTGAAAGCATTACTAAAGTCTAATAATGCAAGCATGGTTAGATTACCGTGTTCCATGCCAGTTCTAATATCATCCGTAATATGGACCAAGGCTGAGGTAGTACTATGTCCAGGGCGAAAACCAGACTGAAAAGGATTAAGGAGGTTATTAGATGAGAGGAAACTACTGATTTGATTGTGAACAAGCCGTTCAAGGACTTTGGAGAGGAAAGGTAATATCGATATAGGACGATAATCGGAAAACGATGCAGGATTGGATTTTTTCGGAAGGGGAATGATTAGTGCATCTTTCCATGAAGATGGAAATACACCGCTGGATATAGAGGTATTGAGGATGTGAGATATAGGGAAAAGGATCTCGTCAAGTATAGGAAGAACCATATTACGGGTGATATTATCGTTGCCCATTGCATTTGATGCTATGGACAAAATACTCTTCTTAATGTCACAAGCAGAAAATTGGCTAAAATTGAAAGAAGAATAGTTGGGAGAGGGAATGGATGAAAGATAATTTAAAGTTTTTGTTTTAGTTGCCCTGTCAAAAATAGGCGAAGAAGAGAAATGACTATTTAGTGAATTAATATCTAAATTGTTTGGAATTGAATCAGGTTGAGATTTTCCAACTCCCAAAGATCGTAAAAACTTCCATATTTTTCCAGGATCTTCATTTTCAACTGAACTGTGAATATGTTGGCGTTGTGCACTCCTACACACCTTATTACAGTGATTTCGCAGAGTTATATATTTTTCACGGTTAATATCATTAGGCCGACCAGCGTACCGAGACTTAGCTGATGATTTCTTAGATAAAAGAGTTTTTATTTCAGTAGTTAGCCACGGTGCTGGCAAATGCTTAATTTTAATTGGCCGAATGGGAGCATGAACGTCGTACAATTGGATGAGCTTGGTATTAAATATGTCAACTTGTTCGTCAATTGACTCAGCAGCAATAAGAGTCGACCAGTCAATGCTGCCAGCATCTGCACGAAGATGACTAAGATCCATCCCACCAAAATTACGTTGTAGAAGAACTTTAGATTTTGCCTTAGGAGGACGAATTTTGTAAGAAACGAAAAGGAGATCGTGGTAAGAGAAGGCATCTGCTGAGCATTGTCCATGCTTAGCAACATGACCTCTTGAAGAGACTAGAATTAAGTCAAGAAGAGAAGGCGTAGAATGAGGAAAATGGTGTGTAGAATTAAGGGGAAGAAGAGATAGGTTACTAGATTCTATTGCAGATATAAGTGAGGAGCAACGAGAGTCTTTCTTTAGTAAACAAGTATTGAAATCACCCATTATTATGGTGTGACTATAGGATGGAAGGAAGGTTTCAAGTAAAAGTTCGAAAGAAGCAAAAAAGTTTATACGAAGAGAAGGACAGTAATATACACCAACTAGAACTTTCGTGTGATGCAGCTCTACTTCAATAAATAGATGTTCACCAGCATCCAGCGGTGGCGGCTGTGAAGACATACTAACCATAGAAAAATTAATATTATTTCGAAGATAAATAGCAACTCCACCACCTCCAGCTCCAGTTCGATCATTCCTGATTAGCTGAAAACCAGGAAGTGTATACGAGGCCGTAGGGAGACAGGGTTTGAGCCAGGACTCGGAAACAAGAATAGCATGAATATTTTTATAATTGAGACTTGCCAGCATATCAGGGAAATGGGCCGGAATACTTTGGGCATTGATATGAATCACATTGAAATTTTTTGGCACGTCGGCAATGTGACCCTGTATAGTATCTGCAAGGGAGGGTATGCTAACGAAACTATCATCATCACTATTAGCCGAAAAGAAATCTTCAACATCACTACCAAAATCGTAACTATGAGCATGTAACATAATATTATATGAACATACACACAAACAAACTAATTTATTAAAATATCTACAAATACAAAAACAAAATCCTACCACTTCAGTGCTAACTAGTTAGAACAATGTACGCAAAGTTCGATATTTATGCACCCACGTATCAGTAGTAATTAATGAATAACATAATATACAATTAATAATAATAAATACATAATAATTTTAAACATAAACAAAATTAAAATAAAATGGAAAGTTTTAAAATAGGCTCAAAAGACTCACGACGTGCGGCATTGGCCTACGTTCACATGGACCGTCAAGTACCATAGATATTGTCAAGTTATGCTAACTATATAATGTTATAAAATGGAACGCGATTAATAACTAATAAATTTGAGGGTAGATATTATGAAAATATAGATTGAGAAAGTTAAAGTTGTATAGTGGGCATAGGTACTTTGACTACAACGTAAACACAGTGCGAGATTCGATACAAAAACATACAAAAACATCACAAAACGAATGAATTTACTTCTTGGCGGAGGCGGCCCTTTTGGGTCTGTTTTGGGTGATCTTACTTGTCGCTGCACCATCCTTAGCGACGTCCTTATGACCCAATACTGGCCCAATTTTATCGAGATCCTCCATTGAAATAACTTTGTGACGAGTGCCGCCGGTACCCAGGATATATATAATACCTTCACGACTCCAGCAGCTTGAGATTCCGTAGCGCTGACGAGCAGCTAAGAATGCTTCATGCCGGGGCCTAGTCAGAAACTCAGATACAGTAATTCCCGTACATTTGTACTTTGTCTTTTCAAACCAGATATGGTCACGAACTCGGCAGCTTACAAACTCGACCAAAATCGGCCTAGGCTTGTCTCCGCTTGGTGAACGTCCGAGGCGATGACACCGGTCAATGGCTGTGTCCGAAAAATCGGATATCTGAAGATGATTGGTGACAGCAGTGACAATAATATCCATTGACTGCTCCTTCTTCGCCTCCGGCAAACCATGAAAGAGCAGCATTTTACGCCTTCCTCGCATCTCGGTCTGATCATTACACCGTGCCAGCATATCCAATTGCTTCTGGAAGCAGTTCAGTGACTCAATTACGAACTTCTTAAAGGCCACAAAATCTTCAGCCAAAGCAACAGGTGTGACAATTGTGGACGGGGCCTTCTGCAATTCTTCAAACTGAGCCATTCGCGTCAGAAGCTGCTCCTTCATGCTGGAGAAGGCTTGCTGCATAGACTCCATTGTGATATATGTTGTGATGAAGCAACGAAAGTGCCGTTAGTGATAGTGATATAATATAATATGCTATAATTGTGAAAGTGAATTTAACACTGGACTGGTAGGCTATCGGTGTTAACTATTACACATTTATTGTAAATTAAGGTCAGTATACTACTTTATATAATTTTTTTATCGAAGAGCTAAACTCAGCTGTACTTATTACGACAACTACCCGCGTATTGTTAGTTTAAAAACCTTTTGGCCAATTACGGGCTTTCACCGCCACCAGCACTATCCTAATCGTAACTAATATTATAAATGCGAAAGTAACTCTGTCTGTCTGTCTGTTACTCTTTCACGCCAAAACTACAGAACGGATTTGAATGAAATTTGGTATACAGATGGTCTAGACCCTGAGAAAGAACATAGGCTAATTTTTATAGTTAGGATAACACATAGGCCATATTTTATAAAGTTTAACGCGGGTAAAACCGCGGGGCATAGCTAGTACAATATATAATAAACATTAAATATACTTCTTAAACAAGGTTCATGGGCAAAACTAGCCGTACTTCTATTAAAGACGGAATAGAACTACTTCTGCCAATTACGTTAACAATGTCCAATTTAGCCCATAAACATTAACAATAATAAAAGATTTTACTGAAATACACGGAGAAAACATGCGCTCGTTAAATATTTACGGGAAAACTAAATCTACTGAACTGAAATATAAAAGTATTACCTATAATTATTGGAATATTCTATTGTGTCTTTTCACTGATTAATGACTATATCTTATATTTGTCCTATATTCAGTTGAATTATTCTTCTCATAATTATGTTACGTCTTCTAGACGGATTTTACTTAAACTCTGAATTTAATAGAATTAAAAGATTAACAAATATTAGAAAAATGGTAAAATAAAATTGATATTTTAACATTAAAATTGATCGAATTGAAGACTACGACTAACTACTACTACGAACTAATAGTTAGATTTTGCTGGATTAAAGATAAATTATGACGAGTTTAGTTAACAAGCATTAACAAACAAATCATAAATATTTTAAAATTAACGACAACATGTTTTATATTATAAAACATAACTTTAAACAATTGATAACACGACTGACTGACCGATTCAATTGCCCGTGTGGCGCAGCGGTTAAGATAGTCGCCTCGCCACTTCGTGTCGCGGGTTCGAGTCCCGCGCCGGACAACCATTTCGTGTGACCCATAAATAGTTTTTCTGAGTCTGGATGTAATTTGTGTCCATCTATTATATGTTTGTAAAGTACCCCCGATACAGGGATTAAATTCCCTATTGCGGGCGTTTCTTTTTAAATGAAAAAAAAAAACGGAATCGTTATAAAAGTAGCTTGCAAATTATGAAAATAGAATTGAGAGCAGTCCATGACTTTGAGAGTTACACTGCTACAAACGCATATAACACATATATATATAGGCTACATATAAGTTACATGGCTTAACGTGCTCTCCGAGAAACGAACATTAGACCCTTAATTAACAAGACCCCGAAACAAATTATGTTTTTACACAAAAATTATGCGGTGTGGGAATTGGCCTAAAGGTTCTTTTTCTTTAGTTTTATATTTACTGTAAGGCTTTAACATTAAAGTAAAATAACTGAGTGGTCTCAAGAAGCTGGCAACAATCAAGTCTCGTTTAGATCAAAGTATCAATATTCTCTAACAAATAACTGTACGTCCGAAATGCTCGTAGCCAACAGGATATATGAAGATATGTTATCTAGTGTCAGTTATCTTGTTGAATGCTGAGCACTACATGTCTCGCTGAAGGTAGTCGGCGTGACAGATGGCCAGTTCACGCAATGCAATGGGCTTAGACGTAGATAGACATTCACTTGTAGTACGTAGGTACCTACTCATAGTGTTTGTTTGAATTATTCCCAAGTAGCGCTTTGTAACATGTGCGGAATTCAAGATATAGTTGTACAGAGGTATGTATACAATTAGATAACCGGAATGTTTTATATTAACTGTTTTGGATTATGATCTCATATCTTCTGTTTCTTTGTTTATATTTCGATTTTAATTTCGACTGTTCCGAAAACTATTGAAATTGATTATTTCACAAACTTTTTTGCCAGTTATTTTATTTTACAGAATATTTTGAACATTAACTACTATTATGAGTTTACTATAATAGCCTATTTTACATACATATTATTACATATATATACATAAACATAGTCTTCAAGTTAATAACACACTTGAAGCCTTTATGCCTCACCCACTTTTTGTGTATAAATCCGGAACAAAAAGTGGCTGTTATTATGTTGAAGAGGCTTGCACTCTCAGGATAAAGACTCAGTCTACAGTTTCTTACAAGTCAGCTTCTATAGTTACCTACGGATAATGGATATGGTAACTCGAGATGAAAAAAATCTTACTTACGGATTCTAAATGCACTGCTGTTTTAGTAGATTACGTGCGTTCGTGTGCAAGCCTTCAGCCAATTAGTGCAGAATAGTGTGAAGTGCTTTCTATAAATAAAAATTTGAAACAGTTTAAAATAAAAGGGTTTAATTTAAACTAAAATTCGGATACAATATATTAAATTCTATTTGTTGCGTTCTACAAATCAGATATTTTAGTTAAGTAATAGACTGCACGTTTGGCGCGGTAGTTAAAACAGTCATCTTGCCAGTTTCTATCTCAGGTTCTAGCGCAAGACAAGTATTTGTGTGACCCATAAATAGTATATTTGTATTATAAGTACCCTGATATGGTAGATGTGGCTCCATACCAGTAGATAAAATTTAAAGAAACCTGGTCAGTTTAAACTATCTATTAGTTAGTACATAATATTTCCCTGGCACATATATTCCTGTGACTTTAAACAAAATAAAATCAGCCGAGTACGTGTCATAGCAAATGAAAAAGGGTTTCTTACCTTTACGTCTTCAAGTTATTAAGTTAATCATTTACTATAATTAATATCATTTAAGAAAAATCGTTGATAATTTAAAATATTTGCACTGTATTATAGACATAGGAGATAAGAAAGGTGTAAAATTTGGTACCCAGGAACTCTTCCAATAACAACACTTCACTTGAAATAATTATATATTTACACAGGCTCTATTTACTTATAAAGGTCACCGTACTAATTCTCAACACTATAAAATTTCCTTCTAGAGGTATATGTTTGGTGTGAACGAAACCATACCGCCATTCAGCCGAGTTGAACAACGCCATCTAGTGATTTATGAGCTAACAAAAATTACATACAATAATTAAAATAGTATAATTTGGACATACCGCCCACCAAGGACGACTCAAAGGAGTGGTCCTTTCACAAAAACATAACAACCGCCCACCGTGAGGTCAAAGGGGCTCTAGAACAGAAAGTCACAAAACAATAATCTATCTTAAGCAGAAATAAACTAATTACTAACAGGTAATATACACAATTTACTAGTTGGTCTTTTTAATAAAGATCCATTGCATTTTAATGTTACAACTCGAGTGATTCCGTCTGAACCAGGATGCTTCTCGACAACTTTTCCGAGTAACCACCTACTTGGAGGCAAATTATCCTCTTTTACAAGGACAACCTCTCCTATGTTTGGCTCTGTTTCTCTTTTTGTCCACTTATAACGCTGTAACATATAGGCTACAAATTCTTGAGACCAGCGTCGCCAGAAATCTTGAGTCATTCGTTGCAGTAACTGCCATCTCTTTAATGTACTCATATTACTAAGCTCGTAATTTCGGTCTGGCACAAGAATCATAGGCTCCCCTATTATAAAATGACCGGGAGTAAGCGGCATTGGATCATCGGGACCTTGACCAACTTGTGAAATCGGTCTGGAATTTAGACATGCCTCAACCTGAGAGAGTAATGTGGCCATTTCCTCATACGTCAAAGTTGAGTCACCGATCACACGTTTGAGATGAAATTTGGTAGATTTTATTCCCCCTTCCCAAATCCCACCAAAATTTGGAGCGTGAGGAGGTATAAAATGCCATTTAACGCCTTTATTATTAAGCCATTCCCGAATTTCACTAGCTACCCCTGACTGTTCCGCGGATACTAGTAATTGTAGTTCCTTAGATGCACCAACGAAATTTTTTCCGTTGTCACTCCATACATCACTACAATGTCCTCTTCTGGCAACAAATCTTTTAAATCCACTTATAAAACCTTCTGAAGTGAGATCACTAATAGCCTCTAAGTGCACTGCTTTTGTAGTCATACATACGAAAAGACAGATGTAGCCTTTATAAGATTTATTACCACGGCCTTTGGACACTCTTATATTGATTGGACCGGCAAAATCGACACCTGTATGCAAAAATGGCCTAGCCGGAGTTACTCTACAGGCAGGTAACTGGCCCATAAATTGATTTTTAAAATTTGCAGAATGCCGAACACATACAACACATTTACGTACGTATGCCTTTACCAATGTTTTTGCAGATATCAACCAATACTTAGTGCGCAGATAATTTAACATCAAAGTTGGTCCTCCATGCAGAGTATTTTGATGAGCTTCTCGAACAAGTAATGTAGAAAAGTGATTATTTTGTGGCATAATGATTGGATGTTTCATACTTTCAGACAGTTGTGATTTCTCAATTCTGCCTCCAACTCGTAGAATTCCTTGTTCATCTAATATAGGACACAAAGGCGTCAATTTACTTTTCTTGCTGACACTTCCTGTTTTCTTTATTTCTTCTAGTTCTTGTATAAATTCTTGTTCTTGGCATTTTTTAATGCATGTTTCCAGAGCATCTCTCAACTCATCCCTGGTAAGGTAAGTTTCTTTGTGCTGTTTATATCTTAAAAATCTTTTACAGTAAGCTACAACTCTAATAAGCTTCTGCAATGATGAATATTTAGTCCAATATGGTTCAGTTTCAGTGGTTGTTATATGTACCTTAATACTCTTCTTTACTGACCTTTCTTCTAGATCAGTTGTAGTAGAAGATGGCTTAGTGTAATCAATGGTGTCATTGCTTAACCATGTCGGCCCATGCCTCCAAAGTGATGATTTTGAAAGTTCTGAAGGAGTCATGCCTCGTGATGCTATGTCAGCAGGGTTATCAGCAGATTTGACATATCCCCATTGAGTATTATCCAAACTATTAAGTATATCGGATATCCTATTGCCAACAAATGTTGTCCAAGTGCTGGGGTGTTTATTAAGCCAAGCAAGAACGACCGTTGAATCGGTCCAACAGTGTACTCGATGTTTACTTATGGCTAATATTTGTGCAACCTCTGTGATTAATTTAGCTAATAAAACTGCTCCCATCAGTTCCAAGCGAGGTATGGATAGTTGCTTAATTGGAGCAACTTTAGTTTTCGCAGTGACTAAATTGACATTAACAATTCCATCTGATCCGACTACTCTTATATAGATAACAGCTGCGTAAGCCATATTGGATGCATCACAATATCCGTGCAATTCTACAGATGTATCATCTTCCCGAGTTTCAATCCATCTTGGTACAACATACTCTGGTAAGTTCAGAAGTTCTTTTTGATATGTTTTCCACTCCATTAGTAAATCTACCGGTAATTCTTCGTCCCAATCAATTCCAGCAAGCCATAACTTCTGAATCATGACCTTCGCTGATACAATACATGGAGCTGCCCATCCTAAAGGATCAAACAGCCGAGAAATTTCTGAAATAACTATTCTTTTTGTTACAGATCCAGTTTGCGGAGGAAATTTAATTGAATACGTGAAACTATCAGATTCTCTACCCCAAGAGAGTCCTAGTATCTTCACGACCTCATCTAGCTTTAACTCTACGTGTCCTTCTTGACTCTTTCCTTTTCTAATGATTTCTTGTGCTAACTCCTTGTTATTTGTCAACCATTTTTGAAGTTCAAATCCTGCTTTCCCAAGTAACATTTCCATTTCCCTGTGTATCTTCTTTCCTTCTTCTATGGTTTGGCAACCTGACAAAAAATCATCTATGTAATACTCACTTTTTAGCCTTTCAGAGACCAGTGGAAACTTCTTACCTTCATCGTGTGCTAGCTGCTGCAATGACTTCACAGCCAGGTAAGGCGCAGATGCCGTACCAAAGGTTACTCTTAATAATTGATACTCTTTTATTTCAGATGCAGGGTCACTTCGCCAGAGAAGACGTTGGTAATGGGTATCTTCGGAAGCAACTTTGATCTGCCGATACATCTTAACGATATCAGCACATAAAACTATGGGATATAAACGCCATCTTATGATGATAGCGCGTAGTTCCGGTTGAATAGTTGGACCTACCATCAGCATATCATTCAGTGACATACCTTTAGAGCCTTTAGAAGACGCGTCGAACACTACTCTGACCTTGGTTGTTGTCTTATCCTCCCGAACTACAGCGTGATGAGGCAAATAGACTGCCTCTGACTGCTTGGTGTCGGTTTCAGGGTAGACGATCTCCATGTGACCAAGATCAAGGTATTCTTGTATAACGTCGGTATATTTCTTTTTAATTTCAGGATCCTTCTTGAAACGACGTTCGAGGTGATGAAATCGTTTGAGTGCAATCTCTTTGGTTTGTCCGATTTTATTATATGGGTAAATTTCCCTAAATGGAAGTTTAACAACATATCGCCCATTGGCGTCTCTCTTTGTAGTACTAGCATAGAATTCTTCACATTGCTCCTCTTCTGGAGAAAGAATCTTTTTCATGCTAGTGGTATCTGACTCAATTTCCCAAAACCTTTTGAGCAAATCATTATCATTGGCATGTGAATGCATGCTAACTAAATAATTATGAATATTTGTTGAGTCAAGATCGAGATTTGGGTGTGATTGTCCGGATAAAATCCAGCCCAGAGTTGTATTTTGAGCTATAAGATGCCCTGGACCGCATTTAACCAGACCTTCTCTAAGAACTTGGCCGTAAACTTCTGCTCCAAGCAAAACATCGATTTTGTTTGGGGTGTGGTATTCTGGGTCAGCCAGAACCAAATCTTTAAGTTGAGGCCAAGGTGGTAGTGAAATACTTCTTGATGGAATCAATGAAGTGATAGTGCGTAAGACATAAGCTTGTACTTCAACACTGAAGTTGGGATCGTGGCGTGAAGTGACAGTAAATGACACTATAAACTTAGAGCTAAATTTACGGTCTTCACCACCTATACCTGATATCGTGCTGTTAGCAGGTATTTTCTTAAGACCGAGCAACTGGACTGCCGACTCTGTTATAAAGGAAGTTTGAGATCCTTGATCTAATAACGTTCTCAGCAGTTGAATATACCCTTTCTCAGTCTGTACTTCGACTAGAGCGGTAGCTAGTAAAACTCGGCTTGGACTTACGTTTTTGGAGAAATTTGACGAAACTGTTAGAACCTGTGATTCTTGTGCTGTACCAGAAGCAGCTTGAGAAACCATCGACTTAACGGCAGGTATCTCGGTTTGCTGATTCCGACTACTACTAGGTGACGTTGATCTGGAAGAAGATTTTGGGTGTAATAGTGAGTGGTGTTTACGGTTACAAAGTTGACATGTAGTTTTGACGCGACAGTATTTGATTGAATGATTTGAGCCTAAGCAGTTGTAACATAGCTTGTTGGTTCGGACAAAATCACTTCGAGTTTTGTAATCCTCTTTACAAAACTGTTTACAATGACTTAAAGTATGATCTTCTTTACAATATGGACAGGAAACATTTGAACTGCTACTTTGATTTGAATCAACAACATGAAAGGACTTTGGTTTACTAACGGTGGATGTTTGTTTAGGCTTGGATGTGTCTAGATACTCTAACGAACGAAACCTTGATTCTAAAAAGCTTTTAAATTCATCAAATGTTGGTAAGCCATCAAAAGTGCTAACCTTTGATTCCCAAAGCTTGCGCGATTCGCTATCTAATTTTGCACCTATTAGAAAAATAACTAGAACATCCCAGGACTTTACATCAATACCGAGAGCGCTTAAGGCGTGTAAACAATCCACAGTTGTATCCAATAGCTCTTTAATGGCATTTGAATTCTCTACGACTACAGGTTGAGCGGTTAATCTTTTCAGAACACAATTAGATAAATAGCGTTTGTTCTCATATCGTTTGGTTAGAGTGTTCCAGGCTTCTTGGTAATTTGCAGCTGTAACAGGTGTGTGACGCAACAATTGCTCTGGTTCGCCTGCCAAATAGCCTTTCAGGTAATGCAATTTCTGTACATCATCAATTGTAGCATTCTTATGGATAAGCGAAAGAAACAAGTCTCGGAAGGTGGTCCATTCTGTATATTTGCCAGTAAATATGGGTATAATGACCTTAGGCAATTTTACATTAACTATTCTTTCAGCTTCATGTTTTGTTTGAACTGACGCAACCATCGGTGTTAACTGCTTTATCTTTTCCTTGAGTTCAGACTTATAATTTATGTACAGATCTTCTGTTTTCTCATAGATCTCCTTTGTAAAATAGTCGTGTTCTTCTTCATCATAATTTCCAACTATTTTTTGATGCGTATCTATGAACTTTGACCACTGGTGCTCTAGTGCTTCCAATCTTGTGTCTAAATACGATATTGTAATGCGTTCTTTAGGAGATTTCTTATAATTAATGTTTGCCTTTTCTATGTTTCTTTTATTATCTAATTGGATACTCACTAATGACTCCATGACTTCAATGCTTAATGCCAAATTTTATGATAAAATATCAATAAAGTACAACACATAAAATTGTTGAATTTTTCTAAGTCGCTAATGAAAAAAGTTGAAAATTTTACAAGTGTTTTACGAAAACTTGTATTTTTGAAAATCGGGCATAGGTTCCCCGTCTCAACACTTTTGTAAAACTATTCTAAGTCTATTAAACCAAACTAAAGTCTTCAAATGTACTCACAGTTTAAATCCACTCACTACACTTTGTTGAAAATTACGCTCACTAGGGGGCGCTCGCTCTTACGTTGAACTTCACTGATTTTGGGGATCTTCCTGCTGCTGTAGCCAACTCCTTCCGCAACAGTATCGGAGGCGCCCTCTGCCGGCGACGGTGTAAGGCACCAACTTCTGTGCCGCGGTGGCGTCCTCTGGCGGCGACTCCAAAGCACTTCAGTGATAGTCTACCACTGGCTTCTCTGCTGATCCTTTAAAATCCAGTGACAACCGACTCGATAGGACCATGTAAAATTTGGTACCCAGGAACTCTTCCAATAACAACACTTCACTTGAAATAATTATATATTTACACAGGCTCTATTTACTTATAAAGGTCACCGTACTAATTCTCAACACTATAAAATTTCCTTCTAGAGGTATATGTTTGGTGTGAAACGAAACCATACCGCCATTCAGCCGAGTTGAACAACGCCATCTAGTGATTTATGAGCTAACAAAAATTACATACAATAATTAAAATAGTATAATTTGGACAAAAGGAATGACTTTTAAATCATAAAAAGAAAGACATTACAGAAGAGATTACTTAATAATAACATTAATAATTTTAATATTGTGTTTCCAAGTGTGAGTAAGGTCGCCAGAGCTCATTGGGGTGGGGTGGGGGGTCAGCAACACTTGTTTGCTGACTCCAAAAGGCCGGCAACGAACTCGCGACTCCTCTGGTGTCACGATTTTGTTTTAAATTTAAAAACGCAGCGTGGGCAGGCTTCCTTCGTCATTGATCGATGACTTGTGAGGGTTGGTTGTGAAGTAGCAAATGTACTATGTCCAGCAGTAGACGTCTTGCAGCTGACATGAAGGTGATCTTACCCGAACTGCTACCCAAACCTCCTTCTTCTTTGGAATAATAATTAAAATATTATCTTTAATTTTTTTTAAACATCGCACGCACTAGCGAATTTTATCCTTGTGTACAAACACATTATAGACGGACACAAATTACATTTGCAATATGGTACCTTTACGGTAATCAAAACCATTCTAAATTTACAAAGCTAGCATTACTAGTAACTGAGAATCGACAAACTGATCATTACTACATCTACTATTTTTGTTTTTTATCTACGTTATTATTATTTTTTATTTTTGGATTCTTCTAAAAAAAAAAACTTTGTATTTTTAAAAGGGTTATGTTTCATCACTTATAAATACGGTCGAACACTGACTTCCATCACACAGGTTTCTTCCTAGTTTGGAAGTCAGGGTTTAACAAGTAATTTGTACAGACTCCAGCGGGTCAGGCAGTCCGGGGTCAGGCATGTCCCAAAAGAACATGAACTACCTCACAAACCATGTTTTTTATGTTATGTATGCGGGTTAACCTAGTGTACAACATGCTCATTGGATTACACTCTGGGCTGATGTATATTGGGTGCTCTTCGTGAACTGTACTGAAATATTTAAGTTACTATAAGGAATTTTTTTGACGTTGTTGTGGGTTGCCTGACGTGCGGGCCACCATACTATTGTAGGTACTATTTAGATTTACTATGAATCTGTACAAATCTTTTGGAGAATAAAGAAATTATTATTATTATTCCAAATTATTTATTTAAAGTTCTTATTTTTTACATATTTATATCTATAAAATTTAAATAAAAAAGAAAACAATAATATATAAATAAATATCTAAAAAATAGAGGTCCTCCAGCGGCGAGGTTTGACGCCCTAGGCCGCCGGTGGTCAGGGCGACAGAGTAAGGAACCTTCTCACAATGCGTGCCGTTCCCATTATTGCCGCCTTTTGTATCCGACCCTTGACCCAGTGATCTAGCGAAAGCCTCTTAAGATGTTGGTCGAGGCTCTTCGCTATGAGACCGTTTACGGAGACGACTATCGGAACAATTATTGTTGAGTCCACATCCCACATGGCGGTAACCTCGTGAACCAAATCTAAGTATTTTGACAACTTGTCAGTCTCGGCTCTTACGAGGTTATCGTCAAATGGGACAGTGATATCAACAATAAATGCCTGGCGCTCCAACCGGTCTACCAAAACGATATCAGGCTTATTGGCCACAATAGTCCTGTCTGTAATGATAGACCGGTCCCAGTAGAGTTTGGCACAACCGCTTTCGAGAACTGGTTCCGGTACGTACTTGTAGTACGGCACTTTGGAGTCTACAAGACCATACCGAAGAGCAAGCTGCTGGTGGATAATCCTGGCAACTTGGTTATGCCTGTGCAAGTACTCGCCGTTGGCAAGATAGGAACAACCGGAAACAGTGTGTCTGATGGACTCTCCGGGACGGTGACACGCCCGACAAATGTCGATGGTACCGTCCTTGAAGATGTGCTTCCGATAGTTCCTCGTCTTGACAACTTCATCAGCAATTGCACAAGCAAAACCTTCAGTTTCACCAAATAGGTCACCAAAACGTAGCCAGGCCACAGATGCTTGTAAGTCCACATGAGCACTATGTAGGGCCTGGTGGAACCTACCATGAAGCACCTTGCTCTTCCATACGTCAATTCGATCCCGAGTGCTTAGTACGACGGGCTTTCTCCAGTCTTCTTTAGCCAAGGAGAGCGGCGTGAGTCCGTTGTCAACGGCGGCAACGTCTCGATGCATCCCACACTCAACACCAAGGAAATATTCCCTGAGATTGCACACCTCACGGTTGTGTAGGTTCTTGGCATTGAGGAAACCTCGACCCCCACACTTCCGTGGGATATACAATCTCATTAGTGAAGAGTGTGGATGGTGCATACGGTACGTCGTTAGGCGTTTCCGGACTTTTCGATCCAGGGCATCTAACTCAGTTTGAGTCCACCTTAGTATGCCGAAGGCGTAAACCAATAGAGGCATTACCCAGCCGTTGAAAGCACGGACTTTATTACCACCTGACAATAGACTTTTCAGTACTTTTGTCAAGCGGTTAAAGAAGCGTTCCTTCACCAACTGCTTAATGTCCCCATCTGGGATATTTAGACACTCAGACATACCAAGGTATTTGTAGGTTTCGGTTTCAGAGAGGGATCTGAGAGACATACTCTCGGTGAGTTGTAAATTATCAGAATTTACAACTCTGCCCCTCTGTACATGTATGACCGCACATTTATCTACACCGAACTCCATTCCAATATCACTGCTAAATCTTTCTGTGAGGTTTAGTAGGGATATCAGATTTGGTTTATTCGGAGCATATAACTTGAGGTCATCCATATACAGAAGATGAGAAATGGTCTCACCCCCTCTCCGCAACCGATAGCCTAACCCGGAATCCCTCAGCACAGCGCTCAAAGGATTCAAGGCCAGGCAAAACCACAAGGGACTCAAACTGTCACCCTGGAATATGCCTCGCTCAATCCTTATAGGTTCGGATATCGAATGAGTCACTCCGGTTCCTGAAAGACGAAGAACCGTGGTCCACTGTCCCATACACGAGGTAAGAAAGGCGCATAGAGCTGCATCAACTTTATACAACTCTAGTACCCGTCTTAACCATGTATGGGGCACCGAATCATATGCCTTCTTATAGTCAATCCAGGCAGCGGAGAGACTCCTTCGACCTTTACGAACCTGTTGGCTAACGGCCATGTCTATGAGGAGGAGCTCCTTAGTACCACGGGACCCAACCCTACATCCATTCTGAGCAGGATCTAAAACGTGATTGGCATACAAATGCTCATTTAATTTTGACACCAGAATGGATGTAAGGAGCTTATATATAGTAGGTAAGCACGTGATGGGTCGATAATTCTTTGGATCCGTGGTACTACCAGTTTTATGGAGCAGAAAAGTGATACCGTTTGTCATAAAAGGTGGGAGGGAGCCAGAATCGATAGCTTCTTGGAATTGAGTAGCCAAGCACGCATGCGAGCTTCGCAACCACTTTAGCCAGAAATTATGCAGTCCATCCGGCCCAGGACTTTTCCAGTTATGAGTCGGACGAACCGCATTCCCCACATCAGAGGGGGTAATTTTAATAGATTGCATAGGTTGCAAATGTTCACATGAGCGCTTAACTACATCAATCCATTGTCCATCGGTGTGACGTATGGGCGCTGACCAAATATTTTTCCAAAATGAGGACATTTCATCCATATTTGGTAAACAACCATCAGTCACACTCCTAGAAGTTCCCTCCCACCTTCGATACACTTTTCTTTGGTCACTTTGGAAAGATCTATTTTGGTGAAACCTATCCGCCCGTTCTTTGTAACGCCGTATACGGTTAGCCCACGCAGAAACTTTCTGCTTCAGGTAGTCTATGCGTTCCGTGACACAGGCAGTATAATCACGTGGTATTGTACCTGTACCGGCGAATGCCTGTGTCACATAACGCATAACTCTCGGGCGATTGTTTCCCGACCTGAAGCAGATTAGCTCGCCGATGGTCACCCTAGCTGCTGAGATACGTCGCTCGATTCTTTCTTGCCATGCTGGTCTGCCGGCGGTGGGTCGCGTGGACTTGTTGGGTCCTGGAAACCCAACATGGGCCACCCGGCACGCTGCGACTGCTGCACAGTAAAGAATCGAGTGCGTATCCGCAAGATTTTGGCTAGATCCAAAATATGGTTCTAGCATGCAATCTAGAGCGACCACTAGCGCCATATTACGTTTGTGCGTGGGATAACGTGGTAAGTGCGGTCTATCACAGACGGATATATCCCTATATTCCAAAATCGCACTTTCCAAAGCCCTCCTCAAATGCTCATTATCCTGGGAGCTTACCTGGGTAGCATCCCCAAGTTCCACCGTCTCGGGCCTCGAATCCGCCTGCGCCGATAGCAAATTAGGCGGCGGAGCGGATACATTATTCCGATCGGCGGTAGACGTGGGGATGACAGCCTTATTATTATTATTATTAAGAAAATTTAACATTCTATTCATCATCATCATATCAGCCGAAAGACGTCCACTACTGGACAAAAGCCTCCCCAAGGATATCCACAATAGCCGGTCCCGCGCTGCCCGCATCCAACGGCTTCCCGCGACCCTTGCAAGATCTTCGGTCCACCTTGTAGGGA
Organism: Pseudoips prasinana; assembly: GCA_951640165.1. NCBI lineage: Eukaryota > Metazoa > Arthropoda > Insecta > Lepidoptera > Nolidae > Pseudoips > Pseudoips prasinana. The sequence continues at coordinate 22,263,715 of OX621245.1, forward strand.
GCCTGCCCATGCTGCGTCTTCCGGTTCGTAGTCGCCACTTGAGAACCTTTCTGCCCCATCGGCCGTCGGTTCCACGAGCTATGTGCCCTGCCCACTGCCACTTTAGTTTGCCAATTCTTTGGGCTATATCGGCTACTTTGGTCCGCTATTTTGTTACGGACTCCTAAAAATCAGTTTAACTTCTAGTGTAGTGACTACACTTCACTTGAAATTAAACCGACTTTTCGAACCACCACGAGTAGAGGAAACAAAAAGTTATACCTTATATAAGACGATTCTATCTATCTGTAGATTAATCAAATTTGAATATTTCCATGTCCACAAATAAAACATTTCATATCTAGACTTTGACTTTATCACTCCAGCACTAATTAGTAATGAAGTAGATGACGTACAAATAAAAGTCTACAATAGAAACGCTAACAATTTTCCAACGAAAGAACAGATCTAGTTATTCCAATGACTGACTACACGTCCTAATTGCCAACGTTGATCTGATCAATTGAACCAAAATCAAATGAAAATTATTTTCTCTTTGAAATAATACCAATTAGGTTCATAAAACATTACTCATTGATTTCAGTGATTACTGGAGACTAACGTACCAAATTAGTACTAGAAGTAGTAGTATTAGTAATAAAATATGTAAGTAGGTGATTAAATCATTCATTCTCATACTCGTAGTAGGTAGTTACCCTAGTGTCAGAGTTGTTGAAGCCACTAAACAAGCCCCTGACATGATTTGTCGACCGTTTTCTAATGATTACAGCCGGTACCGACAGCTGAATGTGCCGTAATTAATAATAATGTCCTACCGACCGAGTTTCGGCCACGGCGGCCAGTCTCAAAGGAGACTAGCCAATTGCGCAGGACATATTATAGTGCTCGAGTGTGTGAGCAAACACATGGGCACTTTCTATTCCATCACCCTCATGATCCGATGGGACGACTAGTGACACGACCGGAAAGAGGTCAGGTACAGGACCGATGGCTTTACGTGCTCTTCGAGGCACGGGGGTGTAATACCGCTAACTTCCAGACGTCGGGCTGACACTGAGAAGTTTCTTTTTACGGAAAAACCCCAAAATTACTTTTTGGCCCGACACGGGATTTGAACCCAGGACCTCATTATCTGCGGTTGAACACGCTACCGCTAGACCAACGAGGCAGTCATTAATAAAAAATTACACCATTATTGCGGACACAATATCTATAAACAAACCTTGTGCCTAATTAGGAACACGGTGAATTGTTTATGCTCATCTATCGCTATAGAAACGATGGCAGCACTACTTAGTAGAAAATGAAGATGATATTCTTGTGGTCGATTTTTATGCAACACATAATACGCATACACTTTAAACTAGCTTCACCTTAATATCTTTATAACCGTTTCCAGTTTCTCTGTGGCACGCATTCTCGATTACAAAGATCATCGCACAACTTAAAGTTACATACTCCTATAAATTCAACAGTATTTATTGGCAAACCATTTTCCATTTCAAGCAGTACGATTATGTAATTACTGTAACACGTCCCCTAACTCTTGGCACGATCAATAAAATAGTTAAAAAAGACTATTTTTTCCCGTGTACAACACCTTTTCAAAGTCTGTGTAAAAAGCATACTTGATGAATCCGTTTTGTTCTGGAACAATCAGTGGATCTATTGAGGGTATTCAACGTCGTGAACTAGTCTTTTAAAAACTTTTGATAAGGTATATCCTGTCTAGAAGTGAGTCGATAGTTCGAAATTAGACTTACGCACACTGGAGTAATAAATGCACGATTATCAATGAAAAAAAAAACAGCACCACAATAAAAGAAAACATTTTCTAATTTGTTTAGAAATGGCTGGAAACAAGTGTCTAGTTCACGTTTTAATAAATAAGTCGGGTGGAACACTTCGGCGTTGGCCTTTTAGAAAGATCCAATGATTTTAGAGTCTCAACAAGTAAATATCGGACATGCACGATGATTTACATTAAATACACGGTTTATCTATTTCGAGGAAATGAGGAAAACGCTTTCTACTCAACTGTCCTATCCAAACAGAAACTAGAGAAAAGCTTATTTGGGACCGGGCTAAATAAATGCAGATTAGGCATCGTGTCAGCGTAGGGCTATTTCAAAACGTGGTAGACATTTGTTAGAAGCTCTAACAGAGCACTTAATTTAAAGAACCCAAGTTGTTTTAAACATTTTTGGCCAGTAAATATTTCTTCATTACGTTTATCTGCGGTTTTCTGCAGAGGAGATTTTTTAATAATTACTCTGCTTTTGTACCATTTTTACTGGATTTATATAATGAGGAAATATTTAGCGCGATTATTTTCTACGCTCATTAATTTACTTTTCAGAAATCTTACAAACCTTTCAACTACTTTACTACTTTAGGCGACTTGTTCTCTTTGGTAATAATAATATAATTGTAACAGTCAAAACGAGATCAACCCATCGATTAATGCCTGCAAATGGTACTACAAGCTACATATTGCAATGGTTATAAAGTAAACATTTTTTATATAAGTAATTAATTAGAAACGGCATAGACTATGAACAAGCTTTTTTTTTGGTATAATCAATAGTTAAAAACTAATCTCTAAATTTATTATAGTTTATTCCAAGTAGAACAGTGTGAAGTGGCTGACTGTACCTATTAGCAATTTAATCTTAACCAAAATGAGTAAAATAGCTGCAATAACTATTTCTAAACCTTAATTAATCCTCAAATACCATTAATAGGTTAAAGCAATCCTAGCAATAACACTAACCGGACAAAGTTTGGCCTTTAGCGACGTTCAATAATTCCTTCCAAATGGCCACTTATGAAACTTACCCATTTGTGTATTACACTAAATAGTATTAGATTAGTTCCATTGGTTTTAGGAAGTTACTTCTCGATTTTAGATATTGTGAGGTTTAATACTACTTGGGTATAATTATAATTGGGTCTTCAATCCTTTCGTAAAGCTTTTGCTGGACTTCATTTGTGCCTAGCTTTATACCTATTAATAGTGCAGCTGTGTAAATTAAATATTTATTTGTCATAATTACATATAAAAAATCATAAAAGTACATAAATATTTAAATAAAAATGATTTCGACTTACTCGGCGATTAGTCCTAACTAATCGCCGAGTAAGTCGAAATCATTTTAAAATTAAAATTATTATTTGTATATTAAAGTTATTGCGCCAACTCTTTATTGTAAGTTTAATTCTAAGACAGCACTCATTACTTTCATATGATTCCTCCGCCTCACATGGAAAACGACGATACAACCCCGTAGATGGTACAGTAAACCTTTCTACTCAATTCCGAAATCGATTCTTTTGTCACCTAGGTGGCTTTCTAGATAACAACATTAATAGAAAATAACATCTAGCTAAACTTACAAAAAACGTGTGCAAAAAGAAAGTTACTGCTTTCTTTCAAGAACACAATTATGAGGATACTGAGAAATTGCTTGCAATTACGTTGTAACACTGAAGCGGTAGCAATAACTAGCTACCTATTGATATATGTACACACACACACGCACGCACACACACACTATGTATATATACTATTCTTACTAAAAATGTTTTTTTGAATTCTTTTTTGCTCTTCACTTTTTTTCACTTAGTTAATCTCTTATAAACCAAATTATGTACTATATGCATGTGATCCTCTGTTCATAAGAATGTTGTATAATAAACATATCTATTTATAAAGGGTGGAGACCTGGTGTCCTGAAATACAGGCCTTGAGCCTAGTTTAGGCACCAGTCTCCCACAATATTATAATTGTTACCTATAACTGATACACCTTATGTATTCTGTAATATTGTGGCGAGAGAATAAAACATTATTACTATTGTTATTATAATCAAAAGGAACGTATTTTTTTCTAATAATAGTCTGGTGACCCGGTGGTAATTCATCACCGCCGCCCATAGAAACCTGCAACATCAGTATCGTATAAGTACGTTTCCGGCCTTTGAGAAAGAAATAGGCTGTCTTCTCGAAGCTTACCATGTCATAGCGGATCAGAAATACCTCCGCAGTTAATTAAGTCCGCAGAGCGGCAGTATGCGGTAAAAGTTTCTTGTGAAAAGTACAGTGGTACATGACGATTCATCCAGGTGATATGGATGAAATTTCCATTTCATTTTTTATTATTTTGTTGAAAATTTGTTACAAATGCACGCATAACACAGTAATAAAAACCAATTAAAAATGCATGCAATGTTGTTGTACGCCACCGTTTAATATGTATCACGCGTTACTTTTTTCTGTTATTGCATGCAGTTTTAAACTTAATAGTTTTGTAGTAATCGGACCGATATCATCATATTATAACCAACACGCAAAACCAGCAAACTTGCCAACAATAGTATACACAAGTGGTTTTAATATCCTAATGTACCGCTGTTAATTTAGTTTTCCACTAGTCAATTAAAATTGCATTGCTCTGAGAATATTTGAATGAACATTTTCGAGGTATTCATTTGCAAAGTAACTGTACCCGTTCATCTTTATTCATTATTAATGGTTCGCACAGTCAACATCACATTGGTATATACACATTGATTTTACGAACATCCTTATTATGTAACTTCTTATTGTTTTTAGAAGATATATAATTAAATGCTCTATAATTAATTATGTGTGCAGTACCTAAATCAACTTATAGTATTCATTTATTTAGAATTAAAGCTAGTACAAAACTCTGTATCGCCCAATCCGTGAACATTGTTTTGATGCGTGATAAAAAGCAAGCAACACATATTAAATAATTTTATTTAAAAAAACCAATTACCCTTGTCAAATCCCTGGAAGTAAACAGAACGAACCTTTAAAAGGGTCTGTAATTAAAATCATTTACCATCCAAACATTTATATAGGAATAGTTGATAAACGCGCAACAATTTCTATTTCAACTTTGGCCGGAATCCCTAAAACTTTTCAATGGAATTTGATACAAACATACCTTCGTTTACTCGAATTTTGATGTCAAAACTGTCTATAGAAATGTTATCATAAATATCAATTCACAATTATATTTCTATAAAATAAGACTAAAAGAACATTTCCTAGTATCCTGAATCAATCATGTCATCAGTATTAAATATTAAACCAATATTCTGCATAATACCTGAATACTTTTCTTGAACTGGAACCTAAATAATATTCGGCAAAGTTTATAAAATTAATATAATGAAACAACTCATCCATTGCATTTTTCCATTTCTATGCGGATATATGATATGGATATCGCTAAGAAACTTAACCAGCAATTTCTAATTGTCATGTTTCAGTAACCAGGTCTCTTATTTTATTACGATACCGACAATCTTTACGACTGTTCTTTTTACAACCGTAATCGATGTCTTAGCGCTTATCTTCGAGGAAGATGATAGGAAAATAGTCACTCCACCAACCAGACCCCAGAAAAAAATATTTATATACAAATTTATTAAAATAAATATGTACCGTTTTATCTGAATTGTGACTGTTGATATACTATTCTGAACTAGGATGATAACGACTCATTACTAACTGATAAATTGTTTCCTAGTGCCATTGTTCTAATAATTGGCGACCGGCAACCGCACGCAGACAATGCAGACAATTATTATCGCGATACTCGTGAAATTCTCATTATCTCCAGATATCTCCCGTTATTCTTCGTTTACGCCCTTTGTCCTTCCGCAATCAGGTTTCCATCACATACAAACGGGAATAAATGGGGGTGATGTGGTTTTATTACAGTTCGTGAACTCGATATACCTCAGCATATATTTACCTACTAGGTAGAGAGCCGTTGTCGCAATCTCTCCCTAATAGAACGTCACGTTGCCTTTGAGATATTGTTATAAGAGGGATAGGAAAAGGTGCCTATATATATTAATAGTAAAAATCCCCAAGGCTTTATTGATGTAAGGTAAATATGTATACCAACCTAATTGAATGAAATTTTAGTTTCGAAGTATTTGCAATGCAACGGATCAACCTAAAATAAAATAAAAAAGGTTTTTCATTTTATTTTATTTAAACTTTAGTACAGTGAGAATGTACATAGGCGGACTTAATGCCAAAGGCATTTTCGACCAGTCAACCTTAGGGTAGTGCAGAGAGATTGTGGCAGGTGTATTTGGGTTATATAAAATGTATTTTTACTTATTATTCATATAATCAAACTTAATAATTACGAACACTATATATAATATATATAATAGATACTATACAATAAATACTATATGATTTTAATTTAATGAATACTATACTATAACATACTATACAATAATAAATATAATTATTGACGAGACATTTCTGTGTGTAGTTTCTTAGAAATATACTCATGAACTTTCTTTTTAAACGCGAAGCGAGTCTTAGCCATCCTGATTCCAACAGGAAGCTCATTCCAAAGAAGTATAGATTGGACAAAGAAAGAGCAGTGAATGAAGTCAGAGCTGTGAGGTGGACATCGTAAAAGACGATTATGACTAGAGCGGAGAGTCTTACTATGATTAGCAGAAAGGTATTGAAAGTGAGGCGTTAAATAAGAAGGAACGGTAGGAGAGTCCAGTATGGAGAAAAGTGTGGTGAGCGCCCTCAAATTTCTTCGCTGGCGAATGGGCAACCAGTTTAACTGGGTACGGTAAGCAGATACATGATCATACTTACGAAGATTGAAAACGAATCGAATGCAGTTATTCAGAAGTCGGTCAAGTTTGTTAAGAAGATCTGCATTCAGGTCAAAGTAGCACACATCACCATAGTCGATAATAGGAAATATTAGAGTCTGCACAAGCATTTCTTTTGTTCTGGATGGAAGGAAATTTCTAAGCTTATAAAATTACCGTAGAGTCCCAGTAATTCTCTGGCTGATCCCAGAAATGTGGCTTTGCCAGTTGTGGTTGTCAATTACCAGTCCGAGATCTTTGACTTTTTGGCTAATGGGGATATGAGAGTTGTCAAAAATAATAGGCGGCAAACTGCCAATTTCTACCTTGCACATCATCCTTGAGCTACCCACTATGATTGTTTGGCACTTTGATGGGTTGACAGGCCAAAATTATATGACGAGGTTTTTAAAAATTCTAAGTCATGATTTATTTTATTAATCGCCTCTGGCAAACTATTGACACTCGCCTGGGCGTACAGTTGCAGGTCGTCAGCATAAAGATGATACGCACTCTGAAGATCATGAGTTAAAAGGTTTATAAATACTGAAAACAAGAGAGGTGAGAGAATACCGCCTTGAGGGACACCAGTTTCTAAGTTGCACCAATTTGATGACGCTTCACCATGGCTAACTGACTGCTGGCGCTCTCGAAGATAAGAGGAAAACCACTCCAGCGCTTCATCAGAGATCATAAGATGGGAGAGGATGGATAAGAGGATATCGTGACTGACGGTATTAAAAGCATTTGAAAAGTCGATCAACACCAGCACAGTGAGGTTGGTCGCCTCCATGCCGACTCTAATATCGCCAGTCACTTTAAGGAGCGCCTTGGTGGTACTGTGTCCTGGTCGGAATCCGGATTGTAACGGGCTTATCAGCTTATTGGCAAGCACAAAATGAGATAGTTGCTTGTGGACACAGGACTCAAGCACTTTAGACAGGAAAGGAAGGATGGAGATAGGACGATAATGACTAGGAAGTGTCGAATTTGAAATCTTGGGAAGTGGATGAACATGAGCATAGTGCCATATGGAAGGGAAAAGTCCGGAATCAAGGGAATAATTTATAATATGGGAAATTGCAGGCAACAGTTGGTCAAGGATTGGTAATATCATGCGTCGGCTAATATCATCGTAGCCAACTGCATTGGATTTAATGGACAGGATAATCTTTTTAATCTCATTTGAATCGACTGGGACAAAGTGAAAAGGATTAATGTTAGGACGCGTTAGACAATTTAGAAAGTTGATAGTCTGAGCCTTGGTCTGATGATCCATAAGAGAAGAGGTAGAGAAAATATTATTTAGGTCATCTAGTTGAATTGAGGTGGGAAGGTCTAAGTTACGCGATTTGCCGATACCAAGAGTCCCAAGGAACATCCAGATACCGGCAGGAGAAGAAGATGAAATATTGTCATGAATGTGTCGGCGTTTAGCATTACGTACCTTCTGATTACACTTATTCCTAGCAACTTTGAAATTGTTCCAGTTTTCGTCGGAACGGTTTCGTTTAAACTTACGATTTCATTCACATAGACTTTAAAAAAGTGCTTGTAAATAGTGAGAACATGTTTGTAGTGATATAGTTAATTAAACATATATATATCTAAGTACATATAGATATTTAAGTACACGGATTGTATGAAAATATTTAGATATAATTTACTAAATCTTGTCTGAATGGTTCTGTCTCTATTAAGGTAATAATTCCATATTATTATTATGAAAGACCTTGTGTTTATAACCTAAACTTAAAACCTATATTATGATATTAACCTTTGGCATACATGGTGGGGTATTTAAAACTTAATCCAATGTTGTATGGAACGGTCATATAAACAAATATGTTTCTTTATTGTTTTGAACTTTTATTTGCATTCCCTTTTCTTTACAAGGACAAATTTTGTAAGATTTATAATATTAGATTACAACAAATGGTATAATAAAGATGGACGTTATAATTGTTCTTTTTTAAGATTCTATATGAATTTGTTTTGTTTAAAAAGGTTTGTTTCATTTCATCTTCTTTTACGCTAAAATTTGAATAATTATTGAGTTTACACGTTAGTTGGATATTATATTTAGCGGGAAACTTTTTCTAAGCTAGTTATGTAGATATTTACCGAAGAGTAATTTGAAACCCACTTTGTTTAGGTAAAATTTTTATTTTCCCCTTATATATGCGGCAAGGCTAAAAATGGCCTATAATATATGGATATATGGATAATACGTTTCTTTTGTTGTAATTGTTTTGCATTTGCACACTGATCATCACTGATGTTCATTCCTACTAAAATACGCAGGCGCTCGTACTATATCTACCTAGAAGTTATTTCCTCGATTATCATTTACGAGAAGGAAATAAAAAACATCGTAAAGGAAAAGTACTTATAAAACTTTTTGCTGCGTGCAGAGAAAATACTAGCAAGACACTTCTAGGAACAAACGACCTTGATGCTAACCCTCTTTTACTTTTGTCTCTTTTAGGTTCAATTTGAAAATAAAATGTCGTTATTTCCAGCCTATTCTTATAGTTACGAGTTAGAAACCGATTATAAATCCATGCTCTATGAGAGTTTTCAACCAAAGGTAATGAGGTCCTGGGCCAAAAAGTGGTTTTAAGATTTTTTTGTAAAGAAAAAATAGTATTAGCCCAAAGCCTGGGAGTTGGCGGCATTTACCATTAAATTACATTTTTTGGTCATCTTGCTAGTTATCCTATCGGATCATGAGAAGAAATTGCCCCTGTGTATGCGCGCATACTTGTGTACGTCCTCTATAATATTTCCCGCACAGAAGCTTTCTCAATTGAGAGTGGCTGCTGTGTATGAAATACAAAGTTCAATCTACATATAAAATTAAAGAACTAGTAATACATAACTTTAAAATAGAAGAGCCAACATTTTCGAAGTTATACTTCTTTTGGCGCGATGGAGAAAAATGATGAGAGTGAATTTTTACGATGCGCGCGCACACCGACACCTAAATTTAACAGCATGAAGTTAGTTCTAGATGAGAGTGAATTTTTACGATGCGCGCGCACACCGACACCTAAATTTAACAGCATGAAGTTAGTTCTAGGTGGTATGAAAATTGATAACTATGTTCAAGTTGTATATTCTAGTATTTTTATTGAAATAAAATATTTTTGATTAATTTTAATATTTATCGTTAATCACTACTGCATTTTAGTTATTTTTTTGAAGTTATACTTCTTTTGGCGCGATGGAAAAAAATGATGAGAGTGAATTTTTACGATGCGCGCGCACACCGACACCTAAATTTAACAGCATGAAGTTAGTTCTAGATGAGAGTGAATTTTTACGATGCGCGCGCACACCGACACCTAAATTTAACAGCATGAAGTTAGTTCTAGGTGGTATGAAAATTGATAACTATGTTCAAGTTGTATATTCTAGTATTTTTATTTAAATAAAATCTTTTTGATTAATTTTAATATTTATCGTTAATCACTACTGCATTTTAGTTATTTTTTTGAAGTTATACTTCTTTTGGCGCGATGGAAAAAAATGATGAGAGTGAATTTTTACGATGCGCGCGCACACCGACACCTAAATTTAACAGCATGAAGTTAGTTCTAGATGAGAGTGAATTTTTACGATGCGCGCGCACACCGACACCTAAATTTAACAGCATGAAGTTAGTTCTAGGTGGTATGAAAATTGATAACTATGTTCAAGTTGTATATTCTAGTATTTTTATTTAAATAAAATCTTTTTGATTAATTTTAATATTTATCGTTAATCACTACTGCATTTTAGTTATTTTTTTTCCATACGCCAAAGAAGTATAACTTCTAACGCGTGTACATAAGTACACACAAGTTTTTTTTAACACTAACAAGTTGATCAGTTTTATAAGTACCTATGATAAACTTTTAAACATTCCAGATTATTCTCGTCAGTTGTTGTATACTTAATGATATACTTACAGTGCAAACTTGAACAGTATTTTCATAGTGGGATTAGAAAAAGAATTACGTTCCAAGAAAGAATATTATAAAACTTTTCTCGACGGAATGTTTGCGATTTATTGTTCGTACGTATATATATTGCCTTTGGCCACCTATTTCTATCTCAAATAGTAATTTGCCAACTGGCTATAGTACTCGCAAAGATGCCAATTTAAATTCTGGATCTAAGTCAAACTATTTCAGTTTTGTCTTTGTCTTACAAAGTAAGTCTCAAAGGAATTTTCTGTATTTGCCTTCATTTCCCGGCTAAGAAAATGAAGAGAATTTCTTAGGAATTTTCAATTGAAATTGACAATTTAGATGAATGCCTCGCCTTACTTAATTGCGATTAAAAGGGGGCATTTGGGAAATGAAATTAATGGCATCAAGGTGTCAGGGTTGCTTCAAGTTTAATGTAAAAGTTGTAGAGCTTAAGAACCAATCTACGTAAATGCCTTCTAACTAAAGCTTCTCCAACAGCCGTACTGGGTTCTTGTGATTTATAAAGTGTCAAATATTATTGCGGAACTAGGAATGTTTATTCGTGAAATTATATTAATTTACTTAATATCTAGTTACGTTATAACCGACTGGGTGAGTTGTGTAAGTGTTATCAAAAATATCATATCGTCACTGTACTAGCACAATAACATGAAAAAAGTGGTTAAGTGTGAGTCGAACACGCCCATGAAGGGTTCCGTAGCAGCAAGTATTTAATAAGTAATGGAATCAGGCGTTACTTTGCGGAACTCCATAACAATCAAAATACAAAATCAATATGTAGTGTTAATTCCGCTAATTGACAGTATAATCATGCCGGGATGCAATTTGCACCGTAAATTATCGCAAAAACTGCAAAAAGTATTTGAGTTGAATGAAAGACAGGTAAATTGCGGTTTACGATTTATGACATATTAAAATAAAAACTACTTACTAGATTTCGTTTAAGCCAATTTTCGGTGGAAGTTTGGATGGTAATGTGCTTTATATATATTTTTAATTTTACCATTCTCTTATTTGAGAAGTTACAGATACACATTTCACCACTTTGGAAGTGTCTCGGGTGCAAACTATTCAGTTTTGAAAATAAATTTAGACCTCAGTATCTTTTTTGAAGACCTATCTTTCGTTAAAACCCAATGCGATTCACAGAATACATCTACTTACCAAGTTTCATCAGTATAGTTCTTAGTTTCAGAAAAAGTGGCTGTGACATACGGAGTGACAGGCAGACAGACAGACATGACGAATCCATAAGGGTTCCAATTATTGCGATTTGGTTACGGAACCCTACCGTTTTTTGCCGTTTGACTACCGAACCCTAAAAAATAATGACGAATGATAATATAAAAATAACATTATAAAAACTAATCGTTTGAAGACCATCTCATTTCACAATCAAATTATTTTATAAGTAATCATTTGACAAAAAAGTAAATAGAATGTAGCGTTGCAGTGCTATTTCGCCTATATTTTTCTTATACTACGGAGCGCTTAGTGCTTAAATTTCATTCCCAAATTGGTATCCTAATTTTCAATAATAAATAAACGAAATGAAATATTATTAAAATAATTTCGTTAAATAATATCAACTTGGTAAAAAATTGATAACAATACATATACATAGTTGGCTATATATTAAAACATTTATTTCCCATAACCATTCAGAATATACGAGTAAAACGCCTTAATTTTCTTCCAGTAACAATTCAGCCGTTAACAACACCGGCAGTTACTAGGAACGGTCCATAATCACCAGTCACTCATGCAAAAACGTTTTCAAATCATACCTACGAGTACGTTACTTAGATATGAAGGGAGCAATTTCCGTTGCGACATAAAACACAGAAATAGCTTAGACTTTTTACGCTAAATTGAACTAAAAGGCTTTCAGTGCCAGAGAGAACAGGATGTGGCCGTCACCGGACTTCCGGGTTTACGTGCTCCACAACTTTACATACAGTAGTTTTTCTCTCGTTCGCTCTTATTTATGGGTTGTTCAGTTTTACTTTTTTGTAAGGGAGATTTCTTTTTCTTATATTTCATATGTTATGTTTCGGATTTAATCCCAAGTCCAGAGAACATTCAAATAGTATGAGATCCAGCTGCAATCCTGCTATATGAATCGAGTATGCAAACAAAATCTAATTTTTATGTTCAATTACTATATATCCGTAGGAATGTTTTTATTTGCCTATTCCCTCTTGATGGCTTAAAACCTTCTATACTTCAGTATAGGGTAGCACTACCGTCACACACACACACACACACACACACACACACTCACATACACACACACACACACTCACATACACACACACACACTCACCCCGATCTCACCTTTTATTAAATGTTTTGCCTAAATTAGTTTATTAGACATTTTCCTTGTAATTTTCTGTGTGAGAGAAGAAATAAAGCTATTATTATTATATTTTAGCCAAGATTCCAATCAAAATGTCGCCGCTAATAATATTTTAAATAATATTTTTGATTTAAACAAAAACATTCTCGTAGTTTTGAAATAAATTATAATCCAATTCACATTCAGCATATTTTGCATATTTAACGGCATGATAATATTTGGGTTTACATAAAAATTCGGTTTCGATTACATACTTGATTCATGAAGCAATCTTTCACCCGGATCTTACACAAAAAATGCTAATCAGTTTTTCCGGCATGAACTTTGGACTATTTGAGATCTTTTCCTTTTAACAGTTCGTCTACTATGTAATAGAACTTAATATGTAATAGCTAGCCAGTAGCTAGGATAGTAGCTACTTAATCTGGACAATAGATCTTAATTGAAAGCGAATATATTGTTAACTTTTACTACACGCAATAGCCCTAGGCTGCTTGTGTAAGGGCGATATTGCCTAGTTCATCTCCAACTAGCTGGCACTTAATGATTTTGCAAAGTGGAGAACACATAATCTAACTTAATATTCTTATCGAGCTAGAGTTATAAGGTTCGGTTCCAAATATATAGAACTTTAAAACTCTTTAGAAAACTTTCGGTGAACCCGGTTTCGGTAAAGCGACAACTTTCAAAATCTGAATCCAATTAAAATAATTGACCATCCTTAGTACTTTAATTTGTGTAATCTTGTAAATTAACATATACAATTTCATAGCATAGGCAAGGCGTTCAAGCAAATCACGGCTTGTTCCTAACAACCAAGATTATAACTAATATAAAACTACGATATTTGGAATTATAATCATATAGTTCAGAGTTGGTAACAAGTTCCAAATGTAGAGCCCAGCGTGTTTAAGGCAAATTGATGTCATTACGGAAGGCTATCCAACTATAGTAATACAAACTCATATTTGCGCGACGCCGGAAGTTAATATGAGAGGGTGCGGAACCCTTTACAGCCCTCAATTACAGGTTACGACAGAAATAATTATGTTATTTATTTTCTTAAACCTACTTTTGCAGTACAAAGCTGCATCAACGACTGGCTTAAAACTTTGCTTAATGATGTTCACTGAGGTTCCCTATTAAATTTCTATTACATAAACAGTTTTAGACGGGCCTGTTGGCGTGGTCGGTAAATGCTTGCTTTCCACGCCGAAGGTCCCACCCAGGACAAATATTTGTGTGCATGGACATGTCTGTTCGTCCTGAGTCTGGGTGTAATTATCTATATATTTATGTATTTACAAAAGAAATCTAGTATATCAGTTATCGGGTTTCCATAGTACAAGCTCTGCTTAGTTTGGAATCAGATAGCCGAGTGTTAATAATGACCTAGGATATTATATTATTATTATATATAATATGAGACAGTACATCCATATTTATTATGTTTTGAAAGCCAGGAGGCCATTCTTTGATTATTGACTACAGAATCACGTTATGACAGCTTTGGTTTGGGTTCTCAGCAGAAACACGGCTATAAAAGTTAGGTTTTTTGTAGAGAATTTCAGAGTATTTTCAAGGTTTTTATAGTTAAGGGATAAGTAAATGTGGTTTGCTGCCCCCACTTAACTTTCCGTGGAGGACTGAAACACGTGTTGGGTATCATACTGGCGCATGTAATTTGCTTTTTTATATTGTCCTTCTTGCATGTGCACATTTTTGCGGGCGGGAGGGCGGTGCAAATTGCATCCCGGCTTGATTAAACTGACAATTAGCGGAATTAACACTACATATTGATTTTGTATTTTGATAGGTAAACTACTATAAAATATGGAGTTAAAACATTCGTATATTATTTACTAACTAACCCGTGCCCGCTTCGTTGGGCGGTAAACATTTTTACTTTTGATGAAATTATGAGTGTGGTTCTTTGCGTACTGAGTACTATGATTTATGTCCTGACTGCCAAAAGGAGGATTATATTTTTACTGCATTTGCAATCCTGTTTGGCTATATTCGTATTACCGGGTTTGAAATGAGTGAATGAAATGTTTGGGGTTTAAGATATTTTATTTTCTCAAAAGAATAACAATTCATTTTTTATGAGAAACACATATATAGTTTAAAGTAGGCTTAAATATTAACGCGGGCGGTTTCTGAGCTAGGTTCAACTTTCATGTATATAAAACAAATAACAAAAACAAGTTAAACTAAAAACTATTATAAAACCAAGTATATATCGGCGCAACAACATTAATTAACCAAAAACAAATGCGTCATAGGAGTAGTTTTAAGTCTTTGTTTAAATTACTCTTAAATAGTTAGTTAAATTTAATGAAGTTAGTGTTAAAAATCAAGTTACGATTTATAAACAATCTTAACATTTGTACAATTGATGATTTCAATAGTTTAATTTACATTCGTTCATCGAACAAAGAAAATACGTAACATGTTTGTCGCCGCACATTTCGTATAAATACGGCCGACGTGTCGAGTACAAATCCGCAGTAAAATGTCCCTTGAAAACAAGGTGAGAATTTACAAGACGTGCATTCGACCCATGATGACCTATGCGAGCCCGGTCTTCGCGCACGCTAAGGATCGATTCATCCACCTCCTCCAGGTAGTCCAGAACAAGTTTATGCGACGAGCCGCGGGCGCACCGTGGTTCGTCCGTAACAAAAGCCTCCATGCTGATCTCCAATTGCCTACCATCAGGCAATGGATGAAGCAAGCGTCCAAAAGGTACTTTGACTCTGCCACTCACCATCCAAGCAAATTGGTGGTACAGGCGGTCAAATACACTCCTTCCCGACTCTCACGTAAACACCGTCGTCCGAAGAACGTCATAGACGAATCGGACGACGAGATCACCGTTTACTTAAACCAAATCAAATCGATTAGAGACTCTCGCAACACTGCACAACCGATATTTCGTACTCGCCGGATGCGAGTACGACCGCGAACGCGTCGCGACCACCAGCGTCCTCCATGACCCTTAGTTTGCATATCGTACCGATAAAAAGCCCCCCTCAACGCGGACGGGGGGCCGCGTCATGTCATTAACGTAGAGCGAAAGTTGCACTAAACTCCCTAAAAACCATGATCTTGCCCTCTCCCCGTCAGTATCCGCCCAGAGCCGAGGTTCGAACCCCACAGGGGGTGCCCTCCGGCGCGGGTACTTAGTTTGTAGTCTATATTTGCTAGGCCGGTTAGAGCCCACGCTCACCCCTACTGCCCGGTGAAGCAGTAAAAGCCGTAAGGCTAACTGCACGCGTCATGTTAAAAAAAAAAAAAAAAAAAAAAAAAAAAAAGAGTACAAATCACTTTCGCTCGAGCCGTCGGACCGTACGGATCACCTTGTATCGAAGATTGTTATGGAATAAAACTTCACGAAACATATTTCGGGTTTTATTATCGCCATGAGTCAACAACCTTCAGTGGATAACCAACGTGCAGATAATAGTGACGTCAGTCTTGCTGACGTCATCATGACTAACGACAACGATACCCCCGTTTCTCCGTTATCAGAAGTAAGGATTCAACCCAGAAGATGACCAGCGTGAAATCACCCTCGATGACGAAGATAGTGAATGGCGCTTACTTGGGGAGCAGCTAAATCGTAATTTTATGGAGCTGATAGAGGCAATGAGTCCTTTGTAGGACTGCTTTCATGATGTCTTTGAGTCAGGCGGGTTTCGGCGTGGCTGTCACACGTTTTTGACTTTTTGACTTTGTCGGGGTGTCTACGTACAGCATTTCGACCATTACTTTCTATTCTATCCCTAGTGCCCTGAATGCAGTTTGCACATACTTCAGTACGTTTGTTAGGAGTAGCTCATTGTAGTCTCCTGGTGCTGGATATGCCACTCGCAGGTTGGCTATTCTGTGTCATACCATAGTGGTGGAACTATTATTATTAGTCGTAGTTGGTTCCACCTGTACTTCCATTGGGTTTTGAACCAGCTCTTCTCTACTCCTTTTATGAGTTTGGAGTGTTCCTTGATTTTGGTTCACCTTTGGTTGTGATTAACTGTGGATTTATCTTTGGGGACTGCTCAAGGGTTATCACAAATTAGTTGGTTGACTGATATGCTTTTCACATTTAGCCTCCTGATTGGGCCATTGTGCGTGGGCTTGTTTGGCTCCTCTAACCATTTTGGTTCCGTCCGCAGGTATAAGACGCCTCGAAGGTTAGGTTTGAGTACTTCCTGTAGTGTCTACGGATCATTTAGGAACTTTGCCCGTTGCCAGGAAAAGCTACTGCATTGTGGAGGTATGTTTGCTGGTGATTCTTCAAATTCAGTGCATCCTCTGCAGGGGGCTGTCTGTCGCTACTCTGAAGGAGTGTTTGTTTAGTGTGCAGTGCCCGGTAATAGGGTCATACATGGTTTTAAGCACCACTTCTACCCTATGAACCCTCTACGTTGCCAGAAGGTTGTTTGGGCTTTGTTAATCTTCACCTCCGTGTATTTCTTCCAGTTTAGTATTGAATCAAGCGTTATTCAGTACCGTAGAATGACGTGGACCAGCTTTAAAAAGATGTTTGCTGCCAGCTGCGGCACTGCGAGCCACGAAAAACTGTCCTAGCCATAGCAGCAAGGAAGGCAGTACCAGCAACGAGATTGGTTCATTGCTGGATAGGCACGTTAACGTCTGTGTCGTTGACACACCAGAGGGCTTTACAATTTTTTAACTTTTAGCAAGTGAGTTAGTCAGCATAGGCCGAGTGCAGATACTACAATATTGCCGGAAGAATGATTATTTTCAGGAACATCACACAAGGCGTGTGAAGAATGTAGTAAGATTAAACAATCGAGCACCCAAGCTGCTACATCAACTCATCATCTGATAAACGGAAACCAACCAACACCAAGCAGCAGGAATCTGTGCTGCGCCATGCTCTACAACCTGGTGATCAGTTAACCGTATCGGCGGGAAACTAATAGTCTTCTCACCGGAATTCTGTTGCAGAACCAACCAAACCAATTGCATCAACCTCACGAGACCTCGTAAACCATCATAGTAAAGGGCAAGTAACTTAATTCAATAACTCTAAATAACTCTACGAGAACTACGATCACAGCACCTTCCTAATAATATTTCCTTGTATTGTGGCTCTGTATTCCACTGTGTTATCAGCCACTCAAAGCACAATATAACACAACTCCTTGTCCCTTAATCTACGAGAACTCTACGAGAAATCTACGAGAACTCTACGAGAAATCTACGAGACCTCTACATAAACTAAACCTATCCTCACCTTCCTAATCTTATTTCCTTGTATTGCGCTACTGTATGCCACTGTGTTAACAAGCTCCAGAGCACAATATAACACCACTCCTTTTTCCTTAACCTACGAGAAATCTACGAGAACTCTACGAGAAATCTACGAGAACTCTACAAAAACTAAACCTATCCTCACCCCCCTAACCTTATTTCCTTGTATTACACAACTGTATACCACTGTGTTAACAAGCTGCAGAGCACAATATAACACCACTCCTTTTTCCTTAATCTACGAGAACTTAATCTTTTTTTACCTACATAAATAACAAACAAAAAATAATAATAATAAGCCAACACATGTGTAATGTGACTTGGTTATTGCAATATCTCTATAACTGTTAATGAGCAACTACTTAGTTGCTTACAGGTACCAAACTCAAAAGCAAAACTTTATTGTTTCAGATTTAAAAGGACAATTAGAACTGAGGCTGGTGCAGAGCGCGCACCGCCTTTCAGAATGGCCGTATCGGCGCAACAACATTAATTAACCAAAAACAAATGCGTCATAGGAGTAGTTTTAAGTCTTTGTTTAAATTACTCTTAAATAGTTAGTTAAATTTAATGAAGTTAGTGTTAAAAATCAAGTTACGATTTATAAACAATCTTAACATTTGTACAATTGATGATTTCAATAGTTTAATTTACATTCGTTCATCGAACAAAGAAAATACGTAACATGTTTGTCGCCGCACATTTCGTATAAATACGGCCGACGTGTCGAGTACAAATCACTTTCGCTCGAGCCGTCGGACCGTACGGATCACCTTGTATCGAAGATTGTTATGGAATAAAACTTCACGAAACATATTTCGGGTTTTATTATCGCCATGAGTCAACAACCTTCAGTGGATAACCAACGTGCAGATAATAGTGACGTCAGTCTTGCTGACGTCATCATGACTAACGACAACGATACCCCCGTTTCTCCGTTATATATAATATAATAAATAAGTAGGGTATTTAAAGAAAAGATAAAATAAAATAACCATTACTCCGCTACAAACATACCAGTGACAGATGATCGTTATATACCACCTACGCACGGATCTAGCGCACCTGGATGTGTCAAGGGCGTACCACGCTCAGTAGTATGTCATGAAAACTGTTTGGTAAAACTTATATAAAACAAACACTTATAAGTAAAAAGTATGATTGAATAGATTATGTTTATTTTAATTGTTCAAAACTGAGAAGTTTAGTTTACAGAGATGTAAACTATATTAGATGTAATGTTATTATTTGGTACCAAAATATATTGTCTTTCAGAAATTACAATCCGAGATAAGGCTATATATGTATAAGTGCCCATGAAAAAAATAATTGGTAAGAATTCAAATTGTTAATAATATGACCAATATATCTGTATATTTGAATGATGAATGAATTCTTACCAATTATTTTTTTCATGTGCATTTATATATTGGCTTATCTCGGATTGTAATTTCTGAAAGCGTTAGATCATGATCTATCTAACGCTAGCAACTAATTATTTAATATAAAAATCTAGTTTTTATGACTAACACATATGCTATCACTGACATTTTTGTAGGCATTATCAAGTTCTACAACTTTTTCCTAGAACTCAATCATATATCTCTATCGTTAAGGCAACATTGTAAAAAACGTTTTCGTTCGAGCGTTTTTTCTCCATACACTCCATTACAGTAACACTAAATAACTATAATTTAGTGATTAATCGGTTTCACAGGGAGTTTTACAGGGAGACGGTGAACCATTTGACAGGATTATGCAGTACCACCTACTTACTGCCTACTATAATAATAGGTAACTACTTTATGTTACATACTTGTTCTATAGAAATAAATGCTTAAATTGTGTCATTTTATGTTTTTATAATTTTAAAATGTTATTTTTAAATATATTATTTGAGAATTTATTGTTTACAATAAATTATTTCTTATGATTGGAGCAATTATTTTATATAACACAAGAATTATGGTGTAATAATACTCGGTATTCTAAATCAAAATCAACAGGTTAGATTCCTAACCGAAGTAGATATGTCAAATCTAAAACCCCCATGATCAAAATTTATTGTAGTTTCAGGGAAAGCACATAGATTACTCCCTGTACGGAACAGTATAAGCGGCGTAAACAATATTGGTCTAATTGTAGTAAAATACTTAGGTGCAGTGTAAGATTTTGTGTATATTCTCTTTTCAAAATCTACTTTTCTGAATATATGTTAAATGTTGACAATGGAGTTGTGAATAAATGGATTCGATATTCATTATCATCATCATCATCATACCAGCCAATAGCCGCCCACTTCTGGACAAAGGCCTCCCCAAAGGTTTCCACAATTGCTGGTATGGGCTACCCGCTTCCAGCGGTTTTTAGCGACCCTCATAAGATCATAGGTTCACCCTGTTGGGGGCCTGCCTACACTGCGTCTGCGCTTGCGTCGTCACCACTCAAAAACATTTTTGCCCCAGCGGTCATCCGTTCTACGAGGTATGTGCCCTGCCTGTGGTACTCAACATTTCTGATTCAATCTCGCAGGGAAACGAGCATAGCCCCCTCCATAGCCTGACCCTGAGCCATCTTGTTAGGCCCATAGTGAGCAACCATACACCTTCGACTTGGGACACTGCGGTATTAGGGATAAGATGTTATGTCGAAAAATTATAGTGTAACTCACGTAATTAATTAATTTTTCGATATTTTAGCACCTTACGTCTGTTTCAATTGTAATAATAATATTAGACGATATAAAAATACTGAATACCTAAATCGGTTTGTTTTCAATAATTGCTTTGTGTTTCAAAGCAATTATTGAAATGGCAGTCGACTTGCTTGTTTCCAGAATTCAATTGTGGTCGCATCATTCTTAGTGGTTATTTTCATAATGGTCGTCTGTCTACCGCTGCGAACAATGAAAACGTCGATACTGCACAACCTATGATTGAAACAGATGGGCTTGTGACCTACCAGGTGATTCGGGCACCTAAAGATATAGGCATGAGTCTAATACAATTAATTCAACAGACACATTTGGTTGTAGAAAAACTAAGTTCACAATTTAAATGAGGCCCATTTAACAGATCGCGTCACTTGGCTAATTTTGGGATGTTTCCGTAAATAAGTTTATCAGTATCAGCCCGAAGTCTGAGAGTTGGCGGTATTATACCCCCGCCGTGGTGCCTTGGAGAGCAAGTAAGGCCGTCGGCACTGTATTTCACCTCTTCCAGGTCGTGTCGCTAGTAGTCCATCGGACCATGAGAGTGATGTAATAGAAAGCACCCCTGTGTTTGCGAAAAAACTTGTGTACTATAATATGTCCTACGCAGTTGGCTAGTCTCCATTGAGAGTGGCTGCCGTGGCCGAAATTAGGCCTGGAGGACATTATTTTTATTAATTTAGTCATCAAGGGACTTCAAATCGGTGTTGCAGTACTGATATATAACAGGAACTTTTACCTTTACAAATCCGTGCCTATTGAACCTGACCAGTCTACAACAATGTTGAATAATTTTCACATCGATACATATCATCGATCTTTTGTCTCATAAATAGATACTCCTAGCTAGTTGTCGATCCTATAGGGATTGACGAGGAAAAGGAACTAGGTGCACAGTTAGTGTATAAATGACTGAGTAAACACAAAAGTGGTTTAATTTCTGAACGTCTCCGTACTTCGGAAGGCTCGTTAAGTGTCATAAGATAATAGTCTATAAGCCACGTCAGCGGTTTACCACTGCCATTACGAATAAATTAATTAATATCTCATAGAACTCATTTGCGTTGATTATTTGATTATTAGAGTTACAGTATGACTGTGGCAGAGCTCGTTCAGTTTGTTTAATTGGTGAACTGAAATTCAGTCAGGCGGGCAATTTTGAGTCGAACCAACTATTAATCCTGATAAAACGAGCGTAGCTAAATAGTTCAGCCGCTGAAAGTCAATTTGTTCGTCAATTTAACAAACAATGCAATTAACATGGAACTGTAGAAACATGATACTAATTTGTCCATTGAAAATAATTGGAGCCTAAAAATACCTGAAATCGCGTAACTGTCTTGATTTTTAAACAAATTAATGAAGTATATTAAAAGAAAAACCGCTTTAGTGCCTGTCGGGTTTCGCGCAGTATAGTGTTCTTTCGTTACCTACTCTGACGTGGAGTTGCAATACACACATCAATAGAATCTTGGGATACCTTAATCCCAAATTATTTACGACTTTATATGTAGTTGAAAATCTTTTTAGTTTCCATTAAAAGTAAAAAAACAGATTGAAACCTCTTTTAAACCAATTTCAATTTTTTTAAATGTTTTGGGCTCGTTAGCATTCACCATAGAGTGATGTTCATCACATGGTTCACCTATGAGTCCCGGTTTAATACGCGTTTGGAGAACTCTACGGAGAATTAGCCGTCTACGGCACGCTCAAGAGGTCCAAACCGGGACAGTTATATTGGGCAGGTATTCGTCTTGGCGGACGAAGCTAACTCGTTTTGATCCAAGGCAGCATGACAGCGCAAAAATATCATAAGGAGGTAGTAGAGCCTGTTATTTGATCCACACATAATCCAAATGGGCCAGGAATTTCTACTCATGATCTCTACTCACGACTATACGCCTTCCAATGCGGTGCGGCATGTAACCACTCTTGGAGAGCGGCCGACACATATTATATTTTGAAGATTTTATGTAGTATCTGAGAATACTAAACAATGTTTATTCTATTTTAAAAGTATTAAATTGACTCACAACGGCATCTAAACTGCTTTCAACAAAGGACCTTTACATTTACTGAAACGAGTAATTATTAGAAATAGTATTAAGAGTTGTAAAAGCGATTAATAAAGTGCGGCTTTTATTATGTGCAATATTATTTATTCTAGTCCCATTCTACCACTTTAGAATGATTCCAAACATAAAACTCCGATTTATTTTTAAAACAACCGCTTAACAACTTATTTCAATTTATTTATTTAGAGCTTTAGCACAGTACGAGGCGGAGTTAATGACGTTCTCTACCATTCAACCTTAGGGTGATGCAGAGAAAAACTTGGTAGGTTCGCTACGTATAGACTGTAAATCCTTGGTGTGGCGGTGGAAGTTGATTTTTTAATAATTAATTAGCACCGAAAACTTATGAAACAACAAGGAATTAAACGTAATTCTGATATTGCCTTTTAAATCAAACCGTAGCGTTATTAATTTTATTCTAATGCAATAAAAATAAATATCAAGATTAACTTATTTTATTGTAATCCAAAAAAATAAGTAGATAGATTCTTAAAATCAGGTAAGGATGCTGTAATGACATTTGAAACAAGCTTTTATTACAATTAAATTTGCAGACTTGAAAACCATAATCTGCCTAATGCTGTGGATTGCTTGTAATACCGGAAACCTCACTTACCTGTCCCCGTCCTTGTCTATCTCCCTTCCCCGATGATGTTCAACAATATTTGTTATACACAAACATAATCAATCCCTCTTTCTTCCGGTACTCGACTATGCGGATGCTAGGTATATAGATCTTACGGAAGACAAACTTGTGAAACTTCAGCGTCTTCAAAACTTCTGCGAAAGATTCATATTTGGGGTTCGCAAATATGGCATATAAATATAGGCAGCATCAGACTATGTATTGCTAATCGCAAATTTATTGAAATCATGCTTGTTAAAATGCTACGCAGAAATCTAAAAAACACTGACTGGGCTAATGAAGAAGAAATAGCGTACATGCTTTTGGTTTACGTGTTGGCATTGCTATGATGTGAGTTTAAGAATGAGAAGGGACGTTAAGCGAACAGCTGGGAAGCTGTTGTAAGACAACAGTCGCTAAGCCATTACAAAGGTTTTTTGGGCGGTTTCATCATCTCACTAAATGGGTTAACCTATAGCTAACCCATAGATATAAATATAAATAAAATAAATAAATAAAATAAAAAAGGTTTTTATTCACGTAGACTTTAAAAAAGCGCTTGTAAATAGTCAGA
Organism: Pseudoips prasinana; assembly: GCA_951640165.1. Taxonomy (NCBI): domain Eukaryota; kingdom Metazoa; phylum Arthropoda; class Insecta; order Lepidoptera; family Nolidae; genus Pseudoips; species Pseudoips prasinana. Next base: position 22,287,986 of record OX621245.1, read on the forward strand.
ACATGTTTGTAGTAATATAGTTGTATACATTAGATATTATTTCTAGTAACATAGATATTTAGGTACATCTTGTACGAAAACATTTATAAAATTTATTTTATTACAGAAATGATATTTAGCTAGCTCGTATCAAGTTATTGTCAAGAGATTATGTTTAATTATCTAGTTTAAGTCTAATATTTTTACTACATATTGTCAATGGTTCTGTCTATATTAAAGGTATTATTATTATGACGGACCTTGTGTTAATAACGACGGTCGCGCTTTAATGCTACCACCGGATCCAATGCGCCCCAACTGAGAAGACCCAGCGAAACAAACTCAGTGGGTTCATCTACTACCGGTTTCAACACGACCCAGTTGAGACGGTCCGGCGAAACATACTCAAGCGGGCATGAACACGGGATTTGGTCCAATTAGAGTAATTATTTAATAGGCAAACACAATATATGCTCGATCGGTTGTCTGAATGCTTATTATTTTAGATTATATTTAGGTATACAAAAGAAAAACTTCGAAACAATAACATTATTCATTTTGAGACAGAGTCAATAATTTTAAATTAAGTATATGATAGCAATCATTTACAGATAGTTCACGTAACACAGCAGATCAGTCATGTCTATATGGCTACAAGATCTCCAGCGAGCAATGTGCAGGTAGGAAGTGAGAGCCAGACGTCTTTGTCATCGATGTACTCTTTAGTGGTGTAATAACCCCTAGCCATAAGTATACGTTTAATATGTGTTTTAAAACTTGTGTCAGGCAGATCAGTATAATTTGGTATTATGTGAAATTTTTACTTAGGACCTAATCACATCCTCACCAAAACGTTATACGATTAATTACTAACAAATTGGCGGCAAGATGATGCCAATTGGTTTGCATGACCTCTAAAATGGTGTAAGGTGAACATATTAACGAGTAAATTTACCGAATATAATAAAAAAGTGGTTTAAGATCTGATAATAATAATATAAATAAATTTGGAAAATTTGTGAATATGGCAAATTGTTTCGTGTCCTTATCGCTGAATATTCAAAGATTTTTCTCCGTATATTCAGCGAAATGATAATTTAATTTTCGAATTCAATCTCAAATGAAGTGTTAAATACTGGACCATATCTTTTTATTTCATTAATTTATTTATATTTTTAATTTTTAAGAAAATCCACAAAATTAATGAACATCATCATAATATACATTATGCCATTTTCAACCACGAGGTTGAAAAGTGCATAATGTATACACAGAGCATATCTTTGTCATTGAAACAATTCAATGACAAAGATATGGACGGTTTTGTTTTCATAATATCGTATTAGAATAAAGTTGAAGTAGTTGAATGACACCGCCCTATTAATTTATCGTACATAATCATAAATGGTGGTGCTATTCTAAAATTATGATATAAAATCCCAATCATTAAGAAAGCTGACAAAACGTTATTTTATCGTCTAGGCTATGTTTGCTCAGTCTAACTACCTAGTTCAATAAACAAGATTTGCCGTACAGTCTATTATGGGCCGAATGGATACTCTCCTCTTCGGGTCATAATAGAGTGATTAGTCAAAATATGATTAGTAATGAGAGAAAATATATTTTATATGTGCGTTTTTGAAGAAATTCTACCCGTTTTAAAATACAATCTAAAACTCGCAAGATATAATGAATATATAAAGAACCCGGTAAAGGTAAATATTAATTCATGTGTTTTTTTTTATTTAGATGTGTCTGCTTATTTGTGCTATTATTTTCACATGAGGTTTAGATAATTAGCGTTCGTTATCCGAAATTGGTTCTTTGGAATTGTTGTTTATATTGTTTAGAATATATACAACAATTCCACTAATTGAAAACCATAAATTAAGAATATGTAATTTAGATTTTTAAATTATCCTTTAAACATTTTTATAGATTTCGGCTTTATCTATGGTTTTTTTTTTAATTTATAACTAGTATAATTTGTAGGTATCTCCTATATACCACCGTTTCAGTTGGATACGTACATAGGTACAGATTTGCCATAAAGTTACTGAAACAAAAGCTGAGCCATAGCGAAGAAAAAGTTAAAGTTATGTTCGCTTCAGTCTAATAAATAATTATATATGTACATAATTCACGAATGTATACGGAGATAGGACCCTAAATAAACGTACCCCCTTTTTTTTTTTTTTTTTTGTTAAGGCAGGGAGAATGCCTAGTGTTGGGCAATGATAATAATCCAGTTAATATCATCTGGCTAATAATCGATTAAAAGCCAGTTAGTAGCCATTAATAGCCATTATGGATGATAACCCTGCTGTTAATGTTATTTCAGTGATTGAAAATTTCCCTTCATGGTTTTTAGCCACAGGAATGTCAGTAGACTTCATTTTCATCATCTTTCTTTGAAGTAAATAAATGTGCAATTTGAAATTATTCTGGCTCTTTTAATATTTTTTAATCAGCTATTTACATTGATTTTGATCATTAGATTTTATGTACTTAGTTTTTTTAAATTCTTTATAAGTAATTTATTTGGGAAATACTTTTGGGAATTTTTATTATTTTCTTTTCGCTTTTAGTTGTTTTTTTTTGTTTGTTGTTAAAAAATAATTACTGCTAGAAACGCTGGAATCTTCATAATCTCCTATGTTTGTTTAATCGATTGGATCGGACGCTAATGGATCTATTTCTGGTGTATTAAGAAGTACAGGTTCATTTAAATCACCGGATATTTCATCGGACAACGAGAAACGGGAGTGCGGGAATGCATGTTACCTACTAACCGTTCTTTTATTTTTCATTGTTAATAATTTACCTTTTTGATTTTATTTTTGATTAGGCAGGGGGAATGCCTAACATACCATCCGAAAAAAATGTCTACGGGTGGGTATGTCGGACTCGCACCAACTAAACCAACCTGCCGTGGACTTCTCTTAGCGCCGGAAGGGGGGTCCCGGTAACGCGGATATGCTGCTTCAGTGCCCCCCTTTTTGCTCCATGTCCCAGATGGTCGGGACACGTACCCTAAGAGGGCTCGAATGGCCCTCCCTATTTGCCGACTCCTGTCAGTTCGGCACAGCGACTGCGCCACAAACAAATCGCTGTCTTCCCGGAGCTGCTTGCAAGTAGCGGCAGTAAAGGACACTTCTCTTACATCCACCGCAGCTCCGAGGGGAGTTGGGCTACCGGCTGCCGCCGCCGCCCCCACGTCTCCTCCGTCTGGGAGTGGGATCGGGCCGTTCCCGATCGCGCTCGGCGGCCTTCTTCTGGAGCATAACTGCCTCACAGAAGGAGACCACGGCGTCCCATTTGATGGAGTTACCCACCAGCCCCTACGATTGCCGGCGGGGACAGATCCCGTCCGATCTCTGCGATTAAAACTCTCCTATCGGCCTCCCAGGCCGGGCACCCGGCGAGTGTGCTGTAAGTCGCTCCCGCAGTGGTGACAGTGTGTCATCGCTTCTCGGTCTATCCGGTTCAGATACTCACCGAAACACCCGTGTCCGGTGAGTTTCTGAGTCAGTCTTTAGGTGACGCAACCACTCCACCTTCCCACCCAGGCCTCGAGGTGAGGCAGGATGGCATCGACGGCACGCTGGCGCACGTTTAGGCATAAGTCTAGCCGTGCTCGCCACTGCGCTAGTACGTGCCGGTGGACATGCCGTCTGAACTGCATGAGCGTCTGTCCTGGCGCCCCCGGTTCTCCTGGCGGGCGCGGATTTCGATAAAAACTGCCGCGTCAACTGCTGCCAGGTGATCAAATAGCGGGAGGCGCTCTAAGAGTGTCACCACCTAGAAAGGTATCCTCGTGCTATCCGTATGGCCACCACGCGCTGCAGGCTATTGAGTACAACTCTACAGCGGGAGGCACCCGTCAGGCGTTCAAACCAGATGGGTGCCCCATAAAGGGCCATGGATCGCACGAGACCACCATAGAGACGGTGAACTTCTTTCCGAGGACCCCCGAGATTCGGCAAAAGCCGGTGTAACGCGCCGGTTGCCCGGCGCACTCAGGGGGCCAGGCGCTTGAAGTGCTCCTCGAAGCCCCATCGACTGTCTAGGGTGAGGACAAGGTACTTCAGGTACCGCCCCACCCTGAGCTCCGTGTCACCTACGCGCAACTTCGTACTCGGTGATTTCATCCTACGGCGTAAACCGTGGAAGCCGAAGGTCCAGCCTTCTAATAGCCGCGACGACAATGACGACGCTGGAAACATTGCTCCCGGGCTATGACACGTTCACTCCGGAAGGAAGGTCAGTCCGCAGGACCGCATCATAGGCGAGGCTCCCAAGCTGGGGTCCCAAGATGGACCGCTGAGGAACCCCGCAGGAGAGCTCCCTCTGGATCTCAACGGTCCGGTTCCGACCAACGAAATTAAACGTCCTGTCGCGCAAATACGTCCCGACTATGCAAATAGGGGGGCACGTTATGATGGACCATTGGCTCTCTTACCACGGGACGTAGTCAAAGGCGTTGACGATGTCTAAACTCACCGCCAACACCACTTCACCCGCCTGAACAGCTGGCTCCGACAAGGCGCGCACACGTTTGATTGCGTCCAGCGTAGAACGGCCCCGTCGGGAGCCGAACTGACAATCCGATAGGTCGAGGCCAACGCGCGACAGGTGCTCGCTGAGACGGGCAGCAATGATACGCTCAAAGAGCTTCCCTGCCTCGTCCAGCAAGCAGATAGGTCGGAACTCCGAAGGGAGAGTCGGACGTCCTGCCCGGCTTGTGCAACACCACTAGCCTGGCCACTTTCCAGCAGGTAAGGAACACGGTACTACGGAAGCAGCTTGTGAACAGTTGCCTCAACCGGTGTTTCTGGCTGCAAGTCACCGTACTGCTCGGTCCAACTCCCCTTCCGTCACCTCAAACTGGTCATCCCAATCATGGTGTGAAGGCAACGGAGGGTCCTAGGGACTGTCCTGGACATTAGGGAAGACCCACGGTCTGAGCTTTCCCAGTACCAGTTTGTACGGTCGCCCCCAGGACCGAGCTTTGGCTTCCATTATCGCAATTGATAGCGCCTTGACGGCGACTTTATAAGCACTATGCGCTCTGGCAGCCTCTTCGGCATTCGCTCGCCTCCTCCGATGTTTATAATTTACCTACGTCGTATTCACAGAAAAGAGCTAATAAGTAACTTACATAACGTACCTTACATTTTTACGTATCGTTAAAATGTATTTGTAGGTACCTACACATACACCTACATATTTCGCTCGCTTTGTTAAGTCAAGTAATTAATTAGGTAGATGGTTAAATCTCAAATTAACAAAACTAAATTTCCCGAAAAATGTGTATTTATTTTATTATTAACATTTCTTCACATATAAAAAGTAAAAAGAAATAAAAAGAATAACAATACATTGAATTACACTGTGTACATGCACCCCATTTATGTTCACACCTAGAGATTTTACAATAAAACAAAAGGAAGCATTTATTTTTTAACAATACATTAATAGCAGGGTTATCATCCATTGCAAGGCTATTAATGGACACCTATGGATTATAATCGATAATAACCCAAAGCAGCCGGCTATTTACCCAACACTAGGAATGCCTTCGCATGCCACCCGCAAAAAGTGTCTGCGGGTGGGTATGTCGGACTTGCACCGACTAAACCTACCTGCCGTGGACTTCTCTTGGCGTCTGATGGGGGAGTCCCGGGAACGCGGGTATGCTGCTCCGGTACCCCTTTGCGCCATGCCCCAGATGGTCGGGACACGTACCCTGGGAGGGCTCCTTTGGATTGCCCTCCCCTATTGCCGACTCCTGCCAGTACGGCACAGCGACTGCGCCACAAACAGATCGCTGTCATCCCGGAGCCGCTTGTACGTGGCGGCAGTAGAGGACACTTCTCACACTGCCGCCGCGGCCCCGAGGGGAGTTGGGCTAACGGCTGCCGCCGCCACCCCGACGTCTCCTCCGCCTACGAGCGGGATCGGCTCGTTCCCGATCCCGTTCGGCGGCCTCCTTCTGCAGCAAAACTGCCTCACAGAAGGAGACCACGGCGTCCCATTTGGTGGAGTCGCCAGCCAGCATCGCATACACGACTGCTGGCGGCGAAAGATCCCGTCCGATCTCAGCGACCAGAACTCGTCTCTCGGCCTCCCAGGCCGGGCACTCCTCCAGCGTATGCTGGGCAGAGTCCAGGTCGCTCCCGCAATGGTGACAATGTGTCGTCGCTTCTCGGCCGATCCGGCACAGATACTCACCGAAACACCCGTGTCCGGTGAGTATCTGAGTCAGTCTGTAGGTGACGTAACCGCCCCTCCTTCCCACCCAGGCCTCGAGGTGAGGCAGGATAGCACCGACGGCACGTTGGCGCGCGTTCAGGCGCAACTCCAGCCGTGCGCGCCACTGTGTTAGTACGCGCCGGTGTGCATCCAGCCTATAGGCAATGAGCTTCTGCTCTGGCGCCTCACTGCTCTCCCGGCGGACGCGGATCTCGGTGTAAACCGTCGCGTCGACTGCCGCCAAAATAAACGTACCCCCTACATACTTAACAGTATACCATAGGACATCAGAAAGGAATGTCATAAACATAAGTTTAAAATTAAGTTAAAAAATACCTCCTAGATAATCTTCCATGGAAAATCTTAATGTACATATATAACAGCGCTACTTAATATTGATAATAATTTCGATCTCACAGTCAAACTGTTTGTACAGTTTTGTGAGACTTTGTTTAATTCATAAAATCAAAAAAAAAATATATATACCAGGTATAGTATAAACACAACCTATTTGTACATAACCATCTTTATGGCGGTTGGCATTTTATTTATTTAAGAATCGTCAACGTTGCAAACATGTACTGCTACCACCCACCTAAGTACCGCTGCTGCGCCACGTCGCCAGATGTCATTCACCAGCGCAAAATAAGACACATTATTCCACTGCACTTCACCTTCACCCTACGACGTCAGTACAAAACATTCAATCTATACATAATACTAATGCTTTTTTCTCGAATTGGGTCACAAATATAATCTACTTAACTTACTTAGAATATCTGCAACAAACGCAATACAAAACAATCAAGCCTATGCCGGGCCCTAAACGCCCGCGTGCGTTATATTTCGCTCTTACCGAATGCACGGCGCAGCTGACGTTGTTTATTTCACTCTATTAAAAACCAGTCTCGGATCAGACGCGTGCAAAGTTGGTTTCAATATTGCGCTTTAATAACGATAATAATACGATCTGGGTTTTGTTGGAGCTATAACTATAATAAAAATATTTCTATTAACTCACAGCATATTCTGTAAGCGTGTTTCCCCACAGTCTAGCTTTCGTTTTAGCTGTTTCTACACACTGAAGAATACATCTTCATAGAAGTATAATATATTATTTAAAGAGTAAAGTACCTATATTTGAGGCTAGTTGCCATGATTTTTCACTGTACAGGTATGTATAATTGCTATCTTAGATAAATAATATAATTATCTTGCTATCCATCTTCTATTATAAATATCGAAAAAATACATAAAAACAATCGCAATGACTTCCCCTTTTCCACTTTTCTTGGCAATATATCAAATAAATTTCCAACAGGAAGAGGAAAGCACTAAACGTTTGAAAGTTTTTCTGTTGGCAGCATCGGCTCAGTAACAAAAGCGGATAAATCGGGTGAAAATACCATGCATTGTATTCGTATTAAGTGAGAATAGACGACGCCATTGCGCCGCGATGTGCGACAAAAGCATCCACTGTTTGTGAGACGTCGATGTAGGAAACATAGAAAGTGCACACAATAAAACTCAGGATTCATGCCTTGGTTTTCACTTTATTATTTGATTCTAAAGATCAATAATCCTTATTATTAACAGTTCAATAAGTGAACGCCTGTTTATTGGTAATATTGACTCTTTATGTAGCGATTAAGGTAGACGGCAGAGGCGCTCACAGCTAGATGCTCTCACCGGTCCGTAAGCGATCGGCGAGGGAAAGCAACTAGGCTCGTGGTCAGTCCATAGATGGGTGACCGCCAAAGTGGTTTAATTTCTGAGCGTCTCCGTGCTTCGGAGGGCACGTTAAGCTGTCGGTCCCGGTTGTAGTCATTAGACAACAGTCGTTAAGCCATGTCAGAGGCCTACTGGGCAGCTTGAGCAACTCTGACACTAGGGTTACCACTACCCATACGATAAGCAAGTAAGCAAGGTAGACGGCGGCTTTAACCTAGTGCTCATGTTTTCAGAGTTTAACAGTTTTGTCCCTAACAAAGATACAGAGAAGGGATGAGAACAAAGTCTTTCTCATAAAATAAAATAAAATAAAAAAGGTTTTTATTCACGTAGACTTTAAAAAAGCGCTTGTAAATAGTTAGAACATGTTTGTAGTAATATAGTTGTATACATTAGATATTATTAATTATTATGATATTATTTAGGTACATATTGTATGAAAACATTTATAAAATTTATTTTATTACAGCAATGTTATTTAGCTAGCTCGTATCAAGTTATTGTCAAGAGATTATGTTTAATTATCTAGTTTAAGTCTAATATTTTTACTACATATTGTCAATGGTTCTGTCTATATTAAAGGTATTATTATTATGACGGACCTTGTGTTAATAACGACGGTCGCGCTTTAATGCTACCACCGGATCCAATGCGCCCCAACTGAGAAGACCCAGCGAAACAAACTCAGTGGGTTCATCTACTACCGGTTTCAACACGACCCAGTTGAGACGGTCCGGCGAAACATACTCAAGCGGGCATGAACACGGGATTTGGTCCAATTAGAGTAATTATTTAGTAGGCAAACACAATATATGCTCGATCGGTTGTCTGAATGCTTATTATTTTAGATTATATTTAGGTATACAAAAGAAAAACTTCGAAACAATAACATTATTCATTTTGAGACAGAGTCAATAATTTTAAATTAAGTATATGTAAGCAATCATTTACAGATAGTTCACGTAACACAGCAGATCAGTCATGTCTATATGGCTACAAGATCTTCAGCGAGCAATGTGCAGGTAGGAAGTGAGAGCCAGACGTCTTTGTCATCGATGTACTCTTTAGTGGTGTAATAACCCCTAGCCATAAGTATACGTTTAATAATAGGTCTTTACCTATGAAATTGCCGTTTTGTATGAAAAAATTTAAACGAATTTTTTTCATGAATTTTTTTATTTGTATTAAACGAAGTAATCACCCATGCAATCAATGCATCTTTGCCATCGCAGTGGCAGTTTATTGATGCCCTTCTTAAAGAAATCAGCTGGACGGGAGGCAACAAATTCTTCAAAGGCATTTTGTACTGCCTCTCGGGTATTGAATTTTTTTCCCGCCAAGAAGTTATCCAAATTCTGGAAAAAGTAGTAGTCTGTAGGCAAGGTCTGGTGAGTAGGGCGGATGACGGAGAGCTTCCAACCCCAGTTCTTGCAACTTGGAGACCGTCTGCTGTGCAGTATGAGGTCGCGCGTTGTCGTGCAGGAGCAGCGGAGACGAGCGATTGACCAATGCTGGTTGGAGATGCGCCAGCTTCTCCATCATTGTGCTCAGTTCTTCACAGTACACATCTGCAGTAATGCTCACCCCGTTTGGTAAGAAGCTGTGATGAATCACACCGGCGCTAAACCACCAAACAGTGACCATCACTTTTCTAGGGGTAAGTTTTCGTTTAGGGCATTGTTTAGGTGCTGAACCAGGATCCAACCAACTTGCTGAGCGCTTGCGGTTATCAAACAGAATCCATTTTTCATCGCAGGTAACAATGCGGTTCAAAATTCCTTCATTTGTGTGTCTGTTGAGCAGTGCAAGGTACGTCTCGACGCGTACTTCGCGCTGGCGATCATTGAGTTCGTGGGGCACCCATTTGTCAAGCTTTTTTACCTTGCCAATTTGACGCAAATGGACCAATATTGTTTTGACGCTAACGTCGAAAGCTGCTGCTAATTCAGCCGTAGATTGTGTATCATCAGCTTCCACAACCGCCTTTAATTCGTCATTGTCGACCAAAGTCTTCGGACGACCGCGAGGTTCATTTTTCAGGTCGAAATTTCCAGAACGGAAGCGAGCAAACCAATAACAGGTGGTGCGTTGGTTTGTAGTGTTAGCTCCGTAAACGTCGTTGATGTTGCGTGCCGCTTGTGCCGCGTTATGTTAAAATGTAACACTAATCAATAAAGAAATGACTACTTTTGGAAAAAAGAATCCATGTTTTTAAAATAAAATTAATTTGAAATTAGAATTCTTAGCCAAACAAAAATTATTTTGATTTGAAATGGCCAGTACTGCAGAACGGCAATTTCATAGGTAAAGACCTAATATGTGTTTTAAAACGTGTGTCAGTATATACAATACAATACAATACAATAAGCATTCTCTTACTCCCTACGCAGTTTTTGGCAATTATTATTGTTTATGCATTGATCGTAACAGTGGTCGATTGGCGTGGTTGGTAGACATTTACCTTTCACATCACAGCTCGTGGGTTCGATTCCCACCCAGGACAAATATTTGTGTACATGACATTCTGAGTCTGGGTGTGTTATATATAAATAAGTAACTATTTACAAAAAAAAATAGTACTTATGCGTAGTATATCGGTTATTTGGTTTCCATAGTACAAGCTCTGCTTAGTTTGGGATCAGATGCCGTGTGTACAGTGTGTTTACCGTTCTTTGAGATATGTATGTGTCAGTGAATGTTCAACGGGATAAATCGTAATGAAAATGCAAGTCGTCCGAATCAAACCACGTCTTTATGAACACTAATATGAAAAATGTATACATATGTTCTGAGATATGTCATTGCACTTAGTACCAAATGTAGGTTGCGATTAAAGTGCAACAACGCGGGCCTACTCTAACATAAAATTTGCTAAATAAACATTAAAATCATGTTCGTGCACCGTACACCGTGTGTGAATAATGTTCCAGGAAATTATTTACTTCTTTTACTTATCATCTTACTTTTTCATTGCTTTTATTAGTAAATAGATCATCAAACTGAAGCATAAAATGCAATGAATTAAAAAAAGGGTGGTTGGTGGTTTTTTGTTACTTTTATAGGCTGTCATCGTCCACAGCGCTCCATTTCTCTATCAGTTATAGACCACATCTCCACACACTTACAATAAGTTGGTTATTTAACTACAAAATATTGACTAGAAATAATTTATAAGCCAAAATAACGTTTGTCGGATTAGCTAGTATAAGTAAGCTTTATAAAAGCTTTAAAAAATTACACATGTGTTCCATTGTCATCAGAGTTTATTAAATTTTATTATTTTTACTAAAAACACAAAGCATTCTTGCATCACATGCATACATACAATACATACGCAACGTGCTTTTATTACACAACATAAAAAATAGTACATTTAATAGTTAAAAGAATATTTTATCTTCATTTTATGTTATGCTGATGCTAAATTATATTAGACAGATTTGTTTTTTTTTCACAGTTGATCTCAATTTTTGGTACAATGTATGCTTAATATTCACCTGGGGCAGTTAAAAGCATGAATATAAAGGACTTTTCTCTTGGTCTTATTTTAAAATATTTAATCTATATCTCTCTATCTCTATAGAAATATTTAATTTAATTTCGAAAACTTTTCGTTGTAATCGTAAGAAGTTTACAAACCTAAATGTGATTTCTTGATGTGACCACTGCAATAAACTGCAATCACGACAAACTATTTACCAATATTTTGAAAATCTTTGAATATTCCACTACTATTGTGTTCTAGTCTGAATATGTAAAAGCCATTCCTACCTGGTATTCTAGATATTAGTATTAAAATATTCATTCGGAATTAAGGTTTTCTGCGAATAACAATGCAATAATATGAGATCCAGTTTTCATCAAAGTTTATTTGTGACCAGTTTTCAATACCCAGACAATAATTTGTTGTTATAACTTTGGTTCGTTATGCTAATAATGTTTCAACTGGCAGTTGAACTCGAACAGTTTCTCGATTACCCCAGACTCAAGTAGTAGTTAGAGAAGAGTAACGGTATGCTCATAAAAATTATTAAATGACTTGAATGGGAAAATTTTGGAGTTATTGAGTTTAATATACACAGGGTGGCCAAGGAGTTGACGTTCAAACACAAAATTTAGATACTTTATGATGAGAAATGGGAAAATTATTAAGTATACGAATCGTAAACCATAATCTCTCCATTTTAATTTTTTTTGTTACTTCGTAATGTATGACTCCTGAGCTCAAACCCTAATTTTGAACTTTCGAATAAATTCTAAGTCAGTTCTGTAATTATTACATGAACCATACTTTTTAGGTTGTTAGGTTAAACTATGCTAATAAAATATTACAAAAAATCTGAACCAGAAATGTTGAACAGAACGAGAAAAGAATCAAAAACTGATTATAGGTGAAATTTACGAAAAAAACCATTATAAATAAAAAAAAAGACGTGTGGCACTCGGAGACTGCCGCGGTAAAGTATAGCATTTTTTTTCAACTTATGCAATTATAATTATTTATTTATTTTATAATACTGCATTTGTGATAATAATAATAAAATGAATGTATATAGATCAATCAATCAAATCATTTATTAGATATATATAGAGTAATAACTCATTTTCTTTCACTATTTTTCGTGACTTTCTTCATTAATAAATGCACTTTGTTTATTCATATTTAAAACACTTTGTACACAAATTATACGAGTACAGATATTCACTGTTGTACGTAGATGATAAATACCTATACACCTATATACTTTCTCACAAAGAGCTGATTACGGTAGTTTTCCAATACAACCAATGCCACCTAAAGGCGGGTTGCTGAACTAAAGAGACAAGCGTGATATTTCAAAAAGTTCTGGTATTTATCGATAGATGGCGGTCGGAGTGGGGGTTAGGTTTTTTTCGTTACGGAATTTCTGGATTCGGTCCCCACGCTCAAGGCCCGCGATAGAAGCTATGCAATAGCTTAAAATTCTATCTCGAAAACTACGCAAAATCGTAGAACATACATGGGGGTGATTCGGATACTCCTCATCATTAAGTATCTAAATTTTGCATTTGAACGTCAACTCCTCGGCCACCCTATGTATTTAACTGGGATTCGAATTAAAATTGCGTATGCCAAGTTGCTGAGAATTGCATGACCTGATACTTAGACAATGTAGGAGTAACAATAGTAACTTGGGTAAAAAGTAATCAAGGGTAAGAAACTCTGGAAGGATCTTTGTACTAAACTCGCCGATTAGAGACTTCCATTATTATCAAGAACGACGTAGCGATTTTAACGTTGTCGGTATAAATTACTAATAGATGGTGGCAAAGATACAACATCAAACCCATTGAGCATTTGCCTACTTCCTATAATTATAACTTGCGATTTATGTTACGCAAAAACATCTCGCACATTGGCTAATCACATCCAGATCATCCATGGCTACAATAGCCGTACAAGTTTGAGTTTGTGTCTGCATGATGGAAGTCTGAAAAAATCCGTAGTAAACGGAATTTAAGAAAATGGAAAAGACTAAAGCTCTTTCATCATCATCATCCTATCAGCCGAAAGACGTCCACTGCTGGATAAAGGTCTCCCCCAAGGATCTCCACGAAAGCTCTTTACTGAGGGATATATCTACACTATGATTTACCAATCAGAATGGGACTAATTTCACACTCTAAGCGGCTCCGATGATAAGGTTCAATCCAAGCAGAATTCTGTAGAAAATTAAAAGAATTCTTTTAAGATTTAATTTCATGTTGAAGATTGATATATTTTATGCAATATAATCTTAGGCTTCAGTTAAAATAAACGTATACATTTTTCATAATTTTTGAAAACTTCAGCTGTAAAAGAGTAAATATAAGCGAAAAAATTTAATTAATGTTAGTTATTTTCATAGATAAGCTGCATAAAATCAAATATTCTAGCATAACATGTCTTGCAACATAAGTCTGTACATATTTCAATGGTGTCGAAAATTCTAAAAAAAAGAGTGGACTAACAAATTAACAGTAAGGTCATATCATTTGATTAGTATTGTGATTTTCTTTTAAACCAGTAACCTTTATTTTAATATTTTTACTTAAGTACTACCGGTATTGTACTTACCGTATCGTTGACGAATAGTTTGAGTTGGACTGATTAGTTCGACTCGAATTATGTCATCAAAATAAAAAGCCGCTACAAATGGTACAAGTGGACAGATTACATAGAAAAATACTGAGGAAAGTAAGGAACCGTTCCAACGGGAGAAGTGAGACTTAGAAACGTAACAAGTAGGAACATATTATACAAAAGGCCAAGGCCCATAAAGTTTTAATGATAGACTGTGTATGTAACAAATATAAAAGGTTTACTTTTATATTTGTTACTCAAAATTTAACTTATACTTTATATCTGTTTATAATTGGTACTGAATATTTTTCATATTCAGTATTTATGTAGTTTTTGGATAAAATCTCAGTGATCCATATAGTTTTGTATTTTCTTGTAACATCCGGAACCCAGAGAAGAAACCCAAAGCAACATGTAATTGAAAATAATCTGTTTTTAAGCAGGTACCTCTATAGGTTATTATATACCTATTATATACTTCTATATATTATTTTTTCAAGTTACAATATTTTGTCTATTAAAGTACAAAAACAAAATAAATATAAGAGTCACTTTCGAAGTAAGTAATTTTAATCAGTATTTTTAGTAGTAATAACTTCCATACTTTTAGTTTAATAAGCCGTTCAAAGCCCAATGTAAAAAATTGTAATCTTTGACTTTCTGAAAAAGTAGCGAGGTATAAGTCATGTTTTGGTATTATTACTATTAAAGATATCTTAATAAGTAACTTTAATTTCAATAAGCAGCAATAAAAATCCCATTATATAAGCAAGCTCGCTAATATTATAAAGGTGAAAGTTTGTGAGTGTGTATGTTTGTTACTTCTTCACGTCTAAACGGTTGGAGCGATTTTAATCAAATTTGGTATGGAGTTAGCTGACAACCTGGATTAACACATGGGCTATAATTTATAAAGTTTAACGCGGGTAAAACTGCGGAGCACAGCTGGATGTTTCATAATGTTAGCCACTTCACGTCCACTGCTGGACAAGCTAAACCTAAGAATACGGAGGAAGTTTGCAAGACGGTTTGGTAATCGAAGCATGAATGTTCCTAGTTCACAGAGATAAAAGATGCTGCTAGTCGTTTTCTAGTAGATATTCCCTCGAAACGACTTCGATACCTGTCCACGGGATTAGGAGGGATGGTGATATTTATCGCCATCAGCCACACAGCCAGTGGATTATTTACTTTGAGTATAAAAAACCGGCCAAGTGCGAGTCGGACTCGAAACGCACAAAGGGTTCCGTACCGTTATCTATAAAAACAAGCAAAAAAATCACGTTTGTTGTATGGGAGCCCCCTTAAATATATATTTTATTTTGTTGTTATAACGGCAACAGAAATACATCATCTGTGAAAATTTCAACTGTCTAACTGTCACGGTTCATGGGATACAGCCTGGTGACGGGCAAACAGACAGAAAGACAGCGAAGTCTTAGTAATAGTAATAATACGGAACCCTAAAAACAACGAACCATTAACGTCTTAAATCAGTATAATTTTCAGTCACAAGAACCTCTCTTAATTTTTAACTAATCCACAATAATAAAGTCCAGGATAAGAGTAGTTTGTAGTTGTAAATCATTTAGTTTCCACATAAGTAACGAGTTAGTAACTGCGCTCATAGTTGCGAAACTCATACAAGTTACATTGTGACTGACATTATTAGTGTAAACTCTGTTCCTGACTTTGATAAGTCCTGTGAGCCGTTTATTGCTAGAGTAGGGAACAACAGACGTTCGATGTCGTAAAACCAGTGTTCGCTTATAATATAAGCAAGCGTTATAGTTTTATGATACTAACTTGGTTTCAGATTGGTTGTAGATTGTATCAAGTTTGTTTGCTTATTTTACTGCCTTGTTGGTAGCGTAATGAGGACCTGGAATCCAGAGAAAAGAAAAATCTTTAGCATCGAGTAAGGAATTTGGCATTGAAACACTAACGTGCCTCGTGGAGCACGTAAATATGTCATTTATGCACATAATTTCTTTGCAGCCGTTTTGGTCACTATAATGTCCCTAACAGATGGAATTATTCTCCATTAAGACTTGTTTTCATGGCTAATATTTAAAATTGTTATTTCGTATTTAACAAAATTATCTAAACTGATGCATAGCAAAATACATCATCTCTATCCGCACAATAATCGAACCACCAAAGACTTTCAATCCTTACTGTCAGTCTCACATAAATTATCCTATAGCTTAAATTAATTGAAATCAGTTTATCTACATGTCTCGGCCTCTACGTGAGTTTGAAACTATTTATGTAGCCACAGACGTACACAGTTATAAACTCACGTAGAAGTACCAATTATGTTTCAAATCCTACCCAATAACCAGTCCGTGTTAAAATAAGTAAAATTTCAATTCAATTTCAACTAAAACTATTACTGTAAATAGGGAATATTTTCCCTTCTAGATTCTCTATTTCTTTGTACACTATGAGAGAAACGTCGGGACCCAAGAGGATTTCAGCTAATGCAGCCGATGCTGGCTTCTGAAATAACTCTAACTGGACAAAATCATCCATTCACAGGGCAAGTTGGGATCAAGCTAAGTCTACAAGAAACTGGTTTGATGGATTTGAATCGGATGAATACGGTTACGTGCATCGCAAGGTTTCTAAGTCTGTAGATTTCAATAAAAAAATCTGCTTATGTACTTATACTTTTTAGAAGGTTTATTTTGTTAGCTCTACGAAGGCGAAATCAGCCGTTAACAGGCAAGTGAGGATTAAGTTAAGTCTATAAGAGAGCGGTTTAATGGGTTTAATGGCGCGAACGAAGCTACGTGCATCGCAAGGTGTCCAAGCGCATGAATCTTATTAGATATATGTTATCTCCTGTAGCCACAAATGGATTGGTTTATTTTATTTGTATTATTTATTTTCGTGTTCTATGGTAGAAAGTAAATTATCTGCTTATATCTAATAGTCATAATTTTATTTACAAGGCGGACATAACCTGGTTCTTTTAATAGTTTTGTTTGAAAATTATGATATAAAATTAAGCATATAATGTTTTAATTCTGAAAATGTGGATTAGGGAGTTCGACCCATGTAACAACTATTTTTGTGACCTATAGGAATAAGTTTAAATGATTTTAAAACATTTTAGAGGAGAATTTATCATTTTGGGCGTTTTGTGCATCACCAAATGCTTAAAAACTTAAAAATAATAATAAGGCAAATAGACAATAACTTAAATAATATTAATTTTATTTGTTAAAATCTGTTGTAATTATTAGATTTAGGTTCTCAATATTGAACCTTAAGAATAATATCGTTTACTGCGAAGCTTCGAGCATCTGTTAAAATTTAATAAACGTGACAATGATAGGTGAAAGGCGACAGCAGACAATTTTTTGTTTGTTAAAGATTATTGCTGGCATACTTGTAAAAATCTACAAATAATTTATCGTGATAATTTGACATATTTCTATTTAATAAATAATATCACCCGACAGTTAACAATTTGTCCGAAAAATCTTGCCAAATTTGTTTTATGTAACACTAAAGTGTTTTGATTGGTGGACGTCGATATCTCAGGGATTTTTGACAGGTAATCTCACCCATATCAAAGAAATGCCACTGTTACTTTGGTTGGTATCGATAACAACAATTCAAAACAATGTTGTGCACGTCGCGAACGATAGCAGGTCATAATGATGATGACTATAATTTATCAAAGATGCATCATATAAAGAGAATTATAAGGTTTCTAAAGGGTCAGCAACGTGCCAATGTTGACGCAACGCGCAAGCGTTCATAGTTGTATAAAAAAAGTTGTTAATTTGCCGTCCATTTCAAATATCACACAGAACCCATAGTTCACGTCAAACACAAAAGTAAAATTAGTATACTTTTTTTTATATTACCCTCGTGGATTTTCATATCAATTCCTCGATATTGTGATTTGACAAATATGTCAATTACCGTAACAAATAAGTGGAAGCATATTTTCTTACAGACTTGACGGGTAAAACCTGTCCTTTATGAGATACTCCATTATTATTTACTTGTTGTTTTTGTGGCTTTTGTGTCCAACTACAAATATCCCTTCCCACGTCGCTTCTTTTTCTGTAAATAAATGTTATTATTAGTACCTTTACGGAAATACTACTGTATAAATAAAGACATATTTCATCACTAGTTGTGCCCCGCAGTTTTACCCACGTTAAATTTTATAAATTATCACAGCTTCTTCCCCGTAGGTAATAGCGTGATAATATGTAGCCTATATGTTGACCCGACCTCTTAGTAATATTCATGCAAAATTTGAAGTAAATCCAAGCAGTACTTTTTGAGTTTAGTTTTCGGACATACATACAGACAAAAATTCTAAAAACTATATTTTTGGCTTCGATATCGATATATATATATATATATATATATATATATATATATATATATATATATATATATATATATATATATATATTCATTAACTATACACATAATGAAATCGTAGGAAAGTCACAACTGTATATTGAATATTATTTAAAAAAGATTCTTCGGGCGTGATCTACAATCGATATCGAAGCCATACTCATTCAACAGTATAGAATATACTCGTTGACGTAAACCACAAACAAACACACCTCGTGTAAAGGCATTTGCAGATTACACTCCGGTCCACTAGTCAAACTCGGGTCCTCTTATCATTCTCCTTTGTATTGTTCAACTCACAGTGTGATTGAGTAACATAAATTGAAGTACTTAGATTTAGGAGCATTCATGTGGTATATTTGTGGTTCCTCTAATCATTATTGTCATCTTCCTTTGAGAAATGTTAATATCCCAAGTTTAATTGTTTTGGTATGTAATATTTGTGGTGAAACGTGGTTACAAGAATGACAAAAATGAATTAGCTTGCAATACCCTCATTTCACACAAATTACTAAGTCAAAAGGTAAAATCTTTTGCGAATTTGTATGTATTATTTGTGTATTGATTTTTTGTGTGTATTATATAGTTAGTAAGTAAGTTAGATTTATGAGGCACATTATGGCACTGGTTTAAAACTTAGTTTTATGTATTTTGGATGCTATTAATATAATATACATTATACTGTATATTCTTTGTAAATAATAAAAAAGAAACTTATTCGAACCACAAGAACAAAATAATATATACCACCAAGTATACGTTCCATCTGATTTGGACTGGTCTATTGGTCTAGCGGTTAGTGACCTTGACTGCTAAACCAGAAATCGTGGGTTCGATCCCCACCCATTACAAATGTATGTGTCATGAACGCGATTATATGTTCTGTGTCTGTGTGTAATTAATCTATAATATGTATGTATTTAGAAATATATATGTATTTTTATTAGTTGTCTAGTTGCCATAGTTGTTGCCATACAGGATTGGCCTAGATTTGTCATCAGATAATAGTGTGTTATTGCCGTAAGATATTTATATATAATTTATTTATTTATTCAGCATATAAAACTCGCAACACATTATAGCATTACATTTACTTGTTGCTGATTCTGCGTACCTCCCTAATAAAGTCTCTTTTTCCCACCAATCTATTCTACTTGAGAACGACCACCATCCAAAGCTAAGACACATAACTTCATTTATAATAAGGTGGACCCTCAAAGACAATTTACAATAAACAGAACAATAACTTTACAAGCGATTAATACCATTTGGCACATTACCAAGTTTGCCAAGCGGTCGATGCGAACCACTTTAGGTTCTAAGCTATGCTCTAGTTTGTCGTCTTAAAGCTATAAGACAACTTAAGACATTTCGAGCCACTCGTGGTGAGAACGAACTTAAGAGATTGTAACTCTGGCCGAATGGTCGTTGTACGTGCTGCTGGTAATTGGTTGGGGAAATAACCACATATATTTTTAAGAAAATAATCTAGAGTATTGCTCAAGAATTTTCAAGCTAGCTTTCTTAGTTTTGTATAGTTTTTTTCTAGGACCGGTCACAAGCATAGATATGAATTATTTAAATCATCGATTATAAAATGAAATAAAAAAGGTGTTAATTCATGTAGACTTTAAAAAAACTCTTGTAAATAGTCAGAACATGATTGTAGTAATATAATTAAGTATACATAATTATTTCTAGTTACATAGATATTTAGGTACACGGATTGTATGAAAACATTTATAAAATCCATTTTACAATAGCAATGATATTTAACTAGCTTGTATTAAGTTATTGTCAAAGAGATTATGTTTAAGTTTAATTATCGAAATTTATAGTTTTAGCTAATAATACCTTAATATAGATAGAACCATTCAGACAGTATGTAGATACTGTCTGAATGGTTCTATCTATATTAAGGTATTATTATTATGACGGTCGCACTTTAATGCTACCACCGGATCCAATGCGCCCCAACTGAGAAAACCCAGCGAAACAAACTCAGTGGGTTCATCTACTACTGGTTTCAACCGGACCCAGTTGAGACGATTCATTGCATGTCCAATGTTGTGTGGTGGCGGTGACGAATATCACCATTCACCAGAAAAGGGCCAGCAGCGTAACTCTGTGTACAATGAGTACCATACTGGGATCGCCAACCCGTCTGCCAAGCGTGGTGAGTAGGTACGGCATAATAATATGCAAAGAATTGACACTATTGTGAAGATCCCTGAGGAGGTTCTTGTCCAGCAGTGGACGTTTTTTGGACGATATGATGAGGCAGTTCATTGATGGGGGTAGTCATTTGAAGATTCGGATATCTAATTTCTATAAAAAAAGAGAATAGGAATTTATTTCCTTAGTGCGGCTTATTTTATGAAAATTCCAGCCAATGTAGTCCTAGATGTAAATTATTTCACACATGAGTATTAGTACCGTTGTTATGATTGGTAATACGAAGTACTAGGTAGGTTTAAGAACAACAAACAAAATATCGAGTAAATATCATCATAACGAGTTTTACCCTGAAAACATTTTCACAAAGGGTTTGTTCAGAAAATACAAAACACACAACAAGAAAATCATTGAAGTTTTACCAATATCAAACTCTATTACCAAAGTAATAACAGTTTATTCTACTTTCAGTTTGCGGTATTATATTTAAATTAAGTTTAAAAGAATTTTGTTGTAGGCTTGTTAAAACAAGTGTAGTTTTTTTATACCGCGGGTAATGTGATACAAGTTTGATAAGATTTTTTAATAATATTGTAAACTTATCTGGAAATTACCTGTAGGGGATGAGTATTATGTTTTGTGTTGTACAGAATATACAAAGTTTGTTTAATGTAATGAAGGTTGTGCTGACTTTGGATGCCTTTTGCCGGTGAATTGCATGTTTGTAGAGTGCCCCGCGTTCATTTCCCTAGAGAGGACGTTGGTTTTAAAAAATAAAATCTAGACTAGAAGGTGCTATTAACCGTTACATAATAATGGTCCTGCTGTAGTGCCGAATTGAAGGGTTATTACTAATTAATAAAAACCTGTTAATAAAAAACCGGCAAAGTGCGAGCTGGACTCGCGCACGAGGGGTTCCGTACCATTATCTATAAGAAAAAAATCACGTTTGTTGTATGGGAGCCTCCTTAAATATATATTTTATTTTGTTTTTTAGTATTTGTTGTTATAGCGGCAACAGAAATACATCATCTGTGAAAATTTCAACTGTCTAACTATCACGGTTCATGAGATGCAGCCTGGTGACAGACGGACAGACAGAGAAACAGACAGACAGCAAAGTCTTAGTAATAGGGTCCCATTTTACCCTTAGGGTACAGAACCCTAAAAACAAGTTAAAGTAGAATCATGCATAGTATCCGGACCGTATCCTCTGAGCTGCGATTATGCCAACAAAAGGCTTAACTGACGTCATTGTTCAACTATTATGTCTGTTACGTACCGTTTCAAAACCGCCACGCTTAACACAATAATTGAAGGGCTTTTGGCAGCGATTTCATGCGTTTTACTACGATTATGGCGAACTTACATATTAATATTCCATCCTTATGTCCCACTTTTAGGGATTGCATTTTCAAAAACCCTACAATTCGGTAAAATAGGGATTAAAGATCAAAAAAATTGTTTTCATGATTTGTTTTTGCAAACTAGTCGAAATTGTGTTTTAAACAGCAACTGTTGTTTTGTAAAACAGTACTTGTTGTAAGCGTTGATAGATCAGTCTTTTCTTTTATCAAGATTTCTTTGTTTGTTTATATTATTTTTATTTATTATATCTTCTTTATTTTGAAGACTCGCAACTGACATATCCAAATACTTTATTCTTCGTTAGATACTCGGTTTTATGTAATACGTGTCCACACTTCAATAATTTTGTATAAAATTACCGCCTATGTACATTCCTTTTCTTTTGTAATATTTAACTTACATGTATGTTTTTTTTTTCACACAGAAAAAGATAAAAAACAACCAACTTCAACTTGCCAGTAATCGGTTGTCAACCAATTACAAAATATATCATGGAATTAATAATTGTCTTTAATAAGCAATTATAATAAAATCATACATACGACTAAACGTTCCCCCTGTTTATTATAATAATTACCTGAATACTTAAAATAAAATAAATGTAGTATTAAGATTAAATGTAAAGAAATTTTATCCGCAGCCATCTTACTGTTTCCACATTTTAAAATTAACTTTTTATACATTTTATATAAGTACAATTGGATTCTCCAATAAGGCTCTAGGGATTTTAATAACATTTAAACAGTGGATTCTGGTAATATCAACCTAAGTCACGTGGCTGAGAATAGTTTTATCGTGAGTAAGTTTAATGACAAACATAAATTGAACCCAGTAGGAAAGGTACTTATGGTTATTGGCCAAACTGCTTCAACAGCATGTTTTATCGTAGATAGTATTCAATATCTGCAATAAAACACGCTTCCGCTAGGAACATAATCTAGAGTTCTAATTTTGGGTCAAGAAAAACTATGAGTAGCAGTGTCTTGCGGTGCAAACTCCGTGTACCGACATGAGCACTTAAAGCACGTAAAGTATTGCGATCAGCAATGGCTGCTGATATTTGGTCATAAGATAAAATAATAGGGTTTGCACTTGTTTTGACACACACTAGTGCACCATAATAACGCCTATCGCAGATGTTTAATCTCTCTTAGCCGAAATTAAACGTGCTGCACATTATGCCTTCATGTTCTATACAAGTATATATTTAGATACCCTACATATCAACTGGAATAATTAAGAATGTTAAATATAATTAAATTTGTAACTAAAATTTCATTTCACATCTAGCCTCATTAGAATCTCATCAAGTGCTGTAGTTCAAATTATTTCGTAGTACTGATTTTAACATTAATGAAGTTGTTCGGTGGTCGAGTACATGGTTGTATATTTTGTTTCAGAAACTTTTCTATGGATGCAAATTGTATATTTATTCATGTGTTGATTGTTTTTACCAATATCGTATGTAATTAGTTGAATAAGTAAAATTTCGCAGAAATATTTAGTATTCATATATATGACAATAACCGAACCACATTCTTGCACATGGAAAGATAATGTAATCTGAGAGTACCCCCCTTTCAGATTAAATTGACTAAAGAAACAGACTCTTAAAGGCCGGCAATTTTTATTTGTGTGTTAATCTTTTAGTCAGGTCATGAATTCTTCCCATAGAATTAAAGCAAAATAGAGTTTCCTGCTTAACAAATGATAAAGATTAGTAAACTGAACACTGCAGTACAAAGTAAATCACTATCAACAGAGAACATTTCAGTACTTATGTAATAAAATCTCGTAATCTCGAAAAAAGGAGCTAAAACATTCACCCTTTTTAATTACGAACACTTTAACTTCGTGCGAGTGTAGACTACAGTGAACGAAATTCACAATGAGTTTTGGAGTGAAATAGAAGCAACACGAATAAAATTGTGAAAGAGTTTTGTTGGTAGACATGCCTGAATTAAATTGCAATGAATAAAAGCAGGTGAATATAATCGAGTCAAATATGCCTTATTTTTTATAAAAGCATATAGGTAGATACCTAATTAGGCACCTACTCGTAGTATGACAATAAAACCTGACTCAAGGATTCTGTTCACGAAATTGAACACGACGTGTGATACAGATAAGTCACAAATTTAATTTTGTATACAAGACGTATTGTCATTGACTAAGGTTTGTGTTGTTGTTGCCGTGTGGTTCCGGCACAGAAAAGGGCCAATTTTTACGGATACAAAACTATGTAAGTAATAAAATTATTTATTTCTCATTTTCATAACATGATTGTTAATTTCCTCAGTGGACGTTCAAAAATATACTCATTTTCACCGGGCAATTGTCAACCTAGAATGAATTATCTTATTCATTCTGATATTGAGCGAAGTTATGTATAGAAAGGAAAGAATCATCCCTAATGTAAATTAAAATTGTAATATTGTTGTCCGTTTCGTCGTAGCAGACATTATTGTTTTAAAATAGGTAACTTTACCACGCCTCAAGCCGCATACCGCCTTTGACATTAAAATTAATTGTTAATTTCCTCAGTGGACGTTCAAAAATATACTCATTTTCACCGGGCAATTGTCAACCTAGAATGAATTATCTTATTCATTCTGATATTGAGCGAAGTTATGTATAGAAAGGAAAGAATCATCCCTAATGTAAATTAAAATTGTAATATTGTTGTCCGTTTCGTCGTAGCAGACATTATTGTTTTAAAATAGGTAACTTTACCACGCCTCAAGCCGCATACCGCCTTTGACATTAAAATTAAGCTAAATCATGTTTTGCACTAAAGCATCCAATCTAACTTCAAATAACATTTCCCAGCAATGTGCTACAATAACTCACACATTACGTGAGTGCCGAATTGCATTCCGCATCATTCCAATCCTTTTATACAATACGTTGAACATAAATTCACCGTGAAACATTTAGAAGCTTTAATATAAATTGTAGGTTACATATCGAAAAGTGCAGTATTTTCTGGTTATACATCAGTTAGTGTGGCCATTAGAAGATTAAAATAGAGACGCACCTGTAACTCGGTGCACCTAACCGCGGCTCGGGAATGTTGGCAGTCTGCCGTAAAATATGGTCACCGGTCGTTTTCATTTAGCTAGAAGATTTTAATGTAGCAAATTATTTTGTGTTTGTTGTCTGTAAGATAAATTTTAATTTAGCATTATTGCACTATGCGGGATTCATTCATGACTGGTCCAATGTTATACTTTATAACTATACTAAAATAGTATCAGTCATCAAATAGTACTCCATCATACATCCCAGAAGCGTACTGGATGGCTTTGAATAATTCTAAGCGGAATGCCGTTTGGACAGTAATCATATTGTTAGTCTCCCTATTCATGAACAACATTTTGTACTCTCCCTTTTCTCCTTCTTTACACACAAATTTTAGCCCTATTTAAATATTTAGAATAAAGACGAAATTGACTGCATATGCTAGGAGTTTCAGAAAGAAATTTAAATCAGAAATTTTGCACCCCGCAGGTGAATTAAAGCCTCATAATCCGAAGAATGCACAAAATACAATGGCAATGGGTGGTGCACATTGTACATATGAGCTCTTCCGCTGTAAGCTCGTCATTCTCCCATTGTGTGTGAATCCTTGCGGTGGCGTTGTGGGTCGGGTCGTTACCTTCCCTCTAATATGGCGAAGGAGGCGATGGCTGGCCCTCACGTCATACTCGTGAACGGGTGCTGCTTGCGGTAACTGGTAGAGCTGCTGCTGGGGTACTTTTTTTTTTGTCTCTTACAGTCGTCGCCTTTAGTCGACTTCGTGTGACTTGTTAATTTTGTAAATGTGCGCGGATGCACCCACCGTTTGTTCTTGCAAGAGTTTATTTTAATTGCTTGAGCGAAATGGAATGTTATTGTTTATGACCTCATAATTATTTTGATTAACTAGATGTCATCGGTTCTGTGCGTGCATTAGCCCACATACCAGCCAATCACAATGTTAAAACAAAAAACAATGTTAAAAAAAGATATAAAATAAATCGAAAACAAAAAGCAAAAAAAGACGAAAAAAGCAAGCCCGGAGTTTCTTTGTGGCTTTCTTCTCCGGGTCGTCCACCTAGGTAGCTAGAGAAAACCGCAGGCTAGCTAGGGTAG
The DNA here is from genome assembly GCA_951640165.1 of Pseudoips prasinana. Lineage (NCBI taxonomy): Eukaryota > Metazoa > Arthropoda > Insecta > Lepidoptera > Nolidae > Pseudoips > Pseudoips prasinana. The sequence continues at coordinate 22,314,123 of OX621245.1, forward strand.
GATCCTCAGCGGCGAGGATCGCGTTGCCCCCTTAACACGTGATCGGTAATACCGTGCAAGTGATCTGACCCCCATTTCGAATTCCATCTTTTTACTTCAGCGGCCGCCTGAGATGTGGCCCATAAGGATGCCCTCAGGTATTAGTCGTTTAAATTAAGCTACTGGTTGAGAGCCTTTTGCGCTAGCCAACTGCTCGTTGTTTTCAATTCTTTAATTTGATATACTACTGCTAAATGTAACAATAAAAGCTTAGTAACTTGCTATTAATTATTTATTTAAGAATATTAAAAATACATGTGACGAAACAGACCGCACGGACGGACTAATTTAAAATATTTTGTTACTTTAATTACTGTTTTTAAACTGTGTTTATGTAATACATTGTGAGCTTGACAAGTACAAGTGTATGTAAATACCCAAGTGCTGAATAAATTTCATTATTTCATTTCATTTCATAGAACTGACGGCTACTGGGAGGTTCTTGAGTGGCGACTACGAACCGGATCACGTAGTATGGGTAGTCTCCTCACATAGTAGACTGACCGTCCTGTGAAGATGTGGGAAAGACAAAAGCGGTCATTAGGGAAAGTTTTCAAAGAGGTCTTTGTCCAGATGTAGACCTTTTTCAGCTGATATGATGATGACGATTGATTTTTAAATATCTACCACCAGTTATTAAGTTATCAAATACGTCAATCGGGATATCTAAAATTTTCAAATCTAACTTTTGTACCTATAGATGGTGATAGGTATACATATAGTAGCGACAAGGATTTTCCTTTAAATAGTAATTTATACTGCAAAACTCTTATACATGAGCCATTTTTAATTATTTATAAATTGTTGCCAGGTATGTTTATTAATAAGTAAAGCAAAGTATACGTAAGACGTGACACAGGCTTTTTTATTTCACTTCACTTTTATTTAACACTACCCGCGACTTCGACCACGACAATTTTGAATCATGACCAATGTAACCTACAATAAAAAGTCCTAACATACGTGAATGACTCACTTTGAGAAACTGTATAATGAATGTGAATAACTTAGGATAGGCCATTTCATTAAATTTTGTATGCCGTTTCTGTCAGAAACGGTATACAGAAAAAAACACGGCCTTTTACAGCATATTTTTATTATAAAATGTTTCACTGACTCACATACTAAGTTAAGGATAACTTTCCATTGGAATACAATTTTGAAATTTGGCACTAAGAGATAAAGGAAAAAAAAGAATCGCTGTTTTTTACAGTTATTTATGTAGTAAACAATGGTTATTTCAAAATTACAAACAGACACTCCGATTTTATTTATTTGTATAGATAAAATAATTCTTCTAAAATAAACGTAGCCTAAGTTACTCCTTATTACATAAGCTACCTGCCAATAAAAGTCCAGTCAAAATCGGTCCAGTTATTTCAGCGATAAGCCGGAACAAACAGACAGACGGACGGACTGACAAAAATTGTAAAAAATGTTATTTTGGTGTATGTACCGTATATTTGTTCATATTTATGTCCTAAACAACAGTTATTTCAATATTACAAACAGACAATCCAATTATTTCTTTGTATAGATCTTCTTCTTAGCGTGTCGATGGCAATCTAAATTAGGTCAGCCCAGAATTCAGCTACGCATTGAGCGTTGTCAGTAGCGTCCATTAGATCTTGTAACGTGCAGGCATTAGGGCACGCAGGACATTTTAACAAGTGTGCCATAGTTTGAGGAACAGAACCACACTTGCACTCTAGGTTGGAAATGTTTAAAAACTTTGGTTGTATAGATGACAATTATAGATTATTTTTCATAACAACACAAACTGCGCAAATACGACCGCATATGGAATATTGCTGCCACCACTGGGCCGAGGCACCACAGTATCAACGTCTTCCCTTCTCTCGTATTTAACGTCGTGCAGCTCGAATGGTCGTTGACGACAGGGGTCCCACATATTTGGCTTGATCTCTATATACCTATTACCGCGTTTATCACGGGGAGTGTTCAGAGGCATTTTTAGAGCTTATACCTGCCGCCACATTTCGCCACCGACCCTGGATGAATGGGAATCTACCACCGTGTGTTTCACAAGAAACTTTTTGCCGCACACTACCACTCTGTGGGATCAATTAACTGTGGAGGTATGATATGGCAACCTTCAAGAAGCGAGCCTATTCCTTACTAAAAGGCCGGCAACGCACTTGCAGCTCCTCTGGTGTAGCGCGTGTCCATGGGCGGCGATGATCACTTAATACCCACTTGCTCGTTTGCCTTGCTATTTGTAACAATAAATGACGGGAAATGCGGGACGATTAATAGTCTCTGTGATACAAATATCGGCCTACAAAAATGTCCAGCAGCTGCATGTCATAAATCGCACATATTTATACACTTTTAAATTTAAAATATAACGAATAATACGGCATGGTACTGGCGTCTGTACCCCAATGTGTCAAATTTCTTTTGTAGATTTTCAACTTTATCAACAAAGCATAAGGTTCACTTTCAATTGGGGAAATTTTACAGACTGGCGTAGCTTGATGTGCTGGTGTCAGTACATAATTTTAGTTTCACCATTGTCTTGCTTTAACTTGTTTTAAAATTTTGTTTACTGTACCTACCACGGATAAAATTAAGTAGTTATCCATACACTGCTCTGCGAAAAGCATACTAAAGTGTCAAAGACCTTAGCTGAGTTTCTAATTATTATTACGTAATTAACTAGCTAACTACAATAGCAAAATCTTAAATACGTTGGTACCTCATTTGTATTGTTTCGTTATTATTGTTTATCTTATTTCTGTGTTTACAAACGTAGCTATGTTGATTATTATTTTGCCACCCAAATTCAATATCATTATTTTCGGTCGTACCTATGAAACGTTGGAGATAGCTTTTGCAATTGCGTGTTTACATACATAATTTTCCAGATCAAAATGTAGTTCAGTTAAGTACGACCTACATAGTAAAGCGTTAGTTTATAGTTCACGTTACATTTGACATCACATCAGTAGTTAAAACCACTCTACGAAATCCGCCCTTACCAGTCACGTAATAAACATGCTGTCGGAGTCAAAGAGTATCGACGGGCGTCGACTATATTTACTCGCGTACCCGTTGGCTGTACAAATTTTATAATGTGGGGTTGGTACAAGTATAAATATAAATGATGGGTGTTATAAAATCAAACATATTTACCTACGTACCGCTTCAAAATACATTTGAAGCCATAATTCGCGTCATAAATACGATAACCTTGGGATATGTGGCTGGTATAATAACTCGTTGAATTAACTGCTTCAATAAAATTTAATTACTTTATCAGACGCGTGTAAAATTGTCAGCTATACGAAAATGTTGGGATAATGTTCAGGAACGGTATCTGACGTATTTTCGAACATCATACATCCCTTTGAACAGATACCTAGCTTGATAACTTAATGATTATAATATTTCATAAGTGCAATATAATCATTAAGTTATGACGGGCCTGTTGGCGTGGTTGGTAGATACGCTGCCTTTCACGCCGGAGGTCGTGGGTTCGATTCCCAACCTGGACAAATATTTGTGTGCATGAACATGTCTGTTTGTCCTGAGTCTGGGTGTAAATTATCTATATAAGTATGTATTTACAAAAAAGAAACATAGTATATGTAGTATATCAGTTATCTGGTTTCCATAGTACAAGCTCTGCTTAGTTTGGGATCAGATGACCGTGTGTGTATAATGTCCCAGGATATTATTAAACCATTATGTTCGATTATAAACTCAATTAATAAACTCAAATATGTAACTGATTTTTATATTTTGTGCGATAAAGTGTATCTATCTATACTTGAAATATGTGTAAACACTTCTCTCTTAGGTCTATCTATACTTGAAATATGTGTAAACACTTCTCTCTTAGGTGGATAATATATAAACAATTTTAATTTCTGACTATCTCCGTGCTTCTGAAGGCACATTAAACTTGTTGTTGTCAATAACAGTCGCTGCATACCTGAGGCCTTCTGGGCGACTTGACAAACCACTGTCCACATGATAAAGACAAGAACTAGAAGGTAGTTCAGTAAACTTCAAACTTGCGTCTTCTAGATTATTGAAGCTGACGCTTTGGACTCCAAAACTAATAAGACTGCCATACTATGGCTGAATGATTCATGGTTCATTAAATCTATAGTAATATAATAAGTTTAATTGTGCTGACAATTTGCGTCTTTGACATAGTTCAATATGTAAAGCTATGGGTAAGCTATGGGTGGTAAGGAACTATATACATATGAATACACTCAGATATGGAAGTCTGTAATAAGAATAATACTTGGTTTTAATACGAACATCACAAATTATCACAATATCGAAAGTTTGAGGGTGTGCGAGTGTGTATGTTTGTTACTTCTTCACGCAAAAACTACCCAACGGATTTTGATGAAACTTTGTAGTAATATAGCTTATTTATGCGAAAACCACATAGGCTATAATTTATTAAGTTTAACGCTGGGAAAACCGCTGGGTACAGCTAGTATTTCATAAAAATGTTTTGTAAAACTTATGTAATGACGTTCAAAATCTAGTTCTTAAATATAGAGATAGGTATAGTTCGCTCTAAGATACAATTCTAGATTAACCTAATAATTAGTAAAACAACAGACAGACCAAACAGAACAGATTAAATAAATAACACATATCTTTGGAATAGGTAGAAAAAGAAATAAGTCAGAAAAGCAGAAAAGAAGATTCAGTAAAAAGGTAGAATTAAACAGCAAAAAAATCGTCATATTTTTATAGATAATAGTCATATATAAAATAAAACAATGAATCATTATGAAGGTTAACCAAAATAATAGTGGATGATAGAAAAGATTATGAAAACAGAAAAATAACATGCTTTTCTATGGAAACGCCATACCAGCTTTACTCACATATCACGGAATACAAAGGATTACAGATGTCAGATTGCAATCGCTTCCGGCAATGTCGATAATGAACCATTACATCAGGAGGTTTACGGACCCCAAAGGAATTAGAAAAACAAGGTAACATGGAATTGTGGCAGTATTTCCTGAACCAATTGTAGGTATGTTTACGTAAGTATCTTAGACCTCCATCGTTTCTCCAACTTTATGTGCTAACAAAACGTGAGGTTTATTTTTTACAACGCAGTAAATATCAATTAGGATATTGAGTTGGGAAACATGAAACTTGAGCATAATGTTGCTCTAACTAAAGTTTGCTTTCGTTATTAGCTACACAAACATTGTAAGCTATATTTAAGAGTGTTATTTAAAAGTTCGCACGTGATGTTGGAAATAAAAACAGGACCAATATAACCCACCAGCTTTTTATGAAAAATAACATAGATTTTGATTTGTGTTGTAATCGACTTTATCTAAGTTAAGTAAACCCAAACTGTATTAATACGTATAAGAACCTAATCTGTGTTTTAGTAACTTAATTTTTATTTGGATAAATAGGCAAAACTTAGTGCATAGGTATTTGTTTATGTAAGAGTAGTACGCATATTGTAAAGTATCACGTTGAAACCCCATAAGTTTAAGCGGCACAAAATTTTAATAATGCTTTCTTAAAAATAATTTTATTTTATGGTAATTAATAAAAATATATGTATGTAACAATTACATATTTATTATTAAATGATAACATATCGACACATTTAATTCGTAGCGCGCTCCAGCACGTAGCATTCGGTGTTGTTACCCAAATAATTATTATATATTCATAATCGATATCAATGTATAGTCGTTCTTATTTAAATAAATCTTATCATAACATTATTTTATTTAGAATAATATATTAAAGTACTTGGTACACGGTAAGTACATTTTAGAAGTAGGTAGATAGATAGTTATGAGTAATAACTATATAGTTATTACACAAAAGCTATAAATGGGTGACACAATAAGTTATCCTGTGCGAAAATCAAGCACCAAATACAGACCGTTGTAGGTAGTCACTACGTCACATGTTATTATAGATTATATTTCTTTAACTTACTGTTGTACTAATAGACAATTGGTTATATGCAAGTACAAGAGGCTTGCCCAGTGAGGTATTCCTACCATAATGAGTTCCTAAAGAGGCACTCATAGCTAGCTGGTCTCACCGGTCCGAAAATGTTCGGTGAGATTAAGCAATTAGGCTCGTTGTCAGTCCATAGATGGGTGACCGTCAAAGTAGTTTAATTTCTGAGCATCTCCGTGCTTCTGAGGGCAGGTTGAGTTGTCCGTCTCGGTTGTACAATTCAATTCAATTTATTTATTGCGAACATAGGTACATTAATAGAACATATTTCGAGGTGTTAGTGAACTGTTTGTATCGCTATGTCCAGCCGATTAGGGCATGCAACTGGATTTAACAAATATGTCACGTGAATTTAATACATGAATATAAAATGTCACAATTCTAAACGTAAAGATATAAAAGTCATTTATAAATTCAATATATAAATATAGTACAACAGTCGTTAAGCCATTTCGTAGGCCTACTGGGTGACTTGAACAACTCTGACACTAGGTAAACCACTTTTTTTTTAAAGACAACGCCCGCACTATTTTATCTAAGCCCTGTACCCGCGGGGTACTTTACAAACATATAATAGACGGACACAAATTACATCCAGACTCAGAACAACTATTTATGGGACAGACAAATAGTTGTCCGGCGCGGGACTCGAACCCGCGACACGATGCGGCGAGACGACTGTCTTAGCCGCTGCGCCACACCGTGTGCAGTGCAACCACTGCATATACGTTGAGTAAGTCCCTAAAATAAGACAGATTAAAATAATTACTTTTTAAAACCACAATATTGACTTCTAGGGTTCTTTATAAACATTAAATTACTATCATCAAATTGAAATAAAACCTACTAAAGTTATATTAAAGATTTTACTATGGTAATAACTTAGTGTCTTTAACCAACATCTGGCAACCCCTTTTAATTATTATATTTTAAAGTAAAGTTTTATTTAGGTAGCTCGTTAAATAGGTTATTTTATAATTGAGTTATTTAAATGAAATTTAGAACTGTTAACAATACAGGTTAATCTATACATATAATAAAATCGTAGGAAAGTCAAAACTGTATATTGAATTTTTTTTAAAGGATACTTAGGGCGTGATGCACAATCGATATCGTAGCCAAAAATATAGTTTTTAGAAGTTTTGTCTGTGTGTCTGTATGTATGTCCGGGCTAAACTCAAAAAGTGTTGCATGGATTTACTTCAAATTTTGCATGAATATTTACCAAGAGGTCGGGTCAACATATAAGCTACATATTATCGCGCTATCACCTACGGGTTAGGAGTTATAAAATTAATTTATAAAATTTAACGCGGGTAAAACCGCGGGGCACAGCTAGTATACCTATAACTTTAAAGAGTACAAGTACATTTAGATTACAGAGTTCCACAAGATGGAAATAATATAAATATTTTAGACGACGATACTGTCATTGACAGACAGACGGTAAGCTCTTAATCATTTATTATGTATCGATGACATTAAATTGATGCTATAAGTGAAGAAGACCTGTAGAAACTTTCTAATTGTACTGAAAATATATCTCGTGATATTGTTATGAGTTTTGGAATAAACAAATGTAAAAGTAATTAAGTGAGAGCAGTGCAGATCCATGAATACCAGAACCAGGGCCTCTACCGACTAAGTCGCCGAACATCGATTTCTTTAATGGCGTTCAAATAAATAAATATTAAAAATGACTTAATCAATCGTTAATTTCGGACCATTTATGACGTCACATGTGCTCATGGAAGCCGATTTAACGATTGTTTAAGTAATTTTTAACCTTCATTTAATAAATCGATCTTCGGCGACTTAGCCGGTAGAGCACCAGACAGGAGAGTTAAAAGGGTCGTTAATGTAAGGTAAAACATAGATATATTTAAGATATATTATGTTAGTAATGAGCTGCTGCGTGGTGACGGCGACAAATGTCAGGGTATCATCATCCCATCTCATCTCGTGGGCGGCGTAGAAGTCGACCTGAGGGAATATCTACCAGAGGACAGGCAGCAGCTTCCTTCCAAGTACTAAGACCATCTTACTGCGATCGCCAACGCGATCGCCAACCCATCTTCTAAGCGTGGCGATTATGGCATATCCTCCTAAGATGATTCTTGGGGGAGGCTTTTGTCCATCAGTGAACTTCTTACAGCTGTTATGATAATGTTAATGAGTATTATGTTAATGTGAAATAATGTTGAAAGTCTACCTTTTTGTGCAAGAAGGAGTCATGCTGTGTGTGTTTATTTATTTATTTAAACTTTAGTACACAAACTGTACAAAGGCGGCCTTAATGCCAAAGGCATTCTCTACCAGTCAACCTTTGGGTGATGCAGAGATAATATGGTAGGTGTACGAATGAACGTTTACGTAAATTGTAGATACTTTTGTACTCTATATAATCATAAATACATAAGTACTAACTATAAATATTATTTTATACATATTATACAATATATATTATTATAAATACATATATAAATACATACATCATTATATACAGATTACTGATGAGAGGTTTCTGACTTTATTTTATTTAAAATGTGCTCACGTGTTTTCTTTTTGAAAGATAATCGATTCTTAGCCATTCTAATCTCCGGAGGTAGCGCATTCCATAGAAGTATAGACTGTACAAAAGAGGAATCATGAAGAAAATCAGTGCGATGTGAAGGGCATTGTAGAAGACGGTTGTAGGTTGAACGCAGATTTTTGCTGTGATTAGAGCATACATTTTGAAAATGAGGAATAAGGTAAGTAGGAGGAGAAGGAGAATTCAGAATAGAAAACAATGAAGTAAGAGGCCTCAGGTTTCTGCGGTGACGAATAGGCATCCAATGTAATTGGGATCTATAAGAGGACACATGGTCTTACTTACGGAGATTGAATATGAATCGAATGCAGTTATTCAGAAGACGGTCAAGTTTATTGAGGAGATCTGCATTCAGGTCAAAGTAGCATACATCACCATAGGCATTAGAGAAGCCGACTAAGACCAAAATTGTGACCTTAGTGTCTTCCATACCTGCCCTAATATCACCAGTCACTTTAAGGAGAGCAGTAGTAGTGCTATGACTGGGCTGAAATCCATATTGAAAGGGACTTATCAGGTTGTTGGTCAGGATGAAATGGGAAAGCTGTGTATGGACAATAGACTCAAGGACTTTAGATAAGAAGGGGAGGATGGAGATGGGACGATAGTGGGAGAAAAGTGTTGGATTTGAGACTTTGGGAAGTGGACGGACATATGCTTTACGCCATAATGTTGGAAAATATCCAGACTCAAACGTAAAATTAATGATATGGCATATGACAGGTAGGATGTGTTCAAGGATTGGGATTAACATACGTCGGCTGATGTTATCGCAGCCAACAGCATTGGATTTTATAGAAAGGATAATTTCTTGATCTCTTTTGTATCAACTAGAGAAAAGTGAAAAGGATTAATATTAGAGCGCGTTAGACCATCTAGGAAGTTGATTGTACAGTTTTTGGTTTCATGATCTATAACTGAAGTGGTGGGAAAATCTTCATTTAGATAATCTAATCCAATTGAGCTAGGAAGGTCTAAATGCTGCGACTTGCCGATACCTAGAGTTCCGAGGAACTTCCAGATACCGGCAGGAGTAGGTGCAGATATATTGTTAAGAATATGTCGGCGTTTTGCATTACGTATCATCTGATTACAACGATTCCTAGCAACCCTGTAAAGGTCCCAGTGTTCCTCAGATCGATCTCTTTTATATGGTCGAAATGCACGATCTCTACGTCGCATTGCCATTCGGATACCTTGAGACATCCAAGGCGCAGGCAGCCGTTTAAACTTGACTTTTCTGATAGGAGCATGTATGTCATACAACTATGTTACCGATTCGTTGAATATGCGGATTTTGCTGTCTAAGATTGAGATTAAGAGAGCGGGGCACTGGTCTGCACTCCCGTTTAGATTGGGCAATATGTAGGCCCAGTAAGAGACCATATAAAGATACTAAATTCAGATATCAATTTTCTATGACATCATGGATGTTATTTTTAATATCTATGTTTATATCTCCCATTATGTAAACTAATATGTTGGATTTCAATAAAATAAACACATTGTCTAGGCTGTTAAAAAATTGTCAACGTTATGAACAAAGATGGATCTATATGTAGCTACAAATACAAATTATTCTATTTATAGTACTTACATGCCAAGCAATTAGCGTCTTTTAGTATTTTAGATTCATATTAGACCGAGCCCATCACTTTAGTGAGTATTAAGTTCTATAAAGCCTACTATGCTCGGGATAAGCGGGGATTTTGACAGCCAACATTGGCTGCGGTATAGGTGAGCTACATTAATTGTTATATTGAGCGAATAAATGAAAGATTTATTTACCAAAATATAGGTACAAGTTGAATTATTGAAATCGATTTCCGTTTTTTTTTTCAAAGGCGCTTATTTTGTTATAAGTAAGTGTATATAATAATAATAATAATAAATATATCCCTACATAGTGCTCATGTGGACTTACAAGCATCTGTGGCCTGGCTACGTTTTGGTGACCTATTTGGGGAAACTGAAGGTTTTGCTTCTGCAATTGCTGATGAAGTTGTCAAGACGAGGAACTATCGGAAGCACATCTTCAAGGACGGTACCATCGACATTTGTCGGGCGTGTCACCGTCCCGGAGAGTCCATCAGACACATTGTTTCCGGTTGTTCCTATCTTGCCAACGGCGAGTAGGTACTTGAACAGGCATAACCAAGTTGCCAGGATTATCCACCAGCAGCTTGCTCTTCGGTATGGTCTTGTAGACTCCGAAGTGCCGTATTACAAGTACGTACCTGAACCAGTTCTCGAAAGCGGTTGTGCCAAACTGTACTGGGACCGGTCTATCATTACAGACAGCACTATTGTTGCCAATAAGCCTGATATCGTTTTGGTAGACCGGTTGGAGCGCCGGGCATTTATTGTTGATATCACTGTCCCATTTGACGAGAACCTCGTAAGAGCCGAGACTGACAAGTTGTCAATATACTTAGATTTGGTTCACGAGGTTACCGTCATGTGGGATGTGGACTCAACAATAATTGTCCCGATAGTCGTCTCCGTAAACGGTCTTATAGCGAAGAGCCTCGACCAACATCTAAAGAGGATTTCGCTAAATCACTGGGTCAAGGGTCGGATACAAAAGGCTGCAATAATGGGAACGGCACGCATTATGAGGAGGTTCCTTACTCTGTCGCCCTGACCACCGGCGGCCTAGGGCGTCAAACCTCGCCGCTGGAGGACCTCTATTTTTTACATATTTATTTATATAAATTGTTTTCTTTCCTGTTTCAATTTTATAGATATAAATATGTTAAAAATAAGAACTTTAAATAAATAATTTGGAACCATAATAATAATATCTAGGGACAATGTCACACAGATCATCCTAGCCCCAAACTAAGCAAAGCTTGTACTATGGGTACCAGACGACGATATACATACTTATATAGATAGATAAATACTTAAGTACATAGAAAACATCCATGACTCAGAAACAAATATTCGTGCTCATCACACAAATATTTACTCTTACCGGGATTTGAACCCAGGACCACCAGCATCGTAGGCAGGAGCACTACCAACTAGGCTACGGTGACCGTCGATATGTATCCTAGTAGTAAATTTGATGGGCAAAACCGCTTACTAACTTTTGCCGCTAACAAACTTATCTTTATATTAGTGTAACACACAACAAATATGCATAAATACATCTTTTTACCCAATCGTACGTTTTATATTATATACTGGGTGAAAAAGCAAGTAATTTGAGGCGTGGATTTTTTTTCATCATATCTCAAACAGCCTTTATACGACCTGTATGTGAAGTTAGTTCTCTTCTTGACATGAAATATAAAGTGTCTCGCCAGGTATTATTTCTTATCAAGACTAAAACACACCTCTTTCACTGTTCTACAAGTCCTTTAAACGAGGTGAGACATATTAAATCTATACATATAATAAAATCGTAGGAAAGTCAAAACTGTACATTGAATATTTTTTTTTAAAGAATACTTGGGGCGTGATCTACAATAGATATCGAAGCCAAAAATATAGTTTTAGAATTTTTGTCTGTGTGTCTGTTTGTCTGTATGTATGTCCGGTCTAAACTCAAAAAGTACTGCATGGATTTACTTCAAATTTTGCATGAATGCTACTAAGAGGTCGGGTCAACATATAGGCTACATATTATTTATTACGGGGGAAGAGTAGTGATAATTTATAAAATTTTACGCGGGTAAAACCGCGGGGCACAGCTAGTTAAGAATAAACACTTCTAATGCCAACACATATTAGCAGTAACTTAGTAATCTATTATAAGCTAACGATCAATACAGACTGTAATTGATAACGTGACCAGTGTCATTCCAAAGTGACACACTGGTCATCATTTTACAAAATTGTTAACAAAAAGAACATACATTAAATGTTCAATTAAAATTTAAGACGTGACTAAATACCAACTAATTCTCAACAATCAAAACAAATTTACTGCACGTGTGGCGCAGCGGCTAAGACAGTCGTCTCGCTGCTTCTCGTCCCGGGTCCAATTCCTGGCAAGTACACCGAACCAGGCTTCATCACAGATCTTACGACCCTCCACTACACGTTTGCGCCATTCAACTCTATTTTCAGCGACAGTTTACCAGCTACAGTGGTCAATTTTAAAAGCGGCCATATCCCGCTTGGTGCAGTCTTTAAAGCGAAGCAGAGGTCTACCGACATCGCGCTTTGCATTAGCTACCGCACCCAACAGAACACATCGTGGGTTCCATTCTGTGCACATGCCAATATATATAACTCACATCTTAAATTCCTCTATAAGTTCTGGTATCTTCCCAATGATATGGAAAGATACCCAAATAATTCCCCTTCTAAAAAAAGCCAACCCAGCATCCTTTTCCGACTACCGTCCTATTTCAATCCTTCCGTTCCTGTCCAAAGTACTTGAACGCCTGGGCCAATTAAGTACTTTTCTCACAATAAATAACCTCCTTAATCCCTTCCAGTCTGGTTTTCGTCCTGGCCACAGTACGACCTCAGCCTTGGTCCATATTACAGATGATATAAGAGCTGGATTGGAACGTGGTCATCTAACAAAGCTGGCCCTGTTAGATTTCAGCAATGCGTTCAATACCGTGGATTTTGATGTGTTGCTGGGGATATTACGCATTCTTAACGTATCTCCAACAGTTATTGACTGGTTTCGTAGTTACCTATCTGGCCGCCGGCAATGTATTCGTATTGATAATTCCTTTTCTTCTTGGTGCAATACTATTGCAGGTGTGCCTCAGCGTGGCGTTTTGTCTCCACTATTATTCCCAATTTTTATAAATTCTATTTCTAAACGCATTAATTCTTCCTACCACCTTTATGCAGAAGATCTTCAGATTTATAATCAGGCTCCGCTAAATAAATTGGCAGAAGCTGTGACTAATTTGAATACCGATTTAGATAACATCAGTGAATGGAGTCGTGCTCACGGACTACACGTTAACCCACAGAAGACCCAAGTGATTATTGTTGGTAGCTCGAGGATGTTGGCTAAGGCATCCTTGTCTCAACTTTCACAACTTCGTTTTGGAGGCAATGTTTTACAAATAAGTCGCGAAGTTAAAAACCTAGGCATATTCTTTGACAGCTGTCTTTCCTGGGGCCCTCAGCTACAAAATGTCAGTCGGAAAATTTATGCATAAATTGGATCCTTGAGAAGACTTCGTAACTTCATCCTATCTAGCACCAAAATTGCTCTTGCTTAATCCCTTCTTCTCCCAATACTAGATTACGCAAATGTCAGCTATCTTGATCTTACAGAAGCCCAACTTGAAAAACTTGAGCGTCTCCAGAACGTCTGCATAAGATTCATATTTGGTCTTCGCAAATAAGATCATATCACTGAATTTCGTAACAAGCTCAAGTGGCTACCCATTTGCTTTCGCCGGAAAGCCCATATTCTCTCACTTTTATACAATGTTTTGTTTATTATATCAACTCCCTCTTACCTCAAAGAACGCTTTTCATTCCTTTATGAATCACATTCGAAACTTCTGAGATCATCGAATAATTTAAAATTAACAATGCCAGCACATTCCACAATCTTTCTGGACAAATCGTTTGCTGTGCAAGGAGCTCGCCTGTGGAATGCATTGCCATTGTCAGTACGCCAAGCTCAATCTCTACGCAACTTTCAGAGCCTAGTAAAAGATCACTACTTGTCGTTACAAAAAGGTACGAAATAATTTACTCTCGACTAGTTTATGGAACTTCAGCAACAGCTCCTACTTTAGTTTTGCTTTATGATAAGAATTTTATGTATGTATTTATTTATGAAATATAAGTATATATGCGTGTATATAATATAGTATGTAGGTTAATATATAATATATATATGTAATTTATCTTATATGACGTAGAAAACTCTCTGTTTTTTGTAATGATACCAGTGCGTATCATTTCTATACTTATTTACACTGACAACTACCCTATCTCTCTTACTCCATACTCCAATCCCTGCCTAGGTTGCCTGGAAGAGATCACATTTAGTAATAAGGCCGCCAATTGTACCATTTTTAAATGTATGTTATTGTATTCTTGTATCCTGTAATGTATTGATGTACAATAAAGAGTTATCTTATCTTATGCCGTTTGGTTTATAAAAAAGTTTAAATAAGGTTAAAATAACGGTGCAACAAGTGATACAATGAAACAATTCCTAGTTCTTCCACTTCCGAGCATTCACAATTCCGAGCAAACGCTTACCTACGGCACTCCACAAGGTTCTGTCCTTGGACCTACACTCTTCCTCATCTACATCAACGACCTGGGTACGCTTGATCTCGCTAACGGAAAAATCATTACTTTCGCTGATGACACTGCACTCTTGTTTAGCGCAAGATTGTGGGATGATGTTTACCTACATGCACAATCAATCGGCTACAAAGCAATCGGTTGACCCTTAACACTACCAAAACACAATACATGGCATTCTGTCTAAAAAGCATTGGATCAACTAAAGCTATTGTCGCACACTCATGTACAGATGCACCTACAGATGGTTGTGACTGTGTAAGTCTCTCTAAGACCGAAAAAGTGAAGTATCTTGGAATAACAATTGATAATAATCTTAGATTTCAAGAGCACATAAATACACTTAATAACAGATTGCGTAAGCTTATATATGTTTTTAAAACACTAAGACACGTAGCCGATAAAGAAGTCCTGAAATCAGTGTACTTTGCCCTTGCTCAGTCCATAATAAGTTACTGCATCACCTCCTGGGGTGGGGCACCGAAATCTACCCTACTGGAATTGGAAAGAACTCAAAGAGCTATCCTGAAGGTCTCGTCCTTTCGTCCTTACCAATATCCCACTGAACAGTTGTACAAGGAGAGCAAAGTCCTCACAGTGCGGCAACTATTCATACTAAACACTATACTGAAACAACACTCTCTATTGATCTATGACCCATTGCTGTCTAGTGGGAAAAGACGGTATAACCCAGTGCAACGTCTTCACCTTCATCTAAAAACTACCTTTGTTAAACGCTTCTTTAGACACATGGGTGGTTATCTTTATAATAAAACACATAAACTGTTAAATATTTTTAATCTCACCAAATATAAATGTAAAAAAAGGCTGACTGAATGGCTATTACAACTAAACTATGATGATACCGAGCATATGATTATTAATGTAGTATAAAAATTCTTAAGTAACCACAAACACACACATACTTGCTACGCACATATTTTAAATACCTATACAAACAGACATGCACACACACACACACACACACATACATCCATACACAAACATACATATACTAACGCTACCTTTTTATTCAAAATAAAAATAAAAATCAATTGTATTATTAAAGTTGTTGGATAACTTACTACGTTGTCAGCGCACATAGTACATAATCTAGAAATGTTAATCTTAAGAGGTGGGAACCTGGTGTCCTGAAATACAGGCCTAAAGCCTAGCTTAGGCACCAGTCTCCTACAATATATGTATACTTACCTGAATTATGTAATATATATAAAACTGTCTTTGGTAAACTGTATATTGTAGTGAGAAAATAAATTTTATTATTATATTATTTTATTATACTTGTTGATTAATGTCAACAGGAACTCCTTTGACAGACTAAAAAATTAACATAACAGATATCTACGTGAGCCGGACTAAATGAGGCAAAACCCGAAGTACAACCAAAAGAACGATTTGCAGACGACACTACGAAAAGTTTCAGGATAAAATCAAACCCAAATAGATTTAAAATTTTGCACAAGTTTTATTTTTTTTCCTTCATAGTCTTGACCATCATCCTACTGGGTTCAGATTCCTTTTGTTCAAAAATAAAAATTAGGTACACCTACATATAAATTCCAACAATGACTTTAAGTCTTAGATAGATTAGTAAAATACAGTTAAAAATATAGTAGCTTCATAAAAATATCCTTGTTGACTGCACGGTCAGACCATGTGTCCCTACAAAAACATTAGGGATTAGGTTCCAGTGTCAATCAATGGTGGCTTTAGTAATCTTGCTTCGTAATTGTGCTCCAAATCCAATTACTATGCGATTCCGGCTTAATCAGACATTGACAATATATCCGACATCCTGACTGCCTTTGCAAGGCTGACACTTTGATAGGGATGGTGATAGGCTTTGGCACTTAATATAGTCGCTTTAATCGCAGTCAATTGATATCGGTATGTCATCCTATAAGGTGTTAGATGCCTGTCAACTGCCGAGTAGAACAGTGGTAATTTTGATTAAATATGGCTGCCATTTAATTATATGGTAGCCACATGTTATATGGATAACATATATATCTAAATTGATAAAATTTGGAAAAAGTTACTTAGTAGTAATAACTCCTGACTTCATACATAAACGCTGCTTTTCTTTAGGTATATCTTTATAAAGCACATTTTATTGGCTGCGATTGTGGCATTGAAATTCAGCGCCGTTGTTCGTAAATAGCTATACTTATATACTAGTGTATATACTGACTAGTCAATCACTATAAACAAATTAGTTAAAGATTGACGTCTGCCTTTAATAAATATAGTATGCAACATCAGTACGTGTGCCGTTTAACGTAATAAGAAATTTTTTCATTGTTCACGTGGAAAATTCTTTATCATTATCATAGTTAATTACGTGTACGTATACACGTAATTAACTATGATAATGATAAAAATTTCCCTCTATATATAGACAGCCAATTACAGAATTGATAGGAAACAAAATGAATAATAACGGAATAAATACAAATCATAATAATAATATGACTTAAAGTAAAATAAATTCCCCAATATATCTTCTCATACGTCACTAAATCGAAACATTTCCTCCAAATCCTTAGTTTTCTCAAAATGTCCCAACATTATTTCGAGTACACAATAAGAGGGTTTCAATATTTTTCTTTCGTGACATTAAAAGGGAACTTGTTCCGATCTCTTCAGATGCTTTAGTAGTCATCACCGTCTGAGTGCCAAATGAGAGCAAATTCAACGTGGATGTCAAACAAGCCGACTCAAAGAGGCCCTAATGAGTCCCCAATTCAAGTGTTTCTGTATTCAACGTCTTTGTTGGCACGAATATGTAGGTAGGTAGGATTTATTTACCTGAGACGGTTCCAATCAGTCTTCGATCGTTACCTAATTAGTGCTCTCATGTAGAAATAACGTGAAGCTGTGAGAATTGCTGTTTACGTAGATTAGAGCGTTGTAATTATCTGTCTACATGTTGCTTTAATTAATGTTAGAGATATGGGCTATGAAATAGTAGGATGATTAATTATGATAAAGGAGGAATAAGATACATAATATATTAATTGAAATGTATGCACGATAACGCTTTAACTGATTTGTCTTTGGTTAAAAAACAAGAAATAAAGATAATTATAATTAAGTTTCAAAATTTTGGTTAGTTTGCGAACATTATTGTTTACTAGTAGGTAATTAAAAATTACATTACACAAACTATTTTAATTAATAAAACGAAAAAGTCAGTTTATTATGAAACGATTTGAAGTTTATATATATACTTATAGATTTTAATGAATATTTAAGATCGCAAACTAAAATAAAAATCTGTAATTTATCAACGACACTCAATCCACGGAATTATGGATATATTATTATCTGTACTTTGTATTATTTCACTATTTGATTTAGCTAGATTGCATATTATTCTAACGTAATTGAACCATTTCTCACATGTTAAAATTCGAAATCAAATCTGTAAGTTATAACACCGAATAACTCATACAACTACATACTTCTTCTTAAGAAGTGAGAGTAGATAACTACTAGCGCTACTCTATGATCATCTATGAGTGTTTTCTTTTTTATAATAATAATCATTTATTCATAACCCAACAAGTATATTACAATGTAGAGCTAAACCATAGGTATGTACGGGTTAGACTGGAAGGTTTACACAACGTATAAAGTATTGGTATCAATGAATATACTTAATATTACAGATGTTTAAACAAACTAAATTTATGAAATGATATGACCGACTCTCACTGGTAAAATATGCCTTCGGCATTAAGTCCAGTCATTTAAACAAGTACAATGCATTATAAAGAAAGTTTTAATTAATTAATTAATCTTGTAGCAACGAGTAAACGTCTCTTATTAAATATTTATTTAAAAGAAGGCACTTCATAGAGTTTACCGTGTTTAATTACAACATTTTCCGCTGCTTAATAAAAGGCCAAGAGACGTTCAATTATAGTAATAAAGAAGCACGTTTCCCGTAAATACTTTAATCTAAACAATAAGGACCGGCTGTCGCCGTATTAAATAGAATTTGATGAAAAGCTGGGAATAAACAGGACACAAGTGCAACCGGAAATTAAAGGGACCCGACCGTATCCTGGCGTAAATAAAACGCTATAGAAAAACAAAAATATCCCGACAAACAAACAAACGCTACTGATTAATGTTTTTGTTGGTGATATTAGATTCAAGATATAAATGAATGGTTCATTTATTGAAGGTATAACTATAGCTTGAGGCTTAGTTCAGTTTGTAACAAATGTTTATTTAGGTTCCGTATACGGGTGAGGTCGATACAATTCCGGTCATAAATTTTGAGTATCAAAAGTTTTAATTATTACTGAAGCATGTGTCAGTATATGATAATTCCATTATATTTTTCTCAAATCTTTTTGTTTCTTTCATTATCGTATGGGCAGTAGTAGTTACCCTGTTTTCAAAGCAGTTCAAACTGCCCAGTAGGCCTCTGACATGGCTTAGCGCTTGTGGTCTAAAGACAACAATCAGACAAAGGTCAGAAGTACCCTAAACCAGTGAGCATGTATGAAGAATATAATGACAGTAATAGAGGCAAAAGACGTGTGCAAAGACAAATGGAAATCCGTTGTCTCTGCCTACCCCTCTGGGAAACAGGTGTGAGTCTTTGTATGTATACCAGAGTGCAAAGTTGCTTTTTAACCGCGTGCTCATTTTGACGAGTGAAACGCATAACTTTTCATCCCACCTCAGCGAGGAAATGACTAAATGCAAAAATAAACATTTTGGTACAATCACAAGATACTTTTATTTGAGTTTAGGGATATACCTAAATTCAAATAAAAGTATCTTATTTCTTATAATTTAAAGAATACTTATATATATAATATATATAATTATTTATATTATTATATATTCTTTAAGTTATAAGAAATAATACTTAGGTATAATTAAGAAACATTTAAAGTAACGTTGCTATAGTTACTTGTTGAATGTAATATGTATTTTTGTTCGGTACTGTAATATTGTGCAAAGCAAATTATGAAGTAAACCAAGGATGCTTCTAGTTTAAGTTTGCAACAAATTAAAAAAAGTTGTATGATTAATTCGGCACCATGGAGGAAGAAGTAAATAGTTTTAATTTTGTTTTAAATTCATAAACATCGTGCACACGATGTTCTAAATTCAAATTTACTTTACCTCTAGCGGGTAAATACGGCTTTTGCACCCAGATTATAGAAGACCAAAAATACTCATTCCGAGATGGGGGCATAAAAATCTTCATTCATGTGATATCAATATTTTTATTAAATTTATTTTCATAGAATGGAACCCCTTATTCAACGCGAATATAAGTAGCATGTTTATGCAACGTGAGAATAAATGTATATTATATAATTATTTACTACTAGCTTCATTTAAATTGAGATTAAATTAATGAGATTCGAGTATACCGCGGCCAGTTTCACCCTCTTACGTACAGTCACCAGCAAAAGTAGGTGATCAAAATTGAACGAGAGGATCATGCATAGTTGGCGCCAGTATACGTAGCTAATATAGTTTATACTTAACAGTCACGGCCTTCAGAACACTTCACCGCCACACTACTTTGACAAAATTTACGATAAGTAGTATTGAATATTGGATTTGATCATCCACCTTTGTTGTTAACTATATTGCTACAAGCCAGAATTAACGGCACCACACAATTAGCTCCAAGCGCTGAAATCCACGCACATCCTGGGAAACGGTAGACTGATGTTAATTCTCCAAATTATTTATTCAGGAAGAAAATAGCAGCATTCATTGAAAGGTAGTTGTCCCAATAATAAATACTTTTTAATCATCGGATTATACCTATAAAACTTATTATAGCTATAAATATTTCCTTCTGGAAATACTTCGAGCTGTAAGCTTATCGACCAAGGAAAACCCAATTATATATGTGTGGAAATAATTAATTTAAAGCGTGCTCCGCATTAACGTTATAAATAACTGGCACTGCGGGTAGACTGTTATGGAAGCTTTTAAAAGGCACTTAATCAAACGTATGTAAAGTACCTACACAGTACACATACGCCACTAATCACGCTTAATGAATTTCCTTTACAGACTCTCCCAGCGCGGCGGGAAGGAAATATTTTGCCGTATTATATTATGACGCACAATAGAAGTGGGAAACTGTTTTATGAGTTTAATACAAACTCTGAGATTCTATTTGAAGTATTGAACGCTGAGAATCGCTATCCCTTGTAATTTAATCGTAGTAGTATCGTAAGGCAGACATAAAATTTAACTAATGTGTATGTAATACGGGTCGCTTAACTTATTAACAGGTTACTTTACTTTATTGTACAAGCTGTGGTTACCGGATGCCAGAGGTTTTCAAGCCGCCCAGTAAGCCTCTGACATGTCTGATGACTACAACCGGGACTGTCTGCGTGCGTTAACGCGCACTCCGATGCACGGAGCCGCTCAAAAATTGAAACACTTTGGCGTTCATCCATCTATTGGCTGACCGCGGGCCAAGGTGCCTTTACCACTCAGGTCACTTACGGATTAGTAAGAGCAACTGTTATATATTTACACGTTGTTGTTGTGCAGACGCCAGCACATCAAGCTACCCTAGAGATATACCAAAATTGTGGTATATATATATCCATAAATACAATATTTTTTAAATAAATTTAATGTTAAAAATAGATAAGTTATTTAAAACTTTTGTTTTTAGTATTTAATTCCAACTCTGTGATAGTTTAATAAATAAGTATAACACTTTTCAACATTATACGACATTAACCACATGAATTGGTTTCTTTTTATGACGTTGTAAAACCTTGAGTTCCAAAATCTTTATTAAAAAGGTTTCCCTTAAATGCACATTTTTCCGTAACATTCGTTTAATTTTAAATGGGCTATAACATCATAACGGGCTCTAAAAAAAGCTTTAAGAGGTTGTTATTTTTGCTTCTGAATAAAAATGAGCACGGTATTAATTTTGTACAATAAATTTTCTAATTGAAACAATATGAAGGAAACCATGGACCATTGAAAACATTCTTTAAAATTTTAATATTTATTTAAATTACAGCAATTAAAGCAATTTTTACTTTACTAGAGTTATATATTCTGATACATTCATATCAGAATATATAACTGCTAAGTTATATATTCTGATATGCTAAGTTATGATTTATTATTATTAGTTATTAGTTTACTTTATGAAAATAACAGATCATCGTTATTCATTTTTAGTTCCCACAGCGCACAGATTTGTATTTCAATCGCTAATTTCCCTTTGTAGTGTTATATTTAGGACAGAGGAGGTCACGTACCAACGCCCAATGTGACGTGGAATAAACGATTTTCAGGGATTGCTAAATTATAATAGCTATATTCATAAGAAAAAAACATTAAACTGAAGTCGTTCAATTTCTTTAGAAACAGTCTAACATTTTTGTAAATTGTTGGCGTAAAACAATAATTTAATGTTATTATTCTAATTTATTTTTATATAAAATGGTATGGTAAATGGGCAAGTGGGTTACCTAATGGTAAGTGATCACCGCCGCCCATGGACATTCGCAATACCAGAGGAGCCACCAGTGCGTTGCCGGCATATTATATTTTTGTAACTGGGACTATCCAAATCACCTCAAATGTTGTATTCATCGTTATTTTGAACTGATTTTTAAACAGGGAAATGTTTATACATTACGCTGTCTTCTCTTTGTGTGAATCGATTTCAATATTTTTTCAAGCGAAGCATTACCTTCCTTTGCAGATAGTCACATATACATTTTGTTCAAGTCAGTGGTTACAAATTAATGCATGTTTTTACAGCAGTTAATATAAATATAAAGCCAACGTTAATGTTTGAGTACAACTGACATTTTGGTTTCTGCTTTTGCCCTTATACTTGAAAACAATTGATAAATGATCTACAATTGTTAAAATATTATTAATAACTATTGTTCAACTTCTAATACGGTTTTTAAATGAGAATCGAATTAAACATACTCGTATTTCGCATCATTTTTCATGACAGCAATTGAGATCTCCGTATCATTGATCCAGCCGTATCATTAGCCAGATAGAATATAAATTTATGCCTGGTTTTATATTTATAAAAATTAATCAAACTTCATGTGCTATTGGAAACATAGCTCGTCTTAATTCAGCAGAATTTGTTTCAAGAAGTATTCTACATACTGTGTAGTACTAACTAAACTGCTTTAGTCGTAAGTATCATGTTTTAGCATAATTATATATCATTTAACTTATACTACTTATATATCATTTAACTAACGTACGGACAAAGTAAATAACAATGTTTTAAAGGGACATTCGCAGATGCATCTCATTAAACCCTTCCAACCTACATCACAAACGTTCCCTGTTAATATATTTTGTACATAGTTACTGCTTTACATTTGCGACTTCATATAAACATGATGCCACAATAAACCTCAACGACTTTGTACGCCATATTACTTACTATAGAGCGGCGCGGCGCCGCCGCAAAGTATGTCTGAGTCCTTAAAGCGTAAGTTAAACATTTAGCTTAGTAAATAAAATTGTGTAAAATTTAACTGCCACTGTACGATGATGATTAAAAATAAACCTGGAGCCTGCCATTTCTATGGTAGGTTGTCAAAAAATGTTTTGTACTTAATTTAAGTCATAGTGGACAATTCAGTATTGATTATGAGTGACGTACTATACTAGTATAAGGGTCTACACTCTACACAAATAGATTGTGAATTGCCAACTAAATCTTCACAATTTTTTTAAACCTCTTGCATACAGGTTTTGCTGCGGGCTGCCAAGAATTCCAAGAATCTTACTGATACCGGCAGGATTAAGGAGGATATATTTTCTACAATATGACAGCGTTTAGAGTACCTACTGATGGCACCGATTCTTGGTGGGTAAAGAAGAAATTCCGGTTCGGCTGATTCATTATTAAGTTTTATTTAAGTTTCCTTCGTGAGCGCGTGGGTAGTAGTAATTGATGATCGTTTTGTTTAGTAGATATTCTTTTTTGTCTATCAAATTAGCTCAAATGATACGTTCTCAATCAATCTTAGTAGCAGCTTTGCATAACCGTTCAACATTTATCCGAATAAAAGATCGCAAGTAGGGCACCATGGGCTTAAATTTGGAAAGCTTTAGGATATAGGACATGAAAATAAGGTTGGGGAAACACAGGAGCAGTAAGTTGTACGTGGGCGGAAACCAAAGAGGAATTTGAGTTAAAGATTAGGTCGAGTTATGGTGGGTAACTTGAAGAGTCAGTACATGCAAGCTGGTTGAGTCGACAATGTGCCGTAATTTCCGGGTATAGGAGCTGTTGTGAGAAAGAGAGTGTTAAAATCGCCCATGATAATTTGGTGAGCGTACTTTGAACCCCAAGATTACAATACCACATCAAAATCGGTGAAATAGTCAGCATTATAGAGACAGTAAACGACCTCAAGTTTGCCTTAACGCCTTTTATGGATGAATAAGATTTCAGCTGAGCCAGAATATTTGGAACTAGAGGTGGCCAAAATGTTGCATCGAAACGCGAAGTTTCTGAGAAAAGCCCTCTTTATCGATTCTGTACGTATAAAACCGAGGGCTGCATAGACTGGGGAAAGAACCTGGCGTTTTAGTCAACTCTCCGAAATCAGAATACGTTACAATTGGTGAACGCCTCCAGGAGGTCACTGTTATGAGTAGGAATGACTTGCGCATAGATGTGATGACCATTAAATAACTGTCACCAAATAAGTCGCTTAATGAACAGAATATGATTTCAGCTGAGCCAGAATATTTGGAACTAGAGGTGGCCTAAATGTTGCATCGAAACGCGAAGTTTCTGAGAAAAGCCCTCTTTATTGATTCTGTCAGTATAAAACCGAAGGCTGCATATACGGGGGAAAGAACCTGGCGTTTTAGTCAACTCTCCGAAATCAGAATACGTTACAATTGGTGAACGCCTCCAGGAAGTCACTGTTATGAGTAGGAATGACTTGCGCATTGATGTGACGACCATTAAATAAGTGTCAACAAATAAGTCGCCTAATGAACAGAAACTGTCATCATCGGAACAAGTAGATTTTTGAGCAGAGAAATAAGATTCATTATCAGTGTTAAATTAAATACATCATAAAAAGTGATACAAACGTAAGTTCATCAATTCATATTTGGGTACTTATAGTTGACCCTCTGTATTTAAATAACAATTTAAAGTAGATTCCAAGATTTTTTGGATTTAATTTTCAAAACACTGGCAAGTGTTATATATATGGTATATATACATGGTATTTTACTGTAGGGCACTGAAATTTAAATCCAAAAAACTTGGAATTTACTTTTAATTGTTATTTAAATACAGAGGGTTAACTAAAAGTATCCAAATATGAATTGATGATTGATGAATTGTGGCGATATATTTTACCATCACAATTCAATATTTTAGTAGCCTTAATTAAATACCTATTTATCAGGCTGTTGCATAACACCTTACCTAGGTATATTCAGTTCAGTATACTTACTTTAAATCGATGGGCATTATCATATTTTAAACGACCCAATTGATTGGCTTCTTCATATTCAACGGTTCAATTCTCAGCAATCATGGCTACTCGTAAAACCTAACGATATCAGATTTTATATCCCTCCAGGGATAGGTTGAGATCCCGTGGGTTAAACTACTCACTTTCTTATAAAATGACTTGGCTTGAAATCTGGGCTGTGATTGGCACTTTTTGTATAAAACCGGAACTTATTTTTGACGACATTGTGTAATTTATTTCATTTTTATGTTTATTATTAATATATTATTTTTCGTTAACTGTGGATCATTTATACTTACCAGGGTACCTGAATTCTGAAAAAAGATTAATAGAGCAGCACGACAAAAGGACGATATGAGACGAAACTTGTTTTTTTTTAAGTAAATGAGATCACTTTATTTTCCTATTGTGATCAAACAGGTATATTTATGTATAAAAACCGGTATATAGGCTTAAAAATGTATATTGTGCTTGCATAAATAGACTCACACCTATTTTTAAAAATAGTCACTGCCGATGTCTACTCGCTATAGTTTTGACTTTCACTCTTATTTTACTTTACATAGATGCAAGAACGGCTTATGATAGTTTTACCTACATTTTACTAAACAAAACGTTTAGGCAACCAGCTTTTTATATTAATTTTATAATAATAATCATAATCTCCTGGGACATTACTTACACACGGCCATCTGATCCCAAACTAAGCATAGCTTGTGCTATGGAAACTAGATACTTTTCTTCTGTAAATACATACTTATATAGATAATTAACATCCAGACTTAGGACAAACAGACATGTTCATGCACACAAATATATATATATGTATAATATTTTTTTAAGCAAAATATTAATAACTATAATTATTAAGAGCTTTCCAAATATATAAAACATTAGTGTCATAAGGATATTTAGATAAGGTAACTTTTAACACGCGTAGTCTCGGTTCATCGAGGTTTAATAATAATCTCTAAAGATTTAGGATAAACGCCCTTGATCTTGTCAAGTCGAAGCTTAGCGCCCTATTGAGAATGTAACGCTTTGACTTTTGTGGTTAGTTTTAGGTCGGTCTTTTGATATTTAGCGAATAATAGTGTGTACGTTCTAAATTATTTGAAGTTTATTGGATTTTGAAATATTAAAAGGTATATAATAATAGTAGATAATTTGAGTATTATCCACAAAACATTTTACAAAACTGTAAGTATAGAAATAAAATCTCGCAATTTTGGACATCTGAAATAATGGAATACTTGTTGAAATATAAATCTTATATAGTGCGTGCGTCACTATATAAGATTTATATTTCAGGCCGAATTTCGACCACGGCGGATAGTCTCAATGGAGACTAGCCAAGTGCGCAGGACATATTATAGTGCACAATTGTGTGCGAAAACACAGGGGCACTTTCTATTCCATCACTCTCATGTTCCGATGTGACGACTAGTGACACGACCGGCAAGAGGTCAGCCACAGGACCAACGGCTTTACGTGCCCTCCAAAGCACGGCGATGTAATACCACCAACTCCCAGACTTCGGGCTGATACTGAGAAATTTCTTTTTACGGAAAAATTACACAATCACTTTTTGGCACGAAATTGGGATTTGAACCAGGACCTCATTATCTACGGTTGAACACGCTACCGCTAGACTAACGAGGCAGTCATAGTAATAGAGTACTGGTATACATCATACTATGTATGCCGCCTTTGGATACGCTATCAAATCACGGGCGACGTGGCCGAGCGACATGGATGACAATCTCGCATTACCACTTGCAGATAGGGTCGGTACATCCAAAATAATGGTTGACGGAGCAGGCTGATAAGCGACCAAAACATCCTAAATCGTTTACGTGAAGTGCACAACAAACATTTTTCTTATACCTACTCACCTGATAAGCCCTGCAGGTCTCACCTTCGATCCCATCTAAAACTCCCCCCTCATAAAACCGATTTTTACTCCAATTCCTTTACTGTCCATACTGTTAGGCTGTGGAATTCGCAGCCGTCTGATATAAGAAATAAAATACTACTGGCATATACACTTTATTTAAAAAACGAGTGAAAGAACAAAATTTTTCACTATCTTGATGTTTATATATACAGTTATATTATATGTATATGTCAATTTAAATATTTTTATGTAAATTAATTAAAATTATCATGTCAGTTATCTCTTCATTTATCTTGTACCTACACACTTTTGTACTTGCTACTGCAACTTTACTGGCGCTAACTTTCAAGCGATGTTGGATAAAATTTATAATTAGTTCGTACGGATAAACGTATACCTAGTCATTCAGGCATTACCCAAGGTATATATCCTATCGCTGGTGTCATATTTACTTGAAATACACCGTGAAGTAACAAATAAGGCTGCAAGCCTTCCATTATATTTGCTGGATGGGTACGTGGGGTGGTGACCGCCATTGCTGGTGGTATCGACCACACGCACTAACTTGTTACAGCAAGCACCAATAACTCGCGCGCTGCGCACGCTCGCTGACTTGGTGGACTTATTTGCTAGCTAACTGAACGACTTCAAAAGGGCTGCTTATTTCCTAGTATGTTATGACATAAGAAGAAATGTTCATAATAGACATAATTGAATTTAACTTTTCTATCAAAATAGATGACGTGTAATGAATCAAGTTGAAGCAAATAAATAAATATAAGTAAATACACATATAAATAATTAAATAAATTTATGGTATTTATGGATAAGTAAATAAATAAATGTATGGTATTTATGGTCGTTTTTTATGAATTCATCTCATTAACATATTGGATCTTTATTATATGAAATTGAAATAAAACAAACGTTAACGCACATGGAGCCGGATACGCCGTGCTCCGTGGATTCGATTCCCAGAAAATGTATAAATTTAAGTGCTTAAAGCTAAGTATAAACTTAAATTTATACATTTTAAAGACATCTGAAACTTAGAATAAATATATAAGCGGAATGATTTTACCACTATTTTGATAAATTCAGCATGTTTTTATTTCATTGGATAATTATCGGAGTAAACGGACATGACTACACATTTGGCGCAGCGGCTAAGACAGTCGCCACGCCGCTCCGTGTCCCGGATTCGATTCCCGCGTCGGACAACTATGTGACGATAAATAGTTTTCCTGAGTCTTGATATAATTCGTATACGTCTATTATATGTTTGTAAAGTAAGTAAAAAAAATATATATATAATATATTAGTGATGTATAATATAATATGTACGTTTACTCCGATAATTTTACTGTAAATTTTAATATATATTATATATTAAAATTTATAACAAAAAAAATTATAACTAGGTGGGCCCCGCGGTTTCACCCGCGTCTAAATTTATAAATCATTGCCTATGTGTTATTCGGATATATAAGCTATATTACTTTACTACAAAGTTTCATGAAAATCCGTCCAGTAGATTTTGCTTGTAAGAGTAACAAACATACACACTAAAAGCTTTAAACTAATTGGTTTAAATTTTGACAAATAAAATCGTCGGAACTCAGGCAAGTCCGGGAGGATTGATGTTTTTAAAATTTAGAATTCCTCAAGGAAACCAAAGTAATGCATTTCTTTAAAATTACAAGAAGTTAGGTTTACAGAAATCAGAATTCGATTTTAGCAGCGCCCATAGCTTACATTAGGCGGCTTTATCGCTGTTGCGAGTTATTCCTGGAAACTTCAGTATGGAATATTTATTTCAGACTGAAAAGTGAATAGCGACAGTATTAGAATCGTATAGATGGAATACATATTTTTATGCATGGCATATTTTTATGAGTCCAATGTCCCCAACCCTCCTGGCATTTCAATCAATTGTATTTTAGCCTAATTATAAGAAATATAAAAAAAACTTTTTAATTTTTCTTATAGTTATACTCTTAAACTTATTTTATTTATTTAAAAATTTAAACGTTATATTTCAATGTACATATTACAGTTTACTAAATTCTAATAAAGACGAAACGGTTCATTCAAAAATAAAAGAAATCTGTTTTACGACACCGACACGTTTATACTTTTAGTATTTTAACCTTTTCAAATTTCTTTCATTTATCAAATAAATCGGGTCTGAAAATGTCAGTCTTCATGAAGCCAAATAAAGCCACTCAAATGAATGTTCATAAATAGGCTAGCTTAGCACTCGATCCAGGAATATATAATTATAATCCTTGAAATGTAAACTTTGCTTGTGTTTCATAATTCACGGGTATTTACCGTCATTTATTTGTTTTGAATACTTATTCTAATGCAAATATGTATTTATTTAATATGATTTTAAATACAGAAATAACAAAAGTAAATTAAATGAAGAAGAAACAAGTAGTAAATGGGTGTTGCTTATTTCAAAAGATAATCTTCCAGCAGCCGTACTATCTTTCACTTAAATAGTTTTTGAATTCCTACATTGTAAAGTTATGTTAGGTTCAAGGTATATATCAGATCCAACAAATGTGTAATGCAATAAAAAAGGCAAGAAATAATTTAAGCTTTTTAATATAAATTAAAGTAAATTAACATCGTTTTAAAAATCCCACACCTACTCGTAGAAGCGTAAAGTTAAAATAGTTTACAGCTACATTAAAATTATGGAATTTTATTGTTGCAAAGTTATGAAAATATACATCGACCAAGTGATGATTGGAGACAACTATTAATAAGTAAATTTAACAATCTTAGTGATAAACACTGTCAGCGCCCATATAGGGTTCGGTAACGGTTTTCAAACGCACAGTCAGATTACTTCAGAGAAGTCGTGATCACGGTCACAGAATACGGGAATGGAAAAACAATCAAGGAGAAAGGTCAACGCGTTTTATTAAGCATCTACTCCCCCTTCACTCTTGTGAGTACTTGAGTATTTTGCAAATAGATATCTTTGTATGGAAGGTTCTAGCTAATATCTATTTAATGTCAACTCTTACATATTTTTGATGCACGTAGCATATCGTAGGATACTGGAATATAAAATCGTCGGTGTGAGAGCTCACTTGAGATATCACATTTCATTTGCAGCATATTCACTAGAGGGCTATTCGGTTCTCTCTTGCCTGAAATAACTGTCGTATAATGTTGATATAAAGTGGGCTCCGTACTGACTAACTGCTTTGATTTAACTACTGGCTGTGACACCTTTTTAGCCTTTGGCAAAGAGCTTTGTTTATTTTTGTTCCAAAATCCTTTTACCTACGTTTGGTTGACTGCGAGATAGCACACGGAATGTAATTTAATGATATTATTTTAGTTTACCGTTTAGGGTTTCGTAGTCTGTGGTTGGCATAGATTGATTTACTACTAGTACCGTTTTCAATGGCTAGTTTACTTCAATAATGGTAAGGAAAATCGGGAAGGAAGAAATGAATACTAACTGATCTATTTTATTAATAGGCTATTAATAATTTTGTTGGTTTTATCTTCATGTGTAAAAAAGCCACGTCCTAAACACAATTACTCTCATACTATGATAATTATACTTATTAATATAATTATCATCTGCGATGCACGTGTATCAAATGTCAACTTTACTCTTTGATTCGTACCCTTAAGGTATCTGTCAATAATGACCTAAGGAACAAAAGACTGCTATGCTTGGATTATTAACGTTTGGTTGTCAACTTCCTTATCATATCATATATAGTGCTACAAACTTATCTGGCCCGGTGGCCAAAAGTAGAACTAACGACGCCAATTTGAAATGTCAATCCATGACATTCCTGCCATTGATTGTTTGTTGCGCGTATTTGTTTTTCTTTTTGTGGTTTTTAATTGTGAAAAATGCCGAAAGCTTTAAAAATTGATGCGGGGAACGTTATATTACAAGTATTGAATTATATGAAGGAAGAATAACGCCTTCAGGCACCAATTATACCCTTCAATAAGTTGTATGAATGCGTAGCTGCTGCTACAGGTTAGTGTTGTCAGCTTCTGAAAAAATACGAAACTCCCCCTCGCTCTTTAATTTAAAATACATATTTTAAAATATTGATTATTTAATTATTTTTTGCTATTTCCTTTGTAGGTGACCGCGAGCGATTTGTAAGAAAACTTGTGAAAGAAAAAGAGCAAGCAGATGCAAAAATTTATAGCAGATCAGAATATTGGTAGATCGAATTCTGAAATCCTATCATTGATTGCAGAAGCTTTTGATAAAATAACAGTCAATGAATGGCAAAAGCATTGCGATCATGTAAAAAAATATTGAAAATGTGTGGCGAAAAAGGGATGGATACTTAGACGAGCCTTTCATCATTCATTTAGGTAGTGAAAGTGAAAGCAGTGATTCCGATAATGATGATGATGAAATGACTTCTGAATTAAACCATTCCGGTGGCATAATAATACCTGGAGTAGATACTCCAGGTATTATTATGTCACCGGAATCCGGAGATCCGTTAGAGAACACCCAGCATACATTTTATGTAAATGATCATAATTATTGTATAAAAATATAACGATTTGTAATGACAGTATTTGTTTGCTTTTTAGTGAAGTAACATTTACGTTACAATGTGCATATTATTTTTACCCACTTTATTGCAAAAAATAATTACTAGCAACACTAAATGCGATAACAGCGACGCTGCCAGCGGGTCAGATAAGTTTGCGGGACTGTACCTACGTATGAAATATATATTGGGTAGTAATTCAGATTTTTTTACAATATTTGAATACTTTTTGTGATCTATAAGTTAAATTTTCGAAGTACCTATACTCAAAACTGGCAAATATTGTTGTAACTAAGGTAAATATACTAGCTAAAAACCAGACAGAACATTACCAACTTTGGATGTTGTTAGCCTTTTAAACTGTATATCAAACAAACATACTACAACTCTTAGCACCTCTTTTCCGATTTTTTTGAATCTATTCCTTACAGCGTAATACCATAAATACTTCCGAGCAGGTGTAGAATTAACACTAGGTGCCCTTTCACAAAATTACTTTCCCCAATTTACAGTACCCAAGTCTCATTAGTGAAACTAGGATGTTCTCACATTTATGTTACGAAAACCTTTCATTGGTCAGTGTATTGTGAGGCGAGGTAATTTGAAAACATTTAGAATGAGGGCCTAAACGAAAAAAGTCCAGAAAGTCCAAAGAGCAATTTGGGCTCGCGCTAACAGTTTCAAGCTGCAATTTCATGCATACATATACTGCACCTAGTTACACCTGGATACAATGCAGTTTGTAGGTATATATTATACCTCAAAATTATAAAAATTGAAGTACAAAATTCATGTTAACATCAACAATATGCCAGTGATTTCGTCCATGTGCAATAGTGTCTTTGGGTAGCATTCGAGTCAGTATTTTGTCTTGACTACTAGAATACTATACACTATGCTAAATTTCAGGGGTGCAAAGTTTAAAAGAAAAGAGAATGAACTCTGCATACCAAAGGCTTAAGTAACATCTCATGAGCCGTATAAAAGATTTACTTCATGTCACATCATGTCAGCCTACTGACGTGCACTGACAGGCTTAGTGTTCGCCGTATGATGGTCACGTTCACTAACACACGCTTCTGCCTATCCTCTGGTAGGTATTCTATCATGCCATAATTTAGTACCACAAGTTAATTGGCTATGTGCATTTGAGCGGTTCTACCCATTACTGTATGTAAACCTATATATGTGCTATAATACTGCTTAAGTGTCACCGCATCCTCCTTAAGGCTTCCGTAATGACCATTGTACGTGTGGTGATACACCAAATGGTCGTAAAAGGACATTCCTGTAACCATTAGACAAAATGTACCATAACAAACACATTACGCTGTTGTTGATCCGCTAAATATGTGACAGACTCTTGATAGAGCTATGGACAGTAAGATTTAACTTCTTGGAAATGGTAGCTATAAATATTTTTCGTTTCTTTCAGCATTGGTTCAAAATTAAGTAGATGTATAGCAACAATAGAAGATTGGCGAATTTCTGCTAAATATAATAATAATCAAAAGGAACAGCACGTATCGTGAGGAGATTCCTTCAACAAATCCCACCGTAGGAGAAACTCTGTTTGTTGCATATGTATTTATATACTAGCTGTGCCCCGCGGTTATACAATTTTATAAATTATCACAGCTCTTCCTCCATATGTGATAGCGTGATAATAACGATGTAGCCTAATGTTCACCCGACCTCTTAGTAATTTATGCAAAATTTGAAATAAATGCATGCTGTACTTTTTGAGTTTAGCCCAGACATACAAACAGACAAAAATTGTAAAAACTTTATTTTTGGCTTCGATATCGATTGTAAATCACGCCCAAAGTATCCTTTAAACAATATTCAATGTACAGTTTTGACTTTCCTACGATTTTATCATATGTATAGATAGATTATTTAGTTCCTTTTTATATCAATTTTGTATCTGAATACTTATAGTTCCTATTCATTATGTTTTTTATAATCCATTATATTTTTGTACTTTTGTGTACAATGAAGAGTATTCTATCTATCTATCTATAGTGCCAAGTCTCGTTCCACTTACATGATAATTAATTATGTAGGTATAATTAATTATCAGCTAAGTGGAACGATATCAGCTATTCCTATATTAATATTATTATCCTTTACTTCCCTATTAATTGATTCTATTAGTATCAGATTAATTGGTTGGTAAACGTGAATAGTATAATTAAATAATGGCTGCAAACAGCCGAACTGAGAGCAATTTACTGACTAAAAATAGCCTTTACTCTAGGCTTTTGTCTTGTAATATGTGAAATATTCTATA
The DNA here is from genome assembly GCA_951640165.1 of Pseudoips prasinana. Lineage (NCBI taxonomy): Eukaryota > Metazoa > Arthropoda > Insecta > Lepidoptera > Nolidae > Pseudoips > Pseudoips prasinana. The sequence continues at coordinate 22,348,288 of OX621245.1, forward strand.
TAAGGGGTAAGGGAAAATGTAAAAAAAAACCGGCCAAGTGCGAGTCGGACTCTCGCACGAAGGGTTCCGTATCTATAAAAACGAACAAAATATTCACGTTTGTTGTATGGGAGCCCCCTTAAATATTTATTTTATTTTATTTTTAGTATTTATTGTTATAGCGGCAACAGAAATACATCATAATATGAAAAATTCAACTATCTAACTATATACACTTCCCTCCCCGCTCTGCCACGGATCAGTGTGTCGGAGGTTCGCTGTGCAATTGTATTATTTGTTTTGCTATTTCGTGATTGTTTTGTGACCCGTGCTCTGTTTCTAGCTTTGTGTTAGTGTGGAATACTACAATCTGTAAGTGTTTTGATAAGTAATATCTGGATTTTTTACCAAATTATCGTTCGGTGAGTAAGTTTAACTTTTATTCTTTGAACTATTGCGATCTTGTGACACAAGCTTCAGTTTATTTGTCAAAGATTAACGAGTTAGTCAGTGATTCCAACTCGGGTATGAATATAGCGAATAAGTTATCGGTGATGGATTTTACGCAGCGCCTTACAAGTATTATCTCATTACTTGCGCTTAAATCTTCATGTAATGAAACGAAATTGGCGAACGCAGAACGACAGTTAGACCTTTGCGTAAATAAAACTAATTTTGAGACTCCTACGTACGCGGAACAATTAAAACTGCGTTTACCAAAAAAAACCACCGCCCCCATAGTGCAAACGCGAAAACCGGTTCCCTCAATTATCGCATATCCCACCGCTGAGCGATCGGCGGAGTACGCGACTTCGTCGGCGACTAAGGAAGCGCTTATGAAGGCCATAAAACCCGCGGACGACGGTTTTCAAATAGTAGGCGTTAAAAAAACTTCCAATTCTGGCGTTGTACTTTGAGTGGCAAATGAAAGCCAACTTAATAAAATACGATCTGTCGAGGCCATTCGTTCGGCGGGCTTAAAACTTCAAACTCCCTCCGGGCGACGACCGCGAATACTTATTAAAGATGTACCATCATCAATGGACGACCAGGTCTTCTTAACGGCTTTATATAGGCAAAATATCAATGATGAACAAAATATTAAGGTCAGCGAAGACGATTTTATAGCTAAGACCAAAATTGTGCGCAAGCGTAACGTAGCTAATGGGCGCAAGTGGGTGGGAATTGAGCTCGAACCGGAAATACGAAAACATTTAGTCAACACTAAAGAAAAACTTTTCATCGACTGGGCTAGATGCCGCTTCATTGATGATTTAGAGGTAGTTCGGTGTTTAAACTGCCAGCAATATGGGCATGTTTTCAAGTACTGCAATAATAAATCACCTACCTGTGCCTTATGCGCAGAAGCACATCCAACAAAATCCTGTAGTCATCATGATGACCCAGAATTTAAACCAGTTTGTGCATCGTGTAAAGCATATAAAAAATCTCATGATCACAAATGCGGCTCGGAAAACTGCCCCACATTTAAGCATAAACTTGAGCAGTTAGTCCTAAATACCAAATATTAATATGGCTAACTTAAAAATAGGGCAGCTAAACCTTCACAATGATAGGGTAGCGACATCAGAGTTGGAAACTTTAGTCAATGAATACAACTTAGATATAGTGCTCGTACAAGAACAATATCAATATGCGCGTTTAAAAAATAAATTGGTGCAGCTAGACAACAGATCACGGGCTGCTATTTACCTCACGCGTACTAATTTTACGGTAAGCGCTATGCGAAACCTCATGACGTCACACTGTGCTGTCGCTGAAATATCATCCCCATCCTGGAAAGTTTACGTAGTGAGCTGCTATTTTCAGTATTCAGATCCTGTTGGTCCCCATTTACATCACTTGCGCACTGTTTTGATGTCCCTCAATGGACACAAAATCATTATTGGTGCAGATGTTAACGCATCCTCTACGTTATGGTATGGCAAATACCGTTCAAGCGATACAGAACGGCGTAATGCCGTAGAAGATTTCGTCGCTAAGATGAATCTATCAATACATAACACCCCTGATGCACCGCCTACTTATTGTAGCCCTACTGGCGAATCTTTTATTGACGTCACTTTTTCAAGCTTAGACGTCCGAGTAGATGGATGGCGTGTTTTGTCTGACGCTTCATCCAGTGATCACCGCTTAATCGTGTACGAGTATGTTCCTCGGTTGGTACAAAGACCTACGGCTACTCACGGTAATTATAGATATCGGCTCAAAGGGGCCGATTGGGATTTTTTCAGAGCTCTTTTTGCCGCGCATGCCAGGGATTTCACCCGGGATTAACTAACAACAGAAGAATGTGCCGTAATTATGTCGGATACTTTTACCTACTGTGCCGATATTGCAATAGGCCGCGTCCCTATCACTAATATTCGAAGATGTGATTGGTGGAATAACTACTTAATAAAAGTTCGCTGTGAATTTCGGAGAGCACGTAAAAAATATAATAAACTAAAAAAACGTAAAATCGTAGGCGATGTTTTAAATAGTGCATATATTAATATCAAAATTGCTCGTTCACGTTACCGCTCGTCAAAAGAGAAATCCAAAGGCAATCTTATTAGAAAAATAGTCGATAAATTAGAAAAAGAAGGCCCGTGGTCACCCCTATACCATGAGTTCAAAGCAAATAGGTCTATAGATCTAGCTCATATTCAAAACTTAAAAATTAATAATACCTACACCAGTGGCATAGAGGAGACCACGGAATCCCTACTTAATTCGCTCATACCTGATGATAGTTCCTTGAACGATAATGACTACCACAAGCAGATTAGTCAGTGGGCAAATGTTTCACCCGCTACGTATATGTCGAGTCTTCCATCTATTAATGAGTTTATAAATACTGTGAAATCGCTACCTGTTAACAAAGCGTCAGGTGAAGATAAAATATCCAACAAAATGATAATAGAAGCCACGAAACAATCCGGTCAATTAATATTAAAAGTTTTTAATCGTTGCATATCTGAAGGGACTTTTCCGCGTACCTGGCGCAACGGTTTTATTTGTATTATACCGAAAAATGGTGATAAACTGCCTGAGGACCCTAAGTCATATCGACCACTAACGTTACTGCCTTCCTTAGGCAAGCTTCTAGAACGACTTATCGTACCGCGATTGCTACCAGGAGGACCAAAATTTCAATCAATTTGGTTTTACTGCGGGTAAATCGACAGTAGACGAAGCTATCTCGGTGAGGAAAACTGTAAACTCGTCCGAATGTAAATACGTTTTGGCCATATTCCTAGATATTTCAGGGGCTTTTGATAACACGTGGTGGCCAATTTTGTTACAAAAACTGAAGTTACGCGGTTGCTACAGTAATATAGGTATATTCGATAATCACATCTTATTTTGTACATGGCTCTGCAACTCTTAAGCTTGGTCACTACAGAGTCACTAAATCGTTAACCATGGGTTGCCCCCAGGGCTCCGTGCTCGCGCCGTATCTTTGGAACTTGGGTTTTGATGATTTCTTGACATTGCCCTTGCCATCACGCTGCTCTCTAACGGCATATGCCGACGATGGCCTCTTACTTATACGGGGTGACTCCAGGAGAGAGTTGGAAAATCTGGCTCAAACTTGTTTAAGTATGATAAGTGAATGGGGTAAAAGAAATCGCCTTACATTTGCTCCCCATAAAACGTACCAACTCCTTCTGAAGGGTGAACTAAAATCTCCCCCTAGCGTAAAACTGAATAATGCTACTGTTAAACGTAAGATATCCACGTGTTATATGGGTTTAGTCTTAGAAAAGAACTTCTCGTTTATAGAACATATTAAATCAGTTGGAGAAAAGGCTAAGCGAAACTTTTTTGCACTTACAAGGATATCGACGGCAACCTGGGGCCTCTCTTTCAATACTCTTAGAATCATTTATGGAGCTACTTATCTTGGGTGTATATGCTACGGCTCGCCTGTGTGGGCTGATAGGGCTACCATCGTAGCTGCTCGCCGTAAATTACTACAAAGCCAAAGGTTGGCGTTGATATTTTTGTGTAAAGCCTATAGAACAGTAAGCACAGAGGCCCTACCTGTACTAGCGGGTGTACTTCCGGTTGATCTTGAGGTTCAAAGACGAGCAGCGATGTATTATTCTACGCGAGAAAATTTAAATAATGATTTCTTATCATTACGCGACCGTGCTAAAATATCCAGGCTATTTATGCCAATTGCTAACTTAAATGACGAACTGCTAAATGAATGGCAATGTAGATGGAATACCTCAACCAAGGGTCGCCATCTGCACCAGTTCTTTCCGGACATACGCGAACGGTTAAATAAAACTTGGCTAATCATAGACCATTGTGTTGCACAATTTCTTACCGGACACGGCAATTTTAAAAGTAAATTGTTTAGTTTCAAATTAGTATCTTCACCAATCTGTCTGTGCTCAACTTCCTGTATCGAATATGAACAAACCGCTCACCACATACTTTGGGAATGTGATCTCTGGCAAAATCAGCGTGATATTATGTTAAATAGCTTGCAACCAATATCTGGAGTAGTTTATTATACGGATCTTGTAGCAACAAGGAACAACTTCCGTGCGTTTAAGCGCTTTTGCCATACCTACTATTGGAATCAAATATAACAGCTCACTTAGGACCCTTAAATTAATCCTTGGTGCTCTTGCAGCTGGCTTCTCTAGTTGCAATTCTCTCGTTTAATGAGGCTATAGCCTCTTTATATAATTCTGTCTCCCGCTTTGCTCTGGAGGGAAGTGGAACTATTCATTTCTAACTCCTCCTTTTTTTTTTCTTTCTGATTAAATTCGTTGCGGGATCCAAGACAGTTAAAGCCATTCCCCGGGACATGCCTGAGCCTCACCGCTCAGTGTCATTTCATTGTGTGCCACTGTTGATCCTGGCTTACAGGAGTTGCAGTGGTGGGTAAGAGGGAGGGACTAGTCCCTATAAAAAAAAGACAGCGGAGTCTTAGTAGGTCCAGTTTTACCCTTTGGGTACGGAACCCTAAAAAACTCATAACAGGCTCAAGCCGATGTTTTCACGAGTCACATTTGATGTCGACTTTTGGTAAACAGTTTTATAGGATAATAAATAATATTACCTTTTTTTTATTTATACATATTATGTATAAATAAAAACAAAGGTTTTATTCACGTAGACATTAAAAAAGCGCTTGTAAATAGTCAGATGTTCGTAGTAATATGCTTAAGTGTACAGAGTTTTCTCTAGGTACATATAGATATTAAGATACAAGACAAATATTTACATACAATCTGTGTAAGATTGTATGTAAATATTTAGATATAAAATGAAGTTTATACTAATATTGATTTAGTTATTTAGCTAGCTTATAATAAGTTATTGTAATAATTATATCAATATTATATATTGATATAATTATCGAAACTTAAAGTCTTAGATATATTTGACTACTGCTTGTCCGTCTCCAAAGTCCTCGTTCTGGTATATTTCAATGATGTAAAGTAGCAGTTTGCTGTGTGGTAACGGCATAGAATATCATCAACCCATCACATCCCATGGGGGGCATCGAAATGAACCTAGGGAATACCTACCAGAGAACGGGCAGCAGCGTTTTTCTGTGAACTATGACCATCAAACTGCGATTGCCAACCCGTCTGCCAAGCGTGGCGATTATGGCATATCCCCATTCTTTGGGGAGGCTTTTGTCTAGCAGTGGACGTACTTTGGCTGACATGATGATGATGAAAGTAGCTGAAACAAGTACATGGACAAAATATTTAGTCTGAAAGTACTACGTGGCATACAACAATAGTCTACCTAGGCTAAGACAGTCGCCTCGCCTCTTCGTGTCGCGGGTTCGAGTCCCGCGACGGACAACTATTTGTATGACCCATAAATAATTGTTCTGAGTCTGGATGTAATTTGTGTCCGTCTATTATATGTTTGTAAAGTACCCCGCGACTCAGAGATTAGATTCCTTAGTGCGGTCGTTGTTTAAAAAAAAAGTAAATAAAAATAGTTAGGGTTATTATTCTGATCAAAGTAATGATGACAACGTAGCTTAGACCAATTGTAACAATGATTTCAAGGCCCTAGTCATCATGCGTTTAACCATGGACAGAAGTAGCTAACGGAAGTATTAACGTCTCTTTTCTTTTGAGACTTATTACTCGAACGGCGAATTGTGCAAACACATCATACTTCGGGTCGAATCAATACATATAAATAATAGTTTTCTTTCTTTCGGAAACCTAATTTAGGATTGTCGGGAAGAATGTAAACAATGAGTCTTATTCAGTGTAGCTTTTCTGCATTTGTATAAATAACTGTTTCAAAATTAAATGGTGTCGTCCCGACTGAATTTTGGCCATGGCGGCCAGTCTCAATGGAGATTAGCCAACTGCGCAGGAAATATTATAGTGCACGAGTGAGTGCGCAAACTAAGGGGCCACTTTCTATTCGCACACGACACGACCGGAAAGACCACGGTCTGTACCACGTTACCTTACGTAGTACAGCCGGGCCTCGGAGAGTGGTCGCAGAGGCACGATGGTGTAATCTTCCAGACTTCGGGCTGATACTGAGAAATTAATTTTTACGGAATATTTCCAAAATCACATTTAGCCCCACCCAGGATTTGAACTCAGGACCTCATTATTTGTTGTTGAATACGCTACCGCTAGACCAACGAGGTAGTCATTAAATACATACAATATAAACATGCAGTCAATTTGGTAAACTTCTACTAAAATCAGTATCTATACATATAATAAAATCGTAGGAAAGTCAAAACTGTACATTAAATATTTTTTAAAAGGATACTTGGGACGTGATCTACAATAGATATCGAAGCTAAAAATATAGTTTTTAGAATTTTTGTCTGTGTGTCTGTTTGTCTGTATGTATGTCCGGGCTAAACTCAAAAAGTACTGCATGGATTTACTTCAAATTTTGCATGAATATTACTAAGAGGTCGGGTCAATATATAGGCTACATATTATCACGCTATCACCTACGGGGGAGGAACTGCGATAATTTATAAAATTTAACGCGGGTAAAACTGTGGGGCACAATTAGTCTTAAATAAAAAGAAATCTAAGAGAAATTTCGTTTTAAGCCTCCTTGGATACTATATCGGGCCATCTACAATTTTTAAGATGGCTTTCCTAACTTTCATACTTGACGTTATTACTAGGTACTACTTTACTGTGATGAAACGAATTAACCTTACGTTTCAGTTTTCTGATTTTTCCTATATGCATAATTTTACCAAATATGTTGAAGTGGTTAAGGATTTCTATGAGTGCGTCTGCCAGGCATAAAAATTCCGGTTTTTAAACGTTGTTATATGAATAACCGTTTGAGCTAAATAAATTCTTAATAAATGTGTCATATTTTATGTATGTAGATTAAATAATTTAAGAGTTGTAGAAGGGTCAAAAATTGCAGAATAAACACGGCACATTTCCAGTTCATTTCTTTTAACTTGGCTGCCCTGACGCGTGTCTACAAAGATGCGTTTTAGACCTTAGACCTGATAAATAAAAAACAATAAATATTGATTCTAAATATTTTATATTTATTCAATTAAAATTAATTCCCACCGCCAATACGTGCCCTTGTCCTGTTTAAATAACTGCTTGAATGTTCGGCCATATTTGGGCAGGTAGCCATATTAGGTTTCCGAATCATGAATTCCATATTGAAATTTATACCCGCGGTAAGTCTGAGAACGTATACCTCCCTACCTATGCAACCACAATTTATACTCGGTCTTAACGAACAATAAATTCAGATTTGTGATTTATGTAATTTCCGAAATTACAGCGGCTAAGATAGTCGCCTCGCCGCTTCGGCTAAGATAGTTGCGGGTTCGAGTCCCGCGCAGGGCAACTATTTGTGTGACCCATAAATAGTTGTACTGAGTCTGGATGTAATTTTTGTCCGTCTATTATATGTTTGTAAAGTACCCCGCGACACAGAGATTACAATCCGTAATGCGGGCGTCGTCTTAAAATATATATATATATATATATATATATATATATATATATATATATATATATATATATACGATATATTATTGACGGGCCTGTTGGCGTGGTTGGCAAATGGTTGCTTTTCACGCCAGAGGTCGTGGGTTCGATTCCCACCCAGGACAGATATTTGTGTGCATGAATATGTCTGTTTGTCCTGAGTCTGGGTGTAATTATCTATATAAGTATGCATTTACAAAAGAAAAGTAGTATATGTATTATATCAGTTATCTGGTTTCCATAGTACAAGCTCTGCTTAGTTTGGGATCAGATGGCCGTGTGTTAATAGTGTCCCAGAATATTATTATTATAGTGATCATCCATGAGAATTCATTACTTTTTTGACAGATTGTGAAACAACACCAAGATAAGTGAGACAGTGAGTGAGCTAGTCCTATACAAACACTCTTAATCCAACTCACTTAGCAGAACATCAGAACTATTCAGAATAACCAACAAGGCTGACTAAACTGAAAGTAACTTCGAGAAATCCTTAACAGCGATTTCCAGCCAAGTTTGATGAATTATGTTTAACTCTTGAATATTAGATCAGATTCAACAATTTACAGGGTTTCCATAGTCAAGTTACTAAGTTAATTTTGTAGTGAAATGAAGTTTTAATACAATTTTATGCAAACTAGTTTGGAAGGCTCCTTACCAACGAAAGAAAAGTATGCCAGAGCAGCGCTGAATATTAAATATGTATACAGGCTATCCTGAAAGTTTTAGTAAAACCAAAACTGAGAAATATCTACGTATAGTTAGTTAGTTAGCATTAGTTGTTCCAAAATATATACACCTTCTTTTCTTTTGTATAATCGGAAGTATTTATATTTTTGTATAACTAAACATTTTTTATAAAGTCATATGGTTAAACAGTTTCAAAAATGAGATAATAAACACTTTTGAAAAATATCCAATCATAGAGAAGGGATACACAAAGAGATTATAAAATAACATTAAAAGTTCTGGTAAAAACACTGCGGAAAAATGTGCCTTTACCTTATTGTGCTCTTAGCTGAATTTTGACTATGGCCAATCTAAACACAGACTACCCAACTACGCAGGACGTATACTAGAGCCGAAATGTTTGTGAAAACACGGTATTACTCATTATCCATGCCTCTCATAATACTATGGCATGGCTAACCCACTCCACCGGGGAATATAAAACACCTGTAGCGGCTATAAATATCATTTGACCGGCCACATTGTGGAAAATACTTTGTAAAAAAAATGCAGAATAAAGCACATATAACGGAACATAATCATAATTTGGCATCCATATAGGTCTCGATTCTTTTGTCGGTGAAATCATTATTAAATAGTGAACTTGGCTCTCATTTCACATTTTTTTTATTGGGTTTTCAGTTTACTAGGAAACGTAAATAAATTACTTTTTAGAATTGAGAATTGGTAAACACTACATATGTAGGATTATATTAAATTTGTAAAAGTTGTTACTTGATAATAGTAAAAGTGTTTGGGACTTTGACACAAGCTAGATAGCGCACATATTGGTATGCAGTCTAGCGCTGAAATAAGCAGAGATGAACCACTACGCTCATTTATCAATGAGTAGAGAGAATATAAACGTTATTTGTAAATAAAGCCCGACGATACCATTGTTCAAACTATTAAAATTAGTACTTGCATAGTATAGTTATAGACCAATAAAGAAAACAATATAAGTATTAAGATAATGTTATACAAACAATAGGTACGAAGGGTTGGGTTAAGCTAAGTTTAAATAAACTCAATCTCTTTAAGCATACAAAAAGCTTCCGAAACACCATATAGATACAGTATGTAGCTACTAATTGTCCTGGAAAAATTGAAAACACTATTGCTAACGAAATAATAAACTAACGTATAATTTAAACTAAAGGTATTTGATTTATTATTAATGTCTATAGAATATTTAACAGAATCAAATATTTTTATAGAATTGAATATCCATCATAACTAAAACATTGTTGAGTGGGTACATTCCTACTTAATTATAGAAAAATATCAGATAGTCCCTGAGCTGATACTCATGTCGCGTATAGTAAGCGTTAGACCCGATACGTCTTTGCTTTCGTACTAGATACCATCTTTAGAACATCACAAATGTTAAGGCGGGTAATACTATATTACTATTAAGTAATTTTTACCTGTAGAAGACCTAATTCTTAGCATTCCATGGATTCACCATGCGGAAATTAGGTCCAACGCGTGGTAGAGGAGGGAGCAGTCGACAAAGTCTTAGACTTGCATCTCAGATGAAGGTTTAATGGGGCTACCTGTGATGGCATCAACGCTCACCTTCTCTGACTCTCAGTGTTCCTCCTCTTCCTAGCCAAATTTGGTATGATCCTAATAATTCCGCTTAAGATACTCGTTCAATTTCAGTATCTATGTATTTAAACTAGTGTTCTCATAATAATATATTCTCATTCAAGAATTACAGAAATTTGTCTGTCATTCTTGAATGAAAATATTACAGTAGAATTTATATAATTCTTGAATTAGAAAAAGGATCTTAACCGTAAATAAAAAAAAATATAAGACACTTAATTTTGAAATTAGTTCATAAAAATAAAATAAATATAGCCGAAGATTGTTAACAAATATTCGTATAAAACGTAGCTGGCTGCTATAGTAAATACCTACTGCATATAATATTTATGTAAGGTGCCATAAATCCTTGGATTGTAAAGTTAAGGTAAACGAAGTCTGAACGATAATGAAGCCATCTATTGGCAAATGACACGGAAAAACGAGATTAGAGTTCGCTTTGAACGGCGATAAAAACCAAGCTGTAAGATATAAAATTAAGAAAGGAAGTACTTTTGCAGGACAAAATGTTTACTTTATATTTTTAGCTACTTAAATATTTTTATCGATATTTTTTATTTATTATCACTTTTTACTACCAAAACTCGCTTTAAGATAAAAAAATCTATTTTAAATGTCAAAGGTTATCTAACTTATATTTTTTCGATTTAACAAGAACGATGTTAATAATACCATGTTTAACTTTTTTTACCAATTTTATCAAATCTCATATTTATCTATGTTTTTGTAAACTGCTGTGTGGTGATGGAGGCGAATATCAGAATATCATCACCCAATCTCATCCCGTAGGGGGTGTAGAAGTCGGCCCGAGGGAACATTTACCAGAGAACGGGCAGCAGCTTCTTTCTGAGTACTATAACCATCTTACTGCGATCACCAATCTGTCTTCTAAGCGTGGCGATTATGGCGTACCCTTAAAGATGATTCTTGGGGGAGGTTATTGTCCAGCAGTGGATTTCTTACAACTGTTATGATGTTAGGATGATTTTGTAAACTGATGCTTTTGAAAATACGTATACACTTTGTTTAATGCGTCTTAAATTAAGAATTACCGTTTCACAAAACATACAACCCTAACCTACTTAATAATTAGCATTAGATACAATTTTTGATAATCGTTTCAACTACTGAAACGCAGGTTTTTGTTCCCAGCCGTCGGCATTTGGCTAAATTAGAGAAAGCTATGCGCGCCACAACGTTTCTTGCTTAATGCCACGAAAGTTTACCTACCTATACGTAGAAACTTGTGTAGCAACTAAACGAACTGGGAATTACGCAACAAAGTTAAACACATCTTCGTGTGAGCAAGTAGGTACACAGGTCCTACTCTTACAAGCTCTCAGGAATTACACCTGTCCGAACTATTCAAATTGGCCCCCAACATACATAGTTTAGGACACAACTTGTTCCACCTCATGTCTGAATTTTGGAGTGCTAACTATCCGACACCAATGGACAGAGTGGTTAGCCGCTTTTAGTTATACCAATCTTATGAATCGTGCGGTTAGACGTAAAGTTGTGAACCCACCTTATAGCGGTAAACAGCGCACGTAATCCCAGGAGAAAGCAGGTTACTGTGGTGAACTTTTAGCTAATATTAGTTCAGCTAGAGCGCTAGTAAATGGTTACTGCAGTGATTGGCTGTGGCACACAACGGGCTTTCAAACGTCCAATCAGAGGGTAAAATTGACACCAATTAAATTTGATTGAATTGGTAATTTCTAGTCGTACCGTCACGTATTCTTTATTATTTGTAAACGAAAAATAGGATTTATATTGGTTGGCACCCTTTAAGTTATTAAGATTTGTTGTTATGTTAGATCACGCAATACTTAATAAATAAAGTCTCGCCAGTGCCGACGCGGCGACGAGACTAACACGAATGGAAGCAAGTCATGTGTTTATATAAGTTATTAATTTAATTTGGTTTCAACAAACTGGTTTCTTATTTAGGACATAAACGTTTTAAAAACTATGAACTACCCTAGGTACAAGAAAATTATTTACACGACAATACTACACTGACGTTCGTGTTCATCTTCACTCAGCGAACTTAGGCAAGCTGTCGCATGTGACAGCGAATGCTGACGAGTGAGCCTTCAGTCAGTAAACCTACTGGTATATTTATCTGTAGCATAATAACATGAACAAGTAAGTAATTTTCCACTTATTTACTTTCTGTTAGTCTTGATTTGATAAATATTCTGAATAATCAATTTGGATCCTGGACGCGAATAATTAAATCATTTTTGAATTGCTTAAAACAGCCCTTTTAAAACGAGTATCTAAAAAACAAAATTAGTAGTGCGGTTATTTATTGAATTGTTCATAGTGACCTTGTTTGTCGTAGGCAACAAACAAGATAACTGTGTAGACTTTCTCTGGACGTTTTGTGTTTGAAGGACAAGGTATTAAATTTTTGAAAAGATTTTAAAAGCTGTATTATATAATTCAAATACTTTTTGTCCAATAAGTGAGTTCACATACATAAACATTTGCGCACAAATTGCAAGAGAAACGTAACATTTTTCAGCGTACTAGTAATCGTTACATTTATTAGGTGAGTGTGAGCAGACCCCGGCACGCCGGTATACGTAATTACGCGACCACAATTGGAGCGGGGGAGACGCAATTAGCCATTTCACGGGAGGCGGACCGTTGTCACTCCGACTCTAATGACTTCAACTAGTTTCAGTGCACGCCCGCAAAGGTCCGGAACGACTTTTTCAAGCCGTTCTTTGAGCGGCTACAGAAATGTAATTTAAAATCTAGAGAGTTTAACTTGACTGTTATAATTGACTGTTAGAGCTTAGTAGCCGGTATTGCTGTCTAGAATCTAGACAATTATATTTCGCAACCAAGTAGGGCGAAGTTAAGTACAAGGTCCTTTAGTTAAGTTAATGCGTTTTCGCGTTCAGATTTGTCATGATGTTGTTAAAATGCCTTAGTAAAGTCGACATCACTGTAGATTACACGCTTACACCATGAAAAGTATGTACCTTTATTACCCGACTGCGGGACGCAAAGGGTAATGTGTTTATCAGGCTATGTATGTATGTATGTTTCTTTGAAGCACTATACAGACCAAACGCCTGGGCCGATTTTAATGATTCGCACGTCAATCGATTCCTTTCAGTCAGGAAAGTGTCACTAAAGACATGACGTTAGTGAAAATTCAATATGGCGACTACTGGACGCCATATTGTGAAAATTAAAAAAATTAAAGTCAACAAACTATGTCATGTGGGATATCGTTGAATAGGTATTTAAAAAATATTTTTAGTTTTCTTTCAACATTTTTCGATTAGATCGGCCGTTTAGGAGCTGTATCGATTTAAAGTTGCGTAACAACTATTCTCACATATAGGTTTTAAAACAGTAGAATTTTTACGATGAAAAGACGAAAACTTCGTATGACTGTGCGTGTGAGTGTTGATGGACATATACTAAAGTATCTATTAGTTATATTGGACTACCTAAAGTATCTAACGTCTAACACGGTCGCCCATCTCCAACTTCAAACGATTTAGTACTTAACTTCACTTGAAAAACTATATATAGGTAGGTACCTACCGAAATCGAATTGTTGTAAATGCAATGACAAAGATATAAAGAACAACGTCCCTTTGGTTGGTGTGAGAATCGAACTATCAACAAATGAATTTCATGCGCTTTGTGGACAAGGTAAAATTTAAAGAAAAATAGTACCTTTAATATTATGTTGGGGTGTAACTGTACACAAGTTGCAAGGGACAATTTTGAATCGAGCCGTTGCCGATCTCAGTACGTGCATTTTAATTTTGAATTGAATAGAATTTTGATTTTTTCTTAAAGCCAGGTTAAGCCTTTAGATGGTTTAATTATAAGTACTCTGTACCACCGCAAGCTACTAAACAATCTTCATGATATCAAATCTCTCAATGAAATCACGAGATTGCGAAATTTGCAGTCATATAACAATAACAATGACTGACTTATCTCTCAGCTTAAAGAGCTGCTTGTATTAACGTGATATTTGGCCCGGATGTTTATTTATTCATTATCATATTACAGATTAAAAAATATAGATTAAAAAGAAAACAGTAAAAGAAAAAAAATGCCATTCTGGAAAGTGGAACTCTAATTAAATATTGCCAATCGGACTATCTCGTAAATAAGCATGGACTCTTTTTCTTTTCTATAGTAATGTCAAACCAGATATAACTCATTATACATGCACTTTGTTTGCAGACGACATCCCTATAGTTATGGCATATAATCTGTTAAATAACTTTGACATAGAAATAAATAATACGATAGAAATTAATTCGCTTCATAAAAATAATCTGACCGCGAATTTGAGCAAGACACACTTTATTACATTTTTGAGCAAAAGAAGTAAATCATATTTACTAAATATAAAATACAATGGTCATAAACAAAGTAGAGAGTGTGAAGTTTTTCGGTATATAATATAATTAATAAAGTAGTTGTAGAGTGCGTGAGCGGGAACCTGAGCGATTTCTTCAGAAACTTGTTCAGAGTACTTAGAGAGAAAACGTACTAAAAGTCCTGATGTCCAGGAGGTGAGGCGGAGGAAGGGTAGGGGGACAAAGACCTCAATGTTAGGTTTTACGCTAATATTTCAAAAATGGCGCGTTTTAGCAAAAAAATTTCTAAGATGAAATGAAAGCTTTTAAAATTTTCTATAGTTTTGATACTTTTCCATATTCCATCCGTTTTCGAACTACTGGCTCTGGAAAAGTGCAAATAAAAAAAGTTTTCAAATATTCGTTTCTAAGTCCAATTCTGTGAATGATTCACATTTTTATTCTCTTAGGTCGTGAGGGTCCTGGCAAAAGGTCGTTTTCTGTGGTTTCTTCTTCCTCGCCCTCCTCAGTGGTAAGTGGTTCTTGCTCAGAGGGCTCTCAATCATCTTCATGGGCATTCTCGTTGTCTTCCTCGCTAAAAGACACGCCGTTGAAGCATTTTCCTTGGCAATGAAGGCACGCAGCAGAACTTTTCAGCATAGCTTTGCGACACCCACATTTGCTGCTGCTACAATCCTTGGTGAAGCGACAAAATATTGTTTTTAGTAAAACCTGCGGTGCCGGTAAATATTTTGTTGTTCTTGGCGCCAAGATATCACCTTCATTTTTTCCACCCCCACTCTTGAGGGAGCAGCTCATTCCCGAGCCAATGCTGCACTTGGCGATATGTGCTTCAGGAATTATATTTAGCTACTTAGTGGCTCTTAGTGGCTGTGTGGTAACGGCCTAGAGAATATCGGCACCCCCTCTCATCCCGCGGGGGGACGTAGACGTCGTCCCGAGGGAATATATATACCAGAGAATGGGCAGCAGTGTTCTCATGAGGACCAATGTCTACCTTACTGCGATCGCCAACCCGTTTGCCAAGCGTGGCGATTATGGCAGATCCCTCAAATGAAGGACACAATTGTTTAATTGTGTCCTTCATTTCCCCCAGTTCATGGCCCCCAGTCTCCGGCAGCCCTGCTATTCCCAGCCGTGGTAACAGCCGTGGTTACGGCAGGGCTGGGGGTGCTAAGAATCCCCGGCAGATTCCGCGTTACCAAAACCGACGACCTCTGGCCCTGGCAATATACAACACACGCACACTGCGGACCGACGAGAAGATGATCGAACTGGAGGAAGAATTGAGGAGGTTACATTGGGACATAATAGGATTATCTGAATTCCGAAGAGAGGGGGAGGACACGATAATCCTGAAATCCGGGAATCTGCTCTATTTCTGGAAGGGCGACCAACTGTCCCAAGGTGGTGTTGGGTTCATAGTCCACAAGTCCCTCGTCCACAACATAGTGAAAATCGAGAGTGTGTCGACTAGGGTTGAGTACCTTATACTCAGAATTACCAAGCGGTATTCGTTGAAGGTCATACAGGTTTACGCGCCGACTTCGACGCACTCCGACGATGAGGTTGAGGTCATGTTGAGGATATTTCTAGAGCCATACATACCTCGAACTCTTATTTCACTGTGGTCATGGGGGACTTTAACGCGAAGCTGGGTAAACCATTCGGGAATGAGCTGAGAGTTGGGCAATTTGGAACTGGAGACCGGAATCCCCGGGGCCAAATGTTGGCCGACTTCATGGAGAAGTAGGGACTCTTTATGACGAACTCCTTTTTTAAGAAGCCGGAAAACCGCAAATGGACCTGGGTAAGCCCCGATGGTAAAACAAAAAACGAGATAGACTTTATCTTGTCGACGAGTAGACAGATGTTCAATGACGTCTCAGTAATCAATACGGTTAAAACTGGGAGCGATCACAGACTGGCGAGAGGCTCATTAAATCTAAATGTCAAGCCCCAGAGGTCCCGACTGATAAAGTCTACGCTCCGACCTTTACCCATCCACATCCAAAACCCTTTCAGCTCGAACTGCAAAACCGTTTCAAATGCCTAGCAGATTGCAAGGAAGTGGACTCATACCACGACAGGCTCGTAGAAGCTGTCCATACGGCTGGGTCTAAGGTATTTAAGGCCCACCGTACAAACAGAACCAAAAAGATCTCTGACTATACCCTGCAGCTTATGGACGAAAGACGGAAAATGGTTCTGACATCCTCTGATGATGCTACCAGACACCGGCATCTCAACAGACAGATCTCAAAGTATTTGACTCGCGACACGCGTCAATTTAATACAAATTGTATTAAAGAAGCCATTGAGCGGAACAAATGCTCTAAAGTGTTTGCAAGAGAACTGTCTGTTGGACATAGCCAACTGACGAAGCTGAAGACTGCGAATGGTAGAATCGTCACGTCTAGACCTGAGTTGCTGGGAGAGATCGAGAGGTTCTATGGACAGCTGTATACGTAAACCCAGTCACCTGTGAGAGATTAGAATGGCACTCGAACAGCTTAAGAACAACAAGGCGCCTGGTGATGATGGGGTTACGGCAGAGCTTCTCAAGGTGGGTGGTACACCAATCCTCACGGGCCCTTCAGAAGTTATTTAACTCCGTCATACTAGAAGGTCAAACGCCACATGCATGGCACAGGGGTGTGGTGGTGCTCTTCTTCAAAAAGGGCGATAAAACCCTCTTGAAGAATTACTTTGAGAAGGGTCACTTTTGGTGCCCCATACCATTTCAGGAAGCACAATTCTTCTGCAACATCACTATGGCTGGAGCTTGGGTTGTAAAAGATCTTTGCTGCTTCCTGAGTAATTTCCGAATTTAAATACAATTTACGGAAACCCACCTTGCTTCTTCTAAACGTTGCTGATGTTGTATCGTAGCCGGTAAATGAGTGTAAGAAGAGGATGTGTTCATTTCCATGCTATTGCATCACATTTTTTGTCATTCATTCATTCATCATCATTTTGCAGTTTTAGCCAGTAAGGTTGCGTTTCCTACAGTGAGCATTGAGCGAAAAGCAATCTTGATGATGTTTTTCCCGCCAAAGCTCAGTTATCCGCTGTTACAAAAAAACGCGATATCTTACAGTTACCGCCCTTACCACGTGGAGGTAGTCCCAGCTTATGTAAAAATAAATTTAGAGATAACTCGGGCATCAGGTAATGGTCATCACGCTGAATAACTCATCATCATCTGGTTCCCACTAATATGCTACTGGGTATGGTTTCCGCACTTGGTCCCGATGTGGACCATTGTACGTGAGCCATGACAGATTCCATCCAGCACACCTCCCTCCAGAAGCATATCAGGTCTCCTAAACTTCTCAAGGCATCTGTAAGAGTTCCGCTGAATAACTTAAATCTATATTTCTGGAGCGTGTAGATCATAACCGAATGGAAATATGATAAAGTATATGAGATCAAAGTTATAGTGAATTTTGTAAGCTTTCACTTTATCTTCAATTATTTTTTGCTAAAACGCACCTTTTTAAAGATATTAGCGAAAAACCTAAAATTGAGGTCTTTGTCCCCCTCCCCCCTCCTCCCTCCGCCTCACCTCCTAGACGTCACGACTTTTAGTATGATTTCCCTCTAAGTACTCTGAACAAGTTTCTGAAAATATCCCTTAGGTCCCCGCGCACGCATTCTATACCCTCCTTTGAGTCATTCCTTAATCGGACTAATAACAGTTGATCGTTATTGTGACTGGAAATTTCACATTGATCAAATATGCATCAGAATCAATAGGTTTGTATACTTTTTGTCACGACTTCGAAAAACAGCCTTATTACCAATCGATATTAACGGGTACTTTGGTTCTATCCTGAGGTATGGTATCTTACTATGGGGCAATATAACAGATAAATCCAGAGCATTTCTATTGCAAAAAATTCGTTAGAGCAATTACAGGTACTCCTCCGTTTGTCTCATGTAAATCATTGTTAAAAGGACTAAAAATTATGACTAGTGTGTTTGTACATTTTTGAAATCGGTGTATTTGTGAAAACGCAGCTTCAGTATTTACTAGAGCTAAAGATGTTTTTCCTCGCAACATGATAACTAATATAACACTATTTCAAAAAAGTTCCTATGCTGTATGTGTGAAAGTGTTTAATGCTTTGCCGCAAAATATTAGACATTTTTCAGCGGCAGAGTTCAAAAACCAACTCAGACTGTGGCTCCTAGAAAAATCATTCTATTCTATTCAATCAAATCAAATTTATGACTGCACGCGTGGCGCGACGGCTAAGGCAGTCGCGTCGCCGCGACGTGTCGCGGGTTCGTGTCCCGCGCCGGACAACTACTTGTGTGACCCATAAATAGTTGTTCTGAGTCTGGATTTAATTTGTGTCCGTCTATTATATGTTGTAAAGTACCCTGCGACACAGGGATAAGATTCCCTAGTGCAGGGGTTGTTTTTTTAAAACAAACTGTGATTTATTTAATTAATTATATTATTTGTGTAAAATTTGACATATAATAATCAAACATTTCGCATACTGTTTATGAGTAAAATTGATGAGACTAATCTAACAGTAAGACCACCACTGTACTCTATTTAAGTGAAATAAATAAATGAATGAATAATATTTAATAACTAAATCTAGATAATGAATGATAAGAATATTAAAAAAAAAACATAAATAATAAGAACAAAAATAATAATATATAATGTGGTTACCTTATTTTTGAAACTAGCTAGGAACTTATAACTAAAAAGTATAAAATAAAAAAAATATTTAATAAATAAAAAAACCCAACTGCGTAAATAATGAACCAAACTACGTACATAGACAAAGAACTGAAAAGAAAAAAACAAGCACATAGATGGCCGGTGGTCTAAAATTATATAATGTACTATTGAATTAATACTATTGAAGAAAATAAAATATATTTTAATAATGGAACATGACAACTGAACAGTCGGTATCCATTGACAAATTAGATTGGCTATCGACTAATGGATCCCGACTGTTCAGTTGTTTTGCCCATTATTGAAATATATTTTATTTCCTTCAATAGTATTCATTCAATAGTACATTATATAATTTTAGACCACCGGCCATCTATGTGCTTGTTTTTTTCTTTTCAGTTCTTTGTCTATGTACGTAGTTTGGTTCATTATTTACGCAGTTGGGTTTTTTTATTTATTAAATATTTTTTTTATTACCTACGTAGTCACGGTATAAGTGTATGCGCTGTGACGATCTTCATGGTCGTGGACCTTAGTTCATCTAATAAAAAAAGTTAAAAAACCCATAAAGAACTATTTTGAAAATATTCAAACGTGGAACACTGATTCGATTAAATTTATGATTTCCCATTTTTGAGATTACATCTCTGTATATTATACCTCGTATGAGAAGAATAAGGTATACTTAGAATTGTCAAACAATTAAAACTGCGTAGTTAGACGCGCACCGGGAACATCATCATCACGAGGTAAGTATCGCTTGTTTTGCTCAGTATTTCGCGCCATAACTAAAATGTCACAGATCAAGATGCCCTGTCCTTTTCATAAGAAATATATTAGAAAGAAATACATGGTATCGGAGGCAATATGTGTTACTATTGTTACTAACTACGCAAATAATTAAAACGTCATTAATTATATACAGGGTTAATTGTAAACCACCAAACACCCGAATCAAGCTTGGTATGAATGAAATAAAGACGTACACATGTTTTGACTGTAAACCTAGTAATGTTATTTTTCACCGACGTCAAAAGGACGAGGTTCTTACCTTGATACGTATTTTTCTATGTATGTACAGACGCCAGCACACCAAGCTACCCCAATCTGTCAAATTTTAAATGAATCTTATGCTATTGTGATAAAGTTGAAAATCTATAACAGAAATTTAACAGATTGGGATAGCTGGATGTCCTGGCGTCTGTACACCGATTACTCTGAGTTTTATTATCAGATTTACGTGATTCTTCTTTTGTTTGATGCGTAATAATTGCCATTTGATCCGATAAAAATTTACATAGTTTGGTCTAGTAGTTTATTTTTATTTTTAGATTATTTTTTTATGTTTTTTTTTTTATGTATTGTGTTATGTCCGAAGTTGTAGAACAAAAGTTGTTGCTAATGGTCCTGCAAGGTTGTTTTAGTTTTACGAGTAACCCTATATCTGTTTTCTAATTATTAAGGCTCTAGTTTTTATGGAGAAGGTTGCACTCAGTCTCTCTGGTTATAATGTATACAATTATGTCATTATGTTAGTGAACTATTGTAAAATCTTAATGAAAATAAATATTTTAATTAATGTTAGGATAGGTAGATAAATAAGATAGGTGGTAAACTCAAAGCTAACTCCACAGAGCAAATAACAGTAATTATAACAAGTAATTAAAGCCGAGAATATAATTTAGCCACGCCTACTGAATTTAAGTTTACCAGTTACCGAGATGAATATCTGAATGTTGTTGAGATGTGCAGTTAACATATCCTATATTCAACAGCCTTTGTGAACACATTACAAACTTGGAACTTTGAATTCAGGTTACGCATTTCGCAGTAATTTTCCATTAGTAGGTAACAGTAATTGGATGAAACAAGATTACCTTCTCAATATAGTTGATGTATTCCAAGTTGCTTATAGACTTTCTTGTACAACTAACATAGGAAACACATATGACCAGTCTGTTAGTAAGCAATTACTATAGCTTCTATATCATTATCATCATCATCATATAAGCCGAAAGACGCCCACTGCTGGACAAGGGACTCCCCCACAGATCTCCATAATTGCTGGTCTTGCGCTACTCGCATCCAGCGGCTTCCAGCTTTGGAGATTCCCTGCGAGATTGAATTAGAAAAGTTGAACCAAAGTAACCGACATATACCGAAGAAATACCAAGCTGAAGTGACAGTGGACAGAGCACATAGCTCAAAGAACCGACGGCCGCTGGGCAAAATCTGAAAGAAGCAGCGTGGGCAGGCCTTCTGCAAGATAGACCGATGATCTTGTGAGCCTCTATAATATATACTTGCAATTTGTAAAGGTAGGAGTTTCGTGTTGTTAAGGCAAAGAAGCCGACAAACCACCATACTGCCTGCCTGATCGTAAGCGGTTATTGTAATCTAAGGATGCTTGTAATACGTATCAATTATTAGTTGCTGACCCGTCGCTCCCTTCCTAATTAGCTCTAGATACCTTGCACCTGCCTACATGTGGTAATTATTTCATGTTGTATTTCCAAGTCTGGAATCGTAGCATGAAATAATTATTACGAGATGTACTAATGTAATCAACCAGCTACCCCAATCAGTCAAATATCTTTTTTAGATTTTCAACTTTATCACATAAGCATTCACGGTTCACTTTTAATTGGACCAATTTGACAGATTGGGGTAGCTTGATATGCTGGCGTCTGTACTTTCCTAGTCAAGCTGCTATTTCAGCGAAATAAGGCTACGCGCTTCTCCTCATTCAAGCATCAGTAATACCATTATACACCCGATTTACAAGTGAGATATATATAGCTAGCCAGGTGGTACAGAGGTCCCACCATCAAGCATGTTTGGTTTTATTGAGTTTTTTTTTAAATGTACTTTTTCCCAATGTGTATTTATGGCATATTGAATACTAATCTTCCTGAATCTAAGTGTCTCTACACAAATTACATTGTTAGGTAAGGTAATAAGCAGGTAATGGAATTGTAGTGCAATCGAGCAATCGACGGGATAGCATTCTTTGGTCTGAGGACTGAAACACGTATTGGATATCATACCGGTACATGCAATTGCTTGGTTATACTGTCCTTCTAATATGTGCATATTTTTATCGGGCGGAAGGGTGGTGCAAATTGTATCCCGGCATGATTAAACTGACAATTAGCGGAATTAACACTACATATTAACTTTGTATTTTGACGGTACGGTAATTTTAGGGAGTCTGCTACATTTTAGCATGTTTTGTAAATCTGTTATAATAATATAGTACTATATTATATTTCCGTGTCCGTAGGCTTAAGTTTTGATGACCCTACATGTGACCCCTGAATAGCAACAGTTAAGTGGGGTAGGGCATAGTGTATATTCGCTCTTTGAGCAAGTTGACATGAGAAATGTCTACACCTTACGGGATACCTACGCTTTAGGTAATAGCATTCATATGATAATGTTGTGGTCGCTAGAGTGAGGTAGCCTGAATTTATAAGAGAAATGGGATGAGTCAGCAATGCGTGAAATATTATACCACGTGGCTTACAATAGGCTACCATGACTGTTTACATTCGAGTAGGCCGAATTATTGTTTGCTGACTTGGTAGTATACAAATGCATAATAGTGGTGTCTTGTTAACTTAGAGGTTGCATGATTTTGACAAGATAGACCGACGATCTTGTGCGGGTCGCGGGAAGCCGCTGGATGCGGGCAGCGCATGACCGGCTATTGTGGAGATCCTTGAGGGAGGCCTTTGTCCAGCAGTGGACTTCTTTCGGCTGATATGATGCATGACTTTATTGCTGTAGTTGAAAACGCCTAATTTTATCGTATCATGTCAATCTCGCCTGTATAACCTAACAAGTATGTATCAAAATATAATGAACTAAATCCTAAAGTGAAACCTATGAAAACTGGTATAAAATAAGGAAAAATTGATCAAACTAATTAATTGTCTATCGTTTAAAATTATAGTTTTTTTCCAATCATATAACTGTGTATAATGGTTTTATGCATTTCGAAGAGTAACAACTCGTAAATATGTACTCTTCGAGATGATTTTGATTTAAACATTTTTCAGAGGCGAATATACGTTTTTTTCTGCATTCAAGGCACATTTGTTGAATTGTGTTTTGGGACCACTGAAATTTAACTTTATATTACCTTATAAATTAAGAGGGCAAGTTAAGTTATCGGTCCAGGTCATAAGAAAAAAAATACGCCTAATTTTATCGTATCATGTTGACATGATACGATAAAATTAGGCGTTTTGATCTCGCCAATATAACCTAACAAGTATGTATCAAAATAGAATGAACTAAATTCTAAAGTGAAACCAATGAAA
This sequence comes from Pseudoips prasinana, assembly GCA_951640165.1. NCBI lineage: Eukaryota > Metazoa > Arthropoda > Insecta > Lepidoptera > Nolidae > Pseudoips > Pseudoips prasinana. Next base: position 22,372,010 of record OX621245.1, read on the forward strand.
ACAAGTAGGTATACAACAAGGAAAAATTTATCAAACTAATTAAATGTGCCATCGTTTAAAATTATAGTTTTTTTCCAATCATATAATGCATAAAACCATTTTAAAGAGTTACAACTCGTAAACATGTAACTCTTCGAGATGGTTTTGATTTAAACATTTTTCAGAGGCGTATATACGTTTTTTTTCTGCATTCAAGGAACATTGGTTGAATTGTGTTTTGGGACCACTGAAATTTAACTTATATATTAACTTTTAATTAGGTGAAACTACAAAGTTCACCTAATATCTTGCAGGTATTCTGCACAATAACTTCCCGTGTCTATCAATAGCCGAAACAGAAGACAGTATCGATTATTTCTATTTTGAAAATAACCTTCTTTAATATGCATATTGGCCTTCACGTATGTCAGAGAACTGGGAGTAAATATAAATCTGCTGTTTCGGATAGTCAGCACTACTAGCGGGACACCGACGTTGTTCAAATTCTTTCAGCACCACATTTTATACAAATGCTCTATAGAATGTGATACTTTGACGGCAAGACGACGACCTCTCTGTAACCTCGGTTCCTCTATATGTATATCGGGTTCGATCCCCGTACACGATAACTATTTGTGTGACCCATAATTGGTTGTCCTGACTCTAGGTGTGTAGCGAGTTGCGAGCTCCTTATTGGTTTTAATGGTTTATTAAAAACACTGACTTTAATGGTTAAAAACTATTGTATTCAAAACTAAGATCTAATGGTTTACACTGGTAGTACACTGGTAATATAAACTAAAATGGTCAATTAATACTATTATAAAAGTTAGATAATAATTAAATGGTTTATGTTAAATTATGGTTAAATTGTAAAGTGGTAATTGAGCTCGGTCGCTGGCGGATTGCGAAATGACTTGAAAGTCTGATAAAATTATAAATTAGCTGCGTACCAATTGGGCATGCAATGCACGAATGGAAAACGCTGAGCTGTTCGGTTTCATAACTCCGACCAAGGTGATTATGTCCGTTCATTATATTTTGTTAAATCCGTCGTGATTTATTTCCATAGTGCAAATTGCATTAAAAAAGAAATAACGAAATACACGCACAATTATATAATGCGTGGTGACTTTGACTGATGACCGTTTTTCAATTAAAAAAAATAAAAATGTGTATCCCAAAGACGCTTGCATTATAATTATAATAATAACTAGCTTTGCCCCGCGGTGTTACTCGCGTTAAATTATATAAATTTTCTTTGCTATAAACCTCACGGAGCCCGAGACCTTTCCAACGAATGCAAAACCGTGGAAATCGGTTCGTGCGTTCTGGAGTTATAGCGTCAGGAAGGAAAACCTGACTTATTTTTATATAGTAGATATCGTGGGACATTCTTCACACTCGGCTATCTGATCCCAAACTAAGCATAGTATGTACTATGGAAACCAGATAACTGATACACGACACATACTACTTTTATTTTGTACCCAGAAACAGAACAGACAGGCATGTTCATGCACACAAATATTTGTCCTGGATGGGAATTGAACCCACGATCTGCGGCGTAAAAGGCAAGCATATACCAACCACGCCACCCGGCAATCAATATTTATGTGCATAATGTTAATTACACGTTACAAACTAGTGGAGATACGAAAACCTACTACATACTTGAATATAAACCACTGTATGTAATTTACATTGTAACATACATGACTCGTTATCTGCAGATTACCAACTCAATGTGTACACTAATGGCGTAATCTCCTTTACTCTACGCCAAACTAACGTGTTACGATTAGAAGATTTATATTTTCTATTGAAAGAATAGTTTTAAGTATACTATCTGTAGAAGCCTTAATTTGATATTTAAACACGAAAAAATATTCTCAGCAAGATACCTTGTGAAAAATGGTCTTATCATTAAATTTCGAAGATAAAATAATCTCATTATCTGGAGAATTGAGATAGCTTGAGGCATGTTGATGTATATAGGTCTTGGAAATTAATGAAAAGATTTTCTAAAAACGTCTTGTAACTACAATAAGCTTTGTGGAAAGTACCTCAAGTATCATAATGTTGGCTATAGTTTGCGTTACTGAAAACAAAGAATTTATTTAGGGCATTTATTTATTCCATCTTATGGGACTGGGCATCTCGTGGAAGATGCCCAGTAATTTTTACATTTATCGAGTAGGCTATGATTTTTCTAGGCTCAGAGTTTTTCAAGCTGCTCAGTAGGCCTCTGACACGGTTTATCGGACGTTTTCTAATGACAACAGCCTGGACCGATAACTTAACTTGCCCCCCGAACCACAGAGACGCTCAGAAATTAAACCACTCGCTCATCTATTGTCTGACCGCGAGCTTAGTTGCTTAACCCCTCCTATCACTTGCGGACCGGTGATTTCAACTAGCTGTTACCGTTGGTGTAGATTAATTAGAACAGGCAGCTGACATTGTCTCGGAAGCATGGAGATGATCTGAAATTAAATCAAATTAGATATAGATTGACTTAAAGGAGCTTAAGGTGCTTAATCTCGATGATGGGTTAATTATAGACCAGTGACAGCAACTGGCTTTAACATTACCTAAGGCTTGTTAACCAATTCTTGCCAGAATTATAGAACTTTGATAGCCTTTTTGAGGTGGGTCGTCAAAAAATATGACAAAAACCAACACCATTGGCACTATTGGCATTAATAACCACAGCGGTCAGTCTCAATGGGAATAGCATTTGGGGCACTTTGTCTTCCATCACTCCCACGATCTGATGGGATGACTAGCGACACGTCCGACATGATGTCAGGTACAGGACCGACTGCTTTACGTGCTTTTCGAATCACGGGGGTATATAAATACCAGTAAGTCCTCGGGTACATTCCATACGATACTGCTTAGCTTTACATACTGAGACACCACATATGTATAATAAGAAAAAATCGTACATAAAGAAATTATTCTGGACCCCAAGGCATCAATCGTGCGTAGCTGACCTTTTAAAGACCAAATTCCTCTCTTTTTAAAGGGCCTTATGCTGTAATCTCTAGGTAAAGTCGAAAGAGGACGTGATGCGAACTATGTGTCTAAAGCCTCATAAGCTACTTGCTAAAGAGAAGTCCTTATGTTTGTCGTCGAACTATAAATAAAATGAGACGTGATTTGCACCTAATTGTACATTAATTTTGAGTTCACTTTATAAAGTTTTAATTACACATAAATTGAGTAAACTTTCCAGCCTGATTCCGACCGAAACACGAATTTCTCTTACTTCAGTAGGTATCCACAATTTACGGTTGAAAACTTTTTATTGGGATCCTACTCTTATTAAACAACATCTGGTAAAATATACCCCCAATAAATGTTATTTATGACAACATCTGACCTAATTATTATCCCTTATTGGATTTTATATTACGTCAATAACCCTGCTTTAATGAAATCTACATGATAAACAGGAACGCTGCGAAAATAAAAATAAATATAACCTGAAAAATACGGAAGAGTACCCTCAAAGTACTTTAATACAAAATGTTATAAGGACTTCAATTCTGACTTACAAGCAATTTCATTTTATATATATTTAATTCAAAGACGTGTGGTTTCCGGCTTAGCAAGAATAACAGGACCATGCCATACTACTCGTGGTATCGTAAGAGGCGACTAAATATACCAGGTAGTAGCAGCAGCGCCACCTGTGTACCATCTACCACCTAATTCCGGTCGCCCATTTGCATGCTAAGAGTGGTGACTACGGCAAACTGTTCCAAATGGCAACGTTATTAAAACATAAAGGGGAGGCTTATGTCCAGCTGTGGACGATAGTAGGATGTTGATGATCACATCAACAGCCTGATTCGTCCACGTGACGAATATATTTTAAAAGAGATATTACTGTGCGGTTGTATGAATGTCTGTCTCTGTAATTTTGAATCCTAAAATAGGGTTTTAAATCTCAAAATTAAATTTGCTCTTGATGGGTTTTATGAAAATATGTCCCAACCTTTTAAAGTTACGGCTTTTAGTTGTGTAACTGTACATATTCAATATTAGTTGACATCATAAAGAAAAATGTTATTAATACGACTGAGTTTTTTGTATTAATATTACGTAGTTTATCTGTTGTTTGTACTAAATTTTCGTACAAATCGATTGTTACAAATCAAATTGAAATAGTTGTATTTTGTCCATCCTAAGGTTGACTGGAAGAGATCGCAGTTAGCGATAAGACCGCCCATTGTACTTTATTTAATACGACTGTTTACTATACATGTAAACCAATGTAACCTGTGCACAATAACGAGTATTTATATTGTATAGTTTATAAAATAATAATTATACGTTTAAGCAGTAATATTTTGACAGTACCTAAAGTCATCTGTCCTTTTATTACAATCTGTAATAAAAAAAACAAGAATTACTTTTAAATTTAGTATTGTGCCCAGAATTGGCACCATTATCAACAAAAAAGGAGCAATGCGTTCCTAAATTGTTTTTGTTCGGTACGTAATTTAACTCGTTAAAGCTTCAGACCGATCATTAGTCTTTATCATCTACGTTTTGACTAAAAAAATATATTTCCCAACACATTGTTTCAACTGAAATTGCCTCTGGAAATTGAACAAATGAGTTTGGAACTACCTTCACGGATGTTGGTAAACACAAATTAAGCAACATTTCAAATGCCATTTTTGTTGTTGAAAGTACTAACGGGAGGCGTGCTAACGTCCAGAAGTTTGCGTTATTGGGAACAAAGGTAAAGTTTGTTATGTTGTTGCTATCTCATTTCTATAGTTGTTTTCACTTTTCTTGTAATCGATGAAATTACGGTCATGGAGTTTTATCGACCGCAGAGGAAGCAATTTCAACTTTAAAACGTACCTATCCAACTGACTCTAACGTTTATTCTGTGTCCATTTTGTTATTTGTTTTATCCAAGTTATATAAATGGAATAGAATGTTTAATGATATGGAAACTGTAGTTAGAAAGTAGTGATGGAAAAGTTGGTTAATACATTTTTGGAAGGGAACACTATGTTAAGTTGCTAGTTAAAGTAGTCATTGGTAGGTACTACATTTTATAGATGTAGTAGGTACTTCGTAAATTTTCTAAAGTGCATAAGATTTTTTATTTAGACACAATGGCCGCACCTGAGTATATTATTCCCTGTATTGCAAACATTTAGTTTGCCTTGTGCGGAAATCGAACTCGGGACACGAAGTGACGAGGTGATTGTCAAACCGCCACACGTGCAGTCACTTTGTGAGGCAGAAATTAGAAATTATGGTAAGCCGAGCGGGGTTCAAGCCGTCTAGCAAATAAGACTACAAACTAAGGCTCACTGTCCTCGGAAGCGTAGCGTCATAGACGCGTATTCGTCACTATACGCCTAGCGGCGTCGACGTCGCGCTCGCGTCGCTGCGTGCAGGCTTCACGACGCGGCGACGCCAGCCGAACTGCATGTTATACGCCCGGGCGTACAGCGCCTACGAATGAAGCGATAATCCAAATAACGTCTTCGTCGTCAGACTCCAATCTCAAAAATGATTTAAAACACATGCTTGCGGTACGCTTCGTGGACACAGACCAGTACGCCGGGCTGCTTAAGCTGTTCGGCGTATTTGGTAGCGTCTATGAAGCTACGCCTCCGTGGACAGTGGGCCTTAATAATCCCTGCCAAAGCAAACACCTTGGGGGTTGTAACCTCAGCTTGGGCTTATCCGGACGAAGAAATGCATGAGAGAATCGTTTTATTTTTATTTGTTTTGTGCAACTGTCATTCTATTTGTATATGAAACTCGTGATTTGCTCGTCCGGTGTAGCATCGGATGAGTTATTTCCGTCTATACGAATGTAAACTAATGACCATCGAGGATAGCGGAGGTCTTGTGCGTTGGCGGTCGTAGGTACTCTCGGCCAATGAGTGCGATATATTGGATGATGTAAAAATTTCACAGGTGCTAAGAAGCTCGATTGTACCCAAACAGTAGCTACAATTATAGAAGAAGTAATCTAACGTTAATTTCGTCTGTTTCTCTGAAATATTTATAAGATTATCTAGATTTCTTTTATATACATTTCGATTTTAATAGTACAAATAATATTTTGACTTACAAGCGCTTATAAATGGTGTAAATAAAAACTTTATAGCTACCTATTTATTTACTACATATCAATTAAGAGCCTGTCCAGATGAGGCGTTTTACGCGCGAGTGCACGCGCGCGGTGCCACTCGCGCGTACCCCAGATACTAGAGCTACATATGTCCCGTCCAGATGCCTACGCGCGTTCCATCAATCGCGCGTAAAACGCGTGCAATGCGCGGGACTCTCGACTCGCCCGTTTTACGCGCGAGCGCCGCGCGAGTCGAGATACTCGAGCGCCATTGCTGCGTCCAGTACTACGCGCGAGTTCGTTGCGAGTGGACTTATTTAATTTAAAATGGAGCGTGATAACTAAATGTTTGTGTACTGTTTACGACGTTTCCATCGACGGTATGCAAGCCACAACACAATCGCTGTCTCCGAGTCCATGTTTGCAACTGACTGGATCCCTCCCAGCGTTTCAGGCGCGTGTAGAAACGCGGTATCTGGACGGAATAGAAATTGAGACGCGCGAGTGCACTCACGCGTAAAACGCCTTATCTGGACAGGCTCTAAGTTTCATTGTCTGTATTTACAAGGTGATTCGGGCTCTAATCAGTCTGTGGCGAGGTTCAACACAATTGATTTTTAAAGACATCGCCTGAACCGATATAATGAGTCCCTGTAGCGCGGCACATTTTACAACCATAAAATACACCCACATAAATCATAGCCAGACTCCAAACAACTATATGTATATGAGCCTCAAAACAGTTGTTCTATGCGGGATTCAAAACCGTAACCTCAGGACGCGAGGTAGTAGCGATACGACTACCTTAACCAATACACCACGTACAGTCATCGATCAAAACGTTGTGTAATCTTACTAATATTATAAAGGCAAAAGTTTGTGAGTTTGTTTGGCTGGAGCGATGTCAATAAAATTTGGCTGCCACCCTAAATTAACACATAGGTTATAATTTATAAAGTTTAACGCAATTTAAACCGCGGGGCACACCTAGTTAGAAATAAAAACGGCAATGGCTGCCTGCTGCTTAATACCCATTTATCCTTAAGGCGCTGACATCAGCCTAATTGATGTTTTCCGCTAGTTTTTAACTAATAACTCGACGTTCACCTTAAAAACATATATGCAAATTTAGATATTTTTTTTTAATAATATCATTATAGGATTAATGATATTTTCCTCTCAGTACTTTCTCAATGGACAGAAATCACAAAAACATCTCTAAAGAGGCTTAGAACAGAGTAAACTCATTGAAAATGAAAATGATATTTATTTTTCTCGCGTTTTTTTATATTCCAACCAGCTTTTACACTTATTTTAATAGTTTTCTGTTCATTCTATTTTGACCCGCTTGGTGTGCGAGAGACTAATGTGATAGAATAAAATTGGGTTGCCAGTCTCTTAACCACATTAGTCGTGCAGTAATCGATGGTTTGATACGTTGCATAATTAGAAATAAAAGCTTAAACGTATGCGTTCATAACTATTTATCCTAAATAATCATAGTAGTTGAATACATAAAAACAAATATTCTATTTTTATTCAGAGCAGTACAAAACCAGTCCTCGTATCACTCGTCTCTAAAAAAAAGTCCCTTTAATAAATAGAGTGCTTCCCTTTCCATTCAGTCGTTTACTCTCTAAAACCATGTGAAACCTATCGGGTGGCACCGCAAAATGTTTGCAATATTTGGTAAAAGGATACTCCAGAGAAAAAGGTAAAAAAGCGGAGCAGTTTTAAAAAATAGTTGTTACACAAATATTCCCCGTATACCATGTTTACTTTTATATACGAGTATATACATATTTTATCATTACGCCAACCTTTGGCACTGACCTTACTTATTTACTTATCGTATGCGAAGATGTTCAAGCCAGGTGTAAGGAGGCTTCTGAATTGGCTTGGTGACTAGCCTAATGACTACAAACGGGACTTACAGCTTAACTTAACTTCCGAAAACATTCAGCAATTTAACAACTGAAATAACGAAATTAATTCAGCACTTGGGTATTAACATACACTTGTTCTTGTCAAGCTTACAATGCAGTATATAAACATAGTCGAATACAGTATAAAAGTAACAAAAAAATAATAATTAGTCCGTCCGTGCGATCTGTTTCATCACATATATTTTTTAAACCCTTATAAATAACAAGTTACTAAGCTTTTGTTATTAAATTAAGTTCTACTATATTAAAATTATAGAATTGAAAACAACTAGTAGTTCATCCGGGCACCCTTAGGCGGCCACAGCTTAGGGGGCCGCTGAAGCAAAACGACGGAATGAAACTTTGGCACCCATCTATGGACTGACTGCGTACCTTTCACTTACGGTGAGAGCAACTGCCTATGAGCGCCTATTTATATTCTGTTTTAAAGTGTGAATAATTAAATTTATTCAGCGCTTGGGTATCAACATACACTTGTACTTGTCAAAATCAAACAACTCACAATGGAGTAGGTACATAAACATAATCCATAGTTCTATTTAAGCACCTATGATTGTCTAAACATCGCAATGTTATATATAATAATATTCTGAGACATAATCCCAAACTAAGCAGAGCTTTTTCTATAGAAACCAGATAACTGATATACTACATATACTACTTTTCTTTTGTAAATACATACTTATGTAGATAATCACACCCAGAATTAGGAGAAACAGACATGTTCAAGCACACAAATTTCCATTCGTGTTGGGAGTCGAACCCACGACCTCTGGCGTGAAAAGTAAGCTTTTGCCAACCACGCCAACAGGCCAGCTTTTACGAGAGAAATAAACCATATTTTTAGGTATTATATTTATTATCGTCAAATACAGTATTAAAGCAACACACAAATTGAAAATTAGTCCGTCCGTGCGGTCTGTGTACACACTGTACTGGGTACCATATGTTTTTTTTTTAATCCTTAAATAATTAAAAAAACGTGTGTGTGTGTAAAGAGATAAAGTTTCTTTTTGGCTAAAGTTAGTAAAGTAATATTTGAATCCAGTAAACATTTCTTTTTATAGAATTTTGATCACCGCCGGTCATGGACACTCGCAACATCAAAAGGCGTAAGTGCGTTGGCAGATTCTAAGAAAAGAATATGCTCGATTCTTAAACGTTGCCATACGGTATAGGAATCACCTCCGCTGTTTAAAATTACTGAGTAGTCGTGCGCGGTAAAATGTTTCATGTGTAACGCACGGTGGTAGATGACCATTCATCCATGTAATATGGACTCAATCTCCACTATATATTAACCTTCGGCAGGATAGGCAGGACTGGCATACACGTAAGGATAGGGGTGTGACCAGTCACCCCACAACTTATGTGCGCAAATAAAACATATGTTTACAAACTTAAGTACTTTTTTTTAAATAAAACAAGTAATATAGTTCTAAATCAGAGTATAAAACACTATATTAACTAGTTTATGCGTATATATCTAATTAAATTTACGATGATATGCAGTTCAGACAAATATAATGACGGTGATCGGAACACACGGGCAAATGACATTTAACACAAATAATTTTAACTTTTTTGTCTTTTTTTCTTAGACACATTGAGCACCGAGCTTGTTTCTGTAGTTTTAACTGGGGTTCACTTCCAGAAAGTTCCTGGTTCATGTTTAGAACATCCTGTATATTTTGAGTTATTTCTCGCGGTAAATTCGTGTTCAAACGACGCCTCGTATGAGGTTCGGATAATTTCATTGGCAATTTCTTCAAATATCTGCTTCGAAACTTATTAACAGGAGTCCTGCTTCGATATTGGGCTAACGGGACGTCGTCATCGTCACTGGTGTCAGCATGGTCAATAACGTCACCCTGCTCTGAATGCACAGACACATTACCTTCAATATCCGACAATTTACTCTCATCTGAAGAATAATCCCCATCAGAACTTGTATTTCCTAAGTTTTCCAAATATTTATCAATATCATCGTCGGTAAGTCTTGCCATTTTTGGCGAAAAATGCTGCTATTTTAATTAGCCCTTCACAACACGAACGTAAACGGAACGTAAAAGGATAGTGGGGTGATCGGTCACCCCAGCATGGTTAATATAGCAAAATCCACGACTTTCTGCAAATTAGTGGCATATGCTACTAATTACGTATGCTTAGATAGGAGAATACAGAACATCACAACTCCTCTCAGTTATCGTATAAAAAGTTATCGCATCTTTTTTGAACGAGTGGGGTGATGAGTTACCCCCCTATCCTTCCGAAGGTTAATTTACAATAATATTAATAAAATTTAAAGCAATATTCAAAAAGCAGACATGTTCTCTTTGTAATTAATTTAATTTATAAACATTCACGTCATGTCTGGGTAAAAATTTTTAATGAGGCAAATTTAACAAAGTAGAAAAATATAGTTTACAACAAAAAAATCAAATTACGTAGGTTGCCAAGTTAGAAGCATGATTTGATCTCAAAAGAAAATTAAATTAGTTAACAAGCCCTGTATAAATACTTTAATGGGAATAAACAATTAATTAATTTGATGCTGCTTATTAAAAATCTAAGTAAATTTATTTTAATTGTTGTGTAATACCTATACAGGTAAGCCTGTTGGCGTGGTTGGCAAATGCTTTTCACGCCGGAGGTCGTGGGTTCGATTCCCATCCAGGACAGATATTTGTGTGCATGAACATGTCTGGGTGTAATTATCTATATAAGTATGTATTTACAAAAGAAAAGTAGTATATCAGTTATCTGGTTTCCATAGTACAAGCTCAGCTTAGTTTGGGATCAGAAGGCCGTGTGTAAATAATGTCCAAGGATATTATTATTATATAGTCTTAGTTTTGACAAAATATAGCCTTACAAATGAAAAATGGGGTGCTACTCTAAGTCAAATGCAACAGCAAACTAAGCGAAGGCGAACACAAGCGATGCGGAGTAGAGAGAGATGAGAGAGGCAAATCAAGTAGACGCCATATCACGTTTTCCTTTATTTATTTAATAATTTTTTTATTAAGGAAATTACGCAAATTTTTGCTGTCTCTAATAAAATAAAAAAAAATTAAATTATAATTACTTTGCACCAGAGAGACCTCAGCTAAATGTATGTGATATCAAATACGTACCTCGCTAAGATAACCCGTGGTGAGACCTTCTTTTCAATGCGGATCATGTATGATTTTTTTTCTATTTTCCGTGCTACCGCTTCATTATCATCATAAATATCTATACATATAATAAAATCGCAGGAAAGTCAAAACTGTACACTGAATATTATTTTAAAGGATACTTAGGGCGTGATCTACAAACGATATCGAAGCCACAAATATAGTTTTTAGAATTTTAGTCAGTTTGTCTGTATGTAAAAGTACTGCATGGATTTACTTCAAATTTTGTATGAATATTACTAAGAGGTTGGGTCAACATATAGGCTACATATTATCACGCTATCACCTACGGGAGAGGAGCTATGATAATTTATAAAATTTAACGCGGGTAATACCGCGGGGCACAGCTAGTACATAATAAAATCCTATACCAAATTATATAAATAAGATGAGATACAATTCTTAAGTAACATATATATATAAATAGATAGAGATTGAATAAATAGTAAAATGTTTTGCACATAGATTATTGTATTTCTATAAACCATTTTGTAGTATTTAGCAATCTCAATAATTGCGTAATTTTATAAATTAGTTCTTCTAGTTTTAACCTAACTAAGATAACCACTGCTTAATAATTATTTTACTTCCCCAGATAACCTATAAAATTTTAAGATGCTGTCCATTTCGTAGGAAATCATTTATCAAATTATAGGCGGGATCATATTGTTTTAGGCGGGTTTTCGAAAAGGAATGGGATGCACGGATCAGGTCTTTTCTCTACGAAGCATAGTAAAGAAGTTATTGGGCAAAAGTCAAAAGGTCTACTGTGCCTTCGTAGACTTAAAAAAGGCCTACGATAGGGAGTTGAGGAATGAGCTATGGTCGATATTGTCCATGTATGGGTTGGACGACAACCTTGTTCAAGCACTGAAATCTCTTTATAGGGATTCCAGAGATGCGTGAGAATTAACGGGTCATACACTGAGTGGTTTAGCATCCAAAAGGGTGTTAGACAGGGATGTGTAGCGGCACCGTGGTTGTTTAACCTATTCATGGATAGCAGTTCAAAAGATTTGAAAGAAAGTGAATGCGGTGTAAGGATGAATGAGTTACTCATCAAATGTCTGCTTTACGCTGATGATCAAGTTCTACTTGCATCATCGGCGGACGAGTTGCAGGTGATAGTAACAAATATGCATGAAGCTTTTGAAAGGAGAGGGATGAAAATGAATGTTGGTAAGACGTAAGTAATGGTATTTGAGAGGGATGAATACACGACAGCTTGTGATATTGTGATTGGAGGAGAGAAAGTCGAAAAGGTGAAAGAGTTTGTATATTTGGGAACTTTTTTTACGAGAGATGGCAAATATGAAAAATATATTGTTAGAAGAGTAAATGCGGGGAACACAGTGAATGGGGGAACGCCCTTATGAGTAGCCGGCAAGTTTCAAAGAAGGCGCGACTGGCCGTGCACGATGGAGTGTTAGTGCCAACTTTAATGTATGGAAGTGAAAGTTGGGTATGGCAGAAAAAGAATGAAAGTAAAATAAATGCAGTGGAAATGAGAGCTCTGGGAAGTATGTGTGGTGTGACTTTGAGAGACAGAATTCGAAATACTGATGTAAGAGAGCATTGTGGTGTGAAAGAAGATGTAGTCACAAAGATTGAAAAAGGAATGCTGAGATGGTTTGGCCATTTAGAGAGGATGAATGAAAGAGATTGACCAAAGAAGTATACCTGGCCTATGTGAATGGGACAACTGGAAGGGGAAGACCTTGTTGAACATTCTCTGACCAAATCGGAGACGTTCTCAAGAAAGGGCAGGTCAGAAGTACCCTAAACCGGCGAGCATGTATGAAGAATATAATGTCAGTAATCGAAGCAAAAGACGTGTGCAAAGATCGTGACAAATGGAAATCCGTTGTCTCTGCCTAACCCTCTGGGAAACAGGCGTGAGTCTACGTATGTATGCATGTATGTATCATTTATTGGGTTAAAACTATTGAGTTTTAACCCAATAAATGATACATACATACATATAATGATAATATTATATTAATTTTGTTTGTGTTTTTTTTCTTTATAGAATGTACTTCGTAGCTCAGAATATCGTGTTGAGTAATGTGGCAAGTAGAAGCTTAAACGATACGTATAGCGAAGTGGTGAGCGGGACGTTCAGCGTTGTACAAAGATTACCTTCATCCGTTCGATGCCCCGTGTAGCCTGAGTGAGTCGAACAAAGTAAACGAATTAGTCCGTCCAGATTGGCAATTTATTGACTCACAAGGTCTTTTATCTCGTTTGTCCACAGCCAGGATCAATTTGACACAAAGACAAATTGTAACCATTCTGTAATCCAAGCTTCTTGCGTATTGATGGTCGTGGCTAATGCGGTAGAAAAAGTAACTCGTATATATTGAAGAAAAGGTTAATATTGGAAACCTTCTTGTTTGGACTTAGTAGGTAGGTATTCTGCACAGTTGACGCATTGATCGGACGACGTAGGGTGGCGAGCGTGTTATACGCAATGCGTATTGGCGTTGCCTTTGAATATGGACTTAGTTATAAAATCTTGTATCCTCTGGCAATGTAATGTATATAAAAATTGCAGAAAAAAAACGTAAAACTACTCATAGAAATGCTGCGATTAATTTTAGTTTAGATTAATAATTAAATATCTTCGAACAACTAATACATTGAAATCGGATCCCAAATTAGGAAGAGTCGGTACTGGCAAACAGACAAGTAATAAACATATTTATATATCTCTTATAACTATATCTGTAACATACTCGTACATACTATAAGTAACACCCAGTTTATTAGAACAAATAATCGTGCTTATCATATAAGATTTGTTCTAGGTGGGGATCGAATCGACGATCTCTGGCTTAGCAGCCGAGGTATCTAACCACTAGACCAATAGACCAGTCAAACGTTAATTTTAATCATCTATATTGAAATAATTATTGGTTGAATTAATTCGCCTTAATACTTCCTAGGAATTAATTTCAATGTGTTCAATAATTATGAATAATGTGAATTGTATATTTCGCAATAAAATTATTAGTCTTCGATTTCACCAAATCTTTAGGTTTCAGATTTGATGAAAGTTAAGATTAATTGACAGCAATTTATACAAAGATTAATTAAGTAGATTTCAATGCTTCAAAACTAACGAAATATATTTTAGAACCAATTAAGATCGAAGATCGAGACTTAATTTTTAGATACAATTGTAGCAATAGTCATAATAGTCGATTTTATCAATGTGGTCAACATGCTATGATTTAAAGTGTGCCAAATATTGAAACATAGACCCAATTCTCTGAGATGTTATAACTAAACATGTTAGTATGATGTTTTATTATATTTTAGCAATAATCGTCATAGTTGATTTTAGCATGTGGTAGCGACTATGGTTTTAAGTGTGCCAAGTATTGATACATAGACTCAATTCTCTGAGATGTTGTAACTAAACATGTTGGTATGATGTTTTATTGTATTTTAGCAATAATAATAGTCGTGATAGTTGATTTTAGCAATCAATCAATCAATCATTCAATCAATCATTTATTATTTGTAAAACATAGGTACAAAAAAAAAATACAGATCTTAAAGTAAATTACAGTGCGCTATGTTTTGTCTATTTTAAGACATACAAATGATTCAAAAGTAGTTTTAAAGTTCACAGTAAATTATTTTAACAATGTCGAAAAATTCAGTATATAAATCAAAGAAATCATAAAATATATTATTAGAATTTATTTATTTATTAATTTATTTATCTGAATATTAAAAATGTCAAAAACTTTATCTTTAAAGAAATCGTCAACCGTGTAATAACACTTATCAATTAAAATTTTTTGCAATGTTTTCTTGAACTTGTGAACAGGTAATTTTTTTATCTGATCTGGTATTCTATTATATATTCTTGGAGCGATGCCAAAGAACCTTTTATACATTAGTGCCGTTTTACATTTTGTATGACATAATTGATTTAAATATTTAGTACGCATAGGAGTTTTTCTACCATCTGATAATTTAACAAATAGGTGTAAATTAGTCTTTACAAATAATGCTGTTTCTAAAATGTACAATGATGGCAGTGTGAGTAGTTTAAAAGATCTGAAGAAAGGTACACAACTATCAGTTATTTTAATATTACACATTGCCCTTATGCATCGCTTTTGCATTTTGAAAACCAGATCTCTATTAGTGGACTGCCCCCAAAAAACAATTCCATATCGTAAAACTGAACCGACTAGTCCATGATAAGCTGTTAATAAAGTTTGAACATTTACTTTTTTTGACAACTGGGAGAGTGCATATGCAGATTGGCTGAGTCGTTAACATAATTCTTCTGTATGCGGCTTCCAAGTGAGTTTATTGTCAATCGTAATACCCAAGAATTTGACATGTCTAACCCCTTCTATTTCATTACACCCGTATGAAATATTTACAGTAGGGCTTTCTCGCCGCTGATAAAAATGCATTACTTTTGTCTTATTCAGGTTTATAATGAGATTATTATTATTGAGCCAGTCAATGATTTCAGAAAGAGAATTGTTAATATCATTTTGGATATTATGTGGATTATCGCATTCAATTATGGCAGTACTGTCGTCTGCGAATGGGACCATTTTTTGACGTGTGGCTTTTGAAAGATCGTTGATGTATATTAAAAATAGCAACGGCCCTAAGACGCTTCCTTGTGGCACGCCATAATTGATACGTCTTGGTACAGATTTATAGCTTGTAACCAGTTTAGTCTTAGGACAAATTCTAGTAACCTCTGTGCACTGATATCTGTCACTTAGATACGATTCCAGTAGTTTCAGGACATTTCCTCTGATACCGTAACTATGAAGTTTTTGTAGTAAGATCTTATGGTCTACATAGTCGAATGCCTTAGTCATGTCTGTGTAGATGGCGCAAATGGGATTTCTTTTATCTACTGAAGATATGATACGAGATATTAATTCAAACATTGCCATATTAATTGTTGTATTTTTTCGAAATCCCTTTTGTTCGTTGCAGAATAATTCATACTTTTCAAAATATACGTAAAGAGACTGATAAATTATTTTCTCTATTAATTTTGACATTATTGGGATTTTTGCAATTGGCTTATAGTTTTTAATATTTGTTTTATCATCTCTTTTATGTATTGGCTTAATAATTACACTTTTGAGACTATTTGGGAATACGCCCTCGGTAATACACAAATTGATAATGTAGTAAACATTGCGACTATGGTTTAAAGTGTGCCAAGTATTGAAACATGGACTCAATTCCCTGAGATATATAACGAAACATGTTAGTTTGATGTTTAATCTTATCTACCGCTTAAAACAAACAGGATGCGATATCCTTCGCAAATTGTTATACTAATGGCTATCTATTGTAAGCACACTCGCAGCTGCAAGAGGTATTTCTATACGGGATCTAGGGAGATCTTCTCAATGATAACACATGTATTCACAAACAATCACTGATTTTATTGAAAAATATATTAGATTCACAATGTTTACTTTAGCACACCATTTTTATATCTATTGACAAACATCAATCAAACGTAACACCATGCTTTTTATTTGATTCGAATTCTATTCTCATTTTAAAAGCTATGTTTAGTTATTTTAATAAAATGACCAGAGCTACTAGCTATCTTGATAAAAGAGGTTTTATTCTATAGGAGGGTAGGTAATATCATTACATCACCCCCTCCCCAAAAAAAATTTTGGAAGTCTTGAAACACTTCTAAAATTCTGTTACCTTCCTACATTATAACTGTCTACCTATGTTGGGAGTTATCAAATACATAGGTGCAATAAAAAAGAGTAGAATTGAACCCAGGACCCACTGAGAGTCTAGCAAATGGGAGTATGAGTCCGACTTGCTCAAAGTATAAAAAAAACCAACCAAAGATTATACTTTCAAGGCCCTAATTCTACTTTCCTAACACTAGCTAAACACTACCTAATTATAGCTATCCTAGCTAAAATAAAATATTAGTCAACCTTCACACACAAAAGCTTCAATGATCATACTTGGTCCTATCACCAAGTAAAAGTACAGAAATAAAAAGAAATGAAAATAATTACAACTTTTAACCATTTAAATAAATCATAAATTAATGATCTGAAAATAATTATTTTAAAAGGGCAAACTTAATTATAACAACTGGTTAAAAGTTTAATCCAAATTAAATTATTACAACAGTTGACCGTTCAACTAAATTATTAATGATAATCTGAAATAATTAATTAGAACAAGTGGTTAAAAATTAATTGAAGCATGTATAAAAGTTGGCTAATGGCTATCCTATTATAAAACCTAACTGCTAAACTATCCAAAATAATTGATAACAAAAAGATATTAATCTTATCAATCAAGGATGGGGTTCCAGAGAGTCAGGACCATGATGGAAGATCATATACCAACCAAGATTAATGAAAAATAAATATCTCATTTATACCAATTAACCTACCCTATCATCTATTTGTCCCCAGACATGAAAATAAAAGTGTTAGGTTGAACAGAATACCCATCAACATCATGGAGTCCATGAGGTTCTCCCACATCTATCGGCTACTATGTGCTAGATGTGTGATGCCAATGAATAATTAAATTCTATCACCCACTCTTAACTATTGACGGAAATATCCCCTTAATCTACGCTTCACCCATTTCCTAACTCCCTATCTCTACCTGGATATTTACTTCTTGTAAATCCCGTTATTCATTTTCCGATCTTCCATCATGTCCATTGTGGTTGTACTGGAACACCGCCCCTGGTCATCGTTGCTCTCGTACGTTTCACATGAAAACAAAATTTATGCGCGAAAGTATATTCATATATTTGACAAATAAAATAAAATTGTAATTATAAACATTCTCATCACTAACATAAGTAAACGGCTTATCTATTCTACCACTGCCATAACAACAGCAATAAAACTCACAGTCTTATCGCAGCGCCATCTATCGGTCTATTAACAAATCTAAGTCATCGAAAGACATTTGATTGGATGCAAAAAAAATTATCCAAATAAACATAAAATTAAATTATTGTTACTAAAAAGAAAAAAAAAATAGATAGGGCTTGGTAGTAGAATGGTGAATTTAAAGTTTTATTTAATTTTCAATTTTTTTTTTTTTTTTTTTTTTTTTTTATTAAAGGCAAATATTTAGTAGTGGTTCACCCTTAAACTTAAGGTAAAAAAAAAAAAAAATATTCGCCAGATATTCATACAAAATTTTTATGCGAATCGGGCCAGCCGTTTCGGAGATGTTTGGTCGCAAACACCGTGACATGATAATTCCACATTTTTGATGTAATCTATAAATATCGTGTGTTTTCTGGCATAAACAACATAATAACAAGACTTGGTTAGTCTAGGAGGCTTTCATTGCTTCTCCAGACAATGAACATCCTGTGTGTGTGCCCCAAAAACGACTCTTTTCAGGGTAACACCTGATAATCATGTATCAGCGCCACTTATACATCATCACCACCAATAAAATAAGTCATAAGTGTGATGACTATAGTCAATCATAACCAGTATTAAAATTATGAAAATATTTGGGCTACGCCCATGTCCAGCAGCGGACAACATTATTATTATAATTTTATGCTAATCGTACAATGTTAAATAACAATAACGGAACAAATAAAATAACTCTCATTAGACATAGGAGCCCAGCATATCAAGTATTTATTCAAATCTCCCTTGTCTGGAATGATTTCATCCGATTGATATGTACTGTGTCGGATCTATTCCGTCCAGGCTTTCGCACCACATAAGTGACATCACTTACACGTCTAACCACCACCCATGGCCCTACAAATAACCGTTGTAATTTGAAGTTCTTACCAGAAATTCGTCTCGGAGTATACAAGAGCACCAGATCTCCCGGCTGGAACTCTCGCCTTGACGCTCGCCTGTCGTGGCTGGACTTCTGTTTCTGCTGCGCCTGGGTTATGTTGTTTACTGCTTGTGTGGCTAGGTTTTCCAAAGCAATTCTTTTCTCATCTACAGACATATAATTATGTACGTTATTCGTTGACAGATCCATATCTAACACTGTGCGTGGTTCTCTACCATACATGAGTAGATGTGGAACAATTCCGGTGGAAGCCTGTCTACTGGAATTGTATGCATACGTTACCAAAGGTACAAAGTGACACCAATTTCTCTGGTCAGCAGCAACAAATTTAGATAACATAGATAATAAAGTTCTATTAAACCTTTCGACTAATCCATTAGTCATTGGGTGAAACGCACTTGTTAGAACTGCTTTAGCTCCAAACAATCTGATGACTTCTTGTACTATATGGGCTGTGAATACCGTCCCTCGGTCGGAAATTATCTCTCTAACGCCTCCAAATCTGCAAAAAATCTCTTCAGTCAAAAATTCCATGATAACATTCGATGTCGCTCTAGGAACTGCTTTACACACCGCATACCTAGAAACATATTCTAAGGCCACTATAATAAATTTGTTACCTCTATCTGAGACACGAAAAGGACCCAAGACATCTATCCCCACCTTTTCCATCATACTGGTAACGGAGATAGGCATCAACTCAGCAATTTTCTGCGTTCCTTTTCTCTCCTGACAAGGAATGCATGTGCGAATATATTTTTCAATTTCTTTATCCGCTCCATACATAAAATAACGGACCCTGAACTTACCTAAAGTTTTAGCCAGCCCCAAATGGCCCCCTAGCCATGGGTCGTCGTGTATCTCCTTCATAACATCCTGGAACAGAGATTTTGGAAGGACAACCACCTCACGTACCGAGCTATTTCTATATACCCGTTTATATAAAAGACCATTATTGATATAGAAGCCTCTATATTCTCGACCCGACTGTAAAATATTCATAATTCTAATACATACATTATCTTGCCGCTGTCCCTCCTGAAATGACACAAATTCTATTTTAAATACCTCTAAACCGTCGTCCATAGGTTTCTCCTCATCGACATTAGAGTCCTGTCTTATTGATAATGGATTTCTACTCAAAAAATCTGCCAAAATATTATCCTTACCTCTGCAAAAAACAATTTAAAAATCCCATTCTTGTATCGCCAGGGCCCATCGTGCTAATCGACCAGATGTGTCCTTTCTTGACTGCAACCAGCACAATGCTTTGTGATCTGTGGCTATCTGAAAAGAGGAACCCCAGAGATACGTTTTAAAATATTTTAACGCCCAGACTAGAGCTAAACACTCCTTCTCCGTAGTCGAATATCTGGTTTCCGTTTCCGATAACTTTCTTGAGGCATAAGCTACCGGGTGAATTTGCCCCTCATGACTCTGCAATAATGCTGCTCCCAGGGCACCGTCAGTGGAATCAACCATTATACGAGTCACCACCTTTGGATCTGAGGAAAAATAACGTAATATTGGAGGATTACATAAAATTGTCTTCACTTGCTTAAATGACCGCTGACATTCAGTTGACCAATCAAATTTGACTCCCTTCTTTAATAATTTTGTCCAAGGTAAAGTGACTTCTGCAAAATTCTTAACAAATTTCCTGTAATAAGAAAAAAGACCTAATAATTTCCTTACATCCTTGGTGTTTTTGGGTGCTGATACTTCCCGAATAGCCTCCAATTTGGTCGTGTCTGGCTTAATTCCTTCTCTCGAGATATGGTAACCCAAGACGCAAAGCTCCGTTAAACCAAATTGACATTTCGATGATTTAAATGTCAGATTCGCCCTTCTGAAACGTACAAATAATTCTTTTAATGCTTCTAAAAATTCATGGAATGTTTCACTGTAAACTATAATGTTATCTACATAAACTATTGCGTTTTTGAAACGTAGATCTCCTATAACACGATCCATCATACGCTGAAACAAAGCCTGACTCGATTTTAAACCAAAAGGAACTACGTTAAAGGAATATAACCCTGACGCCGTGATAAACGCTGTTTTATGCTTCCCTTCTTGTATACTAGTTTGCCAATAACCGGAATTCAAATCTAACTCCGCAAAGAATCGAGCCTTAGATAAATATCCAATTAGATCATCAATTGCTGGAATGGGGTATCTATCTGAAACAATTTTTTTGTTTAGCTTCCTATAATCAACGCAGAATCGCCATGAACCATCGCTTTTCTTAACCAAGACGACCGGTGAAGCATAAGGGCTATTTGATTCTTCTATGACACCCAACTCCAACATTTCTTGAACCTGTTCATCAATGATTTTACGCTGGGCTGGTGAAACTCTGTAAGGTAGAGAATTAACAGGTTGCTCGTCCGTGGTTTCGATATTAACTTTGATAATATCACAGCGGCCCAATCTCTTCCATTTTTTAAAAGAAAATATGTCTATACTACTATTCAATAAATTTACTAACTCTGCCTTATGCTCCGACTTCAAATTTTTGCCCAAAACAAAATTGCATTCGCTTTCTAACGAGAAGTCAATTATGTTTTTCAATCCTGAAAAATAATTATAATCACTACGTGATAATTCTACATAGTTTTTTTCCGTAATGTCTGTCACAGCGGATGATTGACATTTGACATTGCTGTCAGAAAAAAAAGAAGTACAAATTTCTTTTGAATTAAGATTTTCAGAAGAAGCCCGATTTTTTGTTTTTCGACCAAATTCTACGCTGTCTTTGCCGATCGTGACCTTACCTTTTGAAAAGTCCATAATAACGGCATACTTGCTCAAAAAATCTTGACCTAAAATTAAATCACAAGCTAGATTTTCTACAACATAAATATTAATATTAAATTCTTTATCAACAATATAAAAATTAAACTTAGCAGTTCCTGCCGTATTAATGTGCCTGCCGTCCACCCCTCTTATCACGCCGTCTGCAGCCCCTGATAATTGTAAATCCAACCGACATGCTAATGTACGTGACATACAAGATATTGTGGCTCCTGTGTCTAAGAGAGCCGTAAAGGATAGGGTCTTACATGAAACATGCAAATAAGGCGCTTTATCTCTATTATTAAAACAACAATTCAATACTTCCCCCGTTTGAGTGCCATTTTCACACGTCGCCACGTTCTGCTGACTGGAAACGGCTGCCTGATGCGTGACGTTCATGGCCGCCGAGGTTCGTTTCCCTCCTGGCGCCGTACATCTTGAGTGAGGGGCTGTCCTCTCGATCGTAATGCATACGGTGAACGTTCTGCTCTCGCATGCATGGGCGATGTCGTGTAGTGTCTCATACTACCTGATGGGGGTGTGTAGAATCGATCTTCATTATTTGAAGGCATCATATCTCCCCTACCTCCCCTATTTTTTTGGGAATGATCCACCATAATCGGTATATTGGTTTGTTTCAAATCGCTCATATTATAAACGTCTTTAAGCTGCATGATTAATTTTTTTAATTCTTTTTTGTCCTGTATCAATGATGTGGCCAATTTATTTCTTAAGAAGGGTCCTGATGATTTTATAAATTTTATTATAAATTTTTTTTCGTCTTTCATTTCTGCTCTGTATGCCAATTCTTGTAATCTATAAAAATATTCGATGATGTCCTCTTTTTCGCCTTGTTTTGCTAAAAAAAATCGTTCTACGTAGTCCACTATCGGTGGGAATTCTTCTAAGAATAGCTTCTCAACTTCGGCAAACTCTGTTGCTGTCTCTTCTATAGTTTTGTAAAATGATGACGCCGGACCTTGTAGGAAAGACGGGAAAATCGCAATTTTTTCTTCGTCTGTAAATTTTTTAATAATAGCCAATTTTCGAAACTGTTTTAAAAATTCTTTTGAATCCTGTTCTATGCCATTGAATAATTTTACTTGAACGTTTGTCGATTCCATGGTTTCTTCTTTTCTTTTTAGTTTTCTTGTTTAATCTCTCTCCCCTTTGAAAACTTCAAAATCTTTTCAAATAACCAAAGGCGCCTACCACCATGTAAGCACACTCGCAGCTGCAAGAGGTATTTCTATACGGGATCTAGGGAGATCTTCTCAATGATAACACATGTATTCACAAACAATCACTGATTTTATTGAAAAATATATTAGATTCACAATGTTTACTTTAGCACACCATTTTTATATCTATTGACAAACATCAATCAAACGTAACACCATGCTTTTTATTTGATTCGAATTCTATTCTCATTTTAAAAGCTATGTTTAGTTATTTTAATAAAATGACCAGAGCTACTAGCTATCTTGATAAAAGAGGTTTTATTCTATAGGAGGGTAGGTAATATCATTACACTATTGTCTTTATGGCTACCGATTTGCTGCAAGGCCGTATCGTGCAACCGATAAGCTAACAACCTCGTTCCTTATGACCATGCTTATCTCCACCCCCATTACAACCTAAACAGCTATGAGATTCTATATATTATATTATATATAGATGCGTGTGTATAACTTTAACATCCATCTATTAAGGGACTGACAACACTCTGTATTGTTGCATGCCAATCCCGATTATACAAGGTTATTTGTAAAACACCAACAACCTCCCAGGACTTGATTGCTAATATCAATAACTTTTTTTCTACGAATTCTGTCATAACTCAATACATGAATAAAATATTAAATTTAGTTTTGTACTGTCGTGACATTTGTAGGACGAGGCGCGAATGACGCTATCTAGCGCGCGTGTGCTGTGCGTGTGCATTTCTTTGCATTACACATGATGTCACGCAACTACTAACTACCCACACATATTTTATGTTATGTTTTAATTTTAAGTTAAATTTTAATTTTAATTTGTTTAATTTGTATATTTATATTACTTTCTATTTAATTTACTATGCCATTGTGGCTTATATCAGCCTCTATCGGAAGATCAGCGCTGCGGTAATACACCTGTGTTGCCGTAGCTAATGCTGAGATAGTGGCCTTTTTTGACAACCAAATTTATTATATTAAGTTAGCTATGTATTGTAAGATTTCTTTTTTGTCAAAAATAAACATTTTTTCATTTCATTTCATTTCATTATTTTCAGGCATGTTTAACTAACAATATGAAATTGAACATCTTCTCATCTACAGCGTTATATGAATGAAACCATGGAAACCTCATGAGTCTATGCCTACGAGCATGAGGATTGGCTGAACGTTGTTTGTCGCCATGCCAGTTACAATAGTCGGCTATTTAGTTTAATTAATAGTAATAAAAAGTAAAAAAAATTGAAATACAAACTTATATCTAGTATATTATATTTGTTCTAGAGTGCATGGACTTAACGATAAATAGACTTATATAAATAAATTATGAATAGACTCTAATGGCTTTCAGAGTCTATTCATAAATTTCAGATCAGAGTGCTAATGCATGCTAATGTCGTAGACTTACCTCTTTGAAAGCCGTATTGTTGCATTTTTTAAATATTATGTCTACGAATGAAATTAGTCAATCGTCTATGCATTGCTGATTCAAATATTTTTGACATGATTAATGATATAGGCCTATAATTATCCAAACATGTTATACCTCCCTTCTTAAACAGTGGTTTTATTATGGATAGCTTAAGAGGTTCAGGAAAGCGACCCACGCTAAACGAAAGATTGACCAGATGTGTGAATATTGGAGTAATTTCTTGTGCACAATGTTTCAATATTTTTGATTATTAGTTAGTCCCTCCCCAATCCTACTATATGTACATCGGTCGGTGGAGCATGTATACACATACCGTCCACAAAAATCGACAAGGTCGATCTCGGTTACAAGTTGAAGGTTAGATGTCAGTCCCGTATAATTTAGTTAGCCATATCAAACTAAATTATACGGGACTGATATCATGATAGCCATATCAAACTAAATTATACGGGACTGACATCTAACCTCCAACTTGTAACCGAGAAGGTTAGACCTATGGAGACTTCTGCGGCATTTCAACTCATAGATGGTGGTTACTGACGTCTTCAACAGAATCTCGATTTTTATGGACGGTTTGTGTATACATGCTCCACCGACCGATGTACCTATATTTGGATTGGGGAGGGACTAACTAATAATCATGGAAGGTGATGGTGGGGTTGCGGACATATTCTTTGCAATTGTGTAGCTATCACATCAATACATTTTATCAAGCTGCGTTTTATTTTTATTTCGAAAGAATTTTGAAAGGTGTCAAATGACAACCTGAGTTGTTTCTTCTTGACCAGTCCCTACAGTACATAAAAAAAATAGCCTTTAGTGCCTACCTAAACATTGAACAGATTTATATCAATCCACAAATTTCCACTGATCTATAAACAAACATAAATAAACACAAACGGACATCCACACACTATTAGGGAAACAGATATCGTTTAAATTAGCATAATTTGAATTTGAATTAACTGAGCTATCGTACGTCAATTTAACTTATAAGTTGGGGGAATGATATCATTTAAATTTATTTTCTAAGCTATTGCTGTTTATTTGTTTCTGTGTTTTAAAACATTTTGCCTATAGAAATCTGCATTATTTAGTCAGTAAGCAAAATTTCGTTTTCATGAAGTCGAATTCCATTGTCTAGTACCTATCTATAGTACAAGGTTCGCTTAGTTTGGGCTAGGTGACACTGTGATATGTCCTGGATATTTATTATTAACAATAATTATCCTTCACTGTAAGTTTTATTGGATATACATATATATTATGGTTTATGGTTAAAGACATTTATTTCTCATAAAGAATACAATTCATTTATCGGAGAAATACAGGTTACTTAATTATGAAATGGAATAATTAAATTTATTCAGCACTTGGGTATTAACATATACTTGTACTTGTCAAGCTCACAATGCAGTACATAATCATAAAATAAAATAAAAAATTGTCCATCCGTGTGGTCTGTTTTACCACATATATTCTTAAATCCTTAAATAAACAACAAGTTACAAATATATTATGTTCAAATTTAGTTCTACTAAATTTAAATTAAAGAATTGAAGGCAACGAGCAGTTGGCTAGCGCAGAAGGCTCTTAACCAGTAGCTTAATTTAAGCGACTAATACCTGAGGGCACCCTTTTGGGGTTCGGGCCACAGCTCAGGGGGTCGCTGAAGCAAAAAGACGGAATTCTAAGTAAGGGTGTGATCACTTGCACGGGATCATCGATCACGCGTTTTGTCCGTTCAGGATTATGATAATTCTCTATGATGGTCCATCTATGGTCCCATATAGATTTGTTCAAATCAGATTGCAAACTTAGGATAACGATACGGTTACTAGTGTAACTTTGTATCCCCTGTGCAAATCTAAAGTATCTACAGAAACTAAACAAACGAGACTTCGGTTGGGGGATCACTTGTTATCTCTAAATGATTGTTTAAAAATGCCTTTCATCTTACGCTCTCTTTGTTTCGCTTATAATCTGTTAAAATCGATTAGTAAAAGGGAGCGATAACTGTTTTTAAATCGTTTGAAGTTACCGTTGTGTTTACTTTAAAGTATCTTCCAGATATTACGTTTCAAAAAAGTTTATGAAGTACCAATATATACATCATGCATAAAATACCAAACCATTATTAGCATCGCGATCCACCAAAGTTCCTCTCCCGCTCGCATTAACAGTCGAACCCAATTAGCAAAATGACTACCAAATAGAGAGCGACTTGAAAGTATCGCAATCAAAGCTTTCGTACTTCTGTGGGTATTTAGTATAAAAGTTTATTTCATTTAATTTAATTATTCATATCACATTCTACATCACTAAGTTTTGCTGATTAAGTACAAACATGACTATTGGCAATTAATTTACATTAGAAATTTCAATCGTAATAACGAACTCTGAAGAATTACTAATATTATTTATATGATGCCACCTCCAAGTTATCAAATACAAAAATATTATCATAATCGGTTCATAAGTGAAAAGGAAATCGCTTCAAAAATACAGTACTCGCTAAATATTTGTAGTCGGTTAAGAATGTATGCAAAATGAGGTGTATTTTTGTTTTATTTATTAACATTTCACCACGAAAAATATTGGTCATAGCGGGCTTAATGCCATAAGCATTATCCATATATTATGGTTCGAGATTCCACCGTAGGTACTTAATAGTTGATTAATACAATAGAATATATTTATTTGTGGAAAACATTGTGTATAAAATAGGTCCTTCGGGTAAAAATAACGTTTTGGCATACAAATTTTAGCCACTACAATGTTATTATTGGTACATACCAGAAAAAATACTAACATAATATTTATTTATAAACATAAATAAATAATATTGATATATTAATCGATTATAGAAGAATTATAATTGCGATCTAGATAGATAGATAGATAGATAGATAAACTCTTTATTGTACACCAAAGTATTACAAAATAAAAAAAACTGTTTAAACCTTAAAAGTATACAATGGGCGGTCTTATCACAAAATGTGATCTCTTCCAGACAACCAAAGTAAAGATCGGAGAATGGAGTTATTGAGAGGGGCAGTTGTCGGTGTACAGATACATTACAAATAGTACCTATGGGTACACATAATGAAAAAAGAAAAAGAAAAATATAAACATATTACAACTAATAAATACATATAATATATACAAATAATGTATTATGTTCCTAATTGTGTTGTGAGTCTTGTAGTGACAGATAGTGATTCTTGACAAGTCTTTGGAATTCTTGCAGACTTTGTGCACGTCTCACTATTAAAGGCAGTGCATTCCACAATCGAACACTTTGTACGGAAAAAGATTTGTCAAGAAAATTAGTAGAATGCGCTGGCATTTTTAACTTGAGATTTTCCGACGATCTCAGCAATCTTGAATGTGACTCATGCAGGAAAGAAAACCGATTTTTGAGATAAAAGGGAGCGGATGGACTAAAAATAATGTTGTAGAGAAGTGTAAGAGTATAAGCATTCCGGCGAAGGCGTATAGGGAGCCACTTGAGCTTAGTACGAAATTCGGAAACATGATCATATTTACGGAGCCCAAATATGAATCTTATACAGACGTTCTGGAGACGCTCAAGTTTATCAAGCTGGGCCTCAGTGAGATCAAGATAGCTGACATCTGCATAATCTAGTATTGGGAGAAGAAGCGATTGTGCAAGGGCAGTTTTAGTGGTAATAGGTAAAAAATTTATTAATCTACGTAGAGATCCAAAGGAAGCATACAATCTACGACTAACATTCTTCATTTGGATATCCCAGGATAGGCAGCGGTCGAAAAAGAGACCAAGATTCTTAACGTTATCGGTTAAGGGAATTATATTGCCATCGAAATTAAGCTGTGGTAGTTGTGACCAGGAAACCCTAGATATCATCCTAGAACTACCAACCACCATGACCTGTGTCTTGAGTGGGTTGACTTGTAGTCCGTGTGCACGGCTCCAGTTGCTTATTTTAGCCAGATCTGCATTTATTACGTCGACTGCTTCTGATAATTTGTCATTGGAAGCTTGGCAATAAATTTGAAGGTCATCCGCATAAAGGTGGTAGGAGGAGAGAAGTTGATTAGAGATTGAATTTATGAAAATTGCGAAAAGTAGAGGAGATAAAACGCCGCCCTGAGGCACGCCTGCTGTAGTATTGCACCAAGAAGAACGAGTGTCATCAATACAAATATACTGCCGGCGGCCAGACAGGTAACTGTCGAACCACTCAATTACTGTTGGAGATACGTTAAGAGAGCGTATGATTGCAAGCAATACGTCAAAATCCACGGCATTAAATGCGTTACTGAAATCCAGTAGTGCTAGCACTGTAAGATCTCCACGTTCCATGCCAGATCGAATGTCCTCCGTAATATGGACCAGGGCGGTGGTTGTACTATGTCCAGGACGGAAACCAGATTGGAAAGGATTGAGGAGATTATTTCTGGTAAGGAAAGCACTGATCTGGTTATGAACAAGGCGTTCAAGCACTTTAGAGAGGAAAGGCAAAATTGAAATTGGGCGATAGTCACCAAAGGAAGCGGGGTTGGACTTCTTGGGGAGAGGAATAATTTTGGCATTTTTCCAAACAGATGGGAAAGCACCGCGTGTTATGGAGGAATTGAGGATGTGACATATGGCAGGTAGGATTTCATCAAGGATAGGCAGGACCATATTACGGGTGATGCCGTCATCTCCAACGGCATTAGACGTAATGGATACAATACTCTTCTTTACGTCACAATCAGTAAATGGACAAAAAGTAAAAGGAGAATAGTTGGGAGGAGGAATAGATGAAAGATATTTTAAAGTACTGGCTTTAGTTGCCCTGTCAAAATTGGGCGAGGAAGAGAAATGTTTATTTAAGGAGTCAATATCTTGTTTATTCAGAGTAGCGTCATTTCGAGATTTTCCAACTCCCAATGATCTTAGAAATTTCCAAACTTTGCTAGGATCTCCATTTTCGACGGAGTTGTGAATATGTCGGCGTTGTGCACTCCTACACACCTTATTGGAATGATTTCTTAAAGCAACATATTTTTCTCGATTGTATTCACTAGGTCGGCTTGTGAATCGAGATTTAGCTAACGCTTTTTTGACGAGAAGATCCTTTATCTCGCTGTTAAGCCACGGCGCAGGTAAGTGTTTGACTTTAATTGCACGAATAGGAGCATGTACATACATCATAAAGATTTATTAATTTTGCATTGAATATGCTAACCTGTTCTTCAATAGATTCTGCTGTTAATAGGGGAGACCAATCTATGCGAACTGCATCGGCTCGGAGACGATCCAAGTCCATACCACCAAAACTGCGTTGTAGAATAATTTTAGGTTTAAGCTTAGGAGGGCGAATTTTATATGAAAGGAAGAGAAGATCGTGGTGAGAAAAGGCATTAGCAGAACACTGACCGTGCTTAGATACATGGTCTTTCGAAGTGACAAGGATGACGTCAAGAAGGGAAGGAAAATGATGAGTGGAGTTTAGAGGAAGAATAAAAAGGTTACTAGATTCTGCAGCGGAAACAAAAGATGAGGCGCGGGAGTCCTTTTTTAACAAACACGTGTTAAAATCTCCCATAATAATCGTATGGCTATAAGATGGAGAAAAAGTTTCGAGTAAAAGTTCAAAGGAGGAAAAGAAATTAAAACGAAGAGAAGGACAGTAGTAGACTCCAAGTAATATTTTGGTATGATGCAGTTCAACTTCTATTAATATATGCTCACCAGCATTCTGTGGCGGCGGCTGTGAAGACAAGTTGATTAAAGAGAAGTTAATATGATCTAGATGTTTTGGGAGGCAAAATAATTATGTTTAAAAAAGCCATTTTCAAAAACATGTAAGTAAAGCACACTGTTGTCTGTGTACAACAACACATTCTTATGTAATAAGCTGTAAGTTTCTTTTTTATGTTTAATGCGTGTACCTAGCTGTTAATTATTATTATTCTGTTAATGTTGTGCCTACCTTTAATTTAGATGCATGTCTGATCACCTTAATACAATGTCGTGTAATAATGTTAAACATGTATTTAGTTGGTAAGCCTTAATTAAATAAATAAAAAAAAAAAAAAAAATATATATATATTTTATATAACGCATAACGATAAGTAGCGTGGGATAGTTAAAAAGATCTACGTAATAATGAGATACAACTTGTAGAATATCAATTTAAAAAAAAGTTTTTTTTAGTGTCATCACACTTTAAAAAAACTCACATAATTCTCTTCATACGACTTGGGGAAGCTGATTGGAATTTTGCATAAGAGGAGAAAAAATATTACAAACACTAATTTAGTCTTTATAAATTAAGTCGATGACATCAGCTATAACTTTGCGGAAAAGCGCCTATTTGGCTTATTCAAGGTTTCTCTTGTTCATAAATACATACGCAAAATTTTACCTTAATTTGAAGAACATCATTGATCCCATAACTCCATTTAACTACTTTAGCTCGATAAAATAATTATAAAGTTACCTTTCAAAAATATTAAATACAAAATAATACATACCTATCGAAGAATGAGAATTCAATTTAATTTGTTATTATTATATATATATATATATATTGCACATTACAATCAGTAAATACATTTTGTATTTATCTAAAAGATTATAATTTTCTCGAAATTAATGATTTTTTAATTTTCATTCATCATGCATTTTTACGCATTTGGACTGTTTTCTGTTCACTCTATTGTGACATGAACTTGGTAGTTTATACAGGTGAGACTGGTTTACATGATAAAATTGAGTGTTGCCAGCCTCTTAAAGCGTTTCATAAGTAATTGCCAATCATGATAGTCACATTATTTATAAGAACCAAAACTTTGTGTAGGTTCTTTCTTTATTTATTGTATGAGCAGTGGTTACACTGGTGACAGACATGTTCAAGCCGCTCAGTAGGCCTTTGAAATGGCTAATCAATTGTTGTCTAACAATAGATAACAACCGGGACCGACCACTTAAAGTGCCCTCCGAAGCACAGAGACTTTGACGGTCATCCATCTATAGACTGACCGCGTGAATATGTGATTCACCTTGGCGATCACTTACAAACCGGTGAGCGTAACTGGTTGAAAGCTCCTCTGAAAGTAATTGACCTCGAATGAAAAGATTGACTGAAGAATTATCTAGCTAGATTAAATAAAATAACTTTCAACACTAGTTGATACATCATCATCATCATCAATCAATTTGTATGGGCGGAGAGAATCAGGATCTTCTCTAGCACTTTAAAATAATCGAACGTAGTAACAATTGTAACCTACGTAGTAACTATTCAATGTGTAATATTTTATTAAATTAGGTCCTTTTATGAGTTCACATGACAAAATACATGTTTATTTTAATAATATTCTAAAAGGAAGCCATTTGACTAGAAAATATATAAATGAATACTCAAACAACCGGAAGTCAATTTAGAAGAAATATCCGTCGTCGCCATCTTGAAGTGTTCCGAGATTCATTCGTGTGACAGTATAGATCGATCTGCATTTATTTTAAGAAGAATTAAGAAGGATGCATTACATTGTATTTCAGACAAGTGGTGGTTTAGTTTGTATGTGCCTACTTATAATCTGTTAAATTGTAATTGCTATTAATTTACGTTGTTACGTTGTCGTTGAATTTTACCCAGAAAAACATGATTTTGGTACGGAAAACATGCATTCGTACACATATTTAGCTCATTCCTATGACAATGTCTATTCTGTACTTCAAAGTTTGAAAGTATATGCATGTATAATATTATACCAACGACCAAATAAAAATGATAGAAAATAATAAAACAGTTGTCGTGTCGATAATAAACCACTTAACGGCCAAACATCGTGACTATCGTGTCGTGAAATCTAACAACAGCCACCGGAATGCGGTCTAATTATGTTCCTGTCACTGAATGTGAGTATTCCAGTAATCTTTGTTTACATCACTGTTAAATGTACCGAATAGCGGTAATTTGCACGCAATATCCCAGTAATTTGATAAAGATGTGATAATTGCAAATATATATTATATTGTCTAGTTAGGAAAGGGTAAATTATTAGTTATTTGCTGGGAATATGCGGTAATCTCGGGAGAGAATACTGCATTATATTATTTTTTATTGTATGTTAAATGAAAGTACGTTATTATATACTGTGTGGTGATGGCGGTGAATATCAGAATATCATCAACGTATCTCATCGCGTGGGGGGCATAGAAGTCGACCCGAGGGAATATGTACCAGAGGACGGTCAGTAGCTCCTTCCTGAGCACCATGACCATCTTACTGTGATCGCCAACCGTGGCAATTATGGCATATCCCCCCAAGATGTTTCTTGGGGGAGGCTTCTGTCCAGAAGTGTACATTTTACAGCTGTTTTGATGATGATGATGTTATTAACCCGTAATCGGTTATAGCAGATGTTCATAATTCATTGGTTTTAGCTCTTATTGCAACTGCATAGAGTTTAAAATTAGGTGGTAACTATTATACCATTGTCTGATCAAGGGTTAAAATAACAAGTTGCTTAAACGTAAAAAAATAAGCCTACGATAATAATATGGTAATGAAGAGATCTTGTCAGAACCGAGAAAAGGTAAGGGTTTGACATACTATAAAATTGCAACAATCTTTCAATAATACCTTAGGGTAAAAAAAATGCAAGGAGGTTAAGATAATCTCGTTAATAATCCGTCTCAGATGGAGATTTTGGGAATAATATTATTTAATCCATAAAGAGAGAGAATGAATAATCGTGTTTCTCACACAAAGTTTGGTTCTGGATGGAGATCGAACCCATTACCCCTGGCTTAGCAATCAGGGACAATAACCACTGGAACAACTGGTCAGTCATCACAACATTTCAGTAACAAGACGTCATTTGAACAAGGCTTCGCAGTATGATATTTTCGCAGTAAAATCGTTCGCAGTACAGCTTTTCGATGTTACAAAACATCGCATTAAAAATACGTCAATTAAACAAGGCGTCGTAGTATAAAGATCTCGTTGAAATTTTATCGAAGACACAAAATTCGATGATACGGCTTTCGCACTCAAGCAGGTATTTAATTTAGTCCGTCTCTGCTGGTATGTGCTACATTTAGAATACTTATAGAACTACGACGTGTTAAATTCGCAAATACCGATTTAACCTATCAATCGATTAGACCGGTTTCTGGCTTCGGTTTCAAGCAGGTGACTGCCCCCGATTGACAAATACTTAATCTATACATATAATAAAATCGTAGGAAAGTCAAAACTGTACATTTTATATTTTTTAAAAAGGACTCTTGGGGCGTGAACTACAATCGATATAGAAGCCAAAAATATAGTTTTTAGAGTTTTTGTCTGTGGGTCTGTTTGTCTGTATGTATGTCCGGGCTAAACTCAAAAAGTACTGCATGGATTTACTTCAAATTTTGCATGAATATTACTAACAGGTCGGGTCAACATATAGGCTACATATTATCACGCTATAACCTACGGGGGAGGAGCTGTGATAATTTATAAAATTTAACGCGGGTAAAACCGCGGGGCACAGCTAGTAATTTATAAAATTTAACGCGGGTATAACCGCGGGGCACAGCTAGTCTATACATATAATAAAATTGTAGGAAAGTCAAAACTGTACAATTTATATTTTTTTAAAAGGATTCTTGGGGCGTGAACTACAATCGATATAGAAGCCAAAAATATAATTTTTAGAATTTTTGTCTGTGTGTCTGTTTGTCTGTATGTATGTCCGGGCTAAACTCAAAAAGTACTGCATGGATTTACTTCAAATTTTGCATGAATATTACTAACAGGTCGAATCAACATATAGGCTACATATTATCACGCTATAACCTACGGGGGAGGAGCTGTGATAATTTATAAAATTTAACGCGGGTAAAACCGCGGGGCACAGCTAGTAATTTATTAAATTTAACGCGGGTATAACCGCGGGGCACAGCTAGTCTATACATATAATAAAATCGTAGGAAAGTCAAAACTGTACATTTTATATATTTTTTAAAGGATACTTGGGGCGTGATCTACAATCCATAAAGAAAGCCAAAAATATAGTTTTTAGAATTTTTGTCTGTTTGTCTGTATGTATGTCCGGGCTAAACTCAAAAAGTACTGCATGGATTAACTTCAAATTTTGCATGAACGTTACTAAGAGGTCGGGTCAACATATAGGCTACATATTATCACGCAATCACCTACAGGGGAGGAGCTGTGGTAATTTATAAAATATAACGCGTGTCAAACCGCGGGGCACAGCTAGTGGTTACATAAACCATAATAAACGGTCACCGTAGCCTAGTTGGTAGTGCTCCTGCCTACGAAGCTGGTGGTCCTGGGTTCGAATCCTGGTAAGTGCAAATATTTGTATGATGAGCACGAATATTTGTTTCTGAGTCATGGATGTTTTCTATGTATATAAGTATTTATCTATCTATATAAGTATGTATATCGTCGCCTGGTACCCATAGTACAAGCTTTGCTTAGTTTGGGGCTAGGATCTGTGTGACATTGTCCCTAGATATTATTATTATTATATTTTATTATTATAAAACCATATAAAACAATTTCTTCCTTCTATTTAAAACTATTCCTTTATTTTGATGAAATCTCAATGACCAAAGACGGAATCCGGGTTTATCTAACTATAGTAACTAACTCTGTTTTTTTTTTTAATCTACGCCAGGTTCATTATTCAGGTATTGTGTTGAGCTACGTTCCTACTATAGCATACAAAACAGTCATATCTGCACCTGACTTATGTCTTCTGTGTTTAACCACGCTTTTGGTCACTTTATTATGGAAACCATCATCATATAAATCCAAATTATAAAATTTTTTTCCTCGGTAGCTTATTATGTTAAATAATAAAAATAATGAACACTTACTTCTGATGCTCATTATAAATTTTATCTCAGCTCCCATATTCCAGAGATACTCGTAACTATGGATTAAGCGGGAACTTTATTGAAAAACTTATATCTAACTGCGTCGTTCAAAAAGTTCATCATATTGCAAAAGTTGTGATACATACATCCGTGGAAACATTAAACATGTTGCAGATGAAAGAGTGGAGTATTTTTCTAAACATATCTAAGTTTCGGTGACTTCTAACATGTCTATATCCTTTCCTTTTTAATAATATATGCATATAAAAAATTACGTAAAAGTTAAGTATCAACTAAGCGTGTAGGTAGTATAAATATACTTCACAACTAATAATCATTAGCATGAAGCCTAATATCAACCACTGCTGGAGGTCCCGCAAAGGATGCTATAACGTTACCATTTGGTGGGGTTTAACGTAGTCACCGCGCTTGCCATGTGAGTTGGCAACTGCACTTAGGTGGTAGCTAGTGAACAGGTGTAATCATATTTAAATGCTTGACAATATCTAAATATTTTAAATCATAATTTATGATTCAGCTTAGTTTCGTACGCTACACATGTGCACTGTTTTTGGATTGCATATAATGCCTCTGAAATACAAAATTAGAACATTATCCGTACCCGCAACGTAATCATGGAATGGAAATATTGCAGAGGTTACATTTTGTGAAACGATTATATTTTTAAACAACCAAACAATTGCCTTTTTTTTTGTCTAAGGAAAAGAAAAATTCATTAATCAATTTGGATCTGGTGACTTTGCAACTGTGGAACAGGACATCATAATGTTATTAATATATCTAACTAGCTGTGCCCCTCGGTGTTACCCGCGTTAAATTTTATAAATTTTCTTTGCTATAAACCTCACAGAGCCCGAGACCTTTCCAACGAATGCAAAACCGTGGAAATCGGTTCGTACGTTCTGGAGTTATGGCGTCAGGAAAGAAAACCCGACTTATTTTTATATAGTAGATAATATAATCATCATCAGCGAGGTGGAAGTGCTTCCATTATTGAGCTGCTCATAAAACCAAAACACGCTTTGTTCTATCCCTCTCGCACACTAAAAATATTATATTATTTTGATTTTATCTTCTTTGGCCCAGTTTCAATAAAAAAGACAACATATAATAAATAACAAGCACTTCCCGCATAAATAAAAGATAAGTCGTTATATATCAAAATACTTTGAAGAACTCTTGGATAAATGTTTGAAGTGGCCTCAAATCGTTACTTTTTATCATTCGTAGAAACATCTGCCCCTTGATCTTCACAATTTCCGACTAAAGTAACCTACTTTTTTATTATTCCGAACTTAAAGAAAGTCGATGAACGTTCAGAATATATACCTGAGTACGATCATTTTTGTGGCTGTAATATTTGTAGTATTCATATACATGTCTGGCAAGTTGATCTAGTGGTTAGCGACCCTAACTGCTAATCCTAAAACGTTGTGGGTCCAATCCCTACTTACGACAAATATTTGTGTGATGAGCACGATAATTTATTCTGTGTCAGAGTGTTGACCTAGTTTAGAATCAAATTGCTGTATGTTAGTTGTACCTGAGAGTTAGCAAGTATTAGACTTATTTTTACTCTTCATCATCATCCGCCTGATATTGTCCACAGCTGGACATAGGCGTCTTACAAAGGTTTATATAATATTGCCATTTGCAGGCGTTTGCCTTCGTCACCGTGCTTGGCATGCCAGCTGGTGACCGCAGTTAGGTGGTAGTTAGTACACAGATGACGCTGCTGCCTGACTACCTGGTGTTCTTTTAAGACACCCTTAGTCGTTTTTTACGACACCCACGGGGTAGTATCTGGTGGCCCGATTATTCTCTATAGGCCGGAAAGCACACAGCTTTTACTACTTACCTCAAAGATATGTTTAAATCTCGGTTGGTTAAATATCTATCGCAAAAAAAAATATTGGGTCTGTAACTACTAAACAACACTTTGCAAAATGAAAAGAACAATGGCAAGTTCCCATACTTCATTTTACCTGACATCGAATCGTAGCGTCTATGTTGAGAAAAATATGAAAACTATAGGGCTTTCATTACTTGAAATAATCACAGTTTTTTTTTTGTTTGAGAAGGTCATAGAAAAAATATATTTACATTTTTATATTTTGAGGTTATGATGTCAACATGAAAGTAAAATGCGCCCTGCCTAACCACAATTCAATATCTACCTAGAAACTCATACATTTCTAGCGTAACGCAGTCTTAAGCAAACCTTTATGCTTCGGGATATATTGAGGCCTATTTAACAATACCTAGAAACTCATACATTTCTAGCGTAACGCAGTCTTAAGCAAACCTTTATGCTTCGGGATATATTGAGGCCTATAAAACAAATCTAGAAGAGGGCATTAGTTAACGACCTATATGCAGTGATCGAATTATATGCCTTATTTAAAGTGAGACTACTAATGATTTATGAAACAGATGCCCGGGTGACGCGCGCAACCAACGCGACGACGCGACGTGGCGACGCGTGAGCCTGCTCAGTAACCTACGTACCTATATAGGTACCAGTAACATATGTATATCGTCTACCAACGCAGTTAGATCTAATTAAATCTAACTATTTATCGTTGGCTTTCACAATAGCTAAAAATATTTTTTCACACCGACTGGCATTTACGCCGATTAGCGCCTGTAGACAAACGCTTTATTGTATTTGTTTACGAGTTAAAGTCAGTTTTATATTAACCACGATCGCATTATTAAAGCAGAGCGGAGGGGTGACAAGGAAACGTAAAATGACTGACGAAAATTGTATTCCATTGGTTACTTTTCCTCAAGAAGACAAGACAAGAAGCCTAATAGAGGTTAAATAAAACAGTCGTCAATATTTTAAATATATTTTATTCATCTTCTCTAACAACTATGTCATCCAAGAATTCTGCCGGAGCTGATACATTTGTTTGATGCCTAGCCCATCCAAGATACCACACGAGCGTCATAACATGTGCGCAACAACCTACAGTACGCCGACCAACTAAACAGTTGCAGCAGTATTCAGCTATGCCTGATCTGCCTGTATTATTATTATTTTCTATCAAAATATAGACAAAGTACTTCTTTCTCGATACATGTCTCGATTGTATTTTGCCTCTTATTAAAGTGGTTTCTCCATTGCCTCGTAAGCTGTATTCAGAGGAATTCAATCTTTCACTGCACACTTCAATCCTATATCCGCCATGAAAACGTATAGCCCGCTCATATTATGGCGAGCATATATGCTCGCCATAATATGAGCGGGCTTGACGTATTTGATACGTTCCCAAGGCGAACAATATTAAGTCTCTATAATCTAATGTAGGAAAGACCATTACATTATGTCGGTCTGCTGTGAGACTTTGGAAGTTGGCTGATCGTCAGTTCATATTATTAATTTCTACCACATTTGCCAGATTATTTTCCAAGTTAATTCTTTCGTTAATTATATTTAATATTTCATTAGCATACTCATTATTTCTTAGGCGAGCGCCAAACTTATTTAATAAAGCTGCTGCTATTTGGAAATTCTCCATCATGTGTGGTAGAGATCTATGAAAATACTCCTGCCTTAATATCTTGTAATCTCGTTTAATGTAACCATTTACAACCTCTACCACCCATCTACAAATGGTGATGCAGCGGCTTTGGTTAGCTTAAGCTGTAGTCAACTGATGCTCACCTTCTAACAGGGAGTGTGGCATATATGTGCGATAACCACATTCTTCCAATAAGCTAATGCTGTCTCTAAATCCTCTGTCTAATATAAAAACATCATTCTCTCTGAAATACAGCCTTAGAGGAGATGTTTCAACACTAAATAAGGATGTCATTATGTCAGCATCTGAGGTTGTTGCCTTGTATGGGCCAAAACAATCCACAATATAACCATCACTAGCAACAATTAAGAAAGGTTTTAATAAATTCCT
The DNA here is from genome assembly GCA_951640165.1 of Pseudoips prasinana. Lineage (NCBI taxonomy): Eukaryota > Metazoa > Arthropoda > Insecta > Lepidoptera > Nolidae > Pseudoips > Pseudoips prasinana. The sequence continues at coordinate 22,411,333 of OX621245.1, forward strand.
ATATTTATGTAGTGAATAGGTGTCTTTTTGGAACATGTAATTAGAACTTTTATTTATGTATATATATGTACCATCACAAATTACTATTATGTTATTTTCATTTCCATATAAACCATTTGGAATGATTAAATTATGGGTTAGCAACTGCTCCCGGGATAAATGTGTTATACCTAAGTATCTCGCGGCACAAAGTCTTGTATAAGCACTTCCCGGACTCGGTCCATCAGGGTTTCCAAGGTACGACGTGGCTTTTGCACTAAAGTTGCAATCCGTTCATCGGAGTCTCCAGTTCTCATCTTTATTAACAAAGACACAAGTCCTAGTCTTCCCCCTTTAATTTCTAAAATTCTTGGTACTTCTTCTAGAAGTAGATGGAATTTTTCTTTAGACAATCCTACCCAGTATGCGAAAATCCTTTCATCCATTTCTTGGAGGTTGTCAAAATCTACAGTAGGATTAAAAGCGTTAACAAATGAAAATATATGTTGTACATGTTCGGCATTAAATGTATTAATACTGTTTTCTGATTGATATAAACTGTCCCAAGAATTTCTAGCTAAATGGTCCCCACAAACACGAGCTAATTTTGGCAAATAATATTTGTGATTGCTCAAAATAATTGCACGTAATTGGTCAGAAATGCCATGCAATGTCCCAGTATTACTGCAATTGGTAAACACACAATGATTACCAGTGTTGGCCGCCCTCTTATATTCTGGTAATATTATATTTTCTAGTACGTTTGGCCTAGCAGTTTCTTCAGTTTGTGGACTCTCAGGGGTTTCATTATCCTGTGGTATTTGGGGTGTTGCTGCAGGTGATCTCATTTCATCAACAATATTGATACGGAGAGCTTCTCTCTTAGTGCGCAACCAACAGGCATGACACACTCTATCTGAAGGTGTCAGCTGCAATGAAAGTAAATCAAAATTAGGAAACATGTACAGGTAATTCAATTACAAGATAAACAGAATTTGCTTTCTTTCTTTTTATAACCATTCAGGTCATTTCATGTTTCTAATTTTTATTTATATACTTCAAAAATAACATATATATTATTTATATTGAGCAAATACAAAATATGTAATAAGGAAACAGACCAAAGAAATATTTTTTTAAATTAATAATACAAAGTCAAAGATCAATTCTTTCATACCTGTCGTGGTTCTATTTTCATTCGAATAATATTTATCATGTTCTGTTGCAGTTCTGTTGGGTTGTCTCTTAAAACTTTGTCATTTTGCTTTCTTGCAATTGAACAGCCACACAGAAGACACACATTAACATGGCCTCGTTGACTTGGTCCAGCTTGATTATCATTGGCAGTAATATTTTGCTGCAAATTCTGATTTACTGCAACCATTGAAAGTTCCCAACATGCTTGCAACATGCAACATGCAAACATAATCATCCTCAGTAATCTAAAAGTTAAGGAAAAGAATAATTATTAGCAATTAATGTAATTTAGCAATCTGTGTTGCCACCAGACTGGTGACTTGTGTTTGAGTTAAGTGCAAACTAGTTATATCTTAAACTAACACTGAAACAGACATTTACAATTTAGGAAATGAAAAAATATATCTGATTTTCTGCTATTTGGTACTTCTCCAGACATATATGCCAATGATGGCATTGATCTAATTATATTATGGAATAATAATAATAATCAGTTATTTATCCTCTCACAAAGATTTACAATACAGGAATGGTACCGTCCTTAGGGACGTAATATACAAGAGATAAATTAACAAAATGTACAATCAGTGTGTATTCCTAAGAATACACACTGATTGTACATTTTGTTAATTTATCTAGAGACCTACTTTGTGAGAGGCTGGTGCCTGTTGTAGATTTATTTTTAAATTTAAGAGTACTAAGTAAGTATGGAAATAGCAAAATAATACATACAGATAAGTATTGTTAAAACTTACGATTTGTGGATAAACCCAGTTGCAGAGCACGCTACAAACTCTTGTGTTTTGATCTAAGATCCGATATCGCCGCAGGGTGTTGACGCAAATGTTGCAATTCACGCACAAGATGCGTGTAGGCCTAAGACTATTCATTTTCGAGCACCCAACGATATACAAATCCTTAAGCACAATCGGTCCGTTTAGAGAAAGCAGTTGGTCGTTTATGCAGATAGGTAGTCCGTAAGAACGCACAAGTCGTCGTTTGGGGCAGAGAATCAAGTCCAGGGGGTATACGAGGGTCAGAAATACAAATAAACCAAAGAATAAAACAAAACAACAAGATACTCGTACTAAATACAATCAAGCACAGTATGTAGTTCAACTTCAACTTCAACTCTTAATTGTGGCACTTGTGGGATAACCACCACAATTTCGCCAATGTCGGGTTATGATAGGCCAACAAACGAAGGAAATCAACAATCAGTAAAAAGGGCCAAGTACTATTTTGTGTTTAAGTAGATGGGTACAGGCACGTCGGAATCTACAACAAACAAAATAGACACACACATTTATCAACCACCAACATAAATAAGGAAATAAAATTCTAAATGTACTTAGATAGATAATTAAAGTTTAATTTTATTAATTCTTATATATTTATATAGTATATATATAAAAGGAGTATATACTAGGGACAGAAGGTATTTGAAGGAGATTGGACGAGGGATATGGGGCGGAATAACATCATATAACGAGAACTTCTGATTTTTGCAATTAAAGAATATATGGTCAACATGTCCTTCATCCAAACCACATTCACAAAGTGGATTAGGAGTCCCTAATCCTAAGTTTAGCCAGGAAGACAGGAGTGCAAAAATGGTTTAAGCGGAGGCGACAAATAGTAGAAGTGGTGACTTTATCAAGATTTTTAAATTTGGAAAACCAGGGTTTATTAGGTATAGAAGGTTGAATGTCACCATAATATTTACCTTTAATTGATTTAGAGATTTGCCATGCCTTAGTCCATGAATTGTACAAATTTTGTTTTAAAGATGAACATATATCATGGCTATAAATTTGAGAGTGATCAAGAGAGCCTGATTCACTAGCACCCCTGGCATAGGAATCGGCTAATTCATTGCCCACTATACCTGAGTGACCAGGTATCCAAGCTATAATCACTTGAATATCAAGATTGTGACACTGAGACAGCTCCTCTCTTATCTTAAGTATTATGGGAAACCTAGATTTTGAACGGAAAGGGTTTGAAAGGATGGCTTGTAAGCAGCTTTTGGAATCAGAGAAAATTATAGACTTTTTCAACTTATGAGACCGAATAAAACGAATAGCCTCTAGAATGGCAATAGATTCCCCTGTAAACACAGAGGTTGCAGAAGGGCATTTATAGCTCAAGATGATAGAGGTAAAAGGAATCCACACTGCAACACCAACTGGACCATCATTAGAGACTTTGGAAGCATCAGTGTAAAAAGGGAGCCAGTTTTTATATTTAGATTTGATTAGTTCAATAAATACCCTGTTTGCCTCCATGGTGTTTTTGTCAATGCCAAAGTCCAGAATAATGTTGGGTTGAAATATTAGAGACTCATAAGGAGCTGAATAGAGAGGGTTTAAAATCTGTTGAAAAAGTGGAGCAGAAAGACGGGAGAACTGTAGATGGGCACTGAGAAGACAAGGCAATCTCAAGCGGGACTGGTTTTCACGCAAATTGTAAAGGGCAGATAGCTCTTCTAATCTATGAAGAAGCGGGTGACCTGGATTTTGGACAAGTTTAAAATAAAAACGATTAGCTAAAAGTTGTCTGCGCAGAGCAAGGGGCGGATCACCACATTCCACTTGCATAGCATTTATTGGTGATGACTTCATAGCACCCAGGATAATACGCAAACAATTAGCTTGGACCTTGTCAAGCTTTTGAAGACCTGCCTGGTTGCAAGGATCCAGAAGAAATAATCCATAGTCCATATGACTACGGATTATAGCATTATATAAAAGTCTCTGAGAAGTAGGGTGAGCACCCCACCAAACTCCAGATAGGGAACGTAAAACATTGATATTTTTCTCGCACTTTTGGACTATATAATCAGTGTGTGCAATACCAGAGAGCTTAGAGTCTAGCCATACCCCCAAAAACTTTACTTTGTCTTGCTGTGGAATAGTTTCATCCCCAACTACAATTAAAACAGGAGGAACGTGTCTCTTGTTCGTAAAAACTACAGTCCTGCTTTTGGAAGCTGATAACGATAATCCATGCTGGAGAAGCCAATCAGTTAAGTAACCAAGAGCAGAGTTCAGCCGGGTTACAGCCACATCTAGAGACTTACTGGAAATATATACTGCCAAATCATCAGCATACTGCAAAATTTGGCAGGAAGGCTCCACTGATAGTTCTAGGTCGTAAGTGTATAGACTGTAAAGTAAGGGACTAAGGACTGAACCTTGCGGAAGACCTTTCCAGACAGTTCTAGAAGAAAGAATTGAGTTGTGACATTTTATGGAGATAGATCTCTCCATAAAAAAATTGCAAATGAAGCGTACCACAGTATGTAGTTATCTATGGTGTAAATAGTACCGCGCTACACAGTTGTCAAAATGACGTTATCATGACGAGAGGTGTTGCCATAACATTTTCTTTTATTTCAAATAATAATGGTGTTTAATTAATAATATATAATATCAAATAATAAACCTAAACATGAAAAAATAAATGTGTTAGTAAAAATATTTTAAATTAATTTGTCAATTTCTTCGATCTACGTACGCACCATCTATTTCAATCGGATTTTATATTCATTATTTTCTAATAACAAAGTACACGTTTCCTTTTTTGTGGCAACTCTGGTACTTCAAGCCACGAACAAAACCATCACCGGATGTGATTTTAATCAAATACAAGTTAATTAATTAAATAATTTATCCTCGGCTTTTACATGTAAAATGAATTACGTGCAAAAACTGAACTAATTAAATGATTAAGTTTTGCATAAGTCAGATTTGTAGACGCTTCCTAAGACAGTCAGGTAAATATTCGCCATTGTTCTTTATTCGTTTCATAACTATCATCCAACACAATATCAAATAATACTTATTGGTTCTATAACTACAACACAAATTGAAACTTATTGGTTCCGTCATATCAAAGGCTTATTACTGTATGCATAAAGTCAATTGCAACTATCTAATTTGGGTTATACTCGGTAATTAGGAAAATAAGATCTAATTATGTCAAAGCAACACAAGCAGGGCATTATTGTTTATCCAGTCACTAATCACTATTAATAAATTTTGGTAAAATGTAAATACAAATTAGCTTTAATTAGCTGTTTATTGCCACTTAACTTTGTTTAATATAATACAGATTTAGTTCGCATTTTCTTGCCTTTTTAATTTCAACGATGCATTACGTTTAGCGGAATAGTGCAGTTGTAGCCGGCTCACTATTAACTGGGTGTTTCGGGTTCGATCCCCGCACAGAAAAAATATGTGTGTAATCAAAAAGTACTACTATTATGAGCTGCGTCGTGTCTAGAAATTGGTTGTTTGACAAATCCCACACTCTTACTTACGGGATGTCGCAATTGCGTGTGAAATTTAAAAAAAAACAAAATGGAATTTTGCCGCAAATAGTTGCATCATAATCAAATTGTATTTCTTCCGTATTTACTATCAATTGCTTTTCAATTCACACTGGATTTAAAAAAAATGTTTTTAAGGATAGCTTACAGACTAATTACAAAACATAAAAATAGATATTTTAACAAAAAAAAATGCTAATAACAAGCTTCCACATATAGACTGAAAGATTATTCTATTTATTAAATTAATCACTCAAACAAAACTCATGTGTGGAACACTTAACTCACTCACATTGAGAACAACGAATCATCTAAATCCTAAAAAAAATGCTTTTTTAATTGTTTTCTAAGTGAGGAAGCGCTATCGCAGAACAAATCAATATTATGAACACGCCAGAGTTTATTAAAAGTTAGCACACTTCGTATCAAGAATGCATTACGCTTGAAGTTTGCGGCATGTAGCAGGTACATTCAATATAGGCCTCTGTCTAAAAGTGAGTAAGTTTTTGCGTAAGGTAAATTTTGATAAGAGACATTAATAATCTAATTCATTTATAGTTACATAATACAATCATTTATGAATTGGTGAGGGCATTGGGTTTGATTCAATATAATATAATACAATCATATAATACATAATACAATATAATATAATCGGTGAACGCAGGGCAATGCCGTGGTTGACCGTTTGTCCCTAGCTTTTCGTGGGATTAGAATGAAACGTAGTATTAATAGGGAATCCGTTAATGTAGAGAATAACCTAGTGGGGGGGGATTGCCAGGGTACGTCTGGTGCTGGTGTCAGACGTAGCAGCAGGCTAACCAGTAACACACGACAGAGTATAAGTAGGTCTTCAAACAGCACAGAAGATGAACACACCGATGATACTTTGCAGAGTAGGGACTTATCTCCCACAAGCTCTACCGGTACATTGGAATCAACCACACAATTCTTTAATGATGACGCAAGACAAAAGTGGTCATATTTCGAAATGCATGAACTCATGTTGTGTTATTATATAGCTAGAGAAGGAGGACCAGGCTATATTAGAAGATTAGAGACAATTTATAAAAATAGGAATCCAGAAAACCCAAAAACGCGAAAATTTACAGGTAGCATGCTTTCTAATCAAGTACGCAGTATTTTATCTCGTTGGTGTGATTCAGTAGAAGTACTTGACGATATTAAAAGTAGGGCGGAACAGATACACTCTACGGCTAACACGGGAAGACGCGAAACTAACACAAATTCGCCAGAAAGTCAATATACTGTTAGGGACAGAAGGGATAGTCATACATCCATAAATATTACAGCTTATGATAATACCAATGACACTTTGCAGAGTAGGGACATGTCTCCCACTGGCTCTGCCGGTGCATTGGAATTGACCACAGACCAATTAAACGATAACGCAAGACAAACATGGTCACATAATGAACTGAAAGAACTTATGTTCTGTTACTACAAAGCCAGACGAGGGGGGTCCGGTTATATAAAAAGATTAGAAAGAATTTTCAAAGATAGGAATGCGGGAATATTAAAATTTAGACATTTTTCGGGAAACACCCTTTCAAATCAGGTTCGCAGCATATTAAAGCGAAAAAGTATTTAAACGGAATTACAGGAAGAAATTAAACGAAGGGCTGACTAATCAGACCAGTCGTCATCAAACGCTGAAATAACAACTGTTGTAGAAGAAGATGCACAAATGCCAGCAACGGAACACCTAGAAAATAATACACTACATATCCAGACTAACAATTTTTGGGAAACCGTAGACGGTTCCCTGCAACAGAGCAACTTATTATCATCTCAAGAAACAGAAAGGCACGAAATTGTGGCCAATGAAAATTTAGACCCTATTATCCTTGAATTCTTAAAAATATTATCCGAAACCAAAGAAACGCCTATGGAACTAAGAACTAATTTACCTAAACCTAAATTCAATAAAACTTTCATGAACAATTTAAATAAAATTAATAATTATTTACCGAATCTACTTGAAATAAATCAAACATTACGTGATATAAATAATATTATCTATGCAGCCGCTAAAACATTGATTTTAATTAACCAGCAAAAACCATATACAACGCCAAATATAATAAAACCGAGAAAAGATCCACCGTGGAAGCAAAGAATAAGGCAAAGAATAGATGAAATTAGAAAGGAATTAGGATGGTTTGTAGAAATCAAAGCAGGCGCGAATAGTAGGAAAATGATTAGAATTAAACAAAACCTGTATGAAAAGTATAGAATTACCAACGAAGAGGATTTGAATTACAATTTTGAGATACTGAAACAAAAAGTTAAAGCCCAAGCAGGTAGACTTAAACGATATGACACTTTGAATTTAAGAAAAACACAAAACCGTCTATTTGAATAGAATCAACATAAATTTTATAGGTCCCTAAGTGATACACAAACTATTCCTAGGCAAATCCCATCACAAGAAAATATTCAAGACTTTTGGAAAACTATACTATCAAACAGTATATCTTATAACAAAGAAGCAACATGGATAACGGACATAGAGAACGCAAAAGAAAATATAGAACAACACTTGTTTGAAGAAATTGATGTTACAAAAGTTAAAGATGCAGCAAATACAAAAAGAGTACTTCCGTCGTGTAAAATATCTAACGTCTTCACAACTGTACGCACGAAACTTACTGAAGGCAATCAATATTTATATTTCGTCGCTGCATCCTCGAGATTTTCATATTACACAGTAGTACACTCTTCAATGTACTGGACATCGAACACTTTTTAGAGCTTGCAACATTAAAAAGACAAAATGTCAACGTCATTTTGCCGCCGCCACCTGGATGTCACCTCATTCACTTTTCGTGTTGGGCATCGAAACATCAATTCTTTTTATTTTATTTTATTTTCAGTAAACAAGTGTTATAATTATATTATAGTGACATTTAATGTGAATTACTGTATTGGCCTATAAAAATGGGCTAGTTTAAGTGCACGAAGAAGGAATATGAAGAAAAATTTGGTGCCGATTGAATCTACACAAATGCCGAGTGTCAGCTAAAAATGTAAGTACATACTTACTCCCCAGCAAATATACAACATATTGAATCTTAAGGTGACCGACGGTTACAACGATACTATCATTTTATTTTATTACCAATTATGATTACATTACACTCCCCTGGCAAACAGGCGTGAGTGTATGAATAATTAGATTTTAGTTTTACAAGCTGAATGTTTTCTGGCATTATTAGATTATTCTAACCTATTTTACAGTTAGCCATTCTATGGAATAAGATCTGCCCTTTGTGTCAGATAGTACAAGCCCTGTTTTTACAACAGGTATGTACCTGTTGTAAAACCCTAATAATTACAATGCCCTGGGGCAATGTTTGGGTTAAAATCATATGGAGTTGTGATGATTTATTATTAACAACCTGATTACTTTACTTACAAAACTAACCTAGATATCTGCCACGTGTTCTCTGAACAATGGGGGCAAATTATAATGGACGCACTTAGCAAGGAGAATACAGGACTGAATCCTGAAATAGAAAATTTTCAGTTCCAGGAATTCATTAATGCTATATAGGTTATTTTCATTCAACCATTCAAATAGCTTAATTCTAAATAATCTGCAATGTAGTTTCTATTTACATTAGTAGGTAACAGAAACGTACGCACATAGCCAGAATGCTTTTATTATATTTGATTAACCAAGTACACGTACAACTCAAGTACAAGTCCCGATGTTGATCCCGTCTACTTCTAGAACATGTATTAGTAACATGGGTTACCAGTATAGCGAATATTTGATTGATTTGCTAGTTTTGCAGACATGGTTTTTTCCAGTTAAGTTGACTGTGATTGTTGTAAAAAACCTGTGGAAAATAGAAATCGTTTATAGTAAACGTGTATTAGTTTTGTTTGATATCCAGTATAAGAGAAAATGTTGTTCATTGCTTGTCTATCAATTTGAAATGGTATTAGTCATTTGCTACGAAACTACGTAACAAAGTAGCTGTAAATATTCGATCTATTAATTTGAATATTATAAGTTAATTATACAGTATATTATATACAAAATAACAATAAATAAATGTCTTGCCATCTCATCGCAGACTGGGCAGAACCAGTACTGTTGTCATAGTGGAGCCAACAGACAACTGATAAATATACTTGTATATCAGTAATTACATACAAATTATAGATGAATTGCACCCAGGTACGGAACTAATAATCGTGCTAATCGAACAAATATTTGTCCCGAGTGGGGATCGAACCCACACCGTATGGCTTAGCAGTCAGGAATATTAAAATTTTAATAAAACCATTAGAGGCCAATATTAAAATTAAATTTAAGATTATCATGCAGTTTCCTTATTTTGATACGGTTACTCGTATTGTTAGATGCATACATATATTTACTTTAATTTAGTATGCTACGTTTAGCAGAGAGATCGGGCTCCCCAGATCTAGAAAACAAGTTCAGGCCTACTTTTTAAATGAAAAATGACCTTGATATATTTACTGGAAGAAGGATACTAACGCTTTCAATATAAATGTTTACCCTTAATTAGAAATAGGTACTTTTTCTTTTGCTTGTTTCCTCCGTTTTTCACCAATTTTAAAATGATTATGCAAGATAATAGACAACCTGGCAGTAGATATTACTGTCGTTCCTAACTCGCCTAGTGAGATGTGAATCTAATCTGTGTGGCAAAGCCAATAAAGAGGCCTTTTTTTGTAACAAGCACTCAAAATGGAGAGATTGAATTAATGATTGCATCTCTGTCAATAAAACGATAACGACACAGCGTGTAAAATTTATAGAATTTTGGTCATAATAATAACATTGATGATAAAAAAAAAAAAAAAAAATTAAATCCTGTAGCATTAAACTTCATTACATAACAGGAGCTAATTTCTCATCTGAAAATACATTCCGTTCAGCACTTTCTCCCATATTGAATAAACGATTTAGTTCATATGCTAATATCAGGATATGGCTTATAGGTATTTACAAAACTCAATACAGTGGTACTTGTTTTGTAAGTAGATGCTACCCAAATGCAGAAATACCATTGACAACTAAATAATAATAATAAAATAATTATAGCACCTGGTTGTGCTACCAATGTTCTTACATTCACTTCTAAAACCATATTTATTTGCAAATAAATCGTTGAATTTGACTTTATTATAATGTATATTTTAAAGAGTCGTGATGTGATTACGACCGAATATACGAATACCACACCAATATAATTATTGAACCATGATGGCATTACGGTTATTTACTCACATATGTATTGTAGCCTAAGCTGGCGTCTAAAAATATATATATTAAAGAGTAGTGATGCGAATATAATTATTGAACCGTAATGCGATTACGGTCATTTACTCACATATGTATGTGTTTTATCTGACGCAGATTAGCAGAGGGTTTGCTGGCGTTTAAAAATGTATATTTTTAAGAGTCGTGATGCGATTACGACCGAATATACGAATATCATACCAATATACTTATTGAACCGTGATGCGATTACGGTCATTTAGTCACATATGTACGTGTTTTATCTGACGCAGATTAGCAAAAAAGTATTTCTGGCGTTTAAAATGTATATTTTAAAGAGTCGTGATGCGACTACGACCAAATATACGAATACCATACCAATATACTTATTGAACCGTGATGCGATTACGGTCATTTACTCACATATGTATGTGTTTTATCTGACGCAGATTAGCTGAGGGTTTTCTGGCGTCTAAAAATGTATATTTTAAAGAGTCGTGATGCGATTACGACCGAATATACGAATACCATACCAATATACTTATTGAACCGTGATGCGATTACGGTCATTTACTCATAATTATATGTATTGTATTTGTTGTAGATAATGAATTTGAGCATTCATTTTCATCAAATCTGTGAATAAGCTCCGTCATATCGATACTGTTGGTCAAGATTAATACCCATAAAATTAAAGAGTCATGATTTGATTACCGAATATACGATACCAATATTATTTCTGAACCGTGATGCGATTACGGTCACTTACTCGCATAATAATATGTATTTTTCCCGATACAGATAATGTATCTGAACATTCATATTTATTTAATCAGTGAATACGCTCCGTCCGTCCGTCCTCGGTATAGTTGGTTAAAGCTAATACGGATTATATTAAATAGCCGCGATGCGATTACGACCGAATATACGAACACCATATATCAATATTATTTCTGAACCATGAAGCGATTACGGTCACTTCCTCATATATGCATTTTTTTTACTAATGCAGATAATGTATCTGAGTATTCATTTTCATTAAATCTTGGAATAGGCTCCGTCGTATTTATACTGTTGATCAAAGCTAATACCTATAAAATTAAAGAGTCGTGATTCGATAATGACCGAATATACGAACACATTACCCAATATAATTATTGAACCATGATGTGATTATGGTCACTTACTCGCATATTAATATGTATTTTTTTTCTGATGCAGATAAAGTATCTGAGCATTCATTTTCATTAAATCTTAGAATACGTACCGTCGTAACGTTGGTCAAGGCTAATACGCATAAAATTAAAGAATCTTGATTCGATAACGACCAAATATACAAACACCATAACAATATAATTTCTGAACCGTGATGCGATCCTTGGTTTAGTCGAAAACCATCCAATGATATTGCTTGATCCACAGTTCAACTGTAGTTTAGTTTTAGACTTCGTTTTTAAATAAGGGTGATAATGTATATTTTATTTTATGTGAATAATACATCTGAACATTCATATTTAGCAAATTAGGGTATACGCTCCATTGTCGCCGAATAATATTGACCCGATTACACATACTCTTGATAATGTTGTCGCTACGCAGGATCCTACCGCTGATATTGCTACCCCGACCAAATAATCTAATAAAGATGAACTCTCAGCACCCGAGCTTTGGCCGCAGGCCTTTTGGGATGCCTTAAGTGTATCAAAAATTAAAGTTGTCATTTATGAACCTAAGATAAGAGACGTTGTTTCAAATATTAGGAATAACGATTCCAATATTTAAAATTCTTGTAAGCGAGGCCTCAATCGCATCTAATTCTTTTATCACAATTAGAAGGAGATATGCCCAGGGAAAACTCTGATAGCATACATAGAACTAATAGGACCGTTTAGAGACACGTCTATCGCAGAAAGGTTAATTCTGACCACCAAAAAACCTCTCGCCACGCAGAGACGTCCATCGATGCGTTTCCATTGAAGTGATTAGGAAGGCAGCAGAATGGTCATGAAACTCCCACGGATTTAGTAAATTTTATGACAGATCGAATAATGATCCTGTATTTAAAAATTCCAGTTGATTATGGTTAAGTATAGTTAAAAATGATTTAGTTAATAAGATAAAGTAAATTATTGCATGTATTAATTCGTTTATGGGTACTGGTTCAATACTCTTACTAACGATTTCCCTAAAGCTCTAAACATCTACTGTGTAATATGAAAATCTCGAGGATGCAGCGACGAAATATAATTGAAGGTTAAACAAACTTACCTTAAGTGAAGTTTGACCATAATTATATGAGTCGCTGCATCCGAAGAGATTTTCGATCCCTCCCTCCCTTAAAGTATTCTAGTGAATACTTTCTTCCCGTTATTTGATTTTAATGCTTTGCCTTTAGTGAAATCTTAAGTAGATGCTGTGTTACTCTGAAAAGAATGAGGTGACATCCAGGTGGCGGCGGCAAAATGACGTTGACATTTTGTCTTTTTAATGTTGCAAGCTCTAAAAAGTGTTCGATGTCCAGTACATTGAAGAGTGTACTACTGTGTAATATGAAAATCTCTTCGGATGCAGCGACTCATATAATTATGGTCAAACTTCACTTAAGGTAAGTTTGTTTAACCTTCAATTATGCGGTACCAGTTTTACTATATACATTCGGGATAATCCATTATAAAACTGCAGATTTGAAGAAAATAGACGTTAAAACTAGAAAGTTATTAGCAATGAACAAAGCACAACAGCAGAAAGCCGAAATAGAGAGACTATATTTACCCTTAGTACATGGAGGAAGAGGTCTCGCATGTATAGAAACTTTATATAAGACACAAATAATAAAATACAGAACATATCTTCAGACCCAAACCGATTATATACTTAAGGTAATATTAGGACACGATAGAAATAAAGATAAATATTCAATAGTTAGAGAAAAATGCAACAACTTAACAGAATTAGGATTAAATCAAAATGAACAATATATAGATAAAGAATTAAAAGATGCTATAGTTAAAACCAGAATAGACAAAATTAAAGGAAAACCACTTCATGGGCAATTTTATAGAGCAGTCTTGGAAAAAGAAAATATAGATAAAGAACAATCATTTTGTTGGCTTAAGAAACAAATCGTTTCGCCATTATTAGAATCAGCAGTATTTTCGATCCAGGACCAAGCGGTAGTAACTAAACAACATGAGAGAGACATTTTTAAAAGGGCTGTCGATGGTAAATGCCGGCTGTGTTTGGTAAAAGACGAGACTACACAACACATTATATCAGGGTGTGAAAAACTGGCTGGCACTTACTATACAAAGCGACACAATAACCTGGTCCAGTACATATTTTGGACCCTAGCAAAAAAACATAAATTCGAGGTCTCTAATCTGTGGTGGCTTGAACATCTAACGCTGCCATTGGTTAAAGAAAATAATAATGCAAAAATAATGTGGGAGATACCAGTACAGACGGATCAAACAATAGTACATAACAGACCAGACATTATATACATAAATAAAATAGAAAATAAAACATATTTAATAGACGTAACAGTACCATCAGATTATAATATAGGGCCGAAAGAACTAGAAAAATTAAGCAAATACCATCCACTTAAAACAGAAATAACCCGATTATGGAACACCCCTACAGAAATCATATCCATCGTAATAGGCGCAACAGGAGTGGTAGCCAAAAATATAAGTAGATATCTGGATAAGCTAGATTCTAAAGTTAATGTCCATATACTACAGAAACAAGCAGCAATACACACAGTTACTATAATAAGTAAAGTTTTAGGAGACACCGTTTTTGTCAATAGGGAGTCCGAACCTCCTCTTCCCTGAGGGTCTCAGGGCGGGAGTTAGGAGTAAAACAAAAGACCGAGTAAGCTCGAGTATGAAAATTTTTCAAAAACAAACATAATACAATCTAACCATATATAAATAAATAAAAATAAGTATAAAATCTTTAAATTTGGAATAATGATTACGATCTAAGTTTTGTATTTGCCACTGTATCACCTACCTTAACAAACACCTTTTAAATCTCCGTACGCACTACTGATTATGACCGATGCGTGTAGGTATTGGACTATTTTTTGTTTGAGTGCATTTTCTCTAATTACCCTGTTTTTATATTTTGTATTAGTCTAAGTTATAAAATTGTATACGCTGTGCCAATATGAAAAAGCATGTAACTACTTTAAAGTTCTATTGTATTTTCTCTGCAAGTGATTTTTGTAATCTTTTGAGAAAATAAATGTCTTAAACCTATCGTTCAAAAGGAAACCATACATTACAACTCTTCATATTGAAATAATATTGCTACTGTCTTGATTGTATAGACATTCATTTCTCATATCGAACATAATATTACGTTGGCAATATTGTTAGCCCCTTATACTATACGTGCCTGTATTAGTAATGAAATCCATCATACAGGAAGATTAGATTTGAGCTCAAGACCTTATTAGGATTTGGAGGCTGTTCTTATCGCGTTATGAGGGAACCGTAATAAATAAGCAAGGCCTATTTATTTCTTCCAAGATCTTATAGAGTAGATATTTTGTTGTTCGTCTTTTCTTCGTCAATATTTACTCATATTCATAAATTACAAGAAAATATTAAATTGATCTTCATATCTCTTAAATCAATTATTGTTGGATGTATTTTATTGAAGTGATTACAAAGGTCCACTGTCTAATGAATAACTATAGTATAATCCATAGTCAGTTACTTTTAATGGCCCAAAAGTCCACAATTGAACCCATGTGTAGTAAAAAATACATTTTTTTTGCTTTTTCACGTGATCACCCACCCGCGTGCCAATCAGACCAAGCACTTAGATTAGGACTTTTATTAGTAACTAGCGGCCCGGTACGTGCTTCGCTACGCTTTTAAGTATTAGTACAAATTGTTTGTATATGGGAGTATAGAAAGATGTTGATTTTACACTTCTTCAAGACTTTTTTTAAATTTTCTCTACGTACAAACCTTCCCTGGACTTCCACGAATAAATCAAGACCAAAATTAGCCAAATCGGTAAAGGCGTTGTTGAGTTATAACATTACAACGAAAAGTGGCATTGATTTTTATATATATAGATTATATATTGAACAAAATTCATCATATTTAATGAAATTTAGTATAAAGATTCTGTCATATATCTGACATGCTCCTAAATCTTCTTGCTAAAATTTCACATGGCATTGAAGACAAAATTTGAGACTCGTATTATTTTATATATTATATAAACTGACGTGACGAGTTAACATAGTAAAAACTATATTGTATGTATTCACGTCATTATTTTTATATTGAAATTGACCAACAGTTTAAATTATTGAAGTCAATTACTCGTTACAGTTTTCACTATCTGAGACTCGAAACACACACGGCGTTAAAAAAATGTGATATTTAAATTACGGGAATAATGTTTCAATTGCTTTGTTTTAAATATCTACTTTAAAGAAATTTAAGTTTCTACAACATAAGGCCTTCCAACGTACTTTTCTTCATTCTTAGAGTTGTGTTTTGTCAGAAGCAAAGATTTTGATTATATACGTTTCGGTATATGTGAATTCAATTTGTAAAAAGTAATATTATACTCGTATCTTATAAAATATGTAAATGTTCGGACCAGACAGCTGCCCTCTAAATCCTCAGACATCCCGCAGAAAAAATCGGCACGATGAACGCTTATTACCTGAAACCTTATAAATATATATCGAAATTTGAAATAGTTTTTCTACCCGATATTATTTATTTATCAACAGTTCCATCTATCCTAAATGTACCAAGTTATTCACGAGCACCTATCAATAAAGTATCTTGCTGACAGTTGGTGACATAAAACCAATCGAACTTTGACCGCTAATCTAATGACCAAATTATGTTTGGTTTGTTGGTAGTACCAACATAAGTCCAATATAATATGATATTATTTGTGTGTGATTGATTTAACACAGAATTAAAATGGCTAAGAATAAATGAATAAGAATTGAAACAGTAGGAATTTCTGACTTCTGCTATTCGTTTTCGATTGTTAAGCTTTCTACAACAATGGTGATGATGAATTTATTATTTTACTGAGTGTGCCCCGCGGTTTTACCCGCGTTAAGCTTTATAAATTATAGCCTATGTGTCAATCCAGTATGTAGGCTAACTCAATACCATTTCTTTTTAAATTCACTCCAGGCGTTTAGTCTTGAAGAAGTAACAAACATAAAAACTCACAAACTTTCAGCTTTATAATATTAGTGTGATGTTTTTTTTTTCTGTCAAGTGTTCCAGTCTATTTAAACTTACATTTTTTTAACCAATAGAAAACTGTTAAATCTTAAATGAAATCTTTTCGTCTTATGATTAGTTTTATGAGCCTACAATTAGTCCAGTTTCTTTTTTAGACTAATAAGTTATTAGAAACAAACACATTCTCACTATCTTAAGAGATTTAAAAAGGATAAGGAAATTAACTTCATAACAATGCTAATCGTCATGGTAGATAAACTTAGCTATATAACTATCAAAACCACATACTGAGTTTGAAACAAAACTAAAGCAGTTATAAGTATCATTATGTACAATTAAAAGGGGGGACATAGTCAAACTTATAATATAATGTACCAGTAGGTAGCTTTTAATTGGTACAAAACTTGCTATATTTAGCAAGAAATATAGTTAAAGTTTTACCCGAATTAGATTGTTTTCGTATGATTTTGTTTTTTATCTGCATATATTTCATTACGTTCATTTATCTACTACTAGGCCTAGTAAGTAGAAGTGTAATACTGAAAGAAATATAAATGTACAATTGTAAATTTGTTTCGATTTGGAGCGACGTCATTTTTTGATACCTGATTGATAATCGAAACGTTACTAGCTGGTTCCAGGCAACGTACTGTGGCTGTCAGTCTTGGCTCTACACAGATCGTCATAAGCCACCTCTGGGCACGCTATCGTATCACGGGCAGCGTGCTCGAGCGACGACATGGAGAACGATCCGCAATCACCACTCGCAGACAGGAATGGTACATCCTAAATACTTCCTGACAAAATCGTACCATGACCACCATTTTGTTGGATGTACTGATAAGCGACCAAATTACTCAAAATTATTTACGTGAAGTAAGTTTGGGTTCCCGAAAGACACTAAGAGTTGTTCCTATAGCACCCCGTAATCGTAGGGCCTATTAACAATGGACCCGCGAACACATTAATTGGTAGGAAGAAGACTGGTATTGTGTTTATGTCCGGAACTTCAACCAGATAATGGAACAAGAAATGCTTTTGGCCCGTTTTTGGATCTGTAGAAGATACCATCACATATCAAGCAAATTCAATTTTTCGATTATGCGCAACGGATTGTTTCCGACGTGATTATCCTTTTGTAAAGTCGGTTGGAGGAATCGTATTGACTAATGCACAACAATGAACGTCCACATTCAACTAGAGTCATACCACGCTCTTTCATATATGCTAATAAAGCGAGCGGCCATTTCTAAAAGTGAATTTGATTCGCTGTTATTGTATATGTCGACGTTGCACGAGTATGGTTTTTTTGGAGAATGGTTTTTTTTTCATTTAATGGTAAAGTTTTTTAAATCCATTTTTTTGCCATTTAATTGGCGATATTATCTTAGGTTAATTACAAACATCGCCAAATTTGCCACTTAGACCTCTGGATTTTGATGTGTGTTCACAATGTTAATTCTTAGATTTGTTTTTTTAAGACAGCGCCCGCATTAGGGAATCTGATCCCTGTGCCGCGGGGTACTTTACAAACATATAATAGACGGACAGAAATTAGATCCAGACTCAGAACAACTATATATGGTTCACACAAATAGTTGTTCTGAGTGAGTTAGATGAGTTAAACAAATATCTGTGTACTATGTAAATTTAATTTACTTTCATAAAACAATTTTAAAACTACAAAAATAAGTCTAAATTACATCGAGGCGAATAGTCCTAAACCCTTCGAACCGTTTCAAAACGTTCGTGGTTTATCTTTTATCAGCTTAATTGAATCCGTTTGAAAAAGGTTAAAGTAATAACCTAACAATATACATTTTGTTTTTTCAGTAGGCACACAGTAAACAAATCTAATTTCAAAATTGCGTTAGATACTTTAAAAAACATGTTGCTTTCCAACAGAAATATAGCTAAAATAATAGGTAATGATTTTCAATGTTAGAAGCAAAATTGTTTTATATTATTAATGTATCTATGCTTATAACTAAGCAGGTTTATGTAAATGTAGATCATTGCTTACTTAATCATATGAGCATTGATTACTCTAATGACTGAGTTGATCATGCCGCCCAGTAGGCGTCTGACATATATCCTCAATAAGTTCAACGTCTCCAGAGAAAAAGTAATGATTCACAGATGTTCAGTTGACCGGTTCATCCATCATAGTAAGTTCTTTACGACAGCTGCATATTTTGATCTTTGATATTGTATGTAAATTTGTTAACGGAACGTCGTCTATATGGGCGCACGTCGCCATGTGGCGTCAATAATTATCTTATATCGTTTTCTTTTATTATATTGTAATAATAATGTCTGAAACACATTAAAATTGACAGCCAAATATTTATTTGTAAATATTAAGCTCTCTAAATATAAATAAACTCTGTATTGACTACTTCAATATTTTGATAGCATGTGGCATATAATTTATATATTTAATATCCGATACACTGTGTAAAATCTTTTATAATTAATGTTATTCTTTTATACATAGTATTTGAATATTTAATCCTTTAATTAAATTTCATTTCATTTAGCATCCTCTAGTAGCGCCATCTGTTGGCAAACTATTTAAGACAACATTTTCTCATATTAAATAAACGTAATTTTAGTATAATAAACAATTTAAAGTTGTATTAAATACATTAAAATATTTGTTTTGAATATTAAACTATATTTCAATACTTATGTTGAAGGAATTTCATATATCTGTCATAAAAGTATTTGTAGTCATTATAGCTATGTGATGTGTTGTAAGAATTATATAAAGCTGTTGATTTTTGTTAAATCGGTTAGTTCTGTGAGTTTGGTGCGAACAGTTGTGTGGAATTAAAGAGATTTTAGTTCATGCGAGTGTTTTTATTATGATGGAGTCCGAACGTGGAAACCCTGGCGAATCGCCGACATCTACCTCTGGAAATTAATCTTTCATCTCGCGTACAATAACAGGGCGTCTAAATGGTATGGTGAACGTAGGTATTTCGGTATCGTACTCGGAAGCCAAATCATCATCACTAAAAGCCATGCTCAAGAATTGAGTTAGTATGCATATTATTCCCATAAATTCGTGGAGGGTCCACTCTACCACCCAGAAAAAAAATAGGAAGCTTAGCATATAGAAACGTAAAAGAAATAGAAACAAAACCATATCCTCGAGCTTAATTAATAAAGGCTCAATTGTATACGTAACCATCTTTTCATCCAATCTTATGTCGCTTAGACATATTATTATGTATATGTCTAAGCGACAAAAGAGGAGAATGTATACGAACCCAGATATGGTTACGAAATAATTGATGTTGAAAATGGGTGCAATCACATAAAAAGTAATATTCTCTTACGATGCGAGCAATAGAAATACACAAAACAAAACAAAATATTTTTTTTCACTCGTATAACTCATATTCTCTGTCTTGTTACTTTTTCCAAAGCTGAGGATCGCAGGCGCGTGTAAATATTCACTGACATTGTCCGAGAAAGTGAGGTTATATCTATAGACAAAATAGTTGAGTTTAATTATTGCTAAAAGCCTCATCCAGGTTTAACCGTTTGCTATTTTATTTTTTAAGAATAAATGAACTGTATGTCAAACCATATTTGTTTCCCGATGCGGTAAAGGTTGATTCTCTTTGTTAAAGGTTAAAGGTTTGCTGTATGGTGACGGCATAGAATATCATCACCCCATCCTATCCCGTGTGGGACGTAGAAATTTACTGAGGGAATATCTACCAGAGAACGAGTAGCAGCGTTTTTCTGAGAAATATGACCATCAAACTGCAATCGCCAACCCGTCCGACAAGCGTGGCGATTATGGCATATCCCCCGATTCTTTGGGGAGGCTTTTGTCCAGCAGTTGACGTACTTTGGCTGACATGAAAGGTTAACTCTTGAAACCAGTGCATGAAGTAGCCCAAATCAGATAACGGACACTCACTGAATACTTACAGAAACTAAAACTTTACGTACGTAAAGTTGCCGGAACTCAACTTGGAAAGGGACGGTCCAGTAAAGCATGATGGTGCCCCCAGCATCGTAAGCAACCTTGGGCTACGGGAATGGTTTTCTATTAGCCGGGTCGTATGATTATTTGAAGAATAAGTTATAAACAAAAATATGAAAAATGTGTGCCATTAAAATTTATTTAACCAAGTCGGAATACAATTTGCAAAAGTAATCATGCAAGAGGTACAATAAAAATAAGCAAATTCCATGCACAATTTGTGCTTCAGTCATTCACGGACCCTTCTAAAGGAAAGAGTTCGAATGCATGGGCATTGAAATGCTCGATTTATTCCTTATTTTGTATTTTCATTGTTATGGATTTACTCGATATAACGCTTGATTGCATTGCTGATCTTAAAGTAGAAAAATATCATGCTTATACCGAAGCATGATATTTTATGTTATTTAGCATGCAAATGTTTTCTTTGAATTGTACGAAATAAATTAATTCAAAATAATGCACTTGTTTATTTCTTTAGATCATTCAGATTCGCTATTTACTTTGTAAATAATTTTGTCGCTGAATATTCGCGCTAACGTGTTGCGTATTTATTGTACAGATATGAAAAAAACTAACAATTTGTTATTATCTATGTAAGTATGTAGGTATTTACTAAAGAAAAGTAGTATACATAAGTAGTATATCAGTTATCTGGATTCCATATAACAAGCTCTGCTTAGTTTGGGATCAGATGGCCGTGTGTAAATAATGTCCAAGGATATTATTATAATTATTAGTAATAATAAATACTTATTTAATGATCTTGATATTCATTTCTTTTTCTCACACTGAATAAAAATCTATTCTTCTGTCATAATACTCGTATAAGTATAAGTATAATAATAATCCAAGAGCAATCAGAGTGGATTGCTAGAGTAATGTGTAAATATTATGTTTTGGCTATACTAATAATAGTAATAATAAACTATACATACTAATTATATTATTATTATTCTTTATACTAATTATATTTTTTTGTTTATTAGATCATTCAAAATTGCTTACAAATTAGATTTGATTTTAGTATAACTTCACATACGAAATACATTTTCATGTGTAGTAACCAATTACAGGTCGACGTGGTATCGATCTGTAATTACTTGCGTGTAATGCGGTTTGTGATTTTTGTCGATTTTTGACGGGCCTGTTGGCGTGGTTGGCAAATTTAATGCTTGCTTTTCACGACGGAGGTTGTGGGTTTAATTCCCACCACCACCCACAATAGGACAGATATTTGTGTGCATGAACATGTCTGTTTGTCCTGAGTCTGGGTGTATTCTATAATATCTATATAAGTATGTATTTACAAAAGAAAAGTAGTGTATGTAACTACATATACTACACACAAACCAGATAACTGATATACTTATCAGTTATCTGGTTTCCATATTACAAGCTCTGCTTAGTTTGGAATCAGATGGCCGTGTGTAAATAATGTCCCAGGATGTTATTATTATTATAGCCGCTTCGTATCCTGGGTTTGATTCCCGCGCCGGTTAACTATTTGTGTGACCCATAAATAGTTGTTCGGAGTTTGGATGTAATTTGTGCCTACTATATGTTTATAAAGTACCACGCGACACAGGGATTACATACGCTAGTGCGGGCGAAACTATACCTAAAAGTATTATTGTGAAATTTAACCATTTTGTATATCGGAAATTCTGTCCATAAACTTTATTCTGAATAAATGTAAAGAAGACTGTAAGCCAACTTTTCTACTAGACGGCTTGGAGGTACACATATTATTATATGTATACCTCTAGGCCTACTAGTTGAAAAGTTGGCTTACTAAACTATGTGTTGGTAACTTTAAACAACACCCCTTTTAATAAGCTATGCGTTTAAATCTATTATATGATCTGTGCTTTTTTAATATGTACATACGTATCTGGACCGTAGTTTTAGAGGTGCAACTAATTACGAAGCATTGTCGACACATGAATGTTCATCATGTTAATCATGTTTGGAAATTGGATTCGTACTGCAAGTATATATATACGTAAGTAGATGTATGTATATAGTAAGCGCTGTACTGAACTGGAGCGGATTAAAACCTGTTATTGGACAAATGTTGAATGCGACACTAAAGCACCTACATGATGTAAAACACGGATTTGTACTAGTTTGCATGCTAGCGTCAAAATACGTACCGATGTTATTCTGTAGATTCTGCACAATCGTTTTTTGTTTTTTTATTTATCTTTTAGCAGTTGCGCAACACAATGTTATTTAAATGCATTATCTAAGTGTATCCAGTATGGCAAAACGTTAATAGTAGTAGGTGGTACAAATCTTGTGAATACAAAAAATATTCTTTATATTATTAATAAATCTGACATCAACACTATTAAATACGAACATCTTTCAAACTAGTTAACGAGTTAATTTTTTATATTTATATTATTTTTAGGCTTCCGTAACCAAATGTCAAAAAACCGAACCCTTATAGATTCGTCATATCTGTTTGCCTGTCTGTCCCAGCCACTTTTTTCCGAAACTATGAGAGCTGTACTCTTGAAACTTGGTAATTCGATGTATTCTGTAAACCGCATTAAGAGTTATGTGAATGTGAATATGAATATGAGAGTTTCACACAACAATAGAAAAAGAACAATAATTTTGAGGGTTCCCCATACATGGAACTTAAACTCAAAATTTTTTTCATCGTACCCATACATGTGGGGTATCTATGGATAGGTCTTCAAAAATGATATTGAGGTTTCCAATATCATTTTTTTTTTCTAAACTGAATAGTTTGCGCGAGAGACAATTCCAAAGTGGTAAAATGAGTGCCCCCCCCCTCCTGTAACTTCTAAAGTAATTGAATGATAAAAATAAAAAAATATATTCACTGAAAATTGGTATGAACGAGATCTAGTAAGTAGTTTTTTTTAATACGTCATAAACCGTAAACCGCAATTTACCTTTCATTTAATCAACTGAAATATTTGCTGCTACGGAACCCTACACGCGCATAAAGTGTTTTAGTTATACCATTAAAAAATATTATTGCGTTACAGACACGTAGCCAGTTTGTAAAAAAGAGGGCATGATGAAGACAGGAATACAGTCAGTCGATAGATGGGTGATCGCCTAAGTGCTTAAAGGAAGGCATCTGTGGCTTTAGGGGGCACGTTTAGCTGTTGATCTTGGCTACATTCACCCGACAAGTCGTTAAGGTGCTCATAGCTAGTTTCTCTCATCGGCCCGTTATATTCGGCGGGGTTAGGCGCTTAGGCGTGCGGTCAGCTTGTAGATAGGTAACTCCCTAATTAATACCCCGTAATTTGTAGGGCATGTTAAGATATCTTTTATCTTAACATGCCCTACAAATTACGGGGTATTAATTAGGGAGTTTGATTTGTAGGGCATGTTAAGATATCTTTTATCTTAACATGCCCTACAAATTACGGGGTATTAATTAGGGAGTTACCCATCTACAAGCTGACCGCGCGCCTAAGCGCCTAACTGTAGTCGTTTTACAATAGTCTTTCAGTTATAGAGTCCTACTGGGCGGCTTTAACAACTCTGTCACTAGTGTGACCACTGCCTATACGATAATATAAAGTAATGGAAATCATTAAGCCATTTCAGTAGCCTACTGTGTGGCATAAACAACACTAGCTCAAGAGTACTCACTGCCCACACGAACAGATATATAAAATATTCGTACAATGTATTTATTTTTAAAACTCATACATTCAGACCGATAACTTCTGACAACATTACTCTGTACATTTTATCTAACTACCACTTCACTGGAACTACTCGACTTTCTAACACAAAAATATAAAATCCGAGAGACTTGAAACAGTATACTACAGACAATGTATTACTAACATAAAATCTTACATAATAAAATATACACCTTCATACTCTTAAACTTTAAGAAATGCTTCTGTTTGCAGATTTTTAGCTAGAATAAGGTAAAAATGTTTAATGTGTCTACAAAAAGCGTATTAAAATCTGTCTAGTACAGTCTTAGTAGCTTATCATCATCATATCAGCCGGAACACGTCCTTGCTGGGCAAAGACATTTCCCAAAGACCTCTATTTTTTTTCAGCGATCCTCTCATGATCATCGGTCAATCTTGTAGGGCGCTTGCCCACGCTGGTTCTTCAGCGTCGTGATTGCCACTCGAGAACCTTTAGCAGGCTAGATGTATTGTGTTGTTGAAGATGCAATTTTTTAAATCTTTTATTTTGTCGGTTCAAATCATGCAAATCCAATGAACATACTCGTAATATGGTAACTAATTTAATTAATATAAGGTACATTTAAGAAACGATATTAAAATTTACAACAAAATAACTAACGGAATCTATATAAACTTATGGATAAACTTAACTTACTACATTGGAAAGAAAACTAAAGCAACAAAACAATTTTGTACATAAATCATAGCTAAGTAGGTAGGTACAGATTGCATCTAAGTATTCTTTCAAATCGAGGCCTTGCAAAAACCTACCTAGAAGACTGACCAAATGACCACGTTGAAATGCTCTTAATATTGTTATCATGATAAGAAATGCTGCCAAATAAAAAAATATAATCCCAAAAACTCTTGAGATAATATATTGTAGATAATACCTACTACATCGAGATACACATATAAAAGTGAGATTGAGAAACAACTGAAAATTAGGTAATTTACAGTCTCGTCTATAAAGCGTAAAAAGTTGTAGATTTGTATGCGGGCAAAGAAGATATTTATGGTAATTTACCGCAGCGACCCGGTGTAAAAGTTTCACAACCCCGAAATCGTATTTAGAGCAGCCAAATGGAGCCATCTCTATAGATCTTCCGATAAAAAGAGTAGTTTACCCTCGCCAATTTTATCTGAAAACTTTTCGAGTTAGGGAGCTACATTAGTGTGTTCAGATTCGCCTTCGTATACAGACGTTACATGATTCGTATTTTTGACATTGATATATGACATAATGATTATTGTTTAGCATAGTATTTATGTAGGTTTAACTTACTTACTATATACATATATCATATAAGCAGTGGTTACCCTAGTGTCAGAGTTCCTCTGGGCTTTTGAAATGACTTAACGACTATTGTCTAATGACTAAAACCGAGACCGATAGCTTAACATGCCCTCCGAAACACGGAGACGCTCAGAAGCAAACTACATTGGTGGTCACCCATCTATGGATTGACCGCGAGCCTAGTAGCTTAACCTCGTCGATCGCTTAGGGGCCGGTTAGAGTCTATCTAGCTATGAGTTTAACTTAATTAGTATACTTATTCGACAATTACTATTAAAATCGTTTATAGTTCACACGGAACATATACAATTGGCACACCTGTAGGAAATTAGTCCGATTGTTATAAATATCACGGTTGTGTAAAACAATTTTAAGAACAAACGATACCTTTATTTAATAATATAGGTAATAAAGCGTTTATATAATTGACGAACAATAATCATTTCTATATTATATACATAGTCATGTAAATAAATATTTAATAAAGTAATAATAATAATAATATCTGGGGACAATGTCACACATATCATCCTAGCCCCAAACTAAGCAAAACTTGTACTATGGGTACCAGGCGATGATATACATACTTATTTAGATAGATAAATACTTAAATACATAGAAAACATCCATGACTCAGAAAAAAATATTCGTGCTCATCACACAAATATTTGCACTTACCGGGATTCGAACCCAGGACCACCAGCTTCGTAGGCAGCATCACTACCAACTAGGCTACGGCAAAGTTTATTATTAGAGGCATTATTATTCTATACGTCTTAGGGATATCAATCCCTGTGTTACGGGGTACTTTAAAAACGTATAATAGATGGACACAAAGCACATCCAGACTCAGAAAAGCTAGTTATGGGACCCGGAACACGAAGTGGCGAGGTGACTGTCTGAAGCACTGCGCCACACACGTGCAGTCAAATTATAGTATTATTAAAAAAATCGAGAACATTTTCCGTTTTATCATAGTCACCATAATTTAATAACGTTTCTTTAAAAACATTTTACGACAGTTTACTATTTTATTTAAAACCTTTGCAATATAAACAGTCAACTAAATAGATGTCTTCACGAGGATATCAATTATCATAGCTTATATTTTCCCTTGGGAAAATAAATGCGCGTGAAAAGTCAAGCTACTCGTAATATGGCAAAATTAAACCACTTTTAACTGGTGCAGAACTTTAATTCCTAGTCAAATAAGTAACTCCTAACCTGGCTATGTATACCTGCTTAGTATACATAACTATGGTAAGCATTCTCGTGAAAACCAATTAGCTAACCAACGTAAAAAAATTACGTATTAATCAAAGACTTTCACTATGTTGCATGTATTTGACAGATTATGCATAACAAATTCAAAGTAGAAAAGAAGTATTAGGTCACATAAATGTTCACTTATAAAGAATAAAACTTATCATGTATGTATAAAGTAATAATATCCTGGGACAGTAGGACTGGGGAAGAAGAAGATTCGCACGCTGTCATCTGATCCCAAACTAAGCAGAGCTTGTAATATGGAAACCAGATAAGTGATATGCTACATATACTACGTTTCTATTGTAAATAAATCCTTACATAGATAATTACACTCAGACTCGTGACAAAAAGAAATATTCATACACAGAAATATATGTCCTGGGTGGGGATCGAAACCACGATCTGCAGTGTGAAAGGCAATTCTACCAACTACGCCAATCGACCCAACTTAATTGGTTGCCAGGAAGAGATTGCTTTTAGCGATAAATTCACCTATTGCATTAAAATATTTTTAATATATTTGGGGCAATAAAGTGTTTGCATTGCTTGTTATTATTGCTATTGTTAACTTATTAATTTTGTAGAACAATGGTGCTACAATACAGAAAAAGTCTTGAAAGAAAATATGTTATTAACTATTCTGTATTATATCAGGAAACTTGACAGAACTGTTCTGACTGACAATGACAAAGTATTTCGATCAACTTGGTAATGTAACTGCTATTTTAATACATAAACAACTGTGCGTATTACAAGGAGCAAGCTAAACAAATACCTCAGTATACAATAGAACCAAGTCATCGCAGTAGAAAAACGATTCCGGAAACAAAAGCTTTAACAAACACAGAAATGCAATCGCAAAGTCAGCATAATGGAGTTTTATCGATGTTGATACCTTTTCTCGAATGGAAATCGTAACCGCCAGCCACCATTGTCAATACTATCCAGTGTCCAAACACAAACGAATTAAATCAACTCGCAACAAAGGAAAACCTTTTCCCATTAGGCAAAAGTAAACTCTAGTAATTGAGTTTGAATTGCTTTAAAGATTTATTCGCACTATGTTTGTGTACCGACCTATATCGAAAAATTAAACGGTCCCACATTTTAATTGAATTCTAATTGGAAGGGCAACCTTTCGGGAAGAGTGAATTTAATTTACGAATTTAAGTGTAAGAATAATGAAAATCGAGTATGGATTTTCCTTATATCGATAAAAGATCAATTTGACTTTCTTTTTTTTTGCATTTTGTATTCTAATAAAAACCTTTAATCGTTTCGTTGTATATATTTGAAACACCTTTTAATTAAAAACGTATTAAGACTATCGAAAAAGAAAACAAAGAAACTGTAAATCATCAAAGATTCAGGGTAAAACTTCTTCACCCAGAGTAACGTGAAAATTACGTTAGTGTAAGCGCAGTTTTGTAGAACAGACTTTTAATATACACATTTTAAAAAGACTTTAATGTCTCCATTTCAAGAATGCGTAATATATTTTTTTATATATGGGGGAACAAATCCGTAAGTTTAAACTCTGGTACCATGACCCTCGGGTACAAGGGTAGCAGTTAATTGAGCTAAATCACAGTGGTATTTTACTCTATAAGCAGCTGGACTGAAATGCTTCTTGCTTAATAGAATACATTCCTGGTAGTTGTATATATAATGTTAAAGTTGTGGTCCTGGATGTTATTGAGCTGGGCGTATTCTCTCAACGCAAAACCACTTTCCCTAATAATGATAATTCCTAATAATGTTGGCGTGGTTGGCAAATGCTTGCTGTTCACGCTGGAGATCGTGGGTTCGATTCCCACCCAGGACAGATATTTGTGTGCATGAACATGTCTGTTTGTCCTGAGTCTGGGTGTTAATTATCTATATATTTATGTATTTACAAAATAAAAGTAGTATATGTAGTACCTATATCAGTTATCTGGTTTCCATAGTACAAGCTTTGCTTAGTTTGGTGTGTAAATGTGTAAATAATGTCCACAAATATTATTATTATATATTACATAGCCTGAAGTTAGTACGAAATTATTGATCGTTATAAACAACATTAGATTAACAGTCTTTGTGAACGTGATGCTCTAAATTTTACCTAAATAAACAACGCGTGGTAGACAGGGCTATTATTAAATTAAATCTAGCCATATTTTACTATTATATTGAAGAAGAGTAATAGTTATGCATTAAAAAAGTTACACTGTAGAGCACTAATCCTTCTTATGTAGAATTTGTAGTTACAACGCAATGCCGAGTTTGTGATGCAATAATTTCTAAGCTAAGTAATTTCTAAGCTATGAAATATGTGTGTATTCGAATGTAATTTTCCTAATAATAATATTTCATATCTCTGTTGTGGTAAATCGGATCTATTAGTAGGTTATCAGAATCAGAATAACATTTATTTGATTACTTTTGTGTTACAAAATGTCTTAATAGCCGGTGGGCCGTGAAGAGGTGTCAGCTAACTTATGTCCTAAAGGATCTATGTTTGCTGTGTTCTGTTTATTAGCAATATGTAAGAATAAACATATTATGTACTTTTATTATTAATTTAATTAAATATTTAATGAAATAAATAATTTGTTAGTAGTAATATAATAATTAATAGAAGTGCGGGTGTCGCTACAATAATGCTATAATAATACTATGTATGTTATGCCTTATAAAGAACAGAAACAAAACTAGACGTTAATTAAAATCGTATTGTTTTTAGCCTATTACATTTAGTTACTAAACTAAATTACACATCAAATCATCAGCCTGGTATTGTCCACTGATGGGTATAAACCTCCAAAGGTTTTCATACCGTGCCATTTGGAAGGGTTTGCCGAAGTCACCACGACGCACGCGACCACAGTTAGATGGTAGCTAGTACAACAAAAATGTGACTCCAAAACAATCCGCACGGACGCGCGCGGACAGACTAGTAATTTTTTTTTTCTTTTGTGTACTTTTTTATTTTATTTGCCTATATTTATGGGCTTGACAAGTACGGGTATGTTAATGCCCAAGTGTTAAATAAATTTATTACATACTAGCTGTGCCCGCGACTTCGTTCGCGTGGATGTCGGAACTTAACAATGTATTTTTTAGTGTAAAGCGCTGTGGGAGGATACCGAAAATTTATTTTTTATTTAATTTAGTGCTTCTTTATTTTACCTGTGGAACCATCTGGAGCGTACACAAAAACGTTATTGGGGTTGTTTACGCGTGAAAGAGCTACGTTTAGTTGACCATGGGAAAAGCATCCAATACTTAGGTCCACCCCCGCAACGGATAATGTCTGGACCTGAGCTTTACTAATCGTCATGGCATAACAGAGACTGACTGGGAATTGCACTCGTTTGAAAGAGAAAGGAAAGTTTTTAGGAATTATAGGTATCCTTGGAATAAAAACAATATCACCGGCGCCGCAACCTGTTAATATTTCAGCTTCGATAATGTTGCAGATTTGTGACTTTGAGCTGCGTGCCGTTACAAAGTTTGGGAATTATTGGTACACCAATTTTTAAAAAACTATTTTGTGGGCTGAAAGTCCGGGTGTGCTGAGGGAGTCCAAAAATTCTACCGGGTAGTGCGTGACGTTATCTTCTTCCATAAATGTATTTATTGAGCTATATTCTCTACTATTACCGGACGCATGACTCAATATTTTGAAATTAATTGCCGCAGCTTGGTCATTGTGGGGAGTCAAAATAGCTCGCTGACATAGCCAGAACCGGCTTGATTTCCCATGTTTGTGGTATCTCCATACACAGAAGAAATTAGCTCCTGCTGTGATGTAACGTACGAACAGAGATTACCAATCAAAATAGCTTTTCCATCTTCTTGTACGGGGTATGTGCCTTCGCCTATTTTTAACAATAAATTGGAAAACTCCTGTGCATATTCGCAGCCTCTGACTGATCGGGTTCCCTCCTATACTTATAACTATCATTTGAATAGCCAATAAGGACCTGTTGTGACAATTTTCACGTAACCTGTCAGTAATTTGTCCATCAGTATTTAGTTGTACATGTCTCATAAAATCTTCAGCAAACTTGTCATGGTACTTTTGTCATAACTGTTTAGCGTCCGATAACGCACAAAAGGTCAATAAGATGGCAAACAAATGTCGCAAGCGATGTGGACTATCGCTCACGCATGCTTCCGTTAGAGCGTCATCCCAATGCTGACCTCCAACTAATAAATGGCGTGCTCGGCAAGCGGATGTTCAATATCACCCACTTTACGGCGCCCAGCAAAAGACGTAGATCCTCACTCTACATGGATCAGACTGTGGGATGAACTCACACGTGAGCACGCCACGTGAACCTGCCCGCCTTTCTCAAGTCAATTGCAGCTAACTTGAGAGTTTGACTTTGCGATTTGTTGATGGTTATCGCGACACACACTTTTATAGGGAACTACAGTATTTTAAACTGAAAAGGGAAATCATTTGGCACTAACGGAATACGTGACACGAACACTGTTTCTCCCTGGGCGGATCCAGGCATAATAGTAGACTCTATAACACGATGCAAAGTTTTGACTTGAAGCCTCGTGCCGTTGCAAAGTTTAGGTGGTTTTAAATTCCTCAGAACTATTATAGTTATACCCACACGCAACATACATCCCCTATTATGCGCCCTTAGGGGTGGAAATTCCTAAAATCCTGAAATACATATTTTTTTTAACGGAAAGGCCAAATACCAATTTTCATGCTTTTCACTTAAAAAATAATACCCTTTTCATACAAAATTACATCCCCTATTTTACGCCCTTGGGGTGGAATTTCCAAAAATTCTATGATGTTTATTTTTATTTTTAGCTGAACTATTAAATATTAGTTTCAATGCCTTTAACTTCAAAAAAGGACGGATTTTCATATAATCTTTCATTCTCTGTTTTACCCCCTTAGGATTAATATTTCCAAAAACCCCTTCCTTAGTGAATGCATACGTCATAAAAAGAACCTACCAGCAAAATGTCAAGTCTCTAACCCCAGCCGTTCAGGCTGTGCGTTGATATGTCAGTCAGTCAGTTTCCTATAGTATATAGATTGTTGGTATAGGTATATAGATTTATGCTGAGAAAATTATGAGAGACCAGGTTAATTTACTACATTCAAATACATTCAATCGGACAGGCTCAATAAAATTCGAATCGTCTGTACATTCGCGTTACAAACGAATCGACAGCACAAACTTTCGTTCGATTGACATTATAATTTGAAATTAAATTATAACAAATCCAACCTTGTACATAATTCAATTTGCCCAAAGAAAACAGAATATTTTAATAACCAATTTTGGACAACGACATACATCTAGCCAACCAAGACCTTATTTCGAAACAATTCGGAACATTCAAAGCCCTACGTAACTCATGCAATTAGCAAACACGGGCAAATCTTAACACCGCGGGTCAAAAGCAATGCACAACGACATCTATCGAAATAAAAATCAACTATCATGCACAACGACATGTATCGAAATAAAAATCAACTATCAATAATTTAAAATTAAATTATAACAAATCCAACCTTCTACATAATTCAATTTGCCCAAAGAAAACAGATTTTTTTAATAACCAATTTTGGACAACGACATACTTCTAGGCAACCAAGACCTTATTTCGAAACAATTCAGAACATTCAAAACCCTACGTAACTCATGCAATCAGCAAACACGGGCAAATCTTAACACCGCGAGTGAAAAGAAATGCACAACGACATCTATCGAAACAAAAATCAACTATCAACCTAGTTCATTCAGAAAAGAGATGTCATAATATGCACAATGACATCTATCGGACAGTTTAGTTCAACTATAAACATTAGTTCATCTTGAAGTACCGAAATGTGTGTTATTTTTCTTCATGATTACTTTAAAATCTAATATCTTTTGAAAGACTGAACCGATTGCAATAAAACAAAAACTAAATGTTACCTCAAGTTACGCTCAATCATTGTGTATAAAAGTTATCTACATTGCTTTCGTATATTTTACGTGATACCCGAACATATAAACAGACAAACAGACAAAAATTCTAAAAATGCTGGAAATGGGTTCTATTGGTTGTCCTTTAATACCCTGGCTATTTTTTTTGGATTTTCTTTTGATGTACATAAATGATTTTTCTACAGATTTATTATATGTATAGATATATTATATCGCCAACCCGTCTGCCAAGCGCGCGTGGCGATTATGGCATGGAGGCTTCTTTCTGTCCAGAAGTGGACGTACTTTGGCTGACATGATGATGATGCTGACATAAATTTAATTATGTAATCATTATTTTATTGTTTTTAATCTGCATCTATTTTTTTTATTTTTTTTTAATTAATATTAAGGAAGACCAACAGCACATAAAAACAGTTATAAAAAGCTAAATAGTAATTGAAGACCAATTACAGGTCTCCACGAATAAACAGTGGTATATGTTATACATATGTGATCAGCTTAAATTTATTTATTTAAGTCTAAGTGTTAAATTTAGAGAAAAAGTTTAGGCTGAGTAGTAAAACTGAAACAGTGAGACGGGTTCACTGTTTCAGTTTTATTGACAAATATGTCAAGATTAAAAGATTTGATTTCAATAAACTATAATTGTTTTATTACCTTTAGTAACCTTTTCAAACCAATACTTTAAATTATCAATTTAAATAATAAGTACCAATACTACAAATCTTGTTTCAATTAGACTGAAATAAAAAAGTCGAGGTTTATTTTGTCTATTAACATATACCTACTACTGGTCTTTACGTTATGTTACGATTGAAAAAGTATATTGAAAACAACTAAGTAGACTAAGTTCTAGATTTAGTGATAGGATCCTAATGGTGTAAGTATGTCTATTATGAAAAGGCTTATTTATAAAAGAAATAATGTTAATTTTAAGACACGAAGTTGACTTTCTGAGAGTCTTGACACCACAAGCTCATTAAAATAGCTAAGCATAAACATCTTGTACGAAATTCAGAATACATTTATCATATACATTTATCAAGCCAGACGAGGCGTTTTGTAGTTCATACAATCTAATTTTGTCGTACGTCTAAGGGTACCTTTGTGTGTAAAGTCTGTCTGTTACTATGGGATACGTACAATTTTCTCTTTACGCTTCGTCTGACACAACAATCAGAGTAAAAGCTTCTATCTCTTCTCTATAAACGTAAATCACGTCAGACCGTCCGTTCTATTTGTAGTTTAGAACTTATTTCCAATTTATAGATAGCTAATCGATGCGCGGTATCTGTTTCTTTTCATAAGACATATAAACTAAAGGTATATTTAGATAGTTACTCTCATACATAATATCGTGGGAAATTATTCACAGTTTGTACTATGAAAACCTGATAACTGATTTTTTACGTATATTAGTTTTCTTTTGTAAAAACATACCTAGCTTCAGGATAAACTGATATCTTTATGCACACGAAAAGAAAAATGAACAAAAGGAAAATTTTGATAGAAGGTTGTCTAAGGATTTTCAGACGAACATTAAGTTTTTCTGGAAATCCGTTGAATCAGTAAGAGGCATAACTCAAACCTCAGAACTGAACTCCATACGAGGCCAAGATGGAAATATAGTGAAAGGGGAAGAATGTGTGTTAAAACGTTGGAAGGAGTATAATGTAAGTTTGTATGAAAGAGGTGTAACAGAGAGTGAACGTAGTTTAGACAAGAATAAATGTAAGGATGAAATTGGTATGGATGAGATTGTGAAAGCTATTAAGAGTACGAAATCAGGTAAGTCACCAGGGTATGACAGGATAACTTCCGAGATGTTGAAGGCTGGACATGGTGTCATAGCGAGTCAGCTGTGCAGCCTCTTCAATTTATGCTATAACACCGGCCAAGTGCCAAGTGATTGGTGCAAGGCTGTCATCGTACCTCTTTACAAAGGGAAAGGCTCACGGCAAGACTGTAAAAACTATAGGGGCATTAGTCTGCTCAGCGTCGTTGGTAAGTTGTATGCGAAAGTATTGGTTGAAAGAGTTGTGAAAGAAACCGATGCGAAAATATGGGATGCACAGGCGGGTTTCCGAAGAGGAATGGGATGCACGGATCAGGTCTTTTCTCTACGAAGCATAGTAGAGAAGTTTTTGGGCAAAAACCAAAAGGTCTACTGTGCCTTCGTAGACTTCGAAAAGGCCTACGATAGAGTGTTGAGGAATGAGCTATGGTCGGTACTGTCCATGTATGGGTTGGACGACAACCTTGTTCAAGCACTGAAATCTCTTTATAGGGATTCCAGAGCTTGCGTGAGAATTAACGGGTCATACACTGAGTGGTTTAGCATCGAAAAGGGTGTTAGACAGGGATGTGTAGCGTCACCGTGGTTGTTTAACCTATTCATGGATAGCTGTTTAAAAGATTTGAAAGAAAGCGAATGCGGTGTAAGGATGAATGAGTTACTCATCAAATGTCTGCTTTACGCTGACGATCAAGTTCTACTTGCATCATCGGCGGACGAGTTGCAGGTGATGGTAACAAATATGCATGAAGCTTTTGAAAGGAGAGGGATGAAAATGAATGTTGGTAAGACGAAAGTAATGGTATTTGAGAGGGATAAATACACGACAGCATTCGATATTGTGATTGGAGGAGAGAAAGTCGAACAGGTGAAAGAGTTTGTATATTTGGGAACTTTGATTACGAGAGACGGGAAATATGAGAAAGATATTGTTAGAAGAGTAAATGCGGGGAACAGAGCGAATGGGGCACTAAACGCCTTTATGAGTAACCGGCAAGTCTCAAAGAAGGCTCGACTGGCCGTGCACGATGGAGTGTTAGTGCCAACTTTAATGTATGGAAGTGAAAGTTGGGTATGGCAGAAAAAGAATGAAAGTAAAATAAATGCAGTGGAAATGAGAGCTCTGAGAATTATGTGTAGTGTGACTTTGAGAGACAGAATTTGAAATACTGATGTAAGAGAGCGTTGTGGTGTGAACGAGGATGTAGTCACAAAGATTGAAAAAGGAATGCTGAGATGGTTTGGCCATTTAGAAAGGATGAATGAAAGAAGATTGACCAAAGAAGTATACCTGGCCTGTGTGAATGGAACAACCGGAAGGGGAAGAACTCGTCGAACATTCTCTGACCAAATCGGAGACGTTCTCAAGAAAGGGCAGGTCAAAAGTACCCTAAACCGGCGAGCATGTATGAAGAATATAATGACAGTAATCGAGGCAAAGGATGTGTGCAAGGATCGTGACAAATGGAAATCCGTTGTCTCTGCCTACCCCTCTGGGAAACAGGCGTGAGTCTATGTATGTATGTATGTTTATGCACTCATATATCTGTCCTGGATGGGTATCGAACCTAAGACCTGCAAGTATCTACTCCCTAATCCAACCGGCCCGCCTGTTAAACAAAAGTCTCAATATGATATAATATATAAAGGAATCTAATACATATGTACATATATAAAATAACTGTCATAGTCATATGAACATAATTATATAATAGGAGCTTAATTAGGTGTCTGTTTTTTCATTGGGTGTTTCAAAGTTTATTTCTCAGTAAAATAAGTACGATGTATGTGTATTTGTTAAACATCAAAACCTTCTTCAATATAACAGAAACGCGAATTGTTTAGTCACTAATAACATAAACCACAATAGTCCCTAATAGATGTTTAGAGACACGACATTACCTCTAAATTCTCTATGAACTTGCGAATTCATTAAACGGATCGATTGGTACCAGCCTTTCCGTTAGCAACTGAAAACTTCCTGATTTATTATGTAAGCAAAGTAGTGCCGAATGGGTTTCATATGTAAGTAATACGAATTTTGTGCTGAGTTACCAACAGAATAGATATTTTTATTTACACGTATCTGGATAAAAATAAATTAGATTTGAATTAGGTATATTTATGTTGGAAGATTAGATATAAATAATCTAAATCAATTCTTAAGATTTTTAACATTTGTAATATAACTAGTTATGTTGTTTTTGTGTTGTTTTTGATGTCGATGCTACATCAATTTGACCTTAGCAGGGAATAACTTAAGGGTGTTTTTCGAAGTGCAAGCCTATCTACTGACATAGCTTTCACGGCTACCATAACATAACTACATTTACAACCGTTCCTCAGGCATGGCTTACCATAGCTCCTTCCAGTCTATTTTATTTTATAGCCATGTGATGTGATGTATGTATATACTATAGTTTAGTTACTAGCTCTGTCCTACGGTTTCACCCGCGTTAAAGTTTATAAATTATAGCCTATTTGTTATTCCGATATATAAACTGTATTACTATAAAGTGTCACCATAAACCGTTACGTTGTTTTTGCGTGAAAGAGTAACAAAGATCCATACATTAATATTCACAAACTTTCGCATTTATAATATTCATCATCATCATAGTATCAGCCGAAAAAATGTCCACTGCGGACAAAGGCCTCCCCCAAGGATCTCTGCAATGTTGGGTCTTGAGCTGCCCGCATCCAGCGGCTTCCCCCGAACTTTCGGTCTGCTTATAATATTAGTAGGATGTAATTACCAGGCACACATATTAATTTAGTGGTCGTAGCGTGCTATTTAGACGTATATGCCAAGCATAATTGAGGATAAGTCAACATTGATTCAGATCATGTAATTGCTGTTGACAGACAAATATATACATATTATATGCACTCTACTTCCCTTTGTATTGTCCCATTGTACTAAGACACAACGTTAGTACACAATCTATATATAAACTATCAATTACAATTCAACTATTTGTGTTGTAAATATTTCTTAAGATTAAAATATGTCAGATTGTGTGTAATTTTTTTTTTTTTGTACATAACACTCATATACTTTATTTGTGTTTTGTTTTATAATATTAACTTAGCTTGTACTTAAAAAATGAACTGCGCGGTAACACATTCGAAATAGGTACTTAGTTCACATATTCTATGATATTAACTGTTTTACATTTACGTATTTCATATAAAATATTTACAAATTTCTCTTATAAACCTATCCCTATATTACGTCCTTTAGGATCTTACGTAATTTGTTAAAAGTTTAGAAATATGATGTACCTTTTCTTGACAAGATATAAATTGATATAGGAAAATATAGATTTAGTGAAACAATACGCAGTAAGGACTCAATAAATGAGGGAAACAACATCAAAAGTAAAATTAAAACTAGTGCGAGTCGGACACGCGCACGAAGAGTTCCGTACCATTATCTATAGAAACGAGCAAAAACTTTACGTTTGTTGTATGGGAGCCCTCTTAAATATTTATTGTATTTAATTTTTTAGTATTTGTTGTTATAGCGGCAACAGAAATACATCATCTGTGTGTTACCTTTTAGAACCCTAAAAAAACACGTTGTGTACTCGGAAATATTTACTATTTAAGGAACAGTTCCGAAAAACGGTAATACGTAACAACAGGTTACCTATCATACGTTCGAAAAATAACCGAATTTAATTTCACCATTTTTTTTTCCATTTTTATCGTTTCGTTTTTTTTATTTCACTGAAGTCATGTCTACCACAGTGGTAATGTAATATTTCGCTATTTCAAATTTCTCTGAGAGAGGCGGTTTGTGAATTTTTTTACATTAAAATTCTTCTTCCTGAAAATTCTAAACATTTCAATATGTTTGATAGATTTGTACCGAGGCGCTCACAGCTAGATGTTCTTACCGGTCCGTAAGTGATTGGTGAAGTCAAGCAACTATGTGGTGACAGCGAAAGTGGTTTAATTTTTGAGCGCCTCCGTGCTTCGAAAGGCACGTTAAGCTGTCGATCCCGGTTGTAGCCATTAGGCAACAGTCGTCAAGCCATGTCAGAGGCCTAATGGGTGGCTTCAACAACTTTGACACTAGGGTAACCACTGCCCACACGATAAGGAAAGTAAGTAGGTAAGATTTATACCTATATATTTATTATATATACGTATTTGCAAAATTCAATTTCCATATTGTTTGTTTATTTTATATAAAATTTATTGTGGATACGAATAGGAATAAGCAAGCAATGTAATTAGAAAAGAATATAACATATGTTTTTTGTTTGAATTGGTGCACTTGAAGCCATTTATTTTATTATTTATTAAATTAAAGGCCAACAAGGACCAATTTATAAAAATACACTAATACAATACAATACTTAAAATAAAATTATTACATTATTTTACATTAAAAACATAACGACAAAAGACACTTGCCTGGTTCTTGAACTTAAATTCTTTATGAAATACATGACAAGTTTAGTAATGAATGTTCTCGTCTAATAAACGTAATTAGTTCGAGATTAAAGACCAAAATTATATCTTACAGACGAGACGCTCGTAACAGTCTTTAATGACTTTTAGCCTTTGAAGTCGATGCTGTTTGATCTAAAAATAATAGTGTATCTCGATAGATGAACTAGTACGTAATTATTATGAATATTAAAAGTATCCATCCGTACCAAACTGTTTCATTGAATAAATTATTATTTTTATGATGTGCCAATGTGTAACGTTTATAGCTTAACGCAAATGGCCTAACCCAGATTAGAAGACTGTGTTGGAAGAATCTCTTTTCGATTTCCCACTTTTGAGATATTTTATTCTTCTACAGCGAACATCGAAAACGATTTACATACAATCAAAACATCTTGCATCTTGTTTTACATAAAAAATAATTTATATGATTATTTTCAAATGTTATTAAAAGTCTAAGTACTAATTCTTTGTCAGTGGTAAGATATAAAATGCCTTTTATTAAAATTCAAAAGCCTTTGTGACCCAATCTGTGTCAACTGCAAACATTAATTTTTAGAAAATAGACAAAAAGTAGAACAATGTAAATAATTATATTTTTTTGTATAACCTAACTTTGATGTATACCCGTGTCATAACCTATCATAATATAAATATTGTATGCCCGAAACGGGCTGATTGATGTGTCTACCATAAAACATGTAACAACTGTACATATAACTCAATCAGAACAATAAAGACTACTTTACTTTACTTTTAGTTTAACGAACTGTTAAATACAAAACAAGAGTAATTCAAACGAGACATCAGACAAGAAGTAGCAGAGCTCATGCTGTCTGTCAATATCTGAGTTATGTACTATAGAGAGAGCTTAATATGAGGCTAGATTGTCGGTTTCGATTGGTAAACCCAACTATTGACTAGATAACTTGATAAGAGGCAGCAGACTAGCTAAAGCGAGTCCAGTATAACAACGCATTCAGGGTGATGTTCGGACTGCCGCGCTATTGGAGTGCCTTTGCTATGTTTGCAGAAAAGAGCGTAGATGGGTTTCATGCCATCATAAGGAAACGATGTGCCTCTATAATGCAACGTATGCGATCCAGTTCGAATAGCATCCTGAGTGTGTTGGGTGATGACTCGCCTATGTTCCGGCACTGGACATCCCTACACTGTACAGGTGGTCGTGTTCTGGGCTTGGTTTAAGCTTGTGCCCTCCACCTACTTTATATATAAATTGTTATTACTAACACTAGTAATTAAGATGTATTACTAACTAATAATATGGACTGTGTCTTTATTAAATTATTTATTATTACTATAATTATTATTATTAAATCAGAGCTTAGCCTGTCCGTATTATCTGGGTTACATTTTGTCGGATTGTGTTGTCACAATCAATAATGTGGGCTACTGGTGACCTGTGATACAGGTATTTTCTGAACCTAAATCAGGCACCCGTCTCTCACAAAACAGGTTGATGGCTTCATAATCAGTCGATGCTCTGGGAGAGCCGCTGCAACATGTTTGCCGTTATTCCACAATAATAATAAAACAGTAAAAGTAGTCGTGCACTCAGGGTACGGCGAACTTGTTTCGGTGCGCCTCCCGTATGCTTATGCTATTCACTTTTGTACGCTTCTTTCAACCCATTGTGATGAGAGAATAAATAAATATATTATTATATTATTATTATTATAATGACTAACCTGTTGGTCTAGTGGTTAGTGACCCTAACTGCTAAGCCAGAGGTTGTGGATTCGATCCCCATCCAGAAAAATATCTTTGTGTTATGAGCACAGTCATTTGTTCTGTGTCTGGGTGTAAATCCGTAAAGTGTGTAAAATTTGGAAATATATAAGTATATTTATCTGGTTGCCACAGTACAAGCTCTGCTGTTTTGGTATCAGATGGCAATGTGTTAGGTTTTCCCAAGGTATTTATATTTATGTACAGACGCTAGCACATCAATCTACCCCAATCTGTCAAATGTTCCCAATTAAAATTGAACCTCATGTTTCTATGATAACGTTGAAAATCTATAAAAGAAACTTGACAGATTGGGGTAGCTGGATGTGCTGGCGTCTGTACGTACTTTCGTAATGGATTTACATGGTTTAATGCAAATTATTAAGACTTACACCTGATGCTTTTTATATTTTAGAATTAGCACTTATTAAATACTTGTAGTATTATATAAGTACTTGTATCTAAATCTAAAACGTTCTTCTGAAGTTCCCATAGTATAATTCGCCCTATTTGTAATGATTAAATGTAATTAAATGTAATGATGAAAATAAATTAAATAATTTACAACGTTACATATGTACAAATACAAAAATGTTTGTTATCTTGACATGAATTATAAACGATTCCTGCCGAATAAATTGTTATTTCCAGTTAATTTATGTAGATCATTGTTAAAGGAAATTTAAATTATTA
The DNA here is from genome assembly GCA_951640165.1 of Pseudoips prasinana. NCBI lineage: Eukaryota > Metazoa > Arthropoda > Insecta > Lepidoptera > Nolidae > Pseudoips > Pseudoips prasinana. The sequence continues at coordinate 22,453,299 of OX621245.1, forward strand.
AAACTCAAGAATGTGAAATGACTGAGTAAGCTATATATTAATAAAAACATGATAGTCCTTAACTTAGGTTACATCTAACACGATATTACTAGCGTTTAGTTTACATTTGACGACATAGCCTGCAGCAGGCTATGTCGCTCTCGCATCAGAGTCACCAAAAGAAATGTCTCTCAGACAAATCGTCTGTAAAAGACGATATATATATATATATATATATATATATATATATATATATATATAATAATAATAATAATATCTGGGGACATTGTCACACAGATCATCCTAGCCCCAAACTAAGCAAAGCTTGTACTATGGGTACCAGGTGACGATATAGATACTTGTATAGATAGATAAATACATATATACATAGAAAACATCCATGACTCAGAAACAACTATTCGTGCTCATCACACAAATATTTGCACTTACCGGGATTCGAACCCAGGACCACCAGCTTCGTAGGCAGGAGCACTACCAACTAGGCTATGGTGACCGTCATATATATATATATATATATATATATATATATATATATATATATATATATATATATATATATATATATGACGGTCACCATAGCCTAGTTGGTAGTGCTCCTGCCTATATATATATATATATTAGTTTACATAATACTTACATATATTAGTCACAGAAGAGTAATTAATCACACACACACAATCTAAAGTACGATTAATTTTAAGCCAACATTGTATTTTTATTTCATTCTTTGGACTCTTCTCATATCAAGGAACACTTCCATAAAATGTTATGTCTAGGTAGTGGATCACGTACCAGCATCTTTGCTCAGAAGCTATTCAAATAAAACGTGATGACATTGTAATGGCGAAACTTATGGAACTTATTGGTATTTCGGTAATTTATGGTTCTATAATGTCAAATGATAATAAAAAGTATTATTAATGGTTTAAAGATGTATTAATTTAGACATTATTCTTTTAAAAACAGCATCCGTATTAAGGCAATAATTTCCTGTATCGAGAGAGATTTTATAAACAAAACACACAACCATAGATGGGTGACAAAAATAATTGTCACTATATGAATCAGACCTAATACTCCAGGGCACCGAAATAGAAGCGGGGCGACTAATTAACCACTGCGTCACCCGTGAAGTCACACTTTACAAATAAGGTAGACTACGGATACAAATAGAAATAAAGACCTTTCTTTACCTACCAGTATCTATATTTCAAACTTGGTACTATTTACTACTGTTTATATCACAGTAATTTGTAATGCAATTTTTTTTTATTACTTTTAAATATTGCTCACCCTACTCTGAATAGTAATGTACATTAAGAATGAAAAAGATATTTGCAAAAATCATCATTTTGGAAAACAGCTCATACACTGCTGGACCGATACTAACCAAACATAATTAAGGATCGCCGCAAGAAGACTGGCATTCAAATAAGAAAAACGCATCGATATCAGTGTATCCGTTTGAGAGCTAATCATAAGACAGAACTAACATTGACGCCAAACACCCGTCTTTTTGCTTCGGGGGTTAAAATATATTGTAAAGTGCAACCAGCATCAGGGAATATGAATACACTGAACTAGACCATTTGAGAATGGATATTTACAACTGTTATACATAATAACACAGTGCAACATTTAGGTACAGACGCCAGCAGATCAGGCTACCCCAATCTGTCAAATTTCTTTTATAGATTTTCAATTTTATCACTTAAGCATAAGATTCACTTTCAATTGGGGAAATTTGACAGATTGGGGTAGCCTGATGTGCTGGTGTCTGTACCTAAATGAACCATTCGCCGTTAGTACCCACGTGTATTGTAAGCTCCAAAGTATTATGAGGCTAATATATCTAAGCGTAGTCCAGCTATTCATGCATTCATGAGTATCCAATAATTGAGACTGCTGATATACTATTACTAAAACAAATGCAAAAAACCGGCCAAGTGCGAGTCGGACTCGCGCACGAAGGGTTCCGTACCATTATGTATAAACACGAGCAAAATATTCACGTTTGTTGTATTTATTTTATTTTGTTTTTTAGTACTTGTTGTTATAGCGGCAACGGAAATACGTCATCTGTGAAAATTTCGACTGTCTAACTATCACGGTTCATGAGATACAGCTTGGTGACAGACGGACTGACAGACAGGGAAGTCTTAGTAATAGGGTTCCGTTTTACCCTTTGGGTACGAAACCCTAAAAAGAACAAAAATCGATTTGATTTGTAATACTTATTTAACAACATAAATTTATCAACATAACAACTGCAAATAGTCCACAGCTGTACAAAACCTCCCCCAAAAATCATCTTGTGGGGATTTGCCATAATTATCACGCTTAGTACTCAGAAAGAAGCTGCTGCCCGTCCTGTGGTAGATAATCCCATGGGTTGACATCTATGCATCCACGGGATGAGATGGGGTTAGGATATTCTGATATTCGTCGCCGTCTGTCATGACACAGCAAATAAAAAATAATTAATTAACGTTAAATATCCTATTGCCAATCCAAGCAAATCTATGGTCAACGCAATAGGTGGTGCGGCAAGATTAGCGGTTCAGTGAGCAATTCTGATTTACTAATCAAATAAGACGTTAGTTAACCGCAGGAGGCCACTAAATCATCTAGGCAGGGAATTATAGATATCAATTATCGTTTTGCTTTTGTTCCATGGCATGTGGGAAGCTGCTTCATATCTTTACGACTATAATAAGGGACATAGAATTAGGAAAGCTCCTGAATTTATCAATTTTATGTTTTATACTAATAAAAACTCTGGTTAGAGATAACCAGAAGTCAAATGAATCAGAAATTTCATCACAGCTGACCGGAAGACGCAGCGTGGGCAGGCCCCCTACGAACGAGATGGACCGATGATCTTGTGTGGGTCGCTGAAAGTCGCTAGATGCGAATAGCGCAAGACCAGCAATTGTGGAGATCTTTGGGGGAAGCCTTTGTCCAGCAGTGGGTGTCTTTCGGCTGATATGATGATGGTGATGATAACAGCTGTAAGAAGTCCACTGCGGGATAAGAGCAGATGATGTGCCATAATCGCCAAGCTTGGCAGACGGGTTGGCGATCGTAGTAAGATAATAATAATGTTCCGGGGCATTAATCACACACGGTCATCTGATCCCAAACTAAGCAGAGCTTGTACTATGGAAACCAGATAACTGATATACTACATATACTACTTTTCTTTTGTAAATACATACTTATATAGATTAACGGGACTAGTCCCTCCCTCTTACCCACCACTGCAACTCCTGTAAGCCAGGATCAACAGTGGCACACAATGAAATGACACTGAGCGGTGAAGCTCAGGCATGTCCCGGGGAATAGCTTTAACTGTCTTGGATCCCGCAACGAATTTAATCAGAAACAGAAAAAAGGAGGAGTTAGAAAATGAATAGTTCCACTTCCCTCCAGAGCAAAGCGGGAGACAGAATGATGTAAAGAGGCTATAGCCTCATAAAATGAGAGATTTGCAACTAGAGAAGCCAGCTGCAAAAGCACCGAGGATCAATTTAAGGGTCCTAAGTGAGCTGTTATATTTGATTCCAATAGTAGGTATGGCAAAAACGCTTAAACGCACGGAAGTTGTTCCTTGTTGCTACAAGATCCGTATAATAAACTACTCCAGATATTGGTTGCAAGTTGTTTAACATAATATCACGCTGATTTTGCCAGAGATCACACTCCCACAGGATGTGGTGAGCAGTTTGTTCATATTCGTTACTGGATGTTGAGCACAGACAGATTGGTGAAGATACTAATTTGAAATTTACTTTTAAAATTGCCGTGTCCGGTAAGAAATTGTGCAACACAATGGTCTATGATTAGCCAAGTTTTATTTAACCGTTCGCGTACGTCCGGAAAGAACTGGTGCAGATGGCGACCCTTGGTTGACGTATTCCATCTACATTGCCATTCATTTAGTAGTTCGTTATTTAAGTCAGCTATTGGCATAAATAGCCTGGTTATTTTCGCACGGTCGCGTAATGATAAGAAATCATTTTCTAAATTATCGCGCGTAGAATAATACATTGCTGCTCGTCTTTGTACTTCAAGATCAACCGGTAGTACACCCGCTAGGACAGGTAGGGCCTCTGTGCTCACTGTTCTATAGGCTTTACACAGAAATATCAACGCCAACCTCTGGCTTTGTAGTAATTTACGGCGAGCAGCTCCGATGGTAGCCCTATCAGCCCACACAGGCGAGCCGTAGCATATACACCCGAGATAGGTTGCCCCGTAAATGATTTTAAGAGTATTAAAAGAGAGGCCCCAGGTTGCCGTCGATATCCTTGTAAGTGCAAAAAAGTTTCGCTTAGCTTTTTCCCCAACTGATTTAATATGTTCTATAAACGAGAAATTCTTTTCTAAAACTAAACCCAAATAACAGGTTGATATTTTGCGTTTTACAGTAACATTATTAAGTTTTACGCCCGGGGGGGATTTTAGTTCACCTTTAAGAAGGAGTTGGTAGGTTTTATGAGGAGCAAATGTAAGGCGATTTCTTTTACCCCATTCACTTATCATACTTAAGCAAGTCTGAGCCAGATTTTCCAACTCTCTCCTGGAGTTACCCTGTATAAGTAAGAGGCCATCGTCAGCATATGCCGTTAGAGAGCAGCGTGATGGCAAGGGTAATGTCAAGAAGTCATCAAAACCCAAGTTCCAGAGATACGGCGCGAGCACTGAGCCCTGGGGGCAACCCATGGTTAACGATTTAGTGACTCTGAAGTGACCAAGCTTAAGAGTTGCAGAGCCATGTACGAAATAAGATATGATTATCGAATATATATTACTGTAACAACCGCGTAACTTAAGTTTTTGTAACAAAATTGGCCACCAAGTATTATCAAACGCCCCTGAAATATCTAGGAATATGGCCAAAACGTATTTACATTCGGACGAGTTTACAGCTTTCCTCACTGAGATAGCTGCGTCCACTGTCGATTTACCCGCAGTAAAACCAAATTGATTTCCGTGAAATTTTGGTCCTCCCGGCAGCAATCGCGGTACAATAAGTCGTTCTAGAAGCTTGCCTAAGGAAGGCAGTAACGTTATTGGTCGGTATGACTTAGGGTCTTCAGGCAGTTTATCGCCATTTTTTGGTATAATACGAATAAAACCGCTGCGCCAAGAACGCGGAAAAGTCCCTTCAGATATGCAACGATTAAAAACTTTTAGTATTGAATCACCGGATTGTTTTGTGGCTTCTATTATCATTTTGTTGGATATTTTATCTTCACCTGAAGCTTTGTTAACAGGTAGCGATTTCACAGTATTCATAAACTCATTAATTGTAGGAAGACTTGACATATAGGTAGCGGGTGGATTGTTTGCCCACTGTCTAATCTGCTTATGGTAGTCATTATCGTTCAAGGAACTATCATCAGGTATGAGCGAATTAAGTAAGGATTCCGTGGTCTCCTCTATGCCACTGGTGTAGGTATTATTGATTTTTATGTTTTGAATATAAGCTAAATCTATAGACCTATTTGCTTTAAACTCATGGTATAGGGGCGACCACGGGCCTTCTTTATCTAATTTATCGACTATTTTTCTAATAAGATTGCCTTTGGATTTCTCTATTGACGAGCGGTAACGTGAACGAGCTATTTTGAGATTTATATATGCATTATTTAAAACATCGCCTACAATTTTACGTTTTTTTAGTTTATTATATTTTTTACGTGCTCTCCGAAATTCACATCGAACTTTAATTAAGTAGTTATTCCACCAATCGCATCTTCGAATATTAGTGATAGGGACGCGGCCTATGGCAATATCGGCACAGTAGGTAAAAGTGTCCGACATCATTACAGCACATTCCTCTGTTGTTAGTTCATCCCGGGTGAAATCCCTGGCATGCGCGGCAAAAAGAGCTCTGAAAAAATCCCAATCGGCCCCTTTGGGCCGATATCTATAGTTACCGTAAATAGCCGTAGGTCTTTGTGCCAACCGAGGAACAAACTCGTACACGATTAAGCGGTGATCACTGGATGAAGCGTCAGGCAAAACACGCCATCCATCTATTCGGACGTCTGAGCTTGAAAAAGTGACGTCAATAAAAGATTCGCCAGTAGGGCTACAATAAGTAGGCGGTGCATCAGGAGTGTTATGTATTGATAGATTCATCTCAGCGACGAAATCTTCGACGGCGTTCCGCCGTTCTGTATCGCTTGAACGGTATTTGCCATACCATAATGTAGAGGATGCGTTAACATCTGCGCCAATAATAATTTTGTGTCCTTTGAGGGACATCAAAACATGGCGCAAGTGATGTAAATGGGGACCGACAGGATCTGAATACTGAAAATAACAGCTCACTACGTAAACTTTCCAGGATGGGGATGATATTTCAGCGACAGCACAGTGTGACGTCATGAGGTTTCGCATAGCGCTTACCGTAAAATTAGTACGCGTTACGTAAATAGCAGCCCGTGATTTGTTGTCTAGCTGCACCAATTTATTTTTTAAACGCGCATATTGATATTGTTCTTGTACAAGCACTATATCTAAGTTGTATTCATGGACTAAAGTTTCCAACTCTGATGTCGCAACCCTATCGTTGTGAAGATTTAGCTGCCCTATTTTTAAGTAAGCCATATTAATATTTGGTATTTACCACTAACTGCTCAAGTTTATGCTTAAATGTGGGGCAGTTGTCCGAGCCGCATTTGTGGTCGTGAGGTTTTTTATATGTTTTACACGATGCACAAACTGGTTTAAATTCTGGGTCATTGTGGTGCTTACATGATTTTGTGGGATGTGCTTCTGCGCATAAGGCACAGGTAGGTAATTTATTACTACAGTACTTGACAACATGCCCATATTGCTGGCAGTTTAAACACCGAACTACCTCTAAATCATCAATAAAGCGGCATGTAGCCCAGTCGATGAAAAGTTTTTCTTTAGTGCTGACTAAATGTTTTCTAATCTCCGGTTCGAGCTCAATTCCCACCCACTTGCGCCCATTAGCTACGTTACGCTTGCGCACAATTTTAGTTTTAGACGTAAAATCGTCTTCGCTGACTTTAAGATCACTATCTTTGATATTTTGCCTGTATAACGCCGTTAAAAAGACCTGGTCGTCCATTGACGACGGTATATCTTTTATAAGTATGCGCGGTCGTCGCCCGGATGGAGTTTGAAGTTTTAAACCCGCCGAACGAATGGCCTCGACAGAGCGAATTTTATTGAGTTGGGTTTCATTTGCCACTCGGAGTACAACGCCAGAATTGGAAGTTTTTTTAACGCCTACTATTTGAAAACCGTCGTCCGCGGGTTTTATAGCCTTCATAAGCGCTTCCTTGGTCGCCGACGAAGTCGCGTACTCCGCTGATCGCTCAGCGGTGGGATACGCAATAATTGAAGGAACCGGTTTTCGCGTCTGTACTATGGGGGCGGCGGTTTTTTTCGGTAAACGCAGTTTTAATTGTTCCGCGTACGTAGGAATCTCAGAATTGGTTTTATTTACGCAAAGATCTAACTGACGTTCTGCGTTCGCCAATTTAGTTTCATTGCATGAAGATTTAAGCGCAAGTAATGAAATAATACTGGTAAGGCGCTGCGTACAATCCATCACCGATAGCTTATTCGCAATATTCATACCCGAGTTGGAATTACTGACTAATTCGTTAACCTTTGACAGATAAACGGAAGCTTGTGTCACAAGATCGCAATAATTATATTCCGCACTGTTTGTATCGCTAATATTTAATGAAGACGAATAATCGGATTGAGATCCCCGAAAACGTTTTATGTCCGATTCCTGTTGACCATCGGGAGTACAAAACGTCGGTGACGCATCGTCTAACACTCGTTTGTTGAAGCCTGAAGGGGGCGTTCTGGGAGTCTGTTTACTTCTCCCAAACGCGTTTCGCCCTCTATCGGGGGGGACATCATTCATTTTTGACATGTTATTCACACGAAATAAGCAAGCGCTTTAATGTAAACAGCACGATAACTAATTTAGCACGATAACAAGTAACTGTGACTATGACGCGGTACCCTCACAAGAAAAAAGTTAAACTTACTCACCGAACGATAATTTGAACTAAAATCCAGATATTACTTATTAAAACACTTAAAAAACTTACAGATTGTAGTATTTAGCACTAACACTAAAGCTAGAAACAAAACACAGGTCACAAAACAATCACGAAATAGCAGAAAAATAATATTATTTCACAGCGAACCTCCAACGCACTGAGCCGTAGCGTAGCGGGAAGGGAAGTGTAGATACTTATATAGATAATTAAACCCAGACTCAGGACAAACAGACATGTTTAATTGTTCATGCACACAAATATCTGTCCTGCGTGAGAATCGAACCCACGACCTGCGGCGTGCAAAGCAAGCATTCACCAAACACACCACATGCCCGTCAAGATGGTCATAGTACTCAGAAAGAAGCTGAAATTTAGAAATAAGGTCCCTATGTATTTCGTTGTCAAATGCTAGTGGCTTGAACAACCCCAATAGACATAGAAAAAGGCAAGTCAGTAGAGATACTAAGGAATTATATGCTTACAGACGGATATTAAATAGGTATTTTCCTCTATTGAAAACTCGCTCTTTCTTTAAGCGGTACCCAGGGTTGGAATAGGTTTAACATTATAATAGCCAGTTCATAATAATGTTAGGTGACGCTTTCTTTCCTTTATGCCAAAGCAATTTTGCTAGGTACATCATTTTATCTCATAGCCGTACCGGCCATCATTCTTTCATTGCCCATTTTATGGTTATTGCTGTGGTACACCTTCCCGTGTCCGAGATGTGCTTACTATCAGCACAATATTCGATATAGAGAGAAAACTTAACAGCTACATAAGCGGAGTAGACAAATTTAAATAATTATACATTAGACGTGAATAGTTTTAAATTTAAATAAATAAATAATAAATAAATTTATTCAAAAATGTGTACAAAATTTATATCTATTTATATTAAAAATAATTAATACTAAGCTATAGACAGTTTGTGCCTGTACTAGGTTAAACCTGTACCACAGGCGTTCTAATGGCTTAAAAAGAATACTTATCCTTTATTAAAAATTTAAACAATATTAAATTATACAAATTCAAAAATCTAAGATATAATGTTTAAAAATTAACTTATTTTAGAATACTAAATAACGCCTCAGTCTCATCATAGGTCAACTTTTGTAAAAAATAACTGACTATTCTTTTACAATTTATATAGTTAAGGTTATATATAGATAGTGACTTATTTATTTTATTGTAAAGATATGGCCCGAGAAAAGGATAAAACCTGTTTGTATAAATAAACTTAGACTCTGATGCACTAGTGCAGATAATATCTTTCCGTCTTTTGCTGTTAGTAAGGTTAGCATTGTAAGTGAGTGTTGAGTGTTGTTTTAAAATTGCATGTTTAATAAAGAGTTGGCGGACAGTTAAGACGTTGCATTTTTCATACAGAAGGCACGTAGGAAAAAGGAAAGGTCGAAAAGTTGCAACTTTTAGTATTGCTCTTTGGGCACGTTCAATGGTTAACATTAAGGTTTTTGAAGCACCACCCCAGGATGTAATGCAGTATTGAATAATAGATTGACATAATGCCTGATAGACTAGTTTAATCAATTTGATATCAGCAATATGGCGTAGGTTTTTAAACACGAATATGAGCTTCCGTACCCGATTTGACAAGGCAAGGATATGTTGTTTAAAAGATAGAGCTTCATCGATAATAACACCAAGATACTTCATGCTATTTGTGTTAGCAATAACTGGACAATCGCAGGAAACCCAGGGGCTGGGACAATAGTGTGCATATATGTTATCTTGTTTAGGAAATCTGTGGTTTTTACGCATGCAAAAATTAATAAACATTGTCTTTTCAGCATTTAAAGTTAGTAGATTATTTCTAAGCCATTTATTGATTACATTAAACCCATGCTGTGCGTAATAATGCACCGCAGTAGTGTTTGGAGCAGATAAAATTAATGCTGTATCATCAGCATAGGAAATTACTTTCCCATGGTCTAACTCTTAAGGAACACAGATCATTTATGTAGATCAGGAATAGGGTAGGGCCCAGTATACTTCCCTGGGGAATTCCAAAAGCAGGAATTTTCACGTCCGTACTGATGAATTGGTCAATTTTAACACATTGAGTACGGTCATTTAAATAGCTTGCGAAGAGTTTCAACTGGGTGCCCCTAATTCCTAATGCCTCTAACTTGGATAGAAGGTTAGGAATAGACACGGTGTCGAATGCCTTCGCTAGATCAAGGAAAATACCAGTTACTAGGTTCCCTTTTCCCAGTTCCTCTGTGACAAAATCAGTTAAATGTTGAACTGCGTCTGATGTGGATAAGTTAGCTCTAAAACCAAATTGCATGTTTGAAAGCAAAGAGTTCTTTTCTAGATATAAGACAAGTCTATTGTTTATTATTTTTTCTAGAATTTTGGAAAAGGAAGGTAGTAAAGAAATTGGCCTGTAATTAGTTACAAGATCCTTACTCCCTGATTTGTGAACGGGAATAACTACGGCTTTTTTTAGGCATTTAGGAAAAATTCCATCAGTTAGGCAGGTTTGAAAAATGAAAGTTAAAGGAGGGACTAGAATGTGCTTAAATCTTTTGAGAATATTATTACTAATGTTATCCCAACCCGCTGCACAGTTGTTTTTCAACCCTACAATAATTCGTTCCACTTCAGATTCATCTGTGTCTAACAGAACAAAAGATTTCCCACTATGGAGTTGAGTTCTTGTAGAGGAATAACCAGTCAAGTTAACGTTTTGCTGTTTTATTTTTTCCCCAAGTTCCTTTCCAACGTTTGCATAAAACTTATTAGCGTTGTCAGCAGCGATAATCGGTGAGGAGTGAGTGCGAAGTAAACTTGAAGGTGATTTATGCTGGTTAGAAGAAAAGGTAGTGGATTTTATAACTTTCCACAGTTGTTTACTATTTGAACCTGCTTCATAAAGTTGTTTTTTGTCAAACTCAATTTTAATTTTTTTCAACAAGTTATTACAAAAATTTCTGTATCTTTTGTAAGATAATTGTAGTGTATAATTATGTGGAGATTGCGTAACTCTTTTATGTAATTTATCTCTGTGACGTATACAACGTAAAAGGCCCGGTGTGATCCATGGCTTAATGTTTATATTTTTCCTACTTAATCTAATTATAGTTGTATTACGTGAAATTGCTTCTTGCAGTTTATTAATTACGTATAACAATGCCGTATTAGCATCAGCAGAATAGTAAACTGGGTCAAAATTAATATTGCACAAATCACATTCAAGGTTATACATGTTTATGTGTGATTTTTGCTGCGATTGTGAAATCTGTTTACGTAGCGTTAATTCAAGTGTAGTTAGAACTGGGTAGTGATCAGTTATTGTGGCGTTGGTAACAAGGGTTAAGCTTGGTAATTTAGCTTTAAGCATGACGTGATCTAAACAAGAACCACTCTGGTGAGTTGGAAAAGTGTGGGAAGGCAAAAGCCCATGAAATGCACATAAATTAAGGTAGTTTTCCATCCCTGCATTGATGTTTTCAGGATTAATGTTTAAGTTGATATCTCCAGTTAATACAATATTATTAAAAGAAGAGAGAGATGAGAGTATTGTATTAAGAGAATTATGAAAAGAATGTAAATTTCTAAAAGAAGGAGGTCTGTAAATAGCCACGATTGCGATGTCGGTTCCAATTTTAATAACTAAGCAATTGCATTCCTGTGCAACGGGCTCTTCAACAGCGACAAGAAGAGATTTTTTAGTATAGACAACCACCCCATCGTTCTGATTGAAGTTGACTGAACTGTTGTAGTTGTTGTATCCCTGTAGCACAGGAATATTACCATCACGATTAGAAAGCCAACATTCCGTAAGAATTATAACATCACAGTCGACATTTAATCTATGTAGAAAAATATTAAAACTGTCTATGTTCTTAAAAATACTCCGAATATTTTGAGTTAGTATCGTTAATGGGTTAGTAAATGCGGAAATGTATTGCTTGCAGCTTTCAGTGTCACACTGTTTTGAGTCATACAAACAAATTTTATCTACATCATCGATTAAATTATGCGTCATTGTGTAAAACTATATCTGTTCTAGTTAAGGCTAATTAACAAAATAAAATATACGGCGCTCTAGGCGCCCTCATAATCGATTGAGTTAATGTATCTGAGTTCTGCGTTCTTTTTAGCGGGACACTCAATATCTCCAGTTTTGTGATTGCACGGCTTCTTGAAACGGAGGCATGTAGCACATCTTGGGGCGTCACCTTTCTTTGTGCATTCTGCCATTGAATGCCCTGAATCGCCACAATGTCCGCACATGGAAACGGTGTCCTTACAGAATTTTGCTGCGTGCCCGTATAGCTGGCATTTGTAGCACCTCGTTACAAGTGTAAAATCACGAACTGGACAAGAGGTCCAGTTTATGAAGATTCTAGATTGCGAAATTAGGGCTTTGCGGATATTAGCTGTGACCTCGATTATAAAATTGCATGTTGTGACATCTTTCTTACCAGACTTGTGGCTTAGTTTCGTTGAGGACAAGAACTCTTCAAAAGTTAAAGATGGTATCTTTTCGGTGACGTTCTGTTCGTAGATACACCGAAATAACTCCTTTTCTGTTAGCGATGTGGGCACTCCGACGATAACAATTCGAGGTTTACGCTTATAGGGATCACCAGCTGTAAGCCCGGACGACGATTGTTCCACAGCGACTTTTAATTTTTCTGCGTCCTCCTTGGTCTCGGTGTTAATGATGACTCCGCCATTTATCGTTTTACGTAGGCCACGCACTTGGAGCTTCATTTGCTCTGGCCGTATAATTTTTTGAATCATGTTTTTGGTATCCTCGCTTGACGTAGACTTGCTTGAGTTGTTGGGGTAAATGGCCACGGAATTAATTTGGCTGGGCTTAACAAAATTATTAGAACCCCTCTTTACCATATCGGCAAAAGACGTAGTCCCTGATGATTCCTTGATTGTTTGTCTCAATCCGGATAATTGGTCTTTTAGTTCCCGCTCATCTTTTAGTTCGTCCACCCTGTTAAAGGCTTGAATGGCTTTCTGCTTCAAGGACTGGTACATGACAGCCATTTGTGAACTACCATGTTCTACTTTACGGCACAGGTTTGTTATACGAAGCTTTTGCTCTGAGTTGAGCTTACCTTCAGTGATGATGGTGCAAACTTCATTTAAATTACAGTTGATGTTAGTCAACCATTTTTGAATTTCGGACGTATAGAGTATGTGCAGAGCCCCACTGTCAGAGTCCGAAGGTGTAGGTTGCAACGGCGCCGGATATGGTGAGCCCACAGGATGCACGAGACCACTGAAGGGACTAGTCATTTTTTTTAATTATTATTACGCTGTTACTTCACTGTGAGTACATTATTGAAGATCGTCACGTACAAAATACATTACACTGCAATGTCCGACATAAAAGGAGGTCAATATATTTATAATAATTATTAATTAAATATTGTTAACGTACACGTCCGCCACTATGCGCGACTAATTGACGATGAACACAAATAGTGTTTCCAGGGTACGTGTCCCGAACATCTGAAAGCGAAAAGCAAGGCCCCGGAGCAGTCTCTCTCAGTCTCTTCCAATCAGGCGCAAAGAGAAATCCACGCAGGTTATGATTAGTCTGTGGGAGTCCACATACCCACTCGCAAACACTTTTTGCGGGTGGCATTTCCCTGTCAAATCAAACAAAAAGACATTAATAATGCTGTAGCTAATTCTAAACAGAACAGATTCACATTCAAATGTTATTTATCATCATATCATGTTACGTATGGTCATTTTATTCCAAGATATTTATTTCTATAATATGCTTAAACACATGGAACATTGTCGAAGATCAACGTCTTTTAGCAACTTAGTTCATAAGTTTACCTTTATTATTCGAATAACCAGCTCTGGTTAGCTCAGCGGCGAATGCAGTCCTATATGTAACTGCGGGTTCAAATCACGCGATCAACGTGAAAAATGAACTTGGTCAACAATGGGGGCAATTTCATAGCTACCTTTAAAAGGACTTTTGGTTAGGTTTGTGGGAAAGTCGATGCCTGCTGACCAACCCAATAACGGGCGCCATCCATTACTATCAAATGTATTGTTTTAAATATTGTTCCTAATATAGTTCAATGCAAATAGAACTTCAAGTTGTATTCATGTGAGACGATTAAACGTGCCATAACATAGTACTAAATATGCTTTTGTAACCTAATTGCTCACTAGCGGCCAACGGTCATGTAAATGCAAATCTGTTGGCCATAACAACGTGGAACATTAATTTGCATGGTCAAATTACTGCGTGTTTAATGAGTATATAGGTATGCGTTATTTTAGTTATGTTTAATGTACACAGAATAAATTGTACACAATCTTCTACACACATTTCTAAAGAAATGTATTCTAAAGAATGTAGTTCTTCATAGAACTTAAATTCATAAGAATTTTGACTGCAATTAAAAACTTAAATTCACAGGAATGTAAGTTTTTACTTGCAGTTGTAGATTAACAAGATAAGATACTTTAGTTGGACACTCAAGTTGTGAACAGATCAATTAGATACATAAAAACAACAGTAAAATTGAATATACGTGACTAGTTACGGCGAGATATAGACTTAGCCATTTTAGTATGAGAAACTTTCTCATACTAAAATCATGATCATCTCAGCCGAATGACATTCACTACTGGACGTGGGCCTCTCCATAAGATTTTCACAATCAATTTGTGTCCATGGTTTGGAGAGATATGCCATAATCGCCACGCTTGGCAGACGAGTTGACGATCGCAGTATGATAGTCATAGTACATAGGGAGACGCTGCTGCCCATTCTCTGAGAGATATTTTCTCTAGGACGACCCGCACCCGACTTGCCCTACTTTCCCCCACGGGATGAGATGGGGTGGCGATATTCTGTGCTGTCAGCCACACAGAAATGGTCAAGACTAGTTCATACAAATCAATCCTAGCACTTATCTTTAGCGTCTTCCGTTTAAATGATTTAATGCTCTTATTGTTTAAACGTAGTAGAGACGCATGTCTACTGTGCCGCGCTTGTAAGGCACTAAACACAATCCCCCATATACAATACATCTACTTCAGTATAGATTATTATAAGAACATCTATGACAAATTGTTCAAGTTAGTAAGAAGCATAATACGATCGGACACCTTGTGCGAATAATATTTGTTAATAATGCACTATGGATGGTGAATTTAAATGAAGCACGCGGTTTAATTTTGGCAGCTATTTTGAACGAGATAAACTAAATTAACAAGATTTACTTATATTTAATTCCCGATACCCGCATTAAATAAATAAATTCCTGTATCCTGGGCTTTATACTTTAATTATTAAGATATTATTAATCATTGTCATGTACTAATATTGAACCCTAAATGCCTGGGAGTCAAGGTATTTAATAGGGCGTGACGTTTTAACTATTACTCCACATGTTAATTAAAAAGTAAAGGAACTCAATAAGGAAGAAAAAGCATGGAACATCCAGTAGCGGAGCTGTGTACTGTGTGTTATTGTTAACACATAAATTAAGTATCGACTATATATCAAAATGCAAGCTGCTAATCCATTAGCCTCCATTAATCTACCTGCACAGTACACACTTATTATGTGCGATATCTGTGGCAATTAATTTTGTGTCGAAACGCTATCGGCGTTCTACATGCACATAAGATTAACTGCGAGTGTTAAATTACTGATAAACCTAAACATTGTGTTTTACGATCTTGTTAACATTAAAACAGCTTAACTACAAATAATTGTTCAAATTCAAGCTCAATAAAGAGTTATCGTTCAAGAATGTAATACAGTATAAAAGACGGACTCTTCGTGCGAGAGACCTTGCCGTATTGTGATATATTTATGGGTCTCGCACTAAGAGTGCATAATTTGTTTTTTATACTCTCAACTCAACTAACAAATCTATTTTTCTAAATTGAAACATTTTCTTAACTATATCCAAATCGAACAACTTCAAGTATAAGTACAAGCATATATAATATCGCAGTGGGTAGAGGACGGTGGCAGTATAATAAAATTCATGATAACATTAGGTATTTCATAAACATCTAAGTCTAATAACTATAAAATATGTTTCTGAAATAATGTTATTGGCAATATTATAAATCTATGCAATCAGAATGGGTATTAGACAGTTCAATATTCCGAACGCGACGCCTTGATGCCGCGCCGGTCAGGCGTATATTAGCAATATTATTATTCCTGGAAGCTAGACATTTCGTAACTCATCCCTAGTCAAATAATGATGATTGGAATCCACTAACTCTCGTCTTCCGCAGGCGAACCAAAGTAGTCGACATAGCCGGAAGAATTGCCAAACTGAAATGGCAGTGGGCGGGGCACATAGCTCGTAGAACCGATGGATGGTTAACTGACAGTCTTGCAAGGGTCGCAGGAAGCCGCTGGATGCGGGCAGCGCAAGACCAGCCATTGTGGAGATCCTTGGGGAGGCCTTTGTCCAACAGTGGACGTATTTTACCTGATATGATGAACTCTAGTAGTTCTACTTCATTTGGAAGAAGTTAATAGTGTAAAAAGTCAGCTTTTTACACTATTAACTTCTTCCATTGTGCTATTGTGCCATTGTACGTGTACTTGATTTCAATACAGAATTCTTTTTGTGAATATAAAAAAATTAAAATAGATATAGCATGACGGATGTCACCAGTTAAAATAGAACAAAGGCAAAGTGCTTTCAAAATAGACGCACTCTACTAAATGGATGTTCACTATATTTAGTGCAAACGTAGATGGTATCGTAAAGGAAAGATTTTAAAAACTAACCTAGGCTTTTCACATTTAAGTAATAATTTTAGAGGTAGTAGCGTTTACTAAAATATGCAGAGTTTATCAAAACGAAAAAATATTAACGGAAAAAAATGGCTTCGCTTGTATTTTTTACGATATTATTTAGGTAATATGTAGGTTCATAATGGAAAATAAGGAGATTTTGAAATTTTAGGTGGATTTGACGGTCACCGTAGCCTAGTTGGTAGTGCTCCTGCCTACGAAGCTGGTGGTCCTGGGTTCGAATCCCGGTAAGTGCAAATATTTGTGTGATGAGCACGAATATTTGTTTCTGAGTCATGGATGTTTTCTATGTATATAAGTATTTATCTATCTATATAAGTATGTATATCGTCGCCTGGTACCCATAGTACACAAGCTTTGCTTAGTTTGGGGCTAGGATGATCTGTGTGACATTGTCCCCAAATATTACAGATATTTTATTATTTTTTTATTATTTCACCAAAGAAATGTTTCATGCAAAATCTTGTTTCAGAGGATGCTTGTTTAAGCCTCAGAGAACACATTAAGCCATTGGTTATGAGAAAATTCCAACTCAATAATTCTACGTATTAAGAAGCTCCTTAAAATCTATTACCTGGTCTCACCATAAGTAATATTAGAAAAAACCTTTATAATAATATCCTGGGACATTATTTACACACGGCCATCTGATCCCAAACTAAGCCGAGCTTGTACTATGGAAACCAGTTAACTGTTATGCTGCATATAAGTACTACTTTCCTTTGTAAATAGATACTTATATAGATAATTAAACCCAGAATCAGGACAAACAGACATGTTATTGCACACAAATATCTTTCCTGGGTGGGAAACGAACCCACGGCGTGAAAGGCATTTACCTACCACGCCAACCGGCCCGTCTTTGTAATGTGTTCTTGTGTGCCACTAAGGTTATGCGTGTCTACTGATTTAATTTCATATATTAAATTTGTAAAGACTAATGTAACTTTATATGTTTAGGTATAAAATAATAATGGAAAGGTTGAAAATTATATTCTGCTCAAACATTATCATAAATTGATAAAATTTTGTATGTATAAATGGGTAACATGGAGGCGTTTGCGGTTTTTGTGATAGCAGTTATAATTGAAATGAAATTTATTTCGAAGCGAACTAAATTATTGCAATGCATTTGGTTGATATAGTGATGATAATGTATTGTGGCTTGCTGTTAAAATTCAGTTCAAATAAAACCTCTGCAAACGTATAATGAAGTCAAACAAACGATATGCAGAGCTATAGGTTTTTGTTTGTTATTATTTTTCAAAAATTGCCTTCTGAATTTCATAATTGACTAATTTATAAAGCTCTTTGAAGCAGATCAACTCACATAAATGTAAACGCACATCTACTACGGCGTATTAAATATTACTTCGTAGCCTTAATTCGTATCATTTTACGAGTATATAGATACTTATTAAATTATGGTTTTATTATATTACTAGATGTGCTCCGCAGTTTCACTCGCATTGAACTGTATAAATTATAGCTCAATCTGTCGAAAGTTGGTCGTACAAACTTAGAAACCTTTGTGGGCTCATGCGCTACACTTTGCTGAAGATCATCACATGATCAAATGCGGAGTAAATATAAAATAACAAAGACATACAGACAATATATCGATTTGGAATGCAATGCATAAATATAATAAAAAATTGTGAATCATAAATATAATCAACCGGCATGTCGCAAGCGACATGCGGAGCCTTTTAAACTAGTATCCTCTACCAATCCGGGGTCGGCGCTTTGCGTTAAACTCCTTCTTTTGAAGTTGGTAAATAATAGCATTTAATGTACCAGAATTCTAGCTGTTTGCACATGCTACTCGTCTCATCTCCACAAAATCACTAACTCTTTTATGGGGCAGTGAACACGCTACAACAAACATCAAAATGAGATCAGAAAACTGTTAATCAATAAATTTAAAACAAAAATTGAAAGCAAATTGTGTAGCAAGGCATACTACAAAGTTTCTGAATATGTTCATGATAAAACTGTTTGTTAGATTAGATAAGATTTAATTCTACGCTTTTAGACAATTTTGTATTAGATGTTAATTTATTATTTAAAAAAAGTATTCCTATTGAGTTTTTAGGCAGTGTTTCTCAGTAGCTCCCACGTCAAGTACCTACTGCTCGGTAAGGAAAATAAAAGGGTGACAATTCAAAAACAAATTGTAAATTTTACTGAATAAATATATATGACTAGAATATCGTTGAAACCATACGGTAATTCGGGTAACGTATTCAATTCTTCGTAAGTGATGGACGATCAATGCGCTCTCGATTCAATGAATGAAGGCGATTCATCTTCGGTGTACACCACAAAAGCTAACATTTGCGCTTAGAAACACCTTTATATTTATACGCAAATGGAAATGCCTTTGTTTGAGTTGAAAGGAAATTGAACCAGAATTTCAATACTCAGATGAGAGTTAAAAGGCTTTTGTATTTTTTTCATTCAACTTTCAAAAACGCCCATTGAAAAGAAAGTAATGTTGTTAATATATTTCACAAGAGCTGTAAAACAATTTAAAATGGCTACGAACAACGGTCTCTCATACTGAAGCTTCAGTACCTTCCGTGAATGAATAAAAAGTAATTAAAATATTTATGTACCACTAAAACCCGATCTAGTAACACAATTTGATAAGATTTTTTTTAATTTTCTGTTTTGGTTAGTTACACCGTTTGATATTTCTGATAAATTTATGTTACTGACTCAGTTAAACTTTATTGAGATAATGAAATCCTGGGTTAAAATTACATGTAAAAACCAAAAATCTAAACAAAGCGGATTCTTTGGCGCAAAGTAGTGGTATCTGCGAAATTACAATAATATTAATAAACGTTTTCATAACTGGAGTCTGAAAATCATATCATCAATATTTTTTTCAGCGCACGCGATATAATCAATTTTATATGCAAGTTTTCCCATAATGTCGAATCCCAAGTTATGAGAACATTTATTTATATTTTTGTAACTTTTGTAGAGATAACTTTTTTTATCAAGTAATAAAATTTAAACTATGTTACTTGTTTCGATTGGACAATGGTTGTACCATGACATTTTTTCAAACTGCACAGTTGGCCTCTTACATTGCTTAATCACTACAATCGAGCCCTAACGTAACCTACGCTGCACGGATACGCTTAAAAAATATAAAGATTCTACAGTTCCCATCTATAGACTAATCACATGCCAAGATGCTTCCCGTCACCGATCACTTAATATTTAAAATTCTTTCGTCGATATAAAATGAATAGCTGGAAGATTTTTTAATACTAGTAAGTAGCTTTGGATTTTATCTATTACCAACAAAACATACAAAAAATCTAATCTTTTTAATATTAATTCCGATGAAATTAGGTTACCGAATTCTAATATATTTTTTAAGTTGCTTGTGAAAAGCTATTTCAATTACGTAACTACTGATGTTTTAATAATAGCGGCCTAGATATTGAAATCGTATGATTAGTTTTACGCCCTATAGTAAACCTGACAAACAATATATATCTTTATCGTGCTAAGTTACTTTTAGTAAAACGTTACAACAAATTGAAATTACACTATAGTTATAAAGGTGGTTTTTAACAACCTAGTACTAACAACGTATTGTGGACAGCTGCAATTTATCTTACTCGGTTTCGGGCGCCAGCGCTGAGCTTCGCTGATATCAAAATGGCAATTTGAGGAGTTAATATTGCGTGATTAAATAAAAAAGAAAGAAGCGAATAAGTGTGTTTTGATTTTTGTTTTAAAACAACGCCCGCAGTAGGTTAACACATCTCTGTATCACAGGGTACTTTACAAACATATAATTAACGAACACAATACACCCAGACTCATAACAACTACTTATGAGTCAATCATTTAGTTGTACATCCATATATAGACACCAACGGATTTCCATTTGTCACGATGTTTGCACACCTCTTTTGCGTAGTTACGTGGCTTCCTACATACAGGAGCAGGTATATTATTATCTCAGCAGAATATAGCTGTATAGCCAAAGAAGCATGCACATGTAAAAGGGTTTGGCACAAAGCTCGAGTTCTAATTTTGTTGTACTCAAAAATAAATATTTGCAGTCCAAAGTGCCTGCATGGTCCCTTCAACATTTTTCTAGAAGAGATCTCCCGAAATATTATTATTTATTAAATTAATATATATTATTGCATTAAAATATATACGTACTCACTTACTGTTTTGCTTTTTTGGTTATAGATTTGAAAAGAACTCTCAGAGCTCTACACTTAATCTATAGAGCATGTTTAAACGTTCCTCTAAATTTATTTTCAAGTAAGCACAAAACGGTATTCGTAATGCAATCGTTTAAAGTGCAAGTTAAGGAAAGTAAGGCTGAGCTAGATCTTGCTTACATTTAAATCGGACTCTTATAACAACTTACAACAAACATGTTATTTAAAATATTACAGTACTTAGAGTGCAAAATAAGCAACTGGAGGTTAAGATCAATAGAGCCTGCTTTATCTTTATGAACAAGTTACAATTAAGCCAGCTCATTACGTAATATTTAAATCAAAGCTAAAAAGATCTATAGAGGATATTAAGGTTTTGCTCAAACTTTATTATCTATTAAATTAAGGGAAATCGCTTTTTATATTTTTTGTTTACATTTAAAATTTTATATGTAATTTAGAGGGGACTCCCATAAAACAAACGTGATTTAATTGCTGCTATTACAGATATCCGCTTTAAACTTTATAAATTATAACCGATGTGTTACTATGTGTATTTAACTTTGTAGTAATATAGTTACTACAAAGTTTCATCAAAATCCGTTCGCTAGCTTTGGTGTGAATGAGTAACAAACATACACACTCACAAACTTTCGCCTTTATTATATTAGTGTGATGTTACGGTACCGTTCGTGCGCGAGTCCGACTTGCACTTGGCCGGTTTCATTTATGAATACAATTTTGAAGAAATACCATGAAATAGTATAAACGCTTATTTCCATAATGAAAATAACCAACTTATAGTACGATGTTGTATTCCAATCTAAATGAATTTCCATGAAATATCTATAACGAAAAAATACTTGTAATATATTGACAAACCACTTTTTTCACTCAGTAGCAAATTGAAAGTACGGGTGGGTGACGATCGCCGGGCTGTATAGTGGATTGATGTGATTCATCTTACTCCCACTGACACTGATGTTTAGTAACACCAAACGTTACGGCTTTAAAATGAATATTATTTAAAATAGTTTGCTTCACAAAAACTATTTAAAGACGGTTTGGTCCCCAGTTTTATTATTGTGTTGCTTGTTTTGCTGTTTGAGGGCTTGCTTAAGTATTTCGTCGATGAGTTAAGTGTAACTTTGTCGATGAATAAGGATTTTTGGAAAGAGTTGCAACTAGCATCAAAACAAGTATTAAATAAGACGTAAAAATAAAGCCCTGAGTTTGTTTCTAACTTTCCTCTCTAGATTATAGTCCTAGGTAGTTAGCATGTTAGATAGGATAGAATTATTGCAGGTGAGGACTGTGTTACCCATATCTTTATGTGCCATGCTCCTGAACTATGGTATCGCGTATGTAGTCGTCAAAACCGTGCTAGCAGCCTGAACTGAACTGATTTCTTTGGCCATATTTTCCACATAAATTAACACAGTATTATCATAATATGTTTTTATTGCATTAAGGTTTATACGCCAGGTTTCTTACATGTCAGGCCCCATGGATGGAGTAGAACAGCTTAACTTAAAATAAAGTCCGCCAGTTATTTAAAACAAAGAAGTACTGGAAATCTTTGTACACAAAATTTACAATACATCCGGACCAACAAAACCTCAAATACTTTTATAAGTATAGTCCTTATAAAAACCTTTATAAACCAGTCCTAAGAGTAGCATTTTTTCTATCTATTGGTATATGAAACCATGATGTGGAAAAAGGAAAGTTAGGCAGCGCAGCATTAAAAAGGCGACATTTTTTCTTTACCATACCACTTGGACACCCTACACCTGAATGGATACTCGAACTCACCTGACAGCGTTAGTAAATAGCCGTCGGGTCAAAGTTCACCCGCGATCGGCATCAGCTCTTAGTATTCTGAATAGACCAACTCCGGATTTCAACCCTTTACAGTGGTCCAGAAACTGATAATACGAAGCGAAAAATGAAGTTTTTGCGTACCACATTAATCATGGCAGATAATGTTTAGCACAACACGCGTGTTATTTATGGAGAGTATTTTTCTGTGTAGCAAAGTAAATATGAAATATTGGCGTGCATATTATGGAATGGGTTGGATATTTAAATAAAAATAGATATGCAAAACGGACCCATGTTCGAGAAAAGTAACAAACTTTCCGAAATAAGTGAAACTGAAATATCGCGTTCATGATTACATAACTGAGAAATGCAGAAAATCCTTTTATTACAAATAAACCGTAACATATCATACATGTATACTTGAATGTATTTATAAAACATACGTTCTAGATCATACGTCTTATGTTACCCACATATTATTCAAAGGCTGCCTGAAAATCCACTTGAGGGATTTCTTACATCGCCCTTTGAGCCTACGCGAACGTAAAAAGGAATAAATCAACGACTATACTCCGAACAGATCGAATTTAATAAATTGAGATACAATACTTCAAAGTATTCTCAAGTTTCATATTTTCGCTCAGCTTTCTGGAATATTTTAAGAGATGTACTTGATATTATGACGTGAAACGTTCCAAAATAATACGGAATATCGAGATTAAATTAAACAGAGATGAACTAAATAGCTGTAGGATATACATAATTATTTTTCAACGATGTTCGGACTTTAGTTTATATTAGAAATAATAAATGTAAAATAAACTGAGTGTACATTAAGTATAGCTACATACAATAACATTAGATTCTACTAATTAAAGATATAATATAAAACATCATAAACCAAAATTAAATATAGGGGCTTAATTAGAATAATTTGTGTTCGCATGAACTAACATTATACTTATATATCAACTAATATTACTTTGTACTGAGGCGCTCATAGATGCTCTCACCGGTCCGTAAGTGATCGTCGAGGTTAAGTAACTACGCTCGCGATCAGCCCATAGATGGGTGACCGTCCAAGTGGTCTAATTTCTGAGCATCTCCGTACTTCGGAGGGCACGTTAAACTATCAGTCCCGGTTGTAGCCATTAGGCAACAGTCGTCAAGCCATGTCGGAGGCCTACCGGGCGGCTTGAACAACTCTGACACTCTGGTAATCACAGCTCATACGATAAGTAAGTAAGATTACTTTTTATTTAAATTACATATATAATAGGAATGATAATGATAACTAAATTAAAGATATGGTGTATATCTTAACTTAATCACATATAATACATACAATAGTGCCCGTAGGTACTTACATATATCTGTTTTAATTAATTTTATTCACACAAAAATCATAGCCCTGACTATAGCATAAACCTTAAGTTTATTATAATTATAGTATCTCTTCATATATAGTTAGGTCATAACATTTCAAATAATATTAATATCAAAGATTGAAAATTCATTTTTTATGTGACTATAGAGATGTATATCTCTTCCAACTATCAAAAATACATTATCACAAAAACTCATTAAGACCAAGCAATGAAATTTTCTTTACAGTCCCAAAGGGCAATCAATCTGAATTAATTTGGTGCGTGATTTGCTTGTCAAACAGATTTGGTTCAATATGACTCCACTCGACTCGCGGATTAATTGAAAGAGGGTGACCACAGATTTGATCCGACTCCCCAGCAATCCCAAGTGATAAGAGAGGCGAGTATATCAATAGTTTTAGAAATAGTTTCGGATTCGCTGTTGTATTTTGTATATTCCTTATGCAATAAAGTGTATGTCTTCTTCTTAAAAGACGTAAATGATGAGTAAGGAGATCAGAAAACAAAAGTTTCTCACTGAAGCATATTTTAGGATAGGCAAATGTTTAGCAATGGGGTGCAGTGTTTAGTTTAAATTTAAACTGACAACTTTTGGGGATATTTCCAATAGGGTTCCTGATTCGAGTTTAGTTGTTAAGTCAATATATTATTATATCTTTGCAGTTTGGTAGCATATAATGGTTTTCCTAATAACACTATTGTTTAATGAGCTAGCTAACGCGACCAGCGTAACAAGAAATCTGTTATTTCGGACAATGCCCCAAAATTAATTTATTGACTTATAGATTTATTTATTGATATATTTTCATTGTTGATAGAACAAACCAATAGATCCTTTATATCGTTTATATACGTCGTGTAGAAATGAGATAATAGTTGTAAACTGCAGTCTAGGTGGATGGCAACCACCAGGGTGACCTCTGTTGGTACGTTTGAAATGAAATGAAATGAAATCTCATTTCTACAGCCGCAATCACAACATCTTACGGGCATTGTATAGGCTGTATGTGTTTTAAACGTTTTTTTTATTCAAAAATCCACAACTATAATTAAAATATAAACAATGGGAAAGACATGCGGTAGATTTACACGACTTTAATAAGTTAATTTCTTTTTTAAACTACTGAATTAGGATACAATTTTCTAATGAGTAGTTCGTTTAATAGAAAATGGTAGCCCTAACCCTTTAGAGTTTTAAAATTCTAAATTTAGGTATCATAAGTCGTACAAATCTATGCAAATCTTTATTTTTGATTACATTCCGAATGTATGTTACCGATTTGACTATATAAAATACAGTGTTTTGCGCATAATCACAAATTACCTATGAAGTAATAGTATATATTTTCAGCACAAAGTCGTTCATTATCCATCTATGTATATACTGAACGCGTTCCAGTGTGTAATCCCAACCTTGCCAATTATTTACGAATAAGAACACTGGCCTCAAATGCCTCATAATCGGATTAAAAGTAACAATTAAAGCTTTCCTCTTATAACTTACATAACTAGTCAAGTGAAGTTCGTATTTCCTTTCACGTGTGATTTCCCCGGACGCTCCTTATAGACTGTTACCTACTACAGGTAAAAGCGATTCCAACATCATAAATACTTAGGTACGTCTTACATTATTCGATTACCTCTTGAGTTATCGCTCCGTATTTCGGTAATCGAAGTTATAAAAGTATTTATTGCTTTCCTGTTGCGATATTGACTTGAATTTGGAAGGCGTGATGGATCGAACATCAATTTGGAAAATTGGACATAAGTCCTTTATAACCGATGATAATGTTATTAGGGTTAGTGTCTTAACACTTAAGTCGAATAAATTCTGAGTCGTGGTTATATGTGTTGTTATATAAAGAACATATTATGTGAGCAATGTATCTCGTTGTTTAACAACATCTATCGGAAAATACCAATAGGTTTACAAATCAGTAAACTAAACTTCGTAGGAATTTTCAGAACAAGATACTAATGAGCATATTATGCATACATAGGCGTACAAACGTACAACGATTTTGTATAAAATCAATTAAATTGCATATTTTTGGAAAAATATACCATTAGATGATGAAGTAACATAAATGGAATTAAAGTAATAATATAGTCAATATAGCTCAATTAATTTGACCGGAACGAACCAATAGCACTTAGAGTATTTAAGAATGTCATAAATTAAAATATAATATTATTACATTATAATAAATAGAGAACAAACTAATAACATAACTTAGTTAATTGTGTTTCTAATAATATCCTTGGTCATTATCCACACATCTGGGGCATCTGACCCCAAACTAAGCAGACCTTGTACTATGGTAACCAGACAACTGATATAATATTATCTATGAAAGTAGTCTATGTAAGACTACTTTCATAGATAATTACACCCAGACTAAGGACAAAGCTACATGTTCATGCACACAAATATCTGTCCTGGGTGGGAATGACGGTCACCGTAGCCTAGTTGGTAGTGCTCCTGCCTACGAAGCCGGTGGTCCTGGGTTCGAATCCCGGTAAGTGCAAATATTTGTATGATTAGCACGAATATTTGTTTCTGAGTCATGGATGTTTTCTATGTATATAAGTATTTATCTATCTATATAAGTATGTATATCGTCGCCTGGTACCCATAGTACAAGCTTTGCTTTGTTTGGGGCTAGGATGATCTGTGTGACATTATCCCTAGATATTATTAAAAAAAATCGAACCCAAGACTTGCGGCGTGAGAGGTATCTTCCATCCACGCCGAACGGCCCGTCAACTATACAATAACTCCTTATGTTTATAAAGTGTCTTGTTAAGAATTTTCCTACTAGGACGATAAAATAAAACCATAATAAAGTTACTCTGCCATCTAGTTATCACAATAGTTTTTCTTAGAAACTGTTTAATGTAGGAGTTTAAATTGATCATAATTAGCTATTGATGATATGAGTCAGACTTAAAATAAAATAAAATAAAAAAGGTTTTTATTCACGTAGACTTTAAAAAAGCGCTTATAAATAGTCAGAACATGTTTGTAGTATTATAGTTGTATACATTATTATTTCTAGTAACATAGATATTTAGGTACACATTGTATTGATAGTATTAAAACATTAATAAAATTTATTTTATAACAGCAGTGATATTTAGCTAGCTCGTATCAAGTTATTGTCAAGAGATTATGTTTCAGTTTAATTATCTAGTTTAAGTCTAATATTTGTAATACATATTGGCAATGGTTCTGTCTATATTAAGGTGATATTATTATGACGGACCTTATGTTAATAACGACGGTCGCGCTTTAATGCTACCACCGGATCCAATGCGCCCCAACTGAGAAGACCCAGCGAAACAAACTCAGCGGGTTACTTAAACTTGCTTGTTGAAGTGAAATCTTCGTAAGCGTTGTGCACATTTTTGGATGGGTAAAAATGTTAAACTCGTGCCAGGACACGTGACCCGATCGAATATTCGTAAGACGGAGGGTTTTTTTTTTTAATACGCACTGGCCGGTTATATAATGCTTACTTGCTTGCTTGCTTGCTTATCGTATGGGCAGTGGTTACCCTGGTGTCAGAGTTGTTCGAGCCGCCCAGTAGGCCTCTGACATGGCTTAACGACTGTTGCCTAATGGCTACATCCGGGACCGACGGCTTAACGTGCCCTCCGAAGCACGGAGACGCTCACAAATTAAACCACTTTGGCGGTCACCCAGCTATGGACTGACCGCGAGCCTAGTTGCTTAACCTCGCCAATCACTTACGGACCGGTGAGAGCGTCTGGCTATGAGCGTTTATATAATCACATGACCGAAGCATTTTTTTCTTAATTATATTATTTTTTTTAATTAGATGTTTTACAGCCTAACCAAATTGATTTCTAGATTTAAAATTTATTTCCATCATAGGGAAGGAAGCAATTACTATGAGTGTTTACCGCCCAAAGGTGGGAAGAAGCATCTTCCACTTGCAACTCAGATCAAATAGAGTATGCGAAATGAAAAAAAAGTTTTCACTGCTATCGGCAGTTCCCAGTTCCCGCATGTTTTTTTTTTAATAAAACCGCCCTCGCTACTCTCGTGCCTGTAAACTCCAGTCTATAGCGGTTGGGATAAGATAATGATCTCCGGATTTGGGAGGGCTGTGGATTACTTTTCTCAATCAGCGCGTCGTTATAAATATTTGATGAGCTATACGAACAACATCAATTTATGTCTGTAACTAATTGCATATTTCGTTTGGATCACGGTGGAGTTACCGTAATTAGGTAGAGCTTGTTTAATCTAGTAACGCAAACGTAACATAAATCTAACATATGGACCATCTCAACACAAATGTCATAATTTCATTTAGCAGAAATAAACTATACAATTTCATTATAACAGCTGTAATAAGTCCACACTGATTGACAAAAGAGACGTGGTCGCTCACTATGGGCCTTATTAGGAGGCTCAAGGTCACCCAAAGAGTAATGGAGAGGGCTATGCTCGGAGTTTCCCTGCGGGATCGAATCAGAAATGTCGAAATCCGCAGGCGAACCAAAGTCACCGACATAGCCAGAAGAATTGCAAAAATGAAGTGGCAGTGGGCTGGACACATAGCTCGTAGAACTGATGGCCGTTGGGGCAGAAAGATTCTTGAGTGGCGACCACGAACCGGAAGACGCAGCGTGGGCAGGCCCCCTACAAGATGGACCGATGATCTTGTGCGGGTCGCTGGAAACTGCTGGATGCGAATAGCGCAAGACCGGCAAATGTGGAGATCTTTGGGGAGGCCTTTGTCCAGCAGTGGACATCTATCGGCTGATATGATGATGATGATGATGATTGACAAAAGCTTCCCCCAAAAATCATCTTGGGGGATATGCCATAAACCCCCCAAGATGATTCTTGATGGTGATTTTTCTAGATGATTATTTAGCAAGATGTTCATGGTACTCAAAAAAGTGGCTTCCCTTCCTCTGGTAGAAATTCCCTCGGGTCGACCTCTACGCCGCCCACGGGATAAGATGGGGTGATGATATTCTGATATTCACCGCCGACACCACGCAAAATTTGTTTCTAAAATATTTTTGAAATAATTCGAATAACAATGTTGTGTTCCATGTCAAAAAATGCGTAGTTTGTAGGATTAACAACGAAATATATCTGACAATACAAATTTGTTTTCTCATTGGTCTTTAGTTTATTTAATTAAATAAACGTAACAAATATCTTTATGTAATGAAATAAAATTATTTTTTTATTATTTCAATGCAATAAATAATATAAAAATAATTGTGGTCGAGCCCCCTACAAGATAGACCGATGATCTTGTGAGAGTCGCTGGAAGTCGCTGGATGCGGATAGCGCAAGACCGGCATAATGTGGAGATATTTGAGGGAGGTCTTATGATGATGATGAGGATGATGAAATAATAATTGAATCTTTATGATTAAATATGTGTCTTGTTTTCACTATATAATTTCACTATAATTTAGAGGCCTTCGAATTATGAAAAAATATTTAAATTAAAATCAATTTCTATTATATTTCAAATATAATTCTGTACAGTTTAATGTTCCAAATTCATGTTTTTAATTTTATACTACGTAAATTTTTAGATTAGATGTACTTTAGTTATTATTCTGGTTTTTAATTAACTATTCACGTGAGATTAACGTTGGGCTTAATTTAGTATTATGATGAATGTCGTTAATTAACATTGGTGTAATTCTGGTTAATTTTAATAGCTGCATACCACGGCCTATGTTATTGAATTATTTAAAATCATCACATTGAATAAGCTCAGTTATTTTCTTTTTTTTTTTTGAAGTCAACGCCCCCATTTGGGATAGATTCCCAAATGGGGGCGTTGACTTCAAAAAAAAAAAGAAAATAACTGAGCTTATTCAATGTGATGATTTTAAATAATTCAATAACAATTACAACAATTGTGATGATTTTAAATAATTCAATAACAATTACAACAATTACACCAATCTCTGTGTCGCGGGGTACTTTACAAACATATAATAGACGGACACAAATTATATTCAGACTCAGAACAACTATTTGTGTGACAACTACCCGCGACACGAAGCGGCAAGGCGACTGTCTTAGCCGCTATGCTACACGTGCAGTCAAGTTATTCATTAATACATCAAATGAGTTCATTTATTAAATTATAAGTATGTGAATAACTGATCTCACGTCATTCTGTTCGTGATCAGTTCCATAATTAAGTTTTTTCAGAGATGGGACCCAGCGCAATTAAATTTTATTTTCCAATTCTATCAAAATTTGTAAATATTTTTACTAGAATGAATTATACCGTCTTCAAAGTAAATAAATGAGTCGGTAATGTTTCTAGAATACAAAGATACATCCTCTGGAATGGAAATCCTAAATTGTGTATCGTTCGTAGCGAGACGCAGAGCGCCTACCCCGAATTGGTAGAGGGAGCCGGTTCGAGACCCGCCGGACGATAAAATTTTTGAATTCCCACTTTTCATATTAGATTTTCACTTTACATTGCGAATTATATTATAAAACAAAAATTCATATTATACAATTATTACATACTTACAGATAGACACGAAAAATTTCACATGTGGAAAATTTTGATACTATTGTGGTTTTCTTTGAATAATCCAGCCCAAGTGGAGAAGGTCAAATTATGAATGAGAATCCTATGAAAAGAGCTTTCATCTATATTCCAAAAAAATTTGCTTTACATATGACTAAAAATATACGAATGTTTTTTTTATGACGACCTTCGAAGCTTGTGAATCAAAACCTGAAGGGTATCCCTTCAGGTTTTGCTAACAGTTGATAGTTGTAAACTTAAACATTACTAGATAAGTTCTTACATTTCAAAGATTACTTACTTGTGTGGTTTTGTTAATAATGCTATAAATAGTTCCAGTTTCAGTTTGTTTATCAAATGAACCACTTTATTTACACTGCATATGGGAGCCAAACCAGGCCTGGTCTTGGTCTCCCATAACGTATCTATATATTTCGCACAAGTACATAAGCGACAATAAATTATAAAATGTAAATAAAAAACGGGGCAAAACGGAATTAATTCACATGAACTTAATATACTCGTAACCTACTGATAAAGTTTTTAATGGAAAGGGTTGTTATTGTTCTTCTAGATAAAAAAGATATAATAAAAATTAAGCAACATAGCTCTTAGGCATTAGTTCTTTTAGTTGGTGAGGAGTGTTGCTTATAGCGTGGGCTGTACAGGTTTGTTGTGAAGGTGAGTTGAGTGTATTTTTTTTTTTTTTTTATTCACGTAGACTTTAAAAAAGCGCTTGTAAATAGTCAGAACATGTTTGTAGTATTATAGTTGTATACATTATTATTTCTAGTAACATAGATATTTAGGTACACATTGTATTGATAGTATTAAAACATTAATAAAATTTATTTTATAACAGCAATGATATTTAGCTAGCTCGTATCAAGTTATTGTCAAGAGATTATGTTTCAGTTTAATTATCTAGTTTAAGTCTAATTATCTAGTTTAAGTCTAATATTTGTAATACATATTGGCAATGGTTCTGTCTATATTAAGGTGATATTATTATGACGGACCTTATGTTAATAACGACGGTCGCACTTTAATGCTACCACCGGATCCAATGCGCCCCAACTGAGAAGACCCAGCGAAACAAACTCAGCGGGTGTCTCTACTACCGGTTTCAACACGGCCCAGTTGAGACGCTCCGGCGAAACATACTCAATGGGGCATATACACGAGATTTGGTCCACTTACTGTAATTATTTAGCAGGCAAACACAATATATGCTCGATCGGTTGTGTGATTAATTATTTATTTTAGGTTTAATATATTAGAAAGAGAAAATAAAAACGTCAAAATAAAAGTAAAATTAATCATTTTGAGACACAACCAACAGTTCTGAAATTCGTAGAATATTTAAATAATAGATAGTTTTATTACAGATAGTTCATGTAACATAAAAGATTACTCATGTCTATATGGCTATAAGATCTCCAGCGGACTATGTGCAGGTAGATGCCGACCGCCAAATGTCTTTATCGTCAATGTAATTACAATTTCCCATGAATGACTTTTTAGTTTTGCTAACTCTAAAGGCTGGTATAGCTAGTTTGTCCTTGTTTCTTGTGTTGACATTGTGCAAGTCACTCCGTTTTTTATATTTATGTAAATTTTTCCGCACAAACATTATATTCTGATATATGTATTCAGATGGAACAGTAAGTATATTTACCTCTTTAAAAACGCTTCGTAGAGACTCGCGACTGCCTAGATTATAAATAGCTCGGACTGCTCTTTTTTGTAATACGAAAATAGCACTTATGTCAGCTGCTGAGCCCCACAGCAGAATACCATAGGACATAATGCTATGGAAATAAGCAAAATATACTAGTCTAGCAGTTGGTTCGTCTGACAATTGTCTGATTTTCCAAACTGCATATGAAGCTGAACTTAATTTGGCAGATAATTTTTCAATATGAGGACCCCATTGTAATTTTGAGTCCAGTGTTATTCCCAAAAATACGGTCGAAGGAACTAAATCTAAAACTTCCTCGTTAAGTGCAACCGTTGGTTTAATATGAGTCACATTCAGCAATGAGAATTTGATGCATTTGGTCTTTCCTGCATTCAAAAGAAGATTATTTGCCGAAAACCAATTTGATATGAGGCTGAGAGTTTTATTAGGTTCTATAAGATCCTTATCTTTCCTACTCACTTTAAATATGAGTGACGTATCATCAGCAAATAGAATTATGTCTGATACTTTCTCTACTAGATATGGGAGATCATTGATATAAACTAGAAATAAAAATGGACCCAAAATCGATCGGCACCCCCATTTTGACAGAATGTCGTGTTGAATTTACCCCATCTATTGAAACCAGTTGTTCTCGACCTGATAAATAGGACATTACAAGATCAAGAGATGTGCCAGAAATTCCATAGTATTTTAGTTTCACAATGAGCGTATGGTGGTCTACGCAATCGAAAGCCTTAGAGAGATCGCAGAAAACTCCCAGCGCATCCTGCGATCCCTCCCAAGCCTCCAATATAGACTTCATTAGTGTACACCCCGCATCATGAGTAGAACGGCCCCTTGTTAACCCAAACTGCTTGTCATGCAATATCCCATTCATGTTAAAGTGCGACAACATCTGGCTGAGCATGAGCTTTTCAAATATTTTACTTAACGCTGGCAGTATAGAGATGGGTCAATAATTTGTGGCATTATTTGAACAACCTGATTTGAAAACAGGTACTACCTTACTGATTTTCATAAGGTCTGGAAATACGCCATCACTTACACAGCTATTGAAGATGTTTGCAAGGATGGAAGCAATGTTTTGTATAACTGATTCAATTGCCATTACAGACAGTCCCCATAAATCCTCTGTGCCCTTTTTTTTAATGCTCTCAAAAGCTTTTAAAATATCAGCATTTGTAACAAATCGAAAATTGAATTTGGGCACAATTGGTTTAATAGATTGTTTTAAAAAGATTTCAGCCACATCCGGTGACGACGGGAGGCACTTAGTAGTAACTAGAGGCATATTTGTAAAAAACTCGGCAAAAATGTTGGCAACGGTAAGTTTGTCTGAAACAAGTTCGTCATTAATATTTAGTTCCACTGTTTGGTCTCTCAATCTTCTTTTACCCGTTTCAGTATTTATTATTTGCCAAGCTGATTTTATCTTATTATCGGAGTTTTTTATTTTTCCGCTTATATACAAACATTTAGCTTGGATGCAAACTTTTTTGAAAATTTTTGAATAGTTACAAACATAATTTTTAAAATTGACATCAGATGTATAGGATCTTCTGTCATACAACTCATATAGGACATCTCTACTCCGTCTAATGCCTTGAGTTTCCCAATTAGTAAATTTTATATTTTTATTGTCAACTTTAATGTTTTTTATTTTACAAACTTTATTAAATTCGTTACAAATGCAATTAAATAATATACTGTACATGTCGTTAGGGTTATTTCAGTTAGATGAAAGATGGCACAAACTAGTCTCTAGGTTGGAACTAAACTTCCCTAAGTTAGATTTTGTGAGTGGCCTACAAGTGATTATTTGCTTTTCTACAGTTATCACATTACTTAGTCTGATCATCTGGCATTTATGATCAGAACGAACACCGCTTACTAAACACTTCTCAGCGACTTCAAAATTTGTAATAATGTTATCGATGCAGGTAGCAGATGTTGGTGTGACTCTTGTGGGCTCAGAGAATACACATTGAAGATTAAAAGACCGAAATAGAAACAAAAACATATTCAATTCAGGTGAAACAGTTAAAATATGTATATTGAAATCACCGCATACAACAATTTTTTTACTACTTTTGAATTTCTTAAGAATATCCTCAATTGTGGATGCAAAGAGCTTTAAGTCAGATGATGGTGGTCGATAAACACATAATATGTAATAAAATTGTGTTTCAACACAAGCTACCTCACACACACGCTCAATAGACATTTGAGAGATATCTTTCCGTTCTTTAAATTGAATTTGGTTCCGTAGAAGTATCAGTACACCCCCACCATCTGCAGAAGTCCGATTATAAAAACTGGCAACCCTATAGCCACTAACATTAAAAGCCATTTTGTGTGCCCTCAACCAAGTTTCGGTAAAACACAGAATATCTATAAGAAATTTTTGACTAAAAAGTTCTACATCTAGTATTTTGTATGTATATGTAATCCCTAGATTATGCACTTTTTAACATGAAGATGACAAAACGAATACAGTTTCCTCATACAACATTGAAGCTATCCAGTTTAAAACTGCTTTGGCAGCCTTGTTATAGACGAGTACATATTATTATGTTTTTAGACAAGCGGCGGGTTAATATTGTTTAAGCTCTAAGTAGAAGCACTTTCTCGGCAATATTTGTTGCATTCTCAGAATGGTCGCCTCCTCGTACAACTTATCTCAGTCAGAGCAGAGTAGCAGTGAGGCATACCCAACATAACTTAAATGACTGCTCTTCGCGCTCTTTCTAACCCGATAGTAAAAATTGTTGATGCATTGGCAATATTAAGTGAAACAAACAACAATACATGTATTAGGGGATCGGCGTAGCGATTTAACATCGTATCATTTCATAATAAAACTTACCAATCGTAATCTTTTGGATAGTGACGTTACGTGTTGTATAACAAACAGTTCAGGTCTATAAGAACACCAAGATATTTACTTGATGCAGCTCTTAAAATATCAGGGCATGTCAAGGTAGGCCACCTCGGTGCATGAATTCGTCTCACATTTGACTGGTTTTAAAAACAATTTAAATTTTACTCTACTTCTAGATCTTGGTCGCAAATATTAATTTAGTTATCAAAATTTGAATTGTATTATCTAATAATGTTTTAAACATTTTTGCAAGTAACAACAAAAATATAGAAACCTGTTTTTAAACGCAATACTTAGCCTAAGATGAAGATACAGATTGCAATACAAAATTGTACTCATACAAAAGAAGAAATAGTCCCATACAAATGTATCCGCAGAATATAAGTAAACAATATTCCAGATTATTATTTTTCTTTCTTTTATTCACTTGTACTGATTGTATAATAAATCAGAGTATCTAAATGGAGCCTAACCTTATTAAGCCACCGTTTTAATATCGTTGGTACTCCTACATTCGTATAATTACTCACCTAATTGGATAATACCTCAAACCTTACTACAATCTAATTTAGGCCCAACGTTAGAAAATAAATCTCATCGCTCTGAGATCCTCTTTGAGTGCACAGTTTAGTAACGGGCATACTTAGATAATAAGACATGGATTGATTGGTTAATTAATAAACCGAAGTTCACCTTAAAAATGTTCTGATGTTAAGTTAAGTTTATATGGATTCCTTGACTTTAGCATGATTTTTTTTTTAATTTAGGTTTCGTTTACGTTTGTCGAGCCAAGCCAAATATACCTCGAAAACCGGCATTATACGTGTATTTTACTGTACCTTGCATTTTTTTATAATTTTTCCTATCCACTTTGCGCAGTTAAAACAATGATTCCGTTTTTGAAAACATGCAACAGACTTCATCTTTTTTATAGCAGCTAATTTGGATAAATTAATTATTAATATCAAT
Source organism: Pseudoips prasinana (assembly GCA_951640165.1). Lineage (NCBI taxonomy): Eukaryota > Metazoa > Arthropoda > Insecta > Lepidoptera > Nolidae > Pseudoips > Pseudoips prasinana. Next base: position 22,489,703 of record OX621245.1, read on the forward strand.
TATTAAGAAAGACCACGGCACGCACATTGCAACACAACCCTTAACAAATAAAAAAGTAATACACAAAATCGGTTATAACAGAGAATACACGTAACAAACATAAAACTCAAAAAGTTACATTTTAATTTATAACCTCTTCCTCGCAAAGACGAAGACTCAAGTCTTTGAGAAGAGGATTATTGAAAATAGTTCAGCGTTTCTGTTATCACTGAACACTGAAGAAATAAAGAAACTTACTTACTAACTGCATAACGTATATAAAGCATCCACCATTTTTGGATCCGATGACAACGAAAGATTCATTGTGCGATTGAGAACTTGAATTTTATTTCATAAATAGAAGTAATTAAAATTACGATACAGTAAATATCACTCAATACCCATCATCATCACCATGGCAGCGAATAACTTCCACTGCTGGACAAAGGCTTTCCCAAAAAATTTGTACAATGGATTGCGTCCATCTTTTAGATGGATATGCTTGGCAAACGGGTTGGCGATCACAGTATTGGTCATAGTATACAAGAGAGACGCTGCTGTCCGATCTATGAAAGATATTCCCTCGAAACTACTTCTACGCCTCCCATGAGATGAGATAAAGTGGTGAAATTCTTTGCCGTCATTCAATACTAAGATAATTATGTTTCATAGAATAGAATAGAATAGAATACTCTTTATTGTACACACTCAAGCAAAACAATTATATGGAAGACAAAATAAATAACACAATAATGTACAATGGGCGGTCTTATCGCATTAAGCGATTTCTTCCAGACAACCTTTGGATGGATAGGAGCTCTAAATATTTAAAGTAGTAGGTGTGCAACAAATGAAGTAGAAAAGTATAGAAACATTGTAAGTATATATATAATTATATATAAATATATAATGAGGTTTATAACAATGTAAGGTGGCATACCAAATAGCATGTGTATATATACCAAATGTATATGTATAAATACAGTATATAATATATAACATAAATATTATATTAGACAGTAGGTGACTTTACGAAAGTAGGTAGTGTTCTTTAACAGCTTTATTAAACGTGGCAAGAGTTTGTGCACGTCTGATATCAATTGGCAAGGCATTCCATAATAGTACTGCTTGAACAGAAAATGATTTGTTCATAAATGTGGTAGAATGCATAGGAGTATGCAGCTTTAGGTTGTGTGATGATCTTAGGAATCTAGAATGTGTGTCACAGAGAAACTCGAAACGGTTTTTAAGATATGTAGGTGTAGTGGGATTAAAGAGAGTGTTATATAATAAAGAAAGAACATGAGCATTCCGACGAAGGCGGATTGGCAACCACTTGAGCTTTGACCGGAATAATGAAACGTGATCATATTTGCGAAGGCCAAATATGAATCTAATACAAAGGTTTTGAAGACGCTCAAGTTTATCCAGTTGTTCTTCTGTGAGATCTAGATAGCTGACATCGGCATAGTCGAGAATAGGTAGGAGAAGTGATTGTGCAAGAGCAGTTTTAGTGGTAATAGGGAGGAAGTTGCGCAGGCGCCTGAGTGAACCAGATGACGCAAAAAGTTTACAGCTAACAGCTTTCAGCTGAGGACCCCATGATAACGTGCTGTCAAATATAATCCCCAAATTTTTTACGTTATTACTAAGAGGGATAACCGTGCCATCAAAGGTGATTTGGGGGAGTTGGGACCAGTCCACTTTAGACGTCATTCGGGAGCTGCCAACTACTATCGCTTGTGTTTTAGATGGGTTAATTTTGAGACCAAACATCTGGCTCCACACTCTAATCTGAGCTAAATCGTTATTGACTGTCGCGATTGCAGTGGGTAAATTCATAAGCGAAGCATGGGAATAAATTTGAAGATCGTCTGCATAAAGATGGTAGGAAGAAGAGATATTATTGGAAATCGTATTAATAAATAAAGCAAAAAGCAACGGAGAAAGAACGCCACCCTGCGGCACGCCAGCAACTGTATTAGACCATGTAGAAAACATGTCATTAATACGAATTCTTTGCCGGCGCCCAAACAGGTAAGATCGAAACCATTCAATCACCGTTGGAGATATGTTAAGTGACGTCAAAATGCCAAGGAGAATGTCAAAATCTACAGTATTGAACGCGTTGCTAAAATCTAACAAAAGGAGAACTGTAAGATTTCCACTCTCCATGGCACCTCTTATGTCTTCCGTAATATGGAGCAGGGCTGTGACGGTACTATGACCAGGTCGGAAACCGGATTGCATAGGATTGAGGAGATTGTGCTTACAAACATAGGAATTAAGTTGGGTGTAAATAAGCCGCTCGAGGACTTTGGAAAGGAATGGAAGAATAGATATAGGACGATAGTCGGAGAAGGAGGATGGATTTCTGGTTTTAGGAATGGGAGTGACAAGGGCTTCTTTCCATGTAGAAGGAAAGAATCCACTTGATATGGAACAATTCAGGATGTGACTGATAATGGGTAGGATATCATCAAGGATAGGAATGATCATATTACGGCTGACACTGTCGCTACCGACCGCATTGGAAGATATCAACAGGATGCCTTTCTTAACATCACAATCAGAGAATTGATTGAAAACAAAAGGTGGATAATCAGCAGTTGGAAGAGATGAAAGATAGTTCAAAGATTGAGTTTTAGCTGATGCGTTACTCGACGATGAAGAGGAAAAGTACTGATTAAGCGAATTGATGTCTAATTTATTAGGAAGAGTATCTAGAGATTTTCCAACTCCTAATGATCTAAGAGATTTCCAGATTTTCGCTGGATCTCCGTTTTCAACGGATTTATGGATATTATGGCGTTGAGCACTCCTACACATCTTATTGCAGCGATTTCGAATCGCAAAATATTTGTCCCGAGAGTAGTCTGATGGTCGACACTTGTATCTAGACTTCGCCGCTGTTTTAAGACTTATGAGTGTCTTGATCTTGACATTAAGCCACGGTGCTGGTAAGTGTTTTACTCTTACAGCTCGAATAGGCGCGTGTATGTCGTACAAGTCAATCAAGGTGGAAGTAAATATATTGACCTTGTCATCAACTGATGCGGAATTCCTTAACGAGCTCCAGTCAATACCCCTGGCAGTTTCTCGAAGACTCTCAAGGTTCATACCACTAAAATTGCGCTGCAAAAGAATTTTCGACTTAGCCTTTGGTGGACGGATTACGTAGGAAAGAAAGATCAGATCGTGATAAGAAAACATGTCAGCCGAGCATTGACCATGCTTGGCGACATGATCACGAGAAGAGACGAAGATAAGATCAAGAGAGATGGAGTTGCATTAGGAAAGCGGTGTGTTGCATTCAATGGAAGACAGGAAAGGTTGGTCGATTCAGAAACCGACAGGAGAGAGGAAGCACGAAAATCATTTTTAAGGAGGCAAGTGTTGAAATCACCCATTAAAATAGTATGACTGTAAGAAGGAGTGAATTTTTCTAGAAGTGTTTCAAAAGAATTGAAGAAATTGATGCGGAGGGATGGACAATAATATACACTCAAAAGAACTTTTGTATGATGCAGTTCGACTTCAATTAGAAGATGTTCACCTGCATTCAGTGGCGGCGGCTGCGGTGACGTATCAATTACGTTAAAGTTAATGTAGTTACGGAGATAAATGGCTACGCCACCACCACTACCTGCCACACGATCATTTCGTATTAAAGTAAAGCCTGGAAGGGAGTAAGAGACAGATGGAAGACAAGGTTTTAACCAAGATTCAGATACCAGAACGGCATGGATGTTCTTACAGTCAAAGTTTGCCAGCATCTCTGGAAAATGAGCCGGAATGCTTTGGGCATTGATGTGGACTACATTGAAATTCCTAAGAACATCGTTAAAGTGAAGTTTGAGAGTATCACCAAGAGATGGGAAACTTAGGTAGCTCGAATCACTACACGCGGATTGAAAGCTATCGGAATCACTGTCATAGTCAGATAGTGACATAAATAAATATTAGTATATAATAAATATGTCTATAAATATTTAATTAAATATATAATATAAATAATTAATAATGAATAAATATAAAACGCAAATACGCTGTAATCTCAAATAATCAGCTATTCGCTACTTTCCACCCGCCAGTTTCTGTGTAATTAATTACTATAGGCTAAAAATAATAATAAAAAATAAACAAAAATGTTTAAAAAACTAGTCACAAAGCAGAGAATAATTATCGCCGTCGTTTGCATTCGCCCCGCTTACAAACACCATAGACAACATTAAGTGGCCAAAAGACTAATTTTGCAGGGGCGTGTACACGTGACTGACATTGACTATAGAAAGGTTTGACAGACTAAATCTACAGAAAAACTTAGAATTTAATAAAAACAGTGAAACCAAAATTACCTACAGATATGTAAAACGATCAGAAGTACATAAAAACTTATAGTTGTAATAATATGAAGGTAGAGGTTAAACAGCCAAATGAAAACTCGGCGCCAAGCAAGACGGGAAACGATCAATAATAAAAAATTATTTAATAAATAAAAAAACCCAACTGCGTAAATAATGAACCAAACTACGTACATAGACAAAGAACTGAAAAGAAAAAAACAAGCACATAGATGGCCGGTGGTCTAAAATTATATAATGTACTATTGAATGAATACTATTGAAGAAAATAAAATATATTTCAATAATGAGCAAAACAACTGAACAGCCGGGATCCATTAGTCGATAGCCAATCTAATTTGTCAATGGATCCCGACTGTTCAGTTGTCATGTTCCATTATTAAAATATATTTTATTTTCTTCAATAGTATTCATTCAATAGTACATTATATAATTTTAGACCACCGGCCATCTATGTGCTTGTTTTTTTCTTTTCAGTTCTTTGTCTATGTACGTAGTTTGGTTCATTATTTACGCAGTTGGGTTTTTTTATTTATTAAATAATTTTTTATTTTATACTTTTTAGTTATGAGTTCCTAGCTAGTTTCAAAAATAACTTAACCACATTATATATTATTATTTTTGTTCTTATTATTTATGTTTTTTTTTTAATATTCTTATCATTCATTATCTAGATTTAGTTATTAAATATTATTCATTCATTTATTTATTTCACTTAAAATAGAGTACAGTGGTGGTCTTACTATTAGATTAGTCTCATCAATTTTACTCATAAACAGTATGCGAAATGTTTGATTGTTATATGTCAAATTTTACACAAATAATATAAAAAAACAACCCCTGCACTAGGGAATCTTATCCCTGTGTCGCAGGGTACTTTACAACATATAATAGACGGACACAAATTAAATCCAGACTCAGAACAACTATTTATGGGTCACACAAGTAGTTGTCCAGCGCGGAACTCGAACCCGCGACACGAAGCGGCGACGCGACTGCCTTAGCCGTCGCGCCACGCGTGCAGTCAAAAATTTGATTTGATTGAATAGAATAGAATGATTTTTCTAGGAGCCACAGTCTCAGTTGGTTTTTGAAGTCTGCCGCTGAAAAATGTCTAATATTTTGCGGCAAAGCATTAAACACTTTCACACAAACAGCATAGTTACTTTTTTGAAATAGTGTTATATAAGTTATCATGTTGCGAGGAAAAACATCTTTAACTCTAGTAAATACTGTAGCTGCGTTTGCACAAATACACCGATTTCAAAAATGTACAAACACACTAGTCTTAATTTTTAGTCCTGTTAACAATGATTTACATGAGACAAACGGAGGAGTACCTGTAATTGCTCTAACGCATTTTTTGCAATAGAAATGCTCTGGATTTATCTGTTTAATTGCCCCATAGTAAGATACCTCAGGATAAAACTAAAGTACCCGTGATATGCCATTAATATCGATTGGTAATAAGGCTGTTTTTCGAAGTCGTGACAAAAAGTATACAAACCTATTGATTCTGATACATATTTGATCAATGTGAAATTTCCAGTCACAATAACGATCAACTGTTATTAGTCCGATTAAGGAATGACTCAAAGGAGGGTATAGAATGCGTGAGCGGGGACCTAAGGGATATTTTCAGAAACATGTAAAGTCCTGTCGTCTAGGAGGTGAGGCGGAGGGAGGAGGGGGGAGGGGGACCAAGACCTCAATTTTAGGTTTTTCGCTAATATCTTTAAAAAGGTGCGTTTTAGCAAAAAATAATCTAAGATAAAGTGAAAGCTTACAAAATTCACTATAACTTTGTTATCTTATACTTTTTCATATTTCCATTCGTTTATGATCTACACGCTCCAGAAATATAGAAAATTTAAGTTATTCAGCGGAACTCTTACAGATGCCTTGAGAAGTTTAGGACACCTGATATGCTTCTGGAGGGAGGTGTGCTGGAATCTGTCATGGCTCACGTACAATGGTCAACATCGGGACCAAGTGCGGAAACCATACCCACTAGCATATTAGTGGGAACAAGATGATGATGAGTTATTCAGCGTGATGACCATTACCTGATGCCCGAATTATCTCGAAATTTATTTTAACATAAGCTGGGAGTACCTCCACGTGGTAAGGGCCGTAACAATAAGATATCGCGTTTTTTTGTAACAGCGGATAACTGAGCTTAGGCGGGAAAAACATCATCGAGATTGCTTTTCGCTCAATGCTCACTGTAGGAAACGCAACCTTACTGGCTAAAACTGCAAAATGATGATGAATGAATGAATGACAAAAAATGAGATGCAATAGCATGGATATGAACACATCCTCTTCTTACACTCATTTACCGGCTACGATACAACATCAGCAACGTTTAGAAGAAGCAAGGTGGGTTTCTGTAAATTGTATTTAAATTCGGAAATTATTCAGGAAGCAGCAAAGATCTTTTACAACCCAAGCTCCAGCCATAGTGATGTTGCAGAAGAATTGTGCTTCCTGAAATGGTATGGGGCACCAGCAAAAGTGACCCTTCTCAAAGTAATTCTTCAAGAGGGTTTTATCGCCCTTTTTGAAGAAGAGCACCACCACACTCCTGTGCTATGCTTGTGGCGTTTGACCTTCTAGTATGACGGAGTTAAATAACTTCTAAAGGGCCCGTGAGGATTGGTTTTACCACCCACCGTCAGAAGCTCTGCCGTAACCCCATCATCACCAGGCGCCTTGTTGTTCTTAAACTGTTCGAGAACCATTCTAATCTCTCACAGGTAACTGGGTTTACGTATACAGCTGTCCGTAGAACCTCTCGATCTCTCCCAGCAACTCAGGTCTAGACGTGACGATTCTACCATCCTCAGTCTTCAGCTTCGTCAGTTGGCTATGTCCAACAGACAGTTCTCTTGCAAACACTTTAGAACCTTTGTTCCGCTCAATGGCTTCTTTAATACAATTTGTATTAAATTGATGCGTGTCGCGAGTCAAATACTTTGAGATCTGTCTGTTGAGCTGCCGGTATCTGGTAGCATCATCAGAGGATGTCAGAACCATTTTCCGTCTTTCGTCCATAAGCTGCAGGGTATAGTCAGAGATCTTTTTGGTTCTGTTTGTACGTTGAGCCTTGAAGACCTTAGACCCAGCCGTATGGACAGCTTCTACGAGCCTGTCGTGGTATGAGTCCACTTCCTCGCAATCTGCTAGGAATTTGAAACGGTTTTGCAGTTCGAGCTGAAAGGGTTCAGGGTTGTGGATGTGGATGGGTAAAGGTCCGAGCGTAGACTTTATCAGTCGGGACCTCTGGAGCTTGACATTTAGGTTCAATGAGCCTCTCGCCAGTCTGTGATCGCTCCCGGTTTTAACCGTATTGATTACTGAGACGTCATTCAACATCTGTCTACTCGTCGACAAGATAACGTCTATCTCGTTTTTTGTTTTACCATCGGGGCTTACCCAGGTCCATTTGCGGTTTTCCGGCTTCTTGAAAAAGGAGTTCGTTATAAAGAGTCCCTACTTCTCCATGAAGTCGGCCAACATTTGGCCCCGGGGATTCCTGTCTCCAGTTCCAAATTGCCCCACTCTCACTCCCGAACCGTTTACCCAGCTTCGCGTTAAAGTCCCCCATGACCACAGTGAAATAAGAGTTCGAGGTATGTACGGCTCTAGAAATATCCTCAACATGACCTCAACCTCATCGTCGGAGTGCGTCGAAGTCGGCGCGTAAACCTGTATGACCTTCAACGAATACCGCTTGGTAATTCTGAGTATAAGATACGCAACCCTAGTCGACACACTCTCGATTTTCACTATGTTGTGGCCGAGGGACTTGTGGACTATGAACCCAACACCACCTTGGGGCAGTTGGTCGCCCTTCCAGAAATAGAGCAGATTCCCGGATATCAGGATTATCATGTCCTCCCCCTCTCATCGGACTTCAGATAATCCTATTATGTCCCAATGTAACCTCCTCAAGTCTTCCCCCAGTTCGATCATCTTCTCGTCGGTCCGCAGCGTGCGTGTGTTGTATATTGCCAGGGCCAGAGGTCGTCGGTTTTAGTAACGCGGAATCTGCCGGGGATTTTTAGCACCCCTGCCCTGCCGCAACCACGGCTGTTGCCACGGCTGGGAATAGCAGGGCTGCCGGAGACTGGGGGCCATATACTGGGGGAAATGAAGGACACAATTAAACAATTGTGTCCTTCATTTGAGGGATCTGCCATAATCACCACGCTTGGCAAACGGGTTGGCGATCGCAGTAAGGTAGACATTGGTACTCATGAGAACACTGCTGCCCATTCTCTGGTATATATATATTCCCTCGGGACGACTTCTACGTCCCCCCGCGGGATGAGAGGGGGTGGCAATATTCTCTAGGCCGTTACCACACAGCCACTAAGAGCCACTAAGTAGCTAAATATAATTCCTGAAGCACATATCGCCAAGTGCAGCATTGGCTCGGGAATGAGCTGCTCCCTCAAGAGTGGGGGTGGAAAAAATGAAGGTGATATCTTGGCGCCAAGAACAACAAAATATTTACCGGCACCGCAGGTTTTACTAAAAACAATATTTTGTCGCTTCACCAAGGATTGTAGCAGCAGCAAATGTGGGTGTCGCAAAGCTATGCTGAAAAGTTCTGCTGCGTGCCTTCATTGCCAAGGAAAATGCTTCAACGGCGTGTCTTTTAGCGAGGAAGACAACGAGAATGCCCATGGAGATGATTGAGAGCCCTCTGAGCAAGAACCACTTACCACTGAGGAGGGCGAGGAAGAAGAAACCATAGAAAACGACCTTTTGCCAGGACCCTCACGACCTAAGAGAATAAAAATATGAATCATTCACAGAATTGGACTTAGAAACGAATATTTCAAAACTTTTTTTATTTGCACTTTTCCAGAGCCAGTAGTTCGAAAACGGATGGGATATGGAAAAGTATCAAAGTTATAGAAAATTTTAAAAGCTTTCATTTCATCTTAGAAGATTTTTTGCTAAAACGCGCGACTTTTAGTACGTTTTCTCTCTAAGTACTCTGAACAAGTTTCTGAAGAAATCGCTCAGGTACGCACGCTCACGCACTCTACAACTACTTTATTAATTGTACTATATACCGAAAACCTTCACACTCTCTACTTTGTTTATGACCATTGTGTTTTATATTTAGTAAATATGATTTACTTCTTTTGCCCAAAAATTTAATAAAGTGTGTCTTGCTCAAATTCGCGGTATGATTATTTTTATGAAGCGAATTAATTTCTATCGTATTATTTATTTCTATGTCAAAGTTAATTATTAGATTCTATGCCAAAACTATAGCGATGTCGTCTGCAAACAAAGTGCATGTATAATGAGTTATATCTGGTATGACATTAATACAGAAAAGAAAAAGAGTCCATGGTTATTTACGAGATAGTCCGATTGGCAATATTTAATTAGAGTTCCACTTTCCAGAATGGCATTATTTTTTCTTTTACTGTTTTCTTTTTAATCTATATTTTTAATCTGTGATATGATAATGAATAAATAAATATCCAGGCCAAATATCACGTTAATACAAGCAGCTCTTTAAGCTGAGAGACAAGTCAGTCATTGTTATTGTTATATGACTGCAAATTTCGCAATCTCGTGATTTCATTGAGAGATTTGATATCATGAAGATTGTTTAGTAGCTTGCGGTGGTACAGAGTACTAATAATTAAACCATCTAAAGACTTAACCTGGCTTTAAGAAAAATTCAAAATTCTATTCAATTCAAAATTAAAATGCACGTACTGAGATCGACAACGGCTCGATTAAAAATTGTCCCTTGCAACTTGTGTACAGTTACACCCCAACATAATATTATATTAAAGGTAACATTTTTCTTTAAATTTTACCTTGTCCACAAAGCGCATTAAATTCATTTGTTGATAGTTCGATTCTCACACCAACCAAAGGGACTTTTATATTACTCTTTATAGACTAGACTCTTTATATTTTTGTCATTGCATTTACAACAATTCGATTTCGGTAGGTACCTACCTATATATAGTTTTTCAAGTGAAGTTAAGTACTAAATCGTTTGAAGTTGGAGATGGGCGACCGTGTTAGACGTTAGATACTTTAGGTAGTCCAATATAACTAATAGATACTTTAGTATATGTCCATCAACACTCACACGCACAGTCATACGAATTTTTCATCTTTTCATCGTAAAAATTATACTGTTTTAAAACCTATATGTGAGAATAGTTGTTCCGAAACTTTAAATCGATATAGCTCCTAAACGGCCGATCTAATCGAAAAATGTTGAAAGAAAACTAAAAATATATATATACATGACATAGTTTGTTGACTTTAATTTTTTTAATTTTCTCATAATGGCGTCCAGTAGTCGCCATATTGAATTTTCACTAACGTCATGTCTTTAGTGACACTTTCCGGACTGAAAGGAATTGATTGACGTGCGAATCATTAAAATCGGCCCAGGCGTTTGGTCTGTATAGTGCTTCAAAGGAACATACATACATACATAGCCTGATAAACACATTACCCTTTGCGTCCCGCAGTCGGGTAAAAAACTAAAGTTTAGCAATACATCGATCACTTTTTTGGTGCCGTATTGCGCCGACTTCTTTGGGATGCTGGTTCAGAAATGATTGTTCCCTTAGATCCGCCTGCCACAGGTTTTATCGGCTCAAGCGGGCTTGAACTAGGAGCCACAGTCTCTGTGTTTGAATCATCCGTCTTGATGTTGAGGACGTCCTCTGTAGTTACAACACGATATCTCTTACCTTGGGAACCGATCACAAATACATTCCCCATTATTGTGTAAGCCTGGGTGACGCCAAACCTGGATCTCGCAGCCATAAACGCGGTGTGCCTGGTTTTCGTCAGGAACTCCGAGACAGTTACTCCTGATCCCTTCAGCGCAGTTTTCAAGGACCAAGCCTTGTCCCGGACTGCAACCACATCGAATTTGCACAGAATCGGCCGAGGTCTAGATGAAGCGCCTACGCGTCCCATTCGATGGCACCGTCTGATGTCGCTCTCAGTGAAATCATCCATGCCCAGCTGTGTGCGTAGAACTTTGACGACTGTCTGTGCCACATCCTCCTGCTTGCCCTCAGCGAGACCATGGAACAGCAAGATCTTCCTGCGCCCGCGCATCTCCAGACTATCCACAGTGCGTGCCAGGGTATCCAATTGCTTCTGCACAAGGTTTAGGGTCTGCACGAAATTAAGTTTGTAGGAGGCAAAGTCGGAAGCCAGTGTAGTGACTGTTGGAAGACTTGTGATTGCAGCTTTAGTCAGTTCAGCTTCAACACTGGCACACTTCTTAAAAAACTCATCTCTTAAACTTGATAGTGAATCTTGTATGGTAACTGCCATTGCCACTGAAGCAGATTGTAGTGAATTTTTGTGATGTGATTTTTACACTTAACTGACAGGTGGGTTGGGTTTATTATATATTATTTAGCATAAATATTGTTAAAAATGTTTATTAGTATACTTATTAATTATTATTTTAAAGTTAATTAAATAGAGGAGCAAAATCAATCTTGTCTACTTGTTACAACTACCCACCAACCAAAAAAAAGCCATACATATATACACAATTTAAATTAAACCATTGTTTTATGCTTGTAACATTTTTGAGTACGATTCTCACTGATTTAGTTGTAATTTACTAGTCTATCAAACTAATGTTTAGTTTAATGCATGTTTAGTTAAATGTATATTCAGAAGCGTCTCCAGTTGTTAATCGCACGTTTAGAGTTAATAAGTACTGAGATCGCAACTAAGATTTATTTCTACACACTGACCTTGATATCTAATCAGCCTTCTTACGGATCCGACAAAAACAAATAGGAGTCAAACAATTTCTTTCAATGTTACATCATACGATCCTCACTGTAACACGTTTTTCCCTCGAATTACGCCTACAGCTAATTATCTCGTCAACTTCTCGATTAACGAACTCGGAAAGTTAGGAAAGCACGTGGTGAGAGTAAATTACATACGTCTAACTTCATTACCGTCACAGCATAAAGGTGTTACTCCTCTACTTTACTATGCTACGTTGCTATGGATGCGTTTGATATCGACCAATCATATTCATGTAGTTTTCGTTTCCACCAGTGGGGTGGAAAATGGTTAGACTAAGCTATTTTTTTATTATGACTGGACGCCTGCTAAGGATTGTCGTGAGTGGCGCCGGTAGGACGCGAGCGTATCTCTCCTTACCGCGCTGCCGCTTCCCGTACCTACCCTTTCTGTCTTTCCCTTCTATACAACACGTGTGGCGCAACGGTTAAGACAGTCGCCTCACCACTTCGTGTCCTGGTGTCAATTTCCACGCAGGACAGCTATTTGTGTGACCCATAAAAAGTTATCCAGTGTCTGGTTGTCCCTTATGTCCGTCAATCAAATGTTTGGGGGCACAGGACTAAATTTGTGGGCATTGTCATTAAAAAAAATACATCGCATAGCTCAAACTGCGTATTTTCCCCATGCGGCGGCGCGGCGCATCTCCATAGCACGTCTTATTAAAACTTACCCGCAACATAGCTTAGCATGAGTGGAAACGGTCACATAATTTAGTAGCTCAGTTTTCTCCTCGTAGCATATTTGCATAGCACATCTCTGGTGGAAAACCACCCTAAAGACAGTAGTAGATCATTGTCATCCTAGCTAGCTAAATATCACTACTATTATAAAATAAATCTTATAAATGTTTTAACATTCCGTGTACCTAAATATCTGTAATAAGTAACAAGAAATAATAACTATATTACTACAAACATGTTCTGACTATTAACGAGCGCTTTTTTAAAGTCTACGTGAATAAAAACCTTTTTTATTTATTTATTTAAAACCAATATCATAACGAGCAGTAAAATATTTCTGTCAATCAGTCTGTTTACACACGAGACACCGAAAGTTCTATTTCTGGGTGAAATACAGCTCTTTTTGGCAGCAAAGTAATTCTTCTCTTAAATTTATTTAATTGACGTGTACAGTTTACTTAGGAGGCTTATACTGATTCAATGAGTATAAAATTATAAGCATAGTTAATCCCACACAGGTCAGACGTCGAGATACTTGGTAAGGTCGATCTCTAGATGTTGGTCGTTATGTGCAACTTTCACTTTACATTAATAAAAGACGCGGTGCATTCGTCTCATTGAGAATTGAAGTAGATATTTGCGGTCCTTCACTCGGCCAGTGACTATGATATATGGGATTGTGTCATGATTGGCGTGATAATCAAACGCTTTTGTAATGTTTATGGAGGAGAACAATCAGGAACCAACGTCTCTTTGTAATCCGTGCTTTGGGAAGGTACAAAGAGACGTTGGTCTCCATCCGGTAGTATAATATAGACTTGTCACCGTGGACATTGGCCATCGTAGCAAAAATAAAAGCAACACACTAATTTGCCTTTTTGAACTAATTGCACTTCAGTTGGACCCTCAAGCCAACTCATACCAACTGTTATTTAACACATACTAGTATCTACCATTTTCAAATACCATTTTATTGTGCATTAAAATGTGCATATTTTTGCGGCCGGAGGGCGGTGCATATTGCATCCCGGCTAGATTAAACTGACAATTAGCGGAATTAACATTGCATATTAATCTTCGTATTTTGATTGTTATGGATTTCCGCAAAATAACGCCTGATGGTCAATTTTATTTTGTCAAGGCGTAATTGAAATGCGTTTAGCTCTTTACTTCTGATAGTAAACACGGACAGTGTATAAACCCTGCCTGTTTCACTTATAGGCTGTAACGCGGAAATTCAAGAATCAGTATCAGAATAATTTATTTGCTAGAACATGGTAATATTGGTGTTACTGGTGTTATGTAACACCAAATTCTACATATTCTGTCATCAATGTATGACACAAAAGAATGAACTGTTAGACATTACATCTTACTTCTAGTCCAACAAAATACAAACAATCTTATTATGACTTTTACGTACGTTTAACTGTGTGTCGCTAAAATATGCGTGTGCACATAATCTGAAAATTATTAATTTTGCGCGGATTTTCTCAGCGAGTAATAACAAATATTTCATGCTATCCCTTCTACTAACTTGGTCTACGATGCAAAATTACCTAGGATTACGGACTGTTGTATTGTGTAACTGTGTTAACGTTAAGCTCAGACCTCTACGTGCCATTTTATAAGGGTTCTGTTCATCAACGTAAGAAATGTTCCTCGAATGTGCGAGGTTGGTAAAATGTTTGAAGGGAAAGGAAAGTAGGTAGGGTTTTATCACTCTATTTTGGTCACGAAATCACGTTCGCCAAGTTTAATATTATTATATGGCAGGTATGTAAAAGTCTCACTAGTTGTTCATTTTGACATACAAACACATGAAGAGTAAAGTATATTATACGATGGTTTGAAAATTAATAATAATATGAAATATGCTGAGATATTATTGGCACACCATCTTATCCCAAACTAAGCAGAGCTTGTACACACGGCTACATATCAAGCTAATGCATTTCCAATATAAGCTGACCTCTCATGTTATGGAAATCCTAGACAACGCGAGATCAGCTTATTCTGGATATGTATAGCTTGATATGTAGCCGTGTGTACTATGGAAACCAGATAACTGATATAGGTACTACTTTTCTTTTGTAAATAAAACTTACATATATAGTTAATGTGACGTGACGAGGTCGCTCACTATGGGCCTTATCAGGCGGCTCAAGGTCACCCAAAAAGCAATGGAAAGGGCTATGCTTGGAGTTTCCCTGTGAGATCGAATCAGAAATGCTGAGATCCGCAGGCGAACCAAAGTAGCCAACATAGCCCAAAGAATTGCCAAACTGAAGTGGCAGTGGGCAGGGCACATAGCTCGTAGAACTGACGGCCGATGGGGCAGAAAGGTTCTCGAGTGGCGACCACGAACCGGAAGACGCAGCGTGGGGAGGCCTCCTACACGGTGGACCGACGATCTTGTGCGGGTAGCGGGAAGCCACTGGATGCGGGCAGCGCAGGACCGGCTATTGTGGAGATCCTTGGGGGAGGCCTTTGTCCAGCAGTGGACGTCTTTCGTCTGATATGATGATGATGATGATGATATATAGTTAATGACACCCAAACTTAGGCCAAAGCAGATATGTTCATGCACACAACTATCTGTCCTGGGTGGGAATCGAACCCACAACCTGTGGCATGAAAGGCAAACATTTACCAACCATGCTAAACAGCACGTTGCGAGTTGTATTGATAGATTACACAATAATAATAATAATATAATAATATCCTAGGACATTACACACGGCTATCTGATCCCAAACTAAGCAGAGCTTGTACTATGGGAACCAGATAACTGATATACTACTTTTTCTTATGTAAATACATTATATAGATAATACCAATACTTAAAGATCGTCTTCAATTACATTACGACAAAAAGAGCCCTAAAGGTATATCATTATTTTAAAGCAGTTCGTTAATATTAAATTGTTTATAACAAATTAAAAGCCAAAGCATTTCAAATGTATTTCATCATTACAGCTGAAACAAGTCCACTACTGGACAAGCCTCAAGCTGGATATGCCATAATTGCCACGCTTGGCAGACGGATTAGCGATCCCAGTAAGATGGTCATAGTATACGGAAGGAAGCTACTGCCCGCATTTTGGTAGATATTCCTTCCGATCAACTTCTACGCCCCCCACGGGATGAGATGGGTTGATGATATTCGCCGCCGTCACCACACATCACATGTTTTATTAATATTATAATATAATCTGTTAGTAGCCATTTTGTCGAGCTGTTGGTTTTTACGAATATTATTCTCAACCTTACCGCTATACGCGGCATTACTATATTTCAAAGCGTCTAAAGTTATTATACATCAAAAAGCTCACTAATGATTCTAGTAAGGTGAAATTGTAATCAAACTGTTCACCTGTAAACACCTCCTTCGTAGCAACCTCTCAGAAATTAATAAGTTTCGCCTTATATATATCATATTACAAAATTAGTTTATTTATTGTTATTTAATAATAATATCTTGGTAACACTATCTAACTGCCATCTGATCCCAAACTAGGCAAAGCCTGTACTATGCAAGCAAACAACTGATAATCATAGTTAGATGTATATATTTCTAATATATAACTATATTTATCAGTTAAATACAAATATAGATCAATACATATTATAATTAGATTACACTAGACACAGAACAAATAATCATGATCATCATACAAGATTTTAGGTCGGGGATCGAACCCACGGCTTCTAACTCAGCAGTTAAGGTCACTAACTACTAGACAAACAGGCCAGGCCAGGTCAAATATAGATACATACATAGACTCAAGCCTGTTTCCCAGAGGGGTAGGCAGAGACAACGGACTTCCTTTTGTCACGAACCTTGCACACCACTTTCGCTTCATTTACCTTCATTATATTCTTCATACATGCTCGCCGGTTAAGGGTACTTCTGACCTGGCCTTTCTTGAAAACGTCTCCGATTTGGTCAGATAATGTTTTACGAGGTCTTTCCCTTTCAGTTGTACCATTCACCCAGGCCAGGTATACTACTTTTGTCAATCTTCTTTCATTCATCCTTTCTAAATGCCCAAACCATCTCAGCATACGTTTTTGAATCTTTGTGACTATATCCTCTTTCACACCACAACGCTCTCTTATATCAGTATTTCGCATTCTGTATCTCAAAGTCACACCACACATACTTCTCAGAGCTCTCATTTACACTGCTTTTATTTTATTTTTCTGTCAATTTTTTTTCCTAAATAGCAACAACGATAATAATATCATCCTATGATAACTAACGCAATTCCACTTAAATTCGCAGCGTACTATCAATGGTTACATCATACGCCATTTTTTGTTTCTTAATAATAAAATAATGTAGTGTTATCAATATATTTTTAAATGTTTTGTAGATTTCTCTTCGATTGGTCATGTCAATTTTAGAATTTACGATACTTACTGAAAAAAGACATTTGGTGTGGTTGATAGATTTCCTTTAACGCCAAAAAAACATTTGGTGTGGTCGTGCGTTCGATTCCCACCCAAGACGATGTTTGTATACATGAACATGTCTCTTTGTCCTGTGTCTGGGTGTAATTAACTATATAAGTATGTATTTACAAAATAAAAGAAGTGTATATATGTACCTTTTGTTCATACCAATAAAGACGCAGTCGGCTATATAAATGGCTTCACATGAATTTAAACGGATCTTTCTCTATTTCACTTCGATTTAGATCGCGGTAAATGCGACTGACCATAATTGACTTAAACTGATGTCATCCTTAATCTGTGTAGTAGATATAATAGTCATAATTCAACACTCGGCGTAAAAAAAAAATACTTTCAGACTTCCTAATTGTAACCCTTTACCTATAAACCCATCGCATCACTAGAAATTGTTTAAATCAAGGGGATAGTATTTGATTATCTTTTTCTGTAAATGATTAATTTCTATTAGATTACTTCAGTTATTTATAATAATAAGTTCTATATAAAATTAAGTAAGCGTATATTTCACACTTGAATTATTAATACGTTTGTCAAATAAAATATAAATAAACAAACGTTAAAGCCATCATTTAAATTTTAAATCAAAGGTTCACACATCGACTGACCCAAAAAATACAAATCTAAAGCCGATATAAAAACAGCGCGCACGTCCAAAACACACGCCAAAAGCGATATTTTCGACTGATAAATCCCCCTGGGTGACTTGTTCATCTTTCGCTTCACTAGCAGCAGAGAAAACAACTGGAAAAAATATTTTTGGCAGCCCTGATAAATCCACGCCATCAAAGAGTTCATTATCTTTCTAACGGCCATATTTTAATATTCATTAAAACCTTTTTCTAAGGGCTGTCACGCGTTTAACCCGAAAAGTCTCTCAAAATTTAATAATGTATTTTCCAGAGTTTAAACGACAATTTTTGAACCCTCACCTGACTCAAAGTACGCTAATTGCCTTTTCCAGCAAATTAATACCTGAGACAATTATTATTCTACGGAAAAGAAAATACTGTCGGCATTTTAAATTGTTTCTTCGTTCTTGTATTACTGCGGATTGGATGCAAAGACGACTAGAACTATTTTTTAACAGTTATGTGACTCTTTATATATTCAATCCCCAATATATAATGTCAAAGCCTTAAGGTACAAAAATATTCGCTGCAGGTGAAACTCGCGTAGCAATGGTTCCAACATACCTTTATAAAAAGTTAACAAATTTTCCCAAAAACAATGGTATTTAGGAACAATGTTTAATTTTTCCTGTTATATATTTAATAAATTCGTGACCTGTAATAATTTCAGCATTTAGCATCACCACATTTGCGGGTAAGAAGATTATTCATTTTAGTCTACTGACTTCACTGTTTTGAAATAATATGATAACAGAGTATTTACTGATGTGATTTATATTGTTATTTACTTTGAAATTTTAACTAACCCTTCATCATCATCATATCAGCCGAAAGACGTCCACTGCTGGACAAAGGCCTCCCCCAAAGACCTTCACAATTGCCGGTCTTGCGCTATCCGCATCCAGCGATTTCCAGCGACCCGCACAAGATCATCGGTCCATCTTGTAGGGGGCCTGCCCACGCTGCGTCTTCCGGTTCGTGGTCGCCACTCGAGAACCTTTCTGCCCCAACGGCCGTCGGCTCTACGAGCTATGTGCCCTGCCCACTGCCACTTCAGCTTGGCAATTCTTACGGCTATGTCGGTTACTTTGGTTCGCCTGCGGATCTCATCATTTCTGATTCGATCTCGCAGGGAAACTCCAAGCATAGCCCTTTCCATTACTTTCCACTCTTTGGGTGACCTTGATCCGCCTGATAAGGCTCATAGTGAGCGACCGCGTCTCCGTTCCGTAAGTCATCACTGGCAACACACACTGGTCGAAGATTTCGACTTGAGACACTGCGGTATTTGGGACGAAAAGATGTTACGTAGCTTCCCGAACGCTGCCCAGCCGAGTTGGATTCTACGATTGACCTCCTTCTCGAAGTTGGACCTACCTAGTTGGATGGTCTGTCCTAGGTAAATATAGTTCTCTATAACTTCGAGTGCAGAGTCTCCAACTTTCAATTGAGTGGGTGCAACATGGATGTTCGACATGATTTTCGTCTTATCCATGTTCATTTTCAGACCCACTTGTTGAGAGACTCTGCTGAGGCCATCGAGCATTGTACCGAGGTCGTCACCCTTATAAATGTTAAATAACTCTTACATTTGCAGTAAGATTGGGTGAGCAATATTAAAACTAGTGTTATTTATTTAGTGATATATTTGTTGAGATGCACACGTGTGACTGGACGGGCGTTACGTACTTTATGAGTTTCTATTGTTATTTATTTAGTGGTTGAATAATTGTTGAGGTGTACCATACGTGTGACATACGGACAGGCGTAGGGAACCGTACCTTATAGGTTTCAAGTTACCATTTTGTACGAAACTAATACCTATTTTATTACACCGTTTCGTCAGTTACAATTTTAAGCTTTATCTCAATATTTTTTTTTATATAATACAAGACTGACGACGAAACGGGTCACCTGATGGTAAGTGATCAGGACCGCCCCTGAATCACTGCAATACCCCGGTATTTCATCCCCCTGAGGAGAGCAAGTGCATTCTCAGACTTTTAAGAAATGACTAGGCTCGCTTTTTGAAGGATGGCATCCTTATACCGGATCGCAAAAACTTCCAATATAATAAATTTATAAAAGCCATCGTGTATTAGATAAGTTTTTGGATCTCAGGTCCCATGCTTGTATGAGTTGTTTAGGCTCATATTTAAATGGAAAGGTCATATACAATTGTTTTTGTTTTTCCTTATAATCCTTTGCCTGATAACGTGGCTATTTGCCGTTGTCACCGCGCTTGGCAAGTGAGTTGGCGACCGCAGTTAGATGGTAGTAAGTACATAGAAGGCGCTGCTGCCGCTACTACCTTCTCCGCCTTTGTTTGTTACCCTTTGTCGCCTTTAACGATAACAACCAGACGGTATAGAGTAGCCTTATTATTCTTTCTCGGCTGGAAACCGGCCGAGAAAGAATACACGGCTAAATTACGTCTAAGGCATAGTAGACAACGTCCGCACTAGGGAATCCAATTCCTGTGTCGCGGGGTATGTTACAAACGCATAATAGACGGACACAAATTACATCCAGAAGAACAACAACAAATTATATTTCAGAACAACTATTTATGGGTCACACAAATATTTGTCCAGCGCGGGATTCGATACTGCAACACGAAGCGGTGAGGCAACTGTCTTAGGCGCTGCGCCACACGTGCAGTCAAAATTTTAATAAAAGTTTTTATATTTCCACATTCTACATATTATTAAGAGGTCTACGTTAAAAAATATGAACCAAGTAGTTTAGCATAAACAAATATTCGAACATAATAAAAACTGTAGGATAAATGGAAATTTTGTATTAAATTGGAAGACATGTCTTTGTTCCCTAAGCCCGATATCCGTTTACGTCATCAAGGCATACTCTACTTCCGTAGCACTTAGCTCCTAAGAAAATTCTCGTAACGAGTATTTTAGTAATGCAATTCTGTTGCTTTTACTTTAAAAGCATTCAAATCATGAAGTAAAGAAACTGAATTTCATGGCTAGTAAATTAATAAAATACAAGCCAGCATTAAACATTATATCTTGAGTAAACAAATTTTTTCTTGAGTATTTTTATCAACGCGTATTTCAAACAAAGATGATGGCGCGATTTAATTCCTCTTCCAAAATTAATAGCTCATTTAGCTACAAATATTGGAATAGGTACATTATAAGTTTAATATTCTTTTTTTAATAGAATATTATTCAAACAGAATTTTGAGGTATAAAAGTTATTCTATTTTGTACAAAAGAACATCATTATTTGAAACATGCTCAAATGTTGGAACTTTCTTCGCTACTGCAATAATAGACTTTTTACGACCCTGTCTACCTTTCAAAAGAGAAGAATCGTTGAATTTGGGCAACATTAGACGCTCGCGCGCCATTAATTCTTAGCAGAAGTTAACTTAGTCGGGGCGCACAAATTACATCAGTCTTAGTTTAGTTACACGGAAATGTTAACGGAATTCTTTAAGAGGCGGAGTATCTATTATTCTGATGTCGGATGCCAAGAATCGAGTAAATCGAGTCTGCGGATAATTCGTCTCGTAGGCCGTTCGATCGACCTAATTCGGGAAGATCTCATTCGACTAATGGTCGTAATGTTTCACCTGAGCGCGTCCCCAGGACTGGATTGAAGTATTTGTTCAAGGAATGATGGCTCTTACAATTTAGGTTAAGGAAAGTAAGAAGTCAGTAGTTGAATAATTTATACGCCTAATAGCGAATGTCTGAAGATAACCAATGTTCAATCTTGGAGTTGCTTCTTTTTTCACTTATTATGTTAAAGTTTTGCTGTGAGGGGGCGGCGGCGAATATCAGAATATCGTCACCCCATCTCATCCCGTGGGGGGGCGTAGAAGTCGACCCGAGGGAGAACTATGACCATCATACTGCGATCGCCAACCCGCCAAGCATAGCGATTATGGCATATACCTCCAAGGTGATTCTTGGGTGAGGCTTTTGTCCAGCAGTGTACTTCTTATAGCTGTTATAATGATGATGTTAAAGTTTTTTGTAATTTTTGTGCATTCAGATCATCAATGAAGTAACTTGATCATATAAAGTCACACCGGTATGTAATTCCTAAGAAGTTAATGTATTGTGGTGCTAGTAGCGCATTAAAATGGATTGTGCGGTTCCAATAGATAAGCAAGCGCTGGCAACACATCACAGCTTAGTGCAATTTTCTCTACATTTAACCGCTATTCTCATGCCAAGTGGTCTCTGGCACTATCTGGCAGGCGGTTCATCCCTGTCTTGTTCATAAAAGTAACAAATCTGATGTGACATTGCTTTTATTTGATGCTCTGTAAACTTGAAAGACCCTCCGTCGTGCATAATAATTAGATGGAAGCAAGATTTATTTTGCTGTTGCCGACATTCACTGAAATTAGGAGATAGTCATTAAAATTAATCATCTTCATTAATCAAATTCAACGTAACACAAGTATTTTCTTACGTCGTCTAAAAAACTTTGTGAATCTGTCTATGAATTTGATGAGTAGTGCGTATTCAAATTTTACCACTTATTTGCTTAATATCTGTGTTTTAACTTGTTAAGGTACCAGGTGGGTAAATTATTATTAGCGAACGTAAAAAAATTACTATCCAAGATCAATTCTTGCTCGTAAATATATATCAGGTTTTTATAGTAATTGGAATGAATCCTAGTCATGATTGCTTCTTATATAAAATTCTACATAATTATCTGTAAAATTATTTTGAACAACTTTAGTTAACCAACGTTTTAAATCGTGTTGGGCATTTACTGCGTAGTTCAATAGGCTTCCATAATAAATACTCATTTTTTACCGACATTTATAAGAAAGCACCTTAGGTTTTTTTGTGTATGCAGACATATTGCTCCAGCTTTTGAGCACCGACGCCAGGTGACGACGTTAATGAGTTTAATTGTAAATCTGTATCTTGCGAGGTGGTTGCCATCAATTCCATTGACTTGAGCGAAATGGTTTATAAACCAGGTCTAACCAATATGAATAAAATAGTCCGGGTCCGCTTGATAGAATATCACTATAAGTGATATTGAAGTGTTCTCGGCGTCACATTATCACTGACTCGGTGGCACACGATATGAACTAGCTCACAACCCAATCGTAATGACCACATGCGCAGTCACAACAATATCCCGTAACAGTGTATATATAGATTATGATTTCTATAGTTATTATAATAGCATAAATTATAAAAATATAATGTTAATTCAATTATTTTTTTAATGTAGGTACCTACTACAGAACGTATTTTAAAATAAAAATTAAGTAACACGCTTTAACTGAATATATAATTGCTTGCCAATGGTGCCGCTTAATTTATAAACGCAGTAAAGAACACTACCACGCAATTTATAAACGACGTAAAGAACATAACGCTCACATGTGCTTTACGTCGTTTATAAATTGCGCGGTAGTGTTCTTTACTGCGATTACAAATTGCGCGGCAGAATGGGTTGCCATATCTCTAATGATGGGCTTATTGATCAGAATTCTATATATCATATTCTTCTATTAGTACGCATCCCTTTTTTTTTTTTTTTTTTTTTTTTTTTTTTTTTTTTTTTTTACGTGGGGAAATCCTTTACGGATCCCCGCCGCTGGGCAAGCGACGGGGTATGTCGGGCTCCCTGTATTAATCTTCGGTTTACCGACTAAAACCCCACGGTGTTCCTCGAGTACCTGTAGTCGGGGCCACGGGATTCGCGTAAGCATTCACCGCAGCCCAGACAGGTCTTGGCCCGCCTCTATCTAGGCAGGCCCCGTCACGAGAAGGACTTCAAGTCCTCCTTCCGCTAAAGGCGCGCGCCGAAACACGAGCGCCACCGCCTCGGGCCTGTTCTGGCCAGGCGGCAAACTGCCCTCCGTCTGCCGCCCGCAGGCTATCTCCTAGGGTGGCCGGAGATCCGCCACACGCGCTCTCCGACGTCCAGGTCTCCTGGCGCGGGTAGGAAGGGTGGTCGTGAGCTCCCGTTCCCGTTCCGCTGCCTCCTTCGCAGCCATCACCTCCTCGCAGAAGGAGACAACGGCATTCCAGGCTGTCTCGCTGTCGACCATGGATTGTGTCATGGCCGACAGCGAGAGGCCCCCCACGCCGAGTGTTGCGACTAGGGCACGGCGTTGTTCCACCCACTCTGGACAGAGAGCCAGGGTATGGTGTGCCGTGTCCTCTGCGTCGCCGCAATGGTGACACTCGGGCGTCTGCTCCCGACCTATTAGACGCAAGTACTTTCCGAAGCATCCATGCCCCGAAAGCACCTGCGTCAGTCGGAACGTGAGAGCGCCGCGGCGCCTCTCAAGCCACCCCTCTAGGACCGGTCTTACCGCCACGATTGTGGCGTGCCCCGCACTGGGTTGCGCAAGTCGCGCCCTCCACTCATCCACCATGGACACGTGGAGCTCCGAACGCTGCGCCTCGATTTCTCGCAGCGCCGGTCGGAGACCCCGCTCGAACGAGTCCCTACGCCACTTGTATAGCAGCGCAAGGACCCTAGCCTCCAAGTCCCAGGGTGGGGAACCGGCTAGCAAGGTTGCCGCCTCGAAGGAGATCGTACGGTACCCCCTTATTACCCTAACTGCCATTACCCGCTGCGGCTTTCGCAGCTCGCGGATGTTACGGGCAGCCAGGGTTTCCCCCCACACAGGGGCCCCATAAAGGGCCATCGACCGTACGATCCCCAAGTACAGCTTACGGCAAGAGGCGTTTGGTCCCCCCACATTGGGCAGCAATCTTGACAGAGCTGCTGCCGCAGCCACGCATTTGGGGACCAACCTTCGGAAGTGTTCTCCGAAGTCCCATCGGCCATCGAGAATGAGACCCAAATATCTCATTGATTTCTCGACGCCGATGCGGACGCCTCCCACCGTAATGTAAGACCCCGCCGGTGGCGCCTTCCGAGGCCCATGAAAGTATAAGGCCTCAGATTTGTGGAGCGCCACCTCGAGTCCCAGCTGCCGGATCCTCCTGACGACTTGCGCAACCCCCGCCGTACCCAACAGAGCTGCTTGCCGATGAGTCTCCCCCCACGCCATTACTAGCGTATCGTCAGCGTAGCAAGTTACGCTGACGCAAGGAGGGAGATCACCGCGCAGCACCCAGTCATACCCAATGTTCCACAGGAGCGGCCCCAGAACTGAACCCTGTGGAACACCGCATGACATCTCTCGCCGACTCCAATGACTCCGACCCGGGTAGATCACTGACCTTTCGGCCAGGTAAGCCCCAACGATGCGACGGAGGTAGATCGGCACTTGATGATACTCAAGCGCCGACCTTATGCTGCTCCAGGGCAGAGTGTTAAACGCGTTGGCGATGTCCAAAGACACCGCCAAGACCACTCCGCCCCTAGATACTGCTTCCTCCGTCAGAGCCCTCACGCGCATTATGGCATCCACGGTGGAGCGCCCTTGGCGGAAACCAAACTGGTTCTCCGCCAGATCCGGACCAATTGCTGTTAAGTGCTGGACTAGGCGGTCTGCAATAACTCTCTCAAAGAGTTTGCCCACTTCGTCCAGCAAAACGACTGGCCGGTAGGCAGAAGGTGAGTCTGCCGGGCGCCCCTCCTTGCGGATAAGTACCAGTTTTCCTGTTTTCCACTGTTGTGGAAACTGGCCCCTCTCCAAGCACGCGCTAAAGAGCCCTCTCAGTCGGGGCCCGAGAGCCCTCAGGGCCAGGACCCAAACACGACCAGGAATGCCGTCGGGCCCTGGGGCGGTATTTTTGGCTTGAAGCCTATGCACCGCCGCTCTTAATTCCTCCCGGGTCACTTCGGGCACGTCGTCGTTTTCCGCGCTGGTTGCCAAAGAAGCTGGAGCAAAGTGCCCTTCCCTATCAGGGAACAGAGCAACCACAACCTCCCTCAGCAGCTGGGGCTGAAGACTCTGGGTCAGTGGGGGTGACCATGAGCGAAGCTTACCCCTTACCATACGGTAGGGTCGCCCCCATGGATCACGGTCCAGAGTCGACAACAACTCCTCGCGGGCTAGAGTTTTCGCCCGCGAGATGGACAGCTGCAAGGCTTTTTTGGCCGCTCTGTAAACCTCATACAGCTCCGCTTCTCTGGCTGCCGCATTTTGGGTTCGGCGTCGGCGGCGGCGATGCCTGGCATACTGGCGTCGGGCCGCCACGCAAGCGCGTCGCAGTTGTGCGATTTCCTCCGACCACCAATACACCTGACGCCTAATATGCCTTCGCCGAACCCGGGGCATTGCCGCATCACATGACTGTGTAGCAGCTTCCCGGAACCACTCGGCCTCAACATTGATATCGACAGGCCTGTCCGGTGCTGAGACCCAGGCCTGTACAATAGAGGCTTCCAGGAGGACCTCCCGGTTCAATTGCCCCAATGCCCAACGCGGACCGTCCCCATTCAGGGTCCCCCGAGCCGGCGCATCAAAGGTATGGGTGGAGAGATCAAATCGGATGTACCGATGATCAGACATGGTCTCCACCCCCTCCTCAACACGCCAGCCGAGAACACGTCGCGCGATTGTGGGGCTTGCAAACGTTATGTCTACAATTGAGCCACCACGTTGCCGCACGCACGTGTTGATGGAACCCCTATTGAGGACGAGCAGGCCTTTAACTAGGGCCCACTCCTCGAGCTCATCCCCCCTCGCATCTGCAATCGGAGAACCCCAAGCAGCCGATTTGGCGTTGAAGTCCCCAAGACAGATGACGGGACGGGGATGACATCGATCGACGGCTGTGCCCAACTCTACTAAGAAACCCTCAAAGTCGGCGAGAGATCTATTGGGGGAAAAGTACACCCCGATAACAAATAAATCACCTACTGCCGCTGATACCCAGCCCTGACCACTCGAGACATTCTCAAGGCCAGGGCCACCAGCGGCAGGCCGTGAGATTAAGGCCACCGAGCCGTTTAGATCCCTGGCCCAGTCGCTACTGGGTGGAACGAAATACGGCTCGGCAACCACTGCCACATTTATCAACCACTCTGCCATGCTCTGGAACAAAAGATCCTGGGCACTGGCACAGTGGTTGATGTTGGTTTGGAGGAAGCGCAACGGGGTCATTAAGAATGGTCCATCTCAACTTCCTCCACTCGTCCAGACGCAGCCCCATCTGAAGCTGCAGTCGGACGGTTAGCCTGCGGCTGCTGCCGCAAGGGACCAGAAACCCTCTTTTGCACCACTTTTGGCGCCGCGCAGACTCTGGCACCCACCCGGTGGTCAGCAGACTTGCCAGCTACCTTGCACAGGTGACAGTGCGGTGCTGCTGTGCACGTGGCAGCTCTGTGACCGGGTTTGCCGCAACGGAAGCAAAGCCCACTGCGGTCCTCACCCGCTGAACAACGGGCGCCCACATGTCCCTCGGCCTGGCACCGATAGCACCTCAAAGGTTTGGGCTGCAGGAGCTTAACCTGCGCAGACACCCACCCCACGAGAAGTTTCTGGCCCACCAATTTCTGAGCTGCTGCAGCAGGACAGCTGAAGACGGTTGACCCCATACCATCAAAGCCCGGGCTGATTACTCCAGGCTTTACCTGGTCGATGGAGCAACCTCCGGCCTTCGCAACAGCCTCTTTCAGCTCAGCGACTCCAGTGGAATCCTCCAAGCCCGTGACACGCAAGTCAGCGCACTTGACTGGTCTTGAGACTCGGACATCTTCCGCCGACAGTGTAGAGGCCAGCCTGTCTCTCAAGGCGTCAGCTTTTGCGTCACTGTCTTCGCCGGAGACCTCCAAAAGTCGGGCTCCAGTGAGGGTCAGCTTGCAGGAGACACTCTTAATACCCAAGTCGCTGAGTACTATAGCCGCTTTCGCTTGAGCTAGCAACCCGGCGTAAGTAACGCCCCTTTCTGCCGCTTCGGGCTGCAGTGTCAGCACAACGGCGGCCGACGTAGGGGTGCGCAACTGGGCCATCGTCTTCCTCACTTTTTCTGCGGCTGCTCTTTCTCGTTTTCGAGCTTGAGCAGCCTTTTTTGCAGCCTTCTTTTTTGCACCAACTTCCTGCCATGCCCCATTATTGGGTATATGGCTCCCAGAAGTTGACGAAGGAACCCTCTCGGACAGGGTTGACGTCTGCCCCGAAACTGGCTTCTTCCTCTTATCTGCACTTTTTGGTGCTGGCTCGGCCTGAGAGGGAGCCTTTTCTTTGGCCGCAGCTGCCCATGATTGGGTCTTTGCTGCCGCAGGAGTATCGGCTTGCAGGGCCGGTTCATGGACAGCTGGCATCCCCGAAACCGAAGATGGTCTAGGCTCAGCATTGGTCCCCCTCCTCTTTCCCGTTGCTTGATTCCTTTTCCCCTGCACTACTGTGTCAGGGGTGGGCTTTGTCTGAGCAGCATCCGCAGCTCGTCTGCTGTCTGCAGCAAGAGGCGGACGGAGGCGCTGCTCGGGGAGAAGACGGCCTTCCAACGCCGCCAGTTTAGCGTCCATCATGCCCCCAACCGCGAGCATGATGGAACGAGTTAACTCCTCCGGCTGCAGGGATGCAGGCACCAGTAGTGCAGTCGACGACTCAGACACCGCACTAGGGCGCACTTGGGAAGTGCACTCATTTTGCCGACGGAGAAGGTTAACTTCCTCCGTCAGCTTGGCCACCTGCGCGGAGAGGCCCGAGAGCTGAGACCGCAAGGTTATGTTCTCCATCTCAAGCCTCTCAACGTTTGCGTCCACCCCTATCCGGTGGGCGACCTCATCTGCCGCAGCCTGGACTGTGCGCGCTGCCATCCTGAGGCTTCGGACAAAAGACCCCTTGAGGTGGCGAGACTTATCCGCCACCTTTTCGACCGTGAGAAGGTGATGTTTAATGCAGGCACCAATATCGGCCGTTGGCCGTGCCTGCATTTCCTTCTCTAAGTCTTCCACCGACGGAAGACTTCGCTTGGCACGCGTATTGGACGGACATCCCGCAAGCTCTGGGTCTTCCTCTTCAGCCTCCTCTGCGGCACTGGGCGCCAGCTTTTTCTTCTCCTGGGGCTGTTCGCTGCTCACCGCCCCCCCTGTCCGCTTTCGCGTACGCAACGCAACGGACGTTTCGGAGGTGAGTGACATCAGCGAGCAATCTGAGTCGCCACCATCACTCACTGTCCCACCCGGCGCTGGTGTTGCCGGCCGCGAAAAGTGGGCCCGGTTAACCACCACCCTTGTGGCGCTCTGCGCCCGCTGAGTTGGCCCCGACGTTGTGGAGCGTTTGGGGACGAAACCCAATGGCTCCAACATAACACGAGGATTGGCCATCCTCGACACATCCTCTGTAGAACGCACCATATTGTTGGATCCAGAGTGCGCAGAACTGGGCGTGCGTACCCTCTCCATGGTTTCCGTGGTCTCACGGCGTTGTGTTTCTCCCTCTCTTGTATTTTAATTTTTTTTTACCATAATAAATCCCACGAGTGGGGAGGAACTAAACGTCAACCCGGGTAGAGCCCCCCCATTACCCGAGCAAGCGTACATTTTTGTCCAACCAGGGGGTCCGCAGGTACCCTGGCTGGAGGCGCGCCCGCGACTGACCACCCGTCAGCCACGCATCCCATGGCCACGCGCCATAACTGGGGATTAGGGTGATTTTTTATTGAGGTTTTCTTCCTCTCGGGCCGGGCGGTTAAGCCAAGCCCGTCGGTCCCGACAAACGCCGCGAGACATGACCACGACACGTCATCATCGGGATAACGACAACGGCAATGACACTTGAGGAGAAATTCTCCTACCAGTGTCTGCCCGGCGGCAGGGTAAGTGCATGCCGAGCTCGCCTACTCCGGCTATCCTAAGCGGTTCTCGGTGAGAAGCACTTGGATAAGGTGCCACTCCACTGCCAGAATATTCGCCACGAGCAGTAACCCTACCTTGAAATAGGATAAATCCCATTGCAAGGCATGATTACTGCCCGCGCCCAGGGCACACCGTCCCACCAACTTCCGTTCTCCCCGGACGTATCCATAAGAGACTGGAAGCAGTGGGCACACGAGGAGGTTTTCTGACCACGTGCCCCATTAGTACGCATCCCTGTACCAACCGAACAGACCTTAAATCTGAGGAACAGATAGTATTTGTTCGAAAAAACCAACGACTAAAAATCGAACTTATAAGCAAACCTCGTAGTCAGGCCGCCAATAAACATTCTTTGCAACATGCCCCAATATGAAGGTATTGAACTCTCCCGTCTTGCTATAATAATTTACATGATTTTATGTTCGCATACATGAAACAACGTCCGAACTACGGCTAAACCAAACAAAGGATATCCTTTCATACGATAGTTTACTATGTTTGGGCTTCAGCTTTATGCACTGTACCATGAATATTTTATTTTACGTGACCAACATCTCTATCGTTTGTTTAAGCTATCATAAAAATATTTGTTGGGTATAAACCTGGCGTGATTTATGGCTGAGACTTGTTTACGTAAAAGGATTTTTATTGACCTTTATCTTAGTTTTATTTATATCAGAAGCCTTTACCGCCTCTAAAAATAGTCAAATAATAAGGTATTGCTACACCACGAGATCGTACAATAAGAGTTACAAACTTGAACTTTTTTTTAATGGACAACGCCCGCCCGGGAAATTAATCCCTGTGTAGCGGGGTCTTAGATAACAAAGCACCATTTTTGTAACAACAAATCTACGTCATGATTTCATATGACATCGATAGCGATAGATAGATGTCTGCACGTGTGGCGCAGCCTAGACAGTCGCCTCGCCTCTTCGTGTCGCGGGTTCGGGTCCCGCACCGAACAACTATTTGTGTGACCCATAAATAGTTGTTCTGAGTCTGGATGTAATTTGTGTCCGTCTATTATATGTTTGTAAAGTACCCCGTGACACAGGGATTAGATTCACTAGTGCGGGCGATGTGTATAAAAAAAATGATAATAATAATGTCCACCTGATCGACTTTCAGTGATGGCAACTTACGTTTGTACACCTGTACCTTTTATATTAACAACAACTGCTAAAACTTCATATAACGAATACAAACAGGATTCGGTAGGGACAAGGGATATTCTCGTAGTTCAGATGCCAGCAAATCAAGCTATCCCAATCTGACAAAGTTTCCCCAATTGAAAGAGAACCTTATGCTTTTGAGATAAAGTTGAAAATCTATAAAAAAAATTGTCAGATTGGGGTAGCTTGATGTGCTGGCGTCTGTACCTATTGCAAGCCAACCCCTTTATGCTGATTATTACTATAGGGAACAAAACATTAATTAGTAGAACTTTTAGCATAATTTCATGTGATATGATCACATGAAATTATTTAATTACCTTTAAATGTATATACTTTAAATGCATAACATGTGCAGGTCATAATACGGGTGTAATTTGAAATTTCGAGTTTCATTTTTCACTTGATTATTTTAGAGTGGCTAGTACTTAGGTGCCTAGAAATAAGCAATACAACTCCAATCATTAGATTAAATTTGACTGCATGTGTGGCGTAGCGGCTAAGACAGTCGCCTCGCCGCTTCGTGTTGCAGGTTCTAGTCCCGCGCCGGATAACTATTTGTGTGACCCATAAATATGGATATAATTTGTGTTCGTCTGTTATATGTTTGTAAGATACCCGCGACACGAAGATTAGATTCCCTACTGCGGGCGTTGACTATAAAAAATAAAAGTTAATTGATGTCTGTTTGTTACTTTGAGATTTGTTGCATTATAACTTATAAAAGATTGTACTAATTTATGCCTCAAATTTGTAAAAGCTTGCAACCTTAATAATTTAATGATGTTTTCCGGTGTATGAGTATGTTTGCCAGAGGCTCATTATGGAGGGAATGCTAACTTGATCGTAATTAAAACTAAAGTCACAATTCTTTTTATATTATGCCGCATCACATCAAATTAATTTATAAATGACATAACGTATGTTAAGTACCTATAGTTCTTAAAAATATATTTAATAGAAAATCGATAATTTTCAAATTAATATAATATAAAATATTGCGGTCGTTGGATCCCCACCCAGGGCGAATCTTGTTGTTATAAGGATGAGTATTTGTTCTAGATGTAATTTATGTAATATGTATGTATTTAGAAATACGTAAGTACCTTTTATAAGTTGTCTGATTTCCATAGTACATGCTCTCTATTTAAATTAAATGAAACCAATTTAACGTCACAAAACAACAATCCAACAAAGCAGCCTCCTATTTATTTGTTGTCACGCCACTAATTAATACAAAACTGTAAGTTTATGTATTGTAATGAATGGTACCTACGAATGTAGCCAACTAAAGCTCCACAGAACAGATTAATTAGTTGGTGCAATAATTGTAACCAACACGCCAGTTTTAATTGCGACTAAACACACGGTAATTGTCATCAGAGACGTTAATACGTATTCCGATAGCGTCAGCACTGAATATGAATGTATGTACAGAAATTCCAGTCGCCGACAATAGTCGTAATTCCGACGTCGCTCGGACGCGGTCCGCTCCGGACGTGGGAGCGAATACATAATGACATCCGATGGTCACATTTGTAATTTTATTACCACAAGCCCCATTCTTTTTATAGTAATTCTAATGACCTAGAGTTTGTTACGGCCGTGAAAATTGCAGCGATATTGTGCAGCAACTCTTAAATCTTAGCGGCATTCATGAAATATTCTACAGAGGTGTTGAGTTAGCTTCCTTCATGTTAAAGCACGCGGGAATTACAATTTTGAACTTGTAGTATTTTGCGAAGTAACTTTAATTGTTATACATAAAACCTCATATCAAATTGGGAGCAAAACTATTGTAGCACAAATTGTTCAAATAACCGTGAAGATATGAATATATATTTTGCAATAACACTGGTTATATAACGTGTCTATATACAACGCAAATGCTAATTCTATCTCCAAAAATAAACAAATAAAATAAGCCAAACTTATATCATATCACTTATAAATATGGTAATACATATTTCGAGACGTAAAAAAGAATATACCTCCAGCAAGTAAACAGAACACAATATTACTGAAGCATAATCCGGATAGTAATGACACTACAAAAACATTTTATTATTCACAAACAGTACCAAAGAAGAAGTTCCGGCTCCAAATTATTTACATCAGAAAGAGGGTACTAGAGAACTACTCTCAAGTGCGGAGTACCCCCAAGTTTTATGAAAAACATCCGTTAGGTATTTCAATGCGGATTGTATAAGAGTTTTTTAAAAGTAGTATGAATTTATAGAATTTTGTACTCGTTAAAAATAATAGTTTGTTTGTTACAGGCATAGTGAAGCAAGTGTGGTTTTTTTCTACCCCAGACCCATATTAACTATGTAACATGTATAAATAGATAGATATTACAATTTTTTGTTATGATCGTCCAATTTACAAAACGTTACGGTTCATATAAACCATTATTATGATATGTTATAAATTGTTACGGCCACTTCAAATAATATTTACTGGCTGTTATCAAATTAAAATAATACTGAAACATAGCTGCCAGATTTTTTCTATAATCATTATTTGATTACGTTGATTATGCTCGTGTATATCATCGTGATCAGTTCTGCTGTACCTGAGATATATTTTATTTATAATTAAGGTAAAAAGGTCACTCAAAATACGATGTAGGACCAATATGTATTCTACTAGGACAAACATATTCACTTCATACTTATATTTGTCACTGACAACTTCGATTGCAATTAAAGAAATTAAAATGGTAATTGATTATGTTTTTTACATGGTATTTACACGGTATGTTTCTGTATATGGTCTTAATTTGTTGTACTATATTTGTTTGATTTTATTGATTACGTAAGTTTTTTACGGTTCCGTAAGTTAACAAGACGTCCCTGATATAGACTGCTCCTTGGAGGATGTTTTAAAATCAAAAGCATATTGTTGGCGTATTATTTTTATGTACCTGTATATGTTTAAAGTGGACACCTTTCGGATGTCCACTACTGGACAAGGTCTTTCATCTGATATGATGTTAACATAATATAATATGGGCCCATTCCGAAAGCATAAACAAATAATTATCGAAATCGGTTCACAAACAATGAAAATCGTATATATACCAATAAAAATATATATGGAGTCAGATTGATACTCTCATTCTTTGAAGTCGGTTAAAAAGATAAATCAAAATCCTCTTAATTGAGCTACGTTGAAGTGTGATTTTTAACTCAAATATTATTTATATTCAATTATATTAGAATTAATTAAAATAAATCGAATATATTCGATTAAATTTCAACAATGTTAAATGTTACAGCCCATATTTTCATGTTATTTCGTAACAAACATTGAACAGTCGGCTGAATGTAAATTCACACGTCACGTGTGCACAATTGCGGTATACATTGCATATTCCATAAAAGATCTGGCAGTCACTCAAATCTATATTTCAGGATAAATCTGCGAAAATATTGATTGATGACCTACTTTCAATAGCACCACGTATTAACTGTGAATATCTGAATATGAGCTTGCAAAGTTGTACAAATACATTATTAACGAAAAGTTTTAGTATGTTCTTGCAATTAAATTCTTACAATAAATGTGAACAAAGCCTGAATACTGCATACTTATTATATTTGTGGTCACTTTTATGAAGAAACTCTAATCAAAACGTTCACGAAATCTAGACACGTGGCAGCGTGTCCAGCCAAGTTTAAAATAAAAGAAGTGGCAACCGCCGTGTGTAACATTACAGAAACCATTTCGAGTACATCTTAACCCCTTTACAACGCATAAACTTTAGTCTACATACATGAAACTTGGCCCCTTGCTTGTAAAGAATTTAAAATGTCATTTATTTAACTCAAACGGTTATTTATAAATTAACTTTTAAACCGTCATTTTTATGACTGACTGACTCAATCATCAAAACTAAACTTGATATTTGGTACTAAGGTATATTGCATTATTCGGTATTGTGCATATACAAAGGAAAAATCAAAAAACATCATAATACAGACACTAATGACATAATTATGTCAATTGTACTTTCAAGTTGGGAAAGCGATAATGGTATCAATATATTAATGCTTAATAGTAATAATTTCTTTAAAAATAGTAATAAAATTCAACTTAATTCCTTTGAACAATGGTTGTTATGAAACCTATAACAATAGTATAGAGTAAATTTCATACCAATTTCTATATATAACTCTATCCTGGTGGACATTTTTCCTTAAAATAGGAAAAGCGCTTGGAATCTGATCGCCGCACAACCTCACGGTCTCTGTTGTAAAACAAAACTATCCAGGGACCCACTCAAAAACTATGTGTATTTGAGTGGGTCCATGGATGGTTTTGTAAGACAGGAGTGCAGTCACAACTATCATATACCATCAGAACTGGCGTTGTAAGCCGAAGGTTTATTGTGATTTTCTTACTTTTTACATCTTTATGAAATGTGTTTTTTTATTCTCTCGGTATGGTACCCAAGGAAACTCGCATTTGGGTACTTATCAGAGTTCCGTGAATATTAAAGGCAAAATAAACGCACGAAAACTGTCCAAGACGTTACCGTCTCGATAATTATTTTCATTAGAAATTTCATTTCATGAAATAGCATGAACTTTCTTTCTTTTCACACTTTGATTGCGATAATTAAAAATAACTTACAGGAGTGCTGTTGGTCTTGCGGCAGCGTGTTCAAGGACAGATGTTTGTGTTTCAGGTTTGAACTCCAAGTGGACTTAAAGTGTCTTCGGCAAAGTAGTAGCTGATATCTCTGCTATTAATTAGACTCAAAGAATGTGGAAAAAGACACCCATGTCAAATACTCCTACGATATGTTCCAAGCATCTGGCTAACTTCCTTTCAGATCGTGAAATCGTGAAATCTTCCATAACTGTCCAATTACCTAAATATTGGAATTGTCGATGTATTTATTTTGATAATAAAGTTATTTATTTATTTCGCAAATACTGTAGTACTTTTTGTTGTGTTTTGAAAAAAATAACCCTTATCTTATTAAAGAGCAATTCCTCCATACGTTACGAAATAGCGTTATTATTATGCCAGTAGAAGTAAAAAATGTCAAATACCTATAAAACCAAATTGTATTGAGTGATTATTAAGCAATTATTTTTTTTCACCAAATATTTAAATTTGACAAAACATTTCAAATTAGCGTAGCTTGTACCTGTGCGAATGTATTTTTAGTTCAACGTTGACAATATACCTAACAACCACGTCATAAGTCAAAGAAAAAGACATTACCATAGTCGAAATGAAGATCGCTTTGAACGAGAACATCTAAAGGATATTACCATACGTACACAATGTATAGAGCCATAATAACATTCAGGAAACTTATCATCCAATGTATAAAGCAGTTAAATTTTACGTGAATGTCGCCGTTTCGTATGAGATAGTTTGCAGTTAAGCTGTTTGTTGATATACTTACTTACTCTTCCAACAAAACTTATTTGAAATGAGCACTCGTCATAACCAATAGAAGAATCAAAGATGAAAGGTCGCCCGCTCGATCTCAAGGGATACATCGAGACGTTTCCAATTTGTAATAAACTTGATCGTAACAAATCTGAAATATTAGAAGGCATTGTAAATTGGATCACGTTTTACGTCTTAAAAGGAAAAATCTTTAGGGATTTGTGTTCCATTTCTTGTATTAAACCGATATACCTAACTAGACGAAAGAAACATTTTTCTAGCAGGCGGCGCAGGATTTTATAAAAGCCGAGGAATAATTTAAGTACCTCCGTTTCCGCAGTAACTATTGACATTCGGCCAAAGTACCTCGGCAAACCCAAACAAATTCCTACGCGACTTCTTATTGGGGTTGAAACGACGATCGCGATCGACTTATTATACAAATGGCGGATATCTGAGCAACACTAACAATATCTTACCATGAAAAATTACGAGTGAATAGTGTTGCGGTCTCCCTCTTGGCTCCGTTTTGCAATAAAATCGGTGCCTCATATACCATTCCCTATATTTGTGATTCTCAACGTGAACTCACACTGATCTTTTACACACGAACCAATTTTGTCGAACACAGTTTCGGGGCATGATGTATTGTGAGAATATTTTTGTCGGAACAAGCACCAATATCAAATATTGTTGAGTATTGAGGTGACAGATACATACGTAGTATTATTGTATGTACAATTGAAAGCTACGTATAAACAGTGAATACTAAATTCCTTCGTTTCTATTCATACTAAGTTATGTATGTGGTCTGAGGCTGAGGTCTTTGTCCGACGGTGCATCGCCCTATCTCAGTGCACTATTTAAGTACGTAATATCTATAAAGGATTTAACGTTGTCTCGCTGACAGCAAGATAATAAAAATGTTACAGTAACTATATAAAACGGTCAACAGCAGCTATATTAAAGCTGCAGACAAAATAAAATTATTGTGAGCTATGTGACTGAACAAACTGGTTTTAGTGGGCAAATTTAGGACGTCTGTGCACCGAACGATAACTGATTACGACACAACAGACCGATATATCAGTAAATTAAGAGTATAGTCTCCAGTGTACAAATTCTACAACGATGCATATAAATAGAGATTTAGCTCTGCTGAGACATAACATGTTCTGACAGGTCATGTTAACCTTATCGGTCATCTGTCACTGAACAAACGCTCTTATGGTTATCCGTGTTAGAAGTGAATTATGTAAATATATTATCTTAAAGTGTGGTGACGGCGACAAATATCAGAATCAGAATATCATCACCCCATCTCATCCCGTGGGGGGCGTAGAAGTCGACCCGAGGAAATAACTACCAGAGGATGGGCAGCAGCTTCCTTCTGATTACTATGACCATCTTACTACGATCGCCAACCCGCCTGCCAAGCGTGGCGATTATGGCATATCCCCCCAAGACGATTCTTGAGGGAGGCTTGTCCAGCAGTGGACTTATTTAGCTGTAATGATGATGATGATGATTATCTTAAAACGTCAAAGTTTTCCAAATGTATTTTTTATATTATATTTCACAAATTGTTGTAAATCAGTTACTAGATAAAAGATAAAAATTTACATCCAGCTAACGTTTCCGTTTCTTTGAATATTAAAAAAGAATTATCCGCTAACTTTAAAGTGTAACTCTTTTCAATAAGTTCCAACTCTGTCGAAACACTTTTTAAAGTAATCTATTGAGAGCTTCCACTTATCAATTAATAGCAGTGGAAAGCGATGACTGAGCAGAGCTTAATCTCTTTCTGCCGTCTCACTGGCCAGCTATTAGCCTAATGGACCGGCGAACCTCGACGACGACGTAACGAATCCAATATACTTCTGCTGAATATTAAAACAAAAACAATCGTGTAATCATTTTGTCGGACTTTGGAAACATTATTAACGACAATTTGGTTTGTTTGATCTCTCGATAGCAAAATTGGAGTGACTGGACTTTAGGAGCAGGTAATTTCGTTTGATGTATGTTGTGATTTGGGATATCGAAGATCATTATTCTTTTACGGAGTTATAACAGTATTACCATTTTAGCGACGATATTTATGGTAGGGGCCCTATCTACTATAAATATCGTCGCTATCAGGATTGGGTATATTTTTATTCAGAATGCTTCGATCACGTTTGCAATATAACAATTCAAACGTCATAAAAATAAAAATATTAACTTTTTTTGTTGAAGACCCAATCCTAGACGCCATTTTTCCATCCAACCGAATTTCTCATTGCCAAAATTAGCCCAGACTATCTCTTTTTATATATATCTGCTACGACAATGCCCGACTGATTTACTTTTATTGTGAAACCTAATATTTTGCATATTAGGTTTCACAATAAAAGTAAATCGATCGGGTCGTGTCGTATAAAAAAACTTATTTATAAATCCAAAACTTAATGGTTGGTAGTTACCAATGCACATATTATGTAGTTAAAGTAGTCAACCTCCGGATACTAGTGTTCTGGCTTATGTCCCCGCAAATGCCCCCCGCCGGGTAACCCTCACCCCGAGTTCACCGGGTAACTGGCACATTACACTGGCTGTTGCCGAACCTCGGGGATCCACGGGAAGAAGTTCGCCGTCTCTACGCAGGTGTCGTGCGATCCATGGCCTTTTACAGCCCCGTCTGGTCTGAACGCCTGACAGGCGCCTCCCGTTGCAGAGCTATTCTAAATAGCTTGCAGCGTGTGGTGGCCATACGGATCACACGAGGATACCGTACGGTATCCTTTGAGGCGGTTACACTCGGCGCGCCTCCCGCCTTTTGATTTACTGGCGGCAGTTGACGCAGGGTGGGAAGGAAGGACGGTTACGTCACCTACAGACTGACTCAGATACTCACCGGACACGGGTGTTTCGGTGAGTATGTGAGCCAAATCGGCCGAGAAGTGACGACACATTGTCACCACCGTTGAAGCGACCTGGCCTCGGCCCAGCATACGCTGGAGGAGTGCCCGGCCTGGGATGCCGAGAGACGAGTCCTGGCCGCAGTGATCGGACGCGATCTATCCAATCGCGCCTGATCTCTGCAACCAGGACTCCAGGGCCACCAGCGATCTTAGGTGCGATGCTGGCGGGTGACTCCACCAAATGGGACGCCGTGGTCTCCTTCTGTGAAGCAGTCTTGCTCCAGAAGGAGGCCGCTGAGTGGGATAGGGAACGAGCTGATCCCGCTCGTAGACGGAGGAGACTGAGGAGGCGAGGGCGGCGGCGGCAAGCGCTAGCCCAACTCCCCTCGGAGATGCGGTGGCACACCGGCACGTAGAGTTATTTGGGAGCTAATAGAATTATAGAGATTATCGTTAACTACCGAGTTCACACAGTTACATGGTAAGTGCTAGTAGAACATTCAATATGGTGTTTCAGAAAATCGATGTCGACTTATTTTATAAACCCACTTTACATTTAAATAAACATATTGCAGATTATTTCTTCAATGTAATATAAGCTGTACTACTCTTTATTTTCCATGAGCTGTCGTCTTCTCTACCTACTTTTAATTTTTTATCCGAAACCGCTGTATACATATCTGTGAAAACTTTATATGACCCAAATCTTTTCTTCTATCTGTCCCTTGTATTCTAGCTATAAGTTTTCTAAAGCAATAAATAAATTTCGTTAAAAATAAAAAAAAATCATTTAAGACAGGCCTAATGTTAAGGGTTTATTATCCGAGTGAACAATTTATTTTTTATTTAAAACGATTGCCTATTTGAATAGAAAATAAATTGGTAAAAGTACAGAATAATAATAATATCCTGGGACATTATTTACACACGGCCATCTGATCCCAAACTAAGCAGAGCTTGTACTATGGAAAACAGGTAACTGATATACTACATAATATAATACTTTTCTTTTGTAAATACATATTTATACAGATTACACCCAGAATCAGGACAAACAGACATGTTCATGCACACAAATATCTGTCCTGGGTGGGAATCGAACCCACGATCACCGGCGTGAAAAGCATTTGCCAACCACGCCAACAGGCATGACAAACGCGTATTTTATTTGAATGGAGCTCCTTTTTGAAGTGCATTTAGATGAATACGACATGATTGTTCAAAGTTTTCCGTTTGATATCCATTCTACGTCTGCGATAAACGGTGCGTAACAAAACAACGCCAGTGATTCCCGTGGAACGTTCATAGATCATCTCACTTCAACGGCACCATGATTGATGATCACGTACAAATCGACGCGTCATTGTTATCATTGCGAATAGGGATTTGGATTTCGCAAGTTTTAAGTTTGCGTTTACATCTACGCACGATTTGACAATTTACCATTTAATTGAGTGACTAGTGAGTTAACATTTGGAGCAATGGATATGAAACAAATGTTTGATAACAATATCGCCTAAAATTATAGAAATATTTTATTTTTTCACTGACCTCCACGACATAGGGAATCTAACTAGTGATGTATCTGACTTAACAATGTTTTTCTGAACTGCTTAAAAATCAGTGCAGAAAAAAACATATTTAATAATATGCAGCTTAGTTATATCAAATAATAACAAGGAATAATAATTTATTGATATAACTAAACTGCATATTGTCCAGCAAAAGCCGGACTAGCCCTGTGTCTTGGTCTTTTTTTTTTTTTTTTTTTTTTTTTTTTTTTTTTTTTTTTTAACGTGGTGGAAACCTTTTATAGGTCCCCGTAGTTGGGGAGCCTACGGGGTATGTGGGAATCCCCGTGGGTTACCCACTAAAACCACCACGGTAGCCTAGCCTCTCGGTGCTGGGGGTGATGGCTCCGGGAACTCAAGACGATCTTCATCCGGAACCACCATCATTACACCTATGCATCTTAAGGAAGCTCTCCCCAAGGGGCAAAGATGTTGATGCCCCCCGATCCACTCCTTGTGCGTAGGCAACCTGCAGCTACCACAAGTTGCCTCTTCCAATGACCACCTTCTGCATGGACGGCCAGAGTCCCCACTCCAACCGCCCGTGATCCCAGAAGCAACGCCTCACTGGCAGCTTGTATGCCACCTATCATGGGCCGCTTCGACTCTCTCGCATTGGATTGCGCGGCCACAACCGGTTTCCAGCGCCTTAAGTTCTCCGACGCCTTATGTGCCTACGGGCAGGATCAGCCCTCTCCCGATCCCTCTCGGCGGCCTCCTTCTGCAGCATCACCGCCTCACAAAAGCAGACCACTGCCTTCCAGGTATCATTCTCCGCCAACATAGCTTCTACTATGGCTGGTGGGGAAAGATCTCTCCCGGTCCGTACTTGCAAGACTTGCCTTTCTGCATCCCAGGCCGGGCACTCTCCAAGTGTGTGTTGGGCTGAGTCCTGGGCGCTTCCACAATGGTAGCATTGTGCCGTCAACTCTCTTCCTATTCGACACAGATACTCACCGAAACATCCATGTCCGGTGAGAATCTGTGTCAATCTGTATGTGAGGTTGCACCTGCTGCCCATCCAAGCGTCGAAGTTGGGAAGAACCGCACCAACGGCACGCTGACGTGCGTTTCGAGGCAACTCCAGCCGCTCACGCCATATTTCTAGTGCCTGTTTGTGAGCATTTCGCCGCACTTCAACCACTTCATTCCGAACGTCTCTACCGACTCCCTGGCAGACACGGGTACGGATTCCTTCGTAAATTTCCGTGTCCATGACCGCCAGGATGTCAAATGGCAGAGATCGTGCCAGGACGGTCGCCGCCTCAAAAGATATGTGTCTTGGTCTATCCTAACACTCATTAGCGATGATAAAAAAGAACATAAACATAAAAAAGTCAAAGTGAAGAAAACTTAATTTCTGACACCAGAACATCCAGCTATCCCTATCTGTCAAATTTCTTTTATCGATTTTCAACTTATTCACATAAGCATAAGGTTCACTTTCAATTGGGGAATTTTGACAGATTGGGGTAGCTTGATGTGCTGGCGTCTGTACTAAACATTTTGGTTACAAACTAAAGCAAGATATTTTAATATCCAAATTATGTAGGTATTCGGATTATAAAGACGAAATCGATCGGAAAATCTAACTATAAATCCATGGCAGGAGTTCAAATTAGTTTACAACGTGTGAACTGACTTTTGAATAGTTTGAACTGACTATCCTGAAATTTCGCATGAAAGTACAATTCATGTTCGATTTATTGAAGTAAATCGACGAGACAGTGACTGAAAATAATGGGCACTAAATGTGACATCACTTTATTACTTTAACAGTTGGTATTCTGTGAAAACAACGTAAAATAAATAAGCATCGTACCTATTTGCAATTTTATTTGGCAAAGTTGCTGGACTGGAAACTCTAGTTGATGCATACCAATGTTCTGAAGTAGAAATAAATGCGAATTCAATTGCATTGAACTTTCAAACGAACAAAGTAGCAATGAGTTTAGTGTGTGCTTAGTTTTACGATATGCTAATGAAAACATCATTACACACTACTATTTACGATAAATAATAAGCATTTTTATCTGTCCAATTTTGTCTGTATTAAAATAAAAGAAAATAGTAAAATTTCAAAATAACGTACATTTTTATAAAATGTAGGGCAAATTTAAAAATAATGTACATCAATTACTAATAAAAATGTGTTAAAAATATTTAATTTATATAATAAGTGTCCACTTTCATTTTTGTCTTCGACGTCCACTTGTTTCATAGCAAGTTCAAGGCAACTTGGTTCTATGAAATATATTCATATCAAAAAATTTCATTACTTAGTATTTTATAATACATATTACTAAAACTACATCCACATTCCTCGTTCCAAAACAACTCCATCACTAAAAATGACACCTCATCCATTACTCCTGACTTTTATACCTGTTTTTACTTTTCTTTTGTAACGCCAGCCCCTGGCCTACTTATCCCATGACACAACGAAAGGGACATTGAGACATTTATCTCCTTCATGGTTCACGGTACACCTGCGTCTGTAAGGCACTAACTTCAGTCTTTAACCAGCGCCATTTTTTCACTGATTAACGAGTGAAGTTTGTGCTCAAGAAATAGCGTAAGAAACCGTTGGTATGCAAAGTTGAAGATTCAAATATTAGTTATTGGTACAACTACCAAAATACCACTGCCGAATATTTTGAGAACTGCCCAATCTATACATATAATAAAATCGTAGGGAAGTCAAAACTGTACATTGAATATTTTTTTAATAGCACAGCTAGTATATTATATTTATATCAATTCTATTAAATATAGCTGTGCCCCGCGGTTTTACCCGCGTTGAATTTTATAAATTATCACAGCTCTTCCCCCGAAGGTGATAGCGTGATAATATGTAGCCTATATTTTGACCCGACCTCTTAGTAATATTCATGCATAATTTTAAGTAAATCCATGCAGTACTTTTTGAGTTTAGCCCGGACATACATACAGACAAACAGACAAAAATTTAAAATCTATAAAAAAATCTATTTGGTTTCGATATCGATTGTAGATCACGCCCCAAGTACCACTTTTGAAAAATATTCAATGTACAGTTTTGACTTTCCTACAATTTTATTATATGTATAGATAACTATTAGAACGCTCACCAGCGGCAATTGCAGCAATAGTGGTGCATGTATTATAGTACTTTAATTATTTGTAATAGCTTTTAATTTGGATACCTTCCTGTTACCTTCTGGTAGTTGATCTGTGCTATCATGGTGTCTCTATACCACCCTAAGGATGGCTGGCAGAATATGTTTCAGGTACTAAGGCTGTTTTTGTACAATTATATGCGCATGACCTTGTACAAAAAAAGTATGGGACCCATTAGTTCATTTAAAATTATTGCTTTCAGCTTTTAGAAGCCTAGGCTGTTATCATGTTATTTGTCAAATAAAAACCGTAAGCATGTCTTTATTCGCTTTTTATTGTAATTTAATTTTCAGTAATGATGTAGGTAATAATAAAGAATGTTTCCATACTTTTCGATAGAATATAAAATAGATGTGTGCTAATGATCTCACAATCGAATTGAAATCCGAATCCGAAACCTCTTGTTGGACAGTAAAGGTGGCTCATGTCGACTTGAGATGGGTAAGTCTGAATCAGCTTTACTGACCCAAGCGTGAGGGTTCATCTTCATTCAGTACTCAGCAAAAAAGCGCCTAAAGCAGTTTTCATTAAAAAATGTGGTATCAGCGGAGGTTCCATTTTATTGTAGGAGTATAAGGCCGTATCAACATTAAACGATTTAAAAGTGACGATTAGGTGAGTCATGTGTAGTCTATGCCTAAAACGGTACCTCATTTCGCTGGCACAGAAACATGCTCACGCATAATTATTATCAAACAAAGCATGTACATTCATGTTATTAATCTTTTTCAATTTATGCTAGCTGTGGTCAGTTTTTATAAAAAACAATACCTGAATTTTGTCTCAGCATTTTAGCACTCGGCAGTGGCGAGGTACTAATTTTCTTTTGTAAATACATACTTATATACATTCATACTCAGGACAAATAAACATGTTCATACACACAAATATCTGTCCTGGGTGGGAGTCTAACTCACGACCTGCGCCGTTTAGATCTCTATCTAAATAGATCCATAAAAAACACCTTAGGATTCAAATTATCATAATT
Source organism: Pseudoips prasinana (assembly GCA_951640165.1). Taxonomy (NCBI): domain Eukaryota; kingdom Metazoa; phylum Arthropoda; class Insecta; order Lepidoptera; family Nolidae; genus Pseudoips; species Pseudoips prasinana. The sequence goes on from OX621245.1 coordinate 22,534,626, forward strand.
AAATCATGTCTCCGTAACTTTCAGGCAGTTAGTTTTTAGTAGACTAAAATATTTCAAGTTGGAAGGTCTTTTTTTAAATTACGAGTTATTTTTCTAACATCACTTAGAACTTAAATATTGAAATAAAATTCTTAAAGCTTACGAAGAATGAGAATTATTTCGTATACATGATTTCTTACACATTTTTTATTGCAAATATATATACCTGGTTTAGTCTATTAAAATATAGATATATATAAATAGAAAGGTAAATTAATCTGAACCCGTATAGCTTAAGTACTTCTAATTCATGAGATTTTGCGGGTTAATTTTAAGTTTAAGATAGCTGTCATGAACGGTCACTATAACTTGAAAACGGTAAACCGCTGTTTATAAATAGAGCCCACATTGTAAAACCATCGTTGTATACAGTAATAAATCAAACTAGCACTATCACTATAAAGCAATCCTTCAGTCTCCCGCAAAATTTTACCAAGCATTAATAAAATTGCTTTAAATCTCATAAAGATTTAAAGCAATTTTAGAAGAAGCATCTAGAAAACCCACTGTTGGCCACATATGGGATTAACGCGAGTTTCCGGTCCGCCCGGCGTATTACCCGGTCAGTTTACGATTATTACGTTGCACTTACAACTCTTAGGGGCGGCTGCCCGACTATACATGGTCGCTTTATAGTAATCATTAGACCGTCCCTATCAACGGTTGCCAAACTTGCTGTCACTTTAGGAATTGCAGTCTTGGGGTAAAATACGGTTGGCAAATAAACTCTTATATTACTTTTTTAGCGAGTTCGAGGAAAGTTTCAAACTTATGAAAGTGTTTATATATATTATAGCTTAGTATGCTTGTCACTTTTCAGGGTTTTCAATTGATACATTTTGAATTTTATAGAATTATTCGCAATGCAATTCCTAAATTTGATCTGCCAGTGTGCATCGTAGAGCGCCCCCCCCGGATTGGTAGATGGAGCTGGTTCGAGACCCGGACGATTAAATTTATGATTTCCCATTTTTGAGATTTCAATTAATAATAATAATTTATTTTCATCAAAAGGTTACAAAGACCCAAACTTATATTACCTGGTTATAATTGACTAAACTAATTAAAATACCTACAATATTATAAAATAAATGAACATAATACACACAATAAATCTTATAAAATCTATACATATAATAAAATTGTAGGAAAGTCAAAACTGTACATTGATTATTTTTTAAAAAGGATACTTGGGGCGTGATCTACAGTCGATATCGAAGCCAAAAATATAGTTTTTAGAATTTTTGTCTGTTTATCTGTTTGTCTGTATGTATGTCCGGGCTAAACTCAAATAGTACTGCATGGATTTACTTCAAATTTTGCATGAATATTACTAAGACGTCGGGTCAACATATAGGCTACATATTTTCACGCTATCACCTACGGGGGAGGAGCTATGAATTTATAAAATTTAACGCGGGTAAAACCGCGGGGCACAGCTATAATTAATAATAATAATTTATTTTCATCAAAAGGTTACAAAGACCCAAACTTATATTACCTGGATATAATTGACTAAACTAATTAAAATACAATATTATAAAATAAATGAACATAACACATACTATAAATCTTATAAAATCTATACATATAACAAAATCGTAGGAAAGTCAAAACTGTACATTGATTATTTTTTTAAAAGGATACTTGGGGCGTGATGTACAATCGTATCGAAGCCAAAAATATAATTTTGAGAATGTTTGTCTGTTGGTCTGTATGTATGTCCGGGCTAAACTCAAAAAGTACTGCATGGATTTACTTCAAATTTTGCATGAATATTACTAACGGGTCGGGTCAATATATAGGCTACATATTATCACGCTATAACCTACGGGGGAAGAGCTGTGATAATTTATAAAATTTAACGTGGGTAAAACCGCGGGGCACAGCTACTTACAAATATAAATATTAAAATGAAATCGATTGCACGTGTGCCGCCGCGGTTAAGACATTCGCCTCTCCACTTCGTGTCCAAGGTTCGATTCCCGCACTGAAGAACTATTTGTGTGACCCAAAAATAGTTGTTCTGAATCTGAATGTACTTTGTGTCCGTCAATTAAATGTTTGTGAAAGTATTGCGCGACACAGGGATTAATTACCTAGCGTGGGAGTCGTTAAATTAATAAAAAAGAAAAACGTTCAAGTTTAGTTAGTAATTAAACCTTTGACTTTTATCAAGATAACTTAATATCCCTGAATGCAAGGGTTTGCCTTTCAGTAGTATAATTTTAACTTTACTTTGACAAACACTGTTTCGGAGCGTTCAATAGGCTACTTCAATTTACGTTTAATAGTTATCGCTAGCCATAGAATGTGCGTGGATCGATTTTAGCCCCAATGTGCCTATTTCACACCGCACACCGTAAATGTTTATAGACACTTCTCTTTAGGTATTGATTCTATAACCCGTTGCTATGAACAATTTTGTGTCGCTTGTAAAAGGCCTATTGCACTATGTATCTAATACTAGACATTTATATGACACGTGTAAATAACAATTACATAGTTAAAATACAATGTAGAATACTACAATTCTAACTATTCTGTTGAACTCAATATTATAGTGCTGCTGTACCTACTTGAATTAGATAGGTACTATACCTGTATTCACGCCGCATGTCGTGAGTTTGATTCCCACCCATATTTGTGAGAATGAACAGGTCTGTTTGTCTTGAGTCTAAGTTTAATTATCTGGTATATAAGTATGTATTTGCAAAAGAAAAGTAGTTTATGTAATTCATCAGCTATTCTTATTACCCTTCGGGGTGTAATTTTCAAAAATCCTGAAATATATATTTTTCACTTTTAACTGAACGTCCAAATACCAATTTGAATGCGTTCAACTTAAAAAAAAAAAACAGATTTTCATTCAAACTTAGATTTTCAAACGTATTTTTTTTTACTGGCTATTATTAAGGACAATTGATACATATTCTTGATTTTTTTGTTTGATGATGGGGTCCTTTTCTTGAAATAACAGTAGCAAAGTAGTCTTTAGTTTCTTTCTTAGTTAAGTTATTTTAAAGGTTTTCTAAAATTTATATTGCATTGCTTATTTGTTTATAAAGTTATATTCTTTAGATTAACCTAGAAGTAATTAGTTACATTGGTCATCATTCAAAATTGTCGCGGACGAATTCGCGGGTGCCAGCTAGTATATGTATATACCTACGTATGTATTCTGAAAGCTTCACGTAGATAAGCCATCTGGATGTAATTAACTATAGTACATTCTTCATTCTATCAACCTCAAAACAAATTGGTAGGGGTAACTTAACACTACTGTAAAGAGCATTGGCGGTTTTCCCTATTTTCTGCGACACTGGCGAGTAACACCGCGTCCTTCACGGCTCCAGATTAAAAAAAAATTCTATCCGGAAAAATACTAATTACTTTACAAGACACAACCTGCGAATAAAACCGGAGCCCTTATTGTGTACAGTTTATTTGGCTATCGTACTGCCGATAGCCAAAGAAACGAACTTAAAACACTTCATACCAGTTTATTAAGTAGGTGTGTTGCTATATAACGTTAAGTTTACGACTCCTTCGACCTCGAAAATATTCTACTTCGAAAGGAAAACAAGATGTTTTAGGCCATCAAATTTAATAAGAAAGTTTGTTCCGCCCCATTAGACTGGCAGATGTCTGATTATTTCTTTAGATCAGTCGGTTATTGCGGAACAAAATAGGGATAATGGAAACTAAATGTTTATATAACTATGGGATTGCTTTGTTTTTATAAAGTTCTCCGGGATAAAGCGATTTTAAAGTGTGAACTCGTTCATTTAGTTAGTAAGTAGTGTGTAAGATACGTAGAAAAAAATATTTAGTTATAAGAAAATAAACCTGTAATAAGAGAAATATGCATGTAAAAAATTAAATAAATAAAAAAATGAGGCATAAATATTACAAATTATTTTTTATATTAATTCACAAGGTTTATAAGGTATTTGAGCACACACAAAAATACTTAAGTACATTTTAAGAATAAAGATATATCCAATTAATACTAATGACTATTAGTCGTTAAGATAGTCTTCCTGATATATTTTTATTCCTATATTTAAGTTAACAATTTATTGCACAGTTTTCTTATTTTTGACATAGTCATTTCCATGTCTAAAATAATAAAATAGTACGGTATATTTTTGATATTAGTCTGCAGAATGACGTAACAATTTGCCGCCTTATTATATAAGGAAAAAATGTTCTAGAAATATGAAATAACAAACTATAGTGGCTTATTTTCCACTAGGAGCCATTAATCAAAGGAACGTAAACATGAAACGTCACGAGAACTCAAATTTATCACTATCAAATCTGTAAGGAATACTAGTTCATACATAATATATCATATTTCGTGGAGCAGCGTATCGAATAAATAATGAGAGAAGATTGAGAACTCCTATTAATAAAAAAATCAAGCGGGAGCATGCCACTTGTCAGTATATAGCTATTAGACTTGCGTATTAATAATAATAATAATATCTTAGGACATTATTCACACACTGTCTGATCCCAAACTAAACAGAGCTTAACCAGATAACTGATATATTACATATACTACTTTTCTTTTGTAAATACATACTTATATACATAATTACACGCAGACTCAGGACAAACAGGCATGTTCATGAGCATAAATATCTGTCCTGGGTGAGAATGGAACTCACGACCTGGGTGCAAAGCAAGCATGTAGTAACAACGACACAGTCTCATCAATTATAATTAATATTATTAATAATAAAATATTATCTATACACATAATAAAAGCGTAGGAAAGTCAAAACTGTACATTAAATATTGTTTTTAAAGCATACTTGGGGCGTGATCTTCAATCGATATCGAAGCCAAAAATATAGTTTTTAGAATTTATGTCTGTTTGTCTGTATGTATATCCGGGCTAAACTCAAAAAGTACTGCATGGATTTACTTCGAATTTTGCATGAATATTACTAAGAGGTCGGGTCAACATATAGGCTACATATTATCACGCTATCACCTACGGGGGAGGAGCTGTGGTAATTTATAAAATATAACACGGGTAAAACCGCGGAGCACAGCTAGTTAATAATAATATATTATTAATATACCGGGAGAATATTTCAACAACAGATCATGAAGTCCCTTATAGGCCAAAGAGTGTGTGCGGTGGTAGCCGCACACACTCTTTGGCCTTGGCTGCCTTCACTAAGTCCACATTTTAAATGGGGTATTTTTAGCAAGGCTTTATCCCTGGTTTCCTTTCATACTTACTACATCATGGCCTGGTTAAGATTTTTGTACTGTATTTCCATCGCACAATACACGGAAAGTGGTGGCGATCGATAACACTTGCGGATGATTAGAATTGTTCCAGTGTTCAATACTTGCAACCGATGGCTTGCTAGTCAAATTATAACAAAGCCTCGAAGTAATAATTAAATACTTCATGAGTTGGAAGTCAGTTCACCAAAGAGTATACATACAATTAAGTAAAATAATATATAGAATACACTTTATTGCACCAAATCAAAACATAACATTAAAACATAAGATTTTTAAATTATGAGGCACAAACGGCGGTCTTACTGCTAATGTACTTATTCCTTCCAGATAACCGTTGAATAAACCAAAGCAACATCAACAATCACAGGATCCAGTGATTAGCAACTAAATACTACCATATAAAAAAGATAATGACTTATGATCTTTTACGTTATAAATTTACGTATCTGTAAGAATATTTCGTGTATATAAATTTAATATATGTAACTTAAATATGAACATATAGACTATATATTATACCGTGGGTTCTATTCCCACCCAGGACATATATTTGTGTGCATGAAGGTGTCTGTTTCTCCTGAGTCTGAGTGTAAATATCTATATAAGTAAGTACGAGTATATACAAAAAAAAATAGTTTATGTAGTATATCAGTTATCTGGTTACCATAGTACAAGCTCTGCTTAATTTGGGATCAGATGGCCGTGTGTGAATAATGTCCCAGGATATTAGTATATTAATATATCGTGCCCTAATTTTTACCTTTAAATAATAATAATAATTTACCTCATAATATAGTATATTATAACCGTCAAAATATTTAAATGTACATATTTGTGTTGCATTAAACATCCAATTAAATGTTTGTACAAATTTATATGAAACTCTAATAACATTTGTATATATAAGAAGAAGGATGTAGATATAACTTAATATGCTTTTTCTAAGATAAACACAAAGGAGTATATAGCGAAGGTGGTAAATTAACATATGATCTAAAGTGAATAACCACACTTCCCCAGAAAATGTAAACACGGAAAATATTTACATTTAATGCGAAAGTGTGGTTAAGTAAACCCAAGTTGTAAGTGTTTACAAAAATCATAAGTAACGCGGTTTGTTTGGTGAGGATGAAATGCAGGAAGTGTTTACAATGTTTTAACATTCTTCCCAAAACCATGGAATAAAAATTAAAAAGGAACATCCAGCCACTCCATATTCACAAGAGCCAGCACCTCGAACCTAAAAAAGCTTCCACACCAATTCACACATTTTTAACTTCAACATCAACATTCGTTATGCAAGCCATTCAAACTGACCTAAAATACCTGTATATTTACTTTTCACCATTCAAAAGCGCTGCGGAAACATTTTCGTTTGCCATTCAACGTGTATGGGGATACACGGCTTTTTATCTTGAAAACTCCAAGCCTTTTTGTTGGGTAGCCTAGCACTGAAAATAACCAATGCATACAAAATGATTCATGTTCTTAACGTACATTCCCCTGCATATCTGTGCTCACAGTCACATTAATTATATCGCGTCGGTATTAAAAGCGTAAACTTTGTGTTATGCTGGGTTAAGTTTTGTTAACGCTTTGCGTTTTTTGTATGATACTTTAATACTGAGGTTATAAAAAAGGAAGGTAGTACTTTTAGTTTATAATTAAATAAAAAATAAATAAATATCTTGGGACAAGTACTACAATGCCATCTGGACCTAGGAACCCAAACTAGGAAGAGCCTACTATGGCCACCAGATAACTGAAAAACATACTTATATGTTTTATAAATACATACATATTACACCAAGACACTTTAAAAATATATAAATATGTTTACCTGATGAAATATTACATGGTCTTACAACTGATAAACATACTTTTTATTTCTAAATATAATTTTATAGATAAATTACACCCAGATACAAAGCAAATTATCGTGCTCATCACACAAAGGTTTGTCTACCACACATACCTTTTTACTACACCGTTTACTGAATAGAGAAATCAGGCGTCCAAGAACTCTTCGACATCGCTGTAGACTCATTAATTCCGTTAAAATATTACATTTGTGTGGAATCGTCATTTTTTTTACCCTACCGTGCAGTGCATGACGTGACAGCTACTGAGAAAAGCTGCCAGAAAACTCAGTATGCTCATATCTAGTATTTATATGATGAGTATCGCTCCTTTTACAGAAGGAGTCTTTATGTTTATGCATATAAATAAGATTGTCTTATATATACTGACATGCTACAGTCAGAATGTTAATCTGTTTAAACATCTGTCTTAAAGTTTCTCGTGGACTGACAATGTCCTCAGAATCCTGGTAGCAATGCCACATTGAAAGGGAATGCTACGTATTTGCACAAGTCATTTTAGTGATAAATTACCATTTGAAGAAGCAACTCAGTAGTCACGAACCTGAATATTAGGTCTTTACCTATGAAATTGCCGTTCTGCAGTACTGGCCATTTCAAATCAAAATAATTTTTGTTTGGCTAAGAATTCTAATTTCAAATTAATTTTATTTTAAAAACATGGATTCTTTTTTCCTAAAGTAGTCATTTCTTTATTGATTAGTGTTACATTTTTATCGCATTTCAATCTTTTTCGTCATCATGGATACGTAAAAAATTCGAGTAATTATGGAATATGAGTACCGTCGTGGCAGCAACGCGGCACAAGCGGCACGCAACATCAACGACGTTTACGGAGCTAACACTACAAACCAACGCACCACCTGTTATTGGTTTGCTCGCTTCCGTTCTGGAAATTTCGACCTGAAAAATGAACCTCGCGGTCGTCCGAAGACTTTGGTCGACAATGACGAATTAAAGGCGGTTGTGGAAGCTGATGATACACAATCTACGGCTGAATTAGCAGCAGCTTTCGACGTTAGCGTCAAAACAATATTGGTCCATTTGCGTCAAATTGGCAAGGTGAAAAAGCTTGACAAATGGGTGCCCCACGAACTCAATGATCGCCAGCGCGAAGTACGCGTCGAGACGTGCCTTGCACTGCTCAACAGACACACAAATGAAGGAATTTTGAACCGCATTGTTACCTGCGATGAAAAATGGATTCTGTTTGATAACCGCAAGCGCTCAGCAAGTTGGTTGGATCCTGGTTCAGCACCTAAACAATGCCCTAAACGAAAACTTACCCCTAGAAAAGTGATGGTCACTGTTTGGTGGTCTAGCGCCGGTGTGATTCATCACAGCTTCTTACCAAACGGGGTGAGCATTACTGCAGATGTGTACTGTGAAGAACTGAGCACAATGATGGAGAAGCTGGCGCATCTCCAACCAGCATTGGTCAATCGCTCGTCTCCGCTGCTCCTGCACGACAACGCGCGACCTCATACTGCACAGCAGACGGTCTCCAAGTTGCAAGAACTGGGGTTGGAAGCTCTCCGTCATCCGCCCTACTCACCAGACCTTGCGCCTACAGACTACTACTTTTTCCAGAATTTGGATAACTTCTTGGCGGGAAAAAAATTCAATACCCGAGAGGCAGTACAAAATGCCTTTGAAGAATTTGTTGCCTCCCGTCCAGCTGATTTCTTTAAGAAGGGCATCAATAAACTGCCACTGCGATGGCAAAGATGCATTGATTGCATGGGTGATTACTTCGATTAATACAAATAAAAAAATTCATGAAAAAAATTCGTTTAAATTTTTTCATACAAAACGGCAATTTCATAGGTAACCTATTATTTACAAAAATATAATAAGCTAGAATTTTTTTTTGCGTCTTTGTTTTTCAAACAGCAATTGTTTTGCCCATACAAACCATTTTACTGCACTTAAATAAAATGTATACTGATTTTGCACTTTATAATTTCGGTAAGAATTAAAGTCAAATTTCCATGTATTAAGAACTACCAGACATTAAGCGCATAATTGGTAAAAGTCTCATTTACTCTATTGAACGATATATTTCAAAGAAAACAAACGTTGAGCCTCGTAATATGTTACAAATAAATCTATCAATATGGTAACGCGATGAATAGCTTCAATGTTGACAAAGGCAGACGTTTGTACAAGATGTTTAGTGAGGATATTCACGCTCGGCGATGTAATACATCTCCCTCGAGGCAACTAAGTAACGTTAAGACATTACAGCTGTGCCATATACTCCTTATCGTACAATGAATACCAAAATTCAATATGATCTATCAAGTATAATATTTTTGAACTGAGTAATAGCTTGATGAGTTATAGGTACATTATTTGTAATATCATATAAAAAATGTACCTACAACTCACCTGTGTTAGCAATTAAATGCAATAGTTATTCTTCTGCATATTAGTAGCATTCAAGGATTTAACTAAATTATTAAAAGGCTTAAAACCATGTGACCTGAAAGTTATTTATTTTCTGACTAGAATTTTATTGTCTTTCTGTTTTCTAACATTGTTTGTCGAATGTTATCGATATCGATACCATACGTAAAATATCCTTAATATATTTTATTATCGAATAAAGAAAACATTCTATGCTATGTACGTGTCTACTTTATTTAACAAACAGATCTTTCAAGTGGAAATAGTAACTGATATTAATGTATGATAAATATTCATTAAAAATTCGTCTGCATTCGCAGAGCGTCGGTACAATATACATACATCATATTGAAATATATATTGTATTTTTGATGAAAATAATAGATAAGAAAGTATAATATGGTCAATAATAAAAGATGGCAATATTGCTTAAAAATCCAGACATCGAGGCAAGACAAAGACAATTTCCGTTCTTAGTCAATTTCTCTGATTGGAACCGGTATTTCTTGACACGATGTGAGACGTGTATGTCAAAGAGTACATTATATTTTACATACTAACGATTGCTTGTGACTTGAGTCTAGGAAAAGCAAATTAATGCCTTTGAAGGTATCTACTGGCAGTCACATACATACTAAGGAAATAACATTTATTGGCGCCGAAATAACATGTTAGGGTAAGTTATCTAAGCTACCACTATCACCAAGCTTACGGAATTCTGTTATCCCATATTGTTTTTTTTTCTACCATCTGGTGAAGAACTAATGTGATCTATCTTAGCCTAACACGGGATAGTATCGCCTACATGTAGTGTTATAAAAACGATCCAGTCAGCGCGTTCGACTTGACGACACAGCATCGATCATAGTGAAAGAATACATATATTTGGTAGAGAACAAAGCTAATGTTTTCTGAATAAGCAAACAGGTACGTTGAATTTCTGTATTCCAAGTAATTTGCTCAATACAATGAGTATCCAGTACTAAAAATCTATACAAGCACATTCAGAAGGTACTCTATAAAAATAAACGACTCCAATTTTCCTCGTGTGTTCCGAATAAAAACATTAGCTATCGTCGACGCGTGAAAATGCCTTTTTACATGCGTACGTTCTGCGTATGAGATAAATCTACATAAAATTAATATTATAGCTCTCAAAATACATATATATTACTCGTATTGCTAAAATGAATTTACAAAGAATAAGATAACTGTTGCAATTATACCAGGGACAAAATATTTATCAAGATTTTCTGTGTTTCAATATCTTTATAAAAATTCTTGTCACTGACTACTGAGTCGCCATTTAAAATGGTGGTTTGCCATTTAAAATAAATTGTGCAAGTTATAACACAACCAATCTTTTAATAGAACGCTAGCTTAGTTAAATAATTAGCATTTCCTTTCAACGTAGCATTTCTTTCAGTATGGTACCAGGATGTTTCCAGTCGACAGCGATGTGGAGAACTTCTTAAACACCTGATCTCACTATTCAGTTAAGATGTAGGAAGAAGGTATGTGTGGGTGACATTAAAATTTGCAATTTTAGATACTTTATGAGTTCAAAATGAATTAACTGAAATGAAATCAGAAATATGTATTTTTTTAAATAAATCTTACCATATGTAGCAAACGTAAAACAAAAAAAATATAATTTCGTTTTATTTAAATATTAAAATAATTTTAACTAAAATTTTTCTTTTTATATATTTGTATATTTATTTTTCTTATAAATAATTAGGTTTTAAGATAAATACTTTCATTAATTTGATATGGATATTATGTATTTGTAGATTTAAACCTAATTAAGAACTTAAAATTAATTCTTACGGACAATTTTTTTTTTTTTTTTTTTTTTAATTAAGCAGTCGCTGCTAAAAAAGCCTTATATTCTAAATAAAATCAATTCGTTACATCACCAATTAAAAGTATATGTAAATTTAATCTCTAAGTAGATACTTAACGCTCTCCTGTGTGTCAATCCTGACCGTGATTTTTTTGCGGATGGTCGGATATATTGTCAGGATGTTTGCGTTTCTGTGAGAATTATGTATGATTGTATTTTAAAATCAATGTTTATGTTTATATTATATTTATATTTAAAATAATTATTGTAATAATTATCTTTAATTATTGTAATTGATGTCCTACCGTTTTAATTAAAGTAAATAAATAAATAATATAATAAAGACACAAAAACATATGATTATCAAATTTGACTTTTTTTGTTGTGTTCGAAATGTGCATCAAGTGACTGACATGTCAATATGTCAGTACTCAAAGTTAAAGTTTTTATTTGCGTATGTTGTGATACGGAGACCATAACATTGATCAGTTTTATCAGTAGATAGCGGTCCTAATTAATTCATCACTATATTTATGTTACACGAAAAAGAACACTATTAATTCCATTTCACTAGCCTGTCGGCCTAGTAATAGCGACCGTGATTATTAAGCCAGAGGTCACTATGTATGAATAAGCACCTATTCATCATTAACTATGAACATTTGTAAGGCTCATAAAATATAATAATTTGATTGAATTCAACTATTTAACTTTTACCGCTAGAGACTATTGAAACTCACTCAACTTTATGAAGCGGACATCGAATAGTTTCACTGCGACAGACTTCACAAACGATTACTACTAATTGTCCATAATAATAGTTAAATATGTTGTAATTAGACTCATAATAGACTACCCTTGGTGAAACTTTAAACGCTGTCACTAAATATATGATTGAAAACTATGGTTTTAACTTCAGCTTAATTTTAACTTAGGTTATATTTCCGTAATTAGTGAGTCCCGTGATACACAGGGTTTTCTACCTACTTCCATAATATTTAGTCAGTTTCTACAGCTGATACAATAATAAGACCATCAATTTAACAAAAGGGAGATGATAATGAAGTTTATGTAAGCTATTGCTGACTTTCTCACTAAAATAAAACGATATAAATTTGTCATCTGTAGCGGAAGATATTTTAATCATGATTTTCTTAACAAACCAGTTCCGGCTTTGGCCTGAATAAATAATGAGTGGTTTATGAAAAATTCAATACTTTTTTGGAAATATGCATTGTATAAATTAATAAATAGAATTATACTTTTGATTTATAAAATGGTATGTTTAGTCGTGGTATATGATGTGCCGATAAGCATTACATCAACACCTTCTTGCACCATACTAGGCATCGTATTATCGATTGAAACTTGTGCTGAACTTAAATCAGACGCGCAGAGAAGATGTGTATGAAAATACCTCAGCAAAAACTATAAAAACGAAATTGCCTTCACTCTTTTTATTCGTATAAAATGACACTAACTTACAGGTGCAGTTATAGGTTCAATAAAACGAGTGTTTTATTTCGTTAAAATTAAATCGATTTAACTGCAAATTGGATTTTGATTGGATGTGCTGACCGGGATTCCGATTGAATTTTTGGGCGGCCAGTGTTACTCGTTATACCTGGAACTGGTTGTTCAGATCTATGAACGGTATTTATTTTGATACGGCGTAGAGATGGACTGAAAAATAAATAAGGTTTTTATTTTGGTACAGCGTAAAGATGGACTGTAAATTTGCATAGAAAGTTAAAAAGGTAAAAATCTACGTAGGTGAAGTCCCAGAAGAAATGCCAGTACAAGTTAGATCGATGATCTTATGACGGTTGCTGGAAGCCGTTAAATGCGAGTAGCGCTAGGCCGGAAATTGTGGAAATATATGTGGGAATCGTGGAATCGAGAAATCAAACTTCGTAGTCGTAGTTACAAAATAACTTCTTCTTTATTTCTCTGGATTTACTTATATTTTACAAAATGCGTCGTGCTAAACTTTTTCTTCTTACAGAACTCTAAGAACTGTCACAAATTATAGACTTGCGATATCTCCGGCTGGTTACCAAAGACAAAATATCTATGATAAATAGTCTTAGACTAAATGAAGCTGCACATGAATAAATAAAACCATCGCTTAGTTTAGCGTGCTGTAAGAAGGAAAATCAACTTTATCTTCTTACAGACATATTTTGTAATTAGGCCGATTGGCCATCTGATCCCGAACTAAGCAGATCTGGTATTATTGAAACTAGATAACTGATATTACTTTTGTAAAAACATATCTATTTAGATAACTACGCTAATCGCTACGCTTTTAAGTATCAGTACAAATTGTTTGTATATGGGAGTATAGAAAGATGTTGATTTTACACTTTTTCAAGACTATTTTTTAAATTTTCTCTGCGTACAAACCTTCCCTGGACTTCCACGAATAATTCAAGACCAAAATTAGCCAAATCGGTAAAGGCGTTGTTGAGTTATAACATTACAACGAAATGTGGCATTGATTTATATATATATATATATATATATATATATATATATATATATATATATATATATATATATATATATATATATATATATATATATATATATATATAGATTACACCCAGAATCGGGACCACTAATCATTATCTACTAATCACGTCAATCAGCCCATCATATCTATATATAGCCATATCAAGGCAACATTCAACAGCCATAAAACTGATCAATTCATGTCAAGTCCCAATAACGTGCACAGTGTATATCGAGTTTCAAGTTTTCCATTTCTTTAATATTCACAAAGTTTATTAAAGTTAACGTTTCCACTTCAACGGAAATCCTTGCTTACTAACTTTTCGCATTAAGAAATGAGAAACATTTATATTTATTCCTGCATCTGATTACTGCGTTCAAGAGACTGTATATAGTATAAACTATTCACAAACAAAATGTCGTCGGTACAAATTCAGGGTGAAAGGTTGAATAGTGATGTTAAAGAGCGGAACTTCAAAGGATGTTATGCGAAGGCGCGTTTACTGCGGCCAGATGGAGTCGGTCCGCGGTCAGCTTCATTTCCGAACTAACCTAGATCAGACGCTGTCCGCAGGGTTGACGGAACCTCTCGGATTACTTATTCCAAACGAGGTCGCAGCTAGGTACGGGTTATATAAACTAAGATGAATGTGACTTGTTTTACTTACACCATTTACAGTTGAAATTGTTTATGAAGAAAGACCATTCTAAATATGAAAATTTCTATATACCTACACAATAATAATACTATCTTGGGCACCAGATAACTGATATACTACTTTTCTTTTGTAAATATATATTTATATAGATAAATTACACCCAGACTCAGGCCAAACAGACATTTTCATGCACACAAATATCTGTCATGGGTGGGAATCGAACTCACGAACTTCGGCGTGAAAAGCAAGCATTTGCCAGCCACGCCAACAGGCCCGACAAATGTAACGTATTTGTGTGTTAGTATTTTTGATACTTCTTAACACTAAAACAGCTTATATTTTGAAGTAATATAATAATATAAGCTACGATAATAAAAACAGATAGTTAATTTATGTTTTAACACCTATAATTTAGGTTAGTGATGATATGATGCACCTTGATGAAATTTTTGTCATGATAACATTATGATAATATTACTTACTAGCTGTGCCCGCGACTTCGTCCGCGTGTTAATTAGTTTAATTTGTTTTTTTTTTGTAAAATAATAGACTTTTCTAAAATAAAAGTAGCCTAAGTAACTCCTTATTACATCAGCTACCTGCCAATAAAAGTCCCGTCAAAATCGGTCTAGCCATTTCAGAGATTAGCCGGAACAAACAGACAGACAGACAGACAAAAATTGTAAAAAAAAATTATTTTGGTGTATGTACCGTATATATATTCATATTAATGTAGTAAAAACCGGTTATTTCAATATTACAAACAGATACTCCAATTTTATTTATTTGTATGTATAGATGTATAGATAATTATCATCATTATACCATCCGTCCACTGCTGGACATAGGCCTCCCTTAAAGATCTCCACAATTGCTGTGGGTCGTCGAGTCCCCTACAAGAATGACCGATGGTGTGGTGTAACGGTCGCTAGAAACTGTTGGATAGCGCATCAGCGATAATTATTCATCATCATCATGTCAGCCAAAGTAAGTCCACTGCTGAACAAAAGCTTTCCCAAATAATGGAGGGATATGCCATAATCGCCACGCTTGGTGGACGGGTTGGCGATCGCAGTTTGATGGTCATAGTTCACAGAAAATCACTGACGCCCGTTCTCTGTTAGGTTTTCCCTCGGACGATTTCTACGCCCCCTATGGGATGAGATGCGATGATGATATTCTATGCCGTCACCACACAGCACAGATTTAATTATTACGTAAGATTAATTTTAACTATTAAGTCTAGATAGCTTAGTAAGTTGAGATAGCCCAGTGGGTAGTCCGTAGGACTGCAGTCAATAGTCTCAAGTTCAAACCCAAGGCACCACTGACTTTTCAAATTCATACATACATACATACATAGACTCACGCCTGTTTCCCAGAGGGGTAGGCAGAGACAACGGATTTCCATTTGTCACGATCTTTGCATACTTCTTTTGCCTCGATTACTTTCATTATATTCTTCATACATACTCGCCGGTTTAGGGTACTTCTGACCTGCCCTTTCTTGAGAACATATCCAATTTGGTCAGAGAATGTTCGACGTGGTCTTCCTCTTCCAGTTGTCCCATTCACACAGGCCAGGTATACTGCTTTTGTCAATCTCCTTTCATTCATCCTTTCTAAATCGCCAGACCATCTCGGCATGCCTTTTTCAATATTTGTGACTACATCCTCTTTCACACCACAACGCTCTCTTACATCAGTATTTCGAATTCTGTCTCTCAAAGTCACACCACACATACTTCTCAGAGCTCTCATTTCCACTGCATTTATTTTACTTTCATTCTTTTTTTGCCATACCCAACTTTCACTTCCATACATTAAAGTATGGAAGTGTATTATTTCAAATTCATGTGCATATTATAAATTAATTATTGCGTACTTTAAACGGTAAAGGAAAACACCGTAAGGAAACCTGCACGCCTAAAACTGGTCCAGAATGTTCTTGCATGTGAAGTCTGCCAACCCACACTAGACCGGCTTAATGGACTATGGCCTTGCCCTCTCATTACTGTAGTGGGACTGTAATAGGCTGCATAATCAAGATTTATTATTATTAGTTATAATTATACATAATTAATATTATTTTAATATTTTACACGAGATATATAAGTAGAATATAAAGAAACTGTACTAATGTACAATTCTGGTAAATAAATATTTCATTACAATAAATTGTTTGATTCCGGTTAAAACAGCGGGGCGAATATTTTCGTAGATATTGATTCGTAGATATGCAATATAATATGATACTATTAAATACAGGTCTTATATTAAACACTAGCGGCCCGTCCCGGCTTTGCACGGGTGGACATTTATTTTTTAAACATTTTGGCATAACGTAAACCGTAAATCTCGGCAAGTGGCCTGGTAAGTTTCTTTAGTAAATATTGTGGAACATTTTTTTGTTGTATCATCAATAGTTTTCACACCGCATGGTATGAAAGATATTTATAGGCATTTTTTACAACTTGGGTAACATTATTGTAGTTTTAGTAAGGATCCTTATCTTTATCTTGCAATTAAAATAACCTATATTAATCAGTGATAATGTAGCATACAAATGGTGATAGAATTTTTAAAATCAGTCCAGTACTTTTTGTGAAAGTTCGTTACAAACATACAAACCTTTCCTTTTATAAATTTGTATAGACTATCACTAGAAATATATAGATATTGCAAATATAAACTTTCTAATACAATATAGCTTCAGACTTATTTATAACGAACAGAATAATTTAATCTTTGAAATCTTAGAACCCATCGGTGCAAAGAATAATAGACACAATTACAGTACCTATCGAATAATAAATGGAAGTGAAGCATGAATTCAATTTTGTTTAAATTTTTGCCAGACGCAAAAGAAACACCCACCACTATTTCAAAGCTAAGTTAATAACTGTCTGCATCTGAACATGGGTTCTCCGCACTATTCGCTACAATGAATCATGTTATATTGCCGTAATATTACTTAGTGGAAGATGTGTAAGGCCAATGTTTTGTTTTAAAATAGCCATAAACTTTGAGTTTAAGAGGTGTGCAAAGATCGTGACATATTGAAATCCGTTGTCTCTGCCGCGGAGTCTTTGTATGAATAAAGTTTGAAGGTCTGTCAATCTGGTCTGTTTTAACAGAGAAGATAGACATACCTTCAAACTTTTCTAAAACACGTGGTCACTGAGGTAGTAGCAATATGACTACCGTAACCACAACGCCATACTTGCTGTCAAAATTAAAAACACAAGATATATCTCTATAAGTAGCCACAAAAAAAAGTTATCCATTTATTTTATTTTATGTATTTTTTTCAATTTATTTAGGGTAATGGTTTCAGAACGCACCTATTCACGATTCATTTCGCGACAACATAAAAACAAACCAATCTAACTATAGTATATTTTGGGACGTGAAAAATAAAAGTAAAGTCAAGGCTCCTGTAGAAATTTTGCCATCGTTCTTTAGCATAGGCCTTATCATTCTGCAAGCATTAAATAAATGTAGTGGTCGCCTTTAATCCCATATGGTGTAAAAGCGACCACTATATTCATTTACACCTTTGATCCATAACTTTAAATCAACGTACTTACTGTAGTAAATATAAATTGTAATACGAAAATTACGGTGGTCATAGTACTCAGAGAGACGCTGGTTCACGTTCTCTGGTAGATATACTATCGAGATGACTTCTACGCGCTCTACGTGGTGAAATGAGGTGATGTATTTCGTGGCCGTCCCCTAACAACCGTGTAGGGGAGACCACGCCGTAAAACAAAAATTATATAAGAAAATAATATTCATCATATCAGCCGAAACACAACCACTTCTAGACAAAGGAATGCCCTAAAGATCTCCACAAATTCCGGTCTTGCGATACCCGCATCCAACGGCTTTCAGCGACCCTCACAAGATGAGCGGTCGATCTTCTAGGGGGACTGCCCAAGCTGTTTCCTCCGGTTTGTTGACCCCTTTAGAGAAACTTTCTGGCTCAGCGGCCATCGGTTCTACGAGCTATGTGCCCTGCCCACTGCCACTTCAAATAATAATAAAACTTCAAATAAATCATAAAAATGATTCATAGCAAGAACTGCATTTGAGTATGTGAAGTACATAATTTACATAATGTAGTCATTCTCAATGTTTTTATTTATATTTTATATAAGACGTATACAATGACATAGTATGTCTGTAATTTTATGTGATAAAAATTAATTTTATATCACTAAATCGATGCAGCTTGGCAACCCTACGATACTCCGATGTCACATTAAGACCCAACCCTCTAACATATTGTAAGCCATCCGCCAGCAAATGATTCCATTGCATTGCGGGGCCTTTTCTACCAGCCAGCTATTTTAACGCCCGAACTTACTATGCTGACCCATTGACACGATTTATAAATATTAAATCAATAATTTATGAACAGCTCTAAGAGATATTTATTACCATATCTTCCGTAAAGTTGGGTTGCACTAGAACTGTGATTATATCATAAATGGTGCCATTTAATATATCTGTTTAAGTTTTATAAGTAAAAGATAAAGCTGAAAGTGAACGTGTACGTACTTTTGGATATTCCGGTCACAAAAATCAATTTTCTAATGAGTAAAAATCACTCTCCACCTTAATATGGTTCTATTTTTCGTTTCAGTTCTAGTAACCATACACGTTGTTCCTGGGTACTGATAAACGGTAGTAAAGTTTAAGGGAGAGACCATGTCTGAGCTGGTCGGCAGCAGCGGGGCAGTAGCTGGGAAAGCATGTCCACGTTACAGAATAAACTCCAGGTAATAATCGTCTTATATTCAGCGAAGGCTTGTAAGTAGCCATTTCTCGATCTATTAATGATATTTAGTTGTCTATTAGTCGGAAGCTTTCTTTAAAAACAAATGAATAAATAATTTCATATTCTTGGGTATAAGTAAGGTCACAAGAACTCATCAGGAAAGACAAAATGCCATAAGTGTCGCGAACGTCATAATATTAGTGTGTTCTTGAGCATTATTTAAAGGCAATTTATTTATCAATACTACTTCTATTAATTACTAATAGACAATCTGTTGCCGCGCGGATACATTAGCCATGTTCCTGTGCTAGAAAAACATTTCAATAAATTAAACTGGAGTCTAATTTAGTCAAAAATTCAAATGAAGCCGTCTAAAGCATAATTTAAAAATAACAAGAACAAAGGAAGCCTAAACGCCGACCAATAAAAACATTTCCCATAAATACTCTCAACCACTCTCGTTGAAAGGCTCTCTAAATATCACGAAGCCCCGTTACTAGGCTTCTCGTTGCTGAAGAAAAAGCTCGGTGTGAAATAATTTCACCCGTCACCTCACTTGACCTCCGTCAAGTCGATAGTGGCTCGTTGACGGACCCACCACAGATATAAATTTGTCGATAACTTTTAAATTTTACGGAATAACGCTAACAACTATAGTATAATTTTACCTTGCTGTTATCTTTATTATTTTGTGTGTTGGTGAAAAGTTGGTTTACTTGTAAGACCGTATGTCCGCGGTAAACAATTAAGTTTGGCAAGTATAAAATTAATGTCATCATAATAATAATATCCTGGGACATTATTCACACACGGCCATCTGATCCCAAAATAAGCAGAACTTGTTCTATGGAAACCAGATAACTGATATACTACTTCTCTTTTGTAACTACACACTTACATAGATAATTGATTCAGGACAAACAGACATGCTCATGCACACAAATATCTGTCCTGGGTTTGGAATCGAACCCACGACCTCCGGCGTGAAAAGAAAGCATTTGTTAAACATGCCAACAGGCCCGTTTAACATAGCTATATTTCAATAATAATTATTGTATAAGCATATGCTTTAATCATTCATATAGTGATGATTTTTAATATTATATATCACACAGGTAATGCTCCGCAGATATCCTAATCTATCATTTTGGGTTTGAAGCATTCAAGTTTGTGGTTACTCAGTGTTGAGTTTAATTTAAAAATATAAATTCATACAATGGTGTCAAATAAAATTAAAAATAAAACATACAAAATTAAAAATAAATAATATACCTACAATGTTTTGACCTGTAAACCTGTTTATTAATAAATGAACTATAGACTATTGGATGAATTTCTCTACTTTTTATTGTTTTGGAATCGAATTTTTAATTTTAGCCCACGATATAATTAATAAATAAAATTTAAATTTTGCTGACGTTACCAATTTGCAATCGAAGAGTTTATGAACAAATTGATAATAATAAAAAATTAAGATTACAATAAAAGTTTTTAAAGAAACCAATTAGCCTTATTTAGTCATGGTGACAGCCTTTTGATGTTAACTTAAGCTAAGTTTTGTCGTACAGTAATCCAAAAACTATAATTCCCAGTAATCCAAAAAGTCACTAATTTTGCTCATTGTTACTCTTTGATATTTAATAGAACATCTACCCACTAAGCTTAATAGTTCTAGACTAGTTTTTAGACTTTGCGAGTTGTACATATTACATATTTGTCACGGGTTGACACGTGTCTCAATTGCAGTAATATTTTAGGACAAATAGTAATTAAGCTAACCCAGGATAAATAAAATAATTAACCTTTGGTTTTAACCATCCGTGGATACCACACAGTCGAGCCGCAATAATGATTTGCCTTACAATATTACCGACATCGAGACCCGTGTCCACAATATAATATGATGATGTGAATATTTTTAATTCAGTTTTAACATTATATAAATAGTCCATAAGAACATTCATTCAGAACCTATCGCGGCACATAGGTGTAGGTAGTTATTTATATCCATAGCCATTAATTTGAGTTAGGATACGCACCTGTCTTCACTTTGTATCTATTACTAAGTGTATTATATTATCAATTATATTATATTTTGATTTTATTTTATGATGATATAAAGGAAACGTTAATAAAAACTCAAAGTTTAGATTTATATCTATACAGAGACAAACTGCTAGTAAAAAGAAATATTATTATTATCCAAACAAGAGTTAGTTACTAGATCCAGCGCAATTCTATTCGAAAACCAAAAGCGTTATCTGCATCTTTTTGTCTATGGATCCCTACAACATTCGCCATAAATAAATAAGTGTCTACCCCACGTTCACTCGACAAAACGCTGCGGTTTATGCCTTTTACTCTATTCTGCAATAAAGTTTGTTATGATTCTGAACTTGTCACTTACCTCCTACTTTAACTTAGTAGCATAATGTATGTACATATCATATTATATCTGTCACCGCCATGTATACGTAACAAGAAATAAGGATTTAATATTTAACAAAATAATATATAAATATTTCAGATGCTGGGCTACAGTGGAGAGTGACCGAGAGTGGGCTAACGAGTAATAATAATTGACGGGCAGAAAGTACATCAAAGTAGTCTCATAAATAGTTGTCCAGCGCGGGAATCGAACCCGGGATACGAATTGGAGAGGCGAATGTCATAACCGCTGCGCCAAACGTGGGAAACATCATATATAGATTAGCTTTATATTAATTGTATTCATGAACTGTCAATGTAATGGCTGATATAAGCTTAAAGATTTATTTAAAAAAAATGGTTTATGTTATAATGTAACTATTATGGCGGTGAGCTCGAAATAAATTGCCACCATTATTCAAACTACGCTATCTAAAATTCTCATAACTAAAAAAATATGGACTTATTTTGAATATAAAGGTATGATGAAGAGCCATTGTTTATTACAACGTAGCACTGGTGCGAACTTATATTTTAATAAAACAACTTATACTTTTATATTTGTTTTAAAAATTATAATAAACATAAAGATTTCAAAATTAAAAGTAATATTTAATTAAGTTATCGTAAAAGGCGGCTAAGGGATACACAACGGGCAGCAGCGCCACTAGTCAACTGCAGTCCTCAATTCGAATGCCAAGCGCGGTGACAACGGCAAAACTCGCATGACAAGCGCGGTGACAACGGCAAAACTCGCATGCCAAGCGCGGTGACAACGGCAAAACTCGCATGCCAAGCGCGGTGACAACGGCAAAACTCGCATGCCAAGCGTTTAACCAATTATAGAAACCTTTGAAGAAGGCCCATGTCCAGCAGTGGACCATATCAGCCTAATAATATATCAATTATCGAAGTGATAAGTTTTTATACCTTCTCCTTTATTTATATCGTTAATATTGATTTTTAGTTATTTTCATTGACTGATAGACCTCACTGTATATATGAAATAAATGTATTATCTTCAAAAATCATTATAAATAATAAACTCATGAACATAGTGAATATTTAAAGTATGCAAGTCTATTACACACACATTATGTTTAAATAGATTTCCTTTCGCGGGTCTTCTGAAAGAGATTTGTTTGGAAATAAAAAGGTACTACTTTTGTTATACATCCAGACTCCAGCACATACAGCTACCCCAATCTGTCAATTTTCTTTTATAGATTTTCAACTTTATCACATAAGCATAAGCATGGGGTAACTTGATGCGCTGGCGTCCGTACATAAAATCGAATAACAAATCCACTGACAAGTACTGATTACAAAATACAAAAATATCCAAGTTCAGCTAACACATAAAAATGTAGAGAAAAGATAGGAGCTGCAAGTAAATATTTTTCATGAACAATAATAGAACCTTCGTATAAAACTTTATCAACTTGGCAATTAAAGTATTGGCTATTCTGTACCTATAACACTACAACAAAGAACTTCCAGTCAATACCCAACATACCAAAGAAAGTGTAATTTTATAAAACGTTCGCCACGTTGTGAATGTGCCTCGAATAGTAATACTCTTTCAAACCCCTCATCACAACTTCTCAGCTTATCAAATTACGCCAGGCCTGCTTTTATCAACTCTCTTGAGATTTTCATTAACTTTATATTTAAGTACAATAGACATTATAGTCCACATAAAATGTAATTATTTTAGTCAGAAAAATATACTTAACACGAAAGATATTGAGCCCCAGTGAACGTTAAGTTTAAATTATTTAGGGCGTACGATCGTTACTGTCCAGTTGTATTTTATTCAGTTAATTGGTCTAAGTATAATTACATTTCGGCGTAACTTTTAATTTTATCTGTACTGTAATATTTAAAATTTTCACCTTAAAATATTTTCATTTTATGGCTTTATTAAATTCGTTTGTTTCTGTCTTTTTCGTATTCAAATATTTAACAAAGCATTAATCTGTAGATCTTCCTATATTGCGTTGCCAAAATACATGTGTAAGCTAAAAGCTGCCCCGTAGCTGCTACGCGAGATACTGAACCGAGGGCGTAGTTGTATTATGTGGTCATAATGACTATTGCTCGTTCCCGTAGTCCGTAGTGATAAACATGAATATATTTCGTAGCATTAATGCGTAGTAAGCTTAAGCCTGGACCTTTGTTTTATTACTAACTAGCTGCGCCCGCGGTTATACCCGCGTTAACTGTTTAATTCACAGCCTATGTGTTATTCGGATATATTAGCTATATTACTACAAAAAATCATCAAAATGCGTTCGGTAGATTTTGCGTGAAAGAGTAACAAACATCCATACTCACAAACTTCTCCCTAATGTCTTATAATAGTAGGATTAATAAGTTAGCATGTAAACGCTACTTACTGGACTTTGAAATTACCTGCACTATATATATTTGTTTTAAAATTACTCAAACTAACGTTTATATAATTTCCATTACTCAATGCATATTATATACGCGCCGACGTTCATCATTTAACGATATTGTTTAATTAAACGTCTAGACCGTTATTACGTAAACAGAATGGAATAAAAATAAACTTCGTAAAAAGACCGTTTAAAGAATTGATAGGAGAGAAAACAAAGTTTGCGTAAAAGTTATTTCAAGCTGAACCAACAATGGAATGAAATGTAATCAAGCCCGAAAAAGTTCGCGGTGTGAATCATCTTTATTTTGTTGACTTGGATAACAAGATGCTAGAATTATTCGTGTATTTAATTACTGCGATTTTAGTTAGCCTTTATAGTAATCCCTGCTGCTCGTTTTCTGGGAGACTTCCCCTCGAGATGACTTCTACGCCCTCCACAGGATGAGATGAGGTGGCTGTATCTATGCCGTCAGCCACACAGCAGCATTCACAATAATAACCATAAAATTAAGTTTAATATGTCATAGTAAAATATTATTATTTAGCCGATTTTAAAACAAAGAGGTAATCAAGTCGATTTTTTTTCACCGTTTTTTTTATAAGCCGATTTTGATATGTTGCCGATAGGGAACCCTTTCGGAATGGTCTCATATACATTTTGTGAGGTATTTTGTTCATATCCCAGAAATTAGGGATTACTTGATCTCTGCTCTAGCCAAACCCCGGCACTTTTAAAGTACTATAGTATCAAGTGGATTAATAGAGGAATATTGATGGATAAAAGAAACTGAATAAAACTACAGAATAAAACAAAAGATGGCATATTTTCGCGCGCTTGATTCTCCTTTATGGGTGTGGCAAGAACACTCTTGCACATGGCATTTAAACAACTCTGATGACTTAAATGTCCCTTTCGCGGCACTTCTTCTTTCGACACTATCAGCCATATCTTAGGATTGGATTTCACCCTTTGGACGATTTTGGACCCTAATTGGATTTCGTTGTTTGGGCCTAAATAAAATATTTTTTTTTATCTTATAACTCCTGTAGGTGCTGTAATAATCTACAGAAATTAATAAGTATAATTAATTAACTGCGTAGGTATTTTCGATCCGGTATGACACGGTAACCAAGTCCTTTGTGATGTAGTTGTAATAATACCTAAGTATAAAACACACACATATATAATATTATGTAATCGACCAGTGTATACTAAGCATTCACTCGTTTTAGTTGTCTCCAAAGTATTCCTTTCATGGCGACCATTCTAGAAATTGTGCGAATATGATATCGGCACCGAATAAGGATTGTGCTTCATAAACATTTACCCGAGTGTTCGGACATAATCAGGTTTAAAGTAAAATAGACTTTATTTTACTTTAAACATGATTACTTGGCAACGTACGCAGTCCCTCTGAAGTTACGAGTGTCAATGGACGTGTAATTTCTTAATATTCTATATAAAAATGTATTCGAAATCTCCATGGGAATGATAATTTGTGGTTGGGATCAAGACGTTACCATTTTTTATCAATAATATTAGAATTAAATTTTAAATAATGGAGCTGTACACTAAACTCGAAGCCAACTGCTATACACTAAGTAATAGGTAAACGTGTAGCATGCTGACATTTGCTAACATAACTGCCGAAGTTCAGTGGACTATGTATTAGTACACTACAATTGCTGCTGTGTACGCTAGTATTACCAATATAAACGGCTATTAGTATGTAAGTCACCTGCAATTACTCATGCAATTAATATAACATACGTTCAGGAGGTGAGTTCACTTCTGAAATCACATGATATTAAATAAACTTTACAAACAATTGGATGGATACTAGTTGTTGTTTAGTCTATTTCCACCACTGTATAAATAATACACGACACTAAGCACAATCAAATTGAAAACAAATTACATTAGGATATTATTTTAAAATTTAACAAAAATGTAATTTTTAAAATACACCATGCGTATGTAGTCTTAATTCCGCTAATTGTCAGTTTAATCAAGGCAGTGTGCCAACCTGGTTCCCATAGCACAGGGTCTGTTTACCACATTCTCAAAACAATTGAAATGAAAAAATTATGATACACGTAAATGAGGTTTTAGTAAATCCCCTCCAATTACTCATGCAATTAATATAACATACGTTCAGGAGGTAAGTTCACTTCTAAAATCACATGATATTAAATAAACTTTACAAACGATTGGATGGATGCTAGTTGATGTTTAGTCTATTTCCACAACTGTATAAACAATACACGGACACTAAGCACAATCAAATTGAAAACACATTAAATTATGATATTATTTTTAAATATTTAAATATAACAAAAAAATATTTTTTAAAATACACCATGTGTATGTAGTCTTAATTCCGCTAATTGTCAGTTTAATCAAGGCAGTGTGCCAACCTGGTTCCCATAGCACAGGGTCTGTTTACCACATTCTCAAAACAATTGAAATGAAAAAATTATGATACACGTAAATGAGGTTTTAGTAAATCCCCTCCAATTACTCATGCAATTAATATAACATAGGTACAGAAGGTAAGTTCACTTCTGAAATCACATGATATTAAATAAGCTTTACAAACGATTGGATGGATGCTAGTTCATGTTTAGTCTATTTCCACAACTGTATAAACAATACACGGACACTAAGCACAATCAAATTGAAAACAAATTAAATTATGATATTATTTTAAATATTTAAATATAACAAAAAAATAATTTTTAAAATACACCATGTGTATGTAGTCTTAATTCCGCTAATTGTCAGTTTAATCAAGGCAGTGTGCCAACCTGGTTCCCATAGCACAGGGTCTGTTTACCACATTCTCAAAACAATTGAAATGAAAAAATTATGATACACGTAAATGAGGTTTTAGTAAATCCCCTCCAATTACTCATGCAATTAATATAACATAGGTACAGAAGGTAAGTTCACTTCTGAAATCACATGATATTAAATAAGCTTTACAAACGATTGGATGGATGCTAGTTCATGTTTAGTCTATTTCCACAACTGTATAAACAATACACGGACACTAAGTACACTCAAATTGAAAACACATTAAATTATGATATTATTTTAAATATTTAAATATAACAAAAAAATATTTTTTTAAATACACCATGTGTATGTAGTCTTAATTCCGCCAATTGTCAGTTTAATCAAGGCAGTGTGCCAACCTGGTTCCCATAGCACAGGGTCTGTTTACCACATTCTCAAAACAATTGAAATGAAAAAATTATGATACACGTAAATGAGGTTTTAGTAAATCCCCTCCAATTACTCATGCAATTAATATAACATAGGTACAGAAGGTAAGTTCACTTCTGAAATCACATGATATTAAATAAGCTTTACAAACGATTGGATGGATGCTAGTTCATGTTTAGTCTATTTCCACAACTGTATAAACAATACACGGACACTAAGTACACTCAAATTGAAAACACATTAAATTATGATATTATTTTAAATATTTAAATATAACAAAAAAATATTTTTTTAAATACACCATGTGTATGTAGTCTTAATTCCGCCAATTGTCAGTTTAATCAAGGCAGTGTGCCAACCTGGTTCCCATAGCACAGGGTCTGTTTACCACATTCTCAAAACAATTGAAATGAAAAAATTATGATACACGTAAATGAGGTTTTAGTAAATCCCCTCCAATTACTCATGCAATTAATATAACATAGGTACAGAAGGTAAGTTCACTTCTGAAATCACATGATATTAAATAAGCTTTACAAACGATTGGATGGATGCTAGTTCATGTTTAGTCTATTTCCACAACTGTATAAACAATACACGGACACTAAGCACAATCAAATTGAAAACAAATTAAATTATGATATTATTTTAAATATTTAAATATAACAAAAAAATAATTTTTAAAATACACCATGTGTATGTAGTCTTAATTCCGCTAATTGTCAGTTTAATCAAGGCAGCGTGCCAACCTGGTTCCCCTGGTTGTTTAGGTGGGAATCAGATTGCAGTAGGTACATAAATTACCACATTCTCAAAACAATTGAAATGAAACAATTATGATACACGTAAAAGAGGTTTAGAATAGTATTGAATTTGTAAAATGCTCTTCATGAGATTTCCATTGCAACGAGTTCTACTGATGCAATATCTTCATTGTACGCTAAATCATTGAATGCGTCTTTGGTAAACGGTAAAAGTCATGTTCAGAAAACAAGAAATGTATTTAGAAAACTCTAATTTAACATGTCTTACTTCTTGACTTGAAACATAAACCTACGTATATTTACCCTGCCAAACTCTCAGTTCTCGATTTTCTTTTACTTTCGTTCGTTAATATTTATGTTTATTGGCAAAGAACTTGTAAGCTACAACAAATGCATATAAAATACAGACATTTAATTCATGTATGCGAGTTCAGGCGATGAGCCAGCAAATTGTTATTATTTATAGTTGTATGTGTGCCAAAACCTTGCACTGGAACCGCGGCATTTGTTTTATTTGAAGAGGAAACAGAAGAATCACGGGCTGTATGTGACCAGGCATTTAAATGTTTTTTGCAAGTTAAGCTATGTAAATAAACTTATAAGTTAATATAAAATATTAGTTTTGTAGCATATTAATCGATCGGTTGAATATTAACCTGTATAATTTATGATACCTGTGTATACAGTAGTGGATTCTCCGTAAGGTAATAACAAATTTGATCTGCTGATATGCATCATCCGTAGCTTAATGGTAAAGCGCCTACCCTGGATTGGTAGAGGATAAATTTATGATTTCTCGGATTTCAGTTCTAATCGGTTAAAGTGGACAGGGAAGAGATAGAGTTCTGACTTACATACAATCAAGTCAGCTACGTATGATGTGCGTAACAAGATTGAAATTTACCAGTACATTCTTCAAAACTTTGACATTCTTTAGAATTTAATTGCTTTAAAAGCTAAATTAAAATGTACCAGCAAATAATATATTACAAAAATAAACGTAAAACAAGTAGTAGTAAACTGCATTTTAAACCATGCAGCACCATTGCTCATCATGAGATTAAATTAGAGCGACAGTTGCACAATAAGCCCTTAAAAACCACCTTCTCGTACATCTCCAAATCTTCGAGCTTTTATTTTAATTTACTAGACGGCTTGACCTCTAATCTGGCTATATTAACCGGTGAAGCAGTGAAAGGTAGGCTTAGTGTAAACGGCCTTCTAATGAAATGTATTTGTAAAAGATTTTTATACCTATGTCATTTAAATGACATTATAAATTAAAACCAAACCTCAGAGTAAGGTGGTAGTAGTTCCTGAAACAAACAGGCAAGGCAACAAACTGATCTGTGTTTATAAGTAAAGAAGTAATTACATAATTATAATTTATAGACATCCTACAAGAGGCCGACATTTAACAAATACAAGTACAATAGACACAGGCTTAATTCGGCTTTAATTATTCCTTACATGATTACTGGTTGCCGTTTGCCAATGGAATTACTTCTGAATTTTTTACTAAGCTCCTGACTAATTATAGGCTGCAGTTGGCAAAGCTACTTATGCTTTAATGCATGTAATTTCACGGAACACGCCAATGACCGATTTGTGAATTCTACTAATAGTTACAGACAAGGGGGGTGTGGTAGACATAAGGCGATTCCCATCGGCTTGCTGTCATAATGAAATTGGCATGTCGAACAGGTGAACACAGCCATTATAGACTCTATCAGATAGACTAGAACTGTCAAGTATGGTGTACCACAGGGGAGCGTCTTAGGTCCTCTTCTATTTTTAATCTACATTAATGACATGCCTTCTATAATAAAACATGATATGACACTATTTGCTGACGACAGTACCATTTTATTTGCTAATGACACAGTAATTAATTTAGAAACTGACATTAATAAATCACTTGAACTAATAATAGAATACCTTAATGATAATAATTTAAGAATCAATTTTCAAAAAACTACTATAATATTATTCAAACAAAGACCAAACAAAATAAAACCACTTAACATAAGATATTTAGAAAATAACATTGAAGAAAGGACAGCTACCAAATTCTTAGGATTATATATCGATAGCAAAATAAACTGGAAAGTACACATAGACCATATCTGCAAAAAGCTTAGTCAATTTTCATATGCACTGTATAGACTGACAAAAATGTCAAATCAATCGGCTATATTAACAGCTTATCATGGTTATGTCAATTCAACACTAAGATATGGAATAATATTTTGGGGTAATTCAACCGATAAAAATCGCGCATTTATAGCCCAGAAACGCTGTATTAGGTCAATGTGTACATTAAAACAAACAGACTCCTGCCGATCGTCCTTCATAAATTTATAAATACTTACACTTCCCTGCTTATATATTTACGAATGTGCAGTATTTGTTAAATCTAATATTGAGATGTTTGCTCATCGTGAACGAGCACGTCATAGGGACAAACTACATGTAGTGCCCAGCAAGACCCACTTGCTTCATGAAAGTGTTTTCTGCGTTGCCTTACGTATATACAACAACATCCCAAGGTCAATCAGGTGCATTTCAGATAACCAGCTTTATAAAAAGAACCTTCATGATTTTCTGGTTTACAAATCATATTATACATTGAACGATTTCCTCATAGATAAATTCAATCACGCTTAAGAATGACTCTGCTAAGTAAAATATGTATCATAACTAAGATATGAATTAATGTACTTGACTTTAAAATAAGTAATAATTTTTGGTGTTTTAATAATTAAATGACACGTATTAAATTGTTTTAACATAGTGTATATCTTATAAAAATAATTGTATTAATGTAATTGTATAACTGACTGTAATTAAATAAATATTGTACGCCTAAATGGCTGGACATAGCTGAACATAATATATTTGTGACTGTAACAACTTTTGACCTATGGACCACAATAAAAAGTTTTGAATTTGAAAAAAAAAATTAATTTGAATATAAGATCAAGACCATGGTATTGCGTTATTGGCCATACTTTTTGTACACTTTGAATTTTAAAATAACATGTTAATTCCTTTCTATATCCAGTACATATACGTCCTGTTACAGCTATTATTATCATAGGGCCTATGTGTAATAATATCAGAATATTCAGAATAAAATTTAATGCCACTTTACATAAGCTTCTTGAGGATCAATTCCAAATTTAAAAATAGTATCAGGTGAAACAGTTTGATCTAATAGTATTTTCAAATTTAAAGTCGATCTTTGATAAGCTTATGTGAAGCAGCATTAAATTTGAATAAATGAAGCAAAGTTGGATAGTGCACACCCAATTAAAACAGAGTATGTTCTGATGCAATCAAAATTTACATGTTAGTTATTAGTCTCAATAATAAACAAACGTGTTAGCACTCTTGCAATACTCTTTTTAGCACTGTATAGGCAAGCTGCTTCGTATCGACTTTTCCAGTAATCGGCTTTATATATGAAATATATCTCTGATTGCTACTGTAGCAGACTCAATAATGACGCAACGTTTTCATATATATTCGAAAGCTAGAAATTTACTTCTAGCCGTATTTTAGGTTGTTGCTACAAAGCTGTTACAAGGTTCGAGTATCGTAAGCGACTTTAAAGGAATAGGGTATTAATTTGACTATATGTTCTTTGTGGATTTATTTTCTCATGTAAGTGAATGTAATTATTTTTGAGAAATAAATATCTTAAACCTTTATAATATCTTGAGACATTATTCACACAAGGCCATCTGACCATCATCCCGAACTAAGCAGAGCTTGTACTACAGAAACCAGAGAACTGATATATTACATATACTACTTTTCTTTTATAAATACATAGATAATTACCCTCAGACTCAGGCCAAACAGACACGTTCATGCACAGAAATATTTGTTCTGGGCGGGAATTGAACCCATGATCTATGGCGTGAAAGGCAAGCATTTACCAACCACGCCAACTGGCCGGTCGTTTTGTATATCTTAGTCACCATTTATGACACCCACAGGATTGTAATGAGTGCTTCTTCTTAAATTCTTTCGAGGCTGATAACCATACGACTACATACAATTTAATTCGATTGAGACAGCTTGACTCCTGAGTCAAGCTGTCTCAATCGAATTAAATCATAAATAGTAAAAAAAAATTATATTAACACCTGTGTTAATATAATTTTTTTTTACTATTTATGATTTTCATATTTTATTCAATAGTTGGATATTCCAATATTAAAACATATTGTTGGTAAAGTTTATGTTGCTAAACTTAATATTGCTTACTTCATTTACTGACTATCAATATTTGTTGAAAACCCGTTTCGGGCCAAGTATTCCCCATAAAACTTAGACTGGCAATGATTAATCTCCTATAAAATGCTTTGCATTATATTGTTATATTTACATTTTTTATTTGTCCCTGTTCATAAATATTTATTGAATTAAGAATTAATTTCATAGTATTTTAAATTAACGGTTCGTTACACAATTATTATTAGGTACAGTAAAAAGCAGCTTACAGCTACCCCCACAAGATCATTGGTCCATCTTGTAGGAGCCTGCCGGTTCTTGGTCGACACTCAAGAACCTAGCTTTGGCGGGTGGCCTTTGTTCAGCAGTGGGTGTGGTTTCGCTGATATGATGATGATGACGGTAAAAAATATTCATACAAATAATTCGATATTAGAAAACACGTCATAGTTATACTTTTACCATTTTATAAATTGACTATAACATGTTTGAGAATTTACCATTCAGCTTTGTTTAAAAAGCAGCGAGGTAAATGTTAACATTTGCCTATAAATTTATTAGTCTAACCCCCTTAATTGTCAGCAATGCGTGCGTATATTTTTATTCGCTGATAATTACTGTTGGTATTTTCTAAGTTATTAATGAAAAGCTACACTCACACTTTAACGTACTTCGCAAAACATAAAAATGCATTAAAAACTTCCACAGTTAACAACATTATCAACGTAGCGAGTATCACGCACGTAGCAGAAAGCAAAACTTCTAATCAAAACTGTGTTTGAATGGAAATTGAAAATGCCTTGCTGACATGACGTATAGACGGGGATGTTGCCATGCAACTTCTATTCTGCTTTTTTTTAGGTAGTTTATAAGAATATGTTGCATAACAAGCAGATAACTATTCTTTTCTCATTACGTAAACATAATGTTGATTATGTGTGTATTCTGTGATGTAAATAGTATTGAGTATGATGCCTTATATGTGTGTTTACTTACGGAACAGAGACTTAGTCGCGCACTATGGCCTCAAATCAATGGAGAGAGTCGAAATCTACAGGTGAACCAAAGTAACTCGTAGAATTGTGAAGCTGAATCTATAAGAATCTATAGAACTGATGGTCACCAGAGCAGAAAGTTTCTCTCTTTTCCACCTAACTTCCTGGAGTTATATGATCTTAAACATCTGATTATCTTAACACGTCATCTCTCCGATGACCTGTTAAACAACATATTGGTATTGCACAAATACATACATTGATTACAAGCACTTATTACACTGTAAATTTTTACAAGATTGAGAACAATACTTGGTTGATTTAAAAAAAACGAACATATTCAAGAGTCCTGATTGTTTTTTATTTTCTATTACGGGTTAACTATTCCATTTAACTATCCATCTAAATTATTGTTAATTGAAATACAATACATGTGTAAAAAAATCGGAATGTCCATATAAACGAAAATTCCATTACAGAGATTAACGAGCTTGCGGCATAAATCAGTAATCAACATTTTTTTTATTTATCATATATACTTAATGACGTTTAATATATGTGCATAGTGATCTAAGAATTGTATGCCATCTAACTAAACTAGCTGCAAATATCTAACGAATATAGCTTGCACAGATTTGAAATTCCATTTAACTAGTATGGTACCCATTACTACCGACTTCGTAGCGTCGATGAAAGTGAAAATTTAAGTAACCATAATAATAATAATATTAATATTCTTTATTAGGATTAAATGTAGTAATATAATATATATTAATACAGTAAACGAATCCTTATATATTTTGTCGATTGACATCATACAAATAGATTAGGTAGCTAAAATTATAATATATAAATATTATTTTAAATTCTTTTTCATTATTAGAATTATAATGTTATCAATTATTTTACATTTTTACAAAAAAAATCGGAAAGTGACTAAAATTGTTTTCTAATAGTCACAATTTTTCACATAATTGGTTTGATGGTAATTGTTTCATATGTTTGGGTATTTTATTAAAAATACGTCCACACATCCACACATCCATTTTTAAACACAATTCTATCTGGATTTCTAGTATACGGAGGATATAGATCTTTAGAAATTTAAAATAGATCTGGGTTCAATTTCACAAACTTTGCGGCTTCTAGGGATGTATGTATCTTCTTGCACATCGCAATCTCGGTGCTCTACTATTCCAGATTCGATTCTCAAACATGACAAATATTTGTGACATTCATTAGGTTTTGTGTTTGTGAATCGCATGTTTGTTGAAAGTTGTCTTTAAACTTTCAATTTACTTCACCGACTCTTCGTTATGACCTGTTAAAATATTAGCAGCTATTTTTATTTAAAGGCAAGTGCAAATGCCATTGGTGCAATTTGTTATTGTCGCTTGTGGTTGCGGTGATAGTCGAGTAGGCCACGGGCCGCTGCCGTTTAGCGCCATTTGTAAAAGTCGATCGGGGTAATGTATTACAGTTGTGTTTGCGAACGAGACTTGTTGCATATTTGAGATCTTAGAATTATCTTCTGTAAGGTATATACTTGGGTATTTACTTAATACTGTAAACTACTATAGCTGATATAGATATCTGCGTTTGTTTTGTTATTGATTGCAATTGGAGAATATCGTAAACCTGAATTTAATTTTATGAAAATTAGATATAAATATATATTAAATACCAATACCATACAAGGGCTGTGTTTCTTAGTAGGGACCCGTATATAAGATGTGTTAACTATACCGTTTACTAAACCTTCACGTCTGTTTCCCAGAAGGGTAGGAAGAGACATGCACACCTCTTTTGCCTCGTTTACTGTCTTTATATTCTTCATACATGCTCGCCAATTTCGGGTACTTCTGACCGGGCCTTTATTGAGAACATCTCCGATTCGGTCAGATAATGTTTTACGAGAGTCGGAGTTCCCTGCCGGTTGTAACATTCACACGGGCCAGACATACTTCTTTTGTCAATCTTCTTTCATTCATCCTTGCTAAATACCCTAACCATCTCAGTATACCATTTTCAATCTTTGTGTCTTCATCGTCTTTCACACCATCACGCTCTCATACGTCTGTATTTCGTATTCTGTCTCTCAAAGACACATTGCGCATAAGTCTCATTTCCACTACATTTATTCTACTTTCATTCTTATTCTGAATAACCAACTTTCACTTCTAACTTGCACTAACACTCCAAATTGCACAGCCATTCGAGTCTTTTTCAACACTTGCCGACGACTCATAAACGATGACCTAGTAATTGTACTAGGTTCTCCGCATTTAATATTCTTTAAATTTTTTATCACAAACAATGTTCTCAAATATACAAACTCATCAGCTAAACAGAAAAGAAGTTTCAGACACCTTTAAAACTGAATTGTATAAATTTAAATGCGGGTGGAAATCGAACATGGTAGCGGAACAGTCAACGCACATGAGGATAAACTGTGGTTCGTGGGTTTTTATTTCTAAATTTAAATTTATTATTATATTTAAATTTATACAATTCATTTTAAAAGGTTTCTGAAACATATTTAATATCCTAGTTATTATTTAAATATAATGTTATTGAATTTAAAATAATAACTAATAATATTTAAGTATTCTGTTATTATTTTAGTTGTACTTAAAACGACTGCAATAAATTGTAGTGCTAAAAAGGTTTGTATAATAGAATATAAATATACTATAATATGATATATTTTTAGTCCCTTTCAAACAATTATTGCAATACTGTATTCACTTAATGTGTGTGGTAATAAGACAAAAATAACATATAGTAATGTACATACACAATACCAATTCGTTAGATGCTTATATTTTATAAGTCGAAAAATTGTGTGATTTCATGTCGAGGCGTTGAATTACTATGTGATTTTTGCTTTTATATAACACTATAATATAATATATTAAGTGAATCTATATTATATCATATATTCAACAAAAGTATGTCCAATTCCTTTGTTTTCTGCAAAGGGTGCCTTTCTCTAACTACTTAGAAACTTGGGAACTTAACAGATTGCAAAAGCAATAATGCAAATGTAACATGAAAACTTATAACACGAGCACCAATATACTTAGTAAAACTTCGATCAATGTACGAAGATAGGAGAATTTGCAGTTGGTGCAAACTTTAGTGCGTGACCGGCGCTTCGAACAAATGTAACATCTTTGACTCGTGACTAGAGCTGCCATAAGTTCAGTTTTCGTGGGATAAATTACTATTTTGGGTACGAACTACATATTTTCTGCGATAAATAGAATGACTATACTGGACTACGTCTTTCCATGTTAACAAGCATTATAATTTTGCTTCATCGTCATCATTATATCAGCCGAAAGACGTCCACTGCTGGACAAAGGCCTCCACAATTCCCGGTCTTGCGCTATCCGCATCCAGCAATTTCCAGCGACCCTCACAAGATCATCAATCCATCTTGTAGGGGGCCTGCCCACGCTGCGTCTTCCGGTTCGTGGTCGCCACTCGAGAACCTTTCTGCCCCAGCGGCCGTCGGCTCTACGGGCTATGTGCCCTGCCCACTGCCACTTCACCTTGGCAATTCTTACGGCTATGTCGGTTACTTTGGTTCGCCTGCGGATCTCAACATTTCTGATTCGATCTCGCAGGGAAACCCCAAGCATAGCCGAAAACTATCAAATGTGAAAGACATTATTGGATTTGATTCGATTACTGGATAAAAAAACTATCGGTTTTTTTTCAAGAAAAGCAAGGAGAACTGAAACATGACATTATTTTTTAAACATAATCTTAGAGACACGACCTCCTCCTTATGGCTATAACTGATTGATGCACATGTGATAGTTATGGCTCGCCTGACTATTACGTTTAACACAAAGAAAACTACAATTGTATTTTGATTATTACAATTTAAATTACAACCAATATGTGACGTTTAGGCGATAATATTACATAACTGATTTCTTCAGTTGCATTGACAGATATCAACATACTATATTTTATTTATGAAAATATTACCAAAAATATGTATGTAACTCTTTAAATAAACGAAATAAAGAAATAAGTTCAAAGGTATGTATTGTAATTGCTAATTTAAAAAACGGTTTTACAAGATTGTTACAAGCGTGATAATTGTAATATTCAAATTAAATTGCAGTCGTAAGGTAACCCTACTCGCGCTAGAGTTTGGTTCAAATTGAACGCGAAGCGTGCTTGCAGTTTCTGAGGAACGTAAGCAATTTTACTTGGGCATTATATTTCGGACGCGTCCGTAATTTGTCTGTGTGGTTAACAGTTTTGATGTCAGACATTTCACTCCATGTGCAATGCTCCCTTTGATCTCAAAAGTTTCTGGCTGTCTAACAATGGTACTTTTAGGAAATTATGGTGATGGGTAAACTGGGTTATGTAATTGCGTGCAATATGTTTACAGTAACGTATATAGAATCTCTCGACTTACTTCGACAAATATTTCATTTCCATTTAGAGATTCTCTTGAAATCAAACCCTAAAGTCGATTTATCTTATAGTTGCGATACGCAAACATTTGTATTTACATACAGTTGATGTCAGATGGATTCGCTTTTACTTTGATAGCGTTTGTTGCGCAATGTCTCATCACGGGATCGACTTTCACTTCCAAATTCACCCTAATTTGGAAGTGAAAGTCGATCCAGTGATGAGGCATTAACCGAATTTTTGTTAGGGACTACTTAAATCTTTAAATAACCTGATTTGATTATTATCATTTTAACGTAATTTTAGGTTAGGGAAAATTATAATTTAATCAAAAATGTTAATTCCAACTGAACATATTTTATTTGCGTACTCTTCTAGGAGTACCTAAGATTAGCGAATCAAAAACGGTTCAGTACAAAGGACGCACTGCAAATACCTATAACAGTATATTTTAAAGGACGCGAACGAAACGAATAGAAATATTTCTAAATCAATTATTTAAGATATCGTTCTGTGGGTATCACGGGGCGCTTGACAAGCATGTATAAAAATATTTCTTAATAGATTTGAATATTATTGATAAATAACACCAAGACACAGAATAAATAGTCGTGCACATCACAGAAAGCTTTGTCCTGGGTTGGCATCGAACCCCGAAATACCTCTATCTTAACAGTGTGCACTAACCACGTGACCAACAGTCCAGTCGATCGAGAGTTTGATTTCTGAAACGGATGAAAAAAGAAAAATCGCAGGACGCATTTATTTTCACTAAACGAAACACAATAACAAAACTGATGTTATCTACATTCACCCCCTATACAAAAATAATAATTCAGTCAGGAGAAAATAAAAACAAAATCGCCAACCTAACGCGTTCGGGACGGTCTGGTGAGTAAGCACAAAAGGGAGCAATTGAGTGACTGAATACGACTGAAACGACTGAACACAATTTGATTGCTACTCACCTTTTCATATTCGTGATGGGTGACAGTGACTTCACAATCAAACGTGTCGGCTATAACGAATAGCTACCCTTTTGTGTACATACGTCCATAATAGCTGTGATAACGGTTATCCCTTTTATAAGATTTTTCAGCTTTATTTTGCCAAAATTGCTTGAACTATAAAGACCGCTATTATTTGTTTTGTGCCGGGGAGTAATTTATCTATAATATGTATGTATTTAGAAAGATATAAATATGTTTATCAGTTGTTTCTCTCTCTGGCTCTGCCTAGTTTGGGATCAGATGGCATTGTGTTAGTTGTCCCAAGATATTTGTTATTATTACAGCATAGAACGTAGTAGATCCCTAAATCTTGAGTTATTATGCTTTGGAACGTAATACCCGAGAACATCCCGTGAGATACTGATCTCCTTGATGGATCTTTGTATGTATTAAAGATCACAACTTTGAGATGCATGTATGCCTAACACATTTTATTGGAAGTATTTGCGAAAGATTTGTAACATATTTTTATGATTTATTTGGAAATAGAATATCTGTTATACTTAAATTACCTGCACTCCACGTCTAAACAATAAAAAGGTATTAACTGCACTAACACCAATTAAAAATCTCCAACTATTTTCGAGATAATAAGCGCTTCTTCGTCAGGGAGTGCTCAAAATGTTCACCCATCATCATCATCAATATACATACATGGCACATGCAATAGGTGTAGTTATCATCTCCAAATATATTTTGTGTTTGTTCGTGTAACAGTTAATGAGTGTAAGAGTGAGTGTGTATCTATTTTTATTGTATATTCTGTACTGTACAAATTTACTAATTCCATCAAAATAATGGTAAAAGTAACGTAACCTAATTGAAATATTAAATTAATTTTCTTTTGAGTAATTAGTGTCAAGGCAATGTCATATGCAATATATACCTGTATATGTATATATATATACATATATATTTAGTCTTCAATTCAATTCATCGCTAAGTTACCACAACTATATTTATATTTTTTTAAATATATGAATATATTTCTAAATAAAAATTGAACTGGCTTGTAGTCGGTATTGGTAAACGTACGTACAAACAGTGATATTTATATATACTTTATACAAAAAATATAAGCTAAATATATAAATAGCCGGGTCATTACATTAGAACATTCAATTAACCATTTAAGAAGGTCATAAATAAAACGATCATGTTTACGTTGAAATTTAAATTGTGAAATTTTATTTATGTAGAGTTTACACGAGAAATTATTATTATGGATTCAGATTATTATGTATGACCTGTCATAAAAAGACACAATTTAATTATTTGTAAAATAATTGACATTGTTGCGTGGTCAGTTCAATGTTCATTATTTATCAAATGTGGTTCAGTGTGAAAATGTGGTTAAATTGAAGTATTCCATTGTTAATTTTGTAGCCATGGTTCAGTGGTACAAATGTGTTAAATCGCATAATTTATTTAATTTTACAAAAGATAATGCAACGCCGTGTCGTCATTCAATGTTAGATCATAACTTTGTTGGTAGTTGTAATAATCGGATAATTGTAAAATCAAAATCTCGATTCATCAAATCGATTTTTCCTGCATCTTTGACTTTTACATTAGGTATACCTAGAATAAATCCTTTTAAAAAAGTGTTTTCACTTTTACTCAAAAACTACGTGGTTACTACTAATAATACATTAGTAGTGGTCACGTAATTCTAAACATTATAAAATAGTTTCATTTTATAATAAAATAATTAGAATTTCTATTGGTTAACATTCACACCTATCAGATACTTTTTATTACTACTCTACTGCCTCGTTGGTCTAGCGGCAACGTGTTCACCCACAGAAAACGAGGTCCTGGGTTCAAATCCTGGGTCAGGCCAAAAGCGATTTTGGGACTTTTCTGTAAAAAGAAAAAAATCTCATCATCAGCCCGAAGTCTGGGAATTGGCGGTATTATACCCCCGTGCCTCGGAGAGCACGTAAAGCCGACGGTCCTGTATCTGACCTCTTTCCGGTCGTGTCGCTAGGCGTCCCATCGGATCATGCGAGTGATGGAATAGAAAGTGCTCCTGTATTTGCGCACACACTTGAGCACTGTAATATGTCCCGCGCAGATGGCTATTGACACTGGCCGCCGTGGCTGAAATTCGGCTAGGAGGACATTATTATTACCTCTAAGTCAGATCATAAATACATATTCCGATATTTAAATCTTACAAAGACAGAATATCAACAATACGTTACGTTTACACTAGTTAAGTTTCATGTGGTACTACGAGTACAAGTAGTAGCTCGTGAATGCGTACACTGGATATACAGATGAGTGCCATAATATTGACTTTGCAAAATATGTTTAATATGGAATACGAATGTCTAATTATGGAAATTTAGGAACTCGTAATCGTTCACTTGGCAGACGCGAAACTCGGTGACCTATTTTCGGCTGCGCGCTGCTTAAAATGGTTTATTTTAACTTAATTAAGAACTAGTACGATAACAACCGCCTATGATAGTAATTTAATTCGCTTTTATCTTCACTAATATACACATGAAATATTTACTTACTTAGTCTATCGAGTAGACAGTGGTTACCTTAGTGTCAGTCGCTTATGTCTTAACGACTATTGCCTAGTGAATACAAGCGAGACCGACAGCTTTACGTGAACTCCGAAAATTCGGCCGCCTGAGCTGTGG
The DNA here is from genome assembly GCA_951640165.1 of Pseudoips prasinana. NCBI lineage: Eukaryota > Metazoa > Arthropoda > Insecta > Lepidoptera > Nolidae > Pseudoips > Pseudoips prasinana. The sequence continues at coordinate 22,576,201 of OX621245.1, forward strand.
CCCGAACCCCATAAGGGGGCCCTCAGGTATTAGTCGCTTAAAACAAGCTACTGGTTGAGAGCCTTTTGTGCTAGCCAACTGCTCGTTGTTTTCAATTCTTTAATTGTATATTAACAATTGCTAAACGTAACAATAATAGTAGCTTAGTACTATTTATTATTTATTTAAGGATATTAAAAATATATGTGGCGAAACAGACCGTACGGACGGACTAATTTAAAATATTTTGTTGCTTTAATTACTGTTTTTAAACTGTGTTTATGTAATACATTGTGAGCTTGACAAGTACAAGTGTATGTAAATACCCAAGTGCTGAATAAATTTCATTATTATTTCATTATTCAACCACATATGTAGACTGATGCCGTGCATTAATACTTTATCTCTCCAATCACTATTAATTTTATTTTTATGCGAACTCAATTAAAACCCATACAACATGATCAATAATAATAAAATTCACGCAAGTTTATTAAGGAATCTATTTGAACAATTCGTTGCGAATCAGTTTTGCTGTTTTCTCACAAGTCAAATACCACGTATTTAACAAGAACATAATATTGTTCCAGATTTCTAGGTTAGGCATCTGTGATCTTTATGATATGATTATCTATACATATATTACGGATCAGTCCAATAAAAACTGCTAGTTAAGTTTGTTTACAAAACAACTGAAAAAAAGGAGGTTATCTGTCGTCAATGTCGTCTTTATTTCTCGAATTATGCATATCGCCACTTGACAAAATCTTCTTCATTATGGAGTCCAAAACTAATACGTCAAATTATACGTAAACTGAATATAATAAGTTGGAAATCAAATTCAAGCAAATCAAAATTTTCTAAAAATCCTTCATTTACCAGCACAGCACTACCAGTAGATGGCCTACTCTATGTACTCCAGTTTGAAGGAATATGTAGCAGTTATCTGGCTTCCCACTTAAAATATACCAGGCTAATTAACACCAGGCTAGACACTTATTTTATAGTTAACTAACCGCCGATGAGCAGCATTAGAATTATTTTAACAGTGTTCAGCCGAGTACTTACTAGGTAAACATCAGTACCGAAAACTACACTATTATTATTGATTCAACTGTATTTTCCGAAAGTACACAAAGTAATACTTTTAAAACGGAATACCTATTATAAAAATAACAAGATCTAGAACTACGTAAAACTGTCGGTTTCGTAGCTTTTCCCCTAGCAGCGGGTAACCAAGTTCACGCTAAGAGTATCAAAAAAGGTACAATTAGTCGACTGATGTACTCCTTTTTTGTAAAGTGAACTTTGCCTCTTGAGTTCTAGTCTATTTTTTGTTTTTTTTCAACGGGTAGCTTGTGACTTAATTATGTAATGTTTCGTTTTAGGAACCAGATACAGTCTTAGCGAGAAATTCATGCGTGACGTGAAGTCTAGAGATTATTGATACGCCAATTCTGGGACATATAATTTATAGCAATGGAATCTAGAAGCTCTAGTCTCTCTGTACTTTTATCACGCTACAAATAAGACGCAGAAATAGCTATACAATACCATATCTCCATTGGAAGGCTTTATAAAAATAAAGCACTATATGGCTTTGTTATATAGCTAGACTAAAATGTTGTAACCCGCTGATTGGTAATAAAATCAATCAAATGCAAATTATTTATTTCATAACTAATCTGTAAACAATCCTACTTAATAACATAAAAAAATTAAATTTAAACTGTTAATTTCAAATAAATGACATAATATAACGTACAATTATGAGGTCTACTGAAATCTTAAATTTAAAAATAAAATATAAAATAAAAGGTTTTTATTCACGTAGACTTTAAAAAAGCACTTGTAAATAGTCAGAACATGTTTGTAGTAATATAGTTGTATACATTATTATTTCTAGTAACGATTATAAGTAAAGATTATATTGTAGTCCCAGAGTAGTATGATTATTATAGTGAGTGACCCCGACATGCATCGCCCTCCAAGTACTTATCACTGATAAAGTATTTTTTTTATAAGTTTTACTGTTGTTATTATCTGGTTAACTAATGGTTTGGCAAACTATTTAGTACGTGGGCCAAGGTGCACACCGTGACCCTTCTTCCGTTATGTCTGCCAGCTGCCAGACTAAACCAAAATCTTTAAGGTAGCTTGAATAACTTCTACGTATGTATCTCACAAGAGAGCCCAGACTGACTGCTTTATGTGTATATTACTACTACTACACAATACAAAATGTATATTAGCTAAGCATATACATATGTAGGTAGTGTAGTGATAGAGACATTAGATTTTCTATTACAACTCGTGAATCAGTGCAATGTAGTTGTAGATTCATTTTGATATCAATGAACATTGGACAGGGAACAAATTTCACAAAGGACTTTAACCATCAAATATATCGTAGATATTAGTCGATAACTCTTCGGCTTCTAATTACTTGAATAGGCTAACGATCATGTTAATTAAATTTATATTAAAAACTATTGACACAATTCTGAAAAGAATTTTGGAATAATAATAAATCTTTATTACAGACAAAGTCGATAGTCAATCGAACGACGAACGAAAGTCGATAGTCGATAGTCGATAGAAGGATTACATAAAATATGAATAAAATAGAAAATAAGTTAGAGGTGTCTCGTATCCTCGTTATCATTGAGGTCAGTCTCTTGCGTATGATGGCATGAAATCCATCTATTCTTGCTTCAGCAAACATACCAGAGGCACTACAAAATCGAGGCAGCCCCATCAACATCCTAAATCCATTATTATATTGGACACGCAGAACATTAAACGATCTCAAAGTATAACTGAACCACAGGCTGCACGTATAGAACGACTGACAATAAGCTCTAAATAAAGTAAGTTTGACTTGTGAACTACATCAGTCATTCAAGCTCTCATATTAAAAATTGAGTTAAGTATTTCACATTCAGATTACATTTAATTTTTTCATGATCGACTTTCGACAGGTTGATGATAACACCTATGACTTTTTTAAAGTAAAATTTGAAGCAATTATCTCTTAGCTTAACGTTTTGTCTCAAGCCATGCCACATAATATGACTTTCGATTGACTGTCAGTTGACGTTCCAAAATCCTCCAATATAATTTGATATTTAAATTGGAATTTTTATAACGTACATTAGGTATTTATATTAAGGAATATGCATTTGTTAATTTTCACACACGCACATGTAGAATGCTGCCAACGCTGAGGCTACAATGATGTTCTCAAGTTATATTTTATCAGCTTCGTTCCGCTTTAAACTTACAGAAATAAGCAATATCCAGAAGAGTACATCAATATAAAAATCAGCTTTATCTACGCCTTAGCTACGGCATGCCATCACCATACTAAGCCTCATCTTTCCCTTCATATATCATATACAGTTTGTATTTAGTGAAATACAAGCTTAATACTTTATACCTCTAAAATGGAACGCGGCACAATTATCAAACACAATAGTTAAGAAATAACATGTGCCATATATCGTTGTTTTGTTTTGCAGTTCCCCAGTTGAAAGGATAAAGTAAAAGATATTTTATGCTGCGTCCTCCAGAAGTTCATATAATATGGCCGTGCTTTGTAATAAAGATGTTTCATGTCTTTGAATGTTTTTTGTTCTCTAGTGTAGTTACGATTTAAGTTTAACCTTAGCACATTAATAAATTTAATAACCACCTTTTTAAAGTTTTGAATTAAATAAAAGTTGTAATATTAATTTTAATTTAAAATACTTACATAACTTTTATAACGTTTTTCAATGAAATATAGATTTGATTTTACATTTTTACTTTATTATCTAAGATTATATATCTATTTATAATTTTCTTCAGTTTTTTAATAAATATTAATCAGAGTTTTTGCAGCAAAACCAGGTATTGTAATTATGATGAAGCGATGCAATTGCCCATCATATAGACAAACTTAAAATTAATGACTTTGACATCTGTCAACTCCGGCATTGCTCGGTTAAGATTCACATAAAACAAAGATCAACCGGAAGTACACCCACTAGGACAGGTAGGGCCTCTGTGCTCACCGTTCACAGAGGCCCTACCTGTCCTAGCGGGTGTACTTCCGGTTGATCTTGATATGTTTAAAAGTATGAAACAGTGTACGTAGACGATTAAAAAGACTTTTAGTTTGTTACTAGTCTATGTCTAGTCTAAGACGAGCAGCAATGTATTATGCTACGCGCGAAAATTTAGAAAATGATTTCTTATCATTACGCGACCGTACGAAAATAACCAGGCTATTTATGCCAATAACTGACTTAAATGACGAACTACTAAATGAATGGCAATGTAGATGGAATAGCTCAACCAAGGGTCGCCATCTGCACCAGTTCTTTCCGGACGTACGCGAACGGTTAAATAAAACTTGGCTAATCATAGACCATAGTGTTGCACAATTTCTTACCGGACACGGCAATTTTAAAAGTAAATTGTTTAGTTTCAAATAAGTATCTTCACCAATCTGTCTGTGCTCAACTTCCAGTAACGAATATGAACAAACTGCTCACCACATCCTTTGGGAGTGTGATCTCTGGCAAAATCAGCGAGATATTATGTTAAACAGCTTGCAACCAATATCTGGAGTAGTTTATTATACGTATCTTGTGGCAACAAGGAACAACTTCCGTGCGTTTAAGCGCTTTTGCCTACTATTGGAATCAAATATAACAGCTCACTTAGGAGCCTTAAATTGATCCGCGGTGCTTTTGCAGCTGGTTTCTCTAGTTGCAAATTTCTCATTTTATGAGGCTATAGCCTCTTTACATCATTCTGTCTCCCGCTTTGCTCTGGAGGGAAGTGTAACTATTCATTTTCTAACTCCTCCTTTTTATCTTTCTGATTAAACTCGTTGCGGGATCCAAGACAGTTAAAGCGATTCCCCGGGACATGCCTGAGCTTCACCGCTCAGTGTCATTTCATTGTGTGCTACTGTTGATCCTGGCTTACAGGAGTTGCAGTGGTGGGTAAGAGGGAGGGACTAGTCCCGTTTTTAAACATATAGTTACAAAACCAAAAATAAAAATACATCTATAAATAAAAAATAGAGGCCTATCGGTAACGGGAGTCGAGTCAATGCTAATGATAGTCAACAATCCAGAGAGAGGAACCTTGTAATACAAATTCAATATTTTTTCGAGAATTAAAATTTTAAAAAATTACTACACCAGGAGCAGGTTATGACCATATTAGGAAATAAACAAGTTTTGATGCACTGCACTGGTATGTATTTCAAACTGAATGAGTAGTGTCAGCAATTGTATTAGTATTAAGTTCAATAGTTACTTAGCAACCAAAATTAAATCACTTTGTTCGATATCTACGACTTAACACAATAACATTTCGTGGTAAAAATACCTACCTAGATTGATTACTAAATGAAAATTTTAAATTGTTTTGAATAATCATTTTACTTATTTTGTATACAATAAAATTACACGATCCGTCTTTCTTAATAGCTTGGAGCCCCGAAAATTAGTAATACAATTAAACCTACTTTCCAAATATTATGTATATATTGACTTGAAAACTATAAACAATATAAGTTATTAGATATATTATACTTCGTGAGATTTTCCTAGTTGGAAAATATACGTTTCTGGAAAAAAAAAGTTTTATTTATTTTTATATTTGAAAGTTCTAGGGTAGGTCTAGTCTATATGTGTAGTCGATTATAGAATGTAAAGCAAATATACGCCCTTTCATATTATCTGTATAATTTAATCACGATTTAATTCACAAATATTTTATATTGCAATATTAATCCAGTACCAAGTCAGTAATTAAAAACGGGAGCGTGTGGTTTTTAATCCGCTCGGTCATGTACAAAAAAGAGGCCGGCACATTAATTATTTTAAGAGCCTTGTTTACTCAAATTAATACTAACTTACTATAATAAGATTATCTCCATTTTATTAAGCGCAATAAGGTTAATCTAATTTCGTTCATTTTGTTGAAGTTAGTCAAGTACTTGTTCCATATTTAAGTAAATTATATAAATTACTAGCTGTGGCTCGCGGTTTAACCAGTTCAACTTTATTAATTGTAGTCTATGTGTTATTTGGATATATATCAGCTATATTACTATAAAGTTTCATCAAAATCCGTTCTATAGTTTTTAAGTAAAGGGGCAACAAACATCCATACATCTATCATCTTCTGACGGGCCTGTTGGCGTGTTTGGCAAATACTTGCTTTTCACGCCAGAGGTGGTGGGCTCAATTCCCACCCAGGACATATATTTGTGTGCACGAACATGTCTATTTGCCCTGAGTTTGGGTGTAATTATCTATATAAGTATGTATTTACAAAATAAAAATAATATATGTAGTATAAATAAATGAAAAAGTAAATAAATAGCAGTTATCTGATTTCCATAGTACAAGCTCTGCTTAGTTTGGGATCAGATGGACGTGTGTAAATAATGTCTCAGGATAATATATTATTATAAACTCACAAATTTTCGCATTTGTAATATTAGTAGGATTTAGTTAAGTTATATTGTTTCCAAAATCTAAACCAAAATAAATGAAAAAGATGTCAGATATGTCATATATTAGATACTAGCTGGTGCCCGCGACTTCGTCCGCGACAATTTTGAATGATTACCAATGTAACTACTTACTTCTAGCTTACACTAAAAAAAAATACTTTTAAAAGAAATAAGCAATATAAATTTAAGAAAACCTAACCTATAAATAACCTAGTTAATAAATAAACTAAAGACTACTTTGCTACTGTTATTTAAAAAAAGACCCGATATCATAAACCCAAAAATATTAAAGAATACATATCAATTGTCCTTAAGTAAAGTCAGTAAGTCAAATAAAGTAATATAATAATCAACGATGCATTAATCACCAAGGTAACTCCCATTAGCTTAGGTTGCGATCACGGCATTGATAGGTCTAATATAACATTTTGTGAACGAAACCATAGCGCGATCTAAAACGATGATTACACCATCTACTAACAAAAATATAACCTTGTAAAGCGGTAAAATTAAGATGTGGGCATATAATTTGGGAGAGATTTAGGCGATCATCTTTTGATTCAGTTTTGGACTACCTTTTACTTCAAGCATTTATTTATTTTAACCGATATTTCAATGAGTTCTGCGATCTGAAACGATATAAAAGCCATCGAGTTACATAATTGTGAACTTGTAGATCAGTAAAATTAAGATGATATTTTTTGGGTGTGATCATCTCGACACGAACAATTTATACTACGCTAACTCGAATTTTGGGTCAATGACTTTTTTATCCCAATTTTATTAAATTGACGTTTTTTAATATGATATGAAAAATACCAAAAAAAAGAAGTTACAAATCTTATAAAACGCTAAATCTTTACTTAGACGACAACAAACACAACATTTTAAGCAATAAGAAACGAATTTCTCTATAATTTAAGTTGGCGTACATTTTTGATGTTGACCTATTGAATCAGTTATGGATTACCTTTTTTAACAACAAATTATCCCCTTGATTGCTTTATTTTTTACTGAAATACGAATTTACATGCTTTTAACTCCAAAAACAAAAACAGTTTTTCATACAAACTTACATCCCCTATTTTAGTCGTCTTTAGGGGTGGAATTTCCAAAAGTCCTGATGATATATTTATAATGTTTAAATGAAAGACTAATACTAATTTTCATGCGTTTACCTTAAAAAATGTCACATTTTTCATACAAACTTCCATCCCCTATTTGTCATCCTAAAGGGCTGGAATTCCCAAAAATCCTGAAATATATATTTTTAAATGAAAGGTCAAATACCAATTTTCATGAGTTTACCTTAAAAAAATGTCACATTTTTCATACAAACATCCCCTATTTGTCACCCTACGTGGTAGAATTCTCGGAAATCCTGAAACACATACTTTTAATTTTTAACTGTAATGCTAAATACCAATTTTCATGCGTTTAACTTAAAACTTGTTGGCACTTTTTTCATATAAAATATTCAAAAATCCTGAAATACATATTTTAATTTTTAACTGCAAGTCTATATACTAAAGCCTTTAACATCAAAATTAAGCACTTTCATAAAATATTTCATCCCTTATTTTAGTCCCTTAGGGGTGGTATTTTAAAAAACCCTTCTTCAGTAGGTGCCTACGTCATAAAAGGTAACTACTGTCAAAATTCAAGTGCAGCCGTTTAGACTGTGCGTTGATATGTCAGTCAGGCAGTATAAAATTATATCCCCTATTTTCCGCCCTTGGGGGTGTAATTTCCAAAAATCCTGAAGTAAATTCTATATATTTTTAACAGAAAGGCCAAATACTCATTTTCACGCGTTTAACTTCAAAAATATCGCATTTTTCATACAAACTTACATCCCCTTATTTATGACCTTCGGGGTGGAAATTTCAAAAATCCTGAAATATATATTTTTTATTTTTAACTAAAAAGCCTAATGCTAGTTTTCATGCGTTTAACTAAAAAATTGGGACTTTTTTCGTACAAACTTACATCCCCTATTTTTTGCCCTTGGGGTTGAAATTTCCAAAAATCCTGAAACTAATATTTTTTATTTTTAACTGCAAGGCCAAATACCAACTTTCATGCCTGTAACTTCAAAAACGGCAAAGTTTCATACTAACTTCGCACCCCCGTTTTACCCCTTTAGGGGTTGAATTTCCAAAAATCCTTCCTTATTCCTTGTCTACATTATAAATAAAACATCTGTGCAAAATTTCAGCTTTCTAGGGCCAAGGGTTTGGGCTGGGCGTTGATGAGTCAGTCAGTCAGTCAGGACTTCTCTTTTTATTTATATAGATAGAAAAACATCAGTATTGCATAAATACTCGAACGAGCAAGTATTCGAACGAGAACGAATATCATTATATACCCTATCTTCTAAGTATTCTTCGTATTCGATTGTTAAATTGATTGAGCATTTGAAATTGATCAGCAATCAATAAGGATTAAATATAACCATAAATTTTAATGAAAATTGGTTGTATAAGCAGTTTCAAAGGTTGACTTGAAATTAATAATGTTTGAGGTCGACAAATTTCATTCCGTTGGGGAAAACTGAAATTGCGTCAATTAATTATTTACCCAAACAACGGTAAATTTCGGTGGAGAATCAATTCTAACGCAATTTCATGGAACGTCCGAATTAAGGATGTGTTTGGCAGTACTCATGATAATAGATTCTCTCGTTTAATAATTTACTATCATTATAATGCCACGTGTAACGAATTAGGTAGTGAGTGATTTTTTAATAAAAATGTAATCTAATTTTTGAGTCGGTAAGAAAAAATATTTGTTCTAAATGAAATAGGGTTTCTACGGCCAAAAACTTATAAATAGCACTAAATGAGCAAAAATATGATAAGTGTTATCTTTTTTCACAAAAAAAGATTATTTATTTCTAGGTACATTGAATCATTCGGTTAATACTTACTATATGTAATTGATATAGATATTATAATAATAATATATTTATTTGCATAAAAGTGCTTGTAGTTACAACTAATAGTTATCTATACATGGCAGTTCTTACAGCTATCTTTGATACAATCTAATGGGTGAAGTTCTGTTATCCTTGATATGTTAAATTACTAACTTGTAGTAAGAAATTAAAGAGCTTAATTATTTTAATATATACTGATCATATTATTTTCTGAAAAACATGCATGAAAATAGAATAGACCAAATAATAAACTTGGTCTGTTCAATTTTCAAACATGATTTTTATATGAAATACACTTGTATTCGCGAATTTCGAATGATATGCAAATATTGCTCTTAATCTGGGAAAATTAAACCCTGTGACTATACCTACCTACATTTAATACACGATGTATTATGAAATTAATTAATTTTAGTATTAGTGAAATTTTCGACGGCAAAAGAGGGATGTTATAATAAATTTAAACTTATATTTTATATGATTGATCTTTGTTTCATAATTATTCGATTCATTCCGTTCCATAATAATTCGATTAACCTTTAAAATGTTGCAGCTCTGTTTCAAATTGGAGCCGGCGCTAGTTTTTGAAATTCCAATAATATTTTTCATTCCGATAAAGCGTGAGTGTGTGCCAATATCTCCGTTATAATTTATTTAGATATTGTATTATTATTTTAAGTCGTAAAACATTTAATCGACGATGCTTACCACATTCACCCATAAGCACCGGTTTCTCAGGAATATCAAAGATTATCCGGATCAAATGTTTACGACTTACCTAGAACAATTCAAGGTTATTAAAAACTCTAAACACGTGAAGTCAAATCAGTTGTAACTGATTTGACTTCACGTGTGACGCAGCGGTTCAGACAGTCGCCTCGCCGATTCATGTCCCGGGTTCGATGCCCGCGCAGTGTGATCCTGAAATAGATGTTTTGAGTCTGGATGTACTTTGTGTCCGTCAATTATATGTTTGTAAAGTACCCCGCGACACAGGGATTAATTTACCAAGTGCGGACGTTGTCTTTAAAAAAACTACACAGAGTGTATACATTCATATAGTCGCAGTCTATAACTCTCGGTTTTATCATAAAGTCCTGGAATATTTTTAATAAGTCTTGGTCTTAGGTAATTATCTGAAACATATTTTTTAACAAATCAAACAACCAAAACACAACTCAAACAAAAAGAATTCCTAATACTTTTACATTCAACCCAATCACAATTAGGTAAGTAACCCATGTAATTACTTAAAGACGGCGGATCTATTCCCCAACAAAAAAGAACCTGAGCATTTCATCAGCTACAAAGGGTATTCGCCAAACTTCATCAAGGGTCTAAGAAAAAGTTAGAATCGGAAAAAAGATTTTGACCCTTCAAGTTAGGCATCAGTCCCTCCAAACCATAAGTTTCCACAAACAGAGCAGGTCTAATAACGAACGTTACTTTATTTTGGTACTCTAGTCATTTTGTTTACAACATCAGCAAAAAGCAACATCAGCAAAAAGCATCTCTGAAAACCGACCGTCTCAGAATAAAATGTTAAAATAAGTTATATAACACTAGGAGAGCACCGGGAACAAGGAGTTTCACTAGTATCTAGCGAGCACAGAAGCCGCTTAGAAGTTGACATGAGAAAGGCACCACTTCAAATAAGTTTATTTTCATTAATTGTAAATATCAATGTTAGCTATGCATATCAATACATCACGGCACATGTTTTAAAAGCACATCGATGGGGATTTCTCTTATTTTAATATGACGAATACAATAAGACTAGAATATTTGCACTCCTTTATAAAAAAAAAAACATTATGACGTAGACTATATCTACAAGGCACGGTATGTTATATGGGTTTCGTAAGATAGATTAAAATATATTTATCATTAAAATGGGTTTACTTATTATTGACAGGGAAAATTAGCATACTGCCATCTAATCCCAATCTATCTACTGCCGCCTCGTGAAAACAGCTCCGGGAAGCCAGCGATCTGTTTGTGGCGCAGTGCAGCTGTGCCGAACAGGCAGGAGTCGGCAACAGGGGAGGGCAATCCAGAGCCCTCCCAGGGTACGTGTCCCGACCATCTGGCACATGGCACAAAAGGGGAGCACCGGAGCAGCATACCCGCGTTCCCGGGGCTCCCCCAATCAGGCGCCAAGAGAAGTCCGAGGCAGGTTAGGTTTAGTCGGTGCGAGTCCGACATACCCACCCGCAGTCACTTTGCGGGTGAAAAAAAAGTACTGCGGCAAGCAAACAACTGATAAACATACTTATATACATATTTTGAAATGCATACATAATGTACACCAAGACAGAACAAATAATCGTGTTACTTATCCAAAGATTTGTGCTGAGTGGAGATCGTCCTAGACTACTAGACCAACAGTCCAGTGAATGCATTGGTCGAGCAAAATAGAAATATTACATTCGATATGAACCCATGGTTAGCCTTCTGATATCAACATCGGGAAAATGTCTTTATCTTATTTGCTGTTACTTAAACTTTATCTACATCTAAGTGTGCGGGGAATGGTAATGTGTGAGAGATATTTATGTAGTTGTAAATTTTTAGAGAAGATTAGGTAAGTAGTTTTAGAGAAGGTAGTGCTATCTGATAGCTTGTTATTAAGGAGATCGAGCGTTAAGTGAAAATTTCGAGGAAATAAATATCACAAGATCTTGTTTTTCATATATGGGTCTTTTTGACCAGCAACTTCAGATACGTTACTTTATTTCTCCACTATGGTTAAGGGTTAAGCTCTTATAGGGCGATTAGACTCATAGCCTTTTCTATTTCCCTTTACTACGCATAGAACCTGGAAGAAACATGAACTACAGACTAAATTTCAACTCCAAGAATGTTATTTTTTCAGAAAATATACAATACCTACCCATAATTTGGAATACTGTATTCCTCAAACTCAACATTTTTAGTTAAGCTTAGTTTCGCCATTGATATTTATTTTTTGTTAATATAAGAAGTCCTCCATTTGAGTTCCGTGTTCCATAAATTAATTAACGTTCTTAAACTCGACTTGTAGCTATTCAGGTACCAATCAAATTTCAATACATAAGACTAATCAGATAAAATTAAATAAGCGTTCGCATAACGACTCTGCAAAACTTCAATGTTGAGTTTGAATAGTAAAATATCTTATATCATTTGTCAAAGAATAAAACGAGGGTTTGTATGAAATTATAAAAACATTTACCTATACCACTGATTGTGAAAGCTGAGCCTTACATCTGATTAACTACCTGGACTTAGTTCATGAGGTTAACCGCATGAGGCGTGTGTAGGTACTAAGCTACGGGAACAACATAGTCATTTGTGATAATGCCTTATGGAAAAAGAACCTCGAGTCATCTAGAGACGCAAGACTAAGTAGACCTGGACATGACACGCATCATACGACGCGGCGTCGCGGCGACGGTTCCTCAGTTTGGAGGTCACGCCGCCATTAGCTTGGAGGTAAAACATGTTTTGGGGATGGAGATAATTTTGTTTCATATGTATTATAAAAGATGAAAATCTGATGAAAATTTTTGTTTGTAACATGTATAGAAACTATTAAAGATATACTTGAAAATATACTTATACTACGCTAATAGTTGTTTCTCTTAGATGTTAAAATTTTATCGAACGTGTTAGCTCATGCCCATAAACCGTAGTGGAGTTAACTCTATTTATCCCTTGTGCAAAATATAAAATAACGAAGAGCTGTTTTAAGTGAGTTCACAATATATTAAAGAAAACACATACTCGTACTTGTATATTGGATTTACCGAGGTTCATATAAAAATGATTAAATAAAAAAGAAACAAATGAACAAAAGGAGTTATCGTTTTAAAATTGGAAGTTGTATCCAATCCACAAAATGAAGTTGTGTCAAATGGATCCTATTTAAAATTATGTTACTTCCAAACACAACTTACGATAATTGAAATACCTAATAGAAAGATTTCTTCTGAAAAAAAACATCCATACAAATTCACATCCCTTCACAATTGGAAGTAGTATCCTATCAAAAAAGTGATATAATTTCCCAGAATAACATTCAAATATAATTGAAATACCTGATGGAAAGTTTTCACCTAAAATACAAATTGAGAGTTAAAATTTACTAGAAGACGCCTCACTCGGTCATTTGATAAATTTACTCGTAAATTTACCCGATAAAATGAATGTTACACAAACATTTTTATAATGTTAATAACATTTGAAACGTACACAACAAGCTTACACGTAAAACTTCCACGAAATATTGAACGTTACAACAATTTAAAAATGTACAAAGTGTATTAACGTTTGCATCTGCCGTATCTGTACACAGTTCATCAAGCAACGGAAAATAAGCATAAAGTGAAGGAAAACAAGTACAAAATACTTCCCAAAAGTGTAGCCATAACGTAATTTATTTTGTTTTGATGTTGTTCGTATAGGTTCCTTTTGAGATAAGGGAAACTTTTTCTCAGTAAAAGTAAGCAATCAATGTGGTGTTATTAATGTATTTTGTTGTACTCCATTGGTTTTTGTTTGTGGTACTAATGTTTCAAGTTAGTATGAGAACTTTGAAATATTGTTTTGATCTTCTTCGTTAATAATTTAGATCATATTTGTTTCATTCTCACTTTTGGGTTCCAAACGTTGAGATACGATTCATATTTTTCTAATTTTTTATTTGATTTTTTTTTTATAGACAACGACCGCCATATTTAAATTAATTTCCGTTTTGTGGGATACCTTACAAACACATAATTGACAGACACATCTATTTATGGGTCACACAAATAGTTGACTGCACGTGTGGCGCAGCGGCTTAGACAGTCGCCTCGCCGCTTCGTGTCGCGGGTTTGAGTCCCATGCTGGACACCTATTTGGGAGACCCATAAATAGTTGTTCTGAGTCTGGATGTAATTTGTGTCCGTCTATTATACGTTTGTAAAGTACCCCGCTACACAGGGATAAAATTTCCCTAATGCGGGCGTTGTCTTTTTCAACTAAAAAAAATAGTAGTCCTGCGCGGGAATAGACCATGCGACACGAAGTGGTGAGGCGACGCACGACGATACGTGCAGTCAAAATATAAATTTTCTACTAATTTCCCAAATTGCGATTGTATTTTTCTATTATATCAGTAATGTAGGTCCATACTCATGCGCACAACCATCTCGTTTACACATTACCTATTTTGTTATATTATTATTATTACATTACATTATATGTTTAGTTATATTTCATTTATCAATTTATAACTGATCTATATATTAAACCTTCCTTCCCAGAATCTGTTCAATATGTAAAATACTCTTTAGTAGAAGTTCTCAGAATAAAAGTTATTTCAAAAGAATCTCGATTAAACTTAGGTAATCCGATCTTTTCTATCCCTTAATACTCCAAAACAATGTCAGGGATTACGGAGAAAATTAACAAGATTTGAGAGTCCTTAGCAACGATATTTAATTAAATAAGTCCATCTTTATTGCTAGGAAAGATTATACAAGTGGGAAGGCTTATTTCAAGGCTCAGATTTTCAATATTGTACTTTCTTTAAAAATTAAAGCGCGACCGTCGTTATTAATACAAGGTCCGTCATAATAATAATACCTTAATATAGACAGAACCATTGACAATATGTAGTAAAAATATTAGACTTAAACTAGGTAATTAAACATAATCTCTTGACAATAACTTGATACGAGCTAGCTAAATATCATTGCTATAATAAAATGAATTTTATAAATGTTTTCATACAATGTGTACCTAATAAATAAATAAATAAATAAAAAAGGTTTTTATTCACGTAGACTTCAAAAAAGCGCTTGTAAATAGTCAGAACATGTTTGCAGTAATATAGTTGTATACATTAGATATTATTTCTAGTAACATAGATATTTAGGTACATCTTGTATGAAAACATTTATAAAATTTATTTTATTACAGAAATGATATTTAGCTAGCTCGTATCAAGTTATTGTCAAGAGATTATGTTTAATTATCTAGTTTAAGTCTAATATTTTTACTACATATTGTCAATGGTTCTGTCTATATTAAAGGTATTATTATTATGACGGACCTTGTGTTAATAACGACGGTCGCGCTTTAATGCTACCACCGGATCCAATGCGCCCCAACTGAGAAGACCCAGCGAAACAAACTCAGTGGGTTCATCTACTACCGGTTTCAACACGACCCAGTTGAGACGGTCCGGCGAAACATACTCAAGCGGGCATGAACACGGGATTTGGTCCAATTAGAGTAATTATTTAGTAGGCAAACACAATATATGCTCGATCGGTTGTCTGAATGCTTATTATTTTAGATTATATTTAGGTATACAAAAGAAATACTTCGAAACAATAACATTATTCATTTTGAGACAGAGTCAATAATTTTAAATTAAGTATATGATAGCAATCATTTACAGATAGTTCACGTAACACAGCAGATCAGTCATGTCTATATGGCTACAAGATCTCCAGCGAGCAATGTGCAGGTAGGAAGTGAGAGCCAGACGTCTTTGTCATCGATGTACTCTTTAGTGGTGTAATAACCCCTAGCCATAAGTATACGTTTAATATGTGTTTTAAAACTTGTGTCATAAATATCTATGTTACTAGAAATAATAATGTATACAACTATATTACTACAAACATGTTCTGACTATTTACAAGCGCATTTTTAAAGTCTACGTGAATAACAAAAAAAAATAAAGCCCCAATTTTCAGTTATAACATATTCTTACATGTACAAGTCGTTTCATCTACCGTGGATTATTTATGGTCATGGTCTTATACATTTCTGGTTTTGGTGGTTGAAGTAACCGTTGTGTCCAGGCAACATAGTTTTGCTACAGGCATACCTATTTGGCAACCGATGTTCGGTCAGTAAAATGAAAAAATTATATTACATGATTGATATTGCTGTGTGGTGACGGCGGTGAATATCAGAATATAATCACCCCATCTCATCCTGCGAGGGGCTCGACCCGAGGGAATATCTACATCATCCAACTGTTGAATTGGAGAACATGTCTGTAGCAATTATGTGTGAGAAGATTAGAAAATAATATAAATTAATAAAACGTATGCCTTTTATGCACAGACGCAAGCATATCCAGCTACCCCGATCTGTCAAATTTCTTTTATAGATTTTCAACTTTATCACATAGGCATAAGATTCACTTTCAATTGAAGAAGTTTGACAGATTGGGGTAGCTTGATGTGCTGGCGTTTGTACATACACAAAAGAGCTAACGAGCGCTTACTTCAAACAAAACTTTTAAACACTGTCAAAATCAGATAAGTATACTCATAAAATCTGAAACTATCGATAACTTTTTTCAACTATTCCGCTAACTTAATAATAAAATAACTCATTGAGTTATTTTACTAATTAAATTCTGCCGTCACTCATCTAACGCCTAAGCTGTCCAACTGAAAGGCTGATTCCACCAACTGCATTCGACATCTACATATCAATAGTATAGTTTAATATTCTTCGCTGGATTATAAAAGCGCTCTAGTACTAACGAGGTATTTGTCTTTACATTTACATTGCACTGGCACTATGCCTTTGGAGCGTAGCAATATCAAAATTGTTTCACTTTAAAATCTTTGCAGCCCAATGCACGACTCCCCTGGGTTATATAATCTATGAGAGTATAAAACGATATTTTACTACTAAGCGATAGGTACTTGAAAGATTCAAGATTGAGAAAATCAACCGGTAGTCAATATGCGTACTAAAACTGGCCATAAAAGCAAATGGAGGAGCGCTTGTTAATGGCAGTATAACCAATCCGTATAATTAAGCTAAGCGATTCCTTACAGAGTAACAAATCCTCTAAGGACAGAGAGATTTGGTACATTATGTTTTTTTCTATCATGCTTACCAACCTATTCTACTAATAGTAATAATTGAGTTTACTTCGCGCTAACACGCTTGGCTAGGTAGTAGCCAACGTTAATAACAGGCAAAGTTTATGCATGTGACTAATCATAATTCTAAATCCTAAATCGCACAATTGAAGTACGTACTCGCGAATAACACGCTTATACAAAATGTTGGTGTTAAAATTTTGTATTAGCGTGGTTAGGATAATACGGATAACGGGTAGGAGGTTGAGGTCACGAGACTTGCCGCCAGCCTAGTAACTTAACCTCGCCAATCACTTTAGGACCGGTGACAGCATCTGGCTGTGAGCTCTATACATTTACATACATACAATACACAGAATACACCCAGACTAAGAGCAGTAGATATGGTACAGTTTCACTACCAACAGAGTCACAGCAGCCAAACATTGAATGATTTCTAAAGCATTCAATGTTTCACAAAGTACCATAACTTTCATTTGTTTTTCGTGTAGTTTGCCATATTTTTGAGACAATTTTTTAATGACTATACTCGAGTTTGCCAGCTTAACGTGCCCGAGTCACAACAGCGTTCGGAAATTAAAATACTAAAGCCATGTATAGATTGAAAGCGATAGATTGACGCCAAAATACATGGGTTTACCGATCATTCCATACCGATAACAGCAACTGGTGGGACGTGGCTGGATTATAATGATACTGCATAAGTATCGAAGGATGGAATTATAATCTAGCCAAAGCCCGTAATGTGAAAGATCTAAAACTAAAATACTGTTCTAAAACATAAATGAGTTTATTCACGTGGTCGGATGGTCTAAAATTTAACATCCAAAGTTAATTCATTTCATTTAATGTTCAATTAACATAGTAATGGTCAAGGATTTGGGGTACGGTTGTTATAGGTAGGTATCATTTAATAAAACGGTTATTGTAAAATGTAATAGCCTGGTACATAGATTAGTACAACTTGATAATAACAAGCATATTTGGAGGATGCATAAGGTTCAATTTGTCTTGATTTGCAATGTGTCACCATCATCATAACAGCCGAAAGAAGTCCACTGCTGGACAAAAGCCTCTCCCAAGAAACACCTTGGGGGTTGTACTTAATCGCCACGCTTGGCAGACGGGTTGATGATCGCAGTATGATGGTCACAGTACTCAGAAAGAAGCTGCTGCCCGTCATCTGGTAGATATTCCCCCAGGTCGAAATCTACGCTCCCCGCGGGATGTGATAGGTTGATGATATTCTGGTATTCGCCGCCGTTACCATAGAGCTCAGTGCAATATGTAAATTCTACATTAATTAATTTGATCAATAAAATAATATTTGGACCTAATCCACCCAGTTTGCTTTTTGGGGATATTATCTCATTATTTCAGTAGGAAGGTCTTTAATTTTCATTCGTTTGAAGTTTTTACTAAAATACGGTTTAAAAAGATAGCGCCTACACAGCTACAAGAACTCAAATGACGTAAATTGACATACAGACACAACCATATTAACATTTCCAGATTACAATTCCTGGGTCGAGGTGGGTCACTAATAAATCTGCCCGCATAAACTCAGTCATAACCCCTGCGGTTATAAAACTTTACAGGGGTGTGAAATAAATTTCCATATATTTGTTACCGTTAATGTAAGGAAATCAACAATGTACATATTACCCAGATATTTAGCATGTTAACTCACCGCATCCATTGAAGTGCGAAACACGACGATTTATTTCCTGTATTTGGTAGAGTTATGCGTCCTTATAAAAGCATTATGTAATGGTTATTAGGATTTTAATCGTTTAACGGAATTCAGCTTTAACTAGAGCTGCGATTATGATGATTTTACTTCAAAACCATTGAAATATTGTCTTATAAGTGCTGCTGAACTATAAACGACATCAATATTGGCAATCGGAAACCAATTTGATCTTCTAGGGATGGGAGCCATCTACCACACTAATAATATATAATTATACTAGCTGTGCTCGCGACTTTGTCCGCACATTGTGTAACGACTCTGTAGAGGTTCATCATCATCATCATCTTTGCCAAAGTACGTCCACTGCTGGACAAAAGCCTCCCCAAAGAATATGACAGACGGGTTGGCGATCGCAGTTTGGTGGTCATAGTTCACAGAAAATCGCCGCTGCCTGTTCTCTAGTAGGTATTTCCTCTGACGATTTCTACGCCCCCACGTTATGAGATGGGATGATGATATTCTATGCCGTCACCACACAGCAAAGGTTACGTCAGAATATCTCTAATATTTTGTTTCTTGTCGCAATCTTTTAAAACATTCACATAATCCTCACATGTTTCCATACAAACTTACATACCCTAGATCCTATTTTTATTTTACACCTTTAAGGGTAAATCATTTACAAACTTTGATTGGCATATTTATTTATATCAAATCAACTCGAGCTCTAAAAATTACGGTACTTCCATACAATTTTTCATTCCCCCTTTCAACCCTTTATCACATTAAGAAGTTCTCGACTATCTGTGTACCAAATTTCATTTAAATCGAATTTGTAGATTTGGCGTGAAAGCGTGACAGACAGACAAACAGACAGAGTTACTACACACACACATTTATAATATTAGTAATATATATTAATAATATGACTATTCAGTTTATGTGGGTTGCTCTTGAAAAAAAGAGCCATTACTTCACTGTTCTACCCGTACATATAATTTGTGCTTAGGTAAATCAACAGTTTCTTTTTTAAATGTATGTTACGTGAATTCTTCTTTTATTGTGAAGCAATTACGATATTTTTATTAGATGGGAAACAATCTAATAAAAAATATCGTCATTGCTAATAAAAATAATCACGTGGTCACGGTTACGATAGGCAATGTGTAAATTATCAGCTTACACATATTAACGGTAACATATCGACAAGAGCGCACAAGCGAACACAGTGCTGCCAACTCTTACGAAAAAAATAAATTTAAATGGATTACCTAAACGAAGATTTATAACATAATCACATACCTACTTTTTACTTAATTAAATATCTGTTTTCATTATAAAACTCATTATATATAAACATGTTTTCAAACAGAGCATCCAAAATTATGTTGATGATAATGTCCGTGGTGGGTTTTGATTATGGTGTTTAGTTGTCAAATTAATGACTGTAAACACTACCCTAATTCCTAATATAATATGTCCACTCCATAATTTCATAAGAAAGGAGTTCGTGAGAAAAGTGTTCATCATGACACTATGGGTAAATACATAAAAGCCTTCATAAATAATGATACTGGTCTAATGTAATTTCATTGGTTTCCCTATTTTAATTAGTGTTCCATATTGTTTATGTTAATCAATCATAATAAATACTTATAATTTTTGTAATGATAAATGCCATATAACTACTTCAATTTATAATATATTTAATTTAATTTCTTCTATTTTTGATATTTGTTATTAGATATAATGTTCTAGTCTTAATTAATTCTAAGCTGTAACTAGTGCATGCGGTGTTAACCTATTATTAATTGTTGCACCTGATAATTTGCCGTATTTAATGTAATTTATGAATGTATCGTGCAAACAATTGTTGGTTGACCTTAAATAAAATAAATAAAAGAGCTTCCGTTCATTTGTTCTTGCACATCTTTCTTACCTGTACTCGTATCTCGGTTTACGTTTAATAAATTTATGTATTATGAATATTCCAATAGTTGCTCAAAGAGTCTTAGCTAAATTACTCGTAACTAATATGTTACTCTTTGATGCCTAACGCCTGAAAATATCTACTGTATTGAGTATAGTTTAATTTATTTTGGTATTGTAGACTAAATTTCACATTTTATTACATTATGTATTGAATTTTATAATTATCTTTCCTTGAAATATACGTGTCAAACATAAAAATAAATACCATTATTCCATTAAAATAATATATTACATTTATATTACGGTTTATACACTTATTGGAATTAGTTTGACAAGATATTTTTAAGAATTGGATATTTATATTCGTTTTATTGATATTAATAACAAATAATAAAACTATTTATACATTCCTTCACAATACTTTTGTTACTAGAGATTTCGCTCGATAATTAGGTGTTTATGGAATCCTTATTTTTTCAAAAATAAACAGCAAGAATGTTATTAAGAAATATGTAATCTCCTAACTTCGAGTTTGCAACACACGAAGCTTATACCTCGCATACAAATGTAACCATCAGGGGTGAGATTTTGAATTAATGATGTTATTGCTTCCAATGTTATGTTATGTCATAAAATATGTAGTTAACTCTACGTAGGCGAGTTATATTGTTCTCTGTAACATTTGGGTTCCCCTTCGAAGTTGGTGAACAGTTTACAACATATGATATGATTATGATATGGGAACAATAAATCAAACTTCTACTTGAAAAGGTAACAACACCCATGTTTTTGGTTTCATTATTATGTTATTTGGTCAAAGCAAACCCACTTGGGGAACAACTATTAAACTGTTCTGTATAATAAATGTTTTATTTTGTCCGCGCATGTAGTGGATGGTGAATATCGGCGCCCTCGTGTTTCAGATTCGATCCCGCACAGATTAATTATTATTTGTGAGAATAACATATCATTGTCCTGAGTCTGGGCGTGTTTTCTGTACGTAAAGTCACCTGCGGTACAATGATTCATTTCCCTAGTATGGGACTTGCCTTATTTAAATTAAAAAAAAAATGTAATTCTACTTAACTGCAAATTTCTTTATTATTTTTGTTTAAGTTTGAGACATATACAAAATAAAAAAAAAACTCCGTATTAACTAGAAAAATATTTTGAATAGCTGAATGACGGCCTAAGGTCTGTAAAATCCTGAATTAACTAAATGTTATATCGTTCAAAAACTGACGGAGGTATTGTACAGAGGCCAGCACATCCAGCTACCCCAATCTGTCAAATTTCTTTTATAGATTTTCAACTTAATCACAATTTGACAGATTGGGGTAGCTTTATGTGCTGGAGTCTGTACAAAATGAGGTATTTAGCTGTTGGATAACAAAGTAAGATATTTTTCAGATACATTTAATAAAACTAGTATCTTTGTGTATTACTAAATTAGTACTGATTGAGACTTCACATTTTGAGCTATCTGACTGCAAGGGCCAAAAAACTAGCCCGGCGCATAATTTGTGGTTACTGGGATGAGATGGTAGCACCAGGTGGATGAGTAGTGTGATAACTAAACGACTGCTTAGTATTCTGAGAAATAAGGATTTGCCTAACTAGAACTTCCTTAAACCGCCACTTTTCATCTAAGCGGCTAGCTAGCTTACTCACAATCCGGTGGGTTTTCCTCATAGGAGTATTATCAAAGCACGTTCTTAAAACTTTACGCTCTCGTTAGTAATCAATATTTTTTACTCTTAGTGAATTATGAAACATATCGGCTTAATCTTATACTACGTGCATAGGAATATTTTTAAAAGAGAAGAGAAATGTGATTTGATATCAAAATCCTTTTCGATATAAAATGGTATTTTTATATTCAATAAATCATTTCGACGCACTATACAGAGCATCCATAAATATGATACGTGTTTTGATGTTGGATTTATTTTTTATTTATAGCTAACGTATATAGTGAATCTATGAGGTTTTACTGCTTCACCGGGTAATAGAGGAGAACGCGGGTTCGAGCTTTATAGTTTTACAAATCTACTAATTAAGTACCCGCGGGGTTTTAACTTCGACTTTGTAAGATTGCTGAGTTGGAGATGCATGAGAAGATCGGTTGTTTTGGGGCGTTTGTGCAACTGTCATCCTATGTTAAAACGCAATAAGACAGGGCGTTCGTCCTGTTTGTGTTCAGAAAAGGCATTATATCGATACGATTGCGAACTTAAGGTAATGGAGGATGCTGGTGGTAAAACACTTCCCATAACTTTCATATAGTATGTGCACTTTCATCATCATCACAACAGCTGTAAGAAGTCCACTGCTGGACAAAAGCCTCCCCATGAATCATCTTGAAGAGATGTGCCATAATCGCCACGCAGTATGATGGTCCTATTACACAGAGAGACGTTGCTCTCCGTCCTCTGGTAAATATTCGCTTGGGTTGATTTTTTTTGTTGTAATATTATTTTTGTAGTATTGATTACTTATTTGTATCAGGTATCTGCAACAGTCGTGTAGAAAGAATTGAATCGAATGATCGGTCGTTTGATTAAAGCCTTTTAACACAACTAAGTAAACCATACTAACACAAGTAGGTAGCAACTAAGTAAACATAACTATTCCATACATAGTCGAAGTGGTAATCGTTTTGTCGGCGAATCATTCTTAGTTGAAACGTTGTGTCGACTATGAATTCAAAGGAGAAACGAACGGCAGAGAGCTGTTTCGTAATAACTTAATTAGTGCTAGTAGCGTGTGGAATTTCAGCCCTGGAACTCCTAAGTTGCTAAGTAAACAAAGTTAGTATGAGATAGTAAGGAAGCGGCCTTGTGTGACACCAGAGAGGCAAAAACCTGATACTGAGAGATGCGGTTTGTGGCTCAAATAGTAAAAGTTTATTTTGAAATGTCAGTAATTGTGATTAGCTTTTATCAGATAAACCTTATGTAATTATTATTTTTCTTTCATTACTGAAGCTACAGAAACACTTTCATAAACTAACCATTTCTTGTGTTGTTTAATAAAAAAATTACGAATACCTCTTATTTGAGTACTACTCTACTAAAACAACCATTTATCATATCAGCCGAAAGTGTCATATCAGTGGACGTCACTTCTGGAAAACGGCCTCCCCCAAGGATATCCACAATAGCCGGTCCTGCGCTGCCCGCATCCAGCGGCTTCCCGCGCCACTTGCCAGATCGTCGGTCCACCTTGTAGGGGGCCTGCCCACGCTGCATCTTCCGGTCGTGGTCGCCACTCGAGAACCTTATCAAACCTTACTTAATCTAATTAGCTATATAAGTATATATTTAATAAAAGTAGTACATTAGTGACCTGATTTTTGTAGTACAAGCTCTGCTTAATTTCAGATCAGATGGCCGTCTGTGAATTATGTCCCTGGATATTATTATTATATTTTTTATAAAAATTTATTGTATCTGTCTTAATAAAGATTAAATAAATAAACCACTCAGCATAAAAGATATTGTATGTCTTTGAATACGATCGGCACTGTAGTCAAAATTTCAATATACTGCCTACTTTTTCTATTATGACTACATAAAAACATGTTCTACGCCCACTAAGATTCACAAATAACAATTTCGAAAACAATTGTCCCAGTAACAAAAATATTTAAATAGCTGATATTTTTATATAAGAAAGTAAACTTGTTCAGGGATACTTGTACTCAATGATGCGATGTCTTTTAGTTTCTAGACACAAAACTCAACTATAAATAACTTTCATCGCTATACGTTTAGTGAAAAATGTAAAGTGTACCGCAAAGTGGACATTAATTGGAGTATATAGGAGGGTGTACCTCCTATATACTCCAATTAATGTCCACTTTGCGGTACACTTTACATTTTTCACTAAACGCACGCATATCTAGTAACCAACAACCAAACGCACTAACTATAAGAAAGGCTATAACTTTTGAACATCAAAAATTATTTAAATAATAATAATAACATCTGGGGACAATGTCACACAGATCATCCTAGCCCCAAACTAAGCAAAGCTTGTACTATGGGTACCAGGCGGCGATATACATACTTATATAGATAGATAAATACATATATACATAGAAAACATCCATGACTCAGAAACAAATATTCGTGCTCATCACACAAATATTTGCACTTACCGGGATTCAAAACCAGGACCACCAGCTTCGTAGGCAGGAGCACTACAAACTAGGCTATGGTGACCGTCATGAAAAAAAATTGAAATGAAAAAATGAAAAATAAAATGAAATTCCGCTTCTGATCTTCCTTCCAAATAGAAAAAAGTACCGCTTTGTTCTCGGTTCATTTATTTTAAAACTACGATACAGATACACACAGGCACAGGTTTCAAACTTCGAAAGCCCCCCTTTTTGTCGGGGTTAATAAAACAAGCTCTCAACTAAGCTGCATTGAGGCATGCACTCGAGTGGAGGATTTGTCGACACGAAAACTTTTTAATTGACGACTGAGCAAACAGAACTGCACAGCATACAGCCATTTTAAAATTTATAGTTTTAGATGGACTTTGCTATTTAGTAGTAAGGATTTGGGTTGTGTATAAAATGGCAAAACATAGAAAACTTCTTAACTAGAGGCTAACACATGTAGTAAGAGTTTACCAAGCCAAACACCGTACTCTTGCGTCGTGCCAATCCCTGCTGTCTAGCCGTCAAGCCAATTAATTTTTGATATGTACGAGTATCATCTGAAGTGTGAAAGAAATGTGTCTGAAAAGTAATAATCTGAATTTGCAGGAGTCGGAACAAAATGGTGAGGATACCGAGATAATAGCGAGGCTTTAACTACTACGCCGTAAGTGCAATGCTAACGTTTGTACCAAATCTAGTTCAAGATTTTTAAATCCGACCTAGACTACATCCTCCATAAGTGTGTTGAGAAGGAAATGGATAAATTTAATAATAATAATAATATCTAGGGACAATGTCACACATATCATCCTAGCCCCAAACTAAGCAAAGCTTGTACTATGGGTACCAGGCGACGATATACATACTTATATAGATACTTATATACATAGAAAACATCCATGACTCAGAAACAAATATTCGTGCTCATCACACAAATATTTGCACTTACCGGGATTCGAACCCAGGACCACCAGCTTCGTAGGCAGGAGCACTACCAACTAGGCTACGGTGACCGTCAATCTCCCGGTGTATATGGTTTGTAGCGTAATGGCTCAATCAAGTACATCCACACTACCATCTGAGTCCAAACTAGGCAGAGCCTATGCTATGGCAAACAGACAAGTGATAAATATGCTTTTGTTTCCAAATACATCCAGAGACTGAACACACAATCGTGTTCATCACACAAAGATTTGTCCCTGGTGGAGATCGAACCTACGAGCTCTGACTAAGCAATCATGGTCCCTAACCAACAGGGTAGTCAATAAGTATTAGGTTAATATAATATGCCTCTTTTAGTGACGATGACGGATTTAAAATATGTCATATTGGTGAAGCAATTCTATTGTTGTAATATTCAGACTCGATCGAAGCGCTTTTTAAGATTAAGTGAATAAAATCCGCTCTAAATTTTATTTAAAAATTCAATTATGGTACGTATTGGATTTCGCCAACTAATAAATAACATCCAGTTGGCCACGCGAAAGTAAATCGCGGCTTACAGTCAGAGGAAAAAATGCTTGGTTGCTGTGATAAATGTTTAAAAAAACTGAAATGGATTTCACACGATTTCAATATAGCATTGAAAACATATGTTTTGTCTTCGCTTCCCCTTTTCCGATGACCAGATGGTCACCAGGTAATAAGAAGCGAAGACGAAGGTTGCATATTCAATGTGATAGGATTCCCATGTGACTTAAGTATACAAAATGCGTTTAAAATAAATATACCATGAGGTATATGGAAACATATTGCCACTATTACGAATTTCTATTCAATTCCTTGTTCTCTTTCCAGCTTTAATTGTTATTATTATAAAATGTGCAATCATTTTGCGTTAAACTAGTCTAAGATATAAATTTATAATTTTCCGACTTTTCAATAACTACACTACTACAACAACTCAGGAAAAACAGACATGTTCATGCACTCAAATATCTGTCCTGGGTGGGAATCGAACCCACGAGCTCCGGCGTGAAAAGCAAGCATTTGCCAACCACGCCAAGTGAATTAATAATAAATTTAATTTCCAATGAAAATATTATTTTAAGTTACGGGTACGTTGCTTTGTGTTAAATGAATTTTAGTTCGGAGTAGCCAGACTTGTTTAGAAATATAATGTGATGCATATTTCTTTAGGCGAGGTCTTCAACCTCGCGGTTTTACTGTTGTGTCAATTAATATTAAATCCCTTCGTTGCAGTATAATAAGTACTTTTGAGAAGCAAAAATAATAATGAAATAACTGGCAAGGAACTTTCTCCTTCTTTTTTCTTATACTTTGTAGGTATTTTATTATATTTCCATAAAATCTTCGTACATAGAGCTTCATGCTAAACTTACGTCGATTTAAATATAACTTCTATTGTTTTAAACTTATGATCCGATTTAAAAAATATGTTGTTAGTTTATCTCTCGACGTATCTTTTGAGAAATCGAAGATGTAACGGTAAAACATCCATTCCTTTACTCATCAAAAAGTTGGAACGTCAACCCACTCGGGGCGTAACACTTGAATTATTGAAGAGCTGTATGTCAAATAGAATACAAAGTGTTAGAGTTCAAGATTTTGTGAGTGAACATGTCTCCAGAAGTTTCATGTGGAGTCCCACAGGACAGTATATTGGGACATATAATTTTTCTTACGTACATGATCGATTTGCGTAACAATCAAATTAGGGTTTTTATCTGTTTATGAGTGACTAGGCTTCAATCGTTTTACAGTAAATATCGCAAAACCCATGAAAAAACATTCAGTATCAGAATGAATACTCAGCCACAATTGGAAGATATATATATTAAGGTGCACTCTTGTCAGTATACAAATAATTGTGATTGTGATCAGATCCAAAAAACTGTTACAATTCAATACCTATTTAGGCATACAATTTGACCAACCATCTAAATATGAAAACACACATCGTTGCAATAGCGGTAAGTGCGGCTCCTCTGGTGTTTCGTGTGTCCTATGGGCCCGGTGATCACTTACCATCAGGTGACCCATTCGCTCGTTTGCCCGCATTTCTTTATATATATAAAAAAAAAACAATTAGCACCTGAAGGGAAGTAAATATTATTATAGCGTATATTTCAAACTTTTATTCACCTTGTTCCGTACCACATTGAGCTCCTTTAATATTCTAAGCCATTCATATCACACGTTGTAGATGTAAAATGACGTCGTTACCGGTTCTGAATTACAGGTACTTGAGGGATACAGATATCGTCTCAGGTTCTTCATATCACTTTACCAGTGTCGCTTTTATCCTCGCTATTTGGTTCGTTCAACGCTTATGAAAGGGCAAACTATATACAAAATAGTTTGTATGGGAACCTGATGGGCTCCATTCATGTTTTCAGGACCTATTCACTCGAGAACTTACTAACGTTAAAAATAAATAGACGACCGTTGTAAAGGACGTCCTTTGCCAAAATTACGATATTACTTAAATAGTCATGTGAAGGTTTTATTCAACATAATAAGTCTTTGATCAGTAAAGCACATCGCTCTATATCTCTCTGATTAATTATTTACCTTATATGTATTCTGAAAGGCGGTGCGCATAAAACATACTGAGAGAAAGAGTCAATGGTGTATTGTTAACCAGCACAGATTCCTGATGCTGGTTGGTTGGTTTCCTTTCATCAGGCGGTGAACGAGCTGATGAAGCAGCTTGGGTGGGAGATCCTTCCCATCCTACTTCTGATGATGATGCAGGCCGGAATATTGTTGTTAAAAAAAGAGTCAGCAACGTCACATGATATAGCAGCTTGGGTGGGAGATCCTTGCGATCCCACTTCTGATGATAATGGAGCCCGGAACATTTTTGTTTTTAAAAAGAGTCAGCAACGCTGGCCTCACATTCTTTATCGCTTCCATCGAGGGTTGTTGGTCCATCGTGACAGTAAAACTCAAAGATACAACGGTAAATAAAAAAATTTTACAACGGTAAAATGGCTTGAGCAAAAATTAATCATTGCCCCGGCCTACCGACCGTTTTATAGGTAATGTATGTAGTGGAGTGATCGTCGTTAGTCATTTCGCTATTCGAAAAACGTGCAATATTGCGTAGTTGGTGTTGCTAGTTGTCGCATAATAGTTTTGCGCCGATATACATATTGCAGATAACAGACACAGAACGAATAATCGTGCACAACGCAAAACGATTTGTCCTGGGTGGGGATCGAACCCACGTCCACTGAATAGGAGTTAGGGTCACTAATTACTAGACTAACAGGCTCGTCAAAAACATACTGTAGACCCTCAAATCACCAGATCCTTAAACAAATGAATGAGTGATCCTTAAACAAACCTTAATCATAGATTTGATTTGTCCTAACGGGAACACCGCAGTACCCCAATCAAAAACGTTCAGCTCGTTGTTTATTTTTCATTATCAACATGTAATATTAACCAGAAACCTACGTCCGACCTAATTCATCATCCTAAAATAGGTGGCAGGAGGTAGCAGCCGGGAATTACCCACAACTAGTGGTCAGTGTCGTGGCTTCAGCTTTGCGGTCTAGAATGAGCGACACATTGCGTCGCCCCAGGTTTGTAGGCAAATTGAGGGTTGCTTAGTAAATGGGAGACTAATAAAGTATAATAACGTTGTCGTTCTACTACATTTGTAGTGAGTGAAATACTTTCTTATTCTAGAGGCCACCCGTTAACATTTTCCGTAAAAATTTAATATACTTGCGTCTTTAAATTACAATTATGGAAAATTGACGTAATTTTTATTTAATTGTATATATATATTTTTTTCAATAATCAGTAGTAGTAGAAGTAATCTAAATTGGTCTCGAAATCCATAGACGAAAATGCAAAAATACGCAACAAAACTGTAATTCTATCTTATGTAAATTTGTAACAGTATATCATTAGCGAAAGTGGTCGTATAACTACAATTGAAACCAATTATATTTTATCATCATCATCATCATATCAACCAAAAGACGTCCACTGCTGGACAAAGGCCTACCCCAAAGATCTCCACAATTGCCGGTCTTGCGCTATCCGCATCCAGCTATTTCCAGCGACCCGCACAAGATCATCGGTCCTTCTTGTAGGGGGCCTGCCCACGCTGCGTCTTCCGGTTCTTGGTCGCCACTCGAGAACCTTTCTGCCCCAGCGGCCGTCGGTTCTACGAGCTATGTGCCCTGCCCACTGCCACTTCAGCTTGGCAATTCTTACGGCTATGTCGGTTACTTTGGTTCGACTGCGGATCTCAACATTTCTCATTCGATCTCGCAGGTAAACTCCGAGCATAGCCCTCTCCATTCCATTTATATTTTATAGTTTAGTGTTATTACTTTGATCGTATATATTATAAGTATCTATCAATTATTAAATATAAATAAAAAATAAATAATTTGTTAAAATCTAAAATATTATACTGAAACAGTAATATAATTATTTATATTAATAAACTTTTTATGATAATGCGTCCTGAAGGGTAATTGTGCTAAATTTTCTCTTCGTAACATCTAGGAACCATAACAAAATGAATATTAAGGTATAAAATATTCAGTTTATTAGTTAAATATTTCAATTAAAATTGAATTATACATGTATTTTCAGCGTCATCAATACCCAGATGTACTCTCAGGCTGTAAACGACGGGCAAGTTTAATCACCTCGAGGCGCTGTCAGTTTATTGATGATTGACAGCAAACGTAGTTTGATTTCTAAATGCCGTTATGTTTTAAAGTACGCATCAGTCTCGGCTATAGCCATAAGATTACTAAGCCTTATTATATGCCTACTGGGTGGATCAGTTATTTCGTATTAGATTAACAATATATTAACGCGTTTAGGGTGCTGCTAGGGCTGCCGCGGTTTTATAGCGCTTCTACGATGTTCGCGCAGGCGTAAACCGATGACTTTTATGTATACTATATACTTTACTATACTTTTATACATTATTAGGAAGTGAAGTGCCTCTCTACTTAGTCGCATTAGATGCAGCACTAACGGTATCCTGAGCCTATTATTGGAGAGTTGGATCCACTCTTCTCTACTTAGGTTAGTCGTAGTGTGCGTGTTGTTAAGATGCACGCCGTAATAGAGAAATGCCTACAAATCAAAATCGACATATTTTCTCATGTCGTTTTATTGCATGTTAAGTGATCTGGACAACTTGGACACCAGAATAACACATTCATTTGAGTATATACTTGACGTACACTTAATTTCAGTTTTAGGAATATATGTATATACTAAAATTGTGTACGATACAAAACTTTGCTAACTCGACAAGTATACGTAGAATATTTCATTAAATGAAAATAACAATTTCAAGTACACTTTGTATTACGCGGAAGCGCCTTTGTTAAGCGTACTCATTACCTGTATTTGCAAGTTTAGCGCCTGAAACTTTTGTTATGGAAATGTTTACGATAACAACTAACAACAAAATACAAATAATCTAGTTTTAATTAGAGAATAGAGTATTAAAACCTAACTATAATAATTCCTACCCCGTCGTCTTAGTTATAAAAATTGAACTCTTTGGGGTTTAACTATCGAAACTCTTGACGGTCACCTGGGTAGCCCTAAACAGTAGCAATATTTAAAAGGCAGAGCCAAACATTATTTCGCTTCACAAGCCACTTGACTACGGAAGCACTTCCACCTCGTCGAGAAAACTACTGGTAAACTATTACTGCATAGGTTAACGGATAGTCAAATAGTTAAAAAATAGTAAAATAATTGACTTAACTAAGAACGATCTTTATAAAATTAGTTATCACATATTGAATAATTTTAAGTCGATTTGATCACTTAATTTGTCACTCAATAACTAAAAATCTATTAATACTTTAAATGTACCCCCATTTAACGTATTAACAGTTTGTCCAATAGCACTAATGTAGGTAATGTAATTATTTTATTTATTTTTAAAGACAATGGTTACAATTGAATTATTAATATCTGTATTGCGGAAGACTTTAGAAACATGAAATTCAAGGACTCAAAAACGCGGACCCATCCTGATTCATTTATGTGTCAATCCACTCTACCAAGTATGCGAATTAAACCTAAAACATTAACCACTGCGCTGCAGGTGCAGTCCAATTAAATTAAATTGTCAGTAATAATTGTTCATATTCAATTATCGAAATAATTTAATAAAATTTGTTCTGCTTTGTATTTAAATTTGTCATTTAATATAACCCTATTTTTAAACTACATATTTACATATATTGGGTTTCAGTTTTATCTTTTCGTCAATAATTCAGAATACGTATGTATATAAATACCTTCACATATGGGCGGTGGTGAGCCTAGTGACAGAATTGTTCAAGCCACCATTGCCACCAAGTAAGCTTCTGACGTAATTTAACAAAAGCTTTCTAATGACTACAGCCAGGAGCGAAAACTTTACATTCCCTCCAAAGCATGGAGACGATCGAAATTAAATCTCTTTTTTCGTAGATGGCTATGAGCGTGTCTTAATCCTATGAGTTTGTTTAGTACAACTATTACATTTTTTTTATAAAAACGTAATAGTAGTAGGTGAATGTAAATATCAAACAATGGATATACACAAAGAACAAGGAGACATGGAATGATTATCAGGACATAGAAATAGTTATCCTATTCGGGCATAAAACTCATCATGTGCGAACGGAGTTTTACTTATGCTCGTAGAATAGGGTGCGCGATCGACTTAGCAACGTCGAAATCGGCAAGCGAACCATGTAGCCGACATAGCCCAAAGAATTTCCAAACTGTGGCAGTGGGCGGGCCATATATATAGCTCGTAGAACCGACGCGCAACGGTCGCTGCGGCAGAAAAGTTCTCGAGTGTCGACCATGAACCGGAAGACGCAGCGTGGGACGCAAGTTAGACCGACGATCTTGCAAAGGTTGCGGGAAGCCGCTGGATGCGGGTAGCACAAGACCTGCTATTGTGGAGATCCTTGAGGGAGGCCTTAATCCAGCAGTGGACGTCTTTCAGCTGATATGATTATGATGATTGGTGTCCCTTAATTAAACAGTTTCACATTAGATTGAAGTTATCATCGTCACCTCAAAACTAAAAGGCTAATCTACTCCGTCCTTTACTGGCAGTACTCGTCCCAAATAATATCCGTAGTATCAATCAAGGCATACTCATATCTATTGCCTCCATCCCGACCTCCTAGTATCCATGCTTTGATCCCCTCAATCCAATCTCAATACAGTCTCCTTACTAATAGAGCAAAACCCTACACAGCTCCTTTGATCCCGACACAAAACGGATATTTGAGGACTCCATTTCCATTATGTTTCTAATCCTTTATATTAGAACCGATCTGTTATTGGCGTGTCGTTCGCAAGTCTTCGGTCTAAGCACTGATAATAAGCTGAGCTTCTTAGTAGAGAATTAAACTGACAGATTGTGTCACAGACAGACTCACTGAACTGATTAATTGTCTTGGCTCACCTTACAAAGGAAAACGTTAATACTCGAGAGACATCTCATTTATACATTGAACACGATTGACGAAATAAGAACGTATTCCATATATATTTATCTTAGTAAAAGAAAATATATTATTTACAGAAACCAATTCATGTGGTTTGAAGAATTGTGTTCCTTCTGGTAACTGAAAACATATATTCCCTCCGAAGCACGGAGACGATCGAAATTAAATCTCTTATGTCGTAAATGTTACTGGCTATAAGCATGTCTATGAGTTTGATCAGTACAACTGTAACGTTTTTTTTATAAAAACGTAATAATAGTAGTTTATACTATAAACATTCTAAAAATGGGGTGCGTGAGATAACTCATAATATCTTGGATCCCTTCTGTCGTTTAATAACAATTCTACTAATATTATGTAAGAGTTCAGTTTGTATTAAAATGACAAATATAAAAAAAATGAGACCTGCATGGCACTCCCTGCAGATATGATTCATCGAAATTCATTGTTTTTGAAAGAATTAACGATTAAAGAAAACCAATAAGTAAATAATATATGGTCAAACAATAAATTTTAAAAGTGTCGCGAGTAAAATAAATATGGTACTTTTATGATTAAAACCTTGTTCACACTAGTCTCGCCCATATAAGCTGCCAACCAAGAGACCAAAACCTATCAAAAACCGTTAAAAATCAGGGCAATTAATGATTCCGTTACATGAAACATAACGAAATCATTAATTGCTAGAAATCTATAATCTGTCTAGTCTTTAATTTAATACAACAAAGATTTTTGTAATCATAAAAGCACACTACATATTGTAAGGACAATTTAAATAGAGTTTTAGATTTTCGAGATTAATTTGTCTTTAGCATTTTTAGACGTGCTAAACAATATACTAATATAAAACATAATATAAAAATACAAAACATTTAACAAAAACACGTTTTCACGAACTTGGTAATCATGTGTATCAGACAAGAAAAACTGTTACGGACACAGTTAGTTGTTCTATTTTATACGTACCTATATTTTTCTAGGTACCTTTAATTGAGAGCTCTGAGAAGTATGTGTGATGTGACTTTGAGAGACAGAATTCAAAATACTGATGTAAGAGAGCGTTGTGGTGTGAAAGAGGATGTAGTCACAAAGATTGAAAAAGGAATGCTGAGATGGTTTGGCCATTTAGAAAGGATGAATGAAAGAAAATTGACCAAAGAAGTATTCCTGGACTGTGTGAATGGAACAACCGGAAGGGGAAGACCTCGTCGAACATGCTCTGACCAAATCGGAACGTTCTTAAGAAAGGGCAGGTCAGAAGTACCCTAAACCGGCGAGCATGTATGAAGAATATAATGACAGTAATAGAGGCAAAAGACGTGCGCAAAGATCGTGACAAATGGAAATCCGTTGTCTCTTCCTACCCCCTGGGAACCAGGAGTGAGTCTATATATGTATGTATGTATCTTTAATTATCCTGTGCCAAAAAAATAACACAATCGAATTACTAAATCTGTACCCACAAGCTGAATAAAGTAATAACCCGTTTTTATATAATTACCTATGTTAATATATCACAAAGTGGTCACTGTTCACGCATAGTTCTATGTTCCACAACCTAAAAAAAAAAATAATGGCGAAAAGAAAACAAATTGTTACAACCATTCCGTATGCCACGGTGGATATTAAATTCTTTCTCTTTTGTAACTGACGTTTCGCTTATTTTGTTTACAATTTGTGGAAAATTGTAGACGTAAGTCAACTTTTTGTTGAGTTTGTTGGATTTTAAATTGTAAAAATGCTTGCTTTGAATAAATTTAATCTCGGGGCAAGTGCTTACAACTTTCGTAATGAGTCACTTTTCACCACAAACTTTTATGAAGAGAGATTTATCATTTTAGAAAGGGTCATCAAGTAAATTAAAGTAATTTAGTTCGTTAAAAATTTACTCTTTAAATCTTAAAAGCTTCCATGTAAAAGGTTTATTGGTATTGCCCTATATGTAGATCCTAATACGGTTAGTTTTATAGAACTAGAATTGAATACTAGGGTATTTAAAAACCCGGAACTGGTAAATCCACAAAATACTAAAAATATATTGAATTTAGTAAAAGATATTTAATGACGTTATTATAAATTATTATATATTTTATACATATGACGATATATTTTGTCTGCCACTCACATACACAATCTTAAACCAGTCAAAGGTTTGTTACAAATGACTATAATTGTAACAAAACTTTGACTGATTTCAGATTGTGTATGTGACTGGCAGACAGAATATATCATTATTATTCATACGATACAAAAACAAAGCACGAAATGATATAAGAAAATAATATAATTTGGTACACTGGACTATCTTGTATAATGATTGCTTAAACTATACACTAAACTAATTAACACGAAACAAAATGCTCCATAAAAAGCTACGTAGCATTGTTACAATTTCCAAGTAATTAATTAAACTTTATAAACATATAGGGGATTTGGTAATGTCGTGTCGTATAAACAATGCTGTTGGAACCATATAAATATGTGGTATTTATATGGTTCCAACATTATAATCGATTGTGTTTTGGTTTCAATGTATCAAGAATTATCCATTTCAATTGGTCATAGTTATATAATTTTCATGAGAAATCTGAATTATTTTGTCTGCGATAATTCCAAAAGTCGAAGGCGCCCACCACTCGCCTTCTGCGTTGGTTTGGTGCGTCCTACGAAGGCGTGATTCTCTTTTTGTCAAAAAAACGTGTACTTTGATAAAAATAGAACCACGGTTTTGGAATCTTGTAAACGTGCATTTAACGGATTAATCTAATCTCAAAAATGGGAAATTATAAATTTAATCGTCCCGCGGGTCTCGAACCTGCACCATCTACCAATCCGGGGTAGGCGCTCTGCGTTAAGCTACGAACGATACACACTGGCAGATCAAATTTGTTTCTAGAAAACATCCATTAGCAAGGGAATACTAAATTTGATATGCCAGTGTGTATCGTTCGTAGCTTAACGCAGAGCGCCTACCCCGCAGATGGTACAGATTCGAGACCCGCCGGACGATTAAATTTATTATCTCCCATTTTTGAGATTAGATTAACGCTTTGCATTGCGAATAATGCTATAAAATTAAAATTTAACGAATTAATCCTTACAATTTAAGTAAAAATATTGAATCCACTTGAATATTATGTTATTAAAATAATAAATCTCAGCGAAGATTTATTATTGTATGTCTAGAATACCTGATTACAAGACAGATTAATAGTATCAAAAATACGAAAATATTTTTAAACTTTTACATGAATCATCGAAACATCTGCGAAGGTTACTTACAGTTAATTGGTTTTTAAGAACTTTGTAATTTAATTTAATTTCTTGTTCTAGAAATTTTAGAAACAAATTAGCGTCTTAAGGTCGAAAGTTTTTACGACTTTCAAGTTACGCATACTTGTGTAGGTAAGTGGATAAGTACAGGTTTCAAACTAACTTTTTATGATGGATGAATTTTTTATACCTAATCTAGGCGAGTGGCGTATCTGTGACATTTTCATCATTTATTTTGGTAGATACCACGTCCGCGACACCTAAAGTCCGTAGTATCTTTATTGTACTTCCCGCTTTGTAATTTTTTTACAGGTTCACGTACGTTTTTATATCGATTCTAATTTGAAAAATATAATAATAGGATGTTCACATGGCTGGATAAAACCACAGATCCACACATGCTCTTACAAAAAAATAAGCAATCTTTATAATTTCAGGAGCGAGTGCGAGAATTGAGATACCCCCAGCATGTTTGGTCTAGATTATATTATATATTATAAGGCTATATATATGTATATATCTGTTAGAATCATAACTAAACGCTTTCTTTTATGACACAGTGATAAAATGTAAATGAAGAAACTTACGGTACGATTGCTAATAACACTGTCGATCACATCACACTGACGTTGGTGGAATTTTAAGTTAGCCAACTAGCTCTCCGCCCACCTGATAGTAAGCAGTTAGTTTTTTTAATTTTATTTATTTGTGTTCTTATTTTATTTTATACGTTTGGGGGGCCTTTATCCAGCAGTGGGCGACTTTCAACTGATATGATGATGATTCAAATTTTGACTTTTTCTCTAAAATGGATATATATTGACATTAATTTATTAACTTGAACTGAGCCCCTACTATCGGCATGTGTTTTTGTGATCTGTGATCAAAGTGAACATTTTTGACATGTAATTAATATTAACAACAAATTACTATTGCCTATTACCACCTACGTCAACCTACGCACCCGTGCAATATAAATCAGGACATTAATCGCGGATTAGCAATCCTTTAGAAACTTTATTACTCCGTTTTTTAAAAGAAAGTTGTCGTCTCTTGGGTAAACCATGGCTGGAAGCTTATTCCATGGCTAAAGTACATATGTAGAAGTATTACATAAATGTCGTAGCCGTACAGTTTATGATCATAATATTACTAAGCGAATTGAACATAGTTAAGTCCACGTAGTGTTTAACAATAAAAAATGTTAAATATTCCTTAGATACGAGGTTTCATGAGTATAGGTAAACCCAAAATTAAAATAACAACAGCCCTAAACAAACCAAAAGTTATAGCCAATTAAAATTTACACAACGCGATTTGATTTTCGAATTTACGAAGTAAATTTATTGTGGACACGTAGCACTTTGCTGTAAACCTGCTAATATTCAGTACAAATACAGTTTCTGTCCTATACAAACACAAATCGATGGATTTTTCCAGCCCTATCGAACATTTAAATACATGGCTGTTACTTCGTTACGTAATTGTTCAACCGTATGTATTTACTCCGATTGCTATCCATTGCTCTTTGGATGACCTTGAGCCTTGTTATAAAGCCCATAGTAAGTGATCACGTCTCTGTATCCATAGTTCATAAGTCATCACTGGCAACACAGACCTGTCTTGGGGTATCACTGTGCGATCGAATCGGAAACGTTGAAATCCTCAGGCGAACCAAAGTAGCCGACAAACCCCATAGAATTGCCAAGCTGAAGTTTCAGTGGACGGGGCACAGCTCGTAGAACTGACGGTTGCTGGGATAGAAAGGTTCTCGAGTGGCGACCACGAACCGGAAGACATATCGTGGGCAGACCCCCTACAAGGTGGACTGACGATCTTATAAGGGTCGCGGGATGACTGGATGTGGGTAGCACAGAGTACCAGGGATTTAAAGGCATTTATATTTCTTAAAATAAAATATTCATTTTTGTTTTAATGGTGCTAGTTTACATTCATAAACAATTAAAACGTTGTATGGGAAATAGATCTTAATTACAAGACCTAAAGAAAGTTGCGACAACTGATATCCAGAATATTTTTATAAATGTTTTCATACAAGATGTACCTAAATATCTATGTTACTAGAAATAATATCTAATGCATACAACTATATTACTACAAACATGTTCTGGCTATTTACAAGCGCTTTTTTAAAGTCTACGTGAATAAAAACCTTTTTTATTTTATTTTTTATTTAATAAATTATTTTCATTAATAATATTATTCACACACGACCATCTGATTCCTAATTACGAATAGCTTGTACTACGGAAACAAGACCAGAGATTACTAAGGCAGTATGTAAAGTTATAGGTAGTGTTCAACGTCCAAATTGGATGCTTAGAATCGTCATTAGGTCACCATCATTACATTCATCATTCATGTCATTAGTACTACAACAGGGAATACACTTACACTACAACAATCGTCCTTATTGCCTACACAATAAACGCGTTAAAGTGACATGGGGCGTTGACCGTCCAAATGAGAATATATAATTATTTTTATATGTACCGTGATCTTACAACGATTCTAATCATCAATTTGGATGGTGAGCACAAATTACCCAAGACCTTGGATACCTGATCCCATTCAGGCATGAACTTAAAAAAGAATACTATCTGCATTGCTTTTGTTCATTCATCGGTTGTCTGGAAGAGATTGATATATTAGCGATAAGACCGCCGTTTGTACCTTATAATATAAGTTAACTGGTGTTTCAATGTTATGATTTGGTTTGGTGCAATAACGTGTAATCTATCTATCTAATCTAATATTTAATGTTAGCGTATGAGACTTGCTACCCGAAATTAAGCTGCGCAGCCAAATCAAGAGATATTGAGCACAGGGTTTTTTAGTCTTATATGGACTCAGCTGAAGGACTATATCTATACTATCTCCTCAGTGCAGACAGTACCATTATAAGATAAAACCACTTGTAACGAGAGTCCTTTATAAGGCCAGAGCTGTGAAGTCTGTAACATCTGTGTAATGTTACATAAGTGAAGTCAATGAGAGGATAGGTTATCGTTTAATAAAAACACTTAGCTCACTTGTTACTAGAAAACTTTTTAAAAGACGGCAGACTACCTAGCGCGTAGAGAGTGGTGCGCGTAATATTTGGGTTAATTTTGTGTTCCCCAATGATCATCATCATCATACCAGCCGAAATACGTCCACTGCTGGACAAAGGCCTCCCCCAAGTTCCTCAACGGCTGTTGTTGCGCTGCTCACATCGAGCGGCTTCTCGTGACACTTGCAAGATTATCGGTCCACCTTGTAGGGAGCCTGCCCAATTGTCGGTGTAAACTAATTATCTAAAACTCTATATAAATTATTAAAGATTCATTCATTCTTTAGAAAAATTACAAAATAAATTTAACATTCCGTTTTCCACTTATGGAACAGCAGATTTAGAAATCTCACTCAAATATCCCAAAGGTCATCGCGTAACTGCTGGCCCATCAATCACTTGCCGTCAGAGACCAGATTTATGTAAAATATAAAATTCAATTTCGATTTGACAGCACGATTGAACGCCGAATCAAGCTGAGTGTCGCGTACCAAACGACGTCATTAGTTTCAATATATTACCCGGAAAAAGTACTGTTTATTAATAATTTGGTTTGGTTTTTATCCTATCTTGTCCTCAGCCTGGGTGTAATTATCTATACAATAAAAGTAGTATATGTAGTTTTGATGGGCTTGTTGGCGTGGTTGGCAAACGCTTGCTTTCCGCGCCGTAAGCCGTGGGTTCGATTACCACCCCGGGCAGATATTTGTGGGTATGAACATGTCTGTTTGTCCAAAGTCTGGGTGTAATTATCTATATACATTCAGTCAAAAAAGTATCGGGAATGAATGATTTGTTTATGGTTCCAAATTCAAATTTTTGTTTTCTTTGTTGTTGTTAGATTAGCACAACTGTTTTCCATTTTGGCGCGGAGTATGAGTTGCATTTGTTATTTATATTAAATACAGTGCTGGTTTTAGTAATATCATATATAGTGTGTATTGCGAATTTCATAATGGACAAAAATATCGAACAAAGAGTTTGTCTTAAATTTTGCATCGCTAATGGAATTTCGTGTTCGGAGTCACTGAAAATGTTACAGAAGGCTTACGGTGAATCGACTTTATCAAAAACTCGTGCTTATGAGTGGTTCAAAGCGTTCAAAAGCGGTCGAGATGTGATGAAAGATTTACCTCGCTCTGGTAGGCCATCAACGTCTGCAACTGAAGTTAACATCGCAAAAGTGAAGGAAATAGTGACTGAAAATCCACATTCAACTCTGAGAGAGACAGCCGCCGAACTTTCTGTATCTCACGAGTCGATACGTCGTCGAGTCGTACCATTTTAACTAATCATTTGGGTATGAAACATGTTGCCGCTCGGCTTGTCCCAAAAGATCTGAATTTTCTCCAAAAACTCAATCGCATGAAAGTCGCTGAGGACATGGTAGAACGAGTCAATTCCGACCCAACATTCATGAAACGCATTGTTACTGGTGACGAGACGTGGGTTTACGAGTTTGACATGCAAACTAGTCAACAAGCTTCGGAGTGGCGCCTTCCAACTGAACCGAAACAGAAAAAACCACGCCAAAGTCGATCAAAAGTCAAAGTCATGTTGACTGTTTTCTTTGACTATCGCGGTGTTGTGCACTCTGAATTCTTACCGAAAGGTCGAACGGTAAATAAAGAATATTATTTGAGCGTTATGCGGCGTTTAAGAGAGCAAATTCGACGAAAAAGGCCAGATTTATGGAAAGAAAATTCTTGGATTTTGCGCCACGATAATGCGCCTTTGCACAAGGCCATCATTGTGAACGAATTTTTGACCAAACACTCAACAAATACCGTCCAGCAACCACCTTATTCACCAGATATGGCTCCAGCTGACTTCTTTCTTTTTCCTAAACTCAAATTACCACTTCGTGGTACCCGTTTTCAAGCGGTAGAAGAAAATAAAGGAGAATTCGCGGCGAGAACTGAACTCAATTCCGAAAGCAGCGTTTAAAAAATGTTTTGATGAATGGATTATTCGTTGGCGTAAGTGTATCGTTTCTGAAGGAGCATACTTTGAAGGTGATAAAATAAATTTGGATGAATAATAAACATTTTGTATATTATTGATCTTTTCCCGGTACTTTCTTGACAGAGTAGTGAGTATGTATTTAAAAAAAAAGTAGTACATACTGCTTAGTTTGGGATCAGATGGCCGTGTGTGAATAATGTTCCAGGATATTATATTATTATTATTTACTTTATTTTTTCGAAATATATTTTTCGGTTAGTATTGATGCCTACGGGCTTACGCCAAGTCAGCATCATATTCTTGCAGGGATTCATTAATCAAAACTTTCGCACAATTCGGCAAGTGTTAAGAATTGCTGCTATTTGCATATTTTATTATTTTTTATGTATATTATTTTATTATATATATATATATAAGTTATCTAGTTTCCATAGTACAAGTTTTGCTTAGTTTGGGATCAGATTGCTGTGTGTGAATAATGGATAATCATATCAGCCGAAACACGGCCACTGCTGGACAAAGGCCTCCCCCAAGGATCTCCACAATAGGTGGTCCTGCGCTGCCCGCATCCAGCGGCTTCCCGCGACCCGCACAAGTTCGTCGGTCCACCGTGTAGGAGGCCTGCCCACGCTGCGTCTTCCGGTTCGTGGTCGCCACTCGAGAATAGACTTGTGTAAGTAATGACATTGTTGCATTGCGCGTCATATAACCCGACCGCGTGATGTTCCATTACCTATGACTTGACCATATCAAGCATTGCACATGACACTCAAACATGACGCACGGCGCCACAGAACACTATCGCGACACGCTGTTATGTGCGGTGTTCGTACTGTCTCGGTTATTTTCGCTATGTGTGCAAGTGAGAAGTAGCATGCGCCGGTCGGCTGCGTTGTAAATAATGAACTATTATCTAGAACCGTATGGCACCAGTTATAAGGTTTACGTTGTATTGACACCGCGGACTGCCTAAGAGGTATGATGTTACTGTCGTACTACTCGCACTGTATGTAATGTATGACACAGTAATGCGTACGCCGCAACGTCGCGCGCGCCGTGATACAATTCAGTTCCACGAACAAAACAAATACAAACATTGAGTGTTATCTTATTTGACATTAAATGAAAGGCGGACACGTCTGAAGACAAAAAAACTATTACAATTATTATTTATTAGCTGTAATTAAAAATGTAAATACCATTAAAAAAAACAAAACTTAGGTAGTTAGGTACTGATAAAAAAAAAACAAAACAAAAATAAAAACAAATAAAAAACCACAATCATTGTATATAAAATCGATTTTTAAATACGCCAATATTCATAGTTATGGTAAGTAAACAACAACGTGATAATCAATATTGCCATCTATGTTTATTGCCAGTCCTAAGCCTGGATTGCCCTTTTGATTAAATTACGTATTCCGTAGATTGGGGTTAAGTATGAAGGAAAATCGACTTTATAACTATGACGACAAAATCAAGTGTATATTCCTGCGCAGCGTGGGCGCATTGCGTTTGGTAATTGTGATGTCATATCACACCATAGTATAACGCACATGATGTATATCTTCTACAACGCGAGCATTTCATTACAATAACCACCGTGAGGTGCGTCATTTCGTGTCATGTTTGGAGTCATGGTGTAATGCAACATTCCTCGGTACGAAAAGTAATGTCATATTACATGACTTTCAAACGCACTGTTTTGCGCAACTCTACTCGAGAACCTTTCTGCCCCATCGGCCGTCAGTTCTACGAGCTACGTGCCCTGCCCACTGCCACTTCAGTTTGGCAATTCTTTGGGCTATATCGGCTACTTTGGTTCGCCTGCGGATCTCAGCATTTCTGATTCGATCTCGCAGGGAAACTCCAAGCATAGCCCTTTCCTTTGCTCTTTGGATGACCTTGAGCCGCCTGATAAGGCTCATAGTGACCCACCACGTCTCTGTTCCGTAAGTCATCACTGACAACACACAGTGGTCGAAGACTTTCGACTTGAGACACTGCGGTATTTGGTACGAGAAGATATTACGTAGCTTCCCGAACGCTGCCCAGCCGAGTTGGATTATACGATTGACCTCCTTTTCGAAGTTGGACCTACCCAGTTGGATGGTCTGTCCTAGGTAAATATAATGCTCTACAACTTCGAGTGCAGAGTCTCCAACCTTAACTAGAGTGGGTGCAACATGGATGTTCGACATGATTTTCGTCTTATCCATGTTCATTTTCAGACCCACTTGTTGAGAGACTCTACTGAGGCCATGGAGCAATGTACCGAGGTCGTCAAGGATCTCAGCCATAACTACTATATCGTGGGCAAATCTAAGGTGGGTGATGTACTCGCCATTGACATTGATGCCAAAGCCTACCCAGTCCAGAAGCTTGAAAACATCTTCCAATGCAGTGGTGAACAGTTTCGGAGATATGACGTCTCCCTGTCTCACGCCGCGCTGCTATTGAATAGGTTTCGAGTTCTGGTCCTGAAGTCGGACTGACATGGTGGCGTTTTCGTACAAACACTTTAACACCTGGACATACCGATAGTTAATTTGACACCTTTAAAGAGACCTCAGCACGGCCCATGTTTCGATAGAATCAAAGGCTTTCTCATAGTCCACAAACGCATAGCATAATGGCTGGTTATACTCCTCGGTCTTCTGTACAACTTGTTGCATCGTATTAATGTGGTCTAAGGTACAGTAGCCTTTTCGGAAACCGGCTTGTTCGGGAGGCTGGAAGTCGTCAAACCTTCGTGCGAGACGATTCGTAATGACTCTCGAAAACAACTTGTATACATGGCTCAGCAGTGAGATGGGTCTGTAATTCTTCAATAGGGTTTTATCGCTCTTTTTGAAGAAAAGCACCACCACACTCCTGTGCCATGCTTTTGGCCTTTGACCTTCGAGTATGACGGAGTTGAATAA
Source organism: Pseudoips prasinana (assembly GCA_951640165.1). Lineage (NCBI taxonomy): Eukaryota > Metazoa > Arthropoda > Insecta > Lepidoptera > Nolidae > Pseudoips > Pseudoips prasinana. The sequence goes on from OX621245.1 coordinate 22,621,029, forward strand.
CTTCTGAAGGGCCCGCAGGATCGGTGTATTCTACCATCCTCAGTCTTCAGCTTCGTTAGTTGGCTTTGCCCAATAGATAAATCTCTTGCGTACACTTTAGAGGCTCTATTCCACTCGATGGCCTCTTTAATACTAATAGTATTAAATTGGCGTGTGTCGCGAGTCAGACACTTTGAGATTTGTTTTATAATATAATTATAATACAAAAACAGGATAATATTATATTATTATTACTAGCGGCCCGGTACCTACGTGCTTCACTACGTATAAGGCATAGTAATAAAAAACAATTAAGTTCATTTATTCAAACAAAAAAATATTTTAAATTGCTAAAAGATGTTGATTTTACACTTTTTCAAGACTTTTAAAAAAAATTCTCTACGTACAAACTTTCCCTGGACTTCCACGAATAATTCAAGACCAAAATTACCCAAATCGGTAAAGGTGTTGTTGAGTTATAACATTACAACGAAAAGTGGCATTGATTTGTATATATATAGATTATTAAATAGAATCCTATTAATCGTATCGTAAGAAATAAACAATTTTTGTCAAATTGGTGCCACGTAATTTTACCGAGTATCATCATGTTTACGAATCACGGACACATCTGAATCTGTATGGAACACCATGTATATTAAAATAAGGATTTATACAATTATTTAAATATTGTTAATCCGGCCTGTGGGCTAGAGGTTAATGACCCTGATTGCTCTTGGTCCTGCCTAAGGTTCTGGGTTTGATCCCCATCCAGGACAATTTTTTGTGTGGTGAGCACGGTTATTCGTTCTGTGTCTGTGTGTAATTTAATATTTATGTGTATTTAGAAACATATGTCTTATACACTCTAAATCTAAATTTTCATTATTAAAGTTAGTTTCTGAAAGCAAGTTGTTATTCATTACGTTAAAATGGCAAATAAGATCAACGTCTAAGACAGATTTACTAATAACTTTTGATATCAGTCTAAAGTACATTAACATTACCAATCTCTATAAGAGTACAAGCGATACATAATGTCTATGTATAATATGTTTATTACCTAGGGATAGAAGTGCTCACTAGCAACATGCACTCATAAGTCCGTCAGTGATCGGTAAGGTTAAGCAACTAGGCTCGCGGTCAGCCCATAGATGGGTGACCGCCAAGTGGTTAAATTTCTGGGCGTCTCAGTGCTTCGGAGGGCACGTTAAGATGTTGGTCCTGGCTGTAGTCATTAGACAACAGTCGTTAAGCCATTGTGCGTGTCATGTACTTGAACAACTCTGTCACTAGGGTAATCACTGCCCATGCGATAAGTAGGTAAGTAGTAGTGATTAAGTACTTAGGGAATTAGTTTTGTATAATTATGTTTTACCTGTCTAAACATCGATTATTTAACAGCTTCAAAGGAAATGCATCAGTGCGAAAGTCATAAAAATGTCTTAATTACTAATATTACCTACTCTCTCGCTTTTGGTTAGCCATTATAGTAATAAATTTATATTTTTGGACACAAATAGTTTTATAGATTCTTGTAGGGTAACCATGGGTACAGTTACTGTCTCAAGAAAATTTTTGAACATACTTGCAACTTTAGTAGCGGCACATATTAACTCAGTCATAAGTAGTATGACGAAGTCACTTTTTATACCATCTTTTAGTAATGTTATTAAAATCAATTTAGTTAGTAGTTTAAACATGTAAGCATGATAATAAAGAAGTGTGATAACTTTCTAATTCTATCACATCAAAATATAAACCGCTTCGCTAGCAAAATTCTAGACATAGAACTTTTTAATGAAAAATATGAAATAGATATCCTTTGTTCAATTGTTTTATATAAATGTGTTACGTGAACTATCTGTAAATGATTGCTACCATATACTTAATTTAAAATTATTGACTCTGTCTCAAAATGAATAATGTTATTGTTTCGAAGTTTTTCTTTTGTATGCCTAAATATAATCTAAAATAATAAGCATTCAGACAACCGATCGAGCATATATTGTGTTTGCCTACTAAATAATTACTCTAATTGGACCAAATCCCGTGTTCATGCCCGCTTGAGTATGTTTCGCCGGACCGTCTCAACTGGGTAGTGTTGAAACCGGTAGTAGATGAACCCACTGAGTTTGTTTCGCTGGGTCTTCTCAGTTGGGGCGCATTGGATCCGGTGGTAGCATTAAAGCGCGACCGTCGTTATTAACACAAGGTCCGTCATAATAATAATACCTTTAATATAGACAGAACCATTGACAATATGTAGTAAACATTTTAGACTTAAACTAGATAATTAAACATAATCTCTTGACAATAACTTGATACGAGCTAGCTAAATATCATTGCTGTAATAAAATAAATTTTATAAATGTTTTCATACAATATGTACCTAAATATCTGTTACTAGAAATAATATCTAATGTATACAACTATATTACTACAAACATGTTCTGACTATTTACAAGCGCTTTTTTAAAGTCTACGTGAATAAAAACCTTTTTTATTTTATTTTATTTCTCACAAAATGCGTAAATAAATGTTTGGTTGAAGGGACATTCCCAGATTTACTGAAGAGCGCTAAGGTTACTCCTATATTTAAATCGGGATCAAAATTGGATCCAGGCAACTATATACCTATCTCTGTCTTACCTGTGATTTCCAAAATTTTTTAAAAACTATTACATAGCTGACTACTACAGTATCTAAACTCATTTAACTTCTCATTTGACCGTCAATATGGATTTAGGAAAAAATCAAATACACTTTCAGCAACAACTGACCTGGTTACAAAACTTAAAACTAATATTGACCAGAAACGCCTAGGTGTAGGTGTATTTATTAACCTAAAAAAGGCATTTGATACTGTTAGTCACAAAATGTTATTACGTAAATTGGAACACATTGGTATCACAGGAAACGCGCTTCAAATATTTCAGTCTTACTTAACATGTCGGTACCAGGTAGTTAGTATAAATGAGCATATAAGTGAACCAAAATTAATAAAATGTGGCGTCCCGCAAGGCTCTATTATTATTTATTGTTTGTTTGGGGCTTGATGCCTTGATGGCATCTTGCTACCTCGACCATTACTGATCTATTGTAGCAAAGCTCCTTTGACTTTTGTCAAAGTTCACTGCTCAATCCTACAGCTTCCAAAAACTCCCAGATTGATTGTGCAGTGAGTGTTTGTATCTCTTCAGGTTGCATAATATGCTGTCCTAAGTGGATACTTCTACAACGTATTAGTGGCCCGCACGAGCACAGAATATGCAAAGGAGTTTCCTCTGATTCTTGGCAGAATCTGCAAGTTGTGCTGTCGGCCAACTTTAGGTTGAACATGTGCTTATTCAGCTTGCCGTGTCCGGTTAGAATTCTAGTTACCGCACATGTTTTGTAACGTTTGAATTCAAGTAATTCTTTCGACAATTTTTTGTTGTAGCCCTTGATAACAGCCTTTAAGTGTAGAGATCCAGCTGAGGGTTTCCACAGTTCCATGGCTCCTGAGGTACATTGATCGTTTAGGAAAGAGTAGGCCCTTTGCTTGGTAATACCACAAAATGGTTCGGGTCCGTTTTGAGGGTTAGCGGCTCCGAGTCTCGCAAGTTCATCTGCCTTCTCATTCCCTTCTATTCCTGAGTACCCCGGTACCCATCTGAGTGTGACTCTGTTGGATTGACCCAGGGAGTTCAGATTTTCTTTGCAGCACTGTACTTGCTTTGAGTTGGATTCAAAAGAGTCCAGCGCTAGCAGCGTCGCTTGACTGTCTGAGTTAATGTAGATGTTTTGTTGTTTTAGTTTTCTGTCCAGGTTCATTTCCACACATCTGTTAATGGCGAAAAGTTCAGCCTGGAATATGGTGGCCTCTTTACCCAGGTTGACTACTACTCCTGTGTTTGGGCAGTTGTCCGTAAATGCCACATCCTACATTATGGCCTTTCTTTGAGCCATCTGTAAACCAAATGTGACTGCCAGTTTTGTGGGACATTTGACCGCTTAGCCATTCGTCCCTGTCTGGTATGTCCACGGTATACAATTTTGTAAAGTTTATCTCTGTTTGCATGTAATCTGAGGGCATTTTCAGAGATTTAGTTTCGAAGACTGACTCGATAAATGAGTTTACGGCTCTAGATTGCCACTTTGGGTTAGATTGTGTGCATAATCTGTATATGCATGATTGTGCCTCTTTTTGCAAAAACAAGTCGAGTGGAGTTAGACTTAGTAATGCATTTAGGGCTTCACCCGGCGTTGTGGAGAGAGCGCCGGTTGCTAACAAGCAAGCCATTCGTTGTAGGCTGTTTAATTTAGTTTGTGTTGTCCTTTGTGCTGTTTTATTGTACCATACCGCGGAGGCATATGTTATGATTGGCCTCACCACAGCGGTATATAGCCAAAGTGCAATCTTGGGTTTTTGGCCCCATCTTGCTCCAGCCATTCGACAACAAATCCATATAGCCATTTTGGCTTTTTGGATTATATTCTTTAGATGTGTATTCCAAGTCAACTTTTGGTCAATAGTGACCCCTAGGTACTTAACTTCACTTGAAAAGGACAGAATTTCGCCGTTTAGCTTGGGATTTACCAGTCTTTCCAGCTTCCTTTTCCTTGTGAAAGGTACTATCACCGTTTTTTGTGCGTTGATGGATAGTTCGTTGTCTCTGCACCATTTGTTAATGGTGTTAAGAGCTCCTTGCAGTAGTGAGGAGATGGTGTGGAGACAGTGTCCTCTGACTATGACTACCAGGTCGTCTGCATAACCTTGAGTGTCATGGTTTAGGTCTGCTATCACTGCAAGGAGTTGGACCACGGCGAGGGTCCATAGTAGTGGTGACAGTACGCCTCCTTGTGGACATCCTCTCGTGGTCTGAAATTCGTGCAATGTTTCATTTAATGAAATTGTTGCAGTTCTATTGGAGAGCATGTTTTCCACCCATCTAATAGTGGTGACATCAATTCCCTTTGCTCCCATGCCTCGAAGGATGGTTTCTGTGGGGGTGTTGTCAAAAGCGCCCTCGATGTCTAGGAAAGCACACAGAGTAGTTTGCTTATCCTCTAGGGATTTTTGCACTTTATCGATCAGATCGAGTAGTGCTGTTTCAGTTGATTTTCCCTTTTGGTAAGCATGTTGTTTGGAGCTAAGTGGTCTATCCACTAGATAATGTGCTCTAATGTGCTGGTCTATTATTATCTCCATGGTTTTTAACAGGAAAGAAGTTAGACTGATGGGTCTGAAGGATTTAGGTTGAGAATAATCCTTTTTCCCTACTTTTGGTATGAAGCGTACCGTGACCCTAGACCATTGTTCTGGTATAATTCCCCATGAGTAGCTTGCTCTGAATAGCTTCACCAGATGCGGGAGGAGAAGGTTGATTCCTTGTTGTAGCAGTGCTGGGAATATGCGATCATCGCCCGCCGACTTATATGGCTTGAATTTGTTAACAGCCCATTTGACTTGGTTCGGTCTGAACACTGCATTGGCCATGTTCCAGTCGGTTTTGCGAACCCTGTGGTTAGTGCTAACCTTTGGGTTTATGAAGATATTATTAGTTTGGTACGAACCTGGGAAATGGGTGACTCTTAAAAGCTCCATAGTCTCCCACTCTGTGGTCGTAAAGGATATCTGGTTTTTTAAGTAGTCCCAGATAAACATTTGGTGTCTTGGTGAGTACTTTCTGGATCCATGCTCCTTTGTGTGTTTGAGCGATGACATCGCAGAACCGTCGCCAAGACGCTCTTTTAGCCTTTCTGATTTGTTTATTGTATTCAGTAAGTGCCTTTTTAAACCGTTCCCACTCGCTAGGTTTGGTAGCCTTATTGAATATTCGTCGTGTAGATACCCTTAGTATTTCAAGTCTTTTGTTCCACCACGTGGTTTTGTACTTACCGATAGACTCTTTTATTGGACAGCTTAGTTCATAGGCTTCCTTAATGATGTTGGTCAAAATCTGAGTTGACGCATTGAGAGAGTCTGGTGACTTGATAGATTTAGGAAAGCTCTTTAATTGCTCTTCTAGGTGACCTCTATAGGTTTCCCATGAAGTCATTTTTGGGTTTCTAATTCTAACCGGTTCCATGATGATGGAGCCTTGTATTCCGAACCTGATATGCCTGTGGTCGGACATAGAGTTTTCGCTACTTACCTGCCAATCTGTTATATAGCGGGCAATTTTTTCCGTTGCGAAGGTGCTATCTAATACTTCCTGTCTGGTCTTTGTTACGAAGGTCGGGGTGCAGCCTTTGTTAATGATGTGTAGACCGTTTGCTAATAGGAAATCAAAAAGTACCTCACCCCTTTTGTTGACTCCAGTGCTTCCCCAAACGGTATGATGTGCATTGGCGTCGCATCCAACTATGAGCTCTATCTTTTGTCTTCGAGCGTACTCCACGACATTTGATAGTTCTTCTGTGGGATCAAGTTTCTCACCGGGTAGATAGGCCGAGCATATAAGTGCTTTCGCCATTCCTGGCCCTTTGAGGTTGGTGATTGCGGCGACTACGTCGTCGCTGCAGATCTCTGTAACAGTCAGAAAGTTTACGCGTTTTTTGAAAACCATGCAGGCCCTTGGTTTGGTGCCTTTTTCGTTTACTAATACGTTACCTGCTCCGTTGAGACCAGTAACCATGGATTTGTTGTTAAGCCATGGTTCTTGTATGAGTGCAATGTCCAGGCCATTTTGCACGAAGATCTTTTCGACGACCGCAAAGGCCGCGACGGCGTGGTGAAGATTGGCCTGGAGTATGCTGGTTTTGCCGGCTGCGTCGGTCGGTAGGTGGGAGTTAGTATGGGCGGGCCGCCCTACTCCCACGGCCGGGTTTGTTGCCCCTATAACCCTTTGTTGGGCGCTGACCCCTGCCCCTGGGGGTATGACCACCCCTGGTGGTCCCCCTGCCTGGGGGAAACCTGCTCCCGACGCCACTCTGGCTTTCGGTGCGGCCAGGTACAGTGTTGGGTGGGGTGAAGGTGACTGGGGCGGGGATGGATTGGGCTGGAGTGCTGTTTCTGCGAAACAGCGGTGGTCGGGGGAACGCAGTAGGTTGGGATGACGGAGTAGGGTGCGTGGGGTCGGATGTGCTGGGAATCTGTAGGTTGGGTATGGAGGTTCTGATGTTGGAACCGGAGGTGGAAGGTTGGGGTTCAGAGGGAATGGGGTGATTTAAAGTTTCCGGCTGTTGGGTGCAAGATTGACCCTTTAGCCGGAATAGGACCTTCCTTAGGCCAAAGTTGGCTTTTAGGTCCTTTCTTTTGAGGGCTTCAGCTGAGAGGTCGTCTATGGATAGAGTCAGAATGACCCCACCCTTGTCAACCTTTTTGCTGAAAACCCTCCATAGATCCGTGTTCAAACCCTCATTTTGGACACGTAGCAACTTTAGTGTTGTTTCCACACTTTTGGCTTCTGGGTCTGGGATATTTACCACTCCTAGGATAGGTTTTGGCAGATCTTTTTCACTAATAATTGACAAACTTGCCCCCGGCAAAGGTTTTAGGAGTGGAATTTCTTTTTCCACCCATACTTTGGCTTGCTCGTCGTCGCATGTGATGCAGAGCCAGCCTGGCTTGAGCGAGAAACCCCCAAAGGCAGGCCCCTCGCCCCTCCCCATGTTGGCGAGTCTTTGCAAGATGGCCTCGTACAACTGGCCCATTTGGATGTCAGTCATGGGACTGACATTTTTAACGCCAACTCGAGAGGAGCGAAGGACCCCCCCGTAGGTAGCTCTCGGCTCTTGAGTAGATGTACTCGGTTGTACCAGGGGGGCCTCGGTCGTGGTTTGGGTCTTTTTTTGGTGACCCTGTGGCGACTCTTCCTCAGAGCGGTCCCTTTTGATGGATCGCTTGGGTGCCTCCTGTTTAGCCCCGAACTGATACCCCATAGCTTTCAGTGCGGCGAAGCTCTTTGAAGACAGTCGGGCGGCCTCCTTATCTTTCACGCCCAGTCTTTTTAGAGCCTTGTATCGGGTTCTGGCGCCTCCTCTTGGAGCGCCACCATGCGAAACGTTTGATGTGCTCGGCGGTGGGTTTGGGTCGACAACGACCCTTTGCTCCTCCATTTTAGCACAATCTGTCGTCTCAGAGGTGGCTATTGACATTTGGTTCGATTGCTCTGAACCTACTGTCAGCGGTTGGAAGTCCTCGCAGAGGTCTTTCAGTAGTTGTGACTCTTCAGCCACGGTTGGAACATCTTGTAGTAAACTATCTTCATCCATTTGGTTCCCACGAGAAGCTAGGGAAGGGTAGGTCCGCTCCAGCAGAGCCCCGCTTTCCGGAGTAAGGCTATGATACGCCTCGAGGTCGCCTGTTATCGAGGGGCCACCGTTAACGACTGAGCTCCCCCTCAGCCATGCATCTCTAGGCGCGGTGCGGGTAACACCTAAGATTGGGGTTTTTGGGGGCGAGGTTGTCTCCTCCGGGTTGGGGAGAGATGGGGATTATGGGAAGGGAAGGAGTAGATCAGGTTTGGATGGGCTAGTAATGGATCCTGGAACTAGTGGTTGGGGTACCCAAGGGATTGCCCGTTTGGGGTAAAGACGCCTCAATTCACACTTGGCTGCTGTGATCCGGGATTTCAGTGCAGCGCCCCTTGTTGTGATCACAGCATTTCTACGGTGGACGACGGAGACGTGTGTGAAAGGGCTTGGCGGGGTGCGTCCCTAGCTCAGCGCTGCTAACCTGAGCGTCCGCGACCCCACCTCCCACCCCCAAAAGGCTCTGTATTGGGCCCACTTTTATTCCTCATCTACATAAATGACGTCCATGAAATAGGCCTAAAAGGTCATATCTCACTTTATGCTGACGACACCTATCTGTTTTACTATGGAAATTCTATCGACACTATCATAAACGACGCACAGACTGATCTTTACACCTTAGAAAAATGGTTTCTATCTAACTTACTGACTATAAATGCGGCTAAAACCAACTACATAATTTTTGCAGCCAAAAACAAAAAAATTCTCGATCACAGACCTCTGGTTATTAACGGGACTACACTAACTAGGGTATTTAAAGAAAGGTATCTCGGGCTTATTTTGATAGCCAACTGCAGTGGAAGCCACTTATCGACAAGATACGTTCAAAATTATGTAAATTAACTGGAGCCTTACGTAGTATAGCAAGATGCTTACCCTTAAAAATCCGTTATATTATATACAACTCTTTAGTTAAACCTCACATTGATTACCTAATCGAGGTCTGGGGATCAGCTGCTAAAGTACACATTCAGACATTACAGAGGTCGCAAAATAAATTAATAAAAGTTCTATTTCATTACAATTATTTTACTCCAACACAAAAGCTTTATACTGAAACCAAATTATTAAATATTACACAAATTTACCAATACAATACAGCAATTTTGATACATAAAATATTAAACAAAGACATCCACACAGAAATAAAACTTACAAAAAAGATACAAGTGCAAACACGAAGTTCAAGAAGGGCACACAATATAATACTATACAAACCAAGAACCAATTATGGTAAAAGGACAATTGTATACCAAGGAGCACAATATTTTAATGCATTACCTAACCGTATCAAAAACGTTAAGACCACATATATTTACAAAAAATTATTAAAACAACACATTTCCAAAGGCTCTACCGAACAATAATAACAAGAAAAAAAAACTGGTAAACAAATTCACACTCAGTGTAAATGCCTCTTAAAATTTGCTCACTTACTTACAACGGACAAAGGGCTTACTTTATAATAGGTCTTTACGTATGAAATTGCCGTTTTGTATGAAAAAATTTAAACGAATTTTTTTCATGAATTTTTTTATTTGTATTAATCGAAGTAATCACCCATGCAATCAATGCATCTTTGCCATCGCAGTGGCAGTTTATTGATGCCCTTCTTAAAGAAATCAGCTGGACGGGAGGCAACAAATTCTTCAAAGGCATTTTGTACTGCCTCTCGGGTATTGAATTTTTTTCCCGCCAAGAAGTTATCCAAATTCTGGAAAAAGTAGTAGTCTGTAGGCGCAAGGTCTGGTGAGTAGGGCGGATGACGGAGAGCTTCCAACCCCAGTTCTTGCAACTTGGAGACCGTCTGCTGTGCAGTATGAGGTCGCGCGTTGTCGTGCAGGAGCAGCGGAGACGAGCGATTGACCAATGCTGGTTGGAGATGCGCCAGCTTCTCCATCATTGTGCTCAGTTCTTCACAGTACACATCTGCAGTAATGCTCACCCCGTTTGGTAAGAAGCTGTGATGAATCACACCGGCGCTAGACCACCAAACAGTGACCATCACTTTTCTAGGGGTAAGTTTTCGTTTAGGGCATTGTTTAGGTGCTGAACCAGGATCCAACCAACTTGCTGAGCGCTTGCGGTTATCAAACAGAATCTATTTTTCATCGCAGGTAACAATGCGGTTCAAAATTCCTTCATTTGTGTGTCTGTTGAGCAGTGCAAGGCACGTCTCGACGCGTACTTCACGCTGGCGATCATTGAGTTCGTGGGGCACCCATTTGTCAAGCTTTTTTACCTTGCCAATTTGACGCAAATGGACCAATATTGTTTTGACGCTAACGTCGAAAGCTGCTGCTAATTCAGCCGTAGATTGTGTATCATCAGCTTCCACAACCGCCTTTAATTCGTCATTGTCGACCAAAGTCTTCGGACGACCGCGAGGTTCATTTTTCAGGTCGAAATTTCCAGAACGGAAGCGAGCAAACCAATAACAGGTGGTGCGTTGGTTTGTAGTGTTAGCTCCGTAAACGTCGTTGATGTTGCGTGCCGCTTGTGCCGCGTTGCTGCCACGACGGTACTCATATTCCATAATTACTCGAATTTTTAACGTATCCATGATGACGAAAAAGATTGAAATGCGATGAAAATGTAACACTAATCAATAAAGAAATGACTACTTTTGGAAAAAAGAATCCATGTTTTTAAAATAAAATTAATTTGAAATTAGAATTCTTAGCCAAACAAAAATTATTTTGATTTGAAATGGCCAGTACTGCAGAACGGCAATTTCATAGGTAAAGACCTAATATTATGCGCAGTGTTAACTTTTCAATTATGTAATATTTATAGTTTAATTATGTATCTTGTTTCTCCTCGAAGTGATTGTAAATCTTTGAGAAATAAAGAAATTCCAACCGTAAACATACTTTATATACCTAAAACTATTTTCGATAAAATCAGGCTAAACACATTATTCATATCTTTCAAAAGCATCATTATTATTATTATCTTTAAGTAATGATAGATCTTAGTTACGATAGATCTTAAGTTCTGAATATGTATCAATATATGCAAATGTCACATTGTATATCAATTCAATGAATTGCCAAGATATATTATACACCTGCAGCTCACTGTCACAGTTTCGTATGTTATTATGTCTTCCGAAACTACGGCAGCGAACTGCACCCACGAGTGCCATAAACACATCACTTGGTGAACGGAAATTAAGTCTGAAGACACAGGTGGGGAAAGTTACCTACTTAGATATCAACCACAGACTATAGCCAAGCAGTAATATCAATAATATTTTTCCAATATATGTAATGAGAATTAAATTTAACTTTCAGAGTTAATTACAGCATAATTATGGGTAAATCTTCAGAGGCATTTTTTTTCGTGTCGGGCTGGATAAACCCATTTCAAAATCGAAAAACGTTTTCAAAATATTTTTTTATATATAGTTCGGTGTCTAATCTATGTGATACAAGGCTAATATTATGAATAAGTTTATTTTAAATATTTAAAAAAATATCTTAAACCCTAAAATCCTGATCGCTCTGGGTTGACCCAACTCCCGCTTGAATGAAAAAAATATTCTTTAACTTTTTAATGAGAAGGTTTATATGAAACAACTTATTTAAATTACATAACAAATAGGTAATGTTTATAGTCATAAAATATTTTTACTTATATTAATAATACTTTTGCCACAATTTGAATTTTAAAACGTGACCGGGCATTTTATCTCATCGCTCTGCGCAGACGCAAAACATCGCGCTGATCCCTAGTAACGCGTTATAGACACTCTATTCCCCTTCCCTGGGGCAACACCAGCAGTGGTCTAATCGCCGAGGAGGATACCTGTGTGCCACGTACCCTAGTTCCAACATTACGAAGGTAAGTTTATGATTGCTCTGGATTTGGTTCTCGAATTTTATGATTGCTATGGCACGTTACTTAAATTAAATAGTAAGCTTGTGAATGTGTTTCTTATACGAATTAAGTGATGGTTATGGTGTTTTTTATGAGACGTAATGACAACTTTCCACTGCTTTTAAATTCGGCTATATTTATGATTTTGTGACTTTTTTTGATCGCTATGGCTCTGATTGCTCTGTCCAATAAGACCATAGCGATGATATTTTGCATTAATTGTACGTCATAATGCATCTATTTTAAGTAGTAGTACCGCACTGTTACAATGTCAAATGATGAACTATGCATAGAACCTTTAATTTATAACCTTTCCTGGGTTTCTTAGGTCCATAAACGGATTTTATCGTATTTTATGAGTTTTTATATTGGCATTTAGCTAACACAACTTAAATTTTAGATAAGAAAGGTCTTCTCTAAAATGAGGAATGGGGCACTACACGCCTTTATGAGCCGACAAGTCTCGAAGAAGGTTCGACTGGCCGTGCACGATGGAGTGTTAGTGCCAACTTCAATGTATGGAAGTGAAAATTGGGTATGGCAGAAAAAGAATTAAAGTAAAATTAATGCAGTGGAAATGAGAGCTCTGAGAAGTATGTGTGGTGTGACTTTGAGAGACAGAATTCGAAATAATGATGGACAAGAGCGTTGTGGTGTGAAAGAGGATATAGTCACAAAGATTGAAAAAGGTATGTAGAGATGGTTTGGCCATTTAGAAAGGATGAATGAAAGAAGATTGACAAAAGAAGTATACCTGGCCTGTGTGAATGGAACAACTGGAAGGGGAAGACCTCTTAGAACATTCTCTGAACAAATCGGAGACGTACTCAGGAAAGGTCAGGTCAGAAGTACCCTAAACCGGCGAGCATGTATGAAGAATATAATGTCAGTAAACGAAGCGAAAGAGGTGTGCAAGGATCGTGACAAATGGAAGTCTGTTTTCTATGCCTACCCCTCTGGGAGACAGGCGTGAGACTAGGTGCAGATTGAAATCATGCCTCGAAACAAATTATCTATTGAAGAGAAACGTCTTAAGAAGAAATTGCCTGAGCGTAGAGTGGCCAAGATAAAAAATTATACGCACAATGGCTTGTAAAGTCAAGAGAGATTAACAAAGGAATAAGCTCGGAACACAGTACTACCAATGAGTGATTTGACTACAAGACAGCAAAATATTCACAGGAAGAAAAGTAGGCAGAGTTCTCGACGGTATTATTTAAAGAAAATTATTGGATAACTTGCCAGCAATAGATGTATCTGAGAACCGTCATCCTCTTTCAAATGTTCCTCAATCATCTCTAGCCAACAATGTAACAAAACAGAGATATACTGCAAACTGTAAAACAAGATGTTGAAATGAGTTTAAAAATTATTAATCGTGTAAAAGTTCATTGTCAGACAAGGTCCTGTCTTCCAGAGACCTTTAAAGAATACGAAAATTTGTCTTATTTTGATTCACCCGTCTCACCGATTAGTAGACTAAGAAAAATAACAAGATCTACTGAACGGACGAACGAACTAACATGCATTGGTAGTGCTTCCTCTATCATCCGTCCCGAAAGTCTGCAAAGCACAATTAGCAACATATCACATACGTCTAAAAAAAGTTTAGATATATTCATCATTCATCATATAATATACAGCCTTATTAAGAAAAATGAAAATCAAAGTAAAGAAGGTAAATGTTTAGAAAGAAAAATGTTGGTTTTACCTCCAAACAAAGATAATGTACAATAAATAAGACATTAGTAAACAACAGCTAAAAAAGATATGAAACTGTTTTTTTTAAAGATGACGATATAGGCAGCATGACGTCTTAGGCGTCAAACAGATGAGTAGTACTTTGCTGTCGACAGAGCCAACTTCAGCTATCGTCATTGGTCGGCGTTTGCTATCCACGTGCCGATGGCAAACGTCGACCAATTATGACAGCTGCTGTTGCCGCAGTCGACAGCTGAAGTTGGCTCTGTCGTCAGATAAATGCTGCTCGACTGCACGAGGCCTGCCCTGTGATATGCCCTGATCTTTTTCTAAAATAATACATTTACATATAATTCTATAAATCTTGTTACACGTACACTGAATATGACTGAAAACGGCTACATAAATAATATTTTATCAATTTTATTTTTTTTGTTTCACTAATTTCAACATTTATGATCGCTCAGGCACCAATTATGATTGCTCTGGTCGTGAAAAATTATGAACTTAAATATTTCCATAACTGTTTGAGTAAATTGAAGGCCAATAGTAAAAATGTACTATTTGAAAATCAATCTTTCTAATGTGATACATAATTACCATTAAATATCAATAACTGAAAAGCACCAGAGCGATCACACGAATACGCCCGTTTTGGAGATTGATCCTTATCAGTCTTGTCATAAGTTCTTTCGTAACTTACATGAGGGTATTTTAGAAAATATTAAGAAGATATTGCTATTTTTGAAATCTTTATATTAAGTAGGTTTCTCTTTATATGAGTAGTGAAAACAAGGGTTAGAGTACATCACAGAATCAAATCGTAGAGATTGCATTGCACAAACGTTAAATCGAGATTAAATGGCAAAACGTAATGAATTATCTCCAGACTATGATAGCCCAGGGGCTAGATTTTGCAGCCAGGCATGAAAGTCACAGTGAATCCGAAGAAATCTGTAAGCAAGCTTCCTGAACTAAGAAAATTAAATATAGTTAGGTAAATAGTTTATAGATAGGAGACGACAGCTTAGAACGGACTTTTGTGATTTTATATAAAAGTACCATATTTTTGTAGCTGGAGATTAGCTGTTTCTGATGATGATAGAGATGTTTCTAACTAGCATGTTTCTTTAGAAAACATCAAAACATTTTCACCGACGAACTTTATATGCGGTCTGGTTTTTGTAGTATATCTGTAATTAAGTAACTCAAATTCTTCGTTTCGCTGGTTATCACAAAAAAAAAACAAGTAATTGAAACATATCGTTAACTGTACAATGACGTATTAAAGATAGACGACAGTATTAACTCAGTGTCTACGTCCACAAATATTAGTGTTACCCATGTATAGTAGTCTGATTTCTTTACCTATTATCGTTTCGTAGTTATTTTAATGAAAAACGAGACAAATAATGTCAACAAAAGTACTACAAATTCGAAATTGCTATTAAACATTAAACTGTACCGAATCATTTGTATTCAACATGGCGTCATAACTCTTCAAAACCTTAGGGAAATAAAGGCCTGGCAATACTTACGTATTGTTTAGATAGTTTGATTATACACATACGCGAAATATGTATGAAATATAGCAAGTAATGAAAACATTATTTCATTAGTCTTGCTTTCATATAGATTTCCCTAAGGAAAGTGAGTGATACAATGAGAAGCGACTAGTATAAAAAGAGCTGTAACAGTGTTGAGGTCCTAAAAACGTTGCATTATTTTGTGAAAAGTTTCGAGGAATATTAAAGATCAAGTTAAACTGGTTGATAATATTTTATGAGCAAACGATACATTAGGCTTTGCTAAGAGTTAGGTAAATACTCTATGTCGGTATGTGTACTTTGGTTGTAGATTCTGTTTTCCTAGTTCTTGTTAAAATTTACTTAACGAATATTCTAGATATTTATGTTGTCGAAGAAATGTAATAACTAGCTATAAGATATAATTTAATTGAAGATGGAATATAAAATCAGTTATTTTTTAATTATATTAGAGAAAACTTGTGCGAGAAATCGCACACGGGGCGTTCCATATATTTTATGAAAGTAAAAGGCACTAATATTATTTTGGTTGTTACGCCTCCACGTCTTCGGTCCTAGAATAATTGCAGACGCTCAGGAGTACCAATTATCATGAATGTCATGTCAGGGGTATAGAAAATGACATAGGGTAGTGTCATATTCTATTCTATATCCCTAACTCCCCTGACCTGAATGTTGTGAGGATTTCCATCTATAAAA
Organism: Pseudoips prasinana; assembly: GCA_951640165.1. NCBI lineage: Eukaryota > Metazoa > Arthropoda > Insecta > Lepidoptera > Nolidae > Pseudoips > Pseudoips prasinana. Next base: position 22,637,081 of record OX621245.1, read on the forward strand.
ATGAAGAGGGGTATAGAAAATTACATACTGTTTTATTTTTTACACAAGGGGTCAACAATTATGAGCTGAGCTAGATACCAAGCGGGACGAATTGAAAGCCAGACCACCTTCGGCGATCAATTACAATTATGACAATGGTTTGCTCACATCCGCGCAATGTGTGAGGATTTTTTCAAATAAAATTGGCTACATAAGCCACATGCGAGCACACGAACGTCGGCTACAGTAGGAGAAGAAGCGGTCGCCGTGGCCGAAATCGGCCGGGACCACATCATTATCATCATCATCATTATATAAGACGGCAGCTCTTTTAATATATATTCTTTCGGCAAAGACTGATTTTATTCGGGATTGTGTGACAATTTTATGTTTCATTCTTGAGTTATTTAAACTTAGTTTATAGGGGAGTCTTGGAGACAAAACTCCAATATTAGAGTATCATAATAAAATATAATAAGCACTGTTCTTACTAAATTGCAGTGAAGCTGAAAGTAGTCTTAGCTTTTTCTATTTAAATCAACCGTACAAAAGTCAACAAACAGTACCTCGTCATCACGCTTCTATCACGTTACTAATGTGTGAATCAGACACATCTACTCAAATAAATGAGTTGTAAGTCCCCTTTCATCGCGTCACACTGTGGTGCGTTCTATTTGTGATAATGTGGATTCATTTTACGCATGCAGGCTTTATTGCTACCTTATAATTTAAATGCACTAACAACCATTTTAATCCAGAACAAAATTGATTCGTAAAACTTTATAAATAGAACTCTAATTTGAATCTCCTTGGAATGGTCGTTAAGTTGGGTTATTTGAGAACATAACGAAGTATTGTGTATAAAAACGACAGGGGTTGGTGAAGTGCGAGATTCAATTAGTCACTTGTGTAATCAGATCACTAGGGAAAGGCTTGTCTTGTAAAAATGCAGACTAAATATAAAAACAAATATGAAATACTTTAATTTTTAAACGTTCGTTAATTATATATGTTTAACATAAGTACAGAGCTGCAACAGCCTGCAGTAGGTGGATATAATTTATCTGTATTTAGACATGTAAGTCAGTGGTCGCTATAGTACAGGCTCTGCATAGTTTGTGATCACATGACAGGGTGTTAAATGTCCCAAGATATAAAACATAAAACAAATAAAAACCCAGTACGCAGTGCAACTTGCGGTTTAGAAATTCATTTAAAGCGACACTAAAAAGAAATTGTGTGAATTAATTCTAGAATCAATATAAGCAATCGGGCATATACTTACAGTGTCTAATTTAAAACACATGCATTTTATGACGGCCGCCTATTAGGAAGTGGTAGCGTCGCATATGGACTCGTTCATCACCTGATGCGGACCAATTAAAGACCCAATAAATTCTTGTACTTATTTTAAATTACCATCGAAAGATAGATCTGACATATACCTACGTTATATACCAAGTTAGGCATTTAGCTTTTACGTTGCTTTTATCAAAATATTATACATTCCATCCTAATTTTAAGTCAGGAACACGAGGTATAAATAGATAGCGTTGTTAGTTCTAAGCACCACATAAAATATCCTTCAAATAAGTAAATTCCGTACGTATACGCGTAAATAAATAAGCAACCCCATGCATACGAAGCAAAAAAAATCTCACCATATTTACATAGAAACGCCTGACTGTATACATTTTTTTGCCATTAAGTGTAAAAGATTGGACATTTTACCCTCCTAAATAAGAAAGGCTGCGGTCAATGTTAGACCCTCCATTAGGGTCGCTAATATCAATATTTTTTACTCCTATATTATTATTTATCATAAACCTCACCCTGGTTGTATCTTCACTGACCCTTGTCTCTACCCTTCCTTCTTGAGGCAAATTAATTGAATGTTTGCCCCAAATATTTCCTTCATTAAGTATAGAGGCATATTAAAAATACCGAAATACATGTCCCGGAAAACCACACTAGAATGTTTTATCCATTTAATGAAATTACTCCTTACTGACTTACTTATCTCGTATCTATAGGCAGTGGTTTCCCTAGTATCAGAGTTGTTCAAGCCGACCATTAGGCCTCTGACATGTCTTAACTCTTGCCTAAGGTCTACGACCGGGAACGACAGATTAACGTACCCTCCGAAGCACGGTGACGTTCAGAAATTGAACCACTATGGCGGCCACCCATCTACGGACTGACTGTGAGCCTATTTGCTTCACCTCGCTAATCACTTACGGCCCGGTGAGAACATCTGGCTAATGGCATAAGTGGAGATTAGTCCATTATACATGTACAAAATTAATAAAATTTTTGTAACATTAATTTAAGCAATCGAATATTTAATAAACGATGACCAAGTGTCAGCAGTTGATCTGCGAGTGTGTATTGTTTGTAGCTTGACGGCAGAACGCCTACCTCGGGGTCGGCGCTCTGCCGCGCTCTGGTGGAGGAAGAGTAAAGAGGGTGCTGAGTCGATCACCCCCGGTTTAGAATCTAACTTTAAGAACTGTCATCTAACGACTAAACGGGTTTAACAGCTTAACGTGACCTCTGAAGCACGGAGACACTCAGAAATTAAACCACTTTGATCATCACCTATTCTATGGATTGATAGCAGGCGTAGATGCTTTACATCGCCGAGCACTTCCGATTAATATAACTGTATAGTAGTAAAAAATAACTGTATAGTAATAAATTATCGTGTCGTGAATTAAGTATTCCTTCCTAAAAGGCCGGCTGCACTTGCAGCCCCTATGATGTTGCGAGTGACCATAGGCGCCGTTGAGCTCTTAGCAAGGCAAACGAGGATTCTATAAAAAGAGTAGTCGAATATTCTTATGAAAACACAGGATCATCGTCATCATATCAGCCGAAAGACGTCCACTCCTAGCCAAAGGCCTCCACCAAAGACCTCCACTATTGCCGGTCTTGAGCTATCCGTATCCAGCGATTTCCAGTGACCCTCACATATCATCAGTCCATCTTGTAGGGGGCCTGCCTACGTTCCAGTTCGTGGTCGTCACTCGAGAACACAGCATATTTTATTTATAAATAAAGTACTTTTATTTTATAAGTTCTTTATAAAAAGAAATATCCTGTGTATAGTTTTAAGAAAACCCACAAAATCAACGAAAATCGCTAAATATGATACACTATTTTCCCCGGCAGACCCGGCACATGCTTACCGTGCTTTTACTGCGTGCGTCTTAATATAAATTAAGGCATCGTTAAAAATTATGCTATTATTTTTTTAAATTTTAGTGTCGTACCGCGCCCTTCCAAAACAAAGAGTATTTAAGCCATATAGAAGGCTTGACCCTCGTTATGCCTATAGTAGCTACATAAACACAACATTTCATATTTTGTACACGTAATATTAAATTTAATTATGCTATTGTTGAGTGTTAACGCTGCGTATGTCCCCAATCACACATTAACAAATCTATCATATTTAGGAGGCTTATTTAATATAACACGAATCTAATTATGTTAACAAATAAACCGCGTTTAAAATAAACGGTACACGTATTTACCGTGTTTGGTAATACATGTGTTATTCCCTCGAGGTAAAAGATCACAGCTGCTACATGAATTTATAATGGAGGAAGGAAATGAAGGTCCGGATGCCATTTTCCTTTGATTTTATATGTAAGGATATCTACATGTACGCATGTCCCTGTGACACACTTTACTATTTGGAATATACAGGAAACACCTGTATGTTCAGCAAAAATCGTTGTGCTTTATATGTAGTTATATACATTTTACGGATAAAATACAATTTTGGTTATACTTAAGTTGCTAGGCCGGAACACCTCTTTGTGTCTCTGATACTTCCTTTACTCTTCATAATTGATGGGTTTCGCTTCCGCGGGGAGAATGTACTTGCTGAGACCATGCATCCTGGTTATTGCTGGTTTCATATGATAAGTAGGAGTAGGGTGCCGGAAGCTTCACTATTATGTTTAAACTATGTTTCAGGAAGGTGGCCCATAATGCCGGCTCTAGGGTTATGGCCCAGCTTCTTTAAACATGTACCTGCCAAAAACTTTCCAATAAGTAGAAAATTAGCAGCCATCAAAGCTCTCCGAGACAGAGCCTTAAGAAATCCGATTCGTAATCACGAAATGAATATTTTGTCTATCGTAAAAGTATCGTATCATAAACCTAGAACTTAAGCCTGGGGTCTATTAAAAAAGGATTGGTCTGATGTTAACTGCAGCTCGTAAATACGTAAACAGTAGCCACCATTATCTTCACAGATTATTGGAATATTAACTGAGGACTAAAAGTTTAATTGTCTTACCGATAGAGTCTTCGGTCATAGCTGCCAAAAACCTACTGAGATTCTTGTATTACGAGCATGTGTCATAGTTTTGCTATGTTCTATAAAGGTGGGACAAAGCTCTATTTTAGTGAACGAAGATTCAAAAGCATCTAAATAATATCAAAACCATATTTTTGAGTAATAAATCAATAAGTTACTCTGTGTTAGCTGTTTGTACAGACGCCAGCACATCAAGCTACGCCAATCTGTCCAATATCCCCAATTGAAAGTGAACTTTATGCTTTAGTGATGAAGTTGAAAATCTATAAAAGAAATTTGACAGATTGGGGTAGCTGGATGTGCTGGCGTCTGTACTTCAACAAAATACAGAGCAACAGTGCATAAAGGGAAATCAAGCCACTGCTGATTAGAGTTGAATGTAACGAAATCGCCTTTGAACATTTGGACCTGCAAGTTTTGATTCTGGGGACTTGGAATACTCACGAAATATTTTAGAGGAGAATGCCTGATCACAACATCATTCAAAGTTCGAGTCACCGAAGACTTCAATTACTTAATACGGATTGTATTAATGAAGACAACCAGCTCAATATCATTAGATGTGTAAAGTTTAAAGAATTGTGTAAAATTGTCATAACAGTTTCGAGCTAATAAAATTCTTTAATCGCTGAATTTTCATTTAGCTTTTTTTATCGATACTGTATTATTATCGAGGATTTGAACAGGTCCTCTTCTTTAAGTATCTTAACAAACTCACTGGGATCAGATGTGAGAATATCCACTTTGATATCATCATCATATCATCTAAAAGAAGCCCACTGCTGGACAAAAGATTTGATATGAAGTTTATTAATTATATTTATTACTCGGATAATAGACAATAATAATAATATCCTGGGACATTATTCACACACGGCCATCTGATCCCAAACTAAGCAGAGCTTGTACTATGGAAACCAGATAACTGATATACTACATATATTATTTTTCTTTTGTAAATACATACTTATATAGATAATTTACACCCAGACTCAGGACAAACAGACATGTTCGTGCACACATATATTTGTCCCGGGTGGGAATCGACCCCACAACCTGCGGCGTGAAAGGCAGCGTATCTACCAACCACGCCAACAGGCTCGTCTGTTTTTTTTTTACAATGGATATGTTTTTATGAAGGACAGAATTTATGAATATGTGGGTGCGGAGCTTTATAAACGAGCTGTCTCTTTTTTCATTGCCATTTATTTCTATAACCACCTACCTTATAAACGAACTTCTTTGCAACACCAAACTACGACTCACAAATGCTATTTATCATCATATATACACATACAAATTTTATTATAGTCCAAAAATTGCCAATGTGAATTGGCAGTGAACAGTGTCCATAGCTCGTAGAACCGTCAGCCGTTGGGGCACAAAGGTTCTCGAGTGGCGAACACGTACCAGACTACGCAGTGTGAATAGGCTTCTCACAAGGTGGATCAATGATCTTGTTAGGGACGATGGAAGCTGCTGCATGCAGGTAGCCGACCAGCAGCGGATGCCGTTGTGCAAGAAAAGAAGTCCATTAACTTCTTTCGGCTGGCACGATGATTGTGAAAATATGTTTTTATGCGGCGCATGAATAAAGATTATTGATCTATATTATATTATTCGATAATATTTCATTCGCGAAAAAAGACCTTTGTAGCAAGTATTTTACTTACAGCAAAATATTGAAGAGATCAGTAATTTAATAATGAGATTGAACTAATTAACAGAAGGACAATTAAGTTTACAGTTATTAGATGTTCCGGTGGTTAACTGATTTTATCAAATTGACAAACTAGTACACTATCTATTTTACGGCAGCTTACGATGCTTGCAACCTACCTACATGATATCTACTCTTAAGTCGCTAACCCTTCCCGTCCTTCCTCGTTGACGAGTTTTAGCTCCAATATTAGCATAACAAAACTGTTACATGCGGGTCACCTGGAAAGTAAAATCAATTTCTGTATCAAGCTGTTAATGAAGCGAAAAAACACTAAGATGTATGTATGTTTATTATGTGTCTGTTGGTATTTATAGACACTGAAATAAATTTAAACATCCACCCGCATTTTGAACAATTCTCACGTACGTGAATTCACAACAAACTCTTAAAGTTATGTCTCAAGCGCTGTCAACGAAAGAAAAGTTTAGATTTAGAGGGGTCTCAAAGTTAGGATGTTTTCTACTCGCACACTACACGAGTGCTTGTGAACTTGGGCAACTTCTGACACCTACGTCGAGCCCCCTAACGTTATTTACAAGACGACTCGAGCAACCTATTCAAAGGATATTCTATTAAGGAGTTCTGGCAACTTTATTTTCCGCACCAGGGAAGGTAATCAGTGAGATACGACAGCGTTACAACCAACCGCGTTATTCACAGAATTCACTTAAGTTAAATGTCGAGAAATCAACGTTTTTGATGTTATTAAGTGAGCAATTATAAGTTGAGAACATAACGTCTAAAAATTATTATAGAGAAGCGAACTACTTAAGCTTTTATGTAGGGAAAATATCTTTGTTGTGAACAATCTAATAAGAGCGACATGATTTATTCCAGATGACGCATGTGCTGTAACAGACTGGTTAATATTTCATAAGAAGGTATTTCGTACATCTTATTCAAATAATGTGCGTTATCATTTCAATTTTAGAAGACGTGTAGGCGTCATCTTATATGATGCGTATAATTATTTTATTATGTGTAACTGTATTACACATGTCATGTAACTTAGCCCCATTAGACTTGATAAGCTAACAGCGTGATGTGGCGAGTTTATATATAAGTAACTTTGAGAAAGTTATTTATCCAAAAGATATTTTATTTTGACTGAACTATTGGTTAAGTGGTTAGTGACCCTGCTTGAAAAGCTAGAGCTCGTCGGTTCGATCTCCACCCAGGACAAATCTTTGTATAATATGTAATCTATGTATAATATGTAAGTATTTAAAAATATATAAGTATGTTTATCAGTTGTCTCGTTTCCATAGTACAGGATCTGCCTATTTTGAGAGCGGATCAGAGTGTGAGTTGTGCTAATACATTTATTTATTTATTATTTAACTCGTAAAACAACGAAGCGCTTGACGTATTTTCATCATATTTCTTCATCATTAATCAGAAAAATCTTACAAATTGGTTGGAAAATAATACAAAAATGCAAAGAGAAATTTAACAACAATTCTGCAACTTTTCCACCTTTTTGTTTATTGTATTTTTATATTGATACTAAACATCAATTTGAAAGATACGAAAATATACGTAGCACCTGATGGTTATATTTTGACTTTCATTACATATTTACTATTCAATTATTTATACCTAAATCTGTAAATTATTTTAGTACTAATTCTGAGAGTAAAACATAGCATTTCAGTAGTGCTTTGTTCTCTCGTGTCAAGGTTATTATATCTAACACATAAAAAACCTCTTTGTGTGACATTTTGCTCGTAAAGAGTTTGTTAAAGAAATTGTCTAATAAAAGGCACGTGTTAACTTTTCACAATGCTAGTATTACGTAAGAACATAAAACGAACTTTTTAGCTCTAGAATTTTGTCGTAGAAAAATCTTGTGTGCAACAAAATCCAGGGTTGTTTAAAAACACAATTTAGTACAACATTGTACTCACACAAACACATTCTCATGACGTTATATTATACAGAAACCGCGCAGGAACCTTCGTTGCTAAGCAAATGGCACATTTCTCGTAACTGACCTTATAATAAAGTGTGTTTGTATATATTTTATTGTAATTCCATTGTAAATTGAAAGTATACATTTACTTTCATGTTGTAACGGAAGAGTTACTTTATGCGGAGTCATTATTGACACAATCGTAGGTATAGGTACGTATACGTTCAATATTTTGATTAACTTACATAAAATAATGGTTTTGTACCGCTCACGGATCACTTATTATTAAACTGAATTCCTTTGCTTGTGCACCAACTTAATAATGTTGATGTTGCAAAAGTATAGTCCAACAAAAAGTATCATGTCGGTTTATTTTACTTTAGATATTTTTTTTATATCTTAATAAAATCAAATCAAATCAAATAATCTTTAGTGGTTTCTGAAAATTACTATAATATTATTTCTGAAATTTATCAATACATTATGTAAGCTTGATATTTTATATGATCGATTTCGGTATATTATTTACAGTTTTAATGCCAGTGGATTCGAAATAAACAAACTTCAGCTATTGCATTATATAAAATATTGGCAGCTACCTAGTAGGTAAAAAATATGAAGACAGTCTTGTTGGCAGTTATAACATTTTTAGATTTAGAAATATTTAAAATGTTTTGTAATTATGAAAATTTTGCAGCCCTCAGGTTTACAGGTATACCTGGAGTTTGGCCGACGTGGTTTTAAATAGATCCAATATGTCTATTCCTAGCTAGAGTACGAATTTATGTAGATCTGTAGTATATAGCTAAGAAAGAACCCATACTCAATTCATACATACATAGACTCACGCCTGTTTCCCAGAGGGGTAGGCAGAGACAACGGATTTCCATTTGTCACGATCTTTGCACACGTCTTTTGCCTCGATTAGTGTCATTATATTATTTATACATGCTCGCCGGTTTAGGGTACTTCTGACCTGCCCTTTCTTGAGAACGTCTCCGATTTGGTCAGAGAATGTTCGTTGAGGTTGAGGGACGAGGTTCCGGTTGTTCCATTCACACAGGCCAGGTATACTTCTTTGGTCAATCTTCTTTCACTCATTCTTTCTAAATTGCCAAACCATCTCAGCATTCCCTTTTCAATCTTTGTGACTACATCCTCTTTCACACCACAACGCTCTCTTACATCAGTATATCGAATTCTGTCTCATACTCAGATACTCAATTCAATCCATTAAAAGTCCACTAGCTTTCACACTGGTTCAGTATAATGCTTAGTAATTAATACAGGTAAGAAGGTATACACTAGCTAACACGTCGCTTAGGCTTAGAGCTACCGGTTATTTTTCTTACGTTTGTCTTGTGCTGTAAACTTTAAAAGAGTATATTTTATATGCCTTCGTCAAGACCAGCTCCTAGTGGCAAGTGATCATTTTCATGAAATAAGTCTTTGTATCTATTGAGCAATGAATGTATTAGGTACTTCATGTCTTGAGATTTATTTCGACGATTTTTATTAACTTTCTTTCAAAATTATTAATACAAAATTGACGTTTCTAAGTAAAACTTTTACCTTATTTCTTTAAACATAAGTTTTAGGAGCAAATATTATAAATTAATATCCCTTTCATTAATGTTGGCTTATTTAGATTTGCTGTTTGATTTCTTTGGCACCCTTCAAAACTAAAGACTCAATCATTTATTAATTCACTCATATATCCAATCCGAATTAAAAGCTATGTAAAATTTCACAAAATAGATGGAGCAACCGTGGTAAAACCGCCTATAAAAATAATTAATTACAGTTTCGATAAATAAATAATATTAAGTAAAGCTTTGTGTTATTCCATATTTTCGTTATCATTCAACTGAGAAAATAAATACAATAATTCTCCCTAGAATTAATTGTAATCATTATAAGAACCAAAATAATATTTAGATTTCTTCTATTATAGACTAGATTAGCGAGAAATATTTTTATGTAATTTTCTTTAACCATGGCCTATTATATTTATAAACTGATTTGAATGATAATTGCCTAAAGTTGGCATAAATCTTGCTCGTAGAGGGTATAATCCAGTTAAGTAATTGTACTTCACCAAACAATACCAGACAGGCATATTTGCTCTTCCCATTTTTGTGCAGAATATATCTTTAGTGAACCTATACTTGTAGCAGTACCTCTTAGCCTGTAAGCAATCTACTAAAGCATCGTTTACTTGAACACGTTATTATCGTTCGGTAGCGTTCGGTATTTAGCCGAATCATCACCCTGTTCTAACTCTACGTGGTGTAAAGGCTGAGGCACACTAGTAAATTATCTTTTAAATAAACTGATTACCTAAATTTTAATAAAGTTCTACACGTTCATTACCAGTTGCCAGTCGTTCACTCATCTGTGAAGATAGGGTGACGCAAGCCCGCAGACCCCGCAGGCCCCGCAGGCCCGCAGTCAGTCTAAATTTAGATGGAAACCGTCGTCCAAAGTCGCCGCGCTTGAGAAGACTCGTTAAGCTGTTGGCTGTAGTCATTAGACAAGTTTCGATAGTACACTTGAATGCCCTAAACACCGGGCGACTAAAAAACAATTAACTACTCCGGACAAAAATAAAGGCTTCACATATTTAGGGTTACTAAGGCAAAAGGCAAATAAGAGCACCAAAGTATTTTCATATGGGGTGTTGTGTATTTTAATTACGTTCGTAATTAATTTAAATGTAATGGTTTTCAATAAACAAGCTGAACACAGTATAATTTTTAAACGGGGAAGTAATTATATTTTTCACAAGTTGTTGTTTGGAATCACTTAGAACAGGCACACATTGCCTTCTGCATTGCCTTCTGCAGGACTTAAGTACATAAACAATCCTTTGTAAATTATTCATATCACACATGGAGTTCGTGTCAAAAAAATGATATTATGTGCAAATAGTACAAAACTCCTGTAACTTACTACTTCTCAATAAACTGTTTGAGTAATGATAACTAATGGTCACATATTAATGACGTCGCAAGATCTCAGTAAATAAGGTATATAACGGTTAACTTAAATATGCAAACATCACACGCAGTAAAGCCGCAGGTGTGTGCGGAATTTTATCAATTTTGTATGATTATGATACCTTTCTTCCCTCTTACGTATGCGAGCCGTTAAACTCGTAATTTACTGGGTGGAAAAAATGTGGGCAAATGGGTTCATTGAGCGTGGAACTTAATGAGGTGCTTCATACTAATTTAAGAATACGTTACGTTAATGAAATATGTTCCAAAATATAGCAGGTAGGTTTTGCTACAATGAAATACGATCGTGTTTTTGGACCATTATATTTTTTTGTTTTAAGAGTGTCCTTACAATAAATATTAATTATTTATAGTACATAAGTAAATGTTGATCGATTATTTATCCTCCATGCGGCTAAACCATTAATGAGAATATGCTGAATATTTGGTGGGCTGTTGTGAAAGTCACGTTCTTGGCCCAAAAATAGCATAAATAAAACACATTTTATGCGACATTGTAGCGTATAACGGGTGCCGATAGTAACTATTAACTTTTCGTTGTACTAATAAATAAGAAAGTTTCTTTCCGCTTAAAAATATTAAGTATGCTCGTTAAAGCTCAAAGAAACATCATTAGTGCTATAAAAAATTAACATTACATTTTAGTATTAAATATTTCAGTTAGTATATTGTTATTTTAGTTGAGTATTTAATTTGTTGCCATCATATCAGTAGTAACTACTGATATGATTTAGGACATACATAAACGACTAATTTACGTTAACCTAGACTCAGTACCACGGCTGGTTCAGATACGGCTTCCCTATGAATGATTCAACAGTTATTGTCATAAACTATTTTCCATTGTAAAGCTAAATACATTATTTGATTACTGAGCTCACCAGAAAAAGATAAATTTAAACATTAATCGCAAGAAAGAAATAAAACCAACATTATATACAGATTGCGTTCAACCAAAGCAGTAAAGCAAACCTACCTACGACGACTCAATAATATAATAATAATAATAATATCTAGGGACAATGTCACACAGATCATCCTAGCCCCAAACTACGCAAAGCTTGTTCTATGGGTACCAGGCGACGATATATATATACTTATATAGATAGATAAATACTTATATACATAGAAAACATCCATGACTCAGAAACAAATATTCGTGCTCATCACACAAACTTTGCACTTACCGGGATTCGAACCCAGGACCACCAGCTTCGTAGGCAGGAGCACTATTTATTTATTTATTTTATTTATTTAATCATTAATGTACACACGGAAAAGGAATACAGAAAATAAATTTTAAAAGAAAATAACATGTACAAAGGTACTGCTTATTTCAATGAAATTTCTTCCAGCAGACCCGCGAGAGGAGAAATTAAAAGAAATATAATATATCGTGTGTAGTTTCTAGTAATACATATATACATACACTACATGCTAATATACATAAATACTTATAAAATACAAAGATAAATATCTATATACACATACATATACATACAACTAGGATGAGGAAGAGAGATAATGTGCTTTAACACGATTTTTAAATATTGAAACTGTTTTACATTGGCGAATGTTAGGGGGAAGAGAATTCCACAACCTGACCGCATGAACCGTATAGGAGTAGGAGTAAAAATCAGTTTTATGTTGAGGGATTAGGAGAAGAGATCGACGATGGGATCTGCAGGGAGCATCGGAACAATGAAGATAGGAAAAACGGTCCCGTAGGTAGGAAGGGGATAAGGGATTGTGAAGGATATTGAAGAGGAGACACAATATACGAGTATTCCTGCGAAGTCGAACGGGTAGCCACTTGAGATCCTTGCGAAAATTGGAGACATGATCATATTTCTTAAGACCGAATATAAAACGAATGCAGAGATTTTGCAAGCGTTCAAGTTTATTCAACAGCTCCTCGGTGACATCCAGATAGCAGCAATCAGCGTAGTCTAGAATGGGTTGTAGAAGAGTTTGAGTAAGAGAGATTTTCGTTTTCAAAGGCAGAAAGTTTTGGAGATGTTTCAGTGAGTGAAAAGTAAAGTGAATCTTCCTACTGACTTCAGAGACATGTGCCTTCCAAGAAAGATTACAGTCGAAGGTTACACCCAAATTTTTAGCGGTTTCGGTGTATGTTATTGCATAGCCATCTAAATAAACTGCAGGAATGGACGCGATCTCCAGATATCTCAACATATGCCTGCTTCCAATGATCATGGCCTGGGATTTACTCGGGTTAATTAATAGACCATAGGACTTAGCCCATTGGTTTATGTGTTCCAAGTCAGAATTTATAGCAGAGATGGCGGCAGTAACATTATTATGGGCGAAGGACCTGTAAAGTTGCAAATCGTCTGCATACAGATGGAAGTTAGAGGAGATAACTCTTGTAACGGAGTTTATGAAAATGGAAAAAAGTAAAGGAGAAAGAACGCCACCCTGAGGTACCCCCGCAGTGAGTGAACACCAATCTGAATAAGACTCTTCATGGTGAATACACTGCGAGCGCCCCCGAAGATAAGAGTTAAACCAGGAGATGCTGCTGGAAGAGCAGTTTAGTGAAGATAAGACACCAAGAAGGACATCAAAATCGACAGAATTGAAGGCATTACTGAAATCCAGCAATACCAAAAGGGATAGGAATTTATTGTCCATGGCCCAGCGAATATCTTCGGTCACTTTGAGAAGGGCAGTGACAGTGCTATGGCCAGAGCGGAATCCAGACTGGAATGGGCTGAGGAACTTATTGCAGGATAGAAAGTCTGACAGCTGACGATGGACAATATGCTCAAGAACCTTCGAAAGAAATGGGAGTATAGAAATAGGGCGGAACTGGGACGGTATGACAGGATTGGCCACTTTGGGCAAAGGAATAATGTGAGCTCGTTTCCAAGCTGATGGAAAAGTGGAAGAGAATAAAGAGAAATTAAAAATATGAGTAAGAACAGGTAGAAGGGTAGAAAGAATTGGGCTAATCATCCTTGAGCAAATATTGTCATGTCCAACTGCAGTTGAAGATATAGAAATAATGGATTTTTTGACGTCCTCCTCGGTAACGGGAGATAGGTTGAAAGGAGAACATTGCGGTATCGGCAAAAGTGAGAGATCGTGCAAGGTAGCAGATTTTCTTGGAATGTCAAGAGTGAGAGGAGGATTTGAGAAGTGGATATTTAGTGCCTGTAGATCGATGTCCTTACAGACCAAGGCGGGGGATTTACCGATACCATTGGATTTTAAAAATTTCCAAACTGTAGAGGAATCCCGACTATCAAGAGACTTATAGAAGTGGCGTTTCTTGGCATCACGACACAGGCGATTGCAACGGTTCCGTAGGTGTTTATACCGGGCTAAATTTCCCTCTGTAGGATTGCGTTTGTACCTACGCTTTGCCTTATCTCTGCGAGCCATATAATCTTTAATATCAGCAGTAATCCAAGGGGCAGGAGAGTGTTTAACCTTTACTCGACGTTTTGGTGCATGTCGATCATACAAAGCGAGAATATTAATATTAAATAAATTCACTTTATCATCAACGTTAGATGAGTTAAAGATATTTGACCAATCTATTCTTTCTGCATCACACTGTAACATCTCCAAATTAATGCCCTGGAAATTACGAAGAAAAAGGAATTTTGCTTTAAGTTTAGGAGGACGTACAGCGTAAGACAAATAAATCAGATCGTGATAGGAGAATGAAGCAGTTAATTGACCATGAGTTGCAACGTGATCAGGAGACGAAACAATCATGAGGTCTAAAAGAGATGGGTTGCAATTAGGAGAATGATGTGTAGCGGAGAGAGGAAGAATATGGAGATTGATAGAAGATAAGAGTGACAGAAGTTTAGAAGAACGGTGGTCGTTTTTCATCAGACACGTATTGAAGTCACCCATCAAGACTACGTGATCATAGATTGGACATAAGTTATTTAGTAGAGTGTCCAGAGTATCAAAGTAATCAGTTCGAAGATTGGGGCTATAAAAAACCCCAAGGAGTAACTTTGTGTGGTGTACAACAATTTCGAGGAATAAGTATTCCGCAGAACCAGTGTACTGAGAAGGTGATGCACTTACAATTTTGTGAGGGAGATCAGCCCGCAAATATATTGCTACACCACCGCAACCTTTATTAGTGCGATCGTTACGGATCAAAACGAATCCTGGAAGAGAAAAGTAAGGCGAGAGAAGAGAAGGTTTAAGGAAAGATTCTGATATTAGAAGAGCGTCGATATTCGTGCTGCTAAATGATGCCAGAAGATCAGAATAATGACCAGGTATACTCTGTGCATTAATATGAGCAATGTTAAGGTTATTGGAGTGGTCGGATAAACGAAAGGAGATCTGGTCATGCAGAGTCAGAGAAGTAAAAGAATCATCCGCGCTAACGTAACTAAGTGACGATGACGAACACGAGATAAAACTATCGTCCAAGTTAGGTAAAATATCATCCATAATTAGTAATATATAAATAAGCAATTAAATATTAAAATATATATATAATAATATATATACTTATATATAATATTTATAATAATACAGAAGATTGATATTTACAATTTAGCTAAACACACCGTCTCGCTGGAAAGTTGGAAAAAATTTTAACAATAGGAGAAAGGAAATATACATTGCGAAACGTATACACATTAAGATAACAAAGAGCAAATAACAATATTTAAGTACAAAAATGTAAAAAAAACAACCTGTATACATATCGGCACAAACGTCCGAAGGCCCACAACGTATACTTAAACTAAACGTATTTTTGTTTAGGTAGTGTAAGTTAATAGGGAAAAACGAAACGAAGTTTGTGAACAGAACTGAGAAGTTGTCAAAAATGTCAATGTCAAATTGAAGAATAGACAGTAAAAGTAGTGAATAGAAAATATAGTTATAAACCCTAATCGGAGGTAGTTAAATACATGGTCTACAATATTATGCACCTACCCAGTACCCTACCAAACACAATTATTACTAACTATTACGCTACCAAAAACAAGAGAACACAATATAGTAAACACAATAAAGGACACAAAACTTATCGAGAATTAGCGACGATTGCCTCTCCGGGCTGGTTTGTTGCTCTTCGAGACTGGAGGCGGCGCAGGCGCTGTGGAGGTGGCAGGAGGATCATCTTCAGCTGCTGTGGCAATCGTTGGAAATTGCAATATCAAGGCATCGAGTTGCTCCATTGTTTCGATCTTGCGGCGAGTTTTGTCAGGAGTTAAGATGACAATATAACCCTGTGATGACCAAGTGTTTGAAATGGAAAAATGCTGGCGTGCTCTTGTGAATACTCTGTGTCTAACCTTGGTTAAAAACTCGGATATGGTGAAACCAGTGCCCTTCAAAGTAGTCTTGTGGTCCCAAACCAGGCTTCTATGCTCCATGTCATTAAAACGGATGAGAATAGGCCGTGTTTTCTTTCCTGATACAGAACCCAAACGATGACAAACATCAATGTTCTTGGAGCTGATGTCGGACAATTTCATTTTGCTGTTTAATAGTGCAACAATAGTGGTGTGTAATTTCTCATCAGGCTGCTCAGGGACACCGTGAAGTAGTAGTACTTTCCTGCGCATGGAAGTTTCATGCCGATCCAGCCCAAGAGATAGCATCTGAAATTGTGTCTTGAAGTAGCCCATTGTTTCAAGAATAAAGGTCTTGAAATCCCTAAATTCCTTAGACAGAGTGGCAATGTTTGTGTCTGGGGCATTACCTGTCATAGCTTTTTCCAAATTATCTTCATGAGTTTTCATTCTGGAGTTAAATAACTTCTCAAACTCATCAAAAGACTTCTCAAACCGGCTGTCCATCTTCAAAAGTAAGTTGTTGACTTTTCTTAAGTGTAGATAGATATTTAGGAGATATTATTATTATCAGCAAGAAATAGTGTGTTTAGCAATTGACTAATACATAAATATGTATGAAATTCAAAGTATTATAATTAATAAATTGTAAATTAAACAGAGCACCAAATTACTTGTGCTGTACTTTCAACTACCCACAGAAGAAAAAAGGTTATAACTATGTGAAGGTTATAACTGGTCATACGCCTAATATTCATACACTTCTTTAAGTAGAATACTGTCTACTTAAAGAAGGCCGCCCTTACCCCTACGACCTTACAAGGGACGCGGAAAACCGCGGGATGCGAGCAGTGCAAGATTGACCGTTGTAGAGATCATTGGAGGATGTTTTTTACCGGTAGTGGGCATCTTTCGGCTGATATGGTGAAGCAGAAATGCCAACCTGGCAACGCAATGCACCTACAAAAAAATAAACAAAACTACAAAAAATAAACAAGCATTTTTTGATGTTTCCTTCACAATGCAGGTGGTATGCACATACCCTTTACAATGCGGCGGCAACTTGGCGTCTAGCCAGGCTCTCCACACATCTAGTGCCCACTTTACTGCGCCGGCGAAACTATATGACTGCAGTCGCATCGCATAACGGTGACCTAACTACGGTTTGAAAACGAAAACTCAAAAAACTCACGCATAGGACTTTCTCCAAACTTATCTATATTTGATTATTGTCCTCAAGGTTGGGATTCGGGATTTCTATAAAAAAACTTCTCTAAGTTTATTTTATGTTATCTTCTCCGGTCATTTGTTACGTGGTAGGTTTCATTGATACATAAGTTAAAAGCTGAGCGATCGAAATTGGTCGTACCTCCAGGTCTCCTGCCTTCCACTTCTTATTTAATCATTTGCTAAATTAGAACATTTTTACGAATGTTCGTAATAACATTAGTAAAAAAATTTAGTTAAGTTTATTGAATTCATTGATTGGTATGGGTGATTGTTTCGTAGTGGTTACCCTGGTATCAGAGTTCTTCGGTGGCTTGAACAACACTGCCTCAGTTGACTTCTAACATGACTAATCGTCTGTTGTTCAATAGCTGCAGCCAGATCCCGACTGCCTCTGGATTATGGAGACGCTCAGAAATAAAACCTATTTTACGGTCACCTATCTATAAACTGACCACACAATTAATTACCTAACCTCATCTATTTTTGGATTGGTGCTAACAACGAGTTGTGAGTACCTCTCCATTTCTCAAACTTACTTTTGTTGCTTTAAAGCCATGTATTTTATCAAAAGCCTCAGTTACTTAAAAATGATTAAAAAGCCATCATATAATTAAATATTTCAGATATTTTTCTTATTAGCCTAATGCAGTTTAGTAATATAGCCCACTGCTGTGAATATTTTCATTAAATGATATTCTAACCAAGTAAGCATAGACCTTTATTAAAAATAATGATAGGACAACACAATTTTCATAAAATGGCCTATCTATGAATCTTGACCTTTTTGAGATACTGTTTAATAAAGTTTCCTGTGGTTATGTGACCCTAGTCATACGAACCGTGAGTGGTCGCCTTCAGAACCTTACAAATCACTACAAGATGGGATTAGGTTTTAAGTTGCAAGGTTGTTTACTATTTCGGAAGTCGCTGGTTACCGAAAGTGGGTTTTATGGTGTTTTCAGACTTCAGACGGAATAAGTTTTCCTCTTACTAACGTATCTATGTGGAAAGTTATCCTGTTTAATAAATAATGCTATGTCATATAGAAGGTGCTACGTATTTAAATAAAACCAGCCTATAAATAAAAAATAACAGGAATTGTTAATATTTTTTATATTTGCTCCCGTTAGTGTATTGTAATTTTTATGGATAAACTTTATTTTTCTTAAGAATGAATGAGAAACTATTCTGAAGAATTAATAATATCACTGTCACTCTAATATGTCTCCGTTGAGACTGGCCGCCGCGACCGTACTGTATAGAGCGAAATTTGTTTTTAACACATTTCATACATATAATCGACGGACACAAAGTACTTTGTGTCCGTCCGTTATATGTTTGTAAAGTCAATCCAGACTCAGAACAACCATTTATGGATCACAAAATAGTTGGGCTGTGCGGGAATTGAACCCAAAACTCGAAGCAGCGAGGCAACTGTCTTAACCGCTGGGCCACACGTGAAGTCATACATTTCACATGTATTACCCAATGTTTGTGTCAGAAGATACATTGAAAACATTTCAAATATTTCAGACGGCGATTAACGGGGAATTCTCTTCGTAGGGATGTCATAGTAGGGTACTGAGGTATTCCCAATGACTAATCAAACATGACGTGCTATAATATCATTAAAAGCAACCCCTTCGTACTGAAATTGACGTGGCTATATACCTTTAACAGGGAGAAATCGAAGTTGCATTTCAAACGATTTACCGGGTGATTTATTAATCAAGAAAAATCCTTAGACCAATTGTTGTACTACGAATATGGATACACCTATTTTAAAGTTCAAAAATTGCAATTTCCATATAAATGTCATTTACAAGCAGCATGAAAAAATATTTTTTTTTAAATATTTTCTAAACCAGACGAAGATCACAATAGTTCAGGGTTTTTTACATGACTAAGTCGATGTATGCGGATAGCAAAAAACCGGCTATTGTAAAGATCTTTAGGTGAGGCCTTTGTCCAGCAATGGACGTTTTTCGGCTGATATGATTATGGTGATGAGGACACGACTAAGTATATTTAGGACTTTGTCATAGTAGGAAGTAAAGAACACTCACGTAAAATCACACTATTATTTCACAAATATTTTCTATGCACCCACCTGATCAACTTTGTATTACAGAACCTCAAATTACATAATATCAAATTATATATTTAAATGCACATATTATATTTTTGTTGTCTGTGCAATGTGTCCTGAATAAATCTTTTTCTTTCTTTCTCTTTCTTTCTTTCTTTCATAGAATTTATATCACCCATCAATTTAATGTTTTCATATCAAATATTCTGATTGCACATCAAATTTACCAGGGCCTAACTGAAAATATATTTCGTTACTAGAAATGCAGCTTATGTTAGATTAGTACTAGGACCATAGAACGCACGAACCGAGAAGCGAAACGAGCTTGACGCGGTAGCGGCCGTCGAGTGCTAGAAATAAATTTAATTACACAATTTTTTTTTTTTACTGCACGTGTGGCGCATCGGCTTAGACAGTCGCCTCGCCGCTTCGTGTCCCGAGTTCGATTCCCGCGCCGGACAATAAATATGCTCCATAAATAATTGTTTTGAGTTTGGATGTAATTTGTGTCCGTCTATTATATGTCTGTAAAGTACCTCGCGACACAGGATTAAATTCCCTAATGCGGGCGTTGTCTTTTAAAAACAAACAAAAAAACTTTAAAATAAGTAGCAATGCGTTATGAACTTTAATTGCGGCTAAGATTATAATATTTTGAGACAACTATTTTGCTTGGCAGATAAGTATTTTTGCTTTCAATAAGATTTTTTTTGCAATTATATACTTCCCTAATTTAAATTTGCTTTAGCTCAAGTTTATATTGATCCATGTGGTTCCTGGCCAAGAATGAATAACAGGGTCACCAAGTAGAAAAAGTGCGTGCCGTAAAAGACGACTAAGTAATATACTAGGTAGTCAGGCAGCAGCGTCTCCTGTGTAGTATGCACTACCCAACTCCTCCTCCATATAACAACATTGTGTAGTACTTTGCGGGAGTCCAGTCCAGTCCTATGTCCAGTAGTGATTTATATCAGGCTGATGATGATGAAGCTTATATTCTATAACTAATTAATATCATTGCTCAATGTTTCGCTACTTCTTCTTTCTTCATTGTATAGGCAGTGGTTACCCTAATCTGTTGTTCTAGCCGCTCAGTAGGTCTCTAATAGGGCTTCGTGACTGTTGTCTAACAATAACAACTAGGACGGATAATGGAAAGTCCCCCTTTGAAGCAAGGGGGCGCTCAGAAATTAAACCACAGTCACCCTATCATATGGACTTACTTTAAGATGAGCACCTGGAACTATATATATAGTGGAACTATTCATTTTCTAACTCCTCCTTTTTTCTCTTTCTGATTAAACTCGTTGCGGGATCCAAGACAGTTAAAGCGATTCCCCGGGACATGCCTGAGCTTTACCGCTCAGTGTAATTTCATTGTGTGCCACTGTTGATCCTGGCTTACAGGAGTTGCAGTGGTGGGTAAGACGGAGGGACTAAACCCGATTAAAAACAAAAAAAATAGATGAGCACCTCAATGTTGCTAAGTACTGAATACCAGGACGATTGTTCTGTGCACGACGATTGAAGATATATAAGGTAGGATACACATTCAGAACATCATCTTATCAGCCGAAAGACGTTCACCGCTGAACAATTGGGGGAAAAGGAATCTTTAGGGGAGGCCTTTGACCAGCAGTGGGCGTCTGTCGGCTTATATGATGATTAGGATAATAATATAATGCAAACTTAACTCTATTTATAAGATTTTATAAAAAAGTAACATTATAATATTTTTTTTTTTCGCACGAACGATCTTTCGTCATAAGCTAGATTGCGTGTGTATTTTTCCGCTTGTTTTTTTATCAATGCGTCACCTTTACTTAAATTCAACACCGAAGAGTTTAATTGAATAAAAATAACATTAAAAACTCCGTCGATCACATTTTCAGTTGAGTCGCTAAACGTTAACAATCTGTTTTTCTTGTGTATTTTCTACGCCTCGAGGCATTTTCATCACATCCTAAGAAGCTTATCTTTAGTAACAGCGTCCTATGCGGGGTCCCGTGTTTCATCCGAGATCACCAATTTCTTACTTGATTGGACCGCTTGATGGCTTTTAGAACAAAGGAACTGGAGGTCGGTGCAATGAAAATTTCGCAATACATAACAACACATCTTAAATGTTAAGTTTCTTTCTGGTTGTTTGTTACTTTATAAATAATAGTTTGTAGAATTTTTATTCACATTTCGTTTCATAGAATAAACTAAACGAAGAATAGATACTTAAAAAAAGTATATAAGATATTATTTTTGTTACAAATTTTTTATTGTTTCGTAACTCATTCATCATAGAATAATAAATTAAATATTCATCGTCCTCATATTATTTAGTAATTATAAAACTTATTACCTAGAAAAGCATCCCGATCCAGCCTATTTAAATAATGAATGGTTTTAAACTACCCTAATATAAATGGATCATTGTTCCAACTTAACTAAATTATCCGAATGAACAGTATTCGTTTAAACATAATTCTACTGTTTGTTAAATTAAAAATTATTAATAAAATCCATGGAGTTATGTTTCTGTGAAATATATACCATTTCAAGTAAATATTTGTTGAAACACGAATATCCTAGTAATATTAAAAACGCGGAAGTTTATAAGTATGGATGGATGGATAGATGTTTGTTACTCTTTTACGTAAAAACTTCTAAATGGATTTTAATGAATCTTAACAATAATATAGTTTATACATCAGAATAACATATAGGCTACAATTTATAAATATATTGTGTGAATTGTCCAAAATATGACGATAAGTGTCAATATTCCAGCGTGCACTGCCAAAACCGCTAGAGGTCACAACACACTAATATTATAAATGCGAAAATTTGTGAGTATAGATGTATGGATGTTTGTTTTTTTACTCGTTTACGCCAAAACTACTTTAACGCGGGTGAAACCGCGGGCCATAGCTATTTGGAAATAAAATTGACAACGACCAAGTGATCAGTTGTCTCAAAGACATTTGCTGGGAAACTGCTATGACATTTCCGTCTTCGACACAAGAAAACACCTTACTCATGCTATATATATAATGGATTCTTATTTCAGCAGTATTGAAATATATATTTTCTTTCCTCTATAAGATATAACTAAATTCGGCTTATAACTTACTAGCTGGTGCCCGCGACTTTGTCCGCGACAATTTTGAATGATGACCTAGTTACATTGGTCATCATTCAAAATTGTCGCGGACATAGTAAATGATTCTTACTTAATCTAAAAAATATATTTTTTTAAACAAATAAGCAATATAAATTGAATAAAACCTAACCTATAAATAACCTTACTAAGAAATAAATGAAAGACTACTTTGCTACTGTTTACAAAAAGGACCCGATATCATCAAGCAAAAATCAAAGACTACATATCAATTGTCCTTAAGTATATTCAGTAAGTCAAATAAAGTAAAATAATAATCAACGATAACAATCACAAATGTAACTCCCATTAGATTAGGTTGCGACATTTTGTGAACGAAACCATAGCGCGATCTAAAGCGATGATTACGCCATCTACTAACAAAAATATAAACTTGTAAAGCGGTAAAATTAAGATGTGTGCATATATTTTGGGTGAGATTTAGGCGATCATCTATTGATTCATTTTTGGACGACCTATTTCAAGCATTTATTTATTTTAACCGATATGCCAATTAAGTTCCGCGATCTGAAACGATATTAACGCCATCTAGTTACAAAATTGTGAACTTGTAGATCAATAAAATTGAGATGATGTTTTTTGGGTGCGATCATCTCGACACCAACAATTTATACTACGATAACTCGAATTTTAGATAAATTCGTTTTTTATCCCAATTTGATTAAAATGTCGTTTTTTTATTTGTTATAAAAATTACAAAAAAAAGAAGTTACAAATCTTATAAAACGCTTTACTTAGACGACCTTTTTTAACAACAAATTATTCCCTGGATTGCTTTATTTTTAACTGAAAGACCAAATACCAATTTACATGCGTTTAACTCAAAAAATACAGACTTTCATTCAAACTTACATCGCCTATTCTAGTCGTCCTTAGGGGTGGAATTTCCAAAAATCCTGAAATATATATTTATAATTTTTAGATGAAAGGCCATATACCAATTTTCATGCGTTTACCTCAAAAATGTCACATTTTTATACAATCTTACATCCCCTATTTGTCACCCTTAGGGGTGGAATTCTCGGAAATCCTGAAATAAATATTTTTAATTTTTAACTTGCTTCCCCTATTGTATGCCCTTCGGGATGGAATTTAAGAAATCCTGAAATATATTTTTTTATTTTTAACTGAAAGGCCAAATACCAATTTTCATGGGTTTAACTTCAAAAATGTCGCATTTTTTCATACTAAATTACATCCCCTATTTTAAGCCCTAAGGGGTGGAATTCCCAAAAATCTTGAAATATATATTTTTAATTTTCAACTGAAATGCTAAGTACCAATTTTCATGCGATTAACTTCAAGTCACAGTTTACATAGAAACTTACGTACCCTACTTTACGCCCTTAGGGGGGAATTCTCAAATTATCTGAAATACATATTTTTTATTTTTAACTAAAAGGCCATACAAACTTACATCCCTTATTTTTCGCCCTTGGGGGTAGAATTTCTAAAAACCCTGAAATACGTGATTTTTTATTTTTAACTGGAAGGCCAAATACAAATTTTCAAGCGTTTAACTTAAAAATTGTCACATTTTCCATACAAACTAACATCCCCTATTTTTCGCCCTTGGGGGTGGAATTTCCAAAAACCCTGAAATACGTGATTTTTTATATTTAACTGGAAGGCCAAATACCAATTGTGATGCCGTAATCTTCAAAAACGGTAAAGTTTCATACTAACTTAGCGCCCCTGTTTTACCCCCTTAGGGGTTGAATTTCGAAAAATCCTTCCTTATTCCTTGTCTGCATTATAAAACAAACATTTGTGCAAAATTTCAGCTTTCTAGGTCCAAGGGTTTGGGCTGGGCGTTGATGAGTCAGTCAGTCAGTCAGGACTTGTCTTTTTATTTATATAGATTTATTGAACTACTTAATATTAATTCAAACTAATTCATGAATTAACCTGCAAATTAATAAAATAATAGTCACAAAAATATTTTCAATCGGCTGATAACCATTTTATTTTCGTGGTTTAAAAATAATGTTATTGAACACATTTACTTATTCGTGACTTCGTTGTAACAACCAGGAAATGCTCTCTTTGTAAGAATTTATTGCTTATGCTGCCACCATAAGCAATAAATTCTTACAAAGAGAGCATTTCCTGGTTGTTACAAGTTCGTTCAGTGTTAGTTCAGTTTTATTAAACTTTTCACACCAAATCATTCTGTAACATATTTTATATCGTGTCCTCCTGTCACTCGTCACACACCTACGGTCTATTTTTTCTTACTTGTCTTATTTAGTACACAAATATGGCGTACTGGTAACCAAAGACAATTGATAGAGTTGGGAAATTATCGAATGAAGGACTGAACGAATTCATACAGCTGTAACCGAATGATATTAGTAATGTAGGATTTCCTGACAAATAAAATTTTAGTTATGGCCCTGGGAATAAATTAGCGTTGATAATTTTGTAGTAAGCTGCCAGAATATCACACATTATCTTAATCACAGAAATAATTCCTGAAATATATCGTTGGCCTATATAAAAAATAAAACAAAACTATTTTTAATTTATTTATTCATTTGATTCACTACGTGTATCTTCACTTCTGGAGTCTTCCGATTCTGACAGGTGTATAATGAAACCCTGGGTAGGTGCATCTGTTGCAGCATCTAAAAGTCCGTCAAGCTGCATCATTTTATCCTCTTCTTTTTTTATATGGTTTATACAATTATTCCAAGACATCGTACCAATTTGGCTTAAGCCTTCTTTTAGTAACTCATTGACTTCAGCCATTTTAAAAGTTTTATTATTTTTGCCAACATAAGATTTTAACTGCGCCCATATCAGTTCAATTGGGTTTAATTCGCAATGATAGGGCGGAAGGCGTAAAACGATAACATTTTTGCGGGCCGCCATTTGATCCACAACTTTTGTATTAAATAGATTTCTGTTAAATTTAGATAAAAGTTGCGCTTTTATCTCATTCTCTTCAAAATTGATATGTTCCTCCTGTAGCCACGCTTGTATATCTGCCTTCCGCCAACTCATGTTTGGCACTCGTTCTGCTAGTCTGGAGTGGTACGGTGCATTGTCTAGTACTATAACCGAGCCAGGTACCACTTTACTCAAAATTTTTTCAAACCTGTAATGCAGATAATTCCATTATTTTATTTTCATCTTGAGCTAATAAATGTTCGATAACACGATTTTCTTTAATTATTTATCCACAAACCATAATGCTTGCATAGCTTAAGTAGCATAAGTATGTTTTTTTATTTATGGTTTATGTTGGATTACGGTGAGAAATAATTAAATAAATTCCAATTATTATTGTTATTCAGGATTGTTTATAGAATTCCCAATATGAATAAATAACATTAAAAAAGATTAATTTACTTACCTTGTTTAAACAAAACAATTGCACTAAAATAACAGTCGTATGCAATATCGATGTCCTTGAAGAATAGCCAAAGGTCGTCAGTCTAAAGAATAAAACCGTCCAAATCACAGAAAGAATCAACAGAGTCCAGTAGAAAGCCAAATCGTTACACTTCAAACACACACAGAGAGCACCCGTAAAGTACAACATAAAGCGAGGCGACGAGACTAATGACAGGACGTATCCCGTCAAGTCAAAAAAAATCACTTGTCAAATAATACTTTTAGTCTACGACCAGTTACAACAAAAACTTTAGTTTTTAAAAATAATGCCTTACATTACCATACACACATATAATTTGAGATATATATATAAACATTCTGCTTTATTATTCAGTTTTTTACATTAAAATTATACAGTTCACACTGGTCAGAATCATTCATTCGCTTTTCCCTTCTCTAAGTTCCGAAGACAAACTAGCATTTTGAAATGTCAAATTGCCAATATAATTATTAATCTGTGAAAATGGATCCTGATATTATTTTGATTTTAAGAGAATTAATGTGTTTGGATGGTTAATTTGAAGCAGTTTTTGGTGTTATTTATATAGTATGTGTTTCTTCCAACAATCAAGATGTTCATACCTAACTAAAAGTGCGTGATTGATGACGAAACTAGTGATTTTCGTGCCGAGTAGTGTTTGTGTACCAAATAAGACAAGTAAGAAAAAATGGACCGTATGTCAGTTGGTATTTTACGCCTGTCAGTGCAATAGATTTGAATCTTGTTAAAAATTTTGTTCTTTTTCACTGACATGCGACATTCCAAAACTTTGTACAGTCCCGCAAACTTTTCTGACCCGGTGGCAGCGTCGCTGTTATCGCATTTAGTGTTGCTAGTAAATATTTTTTGCAATTAAGTGGGTAAATATAATATGCACATTGTAACGTAAATGTTACTTCACTAAAAAGCAAACAAATACTGTCATTACTAATTTTTATAACATCTTTATATTTTTATACAATAATTATGATCATTTACATAAAATGTATGCTATGTGTTCTCTAACGGAGATGCTCCAGGTATTATTATGTGACCGGAATGGTTTAATTCAGAAGTCATTTCATCATCATCATTATCGCAATCACTGCTTTCACTTTCACTATCACTACCATGAATGATGAAAGGCTCGTCTAAGTATCCATCCCTTTTTCGATACACATTTTCAATATTTTTGTACATTATTGCAATGCTTTTGCCATTCATTGACTATTATTTTATCAAAAGCTTCTGCAATGAATGATAGGATTTCAGAATTCTATCTACCATGCTCTTTTTCTTTCACAAGTTTTCTTACACATCACTCCCAGACACCTACAAAGGAAACAGCAAAAATTAAATAAATAATGAATATTTTAAAATATGTATTTTAATTTAAAGAGCGAGGGGGAATTTCGTATTTTTTCAGAAGCTGACAACACTAACCTGTAGCAGCAGCTACGCATTCATACAACTTATTGAAGGGTATAATTGGTGCCTGAAGGCGTTATTCTTCCTTCATATAATTTAATACTTGTAATATAACGTTCCCCGCATCAATTTTTAAAACTTTCGGCATTTTTCACAATTAAAAACCACAAAGAGAAAAATAAATACGCGCAACAAACAATCAATGGCAGGAATGTCATGGTTTGACATTTCAAACTGGCGTCATTAGTTCTACTTTTGGCCACTGGGCCAGATAAGTTTGTAGCACAGTAACGTAATATAGGTTGTTAAAGTTGTAAATAAAGGTCCAATACTTTGTGTTTTATTAATAAACAAAAAGTATTCATTACTAGCTAAAAAGTAGAAACTTATAAGAAGGGTAATTTTGAAACCATACTTTATTCATTATCGTTCTTCATGGGGTTTCTTGGATTTCTTATTTACTTGGCGATCAGTTCACGTGCGCGCCTTCAATTTTACAATAAATAATTACAGTTTTATTAAAGCATACGAACAACTTACATTTTCCTTGATAACTACCATTTTGAACAAAATATTTATGAAACCATTTCGTAACCATTCCTTAACGATTTAGATCAGTAATGTTATCAAAATTCGATTTTCGATTCACACTTTACAAATCACTTAACAAACATACAAGCTAATTAATAGCCTTAGACTTTTGAAAATCGGTAAAAAATTATAAAAATATCCTGGGACATTATTCACACACAGCCCAGATCAGATCCCGAACTAACAGAGATAATAATAACTGATATACTTCACATACCATTTTTCTAATGTAAATACATACTTATATAGATAAGAACACCCAGAGTCAGGACAAACAGAGATGTTCATGCACACAAATATCTGTCCTGGGTGAGAATCGAAACCATGACCTGCGGCGTGAAAGGCAAGCGTATTACCAACAACGTACAATTTGGTGCGCGCAGAGCTTTTTAAAAAAATATTAAAATCTCATTTTAAAAAATAAAAAAAAATACACAACCTCTTTTTATGTTTAATTTCACTAAATTCCTCCCCGATAAAATTAATAGTGTACTGTAGAAATAAGAAAAAGCTTCGTGTTGTTTTAGATCACGAGTTACACATAATTTACATTTTGGTTTCGCATTAAGGGCTTCACATAAGGCAGCTATACTGTAAAGATGTACATTATAGCACGATCCATCTCATTACTTCTTACCATAGACATCATGAGGATTTTTACATTTTTATATCTTATGATACAGAACGTTACGAAAATAATCATTTATATTTCGATACATTTTAATACACCTCAAATTTCATAAAGTTTCTGTGATATATATCCCGGAATGAAACATCATATACATTATATCTGCCGTATTTGAACTTCCTAACATTGTTGAATAAAACGAATCCAGTAGGTACAGACATACATAGACTCACGCCTGTTTACCAGAGGAGTAGGCAGTCACAACGGAGTTCCATTTGTCACGATCTTTTTCCAGTAGGTACACTATGTAGGTATCTCATCATAATCCAAATCCAATAGTAATTAATGATTTGCGTATTATAATACTATCTGTTTTCAATGGGAGACGCTTGGCATGATGCGTTGATCTTTAAAGTTAGCTTCCCAAACCGTAAACCACCTATAAACAAGAAAAGGGGTTAGTGAAAATCAAGGAGAAAAGCAGAGTCTTAACAACAATTCCTTGGCATAACGTTGAGTTCAGACGCTATAAACTCAATGGACACTGGGTCAGTTTCAGCAATTAGGAAAATTAAATGGTTTGAAATTATTTCGTAACCAATAACTTTTTAAGTATTATTCCTGAGTATCTTATATACCTACGTCGGACGTCAGAACGCCTACGACACGACACGCGTTCTGATCTGAAAAGAAACCTACGGTGTTATATAAAGCGTTTCATCTAGCATCTACAGTATAATTTTCACATAATAGGATTTGAGATTCAAATCGATGACCCAGGTGTTGCAAACGCCCATAAGCTACGGTAACCGGTTGCTGGTTTTTGACTCAGTTGTACAAAAAAGAACGATGACGTCATGACATGGCGCTCGTTTAAACTCAGCCGTCGTCCACAATTATGCACTAAAAACGAGGTGTAAATATACCACCCAACACAAAAACCAATCCTAGCCAGTGTACCACAATGATTAAATAACTTTCCGTAATATCATCATCAGCACCAATAATTAGGTCAACTCATAATTATGATAAATTATTATAGCGCACAGCTTCAATGAGTTCGGAAATAAATAAATTAAATTGTACATTTTATATTACGTGAAGGTAGAAATTAAAATGATATGAAAGCAACTCGATGAAATACTTATATTAATTTGTTTCTTTAACTGAATACAGGTATCTTTACAGTTGTTATATGACGAATAAATTTAAATTCGATAACAAATACATAAAATTTATAACATATACGTAGTATAAATTCCATTAAATATCATTTTCTTTAAACCTGGATGCATTTTGCGCTGCTTCCCACCCGCAAAAAATACACATGCTAGGCCAATATAAATAAGCAAATTACATCAGTGACATAGAGATTGCCACAACCAACGAGACCCCGAAACCTATCATCATGTCAGCAGAAAGACGTTCATAGTTGTTCAAAGACTCCCTCAAAGATCCCACTATTGCCGGTGTTACGCGTCCTCACATCCAGCGGTTTTCAGCGACCCAAATTACCAGGTTGCATACCCCTATGGAAAAATACTCAATAGTGTAGCGCGGATACCTAATGGTAGAATATACAGACATCACTGGAACCGCACCAAATTTTTCGGAGCAGGAATCTAATCCGAGACCTCGCTGATGCAGATGCCCGACTTACACCGCTCGGACACAGGTCGTCAGAGCCACATTCACATCCTACTAATATTAAAAATGCGTAAGTTTGTGAGTATGGATGCTTGTTACACTTTCACACAAAAAGTACCGAACGGATGTTGATGAAACTTTTTAGTAATATAGCTTATATATTCAAATAACACATCCGCGTCAACTTTATAATTTACTAGCGGCCCGGTACGTGCTTCGCTACGTATAAGGCATAGTAATAAAAAAAATGATTATTAAGTTCATTTATTCAAACAAAAAAATATTTTAAATTGCTAGCAAGTAAAAACTACGAATTTACACTTTTTCAAGACTTTTTACGTACAAACCTTCCCTAGACTTCCACGAATAATTCAAGACCAAAATTAACCAAATCGGTAAAGGCGTTGTTGAGTTATAACATTACAACGAAAAGTGGCATTGATTTTTATATATATAGATAAAGTTGACGCGGATAAGTTTACGAGCTCTTTTCAAAATATGATAGAGGAGCAAAATAAAAGACATCGTTGAATATTTCTATAATTATTCTTTGCCTACTATTTCGCTAATTTTGCTTTTGGACATTCTTTTCTAGTATTCTGAGCATGACCTTTTTAATTTTCATATTGTTCATGAATTTCCGCAAAGTAACGCCTTTTATCATGACTTATGTGTTTTTAGTATTTTTAATAGCCATTGGCATACTTTAACCTTGTCGGAAAGAAAACACAATAATCAGTTGCCATAGTGCTGACGTAACATTATAGATTAACAAAATAAAAGCAACGGAAAGTACTTGACCTCCCCGTAACTACGATTACACAGAATAGGTACCAACGTAAATCTCTCCAATATTCTTTGTAACTGTGTTTTTTCGGCCAATTTACCTTCTATTTGCTGGAATGGAAGCTTCAATATGAGGTCGACTTTCCGAACCAGCGAGTGCAGTTAATCACCGTTATTTCCGTCTTGTAAATGCCTTCGGAATACTTCCCCTATTCTTCCTCAAATGTAGTTTTCATTTTTATTCTGGATTCTTGATTGCGCCATTGTGATTTTGTGATTTATTTCGTCTGTCTAAATTAATTTGAATAAATATACACACTATTAACACCAATACAACAAATATTTATTTATTTCTGTGGACTAGTGTACGACTTGTTCAAGCCATCCAGTAGGGCGCATAAATGCCTAAGACTGCAGCGAAATCGACAACTTAACTTCCTCACCGAAGCACGGGGAAGCTCAGAAATCAAACTACTGTGGCGCTCACCCATCAGTAGATATACCCCAAGCCTAGATACGTATACGTCGTACGTATACGTATCTAGGCGTGGGGTATATCTACTGATGGGTGAGCGCCACAGTAGTTGTACATTGTGATTTTGTGATTTATTTCGTCGGTCTAAATTTATTTGAATAAATATACACACTATTAACATCAATACAACAAATATTTATTTATTTCTGTGGACTAGTGTACGACTTGTTCAAGCCATCCAGTAGGGCGCATAAATGCCTAAGACTGCAGCGAAATCGACAACTTAACTTCCTCACCGAAGCACGGGGAAGCTCAGAAATCAAACTACTGTGGCGCTCACCCATCAGTAGATATACCCCAAGCCTAGATACGTATACGTCGTACGTATACGTATCTAGGCGTGGGGTATATCTACTGATGGGTGAGCGCCACAGTAGTTGTACATTGTGATTTTGTGATTTATTTCGTCGGTCTAAATTTATTTGAATAAATATACACACTATTAACATCAATTTATTTGTGTGGACTAGTGTACGACTTGTTCAAGCCATCCATGGTAGGGCGCTAAAATGCCTAAGACTGCAGCGAAATCGACAACTTAACTTCCTCACCGTAGCACGGAGAAGCTCAGAAATCAAATTACTGTGGCGCTCACCCATCAGTAGATGTACCCCACGCCTAGATACGTATACGTAACCTCACCGACCGTTACGGACCGGTGAGGGCAACTGAACTTTTGACTGAAATCTCTTCGAACACATATCTAGTTTTATTCATAGTTGGAGCATATTGGAGCATCGAGAATAAAACTATTGATTTCCTGGGATTATATAGCTATCTGAATTCCTGGGAATATGTTGCAGTTGCTGTTGCCAAAAGGCTACAACCGGAATCCACAGCTTAACGTGCCCTCCGAAGCTCTGAAACGATCAGAAATCAAACCATTTCGGCGGTCACCCATCTATGGACTGACCACGATCTCTTAACCCCGCCAGTCACGGATCGGTGAGAGTATCAGGCTGTGAGCTCCATAATATATTTATTGCTTTGCCACATAAAACTGATTCCCAGGTTCGATTCTCCTACAGAAAATACTAAATTGGTTACGGTGGATACCTACGGCACTATAGGCACTTCATCTTCTTTATCTGCATACGAAAACTGTTCTAACGGTATCAACGAAAGGGCTTTTTTACTATCCCTGATGTAACTATAGACGTAGTTTCATATGTACGCTTCGCTACGTTTTAAAAACTTTATGCACACTGACATTTTATTTTTACACGTTGTAACCTTTTAGAGACTATGGAGTGTCACTAGTCTTTTTTAACTGTTTGTATTTTTGCAAAAACTCAGTTGCTATTATCTGTTTTAATACTCTTGAGTGATACTTAATATGCCGGCAGAGCAAGATAGATCAAGTGTCAGAGTTTTGTAAAGACGATGTGATGGAGGAATGAGTGGCTTGACGGCTTACACCACTCGAACACAGGTCATTAGAGCCACATTTACATACATACGATATAATTACCACTCCTTAAAATATCACAAAGAGGTACGAAAAAAAAATGTCGTTGAATATTTGTATTCATCATAATTTCGTCTACTATTTTTAGAGAATTGTCCTCATTTTTCTTTTGGACATTCTTTTCACGTGTTCTGCGTATCAGAGCGTGACCTTTTTCATTTTTGTACACACTTTTTCTCGCAAGCCTGTTCATTCCTTATGCGGTCTGCGTGACTCTACACATTTCCTAAGCTCCCGCATGTTTATAACATAAAGTAGGAATATTTTACTTCTTTACAAATTATGTTTTCCTTTGTACAAACAGTAGCTACGGTTGAGATTAATCATATCTATTATGACTGCGTCATGCCGTCATGAATATAATTGACTGAAACGTTAATCAAGCGGTAGAGTGCTCAACCACAGATAGTGAAGTCTAATGTTTGAATCGGTATAAGTGTCTAAGACAGAGAAATTCTAATAACACATTTTAGCCAAATATATCCTTTGAATTGTTCTAACTTTAACTATAATTAGACGGGCTGGTTGTCGCGGTAAAAACTTGCCTTTCACGCAACAGGTCGTGAGTTCGATTCCCACCCTAGACAAATATTTGTGCGCAAACATGTCTGTTTGTCTGGAGCCTGGGTGTAAGTATCTTTTATAAGTATTTATTTACGAAAGCAGTATATGTAGTATATCAGTTATCTGGTTTTCATAGCACAAGCTTTGCTTAGTTTGGGATCAGATGGCCGTGTGTGAATAATGTCACAGAATATTTTTATTAAAATAAAACAGGATAATTGCTTACTAGCAGACGGGAGATAAAAGTTGTATTAGAATACTACACTACACTAACTTTGGTTACTGGTAGCCTAATTATGTCGGATTTTAGTCCAATCGGATCATGAAATAGTGTCACACTTATGTACTATAACAATTACTACGTAGTAAACCATTGTCTATGTATCTGCCGCACCCGTAATCGGACTCGAAGTCCATAGATTATTTATACTTATAGCATATAAATAAAAAAATGGTATCCATGTCATTACCATTTTTCCTTCGAATAATACGTTACATTGGTTTAAAAAAGCACCCACATTACATTTTCATCATAGCATCATCTGCATAATAAATGGCGTCTACATTTGTATTATCTTATGAAAACAATCCAATATCTTGAAATTAAATCTTCTTACATTACCCTTATGATGGTTACATTTCGTTATATCAACATAGGCGTTAGGAGGAGTAATGAAAGACCAACGTTTGTAGATAATTGGCAAGATATAAGGACGAGCCGGGTTATCGGAATAACTATCAGCAAAGAGGTAGGTGCGTCCATTACATCTAGCTATGAAACAAGTCTCCGAAACTGGTGTTTCGTCATGATTTACGTTCAACATTGATTGATTTTATTTTTAAAGTTCTTTATTTTCATAAATCAGTAACAATAGTTAACAAGGCCCAGTGTACAGACACCAGCACATCAAGCTACCCCAATCTGTCAAATTGCCACAATTGAAAGTGAACTTTATGCTTATGTGATAAAGTTGAAAATCTATACAAGAAATTTGACAGATTGGGGTAGCTGGATGTGCTGGCGTCTGTACATAATAACACCTGGATTTATAACAATCAAGTTTAGTACATGGCATGTTTACCAACCGCGTTGCCTGTTATACATTTATATATAATGATAATGTTATTTTTTTAATACAAGGTGAAGGTTGTTATCAATCATAAATTAAATGAATGTACACTTTGTATGAGTGTACATTGTGTTGGAATATAGTAGATATATCCTGGTGGTGATACTTACAAGTAAATACCAGTAATTAACGATTGTTAATGATATTATCTTAACAACCGGGACCGACGGATTAACGTGCTCTCCGACGCACGGAGGGTAGAACGCCCTCATATTCGAATATATGGGAACTGCTTTTTATACTTGGTTGTCCAATACTTCGATGCGTGTATATACTTTCAACTTTGCTGAACTAAAATTAATCTGCAATGACGTCTCACGTGTGTCATCTGTAATTAATATTGACTTAAGCAACAATGTGTACCACTGTATATAGCGGCTTAAAAAAGTGGCTTTAGACGCCATCGCAGATCACCAAAAACCAGTAGCTAAGCAATGTAAATAAACAGATGTGTATAAGTATATGCTCTTTATACTTATACACATTTTCCAAATAAATGTTATATATAAAATTGTCAGTTTAATCAAGCCGGGATGCAATATGCACCGCCCTCCCGCCCGCAAAAAATATGCACATGCAAGTAGGACAATATAAAAATACAAATTATATGCGCCGAGACGATACCCAACACGTGTTTCTATCCTCCACGGACCATTCTAAGGGACCCAAACTCACACAAATAATACTTAGGTGTATTGTCTTAGTTAACATTTTTAAAAGAAGTTTTTGGTATTTCTGGTTAAATTCCAATCCAATGCGAATTGCTTTTCTCAAAGTACTCGTAGCTACCTAATTTCCTTTAAGATGAGTCGCTGTCAAAATTAATATCAATTAAAACATTCAATAATTTTATGATATACTGCAAAGTAAAGCTTTTATTGGACCGGCCACTTTAGATTCATCGTCATCTTTGTTAATAAGATAAGATCGTTTGATCAAAGTTCTTAATTGCATTCGATACTATAGCGGTTAAATGTTTATATATAAAGATGATTAGGGAACTTTGGTTAAAAGCGATTGGAGTGTTCGAACGCTTACGGGTTTCAACGAGACTAATATTGGAGTAAAATCTTACTACTTACTTTGAGTCCTGGTTGATTGCGACACTCTTGTCCGTCTCTCAGAGAGGTACTCTAATTCGATTACAGCTTAAAATAACTTAAACTCAAAAGTTTCATGCCGAAAATTAACCATATGAAGTATCACTGGATCCAAAAAGTAAAAATGGAAATATAGCAAACAAATTTTTGATTATAATCATTTTCAATCCTATACTTGTACTAGACTAGTATAGGATTGAAAATGAGTATGAAATGAGAACTAACAGCCTGCTAGTCTAACTGTAACTTTCATGTTAAAATAATCCTATTCTTGTGCAGGAAAGAGGCTCTAGCGCTTTTTATGAAATTTAGAGAATTGGGCTCGACGTAGTCTCATCTTTTGCGCAAAAGCAAAACAAATGAAGCATCAGTTAGATAATAGTAGTATGACACATAGGCGGTAATTGTAAATTGATTTATGTGCTTCCTCGCATAAATGCTAGTAAGCTATATAGGAACGGCCACACTATGAAGCTATTTGAAAAGGAATGCCCGATGCGTATTATCCTTTATTACTACGCAAACCCACAGGAATAATCTGGCTTTTGTTTAAACCCGTTGTCTCTGGCCTTGCTTTGTGGACTTTATATCTGGATTTCAGCATTAGAGACAACACTGTGCGTGATAAATATGACAACCGTACTGTTCTAATTGGCCGCTACGTTAGTGGTATTGTTCTCTACCTTTGATAATGAGTTTTTGCTTTTAAAAATAGTTGTTCTAATATTTACCATAACAATTTAACAAAATAATGTACAGACACCAGCAGATCAAGCTACCCCAATCTGTCAAATTTCCCCAATTGAAAGTGAACCTTATGCTTTTGTGATAAAGTTGAAAATCTATAAAAGAAATTTAACTGATTGGGGTAGCTGGATGTGCTGGCGTCTGTACAAACACATTGTTTGTTTTTTAAAAATAGTAAATATATAACATTGCTAAAATGATACAACCGGAATAGGCTTAGTAATAAGGCTCCACTTCGCCTACTTTGTGTAGTTAAGCTAAAACTTATGTAATTTATTTATTTGTTGGTATTCGTATAGGCAGGCGCAGCATTGCTATTTTTTGAATAATGTAATGATTAATATGGTTTTAAAATTATATTCTCCAATTCAGATGTGAGGATTAAAATATCATGCAAATATAATGGTGCTTCTATGTTCATAAATAACTCCCAGTGAGTATTTGTGAACATATAAGCACCACTTGTTTAAAATTTGGTATTCGATATAAAATGTTACGAGTTTTAAAGTGCTAGGAAATACATTGTTAGTTACCAGTCCCAAGAGACCTAAGAGAACATATCACATCTGACTTGCGGTGACCTACGTTATGTCTCTGTCAAAGTTATCCTCTAATTCTTACTTGACCCAATGCCCCAAATGTACTTCTTAACTTAGTTTCGAGATGCAGCCTCTTTGTTATACAATGGAACTATTTTTACAGCTAGCTCATGGTTCTTATTTATTTGTTTATCGACAGAGACAAGTGCGTCTCTCTCTAACTTTTAACAAATTTATTAAAAAAATCGTTATCTGATAACTGAACTTACCATATTTCAGGTTCCTTTAGTATCCTATGGGTACAGAACCTTTAGCATTTCAGACCAACAACAGCAACACATAACTATTTTATAATTAATTTTGTTTCTCTGTAAGATACTAGGTATCTTACAGAGTTTATTTGTTAAGATTATCTTAAAACAAGCTCAATGGTGTCTAAATTAAAAAATTAAATGACGATAAATGATATGTAAAAACGATAAAAAATATAATATTCAAGAATTTGATCGACAAAATCTGTACAAATACAACATTTTGAACTTGTAACCTTTAAATAGTCCGGTTTTAGTCAAGCATAACATTTTTATTCACATTGGATGCTGGATTTTAATTGAATACAAATATTGAACTATTAGCTGTTAGTTATGGTTGTTTTCGAGAACATAGAGAAGACGCAATTTATCAATGAATACAATTCATTGAATTCCAATAAATTAATTAGATAAATTGCTTTCAAATTTTAAATACAAAATGCTTTCCTTATATTGAGGCGCTCAATTCTATTTGATTTAATTCATCGTTGTCGACATGTGATATGTCGATGAATATCGTTTTTGATAAATTACTGACGACCAATTATAACACTAATAAATTGTCGATCCGTTTGACTAATCGTAAGGCAATGACTTGTTTTCCTTTAATGACAATTTATTCCACTCTTCTCGAACAATTTTATTTGTGTACGAATTGTATATAACAAAGATTCTTTAGCAATCCAACACATGCTAGGATCTATTTCTATTGAAACATAGCTAAATAGGCATATGTTATATTATTCTTCTAATTATTTTTTTACTCATATTTTATAAGTTATAGTTAAACATTTACAAAATTTAATTGCAAATAAATTAAGATCCCCCAACATAGGTATGTTTAATATTTTTGACCCACTATTTTGCATGGTACTTGCCAACGTCGATTTTAATGCATACTTTAATACTTTTTTAGTGACAGTAGTAAAAAAATAAGCAGTTCTTAAACTCAGTCAAATTCACACCATTTAAATATGAAATAAATAAATATATTGACAAAAACTTGATACGAGCTAGCTAAATATCATTTCTGTAATAAAATAAATTTTATAAATGTTTTCATACAAGATGTACCTAAATATCTATGTTACTAGAAATAATATCTAATGTATACAACTATATTACTACAAACATGTTCTGACTATTTACAAGCGCTTTTTTAAAGTCTACGTGAATAAAAACCTTTTTTATTTTTTTATATTTTAGGCCAACAAATTGTCATCTAATCGCAAACTAAACTCTGCACTATGGAAGTAAGATAACTGACTAACATACTTATATATTTCTAAATACATATATATAACAGATTAAATTAAACCCAGATACAGAACAAATAATTGTCCTCATAACACAAATATTTGTCCTAGGGGTCGAAGCCATGACCCTGGCTTAGTAGTCAGAGTACTAACCGTATATTCGTACTTTAATATAGACAGAACCATTCGGACAATATATAGCTAAAACTTTAAAATTCTGATAATTAAACCTATACATGATCTCTTTGACAATATCTTAATATAAGCTAGCTTAATATCATTACTATTATAAAATTTATTTTATTCTAAATGATTTCGTACAATCCATGTAAATAAATATCTATATATAACTAGAAGTGGTTTTTTATTGGTTTGGTTTTTGCTTGTATACTTAACTATATTACTACAAACATGTTCTGACAATTTACGAGCGCTTTTTTAAAGTCTACCTGACTAAAACCGTTTCAATTTATTTATTTTTATTGTTATCCACTTAAACAACAAGTTACATATAATATTTTGAACATTTAATTAGCAAGAAAATAAAAAGTTTATTTAGTAAATTGCGGGATACGTTAACATCTTAACTATTCTGTTCAGAGCTTCATCATTAGCTAGTTAGTTTATTCAAGTTGGCAAGCTAGCAGTCCAAATCGATCTATATCCAGATGCCAATTAGTCATGTTGACAAAAGCACTGATGCCTGATTTTCAAATATTCGCTCCAGTGACACATGTAATGTTAGTGCTTATAAACGTCACATCGTGCTAAATTTCGAGCTCCGTGTACCTAAATAACAATATTTACCTAAAAATAATTATTTATACTTAACTATTTTACTACAAATATGTTCTGACTATTAACAAGCGCTTTTTCAAAGTCTACGTTAGTAAAAACCCTTTTTAGGGTTCCCTATCCAAAGGGTAAAACGGTACCCTATTACTAAGACTTCGCTGTATGCCTGTCCGTCTGTCACCAGGCTGAATTTCATGAACCGTGATAGTTAGACAGTAATTTTCACTGATAATGTATTTCTGTTGCCGCTATAATAACAAATAAAAAAACAAAATAAAATAAATATTTAAGGGAGCTCCCATACAACAAACGTGATATTTTTGCTTGTCTTTGTAGATAGTGGTACATAACCCTTCGTGCGCGAGTCCGACTCGCACTTGGCCAGTTTTTTTAATGAAATATTATAAAAACTCAAAATAAGATACATTTTAATAGACAACCATTCAAAGGCCGTTGTATACGTAGGTCACACAGATTACAAACGTTATCTAGTACGTGACCAATTCTCTTTGTGTAGTTGTATGTTTTAGAGGACAGGGCACGAATAGACGGTAACGACCATAATCCCGACGCGCAACTGTAAACTCTTCTACTACTCAGAGGGGTTTTCGATGTTCAATTTGCAATTTGATGATCGTATAGCCTATTCACTTTACGGTCTGACTCGGAATGGAACGTTTTTGGCATGATTTTACTAGTTTTCAGATTTGAGAGGTACCTATACAATCAGGATCACAATGCAATAATAAGATACCAGCAAGCTAATCGGATACATGATCGAAGAGGTAAATAGTGACACTTGTCAACGGCTGGCTACAAGTATAACTGTCAAATAATAAAATAAAAAAACCGGCCAAGTGCGAGTCGGACTCGCCCATGAAGAATTCCGCAGCAGCAAGTATTTCAGTTGATTAAATGAAAGGTAAATTGCGGTTTACGATTTATGACGCATTAAAAAAAACTACTTAGTAGATCTCGTTCAAACCAACTTTCGTTGTTAGTTTACATGGTAATGTACATCATATTATATTTTTTTTAGTTTTATCATTCTCTTATTTTAGAAGTTACAGGGGACACTCATTTTTCCACTTTGGAAGTGTCTCTCGCGCAAACTATTCAGTTTAGAAAAAAAAAATATTAGGAACCTCAATATCATTTTTGAAGACCTATCCATAGATACATCACATGTATAGGTACGATGAAAAAAAAATTGAGTTTCAGTTCTATGTATGGGAAACCCCCATAATTATTATTCTTTTTCTATTTTTGTGTGAAAGTCTTAAAGCGGTTCACAGAATACATCTACTTACCAAGTTTCAACAGTACAGCTCTTATAGTTTCGGAAAAAAGTGGCTGTGACATACGGACGGACAGACAGACAGACAGACATGACGAATCTATAAGGGTTCCGTTTTTTGCCATTTGGCTACGGAACCCTAAAAATGTGGAAACATAATCTTCTGCTGCGATCATAACAATTAAAGGCAAACGCCATTGTTCTGCTTCCTTATCGTATTGACAGTGGTTATTTAAGCCTGTGAGGTCAATTGGGCGGCTTGAATAACTATTGAGGCTGACATGGCTTAACGACTGTTGGCCAACGACAACACCTGAGACCAACATCTTAACTAGCCCTCTGAATCACAAAGACGCTCACTCATCTATAGGCTCGCCAATCACTTCCGGTGAGCGCAACTGGCTGAGAGCGCCTCAACGCCATCGATCACAGAGTCATGGAAAGCTATGATGGTTTCTGTGGCCAAATCCTTTCAAATTCTTAATACTGCTTAAGCTTAAACGTATATGTATGTGAGATAATCAAAAAGCTATTATCATAAAATCACTGCATATAATATAGCCATATAATTTATACCATTTCAGTAAAGTTACCCCAAGATAAATTATGCCAACAGATTCCCACTAACTCTCGCATCGCAACTTTATGCTTATAACCTGAGATATCAACATCGTGTGACTCATTTCGTCGCTTACGACGTCATAAAACTAGCTTCATTTATGGTTCACCTTATTAAACTTGTGTAGTTCAGCATTGGAAAATTACCAAACGATAATGGACTTTAGGGTGTTTTATCATGTAGATTAATCAATAATAGTTTCAATACAAAGAAGGGTAACGACTTAAAAATTGACTATCATTAGGAATTTAATAACAGCCATTCAGTATCATAAAATGTATCTGTAGATCAAAGTACTCGAAGTATTTATGTTTTATATTGCTAGGGGTTTGTTTTCAAATTGTACAATGGGACTAGTCGAAACTAATTTTAACTGATATAATTACGGTTTTTCTTTTTTAATAAATACACAACTGAGTTCATTTTTTCTTGGCAATCCCTTTATCCTTATTAAA
The DNA here is from genome assembly GCA_951640165.1 of Pseudoips prasinana. Lineage (NCBI taxonomy): Eukaryota > Metazoa > Arthropoda > Insecta > Lepidoptera > Nolidae > Pseudoips > Pseudoips prasinana. The sequence continues at coordinate 22,679,111 of OX621245.1, forward strand.
TAAAAAAAGAATTAGCAATTCAGCAACGGAGAAATTGCGTAACATACATACGTATCTACAAAAACAGCAACATAGTCCATTTGAAACCTAAATTGAATTGAAAATTAAACCTATAATTCTGAATCTCAAAAAAGGAAATCATGGATTTAATTTTCCGGCGGGTCTCAAACCAGCACCCTCTACCAAACCGGGGTAGGCGCTCTGCGTTAAGCTAATAACGATACACACTGTCAGTTCAAATTTAGAATTGCTAACAGCCTTTCGGAAGATTGGCCGACTGTTATGTACACAGTTGCATTGTGAATAATGCTATAAAAACAATATAATTATAAAGTTTTATAAATGTTTCATGAGTTTCTTGAGATGCAATCGGAGTATTTTTAACTACTAGCTATAGCGATATTTGCACAATAATTTCTTTTTAATGGTATCAGTACCTATATCTGTATGACTTATCACCGTAAGATAATAATAATAATATCTCGGGACAATGTCACACAGATCATCCTAGCCCCAAACTAAGCAAAGCTTGTACTATGGGTGCCAGGCGACGATATACATACTTATATAGATGGATAAATACTTATATACATAGAAAACATCCATGACTCAGAAACAAATATTCGTGCTAATCACACAAATATTTGCACCTACCGGGATTCGAACCCAGGACGGTGGTCCTGGGTTCGAATCCCGCAAGGATACCACCTACATGCCTACGAAGCTGGTGAGCTTCGTAGGCAGAAGCACTACCAACTAGGCTACGGTGATAAATGAGATAAGACAATGCACAATTGCTTGGTTTGTAAATACGTAAAGGTTACGTAACAAAATTGTAAAATGAAATTTTGGTATTTAATATGCTAATTCCCTAATTTGTCTATTTATCACGGCAGGTACATCTCATTAAGATGAGATTTTTATAGGTTTACATATTGTGTGAAATAATAAATTTAAGATATATTTTTCTTGATCAAAAGAGCTGACGTGGGTGTCAAAATTTTAACACAACAAGGGAAATTAATACAAAAAAAATGTCGGACACATATCATCACCTCTAGTCATCTTATCGTCTAAGTTTATGACGCAAACTATTACAGTTGACGGATGATCACAAACCGTTTATGTAATCATCGAAACATGTTCAAAAAGGGTGCTAAAATAAAACAGAAATCGATCTAAAAACTTCCAATCAATCTGTATTGTACAATGGCATAATATGTATCATGTAATATATCATTGATACTTAAGTAACAGCGTCAAAATATTAATGCAAATTTATTACTGAACTAAAACATCTAAAATAAATGCTTCTGCATAGCATTTCTTTTAGAGTACCTCGTGGACAAGAGCGTCAATGCCGTAAAAAAGATTTATTTTCTATCCCTAAAAGTAGAACCTGTTATTGTAAGAACATGTTTGTAAGGCGTGCCTGTGAACTTTATAATAATAGCGAAAAACTATCAGACATTGATGTTTTCTGTTGTACAGTAACATCATTGAAAAAATGTTTTTGTCTTTAGTATAACCTTTTTAAATTTCATGAGTAACTTAGAACTTAGCTCATCAACTAATACTTTGTTAATCCATGAGGAAACTATAGGTCTTTAAGTAAAAAATGAAATATTTAAGTTTTTCTGTATGACCGTTTGTTTCTTATCAAAATAAATAATAAAATAAACATATACAACGTCCCTAAGCCTTGAAAGGTAGTCACACGGGAACGCAAACATCCAAAATCGTTCGAATCATCTTATACGTGACATACACTCTGGTTGATAAACAAACAAACAAATCCCGTGGACTACCCTAGTCAGCGAGGTTTAGGGAATAGATACAGGATCCCGCGTCCTAACCATACAAGAGGCGTAGGGACTGACAACCAAAAACGGTATAAAACAAGTGCAGTAGCCAAGTCATACCATCTGAAGAACAGTGTTCCTTATGCAGGCGTAGCAATGTCGGGACCTATGATAAGAATAATGACGCAATAAACAGACGCATAAAGAAGGCAAAAAACGTCAGTATTATTATAGTAATGAGCTTTCAATTTGAAGCTGGCATTCGGAAAACTGTAATGCCAACGTAAGGGACAACTTAATAGGAGAAAAGGTAATGAGACACGAAATTGGCTTAACATTAAGAAGATAGAAACGAAATTTTATATTCAATATGCTAGAGGTTAATTTAATCATTATATAATGTCATATAACGTAAAAGTTCTTGGAAGGTAAATTAAACCAAATTAAAAATAAAAACTATGCGTGAATTTATGGAGCCTCTCACCCTTCATTCAAAAGTCTACATAAAATCTCATATCTTTTCAAACCAAAATGTTTATTTATTGAGTAATAATTTTCATTCTATATGAATATCTCAATAATTTTATATTATATCAATAATTAAACTAGGCAACTATGCCTGTAAATGTTAAATTAAATAACTACTAGGAGAGTACCTAGTTTCAGTTATACCTGAAACTAGGTACTCCCCAGACGCGTCGGTAAAAAGTAGATGAACCCGATGTATTTACTTTAACATGACCATTTACATGTGACAAGCGGGTCTGTGATGATACCTACCTTTATCCAACTGAGATATTGCATTTAGTTATAGCCAACTAAACTAAGGTGTAACCGCAATTCGATTGGCGCCTTGACATATAAAATCTTACAAGAGTATATTGCTATTGCCGGAAATCAAAACATTTTGACATTTAGTGACTGTGTGTCAAGCAATTACTCTACTTAAAGGCATCCTAAATAGTTACATCAACGAAGTTTCTAAGTCTCTGATAACGGTTGAATAGACTTTACGCGGACATTAAACGTCGATTAAGCTCCCAAAGTTCCGTCAGTCTGGTATTTTCATTCAAAGTGATAATTAAAAGCCCACGAGCGACGTATTATTGATCTAAGATAGTTTAATCAAAAGTAAACCTAAGATTTTAGTAGGTGCCAAATAAATGTAGTGCCAGTAGATACTACTTGTAAATGTAAATTGTTATGTCGAGTAATTTCGAAACTGTATATAACTAAAAAAAATTACCTCTACATATATTATTAATTATATTAGTCGCTAGTATACGGTTATCTCCCGTGTACCCCCCCCCTGTAGGTATAATTAGATCTTTAATATATAGTATTAAAATATAAATTGATTGGCATTGGTATTGATTGGTACGTGGTAAGTACGTGCGCATCGTGGCATCCCGGTTTCGAGTGGTAGTGCGGGTTTAATCCCGACTGCTCTACACCACTACCACTCGTCTGCAGTCAGCGATGATGCTCAAATATCATCCCTGCCCTGAATCATTCAGAAAAACCCTTGAAGCATTCAGAAGGAAATTGTCCGACGTTGTTGTAAGCTCGTAAAATAGTTCCCTCCTTCGCCTTCAGCTCGACCACTTGTGCAGCACCGTCACTCCCAGTAAGAACCTTGGTCACGCGATCCAATGGCCACACCAAAGGCGGCTGTCCCTTCTTCTTCAGAAGAACAAGTGTTCCCAACTGTTGTCCTGTTGCCGTTATCTATTTGGTCTTCTGCAGTAGCATAATATAAACATACTCTAGGTAAAACCTTTTCCAGAAATATTGTTTTATATGTTCCATTCAGCGGTAGCGACCAAGCCAGCTGATATCGATGTCAATTACCTGCGGATGCAGACATGGGTGAGCGTCCAATCAAGAAATGAGACGGTGTAAGGACAAATAAATCTAGACGATCAGAGAAGAATGGGGAAAGACGCCGTGAATTTAGTACTGCTTCTATTTGAAACAAAGAGGTGGTCATTTCCTCAAAAGTAATAATAATAATGAGTAAGGGTTAAAAGCCTATTTAAATGAGGTTTCGTATGACGGACGACAGCTACAGCTTCTCCATTAATTTAAGGGGATAAAAATCAACTTAATTTTAGATTTATTGAAGTTTGTTAAATGTACCGACGAAACTGATTACATTATCAAATTATATGGTCTCGAGCTTATCTAGACGAGTAATAAAATGACTTAAGGCCGCCATGAATGCTTCCTTAGATACATCTGAGACGAGCTCAATAAGAACTGCTCTGACTGCCTAACAAACAAAGATGCATATATATACGCTTTCATTAGTTTACTCCCTCCCCCTCCGATTAGCAAAAAACAGTGGCGCGACATAGTAACCGTCACAATTAAGAGCCACCAGAGCTCATCGGGTTGGGGGGAAGGGTCAGCAACACTTGTTTGCTGACTCTTTTAAGGCTGGCAACGCACCCGTGACTCCTCTGGTGTTGCGAGAGTACATGGGCGGCGGTGATCACTTACCATCAGCAACGCGAAACGAGCAAGCGGGTCATTGCTCGTTTGTCGCCCTATGACATAAAAAAATTAAGAATAAAAAACGGAAGTCTAACTGTGTTCTATCAGATGGTAGTTGTTACATAATAGGATGAACATTTACACATTTATACTCAAAAACTTAATACGTTGTCTGATGACAGTCTCTGAAAGATTTCTGCCGCGCAGAGACCGGTACATCTGACGGATACTCGCCAAAAGCAGCTGAGGGCGTATATCATCACTATCTGTGAGATTTATGAAAAATTATCTTAGTTAAATGGTGCTTACTAGTTAGCTATAAGATAGGTAGGTGGTATGTGTGAAGAGAAAACACAGCAACTGTAGTACACATACCCCTTACGTGTTGCGTACCTATTAATGTTTTTTTATGAATAGTTCATGTGAATTGACTTAGGTCACAAGAAGACTGAACGTCTCTAAAAATGCATAGACAGGAAAGTAAATCTTGCTTCCCTAAAAATGTCAAATCAAATGGTATCAGCACTCATGCTGAACCACCAGCTGATAATAGCGGCACGCAGCGGTTGTGTGCTGGTACTTTATCGTATGGACCGTGGTTTCCATGGTGACACAGTTCTTTAAACCGTCCAGTAGGCCTCTGACGTGTCTTAACGATTTTGTAACAAATACAACCGGGACCGACAGCTTAACGTGCCCTCTGAAGCACGGAGACGCTCAGAAATTTATCCACTATGGCGGCCACTCAATATCTGCTCCTTATAGCTGTTGACTTGCTACATAGCTGCATATAATAATATCTAGGGACAATGATAATATCAAGGGACAATGTCACACAGATCATCCTAGCCCCAAACTAAGCAAAGCTTGTACTATGGGTACCAGGCGACGATATACATACTTATATAGATAGATAAATACTTAAATATATAGAAAACATCCATGACTCAGAAACAAATATTCGTGGTCATCACACAAATATTTGCACTTACCGGGATTCGAACCCAGGACCACCAGCTTCGTAGGCAGGAGCACTACCAACTAAGCTACGGTGACCGTCAAATCCGTCCAAATATATCTGTTAGCTACGTATTGCTGGTAGTTAAAGCATCTAGGCTCGTACTATGTAGGTATGAATCAATAACAAAGTGATTTTTGTCCAGTCTATACGTTATTTGTAAAATATCACAGTGGCATCCTTTCCACACACAATAGGGAAAATCTTAGCATACCGTAGTTTTCTATGATCTCAGCAGGAGCGCTTATAGTTTTAACAAAATTTATTTAGTTGTAACAACACAGTATATAATGTGAACAATTCAATACTGGGCTTATAAAACACCAATTGTAAATCGTATAAAATCATTGTCACAGCAGTAAAAGCAACCAGCAGCAGAAACACAGCAAAGATATATTTGTATAGCGATGGCGATATCGTTACGAGATTATAACCCTGATCTAATCAAAGTTTATCAAAATTGCATAAACAAAATGGGCCAGAAAGTGCATTAAGGCAAAGGAAACAAACCGTAACACATATTATAATATTATGTTCCGTGTGGAAATGGATTACGTTCATACAAATAATAAATAGAACTCATAACAAGACGAATCAATCCATGTTAATTTCCCAGCCCTCTTCCTTGGATTTTTAACAATCATTTTACAAATTTTACCTCTGTTTGCTAACTTTAATAAAATTAAGATGACAACACTTACCTCAAGAGCTCTTTTAAAAATTACGTCATAAATTGGACCAAGGAGAACGATACTCCAAACAGAAAAAACATCGAGTAACAAAAAGAAAAATTATATTTAATGCGTAGCAGCCGTTTTCCATGACCTCCTTCAGCGCCAAAAAGCGTTAAGAGGCCCTTTGTAAAGGTTCCGATGTATTTTTTTTATTATTTTTCTTTGTCTCGAAACCTTCTGAAGTACCCTCCGTCTCTTAAAATAAAATATTCGACCCGTGAAATAATTGCGGCAGTAATTTTTAGCGCTCATTTAGCAACGTTTTATTACCTATGGTGGGAGACAAAAAATATAAGAGGTTCTTCGTTAATTCTGGATAATTATTACGCCCCTGTTATTAATGAAACGGCACGTATACGAAAAATAATGGAAATTAGACAGCGGAAATTAATTTGGAGGTTAATGTTCTGAATTGGATAATAGCGGCGCTTTGTTGTGAGGATATTTTATGACAGAAGGTTTTCATATCTTTCAGAACCCTCGAGTTGTTTGATATTTTCTTAATTAGATTGCTAAGTACAGGGGCTATCTTAATCGTTAAAGAGGCTTTTTCCACGTAATGTATGACTAATATGAAATTCCCTTTCATCACCTTCATTTTCAAAATAGAATTAAATGTTAAGTGAAGACTGAACTAATCTTATTGTCAGATTCATAGGTGGAGCACAAAGTGGTTATTAAGATGTCTAGCATAATGTGGGGAATGACCTCATAATACCCTAAGACATTATTCACACACGGCCATCTAATCCCAAACAGAGCTTGTACTAGGGAAACCAGATAACTGATATACTATATATACTACTTTTCTTTTTTAAATACATACTTACACCCAGACTCAGAACAACCAGACCTCTTCAGGCACACAAATATCTGTCGATGTGGGTGGGAATCGAACCCACGACCTGCGGTTTGAAAGGTAAGCATCTACCAACCACGCCAACTAGAGCCCGTCAAAACTCATTATATGACTTATGTTATATGTTACGTGATTAATTCGTTTTTTGAGAACCAATTTCACCATTCGTTTTTTATTTAGTGGGGAATGCTTCCGGAAGGATCCCATATAAATTGTGTGTAATCCGATTTTCATAAAAAAGTTGTAGAAGTTTTAATCGGCTGTATGTTTAAGTAACACATTCATCATAAATACTGTAAGGAATCCACTGCTGGACTGAAGTCCAGTACTTTTAGTTTTAGTTTAACTTACTGTGATCGAAACAACGCGGAACTCTATGTATGGGTTGCATAAATATACGGGTGTATCTGTCCTGGGTGGGATTCGAACCTACGACCTGCGGCGTGAAAGCAAGCATTTACTAACAACGCCAACTTGCTCGTTAGAAGCGCATAATTAGCAGACACATTCAACTAACTATTTATTAAATACAATTCAGATAACGAAAGACCGTGTTTCATTCATAAGACCATTAGTAAAGAAATGTTATTAAATTAAAGCAATTAAAGTAATTCCAGTTGACGAAGGTCTAAGTTGTTGCAAAAGCCCATGTTCACGCTCGACCATTCTTAGGCGAGAATACTCGCACGACAAAAATAAGTATATTCAATCAAACGAACTGGTCTATTACACTTAAATAAAGTTACAAATATTTTCACAATAATATGTATAATATAACTCATTGAAATTCAGTGTTTCAATTTAACGCCATCTAGGTAGAAAGGCTGAAACTTTGTTTGTCCTGAACACGTTTGAAGATAGGCTTGTTACAATATCCTCTCACCGGATGGGTTTCGAGTAGAACCTTCCAAGCGGGGGACTTTAATTCGGGAAATATGCCATAGATGGCGATAGATGAATGATAAAATATTTCTTATCCTGCATGTTTGTAATATGATCTTGTATGAGTAATTTCTTTTTAGATTTCAAGTTTGAATAAATCAATAAAAACTATTTATATTTACATAGAATTTAAAAACAGTCAGAACATGCATTATATTATTACCTACAAAATATCAATATATATAATTTGTGGTAAGTACAAATTAAAAGATTAAGTACTTACAACAAGATAATTAAATCGTGACTTATATTTGAGACTTATAATTTAATTTATGATAGTACCTAATGATTTAGTTTTATGGCTAATTTCTTGAAGTTATTGTCAGTAGTCAACCGCAAACTAAAGTGGCAGTGGGCGGGGCACATAGCTCGTAGAACCGATGGCCGCTGGGGCAGAATAGTTCTCAAGTAGCGACCACGAACCGGAAGGCAGGTGTGGGCAGGCCGCTGATCGCAAGGTGGTCCGGCCATCTTGCAAGGGTCGCGAGAAGCCGCTGGATGCGGGCAGCACAAGACCAGCCACAATGGAGATCCTCGGGGGAGGCCTTTGTCCAGCAGTGGACGTCTTTCGGGTGCTATGAGGAAATATCTATACAAGGCTTTCATGACCAGTTTTTCTCACCAGTCCGTAAGTGTTTAGCGAAGTTAAACATCAAGGCACGCGGTCAGACTACTTTACTAAATATATCGTAAAATCACGATTTTGATGTTATATCTGTGTACCATAAATTGATGCCAACATCGGCATTAACTAAGACTTACAACAAGAATTATTCGCGAAAGAATATACTTTTTAAGAACAGTAGATAGTCTTTTTAAGAACAGAAGATAGTAGATAGACGCACCACTTCATTATTCTATAAATTAGGAATTAATAATTATAAAACCAATAGATATACAATAAACAAAATTGTGTCAAAGTGGCATAAATTAGTACATATTAAGTGCCTGTGCATACCACGATTTAAAAAGCGCGCCGCACGACGGCATGCGGACGGCGCGCTTTTATCCTACAGAGCTGCACCTGACTCGCTTGCGTATCGCGTCTGTATCGCTTCAAAAACATGGCTTAAAAAACGTGGTGTGCATAGGCCCTAAGTTTCGTTACATGATCAACATAATATGATATCCTAAAACTAATTCTTTGCTCTCATAATTCTTTCCTATTTATCCTTTCCTATTATTCCTCATACGTAGGGATTTTGTTATTTAAGAGTCTGTGCTCACCAAGTTTCTTAAACGCGCCGGCGAGACGCGTTTAGAAACGCGTGTCGACGGCGCGCTTTTATCCTACAGGAGCAGTTCAGTTTTATTTGTATCGATACAAACGCAATGCTAACGCGCGTGTGTATCGCTACAAACGCGCGTCAACGGCGCGGTTAACAAACGTGGTTTGCATAGGTCCTAAACGAGTAATAGTTTGAAGTAGTACAATATATTCAACATCGCAGTACCTACTTGTTACGGCATAGTTTATTCAACGTCATAATATTTACTCGCACTCATGTTCTGTTACTCTCTTAACAATGGATTAATTAAGTACGCAAGCGTAATGAACATCTATTTCCTCGAGCATCAAGTGCGCCAGACATCTCTTGTTGGAAGTTAATTGGCCCTTAATAGTAACAATATCGGAATAAAATAAAGCTAATATTTTGTGGTTTGTACTGATATATGTTTATATAGTTTAAAAAATACCTACTATTAATGTCCTCCTAGCCGAGTTTCGGCCACGGCGGCCAGTCTCAAAAGAGATTAGCCATCTACGCGGGACATACTATAGTGCACAAGTGTGTGCGCATACACAGGAGCACTTTCTATTCCACCAGTCTCATGATCCGATGGGACGCATAGCGACATGACGGGAAAGAGGTCAGGTACAGGACCGACGGCTTTACGTGCTCTCCGAGGCACGGGGGGATAATACCGCCAACTCCCAGACTTCGAGCCGATTCTACATAAAAGTTCCAAAACGCTTTTGTCTAGACCTGGGATATGAACCCAGGACCTCGGTCTCTGCGGCTGAATACGCTACCGCTAGACCAACGAGGCACTCGAAAAATACTATGGCTGTTTGGCTGACGGCACGGAAAATAGCCACCCCATTTCATCCGGTGGGGGCGTAGAAGTCGATCCATGGGTATATCTCCCCGAGAACTAGCAGCAGCGTCTCTCTGTCTACTATGTATGACCATCATACTGCGATCGCCAAGTGTGGCGAACATGGCATATCCCTCCAAATTATGGACACAATTCTGTTACTTACTTACCCTAGTGTCAGAGTTGTTCAAGCCGCCTAGTAGGCCTCCGACATGGCTTAACAACTGTTGCCTAATGGCTGCAACCGGGACCGACAGCTTCGGAGGGCACGTTAGTGCCCTCCGAAGCATAGAGACGCTCAGAAATTAAACCACTTTAGCGGTCACCTATCTATGGGCTGACCGCGAGCCTCGTGGCTTGACTTAGCCGATCGCTTACGGACCGGTAAGAGCATCTAGCAATTCCATTGTTGAAGTCTTTTGGGAAGGCGTTTGTCCAGTAGTGGTCATATTTAGGCTAACTTGATAAGTGGCACATATGTTATAATTTTATAATTATATCTTTAAGTAGTTAGGACAATATGAATACACTAAACCGCTCTCAAACTATAATCTTACTTATCCTTCATGATCCAGGTCGAATAACAAGTATGTAAAGCAAATAAATATGGGGAATTCCGGTTTTCCTACAGCCATGTTGTGATATTATATATATAACCTAAACGTAAACCCGTAAGCACAACGGTAAACCGAAAATGCGCTCATGTGGTCCTACGTAAACAAATTGCAATGTATGCAAACAAGAGGGGAGCCCCGGGCACGACACACCACTGCGATTTTCGTCAATCGCCCGAAACAAAGAGACAGGGTGAATATTAAAGAGCTTGCCGACACTTGAGCCAGTTTTTCATCACCGTCGAGACACCATATGTGAGGCTTTCAAAACGTCCTTTTGAGATCCCGCGCAAGATTAGGCACTAGTTCATGTGGTGTGACGTTGCGATGTTCAGGGGGCATTGACTCGTTATTCATTCTTCTTAGTTATCGATAGCTGTGAGACATATTCAGAGTTCATAATAAAGTTGCTAATGTCGTCATTCTAATGTCTTTATTACAAAATGCCGTATGTTACCTCTAGTTAGGGGTGGCCACACAGTCAGTAGGCATTCTCTGAATTTGCACAAGATGCCCACATTCCTATTTTACATATTCTACTACTTAATTTCCTTTAAATAACGTATTTCAAACAAAACTTCTTTAGTTTCGTAATGCTCATTTTAACTTACTATTATAATTTCGTTCCTTCCCTATCACGCTTTAAATCGAAGAAAAAATGTATAGACGAGCTATCCCAATTTGTCAAATTTCTTTTATAGTTTTTCAACTTTATCACATAAGCATAAGGTTCAGTTTCAATTGGGAATATTTGAGAAATTGGGGTAGCTTGATGTGCTGGCTGTCCGTACATCTACATATATCTCTTCGTCAAGCTTTGTGGTCTATTAATCTTGATCTGGTCTTGGTTTATAATATATAATATTCACCTCCAGCGTATTACTCGTATAAAAAAAGCAATGTTTTACGATAATGAGCGTGTATATGTTCAAAAAATTCACATGGAATTGAGTCGACAAGTATTCTTTTATAACTATAAAAATATATTAGACAATCTTTAGGGATTAAAAGAAAACGCATTTAGTTATCATCGCACTGAGTGAAACTTCATAAATAACAAGACTTGTTGTTCATACAATAGAAAACTATCTGTATGCCAGGATTACATTATATTTTATTTACCCTGTTCCTGAAGTATCGGCATGAGTGCATCCCTAGTTCGTTATTGCACATGATGACTAGAGTAGCGCGACGCCTCCACTCGACACCGTCATGATTCAGCATTCTCAATCCAAAAGGCTTTTACGATTCCTTTTTCAAGCCCCCGTGTGAATTCAACATCGCACGTTCCCACGCAGTTTGACGGAAACTATCACCCGTTGGCGAAACATTTGATGACCTTTTGATATTTTGAATAGCTTCGTGCCCAAGGAGCAAAACAGAGCCAAATGCAAACCTACCAATCTCACTATGTGATCATTAGGTAGGTATGATAATAACTATAACCAACAAAACAAAAATCAATAAACTTGTTACTAGTTCTTATCTACTAGTTCTTATCGATTTGATGACGGTTATTGCGTAGGCAATAAAGACAGTTTTCATAGTTCAAGTGTATCTATCCATAGGCAGCGGTGATCACTTTCGATCAGGTGACCCGCTAGCTCGTTTCTTGCTATTTTATAAAAAAAAATATGACGTTGACTATCCGGGTTGTGTCTGCATCCGGGTTCAAGTTATATTGTCGCTTTTATGAGACTATGCTAGAATCCTTACCATTCGATGTAAACTCATGGTAAAAATACTGACCCATGCTTACAACGGTTATTCATGGAACATTTTACTAAAATTTAAAACTTTTAAAATGAAATTTCCAATTTATCTACATTCTAAAAGCACCCCAGATTGTGTTGAAAGGTTTCTACAAAAAACTTTCTGTTGAAAATCGTTTAACAAAAGTCTGTCTACTAGAGAATAGCACGGTTTTTGTTCAAACTGAAGCAAATTTTCCAAATTGGAACCAAGCCACAGTGTTTACTAAACTTTGTTCCATACGAAAATTTTACGCAGATTGAGAAGTTGAATAAATGAACTAGTGCGTCCGCGGCTTTGCCCGCGAGATATTGGGTACTTAATTCTACGGAAACTCCCTACTACAAGTACACATTGATTTCTTATGGGAAAACTGTAAAAACAAATTACTTAAGTATCGATGTTTTTAAAGTATATACTTTTTAAAATATTAAACTGTTTATTAAGAATTTTAAAGGAAGATACGCCAATTAACTAGGTTTGCATGCAACTGTACTAAAAATATGAGAGACGAGAGTATAAAAAATTGAACACACATACATATTTATGTTCGCTCCAACAGGGGGTTAATTTTGTCAGTCGTAATATTCTTAAATTCTTCAATGACCCTTCAAGCTTCCTCAGAAATATGGGTATCGATACGGTAATGCCTTCGCTAGGTCTACAAAGGCTTTTCGTTTGTCAAATGCCTGGAAGGCATATTGGAGCACTCTTACTTCTTTTTTGAGGATAAAGCTTTACACGTAACGACGTCGCGGGAATCCACGGGGTGCGAGCAGCACAAGACCGGCGATTTTGGAGTTCTTTGGGGAGACCTTTGTCCAGCAGTAGATGTCTTTCGGCTGGTATGATGAAAATGTGATACTATGAAGCCAAAGTTATTACAACTATCTGTTGAAAATGATGTTCATTGCATTTTGTAGGTATATGTGCATATTTTTGCACTGCATCTAATATGTTACAATTATGTTTGCAGTAAAATCATGATAAATAACTCATATTATAGATGTGAACACATTATAAAGAACTGGATGTACACCTGTATGTTACACGCCTTGCAGTTTCAAATTCAAAAAGTCAGATACCTGTTCCCCCCTGTTGTTTGCATTCACATTTAATAAAGATGACTTCCCACAAGTTAAGCCAAGTACTTATGCTAAGCAAAACGCAGGCAACACCCACACTCCAGATACCATCAACATGGGATACTGGGGAAATAAACAAGAGAATACACAACCTCAGCCAACAAATTTGCTTGAGCAAATGATAATAAAACAAACAGAAAAAATAGACATTCTAATCCAACAAATAGGTACCCTAATGGGGCTCCTAACGACTTTAATAGCCCAAAACAACAAATGAAACATCTGCGTATTGCTGCATGGAACATCAATGGCCTACCCCCTAACAGGCAAGAAGTAGAATTGTTTATTCACCAAAACAAAATAGATATCCTTTTAATTTCTGAATCACACATGACAAATCAAAAAGTCATTTTCATCAAAGGATATAATATATATTATACTAACCATCCAGATGGAACGTCACATGCTGGGACAGCAATCTTAATAAAGGACAATATTAGACATCATACTCTACCCAACTTTAAAGAAGCATATCTACAAGCCACGATAATATCCATAGATGATTGGCAGGGCTCCCTTCAAGTTGCTGCAGTCTATTGTCCCCCAAAACACCGAATTGATGAGCACATGTTTAGTCGATTTTTCCATACTCTTGGCAGCCGCTTTGTTGCTGGTGGAGACTGGAACTCAAAAAATACCTATTGAGGATCGAGGCTAACTACGACAAGAGGCAGGGAGTTAAAGAAGTCTGTAGATAAGAATTCACTCAACGTTTTGACCACAGGAGAGCCAAGTAGCCAGAGTAAAATACCTGACCTCATTGACTTTTTTATTACAAATGGGATGTCAGGACTTTATATAAAGGTTGAATCCAGTCTGGATGGGTCTTCTGATCACACACCAGTGATTTGCACGCTAAGCACAATGGTCATATATAAAGAGCCCAATCAGGCAATATACAGCAGCAAAACTGACTGGGAGTCCTTCAAATATTGTTTAGAGGAAAATATTAATCTCCATATACCTCTTAAAACAAAGGAGGATATAGAAAATGCTGCCTGGTATGCTACTAACCAGATTCAAACAGCTGCCTGGAAATGCACTCCACATGTAAACCACAAGCAACAAGTCCATGATTACACAGTTGCAATACGAGAAATGATAACAATAAAAAGGAGACTACGGCGACAATGGCATACAAGCAGGAACACACATGATAAAAGGGCACTGAATAAAGCCCAAAAAGAATTAAAGCTAATGTTGAAGGAAAATGAAAATGACAGTCTCCAAGACAAGCTGAAGACTCTCTCAGCTTCCAAATCAGATGACTATTCCCTCTGGAAAATGTCCAAAACATTGAAAAGGCCTAGAGAAAATATACCGCCTCTCCGAGGGTCAAATGGTCATTGGCTCAGGAAACCAGAAGACAAAGCTGAGTTATTTGCACAACATCTTAAAGAGGTATTTAAACCAAATGAAGCCAGTCCCTTGCATCCAGAAGAGGAAATTGATAACATTTTGAGTAGCGATCAGCAGATGTCTCTACCACTACAATTGTGTACACCAACAGAAGTCAGAAATACTATTAATAATCTTAAGAAAAAGAAAGCACCTGGGTTTGACTTGATAACAACAGAGGTCCTGATGCACTTGCCAAAAAAGGGAATTGTCCTACTAACTATCCTCTTCAATGCAATACTGAGATTACATTATTACCCTTTTATATGGAAAATCTCGATCATAAATATGGTTGCTAAACCAGGAAAACCTCCAATTAAAGTAACATCATATAGGCCGATTAGCCTCCTGCCTCTGTTATCGAAATTGTTTGAGAAACTGTTGCTACAGCGAATTCTGCCCATTCTCAAAGAGCAAGGAACAATTCCTGATCACCAGTTTGGCTTCCGAATACACCACGGTACAACAGAACAAGTACATAGAGTCGCACATACAGTTCGACAATCTTTAGAACGGAAGGAATATTGCTCAGCTGCCTTCCTAGATGTACAGCAAGCATTCGACCGGGTATGGCATAAAGGTCTCTTATGCAAACTGAAAATCTGTTTACCACACACTGCATTCATGCTTTTGAAATCATATTTACAACATCGGATCTTCCAAGTCAAGTCCGGTGACTCTCTTTCTTCCTTCTACCAAATTGAAGCTGGAGTACCCCAAGGCTCTGTGTTGGGCCCCGTTCTGTATACCGTCTTTACTGCCGACCTACCCACCTCTGAGCAAGTTGTTACTGCAACTTATGCTGATGACACAGCAGTTCTAGCCTGTGACAAAGACCATGTGGCAGCATCCTTTCGACTCCAAGAACACTTGAACAAAATTGGATTATGGCTAAAAAAAATGGAGAATTAGAGCAAGTGCTGCTAAGTCAGCCCACATTACCTTTACTCTAAGGAGAAATACCTGTCCACCAGTGACACTTGAGGGAAGTATTTTACCGCAGAAAAATACAGTGAAATACCTGGGCGTACATTTAGACAGAAGGCTTACCTGGCGTGACCACATAAAAATGAAAAGAGAGCATGCAAATAAAAAACTCAGAGACTTGCACTGGTTAATAGGTAGACAATCCTCACTTAGCCTAGAAAACAAACTGCTTATATTTAAATGCATCCTAAAGCCTGTGTGGACGTATGGCATAGAGCTCTGGGGCTCAGCAAGTCACTCTAACATTGAAATCCTAGAGCGCTTTCAAAACAATGTATTAAAAGGCATTACCTGCTCACCTTGGTTCATAAAGTACTCTGAAGTACATGAATACCTCCAAATACCAAGTATAAAGGAGGATGTTGAAAATTCTTGTAGAATCTACAAACAAAGACTGCGGCGACACAAAAACCAACTTGCCACAGCACTGTTGGACTCCACAAACTCCACATTAAGATTAAAGAGAAAACAAATAGCCACAATCTAACTATCAAATACTAGATATTATTATATAAATGAGATGACACATCACAGGGTGTGAATAAGCTCGAACAGCCACGACAGAACAAACAATCTGATTATAGCTTTAAGGCTGATTGCAGATGGATTGAAGATAAATAAATAAAAAAAAAAAAAAGATACCTGTTCCCCGAATCATAGAATACAATTGGAGCCAAACGTACCTAAGTTGAGTTAATTTTAAAACAATCTCAACAAAGATAAGCTAGGTAGTTAGCTAGATTAAATACTCTTTATTGTTCTTAGGGTCTGTTTCACAATGTCCAGATAAAGTGTCGGATAGCTAACTACCAAATAAATAAACAGATATAAGTTCTGGATAAAACACATTGCGTTTCACCACCACCTTCCCGATAAATTATTTGCCAGATAGCTATTCGGCAGTTACTAATAGGTAGGTTTGGCAACGTCTCATTTTGTCGTTCCGTCTTACGAAACAGACAACCTATAAATACATTTCTTATGATAAACACACCTAAAAATATCTTTTTACTAATTTTTTATTGTTAGCATTTTCAGGTTTGCAAAAATATTTTCAAATTTATCTTCTAACTATTATTTTATTAAATAAAAATACATATATAAATTGATTTTTTTGCGTAAAATTAAACGTACGAAAGTCAAATAAATAGACGTCAAATGTTAATGTCAACAAATGTTTGTTGCGGTGTTTCGGTGGTGTTATTCTTAGCGGTGTCGGATTTATGCGCGGTTCACGATCAAATAATTCATCAATTTCGTCTTCAATAGTATCAAATTTTACCATTTTATTCTAACAATAAACACCACCGAAATAAGCATCGAATGACATCTGTCAGATATCTTATCCATCAACATCAGTTAACTTTGCTATCTGAAGCTTGATCTGGCCAATAGTTTACTTGGCAGTTTATATGCCAGTTAGCACTATTCGTGGATTGTGAAACGCAAACGATGTCTTTATTCGATAGATAAGTTGCAAGTAGCTTATTCGGGGCTTCACCTGGACATTGTGAAACAGGCCCTTGAAAAATGGAAAAATACATTAGATATAAAGAACATAATGTACGAACGGTCTTTTTGCCTTAGCTATCACTTCTAGACAACCTTTGGATAAATAGGAACTGTTAGTAAAATAGGTTATCGGTGTGCAACAACCAAATTATAGTAAGGGACTATGTTATTAATTCGAAATACATATAGTAAGATATGTTTTTTACATGCCAATAACGAGGTAACTTATAAAATTTTATTACAGACAATATCTTTCTTAATATACGCAAGATTCATCTGAAACATTTAACCCATAATATTACGAAACATTTACTCACGAAAACGTGTTTTAAAAAGAAAAAAATGTTATAAATAGTCGCAATAAATACAATATCAAGAAAAAATCTTAATAAATATAAGCATCAATCAAGCCGGTGGTATGAGGCCCATGAAAAATGGCGATTGCCATTAAAATTTAAACGTACAATGGTGGCACGCGACTTTCGTAATTACAACGTTTAACTAACATCAATCATCTGACGGATTTCGGTTACATTTTTATTACATTTCATATCCTTATTGTATAGATGTAAGTTATATTAGTATGCTTACTTAGCTCGTAGAACCGATGGCCTTTTAAATAAAATTCATTTATTCCGTTTAATTATACATTTATGTGGAACCATCATTTGTTTTACCCTACCGTGCAGTGCATGACGTGGCAGCTACTGAGAAGCACTGCCAGAAACAAAAAAGGAATCCTTTTTTGTAATAAAAAATATATGATTAATTACAATTTTTTATGTGTGTTGACTCAGAACAACTCGATCCAAAGCACTTTTGTCACTTAAATAATCAGAATAATACACCTGCTACACAATTTACGGTTGGGGTAGAAAAGTTTTCGAGTGGCGACCACGAACCGGAAGACGCAGCGTGAGCAGACCCTCTACAAGATAGACCGATAATCTTGAACGGGTCGCTGAAAACCGCTGGATGCGAATAGCGCAAATCTGGCAATTGTGGAGATCCTTGGGGGCAGCTTTTGGCCAGCAGTGGACGTCTTTCGGCTGATATGATAATGATGATGATGATATAAGTATACAGTAGTCCCAGGAACCGATGCTGCCAGATTTCCTAAGGCGACACCATAATAACAATAATAATGATACTGTCCTCAAGACAACGCCCGCACTAGGGAATCTGATCCCTGTGTCACGGGGTACTTTACGAACATATAATAAAGGGGCACTGATCTAGGGTCTACATGGGTTCACACGTACAGATACTTTATTTAAATGCCCTGAACCATGTGATATACCTCTTTGTGTCCCATGCTAAATCTAAAGCAGCTTTACGAAGTAATCTTAAGACTTTAATAATTAAAATCGTCCAGCTTTTATATATGTTGTGTGTATTTAAGTAAGTCATTGGCAACCTTCAAGGAGTACGCTCGCACTCCTTTCTCAAAGGGCGGCAACATAGTTGCAACCTCTCTGATGATGCAAATGTCCATAGGCTGCGTTGGTTACCTACGATCACGTGAACCGCTTGCTCGTTTGCCTTGCTACTATATAAAAAAAATGTCTTCTTATAGTGTGGTACATATGTACTTATGGTAAGTATATATATAACACTTTTAATAGTCTATTGTATGAAAACATTCAGAAATAACATTTAAATAATAAAAGTAATGATTTAGTTATTTCAGTTAGTTTTAAACATACAGTATCAATGATAGACAGAACATCCATATCTAAAACTAATAATATCAACAATCAAAATACAAAATCAATATAGTATTCCGCTAATTGTCAGTTTAATCATGCCGGGATGCAATTTACACCGCCCTCCCGCCCGCAAAAATGTGCACATGCAAGAAGGACAATATAAAAAAGCAAATTACATGCGCCAGTACGATACCCAACACGTGTTTCGGTCCTCCACGGACCATTCTCAAGGGCTGCTAACTCGTCGAGCCCTCGAAGGAGACTTTTGAATTTGAATTTTGATTGTTGTGGATTTCCGCAAAGTAACGCCTGATTCCATTACTTAATATCAACAATGATTAAATTAACATTCTGATAATAACTTAATCTTTACAACCTTAAATTAAATGCTAACTATACCTAAATGATAACTCATTCAATAATTAATTATTAAAGCTTATTGTGTGGTGGTAATTATTGAATGTGTTATTATGAATTATTTTTTAATTTACATTAAATAATAATAATACAAATATTTAAATTCTCTGGCCGCAATATAACAGAATACATTGTATATTGTGTATTACTTGCGGGTAACATTGCTAATATTGTTTTAGGTGCCTATTCTCTAAATATTTTCTAAGTATAAGTTATGAATGTCGTTAAGAAATAAATTAAAAACTTGAGAGGTGTCAAGGGACACCCGGATGGAACGAAGTTATATCTTATTATTTATTATGTACAAAAAACCTGTATACACTTAACAAAAATAATCGTCGCGACACCACACTGTTCAATGCGAAATAGAAATGAAAATATCTGACTTGCTTTCTATAAGAGAGAGAGAGAGACAGACAGAGAAACATGCGCACGCCGCACAGCTGCAAAAAGTGTCGTGACAACTTTTCGTAAGAATTTTTTTCCGTCTAGCCCCCTTTCACAACGCGCGATAAGGAACTTCGTTCCAACAATTTTCATATATTTAAATTATTTTATTTGATATCGGAAGATCGGCGCTGCAGCAACATATGAGTTGCCGTAGCGACTGCAGAGATCTGTAATAAGTTTTCGTTTCTTATAACTTAACCGTATATACTTTAAAGTAAGAGATCGATTTTACTGGTAACATGAAATGTTATAATCCAGAGATTTTACGGTATAATTTGAGCAACATATGCATATGAATACATTTCTCCTTCCACACATAACTAAAATGTAGGTCGAGTGTTTCCAGCAGGTGTGAAGTGAGAGCCTTTGAGTTATGCGCACACACGTCAAAGGCCTTGCACTGCTGACTAATTTGACCAATCTATTAAATCTCTACAGAGTATTCGTATTCACGTATTCACTTATACTCATATACATAAAAAGTCCTCCTAGCCGAATTTTGGCCGCGGCAACCAGTCTCAATGAAGACTAGCCATGTACGAAGGATATACTATAGTGCACAAGTGTATGTGCGCAAATATAGGGGCTCTATTCCATTACTCTCATGATCCGATGGGACGAGTAGCGACACGGCCGGAAAGAGGTCAGGTACATGACACGTCGGTTATTTCTTTTTACGTGCTCTCCGCGGCACGGGGTTTTAATACCACCAACTCCCAGGAATCGGGCTAGTACTGAGAATTTTTCTTTTTACAGTAAAATCAAATTCTGTGATTCAAACCCAAGACCTCGTTATCTACAGTTGAACACGCTACCGCTAGACCAACGAGGCACGCATTGACACTCTCTATTTTTCGTAATCTCATAATCCGATGGAACGGACCAGCCGACACGACCGGAGAGAAGTCAGATGCAGGACAGATGGCTTGACTTGCTCTCGGAAGCACAGGGGTGTGTTATCGACAAATTCCATTTTCTTAAAAGAAAAGTGGCCCACGTTTAGAACCCAAAACCTCTTTATTTCTGCTTGAAGTACTAAACCAAGAGTCCTAACAAAATGCTGTTGAGATATGATCAATTTAATTTTATCGCCCTGGGTGTGAGCAAGGTCGCCAGAACTCTTTGGGGGCGGGAAAGAGTTTGCGTGTGTCAGATTAGCGCGCGCTGATTCTGCTATCAGTCTTAAAAATGGACATCATCATCATCATATCAGCCGAAAGACGTCCACAGCTGGACATAGACCTCCATAATTGATTTCGCATATATACTATAATTATATAATTGAGTCCGCTTGTAGCTCCATCTACATATGTTATATTTTAATAGTGGTTTTTTCATAGCCGTCTATGGGGCAATATTGAGACAAATAATGTTTTAAGCATCCTAGATCTTTTTTAAAATGACATATTTTGTATTCGAAACAATAATTAAATATAATGTGACTATAATATATTTAGAATATCAATAGTAGATTGATTAATTAATTTCAATAGCCAATGTAATTAATTCAATGGCTATTCAAATTCAACTACTATTTAGTTGCATCATATTGGACATTATTATTATTGATAAAATTATTTTACTTCAAATGTACATATAAGTTACGAACACACAGTACATGTAGTTTGACATGATAAGCTCAAGTTACATATAAGTTACGAAGATTTATTTTTGATAAATTAATTCAATACGTAGGGGAGACCGGGGCTTTAATTAACAGAGGTAAGTATTAACAAGCGAATTTCTACGAAACTATAAACAGCACGTCACTAGTGATTCCTAGAATTCGTCCCTGTGACAGCGGTCTACAGGTTGAGACTCGTCAGTCCAGCTCAGTGCGCCGCGAGAGTGAGTTGTGTAACGAACTTTTTTCACTTTACGATATTTTGATTTACGCGTTGAATAATTGAATTCGGTGTAATATATATTTTTTTTGCAGTAGCTTGTTTTATGCTTAATAATGTTACATACCGTTACTAGCGCTAATGCACAATATTTCGTAATTATATATTTTTTTATTGAAAAGCTACCCACGGGGCTAAATTTAACAAAACATACGGGGCTAGTATTAACATGTTAATTCTTACCCCGCATGTGGGGTTGGTATTAACATTATTACACTAGGTACTAAGCCTACGCTGTCCATCCGTCTGTCTGTCCACCTGTCCTAACTTTAAAGAGCTGTATATCCACCAGGGTATCTAATAACATATTAATTTATTTATCTTAAACGTTACAGCATGAGGACTTACAAGCGGAAAACTACTCGAGGCATGACTTCGCTGGCAACCTACGAGTCAGCTGCTTTAGAAATAATGGACAAGAAAAGGAACTACAGAGAAGTAGCTAAAGAATTTCAAATTTGTCACGTTTCGCTGTTCAATTTTGTGATAAAGAAGAAAGCAGGAGTTCCAGTAGAAGTAGGTTACAAAAAGACCCGGTTAGTTTTCACTTCTGAGCAGGAAAAAAAAATTGCAGATTATTTATTAAAGTGCTCTAACATTTATTTCGGACTGCTACCTGCGGAAGTAAAAAAACTAGCCTACCAGTGTGCTGTTTTTTTCAAAATCCCGAACTTGTCCGAATCGTGGAAGGCTAAGGAAAAGGCGGGTGATGATTGGTTCACGAATTTCATGAAAAGAAATACAAATTTGTCGATTAGAAGCCCTGAAGCGACAAGTTTAAGTAGGGCGACATCCTTCAATCGAACAAATGTCCATGCATTGTTTGAAAAATACAGATCTGTAATAAAAAGATACAAACTTAGCCCATCCCGGATTTGGAACATGGATGAAACAGGCGTAACTACAGTGCAAAAGCCGAAAAAAGTTGTTGCTGGAAGGGGCATGAAGCAGGTCGGTGCTGTGACATCCGCCGAAAGGGGCACTTTGGTTACATTGGCTGTAGCCATAAATGCAATGTGATTCCCTGTATGTTCGTCTTTCCTCGTATTCGTTACAACGATTTGTTTGTTAGAAACGGACCACCGGAATGTATAGGCGTTGGTAATAAATCTGGATGGATGACACAAACAGAGTTTTTAAAATTTCTGGATCATTTTATTCATCATGTGAAGCCGTCGGAAGAGGATCCAGTTTTGCTTTTAATGGATAACCATAACTCACATGTAAATGTTGAAGTCGTCGACAAAGCGAAGAGAAACCATGTCGTTCTTTTGTCATTTCCGCCACATTGCTCGCACAATTTACAAGCCCTCGATGTGGGAGTATATGCTCCGTTAAAAAATTACATAAGCAGAAAACAGACCAACTGGATGACCAACAACCCAGGAAAAACCATGACAATATACGATCTCCCAGAGATAGTGAGAGATTCGCTCCCATTGGCATTAAATCCCATTAATGTGACAAACGCATTCAAAAAAGCTGGTATCTGGCCATGCAACGAGGACGTCTTTCAAGAATCAGACTATGCACCATCATTTGTCACCGATCGTCCAGATCCCACCCAAAGCGGTCCTAACGTAGCGACTACACCATCTGTTGAAGCCGACAACTTGCTTGATGACGTGTCATTAAATTTAGAAAATCCTGAGATTTTAAATGACTTGCCTAGTTTGGATGTTAACGTTTCTGACGTGATAGCACAAATGTCTAATGAACAAGTGGCTGGACCCTCAGGCATGCAAAAAGAAAATAGTTTAAATTCATCCAATACAAATGTTAATTTGTCTGAAGTACGATCCCAAACACCTATAATATCTACGGAAGCGGTTGCTGGTCCTTCACCTGCTCAAATAGATAACTGTTTTCACATCGAATCCGTACGACCTCTCCCAAAAGCTCAATTGAATCGTAATCGCACCAGAAAATCTGACACACCGGAAAAACAAGCACTAGAAGAGATAGAAAGTAACAGAAACTTAAAAAGAAAAAAACCGCAAAATAAAGACGATGGAAAGAAAAAAAGCAAGGTAAAGAAAATTGTAAAGGAAAGGGTAAAGGTAAGGGCAAAGGAAAGGGTAAAGAACAAATAGCTAAAAAAGGAAAAGAAAAGGAAACATTACAAGTGGAAAAGGCAAAGAAAAGGATATTGGAAGAAAGCAGCGACAGTGCAGAAGATGAATATTTCTGTATAATTTGTGGTGTCTCATACAATGAAGACACGTCTGGTGCAGACTGGGTGCAATGCATCTCGTGCAAGCAGTGGGCTCAGTCTGGATGTATCAGAGGCAACACTGTTTCATATGTTTGCCAAAATGGTGATTCAGATGATGAATATGAATAAAAATGAAACATATTGTGATTACATGAAAATGATTCCTAGTAGATTATATTGTTAATATGTTGATTTTATATAATATAAAAAGGATATTTATATTACCTTCAGTAATTTGATAATAAAACTAAGCTTTATTGAGACTGTTTTAGACTATAAAGGTAGGTTATATAAAGACTGCTACGTTTAAGAATAAGCTGTTTACTACCTCATTTAAGTTGATTGTATTATTATTAGATAACACACATAAGGCTGATTAAACTACTTAAAAGGCTGTTAACTTAATAATAACGATACGAAGAGATTTTGTTTGAGTTTTTGTTTCTATTCATTAATATAGCTGAAATATTGTTGTTTGACGGAGTGTTTCAACTTTTAAGCATAATGTTAATTATTATTCCACTAAGTGAATATTGTGATTATTGAAAACTAATAATATAACTGTAAAAGTAACTGTTAATAATAAATGATTCAGATATTTGTTGAATTTTGTTATTATGTATGTATAGAGGTTTTGTTCGGGTTTCTTTCTCTATAAACATATATCGTTGTTACAGGGACAAAGTGCTATATTGTTTAAGCCTAATGTTAATTGCATTGCTTGATAAAAAAATGTCATTGTAATTTTGAATTTCTTTATTTATAGAGGAAAATACTTACAATGCTAATTGTTGCCCCTTTTGTTAATACTTACCTCAGAAGTGTTAATTATAGCCCCGATCGCGGGGTAAGTATTAATTTCTGACTTTTCTGAGTAAAATCGACTTTCTTAAAAAGGTATCCATTTCTTGTCAAATTAAAACCAACGACATGGTTATTGAATAGTTTAGACATCATTTGATACAAAAATAATTTCAAAATGTTTAGGTGTCTTGAAGATACAACTGAAAATATAAATTTTGTTAAGTCGCGCCCCGGTCTCCCCTACTTACTTATCGGGTGTGCAGTGGTTACCCTACTGTCAGAGTTATTCAAGCCGCCCATCAGGCCTCTGACATGGGTTAACGACTGTTACCTAATGGCTACAACCAGGACCGACTGTTTAACGTGCCCTCCGAAGCACGGGGACGCTCAGAAATTAAACCACTTTGGCGGTCACCCATCCATGGACCGACCGCGAGCCTAGTTGCTTGACCTCGCCAATCACTTACGGACCAGTGAGAGCTCTGGCTGTGAGCGCCATTAATGCAATGCAATTACATAGTATTGTAGAAATCGCATGGTTTATAATGCAATCTAAAGTAAGTATCTTAACACATATATATTTAAACCACTCACAAAAGTTAAAGAATTAAATTTGACGTAAAATAATAAAGCTTTAAAAGCCTTAATCCACCATCCATCACTCTACTTTTCTCTATGTAAGTTAGTAATTTAATATGATGGTTGAAACAAAAAGTTTAACTTTTAGCTGAGAACACAAATAGACTGTAAGAAATTATCAAACAACTGCAATTTAAGAGTATTAGAGTCAAATTGCTGTGTGGTGACGGCGGCGATTATCAGAATATTATCACCCCATCTCATCCCGCAGGGGACGTAGAAGTCGACCTGAAGGAATATACATATACCAGAGGACGGGCAGCAGCTTCTTTCTGAGTACTACCACAACTACTGACAATCATACTCCGATCGCCAACCCGTCTGCCAAGCGTGGTGATTATGGTATACCCCCAAGATGATACTTGGGGGAGGCTTTTGTCCAGCAGTAAATTTCATACAGCTGCCTAGCTGTTACGATGAGAGTAAATTGCTATTTTTTTATTTTACAGCTTTAAATTCGAAGCTTGGATATATGTCTAGTCCGGTGGAGTATTAAAACACGGTAGTTCTATATATTATAGAGCGTGCAAAATCGATCCCCACCAGACGAATTAATTGATCATTAGCGTCCGGCGGGGATTGAACCTATATCTCCTTTCTATCCAAGGCAGATAAGTTAATGTATATAACTGAACAACATATTCGCTACCAATCTATTAGCCTGGTTTTGGAAACTTGTCGGTATGTTTACAATTGCTTGTGCTTTTTTATTATATTGCCATCATTCGATAGTTACAATGTATGTAATGTATTTTAATTATTTTCAGTGAACAACCTCATAAAATTCTATCACACTACGAAATCCGTTCTTACTTCTTGCCTGATAAAAAATAGAAATGTATCGACCGACGTAGCGTCGATTGTACAAGACATTCTAAATTATCAATCGCGGTTTAAAAAAAAGCTTAAAATAGCAACAAAAAGTTTAATAGTGTCTCCGATATAGGTCAGTATAACGGCTAAGTAAATAATGCAAATTAAAACTTGCAATTTATGTCTTCTAAACCAAAATTATAATTTACTGAAGGTTAAGGGTTACAATAGTAAACTTTATCATTAAGTTTACGTCGCGGGCGCTTTTTTGAATCAGAGCGAAGTGAGGGATTCTAGAGTAGAATCTCAAGCGTAGCGAGGGATTCTATAGTAGAATCCTTAACGTAGCGAGGGATTCAAAGTAGGTACGTCGCCCGAGCCAAAAATATATTTTGCCAAGTAAGGCGCCTTATATTTTATTCTAATATTATTATTTGATAAAACATAGAGTAACAAATAAATTGAAATTAAATATTAGCTAAACAATTAAAAACGTTAACTGAGAACACTTTGGATTTTTTTAGGTTTAAATTGCATCAGACACCCTCTTCAGATACGCTTTTAATTTCGAATAAGACGTGTCCAGTTTTACGTTTTTATTTGAACTGACTGTTGATTTTAGCAAAGAGTAGGTACTCCACACATTTCACATATTTCTCCCGTGATTTTGCAGGTAATAAATTATCCATCACATTTCTGGCATCAGTTCTAATACTCTCTGGAGTTAATTCCAAGTATACTTTCATTGTCACCTGAAGGATTCATTTTTCAAAGCGATACCATGAATTTCTAACGATCTGTGAAAATTTACGAAAATCTGTTGTATAGTCCGCGCGTGTTTAATTTAATTTCTATTTTTTTATTCACCCGGCGCCGCACCAGCCAGACTTTATTCAAACAATATTTGCGTTCGATTTATTTGGCGCTGAACACTAAGATGTTCCAAATTCAAAAAAATATTTGCGCCGCACTTATGAAGAGGATTCAAACTCATTACTGCCCGCTAAAAGTTTCTTATTGATAACACCACCTATAGGTACCAATAGAACAAAAACGTAATTAATAATTTAAATTAATTTAGTTTAATTTTCAGGAACTAATAAATAGTTTTAATAGGTTTCCTTGACTGAAATTATAAGTATATTGTTCTTTTTGCTTATAACAACATGTCCCCACACAGCAAAGATACAATATCACTAACTTGATATTTTCTTTAGATACTGGTACCTTTCAGAGCAGTTTAACCCATCCACCGTTTTAGTATAACAGATATCGATTATCGAAGATTTTTATGGAGTCTTATTGGTTGATAAACTAGTTCACGGGTACGTTATGCTGTCGGTAATAATTGCCTTCAGAACATGACGTGTGGGTTACTGCAATATCACATAACTAAAAACATAATCTACACAATTTTAATTTATTTATTTAATTTTAATTTATTTTATTTATTAAGGAATATCAACATTACGTACACAGAAATATTTATGTCAGTAAGTTATTTAAATATACATTCCTTGTGTTGTAACAATTACAGATATCCACAGCATTTAGATAGTAAGTTTTACAAACAAGTTTAAATACGTAGACTAAGAATAAAAAAAAACTGACTGTAATTTTAAAACATTACGGGACACACAATTTCTTAAAATTTAGTTTAAAGTAAAGTCAGAGTTACAATAATAATAATAATAATAATAATATGTGGGGACAATGTCACACAGATCATCCTAGCCCCAAACTAAGCAAAGCTTGTACTATGGGTACCAGGTGACGATATACATACTTATATAGATAGATAAATACATAGAAAACATCCATGACTCAGAAACAAATATTCGTGCTCATCACACAAATAATTGCACTTACCGGGATTCGAACCCAGGACCACCAGCTTCGTAGGCAGGAGCACTACCAACTAGGCTATGGTGACCGTCAATACAATAGTATCATTTCCAATGTGGGTAGGTATATCGGTACAGAGCAAGTAAGTAGTAGACATGAACATCGAAACAATTGAATATAGATTAGGTTAAAATTAAATTAAATTTAGTAAACATCACATGCAAAATAGGAACGGTATTATCATAAGAGCATTGATAAAAGCTAAATATAGAATTGAATTAAAAATCAGTATTACAATAGAGAATAAATAAAATTAAAAAAAAACAGTAAAATACCATAGCTATTACAATAGTGACAAATATTGATTTTAAATTATATTATTAAAAAATTAACTTAAATTAAACTAAAATAAATTATATTCAACAAAAAAATAAATTACTTTAAATAAATTTCATTAAATCAAACTGGAAAGGTTAATTAATAATAGAATGAATACAATTAAAACAGTGAAAAAGTTATATAATTTCGTCTTTCTGGGAGTAGTGAGCCCTGATGGACCGATTGTATTTAGTAAATTTGTCCATAAATATGTCAATGGAGCCTGACTTTGCCAATTTATTGTATTGGTATGGAATTCTGTTTAAAGGTGAGAACTTGGCCAAGTTGGTTTTACTGCATTTTATGTGGAAAAGGTTGTAAGATTTTGGACGAGGATTTTTAAAGGGTGCATTTTTTTTTCGCTTAAAAGCTCGGAGCAGTCCACGTCTCCATTCATTAATTTGTAGAAAAATGATTGATCGAGAATTTCTCTTCTGTCGAACAAAGAAGTCATTTTAAAATATTTCGCTCATTGTAACTTGTAATATGTTTAGCAGTGTTTGTACTGTAGCACAAGTGCCAAAAAAAGCGTTTCTGAATTTTTTCAATATTTTTTTTTTGTATATGTCATAGTGGGGGTTCCATATATTGCTACAATATTCTGTCTGTATTCTTAATCCTAAATTAGTCGCTAACATAAGAATTGTAATTGCGTAGCAAAAAATGTTGGTTAGCGGTAATTCGGTATCTCCAAAGATAAGTAACAATTAATATAGATTGTCAAAACCCAATAGAATACGATACTACTTGGTCTAACTATCCGGTGTTCTGAACTAAGGTTTCGCGGTTTCATGATGGTCACTCGATCACCTGTTAAAATGTAACATACCTTCTATAATTTTTTTATTCAACAAAGAAGACTTAGAACTACAAATATAAATGCAATAAATATACGTTCTTTTTCATGATGCTACAAAATACGTTGCTACTAACTCCATCATACAAGATGCGCCCGAGATGAAGGATAAGGACTTTTATTTTGATACACCTCTTTGCATATTGCATGCTCATATAGCTTCCATACACTCCAAGAGTACATTTTATGAAAAGAAACAATACTTTAATGATATTGCCCTCCTATAAAACCTCTTTTGAGAGTTAGTAGCTAGAAAACTCTGTTCATTATTTTTAAATAACTGGATATACCTACATAGGTTTTGAATTTAGAATGTGTTTGAATTTAAAAAAAAACAATTTAATGTTTGAAAGACGATTGTGAGCAGTTGAAAAAGTGATGTGTTAAAGAATAGTAATGTGTTGTGAAAATAATTTATTAAAATAAAATATGTATGTAATTTTACCCGTGTTGTTGCCATTTTGAAAATATTGAAGATAGAAAACTGTCGTTTTATTTCATTTTGATAAGAGGTTTGTGTTTTTTGGTTATATTTTTCTAAATGGTTATTTTGTCAATATACTTTTAAGTTCTATGGATTGGTTGGGTAGATAACAAATCTTTCACACCACTAAACTAATTGAAATGTCATTACATTACTCTCTAGTATCATCATCATCATGTCAGCCAAAGTACCTCCACTGCTGGACAAAAGCCTCCCCAAATAATGGGAAGATATTCCATAATCGCCACGCTTGGCAGACGGGTCGGCGATCGCAGTTTGATGGTCATAGTTCACAGAATAACGCTGCTGCCCGTTCTCTGGTAGGGATTCCCTCGGTGGATTTATACGCCCCCCACGGGATGAGATGGGGTGATGATATTCTATGCTGTCACCACACAGCAAATCCTCTCTAGTATACCTTGTATGAAAAGAACAGGGTATATATAGAATTGCAATACAACTAAAACTGCGCACTTAGAGCCTATGCACACCACGTTATTTAAGCTCGCCGTCGACGCGCGTTTTGGAAACGCGCGTCACCGGCGCGTCTGTATTGATACACACGCGATACAGACGCGTGTTAGCGTCGCGTTTGTATCGATACGAATGCGCGACACCGGCGCGTCTGTATCGATACACAGGCGCGTTAGCATCGCGTCTGTATCGCTACACACGCGTCGACGGCGCGCTTAAAAAACGTGGTGTGCATAATTAGTCGACAGGTCCTAACTTGTCCCTTAATTTTACTAAGTAATTCCCGCCATTTCTAAAATGTCACAACTGAACATACGAGAACGTATACCCTGTCCTTTTCATACGAACTGTTTTAGAAAGAAAAGTAATCTCTTTTAGATATTATCCTACTAATATTACAAATGCAACAGTTTGTAACTATGGATGTATAGATGATTGTTACTCTTTGTCGCAAAAGCTACTGAACGGATTTTGATGAAACTTTGTAGTAATATAACTTATATATCCGAACAACTTGCTGTGTGGTGACGGCCTAAGAATATCACCACCCCCTCTCATCCCGTGGGGGGACGTAAAAGTCGTCCCGAGTGAATATATACCAGAGAACGGGCAGCAGCGTTCTCTTGAGTACCATGTCCACCTTACTGCGATCGCCAACCCGTCTGCCAAGCGTGGCGATTATGGCAAATCCCCTCAAATGATGGACACAACCAAACCGCGGCCCCCAGTCCCCGGCAGCCCTGCTATTCCCAGCCGTGGTAACAGCCGTGGTTACGGCAGGGCAGGGGGTGCTAAGAATCCCCGGCAGATTCCGCGTTACCAACACCGACGACCTCTGGCCCTGGCAACATATAACACACGTACACTGCGGTCCGACGAGAAGATAACCGAACTGGAGGAAGAATTGAGCAGGTTACATTGGGATATTGTAGGATTATCTGAAGTCCGAAGAGAGGGGGAGAACTCGATAATACTGAAATCCGGAAACCTGCTCTATTACCGGGAGGGTGACCAAATATCCCAAGGTGGTGTCGGGTTCATAGTCCACAAGTCCCTCGTGAACAACCTAGTGAAAATCGAGAGTGTGTCGACGAGGGTTGCGTACCTTATACTCAGAATCACCAAGCGGTATTCGTTGAAGGTTATACAGGTATACGCACCCACTTCGACACACTCCGACGATGAAGTCGAGGTTATGTATGAGGACATATCCAGAGCCATACATACCTCTAACTCCTATTTCACTGTGGTCATGGGGGACTTTAACGCGAAGCTGGGCAAACGATTCGGTAATGAGCTGAGAGTGGGGCAATTTGGAACTGGAGACCGGAACCCCCGGGGCCAAATGTTGGCCGACTTCATGGAGAAGGAGGGACTCTTTATGATGAATTCCTTCTTCAGGAAGCCGGATCACCGCAAATGGACCTGGGTGAGCCCCGATGGTAAAACTAAAAATGAGATAGACTTTATCTTGTCGACGAGACGACAGATGTTCAATGATGTCTCCGTGATCAATGCGGTTAAAACCGGGAGCGATCACAGACTGGTCAGAGGCTCATTGAACCTTAATGTCAAACTCCAGAGGTCCCGACTGATAAAGTCTACGCTCCGACCTTTACCTATCCACGTCCAAAACCCCGAACCATTTCAGCTCGAACTGCAAAACCGTTTCGAATGCCTAGCAGACTGCGAGGAAGTGGACTCATACTATGACAGGCTCGTAGAAGCTGTCCATACGGCTGGGTCTAAGGTCTTCACGGCCCGCCGTACAAACAGAACTAAAAAGATCTCTGACTGTACCCTGCAACTTATGGAAGATAGACGGAAAATGGTTCTGACATCCTCAGATGATGCTACCAGATATCGGCAGCTCAACAGACAGATCTCAAAGTCTTTGACTCGCGACACGCGGCAATTTAATACAATTAGTATTAAAGAGGCCATTGAGTGGAACAAAGGCTCCAAAGTGTTCGCAAGAGCTCTGTCTGTTGGACAGAGCCAACTGACGAAGCTGAAGACTGAGGATGGTAGAATCGTCACGTCTAAACCTGAGTTGCTGGGCGAGATCGAGAAGTTCTACGGACAGTTATATACGACAACACAGCCACCTGTCAAAAGTCATGCCTCGGATCCCAGAGCACGACTAACCCGACATCACACCGAAGACATCCCGGACGTCAACCTGTACGAGATTAGAATGGCTCTCAAACAACTCAAGAATAACAAGGCGCCTGGTGATGATGGAGTTACAGCAGAGCTTCTGAAGGCGGGTGGTACACCAATCCTACGGGCCCTTCAGAAGTTATTTAACTCCGTCATACTAGATGGTCAAACGCCACAAGCATGGCACAGAAGTGTGGTGGTGCTCTTCTTCAAAAAGGGCGACAAAACCCTATTGAAGAATTATAGACCCATCACACTGCTGAGCCATGTTTACAAGTTGTTTTCGAGGGTCGTTACGAACCGTCTCCCGCGCAGGTTTGACGACTTCCAGCCTCCCGAACAAGCCGGTTTCCGAAAAGGCTTTAGCACCATCTCATAAGGTGCCAAATTGACTACCGGTATATCGAGGTGATAAAGTGTTTGTATGAAAACGCCACTATGTCAGTGCGACTCCAGGACCAGATCTCGAAACCTATCCACTTGCAGCGAGGCGTGAGACAGGGAGATGTTATATCTCCGAAACTGTTCACCGCTGCATTGGAAGACGTCTTCAAGCTTCTGGACTGGAAAGGCTTTGGCATCAATGTCAATGGCGAGTACATCACTCACCTTCGATTTGCCGATGATATCGTAGTCATGGCTGAGACCATGGAAGACCTCGGTACAATGCTCGATGACCTCAGCAGAGTCTCTCAACAAGTGGGTCTGAAAATGAACATGGATAAGACGAAAATCATGTCAAACGTCCATGTTGCACCCACTCAATTGAAAGTTGGTGACTCTGCACTCGAAGTTGTAGAGAACTATATTTACCTAGGACAGACCATCCAACTAGGTAGGTCCAACTTCGAGAAGGAGGTCAATCGTAGAATCCAACTCGGATGGGCAGCGTTCGGGAAGCTACGTAACATCTTCTCGTCCAAAATACCGCAGTGTCTCAAGTCGAAAGTCTTCGACCAGTGTGTGTTGCCAGTGATGACATACGGAACAGAGCCGTGGTCGCTCACTATGGGCCTTATTAGAAGGCTCAAGGTCACCCAAAGAGCAATGGAGAGGGCTATGCTCGGAGTTTCCCTGCGGGATCGCATCAGAAATGTCGAAATCCGCAGGCGAACCAAAGTCACCGACATAGCCCGAAGAATTGCCAAGCTGAAGTGGCAGTGGGCAGGGCACATAGCTCGTAGAGCCGACGGCCGTTGGGGCAGAAAGGTTCTCGAGTGGCGACCACGAACCGGAAGACGCAGCGTGGGCAGGCCCCCTACAAGATAGACCGATGATCTTGTGCGGGTCGCTGGAAACTGCTGGATGCGAATAGCACAAGACCGGCAATTGTGGAGATCTTTGGGGGAGGCCTTTGTCCAGCAGTGGACGTCTTTCGGCTGATATGATGATCCGAACAACACATAGACTATAATTTATAAAGTTTAACGCGAGTGAAACCGGGTAGTCTTGTATGTATGTGAGAAATTATAACAAAAATATTAAAACTTAGATAATTCAGTTAAAAATGTTAGTTTAAAACAACAGTTGTCTAACTGCCAGAGGAAATAGTTCTTAAACAAAGCTAATTTTATATTTCGCTCACAACCACACATAAAGCAGCAGTATTAAGTTAACCCTAAGCTTCACATACAACTAGCCAAATCACTCAGCACCGGTATCATCCGATTAATGTACCGTAAACTTGAGTCATACTTGGCTCTAAGTTATTCAACTCCGCGAGACGTGTCTCTACTTTGAGTAGAGCTCTAGGGACTACCGGGATTCGCTTCCAATGAATTAGTTATGGATAACGTGCTCCTCGCTATATATAACTTGTTACTTTGTCATTAAATAATGGGCGTACGATAACTTGCATAAATATTTGCATTTGTAACATGTAATGTTGTTTGTTTGGGGCAGAAAGGTTCTCGAGTGGCGACCACGAACCTGAAGACGCAGCGTGGGCAGGCCCCGTACAAGATGGACCGATGATCATGTGAGGCTCGCTGGAAGTCGCTGGATGCAGATAGCGCAAGACCAGCAATTGTGGAGATCATTGGGGAAGCCTTTGTCCAGCAGTGGGCGTCTTTTGGCTAATATGATAATGATGATGAGTGTTTGGAAAACATTTACATTATAAAAACATCTATAGGTACAGCTGTTTGGATGTTTGTTACTCGATCACGCAAAAAAGTCCTAACGAATTAAATTGTTCCAATTTAAATCTACGAGGTGCATTTATTATGTATTAATTCAAAAGCTACCTAACTCTGTAGATACATATGTATATTAAAAATTAAAACATGTCCGTCAATATTTTACGCTACTTTCTTTTCGTTTGAAACCTTTTACAAAATGCAATGTCCTCCTGTGTCCGCAATGAAAATCTCTCTACGTGTGTCATATAATAGTGCATAAGTGAATGCGCAAACACATGCGCACTTTCTGTTTCACCACTCTCAAGATCTGATGGAACGATTAGCGACACGACTGGATATTGTTCAGGTACAGCACCGATGGCTTTATGTGCACTCCAAAGCACTAGTCACCGATTCTGTTGTATAATAAAAATTTTACGCCGTTTATACATGATTATATACGTAGTTACAGTCAAAGGTCCGTATTTAAAAGCTTCCTAGGCAAACTGTAAATATCATGTTAAAAAGAGGTCCATATGAGTATAAACGTAACATGCGAAACGATTTGTGAACAAAAAGGAGCAGACATGACGGCAACACGGGGTTTTTTATATTCCTCCATTATGCGATACACACAGACAAGAAATGCAAATAAATAAATGCTAATGATTTATAAACGACTACAAAAGGTATTTTTTAGGACACATGTTATTTTTGCTAACAAGAAAATGTGCCCTTTTTCACCATTCACCATTTTTTCGGCGCTCAAGAACGGATATTGACCACAATTTTTTTCAGATGGTAGTATCTACACTTGAAGCGCGACCGTCGTTATTAACACAAGGTCCGTCATAATAATAATACCTTAATATAGACAGAACCATTGACAATATGTAGTAAAATATTAGACTTAAACTAGATAATTAAACATAATCTCTTGACAATAACTTGATACGAGCTAGCTAAATATCATTGCTATAATAAAATAAATTTTATAAATGTTTTCATACAATGTGTACCTAAATATCTATGTTGCTAGAAATAATAATGTATACAACTATATTACTACAAACATGTTCTGACTATTTGCATGCGCTTTTTTAAAGTCTACGTGAATAAAAACCTTTTTTAATTATTTTTTATTTTATTTAGAAGTTTTTAGTAAATAAGCGGTTGACAAAAGTGGTGTTCAAATGATAGCTTTTCAAAGAAATAGACAAATACAATGAAAGATTTAGGCGTCCATAACCAGTTACACTGACCAGTCAAGTAATAAGCGTAGTAAAGCATCTAGGTACGCAGTCAGTCTATAGATGGGTAACAACAGGGTACCCATTGCCCGTAAAGAATAAAAAAGAAAAAAATGGAAAAGCGTATTTTTGCTCTCTATGACAAGCTCCACTAGAGAAGTATTTTGTCTTAAAGTGAATCTAATAATATTCACCTCACGGGTAAGGTCTCTAGAGTTCATCCTGAAGGAGGAAAGGGGCGATAACATATGTCGGTTGGTATTACATATATATGACAGTGATATGTGTATCACAGAAGCCGTAATTTACAGTAATCGATTACCATTAGGTAGTCTGACTCGTAGTTTTCCGACTTCAGGAAAAAGTATAATAATCTCCTGATTATTAAGTAAATTATTTTATATAACTACTTTCAGTTCCTGAGTTTGATTTCTGACAGCCCTAGGGTAGGTATTTATCGAAACATGCCGACTAATATACTAAATACCTTTTAATAATATTTCATTAACTTTTTACCTGAATAGGTGCTAACCCTTCCCCAAGGACAACTCTAGTAATTTTTGTTTAGTCGGTTGGCGGTAGAAACTTAATATTGAAAACTTTAAAAAGATGCTGTTATAATATTTAAAGTGGCCGATAAGTATCGCGGAAGTAATATTTAAAAAAATATAAAAAGAAAAGAAGGCCCGGAACATTGTTTTTAAAAAGAGTGACTTTAGCGAGGACACGTTCTTTATGGTTGGTTTCTTCCATCGATGGTTGTTGGTCCTTTCTGACAGTCAAACTCAAAGATAGGTTTTTTCAATGTTTATTTCACGAACAAACAGTAGCACAGTAAGTTCATGCTCATTGCTCTGGGCGTTCGCCCTTTTTATAGGAAATG
Source organism: Pseudoips prasinana (assembly GCA_951640165.1). Taxonomy (NCBI): domain Eukaryota; kingdom Metazoa; phylum Arthropoda; class Insecta; order Lepidoptera; family Nolidae; genus Pseudoips; species Pseudoips prasinana. The sequence continues at coordinate 22,715,874 of OX621245.1, forward strand.
TAGTGGGGTGATCGTCGTGAGTCACTTGTTTATGAATAGTTGGTGTTGCTAGTCGTCACATATTATTATGCACCGATATATATTAACTCTCAGCGCCCCGGCACGGTTCTTGCGCCGTATGCTTAAGCCTAATTAGCCTGTGGGTAAATCAGGCCCTGTCTACTTCACATGTTATAATTTAGTTTATAGTTGAAATGGATGTATACACTTTACTTGGTTGTAAATATGGGAATTGGATTTCAAAATAAGTTAAATATAGTATATTAATAATTTTAATTCTAAGTTCAGAAATTAACACCTTATTGTAAGGGTTGGGGTAAAGTAGTCACTCAAGCACAAAAAAAAATACGTCAGTAATCCAGATAAACGTATGCCTGTGCAGGGTTTGAACCAACTTTCCGCTATTTGGTTATTAAAATACATTACCAATAATTCAGAATCAGTGCATTGGTATCATAGTTAGCAAAAATTTGGAATAACAGTAGGTACTTTCAAAACTCCTGATTTAAGATATTTTAAATTTAGTCAAACTCAAGTATTATTAAGTCAAATTTTAAACAACCTCGATAGTTTAGCGCAAACGTGTTCAAGCGCAGAAGTTTAGGTCCTGGGTTCAAATCTCAAACCAAATAGTGAAATCGAGTTTCTTCTGTTTAGATAAATTCTTAGTATCAGCCGGTAGTCTGAACATGGCGTTGGTGGTGTTACATCATTGAACTTTGTAGAGCACGTAAACCCACCCTGCACCCGACTTCATTCCGGTAGTGTTGCCCTGTTCCATTAGGATATATGTATCATGAAGGGCACTTACCGCACCTGTGTTTGCGCAAACACTTTTATTTTATTTATTTTACTTTACTTATTTATTTTTTATTTTACTTTATTTGGGAAAATTACAGTGTCAATTATCTAATGTAGTCTAGAATAAGGATAACTTAGAACTATTTAACATTTTCCACATATTACAGACTATATAACTTGGTATGCATGAAACTATACAATTACAAAATTATTATAAAAGAAAGAAAGAGAGAAGTTCGTTAAGAAAAATTAATATTATGTTTGTTTAGAATTTAGAATTAGCACCAAACCAGTTCTTACTAATAATAGATTTAAGTTTTTGAGACGTAGTGTTAAATATATCAAATTCCGGAAAATCGTCCAGGTGGTTACAATAATTAGCAGATCTATTGAAAAAAGAATTTTGTCTATAATTTGTAGAACTGAAATGAGTTTGCAAGGTAATAGGATGTCTAACGGATCTGGTTGGAACTTTAATATTAATTTTATAAAGAAGATGAGGAGAGTCTATACGGCTCTGTGCTATCTTATTTAATAAAATAATGTCTGCTATTCTGCGTCTTTCAGAAAGAGGAAGCATATGATGTCTACGACATCTCGATTCATAATTGCTATCATATTTTTTACATTTAAATTGCAGAAATCTCATAAAGTTTCTTTGGATTGACTCTAGTCTATTGATGTAAATATTGTACTGAGGGTTCCAAATTTGAGAACAATACTCGAGGGTGCTACGCACGTATGAACAGTAAAGAATTTTTAGTACTTTGATACTACTAAATTGAGAGCTGGACCTTTTGATAAATCCCATGGACTTGTTGGCCCTCCCAACTATATTTTCAATGTGTTTTTCGTATGTTAGTTTATTATCATGAATCACTCCTAAATCACGTACCTCTTTAACATTATTTAGGTCTTGACCTTTAAGTTTGTATTTAAATTCAATTAAATTTAGCTTACGGGAGAAAGTTATTGAGTGACATTTAGCAACATTAAGATCCAATTTGTTATTTACACAATAATCTTCAAATCTCTGAAGATCCTGCTGTAAAAGATGGCAGTCTGAGATATTATGAATTTGCTTAAAAATTTTCATGTCATCGGCATATAGAAGAAATTTAGAGTGTTTGAAACAGGAGGTTATGTCATTTACAAAGAGGTTAAACAACAGGGGACCTAACAGGGAACCTTGGGGCACACCAGACGGAATGTATTTCAATGGTGAAGAGTAGCCATTTATAGCAACCGCTTGAGATCTATTCTCGATGTAGGAAGTGAACCACCTGTACAGGTTACCATGAATTCCGCCAGCAAAAAGCTTGTCAAGCAGTAAAGAGTGATCAATTCGATCAAACGCCTTGCTGTAGTCGGTAAAAATGGCGTCTACTTGTCCTCCAGCATCCATTCTGTCAGTAGTGAAGTCGATAAATGTTAATAGATTGGTGGTTGTTGAACGATTTTTTAAGAAACCATGCTGTTCTTGAATGAATGACCTCGACAGTGCATTGTATACTTGTGAAAAAACCAATCGTTCGAAGACCTTAGCAAAAATACATAATTTGGAAATTGGCCTGTAGTTTTTAACTTCATTTTTAATACCATTTTTATGTATCGGGGTTACAAAAGCAGACTTCCAAATGCTTGGAACAATGCCTTCACTAATAGAGCGTTTAAATAACAGCACAAGTGGTTTCGTCAACACTTCTGAACAATTTTTTATAAATATCGGGTGCAGTTTATCGGGCCCAGCCCCTTTAGTGATGTCTAATGTCCTAAGAAGTCTTCGCACCGTTTCAGGAGTAATTTCTATGTCACTAATTGCTTGACTGTGACACGAATTTGCTTGGTGAGGAGGTCGAGTATTGAGAGGGGCGGAGGGAGAAAGAAACATTGATTGAAAGTAGTCCGAAAAAAGTAGGCATATTTCTTCTCCAGTGGTTGCAGTAGCGTCATCGTAAGTCATAAAAGAAGGCAATGTGTTAAGACCATTTGTATTGTATTTGGTAAAAGACCAGAATACTTTTGGATTATTTATAATTAAATCTTCACATTTTCTGAGGTAGGCATTATAGCATTCATTTTCTAACAATTTAGCTCTCTTGCGGAGTAAAGAAAAGGTTTCATAGTCTGATTTATTTTTATATGTATTATATTTTTGGAGATATTTAAACTTTTCTTTAAGAACTTTCCTTAGAGAGGAGTTAAACCAGGGCGGAAACTTGAATGGTTTAAGCAATTTACTAGGTACATATATATTTATGACTTCATATAAACACTTGTAGAATTGATCTACAGCATCCTCTAGAGGTATGTTAAGCAGGCAGTCTTCCCAGTCAATCTCATTTAGTGCTATATTGATTCTGTTGTAGTCACTTGATTCATAAAAATACTTTTTTCTACTTTGTACTGGTAGAGGTTCGAAATTTATTAATTTTAACGTTATGTTTAAGGATTTGTGGTGTTGATCTTCGGGAACTAGTGGGCAGTTACATGCAGACACCGATAAGTCAGAATTACAAAACGCTAAGTCTAATAACCTATTGTAGGTATTATGACAAAAATTAAATTGTGTTAAGTTGCACTCGGTCAAAGTATCAAAAAAGTAAGTCTGAGTTTCCCCTGAGTGGCCGTAGTGTTGTAGTCGACCATTGCAGTCAAAAGGCCATTGGACACGACTCAGGTTGAAGTCCCCCATGATAACAAATACGTCGTTCGGACATGAGTTTATTATATGTGATAGTTTGTCAGTGAAATTACTCAATTGCGTATTGAATGAGTTACCTTGCCCTTCGCTACAAAGATATATAGTGCAAAAGTGTATGGACTTAGGGCAATTGCTCACGTTTTTATTTTTGTATGTGATTGAAATCCAGATATCTTCGGCAGATGAAGACCAAGCCGGGCGCTCAACTGCTATTAGGTCTCGGCGAACAGCCAATAGCACCCCCCCACCATACTTCTCATGCGTGGCCGCATAATTTCTATCCCTCCGCCAAACGATATACCTATTATCAAATAGTTCACTATCGCTAATACCACTGAGCAACCAGGTCTCTGTCAATGAGATAACATCATAAGAATTTAAAAGTAAATTACGTTTAAATAAGTGTGTTTTAGTGCGCAGCCCTCGAGTATTTTGGTAATATATATTTAAATCAATGGTAGCCATTATTAAATAACAATAAACAATAACAGAAGTCAATCGTCATATTATAAAAATAAATTATTACAATATTTAAGTAGAAACGATATAAGATATGTTGTAAACATAGCTTTTTGTACATACTACGTGAGCTAGACCCAGTCCAAAGAAGACTTAGACATTGTTTAATGTTGTTAATTATGTTTTTAATTCCGGTCGTAATTAAAAACACTAATTGATATGAGGTATTCCGATCTAGAAAGTGATTGTTGCTGCAGAATAGCGTAATATAAAAGTATAACAATTTGAATACAAAGTGAGTACAATCCAATGTGTTCTCAAATAAATCTGCTAAATAAATGCATCCGTTAACGAGCACATAACATGCAATAATCAGCCTTAGTACGGTAAGTTTAAGGCGCTGGGCCGGCGAGATTTGCCTGAGGTGTAACGGACTTACCTGCGATAACCGACTGGACGATCCGTAAACTTGTTTACTATGAATAGGGAAACAAAAGACTATTGCATTTGGTGCGTTTCTCAAACGGTGTGGTGTTAAGTTATAACAGTTTAAACGACAAAATATTTTTAGACGAGTATTTATGTTATTTTGAGAAGGTCTTTTTCGTTTCTTATAAAAAACGCAGGTGACGTATCGGATTTCCTGGCCATTATTTTGCAGTGCTTAACCCATACGTATTGGAAGCTCTTCTCTTTAGCCAAGATCCTAGCTTTGCTCAGTAGTGATTTGTTTCTCAGCGTCAAGTGATCATTTACGTAGTAACTGGTCTCTTCGCTAAAACCCAGATCGGATAACTGGAGCTGTTTACGTTTACGAGCAGACGCAATCAAATCTTCTTTGGTGTAGCGATTATTGAAAGCCATAATTATCGGTTTGCTTATGTTAGGCACCTTTGTTGGGACGCGTGCAATGTAGTTTATGTCTTCCTTCTTAAATGGAAGTCCGCAAACCTGACCAATCTTTTGTGCGATCTCATAAAGGTTCTCATTTTTTGTCTGTGGTATCCCTCTTATCTCAATGTTATTTGCCCTCGCCCATTGGTCCCTATCCTGTAACTCCTGTTGAAGTCTGGTAATTTCGGCATTAAGAGATGGGATAACTTGTATCTCTGTTTCGGCCTGTTTTACACGGATGTCCAAAGCTTGAACAACGCCAGAAAGGTCGCTAATGAGTTGATGTGCCATTGTTTGTGAGTCTTTTATACTGTTAATCTCATTCTTGATGGTTTTCACGTCTTCAACTAGAGATGGTAATACTGCTAGCTTCATTGCGATGTTGTTGAGCTGTTCTTGCATCCTATCCAACTGACTGGGCAAAGGAGAAGTTGTTGCTGTAGGTGGATTGGTTTTGCATTTTGGGCATTTCCAAGTAGAGGCACTATAATATGTCCTACGGCCGATATTCGACCACGGAAACATTATTTTGTTGTATCGATTACATTTTCAAATCGCGCGAATTGTTTACCAATTTCTTTTGTACGTCTTGAAATAATTCGTTCTCAAATCAATCTCTGATTCTTTTTACCCGTGTGTAGTGCCTGTGGTCGAGCGTCCGCGCGAACTTCACCGCCAATTTGTTAGCACCTTACAAAGCAACCTCTTTTAATACAATTCCGAGGGGCACCGCTCTCTCAAATTAAACGCTAAAATATAATATTTGTGGCATTATGAAACCTTGCAAACTGGATGCTATTCTCTGGATATGCGCTAAGTTTGCTCTTCAGTTTTTTGTGATCGTTGAATAAAGAGTAGAATGATATAAATGAAAAACAATTATAAAATTTTCTTTATTTTATCTAGACACGCCTTAAGAGTAATACTGTAACGGTCACTCAAAAACACTAATAATCGTCACCACAAGTTGACGATTATTAGTGAGAGTTATTGAATTGTGCTTTGTAGATAACTAGAAAAATGTATTTATCTTGTAATAACAAGATAAATACATTTTTAGTGGGTGAGAAATATTTATTGACGTGCCTTGGGGGTAAAACCATCTTATTTCCTACTCGTAGACACAAAGCAAATTCAGATTTAGAACGAGACAACTTGACAACAAACATATAAATAGGATAGTAAAAAATTAATAGTAATATAGAATATTTTAGTAGTTAAAAAAATTGAATAGGTTCAAAAAAAAAATCGTTTTCAATGTAAACTTCAACTATGAAAACATAAAATGTGATCACCCTTATAATTGTAGACACCTTTGTTTTAACTTTTAAGAGAACTTCTGGACTAACCGCGAGATAAAATAATACAGAAGTTAAATAAATTCTCAGTGCGCAATCATGTCTGCAACAGTAAGCATCTTTGGAAAGAGATCAGAACTGGAAGCATATTTACACCCACCCTTAATTTTTGTGAATTGCTATAATTTTTGCCATCTAATTTTGTAGCAAAGAATAATGAGCAAAACAATTTCTTTTGCAATGGGAATAATAAAGAGTGATCAATAATCCCTGACCGCACAGATAGATAGCACATACACATGATTTTTATGCCATCATACGCAAAAATTCAGCCTCTTTAGTGTGTAGGATGAGAGGGAGCTGCAATGGAGTTCTGAAGATGATTGCTGAGCTGATGGATGTTTTAAAAAGATTTGCTGATCTTCATGTCAATACTAACAAAATTTGTAAGTCTAAATAATTTTCTAACACTAGCTTGTCAATTATCACTATTATATGACTTAAAAAGTTAAAAAAAGAAGTCAATTGGACGTCCTTTTTCACATTTTAAAATATTGTCAAATATAAATCTCACCTGTCCAGTATTTTGCACCAAAGTTATTAATTTTAACGTTGACAATAGTATTGGCGGTCTATTAGGATTTCCGGGAGTAATACTACAACCAAAATAAATGGCACGTGTAAACCCAACCCTCAATGTGCCTTTGACTGTGATCAGAATAGAATGTGACTTAGTACGCGGTTCCTACGCAAACCTACCTAAATAATTCATGAAATTGTACCTAATGTTTCTCTAGGCCGCGAGTGTATAGAAACACCGCAAAATATTATTCTCTTTCCAATAAACGTAAATTCTATCTCTTCCGTATGATACAAATATTTGATCTATTTGGTAATCGCATCACTTTCGGAGAACATTTGCGAATACGTATCCATTTATGATATAATAGATATATAGATAGATCCTTTATTTGTTTGTATATCTAAAGAAATAGAAATTATTGTTTATTATAAAATTCCTGAATTTTGTAAGAGATGTATGAATTTTGTCTAAATTTGTATAACTCACCATGCGCTTATTACAATATTCTGTGCTTAAATAAATGGTGTGTACAGAATAAACTTCTTTAAGTAAATATGTCCTTATTTTATTATGAAATTTGCGAAATAAAATACAAGCTTCCCATAATGACACTAACACACTTGCTCCACATGACTCAAATAAGTTTAAAATAAATGCAAAGTCTATTATTTCGCACAGATCCCCAATTGTACAATTTTAAGTTGTATTTTTGCACGAATAAGTGGCTTGGATTGCATCGGTCCTCCTCTTCCAAGAAAGCATAATATATTTATATTTGTGTATCAAAAAGAGAAGCTAGGGGGACTTTGACAAAAAAGAGGCTTCGACTATGCAAGCTAAGTGCCATATTCTTTTACTACTGCTAAGTAAAAAAGGTTTTCAGAACGTCAACCTATATGTTCGTGAAGCTACCACTGGACTAATAAATGCGACTCTAAATACTGTGGAAAAAAAAGTGAATTATTGTTACCTTTCATTTATATCATACGTGTGCCGCTAACGTAACCCACTCCAGCTTATCAAGTAACTTCTTCTACTATCTGGGGCCTTACTTATGTAATAAGTGTAACAAAACTTTGAGCATCTATCCTCTTTCTAAGCGGAATTGTAAATTAAAAGTTAGCAATTGGCTAAAAACACTTAACTACGATGAGACCGAAGGCTTGCTTCGTCCTGTAATTTAATTTAATATTACATTATAATTTAATCTATCCTCATTTAATTCTCAAATTCTAGTATAAATATAGTTATATTTAACTAGAATTTAGAAACGAATCTACTTATCTTTATCACAGGGCTCTAAACATACTTCACTACTACTACTATTCAGAATTCATAAACACACAAGCTTTTTTACACAATATCTAATCTTAATTTTATTATTACTGTTTTTTATTTATATCTCTACTGTTATAGATTTAGTATTATGAGTTTGTTACCAGGACTATTATATTACTCAATTACTATAATGTACGTTCACTTCGGAAAGTCCTATAACAAGCAAGGAATTATAATTACAAAGGAAGCAATCTTTAATTCAATCTGCAGAGTGGGGCACTGGTGACCTGTAATACAGGTTTTCCCAAACCTAACTCAGGCACCAGTCTCTCATACCCGCGTTCCCGGGACTCCCCCATCAGGCGCCAAGAGAAGTCCACGGCAGGTAGGTTTAGTCGGTGCAAGTCCGACATACCCACCCGCAGACACTTTTTGCGGGTGGCATGCGAAGGCATTCCCCCTGCCTCACCAAAAAAAAAAAAAAAAAAGGCACCAGTCTCTCACTAAACTGGTTGCATTTATAACTGCTAAAATGTACAATCCTAAATGTCATCTTATTTAAAAAATGTAAACTACTTTTGTGATGAGAGAAATAAATGCATATTCTATTCTATTCTATATCATATTTATGTAACTCGCCTAATAGGGCTATAATTACAGAGTCCTCAACCACAATCTTTGCACATACTTTGGTTCCCTCCACACTTTGGTTCCCGTGACATTAATGTTGTATACCGCCTATTCAAGACAAAAGTCACTACAATAGCCACTAGTGAATAATTGTTGGTATATATCCCAGCTTTTGTTCGCGAAACAAGTATCTTCGGAAGTAGCTATTAAGTCCTCCAGAGAAGGAAACTCGACGTGCTCGCATTTCTACTACTATACGAGGTCGAGAGACCACGTATTTTTTTTCTCTACACATTTTAACACTTCTTTATTCTCGAAATTAAAGCGTATACACCGTGTCATACTAAAACATAGGCAGCATTCAAATAAAAATGTAATTAGATATATGAATAGTGCACAATTTCATTTCATAAGAGAATACGACAAACTTTCTTACTTAGCAAAATACAATAGAAATGGAAGTTTTAAGTGCCATGCCGCTGACGGCTTTCTGCAGTCTGAAGGCAAATAAAAGTGCATCTCGTGCAATAATGTAATGTGAATGTCTTAATTGTTTGGACGTTTGTTACTTTTATTTATTTTTCTTAATATAGAATTGTCCTTCTGGTCGAATTTGGTTTATGGCAACCAATTTTAACGGAGACTAGACATTTGCGCGGGACGTATTTTCAAGTTTATGCGCTAACACAGGTGCAAATTCTCTTCCCTCACTTCATGATCGGATAGCTGACAGGACCGGAAAGACTTATGGTACAGAACTCACGACTTTACTTGCTTTCCTAGACTCGGGGTTGTTACACCGCCAATTGACAGACTCAAGGCTGTACTGAGCATTTTTCAAATCCCAATTTCTCTTTTTTTTTTCGTCCGTCCTAGGATTTCATTTACCGCGGTTAAACACCTCATCAATGAGCTAGTCAAAATTATTATTTAGTAAAGTTAATATATTCAAAGAACCAAACCGTGATACACATAAGGAGATAAGTCAGACTTTCACTCCTAAAATATTGTTCGTGAAAATATATACGATATATTTATTATGCGTTTAAACCGCCAATTCTACCTATATGAACTGTACATCTGCCATCCCGTCTACCAAGCGTGGTGATTATGGCATATCCCTCCAAATGATGGACACAACTATTATGGAAATCATTTGGAGAAGCCTTTGTCCAGCAGTGGGCATCATTCAGGTGACATGATGATGAATATGATGAAACTTCATATGTTGCGATCAACAATAAATGTACATACATATATCTATACGATCTGCTTGTACAGTCGACGCCGTGTTGGTTGCTTATACACACTTTGACCTTGGCAACGTATTATTACTTAATAATAGTTTATAGCTTATTAATTCGTAGGTGACGCAGAGGTCAGGGTGGGGCGGTACATGAAGTACCTGGGCCTCACCCTAGACAGCCGATGGGGCTTCGAGGAGCACTTTGAGCGTCTGGCCCCCCGAGTGCGCCGGGTAACCGGTGCGTTACACCGGCTTTTACCGAACCTCGGGGGTCCCAGGGAAGAAGTTCGCCGCCTCTACGGAGGTGTCGTGCAATCCATGGTCCTTTATGGGGCGCCCGTCTGGTCTGAACGCCTGACGGGCGCCTCCCGCTGCAGGGCTATTTTGAACAGCCTGCAGCGTGTGGTGGCCATACGGATCGCACGAGGATACCGGACGGTATCCTTTGAGGCGGCGACAGTCCTGGCGCGCTTCCCGCCGTTCGATCTTCTGGCGGCAGTCGACGCGACGGTTTACACCGAGATCCGCGTCCGCCGGGAGCGCGGTGAGGCGCCAGAGCAGACGCTCGTTGCCTATAGGCGAGATGCACACCGGCGCGTACTAACACAGTGGCGCGCAAGGCTTGAGTTGCGGCTGAACGCGCGCCAACGTGCCGTCGGTGCTATCCTGCCTCACCTCGAGGCCTGGGTGGGAAGGAGGGGCGGTTGCGTCACCTACAGACTGACTCAGATACTCACCGGACACGGGTGTTTCGGTGAGTATCTGTACCGGATCGGCCGAGAAGTGACGACACATTGTCACCATTGCGGGAGCGACCTGGACTCTGCCCAGCATACGCTGGAGGAGTGCCCGGCCTGGGAGGCCGAGAGACGAGTCCTGGTCGCTGAGATCGGACGGGATCTTTCGCCGCCAGCAGTCGTATATGCGATGCTGGCTGGCGACTCCACCAAATGGGACGCCGTGGTCTCCTTCTGTGAGGCAGTTTTGCTGCAGAAGGAGGCCGCCGAACGGGATCGGGAACGAGCCGATCCCGCTCGTAGGAGGAGGAGGCGTCGGGGTGGCGGCGGCAGCCGTTAGCCCAACTCCCCTCGGGGCTGCGGTGGCAGTATGAGAAGTGTCCTCAACTGCCGCCACGTGCAAGCAGCCCCGGGAAGACAGCGAACTGTTTGTGGCGCAGTCGCTGTGCCGTACTGGCAGGAGTCGGCAAATGGGGAGGAAAACCCACAGTCCTCCCCGGGTGCGTGTCCCGACCATCTGGGACACGGCGCAAAAGGGGGGCACCGGAGCAGCATACCCGCGTTCCCGGGGCTCCCCCTATCAGACGCCAGAAGAAGTCCACGGCAGGTTAGGTTTAGTCGGTGCGAGTCCGACATACCCACCCGCAGACACTTTTTGCGGGTGGCATGCGTTGGCATTCCCCCTGCCTGATCAAAAAAAAAAAAAAAAAAAAAAATACATGTCATATTCTTATTAACAAATTCATATAATATAACACATCGATAATAAGTAAAAATAAAACATTTAAGTGGATTAGGATGTCTTTATTACAATAAATAAGAAATTCATATTGTCGTCTAATGTCAATTGTAACAGAAATAAGTAAAAATTAGACATTACAGTAGTATCAAGTAAGTAAGTATCAAGAATTAATTAGCCTTTTTATGTTTTAAAAATTCATCGAAGGAATCGAACGACTGTTCGATATGCCATTTTTTACCCGACTGCGGGATGCAAAGGGTAATGTGTTTATCAGGCTATGTATGTATGTATGTATGTTCCTTTGAAGCACTATACAGACCAAACGCCTGGGCTGATTTTAATGATTCGCACGTCAATCGATTCCTTTCACTCCGGAAAGTGTCACTAAAGACATGACGTTAGTGAAAATTTAATATGGCGACTACGGGACGCCATTATGTGAAAATTAAAAAAATTAAAGTCAACAAACTATATCATGTGGGGTATCGTTGAATAGGTATTTAAAAAATATTTTTAGTTTTCTTACAACATTTTTCGTTTAGGAGCTATATCAATTTAAAGTTGCGGAACAACTATTCTCACATGTAGGTTTTAAAACAGTAGATTTTTTACGATGAAAAGACGAAAACTTCGTATGACTGTGCGTGTGAGTGTTGATGGACATATACTAAAGTATCTATTTGTTATATTGGACTAACTAAAGTATCTAACGTCTAACACGGTCGCCCATCTCCAACTTCAAACGATTTAGTACTTAACTTCACTTGAAAAACTATATATAGGTAGGTACCTACCGAAATCGAATTGTTGTAAATGCAATGACAAAGATATAAAGAACAACGTCCCTTTGGTTGGTGTGAGAATCGAACTATAAACAAATGAATTTCATATGCGCTTTGTGGACAAGGTAAAATTTAAAGAAAAATATTACCTTTAATATTATGTTGGGGTGTAACTGTACACAAGTTGCAAGGGACAATTTTGAATCGAACCGTTGTCGATCTCAGTTCGTGCATTTTAATTTTGAATTGAATAGAATTTTGATTTTTTCTTAATGCCAGGTTTAGTCTTTAGATGGTTTAATTATTAGTACTCTGTACCACCGCAAGCTACTAAACAATCTTCATGATATCAAATCTCACAATGAAATCACGAGATTGCGAAATTTGCAGTCATATAACAATAACAATGACTGACTTATCTCTCAGCTTAAAGAGCTGCTTATATTAACGTGATATTTGGCCCGGATGTTTATTTATTAATTATCATATCACAGATTAAAAAATATAGATTAAAAAGAAAACAGTAAAAGAAAACAAAATGCCATTCTGGAAAGTGGAACTCTAATTTAATATTGCCAATCGGACTATCTCGTAAATAAGCATGGACTCTTTTTCTTTTCTATATTACTGTCATACCAGATATAACTCATTATACATGCACTTTGTTTGCAGACGACATCCCTATAGTTTTGGCATTGAATCTGTTAAATAACTTTGACATAGAAATAAATAATACGATTGAAATTAATTCGCTTCATAAAAATAATCTGACCGCGAATTTGAGCAAGACACACTTTATTACATTTTTGAGCAAAAGAAGTAAATCATATTTACTAAATATAAAATACAATGGTCATAAACAAAGTAGAGAGTGTGAAGTTTTTCGGTATATAGTATAATTAATAAAGTAGTTGTAGAGTGCGTGAGCGGGAACCTGAGCGATTTCTTCAGAAACTTGTTCAGAGTACTTAGAGAGAAAACGTACTAAAAGTCCTGATGTCCAGGAGGTGAGGCGGAGGAAGGGGAGGGGTCAAAGACCTTTAGGTCTTGCCTTTTAGGTTTTACGCTAATATTTCAAAAATGGCGCGTTTTAGCAAAACATGTTCTAAGATGAAATGAAAGCTTTTAAAATTTTCTATAACTTTGATTTACTTTGATACTTTTCCATATCCCATCCGTTTTCGAACTACTGGCTCTGGAAAAGTGCAAATAAAAAAATTTTGAAATCTTCGTTTCTAAGTCCAATTCTGTGAATGATTCACATTTTTATTCTCTTAGGTCGGAGGGTCCTGGCAAAATGTCGTTTTCTGTGGTTTCTTCTTCCTCGCCCTCCTCAGTGGTAAGTGGTTCTTGCTCAGAGGGCTCTCAATCATCTTCATGGTCATTCTCGTTGTCTTCCTCGCTAAAAGAGCCGAGAGAACGCCGTTGAAGCATTTTCCTTGACAATGAAGGCACGCAGCAGAACATTTCAGCATAGCTTTGCGACATCCACATTTGCTGCTGCTACAATCCTTGGTGCAGTGACAAAATATTGTTTTTAGTAAAACCTGCGGTGCCGGTAAATGTTTTGTTGTTCTTGGCGCCAAGATATCACCTTCATTTTTTCCAGCCCCACTCTTGAGGGAGCAGCTCATTCCCGAGCCAATGCTGCACTTGGCGATATGTGCTTCAGGAATTATATTTAGCTACTTAGTGGCTCTTAGTGGCTGTGTGGTAATGGCCTAGAGAATATCGCCACCCCCTCTCATCCCGCGGGGGGAAGTAGAAGTCGTCCCGAGGGAATATATATACCAGAGAATGGGCAGCAGTGCTCTCATGAGTACCAATGTTACCTCACTGCGATCGCCAACCCGTTTGCCAAGCGTGGCGATTATGGCAGATCCCTCAAATGAAGGACACAATTGTTTAATTGTGTCCTTCATTTCCCCCAGTTCATGGCCCCCAGTCTCCGGCAGCCCTGCTATTCCCAGCCGTGGTTACGGCAGGACAGGGGGTGCTAAGAATCTCCGGCAGATTCCGCGTTACCAAAACCGACGACCTCTGGCCCTGGCAATATACAACACACGCACACTGCGGACCGACGAGAAGATGATCGAACTGGAGGAAGGATTGAGCAGGTTACATTGGGACATAATAGGATTATGTGAAGTCCGAAGAGAGGGGGAGGACACTATAATCCTGAAATCCGGGAATCTGCTCTATTTCTGGGAGGGCGACCAACTGTCCCAAGGTGGTGTTGGATCATACAGGTTTACGCGCCGACTTCGACGCACTCCGACGATGAGGTTGAGGTCATGTTGAGGATATTTCTAGAGCTATAAATACCTCGAACTCTTATTTCACTGTGGTCATGGGGGACTTTAACGCGAAGCTGGGTAAACGATTCGGGAATGAGCTGAGAGTGGGGCAATTAGGAACTGGAGACCGGAATCCCGGGGCCAAATGTTGGCCGACTTCATGGAGAAGTAGGGACTCTTTATGACGAACTCCTTTTTCAAGAAGCCGGAAAACCGCAAATGGACCTGGGTAAGCCCCGATGGTAAAACAAAAAACGAGATAGACTTTATCTTGTCGACGAGTAGACAGGATGTTCAATGATGTCTCAGTAATCAATACGGTTAAAACCGGGAGCGATCACAGACTGGCGAGAGGCTCATTGAACCTAAATGTCAAGCTCCAGAGGTCCCGACTGATAAAGTCTACGCTCCGACCTTTACCCATCCACATCCCAAATCCCGAACCCTTTCAGCTGAAAGAACCCCAGCCCCCAGAACTGCAAAACTGTTTCAAATGCCTAGCAGATTGCGAGGAAGTGGACTCATACCACGACGGGCTCGTAGAAGCTGTCCATACGGCTGGGTCTAAGGTCTTCAAGGCCCACCGTACAAACAGAACCAAAAAGATCTCTGACTATACCCTGCAGCTTATGGACGAAAGACGGAAAATGGATCTGACATCCTCTGATGATGCTACCAGATACCGGCGCGACACGCGTCAATTTAATACAAATTGTATTATGGAGGCCACTGAGCGGAACAAAGGCTCTAAAGTGTTTGCAAGAGGACTGTCTGTTGGACATAGCCAACTGACGAAGCTGAAGACTGAGGATGGTAGAATCGTCACGTCTAGACCTGAGTTGCTGGGAGAGATCGAGAGGTTCTACGGACAGCTGTAAACCCAGTCACCTGTGAGAGATTAGAATTGTTCTCGAACAGCTTAAGAACAACAAGGCGCTGGGGATGATGGGGTTACGCCAGAACTTCTGAAGGTGGGTGGTACACCCATCCTCACGGGCCCTTCAGAAGTTATTTAACTCCGTCATACTAGAAGGTCAAACGCCACAAGCATGGCACAGGGGTGTGGTGGTGCTCTTCTTCAAAAAGGGCGATAAAACCCTCTTGAAGAATTACTTTGAGAAGGGTCACTTTTGCTGGTGCCCCATACCATTTCACGAAGCACAATTCTTCTGCAACATCACTATGGCTGGAGCTTGGGTTGTAAAAGATCTTTGCTGCTTCCTGAATAATTTCCGAATTTAAATACAATTTACAGAAACCCACCTTGCTTCTTCTAAACGTTGCTGATGTTGTATCGTAACCAGTAAATGAGTGTAAGAAGAGGATGTGTTCATATCCATGCTATTGCATCTCATTTTTTGTCATTCATTCATTCATCATCATTTTGCAGTTTTAGCCAGTAAGGTTGCGTTTCCTACAGTGAGCATTGAGCGAAAAGCAATCTTGATGATGTTTTCCCGCCTAAGCTCAGTTATCCGCTGTTACAAAAATAACGCGATATCTTACTGTTACCGCCCTTACCACGTGGAGGTACTCCCAGCTTATGTTAAAATAAATTTAGAGATAACTCGGGCATCAGGTAATGGTCATCACGCTGAATAACTCATCATCATCTTGTTCCCACTAATATGCTAGTGGGTATGGTTTCCGCACTTGGTCCCGATGTGGACCATTGTACGTGAGCCATGACAGATTCCATCCAGCACACCTCCCTCCAGAAGCATATCAGGTCTCCTAAACTTCTCAAGGCATCTGTAAGAGTTGCACTGAATAACTTAAATTTTCTATATTTCTGGAGCGTGTAGATCATAAACGAATGGAAATGTGAAAAAGTATATGAGATCAACGTTATAGTGAATTTTGTAAGCTTTCACTTTATCTTAGATTATTTTGTGCTAAAACGCACCTTTTTAAAGATATTAGCGAAAAACCTAAAATTGAGGTCTTTGTCCCCCTCCCCCCTTCTCCCTCCGCCTCACCTCCTAGACGTCAGGACTTTTAGTATGTTTTCCCTCTAAGTACTCTGAACAAGTTTCTGAAAATATCCCTCAGGTTCCCGCTCACGCACTCTATACCCTCCTTTGAGTCATTCCTTAATCGGACTAATAACAGTTGATCGTTATTGTGACTGGAAATTTCACATTGATCAAATATGCATACTATACTTTTTGTCACGACTTCGAAAAGCAGCCTTATTACCAATCGATATTAATTTGCATATCACGGGTACTTTGGTTCTATCCTGAGGTATGGTATCTTACTATGGGGCAATTCAACACATAAATCCAGAGCATTTCTATTGCAAAAAATTACAGGTACTCCTCTGTTTGTCTCATGTAAATCATTGTTAAAAGGACTAAAAATTATGACTAGTGTGTTTGTACATTTTTGAAATCGGTGTATTTGTGCAAACGCAGCTATAGTATTTACTAGAGCTAAAGATGTTTTTCCTCGCAACATGATAACTAATATAACACTATTTCAAAAAAGTTCCTATGCTGTATGTGTGAAGTGTTTAATGCTTTGCCGCAAAATATTAGACATTTTTCAGCGGCAGAGTTCAAAAACCAACTCAGACTGTGGCTCCTAGAAAAATCATTCTATTCAATCAAATCAAATTTTTTACTGCACGCGTGGTGCGACGGCTAAGACAGTCGCGTCGCCGCTTCGTGTCGCGGGTTCGAGTCCCGCGCCGGACAAAATAAATCACAGTTTGTTTTTTAAAACAAACTGTGATTTATTAAATAATTATATTATTTGTGTAAAATTTGACATATAACAATCAAACATTTCGCATACTGTTTATGAGTAAAATTGATGAGACTAATCTAATAGTAAGACCACCAGTGTACTCTAATTTAAGTGAATCTAAAATAACTAAATCTAGATAATGAATGATAAGAATATTAAAAAAAAACATAAATAATAAGACCAAAAATAATAATATATAATGTGGTTAACTTATTTTTGAAACTAGCTAGGAACTCATAACTAAAAAGTATAAAATAAAAAAATTATTTAATAAATAAAAAACCCAACTGCGTAAATAATGAACCAAACTACGTACATAGACAAAGAACTGAAAAGAAAAAAACAAGCACATAGATGGCCGGTGGTCTAAAATTATATAATGTACTATTGAATGAATACTATTGAAGAAAATAAAATATATTTTAATAATGGAACATGACAACTGAACAGTCGGGATCCGTTGACAAATTAGATTAGCTAATGGATCCCGACTGTTCAGTTGTTTTGCCCATTATTGAAATATATTTTATTTTCTTCAATAGTATTCATTCAATAGTACATTATATAATTTTAGACCACCGGCCATCTATGTGCTTGTTTTTTTCTTTTCAGTTCTTTGTCTATGTACGTAGTTTGGTTCATTATTTACGCAGTTGGGTTTTTTTATTTATTAAATAATTTTTTTATTCAATTTATCCTTAAACCAATCCATATTCGAGCTCCCGACAACATTTTCTGGTAGGTTATTATAGACTGATGTGGGCCCATTACGTGAGTCAGTTTCCTGGACTTTTCTAGCCGACGCGGTACAACGGCAAGCCTGTTAGCGCCACGGGTGCTGTATGCGTGAACGTCGGTCGCTGAGCTACGCATACATACATATCATACATACGTTAGAGCGAACGTAAATTGCAACTTGCAGTACTACAATTCCAGTGAGTGTGGTGATGCCAAGTTCCTTGAAGTAAGGTCTTACAGATTTGTTTTGGGGTATTCCAATGAGAGCTCGGAGGATAAAGAGAAAGTATCTCAATATGTATATTATGATCGTGCGAAACATCAGCTCTTAATAGTATATTCAAATGTACATTAGGTGATTCAAGAATGAAAAGAAAGAAATAGTACGAATTTCCAGATAGAAAATAATGAGGTAGGTGAAGACAAGGACATAATGAATTTCGAATTTGTGAAAGTTCTAGAATAAAAATAATGACTTTCGGAATTTTTTAAATTTTGAACAATTTAGAGTTATATAAGTAATATATCGAAACAACATTCTAGTGAAATCGAAGGTGAATCAAGAGGAAGATGTAAAATTGGAAAAGTGATCAGTTTGTAAACACTAGTTTTCTTTCTAATCCCCTGACCCACCGCTCACTACATCTCAACCCTAATGCAGGTACGCACTAGGACCGAGATGCCGCAATCATATATAACTAGCTGTGCCCCGCGGTATTACCCGCGTTAAATTATAGCCTATGTGTTAATCCAGGGTGTCACCTAACTCCATATCATACAGTGCCCAAATCTAACTACAAATAACATAGTTGTAGTGAAAATCCGAACTAGTGCTTGGGAAATAACAGCTGTCTCTTACTACTTCGAACCAGATCAACCTATTGAACCATACTTGGGGCAGTTAAAGAAAATAGTAGAAGCATCAAGCCCTCAACGTATTATCATAGGAGGGGACGCAAACGCCAAGAGTTCATGGTGGGGAAGTCCAAAAATCGATAAAAGAGGGGAAATGATGGCAGGAACCTTAGACGAAATTACTTACAAGTGCTTAATGTGGGAGATATTCCAACCTTCGATACCATCAGAGGTAACACCTTGTACACTAGCTATGTAGATGTAACCGCGTGCACTCTAGATATACTTGACTTAGTAAGTGACTGGAGGGTAGATCAAGGAATGACAAGCTCAGACCATAATGCAATTACATTTAAAATAAATCTTAATAGATCTAAAGGCATTCATATCCAAAGGACAACTAGAAAATACAACACTAAGAAAGCAAATTGGGAACAATTTCATGAGAAACTGGCCCGACTTAAAATAGAGCATAAAATAGAGGAATCAGAAATAAATGAAATTAATAACATTATAAAAGTAGATAAAATAGTAACTAATTACACAAACAAAATCATAGAATCCTGTGAAGAAAGTATTCCAATAAAACCGAATAGAGAAAAACTTAATCTACCATGGTGGTCTGACGAGCTTATCAAAATGAAGAGAGAAGTCAAAACTAGAAAAAGAAGAATCTGATGCGCTGCACCGGTCCGAAGAGAGGGAGTTGTTCAAAAATACTTAGAGAAAAAAGAAGAGTACGAGAAAAAGGCAAAAGAAGCACAAATTGAAAGTTGGAGAAAATTCTGTCAGAAACAGGATAAAGAGGGTATGTGGGAAGGCATATATATAATCATAGGCAAAACATGTAAGAGACAAGAAGCTCTTCCCTTGATTAAGTCTGGAAAGGTCTTAAGTTTTAAAGATTCTGCAAAATTGTTGGCCGAAACCCTCTACCCGGAGGATTTAGAAAACGAGGATAATGCTGACCATAGAGAAACCAGACGAGCAGCAAAACGGGCGAACGAGCGTCAAGGTGATCAACATGGCCCTTATTTTACCCTAGAAGAACTTAGAGACTCCGTGGAAATTTTCAATCCAAAATAAGCCCTAGGATCGGACGGCCTTTTACCAGACATCTGCCAGCAGGTGATTAAGCGTGATCCCGCGACTTTTCTAGCACTGGCCAACAAATGCATGGAGCTGGGTTACTTCCCAAAGATCTGGAAGGAGGCAACAGTGGTGGTTCTTAAGAAGCCAGCCAAGGAAGACTACGCAACGCCCAAATCCTACAGACCTATAGGACTTCTACCAGTTATGGGAAAAGTTTTAGAAAAACTGGTAGTAAACAGGCTTAAATGGCATTTGCTACCCAAATTAAGTTCACACCAGTATGGTTTTATGCCTCAAAGAAGCACCGAAGACTCCCTCTATGATTTGATGCAACAGATCCAAAGCAAACTACAGCAGAAAAAAATAGTGACAGTAGTCTCGTTGGACATAGAGGGAGCCTTCGATAGCGCATGGTGGCCGAAAATAAGGGTGCGATTGGTCGAAGAAGAATGCCCGATAAACATCCGGAAACTAATAGACAGCTACTTACAAAATCGCAGAGTAAGGCTTCGTTACGGCGGAGAGGAACACTCCGTAAGCACGCATAAGGGGTGTGTCCAAGGCTCCATAAGTGGGCCTATCTTATGGAATCTCCTCATCGACCCTCTATTAAAAGGGCTGGAGGCTGGAGGCTACTATTGTCAAGCGTTTGCTGATGATGTAGTTCTCGTCTTTGACTGTGAGACTGCTTTGGACGTACAAAGAGAAGCTAACGCCGCACTTCCCTATGTTCTAGAGTGGGGTATTAAAAACAAGCTTAAATTCGCAGCGCATAAAACAAAAGCAATGACAATTACACGGAAGCGGAAGTTTGACATGCCATTACTGGAAATGGGAAGCTTCAAAGTAACTATGTCCTCTGAAATAAAAATCCTGGGGCTTACTGTAGAGAGAGGCCTGACATTTAACAACCACATACTGAGTCTATGTAAAAAAGTAGTTAATATGTACGGGCAACTGTCAAGAGCAGCTAGGGTCAGTTGGGGCCTCCACTTCGAAGTAATTAGGATAATATATACCTCGGTAGTTGAACCTATAATACTGTATGCGGCGAGTGCCTGGGCTCCAGCCACCAAAAAACTGGGCATACAAAAACAATTAAATACGGTTCAAAGAGGATTTGCCCAAAAAATCTGTAGAGCATATCGTACAGTATCGCTAAACGCAGCACTGCTGTTGGCAGGTCTCCTACCACTAGATGTTCGCATACGAGAAGCGGCTGCCCTCTACGAAGCAAAGAGGAGAGTACCCCAGATAGCACTAGCAGGGAGGGATATTGAACAAAGGGTACCGTACCACAACTCAGGACACCCGGTTGAGCATATGAGCTTGAAGTTCATAAGCTTGATAGATCAGAAAGATGTGGAAGAACAAAATTCTCAAGACGTGCGCATCTTTACGGATGGCAGCAAGGTGGAAAACAAAGTTGGCGCCGCTTTGTCTATATGGACAGGCGAGACAGAAATTAAAAATGTAAAACTAAAGCTGTCATCCTACTGCACGGTATATCAAGCGGAACTTCTGGCCATATGCAAAGCCACGAATGAAATCCTAAAATGCTCAGAGCAGAGTTACGGAGTATATAGCGACTTTAGGGCTGCATTAGAAACAATAGTCAATCACAGCTCCCGACATTATCTGGCAGCAGAAACTCGACTAAACCTTAAAACAGCCCTTAGACAAAATAAAAGTGTTTCTTTATTTTGGATAAAGGCTCACGCGGGCCTAACAGGTACTGAACGCGCTGATCAATTAGCCAAAAATGCAGCCCTGACGCTAAAAAAGAGCCCAGACTATGACCAATGTCCGGTATCATTCATCAAAAGACGGATTCGTGACGAATCTCTTGATGAATGGAATAAAAGGTATAAATCAGGAAGGACCGCCAGAATAACAAAAACATTCTTCCCTGACGCTATCAATGCCTACAAAATAATAAGGAGACTTCAGCCAAATGGTATGACCACCCAAATGTTGACGGGACATGGTGGGTTCTCAGAGTACCTGCATAGATTTAAATGTAAGGACAACCTATCTTGCACCTGTGAACCAGGAGTGGACGAGACAGTACCCCATATCCTATTTGAATGCCCTATTTATGGGTTATTAAGATATACAGCGCCCCACTACCGCGTCCAGCTAGACGGGCTGCTACGAGTGCTACGGTTCACCGCATCGACCGCGGCACTGTCATAGATACTTGTTTTGTGTTTGTGATTTATCTACGTTTATTACAATGAACTGTGCGGTTTGCAAGCAAGGTATTAATTCTAGTGGTTACCTTAGGTGCCACCAGTGTTCTACACTACATCATTATCAATGCCTAAATATTAGGGATGACCAGTTTGCAGTACTAAATGATCAACAACGTTCAACTTGGCTATGTCAATTTTGTAATAATGTTACGCACCGTGGTAGGTCTACCATAAACTACTCTACGCCACAAGTACAATCATCAGCATCGGATGACTCCATGAACGTATCTTTTGACCAGTCACCGCATCCGCTACCTCAAACCACGAATACAGCGTCGATTTCTATGGGTCAAGTTACGATGGAAAATATCAGCACCCTATTAGATCAAAAACTTAATACCGTGACGTCTGTGTTAACTGAAAAATTTCAGCTAATGTTAAATAATGAGGTAAAAAACCTTGTACAAACGGAAATTAGTTCTGCATTAAAAACATTAGAAGAAGAATTTACAAAAACCACGGACCACATATGTGCTGGCCAAATGGATTTAGAGGAGCAAATGAAGGCAAATCAATGCACCATAAAGCACCTGGAGGCTGATAAATTACGCTTACAAAAAGATGTAAATAGTCTGAATAGCCGTCTTTCATCTATCGAGAGACTGACGCGTAGCCAAAACCTGGAAATTCAGGCCGTGCCAGAGAGCAAAGCTGAAAACATTATGAATTTATTTTTAAACTTGTGTAAAACCATAAACACCCCAATCAACAACGAGAATATTATATCATGCAGAAGAGTCGCGAAACTGGACTCCAGCAACAATCGCCCACGTAATATCTTGATTACTCTATCGAACTCGCGCATTCGTGATCAAATAATTCTGCGTGTCGCCGTTTCAACAAATCTTTGAAAGATGGTCAACTGAATTCGACACACCTTGGACTCGTCTCAAACTCAACTAATATATATGTAACCGAGCACCTTTCTCCTGAATGTAAGAGCCTGCATGCGGCGACTAGGCTCAAAGCGAAGGAACTTAATTACAAATATGTCTGGGTTAAATACGGTCGTGTCTACGTTCGCAAAGATGACAGAGATAATCACATACATATCAAAAACCTAGAAACTTTGAATAAACTCAGCTAAGCGGTATAGTTAACGTAATAGCTACGCTTTATTTATTATATTAAGGTGTGTTAACTTGGGATATTCCTACTTTTAATGTTAATTTACTATCAAAATGTTAATAGGATTCGGTCTAAGATTAGAGAGTTTTATTTAAGTGTTCTTAATAGTAACTACGACATAATATGCCTAACTGAAACCAATTTAAACGATTCTGTTTTTGACGCGGAGCTCTTTGACGACCGTTATACTGTGTTTAGAAGGGACCGGGGCGACTCTTGTATTGGAAAGGTTGAGGGTGGTGGCGTGCTGCTTGCTATCAAAAAAGATTTTGAGACGCATCGTCTACTATCCTGGGATACTGAAATCGAGGATCTGTGGCTATGTATTCGTCATTCATCCAATCAATGTAACAAATCATCGACAGTATACTTATGCGTTTGTTATCTTCCACCTGATCTTTCAATTGAACGTATTAGTAAATTTTATAACAATTGTCAAAAACTTATAATGGAAAATTACCACTTAGGAGTTTTTTTTCTCATCGGAGACTTTAATACACCTTCTCTCACATGGACTAGATCTAATCATTTCCAATACTTAGAACCTAGCTCACCACAAGACACTAAAGCTAATTTGCTAGTCGAGACTTTGCTGTTGTGTGAATTACATCAACTTAACAACATCCCCAATAAGAATAATAGATACCTAGATCTCGTCTTAACCAACGTAACATCATCACAGGTGTACGGCGCTGTACCACTGAGTAGACTCGATGAACATCATCCCCCGTTAGTTATAAACTTATCTTTTAATGAATCTATTTGTAAATACCTTAAACCTGAAAAACGCTACAAATTTAACTTTCAGAAGTGCGATTATTCTAGGCTTAAAGGGGAACTTATGAAGACAGATTGGCCAACAGTCTTAACATCCTCTGATATAGACAGCTCGGTAGGCAAGTTTTACTCTACACTTAATGAAATCATTTCACGTTTCACACCCTTAACGAAGGTTGATGCACATACTTATCCTGCATGGTTTTCATCAGGGTTGAAGCGGAACCTGAAGGAAAAGCTCAGGTACCCTAGACGTTTTAATAAATACGGAAATCCCCGTGACTATGATACATTTAGTTTGTTTCGTTCTAGGTGTAAAAAGCTAATGAGTGAGGATTACGACAATTTCCTATCATCAGTGGAATCTTCTCTCGATACCAACATAAGAAATTTCTGGCGGTTTGTTGACAGTAAAAAGGGTATCAATTCAATACCACAGACTATGAAATATGAAAACTTGGTTTCATCTGATCACCGGGGAATCTGCGAGCTTTTTTCTCAGTACTTTGGATCAGTCTATGATAACATCACAGATACTAATGCGGCGGATGCTGGTTTATATGACATGAATATCAGCACGGTGTCCTCTCTTAACATCTCCGATAGCGACATACTATCTAAAATAATGAAACTCGACTCTAAAAAAGGTACTGGTCCAGACGGTATTCCCCCATGTTTTATAAAAATGTGTGGTAAAGAATTGATTACGCCGTTGTCCATAATTTTTTATAAATCCCTCCATTCTGGCACATTTCCTACTGTGTGGAAAACAGCACACATAGTACCTATATACAAATCAGGCGACAAATCTCGCTGTGAGAATTATCGACCAATAAGTATCCTATCTTGTCTGGCTAAGCTGTTTGAGTCTGTAGTTTACGATACACTTTACCATCACGTAAGCTCGCTTCTCTCACCTAAACAACATGGGTTCGTTAAAAATCGCTCAACTTTATCCAATCTACTAATATATAAAAATTATCTATGTATAGCGTTCGGTAAGAGATCTCAGGTCGATTCCATATACACAGACTTCTCAAAAGCGTTTGACAAGGTGTGTCATTCTTTATTATGTGTCAAACTCGCGAGATATGGCATTCATGGCAATTTACTACGGTGGGTAAAATCATATTTGGATAAGAGGAGTCAGCTCGTAGCCATTAAAGGCCATGTATCTACTCCCATAATTTGCACCTCAGGGGTTCCCCAAGGATCGCATTTAGGACCCCTATTTTTCGTCATCTTTATCAACGATCTTATAGATAGACTAAATAACCCGTGTTTATTGTACGCTGATGATCTAAAAATATATTCAGCTGTAAACAGTATTCATGACGCCCTATCTCTTCAGTCAGATCTTGAAACGGTCAACGATTGGTGTCATGATAATTGCATGTCTTTGAACGTCCAAAAGTGCTGCGTTATTTCCTTCACTAACAAAAGTCAAAAAATATTACACAACTACAACTTAAACGGGTGTGAGTTAGTAAGAAAGAACTGGGTTAAAGATCTGGGTATTATTTTCGACGAAAAGTTAAATTTTCATATACATTTCGATAACATGGTTAATAAAAGTATCAAGTTGCTCGGTTTTATATTTAGAATAAGCAAGAACTTTAAAAATCCTATTTGTCTGTTACAACTGTATTCCACTTTAATTCGGAGCATCCTGGAGTATAACTCACCTATTTGGTCACCTTTCTATGCTATCCATACGAACCGAATAGAACAGTTGCAAAAGAAATGCCTACATATAATGTGCCACAGGCTCGGTCTTGTAAGACAACTAAGATCATATAAAGAGAGGCTCAACAGATTCAAATTGCTATCGCTCGAAACTCGTCGTAAATGCTATGACCTCACTTGTCTTCACAAGATAGTGCACTCCATAATCGATGCCCCTGACTTAACATCCATTTTGAATTTCAACACAAAATTTAGATCCCGCCAACCTCATCTTAAAAGTTTTACGTTAAATGTTCACATAAATAATACATCGTATTACAATCCACTTGTTAGAATGTGCCGTCTTTATAATGAGCTCCTGCTTCAACATAGCAACGAATTAGATGTTTTCAACTTCGGAATCCAAACTTTTAAAAGGAAAGTTAGACATATCATGTCAAAAAGTTAAAAATCAAATCTGCTTAAGCTTCAAACTATTAGATTTTAGTTTTAATTAATTAGTTTTAAGGTGCATGTTCACCTAGGTGCGACTCGATTGGATCATTGTGTTACGGATCGTGCTTCGGTGAACTTCAAATCTATTTGTTTTATTATATAATTTTACTTTATGTCATGCGTCACTATTAGTTCCACTCAAATTGTCATGCTGTGTACACTTGTTTAGGAATACTGTCTAGAGCTAAACCTTAATGTATACTTTTCTGTCATGTATTGATGATATTCTGTTTTGTGTGCCAATAAAATAAAATAAAATAAATAAATAAATAATATGGAGCAGCTGGTGGATGAACAAGTCAACGCCGAAAATGTCCATTTAATAGTGATAAACAGGGAGAAGAGAGACATCTTTATGAAATATAGTGTTTGTTTGCTTGATAAAGTAATAAAAAGAAATAAATGAGAATTCTATAGACATGTATGTGTAGAATGTAATATGTATGTACAGATTAATAATAGGTTGGAATTAAAACATATGGTATATAAAAATAAAAAACCCTTAAGAAAATATTGTAGAATTACATATATTATCATACATGTAAAATCTGCAATAGAAATGTGTAGTAAATAAATATAAATTGCCAGAAATAATATATATATATATATATATACATAAAACAACCAATAGCATGTTAAATAAGTAAGTAGATAGATAAATAAAAAAATTATTTAATAAATAAAAAACCCAACTGCGTAAATAATTAACCAAACTACGTACATAGACAAAGAACTGAAAAGAAAAAAACAAGCACATAGATGGCCGGTGGTCTAAAATTATATAATTTACTATTGTATGAATACTATTGAAGAAAATAAAATATATTTTAATAATGGGCAAAACAACTGAACAGTCGCGATCCATTAGTCGATAGCCAATCTAATTTGTCAATGGATCCCGACTGTTCAGTTGTCATGTTCCATTATTAAAATATATTTTATTTTCTTCAATAGTATTCATTCAATAGTAAATTATATAATTTTAGACCACCGGCCCTCTATGTGCTTGTTTTTTTCTCTTCAGTTCTTTGTCTATGTACGTAGTTTGGTTCATTATTTACGCAGTTGGGTTTATTATTTATTAAATATTTTTTTTATTTTATATTTTTTAGCTATGAGTTCCTAGCTAGTTTCAAAAATAAGTTAACCACATTATATATTATTATTTTTGTTCTTATTATTTATGTTTTTTTTTAATATTCTTATCATTCATTATCTAGATTTAGTTATTAAATATTATTCATTCATTTATTTATTTCACTTAAAATAGAGTACAGTGGTGGTCTTACTATTAGATTAGTCTCATCAATTTTACTCATAAACAGTATGCGAAATGTTTGATTGTTATATGTCAAATTTTACACAAATAGTATAATTAATTAAATAAATCACAGTTTGTTTTAAAAAACAACCCCTGCACTAGGGAATCTTATCCCTGTGTCGCAGGGTACTTTACATCATATAATAGACGGACACAAATTAAATCCAGACTCAGAACAACTATTTATGGGTCACACAAGTAGTTGTCCGGCGCGGCACTCGAACCCGCGACACGAAGCGGCGACGCGACTGCCATAGCCGTCGCGCCACGCGTGCAGTCAAAAATTTGATTTGATTGAATAGAATAGAATTATTTTTCTAGGAGCCACAGTCTGAGTTGGTTTTTGAACTATGCCGCTGAAAAATGTCTAATATTTTGCGGCAAAGCATTAAACACTTTCACACAAACAGCATAGGAACTTTTTTGAAATAGTGTTATATTAGTTATCATGTCGCGAGGAAAAACATCTTTAGCTCTAGTAAATACTGTAGCTGCGTTTTAACAAATACACCGATTTCAAAAATGTACAAACACACTCGTCATAATTTTTAGTCCTTTTAACAATGATTTACATGAGACAAACGGAGGAGTACCTGTAATTGCTCTAACGCATTTTTTGCAATAGAAATGCTCTGGATTTATCTGTTGAATTGCCCCATAAAGATACCATACCGCAGGATAGAACCAAAGTACCCCTGATATGCCATTAATATCGATTGGTAATAAGGCTGTTTTTCGAAGTCGTGACAAAAAGTATACAAACCTATTGATTCTGATGCATATTTGATGGGGTGTGCTGGATGGAATCTGTCATGGCTCACGTACAATTCTGTCATGGCTCACGTACAATGGTCCACATCGGGACCAAGTGCGGAAACCATACCCACTAGCATATTAGTGGGAACAAGATGATGATGAGTTATTCAGCGTGATGACCATTACCTGATGCCCGAGTTATCTCTAAATTTATTTTCACAAATACGAATACAAATATTTATTGCGATCATGAGTGATACATAGGTGTTACAGAATGTAGAGGTACATACATGATTTTAACATAAACTGGGAGTACCTCCACGTGGTAAGGGCGGTAACAGTAAGATATCGCGTTTTTTTGTAACAGCGGATAACTGAGCTTAGGCGGGAAAAACATCATCAAGATTGCTTTTCGCTCAATGCTGACTGTAGGAAACGCAAATTTACTGGCTAAAACTGCAAAATGATGATGAATGAATGAATGACAAAAAATGAGATGCAATAACATGGATATGAACACATCCTCTTCTTACACTCATTTACCGGCTACGATACAACATCAGCAACGTTTAGAAGAAGCAAGGTTGGTTTCTATAAATTGTATTTAAATTCGGAAATTATTCAGGAAGCAGCAAAGATCTTTTACAACCCAAGCTCCAGCCATAGTGATGTTGCAGAAGAATTGTGCTTCCTGAAATGATATGTGGCACCAGCAAAAGTGACCCTTCTCAAAGTAATTCTTCAAGAGGGTTTTATCGCCCTTTTTGAAGAAGAGCACCACCACACCCCTGTGCCATGCTTGTGGCGTTTGACCTTCTAGTATGATGGAGTTAAATAACTTCTGAAGGGCCCGTGAGGATTGGTGTACCACCCACCTTCAGAAGCTCTGCCGTAACCCCATCATCACCAGGTGCCTTGTTGTTCTTAAGCTGTTCGAGAACCATTCTAATCTCTCACAGGTGACTGGGTTTACGTATACAGCTGTCCGTAGAACCTCTCGATCTCTCCCAGCATCTCAGGTCTAGACGTGACGATTCTACTATCCTCAGTCTTCAGCTTCGTCAGTTGGCTATGTCCAACAGACAGTTCTCTTGCAAACACTTTAGAGCCTTTGTTCCGCTCAATGGCTTCTTTAATACAATTTGTATTAAATTGGCGCGTGTCGCGAGTCAAAGACTTTGAGATCTGTCTGTTGAGCTGCCGGTATCTGGTAGCATCATCAGCGGATGTCAGAACCATTTTCCGTCTTTCGTCCATAAGCTGCAGGGTATAGTCAGAGATCTTTTTGGTTCTGTTTGTACGGTGGGCCTTGAAGACCTTAGACCCAGCCGTATGGACAGCTTCTACGAGCCTGTCGTGGTATGAGTCCGTTTCCTCGCAATCTGCTAGGCATTTGAAACGGTTTTGCAGTTCGAGCTGAAAGGGTTCAGGGTTTTGGATGTGGATGGGTAAAGGTCGGAGCGTAGACTTTATCAGTCGGGACCTCTGGAGCTTGACATTTAGGTTCAATGTCAAGCTCCAGAGCCTCTCGCCAGTCTATGACTGCTCCCGGTTTTAACCGTATTGATTACTGAGACGTCATTGCACATCTGTCTACTCGTCGACAAGATAAAGTCTATCTCGTTTTTTGTTTTGCCATCGGGCTTACCCAGGTCCATTTGCGGTTTTCCGGCTTCTTGAAAAAGGAGTTCGTCATAAAGAGTCCCTACTTCTCCATGAAGTCGGCCAACATTTGGCCCCGGGGATTCCTGTCTCCAGTTCCAAATTGCCCCACTCTCAGCTCATTCCCGAATGGTTTACCCAGCTTCGCGTTAAAGTCCCCCATGACCACAGTGAAAAAAGAGTTCGAGGTATGTATGGCTCTAGAAATATCCTCAACATGACCTCAACCTCATCGTCGAAGTGCGTCGAAGTCGGCGCGTAAACCTGTATGACCTTCAACGAATACCGCTTGGTAATTCTGAGTATAAGGTACGCAACCCTAGTCGACACACTCCCGATTTTCACTATGTTGTGGACGAGGGACTTGTGGACTATGAACCCAACACCACCTTGGGACAGTTGGTCGCCCTTCCAGAAATAGAGCAGATTCCCGGATTTCAGGATTATCGTGTCCTCCCCTCTCTCTTTGGACTTCAGATAATCCTATTATTTCCCAATGTAACCTCCTCAATTCTTCCTCCAGTTCGATCATCTTTTCGTCGGTCCGCAGCGTGCGTGTGTTGTATATTGCCAGGGCCAGAGGTCATCGGTTTTGGTAACGCGGAATCTGCCGGGGATTCTTAGCACCCCCTGCCCTGCCGTAACCACGGCTGGGAATAGCAGGGCTGCCGGAGACTGGGGGCCATAAACTGGGGCAAATGAAGGACACAATTAAACAATTGTGTCCTTCATTTGAGGGATCTGCCATAATCGCCACGCTTGGCAAACGGGTTGGCGATCGCAGTAAGGTAGACATTGGTACTCATGAGAACACTGCTGCCCATTCTCTGGTATATATATTCCCTCGGGACGACTTCTACGTCCCCCCGCGGGATGAGAGGGGGTGGTGATATTCTCTAGGCCGTTACCACATAGCCACTAAGAGCCACTAAGTAGCTAAATATAATTCCTGAAGCACATATCGCCAAGTGCAGCATTGGCTCGGGAATGAGCTGCTCCCTCAAGAGTGGGGCTGGAAAAAATGAAGGTGATATCTTGGCGCCAAGAACAACAAAACATTTACCGGCACCGCAGGTTTTACTAAAAACAATATTTTGTCACTGCACCAAGGATTGTAGCAGCAGCAAATGTGGATGTCGCAAAGCTATGCTGAAATGTTCTGCTGCGTGCCTTAATTGCCAAGGAAAATGCTTCAACGGCATGTCTTTTAGCGAGGAAGACAACGAGAATGACCATGAAGATGATTGACAGCCCTCTGAGCAAGAACCACTTACCACTGAGGAGGGCGAGGAAGAAGAAACCACAGAAAACGACCTTTTGCCCGGACCCTCACGACCTAAGAGAATAAAAACGTGAATCATTCACAGAATTGGACTTAGAAACGAATATTTCAGAACTTTTTTTATTTGCACTTTTCCAGAGCCAGTAGTTCGAAAACGGATGGGATATGGAAAAGTATCAAACTTAATCAAAATTATAGAAAATTTTAAAAGCTTTCATTTCATCTTAGAACATTTTTTGCGTAAACGCGCCATTTTTGAAATATTAGCGTAAAACCTAACATTGAGGTCTTTGTCCCCCTCCCCTTCCTCCGCCTCACCTCCTGGACATCAGGACTTTTAGTACGTTTTCTCTCTAAGTACTCTGAACAAGTTTCTGAAGAAATCGCTCAGGTTCCCGCTCACGCACTCTACAACTACTTTATTAATTATACTATATACCGAAAAACTTCACACTCTCTACTTTGTTTATGACCATTGTATTTTATATTTAGTAAATATGATTTACTTCTTTTGCTCACAAATTTAATAAAGTGTGTCTTGCTCAAATTTGCGGTCAGATTATTTTTATGAAGCGAATTAATTTCTATCGTATTATTTATTTCTATGTCAAAGTTACTTAACAGATTCTATGCCAAAACTATAGGGATGTCGTCTGCAAACAAAGTGCATGTATAATGAGTTATATCTGGTATGACATTACTATAGAAAAGAAAAAGAGTCCATGCTTATTTACGAGATAGTCCGATTGGCAATATTTAATTAGAGTTCCACTTTCCAGAATGGCATTTTTTTTTCTTTTACTGTTTTCTTTTTAATCTATATTTTTTAATCTGTGATATGATAATGAATAAATAAACATCCGGGCCAAATATCACGTTAATACAAGCAGCTCTTTAAGCTGAGAGATAAGTCAGTCATTGTTATTGTTATATGACTGCCAATTTCGCAATCTCGTGATTTCATTGAGAGATTTGATATCATGAAGATTGTTTAGTAGCTTGCGGTGGTACAGAGTACTAATAATTAAACCATCTAAAGACTTAACCTGGCTTTAAGAAAAATTCAAAATTAAAATGCACGAACTGAGATCGACAACGGCTCGATTCAAAATTGTCCCTTGCAACTTGTGTACAGTTACACCCCAACATAATATTAAAGGTAATATTTTTCTTTAAATTTTACCTTGTCCACAAAACGCATGAAATTCATTTCTTGATAGTTTGATTCTCACACGAACCAAAGGGACGTTGTTCTTTATATCTTTTTCATTGCATTTACAACAATTCGATTTCGGTAGTTACCTACTTGAAAAACTATATATAGGTATATATAGTTTTTCAAGTGAAGTTAAGTACTAAATCGTTTGAAGTTGGAGATGGGCGACCGTGTTAGACGTTAGATACTTTAGGTAGTCCAATATAACAAATAGATACTTTAGTATATGTCCATCAACACTCACACGCACAGTCATACGAAGTTTTCGTCTTTTCATCGTAAAAATTCTACTGTTTTAAAACCTATATGTGAGAATAGTTGTTACGCAACTTTAAATCGATATAGCTCCTAAACGGCCGATCTAATCGAAAAATGTTGAAGGAAAACTAAAAATATTTTTTAAATACCTATTCAACGATACCCCACATGACATAGTTTGTTGACTTTAATTTTTTTAATTTTAACATTATGGCGTCCAGTAGTCGCCATATTGAATTTTCACTAACGTCATGTCTTTAGTGACAGTTTCCGGACTGAAAGGAATCGATTGACGTGCGAATCATTAAAATCGGCCCAGGCGTTTGGTCTGTATAGTGCTTCAAAGGAACATACATACATACATAGCCTGATAAACACATTACCCTTTGCGTCCCGCAGTCGGGTAATAAGATTTTAACACGCCCTAAGAAAGCATATGATTCAAATTGAACTGTATAATTAGAACTAAGTATTGAATTAAGAAATGATGTTAAAAAACTCCGATCCTGTCGGAGGAATTAAATGTATACATATAAATAATAAAAAAAAAAAAAAAAAAAAAAAAAAACCATAACAAGTTTTATTAATATCGCTCCAGCCGTTTTGACATGAAGAAGTAACAAACACACTCTCACACTCACAAGCTTTCGCCTTTATAATATTAGTGAATTGTAAAAACTTATTAACGACTAATTAATCAATAAAATCTGCGTTACAAATCTGAAGGATCGATTCAATTATGCGATGAAATATATATTTTAATTATGTAAAGTACTTATTAATTTGTATTTCTTTATTCTGTGAACATCCAAGTGCTGAATGAAAATCATTTTATTTCATCGGGATTTTATGAATATAAAATACATTACATCATCAATTGCAAGTACCACGACACTTTTCTATTTTTACAACTTCTATTTAAACAATTCGGAAGATATCTATTTACCGTTTACTTCTGCAGAGAAAACACATTATATTAAAGCGTGCAATTAAATTAAATAGTCAAGATTGCTAAATTCACGTACCTGCAGCGGCTGCATACTAGTATTGTATATATATATGTATTTGCACTAGATAGTTATAAAATGAATAATATTATCTCTCGCTAACCCCTCGATACTAATACATCCCTTTTAACGATAGTGCTGCAATTACGGACAAAGTTAATTATGCGCAGTGAAATGCAGTCGGACAATGTCTGCGTAAATTATCCAACCACACATAGTCCAAACCTAATGTGTATACAATTCCAAATTCCGGAGCAATATCTGGCTTCAATAATACTTGCACCATTAACTCTCTAGCGGAATAGACATCGCAGGTTATACGCACCTAACAAAACCACAATACAAAGCAAAGCCTACTCTTGCAACTTATCATACAGTCCAATTTTATTGAAACACGAACTTTTTGGATCAAATTCAATGTGAAACTAAAAGGGAACATTGATGTGCTGTCCTGCAACAAATTGTAACTTTATTCCTGAATAATAAGGTTCAAAATGTGATGGAAGTCGTCAGCAATATACAAGACAGATTTATTCTATTTCATGTCGGCACAAATTGCCGACAGTTAGGTTAACTGTTGCTCGCAGTGCTTTCAGTCTATCCTATTGTGTTCCCGCTGATGAATTCCGAGCATGTTATTATTATGGCAAAACATAGAATGGTACCTCTTTTTCTGTGACCCATCCATTAGAACTAAACCAGAGAGTAAATACTTGGGCTACTTTAATGGTCCGTAGTTGATACACATTTTAAATCCTCACATTATTTTTCTTTAAGTTTTAAATCAAATTAAATTTATACATTTTCGATAAGCAATTTTTACAAGTCCGTAGGAAAAATAAATGGAGTCTATACGGGATGTGTTGCGATATGGAGGCTCAATATAGACATTGATTGCGTTTGTTTGTGTTGTTGCACTTAGCGCGACAAATAAATTCCAACTGGTAATTAGGATATTGATGCGCGGAGGCATTGACTTTTCCCATCCTGCACTCATCTCACGCATATAATGCAGAACATGGTAAATGGAATTTACTTACACCATCCTTTCCATAATCACGTTTGTCAACCAGCACGATATAATTAAGATTTAATATAAATAAATAAAATTTATAATGTATAAACATGTAAATGTGTATTAAATAATATCCTAGGACATTTTGAAATGTATATTATTCTAACATTTGGAAGCCAAGTATCTGACATTCCCGCGAAATAATGCAGTTCTATGAGATGGAGTTTGCAATGCCCGCTATAAGTCTTAAATTAGTCATAAAAGTATGACACATAACCAGTGTCTAAACTTTTAATACTGTCCATAATTTGCGCTAGAGGTGCAGCCAGGTTAATGACTTCTCAATCGACGTTCAGTAACCTACTCGATTGTATTTTAATGTATCGATTTCTGTTATACAGTCAACGCTATTTCAATACATTGCGCTACGAAACCAGACCAAAATACCTACGTCATAAAGATCATATCATATTCAAAATATATCCACTTAGATAGTGTGTGAAAATAGTTTCTGAACTGATAAATGAAATGATTTTTTTAAATTTATTATGGAAATGGAATGTGATTTTTAACCAAACAATAAAATGTAGTTGTAACATTAGATGCGCTTTAGTGTGGATAGTATTGTAATAGAACGCCACCACGTGCAAGCAGCTTCAGGAAGACAGCGATCTGTTCTTGGCACATCCTCTGTGCCGGACTGGCAGGAGTCGGCAATAGGGGAGGGCAATCACGAGCACTCCCAGGGTTCGTGTACCGACCACCTGGGACATGGCGCAAAAGGGGGGCACTGGAGCAGCATATCCGCGTTCCCGGGGCTCCCCCATCAGGCGCCAAGAGAAGTCCACGGCAGGTAGGTTTAGTCGGTGCAAGTCCGACATACCCACTCGCAGACACTTTTTTCGGGTGGCATGCGTAGGCATACCACCAGCCTAAGCAAAAGAAAAAGAAAAAGTATTGTTATAGAAATGGACCTAGTAGGTACTTATAAAATAGGTGTTTCTACCTTAGGACAAACTATTAAATAGAAAAATGTAATTAAAGAATTGTTAATATAGTGTATCTTAGGACACCCACGTTACAGAGTGACATACTCTTTGTCGTTTAGACCAGTGCTTTTTACCTAGATTCCAGTACTACTAACTCCAATTTACAACTTAAATTTTTGATTCGTAAAATCAACCTCAATTAAAGTTACTCTACTAGTCATACGGGGCAGTCTACTTCTTCGGCACCCCGGGCAATCCCGCATAAGCCAAATATTTCTATTACCCCTAATTAGTTGTTTTTAGTCTAGATACCCTTTATGTCCCTGAATGGCATGTTTGTCAAAACCCCGGCGAAACTGTTTATTAATCCAGTGCGGCCAAAAAATACTAGCAATTTTTTGTACACCCAAGGCCTTCATAAGCCAGATGTACTCGCCGTAAGTGATAGACGTGGTTAAGCAACTAGACTCGCGATCAGTCCATAGACGGTTGACCAATGGCATAATTTCTGAGCGTCTTCGTGTGGCGGTCCCGGTTGAAATTATTAGACAACAGTCGTTAGCCATGTCTGGTGTCTACTGAGCGGCTTGAAGAACCGCTACCCATACGATAAGTAAATAAATAGTATATAAATAAATTATTTGCATT
Organism: Pseudoips prasinana; assembly: GCA_951640165.1. Lineage (NCBI taxonomy): Eukaryota > Metazoa > Arthropoda > Insecta > Lepidoptera > Nolidae > Pseudoips > Pseudoips prasinana. Next base: position 22,752,256 of record OX621245.1, read on the forward strand.
TTTATACTGTCCTTCTTCTATGTATATATTTTTTGCGGGCGGGAGAGTGGTGCATATTGCATCCCGGCTTTATTAAACTGACAGTTAGCGGGATTAACACTACATATTAATTTTCTATTTTGAATGTTATGAATTTCCGCAACGTAACGTCTAATTCCGTTACTTATCCAAGATGTTATCTCGAGTTTAATGTTATTTCGTCTGTATCTTTGCAGGACTCGTGTTATTTATGACCGTTTATATCGTTGCCAGGGTTATTGACACAACCTACCTACCAAGTAGCACTCCGGTTATGTTCCATAAATGACTACTACTATTTAACAGGAGGAATGTATGCTTCATCCTTGTATGGTAGATTGCTAAAAACATTCATCGTTGACTAACTGATATTCGCAAAAGCTAAAAGCTCGCGCGTCAGTCGCGGCTACTGCTAATAAAGCCCGTACGTAACTGAACGAACGCGTGACCACATTCAGAATACCCACGTCTGCTCTACAACACAGTCAATCAATATCGCTACTGCATTTAATATGTACTGACGTGGTAAAAGCTCGAATATATCTACTTTGAAATATCTGTAGTTGTCTCTATTATACACCTCATTAAACAGTACCAAGTGTCAAAATATACAAATTATAACAATGCAATTGGCGGCCTTATCACAAGACGACGGCTTCCGGGCAAAGTTTGTAGTGAACAGAAGAAGGAGTTTTAGAGATGAGTAGTTTCCGGTGTAAAAACAATTTTCCTAAAACGTACTAAACATACTTGTACTGTATTATATAATTACACATAATCACAAATTTTCATATCTGTTCATAACAATGTTATATACCTATATAAATACATTTTGTAATCTATCTTCCTCCGAAATAATATAATATATCGGGGTAGTTCCATGACTAATTGTTTACTAGGGACGTCTTAGTTAATAGAAAACACACACAAAACATAAACATTCAAGACTGCCTTGTGTAGAATTAATCCTGTACAGATTCGTAACTCTGGACGTACCGCGTATTGTTCACGACACGTTTTATTATGTAAGGATCATTTTCCATCACCCTTCCATATCAAGTGTCCATCAAAAAACACTTTAATGACGCCACTAAACGCAAAGAGTATCCATACAAAAATATCAATTCCACATAAATTTATGATGCGATATCTCGTTTATTGCATCGCTGGCCGTTCCGAACCAATAAAACGGCCTTGTTTTATGTTTAAACTTTATGAGCAATATTTTATAAAAATAAATAAAATACGCAGGGGAACAACGATTTTACACTCACATAAATCGTTGGGCTGCTTTATGTCTTTATTATAAAATGTAGAGTATAAAGAGGCCTCAGTTAAGTAGGCTGTGCGGTACCATAGCCATCATGATAAAATTATGTTCGCGTTTATGAGTATCTAAAGTTAAGTTAATACTGCCCAAAGAAGGCGGTTAAGTGGTTTTGGTGACTCATGTATTCGCTGTTAGTTAATTCAGCTGTGACGTGTAGGATGCCTTTACGCGGATATTTATTTATTTTTACAGATATCAACCTAATTACTGTTAGACAAACATTAACACTAACTTTTATTTCATTTAATAAACAGAGAAACAGAAGAAAAACTACATGTATGGGACTTTTCCAGATTCATACACAAATATAAAGTCTTCGTCTTTTAAAAGTAGGTAGAAACATACTTAGGCATGGAATTATACATTTGTACTGTACATGCAAATAATTGTTAGATATTATGGTAAAGCTGTGGAACCTTTCTAGACTTACTGGGAAATTAAGTTAAAAAAAAGTCTTGTTATATGAATACTTCGCCACTAGTTTACCCATGGATAACACTGATAATGAATAACCTAATCTACACTCCATCACCCAGATACTACGAGTGCTTCATATTATATATGTCAATAAACTTCCATTTTGTAATATTGTTATTTTATATTAAGTAAGGTAGACCTCATTGCCTAACAGTAATTATATTTTAATGTTGATTTACATACACAATGTTCAATTCAACATGCATATAATGTATGTATATCGTGATCGAATAACCCTTCTGAACGAATTGGTAGGGTGAACACCAATTACCAAACTTTGTATTAGTACAAATAATCTATGCAGTTAACTTTGCTACTATGATTACATACATATACATACGTCCAACATTGTATATACTACGTAAACAAACAGGAAGTAAGTACAACTTGTATACCTACCCAACCAACGGTAACAATCACGATTTACTGATAGTGGGAACTAGTTAAAAAGCAGAGTACTCTATTATGCACGTGAGTTGCGTTCAATGGCTTAAGTTAAATTGAAGTCAGTGTTGTACCAACTCAAGACGTAGAAGCATCTTTGTATGAATTTTGATGTAGGTATTATGTATAGGGGATGGGGGGTATATTTCCTTGACAGTGTAAAACAGTTAAGGTGAAAATTGTTGAATGATTATGTTATTGTTTTTGAGCTGGACATGACAGAATTTGTTCCAATTAAAAGATCTACAAGAGGTATGTTTTTTTTTGTCTGTTGACAAGAACTGTTTTAACATTCGTGCGCTATTTATTGGAATTTCGAAGCCCAATTCAGTCTTTTCCATTTTTAAAATTAGTAATGTAATAAAGTTAAAAAGACACACCGCTTTACTTACTTCATAGTAATACAAGTCTAAAGGGAACAAATGAACATGGTTGTTCTTATCTTTACATCCCTACAAACTAATATCATTATGGTTACATTGAAGCTAACTCAGTCGAGTTATAGTTGCAGACTAGAAAGATTTTCTTCACGCAATCATGAATGATTATAATTACCTAGTGAAGAAAAATTGAATACCTAAGAAATCAGACCTTTAATATGTAAGATGGAAAGATTTTTACAATATATTTAATGCGTTCAACTATGAACAAATTAAAGTTATTTTGCACAATAAAATTTGTAAATGCCAACTTTAAATTGTTATTTATATTTTATTTCATTCACCGGGTATCAAATCCACAACCTTTGTCATTGCAATGTAAGAGCTATGACCATAAACTTTTTTTTTTTCAATTTGAATACAGAAATACGAAACAAAGAATCATTATTATGATGTAAAAATATTTTTAAAGGTAAGCCGCAAATACACATTAATGTTTTAAAAAATAATTGAATACAACGTTCTACAAAGTGTATTACGCTACGCGGTACTCATTTCAGGCAAAATATTAAAACAATACCTAAGCAATACATATGCATTCTGATGTGTGCGGATATGTGATGAGGATTTACGATTATTTAGTGAAAGTTCACTAAATAATCGTAAATCCTCATCACATATCCGCACACATCAGAATATTTCCCTAGAGTCGCTATAATATATACTTCAGTAACTTTCCGTTCTCAGAAATCATTAGTCTCGTTTCCACAGCAGTATGTTTTGGGAGAGACCGTTCAGTGCTTTCCAATAGTTTACTCCAAATTCAGGGAGACTCAGCTAACGAAACTCATCAGTCTCCCAACGCAAAATATATTATACCTAGAAGTGATTGATACTCGTTTTCTCGTTCTTCGTAAATCGAAAGCAGATTTAGGAAAATGGTATACGTATGAAATGATAAGGATATATTATATTATTATTATCGTAGTTGGTAATAATATAAAACAGAGTAGTTACGTAGCAAATAATAAAGAAACCAATTTATTATTTTTACTTCACCATAATTTATATTGTAACTGTAAAGTACTGTTGGCGTGGTTGGCAAATGCTTGCTTTTCACGCCGGAGGTCGTGGGTTCGATTCCCACCCAGGACAGATATTTATGTGCATGAACATGTCTGTTTGTCCTGAGTCTGTCTATATAAGTATGTATTTACAAAACAAAAGTAAATAGTATATGTAGTATATCAGTTATCTGGTTTCCATAGTGTACAAGCTCTGCTTAGTTTGGGATCAGATGGCCGTCTCTAAATAATGTCCCAGTATATTATTATCAATATCTTATTAAGTCCATATATAACTAATTAGGATATATATATATATCCATAACTAATTAATTGCCTAAGTATAGTCAATTGCAAAATTATTACACTGCTTATAGGAATTTAGAACAAGGTACACTTTAGTAGCAAAGCCTCTTAAAGTATAAGACCCAACAGACGGGAAACCTCACGGGTGTAGATTCCACGTAACCTCTGCGTGAAAGGCCCAAATGTAACGTACTACTTTATCCTTTCTAATATTATAAATGCGAAAGTAACTCTGTTTGTCCGTTGGTCGCGCTTTCACACCAAAGCTACTGATCCGATTTAAATGAAATTTGGTACACAAATTGTCTAGAGTCTACGAAAGGATGTAGGCTACTATTTATTGCGAAAGAAAGGTTTTAAGGGGTTGTAATGGGGGATGAAAAGTTGTATGGAGGTATCTTAATGTGCCCTCCGAAGCATGAAAAACTCAGAAGTTAAACCACTTTAGTGGTCGCCCATCTATGGACTGACCGCGAGCCTAGTTGCTTAAGGTCTCCTACGCACTATGCGGTTAGCCGGAATGCGGTCAGCCGTCAGCAATGAATATTGCTGACCGGCTGCCGCATCACAATGGGAACAAAAACTACTTTCTCGTACAAATATCTGAGTACGGTCAGCCGCACGGCTGGCCGCATTGCATTGCACCGGTCCGTAAGCGAATGGCGAGGTTAAGCCTCCTACGCACTATGCGGCTAGCCGCAATGCAGCCAGCCGTGCGGCTAGCCGCATAGTACGTAGGAGGACCGGACCGGTGAGAGCATCTAGCTATGAGGTAGGGTATTATATTCATATGTAGGGTATTATATTCATATTAATGCATACCAGAGGCGATGGTGATCGCGGAGCGTTCGGGGATTTTTGGCCGGTAGTTATTCAGTTGTTCACCGTACTAAATAAACGTTACACATAATAAATATAGCGTGGGTAGCGCTCGTCCGCCTGGTGTATTTGGTTTGAATATATTATCTTTTATTATTTGATAATGTATTTTTTTAATAAATGTAGTACAATATTATGATATAACATTTAAATATTATCGATTCTGTTTTATTTTATCCATATTGGTTTGGTGCAGCGCAGCGGTTAAGTCAATTCCCGCACGAGGCCTTCGTGGTCATTGTGAGAGGAGGGTCTTACCCAGAAGTAATGAGCTGCATCATCATCACCATGAGACTTCCTAAGATATAAGCCAGCCATTTTGTTTATTGGGCACAAAATCATGTGACACCGGCACAAGTATCTCCGGTATCCGCTATTTTTCTTTTCCCGGGTTTAAACATCAGTTTATGCCGTGGTTGTGCCAGCCGTTCTTAGAAAGTGAGACGACTTAAGGATATAACCAGATTAAAGGTCATAGCCCACTTACACGACTCTCCTCCAACACCGCTCCCACATTACCGCCCTAAACTAAAACAGTAATACCGAGCAGTCTGATACCTCATACCTCAGTTTATGCCGTGGTTGTGCCAGCCGTTCTTAGAAAGTGAGACGACGTAAGGATATCATCAGATTCAAGGTCATAGCCCACTTAACCAACTCTCCTCCAACACCGCTTTCACCCATTACCGCCCTAAACTTAAACAGTACTACCGAGCAGTCTGATTGGGGGGCGGGAAGCTTGCTGACACCCAGCTGTCTGCAAATTTATGTTGTCAATATAAAATAAATCGCAAGACCACGACGTAAAGCCTATATTTGAATGATATTTTATATATTATTAGTCGGGTGGTAGAAGAGTCGTGTACGTTGGCTATGATCTTAAGAGTTATATAATTTATGTATGTATAGTGTATACATACTTAAATTGTATAATTCTTGAATTAACATATTTAACAAACAAATATGAATATATGAACATGTGTGAACATGTGTGAACATTTCATAATTATTACAAAGCGAGTTCGTTAACATCATTTTACATTCTATAATTAAGAGATAACCGTAGATGCTTGGTACCTATAGATATTTTTTAATTAGAAACAATTTTCTTTGAGAAAATTGCGTCGTTTACGGAAGTTTCAACACGGCTGATTTCTTTGTGCTATGCAACAAAGGAGACCTGGTGCAGTGTAACAGGATGCAAAGGCTTTATGGTTGGGTTAATTTAGTATCAGACTGTTACAGTATTTCCCAATTGTGAACATGTATTTTAGAAAAGCGCTAGATTGAATTAGGAAATTGTTAAACCCATTGAGCTAAACTTTTATTGATTGTTTTAAACACTGAGAAATGTATTGTACGGGAAGTTTTTATCTCTTTAATAATAAATACTTTTGGCCTTTGGGGGGGTTGGTAGATACGCTGCCTTTCACGCCGCAGGTCGTGGGTTCGATTCCCACCCGGGACAAATATTTGTGTGCATGAACATGTCTGTTTGTCTTATGTCTGGGTGTAAATTATCTATATAAGTATCTATTTACAAAATAAAAATAGTACCTATATGTAGTATATCAGTTATCTGGTTTCCATAGTACAAGCTCTGCTTAGTTTGGGATCAGATGACCGTGTGTGAATATTGTCCCAGGATATTATTATTATTATATAGAATAGTTATTTTTTTTAATAATTAAAACATTTATTGTTCTCATCACTAAGTTAACACATTATACTAAACATTTAGGAACTAATACATAACATAAGGTATGTATTAGGCTAACTTTGTGAGAGACTAGTGCCTGATTTAGGTTTAGACAAAAAAACCTATATTACCGGTCACCAGGACCCTCCCGCCATTATATTGATTTAATATAAATTCTACTTCTTTTTTTGGTGACCCTCCGCAATCTAAAGTTGACTGGTAAGTGCGCTAAGTGTGTGCTAGTCATGTATGTATAAATACAAGTGGGTATAAATAGATTTATACTAAGATCTGTCAACATACTCGTAACTATCAAAATTTACATCAATTTTACACCTGTTTTGGTTCGGCACATAATAATACATTTCATTTAGTTTAATGGGTATCCAAAATGTTAATACACTTTGCATAGAAATCGCAATGATTATTAGTAAATGAAAAAATGAACAGTCCACCAGCGCCTGGCAACACAGCTTCGTTAGGAACAGTATCACTGCCAACCCTAAGACGATTGGCGCACTGCCCCGCATGACGCAGCGTAGTGCGTGAGTGCGTGTTCTAACGTTGCTTGTAAGTATCTCCGTTTGTATAGAAAACACGCACAGTCTAACACACTGGAACTGCATCCAGGTGCGTTCATGTAGATGCATGTTCTGTGTTTTGGACTGTGCGTGTTTTCTTTACAATCGGAGATTAACGCACTACGCTGCATCATGCGAGGCAGTGTGCCAATCGCCTAAAACAAAAATTCAAAAATTCAATCCTTGGCGGCGAAATGCGCTTCCCTCCAGCGCTATCGACACTAAACTGACAGACCTTGCACAGCAAGAGACGGGTAAGGATGTTGGATCCGGTGGATCCACATCTGCTGAAGAGGTCTGCCTGATGATACACGCAAAATAGGCGACGGCGATAGCTAGTGCGATGCGCAGGCGGCTGTTGAAAGAGAAGTACGCGACCAGTTGCAAGCACGTGAAGCAACTACCTAGTGCAGTATCTCCCTACCCGTGAACAGACCCAGCGGACCCGAAAGGATGCAATATACTCAAACGACAAGCCCGACAGGAAACCAGGCTGGGGCCTCACGTAATGTCGTCTTGATCGACATTCTGTCCAGCACCTCCGACCCGCACTAAGGTACGCACGGCTACATATCAAGCTATATATTTCCTATATAAGCTGACCTGTCATTGTATAGAAATCCTATACAACGTGAGATCAGCTTATACTGGATATGTGTAGCTCGATGTGTAGCCGTGTGTACGAGTGTATATGAGTATATGAAAAGTTGATTAGGTAATGTGTTATCATATAATTGATTTGTATACAATTCGTATAAAATTGTACACAAATTCTATGCATAATATATTATATTTGATAAAATTAAAATAGACTATTATAATACTAGCTTCTGCCGACTTCGTACGGGGATCCTGTTGCTTATGCCGCATTCTAAGAGCCCGGGAACGGGAAACCAACGGGATGCGCGAGACGATTCGAGACGTTCCAGATCTTCCATTTTTGTAAGTCAATAGGAAATGCCAATCAGACTTAACAATTTTTGCTAAGACATCATTAGAATAATTTTTGACTCTTATACTTTAGCTGGTCTGTTGCGGTTCTGTATCAGGTGTTCCATTTGCCTATATGTTGCCCAGACTTAATACCTAACAACAAAAAAAAATATTATAATATTTATTAAATAATAACCCACTCCTAAATTCGTGCTCTCCATGCCTCAGACAGGCTAAGCTTTTGGTTCTGAAATTTTCATGATTTTCATTTATTTGTCAGATTTTATTAGCCGTTCGATGTAGAACTAAGCAGTTGGTAGGTAATTCTTTTTTATTCCACTGCGTTACCTGTTGCAGTTCGCGGTAGTTATTACGTTACTCACTCCCCAAGACTTCCTAAACTCGTATATTCAGACTGTCTACCACTTTATCAAAAATAAAATTTATACGTTTTCTTGACTAGAATATAAAGATTTTAAGCTTTTAAAATTATTGTTCTTCTAGTTTCGTACAAGAAAATGTGCAATGTTTACTCTTTCTGCTCGTTATAAAATGTTATAGACAGACATTGTTCAGACTCGAATATTCAAAAGCACTTTATATATACCTCTGGAGGTACAATATCAAACATAGTACTATTTGTTTTGCAATACCCTCATCAGGTAAATTTATTCCTGTGTCTCGGGATACTTACAAACATTCTATTGATAACTCCAGACTGAAAAGAACTATTTATGGATCACTGAAATAGTTGTTCTGCGCGGGAATTGAACCCGTGACACCCAGTGACGACACGAGTCTTAACCGCTGCGCCACACGTGCAGTCAAAATGGCCTTAATATGCCATTTCTTTCGTCTATTCGTCACTCCTTGTTATATTTTGGCCATTTTAACTATGGCGTGACTTCTTCACCATGGATTTATAACTCGGGAAAATTCTCTTAACATGGCTTACTACAATTTAAGTGTAGTTTGATACCTGAGCAGAGTGACGCTCGCCTTCAAACTGCTATTGGCAATGAAACACCATTTAAGCCGATAATTTACAGCTATAAACTACGACCATACGAGAACCATCAAGAAATTCGTCACTGAAAACTATACGACTCGTTCAAATTCATCGAGTACCGCGACCGCGTATGAAATCAAATGCGGTCATGGTGGTCATCCGTCTACCGTTGTGAACAACGAAAATATCAATGCTGTACACCGTATGATCAAAGCAGACGGACATGTAACCTACCATTTGATACGGGCATCCTTATGCATACGCTTTTGCGTATGCTTAAGGATGCCCGAATACAAATAATCCGGCCCGATACAATTAATCCTACGAAAACATTTAATTATTATTTATGATTATTAATTGTATTTAAATTTTATTATTATTTATAATTGTGACTTTTACCACGAACATCACTTTTCAGAAAATAATTTTAAATGAAAAAAAAAATCAAATGACACGAAATTCCTTCAATACTCGTCAACTTAATAGAATTGTAATCTGTCGTGACTCAACAAACGAAAAATTCGAAACCCCGTTCGTGCCCTACGTGTCATACCTAAAAAATGTGTGTTTTATAAAACATTTTAAAATGTTATTAAACAAATTAAGAACTTTAAAAGTCATTAGGATTTTATTTTACCGTTAATCGAGTTTAACACTTCACTTATAGGAATGTACAACATAATTAAGTATTCACACCTCGTACCACAATTTAATAATGCGCCCTAACATTTTTAATAATGTAAATTGATTAAAACCTTTTCAGGTAAACACGCTTAAAAATAAAGCCCCAGAACCGAGTTTCGGGCGTAAATTAAATCGTGAATATCACAGAGGTAGCCATATTTGAATGGTGCTATGCAATTTCGAGGCACCGCATAATAAGCTGTTTACGTAAATCTGGCTTCCGATGAATGTATAATGTAATCAGTGGTTAATAACATAAACGTATGCAACCTTTATGCCTTCTGATTGACAATAGACTCATTTGATTGAAAATCGATTGTGAAAATAATTTTACGCTTCGGTTTCCGAGTCAACTACACAATTTATTTGTTGGAACAAAAACCAAAATCGTACAGAGTGCAAGGTAGGGTACAGACAAACGATATTATGGACTGAATACGTCTCTTTTAGAATCATTTCTGAAACGTATTGTGCGAGCGGTGGGTCAGGGGACTGGAAAGAAAACTAGTGTTTGCAAACGGAAGCTTTATTGGCGTACACAGTGATAGTAGGTGCAACACTAAGATCACTGAACACACACGTACTTAGAGAGTTCGAGAGCTAAGCACTGCGTGAGACTCAAATAAATTCTTATGTATAAAAGACTTGCCTTAATTTGACTTTGTTCAGTTTTTCTTTACCAATTAATTAATGAGCATAAAATCACATAATTACCTATTTATTATTTACTTTATATAATGTATAAAAAGTATTCAAGTTGTTATTATTTTGTGCCGTCTGCCGCCACTATGTGATGCTAGCTTGTCCGTATTTCATTCATTTTCATTCCATTCCACGAAGGAGCCTACCGATACTTCTCACTCAGTCAACGTTTTCTTACGGTTGCCGCGTCCTTCAACACTATAGTAAAACTCTTACGTAGCCACTTGCGGAGTATGGATTTTATTAGATCTGAAGTCTGTCACGTTTCACAGTACAATGCCGTGACGTGACATGATATGTATCGGGTTCTAACACCCTTGCCACATCGCGCAGATTCCCCTATTGAGCTTTACTTGAATTAATGGGCTTAAGGTGATTTACTATTAATTTTATTTTTTGCTATCTGTCAAGCTACATAAATAGAATAAAAGAAATGCATTTTATATATTCTGGTACGATAGTAGTTCAAATCAACCATACATTTCATAGTTGTGTTGTCTTTTCTAAGAAAAAAAAATAGTGAAAATAATCAAAAGTGACAAAGTAAAAACTTAATGATAATAATAAGCGTTCCTCACTCTTCGCACTGACCACTGGCGGCCTACGGCTTATAACCCCGGCGCAGGAGGAGCTCTGTTTTTTACGTATTAATTTGTATATTATTGTATAAATTATATAAAAATAAATTAGTACAAAATAATAAAATAAATAATTTTCGGACAACTAGCACACTACCATCTGATCCCAAACTAGACAGAGCCTGTACTAAATCAACCAGAAAACTGATTAACATACTTATACATTTCTAAATACATTCATATTATAGATTGACTGCATCGTTGGTCTAACCGTAGCGTGTTTAACCGCAGATAATGAGGTCCTAGGTTCAAATTCCGGGTCGGGCCAAAAAGTGATTTTGGGATATTTCCGTAAAAATAAATTTTTCAGCATCAGCCCGAATCTGAGAGTTGGCAGTATTACACCTCCGTGCCTCAGAGCGAACGTAAAGCCGTCGATCCTGTACCTGAACTCGTTCCGGTCGTGTCGCTAGGCGTCCCATCGGATCATGAGAATGATGGATTAGAAAGTGCCCCTGTGTTTGCGCACACACTTGTGCACTATAATATGTCCTGCGCAATTGGCTAGTCTCCATTAAGACTGGCCGCCGTGGCCGAAATTCGGTCGGGAAGACATTATTATTATTATTATATTATACATTAATTACACGCAGACATAGAACAAATAAGCGTTTTCATCACACAATCTCGTATGGGAATCGAACCCACAAGCTCCGGCTTAGAAGTCAGGGTCACTAACCACTAGACCAACAAGCCATTCTTGTAACTTGTTTGTATAAGTCTTTAGAGACTGAGAAGACTTCATTTTAGCGCTTTACGCCAACCCCGCTGTATAAGCTTACAGAAAATAGATTCCGTAAAACCATTCAAAGGTGTTAAAAAAGGTTGAAATTAGATAAAGTTATGAATCTTTCTTATATTGTGTGAAAGAACAACGCCCTCACTATGCAAATGAATCCCGGTGTGGCGGAGTAATTCACAATCATAATTGAGGGACGCAAAGCACATCCAGACTCAAAACAACATCTTATGAGTCACACAAATAGTTGTACAATGTCCAATGCTGTAATCGACCCGGGACACGAGGTGCCAAGGCAATTGTCATAACCACTGTATCACACGTGCAGTCAGCTTTATATAAATTTTTTTTCAAACCAAAGATGGCAAAATTGTTCCTAATCTAAATTGCACTACATTTTGAAATACGATAGAGTATTTTTTCGTGCGTGTTTTGGAATTTATGACATTCTGCTGACTAATATCAAAATATACATTTTTTCTTGGAAGGTAAAGTAACAAAGTTTTTCGAGTGGCAAACATGAAACGGAAGACGCAGCGTTGGACCGATGATCATTTGCGGGTTGCTGGAAACAGCTGGATGCGAATAGCGCAAGACCGGCAATTGTTTAGATCTTAGGGGGAGGCCTTTGTCCAACAGTGGACCTCTTTCGGGTGATATGATGATAAAAGTAAACTAAGTGGTATGGAATAAAAACTTGTAAGTAAAAATAAAAATATCTCATTTGTACCATTGTTTACTCTGTCCGTCGGCACACAACATTTGAATGTCAGAAATAAATTTATTTCCATAATCAACAATTTCTCGTCGAGCTACTCTACATCAGCAAAGATTATAAGATTAAGTGTATAACACATGTAAACAAACACCCCGTATTATCTGTTAACAATCAGAGTGATAATCAGTAATCTTTACAGATGACATACGTCAGCACTCAACCAGAATCTTAGAAGCACTTTACGTAATGTAGGTATTCATTAAGATGTGCATATTCCCAGTCACATGGAAATGAAGATGCATATGTGAATGGGCGACGTTACTGGAGTAAATCTAATTCGGAACAATTAAGCACGGAGTTGTTGTCTGAGATGCTCAGACGTTTCCGTCTATATTTTAGGAAGATACTATAGGAAAACTAAATTATGTATTCCTAAAGGACTTTACGACTTTATGCACAACGAAATTTGTGCATTGATGAGGGAATAAATGAGTTCAAACAAAATTACAAGATTCAAATTCTGTCAAATTGGTCCCAAAATAAAATGTCAACGGAATTTAGACAAAATGTTTATGGAGATTAGGAAACACATACAGCTTTATCTAAAAAAGACAAATTATACTTTGGACGATATTTAACTAGTATTGAATAATTGGTAAACATTAATAATTATTAACATTACGGTATGTATCAAATTGATGTATGGCTGACGGCACAGAATATCGCCAACCCATCTCATCCTGTGGGGGCGTAGAAGTCTTCCCGAGGGAATATCTACCATAGAGACCGAGTAGTAGCGTCTCTCTGTCTACTATGACCATCATACTGCGATCGCAATCCCGTCTGCTAAGCGTGGCGATTATGGCATATCCCTCAGACAGAACTCCGTTGTGGAAATCTTTAGGGGAGGTCTTTGTCCAGCATTGGGCGTCATTCGGCTGACATGATGATGACGATGTGTCAAATTCGGTCCATGTCATCTGGCTTTATTATAATTTAAAAGGTAACTTCATTTTATAATGCTACAGATTAGTATAAATATACGCCAGTACCGTGGTACCGTCACAATACTCAATAGTCACGTTTTAACATTGCTCCCAATTAAATATATGTATTCAGTGTTAAAACCGCCAGTCACGTAATTTTAATTATATAACAGTTATAATAAAGTTATAATACAAGTTTTAAATAGTGTCTATAATCAGTTCCTAGTGTTTTATAGTGATAATTACAAAAACAAATTGACAAAAATAAAAAGTAACGTCCATATTTGAAAGTGAACAGCAATCAATCGAAACGCGTAAGTGACACCAAATGCACGGCGCTTAAGACCTTTTGGACACGGCCTCAGTTACCGACATCGAGTGAGTACTGGTATCATAATAACAAGAAAGAATAAATACTTGCTCACTGCTGCACAATTACAAAATGGATTCATGTGGGAAAAATATCACTATTAGATCCAAAAACAGGAATAATTTTGAAACACCTAGCCATGAGGACACCATGAATACCTCTACTCTGAGCTGCTCCGATACTGGGCGAAGTCTCCCCGATCTATCGAGAGTTTTACTGAATAACGAAGTAGATGAATTGAGAAATGAACTGATGCAACTTAGAATGGAATTGGAAAGATCCCAGGGTGAAATAGACATTTTAAATTCTGAAAATTGTTCTCTTCAAAAAATTATATCCTGTCAACAGTGTAAAATCGATCAATTGAAATTGATTTGTACTAATTCTACAGATTTTAAAAATACATCAAAAAAACGAGAGAGAAACTTGCGTGTTTCGGAATCCCGGAAGAAGAAAAATCCGATCCCATCCAATATATGCCTTAATAATAGCTATGATGATTTAAATATTACTACAAACACGAACAATACGTCATATAACTTGGAACCAAATATCACAGAGGGCGCCAAAAGTCATGAAAATACTATAATTCCTAACCAATGCAGCAGTATGATGAACATGAACAAAAAACCATCCAAAAATCTTGATTTCAACGTCCAATTTAAAAAGGAAAAACGTTACCGAATTCTGATATTTTCGGACTCCTACGTGTCACATTCTTCATATCTAAGAAACCTACTACAAAAACATGCAGGTCCCTCATATTTAGTGTCGTCCATAAACAAATCGTGCGCCACGGCAGATAAACTTCTCGAAACCTGTGCTGAAACATGTAAAGACTTTAGCGTATACGACTATGTCATAATAATGTGTGGTCATAATGACAAAAATCCTCTGAAAATTCAATCAGTTCTTTATCAAAGTTTAAATACTCTAAAACATACTAATGTATTACTTTGTAATCCTAAATATAATAGGTTTCTAAATGAATCGAAACTTTGCGCGTTATTCACTTATGTCAGTAATCAGTTTGAAAACACTACTCATTTCAACCTAGATCTCGCAATACCTGTCCGATCTTACATACGCTTACTATCGGGATTTTTATTAAGACATGTCTTACATTTAAAATATATGTATGAGTATCAACGGTATACAAACGCTCAAGGTACATCCTCTCCATTAAACGAATTAAAATGCTATACATCTAGTGGTACTCAAACAGACATAAACCAATACAATATATCAATAGGAACACAAACTACAGAAGTTCCGGAAAATCAGTTTTTTCGAGGCGAATAATAACTTCACAATTTTACACCATAACGTTCAAGGTTTGAGATCAATAGCAGGCGAAATAGAGCTTTTATTAGAGTCAAAAAAATTAGATATATTTTGTGCAACTGAAACATTTTTTCATAAAAATAGTGCTGATATATTACAAATACGCGGTTATAAAGCCGCTTCATATTTCTCACGAACTAGGAAACGAGGGGGTGTATGTATTTATATAAAAAAATTATATAAACTACAAGAAAATAGACTGGATTCAAGATTTATGTGTTGAATTACATTTTGAGTGTTGTGGTATAATAATAACAGAAACTAATTGGATTATTATTTGTATGTACCGTACTTCTTCGTCAAATTTTAATTTTTTTATAGAAAAACTTGAAATATTGCTATATAAACTAACTATACGGAAAAGGTCGATTAATAAAAAAATATTTATTCTAGGAGACTTCAACATAAACATATTAAATGACGATGCCAAAACTAATCAATTTATAAGTACTCTCAAGAAATTTAACTTAACTCTAACTTTAAAAGAACCAACCCGAATAACTCCGCACTCTGCTACATGCATCGACAATATAATAACAAACCATAAAAAGTACAGGGTAGAAGTATGGGATATGGGCATATCCGACCACACGGGCCAAGCTATTATGATTCCTTGTAGTCTAGGTTTTAATGAAAAATATTGGTATGTAATGAAAAGGAATATTGAAAAATATATTGAAATCTTTTTAAATTACATACCACAATTAAGTTTTCAAGATGTCTTTAAGTCTACAGATGTTAACTCGGCGTATAAAATATTTTTAGATTTATTTTCTCTGATATTTAATTTATGTGTACCAATCAATCGAATAAAAATATGTCATAAAAAGAAAAACAACTGGACAACGAAAGGTATAAAGAAATCATGTGTTATTAAGAGAAAAATGTACTTACAATATCAAAATAACAAAAGCCTGAACGATAATAAAAAAAACTACATTAAATATTGTAAAATATTAAAACGAGTCATCAATCAATCAAAAAAGAATACAAATATAAAGTTCTTACGGAATAGTAAAAATTTAACAAAGTCAACATGGTCATTAATTAAACTACATACACAAGCAACGAACGATTTAAGACAAAAAATTGATTACATAATCAACAATAATAACATTTTGAAAAATCCTGAAGATATTGCGAATACATTTAACCACTTCTACATAAATCAAAACTCGAACCTCTCAATGACGAGCAAATTCAAGCCTCTAGATGGGAAACAAACGAAGAGTATGTTTCTTTTTCCTGTAAGTAAAAGTGAAATAATCAATATTATTAAAAGTTTGAAGAACAAAACAAGTTGCGGTTACGATGACATACCTACCAAGATAATCAAGCTAAGTTGTGATTATATTGCAGAACCCTTAGTACACGTAATCAATCTTATGTTGGAGTCAGGCGTTTTCCCAGACGATTTAAAGAGAGCAATTATCAAACCGTTATTTAAAAAAGGCGCCAGACACGACACAAACAATTATAGACCAATAGCTTTGCTTCCCAGTTTCTCTAAAATACTTGAAAAGGTTATTTTCAACAGACTTACTAATTTTCTAGACAGTAACAATATTCTAAATAGTAACCAATTTGGATTTCGAAAAAAGAAAACTACATCTCTAGCCGTTTTTAAATTATTTAAAAATCTCTGGGAAAGTATGAATAAGAAAAATCGGTGTATTGCACTATTCCTAGATATGTCCAAGGCATTCGACTGCGTAATTTATGAATTTCTATATAAACAGCTGGAAAATATAGGCGTCAGAGGGATCGCACTTCAGTTATTTAAATCTTATTTAACCAATCGAACTCAGTCTACAGTTATCGAAGTATATAACAAAAGTACAAAAACTATTGACTATGTACACTCAACAATTGAAAAAGTTATTTTGGGTGTTCCCCAAGGGAGCATTTTAGGACCACTCCTCTTTTTGATTTACATTAACGATCTTCCAAATATTACGAATCACCTATGCGTAATGTATGCCGATGATGCTACGATATTTATTACAAATGAAAATCATATAAATTTAAACCTTAATTCAGAAATCAACCTTACATTAGAGACTGTTACAAACTGGTTACGATCCATAAATCTTAGAGTCAATCTCACAAAAACTAAACTAATTCAATTTAGAAATTACAAAACCAAACCTCTAACACTTGATGTAATAAATAATGATACCAAAGTTGAAGAAGTAGAAGATATTAATTTCCTTGGAGTGTCAATAGACCAACATTTAAACTGGAAGAGTCATATCAATAGAATGAATAAAAAAATATCCAGTTATTGTTATGTATTATCTATTTTAGTTGAGGTAACTTCTCTAGCTGCTGCTAAAGCGGCCTATTATGGTTATATTTATCCTCTTCTGATGTATGGTGTAATTTATTGGGGAAACTCAACAAACGTAAATTCAACTTTTATACTTCAAAAAAAATGTCTGAGGATTATCTACAATATGTATAGCACCGATTCTCTTAGATTTACATTTAGAGACAAGGGGTATCTTACCTTAGTTAGCATTTACATTTTAGAATTATGTATTTTTGTAAAAAATAATATGAGTTTTTTCAATTTAAAGTCGGCATCTAAACCTAATATTCGTAATAAATATAGATTTAATTTAGAGTTACCATCTATTCGCAACATGATTTACTATAAGAGTACTTACATTACTGCAATCATCATCAATCATCTACCACTTGAAATTAAACAACTTGATGGTAAAATGTTTAAATCTATGCTGAAACGATGGCTATTGCACAACGTATTTTATGACCTTAAAGAGTTTTTTGCTTATGACCAAGTATCGAAGCAACTGATTTATTGATAATGATGTGTTATTTATCTGTTGTCAAGATTACAAAAAATAATTATTTAATATTAAGGTAGGTAGAAAAAATATTGCATGCCCGATATGGGTAACTGTTGATCAATCAAATTGTTATAACATCTTCTGTACACAGTTTCTGGCAATAAAATGATCTATGTCTATGTCTATGTCTACCATCGGTCAAGAAGACAAACGATCTCATTATAAGCAAGTATATCTGCCAGACCATCGGTATAATGTATTTCCATTTCAACATTCCACATTCCATTCCATTGGGGAAAACGCCAATTCAAAAGTTTCCATATTACTCGTACTTCGCCACGGTACCAACTTTACATGTCAAATAATATATTGTTATAGGAATTCGGGCTTACACAATGAGAGTTCCTTATCAGTGTAGCATACAATTGGTTCATAAAATAATAATATGTACTGTTTTAAAAAACATAGAACCGAATTAAATATTACTTAAAATCAATCGATTAGAACTGAAAATGTACATGTAGCCGATCACGAAAGTATTCCCTACGGAATAAATATATATCAAAATTTGATCACAAACAACTGAATAATTAAATATCATCTCCTCCTGAAGTCGCAAAAGAAATATATATTATTAAACTATATTAAACACTAAACTACAAAAATTAACTACATTATATTTATGTCTACAGGCCTCGATTAACAAAGAATAATCATTCTTCTTACATGACTTTTAAACTCATATATTAACGGAGGTATATTTTCTTTGCATTATCCTGTCAAAACTTTGTTTTATTGATGTCATCCGAGGCTATTGGATCGGGTAGTCTGATCTCCTAAATATTGTTTTCAGAACTTAACCATAAAGGCCACATGGTACAATTTTTCTTGGTAATGACGTACCATTCGGTGAAATATAAAAGGATATAGTAATACTACGAAGAAATGTTGAAATAACAAAGTCAACACCCATTTAAAATTGCAGGCAATGGTACAGAGACTTCAACTTGAATTTATTGGCGCCGACCTCCTTTGAACCCAGTAATGATCTCTACGGATATATTTTTGCATAATTTTGTTACGTTTTATGTCAACTAGAAATAAATATTCTTTTATAGCGGCATTGTAAGTGGTTTCATTTCTACTTAAAGATGCCGTCGTAAAATTTAAATGACAAGGATATCGCTAGGTAGTGTTAAGAGATCTGTGTTTAAATATCTGAATTATATGTATGTATTTCAAATTTAATTTTGGCCAAAAACAAAATATGCAAAATTACTACTGTATTGAAAGTTATAAAGCTGCTGTGATAAAAATAATATAATATCTTGGGACATTATTCACACACGGCCATCTGATCCCAAACTAAGCAGAGCTTGTACTATGGAAACCAGATAACTGATATATAACATATACTACTTTTCTTTTGTAAATACATACTTATATAGATATTTACACCCAGACTACAGACCCAGGACAAACAGACATGTTCATGCACACAAATGTGAGAGTCCTGAGTGGGAATATAAGCCACGACCTGCGGCGAGAAAGGCAAGCATTAGCCAAACACGCTAACCAAAATAAATACAAGATTTCACAATAGTTAATCGTTTCATAGAGCATAATCCGCTTTTGCTAAATGATTTTTAAATGTATGCACGTTTGCTAACGCAGTTCGCTCTTAACCTTATATAATTTAACCAGTAGTGTACAAAATACGAGAGAGAGTTTTAATACTGACACACCTCGTTCTCATGAAGGTTTTCTCATTGAAAATACCGTCTGATAAATACAGACGGTTATATCCTGTTTTAGGAATTTATAGAAAACGCGTAGTATAGATAAAAAATACAATAAACAATCGGACCTCTCTTCCTTCTTTTAAAATGTAATAATCTTTTTTTGGTACTTCTTTTTTTGGATAAGTACATTATTCATCATCATCATCATTACAGCTTAAATAAGTC
The DNA here is from genome assembly GCA_951640165.1 of Pseudoips prasinana. NCBI lineage: Eukaryota > Metazoa > Arthropoda > Insecta > Lepidoptera > Nolidae > Pseudoips > Pseudoips prasinana. The sequence continues at coordinate 22,772,337 of OX621245.1, forward strand.
CACTGCTGGACAAGCCTCCCTCAAGAATCATCTTGAGGGGATATGCCATAATCACCACGCTTGGCAGGCGGGTTGGCGATCGCAGTATGATGGTCGTAGTACTCAGAAGGAAGCTGCTTCCCGTCCTCTGGTAGATATTCCCTCGGGTCGACTTCTACGCCCCCCACGGGATGAGATGGGGTGATGATATTCTGATTCTGATATTTGTCGCCGTCACCACACAGCAGTGTCGCCGTCACCACACAGCAGTACATTATTATATAAATTAAAATACTCAATATGTCTTGTTTATAAAATTTAATATAACCTAAATGTATAATATCTTTTTACGCCTCTTTTTTCCATAAATTACAAACATATATACATGTTATTAAATATGTGTATATTTTTGCACATCTACTTTAAAGTACTTACTTTCCATTCAAAGGTTGTTTAGAAGAAATCACATAATGCGATAAGATCGCCAATGTACAAAATTGTGTTATTAGTGTCCAATGTTTCCATTCTAGTCTAAACTTTATAATAGTTTAGCGTTACGTGCTATATAGTAATATCCGAGCCGTCGTTATTTAATTCCAACGGAAATTTCTATAAATTTGTTGAAAATCTATCTTATTAGTATATCACATTTATAAAAGAACCTTTTGAAAACATTTACTGTTGTAAATGAACCATAGTAGGTTATATTACTCGTAGAAGTAATAAATCATTACACTTTGTAATAATAGCGGCTCTCAGGGGTCATCTGAAAGATATTTCTGAAAGAGATTCCCTACATTCATCCGTTTTGGTATCGTAAACTACCTCATCTTAATAAAAGCGGATTAGAGCGTGTTTGATTGTTGGTACGCTATTAAGGCTTTCGTTTTCTAGTCCTCCTGAACATTTGCACACGATATTGAGCGTAGCCGTAAGTAAATTAGGTGATGAAATATACGCGTTATCTAAACTATTCAAAAGAATATAGTGCAATTATAATAAATCAAACTTATACTGCTGTACATATGAATAGTGAGTTAGAAATACGACTGACTTCTCTGGCTGTTGTTTTTTTTCTACATTGGACCGAAAACAATTCATAAAAAAATATGAAGAGCACCGTTAGGTAATTATCCATACTTCTACGCTCCGCCCCAATGTACAGTAACTCCGCAGTTTCTTGAAGTTTACGCAATCTGGTATATATTTCTTATTTTTGTTTTCATACTGTTACGTCAGAAAGCGTATTGTTCTCATTAAAGTAATGCATTACGGTACTTAAATTGTCGATTAATTTTAATTACAGGTAGGTAATTCCACAAACGCTGTATCCAACCACAGACATTTTTAATTATGTTTATCCTACGCTTTATTACAACAGAATTAATGTTTCATTAAATTACGAAGGTAATCGCGAAATGTTTATGTGAAAATATCAAAATGTTTGGTCGAACTGAGTTATTTATTTAGTATTTTTAATAATTTATCGCTCATTATTTGTTTGAATATAATTGTATTTTTTATTTTATTGTTGTACTAATAATGTTGATATAATAATCAGGGTTCTAAAATTAATGTATATGTATTACACATAAGTACCTAAATATTGTAGGTGTTTCCTCACTTTAATCTTCACTACTATATTGTTTATAAAATTGATTTCTGTTTTTATTTTCTTTAAATATTTATTTTTACACCTTTATACCATCCATTTTTTCAACAACTAGTTTTTTTTCCATTCCAAAGTAGTCTGGAAGAAATTGCAGCTTACTACCGACCTTTGTATATAATTATAATTAATTTCTGGCGTACACCATACGTTTTCTACCTTGATTTATTGTATTAAATAAAAATTATAACAAAGCTATAGAGGTTTAACAACCTTCCTACAACTCTTTTACATGAAATGGGCATTTTTTTTTATAATCTAATAAAATGTAGGTCGAATAATAGTATAGTATTAGTAGTAGTTGTGTTTAATAATTTCGAAAAGGTTTGAAAGATACCAAGTTTAAACTAGCCCGAGCTAAGATGCCTAAGTAAAACCAATTACAAATAGAAGCTGTGATACCCTCAACAATATACCAGTTATAGTTTATTAGAAGTATATAGAAATAATATTTATTTGTATCAATTAAATACTTGTAAATTGACAAAATTATATCTAATCTGCTTTGGATATTGAACTCTTTTAATATTATAAGATAACGTTTTTTAAACAGGGTTATGATCCTGTGTCAGGATAGACAAGGAAAAAGCCGCGATATAAGTAAATCCCAATTTACGATTCAAGCACTTTTTTTTTTTTATTGGCACTCCATGTTTCTATACTTATGACATTATTCTAAGTGAACACTAACGTCTAGTTTATACTTTAGTGTTCACTTAGAATAATGTCATAAGTATAGAAACATACTCTTAGATTAAGAACAATGTAAACTCATCATTTACGTCAATAAAGATTTTTATTATTATTATTTATTATTATTACTCCACTTTGCCATTTTGCCAGGTCATGTCCACCCAGCCATTAATTTTAGAATATAAGAAATTTACTAAATCTTGATGCGCAATGAAATAAATTATATATTACGTATATAAAATATCAATACTTCAAATTCTACTATATACTTTACTTTATATTCTACTATTTTAACCCATTTCCATTTGAAATTAATCTTCTGGCAAACGAATGCAGAATAATGTATCACTAAATTATGAAATAAACATTCAAAACTCAAACTCGTTGATGAACCAAATCTACCCATACTAATCTAATTACTCTTCAAAGAGTAATGATGTATTTGTGTGTGGGATTGTTCTTCACTCCCTTTTTCCCACCCGCACTTAATTTTACACCAATATTTTTAAAGCTATCTGAAACATAATCAATATGATTGAATTTAGGTAATCCTATTTTTGTGTTTAAATATGTAAACACCTTATCAGTTACAATATTAATCGTTATTTTTTTCTACCAAGTAATCAATAACGATAATTTACGAAGTACTTTACGACATATTATTAAGATAAGATGACATAAAGTATACCATCCCGTGGTTGTCCTAAAAGGCGACTAAGGGATTTTTTTTTATTTGGTTTACTAAACTGGCCGTACACAATATTAAATAAAATGATATATAAGTTCTAGAAAAAAGCTTAGTGTACGACCTTCTTGAAGTAAACACAGCATGCAATATGTTGTACATTACAAATTATACTAAGTAAGAGAAAAATAAATAAGATATACTAAACTTAACTTAACTTACTTAACTTAATTAATTAATGTTTTGTAGGCTCATAAAATAGTGTTTAATGGATTGAATGGATACATTGAAAATATCTACATCATAACATGTTTTGCTGTAAGACGAGCACATGCGGTACATTGGTGAATGTTGACTATAATTAGTACGACAACAAGGAAGACAGAACGTTTTTCTGTTTTTGAGTACAGCAGGTAATCGGGCAGCAGCGCCTCCTGTGTACTATAGCTACCATCTAATTGCGGTCACCAACGCGCATACCAAGCGTGGTGACTACGGCAAACCCCTCCAAATGGCAACGATATAGAAGAAACCTTTGGGGGAGTTCCAGCCAGATGTCCAGCAGTGGACAAAATCAGTCTTAATGTGTCACATTAAGTACTTTGTCTGCGAAAGTTGTGCACACGTTTAAGTGACCTATTCACACAGGATTAACCTCTCTGTATTATGAAATGAATGAAATGAAAAAAAATATATTTTGGACAATAAGAAATCTTACCATACATAGGTAAATTAATATAATAAATTTGGCTGTCAAAAAAGGCCCCTATCTCAGCATTAGCTACGGCAACACAGGTGTATTACTGCAGCGCTGATCTCCCGATAGAGGCTGATATAAGCCACAATGGCATAGTAATTTAAATATATAGTAATATAAATATATATAAAAAATAAATTACATACATACATACATAGACTCACGTCTGTCTCCCAGAGGGGTAGGCAGAGACAACGGACTTCCATTTGTCACGATCCTTGCACACCTCTTTCGCTTCGTCTACTGACATTATATTCTTCATACATGCTCGCTGGTTTAGGGTACTTCTGACATGACCTTTCTTGAGTACGTCTCCGATTTGATCAGAGAATGTTCTACGAGGTATTCCCTTTCCGGTTATACCATTCACACAGGCCAGGTATACTTTTTTTGTCAATCTTCTTTCATTCATCCTTTCTAAATGGCCAAACCATCTCAGCATATCTTTTTCAATATTTGTGATGTAGTCACACCACAACGCTCTCTTACATCAGTATTTCGAATTATGTCTCTCAAAGTCACACCACACATACTTCTCAGAGCTCTCATTTCTACTGCATTTATTTTAATTTCATTCTTTTTCTGCCATACCCAACTTTCAGTTCTAGACATTAAAGTTGGCACTAAAACTCCATCGTGCACGGCCAGTCGAGCCTTCTTTGAGACTTGGCGGCGACTCATAAAAGCGTGTAGTGTCCCATCCACTCTGTTTCCCGCATTTACTCTTCTAACAATATCTTTTTCATATTTCCCATCACTCGTAAACAAAGTTCCCAAATATACAAACTCTTGCACCTGTTCGACTTTCTCTCCAAAATATATTAAATACTAAAAATTAAAATTTAACTTAAAATTAATACATAACAAAGCAAAATTAAAAAAAATTAAAACATATTTTAAAATTAAGGATAGGCAACTAAAATCAACTTATAATCTAAATAAAAACAATTCACTGACAACATTACACTACATAACACTAATATAATTATCAAATTAAATTTTTAACTTAATTAGATACATACATATAATTTGTCAACAGGCTATTGGTGGGATTTAGCTGTAATAAAATATTAATAAAATCATACCGGATAAGTGTACGGTACAGCTAATGAAATATTTGTTCAGAATCGGTTGGAGGTATCACAAGAACATCAAAACACCCTTTTTATTTTAATTCACATGAAACTGTAAAGTTCTTATTAATTAGATTTAAATGCTAATGAAAACGGTATGTAATAACAGTACTAAAGATTCTTTATGTAGAAAATTATATAAATGTCATATGAGGCTGACTGTCTTATACTAGCAGTGCCGGCGGATTTCATTCCGCGTTATAAATATTTTTGCCCCTGCCCGATTTTCATAGCCTATGGCACTCCACAATAACGTAGCTTTCTATAGGTGAAATAATTTTGAAAATCGGTTCAGTAGATCCAAAGATTACCCCTTACAACGTCACAAACGTTACCTATTTGTAATATTAGTATAGATTTAAGGATAGTTAAATCCACTATTAAAATTGAATTATTATCCGTTTCAACTTGATTACACTTTTCGTCAAAACGAGCACATAAAAACATCCACCAAACAAAAGATCTGAGACCAATAAACATTTATTTAACGTAACCCTAACTTGGCACCTTGGTATCTCTATCCCTTTCCCCTTTATCACTTAATTATAATGCTAAACTGGCGAAAATTGTTTTTCTGAAACCGTATAAAATTATTACTCTTGTATGCTACGACCGTACTACAAACCGTCTACGCTCACGCGGCGTAGCAACAGTTGCACTCGGTACGTGCTACGAGACAGCCGTATTCTGCGAATCATTGCTACGCTGCTACGAAAGTTTCAAAATTATAATGTGACCTATTTTTTGATCGGAGTTTAAATTACTTTGCGCAGCACGTCTTCACACTTTATTCTATGAAGTTCTTAACGATGGGTTTTAAACAATGTTTATGGTGAAGAAGAAGTGAAGTATGGGGAGTTTACCAGTGTTTTGTTATTTAATATTCACTTACATAAAAGGTAAAATAATAATTTTGATACTTTGTTAGCTTGGTTTCTTTTGAATATTCATGAACTGTGTATTTTGGTATGCAAAACAGGATTTGAAAGATGCAAAGTTTTCATATATTAGGTGTGGTCCGACGAATCTAAAAAAGAACGTTTGAACTTTGTTTTAAATTTTTGGACATCTAATAATATTCGAGGCATATCATTTTAATGTAAACAATGACCGAGTATGTTTAAATTCTGTGTTAATGCCCATACGTGACCATTAAGGCTAACACATGCAGACTTCTTTGTATTAAATTTATGGTATCATAATGAGATTAGATATTACAGCATAATAATATATAGTCATAAGATCATTTGAATAATGTTTTTTTTTTTTTTATTTATTTATTTTAGGTCGCTTTATAACATCTTGGGTCATTAGCGACCACTTTTTGTTAAAAGTGGTCGCTAATGACCCAAGATGTTATAAAGCGACCTAAAATAAATAAATAAAAAAAAAAAAAACATTATTCAAATGATCTTATGACTATATATTATTATGCTGTAATATCTAATCTCATTATGATACCATAAATTTAATACAAAGAAGTCTGCATGTGTTAGCCTTAATGGTCACGTATGGGCATATAGAATACAATAATTTAAATAAGTTTATAGACCTTATAAACAAGCTAATGTCTGTGAACATCCTTTGTGGTTCAAACAATCTTTTAAATTATTAGGTAGGGCACATAAACATTTTTCGTTATCATATTCTGAACATTCCACAAAGAGAAGAGAAACAGTTAAATCGAAACCACACTTGCATTTGTTTCTGTCAGATTTAGTTTTGAATAATGTTTGTTTACGTTATTGCATTATATTTTGTATCTATATCGTTGCTGAGCTATGTAATCACTCACTAACTAAAATTCATTAATTAAATATATATTAATTTACGTACTCTTGTGCATAATGATTCAATTTATTTACGGAAGTTTAGATGTGAGACAATTATATGCAGTGTCAGCGAACAGTTCCAATTTTCAAATCCTGAGAAATATGTACGTTGGTGGTTTGGTTAGTAGGTGAACCACATCTAAACTTCCGTAAACAAATTGAATCATTGTGCACAAGAGTACGTAAATTAATTTATATCTTCAAAAATTTACGTAACATAGCCGAGTTTTAATTAATTAAACAGGTTTATTTTGCTCTCTGTCAATCCAACCTTACGCATTTCATTACTGTCTGGAGTCGTGCAACAAAAACTATCCCAGTAGAACGATCTTGAATAACAATACTAAAAGTAACTAGGTGTCGCCCTTTTACTCTTCCCACGCAACAGCTTTATGTAGAATCTAAGACAGTTCGTCAATTATTTATATTATACACATCATACTAAAACAACACACTAAACTTCCGTTTAACCCGGTGCCCTCAGACAAGATAAGAAAAGACGTGGTCTGTTTAAATCTGAACCCATTACATTTAATGATAGCTTATTGTTTCATATGTTGAGGAAGTCGTGTTATTTTTAGTAACATATTTTTTTCGTTTATCTCGAGGCGCTTTTTGTTAACCTATATCTATTAATTGTTGTAGAATACCAATTTTATCTTTGATCAATATACTATTATTATTTTCATTATTATTATTGATGTTTTAAAAAAAATAGTATTTAATGGTATTTCGTGTTTTGCCGCTCATATTGATTAATCCCAAACAATTAAAACGTTTTGTAGACTCTAGTTTACTGGAGGGTTTCTTTTCATATAGAATAGTGCAGAGAAATGGACTAATATCTATTAGGTACATACCAAAATGTAGGATATCTTTGGGGGAGGCCTTTGTCCAGCAGTGGGCGTCTTTCGGCTGATATGATGATGGTGATGACATACCAAAATTAAAACTGTATTGTACCTGTTGGTCTAGCGGCAGCATGTTAAACCGCAGATAATAACGTCCTGGGTTCAAATCCCGGGTCAGGCTATATATGTATTTAGAAATTTTCTATTAAGAAAATATTTCAATATCAGCCCAAAGTCTGGGAGTTGGCGATATCACACCCCCGTGCCTCGGAGAGAACGTAAAGCCGTCGGTCCTGTACCTGACCTCTTTTCAGTCGTGTCGCTAGCTGTCCCATTGGATCATAATAGTAATGAAATGGAAAGTGTCCCTGTGTTTGCGCATACACTTGAAGATACCTAGTCTCCATTGGTCGCTGGTCGCTGTAGCCGAAATCGACCAGGAAGCTAAAGAAACCGAAGAACTAATAATCCTACAAAATACAAATGTAATGTCCTCATTTTATTTGTACTCTGTAGGATCATTAGTTCTTCAGTTTCTTTAGCTTCTATATTGAAATGGTACCAACTGCAATACCGAAGTGTTACCACCATATCTGCCACAATATTATAAATCACATCTCGTAGATGATGCAGGTTATTTAACTTTAACTTTTTAAGAACGCGTCTGTATTACGAATCTAAAGAGTCAAGCCGATATTTGGCGGAGCCATTACAGTAGGTGTATTTTTATTAACCCGTTATTACCAGTACTAATAAATTATTTTACAAATTATTTTCTCCAGTAGGTGCTCGGTTAAAATTAAAGTACTTCTGTGATAACTTCAAAACAAACTACTAACTACTATTAAAGCCGTCGGTCCTGTACCTGACCTCTTTTCAGTCATTTCGCTAGCTGTCCCATTGGATCATAATAGTAATGAAATGGAAAGTGTTCCTGTGTTTGCGCATACACTTGTAAATACCTAGTCTCCATTGGTCGCTGGTCGCTGTGGCCGAAATCGACCAGGAAGCTAAAGAAACCGAAGAACTAATGATCCTACAAAATACAAATGTAATGTCCACATTTTATTTGTACTCTGTAGGATCATTAGTTCTTCGGTTTCTTTAGCTTCTTTATTGAAATGGTACCAACTGCAATACCGAAGTGTAACCACATATCTGCCACAATATTATAAATCTCATCACGTAGATGATGCAGGTTATTTAAATTTAACTTTTTAAGAACGCGTCTGTATTGCGAATCCAAAGAGCAAATATTTGGCGGAGCCAAATATTTGCTCTTTGGATCTTAATCTTTCTCTTTGGAAATTAATAATCTTACAAATTATTTTCTCCAGTAGGTGTTTGGTTTAAAATTAAAGCACTTCTGTGATAACTTTAAACAAACTACTAACTATTATTATTATATGTGACCGACGTGGGTGCCCGTTCCATATATTTTTGGCCACTGTCCTTTATTCTTTCATCAAATACTAGTCTAGCTATGATTGCTATCAAACATCATGGATTTGAAATAAGGCAATCTGACAAAAAATTAGGCTACGGTAAGGTTTATCGTAGATTTATATTCTAAACTAAAATCACGAATCCCGGAGCCGGTAGGTTAGACCCGCACTAAGTTCGAAGAACAACTACGCCCTTGTAAAAACGCCAGCACATCCAGCTACCCCAATCTGTCAAATTTCCCCAATTAAAAGTGAACCTTATGCTTGAATGGTAAAGTTGAAAATATATAAAAGAAATTTGACAGATTGGGGTAACTGGATGTAATACTTCCTGCCTCGAGTTACTTGAACTTGTCAATTAGACGAATTAACTTGGCATAATATTGTATTGAATTTCAATGTGAAATTTGTACAAATATTGAGTTCAATACCAGCGTTCATTTTGGATTCATTGGAGGTTATGTGCCTCGTAAATAGAATGTCGAAAATTTCAAACAATAATAATGCATACAATAACACAAGCGCAGCTTATTATAAAACTTTCCCATTCAAGATTCTGAATGAATGGCAAGCAATTTAACTCTATTCACTCAACGCAATATTTATGTTCATTCAACCGTCATACCGTTATTGAATGCCCGCCCAGTTCTAATTGACATTAGAGCGCTGGAGAAGAGTACTTCATAAAACATGTTATAACCATGTTAATATATGATTGTGTTTCTATTTCTTTTGTGTAAACAATACAACTATAATGGACCAATATAATTATAACTAGGATGGACCCAGCTTCTGGCACATAGGAATATGTGTTTAGACCAAATCAAGATGGCAGTTGCACATATTAATAAAGTTCCTTAAGTATAATTACTATATAAAAACAATTGATACAACTAAAATTCAGTCTTAAGTTTTTGGAAAGTATGAAAATCAATTTTGATTTTCGAAAGATTACGAAGGAACTGCCAACAAATATGTACTATATGCAAGCATAAAAGTAATAGTATTCCAAACGTATGCGAGATGCTCCGGTTACTAACGATACAATTTACTTTGAAATACCAACACCATCACTTCCATCCTTTTGTTCAAATGTACCAACGCTTTGTCATAAAATAGCTCTATTGCTTAGGGAGGTTCCTGTATCGGCAATTTAGAACAATTTCACGCAAACCAACAATTGAGAAACCTAAAACGTCAATATTGTTTACTTAATTATTGTGCTAGTGTCGCACGTAGGAGCAAGCTCAATAGGTAATTTTAGCCCAATCAATCCTGTGGCTTTCAAAGGCGCTCACAGCTAGTTGCTCTTAGCGGTCCGTAAGTGATCGGCGAGGTTAGGCACCTAGATGCGCAGTGAGTCTATAGATGGGTGACCGCCAAAGTAGTTTAATTTCTGAGCGTCTCCGTACTTCAAAGGGCCTACTGGGTGCCTCAGACAACTCTGACACTGGATTTACCACTGCCCTTACGATTGAGTTGAAACGAAGAAACGAGAATTTTGTGGTAAGATCACTTCAGCAGTAACCGTAATCCTATATACTTACCATAACCCAGGCTTTAACATCATGTATCTATAAAGGGCGAGTACATGGAACTAGTATATTATTTCTCACAAGAAACTCAATTAGTCTGTTCTCTTTCGCAGTATGCATATGCCTTCGAGTCGTTGGAATCTCAGTACCGACGTTCAAACAACGGGGCGAATCGGCCACTTTAACATGCGACTACGACTTGGAAGGGGGCCGGCTGTACTCAGTCAAGTGGTATCGGGACAATGAAGAGTTCTACAGGTACATGCCAAAACTGCGACCGCCGCAACATGCTCATAAATTAGAAGGAGTTAAAGTAGACGTGAGTACCTTACATTTGAATCAGACTCTGAAATGTTGTGTCTTATTCGCTTGAGCATAAGACCACATTTCAATATAAAGACAAAATATTTAGGAGCAGATTTGTGACTAGGAGTAACGGGTAAGTACAGACGCCAGCACATCCAGCTACCCCAATCTGTCAAATTTCTTTTATAGATTTTCAACTTTATCACAACAGTATAAGGTTCACTTTCAATTGGGGAAATTTGACAGATTGAGATAGCTTGATGTGCTGGCGTCTACCTAACAAGTAGTAAATACTTAACATTACTGCACAAGGTTGTTAGGTAATATTCGAGCATATTCGCCGGCTGAACGGCCATCTTACTACGGACGGGTGATGTTTGAATCTAGGGGTAGGGATTAAACTACCAGGGGTGGTTGGTAAATGCTTGCTATTCACGCCGCAGGTCGTGGGTTCTATTCCCACCCAGGACAGATACTCGTGTACATGTCTGTTTGTCCTGAGTATGGGTGTAATTAAAAGAAACTAAGCAGAGCTTGTACTATATAGTACAAGCTCTGCTTAGTTTGGGATCAGATAGCCGTGTGTGAATAATGTCCCAGGATAAACTTAATTAGAATTGAACGGTTGGCAATGAGTCAGTGGTTGGCAATAATTAGGTGGGTCATACAATATGGAATTAAGTTGGCAAACAATTGTATGAATTGTTTGCCAACTTAATTCCATAAAAACATCTGATAGGCATTAAATATATAGATAATAATTTGAATAGAACCGCTTGGCTACTTGGCAAATTCCGTATTTTACTACTACGAAAACTAATTTGGTAATCCCTAGTTCAGACTTTTGTAGCTAATTATTATTAATCAGGTAAATATAAAAAGCTATCATATCCATTATAAATTAGGATCCAGACGTACAGAATTCAGTTTTTAAAACTTGAAGACTGTAGCTATAATATTATTATTCTAAAGTGAGTAAAAACGATAAAAATGTGTATTTGCATAAAAGCTATATAATTATGTTTGGAATGAACACTTTGCATACCCAGTTGGAGAAATCGACAGCCCGACGAGTTCACCTTCGAGAATTAACTCTGAAATCCCGAGGGCTCTACAGATGCGAGGTTTCTGAAGAAGCGCCGTCATTCCATTCCGCACAGGCTGAAGCCTTCATGGAAGTTTATTGTAAGTATATTTTAGTCAACTATTTTTAGGTATTTATATATTTTCATTAGACTCTAGCTTACAGGGAGATTGCATGTGATCCTTGGTGAGCGCTAAACATTTCCGGTAGAAGATTTAACCGTGGCTAGTGACCCCCTGGCAAAGTAGAGGCAAAAAGTGGCTAATGCCGCATTCTATTTCGGTACAGATTTGTGCGTTGGAACATCTGGGTTCTAGCCTCATCCAAAATTATAGTGCCGGTTGGCGTCTAAATTGAACGACCCGCTAGACTCTTTCAAAGAGGTAAGGGTGTCCCACATTCTCCTAGCACTACCCCATAAGTGCTTAGCACCATATTATATTATACCTAAAATCTCATCAAAGACGTACTTACATAACAGGGTGACAAATGTATTGTTGAACATCAACATACAAAGATGCTTTTGTAAAAATATCGTTCATTAGCAAACAGTTCGTGAATCTCCTTTATTTTTTAATTTAGCAAGATTTCTGTAACCTGCTAAATGATATAAGATTACAATATAATGGGGAACAGCACACACTTTCGGACTCATACCCCTATCCGAATTGAGCTCTGACAACCTTACCTACACACATAAACACAAAGTAAGTTGAGTACGATTTTACGAAAGGTGAAAGAAGCCCTCTTGAAAGTCGTTTCATTTTCCACTTTTTGAGGGAAAATATATACCTACTCTATGCTCTTTGTGGACCGTTAACGTCCTCCCAGAATTTCGTAATTATTTAAGACTATTCCATGACCTATAGAACAATAAACATATTTACAACAAATTATTATTATTAATTAAAAAACTAAGTGATCTAAATTCGTACGTACACATAATACTTACGAAAGTATATTCATAAAATACGTGGGTTTATAATCATTCATATAAGCTTTTTATACAGATAACAAACAACTGACAAGCGAATTAATCATAAAGCATTGATAGCTTTTCACATTAAACTGCCGAATCAGACCATTTCAATTCAAAAATAACGACTGAGGTAGGTCAATCGATAACAATACAATCGGAAACGATAAATCGCATTCACAATGATGGTGATCACCTGAATAACTGTTAATAAAGACAGCCTCGTAAAAACGCCAATAAATGTACTACACGTCTACCTTTCCGACCCGTATAGGAACAAGAAATGCACATGGGCGGGTTAGGTACAATCACAGCAATTTTATAAATCCAAAATAAGAGTGCTCAATTGTTCAGGAAGATTTGGGTAACTTACATTTAAGGTCTACAGTGTGGTAGCCTCTAAGAAAATACCTTGGTCTATGGGTTAAGATAAATAGTTGTTGCGATAAATAAAGGATAGCTTTCGGCTTGAATTCTCTATACTTATGATATTAAGGATTTTATAAATTCTCATTGTTGTAAAGGGTAACCTTTGGCGAATGATGTCGTAATAAGCTTTTTTATTACGATATCATTCGCCAAAGGTTATAAATGTTTCCGAACCAATAATGAATACTTTTCATATTTTTATTCTAATGGGCATCTTAGGACTTAAAAAGTACGCTACTCTTAACAGCCATAATATTCATAACATACAGCCGCTAAACAAATTAAAATAAAACAAAACATTTCAAAATTAATGAAAAGTACCTACTCTTAATCATTATAACATCTAAAGTTTGGGTGCCGATAATTACGCACATATATTCGTTCAGTATTCGTGTTGATACTTCAAATTGTATAATTTAATATAACTAAAATGTACAAAATAATTTTATTTATACAGCTGAAATGTTTTAATCCGAGAACTCAGCACCGTTAGACCCATGAGCCTGTCCGATATCCCAAGCCCGATTACCTTAGTACGGGAATAGACTACACCGTTAATTTCCACTCACCTTGGCTGCCAAAGCCAATATTCTGCCAAGAGCACTTAAGACCTACTTACTAATTCTTACTTAAAACTTATTTAACCTTTTGCATATAAATTTAGTAAGGCGCTGGTTAACGATAGATGATTCGTTCTTGTTATTGATGTTATTTTACATAGTATCTACACTCGATCGTAACATTTCATATTTATGAAACTAGCCGGTCTTTCAATATTTTATTAAGTATTAATGCGTAAAATAGCTAAGTATATGATACTTCAACAACTTAATAAGGTTTAATTCCGAAATCGCGGGCCGGTGGGCGTAGTTGGTAGATATTTTCCTTTCTCGCCGCAGGTCGTGGGTTCACAGATATTTGTTTGCATGAACCTATCTGTTTGTCCTTAGTCTGGCTGTAATAATCTATATAGTTATGTAGGTATTTACAAAAGAATAGTAGTATATCTATGTAGTATATCAGTTATCTGGTTTCCATAGTACAAGCTCTGTTTAGTTTGGCATCAGTTGGCCGTGTGTGAATAATACTTCCCAGGATATTATTATTATAAATTTTTTTGCAACTACTTTGAAAACCGCAACTCAGTTACATCACTGTCATTTCAGATTTCCCTCGAGAAACACCGCGGATCGCCGGGCACGAGCGCGCTTATAACGTAAAGGAGCCCTTAGATGTGAACTGCTCTTCAGCTAAATCATTTCCAGCACCGGACCTACAGTGGCTTATTGATGGACAAAAGGTGTGTGGTAATATAAAACTTACACAATTACATTAAAAATAGCATCATCCAAAGACTTCGGTATAGCTACCTACCTTGTGTGTTACGATCTTGATATTTGGAGTTTTGTGAAATCAGATAATACAATTAGGCAACGTTACCTTGCCTAATTGTATAACAAATCGTAAGGTGCAGACGCCAGCACAACAAGCTACCCCAATCTGAAAAATTTCCCCAATTGAAAGTGAATCTTATGCTTCTGTGATAAAGTTGAAAATCTATAAAAGAAATTTGACATATTGGGGTAGCTGGATGTGCTGGCGTCTGTACATTTCTTCCCGAAAAGCACAAGCCAGTTAATTCAAGTAATTCACTGCTAGATACATAATATCTCTTCTAAACTAATATCTTAATTATCTGAATGCGGTGGCAATGCGCGTGAGTGCGGTCACAAGAGCTCATCATAGAGAGGGAAAGAGTGAGTTAAGTATTCTTTTTACCATGTGTCAGCGCAGCGTCATACACCACAGTAACTGCTTACAATCACAGGGACACCCCTCCTGATTGTAAGCGCCTATTAACTTGCGTGCTCAATCTTAGACTCTTTAGTATTATCGCGCAAGACACTCATTTAAAGTTGACATAAATATATTCCACTTATTAAATTTCCCTTTTCCAGATTACAGACAGATCGTGGTTGATAGCGTACGGTGCCAAGCCCGCTCCCCAAGGTTTACTGGTATCCACCCTCGGGCTGCGAGCTCCTACGAAGCCGCGAATGAAAATCAAATGCGTTGCCTCTATAGGAACACATAGACGAGAACGGACAGTAACAATAGGTGAATACTGATATATGTATCTATATATAGTTACCTAAGTTTGGATATTTATATAAATCCATGATAATTAAAACTGAGCGATGTCTCTTGGAGGGAGGGAGAATATAGGGCTATGATCTGACCTTATCGCGTAGGTATAAAAAGATGATACAATAACACACTTTTTGGTCCTTTTTTTTAACAAGTCAAGTTTAAGTTTGTTTTTAACAATCAGTCGATAATGTTGAGTTTCTGAACCCGATTGCTGAGAGCAAACAAATGCTAATCAATCATCAAAAAGGGTCTAAACTGTTTACCTCGATGCACCAAGATTACCTATATCAATAGAAGACGCAAAAAGCCTACGATCTGAATCATCGATATCACTGTCAACAAGCTTATAAGTTTTTAACCATTCTTCCACAGAAAAGGAACTACATGGTCTAGTCTCTTCATCCCTATTCTCCTTACGGACTAACACCGGGAAGGTCTAACGCTTAGTTGCACTTCCATTTTGCCATTCCAATCACTATTCCTGTCAATACACGGGACGGGCAAGTTATGGCGAACCCTCCCAAACTTGTACCTAAACTCATATAGCTACACAGGTTTATTCAAACACAATTACTGATCAGGAATCTATATAGACAGGCGCGATCCACGTTAGGACAAATAGATAATATGTACGCTAGCGGAAGAGACAGGGATCCAGCGCAAGCCGATTGACCAAAAATAAAAATAGTGTCCTCCTAGCCGAATTTCCACCACGGCGGCCAGTCTTAATAGATTAGCCATCTGCCCCGCGCATTCATATTATAGTGCACAAGTGTGTGCACAAACAAAGGATCACTTTCTATTCCATCACTCTCATGATCCGATGGGACGTCTAGCGACACGACCGGAAAGAGGTACAGGACCGACGGCTTTACGTGCTCTCCGAGGCAGGGGGGTATTATACCACCAACAACTCCCAGACTTCGGGCTGATGTTGAGAAATTTTTCTTTTTACAGAAAAGTGCCAATATCATTTTTGGCCCGATTTGGCCTGGGATTTGAATCCAGGACCTCATACTCTGCGGATGAACACGTTACCGCTAGACCAACAAGGCGGAGAAAAATAAAAACTGATTTTAGATTTGCTATGCCCAACTGAAGGATGAAAATATAATTACATTTGTGACTATAGTATACTTACCTAAAGATCCTTCACAAGATTTATAATAGCCTTCATTCAGTTTAAGGCTTGTTCAAGCCACCCAATAGACTTCTGACATGACTTAACGGCTATTGTTTTGTGACTACAACCGGGACCAACAGCTTAACGTGCCGTCCTAAGTAGGTGGACGCCGAGAAATCTAACCACTTAGGCGGTGACCCATGTAGAAACTGACCTCAGGTATTTACCTCACCAATCGCTTACAGGCCAGTAAGGACACCTAGCTATGAGCTGCCCCGTAAGGCGAAAAGATTTATTACTTATTAGTAGGTCTATTAAGTAGTATAGTATACGTCATCTCAATAGAGATACTTTACTCCGTAGAAAGCCTTTATGCTTCACGCATACAGAGTTTCATCAGTCAACGTGTATCGTGGCGTCAACTGCACATTACTACAGGGTGTTCTTGTATTCCGAATTAGATTTTTAGTTAGTTCTATATTTTGCATAATGGGTTTTCAAATACCTTCAAAAGCAGTTTATATATTTTGTCTCAATCCAGCTGTATGGCACGTTGGTACTACATATACCTTTCATGAACAATTTCAGATTACCCCCATTGTACTCAATACGAACCAGAGGCGTTCATAGCTAAATGCTCTCACCGGTCCGTAAGTGATGGGCGAAGTTAAGCAACTAGGCTCTCGGTCAGTCCATAGTTTGATGACCGCCAAGATGGTTTAATTTCAGAGCGTCTCCGTGCTAGGGCTCGTTAAGCTGACGGTCCCGGTTGTAGCCATTAGGCAACAGTCGTTAAGCCAAGTCGGAGCTACCTACTGGGCGGCTTGAACAACTCTTGACATTGTTTGTTGTCTGACAGTTTAGCTCCGACTTGGCTTAACAACTAGGGTAACCACTGCCCATACAAGTAAGCCTCCAAATTAATTTATAATTTTGCGTCCAATCTCCAAATTAATTTATATTTTTTTCTTTCCAGATATAAACTCTTCGAGTTGGAGCAAGGCGAAAAGTATACTAGTACTGATAACATTGAATATAGTTTGTGTCAAGATATCGTGATAGTGTGCATATTTATTATTCTAATTAACTGTAAATAAAGTTCTCTTTATATTATTAACTCGTATTTATTATCTCAACTTCCTTTGTAATCTCTATCCAAATAATAAACACATTTAAACATAGTAAAATGTAATCACTTATTTTAACAATATACAAAAGAAAGAACAAACTTAAAATTTACTGTAAGTTCTAAAAGTGAAATTCATTATAAGTATGTATTAGGGCTGAAGCTTACTTTTTGAGTACCTTATACATCGTATAACTTTTAAAAGTTTATTATAAGAGATCAATGTATTATGAAATTGAAACTAAAGGAACAAAATATGGTGCCATCACCAAAGGTGGTAGTTATTCCCCAAGACATGTCTGAGCCTCACCACTCAATAACATTAGATTGTATGCCACTGTTGATCCTGATTTACAGGAATTGCAGAGGTGGTAAAAAGGGTGGGACAGGTTCCAATACAAAAAACACTAAATTAATAATAATAATAGTTAGGGACAATGTCACACAGATCATCCTAGCCTTAAACTAAGCAAAGCTTGTACTATGGGTACCAGGCGACGATATACATACTTATATAGATAGATAAATACTTAAATACATAGAAAACATCCATGACTCAGTAACAAATATTTGTGCTCATCACACAAATATTTACACTTACCGGGATTCGAACCCAGGACCACCAGCTTCGTAGGCAGGAGCACTACCAACTAGGCTACGGTGATCGTTGTTGTATGTACAACAGCTATATATGTAAGGCCCTTTTCACAGAGGGGTAGACAGAGACAATAGTAGAGTTCCATTTGCCTCGTTTACCGTCATTATATTCTTCATACATGCTCGCCGATTTAGGATACTTCTGACCTGACCTTTCTTGAGAACATCTCCGATTTGGTCAGATAATGTTCTACGAAGTATAATATATACATGTATAAACGTGTTGCAAGTTTGGCGCAGTAGCTAAGGTACTTACTTCGCGATTACCTTGGCGCACTGTTTTGGAATCAATCTGCGGACTGGACAAATATTTGTGTGACCCATATATATCTGTTCTCACTCGTATTGACCAACAAAAATGGAGATGGACGGGTCATCTATTAAGATGAAATGTTGATAAGTGGAGCAAGCGAGTCACACAGTTTTACCCTAGAGACGGCCATTGAAACCGAGGACGACAAGTTTTGAGATGAAAGGATAAACTCAAAGCTACTTTGGGGCCACAGCGGATGAGAATAGCAATCACAAATTGATAGAGTTGGAGGATGCCTTTGCCAAGAGGCACACGAAAAAAAGAGACATTCTAAATTAAAAAAATCTCTTAGTGTCTGTAAATAATTGCCATTTGATTTTTATTTTATTTTATATATATCTGTTCTGGGTCGGAGTGCGCTTTGTCCCTCGCGATACAGGAATTAATTAGCATAGTGGGGGCGTTGTATTAAAAAAAATTGACAAATCTATATGTATGACACGACGCACACGTATCAGTGAGCCGAGTCTGTTAATTTCCACGCCACAGATATAAATAAATAGAGAGTGCTTCAGCTACTCAGTTGCCTATTTATTTGTTAACGTTGCCCAATTTCATAGTAACACTGAACTCTTTAAACAACACAACCTAATATAGCTACACATACAAAGTGTATCTTGTTCAGGTACTCTGCTTACCCCCTTTACACAAGTGTTCAAGCATAAACCGTCTCTAACATACCTAACTATAATTAAAATATCAATGTGCAAAAATATTTTTAATATTATTTGTTTATGCGAAAATAAAAACAAAACTAGATCCAAGATATTATCTTATGTACAAATTACTAGCGAGTTAGAATAACTTTCATAAATGTGGATCAAAATGCGTGCCAATATCACAATAACATAACAATGACATTTATAATTTTGCAACGTAAAACAATGTTTCTAAGCAAAGATCACTTTCGTAAACATACACAATTATTATGTTCAAAAATATGTTTATGTTACGGTCAAAGTAATTGATAGCACAATTACAAGTGAGTATTGTATGTGTTCTTATAAGCTTTGCGAAGATAGTGATTTCAATCATTGACTGCACGTGTGACGCTGCGATTAACGCAGTCGCCTCGCCACTTCATGTCCCGGGTTCGATTCCCGGGCAGGGCTAATATTTGTGTTTTGAGTCAGCATGTATTGGAAATGACACAGGGATTCAAGTAGCTAGTGCGGGTGTAGTCTAAAATAATAACTTTTTAAAAACACAATACACTTCAATGTCGTATTAAAACTACATTTATTCTTTTCGGAAATTCGTATAGAATTGAATTAAAACTATTAAGTTGAACATATTATATGCCATGCCATTGAGTCGACCATCAATAAGAAACTACAAATATACTTTGTTCTTATAAAATTATCGTAAAAGTTTTTACTTTTGCTTTTGCATCGCAATAATAAAAATAATATTTATCTATCAATCTGTAAACAAACCAGTTAATTGTAATAACTTCGAAATAATCACATTGACCGTAACGTAGACAATTTCAAGTTAGTTATTTTACCTTAATTTTATAAATATTTATAATAAGAGACACTATTAATTCGTGAGAATATAGGGATTGGAATCTCAATCTTCAACATTGTGACTCAAATGCAACCATTTAATTGTAAACATTAAATCCTGAGGCGCTTATGACATTATTAGTCACCCAGATTATACGAACATTTATAATTATACAAATGTTTTGAATATACTATCACACCTTCCAAGAACAAAGTTCAAGAGTTAAAAAATTTACTATAAATTGTGATACTTTAGTGGACATTAATTTTACAAATAATGTAATATTTTCCTATACACTAATATAATCTGTGAAATAAAGTGACATCAAACTCTTAGGCACTATCAGGATTATTTGTCTTGAAGCTTTAACACAGAGAACATTCTTGCCTGTATTGTATTTTATTTAGAATATGTATAATACAATGGTATATGGAACACCAGTACACAGAAGTGTGAAATATGTATACAATTTGTCTAATCTACATAAAAAAAATGTTATAAAAAAATAATAAAGACTACATTTGCAACACATTAGGCACTGTGAATAAACTCTAATACAATACAGCCAATACATATTTTTATTTTGTTATATTTTAAAGTAAGTGTAATGCTTTCCTCCTATTTATCCCTCCTGACCAAAGTCATCCATGAACTTCCTAAGCTTAACCATATCATCGTCATTTACGGTAGGTTTAGATATAGCTAGCGACCTGAGCATATCAGACATTGTGACGGGCGGTTCATGCAGTTTGTCGCCTTGGACTTCCATCCAAGTCATTTCGATGGCACCTGGTTCACCAGGAGAGCATGGGGTCAATAGATCGTGAACAATTTGAGAGGGATCTGTCGGACTGGGTCCTGATACTTTTTTGAAGTGTGTGGCTGACTGCACTTTACGTACGGGCTGCATCAGAGCATCACGAACTACAATACAGATATCAGCACCCGAATAACCTTCAGTTTTAGAAGCCAGGACCTTCATGTCTTGCTCAGAGAGCTGATGTGTAGTATTCCCCAAATGCAGTTTAAACATATCCAACCTAGCATGCTCTTCAGGTAAGGCAATGTAAATACGTTTTTCGAAACGTCTCCTGATAGCGGCGTCAAGGACCCACGGGATATTCGTAGCGCCGAGAACTAAGATACCGTCCATGTCGTTACCTACTCCTTGCATCTGTACAAGGAATTCTGTCTTGATACGACGAGCTGATTCAGATTCGTTGTCTGAACGAGATGAACAGAGAGAATCAATTTCATCAATAAATATAATACTCGGTTTGTGTTGACGAGCTAGTTCAAATAAATTCTTCACCAACTTCTCAGATTCACCAAGCCATTTAGAAACAAGATCAGATGACGAAACAGAGAAGAAAGTAGAGTTGTTTGCTTCAGTAGCGACAGCTTTGGCAAGGTAAGATTTACCAGTACCAGGTGGTCCAAAGAGCAAGATACCCTTCCATGGTATTCTTTTACCGGTAAAGAGATGAGGGAATTTGATGGGAAGAATAACAGCTTCCTTCAAAGCTTCTTTAGCTGCCTCTAAACCAGCAACATCACTCCACTTGACATGTGGTTTCTCTACAACTATGGCACCTTCAAGTTTTCCTTGTAGTTTCTTTTTCTCTGGGTCATCTGAATCAGTGTCGCTATCACTCTTTTTGTCTTCACTCTTGGAGTTAGATTCTCCATCTTTCACTGGCTTCTTCTTCTTGTCTTTTTTAAGGTACTCCTTTAGTTTTTCAGCCCTATCAAGATATTGTAAACATTTTGCTCTTATACTTTCTTTAGCTCTTTCACCTTGAGCTTCATATTTAACAGCATGGAGGAAGTACTCTACCCCATGTTCATAGAGACGCAAAGCTTCTTCATAGTTTTTGTTCTTATCTTCTTCTGTCGCCTTAGTGACCAAATCTATGGCCTTTTGCAAAGTGTTGGATGATGCCATTATTCTTTACTAGACACCTACCTGAAAATATTTTTAATCAGGCATTAAAATAGATAAACTTAAAGCACTTATAAGCCTACAATTTCATTGCTATTCTCTTAATACTAAAACATGCCCTAGACATGTGTATTCTATCTAAATGCCAGTTGCGGCACTGAAAATCTCCGAATCTCGACTTGTGTGTGAGCTTCGTCAAAAAGGAGGGCTTTCAAATGGGCCATGAAGCAGTCCAAAAATTCTCCCAAGCTAAACAAGAATTGGGTATATTACAAATCAATGGTTGGCCATATACAAGCCCCTCAAGATAGCCTCTGAATGCATGGATTGAAGTTGATTTAGATATAAGTTATTTAAATAACGCTTATAATTAAAAATGGTTGGTTAAAATCATTAGTAGAACATGTTTAAATAGTTATAAGCAGGTAATTTGAACTATTATTCATATTGTGAATCAATCATCAGATTTAAGTTTGTTTTTGTAAAGACACTAGACAACAATCATATTATATGAATCGCTTTTTCGCGGAGGCTTTACGAAATTGCAATTAACAGACACAAAGCACATCAAAACTCAGAACAACTATAAAATTGTTATGAGTGCAAAAAATTGTGTACCGGGAATCAAGCGAGTAACACAAGGTTGCTGTAGTATTACCTTAACCACTCAGGTATTAAAAGACATCTGTATCATTGGGAACACAGAAGTTTACAATAAGTTAATTACAATAACCACTGTGGTCCACTTTCGGTCAGGTAATAATTAAAAGACATCTTTACCATTGGGCACACAGAGGTTTACAATAACCACTGTGGTCCACTTTCAGTCAGGTAATAATTAGAAGACATCTATACCATTGGTCACACAGAGATTTACAATAACCACTGTAGTCCACTTTCGGTCAGGTAATAATTAAAAGACATCTTTACCATTGGGCACACAGAGGTTTACAATAACCACTGTGGTCCACTGTGGTCCACTTTCGGTCAGGTAATAATTAAAAGACATCTTTACCATTGGGTACACAGAAGTTTACAATAAGATAATGGAAGAAGTTATCAGATTATATTTAATATGAAGCAGCTTAACAGTACAGCCCTGTTTTCAACCCTGTTTTGAAACTTGCAGTTTCATTATAAAATATAGCTTGAAGAGAGTCAAAAGCATAAAATAGTGTTTCCCTGTATTGCCTTGAAGACCCAGGTCTCTCTATAGTGTTCACCAACAACTGACCCAATGCATACAACAGAGTAGTCTGTTTTACTATGAATTATTTGGTTGAATACTGTAGCCATTGTGAATCTTCATTGCTATGAAGCACACTAGAACATGAACCATGCCATGCATCATCATATATATGGTAAATACGAAATTTATCAGAATAGTTCTGAGTACACCTAATAACATAAGATACTTTGAATTTTAAGTATTGATACTTACTCAAAACACTACATTAGCAAATAACTAATGTATTATTTTATTTTTTTTGGAATTAATCTGCAACTCCTATGATAATAATAATATCCTAGGGCATTCTTCCCACATGGTCATCTAATCGCAAACTAAGCAGAGCTTGAACTATGGATACCAAATAACTGATATAACTACATCTACTTTTTTGTAAATACATACTTATATAGATAATAATATGCAGACTCAATCAAACCCATAATCTGCAGAGTGAAAAATTATTTTGTATTTTACTACCAAACTCAAATCTTGGGTCATATGTCAACACCAAGCCAAGCCAAGTCAAGATACAATAAACATTTTTTATTTATTAGAGGATAGTTAGTGACCCTAACTGCTAACCCAGAGGTTCCAAGTTCAAGGACAACCAGGATAAATCTTTTGTGATGAGCATGATTATTGTTTGCGTCTGGGTGTAATTTATGTATAACAAGTATGAATTTGGTCCTATAACTACAGACGCCAGGTCATCCAGCTACCCTAATCTGTCGAATTTCTTTTATAGCTTTTCAACTTTATCACTAAAGTATTAGGTTCACTTTCAAGTGGGGAAATTTGACAGATTGGGTTATCTTGTTGTTCTGGCGTCTGTACATATGTTTATCAAATGTCTGGTTGCCATAGTACAGGCTCTGCCTACAAGTAACAAGAATTTAATCAGGAGTAAATAAATATAAAAATTCTACCATCAATACAGCCAACCAATATATTGGGCAGATTAGTTCAATAGTAAAGGCATGACATATATCAAAACAAACTCACAATAAGACACACTTGCAGCATACAATAAATAACAACCTTCATATTAGCCCAGAAGGCAATCCTGCAAAGTTTGTGCTAACAAACTTCACAGGATCACCTTATACTCCTACACATAAAGTTGCAACATATACCAGATGATAATGTAATACAATATTGAAATACAACACCTGGAATTAACTATTGTATATGATTATTATTGCGATTTTTTTTTGCAGAAACCAATATTCCACCTCTTTCATTTAAAGTTCATAGATTTCGATGCACTACGCTGTTATGTCACAGAACAATTGCCATACAAGTTCCTTGCTAAGGTCAATAGGTAAATGCACAAGCAATGGATAAAACATTTTTAGTTCAATGCACAAGCAATGGATAAAACATTTTTAGTTCACTCTCACCAAAAACGTTGATATGGCACTTTATTATATATTTTTTTTATTTAGCTTTTAAACTAGTAAGAGGCCAACATTTGGCATTCCACAAATGATTTAATTACAGTTGTTTTATGACTGAGTGGCTCATAATATATGCCTAGTGCCTTATGGCCAAACTCGATTCATTGTATTACAGAACAAATCAGAAAGTAAGTAATAAATATTGCCATTAACATTGTGGAATGGACACAAAAAGTTGGGAGACCATTCATCATGTCAGGTGAATAACGTCTACTGCCCTGCAAAGGGTTTGGTAAATATCTCAAATCAAGTCGCCTTCAAACGTAAATTAATTGAGGGAGGAGGGGGGAAGGGGCTACCCTCCTGTACCATCCACACCCCACGGAACCCCATGGTTATGGAGATATCCATGGTTAATAATTTTCTAGCGCTCGGCGGCCGCTACCGCGGCACGCTCGCTGCGCTCGCGCTATATGTTCCTCAATGGAGTTGTGTCATCCATTTAGAGGATATGCCATAATCTCCACACTTAGCAAATGGGTTGGCGATTGCAGTACGATGCTGCCGCCTGTTCTCTAGGAGATATTCCCTCGGTACTACATCTACCCCCCACTGGATGAGATGAGGTAGTTATATCCTGGGCAGTCAGTCACACAGCATTGAGATCATTAGTATTACTTTTAATAAGTAATGTGAAGCATTATTAAAAATATTTATCATATAATCCCCAATCTGTATGTTAAGTTGTTTGTGAATAAGAATAGATGTACGTACCTAATGTCAATACAAGGAAAGAAATCAACAATATTGCTTGGCAACATTCAATGCATCCTTAAAGATTAATATCGCGGGTTCCAGGCTTAAGCAATTTATATTGGCGTCAATTTCAAGAAGATTAATTGACCAGCCTCTACAATTTTGTTTAGCTTTGCCGAATGACGAATTGGGCAGTCAAATGAGATCATGGACGGAATGAGTTTGGAATCAACTCGTTTTCATAAACTAACATGCATCGAAAAGTTTCCTTACCATCCACAAGAGTTTATAATTGTGTCAAATGATTATCACTTGTATTTAATTCTTGTTGTAGCACATAAAATTACGACAAAACATAGAAATCCTGACAATCAAATCGTAGTTAGTCACCTAAATTTGACATATTGAGGAAGGGTTGTCAATAAAAATATACCAATTCCCCATTTATTATGCTTATTTCTTGTATACCTTAATCTTAAAAAACAAGGTGGCTGCGCTGTTTTTTTTGCTTGTTCGTCGTAATATGGGCATTACGACAAGCAAGCAAATTACAGCGCAGGCCGCAGCCGCCTTCTCAGAGCTGTATTGTTGAGATTATTCTACGATTAATAGCGTGCTTATTTAGATGTTGCACATTTAAAGTAGTTGAATATTTCTTGAAATATTTAAAATTCATATTGCTTTTGTAACTTTATAACGCTAACAGTATACTAGTGACCAAATACCACCTACTAATATATCTATAATTTATTAAGAGCTGTTTTGGGGAATCCATCATCCTGAGTTGGCAGCCCGTTTAACACTTGGCTATGGTTATGTAAAGTGGTTGAAGATGTAATACTTGGTAATAATAAGATAATTCTTCATTCTAATGATGCCTATGTGTGCTTAGATTTTTGCAAAACCCTAATCCAAGTATTAAACTATTTGAAGAAGCTACAGCTATAAAATGTTTGTGATTAGCTGATTTCAAATCACGTGCAGGAGGGACATAGTGGTTTTGGGGGTTTTCTTTAAAGAAAATTTCTCAATATCAGCCTGAAGTAAACTTATCTGGGCTGATACTGAGAAATGAGCTGGTGGATTTGTGAGATTACACCCTCGTGCCCCGGAGATCACGTAAAGCTGTCCGTCCTGAGGCCCTACTCGCTTTCTCCGAACAACGAAATTTCGTTACGAGCTTCACGTATAGAATATAGGCAAAGTTCGTAACGTAATTTCGTTGTTCGGAGAAAGCGATTAGGCCCCCTGTTCCTTACTTCTTTCGGGTCGTGTCGCTATTTGTCCCATCGAATCATAAGAGTGATGGAATAGAAAGTGCCTCTGCGTTTTTATATACACTGGAGCACTAACTAAACACGCATTGATTGATTGATAAATTCAACTACGACTATTTATTATTTTTCAATTTGGATCACTAATTTGATAGCTAGCAAGTAACATTATTGAAGCAGCACGAAATCATGAGTAAGAAAAGAATAATACCGTGACATGTTTTTATTTCTTAATGTGTATAAGTTCCTAATTACATCGGTAATATACAGCCCCGGATCTAGGGGGTGGGGGGGCGCAAGCCGGAGGCCATGCCCCGGGCGGCAAGTCCAGAGAGAGCGGTCAAATTCACACTTTAGAGACGAATGGATAATTCATCATGATTCAGTTAACTTTGAACAAAGAATAAACGTACTTGTGTTTCTGTACTTGTACTATACAAGTACAGAAATTACACTCTTGTTTTGCTTTGGTCATATCAATTGGACGGATTGTATCACAATCCGTGTGATGTACCCCTGCAGCTCACGGATCACATGACCCAGGGTTCGGCGAGAGCGCGGAGACGCGCACACGTGGGGCATTTATCAGTTTTTGCCCCGCTTTTAAAATATTGAAGATCCGGGGCTGTAGAACTTACGCGGCAGCAATTCAGTAGCGCAACATTGTGTGTATATTCAGTGTCTCGAGCACAGAGTACTATGTATGTCTCGAGCGTTGTCGTGGCGTCGTCTCATGGTGAGTAATCTAAGAGATGGATATGAGGGTGAAACTGAAAGTTTAAAAAAAACAAAAACCGAACAAACTAGGAAGTTATTAGTTTTATTATATATTTTCAAAATAGTGTCCGTTTACATCAATACATCGCTGCATCCGATAGAACCACTGAGAAAAGCACTTTGCTCTAAGTACTTACTCCTTTATAGTAGACATGGGCGCCGGCGGCGGCATCTGGCTTCAAGTATGTCGGCGGCGGCGGCGTCTTCGACGCGGATGGTGCAAAATGAGTAAAAATTGCTGTAATTCAATATATAGCACCCAACATCCAATCCTCTTAAGTATTTCCAGCGTTCGACCACTACAGGATAATCCTACTCACCACTATACTACCAGGAGTTGTTATTTTTTAACTTTACGATTACAGTTAGCCTAGCAGGCTTTCACTTCTGCGCCTCTAGCACGAGTTCCTGCAGTTTACTTACTCGATCACACGTACAGTTTCCTCCCATACATTGAGCACCAGCGCCTCTCGCGGAAACTATTAAGAACCAAAACTCTGGTGCTCAATGTATGGGACGAAACTGTACGTACGTGTGATCGAGTAAGTAAACTGCAGGAACTCGTGCTAGAGGCACTGATCGGAGTAAGTCGCAGCGCGTCGCCGACACCAGTGGGCCCGTCGGAGGAGGCCATGCAATGCAGAAGAGGCTGCCGGAGAGCATAGAGCATATAAAGCCACTGTCAAGGTGTTATCGATCACTGTAGCGAAAGCCAAAGCTCGGTCCTGGAACGAGCTCATCTAGGAACTGAATAGAGATTAAGGGGGCGCCCGTAAAAAATGGTACCTATTGGGCAAGCTCAGATCGTGGGTCCCTCCGTTGACGTGTACCCTGGATTAAATGTAATTTCTAATGAATGTATTTTTTCAAATGGAAGTTGAATGTACCTGCTATTTTTATTTTTATTCCTTTGTTTCTTCGTCTATTGAGAGTTCTAATTTATGATGGCGCCTATTAGTTTCTATTATCACAATGTACGAGGATTACGGACTAAAACATCAGATTTTCGTAGAAACGTGTGCATTAATATTTTTATGTAATATGCTTAACGGAGATATGACTCGTCGATAGTATTGCGGACAGCGAGTTGTTTGATGATAGGTATGTCGTGTGGAGAAGGGATAGAAATTACAGAACTACTAATCAAGCCTTGGGAGGCGGTGTTTTGATGGCTGTACGACGAGAGTTAGTGGCTAGAGGTAGAAGTGATTAGTGTTCCACTGCCGGGGATATGTGGATAACTTTAACATTGCATCAAAAAAACCTAAGGTATCGTACAGGATGCACTTATGTGTTGTTAATATTTGTGCGCAAAATACCCAACAAACATTTATGACGTTGGGTAGACGTTTTGGTGGCAACTTAATGTTATTTAGTATAATCGTATAAATGTCATAAGGACGTTGACTCGACGGCATTAGGGCCCATTTATTCAACTTAAGGCGCTAAGACTAACGTATAACAGTCATATTAGTACCTTTTTAGTCGCATAGTCGTCCTATTAACGTCGGCAATTTAATTACATGACATGTAAGTAATGGTAGCTGTCGCGGCCTGTATTTGACTTCCTGTCCAGTAATGTCGCACTATATAACTTTTATATAATGTAATTGTTGTGTTATTGTAATTAACGATGATACTTATATTAAACGAATTATTTTATGACAGATTAAATATCACGTAAATTAATTTGGCAGTGTTTTTGATAGCTGAGAAAATATTGCATTTTTATTAGTTATTTGTGGAGATAAAACCAATTCATCTGTTGTAAACCGTTGTGCTACCCAGTCTACTGTTTAATGTGAGGTAAGTTCTTAGCTATATTTTTTAGCGCTTTTGAAATTTTAATTTTACATATATTTATTAATAATTTATTAAGTGACGGCGTTATATACAACTATATACCTTCCCGACCTATAAACTGCATGTAAATTGTGAATGTGTACGCGATGACTCTCGATTAAGCGATCAATAATAAAATAATAAACGTCTAGCAAATTTGTTTGTGGCCAAAGATTTAATATTTCAAGAAGAGAAGGATTTGTGTGACATAATTTTGTTAAGTCTAAATAATACTTTTGTTTTAGGTAAAGCCCACAATGATCTACAATTTGCCGATGTTGATGTGGTTATTTACGCATTTTAGTTTTTACTATCTTGAAATATTAATAATGTTTTTAGTCATAGTAAAAAAAAACCTTTTTCTGTCTGTTTTTATTACCTACCTATTTCTTAAATGTATTTGAGTTGTATGGAGAATTAACCTACTTACACTTTATATCGGTAATATTAAATATAATAGATATATGGCTTCAGTTTGCGATATTTCGTTCGCATGTATGATAAATATACACACTTCGGCAAATGAACTGCAAGGTATACCTACTTGTAACATTTTCTTTATATTGATTGGTTAAATTTTCATTTAAATGTGATACGGAACCCATCTCATTCTCCTCCCTCTCATAAAAACAGTAAATAAATAAAATTTCAAAATGGTAGAAGTTGTATAAGTGTAAGTAAGTAATATAACATGGGTATTAAATAAATAACGGTCGTATTATCATGTTTGTTATACTTTAGTTAGGATGTATTATACAGGTTGCACTCGTACTACTAATTTGATTTACAAATAATGGTTACAAATACGACGTGTCAACAATTATTATCCGTTTAGCAGATGTTTAAAAGGTAATTATGTTACAAAATTGATAATATTATGACGTTTAGGTATACTAAGAAAACGTTTACACGACAAAAAGTTTCATTCAATTTAATAGCAATCCAGTAAATGAGATAACACCGCGATTCAAAAAATGACATCATATGCACAACGACATCTATTGAATATGGAGTTCAACTAACAACATTAGTTCTTTAAGTAACCGAATAGCGTGTGTTATTTGTCTTCTTGAACATTTTAAATCTAATATCTCCTGATAGAGTGAACGGGTTGCGATGACACAAAAACTAAGTAATACTTCAAAAAAAGTTATTTATATTAGTTTCGTACTTTTAACGGGATGCGTGCACAGACAAACAGACATACAGATAAAAATTCCAAAAATGCTGGAAATGGGTTCTGTTGGTAATCATTCAACACCCTGGCTATTTTTATGGAATTACTTTCGACGTACAAAAACTAATTTTCTACAGACTTATTATATGTATAGAAGATATAGATAACATAATTATCTTTACAGTTTTGCACCCAATACGACAATAAGCCAAAAAAAAAAATATTTATTTATTTACAACATAATTAATGTGTTATTAGATACATATACCTATACACTTAACAATATACGAACTGGTGTTTTTTCAGATGGGTCTTGAAAATGTATACAGATTGGGCTTCTTTAATTGATAATACCAGAGACATATAAAATGGTTACTAAAGGGTTTGCTAAAGAAATTAGTGGAATGCGTTGGTATAGAAAATTTAGCTGCAAATTGCCTCAGGTTGATTTAGGCGGGTATATGTATGGGTTCATAATATTTCACTAAGGTGTCGCTTCTTTTCTCTTTCTTATTAACTTCGAATAAGAAACCATCATGCATCAATCTGTCGACAAGGTCGGTCCTGAAGAAGGCAGCTCCCGGCAAAAGTACACCACCTCTGAAAAATCAAACAACAATGTCAGCAAGTATCTAACTAGTTTAGTCTTTATTCTCTATATTCAATAAGACTTGTATAATATTATAAGATAGATTTGTACGCCGAATAATAATAATAATATCATGGGACATTATTTACTCACGGCCATCTGATCCCAAACTAAGCAGAGCTTGTTCTATGGAAACCAGATAACTGATATACTACATATACTATTTTTCTTTTGTAAATAAATAATTATATAGATAATTTACACCCAGACTCAGGACAAACAGACATGTTTATGCACACAAATATTTGTCCCGGGTGGGAATCAAACCCACGACCTATGGCGTGAAAGGCAGCGTATCTACCAACCCCGCCAACAGGCCCGTCGAATAGGCCATGGTATGAAACTATCATTGAATTTATGAACATCTATCCATTGTTGTGCTAAGTAGTGTCACCATGGTAGGTAGCTGAAAATCAGCGTTGCGGTTGGGCTCTGGCTGTAACAGTGTGCTGAGCTGCCTACCAATTGAACACATTATATTTTAATTATTCCTTGTTATTTGTTTCTTTTTAATGTTCTTTCTTTTCTTAATCATGTTTAGTTTTATGGTAGTAAGTATGTAGATAAGTAAATATAAGAATTGTACAAACTTTATTTCAATATGTGTGTGTGTATGTGTTCAATAAAAACATTTTCTTCTTCTACTTTTATTCACTACGGTGCCCTTTTGTACCAAGAGGTGATTATCATTATTATTTCAGCCAAATAACAACTCTTGTCTGCCGGACAAGAGCTTCCCCAAAGAAGGTAGTAATATGCCATAACCACCAAGCTTTACAGACGGGTTGTTGATCGCAGTATGAAGGTCATAGCTCGCAGAGTACACTGCTGCCCATTTTTGGTAGGTATTCTCTTCTGGGACGACTTCTACACCCCCTCACGAAAAGAGATGGGTTGGTGTAGACACACAGTAAGGGAACAGACATAACCAAAGTAACAAAACTCTCCTCTGCATACATTTATAATCTGAGCCTGTTCACAACGCGACGGGGTCGATATATGATTCCACATCATTTTAGCTTTAACGCAACAAACCAATACATTAAATACTTACGTACTTTTCAAAAATAGTATTAACTGATTTTATCGGCCATTTGCGCGTCCACTTCTGACTCCTTTGGCGATGCCAATAATGTACCCTTAAGTGTGGTACGAAGGAGATCCTTTTTATTATGAATCACCAAGAAAGGTAATAAAGGTAACTTACTTCGGCATATTTGAGCCCTCTTTAAGAACCGTGATTGCGCACATCACAATGGCAATGGCTGCTGAATCATAGCCAGGGTCACAGCCGGAAACCTGAAAGAATAAATAACCAGTAAAAAACAACGCAGCAATCGTATTTACAAGTGATGTTTCATGAAATATGTAGGTAACAACTCACCTTAACAGTTAAGGACTTATTCGGCTCTGATTTTAAGTCATCATCAATCCCCCATCCTTTACCAATCAGCTCATATTGGAATTTCGTGTCTTTTCTCATTCTTTCTGAAGGACCTTTTTCTGATACATAGCCAAATGTAAACAATCTAGGAAAGTTAATTAACAATCTTCTAAAGCACTTAAAGTAACTCAAGTAATAGTACAAGAACATCATAGGAACAATTATAAAATGAAAGAAGACTTGTACAGTGGTATAAGCTTTGAAATGAACATATTTCTTTTGTGATTTCTCGTGTAAATATCTTTGAGCCATCTCGACTGTGTCATTTTCTATCCCAGGGTGGGGAAACCAAGTACGGCCATTATGGCGATGGAAAAATGATCTGTAACAAAATTATTTTATTTAACATGTTTCTCACGAAACCGTTTTCTTTTTGCTTTAGCCATTAAGTCTTCCACTGTTGGACGTACATACATTCAGTCAAAAAAGTATCGGGTATGGATGATTTTTTTATGGTTCCAAATTAAATTTTTTGTTCTTTTTTGTTGTTGTTAGATTGGCACAACTGTTTTCCATTTTGGCGCGGGGTTTGAGTTGCATCTGTTATTTATATTAAATACAGTGCTGGTTTTAGTAATATCATATATAGTGTGTATTGCGAATTTCATAATGGACAAAAATATCGAACAAAGAGTTTGTCTCAAATTTTGCATCGCTAATGGAATTTCGTGTTCGGAGTCACTGAAAATGTTACAGAAGGCTTACGGTGAATCGACTTTGTCAAAAACTCGTGCTTATGAGTGGTTCAAAGCGTTCAATAGCGGTCGAGATGTGATGAAAGATTTGCCTTTCTAAAGGAGCATACTTTGAAGGTGATAAAATAAATTTGGATGAATAACAAACATTATGTATATTATTGATCTTTTCCCGGTACTTTCTTGACAGAGCAGTATGTAGGTGGCAAGAAATCAAAACAATAAAAATTACTATAAGTATCCACATTGGTTAAAATTCATATTTATGATATGAATTTTAACCAATGTGTGTGTGTTTTATTCTTTCAATAAGAATTAAACCGGTTTTAACCAATTAATTCTGAAAATGGTTTATATCGTGTTATCGGTATTAGCAAATAAACGGCTAAATCCAATAGACCTATTCTGGCTTAGACGCAGATAGCAGTAAGAGAAAATTTTTCGGAATTATTCGATTATTTATTCAATCAAAAAACATATATTTATAGAAGAGTTGAACGGTTTTAAAACTAATTTCCGAACCTGAGCTAATGAACTACTTACTTTTGCATTTCTTCTGGTTCTGGTTCAATTGTTTCGGGAAACAATTCCTTCTTCAAAGCAAGGTGCTCTTTGAAATTCTCCAACTCATGTACTACAGAGGTCCACGTACCATTGTGTAAAACAGCCCCTGCTATCCCCGGGAAGTATGCTCTCTTTGGTATTAGAATTTGAGTGTAACATTGTACGGTGTGAAGTATGCCTGCAGAAAACAACAACACAATATTAATTATATGTGTGTTGAACTGCAAAGAAGAAGCTAGTCTAGATGGTGACTACTTAAACTCGCAAAGATCCCAAGTAACTACTACTGAAAGTAACCACTTATTCATTAGAGAAAACTCTAGAGCGATGTTTTAGCTGTCTATGACATCTGAATCAACCAAAAATCAGCCTCTGAGTTATTAGTGATTAAAATTCTATTGCCACGAAGTCTTGTAAGAACTGGTGAGTTATATAATCGTAAGATTAATAGACAAATTCGTGGCTGAAACGAACGCGATGTGCACCGTGCTTTCATAGACCTATCTGAAGAGAACATAATATAATAAATTAATTAATTAATACAATTAGATCGATCACTGCTAATAAAAAAAATAGTAAAAAAAAATCCTTAGCTGCATACAATACAATGGTAATTGTGTGTAAGGTAGACAACTAAGGTAAGTATAATTTTTTTATCCTTGTTTACAAATTATTCTTTTAATAACTTTAATATAATCTCTACATTTGGTGATAACGTCAAATTAAAAATGACATACTTGGCACCATTTCTTTCTCTAATTTATTATGGGTAGGTATATCATAGCTACGCTGTGTCGCCTCTGTAAGTTAAACTTACCTACCTTTAAATTGCCTTTCCAGAAAAATTAATCCAGTTTCGGCAGGTATTGTTGAGTATCCGCAAGACGGTAACACCAGAACGTTGGCATCCTCTGATTCTTTGTGATACGACCGGTATAAATTTAGTATATGCTAAAAGAAAAAAATACAGTTAACTTAAAAATCACCTATGGTGCTCATATAATTTTAATAATATTCAAAATATCGTAATTATGTGATGTAGGTTATTACATCTAAAATAAATAAACAAGGTTAACAAGTATAGAATAACTGCGCATATTTTGGGTTTAGGTCCTTCAATATCCATAGATATGCCTAGGCTATGATCTGAGTCATTCTATACAAAATAGCAATTTTGTTAAAAATCTATTGATACTTGCAATTACAATATTGTTTGTAGCATCGTAAACGCAAATGTTTATTTCTTTAATTGAGGTCCATCAAAAGTACTTTTTTTATCGGGTCTAGTTCCTCCGTCTTACCCACCACTGCAACTCCTATAAGCCAGGATCAACAGTGGCACACAATGAAATGACACTGAGCGGTGAGGCTCAGGCATGTTCCGGGGAATCGTTTTAACTGTCTTGGATACCGCAACGAAATTATCAGAAAGGAACAAGGAGGAGTTAGAGAAAATAATAGTTCCACTTCCATCAATAGTTCCAATCAAAAGTACTGGTATACAATTGTGTATTAATATTTTATCACATGCATCGCCTATAACTAAAGGCAAGAATATCTTCATGGCCTTTTAAATAACATTCCAAACAAAATTTTAAATATCAAGATCAAGATTACATTAACATAATTATTATATCTAACGCTTCCTTCCGCCCGTATGTATAACTACTTACTACATATATTTAAATGTCGGCATTGGCCTCAAATAACCTTAACAAGGTAACCAAGCCATATTTTATGATTTAATACAATTTTATTTATTTCAAAATCGGAGAGACAGAAATGTCAATAGATAATTTCGAAATACCTGGAATAGTTTCAAGTCCATGAAGGGATTGATGCAAGTTTATCTTCATGAATTCCTTCGTTGAGCAAACCCAGGGACTGTTTGCTCTCTACAGACTCATTTAAAGGTGTCCCACGAGTACAATACTTGAACCCCGCGACACAGGGTAAGATACCCTAGTTCGTGCGTTGTCTTTTAAAAAAAATACACAAAAATGGCCTCTCATTTGGCTGTACTTCAAGCTTATCATTCGTTAACGGGTGGGAATGAAGTATCACAACTTCACTCTGTCATCCATCGTTCAAGTCACCGACGTGCAGAATAATGTGGCATAGTTGAAGTCGGAATGGCTACATACCCACTGTGAAATACCCTATCTGGACTATATATAAAATATAAACAATTTATTAGACAAAAAATATAATCTATACATATAATAAAATCGTAGGAAAGTCAAAAGCGTAATCTACAATCGATATCGAAACCAAAAAAGTACTGCATGGATTTACTTCAAATTTTGCATGAAGGTCGGGTCAACATATAGGCTACACATTATCACACTATCACCTACGGGGTCGGAGCTGTGATAATTTATAAAATTTAACGCGGGTAAAACCGCGGGGCACAGCTAGTATAACTAATTAATGTATTAAATATGACGCGGAAATCTTGACATCTGACCAAAATTAATATAAAGAAAATTGTAATTCGCATCCGGTATGAGACGGCAACCTTCAAGAAGCGAACCGACTTCCTTCCTTCCTCTAGTGAAGCAACTGTGCGGCGGCGGTGACCACTGATCATTTAGCATACTTACCATTAGCAGACCTGCTATAAAAAGTGTTTTTACATAATCACTAATATTATATAGGTGAAAGGTTGTGAGTGTCTTTGTTTGTTACTTCTTCACGTATAAACGGTTGGACCGATGTTAATCAAATTTGGTATGGATTTAGCTGACGACCTGGATTAACACATAGACATTAATAAAGTTTAACGCGGGGCACAGCTAGTAGCTAATTAAATAACAAGTATTACTTACAAAGAGCTCAGCAGATATGTCTAAATAGTGAGTCCTCGCTTCAATACAAGCCTTCACAATTCGAGGACTTAATGCAGTATTGGGACCAGTACAATTGATGACTACTTTGGCTATCTGCAAAGCGTTCTTCAAAGAATCTTCTTTCTGGACATCGGTCACTATTGTGTGAAGATTTTTTATACCCAGACCTGAATATAATAGAGGCTAAATTAAATCATAAACGTAAAGATCTCTAAATAACATTTGATTTATGTAAGGGTGCAGCATTTAATAATTTAATAATATCCTGGGACATTATTTACACACGGGCATCTGATCCCAAACTAAGCAGAGCTTGTATTATGGAATCCAGATAACTGATATACTACATATACTATTTTTCTTTTGTAAATACATACTTATATAGATAATTACACCCAGACTCAGGACAAACAGACATGTTCATACACACAAACATCTGTCCTGGGTGGGAATCGAACCCGCGACCTCCGCGCTCCGGCGTGAAAAGCAATTGTCAATGTAACAGGTTAAAGCCAAGACGCTAGTTTAGCTAGTGTACATTTAAGCTCCCTAATTTGTCATAGCAGGACCCTTACGTAAATCAATCGGTACCTACTTTGAACCTTAATTCAAGAGGGTGACTGAAGGCACGGACTATAATATGACATAATTAAAATTTGTCTGATTCATAGTATTCTTCCAAAAGAATTCAACGCGTGCTTACAAGTGAAGCTTTTTGTAGCATTTTTGTAGTATTGCGTTTAGATATAACTAAAATTCTTTTTCAATAGAGGAAATAGTACATTTGTAGAAGAAAATTACTATTTAAAGATAGTAGAGAACCCTACTAATTGTTAAATAGATATTTACGTAGGTACGTACACCGATGCAACTCATTATGACTACATTTAATTTAAATTTGAGATTTAGTTGCTTACAAGAATTTAAGGTAGAACACAACTATTGTATGGCTAAACACGATTGAGAACCCTTCAGATGAAATTTCATTGTCATGTAGGTGTTAACTTACCTACAACCCATATTGGGTCACAGGTTAAAACGTTGTATGATCGGATTTAGATTAAGTAGGAATTTCCCCTGTATATGTATTTTAAAAAACTAAGTAAGTAATATTAACTAAGTCCTGCGACTGATATCCCCGGCAGTGAATAGAGAGTGAACCTGTGTTTGCGCACATTCTCATGCACTGTTATAGTACTGTGTATTCTCCGATGTGATTGGCCGCTGTAGCCGAAATTCCGCCAGGAGAATTATCACCGATTGACACGGAGCAAAGTTCAGGGGTTTTACTTAATAATTTAATTACTGAAATGGCGGAAATAAGTACTTAAGTATTTATGTAAATAGGTATTTACATAATTACTTATTTAATAAATAATCGTAGTTATAAATCACCACTCAAAATAATAAGTTTTTGTACGCGAAAGCAATAAATTATAATTTTCCTAAACAAAAAATTTGTTTAATATTTTGTTTATGTACTCAAAGTACGTTTGCATTTCATTAGAAGTAATTATTTTTATCAGTATCAGAAAATCACTAAATTTGTTTTTTAATAATGCAAGGCCCAGCAGCGTAAGACCCGTCATCATAATCATCATTATATTAGTCGAATTACGTCAACGACTGGAAAAAAGCCTCACCCAACGATGGGGAGACCCAGTCTTGCTCAAACTCTCATCCATCCCATTCTAAACTAAGCGAATGCCTGCAATTGGATGCTACAAAGGAGCCATTAAGCAAACTTGAGCCCTTGCAAAATAATGAATAATTCCGCAACAATCTCAAGCGGCTCCCAATCTGCAGGAATACTTACTCTAAAATTAAGTTTAGTTTATTACAGAATCCCTCATACTTATACATCTTGTCTACAAGAGCCTTTCCTTCTCCTACTCCTTCACTGTTCAGGCAATTAGGCTGTTGAACTCTCTTCCACCTAACATTCGCGATTGTAATACCATTTTCCTATTTACAGACAAACGTAACAAAAAAAAGAACGCCTGCACTACGGAAATTAATCCCTGTGTCGGGGGTACTTCACAAACATATAATTGAGGGACACAAAGTACATCCAGAATCAGAACAAACTTAAGGGTCACACGTATATAATAGTAGTCTTGCACTACACTGTTGCATGTTCTCTTCTAAAATTTTAGAGTGTTCGTACATACCTAAATTAGAAATAAAATAAATACCTGATTTGTTAAGTTCAGTTATTAAATCCTGAAATTTCTCCTTAGACCGGCCCGATACGGCCCAAGTTATATCCCAATATTTTTCCTTCGTCAAAGAAGCTAAATGTTTCACTGCACACTTTCCCGTAAAACCGGTAGCACCCAACACTAATATATCAACACTTTTTGCCGACATATTTATTTGTAATAATAAAAGCAACGTTGAACTATTCTTATCTATTCTCTCTTACTTTAGAACTCTGCTGCACACGAATTTTATTCCCGCTACAATAATTAAATTTTATTATAATATATTGTATGAAAAATAAAAAAATATAAGCGGTCACTTTGAATGACTGTTGTGCATTGAAATGCTTGCCCGCGTTTCGGATTCCACAACTTGTCATACTTCGTTAAAAAAACAGGTTCTCGAATAACCGATTAGTTATTATAATTAAAATCAAGTTAACCTCCAAACAATGTGTATGAGCAACCTTCGTAGCGAATCCACTATATACATGCGTAGTACCTACATTGGGTAACGTTTGATTACGAGTAATAGGCGCTAAACGCATGGGTAGTTTTTTTACATATAAATGATTATGAGAAAATTAAATATTACGGTCCGACTCATATGCATATCCACGTTAGTAACCGCGTTGCGACGAGGTTCCAACCCCATAGGGCTCACTTTGGTTTTTTCCCTCTGTGGCAGGTTGCTGAGTTCGTACGAACTTTTATTTTCTAGAGAGGCTGATCTTTTTATTCTTTACTTTACGTTCTTTCGCCGGACAATAGAGGCGAACGGGACTCAAGTTGTCTAGCGAATAAGACTATTTAGTAAGCAGCGTTAGACCTTTGGGATTCTAACCTGGTCTTAGGACGGTCACTGGTTCGTTGGAATGGAAGGATGTTTTGTGCAAATTTATCCGACGTCAGGTAACGTCCGATTAAGAAACGAGTATCGATCAAAATGTAAACTAAGGATTATATAGGGCGATGGTGGCCGTTGAGCGTTCGTGTCGTTATCTCAGCCGGCGAGTTCAATATATATAAGATAATACTAAATACGTGATATGACATGTGATACTATTAATTGTAACCTATAAGAAATCTAAAAAATTAAACGAGATTTTTTTCTATTTAGACTATTTGGCGGAGCAATCGTAACGCGCACCCTAAAAAAAAAGTAAGTGTCTACGCGCCGTGAATATAATATTTGAAAAAATCGCATAAAAAAAACCATTTAACATATTTTAGAAATCGTTTATTTACGTGAAAGCTAATTAGTTGTAATTTATTTTTTTTAAATTATTTCGTCTAAATGACCACCGTTTCGGTTTTTGCACTCATCTAAGCGATTCCTAAAGTTTTCGAATACTCTTCTGCAAAGAGGCCGCGAGATCGCCGACATCTCTTCGATGATTTTTTCATTAAGTTGACGCAGTGTATTCGGTTTATCAATGTAGACACGACTCTTTAAATAACCCCATAAAAAGAAGTCTGCTGGTGATAGATCTGGACTTCTGTCTGGGTTGCCATGGGATGTCACCCCGTCTGGATATCAGCTTTTCCGGAAACATGTCTTTGACCACCGGCAAGGACTCGTTCGATGTGTGACACGTGGCTCCATCTTGTTGAAACCATGTGTTACGATTATAGCCAGCAAATTCCAGTAGCATCGGTGCTAAGAACTCCCGTAACATTTTCACATACTCGGCAGAATTAAAAGTAACTGAACGGCCTCGAGAATCTTCAAAAAAGTAAGGTCCGATGATTCCTTTTGCTGAAATTGCAGCCCATACAGTTACCTTGGGAGAGTGAAGTGGCCTCTCATGTTTAGCTTTAGGATTTTCGCTGCTCCAATACCTGCAATTCTGTTTGTTTACATGTCCATTTAGGTGGAAATGGGCTTCGTCAGAGAATAAGATGTTGTGAAAATTACTGAATCGAGTTAACATTGTTTCGGCATATGACTTACGCAAATTTAAATCATTAGGGTTTAGTTCTTGCACTAGCTGGATCTTATATGGATGTAATTTCAAATCTAATTTAAAAATACGGCGTGATGATGTGCGGGATAATCCTAATTCAGCCGAACGTTTGCGTGTCGATAAATCTGGATCACGTCGAACAGAAGCGGAAACTTGCTGCACGTTCTCTTCGCTCCGAGAAGTCCGCGGGCCGCCGGTTTGTTTCACATTTAGTGTAGATCCCGTCTCTTCGAACTTCTTCACCCATTTCTTTATTAAAGGAGCACTTGGACACTGACTTAAGTCGTGTAAACCATATTCAATGCGAAATAAGCGTCTCACAGTAATGAGGGAAAAGTTGTTTAAATAAAACTGTTTCACGCAGTAAGCGCGTTGCGGCCCCGTGAAGCGATCCATCCATTGCGACTAAATTTCCAAGAAGCGAGCTAGTGCCCCCGCCCGCGCCCGCGCCCCGCGCGGCAATAGTTTGCGCGGTAAGTTACATTTAAATGTTAACGAATTCTTGGCCCACCCTGTATTAAACGAACCATTTCGAGCGAATACTGACCCTTCATGACTTTTAAACTATTTAATGTAATTTGTAAAAAAAACTAGATTCTAGATGACCTAGAAACTTTGGCACCAAGGTACTTAGACTATTTTGCATTAATTATAAATGAAAAAATCTAAAAACTGATATCTATTTATATTCAGTTTAAAAAAAGTAACAAAAACTAAACCAACGAAAGCCATCTACCTCCCCGGGTGTCACTCAAGAACTACCGTCCCAGGTGTCACTCATACTAACAACGCCATGCACTACTGAAAACAACGTTTTAATACTTGAGTGAAAAAGTATGAGTGAGAACACAGAACTTGGCACCTATAGGTATAAATCTCAATCATTTTGTCGTGAACAACGCATTATTGAATATTGAACTTGGCTCTCATGTACCTACAAAAATATGATTTTCATGTGAAATAAATTGATTGCACATCAAATTTACCCGGTACATACCTAATAATCACACTCGCCACATAATTCTTGCAACATATTTCCTAATAAGCATTTTAAAGCAGTTATGCATGATTTCAGAGAACTTGTTCGGCAATTTCATAAACATTGTATGTACCTATCAAAATGATGCCGTCTGTATAGGATTATTTCTTTGAGTGGAACAAATTTTTACCATTACTCAAAATGTATTTCACGCATTTTCTTTCGCTTTATACCGTTGAATTACTTTGCGTACCTATATGCAAGAGAGCAAGTGAGATGGATGTCAGGCGTTGGACCGTAAATCTTGCGTGGGAAATATTACTCGATTGCGTCTGCACGTCCCGCAGGCCACGCACGTATATTTTTTAATTTATAAATTTATCATCCTGTTAATAATGCGAGCGACCACTGATGATAAATGATAACCGATAATTGCAAAAAATTTCAGTGTAATTAGAGTAAATTGACTGTGAAGTTTAACTAGTGTTTATTTCGTTGTATATTGGTCGCGCATAGCGGTGGACGTGTACCTACGTTAACAATATTTAATTAATAATTATTCTAAATATATTGACCTCCTTTTATGTCGGACATTGCAGTGTAATGTATTTTGTACGTGACGATCTTAAATAATGTACCTACTCACAGTGAACTAACAGCGTGATAATAATAAAATGACTAGTCCATTTAGTAGTCTCGTGCAACCTGCGGGCTCACCAAATATGGCACCGTTGCAACCTACACCTTCGGACTCTGACAGTGGGGCTCTGCACGTACTTTATACGACCGAGATCCAAAAATGGTTGACTAACATCAACTGTAACCTAAATGAAGTCTGCACAATCATCACTGAAGGTAAGCTCAACTCGGAGCAATAACTTCGTATAACAAACTTGTGCCGTAAAGTCGAACATGGTAGTTCACAAATGGCTGTGATGTACCAGTCCTTGAAGCAGAAAGCCATTCAAGCATTTAACAGGGTGGACGAACTCAAAAATGAGCGGAAACTAAAAAACCAAGTATCAGGATTGAAGGAATCATCAGGGACTACGTCTTTTGTTAAGCCCAGAGAAATGAATTCTGTGGCCATTTACCCCAACAACTCAAGCAAGTCTACGTCAATCGAGGATACAAAATCCATGTTTAAATGAAATGGAAAATATCAAAGTTCCCTCAAAAAAGCAGCTGAATGATTATATTTCCAGCTGTCGTAGACTTAATTATGGTACTTCTATTGTATTTGATTGTTGATCTTAATGTGGTGTGTTATTGAATAATTAGACTATGATGACAAATAAAATGGGGTTTCATTTGATAAACTGTAGTGTACGATAAAAAATATGTTACAGATTTATTGTGCGCTAGTTAAAAATGAACTAGAAATATCTATAATATATATATAATTCTAGGAAGGTATAAATATAATATTAAATTGTGACTTAAATTTGATCGAATATAATAATAATTTCATTTATTTATGATAGTAGGTACACACGGCTACGTATCATTTCCAATATAAGCTGACCTCTCATTGTAAATCCTATAAACACGAGATCAGCTTATACTGGAAATGTAAGCTTGATAAGAAGGTAGCCGTGTGCTGTGTACCTAATGCATTAGTTAAATAGCTGATTTCTTGCAGTTATTGACAAAATAGTTATTTAATGTATTTTTTAAATACCTACTGTTTGCCAATGCTTATAGTTTTAGATATATATCTATATTTTTAAATAAATAGCGATGCGTCATGAACCTAAAATGTTGCTAAGATTATAACGGCTTCTGAAATATTACCTTAAAACAGGCTTATTCCCTGATACCTTTAAAAAGGTACAAGAGTGGAGACAGAAACAGTGTCGACAAACTACACGCTGATATTATTACTGCCCGCACTATCAAAAGTACTGGAAAATAACAATCGGAGGAGATTCATAATGGTTTAGATAAGATTTTTTGGAATTACATTACAAATTGCAAACAAT
This sequence comes from Pseudoips prasinana, assembly GCA_951640165.1. Lineage (NCBI taxonomy): Eukaryota > Metazoa > Arthropoda > Insecta > Lepidoptera > Nolidae > Pseudoips > Pseudoips prasinana. Next base: position 22,816,316 of record OX621245.1, read on the forward strand.
GTCAAGATCAAGATAGGTACTTGAGGTACCTGAGTGATGAGGAAGTCATATCGTTCGGCGTCCCTCAGAGAAGCATACGGGCCCAACTCTATTCCAAATATGTATAAATGACCTGTGTAAGATGAAACTTCCTGATTATATTTACACATAATTAATTATGCGGATGATACTGCAATACTAGTCCGTGGTTCTACCTGGAATGCGGTCAAAGCAAAAGCCGAGGTAGGTGACAGGGTAGACACCTAGTAATGTGTAAAATAGTTATATGGTTAAAAACTAATCTGTTAGCGCTAACCCTAAATAACCACAATTATTGCCTTCAGGATTAGAAGTGGCAATACTCCTGCCTGACTCCAATTACACCTTTAGAACTCACTCTTGTCCTAGCTCAATCATGTAGGTAGGTACCTATAGTTCCATGATAACCTGAAAAGGTATCGTAACGCATCTAGGAGTTCAGATCGATGGTGGACTAAGGTGGGTGACGCAAATTGGCACTTTAGCCTCTAGAAAATGCGCCAAATCCACATCTTCAAATCTCTTAGTGGTTCTTCCGACAGTGAGATGCTGAGGAGGGTTTACTACGCACTCTGCCAATCAATTCTCGAATACTTACTGTATTTATAATTGTACTCGTGAAGCAGCTAAAACTTACTTTGTTACGAGTAGAATGGTGAGAGCACAAAGGGCGATACTAAAAGTAATTGTTATTTGAGTATTCTGTGTGAGTCGTCCACTGAACTGATTTGAGTTTCATCTCTAATTAAAGTAAAACCATGAGAAGAACTAGGTACCTACTTATATTATAATAGGTACCTACACCTTGGGTACCGTGTACCTACTTGCACCGTCGCGTCGTCATTCGGTTAGCGCTGCACTGCCGTAGGTATAGTATGTAATTACCCACAAGTATCATTATAATTAACTAGCGGCCCGGTACGTGCTTCGCTACGCATAAGGCATAGTAATAAAAAAAAAATTAATAAGTTCATTTATTGAAACAAAAAAATATTTTAAATTGCTAAAAGATGTGGATTTTACACTTTTTCAAGACTTTTCAAAATTTTCTCTACGTACAAACCTTCCCTGGACTTCCACGAATGATTCAAGACCAAAATTACCCAAAACAGTAAAGGCGTTGTTGAGTTATAACATTACAACGAAAAGTGGCATTGATTTTTATATATATAGAAGATGTGTGTTCCGTACGGTCAACGACATAATTATTTTCTCAAAGGAGATCTAACCTTATTTATTATTGTTTAAAAAGGTGATTTCCACCAATTAAATGAATCCATGTGTCGTGTTATTTGTTATAATTTAAAGATTATTCTGTAGGTACCTAACTAGCTATGCCCCGCGGTTTTACCCGTTTTACCTAATCCAGGGTGTCAGCTAACTTCATACCAAATTTTATTAAAATCGCTCCGTGAAGATGTCGCAATAGTTAATACCTAAAGTAGTCGCTGCGCTCGTGCTTTAATTTTAGAATGTTTCGCTTGCTCGGTCATCAAAATTGAGCACGCTGTTAAAAAAGGAACTTTGCACCTTTTTATAACAAATAGGTACCTATTATATTTTAAAAAATTGCAAAGTATACCAGTGTCTTTGAATCTGAAGTTACTTCTGTAGGTGACTGTACCTATGTTCATCGTGAATTATCTTGTACAGACGCCAGCACATCCAGCTACCCCAATCTGTCAAATTTCTTTTATAGATTTTCAACTTTATCACATAAGTATAAGGTTAACGTTCGATTGGGGAAATTTGACAAATTGGGGTAGCTTGATGTGCTGGTGTCTGTACAAGATAATTCACGATGAACATAGGTACAGTCACCTACAGAAGTAACTTCAGATTCAAAGACACTGGTATACTTTGCAATTTTTCTTGTAACCAGTTTATAATACAAGCAAAGCCACAAGTGGATTGCTAGTTTAACTAAGAGCATTCCATTAACCAGTAAAAAACAATTTTAATAATAATATAATAATAAATTGTTAGGGATTTGCATATTAAATAAAACATAATAATATTATGAGGAATTTAATTGAAGTTTTAATAATTTATATTTTCCCACAAACTTCTTGACTTCATCTTTAGGGTAAGGTTTAAGGGCTAAGCAAGTGGGTATATTCTCTGGCTGTTCTATCCACAGCTTATGTGATATTGAATTTTCTTTTAACTTCTCAGCTACTTTTTTCAAAGATTCTTCATTGGGTACCTATAATTAAAAAGATAAGTACCTATATATTAAGAATATGATTCTACTGATTTTAAAAAGGGGAGAGTCTGTATGTTTAAATTATTTATTTATTTAATTCTTTTTATAGAAGGCTTACGGACTAATAAGAAACTATGAATATAACAGAAATAATAAGCCCACACATGTAGGTTTGAAAAAAAAGAATTGCAGAATTTTATACAGTAGGTAACATAAAAAAAAGAACAAATGAAAAAATTCACACAAAAAAAGAGAACAACGGTAAAAATAGAAAAAGAAACAAGGAAAAACAATCACCAAGAATAAAAACAAAACAAAATATGTGAGTCGTCAATTGTGTGCCAGTTCGGTATCGGTGCATTCATTGAAGTAAGAATTGGCTAATAACCATCTCATAGTCGCTACACTGGTGCAGAACAAGTCAATATTAAGGTCTCGCGGAATCCCATTAAAACTAACTGCGCTTCTTCTGGAAAAGGCATTGCCTCTATAGTTTGTTGAAGCGAAAGGAACATCCAATATAGGCAGTTGACGAAAGCCTATCAGGTTTGTGCGTATTGAGATATTTGCAAGAAGTTCAGCACAATTAACATGCCCATTTGCAATTTTTTGCAAAAAACTTATGTCCCCAATACGTCGCCTAAATTCCAATGGTAGGAAGTGAAACCTTTTGCATCTATGGTCGTAATCAATTGAACGCTGCTGAGCCTTGTAGTCAAGGTATCGTAGAAATTTTTTTTGGACACATTCAAAACGCGACTTATAAATATCGTATTGAGGGTTCCAAACTTGGGACGCATACTCTAAGTGGCTGTGTACGAATGAACAGTACAGTATCTTAACTGGTTTCAGAGACCGGAAACAGGACGTGTTCCGTACTATGAAGCCCAGGGCTTTTGATGCTTTTTTGACAATACTATCTATATGTTGATCAAATAATAGCTTACTATCCTGTATGACTCCCAAATCTTTGATGCTGTTTACTCTACTGATAATTTGATTATTTAGAGTGTAATTAGTCGTGATAGTAGATGTTCGACGAGTGTATGTTACGTGGAAGCATTTATAGATATAAAGACTTCTTTGTTAGAATATGAGTTTATAATAGAACTTTAAATTATCATCACAATTTTTGCTATTATGACAATAAATAGAATAATGATTAAATAATTCCATTGATTTTATTTAATGATTTTATTGTTACCAAGTGTACTTTGTGTTTTTCTTCTTCTAATTAAATGTTTTTAAAGTACCCTGCGATACAGAGATTGATATCCATAGTATGAGTGTTGTGCTTTTGTAAAAAAATGGTATAAATTTACTAAATAAAGTCTGCTCACTGAATGAATTGGTCCTGGCAGTTAGTGATAAAATAGACAACATAACTTTCAAATGAATGTATGATCAAAATTTGTTTCTTATTTGTCAGTTTGTCACAACTCTTGATAAACTCTGACACTAGGGTAGCCACTGCCCATATGATAAATAAGAAAATATATATGATTGCTTATCACTAAATTTGGTCAATGGATTGTCTTATGGGTTTAAGTTAAATATGAAAAAACATACAAACATCAGGAATGCACTCTGTCAGTGGCTAGACTTCAGTTACTTTCATTAGCCAAAGTATAGGTATATCTTCAATTAAAATGGGTTTGACTCCAGCACAGGACCAGTAACCAGAGGTTCTGGGCATAGTTTTTGTATGTGAATTGTATGTTTCTAAAGTTCTTCACAATACAGCAATATATTTCCCAGGGATTTGAATAAAAAATAAAAAAGTAACAAGACATGCAAATGTACATTCGCCTATTTTTTTAATAATAGTGGTATATCTACTCCTCTAGGAAAAGACGATTATAAATAATTCATAGGGATAAACTATCAGTTTTATATAAACTGTCGCCTTTTTCTACAACATACCTCCAAAACCACCTTGTGCATATTGTCCATGTCATTTAGATACTGTATCGTAACCTCGTCATCTTTAAACAAATGAAGAACAGCTGTTGATGCATGGCATGCCTGAGCCACCACAGACCCGATAGACCATCCAAGCTCTTTCAGAAGGTCAGTCCGCAACAAGATATATTGAACAATACTGCTAGACATCGTAGTTATGGAATAAACTATAGATTTTATTAATTTCTAAGTGTTGGTACAAACTATGCTTTGAGCTGTTTTTATTATAAATTATTCTTAAAATTCTACACACATTATACGAAATCTGTAGATGGAGTATTATATTTCTTACAAATACAATACATATCTATCTAAAATACATTTCACTTTTTAGTACAGACAATATGTATTAAACAATATGCTATCTACCTAACATTTACATATAATGTACTGTCACGTCACGGTCAAGAGTCAGCTGTCTTCAGAGAGTATGTAAACACTGCTGTCAGTAAAACTATCAGATTATGCTTTTTTAAGCTAAACACCAGTGTTCAGGTTAAAAGAGCAATCAATCTGCTAGTTTTAGTCCGTATTTGCTTCTATTTCTTGGTTGGCAACTTCCAGAAACTCCGCATAGTCCTCATTCGTTTGAGAAATAAATATTCAAATAGAATCCTCGATGCCAATCAATGGAGATTGGTACTGCCGCCCAATGTTCACTGATGGTGAATTATTCTTAAAGTAGGTAAATAGAATTAATCTCCGTTGTCCACTCGATGTGTTTAAAAAAATACATTCTATTTATGACCGAATTAAAAGTTACTTTCATCGTATTTTCTTATTCAAATGTGCAGTAATCGTTATAGACAAGTTTTATTTAAAGTAAGTTAGAATGTAAAACTTTCGACTAAATTATCAGTAAAAATAGAAATCTGATAGATTGATTTGCAATTGTTAGTATTTGGAACAATATCATTATGTTTCCATTGGAATACAATTTACTATCATCTACAGAAATGCTGTTCCCTTTTTGCAACTTATGTTTCCCCGTAATTAAAGTTGAGATGAACAGAAACTCACTTAAACTAAAGCGGATAACAAAGCGCAAGAAAAAAAAATCATTTGTAAGAAAAAGAAAATTACAAAGCACTTACTATGAAAACAAAAAAAGGCAACAATATAGACAATACAGTCAAATTTTAAGGAAATATGTTACAATGCCCCAAAAGAATAGCAGTGAGAATTACATAAAACAGCAGAAAACAAGTGTAGGGCAACGTGGAAAATAGTAAACGGCAAACTTAAATAAAATTGCCTACACAGTAAATTAAAGAACTCTCTTTAAAATCAAGTTTAAACTCTAGCCCAATAATGTCAAACGAATAATCAACTAGGACTAGACTAAATTCAATCTTCATAGATCCTGTATTTTTTTTGGAGATATTTCTGACTTTATATGCAACTTCAAAATATAAACTCGGCGGGCTATGACTGACGACGTCCTTTAACATATATCATTAACCTGTCGTGGAATACGGTATATTTCCAGTCCAGATAGATTGAAAAATTCCATGATTAAACCAATTATTGAAAAGGAGTCTAAATCCGGTGTAGGAAATTATAAAACCTAGTCCCTGTAATACCAAAATATTTGAAAAATTATGAGTGACTATTTCCATTTATCATCATATCAGCCGTTAGACGTTCACTGCTGGACTTCCCATTCTTAGAAAGGACGCATTGCCATTAATATCTGCGAATAGTTAGTATTTATATTGACAAAGGTACTTTCTTATATTCTCTTTGATATTGACCATGACAACACCAGTTCATAGTGTCAATGCCAATTTCATGTTGTTGTTGTTTGACTATTTTAATTTTTAACCGCAAAGATCAAAATCGGTAAAAAGTAAGAGTAATATATTAATATTAGTTTCAACTATTCTACCATAATTTTAGTGGAGTATAAAAGTGAAACATGGCTTCGGGACTTGAGAACTATGTGAATCAAACTGTGTCAGTGATAACTTCAGATGGCCGTAATTTTATTGGAACTTTGAAAGGTTTTGATCAAACAATTAACATCATTTTAGACGAATCACATGAACGAGTGTTCTCTTCATCAACTGGTGTGGCGCAGGTCGTCCTTGGACTACACATAATACGCGGCGACAACGTTGCAATCGTCGGTCAAGTAGATGAATCTATAGATAGTAGATTAGACCTTGGGAACATCAAAGCGGAGCCTTTAGGACCTATAGCCCATTAATTATCTATAAGAATATGTAATAAATAAGTTTCATACCCATTTGTTTGTTGTTTTCATAAATTTCTTTTTTTAAATAGGTTATGTTATTGTGTCAAACAGTATGGGGTGATAGCTTATTTTTAAGCAGAAGTCATCCTGGGGGATTATCTACCAGAGTTTTAGCAGCAACTTCTTTCTTCTGTGTGATGACCATCATACTGCGATCACCAGTTGGCAATGCCAAACATGGCAATTATGGCATATCATCCCAAGATTATTCTTGGGGGAGGCTTTTGCCTAGCCGTGGACTTCAATTGACTGTTATCATGAATATTTAATATAATAATAAGTAGATAGCTGTAATTTTATACATAATGGCTGTTGTTATTGCAACAAGTATATATTAAAATCTCAATTTCTTAAATAGTCACCTGAAACAGAGGCTTTCTCTATTTGTAATTTGAATATAGGATCTTTGGGGGAGGCCTTTGTCCAGCAGTGGATGTCTTTCGGCTGATATGATGATAGGATCTGTGACACTAGTAAAACCAAGTTGATTCTTACTTTTAGAACTCAGAATCTAGCATATTAGTGAAACTAGCACAAGTCTAAGTAGAAATAATTATTTTATTGTCTGCATATATGGGGCAGTAACCTCCCCACTTCATGTCCCAGGTTTGATTCCCACACTGGGCAGCTTTTTATTTGACCCAGAAGTAGGTGTTCTGTGCCAGATGTACTTTGTATCCATTGATTATGCTTGTAAAGTACCCTGCAACACAAAAATTCCATAAAGTGGGTAGTCTTTAAATAAAATATAGATTTTTCAGTTTCTTTTTTATATTCCATTACATTGTTATCTTAAGCTGGGTAATACCACTCGGTGAAATAAATAATACTTCATAATACATTAGGAACCTATACTACATATTTGTAATACCCTATAAGCCTGGTATATTCAACTCAACAGCTATCAAATAATTAAATTGATTGATTGATATATAACACATGATTTTTAGACTGGATTACCCTGTAATAGGCAATCCGTTTTTTTTGTAAACAAGTATGCAGTACATAAATGTTCAAATTACCAATATAATCCAATATCTTTTGCCTATAATAATTTTAATTTACATATAATTTATCAATTAATTAAGTAAACAATATTAAAATAACAGACTGGATAGGTTACTTAATTGTATTATTCAGTAACCTATCTTATTGGGCTATTTTTACCATCAATAATTAAAAGATTGATAAATGACATTTAATATCAATAAAATTTTGTTGTTAATAATCTATCTCCATCTAATTATTCAACAGGCCTGTTGGCATGGTTGGTAAATGCTTGCCTTTCCCACCCAGGACAGATATTTGTGTGCATGAACATGTCTGTTGGTCCTGAGTCTGGGTGTAATTATGTATATAAGTTTGTATTTAGAGAAGCTCATGAAATCAGACAGTTTCTTAAATTGTAAATCTATTTATGGATGGATTGAAACTGCATATGAATTGATTACATTTTAACCAATTCTCAGTTATACACATGATATAAATATTCTCACAATTCATATGCATATTCAATTCTCTTTTTCCATCAACCTTCAATATTTTGGTACACCATATTGATACAATTTTTTTAAATACATAGGCACCTGCATAATCCTTGGTGGCCCTTGCATATCCTATATTATACTATTAGTAGTAAATAACAGTAAAAGTAATAAAAAGGAGTAGAAGTAAAATAAATTACATAAAATTTAACAACATTTTATTTCATATTTACAAAACAACTAATTGAATTATTTACAAATAATAATTCAAATCATATTCACAGGAATCCCAATAGTATACATAAAACAAAATTCTACATAATAACAAACTTCAAAAGTTCTTTAAGGTCATAAATCTACAATAAAAAATAGGTTCAGACGTTTTACAGAATGAATATTCAGTAAACTGATTGTACTTTGAAGTAAACTTTTACACTGTAATGTTTACATAACGAAAATTTAGTTACAATGTTCTTAATAATTTATAAAAGACATAATAAAACTACACAAGTACAATATGGTCACGAACAAAATATATATAATAAATTTGGTTATCAAGTATTTCAAATACATTATTTGTTAGGTTAAAATTCCTAAAAAGCTGCATATTAGAAAATAAAAATATCAGTATTCCAAGTTACATTCATTAACTAATTAATTGAAAAAAAAACTAACATAAACAAGTCAATTTTCATTTGGTATATTTCAATACATTGTAAATTATATATCATTCGAGTTAGTAGTGCAGGTTTAATAAGAAACTGTACACCAGTCACAGAAATCAGATTCTAGTTTGTCATGAGTCATGATGACACCAAACAATAGTACCATCTTACTCTTATTGTTTGAGTCTTCAACTAGTAAGAAAGAGATGACACTATCGCCTCAACACATGACCTATTACACAATCAGTGTATAATCATCAGATGTGTCAAAACTAAATCTGATAATCTATGGTAAGATTCTATAGTGACTTAATAATTTGAGATAGGAAGAAACACTTAACATATTTGTGAGGAATTGAGTTGTTGTGGAGTGTTGCTATAATATTAAGCAGTAACCAATACTAAACTACATTTACAATATGCTAACTGTCAATATGTAGCTAACTTCGTACCTACCAACCTTAATAATTATATATACACCTATTGTAAATATTTTTAATTAACCCCATATGGTAACTAAAACGATAAACAGCCATAAAATACTTAAACTGCAAACAGTTTTATCACAATTATAATACATACTTATGTGGTTTATGAATAATCTTTATGGCTTGAAGACTGACCCATCAACACAATTTCTTGATGCCTGAAATAAAAATTAAAAATATAAAAAATACTCAAGAGTATCCATAAAAAATTTAACCGTCTAAAGAAAAAATCCATATATGCTGGGACATTATTTACACACAGCCATCTGATCCCAAACTAAGCAGAGCTTGTATTATAGAAACCAGATAACTGAATATATATACTACATAGGTAAGTATACTCCTTTTATTTTGTAAATACGTACTTATATAGACAATTACAACCAGATTCAGGACAAACAGACATGTTCATGCACACAACTATTTGTCCTGGGTGGAAATCGAACCCACGACCTCTGGCGTGAAAAGCAAGCATTTGCCAACAACACCAACAGGCCCATCAGACAAACAAATTGATTTTAATTGTTAACATCCAAATTTAAATTAGAGACATTGAATGTGTCCAATTATAAACCTACAATACTACTATTGTACAATACGACTAATGAGTGTATAAGTAATATTACAAATTAATGATTAAACTAAAATTAATTGTAAGACACAAAATAAACAAGATTATTAATAGTGCTGTAGAACTTTTACTACAGCCAAGGCACTTAAGTAGACACGCGGCTTTATACCTCTGTAATAAAATCGCTGTTAAGGTCAAACCACCATATATATACACATTGCTGTAACGTCGACTATGCCATAGAATGATAACTACTATAGATAATCTATCTACCGTAACCATTAATGATATGACTAATTATAATAAACCATTGTAAAGAATTATTAGAGCAAGTATTTTCAACATAGAACTGATGTATGTTTTTATACCATGTTAGGAAAAGCCAGTAAGATGCTCCTTCGCCTTTGACGCAATAGGGATGGACATACCCATTCCAAGGCTGGTAATCGGGTTTCTATTCAACCAATTGATTCGCCGATTCGTTATCCCATTAGACAATTTCCGATTCCATTATCACTTGAACAAATTCTATTCTCGATTATAATACAAACTCTATAAAACAAATATCTCGTCGTAATGTTGTACTTTACAATTTAAATTCCATTTATCATTAATCATCTTCATCTCCAATTATTTCAATAATTATTCCTTGACTGTAATTAACAGAATTCATAAAATATAAAAAAGTGCCTAGTGTTACTGATTAGTAGGTATATACAACATAACCTTAATTCAAAATGTGTTCATAGAGTAGGTAAAAACAAAGTATGCGAATCACTTAAATTAAATGTAATTCTGACAAATAATCTTTCCCTAGCAAGTGAAGATTTGGCTGTGTAGTGTATGGTGCTGAGTTGTTGGTTGTGCCTTGTCTGCTTGCTGGCTCGATTGTTTGCCGGCAACTCAAGTGAATCGTTAACTATCAAACACGGTTAGTTGTGATCTTTCTCTAATGATCACAAGCTCTTGCCAGTGTGAGTTTGCAATAATCGAAACATACGAACGAGTTCGTGCTTTCGTCGGATATGCAGCGCCATTGGGTATTATCGTGTTAAGTTTTCTAAATCATAAAGCTTCGTTTCTACCGAGAGCAAGAATTTGTTCAGACATATTGTTGTCTGAAGACTCTAAACTAAGCCTACAAATGGAAAATTACAATTACATACATTTCGAAGATTTTTCTCGCTTAGAGCCTGTGCATACCACATTCTTTAAACGCGCGTCGATGGTGCGCTTTTATCCTACATGCAGTTTGGTGTTTGTTTGAATTGATACAAACGCGATGCTAACGGGCGTCTGTATCGCTACAAACGCGCATTATATGGGTGGAAATTATATGAAAAGTTTGAATGAAATCTTGTCAGCCTTAAGAACATAGCACCGGTTTAAAATAAAGTAAACTCCTTAAATATATTTTATTCTACCTTTGCATTTTCTCCTTATATTTTTGAGTATTGTACGTCTGGAAAAATTGTTTCCCGTATTCGAATGTCGCTATCATAATAGCGCAAGCTGGTGCCACTTTGAATATCCTGGGCAATAAACCCGTGAATAAACCTCTGAAACCATGATTCTTGTATATAGCCCTCGCAATCTCCTTCATATTGGAAGCCCTCTGTTGAACTTTACCATCTGTAACATGAGCAACATCAACAAAAACAATAATAATTACAGTTTACAGTTAGATGGTTGGATTTTATACTCAGTTTGGTCATCATTAGATTACACGACATAGGTTATAATAATAAGCAATCGGAGTAGGTAGAGCTATTTCGGGCTAAATAACTCAAATGTGTAGGTATATTAATATGCACATCACATCGGTATTCCGTGAAATCATAAATTTTACTAGAACGTACTATCTAAGTATCTAAAGGAGTGAAATTGATTTTGAGATAATTACCTCCAATGTGTATATTAATATGGACATGTCATCAGTATTCCGGGAAATTATAAATTGTACTAGTACATACTTAGTGACTAAATAAGGATTGGATCAGTGAAATGGATTTCGGCATAATTACCTCAAATGTGTATAAAAATCACATCACACTAGTATTCCGGGAAATTATAAATTATACTAGTACATACTTGGTGACTAAATAATAAAGTGAAATTGACTTCGATCTTACTTTCTCTAACCTCTAAGTAACAAACCGACCTAATTTATCCACCACCGCAACCTGTTTCACAAAAGTTCGGTCAGTTCGTTACCTGTGACATATACATAGTAATACATACATACAATATATTATGAATCCCAGTGATTCCTAAAATCTCAGGCGTGTCCATACTATGAAAACAAGTCATCAAGTACCAAAAATAGCTCTGCCTCGAAGACTACATTATGCTCAATGGTAGGAATCACTGATCATAATATAGTCTATTTATGCACTACGTCAGCGTTAAAGCATCAACTGTAAGTCAAGTCGATTATGTTACACTAAATAGTCTAAGACAATGAACACATAGGTTGCCATTATCATAAATGAGGATAAGATTAATTGTGATGAAGCGTGTATTACAACACGCAACTTTCACATTTATTATAAACATCATAATGACGGCACCAACACTTGTAATTGAAAGATTCTCCCACGTATATTTACCACCCATTTCATTCTATTTTGTACCTGTCCTAAATTTTTTGTACCTTACACGGCATAAAAGGAAATTCAAGATACACTTGTCCCGCCATTAAGATGCGTCACAACGACGAGACCATGCCTGTACCCCAAAACTATAACGAATTACATCATCCAGATCAAATCAGTATCATTTTGAGTGAGATTATGGGAGTCAATTATAATCTAAGTTATTATTATCTTTTGGGACGTTCACGGATATGACTACCGGTAAGTGTAACAGTGGCGCCCAACGTGGGATTACAATTAGTTTTGATTTGATTGAAAATATAGGTGGTAGCATCTTTATAGTACCATTAGCAGGTACTACATTGTCTTTTAGTCATACAACGACCACAAAATATCGCGGATTTTCAATTAATCTTTATATTGACTTACCCTAACACCCCCTCTCTACCACAACCCTAAAATTTAAAACGAGCTCCAATTTTTAAGGGTTGTTAAATTTTTATATAACATAATTCTACAATCAGATAATCGCGTTAGCTTTCATACATTTAACGCTTTATCTGTACAGCTACTATGCCACAAACTGACACACAGGATAGTTAAAAACAGTCTTAAACGTTGGTGGAAAAAAACGGCCACATTACGAATTAACAATACACAAATAAACATATATGCATGCATAGATCGGGGACATTCAGGCTTAACCAACTTGGTCCTCTAAAACAGCACTTAATAGGGATAGCAAACTAGTGAGAAGTGACATCCTCATGCTCAAAGTATCTGGGTTATGTTACTAAAATTTGACAAAGTTGCCAACCTATATAGATTTCTCTTTCTCCTAACTCTATCTGCTGATGTGTTTTTACCACGTCGAAAGGCAGAGTCACAAATGCCGCAATCTGAAACAATAAAAATAAATCTGTAGATATCAGGTGTCTTAAACATAAAATCTTTTTCTGAATGTCCTCAAAATCAGGCAAGACAACTCAAATGCTTTCACATTTGAGTTATGTCTTGCCTGATTTTCAGGACAGGGGCTCTACCGGCTAAGTCGCCCAACATCGATTTCTTAAATGGCGTTCAAATAAATAAAGATTAAAAATGACTTAATGAATCTTTAAATCGGCTTCAACGTTGACAATCGATTCCAGACCATTTATGACGTCACATGTGCTCATGGAAGCCGATTTAACGATTGATTAAGATCATCTTTAACCTTTATTTGTTTGAAGGCTATTTAAGAAGTCGATGTTCGTCGACTTAGCCGGTAGAGCCCCAGATAGGCAATGACAGACAATGAATTGCATGAGGGTAGTTTGAGATTTACCACTTCAGTAACCATCTTGACCGCGGGTTAGTTAGTTTCTAGTTTTATTTGCTAGACGTCTTGAGCCCCCACTCGCCCGTATGAAACAGTGATTACTGTTTGTTGCTAAACTATATGATAATTATTGCAGAAGCATAATAGTATCTGACGTCTTGCCTAATAGTCTCATTTGGTTTCCTATATGTAGGTTTCAAGGACAAACGACTATCACTCGTATTAAACAATTAAGCTAGCTATCTGGATCAAGTCAGGCTGTAATAGATTCCCCAATAGAAAAGGATAAAAAACAATGGAACCACAATAATATGAATGGAGTGATACAATTAAATTTATCAGATATCTATCACCCCACTGAGAGGTGTTAGTTATCTACGCAGAAGACTGTAGATAAAATGTTGATAAGATATTTTTATCTAGTAGGCCGAAAAAAGTGAATGATTATCTTTTAAGTTTAAAAGTATTCAGTGAACCTCTAATCTCCATGGAATCAGAAAGTTAGTTAGTAGAAACAAGCTGCGCGCCGCGAATATATAATTTTATGTAGTCTATATGCTAATTTAGTGTGCAAACTTTATGAAGTAATAAAAAATTCCGAAGAGTTTGAAACATACAAACTTGTTCTTTATTATATTTTTAGGATTAAATAGAAATAATAGGCAAAGTAGTTTTATCTAAAAAAATTAAATTTCCTACTTGTTTTGATTGAAACTACTGATCATGTATTATTTTTATGAACCTAGTTCTGGTTTACCCTTCTTGGGTTAGTCTTGCAAACTAAGGTTTCCGAATGTTACTATAATGTAGAAAAGGCATAGGGGCGTCTCGACCACTAAGATTTAGGTACCCTTTGATATTTTCGTAAGAAGAATGGTCAAACTGATTACGGTCATATTGCCTAAATATTATCAAATCTTTCAAGATATGCTCCGCGCTACCGCAAACAAATTTAAGTGTATTTTAATGACGGCCGTGAGTCCTACCGCCTAAGTCGCCAAAGGTTATAAATCACTAAATCATTCGTCAGATGGCTTTCATGAGCACATGTGACGTCATAAATAGTCCGGGATCGATTTTAAACGTTGAATGATTTGGTAATGTTTAACTGAAATTCATCTATTTCAACGTCGATCACGATCATGATGATCGGCGAATTAGGCAGTAGGTCTCCAGGCTGATATCGTCCACTGTTGGACGTAGGTCTCCCCCACAGGTTTTTATAATGTTGCCATTTAGAGGGGTTTAACGTGCTTGACAACCAAGTTGGCGACCGCAGTTAGATGGTAGCTGACATCCACAGGATGGTAAAGAGTTAACGCGGTGGCTTGCTGAAAAATGTTTCTATAGCATTCATGATTTCTTTGAATTTAAATTATAAATTGACATTATATTGTTAGATTGTGCTGTTGAAAAACAAGAATGTATTTAGCTTCTTAAAATATTTGTACGCTCGTAAGAGCAAAACATAGTGGGCCATGATTAATTTATAACACCTTTAATGTACCTGTGTTTGTTGTCAAATAAACATTATTCTATTCTATTCTATGGAGAGGCCCTGTTACTCTTTCTGGGGCTCTACCGGCTAAGTCGCCGAACATCGATTTCTTAAATGGCGTTCAAATAAATATCGGTAAAAAATTACTTAATCAATCGTTAAATCGGCTTCAACGTTGACAATCGATTCCGGACCATTTATGACGTCACATGTGCTCATGGAAACCGATTTAACGATTGATTAAGTTTATTTTTTCCTTTATTTATTTGAACCCCATTTAAGAAATCGATGTTCGGCGACTTAGCCGGTAGAGCTCCTGGGCCGGATACCACACGGCTTACTTACTTCTAGTAATAAACTTTTGATAAGTATAATTGTATTGCAAATGTTAATGTTTTGTGTAATTAGAATACAACTTTGTGTGGAAAATAATCAATTAGAACTTACACTGCCAGCCACAGATCCACAGAAGAAATTAAATAAAAATGTATTCTTTTCAGAATCTGGCTTGTTGAACGCCCTCTTTGTTGATTCGAACATAGTCCAGTAGATGCCTAGAAATGAAATAAACAATCGACAATAGTAAGCATTCATAACATTGATGCAACAGTATGTTAATCATGATAATTGCATTACATAATACAATTATGGCCACTATGTTTCAAAGCAAGCAAGATTTAATTTTTAAAAAATCTGAAAAGGAGGTTACAATCTGACAGTAATCTTTTTTATAAACTATTTTTCAATATGGCTTAATATAAGTCATACCAGCAGTTATAAAGCATCTTTTTTTTTATAACAACTGGTTTGTTTATGATTGTAATTTTTAACTCTATAGGACAAACAATGGTATAATAGTTATCACCTTATTTGAAACTCTATTGTATTGTAATAAGAGCTAAAACCAATAAATTGTGATTATATATACTGATTACGGGTAAAAACTGTATTTATACAAGGTGTAGCATAAATACTAGTTGAGTTGAATGAAACTGCACTAATTTAACAAAATCCGTTTGTGAAATCTAAAATAGATATTTTGGTGCAAAATAGAAAATTCAACTACTGATCTCCTTATTCGTTATTCTTGTATGGGGAGTAATTTGTATTTTTTTTTTGTATTTTGCATGTTGGTGTGCTACACGTTGTTCAGTTTCATAGACAATTTAAGCTCCTGAACTTATGTCGACTATTAATGTAAAACCATGTATATAAGGGAAAGCTTTCGAGATGGACTTAGATGAATTTGATCAAAGTTAATTGTTATAAAACAGATTTTATTCATAACAACTAGTTTATCAAATTTATAAAATCAGTTGTTATAAAGTTGTGAGTTGTTAAGTTTAGTATGGGCTTCAATATAAAACAGCTGTATGTAAGATAATAATATCCTAGGACATTATTCACACACGGCCATCTGATCCCAAACTAGGAAGAGCTTGTACTATGGAAACCAGATAACTGATTTCCAATGTATACTACTTTTCTTTTGTAAATACATACTTATATAGATAATTAATTACACCCAGACTCAGGACACACAGACATGTTCATGCACACAAATATATGTCCTGGGTGGGAATCGAACCCACGACCTCCGACGTGACAGAAAAGCAAGCATTTGGCAACCACGCCAACGCCCGTCAAAATAGTTTCATGATATGGGTTAATTAGGTGTTGTGCTACCTCACCTAACATTTCACTATAATTTCTACATGGCTACACTCCTATTGATATAAAAATCCTTAGGGACGCTTCCAATAGTGTATCAAGGACCCTTCAAATGGAATTCCGAAGACAATAAATAACTTTTACAAAAAATACAATTTGTTCTACTAAAACGCGGTAACAAAAACCATTGCGATCGTTAAAAACGCAATAACGCCATCAATTTTACCATTGTCCTTTCTATAGTTTAATACTTTTAACATCTATCGAGTGTCTATTTAATTTTGAATTGCAGTATACTAAATAAAAATGCATTACCCATATGTTAAATAAATAAATAATAACACGTATAATATTGCTCAATTATAAAACTAAATACTCACTGGAAAAAGGCACATCCCTTAACAATGTAGATCCTAGTCCTCTAAAAAGACCTCTCAGTCCTTCAAATCTTACAGTTTGACGTAGGGCTTCCATTATTTCTGAAAATTTAATATTATAACATCATATTTCTTGGTATGATAGAAGCATACGCGCAATGCTATTCCTGTCTTCCGGTTCGCGGACGCCACTCAAGAAATTTTCTGACCCAGTGGCCGACGAGAACATCACATCATCAGCCTGATATCGTCCACTGCTGGACATAGGCCTCCTCCAAAGGTTTCTATAACGTTACCATTTGGAGGGGTTGGCCGTAGTCACCACACTTGGCATGCTAGTTGGCGACCGCAGTTAGGTGGTAGCTAGCCCTTAGCCGCCTTTTACGACACCCATAGGATGGTATGGGGTGGCCCTGATATTCTTTCTAGACTGGAAACCACACAGCTAAGAAGAGAACATAGATACATAGTTCTAATTGAATACTAATTCTTTCCTCTAAGCTATTTTAGAGACTTCTATACTTCTTATTTTAATAAGAAGACTGGCTCAATTACAAGAGAGTCGAAATAAAATAGAGTCCAAATGAGAACGAGGTCCTGGGTTCACATATCAGGTCGGGTCAATGTGATTTTGGGACTTTTCTGTAAAAGGAAAAGCCCGAAGTCTGGAAGTTGGCGGTATTATACCCCCGTGCCACGGGAGCACGTAAAGCCGTCGTTCCTGTACCTGACCTCTTTCCGGTCGTGTCGCTAGGCGCCCCATCGGATCATGAGAGTGATGGAATAGAAGCTCCTGTGTTTTCACACACACTTGTGCACTATAATATGTTCCGCGCAGGTGGTTAATCTCTATTGAGACTGGCCGCCGTGGCCAAAATTCGGCTAGGAAGACATTATAATGAGAAACTTGTATCATAATTGATTTAGTTACCTGCGTAAGACAGCTTTTTCGACTGCATCTTTGTCCTAATCAATTCTAATGGGCTAACTATAGTAACTGCTATAGTTCTTGCTGATGCACCTGCTATCAATGGTATCCACATTGGCTGAGACACTGAAAAGTTTAACAGAGTTTAAAACATAAATACAATATGGAGTCTAACAATAGATGTCATCATACCAAAGCCACAATTTTTTAATATTTTATTTACTAAACTGGACTTATACAATCATCATCATCATCATCATATCAGCCGAAAGACGTCCACTGCTGGACAAAGGCCTCCCCCAAAGATCTCCACAATTGCCGGTCTTGCGCTATTCGCATCCAGCTGTTTCCAGCGACCCGCACAAGATCATCGGTCCATCTTGTAGGGGGCCTGCCCACGCTGCGTCTTCCGGTTCGTGGTCGCCACTCAAGAACCTTTCTGCCCCAACGGCCTCGGTTCTACGAGCTATGAGCCCCGCCCACTGCCACTTCAGTTTTGCAATTCTTCGGGCTATGTCGGTGACTTTGGTTCGCCTGCGGATCTCGACATTTCTGATACGATCCCGCAGGGAAACTCCGAGCATAGACCTCTTCATTGCTCTTTGGGTAACCTTGAGCCTTCTAATAAGGCCCATAGTGAGCGACCACGTCTCTGTTACGTATGTCATCACTGGCAACACACACTGGACTTATACAATCACACTAATATTATAAAGGCTAAAGTTTGCGTGTGTATGTTTGTTTAATCTTCACGTCTAAACGGCTGGAGTGATTTTAATAAAATTTAGTATGGAGTTAGCTGAAACCCTGGATTAACGCATAGGCTATAATTTATAAAGTTTAACGCAGGTAAAACCGCGGGCCACGGCTAGTATTATATAATAAAAGATTTGCAAGTTCTTGAAGAAAGTGTTAAGTGTAGGACGTTCTTGAAGTAAACAAAACAAACAAATTATACTAACTATGAAGGTGAAACCAAGTACATCAACCAACATCTCTCTTACACTAACTATCACACCAAAGAGATGTCTATTGATATGTGCTAAGCATGATTCACCTGCAGATGTTGTTCATACATTGTTTTTTTGGGGTATAATCATCAATTTAGTATATCAATAGTGTACATTGGAGAGGCATATAGTAACATTAAGGGCATTGGATAGGCAAAGTGTCTGCAAAATACATTTTTGTCTTACACTTCTACCAAAATCAATACAAAAGTTGTGTAAGTAGGTAATCCATTTGCAGGACTTGTAATAAGTTAAGATTTTTGCTTGTTTAATTTTAAGTTTAAAGGATTGTTTAACAATTTGTAATAAAACAACTCAGTTCTTAGCAAATTGTAATAAGTATATTTAAAAAAAAAAAATTTGAATTCATCAAATGTTGTGTAAATCTATTGCATATCTTTTCTATTGTTTACATTTTTTTAAATTAGCTTATACTTGCTGCCACTTTCTGCCATAGACCTCTTGACAAAAGTGGAAATTTCATCCTTTTCACCTGGATGAATCTATCTACCACCATACGTTTCACAAGAAACTTTTTGCCGCATACTACCACTATGAGGAATTAATTAACTGCGGGATATTTCCGGCATGCCTTGGCAACCTTAAAGGAGCAAACTTATTCTTAAAGGCAAGGAATCGCACTTGTGGCTCCTCTGGGGTTGCGAGTGTCCTCTGGGGCGGCGGTGATCACTTACCATTAGGTGACCAACTTGCTTGTTTGCTATTCAATTTTATTATAAAAAAAGTTTGCCAATAGTACAATAAGAAAAATATGTATTGCACACATAAAACCAATCACATGTCCTTATACACATGATTCAACCACAAATACAGAAAGAAAAACAAGTTTTGTTCCAAATAAATTTTGATGTATGTTTGTTCAATGACATGGGATCCACCATCTGTTAAGGTGCTCTTTGAAATACTCTTTCGAATTGTTATTACAAAACATACAAACAAATGAAGTAAACCTACATACAAGTATTTAAAACTAATAAAACAACATTCCTAATTGATAAATTTCAACATACGCGACACTGTATTGCTTGCTTATCGTATGGGTAGTGGTAAACCTAGTGTCAGAGTTGCTCAAGTCGCCCAGTAGGCCTCTGACATGGCTTAACGACTGTTGTCTAATGGCTACAACCGGGACCGACAGCTTAACGTGCCCTCCGAAGCACTGAGAAAGCAGAAATTAAACCACTTTGGCGATCACCCACCTATGTACTAACAGCGAGCCTAGTTGCTTAACCTCGCCGATCACTTACACACTTACTTTAACAAATACTATTTTACGCCGAACATTTACTTTAACAAATACTATTTAACTTATCATAACATTTTTTATACAGTACTAGTCAGTCACCTTGAAGTCAAGGTGATGTGAAATGTTCGTAAACATCAAAGTGTTAGAATATTAATATGTTCTATGTAACATATAAAAATAGTGATTATGTTTCTTGTTTTATCTCATCAATATAGCTGAATAACCAACAACTTATCTCTGATATCTACACAGCATACATAGAAAAACAATAATATTATCCAATAACATGTTAATGGATTACATAAACAAGTATACAAAAGGAATGTTTGCTATATGGATAACAGCTATCAAATATTGAACTGAATCGGGGGGGGGGGAATGCTTTAAATAAATAGTAGTAGAAAATAATAACAAAATTATTACAGAAACACAAAATTATCATTATTCATTAATCACATAGATAGGTAATATTATTAAAATGAATAACTAGAGTGATTAAAAGGCCATACATGAAGTTGTATGAATTCTTCTGTTTGCAGTTTTTCAAGTATGTATTTATTTACTGAATATTTTCTGTACATAAAGAGTGTTCTATTTGATTTAATGTCTGGTGCAGCAATTAATACAATCACCTCCCCCTTTATGTTCTTGGGTTTAATTCACACACAGGACAACTTTTTGTGAGTGTCCATTAATTATATGTTGGTAAAATCAAATCCATATGCTAATGCAGCCATTGATAAAAAAGATACAAGACCGCACCAAGGTCTGGTTGGTAAGACTTTAAGAATAAAAGTCAAGTTCATAATCATATTGACTCGCTGCTTCGTGTCGCGGGTTCAGGTTCCATGACGGACTATTTATGTAACACATAATTTGTATTTTGAGTCTAGATGTAAGTTGTGTCTGTCTATTATATGCTTGTAAAGTTTGTAGATTCTTTAGAGCGGGCATTGTCTTTATTTAAGAAAAAAAAAAAATTTAAGGCTATAAAAATAGTGGCAAGGCCAAGCTTATCATACCAATATGTATGTGTACCATAATCTTAGTTAATTAAGTTAGAAAGTGAAAGTACTTACAATCATGAGATAAGCGGTTGTATGAGGTCTTCATCCTATATCTTAGTTGTTCATATGTTACAAAGTATATAACTGTACACGGAAGTGCTAGGACAAGGGTGGGGCTCAATCCTGACCATAATGCTGGTACCCCTTCTAGTTTTGCAATCTTGTAGAAAGCATCCTAGAAAAAAGCAATTGAAAGTTATCTAATCTATACATATTATAAAATCGTAGGAAAGTCAAAACTGTACATTGGATATATTTTTTAAAGGATACTTGGGGCGTGATCTAAAATCGATTTTGATACCAAAAATATACTTTTTAGAATTTTGGTTTGTGTGTCTGTTTGTCTGTATGTGTGTCCAGTCTAAACTCAAAAAGTACTGCATGGATTTACTTCAAATTTTGCATGAATATTACTAAGAGGTCAGGTCAACATATAGGCTACATATTATCACGCTATCACCAATGGGGAGGAGCTAATTTATAAAATTTTACGCGGATAATTTAATAATTATTATCTTGTGACAACTAACACACTGCCATCTGATCCCAAACTATGCAGAACCTGTACTATGGCAATTAGACAACTGATAAACATACTTATATATTACTATATACATACATATTACAGAATATATTATACCCAAACACAAAACAAATAATTGTGCTCATCACACAAAGATTTTTACTGTGTGGGGATCTAACCCACATACTCTGGTTTAGTAGTCAAGGTCACTAATCACTAGATCAACGTAGCAGTTGAATAAATAAGAGACTTCTATATTGTAACTGACAATATGCAATTCACTTTGGCCATAAGTTTATTGTTGTCTAGACAAGATAATATGTATTAGTTATTCCTAAGTTAAAAATGTTATGTATACACTATCGCAATGGGTAAACTGTAATGGTAGTGTATGTGGTATAAATAAATAAATAGTTAGCTAATCTTTTTTGAGATAAAGCACCATTGGCACAATCAGCATTCACTAACATACATGCAAAAAGTGAGTTCAAATTTAGTTTAAGCACTTACAATATCCTTCATATAAAGATTTAATGAGAATACTGCGTGCTTGTTATCTTTAAAATACATAAAAATTGGTGGAGATTTGGCAGAAGAAAGAAATACATGAACATATTATCTTCTTTGAAAATATAGTACTTGGAATTGTTGTTGAATATTTTGCTTACAAATATTAAGGATATTACCATTGTGCCATGAAAATGTACTCGTCGAGGTATCCATGCAGAATCACCGCAGGGACATAAATGCTCCATGAGACCATTGCAATAGAGGTAACATTTGTTGGACAATAATGCCTTCTGCTGAGCTTGCAGCCTTATTTTAACTACGTCGAGCGGCGTCACTGTACACAATAATCATTATGTTTACTCATTATATGCAAAGTAGTTAGTCAAAGATTATATTTTAGTAATAAACTTACTAAATAACGAGGTTATAAGGGCACCGGAACATGCCGAAGCCATCTGCTGAACGGGTGTGATTCGAAACTGAGGGTCATCTTCTCGAATCATGGCACCAAATTTTGTCACTCAATATATTATTATTCAATTAATTTTAAAGCTCATTCGGCATTACCTCACAATCCAATGTTTTTATAGATTTCGCAACATAAAAAAATATTCTACTGTCTGCCCCTACTTGTCAAAAACACGTCAAAATACTTCAATCCAAAGAAGATGGGTAGGTAATTCGTAAATTGTTTTGACAGTTAGACAGACTATGACATATGGCATTGAATTAATAGAGGTGTTCTCTTAGTAGTCTATGGAAAACACCAGTGCAGTGTGTAGTATTTAGGCGAGTTTATTTGAACTAATCCGGCAATCGTTACTGGCAGGCAATGACAACGTTAAAGTATAGTTGGTAACACTGTACAGTGTAACCAATTGAAGAAAATTTCTTTTTTGTAGGGAAATATTGTTATTTGCTGCCAAAGCTCCCTTGTGTAAAATAATTAAAGAATTCAATTAAATTTGAAAACTTATTTATGTATACGTTTCTTTTTCCTTTTTCATTCCAAATGTAATAAATTTAGAATTAACTTTAATTGATTTAATAAGACAGAACATGCAAACACTTGTAAACTAAATGCATTCGTTTTAATTTATTTAATGTCTTTACATGATTTTGTCAATGACAAGTGAGAGTTAATCTTCTCAATGATATTTAATAAAAAATTTGAATAAGTAAATATGGATCAAATGTACGTGAATTACGACACAACTTATTATTTCTGAGATACTGATGCAAATTAGCAAATGAGATAAAAACACGTCTTAAGGCGAGTCATCGGCGGAAAGAGAGAAAAACTGGCTTGTAGGACAAATATTTAAGGTATTTACAAATTAATAACGATTCTATAAAAAATACATGTTATACCTAAAGACATTCTCTAAAGAATGTGCTCATTGGTTACATGATAGAATATAGTTTACTCGATCATATAAAATCCTGATAACGGTCAAAATAAAAGTTTAAAACGAATCATTTAATAGACAAATGTCTTAGTTTTCAAATAATTTTCGTTTAGAAATATTTATCTTAAATTATTATAGAGTACCTGCTCAATTTTTTTTTCAATCGAAAACCTATATTCATTACATTAACGTTTATCCCAATTATTATAATGTAATCGCTCGCTGCCAAACGGGATAACAACACGTCGCGCCACCCCCTTCCCCTTCAGTACCTTCAGTTCAGGAATTCGGAATACGCGTGCGGCCTCCCACCCCCACCACCTAAAATGGTGGATCGCGTTAAAATGCCTCGCCATAAGCTAATCTGAGTTTCAATGTAATTATAAGACTAAATAAGACTTATGAATAAATGTTAATCATATTTCCATATCTGCTTAAATACTGTCGATACCACCTTAATATTAGACATCATTGAAAAATAAGGGCGAATTTTGAAGCTAAATATATAATTAAGAGATTATTATACTTCGGAAGAAGTACGCAAAGATCGTGACAAATGGAAATCCATTGATGGAAACAGGCGTGAGTCTATGTATGTATGTATATACTTCGGAGACATTAACAAAACTATATTTCAAGTAAATTTGTGTTTCGACTGTTAACACCATTATTTCTTAATATTGGCAGTTGGTTATAAACTAAGCGAGTCCTAGAGTACCTTATCGCAACTTCACACCACAGTCTCGACTTAACTGGCATTGAATTACAATGAACATTGTTCTTTTTGATGTAGAACTTCTTTACACACGTTGGAATTAGGAAGTAAACTGGTGAAAGCGTGACAAGAGCGTTAGAAAAGTGTGATCAGGCGAGGCGAACTGAAGTTAAGAGGAAAATATAAGTTAAATTGCAAGGCTGTGATTTCGCCTGAGTGCAGTCAGTTTTACCCAGTTTGGTTCGGAAAATGAACTGAAATGAACGGAACTGCAAATACAGTCAAACCACAACCTTTGGGATGAAGATATCTTCTGTATAAATGGCAAGTAACTCAATTCATTAAATCTAAATAATTCAACTCAACAAAAATCTATGACTAGTAAATCTATGAAAAAACTTAATCTACTCTTACCTGTAAAATTAACAAACTAAAAATAGTAATAATAAACCAACACAGGACATGTGTCATGTGAGTTGTGACTTGGTTATTGCAATATCTTTGTAATTCGTTCATGAGTGACTCAGTTGTTTACTTGTGGTATAATTCTGGCAAAATCAAAATGGCTAGTTATCCTTGTAATATGTTACGCATGCACAGTGTAGCTACATGCATTTTCGTGCTCCTTATGGAAGTTCACAAAAAACTATAATAGACCGTTGATAGAAAAACCTCCTCTAAAAATTTGTGATGGTTGGGCGCGCACATCCCAAAATAAGGCCAATGCATTTTCACTTCACCTATCAAATGTGTTCTGCCCAAATAAGGCAAGTTATCCAGATTCTGAAAAAGACACTGATGTGGATAATATCCTTAATCAGGACTTCCAATTGGCGCCACCACCACCTCCAGTAACGACACACGAGGTTTGGAGGACAATTAATAAAGAGATTAAAGATAAGAAAGTTCTAGGATTCGATCTTATCACCAAAGAAGTACTTTCTTCATTACCACACTCTTTAATAGCATGCTAAGAGTTCAATATTTTCCCAAAATATGGAAAATCTCACAGATCCTGATGGTCCACAAAAACGGAAAACCACCTAATGAAGTGGCCTCCTACAGACCTATCAGCCTACTGCCAATAATGTCTAAGGTTTTTGAAAAACTGCTGTTGCACCGAATCTTACCTTTACTACACAAAAATAATACCAGCCCGAATCACCAGTTTGGTTTTAGGCAGCAACATTCAACAGTGGAGCAGGTGCATATAATAAAATAAGAAAGACTTTAGATGAGAAAGAATATTGTTCTACAGTCTTTCTGGACATACAACAGGCCTTTGACAGAGTCTGGCACAAAGGTCTACTCTTCAAAATTAAGAACAGCCTCCCTCATAGTTATTTCTTGCTTCTGGAATCCTATTTATCTGAAAGACTCTTCCAGGTGAAGGAAGCTGAGTCTACCTCTAACTTCTACCAGATACAGGCTGGTGTACCACAGGGATCAGTACTGGGACCTGTCCTGTATCTCCTATATACATCTGATTTGCCAGGAGCAGAGGATATCACCACAGCCACATTTGCTGACGATACCGCTATTCTAGCCAGTGACAAGAGCCCCGCGATTGCATCCCATAAACTTCAAACGACACTGAATGATATTACGAAATGGCTCCAAAAATGGAGAATAAAAGCCAGCAAATCGAAATCAGTGCATGTTACCTTTACGTTGCGGCAAGGCAACTGCCCTCCTGTGCAACTAGAAAATACCAAACTTCCTCACCAAGACAGTGTAAGATATCTTGGACTACACCTTGATCGACGCTTAACATGGAGATACCATTTAAAAACAAAGAGACAAAAACTTAAAATTCGGTACAACCATCTGTCTTGGATGCTGGGCCGAAACAATAAGCTAGCTGTAGACAATAAACTTCTCATATATAAGAGCATTCTAAAATCTGTCTGGATGTATGGTATACAGCTATGGGGTAGCGCTTACAAGTCCAATATTGCCATGATACAGCGACAGCAAAATATGATACTCCGAAACCTATGCAATGCACCATGGTTTATCACGAATACAGAAATACACCACCATCTCGAGATGACCACTGTAAACGAAGAAGTTCAAAAAAAAAATACAGAGACCTACAAAGAGAAGCTGGAAAGACATCCCAATGAAATGGCTGCCAAGTTAACAACTCAAAGCTACCGTAAACGGAAAGATATACTAGCCATATAAATAAATATGGCCTAATAAGGAGGAGATGCCTCACTGGAGGACACACTCTTAACTGCCACAGCGTACAACACACCTGCTTATAGCGAATGCTGATTACAGTTATCAGATACAAACAGAAAAAAAATATATATCGTGATCCAGCTACGACGATTCTAAAGTAAGCTGTGCATACTGTCCATGTGTGTACCTTGTGGCTTCACTTGTTTCAGTTACATGCACGGTGTACAAGTATCTCGTGCGTGTACCAGTTCGTACACCACTTATTGAGCAATTGTTAGCGTGTAGACTACCTTGCAGATTATAAAGTACCCACGGGAAAAAGAACATACTCCCGTAGATTTTAAATCACAATATTTTTTTCGGCCATTCTGTCTTTATTTGTAGTTGACTCAACATAGTCTTAATTAATGTTCTTCTAATTTTGGGAAATTTTGAATGAATTAACTGGTAACATTGACCCAAACCTTCAGTTTTCAAAATTTCTAATATAATCAGTCAAATCACTGCCACATGGATGGAGGGCGTTACTCAAATTATTTAGACAATAAAAATATTCAGTGAACAGACGTACACTACAGCGGTGTGGTATTCTTAAAGGCTTCGACTGTGTAAATGAATTATATTTTTTAAAATGTTTTCCACCGCGTCCAGGTCTTTATTGTGAGTACCTTTTCATTTATTTTTGGAGTTTACATAACGTGACAGCAGATGTTTTTTTTCCTACGAATCTATAAACATTTTGGGTGCTTGATTATGCTGGATCAATCAAATAAATTGTAGTCCTGCTGTAACTGTTTTGATATATGTAGATATTTAAATGGGTATCGATTATGTGAACTTTCATTTTGCAGTCGAGGGACCTGGATTTGGTCCCGTTTTTTAATATATATTTCGGAGCGTGACCCGTTTAGCATACACCTCAAGGTCTCCGCTATTCTATAGTGCGTCCAACCTGAATGGTATAATATAGATTATTGGGGCCTCCTTATATTTAAATTCGCGGAACTCGTTTAATATTTTTACTAATAATGGGTGAATAATATATTGAATTAAATATTATTCAATCTTAGATAGCTATAGCTCCAATATTCGACTTTCATCTTGTGCATAGACAATTTAATATGTATGTAATTGTTTCTACTACATTTAATACAATGAAAAAACATATTTTGGGTAATCAGGATGACTCTTTGGCACACCCATTCACTGCTTCACTTTTTATCAACATCTGTTCTAGTGATGATATTTTTTTTTACCAAATTAAAATATAATAATATGACCTACTCAACAATTTTTTTTATTGAGTCAAATAATTAACCCTTTCATCATTTTAGTCAGTTAAATGTGAATAAGGTTGTTTATGCAGTAATGTGTTTGCTACTTAATAAACCTTTTGTTTATCATGCATATAAACCTTAATATTTTTTTCTCATTATTATTTCCTATATCTAATATAATTTGGGATGAACCAAATGTAAAATGGTTATAATTCCATTTTAGTTTAAAAAATATATATTCACATGATATCCATACTTATAATTTTTGCAATGTTTCACACATAAATTTTATTTAACTCAATAATCTATATTGGTCTTAGTTACTGAGACTGTAGTGATTTGTCTTAATCTGATTTACTGTCTGTCCATGATAATGAACATGAACACATACTAAAATATTTGGATTTCTTATCAATTTCATATCCCTAGGCAACTGATTGCAGTGTTAACTTAGTGATTAGATTCATTTATAAATAGTAGTGACTGAACACTGTATCACAGCTGTTTTCAATGTTTATTTTGTATTAATGCCATATAATTCAGATAAGTAGTGTTAAAGGCTTTTGACACACTACAACTAGTAGATTTTTAGAGATATTGTAATGGTAATCAATCATAAAATTTAAATACTGCACACAACCACATGCTGTCAACTAAGGTGCTTACTTACTTGTACACAGTTTAT
The DNA here is from genome assembly GCA_951640165.1 of Pseudoips prasinana. Lineage (NCBI taxonomy): Eukaryota > Metazoa > Arthropoda > Insecta > Lepidoptera > Nolidae > Pseudoips > Pseudoips prasinana. The sequence continues at coordinate 22,845,006 of OX621245.1, forward strand.
GTCTGCAGGAGGATATTTCACAAAATTTCAATGTACTAATATATACAAGAGAGAGTTTAGATGTTAGGATACTTTTTTCTCCATCAAAAACAGCTGATCATATATGGATGGAATGTGGCACAAAGTTTATTATCTGATTTAACACATGAATTCTTTTTATTCCAGTCTAGTGTTAGGATCCTTTGGGATTATCAATACATTCTTTCTGGAGCCAATTCCTAAGTAAAGTTGATTAAGTTGCAAGCAGAATTTATTATAAATGTATAGCCATCTAATATGTTGGTAGTTAAGTGCCATAGTTGTTTTAGGCAAGCTATAAAATGAAATAACTTAATACAACTAATAAACTAATTGTATCCACATTTAAGTTGTTATTTAAAAATATACTACTTTATCTAATGCAATGCAATAAAATTCAGTCTGTAATTTAATGAACTAGAATGTATGTTAATACAGAATTTAATTAAAACCTCTGTTTAGTAAACTATACAAGAGCTCTCAATAACAAAAATTACCTAGTACTTACTATTTTTAGACTAGCTATTATATTGGGAGTTGGCACTGTTACAATGACTTTAAATATCATAGGATTGCCAGAATAACACTTTGTTTCTACTCTGTTTTTATTTACCAACAACTTTTCTATAATCTCTGATAAAGGATTTGATTGATAGTGTACACATAGTAACAGTGCCTTTTAACATATTAAAAGGTGTTATCGACCCAGTCACCTGACATTAAGCTTATCTGTAGCCAGGTATCTGTATAAAAATACAGGTTGAGGTGCCCAGATCCCTTATGGCTACACATATTTTCAAAACATTCAAAAGAGTCTTTGAATCTTGCTACATTTTTCTTAATTTAACAATGTTTACTATACATATACCTTTTGTAATTTTGTAATGTATACCTTTAAGAGTGAAACTATATTATTATTGTTTATACTAAATGCCACTATGCCTCATTTTAATTACCTATACCATCTTTGTAATTACCTGTGACAAATAGTATTTGTCACAGGTAATTACATTGAATTTGTAATTGAATGCTTTAAATTGGAATGGCCTCTGTTCTCTTGTTATTTATTCCACATTGGAATGAAAGTTACTGAATTCGTATTTTATTTTATGGTGAATTTGTAATTGAATGCTTTAAATTGGAATGGCCTCTGTTCCGTTTTGTTTATTCCTCAATAGAAGGAAAGTTACTGAATTCGTATTTTATGTTGAATTTATAATTTAATTCTTTAAATTGGAATGGCCTCTGATCTCTTTTGTTTATTCCTTGATAGAACGAAAGCTACTGAATTCGTATTTTACATTGAATAGTCTAGATCGCGTCACATCGTAAAATAATGTATTCATATCCTGCTTCTTTAGAAGTTAGCTAATATAATTACTAGACACAGCATGTTTAATATACATTTCAATTCCATGGTCATTGTCACTGACATTTGTTTGTTTCTTTGAATATCTAACAGGTTGTAAGAACGAGCATGTTTTTGTGGGCGTGGTCGGTAATTACGCCGATTACATAACAGAATTTCGGATATGGTGCCAAGCAAAGTGCTGAGTGAAGTACATTAGTAATTACTAACAATATCTAGTGTTTACTAGTATTTGACGCTGAATACGATGCTTTGTCGAAAAACTAGTTTGGATTCCTTGGGACTTGCATATCCGGAACCAGGAAAATACAGCGTAGCTATCAAGGCGATGAAGGACTCGTGTCTCTACGGCTTTCGACCAATCCACGTGCGTGCTGTCATAGACTTGTGTTGATGTCATTAGTCGAACTATGTTGAAATGACTCCTAGTCGCCGTTCTAAATACGCAGGTAAAAAAACAAAAGCGTACAAGTCAACGGAAAACGATCTTTGTGAAGGAATTCGAGCTCGCGCTGGAAACGGAACATTGTGATTGGAAAACGCCATCATGAAAAATGAACCAACAATGTTTTTTTATTTGCAAACTCACACAAAGCCTTTTTAGTATGATAATAGCATATTACATACTGAAAGGTCGTAGTGTTTGTCGTAGTACGGAGCTACACTTGAGTGGAGATAAGACTACTTCTAGATACTAGACTATTAGTAATTATATAGAAATTGAATTTTGCTTAACAAGTGTCGCCGTTGATAGTAATATCCTGGGACATTATTCACTCACGGCCATCTGATCCCAAACTATAACTTGTACTATGTGAACCAGACAACTGATATACCTACTACTTTCTTTTCTTATGTAAATATATACATATGTAAATGACTAGCTGTGCCCCGCGGTTTTACCTGCGTTAAACTATATTAATTATAGCCTATGTGTTAATCCAGGGTGTCAGCTATCTGCATACCAAAACTTTACTAAAATCGCTCCAGCCATTTAGACGTGAAGAAGTAACAAACATACACACTCATACACCCACAAACTTTCACCGTTATAATAATAATATTAGTGTGATTACACCCAGACTCCGGATAAACAGACATGTTCATGCACAGAAATATCTGTCCTGTGTGGGAATCGAACCCACGACCTGCGGCGTGCAAGCCACAGGCCCGTCAAATATTAAATAAGTAGTTTAGTACTTACTATTGCTAGCTATATAGTATTTGTCGTTCATCAGTCGGAGGGGCATTTGATAGAGGATGCGTTTTACTCGTCCTCAGACGGTCATGAATCACTCGCAATCCCTTGATGACGTGAGTTACGTATCTTATTGCGGTGTTCCCCGACATTTTTATCACTGCTACTTGACCTCCATGTTTGTTATGCCGATAATAATATGAATCAGCTGTTTGGTTGTATTTTACATTCATTTTCTTAGCGTCTTTACCTGGAAATAATAGTTATTACGTAATCTTGACACTTGTAGGTATATGTAGATGTTTAGGACGAATGTTTAGGTAACTTTAACATTAATATTCTCTTACACTTATTAGTTTGAGATAGCAAATATGCAATAGAGACCTTCATTACTACTTCCTGTAAATGTAATGCCTCATTATCCTACTAATATTATAAATGCGAAAGTTTGTGAGTATGGGTGGATGTTTGTTACTCTTTCACCAAAAACTACCGAACGGATTTTGATGAAACTTTGTTGTAATATAGCTTATATATTCGAATAACATATAGGCTTTAATTTATAAAGCTTGACGCGGGTAAAACCGCTAGGCACAGTATATATATAAAGAGGCATTACCTGAATGACTTATATATCAAGCACAGGCTAAACCAATACAGTAATAAGACTGACACCATGACAGAAGCTACAATTAGACCCCTAAAGATATGAAATTGGTCGTATGGAAATCCGTCATTTTCAGAATAAAAAAGCACAAAATAGAATATTCAGGCTTTTGGTGATTTTCGGAAAAGCAACCCTACAAGAATGTAATACGGGTTGTGCGTTGTAACTGAATGTCCGTTTAAAAAGATCCAATAAAATTACCTGGGTAAATGGTAGTTTTTGACAATTCTACCCCTGTGCGTCTGGAGAATTGCGAGTTTACCTATATTTATAATACAACCGTAACAAAACCGGCTTCCCACTATCAAAGAGTTACTGGAATGGTCAACCGCCTAATTCGCCAGCGTTCAAATAGATGTAGGTTAAAAATGACTAAAAAATTCTTTCAATCGGATTTCCCATAAGTATATGTGACGTGATGTATGTTCCGGGGCGGCTACCGGCTAAGACATCGAACATCGGGATAGTGATCGGCGTTAAAATAATTTAAGGTTGAATATGACTTAATCAACCTTTAAATCGGCTTCAACGTTGACAATTGATTCCGGACCATTTATGACGTCACATGTAGCTATGGAAGCCGATCCCGATCACGATGTCCAGTGAATTAGACGGTAGCCCTTAGTTACCCCCCAGTTAATCTGGCTACCTATCAGTCTGCTAGGAAATTGTGCGAATCCAATGTCAGATACTTTTACGTTCTACAGTATTTCGCTGTGTGTCAGTCGGTAAGAGTTTTACACTGCTGTGCAGTCTTAACAATAGATGCTCAATGCTCACATTTGTATTACTACCTGTCTTATTAAAATTAACGTACATGTAGACGTTTTCATACATAGGTATTTAGGACTCTAGTATTTGCAGTGACAACAAAGCATGTCACATGTATTGTTCAGCTAACTTGCGTGTCAGCTGATCAAATTATGCGCTTCCAATGTCTTCTGCAGTAGTATCACGTGTGACATTGACTTTTCTACACTTGACACCTTCCTCATTTAACTAGGTATAAATTTTCTATATACTTCAATTTATATGTGTATAGTTACGTATTCACACGTGCGTGTTAGTAAAAATATAGGAAGCTAAATTTTGAATTCATAAAATTTGAAGTTTATTGGGACAACGTGACAGTCAAAGTTAGTTAAAGTACAGACGCCAGCACATCAAGCAATCCCAATCTGTCAAATTTGCTCGCTTCAAAGTTAACCTTATGCTTTTGTGATAAAGTTGAAAATCTATAACAGAAATTTGACAGATTGGGGTAGCTGGATGTGCTGGCGTCTGTAAATTGACTTTGAGAAAAATATTGTTTTAACATAAATATATTCATAAACATTGGATATCATTAATGCGACCGAAATGATGCCCATATTGTAGTACTATTATAGATCGAAGGTATATATGAAAACGAAAACATTTGTGTTCATATTGAGTACCTATATAACGAAGAAGGTAGTTATTGATACGTACATAGAGTTACGCCTCCTTCCCAGAGGGGTAGGCAGAATAGATTTCCGTTTGTTACGATCTTTGCTCACCTCTTTTGCCTAGTTTACTGCCATTATATTCTTCATACTTGCTCCCCGGTTTAGGGTACTTTTGACCTGGCCTTTTGAACATTTCCGATTTGGTCACAAAATGTTCTATGAGGTCTTATTTATCGATAGTTAGGTAAATTGCTACATGACGCACAGCCAAACATACTAACGCTAATCTTGCCAAGTGACTGTATTTGTTTGGTGACAAATGTATTTTACACTATCCTACGTAGGCACATACCCAAACAGCAAGAAGAAAATATGTAAACGTCATAAGCTACGCCCCTCGCCAACTCCAAATATACCTACTGGCTTAAATAGATGATATCTGTGGCTATGTACATACTAGAAATAATTACGTAACTATACAGTATACACGCACCGCTATAAAACGGCGTTCAGGAAAAGATAATTAGGTAGACGCGTTTGTATAAATTGTACAAGGTTTGTTCAATGAAACAGTAAACTTGACCGGTGACATTGAAATACTCTTCCTCAGTATCGATTTCTATTGTTGCCTCAATATCGAATTAAGTCGTAATGTCTGGTCACCAATAGAAGTAGCTTGTCACTATGTTAATTATCTGTATATTTCACTGGCTGTGTGGCTGACGGCCATAAAGAATATCGTCACCCCATCTCATCCCGTGGGGGGAGTAAAAGTCGTTCCGAGGGAATATCTACTAGAGGAGGGGCAGCAGCGTCTCTCTGTGTACTATGACCTACTATGTGAATGCTAGCTTAGTTGTTTTATACAACAAGCTTGGCAGTTTAATACAAGAAGTTATACAAATCAGCCAATGGTTGTTAATATTACTTAACACATTATTTAAAACAATTAATAACGTGTTATTATTGTTAAAATAATGCTAAATACATAATTTTGAACTAGTTTTGGCCTACACATAATGTATTTTTTGTCCTTATCGTCTCTTAACATTAGACTGGTGGTATTCTAGGTTATTACTTACTTATCGTATGGCCAGTGGTTACCCTAGTGTCATAGTTGTTCAAGCCGCCCATTATGCCTCTGACATGGCTTAACAACTGTTGTCTAATGGCTACAACCGGGACCGACAGCTTAACGTGCCCTCCGAGGCACGGAGACGCTCAGGAAAATAAACCACTTTGGCAGTCGTCTATCTATAGACTGACCGTGAGCCCAGTTGCTGAACCTCGCCAATCACTTATGGACTTGTGAGAGCATCTGGAAATGAATGTGTGGCGCAGCGGCTAAGTTAGTGCTTCGTGTCGCGGGTTCGAGTCTCGGGCCGGACACCTATTTGCGTGACTTATAAATAGTTGTTCAGAGTCTGGATGTAATTTGTGTCCGTCCATTATATGTTTTGTAAAGCACCCCGCGATGCAGGGATTAGATTCCCTAGTGTGGGAATTGTCTTAAAAAAAGGCTATGACCGACTCATTCTAGGATAATTATCATAATTATATTAGATTCTAGAATCTATTTGATCTTCCTTCTGTTACTGACATTGACATTATACGCAGAAAACGATGTTTGATGTGTATGACGGCATATTTATAAAAGCTATTATCGTATGATTTTAATGAGTTACTCGAATAGCAGCTCTTGTTTTATGTGTTACACTACTCTATGGTCGCGGGCCACGGTGCGTAAATTCGCGCATATGTGCGAAAACCTGAAAACTACGTCACAACATTTTATCGCTGTTGATTTCTCTGAATAACTTCCGTATTCGCCAACAGAGTTAGTATGACTAATTTATTGAGTGTGAATGAGTAATTCGATTTGATCATGTTTTTGAATTTACTCGTTATCTACAGAAATATATATCTTTCAAAATGGTTTTACTAGGAATTATGTGATAATAATATATTTCTGAATATGATTATAAATATAATGAAAGAGGTGCTAATGCTGACATGCAACGGCAAAATTGATTGAAATTGAGGAACAAAAATAAATTGAACCCAGCAACTAGCACTAGCAGGTACTAGAAATGGTCCTCACCACAACCAGTGAGGATATAGGGAGGCAGTACTTATAGAAGCATCAATATTTGCCAAGGGCATGTATTTACGTCTCGTTTTTTACTTAATCTACACTAATATTATAAAGAGGAAAGATTTGATTGTTTTTGTTTGTTTGCATTGAATAGGCTCCGAAACTAATTGACCGATTTGAAAAAATTCTTTCACTGTCGAGAACCTTCACGATCTCCGGTGAATATAGGCTATATTAAATTTACATAAAGTTAGGGATCCATACGAAAACTTCAATAATGCAACCCAACGTGTGAAAAAAATACCATAAAACTTTCTTAAATTACGTGCGCTACGAAAACTACTGATTATAGAACAAAATAATGTACCACGTCATTGCAGAACATATAATTATCTACAAGAAATATCGCGATATCATTAAAAAAAATCATATTCGAATTTTCTTCATTTTTAATGACCCCACACAAAAACGAGAAAGTATATATGGTAGTGTGTGTGTGTAAAAAATTATAACTTTTTAGAAATGTTTGTTTAATACCCATGCAAAGCCGGCCCTGCTAGTTTTCTAATAATTTTTATAACGCCTGGCGGAAGTAATGACCCACGGGAAATGGTTTGGCAATAATAAATATAAATTTTTGATAAGATTCTTAAAAACATATTTAAATATTAGCGTTTTTAACAACAAATTGCATTTGATGTGCTTGCTTATAATAAACATAAGAGATTTAATATATACCTATATACTATACACATGTATACGATGGAGGTTTAGAATATTCTAAAAGTTGCACTTGTGGGTTTTCTTGTAAAATTTAAGACATACAACATGTGTGTCGTAAGTTTACAATGTAATAATAGTGTTCCTGGCCGAATTTTGGCTAAGGCGGCCAATCTCAATAGATACTTGCCAACCACGCGGAACATACTATTATAAAACAATGTATCCAACACAGTTGCACTCTATTCTCACATCTCATAACCCGTTAGGACTACTATCCATTACGTCTGGGGAGCGATCAGACGAAAGGCCGACGTCGACCCTTGATTTTAACTTGTGATTTCACTATCTGCGGTTTTTCACGAGCTATGGTTGGTCTAGTTCGTGTAAAACCGCAGATAGAAATCACAAGTTAAAATCACGCAATAAATTAAATTAAATGTATGGTATATACACTGTATTTGATATAAATAGCATAATTTCTTGTTTCCATATATGGCTTCAAGATAGTTTGCGTTTGTCAGCGACATATATTATAATAATAATATCTATTAATATTAATACATATCTTGGGACTATTAACCCACTCCCATCTGATCCCAAACTAGATAGACCCTGTACTATGGAAACCAGACAACAAATAAATATACGTAAAAATTTCTAAATACATACATATCTACTATATAAAAATAAGTCGGCTTTTCCTTCCTGACGCTATAACTCCAGAACGCACGAACCGATTTCCACGGTTTTGCATTCGTTGGAAAGGTGTCGGGCTCCGTGAGGTTTATAGCAAAGAAAATTTACAAAATTTTACGCGGGTAACACCGCGGGGCACAGCTAGTTATAGATAAATTACACCCAGACACAGAACAAATACTTGTGCTCATCACACAAAATTTTTCCCGGGTGAGAATCGAACCCAAGACCTCTGGCTTAGCAGTCAGTGTCACTTACCACTAGACCAACAGACCAGTCAAAATGAAAATGTGTAGGTATGTACTTTTCCAAGCAAGGTTCCCTTATATAAAGAGCTGAAACTTTCAAAAGGCTGAGTGTGCGAAAGGAATATCTTGTGTAAATCTCTACGGATGAATAACCAGGCATTGTAACCTGTATAGGAGATTCGCACATTCATTATTGAATGATTGCATATGAACCAGAGATATAATATGTACTTTTACTAGCCATTGTTGTCCATCCATACATTAAGAGTGTAGGTTTGAAATATAGCATATAACCATTTAATAATACCGATTGTATTGGAGTTTATTAACTATGCTAAACTTATGTTCATATATTACAAGTATAATTATTATACATACGTGTAATTTATAATCTTACGTGAAATTGTACAGTAATACCCCGGACTTACGCGATTGGTGGGACCGAGCGATAACCGTGTAAGTCGAATTCGCGTAAGTCGGGGTTCGGCTTTGCATATAAATACATATAAAATATGTTTAATCTCATTTAGCATCATCATTTAAAATAAACATGTTTAATATAAGATAATATCACTATTGTAATGAATTAAACAACTTAAATCGAAGTTAATTTATAATTAAAAATTTTTTAATGTCGCAAATTTTCATATATTCTAACAATGTCGACTACTAATCCAGTCGGAACGAATCTGTAATAATAGGTACACTAACAGGGTGGAATGAGAGAGATGATGCGCTCGGCCATCTATAAGAAAAACCGCGTATCTCCGAATTCGCGTAAAACGGAGTAGCGTAAGTCGGGGTATTATTGTATACTAGCTGGTGCCCGCGACTTTGTCCGCGACAATTTTGAATGATGACCAATGTAACTACTTACTTCTAGCTTAATCTAAAAAATATAACTTTTAAAACGAATAAGCAATATAAATTGAATAAAACCTAACCTTACTAAGAAATAAATGAAAGACTACTTTGCTACTGTTATTTACAAAGGACCCGATATCATCAAGCAAAAATCAAAGAATACATATGAATTGTCCTTAAGTATAGTCAGTAAGTTAAATAAAGTAAAATAATAATCAACGATGCATTAATCACAAAGGTAACTCCCATTAGATTAGGTTGCGACATTTTGTGAACGAAACCATAGCGCGATCTAAAACGATGATTACGCCATCTACTAAGAAAAATATAAACTTGTAAAGCGGTTAAATTAAGATGTGTGCATATATTTTGGGTGAGATTTAGGCAATCATCTATTGATTCAGTTTTGGACTACCTTTTATTCCAAGCATTTATTTATTTTAACCGATATGCCAATTAAGTTCCGCGATCTGAAACGACATTAACGCCATCTAGTTACAAAATTGTGAACTTGTAGATCAGTAAAATTAAGATGATGTGTTTGGGTGCGATCATCTCGACACCAACAATTTATACTACGATAACTCGAATTTTAGATAAATTCGTTTTTTATCCCAGTTTGATTAAAATGTCGTTTATTTAATTTGTTATAAAATTTACCAAACAAAAGAAGTTACAAATCTTATAAAACGCTAAATCTTTACTTAGACGACAACGACCACGACATTTTAAGCTACTTGGCATAAGATTTGAGTTTGCTTAAATTGTTGGTGGCGATCTATTGAATCAGTTTTGGATTACCTTTTTTTAACAACAAATTATTACCTGGATTGCTTTATTTTAACTGAAATACCAAATACCAATTTACATGCGTTTAACTCAAAAAATACAGACTTTCATACAAACTTACATCGCCTATTCTAGTCGTCCTTAGGGGTGGAATTTCCAAAAATCCTGAAATATATTATAATTTTTAAATGAAAGGCCATATACCTACCAATTTGCATGGGTTTACCTAAAAATTGTCACATTTTTCATGCAAACTTACATCCCCTATTTGTCACCCTTAGGGGTGGAATTCTCGGAAATCCTGGAACACATATTTTTATTTTTAACTGAAAGGCCAAATACTAATTGTCATGGGTTTAACTTCAAAAAAGTCGCATTTTTTTATACAAACTTATATGCCCTATTTTACGTCCTAAGGGGTGGAATTCCCAAAAATCCTGAAATTTATGTTTTTAATTTTTAACTGAAATGCCTAATACCAATTTTCATGCATTTAACTTAAAAATTGTCACATTTTTCATACAAACTTACACCCCCTATTTTACGCTCTTGGGGCTGGAATTTCCAAAAATGCTGAAACACATATTTTTTATTTTTAACTAAAAGGCCAAATACCAATTATCATGCGTTTAACTTAAAAATTGACACATTTTCCATACAAACTTATATCCCCTATTTTTCGCCCTTGGGGGTGGATATTCCAAAAACCCTGAAATACGTGACTTTTTATTTTTAACTGGAAGGCCAAATAGCAATTTTTATGCCTTAAACTTCAAAAACGGCAAAGTTTCATACTAACTTAGCGCCCCTGTTCTACCCCCTTAGGGGTTGAATTTTGAAAAAACCTTCCTTATTCCTTGTCTACATTATAAAGCAAACATTTGTGCAAAATTTCAGTCAGATGAGTCAGTCAGTCAGTCAGGACTTGTCTTTTTATTTATATAGATTATACTGAATGTGTATGTGTGAGTATAATATGCAGTATGTTGTGGTCCAATGAAATATAACTTGTATAGCTTTTTATTCGTTCGAACTCTATTAATATAAAATACTGTATGCCCTGTAGTTTCACCCGCGTAAAATTTTATATTGTATAGCTTATATACATATACAAGCTATAGCTATAGCTTTGGTAATTTGTGCAGACGGTATAACTCATAAAATGAACTACATTAGTACCACAAAAAGTATGTATAGTTGCTTGGAGGTGTACAACAGTCTAGTAGATCAATAAAAACAAATCGATGGTGATTTAATATTATAATGAATTGTGATGTCATCGATACAGGTACTTCACATAAGTTAACCATAGTCTAATAGTCAGTTACACTCCTGAACCGACGTTCGAACTTTAATGAGGATGCTTGGCGTGGATTACTTTGTATTATTATTTTCATGTCTAGGCGGAGCCTTCACTCGCCTTTACTGTCAGGTAAAGCAGTGAATGCCTCTCAAAATTTCTTCCGTTAACTTTTCAAAGGCTCTTATTGCTTCACCGGGCGTTTTGTGCAACTGTGTGCTCTACATTAATACGTACGTAATAAACAACGAGCTTGCTTGTCGTTTTTACATGTGTACAAGTCTCAAAATTCTTGGGATTTCATTTATCGTATAACAGCTCTCGAAACAAGATGACTTTCAGAATCTAGATTTTTAAAGCGGTCACGTTGCGTTGGTCACCTTTCCATAATTCATTAACACGTCTAGGGGCTCTACCGGCTAAGTCGCCGAACATCGTTTTCGTGAATGCCGTTCAAATAAATAAAGATTATAAATGATTTAATCAATCGTTAAATCGGCTTCCATGACCACATGTGACGTCATAAATGGTCTAGAATCGATTGTCAACCTTGAAGCCGATTTAACGATTGATTAAGTCATAACCTTTATTTATTTGAACGCCATTCACGAAAACGATGTTCGGTGACTTAGCCGGTAGTGCCCTAGGTTGCTTATCCGGAGCGACAGTGACTGCCTGATAAGTCAGATAAACTGAGTCACTTTTAAGATATCTTTTGATTATGCTCACTTATTCTACCGTGAAACTTGTATCGTAATCAGAGTACATTGAATCCATATTATCTTTAAAAATACCATCCACACGATGAATTCCCACTTGACATTGTCAAAATCATGCATGCATAACTCGGAATGTCATTAAATACATTATCAGATATCTCTGGTTAGTAGAGATTTGAGCTTTCTGAAACGAATAAATTAATCGATGAAATGTAGAGCTGCAATTCGTGGTTCGCGTATGTAACGCTACTTTGTGATCTGGAGTTCGGATTATTATGTTGTAGGTATGTTGGGCCTATTATCACATTGCAGTTAGGTACGTTTGGTTTCGATTATAGAAATACACCCAATAGGTTGTGGGTACATATCAGACTTCAGATGCCTACCGAATTCTTAGACCCTCTTAAATCTTTTATGCGATCAAGGCAAAGTGATCAAAGGTTAAACTTATATCAATATAATGTCAGGTCTCCTTTAATATTCGATTCTTGTGATTGTTCATCAATAACAATCACAAGAATCGAATCCGGCAACGTGTAGCGCTGCTTTGTGGTACGATAGTAAATAATGATGTTTTCATAATTTACTTTTAAGATCTGTATTTATACATTACCATATTCATGCAAATAAATATATTGATTGATTGATTGATTGATTAATACATTCCTTTCCAACTTTTTGGAATAGGATTTATTCTCGAAGACCTCCATCACGAAATAACTGCTTGAAAACTCTAAAATAATGTTTAAACTTTCATTCATGTCTAAGGCAATTATTTATAAACTGCATTACTTAGCGTTTTGTACTCAGATTTTTGCTCACTCATTCAATTGCAGGTTACGGTGCTTATCTTGTAATTTAGCCTTTAGAACATACCGTAGATGCGCGTTCATTTTATGTGGTACCACCAACAAGAAATTAAATTATATAAATTTAGTCCACGACATCTTATCTCTACCACCTAGGCCTCTCCCGTAGTCAGAATTACTACTCGGGTCAGTGTATGTCTTATATTATTCAAGATTACAAATTCGTTCGCCGAGAGTAATTTACTGCAGTATAGAATAGCAAAATCCAGTAGATTAGTGACTCAGTCAATTCAAAGCGCTTCAGCTTTCAGGAAGGATTGTACCATATACGCGAACAGTTTCAAAGGAGCCGATTGTTCTCTGTGGTAAGAACTGAGTGGTTCCTAACATAAACGCTACCCCTAAGAAACTGTAAGTTCATGAGCTGCATCGCCACTTCTACATCGTTGGTCTACGCACTGCTGTAAGTAATGTGGCAGGAGCCTGCGGTGTCGGACTAGAAAAGCGTTACATCTGTTGCTTCTCGTCGGAGATATACAGCCTGTAAGGTTAGCACACTGTACCAGACCGTTTACGTGGGCTAAGATTATTTTGGACCAGTAATAATTTGTTCAATTTCCTACAATAGGAAAAAGCATTACGGTGCACTCTTTACGTGTAATTCTACTGAGATTTATATCGTGTAAATGATTGAGCTATGCTCGGTGTTTCCCATAGACATAGCTTGAAGAATTGCAAAGTTAGTGGCAGTGGGCGGGGCACATAGCTCGTAGAACCGACGGCCCTTGGGGCAGAAAGGTTCTCGAATGGCGACCACAAACCGGAAGACGTAGCGTGAGCAGGCCCCCTACAAGTACAGCTAATCTTGTTAGGTCGCTGGATACCGCTGGATGCGGATAGCGCAAGGCCGGAAATGGTAGAGATTTTTGGGCCGGCTTTTTTGGACGTGTTTCGGCTGAAATGATGATGACTGATTACGCCATAGTGGAAATGTGATGAATATCAGAAGAGATTCACTACCCGTGTGGAAATACGGTTGAAACTTGTTACCACAACCGGAACGACTTACATTCATGCAAACTGGCGCTAAAAAGAAAAGCGGTGAGGTCAATTAATGGGATATTAATAGGAGGATTTAATTGGAAGCGTGGAAACTGCTCTCTCGGCAACTAAGGAAGACTGGAGGTATAGGGCTGGAAAGTCTACTCAACCCACGTCTACTGCTATATTCTAATATGGAGCAGGATAAGGAGATGGCTATAATCCCGTTTAGTTATTTTTTGGACTGCGTCATTGCTTTAGTCGGTGGTTCGCTAGTAGGGAAACTGCGATATATTTTGTCTAACGTCGTGCAAAATGGTTTTGCGGTTAGTGAAATAATTACATGATGATGTATCCAAGGGTAATTGCTGGCGGTCATAGAATTATCAATGCGACACCAGCCAGTTACTGCTGTTTTTCCCGGACGAATAGTCTGTCGCAGATGGTTCTAAACGGATTATTTTAACAACTGGGATTATTAAGACATTAAATTAAAGAAAAGAACTGTTTTAAAAACTAATCACCGATTATAAAAACTATCGTATGCAATCATTATATTATTATCATAACTTTTGTGGTATAAAATATGGCGACAAATAAGATTTATTAATATTTTCAGTTAAATAATTTAGAGTTACTAATATATGTAAGGTGTAACATAAATAGGTGACATAACTTAAGGAGCTTAAATTGCATTTGCAAATCTTTTGTTTGTAACAAAAGATTAACTTCTCATACACGAATAAAGATCAGATTTTGTATGGGGAGACAAAGTATTTGGGGTTGTTCCGAAACTGCTTTTGTTTCATTTGTAAAGTTTATAGATAGCACTATAAATGGTTGGACAGCGCTCCTTAAGTTTTCAATGCTATTGAAAACATGTTGTGTGTATAAATATATCATTTTAGATTCTTCATTCGTATAGTTATGAGTGAAAAATCTTAGTCAAATTGAAATATTTATAAAGACTTATTTGTTTTTGTAGGCATAATTATTAAACACTACGGCATACTACTCAATTATAACATCCGATTTTTGTTATCTGAGAGTGAATTGTATTTGTCTCCAATTTCACTCCACCTTACCTTACAATAGGGTTGAAAAGTATTTTTTTATTTGGGCGTGAGATCTTTGTTGATGAAGGGGACCATTTTATTAATTTCTCCACCACCTGTTTGTTTATCAAATCATTCTGTTTCAGATGTTGTACAAACGCTATAGGCCCATACACAAGGGTTGTCGCGTCTATACTAGCCAGGAGTCCGATCCTCGAGACAACATGCCGGGAGTACCACGAAGTAACTGGCAACGTTATTTGCCCCAACGTTGTCAGGGGCATTGACCATTTGAGAGATCCCCGTCTCAATAAGGTAAGAATACCACATTTCAATGACATTATCATCGATGCATAAAATCAACAAATGAAAAATAACAGTACTTTTAAAACACCAACAACCTCGCAGGAATAGTCAGCTAGCACCGTAAGGAACAACTTTTGTTCTACGACTTCAGACATAACGACTCAATACCTACATTACAAAAAAATACCCGGGTGACTGACGAGTAGAGAATGGGTCAAGTTTAATGGTGCTAGCGCTACACCCCTTCCCCGCTCCCTCGCAATAGTTGTTTTACGTAATCTTTGTGATAAACGTAGAGTTATAAACATTCAAGCGGTAAATTAAATTAATACTTATTGAAGTACGAAAATACAATTTTACAATTTATCAAAAGTTGTTGAACAATAGTTATTGCATATAGTGTTAGCTATGTACTGTTGCGGGGTTGTTAGTGTTTTACTAGTAACCCTGTATATATTGCAATAAAATATAAGATCGGTTTAACACAATCGGCAAAGTCGTCTTTGTCTGTTAATTAATAATTGCTACAATTGCCAATTTTGGTTTCCTCAAATTGTTCTATTGAAGCGAGAATTGTCAAGCACTTAAGATTGAACGAGCAGCCCAGCCATATTCGTCACGATGAAGCATATTAAAGCTTAACAGCAATTAAAGCACACTCACGGGCACAACTGATTATTACAGTTTTTGTCATCATTTAGTTATTGTCATCTTAAAACAATGGCCGTTCTTGGTAATGGAATTTACAGTTATAATTATTACGACCGTACACCATTTAACCAGTGCCGTGTTTTATGGAAAATTATCTCCAAATGCAACCTTAAGTTGAGTTGTGGGCATGGCTCATTCCAGTTTAATAGGCTATTATTGGCCAAGAATAGTAAATTGAGTTTGCCGACTTTGTCTACAGTAATCCACTTACGATTTGAACCAATGGTAAGAATAATGAATATACCTACCTACTTTGCGGTTTCTACTAGAAGATTATCAACTTAATTGTTATGAGATAGTTCGGCTTCATTCGTTTGATTTTATTTCTTATGTGTCTTTAGTGAGTTCACATTTTAACACTATAAGATCAGCAAAACAAAAATACGGTGTCCAGTAAGCGGTTGAAATAACCTTTGACGCTTGTGATATTCATAGAATATCATTTACCCGTTACCGACTCTTGCTGACGAGCTTTAGTAACCACCACACGTTATTACCTAGTATTCTGTAAGGTGGTACTTACCCAGTTGGGTTGCCCGTATAGGGAAAAAACTGAACAAATAATGAAGTAAATTGAGCAACCGATAAATGTTCCAACATCAACGTCTGTTCTGTGAATAGAGAAATTAATGAACGCCGCAATTTTCATTTCATGTATAAGAGAGTCTGGGGTAAGCGACCAAAGCAATACCTAAATTAATACCCGCCGCACTATTTCAAAACGGCGTGTAATTAAACACAGAGGTGAAAAGAAACTGGAACAAAATTTTATTTATGTATGGATACTGTCCTCATTTATACACACCCCGGAATTTCTATTCACTCCGTTTTACTGTACTTCAAAATTGACATGACAGTGTCAGGTGGACAACTGTCTGTAGTGTGGCTGAGTAGTAATGAAATTGAAAACGGTGACCGGCAGTTATTCCGCAATCCGTTTTCGTTTAGCTGTGTTTGAAACACAGCTTGTTACAGCAACTATTAATTGTTTGGAATTTGATATGCACTATACTTTGGCCCCATTCAATTTACAATCACATTATTTAAAAATACAAGAAAAGACACACAAAGCAAGCACCTATCAATGTGCAGTTGAAAATAAAGGTAACTTATAAATAACACACATGTAAAAAAAACCGGCAAAGTGCGAGTCGGACTCGCACATGAAGGGTTCCGTAGCGCAGCAAGAATTTCAGTTGATTTAAATTTCAGATTAAAAAGAACTACTTGCTAGATCTCGTTCAAACCAATTTTCGTTGTTAGTTTATATGGTAATGTACATCATATATTTTTTTTAGTTTTATCATTCTCTTATTTTAGAAGTTAGAGGGCGGGTCACCCATTTTACCACTTTGGAAGTGTCTCTCGCGCAAACTATTCAGTTTAGAAAAAAAATATATTAGAAACCTCAATATCATTTTTGAAGACCTATCCATAGACACACCACGTGTATGGGTACGATGAAAAAAAAAAATTTGACTTTCAGTTCTATGTATGGCGACCCCCCAAAATAATTGTTTTTTTGATATTTTTCTGATATGTTATTTGGGTTGATATTATACATAGGTAAAAGTAAAAATAGCTCTCCTTTTCACAATAACCATTACAGTAAACGTGTTGTATTGCATTAGTTGATCATTGAAGTGTATTTATTAGGTTAGATTACGATTAAAATACCGCAATGTAATTGACACTCCTGGTATCTCAATATGTACTTAGCTACGTATTAAGTAGATTCTGAGTCTCATTTCCTCGTCCTGCGGTAAGCCATTAATTTCATGGTTAATTATTCTTGGATTATTAAGAATAAATATATCTACATAATACACAGATCCCTAGAGTTAGATTATAGATACGACTAAAACATGAGTGTGGACAGATTTTCAATTAATAGCAACAAATCAGATTGTTACATAAGATTATTCTATGTCGTATGTGTATATATAGTATGTGTATGATTAGTCTATGAGTATTATATGTTTTGTAGTTATAATAATAATAGATTTTATATTTGTCTCGTCTAGCCACTTTGCTAAGGCCTTTGTTCAGTGGATTGTTATCGATAACATTAGTAATCCTTTTATTGCTCATATATAATATTATAATGTATTTATTCTAGCGATATACTAAAACAGTTCTCAAGGTAATTCATGTTCATATGTAAGGTGGTACTGTTTGGCTGACGGCATGGAATATCGCCACCCCATCTCATCCCGTGGGGAGCGTGACATCGTCCCGAGGGAATATCTACCAGAGAATGGGCAGCCGCGTCTCTCTGTCTACCGTGACTATCATACTGCGATCGCCAACCCGTCTGCCAAACGTGGCGGTTATGGCACATCCCTCCAAATGATGGAGGGTTTTGTCCAGGGGGGCTACCGGGTAAGTCGCCGAACATTGGGATAGTAATCGGCGTTCGGCGTGATTAAGTCATTTTTAACCTTTATTTATTTAAACGCCGATCATTATCCCGATGTTCGGCGACTTAGCCGGTAGCCCCCCAGCAGTGGACGTTATTCAACTGACATGATCATATCTACACGTATCTTACACCATGTTAGATATCATAGTATCATATAATTTATAGATAGTTATAATTTAAACTTACGGCTAGTTCAATCTTAAATACATTTTTTAACCTAAGTTCATTCTTTATATGTTTGCTATTTAATGTAAAACATTTAATTCTTTGTTCAGGGTCTCGCATTTACGCTGGAAGAGCGTCAGGCACTCGGGATCCACGGTCTATTGGCAGCCAAATTCAAATCCCAGGAGGAGCAACTGGAAATTTGTACGATCTCCATTGATAGATATGAAGAGAATCTGAATAAATATCTCTATCTCGTCGAGTTACAGGTGACTAAACATGAGAAAGGTACCGTTATTTAATAAACGTTATTATAGGTTTGGGCTCTTGGGTTATTGGAAAAGGTTCCGGTATGGGATATTTACCTTTATGAATATTGTTTACTTTTAATATTACTAATTAGGATGTTAATTTATTTAAGTCAAAATTTAATTCTAAATAACCTTTAATTTAGTTAAAATTCAAAGAATTTGTTGTTAGTAGAAGCCATTTTATGTTTTTTTGGAATCGTTAGTCCAGAAGGGATGGATTGATTTTGATGCATCATTAATCGTCTGAAAATTGATAAAATATGATAGGGAAAAATCCGATCTGCCGTTTGAAAAATAAGGCTCCTGTACCTAGTTATAGTTGAGGGTATTTGACTTTAGGTTTAGGTTAGGATGTACTACAATTTAATATTTGATTATAATAACTATTAATGCGACAGATCGTAGGCAACTATCATCTCAAGTGCTTTCATATTAGGTACAATATTTCGGCGTAAGTATCTTGTGTAAGTTTTTAACATTAATTATAGTATAATGGGTTTCCACGCTATCCACGCATAGAATTTATATAGATAGTTGTGATTGTTAATATAGATATAATACACGGGTATTATGACACAATTATTCACGCCAGAATAACTGATCTGCTTCTGAAATTTAAAATTATTTCTCAAGTAGTATTCTCAAATGTTAGTTGCACCAATTATAACAGATACTAAAAACAAAAATAGTGCCCCTATACTCAACCTGCGGCCCGCCGGGACTTTGTCATCGCCCATCTGAAGTTACAATTTTTTTAAATAAGACCTTAATAATTTTTGCTTGCGGCCCTCGACCACATGACTTTCACGTGTTTGTGACCCCTATGAAGAAGGTTAAGTATGGCTAATTTAGTGCCACGCAAACTGACACATGCAAAACAGTATCAAAAATAGTTATACTTTTTTTATTGCTTCTTAATTTGTTATCGATGCCTATAATACTAGAGAGGTATTGTTCACCATTTTAATGTAACAATGTATAAGAAAATGTTATCGCTTAAGTAACTATTGTTATTGCTTACACGGTGTCGAAATATTAGGTCTTTACCTATGAAATTGCCGTTCTGCAGTACTGGCCATTTCAAATCAAAATAATTTTTGTTTGGCTAAGAATTCTAATTTCAAATTAATTTTATTTTAAAAACATGGATTCTTTTTTCCAAAAGTAGTCATTTCTTTATTGATTAGTGTTACATTTTCATCGCATTTCAATCTTTTTCGTCATCATGGATACGTTAAAAATTCGAGTAATTATGGAATATGAGTACCGTCGTGGCAGCAACGCGGCACAAGCGGCACGCAACATCAACGACGTTTACGGAGCTAACACTACAAACCAACGCACCACCTGTTATTGGTTTGCTCGCTTCCGTTCTGGAAATTTCGACCTGAAAAATGAACCTCGCGGTCGTCCGAAGACTTTGGTCGACAATGACGAATTAAAGGCGGTTGTGGAAGCTGATGATACACAATCTACGGCTGAATTAGCAGCAGCTTTCGACGTTAGCGTCAAAACAATATTGGTCCATTTGCGTCAAATTGGCAAGGTAAAAAAGCTTGACAAATGGGTGCCCCACGAACTCAATGATCGCCAGCGCGAAGTACGCGTCGAGACGTGCCTTGCACTGCTCAACAGACACACAAATGAAGGAATTTTGAACCGCATTGTTACCTGCGATGAAAAATGGATTCTGTTTGATAACCGCAAGCGCTCAGCAAGTTGGTTGGATCCTGGTTCAGCACCTAAACAATGCCCTAAACGAAAACTTACCCCTAGAAAAGTGATGGTCACTGTTTGGTGGTCTAGCGCCGGTGTGATTCATCACAGCTTCTTACCAAACGGGGTGAGCATTACTGCAGATGTGTACTGTGAAGAACTGAGCACAATGATGGAGAAGCTGGCGCATCTCCAACCAGCATTGGTCAATCGCTCGTCTCCGCTGCTCCTGCACGACAACGCGCGACCTCATACTGCACAGCAGACGGTCTCCAAGTTGCAAGAACTGGGGTTGGAAGCTCTCCGTCATCCGCCCTACTCACCAGACCTTGCGCCTACAGACTACTACTTTTTCCAGAATTTGGATAACTTCTTGGCGGGAAAAAAATTCAATACCCGAGAGGCAGTACAAAATGCCTTTGAAGAATTTGTTGCCTCCCGTCCAGCTGATTTCTTTAAGAAGGGCATCAATAAACTGCCACTGCGATGGCAAAGATGCATTGATTGCATGGGTGATTACTTCGATTAATACAAATAAAAAAATTCATGAAAAAAATTCGTTTAAATTTTTTCATACAAAACGGCAATTTCATAGGTAAAGACCTATTACATTGATATTTCTATTTACGATAGTGTAATAGTGTCTCGAACTAAAATATGTATGTTTATGTATATAGGCGAATGCTAAGGGATGATTGTTTGTATGGTGTTGGATTGCATGGGAGAGTGGTTCTAAAATGTTTGATTGTGGACTAACAGATAGGATCAACACTGCCTAAGGATTTAAATTACTACATATAATTACGATGACGTATTGAAATTTGCATAGAAATATTAATAACTTTCTCATATAATTGTCTCTCATTGTCAATTACTTGCATGTTAATAACATGTATTCGAATGTGATTTGAGTGATTCCTAACGATTCCTTATTAAAAAACCGGCCAAGTGCGAGTCGGACTCGCGTACGAAGGGTTCCGTAAAAACGAGCAAAACATTCACGTTTGTTGTATGGGAGCCCAATCAAATATTTATTTTATTTTTTAGTATTTGTTGTTATATCGGCAACAGAAATACATCATCTGTGAAAATTTCAATTAACTATCACGGTTCAGGAGACACAGCCTGGTGACAGACGGACAGACAGCGAAGTCTTAGTAATAGGGTCCCGTTTTACCCTTTGGGTACGGAACCCTATTACTAAAACAAGACATGACGCACGGACATTATAAAGTTATTTATAAAATATTGATACCGAATTCGTTTGAAATCGAATGCATTCCAAAGTAAATTACCACGTTTGAAATCAGAATACAGGTAGTGAGTATGAGTGCTTCAATTGATCGAAGAGAACCATTGACAAGTCGTGAGTGCTTCGATTGATCGAAGAGATGTATGGCATTATGGTGTGATATAAACACAATTTACCCATGAAACGGAACTAATTAAAGAACGAACTAGTTGTTCGTAAAATTTCTTTTTTGGAGTTCATACAAAAATGCATCGGTTATAGGTTTGTTCAATTGCACAAGCAAATATTCTAAAATAAACTTCTTAAGTTTCGTCCACTATTTTGTTTTACTTTGTATATAACTCGCAAATATCGAACTCTCGTATCACTGCCATATATATTTCATTAATAGAGTCGGTAACTACCCGTCTAGGCAAAATTATTTAATTGCAAAAGACTTGTATTGGTAATGGGCAAACGTTCACATAATGTGCTGAATTCACGATCAATTTACCTGATGATAAAATTAGCCATTGTTATATAACTCACTAGGCACCATAACAATACATGTTAAGGGGTTTTCTGGTCGTCAGTTTACGTTACAGAACCATTACAATACCTTTATTATGACGGTCTCAACAGAATGTATGTGACTCATAGAATACGTTCGTGTACCTACTATGTAGGTGCTGTTTTCCTCTGACATTGTAGGCCTCTGTCGCCATAATATCGTCTATTTTTACAACATTGTTTACTGTTGTTTAACTTGCTGATGCCAAGTTTGATAATTGATAACAGGATTGAGGAATGAGTGACGTCTGAATTTCATTATAATTATGTATGAACTGTGCAGCAATGCAGTGATGAATACGAGATGCATGCATCTGCGATGCATCCAAGTCTTATGTTGGATGATAATTGTAGATGCAAGTCGTATGATAATTTTAGTCTGGATGCCAGTGATGATGTGTTCGCCTTTGCGTTTTGTTTGTTTATTGAGGAATGGCTTAGTTTGTTTAGGAACTCTTTTTACCGTTTCTTGTAAAACGCGGTTGACAACAGCAATTCATTTTATGAGGCTATAGCCTCTTTATATCATTCTGTCTCCCGCTTTGCTACGGAGGAAAGTGGAATAATTCATTTCTAACTCTTCCTTTTTTCTTTCTGATTAAACTCGTTGCGGGATCCAAGACAGTTAAAGCAATTCCCCGGGACATGCCTAAGCCTCAGCGCTCAGTGTCATTTCACTGTGTGCCACTGTTGATCCTGGCTTACAGGAGTTGCAGTGGTGGGTAAGAGGGAGAGAATAGTCCCCATAAAAATAAATTAGAAAGTCGCGCCCGCCCTAAGGGCAAACTACATGTAATGCATTTAAACTAATTATGAGACTACTTTAAAATTTTGTAATATTCTGTAATAATTCTTCTATGAATCGACGATAAATTTTCGTTAAACTTTTTTAAATACTGGAAATAAAGTAATATAACGAATTTATGAGCAATGTTATCTTTCACATTAATAGGAAATTGTATTTATTTAATTAAAGACAGGTTCACACATCACACATTCACACTACTTTCTGTGGCAAGGTCATTTCATTTAAAGAAATTTCAAGATTCTAGGTCTCCTAGATGCCCCGTACATCGTCAATTTATGTTTAGTAATTATCCATATTTAGTAGTCGCTGTGCCCCGCGGTTTTACCCGCGTTTAATTCTTCTCCTCCGTAGGTGCTAGCGTGATAATATGTAGCTTATATGTTGACCCGACCTCTAAGTAATATTCATGCAAAATTTGAAATAAATCCATGCAGTACTTTTTGAGTTTAGCCCGGACATACATACAGACAAACCGACAAACAGACAGTTGTAGATCACGACCCAAGTATCCTTTTTTTTTTAAATATTCAATGTACAGTTTTGACTTTCCTACGATTTTATTATATGTATAGATAGTATGTGTATCTATGTTAGGAATATTTTAAATATTATATTATTATAGAGTACAGTATATTGTACAGTATACTTTTGCATCACGGATAGTCCTTTGTAGTTATGAATTATTTAAAAAAGGTTGAACACGGTTTTACCTAGCTTTACAAATTTCGCTCTTCCGTATTAGTATTTCTTCCGTACTTGAAAATTCATAAATGAGTTTCGCTCGCTTATTTCCATAAGCTCACGTACATTGCACTATAATGTTAGTATTTTCTTTCTTTTCGTGTAAATCAATATAATACACGTGTAACACAAGTAGCTTACATGATGTAACCTTTTTTTTATTTGCTTTCGGCATTTAAGAGGAATAAAAACGTTAGCGAATAAACAATACCATTTGTAAAAGGATTAATTGTGAGCCCGCTATAAACCATTAATCCTAACAAAGTATGAAATTGTACATTTTACAGCCGACCTATTAAAATACTAGGCCGCATTAATTTACAGTTGTATTGTATTATTGTAGGATAGAAATGAGAAGCTGTTCTTCAGGCTGTTAGCAGAGAACATCGAGAAGTATTTGCCCATTGTGTACACTCCGACCGTGGGCCTCGCTTGCCAGAAGTTCGGTCTCATCTACAGAAGACCGAGGGGTTTATTTGTGACCATCAATGACAAGGGGCATATATTCAACATTCTTAAAAACTGGTAAGTCTATACTAGTCTTAACTAAATTGAACTAGGTAAACTCGCAGATTATCATCCCTGATTTTTATTTCTTTTTTTAACCAAACAGCAGTTGAATATAATAAATAATATAAGATATTATTTACATACGGTCATCTGATCCCAAACTAAGCAGAGCTTTCAGTATGGAAACCAGATAACTGATATATTATGTATATTACTTTTCTTTTGTAAATACATACTTATGTAGATACTTACACCCAGACTCAGGACAAACAGACATGTTCATGCACACAAATATCTGTCCTGGGTCGGAATCGGACTCAAGACCTGCGGCGTGCAAAGCAAGCATTTAGCAACCACGCCACAGGCCAGTCATCATCAATATATTTTCTTACTTTACTTAACGTCTATTGTGTAGTAACTGCAGTTGAGGCCTATCATCTATAGAACGTTGTCGTCTGCGCGTCGAATGCTATCGCGTGCGTAACCTTTACCTCTAGTAACCCTACACATGACCTCTGGGCAGCGTTAACCAGTACCAAAATTTAAGTGAGGTCGACCTGTGTGTGTTGCCAGATCTGTAAATCTGTGCTCACTATGGGCCTAATAAGTCCAGGTATCAGGGCCACCCAAACAGCAATAGAGAAGGTTATGCTCGGAGTTTCCCTGCGAGAAAGAATCAGAATTGTCGAGATCCGTAGCCGAACCAAAATAACCCACGTAGCCTAAAGTGACAGTGGGTAGGGTACGTAGCTCGCAGAACCAACAGCCGCTTGGGCAGAAATGTTCTCGAGTGTCGACCACGAACCGGAACACGCAGCGTGGGCAGGCCCGCTACAAGATAGGCCGATGATCTTTTGAGGGCCGCTGGATGCAAGTGGCGCAAGACTGGCAAATGTAGAGATCTTTTTGGGACGACTTTGTTCAGTGTTGGACGTCTTTCGGCGGTTAAGATGATTATGATGGTGATGAGTGTATGGCATTCTCTCACTAACTAATAAGCAGATCTACTAGGCAAGTACGTTATTATTTGGGACTGACAACAGAATAGTTATATATACCTACTACTTATGCCTCTTCTGTAGGACTGGCGTTTCGCCAATAGGCCTATGTATATAGTTGTAGTCTTATTGACTAACTCTTCGCCGAAGGTATATTATTAGATCTAATTTATTAGGAGACACTATATTAATAGGTCTCATCTGTTATCACTATCTATTATGCTATTTAAAGTAGGTAATCTTAAATTACATCTCAACTGGCAGAAGTGGTCACGTGTAAAAAGTGTTCAGGTGTATAAAATTAATAAATCATTTAATTACTTATCGTATGGGCAGTGGTTACCCTAGTATCAGAGTTGTTCAAGCCGCCCAGTAGGCCTCTGACATGGCTTAACGGCTGTTGTCTAATGACTACAACCGGGACCAAAAGCTTAACGTGCCCTCCGAAGCACGGAGGCGCTCAGAAATTAAACCACTTTGGCGGTCACCCATCTATGGACTGACCGCGAGCCTACTTGCTTAACTTCGCCGATCGCTTACGGACCGGTGAGAGCATCTAGCTATGAGCGCCTTATTACTGAAATACGTATTGAATATACAATGACATGTTCTAATTCAAAACTAAATTCCTTTAATCCTACCACGTTGAGCCCGCATAACATAGGTCCATACTTATTTGAATTTAATTCGATATCTATATTATCTTCAGAATCATAACACATGATGCTAGAATTAATTTATTTTTTATATAATCCCGTAGATGCTATGCATTAAAATGTCTGGCTGAAGTAGAATTATCTTGCGCGGGCAATGAACCCTCCAAACATACTGTAGATATTGTAGACAACTATCGACCGCTGCCTACGCTAAACTCATCACACAAAATATTGGATATTTTCTTAAATACGGACGGTCTACGTGTCACATTGGTTCAGATAATGTTTGCCAATTTAATGAGAACATTGAAAAATTAGTCTGCATTACAAATTTGGCTCATGTAGGTACCTATTGAAGCTCATAATTGAATTTTCGCTTTTAATTTAGATGATTATGTAACAACTTGTAATGCCGTTGGTAAAGATGATTCTTTATAGATATACCTATTACAGTTTACAATGTGGGACCACATTGTAAACTGTGATATCTACAAATGTCTGTCTACAAAATAATTATAAACTACTAGTTGTGGGTTGGTTTCACCTGCGTTAACTAAATATATTACAGCCTATTTGTTATTCGGATATATAAGCTACTAGCTATGCCCCGCGGTTTCACCCGCGTTAAAGTAGTTTTGGCGTAAAAGAGTAATAAACTTACATTTGTACCTACCTCTAACAGTTTTGGCAGTGCACGCCGGAATAGCTCGCAGATGGTAGATTTTTTCCTACTTACTTGACTCTTATCGTCATATTTAGGACAGTTCGCACAATATCTTTATAAATTGTAGCCTATGTGTTATTCTGACGTGTAAGCGATATTATTGTAAAGTTACATTAAAATCCATTCAGTTTTTACGTGAAAGAGTAACGAACATCCATCCATACTTACAAACTTCCGCGTTTATAATATGTAGTAGTAGGATATTACTACAAAGTTTTATCAAATCCGTTACTCCGTACTTTTTGCTCACAAACTTTCACATTTATAATATTAATATGATTTCTGCGAGATGTCTTTAACCGTGTAAAAATAAAACAGCTATGTGGACTACTAATGATATACATTAGCCTACCATGAGTAATTTAAGCGTCAACTAAAACAACTAAAGCCTCGCCGCTGTAAGATTACGCCAAAAAAAATGCATACGTACACGGTTGAAGGGATTTGCCCGAATAACGACGCAGATTGAAATAATATCTCGGGACAATGTCACAGAGATCATCCTAGCCCCAAACTAAGCAAAGCTTGTACTATGGGTACCAGGCGACGATATACATACTTATATAGATAGATAAATACTTATATACATAGAAAACGTCCATGACTCAGAAACAAATATTCGTGCTCATCGCACAAATATTTGCACTTACCGGGATTCGAACCCAGGACCACCAGCTTCGTATGCAGGAGCACTACCAACTAGGCTACGGTGACCGTCAAATTGAACATCAGCACATGAAATTGAACATCGTGTAGTATTTGATACACCGTTTAACCTTGACAGTTTGTTTATTACGTAGACACGAATTTTATGTTTAATCAGTGCATGCATCTACCATGAAGGTGGGATTGACTGTACATTATCATGATTTATGGGAGAAATCCCACGTGTTCTCGATAAAATGTATTTTTACTCTGAATGTCACTCATTGATGTATGAAAATTATTACTTTTTTACTCATACAACTACTCGTTAAGCAACTTCGAGAATTACGGACGTTAAAGGACGGTATGTAACGCGGTAACTCAATTGTTTATTGAGGCGCTTATAGCTAGATGCTCTCACCGGTTCATAAGCGATCGGCGAGGTTAAGCAACTAGGCTCGCGTTCAGTCCATAGATGGGTGACCGTCGAAGTGGTTTCATTTCTGAACGTCTCCGTGCTTCGTCGGTTTCGGTTGTAGTCATTAGACAACAGTCGTTTAGCCATGTCAGAGGCCTACTGGGCGAGTTGAGCAACTCTGACACTAGGGTTACCACTACCATACGATAAGGAAGCAATTGTTTGTTAACCGATTTTGATAATAAGTTTTTACTCAATTAGAGATTGCTTTCGAAATCATCATCATCATGTCAGCCAAAGTATGACCACTGCTGGACAAAAGCCTCCTCAAAGAATGGAGGAATATGCCATAATCGCCATTCTTGGTAGACGGATTGGCGATCGCAGTTTAATGGTGATAGTTCACAGAGAAACGCTGCTTTTTCTGTGAACTATGACCATCAAACTGCGATCGCCGTCCCTCGGACGATTTCTATCCCGTGGGGGAGGGGGTGATGATATTCTATGCCATCACCACACTGTTAAACAGTCCCATATAATGGCCCATTTATATATTTATATCATCATATCAGCCGAAAGACGTCCACTGCTGGACAAAGGCCTCCCCCAAGGATCTCCACAATAGCCGGTCCTGCGCTGCCCGCATCCAGCGGCTTCCCGCGACCCGCACAAGATCGTCGGTCCACCGTGTAGGAGGCCTGCCCACGCTGCGTCTTCCGGTTCGTGGTCGCCACTCGAGAACCTTTCTGCCCCATCGGCCGTCAGTTCTACGAGCTATGTGCCCTGCCCACTGCCACTTCAGTTTGGCAATTCTTTGGGCTATGTCGGCTACTTTAGTTCGCCTGCGGATCTCAGCATTTCTTATTCGATCTCGCAGGGAAACTCCAAGCATAGCCCTTTCCATTGCTCTTTGGGTGACCTTGAGCCGCCTGATAAGGCCCATAGTGAGCGACCACGTCTCTGTTCCGTAAGTCATCACTGGCAACACACACTGGTCGAAGACTTTCGACTTGAGACACTGCGGTATTTGGGATGAGAAGATATTACGTAGCTTCCCGAACGCTGCCCAGCCGAGTTGGATTCTACGATTGACCTCCTTTTCAAAGTTGGACCTACCTAGTTGGATGGTCTGTCCTAGGTAAATATAGTTCTCAACAACTTCGAGTGCAGAGTCTCCAACCTTAACTAGAGTGGGTGCAACATGGATGTTCGACATGATTTTCGTCTTATCCATGTTCATTTTCAGACCCACTTGTTGAGAGACTCTACTGAGGCCATCGAGCATTGTACCGAGGTCGTCAAGGGTCTCAGCCATGACTACTATGTCGTCGGCAAATCTAAGGTGGGTGATGTACTCGCCATTGACATTGATGTCAAAGCCTTCCCAGTCCAGAAGCTTGAAAACATCTTCCAATGCAGCGGTGAACAGTTTCGGAGATATGACGTCTCCCTGTCTCACGCCTCGCTGCAATTGAATAGGTTTCGAGTTCTGGTCCTGAAGTCGGATTGACATGGTGGCGTTTTCGTACAAACACTTTAACACCTGGACATACCGATAGTCAATTTGGCACCTTTGAAGAGACCTCAGCACGGCCCATGTTTCGATAGAATCAAAGGCTTTCTCATAGTCCACAAACGCTAAGCATAATGGTTGGTTATACTCCTCTGTCTTCTGTATAACTTGCCGCAGCGTATGTATGTGGTCTATGGTACTGTAGCCTTTTCGGAATCCGGCTTGTTCGGGAGGCTGGAAGTCGTCAAACCTTCGTGCGAGACGATTCGTAATGACTCTCGAAAACAACTTGTAAACATGGCTCAGCAGTGAGATGGGTCTCTAATTCTTCAATAGGGTTTTATCGCCCTTTTTGAAGAAAAGCACCACCACACTCCTGTGCCATGCTTTTGGCGTTTGGCCTTCGAGTATGACGGAGTTGAATAACTTCTGAAGGGCCCGTAGGATCGATGTACCACCCGCCTTCAGAAGCTCAGCTGTAACTGCATCATCACCCGGCGCCTTGTTGGTTTTTAGTTGTTTGAGAGCCATTCTAATCTCGTACAGGCTGACGTCCGGGATATCTTGGGTGTAGTGTCGGGTTAGTCTTGCTCTTGGATCGGCATGACTATTGACAGGAAGTCGCGTTGTCGTGTATAACTGTCCATAGAACTTCTCGATCTCACCTAGCAACTCTGGTTTTGACGTGACGATTCTACCATCCTCAGTCTTCAGCTTCGTCAGCTGGATTTGCCCAATAGACAAATCTCTTGCGAACACTTTAGAGCCTCTATTCCGCTCGATGGCCTCTTTTATACTAATAGTATTAAATTGGCGTGTGTCGCGAGTCAGAGACTTTGAGATTTGTCTGTTGAGCTGCCTGTATCTGGCAGCATCACATGAGGATGTTAGAATCATTTTCCGCCTTTCTTCCATAAGCTGTAGGGTATGGTCGGAGATCTTTTTGGTTCCATTTGTACGGCGGGTTTTTTAGAAGTTAGACCCGGCCGTATGGACAGCTTCCACGAACCTGTCGTGGTATGTATCCACTTCTTCACAGTCTGCTAGGCATTCGAATCGGTTCTGAAGTTCGAGTTGAAAGGGTTCGGGGTTTTGGAGGTGGAACGGTATGGGACGGAGCGTAGACTTCATCAGTCGGGACCTCTCGAGTTTGACATTTAGGTTCAATGAGCCTCTGACCAGTCTGTGATCGCTCCCGGTCTTAACCGCATTGATCACAGAGACATCATTGAATACTTGTCTCCTCGTCGACAGGATGAAGTCTATCTCGTTTCTAGTTTTCCCATCGGGGCTCACCCAGGTCCATTTACGATGTGCCGGCTTCCTGAAGAACGAATTCATCATAAAGAGACCCTCCTTCTCCATGAAGTCAGCCAACATCTGGCCTCGGGGGTTCCGATCCCCGGTTCCAAATTGCCCCACTTTCAGCTCATCACCGATTCGTTTGCCCAGCTTCGCGTTGAAGTCCCCCATGACCACAGTGAAATAAGAGTTCGAGGTATGTATGGCTCTGGAAATGTCCTCATACATGACCTCGACTGCATCATCGGAGTATGTCGAAGTAGGTGCGTATACCTGTATAACCTTCAGCGAATACCGTCTGGTGATTCTGAGTATAAGGTACGCAACCCTCGTCGACACACTCTCGATTTTCACTACGTTGTTCACGAGGGACTTGTGGACTATGAACCCGACACCACCTTGGGATAGTTGGTCACCCTCCCGGTAATAGAGCAGGTTTCCGGATTTCAGTATTATCGAGTCCTCCCCCTCTCTTCGGACTTCAGATAATCCTACAATATCCCAATGTAACCTGCTCAGTTCTTCCTCCAGTTCGGTTATCTTCTCGTCGGACCGCAGTGTTCGTGTGTTAAACGTTGCCAGGGCCAGAGGTCGTCGTTTTTGGTAACGTGGAATCTGCCGGGGATTCTTAGCACCCCCTGCCCTGCCGTAACCACGGCTGTTACCACGGCTGGGAATAGCAGGGCTGCCGGGGACTGGGGGCCGCGGTTTAGTTGTGTCCATCATTTGAGGGGAACTGCCATAATCGCCACGCTTGGCAGACGGGTTGGCGATCGCAGTAAGGTGAACATGGTACTCAGGAGAACGCTGCTGCCCGTTCTCTGGTGTATATATTTCCCTCGGGACGACTTTTACGTCCCCCCACGGGATGAGAGGGGGTGGTGATATTCTTAGGCCGTCAATATAGTCGTATATTTATATAGTCGTAAAGAAAAGTTGGAGCTAAAAAGAACCATGTCTAGGCTTAATGGGTGGTGACTGGTGACTTCAGGAACTATATATAAATAAAAATGAATAAGTATCTTTGGGCAATTAAATTACTGCCATCTGACCCCAATCTAGGCAGATCCTGTACAATGGAAACCAAAGTCATAAGCAAACTTTTATACTTCTAAAACACACATCATTAGCCTGATATCGTTCACTGCTGGACATAGGCCACCCCCAAAGGTTTCTATAAGCCATTTGGAGGGGTTTGCTGTAGTCACCGAAACTGGCATGCGAGTTGGGTGGTAGTTAGTACACAGCAGTGTTGGCATTAATCAATTAATTTTCAATCGATTATTTGATTTGATTAATTTTCATCGGATTAAACTTAATGGTGACTAAATTAATCTCATTTAAAATAATAATCGTAATTGCCATTAATAAAATTAATCATTAATCGTTAATTTGATTAAGCAGATTAAAGTATTTTATTAACAAGCAATAAAATACTTTGCCTATATATTTTGAGTTAAAAGTAGATGCTAGAACAGACAAACAAAAGTAATCAATGCGGTCTGGACAAATTCACACACTACAACCATTCGGAAGCTGTCAGCCACTTAGTTGATACGGTGACCACTTTACATCGCGTGGTCCGTATACTTGACGCGGTACACGGTGACCTCTTAATATCGTATATTTGTGTGGTGTTGAGAGCGTCGATAGGGTACGGTGACAGCTTTACATTGTTTACTTGTGTGGTGTTGAGAGCGAACATAGGCTACGGTGACCGCTTAACCCCGCGTGTTCCGTGTACTTGTTTGGTGTAGAGAGCGTCCATAAGATACGGTGACCGCTTAACATCGTATAATTGTGTGGTGTTGATTGCGACCATCGGTTACGGTGATCGCTTAATACCGCGTATTCAGTATACTTGTTTGGTGTTGAGAGCGTCCATAGGCTACGGTGACCGCTTAACATCATATACTTGTGTGGTGTTGAGAGCGTCCATAGGCTAGGGTGACCGCTTAACATTGTATACTTGGTGGTGTTGAGAGCGACCATTGGCTACGGTGACCGCTTCACATCGTATACTTGTGTGGTGTTGTGAGCGTCCATAGGCTACGGTGAGCGCTTTACATCGTATATTTCTGTGGTGTAGAGAGCGTCGATAGGCTACGGTGACCGCTTTACGTGTTCCGTATACTTGTTTGGTGAAGTTCACTAACCACTAGACCATACTTTTTAAAATCATGACTCCGAAAGAATTATACAAACAATTGGTATGTTAACTATATATTTCTTCGAGTCCTGAGTACTGATGTGACATGGTTTGATGTCTAATGACCACCGGAACATATACCTTAACGTTTCTTCCGGAGCACTCAGAATTTATAAGTAGCCCTTTGGCAGTCGCCCATCTATACGAAGAGCCCACGTATTTAACCTCTTCGATCGTGTGCATACCGGTGAGGACAAGTGGCTATGAACTTATACCACGAATGAAAGTGACGGGCTGGTTGTTGTGGTTGGTAAATGCTTGCCTTTCGCGCCGCAGGTCGTGGGTTCGATCCTACCCATGACAGATATTTGTGTGCATGAACATGTCTGTTTCTCCTGAGTCTGGGTGTAATCCTACTACTATTATACCTAAATGCGAAAGTTTGTGAGAATGGATGGGTGTATGGATGTTTGTTACTCTTTCACGCAAAAACTACACAACGGATTTTGATGAAACTTTGTAGTAGTAAATGTATGTAACTTATACAACCGAATAACTCGGTTATAATTTACAAATTTTAATGCGGGTAAAACCGCGGGGCACGCCTAGTTATCTATATAAGTATTTATTTACAAAAGAAAAGTAGTATCTGTAATGTATCAGTTATCTGGTTTCCATAGTACAAGCTCTGCTTAGTTTGGGATCCGATGGCCGTATGTAAATATTAAAACGTACAATAGTAGCAACTGCGGTATAATAATTCTATGCAAATTATGTGGTTATTATCGTATGGGAGTTCCTTTGTAATACATCTATGATAAATGCTCTATTGATAACGAGTGCATTCAAAATATTTTTACTACACGGCTATGAATATATAACACTTCATGCTTGAGATATAGTTATAACACTCCAGTGGTTCTTTATCAACAATGAAGAGCGTGTAATAACGCTATAACCAGGTCTATGGCATTTGTTCATATCGTAAAATATCTTGGCGAATTACCAAATCTTTTCGCGACGGCATTCAGTCTATCCTGATTTACATATTCGTATTAGCATTAAATTATCGTTTGAATAGTTTTCATAAAAGTCTGTTGAAATACCTGTTACATGTCACTGGCAGACTCTTCATCAAACGGCAGCCAGATAGTGTAATTCTCATCACTATTACTGAACCAAGTCACAACTATATCATCAAATATTCCTTTTTTTTTCTGACTTCAATTATTGTAACAGCACTAGACATCCTTGACAGCACTAGACAACTTGTTGCCACAAGTTGTCTAGTGCTGTCAAGGATGTCTCAAAATATACTTGAATTTTGAATTTCGATCAATTTTCTGTTACCATAGTAACAGAAGACGCTTGCGATATGTATCGGTACCGGTTGACGACCCTTCAACAACATGAAGCAATGAGCTCTAGTGACCCATTCTACCTCTTTTCGAATTATTTTATCTACGGTAGGGAATACCTGACATTCGTCATGTAATATCATGTGCATACCGTAACCTAACAATGGAAACATGAGCAATTCTAGCCGTGAGAATAATTCAGTTAACTATTATATTTTGTTTATGGATTTACGTGAGCATTGATTACCGTTATGGTTTTGCCATAGGTTAACTACAATAATAATAAATAATATCCTGGGACATTATTCACACACGGTCATCTGATCCCAAACTAAGCAGAGCTTGTACTATGGAAACCAGATAATTGATATACTACATAACATATACTATTTAGATTAGATTTAGATAATTTACACCCAGACTCAAGACAAACAGACATGTTCATGCACACAAATATTTGTCCCGGGTGGGAATCGAACTCACGACATCCGGCGTGAAAAGCAGCGTATCTACCAACCAAGCCAACAGGCCCGTCGACGTTCTGTTGTTACATGGCTCAGTTTGGCACCGCCAGCTAATCCCGCTTGATACTAAAGCATTTTATAAAGGACAGCTGACTGGCCAAAGCAGAGCTAATTCTGTCCGTAATATCTGTGTTATGTATTAGATAGAAAGCTTAATATAAGAATAGGTGGTCGCTCTTTATCGAAACTAAGTTGAATCCCTTTGATACTACGCTCCTTTATAAGGGAAAGTTGACTAACTGTTCATGCTGTACGTAACATCTAAAGTGGAACTAGTCATTTTCTATCTCGACCTTGTATCTTTCTGATTTAACTCGTTGCGGGATCCAAGACAGTTAAGTGATTCCGCGGGACATGCCTGAGCTTCGCCGCTCAGGTCGCTCTTTATCGAAACTAAGTTGAATCCCTTTGATACTACGGTCCTTTATAAGGTACAGTTGACTAAGACAGAGTACATGCTGTACGTAACATATGAAGTGGTACTAGTCATTTTCTAACTCGTCCTTGTATCTTTCTGATTAAACTCGTTGCGGGATCCAAGACAGTTAAGTGATTCCGCGGAACATGCCTGAGCCTCGCCGCTCAGGTAGCTCTTTATCGAAACTAAGTTGAATCCCTTTGATACTACGGTCCTTTATAAGGGACAGTTGACTAAGACAGAGTTCATTCATGCTGTACGTAACATCTGAAGTGGAACTAGTCATTTTCTAACTCGTCCTTGTATCTTTCTGATTAAACTCGTTGCGGGACCCAAGACAGATAAATATAGATTAAGATATATTTATTTGCGTAAAACATATGTGGTTTACAGATATTTATTTGCGTAAAACATATGTGGTTTACAGGAAATACATCCTAAAACAGTTGTACAGATTAAATTGTGTCAACATGTCTTCCCATAATCGCCTTGCAAATTGAATGTACAATTGAATTATTATAGGATTAATTAAATTAGGTATATAATCAAAAGTCCGTTATAGAAATGTCAAAGTAAAAAAAATTTGGATTGCAATGTCAATTGATAATAGTATTTAAAAATTGTTTACTCAATAATGATTATTACTGGTGAATTAATAGTAAATGAAAAGATATGAATTTACAATTTGTCTTTTAGTAGTCATTTAGATTGTAATAGCACTTTTTTATTAACAGTTCTTTAACTTTAATCCTGAACAAATTAAGATTTATATTGTTGAGGAAGGTTATTATAAATTTTAGGTGCCATACAGATCACACTATTAGCCATATGAGTAGTTTTGGCGCTGTGCATACGTAGTCGTTCATTATCTCGTCTATTACGTTGAACAGTATCCGTTAGTTTTGGAAATAATTTCAAATTACTTTTCACAAAGAGACACTTCTAAAATATACAATGATGGTAGAGAGAAGTCCGCGGGACATGCCTGAGCTTCGCCACTCAGTGTCATTTCAGTGTGTGCCACTGTTGCTCCTGGCTTACAGGAGTTGCAGTGGTGGGTAAGGGGGAGGGACTAGTGTCCCTAACATCTGGGTTATATTCCCCAGTCCTTTATGATCCCGATGCCCTCAAATAACGCTTTGCTCTACCTCTCTTGTAAATTCCTTGACTGCGGTATTCAGTTTGGCATTGTCGTGACCATGACCTTGAGATACAGTCGAGAACTATTTTAGGCGGGAGTACATTTTAGTAGTTAACCTAAATTATTTGTCAATTTGAGCAATGGTTTTTGTTGTGCCTAGAGTGAGTAGGTCTTTAACACGCTTGTTACTAGAAGACTACCTTTTCCTTATAAAAAAGACAACGCCCGTAATAGGGAAATTAATCCCTGTATCGCGGGAAACTTTACACACATAAAATTAACGGACAGGAAGTACCTACATCCCAACTCAGAACATCTATTTATGGGTCATATAAATAGTTGTCCTGCGCTGGAATCGAACCTGGGACACAAAGTCGCGAGGTGAATGTCTTCACCGCTACGCCGCACGTGCAGTCATTATGCAGAGCTCTAGGGGCCTGTAAGCTTAATATGTGGATTGGTTATCGCTAACTATAGACAGAGTAATAGTTACCGTCGTGCCTAGAGTGATTCTAATAATTAGCCCGCTTGTTGTTAAACATAAAGTACGGAAAGCTGAGGTTATGGGGTCTGTAACATCTGTGTTATGTAGTATGGAGCGGGCTCAATATGAGGTTTGGTTATCGCTCATTATAGACACTTAACTTAACCCGCTTATTACAAGAGTACTTACCTTATAAGGGACAGAAGACTAGATCTTCTTGTTCTAGAGTTCATGCTGTCGGTAATATCAAAGGTTAAATGGCTGTTGCCATTTCTAAATTCGGGGCTAAGGCGACAGCTTAAGATGCTGTCTAACCTCGTCACTTGTTCTTCATAGCAACAAACTTGTGTACTTGGTAAATGCTTGCCTTTCATGCCGCATGTCGTGGGTTCGATTCCCACCCAGGGCAGATATTTATGTGGATGAAAATGTATGTTTGTCCTGAATATGAGTGTAATTATCTCTATAACTATGTATTTAATTAAAAAAGAAAAGTAGTATATGTAGATAATGTATCAATTATCTGAATTCCATAGTACAAGCTCTGCTTAGGTTGCGATCCTATGGCCGTGTGCGAATGTCGAAATCGAATGTCCCAGAATATTATTATATTAATATTGTTCTCACATATAAAATCATATTTTAGGCCTGAACCCGATGTCCGTGCCATCGTGTTCACGGATGGTGAACGAATCTTGGGTCTCGGAGATCTCGGCGCTTACGGTATGGGTATTCCCGTAGGGAAGCTATCCCTGTACACGGCTTTAGCCGGCATCAAGCCTCACCAATGTCTACCCATTACTTTGGACGTCGGAACCAATAATCAGGTATGTATAAAATATTATGCGGCACACTTTTCAGATACTACAGTCAATCAACTACGTCTGTTATGTATTGCAGTTGATCATTAAATTAAAGGTATAAGTTACATATCCCGGAGGAACAACTTTCATCTTCCTATTTCACCTCCTTAAAGGCGTATTAGTTATTGCCTCGTTGGTCTAGTGGTAGCGTTCAACCGCATATAACTAGTTCCTAGGTTCAAATCCCTGGTCGAGCCAGAAGTGATATTGTATTTATTCTGTAAAATTATAAATTTCGCTGTATGAGCCCGTAGGCTTGGAGTTTGCGGTTTTAAGCCCTCTTTCCGCTCGTGTCGCTATTCGTCCCATAGGATCATGAGAGTAATGCAATAGAAAGTGCCCCTGTGTTTGCGTCCACATTTGTGCACTATAATATGTCCCGCGCGGATGGCTAGTCTCCATTGAGACTAGCTGCCGTGGCCGAAACTAGGAAGGACATTATAGTTTTTTTTTAACTTTTTGTACTTCTGTAACATGACAACAACTAATTGAAGAACGTAGCAATACGTTAAAATTGGGTATGCGGAATTAGTACTATATCAAGATTAAATTAAGAAAAAACAAACAGAGATTTTAAATTGTCGGAAGTCGCGATATCGATTGGGAACAACATTCGCAAATAAGCTTATAAATTTTGATTAGAAGCATATACGAGCTTTGGGCAATAAGTTAGTGTATACAATGACCTTGGGGGTAAACGGCATGAAGCTATCCTTCAGAACATTAGGAATTTTTCTGAAGTTTTGTCTGGTATATTAACTAGGATTAGCACATAAAAAACGAAATGAAATAAAAAATGAGAAATCTGTCACTTTCAAGCCTTAAAGGTATGTAAGGAATCCCATTTGATTTACGTTGGGTCTGTATATTCACAGGCATTTTCCGTTACATAAAAGAAAGAAGCAGGATTAGCTTAACAAGAAAGAGAACGAGAGCTTATAGTCCGATGCTCTACGATTGGAGAAAATTATTAGCTTTCAGTACTCTTCCTCCATTTGAACTTCAACTGTTCCAAATTTCGTACTGCTCCGTCCGCGCAATTTCCGTAAAAAGGGCTACAAAATTTTTGTTTTACATATTAACGTTTTATGCTCCTTTAATTTTTAAACGCCTCCAAATAATAATTCCGAATAAATAATTTGAAGGTTAAGCAATATCTTAACTGCGAAATTTATGCCAATAGATGGACCGGTTTAGGCTGTACGATGTCTGTCATTTGGTATCAAGAGTAATCTAAGGCAGTAATGTCAAGGCCATAGCCATTTCCTTGTATGTTATAATGTTTAATTTTGCGTTTTGCGTACCGGTTTTTGCTGTTTTACGAGCATGAATGAGTAACGTGTTTGATGACGTCATGTGCCAAATGATTCCATAATAACGTTATACAATTTGTGTAGGTATGTAAAATATAAGATTTCATCGAAATTACATGATATTTGCGGCGATATTTATTATGCTATTGTTTTGAGCAGTTGGTTACTATTGCCATGGGTTTTATTACTCATTCGTTATGTACACAACCACAGAAATAATATGGATTAATTAACATCCCTACGTTTGTTTTGTTTGGTCTTTCCACTTGTTCTTGTCTCGTTGGTCTAGTGTTAGCGTGTTTAAACTACATTCACGTGTAGGAATAAGGAGCATGACATTTGTTTAGTATGTGGGTACTTCAATTCTTAATTTTACGGACGTTGAACGTAACGCCATGTACTAATAATGCGCCTCCCTTTTCTTCGGTTGTTTCGGTTTACATCTTCAGCGTGATTTCGTCCTCTGGACATAGGCCTCCTCCAAAGGTTTCTTCCTATATTTGAAGGGGTTTGCCGTAGTCACAGCGCTTTGCTTGCCAGTTGGCGACCGCAGTGGTAGCTTAGTACACAGGTAGCCCTGCTATACATTCAGTCAAAAAAGTATCGGGAACGGATGATTTGTTTATGGTTCCAAATTAAAATTTTTGTTTTTTTTTGTTGTTGTTAGATTAGCACAACTGTTTTCCATTTTGGCGCGGAGTTTGAGTTGCATCTGTTATTTATATTAAATACAGTGCTGGTTTTAGTAATTTCATATATAGTGTGTATTGCGAATTTCATAATGGACAAAAATATCGAACAAAGAGTTTGTCTTAAATTTTGCATCGCTAATGGAATTTCGTGTTCGGAGTCACTGAAAATGTTACAGAAGGTTACGGTGAATCGACTTTATCAAAAACACGTGCTTATGAGTGGTTCAAAGCGTTGAAAAGCGGTCGAGATGTGATGAAAGATTTGCCTCGGTCTGGTAGGCCATCAACGTCTGCAACTGAAGTTAACATCGCAAAAGTGAAGGAAATAGTGACTGAAAATCCTCATTCAACTCTGAGAGAGATAGCCGCCAAACTTTCTGTATCTTACGAGTCGATTCGTACCATTTTAACTAATCATTTGGGTATGAAACATGTTGCCGCTCGGCTAGTCCCAAAAGATCTGAATTTTCTCCAAAAATTCAATCACATGAAAGTCACTGAGGACATGGTAGAACGAGTAAATTCCGACCCAACATTCATGAAACGCATTGTTACTGGTGACGAGACGTGGGTTTACGAGTTTGACATGCAAACTAGACAACAAGCTTCGGAGTGGCGCCTTCCAACCGAACCGAAACCGAAAAAACCACGCCAAAGTCGATCAAAAGTCAAAGTCATGTTAACTGTTTTCTTTGACTATCGCGGTGTTGTGCACTCTGAATTCTTACCGGAAGGTCGAACGGTAAATAAAGAATATTATTTGAGCGTTATGCGGCGTTTAAGAGAGCAAATTCGACGAAAAAGGCCAGATTTGTGGAAAGAAAATTCTTGGATTTTGCACCACGATAATGCGCCTTCGCACAAGGCCATCATTGTGAACGAATTTTTGACCAAACACTCATCAAATACCATCCAGCAACCACCATATTAACCAGATATGGCTCCAGCTGACTTCTTTATTTTTCCTAAACTCAAATTACCACTTCGTGGTACCCGTTTTCAATCGGTAGAAGACATAAAGGAGAATTCGCGGCGAGAACTGAACTCAATTCCGGAAGCAGCGTTTAAAAAATGTTTTGATGAATGGATTATTCGTTGGCGTAAGTGTATCGTTTTTGAAGGAGCATACTTTGAAGGTGATAAAATAAATTTTGATAAATAACTAACATTTTGTATATTATTGATCTTTTCCCGGTACTTTCTTGACAGAGTAGTATCTACCTGTTGTATCATTTAGTCGCCTTTTACGACACACACGGGATGGTATGGGGTGGCCCTATTATTCTTTCTAAGCCGGAAACCACACGGCGTCGGTTAACTCGCTTATATATATGTAGAGACTGAAACAACTCGTGAGAGTTTTCTTTGAGACTGACTGCCATGGCCTACATTCGTGTAGAAGTATATTATTGTTGTGACGAATATCGTAAATATTGGCACTGGATCGCCTGTCAAGCAATTTATGCTAATCTTACCGGCTGCAGTACAGTCATAGTCTGCGAGCGCCATCTAGTAGCATATAAAGGTAAAGATAGGTGTACCTATATTGTGGTTATAATGATAATTATAGTGCTTCTGGCCTAATTTCGCCTACCGCGGGCATTTTTAACTGAGATTTATCCAACTAGGATATATTTTGGTGCACAAACAACACAAGTGCACACTTTATTTTGATGGGATATCTAACCGTCACAAGCCGGGAAAGATCAGGTGCTGGACCCGCAGATTGTATGTGCTCTCCGAATAATGTTCCGAGTGTCGCTAAGTTCTAAACTCGAAGCTGCCACAGGGAGTAATTTTTGCCAGAAAAATCCCAGTAGTACTTAGAACAAATCGCGAAAGTTTAAAAACATTACCAGTAGTAGGAACTTTTTGGCTCGACCCGGGATCATAACCTAGGTAGGATCTTATTATGCGGGATACAGCATGATATCACTAGACCAACGAGGCAAAAGCAGT
This sequence comes from Pseudoips prasinana, assembly GCA_951640165.1. Lineage (NCBI taxonomy): Eukaryota > Metazoa > Arthropoda > Insecta > Lepidoptera > Nolidae > Pseudoips > Pseudoips prasinana. The sequence continues at coordinate 22,886,672 of OX621245.1, forward strand.
TTTTGTGAGTTATGTTATAATTTTATTCGGAACCTCCCAAGCTCGTAAAGCAGCTACATTACGAATCGGAAGTTCCTTTTATACATTTGATTTTAGTCTTTACGTTCATTAAAATAAGTATTATTTTCCAGGATCTTCTTGAAGATCCTTTGTACATCGGTCTCCGTCAGAAGCGCGTGCGAGGCAAGGAATACGACGAATTCATTGACGAGTTCATGGAGGCGTGCGTGCAGAGATACGGACAAAATACTCTTCTACAGGTCAGTTTTGTTTGCAATAAATATAAATAAAATATTATTTGTTCTGTGTCTGGGTGTAATTTATACCTATGTAATGTGTATGTATGTTTATCAGTACAGGCTTTGCCTAGTTTGGAATCAGATTACTGTGTGTTGGTTGTCAAGATGTTTCTGTATTTTGTATTATATTCCGGAGCCATTAATTGAATATACGAGTAAATAGAATTGATATATTATTATTATTGAGTTATTCGTTATTTGTTAGTTATGGCAAGTCATTTCATACACAGACATTTCGTGGCGTTAAGTAAACTATTTCAAATTAAATTCTTAGAATTATTACATTTATATTGATTGAAACCTGAATTTCTGGGTTTAATTCGTAAATTCGTTGTCAAAGAAGCTACGCTGTTTTTGGTAATTATTCGCTCAGCGAAAAAGGAACCAAGATTGAATTTATTTGAAATATTCCAGTCCCTGCTTATAAAATAAATTACGGTTCGGTCTATACACAGTATATTTCTTTAATATTGAAGCGAAATTAGATACAAAATACTATATTTTAACAGTATTCGACGAGCTTTAAAATTCACTACACGTAAGAAAAATACCTTCTCTCAGCTAGCTGTATTATGGAATAAAGTTTATGGTAGATTAAAGGATTTTTTACTGACTTCAACAAGCACTGACCCTTTCTCTCAATTCTGTTTGTTTTCGTGTTATAATGTGACGGTTGTCGACTGGTTTCTATTTTTTTATTTATGTTGGATACATTAAAACATGTAAAGATCGAAGAAAATCTCAATGTGAGGAAATTTCAAAACCAAGAAAACTACAATGTGCGATCGATATCTACTATTTGTATATATAATCTAATTTTTAATTTAAAACAACACCGACTACAAAATTTACTAGAATTATTAAACAATTTTAGCTACCGATTAAATTAAAATATTAGAAACCGGTTCTAATAACAATAGGAAATGAATATAAGTATCATACACGTAGATTCGTTTCTTATTATCACCGATTTATAATGTTTTAATTTAGTGTGTAGCTAAAATTGTTTTCATACTTTTTAGTTGGTTTTGAAATCGGTGTTATATTTTTTTAATAGATTTTATTCCTTCATATTTCGAACCTTTAGGTCTATCTGACGGTCACCCTAGCCTAGTTGGTAGTGATCCTGCCTACGAAGCTGGTGGTCCTAGGTTAGAATCCCGGTAAGTGCAAATATTTGTGTGATGAGCACGAATATTTGTTTCTGAGTCATGGATGTTTTCTATGTATTTAAGTAGTTATCTATCTATATAAGTATGTATATCGTCGCCTTGTACCCATAGTACAAGCTTTGCTTAGTTTGGGGCTAGGATGATCTGTGTGACATTGTCCCCAGATATTATTATTATTATTATTATCTGTGTATCGTTTGCGTATAATGAGTTTATTTTTTTATGATGTAGTTATGGTTAACATCTATCGGTACATCATTTAATATTATGGTTGTCTGGAAACATTCGTTATGTGTTCTAATAATACTCCAATAGTGAACAATATGATTTAGGAATTTTATTGTAAACCGTTAACCTGTGCGCAATGAAGTGTATCTATCTAATATTGTGGTTGCACTGACCTTGACGACAACGCCTTGAAAAGGTCGACCCCATTTGCGACGGAAATTGAAATAAATAACGGATAAGTGCATGTCGAGTCACGTACCGTGTCGGGGCATTGGTATTGATGAAATGCCCTCTCCGGTCTTCAGTCGGACGAGCGGCCCACGTATTCGCGTATTAACGTTAGAGAGACGCTGAAAATTGCCTTAAATAAAACGCCTTTCTCATGCATCTTCCCATACGTGAGCAACTACTCTGAGCCGAGGTTCGAGCCCCAAAGAGAGTGCTCTCTATCGCGTTTTACTAAGTTTTTCGTCTTATTTGCTATACACCTTGTGAACCCCCCCCCTTTCGCCTTAATTTTCAAAAATAAAATTATACTGTGTAAGGTTCCGAGTCATACGGTCTACACAATTAGCGATAAATATTAGAAACAGTTTTATAGACGAAACTACATGTTAATGTATAATGTGTTGTTGTATTCTTATTCGTGTTTTGATTATTTCCATGTCCAATGGATATCGGTCGGATCGGTCCCCTCTTTATTCGCGGCTAGTTTCCAAATAATCTGGGTTTGATTCACCAAAATATCGTATATGAATGTTAATTATAAATTCATGTAATAATCGTTAATTTTAGAAAATTTTGTTGTTACGGTAGCCTCACTTTTATGATCGAATAGATAGAAAGACATACATATTGACGCTACCTACTGTAAATTTATTAGACATGCACTGGCATAACGTGTTAATTATATCAATGCTCAATGGATAGCGTTCGAATCGATGCTCTCTCTATTATGATGCGGCTCCAAAATTATCGTATATTAATGTTACTTATAAATTCCTATAATATAAGCTAATTTTAGAAAAAAATGTTCTGATGTTAGACCCACTTTTAGGTCTGGATAGACAGATAGAAAGACAGACGGAAATTAAACTATAATGTTTCCTTGATTTTTAGCCTCAAAAATTCCACGAGAATGGGACATTTTCCAAGTACTAATATTGTTATCGCATAATCCAGTCTTATCTGCATTACGACTAACTCGCAATTTCATCTATGAAATCGCGAGTATTAAAAGCACGTGCTATAATTACTTGATCGATAACGATATAAATATTACAATAGTCTTTACGCACATATGATAACCTAATCCCCGACTGCAAAAAGAAAAGATCCTTAAAACTTATCAACAAGTAACCGGATTTCAGATTTCAGAGAGATCCCGATAAAACCAGTTTTTACGTAAAAAAAATTCAATGGACGATTCCATTGCAGTATATTTGTTTTATAAAGGGTTACTTGTAAAACACCAACAACCTCGCAGGACTAGATACCTAACATCATAAGCAATAACTTTTGTTAAACGAGTTCGGACATAATTCAATACACTGAAAAAAAAAAATGATTTTATAAGTTTTCGTCGTATCATTTGTAGGTCTATATTTCATTCATACGACGCGACGCTTGGCTCGGGCGCGCTTGCGCCAGATATTTATCGAGTTAAGTTCACGGCTTGGTGTACGCAAACTTGGAAACCTTGTTGCATGTTGGCGGCAATAATCTCTGCGATGCGCGTAGTGTTATAAATATCAAGGGGGAAATTAAATTAATATGTACTTATTTTTGTACGAAAATAAAATCTAACATTATAACAAAAGTTGTAGAACAAAATTTATTGCTTATGGTTATCTAGTCCTGCGAGCTTGTTGGTATTTTTCAAGTAAACCGGTCTAAAGTTGTTATTATTTGATTAAGAGCTACGATACCACTGATAAACACAGAAATAGTCTTATAACACCCCTCTGGTGTGGAGGTCAAAAATTATAATAATAATAATATAGCCTTTTATTCAGATCCATATTACAATAATATGATTAAAATACATAGAAAACTTAAATTTAATGTAAAACTAACCTAGTCCCTTATTTGAATTTTACAAATTTTCTGTAGATCTGTTTTCCAGTCGACAAAGGCCTCCTCCAACCTTTTCCATTAATGTCTATCTTGAGCCACTCTGTTCCATGTGACGCCTGTCACTTGTCTTATGTCGGAATCCCATCTTTTTTGCGGTCTACCTCTTTTCCGTTTACCTTCTCTAGGATACCATCGTGTCACAATTTTACTCCATTTGTCTTTACCTCTTACCATATGCCCCGCCCATCGCCATTTAAGCCGTCTAATTTTGCACATTATATCTACAACCTTTGTTTTGCTTCTTATGACACTGTTTCTCAGTCGGTCTGACTTTTTCACATTCATCATGCTCCTTTCCATTCCGTATTGAAATGATGCAAGTTTACTAGTCGTGTTTTGTGACAAGGTCCAGGTTTGGCTGCCGTACATGAGAACTGGTAGTATGCAAGTGTTAAATAGTTTGATATTTGATATTCATATGAAGATTTTTATCTTTCATAATCTCTTTCAAACCCCAGTACATTCTAGTCTGTCTATTCTTCTTTCAACTTCTTTGCGCATCGGATTATAATCAGCTATTAGCTGCCCCAGGTAAATATATTCATCTGTATATCACATCTGTATATTCGAGTTGATTGTTTCTTAAGTTTATGTTAATTCTCTCTCCGTTTGTCATTACTCGTGTTTTTTCTGGGTTCAGTTTTAACCCTACCTTCTCACTTTCCGTTGCCAGTTCGGTTATCATTTTTGTTATGTCTTCCGGGGATTTTGCAAATAACAAAATATCGTCTGCGAATCTCAAGTGAGTCAATGAGACACCATCTAACCGAAATTTTCCCAATTAAAACGTTTGAGTATTGATTCTAGTAGGTACCGCCGTTTCCGGTCAAAAATTACCTTCATTTAATCAGTCACATCACATTTTATATCGTGTTGATTCTCTAAAATATACTTGTAAAGTGGTATGAACACATATTAAATAATTATATCTTTCATCACCATCATCATATCAGCCGAAAGACATAGTCCTCTGCTGGATAAAGTCTCCTCAAAGATTTCCACAATTGCGCTTTGCGCTACCCGCATCGCGCGGCTTCCAGTGACTAAAATTATGAACTTGTCAATTATTTCACGTTAACGATGTAGTTACTTTATTAATAAAAAAAATTGTAACTTCAGATGGGCCAATAACAATGGACCGCTGGTTGAGTATAACGTGTCTAGGGTATAGGATGTCTTTATGTATTGGGTTGAAGAAATTCGTAGCTTTAAAAAAAAAAAAAGTTTTCCTTTTGAGTAAAATTTAAACGACAGGTTTGGTTAAAAACATCCACTCTGTATAGTGTCAAATATGAAATAATAATAATATCTCGGGACAATGTCACACAGATCATCCTAGCCCCAAACTAAGCAAAGCTTGTACTATGGGTACCAGGCGACGATATACATACTTATATAGATAGATAAATACTTAAATACATAGAAAACATCCATGACTCAGAAACAAATATTCGTGCTCATCACACAAATATTTGCACTTACCGGGATTCGAACCCAGGATCACCAGCTTTGCATGCAGGAGCACTACCAACTAGGCTACGGTGACCGTCATCACCGAAATTAGTACCCTCTGAATTAAAGCCAATGGGGTACTATCTTATCCTAAGCCGGATTAAATTTAAATCTTCACGATTATATAACAACGATGTTCAATAGGTTGATATCTCGATTGATAGGATTCTTAGCATTTTATCTTTGCAATAACGTCCGAGATTTATCACTATTGTGGAGTACTTGGAGACCGTCTTATCTAAATATGTACGAGGTATGGCTTCCTGCTAATGGGAATACTTAGATGTGGATATAATTTATTAACGTAATTAAAATAGACCCGCTCTAGTGTTCATATTGATAACTAGCAGTGCCCGCGGACTTCGTTCCGCATTATAAATATTTTTGTCTCTGCCCGTCTGTTATCTGGTTTCCATAGTACAAGCATATATATATATAGCCTATGACACTCCACAATAACGTAGCTTTCTATTGGTGAAATATTTTTGAAAATCAGTTCAGTAGATCCAGAGATTACCCCTTACAACGTCACAAACTCACAAACGTTACCTCATTATAATATTAGTATAGATTACGTGGTAAAAGATGAATTCTGTAGAATCGATAAACACTATTTAATTTAACTTGTCAAGCTCAAACTTAATTAGCTTCCATTTGAAACGTTGAAGAAAAACATCGTGCGCAAACCTTCATGCCTTTGAGTATACTAGTTCAAGTTCAAGTTCAATCTTTATTGCAATCATCTCACTTCACATTCCATCAAAGGTTTTTGATGGAATGTGAAGTCTTCCAACCCGCAATAGGCCAGGGAGGTGGCCTATGCCCCATGCCACTGCCCTCTCATTGTGAGAGGGAGGCCTTTACCCTGTAATGGGCTGCATCATCAAGCTCAAAATTAGAACTAATAAACAGTTAAGGCTGATACAGTATTAAGTTCACATTATAAATATAAGCGGATGGCCTAGTCCGTCTGTGCTATCTGTCTTCTAAACTAATATTTTCTAATCTCAATCTGAACTCATATAAATTGATTTTTGTTTGTCATTCGTTTGTTTGTCATGTATAAATGAAAAATAAACTTAACGGATTTTATTTTTTTAAACCTATAGAAAGCTACATTGTCAGCTACATTATTCCCAAACAACTAGAGATCTCTACGACAGTTACAATCTTTACTAAAATACTTGTAGACCACAAAAGTCACAATTTGCATATAAAATTAACTTTATGGAATAATATACTAATTTATATGTCTATGTATCTACTCGTCGGAATCCACATTAATATGTTAAGTCTATAAATAAATATCTGGGTATTTTGTTATTTATTTATTTATTCTTTACGATTAGAATTAGCCACTTTTAAATAATACCGAGTTACTTTTTAGATGAGACGACTATACCTATACCTTCGTTTGATAAATATTTGGATATACGGAAAATTTTGCGGATTAATTTATCAATAAGACAAGTTAACAACCTGTTTGGTCTATGCTTTTATAAGAGAACAAGGAAACGATAATGTATTGGCTGGAATTTGTAATGTCAACCAAACATGTCGCTAAATAAAAAAAACCTGTAATAGTCCGCGGCGAAGTATATTCGACCTCCTTACTGCTAAATGAGTTATTATTACACAACTGCTTATAATTTTTTTTTTATAAATAACTCCCGCACTAGGGAATCTAATCCCTGTATCGCGGGGTACTTTACAAACATAATAGACGGACACAAATTACACCCAGACTCAGAATTACTATTAATGGGTCACACAAAGATGTTGTCCGGCGCGAGACTCGAACCCGCGACTTTTAGCCGCTGCGCCACACGTGCTGTTAATTGTTATGCTATAAGGGGATTTTTATTTGTTGGTTTACTATGCAAAACATTTACAGCCTTATTTAAAAACGCTACTTTAATTTAAGCTGGCTTAAATTAAAGCTTAGCCATGAGTTATAAAAAATTTCATTTAAAAACCCGATTTAATTTTAACACGGGGTTATGCGGTCGTTTAGTAATGCCAAATTTTAGACCGCGTCGGCCCCTGGTTTAAACCTAGATTAAGTGGATGAAGATGGCGGATTTTATTTGCATCAGCTGACATTTGTGTGGGAATTGAGGTTTAGTGGAAGTTTTTGGCTGTTGGATTATTTTTACAAATTAGATTGGATTTATTTTAACAAATTTAAAAAAGCCACCGGAGAAAAACAATAGACCTAGAAAATATACTGTTACGATCATAGATATATCATTCCATCATTACCAAAAAATAAAAAATTATAAAGTATTGGCATATCATCCGATTTAATTCATAAATTTTGGTCAAGCTTTGTAGCAGTCCCAGAAATGTTTGCAGGGTAAAATAATAGCACGTTTCTTCAAATTCAAATTTAATTTATTTTTGTATTTAAACAGCAGATACAATATTCATTATAAATAATAAAGTATACAAAACATCCATCCTACAATTATAATTTCCACACAGTAAGCAAGTACAAGCACTTAATTGAGTTTAAAGTACAACTTATGTTGTAAAGTAAAATTTAAAACAAAATAGAAAAGCATGTGGAATTTGGTTGCCAGCACGTTTTTTTATAGAGGCAATTCATAAACATCAATGTTATTATTTTGTGCCGAAAGAATTGTCATACAAGTGATAAGACGTTTTCATAAAAGTGTTTCTGTCATAATTAGTTTTGAATAAAGTTACACGAAATAGAGACTGTCTAGGTTTAACTGTGACTGTACCTACCAATTCGTATATTGAAATGACAAACTGTTATTGTACAAGCACAAACATATATATATTCATAGGTATTTCCCGAGTCACACTATAAACTGCGCGTTGATGACGTAATTGAACCGTTGACGTCAGCACTATTTGCACTCTTAATGCTTCAAACAGTTGTAACACGCCTTAAAATCAGCTGATTGACATTGAATTTAATATGTATCCGGTAATAACTCGCAATAAACGTAGGAATATATTCGTAATTGCTATCTTTGACATGAAAAAATATCTGAATTGCCATTTGAATCACAAATTTCAAACTCCAAATATTTGTTCGTAGTCTGGGGACAAGCTTCTAACAGGTTATTTTTGTTTTCGACCAACGTGTCTGATGACGACGTAGTACCTAGTAACAGAAATCTTATTAGAATACATTTAATATAAAATAGATTATATAATGAGGGCATATTATTATGTGTGCGACGTAATTCCGCGTGAACCTTAGTGAATTTGCAACAACATTTTGGTATAAAAACAATGATTGGTTTCTTCTTTGTTCTTGTCTCTTGTTCTTGTTTGGGTAATGGTGAGCGTACCCTCTATGCCTAGGAGAGCAAGACAAGTAATGAAGGCATCATTCATAACTTTTGAGTATTAATTTCGAGAATAAGATGGAAACAGCAATAAGTAAATGGCCCCGAATTAAAGCAAAACATTAATAAAACTGAAAGAGACAAGGCATAGTATATTAGTTCCTACAATTTAATTTTGCCGTGGTATAGCGACTAATAAAAAAAATATTATGTGCTCCGGACAAGCAGTTTTATTAGTTTGATATACGTTTCATAATTTTAAGTATGCGCCTGGATCTTCTCATAGGACAAGACCCTTTCCTTTCTTATTTGTCCTATGAGAAGTGCAAAGCTATGCAAAGCTCAAGTGGTCCGTATGTCTGAGTTGAAGAACGTCTATTTAAATGTACAGTCGCCAGCACATCTAGCTACCCCAATCTATCAAATTTCTTTTGTAGATTGTCAACTTTATCACAAAAGCACACAAGGTTCACTTTCAATTGGGGAATTTAGACAGATTGGGGTAGCTTGATGTGCTGGCGTCTGTACTTGTCTTTTGATACCGACAGATATAACTGGGGTTACATTTTATACAAGTAAAAAGAAAAAAGTAAGTAAGTATGTGTGGTGTGACTTTGAGAGACAGAATTCGAAATACTGATGTAAGAGAGCGTTGTGGTGTGAAAGAGGATGTAGTCACAAAGATTGAAAAAGGCATGCTGAGATGGTTTGGCCATTTAGAAAGGATGAATGAAAGAAGATTGACAAAAGAAGTATACCTGGCCTGTGTGAATGGGACAACCGGAAGGGGAAGACCACGTCGAACATTCTCTGACCAAATTGGAGATGTTCTCAAGAAAGGGCAGGTCAGAAGTACCCTAAACCGGCGAGCATGTATGTAGAATATAATGACAGTAATCGAGGCAAAAGAAGTATGCAAAGATCGTGACAAATGGAAATCCGTTGTCTCTGCCTACCCCTCTGGGAAACAGGCGTGAGTCTATGTATGTATGTATGTAAAAAGAAATGCAGCCATAATATAGTCCAATGTTACTCTATATTATTACGCGATCCGTGTAAAAATAATTATCACGCTGTTCAATGTGACTGAAACTGTCACATGGTTTTCATTGTAATGTAAAACGGTGGTCGTGCAAACTAACGAGTTTGCGTTTATGTATAGTTGTTTCGAAGCGTTAGTCATCATCAATTATCGAGTTACATAGACGGTTGTCATGTGAATTACCAATTAAGGTACCCTAAAATAGGTTAAACTATAACGAATTTACGTTCAGAGGCTCTACCGGCTAAGTCGCCGAACATCGTTTTCGTGAATGGAGTTCAAATTAATAAAGTTTTTTTTATTTGGGGGCAAATTAGCCTCCGACGTCTCACTGCTGCTATTTTATTGAAGCAACATTGTTTCTAGGGGTTTAGATTCTAGGTTTAGTTTTTATTCCTTTTCCAATCTTTTTGTTTTATTTTAAGCCTTCCTTTTTTATTGCTTTATTTTTGTTTATTTTTATTATTATTCTTAATGTTTTACTAATATTATTTTTTCGCCATGAGTCGCGATTCTATTGCATTGCATACATTTTTAATAATTCCAAACTTATAAATACATTTATATCGCACAAGTTATAAATATACAATTTTCATTAATTTAATACCTTAATATAATTCTATTTCTTTATTTCACAATTCCATAACATTTATAAAGGTTAAAAATTACTTCATCAATCGTTAAATCGGCTTCAACGTTGACAATCGATTCCGGACCATTTATGACGTCACATGTGGTCATGGAAGCCGATGTAACGATTGATTAAATCATTTTTAAGCTTTATTTATTTGAAATCCATTCACGAAAACGATGTTCGGCGACTTAGCCGATAGAGCCCCTGTGTCAATCGTTTTATACGGAAATGAAAATTAATTTAAAATATTTGTTTCATCCGCAGTTCGAAGATTTTGCATTGATAAATGCGGGACGGCTCCTCAAGAAGTACCGACACAAGTACTGCACGTTCAACGATGACATCCAAGGCACTGCCAGTGTGGCTGTCGCGGGCCTGATGGCTGCTGTAAGAGTCACGAAGAGGAAACTCAGCGAAAACATATATTTCTTCCTTGGCGCTGGTTCCGTAAGTTATAGCTTTTAATCATATTGCGAGGATCGTCTATACTGTTTCCTCTCAGAGTTGTTTCCAAGAAGAGCTCAGTAATCGCATCTAATTATTAATTGTAGCTGGTTCCGTATGTTGCCAAGTTAGTGACGAAACAGGGTATCGCTCTGGTATAGGTACTGGAAGTAAGTACATTTATAGGATATAAAAACATATTGCATCCCTAGATGGTATCTGTTGTTGGTAGTCGGGCAGCAGCGCCACCTGTTTACCAGCTACCTAACTGCAGTCGAACTGTATTTGTCGAAGATATAGGCGTACATACGGCTACATATCAAGCTTCCATTATAAGTTCCAGTATTTCCAGTATAAGTTGATTTCGCGAAGTATAGGATTTCCATACAATGACACGTCAGCTTATATGTGAACATTGTTAACAGGTATTAACGCGACTAACCTTATTGTTATTTTCCCGACGTTAGTGCAGGGTGTAACCGGCCTTAACAGTGTGACAAACGATCAGTGAGGGTAGTTAAATACTCGAATGTTCATATATAATTATGATACGCGAGAGTTTAAAAGTGTATGGGTCAGCTTATATTGGAAATGTATATCTTGATGTCTAGCCGTGTGTACAAGAACGTAAAGAATTTCTAAAAGTTTTGTTATCACAACTACCCTCCACTTTCACACAAGATTGGTTCGAACCCAACTTATATTTAATTACATCTACTGACGTAGCGACGATGCGTGTTGTTTTTGTCTTTGTTTGAATATGTAAATGTCTGTCTTATTTTCTTATTTACACTTTGAATACTGGAAATTGTGCGCTGACACTTAATTTAACCGGTTTAAAATAGGGAGAACAGAAATCTATTAAAGCGACTTAAACAAACATGATGAATTTAAACCATTCATTACGGAAAAAATATGAACAATATGACAAATTTTATACAGTAAAGATCTTTCTTATAATTAATATGAAATAACAATGTCATTTTGTTTTTGATTATTTTATTTTTATAGCTAGACTATTGAAAAGTGCATAGTTGAACTGTGTTTTTTGGGATCAATTAAGCTCTTTAAACTTTTGTCTTATTTGACATATATTTTTAAGCAAGACAAACTCAAAGTTTAAAACCTTACGGAATATAATCAACGGCAGCTTTTGCCTTTTTCGCGCAAAACAGGAAAATTTGCTGAGATTTAATGGGTTTATCCCTATAATGAAACACTACATTTATAATAATAATTTACATTATCTTGCTAGATACTTTGGTTTGAGCACTTTAAGACGTGACGACGACTTTTCCTTTAAAAGAAAAGTAATTGAATCGTGTTTTCAAAGTTTGTTCAAATCGTTGTGTCAAGTTTGATAGACGGCCCTAAGAACTAAGAATCTAAGTATTAGGGGGTCAATACTTTTACGATTGCTATTCATAACCCGCTTTATGTTGTATTCAAGTTATCTCCAAATTTATTTATTTGTATTATTTGCCCAAACGTGTGTGTTGAAGAAATAAGGCATAAATGCATTTGATTGAATCTATTAGTCTGTCTAGCTAGTTTCTTCTCTAGTCAAAATAATTGTCACGTAATTAGATAATTTCGGCGCCAAGCAATTTTACTGGCTGGTCCTCCTTTCAGTGAACCCAGTGCTTGAAAAAGCATTTGCTTTAATTTACATGCTCCATCATAAACTCTGTCCTCCGTCAGGCTAGCCTAGGATTTCATATATTTTTTATACTTTTAAAATATCAAATATACAAAATTATTGATGTCAAGTAAATAGTAGAAGGTAATATAAGTAACTAGCTGTCCCCGCGGTTTCACCCGCGTTAAACTTTTTAAATTATACTCTATGTGTATTTGTTGGATATATAAGCTATGCCTCGTTGGTCTAGCGGTAGCGTGTTCACCCGCAGAAAACGAGGTCCTGGGTTCAAATACCGGGTCGGGCCAAAAAGTGATTTTGGGACTTTTCTGTAAAAAGAAAAAATTCTCAGCATCAGCCCGAAGTCTGGGAGTTGGCGGTATTATACCCCCGTGCCTCGGACAGCACGTAAAGCCGTCGGTCCTGTACCTGACCTCTTTCCGGTCGTGTCGCATAGGCGTCCCATCGGATCATGAGAGTGATGGAATAGAAAGTGCTCCTGTGTTTGCGCACACACTTGAGCACTATAATATGTCCCGCGCAGATGGCTAATCTCTGTTGAGACTGGCCGCCGTGGCCGAAATTCGGCTAGGAAGACATTACATTATTAAGCTATATTACTATGAAGTTTCATCAAAATCCGTTCGGTAGTTTTTGCGTCAGACTTACAAACTTTCGGATTTATAATTAGTAGGATAACTTAACCATTTACTGTAGCTAGCTAGCTTGCTCGCTTGACTCAGAGAATCCCATATATTTACTAGTTCTATTTCATACACAAAATAGTGCATAAATAAAGTAAACAAATAAATAATGTATTTTTCTCCCTCTAGGCAGCCACCGGTATCGCCAACTTGACAGTGGCAGCCATGGTAGCGGACGGTCTGACAGAGAAGCAGGCCCAAGATCGCATCTACATGTTCGACCTTGAAGGCCTTCTGTCCACGAGGCGTGAGGGCGGAGTCCCCGAACACGCAGCTATGTTCGGTAAAGACATCGAACCGGAAAAAAGCTTTGAGGCGTGTATCGCTAAGATAAGACCAAGCTGTCTAATTGGTACGTATTTTTGTCATTCAATAATGTGCAATTAGGAAGTGCAAATTGGAAATCTTAAGACAAAACTCACTCGATCATGAACTGGTATGTTAGTCTAGTGGTTTGTGAACCTGACTGCTAAACCAGAGGTAGGTTGCCGAAGTAGAGGTTGTGCCTAGTTTGGGAACTGATGGCACTGTCTTAGAAGATATTTATTTATTTATCAGGTCACGATGCACGTGACAGACTTTGAGCGCCGAAGTCAGGCGGTATTCCATAACATGGACGTTTAACATACGACTTTTGCGATATACCCTGTTTTAGTATTTAATAAGTTCAAACGACGCTCGTCTAACGCAACTTAATTACGCTGCAAACGTAACTTCAAGATTAATACGAAACGCGCTATCTGTGAAACGCCATGCGTTTAAGCCTGTAGCCCAATTGTTGAAGTAAAACTTCTTTCGCGCGCTTGACTTGAGAAGTAAGTTGGTGAATTGATGACGAGAGCGTTACAAGAAGTGTGATCGAAAGGTGGCAGGAAGATATAAGTTAGTGAAGATATTACTGTAGAGTAAGTAAAGAGAGAGAGGTGTGAGAAAAGACTTTCTCTCTTTATCTCTCATAGCCGGTTACTTTTCCTATGTCTAAGTTTTACTTCAGTCGTGGGTTCTCTAAAGCATACTCGTTTTTACGAGTATCCGGACTTCCCCTATGACTATTGTATTGTTCTTTATTAAATACGGTACTAATAAAGTAAAGCATCTTATGGCATGTTAATTCTTTCAGGTTGTTCTACTGTGGGTGGCGCTTTCAACGAAAATATACTGAAACAGATGGCTAAGAATACGGAGCGACCCGTCATCTTTGCGCTCTCCAACCCCACCAGTAAAGCTGAGTGCACGGCGCAAGATGCCTACAACTTTACCGAGGTAATTTACTCCACTTATTAAGGTCGTTGCTGTGTGGAGACAGCGATGAATATCAGAACATCATCGTCCCATCTCATCTCGTGGGGGGCGTAGAAGTCGACCCGAGGAAAAAATACCAGAGGATTGGCTGCAGCTTCCTTCTGAGTACTATGACCATCTAACTGTGATCGCCAACTCGTCTGCCATGCGTAGCGTCATATCCGTCATATGATTATGGTCGTATTCTAATGGGAATGCCATTCGCCACGACCGAGGAAATATTAGGTGGACGATGCAGGTACAAAAGTACCAGAACTTTTTGGCCCAACCTTCGATGTGAACTCAAACCATTATTCTCAGTAGTTGTGGGTTCTGCAATAAGCCAGCAGCCAAAAGACTTTTTAAGGAGTTTTTAATAAATACTGCAGACCCAGACACATCAAGAACAAAAGAAAGCTTGCTTAGATGGAATTTCATGCACAGCACCCGATTTTTTTTCGAGGTTGTAATAATATAGACTACGCATGCCACCCGGAATAGGTGTCTGTGAGTAGATATGGCGGGGTTACACCCATTAAAACTATCATTTCTCTGACTGCCGCCGCAGTCCCTTGGGGGATTTAGGCTACCTGCTGCCGCCGCCACCCTCATGCCTCCTCCGTCTGCGCGAAGGATGGGCAGTTTCGAGACTCCGCTCGCTGGCCTCCTTTTGGAACACAATTGCCCCATGAAAGGTTACCACGCCGTCCTATTTGGTGGGAGTTACCCGCCAGCATCGTACCATACATGCCTCCAAGACTCAACTGGTCTGCAAGTATTCTGCTGTACCACAAAAAATGTGACCCCTGAGAGCACCAATACCTGCAGTGCACTACTTAAAAAAACAACTATTAAACCTAGTAAACTGATAAATGTCTTATTATTTCTAGGGCCGTTGCATCTTCGCGTCTGGATCACCATTCCCGCCCGTGAAGTATAACGGCAAAGAATACCACACGGGTCAAGGCAACAACTCGTACATCTTCCCTGGAATCGCGCTTGGTGTGATCGCCACCGCAACGCATCATATCCCTGAGACTATGTTCTTGACTGCCGCTAGGGTACGTATATAATAGTTAACCAGCAAATGGTATAATCTGGCTTTAAGGAAACTGTATAGGGTAAAATAAGCACTGTAAGTCACGTCATTGGATACACTTGTATTACGAAAATAGCCATTACTGCCTACTTAATAAAGACACTCTCAAGATCGAAGTGTATCCACCAACGTGGTATTTTTCAGATGGTTAAATAAACAGTTATACCTACATACATCATCAGTGGTGTAAGCTCGTAATTAACCCGAGGATTTTTATTTCATATGTTTAGGTTTATAATTTTTAATGACCTTTTGTTATAGACTTCTGCTTGAAATAAATACTTAATTATTATTATTAACTACATTAATCCTACATAAATATAAAATAAACTAAATCTAAACGGCATCAAAAAATTCCTCATTATTGTCGGGGAGCGTATAGAAGGCTGGCAGCATTGCTGCGTTGTGTAGCAATACTGAATCTTTGACCAAAATAAAGGCCAGCCTTTGGGTCATGTAAAGTTATTCATTTATACTTATATAGTTATATCTTAAATATGTAAATTATAAATATTTGATTATGCAAATAGGTATCTTTGGTAAATAAATAGTAAACAAAACCCAAAAAATAAAATATATTATTACTTTAGGGATTTATGTCTCATAAGATCATTAACGCATCAATTATTAAAATAATTTCTTAAATACTGCATTTGTGCGTTCATACTCATTAAGTTCCTAAACCATTGATTTGATTATGAAGACATGTTGGTGGGGTGGTTCTGTTTACGCCCGCCCAAATTTCTAACCCAATAAAGTAGTAAGTTAAACACATTTCAGTGGCATTGTAACACATACATATACATACATATGGGTATAATCAAAAGAATAATAGAACAATTATTTTGTATATACAGTATGATACTCAAAATTTTAATATAATTTAGCATGGACGTTATATGTTTAAAATATTGTCAAGTTATTTTTGAAGTATCTATATTTGTACCTTGATGCCTCTTGTTTATAACGAGTTTTATATATGTTACCGTTATTGAAACTTCCGATAGGGGAATTTAAGTATAATATTGAGAGAAAGGTGGGAGCGAGATAAAAATATCATTTCTAAATAAGATTCAAGGTGGTTAAGGATGAACTAATAGAAGTAATAATCAACATACTAAAGCGACACTTTTTAAATAAAACTTAATTAGAATATAACGGCAGCACCTTAACCGTATAATCTTATTTTTAAGATTTAGAGTTAGCGATTAATGTTAAATATTTGTATTACTTTGATTGAAATAAACAGATTATTATTATTATCTAATTGCAATTTATCCGATTCGCCAAATTAAACAGAAAGACTCGTTTCTTATATAAATCCTCTCATTTTTACAGACTCTAGCTAACTATGTGAGCGAGGATGATCTTGCTATCGGTCGCATCTACCCTTCGCTTTCTGAAGTAAAAGAAGTCTCTGTGTCCATTGCTATTGAGGTCGCCAAGATGGCTTACGACGAAGGTATGTATAATATATTTTATAGAACTAATTTTATATTATTGCACGTTTTTCTAAAAAACTTTTTAAAGTAATTTTATTTCTTTTAAATTGTTTCTGAAGTATTAGCATAGATAGCTAAATGCATGGCTATAAAAAGATATTTTTCGTTAATCTAATTATGTAAAATTGTTGGCGTTAAAATGGCGAGAGTAACACTATTTGACGGAAAATTTAGCCCCATAGTAAGTTTGCATTCGCAACTTGTGCAAATTCACGGCAGTGTGTGTTAATTAGGAATTTTACCAGATACTATATAAGACCATGCCGGTCGGTATAAGTCAATATTTTCATTTGACACATTTCCTAAGAACATAAAATTATTCTTAGCAGTAGGAAGGCCATTATGTGCCTTGAGTGAGATGTATATTGAAAGGCCTTAGTTTCAGACCTGGCGAGACCTCTAATCGCGTCAGTATTTTTCTTTTTGCACATCAATCTGCAACGCAAACGCGTTACGTAAACCATCGCCCCCAATGACCCTCAGTTTGTATTCATATCGACAAATTGTCCTCTGTGACCTTTAATTGGATAAGCGTAGTGACCGCTGCACAAAGCATCCCATACAGCCGATCCTCTCGTGCATCTATCGCCATTAATCATCACTATCAAGTGCAATTGTATAGCATCGCGTAGTTCTTACCTACGTAGCTTAATGTTAGGAAAATGGGGTGACGTGGTAACCCGCCAAAACGCTAACACTGAGTGAAGGAGCAGTGAAAGGTGTCAAAAAATGTAATTCGAAATGATTTGATGGCATTCCTTATGAAAAGTGGGAATTAATAATTTGGATATATTTATTTTATTTATTAGAGATTTTAATTCATAAGTATGGATAGTATAAATCGGTCGCCAACTCGCACGCCAAGCGCGTTGACTATGGCAACCCCGTCCAAATGGCAACTTTGTTAAAGATGTCTGAAAAAAAAACGTTGTTGTAACCTTTTTGGGCAGGCCTATCTCCAGCTGTGGACAATATCAGGACGATGATGTTATGATTTAGAGCCGATTTCACCATTAAAATTAAACGCGATCAATGCGTGCTAAGCTCGGTTCCGCTTCCTGTAACTGAGTTTAGCGGCCATTGATCGCGTTTAATTTTAACGGTGATCTCGCCTCTTAATGTTTCCCAATGTTTAGTTTGTTTAAAGAGTATATGATTACTATTTTTTGTGCCTAAATCATTTACTTTTCTATTGTCATGACAACTCTACAATATGATGTCAAAGTTTGGTCACATAAATAGTAATGTATTACAAAAAATTTGACTCGTTTGTATATATTCTGTAGCTTAGGATTTTGTAAATTATATTCCTAATTATTTAGCTTGTTGCTCAGTTATACAACACGACAATTGTCAGCCCCTATCACCTGGGAAACTGTTCAAACATGGATTGGTTTTAACTTTTTATATTTGTACCCGATGTAATTATATTTAAGTATACCATTTTGTGTACGCCCATCATTTCGTCTATAGGTTTGGGCTCCGTATATCCGAAGCCGAAAGATTTGTCTGACCACATTCGACGGTGTCAATATAATTTTAGATACGTGAGTAATTTGCCAGAGACCTATGACTGGCCACCAGAGGCCAAACTTGACTTTAAAACCGCTAAAGGGAGAAAGCCGACCGGTTAACATGTTACGGTGAAATTTTATAATAATTTTATTAGTGTAATATGTAAATTTTGTATTTGTGGTGTACATTGAAGTCATCTATTTGTTGATCTATATATACGTGACGTAAATAGTATCTTATTCCTTGAAGTTATTATTTTAGAAATACAATTGATACTTATCTTCATTATTTCATTAGATTCTTACATTTTGTAAGAGCAATTCAGATGGTAAAGCTGACAGAACGCATTGCGAGGCTTCTTTCAAATCTTGATATTATAGGCTGTTCCATTTGTCGACCTTATGTAGAATAATATGAAGATTTTTGGCTGCTACATATTAATTTAATGCAGCAAATATTGTTCGTAACATCCAGGTAATGATGTCAATATTACAAGAAATGTCGGTATACTAACCGATGGGAGATTAAAACTACCGCACACCAATAAAACCTAGCTCACTTGTTGAAAGGGTTTTAATATTCTGTATAAAAACCTACCATACTCAAATCTGCGTTCTCCGTTGTATGCGAGAAGCATTGCCTAAAAGCACATTTAAGTACGAAAAGAATTTAGAATTTACGTTCTCTTGCATACTGTCAGGCAAGGCTCAATATACTTTAAAATTCACGTTAAAAATGCTAATGTACAGCTTTAGCAAATTTAAGTACGAAAAGAATTTAGAATTTACGTCCCCTTGCATACTGTCCGGCAAGGCTCAATATACTTTAAAATTCACGTTAAAAATGCTAATGTAAAGCTTTCGCTACTTCTTTCACTTTGGATTTGGTGTATTGATCTCTCAAATGTGTGTAATGTGTATTGTTTGTAGTAAGCAATCATTTCGGCTAATTTTATGTTTTCGTGCGTAATAGTATTATTGTGATGGCAGTCTGAGATGTGGTGAGGTAGGATACGGTTTATAAGCTTTTCTCAATGTGTTCTAAGCGCTATCTATAATATTTAATGAAATCCAAAATGCTCTGTTACTTAATTATTGTAATAGATTATTGTGCAGTGTAAAAGTAAGATTAGATTTAATTACGAAAGTTGTGTACTTAGTCTGGTAGAAGAATTAGACGTAGAATAATTAGTAGTACTAGATGTACGAACTGCAGCTACATTTAAGTTAAGCACTTTGCAAACTCGGAAGCAACTTGACTAAGCATCAACGATCCGTTAGCTTGCCACTAGCGATACGTAATACTAGTTTACAACCAGTCAACGACTCCTAAAAGGATTACTCGCTTGACGGTCTGTCTATATGTACAAGAAGTCCACTGTCCGAGTATTAGAAAAGAATCTCAGCCACTAGTATGAGAGTCACGAATGACTATGTCCAAAAACGTTAGGACATCTACTAAATGAATACTAAATGAATTATAGACGAGCCGAAGTATTTTAATGTAGTTTATCATACTTCGTACTAATATTATAAAGGTGAAAGTTTGTAAGTGTGTATGTTTGTTACTTCTTCATGGCTAAACGGCTGGAGCGATTTTAATAAAATTTGGTATGGAGTTAGCTGATACCCTGGATTAACACATAGGCTATAATTAATCAAGTTTAACGCGGGGCACAGCTGGTAACACATACAAATAAAGATCGTATTTCAATGCCCCACTCTGTAGTAGTGTGTAGCTAGTTAGACAGGAGTTATGGAGTTAATTGCAATGTGCTTCAAATCCATTTAGACATTAGCCTGAAGTAAAGTGGAACATGAAAGTACAGTGATAAGAATACATTTAAGATAAAGAAATAAAATTTATTCATCTTTAATAAAAAATCCAAAGATCAATAGCCCATTTCTTTTCGTTGTTAGGTAGGAGGATCTCCAGTAAAAATCACAAATTAATAAATGATCTTGTTGTGAATGTATTAAATGTAAATTTCCTTTACAGGTTTGGCATCAGTGTACCCCGAACCCAAAGACCTGGCAAAGCATGTCCACAACCAGATGTACAGCTACAACTACGAATCTTCTATGCCGGTTGTATGGGATTGGAAACCTGAAGAAAAGTTTAATGTTAGACCCATACAACCAGTCCCCAAAAACATCTAAATCAGTATTAGTTTTTATGTTTCGGTTGTGTCAAATGGTAAAAAAAACCGATGTTAATCGTAAAAGTCACTTAAATATTATATTGCGCAACCTGTTTAAAAGTCTCTATGATAACAAATATTTTGCATCATTAATTAATTTCTATTAGTATTTAAAGTTAGGGAATGTACTCCAGAATAGACTCGTTCTTTTAAGAATAATCAATTATTCGCCTTTTTATCTATGTGAGATGAAATGTTTTATTAGTATTAACATCGTTATAATCTTTGACCATCAAATGGGAAGAATTAATTATAGTGAAAACTTTTATCTGCTCTGGTAACTATTGTTTTCTTGAATATTAGTGTTGATAGAAATTATGAACAAAATACTTAATTTTTTTTAACTAGGCTAAACTTTTGGCTTATTTTTTATTGGCAAACCGATCCTACTCTATGGTAGAGTTTCAAGCAAAATGGTTATGCTGTTGATGCGAGAAGATTATTATAAAAAGTACGTTCTTAAGCGAAATAAATACTTACGTTTGTTAGCAGTTTTCACGGCCTTGCTTGAAACTGGGACATCAAATATTTCTGGACTAACATAAAGATAAATAAATATATGTATATATATATTTCCCATTTCCCTGTTCATCATAATCTGAACCATGTGAGTGAAATGTACGTATGGATATGGATTTTCAACTGGAAACATGAAATTTAAACAATCATATCCAAGTTGAAAATTAATTTTGAATCCCAATGCATAGTGAGTCTTTGAGGAGTCGCCTAGGGGTCGGTTTAATATAGAAATGTCATAAAAAGTAGTAAATATTTTTGCGAGATTTAATTGTTTATTTATGTTTATGACTTTTACGATTGAAAGTGCGTTGATACTAAAAATAAACTAATATTCGTTTTGGAATGTTGGTATGAAATGCAATAACGTGTTTAGTGCATCGCCTTTACATTTTAATGGGAGTGTTCAAGTCCACGTATTACAATAAATGTTATACACAAAGTATTTTATACCTCTGCAATTTAACTAGTATAATATATTAACTGTTTCAAATTAGTAAACTGCATGTTATAACAGTAGGTGTGGTCCAGTTACTCATATGTGGGGTTAGTGTTTTGTCTCTTTTGTTAGTGTTCTGTGGTTTAAAGTATTACGTACTCAAAAGAAAAATAGCCTCTCTACTTTCCTGGTTAAACTGTGAGTATATTAAACAAAGAACTACAAGCGGTAATATTTTAAAGCATCCTTCAAGTCAAGGTCTTTGGGTCCGCCCAATAAGTTTGTATGGAGTATTACGACTTTTTGCCAAATAGTAGCCAGAAAAATCGTAATATATGCAGTATTGGATACTGCTCACTTATGGCTATACTACGAAAATTATAGGTTGACTCCTGAACGTCAAACATGCAATGTCATTTTCCACCTTATGTTTTGATATAGTACTTCGGTGAGTAAATAAAATAAACCTTATCCTTTATTTGCTCTAAGGTTTGATTTGTAATGTATTTATTCTCATACAAATGTTTTTAGTATAATGTATCAGAAAATTGCTGCCTATTTATAAATCATGAATATTATTATTCCAATATAGAGGCATAGAATTCATTGAAACATATGATAGAAATGAAAAAAAAATATGACAGTCTATGAGACACATGTATAGTTTACCGTCGTAAAATGTATGTATAATAGAGTAACTGGACCTCCCCATATTTATGTAGAATGTGGCTGCAATGGTCGTGTATGTGCTAGTAGCGAGTAGTAAAGCATTTTAACATAAAACAACCTATCGTAATCAGTGTGGAAATAATAATTTCGGTGGCCTTTTCAACACTTATTTTATCTTTGCTCACTTAATATTATTGTATGTACACTTTCATTGATATTTTGTTTTATCTGTTCGATGTTAGAAAATATTCTTGCTTTATTTCTTCATTGTTTTATATACAAAAAACACATTTTCTTAAATTGAAGAAAGCTGTCGAGCGGCGAGATATTTATTTAGGTTTATATATCACTAATATTATTGCTAAGTTGTAAATGTATTGTTTAGCAGAACGTGATGTACCTGCTAATCGTTGTGAATATTTGAAATAGTTACACCTATGTATACTGTAATATATGGGTTAATAGAATGAACGATAGGAAAAAGTCTAGTCACCGTTGCATTAATATGCAGGTCATCTATTTAATATGCATTTCACATCATTATTTTAAGAAATTCATGATTATTTTTGAATAAATTGCAGTACCGGCGACACACACGTTCGTTTTCAAAGTACATAGTCAGGCAGAAAAATAATTACCGTTGTATGGGACCATTCTCAGCAAATGTGTATCCCTTTAAAATTGAATCGTCAAAATAATGCAAACTGGTCTTTTTGAGATCTTGCTTCTTTTTCCAAAATTGGTTCAAATGTAATATGAACGTGAATCTTACTATAAAGACATTTATATTAGAAAAAATATTATTTATTTTTAGAATGTACAGTGTAATTGAAATCAGTTCAAAAAAGTGATATTGAAATACTGTAATTTCTTTTCGTTGTGTAAAATTTCTTGAAGTAAATCATATTTTTTAAAATGCCACACTTTGTTTTTCGAGCATTTATTTTATATTACTGTATTATAATTTTGTGGTATTTATATTAAAGTTAATTAAAAATAAATTTATTGGATTAGGTTTAAAATAGGACGATGAATCGTAATTAACTAATCACACCGCCAAAACGCCAAAATCACCAGTTTTATGCCCTCTCCAAGGATTATATTGTGGCGGTAGGAACAAATTATATCAAGTACTAAATCAATCACGTGCGCCTGCTGTCTAATATACCACTTCTTCCTTAATATGAACATTGTCAATTTGACTATAAATCCTAGTATTATTTTTGAGTTCAGTATTTATAATCATAGTGAGACAATATTTTCGCGGAGCGAATTAAATACAAATGTTATATTTTAAGTACCTAGTTTATATTTTCATTTTATTTATGTTTGCATTACGTATCTGGTGATATTATGTGATTTAATTTGCTGTGACGATGTATAATAAAATCTTATCGACTATATGTAAGTGTTTGCATGCTTGACTAAAAATTGTTTGCGGAATTAAATCTAGTAAGTTCGTCAATTATCAGGCAATAACATCACCATCAGGGTTTTTTGTTTAACAGTGATTTTATTGCGTCAATTACATGTTTCATTTTATTTATGTAATAGTGTCAAGAACGTTACATTATTGTATTAGTTAATTCGATTGTTAAAAGTAAAATAATAGATGTTACTAATTAAACATGTTCCAAAGAAATTGTGGTTTTCATTTTGGTAGTTCCTTGACCCCAAGGCGAATTTTATAAAATAGGATTGCTATCCAAAGTCTCGTATTAAGGCTGGCGCAGACAAAAGTCGCGGCACGACATGGTTAAGGTTTTTTTTTATTCGTATTTCATTGAACTTTATTTCGATACAATTATACCGTGGCACGTCGTGGCATGCCGCGGGACGCCACGGCACATTGTGGTATGTTGCAAGACACCGCGGCATATCGTAGCATGGCGTTTCAATTCACGGTCTGTCGCAGTGTGCAGTCCGTGGCGTTCCGCAACTACCCGCAAGTTAAGTGACTTGTGGGTAGTTGCTCAGAGGATTTTTTTTTTTTGTTTATGGCAATCTGCCGATTTTGTCAGCAAATTCTGCCAGTGTCACGTGTTTGTTGACTGCTCATGGGTAACTACAAATGCTACTGAATAATATACTTTATTTTTGTGGTACTATTTAGAGGCTACAACAAAAGACAAACACAAATATGAGTTAGTGAATAGAAATACTTAAATTACATATCAACAAAGACAATAATCATAGATATCATAATTTTATCATGTTAGTCGATATAAATTTAATAAAGGCGTTTATCATTAAGGGATTAGGAAAGAATGAATGAAGGTGACGGACATTAAGTGGATGGTGAACGTTAAGAGAAGAAATAGTTGCAAATGAGAAAGGTTTATTAAGTGACATTTTAGAAAAATACCCAGACACATCATCTAATCCACATTCACACAGGGGACTGTCACGAATCCTGATTTTATGAAGGAAGACAGGGGTACAACAATGGCCCAGGCGGATTCTGCAAATAACTGAAATTATAAATTTAGGTACTTTTTTGTATTTGTAGAACCATGGCTTGGAGGGTATTTCTGGCTGAATAGAGGCATACAAACGGCCTTTGGTCTTACTTGATTCAGTCCAAGAGCATTGCCAGGATTTATGCATATCAGTTTTGGGAAGGTGAAGTAGATCATATACCTGCACAGAAAAATATTTAGGATCAGCCAAATTGCTGGTAATAGCAGCCTTAGCATATGCATCTGCACACTCATTACCTTATACCTGAATGCCCAGGGATCCATACTAATGTGACCTCTACATTCTTTATAGAGCAAGAATGAAGATTTTTTTTTATTTCCAGAATAATAGGAGAACGTAGAGAATCCTTAAAAGGATTTTTGACAATAGCATCCAAGGCACTTTTGGAGTCTGAGAAAATAACAGCTTTGGATATAGTGCTATGAGATAGGATAAATACACATGCCTCAAGGATGCCAATGCACTCCCCGGTAAAAACAGATGCCTGAGGGGGACACTGGAACTGTAAAAAAATTTTAGAATTTAAATAATATACGCTAACACCTGTTTTACCATCATCTGACAACTTTGAAGCATCTGTAAAAAATTTATGGTAGTCTTTCCATTTATCGTCAACAATAGCAGAGAACACATCATTGGCATGAATAGTTTGTTTATCTATACCAATGTGTGGAATAAAATTGGGATTAAAATTTATAATTTCATATGGGAAGTCATACAAAGGGAATTTACTGCACTGGTAAATAGAAGTTTTCACCTCTACCATACCAATCTTTTTAAATGAATTTAAAATTAAAGGGCTAGTTTTGTGCTTCCAATACTCACTCTGATCATATAATCTTACTAATTCTGTCAGTTTTGACAATATGTTGTGGTTTTTGAGAAAATATGCCTTAAAAACATATTTATCTGCAAGATATTGTCTGCGAAACAGAAGGGGAGGGTCACCACTCTCCACCTGCAAAGCATTGATGGGTGTGGACCTCATGCAACCCAGAACAATACGGAGCGACTTAGACTGAATGGATTCTAATTTAGCCAACGCGATTTTGCTGCAGGGCTCAAGTAAGTAAGTGCCATAATCCAGTAAGCTTCTTATTGTGGCATTGTAGATAAGTTTCAGGGTGAAAGGGTGAGCACCCCACCAAACCCCTGCAAGTGCACGCAACATATTTATATTCTTTTCGCATTTGTTAATAATGTAATTAAGATGTGAAACGCCAGACAATTTAGAGTCTAAAATAACACCCAGAAACTTTACTTTATTCGCAACCTTGATAGGAGATCCTTCAATTTCTAGGTGAACATGTGGGACCACTCTTTTACGGGTAAATATAACTGCTGAGCATTTTTGGGGAGATAAATGGAGACCATGGGAGAAAAGCCAGTTGTTGAAAGAATCTAGAGAAACCTGCATGGATTCCTTAGCATCTTCAATGGACGAATCAGTAACATACAAACAAAGATCATCAGCATATTGCAAAATTTGGCAATTGATGTTAAGAGACCTATGTAAGTCACATGTATAAATATTGTACAAGAAAGGGCTCAAGACGGAGCCCTGAGGTAATCCACGCCACACTGTTCTGGGACCATACCTTTCCCCAGGAATGTGTAGGTTGATCAGGCGACCTGATAGCAGATTACAGATACAATGGATCATCTTTACTGGGATACTCAGCTGGCGTAACTTACGTCTGAGTATTGAAAGAAGAACACTATCATAGGCTGCTGAAATGTCCAAGAAAACTGCTTGAACAGATTTATTCTTACTAAAAGCAATGCGTGCATCGGTCATAAAGCTAGCGATGCTGTCCATGGTGCTAAATCCTTTACGGAAACCAAACTGTGATTCAGCTAAGATACCTCTATTTTCCACTAACCATTCCAACCTGTTTTTGATTAGATGCTCAAATATTTTACATATAACAGGAGAAAGGGCTATAGGCCGATAGTGATCAGGGTTATTTTGTGATTTACCAGGTTTTAACATTGGGATGATTAATTGTGACTTCCAGTTGTTAGGGATACAACCCTGAGAGAAAATTAAGTTAACTATGTCTAAAAGATATTTCTGGCCAAGAGGACCCATCATTTTATAAAAAGAGTAGGGAAGACCATCCAACCCTGGAGCCGAATCCTGAACACTATGCAGAACTGCCACCAGCTCAGGTAGCGAAAAAGGAGTATCTAAAGCATCATTGGAGGTAGCACTTACACCCAAGGCAGGACATTCTCCATAGAGAGGAACATATGACGGGGCCAATTTGTTAAGGAAGGACTCGGCTGTCTCCCGAGGAATTAATGATGAATTACACGGAAAGCAGCCACGTCGAAACCTTTTAAAATTTTTCCTCACAAGGGAAGATGGGGAAGATGGAGAAAGGGAGAAACAAAATTTCTTCCAACCCTCATATTTTTTTTTCTTGAAGAGACGTTTGGACTTTGCAACAATTCGATTATATTCGATCAGGTTAGTCGGGGACATATCACCAACATACCTTAATTCAGCCTCATTTCGGGATTTTATGATGGCTGAGCACTCACGGTCCCACCAAGGGGGAGATGAGGCTTTCCCTGAAGCCGAATTTTTAATAGGGATGGAGTTTTCAGCTGCCCAAGAAACAGCATCAGAAAATTGTGATAAACAAATATCAAGGTTATCAGTAGAAATTGTAGGCAAGGAGATAATTTTGTGTTCAATAGACTGACGGTACACATCCCACTTGGCTACTGAAGTCCTATATTTGAGCATGGGTGTCTTATCATTATGCGGAAGAAATCTGTTTACCCAGGTAGTACCTATCGGGTAGTGGTCACTGCCATAAGTTAGATTCAGCCGTTTCCAATCAAATTGGGCAGTCAAACTGGCTGAACACAATGTGAGATCCACACAGCTCGGTCCTTGGCCAGCTCTTTGAAGACGTGTTGCAGATCCATCATTGAGGACACATAATCCTACCTCATCCATAATATCAGCAAGGTCTAGGCCTCCACTATCACAAGAGAGAGATCCCCACAGGGTATGATGACAATTGAAGTCCCCTAAAAGGACTATAGGAGAAAAATTAATACAAATATTTTTAATAAATTGTAGACAAAGAGGGTTAGGGGAAGGGATATATACAGAGATAAAATTAATGCCACTGACCTGAATGCCAACAACATTAACTTCATCCCCATGAGAAGGGAGAGAAAAAGGGGAAAAAGAAAGAAGAGAATTAACAAGCATAGCAGAACCGCCATAAACGTCAGACCGGTCATCACGATATGTGCTATACCCAGGGAAATTAAACTGTCGACATGGATCTAACCATGTCTCTGATATTGCAAAAATTGCAGGATGAAGAGTATTTAGTAAGTGAGAAATTTCATGTTTTTTGGGATGAACACTCCTGGTGTTCCATTGAAGCAACTGTAGAGCCATTGTTATTCAATTGAATTGAGCATATTAAGTGGTTGGCAACGTGGTCAGGTAGTTTATGTTTAGATAAAAAGGAGTTTAAATGGGATACTACTAATTCTAATTCCTTGACAGAATCAACATCTACAGGAGATTTATTAAGAGGACAGCCATTAGCAGCTGAAGGTGTAAAGGAATAATTGTTCAAAGTATTTTGATGAACTTTTTGGTTATAACCTGGAGGTGGTAAAGGAGAATAAGACTTCTGTGGTCTAAAAACAGTTTTACGATGAGAACTGGAAGAAAAAACTTGGGAATTAGATCGGATATTACGGGAATGAGGAACAGAAACATTGGAGGCAGCAGGGCTGGGAACTGAGGCAGTCACATCAGCATATGATTTATAAGAGGCAGGAACACTTCGTGATGCTTCATCATATGAGATGTTGTTTTGTGCCATGATTACTTTGATTTTTTTTTGTCTCTCATATTCAGGACAGTTCTTACTATTAGCGCAATGGGGACCTGAGCAATAAAAACATATGGGTTCTTCAATCGAACAATCAGCCCCAAAGTGCTCCCCACCACAGCGAAAACACTTTGGCTTGGACCGATATTGATTTTTGGTATGACCATACTTACAACATGAAAAGCATTGAATTGTAGGAAAGAGATATAATTGAACAGGAAGGGAATTATAACAACAGAAAACACGCTTGGGAAGAATCTGTCCATCGAAGGTAAGAACAACCATGGGAGTTGGCCTCCATTCAGAGATACCCTCAACCACCACTTTCCGGTTCATTCTCCTAACTTTTAAAATGCGACCGCATCCCAATTCAGGTTTTAAATTATCTAGCACATCAATATCGGACCAGTCAATTGGAACATCTCTCACAATACCCATCCGTGTAATATTATAAGATGGTATGGAAGTTATATAGCCCTTGTCAGCAATTTCAGAGTTATCAAGGAAAGTATAGGCATCTTCAGGTGTCTTAAACTCAACTGAAATTCGATTTCTGCCTACCCTTTTGATGCCATCGGCAAGAATATTTTTAATATTAAGTTGCAGCATCAACTGACCAAATTTGATTGGATGAATAGATGTGCCAGATGCAGGATTCTCGGATTTGACAGATACATGAACTAAGAAGGGACGCACATCTTTATGAGAGTATCTAGAACGTACATTATTAGTGGAAATAGATGGATTTTGAGCATTGGGGGTGCCAATCGGCGTAACAATGGTCTGGGAGGGAAGAATAACAGTAGACTGGGATAACTGCTGTTCAATGGGAGATGAATGAGACGTATTAGGTTTTTTGGCAGGGGGAGGACCAACAGAGTCATCGCATTGTCGAACCATGCGTTCCACAGCTTCGAAATTAGCTAAAGGGGCCGTCAACCCCGATGAATAAGGGATATCACTATCTAACTCACGCGATATATTGGGATCCGGCGGACGGCCATGGAGAGTTTCATCAACCTCCATGGTCGACCGGCATAAGCCTTAATAGGAACAAATAACTTACCTAAAAGAAGGAATAACACCGATAAACAAATACACAACAAACAGAACACACACAAACACAACGGCTTCTAAAAGAAACACAAAATTTTACTTTAAACGCCAAGAAATACAAAAAAATAAAATACTCCACATGTGCTTGACCAGCAGCCGTTTATTCACAATTTTATGTGTTTCGTGACAAGCTTTTTACATTATTTTAGGCATTGGTATTTTAATACTTAGTTTCAGGTAATATTTGCTTTATGTAAGCTATTGAATTTTGCATGAAGTTGTCCACCATAGTGGTGTATAATGTGCATTTAAAATAGTACAAATAAGAACAAATCTTTTGACGGGCCTGTTGGCGTGGTTGGCTTTTCACGCCGGAGGTCGTGGGTTCGATTCCTACCCAGGACAGATATTTGTGTGCATGAACTTGTCTGTTTGTCCTGAGTATGGGTGTAATTATTTATGTAAGTATGTATTTACAAAAGAAAAGTAGTATATCAAGTTATCTGGTTTCCATAGTACAGACTCCAGCCCATCCAGCTACCCCAATCTGTCAAATGTCTTTTATTGATTTTCAATTTTATCACTGTGCCGCTAGCACGTCAAGCTACAAGCTGTCAGATTTCTGTACAAGCTCTACTTAGTTTGGGATCAGATGGCCGTGTGTAAATAATGACCCAGGATATTATTATTTCCATTAGGAGATTTAGGTGAAGTTTGAATATTTATGTGGACTTTAATGCTCCGGCCCACTCTTCTGGCGTCATAGATGCTTATATGGAAGAAGAGAGAATATTCATTATGGGGATTGGCCAACGCGGAACCCCAACCTTAATCCCAATGAGCACTTCTCGGACCTACTACAAAGTCCAGTACTATTTGTCAAACTACTTTCACAAAACACCAGGGAGCTTAGACGTGTGATTTCGGCTGAGTGGAAAGACATTCCGCAGAACAACATCTAAAGCATGGTGGAAACATTCCAAGACTATTACATGCAGTAATTGCTACAATGGCAGGTCATACTCGTTATTAATTTTTATTTTAAATGTCCCTTTTTAATAATACTTGTACACTTAATTTAATTATACCCCTAAAAATGGCCATTATAAAATGGCTTTCTTTTTTCATTGACTAAAACACCGATTCAAGGAATTAAGTGTTAAAAAATAGGTTTTCATTGATAATAAGAAATTTGAAGTTATTCATGCTAATGACAAACTAAAAATAATAATAGATACTATCCATAGAAATGACAAGAACTGTAGGGCGCCCGTTTTCTTTTTGTAGGGTGGTTCGGGAGGCCTTGAACGGCAACGAAGAGTCGCGTCTCTTATGACGTGACTATTTTGTCACGTTTCAACTAATATGCAACCTGAGATGACAGTACCACCAGAATGGCATTTAGCAATGATGAATCTGGTCCTTATTGAAGTGGTTGCAGCGTTAGATCAATGGACAATATCCATACGCCTATTTATGTAACGAATCCTAACTAGATATAAGCCTATTTCATGTAAAAAATTAAATAATGCTTTCATGTACATTACATGTACATTACATGTACATACAGTACATACAGATACTGTCATGTACATACAGATTGGGGTAGCTTGACGTACCGCCAGCACGCCACCCCAATCAGTCAAATTTCTGTACAAGCTCTACTTAGTTTGGGATCAGAAGGCCGTGTGTAAGTAATGACCCAGGATATTATTATTATTTCCATTAGGAGATTTAGGTGAAGTGAAGGCAACATGCCGCAAAGGGAAGTAACTATAGATACAGTGCATCCCTTTTTAAAATGGCTAGGGCGTGATGTATGACAGATAGATAGGTACACTTTATTGCACACTAGCTGTGCCCCGCGGTTTTACCCGCGTTAAACTTTTAAACCTAAATTATCACAGCTCCTCCCGCGTAGGTGATAGTGTGATAATATGTAGCCTATATGTTGACCCGACCTCTTAGTAATATTCATGCAAAATTTGAAGTATATCTATGCAGTACTTTTTGAGTTTAGCCCGGACATACATACAGACAAACAGACACACAGACAAAAATTCTAAAAACTATATTTTGGCTTCGAAATCGACTGCAGACCTAATATTAAGCAAATTTAACGCGGGTAAAACCGCGGGGTACAGCTAGTATATATATATATATATATATTATATATCAACATATATAAATAAATAAGTATAGGTACCTACACCAAATATAAGGATTTGAGAATAATAATAAAAAGAAAACAAACAGTAGCAGGTTTATGATCTAAAGAGATAGGTAATGATTCCTTACTGAATTCTTAAAAGTTTTAATAGACTGAGCGCGTCTTATAGGCAATAACAGGGCATTCCACAGACGAGCTGCTTGAACCGTAAATGATTTATCGAGGAAATCTGTCGAATGTCCCGATATTCTAAGTTGCAGATTCTCCGATAATCTTAAGGGCCTCAAATGTGAATCACATAGGAACTCAAATCTTTCCTTAAGATAGTGGGGACTAGCAGGATTGAACAAAATATTGTATAGCAGGGAGAGAATATGAGTATTTCGGCAGAGTCTTATAGGGAGCCACTTGAGTTTTTACGGAATTCGGATACATGATCATATTTGCGAAGGCCAAATATGAATCTTATGCAGAAGTTTTGGAGACGCTCAAGTTTATCAAGTTTGTCTTCCGTGAGATCTAGATAGCTGGCATCATGGTTAACTTTAGGTATTAGTTTTTGTACAAAGAATTCCAACGCATACAGATAACCGTAAAATGTACCGTATCGCGCGTTTTACGTCTTTCAGTAAATATACATCTAATATCTAATATCTAGGGACAATGTCACACAGATCATCCTAGCCCCAAACTAAGCAAAGCTTGTACTATGGGTACCAGGCGACGATATAGATACTTATATACATAGATAAATACTTATATACATAGAAAACATCCATGACTCAGAAACAAATATTCGTGCTCATCACACAAATATTTGCACTTACCGGGATTCGAACCCAGGACCACCAGCTTCGTAGGCAGGAGCACTACCAACTAGGCTACGGTGACTGAAAGCATTATTTAATTTTTTACATGAAACAGGCTTATATCTAGTAAGGATTCGTTACACAAATAGGCGTATTGATAGTGTCCATTGATCTAACGCTACAACCACTTCAAGAAGGACCAGATTCATCACTGCTAAATGCCATTCTGATGGTACTGTCATCTCAGGTTGCATATTAGTTGAAACGTGACAAAATAGTCACGTCATTAGAGACACGACTCTTCGTTGCCGTTCAAGGCCTCCCGAACCACCCTACAAAAAGAAAACGGGCGCCCTACAGTCCTTGACTTTTCTATAGATGGTATCTATTATTATTTTTAGTTTGTCATTAGCATAAATAACTTCAAATTTCTTATTATCAATGAAAACATATTTTTTTTACACTTAATTCCTTGAATCGGTGTTTTAGTCAATGAAAAAAGAAAGCCGTTTTAAAATGGCCATTTTTAAGGGTATAATTAAATTAAGTGTACAAGTATTATATAGTTGAAATTTTAATAAAAAAGGGACATTAAAAATAAAAATTAATAACGAATATGACCTGCCATTGTAGCAATTACTGCATGTAATAGTCTTGGCATGTTTCCACCAGGCTTTAGATGTTGTTCTGTGGAATGTGTTTCCACTCAGCCGAAATCACACGTCTAAGCTCCCTGGTGTTTTGTGAAAGTGCTTGGACAAATAGTACTGGACTTTGCAGTAGGTCCGAGAAGTGCTCATTGGGATTAAGGTTGGGGTTCCGCGTTGGCCAATCCCCACAACGAATATTCTCTCTTCTTCCATATAAGCATCTATGACGCCAGAACAGTGGGCCGGAGCATTATAGTCCACATAAATGGTTTAGAAGTCAATCAATAATCAAGTTACCAAACATCATCAAGTTACCAAACGTCATGATCTGATTCGGTCTATTTGGACATCTTGCGCAAAAAAACCAACAACCCTAAGAAGGGCAGTAAAAATAGAAATCAAAGTGTGTTGTAAAATCAACCGAAAAAATGACAAAAATCAAACAAATATTGGTTACAAAATATTCACGAAACGTGAAGCTAATTAAACAATTTAGTTTATTTATTTATTTATCAATTAAATTTACTTAATTTTATCATTGAACATACATTCAGTCAAAAAAGTATCGGGAATGGATGATTTGTTTATGGTTCCAAATTAAAATTTTTGTTTTTTTTGTTGTTGTTAGATTAGCACAACTGTTTTTTTAGCGCGGAGTTTGAGTTGCATCTGTTATTTATATTAAATACAGTGCTGGTTTTAGTAATATCATATATAGTGTGTATTGCGAATTTCATAATGGACAAAAATATAGAACAAAGAGTTTGTCTTAAATTTTGTATCGCTAATGGAATTTCGTGTTCGGAGTCACTGAAAATGTTACAGAAGGCTTACGGTGAATCGACTTTATCAAAAACTCGTGCTTATGAGTGGTTTTAAGCGTTCAAAAGCGGTCGAGATGTGATGAAAGATTTGCCTCGCTCTGGTAGGCCATCAACGTCTGCAACTGAAGTTAACATCGCAAAAGTGAAGGAAATAGTGACTGAAAATCCTCATTCAACTCTGAGAGAGATAACCGCCGAACTTTCTGTATCTCACGAGTCGATTCGTACCATTTTAACTTATCATTTGGGTATGAAACATGTTGCAGCTCGGCTAGTCCCAAAAGATCTGAATTTTATCCAAAAACTCAATCGCATGAAAGTCGCTGAGGACATGGTAGAACGAGTCAATTCCGACCCAACATTCATGAAACGCATTGTTACTGGTGACGAGACGTGGGTTTACGAGTTTGACATGCAAACTAGTCAACAAGCTTCGGAGTGGCGCCTTCCAACTGAACCGAAACCGAAAAAACCACGCCAAAGTCGATCAAAAGTCAAAGTCATGTTGACTGTTTTCTTTGACTATCGCGGTGTTGTGCACTCTAAATTCTTACCGGAAGGTCGAACGGTAAATAAAGAATATTATTTGTGCGTTATGCGGCGTTTAAGAGAGCAAATTCGACGAAAAAGGCCAGATTTATGGAAATTCTATTATTATATTCTTGGATTGTGCACCACGATAATGCTCCTTCGCACAAGGCCATTATTGTGAACGAATTTTTGACCAAACACTCAACAAATACCATCCAGCAACTACCATTTACACCAGATATGGCTCCAGCTGACTTCTTTCTTTTTCCTAAACTCAAATTACCACTTCGTGGTACCCGTTTTCAATCGGTAGAAGACATAAAGGAGAATTCGCGGCGAGAACTGAACTCAATTCCGAAAGCAGCGTTTAAAAAATGTTTTGATGAATGGATTATTCGTTGGCGTAAGTGTATCGTTTCTGAAGGAGCATACTTTGAAGGTGATAAAATAAATTTGGATGAATAACAAACATTTTGTATATTATTGATCTTTTCCCGGTGCCTACTTTCTTGACAGAGTAGTATAATGTATTGAAGTCTTTCCAGAATACACCCATATCTTAAAGGGTCCTGGAGATAGTTAATAACTAAAGCAACACAATATTATGGCAAAAATATACCGTACTTTAGCATCACCCAATACCAAAGCTACCGGTTTAATCTCGATCACCACACGATTGTTTAATAGTTTAAAAATTTAACAATATACAATATGGTGGCACGAAAGATCGTGATCTTAACACAGTGAACAGCGCACAAACCTGCGAACCCGACAAAGCCTTTCATTCTAGCTTGATATCATGGTAATCTTTGAGGACAAGGATTAATAATTACATTGATCAAGATATTTAAAACGACGCATTCTGTCCAACGTTGAATGATAAAGCTTGCAATTATTCCACCACAGACTTTCGAAATTGTACCTGTGTACGTTAAATCGCGCGTTTTATTAGTTTTACTCATTTCTGATACACTGATGCCAGATAACGATTAGCTCGTTCACACGCAGGCCTACCATGCCATAACTGGTCTCCATATATACTTAAATTTTCTTCGGATGCCAAGGTTGTATTGTTCATCTAACTGCACAAAACTGAATCAAACGCCCAAAACAGGTCAAGGAAGCAAACATTAATGGGTGTACTGCGTTTCGAATAGTATGAGACTGCTTGTATTGTAGAGCACTTTATTTGTGCTCGGGGCCGGACGTTGTGGCAGTTTCTCGAAGAGTGACCGTAGAGTTGGCAATTGTGGCATTGCCCTAGAAAGGTCCCTCTTCGCGGTTGTTCGACCATAGGGCCGCCGATTCCGCACAGTTTTAAGGGTGCGGTAGATGTTTAGACCTTCCGCAACTGGGTATAGGTGCACTAGCGCCACGGCGTAGGGTTCACCCCTGTTTGATTGGCGCATATGATGCACCTCGCGAACGGGGTACCCCTGGGAGATGAATTGTTCCTTTATCATGACTGTAGGCAGATGGCGACAGACGCGTTGGATGGCGGCGTGGAGGGATTTGTCCTCAGCGACACCGACGTTGTAAAATCCACCTTACTTGCGTCGAAGAAGGAAATCAGTTTCAGAAGACGTTTGAAATTGGATTCTGTGGAGCCTCTGCTTCTCGATGTACTCTCTCTTATCTTGTGTTTGTCTAGCTCAGTAGAAATCGTAATTAAGTTTCTTGTGGACTGCATAAACTGTTATATTGAAATCACTTGAAGATTATGATATTAATTTTGGAACATTAACTCTGAATTGGCGAGATCCTTTGGCACCGGTAGACATGGCGGACGCCCGAATCTCAGCCGCCCGCGCGGCCGGACCTCTCTCAGGACCGGTTTCATGCGCGAACAATCTTATACTTAGGTTTATTTATTTGTTCACTACTTATCTAATACTTATTTTATATACGTTCTAGCTTGTGATGTAGCTAAGAGCGACGTAGCTAACAGTGTTCATTTTTAGAATAGAAGACCGTACCGGAAACTGGATCAAACTGACAATATCTACGAACTTAATTTATAAAATAAAATCCGGGCCGTTCCACTTATAGTCGTACATGTCATGTATCGGACGGGCGGCGGCGGTCAAAGTCGGTCGTCTAACTGGCACAATATCCGGCGGTTATCGCGTGACACGCCAGCTGCTGCCGCCCCGATTACACTGGACCGTTGCCACCGAAAGCGTTTGCTATACCTATGCATAACAACCAAAAGGGTGACTATAGAAGCCACTTTGCATTTTTTAAACTTCCGAATCTTATACTGTCAATTCGATATCTCAAATTCGTCGAATTGTCAAGACTATAGATGGAGCATCAATAAATATAAATTGTTAGGCTTTCCACATAAACTAACATAATTGCATTTACCACCCCATTTAACTGATAGTAGCACTTTGTTACGCACTCACGTCACTCACTCCATAGAGAAACTGCTGAGCGCTGAACTCTCATAAATGTAGTTGCCAATTAAAACCTTGACTAATTTGTGTCAGATTAAAGTAACAAAGGCACTACTAGGCTTGTGACATGGTTCGCTGAATGGAACAAAAAAAATATTGAGGAGTTTACACGTCCATGGATCGATTGTGATGGCATTCATATAATTATGTGTACATGATGTTATGATCATTTAATATATTATGTTAAACTGTAGAAAATAGTGTTTATTTTTCTTTATGAATATAGAACCCCATTTCGGCAAATTTGCTGAAACCCTGGGCTCACGATTTTCGTATTTAAAGTCCATTTTATAAACAGTCGTTTAGCTTCGTGGTAACTGTATATTTTGATATTTGATGGGACATTAAACAGTTACACAGTACAGTATAATATAATAAGTGTAAACAGGTACAAAAATTATGTAAAGTTCTTACCATATAAAGTTTTGTTTTGTAATTATTAATATTGTGGAGAGAAATAAATAATTATCTTATCTTAAGTAACGTAGTAAACGTGTAATCCACACCAATGTCCGCAAAATAATAGTTAAAAAGAAAGGTAATCTAAACTCGCGCGAGTTTACTAAGGCGTTAAAAGGTAATCTCGGTTGTTATTTTAGATGATCGATGGCAAGTTTTCTGAAATTTAAATAGAAAGTGCAAATATGTCTAAATCTACAAGGTGTGTGTTATATGTCTCTACGAGGCGACGTAGAGGCGCCCGCACTCCGGCGTTAGTTCGGCACCTTGCAATATATATTGGTAATTTAGTTCTTTAATATATGTTTTAATAATGTTAGGTAAAATAGATCTGAGCATTCTGAAGCATCGTTCACTTAAAACCACGACCCAGTGCCGAAATACCCAAGAAGCAACATTGATCTATTGAGTTGCTTCACGTTCGTGATATTACACGAACATACAAGCAATGCTTAATGACAAATTTACCTTTGAGAGTGGTAGTTAGAGAGGTGGACCACCACTTAGAGTGCTAGATTTTGTTGAGGCAGATTTCTTTTCAAACGCGCAGTGATTATTTATTCTAATCTATTTCGTCCTTAGACGTAAAATATTGCACTTAATCTTAGTCGTTTATTAGATATATACCGTACGTTTAAACGCTTTTGATACCTACCTCTCTCCCTGGTCGGGTGGAAATTTAAGGAATAAATTACACTACTATTTTAACTTTCTCGTTGCGGGAACCAATATAGTTAAAGCAATTTGTAAGGATGTGCATAAGCTTAGCAGTGTTACAGGAGTTGCAGTGGTGTTTTAGAGGGTGGGTCTAGACGAAAAAATTTACGACTTAAGATTTTGGAACCTTGACAATATGTAGTAAAAATATTAGACTTAAACTAGATAATTAAACATAATCTCTTGACAATAACTTGATACGAGCTAGCTAAATATCATTGCTGTAATAAAATAAATTTTAAAAATGTTTTCATACAATATGTACCTAAATATCTATGTTACTAGAAATAATATCTAATGTATACAACTATATTACTACAAACATGTTCTGACTATTTACAAGCGCTTTTTTAAGGTCTACGTGAATAAAAACCTTTTTTATTTATTTATTTATTTTATTTACTCTTCAAGCAAAAGTCTATCCCAAGAGAGAAAGAAATCATGTGTTGAATGTTATAAAAATCTAGATAACTACGTAACAATAATAATAATAATTAATTTCAGATAAAATCCTTAACAACAAAAACATAAAATAAAACTACAAAATACAATTATCTTAATTCGCTACACGATATATATATATATATATATATATATATATATATATATATATATATATATATATATACTGTTCGCCTGATGTTAAGTGGTTACGGTAGCTTATGGACACAACCCATTTCTGGAGCAATACTCACGCGTCTCCGACCTTCCCCACCAACTGTTAATACACCTTTACCTAACAGCTCTACGGTATTCTGTAAGATGGAGCTAATTTCCCAGTCAAGCTACTTCTGCAACAAAAAATGGTATCCTCTGACTCATTAAAAATCTTTTTATTTATTGGCACCTCAAGACTGTAAGAGAAAGGCCGTCAAATCCTCATATCCTTACTATTTCTCATAACACGAAACTTCAACGCTCGCGATGGCGATGTTTGTTCATTCTTCTACATGCATCTGAATCACTATTTATTATCTTTGCTATCGACTGTGACGATTCCCTGGTATCATCATTGTAATTTGGAGATACTGCAGGTGTCTGAAAAGGTAAACAAAAAATATTAACATTTCATTTAACATGGTTTGCACAACTGTTGTTGTTAGTTGTGGATACGGATAACTTTTACATTTATGATAGTCACGTGCCCGGAATAAATAATTTTGGTAATTTTAGTATGGAGATATAACAATTACTATAGTTAAATAGAACTGGCTGAATGAGGGTTGGACTTGCAAGAGAACTTACTTGATCAAGAATAGATACTTTATCTTTACAATTCCGCTATTAAACGTAGTTTGTCTTTTATTAATTTATTTATTAGGTTATATAGTTACACATTTAAATATAAGAGTTACAA
The DNA here is from genome assembly GCA_951640165.1 of Pseudoips prasinana. Taxonomy (NCBI): domain Eukaryota; kingdom Metazoa; phylum Arthropoda; class Insecta; order Lepidoptera; family Nolidae; genus Pseudoips; species Pseudoips prasinana. The sequence continues at coordinate 22,926,411 of OX621245.1, forward strand.
GCTTAATGTTACAGTTTTTCGTGTAATAATCACTTATAGGCTGCAGCATGGGAATCAAATTAGCAAAAATTCACTATAAAATATGTTGAATACAATGAAAATTTCCAAATACTTGACTAAGGTTAAACATATAACTTATATAAATGTGTATAAAATATAGTTTCAAAAGCATTAACAATATTAATTTACAAAAACACTTAACATTAATTATAATAATTAGTGATTACAATTTATAAAACGACTGAATATTATAAATAAAATTAAATAATTGAGATACAATAATTTCTATAAGTCTAAAAATAGATTATCAGGAATTAGGACAAGATTAAATTAAATCAGTCTTAAAACATTTGTATAAGTTTAACTTGGTTTAACCGGAAAAGTACCTATTCTAACGTACAAGTACCTATTCAAAGAGGTTAAATACCTATTCCATTATCTATCCTATTTCTAAGGAATGCTTCGAAGGTTTCTATTCCCCTGTGTATATTCTAAAATATTTTCTGTATAAAAAGAATATGATAAAATAGCATACCTTTACCTCCTAATTACTTGATAGACAGCTTACTAAATAAATACAAGCGATCGATACCTGAACGTTGTTACCGACTGAATTGTTAATAAAGCTTTACTTTAGTATCCATCTATTATTAGGATACCTTTAGTCCTAGTAATTTTATGCCTTTTAAGGGTAAAAGAAGTCTGTTAAGATTTATTTTTTTATCGTGTCAAGTGTCAAAATATTGGAAATGTTCACTCAGATTTAATGCTTGCGGGGTGAAGCGGCAACACTACACGTGCGGGCAGTAGATAGCAAGTCACTAAAATTATGATTTCGGGTATTTAACCGAGCGTTGAACTGAACGAAGGTACTGATAATGATGAACCCCATCATCATCATATCAGCCGAAAAATGTCCACTGCTGGACAAAGTCCTCCCACCAGGATCTCCACAATCAATGGCCGGTTATAAAGGGCTATTTGTCTACAGTTCCCAAATACATATTACTCGGGGTTGCTTTAGGAGTCCCGTCTTAATGGACCGAGTTAGGCATTTTGGTCTAAAATCCCGAGCAGGATGCTGCCCCACTATTGAAGTTAGAACTATGAATCGCAAAGTGTGTCGTACGTTGGTGTCGTATGGTACAACTGAGTGGATACAGAAAATCAAGTAGGTACTGTTGCTGAAACATTTGAGGGCTAATCTCTTGCAAAAAAGGTGTACTATTATTATAAGGCTCTTCCGGGATGACTTTATTATTGTTCTATAGTCTAATGCTATACATAAATGTTACAAGTTTGGGTCAGTACATCAGGTACAAATCTAGGTCAGATCTATAACGGTTGGGATGGTGAGAATTTTGCTGAGAGATATTCTTTTGAGGAACCAAACGGTTTTAGCTAAGGTTGTCCATAACAAAAAAAAAAACTTGTGTGTACTTATGTACACGCGTTAGAAGTTATACTTCTTAATATACAACTTGAACATAGTTATCAATTTTAATACCACCTAGCACTAACTTCATGCTGTTAAATTTTTTGGTGTCGGTGTGCGCGCGCATCGTAAAAATTCACTCTCATAATTTTTCTCCATCGCGCCAAAAGAAGTATAACTTCAAAAAGAAATTGTTGTATGAAAGATTGTATGGCAGAAAATAAACATCCCATGAACATAGAAATTATGAATTATCTTCTCTCAATAAGTTATCTAGTTGAACATTGAGCTTCTTCTGTAGGGGTTTTTTAAAGGTAGAAACCCCTTTAAAAAACCCCTACAGAAGAAGCTCAATGTTCAACTAGATAACTTATATATTGTCCCCTTTTCTTTAGCAGAATTAGACTCAGTGTTAAATCATATGTTGGCAGGTTACCATAAAAAAGCCAGGCTATGTCAGACGCCTGCTACCGCAAGGGCACGGAATTACTGCCCGTAAGAATTAATGTACAGCATGCACTCCAACAACACCAGGTCTCCAAAAGCTGGCAAAAAATTGCCTACTGCACCCTCGTAGCTTTAGAATTAGGTCGTGGCTAGCTAGACAATGAAAATACGTTGGATGAGACTTGAAAAATACATATACATTATCAAATATACGTGTATTTATAACCTGCTCTGTCACGCACTCGGCCTACGGAATAATTAAACGGAGGATATGCCCCGACCGTTCGCAGAGGTATGCTTCTAATAAATTTAACAATTAATGTTGCATTCTCCTATCGTTAATCAAAACAGATTCACACGTAAATTGTCGAAACTTATCTTCATTATTTATGACAATCACGTTCGATATCTAAAAGCAATAAAGTACTTGTATATATGTATAAAGTAGTATATGTATAAACTTAAGTAAGAAATCGATTACGACCGTTGTAAGGCTCGTATTTGCAACTTAAAGCTCTGCTCTGTTTAGAGGCACACCTAACTTGAACTTGAAATAGTTATTATATTATTTTCATTTTATTAGTGTTATTCTTTAATTTCTGATTGTTTTTACTTACTAATTCTTTCATTTTGTTTATGTCGTGTCTAAAAAATATATTTCTTTGTTTCGTTATAAATAAATTCTATGAATATATCATATGTAATTTCGGAAGCATGGGTTTATGTATAGATTGTAATATTCTACGAAAATATGGATTTTTAAATAGGTAATCATATAAACCAAAAAATAAGCTTTTATTATCCTCAGGCTCGACTTATCAGATAAGTGCACATTACGACAATTGTTTCTGCCACTGTTGTGATGTAACTTGTTTTTCCAATCATTTTGTAGGCGGAGCCACTTGCATACAGTTACTAGCTTTACTGCATTTAACATATACTGCTAACAAACAGTATTACAGTGGGGTGGTTATTTCGCAGTCATAAGCTCTGCTAGTGCGTTGTTTCCCCCGCATCGAGGGAGTTGAACTAAATATGTTGTGGCCTGCCTACAGTGTCTGGCGAAACGTAACATAATGAGTAGTATAACAATGCTGTTTCTGTATCGAAATTTACTCTAGTTTACAGAACGTTTGTTTAATTTATTTAAAAATAATTTCATATTATTTGATTTTATTGTTTTGTAGGCCTATTATGAACCGGTCCGTGTGTGGTCGACCGGTTCGGGCGTGGAGAAACTGTGTAGGAAATGTACGGAATGTATGGAATGTGTACGGAAAACCAACGAAAAATGTACTTTATTGATACAACTAACGACCTACGTGATAGTAACTGGACACCGTAGCCTACGGACGTTTGCAACAGACGGGGATCACTACCTACGCTACTGTTCCGATTTGTGCATTATAAAATTTTTTCCCACGTGAACGCCCGCATGCCTGTTTGCTGGCGGTCTACTACAAATATATAAAGGCATATTGTTTATTGTACACACTCATTCTTAGAAAGGTGACTCATGGTAAATATATCGGACATTTCCAGCACATTGTACAGTGGTCGGTGTTGCCTGTAGAAGCAGTAAAAACCTCCAAGATTTTTTTGCTGTAGAAACCTAGCCGTGTCAAGAGATGACCCACTTAAACCACCATGGTAGCCGAGCCTCATGCTGCTCTGGATGATAGCACTGGGACATGAGACGATCTCTATACGGAACTTATACCATTGCGCCTATTGTAACAAACATCTATATGTAGGTAACAATTATATATTTATGTAACACTTCTCTATTTATTATGATACTTTAACAGTTCTATAATCGAGTACAACAAATATGTATAACCTGTTGACACTTAATTAGGATATAACCACTCGTAACGCCTTCAAAAACAAAGTCCCGATCAGAACGTCACCGCTTGGTGTTGCCACATAAATATTGATATTAGTTTACGAGCATTTTATTCAAATAAATATTATCCAACTTAACGCTATGCCTTAAAGCTGTTTTTACAGTCCCTTGATCCCCTCTATAGGCGGCTCTATAGACAACCTGCATCTATCACTGGTTGCCAACTCTTCAGACCACTTTCTTAAGGAAATGGGCAGTCCCCACTCTGGCACTGAACTGAAATATGGCCATTTCAGCGCCATCCTCTATACATGCGCTGAATTAAACGCCGAACTCTTTCGCCGGCTTAAGCAATCCCCTCGTTGACTTACTCTCCTGCGGGTGTATCAGCCTTCTCCCGATCCCAATCAGCGACCCCCTTTCGAAGCGTTAAAGTTTCGCAGAAAGAGACCACGACCTTAGAAATATCTTTTTCGCCGTACAGCCGCTATATGTTGACGGATAAAGATCTCGCCCGATTCATGCGGCCGGGATGTGCGTCAGGGTGAGTTGGGGTCGACGAAGCTAGTGAACGTATTCTAGGCTAACTGTGCACGTCTTGTTAATAAACATAGACGGCTTTTACCACGCAAAGCGTTCTTTCCCAAATCAGATATGCGTTAGTTGTCACGATTGCGCCCTGGGCTATATTTAGTTTTTGGAGGACAGCCTTTGTTGTAATCCGGCTTCCGACGCGATTTCTACACCCTAGCAGGTCTAAGTGTAGTTGAAACTGACGAAATTATGATGCGATTATAATTTGTTCTTTGATTATGAAGGATACATATAAAAGTTTGATTTCTTTGGATTTCTTATTAACCGACTTCAAAAGGAGGAGGTTCAAAAGTTCATTGTATTTATGCCTCTTCAATCTAAATTCCATCCTATTCCCTATTCCTATATATATTTGTTGTACGATAAACACTCAAACCAACCTGCATCGTGTAATAATGCTTCTTGAAAATAACGTAATACATTTGATTAAAAATTCTCATCGCACTGTAATTATTTCACACTAATTCCAGCTTACACGCTAGTTCAGATGTTAGACCAGCTTGGAGTTCTAATTTGTTACTTTAAACCAGTTAAATTTGTTTGTTCTTTTGTTAGAGTTTCTCGGTGTTAAAATTTCCTCGTTTGTGTAATTTTGAAGTCTAGATAATTAGGGTAGACATTGTTCACAAATTTTCATGTACGTTTGGTATACCAACTGACAATTACAAGATTGAATCTTTCATTAGTGTAAAGGAGAATTAAATCACACTCAAATAGAAAATAATCATGCGATAAGCGTATTTTTTTAATAATCAATTTGGACATCCAACAGTATCTAAACCGGCATGATTTGGGCAAAGCCTCCAACGCTTTGCCAGTTAAGCTACGGTGAATTTTAATTCAAATGTATCATTCTCTTTTTAACATAATCTGCGGGGAATGTTCCCTGATTTACTCGACTAAAGTATGTCTGTCTATCTGTTATCGTAGCTGAGTCAAGTAAATGAATTAAAATCGGTGCATTAGTTTACTCGACTTGGCCAGTTATTAAATCAGATAGCAACCTGAACATGGTGGTTAGGAACCTATAGGTAATCGGTTCAGCTGTTTAAAACTAACAATAGTTTTTTAGGAATGGAGGTACCGTGAGATTCTTTGTAACGATGTTTACCAATTACTTACGAGCCTATTATTAGCTTTTAAGATTTCAACGGACAGTATAGGTGACTCAAGGGTCAAATCGTCTTGAAAATAATATTACAACCAACTAACCCACGCTAGAGGACACTTACTTTGGATTCGGATTCAGAACGGAACGATCACTGACGTGGAGAGGCATGAAAGGGTCGGTTTTTAGTGACATGGCGTGCAACTGTCGCTGTCACGAACTTGATGACTCGAGTGGGTGTGTTAAATCCATAAGTTATGAAGTTCAAGTTTTAAAGTTTAGAACTTTTGAATACGGAAACTAATGTCTATAATCTATTATTTATTTTATACTGAAATTACATTTACAAATGATATGTTATCAAACAATTATGTGTACAGTAGAGAGACTTGTATGAGAGACATACAAATAGTACACCACAAATCATAAAATAAGTGTATTTATACCGGCTGCACCCATGTACTAACCGTCATTTAGTAGTTTTTTATATAGTTTATGTGGCAATCGAGGGTAACTAATGTCCATTCCAAATTTAAAGCAAAAGAAGTAAGAAATATACAAAGCTACACAATTAATATATTAATATGATTTTAGTTTTATTTTGGCTGACCAACAATTACTATTCTTAATATTACAAACTGTGTTCAACTATAAATAAAGCTAAGTGTAACAATCTCTTATAGGTAAGCACCGCATGCATCTTTTATATTATAATAATAATTGTGCTAAGAATGATATTCGATTATCTTTATTCACACTTTAGAAATTATTAGAACTTATAAATACATATTCAATGTGACTTACTGATTGAATATACTATTGGATACTTAGACTAGCTTTTATTTGATCGTCGGAATCCGAGGAGAGTTGAGTTAATTGCTATTCGTTTTGGTTTATGTTGTTTTGTTATTAATTAATATGATTTATAAATTAATTACGTTATCTGAATATTGTTATTTTTTTTTATAAAATCTATTCGTGATCCTAAAAATACTATCATTAATAGTTTAAGGAGTCGTAAACGATTTATAGAGTCTATATGTTTTATTTTATAACTCCGTCGTCCATTGATTAAAACGTTAGTTTTAATCTTTGAAGCGCGCAGTAGATCGTTAGGATGTGAAATGCTTTTTATTTTACTAATCCCATTATTCTGATAGAGCTCACAAAGCGGATTTAGTTAGTGCTAGTTTAATGAATGAAGTAACAAAGCCTTTGATCCTAAAATACTACAGATACCGTTTACTGTGACCCTGCTTTAAATGACCCAGAGTTCACTACGGTGTCGTTGTAGTAAAAGTTTAATGTTGATGCAAACACTTGTCTATACATATAATAAGCCTGTAAAAAATTCCATTTTGGTCACAATTAACTCCAAAAAACCAGGTTGTTCAAAGATAACCATCAGAACCCATTTCCAGCATTTCTGTTTGTTTATCTGTGCACGCGTCACGTAAAAAGTACGAAGCCAATATAGATTAATTTTTATACACTAAAAAGAATAAAATTCATATCGAATAAGATAAAATGCTAGAAGTAGAAGGTTGTGTGAAGCTTTTATCAAGTACCCATCAATTACTTAATAATAGGTTGAGAAAAAAGGTTCTTTGCATTTTTTAAGAAAATTCGTAACATTTTTTTATATAGTTTATTACATTTAACTAAAGTATGTAGGTACCATTTTGTTCGATAAGTTTTTGCCATCTTGTAGGTGGGGACATGATCCCATTGCTATAGAAATTTTGGGACTTCTGATCAAAATATCGCGACTAGTGGTTTTGGCAGCCCTCTCGTGATATTAACCTGACACTAAAAAATTCTGAAGAGACCGAAACAGGTGTAAATCTGAAGATGCAAGGTCAGGACTATACGGCGGAGGCATTAACACCCCCCAGCCAAACTCTCTTATTTTTTGCCGAGTGACTAAAGATGTGTGAGGTCTAGCGTTAGCATGATGAAAAACCATTCCCTTCTGTAGATTAATTCCGGCCGCTTTCTCGCAACTTCTTGCTTTAATCTTATCAGTTGTTCGCAGTAGAGTTCTCATCAGTTGTTCGCAGTAGAGTTTAGAATCGATGGTCCTGCCTGGTAGAAACTAAACTATAATGAATAATACCCTTCCAATCCCACCACACACACAGCATCACCTTGTTGCGAGTTAACCCGGGTTTCGCCACAGCCTGTGAAGCCTGACCGGCCTTTGACCACGACTTTTTCGAACGGTCTTGTGATGGTCTACGTGATCCACTTATCATCACCAGCTATCAGCTTCTTCAAAAATGGCGCGGTTTCATTCCGTCGTAATAAAGAATCACAAATGAGTACACGGTTTATTAGGTTACTTTTAGTGAGCTCGTGAGGTACCCCAAATATCGAGGTATTTTGTGTACCCAGTTTTTTTCAAATGCGCCAAAACTGTTTCATGGTCAATTCCCAGTTCTTCAGCTACGTCGTAACTACTGAAATGCCAATCTTGCTCCACTTTTTTCAAAAAATGGCATCCATTTTATCCGTAATAGGGCGACCAGAGCGACGTGCATCTTTGACATCAAAATTTCCGGATTGAAAAAGCTTAAATTAAATTTATGCTACTCTCACAAATACTGCACACATAAATTTTTTTCGCGGCTTGCGTTGCATTTTTGCGTTTTTTGTAGTAAAATTTAAAAATGTATCGAAGTTCTTCATTAGATTCACTTGTCTTGACAGTACGAAAAACAAATTAAAATCACACAGTTTCCTAAATTGAATTTGGAATTATGTTCTTTAAAATTTAAACTTTCAGTGATACCAAAATCAGTCAGATACAAATAGTATAGCCAAAGAGATTTTATGAAAGTTCATAAATACTATAATGCGAAAAGACTTTTTCCCCAATCTAATATATTTTGTATCGAATGGGATAAGTGTCGCCTGTCTATGATTCATAAATAAATAAGTACTATTTGGTACTAAGGGGTTTGGTAGATACGTATTTTGTCTCCCTAACCAAGGTAAATCTTATATGGTTCTTATTTTGCTTAAATATTAGGTCTTTACCTATGAAATTGCCGTTCTGCAGTACTGGCCATTTCAAATCAAAATAATTTTTGTTTGGCTAAGAATTCTAATTTCAAATTAATTTTATTTTAAAAACATGGATTCTTTTTTCCAAAAGTAGTCATTTCTTTATTGATTAGTGTTACATTTTCATCGCTATTCAATCTTTTTCGTCATCATGGATACGTTAAAAATTCGAGTAATTATGGAATATGAGTACCGTCGTGGCAGCAACGCGGCACAAGCGGCACGCAACATCAACGACGTTTACGGAGCTAACACTACAAACCAACGCACCACCTGTTATTGGTTTGCTCGCTTCCGTTCTGGAAATTTCGACCTGAAAAATGAACCTCGCGGTCGTCCGAAGACTTTGGTCGACAATGACGAATTAAAGGCGGTTGTGGAAGCTGATGATACACAATCTACGGCTGAATTAGCAGCAGCTTTCGACGTTAGCGTCAAAACAATATTGGTCCATTTGCGTCAAATTGGCAAGGTAAAAAAGCTTGACAAATGGGTGCCCCACGAACTCAATGATCGCCAGCGCGAAGTACGCGTCGAGACGTGCCTTGCACTGCTCAACAGACACACAAATGAAGGAATTTTGAACCGCATTGTTACCTGCGATGAAAAATGGATTCTGTTTGATAACCGCAAGCGCTCAGCAAGTTGGTTGGATCCTGGTTCAGCACCTAAACAATGCCCTAAACGAAAACTTACCCCTAGAAAAGTGATGGTCACTGTTTGGTGGTCTAGCGCCGGTGTGATTCATCACAGCTTCTTACCAAACGGGGTGAGCATTACTGCAGATGTGTACTGTGAAGAACTGAGCACAATGATGGAGAAGCTGGCGCATCTCCAACCAGCATTGGTCAATCGCTCGTCTCCGCTGCTCCTGCACGACAACGCGCGACCTCATACTGCACAGCAGACGGTCTCCAAGTTGCAAGAACTGGGGTTGGAAGCTCTCCGTCATCCGCCCTACTCACCAGACCTTGCGCCTACAGACTACTACTTTTTCCAGAATTTGGATAACTTCTTGGCGGGAAAAAAATTCAATACCCGAGAGGCAGTACAAAATGCCTTTGAAGAATTTGTTGCCTCCCGTCCAGCTGATTTCTTTAAGAAGGGCATCAATAAACTGCCACTGCGATGGCAAAGATGCATTGATTGCATGGGTGATTACTTCGATTAATACAAATAAAAAAATTCATGAAAAAAATTCGTTTAAATTTTTTCATACAAAACGGCAATTTCATAGGTAAAACCCTATTATCCTTAAATTTCTAGTTGTAAAAATTGCAAAGTTCTTTATTATTTTGTTCCGTATAATTGCTATAGTTCCCCGAAGTGTAGTACTGCAATAGCTTAATGCTAGCTTAGAACTGGCAACACAGGTAAGCACACCCATAGGACAAGCGGTAATGGCTGCAGTCCGCTACTATTGTTTCATTGAAGTTTCTTCGCTATCACGAAACACCTCTCACTAGCGAGAATTCTTTGCTATTTTTTATCTAAATTGTCTATTTGTAACACATTCTACGGGGAAACCTAAGATGGGTAAAACTGTTAATTGATATTGCGCTTTGTGCTAAGGTATAGAGCAAGATATGACTACATTACATTGGGTAAAATAAATTTGATTTTCGAGTTTATTCACACATTTCAGTCAAGAAAATCAAATAACTTGTATTACAATGAAGTTCGAAGTCCGAAAAGTTTCAAAGTGGTTTCATAATAAAAACTTAAGCTTATTAGTCACAAACATAAAATTATATTTACTTTATTTTCATTAATTAATACCGTGATAACTAAGCCCTCTAAATGTCTTCATACAAAGTAATAAAACATAGAAAAACTTATCGACACCTAGTAGGGGACGCTCTTTTCTAAAAGTAAGTAAGTTTTCCTCTTAACTTGGGTAATTACATCGAGACTGTTCGATTGCTAAAAAGCCAATATCGGTTTGGTGCGTTAAATATTTAGTTCCTACAATGTGAACTGTGTTTGATTAAGATTTATTTTTCAATGGCACTTTGAGGTCAACCTTAAACTGGTGTGTTTAAGGTACGGTCGGAATATTTAATCTTATTTGAAAGCCTGTCGTTAACAAATTGTTAGATAAAATGACAATAAAGTAGACTGACAGTGCAAGTTTCGTGAAGAGGTACTACTCAAAGCATTCGAAATTTCATTCTATTTCATATCAACTTTCCTATAAACATTAACGCAAGAACGCAGAACGTAGAATACTTTAAAAATAACGCCATTTCATTAAGAACACGATGATACAAATGCTAATAAAAACAGTTTACAAAGCAAAGATCATCTTAAATAAATATTATATAAAATTAGTATAATTCTTTATGGGAACCGATCACTTTTCCGATTTATTTTTGTTCGATTATCATTTTACCGAAAACGATTTACCGGCGTCTTTTTTGTTATATGCACTATTCGACATATTTTAAGATCTTCGAAGTGTCATGTGTCATAAGTATTATTTTAGCGAACTATTTTAGCCCGATTTACAAAATAACTTTTTGCTATAAGCCGAAGCCTTTTTTGAACTAGTTTCATTTGCCAAATTCTTTATTTGCCATATTTTCACCACACAGAAACAACATTTTACTGAATTTTGGTCACAAATATATATACGGTTACTTGGTAGCATTTTCAATATTAAATTAAAATAGTGTCAGAAAAAATCTACATGTTGTGCTATAAAATTTTGTGCCAGAGATGAATCGCTGCAAATCCGATTTCACAGTCTTTTTTGCCCTGCCCCTAGAGTGTAATTTAAGCCCGCGTAGGCACGGAGGGGTAGGGCGGCCTACGAGCTGAGGAGCAGGTGGATTGAAGACCCGCCGCCGCGGCTGATACACTGGTACACGTGACTTCGGTAAAATAAAAAAACACGAAACGATAAAAGTTGAACAGTTTTAGGTGAAATGAAATTCGACCAAATATTTTTCGTACTTATGATAGGTCACCATTATTTATACATTATTAAGTATCCATGACGGATTTCCCCACGGATAAAAGATAACGATAAGGTCTAGATCACATTGTCTAAAAAAGTGTCATATTGCAACGACTTCTAAAATTTTTAACTCTCTTATAATTCCGATCTACACAAAATTTCCACCTCGCTTAGCGTACTTATTCGTATAAAAAGTAAAGACCATGTCTTTACAAACTGTGAAAAAAATGGTATACACGAAAAAACAACTGAACATTGATTTCAAAACCTTCCTCCATTTTAAGCTGGTTAAAAACCCAAGATGTACTGGACAGGTGTCTTACTTCAATTGTGATTTTTTTGTTTAAAAATAGTAAGTAAGTATTCGTGCTCATCACACAAATATATGCACTTACCGGGATTCGAACCCAGGACCACCAGCTTCGTAGGCAGGAGCACTACCAACTAAGCTACGGTGACGGTGAAATTAGCTTTAATTGGCTGTCTAAAGTAAGTTAGTCATATAGATTACAGATAAAGATATATTTATTTGCGTAAAACATGTGTTGTTTACAGAAAATACATCCTAAAACAGTTGTACAGATTTACTTATTTTAGCCAGCGGGTTTTTTTTGTAGATGTATCACGTCTCTACAAAAATCTGGCAAATACTTGATAACGTTAGACAAAAATATATTACTCCCATCTTCCCACTTGGAGAAAAATAGCCATGTTTCCTCGTAAATAAAGTTAGTTCGTGTGACAAATATATAGAAAAGGCCGATAAGATTTTATAGTTTATTTTTTAATAAGGTTACAAGTGTTGTATATGCACTGTCGATATCATGTCTGTGGATACCTACACTCGGACTACAAAAACTATGTATATTTTAAAGGGTTAATAAAGATTGAAAACGGTGTACGTTTTTTAAAGCAGTAATAATCTACCCAAAGAGCAATAGAGAGGGCTATGCTTAGAGTTTCCCTGCGAGATCGAATCAGAAATGCTAAAATCCGCAGTCTTACCAAAGTTACCGACATAGCCCGAACAATTACCAAACTGAAGTGATAGTGTGAAGGGCACATAGCTCGTAGAGCCGACCGCCGCTGGCGCAGAAGGGTTCTATAGTGGCGACCACGAACCGCAGAAGACGCAGCATGGGCAGGCCCCTACAAGATGGACCGATGTGAGGGTCACGCAAGGCCAGAAATTGTTGAAATCTTTGGGGAGGTCCTTGTCCTGCAGTGGGCGTCTTTCGGCTGATATGATGATGATGATGAATATTAACAATTTTTTTTCCATATAATCATTATTTTCGTTTCATAAAATCTGAAGTTTATTTTTATCTTTCAATATTTTATGCGTCCATACATGTTGTCGAACAAGAATACGGGTTACTAAATGGTAAAAACTTTCCGTAGTCTGAGGCGACTTCCGATCGTGGTCACTCGAGAACCTTTCTGCCCCAGCGGCGGTAGGCTCTACGAGCTATGAACTAGGATATTATTATTAATTTACAGCAAGGATTTGCCTCAAACGCTATGTACACACCAAAATAAGCATAAGAAACATTATCCTCCTTGACAAGCGGGTAAAAAGATGTTAAGGCGGGAAAGATACGCCATATGTTTATGATGTTCCAGTAAAAGCAACCTAAAAACACAGTCGGTTGCCCTTTTGTAGGCATTCTCATCAATCTTGGTAGCGAGTCGTTCTTATAATAATGCGTAACGCTCGCATTTTCGTCTATGTGATAGCAGGAATGACAACATTATGTAGGTAGAAGCAGGTTCATGTCTATATAACACGTAGAGTAAAAAGTATATGTGAAATCGCATTTATAATATACGTGCTCGTGATCATCTTCCAGCATAATCATAATGATTTATTGCTTTCAGTGTTAGGTGGGGTTCGAACCCACAACCTCTGGCTTAACAGGCACCGTCACTAACCACTAGAACAAAATATGAATTATCTTATTTCCTAACTATAACTGGTGAACAAATTGTGCTTGAATTTTTAAATATACCTTTAATGATTTATTTCGAACGTACTTTTTCAATAACATCACACTTTCTCTTCAAACTGGCCAATAACATGTTAAAATTATTAAAACCCTTTTCGAATTGTATTTTGCAGATATGAAAATAACCAAAATCAACTAACTGCCTATTGCAAAAATATAAAAGTGTATGCATACTCGTTAAACGTGATAAAAGTGCCTAGTTCCACTTAATTATTTGAGTGTTATCGGCTTCACTTATGAAATATATCACCCATCACCACCGATAGTAAAATGCGACAAGGCCAAGGTTTACAAACCAACCATAAAAATATAATCGCCTGCTTACTTATACGACCCACAAACTTCTTACGCCTTTCATATAATAAATTGAACCATATTTTTTTTATAAATGAGACACTGTCCCTGATTCTGAAATAGCACTTAGGTATTGTGCAAATTTTAAGTTCACTTTTAATTATGTGTATGTAAATACAAAAGAAAAGTAGTAAATGTAAGGGCCTATGCAGACCACGTATTTTAAGCGCGCCGTTGACGCGCGTTTGTATCGATACTAACAAACACAAACTATTCTGTACGATGAAAGCATGCCATCGACGCGCGTCTACGGCGCGCTTTTATAAAACGTTTAAAAAATATAAATTAAAAGCCTTTAAAAAACGTGGTGTACATAGGCCTTTATTCATTAGTTTGTGGTCAGATGGTTGTATGTGCATAACGTCCCAGGATATTATTATCATATTATTATAATTTAAATAATTTTTGTTCCTATAACTTATAACTTCGTATCAAAAGAATAGTTTTGTGCGCCATATAGTAGTTTAATTTATGTGAAGAAAATTGATTTTTGATTATGAATACTATATTATAGAGGTTTATTACAAAGAACACTATTTTTGTTCAATTGTAATGATGACCATTTACTGTTTTAAAAACGAACGAATTATTAACAAAATCGGATCTTAAAAATAGCAAATAATAAAATTGAAATAAAGAATATAAAAACATGGTTGAATTGATCCTTTATTTTTAGTTTACTTGGTAATAATGTAGGTAACGAAGTAAATACCAAATCATATTTTAAATGTTGCTAGAAAAAAAGCTTATCAGCCAAAATATTAGAGATATTTACTATTTAAGGTAAATAAAACACTTACTCGTTACTATTTAAGGTAATTAAACGCATTAGGCTTCAAAAAACTAAAATATTAGGCTCTTTAAAGGTGTGATTTACTCAAGCAAACATAAGAAATAAATAGCTGATTGGATTCTGCGTAATCAAAAGATATAGGCTATAGAGTCTGGAAAATTTCCAATCAACTTAGTAGCTAATTTGATTGTAAATTCCTTTTCAAAAACATTCTAAAATAAAAAATAATCACGTAAGAGTCCAACTATATGAGTCTTTTTTGTATTTCAATAAACCTTTTCGATCACATACGGTTCTTCTTCTTCTTCTTCTACGGTTCAGCGAAACTTTCTCCCACATACGTTGAGGTTGTGGAATGAACTCCCTAGAGTTACGGTTTTCCCTAGAGACTACAGCGTGGGGCCCTTCAAAAAGGGAGTTGTAAGGTTTCTAAAGGGTCGGCAAAGCGCTAATGATGCCCTTGGTGTTGCAAGCGTTCATAGGCTACGGTGACTATTTACCATCAGGTGGGCCGTATGCTTGTTTGCCAACTAACTTGTACAAAAAAAATATAGTTTTCGGTCACTATAGCGTGCACGCTATAGTGTCCCATACGTTGGCCCCAGTTTTACAGTGGCTGATTACCAACGCGCCACTGACTTTTGACAGGTCTGAAAATTCAATTTCAATAAAAAATACAATGCTTCTCCTGCTTCTACTTGACAATAACTTAATACAAGCTAGCTAAATTTCATTACTAAGTATAATAAAATAAATTTTATAAATGTTTTAACAATCCGTGTATATAAATATCTGTATGTAACTAGAAATAATTCTGTATACTTAAATATATATATATATATATATATTGGTAAATAGGATATTCCTCATTTGAGGAGTCGTGTTTGTTTAAAAATAATTGAATGGAAAAAAGTTGCTTATCAAATCTAGATAGATTTGATAAACATTTTATATATCTTTATATACATAAAAGAAAGTCTACACTATTTAAAAGTCAAGGACCACAGTGCCGAATTACATGATCTATGATTTCTTGTACTCGTTTCCTCCAACAAAACTAGAATAACTTTTAAAATATAGGCACTAACCCAAAACTATTTAAAAATGTTCTACGGCTTATTTTATTTAGACAATATCTATTACTGCCATTATATAAGGTATAGCATTAATAGGATGGGATAGTTAGGAGCTCAACGTACACATACTACTAAAAAACTTGTACATACAATATCAGTTTGTAAAGTAGGAGGCAATAAATATTCGCTTCCCATACGTACCTAACCATCGATTTGAGTGTTACGAAAATTTATTTTCCAGAATACATAATAGAGCTGCTAGCCAACATTTGGCTATGGCCAATTGCAATGGAGACAAGCCAGTTGGCTAGTCATAGAGTCTGGAAAATTTGCAATCAACTTAGTAGCTAATTTGATTTTAAATTCATTTTCAAAAACATTCTAAAATAAAAAAAATCACCTAAGAGTCCAACTATATGAGTCTTTTTAGTATTTCAGTAATTAGTGTTCAAGCGGCCAATTTCAATGGAGACTAGACAACTACGTAGGACGTATTATAGTGCAGGAGTGTGCGCAAACAACCGGGGAAAGTAAATAGTAGTAAATTAGTTAAGGACTGGCAGATTTACGCGCTCTCCGAGGCATGGGCACATTGGACACTAACAATGCCAAATTCCAGACTTCGGGCTGCTTCTGAATGTTTTTCTGCACAAGGTATTTAGCTTGTGGTAATTCAATATGCGAAACATTCAAACAAGAAGTTGATGACTAAATACTGATTTATATTATATGTTGTACTAGTTGTGCCCTGCGGTTTTACCCGCGTTAAATGTTATAAATTATCACAGCTCCTCCCCCGTAGGTGATAGCGTGATAATATAGCCTATATGTTGACCCGACCTCTTAGTAATATTCATGCAAAATTTTAAGGAAATCCATGCAGTACTTTTTGAGTTTAGCCCGGACATACATACAGACAAACAGACAAAAATTCTAAAAACTATATTTTTGGCTTCGATATCGATTGTAGATCACGTCCCAAGTATTCTTTTAAAAAAATATTCAATGTACAGTTTTGACTTTCCTACGATTTTATTATATGTATAGATACACTTGTTATAAGGCCTTATTTATGAAAAGGGAAACACTTGTTAAAACTTAAAATAAGTGTTGGCACGTCATTGAACATACTTTGACGGCCTTTGTGGCGTGGTTGGCAAATGCTTGCTTTGCACCCCGCAGGTCGTGGGTTCGATTCCCACCTAGGGCAGATAATTGTGTTCTTGAACATGTCTGCTTGTCGTGAGTCTGGATGTAATTATCTATATATGTATATACAAAAGAAACGTACTATAATATGTAGTATATCAGTTATCTGGTTTCCATAGCACAAGCTCTGCTTAGTTTGGGATCAGATGATCGTGTGTGAATAATGTCCTGGGTTATTATTATTATTAATTATCAAGTATAAAAAAACCATGACCATTTTTATCTGTAATTCTATGGTAAAATAACTGGGACCGGCGTGACTACGGGGTATAAGAGTTGACAAATAGTCTCGAATCCGGTGTGGTAAAAAATCCGTTAACCGTTAACTTTTTTTTCCACCACACTCTACGAATACATGGAGATCATACTACATAATATGTAATACATCCTACTGCCTGCCTGACGACTGAGTAAAAAGAAGATGACCCTATCGAAAGGTGAAACTGGGTGATCGCCGTCTCTCCACCCATAACAGCAGAGACATGAGAACTGGCGTAGATAAGGCTTTTACTTTCAATAAAATGTTAAGTATACTTGTGGAGGGCAGTCTTCACACCTGCAGTTAATCGCTCCCAACACCCTCCTCTCATCATCGTAACGCTTCTCATTAGTCACAAGAGTCCTCCTACTGCCTGACTGCCTAAGAATACGTCCCCATCAACAAGTGAAACGGGGTAATCGCCGTCTCTCCACCTATAGCATCAGAGATGAGAACATAGTAGAGCAAGCTTTCAGATTCAACAAAAAATGATAAGGGTACTTGTGGAGAGCAGCATTCACACTTGCAGTTAATAACTCCTAACATCCCATGCGTCCTAAGGCGTACATTACAAGCGTAGAGCTCAATATGTGTTTAAAAACAATGATACCAGACTATTTAAATTTTCAAAAGATATAAATTTGCTTCAAATCAAATTATTTGGCATAAATTAATCAAATTAGAAATAAGCCTGTATTGATGGTTGTCGGTCAGTAGTGACACATGAAAAAAATACATAATTTTTAGTGCAATTTTTCTTTTTTTATCTGAATACTCCAAAATTGCCGTGAAAAATGCTAGTTCGGTAGAGTTCTTCCAGAATAACTCAGATAAAAAAACGCTGTCGTATTAATTTAATGTCATATATATATATTGACACTGTCTTGCACCAGCTCCTTATGAAAGTAAACATTGCATTCCATTTAACCTTCCTACTATCGCTTCATCTAAGTCACCAGCTGTAAGAAATCCATCAATTCCCTCTCCCTTTACAAGTTAAGTGCCGTGAGCATACATATATACTTGAGTTTGTAATTAAGCGGCCTCATTTTCGGGTTATAGGGATCGGGCGGCTAGGTCAGCTAATATAATATTAATTACGTCGGCCAGCTTGGCATAGGAACACCTACCTAGCTGGCTATATTACCGTAAGTACCGACTTGGTATATAAAGGCTGGAAGTCATATCCTACCGAAAATTTATTTCTCTACGTAGGATTTATCCTGTACTATTATTACTTTTAACTAAAATGGAGTAAATAATTATTAGAAATCGAATGGATTTATCACATTATACGATATTCTCCGCATGTTATGTTGCACTAGCACTTCATCCGCGTGTATTTTGATCTTTATTATACTAATTGTAAGATATATTTTTGACATTATTTTTTTATTATTTTCAAACCATCCCTGAATCCGCTATCGGCCATGGACATTACCGAAACTCTCTAACAGTTTAATTTTCAATTTTTCATTTGCAAAAAGGTGTTTGTAATATATTGTTTATTATTTTTTGACGGTCACCGTAGCCTCGTTGGTAGTGCTCCTGCCTACGAAGCTGGTGGTCCTTGGTTCAAATCCAAGTGCAAATATTTGTATGATGAGCACGAATATTTGTTTCTGTGTCATGGATGTTTTCTATGTATTTAAGTATATATCTATCTATATAAGTATGTATATCGTCACCTGGTACCCATAGTACAAGCTTTGCTTAGTTTGGGGCCAGGATGATCTATGTGACGTTGTCCCTATATATTATTATAATATATATATATATATATATATATTATTTAAACAAATCATTTTATGGATATGTATTTTTGTTTTTTGATAGATTTGTAACGTGTTAGATACGACGTAAATGTAACAAGACCCTATGGAGCTCATGGTAGTGGTGGTGGTAATTCTTGTATGACTGTTATTTACACGGTATGTATGTATATGCGTGACCATGAGCAACGAAAACAGAAGCAATTTTAAAATGTGAAACAAAGCTGACACGCAATTGGGAGCTGTAATTAAAACAGGAGTGAATTAGTCATGATTTTGGTATATTTCGTTGCTAGTGACCCTCAATATGATTATGCCCAAATAAAGGTAATTAGCGACAACCTATAGTTAGTATACAAGTGTATAATTAATATTGGTGGCGCCACCCGTGTTCGTATATATAATAATTGTAACATACTATAATATTGGTATAAATTAAGAATTAGCTACACAAAAGAGACCATGTTTTACATAGTCTCTTGTGTAGTAACTTTTCTATTTGTCGAGGTAAAATTTGCCATGAATACCTATTGCCAGGATACATTTTTAATGCCTGCAGAGGGCAACTAAGCTTAAAGTACAAACATTGGTTGACTCTATGTACACTGGTCAACTTTATGTATACTTAATTCATTAATAAATCTTTGAATCAATGCGAATCAATCAATCCTGTCAAATCTAAACCAATTCAAACACATAGGTGACCATCTTCAGAACTTATGCAAAAACACTGGTTGACACTACATTAACATAATAATATATTGGTGTACCTTCTTCACTTGCAACAGGAGGCACCAAACGTATCTTGCAGGGGGAAACTGAACCTTCTCCCTATAACTGGAGGTTTTAGTCACAATAAATGTCGCCACAAATGCCGTAATCTTCATCGAGGCCATTTAATAAAGAACTTAAAACTCCAAACAAGACGTCTATAGTCTAAGAGGCCACTCTACTTGAGGAGGGTGGTTCGAGATAGGACGGTAAGTGGCGATAGTAGTGTTGCCTTTTAGACTTTTCTGGTTATAACTTGGACTATTAGAGAATTACATTAGTTTTGTACTATAGAGAGTGAGAGAGTATATTTAGAGTGTATGAGAGTATATTTTATTTAAAGCATGTTAAACTAGTTTCGATCACTGTTTCGAGTGAACTGTATTCTTATGTGTCACAATTAACCCCAAATTACTAATAGTGTTGTATGATAAAAAGGTTTAGCAGCCTGACTGGGGAAGTACCTCCACCTTACAGAAGACATTCCTTAATAATAACATTAATAATTTTAATGTTGTGTTTCCGAGTGTGAGTAAGGTCGCCAGAGCTCATTGGGGTGGGGGGAAGGATCAGCAACACTTGTTTGCTGACTCTTAAAGGCCGGCAACGCACCCGCGACTCCTCTGGTATCGCGAGTGTCCATGGGCGGCGGTGATCACTTACCATCAGGTGGTCACCTGACCACTTGCTCGTTTGTCGCCCACTGATAAAAAAAATATATATAAAAAAGAACTAAAATTTCACAAATAAAAATAAAAATTCTATTTTGTGTCCATAAAAACATATTCAGTTTCAAAAAAGCGTCACACATGACTATAATACTATACTTAGCATAATATTGCTGAACATGCAATCCGACTATACAAAATCAATTATTCATTTACGGTGCAATATGCACGCTTCTACAACAACTTTCCAATGATGTCAATAAACAAATTTAAATCAAATATTCATCATCATCATCATCATATCAGCCAAAAGACGTCCACTGCTGAACAAAGGGCTCGCATCCAGTGGACTCAAGCGACCCGCATAAGATCATCGGTCCATCTTGTAGGGGGCCTGCCCACGCTTCGTGTCCGATCCGTGGTCGCCGCTCGAGAACCTTTCTGCCCCAACGGCCGTCGGTTCTATGAGCTATGTGCTCCGCCCACTGCCACTTCAGTTTAGCAATTCTTCCGGCTATGTCGGACTCTGGTTCGCCTGCGGATTTAGACATTTCTGATGCGATCTCGCAGGGAAACTCCGAGCATAGCCCTCTCCATTCCTCTTAGGGTGTCCTTGAACCTGCTAATACGGCCCATAGTGAGCGACCACGTCTCTATTCCGTAAGTCATCACTGGCAATACCCACTGGTCGAAGACTTTCGACTTGAGAAACTGCGGTAATTTGAAAGACTAATTGTGTAGCGACATATCATAAGATTTCAAACTATAGATATACGGCAATAATTGGCTTGGGATTAAGTCACCGATGATTGAAAATTTCATCGAAATCGATTCGGCCGTTTGGAACGACTGCAATCACAACTGTCATTTATCGGAGATGATGTTGTATACGGGGTTAATTTACTTCTAATTTGCTTTCTTTGCCAATACGCTAGAAAATTGCACGAGGCCGGCATTTATAAAAAAACATCTTTCGTTGGACAATAGAAGCGAGCAGGGGCTCAAGTTGTCTATCGAATAAGACTATAAACTAAGCAACCTGCGCCATAAGTTACCCTTTCAGATTCAAATTCCGTTGGATTTCGTTCTTGTCACAAAACTTACTACTACTACTTAACTACAAAATTTCTGGTTCATTTCAATATCACCATTTAATGTTTACTGAGTGAAGGAATAAGTGATATTATTGTACATTAAAAGATTTGTTTCTATGTATTTTTTTTATTTTTCTCAACTTTACTTCGTTATAACGGACAGTGAGAATTAATTTTGTCCTTAACACGAACAGTTTGCTAAAATCCATCTCATAATATCTCGTAATACACGATTACAGGAAAAATTGTTTTCAACCAATATTTATTATTCAATGTCATTCAAAATTGCACCATCACTGAAAACGTAGAATTATGTGTATTCATAAAATAAGAATGTCATATATGTCATACAAGTTTTAGTACCTGATACGCGACTATACATATTAAGACTCTTTTCATATGACAAAACTGTTAACACAGATTACTTATTTACGAATTTCCCTTTTACTTACTTTCATTAGTGGGTTCAAATAGAAAATAGGTACTGAAAAGCCACTAAAAGGAATGCTTGTGGAAACCTATTCAGTTCGACGCGGCCGTTCTGGGTGCACAGACGTCTACGCCGTAGCACGGCTACGCTGTAGACCATCTACGAATCGCGTGATAACTTCGTACGTTATTAACATTGCTATAGTTCATGATAATCGTTTTAGCATAGCATATTATTAGTGTTGTAAAAATATTAAATTTAGTTTTCTAGTGTATTTTAAATTAAACAATGTTCAGTGACATTAGGTGAAGGTAGTGACTGAATAGTGCACACGGTAACCTACTTAAATGGTTCATCATAAAGGGGAGGTAAGTAATGAATTCTATATTTAGTTGCAAAGTTATATTAATTTTTGAATCTGAATAAAGTTGTGATCCGTCAGCCAAGGGACGACCGAAAAGTTTCCTACTCATACATACGGCAGTATGTGCCTGAATATTGATTAGAATTTAAAAAAAGTTATATTGCCATGACTTTCTGTTATTAATTATACTACGAAACGATTGTTTTTCTACTTTTATTACTCACCTTTATTTAGTATTCTACTGTTCTAATGGTATTTACTCTGTGAGGCTAGATAATCTTGCTGACATAAATGTCACACCATAATTATAGTGCAATGACCAGGATAGTAGGCTTCATAGACTCGTAGTGCGGCACGGCATAGGACAGGAAACTTTTGGGTGTAATTATGAAACTATGTGGTAATAAAATTGTATTTCATGAAATACATTGTACGGCATAATATTATTTTAATTCGTAGGTACAAATTGTGACTAAAATTATAGGCCTAGTCTACAATAAATAATTTTCTTTTAATTATTTATTTATAACATTATTTTAAATATCTGTGAGAATATTAATTTTATTCAGAAGCTCATATTTTAGACTTGTTTTCTGAAAAGTGATATTGAGCTGAAACTCAAATTATTTGTGAAAATGGGTGCTTTACTTAAGTTGTTTAGCAATAGTAGAGATCACTGCAAAACTCATAAAAATACAAAAAAAATGCTAACAAAAATGTATTACAATAGGTGGAAAATGCATGGATAATATACGAATGTAATTGTAAATGTAATTTTTATAATTCATATATTTAAAATTACCTTTTATTGAAATTAGCTAAAGATCGAGGCTTCGCTTGTTTGAAGTTAGGCTTTTTGATTTCAATATTCACAATACAATTTGCATTCTACAATACGTCCTTGACATCTTCCATCTTTCGTTCTTTGGTAATCGTTAACCTTTATATGGTTCTTTTCTGTATAAAAAATACTTCTATTCGGTTAAAAAAATACATAAATAATTAACTTAATGAAGAAATGAGTCAACCACGGTTTATCCGCATAGTGAATTAACAAAATCATAATTCTACTCATTATTTAAGAAGTAATATTTTTCTACTGTCTAAATTTACGTTACTAGTTTGAAGTGAGTATGAATTTTTCGGAGTATATACAGGAGGATGTATTTTTAAAACAATTTCTTAAGAGCTAATTTCAGCATAAAACTCATCTTCTTAACTTAACTTCTCCGGGTGTTCTTTCGTACAGCACTTCGACTCCTGGGGATCGTTATTTTTATTTGTTTTCGCTATTTTTACCCCTCAAATTGGTCATATAGTGTTTCTTTTTTTCTGAGGATCCTTTTTTTTCCTATCCTCTATTTTTTAATGTTCGCCAAAGCTCTGAAAACTGTTTGTACGAACTTTATTATGTTATTAATGGAAAATTTGACTCGTTGGTCTAGCGGTAGCGTGTTCAACTGCAGATAATGAGATCCTGGGTTCAAATACCGGATCGGACCAAAAAGTGATTTTGAGATTTTTCCGTAAAAAGAAATTTCTTAGTATCAGCCCGTAGTCTAGGAGTTGGCGGTAATACTCCCCCGTGCCACGGAGAGCACGTTAAACAGTTGGTCCTGTACCTGACCTCTTTCCGGTCGTGTTGCTAGTCGTCCTATCGGATCATAAGAGTACCCCTGTGTTTGCACACACACTTGTGCACTATAATATGTCCTGCGTAATTGGCTAATCTCCATTGAGACTGGCCGCCGTGGCGGAAATTCGGTCGGGAGGACATTATTAATGGAAAAGCCTTATAGTATGCTGGTTCTATGTATGCTGAATCCATGGAGTCCCTACTATATTTTTTCAAAGGGTTGCATTCGAGCACATAACACAGACCGGTTATAGTGGCGCTAATTTGTAGAAAAAAACTCAAACAGCACGGCTTTGTTACTATAGTACAAAGCACCACATAAAAACTAATATTTAATGTACACTAACAACTACCGCAGTAATGACGCTGCATATTGTGTACAAAGTATTCATCGCGACCATATATCGGAATTAAGCTGGTTTATACATACATAGTTTCCAACTTTTATGTCAAAGTAATTTTTGTTTGTATATTTTGTTAATTACAATTTTGACCTTTATTTTGAGTTTACTTATCGTGACGATTCATGTCATAAGACTTAAGATTACGACTATTATTGAAAGATTATTATTCGTTTGTAGTTATTTGGACCGTGTCTTTTTTGGAATGTCTAAAAGAGAAATTTTACAACTAATGTGATAACTAGTCCTTAGAAAGATCATACTCAGAGCCTCAACTACTATTTCTATTTCTTGTTCTAAGCTTTGTTGTTTTAATATTATTGCGAAGTTTCGCATGCTCAAAGATAAATAAGATTATAATAATTCTTCTATAAGAGGCACATGCGTCAACATGTGTACAATTCTTATAATAATAGAGGACTCTACAGATTCTACTTAACTATATCGTACCAAAGCTTTTGTGTCAGAATTGTACAACTGGTCAGGTTAATACTGGGCGAGTTGTACTGACATGCCTTAAAACAGGTTTCCTTAATACAGGTTAGCTTATAACCTAGCTAGGAGATCAGCACTTAACCCACCTAATCGTAGTTATGAGATAGTACAACCCTTTGATGTAAATTATTATTAATGCATTATGTATTACGATTCACCTTTTGTAATAAAGATTTATTATTATTAGAAAAAAACTGGGGTCTGTCGATTAAAACCGGGACCGATAGAATAAGGTGCCTCTAAAGTACGGAGATGATAAGATATACTTATTAGGTATTTAACTTCGCCGAACATATACAGACTGGTAAGAAGAACTGACTACTAATTGTAAATTGTACCGTGCTTTTGTCGTTATTTAATACATATAAAACAATACGAATGTTTGTTAGCTAGTTGCTCTCACCGATCCGTAAGTGATTGGCGAGGTTAAGCAACTAGGCTCGCGGTCAGTCCATAGATGGGTGACCGCCAAAGTGGTTTAATTTAGTCTGGCACGTTAACCTATGGGTCCCGGTTGAAGCCATTATGCAACAGTCGTTAAGCCATGTCAGGGACTATTGGGCGGCTTGAACAACTCTGACACTAGGGTAACCATTGCCCATACGATAACTAAGTAAGTAAGTATTACAAATAACTGTTTGTCTGTAACTAAGTTAGAAGATATATAACAAAAACAATATATAAAAATATTTTCATTGAAAACAATAAAATAACTAGTCGCCTCACCGATTCGTATCGCGGGTTCGAGTGCCGCGCCGGACAACTATTTGTGTGACGTATAAATGGTTGTTCTGAGTTTGGATGTAATTTGTGTCCGTCTATTATATGTTTGCAAAGTATCCCGCGATCCCGCGACAGGGATCAAATTCCCTAATGCGGGCGTTGTCTTAAAAAAACAAAAACTGCAGCTAAACTGATATCTCATTCGCGCTAAAACTATTTATTCTTACAACTTCAACAATATTTATATTTGAGAAGAGTCAGAAAACTGTACTATTTCTCTAGGCACGATTTTCTAACTATAAGAAAACCCAAGTTTTACTAGAATCGGAAATTGAGCCGTCACCGCTCATAGTTGAGCTAGTTTGCGATATAAATCGGAGTTATCATTTTTATAATAGTATTTTCATGCTCTTCAAGTTATTACTGGGTAGGGGATTGTCAGTTGACACGAACACTTTGTAAGTGAAGCCTGTCGTACTAAATATTAAAAGGTAATATAAAGAGTATTACGTAAGTGATATTTGCTTGATATTCGTTGGTAATAAATAACATCATCAACATTGGTTGTATGGTAAATAAATTGGTAAATAAAATAATCTTTATTCTATCACTTTCAACAAAATTGACGGGCCGTGTTGGCGTGTTTGGCAAATGCTTGCTTTTCACGCCGGAGGTCGTGGGTTCGATTCCCAACCAGGACAGATATTTGTGTGCATGAACATGTCTGTTTGTCCTGAGTCTGGGTGTAATTTATCTATATAAGTATGTATTTACAGAAGAAAAGT
This sequence comes from Pseudoips prasinana, assembly GCA_951640165.1. NCBI lineage: Eukaryota > Metazoa > Arthropoda > Insecta > Lepidoptera > Nolidae > Pseudoips > Pseudoips prasinana. Next base: position 22,952,702 of record OX621245.1, read on the forward strand.
AGTATATGTAGTATATCAGTTATCTGGTTCCATAGCACAAGCTCTGCTTAGTTTGGGATCAGATGGCCGTGTGTAAATAATGTCCAAGGATATTATTTATTTATCTATTGTTATTTATAAAAAGGAGACGTGTGAAAATTGTGCGTCAGTCTGGATATTTTGATTATATATTGTGAATTGTTCAATTCAATTGTTTCGAATATTTCTTAGATTATAATACACGTACAGGGATATGAGTGAGTATTGGTCACGTTAGGCCAGTTGCATTTACCAATCACACCATATATGTCAGTACTATATATCTATACATAATAAAATTGTAGGGAAGTCAAAACTGTAGTTACATTGAATTTTTTTTAAAGGATAATTGGGTCGTGATCTTCTAGCCATCATTCTAGACATCGAAGCCAAAAATATAGTTTTAAGAATTTATGTCTGTTTGTCTGTATGTATGAAATAAACAAAATAAATAAAAAAGGTTGTGTAAATAGTCAGAACATGTTTGTAGTAATTACAGTTATTATTTCTAGTTACTTATTACAGATATTTAGGTACACGGAATGTTAAAACATTTATACAATTGATGTCCGTTATTTATGTCCGGGCTAAACTCAAAAAGTACTGCATTGATTTACTTAAAATTTCGCATGAATGTTACTGAGAGATTGGGTCAACGTATAGGCTGTGATAGTTTATAAAATTTAACGCTATTTATATATAAAAATATGTCGTCTGTACCTGTAACTCGTATCCAGATAGGCTCACCGATAGAACGGAAATTATATTTTGGGTATTGTACAGCGGATTGTACTCCTATATTTATAAGATAAATTATTTTTAAAATAAAATAAAATCAAAAAGGTTTTTATTCACGTAGACTTTAAAAAAGCACTTGTAAATAGTCAGAACATGTTTGTAGTAATACAGTTATTATTTCTAGTTACATATTACAAATATTTAGGTACACGGAATGTTAAAACATTTATACAATTTATTTTATAATGGTAGTGACATTTTAGAATGATGTCTATAATTAGTCATCTTCACTGCTTCGTTGGGCAAAATATATTCACTGTCACCTGATAAGTAAGGCCACGTAAAAAAAGAACAACACTGGGAACTCAACCTACCATAGGTAGCGGGGAATGGTTTTAAATTTATCGTGGAATTAATGCGTTGATTTCAGGTTTTATAGAGAAATGCATGCGTTGTACTGAAAATAGTGACCTTGATACTGGGGTCATAGAATATGTATCTGCAACACATTAGCGGCGATAGAAGATTTGCAAACCTTGATTCATTTTTCACACAAAAAGAAAATAATACTACAATCTACAAAATCAAGGTTACGTCTTCTCCTATTGCTTCATCCTAAAGGGAATTGATTTTACTTTCCTTAAGTAAACAAGCAACAGGGAAATAGGCTATGCCTTCTGGCTTTGTTTGAAGACATCGCATTTTTTTACCAGACTTATACTTTGGACAGTTTTAAATATTTTGATTTTAGAGTTGGTTCATAAGTTCAACAAAAACAGTTATATCTATTATAGATGAAGCGGTGCGACATAGTCGCGGTAGATATGTATATATTGCTTAAATGTATTGGCCTAGTCTTCACTACTACGACTACTTTATTACTATCGTTTGTATATTTGTACACAGAATTAAATATATAAAGTTTACTTGTAAAGTTGCTTTTTAAAGTCTATAAATATCAAAACCGCTTTTATTTATTCATTTATATTTAATCCAAAAAAAGTATGAAGATTACGTTTTATGAAAAAGTAGCTACAATCACCATTAACATTTAATATTAATTGGGTTTCCATGTTAAGAAAGAAACAATATTATATATTTTTGACAAGGGGAAGCCCGGGCAATAAGCATAGTGCGGGTAAAAAGAATAACTGTTTTTTCCATTAATCTATCATAGATGGCACTTAGACAAATTTTCTAGTCGTGTCACGTGCAACCTGCGATGCCATGACAGTTCAAATAAAAAAAAACACGCGAGCGCATTCGTAGTGAAAATAAAAATATAAATAAAAACGCTATTTTGTTACGATTTTTATCATGGTTTGTACATTAACTTTTTTTTTATTATATATCGAGTTATCTATGAAATGTTTTATTTATCCAATTGTACGTTTATTTAAGAATTACTTGTGATTGTTACTTTTGATTTCTCAACAAAAATTATTTCAAGGTTTGACTTGTTTAGAATATGAGCGCGTTGGGCAAAATGGACATGGGCAAAACGGATAGGTTTTGAAGGTAATGCCCGTTTAATTATTTCATAATCTCCTTCATTAGTAAGAAATATTTTAACAATATTACAAATTAGACCTATTCCAACTATATCTGCTCCTAAAAAAGGCCGCAAATATAAGAAGCAGAAATCAGAGGTGTTGACGTCTACACCCGTAAAATTTAATTTCATTAAATTTCACTAAAGATTGGATTTGGAGTAATCAATGCAGAAGCTGAGCGCATGAAGACTGCACTTTTTATGTAGGAGTTGACAGATACTTCTGTGATGGATGCGAAAACTGATCTTAACTAATTCATCATTATCCTTTTTGCCATTGGAGCGTATCTGTTTTGCCCGACCCCTCCGGGCAAAACGAATAATTGATACTTTTTGTTAATGCTCATAATTAAAATAATAATAATATCCTGGGACATTATTCACACACGGTCATCTGATCCCAAACTAAGCAGAGCTTGTACTATGGAAACCAGATAACTGATATACTACATATACTATTTTTCTTTTGTAAATACATACTTATATAGATAATTTACACCCAGACTCAGGACTATCAGACATGTTCATGCACACAAATATTTGTCCCGGGTGGGAATCGAACCCACGACCTCCGGCGTGAAAGGCAGCGTATCTACCAACCACGCCAACAGGCTCGTCGAAATCTATAAGGTTTTTAGTTTATGTGATTATTTTCCAAAGATGATTAAACATAGTACTAATTAAACGTTTAAATAGTTCTATTGATTACCCCATTGTGGTTTTATTAACATTATCCCTTAACATATGCGTCTTGCCCGGGCTTCCCCTACCTCAATTCTCTGTAGGGCTAAAGTAGGTAGGTATAATACTATTACGGGTAAAATGTTTCTTCCACAAGTCAGTGGGCGGCGCTATAGTAGTGGAGTGACGAGGTAAAAGGTTATGCTAATATTTTTCGTGTAGAAGCCAAATTCAATGACACACTGTTATAACAAGGTAAAATATACATTTCAATCACGCATCACGCTATTTAACATGTTTAGAACGACCTATTGTAAAGACCATTAATAATAGTTATTTAGCGTTATGACTGTCAAGAACTCAAGGTTCGGTTGTTGCGTTATCATAAATTTATACGGCCACGTAGAGACAGCAGCTATATGATATGTGTGGTTGCCTAGTTTAATTCTCAGAGGTTTGTTGGTTGCGCCATAATATGCCTAACTGATCGTGAGTTTTACACCTTAGAGCCTATGAACACCACGTTTATTAGGCGCGCCGTCGACCCGCGTTTCCAAAACGCGCTGCGACGGCGCGCTTTTATCACACACAGCAGTTTGTTATCGTTAGAATCGATACAAATGGTGATGTTCTGCTAAAAAATGCAAAATGCCAGCGCGTTTGTATCGCTACACACGAGCGTTTGCATCGCGTCTGTATCGCTACACACGCGCGTCTGTATCCAATCAAACGCGGATTTGATATTATACAGGTGTGAAATGGTCCACAGGCTGCGTCTGACTTGCGTGTGTATTGCTACAAACGCGCGACAATGGCACGCTTAAAAAACGTGGTCTGCCTAGGCCCATAGTCAACATTTATTTAAGAAAATAAAAAACTGAATTTGTATTTTGTAAAACCCTCACGCACTAAGTTTACTAAATCATATACGATATTCAACAAATGGAATTCGATAAAATTTATCCACAGTTGGCCTTAGGGAAAATATACATTTTTGTGAATTTAATAACATCACTATATCGAATTCCCGAGAGTAAACGTTATATACTTATATTACATTATTATTTTGTTACAGTTTTAACACAAAATTCTTAGATTATTTTATTGAATATTCTTACAGTTTGCAGGCTTTAAGAAGACAGTAAGAGAATTAAACTTTATACAGATAAAGAGATTACGAATAGGGCGAAGAATTAGAAAGTATTTGCTTACGACGCAAAGATTATTGTTGTGTCAATCATAAGTCCTGTCTCATGTGGAACATTGTTGCCACTTATGGGCGGGGACATTAGCTTACCCGCATGTTACTTGATTCAGTCCAAACACAAACTATGAGAATTTTCAACCTTCGTGTATTGTATACTTAAGTTCACACCTCTCGCCACCGAGCGAGAGCTTTTCTGACTTTACGATATAATTCTTCAATCATCTTCATTATTTTATATTTATAACTTTTTTAATTAATTTTTGTTAATAAATGAAAACAAACATAACAAGATCCTCCTGATGGCCAAAGGATAAAATACGTGTTGCAGTTTCAGTAACAGTTTGACAGCACATGTTTGTGTTGATATCAATCTAATATACGTTATTGTTTTAGCACGCGAGTTTTTACGTATCATTGAGTGAAACAGTGATATATGTGAACAATACAATCAATGACGTTTTTTTTTAATTTAATTAATATCTTAGAACGACTAAAACACCGCCATCTGATACCAAACTGGGCAGTGCCTCTATTATGGGGAAAACCTACGTGAGTGCGAAAGCCGTTTCATCGAATTTTGTTTCTTCGAAAACCTTTCAACGGCATCTCTGTACTGCGACGCCTTGTTTAATCAACGTCTTGTTACTGCGATGTTTCGTTACATCGAAAAACTTTACTGCGAACGATATTAGTGCGAAAATATCATACTGCGAGGTCTTGTTCAATCGAAGTCTTATTACTGCGATGTTATGGCGACTGATCAGTTGGTCTATTGGTTAGTGTAGCTGACTGTTAAGTCAGAGGTAGTGGGTTCGAACCCCACATAGATCAAATCTTTGTGCGATGAGCACGTTTTATTTGTTCTGTGTTTGGGTTTAATTTCGTCTCCACAATTGTGCGATTTCGAGTAACAATAATGTATCTCATAATGACCCATTATAGAATGTATAGAAATTGTAATGCTACTTGCTCACATACAGATATATTTCATGACAAATTCAGCACTTTCAAATATTTACTACTTCAATATAACAAAATGTATTGGTAATAATAAACTTACATTTAATTGTACTTTTTAGCGAAATTGTATCAACCCTAATTTAAGTATTATACTTAAATTAGAGTATATATGGTATTATTAGTATTATCTATAGTATTATTATTATTATTACAAATTACACACAGAACAAATAACAAGCATTTTTACGAGGTGGTTTTCAAATCTTTACATTTGAAATTATTAGCACAGCTATTCAGCAGGGAATAGTTGTGTCGTAATCCACTTTTATTTTATTGAACATAATATTTTACTAAGTCACTCACTTATACCTACTTATTATATATTGCCTTACTAGTATTATTAAGGGTCTAGTCTTCTAAGACCACTGGTGCTGTAAACTAACTTCATTTGATTTATCGAGTGTATGAATATGCATATAGTTAATAATACAATTCATGAGATTTTAATACTTAAATGATCGAACTAATTACTGTATGCTATGTTTAAATATTAACATGTGGGTATTGACTATAATAATAATATTATTTCTTATATATTGTATTGACTATAATAATAATATTATTTCTTAATGTCATGACTGGCCTGTTGGTTTAGTGGTTAGTGATCCTGACTACTAAATCAGGCGTTGTGGGTTCGATACCCCGCAGGACAATTCTTTGTGTGATGAGCACGATTATCATTCTGTCCTGTGTCTGGCTGTAATTTATCAGTAATATTTATAAATTTAGAATTAAATAAGTGTTTATCAGTTGACTGGGTGCAATAATACAGGCTCTGGCTAGTTTGGAATTGTTCCGATATATATATATTCATATCATATTTACCTTACTTAATACACATATATATATATATATATATATATATATATATATATATATATATATATATATATATATATATATATATATATATATATATATATATGTGTATTAAGTAAGGTAAATATGATATGAAATAAAAATGTAATGTGTCTGATATGTTGTTTTGAATGTCATTATGGTATCTATCAGATATGGTGTCAGAAATGATGAGGAGAATAATTAATAAGATTAATTTGAGAACATTTACATAAACCAAATAAATTCTTTACTATTAGATACTATATAGCTTCTTAAAGACTAAATAATAATTAAATTAAATAAATTATTTTGTCTTAAGATTTTTTCACAGGGAAAAATCTCATTACAGCATTTATTAATCTTTTATCGATAAGCAAAAACATCCCGGCTTTATACTACTTAATTGGGCCGTGTCGAATTAAGTACTTTTAAAGAGGAATGTCCATCGGTCATAATGAACAATAATGAATAAGGTGCTAAATTGTATTGAAAATTAAAAAAAAAACAATACGATTCCAATAATTGACCATAGAGTTATAATAATTTCTGTTAAAAGGTTTGATTAAGCTGAAATTCAAAATAAATAACCAAAAATATATATTTAAAAAATATCCACAAATTCTCGAGAAACTGGACGTGGATAGATGTTAGATTGATACCGAGTCCAGGCTAGTGTCATTTAACTAAGATAATGTAGACGTAGGTTTCAACTGTCCAACATCCTATTAGTTTTTTCTATCCATTTATCTAAATGAACAAAGGGCACAACTACCAAACAGTCTCATCGATTAACGGCAGAAAATCTAACTTCACTAAGAGAGCTTAAAGCCTCACAGTAATATTAAATAAGAAGAACTGTGTAAGATGGAAATTATATATTTTACTTGCTCACAATTTACTTCCGAACGTAATTGCACCAATATTTTATAGAAGAAGAAGATACATAACATAGACAGCAGTGTTATTATAATATAAAAAAAGTTTTAAATTGTCTTTGGTTGCCAGCATGCATTTAATTATAAACGAACGAGGTACGGTTCGTTACTACCATCTATTGGAGTTAAAAGTGTATGTCATGTTTAAGTTTACCTTAAAAGCCCGCCCTCTCTCTTTAGGTTATTGTTGTCTATACTTTATTTACCCTATTTATCTATGTACTCTCTGCTAGTACGGTGCCCAAGTGACTTTTCATTTAATTTTGATTTGTATATAATTATATAATATTGTCTTATATATATTAAGATAATCCTGAGGATTTACTTTAAATCATCATTTGAGGTAGACCTCAAACCACCTGCATAGAAAATGGACATGAAAGTTATTAGACGTTGGAAGCAAGATGCATACTAATAAGATAAAAGATTGTGAATGGAATAAAGTAAAGCCAAGACAATAGAAGACCGTTATTATAATATAATTTATATATTTACATATATACCTATTTCATCAGATTTCACATTTAACCATCAAGAAAATGCGAAGTTTAGCTTTTAACAAAACCTAGTGTCATGAAAGTCGTGTCTTAATATATTGTTACTGTTGATTGTATAAGTAACTAAAGTAATAAGTGAACTTATTGCTTATTGCTTTGAACTATACAAAAGAAATCTCATTAAATATTTTGAACGGAATAGTTTTAGGATCTAGTCTACATAACCTATTCATGTATCCCACAAAATTCTGTTAGGATGTCTGGGATATAATTCGTTTGAAGTCCCACGCGGAATACACGTAAACTTGTAGTAATGAGTAAGATCCTCCGGGGAAAAATTTATGTACGAGATGGCCATTGTGATTCTTTGTTCCTGATAATGATTATTGTCGTATTCGCCGCCATAAATTATTTGCCGTGCCTCGTTGTCGTACCGCAGTGCGCGCTAAGTCACCTATGCCACGCAGCTTCGCAGCACTCAACGCTCTGCTGTGTGTCAATCCAGACCCTGATTTGTTTGCGGATGGATGGTCGGATATATTGTCAGAATGTGTGTTTTAAAATCAATATTTTATTCGCTTATTAATATTTTAAATGATTATTGTAATAATTATCCTTTAATTTTAATTAAAGTACAAGTATAGAAATAAATTGATGTCTATCTATGTCTGCTACTTTGCTAGGCTTTTATTGAGATCAGAATATTATTAGTCATATATAATTATTATTTCAAGTGCACTAATTATTTACGAAAATCCAACCAAATGATGGATATTTAGTACTCGGTTACACTGGAGCTCGCGCCAAACGGCAGACATCCAGGGGCTCTACCGACTAAGTCGCCGAACATCGTTTTCGTGAATGGCATTCAAATAAATAAAGGTTAAAAATGACTTAATCAATCGTTAAATCGGCTTCCATGACGGCACACATGTGACGTCATGAATGGTCCGGAATCGATTGTCAACGTTGAATCGTTAAATAACGATTGATTAAGTCATTTTTAAACTTAATTTATTTGAACGCCATTCACGATAACGTTGTTCGGCGATTTCGGCGGTAGAGCCCCAGGCGGGTATATCACGACATTGCTATGAGCGACAAATCCTTCATCGCTATTTCTCCACACTCGTCTTGAACAAAACACAGACGGGTGCAAATAATACTTTCGGCTACATAATCTATGGCGTGTTGTTGGTTGAGTAACATATATTCTAACATAATATACCTACATTATATATATATATATATATATATATATATATATATTTGAAAATACTACACCTGCACTAGGGAATCTAATCCCTGTGTTGCGGGGTAGTTTACAAACATATATTAGACGGACACAAAATACAAATTACATTCAATAATTATTTATTATATCTCTTCTAAAGTTGTTACTTTCCAATCTCGCCACTTATATAAAGGCTGTTTGACTATCAGAAGACTCATTCGTACATTTATTTTGAAATTAAATTGGTTTTCCAACATAACAATACCAGTGAAGCAAGTTGGTCTAAAATCAACAAAATAATTAAAATTTTGCATCGTGGGTACCTATACAAACAGTAGAATCCAAAGTTTATTGTTTTGAAATATTTCAAAATAAAATATTCGCCGAGACTCCGCGAAACACATTTGTTATTAAGTTGAAGATTGTATAAATATTGTTATCTAATTTGTTAGAAACTGATGTTATTTGACAAGCATTGCAAGCATTTATCTGGCATTGTTAATATCATTGTCATTGTGTTTAAAGTGCATATTATTATGTAATCTAACAATACCAAATTCATAAATTTTGTTACTATGCAAATGGCCAATAAAGGGAAGTATAAACCTAGACTAGATACTTTTAACCTCATTAAACTTAGGATACTATACTACACTTAGTATGCAAATACTAAACTCAAGCATCCCGAACGCTGAATTAATATTGTCAGACTGCACTTCCTCATGTAAATGAATACAACCGGTATATAATTTCGACTAATTACTCAAATTCTAATTTATTTAATCACGATCCATGCTGTCCACGCATGATGAGCCATTATCAATGGTATTAGGGGCGGTATTCGTATATATATTTTGAATTGTAAGTACAGATGGATTACGGACACTACTAACTACTATTCACGGCAAAACACATGAATTAAGTTGGCCAAGCAAAGTTGATATTTATCTCTTATCAGCTTATCCATAGGTATTTAATTACACCCCCCGGAAAATTTCTTACTCACAGTTTCACGTACCTCGTCCAACTCTAAACTATTTATAGGAGTAGTTTCAACTAAAGCTATCGCTCGCAAACTAACGTAGTTAGTTAAGTTAAGAACAATACTCGTATCAGCTTCCGGATTCGGTCTATCACCTACTGTCACCGTAACAAACATACATTGTTGTGCTTTTGTATTCAACTTGCACCGTGCACTGGTTATTCAGAATGCATCTGTACACATGTAGTGAATGTCTTACCTGATTTGTGATAAAAGTGCCACCTGCCTGCAGTTACTGAATAAGCGCCAAAGACAGCTCTGCGGTTGTATCTAATAATCGTCTGTGGGCGTCGGTTTCATATTTTGTACGTAACAAATTTGGTATGTTAGATAGTTTCGCATGTACAGACGCCAGCACATCCAGCTACCCCAATCTGTCAAATTTTTTTTATAGATTTTGAAACTTTATCACGTAAGCAACCCAATTGAAAGTGAACCTTATTCACTTTCAATTGGGGAAATTTGACAGATTGGGGTAGCTTGATCTGCTGGCGTCTGTACCATCGGCGTCACATTGAAGAAACCATTTTCATCATACTCTTGCTGCATAGAATATCTACAGGCACGCCGCATTGCTGATGGCTTGCCAGCTGTACAAAGGTGCGTCCCAGACGGCTTTCATTGGCCTTTTATTATGAGTGGTTCACAAGTGAGAAAAGCCTTGTGAAACAAATATTTTATGTAAATGTATAACTATTATTTTAGGAATCATCAACGCCAATGTATTTCCGTCGACCATAAATTGTGATTTAGATTTTCTAGATAAAAAAATTACTTAGTTATTGTTATGATGTGGTGTGATTGTTGGGGTTCATATTTAGTAGTTACATAATTATCTATTTACAGTACACTGTTTTTATTTATTTTTGTAGGTAAAAGAAACTCCCGTTCGTAATAGTAAAATTCATTAATTATTCGAACCAATTACTTACTACAAAATATACTATGAAATTTACATGTAATTAGAAAGTGTTAATATTATTTTTCAATGACTATGGCTCTCATTATTAAATATCTTCATTTTTATGATGCGGCTTACATTAACAAAACAGTATCTATATATATTAACATTACTTCAGCATATTTCTTCCTACTCGCACTTAATTTTATAGAATTCATTTTGAAGATGTCTGGAAAGGTCAAGGATTTAAATATTGGTTTAAATTTTTGGATTTGATAGATTTGATAAATGTACATATTGTGGGTTTTCAATTTTATGTAGAATTCGAAATAATTAGCTATATATAATGCATCGAAATTGTGAACCGACATGATGGTCGTCATATCGTCTGTCTATTTTTGTCACCCTAGAGGTAATTATGAATACTTGTGTCTTTGGACTTAAACGAAAATTACGGACATAAAGCACACCTAGAACAACTAGATATAGGTCACACAAATACTTAGAATGTGCACTGAAACATGTGGGCGACTACCATAAATACTTCACTACACGTCCACATTTATCAGTCCTTAAGTATTTGAATCCAACACCTCATTTTCTGCGGTTGCACACGCTACCGATAAACCAACGTGACAATTTTTTGTTCTAATAAGGCCGAGTTGATAGTTAGTGGTTTTCGTAGGCTATGACGTTTGCGGAACACTTTCCATGACTCACGCGTTACCAACCAAATCCCTCTCGGCGATGAGCTCGTAATAAATATTAAATAAAATAATAAATATCTTAAAAAACTAACACACTGCTATCTGATCCCAACCTAGGCAGAGTTAACTGATAAACATACTTATATGTTTCTAAATATATAGATATTAAAGAAAACTCTCACCCAGATATAGAACAACAAATAATCGTGCTCACCACATAAAGATTTGTCTTGGTGGAAATCGAATCCACGATCTCTGGCCTAACAGTCAGGTACACTAACCACTAAACCAATAGGCTATTCGAGCTCTGGGGACCTTGCTCAAACCCAGAACCATTACGTTAACAATACAATGCAATATTACTTATGAGAGTATTCTGTAAGTACCTCCATTCCCAGTCTAGCTGTTTATAGAGCGAAAGAAATGCGGTATCCAACTAAACTTGATCCGAGTTTAAAGCGCACTTTGAGAGTGTTGTAGGTATATTTTATCTCGCATTCTCGCCAACCCCCGTTTTGCTCAGCGGCACGGATGGAAGTAGTTTATTAGTATAACTTCCAAGTCGTAGAAAATTTTGACACATTGCATACACGGTTCACATGCACCTCGGAAAACGAAATTTATAAATATCACATTTGGAGTTCGAAACTCTACCATGATTATGTAACTTTGTAAAAAGCAATGCCGCTACCTGCCAATTATGCGGCACAACGAACAACACATAAAACAGCTTTGCAGTCAGAATGACAGTCGCCTCGCGACTTCGTGTCCCGGGTTCGATTTTCGCGCAGGACAGCTATTTGTCTGACCCGTAAGTATTTGTTCTGAGTCTGAATATACTTTGTGTCCCTCAATTATATGTTTATAAAGTACCCCGCGACATAGGGATTAATTTCTCTATTTAAATTTAAAAAAAAGCAGTTTTCTTTATTATCATATACAGTCTACGATATCTACGATGTTGGTGACGTTATTTGTCTCGCAAGTGTCATATTCTTCATTAAATTACTATTAAGTATGCCATATGCTTGTTGACTAGTATAAAATAGGTAGGTGTTGTCACAAATACTTATGGATGTATATCTAATTCATGACAGAGTCAATTAAGTAGTAACAGTTAATTATGGTTTAAAAAGACACAATTATTGGTAAATGACCTTTAAATATAACACCATATCTATGTAACTGCCAATGTTAAATTGTTGTTACCAAAGAGAATGAGAAACATGGAGTAATATTATTAATAAGAATTTTGGTACTGATTTTTTATTTGAGTAAAAATATTCCTACAGAATTCGTTAATGAATTACCTCGAGCACTATAATCTACTGTCACCAGCCCAATATGGTTTTAGGTCTGGCAAGTCATATTGTGATCTTCATAATCTTACTCGTTCCTGGCCAAGTAGATTGATAAAAAAAAACTAATGTTATATTTATTGGTCTGGCATTTCATACGGTTTCTATTCCTATACTTCTGAAAAAGTTAGATCGAATTGAAGTGAAAGATATACCACACAACCTCCTGGAAGACTACGTATCTTTTCGTTTTAAGCGGGATAAGATAGCAGACTATACTAGCAATGACCTTTCTCTTACGGTGTTCCTCAAGGAAGCGTATTAGGACCCACTTTGTTTCTTACTTATATCAATGGTCTGTGCAATCTTAAGTTACCCCCCGGTAAAATCATATCTTTTGCAGATAATACCGCCTTGGTATTAACGGGAAAGATGTGCGATAAAATAAAAAAGGTTTTTACTCACGTAGACTTTAAAAAAGCGCTTGTAAATAGTCAGAACATGTATGTAGTATTATAGTTGTATACATTATTATTTCTAGTAACATAGATATTTAGGTACACATTGTATTGATTGTATTAAAACATTTATAAAATTTATTTTATAACAGCAATGATATTTAGCTAGCTCGTATCAAGTTATTGTCAAGAGATTATGTTTAAGTTTAATTATCTAGTTTAAGTCTAATATTTTTAATACATATTGTCATAAAGTATTCAACTATGCCCAAACTGTATTTGATTTGGTACAGACTTTCTAGAATATTCTACTAGAATATTCTTCCTTCACTTAACGTAAAAAACTAAATATATGATGACCTTTTCATTAACTCGGTCACGCCAAAATGTGGATAACCTTATCATCAAAGTGTATTTGTGTTCAAATTAAAAAATATTGTGTGTGTCCTGAGTAGGTAAAAAATTTCAACGTCAAATATCTCGTCCTTCTAATTGATAACGAGTTCAACTTTCCTTTCAGCCCCATATAAATCTCCTCCATATAAATACATCAACACAACCGCTGTTAAAACTAGGTTAAATTACTCAAAACCCTACACTGCAACCTCGTATAAAACTAGACTCAGTTACCTTTGCTGCTACTGTCGTTAGTGTGTTACTTGCCACCGTTAAATCTCCGGTTTACAGCGCGATAATGTCTCCTCGCGGCTAATGCCGACTATCATGTCAGCTTTAAACTTTGTACATGCGCGTCAAGACTATACATTACATGACTTTTGTGGAGATTGGCGGTCATTTTGTGTACATCAATTTCTCGGTAAACATTTAACAGCATGTACGTTTACACATGGCTGTGTGGTGACGGCAGAAAATATCAGAATATCATCACCCGATCTTATCCTGTGGTGGGTGGTAGCGGTAGCTTCTTTCTGAGTACCATAATCATTATACTGTGATGGCCAACTCGCCTGCCAAGCGTGGTGATTTTGGCATATCCCACCAAGGTGATTCTTGTAGAAGCTTTTGTTCATCAGTGGAGTTCTTTCAACTGTTATGATGATGATTATATACATACATTAGACTATGTGTCTGTGTTGTGTATGATCTTGATCATTTTAAAAAGAGACAAGAATATGGTACATTGCGTGATGTAATTAGATGATATGACATTATATAAACAGAGCTTATTTTTTTCATTGTTTGCCACCTGCTGGTAATTGATCACCGCAGTCTAAGGACACTCGCAACACTAGAGAGGTTGTAAGTGCGTTGCGGGGTTTAAGTAAGCAAGGTTCTTGAAGGTAGCCATGTCATACCAGATTATAAATACCTCTGCAGTAAACTGAATCAAGAGAGTGCTCGTGCGCGGTAAAATTTATCTAGTGAAACGCATGTTGATAGATAACGTAATTAATATAATGCAATTTTCACTTTTGGCGAGAGGATTTGTGGCGTTTCGTGGTGGTTTGTAAATTGTTATGTATGTATATACTTGTATTATTATGGTGGACCTTGTGTTTATAACGACGGTTGCGCTTTAATGCTATCACCGGATCCCATGCGCCTCAACTGAGAATACTAAGCGATATAAACTCACGGGTGCCGGGTTCAACACGGCCCAGTTGAGACTTCTTACGAACTAACCTCTATTTCTTTTAATCTTTACCTAAGGTCTTGTGAATAGTTTCCACGAAACTACTGATGAATAGCCTTTACATTAATAAGGCTTCATACGTGAGATACAATACTCGTAATACATCAATAATAAAAGTATGTTCCACATGAGAAAATTTCAGTCAGTGTATCAGAGCCGTGGTGATTTATCGACGTGTACGAGTGCTTACAGCTATTGAAGCCCCTCAAATGAAACTATACTCAAAGGTATAGAGCAGTGACTGACAATAACTACATATATATATATATAACTGTGCTGTTTATAATTATGTCGCACGAATGTGTTGCTACATCATTTCATATTACAATTATTAAGTTGACATGATATGTCAACTTAATGATTGCTCGCCTTAGCTTGCATATATACATATATATTATATATTACTGTTCCAGTCCAAGGTAAGGCCTCCTCTCACAATGAGAAGGGATAGGACATATTCCATCACACGAGCGTGTGGGTTGGCACACTAAGCATGCTATATAGAACATTTTGGAGTTCTCTCAAACATGCAGGTTTCCTCATGATGTTTTCTTTCACCTTTTTAAGGACGTGATAATTAATTTCTAA
Source organism: Pseudoips prasinana (assembly GCA_951640165.1). Classification (NCBI taxonomy): domain Eukaryota; kingdom Metazoa; phylum Arthropoda; class Insecta; order Lepidoptera; family Nolidae; genus Pseudoips; species Pseudoips prasinana. The sequence continues at coordinate 22,968,072 of OX621245.1, forward strand.
TTTGACGGGCCGATTGGAGTGTTAACCCTACCTGTTACCTACTCGTCTTTCATGCTGCAGGTCATGGGTTCGATTCCCATCCAGGACAGATATTTGTATTCATGAACATGTCTGTTTGTCCTGAGTCTAGGTGACATTTATATAAGTATGTATTTACAAAAGAAAAGAAGTACATGTAGTATATCCGATATCTGGTTTCCATAGAACAAGCTCTGTTAGTTTGAGATCACATGGCCGTGAGTGTTATTATTATTATACCATTGCTAGTGGAATCAGTGGCTTCGAAATTACTATTAACTGGTTTGATTGATTTCTTTCATATAAAAAACCGCAATCTGACAGAACGCTGTGCATTCAGAATTACCTCATAATACCTTTTTTTTTATATGGCAGGGGGAATGCCTTTTCATGCCACCCGCAAAAAGTGTCTGCGGGTGGGTATGTCGGACTTGCACCGACTAAACCTACCTGCCGTGGACTTCTCTTGGCGCCTGATGGGGGAGTCCCGGGAACGCGGGTTTGCTGCTCCGGTACCCCCCTTTTGCGCCATGTCCCAGATGGTCGGGACACGTACCCTGGGAGGGCTCCTTTGGATTGCCCTCCCCTATTGCCGACTCCTGCCAGTACGGCACAGCGACTGCGCCACAAACAGATCGCTGTCATCCCGAAGTCGCTTGTACGTGGCGGCAGTAGAGGACACTTCCCACACTGCCGCCGCGGCACCTCATAATACCTACACACAATTACAATACAAACATTTCAATATATAAAATTAAATTAAAAAGAAAAAAAAATCGTAACATAAATGAATAATTACAAAAAACATAAGTAAATGGTGCACTATCTTAATCGACGACCCACCTAGCAAGCGTGGCCAGTATGGTATCCCCAATATAGTTGCGAGAGGCTTTGTCCAGCAGTGGATGTCCCACGACTGACATGATTAGAAATATATTTTATGCCATGCCGGTTGTCAAGAGTCGAGCAAGTTTTACACAATTTATATTACTTTCTTCTTTACGCACGCTTGACAGTAAGCTGATGAATGCATGACGAGAGCGCTACGAAAAATGTGATCAAGCGAGGGGAACGGAAGTTGGGAGGGAGTTATAAGTAAGTGAAGATAGAAAGAGAAGAGTTTCGTTTTCTATTTTACTAGGGACAAAAGGTAGAGGTGTAAGCACACATTTTCTTTCTCTTTCTCTCATAGCGAGTTACGTTTTGTTTTACTGAGTTTACTTCAGTCGTGTGGTCTTAAAACAGGATCGTTTTGTGTATCTTATTTTATGTTATCCATTATACACAACTTGAAATGAAATGAATAAAAGAACTAATTTTCACAACCTAGAAAATTCGTTCTTTTATATACCTTAAGATAATTTTGTTGAAATTTTACAAACCTAAAAATGCATAAGCCTAGCGACTGGACTGACCTTAGCAAAGTTATAGTACACTATCTGTGCCCCGCGGGTTTACCTACGTTAAACTTTATAAATTAAAGCCTTTGTGTTAATCCAGGGTAACATCTAAATCCATACCAAATTTATTAAAATCGCTCTAGCCATTTAGACGTGAAAAAGGAACAAACATACACCCTCACACACTCACAAACTTTTGCCTTTGTAATATTAGTGTGATACGATTCTAAGGTAAATGTGTGAATTGCAAACGTAATTTCACTTTCTCATTTTACAGTAAAATAATTTCAAACGTATTCAACCGGAACTTCCTCTGTCTACAAGCAGAGTAAATCGCCCGGTAAAGCCTTTGTGATTGAGAGCAGGTTTAGTTTACGTACCAAACAATTTTTATGTAAAAAAAAGCGAGGGAGACTCTTAGAGCAGATTTCACCATTAAAACTAAACGCGATCAATTGACGCTAAACTCAGTTCATGTGTTTAACTGAGTTTAGAGCACAAGTTTGAGTTTCACCATCAACATTGAACTAAGCTTAAGCTTAACCTAGTTTAGTTTCTTAAACGCTCGATTCTAAGACAGGTCATGCCATGACAACCTTTGGATGGATAGGAGCTGTAAGTGTTTTAAAAAGTGGGTGTGTAACAAATGAAGTAGTGAATAAATAAGATTAATAAAAATATAAACGGCTAAACTCAAAATGAGGAGGTTTTCCTTACCATTAACTACAGTTAAAATGTTAATAAATTGCACCATTAAACTTAACCAGAGTCAAGTAATGGAATCAGGCGTTACTTTGCGGATATCCATAACAATCAAAATACAAACTCAATATATAGTGTTAATTCCGCTAATTGTCAGTTGAATCATGCCAGGATACATTTTGCACCACCCTCCCGCCCGCAAAAATAAATTGCATGCGCCAGTACGATACCCAACACGTGTTTTAGTCCTCCACGGACCATTCTCAAGGGCTGCTAACTCGTCGAGTGTTCGAATGAGATAGCGAGTGTCTCAAACTTAAACTGACAATTAGCGAAATTAACACTACATATTAATTTTGTATTTTGATTAACCAAAGTCGTTAAGTTGACATTATTATGTTCAAATTAATTATTTCAGTTAAACTGCACTTAAAAAAATATTATGAATACAAGTGGCAGGTAGAAATTAACATACCTATTTTTAAAGCCGGAAAAAGAGGTAATTTCTTCTGTAAGTGTTTAATTTTACACTTCGGAATAAATAAATGAGGAAAACAGGATCGTATTATATTAAAGATGGATCTTTGCTATAATTCTGCCCTCTTGCTCAGCGGGTGTTGGATTCCACATAAAATTATACATAATCGATCTTTTTGCCCAAAATATTGGTTTTTGTTATTATACTGTTATATTTAATAACGTTTTTACATAAATTAAACGTTAAATCTTGTTGGTAGCTGAATATTGAAGGTATAATAGAACGATGTTTCTTAGTAGGTACCACAGGTATTTTTTAAAATCATCAAAATTAACTTGGCTTTTAGTTTTATTTGGATTGACTAAATACCTTTTGACACAAACCTCGGCCTCTAAATCCGACTTGCACTTGGCTTTTTATAATCTATTTTACATTAAGACTTTTAGTAGAAAAGAAATAAATTAAAATAAATAAAAAAGGTTTTTATTCACGTAAACTTTAAAAAAGCGCTTGTAAATAGTCAGAACATGTTTGTAGTAACATAGTTGTATACATTATTATTTCTAGTAACATAGATATTTAGGTAGGTACACATTGTATGAAAACATTTATAAAATATATTTTATTATAGCAATGATATTTAGCTAGCTCGTATCAAGTTATTGACAAGAGATTATGTTTAATTATCTAGTTTAAGTCTAATGTTTTACTATATATTGTCGTAAAGGTATTAAAATGTTTCTTTCGTACTAATTGTGTATTCGACGGTTTTTTACATACTTAATTACCGAGCTTTGAATCCAGTAATACAATTTGTACGCTATGCTAATTAGAAAACTGTATCAAAAGAAATTCAATTAATTAGCTATTGTTGGTTGCGTGCTTTGGAAAAACTTTGAGAAATAGTTTTTAAGAATATTTATTACTTTCGCAATGTATATTTAAAACCAATTGCAGTATTATTTGAATTTTGATTGGTTTAAGTGGATAAAAATACAATTTTAATATGTTTGGTATTCCATGTGCTGACCAAAATACAAAGGAACGTCTCTTACTCTTAATTTTTAGGGTCACTGTTAAAAAATTGCAAAATATATAACAGTAACTTGTTTTGTAAATTTAACGATATTAATATCACAAGATGAAGCATATACGCATTTTGGAAGGGAATAAAATAGTTATATATCAATATTAAATATCAAAATCTTTGAGCATGACAGCTATCTACTAAATGTATTGATTTACATTTGTATGTTATCTATAATTATTATACCACACACATTTTTACTCCTTTTTGTATTCAAAGGCTTTAGAACAGTCGTACAAGTTACACAATACATTGATACCTCCACCTGACGTTTCGGCTCGCTAGCACCTTGTTGGAAACAAAGTCGAATGTTTGTTCCAAATTCTGTGGAAACTGCATTCTCGATAACATAGTGAAGCGACAAAGTTGTTCTGTACCTTTAGATTACAGGGGTCTGCAAACTTGGTGTGGTAACAATAGAGCCTAAAGTATTGTTCTATTTATGTTCTATTTACTAGTGTGAATTAGTAGATACCCTTTCCGGGTAGTATTTTTAACCAATCAACTAGGCAGGGTTTTATTAAAAAACACCGGCTATGAGATAACACTTGTGTGCAAACAGAGGTGTAATCTCGTAATGCTATTAGAAAACATTCCAACACGATTTAAAAGAGATGGCAAGGCTGAAGGCACCGTAATGTACTCTCCGTGACATGAATGTAACACCACCTATAATTACGTGATGCTTATTGACGCATTTTTGTATAACAATTCATCCTCATGGAGCTTTTTATGGATCTTTATTAGATGACTAATCAAGCGTCCAAAGATTAACTAAACATAGGAAAGATAACTAAAAACAGGAGAGTGACATATGACTACTGACATGAGTAAAATATGGATACTGTTTTCAGTAGTCATTATGTTCATCCCTAAATCTGTGTCTTTAGTAAAAGGCGTCTTAGTTACGTTTGTGACTCAAAAAACCCAAACGGGATCCGCAGCGATAGTAACACACAGATGTATCGGAAAATACAAACTTCAGACCAGCTATTTATTTATAAATATGCATAAACCTAATAAAAATAAATGTATCATATAATTAAGCCTGATCTAATTTTTTACTAGGCATAATTATCAGATCCGGTTTTTTAAAATTTACCACTGTGGACGGCGATCATAATAGAAACTGTATACCTACATATTCCTGTCACTGGCGGTTCAGTACATTAATTTGAAAATGGAATAGAGTGATCACGTACTGCGTCCGAACGAGTCCTCGAAAATCAAAAGTAGCAATACCACTATTAGTATGCATACTTGGACACTAGATACGTTTTCTCGGTCCGAATATGAGCGCTTAAGTATTCCCTCGGAACAGAAATCGATAAAATTTTGATCTGACGTTCGAAACGAGTCCACGTTTTTGGATTTGGATTCTATTTGGATCGGCCATGGAATGAAGCACTTTGTTCTTTATTGCATACGTAACGTCTATAACAATGTGAGTTAGAAATTGGATACAAGACGCATAATATGTTGGTAAAAAAAATATTGAAAAAGATATCACATAGCAGCCAAAGCTACTACTGTCGTGTTTGGTAAATGCTTGCTTTCCACGCCGCAGGTCGTGGGTTCGATTCCCACCCACGACAGATATTTGTGTGCATGAACATGTCTGTTTGTGAGTCTGGGTGTAATTATCCATTATCCATATAAGTATGTATTTACAAAAGAAAAAGTAGTATATGTTTTATATCAGTTATCTGGTTTCCATTTTCCTCTGCTTAGTTTGGGATCAGATAACCGTGTGTGAATAATGTCCTAAGTTATTATTATTAAACTAACAAAAGTACAATTTGAATTAAAAATGCAGATTGATGAATGCAGAGACATATCTATAGTGCCCAGATACGAGGATTTAGGATAATAATCAAAGGAAAAACCTGTATGGCCTACATTGTACCTTTTCATTGCTGATTAATAATAACAAATACATAGTTCTACAGTTTCAAATAATATGACCTCTGCATAAGAAAGAAAATAATTTCTCACTTCATTTGCGCCGAATGAAAAGAAAAATGCCAGTCACTAATCAGTTACTAAATAGTAGCCATTCCTGTAATAGACCTTGTGACAGCCAGTAATTGTGTGATTCATCATGGACAACTAAGTGAGAAGTTCGTGTTTTCGTGAGCTGATTATCTCGGCCCTTCATTTAGTAAATGGGATCTCGTAAAAAGTGCCAGTCTCCTGAAAATACCTACTATTCGCTGGCGCATTTTTTCTATTGAAAGTAGGTTGTTACCTACTTAATATACGAAAAGTACACGCAGTAGCTTCATGAATATCTAAGGTTGCTTTAGAGTGCTTTCTAATGAGGGTTACTTAATATTTTAATGTGATCAGTTAATTTGGATTTAGCGTATTGAAAAATACTATTCATTAATAATTGAATTGCTTTTAAAGTGAAGGGTATCCAGTTTTACGATATGTTTGAAGTAGTACTACTGATTTTTACGTGATTTTGTTTGGATTGTTCGTTGTATATACACATATTAATTAAATATAACATATCTTTTGACCTTCTGATAACACCACATATCTTAAATTGTATACCGTATTTTTATATATCTATAGAGATAAAAGAAAAAAGACGGGTTGTTTACTCAATAATGGCGGCACCGATTTTGAGGATCTCAGATTGTTTGGGTTCGTTTCATCCAAGAATATCAGAAAAATCAATTGCATGGAACGAAAATCTGTCAAGATTGACACCACATAATGTACTAGAAAATTTTAGAACTATCCATTATGTGATTGTTGTGCGAGTATTATTGTTAAAATGCCGCGACCCAGAAGATCTAATCTTTCCCAAAGAAGCTGTAATGCAACTAGTCTTCATAACATTGCGAATCAGTCCACTCAAGAAGAAAGTTTTGCATTGTTAAAGTAGGAAAAAGACAAATTAATTAAATCCATATACAACAACTTATCGGAAAACACATTCAGGACCGTTGACTGCACTTCTTCCAAACTACCGGCCCGAAATTTTGGTAAAGTTTTTGAGTGTATTCGTTCCCTGAATAGTTTTATAGTAGATTTACAATAGACTTGCTAAGTGTCACTGCGATCTGATTCCAAGTTTTTTTTTCTATTTGTAGAGTAAAACAGCGCCTGCCGCGACATCTAGTTTAATAATAAAAACCATTGAAAATATGGAGTTTGGAATACGAAGAAGCCTCCATTTTCAGGCATGATAAAATATTTTAAGGGCAAGGGCAATTTATGAAAATTCCTTTTAAAATGTGTTTTATATTATTAATTGCTCTTCTAACTACATTATCTGTTATCTATCCAGGATTGGATTTTATTGAATTCATTGTCTGGTGTCACAAGGTTTAAGGTGCTCATTATGACTTCATTAAAAAAATTAAAATAAACAATTAATAATTAAAAATACTGCATATGAAATAACCGAATACAATAAATAATGGTTCGACTTCATAAATAGGTGCTTCCAAAAACTCTGGAAAAAATCAACGACTGAAAAAAAATATTCTTGAATTTGTTCAGCAAATGTTCCAATCAGCAGTTGTAAAAAGTCAATATACATACTTCGTAAGATTTAAAGAGAATCAAAATAATTTATAAAATATACATAGGTTAAAACATCATCATCATCTCAAATTCTATGGCACCTTAAAAATACGCATGTGTATGTCATGCATATCGAACGTAATTTTATAAATTGATTAAATTAATATTCATATAGCCTCTCATCTGATATTAAATTTCAGGCGAAGAAATGAGCCTATTCTCTGTTATAAACCCATAATGATGTAAGAATATAGCTTCGTTTTTGCACAAAATATTAAATTAAAAAATATTTCGGTATGTTTTTGTTGTTAAATGCCATATTCTGCCGTACACAATGTTTGCTGGAGTAGACACATTGGAGTGTAAGTAGGTATATGAGGTACCTACGCTACGTAAATACGTTTTTTCAACATAAGTGGGTACTAAAGGCCCATTGAAAACGTTATGAACATTTTAGGGGTTTTTCTTTTTTATCTCAGAAATAAGTAAAAGTAATATTTCTTTTAGGTAGCTAAGTATACAAAAGGTTAAACATTTTTGATATCCGTACCGAGTTCTGGTAGTGAATATTTAATAGAAATTTTAGAAATACCTGTATACAACTTGTTCGTACTACATGATATGAATAATTTGTTATTTCGCCTGAACATACGTTCTCTATAACCATCTTATTTTATCAGGTAGTAAAAAAAATAGAATAGAATAGAATTTTATTAACCAACAATTAACACTTTTATACAAAGTTGTTGGAATTACGTGTGCAAATTTTATTGGTCAATATAAATCTGAAAATACGAAACTACCTACACTGGGCTGAGCCTGTCCTGCAGGGAGCTTAGATAAAGTTGTGATAATGTATTTGGATTACAAAATACATCTGGTTACATAAAATGATTGAACAAACAAACAAAACATTATTTTGAATTAATATTGTTTTGAATGTTTATTCGAGATTACTTTGTATGATGAGGACTACATGTTAATCAATTAACTAGCAATAGTAACAAAAGCTTTATAATAGAACTCTATTCAAATAAATAATTGCACAAGTTATTAATAACTCCCATTAACAAAATACGTTTCCAACAGTGCAGTGCGAAGTTTAACTGAAACCAAACCACGAATTCAATTTAGGTTTAAGTATTGACGCGACAACACATTACAAAGTTTAGAATAAGCAATTAAAATCAAAGTTCGGTTTGGTTTTGATTGAATGAATTGTAAATTGAAATTTAATGTACTCAGTTTTCCGACGTTCGTGTATGACGTACATTTTAAAAACTTATTTGTTTAACTGAATGAAATTTGTACATAAATGTCTTTTAATTTTTTTGTTTTATGTTGTGACATTGACCTTATTACTTTACTATTTGATATTATGAACATAATATAAATGTAAAGTGTTGGATAGTGTTTGAAACAAATATGTTATTCAGCTATGACTGCACGTATGGCAAAGCGGTTAAGACAGTCGCCTCGCCGCTTCGTGTCGCGGGTTTGAGTCCCGCGCCGGACTGCCATTTGTGTGACCCATACATAGTAGTTTTGAGTCTGGATGTAATTTGTGTCTGTCCGTATATATTTCTAAAGCACCCCGCGACACAGGGGTTAGATTCCGTAGTGCGGCCGTAGTCTATAAAAAAAAATGAACGAAATTTGTACATAAATAATGTTTTGTTTTGTGTTGTGATATTGACGTTATTATTTTGCTATTTAGTATTATGAACGCCAGATATTTGTATAGTGTAGGATAATATTTAACAAATATTATTATAATATTTTTAACAAATATGTTATACAGCTATGGATCACATAAGTAGTTCTTTATTGCCGTAATTAACGGAGCTAATCGACTACTTTCAACCGGCCAAGTGCGAGTCCAACTCGCGCACGGTGGGTTCCGTACTATTATTTATAAAAACGAGGAAGAAATTCCCGTTTGTTGTATGGGCTCCCATACAACAAACGGGAATTTCCTTCCCTTAAATATTTATTTTATTATGTTTTTTAGTATTTGTTGTTAAAGCGGCAACATAAATACACCATCTGTTTAAATTTCTACTGTATAAATGAGATACAGCCTGGTGACAGACGGACAGACAGACAGCGAAGTCGTAGTAATAGGGTCCCGTTTTACCCTTTTGCTACGGAACCCTACAAGTTACACAATTCTAGCAGTCTTTTCAACGAATATTACCTTTGAATGCAGTGCAGCGTTTAATTGCGCCATCATTCAGCATAAATGTCTTGCACCACAGGTACTAAGCTCGTTAGAGTACTCAAGAGACCCGTTGAGGAATATTTTACATCTTTCATCCCCTATTGTTCAGTGAGAAGAGGGATAACCCTACGCCTTGTCAGGCAGCTTGCCAAATGCACTATAGACATCGTTGGCTATTCTACTCTGTCTAAATAAATTGTTGTTATGAGTAAGTAACTTAAATTTTACGTGTAGCTTTTATAAGTTGATTATTTCAATAATTTACTGGCTGCTGGTTAAAGCTAGAATGTCAATTTCACAAAGAGGAGGCTTTGTTGGCAATGCATTCAAACTATATTAAACAACGATGAAATTCTGTAGACATAAGAACAATATCTTTAAGTATTTTTATGTATAAATTAGAAAAAATTAAAGTACTAGAGGAGGCTTTGGATGCAGAGTGCTTGCTTAAAAACCTGTTTAGGTGTTAAGATAATTATGTATTAGTTATAATAATAATTTGACTGCACGTGTGGCGCAGAGTCTGAGACATTCGTCTCGCCTTTTCGTGTCGCGGGTTTGAGTCCCGCGCCGGATAACTATTTATGTGCCCATAAATAGTTGTTCTGAGTCTGGATGTAATTTGTGTCCATCTATTATATGTTTGTAAAGTACCCCGCGACACAGGGATTTGATGTCTCTAGTGCAAGCGTCGTCTTCAAAAAAAAGGAATTAAATATCAATACATAATTTTATTAAGCGTCGTCTAGTCCTCTCTAGAATTCCCTGTGTTGCGAGGGCTAGGCATAGTAAAACGAAATTTTTTTATTTTTATCGTTCAGGTAATGTCTCTGGTCAGGTTAATATTATCTGGTTTCCATAGTATAAGCTCTGCTTAGTTTGGGATCATAATATGGACGTAAAGAATGTCGCAGAATCGTACTTTATTTATATTTAAAAAATACATAAAAACAATCTATGTATTATTATTGTCACTATTATTTATGTTACTTTTGTAACGAATTTCCTTATCGCGCGTTGCGAAAGGGGGCTATACGGAAAAAATAAGACGAAAAGCTGTAACGACACTTTTTGCTTTATTTTTTTTTATTACTAAAATTGAACCTACTGATTAAGTTTACTACCTACTCTATCAAGAAAGTACCAGGAAAAGATCAATAATAAACAAAATGTTTGTTATTCATCCAAATTCATTTTATCGCCTTCAAAGTATGCTCCTTCAGAAACGATACACTTACGCCAACGAATAATCCATTCATCAAAACATTTTTTAAACGCTGCTTTCGGAATTGAGTTCAGTTCTAGTCGCGAATTCTCCTTTATGTCTTCTACCGATTGAAAACAGGTACCACGAAGTGGTAATTTGAGTTTAGGAAAAAGAAAGAAGTCAGCTGGAGCCATATCTGGTGAATAAGGTGGTTGCTGGATGGTATTTATTGAGTGTTTGGTCAAAAATTCGTTCACAATGATGGCCTTGTGCGGATTGTTGATGGTTTTGTGTTTCAAGAATTTTCTTTCCACAAATCTGGCCTTTTTCGTCAAATTTGCTCTCTTAAACGCCGCATAACGCTCAAATAATATTCTTTATTTACCTTTCGACCTTCCGGTAAGAATTCAGAGTGCACAACACCGGGATAGTCAAAGAAAACAGTCATCATGACTATGACTTTTGATCGACTTTGGCGTGGTTTTTTCGGTTTCGGTTCAGTTGGAAGGCGCCACTCCGAAGCTTGTTGACTAGTTTGTATGTCAAACTCGTAAACCTACGTCTCGTCACCAGTAACAATGCGTTTCATGAATGTTGGGTCGGAATTGACTCATTCTACCATGTCCTCAGCGGCTTTCATGCGATTGAGTTTTTGGAGAAAATTCAGATCTTTTGGGACTAGCCGAGCGGCAACATGTTTCATACCCAAATGATTAGTTAAAATGGTACGAATCGACTCGTGAGATACAGAAAGTTCGGCGGCTATCTCTTTCAGAGTTGAATGAGGATTTTCAGTCACTATTGCCTTCACTTTTGCGATGTTAACTTCAGTTGCAGACGTTGATGGCCTACCAGAGCGAGGCAAATCTTTCATCACATCTCGAACGCTTTTGAACGCTTTAAACCACTCATAAGCACGAGTTTTTGATAAAGTCGATTCACCGTAAGCCTTCTGTAACATTTTCAGTGACTCCGAACACGAAATTCCATTAGCGATGCAAAATTTAAGGCAAACTCTTTGTTTGATATTTTTGTCCATTATGAAATTCGCAATACACACTATATATGATATTACTAAAACCAGCATTGTATTTAATATAAATAACAGATGCAACTCAAACTCCGCGCCAAAATGGAAAACAGTTGTGCCAATCTAAAAACAACAAAAAAAAAACAAAAATTTGAATTTGGAACCATAAACAATTCATCCATTCCCGATACTTTTTTGACTGAATGTATACTTCATTATATTTGTTAATAATAAAAAAAATATATTATTATAACTTTAAAAAAATACAATTTTATTACAATTCCTTCACTAATTAATCGAAAGGAACTTCGTTCCATCCGAGTGTCCCTTGACACCTCTCAAGGTTTTTGTTATTTATACAAGGTGCAACATAATATCGAGATATCATATGTTTACTATGGATACTAAAATAAACAGAAGATCTATAGAGAGAACTAAGGAATGATACATATAGACATGGACTAAAAATTTCCAACATAACTCCGTTATACATATAGTTATGTTATAAATATATAAAAATATAGTCCTATAATTTATAAGAGTTGTTTGGAGTTTATACTTCAATCAGTTTTTACGACCAAAGACGAACATTCTACTACATCCATCCAACAAACTTTACTACGGCCAAATTACTATGATATCAACATAACTTCAGTATAAATTCGGTGTTTTTTAGTGCTTCCCTACTGATCCACTGTGTTATGTTATATTGTGATACTAGCTGTGACCCGCGGTTTTACCCGCGTTATATTTTATAAATTATCACCTGTTAATATGTAGCCTATATGTTCAGCCGACCTCTTAATAATATTCATGCAAAATTTGAAGTAAATCCATGCAGTACTTTTTGAAATTAGCCCGGACATACATACAGACACACAGACAAAAATTCTAAACACTATATTTTTGGTTTCGATATCGATTGAAGGTCACGCCCCAAGTATCCTTTAAAAAAATATTCAATGTAGGTATAGTTTTGACTTTCCCACGATTTTATTATCTGTATATAGATAAATTTAATGGATATATATAAAGACTCTTGTGTCTGAGTTAATTTTAACATTGTTCGAGGTAGAACTGTTTTTTTTTTACCATTAACCAACCTATCTCCTATACGTCTCTCGTGCCCCCGCAGCTACGGTTTCGTCCACGTGTTAGTAGTATTTTGTTTTAGTTTGTTAACACTATAGATCATCACTAGTATATATTGGGATTACGTCGAATATAACAGTCACTCTCCCAATATACTTGCAACGATAGGACTCACGTCTTTTGTTTAAATATCCAAATACAATTCAAATTGAACCTTAACGTAACCAACACGTGCAGTTCTATAAGATTTTTTGGATCGTTATACTATCAATATTTGTTACCTACTGTTAATTTCGACAAGTTATAACTCTAATCCGCTTATAACGCTTATAATTCTCTTATAATGAGGTAACGACACCCTTACGATACGATTAAAGTAATTATATAGACATCACGCATGGTTCAGTGGTGAAGGTAGGTGCTCATTACGACTTCGGCGCCACGGTGAGTTGGGTGAATCCCCGCACAGATCAACAATATGTCTGCCCCATAGATAGTTGTACTGAGTTTGCATGTGCTTTAATATCCTGGGACATTATTCACACACGGCCATCTGATTCCAAACTAAGCAGAGCTTGTACTATGGAAACCAGATAACTGATATGCTACATATACTACCTTTCTTTTGTAAATACATACTTATGTAGATAATAATTACACCCAGACTCTGGACAAACAGATATGTTTATGTACATGTGGGAATCGAACCCACGACGTGCAACATGTTAAGCAGGTTGTCTGGAAGAAATCGCTTTATACGATAAGACCGCCCATTGTACATTATAATTAATGTTTCATTGTTATATGTTCTTTTTTTGTGTACAATAAAGTGTATTTTATTTAATTTACCAACCACGCCAATTGGCTGGTAAATATGTACGGTAATAGTGTCTTAACAAAAAACTTTGGCGCCATAGGCATACAAATTATGTGATGAAAAATCATTTCTGTAATTTGTTTAAATCGACCATAAAGAATAGGCGAAGTTGGATCTATGTTTTTAAGACGGTTAATATTTAAAATAAAGAAAGCAAAGCCCTTTTAGAAATTCTTTTAGGTCAAGTATACAATTCTACAAAGAGATTATTTATTTGACCCGTTTTGAGGTTGAGACGCTAGGGCCTTGGGCCCCATTCGTACGTGTTTTATACCGTGAAATATCGGAGAGCCTAGTCGCCGAAACTTGTTATCTGGTCACAGGCTTTGACGACTAGGCGTTTCGGTATTTCATGATTGCTGGCGCTTACTTCGGACAAAGGATAAGTATTACAATCCAGCGTGGAATAGCTGCTAGTCTTCTGGGCCCGTTACTGGTGGATGATGGTGCGGACGAATACTCAAGTCTTCTGACAGGTTTAGTAATTTATGTAACGAAATAAAGAAATAATTAAATTTATTCAGCACTATTTGTATTATATTAGTCTATGAAATATTGTTATTGTATTATTGTTATTGTATATATAAATATTGTTAATATTTAATAAGTTTATTTCCTAAGATATTGTTTAACATAAATGTCGTTTATTTATAGCTAAAACTTAAGTCAATTACATTAAATAAATAAAAGAATCGTCATTATTTTATTCTCTATGTCGACGAAAAATCGCACTATGTCATATAAAAAAAAAATAAGATGAACATGAATTTTTTAACCGGATCTACAGGGAAAGTACTCTAAATGCTGGAGATAGCAAATATTACCCAAAGGAAACATTCCTGTATTTTTGAAGTACATCTTTACGCTTGACTTGGAGAGTAAGCTGGTGAATACGCGACGAGAGCGTTACGAGGAGTGTGAGCAGGCGAGGCGAACGGAAGTTGGGAGGGAGATACGTTTCGTATATTACTGTAGAGATGCGAGCACATAGCAGCGTTGTATAGGATTTTCATACAATGAGAGGTCAGCTTATATTTGAAATTAATAGCTTGTATTACGCACTCGTAGGTTCTGCACATTAAAACTCCGAGATATTTTCGACACACAATATTTAATCGAACAGAGTAACGTTCTCATCTACCGTCGTACAAAGAATGCCTCTTTAATAATTCTCCTACCCTATTTATATTTTTATCAGTGACAACCATTTGAAAGTCTAATATCGATTATTAATCGTTTTAAGATGTAACATTATTATAGAATTATTATAGTAATTAATAAAATCATAATCACTAATCAAATAAATAATCACAGTATTAAAATATTATTATAACATAGCAGCTACGTCATAACCGTTGCGCGGCTATTGAGTACTTGATAACACTTGATATGTAGCCGTGTATACAATCACTGCACTACAGGTTTTGTGGATGATTTTATTATTACTCAGGAGAATTCACCATTAAATCTAGTATTAATCTAAGCGTAGATGAGTTCTTTAAGAATATTTATTCGTATATATACGAATGAAAACTATCGCTCAAAACAAGGCCCTCGCCAAACCTTAATCGAATGAGTGCTCGCGTTTACGCGTTTTAACGTAGACTGACAGATGTCCAAAACGGTCCTAAAACCGACCCTCACATGCATCTGACCGTTATTAACCGCCCTGAGCCGAGTTTAAATCCGAAAGCTGGTGCCTTTTATGTTATACTAGCTGCCTAGCCCGCGACTTCGTCCGCGACAATTTTGAATATTACCAATGTACTACTTACTTCTAGCTTAATCTAAAAAAAATACTTTTAAAAGAAAATAAAAAGCAATATAAATTTAAGAAAACCTAACCTATAAAGAACCTAGTTAAGAAATAAACTAAAGACTACTTTGCTACTGTTATTTAAAAAAAGACCCGATATCATAAACCCAAAAATATCAAAGAATACATATCAATTGTCCTTAAGTAAAGTCAGTAAGTCAAATAAAGTAATATAATAATCACCGATGCATTAATCACCTAGGTAACTGCCATTAGCTTAGGTTGCGACCACGGCATTGATAGGTCTAATATCACATTTTGTGAACGAAACCATAGCGCGATCTAAAACGATGATTACACCATCTACTAACAAAAATATAACCTTGTAAAGCGGTAAAATTAAGATGTGGGCATATATCTTGGGTGAGATTTAGGCGATCATCTTTTGATTCAGTTTTGGACTACCTTTTACTTCAAGCATTTATTTATTTTAACCGATATGTCAAATGAGTTCTGCGATCTGAAACGATATAAAAGCCATCGAGTTACAAAATTGTGAACTTCTAGATCAGTAAAATTAAGATGATATTTTTTGGGTGCGATCATCTCGACACGAACAATTTATACTACGCTAACTCGAATTTTGGGTCAATGACTTTTTTATCCCAATTTTATTAAATTGACGTTTCTTAATATGTTATGAGAAATACCAAAAAAAAGAAGTTACAAATCTTATAAAACGCTAAATCTTTACTTAGACGACAACAAACACAACATTTTAAGCAATAAGAAACAAATTTCTCTATAATTTAAGTTGGCGTACATTTTTGGTGTTGACCTATTGAATCAGTAATGGATTACCTTTTTTAACAACAAATTATTCCCTTGATTGCTTTATTTTTAACTGAAATACCGATTTACATGCTTTTAACTCCAAAAAAAAAACAGTTTTTTATACAAACTTACATCCCCTATTTTAGTCGTCTTTAGGGGTGGAATTTCCAAAAGTCCTGATGATATATTTATAATGTTTAAAAGAAAGGCGAAATACTAATTTTCATGCGTTTACAAGTTTAAAAAATGTCACATTTTTCATAGAAACTTCCATCCCCTATTTGTCACTCTAAAGGGCTGGAATTCCCAAAAATCCTGAAATACATATTTTTAAATGAAAGGTCAAATACCAATTTTCATGAGTTTACCTTAAAAAATGTCACATTTTTCATACAAACATCCCCTATTTGTCACCCTATGTGGTAGAATTCTCGGAAATCCTGAAACACATACTTTTAATTTTTAACTGTAATGCTAAATACCAAATTTCATGCGTTTAACTTAAAACTTGTTGGCACTGTTTTCATATAAACTTACATCGCCAATTTTACGACCTTGGGGGTGGAATATGCACAAATCCTGATATGTATATTTTAATTTTTAACTGCAAGTCTATATACTAAAGCCTTTAACATCAAAATTAAGCACTTTCATAAAATATTTCATCCCTTATTTTAGTCCCTTGGGGGTGGTATTTTCAAAAACCCTTCTTCAGTGGATGCCTACGTCATAAAAGGTAACTACTGTCAAAATTCAAGTCCTAACTGCAGCCGTTTAGACTGTGCGTTGATATGTAAGTCAGGTAGTATAAAATTATATCCCCTATTTTCCGCCCTTGGGGGTGTAATTTCCAAAAATCCTGAAGTAAATGCTATATATTTTTAACAGAAAGGCCAAATACTCATTTTCATGCGTTTAACTTCAAAAATATCGCATGTTTCATACAAAATTACATCCCCTATTTTATGACCTTCGGGGTGGAATTTTCAAAAATCCTGAAATATATATTTTTATTTTTAACTAAAAAGCCAAATGCTAACTTTCATGCGTTTAACTTAAAAATTGGGACGTTTTTCGTACAAACTTACATCCCCTATTTTTTACCTTTGGGGGTGAAATTTCCGAAAATCCCGAAACATATATTTTTTATTTTTAATTGCAAGGCCAAATACCAACTTTCATGCCTCTAACTTCAAAAACGGCAAAGTTTCATACTAACTTCGCACCCCCGTTTTACCCCCTTAGGGGTTGAATTTCGAAAAATCCTTCCTTATTCCTTGTCTACATTATAAAGAAAACATCTGTGCAAAATTTCAGCTTTCTAGGGCCAAGGGTTTGGGCTGGGCGTTGAAGAGTCAGTCAGTCAGTCAGGACTTCTCTTTTTATTTATATAGATATTTAGTTTGTAGTTTAACTTGCTAGACGGCTTCGCTTACTTCTACTCCGGTGAAGCAGTGAAAGCCTTGTAATACTTTTATCTATTCACTAAGTTACTTATTAATTTTTGATAACTGTCAAAAGTTAAATTTCTGCCATTTTTTTTTCTAAAAAATTAGTTGCAATTAGTAGTTAAGCTATTTACCGCGATGTTTACGAGAATTAATACCTAGAACATCTTTATTGTGTGACACTACTTTGTGGAAATGGGTAGTGGTGAGTTGAATTAATCCAAAAGAACCGTCGATCATTTAAATGTGATGATGAGGAAGTTAACAACCTACGCCTCCAAAGAGTTAATCTTTAATCATAAACTCATGTGATTAGAACTGTCATGTTTAGAAGCTTTACTCCAATCCAGGGGATCCAGGGGACAAAATTGAGCATTATACTCTATATAATCTTCTTAGTCCGTAAACTATCTTCCTTCCGTATGATCCGTCCCAATCCACTGACTAAGTTCTTTCATCTTCGTCATCGCCTCCACTGCCAGTGTTGCTCATCTACCACAGATTGATTCCCCTCAACGCATATGTATTATATCAAATGTAGAGAAATCTTAGACCAGAGTGTAAGTATATTTATTAACATAAATCTTATAAATAATTAATCTAAATGATAAATATATAATCTTAATATCAAAGTTTATGTAACCTCACTCATGATTAAGAACATTGACAAAATCAATGCATTGTACTTCTTTTAAAAAAAATCACTAACATATGTTTAATATAGGTATTATTCGCCCACATTGTTTTTTGTTACTTTAATAATCACAGCACCCTTATAAATTTCCTTATAATTCACGATCCGTTTCAATTTCACTAAACATAACACAAAAATGGCAATCGGATCACAACTCCATTATTTTCATGTTTCCGTAGGCAAATTGTTGACAAATAAATCAAATTCAAGTTAAAAATATACCCGTCTTCAAAGAAAACCTCAACACGAAATTTTATTAGACTACGCATTTCCGTAATTACGCCTTTGCAACGGAATATAACAAGTAAAATAAAGAATACGTTTTCCAAAATCCAATTCCGTCGAATTTCTTTGATTAATGGTATTCACAAATGAAGGTTTGAAAGCTTCGTTCTGTTCTGTTGAACAGAAATTATTCGCAAACAATGGCGATATTATGCGACTGCATTAAGGAAGAATACAAAGAACTTTCGGTTGTTTTAGACAGCTTTGCGACACGACTGGGGAAAGATCAGGTGCAGGATCGACTTGTTATATGTGCTCTCGTAGGCACGGGCGTGTACTCGCCAACGGCCAACTTTCAGGCCCCGATTTTACAGATTTTTCGCGCCAGAAAATTTACTATAATATTTTATGACTTTTTTTTTCTTTTAATAATATCCTGGGACATTATTCACACACGGTCATCTGATCCCAAACTAAGCAGAGCTTCTACTATGGAAACCAGAAAACTGATATATAGTACATACATATACTATTTTTTTTGTAAATACATACTTATATAGATAATTTACACCCGGACTCAGGACAAACAGACATGTTCGTGCACACAAATATTTGTCCCGGGTGGGAATCGAACCCACCCAGGACAAATATTTACACTATAATATACCATAACTATATTTTTGTACCATCCCAGGATTAATTTGTTTGTTAAACAGACAGCCCACACAAGGCAAATAAATTTGTATCATGAGGGACTTATAACCTAGTAGCTCATGAGCTGCGCTTGATAATGCAACCGAGTAAAGAGGCAGTCAATATATTATGTCTTATGTATCTATCAAACCATTGGTTTACAAGTTTCTAACTCTTCATTTCTAAACATTTATACCTTGAATCTGTTTTGACTTTCTCAATATCGATGCCTCTTTGTCTAGAATCGAACCCTTTTTCATGCCGCCGTTGTATGAATTGAACGGCAAAGCCACAAAGCAAATGAATGCGAAGTTCGTGGAACAAATGGAAAGAAAAAATAGAATTCAATATTGAAACAGGGAACAAAATATGCGTGATCGTCGATTAGCAACAGCCAGATACCGGCCTTGTCTTTGAAATGGATATGTTACGATTAAATGAAATTGTATTATTATCAATAATAAATGAAAGAAATAGCTATTGTTAGATATGCTTCCACAAAATGGGTAAAATTATTAGTAATACTTACTAAGTAATATATTTTATATATTATCTATTTTCAATCAAAAATAATTTATTATGAAAATGAATAAGAAATTACGTAAAAAAAGATACATTAAAGGCTTAAATAAAAAAATAGACTACTAAAAATGAATGAATAAATAATAATCAAAAATCTTGGTCAAAAATACTGGGCGTCACGTAATACTCGTCTGCCCCGAAATCCATGGGCAGCATGCCCAGAGAGCTGGTGGCATTATTTAATTTAACGTATTATCAATTATTTTTGTATTGTTTTATCTATGTATATCTATATATTTGGAATCGAAATTAATTTGTGTACATGGTAATGCTAGATTAAAACATGCACCATTTATTTGGTATAGTGGAAAGAAAAAAATTAACTTAAAGTTATTATTATTATATATTACTATCGTATATTATATTATTATTATTATCGTGTCGTCATTTAACTATCGTAGTACTTACCTTTTTCCAGCCAAAAATTGGCCAACCTAACCTTGTACAAGTCTTATACAACTCCTGAAGGGATTAGGAAACTGGACAGGACACATTCATGTGCCATATTTTGGGTGTCGTGTCATATTCACTGATGTTATACTAAGTTTAGGATAACTTTCCATTGGCCTACACGATATTTCGTTTTATCTTGTTTTTTTTTTGATTGATTGATTTTTTCTTGATTTTTTCTAAAAAAAACGTAGTTTAATAACTCCTTATTACATAAGCTACCTGCCAATAAAAGTCCCGTCAAAATTGGTCCAGTCTTTTCAGAAATTAGCCGGAACAAACAGACAGACTGACAAAAATTGTAAAAAAAAATATTTTGGTGTATGTACCGTATATATATTCAGACACTCCAATTTGATTTATTTGTATAGATGACAATAGCTGTACCTGCGCTTCGTCCGCGTGTTAATTAGTTTATTTAGTCTTTTCTTGTTTTTTTTTATATATATTCATATTTATGTAGTAAACAACGGTTATTTCAATATTACAAACAGACACTCCAATTTTATTTATTTGTATAGAGTATAGATTATTGATTTGGGAAGCTTTAGTGAGTAATCGGCACTCCCACCAAAGTAATTAATATATAACGCATAATTATGTTTATGTTCGGTTAGATTTAAGAACATTATAATCGATTGAGATGTTAAACGATGCTTCCTCAAAGATTCTGTTTATGTAGCAGTTACAAGTTACTATTAATATCTATAAGTTACGAATATTGGTGGTAACATTTTAGCTAAAGCTTGTTTAGAAACTCAATAAGCCAAATATTTAATTTTGTGGGCGTTACAAGCTTGGTACTCGGAATAGGCACTCTGATCTTAAGAGCCAAGTCAAGCAGCTCTTTGAAGTCCCTAATACGCTCCAGTGGCTAAAGTTAGCGTGCTATTTTAAACATAAATATCAGTCAAAATGTTAAAAGTATACCGTTTCGCAAAATGTTGATATATCGCTCTAAAATTTTAATATGAATACCGAACGTTACTAAAACAATAAATAGATTTTTTTAGTATGTTTAATATATTTGATTTCCGTATTGTTTTCCTAATGTTTTATTTATTTTTATTTATTTATTTCCAAAGTAAAAGTAAAAGATACCCTAAAAGTATAAAAGAAAGAAAGAATAAACAAGAGAAGACATTGTACAAAGGTACTACTTATTTCTAAAGAAATCTCTTCCAGTAGACCTGCAAGAGGAGATTTTGGAAGAGAGGAAGATATGAGTGTGTAGGATGATATACATACATACGATAAAAATACACATATACATAAATACATACATAATTTTAAATAATAAAATACATATATTTAAGGCAAAGAGGAGAGGTAGTGTTCTTTTAACTTTTTTTAAAATGTGGAGATTGTATTACAGTTTCGAATGTTAGGCGGAAGAGAGTTATTATCAATTAATGAACAGTTCTTTAATAGTTCGTTATGTAATAAATTTAAATGTTTATTTACTTTATAAAGAAAACCAACAAGATACACGAAAAAAATGTCAGTGTCTTAAGCAAACAAATAAAAGGTTCGCACAATATAAGTTGTCGAATATAGGAATATATAATTATGTCACCAAAATCATTGTAATAGGTACCTACCTATATTCTTGCAAATAAAGAATTCATTCATGAAATTCCCTCGCTGTATATTTTATACATATTTAAGAGCAATAATTAGGCTGTTGGGCTTTTTAAATTAGATTTTTAAGAAAAAGTATTTCTTTAATACCTACAGTTTTTTTTATTTATTTATATCCTCTTACATCTATCATTACAGGTGTAAGTCCAATGCGATAAAATGCTTATCTAAGTACAATACAATTTTATATCCCTTAAAAAATTTACTGATAACTAATTATTAATAATGCACTTCTCGTGAGTTCACGAGAACACACAAATAGGTCAGTCTCAGCTGCTATGACTACGCGGCTCCACTGGCAATCGCAGCCGTCTCCTTCTCCAAACCTGTCCGGGATACACAGGGCTGTCTGTTCTAAAACATCAGCATTATGAATTTTACCCCTAAATATTTTAAAAAGATATGATATTAGTGCCTGTTCCCTTCGAACTCTTAGTTCATTGTATCCCACCATGCCTAAAATAATCGTTTAGAACATAAAACTATTATTTTACAGAATAGATTATACCAGCATTATTATTAAATTAGTGGAATTAACGAAATTCATTGGTCTACTAAACTCAATGGTTGTAGAGTTTTTTGAGAATGCATTTAATGTACACAAAAAGTAATCAAATGTGCTTATTAAAATTATTATTATTTTATAATCCTTGTGTCACGGGGTACTTTATAAATATATAATAGATGGGCACAAAATTTATCCAATTTGTGATCAAGTTAAATATTAATTTTGTATTTTTACAATATGGTCAAGTGTTACCGCAAAGGCCATTGAACGCCCGTTCCCGACTTCTCATAATTACATGTGCTCTGAAGTTTTAGGTACAAATACAACACACCTCCACTATGTATACGTTAAAGTATATTAAAATAACACGTGGAGCAGTCTTTGAGGACTGCCGATAGAAGTGAAAACTATCTTTTCATTTCTTATACTCACATAAAAGTAGTGTTTATTTGATCCGAGTAGCGAGTGGAAGATGCTACTTCCCAACTCTGGGCAGTAAAGATTCATACTAATTGCTTCCCTCCCTATGAGAGAAATAAATTTAAAAATAGAACTATATTTGGTTAGGCAGTCGGCTGTAAAAAATCTAACATAGTTAAAAAAATGCTGTGGTCATGTGAGTGTATAAGCGGCCAGTGTGAATAAATAAAGGACCCTCAGTCTTACGAATATTCGATCAGGTCACGTGTCCAGACGCAAGTTTAATATTTAAAGCTAAAGAAGTTTTCACTTCAATAAATGGGGTGGATGACATTCCAATTTAGAATAGAAGGACTCTACGACAATAACGGCCTAGGCTGGGATTAGGTCTCAACTGAGCGTAAGCATCATTTATTACGGGTCAGATACGTTATTTACGCATTAGTGAGATTAGAGCCATTTGTGGTAAGTACTACTCTCGATAAACATATATGTAGGTATAGAAGGGTGACGTAATTGATACGAGAAACTTATTATTATAATTCTCAAATTCAGTGCACAGTAGCTTTATATCAAGAAAAAGTAATAAAACTTGCAGTATTTCCACAGAAAAAAAACAAGATTTTAGCGTAAGTAATCGCTACTTCTCTTCAAATGGGTCCGTAGCGCGCCACACATCATAGGCTTGCAATAAGCCGCCCAGCTGAACGAAATGTTTCATATCAGTCGGTAATATAGCGTCATAAAGAATTAAACATAAATTTGTTATCAATCTTATAAATTGTACCCTACTGGTACTAAACCTGTTCGTTTATATGTATAGAAGGTTTCACCGCATGAACTAAAATGAGTATAGTTATTATACAGCACATCCGAGGCACGGGGGTATTATACCGCCAACTCCCAGACTTCGGGCTGATACTGAGAAATTTATTTTTACGAAAAAATCCCAAAATCACTTTTTGGCCCGACCCGGGATTTAAACCTTATTGTCTGCTGTTGAACACGCTACCGCTAGAGCAACGAGGCAGTCAGAAATACAACATGTAACGTAATTAACGCACACCCAAATACCCCAATTAGAATATTATGTGGTAATCGCAATACATACCCTGAATATTTTATTTAACATGTATATGCATTGTTATTTACTAAATTAGTTTCTTGGAATAAAGTTTATTTTTCTTTGTTTTGTATTGAATGATGGAATTTGTATGAATACAAATATAACCGCGATTTTAAAAGTTTTGACTTACTGTGACTTACGGTCGATTTCAATTTATTTTGACTGTACACGGTTAATATGATAATAAATTCCATAGTTTTAATTATTTTGGAACAAAAAATTACCTATATTAAAAGTGATATAAATCGATTCAGTAAACGATTCTGAACAAACTATTTTCAGGATGTGCGTTAATTAAGTTACATGTTGTATAAGACACACTGAACTTTATTGTATCACACTCGCCCCCCAAATACAGATGCTATCAAAATGGAGTGGACAAAAAACTATCAAAACAGGTATAGAAGCAGAATTAAATATAACAAAATCATCACAAGAGCGGTAGTAGTACTAGTCAATTTTGCTACCAAGATGTTGCAAATAAATTTACGAGGCGCTTTACAATCTAGACAGCTTACGAGACATGCGGAATGTTGCCAGTAATTTAATTGAATAAATTTACTGCTAGTCGTTGTAGTTTCGTGTTTTCTATGGTTTTATAAGCAACTACACTCTTTAATGTTTTTACCGTCCCGTCGACCCGTGACCACGGCTGGTGCAATCCATGCCGAAACGACGGGAAAGCAAGCTAATGATTTACCTAAATCTTTATAGCGATGAGACCCGTGTCCACAGTATATAAAAACTACACTTTTTGTTTCATACATTTTAATGGTAGAGTTAATTGCTGGCTGTCTAGCACTTCCCTAATAGGTTTCTTTACCCGCTAAGTGGTTCAAAATAGATTCTCGCGGATATAGCCAATAGCTTACCGTCAAGATTTGGTTGAAGCAAAAACGCTTTTTCGACTCAAGTCAAGTGCTAGTGAGTACCAACTAGCACTTGACTTGAGTCGAAAAAGCGTTTTTGCTTCAACCAAATCTTGACGGTAAGCTATTGGATATATCCGCGAGATTCAAATTCATCCCCAACATTCCTTTCCTCAGGATCGTCTTAGGCAATACGACGAGATCAAGACTTTACTAGAATTAGTAAATAATCGTTCTGCGTGACGCAACTACTATTTAAAAATAATAATATTAATATCCTGGGACATTATACACACACGGTCATCTAGCCCAAACTAAGCAGAGCTTGTACTATGGACACAGATAACTGATATACTGCGTATACTACTTATCTTTTGTAGATACATACTTACATATATATAGTTAATAACACCCAGATTCTGGACAAACTGACATGTTCATGCACACAAATATCAGTCCTGGTAGGGAATCGATACCACGACCTGCGGCGTGAAAAACAAGCATCTACCAGCTACGCCAACCAGCCCGTCTTTTGCCTCATGACTATTAGTTTGTATTTCTTATCGATGAAATGCCATCTTTGATCCTCCATAAGGCAAGCGGCACCTGTCTTCGTATAATAACGTAGAGCGACAGTTGTACCTACAAGACTCCCTTAAAACCAACGCTCTCATCCATCTACATGTCAGTAAATGCGCTAAACAAAGGATCGAACTCCAAAGGTTACTAGCGTGTGTTACTTAATAAATTTATTTACTAGAATACTTCAGCCCCCGCCCATCTATATTGTCTGGTGAAGCAGTGTAAGCATCTCACTTCTATAATACTAAAATATCATAGTAACTTTTACTCTACTTTAACTACGAAGTGGAAAAGGTAATTATCACAGGAATTTATCATCTTCCACTTCAACCCGTCAAGCCGCCTTAAATGTGTTTCTCTTTTCAATTTACGAACCCAAGTTTCAGTAAATCTATAAGTTTTGAATTCGACCTTACTCAAATACGAAATTGGTTATAAAAAATAATTTAATAAGTAGTTCTTTTTAAATAATATTTGCGCGGGACGTGTCTCAGTGCACAGCTTACAACTTTTATTAGTTTATATGTATATTGTTATAATTATTATAAAATTATTGATTATATGTATAAATATATAAACGTTTCTAATTTTATATTACTTTACAAGTGCTTCACTAAAAGACTACGTAGCTAAGCATGTAGCATTAGTAAAGTAGGTATTAAACTGTATTTTTTATTTATGAGCCTGCTCATGTAAACTTAAAGTGTAATAAGTACAATCTGCGTGATCATTGGGACCGAAGTTATTGGTAACTAAAAATATATATAATCTTATTCTTATTTGATAACTCTTACGTCGGGACTACTCCCTCTCGACTCAGAGTCAAGTCGGCATGATCTACACACGACCTACTCTACTTTTAAAGGAGTAAATAATCTAGAGGGGACATACAGATCGCAGTATGATCATCATAGTACTCAGAAAGAATCTGCTGCCCGTCCTCTGGTAGATATCTCTCGGGTGAATTATTTATTTTGCAAACGGACGGCAATAGATTTATTCCCGATATAGATATAGATAGTGTGATATAATCGTAATCGCTTTTCTAGACTGGCTGACTTTAAACCAATGCGGTCGTATAGGGGTTGATGTGCAAACGTTTGTCTTAGTTCGCCAACACATCGAAGATTGTGTTAAAGTCAGTGGAAATGTAGTAGGCATCAGCCAAACACTAATATGCTTAACTTGTATTCATATGCGTTCGCGTTTGCTTTGCAAATCGACCGCAGCTATTCTAAACCACATCATCATTAGTAATTACCGATGCAATGTGTACCTACATACCGTGCTATAGACAATAACTTAAGTACTGTACTGTAACTTAAGTACGTAAAAGTTAATTTTTAGAGTATTTCAATTGAAGCAATATAAAATTTCTAATGCCCCATATAAAATCGTTCCAAGTTCGTACAAAAGTTATGATGGAAAAAAAAATACACAGAGAATACTGAAACATAACACTTCTCTTTTTGGGCAGTCATGTAGAAACAATCATTCATCAGCGTTGTTTAATATCCTTAGATAAAACTGGAACAAATAGCTTTTACAAATTGTATTCATTGATTGTTCTGAAGTCAATAAAACAATAGATACGGCATTAAATGGAAGCTTTTGTTGGATGTATTGAATGGGATTCATTACTTTTTGATCAGAGTTATTAATTATGAAATATGAGCTAAGATTTAGCTTCCATTAATTTGAGAGAATATCGTAGCAGACGAAGTAGGTAACTATCACATTTTAGTTAGTCTATATTTATTCGCAATGTCAAACGTAACTGTAAGGTGGAAAATTATCCTCCATAAGAATGTTTGCAAAGGGAATCTTAAATTCCGATCCGATCTCCCTGTGTATAATAGACCGTCTACCTGGGGTTAGTAGAAGGTGCTGTTTGAGACCCACCGTAGAGTTAAATTTAGTAGTATCACTCAGACATTTAAAGAATAAAATTGCACCTTTGTTAATTTTTCAACTGTTGTCTTATTTTCATCCAATATTTTATAAATTATATAGTTAATGTATTTGCTATGTTATGTACATATATCATTAATATATAATTATCAATTATTATTGTAAAGTATAAACTTAAAATGGAACTACAATAATAAAAAATGTCTTAAGGTTTTTACTTTCACAAGATTTTTTTTACCGCGCACTACCCCTTTGTGGAATCAATTAACTGCGGAGGTATTTCCGAGCCTGTACGACAACAACCTCCAAGAAGCGAGTCTATTCCTTTCTGAAAGGCCGGAATTGCACTTGCGGCTCCGCTGGTGTTGCTGACCGGGTAAAATACTAAAAACGGGGGATTATCTCACTTAATGTTAAGATTCTGGACAACGTGAAAGTTGGTCGCGGTACGCACCGAATAAGTATTTCGGTGAAAATTTTATAAGACGTCTAAATGGTGACCTGACGAACGCGCTTCTACGCAGCTACAATGCATTACATCTATCTCAATGGCTCTACAATGTTGCAATCGTTTAAGCCTTTCAGCAGCCTTTGAAGCCTAATTCTGTTATTATAAAATCAAATGTAAGTTTACTTGTACTTGTTGACAGTGAGACTCTTTCACTGCTCTACCGATCATCAAAATAGAATATTTCTCTGGGGTACAGGAAAGGACGTAGAGTCAAATTAATATATAGTGCTAATTCAGCTAATTATAGCGTCGAATGATGGAATATGACACGAATATAATCTATACACTTTACATGACTGCACAATAACTAAGCTGTATTGAAACATCAATTGTCCGTATTTTACTTGGCTCCATCAAAAAACAAGCAGCTAGTGCTGAGATGGGACCAATTCGAACTCGCACAGATAACCATTAAGAACTTCTGTATTCTTGTTTACTGAATTAATGTATTTTCTTCTTCTTTCTTAAATAAGAAAATGTTAGGTTTTCTAGATTAAGTAATTATATTTTGATTAATTCGAAACATCTGTATCAATTTAAATATGTGAGATCCATTAATTATCCCGCGTAATAAGCGTTAATTAGGTAATTGAATAAGGTACAACTTTTCCTCATACATCGTGATTTTAACGGATATATTATATAACGAGATACTTGAAGCCCAGAATTTGCGATGCTATATCACTCACTTATTTAGATGTTTTATATCTAAATATATAGGAATTAAAGTTATTAGTGCACATTCGATTGACGTCAAAATATCAGAATATCATCACCCTATCTCATCCCGTGGGGGGTGTAAAAGTCGACCCGACGAAATATCTACCAGCGGACGGGCAGCACCTTCCGTCTGAGTACCATGGCCATCTTACTGCGATCGCCAACCCGTCTGCCAACTGCGGCTGCGATTATGGCATATTCCATAACATGATTCTCGGGGGAGGCTTGTCTAGCAGTGGACTTCTTCCAGCTTTAACGATGATTATAGATTCGTATTTAAATCATACAGCTACAGCATACTGAGAAATAAATCAGTTCTGATATAAAGAATGGAAATTATTCCCTATCAAAAGTTCAGTCAATTTATTCAGTTTCTGGAATATATTGGTATCGTTACATGCCTATATACGTATAGGAAAATAACTATATTTTTGGGATTTTCCTATGACCCAATTACCAGTAGCTGGCTCTTTATGATATCTATATTGTCCTCATGTTGACTTTCAGCCACTTCTGTAGTAAATTTGTGTGGATCACTCCTTATATGGTTAGTTGATATTATCTAAAGTACCCAACATTTTCTGTCGCTGATTGGCCGCTCTTAACGAAATTTTTTCAGAAGGTTTCGGATTCTGATTGTAAATACTGCATAATTAAACTAAAAGGTTTTATTTTGAACTACTAAATAGCAATAATACATAAGAAAAATTTTAGTTTTTAAAATAAAATAAAAAAATAAAAAATAAAGCTCATATTTAATGTACTTTTTTAAATCAAATTAAATACATCTGCGCAAAGCTAACAACAACTTATCTTTATTCAAAACTTATGATATTACGTGTCGGTGTCGGTAAGATGTCGTTAAAAGCGTCTTAAAGTAAATGTTGCATGGATTGTATAAATTTGAGTCTGAACACCACGGTGCGGTTACGAAACGGTTAACGCACATGGGGCCGGATACTCCATGATCGTGGGTTTGATTCCCAGACGCAATTAAAGTTACACAACTCATTTAAATAAAAGATGTCTTACCTATGATATTGGTTTTTAATTTCACTTCATTATCAGCCTGATCCAAAGTAAAGTAAAAGTAAAAATAAAAATGTTTATTAAACAGAATAATAGTTACCAACTAATGATTACAAAATAGTGAATGCACAACTTTACAAAAAGTAATAGTACTGTCTCCTAAACTAGGCTTATGCCTGTATTTCTGGAAACAGTGCTCATTCTAATGGGTTTATACAATAAAACAGTGGTGGACGTGGTATTATTGGCAGTTGACATATGTGTAAGTTTTAAAGAATTAATTCTAGGTAGGTAAGCGGCATAGTATCTGTAACGTTACAATTTGAAGGGGTTTGTCGTAGACACCGCACTTGGCTACCGCTGTTAGATGATAGCTATAGTACACAGGTAGCGCTACTACCTGAGGGTCAGCGCAGACAGAGAGGAGCGCGGCGGAGAGGACGTTTTTAAGGCACTGGAAAATCAACTTTAGAGCTATAGGAATAAAGTGCATATATGCTTGAACCTGACAAAATGCTAAGTCGCCTTTTATGACACCCGTGGGGTGTCTAAGGGACAACGCAGACAGAGAGGAGCGCAGCGGAGAGGATTTTTAAAAGTATAGGTTGGTATAGGTTGGTCCTGTTTTTCTTTCTAGGCCGGAAAGCACTTCACTTATTATGTTTAAATTCACTGTTTCTTTTTAGGGTTCTGTACCCAAAGGGTAAAACAGGA
This sequence comes from Pseudoips prasinana, assembly GCA_951640165.1. NCBI lineage: Eukaryota > Metazoa > Arthropoda > Insecta > Lepidoptera > Nolidae > Pseudoips > Pseudoips prasinana. Next base: position 22,998,437 of record OX621245.1, read on the forward strand.
CCCTATTACAAAGACTTCGCTGTCTGTCTGTCCGCCTGTCACCAGGCTGTATCTCATGAACCGTGATAGTTAGAAAGTTGAAATTTTCACAGATAATGTATTTCTGTTGCCGCTATAACAACAAATACTAAATAAAATAAATATTTAACGGGGCTCCCATACAACAAACGTGATTTTTTTTGCTCGTTTTTATAGATAATGGTACGGGACCCTTCATGCGCGAGTCCGGTTTGCACTTGGCCGTTGTTTCCTTATTTCATTCCGTTTTGTTGTTTTTTGTTCATACATTTGTTATACCGCATGCGTTTGTGCATGTATTCATCTTTCTTTTATTATTATTGCGTGCTTTTAGTGGTATATTGAAAGTAAATTCAAAACCGTGTCAGTTACACGTGAATAATAATTTACTTTGTTCTATTTTGAGCGCCTTATTTATTACTAGCTGTGACCCGCGGTTTCACCCGCGTTAAATTCTATAAATTATTATTAAAAATTATCACAGCTCCTCCCCGTAGGTGATAGCGTGATAATATGTAGCCTATATGTTGACCCGATCTCTTAGTAATAGTCATGCAAAATTTGAAGTTATCCATGCAGTAATTTTTGAGTTTAGTCCGGACATACATACAGACAAACAGACAAAAAATTTAAAATCCTATATTTTTGTCTTCGATATCGATTGTAGATCGCGCCCATAAATAGCTTTTTTTTAAATATTCAATGTACAGTTTTGACTTTCCTACGATTTTATTATTATGTTATATAGATAGATAGATCACAGCTCCTCCCCCGTAGGTGATAGCTTGATAATGGGTAGCCTATATGTTGACCCGACCTCTTAGTAATATTCATGCAAAATGTGAAGTAAATCCATGCAGTAATGTTTGAGTTCAGCCCGGACATACATACAGACAAACTGACTAAAATTCTAAAAACAATATTTTTGGCTTCGATTTAGATTATAGATCACGCCCCGAGTATTCTTTAAATTAAATATTCAATGTACAGTTTTGACTTTATTACGATTTTATTATATGTATAGATAGATAAATCAAATTAGATCAAACAATTGGATAATCGATTCTAAGACAATGTTCAAGACTTTGTCTGAGGTTAGATCGCATCAAGAGGTAATCCTACCTTTGTTGGCTAATGTATGCATTGGAAAATTCCCATAGTGTATTGCTTTCAGTTATGCGAAGCAATATCATCCATGAAATACAAACCTCAAATTGGTTGCAAATTGACTTAGTTGGCAAAAAATGTGTAGGTCATTTTATATGTCTGTAAGTTTTAATTTAATTAACCTCTACCTCGCAGTTATCTAAGGGTTAACGTTAGTTTAATGAAACTTATTAGAAATACTGAAGGGTAACAAATAGCCTGTTGGATACGTTCAGCAAAGTAAATAAAGTAAATATGTTCACAAGGGTAAAACTATAAAGTATTTTAATTTGGGATTAATACAGTAGACATTAGTGAAACCCCATGCTCCAACTGATAATATATACGAAATGAAAATACTAAAGCTTATAGACAGCAAACAAGGAAAAATGATTGGACATTCAATTTGGCACGGCCTGTTCATCAACAAGATCATAGAAGGAAAAATTGAGGTAAGGCGAAAGAGAGGCATACCGAGACGTAAATATAGAGTGGCCGAAGAGTTGACGTTGATTTCCGGTTCAGTTTTTTTGTGACAACTAATAAGCATAGTTTAACACCCTAAAAAGTATGGTTTATCTTATCATTTCAGAACTGACATAGAATTTATTCGAAAGTTCAAAATTAGGGTTTGAGCTCAAGGTTCATATATTTTCAGTCGCAAAAAAAATTGAAATGTGGTGATTATGGTTTATGATTCGGATACTCCTCATCATAAAGTTTCTAAATTTTGCGTTGGAACGTCAACTCCTCGGCCACCCTGTACCAGGTGAAGAAAGTTGTGAAAATGGAAGCTTACAAGGAAGTCAAAGCGAAGGCTTACGATAGAGAAGGCTGGAAACTGCTACACCGACAAGTGCACAACACTTAAGCTAAATAAACAATTACAATTTATCTGCAGTTATTTGGATGGTGTACAAAATTGGTACAGACGCCAGCAAATCCAGCTACCCCAATCTGTCAAATTTCTATTATAGATTTTCAAATTTATCTCGAAAACATAAGGTTCACTTTCTATTGGGAAATTTGACAAATTGGGATAGCTTGATGTGCTGGCGTCTGTACAACAATTGATATCGAAGTATCACCGCAATGTATTGACACACAGGATGGAACATCGGCGCCGTTCGTTTACAACCGTGTCACGTGCAACCTCCACGAATCATCCAGCTTATTACTTGTTCACAGCCAAAGAAAAACACACTTCACAGTGTTTGTTTAGGATTGTTATCGTATTTGGCAATATGGCGATATATTTGTGCATTTTAAATCTGGTATGAATAAAATGTTGGGTAAAAATATTTTATATAATATTTTTAGTATTTATTTGTTGGGGATTAATGCCGTGTCTGTGTAGTGGCGGCGGCAAATGTCAGAATATAATCACCCATCTCACCCCGTGGGGGCCGTATAAGTCGATCCAAGGGAATATTTACCAGAGGAAGGACAGCAGCTTCTTTCAGAGTACTATCACCGTAGTACTGCGATCGCAAACCTGTCTGCCAAACGTGGCGATTATGGCATACCCTAGTGTCAGAGTTGTTCAAGCCACCCAGTTACCCGGCGCACTCGGGATGTCAGAGGCCTGACATCCCGAGTGCGCCGGGTAACCGGAGCGTTACACCGGCTTTTGCCGAACCTCGGGGGTCCCAGGGAAGAAGTTCGCCGCCTCTACGGAGGTGTCGTGCGATCCATGGTCCTTTATGGGACGCCCGTCTGGTCTGAACGCCTGACGGGCGCCTCCCGCTGCAGAGCTATCCTGAACAGCCTGCAGCGTGTGGTGGCCATACGGATCGCACGAGGATACCGGACGGTATCCTTTGAGGCGGCGACACTCCTGGCGCGCCTCCCGCCGTTTGATCTCCTGGCGGCAGTCGACGCGACGGTTTACACCGAGATCCGCGTCCGCCGGGAGAGCGGTGAGGCGCCAGAGCAGACGCTCGTTGCCTATAGGCGGGATGCACACCGGCGCGTACTTACACAGTGGCGCGCAAGGCTTGAGTTGCGGCTGAACGCGCGCCAACGTGCTGTCGGTGCTATCCTGCCTCACCTCGAGGCCTGGGTGGGAAGGAAGGGCGGTTGCGTCACCTACAGACTGACTCAGGTACTCATTGGACACGGGTGTTTCGGTGAGTATCTGTGCCGGATCGGCCGAGAAGTGACGACACATTGTCACCATTGCGGGAGCGACCTGGACTCTGCCCAGCATACGCTGGAGGAGTGCCCGGCCTGGGAGGCCGAGAGACGAGTCCTGGTCGCTGAGATCGGACGGGATCTTTCGCCGCCAGCAGTCGTGTATGCGATGCTGGCTGGCGACTCCACCAAATGGGACGCCGTGGTCTCCTTCTGTGAGGCAGTTTTGCTGCAGAAGGAGGCCGCCGAACGGGATCGGGAACGAGCCGAGCCCGCTCGTAGGCGGAGGAGGCGTCGGGGTGGCGGCGGCAGCCGTTAGCCCAACTCCCCTCGGGGCTGCGGTGGCAGTATGAGAAGTGTCCTCAACTACCGCCACGTGCAAGCAGCCCCGGGAAGACAGCGAACTGTTTGTGGCGCAGTCGCTGTGCCGTACTGGCAGGAGTCGGCAAATGGGGAGGGCAACCCACAGTCCTCCCCGGGTGCGTGTCCCAACCATCTGGGACACGGCGCAAAAGAGGGGCACCGGAGCAGCATACCCGCGTTCCCGGGGCTCCCCCTATCAGGCGCCAGAAGAAGTCCACGGCAGGTTAGGTTTAGTCGGTGAGAGTCCGACATACCCACTCGCAGACACTTTTTGCGGGTGGCATGCATTAGCATCCCCCCTGCATAATCAAAAAAAAAAAAAGGCCTCTGACATGGCTTAACGATTGTTGTCAAAGACTACAACCGAGACCGACAGCTAAACGTGCCCTCCGAGGCACGGAGACGCTCAGAAATTGACCCACTTTGGGGTTCACCCATCTATGGGCTGACCGCGAGCCTAGTTGCTTAACCTCACCGATCACTTACGGCCCGCTAGATAATAAGTATTTTTTATATCTTTACTCTTTTCTTAACTTGTATCCCCGTGTGGTGGCGAAATGAACAAAATAAATCGCATACCTATTTGCTATCATAAAAGCAACACTGCCAATTTCAAGAAAATACGTAATATATAACAAATTTGATAATACACTGAGTATTATTGAATTTGTTTGATATTACAAATCTCAGAACTGTATTGTTGAATTTCTTCAATCGGTCGTATAGGTTGATCACACAAATAGTCTTTATAACTTAACATTTAAGTCGAACTATCGCACAAAGGCCAAACAATACCTTGAACAAATTCAAATACAAATATCTCCATTTTTCGCTCGAATCGGCAACACAATGTTGATAAAACGACCTTTTTGAGTGAATTCGAGCATTCAAAAGCTCTAATCAAAAATAAAATGTAAATAATAACAAGTATACTGTACATTGGCGAATTCATCCGTCGATCGGGAGTTAAATTAGATTTACTGACGGCCCAAGGCATGTCCCGACTCTAATCTCGTTTGTGAGAACCTCTCACAACAGTATTACATATCAATTTCTACGAGGATACCATTCGATCCGAGTTGGAACCAATTATTAGCATTGTTTCAATTTTTTTACAATTTTTTGAAACAAATTATGTGGGATTTAGCAGGATCTATTGAAATGCAGATTGTTTTCGTACTTTGATGTTAAATAAATTCGACGGCTGATTGGCGCGGTTGGTAAATCCTCGCCTTTCGTGCTGCAGTATGGTTCGATTCCCACCCAGGACAGATATTTGTGTGTATGAACATGTCTGTTTGTCCTGAGTCTGGGTGTTATTTTATATAATTATCTATTTACAAAATAAAGTAGTATATGTAGTATATCAGTTGTCTTGTTTCCATAATACTTATTTGTTACTATTAATTGCTTAGTTTGCGATCAGTTTGGCCGTGTGTGAATAATGTCCCAGGATATTAAATAAATTGAAAAAATTTTTATTCACTTCACAAAGGGCTGAGGACCGATCAAATCTGCAATAACGGTTAGGTGAATTTCATGTAATTATAATCAATGTAATAATCGTCACAACTCATCACTAAGTGTTAAATAAAAATGAAAATTACTAATAAAAAGTATAATAATAAATACATTCAACATTTTAGAAAATACCTGGCAATGTACTCGTATCTAATATTTAAGGATACATTTTCTAAAACTCCCGCGCCTCAATTCTAAATTACAAAAAATATACCCTTTTGTAACCAGCCTTTAGGGCAAAGTTTTACAGGATTGGTCCTTTTAAAGAAAATGTCCCAAGGTACAAATGAACGATTTTAGTACTTCCAAGTTCCATGAAAGGGAGGAATATTTAAAATGCAATAAAAATAATCTGCGAAAGTAACAAGGATGGCAAGGGATAAATTTATGGCTTCCAATCGGCTGCTCGGAAACTTTTCCCTGTTTTTCTCTTGTTTAATTTTTGGGTCACTAAGGCCCAAACAGATTTATGGACAAAATTCATCGAACTTGGTAAAGAACATATAATATTTCCATTAACCATTTTCATATTTTAAACTAGTTTCCTTTTTCAAAATGAAAAATTAACTGAAGCAAATCTTATATATATTATTCCCTAGAGCGAAGTTATCTTTCTTATATAATTAATTGTTTCATCGTACTATATATTCGCCAGAATGCTCATGCTCTTACACTTCTCTAAAATATTATTTATACTCCATTCGCCCCGTCCTATATCAAAAAATGGTTATCATTCCTTCATGAGTTACATTCAAGATTCCTGAGATCGTAGGAAAAATGTCAAGCGAAAAATACCAGCACATTCTACAAATTTTCTTAACAATTATCTTTTTCGGTACAGTGTTCGATTATGGAATGCACTTCCTGTAATAGTGAGACTTGCACAAAGTCTGCAAGAGTTCCAAAATATTGTCGAGACTCATAACACATTAGGAACATATAATACTATATATTGTTTGTACTTAATATTCTTATTATTTGTAATATATTGTCACGTTCAGGCTTCTTTTTGGTGGCTTTTAGAACAGCGCTGGAATGTTCTAGACAATGCAAGAACTAAAGTAAAAGGATAGCAGATGAAAAGGACATACTAAATTCTTGCTAATAGTATTAAATAAAATTAATATAAAACATCCCAACCGTAATATAGCGTTGAACTAAATTAAGTGTTACTTAGATTACATTAGTATACTACACATCCTATCTGATGATATCTTTTAAGTGCATTTAAAAAATTAAATCAGGTTCTTAATTAGGTTAGACCTTTTTCTTGTATGTATAATTACTCAGTTGCAATAGATTTTTATGATCGTCTCACATAAATTCCGTCCCAACTAAAACGGCCCATATCGGCACACTTTAGTCTTTGATTGGCACCAAATAACAATGATTCACTACCAAATCATTTTATTCCATCATAAATATATTATAATATTTTAAGGTGGAGCCAATAAATGTATACATTCTCGTTTTGTTGGCAACGACTTCTAATTTTATAATTAAGTGTAAACTGAAATTGTTTAATATTGTTTAGTTGGTTTTGGAGTTCGTATTTTGTTTTATAAAACAGTTTTTATTTTAAAAACAAATAGATGGCATGCGACTTAGGGCGGCTTGCACCATAGCACTAAATACTATTTAAATTCAATTTAAATTAAAATTCACGTTTAAGTCATTGCAACGCCTTGCACCATGCTAAATAAGTCGCTAAACGCGTTTAGAGAGCTGTCAAAGTTAAATACCCATGAATAGCTATTTAGCGCAGCTAAATGCGTTTAGTAAAATATGACGTTAATTTTGAAAGGTTATGTTTCTTATAAAAAATACGTTTTTCTGCGCGAAAGTGTGCGTAAATTGAATCCTGTCATGCATAGCGTAGAAGTCTACCCGAGGCAATATCTACCAAAGGACGGGCAGCAGCTTCCTTCTATGCACTATGACCATCTTACTGCGAATACCAACCCGTCTGCCAAACGTGGCGATTATGCCATAATCGCCTGTCCAACAGTGGACTTCTTTCAGCTGTAATGATGATGATAATGATGTTAGTACACAAAGAGTACATTGCTTCTCTTAATTAAGAAATAAAGAAAACAACTCGACGTATTACCAACCAAAATGTGTCAGATATGTATTTTAGGTTGATGATGTCTATAAGAACTGATTTAATGAAGATTTTAAGACGGTAAAAGTAAGACGGTAAATCAGTTATCGTTGGTTTAAACTCAGGTGAAGGTGAGAGAGCTAGTCTGTTCCACATAAATTTAACAAGCTATTGCCAGTTTTACAATAAGATAAAAATCTTTAATAGAGGAATACTCATGAAAGAATTTTGTATTCCTTTGTCTTGTCTTCACTGGAAATATTCTGTGAAACATTAAGTGAAAATCTGAGAAATACGAACTGTCTTATGTACATGATTAATCTCCGCAGTTACCACCAGAAGTGACTTACTTAAATATAGTGATACTTTAGAGTTGCTGAAGTGAGGCACCGCCGTTGAATTCAAGTTTTATAACGTTCATTTGGCGCTATGTTAATTTTTTATTTTAATGAGTCTCCATTGTGGCAAGCTTTAGATAAGAATTGTAGATTTGACGGTAAAAAATAAATTTCCAGTTGTTTAGTTAACTGAGAAATAAAACCGGCCAAGTGTAAGTCGGACTCGCCCATGAAGGGTTGCGTAGCAGCAAGTATTTCAGTTGATTAAATGAAAGATAAATTGCGGTTTACGATTTATGACGTATTAAAAAAAACTACTTACTATATCTCGTTCAAACCAATTTTCGTTGTTAGTTTGCATGATAATGTACATCATATATTTTTTTAGAGGGGGGGACACTCTTTTTACCACTTTGGAAATGTCTCTCGCGCAAGGTTTCTCAGTTTAGAAAAAAAATATATTAGAAACATCAATATAATTTTTAAAGACCTATCCATAGATACCCCACATTATGTATGGGTACGATGAAAATTTTTCTTTTGATTTTCAGTTCTATGTATGGGCAACGCCCAAAATTATTGTTATTTTTCTATTTATGTGTGAAAATCTTAATGCGGTTCAATTAATACATCTATTTACCAAGTTTTAACAGTACAGTCCTTATAGTTCCGGAAAAAAGTGGCTGTGACATACAGACGGACAGATATACAGACAGACGGACAGACATGACGAATCTATAAGGGTTCCGTTTTTAGCCACTTGACTACGGAACCCTAAAAAGGCATGTTCCAATAATTGTGAAAAGAATAAAAGCTTTAATTTCAATACAGCGGATCCTACCATGTCCTATAAGATATGGTAAGAGAAGCTGATTGGATAAACACAAATATAAAAAAATGCCTATTTTTAGTTCAATAGGCATGCCAATAATTAAATGTATGTAAAGCGCAATTAAAATTGCATGCACATTGTACACTATAATTGTTCCCAAAATTAACTTGGCAAACCAATATTACATATTATTTTCAAACCTGCAATACATTTTCTTTTCTTTAATTTAATTGATTTCTATTACATACTTAAATGTTATTTTTATCTTATTGACAATTTTTTTAAATGTTATATTTATTAATTTACTATATTCTACCAGTTTGTAAATAATCGGCAAGGTAAACTAACTAAACACACTATTTGTTTAAAGATGACAGCCAAAATGATTTAATTTCTGACTCCGTGATTTGGATGGTACTTAAACTGTCGATACCGTATTTGTTTTTGTCGTTAATCAATGTTAGATGCCTACTGGGCGGCTCGTTCACCTCTGACACTACCCCTATGATAAAGATATAATTAATTTATCATATTGTTGCGAATTACACTATTACTGTCAGATATTATTATCAAATTTCTTAAGATCTTTTATTTCATCCAGCAATTATAAGAACATAGCAGTGCCCGCGGACTTCGTTCCGCGTTATAAATGTTTTTGTCCCTGCCCGTTTGTACCGCGTAATACTTCGGGTTAAAAGTTTGGGATAAATAAAAATTATGATCATGAATCATAGCCTATGACACTCCACAATAACGTAGCTTTCTATTGGTGAAATAATTTTGAAAATCGGTTCAGTAGATCCAGAGATTACCCCTTACAACGTCACAAACTCACAAACGTTACATAATATTAGTATAAATAATTAAATCTACGAATTTGACTGACGTTTATGTGGAATTGTATGTGTTAAACCAAAATTCTAATAGTATTGTTATGAAAGTTAGTAAGAATATATGGGTTCTTACTATAGCTATACATTCTGGTTTAATATTAAAATTATGAGAGTGTCTCTGTTTGTTTGTTACTTCACGCCTCAAATGACAAAACGTGTTGCCTGAAATTGGAATGACGGCACATTATATTTCGGAGAAATACAACATAGAAATAATATGGTAGTATTTATAGATTACCACGTTGGGGAGGCTGTGGGCGCAAGCTAGTCCTACTAACAGTATACAATTGGATTTAATTAAAATATTTGATTAGATTTGAAACAAGATGTTTTCTGTTTGCTTCAAGAAGTTCACTTTATTCTAGTGTTTGGAGAAGTAGAAGTTCACTTTATTGTAGTACTTTACATAGTACATATAAAATAGTAAATAAAAGAACTGATTTACGTGTACCTGTGGGTGATATGGTAAAACTACGGATAGCTACATGTGAATCAGACTGGGAAGCCTTTGGAAAGACGGATAATCTTGTTAATTTTTTCTGCTACCTTTTGTCAATATATTTCGGGCGGAATATATTTCTTTTATTATAGCTACTATTACGTTATGATAAGACGCCTCAACACTACATTCACAGACAGCCAAGCATATAACTATCGTGTACTGTGTACTGTAATTTTTCAAGTAACAGTTATAACTTGTACAATATAAACTGTGTACTAAAGTAGTTCAATCTTAATATAAAGCTACTTCAGTGTTTTGCTTAGGAAAGTGAAATGAGTCGGCAAATGGTTTACAGGAATCGTGTTTATGTTAAGCGTTCTGAGAAACCCACACTCGCTTCAACGATGATGGTATTTTTGTTAAATTTAGTTTTGTTAAAATGATGTATAAATTTATAAAAAGCTGACAAAAGTATAAAACATTCTCCTATTTAATTAAAGTAGCTTTAAAAAAATACGGTTTAATATGAGCAATTGTGTATACTTTTAATCGTATGATATGTATGCTCGCTGTATCCCTGCGCGATTGAATCAAAAACATCGAAATCCGCAGGCGAACCAAAGTAGCCGACGTAGCCCAAAGAATTGCCAAAACTGAAGTGGCAGTGGGCAGGGCGCATAGCTCGTAGAACCGACGGCTAATGGGGCAGAAAAGGCAAGCAAAGGTTCTCGAGTGACGACCACAAAGCGGATGACGCAGCGTGGGCAGGCCCCCTACAAGGTGGACCGACGATTTGCAAGGGTCGTGGGAAGCCGCTGGTTGCGGGAAGCGCAGAACCGGCTATTGTGGAGATCCTTGGGGGAGGCCTTTATCCAGCAGTGGACGTCTTTCGGCTGATGTGATGATGATGATATGATGACTTTTAATCGTACGTTTTTACTATTTGCAAGCGTTGTTAATGGGTTAATGTGAATAAAAGTATTCTCAGACTACACCCCGATTGGCAAACCATTAGGTAGTTTTAATACTGCGAACCATATATTTATATCATGTCCCACCTATCCTCGAAGTTATTTATAATTTTTCTCTTCGTTTGTTTTATATTTACCTGTTACATCGGCGTTGGGACCCTTCGAAGTTTTCTTCTCATTGAGTGCTCACGGAGGCGTGTGACATAAACGCAGCCTACTCGATTTACTCCTACATGGCAATATCGATAGATCATAACTTTCAATCCCGGGTTATATATTTCGAGCTTTCCATTTGGGTGAAAAATTATTTTAACTAAATTTGCAGCTTACATTATTCGCAATTGAATAAGTTCATATTATTTTTAGAACCCTTTAGAACTGTAAGTATTTTTGTTATTTATAGAGTCGCAAGGCAAATGAGCAAGTGGGTCAGCTGATGGCAAGTGATTACCATCACCCATGGACACTGGCCACAAGAGGAGCCGAAAGTGCGTTACTATTTTTCACAAGAATAGGTTCGCTTTTTGAATATTGCCCCAAAACGCCACGCAAAAACCATTTCTAATTCAGTAAAATAAGGATTATTATCGATTCTGAATGTTAGTGATATTATACGCTCGTGTAGGTTAAGGTGTACAGTGCTCCCTGCTTGTGTCGGATTACTGACCCATTGAATTATGTAAGTGGGTGAATAGAGAGTTCACATGTGTCTGCGCATATACTCGTGCAGTGTGCTATGTCCTTCGCTATTGGGTAATCCACCAAGTTTAGCTAATGCAGCCACGGTTATGTATTAATGTATTAGTGCTCATGTAAGTCGTATATGATATTATTGAGCAGTGGTAGATACACCAACGACTATACCGCCTTTTTTGTTTTACGTTTTTGTTGTCCACACAACAGTGTTTGAGAAACAAATGGCTATTAAGCGAAAAGAATTTATTCGTTTTAAGTATATCACAGTTTTTTTTTGCTATTGCAATGTGTGGTGATGGCGAAGAATATCATCACCCCTTCTCTTCCCGTGGGGGCGTAGAAATCGACCCGAGGGAACACCTACCAGATAACTGGCAGCAGTGTTTTTCTGTAAACTATGACCATCAAACTGCAATCGCTAACCCGTCTGCCAAGCGCGGCGATTATGGCATATTCCCCCATTCTTCGGAGAGTTTGTCCAGCTGTGGACGTAATTTAGCTACCTAAAGCAATTAGATTGGCAGCAGGTATAAAATTCTATAATCTATTCGATGTTTATATATCCTGATTCTAAGCTATTTTAAACTAATGAAGTATAAAAGTCTTAATTTAAAAATAAGTTTACCAGCTACCGTTTTTCCAAAACATTTAATAACATCGTAAATATTTACGAACATTGACCGGTCTTTGAACAAAACAGGAAAATATTATTAAAATAAGGAAAATTTATCGCGGCACCGTAAAAGTGGAGAAGATATTTAATCCCCTAAAATCAAAAAGGGAATTTTGATAAAGATACATTACTTTTCACAAATAAGAGTGTTATTCTACTTAATAAATTTGAAAATTATTCCATCTTAATTGTTAATTTTAGAGGATTTACATGGAAAAAATGAATAGGTATAGAATATTACAATACAATGTATAACTTTATATGAACTTGGTGATTTATTATCTAAGCACCTTTAATGAGATGTACTTATAGTTAGTAGGATTTTTGCCGGTTTTATTGCCGATGACAAGTGTTGCTTTGAAGCAAGTATATCACACTAATATTATAAAGGCAAAAGTTTGTGAGTGTGTGAGTGTGTATGTTTGTTACTTCTGCACGTCTAAACGGCTGGAGCGATTGTAATAAAATTTGGTATGAAGTTAGCTGATACCCTGGATTAACACATAGGCTTTATATAATTCATAAAGTCTAACGAGGGTAAAACCGCGGGGCACAGCTCGTAATATTATAAATGTAAAATTTTGTGAGAATGAATGTATGGATGTTGTTACACTTTCACGCAAAAACTAAGGCACGGATGTTGATGAAACTTTATAGTAATATGGCTTAAATATCTAAACGTCCCATGGGCTATAACTTATAAATTTCAATGCGGGTGAAACCGCGGGGCACAGCTAGTAAAAAAATAAAGCAAATGAAGCAGTTAGGCCCCCGGCTGAATAAAACAAGAAAGAAGAAGGCATTTGGCTCACACGATGAAGTAACGCATGTTTTACCCTGTGTTTTCGATACTGTCACACTGACTCAAACTTATATATATAATTCTACTAAAATAATATAGATTGCATTGAGAACCTTTTTAGGGTTCCGTACCTAAAGAGTAATACGGGACCCTATTACTAAGACTTCTGTCTGTCCGTCTGTCACCAGGCTGTATCTCATGAACCGTGATAGTTAGACAGTTGAAATTTTCACAGATGATGTATTTCTGTAGCCGCTATAACAACAAATACTACAAAAAAAAATAAGGAGCTCCCATACAACAAACGCGAATTTTTTACTCGTTTTTATAGTTAATGGTACGGAACCCTTCGTGCGCGAGTCCGACTCGCACTTGGCTGGTTTTTATATTCCCTTAGTTGTGGGTTCCATGTTACGTTAGATTGTTTTGATTGCAATACACTTTAAGCCAGAATATGGCCACCATGTGCTAGAAATACATGTCCCAATTGCTCAGTGACACTGAATGCTCGAATAGATTGTGCATGAACTGGAATTGACTATGAAAATTAATTAAGAAGATTAACTACTGCACCAAGAGCGGTCTATTAAACTGGTCTGACGTGTATTGGTAGATAAATATGCGTGCCCAAAATATTGGACGTAAAATAAAACGTTTTGTTCATAAAAGAACCCTTTGCGTTGTAGATGATTAAGAGACTGATGAACTTGTATTTTTTCGTAATATTTTTGGGAATACTACTCTGTTGACTTTGTTAAAACAATATCTTTCTAAATTGTCTATAAAGAACGTCTTTGATTCCAAGACATGTTTAATATTTTAAATACGATTTTATGATTATAAAAATCAAAGACTCAATTTCTTCTTTTAAATGCTGCTGCTGATTGATATTTCCTCGTGAGTACTTCTACGCCCCGGATGAGATGAGGTGGCGATATTCTATCCCGTCAGCCACACAGCAACTTACCATCCTCATAATTTAATTTAAATATGACTTTTTATTCATTCATTTAAATTATGACTCGAACAAAAGAATACACACAGCAGAGCTTAGTAACTATGTCACCCTGGTGATGTTATGAAGAAAACAAACCGTCTAAAACTAAATCGGGCTTCAAACGAACTTAAGAGTTCTAAATAATTTCATCAAAACAATAAATTATAACAAAGCGGGTGAGAAGTAAAATAGACAAGGAATATACGTAATTATTGGCACCAACATAAAATGTTTCAATTTAGTGTATAGCTAAAATAATTTAATATTTTTAGTTGGTATTTAAGACGGTTTTTTTTAAATGGGTAACGACTTTATAACTGACAACCAAATAAAAAAATCTTAATTTGTACATAGCGTAATTTGTATTAAATTGTACCTGTATCTAGGGGTCAAATAGTACCAGGTCTCTAGGCCTTCGCTCTAGTAATCCTACAGGGGTAGGCCTAGATAGATAGAGCCACAATACCTGAGATAGGGCACAGGATATTATCATTCTGTGCAAAGTACGACTGGGGAAGTAGTTCTAGTAGCTTACCGAATTCTGAGACCGATACCGAGTTGTAATTAGGGAAGAGGTAAGGGCTGGCAACGTGTGAGTGGCACTATGTGTGGTTATATGGTTATAAGTATGGTAATTGGTTATCATCAGGTTACTTGGATATATATGTTTAAAAAAACGCTGTCTTTGAATATTTGCCAATACCTAAATAACTTTACTTACCGTACCGTACCGTACTTTTCACAGGAACAAGGAAAAATCTCATCTGATGTTTGGATACAGGGATTTGCTTAAAAGGTCTTATATTGGAAAAATATCCTTCAGTACTTTCGTAGCCGAAATCCTAAGCTTTTGTAAGTCTCGGAAGCGATTTATCGCTGTGAATTCTCTGTAAATATTTCCCTCAACATTCCAAGAGGGCTATACCCAAACTGTGAACAATTTTGATTGAACGTACATACTGTGAAATATTCTACAAGACTCTGTAAAATTTTTCTTCATAGGCGAGATAATGAACTGAATCATGTAGATGTACTCGGTTTATACTGATGACAGTGATAACTTACGGAACGTGGACGCTCACTATATCCGGGTCACCCGAAGGGCAATGGAGAGGGCTATGCTCGGAGTTTCACGGAGAAACAACGTCACCGATATAGCTCGAAGAATTGCAAAGCTGAAATGGCAGTGAGCAGGGCACATAGCTCGTAGAACCGCAGGGCTTTGGGGCAGAAAGGTTCTCGAGTGGCGACCGCGAACCAGAAGACGCAGCGTGGGCAAGTCCCCTACAAGATAAACCAAAGATCGTGTGCGCGTTGCTGGAAACCGCTGGATGCGAATAGCGCAAGACTGGCTATTATGGAGATCTTTGGGGTAGGACTTTGCCCAAGAGTGGATGTCTTTTGGCTGATATAATTATGATTATGATGACACCGCTCATATATTCTCTAGACAAAACAAGACCTAATAAAAATGTTATTTTCGAAAATTCCAACTGTTATCACGACATACATGATACTAAATACCTTTCTTTAAGACACTTTTTACGATTAATCTTAACAATGTTTAAATGTATATTCCAAAGAGAGAACACCTCATTTACGCTGATCAACAATGAGATATGTTATGGAAATATTATATTAGTTAGCAAAGATGATCTATTGAATACAGGAGGGTCAAAGCAGATTTACACATCTTTGCATAAACAGGTACGTACGTAAAACTTTATGAATTACCTTTTCTCCATCTTCAGTTATAAGAAACAAACATTTTCGCGTTCTCTTCTAATTCAACTTATTACTTCCTCGAGATATCTACAAACAAAGTGAATTCGGAACTGAAATGATTCCCTTTTTATTTCATTTTACTGTTCCTAGAATATACCGAACTGTTGCTGAAACAAGGTGACATTTAAGATGAAATTTATTAATATAAAAGTAGACTTTAGTATGTACAGACGCCAGCACATCCAGCTACCCCAATCTGTCAACTTTAATTTATAGATTTTGAACTTTATCACACAAGCATAAGGTTCACTTTCAATTGGAGAAATTTGACAGATTGGGGTAGCTTGTAGAGTTAAAGTGAAATTTTAGAATTACAGTTTCTAGATATAAAGAACTGGATGCGGATAGCCAAAGACCAGCAATTGCGGCGATCTTTGGGGGAGGCCTTTGTCCAGCAGTGGACGTCTTTTTGCTGATATGATAATGATGAATATATAGAACTGGAGTTTTAATTTTGATGGTGTAACTTACTTACTTATCGTATGGGCAGTGGTTACCCTAGTGTCAGAGTTGTTCAAGCCACCCAGTAGGCCTCTGACGTGGCTTAACGACTGTTGTCTAATGACTACAACCGGGACCGACAGCTTAACGTGCCCTCCGAAGCACGGAGACGCTCAGAAATTAAACTACTTTGGCGGTCACCCATCTATGGACTAACCGCGAGCCTATTTGCTTAACCTCGCCGATCACTTACGGACCTGTGAGAACATCTAGCTATGAGCGCCATTTGATGGTATTGATTAGTACGTCAACATGGTATGTGTCTTCTTTGTTCGGCCTACATTGAAATAGTGTAGAATATTAATGTGAATTCTGTCACCGGGAGGAGAGGAATTTAAATCAATATAAGTATACAATTTTGAGAACGTACAAATTATGTTGCTGAACAGCTATACTATTAGTAGTCAGTATATATGTATTATTATGTATATACCTAGATACTATAGTACTTATACACGTACACATGGCTTTTAATTTTCCTCAATAATCATTGTTCATATATACATGAACGCAACGATCTTTGACTAAAATTAAAAGCCACGTTTTATTTCTTTTAGTATTACTCAGTACTAAACTAAATGACATGAAAAGTTACTAAGTGATTACTATATATCTGTTATAACAAGACTATCGACTCCGACGGGCTCCGAGAATAGGAAGTTGCGATAACCTACCAGTATAACACGGGAACTATCATCACACTTTGAAACCCACACAGAACTTGATACGAGCTAGCTAAATATCATTGCTATAATAAAATAAATTTTATAAATGTTTTCATACAATATGTACCTAAATATCTATGTTACTAGAAATAATAATGTATACAACTATATTACTACAAACATGTTCTGACTATTTTAAAGCGCTTTTTAAAGTCTACGTGAATAAAAACCTTTTTTATTTTATTTTATTTTAGAACCGTAACCCAGAACTCTCATGGAAAATGGGTTGACTCCACATTTCACCACGCCTCGGAACCATCTTCCTTTTCTCACATAGATTTATCAGGTGTGAAAATTGAACCGGTGTCTTCTTTGGTCCTGTATTCCATTGCATAGCAGTCAATAGCAGGCGCTAATTTGCCACTACGGTCAAGAGGAATATCTTTATTATTATTTTAAAACACATTTTTTACGTTCATAGCTAACATAGCTATCTAAATAGTAACAAAAACCAGCATTGAAACTTTCTTCAACATACAACAAGAGCATTTTCTTCTTAATTAGCGTCTGCAAGTCCATTGTTATAGCGTTCAAGGCACTTTCCATTCGCATACTGTTCTCTGCCAAATGGTTATATATTTTTTTTCATTTTCATTGTTCAGCTAATTTCTCTCTTTCATATTAATGATATTTAAAACTTCTGTTGCATTTTTTTATATTTGTGAATAAAATATACTTTTATATAGGGTCACTGTTAATTATTGATATTTAAACACGCGCTAACAAACCTATTAGAGACATTTATTTAGTCAAATTTTTGGTAATGATTTGTTATTCGTTCAGTTTAAATCACGAGTTTACTAAATCGTAATGATATGGATATTTTAAGATTAAGGATATATAATTCAATAATAAAATATTAAATACCTTTTAAAGTATATTTTAAAGTGTATTTTAAAGATTTGATTTTATGTGTTTGTTTGTAATTGATGCACTCAAATATTACTTAACTGATTAAAAAAACTCTTTCACCTATAGAAATCTATGTATGTAGACTTATTGTGAATCGCTGATGTACATCATCAATATCTGTCCAGGGTGGGAATCGAAGCCCCGACCTACGGCGTGAAAGGCGGGCATTTACCAACCGGCCAACACCAACCGGCCCATCAAACCAGCTGTATGTTATATAAAAACAACATCATTGAGTAAACCTTAATAAAAATATACAACCTCGCACAAGACCAAATATTTGTCCTTGAACATGTCTATTTGCATTCGTCTACGTGTTTTCTGTGTATTGTATGTACATATATATTTACAAAAAAGTTAATATGTTTTCCATCCGCTGTCTAGTTTTATAGTAATAGCTTTTACTTAGGTTGGGCTATATGATACTGTATGATGTCCTCGATATTTATGTATTTATTCAAGCTGTGCGCGCGACTTTGTCTGTATATTTTGTAATGACTCCATAAATATTACATAAGAATATCTCTAATATATTTTTTTACATTTTCATAAACCTTACGTATTTCCATACAAACTTTCATCTTTCATTTCATATTGTTATTTTAGACTCTAGAAAAATATTACAAAATTTGAATGTACTATTTATTTATATCGAATCAACAGACTAAAAAATAAGTTTCAAGATTCTAGGTTCTAAACATAACTATACTTCCATATAACTTTTCATCCCCATCTTTCAACACCTTAAAACCCTTTTTTCGCATTAAAAAGTAGCCTTCCTTTTATTCTCAGGCTCTAAACTAGCTGGGACAGAGACAGAAAGAGTTACATTCACAATTATAATATTAGTAAGATTTATTATTAATTGTATAGAAAACCTACATTCTATCTATATGTGTTGCGAACAGTGTACATATTGTATATACGCAAAACTCATTTGGAACATCTAAAAAAAAAATAAAAATAGAATAGTGTGCGTTGTATCAGCGCATTCATTTCTAGGTCGCAGGCATAGTGTGTCAACAATAGAGAGTGCTGCAGATTAAGAACGTAGGCATCCGTAAGAAATGTACCGAGATGAAGGAGCGCGCTCAACGTACCTAAGTGAGCAGCCGCTGAGAACATCACGGAGAAATGTTACATATTTTATTCGTGTGATTTTATTGAAGTTGCACTGCTATATTTGCGTGGCATCTGGTAATCCATTTTTGAGGCCAGTGTTTCGTTTTCATTGAGACTAACCTTGTTTCCTTAGCTTTACGATATATCCTTGTTTAAACGAGGTTTAAAAATGTATTAATTTCACGGTAGGCAGCGGTTTGCTGTGCCCCCCGGCATTGTGAATGTCCGTGAGTAGGGTTACCACTTACCATAAGGTGGGCCGCTTGCTCGTCTGACTTCAAAATCATGAAACAAAATTGTTCTCCTTCTTCTTTCGAGTCAATTTTTAATGGAATTAATTAATGTGGGTGCAAGATAGGAGCCCTCCCGTGGCGCACCCTGAAAGCAGTGAGATTCGATAACGTAGAGTCTAGGCTGACTAATCCTTTTACCACAAAATTTAAGGGTGAACTTCAACAATATGCCATTTTTTAATCATATCGGTGTTTTTTTTTATTTATATTATTTTGTATATTTTTCAGGTTATATATAATCTTTAGGATATTAAGTATCCCCAAATTGAATATCATCAACTTATCATTTAAGACTTAGGACAAAATTCTGTTTGAATTCTGGTTTCCATCGATATGACAAACCAGCACCGATTATTTTTTTTGTACACCGATATGATAAGTTTATCCATCGAAATGATATACCTACATATCCATCGATATGATAATCTATACACCTTTAACATCAAAAAGGAAATAGTTAGTAGCTATATTTTTACAAGGGTGACTTAGAACTGAAGACCTGAATTGAGGGTCTTATGTAAGAAGATCACATCCATCGAGATCTGAGTTCTTAGAAATCCAATTAAAATATATTTTTTGAAATTACATACCTATTTTAAACTAACTATTTATTTAACAAGAAAATATTTTCTAGAGAAAGCTTTAATGTGTTTAATTGCTTCACATCACCATCATTATCTCAGCCTATAGACGTACATTACCGAATACAGATCTCCCCTAATGATACATCTATCTACTACCCAGTGGTATCGTGGTAATGATTAATGACAGACTATGTAGGTAAGTATGTATGTATGTATGAATGTTTGTATGTTGCATTTTGTCTGTGTACTTATACTAAACGAAATGACATGGGATCTACCGATATGATAAAACAACTCACCGAGATGATAAAATGATACACCGATATGATAAAGCAATCCACCGATGTGACAAACCTGCGCGTTGATCGTGAATCAAAACACCGATATTAGATATAAGACACCGATTTATTTTTTCGGTGTAAATTATGACATCGGTGGTAATAAAGCCCACCGATTACATCTATTTGAGAACAGCGACGTAAGAAAATACACAGTTTTTAGTAAATTAGTAAAAATGCATAATATCTAGGATAAATTCAATAACAGTACATATATGGAGCGAGTTCACTTACTACCTCTGTTAGAACCAAACAACAATAATAAAACTACTCATTACACTAGAAAAATGTATCCACCGATGATATAAAATAATTGTCAGGGAGCAACTGAAATGGCGTACTTTAAATTATTGCGGGAATATGCAGCGATTTGACATATCTCCGTCCTGACTGCGCACTAGCACACACTCATGAGAGAAATAAAATTAGGGTAGGGGCGCTGTCGGACTCGTCGATGTAAAGTTAGGTTTTAATTACTTTTGTCCCCCGATATGAGAATATTTTGCAGGACAAGTACGTTAGTGCCTCTCAGTAATAATAATCGTTAATTATGTAATAAAATATGCTATATATTAATAATAAAACTAATATTCTGTGACATGGAATAAGTTATATACTTAATTTACTTATTTTTATTAGTGTATAAGGTATTTTTGTTTGTAATAAAAGTAGAGGGACAGCACCGATTTGCAGAAAATAGAGGCTTATGTATTTTTATACGTTCATATAGTCCTAGGCAAATTATATTTATGCCACAAACCAATAACTACCAAAGGAATACTAAAAAACGAAATTTCAGAACAATTTTCCTTTTTTCAAATATCAATTTCATTGAAGACAAAAAAAGTCATTTGGGAATTCACCCTTAAACAAAACACCTTATTTAGCATCTCACAATAAGCCACATTGTGTTAGCGATAGGATTATTGTGGCGGTCACCGCCAGTAATTGTTACGCGTGCCCGCTTGACCGTCATGCCCCACAACTTGAACCATGAAGGATCTGATGTAAGCTTTTTCGAGTACAGGATGTAATCTGATATAATTAATATTTAAAAAAATAATACAACTACAATTTTTCTTTTAGTTGCTTTATTCATAAAGACCGGAGAAATAGTGTACCATATCTACAAATGAAAAAAATCTTAACTTGTTCAGTTATCTGAACATAAATGAATGACTATAATATTATTCTCTGCTAAAACTGAATTTGATAAATGTGAAAACAAAATCCGATACAGTAACAAAATCAAATTGCCTAGTAACAAAATCTGATTGTAGGTACACTCGAAAATTCCATCAAAACATGTGTATCCCGTAACCTTCAAACATGTAATGAGTTTCTAAATTAAACTAGAGTAATATAAAGTTGTTTTGTTCTAAACAGCGACATAAAATAAATAAAGTAAACAAATAAAGTGGTTTGGCAACTGTGGTAAGCTCACAGTGGATGGAGCAATAAAATGTAAATAGCTGCAGAAGTGTTAAAAGGAGTCGTGGCGAAAGTTTAGCTCACGCGAACTTAGCACTCGATGGCGGCCCTCTGAACAGCCGTCGAGCTCAAAGCATAAGAGGCAGCGATAACATCTGGATACAATTTCTGTTTGTTAAAAGAACGTTTAATTGCTTTCAATCATTATAAGTTTTATTTTTTATTGTATTTTTATTATGTTTTATTTTTATTATGTTTATTGTACTAATTAACCCCCTACATAAAATGAGAGGTGTTATACGTCTGATGTCGACGTCTGTCTGTGTGTGTGTGTCTGTATGTGGCATTGTAGCTCTCAAACGGATGAACCAATTTCGATGCGGTTTTCTGTTTTCAATTGAAGACCATTTTCCTTGCGATGGTTCTTATTGTGTTTGGTTAATATCGGTACAGCATTATAGTTGGAGCCGGGGCTTTTAAAACGATTAGATTTTAAAAATAAAAGTTAGCAGATTACGCGTATATAATTCTAAAGTTCATTTAATGATAATTTAAAACTAATACTATATCATAAGTCAACTAGTTATTTAATAATAGTCAACGCTAAATTAAAATCTAAACTCTAATAATATACACGTATTATTAATATTTCACCTTCTAGCTGATAAAAATATTAAAAATGTTGAAATATAAACAGATACAATGAACTATATAATGGCTGAGTGAGGGGCGTTTCTGTGTGGTGAACGAGGTGTTTTGACAAGACGTTTACAGTTAGCGGAAGCTTTCACTTCTTTTCCCGTATGTTCCTATCAACTAGTCAGTATAGTACATTATTAATATAATTATTTGCGGGAAAGTATTTGTAAACATTATGATACCACTAAACTTACCGGTAAACAAATATTATATATTGCGACCCTTCGTCAGTGGGAGACGGGCGATGGCTCTATTGTCGTCTGAAGAAGTGACAACCTCTGAAGCTATTTATTAAGGTGACGGTAAAAAAGACGACATTATGAGAACTATAACGGGTGGAAGCCAATATTGTCTGCACGAGACGTAGTGTCCATCTCGCCTTGACGACACGGCGACGGCCGTCACGATGGCATTGTCATGTCAGTTATAATAGGAACATTAGTTGTAGGACTTGTCTGACAACATAATGAAGATATAAAATTTACATACGTTTACAGTGTTAGAAACTAAACAATAATATGAATTAAATAATGACTATATTTTAATGCTTAAACTTAGTTAAAGTATTTAGCAAGTCGACTTTTATTAAAAAAGTATAGTTTTTAGGTCACAGTGGTAATGGTTGTGCAATACATAGTTTTATTTAGTTTCCTCTGTAGTGGGTATTTTTTATACGGCATCTTTGAATAGTCAAGATATTGTACTTTGAGTAAAAGATTGCTTAAATATGAATGAACCTTTTAAGAAATATAAATAGTTTGCGATGCACACTATATGTGCAATTACATTGCAGTGGACACAAAATTTTCGTCAATACCATTCCACTAACGGGAAGTTTGTTATCTAGCCAACGAGTAAAAGACTTTAATTATTTCATTGATAATCATGATTTTTTTTAGAATGATAATTTAAAGTAAGATAATTCTGATTAACGTATTTATTTTCAGGTCAATCAAATGAATTAATTTTCATGAGCTAATTGTAAGTGTTAAATTTGGCCAATCACTTAGCAACGCAATTACTTGTGATTCCTTACCAACGCGCGCTCCAGGCACTTATTTTATGAAATTTATAAGTTCATATTCAATTGCATTATGCTTGCTATTGCGTAATAATACTTTTTTTTGTATTTCTTAAAAAGACAGCGCCCGTAATTGGGAAACAATCTCTGTACACAGCCGACTTAAAAATGCAATTTACAGACACTAAGCAGAACTAGAACCATGAAAACAATATATAAGTCACACAAACAGCTGTCCTATCCGGAGATTTAACCCAAAACGCGACGCTGCGGAGGTACTATCGAGGCGTCCATCTTAATCACTGCGCCACACGTGTAGACAAATTGCACATATATTCTAAAACGCTGTTAGCTCTAAAATTAATCCTTCCCTTAAACGGTTCCCTCTTGCTAAGGAAATCCGCTACAAATGGTTTCAGAGAGAAATATAACTATTGGAGTTACATTGAGTCAGAAATAATGGGGAAATTATTAATAAAGCTCATTACGATGTTCGCACTTAATGTTTGCGAACACTCTATCTGTTATGAGTTTAGAGCTTGGAAAGTTATAATTAAACCAGTTAGATTAATTAAGGGCTCTGAGACGAACAATATTATTGAGTTTAATGGATACTAGCTGCGCTCCACGGTATTACTAACGGTTAAACGATATATTTTATTGGCTTTGGATTGAATTAATCCAAAGGCCAATTCCTAATCCGGTTTTCATTATCTTCATCACAGCTGAAAGAAGTCCACTGCAGGATAAAGCTCCCTCAAGAATCATCTTGGGGGATATGCCATAATCGCCACGCTGGAGAAGGAAGCTGCTGCCCTTCCTCTAGTTATTATTTATATTACCTCAGGTTGACTTCTAGGTCCCCACGGGATGATATTCGCCACCGTCACCGCACAGCAAAATTGGTTATTACTTTACTCTAAAAACCCTGACCTAATTAATTCAGCAGATTCAGATTAAAGTAATAACAAATGTTTGTTTGTTTGTGCTAACAATAAAATGTTCTAGAAAATACTCGGTCTTGCACGGAGAACAAGTGTATTTGTTTTTATTTTATTTTTCGTTTTAGTATTACTTTATATTTTTGTTATCTGTGCAATTTTTTTAATAAAACTTTTTTCTTCCTTCTTCTGCATCATTTACATAAAGTAGAAAGGGCCCGTGCTGAGTAAAGTTAAGTGCTAGTGCGACGCAGTGCTCGTGTTTGGGTTAAATTCACGCTCAGCGCAACTATTTGTGGGTCTCTGTTTTGAGTCTCGGTGTGTTTTGTGTCCATGAATTGCATGTTTGTAAAGTTCCCCGAAATACAGGCAATCATATCTCTCTAATCATAAAAAAATAATAAACCAAAACAAACATTGGTGTAGTATTCATCATCTTCCTTGCATTTCCGAATTTTTATTAGTTTCGGCTCCCTGATGAACTTGATGCTACTAGCTATCAGAAATAAACATAGCACGTTTCACCGTGACAGGAAATGTACGCTGAATAATAAAACACTTCTCTTCGAGTATCAATTGAAGCACAACAAATTATTGTGTAGTAAATATAATCATCATATTTCTCTGACCAAATTGTAGATGTCCTCAAGAAAGCCAGGTCAGAAGTACAGTACCCTAACCCGGCGTACATGTATAAAGAATATATGTTCAGTAATTGAGGCAAAAGTGCAAATATTGAGACACAAGAAGATCCGTGTTCTCTGCCTACCCCTCTGGGAAACGGGCGTGAGTCTATGTATGTAAATATAACTTATGAAAATTAAACTTATGATAAAAAAGCGGCCAAGTGCGAGTCGGACTCGCCCATGAAGGGTTCCGTAGCAGCAAGTATTTGAGTTGATTGAATAAAAGGTGAATTGCGGTTTAAGATTTATGACGTACTAGCTGTGCCCCGCGGTTATACCCGCGTTCAATTTTATAAATTATCACAGCTCCTTCCCCGTAGGTGATAGCGTGATAATATGTGTTATATCCTATATGTTGACCCGACCTCTTAGTAATATTCATGCAAAATTTGAAGTAAATCCATTCAGTACTTTTTGAGTTTAGCCCGGACATACATACAGACAAACAGACAAAAATTCTAAAAACTATATTTTTTGCTTCAATATCGATTGTAGATCACGCCCCAAGTATCATTTTTGAAAAATATTCAATGTACAGTTTTGACTTTCCTGCGATTTTATTACATGTATGGATTAAAACAAAACTACTTACTAGAACTCGTTCAAAACAATTTTCGGTGGAAGTTTGCGTAGTAATGTACTCCATATATATTTTTAGTTTTATCATTCTCTTATTTTTGAATTTACAAGGGTGGAGGGGGACACTCATTTTACCACTTTGGAAGTGTCTCTCGCACAAACTATTCAGTTTAGACAATAAAGGTTTAACAAGTTGCCATTCTGGTGGTACAAAAACCGGTGGAATTGATAATTACCGTTTAAAAAATTAGGTACAGCAAAATTTATGAAAATGAAAATATTGACCAAAAGATAGAAAAAGAATGGACGAAATCAGTTTACTGACAAGGGACAATCGCCTAATTTACAAACAAGAAAAACATTCATTTGAATTGATACTATCCTGTTTTTGAAAACATTTACGGACTTATGCAAACTAAATCATTTAGAGTTCTTTAAATTAATTAAAAATGGATGGCTGTTGATGGATGAGTAAGAGAAAATAGTAAGAATGTGACAAAAATGAATCCCAATTATATACTACTTAATATTGCTGTCAAGCTAATAACACTAAAGCTAGGGAGATCGTCTAATTAAAAAAAATCTCAAACGTTTGTTAAGGAATTTCGTGTCATTATATTGTATTTGCTTGCTTGCAAACTTGACACCAATGCAGCAGTTTACAAACATTATCTGGTGACAAAACAGTTTATAAAGGCACGGAATATAAACATGTACTTTAAATTAGCAAGTCTTCATCTTCATTATACTTGCCTATCTTTGACACCAAGCCCATTACAAAGTTATGAGAGCGGAAACTCTACAACTTTGACGCCTTAACACTTCGTAGAATTTCTGAGAAAAATAAAACACGTTGAAATCGAGTAATTCTACTGATTTACATTCTAAATTGTCTACCATGTTGGACTTTAGTTGCTATGTGATGATGGCGTCAAATATAATCACCCTATCTCATATTGTGACGAGTGTAGATGTCGTTCTGAGGGAATGTCTACCAGAGAACGGACGGGAGCGTCTCTATGTTGAGTCTCTACGTCACAATTATATACTTCTTAATATTGCTGTCTAGCTAATAACATAAAAGATGGGTAGGAATCATCTACAAATAAAAAAAATCCCATGCGTTCGTAAAGAAATTTCGTGTCATTATTTTGTATTTGCTTGTTAGCAAACTTGACACCAATGGAATTTCATCATACTGCGAGTGCCAACTCTCAAACGAGGCCTCTTCCAGCAGTCTTTTGGCTGGCAAAACGATGATGGTAAAGATAAAGAATGTGTTGGACTAATGCAGCGCTTCAAACCACAGGAAGCGAGGTCTTGGTTCTGGGAAAAAAGTTACATGATCACACTTATTGTAACGCTCTCGTCACAAATTCACTGGTTTACTCTCCAAGTCAAGAGTCCGTAAAGGAGTTTTACTTAAAAATACGGGGTTTTATTAAAAAAAAAAGTTTTTATGTTGACACGTCGCCGCGTCGTAGTGCTTAATATATCAACAATGAAGCGTTTTCTAGACCGCGTCGGTTATTATAAACTAATTTATGAAAAAGATACTCAGTATTTGCTTTCTGAGATAAAAACTCTTGAGAAGTCCCTAGCAATCTCATATCACAGTTTCCAGTCATACAAAAATGAAATGCAATTGCTGGCTGGAAAGTGTAATCCTGAAAGCAATAGGACATTGGAACCGGTTAACACCAGTAGTGCAGTAGTGGAGTCATACACACAGCTGGGATCAGAGTCACCAGTATCTCCACAAAATGACAATACTAAACATAGCTCCATACTGTATTCCGATGAAATGGGTAAGGGCCTTGGTACCTTGCTTTGTAATAAGCTGAGTTGTTCCTTTGTCAACTATTGTATGCCAGGATTACATTATAAAGATATAATAGATAAATTAATTCAGAATAAACACAGTGCCAAATCATGTATAACTCTAATTTATATTTTTTTTTTTTTTTTTTTTTTTTGTGGGTAGTTGTGAGAGACACACTGGCTAGACGTTTCACAGCATTCCAGGATGTAGTCCTTCAACTTTTTGATGGCTTACAACAACAAGTCAATGCTCTCGCGCGGGATGCAGATCGCCTAGAGATGAGAGGCCGCCGTAAAATGTTATTGCTTCATGGTGTTAACGAAGAGAAGAACGAGCAAATCCCCGCCGTGATTGTGAGCATAGTGCAGGATCAATTGAAAATCGCCGATTTTAGTTCATCTGACATCAAGCGCTGCCATAGGATGGGCCGAAACACTGCATCTAAGAAGCCGCGACCTATCCTCTTCAAAATAAATGATGTGGCGCTACGGGACCAGTTGTGGTTCGGGAAGACTAAACTCAAGGGCTCAGGTACCACAATGTCAGAGTTTTTAACGGCGACGCGTCATAGGATTTTCTGTTACGCGAGGCAGAAAATTGGTGTGGCTTCGTGTTTCACCAAAAATGGCGATATTTACGTTGTTGGCGGTGATGAGAAGCGCCATCGTATCCAGTCTATATCTGATGTAGATAATATCGCTCAGGAAGACACATCTGCATCAAAACCTGCGCCAGTTGCCCCAGCAAAGGTCGTGTCGAAAACTAAGCGGTTAGCGACTGCTAAAAAGTAACAGCTTTTCCACCTAGCTCATACATTTTTCTTGTTTTGTCTTCTGCATGTTGTACCGTCCATTAAATTCACACAATATAATAACAATTCGATCAGTGTAGGTTAGTCAACATTTTATTATTTTCCAAGTGACATAAGGGACGTAAGTGTCAAAACACTTGTCAAACGACAGTTGCGTTCCATAGTTCTTAATTACAATTGTTAACACGGGATTTGTTTCTACTAACCCCGTAAATTTTCTACTGAACATTATAGTTTTTAATTAGGGAAATTTTGTTGAAGTTATTATTGTTTAGTGTGATTCATGTGTTTCGTTTCTGTGTTTTTTTATTTTATATTATTTTACTTTGCGATTATGTAAAAGCTTGCCGGTGGGTGAACCAAAATTGATACTTAGTATTTTTGTTTTTTAATATTTTATAATATATTATTATATTGTATAGTGCTCATATTTGTTTATATTATTATTATTTATGTCGGATTGTAGTAGTGACAATGAAAGTTTTTACTCTTGCAGTGATAGTGACAGTTTCATGAGTGTACCTTCCCTAGCAGATACCTTAATAACACAGTTTTCTGATGTACCCAAGAATTTCAATGTGGTTCATATAAATGCCCAGAGTATTCCAGCCCATTTCGCAGATATGCTGGCATCTTTCGACTGTAAGAATATTCACGCCATACTCATTTCTGAATCATGGCTCAAGCCATGTCTTCCATCTACGCTATACTCACTCACCGGCTTCAACCTAATTAGAAATGATCGTGCGTGTGGTGGTGGTGGCGGGGTTGCCATTTATTTGCGTACCAATATATCCTTTTCTATTGTGGATACGTCAACTCAGCCACCCCCATCAACCGCAGGCGAGCATCTTTTTATTGAAGTTGAGCTTAACCATCGGAAAGTTTTACTTGGTGTATATTATAGCCCATCTTTAAGAGTAAATTTCTTCTCCTCTTTGGAAAAACTCCTGGAAAAGGTTCTCCCTTCTTACAGTCACACCATAGTCATGGGGGATTTCAATACATGTCTTTTGAAGAATGATTATCGCTCATCTCGCCTTGTCTCTCTTATTGAATCTAATAACTTATCCATCCTTCCACTAAATGCTACTCATAACTTTCCTAAGTCTACTCCTTCACTTCTCGATCTTATTTTTGTTTCTTCTTCTCAACACGTTGCCAAACATGGACAATGTTCTGCCGACGCTTTCTCTCATCATGATCTTATCTACCTTTCATACAAAATTCGGCCGCCTAAGGCAAAGCCAAAAATTCTCTTGCAACGCAATTTTGGTAGCATTAACCTTGCTAATCTTCTTGAGGATGCCAGCAGCATTGACTGGACAACGCTCCTTAACGCTGATAGCATTGATGAGAAAGTTGATATTTTTACGAAAACAATTATTAACATCTACGACAAACATGCTCCTGTACGGCCTATCAGATTGAAACATCTTCCAGCACCTTGGCTTTCCGATGACATAAAAGTACTCTTACATAAGAAAGTTACAGCCAAGACCAAGATGAAAATAAGAAATACTGATCACCATCGAGATAAATATATCAATATAAGGAATCACTGTAATAAGGTGTGTAGGGATGCACAACGCCAGCATATTCACAAATCTGTTCAAAATGGAGATCCAGCGAAAGTATGGAAATTTCTTAAATCTATGGGGGTTGGAAAATCACGACAAGATACCATTCCTAAAGACTTGGACCTCAACTCGCTTAATCAGCACTTTTCAGCTTCGTCCAACTTTGATAGGACTGTAAAAACCTGCACACTAAACTATTTATCATCTTTTCCGGCTCCCAACTATCCACATTTTGTCTTTAGTCAATTCTCTGCTTGTGATGTTAAGAAGAGCGTATTGTCAATAGCATCCAATGCTATTGGTAGCGACTGTATTAGCCGTAACATGATCCTACCTATCCTTGACGAAATCATTCCTATTATCTGCCATATCCTCAATTTTTCCATCTCTAGTGGTGTCTTTCCATACTTGTGGAAAGACGCACAAATCATTCCTTTGCCAAAGAAATCCCATCCCACGTCCATTTCTGAGTACCGACCAATATCTATACTTCCTTTTCTATCCAAAGTTCTTGAGCGACTCATCCATAACCAACTCAGTGTGTTCCTTCGCAAGAACAATCTCCTTAATCCTTACCAATCCGGTTTTCGTCCAGGTCACAGTACGACCACAGCCTTGATCAATGTTACGGAAGATATCAGGACAGGCATGGAAAATGGCAATATGACAGTGCTAACATTGTTGGACTTCAGCAATGCCTTTAACACGGTAGATTTTGACATACTGTTGGCCATTCTACGCTCCATTAACATATCTCCAACGGTAATTGACTGGTTTCGCAGTTACCTGTTTGGACGTCGGCAGCGGGTTCGCATAGAAGATTCTTTCTCTTCTTGGTGTGATACTACTGCTGGTGTCCCACAGGGTGGCGTTTTGTCTCCTTTGCTCTTCGCTTTATTTATAAATTCTATTTCTGACCAACTTACTTCAACCTACCACCTTTACGCGGATGATCTCCAAATATACACCCAAACGCCTTGTGAAAAGCTATCGGAAGCTATTAGGGTTATTAACAAAGATTTATCTCATATAAGTAAGTGGAGCATGAGATATGGCATTAATGTTAACCCAGAAAAGTCTCAAGTCATTGTTGTTGGCAGCTCTCGGAAAATTGGTAAAGTTGATTGGTCCCAAACTCCCCATGTTGTTTTCAACGGCACTGTTATACCTTACGCTGATAAAGTGAAAAATTTAGGTATCTATATTGACACGACTCTTTCCTGGGGTCCACAGATACAAGAAGTAAGCAGAAAGATGTTTGCTTCTGCTAGTTCCCTAAGACGCCTGCGAAACTTTCTCCCTACTGCTACCAAAATTGCACTTGCGCAGTCCTTGCTTCTCCCTATCCTTGACTATGGTGACACCAGCTATCTTGATCTTACAGAGGACCAACTTGATAAACTTGAGCGACTTCAAAACTTTTGCATACGATTCATATTTGGTTTGCGTAAATATGATCACGTCTCTGAATTTCGCACTAAACTCAAGTGGTTGCCCATAAGACTTCGTCGGAATACTCACATTGTCACACTTCTATACAGTATTCTGTTCAATCCATCAACTCCTCTCTATCTCAAGGAACGCTTTCAGTTTCTTCACTCAACTCATTCGCGACTCTTGCGGTCTTCAGAAAACCTACGACTCAAAATGCCAATGCATTGTACTAATTTTACAGACAAATCCTTCAGCGTTCAAGCTGTCCGATTATGGAATGCGCTGCCAATACAAATTAGACGCGCTCAATCACAAAACGTTTTTAAAAATATGGTTAAACAGCACTATCTCACTTTATCTACTCGGAAATAAATCTACTGCCGTCCGTTTGTGAAATAATATCCTTACATTCTTTTATGTACTGTACCTATATAATTATGTATTTGTATATATAAATATATATTTGTATCTATGTATTTATTTGTGTATGTATGTATATGCATAGTCATATGTATCTTATTACGTAAGTACATATGTATATGTACGTAGTATTAGATTAATTAGATTCATAACTTCTCAATTGCAATTAGTACACCTTCTGCTACCTTCATTAGATTCTGTCAATTTTGGTCCATTCAAAGTAAATCGGTTGCCTGGAAGAGATCGCTTTTAGCGATAAGGCCGCCAATTGCATTAAAATAAGCTAATTTTCTTGTTGTATCCATTATTTTGTATTACTTATTTTTGCAATAAAGTGTACTTCTTCTTCTTCTTCTTCTTCTAATGGTAGGAAATTGTAAGAACTTAAAGAAAAAAGACATTACAGATAGTTTCACTAAGATGTTAGAATTAGACTGTAATAAGATAATATTGTGTGCCTTCCCCTATGTGTCCAATGTGCCTGATAGTACAAATAATTATATCCACAAGCTAAATATGCACCTACAGTTTTTGGTTAGCCATTATAGTAATAAATTTATATTTTTGGACACAAATAGTTTTATAGATTCTTGTAGGGTAACCATGAGTACAGTTACTGTCTCAAGAAAATTTTTGAACATTCTTGCAACTTTAGTAGCGGCACATATTAACTCAGTCATAAGTAGTATGACGAAGTCACTTTTTATACCATCTTTTAGTAATGTTATTAAAATCAATTTAGTTAGTAGTTTAAACATGTAAGCATGATAATGGAGAAGTGTGATAACTTTCTAATTCTATCACATCAAAATATAAACCGCTTCTCTAGCAAAATTCTAGACATAGAATTTATTAATGAAAAATATGAAATAGATATTCTTTGTTCAATTGTTTTATATAAATGTGTTACGTGAACTATCTGTAAATGATTGCTATCATATACTTAATTTAAAATTATTGAATCTGTCTCAAAATGAATAATGTTATTGTTTCGAAGTTTTTCTTTTGTATACCTAAATATAATCTAAAATAATAAGCATTCAGACAACCGATCGAGCATATATTGTGTTTGCCTACTAGATAATTACTCTAATTGGACCAAATCCCGTGTTCATGCCCGCTTGAGTATGTTTCGCCGGACCGTCTCAACTGGGTCGTGCTGAAACCGGTAGTAGATGAACCCACTGAGTTTGTTTCGCTGGGTCTTCTCAGTTGGGGCGCATTGGATCCGGTGGTAGCATTAAAGCGCGACCGTCGTTATTAACACAAGGTCCGTCATAATAATAATACCTTTAATATAGACAGAACCATTGACAATATGTAGTAAAAATTTTAGACTTAAACTAGATAATTAAACATAATCTCTTAACAATAACTTGATACGAGCTAGCTAAATATCATTGCTGTAATAAAATAAATTTTATAAATGTTTTCATACAATATGTACCTAAATATCTATGTTACTAGAAATAATATCTAATGTATACAACTATATTACTACAAACATGTTCTGACTATTTACAAGCGCTTTTTTAAAGTCTACGTGAATAAAAACCTTTTTCATTTTATTTTATTTTATTTTATTATTGTACCTGTTAAAACAATGGGGTTTTCAGCCAGTACATTTGTCCAATTATAACTTCATTCAGTGTACATCCTAGACTACCCGTGGATAGTTTAGTTAGAAAAGTGTTCTTAGTGGTGGAATTTGAAAAGTTCTGGTGACGTTGTTGAGTTGTTGAAGTGATAAAAAGTTTCTCTTTTTTAACACTCTTAAAATAATGATTAAATGTGTGGATACAAAATTAGTTATATATTAAGTATTATGCAAATAATACAATTTTTTTTTTAAACATAAATAATACTTATTAGATCAGTACACGTAGTGTTGTTGAATTTGAAAAGTTAAGTTACCATTTTATTTGAAAGCACCCACATATTACGCTATAACTACATATATAGGTACTGCGTAATCAAGCCATCTAGTAAATTTAAATAAACACTAAGTGCAAAGGGGCCATTATTTTTGGCTAAAATCTCAAGTTAGGATTCACTGTACGTTACTAATGTAGAAAGGGGACGGGTCGATTTTTAGGGACGTTATTGCCAACTGCCGCATTACGGCGTCCGATTGAGGATCGGATAGGGTGCCTTATCGATACAAATGCTAACTAAGGATTATGGTTAATTTATTCAAAGTGGGAGAAAATACATAGGATTATTTAGGGGTAGGTATTTAGTTTTAAGCCCCCACTATTTACTATTCTGACGAACCAAACAATAACAAGCCAAATTAACATTTTCATTAGCTCATTGATTCAACGGGGACTGAAAATGCTAACTAAGTGAAATGTCAAGCGCATGATATATTGACGTCCCGTCCGTCCGTAGCTTAATACTGTTGCGAATTTATTACAATGCGGTTAAAATACAAGCGATTTTTAACAACAAAACGTACAGTCGCCAGCACATCAAGCTACCCCAATCTGTCGAATTTCCCCAATTGAAAGTAAACCTTATGATTTTGGGATAAACTTGAAAATCTATAAAAGCAATTTGACAGATTGGGGTAGCTGGATGTGCTGGCGTCTGTACGAAGGCAAATTTGTTTTCAATTTTCGTCGATAAAAGTCAGTGTTATTCGTTTTCCTTACTATGTTTATGTTCAAAATTTCAACATATATTTGGTAAATCGGCTTTAAAATATACTGCTTACTATCCTCATTCCGGGAGTTAATTGTACATTACGCTTTGTGTTGATGTTTTCCTTGTACTA
Organism: Pseudoips prasinana; assembly: GCA_951640165.1. Classification (NCBI taxonomy): domain Eukaryota; kingdom Metazoa; phylum Arthropoda; class Insecta; order Lepidoptera; family Nolidae; genus Pseudoips; species Pseudoips prasinana. The sequence goes on from OX621245.1 coordinate 23,032,826, forward strand.
TGCTAATTTTACTAGAGCGTAAAAATTGCACATTGCGGACATTATACTCTCGGTGTAAGTGTACTTCAGGACTCTACAATATGAAAAAAAGGATTCAGAATTTGCACACAGAACTTACTTCAAGCAGTACTACATTAGGTACGTCTGTGTCGAGTTTGTATAAAAAGATAAAGAATACCTTTTATCTTGTTTTCGTCCATCACGCCAGCCAGAAGACTTCCACTGCGGAACGTAGGAAAGAAAGAGATCAAAGATCTCCACAAATTTCCGGTTTCCTCTCCTCGAATCCAGCCGCTTCCAGCGACCCTCACGAGATCATCGACCCTCGCTGTGTCTTCCGGTTCGTGGTCGCAATTCGAGAACTTTTCTGCCCCAGCAGCCATCAGATCTACGAAATATGTCTCCTACGCACTGCCACCTTGCATTCTTCATAACAGCTGAAAAAAGTCCACTGCTGGACAGAAGCCTCCCCCTAGAATCATCTTGGGGGATATTCTATAATCGCCACGCGGGGCAGACGGGTTGTCAATCTGAGTTTGATGATCATAAAGAAAGAAGCTGTTGCCCGTTATCTGGTAGATATTCCTTCGGGTCAACTTCTACGCCCCCCACGGGATGAGATTGGGTGATGATATTCTAATATTTGCGGCCGTCACCATTGTTGCAAGGTAGCAATTAGTGTTCCATAATACACATCTATGCCAAATTTCAAGTGAATCCATCGTGTAATTTGTTTTTCTGATTAATCATGGATAAACAGTTTCTTATGGGTTTATCCAGGCTGCAAATTATTTGTGAGCCGAAAATGTGAGCGTTCAGCCGTCTTTGCGTGGTTGTGTAACAAACACCCAAATATCTGAACATACAAACACATTTTCTCATTTATAATATTACTAGGATTTGTAGAAATCTCTTAAGTACGAATTTAGGTCTGGCTAAGAACTAAATAAAGCCAAATTCTTGGAGTATTATCTCGAAACACGCTCTAGCAATTTATATTTTAACCCTAGAAATTTTAATTCGACGTCTGTAGACTGGAATTAATTTGGATTTATAATCATAGAGTTTTCTCATTATCCACAGGAATACTAACATAGTTATGCATCGAAAATTACAGAGTCATTCTGTTTTCAATAGTAATAATCTGATAAAAACCGTCCCGTTTGTTTGTTACATTAATATTCTCCATTTAGCAGTGCCATTCGTGTTCTGATTTTAACATTTCTTACCTTAATTATCTTTGTGTTTGGAATTCGTTTGCCGTTAAAAAGAGTTCGGTTTTAATGCGGAATTGCCTTACGGAATACAGTGAGTAAATTAATGTTGTAGCGCGTGACATCATTAAATCTCTGCGGACAAGTCGAATGTCAGTTATACATTATTATTTCTGCGAGTGTCCCAGCAGGGGCAGCAGCTATATGATTTGATAACCACTTACTGTTTAAGGGCATTGAATAGACTGAATGAGTGCAAATCACATTTTTGTATCAGAGCCAAAAAGTTAATATTACATAGGAGGATATTAGATTCTCTTTTAAATACATTTTTATGAATTAGGTTAGCTATTTGTAAATAGCTAACAAGACGTATTTCATTTTATAGACACACACAGGTTACACCCACCTAATAATGTGTCAAACTATGACACATTATAAGGGGAAAAATATGATACCCCAGAATAGGTCACTAGAAGATGTTTTTTATTCTCCACTGCTTTTTCAATTGCCTGACTCTACTTTTATTGACCAAGTCTCTGATATAGTAGTTTATACATTTGAATGCCAAGCCAGTAACAAGTAGTATACAGTCTGCAGTTTTTAACAGTTTTGCAGACGAGGTAGACCTGTTCCGTAGTGTACTCGGCGAGTTCACAGTAAGAGCTCTTTATGTTTTAAGTTACTGTATGGTATTATAAAAAGCTGTAGTTATTCTAAGTAAGTAAATGTAATTTCCAATTTTTCACATTAGGTTATAAACCGCTGGGTCTTCTCAGTTGGGGTGCATTGGAACCGGAGGTAGCATTAAACCGCGACCGTCGTTATAAACACAAGGTTCGTCATAATAATAATATTGAATTCGTACCTTAATATAGACAAAACCATTCAGACAATAATAATAAATAATATTCTGGGACACTATTAACACACGGCCATCTGATCCCAAACTAAGCAGAGCTTGTACTATGGAAACCAGATAACTGATATAATACATATATTACTTTTCTTAGACATGTTCATGCACACAAATATCTGTCCTGGTGGGAATCGAACCCACAAAAGCAAGCATTTGCCAACCACGCCAACAGGCCCGTCACATGTAGTAACATATAGCTGAAACTATACATTTCAATAATTAAACCTAATCATAATCTCCTTTACAATAATTTAATACAAGCCAGCTAAATATCATTACTATTATTATAAAATAATTTTTATAAATGTTTTTACAATCCGTCTAAATATCAATATGTAACTAGAAATAATTATGTATACTTAACTATATTACTACAAACATGTTCTGACTATTTACAAGCGCTTATTTAAGGCTTTTTAAGTCTACGTGAATATACACCTTTTTACTTTTATTTATTTATTTAAAAACCAGTATGGATAATGTAAAGAGGAAAAAAAAATAGACAGGGGAGGATTTTCTATAGAAATCCAATAATCCACCTTTCAAGCGATCCAGTATAGGAGAAAATGTAGGTGCCATATTACCGAGTGCCTACTGTATAATATTACTGGGTCTCTCGATTGTATACGAACTTTAGTACTTTTGGAGGGAGAGAAGTTTGTCCGTCCCACGTTTGTTTTATGTAGTCGTCCACCAAAAAAAGCTTTCTGCTTAAATTATTGGATGATTTTAAATCAGTCATTTTAGATACTTTGTAGAACAATCCAATTTAATTTCTATAATGTGTTAATGTTGGATTTAATCATTGTGTACACTATTCTATAATTTCGAAGGTGTGCTAATTAAAATGACTTTTTTTAACAGCACTTTTCGCCGCAAAAAATTTACATTGCCATCTAAATTACTAAGTCACAATTAACGAGCATCTGAATGATAGTATCTTAGCCACTAGTTATCTTCTATGTAAGCCACTCTTAATACAACTCAGCATGGTGGTTATTTCATCTAAAATCATTGAGATTTATTATCTGGTGTCAAATAAATGTTTTTGCATTTATTATAAAATGACATATTATGTCACCTGATAACTACACAAAGCTCCAAAAAAATGGGATATTTGAAATATTTCCACCAATCTTCACCAACAATAGTGTATCTAGCGCACGGCGGCCGCTGCCGCGGCAATTTCCATTTTTTTTGTAAATTAGGTGGCAATGTATAAAGAAGAAGGAAAGTTTAATAATTCTTGATCTTTACTTGACGCTTTCTATAGACTATTTAGTTGACGTTGTAAAAAAGACGTATTACTTTATTAGAGGCTATTTCATTTTCCCGTGGCTTGGTTATAAAATGAGAAGTTTGATCACGTGGCCATTAAAAAAATCAGTGTGTATTTTATGTAATAACTGTACGCATATGACCAAATTAGAATACAATTTCAATTCGAATAATTGAAAAAGGCCAAATCCTGTGAGTCCCTGTGTTAATTTATATAAAACCTATAGTGTCAAGGAAAGACGTAAATTCTCATATAGTCGCTGCTCTACGATTATTATTAGCGTAAGTAATTGTTACGTAACACTTTCACTTGCCCTTTCAAGTCTCTTTAATAACATTACATTTGACTTCCTACTAACAGCAAACTATTAAGGTTGTAATATAACATTTGTCTTAGAATTTACCTCACGCTTATCCACAAAGGTGTTCTATTTGAATTTGCAGTTGGAATGTAGGTCGGTTAAGTATGAGAGCTATGTGCTAGATTGTGGGCGTTATTAATAATGTTAGGAACACCTGGATCGTTTGAAGCCTATAAATAAAATTGGTTTGGTCTCGTACCAAAATAGTATATAAGAAATCTTGGGGAGCGACTCTGTCGTAGTAGTATAATATCTCAGTATTATATGAATGCTAGATACTTGAAATATAGATTTTGTAACTGACGTGTAGCGCAGCGGCTAAGACAGTCGCCTCGCCACGTCGTGTCCCGGGTTCGATTCCTGCGCCGGATAACTATTTGTGTGACCCATGAATAATTGTACGAAGTCTGGATGTAATTTGTGTCCATATATTATATGTCTTTAAAGTACCCCGCGATACAGGGATTAGATTCCCTAGTGCGAGCGTTGTCTTTTTAAAACAAAAATAACGAACAAAAAAAAAGATTTTGTAATATTGCTTACTTACCAATAAATGGTGATTTCATTGGCAAGCTCTTAGAAAGACTTATAGGACCTTGCTACCTGGAGGACCAATTTCCACGAAAATCAATTAGGTGTTACTATAGGAAATCGACAGTTGACGCATCTATATGTATAAGGAAAACAGTAAACTAGTTAAGTCATATTCCTCTCTCTATATCTCAGGAGAATTAAATAATACGTGGTGGCTAATTGTATTACAAAAACTGAAGTCAATAGGTTGTTACATTAATATATATTTAATAATCTCATCTTATTTTACACAAAGCTCTGCAACTTTGAAATTTGGACATGACAAGGCCACTACATCATTAACCATGTGTTGCCCCCAGTGTTCAGTGATCGCGCCATATCTATGAAACTTGAGTTTTGATGACTTCCTTATATTACCCTTGCCGTCATGCTGTACTCTAACGGCATAATATGCCGTCGATGGCCTCTTACTTACAAGGAGACTAGGAAAAGACTCGGAAGAAGGGAGATGGAAATAACGTTAAAACTTTCTTAGTATTTTTTGGGAGGGACTAGTCCCAATTGATTACTCAACATTGTTGTAAATTAAAAAAAGTTGTTATTCTCATTGAATAAACGTTCTGAAATAATTATTATGGGATTAAAAATTTAATCAGTAACTGTGGGCATTATTTGAAACTATTTTCTTTTAAAATCAATCATTTAAACTCTACTTGACTAACCTGGGGCTCTACCGGCTAAGTCACCGAACATCGATTTCTTAAGTGGCGTTCAAATAAATAAAGGTTAAAAATGACTTAATCAATCGTTAAATCGACTTTAACGTTGACAATCGATTCCGGACCATTTATGACGTCACATGTGCTCATGGAAGCCAATTTAACGATTGATTAAGTCGTTTTTAACCTTTATTTATTTGAACGCCGTTTAAGAAATCGATGTTCAGCGACTTAGCCGGTAGAGTCTCTGATGTGTAGTGGTTAGTGGTGGTAGAGGTAAAAGGAGTCAATTGACTGACGAATATTGAGAAAAGAAATATATATTTATTTCCATTACAATTATCCATGGTCCAAAGCAATTTAACATTGAAACGATGTATAAATTATTAATTACATTAACGTTGGAAGGTATACGCAATAACAGTATACATATACCTACAAGTATTGCTATAAAATTAAACTTGGACCTTGCTAGCTGGAGGAATTTTATCGTTAGGTATACTAGAAATTTAAAAACATTAAGACCTTTATTTACTGTCTTTTATTTTTTGGCTTTGCAAATGAAAAATCTTCCGTGTGTTAAAATCGGCTCAATTTAATGGCCCAAATCTGATTGGAACCTAAAACGCGTCTATTCAATTACAACTCACAGAAAATAAAAAGCTAATTTGTGAAATATAATATCATTTATAATAATATAGGTACATATTTGACGAAAAGTACTCTAGATGAATGTTGTTAACTCTAATTTGATGGAATTTAAAATAATCCAAATGGACTATATTACGTTTAGCACAGTTAATGAAATTGAATTTACAAATGGTAAAATTGATTTTATTAAATGTTATAAAGATACTATATTTTTAAAGCTACATTTGTATGAATAATCATATGGGCAATGGTAACCTCTTTGTGTAAATGGTTCATGCCATATAGGTATTATCTCTCGGCATGAATTATTGTACAGACCGCGGGACCATTATTTTATACTTGCTCGTTGGTAAACAAACATAAAGTCTACCTGATGGTCTGGAAGGCCGAGAGGCGGGTCTTGGTCGCATATATCGGACGGGATCTGTCCCCGCCGGCAGTCGTATATGCAAAGCCTTCGGGTGACTCCAGCAAATGAAGCGCCGTGGTCTCCTTTTGTGAGACGATGTGTTGTGTTGTGTTCTAAAAGCCACTGTAGAGATCCGATACTGTTGTCCTCCTCCCGTGATCGCAAACGGTGTAGGCGTCGGGGCGGCAGTGGCAGCCGGTAGACCAATTCCCCCTCGGGGTTGCGGCGGCAGTCAGAGAACTGTGCTCTACTGCCGTCTATTGCTAACAGCTCTGGGAAGACAGCAATCTGTTTGTGCCGCAGTCACTGAGCCGGACTAGCAGAAGTCGGTAAATAGAGAGGTAATCCAGATCACTCCCTGGATACATGGCACAAAAGCGGGGCACCGAAGCAGCATACCCCCAGGGGGTTCCACACATCAGGCGCCAAGAGAAGTCCAAGGCGGCACCCACCCATAGACAATTTTAATGGGTTGCATGCGTAGGTTACCCTCAGCCTTATCAAAAAAAGGTGTACCAGAAAAAAATAATAAAGGTTTGTATTCACATTGACTTTAGAAGGAGTTTGTAAATATGAATAGTGGCATTAAAAATAACTAGGTATATTGAATTCTAGGTAAAAATAGATTATTAGATCGCGATTTATATTTAATCTGAATATAGAATTGTAATTTAATTTATGATAGTGATGGTTTCGTTAAATAGCTAATTTATTGAAGTTATTGTCATATTGGTTATTCAAGGCTTTTTAAATACTTGTTGTCATTACTTATAGCGTTGGATATACATATTTAACTACATTGTGTCTGAATAGTTCTGTAAATATTAAGGAAAGAATTGAATATAGTTATTGTGTATATAGCGACAGCGGTGCTTTAATGCTACCGCCGGATACAATGCGCCCCAACTGAAAAGACCTTGCGAAACAAACTCAGCGGGTTCAAGATTAAGACATGATACAAGATCAAGAATATTATCACCTTGAAAGGTAAAAGGAGAATTTTGCGACCATTTACCATAACTCAGGGGTCACGTGTTTAAACCTCAATAGTGGTAGTATTCGAGCCCCGAAGCAACAATTGACTGCGCTCGTCAAAGCAAAGAAAAGCTAAGGTTTTCAGTATGGTGGGCACCTGGATACTGTTTTTTAAAAGCCAAAGCCCGCACTAGGGAATCTAATCCCTGTGTCGCGGGGTACTTTACAAACATATAATAGACGGACATAAATTACATCCAGACTCAGAACAACAATTTAAAGGTCACACAAATTGTTGGCTGGCGCGGGAATAGAGCCCTGGACACGAAGCAGCGAGGTGAATGTATTAGCCGCTACGCCACACGTGCAGTCATACAGGATACAGATGTTAAGTTAAGGTGAATTACTAATTTTATTGCAAGGTTAAACACACATACATGTGGGTATATTTAACCTTGCAATAAATAAGCACTTCGCCTTAACTTGCGAGAGCTCCTTGCAATAAATTAAACTAATTCCCCTTCTACAATAAAATACCTATAATATATATGGAGTATCGGAATAAAGTTCTGCTGTATTGCCATAGAAGTGTTAAATACTTACCTACAACTGTACCACTAGATCTGTCGAAAACAAACCCTTACGGAACTGGGTTAATTAGGTCCTAATGGCACAATACGTAGATACAGTCAGCTATGACAATCTGAACACTGTTCGTAGTAAATGTTTTCCTTCTATTCCACCTCCTATATTATATTGTATGTATATCTATTAATTAACTAGTATGTCTCTGTATTAATTATTGCTTTTAGTACTATTATTCTTTTATGATTTTGAATGTTTGTGCACCATTGTCGTTTTAAATTCTTGACGACATAATGATAACAATAATATCCTGGGACATTATTCGCACATGACCATCTGATCCCAAACTAAGCAGAACTTGTGCTATAGTACAAGCTCTGCTTAGTTATCAGATATCAGGTTTCTACTTTTCTTTTGTAACTACATACTGATATAGATCATTACACCCAGATGCAGTATAAACAGACATGTTCATGCACAGAAATATCTGTCTGGGTGGGAATCGAACCCACAACCTGCGGCGTGAAAGGCAAAGGCCAAAGTGGTTTAAGGTACTACTTAATTTTCTTGATGGTGACCAGTGTTGTCAACCCTTTCCATAATAACCCAGTAACAGAGTCAATTATACACCACGAACTAAATAAATGAAACCGCCTGTACCTACCCCAGGGCTTCAGTACTATAAATAAGTCGCACTGTGTCCATTTCTGTGGAAGGCGGTGAAACGGCTAGGCCGCAATCGGAAGGTCGCAATTATATCCCCTCGTTGAGTATAACACCCACGAGCGTTACTATGAGTTTTAGATAAATGTAATTACAAAATTAGATGATAAATAAAACATTTACTACAGGTAAATGTAGCTAACACAGAATATGTACGAGTACTCCGATCAACATAATTACGGTTTTGAAAACATAGAACCTAATGTATTTTTTCTTTGTAACAGACAATAATATGAACATAACTTATATGAGAACATAGAGATAGTATTTCCCATTCAATAAAAATATTTATCAAAATCGGCTCACAAATTACAGTGAAGTCCTGTGACATACATACAAAAATAGACATATATGTAGTAGAATTGATAACCTCTTTCTTTTACAAGTTGTCAAAATTAACATGCTAAGGTTTATTAACTTATTTTTAACGTCAGAGTACTTTTTAAAATGATAAAGGTCCCTTTTTATCATGGAACTTTAAACTTAGGCAATTTATGGAGTCAAAATACATCTAGACTCTCCATGACGTCTTCGATCCTTGATCGGCGGCTTCACGTACTAGAGCGAAAGCCCAAAAACTCTTAAAAATATACTCTCTCATACATATCTACGCCAGTTAGCGCCCTGAACCGAAAGTTCAAACCCCAAAAGGGTGGTCTACAGGCGTGCGTAACTTACTAAGTACTACTCTTTGCTAGACGTCTTGAACGTCCAACCAACACTCTTTACCTTTTCCCTATATACCTTCCCTACGATTCCGGTAAAACAATGAAAATCAAGGCTGACTGAAAACGTGGTGTTATAAAAACATATCAGAAAAACTATATACATATGGCTCGAACGAATTCTATGCGAAATGAAAACCTAAAACACAAGGATAACGAGGACCTTAAACACTGAGGTATTGTCAGACAATAAATTAGAACTCTTTTATCTAGTATGATTATTTTGTTGTATTGAGTATTTTTCGTAGTTTGTTGTTTGCGTAGTAAGGGTAGTCTGGTTCAAATAATAATTGTCTTGGATAGTGGCCAATGATAACCATATTGTAAGGCACTTCACCTCGCTTGTGGCTGCACATAACATCAAGAGACGTATTACGACAGTACTCGTATATAAAGCGATATTATTTTATATTATATTCTTAAGCCACTGTACAATTCCTCTGAATCTTTTACCTATTTATGTTGAGGCTGAGACCTGAGCTCTTTGTCTCTGTTTTTTAATATACAGCAGCATGGAATCGTGCTAATTAACGTTACTGTAGATTGTCAACGCGCGTGTCATTACACTAATATTATAAAGGCGAAAGTTTGTGAGTATGTGAGTGTGTATGCTTTATTACATCTTGATGTCTAAACGGCTGGAGCTATTTTAATAAAATTTTGTAAATAGTTAGCTGACACCCTATATTAACACATGGGCTATTATTTAAAAAGTTTAATGCGGGTAAAACCGCGGGGCATAGCTAGTAATATATAAATATTGAAAAGTCCACAAGTCCACTTTTTCATTCATTTTTAGTTTTTATGAATAATAACATATCTTGACGATCTAACACATTGCCATCTGATCCCAAACTAGACAGAACCCATACTATGGCAACCAGATAACTGATAAACATGCTTATATATACACTTTTAAACTTTCGCGTATCATAATTATATATGAACATTGTTAACAGGTATTAACGCGAACTAACCTTATTGTTATTTTCCCGACGCTTCGACTCGTCATCCCGTGACCACGATCAATGCAACTTGGTCGAAACGTCGGGAAAATAACAATAAGGTTAGTTCGCGTTAATACCTGTTAACAATGTTCATATATGCTTATATAGTTCTAAATACATGCATATTATAGATGAACTACACCCAGACTCTTTGTGTGATAAGCACGCTTATTTGTTCTGTAATAATCGTGCTTATCACACAAAGATTCATCCTGGTTGGGGATCGAATCCACGATGGCTAGCTTAGCCATCAGGATAACTAACCTCTAGACTACTGGCTAGTCATGAATAATGTAAATTCACTATAATTTTCTAGATCTAATATAGAGATATATTGTATAAAAAATAATTAAATTACCTAATCCTCTAATTATTATACCTTCAAATAAATAATTCCAAATATTTTATTTTTCTAAAACATTTTAATTGAACGTGTCGCATGCAGCGCAGCAAATCAAATTTGAACCACAGCTATTTAGCCATTTATGTTATTTTAAAAACTTTCTAAAAAATCTCATTATGTACTCCAAATTTGTTATCTAAAGGTAACTTTGTCGATATAAATATTTTTTATTATCTTTCAAGTTTCATGCAAAAGATTATTTTACACGAAAGAAAACAATAACTTCTCAGAGTTTTGGCAGTTTGTGAGTTTATGTAAACCTGTGTTATTCTATTGAAATTTCAATACACTTTGAAAAATCAATTTCGAAAGTGATCTTCAATCTCACCATCATTTCACTTTGAATGTTAGTCTAGTGGTAAGTGGCCCTGATGCCTAAGCTAGAAGTCGTGGGTTCTATCGTCTCCCGGTAAAAAATCTTAGCGTGATGAGCACAATGATTTGTTCTGTATGTAATTAAGGTTCCGTACTCATCGGTAAAACGGGACTCCGCTGTTTGTGTTTCTGTTCGTCGTTATCAGGCTGTCTCTCATAATCGTGATAGTTGGACAGTTGAAATCTTCACAACAATTTTTATTATGGAATAATTTATATTTTTTTTAATATGTTTAAAACTTTATGAAAGTACAACTTTATCATTTGCTGTAGACACGGGTTTCGATCACGATAGTAATATAAGGTTTATTAACTACCTTTAAATCAAAAGTTAATGATTGGCCTTAAATAATTATAGCGATCTTGAGCCGTGTCCCACATATATGATAAGAAATAAATATATAATAATTTATTTGCTGTGTGGGGACAGTGGCGAATATCAGAATATCATCACCCCATCTCATCCCTCGGGTGCGTAGAAGTCGAATATCTTTCAGAGGACGGGCAGCAGCTTCCATCTGAGTACTATGACCATCATACTGCGATCGCCAACCCGTCTGCCAAGCGTGGCGATTATGGCATATCCCCCCCAAGATGATTCTTGTGGAGGCTTGTCCAGCTGTGGACTACTTCCAGCTGTAATAATAAATTTCTTATGTGCCTAACTATGGTTCAAAAAACTACGTGAAACGGAATCACGGGGCAAGCAAGTAGTAGGAGGTGGATATATCGTAATTAATAATTATTGTACACAACTGGTGCTAATAGTAGTTGAAAGACGGCATATAGATATTCTCTATATGTTAGAGAAGGACAGAAATACGGCGCCATCTTGTTTCGAACTAAGTCCTAGACGGTGTTGAGGTCAAGAACGATATTCATGAAGCGAACAAGTTTCTCAACTTCTTTGACACCGTAAATTGATTGTATTAGAGAAAGGCCAAAAAAACCAAATTCTTTATATAAAATTAAATCTCCAAACAATTTTCCTTTTATTCAATCTCCATATTTTTTACCCAATAAAATCTTTAAAAGGAGCAAGTAGTAAGTGCTCTGTTATGCCTGAATGAACTTTCGCACCCTCAGTTATAAACTGACCAAAATATCTGCACATAAAAAGTAGGCAGTATGATTCTATTCTCTATGCCTTTGATATAAAATTGTTTTTCAATTGTAGAATCTATAAAATATTATTTCTAAAGTGTAAAACCGACGCGAAACGCGAGGTTATTAGGCTAACTATAATAACTTCGCGTTATAATCATTGTTGGGGTAGTTTCCTTTGATTCGAATTGTTTTGGTTGATTTCATATTATATTTGTTGAGAATAATATGCGGTTTTGTATAGTATCGTTTCGTGAGGTTATATAGGAATTCCTATAAAGTTCCATTTAGCGATATATCAACTACGAATGTTTAAGCCAATGGTATGCTCATATAGTTCTTCTTATCGAAAACGAATATGGTATAAATATATACATACGACTTACGCCTGTTTCCCAGAGGGGTAGGTAGAGACAACGGAATTCGATTCTTGAACACCTCTTTCACCTCGTTTACTGTCAATCAAAAACTACGGTGATCACTACCATCAGGTGACCCACTTGCTTTGCTCGTTTGCCATCCTATTATATAAAAAACTATACTTTTTATAAATATATATTATGTACTTTATTTAAATGTGTAGTTTGGTTTCATACATTCCTCGTTTATTTGATTGTCAACGAAGATTTAAAAAACATTTACAAAATTTTTAGGACGAAGCCGAATATCACGCAAATTCCAAAGTATTGTGCTCAGTGCTTGAATTGTTAGATATAATTTTTTGTACGGTTAAGTTAGTGGATACTCTAGCATATCGATGTTTTCCGGGCGAATCACTTACACATTTATTCTGTAGCGAAACAATGCTTTACCTTACCTCTTTTCTAATATTATCTGTACTTACCTAACACATATCCATTAATCCACATAAATGGTTTGTGCTTCAAATGCAGTACCATTACTCATTCGGGACCATCCATAGTCATTTGAGATCACACACGCATACATAAGTGATGATAAATAGCTTTAACATCACTTAAAACCATTTCCGTAACTCAGCCTAACGTGTTATACCGCGTAGCCAAGATTATCAAATTATGTGATAGTTTGACTTTCCGCCCAGTTATAAAACTGAATATTTATATGGTGAGTATTGTCACGTTCGGGCGGGTTTTAGTTGGCTAATTTAACATTACTAGAATGTTCTAGCTAATACCAGAACAGGAGAAAAATGTTAGCTGATGAAAAGGACATACAAAATTTTTAATGAAAAAATTGGCATCAGATGGTTCGAGAATAAAAGAAAGAGATAGTGTGAATTTCCTGATACAAAAGATAAGGATAGGTGAAGAGAGGGATAGAAGCATTACTATTAGTGAAGAAAAGAATGACTTTCGAAATGTTTAAAGTTTAGAACAATATAGAGGTACGAGTATATAAGCGGAATATCAAAGTAGAAGGGTGAGTGATTCAAGTGAAATTGAAGGTGAATTAACAGGAAGAAATAAAAGTGTAAAGCTGAAAAAGTGCAAGTAATCAGTGAAAAAAAACAGTGGCAAGTGTTCCGTACACAGTGTGAAGTATGCATTGTACGTCAGGACTTTAGCTTTAGCAGTGCTCTTCACCGGGACTGTAGGTGCACCACGTGTGAACTCTAACAGTGAGCTAGTCGCCGGGACTCTTAAGTACGTGTGTTCAGTGGTGAACCACCTGTCACTGTCGACGCCAATAAAAGATCCTTTGCAAACACTAGTTTTCAATTCCCTGACCCACCGCTCATCACGGTATTATAATAACGTTTGAGTAATCTTTTATTAAAAAAATATTAGGTCAGCATAAAACCTATCATTAGGATGTTATAAAGGCAGTAAGGAGCAGTCCTGAGTCTGGAAGTTGACCGTGTCATATACTTGTGCCTCAGGAAGCATGTAAAGCTGATCCCTCCGTCGTATCAAATAGCTGTGCCATCGGATAGTGAGAGTAAAGGATTAGAGGGCGTACTTTTTATGCACTATACTGTACCCTGCTTAGTTTGCGTGATTTCGTTAAAATTGGTCGCTGTAGTCGTGTTGTCGCCAGGAGCACTATTGATAATTTCTATAAATTCACATTCACTAAATATATTTGACTAGATACTACATACCTAACCCCATACTTACATACGTGATAATGTATATTTTACATGCCCTTTTTAAACATTGCTTTTGGCACAGCCTTAAATTATCTGAGTAGCAGCTGAGCATTTTATATGCTAATTGAAATCACTTTTAGACTGCGAAAGGCCCATAAAAACGGTTGTAAAGCTTGTCTCAAATTCTTTGTGAGGTAATAACGTATACATTGGTATAGATAGATGTAAAGCGTATTTGTTGTTTATTCGTACAAAAAGGAATCATTTCAATTTTTAAGGCATTGTGGGATGAATTAGGTTTTCTTTTATTTGGATGATTGTTCTTCGTAAATCTTTAGTAAATAGCATTAATATTATGTCGTAAGATCCAAGTATAATCTAATGTACCTATAGCTCTTGTATCTAGCTACATAAATTAATATGTTATACGACATTGAACGAGTAAATTCTTTATTGCCATGTCTAATAGGCCATGTATCCATTTAACATAAGACAAAAAATCACCGATATTTTGAAGCTCGTCAATCTAAAGCAGAACACGCGTCATAAAGTTACAGATTCCGTCTGCTTACTTCATGCATACATAAATTGTAGGTTTCCACAGTATATTACATTTTTATACAAACTTTCCACAAAATTTTACTTTATATCATTATTTTATATTTCTAATCATTATTTTAAACGATTTTTGACAAAAATTTGTTTTTTAGTTGTTTTATGATATGGCTTTACCGTACTAAAATTTTGTATTTGAGTTAATTTATCCATATATAAAGCACAGCACAAGCATTTAGGAATAACTCCCAATTAGCCATAGTGGGAGTTATTAATAAATTATTGTATTGTGTTTACGCACTATCTCTCTCATTTATCGTAGCCAGCTGTAATATATATTTGCGTAGTATTAAATTTCGTAGCACATTGCTACCGCTGACAACAGTTTTGTTGGACTACAACGTAGATACTTGCATAAACGTTTATTTTTGTTACAAATTACTATCAGATACAGTTATATAAGTAAACTAGCAAAACTGAAACTGTTGTATAATGTCACTTGGTTTTACAAACTTACTTGGCTTACTTGGCGTATGGCAATCATCGGATATTACTCCACTGCACGTGCTGGTAATGTTAAAGCCACACAATAGCCCAAATCACCATTTAATAGCAGCACCCAAGTTATTAATATCCGCATTATGTTCTTAATAAAAGCTAATTAGTTTCAAGACAAAGTAAAATCAGACCTTTCTACATAACTGCGGTTCAGTTTACTTTAGCACGCGACCGCCTAACACTTCGAGTAGAGTGCGTGCTTATTGTACCGAAATGGGTGCGGACCAAGTGAATTTCCACCTATATCGTTATAATGAAACTCCTCACGCAACTATTCATCGACATTAGTAGACCTAGCCCTTAGACACGATAGCGATGGCTGATGTTTTAAATTACTCTATCCTGAACAGCTATAATGTAGAGTCGTAAAGTATTTTTATAGTCATTATGAATCTGTTAACTGGTTGGTAACAGCCAAATTAGGTTTCAATCAAGTTTATAGTTAATACTAGTTAGATTCAACTTGTTAAAAACATATATTATAAATATAACTTTATTGTATCGAACTTTTTGGTCTAAAAGCACCTCACCTCAATGAATACAATCCTCAAAAATATAAACTAAATTTAATTGTTATTTAAAATGCAGTGCATTTATGATCAGGAAAATATTTCATTTTTCAATTTCATTCCGTAACATTATTTATGACTGATCTAGCCAAGACGTCAACACAGCCAAAATAAAACTTTATTATATAAATATACAACATATCTAGTTCCTAGCTAACGATAAAGGAAATGCACAGCTCTTGGTTTTGACGTCCCAAAAGACATTTTTTAAGGCTTTTAAAAATAATGTTTTCATCTCACGAGGAGGAAAATAAAGGTAATTAATTCCATATCTTCGAAGCTACCACTTAAAACTACAGGAACGTATTTTGCCTTGGGGCGGACATCATGTACGAAGAGGCTGTCGTGCTCTATTTGATGCAATCTCTTGACCAAGAGAGTTTCTTCAGTAGATATTTGGGTTTGCCAGAGGTAAAAACTCCAAGCAGCAAGATGGCGAAATGATTTTCAACTTGGTTGAGATATGGAGTGATGGCCGTGGAGGTATGTTATAGCAAAGGCGAAAACAACCATTTTTGTACCTTTGTTCTGGGCGCGCCAGAAAGCTATTTCCATAGACCATATCCGCATAATTTAGCCGTGAAAATATAAATGATTCACAAAGCCATTCACGAACATGGATATTTACATAGGGACGAATGCGGTGCAGAGGTTTTAGTCGATCAAAACAGTTTTATATAGCTTGTAGTAAATATTATGTACGCCTAAGGTTTTGAGTCTCGAGGACGCGCACAATTGAACATTTAACTTAATATCCGGAGTGAATATTTCATAGTATCTGATCTCATTTTTGATCGCATAATAATAGTTTGAGACTTATGAGATCAATCAATGAATTTCTTTTAGATCATTCGGCCACTCTATCTAAGTCTTCTGTACTTTTGTTACTACATAATTACTGGAATAGGGCCGGAAAGAATAATATAGTTGAAGATCGTTTGCCAACATATCGTATTAACAATTTCTTGATGGAATTGGTGATATCAGCGCTGGAGAGGTTAAAACTAATGGACCAAGTATTGAACTCTGTAGGACTCCCCTAAAAACTGGACTGCATGAAGATAGTACCTCATCACCTAATCTACCATACGGAACCCAAACGCATTGGTAACGGTTTGTCGTGTTGCTATTTATATGAAATTTTCGATAAAAGTAATGAAATATTTACGCTGTCAAAGACACGCGAAAAATCGAGAAGTGTCAATGAACAATGTACCCATCCTTGACGTGGATTAAAAATGTAAAAGATATATAAAAGTAGCACATAGAAAACAAATAAAAAATGAAGCCGATTATTATAGGAGTCTACTACCTTTAAGCAGAAAAGTTTAAATTAAATAAGTGCATGGTTTGGTTTATCTTTCAACTAAAGTTTTAGACCTAGTTTTTCAGTCAGGTTTGAATCTTAATTTAGGAATTATGTGTGTTATGTCTTTTTCTCGGTTATTAAATAACTGCATTATAAATTTGATATCACATCTCTAATATTTTTTTTCTTGTCGCGAACTTATAAAACATTCACAATAACCTATCATATTTCCAGACAAACTTTCATCTTCTATTCCCATTGTTATTTTACACCCTTGAGAGTAAAACTTTTACAAACTTAAAACGACATATTTATTTATATCAAATCTACGGCGTAAAAAATAAGTTTCAAGTTTCTAGCTCTAAAAATAACAATAATTCCATAAAATTTCACATCCAAATCGAATATGCGGTATACATACGGTGCTAAACTCATTAATCTTCCTTTTACTTCGAGCCAAACGACTGAAAACTAGTTTTTTGCATTTTACATTAAATAACGACTTATTAATTAGAAAAAGTAACATTTACTTCAAACTTTAAGAAATGAAGCCACCTCAGCCCTTTATACAGGCAGTTTATTCAACAGCATGTTAGTCGGTTTCTTCCCATAAGAACCATTTATTTAAAACCATCCCAAGTAATTAAATTTATTTCTAACGCTGTTTTCTAAATATGCACCTACAGTGAGTTCTGAGAATTCAAACGGTCACGCAAAACGAAATAATAAATTAGAATATTTAAGCCTTAATTTGCAGGTAAAGAGAAAAATAAACGAAATTAGCTTCACCTTTAAGTTAGTGTAAAGTCGGCCTTGTTAAAAGCGGCCGGGAAAGGGCGTGGCATGTTAAGGTTAGTACACAAGTCTATGTTTTGACGACCAGTGTGCGGCTAGGATTTGCAAAAACCCGACACGCGCGGCTCGTTTTGCATAGGTTTAAACTGGCAGAATACGAGAAAAGCATGTAAATTACATCCACCGCGACACACGAAAATATTTTTGCTTTTTGACGCCATTATCGGCGTTACTTCAACATTTGCATGTCCCATTTTACTCACTAACATGAATTTGGTGCGGTATTTGCTTAAATGTGTAAGACTTTTCTTTGCGAGGGTTGTAGTAGCTTTAGATCAGATTTGTTAAAGACCACTGATATAGTTTTATAACTTTTGGTCTTGGCTGTAATTATACTAGCACCAGAAGTATCATCACGAGGTTTTAAAATATAGACATCATCATACACGTTTAAATTCTGAAGCTATTCCTCTTTTTAATAGGTCATTAAATAACTCATCTGGTATACTGTACCTGCTATATACATTACATTCGGTATGTACATTCTGTACCTAAATTGTGGTTTGTGAGCCAATAACATATGCTATTGCTTTGCGTACACACGTGCAGTCGACATCACCATCCATATAATTAACCGATTACGTGATTACTCCGTCGATAGTTAACCAATTCTGATAATTATTCGATGCCAGTGTTTAGAAAACGACTCCATATAAATTTTGTGCAAACAGGTAGTTATAAAGTATAGGAGGTAGATTAAATATATATATATATATATATATATATATATATATATATATATATATATATATATATATATATATATATATATATATATATATATATTAATATTTTATGTAACTATAAGAACTCACTTTTGTTTTTTAATTATCTGTATTATAGGTTGTGCATTTGACAGAACTTAAAAAATTTAATAATCTTGAGTAAGAAAACATATGTATTACCTATATGGAGGTATATTAGTGTTATAATATAAGCTATAAATAAAATTTTAATGGCATTAATTAATATGATATAAATAATACTTGAAATAACATTATTCATTGAGGAAATAAAACGAAATTTATTTTGGAATTTTATTTTAATAACTTAGCATATATGTAATGGATACAGGTGAAGAAACATGACCTGCCCATGTAAACTCACTA
Source organism: Pseudoips prasinana (assembly GCA_951640165.1). Taxonomy (NCBI): domain Eukaryota; kingdom Metazoa; phylum Arthropoda; class Insecta; order Lepidoptera; family Nolidae; genus Pseudoips; species Pseudoips prasinana. The sequence continues at coordinate 23,051,835 of OX621245.1, forward strand.
GTTTAAAAAGTAAAACATTGTACGTTTTAATGAAAATAGTTGACATATCGATAGCGTTAATGGCATATCACGGTCATGTTACACCCCTTTTAAGATATGAAGTTAGGTATGTTCTCTTAGTGTATGCAAACCATACAAACCATACACTAAAACAATTGTATAGTTAATTAAACTAGATGTACCCTGGTCGCATTGCTACGCCACTAACTGAAATAAATTTGAATGAAAGATTCACGATAATGGCGCCATCTGTCCAAGATTGGTTGTACCAACTCAGAAACCTTCGTGGTCTCATGTACAACACTTTGCTGAAGATTATCACATGATCGAATGCATAGTTTACGATTCTAAAAACGAAAAACATTAATTTTTTATATATATAGACAAAAAAGCGTTCTTTAAAAACCTTAATTTGCCTACATAACCTTATTCATATATCCTAGGAGGCTTACTTGTAGTAATATTAATATGTTTGAAAACAAGACAACCTTAAAATACGGTTTCTAACAAAACTGTTTTCCTAAATAAACGCATATTTTGCATGGCTCTTAGGATTTATAATAACCTACTAAGCTACCTGTAAAAATATAAATACTGACGTGTTCAAGCATAATGAGAAATTGATAGTTGAAAAGTGTTGCTGTTTTAAGATGTATTTCAGCGATAGTTATTATAATTTTATTATATTTTTAATGTATGTACAGACGCCAGCACATCAAGCTACCTCAATCTGTCAAATTTCCCCAATTGAAAGTGAACCTTATAGTTTTGTGATAAAGTTGAAAATCTATAAAAGTAATTTGACAGATTGGAGTAGCTGGATGTGCTGGCGTCTGTACATTAAAAATATAATAAAATTACAATAACTGTCACACGTCTGTAGAATAAAACATTTCAGAAGAACATGTGTTCTTCTGAAATGTTTTATTCTACAGACGCCAGCCCATCAAGCTACCCCAATCTGTCAAATTTCCCTAACAAAGCTAACTTATGTAATAAAGTTGAAAATATATAAAAGAAATTTGACAGATTGGGTTAGCTGGGTGTGCTGGTGTCTGTACATTCGTGTACATTTCTTGACTTTCTCATACATTATCTAACATTGATATTTGTGGAAATTGGACATTTTACATTTGAATTTCATATTTAGGAACTAAATAAAATTCTGATGTATTTTGATGGCCATTAATAAAATATTTGACATATTTCACGTTTCATCCAGTCAACCGCAAAACGCTTAAAAGAATTTTATTCCAAAAATGAATCACATATTTGAACTATGAATACCTTACTTATATATCTACTTATCGATAACCCTAATTCCAAAAAAAAAATAAAGATTGTTATTTAAACTGGTTGGCTATCTGGTTATATCAAGGTGGCCTTGCCACATGCAGCCACGCCCCTAAACTGAATCGTAAGACGTACTGAGCTGGCCTTATTTAACTCTCTCTGTAGTTTTAGTTCGTTTAGTTGTAAAGTTAGTTGTTGTGTCGTGTAAATACGCCGTAAATTTCAAAACATGTTCGTAGAACGTCGTAGAAGTGTAAGGAAGTTCAGTGTGCTACACACCTTAGTTGTAAAGGAAAATCTACCAACGACACACTAATTGGGTGCTAAAATAAATATTTAAAAAGGTGAGCGGGGAAACGTGAGGTTTTAACTTTTCAATTACGTCAATTAAGAGTGCCGTGCGCAGCTGTGAACGGAATTATTAGGTGTAGCAATTTTTATGAAAACACAATTCATTCAATATAACGAACGACCGAATCGTGATCGCTTAATTAAGTGGCTAGTATTTAATTGACTAAATAAATTTGGTAAAATGGTAGGCCATTATGAGCGTATAGATCTATGAGGGTATTATTATTTTACTGTTTTATAAAGGAAAACGTGGATAAAATTGATTACTATTGTATTATTTATACTTGATTGATTCATGGCTATAAAATGTAATATAAAAATGTATTTATTTATAGCACTTATTCCTGAATATCAAAGACCTAATATAATAAGTCTATTTTGAAATTTATGATCGAATATTATTTTATTCTAGATTAATAAACACGATAGCATTTAACACAAGATTCATGGCACTAAATTGTTTACATAATTGATATTGCATTATTAGTATGGTTTACATTTATGATAAAGATACATTTATATTTGCCATGGTTAGTAATTGTTAGTAGTTATATTTACAAATTAAAACTAAGCTAATAAAATAAGACTAAGGAAAATATAGATATATGTATATTTTATGAAAGTTGGTCACGAATTTCTACGAACTCTGTTTGCAATTTTTATTTGTTCCTTATCTGAATCTTTTGGGAAAGCTACCTAATACGCAAGCAGGAGCAGCCACAAGACAAACAAACTTTAAGTGTCATCCGAGGCGATCCAACTTCCAGACATCGGGCTGTTTTTTTGCCCAGAACAATTCTAACAACATTTTTTGGTACGATCCGTGATATGAAACTAGGACCTCATTGTCTGGGGTTAAACACTTTATATTAATAGGCCAATGAAGATAATAAAATGCTTACACTGTGTAAGAAAGAAGTTCTACTAATATTATTACCTATAGTAATTAGTATTTAATGACATATTAATTCCAATTTAATATAGTACGCCAATATGGCGGGTAAAAGTTGAACTAACCTTTTAAAAAACATCCATATGTAAAAATAATGTCCTCCTAGCCAAATTTCGGCCACGGCTTCCAGTCTCAATAGAGATTAGCCATCGGCGCGGGACATATTATAGTGCTCAATTGTATGCGCAAACACAGGAGCACTTTCTATTCCATTACGCTCATGATCCGATGGGACGTCTTGCGACACGCCCGGAAAGTGGTCAGGTACAGGACCGACCGGGTATAATACCACCAAATCCCAGCCTTCGGGCTGATCCTGAGGAATTTTCCCCTTTTTAACAGAAAAGTCCCAAAATCTTTTTTACCCCGACCGGGAATTGAACCTAGGACCTCGTTCTCAGCGGGTGAATACGCTACCGCTAGATCAAGGAGGCATATGTTACCTATGTGCCACAATAAAGTTTATTCTATTCTTATTTCTAATGATATCAATAATATCTATTACATGACGATACGTACCTTCCATTTAATGTTTTGTGCTCGTATTGGGACCAAAATCACTCTTTATAAATAACAATATATGGATTTAATAGTCTCATTCATTGGTATCTCATTCAAGTGTTCAATTGATTTCAATTTACATACAAAACGTTTTACCTAGATTACATTGTACTCGTACTCTTTATTGCTTTTCCAATCGGCCATGAAAACACCACTTTTGATATTATCATCATTATTTTTGCAAGTATTTTAGGTCCGATTTTCAAGGTTTTAATGGTAATGTGATTAGAAACAACCATTAAGTTACCTTAATCTTTAGCGACTTACATAATTTTTGAAAAAAATATATATTTAAGAGTGTCTTCGTGCTTTAGAGTGCAGTTTAAGGTGTAATTGGATTAGTCATGTCAACGAGCTGATGGATGGCTGGAACAAGTCTGACACTAGAGGAAAAAATGAGTAAACGCTATCTATACGAACGAATAAATAAATGACCAACTGAATAATAGTCACTATTCAGTCGGTAATTTATATAGGATTAATTCAAGGTTTTTAGTTCATATTTGTAAATGTCTTGTAAGTCGAACTCAAAGTCTATATGATGTTAAATAAAATAAAATTGAAATTTTCAAGAGAGGCTAGTCTATTATATCTATCTATACATCTTTAAAAGCTGTTTTCAAAGTTATTCCACCGGTATTGGTGTAAGTCGGCGATTCGCCAGGGTTTCCACGTTCGGACTCCATCATAATAAAAACACTTGCATGAACTAAAATCACTTTAATTTCACACAACTGTTCGCACCAAACTCACAGAACTAACCGATTTAACAAAAATCAACAGCTTTATATAATTCTTACAACAATATAAATTATATGCCACATGTTATCAAAATACTGAAGTAGTCAATACAGAGTTATTTATATTTACAAATAAATATTTGGATGTCAATTTTAATGTGTTTCAGACATTATTATTACAATATAATAATATAAAACTATGTAAGATAATTATTGACGCCACATGGCGACGTGCGCCCATATGTACTTACCATGATTTAAGAATAATTATAATATTATTTTATTAAGAGACCTATTTGGAATTTGTAATTTACAGTACACTTCCACTCTGCCTTTACTTAATACTGAAGGGTTCGCTGTAATCATCATCAAGTGTCACGCTTAGCCCATAAACCATTCAAACAGGCGCTTTACGACACAGATGACTAACAATGGCGTCTAATCTGAAACCGGAAATAGGAAAAATTTCTATATAGATACTTTTTATACGTATATTTTATAGTTAATAAATAATCTAATAAGTAATCTAATAAGTTATATATTAGGGTATATTATATTAGGCTATGTATTGGGGTTTTCGTAGAGAGCTGACAATATCATACAGATGAATATGAGACTAGAAACTCCTACTTTAAATCTTAATAATGATTCCCATGAAACCCCATTACCTGTAGTAATAATATAGGTACTTGATTATAATTTTTAAGAATAGATGTTATAAGATGAAAATGTTTTTTTTATATAGAGACTTTTTTTATTATAACACTGATACAAAATAGTTTGTATAAAAATTGTTTCATTAATTTTACAGCACCACTGTACAAATTTGTAATTCAAAATTAAGTAGTAATTTTGAATTACAAATTTGTAACTTGCTTTTCGTACGGGAAGTGGTTTCCCTTGTGTCATAGTTCCTCATGCCGCCCATTAGGCCTCTGACATGGCTTAACGATTGTTGTCTAATAAATGCTACCGGGACCGGCAGTTTAACGGTCCTCAGAAATAACTTTGGCAGTCACCCATCAATGGACTGACCACAACCCTAATGCTTACCCTCGCAAATATAACTTACAAACCGGTGATTTAGGTTCTACAAACAATACAATAGTCTTTTGTATACACAAATAAATTACAGGTATAAAACGGAAAACCGAATTCAAATTTTCTTTTAAACAACCGATTGGAAAAATAATATATTGGTCTAAAAACATTTCATATCATCAAAATGTTTTACAAATAACGGAGAAATCACGCAAAATATATACATACAATCGAATTGGAAACCTCTTATTTTCTCAGGTTCAAGGAAAAGAAAAAGTCTGGAAGAGTATATAAATAGTTTATTTCTGCAACAAATCGATGAATTATATATATGCATATTGTAATATTATCTTAACATATCTAGGCATATTATAGAGCAAAATAATAAAAAAAGTTACGTAAGAAATTCATCATTGATACGGATAGTTTTGTGTCTTTCTATTAACACTTGCATGGCATTTGGGCAAAAACTGGATGGTACACAGTTTCATTCTCCGGCGATGAACATGTGCCACCGGCATGTCAATACTGCAGTAGCCGATTTCAAAACCACGAAATAATCTATATTGGTGGACATGATTTCTTAAGAAACTTGCTTAATTCATACGTTTCTGTTTTCTATTTTTTACGACTGCACCTTGGAAAATAATCTCTGCACCGCGGGGCAGTTGACAATTACACGTTAATTTATGAAAATAAAAAATGTACAAAAACAAAGCTCTATCCTTCAAAATTTAACGAATAAAGATTTGAATCAACAATATTAAGAATTTATTCGTTAAAAGGAAGATGCTTAAAATAATCTCCAAATTGAAGCTCAACTTTTATTCAAGAATATCTTAAAATTTCAGAGCAGAAATATTGGGGAGAATTTTATGAGAAATGTTTTTTCAGTATTCTATGAATCCAATAATTATCTCCCGAGTCTGAAACTTTCTTTTTATTGATAAACGTAAAAATTCTTTTCCGAGTTATTAAAACCGGTGACTTGTTAATTTGTCTCGTCCATTGTTTCAGCCAGCAATAAGCGATTAACGAGAGAAAGGGCGTAATGACCTTTGACGTTTTTCCAAATTCCCTTTTGATTAAACGTTTTCATTGTAAGACCGCAACATTGTTCGTTTTATATGAAGTGATTTACCAAATTTCCTCAATCGTTAGGGCTTTCATGTCGATCGCAATTTGTGGATTGTTGGACTCGGCACGCGATATACACGGACTTTTATTATTTTTTAAGCATTGCTTTTGTTGTGAATCATGGTGAACTACTTTTTGTACAAGTTCAAGTGTGCGTAATGTTTTGTTACGGGTATAATTTACGAGGAGCAGCGAGGATGTGATTTATTGCTATCGGAAATTGATGCTGCACTTTTTATATCGTGTGAAGTTTGTTGGTTATTTATTTGTGTCGAATAATACCCGAGGCACACCTATGTATATCAGACAATACATACAACCGATTTAGTTTTTGCTTATAAAGTCTAATTTCGTTATAATATTTAAATAAAAATTTATAAGGGAAACATAAAGAAAAAACTGTAATGAAATAAAACATTATTATCCTAATTATTTCAAAAACCACGTGGTAAATCAAGAAACGTATACATAATAATTTAAATAGCGGTACACAGACAAACTGCATGCGGTCCTGTGTGATGACGGCGGAGAATATTAGAATCACCCTAATGTCAACCCGTGGGGGGGCGTAGAGGTCGACCCGATGGAATATCTACCAGAGGACGGGCAGCAGCGTCCCTCAGTGTACTATGACCATTATACTGCGATCGTCAACCCGTCTGCCAAGCGTGGCGATTTTGAAAAATCCCCCTAAGATAATTCTTGAGGGAGGCTTTTTCCATCTGTGGAGTTTTTACAGCTGTTATGACAAAAATAAAAGACACAGACAAAAATACACTTTAATTTGTAGTTTCTTTACTTTTAATTACATAATTATACTTTAGTTTTAATTCGCATCAATGAGAGTTGCACGAAATATAAAACCAACCATTTCATGCATCTCCTAGTCAGTAACTGCCCAGGGCCCCGAGGTTCAAGCCCCATATAGAGATATGGGGTCTGAACCTCGGCCCTGGGCAGTTACCAACCTTCTGGCGTTGGTTAGTAGAGCTGTTCAAAGATGAAAAACATCTATGTATTAGTAGTCTGTCTCTGTCTAATATAATATAATAGTAATATCTGGGGACACAGATCATCCTAGCCCCAAACTAAGCAAAGCTTGTACTATGGGTACCAGGCGACGATATACATACTTATGTAGATAGATAACTACTTATATACATATAAAACATCCATGACTCAGAAACAAATATTCGTGCTCATCACACTAATATTTGCACTTACCGGGATTCGAACCCAGGACCACCAGCTTCGTAGGCAGGATCACTACCAACTAGGCTACGGTGAATATAAAAGTAAGTAAAGATATAATAATATATAAATATTATATTATTATTATGTCTATAAAACTTCACGTTAGTGTGGAATTAATGCATATGTCATGCAGGAAACAATTACTTTCATGGGTTTACTATAAAACGAAAATGTTCATTATGCCAGTCACGCTTTTTCAGTCAAGTCATGGTCTTTTTATCACCAAATAAACCTTCCTGAATGAGTTGTCTTGGTGATATTTTCATAAACATTTACACTCTTACTTGAACATACAAAAGTGTAAATGTTTATGAAAATATTACCACGACAACTACCAGATTTCTACAATCTTATTGTAAAAATACTACTACTTTTACAATGAGATTGTAAAAGTATCCATAGTGATAGGGATCGGATAGCAGTGTGTTAGTTATCCCAAGATATGTATTTAGATTTTATTTATATAGGTAATTAATTAATAAATCAACGTATGTATTTTTTTTTATCGAATAGCAATTGTGAATATTAAACAATTTCAGACTGTCACACAGCGGGCCGGATTTTGAATAAAGTGGACTTAGGGCCCAAGGTTAAAATTTCGGGCTGAAAAAAATCGTACGGGAGATAAAGGTACGCTCATTAACGTTTGTTCTAGCACTTTTCACGAAATCGTTAACTTACGCTAAAAAAATATAGAAAAAAATGTATGGAGTAAAACTGAAATTATTATTTTTCTCGATATGTTAAAGAGTGAGAATCCGGTGTTTTGCAAACACAGTATTCTGAAAATCTGGTTTTCTCGGAATCCAGTGTTTTGCGAACCTGGTATTCAGTGAACAAAGGATTGGAATATTCCGATGCTTATTTTTGCCATAACATATTATGCAAATATTTTTTTGTGGAATTGATGAATAAGTGTAACTTAATAACATACAAAAGCTTTCAATGCTAACACTCTTTAAAATATCGAAAAAAAATAATTTCAGTTTTTCTCAATACATTATTTTTTTTTTCTATATTTTTTTTTTGCCTGAGTTTAAAATTTCGTGAAGAGTGCTGGAACAAACGTTAATGAGCGTACCTTTATCTACCGTACGATTTTTTTCAGCCCGAAACCTTTTGGACCCTAAGTCCACTATATTCAAAATCCGGCCCACTGTGTGTCAAGTTAAGAAGTCGATCGATTACTGCCTTTACGCCTCTAACTCGAATTATTCTCTTTATTACCTTCTGGTAATAAAGAGAATAATTCGAGTTAGACTATATAGTTACAAGCCATATACATATACAATATGTAACGGAATTAACGCACACCCTCAAACACCCCAATTACAATATTATGTTGTTATCATAATACATACACTTAATTTTTTATTTAACATGTATACGCATTGTTATTTACTAAATTAGTTTCTTGGAATAAAGTTTATTTTTCTTTATTTTGTGTAGAATGGTATGAATTTGAATGAATTCAAATAAAACTGCGACTTATAAGTCTTATTACTATGACTTACGGTCCATTTCAATTTGTTTTGACAGAACAGGGTTAAAATAACGATAATTTCCGTTACTTTAATTATTTTGGAATAAAAAATTACCTATATTAAAAATTATATAAATCAATTCAGTAAACGATTCTGAACAAACTATTTTCAGGATGTGCGTTAATTAAGTTACATGTTCTATATGCCATGACAAATATTTCAGCTGCATAGAAAGTTAGTGAAGAACAGCAGGCTACAAGCATTTCTCAGTTGATTCAACTGTCTACCTGTTAATAAATAATAATAATAAAGAATCCAAATGGTAAACCCGCAAAATACCATATCTGACTGGAAGATCGCTCACAATGCCTCTCGTTTCTCATTTTTCCATTAAAATAAACGTTTTACGGTTATAAAGTCTGTGTATTTATGATACTACGTAATTTATTGCCCGGTTATTTTATTGATAAACATGTACACATTTGTTCACAGTGTACACCTTAATGTGGTTTCGAGGTTACACATAACAAATTCAGAGTTTGAGCCTCAGTTGCACTTTCAAGACCAGTCTTTTTAATAATTGCTAAATACATACATACCCACAGCCTGTTTCCCAGAGGGGTTGGCAGAGACAACGGATTTCCATTTGTCACGATATTTGCACACCTCTTTTGCCTAATTTACTGTCATAAATAAATTAAATAATTGTTTATTTCATTGCTTAATATTGTTAAACAATATTAAAGACGCAGCGTGGGCAGGCCCCCTACAAGATGGACCGATGATCTTGTGCGGGTCGCTGGAAACTGCTGGATGCGAATAGCGCAAGATCGGCAATTGTGGAGATCTTTGGGGGAGGCCTTTGTCCAGCAGTGGACGTCTTTCGGCTGATATGATGATGATGATGATGAATATTAAAAATATCTTGGAAGAACAAACATACTGCAATCTGAGCCCAAACTAGACATAGCCTGTACTATGGCAACTAGACAACTGATAAACGTATTATATACTTATATAGATCTAATTATACAAAAATTACACCCAGATACAACAAAATATCGTGCTCATCAAACAAAGATTGGTCCTGGTTGAGAATCGAAGCCATGACCTCTGGCTTAGCAGGATCTATCACTAGACCAACAGACTATTCAATATATGTTACAACTAGCTATGCCGCGCGGTTTTCCCCGCGTAAAACTTTATAAATTATCACAGGTCTTCCCCCGTAGGTGATAGCGTGATAATACGTTGCCTATATGCTGACCTGACCTCTTAGTAATATTCATGCAAAATTTTAAGTAAATCCATGCAGTATTTTTTGAGTTTAGCCCGGACATACATACAGACAAACAGACAAAAATACTTAAAAACTATATTTTTGGCTTCAATAGCGATAGTAGATCACGCCCCAAGTATCCTTTTAAAAAAATATACACTGTACAGGTTTGACTTTCCTACGATTTTATTATATGAATAGACTACTGGTTGTCCAAATATAAATATCAAAATACGTTTGCAATAAACTCTTAGTCTTCAATTTAGTAACAAATAATACCAACTATTTCTTCCGTGTCTTATTTGTAAGTTTATATTTAATTAAGTATTCTGTATTAGAACAAAGATTTGATTTCATTACCTTCATTGCCTTGCCTTTTCCATTGATTTTGATTGAAAAACTGCTATCTGATCTCTACACCCATATGGATCTAGTTTTGATTATGAGCCCAGATATATTTCTGACTTCCTTTATAGATGTTCTCCTGAAAACCGGGACTGATAATATAATTTTTTCTTCAAGGTATGGGGGGTAGGCCCTTCACCTCAATCGAACAGACCTGAAATAAAATATCCGTTTTTCACAAGATTGCGCGGTACGGGATTCCAAGCGGCAACGTCCTGAACGCAAAGGCTCGACTGGACAGACATTGACATTAACAGCATGGATTAATATTACTTGTTTAATTTTGACTACAACACCATACATTTTTTCATCATACAAACACATAAAATAGGAAATATGTTTGTTTTTTAGCCATATCTACCAGAGATCTGTATGAAATCAGATCGCGTGCAAGCGTGACTGCGAACTCGCTACACCGCGTCTAAACTTTCTGTATTAGCTTTTCTAACATTTTATTAGAGAGTTGTTTTGGGTTTACGTAGCAACCGACTTCTAAACGCAAAGTAAACCAATTTCTGTTCGTATCTTTAAAACATACTTTAGTTAACCATGCCATGTCCGAGTTATTCTTAATAATAATTCTGTTATTTAAATATATAATCACATCCCATTTATTATTGAGGTGCTTCGGCTAGCTGAGAATTGTGATTAGAGTGTTCCGCAATTATTCATCACGAATCTTACTAGTCGTAATACATGCCCGTAAGTAATTGACGGAATTTACCGTCAACACTGCAATTGACGAGAAATATTACACAAATATAGCTATGAGAGACGCTTCTGTATATTATTGTATGATATTATACGTGTTAAAGGATTTTTATGGCAAATAAAATTCTCTGGCATCAGGATGTGATGGTTTAACATGCCAATGCATCGAAGAGGCGTTAGCTCGAGATTCTGATAAATGCCCGAAGTAGATAGTCCCTATTGATAACTACTTCAGCAGAATCATATGTAAATTATTCACAGCTAATTGAGGTGCTAAACCTTCGCCGTAATATATAATAAGTCATGAATTATGGGATGCATATTAATTACAAATAATAATAATAGGCAGGACAAATGAAAGTCTGCCTCTCTGCATACCCCTCTGGGAAACAGGCGTGAGTCTATGTATGTATGTAGAAATAGCACAAACAACGATTTGCTTTTAAAACATGAGTAACAGTTACCCTAATACTATATCTTTTTAGTAAAAACTTAACACAATAGTATTAATAATATGAACCAAACAACAAAACATTCCTTTTGGTTGAATTCCAGCTATGACACTAACGATGTAACTAGCCATTGAGCGGGATATATTTAAGTGCACAAGTATTCGCAAACAAGTGCAGTCTATATTCCAAAACTACTCTAAACTCTGGTTATTCTGTACACAGCCTCATTTTCATAATCAAATGATACGGAATGGTGGGCTCGATTGGAGTGGAACTAGGCGCAATGACGATGGTTTTCTATGCTTTCTAGAATAGTGGTGAGAATTTTCTTACCAGAATTAAACCCAATAATACTTTGTGGTCACCTCGCTTCCCTATTCGGTATCTCGCAGAAGGCTAGTTTTGGCACATGCTGGCGCTGGACCAACGAGAGTCTTACAATATAATAATATGTGCATAACGTTCATCGCATCATCTGAAACCTGTGAAACGTTTTTGACAGATGAAGCGTGGATAATCCGAGTTAAGCAATAAGATTTCCGTATATCTCTTAATAAATGTATTGCTGCATTAATATCGATATCCGAAGGTGAGTCAAAGTAAACGATATTAGGGTCACTAGACACTATACAATCTTGTCGACAAATGGATTAAGTCTCCGTTTAATTTTACCACATTCCATTGATCCTCATCTATACATATAATAAAATCGTAGGAAAGTGAAAACTGTACATTGAATATTTTTTTTAAAGGATACTTGGGGCGTGATCTACAATCGATATCGAAGCCAAAAATATAGTTTTTAGAATTTTTGTCTGTTGTTGTAGTCCGGCTAAACTCAGAAACTACTGCATGGATTTACTTCAAATTTTGCATGAATATTTCTAAGAGGTCGGGTCAACATATAGGGTACATATTATCTCGCTACGGGGGAGGAGCTGTGATAATTTATAAAGTTTAACGCGGGTATAACCGCGGGGCACAGCTAGTATACCTAATACATTGAACCACTAGCGCTGCTTAAAAACTTAACGACAAATAGAAATAGAGAAAAACATGTATCACTCCAACCAATAAGTAAACTAATCTGCATACACTACATGTATTCGAAGCCGTGATAAATAGCTTAAAGCCGTAGAAATGTTGTTAATAGTATTACATTTTTATTAAATATTTGCGGCTCGTTTATGCGTTATCCAATAATAGTATTGTATACTGTAATGAAAAAATAGAACTCTAGACAGCGGTTGGCATTCCGCTTGCTAAAACTTATTTCCCTGCCAAAACGGAGCTTCCGGTATTCAACTTCTGCATTGCAAATAACAAAAACTCATCAGTTAAGAAACACAGTTTTACGTTTAGATTCAAACTTGGCATTACGACAAACGTCACAAAAATGAAATGTTATAGTTTAGCAGGTGTTATCAATATGATATGATTCCACAAGCAACTGTGAATAAATACATCGGTTAGCCATGTTTATATTATGAAATCGGAGATGGCTGCACTCTAAAGTTGAACTGTCAATGTGTATCGTTCGTAGCTTAACGGCAGAGCGCCTAACAGAAATTTAAAGAGGATGCTGGAGGTTACCGTCTAATTCGCCGATTATCACGATCAAAATCGGCGTTCAAAAAGATGAAGATTAAAAATGATCAAATCATTCGTGCAATCGCTTTCCATGGACACAAGCGAGTAAATGGCCCGGAATCGATTTTCAACGTTGAAGCCACTTCATCTATCTGAACGCGGATCACGATCACTATTCTCGTCAAATTAGGCGGTAGGCCCCTGTTTCGATTCCCGCAAGACAATTCCCAGTATCTTATTTAGATTAACACTTTAAATTTCGAAAAATGTTTATTAAGTAAAGTATTACCACGTTTAAAATGAAATTTCAATATTCTTAATTAATATACCCAGCAGTATTATGACAACGTTTCTATTTTGTTTCAGGATTGGATTGTTTGAGGCGATGTCGGGTCGCCATGGGACGAAGTGATAGTGCAATGGAGGTATGCAAAAAAACTCAATTGTCGCCCTACAATGTGGGGTAATTTATATGTATATTAAGTTCTAGTTCTCGCTAAAGACATAATTAACTACCGTACTACTGGTAAGTGCGAACTTAATGAAACAGTACATAAGTAACACGGAATTTATATGCTAGCTATAGAAGGCGGTAAGGAAGTTACATAGTTAGTTTGAAGTAAATTGTAGTTGCATAGTAACAACTGATTAGTTTTAATTACAAGTTTCCTGCCTTTAATAGTTTAAATATATTCAAAGGTTTTCTAATAAATTATCTACATTCAGTCAAAAAAGTATCGGGAATGGATGATTTGTTTATGGTACCAAATTAAAATTTTTGTTTTTTTTGTTGTTGTTAGATTGGCACAACTGTTTTCCATTTTGGCGCGGAGTTTGAGTTGCATCTGTTATTTATATTAAATATAGTGCTGGTTTTAGTAATATCATATATAGTGTGTATTGCGAATTTCATAATGGACAAAAATATCGAACAAAGAGTTTGTCTTAAATTTTACATTGCTAATGGAATTTCGTGTTCGGAGTCACTGAAAATATTACAGAAGGCTTACGGTCAATCGACTTTATCAAAAACTCGTGCTTATGAGTGGTTCAAAGCGTTCAAAAGCGGTCGAGATGTGATGAAAGATTTGCCTCGCTCTGGTAGGCCATCAACGTCTGCAACTGAAGTTAACATCGCAAAAGTGAAGGAAATAGTGACTGAAAACCCTCATTCAACTCTGAGAGAGATACTACGCCGAACTTTCTGTATCTCACGAGTCGATTTGTACCATTTTAACTAATCATTTGGGTATGAAACATACACACCGCTCGGCTAGTCCCAAAAGATCTGAATTTTCTCCAAAAACTCAATCGAATGAAAGTCGCTGAGGACATGGTAGAACGAGTCAATTCCGACCCAACATTCATGAAACGCATTGTTACTGGTGACGTGGGTTTACGAGTTTGACATGCAAACTAGTCAACAAGCTTCGGAGTGGCGCCTTTCAACTGAACCGAAACCGAAAAAACCACGCCATAGTCGATCAAAAGTCAAAGTCATGTTGACTGTTTTCTTTGACTATCGCGGTGTTGTGCACTCTGAATTCTTACCGCAAGGTCGAACGGTAAATAAAGAATATTATTTGAGCGTTATGCGGCGTTTAAGAGAGCAAATTCAACGAAAAAGGCCAGATTTGTGGAAAGAAAATTCTTGGATTTTGCACCAGGATAATGCGCCTTCGCACAAGGCCATCATTGTGAACGAATTTTTGACCAAACACTCAACAAATACCATCCAGCAACCACCATATTCACCAGATATGGCTCCAGCTGACTTCTTTCTTTTTCCTAAACTCAAATTACCACTTCGTGGTACCCGTTTTCAATCGGTAGAAGACATAAAGGAGAATTCGCGGCGAGAAGTGAACTCAATTCCGAAAGCAGCGTTTAAAAAGTGTTTTGATGAATGGATTATTCGTTGGCGTAAGTGTATCGTTTCTGAAGGAGCATACTTTGAAGGTGGTAAAATAAATTTGGATGAATAACATTTGTATATTATTGATCTTTTCCCGGTACTTTCTTGACAGAGTAGTATATGTATAAAAATCAATGCCACTATTCGTTGTAATGTTATAACTCAACACCGCATTTACCGATTTGGCTAATTTTGTTCTTGAATTATTCGTGGAAGTTTAGGGAAGGTAGTCGTAGAGAAAATTTTAAAAAGTCTTGAAAAAGTGTAAAATGAACATCTTTTAGCAATTTAAAATATTTTTTTGTTTGAATAAATGAACTTAATAATCATTTTTCTATTACTATGCCTTATACGTAGCGAAGCACGTACCGCGCCGCTAGTTACTTATAAAAGGTATTTTTAGGGTTCCATAATAGTAGTGAGCAAAGTTGTCTTCGTAAGTGTATCGTTTCTGAAGGAGCATACTTTGAAGGTGGTAAAATAAATTTGGATGAATAACATTTGTATATTATTTATCTTTTCCCGGTATTTTCTTGACAGAGTAGTATATGTATAAAAATCAATGCCACTATTCGTTGTAATGTTATAACTCAACACCGCATTTACCGATTTGGCTAATTTTGTTCTTGAATTATTCGTGGAAGTTTAGGGAAGGTAGTCGTAGAGAAAATTTTAAAAAGTCTTGAAAAAGTGTAAAATGAACATCTTTTAGCAATTTAAAATATTTTTTTGTTTGAATAAATGAACTTAATAATCATTTTTCTATTACTATGCCTTATACGTAGCGAAGCACGTACCGCGCCGCTAGTTACTTATAAAAGGTATTTTTAGGGTTCCATAATAGTAGTGAGCAAAGTTGTCTTCGTTGGATACTAGCCCTTATGACTGTCAATGAGCTGTGTATCCCAGTAACCGTAACAGGTAGGCAGTTTTTCAAAGGAGGTGTATTTATATTCGACTACATCAGAAAAGATATAGGCTAGGGATTTTTGATGTTTGTGCTCGATGTCTGACGATCTTATATGGTGGTATGAAATCCTTTGTACGCGAGACTGACTCGCGCTTGGTTAGTTTTAATTGTTTAATAAATGGTAATTATTGTCATGGCCCAGAATAAAGGAACACCCACCGTATCAGACAGTATAAATAAATTAAAATACCTTCGTCCATTCTGTATCTAAATAATAATACTAATACTCTTAATTGCCCCGAGTAAATTACCCAAAAAATGAATATACGAAAATGGAACCCCTATACAAGAACCGTAATTTTCGATCTTTCGGTGATGGTATGGAAATCTTTATGCGCAGGTCAGACTCGCAAATAACTGCCTTTTAATTGTTTAATAAATGTTAATTATTATCATTGCTAACAATAAAGAACCATCAACCATACTGGCCAGTTAAAAAAATATTAAGATATAGTCGTCCATTCTGTATTATTCTAAATTCAGCCGAGTCCATTGTCCAACGCGTGTTTACTCCATAAAAGTTGAATGTTATTGCCCTATCTATGAAAATCGTATACCGTACAACATAATGAATTTAATGTGCTCGTAACGGCCTCTTTTATGTCAGTCGTATTCGAAGGAAATAATAGTGATCTAGTGAAATAAGAGGCTATAAGTGGATGTCAAGAAATTAACAGACGGTCCGGGTGTCAGATGTTAAAGTTGCGTAACCGACTTTTGTTGTCTAATTAATTGCAAGCAAAACTTCTTAAGCTGCAATTTGATTATCGATGAGTTTTTATCGTCATTTAAATAAATAAATAAGGTTCTACAGCGACAAATTAAATTATATTATATTAATCACACTAATATTATAAAGGCGAAAGTTTATGAGTGTAAAGTGTGTTGTATGTTTGTTACTTCTTCACATCTAAACGGATGGAGCGATTTTAATAAAATTTGGTATGGAGTTAGGTTATAATGATTTATAAAGTTTAACGTGGGTAAAACCGCGGGGCACAGCTAGTTATATATATATTTTAAAAAGTAAAAACTTCGCACTACATGGCTTCCAAACTGAGTTTATCCCGTATTCTGAAAAACTGTGGCTCTCTTTATTTACAGTCACAAACATGTGCTGTAGTTTATTTATCTGAGAATATTCTATATGTCGCACAGGCAGTGGCCCGCGGTTTTACTCGCGTTAAACTTAAAAAAATATAGCCTATGTGTTATTCGGATATATAAGCTATATTACTACAAAGTTTCATTTAATCCGTTCGGTAGTTTTTGCGTGAAAGTGTAACAAACATACACACCCACACACTCACAAACTTTCGCCTTTAGAATATTAGTGTGATTAAATTAGATCAACTGAAACTTACATTATAATATTAGTGTGCTTAGTAGCTTCCTGCAGGTTTTTGTTTTCATCAAATATAAGAATAATATAAGTATTGCGATAAGTTAGATTATTTTGGTCTCGTCATTTGTCATACAGGTTTCCCACCTAGTCCGTACTAGTCTCTCACACAGATTTCGCCCCTTAAATGTTATGCATTAATTAATTAATTACTTAATAAGAAATGTTTCTTTGATTTGTCAGTGTGAGAGAAGAAAATAAAGCTATGGTTACTATTACTATTTTTTATTATATTTTAATGTTTATGTGTTTAATACATAGGTAATAATAATATCTAGGAACAATGTCACACAGATCATCCTAGCCCCAAACTAAGCAAAGCTTGTACTATGGGTACCAGGCGACGATATACATACTTATATAGATAGATAAATACTTAAATACATAGAAAACATCCATGACTCAGAAACAAATATTCGTGCTCATCACACAAATATTTGCACTTACCGGGTTTCGAACCCAGGACCACCAGCTTAGTGGCAGGAGCACTACCAACTAGGCTACGGTGACCGTCAATACATAGGTAGCTAAGTCGTCTTTTATTGGATTATTTCAATAATACAACTGTACGTGTGTGTGTGTATAGAATATACAATATCAATTATACAGAGCTGATACGATTGTTCGATTTCTATTAATTAATATATCCAAACATTTACTTAAAAAATTTATTCCACAAAATACTTAATAGAAAATATCCAGCTGAATGAATTTTGATCCAGTATCGATGCAGACAAGCCTCTATAGTTCTTGTCTTTGAAGATGGCGTCAATATTTTTACTGTGCAAACGCATTATATGCAAAATAGCGTTATCTCTGGTGAAAAGTAGATACTATTCTACGCTAATCTAGTACAATTCTAAGGTACTTACTAAAAGTATACATACATGCTTGGAATATTGAGATAAATAAAATCTCTTGTCATTGTACCTACATACATTTAAGTGTCACATACTATGTTATCAGTACAAGATATAGTCACAGTAAACTTCCACAATATGACATGATTTATAACAGTATCTGTTGTAACAGTTCTGCGATGACGTAATAATAGATACAAATAAGTATATATCAACAAGTATACGTCTGTAAATAAATAGTTCATAGAGAGCTATATCGCTTTTATTTGTATTCATATAGATCTGATAAACCCATTTGTTATTTTTACAAATGAACAGTCAAATATCATACTAGAACTGGCGAGTAAGCTTGTGGAAACCGCTCTATAAGTAAACTGACTTTAGGTCAATTTGCACTAATCATTCCCTTTAATGCTAGTGTTAATAAGGAGCACACTACCGTAGAACGATGATACATATATACATAGATGTATAGGTACACATATATATTGAAGCTTCTTCGATTGAAATACTCAATTGAAGTGTATTTCAATGTATCGAAAACGAGGAAAAGAGATGTTTTTGGAGAGTCTGCCATGTGAAAAGGTAGATTGAAAAGCAATTAACACAAAAAATTCAACTTCTAACCTGTAGAACGATGATACATATATACATAGATGTATAGGTACAAATATATATTGAAGCTTCTTCGATTGAAATACTCAATTGAAGTGTATTTCAATGTATCGAAAACGAGGAAAAGAGATGTTTTTGGAGAGTCTGCCATGTGAAAAGGTAGATTGAAAAGCAATTAACACAAAAAATTCGACTTCTAACCTGATCAATGCAATGTCCGAATAGAATAGCTTTAGGCAGATGAAAACCATAATTTATTGTGATCTTTTAAAATGTTACGTGCTATCTTACACACACAGCTGTGCCCCGCGGGTTTACCCGCGTTAAGTTAAAGAAAGCAATAAAGTTTCAACATAATCTGTTCCGTAGTTTTTGCGTGATAGAGTTACAAGCATCCATTCATCCATAATCACAAACTTCAGCATTTATAATATTAGTAGGATGTATTACCTGATTATAGATACTCAATCAAAGCCGGGAGAGTAAGAATACCCTTTTTTTTACTTTTTTCTTTACATTGTCACACAGATCCTCCTAGCCCCAAACTAAGCAAAGCTTGTACTATGGGTACTAGGCGACGATATACATACTTCTATACTTAGATACATAGAAAACATCCATGACTCAGAAACAAATATTCGTGCTCTTCACACAAATATTTGCACTTACCGGGATTCGAACCCAGGACCACAAGCTTCGTAGGCAGGAGCACTACCAACTAGGCTACGGTGACCGTAATTGTTTCAGTTAAGACACTGACGTTATCCTTACATATTTTCCTTAACAACACAATTATTTGTTCTGTTTTCGGGCTTAGCAGTCAAATTTACTAACCACTAGATCAAAAAGCGATTGAAATGAATAACTAGATAAAATTTTTGCTTTGAGGTCAATGTATATTTTTTTAAATGGACCACAAAGTTAATTGAAAATACCATTGCTCGCCAAAAATAGCTATTCGACAACTAAACAAATTCTGCGAGCTGAGGGGTTAATGTCCGTTTTTATTCAGCTTTTGCATAAAAAGATTTGTTTATACAACATGTAACGTACTTAACGCACACCCTCAAACACCCCAATTAGAATATTATGTTGTAATCATAATACACCCACTGAATTTTTTATTTAACATGTATATGCATTGTTATTTACTAAATGAGTTTCTTTGAATAAAGTTTAGTTTTCTTTATTTTGTATTGAATCACGGAATTTTTATGAATACAAATACACTGCGATTTTAAAAGTCTTATTACTTTGACTTACGGTCCATTTCAATTTATTTTGACTGTGCTGGGTTAATATGACAATAATTTCCGTAGTTTTAATTATTTTGGAATATAAAATTACCTATATTAAAAACGATATAAATCGATTCAGCAAACGATTCTGAACGAACTATTTTCAGGATGTGCGTTAATTAAGTTACATGTTGTATAAGTAATCAATAATAACAAAGTTGTAACGCATCGCACTAAGAAGTCGAATGTCACTTTCTTCAATACATTTTTCTCTCGTTAATATCCATAACCATACTCCTAAAAATAGTATAAGTAAGAGCTTAACAGCTGGCTATTGAAATAAAAACCATCTTTAAAATAAAACGAACAAAAACACTTAAAATAAATTTAATATTACCACTACAGAATAAAAATGATCGGAAGCAGCCAGACAAAGCCAGCGTCCGAGTCTGGAACTCATAAGGACCGCATTCAAACTACTTATAAATATCTGGCATCATTCCAACGCATCAACCATAGAAAAATAGATGATAAGAGAACCAAAAGTGGATAATATTTCACATACATTAATGTAATATGTAAATGTAATGTATGCAAACAAATAATTATTATTATATTATATTATTATTATATAAAGGGCTAAAATACAAATATTTGATACATGCATGATGATGCACATTTGGTGTTCACCGGTGAGACCATCGACATTATCTTGTTCTTGTTTAAAGTCTACATTTGTATCAGGGCGGGATATCCTGGGACATCACGGCGATCTGACTGAACCCAAATTAAGCAGACCTTGTACTATCGAAACCAGATAACTAAAATACTAGATTTACTACTTATATAGATAACTAGCTGTACCTCACGGTTTTACCCGCGTTAAATTTTATAAATTATCACAGCTCCTCCCCCGTTGGCGATAGCGTGATAATATGTAGCCTATATGTTGACCCGACCTCTTAGTAATATTCATGCAAAATTTGAAGTAAATCCATGCAGTACTTTTTGAGTTTAGACCGGACATACATACAGACATACAGACTAAAAATTCTAAAAACTATATTTTGGGCTTCAATATCGATAGTAGATCACGTACCAAGTATCCTTTAAAAAAATATTCAATGTAGGTACAGTTTGACTTTCCTAAGATTTAATTATATGTATAGATTACACCTGACTCAAGACAATCAGACATGTTCATGCAGACAAATATCTGTCCTGGGTGGGAATCGAACCCACCACGACCTGCGGCGTGAAAGGCAAGTATCTACCAACCTCGCCAACGGTCGTCATCAAGTCGCCACAATACCTCTGTATTGTGGGGACTTGATTACTCTTGCTGAGGTTGTAGCGAGGCGATTACATTAACCACTGCGCAATACGCGCGGTCAAATTTGAGGCCTTCACTTAACACTAAGCTTAGGAACAGGTAAGACTAGGATCATATACAATAACACATTACGGGAAAAAAATATATATATCGGCAGAATTATTACCCAGTCGTTATGGCGGCACGTGTGGCGGCTTCGCAAGTATAGACGCCAGCACATCCAGCTACCCCAATCTGTCAAATTTATTTTATATGAATTAAAACCCAAGTGCAGGTGTTGTCTTTTAAAAGTAAAGAAAAAAATAAATCGTTGATATAGTCTCATAGCCAGATGCTTTCACCGTTCCATAAGAGATCGGTGACGTTAAGCAACTAGTCTGGTGGTTAGTTCATAGACCCATCTATGAACTGACCACCAGCCTAGTTGCCAGCCTTACGATCAAAATGGTTTAACTTCTGAACATCTTCGTGCTTCGGAAGTCACGCGAAGCTGTAGGTTCCGGTTGTGGTAATTAGACAACAGTCGTTAAGCTATGTCAAAGGCCTACTGGATGGCTTGAAAAACTCTGACATTAGATTAACCACTGCCCATATGATAAATAAGTAAGTATAATAGTAGTTTAATTAAAATACTGCAGCTAGTAGCTACATATGGCTCACTTCATTATGTGAAGTTGGAGAGATAGATATGTATTCTTAATATAGTTAATTTTGTGTGACATTTGTGTATTTAGTTTGGTCGGATTGACATTCGGATTAAACCAGTTACTCGACATTCATGTTATACTTCTGTAAGCGGTCAAGTTCTCTTACTGTCACATACACTGTGGTAACACTGCTGGAAAACATTTAGTTTTGTTTAGTATTTCAATGTGCTGAAACAACTTAAAAATGATACCAGTTATATTCTACCACATGTCAAAATATAAATGTTTAACTGTGTCCGTTTTGAGCATTGTTTTGTGAATGTTTTATTTCATTCCGGTTATGTATTCGATAAGTTGAATAAAACATAATCACGAAATTCAACCGGTATAACTGTTATATTTCAAAAACCTTGTGATTTATAACAAAAAGCTCCATACTATAATTTTATGGCTGGATAAAGTTCAGTACTAATATATAGAGGAAACATTCTTATTAAAATTCACATATCTTTTTAGATTTTACTCACTAGTTTACAATTATCTCGTAATGATAAGTATCCATATTAGGTTAAAATTGGTTTAGTAAAATTATTAAATACGTGACCTATAGCTGTGTATCCAGTATTTGACGTCAATTTAACACAATTCAGTTCAATTCGTCAATTTACAACCCCATCATCATCATTATTATAACAGCTGTAAAAAGTCTACTGCTGGACAAAAGCGTCCACCAAGAATAATCTTGAGGGGATATATAATCGCCACGCTTGGCAGACGGGTTTAGATTGCAGTGTGATGATAATAGTACTCAGAGAGACGCTGCTGCCAGTCCTCTGGGAGATACTCCCTCGGGTCGACTTTTACGCCCCCCACGGGATGAGATGGAGTGATGATATTCTGTCTGATATTCGCGCGCCGTCACCACACAACAAACCACGACCCCATTCTCCCATAATTCTCTTTCTTAGACAAGATCATCTGTCCGAAGCATGCATGGTTATTTGCAATTCGACACGCATAAGTCTAAATTGGCTGTGCTAGTAATGTTCCTACCTTAATGTCGATAGAGCATCTTACGTATAATGTTCTAACAGGCCTTTATATTGTTAGGACTGGACTATGCTTATATTGTTTGTAGAACCTGTTAGAGTTCATATGTAACAGATATATATTAATACGAGATTCTGTGTCATAACAATTACCTAACATTATTTTATTAAAATAATCTGACGACTCACTTGGACCTAATAATGTTAGGTTTTAATTGTAACGTTATACATTATGTAAGTAAATCTTAAGTGACTGACAAGTGCTCGTATAATGGCTTTGTGTTTGTTTAAAGTTCAAACACAAAATAAATCAAAAGATATTGTTAACAATTTAAACACATTTTATCTCATGTAGTTCATTTACGTAGGCGCATACTTAGTACTATCGTCAAAATGAAATTATCACTTCAATTAGAATTTGTACCCATTCATGTTGTTGTTGTGTGGTTCAATGGTTTGGCAGTAGTTCTTTGTTTATTCTCACCTGTTTGTGTCAATATTTATTTAAATAAATGAAATGATAATAAATGTTCTCAGTTAGTCACTAACAATTTAAGTTATTAACAGTCACGCGGCGCGTGATGGTTCAGTCTCTAAATTATTTACAAATTTCAATTTAGTATGGCTAAAGATAGAACACTTCACACTTGACCTTTTAAAAGATCACATTGTACTTATCGTTGGCTCCAAGGTATTCTATTCTGACACTTCAATAATCACGTTTATTGGGTGAATCCTTTTTGTTAATCGCTTTTCAATCGACCCTTTCACGTGACTGACCCTCGGGAAAGTACTCTTTTTCTCGCTTTCGAGAGATTGTAAAACCATTTTAACAGGGAACCTAGAGCACTGATTTTCGTTATAGTTTCAAAATGTATAAAAGTACGGTTTCACGGTAGATATTGGTGGGGTGCTAAATGAATTCTTTCGTACTAAAACTTAATACACTGGTATTTTTGGACGCAGTGAAACGAGGGCGGGAAATCACACGAGAACACAATAAAATTGCATGGAGAAGAAATGGAGACCGTTTTGAGACTCATATAAGTATTACAATTCACCGGCGTGTATGTTTTTCACTCACTCCATAGCTTGCATTGTACTGCTGAGCGCTTAATACCATTGTGATAATTATATACGTCTTCATTTACGATTGACGCCAAGTTTCGATCGTGCTGCGTCGACCGTGAGCGAAAGAGTAAAAATGGACTATTTTACTATGGATTGAAACCGGAAGCAAGTGGATCAAGATTTATCGTGTACCTCTACAAGACTTAGAGATTATCTTTAAATTTCAGCCAGTCAGTCATCTGCTATTATAATATTATTTTTGACAAATGAAGCATGTTTAGGCTGGTATTATGATTTTATCATGAATTATAGGATGTCTCCCCGTAAGGAAGAAATAAGAAACATATTTTTATACGTGAAGTATGTTCGTTTGTGGAATGCGCTGCCGTTGTATATAAGACGTGCACAAACACTAAGTGGATTCCAAAATCTTGTCAGGGACCACTACTAAATGATAGTTTGAAAGTATTAAGGGTTTTACAGCGATGCTGATTGCTTACTAAATATATATTTATAATAGATAAATGATATTTATATGAACAGACATATGAAAAATTAGATAATACGTATAATAAGATATAAATGCAGCTAGTACCTTTTAGGAAAATCGTTTTGTACACCGGCTACAGACCCCATCTCTTTACCTCCTTACTTCTTTCACTACCTAGGTTGCCTGGAAGAGTTCACATTTTGTGATGTGGCCGCCAATTGTTCTTTTATAATTTGTATATTTTCTCAGTTTGTAATGTTTTTTGATGTGTTTAATAACGAACTTTGTCTATCTCATTTAGTATCCAAGTACTAGCAGCACTATAACTTTAATTGTTTAGGATTTAGGAACGAATCCTAGAATTATTTTATCTTTATAACTACACATAAATATACATGGCAAGTTCTAAGTAAATTAAATATAATCACCGTGGTACCATTCCTCAGATAAAATTAATCCTTGAGAGTTTTCGATTGGACCGAAAACTTTTTTAATATTAACTTTAATGATCACGATTTCCGTACCACCAATTTAATGAGAATATAAGGGTGAAAGTGACAGCCTATAAATATGTATGTTTATGGCGGGCTCCCAATTAATATGCTAAAACGGAATCCTCATGATGCACCGCCGTCAGTTTGCTTATTTGTCGGTCCGTCTGTGCCAGCGGCATATATCCCAGCAACTGCTAATGAGAGACACATGTTGACGACTTTTACGGTTTAACAAGAAAGCGAACAGCTTCAATGTTGACTCAGTTGCGTGGCAGCACTAACGGAATCCTAAGAATGCTAGCAGGGAAAACGAATAGTCCATTCTTTGAACATTGGGTTCGGCTCCACGTATCGACCCGATGTTCAAATCCTACTGGATATAAGATATAAACCCTAATTATGTTCTTACTAATATAGTTTTGAGTATTTTGTATTAATACTATATGGCTTTGTCATAGATAAAATAAAGTATTTATTATTAATGCTATAAAGATTCAAACAAAAAAAAACTAATCGTAGCTTACCTAACCTTATTTCAAAAGAAAATTTCTCCAAAGAAAATGTTGGTTTTTGGAAAACATGGGTTTCTTTCATAAACTATTTTTATATAATTGTATGCCACGTTGTCTTTGGGCGGTCAACATAGAACAAAAGCGTGTTGATATCCCATCAATGATGCATTGGGCCTCCCCAGAACATCGTTGCCCTTGTCCAGCAGTCGAACTATTTGGGTGTAAATGCTGATAACCATGATCTGCAGCTTATGGTCTAAAAAAATTAATAAATATAGTTCATAGATTGAAGATGTTCTATAGAATTTAACCAGATTTTTTTTATATATTAGTCTTCATATATTAACTCAATAATGCGGACCGGTTAGTACTTAATACTTATAAGAAAGGTTAAGGTAACTTTAAGGAAGTTAATTTTGCACACCATGTTATTTTTGTTTTATTGTGAGTTTATTTAAAATTTCCAATATTCATTAACAATTTACAAATCTCAATTATTATTACAAATATTAATTATACTAAGTGAAAATCTAACATGCGAGCATGGTGCCTGAAATGGGAAATTAAATTACATTTAACATTTCAGGCACCATACGCACAGATGTTGTATCTAAAATTTAAAAAAAAAATCGACACCGTATGTGGTTTTGACTGCTTTTATTAGAAGAGTTTTAGTTTTATAAGTAATTATTATCATCGGCTTATTTGTTATAGTTCAATTCCATAGTGTATACTTAACAACAAACGACCATAATCTATGTATATCTTTCCCTCATTCTGGAATTGATAGCGGTCAAACAAATCTTAAATAGAATTGAAATAAAATTTTTAGGTACCTTATTTGATTTAAAATAGTAATAGAGAAATATTCCTATCTTTAATGAAGCCCTAACAAGCCACGGATACAGTTACGACACAATTTTCTTAATTGTGATTGTTACCAGTAAAGGTTATTTGGCTTTTCTTTTTAAAATTTTAATTTATAATGTGATTATTTAATGATCATAAATATACAAAGCAAATGATGAGCACCTTGTTTTCTAAAATCTCCCTAAAGTTAGTTAGTTTTAACTAAAATTATAGAATTATGTTTTAAACTGTTCATCATAACAGCCGCATGAAGTCTCCGCTGGACAAAAGCCTCCCCCAAGAATCATCTCGGGGGGATATGCCATAATCGCCATGCTTGGAAGGCGAGTTGGCGATCGCAGTAAGGTGGTCATAGTACTCAGAAGGAAGCCGCTGCCCGTCTTCTGGTATATATTCCCTCGGGTCCACTTCTACACCCTCACGGGATGCGATAGGGTGATGATATTCTGATATTCGCCACTGTCACCACACAGCAATTAAAACTGTAACTTATTTAAAACTAGCTGTGCCCCGGGGTTGTACCCGCGTTAAACTTTATAAATTATAGCCTATGCCAGCTAACTCCATAACAAATTGTATTAAAATCCCTCTAGCCGTTTATATGTGAAGAAGTAACAAACAGACAGTCACAAACTCACAAACTTTCGCCTTTATAATATTAGTGTGATTCCATGAAACACCAACGGTTTTATATCATTTGTTTTTAGTTTAACATGTTTGAATGTTGCCACATTCAAACATGTTAAACTAAAAACGATTAAATTAACGTTTACAACTAGTACAGGTAAGCACGAGGGAGTTTGTAATTGAATTCTACGTGATTCAGTATGGGAAGAGGTGGACGTAGGAGCGTAAATATAAAAGTTATATACACATATGTGACGTAGGGTCCGGTTTTTGGTATCCAATTTATAAATTGATGACCGTATACCCCACGTACTTTACAGTCCGTCTGGCACTTGTTTGCACAAATGGTTTAAGAGTATTCGTTAACGAATTGGTTTATAGAAAAGTCACAGGTATTTTAGTATCCATTTTGAATTGTACGCGATACGTACGAAAATGTAAAGGTGATTGCCCATTTCTGTCTCCCTTAAATTAAACCGAGTATGATCATGAAATAAAATCCATTATTCATAACCTATTTTTATAATTATTATTTATTTGTTACGCACAAAAACTTTGTGGGGTTTAAGTTTTCATGTTTATTGGTTATTTATTTGACTAATTTTTATTTTGAGTACATTTGCAAAGACAGTTAAAGACTGAAATCATTACGATCACATTAATCACTTGCAGTAAATATCAAACTAGAGGTCTTGTCATTTTAATAACTTACATTATATTAAGTTGTTCATTATTTAAATGTATTAATATCGTTAATTAATAGATAGATATTAAAAAAAGTGAGTTTTACAAGAGCAACTGACACTTGACAGTATGCATAACGATCCCCGCAAACGGTAAAAAAAAAGTACTGTCGATGTCTATCTGGCTGTCATGTTTACTTGGTGAAAAACAAGCATGGTTTTAGGATGTTTTTATCGTTTGTTGCCACTGTTATTGTTTTGATTATGTGTGTCGCCGCCGTTCGGTGTTAGGTCAGGCTATAGTTAGCTTAATTCTACTGTTGTTAATGTTCAATTAAAGAATAACATGCCAAAGCTTATTCTTTCTCTTTCATATTGAGTGTCATTATCGTTATTGCTTGATATGTTGTAGCATCATCTTACCTGTAAAAAACTATTTAGTTAAAGGGGACATATTTCATATTATTCTTACATTGTTGCAGAGCCCATCTTTCAATTTACCAATATTTTTTGAGTAGGTACTCATCTACACCTGACCTCAAAACTGAACTTTGATTTATATTATTAAGAAAACCCCACAAAATATTTCTATATTTTTTACTTTATTATATGTCATGATATCACTCCTCTTTTACCTACAATTTTGGTAATCATACAAAATTATTTACAGAGGGACGAAGCTCTATAGAAGAATGGGCAATTTCCTTTATGATAAAAATATAACTCAAAAAGCAAATAATGTTAATAATAAATACATGGGACATTATTTACACACAGTCATCTGATCCCAAAAAACAGTGCTTGTGCTATGGGAACCAGATAATGATATACTATATGATAGATAATTGACAACATTTCATATTTTTAACTGGCTTGTATTATTGCGTTATGTAAAAGTAAATCCAAAACTAGGGCTTTTCATTCATAATTTCAACTTTGAAATTCGTTGTATTCTAAAAAGACGTAAGCGGCAAATGACGTCATACATACGGTGGAATAGCCATCGACCTTTACCTTAATATAACCCGTCAAAAAAAATCACTGTCTTGTCAAACTCGTTGGCGCCTAAACTTGTTTACGTTTGTTTAATGTTTTCAATTTCAAATTAAATTAAAATCGTCAATATTAAATTCGTTTCAAGTATTATTATCCTTATTATGTTTCACTAAATCACCATGAAAGTGTCGAAATTTAAAACCGTGAGTGACAATTGACAATTTGACATGTCTTGTTTGACATTAATGTTTTTGTATAAAACATTGGAATGCGTAGGCAAAGGAAACTTTTTCTTTGGCATTAAGTCCGCCTATGTACATTCTCACTGTACTAAAGTTTAAATAAATAAATAAAATAAATAAACTACCTCGTCCGCCGTATAAGTGACGTCATCACGCCTTTTTTGGTTTTTATTTTTTTCCTCAGAAATGAAGAAATAAAAAAATATAAAAAAAATATATTTGAACTCAGGATACAAAAATAAAGAAATGGTATTTTTGTTTTAAGGTGGTGTCAGTTTTGAAATGTTGTCAATTGCACCAAGACTCAGGACAAACGTACATTTTCATGCACACAAATATTTGTGGTGGGTGCGAAATGAACCCACGACCTACGGCGTGAAATCAATACTGGCCAGTTGGTGTGGTTGTTAAAAACCACGTTAACTGGCCCGTATCGATTTCTTGATAGATATAAAGTGGAGATGCTCTGTCCCTTTCTCGTAAAATGACTGTCTGTATGAAACTTCTATGGCTCCACTACAAGTGACGTCATATGTTAGTATAGCGCGTTCCTTGTCAAACATGATATTGAAATACTCTTTATTATCAATTTTGGTTTTTGTTACTGCTAGACTTTATTTATGGCCAGCCTTTATAATAAGGAATAAAAATTAGTTATTATATACACTCCTATTTTGTGATAGACGATTCATTTTTAAAAGCGTGAGGCATAAGTTTAAAGTAGCTTTATTTTTATTTTAGCTTTTTCTATTTATTTTAAATTTGGAGTCTATTTGGGGTTATTTTTTAATTTATACCATAAAATTAAATTATCTAATTCAAATATTATCCATAATACGCGTAAAAGTCAAAGAAATGGAATAAAATTGAAGCATACATTCTTAGCCGAAGATCAAACCCAATTCCTCTCGTCTGTTTAATTCTCCCAAAGCCCTATTCAAGTGGTTAACGATTCGTTTGAAACAGAATTGTTATTATTATATTAGCAGCCAATATAAACTATCACAGACCACACTCATTAATTCGGATCGCAATCGGACCGAGGCTAAATCTACTCTACTACGGAACTAATTTTGCTTAATGCAGATAGGCTACCTGCAAAGAAACGGCATTATGTCATATATTCTAAAATTAAACTTAAATGCCTTCCCAACAAAGAATGACTACTGAACTAATAAGAGTTTTATAAACGCAACTTAGGTAGAGGTTCTTTAAAAATTTAGATATTTGTTAAAAAAAAAGCTCTATATAATAATGGCATGGACCGTCGCTTGTCGGACTCCTCGGGTTCTAGTTATTAAACTGTACTGAGACAAAACATAGGTATAGTGATGTCTGCTATTGTAAGGTATAAGAGGTAGCGATAATCGTAATATTTCTATGATATTAAATTAATAGATAGGTAAGAAAATTACGTATCAATGGAAATAATACAGGTGGCGGCGTTATCGCTAATAGTGACCTCTTCCAGGCCTGAGATGAATGGACCAGAAACCACGTTTTATCATGTTGCTGGAGCGCAGGCAGAATTGCACGACACAATAATATTAACTATATACTACGCGCGCTCTTCCTAGCGAACGCAAGCCAGGCAGCTTTGCTTAAGGACAGCTGGGACGCCAGCCCAGCTGTCCTTAAGCAAAGCTGCCTGGCTTGCGTTGTTGTGAAGAGCCCAGACAGTGTGTTGTTGTCGACATTATTGCACCTTCTCATTTTTCTTATAAGCCTGCAAGCGCTGCTCCTGCATCAGCTGAAACCTTCAAACGACGTGAATACATCCTTGAAACCACACATACCTTGAAAACTGTGTATTTGTGCCGTTTGGGGTCGAAACGCCGGTTTATTGTTTCGCGAAATTACAAATCACTTGATTGCTGCTTCCAGAGACCAGAAAGGCTAGTCATTTATTGTAGGTAAAAAATCAGCATTGTCATACAGCGTGGCTATGCGGCCATCCGTCTGAGCCCTCAAATCTCCTGACGACGCAGATGAGTTTTACGATATTTTATTATTACGATACGATGTTCTAGAAATCATTCATTTGAATTATCTATTATTTAGATTTTTTTTTAACAAGTATAATAAACGAATATATATTAATAAAATACTGAAATGGATACAATTTTTTTTTAATATCGCTGCTGAAAGCTATTCGAGCTTTCTTATAGCTTGTATCATGGCCTAGAAGTATGGCAGCGCAGTTCAACGTTCGACAAACGATACTCCAACTTCCAAACTCGGTCTCGTAGCAGTTTGTTTGTCGTTAAAAAATACCGCCCGGATGAAATTGTTGCAAAAACACTTAAGAATTTAATATTTTTCATTGTTATTGTTTTAAGTAGGTTTTGCAGTGTTGTTATCGTTTATAGCAGTTCATACAGAGTTTGTTAAGCAAAGATGTTTTTGTTAGTAAGTAGCGTTTGCTAAAACATAATAGGCGTATTGCGAATGGAATTGCTGTTTGGCCAACTGTCTGGGTTTATAATATGGAAGCATGCATGTTATCACTGAAGAACAATTAGAATAAAAGATGTTTCCTATTAGCTCTCAACGTAAATTGTGTCGTTTAGGGGTTGATAATGTGGTCGGAATTTTCGTATTAGCAATCAAACCTTGTTTACAGAATCAAGATTTACTTCGTCAAGATACTTAAACAAATAGTGAAATTGATTACAAAGTAATAAAGTTCAATTTAGCTAGTGCAGGCATTGAATGATTTTATTCAGTTTTACTACTGCTATCGACAATTAATGTTTTTCTAACCATTGTGGGATCGCTCTGTCTCGCTTTTACTGGGTTAAATAATACTAATTGGAGTGCCGATGCACTTGTAACAATATAAAATACTTGAATGTTTATGTCTTTGTTACCGTGGAAGATGGGAAGACTTTGATGTAGTACGCTACTACACGTTAACACTCTTGCACCTTCTTATCTTCTCTACCCGTCGGGATCTGCAGGCGCTGCTGTTGCATCAGAAGAAACCCTCAAACGAGGAAAATACATCAACCTCGTTGTAGATTATATATTTGAAATATTATATTTCAAAACGTTATACCACGTTAACTGTTTGGTGAAATTACGAAAAAAAAATCGTTCATCACATCTCGTGACCAGAGAGATGGTCTTTTTTGGGTCAAAGAATCAGCATACATGCGTGGCAATGCGGCCAGCCTTCTGGGAACTTTATCCAAGGATGCGGAAGAATTTTCTGACACCCTATATCTTAGGATTAGTGGTCGTTAATTTAACTCAAATATCAGATAATTTAAACGTCGTAGTATCTTTGTTAATACACAGAACAGTGCCTTTTGCACCATAATAAGGTATATCCTTTTATTATTACCTAATATATACTAAGGTTATATGACCATAAGGTTATATCGCCATTTGGCTTTGTTTGTGTAAGTATATTAACTACCGTAAGTAAGCCTGTCGGCTGCATGTTACACAGATTTCACTGAATAGGTTATATTAATTTAATTATGTATAATAATATTGCAAGGAATATTCAATGATAATTCTCTACAAATCTCTCTCAATCTAACCCACTGTATTTGAAAAGCCAAAAAGGGTAAACGGAGCATAGAGAATACTAAAGGTAACGGGTTGAATATTTAGTTTCATTGTTATATGGTGGTTCTCGGTGATATTAAATCTTTGAATTTAAACTTTGAAATAGCTTTTTGGTTTCATGCTTCGGTTCATCGGTCATTCCAAGAGGTAGGTTAGGTTAATTGAAGCCCTGTGTATTCTACTGAAACTCGGATATGTATATAATATACATATATATTTTCCTTTTTTAGGGTTCCGTAGCCAAATAGCAAAAAACGGAACTGTCTGTCTGTCCGTCCGTATGTCACAGCCACTTTTTTCAGAAACTGTAAGAGCCGTACTGTTGAAACTTGGTAAGATGTATTCGGTGAACCGCATTAAGATTTTTACACAAAAACAGAAAAAGAACAATAATTTTGGGGGGCTCATTTTGTTTTTTCATTGTACCTATACATGTGGGTTGTCTATGGATAGGTCTTCAAAAATGATATTGAGGATTTTAATATAGTTTTTTTCTAAAATAAAAAGTTTGCGCGAGAGACACTTCCAAAGTGGTAAAATGAGTGTCCCCCCCCCCCCCCTGTAACTTCTAAAATAAGAGAATGATAAAACTAAAAAAAATATATGGTACATTATCATGCAAACTAACAACGAAAATTGGTTTGAACGAGATCTAACAAGTAGTTTTTTTTTAATACGTCTTAAATCGTAAACCGCAATTTCCTTTCAATTAATCAACTGAAATACTTGCTGCTACGGAACACTTCATGGGCGAGTCCGACTCGCACGTGGTCGGTTTTTTGATAAGGGAGGTGGAATGCCTATGCATGCCACCCGCAAAAAGTATCCGCGGGTGGGTATGACGGACTCGCACCGACTAAACCTAACCTGCCGTAGACTTCTCTTAGCGGCTTATGGGAGGAGCCCCGGGAACGCGGGTATGCTGCTCCGGTACCCATCTTTTAGTGTAGGTGACTGATTAGTCGTAGATTGGCGGTTACGTTGTGTTAAGTAATAGGGTGTACGTGTGGCGCAATGGTTAAAGTAATCACCTCATTTCTACCTCGGCGCCCTCGAGTTCTGTCCATGCACAGTACAACTATTTATGTGATCCATATTAAGTTGTTCCGTACAGTCACTATTTGTGTATGTCCGTGAAATGTATATTAATGAAGTAAGTCCTGTGTGATACAGGGTTTTATTTAATAATAATATTTATCTTTATTGGACAGAAAAAAAAGAAACTCGTTACCTTTTTGTGGCCCAGAACGTGGCCACACTGATTGCCCTGTTTGTGGCATTCTTAAGATCTTGTCATGTACACGTGGTAGGGCAGGCTGGACAGGTTGTCAGTTGGGCCATGGATTGGACCGATCTTCCCATCTAAATATGTTTTCTTTGCTTCGGCCACCTTTATTTCTCATTGAGGAAGTCTAAAAACCAATCCAAATCGAGTATAATAATAATAATATATATCCTGGGACATTATTCACACACGGCCATCTGATCCAAATCTAAGCAGAGCTTGTACTATGGACACCAGATAACTGATATCCTACTTTTTTGTAAATATATACTTATAATTACACCCAGACTCAGGACCAACAGACATGGTCATGCACACAAATATGTGTTCTGGGTGGGAATCGAACCCACGACCTCCAGCGTGAAAAGCAAGCATTTGCCAACCACGCCAACAGGCCCGTATTAATGTGGAATTATTTATAATAAACGTTAATCATATATGTTTGCTCTAGTATACGAAAAAGGGAAAACATAAGCATATTTTTTTATATGTGTGTTTTTCATATGTGGAAATTTCAATAACTATCCTTTTTTACTGTCATGAAAATTGTTAGCAATGTTGTTGGGAAAAGAGTACCTACGAATAATATAATGTTTTAAGTAGAATAAATTACACATCAATTTTTTAAGGAATTATATCAATACGAAACTTCGTTAATTTTTATACATAAAAGTATTGTTTTTGATCATTTGTTTATCCGAGCGCTTTCTAGTTATCACACAACATGTCATCATATAGTAATCCAAACATTCCGAGATAAAATTCAGGGGCGTGTCCCTACTTTTTCTAGGTATCCCATTAAAGCAAATATACGGCCGGTTATAGGTAGATTTTAGTACTGTATATTTGGCCAGTAATGTTTTCGGTAAAAACAGAAGCCATCGGACGACAGTGTTTAAACCAAGATGTATATAAATAAATAAAAAACTAAACTTCTACGAAGCTCTTACGCAGCTGCAAAAATATTAATTTCTAGTATAAATTATCAACCTATTTGATTTCAATGGAAAAATTCTTATCACATTTTATAGAAAAAACTTGAATTACCAAATGTTTCTAAGAGATGAGTATTTCTTGAAAACAGTTACTTAGTAGTAAGTCTTGAATGTTTTTAATTAATTATAATTAAGAGCAACTTTAAAGATGAAATTTAATTAAAATATTGTAACGTTTGTACGTTCATATGATGAAGACTGTATAAGGAATATTATAAATAAAAATGTCCCCCTAAAATAACTCATACCCTTCCCTAACAAGCACTTCTTTCGCCAAAGTGGCTCCGTCAAACTTGAATGGAGTTTCAAAAACAGCTAATTATGATAATAAATGTGTGCAACCAGATTACTCAAATCCCTCCAGAATTAACATAAGTGGGTTCTCAGTCAAACCGTAACTTTGACGGCAATTGTACTTACAAAGGAAAAAGTTACACCACTGAGAGATTGCCAACTGAGACAATTCGTTCCAATTTAGGATCCAACAGAATTACAAGTATTACGCCACTTATAGAAAGTTCTGAATAACTGGCAACAAAGTCCCAAACTACCGATAGAGTGAATTGATATCGAATAAAATTACATTATGTTTTACTGACTAAATTGTTGTTATAGCGGTGGCAGAATATAAAAGTTGAACCAATGTCAAATGGCGGATTAAGTTAACCTGCTTGTTACCATAATAGTATGAGGGAACGAGAGACTAACCAAATTGGAGTTCAATGTGTAAAGAGGTTATCGTTCACTATAGACACTTAACTCGATTGTTACTTCACTGCTTGAAACTGATAAGAGACAGTAGTTTAGGTAAAGGAAAGTTCATGATATTCGTGATGTAAAGGTAAGCCAACTTCTCAATAGCAGGCCGTAGTAAGGAAGTAACGGAATCCCTTCTCCATTCTTTGCGGAATATGTCACGACGACTTTCTACTAAAGTTCAGGCTGCATAGTATTGTTAATATTATGTTTGCTGTTTTAAGTTTTTGCTCCCGTTTTAAACGTTGTAACTTGTCTCAAGGGCGATGGTCAAGTATGAAAAGCTATATGCTTCATGTTTAGGTCATTAATAAAACTAATGGAGGTAGGTAAGGCATTTATTAATCGCGGCAATATGTGGGCACACGTTCTTTCGCCGTAGTAGTTCTTTGATTGTTTGATAACTAGTTTATGTTGTTCGTCCCGAAATGCGATTATATAATGTATAACTTTTTATATAAATATTGTAAGGAAATATCCATTATCTTCACAACCCAATGTCCGGGGATTGGGTTAGTTGAACGCGACATTACACTAGATGGAAGGTAGTTTTGTACTAATTGTATGTTTTCTTGTTTGAGCCAGTGCGACATTTAATAAATACAGATAGGATTAGCTTGAGTTTAAATGAAAACAATGAAGGTGTAATAATACTTTTGTAAAATAAATAAATTAATATTTAGGTACAATCGTAAAAACTGATGCTAGATGAGACAATGGGTGTTACTGGCGTTCAGTATGGCATTTGGTTTCACAGTCGGTGATGGAGGGGTTTGGTTTCATGACCGTACACCGTAGTACCGCGTCCCCAGTCAGGTCTGGTGCGACGTGTCACAAACATCTTATTATTTGCTTCATGCATCATATGAGTGCGGTAACGAAGAGTGAGTTATAAAGTCAGTAATAAAATCAACAACAGCCAAGTAGGTATATCATTAACAAAGAAAGTCATCCGACATTTTCCAATTATGTACCGACGCCAGCACATCAAGCTACCCCAATCAGTCAAATTTCTTTTATACATTTTCAACTTTATCACAAAAGCATAAGGTTCACTTTTAATTGGGGTAATTTGACAGATTTGGGTAGCTTGATGTGCTGGCGTCTGTACTATTACTAAATTAAGTAAATCTTATTTATTAAAAAAAAAACCTATATGAACAACCTTTACTCATAGTGAAGTTATTTTTTATATAGATACAGTTTGTAAAAGATAGTATGAAGAAGTTTTCAAGAGGAGCACTCGGTTAGTGCACGCAATTAGAATTAATTAGATGTTAATACAAAGTTTCTAAAAATAAGATCGTAGTGAATACTATTCTACAGTACTGTGTAACTTTATTGTAATGCCCGTAGTTCAGTCGGCAAATAAAGTAGTTAGCACTTCTCAT
Organism: Pseudoips prasinana; assembly: GCA_951640165.1. Lineage (NCBI taxonomy): Eukaryota > Metazoa > Arthropoda > Insecta > Lepidoptera > Nolidae > Pseudoips > Pseudoips prasinana. The sequence continues at coordinate 23,089,102 of OX621245.1, forward strand.
TAGCTTCGACTTGTGATAGTCGAGATCTACTATCTACAAGATAATACAATATGAAAGTTTTTATTCTTGGGACTAACTGCCATTGCTAATAACAATTACTTGAAACTGAATCGAACCTTCTGTCATTCGTTTAAAGACAGTAGGTTTGTGATCCTACGAATATTAATATTTAAGTAGCAAGGCTATGTGTACTTGTGTGTTAGGGTCTGATTAACAAAATGAATATTATGTTATCGGCATTAAGACGTTTGCAGCAATTTGTTTTAAGCTTATGAAGAACTTTTGTGTAGACAGTATAAGTGTTCAGATTTTACGATGAACAAGAAACGTTCACAAATTTATGTATTATGAAGTAACTTTGCCAGTCTGCGTGCATTGCTTTAAAGCCTTTGTGGTAGGGGCCAATGAAGAGCTTGAAACAATTCAGATGAATGAAGTCGAAATAAACTTGGATAATAAGAATTGTCAAACTGAAGTGGCAGTTGGCATATAGCTCGTAGAACCGACGGCCGCTGAGGTAGAAAGGTTCTCGAGTGGCGACCACGTAGACGCAGCATAGGCAAGTCCCCTACAAGGTGGACCGAAGATCTTGCAAGGCTCGCGGGAAGCTGTTGGATATGGGCAGCACAAGATCAGTCATTGTGGAGATCCTTGGGGTAGACCTTTGTCCAGCTGCAGTAGACATCTTTCAGCTAATATGATGATGATAGTGGAACTTGGTTCACTCTATAGATTTACGATTTATAAGTTAGACTGTACTTATTACTCCATGGATTTCACTTGTAGTACAAACTTATATGGGGTATTTTAAAACCATTGTGGTAAATATCTGGGTCTGTAATAATGTCGAGTAGTAAAAATGTGCGCTGGTGAATCATTTAGTAGATTCACCTGATACGATAAATGAGGGCTGAGCTACATTGAATGATATAATACATATCGAACACAGTGCTGCAAATTAACACGAGTACAAATATATCGCACCTTTAGAATTAAAGGGACCTAATTTTAAAAAATTATGATTTTGACTTTATATCAAAAAATGACCTAAAACTACAATGTTTATCGATTTAAATTATAACACAGGCCGACTTTGGCGTAGAAAGCTACATCACCATTAATTACAAAAAATGTAACCGTTATAATCTTTATGTAGCGATTCCCAAAAAAACATATTTTCTAATTAGGTGACTACAATTCTAAAGATTCGACATATTATGTCGGATATTCCCATGTGAGTGTGTGTGTGTGTTAGCATTTTAAATCTACGCTTCAATTGAAATTCTTTATAAAGGGTTTATTTTAATTATTAAGCGACATTTAAAGATCCTAAGAAACGCTAGGTACCTATCGATCCTGGTCGCTGAGATCGGACGGGATCTTTCACCGCCACAATCATTCATGCGATAGTGGCTGGCGACTCCACCAAATGGGACGCCGTGGTCTCCTTCTGTGAGGCAGTTTTGCTGCAGAAAGAGGCCGCCGAGCGGAATCGGGAACGAGCCAATCCCCGCTCGTAGACGGAGGAGGCGTCGGGGCGGCGGCGGCAGCCGGTAGCCCAACTCCTGGCTGCGGGCTGCGGCGGCAGTGTGAAAAGTGTCTACCACTGACGCCACGTACAAGCAGCTCCGGGAAGACAGCAATCTGTTTGTGGCACAGTCGCTGTGCCGGACTGACAGGAGTCGGCCATAAGAGAGGGCAATCTTGAGCTCTCCCGCGGTACGTATCCCAAGCATCTGCATATGGCGCAAAAGGGGGGCACCGGGGCACCGCGTTCCCGGGGCTCCTCCCGTTAGACACCAAGAGAAGTCCACGGCAGGTTAGGTTTAGTCGGTGCGAGTCAGCAGACACTTTTTGCTGGTGGCACGCGTAGACATTCATGGCAGCATTATAAAAAAACCGGCCAGTTGCGAGTCGGACTCGCCCATGAAGGGTTCCGTAGCAGCAAGTATTTCAGTTGATTAAATGAAAGGTAAATTGCGATTTACGATTTATGACGTATTAAAAAAAAACTACTTACTAGATCTCGTTGAAACTAATTTTCGGTGGAAGTTTGCATGGCGAATCTTCAAGGGTTCTGTATTTTGCCATTGGGCTACGGAACCCTAAAAAGATACGTAAGCTGATCTTACTTTCAGAACAGTAATTTTAATGCTACTGTTTATACAACCCTGATTGTTGGAATTCGTGTTTACTCACATTTATAAGCATGTATTTGCCTCGGAGATATATCTTAACCGCCGTCAGTTAGTTCAGATTGCCGACACTGGCCCTCCAACTGCGAAAAAAAAACACACTAAGTAGTCGTTTCGAATATGCCTCCATATAGTTCGAGTTTGTGGATAATATATTGTCGATACAAAATCCGTCCTTACTGCTAGGGTAATAAAGACGCTGCTAAGGTCAAAACCAATCCAATAACTTGAACACAACTGTTCAAGAAGTTTTCCTATACTATTTGGACCACCCATATGGATGGAGTTTTCGCAAAGAGGAAGCTGTTAATCACCTAGCAATTCACACTGAAATAAATTCTATAACATTTATTGTTCGACATACCCACTAGCTTTATTCAATGAAAATTCATGTTTCTGATTTACTGGCTGTATCTGTGTAAGGCTATCAGTAGACAACTATTTTTAATGATGGCCGCTTAAAAATGGTGTTCTATTTTTGAAACCGAATACGGCTGACTTTAGTCGATCTTAGCAAGATCGACTAGACTCAGCCGTAGCCCTCTGTTTTTGACACTATGAATTTAACGTCGGTGACAAGCCGGTGGGCGTGATTGGCAGATACTTGCCAGGACAGATTTTTAGGGTTCCGTAGCCAAATGGCAAAAAACGGAACCCTTATAGATTCGTCATGTCTGTCTGTCTGTCTGTCCGTCAGTATGTCACAGCCATTTTATTCCGAAACTATAAGAGCTGTACTGTTGAAACTTGGTAAGTAGATGTATTCTGTGAACCGCATTAAGATTTTTACACAAAATAGAAAAATAATAATAATTTTGGGGGTTCCCATACATAGAACTGAAACTCAAAAAAAATTTTTCATCGTACCCATACATGTGGGGTATTTATGGATAGGTCTTTAAAAATGATATTGAGGTTCCTAATATCATTTTTTTCTAAACTGAATAGTTTGCGCGTGAGACACTTCCAAAGTGGAAAAATGAGTGTCCCCCCTGTAACTTCTAAAATAAGATAATGATAAAAACTTAAAAAAAATGTGATGTGCATTACCATGTAAACTAACAACGAAAATTGGTTTGAACGAAATCTAGTAAGTAGTTTTATTTTAATGCCTCAAATCGTAAACCGAAATTTACCTTTCATTTAATCAACTGAAATACTTGCTGCTGCGGAACCCTTCATGTGCGAGTCCGGCTCGCACTTGGCCGCTTTTTTTTTTAATGAACTTGTCTGTTTGTCCTGAATCAGGGTGTTATTATCTATTTAAGTACGTATTTACAAAAAGTAGTATATCAGCTATCTAGTTTTCATAGTACAAGCTCTGCTTAGTTTGATCAGATGGCCGTGTGTGAATAATGACTCAGGACTTTTTAATATCACGGTGTGAAAAACAGATTCTATTTTAATAAACTTCAATTAGGAAGTAGTGCACATGTAAAACTGTTTTATTATCATGTGGTGAATCAGTTAAAGCCATGTACGCCAATTGTTATGAAAGGGAATTACGATGAATTTTTTGAAATATAAGAAATAGAAGTTGTCTTTATTAAATATAAAATCTGAGATCGGTCATGGTGGGCCATATTCTGATTTTTATAATATCATTTACGAAAAGTTACTGCCAACTTATAGGTAATGTTGCCGTCTATTATTAGGCCAATTAAAACGGTCGTATGCTCCGGTTTTGACTTATTAAATATTGCTTTCATGCAAACAAAAACATGTGATTTAGTGGTGCTATTAGTTTTATCAAAAGTAAAACCATTTGAGTCCAATTAAAGTAAAAATGTATTTCATGAAGGCAAGATATGTGGTTACAGTGACAACAGCAATTGAAATCCGAATTAATCAAGAAAAGGTTGTTTTCAATAGAAGACTTTTCTTTCTGAGGGTTAATTAAAATGATATTCAAATAAATTTTCTTTTGCACAAATATTATGCTGAGAAGTTAAAATAAATATGAATATTCACGCAAATCCAGTTAGGTTATAGCGTTTGGGGAACAGTTGATGCCGCATCCAGTGGCGTCATCTGTACCACGAGTTTATAGACAATAATATGATGTATAAAGAAGATATGATGTATAAAGAAGATATGATGTATAAAGAAGAATATTGTATAAAGAAAGCTGCGTCCCAGTGTAACTTGTGTTGTATGCTAATGTGGTTAGGTTACTATTCCTAGGCATGACGTACCGGAAGCACGCGAATGATTTCAATGAGTTAGAGAGAGATGAGGCTGATCTATAAATATTTTGGGAAAAAATAACTGTAGAGTGTTATGATTCGACACATATAAGTTTGCCCGCAAACAGCTAGTAAATAAAATCATAGGCATCGCCCGCCCAAGTTAGATTGAACTTTATTGCGTGCGGCAAGTGTCACTATAGATTTAAGTCTCTTGGCAGAGTAAAACTTCTGTCTGCAGTACTTACCCTGTGGTATCATATATCTTAAATGCTTATGGGCTGACCGTTAACCTTCTTCTAAAACTAAACTAAAAAAGACGATCCGATGTTTGCCTAAAAACTCAACCACTAAGTTGTCTTTGATTCGTTATAATTTAATGTGAAATTTTGATATTAATTTGAATTTATTGGTATTTAAATAAGAATAATATCCTGGGACATTAATTACACACGGCCATCTGATCCCAAACTAAGCAGAGCTTAATACATACTTATATAGATAATTACACCTAGACTCAGGACAAACAGATGATGCACACAAATATCTGTCCTGAGTGGGAATGGAACCCACGTCAGGCTCGTCATATATTATATTAATTATTTTACTTCTTAATAGAACACAATTGTATGTTTGATATTTGCGTTTAAATATATGTTAGACCTACTAAATAAATTGTGAATTGTTGGTCACAAGTTTTCAAGAAAACAGGAATAAGTAGGTACTGTTCACGTGGGATAAAGCGAGGAAAACTGCGGTTAAAAGCTAGTTATCATTAAAAGAAAATTTCGAGACCAACAGAGGGAAATATTCTGTACACACTTTAACTAGTTAAGTTTCGGATGGAACATATTGTTGGAAAAGTTCTAGCTAGAAAGTTCTTCTAGAGGTTTAGCCTTTACCCGTAAAACAACAACCTCCTTGATTTTTAATTAGTTGCACAGTATGCATTACAATACTGTGACAATTTAAAAAGTTTAATTTAAAAGATAAGTCCTGATAATCTCGAGATTTAAGGAGCGTATTGTACTTATAAAAGAAATTCATTCTACAATAAGGGCATTTTACGTTGAGCGGACAGGAAAAAAGTGAATTTTAAACGTTAAGTAATATTGTCATATTTATGTCACATCGTACACATGACATATTTTTTTTATCTTGTTTATTTCTGGTAAATTACAAATGTTCAAAAATTTTGAACAATTAAACACAACTCTTTATTCTGCGTTCATTCGCTCAAAGAGCATCCCGACTGGGGAAGTACCTCCACCTTATAGAAGACATGCCTTAATAATAACATTAATATTTTTAATGTTGTGTTTCCGAGTGTGAGTAAGGTCATCAGGGCTCATTGGGGTGGGGGGAAGGGTCAGCAACACTTGTTTGCTGACTCTTAAAGGGCGGCACCGCACCCGCGACTCCTCTGGTGTTGCGGGTGTCCATGGGCGGCGGTGATCACTTACCATCAGGTGACTTGCTCGTTTGTCGCCCTCTGAAATAAACTATAATATAAGATTTCTAGGGTAAGTTTACAATACAAACTTCACTTGAAATCTTATGTAAAATGGACGTCTGTATTACGAATGAATATACCTAATGAAAATACGTTAAAATAATCAAAGCCTGTAATAAATATTGAAGAGTCAGTAAATCTTAAGCCTGTAAACTACAGGTTGAGTATTGAAATCAGCGCTAGAGCTGGTATCAACTAGATAGACAGTAGATTTTCTCCCTCATTTAACTTTCTCCGTTTCGTTGCTTTGGTTCAAGATAAGTTGGCTCAAAAAATATCAACATTCGTAAGCTTGTGAAGATTTTTTTTGTAAAGGATATGGAGAGTTGAATTGAAAAGGGGGTAAGGTACAGTGTAACGTTGTGATGTTGTTTCTACCCATGTAATTTGAAAAATGAATCAATGTTTTGCTGAAATAATTTGTGATGTAATAATTAATACCTTATGCGTGAAATACGTAAATCCTGTCAAATTGGAATCTGTATTTTTGTATATCTGTTCTCTGTTCTGTCTGTCTGTTTTTGGGTATAGCCCCCATTGTTTTGACAATTCATCACGGTGAATCCCGAACGACCATTTAAATTAATAATTTTCTGTCTAAACGCCCCTTTTCGAAGTTATTGGCGCCATTTGTCGGTATTCTTGTCTATATTTATATATGAAAAAGCTAAATAAAAAAAAAGCTATGGTACAGATTCTCGCCAACATTAAATAAAATAATGAAATAACTATATAGGCTTGTTTTTTTACAGTCTTCAAATAGTCAGGATAAAGCTCACTAATGTGATTAAATCACATAACACTTCGTGAAAACAAGTCTCATGTTGGAACCTAGCTTCTAATTATGCGCTCCGCAAGCGCATTTCCAACAGTCTCTTTCACACGGATTTATAAAGAAAATCAATTCATATTTGTTCAATTGTGTACCTATGTGAAATGCTTATAGCCACACACGCACACAACAGCGCGCAGTTACTCACAAAGACAGATAGGGGACAGCCAAAGTAGTATTTCAGCGTCTCCGTGGACGTCAACCCGCAGTCATTGGAAAATTGTTGTAAAGCTATGTCAAAGGGTTACGGGGCTTAATTAAAAATGTTAGATTAGGTAAGTATGTCAAAACCAAAAGGTCACCATGTCACCATCATTCCTGTTATAGAGGCGGCAAACAAAAATAGTTGTCTGTTAAAAGTTTAATAATCACATACTAGATAATGAGTTTGTAGGCCAATATCATTATAAGATTCACTAGACTGAAAACTAATTTATCATTTCTATTTCAATTTCATCCTATTGTTCATTAAAATACACAGTAAACTAAATATTTTTTATTGATCGCTATTGTACAGTAGGCATCATGTCAACGGGTACACAATTAATTAATTACTGTCCTTTTGTTCGAATTTCAACCGATGGAGACTAGTCACCTGCGCGGGACATATTGTGCAATACAGGTGCACTTTCTATACCATCACTCTTATGATTCGATGACTTGTGACACGACTAGAATTAGATCAGGTACATGACCGACGGCTTAATGTGCTCTTCGAGGCACAGGGGTTAGATACTGCCAACTTCGACACTTCAGGCTGATAATGTCTTCCAGGCTGAATTTCGACCACGGCGGCCAGTCTCAATGGAGACTAGCTAATTGCGCGCAGGACATATTATAGTGCACAAGTGTGTAAGCAAACACAGGGGAACTTTCTGTTCCATCACTCTCGTGATCCGATGGGACGACTAGCACCACGACCAGAGGACAGCTACAGGACCGACGGCTTCACGTGCTCTCCGAGGCACGGGGGTGTAATACCGCCAGTTCCCAGACTTCGGGCTGATACTGACAAATTATTTTTTATGGAAAATTCCCATAATAATTTTTTGGCCCGACCCGGGATTCTAACCTAGGACCTCGTTATCTGCAGTTGAACATGATACCGCGACATCAACGAGGCAGTCATGTATGTCAATAGACACACTTTGCAGCGATTTTATTACCCAAGGAGTAAGTGCGGTTTATGTTCACGAGTGTTTCACGTGACATCGACTGTACGGATTATTATCCTATCACATGCTATATACGTAGATTAATCCGCAGCTTTTACACACTGAGTGATATTTTCTCATATGGAACATGTTTTTATTATTGATGAATTGTGAAAACAGAATCAAGCTCACTGATAAAGCTTCAATAATCCAGACACATTATTATTTAATTTTTTATTTAATCTTTTAAAGTATTACGTATTTTCGCTATGACTCCATTATTTGATGACAATAGTGTAGCCTCAAAAGAGGTATGAAATATTTATGACATGTGAGAATCTACAGTTTCTGTATCTAGCGTGCATACTCAATCAGACGAGCGGCTACCATTTTTCCGTATTAACGAAGAGCCCAAAATGGAACTGAAAAACCACTCTCACGCATATAAGCATTGGTAACATAGTCAAAATTCGAACCCCGAATGGGGGGCCCTGTAGTGTGAGAATGGTAATTTGTTTACCATTTTTTTTCTTGTTATATTGATCGGTAGAGCCTTTGGAAATGTGTTGTTTTAATATTTTTTTGTAAATATATGTTGTCTTGGCGTTTTTTATACGGTTAGGTAATGCATTAAAATATTGTGCTCCTTGATATACAATTGTCCTTTTACTATAATTGGTTCTTGGTTTGTATAGTATTATATTGTGTGTCCTTCTTGAACTTCGTGTTTGTACTTGTATCTTTTTTCTAAGTTTTATTTCTGTGTGGATGTCTTTGTTTAATATTTTATGTATCAAATTTGCATGTTGCATGTTGTATTAGTAAATTTGTGTAATATTTAATAATTTGGTTTTAGTGCAAAGCTTTTCTGTAGAAGTAAAATAATGATTAATTGTAGTGAAATAGAACCTTTATTAATTTATTTTGCGACCTCTGTAATATCTCAATGTGCACTGTTTGTGTGTAAACTGTGTTTTATCTGTAAAATTAGTGGACATGACATTTTAAGTAGTTAGGTCGTTTTTAGTTTCGCTTCATTAGATAAGATTAGCAATTGATGAAATAGCAATAAGGCATAAGGTTCTGAAATAAAACTGTATTTTCGTAACCTTATCCCAAACCTCGCCTGTCTCTATAACGATCAAAAGCATACTTTAAGTATGAACAAACATTTGGTGTTTCCCTCTAAGCAAACATTGTATGTACTCTATACAATGTTTGCCAAACTACACAATAAACAAGTGGCATATATTCTTGACTCGTTCGTATATGTAGTTTAAAGCTAACATGATAGTCGGGATTAGCCGCGAGAAGACATTATCGCGCTGTAAACCGGAGATTTAACGGTGGCAGGTAAGACACTGTTATTCCTATACCAGCAGACATAACTAAGTATTATATAAGACTTCAGTGGAGAGTTTTGTGTTCAGTCAAGTCAACAAAGTTAACCTTTTTTGTGATAATAACACTGAATATATACTTAATTTATTAAATCATTACTATAATTACATGATAAACAGACTATTTATTTATAATTTTACTAACTAAAATATTTCTGAATACCAAAATACCAATCAACTACAGATATGGCGTATAGACAGTAATTACCTAATATTATTCTAAATGAGCTCAAATGTAACAAAACATGATCGAAAAGGTTTGAATGTCCTGGATATCTACCTACACATCAAGTGCATTTGACTAATATTTTGTAACGTAATGAAATAGGATAGTAATGAATAATAATATACTGTTATTTATATATTTTTGATGATATTCTAAGAAGTGTAACTACTCTGATTGGATAGTATTATTATGAAGGGACGCAACCGCTCGGGGACAATGGGTAGTATCCATCGAATGGACCACCCATAGCCCCTGAGCGGTTAATCTAGTGTCAGAATATTTCAAGCCGCTTAATTATTGCTATCTAGCATCTGCCGATCAACCGGCTTAATGTGCCTTCCGAAGCATGGATTTACTCTAAAATTACCTTGCTTCGCTGATATCTTACAGACAGAGCAATATTAATTAATTACCCAAATATACTTGGTATATTTAATACGTACACTAATTTGTGCGCACTGCTACTTATGTCATCGTATAGACTTCCACATTAAATTCATTTGAAAGGATTTTTATTACGAAAGCCCTCCCAGGGTACGTGTCCCGACCATCTGGGACATGGCGCAAAAGGAGGGTACCGGAGCAGCATACCCACGTTCCCGGGACTTCCCCATCAGGCATCAGGCATGTATGTGTATCATATACATTTATTATTATTTGACGAGCCTGTTGGCGTGGTTGGCAAATGCTTGCTTTTCACACCGTGATCGAGATCGAGTTCGATTCCCATCCAGGACAGATATTTGTGTGCAGGAACATGTCTGTTTTTCCTGAGTCTGGGTGTTATTATCTATACTCCCCGTAGGACAGGCACAGCCTAGTGCAGGGAGTTTCGCATTTTCATATTTATATTGGCAATAAAAAATTATATACTTTATTATAACAATTCTGTATAAACGTGTTAATTCTTGGTTAATAAAGTTCTATTCTATTCTATATAAGTATGCATTTACAAAAGAAAGGAGTATATGTATCAGTTATCTGGTTTCCATAGTACAAGCTCTGCTTAGTTTGGGATCAGATGGCCATGTGTAAATAATGTCCCAGGATATTATTATTATTATTGTATGAATGAAAAAGTAATAAGGCTTTGAAGACACTTAGTTTTTATGAGGCTTTAAGGGCTTATTCTCTTATATCAAGTACTACACCACAATTATGTTCCAAGTGTTGCGAGTAATTGGCATTCGTACCACCAAAGGATTCACTTTATTCTGTTTGAATCACTCAACTCTTAGAGTAGAATGTTTGTTTCTACTTAATTAGTGTGTGCATATTGAAATAGGCAAACGTTAGGGATAATAAATAGGACTCTGACCGCACACGTAATTGAAACACTGAGATGTTACCATGAGAAGTTAAAACATTTTGGCGGTAACTCATATAGTATCAACCGACCACTTGATTAGTGGTTGACGGTGCTTAAACTCTTCCATGACTTTCGTACCAGTAAACTATACTAGGATTTATGTATATTACCTATGTAGCCTTGTGGGACTATAAAACAGCTGTTGTGCTGGACCAATTTAGTGATTTATATTATTATATATATTATTTCATCATTCATTATTTCACTACTTTTCTTTTGTAAATACATACTTATATAGATAATTACACCCAGACTCAGGACAAACAGACATGTTGTTCATGCACACAAATATCGAACCCACGACCTCCGGCGTGAAACGCAAGCATTTGCCAACCACACCAACAGGCCCGTCACACGCCAACAGGTGATTGGAAAGGTTAAGCAACAAGGACTGTAATTAGTCCATAGATGAGTGACCGCCGAAGTAGTTTAATTTCTGAGCGTCTCCGTACTTCGGCGCGAACGTTAAGCTGTCGGTCCTAGTTGTAGCCATAGCAACAATAGTTAAGCCATGTCAGAGACCTAATGGTTGGCTTTAACAACTCTGACACTATGCTAACCACTGCCCATACGATAAGTAAGTTTAAAAAGCCTTATACATACGTAGTTCATTATATTAACATTCAGTTCAAGAGTTCACCAACTGCGTCGTTACGAGGTAAAAGAATTGTAAAAGTTACATAGAAACAGTAAAATAGCTAAAAAACACAAAAGGTTTAACAGACTGAATCGTCCTCCGTTTAAAAGGTTTTTCTTTGATTTCCTCGTATGATGAAAGAAGTAATAGATCCACTTTGTACTTTGTCTTTGCTAAGGATGGTGACTTCAAAAGAACGTCTACAACAAAACAAACATTATTGTGTGTGACATAGTCCGCAACAATGGGTCTCCATATAATAAATTAGGTATTTTTCTTGGTGAATGTACAGACGACAGCACATCAAGCTACTCCAATCTGTCCAATTTCCCCAATTGAAAGTGAACCTTATGCTTTTGTGATGAAGTTGAAAATATATATGAGAAATTTGACATATTGGGGTAGCTGGATGTGCTGGCGTCTGTACGTGTAACTTGCTCAACTATTAAATAACTTCGAAGATAAATTAATTCCATATCTCCGTATCAGTACAAACTTGTGGTTTAGGCACTAAGATGAGCGATATTGAACGGTCAGTGTTTTTATGTTTTGTTATGTAGTCATTACACAAGACAAAGCTTAATTTTAGGGTTTCGTACGGCTTCGTTATATTATTATTTATGAAGGGTCTATTATCTATGTAACCACACAGATAATATACCCTTCATAAATATAATACGACTAATATTTTAAAGGCGAAAGTTTGTAAGTGTGTATGTTTGTTAATTCTTCACGTCTAAACGGCTGGAGTGATTTTAGTAAAATTTGGTGTGGAGCTATCTGACATCTTAGATTAACACGTAGGGCTATAATTTAAAAAGTTTAACGAGAGTAAAACCGCGGGGCACAGCTAGTACTTAATAATGGAGCAATTATATTAGTTCATTTTTCATTTAAGCTTCCATTGGTGTTGGGTATGTTGTTCTTCCGTTTGGGTAAGTAACCATGGAGTCCCTGGGGTTCACAAATACAGAAACTTGTGAAGGTGTTGTCCAGAGTCCAGATTCCTTGTCGAAACTGCAAGTAACCCAACGGCGAGAGTTTACCTCAGCCAACGTATAAACTTAGGACTAGGAACTTAACGAGGTTTCTGGGCATTTTACCCTGGTGATTTGAATTTAAAATTTTACTTGTAATTTTGCCGTATGTATTCTGAAAAAATAATGTCTCATTAAATATATATCTTTTATTATTTATAATTTGAATGTTGATAAAAATAAGTAATTTATCAAATAATAAATTTTCGAAGATTTGTACAATTTTCGGGAAAGTTAATAGTTGGTGCAAATAGAATATTTTTAATAACAAAAGTTTTGAATGACAAACAAATCTAGTCGTCCTAGTAATTAATGACAAACTTAGATTGCCTGGAAGAAATCACATCTTGTGATAAGGCCATCAATTGTGGTATTACAATTTGTATCTTTTTTTTCACATTATATTGTTTCTATAGGTGTACAATAAAGATGTTTATCTGGAGGTATTTGTAAATTTTTACTTACTTTTATCATATAATGTTAAGTCATTTACAGATACATTAAGAGTTAGCATAAGTTATAAAAGATCATTTATCCACTGCTTAGTGATCATCTATCAGCATGTGATCATCTATACACGCTCTAGGCTAGTCTATATTTACCACTAGCCTTAGCCAAGTATATATTTACTTTTATGACAGTGGCCCACCAGAACTTTATACGAGTTACATTATACAAGATGTCCAAAAAGAATATCGTGTATTTCAAGTGCGAGGAGAGGATAATTATGTGGAGTTTTTGTCGCAATGGAGCAGTACCCGGGGACTCATCGCGATTTTACGTACGAGCTTATTATCGTAACTTTATTGTCTAATGGTGAATAAAATCCTCCTCCAAGGACCGCCTCCAGCAGCTTCCTGCAACCCTTACAAGATTGTTGGTCCACCTTGTAGAGGGACTGCCGACGCTGCGTCAAGAACCTTTCTGGTCCAGCGGCCATCGGTTACAAATACAAATACAAATATTTATTGACACCAAAAATTACATTTACATATAACATTACATAATAATTTAGGTGAAATATTAACATTAAAACATTAACAGCGGCTTCCACACTAAGCAAAGCTTGTATTGTGGATGCCAACTTCTTATATGGTTAACATTAAATTTGTGAGCCACCACATAATATATTTCTTTTTTACAGTTACAGTTTATTTAAAATAAAAGCATGAAGAAGAGAAGAGAATGCTAATAAAGTATAATAAACTAATAAATACATAATACATAAATATAAAATGAATTCTCTAAGTTTTATCATATAATAATATTTAATAACTATATAATCAAGTATATTATATCATGAAATGCATCATATCATAGATACTAATAATAATTCACAAGAATCATATGATAAGGAGCTATGTGGCCCCTCCACTGCCATTTCAGTTTAGCAATTCGTATCATATTCGTATATTATATTTAATATAAATTAAATGAAATTGTTAGATTGTATTTTGGAATGTAATATAACAAGAAAAATTAAGACCGGCCAGTGAGGGCAATGAAAATATATCTTATTCTCAAATTATATAAAAAATATATATATTGGAAATGTATAATGAAATCAAAGTAATATATTATCATATCTACTATTCGATGTGGTATCGATACTAACTAATTTAGTGGCTTAAAGGCCGCAGTTCGGCATTGTCATGTCATATAATATTGTAGCACTGATATCTCTACAGCCGAATGCCAAGGCAGACGATTTAATTATTGTATAAGAATACATAATGTTTAAGGCATTCTACAATTTTGAAGAAAAGTAATAACCGTTTATATTAAGAAGTTTGGGAAATAGCATAAATACCACATACTTATGGTACCTTTAGGTAACAAATATCATGAAATACCTATAAAACTAAGTTTCAGATTCCACCGAGAGAATTATTGGCACTCAATGTTTCCTGGTAGGTATGCTCAGAAACGGAAGCAGCTACGTTGAATAGGGATTTATCAACTATCACTCCCTATTGCGTTGGGATATACTATTCAACATCGGTGAAACGTGGGAGGAGACTCAGTTTAAATAACCTATTCATAGTGTAACTGTTAGAAAACCCGCGACTAAAACTATAATTACCTACTTTTGGAAAAGAGCTGATACTTTTACACGACTAGACCGATATCAACCAAACATAGCTAAGAACCACCGCAAGGAAACTGGGTTTCGAATGAAAAAAATCGCATCGAAACCGGTCCGTCCATTGAGAGATACAATGCCACAGACAAATCGTCTTATTATAACTGATAACACCCCTCTTTTTGCGTCGGAGGTTAAAATAAATACAAATGAACTATAACTTCCTGTTTTATGTTCTGAACGAAAAAGGTGCTACAGTAAGTTCCTGTGCGTCAATCTGAACGGTAACAAGCCAAGTATATAATATGATAGTGGACAAACATATGCGCAAACACAGTTTTTTTAAGACAACGCCCACACTAGGGAATTTAATCCCTGTGCTGCGGGGTACTTCACATATATATATTTGATGGACACAAAGTACCTACAGACTCAGAATAACTATTTATGGGTCACACAAATAATTATCGTCGACGTGGCGAGGCAACTGTCTTAACCGCTGCGCCACACGCGTAGTCATTGCACTCCATATGCCTGCATACATCATCAGATGGAACGGACGTCTGACACTATCAGGGAAAAATTAGGTACGGTAGCAATGGCTCTTTGAGGCACGGGGTTGTTATACCGTTAATTTCTAGACTGCTATTTGGATATTTATTGTTAGGAAAAATCCAAGGACACTTTGTACTAACTTGGGATATGAACGACGGACTTCAAAGTCTCCAGGTCACTGAGCTTACGCTAGACCACCAAACCCTACCAATGACGTGGTACTGCATTACAGCGGAACTTAACTTAAACTTATGTATCATAAGGTACTCGAACTTAAAGTTGCAGGCATCATAAGTTACACATTTTATGGATAATAAATATTTTTTATTCCAAAGATTGATAATACCAACAGACTTTAAACTTTCTTGTTAAGTCCATCGTATTAAAAAGTTGGGATTACTATGTATAGTACATTTGTACCAGTATCAATCCTATGTCTCTCTTACAGACTTTAGCACATCAAGCTACCCCAATCTGTCAAATTTCCCCAATTGAAACTGAACCATGCTTAAGTGATAAACATGAAAATCTATAAAAGAAATTTGACACATTGGAGTAGCTGGATGTGCTGGAGACTGCACATAACATTTATGAAAGTAAATCTATAAAAGAAATATGAATGTTTAACTCACAACTGGTAGTAATCGCACTTGCATCTTCTGGCAATTCAGAGTTGTTTAGCCGTTCACACAATCCAGACTAGCAAGTTATGTTTACCTTTTTAATATGCTT
This sequence comes from Pseudoips prasinana, assembly GCA_951640165.1. NCBI lineage: Eukaryota > Metazoa > Arthropoda > Insecta > Lepidoptera > Nolidae > Pseudoips > Pseudoips prasinana. Next base: position 23,105,021 of record OX621245.1, read on the forward strand.
AAAGAAAAACATGGTATATTGAAAGTATCGTATAATGTGATGCAGCAGCATGTTTTGAATGTAAAAATTGCTTTGCATTGTGGTGAAAGAAATTTAAATATGATAGTAATCATTTTAAAGACTAGCTGCTAGTCAGGCTCTTCATACTTAGGGAGTCAAATGCGTCTATAAGCTTCAGATCACCATTTTAAAACATCTTCTAAATTTATGGTTTATACATATTTTGTGCCGGGTTAGGTAGGAATGTAGGATTTAAAAGAGGTAGGGCACGGCGTTGATTCGCTCAACGGGCAGCCCGACTGGGGAAGTACCTTACAGAAGACATTCCTTAATAATAACATTCATAACTTAAAAATGTGTTTCTGTGCGTGAGTAAGGTCGCCAGAGCTCATCAGGGCAGGGGGAAGGGTCAGCAACACTAGTTTGCTGACTCTTTTAAAGGCCGGCAACGCACCCGCGACCCTTCTGGTGTAGCGAGTGTCCATGGGCGGTGGTGAGCACTTACCATCAGGTGACCTACTTGCTTGTTTGTCGACCTCGTATATACAAAAAGAATTGAGAATGCAGTGACCACTGGATAGCACTAAACGCTAGCAAAATTTTAATGATGTCATTTGCATTTCTATAGGCCATGAAACAATAAAGCCAATCATTCTATTTCACTTTGATAGAATTTACTTGGCCTAAAGAAAGCGACAATAAGATCAATAATTATTGAATGATAATCAAAATTTTATTATACAGGCTTTCCAATATTGCTTCCGGCCGCAAATTCATCCTCAGTATTATTACAATTTATGTACAGATTGACATTTTGGGAAAACAGCAAAGATACATCCTTTGATCTTATAAGTAAGCCACCCACAGCGAAATTCTCCAAATTAATGTTTTCCTGCGAACAATTGTTTTCAGAGTAGAGCCTTGTTAAGTTCACGTTTAGGATGCTGAAAAGGGATATTGAATTACAAGTTTATTCAATAGGAGATCTATATAAGTACTAAATTAAAGGGACTGTTTGCTTACTCTTAAAAATGTTTAACGAATAATAATAAACTAAACATAATGATTACCTTTAACTAGGGGGTTTCGAAGTATAGGTACCTCGAAGTTCATTGTCAAGCCAGATCTTTCTGAAATAGAACGAAGTTATATTAAGGCAGTGACTTATCTTACCTACACTATCTACATTCATTCCTATTGTATAAAATATTCGTTATTGGCACTATTTACTGTGGTTAACCTGGAAGTGGAACTTCAGATCCAAGCGCGTTGACGGCGGGAAACCTCTTCCAAATGGCAACATAAGGAACATTTGGGTGAGACCTATGTCCAGCAGTGGACGTTATCAGGCTGATGATTAGCAAGTATAGAAGAATAGGAAAAGGGAAATGCCCGGCCACTCTGGTATCTCGCAGAAAGAGTGTATGAGAGCAAATTTTTCTTCGAACATTTTCACTTGGTAGTAAGTTCTATTGATCCTTGTAGCTAATTGCCACAAAAATACAGTTAAGCACCATTTATTTGACAACCAGGGGATGAAAGAGCCCTTAAATGGGTTGGGAACGCGTGACTGATACTTTAGATGTTGCGAGTTATATTAATGACAATGAGTGAGTTAGGTTGTATAAAAATATTATAAATTATATGATGCCCAGTACCGCCATCGGAACTTCATCTGTTTCGTATGTGATTGAAAATACAACCGCGGTTGTGCTTACACTTATTAATTACTAGCTGTGTCCCGCGGTTTAACCCGCAATAAACTTTATAAATTATAACCTATGTGTTAATTTATTTAAATCGCTGCAGCTTGTTAGACGTGAAGAAGTAACAAACATACACACTCACCAACTTTCGCCTTTATAATATTAGTGTGAAGCTAATTATTAGATATATTATTTTAATTATTTTTTTTAGGTTTTAACGTAAATTTTAGTATATTTAATGCAGTAATTAATTGTCATCGTTACTCGAAGCCTATGCTATTCCTGGAGCTGCCTGAAATTTTTACCATTAATTTGGTAGGGTACTCGTATGGTACGTCTTATAATGCCTCTAAAATTCATGCATGTTGTATGTACCAAATATTTATGGTTAAGAATAAAACTACATAGCGTTGTCTGTGGTGGATGTAATCCAAAAACAGCGAATATGGTAATGGAATATTTGATTATGTTTATTCGAAGCTACAGTTACAGCTTGTGTTTGTGTTGTCTAATCCGACATAAACTCAGACGGATAGATAAAGTATTCATATTCTTGCTACCTATCTTATCCATCACAGAAGATTGTTTTACGAATGAATGCTGAATAAATAAGAATAGAAAAATTGTTTGTGATATTTATTTACAGAATGATGTAATATTGGTTACCTATATCTGCCACACCATCCGCGCAAACTGGGAAAATAATATTGTCACATAACCTTTAATCCTAATTGGATCTAACACGTTGCCCAAAAACGTCGCGTTGGAGCAACGTGACGTTTTTGTGTCCTTTACCGCATTTATCACAGAGCGTGTTCCAAGAAATTATTCAAATTTATACTTTTCGTCACGATCCGCAATTCTCACCAGAAGTGGAAATTTCATTAATATCACCTGGATGAATGAACTTCACCGTACGTTTCACCAGACACTGAAACACGCACTAACCACTGTATCAAGTCAATATATGCGGAGGTATTTTCGTTACTGTTTGACATGGTAACACTCAAGAAACGGACCTCTTTCTTTCTTAGAAGCTGGCAACTTACTTGTGGTTGAGTAGTAGTTTTACTCATATGCCAAAAAAAACATGGTTTCGAATGTTAAGTTCTGTAGGTACTCTGTATCAGCCCTTTATCCATTTTTAGGTTTATCGTGATTACTTAATTAATTAATAGACAATAATTTTAAAAATCCAGAATTTTTCTTCTATTGATAATATTTAACTTAATTATGTTACCAATTTATGGCACGACTTTGTGTTTTATAATATATAAATTTGATTTTTTGTATACAATCCTATTAAACTAAAATTTTAGTAAACATGTTTATATAACTTATTTAATTAGTATGTTTGAGTTTAAATCTTCTTATGACAGTTCTAGCCATTTTTCCTCCTAAACCAGTAAACTAATCACACTAATATTATAAAGCCGAAAGTTTGTGAGTGTGTGATTGCGTATGTTTCTTACTTCTTCCTGCTGCTTTCGGCTGGAGTGATTTTAATAAATTTTGGTATGGAGTTAGCTGACACCCTGGATAAACACATATATTATAATTAATAAAGTTTAATGCGGGTAAAACCGCGGGGCACGGCTAGTTAAAATATAATTACATCTCCATCCATAATGGCTCGTATGCAAAGAATAGAACATACTAGAACTGTTAAACTACTAAAACTGCTTATAATACGAATAAAAATATAATAACAATTTTAATTACCGATAATACTGAAGGATAAGGAACTATGCACACCACGTTTTTTAATCATTACGCGCTTTTATCCTATAGAGCAGTTTGTTTTTGTTTGTATCGATACAAACGCGATGCTAACGCGCGTGTGTATCGCTACAAACGCGCGTCAACGGCGCGGTTAAAAAACGTAGTGAGCATTGGGCCTAAGTCTAACGTGACGCTTATCTTTCAGTATTTCGCACCAAAATAAAATTTTCATTACTAAAGAGGTCCTGGATTTCTACCAAAAAAACTGTTCGAAGGCAATGCAATGATAGAAAATTTGTTTAGTTCATAGAATTGGAGTATTCTATTAAAGTAATTTGCTTTTCAACAAAATTATTTAAAAAATTACCATTCGAATTTAAAGAGTTTGTGTAATAGATTTAACATTTCAGTTTATTACTATACTACTCTATTATAATAACATAATACAGTAGGCTTAAGTGTCGGCGAGTTATAAGGCTGTTTGGGCGGGTTACAACATGGGTGCTCCTTGCTTTCGAGAGCATGTTGAACCTATGTTCTAACTGTCACTAAAACATGTGTCGGTATCTATCAAATGTTAAGGATAATCGAATGGAATATCAAATTCGACAGGGTTAGATAAGACAGGAAACAGACCCAATGGAAATTGGAAAATTCTCCCATTTTCAAGATCTATTTTCGAATAATAATGCCTCGACAGATCTAGACTTTAGCTCCAATTTTATAGATAGAAAGGCTTGGAAAACTTGATATTTATATAATATTTGACAGTAAACAGAACTATTTGGACTTATACGTTTGTTTACTTTCAGTCTAACATAAGCTCGGCTGAAGTATTTTTTCTGTTATGTCTGAACATAATTTAGCGTTTTATGTCTTGTTATGTTAATGGTGTGGGAAATTTGTTTTAATTGTGTTGTACAGACGCCAGACTGTCTCGTTCGTCTAGCGGTAGCGTGTTCACCCGCATAGAACCAGGTCCTGGCTTCAAATCCCGGGTCGGGCCATAAGTGATTTTAGGACTTTTCTGTAAAAAGAAAAATTTCTCAGCATCAGCCCGAAATCTGGGAGTTGGCGGTATCATACCCCCCCCCCTCGTGCCTCGAAGAGCACGTAAAGCCGTCAGTCTTGTAAAATAAAATAAAATAAAATAAAAAAGGTTTTTATTCACGTAGACTTTAAAAAAGCGCTTGTAAATAGTCAGAACATGTTTGTAGTAATATAGTTGTATACATTAGATATTATTTCTAGTAACATAGATATTTAGGTACATCTTGTATGAAAACATTTATAAAATTTATTTTATTACAGAAATGATATTTACCTGTACCTGACCTCCTTCCGGTCGTGCCGCTAGGCGTCCCATCTGATCATGAGAGTGATGGAATAGAAAGTGCTCCTGTGTTTGCGCACGATATAGAAAACGTATTTTCAGGTTCATCTGATTCATAGAAAATTAAACTCCTCGATCGAATTGAAAAAAAAACACATACTAATATTTCTTTCCAAATAAAAATCTTGATGACGTGATGGATTTTGAATGGTGAGTAAAATAATAATAATAAATAATAATAATCTTTATTTCAGACTTAAAAGTCCATAGTATTACATCAAATACATAGTATTAAATAAAATAATAAAATCAAAATGGTTTTTATTCATGTAGACTTTAAAAAAGCGCTTGTTAATAGTCAGAACATGTTTGTAGTAATACAGTTATTATTTCTAGTTACTTATTATAGATATTTAGGTACACGGATTGTTAAAACATTTATACAATTTATTTTATAAAAGTAGTGATATATAGCTAGCTTGTGTTCAGTTATTGTCATAGAGATTATGTTAAGGTTTAATTATTGAATTAAATTGAGTCCACTATTTATGTTTTTACAAATATAGCGATGATGGGACGATGCAACATTGTATGTAGACAAATTTTGGCCCTGCTAAAAACAATATAAACATTGGTGGGGCGTTCACTTTGCTTAAGTGGATTCTATTATAAATAAAATTAAAAAATGAGGTATTTTTTAATTTTATTTATAATAGAATCCAAGACAATTAAGGTAGTAAATATAAAAAAATACTTTTGCGAAGTATAATTACAATGTTTAGTAACTTAGGTACTTTTAGGTACACGTCGTTGAATTTACTTACCACTGACATATATTGTACGAAATGTGCTTGAGTGTTTAAAATATCTGCTGTAAATATGAAGGCACTTACACCGCCAAATATTAGCATACCCCATACACAAAGCCTTTATTTTCATAAAAACACTCTAGAGCGCCCAATCTATTTGAATAAACCCACCCAATTTAAATACGTCACAGTATGAAAACGGAACACAAGAAATGGAATGGCTTCTTAACTCTGCATGGTAACAAAGCGTAGAATAAAGACTTTAGTCAGATTATCTGCATAAAACAAAGGCCGAGTAATGAACTTAGCTGGGACTCGGTGTTGCGTCATAGATTTTCTTTTGTTTATCCTTTCACAATTTTGGTAACAATGGAACTGCGTGCTTTAACAAGCTTTTCTGTATCTTTCTAGTGTAAATAGGAGTCGGCTAATAAAATGCACTTCTGTTTTCTCTTTTATCCATCTAGTTGTGGTGAAACCACAAATACACCGAAATGCAATGCTTTGTATTATGAAAATTTTGAGGACATTATTATGTAATACTTGGAAAAACTAACATGGGCACTTGTTATTATAAACTTAAGCGTAATAACAGATTTACTTTTTAAATAATTTATTTTGTTTCAATACTTCATTATGTGGAATCTTCATCTATTTCCTACCATACAATCATCATCATCTACATCATCATTGGCCACGGCATCTGTGTAGATGTTTGTTGCAGCGCTAGTGTGTATAAAGGAGACCATTCCTTTTTCTATGGCCAATGGGCCCACCAAAATTCTCGCGTTTATTAATGAAACCTATGTCAATTTGTTCCTTATGATCTCTAAATTAATGGGGTAGTATTAGTTTTAGGATGTCTAACCGGAATCCTGAGAAATATGACAATTTAAACATGAAATCCACATAGTAGCAAGTTGACGCAGAACTACAGCTGTCTCGGACAGTAATTGTCTTTGCACATTGCGTTGAAACCGTACAGAACAACTGACACAACGGTTCTGTTCGCTAAGAGTTGAACGTATTGAAGCCATTTTCGACAAATATTTCAAAGAAATACGAGAAACTAAGAAAAATACATTCACACAATTATAAAAAAAATGTAGGAGTGACGTGACGTTAAGTGTTTAGGGTTGCCAATGATCATTATATAATTCCTCGATTGTCCCATTCATAACCGTACATATCTGTGAGAAAAGTTTATAAATGGACTGGAAATATTATGTCCTGACGTGAGTTTAACATTTTTTACCCATCACAAGAAAAATTCTCTACGCCGCTAAAGATTATTTCACTTCAATATTATTATTATTCTTCCCATCGGTTTTATATATATTTACATAAGTATGAAATCGCAACAATTTAATTGTTATGGAGCTAAACAGTTCACGTGCCAGAAGGCTACAAATCAATTCTAATTTCCTGAAAATTAAGGAATTCCCTAAAAGCTTGCAATCCTCGCCATTTTTTTTGTAGCCGTCACCGAATATCAATAAAGTACTTTTTTTTAATGATTTTTGATTCCGGTTACATATCTTTACAAGTTTGAACTCATTTGTTGTAATAATTTCAGTATATTTTTTAAGATTGATGGGATCAATATACGTAACCGTTGCCAGTGGGCCCAAAAAGAATGGTCTCCTTTGAGTTTAAAACTACGGGTTGCCGCATCGTCGCTTATGGTAATAGAGCCCTATAGCCGCGCGGCATTTTTTTTCTAGTAGTTTCTACGTAGTGGCAATGCACTACGTAGACTTTTCTGTTTGAGATTTTGCAACCAGTACAATAGAAGATGCTAAATAAAAAAAAAATGATTTAGAATTTTTTGCTATGCCATCTGTAAAGCTTTCATTTTTCCATAAACATAGTCGGTGGTTGGCACTTAGGTAATCCTCCGTAACTGTTACTAACACAGTTCTAAGAACTTGTAAATGTGTCGATGTGTTTCGTTCCTAACTTAACGGTATGGCTCCCACCACAGATTGGTATAGGATGTAGGTTTGATCTCCGCCAGACGGTGAAATATAATGTTTTCTCAATGTTGTTATTCATTTTAGTAACGTAAAGTTAATATTTTAACTTAAGTTGTCTTCTGTCTGTAAAAAGCTGGAACTGGATATGTCAACAAATTTCAACCCATTTTCACAATAATTCTACCGTTAGCTAGTGTCCAATGTAATAGTAAAGTTATTTACTTATAAAATAGTCTGGAATTAAAATATAAACGAGTAACAAAATACCAATCGTCTATTGGCTTACTATATTTATATACAAGGTGTTTATTTATTCGTGTTAGTTTTTATATAAAGAAATGCTAATTTTAAGGGGTGCCTCCTGCTGGAAAGCTGGTTTTGAATCTCAAGTATGACTTAATGGAAAAACATAATAAGAATAAAAAATAACGCGGATAGACAAGGATATCAATAAGTAATATTAATCTTCAACATCATCATATCAGCAGAAAAAAGTCTACTGCTGGCGTCCCCCAAGGATCTCCACAATTGGCGGTCTTGCGCTAACCGCATCCAGCGGATTCCAGCGCGCCTCAGAAGAACATAGGTTTATCATTCCTGAACCTTCCTTTTCGAAAATCTTTAAAAAATGTTAATAATCCATTTAATAATTAGACAGAAGTATTTATAAAAATAAAATCGAAAATCTCCAGATTTATTGGTAGATTATAATATATTCAGTTGTGTTAAACATTATACAACGTTACATGTTGTACAGAGTGGTTAAAGTTCGTATCCAAACGTTGCAAACGGAACCTGTCTGGGTGTTTAATCGGTACCTCAATAAATATAACGAATATAACATTTTTGCAGTTGCACCTCAGATTTATTAGAGGAAAAAAGTAGGAGGGTAAAGACAGGCACATCATTAGGCATAAGTTAATGAGTCCACGCTTTACCACCGTTACCTGCGTTAGTATATACACACCGGCACAATTAGGGGAACACAAAAAAAAGGTATTATTTTTTTGCAACTAGTGGGTAATTCGTCAAGTGGTTAAATTTTTTAAGGTATTACCCTCGTATAACATAACATTTTGAGACATTTTGACATTTATCAATAATTTAACAGAAATTATACCCTCTTTAAGTGTTTGTTGACAGTCAGCGCTTTTAAGTGTTTTTGATAAGGATTTTGTTTGTGCACTCAATAGTGGCTCTAGCTTATTTTGTGTTTGTTGTTTGAAGAGTTAACATTGTATTGCATACAAAATGAGTGATTTGCCGGCAACTGAAGTCGCCAGAGCTGTGACAATGATCGAGGAGGGTCACACATACCGTTCAGTGAGTCGAACGTTGGGTGTTTCAGTATCTGTGATCCACCGTAATGTGAAACGGTTCAGACAGACAGGATCTTACGTGCGGAGGCGGGGACAAGGCAGAAAACGTGCAACCAGTGCCGTAGACGAACGTTTTATAAGGGTGCAAACGTTGAGAAACCGTCGTCAAACAGCTGTCCAGACCCGAAATCTTTTGGAAGAAGTCCGTAACGTGCGTGTAAGTGAACGAACAGTAAGAAGAAGGTTAAACGAAGTTGGTTTAAAGTCATATGTACCGGCTAAAGCGCCTAAACTTGAGGTAAGTCATCGAGTTGCAAGATTAGCGTTCGCTCGTCAGCACCAAGATTGGTCCGATGAATGGGGTCGTGTTTTATTCTCTGACGAAAGCCGATTCTGTGTAAATTTCATCGACGGGAGAGAAAGGATGTGGAGGTATCGAGGAGAACGGTACCATCAAGCCAATTTTACCGAAACGGTTTCATATGGTGGAGGGTCCGTTATGGTGTGGGGTGGCATAACTTTAACAGCACGCACCGCTTTGGTCATCATTGATGGCGGTTCTCTGACTGCACACAGATACATCACCGAGATCTTGGAACCCCATGTAATGCCTTTTGCCCCATTTATAGGCCCAGATTTTGTGTTTATGCACGATAACGCACGGCCCCACACTGCTCGCGTGGTTCGCGATTACCTAAATGAAATCGGAATTACTCAAATGGATTGGCCAGCACGATCCCCTGACATGAATCCGATAGAGCATGTCTGGGACATGATTGGACGGAAAGTGAGGGACAGGATTCCACCTCCTAGGAATGTTGAGGAGTTAAAATTGGCGCTAATTGAAGAGTGGGCCAATTTGCCTCAGGAAATGATTGAAAGTGTCATTAGAAGCATGGGCAGACGTATTCAAGCCCTAATTAGAGCTCGCGGAGGCAATACAAGATATTGATTATGTCTTTTCAAAGATAATTAATTTTTAAAAATTGTTCTATAAATTCAAAATGTCTCAAATTTCTTATTTTTTTTATAATTATCTATAAATAAATATTGTTTAACCCTAGTTTCTGTTGTGACTTATTTATATTGAATAAACAAACCCAAATGAAGCGAAAAAAACGCATAAAAAGCTAATAAATTTAAAAAAAACTGTCTTTTTTTTGTGTTCCTCTAATTTTGCCGGTGTGATAGTATATTGCTCTACTTAAAAGTAACGCTTTTCTTTTTATAATAAACGAGACTTATATTATAATGTTAATCGAAATATATCTCTAGGCGAGGGTATTTAGGTTAGCTAGGTCCAAATCCCGGGATTTTTTTAACAAAATATCTCAATATTACCCTGAAGACAGACAATGTTTCACTCTAGTCGTAAACAGTCGGTCCAGCATCTGACCTGACTCCAATCGTATCAGCTAGCCCATGAGATTGTGAGAAAGAAGACCAAAGGGAATCTACGGACTTGGGAACTATAATATATCCCACGTACATTGCCAGTCGTACAGGGTTTTTAAAGCACAGAAGAAATGTATACGTTCTTTCTGCAAACTACAATCAACTGATAGCTGTGCTCCGTTCTTTCAAGAATTAAAAATATTAACTCTACCCTCGATGTATATATTCGAAATGGGAGTATTTGTAAAAGGTAATATGCATTTATTTGAATCTCTCAATTCTAGACGTCATGTACATACCATACGCGGTGCCCCACACACCACAGCCTTATTTGCAAAAAGCGTACTTGGTATGGCATCTAAAGTATATAATAACATACCTCTGGCTATTAGGCGCAAAGAATGTCTAGAGTCATTTAAAAAATATTTGAATGAATATCTAGTGAATAAGTGTTATTACTCCATCACAGATTTCATAAATGACAAAGAGCGATACGAGGGTCCGATCTATTAATTTAAGACTTTTAATTGTTAACAAGAAGCTGACATAGTTTAATGAATTCCATGACTGTTATTGAATTTAATCTAGGTTAAGATACTTCTAACATTTAAATTTTGTACGTCATTAAGTTGGCAAAACATAGCGGTTTACCTTTATACCTATAACACCCATGTAATATGTACCTATGTTTACGAAATAAAGAATACTGAATACATTACTAGTAGTAGTAGTAGTGCTAGGACATTAGGACTGACCCTCAAGGCTGATATTTGAACATTAGGAAATTATAATGGTTGAGTTGACGGGGCTTCGTGGCCACAGACTGCGGTGACCCCTTTAGAGCTCAAATGCTTGTTATGTCTAAGTACAACTGTTAAACGCAGTGTTGGCTGAAGCTAACTACTTATGGAGTGTGCAGGAGTCTGGATAAGGAATTCGAACTTAATAATGTACAACAATATTTTAGTATCTGTGAAGCTACTTCTGTTGCTGACCATCTATACATATAATAAAATTGTAGGGAAGTCAATACTGTACATTAAATATTTTTTTAAAAGGATACCTAAGGCGTGATCTACAATCGATATCGAAGCCAAAAATATAGTTTTTAGAATTGTTGTCTGTTTATCTGTTTGTCTGTATGTATGTCCGGGCTAAACTTTAAAAGTACTGCATGGATCTACTTCAAATTGCATACTGCATGTATATTACTAAGAGGTCAGGTCAACATATAGGGTACATATTATCACGCTATCACCTACGGGGGAGCAGCTGTGATAATTCAAAAAGTATAACGCGGGTAAAACTGCAGGGCACAGCTAATACTTTAATAAAATTATGTATCTTCTACAATATATTTTACTCCCTTGACACAACAAATAAAATATCTACGTATATTTATGGTATAGATAACATATTTTATTTCCGATGCTCGCAATCCGTATGTGTCAACTGTCAAGGGAGTTTACATGGAGCGTGATGACTAGAAGTTGAGTAATATAACATTGTTACTTTACATACCCACAAACCGTAGCATAAGTGGATATATTTATAGAGAGAGTTTCGTACCAAAAGGGTGCCGATAAGACCCAGTTACTATGCCTCCGTTTTTCGTTAATGTGTATGTCAGTAGGCAGTAACTCCTGAACCTTAGTAAGTGTAGACTTAAAATGTTCACAGAGTAAGTACATATTTCTATCACAGTTAAAAGAGTTAAAAATATATCATATTAAGAATTGGCACAAATTGTAAATTTGGATGCTCTTTTGACTGCATACCATGGTTTAGTGGGATCGATCCTCAGATATGGGATTATTTTTTGGGGTAACTCAACTGATAGGCTTCTTATATTTAGGGCACAAAAGCGCTGTATACGGGCAATGTTCTCAATAAAAACAATTGATAGCTGTTTACCATATTTTAAAAAGCATAGGATTCTAACTCTGCCTTCTCTCTACATATACGAAATAGCTGTTTTCGTAAAACTGAATTTGAATTTATTCGAGCTAGCCTCTGAAGTTTCTAATCGCGAGCAAAGGGATAAATCCCGCCTATGTTTGCGTAAGGCAAATACGACATTAATGCATTATTTTCTGTATGGCTCAGAAGATATATAACAAATTACCAAAAAGCCTTAGAGAGACGCAAGTGACCATATTTAAACTGAAATTAAACAACGTTCTTAGGGATAAATGTTACTATAGTGTCAAGGACTTCCTAACAGACAATTTTTGATCAGGATGGACAAATATATTAGTTTGACATCATCAATCAATTATATTCGACATCTTAATTTATAAGTCTTTGACATTATCAATTATATTTGACATTTCGTATTACATAACTATTAATTTGACATTTGTTTTTACATTATTTTATTTTTACGAATTCTTTGACATTATAATATATTCTTAATTATTTTTTCAACTGGTCAGGCTGAATAGATGTCATCATCATCATCATCATCATTACAGCTGAATAAGTCCACTGCTGGACAAGCCTCCCTCAAGAATCGTCTTGGGGGGATATGCCATAATCGCCACGCTTGGCAGGCGGGTTGGCGATCGCAGTAAGATGGTCATAGTAATCAGAAGGAAGCTGCTGCCCATCCTCTGGTAGATATTCCCTCGGGTCGACTTCTACGCCCCCCATGGGATGAGATGGGGTGATGATATTCTGATTCTGATATTTGTCGCCGATGTCGAATAGATGTACTTTTTTAAATTATGTTATTATTTATTATATACCTCATTGGGGTTATAATTTCAGCACGCATGTCATGTTATTATTACTAAGCATTGGAAGTTGTAAAAGGTGACTGTGACTTAAAATTGCAAAGTTTAATTTAAAAAATATATATATATTCGCATGCCCATGATGGTAAGACACAGTGCACTTTAAGACTTTATTGTACCATCCTGTATCACCTGTGTTCTGCAAATAAAATTACTTATGATTTATGAATTAAAGACCTCTCTTTAATTGTTAATATGATATATTTTTACCTATCTATATAGGCAAAGTGATTTTTCTATGTTTTTGCTCGAGAATTGTACAGATTGAATTAAGATTACTATCTTCATTCAATCTAACAAAAATCTTAATTTGTTATTTTAAATTATAAACAGAGAAGTTATTCTAACTGTGACAATATAATATTTTTGTGCAAGCTATATAATATAGATAGATAGATCGATATATACTCTGGAATATTACAGTTTATGAGATATAGTTTTATGAAATCTTTTCCAACTGCTTGCTCTAGCGATCATTTTTGCAAAGCAACAACGATCGAAGTAAGCGAGAAAAGTTGAACAGTTAGACGCCGTTGAAATAATTTATAGACACTGCAGTTTTAAAGAATTTACAATAAACACCATAAAAATAAGTTCTAGAGTCTAAAAACCTCGATTCATTAAAGGGACGTTATGATAGTTATATTGAGGAACTAGTAAAAAGACCGGTCACTTTTTTAATCCCACCTGAAAATATGATAAACGACTGATTAGTTTTTAATTATTGAGACTATTTTTGCCGGCTGGTCTTAGTCAAACAAAATAGGTAAAATTCCCGCATTAAATTATACTTTCTGTCCAAACCTGAGCTCTTAGTCAGAAATATCATCTAAGTTTCTCTTTCTCAGTTTTAAAAAACATAAAACAGACTTCAGTTTTTCTTTACATCAACCAATTTGAACGAAATACAAATAAGCCTTTTCCGAAAGCATCGTATAAAATTAAATAAATATTTATATAAAAAATAAAAACAACAACACAGAAATAAAGTATGATACATATATACGAAAAAAATACTTTTAATTGATTAACTCTTGTTTTTATATTGTTGTAGTGTACTGTTTTTGTAGTGGGATAAATATACTAATTAAAATATGCTTTGTCTTTCTTCTTATACCCGTCGCAGTCTTGCCTCAGAACCAAATTTTAATAAATGCTTATTCTACCATCACATATATCTTCGTACTATTTCTAAGTTACATCAAAAAGCCCACTTTACAAAAAAATAAACTGTTGCATGCAAGGTAATAATTCCGTAGTAAAACCGTCACAAACACGATAGAAACATTGATATTCTCACCGAACATCTGAATTCCCGCTAACAAATGACGCGTCGTAACGATGTGCTTGACATTACAATACGATTATGCTCTGGATCACACTTTATGCCGCCGAGCTAAAATGATCCATTTATTATGACCATTAACTACGGTATCTCAAAGCATGGAAATGACGCTAGTTGCCACCAGACGTATTTATGAACCACGCTGGGGTTACGCCAATGTCGATGAGAATTAATTTTTGAATGTGCCTGTGTAATAATGTATGTGTTGCCTGCGGAATATTTTTGCTCTTGTTAAATTATAAAATATGAATATAAGAACCGTAACAGATATCTTGTAGATAGCAACTGGAAGGCTCGTTGTTATTGTAAAATTTGGAGTTGTACAAGTTATTGTAAAATTTGGAATTCAACTTATCAGTTTACTTTCAAAACTTTCACTCACACATTGAAAACTTGATCAAGTTAAGTTCAAATTAACCAATAAAAACGTACATTTAGATCGAAGAATTGTACTTTTTCTATGTTTGGCGGTATCCAATTATTGACATGATAATTATTTACAACTGACAAGTTTAGTGACAATGGACTAGACAAATAGAAGTGATGTTTACATTTTCGTCTAGAAAGGTTTACTAAAAATCTATAATCTATGGACTATGGACCATACAGTGTGAATAGAAACGATATCGTCTCTGGAATGGTGGATTTACGAAAAATCAAATTATTAATTATCGCAAATCAGAAGATAATATTATTTTTTTATTATTAATAATCATAGTTCAATTACAAGCAAAATGAATAGTGAAAATATAACTCAGAGGAAAAAATATTCTAAATCGGATTCCTTAGAAGAAGAATCAAATAGAGCCAACAACTCATCGTTATTTGATACTACCATAATGAGTTTGCCTAATATCTCAATTGAAGAAAATGAAATTATAATAGATTTGAACATTAAAATACAAAAAATTTCAAATGAATTAAATAGTGCTAACCATGAGATTGATAACCTAAATTGCGAAAATCATAAGTTGGAAACGGATCTGGAAAAGTGTCAAAAGATTATTAATTTATACAAAAAAATTGGATTGTCACCTGAAAGAAAATGTATGACGCCCATATCGGCGAAGAAAAATAAAAGACAAGTGACAATACACTCAACTCCGCTCAAAAAAGATACTAAAGTTCATACATCTCAGTTACAGGAAGAACCAATGACAAGTAACAAAATACAGCATGATACAAATATAATACTAAGAAACGTAAATACTACTGGAAGAAATGGTAAATCGGATTCATTAGAATATAATATAATAACACCAAGTGAAGATGAGATAAATAGCCAAACCAAACCAAATAAGAAGGCGGAAACAAAAGATCGTAGAAAAATAATTGTATTGGCGGATCAACAAGGGGCTTGGGTGCAGTCGACCTTACAAAAACTTGTGGGATCTAAATACTTGGTGACTTCTGTATGGAAATCTGGTGCAAAGCTGAAAGATATTCTCAGCGTCGAAAATGAAGATGTTCGGAAGCTAAGTAAGGAAGATTATGTAGTTGTAATGGGCGGGTCTAATGAAACTAATCCAACTGAATTTATAATGCATCTTAATCATTTTTTATTCGCAGTATCACATACAAATGTTCTAATATGTGAAATTTCATGCAACAAACATCTCAGTGAGACTAAACTCAACTATGAATTAAAATTTTTGTGTAATCAGTATAAATATGTAAGTTGTGTAAATATCAATTATCATAACATTCATTCTAATCCAAAATGGATAGCTGTAAGTATTTGCCGAAATTTGTTAAGAGATATACTCCATATTAATTATAAAAATGACTTCACAATCAAGAATGCAACCAATAAAGCGAAAGCTACCTGGAAAATTATAAATGACTGTCAAAACAATATGACTTATCACGAAATTGAATGTGTAAAAAGGAACGACGAACAAATAAATGACCCGAGTGAAATAGCACAAGCCTTCAATGATTTTTTTATAGATGAAGTAACCAAACAATGTTCAAGAAGTGATAAAAATAATATCAAGGTCACATGGAACAAACCCAACTCCATTTTTATAAAACCTGCTACGTTTGAAGAAATATTATGCATTATAAATAGCTTAAAATCAACAAACAGTACTGGAATAGACGACATTTGTACCAAAGTCATAAAAAGTGTAGCTATTACTATAACACCTATCTTAGCGCACATATTGAATTGTTGCATAAGTGCTGGAGAATACCCAAAAAGTTTAAAAGAGACATTAATATTGCCGATTCACAAAAAGGAGGACAAGGAAAATATGAAATTTTACAGACCAGTAGCCTTGTGCCCAGTTTTTTCCAAGATTTTTGAGAGATACATACATAACTGTTTATATGAGTATCTAGAACTAAATAATATATTAAACCATTGTCAAGTGGGCTTTCGAAAAAACAAAAATATTAACCTGGCTATTTTTAATTTTCTTAACAAGATCATGACCAATTTAGATAAGAAGAAACCAGTGAGTGCTTTATATATGGATTTGACAAAAGCTTTTGATTTCGTAGATCATGACATTCTATTGAGAAAACTATACGTATATGGGGTTAGAGGTAATTGTATTAATTTAATAAAGTCTTATTTAAAGGACAGAAGTCAAGTTACTCAGATTAGTAAAATATGCCCAAACACTAAAATAAAAATAAAGTACATGTCTGATAGTAGAAAAGTGGAATACGGGGTCCCGCAAGGGAGTGTGCTGGGGCCGTTATTATTTATCATCTACATAAATGACTTCCCACACTCAATTGACCAACCCATGATATTGTTTGCAGATGACAGTACGGTAGTATTTTCTCAAAAAAATGAATCTAATTTGCAAGTAGATATAAATAATGGCTTAATAAAAATAATAGAATGGTTGACATTAAATAATTTAATTCTAAACATTGACAAGACATATATTATGACATTTAAAAATAATTATAGGACGCAGAGTAAAACTTATGATATTGACATAAAACACAAAAATAAGCCTATTATGACTAAACATGAAAACAAATTTCTAGGATTAATAATAGATCAAAATATTAATTGGAAATCACACATTGACTACATATGTAATAAATTGAGTAGGTTTTCATATGCCCTTTTTATGTTATCCAAGGTTGTGAATCAAGACGCTGTCCTTACTTCTTATCATGCATACGTCACTTCTGTTCTTAGGTACGGGGTAATGTTCTGGGGAAACTCAACCGAGAAAGATAGAGCTTTCAGGGCCCAGAAGAAATGTGTCAGGGCAGTATTTCATATGCAGCAAACAGATTCCTGCAAACCGCATTTTATTAAATATAAGATTTTGACTTTTCCTTGTTTGTATATGTATGAAACAGTTCTTTTCGTCAATACAAACAAGGAACTATTTATTTCTTTAAAGAGTAAAAGACATGAAAATAAAGTGTGCATGCCATTACATAAGACAGCTCTTTTTAATAAGAGTGTTTTCTGTATGGCGCCCAGGATTTATAATAAGATTCCAAGAAATATAACAGGTATCCAAGACTCAAAAATATTTAAGAAAAATCTGTATGATTTTTTTATTAATAAAGCCTACTATACAGTTGATGAATATTTAAATGATAAGTTATGATTAAGATGACATTATTAAGTAGGAATCCATAATTGTAAAATATAAAATGTAAACAAATGAATAATGTGTAATTATATAAGTGTATTAATAAAATGGGCAAATTAAATAATTTATTAAATTTGATTAGTTATGAAATTGGTAAATACCTATATGACAATATTTGCACGCCGAAAGGCTAATATGGATTGTACGCTGTATTATTTTTAAGATCTTTTATAACCCATATTTAAGCAAATAAAATATTTGAGTTTGTCTACGAATGGTCTTAAGTCAAAGTCAAAGTCAAAAAATATTTATTCCGTAATTTTTTTCATTTATGTGTATCGCTCTTTTTACAGAAGGAATCGATATTTTGATGCACAAACAGTAGGTTTTCATATATATATCATATATACCTACCTTAACTAATATTAAAGGCGATCCTTAATTATAATTTATTTTAATATCACTTGACTCATCTTTAATTTATACAAACTCCTGTTTTCAAATCTTAAAATTTCCGCTTTCAGATTATTAAATGTATCATATTATATCTGTAGTAGAAATATAACTATTTCAACTACATTTTATTTCAACTTATTGCGAAATCATCATCATTATCATGTCAGCTGAATGACATCCACTGCTGGACAAGAGCCTCACCCAACAATGAGGGGGTTTATCATAATTGCCAAGCTTGGCAGACGGGTTGGTGATCGCAGTAAGATCGTTATACTACTCAGAAAAACTCTGCTGCCCGTTCTCTGGTATATATTCCCTCGGAACGACTTCTACGCCCCCCACGGCATGAGATGGGGTGGCGATATTCTTTCTGGCCGTCAGCCACACACAATTAAAAGAAATTAAAAGAAATATAACATAGAAAACACAGTATCCCCGCCTGTAATCAACACTAGTCATGTGATCTCACATAGACATGTCGGACCGCAGTAAAACTTCGTTGGCCTGATCCAACTTAGGTGTAAGTGCTTGGTCCCACAGGAGCGCGGGCGTGCGAGTGTGCATCGTGCGGTATAATGGTAATTTTTAGTTCGTAAACCCTGCCCGTGGGGCATAGTGGCCGATGACTAATATGCCACTATTAGTCGACGGCCACTAGTCCAGGCGAGTAGATTGATATCCAATAAAAAAATTACTTCTTTTTTATATCAGAGGACGACAAACGAGATAGTGGGTCACCTGATGGTAAGTGATCACCACCGCCCATGGATACTCACAGCACCAGAGGAATCGCGAGTGCGTTGCCGGCCTTTAAGAGTCAGCAAACAAGTGTTGCTGGCCCTTCCCCCCACCCCAATGAGCTCTGGCGACCTTACTAACAAATGTTTAGTTTTAGTTGTTTTTAATTAATTGTAATATGACGAATATTAAATAAAAACGTACATCAACGGTATATATGTATCAAAATATATAAAAGGGTTTTTATTGGTTCTATCAATAATCCATAACTAGTTTATCGTTAACGAGTTTCATTTGATGAGATCGTAATCAGCTCATTGTGAATTGAATTTACAATTTGCAGTTGAAATTTATCTTTTAAACAATCATAATCAGGGTTTTTCAGTATTATTATTATAAACGAATTAAGATTTGTGATGATATTATCTGTAGTTTATCTCTCTTTTTCCAAATTGTAGTCACGGTAGACATTATAAACGGAGACTATAATAATAAAATCCTGGGACATTCACGCACGGCTACATATCAAGCTATACATTTCCAATATAAGCTAAGAAATCGAGCTTAGCTTATAATGGAAATGTATGCTAGATGTGTATTTTTTTTTATCGTGACCATTCCGCCCCTCTATTACCCGCCACTGCAACTTCTGTAAGCCAGGATCAACAGTGGCACACAATGAAATGACACTGAGCGGTGAGGCTCAGGCATGTCCCGGGGAATCGCTTTAACTGTCTTGGATCCCGCAACGAATTAAATCAGAAAGAAAAAAGGAGGAAGTTCCATTTCCTTCCAGAGCAAAGCAGGAGACAGAATGATGTAAAGAGGCTATAGCCTCATAAAACGAGAGATTTGCAACTACAGAAGCCAGCTGAAAAAGCACAGAGGATCAATTTAAGGGTCCTAAGTGAGCTGTTATATTTGATTCCAATAGTAGGTATGGCAAAAACGCTTTAATGCACGGAAGTTTTTCCTTGTTGCTACAAGATCCGATTAAATAAACTACTCCAGATATTGGTTGCAAGCTGTTTAACATAATATCACGCTGATTTTGCCAGAGATCACACTCCCAAAGGATGTGGTGAGCAGTTTGTTCATATTCGTTACTGGATGTTGAGCACAGACAGATTGGTGAAGATACCAATTTGAAACTTAACAATTTACTTTTAAAATTGCCGTGTCCGGTAAGAAATTGTGCAACACAATGGTCTATGATTAGCCAAGTTTTATTTAACCGTTCGCGTATGTCCGGAAAGAACTGGTGCAGATGGCGATGGTTAACGTGTAGCCATGTGTATTATGGAGACCAGAAAACTGATATACTACTATTCTTTTGTAAATACATACTTATATAGATAACTAGCTGTGCCCGGCGGTTTTATCCGCGTTAAATTTTATAAATTATCAAAGCTCCTCCCCGTAAGTGATAACGTGATAATATGTAGCCTATATGTTGACCCGACCTCTTAGTAATATTCATGCAAAATTTGAAGTAAATCCATGCAGTACTTTTTGAGTTCATGCCGGACATACATACAGACAAACAGACACATAGATAAAAATTCCAAAGACTATATTTTTGGCTTCGAATTCGATTGTAGATCACGCCCCAAGTATCCTTTTTTAAAAATATTCAATGTACAGTTTTGACTTTCCTACGATTTTATTATATGTATAGATTACACCCAGACTCAGGACAAACAGACATGTTCATACACACAAATATTTGTCCTGGGTGGGAATCGAACCCACGACCTGCGGCGTCGAAAGCAAGCATTTACCAACCACGCCAATAGAACCGCCATATGGCTATGTAGTACATATTAAAGTGTGAATAAAAATTTCAACGAGCAAAAATGTAAGAGTCGATGTTTCTGAAAACACTGCGACATTGTAACTCAGAAATCCGCATGGTTAGTGATTCGAATGACACCACCCTACCCCCGCACTAACACATGTGCAATCTGTCATAATCTGACAGACATGATCGTATAAACTAACCTCAGAACCAACAGCTGTAGGTAATCTAATAATAACACCGTGATTCCTGACTTTAGGCTGCTATTGTTTTTTTTTCTTGTGAGTAAATCTCAGAAAATTTTCAAACTTATTATCTCCAGTTGTAAATGCTATTACTAGACTCATGAAGCTGCATATAAAGTTATAAAAGGACTATATTTTTCTACTACTGACCTTATTTGCTAATATTAATAATTTCAACCATATATTGTTTTGTGAAAGTACTTACCACAGCCTACGATACAGCATTTATAAGAAATTAACTACTGTACACATATACTACACTATAAAAACGCTCATAGCCTCGCATCATTACTTACTTATCGTATGGGCAGTGGTTACCCTAGTGTCAGAGTTATTCAAGTTGTCCATTAGGCCTCTGACATGGCGTAACGACTGTTGCCTAATGGCTACAACCGGTACCGACAGCTTAACGTGCCCTACGAAGCATGGAGACGTTCAGAAATTAAACCACTTTGGCGGCCACCCATCTATGGACTGACCGCGAGCCTAGTTGCTTAACCTCGCCAATCGCTTAC
Source organism: Pseudoips prasinana (assembly GCA_951640165.1). Taxonomy (NCBI): domain Eukaryota; kingdom Metazoa; phylum Arthropoda; class Insecta; order Lepidoptera; family Nolidae; genus Pseudoips; species Pseudoips prasinana. The sequence continues at coordinate 23,126,745 of OX621245.1, forward strand.
CGACCGGTGAGAGCATCTGGCAATGAGCGCCTCATAGCCAGTTGATCTGACCAATTGGAAAGTGATCGGTTAGGTAAAGCACTTACCACGTGGTCAGTCTATAGATGGATAAATGAGCGTCTACGTGCTTCCAAAGATTGATTTGATGATGATGCTACCGATTCTTCTCATTAGACAACAGTCAAGCTTTTCGTAACCACTGCCTATGGTAAAGTATAACTATTGTGGCTGTATTTTCTAACACATACATTTTTAATGTTGAATATGTAATTAAGTATATTACCTAATAATTCAGCGTAAGTAGAAACTCAATGCTAAGTGAAGCACATTTCACCCTAATTGGAATTTAATTATAACTGCCAGCTGCGTGAAATAATTTATATTAGTAAGCAAAGAATATTTTGACATTCGTGAGACATACTCATGGATTTGAACATATTAGAAATACGCTTCTTGATTTGTTTGATATATGTCAAATCGGAAATAATAATTCAAAGAGTAAAATACGTATATCAGTTCAAAGGAGCTCGTTCAAAATTATTAAATTGAGTACGATTTGTTTTATGATGATACGTATATTGAACTTTCTCACCTTTTGCGTTATTAACATAGAAATATAATAATTTGAACATGTTTTATCATTTTCAACTTATCAAATAAATCTGAAGAGTGTTAGAGAAATAGAAAATAATAAAAGAAGGTGCGATATTTATTCTCAAGCATTTAGTTTTCAGTATTCGCATTTAAAATGAATGTGAATGTACGTGTGGCGCAGTGGTAAAAGCAGTTACCTCAACACTTCGTGTAAAACGTTCAGCTTTTCACTACCTAATGCTTCACTATTATGACAAAATAATGTCAGTTTTAACACTTAACATTTCTCGCCTATTCGACTTGACAGTCCTGACAAGATTAATATATTAATAAGTGTTTTATTATGACACTAGCTGGACCCCGCAGTTTTACTCGCATAAAACTTTATAAATTGTACCCTATGTTTTAATCCAGGGTGTCGGCTAACTCCATACCAAATTTTATTAAAATCACTCCATTCGACGTGAAGAAGTAACAAACATACACACTCACCAACTTTCGTATGTATGTGTATTCTGTATGTATGTGTGTTTCGTGTATAACGTGAGTGTGATTTCTAGAACATACTCTGCAAAATATGCTAAACCAAATATAGGCTAGTTATAGAAAGGTATTTTATTTTAATGAATTGTAATTATATTAGATACAGTTCTCAGACCTGGCATTACAAAGTCTCACGAAACCGTACAAACCGTTTGACTAGAAGACTAAGAGATAAAAAGCACGTTTACATAAAAAGTAATTTTATTCTGCAATTAGTACCGTTGCATGGTTAAACGTTGTTCGGTGAAGCAGTTAGAAGCCTTCTAGGTAAGTGTAAACGTCACGTAAAAGGAACGGTAAGATAGAGCTGTTACTCGCTATATCCCGTAAGAGTTATTTTAGTGTCAAAGTTATTCAAGCCACACTGTAGCCCTCTGACATAACTTAGAAAATGTAGTCTAATGATTAGAACCGATGATGTACTCTCCAAGGAACGGAGACATAAACAGTTACCATATATAGACAGGCCGCCGCTGATATTCTTAACGCCACAGATCGTTTATGGACGGGTAAGGGTATTTTGCTATGAACGCTCTATGCCATTCTTCTTCTTATCGTGTCGAAAGGTAAGAGTTAAATTTTATCTGCTCAAAATTGGGCAACGCTCTTAACCATTAAATACTATATATATCTACTACTATTCCGTTAGAAAGTTTTATACATCATGTACCATTTTACTTTTCTTTTCTTTTTTTTATTAATTTATTTATAGTTAATTAAAACGGTTAGTAACCAATTACATTAATTAACATAGAAACATTACATAATTTATTTTGAGATTCCATACAACATACAATATAAAATACTGATTTAATGTATGGGACTGCCACCCAGTAGGCCTCCGACATGGCTTATCGGCTTTTGTCAAACGACTACCACCGAGAGCAACAGCTTAATGTGCTCTCCGAAACACGGAGCCGTTCAAAAATTTAATCACTTTGGCGGTCACACATCTGTACACTGGCCGCGTGCCTAGGTGCTTAACCTTGACGATTACTTACGGACCAATGAAAGCAATTGGCTATGAGTGATTGTAACATTATTCATTGGTAATAAAAAGCATCTTTTGGAAAAAAACTTTATGTTTTTTCCAAAAGATTCTTTTGGAAAAAATATTACCCTACAGTTTTCTCAAAACAGCAGGACATTTGATAAGATTGCTGATAGAAAAATACCGCAACACTTCTTACATACGAAACTTCTTGTGTAAGAAACTTGTATTTTTTATTGCTTTTGGAGGTAAACGCTGCTCATGGACATTTGCAGTGCCAGGGGGCACAGCAAACCGCTGCCTACCGTGAGATTTATACTCTTCTTAAATGTCGGTCATGATTGAATAAACATATAATAAAAAAAATAAACCTAACAGTCATACCCTCGTGAGTCGAACCAGGGGGGGGGGGTGTAGGGGGTTGATAATAATGATAGTAAGTGCCTAAATCTACATACTTTTGCCTTTTATTGACTTCCGTAATGTAACAAAAATTGCTTCCAAAGTAAGAGCAAATTCACCTCACGAACTACTAATATTAGTCCCTAGAGGTCAATTGTCTAAATAGATGCCAATGGCTATAGCCGGGTCTAGTTCAAACAAATCCTTTACAAGGGAGTATTTAAGCTTAATCCGAGATTCTACGTCCAATACACGACTATTACGGGTGCTTAATACTCCCTAAGTATTTGCTGGCTGTTTGGGCCAGTTTACTTACTGCAACTTGTCTCATTAAGTTGGATTTAGTTACTAGAAACACAATTAACTTCGCTAAGGACGGAGTTATCGTATTGTATAAATTGTGAGTTGGTTGTTGCAGTTTATAGTAGTTCCTGTGTGTGCGTTGAGAGTGCTCTGTAAAGAATTCAAATAACTAATACAATATGTACTTGGTAATTGCAAGCATACATTATTATTGTACGTTGCCATGTAGACATCGTAACAGAACGTACCTCTAGATGACCTTAAAAGTGAGGTGGGGCCTAAGGTATACCTATAAGGGTGACCTATGGTATTAAATTAAGCTACTGCGCTAACCATCTCCTCGTTGTCTTCTTTTTTTTATTATTGTAACATAATAGTGCTAAACTTAAAAATAATAGCTCAGTAACTTGTTATTTATTTAATGATTAAAGAAAGTAGGTATATGTGATAACAGATCGTACGGACGAACTATTTCAATTTTTTTATTACTGTATCGAACTATGTTTATGGACTGCATTGTGAACTTGGCAAGTACAAGTTTATGTTAATACCCAAGTGCTGAATATATTTCTTTATTTCATTAGTGTGTTGTAAGTAGAAAATAAAATAATATACATTTCTCAGCGTTAAAAACGTTTTGAAGTTTTTTGTACACTTTATATTACCACTCATCAGTATATGAATGAACGGTTAAAAGAAAACAAAATAAAAGGTAATCTATATTCCATGCAAAATATTTCGCATTCATGAATTTTATTCCTCACCTTTACGAGTTTACACCTCGAAACTTTGCTTGCTTTAAAACGACGAGGGCAAAAGAAAAAAAAATACAAAATCACCAACGATGCCACCCATTTCCGCGCTCTTAGGTACACCGGCCGCATTAAGAAGCATTAGTTCAGTAACAAAGGGTGGTATGACAAAGTGCCTTCCCTTCGTGGAGGGGTTGCCGACAATAGAGGTGTCTTCTACGTAAAGACTGTCGTCGGGCTAACATCGAACGACCTCAACGACTTGATGCATCGTCTCGTTATTTCTAGAAATGAGAATATTCGTCAGAGATTTTTTGACATCTTGTATTTTTGTGTTTTACTTCGTCATATCGATTTATGGAGCTCATTGCTGTGACATATAGCATAAAATAACATAATAATATCCTGGGACATTATTCCCACACGGGATTCATCTTATCCCAAAATAAGTAACGCTTGTTCTATAGAAACCAGATAACTTATATACTACTTATACTACTTTTCTTTTATAGATACATACTGATATAGATAATATCACCCAGACTCAGAACAAACAGACATGTTCATCCACGCATATATCTGTCCTGGTTTGGAATCGAACCCAAGACCTGCGGCATGAAAGGCATGTATCTACCAACCAGGCCATCCGGCCCGTCAAATATGTTTGCGCGTATTCATTAAAATTATATTTCCGTTCTTAAACTTTTTGTTTTCTTAAGGATAAAATAAGCGGTGCGTATTTATTCAATAAGATTGCTCCTCTGCTATCATTTTCGTTTACTTGCAATATATTCTTTATTCTATTTTCCTGTTCGATTCCACAAAAAATCAGCTTACGGTAAGTGCTCGGTGGAAATTATTCAGATCACTACAAAAACAACTTTAGAAACCGTACTTACATACTGAACACGATTTTTTACATTCCGGCAACATTGGTTTGGCAAACACATTTAATTTCGAGAGAAAAAGATAGACTAGGAATACTAATCTCTTCCGTAGTAAGGAAATGGATCGGAAGGGACCAAGCAAGCCAGTTTTTTTTTAGACATTAGGTTCGTATGAATTTGTATAATATTTGAATATTCGAATGATTATTATAAATTTATTTTATCTTCGTGCTGAAAATATACCTATCAGTTTTGTGTTTTCCATACAATTACGAAATGACGCGCCGCGGCCGGTTGGCGTGTTTGGTAGATACTTGCCTTTCACGACGCAGGTTGTGGGTTCGATTCCTACCCAGGACAGATATTTGTGAGTATGAACATGTCTGTTTGTCCCGAGTCTGGGTGCAATTATCTATGTATATACTTTCAAAAGAAAAGTAGTATATGTAATATATCATTTAACTGGTTTCCACAGAACACGCTCTGCTTAGTTTGGGATCAGATGGCCGTGTGTGAATGATGTCCCAGGATATTGTTATATAGTACGATGATTCATATTCATATTCATTTATTTGCATACCATAATGTGAGTGAAGGTGTTAACAATAGGCTTAAAGCTTAGGTACAGTTATGGACCCTGTAAGGGCACAGCAACATAAGTTTAGAGTAATTACATTAAATTAAATTAAACATTAAAATTACATAATTGCATCTAAGACATAATAACTCAAACCTACTTAATATATTTAGATTATAATTAAAATTTATACAATATTAATGTCTGGGGTCACTTCATATAATATACTTTACCTTACCATTGCCAATTTTTTAGCTGCTTTTTTTGCAAATATACCTGTGGATATTACTTAGTGTCTCGCATCATCACCAGATGTGGCTGAACTCTTTTTAAATCAAAGCGTAAAACAAACTGTACCTAACTTTAGTTTTGAATCCGTAACAAGTGATGATATTATAAAAGCTTTTAAGAGTATTAAAAGGAAAGGCACAGAAGATTTGTGGGGACTGTCTGTTAAAGCAATTGAATCAATCATACTAAACATTGCTACAATCCTTGCAGCCATCTTCAATGGCTGTATAAGTGATGGTGTCTTTCCCGATTTAATGAAAATAAGTAAGATAATACCCATTTTCAAGGCAGGTTGTTCAAAAAATGCCACGAATTATAGGCCTATCTCAATACTGCCAGCTTTAAGTAAAATATTTGAAAAGCTGATGCTCAGCCAAATGTTGTCGCACTTTAACGTGAATGAGATATTGCATAACAAGCAGTTAGGGTTTACAAGGGGCCGCTCTACTCAGGATGCAGGTTGCACATTAATTAGGTCAATATTGGAGGCTTGGGAGGGATCACAGGATGCGCTGGGAGTTTTCTGTGATCTCTCTAAGGCTTTCGATTGCGTTGATCATCGTACGCTCGTTGTTAAACTGAAGTACTATGGAATATCTAGCACATCTCTTGATCTTGTGATGTCCTATTTATCGGGGCGACAACAGATGGTTTCGATAGGCGGTGTCACTTCGACACGTCATCCTGTGAAAATAGGGGTGCCCCAGGGGTCTATATTGGGCCCATTTTTATTTCTAGTTTATATAAATGATCTCCCTTATCTGGTAGAGAAAGTATCAGAGATAGTTTTGTTCGCTGATGATACGTCGCTCATATTTAAAGTAAATAGAAAGGATAAAGATCTTATTGAGCATAATAAAACACTCAGCTTTATATCAGAATGGTTTTCGGCAAATAATCTCTTGTTAAATCCAGGGAAAACTAAATGCATCAGGTTCTCATTGCCGAATGTGACTCAAATTGTACCAACAGTTGCACTTAATGCGAAAATATTAGATTTAGTCCCATCGACCGTATTTTTAGGATTGACACTTGATTCAAAATTGCAATGGGGTCCTCAGATTGAAAAGTTAGCAGGTAAATTAAGTTCGGCTTCCTATGCTGTCTGGAAAATAAGGCAATTGTCAGATGAACAAACTGCTAGATTAGTGTATTTCGCGTACTTTCATAGCATTATGTCGTATGGCATTCTGCTGTGGGGTTCGGCGGCTGACATAGGTACTATTTTTGTATTGCAGAAAAGAGCAGTCAGAGCCATTTATGGTTTAGGCAGTCGCGATTCTTTGCGAAATTTGTTTAAAGAAATAAATATACTTACTGTGCCATCGGAATATATATATCAGAATATAATGTTTGTTAGAAAAAATAATCATAATTATAAAAAGAAAAGTGAACTGCATAATATAAATACTAGGAATAAAAACAAACTAGCCATGCCAGGCTTTAGAGTAAGCAAAACTAATAAATCATTTTTAGGAAATTGTATTAGGTTTTATAACAAGCTTCCTACTCAAATTACTGATCTGCCTGACACAAGTTTTAAAACACATATTAAACGTGTACTTATGGCTAGGGGTTATTACACCACTAAAGAGTACATCGATGACAAAGACGTCTGGCTCTCACTTCCTACCTGCACATTGCTCGCTGGAGATCTTGTAGCCATATAGACATGACTGATCTGCTGTGTTACGTGAACTATCTGTAAATGATTGCTATCATATACTTAATTTAAAATTATTGACTCTGTCTCAAAATGAATAATGTTATTGTTTCGAAGTTTTTCTTTTGTATACCTAAATATAATCTAAAATAATAAGCATTCAGACAACCGATCGAGCATATATTGTGTTTGCCTACTAAATAATTACTCTAATTGGACCAAATCCCGTGTTCATGCCCGCTTGAGTATGTTTCGCCGGACCGTCTCAACTGGGTCGTGTTGAAACCGGTAGTAGATGAACCCACTGAGTTTGTTTCGCTGGGTCTTCTCAGTTGGGGCGCATTGGATCCGGTGGTAGCATTAAAGCGCGACCGTCGTTATTAACACAAGGTCCGTCATAATAATAATACCTTTAATATAGACAGAACCATTGACAATATGTAGTAAAAATATTAGACTTAAACTAGATAATTAAACATAATCTCTTGACAATAACTTGATACGAGCTAGCTAAATATCATTTCTGTAATAAAATAAATTTTATAAATGTTTTCATACAAGATGTACCTAAATATCTATGTTACTAGAAATAATATCTAATGTATACAACTATATTACTACAAACATGTTCTGACTATTTACAAGCGCTTTTTTAAAGTCTACGTGAATAAAAACCTTTTTTATTTTATATTTATTTATTTTATTTTATACATAACTTATAATAATTGAGATAATACATACGATTGTTTATTTAAAATGCATGAATGTCAAAGTGAATGTAACAGTAATTTAATTTGATATTTGTTGGAGTTCCAGTCATAGTTTATCATTCATGTATTCGTTTATATTATAGTAGGTTTTGTGTATTAGAAATTGCTTTAATTTATTATTAAACATATTATATTTATTTATATTCTTAATTTGTTCCGGTAGTTTATTATATATTTTTATTGACATTACATATGCACTTGATGAATGCATTTTAAGTGGTGATGTTGGAATGTTTAGTCTGTTTTTGTGTCTTAGAGTAAATCTATTCTGTATGTCTTCTCTTTTGGTGTATAATTCGGGATGTATACGTACAAACTTACAAATTTCGTATATATAAATACAAGGTAAGGTTAAAATCTTCAGGTCCCTAAAGTGAGGTTTACAACTATCGACTTCTTGTATATTAGCTATGATTCGAATAAGCTTTTTCTGTATGGTAAATAAAGTAGGCGCGTCAGTACTATTACCCCATAAGATGACACCATACTTAAGCCATGCATAAGCGTACGCATAGTACATGACTATCGCAGTTTTGAGGTCTGTAGTCTTTTTAATCTCTCTGAACGCATATGAGAATTTAGATAGCTTCGCTCTTAATGTTTGTATTTGGGACTTCCAATTAAAGTGTGAGTCTATGTCTAGGCCCAATAGAGTGAACTTACAAACAGTTTCTAATTTAGAGTCTTTGAATCTAATATTTATGTCTAGCGGTGTTTTTTGGCGAGGGTGGAATGTCATTATTTTAGTTTTAAGAGGGTTAATTTCCGGATTATGTTCGGTCATCCAATTTGTAGTATCATTCAGTATTGAGTTCAATTTATTATTTAGGTTGATATTGGAGTCATATTCTGCAATTATTGATTAATGATCTGGAATGTATGTTCTACTAACTGCCTTACTAAATCATTATGATCCTTATCTGTATTTATACATAAAGAAACTTACATCTATGTGACTTTAAAAAATTGGTTATCAATTTTACTGTATTTTTTCTGTTTTGTATTTAAGTTACGTAATTTCTTCTTTGTTGTGTACTGATTTTGATAAAAGTTTTTAGGGTTCTGTACCCAAAGGGTAAAACGGGACTCTTTTACTAAGACTTCGCTGTCTGTCTGTGTGTCCGTCTGTCACCAGGCTGTATCTCATGAACCGTGATAGTTAGACAGTTGAAATTTTCACAGATGATGTATTTCTGTTTCCGCTACAACAACAAATACTGAAAAACAAAATAAAATAAATATTTAAGGGGACTCCCATACCACAAAAGTAAATTTTTTGCTCGTTTTTATAGATAATGATACGGAACCCTGCGCGAATCCGACTCGCACTTGGCCGATTTTATTAGATAGGCAATGCATTCAATACGGGTCTATATAAATCTTGTGCAATTTGTATAACTAACTCAGGGTTGATAAAATACGCTAAAAACAATTTTATATTAAAAAGTAATTATTACGATACTTTACTTCATATAAAGCATTACTTTGTACACTCGACACCACAATAACCACACTTGTTGTCTACATAATTAAGACGTTCGGTGGATACATTTTTACTTAGAGAGCACTAAGTAAAAATGTATCCACCGAACGTAACCAAACCACAAAGGTTGTAATGTATTTTAATAAACATTACATAAAAGAAGAAATACCTAGCAAAATGAATTACTTACTTCTACAGTTTTGTTATTCTATGACAGACGAGCAAAACGGGTGGGCGGAAAACAAAGATATACTGGCTTTCACCTACATTCATGAAACTTCTGGCCTCACCCAGTTTAGGACGGCTCATGTCAAAAGTTCTGTGCCGTATTTTACAATAGGAAATTTCTAGCGCTGGTTTTATTTAACTTTTGTGTTTCATAATAGATAAAATATTAAACATCTAAGAGCTATAAATTTTACCTCAGCGTTAACTTTATTTCCATTATAGCATGTTGACATATATTTTTGCCATTAAATTATAGCCGATATAGCTTGTGCTATTAGCATGTGTACAAACACATGCTAATTGCACAAGCTACATCAACATTAGCAAGCTCTAGAATTCAGTAATTTGTTTTCATTATATGTGGCGTAGTGGTTACGACAATGCCCTCGCCACTTCGTGTCCCGGGTTTGATTCCCGCGCAGGACAACTATTTGTGTGTCCCATATTTAGTTGTGCCGCGTCTGGATGTACTTTGTGCGCGTCAATTATATATTTGTAAAGTACGCCGCGACACAGAGATTAATATAATGGAGAGAGATTAAAAAAAAAAGTCAGCTCGCTACTACCTCGCCACCCACATGTTTTGGGTTCGATTCCCACTCAAGATAACTATTTGTAGGATTTGTATGATCCAAAAAATATTGTTCTGGTTCTACTTTGTGTCTCTTAATTCTATAGTTGTACAATACTCCGCGATGAGAGGATTTAACTACTGTGCACATACCCTTAAAATGTTTATAGATGGATAAATGAGTCTTTATTTGCGAAATTGCAGGTACAAGTATGTCTTAAACAAAAATCTAAGTAGATCACGTAGAACCAACCTTAATAGATGGCATGCAAATCTTCCAATTTACCTAATTAGGACGCTTACACCCAGCTTGTTTATAATGCTTACTAACTTTACGATCTACAAATGTTGACATTACAAATGGATTGTTTTAGTCCACCACAAAATCTAACTCAACATTTCAACTAATGAGTTTGCATGCTTGCGCTAGTTTGCTCGCGTAGGTACCTAAATTGTCTGTCAAACTACTTAAACGAAAGTCATTAGCATAAAACTAACTTGTGAGACCACACCAGCTAATATGTTAGTCTCAATAAATAGTTATACAAGTCCCACTATTCCTTTCAACTGAACTCTTGGAGTAAACTAGAATAATTCTAAAAGTTTGGTCGTTAAACCTCGTAAGACACGGTTAACTTTCTAAAAGTGAAACACGAGATGCTGGAACTTGCTTATATTGTTAACTATAACATAGATCTCCCTTTACTCATTTACATTGACAATCGATAGTTGAAACTGTAAGGGGTAATTAACGTAATTAATGTTGGAATAAGAATGGAACGCGACATTGTGCGGGTCGCAAACGTTTTGTAGATGATGTTAAGGAGGTAAAAGTGGTTGACCAAGCACGACTAAATTTATTACAAGAGTTACCCTCTGTGCTAACTCCCCCCGTGACCCCTCACTTAATAATAAAAGCAATATAATATTGAAAGAATAATTAACAGTGATATATATAGTATATAATAAATTTAGATTATATAAATTAAAAATCATGTCAGAAGCTTTGAGCGTCGAAGTATTCATCCGCACCGTCATCCACATTACGTACCCTAAGGCTGTTGGAATTTCCACGTTGGATTGCAATACTTCTTCTCTATCCTATATTGAGCCAGCGCCAGTTAAATTTGAGTTTTCAATATTGTAAATTCTACTAATATTATAAATGCGAAAGTTTGTGAGTATAAGTGTATATGTCTGGATGTTTGTTACTCTTTCACTCAAAAACTATCGAATGTATTATGTTGAAACTTTGTAGTAATACAGTTTATATATCAGAATAACACATAAGCTATAACTTATAAAGAATATCGCACGTAAAACCGCAGCGCACAGCTAGTAAGTAATAAGTCTATTATAATCCTATTATTGTTCAATTCATACCAATGGAAGCATATAACAGAATTATTCGCGTTTAAACCTACGATACGTCTACACAATAAATCATGAAATTATATTTTAAAGCATTTTGGCGTAGACATCAATATCAATTGTAGCTTTCAAAAGGCAATTCGCTGTAAGTGAATCGTTGAAAACATTCACATGGGCAAACAAAATAGATTACAAAGCCAATATCGAAATAGATTTTTGTATTATGACCGACTATAATACAAGTTTATTAGAGTGTAAAGGGGATCCCTTTCTAGGTGGCCATATATTTTTAGGCTGTTTGCCCTAATGATGCTGAGAATATAATTCACACAAATAGTTGTCCCGGGCCGCACAACTATTTGTGTGACCAATAAGTAGTTGTTCTGAGTCTGGATAATATTTGTGTCTGTCTTTTATACATTTGTAAAGTACCCCGCGATGGAGAGATTAGATTCGAAAGTGCGGGTCCTGCTTAAAAAAAAATTCGCCTATTTGTACTAACGTAATATTACGTACAAAAACGTAAAGTATTCGTAAATGTTTGGGGTCTGTTACTAAATAGGAACCTTAATGGTGCGATTCAGTACTTCCGTAGTTAAATCAGTGTATCTCTTTGAATTAAGGACTTTATTTTTTTCTTAAATTCTGTTACGTGATTATATAAAAATATGGATAATTGGTAAAATATTTGCTATTTCTTGTAAAAGAGTACAAAATTAATTGCAGTCAATGTTTGAAAGTAGGATACCAGGTCAAAAAACGAGCAAGTGGGACATCTGATGGTAAGTGATCACCGCCGCCGATGGACACTCGCGATACCTAAGGAGTCGCGGGTGCGTTGCCGGCCTTTAAGAGTCAGCAAACAAGTGTTGCTGACCCTTCCTCCCACCCCAATGAGCTCTGGCGACCTTACTCACACTCAGAAACACAACTATACAAAACTTATAGGTGATAAAAGCTTACGCGAATAGTATCAAACGATGATATATGTTTTGTATTATTATCATAATCATCTTACACAAATATAGTTCTGGTTTTAAGTAGTATATGAATAAGTAAATAATCTTTAACGCATGGTCCAACTTCCACCACCTAACAATTGTTTATTAGTTGAAAAATACTTTAGACAGTACTTTGAGTTAAATTTATAATTTCATAGGAATTTCGGGACCTAGGGGACTCGGATTACCATCCAAGTTCTATAACCTAACAAAGTTGATAATAAACAGAAGACATAAAACGGCGGAAGTCCCTTATAAAATACAGCAATTAATCTAGACAAACTTGGCGACCATATAACACAATTATCCTTTTATAAGGTCGGCGAAAAATTGTTCGTAATTTATTTCAGTCCAAAGTGAAAAAGTTACATTTGTTCATTGTTAAGATATGATATATAGGGCTTTTGTTGCGGATGTTATAAAAAGGAATTGTGTCAGTGGGACGTGAAATGAATTAAATTGTTACATTAAAACCCAGTCTGCGGAATGTCATAGCTACTTATTACGTAAACATATTCTTATTCTTCCTTGTTTGTTATTATTTCTATTGGGTCGACACTTAAGCTAACAGAATTTAGAGATGTCAAGCTAACAGAATTTATAGAGCGATTACTATCTGAATCGAAATTAATAGGGCAAGAGACCCTTAATAGATATCAGATTTCATTAGGTTTCTGTGACTACCTGTGACAACCTTCACATCACTGATGCTCTCACGACAACCGGGACAGCCAACAGCCTAACAAACTCTTCAATGTCGGTTGTCGATCAACCTTCCAGACCCCGAAACAAATCTTAATTTTGACACAAATATTTTTAAGCGCGAAAATCAAAACCATAACTTTCCAGGCGCAGAGGGCCGATTAGTAGGCTTTAATAAGTGGATCAAATCTCGTTTATGTACCCCTTTGAGTATGTTTCGCCGGTGCGTCTCAATTAGGCCGTGTTGAAATCGGTTGTAGAGACATCTAATGAGTTTGTATTGCTGGATCTTCTCAGTTGGGGCATTGGATCCGGCCTTCGTTAGAAACATAAGGTCTGCCATAATAATAATATTAAATTCTTAGCTTCATATAGACAGAACCATTCAGAAAAGATGTAATAAAATATTCTATCTAAAACTATAAATTTCGATAATTAAACCTTTAAATAATCTCTTTGACAAGAACTTAATATAAACTAGCTAAATAACTAAGTCGTAACTGTTATAAATTAAATGAATTAATTAAATTCGTGTACGTAAATATTTATATTATGTAACTAGAAATGAGTATATACTTAACTATATAACTACAAACATGTTCTGATATACAAGCGCTTTTTTGAAGTCTACGTGAATAAGAATCTTTTTTTATTTTATTATTTATTTGAAGTAAATATATGTTATTTAAATTGCTATTATTTAAATTGTATGATTTCGTTTATAACTGTAACAAAGAATTGTGTTTATTACGTAGACAATGCGCCCTAACGCAAAAATTATAAGCCATAATTGTAAGGTATTGTTGTACCAACTTGCGTGAGACATATTTGTCACCTTTTTATTTTAATGTTATTTCTTTATGTTTTCAATTCCCGCGCAGGACAGCTATTTGTGTGAACATAAATAGTTGTACTGAGTCTGGATGTACAGACGCCAGCACATCCAGCTTCCCCAATCTGTCAAATTTCTTTTATAGATTTTCAACTTTATCAGTAGGTTCACTTTCAATTGGGGAAATTTGACAGATTGGGGTAGACTGATGTGCTGGCGTCTGTACTTTGTGTCCGTCAATTATTAATTGTTTGTAAAGTACGCCACGACACAGCGGTTAATTTCCCAAGTGCAGACGTTGTCTATTAACTACCTAACTATTAAAATGAGATTTTGTGTGTATGCCCGCGTCCTCGTCAACCAAGTGTGAAATGAATATGTTCCCCATTTTAATACATGTTGTAATTTGACTGCAAGTGTGACGCAATGGTTCAAACAATCGCCTTGCAACGTAGTGCCTGGTTCGATCCCCACAGGACAACTATTTGTGAGACACATAAATAGTTGTTCTAAGTCTAAGAGTATTTTGTGTTCGTCCATAATATGTTTGTAAAGTACCCCGTGACATTAGGAATACGTTACCTAGTGCTAGCGTGGTCTCTAAAATAAACCTGTTTACTTCCAAATTCTAGAAGGCGTTAATAAATAATTAGAACTCAGGTAATGTTCTATTTATCCTTTTACTATAAGTAGTTCTTTTTCATAAGAGCTTTAATAGAATAATAATGTTTGCGGTAAATAAGAATACAGAATAACTATCATCATTCTTTGAATCAACTTTAAAAAACCGGCCAAGTGCGAGTCGGACTCACACACGAAGGGTTCCGTACCATTATCTATAAAGACGAGCAAAATATTCACGTTTATTGTATGGGTGCCCCCTTAAATATTTATTTTATTTTTTAGTATTCTTGTTATAGCGGCAACAGAAATACATCATCTGTGAAAATTTACGTACGGAACCTTAAAAAATCATATTCCTTATACAGCCCTAAGACACATGTCTCTCTCACACAACATCGGGAATCTCGTAAACACATGGCATAAGATCGTAATCCCACTTTTCGGTTTCAAAGGAGTTGGTTAAGACCGCAGATAACAGCATTGTTGGGCCACTAAATCTTCGTTAAGCGGGTGACGGCATACGGAGTGAATGGAGCGATCCCTTGCAGTATATAAATGTCTACATAATCCACGTGGACTTTAGGTCGAAGCTTATATTGAGTTTAAGAACGAACGTGAACGTTTTATTAACACTAGCATTCTGTTGTCTTAAGCCAGTTAGTTATCTTAGCGTGTCTCAGGAATATTAGAGGGTAGAAGTGGCGTTGTTACACTATTCAATGGTAAAACTAAGTACTAAATAAGAACTAAATATATCCTGTAATAAAATAGAAGTTACTTTTTTTTCTTCTTTATCATATGACCAGTGGAGTCTTTACTTCAGTGCCCACTTAAATTACTAACTGTGTCCCGCGGTTTTACCCGCGTTTAACTTTATAAATTATAATTATGTTAACCCAGGGTGTCAGCTACACACTAGATTCAATTCTTTATACACACTCACAAACTTTCGCCTTTATAATATTAGTGTGATATTTATAGTCAGAATTGTTCAAACCACGCAATTGTCTAACGGCTACAACTAGACTGTGTGGACAATGTGGTAGACTTACTGGGATATAATAAATAATCACATCAAATCAATTAGTCTTATATTGGCAAATATTATACGCCTAACATTAAGATAATTTACATATACCCTGACGTTAAAGTGGTTTAAGCCTCCCAGTAGGCATCTCATATGGCTTAGCGACTTATGTCTAACGATTGCAACCGGGACCGACAGCTTAACATACCGTCACCTATTTATAGATCAATTCATTTATAGACCGGTGAGTGCAGCTGACAGAGCGGCTATTAAAATAATTTTTTAATCCACCGATACAGTAAAGCAAATATCATACCTACTTATTTTGCCGTGGTATTCGTGAACCTTTCATTAAAACATTGAACTCAGAAGAAAATTAATATTGTTAGGGCTCAGATGTTTAAATAAAAGATCTTCAAAAGAAAGTTATAATAGCCTCAATTTATCCTTGTCGAAAACATCTTGTAATGTTATTTATTAATTTTAAATTATAAACTATATACCTGCCTTTTCTTAGACTTCTAATTAGAAAAACATAATACAGACGCCAGCACATCCAGCTACTCCGATCTGTCAAATTTCTTTTATAGATTTTCTACTTTATCACATAAGCATAAGGTTCACTTTCAATTGGTGAAATTGGACAGATTGGGGTAGCTTGATATGCTGGCGTCTGGACATTAAGCACACAGGTGTGTGGTTGACGGCCAAAAATATCACCACCCCATCTAATCCATGGGCCTTAGAAGTCGACCCAAGAGAATCTACCAGAGAACGGGTAGCAGCGACTCTTTGTGAATTATGACCATTATTCACAAATGTGTATACAAATATGTACAAGTTTTTGAGATGTGCGTATTTGTCAAGAGTAACATTCATCTATTTGACACTCTTGGCTCTAGACGTCATCCAAATACCATTCGTGCTACACCCTACAATACAGCCTTATACGCAAAAAGTGTCCTGGGTATGACGTCAAAAATGTTCAATAAAAAACAGCCACCCATCCGAAATCAGGAATGCATTGACTCATTTAAAAAAAAATTGTTTGAGTTGTTAGTGCAGAGTTGTTACTACTCAATCACAGACTTCATAGATGATAAGCAAAGTTATAAAGGTTCCACTTATTAGTTTCCAACACCAATGTATTGTATACCTATGTTTATCAAAACAAATAAATGATTACTGATATTCTGCGATCGCCAACCCGTCTGCTAAATGGCCTCTTGTGCAGCAGTGGACGGCATTCACCTGACATGATAAAGCACACAATAGTTAAACAAAAGCATAATTTTGTTGACATGATCACAGTTTAAGGGATAAATAGTGTATACACATATTATCGCCTTTCTCCATATCATAAAATGATCACTAACTTATAATTATCATGATTCTAAACTTGGATAAGAATTCTTGCAGCTTCTTTGTATTAATATACTAAACAACCTACTTATCAAATAACAACATCATAAGTCAAGAACTCTTCACTATTTTGCGATTAGACAGTATCACAGTGGTATTTCATTTTATATAGGTATACAGCTTTTCATTCAAGCATCAGTAGTTTCAAAGAGTTGCGCTCTGTCCACGTTCTAATCTAATCTCTAACTCGGAAATCTTTTCGGGTGAAACTTTTCGAGCTAAAAGCTCTTTGGACAATTCAAGTCTTTTGTATTTATCTCGGCCGGAGTATTTTTGTTTTTGATGCCTTCAAGCATTTTTCGGTATTTACTAATTGTTTTATTCTTAAAGATCCTTGCTTTACGAGTAGTTGGTTATTATTTTCTGTCCCATGAGGAAAATGATTTTGTTTTACGCGTGGTATAAAATCAAATAAGTGAAATATTGAGTGAAGAGTAAACTAAAAAGAATGTGTTTATTTATCTGAAGAATATACTTTTACGTCAAAGAAGTCAATGATGTTATCTAAATAGTAATTATGTATGTACTGTACCGATGATCTTCTGCGGATATCTGGAATAGCGCAAGACCAGCAATTGTGGAGATCTTTGGGAGAGGCCTTTGTCCAGCAGTGGACGTCTTTCGGCTGATATGAATGAGTGTACTTACTAGTGTCTATAAAGGATACTTCAGTAACTAGAAAGTGTTGTCTGGTGAGACATCAGACTAAATAAGGGGAAGGTTCTCCACTTTGAATGTTTTATTTATTGGTTACTTAAATACTTTAATACATACACATACATACATAGACTCACGCCTGTTTCCCAGAAGGGTAGGCAGAGACAACGGATTTCCATTTGTCACGATCTTTGCATACTTCTTTTGCCTCGATTACTGTCATTATATTCTTCATACATACTCGCCGGTTTAGGGTACTTCTGACCTGCCCTTTCTTGAGAACATCTCCAATTTGTTCAGAGAATGTTCGACGTGGTCTTCCCCTTCCGGTTGTCCCATTCACACAGGCTAGGTATACTTCTTTTGTCAATCTTCTTTCATTCATCCTTTCTAAATGGCCAAACCATCTCAGCATGCCTTTTTTAATCTTTGTGACTACATCCTCTTTCACACCACAACGCTCTCTTACATCAGTATTTCGAATTCTGTCTCTCAAAGTCACACCACACATACTTCTCAGAGCTCTCATTTCCACTGCATTTATTTTACTTTCATTCTTTTTCTGCCATACCCAACTTTCACTTCCATACATTAAAGTTGGCACTAACACTCCATCGTGCACGGCTAGTCGAGCCTGCTTTGATACTTGCCGGCTACTCATAAAGGCGTGTAGTGCCCCATTCACTCTGTTCCCCGCATTTACTCTTCTAACAATATCTTTTTCATATTTCCCATCTCTCGTAAACAAAGTTCCCAAATATACAAACTCATTCACCTGTTCGACTTTCTCTCCTCCAATCACAATATCACACGTTGTCGTGTATTCATCCCTCTCAAATACCATTACTTTCGTCTTACCTACATTCATTTTCATCCCTTTCCTTTCAAAAGATTCATGCATACTTGTTACCATCACCTGCAACTCGTCCGCCGATGATGCAAGTAAAACTTGATCATCAGCGTAAAGCAGACATTTGATGAGTAACTCATTCATACTTACACCGCATTCACTTTCTTTCAAATCTTTTAAACAGCTATCCATGAATAGGTTAAACAACCACGGTGACGCTACACATCCCTGTCTAACACCCTTTTGGATGGTAAACCACTCGGTGTATGACCCGTTAATCCTCACGCAAGCTCTGGAATCCCCATAAAGAGATTTCAGTGCTTGAACAAGGTTGTCGTTCAACCCATACATGGACAGTACCGACCATAGTTCACTCCTCAACACTCTATCGTAGGCCTTTTCTAAGTCTACGAAGGCACAGTAAACCTTTTGGTTTTTGCCCAAAAACTTCTCTACTATGCTTCGCAGAGAAAAGACCTGATCCGTGCATCCCATTCCTTTCCAAAAACCCGCCTGTGCATCCCATATTTTCGCATCGGTTTCTTTCACAACTCTTTCAACCAATACTTTTGCATACAACTTACCAACGACGCTGAGCAGACTAATGCCCCTATAGTTTTTACAGTCTTGCCGTGAGCCTTTCCCTTTGTAAAGAGGTACGATGACAGCCTTGCACCAATCACTTGGCACTTGGCCGGTGGTATAGCATAAATTGAAAAGGCTGCACAGCTGACTTGCTAGCTCCAGCCTTCAGCATCTCGGAAGTTATCCTGTCATACCCTGGTGACTTACCTGATTTCATACCCTTAATAGCTTTCACAATCTCATCCATACCAATGTCACCTTTACATTTGTTCTTGTCTATACTTAGTGAACTACGTTCACTCTCTGTTACACCTCTTTCATACAAACTTTCAAAATACTCGTTCCAACGGTTTAACACGCATTCTTCCCCTTTCACTATATTTCCATCTTGGTCTCGTATGGATTTCTGTTCTGAGGTTTGAGTTATGCCTCTTACTGATCTAACGGATTTCCAGAAAAACTTAATGTTCGTCTGCAAATCCTTAGACAACCTTCTATCAAAATTATCCTTTTGTTCATTTTTCTTTTCATTCACCACATCCTTTACAATTCCTTTCATTTTCCAGACGCCAGCACATCCAGCTACCCCAACCTGTCAAATTGATTTTATAGATTTTCAACTTTATCAGATAAGCATAAGGTTCACTTTCTATTGGGGAAATTTGACAGATTACAGTAGCTTGAAGTGCTGGCATCTGTACAAACAAATCATAACTAAAGAACAATCATCTACAACTTATTTTACGACAGCAGAATTGTTAAAAATATATGTGGGATCATACAGAAAATACCTCCCGAACGAATAAAACATATCAAAATCAGTTCTTAAAAATTGGAGAATGAATATAAAGTCGAATTAATTACTTACATAGACTCACACCTATTTCCCAGAGGGGTAGGCAGAGACAACGTATGTCCATTTGTCACGATCTTTGCACACCTCTTTTGCTGTTATTATATTGTCATTGAATTACTTCTTTTAAAGTCGGTTAAAGATTTTCAAATTTAAGTTAACTTATTTTTTTTTATTTATTTGCCTTTAATAGCTATAAGTTTTTAGAACAATGGAATCGAACATGGTAACGGTAACATTTGTGGAGGGTTGAGCAGGAGTACCCTCCGCAAACTTACAGATTATTTATAACTTAAGATTGATTATTTTACTAGAGACATACTCAGCGTAATAAACATAGTGGCAGTGCAAAAATTTCTTAGGAACACTGTTCGTCTTGTTATAACTCTCTTCTCATTCCAGATAATTGGTAGCAACTACATATTAATAATGCTGCTAGAATAAATTATTTTCGGTAAATCATCATCATCATTACAGCTTAATGTCACCGTAGCTTAGTTGGTAGTGCTCCTGCCTACGAAGCTGGTGGTCCTGGGTTCGAATCCCGGTAAGTGTAAATATTTGTGTGATGAGCACGAATATTTGTTTCTGAATCATGGATGTTTTCTATGTATTTAAGTATTTATCGATCTATATAAGTATGTATATCGTCGCCTGGTACCCATAGTACAAGCTTTGCTTAGTTTGGGGCTAGGATGATCTGTGTGACATTGTACCTAGATATTATTATTATAGATAAGTCCACTGCTGAACAAGCCAACCTCAAGAATCTCTTGGGGGGATATCCCATAAACGCCACGCTTGGCAGGCGGGTTGGCGATCTATTGGTTCATAGTAATCAGAAGGAAGCTGCTGCCCGTCCTCTGGTAGATATTCCCTCGGGCCGACTTCTACGCCCCCACGGTAGGAGATAAGGGGATAAGATTCTGATTCTGATATTTGCCGTCACCATACAGCAATTTTAGGTACATATACACACATCAACACAATCTAGGGATATTGAACATTTCATTGATTATCTAGAAAACTATAAACATTTTGTTATGACTGTAAATGGAAGAATTAAAGATAATTTCATGGCCGATATTTAAACATTAACAACACGATGCGATTTTGTTTTTCTAATTAATAAAAGTCTTAAATTAATTAAGCCATAGAAAATTACTGAGTGAACAAAAACATTTTATTCTTATAAAATTATTCAATCGAATTAAATGAATAAAAATCTTACCAAATCTGATAATCAGTAATCGGTATTTCCTCCTCTAACATTAATCACACAGCGGCAACGATTTTCCATACTTAAAATTAAGGTGTCAATGTCTTGCTGGGGTATGCAGTCCCAAGTTCTTTTTAAATGTTCGAAAAGTTGTTCTTCTGTTGTCAAGTTGGGCGGAAAATCCCTCAATGCTCTTCGCTGTAACATGTCCCAGGCGTGTTCAATTGGGTTTAAGTCTGGCGACTGTGGAGGCCAATCTAATACCTGAACATCGTGTTCTCGAAGGGCGGCCCTCACCAGCCGCGCTGTATGGGAAGGTGCATTGTCATGCATGAGCTGAAATTCTTGCCCCGTTAGGGCCCTGAGCGGGACAATGACACGTTCTACTACCTCCTCACGGTATCTATGGGCAGTCATGCTGCCCTGAATCCAAATGAGTTGGGTTCGTCCGCCGATTCGTATTCCTGCCCACACCATAATTGTCCCGCCTTGGTAAGAGTGGACCTCCTGTGGATGTCGGAGACGGCTGACCCTGCCTGGAGTTCTCCAAACGCGTGTTCGTCTCGAATCTGGATGAAATCCATAGCGGGACTCATCAGTGAACAGCACCAATGACCATTGTTGATCACTCCATGTCAAATGTTCTTGAGCCCATAAAAGTCGCCTACCGCGATTGCCACGTCGCAGCGCTGGGACTCGTAGCGGTCTGCGAGCATGAAGACCAACTTCATGCAGCCTCCTTCGCACGGTTTGGTCGCTCACCAGCAGCTGCTGACCCTCCTGGAGCCTTTGCACTAGTTGCATCGCTGTGATATTGGGTAGTCTTCTGGCGGTCATTTGGAGAAATCGATCCTGTCTCTGAGTGGTAACACGATATCTACCTGTGTGCCGTTCTGCCACATCTCCAGTAGCGCGATAACGTGACCACAGCCTGGATACCACATTTTGGCTTGTGCCCAGAGACTCAGCAACGACGCGTTGAATAGCACCGTTTTGTAACATGCCAACTGCCCGTAACATTTCATCTCGACTCAAATGATGGCGTGGCATGACGCTAAAAAGCTTACACAACCAATTGAGAAAAGAAAATAAAACAATTTATCAGGTTTTCTTCAATTAACACGCAAAAAAAATTTTAATGCAACTTCTTGAAATTAGATACAACTCAAGATTGCGCTGTGCTTTGCGTGTTTTCATTTGTTTCTCATTTTAATTTTTAAATTTTGAATAAAGAATAGACAAGGTTTAAATCTGTAAATAAACTTTTTAAGGAAACTAAATAGGTTTTAAACAATAAAGCCATGTTTGATTTCAAAATAACGTATCCCTAGACTTTGTTGATGTGTGTATTTTTTAAGGTAGCGCTGCGGACATTAACAATATATTTGTATTGCAAAAAAGAGCTGTAAGAGCCATATATAAACTTGGTCCGCGAGAATCTTTGAGAGAGAAGTTTAAAGAGATTAACATTCTGACTGTAGCATGTCAGTATATATATGACCATCTAATTTATATGCATAAATATAAAGACTCCTTCTGTAATAGGAGTGATACTCATAATATAAATACCAGATATAAGCATAACTATGTGTTACATACCACCCGTCTCCACAAAGTAAGTAACTATTTTATGGGGCTATGTATAAGATTTTATAACAAACTTCCCAGTGATATCCGAGAAATGTCTATGAATAAGTTTAAAAGAATTATAAAAGCCAAATTGTGTAGCAGGGCTTACTACAAAACTTCTGATTATTTAAGTGACAAAATTAATAACAGCTTGGGATTAATAACACATTAAAATACAATGTAATTTAATGTAAGAAATAAATATTTTAAAAAAGCATTCCTACTGAGTTTTCTGGCAGTGTTTCTCAGTAGCTGCCACATCATGCACTGCACGGTAGGGTAAAAAAAATTGAAGATTCCACACAAATGTAATATTTTAATGGAATAAATTACTTTTGATTTTGATTTTAATTAAATAAACCAGCTCAGCAATAATAAAGCCATTAATGTAACATTAATACAAATTACTTATTTAAACTCATATAATTGGCTACACAGTAAATACCTCTGAACAATAATTAATCAAACAAAAATTACATCATTTGTATCGTATGATATTATATTGCAATTAAGAGTTCTCGATAACAGTATATCATGCGACATGTTATTGGTACAGCTTTATTATGAGCTATTCAATATGATCTACAGCTGTTCATAAACCTTCCTTACATAATGCATTCTTGCTAATATTATAACTCCAAAAGTGTATCTGTTTATTCGATTGTTAACTCTTTACGCCGCAACTATGCAAGTTGGCATATCAAACTTTGCTTATTAATGAATTATTAAGATTCGCCATAATTACAATATTACATCAACAATATATTTGGACTCTAGTATTATTATATTATAAGAGTATGCACTTATTTTATATTTCATTATAATCATCATCATATCAGCTGAAATATGCTTACTGGACAAAGGGCTCACCCAAAGATCTTCCCAATTGCCGGTCTTGTGCTATCCGCATCCAGCGGCTTCCAGCAACCCCCACAAGATCATCCATCTTGTAGGCGGGTTCATTTTCAATTTATTGATAGAGAGTAAACGATATAATAATAATATCTAGGGATAATGTCACACAGATTATCCTAGCCCCAAACTAAGCAAAGCTTGTACTATGGGTACCAGGCGACGATATACATACTTATATAGATAGATAAATACTTATATTATTATATACATAGAAAACGTCCATGACTCAGAAACAAATATTCGTGCTCATCACACAAATATTTGTACTTACCGGGATTCGAACCCAGAACTACCAGCTTCGTAGGCAGGAGCACTACCAACTAGGCTACGGTGACCGTCTAATATGTCGTCCGTGATATAGAAGAAGAAAGCCTTATTAAGATAATATGAAGATAATGTTTTTTTGAAATACTAAAGAATTGTTCGATCAACATCATCTTGTCAACTAAACGACGTCCACTGCTAGACAAATGTGTCTATTGTGGCGTAACTTCGCCATTATAGGGTAAGGAATTCAAATTCAAATTCAAGATTCAAACTCCCTCGGGCCGACTTATACGCCTCCCACGGGATCAGATGAGATGGTAATAGTCATCGCCATCAGCCTCACAGCATCATGTACTTGATAAGTTTAACGTTAACTTCTTTCAAAACAATTTGGTAAACACAATTTTTGGATTCCAGAAATGAAACAACATAATTTATGACTAGATTTCCATTTTTGCTTGATAAAAAATAAAGTAAGTACATATAATCACTATTATGACCAATTAAAAATAAACTAACTATATACGTCCAACCAATCTTAAAATATACCACATAAAATTCTTGGTGCCAAGAGAGAATCTTCTATGATGTTCTGTTAACTAATCTGGCGAGTAGAAACTAAATAATAATAAAGCTTTGATGGAGGAAATATGTTATGACAAAATACGAGTCCTTTATTTGGTCGACTTTAGTATTATTTTATTTTCACACGGTCGGTATAAGGGTGCCTCTTAATTTCACGTATAACCGAAGCAAATTTTCTAAAAAGTGTAAAATCAATAATTAATGTTCTTTGAAAATTGTGAAAGCAACATTTGTATGTATCAATTATAAATCTCTTATAATTTTGATTTTAAACATGCGATTGAGTTCGCTGTTAGTTAGGTGGGTAAATTTACTACAATTATCAAATGATTCATAAATGAAATTTATTTGTTTGATATCTGTTCTCATATGTATTGTGTCTGTTTGGTTTTGTACACCGGAAGATATTGTTATAGCATGGACTTTGTATGTCAACTTACTGAGAAGACCCAGCGAACGAACTCTGTTGGTTCAGTATCACCCGTTTCGGTATAGTTAATACCGTCCAACTTAATATTAACAATACAACCTTCTGCCTGCTGCTTCTACATGCCATAGCACTACGCCGTAGCATCTACTACACGGATCGTAGATCGCTACATTGTTCCCCGAATACTACGCAAATCGCGCAGTGCTTATCAAAAAGCTACGGATAGTGCGAGCACGGTTCCGTTTTGGCGCACCATTGCCTTTGTTGCTCACTGAAGATAAGCTTCAAGGTGAATCCTATTTTGTACAAGCGACATTATAATCCATTGAAGCAACGACATTGTATTCTCCAGTTAAATAGACTAGATACATATAAATGTAGGTAGTTTATGTATAACTTTGTAATAAATGCTGTGTAGGTTTGCCATTCTAGTCAATTTGATAATAATGATCACTACAGATTGGGTCTAACAGCAACATGAATGCACTATTGCTATCTGCAATAAGGCCCCAAACCTGGTTTCTGCGAATAATTCTTAAGAATTTTACAAGCAAATCCATTATCAGTAGCTACTTGGGGTCAGGAGATAATTGGTGGCATACTGCCGATCTTGAAGAGCACGTAAACTTAGTCTGAACCTGAGTTGTCTCCCGTGGCTTGTCTCCACTTTGACTGGGGTGAGACTGGCGAGAGTATATGTAATTGTGCGATTTTTACGAAATAATTCATCAGCGTAAAGGGATGGTACTCAAGCATATGTTTCGTGTTTTAATTTATATTATTTATTTATAACCTAACTAAACGTAACTAGTAGTAAAACGTAAGTTGGTCCAAAAGGTAGCTTTGAAATGGTGTTGCAATTACTATTTCAGGAAGGACAGGACTGGCTGTTGAGAGTGCCATAAATATAATAAAAAAATAGTTTAGAGTTGCAAATAATTACATTGAGCAGCTTTTCTGCAGGCTTATAAATTTATATCACGATAGAAACTTGCGACCACAGGTCTTAGCCTAGATGAAAAGGAATATAAAGCCTGTGATTTTAAGGCAAGGACTTCTTCTTTTCATAGTTTTCAATACAAGCTTTGCATTTTTTAATTTATTTTATAACTCGTTAGAAATTTTTGTAAACTTGAATGTAATTAGATGTCAGTGAAAAATTGATAAAGAATGAAGACACAAAGTCTGTCTATCTGCGCGTAACAGGCGCTCATAGCCAGATGCTGTCACCGGTCCCGTAAGTGATTGGCGAGTTTAAGCAACTAGGCTCGCAGTCAGTCTATAGATGGGTGACCGCGAAAGTGGTTTAACTTCAGGGCGTCTCCGTGCTTCGGAAGGCACGTTAAACAGTTGTTCCCTTTTGTAGTCATGAGGCAATAGTTGTTAAGCCATGTCAGAGGGCGGCTTGAACAACTCTGACACTAGAGTAATAACGCTACGTCCTACGTAGGCGGTTGAAAGCGAACGCGATTATGAAGCGGTGAGACGCGAATTCAATGCGATGAGATGCGACGCGGTGGCGGTGTCCTACGTGCACGCGAATCATCTCGCGAAGCCGCCACCGACGTCGCAAGAACACGACGGCACCGCATCCTGTTCGCGCGAAAATATCAAGCCAACTGATCGCGTTCGCTTCATTTCGCGCCGCTCCGCACGGCGCCGCTTCGCGTTCGCGTCTAGATCGCTCACGCAGGACGTCGCGTAACTGTTGCTCATACAATAAGTAAGTGCGCGTAACTGTGATACATAATGACTTTTTTGTTGTGTGTTCAATTTCTCCGTTATTTCAGGTAACAAATTGGTAATTGTTTTTTGTTTTATTGAAATTCCTTTCAGCTGAGCCTACGTGTATAAGTTTAGTTGGTCCAAACTTCACAACCACTGAACCAAACTAACGACCAATGAATTGTTATAAAGAAAAGTGGAAGTCAGTTACGACTGACTGTTTAAAAGTAATGGAATCAGACGTTACTTTGCCGAAATACATAACAATCAAAATACAAAATCAATATGTAGTGTTAATTCCGCTAATTGTCAGTTGAATCATGCAATTTGGATGCAATTTGCACCACCCTCCCGCCCGAAAAAATGTGCACATGCAAGATGGACAGTATAAAAAAGCAAATTACATGCGCCAGTACGATACCCAACACGTGTTTCAGTCCTCCACGGACCATTCTCAAGGGCGCTCGACGAGTTAGCAGCCCTTGAGAATGATTGACTGTTTAAAATACATGTTAACGGTAATTATTCTTTAGTAAAATAACGTTGAGTTTTAGGAGTAACTATTCGGGCTATCACTGCCAATTTCAATAATATATGATGTTTGAACTTTCTTTAAAAGAAGATCATTCACTCGAGTCTGACAAAACTACCTATTGAATCGCTCAACAATAATACCCTGATAACTTCCGGCTTGCCGCCGTAACAATTTCTAATAAATCGCTCACATTTATCAAAATAACACACTCAATCCAGCAAACTGTATATAATAACTCCTAATTCCGGCCCAAATCCACACTTTATATCATCAAATAAAAGTCTTAGGATAAACTGTAAAAAATGTTACAGCTTATGTAGTTCATAGAGCGTATAAATTACATTCTTTGCCAACTAACCAACACAAAAACGTTCACAGTTGGTTGATAGTCACTATAAAATGAGTAACTTCATCAAAAAACATATTTTTAGACAACCATACGGCTTTCCTTGTAGTAAATGCTTACCGTAGCGTCATGACGCTTGCAATACACATGGCATACCACCTTGACCCAGAATGCGCCGGTCTTAGGACGCCCTTGTCATATATGACAACCAATTTTCCAATTTTTACCAATTTACCAATTTTCGAACTGCTTTTAAGAATGTGAGAAATCAAGGTTTATTTTAATATATATAATAATGAAGATGCGTACCTACGAGTAGACTAGAAATTTTGTAAACATAAACTGTTTACAGTACTTACTTTAAATATTTACTGAAGTCAAAGGATTTTACTGGATTTGCGAGAACTTATTACACGTTAATTAAAGAGTAAACTAAACAAAATAAAGCGGCCAAGTGCGAGTCGAACTCGCCCATGAAGGGTTCCTTAGCAGCAAGTATTTAGTTTATTGAATGAAAGGTTAATTGTGGTTTACGATTTATGACGTATTAAAAAGAAAAACTTTATAGATCTCGTTCAAAGCAATTTTCGGTGGAAGTTTGACATGGTAATGTCCATACATCTTATTTTGTTTTTAGTTTTATCATCGATCACCCCAGGGGGTGACGTCGACTGTACTATTCTACTGTAATAAGAAGACAATAAAATAAATATTAGGACCTTTCTGTGAAAATCATCTCAGGTGTAATTTAAGTTTACTTTGGAATATATATACATAATAAAATCGTAGGAAAATCAAAACTGTACATTGAATATTTTTTAAAAAGGATACTTGGGCGTGATCTGCAATCGATTTCGAAGGCAAAAATGTAGATTTTAGAATTTTTGTCTGTGTGTCTGTTTGTATGTATGTATGTCCAGGCTAAACTTAAAAAGTACTGCATGGATTTACTTCAAACTTTGTGTAAATATTACTAAGAGGTCGGGTCAACATATAGGCTACATATTATCACGCTATCATCTACGGGGGAGGAACTGTGGTAATTTATAAAATTTAAGGCGGGTAAAACCGCGGGGCACTGCTAGTATTAAATAAATATAGGAACTGGGAATAAAAATTTTGGCCTAGGAATGGTTTATCCCTTTTTAATATTAAAATACCATGACGTCGAAAAGTGATTTTTTAAATTCTTATTTTTTTTTTTTTATTATTTCATAGTAAAAGCTGTTTCAAACCCGTCCGGTTTGAATAGTTAAGATATTGTCTACTTATCACCACAACGTAATGCATGAATAGCTTCCATTTTGGCCAAACGCTACTGAAGTATTAAGCGTTGTGATGAGTTAACTCTTAAATAATTAAACCTTACACGTGTCGCTCGCAAACCAGTGCTTTGTTTACTGATATTTCGGGAATTATAAGGAGTAACATAACCGAAATACAGAACAACTAAGAATTATTTTTATTATAAAACGAGCGCGCTTTAGACCACACGATTCATTTCCACAGTACAAGCGTAGTTTTTTTTAAAAAGGGGTGCCTAGTTTAACGGCAATAATAGGTACAGCACTGGTATTCTTGTAAGCCCCATTTATAGACGGCACCTTGTATAGCAATCAGGGAGGCGCTCATAGCTAGATGATCTCTTTCAGTTCAGTCGTGGATCCGTGTACGGTCGGACGTGTGTCGCTGCTTTCGGCGCTTAGCACGACTAATATTATACATAATTAATCCTATTGGTCAATTCACACGTTTTGCGATTCCTTGTCGCACTTACGGGTTTCTTACCTAAAAGTGCCGCCCAGTGGGCAGTCCTAGACAGGGATAACAACAAAGTGATATATTCGACTCGAAAAAGACTCTCGAAAAGTTTGCCTATTCGCCGTGATTGGAACCGCCTACCACCGGACGTGCATGCGTGGGAGCTAAACCACTCGACCACGGAAGCAACTACAAAGCGTTGCGAATTACTCATCTCCTACGGGCCGCACTGACATCCTCGTAACCGCTACGCTGCGTCGCGCCCCACCACCCGTTGGCGACTACGAGCTGTTGCTACAGTGACTACACGTGCTACGTTCGGTGCTACGACGCGCCTTATCGTTCACTGCGATCTAATCTCAATTACATCAGTAAGTTGCATTACCTACGCAAACAACATTCGATTAGACAACTTACGCAAATAATCGAAACATTATCTATTGCTATTCTTTGGATACACTATGGCGACTCAGAGAACACCCACAAAATCTTCCCCTAACTCCATAGGACATGCACAATCGGAATCGGACTTGAACTCACTACAGCTGTCTGATGTCTCTTTTGTGAACATGAATAGAAATAAGCGCTTGCGCACGGACCAAAATACAACAGTCAAGTCTAACGAACAAGGATTAAAGGAAGAAGTCATGGATCTTTTACGCGCTTGGAAAACCGACTTTGATCGCAAACTAGATGAAATGAACAACACCCAGAATAATTTAATTGCTAAACTATCCTCCGATATTGCAGATTTGAAACAACAAAATTCAAAAATTCAACAATCAAATCAAGATATGGTAAACTCAATTTCTTTTATAAACAAGCAATACGATGAAATCCAATCAGGCCTGGAAACCTTAAAAAAAGAACGTTTGGAACAGCGCAGATGTATAGAGAAAATTGAAAGGAAGCTACATGATCTGCAGCTAAAATCTAGATCCTCCTGTATAGAAATCAGGAACATCCCGCGAGAGGAAGGTGAAACCAGTGCCCATCTAGCAGACACTGTGCGCAAAATAGGAGAAACCACTGGTTCAGCAATCGCCGCAACAGACCTCCGTGATGTTTACCGCCTACCTGGGAAACCTGGAACAACACGCCCCGTTATTGTAGAATTCCAAACGGTACAAATGAAGCAAAATATACTGTCCGGCGTCCGTGAATTCAACAACAAAAAGAAAAATGTGGAAGAAAAACTAAATACTCAACTGATTTCCATCCCCGGTAAACGACAACCGGTGTACGTCGCCGACCACCTTCCGGCCAGCTCCAAAAAACTATTTCATTTGTCACGAGAATTCGCTAGCCAAAACTCATTTAAATTCTGCTGGACGTCCAATGGCAACATATTTCTCCGCAAGGTAGAAGGAGAGAAACAAATCCTCATCTCATCAGAACAATGCCTAGAAGACTTGCGAAAAAATATGTGACTATTTAATTATAGGTATATAATAGTTTCCCTTTTTCCATACCATATTTACTACTTTACTGTTTCTTTTTTTACATGTTACTTTTCAAATATTATACATACAACTAAGTTCATGTTACATAGACTCCACTGTAGTGAAATAGTCATATATACACACCTAAAAACCAATTATACATCAGTGTACATCCACATAATCCATCTACTCACACAACTAATCCAAACTTACACATATCCTAATATCACTCACCTTTCTTACATCACCCACCACGGTAAGACACACTGTATGTCAATCATAAATTCAAAAAATATTGCTGAAAACAATGTTGGTGTCCTGTATAATTCTCCATATAAAAATGCCCAACATAAC
Source organism: Pseudoips prasinana (assembly GCA_951640165.1). Taxonomy (NCBI): domain Eukaryota; kingdom Metazoa; phylum Arthropoda; class Insecta; order Lepidoptera; family Nolidae; genus Pseudoips; species Pseudoips prasinana. The sequence goes on from OX621245.1 coordinate 23,157,932, forward strand.
GAACATTAATATCGAACTTGACTCTCACAAACCATCAAACTCCTTCATCTGCACACCAGAAAATTGTCTTAACTACCTAGGTAATAAACCTGCTATAAAATTACTTCACATAAACATCCGCAGTATAAATAAAAATTTCGATCAACTACGCATATTGTTATCCCAAACAAAAATTACATACGACGTCATTGTCCTTACAGAATGCTGGCTCAGTAAAGTAAGGAATTTGCCTATCCTAGATGGCTTCACTGCACACATCACAAAATGCACGTCAAACCAAAATGACGGCATTATTATCTTTATGAATAACAACATTACCTACTCTATAAACGAACCATCTTTTAAAGACGCAAATTGCTTAGTTTGTCAAATAGGGAACACAGCTATCGTGGCGATTTATCGCTCTCCTTCACTAAAAGCCAGAAATAATTTTGACAACTTTATTGATAGTTTAAACCACGTTTATACCAACCTTACCACTAGGAACCTAGTTCTTGTGGGGGACATAAACATCGATATAAGTATCAGTAGTAAGGACCCCTTAGCTGAAGAATATCTTACCTTCAACGCTTCCCATGGTCTTTTCCCAACTCACAATCTTCCTACTAGAATCAATACATGCTTAGACCATCTACTAACAAATACCGTCCTCCCGTCAACTACCCTGGTCTTGGAATCATACATTACAGACCACATGCCACTGGTTTTCATTATGGATAAAAATATACCGAAGTTTAAACAATCTAGCACAAAGTTCACTGTGGACCACATAAAAGTTAAGACAAATTTAGAAAACGAAGACTTCTCCCCTATATTAAATTTGAAAGATGCAAATTTAGCGGCCAACAACTTTGTGTCATTACTTTCAAATACTATAGCTAAACATACGTTAACCTTCAGGCAAGCAAAGAAAAATAAAGTTCTGAAGCCATGGATGTCTGTAGGCCTACTCCGTTGTATAAGAAACCGTGATAAACTACACACAAAGTCTAAAAAATCCCCAGATAATATAACACTCAAAATTACTTACACACGATACAGAAATTTCTGCAATAATCTCCTTCGCAAGCTGAAAATCGAGTATGGGAAAAGTCTGATTGATAAAGCGGGTAATGACATCAAGGCTCTATGGAAAGCTATTAAAACAATCACAAACACTCATAAAGTTAAAACTCAACCGTTAGAACTTCTGCAAACTACACCTGACCCCCAAACATCTACTAACCAAATTAGCCATTACTTTAGCCAAGTAGGAAAAAACTTAGCTAATAAAATACTCACTTCTACCTCTCAACCCTCTCCGTTTTCTCTTACCTCTTCAATACACAGCCCATTAAATTCAATGGTCATCTTAAACATAGCTGAAAGCGAAGTGGAAACCATCATCATGCAACTCCGCCCTGATTGTGCAGTGGGATGGGACGGAATCTCTTCACAGATCCTAATTCAATCACGGCAAGTATTGATTCCTCCCATAACCCACATTTGCAATCTAGCTATAACCACTGGAACCTTCCCCGCAGTTTTTAAGAAAGCAATTATCCACCCAATTTACAAAGGTGGGGACAGGGACTGTGTCACTAACTATAGGCCTATAGCAATACTATCTGCATTGTCTAAAATTCTTGAAAAGATTCTGAACAACGCACTCAAAAACTTTCTCCACAATTTCAAAATTTTAGCAAATAATCAATATGGTTTCCGCTCGGGTATCTCAACCGAAGATGCTGTACTTGACTTAACAAGCTCAATAGCAAAGAGTCTTGATTCGAGAGCCAAATGCTTGTGTATTTTTCTTGACCTCTCGAAAGCCTTCGACACAGTCTCTGTTCCAATCCTACTAAATAAGCTTGACAAGGTAGGAGTACGAGGAACCCCACACAAAATGTTTAAAGACTACCTCTCAAACCGTACTCAATCTGTCAAGATAGAAAACCACTTGAGTGAAGAGGTCATAACTACCTACGGCGTCCCTCAAGGGAGTATTTTGGGTCCCACACTCTTCCAAATATACATTAACGACCTTTGCACAATCTCTCTTCCACACACTAGCATCTTTACTTACGCTGATGACACAGCAGTTCTAGTTTCTGGCCCCAACTGGCAATCAGTCAAGGATAGAGCAGAATATTCTCTCAATAAAATCATGCATTGGCTTCGCAATAATCTACTGACCCTAAACTTGGCTAAAACACACTATGTTCCTTTTGCAATTTCAAAAATAAATCACCCCCCAAAAGATTTTACAATCACAGCTCATTCCTGCTCATCAACGAATTTTTGCAACTGCTCCAAGCTTACTAAAGTAGAATCGGTTAAATACCTGGGCGTACAAATCGACAGTGGACTGAAGTGGGATACGCATATATATCTTATGACAACACGCGTGAGACGGTTGATACATTTATTTAAAGTACTAAGGGATACTATGCCACAAGACAAATTAGTAAACGTTTATTTGGCACTTTGTCAATCCGTAGTGCAATACTGCATCACAATTTGGGGCGGGGCAGCCAAAACTCATCTTATAAGCCTAGAGAGAGCACAAAGAGCAGTTCTGAAGGTGATACTTAGGAAACCCTATAGATATCCGACGGTAAACCTATATAATGAGTCCAACGTCTTAACGGTTCGACAGCTCTTTGTGCTCAGACTGATCCTCAGAAAACACTTGACTGTACCCGTACCCGATCTAAATAGACGTAAAATAAAGCCAGTCAACCATAGTGTTCCGTGCAAAACATCCTTTGGTAGACGACAATATCACAGTCTCGGCTCCAAAATATACAACCGCGTACACAAAGAATTAAATATTGCTGGAGTTAACAAATACGAAACAAAACTTAAAGTTACTAACTGGCTACATCAACTCGACTACCAGAAAACTGAAGACCTACTCATGGATATTGAATAATGTTAACATTCCCAAACATACAGTCAAAAACATACACCCCCACACACGCAAACACACTCACATACACACACACACACACACACACACACACACACAAACACACACACACATACACATACCACAGTTGGATGTATAATAATGGAAGTATTTAGAAATATTTACTAAGTAACTACCCATTCATTGTGATTTAATCAATATAATTTAACTAAGCTGCTGAAGTACATTCAGTGTCGGAAACCAACAAGTCAGCACTCCGCGACTGAACACTGTTTCCCAAAATACAGGCTTTAGCCTAGTTTGGTAAGCAGTTTCAGTACCTTTAGCATAAAATAAAACTTTGTGTCAAATAAACCTTACACATGTGAATGTATTTTAACTAGTGTCATTTAAATACTTTTTATTTTTTTTATTTTATTTTATCTCACCAGTCCATAAGTGACCGGTGAGGTTAAGCAACTAGGCTCGCGGTCAGTTCATAGATGGGTGACCGCCAAAGTGGTTTAATTTCTGAGCGTCTCCGTGATGCGGAAGGGCACGTTAAGCTGTCTGTCCCGGTTGTAGTCATTAGACAACAGTTGTTAAGTCACGTCGGAGGCCTACTGGGCGGCTTGAACAATTCTGACACTAGGGTAACCACTGCCCATACGATAAGTAAGTAAGTAATAGCAATCAGTGACAAAGTTTATTTATAAATGTATAAACATTGTAGTTGTTTTTACTTATGTTTAAAAACCCCGAATTTCAACTATAATTACATCATTTTGGAAAAGAGCTAATACTCTTACACTAGGCAACTGACAGTAACCAAACATAGCTAAGAAACACCGCAAGGGAACTGGCTTTCAAATAAAAATAAACAGGTCAAGTGCGAGTCGGACTCGCGCACATGTACCATTATCTATAAAAGCATAAAAATTACGTTTGTTGTATGGAAGCCCCCTTAAATATTGTTTTGTTTTAGAATTTTTTGCTATAGGAGCAACAGAAATACATCATCTGTGAAAATTTCAATTGTCTAACTATCACGGTTCATAAGACACAGACTGGTGACAAACGGACAGACAGCGAAGTCTTAGTAATAGGGTCCCGTTCCCTTTGGGTACGGAACCCTAAAAATGCATAATAATCGGTCTGGCTGTTTGAGAGTTACGATGCCACAGACAGACACACACACACACACAAACACACACAGACAGACATGAACGTCAAACTTTTAACACCCATCTTTTTGCGTCGGGGGTTAAAATATTTTTGTTTGCAATTACCTTGGATAAACCACAGCATTCCCAAACCCAATTTTACTCCATAAAGAGTCTCATTTATACAAGTCTCCGATTCAATCTCTTATTTAATCACCATTAGACCTTTCCCCGTTGACGTGTATTAGTACTAGACATAGTGGATTTACTGTGTGGCCACAGGGAAAATGTCCAGTAACAAAGATTTACCGACGGCGTGTGCGTGCCATTATTTTCTTAGCGTTAATAATAGAAATGTAAAGCAACCTCTCTTTCCATAAGCGATGGATACATTAGACTTAAGCGACGGTTTCAGTCACGTAAAACCGCTTAAATAAGAAAATGCATTGTAAAGTAAAATAATTTAAAACACATTAGGACAAAGGTTTCTTTTATAAATTATCTTTGGGAGGGCCCACAGATAATTTATAAAAGAAATATTTGTCCTGGTGTGTTTTAAGTTAGTATTTATTAAATAAAATAAATAATTAAATATTTTGGGACGACTAACATGCAGCCACCTCTCAAATTGTTCTTATATAAAAAATAAATTACTCGTGCAATAAATATAAAGGTCAAAAAATCAATTCGTTTTTTTAATAAAATTTTAATGTACATAATAATTTAAATATTTGTCAGTTATCGTATTTTCAATTATTATATTATTTGAATTTTATATTTGAATTGTAGTTTTGCGTCTTTGTAAACATTCTAATCAATAAATTATTGTTATTATTCATAAAATCACATGATGCTCGCTGATCGTTGTATGATCACATGATGCGAAATATTCAATTGATGGCTGTAATATTATTTCGGTTATTTGGTCTGTGAATCAAAGTAAGAAAATGTTATTTTTATTAACACGGTTGAAACCTGTAGGATGATAAAATTTAAGATTTCCCTTTTTGAGTTAAAAATTACGGTTTGCATTAATACCTAAAATTTAACTTAAAATTGAGTTGTTACATTAAAAGCTAAGCATGAATAATATAAATATGAACTTCACAGAATAGACATCAGTGACTAACTCAATGAACACTAATGGAGATATGGGATCAATGTGCACTTAATACTAACGTCTCGTTTGATTTGATGGCGATAGTAATATGACTCGCTCAACTAGCTAACGGTAGCTATTTCTTCCAACTAATTCGACCATTAGTTTTCACTGTAAAATTTTACTATTTCAATAAGTTGATAGGTTTTAGCTTAAGTATTTGCAATATGTAAATATTTGACGGCACGTGTGGCGCAGCGGCTAACTTCGCGTCGCGGGTTCGAGTCCCGCGCAAGACAACTATTTGTGTGACCCATAAATGGTTGTTCTCAGTCTGGATGTAATTTGTGTCCGTCTATTCTATGTTCGTAAAGTACCCCGCGACACGGGGATGAGATTCCCTAGTGCGGGTGTTGTATTTAAAAAAAAAGAAAAAAAAATCATGACTATTACGAAAATCTGCGTAAATCTAAATAATCCAAATTAACTCATAAATAATGATTTAAACAGCTTTTCTGATTGGGATATTTATTTTATTTAAATTAATAAAATTACGTGACAGTGATTTATAAATTTTGTTTTACGTGTATATCAGCATGTATGAAGAAAGTAAATTAAACAGTAGTAGTAGTACAGTAAACTAGGCAAAAGAATGTGCAAACATCGTGACGGATGGAAATCTGTTGTCTCTTCCTACCCCTCTGGGAAACAGGCGTGAGTCTATGTATTCTGTATTTCTAGCTCCGTATTTCTTTACATAATACTTGTATGTACACCAAACCTTTGTGATAGAGATAAATAAATACATTATTATTATTATTATGTCTTTTATTCCGTGTCATTCTTATTTCATACATTTACAAATATATAGTTACAAAAAAAAATATATTTATAAATATAAAAAATAGAGATCCAATCCGCAACGGGAGCAGGGTCCATGCTACCGATGGTCAAGGCTCCAGAGAGAGGAACCTCCTCACAATACGCGCCGTCTCCAAAAGAACGATTATTATTATTATTATTATATGTATTTATGTATGTGTATGTCAGGAATAACATCATCAGTCTGATATCGTTTACTGTTGGACAAAGACCTCCCCTGAAGGTTTCTATAACGTTGCCATTTCGAGAGGTTTACTGTAGTCACCATGCTTGGTATGCGAGTTGGTGAACGCGAAGTTAGGTGGTAACTATAGGCCCCGCTGCTGACAGATTATCTGCTGTATCCTTTAGTCGCCTTTTACAGCACCAACGATCAGGAATATAGTATTTAAATTTGGTGTGGATGGATGGATGGTGACACTCATAGCTAGATGCTCTCACCGGTCCGTAAGCGATCGGCGAGGTTAAGCAACTAGGGTCGCGGTCAGTCCATAGATGGGTGACCGCCAAAGTGGTTTAATTTCTGAGCGTCTCCGTGCTTCGGAGGGCACGTTAAGATGTCGGTCCCGGTTGTAGTCATTAGACAACAGTCGTTAAGCCATGTCAGAGGCCTACTGGGCGGCTTGAGCAACTCTGACACTAGGGTTACCACTACCCATACGATAAGCAAGCATTTGGTTAAGTAATTAAAACAGTCGTCATCAAAATTTAAAAAAAGCCGGTATTCTCATAATATTATTACATAACATTAGTTAACTCTTTTGAAAGACTGAGAAAAAAAAAATGAAATATACAATAACTTCTGCTACAGAGAATTTCCTCGAAGTGTATTAAACGTAACGTAAATTAATTATGGAGAGGCTACAAAAATGTAAATTAATAATTATTTACACTTTACGATTGTTAATAGCTCAAAATTTACAAAATAATACCAATATTATTTTCTCCTACAAAGTTTGCTGGTAGAAAAACATTAGCTTAATTTATTTTTATTTTCTTTTTAGTGAACAGGTATACATAACACTTGCACGAGCAACTTAACTATTTATTAAAGTGAAGTGCAAAGTTTAAGAGTAAAACTAAAACAAGAGAAACTATGGCTTAGGTTCATGGTTGCCAAAACACGCGCCTAAGTAAATCAAGCTTAGTTAGAAAGTTTAGTTAGGGCTTGAAGGTACTGTCAACGATACGTTAGCTATGAAAACCAGCCTTACTGTCTATGTAATAAAGTTTCTGTCAAGGTAGAAATGTTTATACGGACGTGCCGTCAACTGTCCATCTAGTGACTGCCTTCGCTTCTACAAACACTATACTGATTCCAAATTTAATAAAAGTTAGGAATGGTTTCTAGGCTTGAAGTTTAATACCTAAAATAAAGCAGTTTTAAATTAATTAAGATATATACTATTCCGTCAATGAATATTAAATTGAATATACAATCAAACCAATTTAGATTTCATGTATCTTAAATTAATCGTAAGGGCTCAAAAGTAAATTAGTGAAGAAGGAAGTCATAATACAATTCCATATGTGTGTCTATATTCACCAATGATTGAAATGATTGCCTTATTAAAATTGAGAATAATTTAAATATTCCTAACTTAGATAAAGTACACCGTTATGGAATTATAGATTAATAGATAGTTAGAATACCCGTTATTGCATCAGAAAACATTATAAATTATCTTAATATAAGAAAATACATGTACATACATAATATACTATCTATATCAATATTTTATATTGATTTTTTTTTCTGTTCAATACAGGACTGAAATGAGCGAAATATCAAAGTACTACAGTATATAAAATCAAATATTGCAGTATATCAGTTATCTGGTTAACATAGTACAAGCTCTGCTTAGTTTGGGATCAGATGGCCGTGTGTAAATAATGTTCAAAAAAATAAAAAGAAAAACTAAATAGGTCTAGACTTTTTGTGTTTAGTCTAATCTTTGAAAGAACCAAAAGCCTTTTTATTTACCATTTGGTTACACTACAACCAAATTCTCCATAGTATATTTTACCAATGATACGGATAATGTAATATTAATGTTTCGGTAAATAAATATAACCTGCTTAATAATACTGCGGTATAAAGTGAGAAAAGCACATTTTCAAATCCGAAAATATAATAATATTATCTGATTTTTTTAAAGTAATGACAGTAAATGAGGAGAAAGAGGTGTACAAGGACCGTGACAAATGGAAATCCGTTGTCTCTGCCTACCCCTCTGGGAAACAGGCGTGAGTCTATGGTTGTATGATTTGAAAGTACTATAGATAATTTTATTATTATGAAAAAAATATTTTTGATTTCAACCACTGCAATAATAAAAAATAGAAATAAGGCAAGACATCAAAAGCCAAGCGTTTTCCTACTTCTGACGCGCTTTTCTCGATGAAAGGCTCGAGATTATTGGATTTGTATCCGATTCAAAGCGTGTTACTACGAGACAAGGCAATAATGAATTGTTATACGAGGTGCGTATCTATACTACGAAATGACATCGCAAAATTCAAGTAGAAGATGCCTTCAAGGGCTAAGTGTCACAGATGTAATAAAAGTCCTGAATCAGCATTTTTATTTTTCTTTTTATATGAAATATTTTAGCTCAATTTATATTAAGGTCACCGTTTTAAAATCTGGACGGGTATTGTACCTAATTTGGAGTAACGTAATTAAGTATCTCTCAGGTACAGGCTACAGAAAAGAAGGTTTTTAAATGTAATCATAACTAATGGTGTTCATTTCGTTTTCATGAAAGAAATGTCTCGGATAGACTATCTTGAGAAATCTTTTAAGGAATTACGTAGATTGTCTTATTTTCAGACAGGTTACTCGGAATATGAAATCTAATAAAATTAGGTATAGACACGGTGCTTCAATATTCAGTGAGTTTTATATAGTTATATATCACTGTAGTAAAAATATTTTGATAGATTGAATTTGTTATCAAATATAATAAAAGTAAATAACTAATCTTATTAATTATAGAAACATATACATTTTAAATAAAAATTAAAATAAATATATGTATAAGTATTCAAGGAATATATCTCACAAATTCCTTGGTAATACTACATAAAAATGACCTAAAACGTCAAAAAACTCCTCGACAGTTCTGATCAATGTTTATGTTCAACCTGTTTAAAATCTTCTGGACTAATTGTAACTGTCATAAACACGTGACAGACTCTAGCACGTGACGCTAGGTGAACTATTAAGTCTGATTTAGATTAAGTCCATTTCGGAAATTAAGTAATTAATTAGTGTTATTACGTTCTGGTAAATGTGAGAATAGAGAACTGACTGAACTGAACTGAGTCACCTTTTAGTCAATTTCAGTTTTCATTTTACAAGTACCTACAAAATCCTACCAAATTCCTTACAATGATGAACGACATTTCATAATAATACGTCTATTAATATCCCGAAACTTTTGGAGGTTGAACTAATCTGTTCATACGTTATCATCATTCGGCCATTTGTTCAGCGCCATATTGTACCTCTTTTATTGCTAAAGTTAGCTCTTTTACTGGCACATGATTTGTGAGAGTTTGGTCTACCGGTGTGGTGGTACCGCATTTTGTTTATTATTTCCTACTTAGTTGAACCCTGGTTTTATCGAGACTTAAAATTATTATGGTCACTCACCGTTTCTAAGTTTCCAATTTTAATATTTATTAAAACTAAAAATATATAATTTGTTTTGGTAGACTAATTAGATGAACTTTTGCCTCCAACAATACTACTTCATGATGATACTATTTATTTATTTTAGGATCTCCAACAAAGAATAAATATAGTAAATTTCATAAAACAGTGTATGGCAAAGGTTAGTGAGCAGTGTTCTTGTTCATTTATGGGGCAGGTTCAGCATGTGTAAATTAGCTTATAAGTAAACTACAAACATAAAATATAATCATGTGAGATACTAATTAGATTTATAAGAATGACTACTAGATTATAATAATAATAATGCAGAAGGCGGTTTTGCTGGCGAATGCCACGATTGTGCGGAAAGATTTCTCGATGTAGCCCATATATTGTATTAGTTGTATTAGTATTAAAATACCCTGAACATTTTAATATAATTAATTTTTGAAGTACATACTTTACATTTATGAAGTATTTATTCTTTTATTGAGTGTATTTATCGTAATTATGTAGCTGTACATTAATAACCCTTGCATAATATCTTGTAAATAATATTGGTAATAAGCACGTGAGAATTACGTTAACACATATATGAATGATACTATGATACCTAAACATGGTTTTATTTTATTTTGTCTCATTTAATACCTTAAATTTCATCACATGTGAATCAAAAATCATCCACTAATATACAATCAAAACGGTTGTACTATATTTATAAAACAATTCCACCTAAAGAAGCACCTTAATTTACTTTCAGTAAAGCTATACATTGAAGAAAAATCTGGACTATCAATTTGTACTAAACCGTGTGAGTTACTATTCTTGTGCAGTGACCTGATTTAGAGAGATTGCCACTTACCATATTGAAGTACACATAAAACGAAACGGGGTGTCTGTAGATCCCGATCTGCTGAATTTAACAAATAGCCGCCATCTTACTCTACCGCATCGCGACCAATTTGCAAAGATAGTTCCTGGTATAGTAGTTTTGAAGGGGTGACACATATATTTTATTTTATTTGTTACTTCATAAAGAACCGGTTTATTGGTCATTCCTTTTGTACAGACATTATGTGAAAACTTTAGTGGGTTTTCCATTTACCATATTTAATTAATATTAAGGACCACATATGTGAGTATTTGCATCTTGACTAAATGCTGAACATAATAGATTGAAACTTCCTTGTAGTAAGAAATCTAAAGTAGGCTCTAATTATATTCGGACACCATTATTACGAAGATGGCCTTGTATGAATAATGCAATGACCTTGTGTAAATAACGCTTCCTATATATCCAGTTAAGTACGGCTAAGGAGTACGCGGTGCCCATCACTAATTTGTACGAATCACAAGTCACTGCCCGCAGTCTATGCCTCCCTGTAACTAAGCTCTAAGCGTCACCTAAAACCAAATAATCAGAAATTAATAGGTCACCAAAGTTTTATTACGAGTAATAAGATTCATCCCTGACAACTTTAAGAACAAATTAACAAACTTTAAATTAAACAGCAAAATTCACAAAGGTCTCTCACAAAATAACAACAAACGCGAAAATTATTTGCAAAACTTACAAAAGCATCGTCAATGTTTGATATAAAATTGCTCCCCAGTACAACATCTTTCAAAAAACTACGCTGAGCCGTGTCCTTGATGAATGCCCACGAGAATTTCGCAATTGTTAGAAAAAGTACCCTGTCTGTGAAGATGGCGAAAAGAAATAAGTTTTATGCGGTATCTTGTATACTAGGGAAGCAGTTGAAAAGATTCAGATAGGCTGTTTTGTTTTATTGATATTTTACTAGACTTGCTGTAAATAAATATATCTTGGGACAACTAACTCACTGTCATCTGATCCTAATTTAGAAAGAGCCTATACGACGGCAACTGGACATTTAATAATCATACTTTTATATTTTTGAAACATCACTAATAATTTGCTCCTTACAAAGTTTTTTCTGTGAGAAATTGTACCCACGATTTCTGGCATAGTAGTCAGAATCACTAACCAACATGTACGCAGTAGGCCTTGGATATGTATTAACGACTACAACTAGAAAAGTATACTAATAGTGCCCTCCGGACCTCGGAGACGCTCAGAAATTAAATCCATGTGAAGTCTAACCGAGTACCTAGATGGCTATAAACCTAGTCGAACACAGACCAGATCCAAGACAGTTAAAGCGATTTCCCGGGACATGCCTGAGCCTCACCGCTCATTGTCATTTCATTGTGAACCACTGTTGATCTTGGCTTACAGGAATTGCAGTGGTGGGTAAGAGGGAGGGACTAGTCCCGCTTAAAAAAAAACCTACCGATGAGGCTATGAGCGCCATGATATTTTAATATTCAAAATAAATAAGTAACTATTTTTCGGTTAATCTTATATTTGCAAAAAAAATTATTGCTTCTTATTGTACTCTTTACAGACTCAAAAATGTTTTGCTTTTGTCTTTTTTGTGTAGATGTAGCTCTCAAAATGGAAGTTGTACTTCAACTTTAATGGTGAGATAATTGGTAGCATTTTCTGAACGTTCCGCCGCGTCGTTTACACAGAAGAGCATCTCAATTCAACAAACGCTTTATAAAAGAACGTCCAATCGGATTATGCTTTTATATTGTGTAGTAAGCGTCAATTTTGCCTAAATTGCCTAAAATATCAAAAGAACTACTAAACATTTAAATCGCCATTATTGTTCATGAGTAACATGTTTAGACATTATTAAATAGAGCTGATATTAGGGAAATTTAAGAAATTTTTCGACTGGCCTGTTTGTCTAGTGGCTAGTTACCCGGACTGCTAGACCAGAGGTCGTGGGTTCTATTCATTAAATCTTTGTGTGATTAGCATTTTTATTTGTTCTGTGGCTGGGTATAATATATCTATAATATGGATGTATTTACAAAAATGTAGTTAAGTATGTAGTGTGGATCAGCTGGCAGTGTGTTAACTGACCCAATATATTTATTGTTTATTTATAACGATGGTCGAGCTTTAATACCACCAATACGTTCCAACTGAGAAGATCCAGTGAAAAAAACTCAGATTTCAGCTCGGCCTATAATAGTTGAGACGATTCAGCGAAACATTCACAAGTGTTGGTCCTCTTAATGCAATGATTTAGTATTCAAACACAATATTTGCTCGATTGATTGCCTGTATACGTATTATGTTATATCTAATATCTTTAGATTAAAAAGAAAACAAGCTCTTTCTCTTTTCACGGCTATTAAAGGAATGTCTATCAAACCAGGCTATCATAAATGTGCGTACGTAGATCTCTAAGCTCGTTCAGTAATTTATAGTTAGCTACCAAAATAGTTTAAGGAAGTTAAAACAAGCGCTAATCCCGCCGACAAACTGTTGCGCAGTTTGGTGAGTTTATAAACCAAAAAAAAAAATTACAATAAGGTATTTTAAATACAACATTATCAACCTTACAGTAAGCAACAGACCTAGATGACTTATTAACAATCCCTAGATATCGCCTCGTGACAAATGTCGCGTTAAATACAGTATCTGATTACTCCAATAAAACATTACAGTATTAAATTACAAGCTACCAGTTCGTGCAATGTAAACAAGACTCTAAACTGCAAGAAGTAAAGATCAATAATTTGTAAAGAAATAAATCAGTCGACACTAATTTGATGCGAGAGAAAACATTAAAAGATTGCACTCTTTGCGAGTTTCTATTTTTACACTCGGATTATGGATCTTAGTATTAATTATTCTTTGCATAAAACTGACCTTATCAAGTTCCAGACAAGGAGATTACTTTAGATTAGAGTCATCATGTCAGCTTAATTACGTCCACTGCTGAAAAGCCTCCTCAAAGAATGGGGATAGATGCCATAATTGTCACGCGTTGGTGATCGCAGTTGGATGGTCATAGTTTACAGTAAAACGCTGCTGCCCGTTCTCTAGTAGGTATTCCCTCGGGACGATTTCTGAGTCCTCCACGGGATGCGATGGGGTGATGATATTCTTCGCCGTCACCATACAGAAGATTAGATTAGATTAGACTTATTGTAGTTTCTATTCATAAATATACCATAACTTTTATAGAAATCCTGTACATAGCTAAGTAGTTGAAATATACGGTATGAGTTCTTTTATTTCGTGCCCTCACTTCATAAAGTAGATAGTGGTTGTATGACAGCTAGATTACCGATATCTGATTTTATTTCTGCCCACGTCACAGCCAGTAGGATCTAGAGATCTAGTTCAATTAAAATGTTCCTTTGTAGAAAGGTCTTATTGCTTAGCTTTGTTAGTTTTTCTATTGACATGTCGAAATATACGTTTTAAATATTTTACGTTCTAAATGATAATAGATAGATAGAATACTCTTTATTGTACACACACAGGCGGAAAAAAAACACATCGGATATAATATAAAGAACATTAGGTACAATGGGCGGTCTTATCGCCTTAAGCGATCTCTTACAGACAACCTTTGGATGGTTAGGAACTGAAAGTAAAGTAAACAGTAGCAGGAGTGCAACAAATAAATTATACTAAGGAACTGTGATAAATATATTGCATACCAAAAAATTAATGTTAGTAATAGACTTCAAAAGATGGATAATAGACGCCATGAAGTCGTTTAGTAAAAACAAAAAATAATAAAATTGTTATATCGGTTCGTTTGTATATTTTTTTGTTTGTTACGCAATTTCTCTATCGTTTGTGAACAGATTTTGCGATAGCGAACGTTTTCACAATGGTTCTATATAAACTTTGTTGAATTTGGTTGTTGTTAATAAAATTTGAAGTCAGTTGAAGTTTTTTAAAACAGTAATTATGTATTTTCATTAAATTTATTTCTGCTTCAGAAACAGTAATCGTTTTCATGACCAACATTGCTTTTTATATCTTACTTATATTATAAATGCGAAAGTTTGTGAGTATGGATGTATAGATGTATGGATGGTTGTTACTCTTTCAGGCAAATAATGCTGAACGGATGTTCATAAAACTTTGTAGTAATATCACACTAATATTATAAAGGCGAAAGTTTGTGAGTGTGTATGTTAGTTACTTCTTGATGTCTAAACTCCTGAAGCGATTTTAATAAAATTTGGTATGGAGTTAGCTGTCACCCTGGATTAACACAAAGGCTATAATTTATAAAGTTTAACGCGCGTGAAATCGCGGGGCACAGCTAGTAATTTATAAAGTTTAACGCGGGGGAAACCACAGGGCACAGCTTGTATTTATATAAAAATATGATGTATGTTCCCTATAAATAAAACCCTGTTATATAATCACCTTGCTTGCTTATCGTATGGGCAGTGGTAACCCTAGTGTCAGACTTGCTCAAGCCGCCAAGTAGGCCTCTGACATGGCTTAACGACTGTTGTCTAATGACTACAACCGGGACCGACAGCTTCACGTGCCCTCCGAAGCACGGAGACGCTCAGAAATTAAACCACTTTGGCGGTCACCCATCTATCGACTGACCGCGAGCGTAGTTGCTTAACCTCGCCGATCGCTTACAGACCGGTGAGAGCATCTAGCTATGAGCGCCTCATAGCTAGATGCTCTCACAATCACCAAAACATTTAAAAGATTAAATCTTCATATTACCCCAGTGGATGATTCGGTAAGGTTTGGTAGCGACGGGTTCAGCAGATATTTTTAAATTTTAGTCTGTTTGTTATACTTTTGCGCGGATGAAGGTATTTGTTAATTAATCTCGCTGAAACAGCTGAACTCATTTGGATGTAATTTGGCAAGCATATTAATCCCGGAAAAATGTTCCTGTGATTTTATCAAAACCCTACAGGACGTATATTTTACTTGAAATTTGGTAAACTTAGATGTGTTTTATAGAACTTTATACCGGGATAAAACATCCTTTATTTTATTCTAAAGTCACCGTGGATGTGGTCGCCGGCAGAAAATAGCATTATATATACCTAACTAATATAATAAATTCGTTCTTTTGCTGGGTGTTGAAATTAAATTTAGCATAGGTATCTAAATCAACAAAATCACCCACATGAGTGTAGTATATACTAATCGAAAATTGGAGCCATGAGTATTTGTCTTAATTTGCAGAGATCAATTAACTGCGTTGTGATAATGATTTATTTCGTTTGCTCTCGGCATATAATATTTATGCATTTTTTTATCTGTATTTCAAAAACTCAGCCAAAAAATTGTGTTCACGCCAGATGAATATTACAGTCAGATTGTGGCGAGGGATATCCAAAAATGTAAATGAGCTGTGATACAAAGGAGCACCCTCCTTTGTTATATATCTCGTAAGATGAAGAATGTCTGTAGTAGTGGTCACCAAATTTTCAGTCTGTCTAATGGTTGGACTTGATCCTATAGCTAGCGCAGTGATTAAGGCTACTTCAGTATTACATATGGTCCTACAACGACTATATCAGTGATCTATAAATATTTATCAAAATGTAGGCATACTTTGCGTCCTTAAATTGTACCAATATGATCCTAAAATGCATCGCAATTTTTAATACAGGCGTAGCATGAAAAATAAACATAGATTCACGCCTTTTTCCCAGAAGAGTACGCAGAGACAACGGATTTCCATTTACGATCTTTCCATATGTTGCTGCATTTACTGTAATCATATTCATCATATATACTCGCTGGTTTAAGGTAGTTTCGACCTGGCCTTTCATAAAACGTCTCCGATTTGGTCAGATAATGTTCTACGAGGACTGAAAAAATGCAATTTTTGCTCTGTTGCATGCAAAATAGCATCCATAAATTTTAAAATAATTAGGTACTACGACTTGTTTCTTATTTAAAATAAAACTTCTTATGTAGATGTGGAACAAAGCTTTAGATGTAATTTTATCACGAATACGCTAACAAATAATTTACGGTACGGGTATTGGTGCTTTGTCTAAAACTTTAACTAAAACATTTTTGTTGAAAAACTTTGAGTTGAAGTGCAATTAAATTGAGCACGCAAATTAGTTTGTTGGAATTGTAGTTTAGAAAACATTGAATGGGAAAGTACTGTACAGTTCTATTTTATTGCACTTTCGACCAAATAAATACATTTCGCTTTGCGTTCCATCAAAATATATAAACAGCATTTAAATTTATTTTCTTGGCAATTAAATACTACTTAAACTACCTTCACTTAACATTTTTTTTGTATATGCTATAATATTAGTTTTTAATTGAAATATTCGTAGGTACTTCACTAAAACTTTATCACTGTATTTTTACCAATTGTCTTAATAAGAGGCTTTATATTTGTAAATGTTATAATAAAATGGTGAGACCCTATGTAGAAATGGTTCAACGGTTTTTCAATAAATGGTGTACCACCAGTTCATCAGAAACAATATAGGAAGACTGCACGTGTGCCGGGTACGAATCCCACGCAGGACAACTATTTGTGTGACCCTTAAATAGTTTTCTGAGTCTGGATGTAGTTTGTGTCGGTCGATTATATGTTTGTAAAGTATGGGGTACTTTACAAACATATAACACACAGGAACACAGGGATTAAACTCTCTAGTGCGGGTTTTGTCTTAAAACGGACGAACTTGGAACACAGAGAAAGCAGACCAGTTGTACGTCTAAGATCTTTTTGTCTAATAATATAATATTCCGTATTATTATAATATATATGTGAATATGTAATATTATAATATATCTGGATGTTCCAAGATGTTCAAAGATTCGAATCACTTGAATGGGAGCGTTTATTTAAACTAATATAAAAGAATTGTACGTCATTAATACCGTGGTGGTGTTAATCACGACATTTTTCTTTCTTTCTTTTAATAAAAGTGCAACGAAAATTAATCGCCTGAGAATTACTTACCAGATTAACATTCCGACGACGTCTGCGCGATCAATCTTCGAACTGTATAACCCGACAGGTTTTATCCAATAGATGATCAAGAGAGAGAGCAACTGCATACTGATTGGCATTGGACTGAATATAAAACATAGGATATTTTAACATGAACACCCATCCAATAATATCTCCATCACACCATAATCCAAATTATATATCTGAGCAGAAATTAAAATATTTAATTAAAGGACCTTGGACTCGGACTCGGACTAGCTCGGGCGTTCAAGGGTTAGGGCGATGCATTAAAAGATATTTTAATAATTAAAGAAATATCCGGGCTATATCACAGTGCCATCTAGCTAAAACTAAGCAAAACTTATACTATGGATAGAAATACTGTTTTTATTGTTTTTGGAAATATAATATATTCATTAGCGAAAACTTAGACCAAGGCAAATAGACATGCTCATGAACACAAATATTTTAATTGATGATAATGATGTCCTCCCGACCGAATTTCGGCCACGGCGGCCAGTCTTAATGGAGACTAGCCAATTGCGCAGGACATATTATAGTGCTCAAGTGTGTGCGCAAACACAGTGGCACTTTCTATTCCATCACTCTCATGATCCGATGGGACGCCTAGCTACACGACCGGAAAGAGTTCAGGTACAGGACCGACGGCTTTACGTACTCTCCGAGGCACGGGGGTGTAATACCGCCAACTTCCAGACTTCGGGCTGATACTGAGAAATTTCTTTTTACGGAAAAATCCCAAAATAACTTTTTGGCCCGACCCGGGATTTGAACCCAGGACCTCATTATCTACGGTTGAACACGCTACCACTAGACCAACGAGGCAGTCATGCGAGGATCGAACCCGTAACTTTAGGATTAGAAGATACATTCACTACCAGCTGAGTCACGAGGTTCGTCACTCGCTAATATGTATTTATATAAACCTAAATATGAAATACAATTGAATTTGGAATGTCTGACCAAACGCCAGAAAACAAAGTGGCCAGTTCGATAATACGTTCATTTCAAACGTAAGGCACTAATATAGTAAATCGTACCTATCACACTTCATAAGATTTTGATCTCAATTAATACAAAGATTGACGTGTTTGTCTCCAGTGTATTATGACCATTATTCATCAGACTGGATACATTTATCTCTCTCGGGACGTATGCTAATATTGTTACGGATAATTAATCTTGCTAACCTCGGTTAATTGAATATTTATAATTAGGAAGTTACTTTAGGCTAGATTTGTCGGTATAAGGATTAATTACCCCAGTGAACCTTATTTATAATAGAAATTGCTATCACCGGCTGCGATTAATTTTAATTGTTATCGTATAGTTTTTGAGGACCTTTTGTGCAACTGTCACTCTACGTTAATACATAAAGAAGCCAGCCAATGGAGGATCGCAGGCAGGTCATGTCATCGTTACGAATGTTAAAGCCACTCATACTATGGAGGACCGGTATTTTATAGTTACGAAAGCAAAGAGCAATGAATGAATTTAACTTTCGTGTCTATCAAGAGACTTGAATGAAACATAGCTAAGCCGAAATAGCGTTTAGACGCTTTTCATTCGAAAGGCAATTGGAAATCGGTGTGAAGATTTTTATTGCAATCAAAACATGGTGTACCCATGCATGTCACTTGTACCGCTATGCATCTATAAATTATTATAATTCCGATAGTATGACTATCTGTTTGTTTTGTTTCAATGAAAAAACTTATCTCTCTGTAGTTTGGGACATATGTATGTAGGTCTAAGTCCACGCAGTCCAAGATATATCGAATAGTAATGATCCCTTAAAATTGTTTACTATTTAAAAAGGAGGATCGATTGGGAAGCGATTTGTTCGTGTTTTGTAGATCACTTTTAATTTGATAGGGAAAACATCGAGATAGTTTCATATTGTTGATTGTTCAAATCCGTTGTCATAAAGAAAAGCAGAGAAAGATAAGTAGGTTGCATGTCTTTTAAAACAACAAATTATTGATGATATTATAATTTATACATTATACTTATATTATAAAGGCGAAAGTTTGTGAGTGCGTGAGTGTGTATGTTTGTTACTTCTTCACACCTAAACGGCTGGAGCGATTTTTAAAAGTTAGCTGACACCCTGGATTAACACATAGGCAACAATTTATAAAGTTTAACGCGGGTAAAATCGCAGGGCACAGCTAGTATAATATAATAATGAATTTAAAACAGTATTTTAAACACATCGTCTCGGAAGTAAAATATAGCTAAACCTGAAGACAAAGTTAAATAGCAGATTAAATATATACGAAGAATATTTAATCTGCCATTTAACTTTATCCTGACATAAGTCCATGGATTATTGGGAAGACATTGCCAGTACTGCTAATACTCTTGGCATTTTAATCGAGCCTCGTTTGCATTTGTCTTTAATTAAAGTAGTGATTTTAACTTTATCAAGTCTTGTTAAGATTGCTGCTTAATTCCAAAATTATCTTGGCCTGTTTTTTTATATATATAATAGGATGGCAAAGGAGCAAGTGGGTCACCTGATGGTAAGTGATCACCGCCGCCCATGGACACTCGCAATACCTGGGGAGCTGCAAGTGCGTTGCCGGCCTTTAAGAAAAGAATAGGCTCGCTTCTTGAAGGTGACTTGACGGGACTTTTTACTTTAGTAGTCTCATCGCTAAACTCATGATAGTATCATCTTAAATTTAATGACCAATTTGCAAACTACAAAATGACTAATACATGAGCATCGGTTAACGTACAGCGTTCTCTGATTTGAAATGTTAAGTGTATCATATGATACCATGTTCTGGTTTGGCCAAAAATATCTGGATGGTTTTTGGGCAAATCAGAACATCTTTAACACAAGCTACTCTTTGCTATTTCAATGCCAATCTTGAGGGCGGTATGGATGTGTTTGATATTAAGGGCCCCATGTATACTAAATCCATTACTATAATTATGTACTTAGTTTTAATTGGCTAGTGTAACAGGCATTAGTGCCATTCCTGTTTATTGTAAATCCGGTTCCTCACTAATGGCTTCCATTCTACTCGAAAGGCATTAACAAGTATGTATGTACCTAAGTATAATTGGAACACTATTATATTTCGCCAATGTGGAATGACGGTGAAGTAAAGTAAAACTCGATATAAAAGAAAGTAATTTTTGCCCATTATTTACATTCGGCAAACTAAAACTGACAACCCATTCATAAAACGAATCTTGTGTAAATACACGTAAAACCCAATCCCTAAAACTTAGTGGGCGTATTGTTTTTGTTACTACTCTGCGATACAGACGCCAGCACACCGAGCTACCCCAAATCTGTCAAATTTCTTTTATAGATTTTCAACTTTATAACATAAGCATAAGGTTCACTTTTAATAGGGGAAATTTGACAGATTGGGAAATTTGACAGATTGGGAAATTTGACAGATTGGAGTAGCTCGTTGTACTGGCGTTGGCACAAACCACATTCATATTATTTTTTCTTTTGTTTTTATTCTTTATTTAAATTCGGAACTTTTGACAAGTCACGCCAATTACATCATACCATAAACCAACTTACAACTAACACATTTACACTATTATCATGATCAGTAACACTAACTACGTTAATAACACAACATTTTAGCTTTACGTGATATGGGTGCCAATAAAATGCTATGAAAAAAGCCTAAATCTAATTGACTAACATTAAGATCACTTTGATACCGTCTCTTTGGGTTTGATTCCTTCGATACTTTCATACGTGAGAGGTTTCGGTTTATGGTATGCATCAAAACACAAAAGAGGGCAAAAATTATTACGTACACAGTAGAGTACCTTTCTATAAATATTTATGTGACCTGTTCACGTTTACATACATATTTATATAGAATTCTTGTCATGGAATATACTTACTCCAAGTTTTAATTTCGGAACTCACACTCTAAATATTATAATCTTAATTATAAACGCACTGCAAAGGTTTTGGAACCATGTCTAGGTGCAGACGCCAGCACGTCCAGCTACCCCAATCTGTCAAATTTATTTTATAGATTTTCAACTTTATCCCAAAAGCATAAGGTTCACCTTCAATTGGGGAAATTTGACAGACTGAGATAACTTGATGTGCTGGCGTCTACGCGTCTGTACGTATAAATACATGCGCATGTTTATTTATATGTTAAACTTTAGGCACGGTTTTGACGGCCGTATATTTCCCCTATCCGTCGGAAATCATCCCAGGAATATTTGAGTACTCTTTTTTGGTATGATTTAACTACTGAATTAATAATCATTCGCATGTTAAATCAACAGGCTTATTATTTATTTTGCAGTGTTTTGGTATAACCTCAGTTTTTTTAAATAAAGTTTAATCGTATTTTCATAGAACAGTGCGTAGTTTATAAAAACTTTATTGACTATGATGTGATTTTATTATGTTTCTGTGTTATAAAATAGATATCATTTAGACACTTGTTCATAATTTTAATGCGATTATAACTCTTCTGATAAGAATATACATTTGCATTTTGAATCGGAAGATATCCAGAATAATGCACTTGTAAATTCATATTATGTGGGGTTGTTACGCTATATGAAATTGAAATGAAATTGCAGAGTAAGATTTATTAAATGAAAATATGTTAAATTTAACAATATTTTAAACTTTATTGATCGTAAAACACAATTCCTCTTTACACTTATTGCCAAGTCACTTCTTAAAAGGTTACTCTTTTCGTCGTATGTCCTGCCTGAGTGGTGTAATCTGTGTCTGTACTTCCAACATTCTTTGTGCAACAAAACAAAAGATTTATAAAATATCGAAGATACTATTAACCAGTTATTTATCACGGAAAGTGTTCTGAGGAATTGTTCTAAATTATACCTGCCACGTCTTACCACCGACCCTTTCGCGTGAAGTGAAAATTTTACCCATATCACCTGGGTGAATCGTATATCACCGAGTCTTCCACAAGAAATGTTTTACCGCGCACTTTCATTCTGGTATCAATTTACTGCGGAAGTATTTCCGATCCGCCATAAAACGCGAGTCTTCAAGAAAAGCGAACCTATTCTTTTTTAAAGGCGGCCAACGCACGTTCCACCCCTCTGGTGTTGCAAATGTCCATGGGCGGCGGTTACTTGCCATCAGGTGACCCGCTTGTTCATTGGCCTCAACCAACAATAAGAACTGACGTATCGACAAAACAGACCAAGATTCAAACATCAGTTGTTTCTGCAGGGAATACGAAATTTGCCTTAGAGCTTTTATCCGACCGTAACCAGAAACTTCGTATTTTGTTCTCCAGTTTCCGAAACTGAAAACCATTTAAGTCACAAATGATCGTATGCCACTTGTTTGTATCAGTTAGCTTTTATTTCTTCGCATTCCGAGTATCGAGTGTTGTTGTATTCCGATATCAAGACGATTATTTTCCCGTGTGGCTACGTGATAGAATAGAATACTATATTTGTTATGAACTACATATGTTGGATGTAACTTCTTCTGGCTAGCTTGATACTTGTTTAGATTTAGATACTAGTATTTCAGTTTAGCTATGTGGAAACAAGATACCTTTTCAGCCCTTACTTGAATTTCAAAAGTCCATTGACCCTATTAAAAGCTATGTTTAAATGCTATTTTATTGCTAATTTCTATTACGACTTCATGAATGGAAGCACAACTGCAACCTTCAAAGTTTTATTAGTAATAAGTATGCGTTAAATTCAAAATTAAGGTTTTTAGTAACTGTACTCTGGTAATTTATCCATTGCGGATAATATGCTTCGTTTTAATTCCCATTGGTAAATCTTGGGTTTGATCTTCTATTCACCTTGTTTGTAGTCAAAGTTATAGAATTCATAGAATTGTTATTGCTTACCATTTGCTACGTTACGGTAGCTACGGTAAATTAGTAACTAAGCTAAGCCGCAGTAGATTTAAGGCCAAGTTTCTCCTTTGATTATATCGGTACTAAACATTTATAAGTATTCTCAGTATATCACCAAAATTATCTCAATTAATACTATAAAAATATATTATATATTACCAATAAAGACCGAACAATATAGTCTCAACAGCTACGCTATGTGTGTGCGAATATTCAATCATTTACCCCAGAGTATGCGAGAATTACCTTTGTATAAATTTAGGAGTATATTAATAAAATTTCTATGTAATAAGTGTTTCTATAATGTAGATGAATACTATAAATGTAAGGTATAATAATTATTATTTATTTTGTAATATTGATCACTGTTATCATGTAGGTAGTAATTTGATTCAATTTAATTAAAATAAATGCAATAAACAACCAACTTTAGTATATTACCGGTTTCTTTTTTTATATTCATGTTTCTTTTTAATTTTAATTATTTAATTAAATCATATAACGCTATCAAAGTTAGTTCCTGTAAACAATGTTGTGTAATTATGATATAGAGATTTAAAAATGAATAGCAAAGATAGGGTCAGGCTAGGCGTTCCTGTATTCATAGTGAATAATAGTGAACTATCATTCTTGTGATTGCTGATAAAAACTAGCAATCTTTAAGATATAAATGTACTATGAATATTTTATATCAAATTACTTAATCCAATTTATACAACATTTTGCATAAACTATCCCAATTTGAGATTTGAAATATTTTAAATCTCTAACCTGATTATATTATCCAGACACGTCCGTGTCAGGATAAAAGCATACAATTTCAGTTAGTTTAGTCGAAAATAAAATATAACTAAAATTTTAGACAGCAGCTGTACCGCGTTGAATTTTAAGCGCACCACACACAAGTTTGTTTAGAAGTAACCTGCTGCAGTAAAAACGGACTAGATAAAAATATTACCACAACCGAAAGTTTAATACAGAAGTTTGAACGAGTATGTACGTCTTCTTTCAATATTTACACAGATGCGGAGTTCGACGTAGACTACAGTTGCGTTTTCTGTTTGTTTCTCCTGGTCCAGTCTTAAGTGCAGGGATTGAATAATGCTTCGCTTTCCTTGTCACAGTACATTTTACCCCCCTATTTTACCTTCAACTCAGAGAGTCGGAAAATCCATTATTAATGGATGCTTACAAAACTTGAAGCAACTATGTAGCCATCTGTCCGTATTCAACACTTTTATTCAGCATTGTAAATCAAACTGTCAAGGAGTAGATTGATTAGGTGTGGCTTAAGTTCCTTTTAGATGCGTGTAAATCTATAAACTTTATCTTACTTAATTCTTGAGACAGTGGAATAAAAATTTCTTGTACTGCGATGTCTGATGTAGATAACTAACCTACCAGACGTGGTTAAAGTCCGTAAAACCACGTGTTTTACGTGCTTTACGGCAACTGTTTACAGACTGCAGTAATACATTTTATCGTTATACGGTACTAAAGTGATTCTATAACTCATTTTTATTCAATTTTGTGCAAGGTGTTACTATTCTGCAGTTTGCTTATTTCCCCTTGAAGTCAAGTTTGCTTATGTTATTTACTTGCCGGTAACTGAAGACGTTTCATCTCAATTTTATATAATAACGGACATTAAAGAATGGCGTCACGACAAGCGTTCATCAATAATCCTCCCCCACCTGGCCGTGCAAATGAGAAAGAGATTAATGTGAACTGTTGGTCCCAATAAATCATGATCTTTTACCATAGTTTACGTTGGGTAAAGGTATGATAAATAGGTGCGACCTTTTGGTAAAACCCATAATTTTTCCGTTCAGTTTTTATGTCAGTTTTAATCTTTGGGTATTAGATGTCCACTAACGTTGAATAAGGCTATATAGCTATAATTTTCGTATCGATATGTTCCTTATAAGTTCTAAGTGTACTCACGGGATCTTTTTAGAGTATGATGGTTTTAAATAAAAGAGCCTTAAAGTCTTAAAAGGAATTTACTATTGTCTTTCGTATGGCTTTATACGGTTACTTGTTGCAATAAAATACGTAATAGTTCTAGTCTAATAGAACTTTTTGATTGGTGAATGGCATAGTGATGTCAAAGCAAATTTCGAATCAGACCAAATATATCAAAGTCAAAGTCAACATTTTTATTGTGGTACATAGGTAGTAGGGTGTTATATACAATAATATGAATGTTCAGCTATGACCCGCCGTACTGGCATACAATAATAATAAAGTTATTCAGTCTACATATTATAAAGTCTATATATATATAAACTAAACTCATATCTATAGATGAGCAACATAACGAGTGAACGTAACGTAAGGAGCTTAATTATGTAGGTGCATGAAAATGCAAATATCATAAAAAATACAACTCTCCATACATATTGTAATGATTAGTTAATTCATTTTGAATTTCAAATCAAACAAAAAATACTTGTACTATATGACTTTCGTTTCTTTTTCCTTTCGTATTTACCCAACAGATTCAGATTTATTTGCTTATATTAATAACATGAGGTTAATTAAAGGTAATAATTGTATTCTTAAATAAATTTACTGAGTCTGTAGTAACAGTCCCAATAAACTCAAGAGTCACTAAGAACCTCTTGGTTATGAAAACACCCACAGAATAGTAATTAAAAGCTAATAATTTCTACGTAAACTTACTAAACCAATTACGAGACGCAAATAATATTCGGAACTTGTTTCCAAATGATAAATGAGTCTAATATCATCTGTGTAATAAACGCCAGCGCTGGTTGTGGGCTGTGGGCGCCAAAAGCACGGCAGTTGTGGAGATGTTTGTGTGAAGCCTTTATTCAGCAGTGGCATTCTTACGGCTGATATGATTTTTTATTTATTTATTAACAACCAACAACTATAACTACAACATATTTTATAATTTGATTTGATTTTAGTTCATGAAGCATCGACTTACGGTCTCTCACCCATCACCATCAAATAAATATTTTATCAACCCATCTTTGAATGGGCTGCGTTATTTACTGTTACCTGTCACTAAGAACCTCTTGGTTATGAAAACACCCACAGAATAGTAATTAAAAGCTAATAATTTCTACGTAAACTTACTAAACCAATTACGAGACGCAAATAATATTCGGAACTTGTTTCCAAATGATAAATGAGTCTAATATCATCTGTGTAATAAACGCCAGCGCTGGTTGTGGGCGCCAAAAGCACGGCAGTTGTGGAGATGTTTGTGTGAAGCCTTTATTCAGCAGTGGCATTCTTACGGCTGATATGATTTTTTATTTATTTATTAACAACCAACAACTATAACTACAACATATTTTATAATTTGATTTGATTTTAGTTCATGAAGCATCGACTTACGGTCTCTCACCCATCACCATCAAATAAATATTTTATCAACCCATCTTTGAATGGGCTGCGTTATTTACTGTTACCTGTCACTAAGAACCTCTTGGTTATGAAAACACCCACAGAATAGTAATTAAAAGCTAATAATTTCTACGTAAACTTACTAAACCAATTACGAGACGCAAATAATATTCGGAACTTGTTTCCAAATGATAAATGAGTCTAATATCATCTGTGTAATAAACGCCAGCGCTGGTTGTGGGCTGTGGGCGCCAAAAGCACGGCAGTTGTGGAGATGTTTGTGTGAAGCCTTTATTCAGCAGTGGCATTCTTACGGCTGATATGATTTTTTATTTATTTATTTATTAACAACCAACAACTATAACTACAACATATTTTATAATTTGATTTGATTTTAGTTCATGAAGCATCGAGTTACGGTCTCTCACCCATCACCATCAAATAAATATTTTATCAACCCATCTTTGAATGGGCTGCGTTATTTACTGTTCCCTGTCGGCCAGTTTAGTACAGTTTTAAATTATTTGCCCTTTCTTAGATGGTCGTTTCCTTTATAGTTGTGGTTCTTATTGTGACTGATAATGTCTTTCCCATCGCGCTTTTTACATCGCATTTTGGGAAATATCGAGTTTCTTGTATTGCTATATATTGACATCCCAGGTTTGGCAGTTTTATGTAACTATATGAGTAAGATAACTCTTTGTTGCCCACCAAAGACATAAACTTAAGAGTAGAAAAATACATCAAAATGGAAACCTATAGTACAAGTAGCGGCCGTATGGCTTAAAGCGATCTTTTCTAGGCATCATGTGTAGAAAAAATGTGTTTTATTGTAAAATTTATTTTATAATTCTTTTAGAATCCAAGAGTATTAGGGAGAAATTAGTCAAACAATAAAATGTTTACAGCATGAAAAATAATGTATCGAACAAAATTATGGAACTATTAAAATATGCTTAAGTCTTGAAGAAACTGTTCCGGTAATATTATTATCACCTTTAATTACTTCGAGTCTTCAAAATTAAATTTGCTATCAAGTAACGCCACTTGGGTGGATAAATTTTGATATTGCCCGCGTCTTTATTGCATAGGCAATAAGGTTTACGTAATGAAAGTGTATCGACGGACATGTCGATGACGATACAAGTTAAAGAGAACATCCTTCTATATAATTTGCCGAAGCTTTCGTTTAAATCCTTAATAAAGGGGAGTCAATAATTATATTTAACAACTGTATAGGTACATATTAATTTGCTGTGTGGTGACGGCGGCGAATATCAGAATATCTATACCCCATCTCATCGCGTGGG
This sequence comes from Pseudoips prasinana, assembly GCA_951640165.1. NCBI lineage: Eukaryota > Metazoa > Arthropoda > Insecta > Lepidoptera > Nolidae > Pseudoips > Pseudoips prasinana. The sequence goes on from OX621245.1 coordinate 23,186,017, forward strand.
GGCGTAGAAATCGACCTAAGAGAATATCTACCAGAGGACGGGCAACAGTATCTTTCCCAGTATCGAGACCATCTTATTGCGATCAACTATATAATTTGCCGAGGCTTTCGTTTAAATCCTTAATAAAAGTCAATTATTATATTTAACAACTGTATAGGTACATATTAATTTGCTGTGTGGTGACGGCGGCGAATATCAGAATATCTATACCCCATCTCATCTATCTACCAGAGGACGGGCAACAGCTTCTTTCCCAGTATCGAGACCATCTTATTGCGATCAAGATGATTCTTGGGGGAGGCTTGTCCAGCTGTGGACTTCTTACAGCTGTAATAATGATAAGTTGCTGGAGTTTTCGTATAAACCTTGACAAACAGGAGTCAATTCTTATATTTAACGACTATATACTTATTAAACATGTCTAAAGTTCCACAAGATTTAAAGCTGCTAAAGCTGCAATTGTTGCTACTTTATAAATATATAAATAAATTTTGATGAGTACACTTAACTTATTTACCAAATTGTATTAAATCCAGCTTTAATAGCACATTAAAGTTAAATCCTTCAAAATTATCGTGATAAAGGGTACTGTTAAACACACGAATGCTAATTCACCCTCACGCGACCATTGATATTATAATATATTGTCGCGTCCCGTTTTAATTAATTCTAAGTGAAATTTTTACAATATGAATTTGACATTGATGAAGCACTTAATGGTAGCAAAGTAAAGGTTTATTTTTAAATAACGGAAGGGTATTTTGTTAATGATATATACATAACAATGGTATAAGCATTTGTGAGGAATTATTATTGTAGCGTATAGAAATATTTGTGTCAAATATTTTCAAGTACTGTTTATTAGGTACTATCTAAATCATCAATAGTTAAATTCTATTTTGAGTTTCTGAACAAACCTAAAACCTTTAACATGTGAACTAAAGTACCTAGGAGAAACGCATAACACAAAATGTGATAGATATTTTCTATTGTATGCGAAATTAATTAAATCGGTATGCTACTTTTACATTTTTTTCATAACAACATAAGAAAACAAAAAGCCAAATTTAAAGATTTTCTCAAATAAGTTTACACAAATACGCTACTAGCTGTACCCCGCGGTTTTACCTGCGTTAAACTTTATAAATTATCACAGCTACAGATGGTAATATTCCTGCAAAATTTGAACGAAATCCATGCAGTACTTTTTGAGTTTAGCTGGGACATACATACAGGCAAAAAATCCAAAAACTATATGGCTTCGATATTGATTATAGATCACGCCCTTCCGCCCGATCCTTTTTATTAAATATTCAATGTACAGTTTTGACTTTACTTCGGTTTTAGTATATGTATATAGATAATAGAATAAACAGACAAGTGTTAAAACGGGTTACAAAACAAAATTAACGTATTTATATCGAGCAAAAGTAAACTTAAAATTGACAAACATTTAAAAGTTTAATTAAACTGGTATAGGCGGAAAGTTGAAAAACAGGGTGAAATTAATTTGGTGGATATCAGCCTTTTAAGTGACTGAAAAGATGTAACTATAACAGATACCACATCTGTTCATGGAAACATCAATTAATAAGTGACAGTACTGAAGTTTAGATAATAGGCAGTATTATTGCAATTTTTCAGACATCTATAAAATTAATTGTATAAATTTAAGTGCGGGTGGGAATCGAACCAACGACCACGGGGTATCCGGCCCAATGTGCTGTAACCGCTCCGCCACTGCACTGTGGTACTGACACTTTGAATTTATACAATCCATTCGATATTTCTTAACGCATTTAAGGCGTTTTAACGCCTAAAAAGTCCAGTCAGTTCCAGTAGGTTTCGGTAAGATGTACCGAAACCTACTGGAACTGACTGGAATGCCAATTCTTAGATCGGACCATTCCAACAGATGGCGCTTTCAATTGTTAGTTTTTAAATATTTATTAAATAATATTTATTATTAACTATAATTTCATTAATTGTTTTTTATAATTTTAAACATGATATACTGAAAACAATTTTTCAGACATCTTTAAAATTTATTGTATAAAAATATTATTGGATTATAGTTATTTTTTTCTAAAACCATCCTATTAATATTCTAAACGTAAAGGTTGTAAGTATGGATGGATGGATGTTTGTTACTCATTCACGTAAAAAATACTGAATGGATTTTAATGAAACTTTACAATAATGTAGATTATACAGCAGAATAACTCATAGGCTACAATTTATAAAAATATTGTGGGAATTGTCCAAAATAAGACGATAAGTGTTAAGTAAGTATGAAAAAATCTACCATCTGCGAGTTATTCCGGCGTGCGCTGCCAAAACCGCTAGAGGTACAGATCCTTCTAATATTATACATGCAAAAGTTTGTGAGTATAGATGTATGGATGTTTGTCACTCTTTTACGCCAAAACTATTTTACCGCGGATGAAACCGCGGGGCATAGCTAGTTTAGGTATAATAGCAACGAGGCAATTTAAAGTGGAAAAAAAATGCTTGATTTCTCAAAACCTTCAAAATAAAATATTTTCTTGCTTTGATGTTTTAAATTTGCTGTAATAGTAGTACAATACTTAATGAATGTTGTCCTCGCGCAGCTAGGTGCACAATTTTAAACTAAATAAAAAACATATAAATATTTTCTTGAATAAAATATTCATAAAATTTAATCTTCGCTTTACAGGTAAGTTAAATATTTAATAGCAAAGGTAGCTCATGAAACGCTTGCAGCATTATTTACAAACTTGAGGTGGATTCAGGGAGTTTGTAAGTATAAAGTATAAATACAATTTTTCATCTCGCTCGACGCCCAGAACAAAAGAGAATTTTAATGCAATTTAGTTGTAGCATTTCCCGAGAGCTGGTCGTGGCATTTTTACGGATATGGCTCACGAAAAGTGTCATGAGAAATGATGACCTTAAATAATTACTAGGACGTGAAAAGTAAGGTTTGCTTTTACTGAGCATGTTATGCATTGTTCTAGTATTTAGATTATGACTGTCTAGCGGTAGTGTGTTCAACCGCAGATAATGAAGTCCTGGGTGCAAATCCCGGGTCGGGCCGAGAGTGATTTTGACTTTTCTGTAAAAATAATTTTTTTTGAGTATCACCGTAGTCTGAAAGTTGGCGGTATTACACCCCCGTGCCTCGGAGAGCACGTAAATCCGTCGATCCTGTACCTGCCCTCTTTCCGGTCGTGTCGCTAGTCGTCCCATCGGATCATGAGAGTGAAATAAATAAAATAAAAATAAATAAAATAAAAAAGGTTTTTATTCACGTAGACTTTAAAAAAGCGCTTGTAAATAGTCAGAACATGTTTGTAGTAATATAGTTGTATACATTAGATATTATTTCTAGTAACATAGATATTTAGGTACATCTTGTATGAAAACATTTATAAAATTTATTTTATTACAGAAATGAAATTTAGCTAGCTCGTATCAAGTTATTGTCAAGAGATTATGTTTAATTATCTAGTTTAAGTCTAATATTTTTACTACATATTGTCAATGGTTCTGTCTATATTAAAGGTATTATTATTATGACGGACCTTGTGTTAATAACGACGGTCGCGCTTTAATGCTACCACCGGATCCAATGCGCCCCAACTGAGAAGACCCAGCGAAACAAACTCAGTGGGTTCATCTACTACCGGTTTCAAAACGATCCAGTTGAGACGGTCCGGCGAAACATACTCAAGCGGGCATGAACACGGGATTTGGTCCAATTAGAGTAATTATTTAGTAGGCAAACACAATATATGCTCGATCGGTTGTCTGAATGCTTATTATTTTAGATTATATATAGGTATACAAAAGAAAAACTTCGAAAGAATAACATTATTCATTTTGAGACAGAGTCAATAATTTTAAATTAAGTATATGATAGCAATCATTTACAGATAGTTCACGTAACACAGCAGATCAGTCATGTCTATATGGCTACAAGATCTCCAGCGAGCAATGTGCAGGTAAGAAGTGAGAGCCAAACGTCTTTGTCATCGATGTACTCTTTAGTGGTGTAATAACCCCTAGCCATAAGTATACGTTTAATATGTGTTTTAAAACTTGTGTCAGGCAGATCAGTAATTTGAGTAGGAACCTTGTTATAAAACCTAATACAATTTCCTAAAAATGATTTATTAGTTTTGCTTACTCTAAAGCCTGGCATGGCTAGTTTGTTTTTATTCCTAGTATTTATATTATGCAGTTCACTTTTCTTTTTATAATTATGAATATTTTTTCTAACAAACATTATATTCTGATATATATATTCCGATGGCACAGTAAGTATATTTATTTCTTTAAACAAATTTCGCAAAGAATCGCGACTGCCTAAACCATAAATGGCTCTGACTACTCTTTTCTGCAATACAAAAATAGTACCTATGTCAGCCGCCGAACCCCACAGCAGAATGCCATACGACATAATGCTATGAAAGTACGCGAAATACACTAATCTAGCAGTTTGTTCATCTGACAATTGCCTTATTTTCCAGACAGCATAGGAAGCCGAACTTAATTTACCTGCTAACTTTTCAATCTGAGGACCCCATTGCAATTTTGAATCAAGTGTCAATCCTAAAAATACGGTCGATGGGACAAAATCTAATATTTTCGCATTAAGTGCAACTGTTGGTACAATTTGAGTCACATTCGGCAATGAGAACCTGATGCATTTAGTTTTCCCTGCATTTAACAAGAGATTATTTTATGATGCTCAATAAGATCTTTATCCTTTCTATTTACTTTAAATATGAGCGACGTATCATCAGCGAACAAAACTATGTCTGATACTTTCTCTACCAGATAAGGGAGATCATTTATATAAACTAGAAATAAAAATGGGCCCAATATAGATCCTTGGGGCACCCCCATTTTCACAGGATGACGTGCCAAAGTGACACCGCCTATCGAAACCATCTGTTGTCGCCCCGATAAATAGGACATCACAATATCAAGAGATGTGCCAGATATTCCATAGTACTTCAGTTTAACAACGAGCGTACGATGATCAACGCAATCGAAAGCCTTAGAGAGATCACAGAAAACTCCCAGCGCATCCTGTGATCCCTCCCAAGTCTCCAATATTGACCTAATTAATGTGCAACCTGCATCCTGAGTAGAGCGGCCCCTTGTAAACCCGAACTGCTTGTTATGCAATATCTCATTCACGTTAAAGTGCGACAACATTTGGCTGAGCATCAGCTTTTCAAATATTTTACGGATGGATACGGATTTAGTGATGGAATGGAAAGTGCCCCTGTGTTTGCACACATACTTGTGCCCTATAATAAGTCTTGCGCAATTGGCTAGTCTTTTTTTATGTCATAGGGCGACAAACGAGCAAGCGGATCACCTGATGGTAAATTATCACCGCCGCCCATGTACACTCGCAACACCAGAGGCGTCGCGGGTGCGTTGCCGGCCTTTAAAAGAGTCAGCAAACAAGTGTCGCTGACCCTTCCCCTACCCCGATGAGCTCTGGTGACCTTACTCACACGCAGAAACACAACATAAAATGATTAATGTTATTATTAAAGAATGTCTTCTGTAAGGTGGAGGTACTTCCCCCGTCGGGCTGCTCTTTGAGCGAATGAGCGCTGTGCCCTACCTCTCTTGAGTCTCCATTGAGACTGGCAGCCGTGGCCGAAATTCGGTCAAGAGGACATTAGTATTATGAGTACCAATTCGTATTGTAAGTATGTATATATGTATACAACATGTAACTTAATTAACGCACATCCTGAAAATAGTTTGTTCAGAATCATTTACTGAATCGATTTACATCATATTTAATATAGGTAATTTTTTATTCGAAAATAATTAAAACTACGTAAATTATTGTCATATTAATCCTGTACAGTCAAAACAAACTGCAATGGACGGTAAGTCAAAGTAATAAGACTATTAAAATCGCATTTTTATTTGTAATCATACAAATTACATCATTCAATACAAAATAAAGGAAAATTAACTTTATTCCAAGCAACTAATTTAGTAAATAACAATGCATATACATGTTAAATAAAAAATTCAGTGTATGTATTATGATTACAACATAATATTCTAATTGGGGTGTTTGAGGGTGTGCGTTAATTATGTTACATGTTGTTTATGTGCGTTTGCGGTAACTAGCTTGCCTTTTGTCTTCGTAAGAAAAATGTATTTAAAATACACGTAGTATTTAATATTTTGTATTTTGCTATCCTGTCTTGGTTGGCATGAATTTCCGCAAAGGAGCTGCTTATCCCATTGTTTATCTTTTGTCTTGAGATTTAAAAGAGATTTAACAGAATTATGACGCTGTATATAGCAATATAGCTCATGCAATTATAGCAGACAACGTTTCAGCTGCAACTAATGAAAAAAATATTTTATTAAGAACTTGGTAACTATATTTGTACCTTGAGTCCATTCTTCCTTATCTCTACCTTACAATTTATAGATTCATATCAACAAAAGAAAAAAATTAGTGACACGTAGTTTATTTACGGTGCGTGGTCGCCACTCCTTTCTGCTTTACTGGTTCTCGAGTGGCGACCACGAACCGTAAGACGCAGCGTGGGCAGGCCCTCTACAGGTTGGACCGATGATCTTATGCGGGTTGCTGGAAACTGTTGTATGCGAATAGGGCAAGACCGGCATTTGTGGAGATCTTTGGGGGAGGCCTTTGTCCAGCAGTGGCTGTCATTCGGCTAATATGATGATGATTATGTAGTTTGTTTCAACGTCATACGTCAGCATGTATTATTACTAGGGATTTGAGATTAAAAATATTTGAGATATTACTCAACCTTTATTACTTAACCCAAATTTATTAAACGTGATAAAATTGAGGAAATATTTGTATATTCTTTGCAATAGAGCAAAGGGACGAAATTCAAAATATGGGTATCAGTATAAAATGAAAGTACCTATATGTTTGTAGATATACGGTGACTCTTTCATATAAATGAGGGAGGCATTGTATACCTAGACTTTCCAAATCAGATATTAGATTTTTTAAATATATTTCTTTTGCTTGCAGTTGTCAGCGACATTGCTGGTGCTTCTTCACCTATCGATGCACGTCGTCGATGAGGGCCATGCCGTGAACCCCAGTAAGTACAGAATGTTTATGTTACGGTAATCGTGATTAATGAAGCATGACATTTAGTACATATATGATAGCTTAAGTAAACTTACAAAGAAAAAATACCAAAGAAAACCAATCATAAGTTGCTACGAGGCGCTCACAGCCCGTTGTTCACACCGTTCCGTAAGTCATCGCGGTTCACCATGAAATCACGTTTGACCACGTGATTAGATGGCGTTAATTTCCGATTGTATCTGTGATTCGGAGGGCCCGTTTAATTATAGGTCCCAGTCCCGGATATAGTCGTTAGGCAACAATCTATAAAACATGACAGGGCAGTTTAAACAACTCAGACACTAGGTCGGTTACCCTTTTATATTGTCCACGACAAAGTATAATAGTATGTTCTGAATATATAAAAGTAAGTAAATTGACAGTAAATATAGAAGACGATAGATTTATTGCAATTCTTAACCGAAATCAAATTAAACCCATGAATAAAACAGTCACAAAAAAAAAATATTTACTTTTTAGGGGATTCAGAAAAGTAAAATATTATTCTAGAACGTTGCATAACAAAAGTATGTAGGTCATTGAACCAGAAACATTTAATGATGTTTTATTACTTTCTTTTAGCACTTTTAATAATATGACGATCACCGTAGCTTAGTTGGTAGTGCTCCTGCCTACGAAGCTGGTGGTCCTGGGTTCGAATCCCGGTAAGTGCAAATATTTGTGTGATGAGCACGAATATTTGTTTCTGAGTCATGGATATTTTCTATGTATACAAGTATTTATCTATCTAAGTATGTATATCGTCGCCTGGTACCCATAATACAAGCTTTGCTTAGTTTGGGGCTAAGATGATCTGTGTGACATTGTCTATAGATAGATAGATATTATAATTAATAAGTAAAAATTGATTATAGACAAATATGCTTAATATTTGTGGACAAGCAAGCCTTAATTAAAGTGGTTAAATTAATATTTTATTGATAAAACACACTATTATAAATTAAATTTGTCTCTCAATATTCATATCAACATCCTGAAACAGTTACCAGAATGCTGTCAATATCGGAACGCTGAATCGCAAGCTTATATGCTAGTCCTAATATATATATAGCATAATATAAAGCCGGTTTTCCTGGTATTTAGTTCCTATGCTACAAACAGGAAGTAATAGTATATATTCTTTAATTAAGTTAGAGTTTTCTTAGGGTTTTAATGAACTAAAGTAAAAACACTGAATATTGAAAACAGTACAACTTGTATAATTACGTACTCTATATGGCAGCATAGAGATATTATAATAAATAAAGAAAACTCTAATAAGAAGCGACCAAGCAAAAATTGTTCGCCCGTATTCGTACCTCGTTTAAATTCAAAAGTGCAATAGTCATTTTCATATTAATCTAGTTAGTAGAGTTTTAATTTATTAAAAAGGAAAGTTAGGAAAATCTTCGTTTCCGTGCATTTCTTATGAACTTGTTTCATTGCAGCTTGGGCAGACAGGGCTGTCCGCTAAAACTTGAGTGCCTGGATTTAAATAACAATGTCGGTGACAATCTGATAATTTCTTTCAAGTTTCTTTAACAAAGAAGTCTCTCCATCAATGTGTAACAGACATATTTAGAGTTCCGTACGAAAATTAAAAAAAAAGTAAGCAAAAGTACAACCATTAGGGTTCCTTTTTACTACCGGTCCTTCCTTCATAGTAGTATGTCACCGCTTTTTGTAATGCTATTCGCCCATACTTACCTATTGTACATGGAAAATGTATTGTATATTTTTGTATTTTATTAAGTGTATATTAGGCCGAAGTGATACGTTAAAGTTTTACCTTATAGTATACCAGGTAAAATGAGGTATCACATGAAAAGGTCGTATACACTTAAAAAAAAAGATTTTGTTCTTATTTTGAATTCTCAAAAATATAAGTTTTCAGTTATGTATAAAATTTCTTAAAAATATTATAATTATTGTAGATAATTATAATATTATTCATTTATTTATTTTAATTCAAATTACAATATCTTTACAGCATACACCAAAACGATATAATAGGCTATAATTAAAATTTCATACAAAGTTTATACATAAGAGTTACATACAATGCACCTTTGCGCTACTTCTGCGAATTTTGGCAGGCTATATGTCAATTTCCGCTGCTATTAAAATGAGTCGTATGGCACGCGACACGGGGGCGAACTTGAGTAAGTTCGTTCGTGCTACCGGTACGCTGAGCGTAGCGGGGCGGCGCGGCGGCGCGCGCCCACGTAGCCATCAGCGGCGCACAGCCGCAGCTCCGAGATTTAACTATTATATAGTTATTTGGTAGTATAGTTGTTTGGTCTTGATCTATCTGGACAACAAGAGTTGAGAGGGAATTTTACGTCTATGCATGTAGTTTGCAATGCTCGGCCACTTACTTGATGCAAATTAGCCTTAACGGCAGCGGGTGAATGCAACTGGCGTGTCTATGTGTGTACTAATCAAATATTTGCTAGTCATACTTGTTTAATGTTAGTCTATCTCAATAGCAGCGGTTGAAAGAGACCATCATGTCTATGCAATTACTTTTAATTAATTAATGCTTTAGTCATATTAGTGATTGTGCAGCATTGTGCAAATACCTGTGTACCGTTTTCGTACGTTTATAGTATAGAATAATCTTTTATTGTACACACAAGCAGGATAAATAGGTAGGACAAAAAAATAATACAATCAAACCGCAAAATGTATAGTTATTTTCCTAAATAATACTTCGAAGACGGTGTTCCTACTGTGAGTATGGAAATAATAGAATATATCACATAAATATATACAATATAAAATTATTTTTGATTAAAAAAAATATATATCCTGGGACATTATTTACAAACGGCAATCTGATCCCAAACTAAGCAGAGCTTGTACTATGGAAACCAGATAAATGATACTACATATAGGTACTACTATTCTTTTGTAAATACATATATAGATAAATTACACCCAGATTCAGGACAAACAGACATGTTCATGCACACAAATATCTGTGTTGGGTGGGAATCGAAGCCACTACCTCCGGTGTGAAAAGCAAGCATTTGCTAACCACGCCAACAGGCTAGAAAAAGTTGATTAAAAAGACAACGCTTGCACTAGGGAAATTAATACCTGTGTCGAAGGGTACTTTACAAACGATATATGGGTCACACAAATAGCTGTCCTGCGCAGGAATCAAACCCGGGACACTAAGTGGCGAGGCGACTGTCTTAAATACAACATGCAACTTAATTAACGCACATCCTACTGAATCGATTTATATCATCTTTAGTATAGGTAATTTTTATTCCAAAATAATTAAAACTACGGAAATTATTGTCAAATTAACCCTGTACAGTCAAAACAAATTGAAATGGACCGTAAGTCAGCGTAACAGGACTTTTTAATCGCAGTTTATTATCATTCAGTACAAAATAAAAATAAACTTTATTCCAAGAAACTAATTTAGTAATTAACAATGCATATACATGTTAAATAAAAAATTCAGTGTATGTATTATAATTACAACATAATATTCTAATTGGGGTGTTTGAGGGTGTGCGTTAATTACATTACATGTTTATATATATATATATATATATATATATGTGTGTGTGTGTGTGTGAGCATTGCTTATTGCTTTATTTATAATAGATTCACTTAATCCACCATCTAACATTATCATCATACTTAAACACAAATTAGTTACAGTATGTTCTACTTACTTAAACTCATATGAGTGAGTCAGTTTCTTCCTAAATATTGCGTCATGAATATTCATCCCACAATTTTCAGGGACACATACACACACATGTACATAAAGTAGTTTCTTAAACCTAAGTTGTTGTTGATGAGTTAAATCTCTTTTGAATCGTGTGTCTGAGACGGACCGGTCCTCGCCTCAGGCACTTCGTAATCATCTTCATCTCTCATCTTAACTAAATTTCCCAACTAGTAATTTTCCCTAGTATCCAGGTACAGACGCCAGCACATCAAGCTATCCCCCAATTGAAAGTGAGCCTTATGCTTTTGTGCTAAAGTTGAAAATCTATAAAAGAAATTTGACAGATTGGGGTAGATGTGCTGGTGTCTGTACAGGTTGAAACGTAAATAACTGTAAAGCCTTAATACGTGGAAATTATTGTGACATTAATTTTTTTACAATAGTTCTACGTGTCACGGTGTTCATCGCTTTGAAGTACGACAACCTAGAGTCCTTCGTCGAAATATATTTATTTGAATTGAGCAGTTACTCTAGTGTCAAAGTTGTTCAATTGTTAAATACAAAAACCTTTTAAGAATCACTTACGTGCCCATTTGTCCGTCAAATACAACCAATAAAAAACCTGGTCTAATTCGCGGTACGTATCAAACAGACGTCGTTGTGCATATAATAAATATTGACGTTAACTAAATGTATAAACATAAAGGATCAATAATATAATTTAGATAAGAATACATAAATTTATTTTCAACATTGTATGACTGTGGCGTGACGTAACGTGAACTATGAATTTTTAAATCGAAGTCACTTTTAGATGCACATAAGTTATATAAGAAAATTTTACATTTATGTAATTAGTAAAAAAGTCAGAGAGAGAAGAAACATTGGACTCCACATCAGCCTCCCTAAAAAATAAATATTATATTTTTCTTTTTCTTTACATCAAATTAGAAGAGACGTTTTAACTATTCTCTTTTTTTATTATGAGTTCCTGAGATATGATGAAATGGCCATGACAGACTATGAAACGGAGTAAGGCATTTTGTGTACCTATTCCAAGAGCTATTTGGTAATAGTATATAATATAATATAGAGTCAGACCCAAAACTAAGACCGCAAAATAAATAGTCCTAGTTATTAATGAGCCAAGACACTTTGCGTTACTCTATTTACCAATTTCAGCCAGGTTAACATGTCTGGCTGTAATTGGTGTATAAGATGGTTGTATCAATATTTATACCCTGGACACTAGGTACCCAGTAGGTACATGAGGTAAATACAGAACCGTGTGAACTACAATTTACTATCACTTAGGATGCTAGTAAATTTAGTTTAACAAACGTGGGCTAATTTGGCACTTAGGTTAAATCTATGAACCAGATTATTTCAATGTAGTGTGAAGTTATCTTAGAGCTATATACTTGGCTCGTAATTATCCTATTGGAGTAAAAACTTCTTTAACGGCGTTGTGAACTCATTATGGATGGGTAAAAAATGTTAAACTCGCGTCAGGACACGTGCCCTGATCGAATATTCGTAAGACGGAGGATCTTTTTGTTAATTCATACTGGCCGTTTATACACTCACTTCATTCTTGGAATGAAAACTCTTTAGCGGCGTTTTGCACTTTTTGTTCCTAATTACAACCTAAACAAATATAGTTCTATTTTTTAATTTATTCCCACCATTAGGGAGGGAAGCAATTACTATGAGTCTTTACCGCCCAAGTAGCAGCATCTTTCATTGCTACTCGGATCAAATAAACACTACTTCCGAGTATGAGAAATGAAAAAATCTTTTTGACTTTTATCAGCAGTCGCCAAAGGCTACCCCGCATGTTCTTTTTTATTAAACAAAATTTTGTTTATTAGATGAGATAAACTTATTGAAAATTGTTAGATAATTAAACATGGCTTTTCCTCCGGAATTCAAAAAGTATTCTACCGTTGGTTTCACCACTAGGCTATTCCTACGTTAAAATGTGTAAATTATATATTTGTACGAAATTCATTATAGAGCCAACGCTTTTATATCAGGCGGTGAAAATAACAATGTACAGAGATAATATATATAAATGTCGCACCACTATATGAATAGATGTTAGCCACGTGATAACAATAGCGAATGACAACGATTAGTTTGTTCGCTGTACGTGCTATCCATTGTAATGATGACAAAAACAACCGATAAACGCATACGCAAAATGAATGACACATCACTATGTTTTGATGTACCAGATTGATTGTTATACGTAAAATATTTTCATTGCGCTTGTCTAGTGATAAGAAGATCCATAGTTCAAATCCCAGGTCTGGCTTGATTATTGTTGTGATTTTTCAGGAAAAAGAAACACTCAATCTACACAAAAAAACGGTAGCAGCCTCGGGTTGGCGGTGTTATTTACCCGTGCCATTAAATATCTAAACACCTTGGGACAACTTACACACTGCCATTTGATCCCAAGTTAGGCACAGCCTGTACTATGGCAACCAGATAGCTGACAAACATACTTATATATTTTTCTGAATACAAACATATTATAGATAAATTAATAAGGTCATCACCCTGGTCAGCACCCGATCTTACAAGGGTCACGGGATGGCGTTGGATGCGGCAGCGCAAGACCGGCAGTTGTGGAGATCTTTGGGGAGGCCTTCGTCCAGCATGGACGTAATTGTATGGACGTATTTTGGCTGATATGATGATGATGATAGACATATTTCACTCAGCGACAGAAAAAATAATCACAGCTTATTACAGAAAGCTTTTTTCTGGGTGGGGCTCGAACCAGGGTCGCTAACCATTGGATGAACAGATTGCCAGCCTTTTTGGCACCCTACTCGTAGCCGCTGACATTTTGTTATTTTTATATAAATAAGAAAAATGTCTAAACTGCATTTAAATTTATATTCCTCATTTTAAAGATTTGTTATTTAATAAAAATAGGTTTATTTCCAGTTATCTTTTCTTTTAAGTAACAAATTTGTTAAATGGCACACTGATTTTAAGCATAACTAATAAAGCTGTTACTTTATTTATTTATACTTAATTTCGAATAATTCTTTCGTATTTAAGTTAATTATTTACGTTTTTATATTATGAAATAACATAATCTATATTTTTTTAAAGAAATAATGTAGCAACCTAAGAACTAATGTCGAGAGGAAAATGCTAATTAGCTGATGTACTTACAATGAAGAACTAAAACCTTTTTTGCGCACTTAGGGAACTACTAGCCACTACAGAGCCAATAGTTCCCCAAGTACACAAAAAGGTTTTCCAATTTTCCCCCAGTACAAACTTTTGTGTGGCCCAGATATAGTTGTTTTGAGTCTGGGTGTACTTGTCTACGAAATAAATGTTTATAAAGTTCCCTGCGAGATAAAATAAAATCAACAAATAAAAACTGTCCTACTTGACTTTCAATTTAGTGCTTAGATTGCGCCCCTTCTTTGGACATTCGTGTCAATTTCTCAATCAAATTTATTTTCAAACCATTCAAAAAAACTATCAGGTTTTGTCCACTCTGCTGTGTAGTGACCGCGTAGAACTTATTTCTGTGAACTATGACCATGAAATCGCGATCGCCAACCCGTCTGCACAGCGTGGCGATTATGGCGTATCCCCCTATTCTTTGGGGAGGCTTTGGTCCAGCAGTCGACGTACTTTGGCTGATGATTTGTCCACTGTTCTTGCCTTAAAATTAGATTTCATTTAATCTTCAGTAGTAGGTACTGGTTTTGGGGCATGTAGAATAAACAAGCAGGTGCATTATCGATTGGGGCTGAATACCGTAGTGGCACTGCGTCTCATAGCAGCTAATTATTGACTGTTTGTGGAGATTGATGATTTATTTAGACTGCACGTGTGGTGCAGCGGCTAAGACAGTCGCCTCGGCGCTACATGTCGCGGGTTCGAGTCCCGCGCCGGACAACTATTTGTGTGACCCATAAGTAGTTTGTTCAGAGTCTGGATGTAATTTGTGTCCGTCTATTATAAATTTGTAAAGCACCCCGCTACATAGGGATTATATTCCCGAGTGCGGGCGATGTCTTTTAAAAAAAGAAAAAAAAAGAACAAAATTGGGTTTTCAACGCCCAAGCTGCGTTCTAAGCATAATTAGACCTTTCCACACTGATCAGGGAAATTTGCTTCTTAAATAGCTAGCTATTCTGACGGAGAGAGAAGAAAGGGCATTTTGAATACACGTTTAGACGAACATCTTTCAGTTTAACTAATGAACATACTCCTGTAGCTTGGAGAAAGCCGCACTATTTATGTATCACGTCATATACTCATATCTAAACCAGAAGTGTCGCTTGCGGCGTTTTGGAACACAGCTATGACAGTTATGTACATACTCGTATAGTAAACGCCAAGTGGATTCCCTCGTATTTATTATGTGAGTAGTAAGGTTGATTTTGTTGTTTCGGCTGTATATCAGAATAACCAAATTACAGATAAAATCAGCTTATACATATTCATGCCACAATAAAACTAAAACTCCATAATAATGTCTACAACATGTATACAACAGAAGTCGGCCATGTACGGCGGGCACGTCGTAAAGTATGTAAAGCAGCTGGTGCTATACCTGACCCCTCCCCGTTTGTGTCAGTTAAGCCGTCCTATGAGTTCCATTGAGGACAGATGGAGTGTGATTGCATTTATGTGTGTATTTGATGCATGTGCACTATTACATACATCTCGCAGATGGCTATTATCCGTTAAACTACTTACTAACTGACTAACATCCGACCAGGACGACAGTAGAATAATCTTTATGAATTAAAAGTTGTCCTTTTAGTTTACCCTTTAAACATGTCCATATTAATATGTAAGGTGCACATTGCGAAAAACATTGATAATTTATACAGATATTCAGAAAACAGGTTCCCACACGTTAACAAAAATAAAGTTACTGACATAGATTTTGAGCTTAAAAGTTCAAGTGGCTCTGGACACGAGAGATCCGACAACCACTGCGGGTAAAAGGTTCTTAAGTGGCATCTAAGAGACAAAAATGTGAAATACCCCACTAGATGCTCAGATAATCCGGTCAGTCAATGATTAAAGGATTCGGAAGTGGATGTTGTACGTAGGTGAATTTTGTGGAATGAAAATATACAAGAACATGCAATTTATCATATTATAATTGTATGGTAGGTAAGTACCTATATTTGCATTTAGATTAAGATTTGCATGTTGTAAAACGACCCTATCGTGTGACTGTTTAATGATCCATAGAAAAGTGACAGCTAGAAACCATCTTAAAGGAGGGTTATTTTTGATTCGTTTAAAGATGTGGTCGAAGCTATATAAATTGCAACATTTGCACTACCTTACTGCCCATGTAATAAGAATTTTATTAGGGCTTTTATAATAAAGTGTATTTACTGACGTACCTTTAGGTATGTCTACTGTATTATTTTGACATTGATACATTTTATAAGCCCATGTATAATTTGAACCACTTGATACTTCTGCATTTAATTTAAAAGTGTATGAACATTAAAATTTATGTGATTCTGACTAACAAAGTTACTTATTGACTTTAAGGTAGCAATAATGGAAAAAAAACTCGTGACTAAGCCCTGTATATTGAAGTTTATTTATAACTTGGAAATTGAAAAGAAAATCAAATTCCCGTTATAATAACGAACTTTAGGTATATTGGCTTAGTAGCTGAAGTGGAAACGGTACTAACAAACCGATATATGCATTTCAGGTTTAGTATGGATAGGTAGAATATATCGTCTAATACCTATAGACTGTCAACTTCTACTTAACCTAAACGGTTAGAGCAGGTGTAGTATTTTGCTAACGTTCAGACTATCCAGAGGTAACAATTTTTAGTTCCGGTTGTCATAGATCTTCTCACGATGAGAAGAAAGGGAAGCAAGAAATATTTCTTTCTATCCTCCAAGCAATCTAAAGCATCTGCTTTTCACATAGACACAGATATTCAAAGGGAAGCAAATAATCTTTCTTGCTTTCCTTTCTTCTCCTCGTGAGAAGATCTATGAAAACCGGAACCAAGAATTAGTACATCTGGATGGTCTGAACGCTAAAAAAATCACGATAATAAAAAAGAAATAGAATAGAAAACTTATAAGATCAGTCTAGTGGCGGTGGACCATAAAATATATTCTTAGATACTACAAAAAGTCGTACAAGAATGTTTTGCTCTTGACCGGTATTATATCAGTATATTGGGTATTGAGGAAAATCTCGTACAGTACATACTCACTAAAGCCGATTGACTTCATCATTGATTTGCTAACAAAAAAGGATCACGTGGTGATAGTTAATCAAAATCATCAGCATCACATTTATATTTTTTCTGGCCAAATAATGAGGATTATTAAATGGCTATTGTTCTTATATTATAGAAAGTTTAGTATGTGATTACAGCGTCCGGTACGAGGGATATAAGTGCTTTTCTCTGTCGGCTTTCCGATGCGTGAATAAATATTATTACCGTCACTTTCCTTATTCGACGGAAGGAAAGATTTTGTCGGGTAAACGATTGGTAAACAATTTTATTTATTTTGGAGTGGTGGGTAACGTTGTACGTACCTCAATTATTAAGGGTTTGGATCAAATGTATTGTAACTGCATCAAAGATTTCGGGCAGTTGTAGCTTAGCTAAGCAATTATAAAGATTTATTTTATAATGTAAGGTAATTGGCTTCAAGTATCTTTAAGAGTCTATTAAAATGTGATTATATGTGCAGCCTTTAAATTAATTTATTTAATAATTTATTTGAAGGTGCAAACTGAGCCCGAGATGGGTTCAAATCTGTGTACAATACACGCTATGTTTCGCTCACGATGTTTGCATTACAAAATAAGAAAAATTATGATTAGCAAGGTAATATTTTTAGCAATATTTATAGTTTCTCAGATCTCTCTCATCTGACCTTGGTTTTACACAAAATATTGTGAAATTAGTTTGTGCTTTTGTATTGTGCTTAGGTTGTTCAGATTTACACTTATCTACATATTAAATTACATTAGGTAATTAGTGTGCATCCTTTAATTGTTTAGAGAATCTCATTATATAGACCATAATAAAAATTGTAAAAAGTAAAAGTCGAAAAATTCCTGATGATTTTTTGGGATAACAGTTGACATTCAAGATTTTGAACAAAAAAAGAAAAATATAATAAAATGATAATTTAAAGGAATAAATAAACATTTTCATGTCCATATCCTGTTTACCCTAGCTTTTATTTGTAATTTGACGTTACGAACAAATACAGGGAATTGTGTTATTTTTTTTATGATAGCGAGGGAAACGACTAAGTGGGTCACCTGATGGTAAATTTCAGTTACAACCTCTAATTTGTTAATTGGAAATTAATTTCCAATTACAAATTAGAGGTAAGGTAAAGGTAATAAACTTATTAGATGAACTTTTCAGTAAGGCTATATTTATTATAAACAGGTTGCACCCATCATATTCTTGCTATCGTCCATATTACTTACTCCTATTTGTTCAGAAAAAAGTAAAAGCGACTGCTAAACCTAGCCGTGATGTAATCAAAATTACAACACACAAAACAATAACATTACTGCGAAATCTATCTACCTTCGTTCAAAATTTTAAACAAGTCTGTCTGGATTTTAATGCGGATAGAATAACGGATAGAACTCCAGAATATTTATATTTTTTAATAACTCTTAATAGAATAATTAATCATCGTTATATTAGCAGTAATACTCACTTGCCATTCAGTTACGAAAATCAGTACCTATAAACTTCAGCATCATTTCCGTGTTGAAATAATTATTTATCATTGTTAACAACCCACTTGCTAAGACCTTTAAACTATAGGTATATGGCACTTTACTGTCTTGTCTAGTTTGAGATTGAAGTTGAAAGTCGGATTAGTAACATTGTTTTAGAAAGAAGAAGATTTTTTGTAACTCGATTTTTGAAGAAAACTTTGTCATTGAAACTTATTGCTAATTTAGTGTCCATTCTTACGTACTTAGTAATTAATTATTTAATCACTGACGGCGATGTATTCAATTTATTATTTTGTAGATAACTTAGCAATATTTACTTTAATGAAATAATGAAATTTATTCAGCATTTGATAAGCATAGTCAAATACAGTATTACACTCACAAAAACATATATATTAGTCCATCGTGCGGTCTGTGTTATCACATTTTTTTATCCTTAAATCCACATACATTATAATTAACAAATAACAATTTACTAAGCTATTGTTTTTAAATTTAGTACTATCATATTAAACTTACAAATTGAAGACAACGAGCAAATGGTTAACTCAGAAGGCCCTCAACCAGTAGCTTTATTTAAGCGTCTAATACCTGAGGGCAACCTTATGGGGTTCGGGCCACAGCCCAGGGGGCCGCTGATAATTTACTACTTTTTCTACCCTGCAAATGGATACAGACCAGTATCTGAATCCATTTATATTTTTATATAGTGTGTATTTGATATTTATTTCTATTGTGTAAAGACACAGTTGTCTTTACACAATATTAATAAATATTATAAGTTAAACTTACATACCGTATTCAATTCAAAAGCAATGGTCTCTGTATTAAAATGTTTACGCATATTTCAGTTGCGGTTGTCCGCAACAAAATCCTTTCTCGATTTTTGTGGTTTTTATGGATAGCACGACAATGGAAACAATGTTTAGACTGAACTTTGTACGTTGAAGCCAAAAGTAAGTTAAAAAACAACAGTTAGAGTAGATGTCTGTAGTAGAAGGCCATTTTAAGTTCGATTCGTTGTTATTGCGGCATAAGACTATTTAAACTCTTTTGGCATTATTTAATTCGAATTATTTTTAAGCACTTAATAGCGTAATAACATAATAATTCTTAATGAAAACGGTTTTATTGACTCAGAGCTGTGATTTAAGTATTAAGGTATATAAAATAAAACAGCAAAACCATTTTAGTTTTTATTATTAATATTATACGACTACATAAAACACGAAGATACCTTAAATCAAAATTTAGTGGGTACGTGAAACGTTTTATTTGGGAATAAGTTTAGTATAATGTGTCTAACCTATATCAGGAATAGTCATCATCGTTAACCCTCAAATGTAACCTCTTAAGTGTTAATCGTCACGTCAGCCGATTGATAAGAGCATTCCCTAAGAATGGCGGATATATGTAATCGGCACTCTTGGGGTAAGATTAAACAACGGAGTTATTTTGGGGAATGGACTAGTATTTTCCTCAATTCATATTTGTATTGTATAAGCAAACGCTTATACCATACAAATATGTTATTGTTCAAAAGAATTCCCAATTGAAATAAAAATAAATTAATATAATATTCTTACTAAGTAAATGAATTGAATTGAGGAAAATACTAGTCCTTTCCCCAAAATAACTCCGTTGTTTAATCTTACCCCAAGAGTGCTATAGATGATCTTAAAATAAAACAAGCCCCGCTTGTGCAATTTGGTAGTGAAAATAAATAAAGCTATTATGTTTAAAGTTATTCTAAATTTAAAACCTTATGTGATTACTGAGTTATGCTGTGACAAACCGAGAACTGGGTGATAGATGGATAGAGGCGCCTCAGCAAGGGTATTTTTTTTTACGATAAAATAATTTCCAGACATAAAGCCTTAGTGAAGCTTAACTATTACTTAGATCAAACACTGAAATTCACAATTGGCCGGAGCTATCACGCTCACGCCCACGCCATACAGGCAAAGTTAGCCAGTTGGTAGCGAACAGTAATATTAGCTTCAAAGGTAAACTAATAACAGTGTACTGACGCAACTAACTAATGTATACAACTCAGTAAGCACAGAGCTTAACACTACCCAACATTTCCATACAGATTAATCTTAAACAACTCCTCGTGTTTGATTAGTGTACACTCCAGCAATTTTAGCGCCAGAACAAACAACTTAATGGATAAATTCGATAAACCTTTATCGATACGCGACGCCTCTTCTCTATCTTTGCTTTCTCAATGACAGTGTTGAGCCTGTAAACATAGTGTGTGGAGACCCTTGTATTCACGTCCGATGTTACTATGCAAGTAAAATTCTACTTTGAATTTCCCGTTTAGGGTTCAAATTCGGTTGTTCTAAAATCATAATTCGAATACCATTGGTTATTACAATCCCACGTATAGTGTAAAGAAACCCTTTGCAACGTCGCATTTGCTTTGCGGTTCGACGACTACGTTTTGTGAATTGTCGTGTCGGCATGACCTCGTGTGAATTATGGTCAGGGAAATTAAATGGTGGTAAGCAGCGTTGTATGCAGACCCAATATATGAATTTCGATTCTGTTTAGGTGTAGGAAACTGATAAAAGGTAACGATTTTGAAGAGCGAATTCTGGGATTATATGTATGCTTTACTAACAGCTAAAACTTTATGTACTTTAACAAGTTGTAAATTAACAGGTTAGCTAGTATTGAATCTCCCACCTTTCAATGGCAATATGCCCCTTCATCTCGCCGTAACCTTTGAAGTCATTAGGGCATGTGTGAATTTGATTCATAAAGTTACTGCTTGAAGGCTTTTTATGCTCGCATTTCGTCTCCCCAGTATTTTATATAACTGAAATAAAGTATTTTATATATAGAACAATTATAAGATTGACGAACAACTAGATAATCCACTGTACTTAAGATTTGAGATAGTTAATTAATTTTATATTGCTTTGATTAACATTTTACATCGTGATCCTGGCAATTACAAGTGTATGTGGAATTCCAATCTCAAATAAGTATTATGTACTTAAAAATCTCAGCACTCTCATTTATTTATCCAAAAGATAATTATTTTATTTCATTTTTTTTTTTATTATTTTATTTAGAAGGTACAGTTACAGATATCAGATTATATAATATAAAGTATACAACTATATTAATACATTGTGAGTGAATCTGAAATCCAGTTACAGCTGTACACAACACTTGTAGTAGACAATACTTCTTTGTAAGTTAAATTAGAGTTAATCTTAAGTTAAGTTAAAAAGTACAATTAGATGTAAGTTAATTACTATTACATTTTGTTAAATTGAAGTAAAAAATATTTGAATCTGCTGAAGTTGTCGTGAAATATGTCTGTGTGTGAGCAAATAGCATTATAATTTCTACACATTCTATTAAGTGGGTTATTTTGTGATACATTATTGTTACTCGAGGGTACATTGAACAGTTGTGGAATACGAACAGATCGCAATGGTATTTTAATGTTTACCTTTTCAATGAGAAAACTATCCAATGAACCATTTATAATTTTGTGGAGTGTGCATAGGTCGCTTATCCATCTTCTACTTTGTAGCGTTGGCAAAGAAAACTTATGAAGCCGGTCACTAGACACTAGAATTAAATGCAAGCAAGAGTACAAGCTGCGTCTTCTAGTTCGTGGTCCACGAACCGGAAGACGCAGCGTGGGCAGACCCCTAGAATATGGATCGATGATCTTGTGCGTGACACCTTAAACCGCTTTAAAAGCGAATAGCGCAATTGTGGAGATCTTTCGAGGAGGCCTTTGTTCAGCAGTGGACGTCTTTCGGCTGATATGACGATGATGATGAAGAGTATATGAACGAAATACCATACACAAATTTTATTGCGGCTGGTTTTGAACATGTTTGAGCATTATATTGGTCTATTTTCTGCTAATATGTACAGACGCCAGCACATCTAGCTACCCCAATCTGTCTTTGTTTTATAGATTTTAATTTATCACAAAAGCATAAGGTTCACTTTCAATTGGGGATATTTGACAGATTGTGGTAGGTTGATGTGCTGGTGTCTGTACATATGCGTGTATTACTTCAACCTAAATGAAAATGTCAGTGTAACATGTTTTAGGTTAACTAAATGATATTAAACAGCACCCTTGGTTCTATTCAAACAATTTCATTCATTCCAATTAAAAGACTAATATTCAAAACTTCCAACCTAACAATGCAGAGCGTAATAAAATTTTTCATTAAAAATAATGAACACAACAGCAGTATTTGGCTCCAACAATGTAATAGGACGCAACATAATTGCATAGCGTTCGGTGTGTGGAAATGGGACGTGCCCATTTTTAGTGAGTGAAAAATGAAAAACAAAAGTTTTATCCGAGTGGCGTTCACGGAAAGCCGTTTCAGCTTTTGAGCAGGTTAATGTTTATCACGGGAAACAAGAGGAGTCGGTGAAAGTACCAAGTGCACTGCGAATTACTTCTATTTTGGGACAAATTTTCCTGGGCAAAGAGACCGAGTTTGTTTAAATCCGTTCGCAAATATGTGAAAGACGAAACAATATGGAATGTACAAAGCAATACTAAAGTTGAATTTTCTGATGTTCATCAGTTATTAATAGTTCACAATTCTCAGCAAAAACAATTACATTGAAAAGTTGGCATAAAATTACAAAATTGGTTGAAGAAACAATACTGAAGGCTTAACGAAAGTTGATTTTTCTAAGCTTCAGCTATCGGTAATCTATTAATATATCTATTTTATTAATTAAGTATTATTATTGTTTGCTATTTTGTAGATGAATCTGAAGCGTTATTAAAAAATCTTGTCTTTTTGTTTCCAACCAAAACAAAATGATTTAATTAGGTAAAATGTTACTGATGACATTAAATGAAGTTATACATTTTCTACTTTCCAGTGGATACCAAACCATAATCGATACAAATATCTGTAAATAGCCTATATCTGCAATTGACTTTTAGACCTCTTATGCGTCAAATCTAACTCTATGAGAAAATCAATAGAAAGTACAGACTGAAAAAAATATAAGAACACGAAGTGGAATCAAAAATATGGTTACATAAAATTGTCTATTTTCTACATTGACATGCTCTTAATTAAATATTTGTAAACAGTTGTTACATAAGACTGCTTTAGTAATTGAATTGTAATATGGAAGGTTGTTGGAGATTTAAAGAAATACCAATTTCAACCGGGAAGATGGACACCACCTTTCACCATTGTGGAGGATTCCACAATCACGTCGTAATCACGATTGCCATCAATCAAAACCAATGAAAAGCTCCCTGGCGCTGATGTCATGATAGTTCCGTTTAAAATAATAAAAAATATCACGAACATACAAGGGTAGACACCGAAACCCGACCTTCCCGGAGTCGATGCTGCCGAGCCTCTATAGAGCCTAATATCAGACGCCCTGTGACCACCGCTATCACTATATTTTAGCCAATGCCAACAGCCCCAGATAATGCGACTTAGAGATAACACGTTATTTTAGTGTTCTGATTGGCGGAAACGACACCTATCTAATTGAAATCAGTTGGAAAATTGGTTAATACTCAGTTTGCTACGGTAAAAACGACAGCCCTTACATATGTTTTCTACGTCGTAGCAATTACGACACGATTGCTACGTAGAGCAAATGACTTCATGTCATTGTAATGCTTTTTCTGAAAATATGCGAATATATTATGAGAGATTTTGTATTTGTACAAAATTACGTTATCTGTGTCACGTAATAATGAAACAATTAATAAAACTAGGCTGTGCTCTATTAAAAGTCGCAGACATAACACTCCTTAACCTCTTTTTGTCTTAGTTTAATTTTATTTAAAAACCAGCTTATCTTCTTCAAGAATCTAATTACTTGCCCTCAAACGTTCAGCCTAAGCGATGGTTTTGTGAGCTCAACAATTAATCAGGCCACAAGAAAATAATGGTATTGTTATGCGCCCAATTTATTATCACTTTAAAGTATCTTACAACCTATTCCCCTTCCTTTTGTTTAACTACAAAAGGGTTTGGATTATTTTTCTCAAACGCAAATTCTATGTTTTTGTAATATTTTATAAGATAAAGTTAAACTGACTGATTACGAGAATTATGATTGGAGTAGTTATTTTAATGAATACCAAAAAGTATTTATGTTTTCCTCTTACGAATTACCGCTAAGACCGTAGGAGCTGTGGCAGAGTACGCAGACGGCCTCAAGTAGAGAATGTATGTATATATGTTTCTTCCGCTGCTTTTATTATTTGTAGCTACAGTATAAGTTATATTCGTTAAATAAATCTTACTGAATCTTTCAACCTAAATAAAAGCTCATCATGTCAGCCGAATGATGTCCACTGCTGGACAAAGACCTCCTCAAAAGATTTCCACAATGAGGTTGTGTCCATAATTTGGAGGGATATGCCATAATCGCCACGCTTCGTAGACGAGATGGCGATCGCAGTATGATGTTCATATTATACAGAGAAACCCTGCTGCCCGTTCTCTGGTAGATATTCCCTCGGGACGACTCCTGCGCCTTCTACGGGGTGAGAAGGGGTTACGATATTTTATGCCGTCAGCCACACAGCAAAAGAAAAGTTAGTGTTTACAAAATAATTTTGGCTTTACTAAATTTATCCGACAACTCGTACATGGGTGTTGATTTGCTATTAAGACGCGAATGTAATTAACTTCAAGCCAAAATACGCTTAGCGAATCTATTCATATATACCAACTTTAGTAATAAACTTTGTTTATGAACTCGAAATCTGTCTAGAAAATTAATATTAGTTCTGTAACTTGGCAAATAAATCCTATAGACATTTTACGACTGGCAATAAAGTTCACCTATTCTTTACAAAGATTCTAATATTAAACATTTTTATTCCAAAATTTGGGCTTCCCGTATCACAACAACAGTTTTATTATTTCTGGTGAGCTATCTTACTTTATCTATACTAATATTTAAAGAGGTAACGTTTGCGAGTTTGTGAGGTTGTAAGGGTAATCTCTGGATCTACTGAACCGATTTTCAAAATCATTTCACCAATAGAAAGTTACGTTATTGTGGAGTGTCATAGGCTATGATTCATCATCATAATTTTTATTTATCCCGAACTGTTAACCCGAAATATTACGCGGGACAAACAGGCAGGGACACAAATATTTATAACGCGGAACGAGGTCCGCGGGCACTGTTAGTATTCATATATAAAGGGTCTTCTTCCCATTTCTATTGAAGTTGTCTTCCTTTGCTAGATGCGGATAGTGTAAGTGGGGAAAGCCTTTGTCCAGCAGTGGGCGTCTTACGGCTGATATGGTGATGCCTTCCAGTTCAACCTACTGATGCTCTGCTAGGATTGATTAAACAACTGGCATCTGATCGGGAAAATAGTCTAAGCAATTTGACAGCAGTCAGGGTAACGCTAGACTAATATACCATTGGTCTAGTGATTAGTTACAATGACTGTTCGATCCTCACCTAGGACAGATCTTTATGTGATGAGCACGATTATTTATTCTATATTTGGATGTAATTTGTCTCTATAGAAATTTTTGATCCATTGTTTGGTAGTCATCAGTAACCAGTACAAGCCATCCCAAACTAGGCAAAGTCTTGTATGGGATCAGATGGCAGTGTGTCAGTTATCCCTAGGTTATTATTATTTAAATAGTAAGTATTAGTTGCTTAAATTAAGATACTGGTTGAGAGCCTTTTGCGCTAGCCAACTACTCGTTGTCTTCAATTCTTAAATTTCAATATAATATTGCTAAGTGTAACAATAATAGTTTAGTAACTTGCTATTTATTATTTATTTAAGCATTTAATAATAATATATGTGACGAAACAGAGCGCACGGACGGACTAATTCAAAATATTTTTGTTACTTGAATACTGTATTGAACTATGTTTATGT
Source organism: Pseudoips prasinana (assembly GCA_951640165.1). Lineage (NCBI taxonomy): Eukaryota > Metazoa > Arthropoda > Insecta > Lepidoptera > Nolidae > Pseudoips > Pseudoips prasinana. The sequence goes on from OX621245.1 coordinate 23,212,516, forward strand.
ATTGCATTGTGACCTTGACAAGTACAAGGGTATGTACATAAATACCCAAGTGCTGAATAAATTTCATTATTTCATTAGTTTAGGTGCCAACTTTTAACATTTTGAATCTCTATAACGATTGCCAAAAAGGTTGCTATGAAAACCTGGATCAATGACTTAACGCACTCTCTGAATGCGAATGGTAGTCGTTCAAGGAACCAGACCCCGCACAAACTCATTTCTCCTTAAAGATTTTTTTAGAGCGGGAAACATACTCGCAACTTCCCTAGTTTGACACTGAAGAAGTGGTTTACAAGTTTACTATATTCTAATCTAGCAGTTCCAATATACTTTAATACTAGTAGTTCCTGAAAAAAATAGAAAATCGTATCAATGAAGTCAACATTTAAATTTATATATAAGTACATTGGCTTGCATCTTTAGCGGAACATTTTCATACATCTGCCAATAAAAGGTTAAATGCTATCACATTATACTTAACGAAAACGAAACCTAATTGCCTCTGAGAACATTTAAGCAGGGGTGTGAACATTGTAATTAGAAATCTGGATAATATTCGAAGTATTAAAACTGTACGACACTCGAGCGCTGGGCATTTTCAAGTACCTACAAGATCTCTCACTCATCCTACGAGGAAGTTATCCAGCCCTGTCTCACTTGCACATAGTACCGCATATGCGAGCACGTACCCTTTTTCTACAACTTGGGGCTCGCGACATTATTTTAACACGAAACGTTGCGTCCCCTTTCAATGCAATAATATTATATTCATTGGTATTAATACCTCTCAAACTGTAGAAAGCGTCGCGTGATAACCATTAACCTAAAAGCCTGTGGTACTTCAACTAATGTGTCTTCAATTTAGACGAAAGTAATCTTTAGCACGTCGTTGAAATGTATTTTAAGATTGGAGTTGGAAAAACGAGTATTGTTATTTTTGGCTGGTGACGTCTTCTGATTGTGTTTAGGAAATATTTTGGAACTTACGTGTATGTATTTAAACTAATGCCATATATGAGCGAAAATGTTATGGCGTTTTGTTTTCCATTTACATTTAAAGCATATATTGAAACATAAGAACTGGTATCTTAGTATTTTTTGCAACATCTACCTAGGACTAAATTTGATCTGCCGTTGTGTATCGTTTGTAGCTTAACGCAGAGCGCATATCCCGGATTGATAGATGGTGCAGGTGTGAGACCCGCTGGACGATTAAATTCATGATTTCCCATTTTTGAGATTAGATGAACGCTTTGCATTGCGAATAATGTTATAAAATTCAATTGGTCTCCTCAAGTGAGTCTAAATATGAACATAAATAAGATTAGGTCAGGTAATTGAAGACACATACAAAAAAAGCAAATATACCCAAATATTCATACGCTTTACGTAAAAAGAAACCAAAATACAAAATCAATATGTAGTGTTAATTCCGCTAATTGTCAGTTTAATCATGCCGGGATGCAATTTGAACCACCCTCCCGCCCGGAAAAATGTGCACATGCAAGAAGGACAATATAAAAAATCAAATTACATGCGCCAGTACGATACCCAATACGTGTTTCAGTCCTCCACGGGCCATTCTCAAGGGCTGCTAACTCGTCAAGTGCTCGAAGGATTAATGACGACTTTTTGTATTTTGATTGTTATCGGGATTTCCGCAAAGTAACGCTTGATTCCATTACTTATCGTAAAAAGAAACAACAATTATTTTGTGGGGAAATGGTACACACTCACATATCATATTTACCATTATTTATTTTCGACCAGTCTGTGTTGCTAATACTGACTTTTGGAACAAAAACATGGGCCCTTACTACGGGCCCATAAGAATGTCAGACGGAGGGATATTCCTGCGTATCGATTCAGAAATGTCGATATCCGCAGACGAACCAAAGTAACCAACACAACCAGAAGTATTGCTAAACTAAAGTGAAAATGGGCGGGGCATTACCTCTTTAGTTTCACGAGATATTCGTAGAACTGACGGTCGCTGGGGCATAAATGTCCTTGAGTGGCGACCACGAACCCAAAGACGCAATGTGGGCAGGCACAGCGGACCGATGATCTTACAAGAGTCGCGGGAAGCTACTGACTGCGGGCAGCCAAAGACCGGCCATTGTGGAGGCCTTTGTCCAGCAGGTACGTTTTTCGGCTGACTTGGTGATGAAATGAGACAACGTTTGCACGTATATACATACAGGGCAGGAATTAACAAACTTGCAACTAACACACATGAAGCACAACTAAACTCAGAAGAACTCTTTATGAGTCACAAAAATAGTTATTCTGTACGTGCATCGTACCCAAAACTGGAGAGCATCGAGGTAGTAGCAAGACGACTACCTTAACCGTTGTGCCACGCATTAAGACAATAGTTTGGGTTTATTGTTTCCCAAAACATATTATCACATTACGGACTAAACAGCTGTGATGATGGATTGTTCCTACTAACTTCAATATTGTCACCATACAATGTTCAAACTCTCTGAAAAGTCATAAATTCTGAGAATATCCGTTGCTTGTGAGGACTGTAAATGTATTTGAGACGTATCTGAGCAACATTGCTCAAGCACATTTAAAAAATGTTAGATACTATAAAACTGAGGTGGTATGGAAATCTATCAAGATGCTTTGCTACAAGAGATCAGCTATGAACTAAATATGCCACCACGGTATAATTCTCTACAATAAAATAAAAGTATATGTGCGATGAACGCTTCTATAACAAAACTGTAGGTGAGATTCACAGAAGCTAATACGACTATTTACGACGGAAAGAATAACATTTATTTACAGATTTTAATGGTCCGATGTACTATGCCAAATAATTGAATATCAATTGATCGACCACTTTAAATCGAATATATAAAACATGAACGTTCAGAATATCGAATGGTTACTGAATCAAACATTTGTTACAAAAAAGTGGGTTAGGTTAGATCGCAATTCTAATCTAACCTAACCCACTTTTCTTGGAACAAATGTTCGACTATACAACGCACGAGCCGAGCGAGTGAAGCGCGCGTATTATGGCAGCGCGTCGGCCGTTCACGGTTCGAGTCCCGCGCCGGACTACTGTTTGTGTGACCCATAAATAGTTGTTCTGAGTCTGGATGTAATTTGTGTCCGCCTATTTATCCTTGTAGCCATATAGATTAGATCACCAAGTGCGGGCGTAGTCTTTAAAAAAAAAACATACATGTTCATATATCATATCTATCCTGGGTGGGAATCGAATCCACGACCTACGGCGTGAAAGGCAAGAATTTACCAACAACGCCAACCGGCAATGGTACAAACAGCGTGATTGTGACAGAAAATCTAAGAATAATCAACAGACTACAGTAATGTTCCGCATAATTTGATGAAAACGTGATCAAAATATTGTTATGTTATTTGTGCAATAGCCTAAACAACGTTAACTGGGCCGTCCCCAATTCTGAATCGAGTAGTTAATTGGATAAGGAATTTTGAAGGCGCAATCTAAAATTGTATTATTGGTAAATGGCGAGTTGTTATTCCCGGTTCTTGTATAACTTAGTTAAATTTACATGAAAATTATGATTCGGGAAAGTATCGATAAAGATTTTATTTTTTTATATTTCTTCACATACCTAGAGCAAAGTCGTTTGGCCTTCAAATTCGTTTAAACCACCAGACTATCATAAATTATTAAAAAGGTTTAAGCTTTTAGATGAAAATAAATGGGTGTTGAACAAAATAAAATCTCGTTTTCATGTTTTTCCACAATTGTGTCTATTCATTCGTCAAAATAGACTTTTTAAGATTGATTTATAAATCCGATTCGAATACCCGCACTTAAATTTATACAATTCATTTTAAAGATCTCTGGAACTTATAAATGCGAGCTAAATGTTTGTATATTCATTTAATGAAAAAGAAAATACGTATACAAAACTATTTTTATATCAAAAACCCTACAATGACTATTCTTAGATGGATGTTTAGGATAGTATACCATACAGCATTAAGCTGTAAAGGAAAAGTATCTATTGTTGTGGTTAAAAGTAAAATCGTATCACTTTCCTGGAAACTAACGATATCGATTTCCAAGAAAAAAAGTAAATGATTGCCTTGCCCGCCGCAGGTGTTTGGTTCGATTCCCACATAATTTTGTGTGTATGAACATGTCTGTTTGTATCGCATCAACTTAGATCATAGCCAAATAAATATATGTATATCTTGGATATTATATCATATAATATACTCGTAATATCATATCATAAAGCACGCTAAAATTTTTCGAAATATGCTACTTTAACAATATTTTTTAAATACTACTAATTACGAAATTTGAAAATGGAAATCTTACGCTTGAAAATGCACTGTGTTTCAACGATTTATGACTTGTTTATAGTTTTTAGCGCCTTTTAAATATTGCGTGTCTACGTCACCATACATTGTATATTATTTATTACCTACTTTAAGTGTATTTTGCGCCTCAGCAGAGTGTAGCTCGCCTTCAAACTATTTTTAACGTTAAAATATCAGGCAGGTTAACTGTTTATAGCTGTTTGGCAAAATTCACACTCGTTCGTAACAATCTGTGTGACAAATTTCATTATGGTCGTCCGTCTACCGCTAATGACAATGAAAACATCATCGAAACAGACGGGCATGTGACCTACAATGTATCCTGCCACTTAGGTATAAGTCAGATATAATCAATTCTATACCAAATATGTGTTCCTGATGTATCCCTCACAATTCAAAAGAGGTTCAAAAAACAGACCGCGTCCCTTGGTGCTATTGCATGCTTAACAGATTCAACGAAGGGACGTTAAATTTGATGTGGGACATAGCGACAGGTAGTGAATTTACAGATACGATCCCAAAAGATAGCAGCATACGACTGTTTGGGTCTATTCAGGTGAGCCAATACTAACGAGTGTGGGGTCTGCCGCTGGGCGGATGGTTGCTACTTTCTTTAATAAAAGTGGACAAGTGGCTACTGCCAATTTGGACGAACGTCTCACAGTAAATAGTAATTGGAACACAACCATTTGTTTGCCAGAGGTTATAAAAGTCCGTAAAAATAACCAAAAACGGCGAACAATGTTTTTAAAGAAAAAAATATGTAGATATTATGGGCCATACTGCACTCCTGGCAATCTTTTTATCGTGTTTAAAAAAGTCAAGAATCATGAGGGCATCGATTTTCATAAACATAATAGGGGGGTGGGGGTATAGAAAACTTTTTTAGAGGTTACCACGGAAGTGTAGCATAAATATTTTCAAAAAAATTAGTTTAATCGTACGTAAGATTGCATTCAAGCCAAACAAGAATTTTATTTAAAAATTAAATAAGTAATCAAATTAAATTATTGTTGACTAGTCACAGTACCTAATCTATAGTTATAGATTGTGCATACAATTGATTCATTACATGTAAAACATTTAAATTACCGTGCAATATGGCTGCACGCCGAATTCGCAGGCCTTAATGTGATTCCAATGGCGTAATCAGCCACTCCTTCCAAATTCAGTAATGTGCCACCCAATATTATAAATTATATTTAGTAGAATAAGATTTTATGGCACAATGATGGATTGCAGTTGTATGTTTGTAAAATGGGTCTCAAAAAGTTAGGTATCCATAAAACAATAGGAATGGGGAAAAATATAATAATGGGGACTAATTTTGCAACAATGAGCACAAATAACAAAAACATCTTGAAACTCTTTATATAACCCACAGAAATGGGTCAAATATCGTTTGGAAATGGACGAAACCCTATCGGCGGGGACCAATAAAGGTTCATTCTCACCCAAATAAAACGATTGCGGTTGACCCGTTTTAGAATATATAGTATAGCATGCGTGAATTTTAACTAATAAGTACATTACTATTTTTACAATACATTGTGATAATTATTTTAGGTCGGTTTATTCACCAAACTTTTAGGAACGTACTTTCAATTTCCACACGGTACATATTCACAGGATAAATTGTATTAATTTTGTAGAATATAAATAAAATTCTTTGAATCTCGTAATGCTACATGAGAAATTCTAAAATTGAATAACGAAGAACAAACGAATTTAAAATACGTCTGTATGTCTATTAAATTTGTAATCTACATTAAAAAGAATTACTATTCAAGCCAATTAAGAATTACAAAATAAATAGACTACGAAATACAAACAAAAGCACGGCAAAAAAGCTATCATCATCATTCTCATATCAATATGAAAAGAAATGAAATTAAATTTACTCAGCACTTGGGAATTAACATACACTTGTACTTGTCAAGGTCACAATGTAGTACAGACGCCAGCACATCCAGCTGACCAAATCTGTCAAATTTCTTTTATAGATTTTCAACTTTATAACGTAAGCATAAGGTTCACTTTCAATTAGGGAAATTTGACAGATTGGGGAAGGTTGATCGGCTGGCGTCTGTACATAAACATATTGGATAGTATAAAAGTTACAAAAAAAATTAATTAGTCCGTCCGTGCGGTTTGTTTTATCGCATATATTTTCTGAAATCCTAAAATAAATAACAAGTTACTAATCTATTATTTTGAAATTTAGTTCTACTATATTAAAATTAAAGAATGGAAGACTAAAGCAAAAAGTCGAAATTCTAAATGAGGGTGTGATCACATGCACGGGATCACCGATCACGCGTTAATGGGCCAAAGCGATCCTCGCCGCTGAGGAACCTACCCTAGCTAGCCTGCGGCTTTAATAGAAAGTAATAGAAATAGCAAAAATTATAGAAAGACGAAAGGATTTCCAAAGATCTCCACAATTGCCGCTATTGCGCTACCCGCATCCGCAACTTTGAAACAATTTACCTCATACGGCTTATTATTCTATTCTTCCACTAACGTCAGTATATTATTCCATTCTTAAACTACTGCGATCTTACCAAAACACGCGCTATTCTTCAACTATTGTAACTCAAATTTAGGAAATATGGGATTATTTATCTTCCAGATAAAATATATACTTCCAAAAAAATATAGATTATACGCGAATCATTTGAAGTAATACCCACAATTCATGCCTCACTCTTTGCCTAAAGGAAAGGGAAACATGCTTTTTCTACGCTACGATCCCAAAAGTAGTTAGTAGTAATAGTAGTTGTTTTGCATTCGAATTTGCAATGTGGGATCCAAGATTTAGGAACGTGTCTGAGCTTAACAGTTTTATTGTGTTCCGATACTAGTCATAGGAGTAACAATGGCTAAAATGTGGGCGGAATCTACTATTTTCTAAAAATACTCATAAGTTTAAACAGGTACATACGAAAAGGTATGTATCTTGGTACATTAAGATACTATAAGAGATGGAATGGACATATCCACGTACAAGTATTATTTATATTATATATGCTACAGCATATAAAATATAAATAATACTCGTACGTGGATATGCCCCTTCCATCTCAGAACTAATTTCATGAAATCACACATCCCTCACCGGGCTATAATTATAATTTCACCACTATTATTTTATGGCTAATTACTTTACCGATTCTTGTGGCCTAGTTAAACGAAATTACGCCTCTGAGTTACAAATTGATACAGCAATTGAAAACACCAATTTCCCTGGGGATGCCACGGACCGCTGAAAAAACCACTCAAACAATTTGTAAAATATAAAAGTTGGGTCATGGGTGAAACTTTATTTAATTACGCATATGTTTTTGAGCTTAAAAATAATAGAAATTGAACATAGGAGTTTTAAACTTTTATTGGGAAGTAGGTGTCGTTTTTTCTTTACGAATAAGTCGAGTATTTTGTTTATATTTTGTCTATATACAAGTTATCTTGTTGTTCATATTTAAAAGAATCTGACGCTGTATACTATTTTTCGTTAGTCACTAGCTATCCCTCTTCTCGTCCATTTCAGAACCTTGGTGGAAAAATAATGTGGAATCTATTCACTGTAGGAGAAAATTAAGATGTTAAAAGGAAACTTATATTCAACTAAATAGACAAAACCAACTCATAAAATGTATTCGGTAATTGGAGCGCTTGTGCGTAGTTCGCTACATAAGTAACACATTCATAAAAATATTACAAGAAGCCACACATTATAAAACCCAAATAAGCTCTCTGAGCTTAATAAAATACACGACGTGATTGAAGAACCCAAGATAGCACTTGAAATTGAATATTTATTTTCTGTTTAATATTGTATGCATCTAATGAATGCATTGTAAGAAGTTCAATTCTTAGGAAAAATGCTAATGATCGCCCTCATTAGGACCGCCGACTTTTTCTGAGAAATGAGCGATCAGAAACTCCCCACAAAAACAATTTAAATCGGAAAGTTGATACGTTAATCTACTCTTATGCTGTTTTCTATGTTTGCTAGATTAAAAAAGTAAATAATAATAATATCTGGGGACAATGTCACACAGATCATCCTAGCCCCAAACTAAGCAAAGCTTGTACTATGGGTACCAGGCGACGATATACATACTTATATAGATAGATAAATACATATATACATAGAAAACATCCATGACTCAGAAACAAATATTCGTGCTTATCACACAAATATTTGCACTTACCGGGATTCGAACCCAGGACCACCAGCTTCGTAAGCAGGAGCACTACCAACTAGGCTATGGTGACCGTCAAATAATTTGTCTCTGTCGGGATTAGATCCATACAAATACTTTGTTTCAGCCTACACAATATGACTTAAAATAGGATTTGACAGAGAAATGACACAAAAAGAAGGTATTTTGAATTGTTTGATTATGGGCTCAATCTTTAGTTTTATCCGGCAGACCTTCTTCAACTATAAAGAAGAAATTAGTTCGGCAAAGTAAAGCAATATTTTTCCCGATATCTGCAAGAAATTTTGTTTATTCTTCAACTTCAAACTGGCCCTTGTTTGTGACACAGTTGTTATGAAAATAGTTTTGGAAAGAAAACTTTTGATTAAATGGCGGAGGTTGTGGCTAAACTTACTGAGTTATCGTCAAAAAAGTAACCACCAAATTATCAATAACTAGTTTTTACTCGTGTCGTCTATGTCTTCCCAGTTAACTGTCTTCTAATTAAACATATATAACATTATTGTTAGTATTTTATACTGTTAATTATTATCATACATTACTTAGTAAGTTAGTTTAAAGTATGCAATGCTATGATCATCATCATCATCATCATTACAGCTAAATAAGTCCACTGCTGGACAAGCCTCCCTCAAGAATCGTCTTGGGGGGATATGCCATAATCGCCACGCTTGGCAGGCGGGTTGGCGATCGCAGTAAGATGGTCATAGTAATCAGAAGGAAGCTGCTGCCCGTCCTCTGGTAGATATTCCCTCGGGTCGACTTCTACGCCCCCCACGGGATGAGATGGGGTGATGATATTCTGAATACTATGATATTAAACTATAAATCTATGATTTTTTAAAAAGACATTGCCCGTATTATGGTGTCTAATGTTGCGGGGCACTTAACAAACACATAACAGACGAACACAAATTCCATCTAGACTCAGAACAACTAGTTATGGGTCACACAAATAGATGTCGGCGAGGCGACTGTCTTAGCTGCTGCGCCACACGTGCAGGTATTGTTAGAAGAATGGCGAAAGATAGATATGAATATGATACAGCTTCTTCATCACTGGAATTCATTTGACTACAAACCTATTTATATCTTATATTAAAAAAAACACTAAGTAATAAGTAACATTTGACATATTATCAAAATATTTCTGGTGTAAATTGTGTCTTTATAAAAATAAATATAATAAAACCTCCCGGGTTTTATTATATTTATTTTTATAAAGATGATTTTGTCATATTATAAATACCCGTGCGTTTTAGAAGTGTAGTTTGAAACCCCAAAATATATATTTAAGTATTTTAGATTTGTATTTTTCTAATCTAATATTATACTTCGTAAATTTTTATTTACGAAGTATAATAATATGATTCCTTTATTCTTTATTCTTTATTGCACACAGAAATACATATTCATATAAGTCATTAGAGCTAGCATGTACACAGGCGAGCTTAACTCAACTATGAGTTCTCTTCCAGCAAACCTTTGTCAGAGTGAGAGCTTATATGAGATGGGTTAGAAACAGTGCACAACAATTTGACTTAAAAATAATACAAAAACAGAATTTACCAGTGGTAAATAAATATATACATAAACCTGCTTACTAATACTACATACTAAGTTACTTACGTAACTACATACCTAATTATATAACATAAATATTAAACATATAATATATACATAAATATTAACTGCCTGCCTGCTTAGTTAATTGAAAGAAGTGTTCTTTTGTTTTTCTCTTAAACACGTCAAGAGATGTTGTAGCGCGAATCGAATGTGGAAGGGCATTCCACAAACGCACTGCTTGAACAGTAAATGATCCGTCATACCGGCTTGAGGAGTGAGAAGACATTCGAAGTAGAAGTGAAGTGGTTGAACGACAGATTTTTTCTCGCGGGACTAAATACTCAAAGCGTTCACGGAGATATGTGGGAGCATTGGTGTTATGAAGGATAGAATAGAGGAATGATAGAATATGACAATCTCGACGTCTCCGAATAGGTAGCCAATTCAACTGCGACCGAAACTCGGACACGTGGTCATACTTTCGGAGGCCGTAAATGAATCGGATACATAAATTCTGGAGACGTTCGAGCTCGTTGAGAAGTTCTTCATTTGCATCCAGGAAACAGACATCGGCATAGTCCAGAAGAGGAAGTAGAAGTGATTGAGCAAGGTAAATTTTAGTGCGAAAAGGCAAGAACTTCTGAAGCCGTTTTAGGGACTGAAATGAACAGTATACTCTCCTGCTTACTTCTGCAACATTTGGAATAAGTAATGGGAACGTCATCGTTACTGGAGGTGGACATATATTTACTATTGTGTTAAGCATATACTGGCCACCAATAATGAGAGCTTGTGACTTAGATGGGTTTACCAGAAGGCCAAAGCTTTTGGCCCAATCGCTAATGTTACCAAGATCACTATTGATGGCAGCTATGGCTAAACTAAAATCCTCCACTTTAAAGTGACGATAAAGCTGCAAGTCGTCTGCGTAAAGATGGTAATTAGAAGATATAATTTTGGTAATAGCATTAATAAATACCGAGAAGAGAAGAGGAGAGAGTATGCCACCTTGAGGAACACCTGCAGTAAGATTACACCACTCGGAGGTAGCCTCGTCGTGACGGACTGACTGCGAGCGCCCTCGAAGATAAGATTCAAACCACACAATTACTGAAGACGAGACATTTAGAGAGGATAGGATACCGAGAAGGATGTCAAAGTCAACTGAATTAAAAGCGCTGCTGAAATCCAGTAACATCATAACCGTTAGTGATTTCCGCTCCATGGCCAAACGGATGTCATCTGTTATTTTGACCAGAGCTGTAGCAGTCCTATGGCCAGGGCGGAAACCTGATTGGAAAGGGCTCAGCAGGCTTTTGGAAGAGAGATACCGTGAGAGTTGCTTGTTCACAATACTTTCAATGACTTTGGATAGGATAGGAAGGATAGAAATTGGTCGGTACTGGGATAAGGAAGAAGGATTGGCTGATTTAGGAAGCGGTAGGATAAGGGCTTTTTTCCAAATAGAAGGGAAGGAACTTGTCTCCAGGGAGAAGTTAATAAGGTGAGTTATTATAGGAGCAAGTTCCTCTAGGATAAGGGAGATCATTTGTAGCTGGAGCCCGTCAACTCCTACAGCTTTGGTGGATATTGATCGGAAGGAATGTTTAATATCTCGTTCAGCAACTGCTGTAAAAGAGAAAGAAGTACAATCTGGCATTGAAAGGTTAGAGAGGTATCTAAGAGTTGAAGATTTGGTGGCACTCAATGCGACTGGTGGCTGTGAAAAGTGAGTATTGAGTGCATTGAGATCGACAGCTGTAACACTGCCATTTTCACTTTTGCCAACACCAAGTGATTTTAGAAATTGCCATACTTTTGTAGTGCTAAGATTATTAATAGAGTTATGTATGTGGCGTCTTTTAGCATCTCGACACATACGACTGCAGCGATTTCGGAGCTTTTTATAGACGTCCCAATTTTCATTAGAAGCAACCTTTCTATACCGTCTTTTGGCCTTGTCACGCTTAGACATAAGTTTTTTTATTTCATCGGAGAGCCATGGTGCAGGTACATGTTTAACCCTCACTTTTTTAATCGGAGCATGGCAATTATATAGATTTAAAATGAACTCAGTAAATATGGCAACTTTTGTGTCCAAGTCGTTACAGTTGTAAACAGGAGACCAGTCAATACTGCCCGCATCCTCCCTCAAACGGTCCAGGACAATGTTTTTGAAGCTGCGTATGAAGAGATATTGAGACTTACGTCGAGGGCAGCGAATTTTGTATGATAGATATACAAGATCATGATAAGAAAAGGATGCCGGCAACTGGCCATGAGAAGATACTTTAGATAGGTCGGATACAATTATTAAATCTAAAAGAGAAGGAGAACTGTGAGGAGCATGATGTGTAGCTTCCAGTGGTAGAATGTGCATGTTGACCGAAAAAATCAGAGAAAGAAGCTTACGACTCCGTGCATCATCCTTAAGTAAACAGGTGTTAAAGTCTCCAAGGATTATTATGTTATCATATTAGGGCGCAAGATTTTCCAGTTTAGATTCGAAAGAAGAGAAGTAGTCGATATGGCATGATGGACTATAATACACCCCCAAAAGCATTTTCGAATGATTAATGGCAATTTCGATAAAAAGATTTTCGGCAAATTTTGAATAATCACTTGGAGACTTGTCGACCACCTTATGCTTCAAATCCATGCGTAAATAGATAACCACTCCACCACACCCCTTTCCAGTCCTATCATTGCGCACTAGCTTATAGCCAGGTATAGCATACTGTTTCGAAGGAAGTGCAGGTTTAAGAAATGTTTCAGAAACAAGAATAGCATGAATGAGGTCAGAGTCAAAAGATGACAGAAGGTCAGGGTAATGAGCGTGAATGCTTTGAGCATTTATATGTACCGCATTAAAACATTTAGATGACGAAAACGAAAGGTGTGAATAGAGCTGGTCGCGCAGTTGAAGTGATTCATCATCAGTAAATGCACTAGCGTAGTGTTCAGACGTAGAGGAAGAAGAACATGAAAGAAAATCGTCGTAATCGCTACTGGCAGACATAATAAACTAAATAATAATATCAATACTATAAATGCGTAATAAAATAACAAATATAAAACAAATACAACTAAACGATAATAACCCCTACACACTCATTTTACAAAAAAAAAAAATATAAAAATAAAACTGAACAACAAAATATTGGATAAACAGTGCAGTAATAGTACCACGTTTCATCCGTAACGATAAGCGCCAAAAGCCGCAGTCTCACAGGGTATGATTGACATTTGATAGTCGATGAAACAAAATTGTTAAAATGTCAATGTCATAGTTGTTATTTCTACACGGAACGCATAATTATTTACCTCCGAGTTATTTACATACAAATCTTAAATACCGTCAAATTACTGGAAGAATACAATATTAACGTGGTAAATTAAGAATGAGACATACTATATAATACTACCAATGAGTGTAGTTCAAAACATTGTCGGAAAGCTACCTCGGAAGATTTTATTTCGCCGGCCTGCGGGATCTCGTAGCTGTAGATGTGTTTACACCTTTGCCGGTGTCTTGCAGAGACTTTCCCTTCTCGGCTCCCTTAGCAGCATCGCACGCTGGTGGCTGCGTGGCCGGGAACTCAGCCAGGAGAGCACGAAGTTGACTACTAGTCTCGATCTTCCGCTTCGATTGGCCTGCTAGCTGGATTATGATCAAACCTGCTGATGTCTAGACCTGTTTTTGGCCATAACTTCTGCGCGCATCCATAAAGACTCTGTGTCGCGGTTTTGTCAGGAACTCCGAGAGTGTATAACCCGAACCCTTCAGCATGGTCTTGGCATTCCAAACTTCACTCCTCCGTGTGTACTGGTGAAAGCGGACCAGGACAGGCCGAGGCTGGCTCTTGTTGGCTCCGAGGCAATGACAGACAGCTATATCTGTAGAAGTTAGTTCGGCCAGTTGCATCTTCTCAGTTAAAATACTCACGACTGTAGGCAATGGATCCTCATCTTCAGTAACACCGTGTAGCAGCAACACTTTCCTACGAGATGCCATTTCGTGCCGGTCCAGCCCCAAACTCAAAAGTTCAACTTGACTCCTCAGTGCATCAAGTGTCTTACAGACAAAGGTTTTGAAGTCTGTAAACTCCCGTGACAAACTTGCAATTGTTTTGTGAGGAACTTCAGAACTAACTGCAGCCTTCAGTTCAACCTCATGTTGGGCCATCCTGCTATTTAATGATTTTGACATCTCCTCCATCTGTTCAGAGAGCTTTGTGTACACATCCATCTTCAATTGTTGTTATTTGTTGGTGAAAGTGAGTGTTAACAGGAGAATGTTGTTTTTAGTGAGTGCAGTAGAGGTTATAGATTAACTATACCACTAATTAAACATAATTAAATGTAAGTAAGATATTTAAATTAAAATAAATAACAGAGCACAATTTTTTGGTGTTGGCACTTGAACTACCCACAAGCAAAAAAAAAAGCAAAAAAATTCCTTCATAGTTTCTTGAAAATATTGTATCCATCCAAGCGTTTACCAATGATATTTATTAACCTATCTGTTACTAGAGAACTTTATAAGAGACAGCAGGCTACAAAGTTAATGATATCCGTAATATCTGCATTATGTAATACTAGCTATGCCCCGCCGTTTCACCCGCGTTAAAGTAGTTTTGGCGTAAAAGAGTAACAAACATACATCCATACATATACTCACAAACTTTCGCATTTATAATATTAGTTAGATGTATATATACCTCTAGCGGTTTTGGCAATGCTCGCCGGAATACCTCGCAGATGGTAGATTTTTTCCTACTTACTTGACACTTCTCGTTATATTTTGGACAATTCACACAATATATTTATAAATTGTAGCCTATGTGTTATTCTGATGTATAAGCTATATTATTGTATTTTTTATATTAAAATCCATTCAGTAGTTTTTACGTGAAAGAATAAAAAACATCCATCCATCCATACTTACAAACTTTTGCGTTTATAGTATTAGTAAGATAGAGCGAGGTCAATATGAGGACAGATTTTCGTTTATTAAAAATACATAGCTTACTTATAAAGTACGCTAGTAAACCACCTGTTAATAAGCATACTTTATAAAGGCGGTAGACTATTTAGAGTGAAGGTCGTACAATTTGGTAGATCTTCGTTGGCTTCATATCGTCCACTGCTGGATACACTCCTCCCCCAAAGGCCCGTTATAACGTTGCCTATTGGAGGTGTTTGCCTGGCGCGCCTGGCATGCTTGTTGGCGAGCGTAGTTAGGCGGAAGTAAGTACACAAGAGGCGCTGCTGCCCGATTACCTGGTGTGTCCCTTAGTCGCCTTTTATGACAGCCACGGGATGGGGTATGGGGTGGTCCTGTCATTCTTTCTTGGCTGGAAACCACACGGCTAGTAGAAATTTAACTGGTATAATAATAATGTCCCCCTAGCCGAATTTCGGCCACGGCGGCCAGTCTCAATAGATATTAGCCATCTGCGCGGGACATATTATAGTGCGCAAACACAAGAGCAGTTTCTATCCCATCACTATCACGATCCGGTGGGACGCTTAGCGACACGACCGGAAAGAGGTCAGGAACAGGACCGACGGCTTTACGTTCTCTCCGAGGCACGGGGGCACATAATACCGCCAACTCCCAGACTTCGGGCTGATGTTGAAAAATTTTGTTTTTACAGAGTAGTTCAAAAATCGCTTTTGGCCTCAGGTTTTGAACTCAAGAGCTCGTTCTCTGCTGGTTGAACACGCTACCGCTAGACCAGCGAGGCAGTCACTGGTATATCTTGGACATAACATTAGATTTTTATAAATTACAACCGCCATAAAGACACTCTTCTTATCAAACTAATTGAAAGCGAAATTCAACTAAAACGTTGTTGGTGGGTGGTCAAAACAGAAACAATAAACAGAGAAATTGCAGTCAAACTGTTAGCGTGCACTACAGTGCACGTAATTGTATTTTCTGCGCTGGCGTAGTGCAACATCGTCAATATACGATGAAGCAATAATTAATGGTAAAACGAACTTACTCGTGCCTAAAGTGATGTTCAACAATAGTTATTCGAGACGTCATATTCGAAGGAATTTATAGTTCCACTAATACTGGAATATTTATCGACTGGATAAGATCACTAATTGATTTTGTATTCAGTCCATTAGTTATAATCATTTTCAATAAATTAAGTATACCTTTATTCTTTGTGTTCAATAATAAGGAATAACGTCATGTTTATAGCATGAGATCCAACTGGTGACCACAAACTGCATATTTCACAAAGTGCCGCTATGCGTCCACAACCCTGGTCACGAGGTCTGTTCCCATAAGCATTGGAATCTTCCGTCGAACACTTGATTGAAAAAAATTGGCATGTATTTCAACCAGTGTAAAATATGCAAAACATTTGAATGCATGTTAATCTATAGGTAGCAGTTAGTGTTATCTGTATTCAGGAGCTCTATGTCCGAGTGTTTTAAGCGGCACTCGGCGGTAGGTTTGATTCATGCACCCGAAGTTTTTCCCGAATTCTGTTGTGAAAAAGTGCAATGTGTAGAATTAATGAACTGTGGAGATATTTGCAATGACATGGCAACCTTCAAGAATCAAGCCTATTCTTTTCTTCAAGGCCGTCAAAGCTCTTTCGGACCCATTGCTGTTGCGTGTGCCCATGCGCGGTAATGATGACTTAACATCAGGTGATGCTAAGTAATCATTACTGTCAATCCTATAAAAATACTGGTTGTGACTCAGAAATTAATAAAAAAAAACTTTACTAAATGTTTGGATGCTTCCATAAAATAATATGCGATACGGCATGAAGAGACTACTCGACTGATTTTGACAATATAACGTTAATAGTAAAATCGAAAACGCATATATTTATTTACTAGTTGTGCCCCGTGGTATCACAGCTCCTCCCCTGTAGGTGATAGCGTGATAATATGTAGCCTATGCGTTGACGCTGACCTCTTAGTAATATTCACACAAAATTTGGAGTAAATCCATGCAGTACTTTTTGAGTTTAGCCCGGACATACATACAGACAAACAGATATACAGACAAAAATTCTTAAACCTATATTTTTGCCTTCGATATCGATTGGAAAACACACCCCAAGTATCCTTTTTAAAAATATTCAATGTACAGTTGCGTTTTTCCTACGATTTTATTATATGTATAGATATATATTTTTTGTAAATCTACGAAAAAGCAAAATTAATAACGTATATATTCCGTCAAACTCCCAATAAAAACACAATTGATGAAATCTTGGGCACTTCAACAAAAATTTAGGTTGAAATCTGAGCATTATCTAAATTTATATACCTCCGAATTAAGTTTGCATTGTATCTTATTTTATTTCAAGTTCCATTTAAATGATTTATGAACTATCTTACCCTACTAAATGGGTATCAAAATTTGCATAAAATTATGTAAATAATTATACAGTGCCCCTGGCCGAATTATGTCTACTGGGTCCAATCACAATAGGGACTAGCCAATTTCGCAGAAAATATTAAAGTGTTCGAGTATACGTGCAAATAAAGGTGCACTGTATATTATCAAACAACGAGAAGTTACCTGGTGAACCACTTCTAAGCTCTTTGGGGCACTCTACCTAGCTTTAACGTATTAATGAATTGGAATGGATAAGGTGTCTAGGGACTATTGTAAGTACGGTAAACGTTTGATACGCGTTATTAGACCTAATTTTAAGGAGGGATTCTACAACTATAGAAGATATGTTCTGAAATACTTTGTTTTGTTGGCGTTTAGTAAAAAAGCATGTAAAACGTAACGTAAACGTAAAGTAGACGTAATATTATTATCATAATATAATATTACGTCTAGGTTGCCTATACATTATTAAAGAGCCCGTACAATATACTTATTTCATAAAAAAATTGTTTGAGCGAGGAGGTTGTATTTACGTTTATCGTTGGATTTTTTCAGATTCTACGGTCGTATATTTATTTGTTTAATGATATAGGGTTTTACATAGAGTGGTCAATAAATATAAACATTTACTAACTCTGCAAATAATGTATTTCATGAGCTGTGCATTTTTTTCACTTTTATTCTCTTATATTTGTATTGTGATCTTTTTTTCATTCTTATGATCTTAAATTTATAGGATAGATTAGCCAAAACATTGACATTGATATGATGTCATTTTGATAGGAACGATGTGAAGGCTAAAGCCGAAAACTATTTTATATTAAACTTGTTTATAAGAAAACACACAAGAAAAGCATACAAGGCAAAAAAGGGGACAGAACTTAGTGCTTTCATTTCCGAGTATGAGTTGTATATTATACGGTTTATTTGCTTTTCTTTTGATCTGCATTAAAAATATCATACACCTTTACGTGAAGGTATTTTATGTAACTTTTTATGCTAATGATTACAATGTAGCGATACTGAAGGCCCCATGGCGCCCAGTGCTATGTGTAACGAAATCGGACCTTTATATACTTGTTAAATAGAATGGATGCCTCGTGGGTCTAGCGGTAGCATGTTCACCTGCAGAGAACGAGATCCTGGGTTCAAACTCGGGTTGGGCAAAAGAGATTTTGGGACTTCTCTGTAAAAAGAAAAATTTCTCATCATCAGCACGAAGTCTGAGTGTTTTTTTTTTTATCGGGACTAGTCCCTCCCTCTTACCCACCACTGCAACTCCTGTAAGCCAGGATCAACAGTGGCACACAATGAAATGACACTGAGCGGTGAGGCTCAGGCATGTCCCGGGGAATCGCTTTAACTGTCTTGGATCCCGCAACGAATTTAATCAGAAAGAAATAAAAGGAGGAGTTAGAAAATGAATTGTTCCACTTTCCTCCAGAGCAAAGCGGGAGACAGAATGATGTTAAGAGGCTATAGCCTCATAAAACGAGAGAATTGCAACTAGAGAAGCCAGCTGCAATAGCACCGAGGATCAATTTAAGGGTCCAAGTGAGCTGTTATATTTGATTCCAATAGTAGGTATGGCAAAAGCGCTTAAACGCACGGAAGTTGTTCCATGTTGCTACAAGATCCGTATAATAAACTACTCCAAATATTGGCTGTAAGCTGTTTAACATAATATCACGCTGATTTTGCCAGAGATCACACTCCCAAAGGATGTGGTGAGCAGTTTGTTCATATTCGTAACTGGAAGTTGAGCACAGACAGATTGGTGAGGATACTAATTTGAAACTAAACAATTTAAAATTGCCGTGTCCGGTAAGAAATTGTGCAACACAATGGTTTATGATTAGCCAAGTTTTATTTAACCGTTCACGTACATCCGGAAAGAACTGGTGCAGATGGCGATCCTTCGTTGAGCTATTCCATCTACAATGCCATTCATTTAGTAGTTCGTCATTTAAGTCCGCTATTGGCATAAATAGCCTGGTTATTTTCGTACGATCGCGTAATGATAAGAAATCGTTTTCTAAATTTTCGCGCGTATAATAATACATTGCTGCTCGTCTCTGAACTTCAAGATACAACCGGAAGTACACCCGATAGGACAATTAGGGCCTCTGTGCTAACTGTTCAGGCTTTACAGAGAAATATCAACGCCAACCTCTGGCTTTGTAGTAATTTACGGCGAGCAGCTCCGATGGTGGCCCTATCAGCCCACACAGGCGAGCCGTAGCATATACACCCAAGATAGCTTGCCCCGTAAATGATTTTAAGAGTATTTAAAGAGAGGCCCCAGGTTGCCGTCGATATCCTTGTAAGGGCAAAAAAAAACCTCTTAGCTTTTTCCCCAACTGATTTAATATGTTCTATAATCGAGAAATTCTTTTCTAAAACTAAACCCAAGTAACACGTCTGGGAGTTGGCGGTATTATACCCCCGTGCCTCGGAGAGCACGTAAAGCCGTTGGTCCTGGGCCTGACCTCTTTCCGGTCGTGTTGCTAGGCGTCCCATCGGATCATGAGAGTGATGGAATAAAAAATGCTCCTGTGTTTGCGCACACACTCGTGCACTATAATATGTCCTGCGCAATTGTCTAGTCTCTATTAAGACTGGCCGCCGTGGCCGAAATTCGGTCGGGAGGCCATTATTTCATGTTAAATAGGATAGATAGATTTAGTTAAGCATAAAATTTATTTGATAACTAGCTGTGCCCCGCGGTTTCACCCACGTTAAATTTTATAAATTATAATATCTCCTCCACCATAGGTGATAGCGTGATAATATGTAGCCTATATGTTGACCCGACCTCTTAGTAATATTCATCAATTCAATTTGAAGTAAATCCATGCAATACTTTTTGAGTTTAGCCCGGACATACATACAGACAAACAGACACACAGACAAAAATTCAAAAAAATATATTTGTGGCTTCAATATCGAATGTAGATCACGCCCCAAGTATCCTTTTAAAAAAAATATTCAATGTACAGTTTCGACTTTCCTACGATTTTATTATATGTATAGATTTCATATTAATTACAAACCATTTAACTTCAATAGTTAGAAATTTTAACTTTCTACTAAACATGATGATGATGAATCATTAAAAGCACAAATAAATCAACGGAAAACAGCAGCTTTATAATTACCGTACTTAAAACATTCTCAGGGCAACTGTAAAAAGTTTCAACGTCTATAAAGGCAATGAACCCAATTAGGAACTTAAAGGGTCTGTTACAAACCCGAGCAGTGGAGCGTGAAATGTGCGGGTTGCGACTTAGGCAAGATCGCTATGTATCAATGGATTACTCAAGCTGAGGATATAATTAATGTTATCATATGAAAGAGGAAATGATCTCTGAAATCTTGTGGAGAAGTTAACGCTTATATTGAAATATATTTGGTTGTATAGGTAATTGTATATGTTGGAAATCTCCGCATGTTCTAGTATCTTATCGGTATTCTTCAGGCTCTTTCGTGGAGAATACGCTCAAGACCTCCATGAACTTATCCATCATTCCCCTTTTTTCATTGGACTACCAGATCGACATCTGGTAGCCACCGCTTTGTTGTTGACATCCCCTTATGCCGTACTTTGCTTCCGCTTTCATCGTGCGCACGGGTAAACTGTGGAATGCCCTCCCAAACGACGTGTTTCCAGACTCATACAATATGGGTTTATTGAAAGCTAGAGTGAAGTGAGTTTATGGGTACGCGCGGTCAACCTTCGACCGCATGTTCTCTTTATCAGGTGAGATCGTGGTCAAGCGCCAACTCATTCGGCATAAAAAATGAGATATTTAAAAAAAAATAAAGTTAAATACATTATTGTCCATAACGTATATATTGAAATTGTAAGCATTTGAATAAACAATATTCAAATTTCTTTTAAAATAATCTCATCATAGTAATATCTTAAAAATTGTAAAACGTGAAATGCTATAGACAGTTTTTGAAGTAAAAAGCTTATTGCAAGCATTTGACTTCAAAAACTGTCTTTAACATAATAATGTTTAAAACATTATTGTCCATAACGTATATATTGAAATTGTAAGCATTTGAATAAACAATATTCAAATTTCTTTTAAAATAATCTCATCATAGTAATATCTTAAAAATTGTAAAACGTGAAATGTGAAACGTTCAAATGTTGTGTTCAAAAACAACACTCTTCAATAGCTTCACAAAAAAGAGTATCGATAGTACCTATTCATTTTTTTACAGTACATAAATGTCACTAAACGATACCTCGACACGAGTGGACACAAGTGGAATGATAAATCATTGGCTGTCGGGACATGCTTGTCGCTACGCCAGCTCTGAACTTTTTGAAATTGCATAGACTGCATTACAGTGTGGCAGGAGATTGAACGTAGAACCTGTTACGAATAAAGTAAGGGACCATGGGAATGAAAATATTAATGAAATTTATTAAAAAACGTCTTGTTGGTGCTCTGAATGAATTCAATAGAACGTAATTTGTTTTCTTAACGAAAGGGTAAAGAAAGGGGTCATCAATTGGACTGTATATTTTTTAATACATAACTAGCTTTTGCCCACGACTTCGTCCGCGTGATAGTCAAAATCAGACATTGAATAGGTTAAAACGAACATATTCTGTGTAACCTATAGTTTAGTACTTCCCCCTTTGGTCTGAAACAAAAAAAAAAACATTTTGAATTTTCAAAAATTCTTTCTTAGTGCACACCTACGTCACTCAAGAAATATTGTGCAAAAGTTCATTTCAGACCCAGCGATTTCAGCTGTGCGTTGATCGATCAGTCAGACAGTTTCTGCTTTTATATAGGTAAGTATAGGTTATTCAAATTTTATTAATTTTTTTGGCGAATTATATCTGACTGTTTACTTGATAATCCTCATAAATCTATTGTGTTAATTAACATATATTACAGTTTCTAATATGAAATTAATCCATGTTTCATCTATACAACCATAATATTATTTACTTGCCATTTATGAAAGCATTCGCATCCGTATATTCATCTTCGTCATCGTGTGAATTATCCGCCCAACCCGGACCAATCCTGGGAAGAGGGATTTTATTTAATGCCCCTCCTATGCGGTTAAGTTTGTGTAACATATTACAAGCTTTACATGCAATACGTACTCGTGTTTATTTGCCAAGTATTGGGTTAATTCGAACCGTTGGATTATTTATCGAGCACTTTTGCAAATTTTAGCCTCAATTGTACTTTAATTAGCTTATACCCTTACTCAAACTTGAGTATCATAAATCATAGTCTGGTGTGGATTGGATCTATCATTACCATAACAGTTGTAATAAGTCCACAGCTGGACAAAAGTCTCCCCAAGAAACGTCTTGGGGAGATATGCCATAATCGCCACGCTTGGCAGCGGTGGGCGATCGCAGTATGATGGTCATAGTACTTGGAAAGAAGCTGCTGCCTGTCCTCTGGTGGATATTCCTCGGGTCTATTTCTACACCCCCCACGAGATGAGTCAGGGTGATGATATTCTTGTGATGTATGACTAAGTGTATATTGAACTTTCCGTATATGGTGTACGCGTGCAACCTAATTATTGTATTTGTACCTAGCTCATAAGATCATTTATTTTAACAATATACTTTCATACGTTAAACTGACCGGTTGTCTTTTCATTTATTCGCCTTTACATAAATGTAGTAATCTACCTATTACCAGTGAAGCACGTCTAGCTTCGTATGGCGACCATGCCAGGATCTTTAGTGTTTCAGTTTTTCAGGATATAATAATTAAAAATTATAATAGGCAGTCAAGTATCCAAGGAATTCAAAGAGGAGGTAATAATTGCCCAACAGGGACAAGGAAATAAAGCGAAATCCAGTATGTCTGAGAGCGATTACTCTATGGAAATGCGATATATGATGGTTGCAGTTATTGTAATGTGTGCTATTTTCTTGGCGTACAACTTATGGAAAAAAGTACATAAATGCCTTACCAAGAAGATCGAAAGGCAAGCGACGGGTATTGCTTTGCAGCGAGTTTCAGTGTAATAGGACCCGGCTAATAACTAACGATGTGGAGAAATTTGGACAAGTGTCGAATAAGTGCAAATGGTGACAAATAAATTCTGTAAGTGAACTTTATATTAATTATCTTTAAGTATTTAGGATACTTTCCGTTATGGTTATTTTTTTTACAAAACGTAATATTTTATTTTATAATATGTTTTACTGTTTTTCAATATATAGAGCTAATGTTAGAATTACAAAATATATATGTGCAGTTGGTAGATATAAGAACTTATTTAATTAAAATTGGATCGCATCGGCGACAGAATAGTGAAGCTGCGAATAAACAATTTCAAAAAGCAGTAAAGATTTATAAGAAGTATACCGAAATATTTGACATATATGTTAATAAGGTAGAAAAAGCCGAAATATCGTTAAGTGATGTTGATTTACACTTGTCAAATAAGATAGACTCGATTTATGCTGATATAGAAAGTTTAATGATGAGTATAAATAGCAGCGAAACCATGACTACCAAACCCAATTTTGATTTGAGAGTGGCGGTTAGTCTATTACCAATAATGGACGACACCGAAAAAGTTACTTTACAATTAATTGACGCAATAGAATTATATTCTACTATGATTTTAGATACGGATGCGTCACTTCTCATAAAATATGTTTTAAAAACTAGGCTATCACATAGTGCAAAATTGCGTTTGGCAGATTCATATGGTTCTGTTGATGAAATGGTTGCTGAAATGAAAACACATCTTTTAACAAAAAAATCGGACACCGCGTTACAAAAAAAGTTGCATACCGCTTATCAAGGTGGTAGGTCTATAGATCAGTATGGGAAAGACTTAGAGCAACTGTTTGTGGATCTAACAATTTCACAAGCCGAGGGCAAATCTGAAGCATACAAGATATTAAAACCCTTAAATGAAAAACAGGCTATTCAAAAATTTGCCGACGGGTTGCGAAATGAGCGGCTTAGTACTGTCATTGCTGCGCGTAATTATAGTTCATTAAAGGAAGCTATACAAGGTGCTAAAGATGAGGAGGTAAATATGCCTTCCACATCAGGACAGATATTTTCAGCTCGAGGTAGGATGTTTAATAATAATAGGGGTTACCCAAATAATGGATACCGAGGGCAGAGTGTTTCGAGGCGCGGTACCACTACACCGTTTCGCGGAAAACCATTTTTCAGGAACAACATAAATAATAATAGGACATTTTACGATTCGTCGTATTATCCTAGTAGCGGTCGGGGTCGTGGTAATTTTTCA
Source organism: Pseudoips prasinana (assembly GCA_951640165.1). Classification (NCBI taxonomy): domain Eukaryota; kingdom Metazoa; phylum Arthropoda; class Insecta; order Lepidoptera; family Nolidae; genus Pseudoips; species Pseudoips prasinana. Next base: position 23,237,302 of record OX621245.1, read on the forward strand.
GGCCGTAGTAGGTCCCGTGGATATAATAGCCAGCAAAATTTCAATTCGAAAAAACATCATGTCAATGTGACACATGAATCGCAAGATAGTTCTAAATCGGAGGAAACCGAAAAGTTTCAGTTTTTTCGCGACTAATTACATATTAACTTATCGGAATATGAACTCTATACATCTGTATATCGATGACTATATGTGTACATGGCTCATTGATACCGGAGCATCATTGTCTGCTGTGAAACAAAGCGTGATTCACGCATCGAGCGAGTTTATTCGCCCTAAGACGACACACATAAATGGTATTGGTGGTCAAATTACATCTACTGGGTGCATATAGTTGATATTACGTAACGAAAATAATGAATCATTTACACATGACTTCTACATTTTTAACGATTTGCCATTAAATGTAGACGGAATTATAGGACAAGATTTTCTATCAAAATTTAATTCTATAATTAATTTTGAAAATCAAACATTAACGTTGCAAAATAGTGAGGGAATTCCGATTATTTTACCTGTACAGTTATATTCGATAGGAAATACAAATGATAACGCATGTATAAAGTTGCCCGCGCGATGTGAAATTCAAGTAGATATTCCAACTAATAGGACAGGTGATTGTGTAGTAATCTCAAATGAGATTTGCGAAGGTGTATTTTTAGCTAATTCGATATGTAAGAGTAAAAACGGTAGGGTGACCATGCGTATTATGAACACACGGGAAACTGATGTTAATTTACGTTGTTTTACACCAGAAATTCGTGATTTAAAAGAATATCATTGTTATTCGTTTAATAGAATAGTAAATAACGCGGATAGGGTAAAATCTTTGTTTTCTTTGCTTAATCTTAATTATTTGATTAAAGAAGAGGAGACTTCTATAGCAAATATTTGTGCAAAATTTGCGGATATTTTTCATTTACCCGGGGACAAATTAAATACAACAAACTTGTATGAACAAAAAATTCATTTAAAAGAAAATATTAGTCCCGTTTATAAAAAACCTTATCGTCTTCCACATTCTCAAAAAGCAGAAATAAATAAACAAATAAAACAAATGTTGGAAAATGACATTATAGAGGAGTCGACGTCTGAATGGTCGAGTCCTTTACTGATTGTTCCGAAAAAGACTGATGCTAGGGGTGAAAAAAAGTGGCGTGTTGTGATTGATTATAGGGGATTGAATGAGTGCATACAAAATGATAATTTTCCACTACCAAACATAACCGAAATTTTGGATTCTTTGTCAGGGGCTATGTATTTCAGCCATTTAGACCTTAATCAAGGCTATTACCAAATTAAATTAGACCCAGAGAGTCGTAAATACACTGCATTTTTAGCTGACAAGGTATATCAAATGAAACGCCTTCCCATGGGCTTAAAATTAAGTCCGAGTGCGTTTACTAGAGCGATGACTGTAGCACTATCGGGTTTAAATTACGAAAAGTGCATTGTTTATTTAGATGACATAATAATAATGGGTAGAAATTTGCAAACACATAATAAAAACCTAATTGACGTTTTTACAAGGCTTCGAGACGTAAATTTGAAGTTAAATCCATTAAAGTGTACATTTTTGAAGAAGGAACTTTTGTATTTAGGTCACGTGGTAACACCAGAGGGTATAAAGCCAGATGAAAATAAAGTTAAAGTTTTACAAAATTATCCGATTCCGAAAAATGCAGACGAGGTCCGTAGATTCGTTGCATTTGCAAATTATTATCGGAAATTTATTCCGAATTTTGCTAAAATTACATTACCTTTAACGAACTTGACAAAAAAATATATAGAATTTAATTGGAGTAAGGAATGTTTACATGTGTTCGAGACATTGAAAAAAGCGTTAATTAGTCCTCCATTATTACAATATCCAAATTTTTCAAAGGAAAATGAATTTATTTTGAATACCGATTCATCGGGGTTTTCGATTGGGTGTGTGCTAGCAAATGGAGACAAAAAACCGATAGCATATGCTAGTCGCCCACTAAACAAAGCGGAGCGTAACTATCCGATAATTGAGAAAGAGCTTTTGGCGATAGTTTGGGCTGTTAAGTACTTTCGCCCTTATTTATATGGACGCCGGTTTAGGGTTATCACGGATCATAAACCGTTGATTTATTTATTTAACATGCGCGACCCTTCCAGTAGGTTAACAAAGTTTCGATTATGTCTGGAGGAATATGATTTTGTAGTAGAATATATGAAAGGAAAAGATAATGCAGCTGCAGATGCACTATCTAGGATTGAATTGACGAGTGAAGAGTTGAAGAGCATGTATGAGTGTGTGATAGGGGTCATGACTAGAGCGCAATATAGAAGAATGGAAGAAGAGAAAAATGAAAATGTATTGACTGATAAGAGTTCCGGCAATGATCGGTCTGATCAACCAAGAGTTGCGGAAATTTTTAAAAAACCATATCATTTTACAGAGTTAAACTTTGATGAAAAATGTTTACACATACATAATAAACAAACCGATAATTGTTATAGTAGAAATAGGTACCTAATATATTCACCGTCATTGTCATTAATATCGGTAAATCGAAGCTCTCGATCATGTTTCAAACGAGATTTGTTCGTGAGAGAGTTAGAGCAGATATGTAAACAAAATGATATAAAAGAATTATGCATAATTAGAAATAATGACAATAAAGAAATAATTACCGAGTTAGCATGTATTATTACGAAAATGAAAAAGTGGGAAGGTCCACGATTGTTTATTATTAAAGGAGTGAGTAGAGTAGAAAATAAAGACGATCGTAAAGTTATTTTGAATGATTACCATATTTTACCCAGCAGTGGCCATGCTGGTATTCGAAGGATGACTAATAACATTAAAAGACTTTATTACTGGACAGGAATGGACCGTGACATAGCTAATTTTGTTAGAAAGTGCGAACAGTGTCAAAAACAAAAGTTCCATAAGCACACCCGAGAGCCAATGTGTATAACTACAACAGCGACGTCAGCATTCGATAAAATATATTTGGATTTGGTTGGACCGCTTAGTAAAGATTGTAATGACTATTGTTACATATTGACTCTTCAATGTGAACTTACAAAATATGTAGAAGCTTACCCGTTAATAAATAAAGAAACTCAAACAGTTGCCCGAGCTTTTGTTGACAATTTTATACTGCGTTACGGTATTCCACGCGAAATCGCGACAGACAGAGGTAGTGAATTCATCTCATCAACCATGAAAGATACATGTCAATTATTGGGTATTAACTGTATTCAGTCAACAGCATATCACCATGAGTCGATTGGTTCTTTAGAAAATTCTCACAAGGCCTTGGGAGCTTTCTTAAGGATACAAACAGATAACCAGGCTCATATGTGGAGCAACTGGTTACAATATTGGTGTTTTTCGTACAACACAACAGTGCATTCTGAAACTAGATATACACCCTTCGAACTTGTTTTTGGCAAATTATGTAACATTCCAAACAACCTTTTGAAAAATGTAGACCCAGTATATAATTTTGATGACTATCCCAAAGAATTAAAATTTAGACTACAAAAATCATGTGAAGATGCACGAAATAATTTAATTCAATCCAAAATTTGTAGAAAAACAAAATATGACAGACAATGTAATTCAGTTAACTATAATACTGGAGATTTGTTACTTTTAAGAAATGAAAATAGGGAAAAATTAGATCAAGTATATTTAGGTCCTTTTACGGTTATAGAAGAATTAGGCGTAAATGTTAAAATAATGCAAAAGGGAAAGGAAAATGTTGTTCACAAAAACAGAACTATTCCATTTTATATGTAACGAGTTATAATATTATTGTGAAGAGTGTACATTTATAAGTAGTTATGCATATCTATTATTATGTTTAAAGTTGCTATGTTATTCATGCTAAGATTAAGACAATGTGTTATTATATAAATAGAGTATCAAATATCTTTAGGTCTTTATGTACTCAGAAACTAGTTGTTAGAGTGATGATGCAATATGTATGCGTGTATTAATTTTAAGAAAAAAAAAATGTTATTGTAATGCCATTATTTTTTTTCTCAAAATCAGGGGGATGATGTGATGTATGACTAAGTGTATATTGAACTTTCCGTATATGGTGTACGCGTGCAACCTAATTATTGTATTTGTACCTAGCTCATAAGATCATTTATTTTAACAATATACTTTCATACGTTAAACTGACCGGTTGTCTTTTCATTTATTCGCCTTTACATAAATGTAGTAATCTACCTATTACCAGTGAAGCACGTCTAGCTTCGTATTCTGATATTCGTCGACGTCGCCACGCAGCAAGATTGGATCTAAACCGTCTATCAATCCAAGTTAGGCGTTCTGTTGTTAAATTACGAATAAATATATTTCAATAATTTAAATAATCTTGAAATTAAATTCACCTGTGGTGCAGGGGCTAAGGTCAAGACCTGGCTACTACTTTGACCATATACCGTATGCCCAGTAGTTAAGACATTAGTCTCGCCGCTGCGTCTTCCGGGTTTGATTCCCGCATATGAGAACCATTTGTGGGACTCATTAATAGTTAACTATTTGTATTACCCCTTAATAGTTGTCCTGAGTCTGGATGTATTTTGTATCCGTCAATTATATGTTTGTAAAGTACCCCGACACATAGAATTTAATTTTCTGTTGTTTAATTAAAATAAAAGACGATTATCCTTAGTTCGGGCGTTCCCTTAAAAAAATAAAAAAGGAATATTCCATGTGAGTTATAAATGTTTAAATAACAAATTGTGAGTGAAGCATACAAATTATATAATTTTTATTCTGATAGTCATATTTTGTATTATTTAAGGATATAGGATTACTAAGATTCTTGTGAGGTACGTGATATAATTAAATTTAATGTAAGTATACGCATGCAAACTAACATAATTAATTAGAAGACAGAAAGGTTTTCCCGTTTAAAACACTGTTCAAACGGATTCGCGAAAACAAAATACGACCGAAAAGCGGAGCTGGTCAACCCAAAATATTCATAAACAGTTGACCTAAACAAAGCACACAAATCCAACGCAAAAAATTGTAATACTTCGCCGCAAAACAACCGTGTACCAGCCGCGTTCTTTTAATTCCCCGGCAAAACATACCAGGACGAAAAAAAAACATGAAATACTTCAGTGAAACAACGAGAAATCCTGTGGCTAAAGGTAATAAGTGAAAGTGCCTCCCGCACCGCTAAATTAAATATGAATGCCGGTGTTACAGCACTCTTTCGTAGTTGAAATATAATCCCTACCTTTTTCAGTTCATGTTGTTTTTATTGTAGTTTTTACGAGCGAGCGACACTGATAGTGACGTGGCTTCTTTAATATAAACATTGCATTAAGGTATTATATTAGGTTGCGTGCTGTGTTATGATAAGAAAATTTGAGAAAATGTGGTGTATACTGTTTTCTGTCATGACATTGTATTAGTGTAAAAGTGAGTCGCAAGTGAAGTAATCTCAGTGGAATCACGTAACTCGTCCTACTATTGAGAGATGTGTATTCTCGCTAGGTAGAATGCTTTCAACTAAAACACAAAATATTTTTTATTGATATGATGGGCCTGTTGGCGTGTTTAGCAAATACTTGCTTTTCACGCCGGAGGTTGTGGACAGATAATAGTGTGCATGAACATGTCTGTTTATCCTGAGTCTGGGTGTAATTATCTATGTATATAAGTATGTATTTACAAAAGAATAGTAGTATATGTAGTAAAACACTTAGATATCTGGTTTCCATAGTACAAGCTCTGCTTAGTTTGGGATCAGATGGCCGTGTGTAAATAATGTCCCAAGATATTATTATTTGTATAGGTATATACTTGTAGCTTACTTACTTATCGTATGGGCAGTGGTTACCTTGGTGTCAGCGTTGTTAAAACCACCCAGTAGGCCTCTGACATGGGTAAACGACTGTTGTCTAATGATTACGACAGGGAACGACAGCTTAACGCGGCCTCCGAAGCACGGAGACGCTCAGAAATTAAACCACTTTGGCGGTTAACAATCTATGAACTAACCGGGAGCCTAGCTGTTAACCTCACCGATCAGTTACGGACTGTTGATAGCATCTAGCTATGATCGCCTCTTACTTGTAACTGCATGACGGGACATGAGATACAGTATCTATTCTGTCTAATAGTACTACTCGTCACTCATTTTAAGACTGAAGTCATTTTATGCGCACAGGGAGCTGTATTAAAACTGTAATCAAAATATTAATAATATTTCGACAAATAAAAACAAACTTAGTTAGTTATATGTATTCATTTTTTTATTTTTATGTGTTTGTCTCAACATGGTACACGTAATTTGAAAAATTAACCCATAATCCTAGAACCTAGGGGTGAGGGCCTGGTGATCTGTAATACAAGATTAACCTACATCAGACACCAGCTCCTTACAAATATATATATATATATATCAGATTAATATAAAAACGTAACATCTACTACTCTACGGACTAACGTAACATAAATGTAATGTACCTATTAATGTAAAATCTTTTTGTGAGGAGAAATAAACATTTTATTATTATTATTATTAAAACTTACGTGAGGTGCTAACATAATGAAATATAGTTACGGGTAACTCACGTAATTAATTTTATTTTGGATTAGGCCAACCGTTTCAACTTCTTCTGGAAGCCATCTTCAGGGCGAATCCAACATAAAATTAATTAAGTGAGTTACCCGTTACTATCTTTGACCCGTGACGGTCACCGTAGCCTAGTTGGTAGTGCTCCTGCCTACGAAGCTGGTGGTCCTGGGTTCGAATCCCGGTAAGTGAAAATATTTGTGTGAAGAGCACGAATATTTGTTTCTATATAAGTATTTATCTATCTATATAAGTATGTATATTGTCGCCTGGTACCCATAGTACAAGCTTTGCTTAGTTTGGGGCTAGGATGATCTGTGTCACATTGTCCCCAGATATTATTATTATGTCCCCAGATATTATTAAACTTAGTTTGTGGTTAAAAATCTATAACTATGTTGTTAAAATGGTAGACACATAAAAGATTGTAGGTTTTGTACTACGGAATCCAATTCTTTTAGGTTGAGTCCTAAAAGCGAGGAATATATTTTGCTTCAGTCGGTAGGTATATCTTGTTTGTTTCTTGCGACCTTGATATTTGGTTTCCTTCCGACTAATTTAAATAATCTTTATTCATTGCTTTTTGTATGTAAGGTTTTTGTAATTACCTGCCTTACTTTGATAAATGTTACTAGGTTGTTTATGGTAGATTTTAAGTAAGTTCTGTACAAGTTCAAATATACAGTAGCAGTTTAAATATTTTAATGGCGAGCCAAAGGTCGTGTATCTGTTTATGAGCGGATACCGCACATGTTAAAATATTAGCAGATATCTATTACAAATAAATAAAATTGGAGTGTCTGTTTGTAATATTGAAATAACCGGTTTTTACAACATAAATTTGAATATATATACGGTACATACACCAACATATTTCTTTTTACAATTTTTGTCTGTCTGTCTGTTGGTTCCGGCTAATCTCTGAAATGGCTGGACCGATTTTGACGGGACTTTTATTGGCAGGTAGATGATGTAATAAGGAGTAACTTAGGCTACTTTTATTTTAGAAAATGTCTTTTATTTTACTAAAAACCAAAAATAACGAAATGAACTAATTAACACGCGGATGAAGTCGCGGGCACAGCTAGTAATGAATAAAATTGATTTTAAACCTATTTCTGACTTATATTATTGATATATTCATATACAATTACATCTGATTGATAATGTATGTAAAAATATTGGAGGCCGTTTGCTTTAAGTTCAAAAATGAATGACTCCTTTTGGTCATGTTTTGGTCATGGCGGCCAGTGTCAATAGAAACTAGCCATCAGCGCAAGATATATTATTATAGGGCACAAGTGCGTGCCAACAGTCCAATCCTATCCGTATGATTCCAATCCCACCGAGAGGACGGTTAGCTGACATCACTGGATAGAGGTCAAGTGTAGGATAAACGGCTTAACGTGCTCTTTGATGCACGGAGGTGTAACTTCGCCGGAATTATACTCAGAATTATTCTTAACAGACAACTACCTATATCATGTATACATTAGTACGTGCAAGTGAAAAATATCTTGTGTAACAATTAATATTTTTCTTAAACTTATACTTAAAATAGTGTTTATGACCAATACCGTCATCTAATAGAACAATATTTATACAAGTTTCACACTCTGTATCACTAGGTAGCATTAGTGCTGAAATAGATGGCGGTATGGTTTCGTTCACACTGTCACCTAGGTCATGACAATTTTGTTGCATTTTGAGAACTGTCAGAGAGGACAAACAACAGACCAATATACCATCAGTTCAAGTATTAGTTGTGGTTTTATTACATAATCAACCCTTCTAGTATTCCTAAGATCAGCAGATCACTTTAATAGCTTCGTCCTATTCAAATAGTATTAGTAAAAAATTGTAATAGGCCTCAACATAAACTCACAATCTTATTATTTTTTAATTAGCTGTAAGTTATTTAGATTAAAAAATAAAATAAATCACTTTTGGTCCGTCTCAAGTTTGAGATTCAGTACCTCGTTTGTGGTTGAATACGTTACCGCTACCGCTTGTTGAAGTTGTCAACTGCTGCGTTGATCGCAGTCAACTACTATCAGTATGATAGTTCAAAAAACTATCGGTGAACAAAAGCACTTAAGTGCGCAGTGAGTCTATATATGGGTTACATCAAAATTGACTTACAAACAAAATACAAAATTGATATGTAGTGTTTTCCGCTAATGAACTTTAAACTGCCAATTAGCGGAATTAACACTTCAATATATTAATTTTGTATTTGCATAACAAAGTTTCCACTGATTCCATTACTTATCAACAGTGACTTCATTTCTATGTGCCTCCGTGCTTTGAAGGGGACTTTAAGGCTGTAGTCATTAGACGACAGCCGTTAAGCCATTTTGTGGTCTCTACTGGCCGGCTTGACAAATGTGTCTTTATATCTACTAAACAAAATATATCTTCACAGTCGTCGAATTTACCATTCTAATATCCTTCCAAATAAATTACTGCAAAATTTGTTGCCCCTCTCACAAGCAGTTCAATTATGCAACTGATGCCCACTCCATATTTTATCACTGAATAATATGTAAAGATGTACAAGTTCTGGATGGTTTCACAATGTACGTAAGCAAGGAGTTAATTATATGTAATTAAACTACCTTTCTATCTTTTATTAATTCTATAAGATCACTAAATTAAAATATATTTTTTGGTCCTTACCAATGGTATTTATCCGTTGGTAAGTACCAAAAAATATATTTTAATAACGTCAGAACGACAAAATAAATCATTACCTTGAATCTGAACTTACTTAATGGAAAAACGTATGTGGTAAAAATCAACATAACCCAACACGCTTGGCTAAAGAAGGTAACGACATATTATCGCATGAAATAATTATAGGAGTAGCATCTTAACACCTACGAGTAATTCTAGTAAGAAGCAACTTTATGGGTTTTCCATGATGGGTATTTAATAGCCATGCGCGAATAGGTAACTTGAATTTCTAACTGTGTTAACAAACGGATTCATGTCTTCTTGCAAGGGTTAGACATTTTATAAAAGTCGTCAGGTAAAAGGTAGTCTTTGAAAATGGTGATTTATGCTTTTTAAATATTTAATAATTACTTCTAATAGAGCCAACTTATACTTATATTTGTCAAAATCTTCGGAACTATTTCAACTACGGGGCCTAAATTCAAAATTACGCTCATCCAGTAATGTGTGTATATTTGTGTAATGCGTTCAAACTGATGAATGGTCAAACGGACCCTAATTGAATATTAAATGTGTCGGTCGACAAGCAACATGACAGCCGGGGTTCGGTTCCTGAAAATGGTTGGCGCTTCCGAAATTTCATTATTTAAACTGGATTGTGGCAAATACCGTGTAGGTACTTCTACTTTGGTAAACGATAGGACTCTCTACATTATTTATATAATTAAAATCTATTGGTTATTCGCTAGTTGCTTAATTTTTATAATGGCTAGATTTTCAATGACCAACCAACTATTTCAATAATAATAAAAAGTAATTTGTATTTTGTCTTAGTTTTGTAGGTTTGAGCACTTTTTCTTTTTTGAAGTCGGTTTAAACCATATCACATTTTACCTTTCAGTAGTATTAAATTTACACTTTTCTGCTTTTATCTATATCCTGTTCTACCGTCATAACAATATATTAATATCTCATAAAATCACCTTCCGTTCTGTGGGTGCTTGTAAGAAAAGTATTATACCATCGTATATTTTTGTGTTAAATTCTAAAAAGCCATATTCGTCGTTGTTTTATGAGTTTTTAATATAAGTTTTGTAAATGCCTATATTGCCTCGTTTTGTCTTTTCCTCCTTTGTACAGACGTCAGCACATTTGACACATTGGGGTCAATCTGTCAAATTTGCCCAATTGAAAGTGAACCTTATGCTTTTGTGATAAAGTTGAAAATCTATAAAAAAAATTGAAAGATTGGGGTAGGTGGATGTGCTGGCGTTTGTTCATGGACTGATAAGAAGACCACAACTAGACAAATTCCAAAAGAACATGGACAGTCGGGTGTCAATCAGTGTTGTAAACAAACCATTGAAAAATCACCTGCTAAAATAAAATTGATGCTATTTTGGAACCAAGTAAAACAATTGCAACTTTATCCCTACAAAACTGTCTTGCCAACTAAGTTTGCTGCGATTTGTTATCAAATTACACGACGTTAAATTCTTAACTTGATGGAAGATGTGTACAAGTTACTTAATGAGTTCGCAAATCAGACATTTCACATTATAAAGTTAATTTACTTTTAAACGCTATTTTAAATATCTTATGACGCGCGTTACATTTGGATTTAAGTTGCTTAAATTAGTTTAAAGGGGTGTTAGATCTTTGGCTTATTTGGAACTTAAGAAGTTTGTTTAATATCCTTCTTAGGCTTATCTTTGTGTAAATAAGGATTATTTGGTAGCTAGATGTCAATATGGATAACTAAAGCACTTTATTTGTAAATAGGTTTATTTTTTGTTACTTTATGTACTAAAAAGGGTAGGTAAAAAGGTAATTTTGATACTTTATATGTGAACATGGATTACTTTGTTACTATATGTAAAAAAAGGATTATTTTGTACTCTATATGTACTACGTGTACTGCATTAAGATTTTCACTCAAAAACAGAAAAAGCAATAAATTTTGGGGGTTCCCCATACATAGAACTGAAACCCATACATGTGGGGCATTTATGGATAGGTCTTCAAAAATGATATTGAGGTTTCTAATATCATTTTTATCTAAACTGAATAGTTGCGCGACAGACACTTCCAAAGTGGTAAAATGTGTCCCCCCCCCCCCCCCCCTGTAACTTCTAAAATAAGAGAGTCATAAAACTAAAAAACATATATGATGTACATTATTTGGCAATCTTCCACCGAAAATTGGTTTGAAGGAGATCAAGTAGTTTTTTTTAATACGTCATAAATCATAAACCGCAATTTCCCTTTCATTCAATCAACTACAACAAGAACTTGTATACCTACTGTTACTTGCTGCTACGGAACCCTTCATGAGCGCGTCCGACTCGCACTTGGTCGCTTTTTTACTCTATATTAAATAAGACGTATTTTGAGTAAATAAGCTTTACTTTGTTACTCTATATATAAATTAGAGTTACTTTGCTTATCCGAGTGTAAATAAACCTTTTGTAACATAAAGTAACAAAGTAAACACATAGAACGTACCTTTTACGACTATTTTAAACGCATTCCCTATAACGATGTGTTAAACAAATGAAAAAAAAATTATAAGTGTGCAATCGACTCAAATAAAAATAGATACATATACTACATTTAATAAATTAGAAATTCTTAGGAAACTGCGACATCTACGACGCCATAAAATATGAACGAGACGATTAAAATAATATGTCAAACAAACTCAGCAAGCAGTATTAAGAGCATCATCACTTATTCTTCAGATTAGTAACTTCGACATTAGATACCTTACAAGAAGATATATCGAAGTGAAGTTTGAAAATTCATCACTCGAGATTGTGGAGCCCGTCCTTAATCGTAAAGTCCGAGATCAGAACCACGAGCGTCTTTTATGACTAAAGTTTTGGTGTTTAAACATCAGAGACAAGGCTACCTTATGCACCGTGAAAATAACAATTTGCCGAAAATTATTGTTCTACCTGCAAAATTAGACTTGAATTATTTGTGAAAGAAAGAGTACAACAAATAGTTCAATAATACGTAGGAATGATACCAAAAGCATAATTATAATATATGAAATTAGATAATCAGTGAGATATATCAATTAATGAATTAAAACTTTTGCGAGTTAAAATTTAGAATAAATATTACTTACCAAATTAAAAAAATATAGTTTTTCTTTAAAGTGGAAGTGGTATTTTATACCCTACATACCTATACTACCATAGGTATGTAGGGTATAAAATACAAATCCCTTAACATAATAATAATAACATCCCGGGACATTAAATTAGTAATATCAAAAAGAATTTCATTTAAAAAACTTATAATCTTCCTCTTATAAATTAAAATGTAAAATATTCTGAAATAATTACAGATAATAGGTTAAAAAATGCCCCTTTTTTGTTTAAAATACTAATAAAATCAGTTATGCAGTTTTAATGCTATTTATGTATCATACCATTGAATAGTACTTTTATGAATATAGTTTGATATAATATAACCAACTGGCACTTTTCTATGTTTAAGGAAGAAATAAACGCTTGGTGCGTGGTCTGAGTCGCAGTTAACTGGGTTTTATGTAATGGAAATGATTTCATGTAGTTCGTTTACGAAATGAATCAATAATGAAAAGCTTTGTAATTTCGCTTTAATAAACTACATGCATTCCATAAAACCCGATCACGACCACTTTGTTGAAAGTTCCATATAATAATATGCATTTTAATTTCTTGGTTTTTTGGCTTCAAATTCAAAAATTAAATGAAGAAAAAATTTAAAACACATATAAACCAGGAAGGGTAAGATGATAGGACATCTAATCCAAAACGACAAGTTTATCACAAATATAATAAAAGGGAAGATACACTCGAGAAAAAAGAGAGGAAGACCGAGAAGAAAGTTTTCTGATCAACTAAAAGAAAAATTACAAGTGGACAGTTATAAAGAAGTAAAAGACAACGGGATAAATGGAGAATGCTACACAGACAAGTGCAAAGCACCATTGCTTTAGGATGGATGGAAATGTTAAAATGTTGACTTAGATTATGATGTTCTGAAAATAGAGAATTACTTTTGGGTAGGCTGTCACTCACATAACTTAGGCACAAATCACGGTACCCTCGGTGACATTAATACAATATGGGCATGGTGTAATGTCAATTATTTACGTGACAACCCTAAGAACATCCTCAAGTGTTTAGTTCACGTACAAATTGCATACTCTTTGCTTAAAGAGCAGATTGTTAAGTTAATGTCTTTTATAACGTTAACATAATTATCTACTAATAATATAAATAAATTTAAGTTTTCCTTATTTTACTCTTTAATGAAAATGTGGATAACTAGACTCTATAATTGCTGTAATTTAACTACCGCTACTGTACTTTCCTTTGTAAGTAAATTGCTTTACATATTCATAGCACGACACATTTTAACAATGTAAATCCTTAATGATATCCGTTAACAAGTTTTCTTCAGAATTTAGTACTAATGAATAGTAACGATTAACAATTGTACCACTTAGCACAAGAAAGATTAAGTACTATACTTAGCCATAAGTTTGATTAATTTTGTTATTTTAAAACTTGATTATAAAAAAATTACACGGAAGCACAAATGAGGTCTAACTGTAATAAAAAAAATCGTAAAGAATATTATATAAAAAAAAGAAATGAATGACTATAATGAAAAGAAAGGTTTGGTAGCTGTACAATTAATAAACAAAAGACGTCATTGCAGTCAAATCCGGCTTTTCCAGAGTCAGAGATAATGTTGTTTGCGAATTATATAAGTAATTGGATATTCTAAAGAAATTGACATAACAGCAGCAGCCTGATATGGTCCACAACTGGACAATATCCCGCAAAATGCCATTTGAAGGTGTTTGCCGCCGTCACCACCTTTGGCATGCGAGTTGGTGACCGCAATTAGGTGGTAGCTAGTACACAAATGGCGCTGTCGACCTGGTGTGTCCCTTAGTCGTCTTTTACGACACCCACGGAATGGTATGGGGTGTTGTTCCTATCATGTTATTCTTCGTAGGTGGGAAAACACATCAAAGAAATTACGCACGTTTTTGTTTCACTTTTATAAAATAAAATAAAAAAGGTTTTTATTCACGTAGACTTTAAAAAAGCGCTTAATAGTCAGAACATGTTTGTAGTAATATAGTTGTATACATTATTATTTCCAGTAACATAGATATTTAGGTACACATTGTATTGATTATATGAAAACATTTATAATTTATATTTCTTATAATTCAGAACACATTCACAAAATTAACGTACATCGTCAAACATGTGATGCTATTTTCAAACTTGTTTCAATGACATAGATATTGCACATATACGGTGCCTTAAAAAAATAAAAGTAATGATAACTTAATAAAAAGTAAACAAAAACATTTGGAGGTTCAGCTTCACTGTAGGAGTGTCACCTCAACACATGAAACTCTTATCGACGCGGCGTTGAAAGTGGTGTGTAAGTGCAAGCACTCCTTGGCTATGGGTGGCAACAAGATTATTTAATATTAGGTAATGGCTCAGACTTTCGGCAGAAATAGCAGATAACACAATCTAGTTGTGAATGTGGATTTTATTTATTTGTGTCACGTAAATAAGTACATACATTTTTAAATTATTTATTTGAAAAGATAACTATTCTAAATGGTGGTTCACAGTGGGTATTACATACTTAAACCTAATATTAAAAACTCTTTCACAATTTTTGTAACTTGGCAATTTTTATTGCAGCTCTAATTTTGTTTTAGTCAACAATTTATGATTGATTAAGTCATTTGACATTACGTTAGTACTTTTCACGATAAGGAAGCTGGTCCGTATATGAAAACAAACATTTAATGAAGAAATATGATTTATTCCACAACATTGATTAATCAGTAAGGCCGAACACAATTACTGGTGAATGACGCCAGAATATCTCCAAACACATAATTATCAGGAACCACGGGAGCATTTGCGAATGGATCTACCGGTGCTGACCCAGAGTCTCCTGATAGTCCACCAGATGAAGGATAGGCGTGGGAAACGATCGGATGCTTGTAGTTCTGCTCATACGTTACGTCGCCAGCCGAATTCCAGGTAAACCTTTGAATTTGTCCTTGCCATCTCACCACAACTGAAGGATAAGGATCTCCACCTTGCAACGTCCTGAACGTACACTGGAAACTTAAGGGCGCTCTCTCCTTTGTATCTGTCACTGCAATGGGTTTGACTTCAGTTTCACTTGAAGCCACTCTTCCTTCACATATCTGCGAGACGATGAGTAAAATTAAAGGTAATAAGATTGAGCACTTCATGTTGTTAGTTCAACACCACGAATATGAATACGTGTGATTTTAAATGAAATGGAACTCGAGAGAGATATTTACTGACTAGGTAATCATCATTAGATAAGGAGGGTAAAAGTCAAATTAATGTGTTTATGTAAGATAAAGCTATCGCAGTTTACTATCATTACTAAAAGTAAAGTTGGTGATAAGCAAATTATTTAACTATTAGTGTAATTATACACAATAATAACAACCATAGCGATTTTAAATTTAGCTAACGACATAATCCCAAGATTAGTACATTTCT
Source organism: Pseudoips prasinana (assembly GCA_951640165.1). NCBI lineage: Eukaryota > Metazoa > Arthropoda > Insecta > Lepidoptera > Nolidae > Pseudoips > Pseudoips prasinana. The sequence continues at coordinate 23,253,146 of OX621245.1, forward strand.
TACCTATACTTACGTTACTACAAAATTACAACATAAAAATAAATTTAAAATGATATTATAATAATAATAATATATTGGGACATTATTTATACACGACCATCTGACCCCAAACTAAGCAGAGCTTGTACTATGGAAACCAGATAACCAATATACTACTTTTCTTTTGTAAATACTTACTTATATAGATAAATTAATCCAGACTCAGGACAAACAGACATGTTCATGCACACAAATATCTGTCCTTGGTGGGAATCGAACCCACGACCTCGGGCGTGAAAAGCAAGCATTTGCCAACCACGCCAACAGGCCCGTCATATTACTTCATCATCATCATATCAGCCGAAAGACGCCCACTGCTGAACAAAGGCCTCCCCCAAAGAACTTCACAACTGCTGGTCTTACAACTTGCTAAGTTGTAAGACCAGCAGTTGTAATCAGGTTATACTAATGTAGAATATTTATGTTTATTATAATAATATGTTTGAATTTCATAATATCATTGTAGTTCGTTATGCATATATACTCACAAACTTTCACATTTGTAATATTAGTTGCATGTGTACCTCTAGCGGTTTTGTCAGTGCACGCCACAATAGCTCGCAAATGGTAGATGTTTTCCTACTTACTTTACACTTATCGTCATATTTTGGACAATTCACGAAATATCTTTATAAATTGTAGCCTATGTGTTATTCTGATGTATTAGCTATATTATTGTAAAGTTTCATTAAAATCCATTCAGTAGTTTTAAGTGAAAGAGTAACAAACATCCATCCATACTTACAAATTTTCGCGTTTATAATATTAGTAGGATTATCTTGTATTATCGCCGCCGCGCTGTGGCATCTTTGTTCATGCGAGGTAACACGCATCATCTAAAACATTAACACATCTAAACATTCGTATTCCTACGTTAAAAGTTCGATAGTTAAAACTTCAGAATGAAAATAGTTAATATATGTGAATATAAGGAAAAGATTTCATGCTTGCGGTGAATAGAAGAAAAATCAAAACGGTATAAAATTAAACGTCGAGTGATAGTTTATTCTGATTCGTCGCACACTTCAAACGTTGAAATCTCGGGTAGGTTCAATTTGTGTGAGCATAATACGAGTTTATGTGTGTCTTTGAATGTCTTCACGACGTTAAGAACACAGTTAGGCCAAGCGCTAGACAATATAAAATGTCCTCGAAAGTTGGCCGAGAATCAAAATTGAGACATAAAACCATTTTTTTCCTTCTGCTACCTACTGTACATCTTACAGATGTAATTCTTAAAATACTCGATATTGTATATTAAAATAAACGTATATATTTCAGACAGCGAAATACATGATAATCAGGATCAAAACGAAGTGATAATATTCATCAGTGCATATTCCAGAAAATCTGCGGCCATTAGAAAGCATACAGGTCCCGGAGTTCGCTCCACTTACACGAATACTACACTTATACTCTGTGATACAATGGAGGATTCTCCTCTCCCTCCAGGTGAGCCTACCCGTGATAATTTAGCGCTATTTTAAAGAAAAAACGTACAGAAGGAAAGCAAGCAAAATCTGTTAAAGGAGTATTTTAGGAGGAGAAGGAGTATTCTTATTCCGGAAATCATGGCTGCCGTCACAGATGATCTAAGAAATGGGTATAAGCAGTTAGAGAGTTAGAGAATAGGAAGCAGCAATTAGAACTAGGTATCACTTAACAGACCAGTTACTCTATTACGGCCGTTTACAGGGCAGTTACTTTGTTACTTTGATCTTTGTGCGAGGCCTTTGCATGCAATATTGATTTTTAATCTAAATTTGCCATTAATTTTGGTTAAAAATCAATATTCCACTATGTCATGTCAAATGACAGGATAGACCAGAAACATGATATTTTAGACGTTTCAACTCAACCGATCGCCGTAAAATCTTGTACGATGATACAACCCTTTGTATGCAAGTTTGACTTGTACTTGGCTGGTTTTTATTAAGTTTTATCAGCTATTGAGCATCATAACTCTGGCAAGAAAACATGCCAAAGTTTGCACTAACTTTATGACATACTATACTTACCTAGAAGTAATGTACTACAAAGTGTGTGAATTTCCTGCTGCGATGTTTCTCCAGCGCTACGACATGTCCTTCAAATGAGGTTTAAAAAGACTATTAATCCCACGGTAGGCAGCGGTTTGCTGGGCCCCCTGACACTGCGAATGTCCATGAGCAGCGGTTACCACTTACCATCAGGTGGGCTCGTTTTCCTACAAAAGCAATAAAAAAAGTGTTTAATTGCATAGTTAGAGTACCTCAAACTTTTCCTTTTGCCTTCGCTCTATTTCCAAGAGTACGGGCAAATACTTTAAAAAAATGCTCATTATTTTCACATTAATTTACGTACGCTTTTTTAAATGTTCACACCTGTACTTATAAATGACATAAGCAGTTATCGAACCTAATACAAAAGAACCGAAATCAAAATCACAAAGAAACTGATCGTTTTTTGTTATTTGGATTTCGGTACTCGGTCTACACTAGCGTACAAAGCAAGCATACTACACCAATTACCTCAAGGCAATTGTGATAATTCATCGGATTTTACGTTAGCTTTCTATGCTCTAGAATTCCAGGAATTCTTGCTAATTGCCAGCCCTACTTCATACTAAGGCCTTTAAAAATCACTCATAGCTTTACACAGAACGCTGCGGTTAAATTTACTAGGCTAAAGATCAAAAGGAAGCCTTCAAATGTTCGAGTAGTAGTTTATATTAGATACGGTTTATGCACCAGTAAAACACAAAATTACTATTTGAAGTGATAGAGGTTATATTGCTTTTGAACGATTGTGTTCACACTGTCGTCGCTTAAATGTATAATTCTCGTTTTAACTTCTGTTCATGTGCTTCTCGCTTCGTTAATGTGATAATGAAAGGGATTGAAATGTTAGAATATTAATGTTAACCTTCTAACGTATAAGCATAATATTCTCAAATATCATTTTATTAAACAAACTGCGCGCAAAATAATTTTCCCAGAAAATAAGAAATATTTTATCGGTAAATTTAGGGGTCATAACAGTATTACATAATACATCTAATCTCTAATACGTCCAAGAAACATTTTAACAATAATATTAAAACTCGAAAGGTCCATTCTCTTAATATAATGGTCGGCAAACGGAAATCTCTAAAACAAATATTTATACGTCGTAAAACGATCCCTGTAAATATTTTATTGAAGCTTAACCTCTACATGTTTGCAGAAAACAATAATATGGGATCAGCAAGCCTGGTGTAGAGCGATAAATACTGGTTTACATTCCTTTTATAACTTCCACAGTTCCACCTAAGGTGAAAGCTTGTACTACTGGCAATTTAAATAGTGTAGGTGCTTAACTCAGACATAACGGACTTATTTTTTTATTCGATTTCGAGGCATACGATCTAGCAGCTCACATTCGCAATGAGGGGCACAGCAAACCACTGCCTACCGTGAACTCTTTTTAAACCTCATTTAAAGAAAGACATGTTACGCCACGTCCTTCTTTAAATGAACGGCGCTGAGGAAACACCGGAGCAGGTAATTCATTCCAGAGCCTTCAAGTACGCGAGGTGTATGAACGCTGAAAGCGAACCGTGCTTGACGAGATCGCTTCCAGGTGGTATGGATGAACCCTACTGCGAGTGCGCGTGGTGCGAAGATAAAAAGGACCCGATAGCGCCAGCTCAAATATTTCCTCAGAGTATTCCTAAACGGTCTACTTTAGAAAGTCTTATTTCATTAACAAACGGCATAATATATTACGTGTCAATAATGAGTGATAAATTATCCTTACCTATATTTAGCTCGCTTTGAGTATAACTCAGACTTTAAGGATAGCATGAGCTCTGGTTTAGCTGATCTTGTACCTACCCCTTAAACAGTACTCTAGTAATATGCGGCATATATTATGTGTCTATAAAGACCACTTATTCTTATATGTGATGCGCAACGTAAGGTGGTCATCGCCTGACTATTGCCTTAGAACCCTCGTGTTTAGGTTGCGATTCCCGCACTGAACAACTATCTGTTAACCCATATTATAATTGTTGGTTCCCATGATTCAGCGATTTATTTCCATAGGCATTATTTCAAATTCAAATAAAAAACCGGCGAAGTGCGAGTCGGACACGCGCACGAAGAGTTCCGTACCATTATCTTTAAAAGCGAGCAAAAAATTCACGTTTGTTGTATTGGAGCCCCCTTAAATATTTATTTTATTTTGTTTTTTAGTATTTGTTGTTACAGCAGGAACAGAAATACGTCATCTGTCATTAATTTCAACTGTGTAACTATCACGGTTCATGAGATACAGCCTGGTGACAGACGGACAGACAGACAGCGAAGTCTTAGTAATAGGGTCCCGTTTTACCCTTTGGGTACGGAACCCGAATAAAAAAATGTAATTCAATAATCTCATTACACAGCATATATTTAATTGGAAGTTCTACTAGTCCTAGTTCTATATTAAATATACCCTTGTATTTAATATCCCATAAACTGGCGATGGGATATTGGATATTGCCCTTCGCCATTATTTTAATGTTGTGTCTGAAATGAGTGCCGCGTAGTGTATTAATAATACGCATGTCAAATATATATGTATCTATATATATAAAAATCAATACCACTTTTCGTTGTAATGTTATAACTCAACAACGCCTTTACCGATTTGGCTAATTTTGGTCTTGAATTATTCGTGGAAGTCCAGGGAAGGTTTGTACTTAGAGAAAATTTAAAAAAAGTCTTGAAAAAGTGCAAAATTAACATCTTTTAGCAATTTAAAATATTTTTTTGTTTGAATAAATGAACTTAATAAACATTTTTTTATTAATATGCTTATACGTAGCGAAGCACGTACCGGGCCGCTAGTACAGTATAAAACAAAATTAATACTCAAGAAACAGTATGTTTACTACAGGACAAAAGTAGATACCAATTTTGCCAAGAATAAAACATCAAATTGCGTATTCTATATTTAGCTCGAAACGGGAATAACATGACAGGGCCATCCCATTCTGCAATGCTGATAGGATAGGGCAATCCGTCCCAATGACACCCATAGGACTCAGATCCCGGAAAGCTAATAATATTTCATCTTATTTTCTGTGCATTTGGTCGCTTTATTCGTCATTCATTTATTGGGAAACACCGAGATGAGAAGATAAGACGTTTATATTGGAGTTCTTTCAAACTCTTTATTCAGTTTGTATAAAGTAAATGTAAGAGCATCTCAGTATCTCGTAATTATATGTACATATTTTACTGACCCTATGGTCTAGTGGCTCAGCCTTAGTAGTTAGATGTCATGGGTAAAATCCCCACCCAGGACAATATTTTAATGTTTTGTGTGATGGGTACAATTATTTGTTCTGTGTCTGGGTGTATTTAGAAATTATATAAGTATGCTTATCGGTTGTCTGGTTGCTATAGTACAGGCTCTACCAAAGTTTGGGTTCAGATGGCAGTGTGTTAATTGTCCCGAGATATTTATTTATTATATTATATTAATTAACTAATAGCTGGGATAAGTTATATATATATATATATATATATATATATATATATATATATATATATATATGGTTTTAATGTATGTGTGGCGTACATCGATAAACATCGATCTTATCTTGTGTGGGACGGAGTATCATACGTCTGACCGCGACGGAGCGCGGCCGGGCACTGGCGCAGTGGCGCGCGCCGCGCTGCGTACTGCGTAGACGCCTCGGGCTTGGAAGACCTATGAAGCGAGGAACGACAACATGCCGGCGTCGATGCAATGTATATGTTACGGTAAGAGTGAATAATTGAAGAATATTAATAATTATCTAATATTATTAATAATAACCGAAAGTCGAGGTTAAACTGATAAATTAATCACATTTGTCGGTTTTTATTAATAATTTAACCCTAGTAGTGACAAATGTAATAAGTGGCCAAGGGTTGCGGGGCGGGGCGGTGTGTGCGACGTGCGAGAGGTGCGAGGGGTATGCCACGCGAGGGAACCGCGTAGGCGACGCGTTAGTTGGCTCGGTGTTAGGGTGATTTCAGAGTGCCGCGCGTGGCACGCGCCGGCGGCCAGAGCGTCTCAACAGCGCGCGCTTGACGCGCGGAGCACTGTGAAACGAGTAGAGGAGCTCGGGCCGCGCGCGCTTCGCCAGCGCTGGCTGACGGCGCGCGTCTCACACGCGGCGCGTTTGAACTGCGTGACTATGAAACGCAACTACTATCTAGTGCAATTGTAGGCGCGCGCGTTTGGACAGCGCTGCTCGCCGGCGCGACTCTGAAATCACCCTTATTGTTTTAAAAGCACGCGCACGTTATCTGTTGTTGCTGACGTAAAAAGTCTGTGAATTTTTGAGTTTGAGTACCGTTTTCGTATTAAAATGGAAGACCTTCTTATTATGAAAACCAGATTTAATGAGAAATGCCTTGAAATAAAATCGAAGAAAGGAAAAAATCAACAATTATTTACACGAGATGAGTATTTTACTTTTATAAGCAAGGTTATAACTTCTAAAGAGAAAACAAAGTAAAAAACGCCAGAAGACTATCAACGTCTGTCAAGATACGATGTTGTTAATATAGGAAACATAAAAAAATTAGTAATCCAGTGAAGGACGAGAAAGACTCGCTTATTTACTACACTTATTTAGACGAAAATTTTGATATTATCATGAGACTCATATTTCTATTAGTCACGGAGGGCGCATCAGAATGGTTAAAGAGCTTAAAAATTAATATAAGAATATTAACACTTTCGACTTTATTAATAGGCTACTATTAATAAAGTCGAAAGCTATTAACTTGTGTCAACCATGCCAAAAGAAAATGAATATTCCTAAAAAGGGGTTGGTAGTCGGGCCCATTAAGAGTACTGAATTCAATTCAAGATGTCAAGTTGATCTTATTGATATGCAATCACAGGCAGACGGTCAATATAAGTTTATAATGGTATACCAAGATCACCTTACAAAGTTTGTGCAACTCAGGGCATTAAAAACGAAGCGTTTCCTCAGCACGCTTCGTTTCGTTGGATATCATTTGTTAGACATATTTACTATATTTGGAGCGCCTTGTATTTTGCATAGTGACAATGGGCGTGAATTCGTGAATAATGTCATTACTGAGGTGTGTAAAATGTGGGATGAACCTAAAATTGTTCACGGAAAGCCGCGACACAGCCAGTCTCAAGGATCTGTCGAGAGAGCAAATCAAGACATTGAAAAAATGTTAGCTACTTGGTTGGAAACCAACAAAACAACACATTGGTCAGAAGGTCTAAGATTCATACAGTTTATGAAAAACAAAGCTTTCCATTCAGGAATAAATACGAGTCCTTATGAAGCTATGTTTGGTTGTAAACCAAAAATTAGGTTAAAAACTTTTCTGCCCGCTGTTGATATTTCCCATATTACAAGCGAAGAAGATTTAGAAAGACTTCAAGACCCTCATCATGCTGATACTGACGACTGTAGCTCCTTGGATGCTACGGACGTGTACTCAGTTGATATCCATTCTCAAATAATTTAACCTACTTCGAATATTTATCCGGTTGATGCCCATTCTGTGCAAATTTAACCTGAATTGCAGAGTGAGCTTGAAATTAACTCAAATCAGGAAAATCCCAAAGAAATTCCTGTTGACAATGCAAATAAGGAAGAAACGGTTATCAATTTGGAAAACCAAAATATAGATAAAGAGCTTGTCTCAATCATCGCCACAACTTCCACTAAAATTCAAGAAGTTCGAGATTCTGCGAGAGAGTCTCTCCAAAAGCAAGCTGAAAAAATGTTAAAACTATCCAAAACAAAATTTTCAGTTGGAAAAATGGGGGACAGCGTTAGGGTACGCGTGCCAGAAGTCGATCGAGCCAAGGCAGATAGCTTAAACATAATCGGCGTTATTATGTCAGTTACTGATCATAACTTATACAAGCTGGGGGATATTTTTGTTGAGTGTATACAGGTTTTTTGTACATAATAAACGATAAGAAATAACTTAGTTCCATCCGGGTGTCCCTTGAAACCTCTCAAGTTTTTTTGTTACAATTTTATGTACCACGAAATACTTTCTTGCTTTGTTGTATGCTTAGTTTGCAAGTACAAGTAACCTTGTTTGTGTGATCTCTAATTAATATAATTGTAAGACTGTGTTTAATATTATAAATAGATACCTGCTGGTCAAAAAACACTGGGTTTTTATTTATTTTATAACTTTTACCAATATGTATCGTGAATTATTAATAATTACTACTAAAAGTAATAAATTTCGATCGTTTATTCACATTTACCAAAACATGTGGTTATTATTAATAATTTTGTAAAAATATTAATAATTTTCAATTAATCAGGTTTACCGTAACATATACACTAAGGTGCCGATTTTTTTTTTGACATTCGCCATAGTTCACTTAGGAGGCTTTCACTACTTCACCGGACTATAGAGGCCAGCGAGGGCTCAAGCCGTCTAGCAAACTACAAACTAAGTACCCGCGCCGGAGGGTACCCCTGTGGGGTTCGAACCTCGACTCTGGGCGGTTTACTGGCGGGAAGATGCAAGAGAGGCGTATCATTTTACGGATGTTTAATGCAACTAAGTTGGCGAAGGCGCGTGGTGTTTAAATATAGCAGATGTATGTTACCCTTAGAATTCATTATTAGTATACTTAAGTAAGCCAAAATATCAAAAATATATTCCAAGATTTTACTGTATCTTCGAGTTTCACTCTAATCTCCCTGCAATAATCAAGGCAGCTAAATTGGTGACCCCGACGTGATACGTATTCAATCACCCGACAACATGGATAAGACCGAAAAGTATAGCGACGCACAAGGAGTATCGACAGGCAACAGCAATATCGCAGTTTGAAGCGGCCATCTCAGCCAGCAAGATTGGAGAAGATCAAAAGTCGAAGTCGAAGTCGAAGTCGAAGTCGAAGTCGAAGTCGAAGTCGAAGTCGAAGTCGAAGTCGAAGTCGAAGTCGAAGTCGAAGTCGAAGTCGAAGTCGAAGTCGAAGTCGAAGTCGAAGTCGAAGTCGAAGTCGAAGTCGAAGTCGAAGTCGAAGTCGAAGTCGAAGTCGAAGTCGAAGTCGAAGTCGAAGTCGAAGTCGAAGTCGAAGTCGAAGTCGAAGTCGAAGTCGAAGTCGAAGTCGAAGTCGACGTCGAAGTCGAAGTCGAAGTCGAAGTCGAAGTCGAAGTCGAAGTCGAAGTCGAAGTCGAAGTCGAAGTCGAAGTCGAAGTCGCAGTCGAAGTCGAAGTCGAAGTCGAAGTCGAAGTCGAAGTCGAAGTCCGAGATCGACTGAACAAATATGGTGTCACGTTAATTTTTACCGGAGCGGTCTACCCCACCATGCCGAGCAACAACAATTACTTAATGGATACCTTCATAACAGCAAAAAAAATGACAAAACTCCCTAGAGTGAGGCTCCAATTTTGTCGCACCCGGCCATTGCTAATGCTCTGATGTGCTTATACACTGATGCTTCGGACATCTGTGTTGGCGCGGCCCTCCACCAGAAGGTCGACAATGAATGGAAACCACTCGCTTTTTACTCAAAGGTGATGAGCGAGACGCAGCGCAGGTACATCACTCAATATACGACCGCTAACTCCTAGCGATGTACATAACAGTAACAGAGCTTTCGTCGACTGTTAGAGGGCAACGAAATTACAATTTACACTGACCATAAACCATTGACGTACGTGCTAACAAGATCCCCCAATAGCAGCGACACGCCGAGACGAGAACCTCAACTTCACTACTTGAGACAATTCTGTACGAGCACTCAGTACATTCATGGCAACAAAAACGAAGCAGCCAACGCATTATCTCGTATCGCAGAAGTTGAACTACTGAATACTGTCGTCGACTACAACGGACTAGCAACAGACCAAGAGAAAGACCCAGAGCTTCGGGAATGCAAAATCACATCCCATCCAAACCCATCTGAAGTTTACGCGCGTAAATCTACCCGGAGTTCAAAGACCCGTATGGTGTGAAACATCAACAACGAATATTCGACCATATCTACCACCGGCTTACCGTGTTGTAGCTTTCAAAGCACAGCATGAATTAAGTCACCCCGGAATACGGTCAACAAGAAATATAATTCAAATTCAAATCATTTATTTCGGAAAAATATCCATTTAATGTTAGTATAACTTAGCCTAATGTTAGTATCAATTACATTAATTATATTAAGGGTGTCTGGACTCTTACCCACCTGTATAAAAGGGGAGAGTCCCACCGATCAGAAAACACATTCAGGATGCCATTGGAGGAGAAGCGCAAGCGCTCCATCATGGAAGTGCAGCGCCTCCGCATGATCGCGGCGAACCCGTCGACGCACGACTCCGCGAACATCCCCGACGCAAACAATGACAACAAAGTTTTTCTGGCCGTCAATTAACAAGGACGTAAATATATTACCCGGGCATTCATCGGGTGTCTGCGCGCTAAACTCCACCGACACGTAATCAGCCCGCTCGGCGAATTTCAAGAAGCGTCGCGTTTTGAACACTTGCACGTAGATATCGTCTGACCGCTACCACTATCGGATGACTATCGATACCTAGTCACCATGATCGACTGCTGGACTGAATGGCCCGAAGCAGTTCCCACCCGTGACGTCAACGCTGAAACAGTCGCAAAAGCCGTATATGACGGATGGATTACGCGCTTGGCTGCCCTCTGCGACTTACTACGGACCAAGGGAGACAATTCAAGTCGTCATCGTTTCGTGCATTGATGAAGAAACTTGGCGTTACTCGAATACGTACCACCGCATTTCACCCTCAAGCCAAAACGCAGCAACGATGGCATCGATCTCTTAAGGCTGCGCTGATGGCGAGAGCGACCGGCAACAAATGGAGCAGTGAATTATCTACGGTGCTACTAGGACTTTGTACCGTCCTTTGTGAAAACTCATCCGTCAGTCCGGCTTTAATGACCTACGGGTCAACATTGCGCATTCCGTCCGATTTCTTCGTGCCTACAAAGCCGAACATTGAACACTTTGACACTCAGAGTCGCCAGAGAAAGGAACACGAGCATCAAAGATAAACTCATTGGTATGCAAAGACCTCGATTCTTGCACGCATGTCTTTGTGCGTAACGACACAGTGCGCCTTCCACTCACAACACCATACGACAGCCCATACCTAGTGTTACATCGCAGCGCCGATGGAAAATAGTATATAATACAACTACCAATGCGTACCGCGGTCATATCAATAGACAGACTAAAGCCAGCCCATCTGTGTTATAAAGAGGATTCATATGAAGAAACGTCGAAGCCATTTTCCAGCCCGTGTATAATCTACTAAGGTCTAGAACATACTACCAGCACCTAATAACACTGCGTCATTGTCATCTCCTTCACTGTGCGGAGCCTATATTACAAGATCCGGCCGCACGGTGAAACAAAACGTACGCTTCGCTTGAGGGGGAGTTATATAGCGAACATCGATATTATCTTGTGTGGGACGGATCATACGTCCGACCGCGATGGAGCTCGGCCGGGCACTGGCGCGCTGCGTAGACGCTCTTCCAAGTCCGAGGCTTGGAAGACCTATGAAGCGAGCAACGACAACATGCCGGCGTCGATGCAATCTATACACTAACGTGACGTCCTGCGTGAGCGATCTAGTCGCGACCGCGAGGCGGTGCGGTGCGGGGCGAAAACAACAAAGAATCGAAACCTATTGAAGTGATGCGAAACCTTATGAAGCGGTGACACGCAAATTCAATGCGATGCGGTGCGACGCGGTGGCTTTGTCCTACGTGCACGCGAATCGTCTCGCGCAGCCGCTATCGACGCGGCGACGTCGCAAAAACACGACGGCACCGCATCCTGCTCGCGCGAAAATATCAAGCCAACTGATCGGATTCGCTTCATTTCGCGCCACTCCGCACCGCACCCAACGCGCGTTTTGTCACGTAGCACACTTCAATAGGTTTCGATGTTTGTTGTTTTCGCGCCACGCCGCTTCGCGTTCGCGTCGCGATCGCTCACGCAGGACGTCGCGTTATCTAGGACGTAGCATAAGTTGGTGAAGGCGCGTGGAGTTTATATATGAGAAAATCACGGGCGGCCGAGCGTAGTGTTTCTTTGTAATGTCGGTCTTCGCTGATTGGCTGATGTAAACGGTATATAGCGAGGTTAATCATTTGTATACTTAAGTACGCCAAAATATCAGAAATATATTCCAAGATTTTACTGTATCTTCGACTTTCAATCTAATCTCCTCGGAATAATCAAGGCAGCTAAATAAGTATTATTATATTATTAATTTAATGTAGAATTAACTTAAGGACGGTACGGTAGGCCACCTGTCTGCCTATTTAGTCCACCCAGCGGTTGTTTAGAAGTACTCGCTGTTATACGATTGACCGAAATTTAAATGTATGTACTTCTATCTAATAGTCTATCGCATAACAGTGAGTTCTTCCAGACAACCGTGGGATGGAATACGAGTAAATAGTGGAGTAATTTTGCTACAATTTCTTTCCAATACTTTATATATGTACAGTCAGCAGCAAAAGCATTTTTGTACTGATTAAACTTTCATCACTGTATATGTATATTAACTTAAAGCTAGTTATGATACATTTTTGTTTTATTGCATGAACCGCTATTAAAAGCGTGAATTAAATCTCATAAATGGATTATAGATCTATTTATGTGGCTGACCGTGCATTCTTAAGCAGGGTCAGCCACATAAATAGATACTTACTTACACCTTACTACGATATTTTTAATTATCTTTAATTAAAAATATCGCAGTAAGAGCAATAGTAATAAGTTTATTAGTGATCATTATATGCGTAAAAACTCAAATGCCTATTTGTTTGGCTATATATGTTAAATTGGGTGAGACAAAATGTCACTTTTGACAAACCAAAACTATAGTATAAAACCGGATTAAGAGTGGAATAGCATAGAGTTACTTCTCATCATTATCATATTGGACGGCCACTGTTATATAAAAAAATAAAAAACTAGCTACTTTCATAAATAACAAAAGTAATATTTGAGTTTGATAAAATCAATGGCGTATCTTAACATTAATAAATACTTACACATTTAGGAATAAATAGTTCTTCAGAAGCATAATATGATTATCATAAATACCTAATAGAAATTATCTTACTTCAATAATATTAGGTCATGTATGAAGAATATAATGACAGTAAACGAGGAAAAAGAGGTGTGCAAAGATCGTGACAAATGATATCTTGGACAAATGAAATCCATTGTCTCTGCCTTCCCGTCTGGGAAACAGACGTGAGTCTATATATGTAATATTAGATCCAAATAAATATACTTCACAATAAGAATTTATGTTTATTCATACAGAACAGGTCAAATTATTTTTATTTTATTTAAATTCACACTACCAAACGCCTCACCTGATTAAAAACAGCCTATGTCGCCTTTTCTGACTGTGTCTGAGATTAGACATTCAATAAAATACTTTATTTAAATATATATATGAAGGTTTATTATAATATAAATTTACAGTATATTTTAATCGTAGACACACGTGCGGTCTGTATGGTGTATCGAGTAAGTGATAGATGGAGGGGCGACCCGCTGCGCCGCGGCCGCCGCTGTTCGTCCCGCACTCTCTTCCCCCCGGTAACCGGTGTATGCGTGGACATCTTCCGGGGCGTTGAAAGCCATAGCTTTCAAGAGTTTGAAGTGACCCTGGTAGCGGGTCCATCGTCTTCATTGATATCGGGCTCTGACGTTGGTAGGGGACACAGTTTATTGACGGCCCTTCGTATAGTGCCCTTGGTAGTGGCAACATCAGCAACCCTGCTGACGCCGTCTATTCCTGGGTATAGACGACATACACGTCCTAGCCGCCATTGCAAAGGTGGTAAGTTGTCTTCCTTTAGAACGACCACGTCATCACAGGCGAGCGATTGCTGTGGAGTGCGCCACTTAGCGCGCTGCTGCAGCTCGGAGATGTACTCCCGGCGCCACCTTTCCCAGAAGTCTTGCCTAATCTTCTCGATGAGCTCGTATCTGTTGGGTCTGGTAACGTTGATAGGCTGCGTTGGGATGGACATGAGGGGTCTCCCAATCAAGAAGTGGCCTGGGGTCAGTGGAGAAGGATCAGTACAATTGGACGAGAGAGGAGTGAGCGGGCGTGAGTTTAAAATAGCTTCAATTTGTGTGAACAACGTCGCTAACTCCTCAAACGTCAAAGCAGCATTGCCAGCTACACGTTTTAAGTGATATTTAGAGGACTTGATTCCAGCCTCGAATATTCCTCCGAAGTGAGGGGAATAGGCGGGGCTAAAAACAAATTTAATGCCCTCATTACTAGCATAATTGTAGACCGACTGACGGCTGGACTTTAGTACCCGACCTAATTCATTACTAGCACCAACGAAATTTCTTCCGTTGTCGCAATAGATTTCATGAGGTTTACCTCTGCGCGCAACAAACCGCCGTAAGCATAAAATAAATGATTGAGTACTTAAATCACTCACTAGTTCTAAGTGGACTGCTTTAGTGCTAAGGCAAACAAATAAACATAAGTAACATTTAGTTATTTTGTTACCTCGGCCTTTACGGCTACTAATCATAAAAGGCCCGGCGAAGTCAACCCCACACGAGTAGAATGGAAAGGTGGAATTAGTTCGCGCCTCGGGTAGATGTCCCATGATTGGTTGCACTGTGTTCGCACGAAGACGTGCACATATGACGCATCGCTTAACTATTCGGCGTGCTAGACATCTGCCTCCAATGGGCCAGTACTTATCGCGGACTGAGGCTAAAAGTAACTGCTGACCACCGTGAAATAACCTAATATGCTCGGATCTCATGATTAGTTTCGTTAAGTGATGCTTAGAATCTAATATTATAGGATGTTTTTTGTCATATTCATAATTAGAATTTTCTAAACGACCTCCGACTCGAACTACACTATTAGAATCAAGAAAAGGCGTTAACTGTAATAATTTGGATTTTTTTGGCAACGGTACCCCTTGTTTCAGCATTTTTATTTCATTAGGAAAAGAATCTAATTGGCTTAACATAACTAACACTAATAATGAGTTATTTAACTCATCGGAATTTAGAGAACCGGATAGGTTTTGTTTACTTAGTTTACAATTATTTAAAAAACGCAATGCATATGCAAACATTCTATTTAATGTTATAAAACTAGAATATCTATAAAAATCGATTAATGTATTATTATTACTGATGTGACCCCGCGATAATAAAGAATGAACCTTCACGTCTGGCAAATTACTGACCACCTGTGAATGATTCGGCCAACTGGACTGATCTGCCTCCTTCAGAAAGGCAGGGCCTTCCCACCACAAGCTAGAAAAAACAATTTCCTGGGGGTCAACGCCCCTCGAAGCCAGATCAGCTGGGTTTATGGTGGTTGGTATATGTTTAAATTGAAAGTCACAAGTCAGTTCATTTATTTCATTAACTCTATTGCACACAAAAGTTTTAAGATTCCTCACATCTGTTTTTAACCATCCTAATACGACGGTTGAGTCAGTCCAAATTGTTTTACCATTTATACCAAATCGTAAAGATTGAATAACTTTATGGCATAATCTCGCTCCAAGCAAAGCGCCTAATAATTCCAACCGCGGTATAGTGGTCGGTTTCAAAGGCGTAACTCTAGCTTTCGCACATAGCAGTTTAACGGTAACTTCGTTATTTTTATTAATTGTGCGTAAATAAATACAAGTGGCATACGCCTGCTGTGACGCGTCTACAAAACAATGTAACTCTGTTATTACTGGAAAATCGCATCGAACCTTTCTAGCGATTTTTATGTTTGAAATAAAATGTAAATTATCTATAAACTTTAACCAAGTATTTACTAGCTTAATTGGTAATGGTTCCTCCCAACTCAATTTTGCTATCCATAACTGTTGCAAACATATTTTAAGTTTTATGATGCAAGCACAAACTAAGCCTAAGGGATCAAAAATTTTACAAATGGTAGAAATAACAGTCCTTTTTGTTATTTGTAAAGGCGTTCCAATATTTGTTGGAAACCAAATAATATCCAATTTTGGGCAATAATTTAAACCTAAAACACTGGACTCCTTGGTTAAATTCACGGAATCAGATATTGTGTCATAACAACAATCGTTAAAAGCATTTAAACAGTTAGTTCTTATTTTTTTTCAAAGGAAAACAGGCAGAGTCTAAAATATTTTTTATATTTTTATAAATGTATTTTATTTCAGTTTCAGAATCCCCTCCTGTTATTAAGTCATCTATATAATAATCAGACCTAATTATATTAGATATAGTTTCATCACTACATTCATTTGCTAACTGTACAAGACACCTAGTACTTAAAAAACTGGCAGCCGCCATTCCGTACGTCAAAGTGTTCAGTTGTAGTATTTTTATTTTATTATTAATATTAATATCGGTACTTGAATGCATATCCTGCCATATAATCAGCTGGAGATGACGCTGAGAGGGATGTAAGACAATTTGTCTATACATCTTCTCAATATCACCCAATAGAACATACTTGTGAACGCGGAAACGGAATAAAATTGAAAATAAGTCGCTTTGAATAACTGGTCCTATTGCTTGTATATCATTCAGGGATTTTCCTGATGACGTCTTGGCGGAAGCATCGAAGACGACCCTTAACTTTGTTGTTTCACTCCTTTCCCGCGTGACACAGTGATGAGGCAGAAAGTTACCAAAATTGGGGAGTGCCACCTCACTTAAGTGACCTAAATCTTTATATTCTTTTATAAAATTAACATAAGACTCTTTAATTAAAGGATTTTTATTTAATTTGTTTTTTAAAGACAAAAAACGTTTCTTGGCTAAATTATACGAATTACCTAGAGAACTTTCGGGTTCTTTTAGAGGTAGTTTTACACAAAATCTGCCATCTAGCATACGGCTAGTGTTATTTAAAAAATGATCCTCGCAAAATTGCTCTTCTAATGTGTATGTTTTTGTCTCAGACTGTAATTCCTCAATATCCCAGAATTTTCTTAACTGGTTATCTAAATTAGAGAACTGATTAAAATAACAGCATACTTTTGATTTGTTTTGTGGTAAGCCAATACCCACGGGACCGGCCACCAACCATCCCAGTTGGGAATCTTGTAAAGTAGGCAAGTTACGACCTAACTGAATTTGTTTAGTACCTACAACGCTCCAAAATACTTCACTACCTAACAATATATCAATGCTAGAAGGCATATAAAAAGAAGGATCCGCAAGCTGAATGCTATCTGGAATACCTAACTTATTTATATTTATCTCTACGCTCGGTAAAACTCCAGTAATATTCGGCACTAATAAACAAGTAATTTGTTTCGTGAAAGAAGAGAAACAAGACTTTAATATTATATCACAACTTCCCGAGATGGTAGTCTTAATATTATTTAAACCACAAACATTTACCTTATTAGTACATAAACGAACACCTAATTTATTTTGCAAATTTTCAGTTAAAAAGGATGATTGACTCCCAGTGTCTAGTAAAGCCCGAGCTATAACTCGTTTCTTGTTTACAACGTTAATTAGTTGCACCTGCGCCGTGCACAATAGCGTGTGAGTCATAGTCACAACTGATAAGGCGACAGATGGTGCGTTCGATGTGGTTGGGTCATTTGAGAATGTTTGCAAATGATTTTCAGCTTTATGCAATAGCGTATTATGTTTACCTTTGCATACTTGGCAAGAGCCTTTTAAACGACACTGGTTGCTATCGTGTCCTTTCCGTAAACATTTTGTGCACAAATTTAATTGGGAAACTTTGTTAATTCTGTCATCGCAACTCATAGATTTGAACTTAGGACATTCGTGAACGCGATGCTTTTGATAAAAAATAAGACAATTAAAAACCTTATTTGAATCAGTAGCCATAATAAAAGATTTTATTGATTTATTATTTTGATAGTTCGACTTGCTATCCTGTTTATCGAACTTATTATAATGCGTTGTCTCCAACACATCTGCGCGAGAACGTAAGAATGAGAAAAATATCTCTAGCGATGGCAATTCCTTTAAATTGTTTTTGTACTCTTCCCACTTTCCACTCGTGTTAGAATCTAACTTTGCCGAGACCGTAAAAATTATTAATACATCCCAATGCTCAGTGGGTAGACCTAATGTATGCAAAGACCTTAAATTCTTGGAAACATGATCGATTATGTATCGTAATGCTTTAAATGATTCTTTTGTCATTGGATCAATGCATAACAACGACTTGAGATGATTATTTATTAAAATATTTTTATTATCATACCGTTCGCATAAAGTTTTCCACGCATTTTTGTAATTATCCGATGTAAACTCAATCGATCTAATTACGACAGCGGCACCACTTTCGAGACTAGACCGTAAATAGTGAAATTTATTTATTGGTGGAATGGTATCATTGGTATTTACAAGAGAATCAAAAATATCCCTGTAATCCAGCCATTTCAGATGATTTCCATCAAACTTTGGTAATTCTATAGTCGGCAATCTTATTGAATTGCTAGAATGTGAATTAGTGTGCGAACATTGCGTAGAAATACATTCTTTAATATCAGATTTTTTTGACTTTGCAGCTTCTATTAATTCTTGAGCCTTGGAAAGAAGAGAATAGAATTGGGACTCAATACACTCCCTTTCTGACAACTGTTCTTCTTCATTCAAAGCAATTAATTCTATTTCAGACTGTAAACTGTTAAATTCAGAAAACAAATCTTGAAACTTATCTACTCTCATAGATAATTCTTTTATTTGACTACTAGTGATCTTATCTAAGCTAATTTGACTCAAAACACTTAAATGATCTTTAAATTTGGTTAATCTCCCCTTAATAATACTGCGTTTCTTTTGTAATCCCTTTAGCAAATCATCAGCCATGGCGAGAGAAAAAAAAATGAATTAGGCAAGGTAGTTATGTAAATTATTCAAACCGTTACGACGCACGGATATCGAGTCCAGCCGTTGCAGTCGCCGACCTGATGTTCCACCTGCACGCCACGTGATGTAAGACAGGCAAAATGGCCGCCGGTTTGACAATCTGGCAAAATAATTATGATGTTAATCACCAAAATAATTTAATATTATACGAGTTTGGGGTAGATTAATATTGCAGCTTGCTATTAATCTTAATATAGCAAATTATAGATTGCTAATGAGCTTGATAATGCACTTTCACAAGCAAAAAGGAACACAGACCGCTTTATTATATAACGTGGTCTTTATCTTGTAAACTAAATGAATCTCGATAACTCAATGAAATCAAGTTCAAAGTTTGAGTTGAAACTAAGTTTAAAATGCGTGACAAATGCTTAATAGCGCAATAGCCGAAGTGAAGTTAAAAGGAAAGATAGTACGCGTTAGCAAGATACTACTTTGACACTTTCGGAGCGTTAAGCTGCACACAATTGAAGAGGAAAACGAGAAATAGTGAAAAGGATAGGCCAACTCCCTGTGAGATTATTGTCCAGACGTCCAGCTCTGCTTGGCAATCTTCTCCACATCGGCAGCATACGCAGCAATTCCTTTTCAACCTCCGCTTTCCGTTGAATGTTCAAACTCGCAAACGTAACGGTAAATTCCGATTACGACTGTATCCGAAGCTTGCGAATACGATAAAAATAGAACACGGTCGCCACTTAATGTCTGAGATTAGACATTCAATAAAATACTTTATTTAAATATATATATGAAGGTTTATTATAATATAAATTTACAGTATATTTTAATCGTAGACACACGTGCGGTCTGTATGGTGTATCGAGTAAGTGATAGATGGAGGGGCGACCCGCTGCGCCGCGGCCGCCGCTGTTCGTCCCGCACTCTCTTCCCCCCGGTAACCGGTGTATGCGTGGACAGACTGTAACGGTTGTTGTCGATATTCTTCCGATTCCGCCTAGTAATCAAATTTCCTGTTTTGTTCGATTTTCTTGACATTTAATTGATGCTGCTCAATCTTGATTAAATACTCAAGTTTGTTTGGTAGCTCTCAATGAGTAATTGAAGACAAAGTATCCGATTAAAACTTACTCTAAATTAGAACTCTATCCCCTTCGTTAATGGAAAAAGGTGAATGGTTTGAAAGGATTCCTTCTTTGCTTCGTTGGTACCTACGTGTTTTAAAATTACTCCATTTGTTTATATACTATTTTAAATACAGTTTGGATTATCATCGTGTACATAATTTTAAATGTACTTACCAGTAGTCCCATATAAGTCTTTAAAAATACATGTGGGGCAGTTTTTGGGGACTGCCAATAGAAGTGAAAAGACTCATAGTAATTGCTCCCCTACCTATGGTGGGAAGAAATGGTGGTCACGCGAGTTTCAGAGGTCACATTTATTTCCCATCACAAAAAAGAAAACGCCGCTAAAGAAGTTTTCACTTCAAAAATATTTCCATACTTCTTGAGGGAATTTTGATTTATTATTCAATATGATGACAAAAAGCGCCATCTGTTGTTAGTGGTTCAATCTAACTATGGGCCAACTAGCTGCCTTAGCACACATATCGAATGGCACGGATACGTGGGTCCTGTACATTGATTTATACAACTAATTACAATGGTTATGTAATTAGAGATCAAGTTTCGCATCGCTAATCGCAGTCATATGGTCATAAGTACACAGTAGGAAGCTGGTGGGATGATGATATTCTGTGTGGTGACGGCGGCGAATATCAGAACATCTTCACCCCATCTCATCCCACGGGGGGTGAAGAAGTCGAACCGAGAGAATATCTACCAGACGACGAGCAGCTTATTATTTTATTTGTTGTTTTTGAAAAGACAACGCCCGTAGGATTAGATTCCCTAATCTAATCCCTGTGTCGCGGGGTTCTTTACAAACATATAATAGACGGACACAAATTACATCCAGACTCAGAACAACTACTTATGGGTCACACAAATAGTGGTCCGGCGCGGGACTCGAACCCGCGACACGAAGCAGCGAGGCGACTGTCTTAGCCGCTGCGCCATACGTGCAGTCACGTGCGTGTGTACCCTTCTGTGTACTTATGACCATCATACTGCGATCGCCAACCCGTTTGTCAAGCCAAGGCATGTTCAGAAGTGGATTTCGTTCTACTGTAATGATATATTGCAATTTAAGGTGGCGTTTAGATACGCTCTATTTCAAGGTAGTCGTCGTAGTACGCGAAAAGGATATTATACGAAATTTACGTACGGAACATAGCTGCATGTTAAATTAGTTGCACTTGGTAAACTTGCTTTGTTGCGCCAATGTGTCCAGGACAGAAATCGGTAATCGCTTTCCAACATTCAGTAAGTTCCACTAGTATTATAGTTAGTAGTTAATTGTACAGTTTGCACCAGCTGTGCAGCCCAACGGCAAATGTTATGTTAACTTGAGACCCAATTCCAGTTGGAACTTACGTGTTCCAATGTTGTTTGGTACTGTTACTAAGGTAAATGTTGACGTTTCGTACCGCAATCAGGTTGAGATAGGGTTACTGTTTCAACCAACGAAAACACTGCGCAACACAATGTATACATACATGACTAAGAACAACTAAGGGGTAATTAAGATTCCGCTCATAGGTAACGGTAATGTGCTGTGTACCTAGCAAGCTATATGGACATAATATCTACGACTGGAGAATGTTTTGCGATGGAACACTGTTGGCTGTTTATGCGTATGTAATGTCATATTGTTGGCGATTACGTCTTTACATACAAGTTTAATGTTTAAATGTCACACATTTCTCTCTAATATGCCTTGTATGAAATGAACAGGTTATAGAATTTCCAAACAATTGAAATGAGTTGAGGGTATTGAAAAATAAATAGGTAATGAAGTACTATTTTTTTTAGTAAACCTTTATTATGTAGGTTTAACACTATTCTTAAACTTCATTTTGTTTAGAATTTAAAACACGACTTTTGCTGAAGATTTATATTACCGCCTCAGCTTATTTCGTTTACGCATTAGAAATGTTGGTATACCAATTATCAATGCCTCTAACAAGAGTGAACATGATGTGGTTAGGTTATAGCATATTAATCTCGCATGGAACAATGGCAGCTAATAATGGCTCATTAAATAATCTGTGATCTTATATAACATGTATTGTATATCAATTCCAAATGTTTTAGTTATAATTAGTTATTATGATCAGGGAAAAGTATCAAAAAGACAATTGCTTTAGTCTATTCTGTTTTCCAAATAAATATTGGAAAATCAGCCCAATAATTCATTTAATGTTAAAAGAACTCTTGGGCAAATATTTAAATATTTTTTGTAACGTGCACGTTGGCGTGGTTGGTAGAAATGTACCTTTCACGCCGCACTTCTTTGCAATGTGCCTTACACAAATATCTGTCCTGGGTGGAAATCAAACCCACGACGGGTTTGATTTCCACCCAGGACAGATATTTGTGTACATGAAAGAACGTGTCAATTGTCCTTAGTCTGGGTTTAATTAATTATGTAAGTATGTGTTTACAAAAAAAAAGTAGTATATGTAGTTCATTAGTTATCTGGTTTCCGTAGTACAAGCTCTGCTTAGTTTGGGATCAGATGGCCGTGTGTAAATAATGTCCCAGGATATTGTTTATTTATAACACCAAATAAAACAAAGACCTAATTAACGTTTTACCCAAAACCAGTATGGCCTAGTAAATCATTTTGAATGTATTAGATACTAATATTGAGTAAGTATAAACATTTATCTCTCTAAAACGAGTGGCTACTAGAAATTGCCGCAATTCAGTAGATGGATGAACATTCTTAATTTAACCAGTTAACTAATTGAACTAATTATGACGAGACATTTGGATAAATAATGGATAAGGCCACTCCAATCTTCTCGCCGTTTTTGTGTTCTCAACTTAATGAAATTTGCATTTGTGAATCACAAAATTGCAGATAATACAACTATTGAATGCATATTATTAGGGCAAAACAGTGCCAACGGAACCATATTTCATATACACTCTCACACCTACATCTATATCCATCTATATCTTTACACTAATAGATAATACAGTTACTCTGAAAATCGTAATTGTTACTGTTATTTAAGTTGCATAGTTATGTAATAGCCGCGGGAGGGCACTGGTGACTTGTAATACATGTATCAAACCTACATCAAGCACCAGTCTCTCACAAAGTTATGTCATATGCTGTGATACTATTATAATTGTAAACCTGTGTGTACTTTGTGAGAGAGAATAAATGACTTATTATTATTATATTACAAAGCCTTCGGTGACCACCTTTTCAGTCAACTATTAGGTTTGGGTTTAAAGGACTTCATTTCTCATAAGAAATTTACAGCTCGCTTGACTGACATACACAGTTATGTCATATTGAGCATGCATAAAAAGACGTATGTGATACATCTATTGCTGGCAACTTATCCAATAATTTTCTTTAAATAATACCGTCAAGAACTCTGCCTACTTTTCTTCCTGTGAATCTTTGGCTGGCTTGTAGTCAAATCACTCATTGGTAGTACTGTGCTCCGAGCTTATTCCTTTGTTAATCTCTCTTGACTTTACAAGCCATCGTGCGTATAGGTCTGGATCATTTTTAGGGTTCCGTAGCCAAATGGCAAAAAACGGAATCCTTATAGATTCGTCATGTCTGTCTGTCTGTCTGTCCGTCCGTATGTCACAGCCACTTTTTTCCGAAACTATAAGAGCTGTACTATTGAAACTTGGTAAGTAGATGTATTCTGTGAACCGCATTAAGATTTTTATACAAAAATAGAAAAATTACAATAATTTTGGGGGGTCGCCATACAGAGAACTAAAACTCAAAAAAAAATTTTTCATCGTACCCATACGTGTGGAGTATATAGATACTCCACACGTATGGGTACGATGGATGGGATGGGATGGGATGGGATAGGTCTTCAAAAATTATATTGAGGTTTCTAATATCATTTTTTTCTAAACTGGATAGTTTGCGCGAGAGACACTTCCAAAGTGGTAAAATGAGTGTCCCCCCCTCCTGTAACTTCTAAAATAAAAGAATGATAAAACTAAAAAAAATATATGATGTACATTATCGTGGAAACTAACAACGAAAATTGATTTGAACGAGATCTAGCAAGTAGTTTTTTTTAATACGTCATAAACCGCGATTTGCTTTCATTTAATCAACTGAAATACTTTCTTCTACAGAACCCTTCATGTGCGAGTCCGACACGCACTTGGCCGGTTTTTTTATTTATCTAGGCCACTCTACGCTTAGCCAATTTCTTCTCAAGACGTTTTTCTTCAATAATTGCCATTAAATTTTAGAGAAGGCCTTTCTTGTGTAAAATTAAAGTTGTGTTAGCTAAATGCCAATATAAAAACTGATAAAATACGATAAAATCCGTTTATGGACCAAAGAAACCCAGGAAAGGTTATAAATTAAAGGTTCTATGCATAGTTCATCATTAGTCATTGTAACAGTGCGGTACTAGGTACTACTTAAAATAGATTTATGACGTACAATTAATGCAAAATATCATCGCTATGGTCTTATTGGACAGAGCAATCACAGCCATAGCGATCAGAAAAAGTCACAAAATCATAAATATAGCCGAATTTAAAAGCAGTAGAAAGTTGTGATTACGTCTCATAAAAAACATCATAGCGATCACTTAATTCATATAAGAAACACATTCACAAGCTTACTATTTAATTTAAGTAATCGTGCTTTAGTAATCATAAAATTCGAGAACCAAATCCAGGGCAATCATAAACTTACCTTCGTAATGTTGGAGCTAGAGAACGTGGCACACAGGTATCCTCCTCGGCGATTAGACCACTGCTGGTGTTGCCCCAGGGAAGGCCAATACAGTGTCTATAACGCGTTACTAGGGATGAGCGCGATGTTTTGCGTCCGCGCAGAGCGATGAGATAAAATGCCCGGTCACGTTTTTAAATTCAAATTGTGGCAAAGTCTTATTAATATAAGTAAAAATATTTTATGACTATAAAAGTTAACTATATGTTTTGTAGTTGAAATAAGTTGTTTCATATAAACCTTCTCATTAATAAGTTAAAGAATATTTTTTTCATTCAAGCGGGAGTTGGGTCAACCCAGAGTGATCAGGATTTTAGGGTTTAAGATATTTTTTTTAATATTTAAAATAAACTTATTCATAATAATAGGTCTTTACCTATGAAATTGCCGTTTTGTATGAAAAAATTTAAACGAATTTTTTTCATGAATTTTTTTATTTGTATTAATCGAAGTAATCACCCATGCAATCAATGCATCTTTGCCATCGCAGTGGCAGTTTATTGATGCCCTTCTTAAAGAAATCAGCTGGACGGGAGGCAACAAATTCTTCAAAGGCATTTTGTACTGCCTCTCGGGTATTGAATTTTTTTCCCGCCAAGAAGTTATCCAAATTCTGGAAAAAGTAGTAGTCTGTAGGCGCAAGGTCTGGTGAGTAGGGCGGATGACGGAGAGCTTCCAACCCCAGTTCTTGCAACTTGGAGACCGTCTGCTGTGCAGTATGAGGTCGCGCGTTGTCGTGCAGGAGCAGCGGAGACGAGCGATTGACCAATGCTGGTTGGAGATGCGCCAGCTTCTCCATCATTGTGCTCAGTTCTTCACAGTACACATCTGCAGTAATGCTCACCCCGTTTGGTAAGAAGCTGTGATGAATCACACCGGCGCTAGACCACCAAACAGTGACCATCACTTTTCTAGGGGTAAGTTTTCGTTTAGGGCATTGTTTAGGTGCTGAACCAGGATCCAACCAACTTGCTGAGCGCTTGCGGTTATCAAACAGAATCCATTTTTCATCGCAGGTAACAATGCGGTTCAAAATTCCTTCATTTGTGTGTCTGTTGAGCAGTGCAAGGCACGTCTCGACGCGTACTTCGCGCTGGCGATCATTGAGTTCGTGGGGCACCCATTTGTCAAGCTTTTTTACCTTGCCAATTTGACGCAAATGGACCAATATTGTTTTGACGCTAACGTCGAAAGCTGCTGCTAATTCAGCCGTAGATTGTGTATCATCAGCTTCCACAACCGCCTTTAATTCGTCATTGTCGACCAAAGTCTTCGGACGACCGCGAGGTTCATTTTTCAGGTCGAAATTTCCAGAACGGAAGCGAGCAAACCAATAACAGGTGGTGCGTTGGTTTGTAGTGTTAGCTCCGTAAACGTCGTTGATGTTGCGTGCCGCTTGTGCCGCGTTGCTGCCACGACGGTACTCATATTCCATAATTACTCGAATTTTTAACGTATCCATGATGACGAAAAAGATTGAAATGCGATGAAAATGTAACACTAATCAATAAAGAAATGACTACTTTTGGAAAAAAGAATCCATGTTTTTAAAATAAAATTAATTTGAAATTAGAATTCTTAGCCAAACAAAAATTATTTTGATTTGAAATGGCCAGTACTGCAGAACGGCAATTTCATAGGTAAAGACCTAATATTAGCCTTGTATCACATAGAATAGACATCTAACTGTATATAAAATAATATTTTGAAAACCTTTTCCGATTTTAAAATGGGTTTATCCAGCCCGACACGAAAAAAAAGGCCTCTGAAGATCGACCCTTTTACAATAAACATTCAGAGATCATTAATGATTTAAATAATTCAACGTTACGAAGTGAAATTCAATATTAACTTCTAAGATATAACCAAATTATTACGTTGGTTGCCCTTATCGTTCCAGCGTGAAACTTCGTCCGCCCAACTGTCCACGGTCCGGCCAAGCGGTGCCAATTTCCGGACACTAGCGTGCGATTGTGGACAGACCGATTCAAATCACATGCTGGGTGTTTCCGTTGTCGTATAAAATCTTTAATATATTATTAAACATACACACATAGACTCACGCCTGTTTCCCAGAGGGTTAGGCAGAGACAACGGACTTAAATTTGTTACGATCTTTGCACACCTCTTTTGCCTCATTTACTGTCATTATATTCTTCATACATGCTCACCGGTTTAGGGTACTTCTGACCAGGCCTTTCTTGAGAACGTCTCCGATTTGGTCAGAAAATGTTCTGAGAATATTATTATCTTGTAGTATGATGACTATGAGTAGGAAAACTGAACTATTAAGATTTAGTTTATTTGATTCCCTGAAATCATGTCACAGGTTTAGATTAAAAAGGAAATGCAACCGTTGTTAGTACATAGTATTATAATTTGACGGTCACCGTAGCCTAGTTGGTAGTGCTCCTGCCTACGGTCCTGGGTTCGAATCCCGGTAAGTGCAAATATTTGTGTGATGAGCACGAATATTTGGTTCTGAGTCATGGATGTTTTCTATGTATTTAAGTATTAAGTATGTATATCGTCGCCTGGTACCCATAGTACAAGCTTTGCTTAGTTTGGGGCTAGGATGATCTGTGTGACATTGTCCCAAGATATTATTATTTGTTGATAAAAATAAATAACCAGGTGCCATACATGTTTATTTTTAATTTAAACTGTGCCCAAATCTTACACAGCTTGTTACACAGCTAAGAGATATGGCGGGCTTGTGATTCGCTTGAAATTAAAAATAACAAACTATTTTTGTGATGTATAATACATGGTTTGTTATTGATTTGTTCTTCAAACTTAGAGTAAGTTACTATTTGAAACCCTACAGTTTTATTAATTGCGTAAATTTGAATATTTGAAAAAGATGGTCGTGTATTCATTATTATCATTATATCAGCCGAAAGACGACCACCATTAGACAAACACAGCTTAACGTGCCTTCAGAAGCATGAATACGCTCAGAATTTAAACCACTTTGGTGGTTACCCATCTATAGACTGGCTACAAGATCACTGACCGGATGGAGAAAGTAGAAAGGAGCAAGAGTTGAATATAGGTAACATATCAATAGTAATAGGTAAATAAGTTCATTTGATGTTATTTATATAAATTGTGTAGGATGTGTTAAGACTCCTACACACAATGCCGGCGGCAATTCCGCCGGGTTTTTGCCGAGCGGCCATGGCGCCAGCATATGCAAGCCGCCGGCACAAGCCGTATAAAGCCGTGTCGAACGCTAGTGAAGTACACATTTGTCGTTAGTTACGATGAATAAAGAAATCCGCACTGCCATCGCAGTTGTAATGCAACACAGCTTCGTCGTCCCAGTTAAATCATATTTTAATTAGTATTTTATAAACAAACCACACCACTCGAATGTCGGTAGCGTTCTGACGCCGCCGGTACCCCGCGCAACACGCCGGCACACCTCGGCAGCCATGCCCGCGGCTCGTATGTTCGGCAAGCCCGGTGTGGCGGCTCGAATACCCGCCGGTCTGCCGGCATCAGTGCCGGCCGCTGGTATTGCCGTTGGCATTGTGTGTAGGAGTCTTTAGGGGGGGTCAGATCGTATAAATCTATAGAAGTATTCGCTTACTCATGATGCTAAACTCCCACTGCAACTTTTGTACTCGCACCCAAAAAACGAAGATAAAGAAGTCAGCAACTTCCATTTGAGACTTCAAACGACGAATGAAATTGAAAAACTTTTTGAATAGCTTTCGAATGAAAAGATTGTTGCGTACTACTTAAATTAATAAGATATTCGATCTTGCGTAGTTTTACTTTTAGTAAAGCAGAACTTTTTTGAATTCTACGTTGTCATTGTGGGTTTTGCTTAGTAGCCTTCTACGGCAATACTTTACATGTTATTCTATAATGTAGCCCAATATATCAGAAAAACCTCTTAGAAATATTCTTCCACGTGCTATCTGCTTTAAGTAGTCCGTAATGGTTTGGTATTTTCAGGATTTTCAATCTATTCCAACTCCAAAATTTTACGATCGCATGTCTAAAATACGATGATCATGGTGGAGCTGGTCAGTTCAGATGTTTTTCGACTCTCAGAAGAAGCTAGAATTAACTGAGCGACTGCCATTTGGCTTAGAAACGCATTGAAACTAATAAGCGTGATGATAAGAATCAGCCGTCAGATCCTTTTAAGTATCTGACTACCTCAAACGATGGTCATAGATGTTCTAATGACAACCAGAACCATTAGCTGACTATGGTCTCTGAGGCCATAAAAGGGTAAAAAGCCTGACCAGACGTATTTTAATGCTCGGACACAAAGGTATTTTCTTACCCATCAACCGGTATTAGAATCGGGAGATCAATTTTCTCCTTTGTTTACTTATCTCGTTGGTTGAAAAACAAAGGTAGGCTATATTTACTGTTCGGAATAAAGTGAAACGGTTGAGGCCGCTATAGTTGGTAGGTACGTATCATATTGCCGGTGCCTTAGGTTATTTGTGTTTATTCTATGGTTATGGAATGTTTCTATATTCTGTTCCATGAAATAGTATATATTTTGTTTAATCCTTAAAAAGATACACCGAGTGATAATAAGTTACTAAGATATTATTTTTGAATTTAGTACTAGTATATTTAAATTAAAAAGAAAATTAAGACAATGTGTATCAGATTAGCGCAGTCGCTAAAATTAAGCTGCTGGTCGAGAGTCTCTCGACCAGCAGCTTAATTTTAGCGACTTATACCTAATGGCGTTCTACTCGTATAACTAAGCTATCGGCGTAAAAAAATTCCTCCGCATCGTTGCGAGATAAAGTGTCCAGAAAGCTGGCTGCATTAGCAATGCTGATTCTTTGAACCAAAACAGGCCAGCTCTCTGGTAGCAGGAAGCATTGATCAACATAAAATATGTCGATCAGTTCATCCGTTTTTAGTATTTCTCTAACTAGTATTCTGTAATTTGTTTAGTTCTTTTAGTAAGATTGTAATCTCTTAGTTTCATCCACTATTCGTGTTACACGTTGTATAAATTCAAATTAGAGAGAAAATTAAATATAATTTTCGTCTAGAGCGGCTAGGGCATAACTAAATCTAAATTGGCTCAAAATTAAAGAAAGTTTTGACGTAAAACACTCTGTAACTTTTTATGATTGCCGTAAAATGAGACTTAATTGAAACTTATCCGAATAGAATCATTATACTAAGCTTAAAGTCATCATTTTGAAAATTACGACTCAAACATAGTCTGAATGGAACTGAATTAGGCTTAGTTAATTGCCTATAAATCTGTGTCGTAACGCAATTTGTTACACCGTGTCAAATATTAGTTTTTAGTTACACGTTTCTCACGTTTCTCACTTTTGACACTAACTTAATATAACGTCATTTTCAAGTTTATTTCATTGAGGCAAAAACCTCAAATATATATTAAATGTGAAATTTGGGCCTCATATTTTACTTTCTTTTGGAAAAATTTAAAAATAGGTACGTAACATAATTGGCAACGTTAAATGCTTTTGTTTCTTTTCTTAAGAATGCTGGATATCATCATGTCAACCACAATGATTATTCATTTGTTTGGAACGATATGCCATACTTGGCAGAAAGGGTAGCGATCGCTAAATGGTGGCCATAGTACTTAGAGAGAAGCTGAAGCTAAACAAAAAAGCGCGGGAGCCTATTGTTTATACTTTTAAAAAGTTGACTCATTGCTCTGATATCAAAGTATTGGAGATTAGGGACCGTTCGTTAAGCTGTCGGTTCCGGTTATAGCCATTAGACAACAGTCATTAAGCCATCTTACTTATCGTATGGGCAGTGGTTACCCTAGTGTCAGAGTTGTTCAAGCCGCCTAGTAGGCCTCTGACATGGCTTAACCGGGTTGTCTAACGACTTCAACCGGGACCCTCCGAAGCACGGAGACGCCCAGAAATTAAATCAATTTGGTGGTCACCCATCTATAGACTGACCGCGAGCCTAGTTTTTACTTCGCCAATCAATAATGGACCGAAGAAAGCATAAAGCTATAAGCGCCTCGTCGTTAAGCCATGTCAGAGGCCTAATGGGCGACTTGAACAACGCTGACACTAGGGTAACCACTACCCATACGACAAGTAAGTAGTAATTATAAGGCAATTTAATTCTTAATTTTATATAAATAGAAATCACTTTTAAATACACTGCAATGATTCGTTGGGCATTCAAGAACTACGTGCCGACGATATATAGGTAAACTCTACAGAGCCACGCACAATAATGTGCCATCAATTCCAAAACGCTCTGTAATCAAGAAAGGCAACATTCAAACTAAATTGGAATAGTTCACTAAAACAGTTCGAGGGGTAAGTAATTTACTAACTGAAGGACTTAACCATGTTAATGAAAATTGCTACGGATAAGATCTAGTGGTTAAATTATTGAATGTGAGACCTGATAAGGAAGAGCTATGCCATATGAGGAGTGTTTTATGAATGGAATAAAATTTTATAGGGCGTTTGGGTCCCCTTCCATTGTATGCGGCCTGTAATGGACTAAGTTTTTGTCTGTAAAAAGTTTTATTGCTCAGTTTTTAACACTTCTTCAGAATAAGTTTTGGTGGGCTGCTTTTGTAGACAATAGACAACAATTTTAAGAGTTCATTCCCTGGATTTTGCTTCTTTTGGGATTGGTACAGTTATGAGGTGTTCATTGCTACTTTCGCTGGTTACTTACTTATCAGAGGGCAGGGGTAACCCTGGTCTCAGAGTTGTTCAAGCCACTCAGTACCAGTACCACTCAGGCGTCTGATATGGCTTAACGACTGTTGCCTAGTGGCTAAAACCGTGACCGATAGCTAAACGTGCCCTCCGAAGCACGGAGACGATCAGAAATTAAACCACTGTGGCGGTCACCAATCTATGGACTGACCCCTGTGACCTGACCGCACTAAAAACAGCAACTTGACTAGGCCATAATTAAGTTGCTGTTTTTAGTGCGGTCAGGCCACAATGGTTTAGTTTTTTGCATTGCCGTGATTGGGAGGGTACGTAACATCTTAACGTGCCCTCCAAGGTTTCATGTATAATGATACCAGAGTAGGTATACTGGGTTACTTCCACAACTCTTTTAGTTTTTTTTAAAGATACAACGCCTGCACTAGGGAATCTAATCCCTGGGGGTACTTTACAGAGATATAATAGACGGACACAAATTACATCCAGACTCAGAACAATTATTTATGGGTCACACAAATAGTTGACCGGCGCGGGACTCGAACCCGCGACACGAAGCGGCGAGGCGACTGTCTTAGCTGCTGCGCCACACACGAAGTTGACTCTGACACTAAAATAATATTGTTTCATAGTACTTGCCCATACGATAGAATAAATAAATTACAGTTACATCTATGTTAGAGCTAGGAGTTAATTTAGTGTGAATGGTGAGATTAATGGAAGATAACATTTGATGGGATAATTAACATCCACAAAGCCAATACTATTGCTTCATAGTAATTATTCCAGATACCAATACTAGTAAATTAGGTAATACAAGCTACTTCAACTTTATAGAACGATGTGCAATGACTAATCGCTAACTAATCCACTGCAACACTTGTGGTACTGCAGTGGGTTAAGTTATTTACGAATGTGTAATACATGTTTTGAGTTCCTTCACGAGACACATTCGAGGTTGCTGAGATCATTGAAAAATTTACGAATCAAGATACCAATGCACCCCACAAAATTAGTACAAGCTGCCCGAATTGTGGAATGCTTTGCCAGAGACAGTGAGAGGTGCTGAGTCACTGGACATTTTTAAGAAAATGGTGAAGAGTTACTTTCTTTCTCTTTAACGTTAAATTACTGTATATCTTATTCTCCTATGACCTGTCTTATATATATATATATATATATATATATATATATATATATATATATATATATATATGTGTGTGTGTGTATGTATTTATTTATTTATTGTTGAAAGTATCCAGGGTACAAAAAAAAATCCTTTCTGCTAATTATGCCAACAAATACCCAAATGCCTTTTCTTTACTCCTAGTCCATTCAACGGTTGCCTGGAAGAGATCGCACTTAGCGATAAGGCCGCCATTTGTACAATCTTAACATACTCATAGTTCTTTTAATGTATTATTTTTGGTGTACAATAAAGAGTTACTTACTTACTTACTTACAAGTGGACAGTTATCAAGAAGTAAAAGAGATGGCTCTACAACGTAATAAATGGAGAATGCTACACAGACAAGTTCCAAGCACTTAAATTTTGGATGGATGTGGAACTCTTTAAACCTTATCGTATGGACAGTGATTAAGTTTAGTCAATCATACTCACCTCCCCCTGGCTTAACAAAAACAAAGTTCAGGGCTAATGCAACTTAAGAGGAATCCATATTACCAAGACTGTCTGACTTCAAGACAAAAAAAAAAGAAAAATGGTACTAAAAGGAACCAAATATACATAGGTTTTATATTCTCCTATTTTCTCTTCCAAAACTGAACATTGACTTTTTAATAATCGAACTTCCAAAACATACCATGTACCAATTATTTTTTGCTTCAAGTCACCATATTTGTTCACTACACATGTATTTTTATTGAAGACAAGTATTTCATTGATTTTTGAGTGATAACTTCTATAAAAATAGAGTCGAGTATCGAGTAAAGTCTTGTTGATACCTATTGTATCATAAGAGCCAGAGAGGAAAGTAAGGAATACATTTGTATGGGAAATTGCGGTTAGGCTCATGAGATTTACATACATATATTTAAACATAGTAGTTCTTGGTATAATTACTTCAACTGTCTCTAGCGTAATCGAATGTGGGCGAATGATTTACAGGATACGTACCTCTGAGAAACAAACATTCCCAATCTACGTTTACCACTTTGTGGTTAAGACCTACGTGTTTCGTCGTAGGGACCGGATAAGTTTCATTCGGAACATGAGCACTAAATTACTATGTGAGGTCTACAACGGCCTAATCAAGGATTGAAAAAAGCTGCCTTTTATGTAGGTAATAGTACACCCTGGCTTCGAAAATTTGTGT
Organism: Pseudoips prasinana; assembly: GCA_951640165.1. NCBI lineage: Eukaryota > Metazoa > Arthropoda > Insecta > Lepidoptera > Nolidae > Pseudoips > Pseudoips prasinana. The sequence goes on from OX621245.1 coordinate 23,286,948, forward strand.
GTTAGTCTTTTACGGGCTAATTTTTGGTTTTGATTTAGATTAATATAGTTTTCGTAGGGTCTCTATTTATTTTCGAAATTAAATACAGCCCATGTTACATGATACGTGGTACATGGTACGGCTAATATAGATCTTTAGGTAAAAGACTTTAAAAATCAATCTAGTAGTTTTTTTAGTCATCTATTTCAAACAAACATACAAAAAATCATATATTTTTTCTTAATAATAATAGTTTAGGTAATTATTATCTAATAGAATAGAATAGAATACTCTTTATATGCGCTCAAACAAGATAATTTCATAGCAGAGAAAATAATATTATAAAGAGTAACGATATTATTTTTAACCCCCTAAAGATCCTCTGTCCACGGATCTTATAAGGGCCGCGGGATGCCGATGGATGTGGGAAACGTAAGACCAGTGGTCAAGGAGATCTTTGGGGGGGGGCCTTTGTCCAGCAGTGAACATCTTTCAGCTGATATGATGATATTGTTGAAATGATAAATAAAAGGAATGTTAGATAAATACAAGTAAAGTATATCTAAAGACTAGTTATGTTTAATTATGTTTGTTTTGTTTTAATGTATAATTTATAATACAAAATAAGGCGAGGCTTACGTAGTATTGTTAGAAGATTGATTATTTTCTTTAACGTTTTACGCTGTTGTGGTAAAATGGATGATAAACAGATGACTTATATTTATTTTTTAACAACATGCATGTATATGTATGCACACTCATGTTTATACAAATACCCACCCACCGTTTGTTCGTCTTCCAAGAGGCTAATTGCTTGTGTGAAATTGAATGTTATTTTTTAATACCTCACAATTATTTTGATTAACGTCAATGGTTCTGGGCGTGCATTAGCCCACATACCAGCCAATCACAATGTAAAAAAATCGAAAACAAAAAGCAAAAGAAGACGATAAAAGAAAAGCCCGGAGTTTATTTGTTGGTTTCTTCTCCGGACCGTCCACCTAGGTAGCTAGAGAAAGCCGCAGGCTAGCTAGGGTAGGTTCAGCGGCGAGGATCGCGTTGGCCTCTTAACACGTGATCGGTAATACCGTGCAAGTGATCAGACCCTCATTTATAATTCCGCCTTTTTACTTCAGCGGCCGCCTGAGCTGTGTCCCCATAAGGGTGCCCTCAAGAATTAGTCGCTTAAATTAAGCTACCTACTGGTTGAGAGCTGCTTGCGCTAGCCAACTGCTCGTTGCCATCAATACTTTAATCTAATATAGTATTGCTAAATGTTACAATAATAGCTCAGTAACTTGCTATTTATTATTTGTTTAAGGATTTAATAAAAATATATGTGACGAAACAGACCGCACGGACGGACTAATTCAAAACATTTTTGTTACTTTAATACTGTATTCAACTATGTTTCTGTATTGCATTGTGAGCTTCACAAGTACAAGTGTATGTGAATACCCAAGGGCTGATAGAATTTCATTTTTCATTAAAATGATCTTTATCTTTATTATTAACTTATGGACTAAACACTAAACCATTTATTTTACAAAAATGTGAAATATAAACCGCTTAACAAAAAATACAATATAATCGCTAAGTTAAGCACTCGCTAACGAAGGATCCTATAAATTTTTATCTGAAATTCCTCTTGGGCCATTTACATTACATTATTCGTTAGAATAACCCTTAAAATTTTGCGTTAAATTTAACACCTTCACTCTGACATGCGCTGAATTCCACTCTTTTACAATGTCTTTTTATAACACTTTAAAGAAGTGAATTAGAATGCATATGTTCATACATGTATGGTGTTATAATGTTCATTAGGGTTCCGTAGCTAAATGGCAAAAAACGGAACCCTTATAGATTCGTCATGTCTGTCTGTCCATCCGTATGTCACAGCCGCCTTTTTCCGAAACTATAAGAGCTGTACTATTGAAACTTGGTAAGTAGATGTATATATATATATATATATATGTTCCCCATACATAAAACTGAAATTCAAAATTGTTCTTTTCATCGTACTTATACATGTGGGTTATCTATGGATAGGTCTTCAAAAATGATGTTGAGGTTGCAAATATTTTTTATTTCTAAAGTGAATAGTTTGCGCGAGAGACACTTCCAAAGTGGTGAAGTGAATGTCCCCCCCCTCCCTGTAACTTCTAAAATAAGAGAATGATAAAACTAAAAAAAAAATATATGATATACCTTCCCATGCAAACTCCCAACGAAAATTGGTTTGAACGAGATCTCGTAAGTAGTTTTTTTTAATACGTCGTAAATCGTAAACCGCAATTTACCTTCCATTTAATCAACTGAAATACTTGCTGCTACGGAACCCTTCATGGGCGAGTCCGACTCGCACTTGGCCGTTTTTTTTTGTACTGAAACTGTTGGAATCTTGTTCTTACTCTATTGGATATTTTATTTACTAATGCGACCGCAGAATAGGATTTGTACTTTTACGGGACTTGTCATTTTGTATTGTAAAGTTTTGTTCTTAAGTCCCTGATCCGAAAATTTACTGCATTTTGTGTTTAAAGAAAGTTAGAAGATTTTCTATGTTAAAATGTCTTCAAAAGTGTGTGCATTCCGCAGAGGACTGGCACATTAACTCTCACAACCGTGCTTCTACGGAAAGTACCTAAATAAGAAAACAACCCTAACTCCAAACCCATAGTTTGATATGTATCAAGCTAATATCCAGTATAAGCTTATCCCATGTCGTATGGGATTTCGATACAATGAGAGGTCAGCTTATGTATTAATGTAAAGCTTGATAATGTAGCCGTGTGTACATCATAATCTATCAATTGACTTAATTCATACATACACGCAAACGTAGCCTCTCTAAAACACTAACATATATTAATAATGGCGCCCAGTATGTACTTCTGGAGGTACTTCCCCAGCTGTGCTGTTATGGTGCCACCACACATCGGCTTATAATTAGTTGTACCTACTGCGTTTCTAAGAATCACGGCTCATCCTGTTCAGATACCTACCCAGATTCCTCTTCTTCTTAATGGGAGTATTAAAATCCTTATGTTTGTCCTTTGCAGGTTGTACGTGTGTTCGCTTTACGTCAACACTCGGCAAAGAACGGGGTACATTCAGCAGTCCGGACTACCCTCGTCCATACCCGTCACACATCGACTGCCTTCTTTACACGTTCATTGCTGCGCCACATGAGATAGTTGAGCTAGTATTCACTGACTTCGACATCTTCAAGGAGCACCTTGAGTGAGTACCTACTTATTAAAATTATTGTGTATTAATAAAATATTGAGTATAAGACACACCATAACAGACAGTTAAGGTTTATGTTTTTAGTGTGACATACATTATATTTTCATATATGTATAAGTTGTGTGTATAAACATAAGAATAAGATATCTGCTGTGTGTAACATATACACTACGAGATACTGAAGAGGCCCTTCTTACAACTTATAGAACGAATAGGTGTTCTTTAAACAAGCCCAAAGACGCAAAAATCGTTCAATGAATATGATGATGAATTTATGATAACGATGCATAATTTCACAGATCGCTTGCTTATAGTATGGGCAATGGTTACTCTGGTGTCAGAGTTGTTCAAGCCGCCAAGTAGGCCTCTGGCATGCGTTAACGACTCTAATGACTACAACCGGAACCGACAGCTTATCGTGCCCTCCGAAGTACGGAGATGCTAGGAAATTAAACTACTTTGGTCGTCACCCATATATGGACTGACCGCGAGCCTAGTTGCTTAACCTCGCCGACCACTTAAGGACCGGTAAGAACATCTACGAGTAGTTATGGCTATGTACTATGTGTTTCATACAGTCTGTGGGATACTGAAGAAGCCAATTTTCCAACTTATAGAACACCTATCCCAAAGATGAAAATCGAAAAAAAACCATGAATGAACATATTGCATGTTTCATAGATAGATGGATCTTATTATTATATCTAAGTATACATAGATATTGTAGAATACGTAAAAAGTTATATAGTGTAATAACACGTCGTGTATAGGCGATCAATGTTTTATACTTAATATTAATTCTATAGATGTCGAAAAACTAATTGAAAAACTAACACTCGTGACCTTTTACCCTGCTTCAAACTTTAACAAAAGACTGCCAAGTCAGCCAAGTTCAGCTAAGTCTGAGATTTGTTTGAAAATCTCCTAACCGCTTTAATAAAAGATTTTATTAACGAATATTATATTCTACAGGCGTACCTATCTATTTCAATAGAATTTTTTTCATTAAATAAGTGCTCTAAGTTGATATCAATTTGATGCTGCCTAATTTAGAATAGACAACAACGAGTTCATTTATGAGTTTCTATTTAATAGTTTTATTCAAATACATATTCTTCAAAGTTAAATAATGCCCTCTACCGAAACTTGTTAATTTGGTACAATAGTGTTTGAAATTAGTTCCTTTCAAAGACTTTACTTTCATAAATATTTTAAATTTAGTTTGGAAATATTTAATGGCATCACTGAAATAGTAAATAAATTATGTGGAATAATAAAAAAAGCTTAATACAATGGAAATGATTTATTTGCGTTAGCGTATGGGCAGTGTTGTTGTCAGAGTTGATCAAACTACCATGAAAGCTTCTGACATAGCTTAACGACTATAGTCTAACAACTACAACCGGGACCAACATCTTAATCTATGAAGTTCGGAGACGCTCAGATATTGAACCACTTCGGCGGTGACCCCCCTCAAGTTCCCCGATCAGTAACGGACCGGTGAGATCAACTAGCTTTGTGCGAATCAAACTGAATATCAGTTGGCAATATACGTAATAAATAATCCCCTACTTATACAAACGTATAAGTAGACGCACTTTCTATCATGATCATCATATCGGCTAAAAGAGGTCCGCCTCTGGACAAGAGCCTCGCCAAGGATCACTAATAAAACTAGTAGGCACTTTCTGTATTGAGTCAATATTGTTTGCTAAACGTGGTCTATGGTGTCATGGTCAGATCGAGCGTTATAAGTGCGTTGCACTATTTTTGTTGCACATAATATGAAATGAATATTTACTCAGAATTTACTCACAATATCACAGAATTACTACTTTTTTTCTGCTGTGTGGCACAGAATATCATCACCCCATCTCATCCCGTGGGGGAGTAGAAATCGTCCGCGGGATTAACTACCAGAGAACGGGCAGCAGCGTTTTTCTGTAACTATGACCATCAAACTGCGATCGCCAACCCGGCTGCGAAGCGTGGCGATTATGGCATATCCCCCCATTCTTTTTTTGGGAGGCTTTTGTCCAGCTGTGGACCTAGTTTGACTGACATGATGATTATTATTATTTTATATTCATTATTGTGAACCGAAATTATAGATACTTTTATAAACAAAAATTTAGATCGCAATTAATTTTATTTGGTAAATAATAGTGTAGCAATTAGTGACTTGTTGATTTATTTTTTGTCTGTTTTGTGTGATTATTTTCTGAAAAGAAGTTATTTGTAAACAACCCCAAGATTTTATTTTCTCAGAAATTTTAAGGTATAATTATTTATAGTCGAACAAAAATAAACGGCTGACGACTTACACTAAAGAAAATAATTATTCAGAAACGTATAAAAGCTTTATTTATTACTCCATGTCAAGTTATTCACTTTACTTCTATTTTGGTTGGTTTCTTCAAACCAGCCAGTTTTCTACAGAATTTGATATAGTCGATCATTGTAGAACCATCTTCTTGAACAAATAGTGGTGCTTCGTCTAAGGCATAATCGGCTTCTTTTGCAGTAAACTTGTCCCCAAATGTCATGAGATCATGCCGAATTCTGAAACAATAAAAATGTTTTTAATGAACAAAATAATCATAATTTTCTTACGAAAGGGTTGTATATGTCTATATTTATGCTATTTAAAAAACTGCTAGTACTAGAATGACAAAGTACTAAATAATTAAGCTGTAGACAAAATTAAAACATTTTAATGTGGTAGGTACCAACTAGTACAGGTGTGTACAGTACAGATGTACGTAATAATTGGCACCAACTTAAAATGTTCTAATTGGTTTTGTTTTGAAATCAACGTTTTGTTTTATAAAACAATTTTTATTTTACTAATATGTGTAAAATCGTATCGATCGATGGATGGAGGAATTGAATTTCTAATTAAATTGTTTTGTTAATACATAAAACAGTGACACAAAATACGAACAAAGGTTATAGTCTAAGTAACTTTAGCTGCGGTTATAACTGTGGCCACATTAATTAACGTATTAATTATATGTATGTAAAGTACTCCGTGAAAAAGGGATTCATTATGCAGTGCGGTCTTTATAAAAAATAAAAATATAATCTCATCATATGGTTTTTTCATTCGATGAGCTCAACTGTTGTCATTATCAGCTAATTGTTTTTTACTAAATGAATTAAAAACAAAATGTGTTTTAAAAAACCGACCTTAATCAAAACTAAATTTAATTTCAGTCGGTATTTTTATTGTTATTATTTTTTTGTAAGTGAATAAGTTTCTTACAAATAAAAGTATAATTTATAAAGTTTGAGACATTTTCTACGCACCGCTTCTAGAGTTTTGTTCGATCGTTATTATAAACTTTTAACATTAACATCCGGCATAATTATATATACTTACCAAACTGTCATAATAAAAATAAAAGTTTTAATCGTTTAACATATTTGAGATAGTACCTACAAAATAATATGGTTGTTATTATTTATTGCTCAGTTTGGAACAGTAATAAAATTATGTGTAAGTACAGTAAGCAGCAGGATAGCTTGGCTAACACTTAATATTTTTTTCATATGAATAAATACCATTGGTAACTTTTAATTTTTTTTTTAATTATTATGTCTTAGGTTTCAGCTCTTGTGACCGTACATGTGGCCGGGGTAGCAGTAACGCAGGCAAAATTTAAATGAAGTAGAGCGTAGCATTATTTCGCTAATGAGCTGCTTTACTGAAGAGCCTCTCCTCCATATAGAATTCACTCTAGGTAATTATTATGTTCCTACTTTAAATAGGAGAATATCAATTTGATTCCTATGTTAAGTGATTTCGCCGTTGTTTGGGAACCGATTTTAAAATCCTTTTTTTCTTCGATAGGAAATGCTTTCAAAGTTGTCTCATATACATTTGCTCCAATCGGTTGGCTATAAAATCTAATGTCGGTTTTATGTTGTTTGAGCAATATTTTACGTCGAGCTAGCTGCCATGTTAATACACTGTAATGTAGGGAACAATATAATGACAATTCCAGTAATTTTTTTTTTTTTAGGAATAAGTGACTTTTTGAATTTAAAATTACATCTTTAATACACCATGTGCAGTAAGTATACAAATAAAAGGAAGGAATAATTATGATTTAAATTTGATAATTAGTACTTATTATGAGCAGGAGGCCTTAATTTTAACAAAGAATAAACATTGGCGAAAGGCTCCTGGGCACGTTTTCCGACCACACAGCGCAGGAATTTTCTGACGCCATTTAGTTAAATTTAATTTATATTTACGTCGTTTTAATTTATTAATTTATATTTACTTGTGTATATAGTTATAAAGAGTGAATCTAGTCTATATGACTACAAATTAATATTTTAGTGAAGTGTTATGAAGTTTAATTAAACTGCAGTATGTATTTGCTGTAAACATGACGAAAATTATAGTAGTACTTTTGAGTAATAAATATCTGGAGTAGACGAATACATAAATGTAAGAAGAACACATTATTTTATTTTACGGTCTCTGTACGAGGTACAAATGTTTCTGTATACGTTTTCACGTAAAATTTCTCTTAAAATTATACAAAAGCCTATCCGGACTCGTCGTAAAACACAGATTGCAGTGGGAATTTTAATATTACTCGTTGGCGATTCGTCTTAAGTATGCACTGTCTTCTGTCATTAAAATATGTATTTAAAGCTTATTGCCTACGTAGTCTATTTAATTGGGCTTGTTTACTTAATCTAATGGTATAGTTAGACTGTAGCCTATACTGTAAATAATAATAATAATAATAACATTTATTTCCAAAAAACAACAATACAGTATATTGAGTGTGGTCTAGTCCTCGCACTAGGATACCCTGTATTGCGAGAACTAGGTCCTTCCAAGTGGTTATATCTAACATGAATTATGTAACCTTATGATAACATTAAAATAACCTTAAAATAATTATATCTAAACATGTAAACAAGAAGAGAAGTGCTATACCGACAAGTGCCAATCAAAATAAGTAAAACAATAAGGGAAAAGATATACCAGGACATTAACAGCTGAATGTATGTGCGTGTTTGTCTATAGTGGATGTGTACATGAGTGAGTTGTAGTGTAGGTATCGTGTGTGCTTTGAATAACGGGATAGGTAAAAAATGTATATCCTATAATCACATCAACGCCAGCTAGAACGGAGTTGAAGAGGTCGCCGTGGCCGAAATCGGCCGAGGAGATTATTATCCCATATTCAGCGCGACTAAATTTAGTTTTTGATCAAAACTGGCGCATCTGACAAGATTCAGATACTAGTCATGTGTGCATATGTAGGGTGAGCAAATTAGTGACAAAATGGCTCCGCACGAAGGCAATGAGATTTTCCTGTCAAACTTCTCAATGCCAGAAGTATAACGATAAGTCCCCTAGTCAACGATCTATTTCCATCCCGCAGCCGTGTCCGCTAGCATGTCTCATCAGACCGTAGATACAAAAATATAAAACTATGTCGATTGGTTAAAGGTTCATAATAATATCAATTAGGAAGCTCATAGAACATTTGCAATTCAATATATAAAACCAAATCGTATAAATTTTTGCGTTATTAAATCATCAAATACAGGCCACATGGGGTTCACAATTCTTAAAGTTTAATGTAAAAAACTATCTGACTGACAGAATAGTGTCATGAAATGAAAGCTCTTAGAAAGTTATTTAATTCATCCTTTCAAAGTTGAAGACAGAAGACGAATAAAATTTGCTGTAAGTAGGCTAATTCCAACTTTTTATATGAACCTAAAAATGTTTTAAAAAATGTTAATAAATTTCTCGAAACCATCATCGGGTAAAGATTGGGTGTGTGAACGTTTGTAACTAATCCTTTTCGATTCTTTTGATTTGCTGTAAAGTTTTAATATTCGTAATAAAACTGTTTTAGGTTACTTACAACATATTGGTTTTCTATTGTGGATTACAAGGTCCAATATAATTAAATAAAAGGACATTATAAACCTCGAAATAGTGTCGTCAAATAAAGTTCCTAGGTAGATAAATATATTTAGATTTATTATTTATCGTAAGAAGATTTTCTATCCAATATAAATCCCCCTATTTCGGCAAGCCCTTGGACTTCTTGAGTCGACTTTCACCTTTTCTTTTATTTGATTCATGTACTAAGGAGTGTCTGTTATATAATAAATATTACTTTTTTATATTAATAGCATATATTATTATAATAATAGTATTACTATTATTATCATCATCATCATATCAGCCGAAAGACGTCCACTGCTGGACAAAGGCCTCCCCCAAAGATCTCCGCAATTGCCGGTCTTGCGCTATCCACACTATTATTTTAACGTTAATTTATACGCCAAATATTGGCAGAATAAGATGTTGCAATTGTTTTTATTTTAAAGATAGTATTTTGTAGGTGTACTACGCCAAATCGAACGCCAAGTAATCGAATGTCTAAATACTCGAACGTTCATAATATCGAATGGTTAATAAAACGAAACATACGGCTACTACAAAAGTAGGTTAGGTTGGGTTAGAACGGCGACCATATAGTGAGAAACAGTGATATCGCCAAAGGACATATTCGAGTACATATGTTTAATTTTTTAACCATTCGATATTATGAACGTTCGAGTATTTAGACATTCGATTACTTGGCGTTCGATTTGGCATAGTACACCCGTATTTTGTATTTACCATATTCATCCAAATAAATGATTGATTGATTTATCATAGAAATTATTTATAGTTTCAGTATCAAGAACCAGACAGTTAGTGATTTTTAGCTGCACCCTTAAGTTTCACAATACGAAGTTCTAAGAAAGGTCATTAAATTTAGTAGCAATAGTTCTATGAATCTCTGTAAATAAATCTTAATAGAAGTAGGATAGAGTAATGCAAAAAAATTGTAAATAAATTTTGCAGAGGTTTCAGCGCGTTTAGTGACAATCTTTATAAACAATTTGTTAATATTTATATACCCATAATGGTTACCAAAATATTTACACTACAAAACTTGTAAGCACCTATGGATATGCTAGCGATTATTCAGTTCCTAAATAAATTGAAATACAATCCCACGGACCCAGAATCCCTCCAGGATTTCAATTAACTAAATATACCTAAGTAAACTTTACGTAACTATTTTATACATAGTAATAACTTTATTTAAGATCTATATATATTTTTTATTTAATTTCGTATTAGTTGGTACATAGATTACAAAATTGAGTTTTAGGTATTTGTATTTAGGCTCGTTGGTCTAGCGGTAGCGTGTTCAACCGCATGGTGAACTTCAAATCCCGGGTTGGGACAAACAGTGAATTTTAGATTTTTCTGTTAAGAAAATGAAAGTAACTGTTAAGTATCATGATATCTGAGAGTTGGCGGTATTTTCACCCCATTTTGAAATTGAAAGTGCCCGTATTTACGCACACATTCGTGCACTACAATATGTGCCGCGCAGATGGGTAGTCTCCAGTGAGACTAGTCGCCGTATCCAAAATTCGACTGGGCGGACATAATTTTGTAATTTACACATCCCTTAATCCAGCCAAGTGATTTAAGGCATAGTAAAAAACCCGTAGAACTTTCTTTGATTGATTAAAATGGAGATGGTCTCAAGAACGGCCAGGTCAGAAGTACCCTTAACCGGCGAGCATGCATGAAGATATAAGGAGAGTAAAGGAAGCAAAAGAGATGTGTAAAGATCGTGTTAAATGAAATCCGTTGTCTCTACCCACCCCTCTATGAAACAGGCATAAGCCTATGTATATATGTATGTAAAAATACCGTGAATATCTACCGTGGGAGAATTCGAGTCACTTTGATTCGAATTCCTAGACTGTATAACCTAAAATACTCACCGTGTATTCCATATTTGAAAATCTACACAAGTAACAGTGACCAAATAGTTTTAAATAAACACAGTACTAGTATATATTCAGTTTTACTCTATCCAAATAGCCGGATCCCACTCATCTTCATATTAGTGCACCAAAAACAAGGTCCCAAATAAAATTATCCCGCGTTCGAAAGCGTAGCGCCCTTCGTAGTAGAACTCCAATTGAAACACAACTTATTTATCACAAAACAACTAGTATTAAACAAATTTTAATCAAATTTAAAAATAATTACCAAATCTAATATATATTATGAATATAAATGTGGTTACGCCGATCGTACTAGATGTCAAGCAAGCGAGTTAAGGTAATTAGTTAGACTTGTTTTTGTAACTTACCATGTGTTGCTCATGGTACAAGTGATAAAATTTCTTATTAACTTTTGGAAATCATAAATTTAATCGTCCGGCGGGTCTCGAACCTGCACCATCTACCAATCCGGGGTAGGCGCTCTGTGATAAGCTACGAACGATAGACACTGGCAGATCAAATTTAGGATTCCCGTGCTAACACCCTTCCGGAGGATATAGGTATTATCTATCGGCTTTGTTTACTAGAAATATGGCCGACTGATATGTTCACAGTTGCTTGTGAAAGGTTATATCATATTGATAATACCTTCCAAATTATAAAATTTGAATTTTATATTATCGCATAATTAGCAATGCAAAGCGTTAATCTAATCTCAAAAAAGGGGAAATCATAAATTTAATCGTCCGGTGGATCTCGAATCTGCACCATCTACCAATCCGGGGTAGACGCTCTGCGTTAAGCTGAGAATGATAGACACTGGCAGATCAAATTTACGATTCCCTTGCTAACACCCTTCCGAAGGATGTATGTGTCATCCATCGGTTGTGTCTTCTACAAACAACTAGTGAAATAGCATTAAGATATAAATAGCAGAAAAAATAAGTAATGTTAAAAACTAAACACTTTTGAATAGGTATGATCATATATTGTGATGGCTGTGGAATGAGATGATCGAACCCTGCTGTGGTTTTTTTATAGAAACATGGCCGACTGATATGTTCACAGTTGCATGTAAAAGATCATATCATCATCATAAATATAATCTTGCTATAATAAAAATAATATATATAAAAAATAATGTACATATAAAGATATGCCCATTTTTGAGGTAGGATGTTATAACTGCCGCATTGTCGAAATTGGAGAGTATTTAGGCAAAAACATTTTTTTCATAAAATAAATCTAAATAAATACCAACAGCCAGACACGCAAAATATATAAAAAGATCCATAAGTTATTTAAAATCAAAAATAATAACTCATTAATTCGTTATCATGGGTCGAGGGATTGCCCAAAGACCGTTGTAAATCACACCCTGACGGGCAAAACGTATATAATATACATCATACGAATATCAGAAAATGTAATTTAAATCTTGATTCGAAATATTTACCGGTCTCCTGGGTTGTTTAAAATTTAAATGGTAGCTTTTTATGGCTATTACGATATAATTGAGTAATTCATTTGGGTTTAAATTGTACTGAAGTGTTCTATATTGTCCAGGGATTCGATTAAAATGGCTATTGGTTTATACATTTAAAGAGTATTGAGTATAGTATAGCATTGAACGACCGGTATGCGGAAACTCTTAAACTAATATAGGAAAAGATGTTCTGAGGAATCACGTTCCTCTCTGTACCTATACTTTGTTGATTTTAGAGATAAAAAACTACATGACCAACAATATGACAAAAAAAACAAAATATAATAATTTTCGAGAAAGAAAGTAAGAAATGATTGAATAAAAAATTTATTGATTATTTGTGATTAATCATCAATCTGTGAGTGGTTGTCAAAAAAATAAAGTACGCAATCAAATAGTGATTCCATACAACTTTAATTTATTGACATCTACTCATAGAACAAGGAACCAATAAATCTCATTTATTTTAATAAGATGACTTTCCATTCACTATAGTAATAAAAAAAAGAAGTAAATGTTACTATGTTGTATTTATTTAAATATGTAATTAATACTCTATTATTTATTATTGCTTACATATAATTATCATAGTACAATATCAGTCGTATTATAATTAAAATTAAACATTAATAACGCAACGTTTCTTCTACAATGACACTCATAAAATAGTCATAATTTGATGTGGGATGTACTTGTTTGATTGACCGCAAATTATCAATATTTGGCCTCAGTTTTGTCAGGAATCCCTTGACACTCAATCTGATCCTTTTTTTGTTAAAAGGTTTGTAATGACACTAAAACTTTTTTTCGATAAGATATGACGAGGGAATGCTCTCAAAAGTTTTGTCGCAATTCCCCACAGTTCAGGATATTTTCCGGGTATTTTTGCCTGCAGCCAAAATGTTAAATACCCTCTTTTTAATTTCATTTTCAGATCTTCATTAGTGCTAAGCTCGAGTTGCTCCTCTTGTAATATCACATTCCCCACATCCCTTTCATCAAATGGATTCATCAAATATCTTCACATCTGATTTTGAAGTCAACATGCAGGGCAGTTAAATATTGAATATTATCTACCTATTTCTGAATATCTTCGTCAAGGCATTCTACCTGTGACAAGTTTCTTCATAAATTTCAGAACCAAGATCACACCCTCTGTTTTTATTAAACTGAGGCTGTCCTCTTGTAATTGTAAGTTAATGTCATTATTTTTACCTGATATTTCAAATACACTATGTCTCCTTGGTGGTAAATAAATTGCAGTAACCCATAATATCGCTTGACTTGTTTATTAGTCTGTAAGCCTTCTGTAAGAAAAAAACGGACTATGACAGGATCTCCATTTGTTGCCACTAAAATAACCTTATTGATTATCTCTTAAAAAATCACTCAGGACATTAAATATTGATTCACTTTTACTCTGTCTATCGAATCCAACAAATAATAGCTTCTTGTAATATTTTTCGTCGAGAACAAATCGAAAATATGCCATAAATAATGATTCATTACCAGGTAAAGTTGAATAAAAAAATGAGTTTTTGGTTGTTGTTGTTGTTTTACACAACAAATTTGCAATGTCAGCGCTAATTTGATCAATACGTCTTTTTACAGGGTTCTTACTTAAAGGAATTCTTTTTAATATGTGAAATGGAGATTTATGCAGAACATTTTTAAATTTATTCAACGGTGGATAAAACTAACTGTTCTCTCCTATAGTGTACGGTTTTCCAGATTTCGCTATGAGTAATGAGATATTGTAAGGTGCCCGCAAGCCATCATCGTTACATTTAAATGTTAAAGGGAACATACTGTGCACAGTGGATCTCTTCTCATATTTTTCCGTCAATGCTTGAAAATATGTCAAATTTTACCTATTTTATCTGGATGATACCTTCTTAGATGATCTTCAAGCTTTACGATGCAGAACCAATTCGTTTCATAGATTCAATACTCAAAAAATTTGCAGGATAAAAATTTGTCCGCCTTTGAAGTTTACCTACTACAACTTAACTTAAATAAAATAATAATTGTTACGGTAATCATATGTTGTAAAAGAATAGGATTAATTTATTATTGCAATGAAATAAACAAACTACCGGAAACAAACTGATTTTAACTAGAAACTAGAAATCGCTAAGATCCATTATAGCGTTTAATGAAAACGGTTGTACCGATGTTAATGTAATGTAAAATATTTTTCATAAATATATTTTGCTATATTTCTGTTAATTCGAAAGATATAATTACTATTAAATAATATTTTGACATCCAAACTTAATGTATATATTTTTTATAAAGTTTTAATAAGAATCATTACTAGTACCGTCTACAATATTTGTCTTAATTACTTCATAACTAAATGTTGTACTTGATGAAATTTTGTTGAGGTCAAACTACTAAAACTACCGCAACTAGGTAAAATAATCTGCATTTTAGGAGTTGCGGTTTTTTCACAAACTGAGTTAAAATGACAATTAAGTCAATTAAGACAATAGGCACAACGACCCAGCTCGCAAATATAATCTTGGCAACATATAATAATTTTTATGTTTAAGTAACATCTCTTATAAAATTCTCAGATTCACTATAGTTTCAATATTGTAACCATTTCGTAATTCTTGATTTAACTTCATGACAGGAATATTTATTTATCACTTTGAAATAAGTTACGAGTACGTAAAGATGCGTACAATTTATGAAAAAAATATTTTATGTAAGTCCTTCAACATTAGCAGCTACGAGGAACCCGAAATATTTACAATCATGCAGGTCAATGATAATATATCTTTCCATTAGTAAACTACCACAGTCGGGTTAAAAAAATACTGATAGTCATTTATTGGTAAGAATTCTTACATGCCATGAAAATGATTATAAAATATAAACTGTCTAAACAATGTCAACAAATCAAAATTATACTAAAACGAAACTAAATAATAAAGTAGTCCTTACTTTATTATTTAGTTCTAACCCCCTAAAAGTTCAACCATTCTCAGCTTACTGTTCTTTTATGGAAGTATCTAATGATACCTCTGTTCAGTTTGTAATTTTTAATACCAAGATTGCAAGCTCACATACCACAAGTCACATTTCGTTCCTTTGCACGTCTGAAAAAGCGTTGCAGGGCGTCAGCAGCGGCGGCGCTTTGCAAGTCTAGATACGTTGTATCTAATATGGAATATGCAGGTTTTACAAGTAACACTCACTGAGCTTCTTAAAATATTCTTTGCCTTCATTGGTCTGTGAAGTCAAGCCAACATTTTGGTTGTTCACTATCGAAAGCAGATAAAATTTCGTGTAGCCCCGCTTACGCTTTATCAACCTACATTTCAAAAAATGAAAAATCGAACCAGAGAAGCCGCGATCGAATTGTGTAAAGAAATTTAAAATGTTTCTTGACGTAGAGTAGAATCATCATATCAGCCGAAAGACGTCCACTGCTGGACAAAGGCCTCCCCCAAAGATCTCCACAATTGCCGGTCTTGCGCTATCCGCATCCAGCGATTTCCAGCGACCCGCACAAGATTATCGGTCCATCTTGTAGGGGGCCTGCCCACGCTGCGTCTTCCGGTTCGTGGTCGCCACTCGAGAACCTTTCTGCCCCAACGGCCGTCGGCTCTACGAGCTATGTGCCCTGCCCACTGCCACTTCAGATTGGCAATTCTTCGGGCTATGTCGGTGACTTTGGTTCGCCTGCGGATTTCGACATTTCTGATGCGATCCCGCAGGGAAACTCCGAGCATAGCCCTCTCCATTGCTCTTTGGGTGACCTTGAGCCTTCTAATAAGGCCCATAGTGAGCGACCACGTCTCTGTTCCGTATGTCATCACTGGCAACACACACTGGTCGAAGATTTTCGACTTGAGACACTGCGGTATTTTGGATGAGAAGATGTTACGTAGCTTCCCGAACGCTGCCCATCCGAGTTGGATTCTACGATTGACCTCCTTCTCGAAGTTGGACCTACCTAGTTGGATGGTCTGTCCTAGGTAAATATAGTTCTCTACAACTTCGAGTGCAGAGTCACCAACTTTCAATTGAGTGGGTGTAACATGGACGTTTGACATGATTTTCGTCTTATCCATGTTCATTTTCAGACCCACTTGTTGAGAGACTCTGCTGAGGTCATCGAGCATTGTACCGAGGTCTTCCATGGTCTCAGCCATGACTACGATATCATCGGCAAATCGAAGGTGAGTGATGTACTCGCCATTGACATTGATGCCAAAGCCTTTCCAGTCCAGAAGCTTGAAGACGTCTTCCAATGCAGCGGTGAACAGTTTCGGAGATATAACATCTCCCTGTCTCACGCCTCGCTGCAAGTGGATAGGTTTCGAGATCTGGTCCTGGAGTCGCACTGACATAGTGGCGTTTTCATACAAACACTTTATCACCTCGATATACCGGTAGTCAATTTGGCACCTTATGAGAGACCTCAGCACGGCCCATGTTTCGATAGAATCAAAGGCTTTCTCATAGTCCACAAACGCTAAGCACAGTGGCTTGTTATACACTTCGGTCTTCTGTATAACTTGCCGCAGCGTATGTATGTGGTCTATGGTGCTAAAGCCTTTTCGGAAACCGGCTTGTTCGGGAGGCTGGAAGTCGTCAAACCTGCGCGCGAGACGGTTCGTAACGACCCTCGAAAACAACTTGTAAACATGGCCCAGCAGTGTGATGGGTCTATAATTCTTCAATAGGGTTTTGTCGCCCTTTTTGAGTAGAATATAGTAGAGTAGAATATAGATATTAAATAGTATAAATAGTATATTAATGCAAATAAGTCTGGTTAAACGCTAGATTTTGATTTTTACTTCATCGTATGGGCTGTGGTTACTGGTTTCAGAGTCGTACAAGCCACCCAGTAGGTCTCTGACATTGCTTATCCACTGTTGTCTAACGACTACAATCCAACAGCTAAACGTGCCCTCCGAATCACGGCGACGCTCAGTTATTTAACCATTTTGGCGGTCACACTTAACCTCGTCGATCACTTGGGAGAAACTGGCTGTGAGTGCCTCAATATTACTTAAATAATAAATATTATTCACCAGTAAATTATTATTATCTCTTTTACTACTTAAGAAAAAATTGAGACAAACACAAAGAAACATTTTGCTTTATTGTTTTACGTTATCCCTACAATTCAGAAAATAATTCATAGCTTACGTACGTCGCGCACTTGTGTTTTTATTATCATTACACTGTATTACAAAAGTTTGGAAGTGGATAAACTGATGCGATTGGATTTTTTCTACGTATCCTCCTACCTATTTGTATTTTGACAGTATCGTACGTAACATAAGTTGTTTCAACAGATGAAGTTTCCTGGTAAGTGATGGGTCAGTTTTGTATCCTGTTTTTCCTTAAAGCTATTAACAGCACTCTAGTTGAGTATGGATTAACCAAGCATTTTTACACGATATATCCGATGCACATCTTGAGCTAACAAAAAAATGTTATATATATTTTTATTCAACACTCTGTGCCCCGCGGTTTTACCCGCATAAAACTTTATAAATTATGACAGCTCCTCCCGCTTAGGTGATAGCGAGAATTATCAACATATAGGCTACATATTAATGTAGCCTATATGTTGACCCGACCTCTTAGTAATAAAAATCATTATTTTTGAGTTTAGCCCGGACATACATACAGACAAACAGACATTCAGACAAAAATTCTAAAAACTATATTTTTGGCTTCGATATTGACTGTAGATCACGCCCCAAGTTTCCTTTTAAAAAAATATTCAATGTACAGTTTTGACTTTCCTACGAATATAGATTATGGGATAACATTTACGACTACACGTGACGCTGCGTAAGACAACCGTCTCGCCACTTTGTGTCCCTAGTTCGATTCCCGCGCAGTTCAACTATTTGTGTGACAAATAAATAGTTGTTCTGAGTCTGGATGTACTTTTTATCCGTCAACAATTTTTGTAAAGTACCCCGCGACACAGGGATTAATTACCCAAGTACATCAAAAAACAGCCCGACTAGTGGTACCTAAAACTTATAATTTCTTTTTCATAGTCAGTCCTAACCAAGCGTACGGCCCACGTATATTAAGCGGTCATCGTCTATGGATAATCGCCACACCCGGGTTCTCACTCGCCCGTTGCCGAATCTTAAACTTCCTTGTTGATAGGCTCCATGCTTGCTATGTATTTTGGGAAAACCGTAGCAGGTATCGATCGATCGTACAACTATAATACAATTCGTTGCAGGATCCAAGACAGTTAAAGCGATTCCCCGGGACATGCCTGAGCCTCACCGCTCAGTGTCATTTCATTGTGTGCCACTGTTGATGGGCTGGCTTACAGGAGTTGCAGTGGTGGGTAAGAGGGAGGGACTAGTCCCGATTAAAAAAAACCATAATACAACAACATACCTACTCAAATATGTGTTTCATTTTTAAATGTACTTCTCTTTGCTATTGTTTTTCTTTACATTTACTACTTGAAGGTGCATTAGTTATGCTAATCGTTTTTTTTTATTTTCAAAATAATACAACTAAATTTTTGTATCGGTTTCAATCCCCGTGCAGAACGATAATTTGTTTTGTTTGGAGTTTAATTGAACTTTGCGTCTGTTTCTTGCATGTTTTGAAAGCCTCTGCGACACAGGATTTTTTTTCCCTGAATAAAATTCCTGTATCGTAGGAGATTTAAAAACAGGCAAGACACTTCATCTTTATTAGCGATACTACTTAAACTACTGTACAACACATACAGTCAGACAAAATTGAACGTCTAATAAATCTAATTGTATTCTCTTCTATTCTACGTGGATGCAGTATTCTGCAAAATGGAGATTTTGATGGAATTGAGTTTAAAATTTAATTTTGCTATTATTCAAATACCACGTTGGATTGAGCAGATTAGACGCACTTTCGAATATGGGCTATTATGTTATAGATACGCTTTAAACTTCGAAGCAAACTTTATTAGCTGCCTTAATACTATGGGGATTACACAAGTTAGCCCATTCTCATAGTTGTTAACTCATATTAGTTACGCGAAGATATAAATTCATTATTACATGCCCGGATAAATATTATATAGCTCGTTGATAACGTTTAGATTTTCGGATAGCCATCATAAAATAGATGGGCATAACAGTGCTCAGTTTCTGATTTCGAGTTGCTTCTGAGTATAATTGTTTTATATACAACCCAGTAGTACCAATTCTGTATCTTTTGGCCCAACTCAGGTTATAAGTTTTTGTGGTTAAACTGTTTCAAAGACGACCAGCACTAACCAACTTTTGAGACAAAATACAATGCGCATTTATATCATTGAAAAAAAATGTAGACCACGTAAATTCCGTGTTTCACGTTCTTTGACTAATTGTACCTACATAGCTTATGGTTTAAACTAAAAGCATAAATTGAATCATCTTGCAGAGATACACCACCGGTGATACACGCCGAAAGATCAATTTACGAGTTCTTAGGAATAGACCTTTATGAAAGATGTAGGTGCCGTCCATAAGCTTTGTTGATGGCTATTTCGTGATAATTATATTGTTAAATATTGTTGTCAACCCCAGAACTAATTCTGATCTAATCTGGCCCGGGTTGTGCCAATAGGTGTGTATTTTGGAGCGACTAATAAGTAGTAAAAGTGTGACAAGTTGGTTCTTTTCAGTTCACTTGAAGCGTGAAATGTACTACTGCAGTATAATTGTGTCTGTTTAAATAAGTTATGTAGGTTACATTAATACTAATAATATACTGTTTGGGTATATAAATGTCAATTAATAGTAAATAGGCCAAGGAAGATAATCAATAATACTTTTAGTCAGTATATTTATTGTATTATTTTGTACGAAACGAATGTGTAGTTTTAAGTATGATATTATTTACTTTCATGTTATTTAGGATATTCCTTAAACTGTTTCAATTAAGAATGTACCTATTATACCTTATAACCATTAAATTTTTAATGTATTAATGTAGTTACCTGTCTTCAGATATTAATCCTGAGTTATTCTTGTCCCAACGAGATAGAGCTGACAGCAGTGTTTCTTCTGAATCCAACTCCAGGGTTTTGTAGCCAAGAAGATTGACAAACCCGTCGAAGTCCAAGGGGTTGGGAGCCTAGAAACATACAAAAAAGAATTATTACCTCCGTGAAAGATTAGTGACTGATTTAGTGTAAAACCAATAAAACTTCCTCTCCGCCAGTTTTGCGGATTTAATGTTATTATAATAATATTATTATTAAAGTAATATAAAACCTGGTAAAATGGGAAAGAAGTCGTGACAGAACCTACCTTTATATTAACAAAGCTCTATCCGTACTAATATTATAAATATAATATGATATAATATCCGGGGACAATGTCACACAGATAATACTAGCCCCAAACTAAGCAACGCTTGTACTATGGGTACCAGGCGACGATATACATACTTATATAGATAGATAAATACTTATATACATAGAAAACATCCATGACTCAGAAACAAATATTCGTGCTCATCACACAAATATTAGCAATTACCGGGATTCAAACCCAGGACCACCAGCTTCGTAGGCAGGAGCACTACCAACTAGGCTACGGTGACCTGACGGTCACCGTATATATGAAAGTTTATGAAATACGTACGAATATGAAAGTTTATGAGTATGGATGCATGGATGTGTAGATGTTTATTACTCTTTTACGCAAAAAAAACTATAGAACGCACTTTGATGAAACTTTATCCGAATAACATTATATATCCCCCTCCCTCCTGGATCGCGGAAGCGTTGAGACGTGTTCATAGTGCTACTAGTAATTTAAATTAATAAATTTTAATAAAAACAATAAATTAAAATATTGTCAAGTACCAGGCAACCATATACAACGAGAAGTGACAGACTGCGGAACGACGACGTCACGCTCCAGGGCACACATACGGCGACAGTGCACAGTGAGTACACCTCAAGCGCGGCACACACCCGCAATTACTCTCACCTGTGTGCCCCTAACGTAGTGCCGTGTTATCTTGTCATCATTTACGCACACATGCAACCTGACCGTGCGTAGTTTATGAGTTCATTCAACATTGTCAAACCGCTACGTTTACGCACTAACTACTCTTTCCGTACCTTGCCGCCTAGTACAATATGGCTCACACGCCAACTGAGAGCTTATCGGACGTCGATACTCGTGAAGACGTTACTCGGACGCAGTCGCTACTTGCTGCACGTCAAAAAAAGCGACGAAACAATAGTACAACGAGAGAGGACTTTAATGAATTCCGAGACGAGATAAAAAATATGATCACATTGTTTCAATCTAGTATAACTTCGTCTTTTAATAAAATTGAGGCAAGTATGGATTTTATATCGAAACAATATGAGGAATTTCGAGCTAAAATAACCAGATTGGAAAAGGACACGAAAACTAACTACAGTCACATTATAAATCTACAACATAAAGTTGAAGAATTGCAGAGGGTGTCGAAGTTGACCTTTATTGAGCTTAGAAACGTTCCCCGAGTAGAAAAAGAATCGAAATTGGATCTTACTAATTACATCACTGAGATATCAAAATCATTAAAGTTAAATGTAAGGCCGTCAGATATACTTGACATTTACCGTTTGCCAGGAAAAAAAGAGTCAAATAGGCCAATAGTGGTCCAACTGTCTCATCTTTATCTCAGAAATTCGATAATAAATGCGGTAAAGAATCACAACCAATCAAACCCTAAATCTAAATTGAACATGAGTCATGCTGGTATTGTAAACAATACGACACCTATATATTTGGCTGAACATCTTACGGAAAACTCAAGGAAGCTCTTTTATCTTGCACGCCAACTACGTAAGGACAACAAAATTAAATACTGCTGGGTCACTGATGGAAAAGTGCTCATAAAAAAGACTGAACTCAGCAATACAACTTATGTTAAGCACGAAAGCCAAATTGTGGCTTTAGCTAAAGAAGAATGACTAGTTTTTAATACTTATTGCATGCTTTTTATATTTAATTATGCTTGCTTTTTTATTATTTTTATTATTCATACAATGGAAACAATAGAAATTCGAATCAATTCTAACACTTACACTCACACACATTCATATATTTTATCAAAACCTACAGCTCCGATATATACACATTTTAATTTCGTTTTAGTCAAGTTATCATCTTCATTTCAATTTGTGCACATATACTTCAAAAATATTCGACCAAAAATAAGACAAATGCTAATACTAAAACACTTTAACTATGGATAATATTTTACAAATTAACAAAAATTTAGACCAAATTTCTGTCTCTGATTCTATAAGGTGCTCACCAGAAGAATGCTCGTCTCTCATTGTCAATCCTCACCAACAACTTAAAATTATATCTCAGAATATTCGATCAATAAATGCAAATATTCATAATTTTCAGACCCTCCTACATAGAACTAAAGTCGATTATAACGTTATCGTCTTAACTGAGTGCTGGCTGAAACATACGGTTTCCATTCCAATAATAGAAAACTATGCTTATTATCAAACTTCAACGCTTCTAAACCAAAATGATGGTGTAGTTCTTTACATAAAAAACCTGACAAACTATACTGTTGAAGAACCAGCCTTTAAGGACGCTAGCTGTCTAGTACTGAAAATTGGAACTGAAAAGGCCTTTATATGTATTTACCGCTCGCCCTCGTTCTTAGACCTCACAAATTTTTTACAATCGTTAGACTCATTATTGAACTATCTATCCAGTTATAAAAGTGTAGCGATTATTGGAGATATTAATTTGGATATAACAAATTCGCCATGCCCTAATCACATATCGGAATATCTAGACCTGGTGGCATTTCATGGTCTGCTACCAGCACACACTCTTCCTACTCGCGAACACGCGTGTCTTGACCATATCATGCTCAAGTCTAACCATACCGCATTAACCATGGTAATAACTTCAACCGTTACCGACCACTATGCAGTGATGCTTTCTCTCAAGCGTAAAAAAAATTCTCAGCCAGATAATTATACTTCAAAGATCAACTACACATCGTTAGACGCTGAAATGAGTACCATTGAATTGTTACCAATTTACAACTGCAGTGGTGCTAATGAAGCTACCGTTCTACTTATAGAGACCATTGATAAGGTAATAAAAAAACACACCACATTAATTAAACTCCCAAATAACAAGCGTCTTCTTAAACCATGGATTACCACAGGGTTGCTGAGATGTATGAGGAATAGAGACGCTATGCATAAAAATCTCAAACTCTCACCCAATAACACTTGTTTAAACATAACTTATAAACGTTACAGAAACTATTGTAATAAAATACTTAAAAAAGTTAAAAGAGATTATGAGAAAAACGACTTGAGAGAAGCCGGCAATGATAATAAAAAAATATGGAGAACAATAAAGAGAGTAACAAACACTGTGAAAATAAAAGTTACCCCAAACGATCTGCTTGCAACCTCTAGTACCCCTGAACAATCGGTAAACGATGTAAATGATTACTTTTGTAATATTGGCAAAAACCTTGCTAACGGCATCAGGGTCAATCAAAATAGCCATTCAGATACAGACGACTATCCCACTCCCTGTCCATTGCAATCATTTGTAATGCTAGACACGGATGAAACTGAAGTTGAATCAATACTCATGTCATTAAAAACAGACTCTGCCGTTGGTTGGGATAACATTTCTACTAAATTCTTGAAACGCTATAAACATTATCTTGTTGCTCCAATCACCTACATATTTAACCTTTGTTTGAGTAAGGGGTGTTTTCCCTTATATTTAAAAAAAGCAGTAATACACCCTATTTACAAGAGTGGAGATAGACACTGTGTTGGTAACTATCGCCCAATAGCTGTACTTCCATCAATCTCTAAATTATTTGAACGATTAATTAATAAAAGGCTTACAAGATATCTCGAAAACAAAAATCTACTATCTAAAAATCAATTTGGATTCAGAATTAATAAGTCGACAAATACAGCGATCGTAGAATTAACAAATCATATAGTAAATCAAATTGATAAAAAGCGGAAAGTACTATCAATATTTTTAGACTTAAAGAAAGCCTTTGACACAGTGTCTATTCCCACCCTTGTATCAAAGCTAGAAGAACTTGGCATCCGTGGGCATCCTCTCAAAATATTTAGGGATTATCTTAGCGATAGAACACAAATTGTTAGAATACAAAATCATGAAAGCATTGAACTTCCAATCTCATTTGGCGTACCTCAAGGCAGCGTTATCGGGCCTACATTATTTTTAGTTTATATAAATCAGCTATGCAATCTTAATCTGGACCAGGGTAAGATCACTGTATTTGCAGATGATACTGTACTTACGTTCACAGGTGACACGTGGGAAAATACATATAAAGCTGCGCAAAGGAGGTTGAATATTGTTATGAACTGGCTCGCTAAACATTCGCTTACATTAAATGCGGAAAAAACCAAAATTATAACATTTAGGTTGCGACAGACCGTTCAACCACAAGAATCACTCCAAATAATCTCACACTTGTGCAGTGCAGAAGATAGTTCTAGTTGTAGCTGCCCTCGGCTTCAGCGCACCCAAACGGTAAAATACTTAGGCATTACTCTCGATGAGAACTTGACCTTTACTACACACATTGATCAGCTTACCACCCGACTAAGGAAAATGATCTACGTTTTTAAGACTCTTCGACATATTGCTGAAGCTCAGACTGTCAAGAGAGTTTACCTAGCCTTATGCCAGTCTCTTCTCGTATATTGTGTATCGGTCTGGGGTGGCGCTTCTAAATCCATAATGCTTAAACTGGAAAGAGCCCAGAGAGCCGTACTGAAAGTAAGCACGTTTCGACCAATTCTCTTCTCAACCGAAGCCCTCTATAAATCATGTGAAGTGCTCTCAGTTCGACAACTTTTCGTAATGAGCACCGTCCTATCACAACACATAAACACCCCATTCAAAACATTTAACCAACGGCGAAGAGATAAACCCTGCAACCCACACAGATGCAGTCTTGCCTTCACTCAGAGATTTCAATGTTTTTTAGGACCTCATCTATATAATATGATAAATCGTAGTCTAACAATTTTTCCAATGTCCACACACTCATGCAAAGACACAGTCACAAAGTGGCTGCTGACTAAAAACTACGATGAAACGGAACTTCTTCTACGAAGGCCTCAATAATTTAAAAACTTAGCTTCAATGCACAATTAATCCTTCCTACCTAAACCTGCACACACTCACACACACACACACACACACACACACACATACATAGATACGTGGAACACCAAACATGCATGATTGATTAATAGTTTAATAATTTAAAATTACATTGCCTTATTTTAATTAATTTTTTAATATTTATTTTTACTGTATTTCATGTTCAGTTTCTTGTTCTATAATGTTTTGCTTGTCATGATGTTAACAGCGTATTTAGGAAGTTTGGGCCTAGCACCTTTATTACAAGTTATGGTATAATAGCTTAGTTAAGGTGCTAGTCACCACATCTGTAAGACAATAACATCAATATATTTCTTTTGTACTTAGTTTGTTTGATCTTAGAAAAAAATGTTGAACCATTTTGTGTACTATCTATATAAGTATCTTAATCTAATGTACAAACTCTGATGTGTTGTGGTGAAAAATAAATTTTATCATTATCATTTTTATCATTATCATATCCGAATAACATATAGGCTATAATTTATAAAGTTTAACTCGGGTTAAACCGCGGAGTACAACTAGTACTACATAATTCTGGTATTACGGCCAGCACGTGTTCTGTACTAGTAAGTATCCTATAAAGTGTTATAGAGACCAGCATGGAACATATCATTATACGGACCTCACTCTATGTAAAATAACCTGGCATATACTAGCTATATGCATATATGGCAGCTATCAACTAAAACTCTGTCCCAGTCCGGCTGTGCGCGAGGTGAGGGGCGCGCGCGCGGCGGCCAAAATTGCTTACTGAGTTGCAGCGCCCGCGCTGCATCTCGGTGAGCAAAATCTCAACATGGGATTGCGCGTCGAGTAGAATACATATAGGTTAATGCAGACATAGAACAAATTATCGTGTTCATCAGACATAGATTTTTCCTGGGTTGGAATCGACCCACGACCTCTGGTTAAGCATTCAGGTTCACTAATCACTAGACGCGCAGGCCAGTCGATTACAATACTTACAGTCTTAATTATATGTTATATCACGATAGCACCAACTTCCTGACATCAGACTTGGGAATATTTCTTGTAAACATTTGCAATAACTATTTTCACGTTCTGGCTTCGAACCCTAGTACCAGTAAGGGTTTTTGGTGGCATTTGGAACAGCGCTAGAATGTTCTAGATAATACCAACACAAAAGAAAAAGGATAGTTGATGACAATGTCATACAAAATTAAAAAAATATATATTTTCACATAAAAAATTGTCATACGATGTTTCTAGAATAATTAGAAAGAGATAGAGAGAGTTTTATGAATGCAAAGAAAGAGATAGTTAGAGCCGATGACAGAAACATTACAACTAATCTGCCATATAGGCAAATTTTTTAGAAAGAAAATATGTCTTACGAAAACTTTTAAATTTGGAACAATTTAGGGGTATATATAGGTAAGCGGAATGTTAAAGCAGAACATTTTAGTTTGAATTCAAGTGAAATCGAAAGCGTATTAAGAGGAAGTAATCTAAGTGGAAAACTGAACAAGTGCAAGAGATCAGTGACAGTAAACAATGCCAAGTGTTCCCTACACAGTGTAAAGTATGCCGTGTACGCCAGGACATTAACTTCGGCAGTTCTCGTCACGGGAACTGGTACTGTACGTTCTGAAGTGCGCTACGTATGGATTCTAACCGAGAGCTAGTTGCCGGGACTCTGAGTACGTGTGTTCCGTTATCTTAGAGGTGAACCAACAGTCACTGTCAACGCTAATAAAAGTTCCTGTGCAAACACTAGTTTCTTTTACAATTCCTTGACCCACCGCTCGCCACACTATATTAATTCAACCCCGAAATCGAGCCTTTACCTACGATTGAACACGCTACGGCACAACCAATACGCAGTCACAATTAAAACGTACTAATGGAATACTTATTTAGGGGCCTAAATAAGTATTCCGTTGAGGTGTTCATTATTCTAGGTAGTAACTTAAATTGAGCACAACGAATTATCTAAAGTGTTTCTGTGAATTCCGTCTACTATAATGTTTTCTTTAAAACCTAAATTATTTTCCCTCATTATAGATTATCATCTACATGGCTACGAAAGATAATAGAATTTGTGCTACCTAATGTTAGTCTACCTTTATCAACTGGACCTCAGTTAAAACAAATTGGCTGATCTTATCTGATCTGTGCTTTAAATAGAAATGTATTTGAATTGAAAAATTAAAATGGCTGAATATGTGAGACAGAAAAAAATATTGATATGAACAGTAAATATTGGATTGGGGTACCAGCTTGGTGAGTGGAATTATTATGAAATTACTAAAATGTTTGAAGATGAGAGATGCTTTTTTTCCAATATTCCGATAAATCGTTAATTTAACAGTAACAAATTCACATGGTTGTAAATGCGGCGGATTTCATTATACTTGTTTAAGTTTTATATATAAAACGTCTCTCTACTAAAAGCTTTAAGTTGACTTTAGTGTCATGTTTACTACATTAACTATGTTTCAAGAATCCAAATAGTATTTTAAAGGTTGATGCAGATTTGATCAATTAACTATGACTCTGTTGAAAGCCAGCTACTAAATCTGGACAAATATTTCAAAGAAACCTTTTTAGGTTTAGACATAAAACATCAAAAGCTCGTAGCTTGACTGTTGTGTCATATTTACTACGCTTAGATAACATATCTGCGGATAGCGTAGTCCATTTCAAATAGCTCAGTCCTTACACTTTTGCATTACATTGTATTACTGTATATGAATGCTTGCCACATTAGTAGTATGACACATTTAGTTACCCCTCTTAAATATTAAAATTTCTCATAAATACTTGTTTTACATACCTAAGTTGACAGTGATCTATGGTAGTTTGGTTATTTTTCGGGTAATTTATGATGTATTACACTGCTTGCAAATCTATCACAATAGTTATCCTTATTAGTATACCGCATTTCAATACTACACTACGTAAAGAAAAACTCCAACCTAAATTCAGTTGGTCCGTTCGGTATCCTATGTGTGAATTCAGTAACTCACGTGATTGATTTAAGTTGGATTCTTGCATTGTGAATAGCTTTGACCTTTTCAGGAAGTCGTTGGTAATTAAACCGCTAATATGTGTAGGAAATTTGTACAAGGATTTATGTTGCATTGTTAGATGTCCTTGTTACTTTCAATACAAAATAAAATTTCTTTATTTTGTATTGTATTTTGTGTAGTATTTTTTTTTTAAAAAAAGCTAACATTATGAAATTTGAGAAATTTTGTGTTCAGTTTAGCAAATCTTAACTACACACATGTCATAGACTCCCGTCTATTTCCCAGATAGGTAACTATCCAGTTCTTTTGTCTTTTTTCTCCCATTATATTCTTCATACATGCTCACCTGCACTTCTGACCTGACCTTATCTAATTGATCCGATTACAATATAAATAGCTTAATGTTCATAAAACTTGAAAAGTAAATAATATCAAGGTCTTAAACAGAATACTAGATACGAGAATATAAATTTGATTCACAAAAACAATGAGTCCAAATCCCTGTGACCTCGTCAAGGCGGTGGATTGACACCAGCTTAGAGGCCTCTCGTCAGGCCCACAAAGTTTCCTAACAATACTTAAGCGGAATTAAAAGAAAAGCAAAGTTTTGTATCTGTTTTAAGACCGCCTTCAGCGAATAGACTCTGTTGTTTCATTCTTATTGGATGAATAATTTTGGTGTTTGCAATTTTATTTCGTTTTTGCTAAATTATTGTGAACTTTTTACTTCTGTTTAGAGTCGTTTGGGACGGGGTCCATTGTAGAAATGTATTTATGTAACCTTTTAGAGAATTATGTACTTGAAAGTATATTTACTTTGGTATTAAATTAATCAACTTAAGAGAAATACTTCTTCTTGCTGATTAAAATGGTCTAGTACAATAGATTTTATTTTCTGTTACTGTAACTTTGTAAATAATTTGGGAACTTTAGATAGTAACTCTCAAACACTTTTTATCGTTTCAAGCAGTGGCGATGAGCAATATATCCATAAAGATATCTCGAAAAGCCGAGACGATTTATAAAATCAAATAAGCCGAACAGGTAACAAGTAGTTATGTACATAAAATAAATGCGTAACAGTTAGAATGCATGGGTATATCGGTCTACAGTATTTTTTTGTATTTTTTTTTTTTGTATTTTTATACATATAATTTTATAAATGGTAAATTGAGAGTAATTATCTATGTGACGAGGATACATAGGGGCTTGATTCTTTCATAAAATATTTTTATATTGTATTTCAGTAAGTCTTAGAACACATCACATCACATCACAACATGTATCTAATTTGTTCTTATATAAATAATACATAACGATTTAGGTGCATAAAAAATAATTTGACGATTTTTTTAAAATGGCCGCGTAATATCGTCTTATTATTTTGTGGTTTCCGAGGCAGACGAGCTCACGGCCCACCTGATAGAAAATGCTAACCGCTACTCATGGACATTTGCAACGCCAGGCGGCACAGCAAACCGCTGCCTACCGTGAGATTAGTACTCCTTTTAAACCTCGTTAAAGGACACATGTCCTTCAACGAGGTTTAAAAAGAGTACTAATCATAGCGCTACGGGAACACTTCTTAAATTCATTAAATGTTGCAACATTTTAGGGCTACAGTGTTGCTAACCATTAATACTAAAACAAATACTATTCACGAGCTATTTAGCTCTAGTTCATATATGAATAGGTTGGTTGTGTTCATTCTACCGATTTATATGTAAAGACGCCAGCTACTCCAATCTGTCAAATTTCTTTTATAGATTTTCAACTTTATCACATAAGCATAAAGTTCACGTTCAATTGCGGAAATTTGACAAAGTGGGGTAGCTTGATGTGCTGGCGTCTGAACACGGTGCACATAACTTACACAGTTTGTGTAACTTATAGCTGTAATATACTGAAATGATTGTGTTGCATAAACTATAATATTTATGTTATTATACGTCTTATATCAAATACCAGGTGGCTAATAGCTTACATATTTAGATATTTATGTATATTGCGTACATTCAACTTCTAGCAATTGAAATACATACGGTGCATACAATATTATTCTGTGGTGTGGATTTATTTGTGTGATGAGCACGAATATTTGTTTCTGAGTCATGGATGTTTTCTATGTATATAAGTATTTATCTATCTATATAAGTATGTATATCGTCGCCTGGTACCCATAGTACAAGCTTTGTTTAGTTTGGGGCTAGGATGATCTGTGTGATATTGTCCCGAGATATTATTATTATGGATGTTTGTTACTCTTTCACGCATAAACTACCGAACTGCTTTTGATGAAACTTTGTATTAATATAGCTTATATATTTGAATAACACATTGGGTATAATTTATAAAGTTAAAGCTGGTAATGTGAAATATGTCCGGCTGGCTGTGCTCCGCGATTTCACCCGCGTTAATCTGTATGATTTATAACCTATCAGTTATTCAGATGTATAAGCTATATTACTACAAAGTTTAATCGAAATCCATTCCGTAGTTTTTTCGTGGAACATTAACAGACGTCCATACTCACGAACTTTTGCATTTATAATATTAGTAGGATAACCTCAAGTACCTGTGTTTCTAATCAAGAAACTACGAAATTATACATCAAGATTACATATCGCCTGTTCTGTAGAGTTACATATACCAAGTGTCCAATTAGTTTCATTACATAGCGGAAATCTTTATTACAACCAATTATTTTATATCTTAACGTGATAAAACACTTCGCTTTTTATTATTTATTCATTATAATATCTACTTTAGCAAACAAAACGAGACCTGATTAGTACCTTTCACAGTTAGCTGGAAGCAATTATACCTTAATATAAGTTAAAGGGAGAATGCATTATTCGAATATACATATGTCAATTATATTTTTATTCCTCAATTGAGCATGTCATTATACGACGTGCTAATTATATGCTTGAACGAAACATTAGAATATTTGTAAAAAAATAAACGAAGAGAAAATATACTCTTTATATATTTTGTCTTGGATACAAAGAAGTCACAACATTTAGTTGTTATCGGTCAGTAATATGCTTAATTGGAATTAATGAGCGTCATTAATGATTAGTGTGTTAGTTAAACATACTAATCATTATTCACGTATCATTCTTAATGTCTTAAAAAAATATAATTATCATATTTCAATTTCAATTTATTCAATTCAATAACAATTTTTACATCGTGTCTAAATATTCTAAACCTAGTTACATATTATGTTTGTGTTATTTTAGATTTACATGTTACACACAATAATATTACAATACTACAAACAAATTACTCTATGAGAATGGGTATATCTTTAAATAAATTCCTAGTATTACTTATTATAATAATAAAATGGGCAGTGGTTATTCTAGCGTCACCGTCAACCAATCCACCGTTACGCAATATAGGTATATAGAGGTAGGTACTAGAACACGGTTAACATTTAACTAAATAAAACATCGAAATCTAAAATATTTATTCTTAACATAGCAGAACAATTTTGTTAGCACGAATTATTTATGAAAATATTAGATCACATGATTATTTAAAAATATGAGGTTAAATTTATGAACCATCAATTTGAACGATTGACACGAACATTTCGGTTGCCAAATATTCAGTAAAATACATATTTATTTATAATTTTCTATAAATAAATATGTATTTTGATAATGTGTTATGTTGTATGTGTTTGATAATGACATGTTTGCTTTGAACGTGTCATCATCAGCCTGATATCGTCAACCGCTGGACATATGCCTCGCCAAAGGTTTTATTTTTAACGTTACCATTTGGAGGGGTTTGCCGTAGTCACCGCGCCTGGCATGCGAGTTGGCGAACGTAGTTAGGTGGTAGCTAGTACATAGGTGGCCCTACTGCCCGCTGCGGTGGCACATGTATTTTTTGCATATTTAAACTTGTTCGGTCGGTAGAAAGAGTCATAATGAGATTGGCCAGCTGATCCCAAACTAAGCAGAGCTTGTATTATGGAAACCAGATAACTGATATACTTCATAAACTTCTTTTGTAAATACATACTTATGCAGATAATGACACCCGTGAATGTTCATGCACACAAATATCTGTCCTGGGTGGGAATCAAACCCACGACCTCCGGCGTAAAAAGCAAGCATTTGTCAACCACGCCAACAGGCCCGTTAGTATGAAGAAGGATAAATAGTTACTTACTTCAGCCAACATGTTACGGATAGCATTTTCATCCACTTTGTCACCGAGGCTAACTAACGTTGCTCGAAGATCATTGAAGTCGATGCAACCATCACCGTCCATATCAAATAGAAGAAACGCCTAGAATAACAAAATAAATAAATAATTATAATATAAATGATAGCCCGAAGAATTGCAAAACTGAAGTGGCAGTGGGCGGGACACATAGCTCGTAGACCCGACGACAGTTGGGGCAGAAAGGTTCTCGAGTGGCGACCATGAACCGGAAGATGCAGCGTGGGCAAGCCCCCTATAAGATGGACCCATGATCTTGTGCGGGTCGCTGGAAACTGCTGGATGCGAATAGTGCAAGACCGGCAATTGTGGAGACATATTCTCAATATCATTCCAAAGTTTGGAACTTGGCGATGTTACACCGCCGAGCACGCAAAGTCATTGTTTCTGGACATAACCTACGTCCAATCGTGTCGGTAAGCAGTCACCGCATATTAAGAGTCCATATGTGTTTCCGCACACACTCGTACACTATGATATGCCCCGTAAAGAAGGCTGGCCTTTTTTCTTGCAAATGACAACGACCGCACTAGGGAAATGAAACCCTGTGTCGCGGCGAACTTTTCAAATATATGATTTAATATTGTTTTAATATAGGCCCGGACGGCCAGCCTTCATTGAGACTATATTATTGTTGTATCTATCCATCAATTGTATGTTTATAATTCCATTACATGTCAATACGTAGTAACCAACGACATGGACTACATATTTCCCTGGTTTGTGTTTAGATAACACATACACCATCGATGATAAAACATAGATTTTTTATTATGGTACACATATAATATAATCAAAAGTAACTCACGTCAACTGATATTTTAAAATTTGTATGCTCAAAATAGTGAGCATTCAATTTGCAAGTGCAAATACACTTAAATTTACTTTAAAATATAAAATAATTAATACATAGATTAGTTAACAATCACCATAATGTTACTTTGGATTTATATACTTTTTAATACTACAAAAAAAAAAAAATAACCACACTCCGGAAGACAGAACCGAAATATTGAACAATTACTTAGTGTAGGTAACGGTAACAGTAAAAGTGTAGTGAGTTCAATTGTTTTTTGCCATTTCAAAAATGCCCAACGCGGTAATAGAACTTTTCAACAAGAGAATATAAATTAATAATACAATGAAAAAGCAACGATCTTTTTTAAAGAGCCCTACAAACACTACTTAAGGCGGTTGAAAAAGTATCGTAAATCAAAAAGCTAGTTAGATACATTTTTAAATTAATAAGTAATACAAGTTAAGCATAAAACAGAATTGAACTGTAATGAAAACAAATGGAATGTAAATACAACTTAAATACAACTCGCGTAATTGAATGAAATGAAAGAAAAACACCATATCGCATATTCCTGCGTTATTGCCAATCAATTTATTATTACATTGTTCGTTAACAATTTCAACGGCAAAGAACTTAATTATGAACAGATAATTCTACGGAGCTAACATAATAATGTTAAGTTTAAAGTTTTGAATGATATTCAATTATGTTATATTTTATTGTGATAAAATTGAAAAAAGAACCTACCAAGTGCGAGTTAGATTCGCGCACGAACATGGTACGAAACCCGTACCATTATCTATAAAACAGCAGAAATCATTTTGTTGTGTGTGAGCCTCCTTTAAATATTTGTTTTATCTTATTTATAATATAATTGTTTATTTTTAAAGTGAATATAAAACTAGATATTCTGTGAATATTTCAAGCGACTACTTGTTGCTGTTATCAATATCAAGCAGAAAAGAGCAAAAATCACGTTGTTGGGTGGGAGCCCAATAATTATTATATTCAGATTGTTTAGCATTTGTTCTTATAGTGGCAACAGAAATATATAATCTGTGAAAATTTCAACTGTT
Source organism: Pseudoips prasinana (assembly GCA_951640165.1). Lineage (NCBI taxonomy): Eukaryota > Metazoa > Arthropoda > Insecta > Lepidoptera > Nolidae > Pseudoips > Pseudoips prasinana. The sequence continues at coordinate 23,321,816 of OX621245.1, forward strand.
TAACTATCACGATCATGAGTGGTGACAGACGGTCAGACAGACAGCGGAGTCTTAGTAATAGGGTTTCATTTTACTCTTTGGGTACGGAACAATATTACGAGCTAATTTTATGGAGGTAATTGATTAATCTAATAGGTTTATCATAAATAATAGTCTGTAATCAATATTTCTAAGCCAGTGGGGAAAAATAAGTTCCACTGAATTTTGCAGCATATAAGTGACAGAGTGCTAATAGTAACTACTACACTATAATTTATAACTGCAACTACGGTAAACAGCTCGCTCCCGTACTAGATATTAACCTGAGTTACGGGTAGCGAAGGTATCGCCCTGTCACCTTCATGCTAGTAAGATTGTCTGATAGTCGTGCAGTAGGTAATAAATGAATATTTCAGTATCAAACGTAGGCAAGTTTATTAATTCACGAATAGACTATATTATTGTGAACCGAGTGTGCGTACCATTTTATAAATCATGTCATTTAAAAGCATTAAAGTCAAATATATACTACGTTTGTAAGACTTTTAATTTTGGTAAATCAAAGCTTTCGTTCTTGCACCTTACCAAATTTATTCTGTCCTATCTGATCATAAGACTGAGTGAATAGATAGTGCGCTTATGTGTGCACAGCACATTAGCACTATAATATGTCTCGTGTAGATGGCTCGGCTCAGTTGAGACTAGTCGCCATACTGAAATTCAACCTGTAGTGAATTACTGCGGGATGCTTAGAAATGTAGTCATGTAAAGGCATTAAACTCAACTAAATGCAACGTTTGTGACTTGCACCTGACCTATTTATTCTGTCCCTTTGGATAATAAGACTGAGTGAATAGGTAGTGTGCTTGTGTTTGCGGACGCACTTGAGCATTATAATATGTCCTAAGTAGATGGCTGGTCTCTCTCTATTGAAATTCGATCTGTAGTGAATATCCAGTACAGCTGAACTCTGTAACATCTGAACTACTTCGCGATGGTTATAAATCTAGTTGTGTAAAAGCATTAAACTCTACGAATCTAGGACGTAATATCGTTTGATGATAGATCTTTCTAAAGATTAAGATTTGTAAATGTGTGATACACAGGACCTGTATCGATTTACTGGAGACTACATTTATGTTAAACTAAAATCGAGATAAAATTTCAAAGTTAATTCGTTTCCCCGAAAGAATATAAGTACTAACTATACTTTTATTTTGTGAATACATACTTATATAGATAATTACTCCCAGACTGAGGACAAACAGACATGTTCATGCAACCAAATATCTGTCCCGGGTGGGAATCGAACCTACGACTTGGAACGTGAAAAGCAAGCATCTATCAACCACGCCAACCGGCCCGTCAAAAACCGTATATGGGTCAAAAAATAGTTATCCTGTACAGAGACTAAATCGGAATCGGTGCTGAAGGTAAAATCGTATCTACCATAACCAATGAACTACAAGAATACTCGTCAAAACTATATCGTATTCTTTAGATTGGAATTTGTACAAAATAGTGGGGGGAGAGGTAAAAAGGGCTTACTGTTATTTTCCAATATCCAATCAGAATGAAGGAGAATACAACAAACATACAGAAACCGCTGATTCAGTAATCCGTACTTAAAGTAAATAACTATATTATGTAACATTGTGAATCTTACCTCCTTTAATTCGAAGATTTTGGTATCATCGAGTTCTGCTTGCACATTTGCCGGTATACACAAAGCTTCTCGTGCTTTAGAGCCAGATCGTGATCGTGGTTGCTGCGGGACAGTTAGTTCGTTTCCACTTTCCAGAATAGAGCTGAAAATAAAATTGTATTTATATAAAAATATGTATTACTGATTACTAGATATTATATGAAAAGATAAAATCAAATATACAACGTATAACGAAATAAGAGGATGGACTAAAAAACTAGGTAATGATTTTTTTTGTGTCGGTATACAATACAATATTCTCATATTTATCGCTTCACAATAATTGTTACATTTCACATATGTAACAATGCATGAAATTTAGGCATATTTAGGGTGAAGTACATTTTTTTTTTGGTTTAAATTGAGGGAAAAAGGGTAACGCTTAGGATACGTCTGCCCCTTTTCTATGTGAGGATGTTGGTGAGGTTTGAGGATGAGTCGGTGCAAGTTTGGTAAGTAAAATGGAAATAAGGGTGAAGTATAGACGCCAGCACATCCAGCTACTATCTGTCAATTTTTTTTATAGATTTTCAACTTTATCACAAAAGCATAAGGTTCACTTTCAATTGGGGAAATTTGACGGATGGGGTAGCTTGATGTGTTGGCATCTGTACATTAGGGAATATATGTATATATGTAGTTTTGCGAGAGACTGCTGTCATAGGTTTAATACAAACCCGCATTACAGGGGTATTTCACATATTGATCTTTTTAGGGTTCCGTAGCCAAATGGCAAAAAACGGAACCCTTATAGATTCGTCATGTCTGTCTGTCTGTGTGTCTGTCCGTCCGTATGTCACAGCCACTTTTTTCCGAAACTATAAGAGTTGTACTACTGAAACTTGGTAAGTAGATGTATTCTGCGAACCGCATTAAGATTTTTACACAAAAATAGAAAAAAAAAAAACAATTATTTTGGGTGATACATACATAGAACTGAAACTCAAAATTTTTTTTTTCATCGTGGGTTGTCTATAGATAAGTCTTCAAAAATGATATTGAGGTTGCTAATATCATTTTTTTTCTAAACTGAATAGTTTGCGCGAGAGACACTTCCAAAGTGGTAAAATGGGAGTCCCCCCACTCTAACTTCTAAAATAAAAGAAAGATAAAACTAAAAAAAATATATGATGTAGATTATCATGTAAACTAACAACGAAAATTGGTTTGAACGAGATCTAGCAAGTAGTTTTTTTATACGTCATAAACCGCAATTTGCATTCATTTAATCAACTGAAATACTTGCTGCTATGGAACCCTTCATGTGCGAGTCCGACTCGCACTTAGCCGGTTTTTTCATCATTGAATCTACACGCTTAATATACAAAATAAAAAATATATAACAAGTTTATAGATCAGCTCATGCATTTTTTTTTTCTCTTTCTTAGAAACACTTTTAGTAGGTATTTCACAGTTTGTCAAATTAGTGATGATTGTGAATGAATGATGATTTTGTTTCATTTGTTGAGTAGATAGCGTATATCCATACGTTATGCATTGCATTCACCATTTATAATAACATCCTAACATTATTCACACACGGTTATCTGATGCCAAACTAAGTAGAGCCTTGTACTATGGAAATCAGATAACTGATATACTTCATATTATTATATAACTTCTACTTTTGTAAATTTATACTTATACACCTAAACTCAGGACACACAGACATGTACATACATGCGCACAAATATCTGTCCTGGGTGGGAATCGAACCCACGACTTGCGGTATGAAAGGGAAGTACCTACAAACCACACCAACCGGTTATGTGTATTGGATTCACAAGATTTTATATGGATAATTGTTCTTTATAACTTCTGTGGCCGACTGGTGTAAACCGTTTGTCGCGATGTCGGTAAATTTAGGTTAAATTAAATTTAATGAGGGCTGAAAATATATTAGTCGACACGAATTTATAAAACAATTTGCAAACGCACAATATTTGCTTACACAAAATCGCCTTTGGATAATTAGAGGTTTGCAAAAGGCTTAAATTTGTACGCAATCATTATTAGATTAGGGTGTTCATAAACAATAGAATAATTAAAACAGGAAAACATCTTGATTCTATACATCAATGTATTGATTCAAATTATTTTTATGTAAAAAGTAACTTGAATCGATACATAGTGTATAAAAAAATAAACTAAAATAAGAGCTTAGATACTTTTCGGGTATACAGAGTGAAGCAGTTTCGGCGTTAACTACTAGACTTAAATAATTTATATTAACTGTTACATTATTAATATACCTTACCTCTATCCGGACTCCGGACGTGTCGCTAGGATCCCATCGAATCAGAGTGATGGAATTGAAAGGGCTCCTGTGTTTGCGCACGTTCTGCACTATAATATGTCGTGCGCATATGGCTAATCTTTATTGAGACTGGCCGCCGTGGCCGAAATTCCTCCTAGCCGAATTTCGACATTGTCCACATTATTATTATGAATTTTATTTAGTATGTGATCTATTTCTCATGTTTGTCACCTATACAGGTGACAAACATGAGAAATCCTTTAAACTCTATCCTTTAAACTCTAAGTCATTCTGATAACTTATGTCTAGCTACTGTTGGTCTTACTAACGATATAATAATGAATTATTCCACGAAAATGCTAAAAAGTCAAATAACAATAAATGGTAAAATTAATATAACGATACATAACTTTCTTCATTTTATTTAATATCGAACCAAACGCTTTTACAATCAGTTTTCAATAAAGAGTTTTATAACGTAAAATAGCTTTTACGAAAGCCCAGAACGCGAAGCGGAAATTAAAAATTACGAAAAAGAGTAACATTTTTATGGTGGGCTTACAAAAGATTTTAATATAGCAGTAAGCATTTTAATAAGTTACATTGTATCTGTACTTATCGTTAATTCGTATTAAATTAAAAACCCGAATAAATTAAAAAGTCTACCTTCCGTCTTTATATTGTATTTTTTTTTACTATATATTTATTCTTTAAATATATTTATTTAGAAAAAAAAGGGTTTCTGAATCGGATACCTTCCTCATCATGCACAAAGTTTAACTCATCAGAATCAGACAGCTCTCGCTGATAAACACCGGATACTGGTGGATCCAGCGAGATAGCAAGGGAATGTTGATGGCCTAGGGCGGCAGTTGAGTGCAGAAGAAACTGCCAGCCAGATACGGCATCTGAATCCTTCTCTGATTGAGTCTGATGGAACACAAGGTACTACAGCCTTCCGTTCCATCAGACTGAGGGGGAAGGACGAGATTCGTGGTCGAGGCCCCACTTCTGCATTAAAAATATGCTCCTGCCTAGATGACTGCCTATAGATCAGCAGCGATAGATGGCAGTAGAGAGGTTGGGTTATAATGCTCTCTCAGCTTTGTCAAAGTCAAAGTCTGCATGTGGCGGCACGAGGAGAGTGGTCGCTTTGGCGTTGCGGTGGGATAACATTCAATTCGGCAGCACGTGACGATGCGGCCCTATTTAGGGTAGACACTGCTTCCTTCGATTAGTCGGGGAGAGAATAAATGCCCAATTAATGACCAGTTCCTTCGTTATAAGGATGTGCAAAATCGGCACATAACAGGGTATGGTATAAATCCAGGCACAAAAAGGCCTGAATCGAGACGCGTTGTCGACCAGAGGGTTTCTGACTTTGAAGATGGGAGACAAGCCGAGTTAAATGGTAGGCGTAAAACTCTGAATACCCGACCATCTTTGGCAAAACAGTACAATTATGTAAACGGTGTCGTAACGTGCTTGAAATCGGCCTGGAATGTTATCAATAATTATGTTTATAATCAAGTCGCCAAAGAGTGCTTCGCTTTTTTAAAGAAAAAGGCTTTAATTTTGACGGCTATTGATTTCCTTGAATTTAATTTAACCTGTTTAAAGTTTAAATTAAGCTTCACTCTCGCCGGGTGTCCAGAGTTAAATACGAAACACATACAGACACACCCCAGCAAAAACACATGCTGTTTTAGAGATGGTGTATTACTTGTGTACTTAGATAGATACACGGAGACATATACTTCAAGATATATCACTCCTCTTTTCTACCGAACTGTACACTTGATGTTAGAAAGAAAGTAAATAGCACAATACAACTTAATTGATACTTATCCAAAACAATTAAACGTTGGGTAATTGAGTGTCTAACATTTGCCAAGACGAAGGTTACTTAACTTGACTAAGTACCACTTAAGCCGCAATAATTGGTCAAGCATTTAGACGTCTACTATCCTAAGTGAAGTACTATCTATCACAGAGACCAGAATATTGTCAATTAAGATTCATTTCAGTTTGTGATAAACGCGTTTTATTATCTTATATCAGAAAAAAGATTTTTTTTATACTATAATGGCAAACAAGCTAGTGGGACCAGATCGTTAGTGTTCACCGCCGCCCATGAACACTAGAGGAGCCAGAAGAGCGTTGCCGGCCTTTAATAAAGGAATAAGCTCGCTTCTTGAAGGTTCCCATGTCATACCGGATCGGAAATACCTCCGCAGTTAATTGAGTCCCCAGAATGCGCGACAAAAAGTTTCTTGTGAAACACACGGTGGTAGTTACCATGGACCATTATGCAGTGAACGATTTTTATTAGGGTTCCGTAGCCAAATGGCAAAAGACGGAACCCTTATAGATTCGTCATGTCTGTCTGGCTGCCTGTCCGTCCGTATGTCACAGCTACTTTTTTCCGAAACTATTATTATTCGATGTACCGCATTAAGATTTTTACACAAAAATAGAAAAAGAACAATAATTTTGGGGGGTCCCCATACATAGAACTGTGGGGTGTCTATGGATAGGTCTTCAAAAATGATATTGAGGTTTCTAATTTATATTTTTTTTCTAAACTGACTAGTTTGCGCGCAAATTAAAACGTGTAACTTGTAACGATGACAGGTTGGTTGGCGTGGTTGGTGAATTCTTGCTTTTCACGCCGCAGGTTGCGGGTTTGATTCCCACCTAGGACTGATATTTGTGTGCATGAACATGTCTGTTTGTCCTGAGTCTAGATGTAATCTATACATATAATAAAATCGTAATAAAGACAAAACTGTACACTGAATATTTTTGTTAAAGGATACTTGGGGCGTGATCTAAAACTGATATCGAAGCTAAAAATATTGTTTTTAGAACTTTTGTTTGTATGTCTGTTTGTCTGTATGTATTTCCGGGCTAAACTCAAAAAGTACTGCATGGATTTACTTCAAATTTTGTATGAATATTACTAAGAGGTCGAGTCAACATATAGACTACATATTATCACGCTATCATCTCCGGTGGAGGAGCTGTGATAATTTATAAAGTAAAACCGCGGGGCACGGCTAGCAATTTATATAAGTATGTATTTACAAAAGATAAGTAGTATATGTAATATATCAGTTATCTGGTTTCTATAGTACAAGCTCTGCTTAGTTTGGGATGAGATGGCCATGTGTGAATAATGTCCCAGGATATTATAAGTTAAATAGTACCTTATGCGTTTCGGTGATCGATCTTCTTATGAAACTCAATAACTAGTAGCCCATCAGTTCTAAAATATTGGTATTAAAATGACTTCTTATCAAACTTGCCTATTAGGTGAACTGAGCAACTTTATTGTTCTATTCGGTCTAGCTAGCCATCTAAGGGCACACCAAAGAAAGTGATTTCGAAGGGTCGCCCTTATAGAAATTGATAAGCACTATATTAGCTGAAGGATTTTGTGTGCCGAACAAACATTTTCTTTTGAGTATTTTGCATACGTTGCTACAGTTACTACATGTTTAATTTTACGGAAAGGTAGATTGATTCCCATACGAATACGCTATTCAAATATATTTCATTCAAATGTTGAAGGGTAGTCATATCCCCATATATTGTTATAAGCCTTCATTTATCATTCATACTGTTTGATAAGGTCTTTTAATACTTGTGTTCATTCAATAATTAAAAAAATCGATTTAACTTTTTTCTATTTGTTTTTAAAGAAAACCGCAACATTAGAAAAATATTCGTTTTATAAATTTAATTAAAACGAGTTTGTTTAAAGTGATGTGCTTTTATGTTTCCAATACTATTTACATAATCAATATAAAGTTGATAAAAAATGCTAGAAATAAACAATGCAAATGAAAATAATTAAAACTTAAACCAGCGCTTTAGGGCATTTTACTTTTACAACACTCAAGGGTAGATGGGGTACTGTTATTCTTTCTGGACCGGACTCCACACGAAGTGCGGTATACGCTCAAGACCTCCATGAACTTATTCCTCCTTCCTCCTTTTTTCATCGGACTACTAGGCGTCGGGAGGGTTTTCACCGCTTTGTTGTTGACATCCCATTCTGCCGTACGAAGCGCTTTGCTTCCTCCTTTATCATACGTACGGCTAAGCAGTGGAACACCCTCTCGAACGACGTGTTTCCAGACTCATACAACATGGGTTTATTCAAGGCTAGAGTGAACAGGCATCTTATGGGTACGCGCGGTCCATCTTCGACCACATCTTCACTTACCATCAGGAGAGATCGTGGTCAAGCGCAAACCCATTCAGCATAAAAAAAGAAAAAAAAATACATGTTGCGTGTACAAAATGGCGACTAAGAGATACACCAGGTAGTTGGGCAGTAGCGCCACCTATGTACTGGGCACCACTTGACTGCGTTCACCAACTCACATGAGGTATACTTGTTGTGTGGATCCCAGCCCAGAAAGCATAACAGTAACCCATATACCCTTGAGTGTTGCAAATGGCGGCTGGTAATCGGGCAGTAGCGCCACCTATGTACTGGATACCACCTGACTGCGGTCGCCAACTCACATGCGGTATACATGTTGTGTGTATCCCAGCCCAGAAAGAATAACAGAACCCCATCTACCCTTGAGTGTTGCAAATGGCGACTGGTAGTCGGGCAGTAGCGCCACCTATGTACTGGATACCACCTGACTGCGGTCGCCAACTCACATGAGGTATACATGTTGTGTGGATCCCAGCCCAGAAAAAATAACAGAACCCCATCTACCCTTGAGTGTTGCAAATGGCGACTGGTAGTCGGGCAGTAGCGCCACCTATGTACTAGGCACCACGTGACTGCGGTCGCCAACTCACATGCGGTATACATGTTGTGTGGATCCCAGCCCAGAAAGAATAACAGAACCCCATCTACCCTTGAGTGTTGCAAATGGCGACTGGTAGTCGGGCAGTAGCGCCACCTATGTACTAGGCACCACGTGACTGCGGTCGCCAACTCACATGCGGTATACATGTTGTGTGGATCCCAGCCCAGAAAGAATAACAGTACCCCATCTTCCCCGTGAGTGTTGCAAATGGCGACTGGTAGTCGGGCAGTAGCGCCACCTATGTACTGGATACCACGTGACTGCGGTCGCCAACTCACATGCGGTATACATGTTGTGTGGAGCCCAGCCCAGAAAGAATAACAGTACCCCATCTACCCTTGAGTGTTGCAAATGGCGACTGGTAGTCGGGCAGTAGCGCCACCTATGTACTGGATACCACCTGACTGCGGTCGACAACTCACATGCGGTATACATGATGTGTGGATCCCAGCCCAGAAAGAATAACAGTACCCCATCTACCCTTGAGTGTTGCAAATGGCAACTGGTAGTCGGGCAGTAGCGCCACCTATGTACTGGATACCACCTGACTGCGGTCGCCAACTCACATGCGGTATACATGATGTATGGATCCCAGCCCAGAAAGAATAACAGTACCCCATCTACACTTGAGTGTTGCAAATGGCGACTGGTAGTCGGGCAGTAGCGCCACCTATGTACTGGATACCACCTGACTGCGGTCGCCAACTCACATGCGGTATACATGTTCTGTGGATCCCAGCCCAGAAAGAATTACAGTAACCCATCTACCCTTGAGTGTTGCAAATGGCGACTGGTAGTCGGGCAGTAGCGCCACCCATGTACTGGCTATCACCTGACTGCGGTCGCCAACTCACATGCGGTATACATGTTGTGTGGATCCCAGCCCAGAAAGGATAACAGTACCCCATCTACCCTTGAGTGTTGCAAATGGCGACTGGTAGTCGGGCAGTAGCGCCACCTATGTACTGGATACCACCTGACTGCGGTCGCCAACTCACATGAGGTATACATGTTGTGTGGATCCCAGCCCAGAAAGAATAACAGTACCCCATCTACCCTTGAGTGTTGCAAATGGCGACTGGTAGTCGGGCAGTAGCGCCACCTATGTACTGGATACCACCTGACTGCGGTCGCCAACTCACATGCGGTATACATGTTGTGTGGATCCCAGCCCAGAAAGAATAACAGTACCCCATCTACCCTTGAGTGTTGCAAATGGCGACTGGTAGTCGGGCAGTAGCGCCACCTATGTACTGGATACCACCTGACTGCGGTCGCCAACTCACATGCGGTATACATGTTGTGTGGATCCCAGCCCAGAAAGAATAACAGTACCCCATTGACCTTTGAGTGTTGGAAATGGCGACTGATAGTCGGGCAGTAGCGCCACCGGTGGTATCATTAAAGCGCGACCGTCGTTATTAATACAAGGTCCGTCATAATAATAATACCTTAATATAGACAGAACCATTGACAATATATAGTAAAAATATTAGAATTAAACTAGATAATTATAACTACGTAATCTTTTGACAATAACTTGATACGAGCTAGCTAAATATCATTGCTATAATAAAATAAATTTTATAATTTTTTTCATACAATGTGTACCTAAATATAGAAATAATAATGTATACAACTATATTACTACAAACATGTTCTGACTATTTACAAGCGCTTTATTAAAGTCTACGTGAATAAAAACCTTTTTATTTTATTTTATTTATGTACTGGATACCACCTGACTGCGGTCGCCAACTCACATGGCCAGCGCGGTGACTGCAGCAAACCCCTCCAAATGGCGACTTTGGGAACCTTTGAAGGCGGCCTACGTCCATGAGTTTGATGTTTATTGAGTTTGATTCATAATGCGTATTATCATTATCATCACCTGGTGATCATAATACACATTATGAATCAAACTATAGATCGCTGTACACATAACGTATTTTACTCGTTCTGAAAGGGACGTGTTAATTATGTGATAATGTTTGTTTTTTAGGGTTCCATACCCAAAGGGTAAAACGGGACCCTATTACTAAGACTTCGCTGTCTGTCTCTCTATCCATCTGTCACCAGGCTGTATTTCATGAAACGTGATAATTAGACTGTTGAAATTTTCACAGATGATGTATTTCTGTTGCCGCTATAACAACAAATACTAAAAAACTAAATAAAATAAACGTATCAGGGGGCTCCCATACAACAAACTTGAATATTTTGCTCGTTTTTATATGTAGATAGTGGTACGGAACCCTTCGTGCGCGAATCCGACTCGCACTTGGCCGGTTTTGATCATGCTGCATATTTAAAAGACCATCATCTACCAGTTATTGAGTTACTTTACTTAGGTACTTACCCGCCAGGGGATAGCGATTGGAGTAGTGCCTCTTTAAACTGCTTTATATTTTCTTTAGCCTCAGTAGGTCGACTTGGGCGTCGGTCCTCTTTAGATTTGTGCTAAAAAAACAAATTACATTTAAAAATAACTAAATATTTTACCCTTTATTTGTAACAACCGACTTAAATAATACTTATATGGTACTAACTTGAGAGTATTCAATAAAATTTCAAAAAATTGTGTACATGTAACGGAGAAACTACGTTATATACATAAACTTTTTAACTTAGTAAGTCACTAATAAGTGATAAAAATAATAAATAAAAAAGTATTTCAGTAAAAACTCAAAATTAGTCATCAATCCTGAATAATAATCACAGTAATATTATAAAGGCGAAAGTTTGTGAGTGTGTGAGTGCGTGTTTGTTACTTCTTCACGTCTAAACGGCTAGAGCGATTTTAATAAAATTTGGTATGGAGTTAGCTGACACCCTGGATTAACACATAGGCTATATTTTATAAAGTTTAACGAGGGTACAACCGCGGGGCACAGCAAGAATTATATAAATTATGAAATCGAATAATTAATATATGGTGAATCATTTATTTCAGTAATTAAATTCAATAAAATGAAATTATAAGCTAAAAATTAGATAAACTACGATACACTATTTACCCTAAAAGGCGTCCAATAATCCGTCCGCATCGAATAATTTTATTTAATAAATTACCGTCAGATAGATTCGATTATAAAATATTAATTCTACGCTGGAAATGACCGAGAGAGATAACACCAGTGACTTTTGAAACTTTCAAGTCAAGACTTAAAACTTTAGAAGGGAAATTACTTGGCTGTCAAAAGTTTGTTCACAGTCTAATTTACAAGAACCGTGAACTGTTTATTGACTTCTAAAAATAGCATTTAAACGGATTTTAATGGGTATTAAAAATTATGCGATTTCACAATCACATAATTTTGACTACCGCGAGAAAAAATAAGAAGGTCCTCTTTAATAACAAGTTTCTATTAACACGTATAGCAACTTACATATATATGTTTAAAACAAAAAAAGTTAACAAATTTTCACAATTCTACGTCAAATAATATTGGATGTAATTTGTGTCCGTCTATTATATGGTTGTAAAGTACTCCACGACACAGGGATTATATTCCATAGTGCGGGCGTTGTCTACAAAAAAATTCAAAATGTGTAGGGAAACTGAAGAAGGCATGCGATAATAGAGTACTTAAAAATAGTTTTATAATTCTACTGAATAATACGCTTACACGTCTAATAAAAATTATACCCAAATAAGTATACGGAGGAATGCGATAATAATTGGCAAAAATTTACTTATAATATAACATGAAAATACTTTTTATTTTATTCTACCAAACCCACCCCAGCTTTGGATAGATACATAGATAGGTAAAAACACAAAGGTATTTAAAAAACGTATTTTAATGAATTTTTGAGGGAATTAATTTCAATATTTCCAGTTCAAATTACTCGCTCCTAATGATGTCTATAAATTAAAGAATTTTTAATATAAAATGAATAGTTTTCGAATTTATCCATTACAAACAAGCAAACGTACAATACATCACATATTTTCACATTATAATATCAGATCAGATATGTTCGAAAACTTGAATTCTTGCGAAACTAAGTTCACAAATTTAATTAAACTCAGTAAACTCTAGAAGGCTTTATCGATTCAACTGTATCATTACCATCTACAAAATCCCTAACATGGAAGGCATTATCTCCCAGCTAGTAGTAATAAATTTAATCCAACTAACCTTCTCGCTGGAGCCATTAGTTTCTTCCTCCATATTATCGAAAAATATGTGAGTCTTTTTTCCTGGAGTACGTTGGTCCCAACCGTACCGACTGGAGCAAGAATTGTAACTACATGAAGAATATTAATTTTACATTGCATTTAGACCCGAGATAATTATTTATTTCGGACGGATGCACGCAGATTTTGAGATTAGTCGTCAACATCGCTTCAACTAATTAATCTTGGAGTAGGTAATTTCTGCTTTAAGATTTTCAGGTCAACGGATCGTTGTGTAGCGTTCACATATATGTTTTCACTTGTTAGGCTATGAAAAATGTAAATTACTTAGCCCATGTTTGTTTTGGCACGTACACCTAGGTTAATATCTCAAAATTTATGGCAAATAACACAAGTACCTATTATATATTCAATGAATTTACTCTATTAAATCCTTGTTTGAATTCGCAATGACTTTATAGCTTACAATATACATAATTAATAGCAATATTACTAGTAAATATCCACTTACTAAGCATTAATATCAAATTGCGTGATTGTGGTGTAAATCTAATCCAATCTAATCTTGTATAAACAAATGTTGGCAGTGGATCAAAAATGAATGAAGACTATTAATCTCCGCGATATGACCAGGATAGTCAGTTTAATAATATTATACGACCTGCGGCAAGCCGTAATGATACGAAAATTAAATTTACGTCAAAATAAGCTACAGTTTGTGTTATAAATACGAATATAAATATTTGCGTGTACACAGTATAGATTATGAACTCTAATTTGCAGCGTTACAAATTTATAAAAACCGGCCAAGTGCGAGTCGGACTCGCACATGAAGGGTTCCGTAGCAGCAAGTATTTCAGTTGATTAAATGAAAGCAAATTGCGGTTTATAACGTATAAAAAAAAACTACTTGCTAGATCTCGTTCAAACTAATTTTCGTTGTTATTTTTTATGGTAATGTACATCATATATATATTTTTTTGGTTTATCATTCTCTTATTTTAGAAGTTACAGGGGGGGGAGGGACACTCATTTTACCACTTTGGAAGTGTCTCTCGCGCAAACTATTCTGTTTAGACAAAAATGATATTAGGAACCTCAATATGATTTTTGAAGACCTATCTATAGACACCCCACATGTATGGGTACGATGAAAACTTTTTTTTGAGTTTCAGTTCTATGTATGGTGACCCCCCAAAATTATTGTTCTTTTTCAATTTTTATAATAATCTTAATGCGGTTCACAGAATACATCTACTTACCAAGTTTCAGAAGTACAACTCTTATAGTTTCGAAAAAAAGTGGTTGTGACATACGGACGGACAGACAGACAGACAGACATGACGAATCTATAAGGGTTCCGTTTTTGCCATTTGGCTACGGAACCCTAAAAACACTTCCATCAAAGAGTCAACACTAATAACCAACATAAAAATACATTATGAAAACTGGAACATGTAACTCCTGTCGTTAATTTTATTCTGGATTTGGCCAACCGTTTCAATTCCTTCAAGAGATCATCTTTACAGTGAATATGACCCGCGCGACGAGACACGATGCGGGAAGCGTCCAAAGATTAGCTTACCATCATCAATAATACCTTAAAATAGACAGAACAATTGACAATATGTAGTAAAAATATTAGAATTAAACTAGATAATTATACATAATCTCTTGACAATAACTTGATACGAGCTAGCTAAATATCATTGCTATAATAAAATAAATTTTATAAATGTTTTCATACAATGTGTACCTAAATATCTATATTACTAGAAATAATAATGTATACAACTATATTACTACAAATATGTTCTGACTATTTACAAGCGCTTTTTTAAAGTCAACGTGAATAAAAACCTTTTTTATTTTATTTTATTTTATTTATGTACTGGATACCACCTGACTGCGGTCGCCAACTCACATGGCCAGCGCGGTGACTGCGGCAAACCTAAGGTAAAAGGGAACTTCCTTCTTTAAATAACTCAAAGTTAAATATTCATATTATCTTGTGACTGGCCTGTTAGTCTAGTGGCTAGTGCCCTGACTGCTAAGTCGGAGGTCGAGGGTTTGATTCCCACCCGAGACATATATTTGTGTGATGAACTCGATTATTTGTTCTGTGTTTTGGTGTAATTTATCTATAATAAGTATGTAAATACATACTTATTATAGATAAATTAAAAAAAGAAATATTTATGTTTATCAGTTGTCTGGTTACCATAGTACAGGCTCTGCCTAGTTTAGGATCAGATGGCAGTGTGTTAGTTGTCCCAACATATTTATTATTTACTAGCCCGCGATTTTACCCGCGTTAAATTTTATAAATTATCACAGCTCCTCCCCCGTAGATAATAGCGTGATAATATGTAACCTATATGTTGACCCGACCTCTTAGTAATATTCATTCAAAATTTGAAGTAAATCCATGCAGTACTTTTTGAGTGTAGCCCGGACATACAAACAGACACTCAGACAAAAATTCTAAAAACTATATTTTTGGCTTCGATTTTGATTGTAGATCACGCCCCAAGTATCCTTTTAAAAAAAAATTCAATGTACAGTTTTGACCTTCCTACGATTTTATTATTATTATTTATATTAATTTATTTTGGTGCTAACTGAAAAGATAAAAAATTCTGTAGTTTTACTATAAATCGATTACTTACTTTTTTTTTAAATTATACTTCAACTTCCAAATTATAATTAGATAAATAATAATAATATCGTGGGACATTATTCTCAAATGGTACTCTGATCCCATAGTAAGCAGAGCTTGTACTGGAAACTGATATATTACGCATACTACTTTTCTTTTGTAAATATATAGTAATGTAGTAATTTACAACCAGAATCAGGACAAACAGACATGTTCATGCACACAAATATCTGTACTGGGTGGGAATCAAACCCACGACCTGCGGCGTGAAAGGCAAGAGTTTTACCAACTAAATAGATGTTTTTTCAGTTTGACAACACTGCAAAATTTTACCTCCTGACATTAATTTACTTCAACAACACTTTCCGTACGTACTGACCCTAAAATAAACCATTACCACATACACGAAAATCCGGAAAGAGGTATAAACGACCACTTGAACTAGCTCTTAGAAGTGATAAATTGGACCGCAATTCCAGCCATTTTATGATGAAGACTTTAACAGCTCATCTTATTTCTAGCTATCAGCTAAGTAAACTCAGAGATCGAAATAACACGGTCTTCAAGTAAATCAACTACCGCAGGTAATCCGAATCTCGAGCAGGTGTAAGTGGGTTTTTAATCAACTATAAATGCAACGGTTTAAGGGGAGATCCAAATGAAATCTAATAGGGCTACCACTAACTTTTCTTAGACGTATGTATAGACGCCAGCATATCCAGCTACACCAATGTTTCAAATTTCTTTTATAGATTTTAAACTTATCACATACACATAAGGTTCACTTTCAATTGGGGACATTTTACAAATTGGGGTAGCTTGATGTGCTAGCGTCTGTACATTAATTGACGTAAATAACATTTTTTTTTTTTTTTTTTTTTTTTTTTTTTTTTTTTATCTGACATACACTTTATTGATCATCGAAAACAAACTTAGTAATTCAGTCCGGTATTTAGGGGAACCGATCACGTTTTCGATTATTTTTGTTTTTATTTTATTTTACCGAAATCTACCTACGTCTTTTTGCTATAGGTACAATTTATTTGACATATTTTTAGATCATCCAAGTATCATGTGTCATAGGTATTATTTTCTCAAATTATATTTCGCCGATTTACAAAATAACATCTATTGGCCGAATACTCATTTGAATTTTTTCATTTGCCATATTTTCGCCACACCGAAACAAAATTTTACGGAATATTATGTGGTCCCAAATATATTTTTTTTTTTTTTTTTATAATGATAATGTTTATTTGTTCTAGAAAAATAAAATACAATTATACTTATTTCATAACATAACATTATAACAATAATAGGTGCGTACAGTTGGGCAAATAGGTGCGTACAGTTGACTTTATTGAGTGATCGGTACAAAGATATGCACAAGTACACAAGCGACATATGCAGCGATGTGACATTGGTCCATCATATTGGACAGTTTAGTTCAACTATAATTAAATTAAATTAAATTGTTATGTCTCTTTTACAGTATTTTACGGTAATAAATTAAACAATTTGCGCACTGGCTTCCAAACTGAGATTAACTCGTATTCTGGAAACCTCTGGTTCTCATTTTTAATATATATATTTATATTTACTGTGTGCTGTCGTTTGTTTATCTGGGAATATTCGTCGATAATAATATATCGTATTTAAATTAGTTCAATCCAAAAACTTATATTATACACACTTGGTACATCTAGTTTTTCTTTACTTTATTACAGCTATTAATCCTTCTGTTTCATTATAAGTCAACCTTTGTAACCAACAATTAAGTTTTTTTTTGATTTCGTGTTTGTTTAATGTATATATTGATATTTTCTTATTTATATAATTGTATAATCTAGTACTCATGGCCTTCTGTTGTCTATGTGCGAAAGACGTCCTACTTTTTATCGGCTGGCAAATGACTGAACCTCCTCTTTTACGCAATAGTTCAGGCACTATAGGTGTATGGAAATGATGACGCAGTACAGATCGTAGAATAAAAATTTGCCTTACGGTTAAAACCTGACATTCCTCATACAATTGTTTTGTTGGAAACATACGAGGCTTATAATTCATCACTTTGAGCAATAACCTTTGAGCTCTCTCTAATTGAAGAAACTTAGTCCTATATGTTCCACCCCACACTGGGATACAATAACTTAATATTGATTGGCATAGACCTTTATAAATATATTGCATGACAGACCGGCTTGCCGAGCAGCGCAAATTCTTAAAAATATATACCAATCTTCTTACTCTTGCAGTTAGTGCATCAACTTGAGGTTGCCAATCTAGCCGTTCATCAACAAGTACACCTAGATATCGTAAGCTATCAACATTAGCAATAGCGGGACAGGAACAAGTGAGGTTACTACAATTTACTCCCCTGTGTTGATGGACGACGAGATTTTCTGTGCCACTCGGGGGTTTAGCGCTATTTGGTAGATAGAAACGCATGAATTTAGTCTTTTCAACGTTAAGAGTTAATAAGTTTGTTGCTAGCCACCTCGTAACTTCACCCAGAGCAGTCTCGGCATGAAGCTTTGCTTCTAGCCAGTTTTTTCCATATACTAATAACGCAGTATCATCCGCATATGTGAATATGTTACAGTTTTTAAGCGTCATCTTGCACAAATCATTGATATATAGGAGGAATAATGTGGGTCCGAGTATACTCCCCTGTGGTACCCCATAGTTAATATCTTCCTCATCGCTGATGAGATTGCAGATTTTGACACTCTGTACACGATGTGATAGATAATCCCTGAAAATATCAAGCGCTATGCCACGTATACCAGCTCGTTCCAATTTCTCCGTAAGGATAGGAACAGATACCGTGTCGAACGCCTTTGACAAGTCCAGGAAGATACCGTAACATTTGTAGTAGTTGTCTAATCTTGCAACTGCTTCTTCACAAAACTTGGATACAGCATCCTCTGTGGATATGCCACACCTGAACCCAAATTGATTAGGTGAGATTTTTTTGTACTTTGCCAAATAAGCTATTAAACTATTATTGAGAACCCTCTCCAAAATTTTGGATAATGCGCTCAATACAGAGATTGGTCTATAGTTTTCGACACAGCTTTTGTGCCCGCCCTTAAAGATAGGAGTGACTAGAGCTTTTTTAAGGCTTTTAGGAAATATGCCGGTTGCGATTGAAGTATTGCATATATGTGTGATTGCTGGAGCAAGTGCCTTGTATGACTGCTTAAGAACTAAGGCTGGGATATTATCCCAGCCAGTCGCACAGTTGCTACGGAGTGTAATAATGATGGCCTCAATTTGGTCTTGACTAACAGGTAGAATACCTAAAGAATTTCCCAGAGATGGGGTGTCACTATTAGTTACAGGCAGTGGTTTACTCGGTACGGTAATTTTGTAAGCAATATTTCTGCCAATATTTACAAAGTATTGATTTACTGCATTAACAGATTCTTTTTCACAATCCGATAATTTTAAAAGTTCTGTTGCCGGTCGGGACCGCGTATTTCTTCCAGAAATTTTATTGACTGCGTTCCATATTGCTTTAGCATTATTGCCAGCTTGGTGAAAAAGGTCTTTTTCATATTCCTGCTTTAATTTTTTTATTAAAGTGTTGCAATAATTGCGATACCTTTTGTAGGTGATAAGAAGGATAGCATTATTTGCATCTTTCTTTAAGTTAAGATGCATCTTATCGCGATTGCGTATACAGCGTAAAACTCCTTGCATTATCCATGGCTTGATGATACGGGTACGCCTACTGACTTTCTTTAGTGACGTGTGCTGTTTAACGACATCTTGAACAATAGAGATAAATTTGTCAGTTGCTTGGTTTGCATCACTTTCAGTCAAGACAGATGAAAAGTTAATTTTTTCAATATCTTTCCTTATATATTCATACTCAAGTTTTATTATGTTATTTATGGTGTTATTACGGGGAGATTTTTTTAGATTCATACATAAAATAACTGGTAAATGGTCCGTAATGTGTGTTTCAAGGACTATAACCGTGTTATTAGCCGCAGAACCATTTGATTTTAGGAGTATATGATCGAGGCAGTTTGTGTATCTTGTTGGTATTACATGAGTTGGTGATAGACCTAAAGCCGCTGTGTTTAGTAAATATTCGTTAGAATTACGGTCGAAGTTGTCATGTTCTTTGATGTCTACATTCATATCACCTATAATAGCTATGCTATTTAAACGTTTTAATTGTGTTACTAAAGTTTCTAAGCTGTTATAAAAATTTGAGAGGTCCAAATAGGATGGTGACCTGTAGATACCGACAATAGCGGTGTTGCCTACAGTACACAGTAGACAGTTTGCATCCATAAACAAGGGTTCCGTTATTTCATATTGTAGACAATCTTTTACATACATTACAATGCCGTCAGTTTGGCTTATGTTATTATGAGTCATATGAGACGTGTAATTTTTTAGAGATGGCAGTACTCCTACCTTTTTAAGCCAACATTCTGTAAATATTATGATATCGAACTCTACTTTAGTCATAGATAACATAGACACAAACTGATCGAAATTTTTGTTTATACTCCTGATGTTAATATGTATAATTTTAAGTGAATTCATATTGTTCGGCAATAAAGTAGAACACTGATCAGGACTACATATATGTGATGTGGCAATTTGAAAGTTATCTATTTCATTATTTAACTGATTTATGTTCTGGTCAATCATTTTTAACTGTGTGTTTATAGATACAAATATTTTTTGGCATATTAATTATGGTTATAACTTTCATTCTGGTCTTAACAGAGCAGTGTTTATAAGCAACCCGATTTACAAACATAGGTACAGATGTACATTCAGTCTCAAGATTATACACATATATTATGCCATCTATATTTAGTTGGTTACTCCAGTTAGCAAGGAACGGTAACAGATTAACAAAATTATATATACTGTTATGCACACATGGATTGTAACATTTTTTACTACATGTTAAATATCTTAAAGTTTGATATTGAGTACAAATAGAAAAGTAACAAAAAATTAAAATGATCAGTAACACTATATGATACAAAGTCATTGTTATATTCAATACATTTAGTCATTGTTTGCATTTCAGATTTTGCAGACATTGCTCCGATTTTATAATGTTTATTTCAGAAGTTTCAGTACTCTTACGGAGCATTATTTTACCATTGGCAATCCAACAAAATCTGAAATTATTCTGTTTAGCAAAAATACGCGCAAGATAAAAAAGCTTTTTCGAACTTTCAGGTAGATGTTCATCAATATAAATAGGTTTACGCTCGCCTACGAGACCAATGCTCTCTGAATTCAATTTGTCTTCTATGCTACGTCCTTTGTTATAGGTACGGGTTGCTCTCAGGAAACTATTTTTTAGATGTACCGATGAGAATTCCACGAGAATCGGTCTGGTGGCACCTGGCTTACTTGGGAGTCGATATATATCACGAATGCAGAGTTTTGAAATGTCCATATCAACTATTTGACCGAGTTTTGTCATAGTCTGAAGGAGAGTTTCTACCTTTTCATCAGATTTCATAGGCATATTCCTTACTTCTACAGACGAGGAACGACTCTCACGTTGTAATTCTTGTAATTTACTCTCAATTTTAGTTATGCAGTTGATATTATCTTCTCTAGTTTTCTCTAATTGAATCACCTTGCTTTTTATATTCTCATAATCCTGGTTTAAATATGCCATTGACTTCTCGATTTCATTGTTTGTACTTTGGATATTAGAGCATTGTATTTTTAATTGGGCTACTTCCGTTACTAACGAAGATAGTGTCTGCTGTTGTTCCAATTTCCAGTCTTCTAGCATTGCTAACAGATCCTTCTTGAATGTCGCTAATGTTTCAGTTGAGCATTCTGAAGCACTTGGTGGCGAATCACAAATGCGCGCCCGCTTAGAGCGCGCAATTATGTTTGTATTAGTTTCCTCAGAAGCTGTTAGGTCAGAATCCGATTGCGATTTCGCACTTTGAAGTTTCTGTTTGGAGGCTGGCGGCGGAGTACGTTTGATTTTTGGCATTTTGACTTCGTTATCAATTATTTGTAACGTTAGTAACAAGATTAGACTTGAATGGCTGTTATTTAGCGCTCGTGATAAAAGCCCTCGTGTGGGTGCACCCCTAATTCCGAATGCACTATTTCTGAACGCAGTGTAATATATAGTAGTATGCAACAAAAATGATGTTCGTATATCTTCCTTGAACGCACCCGTTTATGACAGTCGAGACTTCTTGCGACTGTCAATACAGATGGTGGTTTGTTTATGATAGTGTGAGTGCTTCTATTTATAGAAAACAGCTGTAAAACAGCTGTTTTTCGCTGTGTGAGTGATGTTTAAAATGAGAGTAACGATTTTGTTTACTATTCTATAAGTTTCAACTCACGAAATCCTTTGGAATGATGTTGAAAAGTCCGGTGTTTTCCAATATTAGGTTATGTTCTCACTTTCACTGTGTTTTTACCACAAAAAGGTTAGTTTATATTGATAATATCAATTTGTTTTTATTTAATTTAACGCAGGAACACGTAACAGTTGTTTACACGGCCAGTGTTGCCGTGTAATATACATTAGAAGAAGAAGAAGAAAAAAGATTTATTCAGAGAATTGCACAGACAACAAGAATATAAAATAATATAACAAAAAATAAAATAAAATCAGACACTAGTTGTCCGTGCAAACCTGAAATGGCACCATTTCAGCATTAGCTAGAACATTTTATTGTTTTAGCGCTGGTCATTCTGATGATGCCAAGTGACTGTCACGGAACATTAACTTAAATAATGAAGATACAAATATTACATACATACATACATAGACTCACGCCTTTTTCCCAGAGGGGTAGGCAGAGACAACGGATTTCCATTTGTCACGAATAAATAATAAAAATGAATAATAATATTAAAGATATTATATTCAAGACAATACTTTTTAAGTAATACTTCTTTACCCAGCCTTGACTAAGCTAAACTTGAGTAAGCAGGTGCAGCAGCAGGCTTGAGAATGCGTGACGAGAGCGTTCCAAAAAGTGCGGTCGGGCTAGGCGAATGGAGGTTGAAAGGGAGATATAAGTTAGTGAAGATAGAAAGAGAAAGAGTTACGTTTCGTATATTACTGTAGAGGCAAGGGAGTGAGGTGCAACCACACATATTCTTTCTCTCTTCCTCTCTTGTTTAAAAACAAGTGTGTTTTACACATGGTTGAAGTTAAACTTAGATATTTGAAACGTAACTGGTACGTTTCAGATATCTAAGTTTTTGTTATGCAAGATACTTCTTATGTAGTTCTTTTAAGATGTTCTAATAATATGATCTTGTGCGGGTCGCTGGAAAACGCTGGATGCGGATAGCGCAAGACCGGCAATTGTGGAGATCTTTGAGGGAGGCCTTTGTCCAGCAGTGGACGTCTTTCGGCTGATATGAATAATATGTAGTCTGCCAACCCACACTTAATCGGCGTTGTGTACAGCCTATGGCTTCTCAATGTGCGAGGACGCCCTGGATCTATAGTGGATAGCAATGATCTGCATCATCATAATATTTTTTTTTGTTTTTTATACTTCTAATATTAATATAATCATTAAATCAAATCATTTTACTACGCTGTTTATCTGAAAATTGGTTCTCATAAATAAATTTTTATACATTTTTAAGACAGCCCTACATACGAGTACGAAAGTGATGGGGAACGGAGAGACGGAATGGGGATTGCACTTAAGTTTCTTTGGCATTCGAACACCGCAATTTATTTTTGTACGACTGAGGGTGCTCGTTGTTTGGTTTCTTTGCTTTTGAGTGATGATAATTTATACTGAACGGTAAAAAGTTCGTTCTTTTACTTTATAGCTTTTTGACCTTAAGGGGAACAGTGAACATCCGAGTTTATTCTTCTTGATTTCATTGATCAACGTTTTGGTAAACGTTGATGAAATAATATAATATATAAACTCGGATGTTCACTGTTCTTCCTCATCGTACTTCTAGCTATATTATAGCAATAGTGAGGCTACTCGAATTTTCTTGACCTGACTACAGGGCTACCACAAGTTCAAGTAGTTTACTTCCTCGATGATTTTTGCAGTTTTTCCCAATACATTAAGGCACCGCCCCAGGCGGAAACTTCAATGAACTTAAAATATCTATACTAGAAAACGGTAAGTATCATTGAGTAAGTAAACTATATGGAGTCGTGGTAGCGGTAGGTACTGTCGGTGTCTTTAATGCCTAGGCAGTAATGGTGGTTTTCGTTCAGCTAGAGGATCTACTGCTCTGTGACTGCCTCGTTGGTCTAGCGGCAGCGTGTTCAACCGCAGATAATGAGGTCCTGGGTCCAAATCCCGGGTCGGGCCAAAAAGTGATTTTGGGATTTTTCCATAAAAAGAAATTACTCAGTATCAGCCCGAAGTCTGGAAGTTGGCGGTATTACACCCCCGTGCCTCGGAGAGCATGTAAAGCCGTCGGTCCTGTACCTCAGCTCTTTCCGGTCGCTAGGCGTCCCATCGGACCATGAGAGTGATGGAATAGAAAGTGCCCCTGTGTTTGCGCACACACTTGTGCACTATAATATGTCCTACGCAATTGGCTAGTCTCCATTAAGACTGGCCGCCGTGGCCGAAATTCGGTCGGGAGGTAATCGTCATCGTCTACTTACTTATTAGTTTAGTTATTCCCACATACTTGCATTTCGAAACCCACCATGAGGTTATTAAGTCTGGAATCAAGAACCGTATTGTCTATGATACAAAGTAAAACTACTAAATGGGTTAACACACAGGTAACGGATAGCATTGTTTCTAAATAAAAATGCTGGTTTGTTATCGGATCTGATCCGCTGTCCTGAGAGCATAGTAAATGCTGAAGTAAAGTTTAAATTTAGATTACCATAAATAAAATAATAATATTCTTCTAGCCGCATTTCGGTCAAGATGGTCTAGACCCTGAGAAAGAACATAGGCTAATTTTTATAGTTAGTATAACCCATAGGCCATATTTTATAAAGTTTAACGCGGTTAAAACCGCGGGGCACAGCTAGTATGTAATAAATCAGTTATCTGGTTTCCTGGTATGTATCGTCTACTCTTGTAGGTACAAGAAATACCCAATAGAATTGCCTTTGAGTAAATTTATTCTGTGTGCTGGAACCAGACTGAATCATCATATGATTCAATGTATCAAAATAAGTAATACTTCAAATTAATTGCTGCAGTTCATTAATTGCGGTCATATATTTGTGTCAATTAGATACAGTAGTATATCTTAGTGTTGGAAATATTTAGTCAAATGGACTCCGTATGGGGTCAAAGGTTAAAAGAGGTTACTAACACGTCAAGAAATGTCATATACCATACCTTTTAAAGGGCAATAAACTTAAATTTTAGTACAAGTACTACACACAGACGACCTTCACTCTTATTTTACTTCAGCACAGTATATTTGAAACGTGATAGCGGCCTATAAACGAACGGGGTCAAAATTATCTTCTCGCTAAAACTAATTTCAAAAGGAATGTTCAGGGTAAAGGCAGGAGCCTTCCAGTACTGGTAAAGAATGCTAGTTCAATTACCGCCCGAAGCTTAAATTTATGAACTCCCAATCTCGAGTGGACATTAAGGATTAGAGATTTAATTTAATTCATATTTTAATTAGGATTGATAGATGCCGTGTATAATAATAATAGTATCCTGGGACATGATTTACACATGGCTATCTGATCCCAAACTAAGCAGAGCTTGTAGTATGAAAACCAGATAACTGATATACAACTTTTCTTTAGTAAATGCGTACTTATATAGATAATTACACCCAGACTCAAGACAAACAGACATGTTCATGCACACAAATATCTGTCCTGGGTGGGAATCGAACCCGCGACCACCGCTGCACCGGCGTGAAAAGCAAGCATTTGCCAACCACGCCAACAGGGCCATCGTGTATGAATCCATTAGTGAGACGCAGTTTATCTAATATCTCACAAAAAAATAGATCCTACAACATCGTTGAATTAATTTGAAGGTGGTTAAAATATTAGTACAGGAGTATATTTTTTTGTCACACCTCCCTATATCAGTACATTTCGATATAAGCTGCGCAACATAGTAAGACCCTCATATTTAAGTGTTTTTATTTTTGGTCGCGTCTGATTGTAACTGACAGCCGATATGTGTACTGTATTTCTATAGACATATCCTATCTCATGTATATAATATCTCGATTAACTCAATATTACAGATTATTATTATTACAGAATTCTAGTCTATTTTATATTTAACGTCGGGATGATGTCCAAAGCAATTACCGGATGTACCTGTAGGTGCTCTAAGCGCCAATTAATAAAACTTCCTACTCAAACTAAACGTTCCAAACAGTTTAATTATCCGTAAAGAGCTCGCTTTGGGACAGATATATATGTTAGAAGCCATGCTCATATCAGCATGTATTTAGCAGAACAAGCCAAAGAGGTGAATTTTATCGGTGAGTAAGTTCCTTAATAGTAATTTGTTCATGTTTAAATCTTCAATTTAAATCACATTACTTTATTTGCCAAAAACCCCATGGTTTTTGGCAAATATATATTACAATAAGTCCTCACATTTAACTCAAAAGCATAGAAAAGCAAAATACCGATTATCAGATTACTTAAGTTACAATAATATAGTCATTAATTATTAAAAATAGGAAACCTCACAACCTAGATTATAATAATAGATATAATGCCATAAAATATGTATAGAAGTGAAAAAGTAAGTGTTATAAATTCTAGCACCTTGTTAAGTATTCATTTATTGACCGTACGTTTATTCAGGAAACCACGAAATTAAACTTTCCTTTGGAATCATTTATTCATAAAACAAAGCTTCTTTCTTGTAAAACAATGCTTTCCAATTAGCTACAATAAGTAACTTTTATACTTCAATATGCTGAAGACTTACTATCGTGGAGATTAAAAGCATATTCTTAACTTTAGCTCCTTTTATATGACTCCCTATTCATGTTATACACATGAATACATAAATAATGTACTATACGTTGTCTTGGGAGATGGTCGGAAAAGCCACCTGACAGAAAGAAATGTATCTAGCAATCGCTTGACACAATAATAGTGTTGAGTTCAAATTCGTCGGAAAGCAAAGTTAACCTCGAAAGCTTCTTTAATACTTTTTTATACTAATAAATCCAAAAACAATCAAACAAACCTGAGGGTAAGCAGTTCTTTCTTTTTTACAAGATTTTATTAAATCCCGTTCACAAATTACAATTTGATGTAGAAAGATATAGTTGACAAGAGATAGGGAAAGATTTGTAAATTGTAGGAAGAGATACATTTTCGACCTCCTCCTGTCACTCTTTTGACAGACCTGTTAGTCTAGTGGTAACTAAACCTGATTGCTAAACCAACGAACCAACGGTTGTGGGTTCGTGGTCCCCACCCAAGACAAATATTTATTTCAAAATGTCTAATTTATTTGAAATAGGACTGGCTGGTTGTCGTGGTTGGTAAATGATTTTCTTACACGCCGCAGATCGGTGATTCGTTTTCCACCTAGGACAGAACTTTGTGTGCATGAACATGTCTGTTTGTCCTGAGTCGGGGTATAATTATTTACATAAAAATGTATTTACAAAAGAAAAGTAGTATATGAAATATATATCGCGTTTAAAAACGAGTAGGTATTTTTAAAAACTGCAGAACCGTTGACCTTATTAAAGTCATCGGTTCTGTTATGTTAATTTGTTTTACCTATAGCTATGTAAGCAAGAATTTAACTGATTCGTTGATTTGACTGGGTAGAAAACTATCTCAAAATAGTTACTAGGTACAAAGACAAAGGAAAGAGTTAATTATTATTATTAATTTTATTCAGAGTGACACGTTGATTGATTCACGTTTGAAAGGAGAATTACATTGGTGTTGTTTCGTTTCAATAGATGGCGGTGCGATCGCTTGAGGTTTTAAATTAATTAATTTAATTAATTAAGATGTTTAAAACATCTTAATTAATAAACCAATATCAAATAATTATTTTAGGTTTTTCTCAACTATTTTACAACCAATAGCAATTTAATAAAGCTGTTCTGCAATAGCTAACATTAAATAAACTTACTTTTACAACATGGCCGACACCTCACTTTAGTCAAAACCGTTTCCAATAAACTGTTTTTAAATACAAAGTATCGGTCTATTTTTAAATTTATTCTTAAAATACGACCACGTGTAAACTAGAATTGATTAACAGATTATAGATTGAATCACAACGAATCAAATTATTATTTTTAAATATGCCTGCGGCGACATATACTATTTATCTGGTTTCCATAGTACAAGCTCTGCTTAATTTGGGATCAGATGGCCGTGTGTGAATAATGTCGGTATTATTAGTACATATTTAGAAATATATAAGGATGGTTATCGGTTGTCTGGTTCCCGTAGCCTTAGCACAGGCTCTGCTTAGTTTAGGATCAGATTTCAGTATGATAATAGTTTCAAGATATTTATTTGTACTCATAGTCACAAAAATAGTTGTTTTATGCAAGGATCATAGGAATGAAATATGTGGGCGGAGAGGCAGTAGCGAGGCGCCACACATGTTGTTCACTGTGACCTAAATTCATTATTCCCAGAAATATATATGGTTCAACTAAATAGGTAATCCGCTTAAAATCTGTGGATGACGTAAACAAACATGTCGCCGTGTGCAATTAACTTGTAGGTCACGAGGATTCCGTAAATATTTTACGTATGATATTTCTTGCTTTCATATCTCTAGAAATAACTGTCTTTATATTTTATCTTTGCAGCACCATAAAATATAACTGATGCTACGTGGGACATTCCAGAATATTTTGTTCCAAAGATCTTAAATATATTTGAGTATTGCTAAAATAAGCTTGCAGGAAGCGATAACATTATCATGTAGGAGTTTATTTTTCTGATGACTGACGTCAAAAATAATTAATTAATGACTCAGTAAGTCATCAATTAATTATTTTTAACGTACATTTTATACGGTTGAAACAAATTAGTGAGCAAGTTTTTTGTTTTGTAATCTTTAATGGCATAGTATGGCACATGAATTAGACGCTTATTGAACACACTTTACTATTATATGTCGAGAGTGCGTATAATATTGTAGGCCTTTGCCTAACAGTGGAATAAAACGGAGTGGTATAAAATTCATTCAAGATTTATAAATATTCCATATATTGTCAGTAAATGAAACTTATATCTATGTTAGTATATCAAAATGAAATGTCATGTAAATATATATTATAATTTTCTACATGAGCACTATTTAATTAAAGAGTGTATTATTACCCTCTAAAGATTTTATAAAATGAATACTTTCTACTTATGTAACTTTCGGTTATTATTAATGTATAATAATTATGCAGATTTACCTAAAATGTTTTATTGCTTATGCACCCTGTTATTACTATTAAAGTAGTTGATATCTTAGGCCATTTCTAACCGCTTCTTCCCGTAAAGATGTACAATTAATTACGTAACCTCGTTGTAGTCTATCTCTGTTCCAACAACCGTTATTGAGTATGCATGTAGATATAGACTCGGTATATATCTGCTTGTCAACACATGTTACATGGTAGCTTCACTCCAATTTCAGCCTTGCAGTTTTGAATGCCATATCCACTATTATCATAATGAAGCAGTGTTCTGTTTTGGACACGATCCATCTGTTTGTCATTGGGTGTTAATGTCGCGCCCATTGCTAATAATATTACATACATACTTACATACATAGACTCACGCCTGTTTCCCAGAGGGGTAGGCAGAGACAACGGATTTCAATTTGTCACGATCTTTGCACACGTCTTTTGCCTTGATTACTGTCATTATATTCTTCATACAAGCTCGCCGGTTTAGGGTACTTCTGACCTGTCCTTTCTTGAGAACGTCTCCGATTTGGTCAGAGAATGTTCGACGAGGTCTTCCTCTTCCGGCCGTTCCATTCACACAGGCCAGGTATACTTCTTAGGTCAATCTTCTTACATTCATCCTTTCTAAATGGCCAAACCAGCATTTCTTTTTCGATCTTTGTGACTACATCCTCTTTCACACCACAACGCTCTCTTACATCAGTATTTCGAATTCTGTCTCTCAAAGTCACACCACACATACTTCTCAGAGCTCTCATTTTCACTGCATTTATTTTACTTTCATTCTTTTTCTGCCATACCCAACTTTTACTTCCATACATTAAAGTTGGCACTAACACTCCATCGTGCACGTGAAAGATTTAATAAAATAAAACAATTTAAATTGAGTATTAACTTTACGAGATTATTTTGTTTGAAGCATTTTTAGAGGCGAGTTTGTAATTTTTTTCCATCGAGTGGTGGTCATTGATATACATATCAATGGTGGTGATAGTCAAATCGTGTTTTGGGATTAATTAAATTATAGTAAATTTGGGTAAATGTTTTTGACAATATAAACCTGGTAGTATTGGCTGAAAACTAGCGGAAAATCACCAATTTAGCTGATGTCAGGACCTTAAAGCACAACATTTATGAACACAGAATTTATGACACAAAATTACTACATTCACTTCTGAAAATGGGCTTCGGTCATTTATTGAGAGTAATATTTCGAAATATCCAGAACCAAGTTTCCTTTATGCAAATAATTTTTCCCGTTTATTTCAGTGAGTACCTACTAAAAAAAATCTAAGTAAACATTTGTTCAGAATATTTTAGCTTAATAATCTCATAAGACGACCGAAGTACATTTTTACAAACATTAATTATATAACCTAGAATAAAGTAGTAATGTATAAACCTTATAAACCTCCTACTCTACTAGAAAAGCAAATGTAATGAAATAATCTTAAAATATATTAACTAAATTAAGTTTTTTTTTATTCAAACAACATTGAGCTCTTTTTGCGTTAGTAACAAAAGCTTATAAAAATCTGGCGTTACTAATACAAAATATGTAAAATATATTTATAGTAACGTCATGGAAAAACCGCTGACTATTAATCAATCTGCGCATAAACTTCTGCAGAATTGGCGCGCATAAACCTACATACTCCACAATTTCCACAATGCTGTTGGGTTTGTTTCTTACTCACCTAAGTATAGAGGCGGATATTTTGTGAATAAAGGATGACTCACGCTAGACCGTGTCGAGTCCGAGCCGAGTGTCGGCCGTAGCACGGTCAACTAATATAACATATATTTTGTATGAACACACTCACGTTATACCGAGCGGCAACCGAGTGACGCCGGAGCAACACACGACACGAGACACTCGGCTCGGACCCGACACGGTCTAGCGTGAGTCAAGCTTAATAGTGTGAAAGTTTTCCGTGCGTGCTTCTGCAAAAATCTACGAGGAACTACAAAAACGAGGCAGTTCCCACATCATCTAAATGAAACAAAAACTCACACAATCAAACTAGTTTTCTTGCAATAATAATATAACTTACTAATATTATAAATGAGAAAGTTTGTGAGTATGGATGTATAGATGTATGGATTTTGATGAAACTTTGGAGTAATATAGTTTATATAGCCGAATAACACACAGGCTAATTTAGAAAGTTTAACGCGGGTAAAATCGCGGGGCGCAGCTAGTATATAATAATACAAGCTGCGCCCCGTGGTTTCACCCGCGTTCAAGTAGTTTTGGCGTAAAAGAGTAACAACATACATACATACATCTATACTCACAAACTTTCGCATTTATAATATTAGTAGAATGTGTACCTCTAGCGGTTTTAGCAGTGCACGCCGGAATAGCTCGCAAATGGTAGATTTTTTCCTACTTACTTGACATTATCGTCATATTTTGGACAATTCACACATTATCTTTATAAATTGTAGCCTATGTGTTATTCTGATGTTTAAAATATATTATTGTAAAGTTTCGTTAAAATCCATTCAGTAGTTTTTACGTGAAAGAGTAACAAACACCCATCCATACTTACAAACTTTCGCGTTTATAATATTAGTAGGATTAAACGGTTTATGTTTGTGAGCCACAAACTTATACATTGACGGGCCGGTTGGCGTGTTTTGTAGATACTTGCCTTTCACGCCGTAGGTCGTGGGTTCGATTCCCACCCAGACAGATATTTGTGTGCATTCACATGTCAGTTTGTCCTGAGTCTGGGTGTAATTGATACAAAGCATTGTGTCAGGACGGTGTCAAAACGAAGTCAATGTGTACCTACTTTTGTTATACATACATACATATGTATACTATTAAACCGACCAAATTAAGTCGAATGGAATTTGTTGTCACACACAAACCACCGTGGTCTAACTTTATAAATTAGTTAAAAAGAAATATAAAAAAAATATATCTATATAATATATATAGATATATTTATAAATTATATATATATATATATATCTATATCTATATAATTTATAAATATATCTATATATATTATATAGATATATTTTTTTTATATTTCTTTTGGTAATAAATAAAAAAAAATATATCTATATAAGTATTAATTTACAAAAGAAAAGTAGTATATCATTTATCTGGTCTCCATAGTACAAGCTCTGCTTAGTTAGGTGCACTGGCCGCATATGAATAATGTCCCAGAATATTATTATTTTGTATTACATTGGTTATAATCTTATTTTAGTGTCGATAACTATATACACATAATAAAATCGTACGAAAGTCAAAACTGTACATTGAATATTTTTTTTAAAAGGATAGGGCGTGGTTTACAATCGATATCGAAGCAAAAAATATAGATTTTAGAATTTTTGTCTGTATGTATGTCCTGGCTAAACTCAAAAGTACTACATGGATTTACTTCAACGTTTACATGAATATTACTAAGAGGTCGGTCGGGTCACCATATAGGCTACATATTATCACGCTATCACCTACGGTAGAGGGGCTGTGATAATTAATAAAGTTTAACGCAGGTAAAACCGCAGGGCACAGCTATATATCTATATAAGTATTAATTTACAAAAAAAAAGTAGTATATGTAGTACAAGCTCGGCTTAGTTAGGGATCAGATGGCAGTGTCTGAATAATGTCCTAGGATATCATTACTACATTGGCTATAATCTTATTTTAAGGTCGATATTTAAAAATAAAAAGGCACCAAGGTCGAGGTCACGGCTACCAGCGTATCCCTTTATAGGACAGATAGGCGGTACCCTCCGTTGTTTTAAACAGATGAACTACTTAATCCGCTCGACAAGCTCTCTTGTTAAGTAAATGCTTTTAGTTTCTTGCCTTAAGCCTCCTATTTTGGCAACAATCTGCGATACTTAGGGAATTGATACCGTGTAATCCCCTATGCTCTTAATGGATTATTTTGGTACTGTGTTTAGGTATACTTAGTTTCGTACTTTCCTTAATTTTGTATTACCTTAGATAATAAAAAATCTTAATAATTAAATAAAAAATATATATGTAACACGTTTGAACTAAATTAAAATAATTGGTAGAACTTCTATTTATTTGCAACTAGCTGTGCCCCGCGGATTTACCGGCGTTTAACTTTATAAATTATAGTCTATGTGTTAATCCAAGGTCAGCTATTACTACAAAGTTTATCTTCAAGGCATTGTGGGCCTCGAAGACAAACATTGTGCGTCATTTAAAGTAGGAGCTACATATGTGAGGAGTAAGCGAACATAAGCGACTAAGAGTGCAGTAATTTTAGATGTATCATCTTCCGACGCTAATGACACCACTAATGGTTTTCATGTAATTACATTTCAAAACATAATTTATATTTAATAGAAACTTAAAAGAATGTTAGTATTTATTTCTCAAATAATTACATTGATCACACTAATATTATAAATGCGAAAGTTTATGAGTGCGTGATTGTGTGAGTGTGTATGTTTGTTACTTCTTCACGTCTAAACGGCTGGAGCGATTTTAATAAAATTTGGTATGGAGTTAGCTGACACCCTGGATTAACACAAAGGCTATATATAATTTATAAAGTATAACGCGGGTAAAATCGCGCGGCACAGCTAGTTAAAAATAATAATAACAGTAGTTCCTTTTATTAAGAACTATCAGTAATCGTTACTTCGGGCCATGTGGAGTCGCTTGGCGTTTGTTTTGACACGCCCACCATCCACGCATCCATATTTGTTAGTCGATTTTACGTTAAAAATCTGCTTTCGGGTGTAAGATGAGCTGTGTTTTCTTCCCTTTTATTATATTACATTGTTGAAATCATGTACACACGGCTACATATCGTGCTATACATTTTCAATATAAGCTGACCCCTCATTGTAAGCAAATCCTATACAACGCGGGATCAGCTTACACTGGAAATATATAGCTTGATAGGAAGCGGTGTGTACGTACTTTTGGCATGTCCTTATATTTTTATTTATAAAAAGCTTTGTGAGGCGTATTGATCAAACCATTGAACGGCCAACTAACTTTGAAGTGTGCGGTTTTGAACTAAGTTTCAAGGTAATAAATATCTCTTCATCAGGAAGTGTACCCGACGGTGTTTCTATATACACTCCGAAAACTGTCTTCTTTATTGGTTCTCAATGGCTTTTAATGTAAAATGGCAATCGTTTGTTATCTAGCAGCTATGAGTTAAATTGAGAGCGGACCTCAATTACCCGACCTATTTTATTTATCTTAAATTTAAAATCGTATACACTATTGGTTATGTCATTATCAGTTTAGGATCCATGTAAGGCAAATTTTATGCTCAGTAAAATGCACTAAAATTTAATAACGTCATTTTGAACCCATAGAGATACTTTCAGAGTTAGTACTAACTAGCTGTGCCCGCGGTTTTAACCGCGTTAAATTTTATAAATTATAGCCTATGTGTTAATCCAGGATATCAGCTAACTCTATACCAAATTTTATTAAAATTACTCCAGCCGTTTAGACGTGAAGAAGTAACAAACATACACACTCACCCACTCACAAACTTTCGTCTTTATAATATTGATTTTACATCCGCAGGTTTGGCATCTGCCATTTTCATACAAATATCGACATCAACAAAATTTGCATAACTAAAACCGTAATAAAATACCCATCCCATATATGAACATGCTTCCGAGAACCACTTTATTGTAAATACCGTATGCAAATTTCTGTTCAAATAACAAAATCAAAACGAACGCAAAGTAAATATTGAGCAAATAAAAGCACAATATCGATTGGTGGTTTGATTACATAGAACGCGCTGACACCCCAATCACCAACAGTTAAATACAATTACAAGCGCTAACAGACACAGTAAACTGTAGAGATGTATGACACAGACGAAATTGTCCCATTTGCACTTTAGTACCGCTTCAACTTTTGGTAAAGTACACGCTCGCTCCAAACTAAACGGTTTCGTAATATTCGTTCGTGGCGTTCGAAAAGGCGCTGTCATGTCATTTACTGTAATCGTACCAGTAACAGGCGCTTGGAGGCCTACCATTTAGCTTGCAGCTCCCGCCCACTCATGTTAGATCTGTAACATCGGTACAAATAGTTTCCTCCAAAACCTATTTTAGTTTAAAACCAATGGTAGTATGGAGATCTTCCAATGCTGGTGCAACAAAATTCCGTTTCGGGACGAAGTCGTTCTACTGCTCATTATCGTTAACAAAAGGATTGTACCCAATTTACATTTCATCAGACTGTTTCCTTGGTTATTATTATTCCGTCGTTAGACGTTGATTTCCGCGTATCGAGGGAGTTTGTTGATTAATCATAAGTCTTTGTCGTTAACATTAAACCCACCAGAATCATAAGGGTAAGTTTCAATAACCTCTATTCATATATTTTGGGTGTGCGCGAGCCAGAAATTATACTTTATTAGAAATGAGTACCGTCGCCGCGCTACTCCTATTTGGAAGACAAACACGGAATCGTATAAGCTTCAACGTTTTATTCCTTGTGCAATATATGTGGATGGGTTGATTTGTATTGATAAAAGAGATATATTATATTCCTCTAATTATGCAAAAGATAGTTCACTAAATATCAGATAGTGAATTAATTACTTGGATAAGAGAATCTTTTTACGTAGTTACTTACTTATCTTATGGGCAGTGGTAACCCTCGTGTCAGAGTTGTTCAAGCCGGCCAGCAAGCCTCTGACATGGCTTTACGACGGGGGCCTAATGGCTACAACCGGGACCGACAGCTTAACGTGCCTTCCGAAGCACGGAGACGCTCAGAAATTAAACCACTTTGGCGGTCACCCATCTATGGACTGTCCGTGAGCCTAGTTGTTTAACCTCACCGATCACTTACGGATCAGTGAGAGCTATTATGTAGTTATCTGAACGGAATAGAGCAACTCTTCTGGGCCTATTGATAAAGAAATTAATACTTGACAAGATTATTATATTTCCAGGCGGAAAAAATACATATTGTATTGCTTTTGTTGCCATTGATTTTCAGACTGATTTTCATATGAACGACGAATCTGTTATTGCGAGCGTCATATTACACTTTTGTCATATTATATCTGTGGTGGCTTTATTTTGTTAAAGACGTTTTGACTGTCTGCCATTTTGTATTTGTTTCTCCGTGGTTTATTTTTGAATCGACAAAAGAACGGGTTGGTATTTCGATTGTCCTATCTAGTGCAGTTACAAGAGATATATCACGGCATTTAGTGCTGGTGCTCCCTTGTGTGTCTTCTATAAACGCCCACAAAGCTATACGCGACACTACTACATCTAGCTGTATAAAGCTTACCTGTGCTTTTGCACCCGGTGTAAAATATTTTCCGAGGCGGCGTGCTTCAGATTCTCTTAAAATATAATAGAAAAATATGCTTGAGAGTCAAATTATTAAGCTGCCGTGAAAACTGCTTTGTAAGTTCTCGTATTGAAATTTAATTAAAGTCTAAAGGTTTCACATAAGTGAATTTTACGTGAAGTATAACGACAAGAATAATAATTGTATTTCTATGATGGAATATTTATACTTATATAGTTGCATCTATGATTTTCTACTAAAAAAATGTTGATAGAGTATTTGATCGATTTCCAATACATATGTATGTTACTTAATATATTTTAATTATTTAAAACTATAACTTATAATTTTACAATTGTAAATAATGTAGTATTAAGTAATTATTTAATTACTTGGTAAGAACACGTTGGTAACAGTCCTTAACTTTTGAACAATATTTTATTATACCTATTAAAATTTTATTTGAAAAAATTTGGAGACTTTTTGATTGATATTTTACATATTTCTTCCTTATTATAGAGGTGTTGCAATCAGTAGGCCGTGATATAAATATCACGGCCTACTGATTGCAACAATTTTTTTTTTTTATATAGACTGCTCAAAGCGAACCTCGCGGGTCCGATTTATCCTGACCCGCTAACAAGAGTGTACAATTACTTAACTTTAGTAATCCCCATACACGAATTTAATCTTTATTCCTTCCTCTCTCTCTTCATTTACAGTTCATTAATTTAATTTGGTACAAACATATAATTCAGTTCTATTTAAGTACCCATAACCTTGAGTTTAATTAGTACCTTTATCCTTGTGATCTTTTAAGAAGAATTTACTATGGTAGCTTTGAATGTAAATTCAAAGATCTTAATGGTTTTTTATAGCCTAGTCAGAAGAAAGGATATAAAATTGCATAATTTAGCCTGGTTCTTATTGTACTTAAATATTTTCCTTGCTTGTTTGAGCTGTAGGTTCTCGGTGTTTGATTCTTTGAGATATCTGTTTTGAAAGGGCAGTTTTATCCACGAGTGGGCATCTTAATTGGTGTTTTAACCCATGCTACAGGCTGACGCACACACGCAGACAGGCATCGACTTTAAACTCATAACACCCCTTTTTGCGTTGGGGGTTAGAAAACTAAATGTTTTTTTTATTTTTCATATAAGACCTTAAAATAAACTACCGTTTCTCTATTTACTGTATCAGGAAAAAATACAGATTTCTAGATATTTGATGAAATATCCCTAGATTGGCAGTGGTGACTGAACTGGCAGAAAGATTCTCGAGTGGCCACCACAAACCGGAAGACGCAGCGTGGGCAGGCCCCCCACAAGATGGACCGATGATCTTTTGCGGGTCGCTGAAAACCGCTGGATGTGAATATTGATGTCCTCCTGACCGAATTTCGGCCACGGCGGCCAGTCTCAATGGAGACTAGCCAATTGCGCAGGACATATTATAGTGCACAAGTGTGTGCGCAAACACAAGGGCACTTTCTATTCCATCATTCCCATGATCCGATGGGACGCCTAGTGCCACGACCGGAAAGAGTTCAGGTACAGGACCGACGGCTTTACGTGCTCTCCGAGGCACGGTGTAATACCGCCAACTTCCAGACTTCGGGCTGATACTGAGAAATTTCTTTTTACGGAAAAATCCCAAAATCACTTTTTGGCTCGACCCGGGATTTGAACCCAGGACCTCATTATCTGCAGTTGAACATGCTACCGCTAGACCAACGAGGTAGGGGCAGCTGGATGTGAATAGCGCAAGACCGGCTATTGTGGAGATCTTTGGAGGAGGCCTTTTTCCAGCAGTGGCCGTCTACCGGCTGATATGATGATCCCTAGATTCTGTTGATGTTTGTATATATATTTTTGATTGATTTGCGCAAAGCTATTATCTATTGTTCAAAATGAATTTTGAAACGCGTTATGAGATCTATCAATTGATTTCATATCAATAGCAGTTGAATCATAAATCCATCCAACTTTTCTTGACCCAACGGAGTGATATACAAATTTTCTCACATTTGACAACAATGGAAACCCCATTAATATCATGACGATGCCACGTCCGCCTCATCTGACCTCGTTAATCAAAACTAATGATTGAGATAAAAATACTCCCACTGTTATATGATAGATATTAGGTATTAGCCATAGTTTCTTTGATATCATTAAGATGGATAAGTGTAGGTAGATTAATTGGTACATATCATATATTTTTGGTATAATAGTATTCTTTATGTATGCAATATTTATCTTTCGTTTAATATTACAATAATAATATCCTGGGACATTATTGAAACACGGTCATCTGATTCCAAACTAAGCATAGCTCGTACTATGGAAACCAGATAGCTGATACATTACATGTGTATACGACTTTTCTTTTGTAAATACATACTTATATAGAGAATTATGCCCAGACTCAAGACGAACAGACATGTCCATGCACACAAATATCTATCCTGGGTGGGAATCGAACCGAAAAGAAGATCTAAATCGAGTGTCCGACTACTGTGACGAAAACAAACTGCAATTAAGTATCCCAAAATGTAAATATATTACCTTTACTAAGAATAAAAATAATATAATTTATTTTAACTACTCGCTAAGTAATGAACTACTTTTCAGAGAGACGCATATCCACGACCTGGGAATTATCTTAGATAATAATTTACACCTCAACCTACACATTGACAAGATTGTTACTAAAGCCTTTCAAATGTATAAATTCGTTATTAGAGCATGCGCACATTTCAGACGCCCAACTACATATCTACACTTATTTAATTCAATAGTCCGACCGCAGCTAGAATACGCTTGTATGATATGGGACCCATACTATGCTAAATATGACTACTCCATAGAAATTATTCAGCGCAAATTTCTTAAAAGCATGCAATACAAATGTCAACTGGAACTACTCTCGTACGAACAGACTCTCAGTAAATTTCACCTACTTACGTTACACTCTAGACGCCTATTACTACAATCAATGATTCTTCATGGGTTAGTACACAATAGATTCGATTGCCCCGACTTAGTCAATAACTTGTTTTACATAATACCTCGAACGGTTCTCAGACGAGAGACACGGGCTTACCCGCTCTTTGCTACGACTCCCAGCCGTACAAATGCAGGTGAACGAGCACCCCTCCATAGATTAGTAAAGCTTTACAACAAAAATTTTACAATGATAGATATCTTCGCTACAAGCTACGCTAAATACAAAAAAGAACTAGTTAAAAGCTTAAAAGGTCTCCTAACTATAAGTAGTACTTAAGAATACGATTTAAAATATATAATTATATATGTATATACTATATATAATATCCTAACACACTAACACCACTGTATGTAGATATCATATTAGTAATACGTGGAAACGTCGTGGATTGTACAATTAACCAAGATGTAAGATATATTGTACAATTGTTTGTTTCCCAAATAAAATAAAATAAAATAAACCCATGACCTGCGTCTTGCAAAGCAAGCATTTACCAACCACGCAACAGGCCCGCCCAAATAATAATAAAATTAATAAATAATATAAATTTTATGTAGGTAATATTTATCTTTCGTTTAATGTGATGATACTTTCTCCGTTTATTTCTTTTTCTGGGTTTATGTCAATAAGTAAATTATTTTAAATTATTTTTGTTCCTTTATGAATTTATAATTATTCAAACAAATAAAAGCATATTTTACCTATCTATTTCCTTTAAGGAAAAGTAATGATTATGTGTAAAGCTATATAATATACAATGTTAGGCCATAAATCTGACCGTGCATTATTACCTTATTTGGGTTCAATGTGCCTCGGTATCTTCGTGGAAGGCTTGATAAAGGTCTGACAACTTTTCTCACGCCTTTCTCAAGAATTTGCCGAAAAACTCTTGACAAAATAACCAATGTTTCTTGCAAAAAATAAAACGATTATCGGAAGTTTGTGAAACAAGGGCAAGATTGACAGGTTTTAGCTTACAATGTCTGGGCTAACCTCGGTGAGTCAGAAAATATTTTATACTCAAATTATAACATTTGAGTATAAAATATTTTTATGACTAACCGAGATTAGCCTAGATATTGTGGAAAGTAAGACAGAAACTATTGCTGGTCTTCTATATGTAAATTTTTACTTTTGTAATAAATGAGTTGGCTTTGTAGATAACTTTATAGATACTGACCTACCCTTATATAGACCACACTCCATGTAACATAGCTCAGGTAATTCACACACATTCCACGGACAGCACAAACACCTCCTTAAATAATCTGCTGGATGCTATAACGTACCCTCGTAAAAAGTAAGTGATTTTAAAACCATTTAATATAATATTTTATTTTATATATTTTTTTCGGACCAGTCGTGTATAGACTCAACGTATGAGGGTAGTCAATCAGCCCTAACTTTCTATAACACTTATTAAAAATACATTAATTTTATGAGTGTGCCTCTTGCCCCATATTGCAAGATTTTTTTATTGTTATCTGGTAATAATCTCACTTTGGTTTAATTTTATCTAAACTCAACTTTCGGGAGATGATCAGACCAAAATACATCATAAACTTTATCATTATAACTATATAACAGCATTTATAACGGTAACAGTTAACCAGGCAGACTGTGAAACAACACAGTGATTAAGCTAAAGCCTACAACCGTGCGTGTCACTAATAAAAAGGATTTATAATAAAAAAATGAGAACAATCGCTATAACACTCATATGGTATATGATAAGAATAGAAATGGGATCCGTGATAATAGTAAGTTTGAGCTGCATTCGTGAAATCCATGATGACTATGTATATCGTTTAATATTAAGTACTCCTAGTATATCATATGGGCTGATGTCAAATAGTATATATTAGTATGTAGGTAAGGGAGATAGCCTCTTAAATCAGACTTGCCTTCATTCTTCGGCTATATATTCTCGCTAGGAATATTTTATAGTCCAGTTTATGTTCCATCACGAGAAGCCATTACTGTATATTAAGTCCTGCTGAGCCAAACCAAGTTATCACGAGAATGGTTAACTTTTCTTGTTTACGGATTTATCGTATCAACGGTCGCTGGCTAGTTTACTAGTTTAGTAAATCCATTTATCAAAGGAATTACTTTTTTATACACTTTGGCTAGGTTTAGATACGTTGGGAGATTAATCTTCATTCCTAATATAAAATTTATAGCCCCTGTGTGTGTCTGTCTGTTTATCATTTTCTAGTTCCTAAACGGATAGAGTGGTTTTAATGTTATTTTATTTCACCTGCAAATTAGTTTAATCGGAAGTGAAAAGTCACCTGTCGTTCTCACTTTTTTTCAGGGAGCTTACTCCCATAATTTTTAACGCTTTTTTTTTACATTCTTTCGACTGCTAGAACAAGGAACACTGTGTCATAAGTGTAAGCCATAAGTTCTAACCCAGCAAAGGTGTATTTAATAAAAAGAAAAATAATCTTATGAAACAGTAGTACTATTAAGAATTATTTTCTGGTAATAACTTAGTAACATTGTTTGCTGATAGACATCGGATATTTTAAAAATAATCAGCACCAGCGCTCAAACCGATATCAGAAATGTGTCAAGATCAGATTATTGCTAATGAAATATTTTAGAGAAGGCGAAATCTCAGCAAAATGTCGAGCCACTAAAAGCACTATCAGTGAGAAGGGCTGTCGGCTCCTCCTTGTGCCGATGCCCAAGGAGCCATGGTATGCTATTTAAAAACTTGGCAGGACGTTTGAAAAAATTGTAAAAGCATGGGGCGGTCTTTTGAATTGTTTAAATATTTGCAATAATATATCTAAGCATAAAAAAACTCTCCAATATATTGTTGTTTGCACCGCGCTCAATGATTTGAAGGCAGAAGGAAGGATTAAAAAATATTTCTTTGCAGCCGAATAGATAAATATAAAGTCACCTTGTTGGTGATAGAGTGAGACTACTCTATTCTCGCTTTTTATCATTCGCTCAAAAAACAGCCCGACTGGGGAAGAAAATAATTA
The DNA here is from genome assembly GCA_951640165.1 of Pseudoips prasinana. Classification (NCBI taxonomy): domain Eukaryota; kingdom Metazoa; phylum Arthropoda; class Insecta; order Lepidoptera; family Nolidae; genus Pseudoips; species Pseudoips prasinana. Next base: position 23,364,074 of record OX621245.1, read on the forward strand.
ACAGACAGACACACACACAGAGGCTATAAATTTCATATTAGGAATGAAGATTAATCTCCACCTTACAGAAGACATTCCTTAATAATAACATTAATCATTTTAATGTTGTGTTTCTGCGTGTAAGTAAGGTCTCCAGAGCTCATTGGGGTGGGGGAAGGGGTTAGCAACCTCAGCAACACCAGAGGTGTTGCGAGTATCCATGGGCGGCGGTGATCACTCACCATCAGGTGACCCACATACTCGTTTGTCGCCCTCTGATAAAAAAAAAACTGTCACTTATTAATTAGTGTATTTAACTAAAAAAAATATTTGCAAATAGAACGCTTATTATGTGTTTTAGTTAAATAGGTCCTTCTGTTAAGAACTCTTTTCAAGCTGTTACTCTTTGGTAACTATTTTTTCATCAGGACGAACGTAATAATACATTTATTTGTTAAACAGTAAAAGGTGTTTCATGTTACATCGCTACTTGTTGAGTAATGTGACGTAACAGTTTTGTGTAAGGAAATATGAATTTTGAAGAAATGTTTCGCGTATTTACTTATGAACGAGAATCCTTTGGGACAAGGAAAGGTGTAGCGAGTACGTGGAAGTATTTAAGGAGAAAGGAAACAGGAATTCCATTTATATAACGCTTTTATTTGTCATAGTTGAAAACATGAAAATAGCAAAAGTTTTTGCTGGATAACGTCTCTTTTGGCAATTTATCATAAGGTAGAACTAGTTTTGTCCGCAAAATCAGTAAATCCGATACTACGAAACGTTGTCACACTAATATTATTAAGACGAAAGTTTGTGAGTGTGGGAGTGTACCTATAGGTTTGTTACTTCTTCACGTCTAAACGGCTGGAGCGATTTTAATAAAATTTGGTATGGAGTTAGTTGGCACCTTGTATTAGCACATAGGCTATAATTTATAAATTTTAACGCGGGTAAAGCGAGGGTCAAGCGCGGGGCACAGCTAGTTTTAAATAATTGGAAAATTATTTACCGAACTTCATCATAACAGGTGTAAGAAGGCCACTACTGGACAAAAGCGTCCTCCAAGAATCATCTTGGGAGATTTGCCTTACAAAACTTATCTTAAACGTGTACTTATGGCTAGGGGTTATTACACCACTAAAGAGTACATCGATGACAAAGACGTCTGGCTCCCACTTCCTACCTGCACATTGCTCGCTGGAGATCTTGTAGCCATATAGACATGACTGATCTGCTGAGTTACGTGAACTATCTGTAATATGATTGCTATCATATACTTAAGTTAAAGTTATTGACTCAAAATGAATAAAGTTATTGTTTCGAAGTTTTTCTTGTGTATACCTGAATATAATCTAAAATAATAAGCATTCAGACAACCGATCGGGCATATATTGTGTGTTGCCTACTAAATAATTACTCTAAGTGGACCAAATCTCGTGTTCATGCCCGCTTTAGTATGTTTCGCCGGACCGTCTCAACTGGGTCGTGTTGAAACCGGTAGTAGATGAACCCACTGAGTTTGTTTCGCTGGGTCTTCTCAGTTGGGGCGCATTAGATCCGGTGATAGCATTCAAGCGCGACCGTCGTTATTAACACAAGGTCAGCCATAATAATAATGCCTTAATAGTGACAGAACCATTGACAGTATGTAGTAAAAATATAGCTAAAACTATAAATTTTGATAATTAAACTTAAACATAATCTCTTTAACAATAACTTAATACAAGCTAGCTAAATATCATTGCTATCTATACATATAATAAAATCGTAGGAAAGTCAAAACTGTACATTGAATATTTTTTAGAAAGGATACTTGGAGCGTGATCTATAATCGATATCGAGGCCGAAAATATAGTTTTTAGAATTTTTGTCTGTATGTCGGTTTATCTGTATGTTTGTACGGGCTAAACTCAATAAGTACTGCAAGGATTTACTTAAAATTTTGCATGAATATTACTAAGAGGTCGGGTCAACATATAGGCTACATATTATCACGCTATCACCTACGGGGGAGGACTGTGATAATTTATAAAATGTAACGCGGGTAAAACCGCGGGCACAGCTAGTTATAAAATAAATTTTATAAATATTTTCATACAATCACTAGAATGTGTACCTAAATATCTATGTAACTAGAAATAATAATGTATACAACTGAAGGTATTACTATCTATTTATCTACTACAAGCATGTTCTTACTATTTACAAGCGCTTTTTTAAAGTCCACGTGAATAAAAACTTGTTTTATTTTAATATATTTTAAAATTGGGGATTTTTGTCAGATTGGGGATTTTTATAGTTTGATGTGCTGGAGTATGTGCCTACAAAAAACGCTTAAGGTACCGTAAGTACCTTTATGTATTATTATGATGTTAATGTTGTGGTCCCGGGGAGAGAAGAGTCCGTAACGCGTGGTCGTGCCATCTGTGTGACAAAACTAATAGGCCACGGAAAATGATTACTATCTGGTGGAATACATGCTTGTTTGACTGGATAGAATAAAAAAAAATGTTTTTTTTTAACTAAATCTATGAAACGGGAAGTGTATAAAAATAAGTGTACGATATAAATAACGTTAAAAAATTATACAACATGAAAAATGGATTCAAACCGGTTTTGCAGTATCCGCTTCTAATAGAACTGCAGAGGTCGATATTTTTAACTTCGAAGTTCAGTAATACAGTCTCTTTTCAATATAGACCAAAATTAAGGTTCATATTAGTTTGCGTCAATTTATTATATTTGTTTCATTTTGCAATAGAGATGAAAATATCGTCTCGAGATTTTTCTAGAAAGCAGGTACCTTAACATTTTTATCTATTATAGATCCACATATTTCAAGGACCTAGATTATAGATAGCCTTTTGCTTAGCATACATATAGCCTGTACACTTTTTCCAAAACTTCTCCTTTATCATACCTACTCGTTCCGTCAAAGTCCCGCATTGTACAGACGCCAGTACATCAAGCTACCCCAATCTGTCAAATTTCCCCAATCGAAAGTGAACCTTATACTCTTGTGATAAAGTTGAAAATCTATAAAAGAAATTTGACAGATTGGGGTAGCTGGATGTGCTGCCGTCTGTACTAAGATAATTATTTTGAAGGTACCTACTATGACACAAACAGAATTTAATGTTAGTTCATAACTTAAAACGTAGTGTTAGTAGGTACTTATTTATTAATTATTATATAAATTAGAGTTTACGTTACTTAGTAAATATAAAATATAAAAAATTAACAATAATTTATTTATTTATTTATTACAGATATCTTATTGCTAACAGATAATTCCAAGCACAATAAGTGATACAATCATAATAATTTATATACATAATCTATAGGTACTATACTATACTATAATAAGCTAATTAATTAACCATGTTAAAAAAAATCCTTGTCCTTCTGGTCGAATTTTGATCATGGTGGCGAGTTTAAATGGAGAATAGCCATATGCATGGGACATGTTTGTAGTTCACATGTGTGTGCGCGTAACAGAGAAACTTTCTTTTCCATCAGTCTCATGTTCTCGATAGGATGACTAGTGCCACAACCGGGATGAGGTCAGGTACAGGGCGGACAGGTTTATATGCTCTATGACGATATGTGTGTGTATGTACCTAGAAATAGTTATGTATACTTAATTATATTGCTACAAACATGTTCTGACTATTTACACGCGCTTTTTAGGGTTCCGTAGTCAAATGGCAAAAAACGGAAGCCTTATAGATTCGTCATGTCTGTCTGTCCGTCCGTATGTCACAGCCACTTTCTTCCGAAACTATAAGAGCTGTACTGTTGAAACTTGATCAGTAGTTGTATTCTGTGAACTGCATTAAGATTTTTACACAAAAATAGAAAAAGAACAATAATCTTGGGGGTTCCCCATACATAGAACTGAAACTAAAAAATTTTTTTTCGCCGCACTCATGCATGTTGGATATTTATGGGTAGGTCTTCAAAAATTATATTGAGGTTTCTAATATCATTTTTTTCTAAACTGAATAGTTTGCGCGAGAGACACTTCCAAAGTGGTAAAATGAATAACTTCTAAAATAAGAAAATGATAGAACTAAAAAAAATATATGATGTACATTACCATGAAAACTAACAACAAAAATTGGTTTGAACGAGATCTAATAAGTAGTTTTTTTTAATACGTCATAAATCGTAAACCGCAATTTACCTTTCATTTAATCAACTGAAATACTGCTACTATGGAACCCTTCATGGGCGAGTCCGAATCGCACTTGGCCGGTTTTTTAAGTCTACGGGAATAACGACCTTTTTATTTTGATATTTTCTTAACAGAAATATCCTAAAATCCCTTTTTGACACGACGCTAACTCTAGACCAAAAAAGCACTGAAATTGTAATTATAATATTATTATAAACGATATAGTCATCCTCGGGCGTCTTAAAAAATTTCGACATCGCTTCCATTGAGCATCGAGCCCAGAACTTAATATTTTCAAAATCAATGTATTTTTAGCCCTTATTTCCATAAGGAACTAATCTATAAGATTTCGGATCCATAGCTTAAGCCAAGGTTTATCCGTAGGAGCTTTAGACTTAGTTCGTAATAAGGAGGATTATACAGGTCTCTTTGTGACATTAGATATGGACGTAGGCAGCACGAATAACTTGCTGATTAGTTTGAGAATGACTGAGGACCGTAATTACTTCTCTGTCAATGTGCTTTACAGCCATTTTCCCATACAAATGTTTCCTCATTTTTTCCATGGATTTTAGATTAGACAACAATGTTTTACGCAATACAGGTATCCAGTGCGACATGGGATGCCCCTTTCCTATTAAATGCGTTAAGAAATATCGAATGGATTGTATAAATTCAAGCCTCCGAACCACGGTGCAGTAGCGGAGCGGTCGACGCACATGGGACCGGATACCCCGTGGTCGTGGGTTCGATTCCCACCCGCACTTAAATTTATACAATTCATTTCAAAGATGTCTGAAAATCTTACTAATATTATAAATGTAAAAGTAACTCTGTCTGTCAGTCGCGCATTCACGCCAAAACTGCTGAACCGATTTAAATGAAATTATGTACACAGATAGTCTAGAGCCTAAGAAATCGACCCGTGACCACGACTGGTGCAACCCATGCCGAAACGTCGACCTATAGGTAATGATTTGCCTTAAAATGTTATCGCGATTGAGACCCGTGTCCACAATATATAAAAATCTATAAAAGATATTGGCAGATTGGGGTAGCTGGATGTGCTGGCGTCTGAACGTGTTAGATATTAAATATCTGGTACCTAAAACGGTGAAGGATAACATCGTGAGGAAACCTGCATGCCTGAGATTTCAGCCATAAGACCACTATTGTCTTTTATTGTGAGCAGAGGCCCTTGCGCTGCAGTAGGGCAGTAGTATAGACGGCAGCACTCTGTCAAATTTCTTTTATAGATTTTCAACTTTATCACAAAAATATAAGGTGAACTTTCAATTGGGGAAAGGAGACGGATACGTTTTCAAACAATATTGGGCCCGGATGTAAAAAGATAAAAGTTGTGTCAATTAATAGGTCTATAAATTATCAGTCAATCACTAAAAATTCCATGGGTATTTTCAATCTGTGAACAGAGTTATTAAAAATTTAGTACTTAATAGAGAGGTTATGTACAAACCTATACTAAACAGCTGATTTTTAAGGGCGATTGCTATTTAATAGTTATCCGTCTCTAGTATGTTAGCAAAAGTCGTACACGTTAAGCAATATCAGAAGTCCGTAGAGAGAATGCAGTTGTCGAGGGATATTATTATTAATATTAAAGTTGCCAATAACTAATAAATGGATTTAAACGATAACCGATATTATGATTTCGATTTATTTTATTGATATTTTATTTTTTACTGTTGACATTATGTTAATGTATTTAATAATTATTATGATTAAATCGGTTATCTGGTGTCTGGTGCAAGAGTTTTTATATTACATTGTTTGAACTCATTACCGTTAATCGATTATAGTAATCAACAACCAATTTAATTCGTGACTTAGAAACTTATTTTGAGATTTCTCGTTTTCCAGATTGTAAATTGGGTCATTTTTTTACAGTTTGAAATAAAAAAATATAACACTTTTTTAAACCATATCTCAACTTATTACAGTCAGGCCCAGAAATCCCCGTCTCCTTTGACAGATTGCTGTAGCTTGCAGTGCTGGCGTATATACATACGTATATAATGTATCTACATTACTATTGCTACTACATGTAACCTCCCCGTTATATATAGGATCGTTACGGAAGTTGTATACGGAAGTACCAAAGTTATGAATCCCTCAAGCCAAATAACCATAAAACGAGTATTTCATCAAACCGTCGAAATAATGAAACTAACAAACAAAAACAAGGGTTCTCATAGCAACAATAACATTCAGTTTATGTAAATCATGGAGCGAGTGACTGCTAATATCCGGAGAATAAATAATGTTCCCAGTTTCCCGCAAATCCTTTTCTCCTACTACGATAATGGCATAATTCTGGAAGATTGTCGGCAGAAAAGTCTGTGAAATATTGATTCAGGCTCTTCCGTTGTTTATTGCTTGAATTATTGTTATTTATAACGACAACAAAGTCTATTGTCAGAGATAATAAAAACTGTTCCCGTGATTGGTTGCTTTTCTTAAGGTATATAGGGGGTTAAGGGAAGCTTAACAAAATTGATACTAAGGGTTCAAGGCTGACACCGTACTGTAGCACAACGTCAAAATAATGATAGCGTAATTACCGGGGACATTAATATCAACAATAGAGAAGATTGACGAGATTGAAGAGAGAGATTGACGGTCACCATAGCCTAGTTGGTAGTGATCCTGCCTACAAAGCTGGTGGTCCTGGGTTCGAATCCCGGTAAGTGCAAATATTTGTGTGATGAGCACGAATATTTGTGTCTGAGTCATGGATGTTTTCTATGTATATAAGTATTTATCTATCTATATAAGTATTTATATCGTCGCCTGGTACCCATAGTACAAGCTTTGCTTAGTTTGGGGCTAGGATGATCTGTGTGACATTGTCCCTATATATTTTTGTCCCTAGATATTATAGAGACCAGTGAGAATCTATCACTTCTACAAAGAATTAATTCATTCGGTATACATCGCTTGAATTATTATTATTTAATAGCTTTGCGCCGCGCTTTCCTCGGCGTTAAGCTTTATAAATTATAGCCTATATTTTATTAAGATATATAAGCCATATTACAAAGCTTCATCAAAATCCATTCAGTAGTTTTTCCGGGAATGAGTAACAAACGTCCATACATTATAAAATAAAATAAAAAAAGGTTTTTATTCACGTAGACTTTAAAAAAGCGCTTGTAAATAATCAGAACATGTTTGTAGTAATACAGTTAATATTTCTAGTTACATATTACAGATATTTAGGTACACGTAATGTTAAAACATTTATACAATTTTTTTATAATGGTAGTGACATTTAGCTAGCTTGTATTAAGTTATTGTCAAGGAGATTATGTTTAGTAGTGCAGTCATTGAAGCAAAAAATACGGTCTTAACTCCGAATTTTCCACTGCGAACCGTCCCGCATGAAACCCCGGAACCAGGCCCATCCCTCCCCCAACCCCAAAAGTGAAAATTTTACATTAGTAGGATAACTGAAAAATATATTCGCCATCCATTAAAAAAGTATTTTGTCATAACACACATTTCACCCTTGACTGTCACGTGTCACATACAGATGTACTTTAATCATCTACCTACTCGTATCTACGCTCAGAAGGTGGTATAGGTGCTACCTAATCCCTTCACCGCTAAGACCATCTTTAACATGTATGAGTGTAATTTCACTTAGGCTTAACTCGTAAGCAATAATACGGACTAAGTAAGTAAAGAAACATGTCATTTCTGTATGAATATATGTGTAATAGTGATAACAGTAGTTATTACGTTGGCCGGGATTTTACTATAGAACTCCGTACTACTTAAAATATTATTACACCTTGTTGAGATCTCTGGTCTACTTTTCTACTCTCAACTCCAATAGATTATTTTCTTTAGATTATATGTTAAATTTTTGTGACTTCATGATCCAGTATCTTGCAGACTGGATCATTTCGACACAACACGGCGTTACTAAAATCAAGACTTTGCTGAGAAGCCATTGAAGACTATTTGAACTGGCGCTTTGAAGATATTGGCTGTAAGGAATTCCATTTTCTTCCCCAATTATAAAACTTGTTGTATTTAAGAGTTTTAAATTAAAACTGTTGGTGAAATTGAATTAATAGTTTTAATTCAATTTCACCTATCCCGGGGTCTGTCTATAATCAAATCTTGCAAGTTAAATTTGATCCGATTCCTACACTGTAAATTAATTGCAATATAACACTCTGTTATTTATAAAAAATGGGTCTATTTAATCATTTCTTATTGGTTTTAATTATTTTAACGTTTTATTTTATTTCTTTATTTATAACAAAAGCTGTTTTTTTTTAAAAACAAAAAATATTTTATCTGTTTTTATAGCTTTCCATGATTATATCTTTAAAAATATATTTATTTTACATGTAAGGTCACGAGAACAAATTTTCAATGCGTCAACGCGAACTAATAGAATACAAAACAATTTCTCCAGTAGTTTTGAAATCAACGAAACTAAACTGATTGGACCTGATATTATCTGTAATATAGATAATTTTCAATAGTTCCCAGTGATTACCTTAATTTTGGCGAGCTTGTGGACTGAATCACTTCTGAACAACGCGGTCCAATTGTGAACGGGATATATGAACGAGATTTAATTATAAACGTGTAAGGGTAACCTTTATCTATAGAAACGAGCTAACGGATGGGATAGGGGCCATCCCTTCCGTTAAGAAGCTCTCTCTTTGGTTAGACAGCAATGTATGCTGCATTATTGAGAATGTTCATTTCTTAAAAAGGCGAACAAATTTTTTGTCTTATCTATACATAATATAATAAAATCGTAGAAAAGTCAAAACTGTACATTGTTTATTTTTTAAAGGATACTTGGGCTGTGATCTACAATCGATGTCGAAGATTTGTCTGTTTGTCTGTATGTATGTCCGGGCTAAACTCAAAAAGTACTGCATGGATTTACTTCAAATTTTGCATGAATATTACTAAGAAGTCGGGTCAACATATTATCACGCTATCACCTTCGGGGGAGGAGCTGTGATAATTTATAAAGTTTAACGCGGGTGAAACCGCAGGGCACAGCTAGTCAAATATAAGTGTCCTGCAATACAAACATTTTTTATTTATTTTTATTTAGGTTACACATATTATAAATATAGTTAGTGAGAATTATAAAAAATTATGGCGCCCCATTAATACTTTACCAATTAAGCTATGGTTTTACATAATTTGACGGACTAGTTAGCGTGGTTGGTAAGTTCTTGCAATTGCCGCAGGTCGTGGGTGCGGACTGGTTCCCACCCAGTACAGATGTTTATGTGCATGAACATGTCTGTTCGTCCTGTGTCTAGATGTAATTCTCTATATAAGTATTTACAAAAAATAAATTGTATATGTAGTACATATCAGTCGGGTTTCCACGGTAGACGCTCTACTTAGTTTAGGATCAGGTGGCCGTGTGTGAATAATGTCCCTGGATATTATTACTTTGTCATCCATTTATATACAGACCGCGTGATTTGATGCTTAGGCTTACTGATCACTTACGAACTGGGTGGATATGCTGGCTCTAAACGAAATATAAAATAATGTAGTTAATTCACGTTTGACTTTATCATATATATTATACTATGTAAAATAATAAATTTTTTAGTATAGATTATATATGAGCTAGATATTAATACCCTGGGACATTATTTACAGACGGCCATCTGATCCCAAACTAAGCAGTGCTTGTACTATGGAAACCGTATAACTACTTTTCTTTTATAAATACATACCTACTTATATAGATAAATAACACCCAGACTCAGGAGAAACAGACATGTTCATGCACACAAATATCTGTCCTGGGTGGGAATCGAACCGACTAGTAATCCAGTGTGAAAAGCAAGCATTTGCCAACCACGCCAACAGGCCCAGTGTAGCTTGAGTAAGGATTCAATTCACTCAATCCATTTTATGTATATAATATCTGGGGACAATGTCACACAGATCATCCTAGCCCCAAACTAAGTAAAGCTTGTACTATGGGTACCAGGCGACGATACACGTACTTATATAGATAGATAAATACATATATACATAGAAAACATCCATGACTCAGAAACAAAAATTCGTGCTCATTACACAAATATTTGCACTTACCGGGATTCGAACCCAGGACCACCAGCTTCGTAGGCAGGAACACTACCAACTAGGCTATGGTATATATGTGTATAAAGAGAATTTCAACCTACTATTTTACTAGCAGTTTGTATTTCATTAAAGTTATGTAAGTGTTAGCACTACCCTAGCAATAAACTCATAAGTGAACTATGCATGCAACATAATATTTTGTGTTGATTTGTGTGCAGTTGGGTCTCACACGAAATTCGGCGCTTGGGCGCTACATAGTATTATTGCTTATAACGGCGTTATTTCAAGCTCTGTTTGACTTTCGGAGCAACCAAAAGTCATACTTCTCGTAGCCGATATAAGGTAGGTTTTTGACGTACGAAAATGTACAGTCATATTAAAATAATATCATTAAAACTACTGGTGTTATAGGACCTATCGTATATGTGTTTATTTCATTTGCTGTGTAATTATAATGTTGTGTACTGTTTGTTATGTTGCGTTGGACTAATGGCCGTTCGTTCAAAATCCGAAGAAGAATCCATAATAGTATGTGGTGTGAAGGTTTCATGTTGCTGCACCGAACTTCTTTCCAATCCTGTTGGTTTACCGGTTCCGCAAGATAAGAAAGTTAGGCTTTTTGTGTATATGCCACGTCATGTACCGAAATATATAGAAAAATCTGTAGATAATAAGCAACGTATTATATGCCACGTCATGTACCGAAATATATAGAAAATGCCACGTCATATACCGAAATATATAGAAAATGCCACGTCATGTACCGAAATATATAGAAAATGCCACGTCATGTACCGAAATATATAGAAAAATCTGTAGATAATAAGCAACGTATAATTGATGGGCGGGTAAGCGTGGTTGGTAGATACTTGACTTTCATGAGTTCGATTCCCACCCTGGACAGATATTTGTGCAAATGAAAATGTCAGTTTGTCCTGTGTCTGGTAGTCATTATCTATGTAAGTATGTATTTACAAAAGAAAAGTTGTATAATATGTAATACATCAGTTTTGTTCAGAGGGTGATTCAGTCAGTTATCTGTCCGATAGCTACTTAATGCTTAGAATCACTACGGGTACGCGACCCCGGACTACTCCAGCTACTGCTGTCACATTCCTGTCTCCTGTGGCAGTAGTATCCCTTCCTTCACCCTACCATTCCCCAAGAGCGGATACCTCCCGCTACGACCGACTGGCGACCCCGGCCAGCCACTAGATTCAGTGCACTGCGGTGCCTACAAATAAGGTTGGCATCAGAGGCCTAGGTGATGCCCACGTCCCTACCTCTCACCAATTGTAGCGGCCTCCCGTTCCATTGGATGCATAGAGGTAGGGATAAGAGTGCACCTGTGTTGGCGCGGACACTGTCGTGCTTAACGTTTCGTGCACTATAATATCTCCTGCGTAATTGACTTGGCTTTCTGATAACGGACTCCGATTTAGACGTAGTCCTACGGCGATGGGCAGAGGTAGATAGGTCTGGTAGTGATGCCTGCCGGGCTTTGTCTGATGCCTGCACGTAGGCGGCTCAGGGTAGATGGTCGTTCTGCACTGCATTGGGTTAACAGTGTGGTTCGGCAGCTCCTTGGGTGACGAAGCAGCTCTTTTTAGAGAGACCCTGCTTCCCCCAATCAGGGGAGGGGACTAGAAAAGGTGTCCTAAAAAAAAGGTTTAACCCGTCACATTCGGAGGCAGTAGCCACGGCTGTCTCTGTATCACCCTTAACGTGGTCGAATAAACGTTAACAAAAGAATAAAGATACCTAAACCCCGGAATATGACTTTTGCAACGTGGAATGTTCGCACCCTTCTTGATCGTGAAACCAACCTGGGCCCTCCTCGAAAAACTGCCCTCGTGTCCCGAGAACTCCGACGCTACGGTGTGGATATCGCTGCCCTCAGTGAGACACACCTGGCTGACGAGGGGGAGAGAGTTGAGCATCGGGGCGGTTATACTTTCTTCTGGAAAGGTACCCCGTCTTCAGAACCGAGGAGATCTGGGATTGGTTTCGCCATCAAAAACCACATCGCGTCCAAATTGGAGCAGTGTCCTGTGCACATCTCGGACCGCGTCACCACGTTGCGGCTACACTTGGACATTGACAACTACATTAACGTCATTAGCGTATATGCGCCCACGATGGACAAGGATGATGATATCAAGGCCAAGTTTTACGAAGAAGTCACACAGGCCCTCTCCAAAATACCTCCTAAGGAGCAGATTCTTTTAATGGGTGACTTTAATGCCAGAGTGGGGCGAGACTTTGAAGCTTGGCCTCGGGTCTTGGGAAGGCATGGTGTTGGAAATATGAACAGCAATGGACAACTCCTACTGTCTTTATGCGCTCAGTTCGAGCTGGCAATCGCCAGCACCATGTTCAGACTCCCGGCGAAGTATAAGACCACATGGATGCATCCGAGGTCAAAACACTGGCATCTGATTGACTATGTAATTGTCCGACAAAGAGATATTTCCCAAATGCATATCACCCGCGTTATGCGGGATGCTAATGCAGTCTGTTCTTCTGACCACCGGCTTGTCGTCACGAAGCTGAGCCTCCGCCTTTACCTTCCTCGCAGATCTAAGGGGGTAAAGCCTAAGCGTATGGACACTAAGAAATTACAGAGTCCTGATATTCGTGAGACCTACGCTCGAGAAATAAGTGGCGTACTCCAGGCGATAGATGTTGCGAATGGTGATGCAGTGGCTAAATGGCAAACGCTTTCGTCCAACATAGTCGTCGCCGCATCGCAGATACTGGGTGTCAAACCCAACAAACGCGAAGATTGGTTTGATGACAACGACAAAATCTTGATCAAGGCCATGCAAAAGCACCGTTCTCTCCTACGACAGCATCGTGATAACCACTATGCGGAGGAAGTCAAGCGTAATGGAGCAGAACTGCGAAAATATGTACGGGAAATAAGGGATAAGTGGTGGCGTGACAAAGCCGAGCGCATACAGTGGCTTGCTGATACCCAATAGCTGGGTGCTTTTTATGATGAGGTCCGCAAGCTTCTTGGTACTGCAATTAGTACTAGAGTTACTCTGAAATCTCACGATGGGACGCTATTGCATACCAATAAGACAGATGTACTCAATAGATGGCGAGAGCATTTCAACACCTTGCTCAATGTTGATCGAGCTGCGGACATCACACACATTAGCTCGATGGCATCACTCCCCACTAACAACAAGCTGGACGAGCCACTGACCCTGCGCGAGGTCATTGTTGCTATTCAACAACAGCAGAATGAGAAAGCGGTCGGCATTGATAATATCCCTGGAGAATTGCTCAAGTATGGAGGTGAAGAACTGCATGAAACTATCTGGAAAGTATTCGTTCAAATGTGGGACCAGGAGCGAGTACCTGATGACTTTCGAGTCTCGCGTATTCGCTCCTTGTACAAGAATAAGGGCGACAGATCTGAGTGCAATTCCTACAGAGGAATCTCCTTACTGACTTCTCCTGGGAAAGTCTTTGCACGGATATTACTGAACCGCCTGCTACCCTTGTCAGAAGACATACTGCCAGAAACCCAATTCGGCTTCCGATCGAATCGAAGCACGTGTGAGGCTATCTTCTCCATTCGACAGCTTCAAGAGAAGAGTCGAGAGCAAGGTCGATCACTGTATGCATGTTTTGTTGACCTTGAAAAAGCTTTCGACAGCGTGCCTCGCGAAGCCTTATGGGTGGTGCTAGCGAAACTGGGGTGCACGGGCAAGTTTATTAGAATGATCCGACTCCTGCATGATGACATGCGATGCTGTGTCAATGTGCAAGGTGAAGATTCTGAGTTCTTTACAGTGAGCTGCGGCGTTAAGCAAGGCTGCGTGCTCGCTCCAACTCTATTCACTCTGTACTTTGCAGTTGTAGTTAGGGAGGCCTTGCAAAGTCTGTCTGAAGGCATTCGTGTTCGTTTCCGTACCGATGGCGGTGGAGTCTTCAAACTATCGAGACTAAAATCTCGCACCAAGGTGTCTTACGCGACTATAACGGAGATGATGTATGCGGATGATTTATGTTTTGTGGCGGAAACGTCAGAGGGTCTACAAACGCTTATGTCGAGACTAGATGAGTCGTGTTGCAGATTTGGCCTAAAAATTAACATAAAAAAAACCGAAGTGATGGCCCAAACGTTGAATAGTGTCCCAGTTGACATAAAACTCGGTAACGTTTCACTTAAGCAGGTAGACAAATCTAGGTACCTAGGTAGCACCATAACGTCAAGGAGCCTCCTTGACAATGAAGTAAACAGCAGAATTGGAGCAGCTGCTGCAGCCTTTGGTAGACTTCGTTCCAGGGTTTTCCGCTCACGTGACATAAAGCTATCTACGAAAGTAGATGTGTATATGGCGATCGTTCTGCCTAACCTCCTGTATGCGTCTGAAACGTGGTGCCTGTACCGCAAACATATCCGCACATTAGATAGATTCCACCTCAAATGCCTCCGCGACATTATGAACATACGTTGGTCGGATCATGTTAGAAACACGGAAATACTACGGCGGGCAAATGTTGGTGGAATTGAGATTTATTTGATGAGGCGGCAGCTGCAGTGGTGCGGCCATGTCTCCCGAATGTCTGAGAACAGAGTGGCAAAGTGCATCTTCTACTCTGAACTGCAAGATGGCAAGCGAAAACAAGGTGGCCAATTCCTGCGGTACAAAGATGTGCTCAAGCGACATATGAAAAGATGTGACATTGATCCGTCACATTGGGAGGCTATGGCGGCGGACCGAACACGATGGAGGCGCACTGTACACACTAAGGTGTTCGAGTTTGAGAAGAAGCGGAAAGAAGAGCTCGATGCTAAACGAGACGAACTCAAGGCCCGACCACCCGCGGCCATATATTATAATTATGTCGGAGGGGTGCTGACTTGTAGCGCATGTGGTCGAACGTGCGCTTCAAAGGTAGGTTACGTCAGTCACCTGAGAGCACATAAACGAAGCTCTCAATAGCTAGCCAGTCGCTGTGGCCGAATACGGTCAGGAGAGATATATATATATAATACATCAGTTGTCTGGTTTATATAGTACAAGGTTTGCTTAGTTTGGGATCAGATGGCTATGTGTGAATAATGTCCCAGGTTGTTATTATTATGATATCTTTTGCCAACGCTTATTTATACTATGATATGGCTGGGGCAGATGGCTTACCATTCATGCATCCAAGTCGATTAGGACCAAATTCAGTATATTGGGATTTGTTAGGAATAACAGATAATTATTTTTATATCTACGCAGGTGAACCAAAGTAACCGACATAGCCCGAAGAATGGCCAAGCTGAAGTAGTAGTTGGCAGGGCACATAGGTCGCAGAACCGACGGTCGCTGGGCAGAAAGGTTCTCGAGTGGCGACCACGAACCGGAAGACGCAGCATGGGCAGGTCCCCTACAAAATGAATAAATGATCTTGGGAAAGTCGCTGGAGGCCGCTGGTTGCGGGTAGCACTAGACCGGCGCCATTGCCCAGCTGTGGGCGACTTTCAGCCGTTATGATGATGATGATGATGATCTCATAGCTAGATGCTCACACCGGTCCGTAAGTGATTGGCGAGTTTAAGCAACTAGGCTCGCGGTCAGACCATAGATGGCTGACCGCCAAAGTGTTTAATTTCTGAGCAACTCCGTGCTTCGGAGGGCACGATAAGCTGTCGGTCCCGGTTGTAGTCATTAGACTACAGTCGTTAAGCCCTGTCAGAGGCCTACGAACAACTCTGACACTAAGGTAACCACTGCCCATACGATAAGTAAGTAAGATGATGATGATTTTTATAATGGGCCAAATCGATAAAAAAATTATTTGCGTCTCTTTTAAATAAAAATAAAATAAAAAAGATTTTTATTCAACAAAGTGTTGGGTGAGTGTATCCTTTTTAAATACGTTGCAATTTTAATACTATAGGACCATCGTTTAGGTGTTCCATCAATATATACGAGTATTGGAATAGGTGTATGTTTGTTTGGGTACCCACTATAATTACTATATTTTTTACTGCGTTACTTCGCCATTTGTCTAATCTCCGATGAGATTGGCCATCATAGCCTTAGTCCCTGAGCCACTAATATTATTACTATTGTCGAGCGCCAGAGTTCAGGAGTGGAGAAAGCTTGGCTACGCTTGAGTGATGCCATGATTGTCGTATACGTCACGCGGTACGATGATCGTTGAGCATCAGGTTAGCCGTATAATTGTTTCATTTACAAATATTGAGAATAGTAATATTTACATAATTCGATGGATGATTGGTGTAGGTACTGAAAATGCAAAGCCGTTTGCCGCGTTAATTAAATACGGACTTGTAATTGTAAAGCATCTTCTACACGGTTGCAAACCAACGTTGCAGCAGTTGTGCAGTCTATATGCACACCTCTGTTGGGACGTTATGCTTAATAGATAAAAAGTCTTGTGATATAGCAAGACAGATACATCCACTTGCTTGCAAGACTTATTCTGTTGTAAATACCTACTCCTTGCACCGTTGATATTTGAAATCTAAGTACAGACACCAGCACATCAAGCTACCCCAATCTGTCAAATTTCACAAATTGAAAGTGAACCTTATACTTATGTGATAAAGTTGAAAATATATAAAAGAAATTTGATAGATTGGGATAGCTGGGTGTGCTGGCGTTTGTACCTATATAAGTTTGAAATATAGAAGTACTTTCAAACATTTTTCAAACTGAATATAACAGGTGTCGGGTTGGTTTTCTACAAGTTTCCTAAGCAAGCAGAATTTTGTTTTCTTCTAACAATATTTCAATCTCAGGCCAGATATTAAATTCCTTGAGAAAAGCTTTGGCATTTCTTAACATCGTTACAGTTCTAAGTGTAACATAAATAGGTAGTAGAAATATTGTTATTCCATTAAGCCAGACAGCTAGTAAAAAATTCCTTGCCTACAAAAACGGATAAAAAACATGCGGGGCAGTCTTAGGGGACAGCCGAAAACTATTTTTTACACACTTCTAATCTAATTAATCTACCATATACTAGTTATACATATAACTCATGGGAAGCATGACGTGACGTATCGCAAGTTGCATTTTGGTTCAATCAAAAAGTCAACGCGCCTTAAGAAGTTTTCACTTCAAAAATCTCACCATCTGTGTTAAATGATTGTCAAGTGTTAGGGGGCAGTTTACATTTTTCAATCAATTTTGCAAATTGACGTACTACTGTCGTTGTTACACGTGGTATAACTGATTTGAAAAACATGTTTACGTCTAGGGAAATAGCTATGACTATACTAAGCCTATATTCCATTTAGAACTTTCGTAAACAAAACATCGCTTCGTAACCAGTGACGCTTAGGTATTCCCGATCTTTTATGATGTTATATAGCAATGCTTCTTTTTTCAAATACCATATCTAAATAGGTTGCATTTTGTATGGGTGAGGGGTCAACTTACCCTGATTGATTTGTATTATTTCGACTTAAAATTGTACTTGAAATTCGATACCTAACTCGAACTGCCATGGTATTATAGTTGTTTTACTTATATTTTATAATATGCTCTTACTCATTATTAATCAAACCGATACACAAACATGTACTTGTCAGAATCACAATATAATTAAATAGGTAATTACTATAATTCACATTTATGTTTTAAAAATTACCTTGTGCGTCCGTCAGTTTCAAAGCCCATATATTATAGATTAATTACTTTTTAATAAGTTCACTTTAATATAATACGTTGAACTGGTAGACCCACCAAGTGGCAAGAACAGAAAACTGTCAACCATTCGTTTAATTAGTTTGTTTATATAAATTCTTAGCGCACGAAACTGAGGTATAGTATATTTTTTTTATAAATTATGATAATTCTTCTATCGTCAGCTAAGTTTTCTTCCAACAAACATTTTATTCTGTGATTAAGCTGAGTCATAATAACATCGCATATTTCTCTAGGGGTTCCCTCGGTTCCGTTCCCAAGCCAAGGTTTGTTCATGCATTGAATTTAAAATGTAGGTTTGAGGAAACTTACATGAATTTTGAAAATCAATCTACGGAATTTACTTAGAAGACGTTTTATGGGAAATTGGGATTTAATTTAATTATGCTTATGTTTGATTACTTATAATTAGCGACTTTACATTGAAAGTTATAATTGAAACGAAGTTTCTCAACGCGGTTTGTGATATGAGTTCACTGGTAGAAATTGTAACGTAAAGTATATTACACGTTATGCCCCCTTCTCTCTCTCTATCGGTGTTTTCGAGCATTAATTCGAAGCAAGAAATTCGAGCATTGTGTTCGGCTGATTGTATAACCATAATTAAACTTATTTGTTATTGAAAATAATTCCTGTGCTTTGACAGCAAAATTTTATTTTATGTTCAAAGAATTGTGAGGTAGATTGAATGATTTTAGTGTAAGTCTAAAAATGAGATATATTTGAATGACGCAAACCTATTCTTTGTGAACAAACGTGTCGTATTTAAGGTGTATTTGAAGAAATATGGGTTGTGTAATACGTATTTGACCTTACTAGTAGTTGTTTTAGACTTTTGTAGTGCTTTGTTTCATGGTGTTATGTTTCATGTGTGTTTTAGATTAAGTAATATTTTTAATATTTATATTTTGAAACTGATATTAAACATACGGCCCACCTAATAGTAAGCGTAAGGTAAGGTAACCCACAACCTTTGAAACACACGTGGCAACTCGTGCTCTATTGATCATTTCTCACTCCGTTGAACACTGGTGACCTTACTCAAGCATAGGACATAAAACATTAAAATTATATGGTATCGCTGTTACCTATGCTGCTTCCCCTGGCGGTTATACCCCAGTCGAGCTACTCATGGAGCAAAAAAAAAATGCTGTGCCAACCGTACAAAGTCCACAAGTTACTAGAACTGAAGCCTAAGGACCTGGCCTCTCAAATGCTTTATCTAAGCCAAAGTCCTGAAGCCATATATCTTTTCGACTAACCATTATTTCAAATCCGAATATATTAAATGGTGCGCTAAACTTTCATTTAATCGTTGTTCACGGTTTCGCATAGAAATGCATGTTACATTTAATCTTTTACTCTTCTGCATTAACTTCTAGTTTTCAATTTGCGCAACTTTGCAAGCCGTTTGAGGCGTTTATTTGGCGTTCTAATCTATATTTGGTTGCCCTGTGCTTTTGATGTCGCAATTCGTCGTTTACATTTATACAATTAGGGAGTCGGTCATCGCTTCTATTTCGATGTAAGTATAGTTTTTTATTTTAACTCTGTGATGTATATTTTTACACGCTTTATATTAGCTTCACTTGTATGTTTGTAACTGACTCCTTTAGACGCAATTTTGACCCACTTTAGACGGTCAAATTTCATTCAAACTTTGTAGATTTATCGAGGACCGATGACAAAACACTAATTTGATAAGATTATTCCATTATTCAATTTGCAAAATAAGATTTATATAATTTAAGTAGGTGTCCATTGAAGTAACTACCATCTACATATTGTTTTTTGAATCACAACGGTCAGTAACTTGTATTTCAGTCGAGTTATTGGACCATAGATGGCGCTTTCCTAGAAAAAGATTAAGAACTGCCATTATTTTGTTCTAGATAATACATTGTTATTGTATTATATAAGATATTTTATTGTAAAAAAGGGTGGGGTGCTTTTTAAGATATTATTAAAATAATAATTCTTCTACTCATTTCTGTCAGAAAAATATTTATAACTATTGATACCATGCACCCCATGCTTTTTTTACGGTGAAATATATTTTTTATACCATTTTCAATTTAAATTTATTAAAAAATATATTTTATTTTTGTTGAATTTTATATAACGTGTGTTTTTTTAAACTATTATTTTTTTGATATCTTTTTTATGTAATTGATTCTTGGTGACAGTAAAACTAATAATTTAAAGTAAATATTAGAACTCAGTGGAAAGTGGCAAATAGCTCGTAGAACTGACGATTCTCGAGTGGCGACCACGAACCGGAAGACGCAACGTGGGCAGACCCTAACAATATGGACTGATGATCTTGTGATGGTCCTGAAAGCCGTTGGATGTGGGTGGCCCAAGATTGGCAATTGTGGAGGCCTATGTCAGTTTATTCTATGTTATGTATGCCATTATTTTACTACATATACTATATCCTTTCCAAATGTCAAATTTATTGGGACCTTACGTCGTCTAGTATTATACATATAAAAAATTACTTATTTTAAAGTAGAATATAGAGCACAATACCAACATTATAACAAGTTTTGTATTTTTAACCTGTATTCTGTGAATAAAGATTATGATTATGATCATATTTATATTTTAATTAGATTTGAATAATGCGCATTTTTTTTATTCTACTCTACTAGACTTTATATATTTATTACTTTAACTTTTTACTACATGGATTGGTTAAAATATTTCAGAAATTCAGACATAGAAATTATATGTTCCGTTTCGACCACATAACTTACATCACCGTAATTTGTATGTAGCGTTAACAATAGCAGGTGCTACAAGAGTACGTAACTAACTCTCTTTACTATGGCCGCAGTTGCCATGGAAATTGTGTGGCTTTTGTTACCAAAGTTACAGCACTCAGTTATCGTCAACATGAACAAGTAACCGAATGCTTAGCTTTGTTCGTAATAAATAATGTAATTCGGAATTGGTATTGGATATAACAAAGAAAACCACAACGAAATCGTACAACATTGCCTCGGGCAATAAACCACGCAGATACCCTGAGTCCCAATTCCAAATCAGAAAATTAATCGTTCTGAATACTATATTTATCACCACTATACTATACCGTCTGTACATCGCAAGGCAACGATATATTTAGTTTCTTCAAACAATAGGAAAGCTTTTATTGACGTTCGCTTTTTTTTCAAATCTTTTAGTTGACAAATGTTTGCAATGTCAGACCTTTTCTAAATTTTAATATAAGGTTAGTTTACTTCAACCACTGACAAGAGTTGGACTACATTATTTGGTGAAAGCCCTCACTGTTCTGTCAATCAAGTTACGGCGAATCTTTTAAGGTCGTTGAAATATATGAAATTCTCATTCCTTAGTAATTACTAGAGTGATGAAAACGCCACCAAAATAATTGGTCATAATTCCAACGTATACTTTGACAAGTTTTACTTGAGTTTATTTGAAAAAAATAATGAGTCAAGTTAACTCAATTTACCCGCAAGGGGGCTAAAGCATGAGCTAATAATATACCTAATATTGCAAACCTATTAAGATTTGCCATATTAGATGTATATAAAAATATTTCATCATCATCATGTGTACTAAATGACATTATGATACTGCTGCTGTCTGTTCTCTGGGAGATATTCCCTCGGGTCAATTGCTACGCCTCTCATAGGATGAAATGGGGTGGTACTAGCCACAAAGCATATTTTATTGTAATGGTCTAAATTAGCTTTATTTAGTAAAAAATAATACACATTACGCCAAAAGAAATATTATTAGTGATTCATTGTTGCTTGATGTGTTGGAGTTCATTACTCTGTAAGTATTAAAATATTATTGACATATAGCTTTATATTTAAAATTCCGTATTCATAATATTAGTTTTGATTTAACGACGGAAACGGAAAGTAACGTGATTGTATATAACGTTGTATTACATAATTCAGTGGTCAGTTAATTTTATGAATAATGACCAATGGAAATTGCACCATAAACTATATATCATGTACTACTATCCATCTATGTTAGGTCTCCACGGGGACCCAAAAAAGGATCTCAATTTAGTGAAGTTTCAATAAAGATCTCATTGATTTCAATGGGCCATAATACCCTTCCATAATATTATCTATTACTTTATTATGGGCCTTTCTCATATTTTTCTCAATTTATACGGGTTCGTATTTTGCGGTTTTCTGACAGTACTTTCGCATATTCCGATTGGATTGAATTTATTAGGCTCAACCTTTTCCTTACTTTAGCCGTGCACATTTCAAGATTTTAGATAATTGGTTGAAACATTGAAGACCACTACTTGGCTATCTTCGTTAGATTTCTATAGTTTCTCCGTCTATGTACATCTTGCCTTTAGTATTCAACTGGCCTGTTAGTTAAGTGGTTAGGAACCTTGACTGCTCATACAGAGGTCGTGGGAACCATCTCGGACAAATCAAAGTCAAAAATCATTTATTCCGTAAAATATTACATTTACATATGTGGAATCGTCATCAATCGTCAAATAATTGTTTTAATCATATGTTTTATTGTTAAACTTATTAATCAGTTGGCAGTTGGTTAATCATACTTCTGCAATAATGTATATTAATGGAATTCTATATTGTTTTAAATTGTTCTAGACCCGAATTACTAATCTATGCTATACATCTTA
The DNA here is from genome assembly GCA_951640165.1 of Pseudoips prasinana. NCBI lineage: Eukaryota > Metazoa > Arthropoda > Insecta > Lepidoptera > Nolidae > Pseudoips > Pseudoips prasinana. The sequence continues at coordinate 23,386,689 of OX621245.1, forward strand.
AAGTGACCTGATATTTGATAATAAGTCGAATAGACAATTATATATTAGATCGGTAATTCGGTATACGGTTGCTACTTAATTAATCGTAACGAATTTTTTGTTAATCTAGCGGTAGCGTTTTAACAGCAGATAACGAGGTCCTGGGTCCCAATCCCGGGTCGGGCTAAATGAGATTTTGGGATTTTTCCGTAAAAAGAAAAATTTCTCAGTATCAACCCGAAGTCTGCAAGTTGGCGGTATTAAACTCTCGTGCCTCGTAGAGCACGTAAAGCCGTTGGTCCTTTATCTGGGCTCTTTCCTGCAGTGTAGCTAGTCGTGCCATCGGATCATAAGAATAAAGGAATAGAAAGTGCCCCTGTGTTTGCGCACACATTTACGCACTATAATATGTCAGAACAGATGGCTAGTTTCCATTGAGACTGGTCCCCGTGGCTGAAATTCGGCTAAGAGATCGTTACTAATCGATGTTATTTATGTTTCATCGATTTCAAGACAGATATTACCAACTGTAGAGGTACAGTAAAGACATACATTACGTAATCGCGGACTGACTGTGGAATGCAGTAGCTGTGAATTCCTGCCTCGCATCAATGGGTGCAGACAGACGATAGGAATGTTCGTGCCAACAAGCAGAATCTGTACGGAATATTCCGTGGGCGTTTCATCCAAAGCTATGAAAACAGAAGGATAAAATTGGCAAGCGTTATTCACTAATTGTTTTACTGCGCCCATTATTTTTATTACCAATAATTCACACCAAATGTATCCTTCAAGATTAACTGGTATTTCCGTAGTTTGTGTAATGAATATGTTTGCATTTTAGAGAGTTGAAAAGCTCAATTGTTAATGAGAGTACCTATTTATATATATATAACGTATTTAAGCGCTCAGAAGTATAATTACTTTAACACACACAGCTTTACGTGATGAAAGGAAGTACTTTATCGGAAACTTATGGAGAAAAAAAAATCCTTTCCATGCAATATAGTGTTTCCACTACGCTTACATAAAAATTTATTTGTTTTGGATCTTGCTAACTCATTTACTCCGACCCTTGGAGTAGATTACAGGATGAAGACGTTTGAAGACGTTGATTTTGTGAGTTCAAACTCAAGGCAACGAATACATACGAAGCAAAATATGAATTGTTTAATCAATTTCCTTCATACTGATGTGATTGATAAATGAGATATAATTATTTGTGCAATTAATAAGCAGCAGAATTATTAACCCACTTTTTTATATTGAAATTAAATTGTATTACAAGAATGCCCTCCTCCTCATTATAAGCAATAACCTTAGCGTATGACAAAATAATATAAATTAGGATAATAATTACCTGAAGTATATTTTGTTAAGTTGAGGTACTTTCTCAGTCAAGCTGCTCAAGCGCGTAGCGGAAAATATTATCTTCTACCTCACTTTTAAATGTTGCTAACGTTTATGATACCCAGTCAAGTGCAGAATTAAACTTAGTAAGTTTAATTAAACCTACGAACTCAGTAGCCTTTAACGATTAAAATAAATAGTAAACACCAGTTAGTAAATTGTTTATATTAAAAAAAGACAACGACCACACTTGGGAAATAGCGAGTTACCTTAACCACTGCGCCACGCGTATAGTCAAATATAATATACATAAATTTTTCTTTGACGGTCACCATAACCTAGTTGGTAGTGCTCCTGCCTACGAAGCTGGTGGTCCTGGATTCGAATCCCAGTAAGTGCAAATATTTGTGTGACGAGCACGAATATTTGTTTCTGAGTCATGGATGTTTTCTATGTATATAAGTATTTATCTATCTATATAAGTATGTATATCATCGCCTGGTACCCATAGTATAAGCTTTGCTTAGTTTGGGGGTAGGATCATCTGTGTGACATTGTCCCCAGATATTATTATTATTATTTCTACATATGGGCATTGTGAATTTAGTCCGATTAGCATAACATAGAAACTCTCTATTCCTCGTTAATATGTATGTGTAAAAGTGCATTTTTATTTTATTTACCTTTCACGACACCCACGAGATGGCCCTTAAAAGGCGACTAAGGGATACACCGGATAGTCGGGCAGGAGCAGGACCTGTGTACTAGTTCCCACCTAACTGCGGTCAACAACTCACATGTCAAGCGCGGTGACATATGGCAAACTCCTCTAAATGGCAACCTTATAGAAACCTTCGGGGGAGGCCTATGACCAGCCGTGGATAATATCACGATGATCATGGTGTATATCGTAATATTTAGAAGGGAAAGCAAAAAAAATATTATGTGGTCAAATTAAAAATTAACAAATTTGTATTTTGTATGGCAAAAAAAACACTAGATAAATGCCATCCTTTTTTTCTAGAATTATCCTTTAAACCAAAAAGAAGTTGTGTCGGAAGTTCAATAGGTACCCTAATTTTTTAACGTAGCTCTCAGCCCAACTTTCTTAATGATCGGCTATGTTGCCATTAAATCTATTCTGCCGATTGAAAATCCCAGCCTTTTATGCAGCCCTTGGCGGTTAAGTAAAGTTCTCAACTCAAGTAATAAGTATAAGTTTGCGAGGCATATTATAATACTTGTGCAAAATTTACAATTCTACCTGATACAATCATAGTGAAAATTTGTCGTCAAAAGTTTAGTCACTCGTAATATTAAACGTTCTAGCAAACATAAATCGAATTGCAAGTGTTACGAATCGTGTTACACTTGTACGCGAATGTCTGGAACACTTTGCTGCAGATACTCCTAGCTTCTAGTTATTTGACGAATGTGTCTTGGAGCGCAACCAAATGGATGTGGCACGATGTTATCTCCAGTAAACATTCGATACTGTTTCAATCATCCGCGGACAGTATAGACTCTCGTTAATTTGTTGATGCTTAATAGTACCTATTTGAAGCAATAATTTATTTATTTACTAGCTGTAACTTTAACGCGGGTAACCCCGCGGGGGTTACCCGCGTTAAAGTTTATAAATTATCATAGCTCCTCCCCCGTGGGTGATAGCGTGATAATATCTAGCCTATATGTTGACCCAACCTCTTAGTAATATTCATGCAAAATTTGAAGTAAATCCATGCAGTGCTTTTTGAGTTTAGCTCGGACATACATACAGACACACAGACAAAAATTCTAAGAACTATATTTTTGGTTTCTATATCGATTATAGATCACGCCCCAAGTATCCTTTAAAAAAATATTCAATGTACAGTTATGACTTTCCTACGAATTTATTATATGTATAGATATAATATTGTACAACCAGATTATGCACATTTTTTTATAAATATTTGGCATCTGATATGCATAACAATTAAGGTGTAGATAATATTCACCAGCTATAAATTAGAAGTATTTATGACATGCATGGAGTTAAAACAAAAACTAAATCTATAACTACGTTTTTTTATGTCAGAGTTCGACAAACGAGCAAGTGGGTCACCTGATAGAAAGTGATCATGTCGCGGGTGTGTTACTGGCCTTTAAGAGTCAGCAAACAAGCGTTGCTGACCTTTCCCCCCACCCCATGAGCTCTGGCGACCCTACACACTCAGAAACACAACATTAAATTATGAATGTTATTATTAAGGAATGTCGGGCTGCTCTTCGAGCGAATGAACGTTGTGCCCTACCTCTCTGAAACGAACGATAAAACGTGAAACCATCATTAACATCAGCCTGACATCGTTCACAGCTATAAATAGGCTTCATCCAATGTTGCCATTTGGAGGTCACTGCACTTGGCATGCGAGTTGGTGACCACAGTTAGGTGGTAGCTGGTATATAGGTGACGCTGCTGCCCGATTACCTGGTTTATCCTTTAGTCGCCTTTTACGACACCCACGAGATGGTAAGAGGTGGCTCTGTTATTCTTTCTAGGCCGGAAACTACACGGCTATTTAAAGCAATACCTTTAAAACAATGTTTGGTATGGGGCTTTTAATGGAAAATACTCGAGACTCCCTTTGATACTACTCGCAATTTAATAACTGTGCGAGTGACCGCGACACAAAGTGCAATAGAACATAATAATATTAAATGTTCTACTATACAAGAGGAAGTACGGTTGAGTACATGAGTCCAGCAGTAGTTTCACGAAACATGACTAGACATTCTGGTTTCACTTATACATATACTACTTATAGGTAACCCTGCTCACATTGATATTTATAGTTATAAAGTTGGAATTTTTCTTAATAGTTTAGCAACACATATCATTACACATATTAAAACAACACATTTCCAAAGGTTTTACCGAACAATAATAACAAGAAAAAAAAATGGTAAACAAATTCACACTCAGTGTAAATGCGTCTTAAAAGCAGCAGCGCGCCGGTTATTATTCACCACCGACACAACTATATTATTTACCAATTGCAAATTGTTAATGTTACGTTGTTTAGCAAATTATTTTATATTATGCGCAGTGTGAACTTTTCAATTTTGTAATATTTATAGTTTAATTATGTACAGACGCCAGCACATCAAGCTGTCCCAATCTGTCAAATTTCCCCAATCGAAAGTAAACATTATGCTTATGTGATAAAGTTGAAAATCTATAGAAGAAATTTGACAGATTGGGATAGATTGATGTGCTGGCGCCTGTACAAATATCTTGTTTCTCCTCGAAGTGATAGTCAATCTTTGAGAAATAAAGAAATTCCAACCGTTAGCAACAATACATTATATACAAATATCGATTACCACTAATTTGGAAGTTAGAGACAGTAAATTACGGTCAATATGGAAAATATTAATACTAAAGCAACATAAAATTCTGAATAACTATCTTCTCAAAAGGTTTACTTCGACGTCTCCAATAGTACGCAGCATTGTTATATTTAAAGAACGAAATTAACCTTATGATGTAATTCAAAGCAACCGTGTTATTAACGTTAGTTTGGCATGGCTTGATTGACTTAAGATCTCACTTGTACGAAATTCGACCATTAAGGTTCTATTATCAAAGAGTATAGACATTAAACACATTATTCTGTTCTTAGTTTTTACACTCAGTTTGTCAGTGTGTCAAAAGCATGGTAGTGCGTTTAATGTTTTTTCATTAAAATAATTTATTTCTTATGCCTATTATATAAAAATATTAGCTTTCTGCACCCCTTCTCCATTTAAACTTTAACTGTTGCAAATTACATACGCCTCCGTACACGCAATTCTTGTAAAAGGGGTACACAGTTTTGCTTCACGTATTAATATTATGTTGATGATACTTGTTTAGCCGAACTCTTGGGTGAAATCAAGATTTCCTAACATGATATTGATGTTAACCCGAAATCACCATTTTGAAAATCAGTAAGTTGTTTTCCAGAACACGATAGCTGTTAGAAATATTCCCTTTTTATAGTATACCTAGAACACTATCAAAATGAAGTCAATCATTCACAAATTTCTTAAACACAAAAGCATACTTTTATAAATCTTACTGGAACGATTCCTAAAACCAATTCTGATTAAGGACCGTTCGTAAAATAGTCTAAAATGATAGCCATAATTATAGATGACACGTTTATTAGTTATCAGGCCAATACTGAGTACCTACATTTTGGTAATGCAACAATTAATAACGATAATTCTGTTAATCACTTTTGTGGTACTTTTTCTCTCGCCGGAGTGTATTTTAGCGTCAGATCAATTATTGTATCAACGTAACTTCCTATCCCATTTCTTGTAAGGGCTCCAATCAACTAAAATTACTCGCATTAATGAGAATAACGCCACCTCCATTATATTTCCAATACATCCCATTGTGTCTGAAGGAAACCGAATTTGGATTAATGCGGACTTTGAAGGTTCCTTCCTTACATTTCCTGGTATCCATGATTCTAAATTGCATTATGAATACTTGAAAAGTGCGATGAATGATTAATCTTCGTAAATTAACCATAGTTTTTTAAGAATAACGGTTAGCATATTAGTTTACTTTATTAACTTGTGGCTCACTACAGCTTCACATATTGTGTGGAGGAGGTATGTGTTAGGTTCATTTTTCAGTTTCCGGCCCAGACATATTAACAGGACAATCCCATAAATTTCTATGGGTGCTGTAAGAGGTCATTAAGGGATAAACCAGTTGTAAAAGGCGACTAAGAGATAAACCAGTTAGTTGTCGTTACGCGGTAGTACCTACACAGGCGTCGTCGCTGCGTCGCCTGTGTACACACGGCTACATATCAAGCTATACATTTCCAGTATAAGCTGATCCCGCGTTGTATAGGACTTCCGTACAATGAGAGGTCATCTTATATTGGATATGTATAGCTGGATGTGTAGCGGTGTGTACTACCGAACTGCAGTCATCACTTTTGAAGTAGGCCTATGTCCAGCAGTGGTCGACATTAGACTGATGCTGAAGCAATTATCGATGGTCTTCAGAATTGAAAAATACCTATGCTTTTTATTTTATTTGGTAAGCTTAGCACTACATACAAATGTTTACAAAAAAAAAATGATAAATAAATGCTAATAACAAGCTACCATAATTAGTTTACAAAATGGCATCTCCAGTCTACTTAAATAATTGTAATAACGATTACTTTGCAAATGGTTTTACAAGATTTAGCCAATAGTATACTGTACCAAGATTTATACATTATTACACTTAAACCTCACCTTGTTAAACTGAATCTGGTAGAATGTTTACTAATAGTAAACAGACCAATAAAATCAAAACGATTGTCACCATTTAACTTATTAAATTCATTAAAAACTCTAGATATTGTTCTTCATTTATGACTTTCGACGTTGATTGTATCGATACATGTCAACTCCAATACTTTCAGGGTTTCAAATAATATCAATTATTTTGTCTTCGGGTAATGTCTGAGTTCGTTTATAAATAACTGTCTCGTTTCTTTTACCTATCAAAGAAAATTAAAGCGTTGGAGACATTTCTATATTAATCTTCATTAGGTTATTGATTTTTCTGGAAGGCAAACGCTGTCTAAAGAAAACCTTTAGACAAGTCAAATAGGATTATTTAGGGCTAGAATGTTAGGCCAATTCTATTTCGATTAAGTTTCCTCTAATTGTGCGATTACATTATTATATTCTTCATAATTAAATAAACGTTCATAGCCACGCTGCCCTCAACAGTCTTCTAAAATGATTTCAGTTCTGAGTGTCTCCGTTTTTGGGAGGGCTCGTTAAATTTTCAATTTGACAAAAGCCACCAAGCCATATCAGGTGCTTACTGGGCGGTTTCAAAATCACTGACACTAAGGCACTGTGGCACTACTTATCATGTGATTAATTAAATAGTTATATATTAGTTAGCTGTAAAATGTCCACTGCTGGATCAAAGCCTCCCCTAAGAATCATCTTGAGGGGATATTGCATAATCGCCACGCTTGGCAGACGTGTTGGTGATCGCAGTATGATAGTCATAGTACTTCGAGAGACGCTGCTGCCCGTTCTGTGGTAGATATTCCCTCGAGTTGACTTCTTCGCCCCTCACGGGCGAAATGGGGAGACGATATTCTGTCAGATATTCGCCACCGTCACCACACTGCGTTATATGAATATATTCCTTATTTCACACAAATTTTAATTATGGCCGCACTGTACCTAGGTTTTACTTAAGGATTTACTTATAAATTCACTTTTCATTAAGCTTCCAAGACCATTATCGGAGCATAAAAATCTCATTAAATTTTCATTAGAACTAAAACTTTTAGGATCTAATGATCAGAAATCCGGGCAGTATATCAGTCCCGGGATAAACTTGGAAGTAGCCGGCTAGGGTTCCGTCGGCAAACACGCCACTGCGGAACTGTGATAGCAATGTGGATGACGTATGACCGCGTTAGCGAGTCGCTCCGTCTAGTTATTACCTACCTCCATTTCTCGAGAATGATTTGAATTTCTGGTGAACGGTAATCCAAATTGTCGTAATGTTCTAGTGCATAGCTCAATTTTTGACCTTACCACCATTGTACAAAATATTGCGGCATATAGCGAATATATTCGATATTGTCTGGTTTATACGACAAAGTTTTCCTTGGACTACTAAGTATTGTGTACCTACTTTCATGTATATTTTAGTATTTGTTTCTAGAACCTATGTTTAATGGCATGGTTGTATTTATTAAGGTTTGTTTGAAGGTAATCTTTTGTTTTATTTTTTCTAACGTTAGATTGAAAATCTTATTTCTCTACGTATATGACGATAATTCTTTGTTTCGACTGCACTACATATACGAGAATTAACTGGCAAGCAGACAGGGTATTAAATAAATAATAATAAAAATTAATATCCTGGGACATTATTCACACAAGGCCATCTGATACATCCGACACATAAATTAAATTTTGATAAGCAAATATTTACGCTGTCAGCCACGGCGTGCAGTTATCGATATTAAATTCCTCAGACTGTTTTCAAAGGCAAGTTATTAAAGGGGAATTATAAAACGATCAAATACAAAAATACTTAGTGACTGATGTTAAGATACTGTTATAATAACTTGAGCGGCATGAATTTGAGTAAGCGAATAATTAACACTAACGACGAATATTGATCAATAATAAAATCCAGAACCAGCTTACAAAAAGTGGTTTATAATTAATCCATTTCAGATATCAAAATTCTAGCCGTGCCGCTAAATTACTAATTGAGCGACTAGAAATACAGAGAGGGCAACTTCCATATGAGGATAGAGACGAGTTTCCGGAATTTATTTGGGTTAGGCTAGGATAGAACTATGATCATTAAGCTGGACACTATTGTTAGTGAAGACTGGTGGAAAATTTTCAAAAATCCCATTTTGTTTCAGCTTTTTGAAATTTTCAGGAGAAATGCAAATCTAAACAAAAGCGCTTGAAGTCCACCGCACAAGCCTCTGATCTCTCTGATTGGCCAAATTGAAGAAATATTGGTCGCTAAAATATTATGAAGCTTCTGATTTTGTATTTTAAGTAACTCAAATTAATATTTGTTAGTTGCTGTTCTGTTGATTTCTTGTCATTCGCAGTCAGTCGCTCACTTAGTAATACTATAAAGTAAATTCATTATTTTTGTCACTTAAAACTTTAATTTACAGTCACTCGTTTAAATATTACCCGTTATTAAATAGGGTGTAGCTGAGCAGTGCGTGGCTGGGAACACTAATAAGTAGTGAACGCGCTCAGTACAGCGAAAGGTTACTGCATCGCCTCACACACACATTCTTTGGTGACATACTACGCACACATTTTCATACTACTGAGTGGTGGTGGATTGTACGAGGGGTACTATGTAAATATGATATATTATGTAAATACCTCACACAGACACAAAAACACATACACACACACACACACACACACAACCACATACACACGTTTCAGACATTTCTCGCACACATTTCCCTTATAAGCGGTTCGAGGCTGTGTATGTTTATTCAGTTGTACACGGGCAGGGCACACGGCCCCCTCCTATACATACCTCACTGAAATTCCTTGCACACATTCGTTGCGTGCTTGTTCCCAACTCACGCATTCTCTCGCTTGAATATTTTTACAAATACCTATTTTCAGTAAATTTTTCATCTAAGCTACGTTAAACGAAGATAGATAGAACTCGAACAAATACACGGATAAAACGTGCACTCCTTACTTTCTTCAGTACTATGAACGAAGAGCCATAATTTATTATTTGCGTAAAACAAACTAATTTATTTATCTATTTCTACCTTTTTAAGTTATCCAATTACCTGGGTAGATTGGGCTCCATGATGTTTTTATAATAAATAACGTCCTCCTAGTCGATTTTAGCCACGGCGGCCAGTCTCAATGGATACGAGCCATCTGCACGGAACATATTATAGCGCACTAGTATGTGCGCAAACACAGAGGCACTTGCTATTCCATCACTCTCATGAACCGATGGGATGACTAGTGCCACGACCGGAAAGTGGTCACGTACAGCACCGATATTTTTTCGTGCTCTCCGAGCCACGAGGGTGTGATACCGCCAACTTCCAGACTTCGGGCTGATATGAAGAAGAAAATTTCTTAACCGGAATTTCCCCATATCACTTTTTAGCCCGACCTAGGACTTGAACCCAGAACTTCCTTATCTGCGTTTGAATACAGTACCGCCAGACCAAGGAGACAATACTAGTTTTTATAGTACATACGTGACATTTTTTTATATAAGCTTATAAATAAAAAAAGTGTTTACTTAAAACAATTATTAATACAATAAAAAATATTTAAAAAAAACCTTAGCGTAAGTAAACTAGTATTTGATTAGTACCTTTCTTTGATTAATATATTATCGATACCTAAAACACTTGCAAGGGTTCGTTCACAAATTTAACAAAGATTTCAGCTAAAACTTAAGAAGCCAGTCTGACAAAAAATACCACTTAAGATAGCATACATCATAAATCTTTCAAACTTTATAAACTTACAAATTGAAAACATCTGGAAGTATTCCAAGTAAAAAGAAAAGTGGTTCCTCTAGATAGCAATCTAATAATTTTGCCAAGAGCCTCTCATGCGTAGTAGTAGGCAACGTATGTGAAATTAAATCGGTTTTTCGGTAGAGTCCAATTAAAACTACGTTTAAAATAGAGTTTTATTTTTATACACATAAGAATCAATGTTGAACTGGATTCGAATACTTTGCTGGTCATTCCAATACTGGGGTTTGCATATTATTTTGTCTTAATTTTAGTACTTACCTGCGCAGGCGACTATTAATATATGGGTAATAAATTACTTCCCTGCCTGATTTATAGTCGTTATAGTATCTTATTAGATGTAAGGGTTAATCTTAGATCGGCTTAAATATTTAGTTACTACTAATTAACGAGATTGAATTTATATTTTAATTAATGCATGCAATTTTTATGAATGCATGCATAAATTAAAATAAAGTTATAGATTAAAACGTAATTATAAATGATTAATATACTGACAATGACCAATTCTATCATCTAACACTAAGCTTGCCCATATAAGCTACTACGCACGAGTCAAAATAGAGGGAACCAAATTAAATCATTTTTTTGATATATATATTTTTTATGACCGCAATGCAATAAAGATTGAATTAATCGTAAAGTTATTACACTACATATTATATAAAAAAAATTAAAACTATGTTGGTGGCTTTAAGATCAAAGTAGTTCTCTAATGTCCTATTAAATCCTGTTAGGAATTTTGATGCTTTGGAAATTAAATAAAACTACAAGATATTCAACAATTGGTTGTGTCTATAAATTATTATTTAAAACTGTATCTCTTAACTTGCCCTAAAATATCTTGGGTTTTTTTTATTAAAACTCACTGATCATACAGCAGAACATTAATAAGTGAATACTCAATTGTTTAATAAAATTTATTGGCAACATATTGTCAATTTATTTCGACTAGCAACACTTGCCAAAAGTTAAAGCGAAAAGGCTTTGTATAAGCGCAAGTCATAATAAATATTTTCATACCAATGCTTTTTTTAGGGTCGAAGCTTACTTAATTACACTAAGTGATAATACATGAAATAAGTAATATACTTTGTTATAAAAAGCATTGATTATATAGCAGGAACTTTATGAATTTTTTACCATTTAGGTTAAAAGGTTTTAATCAGGTTATTTTAGCGGCTGGTACTTAAAATACATATAGGATATTATCACTTACTACAATTTTTATAATAAGTGGGAACGTTGGATGATAATGGTAGAAATAATAACTTCTACATTTACGTATGGTTTATTTTGTCAGTCAATCTATAGTATCAAAGTGTTCTATTCGATCCGTATTTTAACAAAAATCTGACAATGTTAATGTACTGTATAGTATTTATATTCCTCTTCATCATCATATCAGATGAAAGACGTCCACAGCTGGACAAAGGCCTCCCCCAAAACTCTCCACAATTGCCGGTTTTGCGCTATTCGCATCCAGTGGTTTCCAGCGACCCGCATAACATCATCGGTCCATCTTGTAGGGGGGCCTGCCCACGCTGCGTCTTCCGGTTCGTGGTCGCCACTCGAAAACCTTTCTGTCCCAATGGCCGTAGGTTCTACGAGCCATATACCCCTTATGTGATGAAATCTATTAAATTATTTCCAAAAAATAATTTTCTCCTTTCCGATAAACTGAAGTATCTATCATGTTAATTTATAATCGATGTTATTGTACCATGAACAGTGTGCTCAATATTTTACGCTTAGAAATGAAGCCTTTGAAACATTGATTAATATTAATGATTTCCTTTGGGATCTAATTTGAGTGGATCTGCGTCTTCCGTTTCGTGGTCGCCACTCGAGAAACTTTCTGTCCCAATGGCCGTAGGTTCTACGAGCTATATACCCTTTATGTGATGAAATCTATTAAATTATTTCCTAAAAATAATTTCTCCTTGCCGATAAACTGAAGTATCTATCATGTTAATTTATAATCGATGTTATTGTACCATGAACAGTGTGCTCGATATTTTACGCTTAGAAATGAAGCCTTTGAAACATTGATTAATATTAATGATTTCCTTTGGGATCTAATTTGAGTGGATAATGGATCTTTTGTATATTATGAAAAAGTAATTTGCTGAGCCCGCTACCGCTACCAACCAATTAGAATAGTGAAAGCACGTGCCAGTTTATCGATTAATCACATTCAGAAACAACGAATTCACTAAGTATTGAGATATCGCGTGGTTTACATTGAAAGTTTGTTCAAGGTACTTTACATGTCTGCCAATATAAATGTATATTTAACGTGCTCGTTCCAAATAATGGAAGCCTTTTTATAAACTTCGAAATATGAATGGGTTTTTCATCTCGAAATCATGTTAATATTTTTATAGATTCATTTCGAATTCCTTAGAAATGTGGATTCGAAATTTGAATTGAAATATCTATTTAAGACTTTGGTTCCACTTGAGTCGTGTGAGAAAACTGAGCAATGCGAAGCTATGTAACAATTTAACGTAACTAAGTAGGGTTGTGCCTGTAAGGCAAGCGATGTGGGCAGGCGTGATAAAGTTATCCTCTTGGATTATGGTGATGAAGGATAGGCAATGTACATATGTGTTGACGCACACACTTCTTCTCTACTCCACACTTTGTGCCCTACATTGTTCGCTCCTCTTAATTGATATACGCTGATGTAGCGGAATAAGTCAGGAACGCTATTATTACCAGCGTCAGATTGCAAACTTTTCGGTTTTCCACAGGCTGTTTCACGGAGAATACGCTCAAGAGCTCCATGAACTTATCCCTATTTCCCCCTGTTTTCATCGGACTAATAGGCGTCGGGAGGCTCTCCACCGCTTTGTTGTTGCCATCCCAGCATGCCGTACGAAGCGCTTTGCTTCCTCTTTCATCATACGTATATTTATAGTCATATTCTTCATCTTTCATATAGTTAAGTTTATTTTATTTATTTTTCTCTTACTTAGTATAATTTGTAATGTATAACATATTGCATGCTGTGTTTACTTATATTTATCTTTTTATTTAATATTGTGTACGGCCAGTTTAGTAAACCAAATAAAAAAAGAAAAAAAAAATACGCACGGCTAAGCTGTAGAACGCCCTCCAAAACGACGTATTTCCAGACACTTATAACATGAATTTATTCAAGGTAGAGCGATAGGCATCTCATGGGTACGCACGGTCCACCTTCGACCACATTTTCACTTACCATCAGGGAAGATCGTGGTCAAGCGCACACCCATTTCGCATATTAAAAATCTTTTATATGGTATGATTGCGCGATTTGAAGGTGCATAATAGGCTATTTAAGCTGTACGCGAGTACGATACACGTCATACCTCATGCACTCTACACTGCCTCGTACACATTCCTTTCTTGCATCCATCACATACATTTCTCGCTCGTCGCCCTAGCCATATTCTTGGTTTTTATGTACAAATTAATTACTATAGTAGCCCGTAGATACTATTGGTGGGCTTTTTTTCTTATTGCATGTATACGTATGGTTGTCTATGAATAAGCTTGTAGCGGTAAGGTCGCGTTAAATTAGATTGCAATAAAATAAGCTAATATCCTTGTTTGTATACATTTTTTTTTTTACTTATTTTTATAATAAAGTGTACTTATTTTTTCTCCTGTTTCTTCTTTTACATATAACAAATATATAACAAAAATTTTTAGATTATATATCTATCTTGATTGCATCCAGCGCGAACATTAATTTCCTTATAGGAAAACACGATAAGAGAATAGGCTTAGAGAGTATCATAATATAATTTTACAATGCAAACATGTATGTATATATCGTTATATAAGTATGTGGTTATACCGTTGGACTGTAGAGCAGTGGTCTCGACACTATTCAAACTAATGTGCTTTAACCGGTGGAGAAAAATAGTAAAACCTGCATGCCTAAGAATTCTCCAGAAATCTTCTTTATGGCATTTGAAGTCTGTAAACCTGCACTACTACGCTAGCGTGGTGAACTATGGCTAATGACTTCTTATTGTGAGAGGATATCCAAGCTGCAGTGGGACAATAATAGGTTGTATGGTCTGTTGGCCCTGTTTGAGTCTCGAAAATGACTAAGTGTTAGTATTTTTTATAGTGTATTTTTTACAAAACCTAGCCTCTGTAGTGGCTTGGTTTTGTTTCTTCCATATTCTATCGCAACGGGTAAACAACTTAATCGTCCGCTTATAATGCATACAATTACTCTATTTTTCCTCTTCTATGTTCAAGTGTCTAGCATTTCTATTTGAGTGGCTGGATTATACGATAGGTCTCCTCATTGGAGAATTCCTATTATATAGTAAAAGTCACAATACAAAATATGTAGAAACCAGCCCTCGTAAGAAAACCTGGGACATTATTCACACTCGGTCATCTGATCTCAAACTAAGCAGAGCTTATACTTTGGAAACCAGCTATCTAATATACTACACATGCACTACTTTTATTTTGTAAATACATACTTATATAGGTAATTACACCCATACTCAGGACAAACAAGCCATGTTAATACATACATAGACTCACGCCTGTTTCCTAGAGGGGTAGGCAAAGACAACGGACTTCCATTTGTCACGATCCTTGCATACCTCTTTCGCTTCGTTTACTGGCATTATATTCTTCATACATGCTCGCCGGTTTAGGGTACTTCTGACCTGACCTTTCTTAAGTACGTCTCCGATGTTCTACGAGGTCTTCCCCTTCCGGTTGTACCAATGACAGGCACACAAATATCTGTCCTGGGTGGGAATCCAACTCACGACCTGCGGCGTGAAAGGTAAGTACCAACTACGCCCGCCCGTATGTAATACATCGGTAAGTAATGACTTAATAGAAGGTTTTTAATTTGAAGCTGGATCCTAATTGATACATAACTAAATTTAGAAGGTACGTTATTTATGTGCGCTACATGTGAACAATCTTCTATAGGTATATATAAAACAGAATGTGTGTCTGTATGTCTTTTAGAGAAACGCGGAGTACCTAAAGTGTTGTGCATTAGACCATGAAGGTTTCTGAGTTGGTACGACCAATCTTCGACAAATGGCGCCACTATCATTCGATTTCATTTTAGTTATTGTCATAGCAACGCTCTCCAGGTACAGCTAGATTATAAATATTACTTTTTTTATCTTTGTATACTGATAGCCAAGGACGCTTTTACTGTCTCAGCGGACAATAGAGGCAAGCGAGGGCTCAAGCCCTCAAACTACAATCTAGGTATTCCATTCTGGACGATATCCCCTCTGGAGCTTAGATCTTAACCACTATAATGAACAACATCATGTCGCTCAAGGTCTTAAATCCAAACAGATTCAGTGCATAATATAAACTTGTTTACTTAGAATGGATATCAAGGTTATAGTTAAGGCATTTATGGATTGGGAGCTACAATTTTATGAACTGAAAGAGAGATTTCATTGTTCTTCTCATATAAGTCATTTACTTGAATTAAAAGCAAACTATTAATACATAATTTTTAAGTATGGAATGTGGATGAAGATTATTGAAACATGATAGTGTAGACCTACAAATTATTATAATTACGTGAAAACGTCATGTTTTGGTACTTACAAGGAAATTATTTTAGTTTTTAGATATGTACAGCACGTAACAATTGACAGCCACAGAACCTCAACAAAGAGCTGAATTTACTTATACATGCTGTAACATAAATAGGGGATGAAACTTAAGCAGTTTAGTTAGCACATGAAACACAATATTTAGAATATTAACTTTTAATTTTTATTGCTTTAAATAATAAAATAAAATAAAAAAGGTTTTTATTCACGTAGACTTATAAAAACGCTTGTAAATAGTCAGAACATGTTTGTAGTAATACAGTTATTATTTCTAGTTACTTATTACAAATATTTAGGTACACGGAATGTTAAAACATTAATACAATTTATTTTATAATGGAAGTGACATTTAGCTAGCTTGTATTAAGTTATTGTCAAGGAGATTATGTTTAGTTGAAGTTTTTAATATTATGTATTGAAATTTATATTTTACTACATATTTTCTGAATGGTTCTGTCTATATTAAGGTATGAATTCAGTATTATTATTATAACGGACCTTGTGTTTAAAACGACGGTCGCGCTTTAATGCTACTACCGGATCCAATGCGCCCCAACTGAGAAGACCCAGCGAAACAAACTCAGCAGGTTCATCTACTACCGGTTTCAACACGGCCCAGTTGAGACGGTCCGGCGAAACAAACTCAAGCGGGCATGAACACGGGATTTGGTCCACTTAAAGTAATTATTTAGTAGTCAAACACAATATCTGCTCGATTTGTTGTCTGAATGAATATTAATTTAGATTATATTTAGGAAACAAAAGAAAAACATCGAAACAATAACATTTGACAAATAAATCTTTTTAGATTAGTAAATCTACTAACTTGCCTTACAAAAAATCCGATCAGATGTCTCATTTTGTATGGAACTCAAAAAACATCTATCGTATCTCTGCATCTACTAATGCAATAGCAATCTGGATTTTAAAATAATTTTTAATGTTTGACATTATTTCAGATAGAAAAAAATTGGGCAGAGGCAAAATGGTGAGAGTAGGGGTCAATACCTCAAAGTACGGATGCCAGATCAAATGGTGTAATATAAAAGCTCTGAATTTATGTATTTCAAATCAGATTTCTACTTATTTTATAACGTTATTTGTTTTTAATCCTGCCTGAACTATCCTTTATCTCTAAAGTCTGTGATACAAAACTTCTTAAATGCTTACAACCAATAATAAAAGAAACGCAAAAGATACTACTGGCGTAGTTTTTCTGTTCATTAAAAACTCTATACTTGATCTTATCCATATTCGACTTTTACTTGCATAAATCTGACTGGGCCAGCTTTTGGTATGAAGCTCCTTAAGGCGCTGTCATCAGCCAAATTGGCGCTTTTTTATATAATAGGATGGCTAACGAGCAAGTGGGTCACCTGATGGTAAGTGATCACCGCCGCCCATGGACATTCGCAACACCTGAGGAGCTGCAAGTGCGTTGCCGGCCTTTAAGCAAAGAACAGGCTCGCTTCTTGAAGGTTACCTTGTCATACCGGATCGGAAATACCGATCCGGTATGACATGGCAACATCCGGTATGTTTTGGTTGATTTTGTTTTTTTCTACTTTGATCAGTACTAGTAGCGAGATTAAACTGGTTTACCATAAAATGGGTGGTGTCAGCCTCTTCATGTCGCTTCCGGTAGAAGCTGACAAGTAATAATCGTCACACACAAGCACATATGCTTGCAAATATCGACATACGATTAAACGAGCAGTGGGGCCCGATGATAACCTCAATACTGAAGGCGAAGAAATTTCATTACAAATTATTATTAGATATATTATTATTTCTTATCTTTATTAGTACTATAATTGTTCTTCATAATTGCTATTCTGGAAGCCACTGGATGCGGATAGCGTAAGACTAGCAATTTTGGAGCTCTTTGGGGGAAGCCTTAGTCCAGCAATGGAAAAAGTGTCTTTTGCTGATATTATGATGATGATTGCAATTTTGTAAAGGAACTGTTTTGTTGCCGGGGTCACCGGACCACATTCATTTATTTTTATATTTTCACTAAAACTCTCCTCTTGTTATTTTTAAGTACATTTCAATCAGCTTATGTAGCCAAGAGTAATTGATTGTATCCTCGCATCTAGAATAAGCAGAAACCAAACAACATATGTTAGTAAATCAAAGGAAATCCATTTCGGTTGGCAAGGATAAAGTCGGAATCTCCAGACCATTCTATTAGACATCAAAGGATTTAGTTTGAAATAAATAGAAATCATTTTTAGGGAAGGTGAAATTACTTTGTGCTCGAAAAAGAAATGTACTCACGATGAAAGAAGAGATTATTATTATCATATATATGGGTCATTAATGTTTATTTACTTTAATGAAATGGTCAAATTATTCATATTGTTATAAAATAGGCAAACCGGTTGGCGTGGTTGGTAAATGCTTGCCGTTCATGGTCAATGATTTCACGTCGTGGGTTCGGACCCAGGATTCCCACCCAGGACAGATATTATAATGAAATGAAATAATGAAATTTATTCAGCACTTGGGTATTACATACACTTGTACTTGTCAAGCTCACAATGTATTACATAAACACAGTTTAAAAACAGTAATTAAAGCAACAAACTATTTTGAATTAGTCCGTCCGTGCGGTCTGTTTCGTCACATATATTTTTAACATCCTTAAATAAATAATAAATAGCAAGTTACTAAGCTATTATTGTTACATTTAGCATTTGTATATTAAAATTAAAGAATTAAAACAACGAGCAGTTGGCTAGCGCAAAAGGCTCTCAACCAGTAGCTTAATTTAAGCGACTAATACCTGAGGGCACCCTTATGGGGTTCGGGCTACAGCTCAGGTGGCCGCTGAAGTAAAAAGATGGAATTCGAAATGGGGGTCAGATCACTTGCACGGGATTAACGATCACGTGTTAAGGGGGCAACGCGATCCTCGCCGCTGAGGATCCTACCCTAGCTAGCCTGCGGCTTTCTCTAGCTACCTATGTGGACGACTCGGAGAAGAAAGCCACAAAGAAACTCCGGGCTTGCTTTTCAGTGTGTATGGACATGTCTGTTTGACCTGAGTCTGGGTGTAATCATCTAAATAAGTATGTATTTACAAAAGAAAAGTAATATATAGTAGTATATCAGTTACCTGGTATCCATAGAATAGGCTCTGCTTAGTTTGGGGTCAGATGACCGTGTGTGAATAATGTCCCAGGATACAATAATAAAAAATAAAAAAACATTTGTGATAGAATGTGTGCTGGAGTTTAAACTCCCATGTGTAATTCAAATATCGTTGTCTTTAATTATGTCCCGAACTGGCTTCCCACGGGCAGTTAGAAAGAAAAACAATAGGGCTTTGCGTCAAATAATGACTATTATAAGCAAAGTTTTGATTATTATCTTTATGTTACGTTTTTGTCATTTTATTTACTTTTTCGATAACTAAATACAGCGCTAGCTGCTCGCCGATAACTTAGCTTAATACGTAGGTACTTGAACTTCTTAAATAAGTAGAGAAGTTTTTGAGTTTGAGGTCACCGTAGCCTAGTTGGTAGTGCTCCTGCCTACGAAGCTGGTGGTCCTGGGTTCGAATCCCGGTAAGTGCAAATATTTATGTGATGAGCACGAATATTTGTTCCTGAGTCATGGATGTTTTCTATGTATTTAAGTATTTATCTATCTATATAAGTATGTATATCGTCGCCTGGTACCCATAGTACAAGCTTTGCTTAGTATGGGGCTAGAATGATCTGTGTGATATTGTCCCTATATATTATTATTATTAAGTTTATCCATTACAAGCAAGTGAACAATCATAAAAAAAATCAAATCTTTTCGCAAGCTCGGTTTATCGCTAAATATGGGCCCTATTTTATATTTAGGACTTAAGACACACATGCCTCAGCTCGTTTATCCTTAAATGTTGTTATATGATAATTAATATAAGCTACACTGGACCACATTGCTCAACTATAATGCCAACGGCCATACCATGTTGAACATAATTGTTGCCAATTAAGTGAAGTTGCCAAATATATAAAAAAATCGGCAATAGCGCAACTAAATAGAAAACAAGACGTTTAGTAGCCTTAATTACCAAAACCTATTGCACACATGCCTTATTATATATTAAAACTGATGTGTGTCCTCACACACATATTCTGTCTTCAGGAAAAAACACCTCACATACACACACACGCCCACATGCACACACGCACACACACACACACACACACACACACGCACACACACACACATATATATACATCTGTTTTAACGAGAACGAATATGTGATAAAATACATCAAATAGAGAAGCGCGGAGATATTTCACCATATTATTTTTATTGACTGGTATCTCTGGTATATATATTATGGTATAGTATGTAAGAAGTTGTGCTTAGACTATTTGTTTTATTGTATTTTAAGAATGTCGATAAAAGGACGAAAGTACAACAAAGTTTATAACTCGAGAATTCAATTGCCAAGTATTTTTAAATACGTGGTCAAGAATCCGAACTCCAGCTAACAATTAAAGTTTAGGGTACTTCCTTGAAAGTGATTTAAGTTAAAAGAATCCTTAAGAAAGCCGGTATCCATGGGCTAAAGATCCCTCTCTGCGTTAATGAAGGAATTCCGTTTTTATTATGCTGAAGTGCGCCCTGTCACATCCATCTTGCCTTTTAAAGGTTTTCGCTGGAAATGGAAAGACAAAAAGGTAAATCGACAATAGATTCTTAGATTTTTATTAATGTAGAACTTGGATTTTATGGAAATGCTTATATTTTATACGGCATTTGGAAATTCAATACCTTTTCCTAAATGACAATGCTCGCACTAGGAAATTTACTTTCTCTATCAATTAATAAAATAACATTCACAAAAAGAACACCCAGACTCAAAGTACAGGATAGCTATTAATAAGCGTAATAAATAGCGTATAACAGATTTAATAATAATAATAATAATAATAATAAATAAATAAATCATTTATTTGGAACAAAAACCATTACATTACATTTTAACCCACCAAACTGTGTAACAGTTTGTCGGCGGGATTAGCGCTCGTTACATAATAGTGTTCCTTAGATTAGGTACATAAACATAACATTCTACGTATCCGCAAAGAACTATTGCACAACTATGACTACTTTTAGTTGGTTAAATGGTGATGTTCGTTGACAGTTGTATTGTATCACGCTTCTAAGGTATCAGCGAACTCGGTAAGCAATATTTGTCTTAACTTTTTTTTAAGTGAACATTTACTAATTGTACCATGGTCTCTTCTGAGCCAGGGAATTTGATTAAATATTGTTGGGATCAAATATTTGTTGGTTCTTTGGCCGTAATAATTATTAGCTGATGGTCGAACTAGTTTACGCTCTCTGACTCTCCTAGTATTATAAATATTTTCCACTGGTTGTTTGATCTCATCATTGTAGAATTGCTCCAAAACCACCAAATATTTGATCTTTTCATGTATTGGCAGTACTTTACAAATAACAAAAAGTTTCTCATAATTTTCTTTGCAATCATTTTTTGTTTTGAAATCCACAAGGTATTTCGTGAAGCGAATTTGAAGGGATCTAATACTGTCCAAATAAGTTTTAAAAGTGCGGCCATACGTACTCAACCCATAGCTCAGCAATGACTCGGCGAGAGCGAAATAAATAATACGTATAGTTTTCCTATTTATTGTTTCTTTCAATGAATAAAATTTACTTAAAATTGCCCTTAGCTTAGTACATACAATGTCAACCTGCGATCTCCAGCTCATATTCCTATCTACCCAGAGACCTAAGTACCTGAATTTATTGACATACTCCAAGTTTTGGCAAACACAGTTTACTTTCCCCACATGCAAGCAGCCATACGAGTGACCAACGATACTTATATCTGTAGTTTTTACACACTTCGCTAACAAATTATGAGGCGAGTGTATATGCATAACTTTAGTTTTGCTAAGGTTGAGAATGATGCCGTTATCATGAGCCCACATCGTGATATTGTCAAAGTCTGATTGTAACACAGCTCTAGCCTCCTGTATGTTCCTAGATGAGTACAGAACGCACATATCGTCGGCATACATGTAAACACGGCACTTACTGGTTATGTTACTCACACTATTGACGTGCATGATGTAGCCGACAGGCCCATATACTGAACCAGTCGGCACGCCTAGGTTCACGGCGGCTTCTCGACCAACCACGCCTGCTATTCGTGTCTGCAGAGTTCTACCACTCAGATAGTTCCGAAACCATTCCTTCGTTAGCCCTCTAATGCCGCACTCATCCATGGCCTGGAGCAATAGGTCATGGTCCAGTGTGTCAAAAGCTTTTTTGTAATCGACGAATAGCGCTAAGACCTGGTGACCCTGATCCAGACTCTCGTTCACATCTCCCGAAAAATGTGACAATGCTGTGGTAGTGCTACGGCACCTCCTAAACCCATGTTGCGTGTCTGACAATATCTTGTGGTGCTCTAGGAATTCGCCAACCTGTCCAACAACTAGTTTTTCTACGATTTTATTAACTACTGATAAGATAGCAATCGGTCTGTAGTTAGCGTAATCCGAGTGCACACCTTGCTTGAAGATAGGCCTAATTATAGCTTTCTTAAGAAGATTAGGATATTTTCCTGTAGATAAACACAAGTTGACAAAGTGAGCCAAAACTGGGGAAATTTCTTTTTTAATTATTTTTAAATCCATAACACGAATATTATCAATGCCCGGCGCCTTATCACTACTCAGCCGATCTATAACTTTACATACAGTGTTACTAGAAACTGGTTGATAACGAAACGTTACATTACTGTCTATGACATACTTACTTCGATCTAATAATTTTATACCGCAATTATGTTTTATGCTAATAATCTCCTTAGTAAATACATCAGTGAAATTGTTACATATATTCTGCACAGTGTCTTTTTTCCCGAAATATCTTAGAATCATGTCATCAATACTTGTTTTCTTTTTACCTATCCAACTATTAATTGTATCCCATATCCTTTTTGGATCCCCATTACATTTTCGTATTTCTTCTTGTCTGTATTTGTTTTTAGCTTTAAGTATTTGTTTATTCACTTTGTTTCTGAACTGCGTGTATATTAATCTATTTGTGTTATTTTTGGGAGTTTCCTTCCATTCTCTAAATAACTGATCCCTACGTAATAACATCCTAAATAGAGATTTACCTATCCATGGTTGAGATATTCTTTTTTTAGTCTTAGACACTAATATTTTATTACAATTATAAATATTACTAAAAGTACAACATAAGTTATCGTATAAAGTTAACGGACAGTCAATAGATAATAGTTGTGACCAATTGTACTCAGAGAGTTTTTTGTTTACTAGTTTATTATTAAGCACATACCGTTTTTCCATGTCCTTACTGTCACTCAACGCTCGTATCACATTCACATCCAAGGGTATGGAGACTCCAACCATGTGATGGTCCGACAAAGAACACTCGATAACATATGACGAACAATCCTGTAAACACTTTGCACGCACCCACACGTGATCAATGCACGAGACTTCTTTTACACCTGCAACGATAGCTTCTCGCGTTACCGCAGTGGCCGGGATTACGCACTGAAGGCCTAGTTCACACAGGCAATCTTTATATTTTGAAACATGATGACTGTCATATAATCCCAAAAGATTTAAGTTCATGTCCCCCAAAAAAACAATTTCTTCGTTTTTTGGGACTTTCTTTATTATCTGCTCAATCTCAGATAAAAATAATAATTTATTATTATTAGGGGGCCTATAAACAGCGATGATATTTATATTCACGCGGTCCAATATTAACTTGCCATATAGCGCTTCCATTGAAACTGATTGCATCTTTTCTGCACAAAAGTTCAGGTTTTGCTTAGCATAAATTAGTACTCCCCCTCCTCTTGAGTTCTCTCTAGTGTTAAAAAATAAATGGTATCCATCTATATTGTACAACGATAGCTCCATTTCCTTTACATTCACTTCAGATAAAACTATGAAATCTAATTCCGGAGAATGCTTCAATAGTATCATAAATCCATCAAAATTCTTTCTTAATGATCGGATATTTAGGTGAACAATATTCAAAAATTGACTATTCCTGGTTAGGTTTTGTTTCCAAGCTGTTACACTTTTAAAACTATTAAATTGACATTCAAATGAATTAATTGCATCGAGTCGATCCACTTGTCTATATTATTGGAATTACGCAGTGTGTACACGGCACTATGAGTGCGCTAAGTATGACCTACCTATGACTCATTAGTCACTGGGGCCGCTGCAATTCCGTTCACGAATCGCTCAATATCACGTTCACTTCTAATAGAAAATATTTTTTTATCCTCATCACTTCTCCTTATCAATATTTTTCCATCTTGCACCCAAATATATTTGTAGGTTTGTTTAAGCTCGTTTTTAGTAGCCCATAAAAGATTTCTTTTGTATCTAGTAAGGTTTTCATTGATATAAATACGATTGTCATTATTAGTGCCGAATACTTTGCCATTTGTTAAGTATTTTTTGCGGCTTCCGACCCATTTGTTACGGGCTTCCTTTGTTTTAAGTGTTATCACCACCGGCAGTGGTCTTTTGGATTCCGGTTTTTCACGCCCTACCCTCTCTGCACACTCAATCTGACTGGGGTCCAACTCGAGAATTTTGGCAATTTGGGCCACTACTACACCAATGACTTCGTTTTCTTTTCTCTCTAGTCCGGCTAACTCCACTAGCTTCCCCTTGTCTTTTTCTTCTAGCTCATTCACACGTTCTTCTAATGACTTACTGTATTTTTCTAAGTATGTGTTCTTATTTTCTAAGGCTTTTATCTTTTTTTCTGTCGATTTTTGAAGTATACACATCTCATCATACTTCGCCGATACGAAGTCAACCAGTTCAGTCAGCTCACCAAGCTTTTTCTCCATCTTGAAGACTACCTCCAGCTTTCTGTTCATATCCGCCAAGGTTGCAGCAATATTAGACTCATCGGGATTTGGCGAGGTAACTGGGGAGATGTGATTGCAATCCTCACATTTTTCGTCCTTGAATGTTTTTTTCGTGACACATTTCTTATGGAATATCCCATCACATGATCCTTTACATTTAACTATTTCGTCTTTTGCTATCGCAACAAACTTGTTACATTTTTTACACTGCACCATTTTTATATTTAATCAACAATATAATAATATAAGCAATAGTTTATACTTTAACGACGCGGAACGTAGATGGTAAAAAAGAAAGTAATGCACGGGTAACTGCACGGCCATACGCCAGGCGCGCACGCAGGCAAACTACCTTGATGCCTAGTGTATGACAAATATTGCCATGGAAACAATAATAATATCCTGGGACATTATTTACACACGGCCTTCTGATCCCAGACTAAGCAGAGCTTGTGCTATGGAAACCAGATTCCATATACTACTTTTCTTTTGTAAATACATACTTATATAGATAATTACACCCAGACTCTGGACCAACAGACATGTTCAAGTTCATGCACATATGTTGTTTATGGGACTACTGGTTACATGTGGGACTCAAACCTGAAACAGGTTGGCGGCGAACCTGAAATAGTAGCGAGGTCACCTCAACCACATCCCCACGCGTGCGGTCAATTTTGTCTATTTTATGTAGAACATTTTTATTGTTTCGTTTTAGTCATCTTTAGCTTTTGGGGATGAAACCCTTAAAACTAAAAAGACGGATATTAAAACCAACCTTTTCAAGTAATAATGATGAATTAGCAATTTACAAAATAAAAGTTTAAAAATGTATTAGTGTCGCAATCCTGAATGAAATGATGAACAGTAAAAAAAACATTTTTATTGTTTTTGGAAAAGTGCTGATATTTATAACTTTCAATATTAGTGAAGAGGTTTGAAGTTGGTTTTTGGTTTTTTGAACGGTGTTCAAATTATGACCAATAAATAACCTGATATCAAAACAATTTAATATTAGGTCTTTACCTATGAAATTGCCGTTCTGCAGTACTGGCCATTTCAAATCAAAATAATTTTTGTTTGGCTAAGAATTCTAATTTCAAATTAATTTTATTTTAAAAACATGGATTCTTTTTTCCAAAAGTAGTCATTTCTTTATTGATTAGTGTTACATTTTCATCGCATTTCAATCTTTTTCGTCATCATGGATACGTTAAAAATTCGAGTAATTATGGAATATGAGTACCGTCGTGGCAGCAACGCGGCACAAGCGGCACGCAACATCAACGACGTTTACGGAGCTAACACTACAAACCAACGCACCACCTGTTATTGGTTTGCTCGCTTCCGTTCTGGAAATTTCGACCTGAAAAATGAACCTCGCGGTCGTCCGAAGACTTTGGTCGACAATGACGAATTAAAGGCGGTTGTGGAAGCTGATGATACACAAATCAACGGCTGAATTAGCAGCAGCTTTCGACGTTAGCGTCAAAACAATATTGGTCCATTTGCGTCAAATTGGCAAGGTAAAAAAGCTTGACAAATGGGTGCCCCACGAACTCAATGATCGCCAGCGCGAAGTACGCGTCGAGACGTGCCTTGCACTGCTCAACAGACACACAAATGAAGGAATTTTGAACCGCATTGTTACCTGCGATGAAAAATGGATTCTGTTTGATAACCGCAAGCGCTCAGCAAGTTGGTTGGATCCTGGTTCAGCACCTAAACAATGCCCTAAACGAAAACTTACCCCTAGAAAAGTGATGGTCACTGTTTGGTGGTCTAGCGCCGGTGTGATTCATCACAGCTTCTTACCAAACGGGGTGAGCATTACTGCAGATGTGTACTGTGAAGAACTGAGCACCATGATGGAGAAGCTGGCGCATCTCCAACCAGCATTGGTCAATCGCTCGTCTCCGCTGCTCCTGCACGACAACGCGCGACCTCATACTGCACAGCAGACGGTCTCCAAGTTGCAAGAACTGGGGTTGGAAGCTCTCCGTCATCCGCCCTACTCACCAGACCTTGCGCCTACAGACTACTACTTTTTCCAGAATTTGGATAACTTCTTGGCGGGAAAAAAATTCAATACCCGAGAGGCAGTACAAAATGCCTTTGAAGAATTTGTTGCCTCCCGTCCAGCTGATTTCTTTAAGAAGGGCATCAATAAACTGCCACTGCGATGGCAAAGATGCATTGATTGCATGGGTGATTACTTCGATTAATACAAATAAAAAAATTCATGAAAAAAATTCGTTTAAATTTTTTCATACAAAACGGCAATTTCATAGGTAAAGACCTATTATTAACAAATAGTATAAACACAATACGTTATGTACAGACGCTTGCACATCCAGCTACCCCAATCTGTCAAATTTCTTTTATAGATTTTCAACTTTATTTGGTAAGTATAAGGTTCACTTTCAATTGGGGAAATTTGACAGATTGGGGTAGCTCGATGTGCTGGCGTCTGTAGGTATGGCCGTTAAAGTGTTGAGGTCTTATTTAATGTTTACTCTATTATACTACCGGTTTTGAACAACTGATTTGAACAGTTTATCACATATTGATCGTGATTTCATTCAACAAATAAGGCCAAAAATAGCATATATTGTTTTGTCAAGTCATTTTCGACTTCCCTATTACTTATACAAGCATTGTTCGTACAGGGTATAATTTTGTACCATTTTGTCCTCTCTCCGTTTAATCCTCTGAGATTTAACCTACACTCCATCTTTCTTACTATGATGCATTGGGAGTAGACAAAACTAAATTCATAATAAGTTTCTCAACTCTTAGAAAAGATGGACGGGGCAAGAGGGAAATGGCGACGAAGCAACCCTCACTGCAAAAGGATTATAAATATCCTACAAAATTGAAAATTGTATTTAAATTTTACGAGGAAGCTCTAAACCTGAAAATTCAAATAATCCTAAACGGGTTTAGAACTTACGAGTATGATGAAGTAGTCTAGAAGGAATTTAATACGTTTTTGTTATTGGAATGACTGCTTAAGGAGATTTTCATTAGTTTTCTTATAAAATCATGTTGCCCACATAGTAACTGCAACTAGGTTACACTGTTAAATTTAATTTAGAAGTGAGAAGTTTCATTTACTAATTAAATTGAACCAAACTCATGTTGAATGTTAAGTATGGAATGAAGTTCATAAAGATATATAAAATATTTTTATCTTGTTCGGCGTTCGCTAACTCGCGAGAAATAATCTTTTATTTAGTGTAATAAGTAACCACTACGGACTTCAAATTTTGTTTTGAATCTTACATACGACTTAAGACGTCTGATGGCTATTGTTATTGTTTATTAACAGCATAGCTGTGCGGCATGTATTAGTTTGGACAACATTAATTTAAATAAAAACTACTAAACGATACTATCGATTATTTATGTGGCAACACTAGGCGGAGACGTTTGACAGGTTGACGAACGGAATATTTCAGCACTTTGTTCTGGAACACGCTAGGAGCTGATCATGTCAAAAAATAAAATTATGCATATTTAGTTGTACTTGATTATAAAAATGTTACGGTGTTATAATAAACACAGAAGTGTTACAATGTTGCATCAATATATATTTGTTACCTACATATGGAGTTTTATAAAATATTTAGTATACTATATATTAGAGACGTATTTTTGACACATTGTTGTTTGAAATAAAGAAATACAGCTTTCTTTATTTCAAACAATAATGTGTCAAAAATACGTCTCTAATATATTCAACTTCTAAAACAAATACTTTGTTATATATGTTCAATATATTAAAGCCAAGCTAACATATCTTTATCCGTCTTTTTTCGGTATGGTCTGGACAGTGGTAACCATTATTACAGTTACTATTAATAGTTACCCAGTGGGGAGACCTCTGACATCGCTCTAGTAAACTGATAAAAATGTATGGCCCACTTCACGGTCTAGCAAAATCCCTAGGTACTGACTCTAGTTGGGATAGCGAGTACCTAAACCTGATTTGAATAACTGTGTTGCTTTATTACACAAAGTAACTCAATTAAGGTTACAACTCATTAGACCCATCTGGAACCCAACCCGGCCACCTCATATCAGTATTCGTACGGTTAATATTTTTAATATGGAGTTCTATAGATATGCCCATTACTGGGAACACCCAAATACTCCGAAATATTTTATTCCGAATATCGATGTTCCGATATTCAAAAGTCCGATTTTCATAATACCTAATGTCTATTATTAAAAATCACGAAATTTATTTTACCGAAAGTCATAACTGCGATTTGCTAGTTTCCGATTTCCGTACGTTCGAAGAGTCAAACCCTCGAAGGGTTCTTGGTCCGAAAAGCGACATTCCGATTTTCAATACTTCGAATAAACTAAAAGTCCACGTTGTGCTACAAAATTTAGTGACAGTAACAAATCCCTGCAAAACTGAATTCACGCAGTCTTGTCTGCCCTACTCTAGAGTGTAATTTACGCCCGCGAAGGCACGGAGGGGTAGGGCAGCCCGCGAGCTGAGGAGCAGGTGGTTCGAACGCCCGCCGCAGTGGCTGAGGTTGGCCGGCGAAGCCGGCCAACAAGCCGAAGCTGTGGTGGTGAGCATTAAAATCATCTGCGATGATAAGCTCGCGTGGGGCCGCCCACACCCCGCAGCGCTGGAGCCGTGACAGAAACAATGCTTGCTGCATGTTGCATGCCTGCTTGCTTGCTGCATGCCTGCTTGCATGCTGCATGCCTGCTTGCATGCTGCATGCCTGCTTGCATGCTCCATGCCTGCTTGCATGTTGCATGCAGCTGCCGAGTGCCAGATACCCTCTATTGTTGGTGAATCATTTGGGTTAGGTTAAGTTAGAATTGTGACCATGGATACAAATATTTTTGTTCGTACTGTTGATGTTTCGAATTATCATTAAGTCGGACTTTTTGTTATTCGATCTATTGAAGCTCGGTATTTTGAGAATAGTAATTATAAACGTTAGGATTATTGAAATTTTGGAAATTATAAAACTAGAAGTAATGATAAATCGGAGTTGTAATATTCGGAATTTTAAACCATTCGGATTTATTAAAATCAGTATCTTGAAATTCGTATTCGTGACTGTCGGAATAAAGTTTTTGTATTAATGTAATGTACTCCCCGTTACTCTGGGGTGAAGTGCGCTTTGCCAACTCACAATTGGGCCGCGCCCTGTCCACGATGACGATGCGATGGAAATGCAGCCCTAATGAGCTATGACCTTTAAACTGTTTGGCGCTAACCTTAGACGTTAAGTTGACAGCAGGCTAGTTATAGATTTTAAGACTATTCCATCAGGTATTCGAAACAATTTATCAGTTAAAGTTAACAATTTATTTGCAAGTAAACCAGTATTCCGTCGTTCTCTGATTAGAAATCCGAGCGGTTAACCAGGCGCTTATTAGCTACGACCACAAATTTCGGCGCTTCACGTCGAGTCAATAGGGCGAGCGTCTGTAAATAAATGCAAATAGATACCTGTGTATTCTGCAATCAGTTATGTTTGCATTACCATCGCACCTCTCGCCACCGATAGAGAGCTTCTCCGCACACCCCTGAACCGATAAGATGTTATAGAGTACACTTCTAGAAGAACTTCTTCCACGTACACTGGAGTAATCATAACACGACAAAAAAAAAACATGCGGGGAAGTCTTTCGGGACTGCTGATAGAAGTGAAAACTATTTTATCATTTCTCATACTCGGAAAGTAGTGTTTATTTGATGCAGTGTAGCGAGTGGAAGATGCTACTTCCCAAAGGTAAAGATATCATAAGGTAAGTAAAGACTCATAGTAATTGAACCCGCCCTATGGTGGCAATACATTTTCTAAAATTGAACTAAATATGGTTACGCTGTCGGTTGTAAAAAAATATATATCAGAAAAGAAAGCTGCGGTCATGAGAGTGTATAAATGGCCAGTGTGAATTAAAAAGATATCCTCCCTATTACGAATTTTCGATCGTGTCCTGACGCGAGTTCAACATTTGTAACTCATTCCAAAAAAGTGCACAGCGCCGCTAAAGAAGTTTTCACTTCAAAAAGTGTGATAACGGTACTTCAGGATTCATGCAAGTGATATAAGTTGTTACAAGCAATATAAACTTAACTATCTAGTTTTCAGCTCAGCATACTATTCTTTGTGTACTGGATCCCTTATCCCTTGATTTGTTCAAGCTGCCCAATACGCCTGTAACTTTGCGTAACGATTGAAGTCAAATGACTTAACTGCTAATCGTGCTTTCCGAAGCACGGCAACATTCGATTAAGGGACCTAGCTTTGAGAGTCTAAAGTACATTGTTCAAAAGCACAATAGTTTGTAAATAAATAAAGATCCGATACAGTAAAACCTGCCAATCATTAATTAAAATGAATCCCAGTTGCGAGCATGTTAATTCCCTTAACAGTGATATCGATTTTCAATACTCGATAAATACCTAAGAGAAAACGTTAAACCCCGCATTTACCCGGACATGACAAAGAACTTGATAATTGAAAACTCCTTTTAGTAGATATCACTTAAAGCTGGTAGCACGGTTGGAACTCACTTCTAACTTTATTTCTCGTTATAAAGTTACTCCTTCGCGATGTATTGTAGATGATAGTTTTGTTGTTTCACGTAGCAATGTCGTCGGAAGAACAAAACACGTCACTACAGATGGCCGTTTGGATAATTTAAGCTGTTCCAAATATATTTCTTTTGTTTTGAATTTTATTCGTAACTAACAGTGCCCCGCGGTTTTACCCGCCTTAATCTTTATAAATTATAGCCTATGTGTTAATCCAGGGTCAGTTAACTCCATACCAAATTTTATCAAAATTGGTTCAGCCGTTTAGACATGAAGAAGTAACAAACATACAACACACTCACAAAGTTTCGCCTTTAAAATATTAGTGTGATTTAAAATTGGAATGTTCATTATTAGTGGCTAGGACGCAAAATTGAATATAGAACAATGTTTAAAATAAAATCAAATGTCCTTATGTGCTAGGTATGGGCACGTAATTAAAAAAACGCAATAAATTAGACCATATTTTACCATTAATGTTTCCATTAAATTATTACATTAATAATTTATCAGTTACTAAAATATAATAATAAGAAAAGACGCAGCGTGGGCAGACCCCTATAAGATGGACCGATGATCTTGTGCGAGTTGCTGGAAATTGCTGGATGCGAATAGCGAAAACCGGAAATTGTGGAGATCTTTAGGGGAGGCTTTTATCCAGCAGTGGACGTATTTCGGCTGATATGATGATGATGATAGAAAATTCGTGATCTTAGTTCTTGTTTTTAGATAAGAGAAAGATACGGAACTTTGATATAGCCCCTTTTTATTGATGGACTGACTTGTTGGTCTAGTGGTTAATGACCCTGACTTCTAAGAAGTCGTGGGTTCGATCCCCATCCAGGACAAATCTTTGTGTGATGAGCACGATAACTTGTTGTGTCTGGGTGTACTTTATTTATGACAAGCTGTGCCCCGCGGTTTTACCTGCGTTAAACTTTATAAATTATAACCTATGTGTTATTATTGGTAGTTTTTGCGTGAAGAAATAACAAACATACACTCATACACAAACAAACATACATTTCACTAATTTTTGCCTTTATAATATTAGTATGATATGTACGTATTCAGAAATATATCTTCATCATCATCATATCAGTCGAAAGACGTCCACAGCTGGACAAAGGCCTCCCCCAAAGACCTCCACAATTGCCGGTCTTGCACTATAAAATATATATAATAAAATATTATATATATATATATAAATATATATTGGCAGTGGTAAATCCTCATATTTCTAGTCGTTCTAGTCGTCAAGCCTACAATCTGGTCGTGTTTGGTTCAATTTGAGGTAAGGAATAGTATCGAAACTTTTGCGTGTTTATATGTCTGTGACACCATCGCAGGAGCAGCTGCTGTTGCTTGGCAACGAGCAAATTATTAATATATGTAACATTTAAGCTGTCTTTAGAACTACGTACTAACATACAAATATAAACAAGATACCTAACTCATATATAGCACCAGGGTATCTTTAAACCTACATCTCTATACCAATGAAAGCTTGGCACTTCATATCTCTTCTAACTTGAACGTAGTTTGCACCTAACATGACAGGTAAAGCGGTACTCAGTATAATATGAGCCGCATTTAAAATACACTTGAGCTTGTAATAAATTTTCAAGATATGTTTGTTGGAACTTTTGGTTACTCCGAACAGACGACCTACATTTTAAATATTATAATAGCTGAGGGAAGATTTTATGTTTCTGCTGCTATTCTTAGCATTACTTAGATTGGATTGCACAGTAAGTAACTAGTGTGGTGTAAATGTAAATACAATAATTACTAAAATAAAGTACTGTAAGTGGATAAACAAGAGATTTATTATAAGAAGAAGTATCTACGCCATCAACATCAACAGAATCAAGGTCTCATATTTTCATAAAAAATAAATATTTATGAATGACTTTTGTCATTAAAACATAGACAAAAGTCAAATAAGGTAATATAATTATTAACACATGGCCATCTGATCCCAAACTAAGCAGAGCTTGTACTATGGAAACCAGATAACTGATATAATAATTACATATAAGTACTATTTTTCTTTTTTAAATACATACTTAAATAGATAATTACACACACACAAACAAATATCTGTCCTGGGTGGGAATCGAACCCACGACATGCGGCGTGAAAGACAAGCATTTATCAATGACGCCAACAGGCTGGTTAATACACAAATAGTACTTACAAAATAATATGATGCATCAGAAACCAGCAACAATTATAGTACTGTAAGTCAAAGCATTAATTTCAAATAATGCGATTAGCTTACACAAATCGAATCATTGTAGAGCTAATAGCAGATTATAACATCAATATATAGCAACATAGCCCGCCATTACAATTCGGCATCCATCGCGATGAGCAAATACATAACGGTCTGAATTAATACGTTTACCTACTAGCTTCTAGCATAATTATGTACAGACGCCAGAACATCCCCCAATCTGTCAAATATTTTTTATAGATTTTCAACTGTATCACATAAGCATAAGGTTCACTTTCAATTGGGGAAATTTTACAGATTGGGGTAGCTTGATGTGCTGGCGTCTGTACTAACGTATCTAAATGTATAATAAAGGCGTAGTACTAAATTGGCTCATGGGTATATTGGAGGCATATTAAGTAATTAATACTTAACTAGATTCCGCTCGCGGAATTGTCCGTAAGCAGGATGTGGTGAGGGTGGGGAATACGGCAATGTTTAATATAAAAATTCTTTACCCGATTATCAGGGTGCCCATTACTAAAACGTGCATCTAAATGTTTAACTCTAATATGTCCCGGCGAGCGGTCTGAGTGAGATTACATACTCATTATAAGTACTGGATGAACTCCTGTCATAGAAAGTAAAAATTCATTTATAACTACCATATTTTAATGTATATAAAAAAATTGAGGAAATTAAAATAATAGATTGGCTTTTATGAGATATATTTACATACTATACTTTTTGCCATCATTATTTCAACTGGTTCGGATCAATATTGCGACGAAAAGACAAAAATAAAATAATTGTGATGTGTTGAATTTTTTTCTGTATTGAGACAATTTTAAGATATATAGTTTTCAATTTTGGCAATACTAAAGCGTATACTCAGGATATGTACACACTTCAATATATGCACAAAACAACGGCCACGTTCTTTTAAAATCAAGAAAATTCGGGCCGTAAAACCACTCTCGGAGACGGTGAAGACGACGTCAGTCGTGATAACAATTAACGTCGATAGCTGGAATTTTTCAATTGAAAAAACAAGTCTAGAAATAACAGTCCTTTTGCAATCGATTTTTGTTCAGAGAAATTTATTGCACGGACCTCATCGATGTTTTATCTGGTTAATAAAGCGTAGAAGACCTTGTATTTATCCGGCATCATAAAATGATGGAGCATATACTTGACATATCGATACCTCCCACGTAAATTGTTGTATGCCACAAAAATGCTATTTTGCTTTTTTGTTGAAAAATATCCTAAAATGAATTATTATATCCATTCAAAGTGAAAAAACAACAAAAACACAATTTTTAAAGGATTTGTCAGACGCATAACGTTGTAATTTTCAAACGCGAACGGATTACACCAATGTATATGCCTATACATTTGTGTACGCGGGGACGGGGCGGGTAGAATCACGCGCTCGCGCCTCGTATTGGTTACATACAACAGACCACGTCGGACTTTCAACCCGCCGCATGCACGTTGCAAGCGCTTATAGTTTATTTGCTAATTCATTGACGTAATTAGTTTACTTCATATTTATTATAATGAATCATACAAGTATTATATCAAGAGGGCGTCGAATATGTGATTTACTTTATAATGCGAATATACAAAGTAATAATGCCGATACACTCATTGCTGAAAACAACAATATTTCATGAAACGAAATAGAATTAAACAGTTTTCCTGATTCAAGCCTACGAAATATTATAGGTAATTTTATTTCAGTAGCGTGAATTAGGTTACTAACACTTTTTATGGTGGCACCAACCTAAAATATTGTATAGATTATTTACGACAATATTCGCCGGTGATCGTTCATTAAAAATGTTGTATGTGATACATACAATATTTTACGTTTTTGTTGAACTTAAACATTTTATTGTACGTAGTAAATACAACATTTTACTTCGGAAATTGTTCATTAAAATGTTGTTGTATAGTGAAATGCTATATTTTACGTTGGATTTACTTTTTTTTTTACTTAAAATTTACGTTGTAAGTCAAGTCAAAGTCGATCTTTAAATGCTAAGTACGACTGCCTCAATAGCTAGATGCGTACCTAGTGCATTCTATTAGCACGCCGAGGTCTCAGGTTCGATTCACCGAATCTGCTGATCATTTATTATATAAAACATTATTATTATTTCAGAGTTTCCATTACCAAATAAGCTTTAATGAGTCGGAAATTAATTAGCTAGCAAACATAATTGATATAGATTTCTTTGATAATAACCCAGAAGTTTCTTCAGATTCTGATATTGTAAATCTCGAAACACCGCACCCTTCACCTTCTTGTAGTACCTACTCTTTTGTAGACTACGACTGTGATAATGATTTTTGCCCTAATCATATACAATAGGAAAACTTATCAACTTTTGGTATTTTGACCAGGTTATCTGTCTAGCTGCTTAACATTGTAATGTAATGAAATATAATATTATAGATTTCTTTGTCAATTAGTTAAAATAGGTATACGTGTGCGAATATTGCATAGGTTGCAACTTGAACTTAGGTGCTGCGTAATTAGAACATTATTGTACTTTATGTTTAATATTTTTGGTATTCAATAAAATGACTCTGAACGAGTAAGATATGTTTTTATTCACAACACCTGAACTCCCAGCATATTACATGGCGACCCTTGCCTTTGGCACCGTCTAAAGAACATATAAATCAAGATTTCAAGGAAGAAGATTACAATATAGAAGATTTCAAGACATACCATGGGAAAATCTGCGTCAAAAGAGCAAGTTGTGATCGCACAGAATGCCAACGGACAAGCTTCTGCAACGACATCGCAATACCACACAGAACGCTTGGAGTCCATAGAATTCTTGGTCACCATAGCTATAGTTATATTATGTATCGCCGTTGTATACTACGTCCTCAAGAAATGCAACAAGCACCACGTACGCAACTTGCAACGAGAACTGAACAGAAATAACTTGGCCACTATTTCTCGTGCTGACCTGACCACGACTGCCGTATAACAAGAAAGAAGCAAGAAGGTTTGGAGGTGTCCAGGGTATAGCCCGGCCCAAACCGTCAACACACGTAACTGCAGCCCAAGTCATCAGCAGTGTCGCCACGAGGTACACAACGCCACGTCAGCGCCAGCCCAACTGCTCACCAGCCACGTGCTTGTACCGGTCTACGCGCAGTCCAACGTAAAGGTTATGTTTTATTAGCTATTTTATCTTTAGAAGTATGTAATTTTCATTTTTCTTAACCTATATTACGTAAATAGATATGCATTTTTATTATCTAGTTAAATATTATGTCTAGTTTGATTATACAGTTACATGAAATCCGTAATTCGTTAAATTATCTTAGAGATTATTTAGTTAAATTAGGACCTGAAAGAAGGCAACTAAATCTTGGTCAGACAAAGATAAGTGAAGCGAAAAAGTTGTATTCCTCCTTTGAAAGTATTTTGTCTCTGTTGCACTTAGGAATAGAACGCAAGGAAATTAGTACAAGTGATATCACTGCTATTCATAAAATAATAAGCGACGTACATATTTTATATAATAAAATAATTACTTTATCTACTTTTGAAGAGGCTAAGCAAGTCAAAATGTCTACAAAAAAAGAATTTGACTTAAAAACTGCAATTTCATTGTTGCCAGTAATGTCTGGACAGGAATCTGTTACTAAGTCACTCATTGATTGTATTGAGTTGTATAATAAAATGATCCTAGATTCGTCATCGCAAGAATTAATTAATTTTGTTCTTAAAACTAGACTTTCTGAAAGTGCAAAATTGCGTATGAAATCGACTTACGACACCGTCGATAACCTTTTAGCTGACATGCATAAATTTTTAATACAAAATAAATCCCAGGTAGCATTACAATGGAAATTACACCAGTGTAAGCAGGGTAATCGTTCCATTGAGTCATTTGGCAATGAATTGGAAAAATTGTTTGTTAATTTAACTATTGCCCAATCAGAAAATAGCCCCAATTCTTACGATGCTTTCAAAACCACTAATGAAAGAATTGCCATAAAACGTTTCGCAGACGGTTTGAGTGACCCCAGATTGAGTACCATTATAGCGGCTAGAAATTTTCAATCTTTACCGGAAGCTATCAGGACTGCCATGGACGAACAATCCTTGTCTTCGTCATTCCAAATTATGAACATTAAGCGTCATAGTTACTCCAATCGCGGGCATAGAAACTTTAATAACCGTTTTCGAGGACATTACAATAATAACTATAATCCATTTAATTACAACCACGGTAACGCGAGATCACCGGGCGCAGCGTCGGGTAACATACCGTCGCATCGCGGACAGTTTAATCGTGGCCGCGGTAGAACTTTTCATAGAGGTCAAAATAACAGGCATTACGGCATTAAGTCAAACAGACCCTCTGTCCAAGTTCAGCACACTACCCACGATGAGTCGACTAGCAATACCAGTTCGCGCGAAATTGTAACTCCCAATGTCGCAACGAACGATTTTTTTCGTTAATTCGCAAAATTTTATTTTTAATTTTAATAATAGTAGTACTGTAAGATTTTTAGTGCATAATGAAGTGATTAATCTTTTAGTTGATAGCGGAGCCAGTCTTTGTGTACTAAAGTACGAATGGCTTAGTAAAAACCGTAAGTTGTTGCAACAATTGCGTAGTGATAGAATAAGCATTAGAGGCGTAAGTGGTAGGTTAGAGTCAGAAGGCTACATTTTTCTAAACTTATTTTATAATAACGAAGTATTTAGTGAAAAATTTTATGTTTTTAAGAATATGTCTTGCACTGCAAATGGAATATTAGGAGATAATTTTTTACAGCGTTATGAAGCAATTATTAACTATAGAGATAGTATATTACAACTTTATAAGAATAATAAACATATTCCTATTGAAATTCATTATAATGCCAGGTATAGACATTCGATACCGCCTCGGTGCGAAGTATTAAGGTTCATCCCAACTACGTCGACATGTGACTGTGTAGTTTTATCAAAAGAAATCCAGCAAGGAGTTTTCGTCGCTGGTATTATTTCACAACCAAATAATCCGTCGCATCCCGTTAAGAATATTAAATACTACGGATAACGAAGTAGAGTGTGATTTTCAAGATCTTACTGTTTACGACATAAATAACTTTGATATTTGTAATTTTTCGGAAAATACAAATAGCGTAAATCGCGTTAAAACATTATTTGAGTTATTGAATTTATCGAATATGAACTCAGAGGAGAAACGTAGCATCGAACATATTTGTGCAAAATATGCTGACGTTTTTCATCTTCCAGGTGACAAATTAACAACCACAAACATAATGACACATACAATAACTTTAAAAGACAACGTTACACCCACTTATATAAAGCCTTATAGGATTCCTCATTCCCTGAAAAAGGAGGTGCAAAAACAAATAGATGAAATGTTAGCAAACGATATAATAGAAGAAACCACATCGGAGTGGTCCAGCCCAGTCTTGCTAGTCCCTAAAAAGTCGGATAGATCTAATGAAAAGAAATGGAGACTAGTTATTGATTACAGACAGTTAAATAACCAAATTAAGGATGATAAATTTCCGTTACCAAATATAACAGATATCTTAGATTCTCTGTCAGGTAGTATTTATTTTTCAAAACTGGACCTTTCACAAAGCTATTATCAGTTATCATTAGAGGAAAATTCGCGAAAGTATACAGCATTCAGTGTAAACAAAATGTACCAGTTAGAGTTAGATCCAAACTCACGAAAATACACAGCCTTCACTACTGATAAAATGTATCAAATGAAGCGTTCACCTATGGGTTTGAAAACATCTCCCAGTGTGTTCTCAAGATTGATGACTATTGCTATGTCAGGTATTAATTATAAAAAAGCCTTTATTTACCTTGATGACTGTGTTGTGATAGGAAAAACGATGGAAAATCATAATAAAAACTTAATTACAGTTTTAGAACGCTTACGAAAAGTCAATTTAAAATTAAATCCAATAAAATGTGAATTTTTGCGCACTGAAATAGTATATTTAGGTCATAGAATAACATCACATGGCATTCTTCCTGACGACAGCAAAATTAAGGCCTTGTGCAACTATCCGGTGCCATCGAACTCAGATGACGTCAAGCGCTACTTAGCATTTGCTAATTATTATAGACGTTTCATACCTAACTTTGCTAATATTGCGTACCCATTAAATAAATTATGTAAAAAGAATGTAGAGTTTAAATGGACGTCCGAATGTGACAAATCTTTTCACGAGTTAAAATCTGCTTCAATATCACCGCCCGTATTGCAGTATCCTGACTTTTCGGAAACGAATATTTTTCAGCTGCGAACAGATGCTTGTAAGACTGGATTAGGCTCGGTTTTGTCTAATAGTAATGGTCACGTAATTGCTTACGCGAGTCGTAACTTAACGTCCGCAGAAAGTAGATACCCTATAATTGACTTAGAATTACTAGCTATAGTATGGGCAGTAAGGCATTTTAGACCATATCTGTATGGCAGAAGGTTTAAAATCTTTACCGATCATAAGCCATTAGTATATTTATTTAGTTTAAAGGATCCCTCTAGTAGACTTACGAAGTTTAGACTGTATCTTGAAGAATATGACTTTGAAATTGTGTACATCCCAGGGCGAAATAATGCAGCTGCAGACGCATTAAGTCGAATCCCTATGACAATGACCTGTGATGATTTAAAATCTATTGGAGAACAAGTAGTTTCTGTACTGACGAGAGCACAAACAAAAAAGTTAACGTCTCAGATATCTACTGATAACAATAATTTGACTGAAGAATGTTCTACCAGTAGCAGGCCTGATCAACCTGAGACTGTGGAAATTCTTAAAAAACCCAAGGATGTGATAGAATTAGTTTTTATAAATGACAAAGATTTTAGTAAATTGATTTCTCACTGTTCTGGGATAGAATACTGCATCTATGCACCTTCGCGTTGTACTATATACCTAAATACTCGATCGTTATCTACCCCGTCGGAGTTAGCGAGAGACTTAGGATCGTTGTGCGAAAAAGAAAATATAAATGAAATATTAATTATTAAGAATAGAGAAAATGCAACAAATATAAAAATACTTGCAAGTCATATGAAAAAGTTGCAAATTAAGTTACCCAGAATTTTAATTACAAGAGATATAATTAAAATTTTTAATCACGAGGATAAAAAAATAATATTGAATGACTTTCATTTGTTACCCACTAGTGGACATGCAGGGATAAATAGAATGATAGGCAATTTAAAAAGATATTACTACTGGCCAGGTATGACGAATGATGTCATTAATTACGTAAAAAAGTGTCAACAATGTCAATATAATAAATTCCCTAATCGTCTTGTAAAAGAGCCGATGGTTATAACAAATACTGCAAGTTCAGCATTTGAACGTGTCGCGTTAGATATTATGGGTCCATTACCGACTGATATCAACAATAATAAGTACATCTTAACATTGCAATGTGACTTATCTAAATTCGTAGAGGCATATCCCATGCAGAGTAAGGATTCCGAATCAGTAGCCAGAGTCTTCGTTTCGAATTTTATTTTGAGATACGGAGTACCTAAACAAATCATTACAGATAAAGGTACAGAGTTTTTGTGTAATATTATGGAAAATGTGTGTAAAATATTAAAAATAGAACATTTAAATTCCACACCTTATCACCATGAGACTATAGGCTCATTAGAAAACAGTCACAGACATTTAGGCTCATATCTTCGAATTCAGTGTGATAGGAATAATATTGATTGGAGTGATTGGTTACCATTTTGGTCATTCTCTTACAATACTACAGTGCATTCAGAAACAAAATACTCACCATTTGAGTTAGTGTTTGGTAAATGTTGTAAATTGCCGTCAGATTTTGGAACTTCAGTTGAACCTTTGTATAATTACAATGATTACCCAAAAGAAATGAAATATCGTCTACAGCGAGCACAATACGATGCCCAGCAGAATTTGTTAACAAATAAATTTAAAAGAAAACTTATGTATGACAAAAAAACTTACTCCATAACTTACCAAAGGGGTGACCTAATTCTTATAAAAAACCAAACAGGTAATAAACTTCAAAACATATATAACGGTCCCTATGAAGTTATTGAGGAAGTTTCACCTAATGTTAAGATCTTAAAGGATAATAAAGAATATATTATACATAAGAATAACACTAAAAGGTATTTTAGTTAGCATTAAGCTTTTATTGTATTCTTAATTGTTATAAATAATTTTAAATATATTTGGTTTATATAAAAATACTTATATGAAATAATTGGGTAGGTATAATATTTTAAATTTGATATTTTGTAAGTTTTTTTCTCCTTAAAAAGGGGAAGGTGG
The DNA here is from genome assembly GCA_951640165.1 of Pseudoips prasinana. Taxonomy (NCBI): domain Eukaryota; kingdom Metazoa; phylum Arthropoda; class Insecta; order Lepidoptera; family Nolidae; genus Pseudoips; species Pseudoips prasinana. The sequence continues at coordinate 23,428,783 of OX621245.1, forward strand.
CAACAGACATTTTTCGGGGGAATTGTAATGTAATGAAATATAATATTATAGATTTCTTTGTCAATTAGTTAAAATAGGTATACGTGTGCGAATATTGCATAGGTTGCAACTTGAACTTAGGTGCTGCGTAATTAGAACATTATTGTACTTTATGTTTAATATTTTTGGTATTCAATAAAATGACTCTGAACGAGTAAGATATGTTTTTATTCACAACACCTGAACTCCCAGCATATTACAACATATACAATAAACAATTATAGTCCACTGTCAGATATTTCGAATAATAGTCCTAGCACAAGCGGGCGCCGTCGTCAACCAATCAAAGATAAAGGTAATATAAGAAAAAGACAATTTAATGAATGGATAGACACTATGAGAAAGAATTTACGTAATATGGGAAAAGATTACATGTCAAGAAATAGTAAAATTCAAGCAAAGAGAAAGATGGGCCCGCCATGTCACTGCCGCAAGAAGTTTGTTAAATTTAGTGAAGGAGAAAGAAAAGATATTTGAGAGTTTTTGGAGTTTGGGAAATCGAGAAAAACAATGGATGTATATAGCCAGCTTAGTAAAAAAAATATTAAACGCAGAGTCTACACAGATACCACTTCAAGGCGTAAGTACACGTTAAAGTACTCATTGCCACTAGATCATGGTGAAGACAATTATGTGGATGTATGCAAAAAACATTTTTGAGCACTATTTCCGTCAGTGATCAGGTTATTAATAAGGCCCTAAAAAGATGGATATGACTACTGGAGTACTTATTCCAGATCAAAGAGGAAAACACTCAAACCATCCTATAAATAAGACAGAGTCTGTTATACAAATACAAATATATTTTAGTGTGTACGTTGTGTTGTGTATGTTATAACCAGTGTGTGTGACCATATTAAGAGTTTGCAGCCTGTTTAGTCACATTTTACTAGGCAAAGGTCAAATAAGTTATATTTGGATGGAGATTTAAATTTACATAAATTATTTGAAATGTATAATGAGTGGCTTCAGTCTAACACAACTAACTACATTTGAAGAGAAAGCTAAATCCGAACATCTATATCGAGACATTGTAAATTAAAACTTTAAGTTCAGTTTTTATATTCCTAAGAAAGATCGGCGCGATCAGTCCCACATCTTTAATAATATAGTAAGGCTGAGCTATGTTCCTTGTATTCTAACCGTCTTCCTATAACTAAGGCAAAATATGAAGACTTAATGAGCCTGTGTCATAGTGGAATTATTTCAGCAACATATCACGACTTTTTCAGACATTTATCTTTTGCTGCTGGCGATAATTATCACGCTGAATTTTCTGATTCAGAAAAGACATTAGTCTTTTCCAAATATTCTGTTTAATTTTTCTTTTTTTTTATTTCTTGCTTTTGAGTAAGCATCTCAGGTTTTAATATTGATCTCATAAAAATAACATTTATTTGATTTATATTGTTTTAAGGTTCCCATAATTTTAGGTTAGTGAGGTTGACAATAACACAATTGTTTTTATTTTTAAATTTCTTTATCATTATTATACATACTTTAACGATGCTATCGTATTAAACCAATAAATACAATGCCAAAAATTATAAATGGATACCAAATTACTACTTTGATTTTAAGCTGATCTCATATAAATGATTAAGTATGTTCATAATTTTATTTTTTTATAATGATGTTGATTTTTGAAATTCGATTTGATTAGTTTTTAAGAAGAGTTTCTAACGTTACCTACAAAAATATAATTATAAGCATAGGTCATGCTGTGATTCTATAATATTGTATAATTTTTAAAAAGACTTTTGAATGATTGTTTTTTGTTCAAACGTTTTTGATTACTCAGCAATAGATGAAGTTATTTAATTATGTTTTTAAACATAATTATTTTATTGTTGAAGATTTTCTGATTATCTTTTAGCACTTATGTTGTTTCTAATAAATAAATTTAACCTTCATAACATTTATTTTTTATTCATTAAGCTAAAAAATTTATCACGTTCAAATTGTACAATTGAATTTTGTAACTAATATAAATATTGTTACCACATACAACAGAGTGAGACTTATGTTTTTCAACGTATACAGTTGTAACTATCATATACCACAAGTGGCGTTATCTGGGCGCCGCTGTATAATGTTGTTAGTATCAGATGCAACAACTGGCATAGCTTGTACTCCGGAGTAAAATGTTGTATGAACAATATCTCCGAAAATAAATATGTTACTTAAAATATCTTTTAACGAAGTTAAGACGACTATTATATTACATTTAAATACCAAATTACAAAAAGATGTAACAATAAATGCAGATTTTGGTTCACTTTGAATTTTTGAAACGCTCTACTGTAAATTTGCACTTTTGGAGATACAACAACTTACGTGGGAGGTATCGATATGTGGCTTAAACATATAAGGAATCTAGCATAATAAAGGCTTACAGCTCCAACTGATAAAGCTCATTGGAGATATCTTTGGGAATTAGAAGAACACCTGGAGGGCTAAAAAAAACCCAAACCGCTGACTGAATAATCATCGTCATCATCATCATCATATCATCCGAAAGGAGGCCACCGCTGAACAAAGGCCTCCCCCAAAGATCTCCATAATTGCCGGTTTTGCGCTATTCGCATCCAGCGGCTTCCAGCGACCCTCACAAGATGATCGGTCCATCTAGTAGGGGGCGTGCCCTCACTGCATCTTACAGTTCGTGGTCGCCACTCGAGAACATTTCTGCTCCAGCGGCCGTCGGTTCTACGAGCTATGTGTCCTGTCCACTGTCACCTCAGCTTGGCAATTACTCGGGCTTTTTAGAATTGAATAATAAGTAAACATTATTACGCCAAATAATTTACCATAAAAAATAACCAACAGTCATCTTAATGCATTGGCTTATGGCACAGTCGTCTACCTTCATGTGGCAGACACATGACAGGTAGGCGACTTACAACCTTTTTTCGCATTAAAAAGTAGCCTATGCCCTTATTTTTTATTATTTTTTTTTTGCCGGGTCGGAAAATCCTGCATGGATGTCCTCCGCCTTGGGGGAGGCGAAGGGGTCTGTCAGACTCCTACTGACTAAAAACCACCCCGGTGTTCCATCTCACACATGCGCCGGGGGTCGCGGGAACATACGATACTTCTGCAACCCCCGGCAGCCTATGCCCTTCCTCAGGCTCTAGATAATTCGGGTAATTAATATCGCGACAGACAGACAGAGGTGCTTTCGCATTTATAATATTAGTAAGGATTGTCGTTATCTGTAAATTTTCATATGTAGTAGTAGGTAGAAATAGGTACCATAATGACGCCCTAACAGTTCTGTTCGTCTATCTGTTCCTATTCACGCGGAATATTTTAGCAAAATGTAACAAAAGAGAATAAATCAAAGCATTTCCGTTCATATATGTCTCCATTGACATAGTTCCGCTTGTCGGTTCTAATGAGCGCTCGATTGACACAGAAATATGTGGTGGCGCTAAACTACCAGCGCTTTGAGCCGTTGCTTTTATCCATATATAGGACTAGCTGTGCCCGCGACTTCGTCCGCGTGTTAATTAGTTTATTTTGTTTTTTTTTGTGTTTAGTAAAATAAATGACTTTTTCTATAATAAAAGTAGCCCAAGTTACTCCTTATTACATCAGCTACCTGCCAATAAAAGTCCCGTCAAAATCGGTCCAGCCGTTTCAGAGATTAGCCGGAACAAACAGACAGACAGACAGACAAAAATTGTAAAAAATGTTATTTTGGTGTATGTACCGTATATATATTCATATTTATGTAGTAAAAACTGTTTATTTCAATATTACAAACAGACACTCCAATTTTATTTATTTGTATAGATTTAATAACCACATTGTATTTCTGGATATACATTAAATCAAATATAACTCGTTCCACATGTCTTAAAAATCATCGACCATAGTGGCCCAATCACCTACAGGTAAGTTTTTAAAATGTATTCATTTGTGTATATATATTTGTGAAACTTTCTTGTGACGAAATTTTAGGTTTCCGTACCCAAAGAGTTCCTAAAAAATCCTATAATTAAGCCTCCGTAAGTCTGAGGGTGTGTCTATCAGCGGTATGAATCTTGTTAACCGTAATGGGTAAACAGTTAAAATTTTCTACAGAATCATATTATCCATAGCTAATATTATAAATAAAAATAAACAAATATATTAAAACTAGCTGTGCCCCGCGGTTTCAACTGCGTTAAAATTTGTAAATTATAGCCTATGTGTTAATCCAGGGTGTCAGCTAACTCCATATAAAATTTTATTAAAATCACTCTAGCCGTTTAGACGTGAAGATGTAACAAACATGCACACTCACACACTCACATACTCACAAACTTTCGCCTTTATAATATTAGTGTGATTAAATTGAAGACTTTTCAATGTTTTTGCTCGATTACTCTATCTTGTACGATTCGTACCACATTATGAACCGTTCATGTGCTAGTCCAACTGCACGGGGTATTCCTCGCTACCATTTTGAGGCGCTACTAATGAGGCGCTCCTGTTTTATTCCTCGGAGCGCTACTTTTAGTAGCGCTCCCGATAGCAATTAAAAATATTAACTTTTATTTCCTCGAAGCGCCACTATGATTAACTTTCGAATAGAGATAGGATACTAACTGAAACTATCGATAAAAGTAAAACACGTTATTTTATACAATTTGCAAAAACTCCTTAACCATAGATTGGTTTAAAAAAATTGAGCTTGCTTTGGCATTGCTTTCGGCACTATAATGAAATAATGACCAACGTTATTGTGTATTCAAAGAGTAAATGTTATTCAAAGAGGATGCTATTAATAAATAAAAAGCACAGATATAAATGATATGCGTATTATAATCACATTGCAGCAGACAGGACCTACGTAATAATTACAAGATTACTTTAGGTGGTGTTATCGTAAATACAGGATTGCTGTAAGCCGTCATGTAGATGGCTGTTTTTGTTATGTCATACATAACAAAAAAAGCCGCCTACATGACGGCTTACAGCAATCTAATCCAAAAACGAGTGAGTAACAGTTACATTTTCATAACGTTAAATTCATTTGTAATTTTTTTAATGATACGTGTAGCAAACTGTATTTACGATAACACCACCCAAAGTAATCTTGTAATTATTATGTAGGTCCTGTCTGCTGCAATGTGATTATTATACGCATATCGTCTGGAAGAGATCGCAGTTAGCGATAAGACCGCCCATTGTACTAGATTTATTACAACTTTATACTTTATATGTAAATCTTGGTGTACAATAAAGAGTATTTGTATTGTATTGTATCGTATCATTTATATATGTGCTTTTTATTTATTTATTAATAGCATCATCTTTGAATAACATTTACTCTTTGAATACACAATGACATTGGTCATTATTTCATTATAGTGCCGAACGCAATGCCAAAGCAAGCTCAATTTTTTTAAACCAATCTATGGCCAAGGAGTTTTTGCAAATTGTATAAAACAACGTGTTTTACTTTTATCGATAGTTTCAGTTAGTATCCTATCTCTATTCGAAAGTTAATCATAGTGGCGCTTCGAGGAAATAAAAGTTAATATTTTTAATTGCTATCGGGAGCGCTACTAAAAGTAGCGCTCCGAGGAATAAAACAGGAGCGCCTCATCAGTAGCGCCTCAAAATGGTAGCGCTTCGAGGAATACCTCAACTGCACATATCCTATATTATTAATTTTATTCTTCCTGTGTGTACCTCCATTTAAGATATGTAGATATCTTGATTTATGATATCGCCCTTTAGACACAATTATAATATAATAAATCCGAACTTTATTTAGAACACAACATTAAGCATTCCAATATTGTTTTTTGGTATAGAACTGTATGTATGTCCTCCTGATGGCGGTCAGTCTCAATGGAGACTAGCCATCTGCGTCTGACATATTATAGAATACAAGTGTATGCGCAAACACAGGTGCACTTTCTATTCCCTAACTCTCACTATCTAAGTTGACAACTAGCTAACACGATGGACAGAGGTCAGGTACAGGACCGACAGCTTTACGTACTTGCGTGTAAGCGATTTTTTTTAGAAGAGACATCCCAATATAATTTTTAGATATTTGGACCGATCCGGTATCTAAATCCTGCCTTGGTCCAAATAAGACCTTACTATCTGAGATTGAACACGCTACACAACAGAACTGTAGACACTGCACAAAACTAAGCTAAATTACTGTTCTAAGTATAAAAGGCCACGTTCTAGGAACTACGCCTATAATGCCTTTAATGACCTATTCTACAGTTCTTCGTAGTGAATTGATTGATGGTTTGCTGAATTATTTATTGATGGCTGCTTAGCTGTCTTGTGTGTTATGATGACGTAGCACAGTGGTAATGGGGCTTTAATTTTCACATATAATATATTTATTTATAATTGACGTATAAATAAACAGGTCACAGTTGAATTGGAATTGAAATGTTATTATAATGCTATAATTAGGTATGTAGTTACGTAAGTAACTTAGTATATAGTATAAGTAAGCAGGTTTATGTATATATTTATTTACCACTGATAGATTCTGTTCTGTTTTTAGTTTTGCATTATTTTCATTTTCTTAGTTCATTCTTATTTAAAATTGTTGTGCCCTAATTATAACCCATTACATATAAGCTCTCCCACTGACAAGGGTTTGCTGGCAGAGAACTCATAGTTGAGTTAAGCTCGCCTGTGTTCATGATATATCTAATCTGTTATATAAATATGTATTTCTGTGTGCAATAAAGAACAAATTAACATGAGTTCATTTTAAATAAAACACCTTGTGTATGAACCTTATTTGAAGTAAATAACTTTACTTTTCAACGCCAAAGCAAAGACATATTTAGATTATTAGTCTTCAGAATTGTTGAAAGTTTAAAATTTACTGAAAGAGTCGTTAGTGTAGGTAAAAAAGAGTGTTTAAACGCAGGCGTTTTCAAATCATAAACCTAACCTAACTTAAACAGTACTTTTACGTAGGATATTAAAAAATAAATAATGTCTTTCAGCGATCTCCTTCAACTTTATAATTTGGTTTAGAAGACGGTTTTTTTAAAAATTTTTGGAACACTATTTACTTACGAGTCATTATTTTTCAGACATCTTTAAAATGAATTGTATAAATTTTATGTACGGGTGGGATTCCAAACCACGTCCACGGGGTATGCGGCCCCTTGTGCGTTAACCGCTACGCCACCGCACCGTGGTACTGACACTTCGAATTTATACAATCCATTCCATATTTCTTAACGCATTTAAGGCATTTAACGAATTGATATTATTCTGAAATGCCATAACATGTAAGAGTTTTCACAAATTGATTTTAGAGGAGAATGTTAATTACCCTCATTTCCTTTCTCTACTACCACAACACATTGTGTGGCTTGACCCTTAGATATAAATCCGTAGAGCGGCAGTAGAGATAACATGAATCTGTTTGATGAACGAACAAAAGGGTCTGCCAATAAATAAAACTGCCAAAACAAAAGTATACGTATTTGTCTACAATAAATAACATTTGTACACGTAATCTTTCATTTAAATGAAAAAAATGTTCAACTGTCATACGGACTGTCCCTAGAGAAATGGACACATGATTGATGGAGCAGATGAAACTTTTGTGAGGACAGTTCTGATGGTGCGATCCGACTGATCAATCACAGTCGAAAATCCAGTTAATCTTATGTCTTCAGTTGAAGTTACATAAATGGGAAACTCTGTTAAGGAGATAGTTGTATTTTGATTTGTTCAGGTATCTTGTCATTGACAATTTTTTATTTATAATTTATTTTATTTAAATATTCATTTCCAGCGACCCGCACCAGATCATCGGTCCATCTTGTAGGGGGCCTGCCCACGTTGCGTCTTCCGGTTCGTGGTCGCCACTCAAGAACCTTTCTGCCCAACGGCCATCGGTTCTACGAGCTATGTGCCCCGCCCACTGCCACTTCAGTTTTGCAATTCTTCGGGCTATGTCGGTGACTTTGGTTCGAAACTGCTGGATGCGAATAGCGCAATACCGGCAATTATGGAGATCTTTAGGGGAGGCCTTTGTCCAGCAGTGGACGTCTTTCGGCTGATATGATGATGATGATGAAATTTCATTTCACGCTGTGTGGTGACGGCGGTGAATATCAGAATATCATCATCCCATGTCATCCTGTGGATGGCGTAAGCCGACCAGAGGGAATGTCCACCAAAGGACAGGTAGCAGCTTACATGTGTAATATATTTCTGCGATCGCCAACCCATCTATCAAGCGTGGCGATTATGGCATATCCCCCCATCCCACGATGATTCTCGAGGGAGGCTTATCCAACGGTAGACCTCATTCGCTGTAATGATGATTCATTACATTACCTAGAAATCAGTTCGGTTTAAACCTACATTATTTTGAGTATGACTAGTATAAATGTGTTATTAAATGTACTGACCATCTCATTACCTATGCACCATTAACAAAATGATTATTAATATACATATAAATATTATTATTGTGTAACTATAATAAAAAAACCATATTAAACCTACTCTACCCTTACAAAAACCTCACTAATAAAATGTGTTCTGTTTAAAACGTACATATTTAAACTCATGGCAGCGGGAATGCCTACCGCCTCTTATTGTCTTTTTTTAACTCAAAAGTCTATGTCTTCGCTACCTCCGTGTAATGTATCTCTTTAAATGCGGATTTTTCACTTGAAACTATGTTTAATCAAGATGGTTCTTTCTAAGTTAGGCTCTTAGCTTTTCTTCGTCTGATCAAACTTTACAATTTTCTTTAGCTTTTTTTTATGTCATAGGGCGACAAACGAGCAAGTGGGTCACCTGATGGTATGTGATCACCGCCGCCAATGGACACTCGCAACACCAAAGGGGTCGCGGGTGCGTTGCCGGCCTTTAATAGTCAGCAAACAAGTGTTGCTGATCCTTCCCCCCACCCCAATGAGCTCTGGCGACCTTACTGACACTCGGAAACACAACATTAAAATTATTAATGTTATTATTAAGGAATGTTTTCTATAAGGTGGAGGTACTTCTCCAGTCGGGCTGCTCTTTGAGCGAATCAACGCTATGCCTTACCTCTCTTGCTGAAGCTGAAGTCAGAACTTTCCAGTAAATTTAAACTGCTTTGAAATAAGGTTATCTTTTAACGAGCTATAGATAGTATAGATTCAGACACATATATAGACTTAAAGCAAAATAAACTAAACCACATATCGTGTCCAGATATACTTAAATAAAAAGAGATTTTTTTATTTAGGTCTAGTTTTGTTTGAAATAATATTCAAATAATTTAGGCAGATATAGCTAAAACACAGCCAAAACAAACATTTTATAACTAAAAAGTTTCAAACGTGAAACAGTAACTAACGGAAGCCCAAGCTTACCGAAGTTGAAAATATTTTGTTTTTAACATCCACGTGTGTGTTATGTGACTGCCACAGAATGTACCAAAAATATGTATCAAATAGTACCTATGCTGTCAAACTCACTACATGTTGTATCATATTGAAAATAATAAGGTGCGAAACCTCTTTTTATATACATTCTACTCTTTTATATTTTTTCATGTTTCTGATAGTTGCGTTTTATTATACCAGTTGGCTATGTGAAGATATATTATTCCGAACTAAAACTGGACCAGCTCTTTTATAATTACCAGATCCAGTCCCTAACATTTACTTGTACTATGGATACTAGACAATGATAAAAAAACTTAATTTTTCATACATATTCAAAGTATCAAAAAAATGGGGAACATACATGGGGGTGGTTCGGATACTCCTCATCATAAAGTATCTAAATTTTGCGTTTGAACGTCAACTCCTCGGCCAGGCTGTATAATACACAAATTACACCCAGACCAAGAAAAATGGAAGCATTCATGAACACAAATATTTGTCTTGTGAGAAGATTGAACCCGCAACTTGGGATCTGAAGGCAAATTCACTACGAACAAGTCACAGCGGTTGTTGTAGTTCTCGGTCCTTCAAACGGTGAAAACATAGATTTCCTTGAAAATCTAATCTACCCTTCCAAGTATTATGTCTGCAGGTTTATTTGTAAGATTGTTTTTGTTTATCTCTCCATGCCTTAACTACTGGACAGATTAAACATCACACTAATATTATCAAGGTGAAACTTTGTGAGTGTGTATGTGTGTTGCTCTTTCACGCAAAAACTACTGAACGGATTTTGATGAAACTTTGTAGTAATTTAGCTTATATATCCGAATTACACATATGCGTATAATTTACAAAATTTAACGTGGTTAAACCGCGGGGCACAGCTACTAGTTAATATGTATACGAGTCAAATGTCAATTAATAACTTCCTTTTAACTTGGTATAACAGTGTCTGTCCTATTGTCAGAAAATCTCGTGTATATGCCCCATTGAGTATGTTTCGCCGGAACATCTCAACTGGGCCGTGTTGAAAGCGGTAGTAGAGACACCCGCTGAGTTTGTTTCGCTGGGTCTTCTCAGTTGGGGCGCATTGGATCCGGTGGTAGCATTAAAGCGCGACCGTCGTTATAAACACAAGGTCCGCCATAATGATAACATCTAATTCGTACCTTAATATAGACAGAACCATTCAGACAATTTGTAGTAAAAATATAGCTAAAATTTAGATACTTAAACCTACACATGATCCTTGACAATAACTAAATTTTAGTTAGCTAAATATCGTTACTGTTATAAAATAAATCTTATTGTAAATTATTTCCTACAATCCGTGTACCTAAATATTTATATGCACCTAAAAATAATTATAAATTAATTATATATTACTGGGAACATGTTCTGACTATATACAAGCGCTTTTTTAAAGTCTACGTGAATAAAAACCTTTTTTATTTATTTTATTTCAAACTGCACAGCAGGTCTCTAACATGACTTTAGGATTTTTAACTAATGACAACAGCTAAAACCGATATACTTAAGGTGTCCTCCAAAGCACTGAGATACTCAGGAATGCATCCACCTTTACGGTAATTTGTATTAAAATACGACTAATTTCCTAGTTTGGTTAAGGCAACAGTCTATGATGAGCTAACACGTGTTCAAACCAAAACTTGTTTTTAAAGCAAAATTATGCCAAAAACATGTAGTTATTATAGAGGCTACCTGCCTACTAATTTACATTAGTTAAAAAGTTAGGAAGGTCAAAGTTGATGACATTAGGGACTCAGACAATGAAAATTTATGGAAGGTAGAGACGCCAATTAGAATTACAAATTGAATGTTTAGACAACCGATCAGTCTGTTATTATGGTACGGTGGACTCTAGTTACTAAGACTACTACTGCATTCAATAATAACAATAAGTAATTAAAATTACAACAGCTTGATGTGGTTTGAGTAATATAATTTATTTATGTAGTGGTTTACCGACAATTATTTACACTGATATTATTCTAAAAGTAAAATGGTAATAATGATATCCCAGGATATTTACACACGGTCATCTGATCCCAAACTAAGCAGAGCTTGTACTATGGAAACCAGATAACTGATATACTACTTTTCTTTTGTAAATATATGCTTATACAGTTAATTACACCCAGCCTCAGAACAAACAGATAGATGTTTGTGTACATGAACATGCAAACAAATATTTGTCCTGGGTGGGAATCGAATCCACGACTTCTGGCGTGAAAAGTAAGCATTCGGCAATAACGCCAACAGGCCCTGCAATAAAATAAAACTATAAAGTACTAATTAAATAGTTGCATACGTCAAGTCAAAGTAATTTATTTGTTGAATATAGTACGGTACATAGTATAGAAATTGTGTTGTATCACTATATGTTTCCTTGCAAGGCGTACAAAATTATTAAAGAGCAAACTACATAAAAATGTTTCATAAGTAGGGTAACTACACTATGCCTGGTATTTATTTAACGCACAGCTCCAATTAATGATAAAATATTTCAGATGGCGCATATTCTTGTATATAATCTTTATTTCTCCCTCTCCTCTTAATATCTAGGGACAATGGCACACAGATCATCCTAGCCCCAAACTAAGCAAAGCTTGTACTATGTGTACTAGGCGACGATATACATACTTATATAGATAGATAAATACTTAAATACATAGAAAACATCCAAGACTCAGTAACAAATATTCCTGCTCATCACACAAATATTTGTCCTTACTGGGATTCGAACCCAGGACCACCAGCTTCGTAGGCAGGAGCACTATCAACTAGGCTACGGTGACCTATTTTTAAATAATTAATTACGATTGCCCCCAAGGGAAGATGGCACTTTTTTCGATAGGGAAGGGGTGATGCCTGTGCATGCCACCCACAAAAGGCAAAATTAACCTCCAGTGGACTTATCTTGGCTTCTGAGGGCAGAGCCCCAGGAATGCGGGAATATTGCTCTGGTGCTCCCTTTCTCTTTTCTGCCATGTCCCACGTAGTCACGTGTCCTGAGAGGATAACTACTTGTCTTCTACAAACAGATCGCGGACTTGCCGGAGCTTCTTGAAAGTGATGGCAGTAGAGGACACTTCTCTGACTGCCACCACCGCCTAGTCGCCTCCTCTGAATCAGGTCTCTTCTGATCCCACTCAGCGGACTCCTTTTGGAACATGATTACCTCTCAGAAGGAAAGATAAGTTGGCACCTAAAACCGTTTTCTTCTATGGGAAACAATCATGGGCAGCCACGCGGTATCTAGATCGTGCATTTAAAATTTATTTAAGTTCCGCATATCAGAAAATGCAGTGCAAGCACTTTTAGAAAAGGCAATTTGCTCTTCTTGATCAAAACATGTTTTCATTTCTATATCTTACATTGGCCAAATCATAACAACACTCTTTCGTTTTATGTGGTCATTGTTAAATCTATAAACATTAAAAATTGCCCAGAATCAGAAAATGTAGTCATATTATATCTTATAACTTTAAAGGTCCGATCAATTTAGGTAAAACTGGTATTCTAGGTCTAAAGTAATATTTCTTAGTGTCTAAGAAACAAGTTTTGCTAACTAAGGGACCTACTGGTATTTAAACTATGTTATGTTGTCAGTAAACGATATTTAGCAATTTTTATTCACATTACTAATTATTTTTATGTAATCCAAAACAATATGTAGCTAAACAAAAACAAGTCAGGTATCTATCCATTTATGTATATCAGTTTAACAGTTTCAATTGTTCCAGTCTAAAACTTGATGCGAGAATTCCAGATTTAGTTAGAAAGACAGACTGTGGAACGTTTATCAGGTACACAGTAGCAAAGATACTATACAAATCTCTAGCGCACCAGGTACTGAGGTACTGAGATTCAGTTTTCTCCTTTCAGCAACACAGATTTCCCAGTTGCATCGTTTGAACAGGTTTAAGAGGCAAATGCATCCATGTATTACCGCTTCACTATCGTTAAAGTTCCCTTTTGTATTGCTTAAGCGCTAGAATTATTCATAATTTCTCTGGTTTTATTAACAGTTGTTAATTATTAACATTTATAGTTCACGGAATGTTTTGTTATATTAATATCTATCTCGCTCGTGCGAGATATAAAATTATTGTCAACTCTTTCGAAGATAAAAATCATTTTGTGACATCATAATTTTATATATTTATTCTCTACTAACAAAAATAAATTGGAATAGAATGGAATAGAAATATTTATTTGTAAGAATATTGCTGTCATAGGTTGTTACAGTTTAAAATGTCCTAAATATTCTGTCCTTTCCGGCGCACAAATCTTTACTGGTCAATACAAATTCCATTTACTAAATAAATAACACTAAAACAATTACCAATTACTGAAAAAAAGGGCACAGTTGTTGAGTTTTACACAGCATTATGGTCTAATTTAAATGTAGCATCGAATTTTTCCTTTAAAAAGTCGTCAACTGAATAGTAACATTTATATAATAGAAAGTTGAATAGATTGTTTTTAAATGTACAGGGATTTAGTGTTTTGAATACATCAGGTAATTTATTATACAAACGAATTGCCATACAAAAAACATTATTAGAGAACAGTGAAATTCTCTGTGACGGTACACATAATTTATGAAATTTACGACCCTTCCTAATTACAATATCATTGTGCATATCAAGTAAAGTTATATTCTCATGTATATAAATTTCGAATATATATAAGGCCGGGAGAGGTAATATTTTAAACTTTTTAAATAGAGGGACATTGATATCTTACGGTAGAGCTTTGCTTATTATTCGAATACTTTTTTTTGCGCTCGTAATACTTTAATGACATCCACAGAATTACCCCATATTATAATACAATACCGTAGTATTGAAGAAACATAATCATGATATGCAAGTAATGCGTCTGTGCCAGCTACGCGGGTTATTCTACTTAGAGCAAAAAAAAATCTATTTACCCTTCCGCACAATTCGTCAATGTGTGCTTTCCAGTTCCAATTTAAAATTATATTTCCCATATTTAGTTGTTATTACCAAAAAGACACAATGAAAACATGTCCTGAGTATCTATACATATAATAAAATCGTAGGAAAGTCAAAATTGCACATTGAATATTTTTTAAAAAGGATACTTGTGGCGTGTTCTACTCGATAGTAGAACATTTTATCGCCTACAAACTGCATTGCAGTTTGGCGTGTAAAAATAATTGTAAAAATTTATTAAATGCGTTAAATAAAAAAAAATAAAAAATTTAGATATTGATATATCGAAGCCAAAAATATAGTTTATAGAATTTTTGTCTGTATGTATGTCCGGGCTGAACTCAAAAAGTACTGCATGGATTTACTTCAAATTGAAATTGCATGAATATTACTAAGAGGTCGGGTCAACATATTGGCTACATATAATCACGCTATCACCTACGGTAGAGGAGCGGGGCACAGCTAGTTTGGAATATTAATCTGTAAATATTTTCAAAAGGTAAATTTTATAGCGTGTATAGTTTCTTCATGTTCCAGCGAGATGGATGATTATTTCAATGAGTTTGGCTGTAGTGGCAAACTTTTTTTTATTATTGGCACTATTTTATATTACTAAATTAAAATCTTCGATTTATTTGATTGGGTACTAGCTGTGCCCCGCGGTTTTACCCGCGTTAAATTTTATAAATTATCATAGCTCCTCCCTCGTAGGCGATAGTGTGATAATATGTAGCCTATATGTTGACCCGACCTCTTAGAAATATTCATGCAAAATTTGAACTAAATCCATGTAGTACTTTTTTAGTTTAGCCGGACATACATACAGACACACAGACAAAAATTCTAAAAACTATATTTTTGGCTTCGATATCGATTGTAGATCACGCCCTAAGTATCCTTTAAAAAAAATATACCATGTACAGTTTTGACTTTCCTACAATTTTATTATATGTATAGACTACATAAGTGAGTCTAGATTAGTTGTTTTAATAAATACTGCACGTGTGGCGCAGCGGCTAAGACAGTCGCCACGCCGCTTAGTGTCGCGGGTTTAAGTCCGGTACCGCACTGCTATTTGTGTGACCCATAAATAGTTATTCTGAAACTGCATATAATTTGTGTCCGTCTATTATATGTTTGTAAAGTACCCCGCGACACAGGGATTAGTATCCCTAGTGCGGGCGTTGTCTTTTATATAAATATATATATAAATATATATATAAATATATATATATATAGAAATCAACTCATTTACTTACTTATAAATCCCAAGTCTAATCCGATTTGGACAATTCTTATATCGGACTATCTCGAAAGCATATCCAAAATATCAAGTGAAATTATTTTGGAATTGCGGAAATATTGAAATTTCGTTTTTTTTTTGACAAGTGTACGTTAAATGTGTGTTTTATTTAAATTTTGTTTTTAAAAATATAGAGTATCGGATTCGGGAAATTTATGTTTTCATTATTAATTCTTTTTCATTGGAAAATACGAGGGAAGAAATAGAGAGCTGTATTAATACTGCAATATTAGTTATTCTTCGCTGAGATTCGCCTTTTAACCGAAGTTTCGTCATTATCGGGAAATGTGGGTAGTCATTTATACCTAGATGCCAGTTTCGTATTGTCCCCAGTAATTGGCTTAGTACAGACAACATTCATACTAAGGGTCGGTTTCGCAATGCCCCAGTCATTCTGCCGTTTACAGGGCAATAAGGGACACGGAATCATTTGTAAAATAAACGCCAAGCTTTCTTATAGCTAGTTATACTTACCGAAATATTTATTTTATAGAGCATTCATTAATTACCTAGCCATTTAAAAGAAGGGTTTTATTTACAATATTCAAGCTAGAATTATTATTGGTAAATACGTCAGGTGTAAAAGTTTAACAAATATTGAAAATACACATTGAAAGTACTACTTCGCTCTGAATTTGACACTACTGAACCGTAATGTCGAGATTAAAAAATAAAGATTGTACATTTACATTATTTTTTTTTTATTTGTTATGACGTTTTTTTTGTTACAAAATATAGTAATATTATGGAATTTGCAATTATAAATTATCTATTTAATACATCATAATCTAATTAAAAAAGGCAGAAAGGTTCTCGAGTGGCGACCACGAACCGGAACACGCAGCGTGGGCAGGCCCCCTACAAGATGGACCGATGATCTTGTGCGGGTCGCTGGAAATCGCTGGATGCGGATAGCGCAAGCCCGGCAATTGTGGAGATCTTTGGGGGAGGCCTTTGTCCAGCAGTGGACTTCTTTCGGCTGATATGATGATGGTGATGATGATGAATCTAATTAATTAATTCATAATCCTTACTGTGTGGCAACGGCGCTGAATATCGGAATATCATCACCCCATTCCATCCTGTGGGGGGCGTAGAAGTCGATCTTACTGTGATCGCCAGCCCATCTGTCAAGCATGGTAATCATGGCACATCGCCCAAGATGATTCTTGGAGGAGGATTTTGTTCAGTAGTGGACTTTTTACAGCTGGTCTGCTGTTATGATGATAATCGTAACAATTTTGTTTGAAATTCTGTACGCCTAAACTGGATTAATGCGAGTAAGACTTGTGACTGGAGAGACTATACAAAACTGAATCATGTACATTTTAGGTAGTTCATTAATTCCGGGAATCAAGTATTGAAAATATTTGTCTATTGTAAGATTAGCACAGATTTATTTATCGACATGGAACTTATTGAAATTGATAATTATTGGTCGGGGAGAGGAGGATTCACAAAGAAAAGTCAGCCTTTAGCCAATTGGAATGTATTAGATAGAATAATACGCAATAATATAATAATACGCAATAATATAATATTATAATATTTTACGGTACAATTTCGACGTAATATTAAATAAGTGGCACGTTCTGTGATTGATCTCGTTAACGTAATGGTCTATCCTTGGTACTTTAAGTATCATTCGAAATTATTACTACACCGTTAACGACTGCACGTGTGACGCACCGGCTAAGACAGTAGCATCGCCCCATCGTGACGCGGGTACGAGTCCCGCGCCGGACAACTATTTGTGTGACCCATAAATAGTTGTTTTGAGTCTGGATGTAATTTGTGTCCGTCTATTATATATTTGTAAAGTACCCCGCGACACAGGGATTCGATTACCTAGTGCGGGCGTATTCTTTTTAAAAAGAAAGAAAGGGAGGTGATCTTCATGCTTGTTACATTTTTGTTGTACAGACGCCAGCACATCAAGCTACTACTAAATTACCAAATTGAATTGAATTGGGGTATCTTGATGTGCTGGCGTCTTTACGTTTTTGTAAAGTGTATACAAGCACGAAGTGATCTTCGTAATCGTAAACGGTTATCGTAGTCTACGGACGCTAAGACACGTGGCATCACTCACACTATGCTAGACCTTCCCACCCGGTAAACTCTGGAGACTAAATGTCATTAGCCGCTAACCCCAGTATCGTTAAGTAAAAGTAAAATGCTCTTTACTATACACCATAACTTACAGTTAAAATAAAGGTACATAAATTAATTAAGTATGGAGTGGATAGACGAAGGAAGGGTATAATAAAATAATTAAAATAAAGGATAAAAAAAAGCAGTAATTCGTGTAAATATAAAAGGCGGCAGCGGATTATAACTGTAAGTAATCTACCCAGATAAATATTTTTTCTGAACATAATTAATATTCTCAAAGATTGAGCTTGTCTTGTTGCTATGGGCAGTGCTTTCACTGGCGCTTAGCCTGCACTGTAAAAAAATTGCCGTACTAACTAATGCGCCTAATCCTTGCATCAAGTGTCACCTAGGAAACTATGAACGTTATACTAAAACAAATGTCCCTAGTCCAACAGTTCATAGAGTAAAAATATATAGACCTCTCTTATATTCAATCGAAATAATATAATTTATTCATAATACAAAGCTGGACCCTATTCTCTATACTATAGAATGTATATAAACATTGAACACTGCTGTGACGAAACATTAATATGCATCGAGTGCAAACTATCGCTAGGCCACCGCAGAGCTCACGGCAAACATGAATGTGCTACCGGTAGGTATAATTGACCTCACATCAATGGATTCACATGCACCACGAAAACCGCTCTTACTGCATTCGTAATAAGAATCTAGTGATCCATTAGTAATCAAGTCATGGCCACATTACGTCCACCACTGCGATGCATAATCGACTATGCTAGTAGGAATATTGTCCTCAATAGTATAATGTTATTAGCATATGCAAGCAAACCAAAGTAACCGACATAGACTGAAGAATTGCCAAGTCAAAGTGGCAGTGGACAGGGCACATAGCTCGTAGAGCCGACGGCCGCTGGGGCAGAAAGGTTCTCGCGTGGTAACGACGAACCGAAAGACACACCGTGGGCAAGCCCCCTACAAGGTGGACCGATGATCTTGTGAGGGTGGCTGGGATTCGCTGGATATGGAAAGCGCAAAACCGGCAATTGTGGGGATCTTTGGGGGCAGGCCTTTGTCCAGCAGTCTTCCAGCGTCTTCGACTGATATGATGATGATGATGCAGGCAACATCATTTAATGTCAATGCACAATATTATAATTTAAACTGACGTGAGGAAGTGAAAAATAGTAACGGGTAACTCACGAAATTACAGTAAATAGAATATAAAAACAATATGACGCCCCTCTTAGGCTCACAGCTGAACTGATGGAGGTCTCGCGTTCTTGGATATCCTAGTGAGCCGTGAATCTAACGGACATCTGACACACACAATGTACCGTAAACCAACACACACAAATAGATACCTAAAGGCTGATTTGAATCATCACCCAGCCCACCTGTCCTTTGTACCACAAAGGCTTATAGAAATAGCGCTGTGACTATGTAACTCACAACACTGCGACGCGGAGTTAGCATATGTAAGACATGTGTACAAGCCAACGGCTACGGTTAGAAGCAAGGCTTGCAGGCGAGCTTAAACAAGAGCGCGGTTACAACGTCAGTACACCGATACCTCCTTTTTCTATCATATTAAAAGTAGTAAAAAAAATCGTATTCAAAGTAAGAAGACGAAATTCCGGCCCCTTACTAGACTAAGACAATGAGTGCGAAGCACGAAAGACTCGGACCCGCTAAATAATAATAATAAAACTTTTATTTCGGGTGGCATAGACCCATATAAAACTTAACCTAGTAAAAACAGTACGGTACACGCTTATTTGCTATGACTCGCTACACCAACACAAGTCATGACCCAGTGATTTTGAAAGGGACAGTCGAAACGTACAGCAATTGCGTTCAGAATGCTGTTGTTGCTACCCCGCATACGGGTCAGCAGAGAAGCTGCTTTTTTACGCATGATGGCCTGGAAACCATCAGTGCGTGCTTCAGCAAACATCCCAGATGCGCTGCACCTCCACGGCAGACCCAACAAAAATGATCCCGAGGTTTACATGGTGCCTTGCAATTGCTGTGAGAGTTATGTGGGCGTGATTGGATACAACGTAGCCACTAGACTAGCTGAATACATTAGATGTATGAGAAAATGTGACCGGGACGGATAAGCAATCGCAGACTCCCACTACATGCGCTTTGACAAAAGAGATCCTTAAAAGAGGCCATTGTCCAGCAGTGGAACCATTTCGGCTGATATATACACATACATATCGAACGCAGACCAAAAAGCTAAATAGCTATTTATTTAGACAACTGAAGTGTGCTTGTTAACGAGTAGTTTTTTTTTTTTTTTTTTTTTTTAACCTGACGCTACAGTTAGCCTAGGAGGCTTTCACTGCTTCACCGGATAGTGGGTACATATCAATGTATGCACCAACTTACAATTATAGATAATGAAAGATAGTAACGGGTGTCAGGTAAT
This sequence comes from Pseudoips prasinana, assembly GCA_951640165.1. Lineage (NCBI taxonomy): Eukaryota > Metazoa > Arthropoda > Insecta > Lepidoptera > Nolidae > Pseudoips > Pseudoips prasinana. The sequence continues at coordinate 23,449,051 of OX621245.1, forward strand.
TAATTTTATGTTGGATTCGGCCAACCGTTTCAACTTATTCTGAAAGTCATCTTCAGGGCGAATTATTACGTGAGTTACCCGTTACTATCTTTCGTTATGTTAGCACCTCACGTCAGTTTTAATTACAATTATAGAGCCATATTAAACCGGCACAGAACAAAAAAGTTATGCAGCTTATTGATTGACAACCTATGTACATCTGAACCGATATATTAAACAGGTAAGTCCTCGTTGAATGACTGACTGACTCATCAGCACCCTGCTGAAACAACTGAAAACAAGGTCACCGAATCGGACGGTTGGCATTTTTCATAATAAATCGAGGGGTCTTGTCGGGTAATCTGCGTACCCTAAGCCCCTTTTACGCTCAGAGGTTTGATTTAATATTTTATGCATGTTGTAGTATATAAAACTATCCAGCAAAGTTGCAATTACCAATTATAAAAACGGTTTTTATTCACATTGTCATAATAAAGCGCTTGTAGATAGTTAGTACATGACTTGTAGTACTACAAATTAACTGTTGGCGTGGTTAACATATGCTTGCTTTTCACACCGGTGCCGCCGAGGTTTTTGTGCATTAATGTCTGTTTGTCCTGAGTCTGTGTTTAATTATTTATATAAGTATAAATTTACAAAAATAAAGTAGTATATGTAGTATATCAGTTATCTGGTTTCCATAGTACAAGCTCTGCTTGGTTTGGGATCAGATGGCCGTGTGTAAATAATGTCCCAGGATATTATTAATATTATTATATTTAATTCTAGGTAAATATAGATTCTCAGTTAAATTTGTTCAATAATAGTTCAATAATTATCCACATACATGTCTTTTCAAATTATTTGTGACATGATTTTAATATCAAGACATCCACCAGTCACATATCTGTAAGTTATGTAAGTCACAATCATTTTATTTCTGACGAAGCCTTTCGATTAAGTTTTCCCGTCGCTCAATTCTAAAAATGTCATCGCCTGTGCATTGGTTAACAGAGATTCTTAAAAATAGTACATATTACTAACATGTTGTCCTCTTTAACAATAACTTTATAGACATGGCACCAAAAATTTACAACAAATTGCCACAATATATAATATCAGAATGTAACAATATGAAATTAAAAAAGCTTTTGAATGACTTTTAATTAATAAGGTTTATTATACTATAAGTGATTATTTTTTAGATAATGGTCTGTAATGTAAATTATAATAATGGCTCAAATATGTAAATTGATAATTTGTGTATTGATGTATCTTAACGACTTAGGCTACTTTAGTTATTTATTTGTTAATTGATATGTATGATTGACGTATATATACCTATTGCGCAATATTGACATCTTCTAATTTAATTGTGTGACATTTTTACTTTTATTTCATTTATTTTTAAATGTGTAATGGTATCGTTTCTAATATTAACCAAAAATTGTAACAAAATGAAATCCAGTTGCATGCTCTAACAGCCTGGACATAGCTGACTAAACATTTTACTATCACCCTTCAATGTACATTGTCTACCTGTGTTCGCAATAAATAAATTTGTATTTGTTATGTCGTTTCGTGTCGTCGTTAGGTGCATAAACGCTCTCAAACAGGATTGCAACAAAGTAAATTAGCAAAAAAGAAGTTTTAAACTAGAATATAAATTGCCATCAAATGAAATGTATGGTTATGAATGATGAGTTCTAAATCCGAATGGATTGTGAAGCGCATATAACAAGGGACAGTCAATCACTGCCTTATTTTCTTGTCAAGAGTTTGAATTGTTTATTATTGTCAATTGTTCAATGGCTGTTATTTCAACGTAGGTAACTCTGGTTATAATACGATCTCAATTAAATAAAAAGTAGATTGCATGAAGTAAATGTATGTGCGTTAGAAAAACAAAATGGTGTTCATTCCTTAAATGATTAAATATTTTAATTTTTTGTGTATAACGTTAGTCAACATATTACCATCATTTCCTTAACTGTATCTTTTTTTTAATAATAATATCCTGGGACACTAATTACACACGGCCATCTGTTCCCAAAATAAGCAGATCTTGTACTATGGAAACCAGATAACTGATATACTACATATAGAACTTCTTTTTTGTAAATACATACTTGTATAGATAACTACCAACAATCATAACACCAACCATTGTATATAAGTAAAAACTTTTAATTGGCCTTCAGTTACTATTCCTTATTCTATTTGTAAACTAGCTGTCAGTTTTCTTGAGAAATAAAATAAAAAACCGGCCAAGTGCGAGTCGGATTCGCCCATGAAGGGTTCCGCAGCAGCAAGTATTTCAGTGGATTAAATGAAAGGTAAATTGCGGTTTACGATTTATGACGCATTAAAAAAAACTACTTACTAGATCTCGTTCAAACCAATTTTCGTTGTTAGTTTATATGGTAATGTACATCATATATATTTTTTAGTTTTATCATTCTCTTATTTTAGAAGTTACAGGAAGGGGGACACTGATTTTTCCACTATGGAAGTGTCTCTCGCGTAAACTATTCAGTTTAGAAAAAAATGATATTAGGAACCTCAATATCATTTTTGAAGACCTATTCATAGATACCCCACATGTATGGGTACGATAAAAAATATTTTTTTTTGAGTTTCAGTTTAGAAAAAAATGATATTAGGAACCTCAATATCATTTTTGAAGACCTATCCATAGATACCCCACATGTATGGGTACGATAAAAAATATTTTTTTTTTGAGTTTCAGTTTAGAAAAAAATGATATTAGGAACCTCAATATCATTTTTGAAGACCTATCCATAGAAATACCCCACATGTATGGGTACGATAAAAAATATTTTTTTTTGAGTTTCAGTCAGAAGCTATGTAAGGGAACACCCAAAATTATTGTTCTTTTTCTATTTTTATGTAAAAATCTTAATGGGTCCACAGAATACATCTACTTACCAAGTTTCAACGGTACAGCTCTTATAGTTTCGGAAAAAAGTGGCTGTGACATACGGACGGACAGACAGACAGACATGACGAATCTATACGGGTTCCGTATTTTGCCATTTGGCTACGGAACCCTAAAAATATACTAGAGTTTATGAGTTAGTTTGAAACCACAGGATATATCCTCCTTTCGGTATATATTAGTTAAAGTACAGTCAGGCTGTTAAATTATTTCGTAGGCGGTTTGGAATTGAGGAAATAGTGTGTCGGCAACTCTGTTTCGTTTAAAAATGGAACACCGTCTTAAATAAGTTGTACCTAGTTTAACCATAAATGAAGTTTGTAAGTAAATTTATCTTAACACAAAGACACTTACTTAAAATAAATAAATAAAATAAAAAAGGTGTTTATTCACGTAGACTTTAAAAAAGCGCTTGTAAATTGTCAGAACATGTTTGTAATAATATAATTAATTAAGTAACTATATGTACATAATTATTTCTAGTTACATATAGATATTTAGGTACACAGATTGTTAAAACATTTATAAAATTTATTTTATAATAGTAATGATATTTAGCTAGCTTGTCTTAAGTTATTAGATAAAAAAATATATGATGATTATTACATATTAGGTCATAATCATAATAATGTCAGCCGAACGACGTCCACTGCTGGACAAAGGCCTCCCCTTTAAGATTTTTGCATTGCAGTTGTGTTTATCATTTGGAGAAATATGACATAATCGCCACGCTTAGCAGACGGGTTGGAGATCACAGTACGATGGTCATTGTAGAGAGTTGTAATATATCAGTTATCAGGTCTCCAAAGTACAAACTCTGATTAGTTTGGGATCAGATGGCGGTGTGTGAAAAATGTCCCAGGATATTATATTATTAAAGGGAGTTAAAAGTTTGAAGGCTATACCAATTTTTTGTATATCTAATGTATATAAACTGTAAAATTGAAAAGAAATTAAATATTTAAGGATTGTTTTTTTTATTTATAAATAATACAAGACCAGATTTCAATGGAGTTGTATAAAAATCTTGCTTAGATCTGCTAACAGTGATGATTTCAGCTTAATAAATTTACAGATTTTTTTATCTAGTTGCGGTTGTGTCAGGGGACAAAAGCAAATAAAATATAGGTCACATCCTTTATTTTATTTGTTTTTCTTGGTGTTCTTTAAAATCGAGGCAGAAATAGTTACAATGTCAGCTCCATAAATCCACACTAGGTGAACGTGTTGGATTAACTCTTCACGCGAGATGCACGGACGTGTGTCCAAAAAGATCCCGTAGGTATATCCAGAACTTAAAATTTATTTCTGTCGCGAAAAATCTTGCAGTTAATATTGAGCAGTTGACAGTATTTTCGATGATGTTTGGTCAGTTTCAAATCACTGAATCCGTTTACATTTAACATTTTAAGATCCTTTCGATTAGATGGTTATCATCACCAAATTAGTAAAGAAGGTCTTGTAAGTGAATTTCTTGTATTTGTTTTTATGTTCGATGAACTTTCATTTAAATATTTCATTTAAAATGAAATTTTAAAAGAATTATTGAAATCGATTTTTATTTACTTTCTAATAATATAAGTGCAGACTTCTTGATACAACATTTGGTGGGAGTAAAAGCTCTCAAAAGCCTAGAACTATCACCCCCAAGCATCAATTCGTCAGGCTACTGTGGTGTTCTTTATGGGTATACATAAAGAGGCCCACATGAACCGACGTTTTTCTGACAACTAGTACCTATATTAATGGTCAAAAAGCTTAAAACAAACTTCATTGTCTTCTTTATAAGTTTAAAGTTTAATATCTGATTTAAATAAAATTTATGACTATCTTGTAATCATGTACTGTCGCATGATAGAATACTTATTGAAGTCGATTTACATACTGTGAAGAAGTTGAATATATAATAATATATAAAAATATAAGGACAGTAAACGAGGCAAAAGAAGTGAACAAATGGAATTCCGTTGTCTATGCCTACCCTCTGGAAAACAGGTGTAAGTCTATGGTATGTATGTATGTATATATAAATACAGTCAGTTTGAAAAAGTCAGGGCTTTTTTTGTAATCAGTCAAAGATTTCTAGCACCACCAAAGTTAAACAGAAATGTGGGTACTACTATAATGAAGTGTCATATTATTAAGATATCTTATTTGACATGAATATAGTTCCATAGAGACTCTTTATGTATTGAAATAAACCGTAAACAAACGGAATACTGTAGAAAAACTGTAGTAATGCCGAAATCATAAATCACTAACACACGAAATTCGGTATTGCAGCTATATGTTAAAATGCAAGTTTAATTTTACCTTTTATTCTCTTCGAATGAATTTGAATAAAATTCATATATGATTCAATCCCGTGTAAATTTTAGGAAAATATAAAACGCTGCGTGTTTTTAAACCTAAATTTACACCCATTGGACGAGTCTTACTATATTCTCAAAAATATAAAACTATAAAAGCATTATATATATATATAATACGAGGTATAGTGAGGTATGATAAAGCTGGTAGATCATCATCATATCAGCCGAAACACGTCCACTGCTGGATAAAGAATAATGTCGATATTTTATGTGAGGTATATAGCAGTAAAGTAAATTTTAAACCGTAAAAAATATGTTTGAACTACGTTACAAGTGCTCTTAATGTGTTTGTGAATCAAGTTTATGAACAATGATTAATAATAAAATAATATTTCATTATAACATCTCATCTATATGATCTGGATGAATTGTCTACCGTGCGTTTTAGGAACAAGTCTGCAAATCAATGAAAAACAAACATGAAGTAACAATGATATCTGTTGATATGAAACCAGGAATATTACAAGAAACCAACCTTTTAACCATTCTGCAATTAGTTCATTCAAATGAGTTAATTTATTACATTCTTCGGTACCGTAACTAAAAAAATGATTATTCTTTGTGATTTTCTCCCCTTCTTAGCTCTGTTCATTATCTTAACTCTTCGAGTTTTTTATATTTCCTACAGCCCACAGATCCCCAGTCTTCTTTTTAATGGCGCATCTGTAGCAAGTTCTTGAAGGCAGTCATTAAGCCCTGTATTTTGCAGCTGCTGTAGTATGCATGTAGGATTTCAAGTAGGTTTGACTTACACTTACCGACTTTTTGAAAGCACTTCCTATAGAATAAAAGTATTATTCACAAATAACGGAAGATTCGCGTAAAACATATAAAGTCGAATAATAATCTTCATTTTTAAGTTGGTTGAAAAGAATTAAAAATAAATTTTGCTCTGAAAAACTGTGTGGGAATAAAGACCGCACAGTTCCAATTTGCAATCGATAGACGCTATCATCCGAACACGCCGTTTGAAATTTCACAGTAGCTCCTACCAAAAGGAATTGTAAATTTCGTATTATGGTAATTCGTATGGAACTGCATTAAATTAAGTGGATTACGGGAACAGAGAACAAAAACAGGACGCTTTGCTATCATTTGTGGCCGTATGCAAAGTTATTTCACTTGAGAAGGTGTTTCAATGGATGTTTACTGATGACTTCTTTTACTTACCACTGCGGCAGATCTCGTATCAATTACATGTGCCCCTTAAAGCATATAAGCGAATTATCTTAGTACTAATTAGACATATTAGCGCGTTTGACCATGAAAATGAATTTGACATTGTGTGTGTCCCATTTCGGCAATATACCTGTTATTTTTTACTACGATGATATGACTGGTAAATCGAATTAACGCAATGGGTTCCTTAACTACCCCACGGAATGTCATTAAAACCCCAACAGCACATTTTGCCATAAATTATAAGATAATTTTTAAACTTTTGCATATCATAATTACCTAGTATCAATAATACCTGTTGTATGACTATAAGATAGGTTTATTAACATGATAACTGCATTGATGTAGAATTTTCCCTATAAATAAGGTAGAGAGGCGAGTCCATTTATAATGGAAGACTAATACGCGTTCTTCTCCAGTATGTAAAAAAGACGTATTGCCTACCCAGTGTCAGGAAAACATATTTTTAAACATATTTTTAATACGTACAGCCCAGAATACTTAGTGTAGGAAAGTGGTTAGGGCCTTTTTGGTTTTTATATGTTATAATATACTTTATTTTACATGGTTGATCTGTTTTGAAGCATTATACAAATTGCTTACAATAATTTATCATCTTAGTATTAAATTATTGTATGCAATTTGTATAATGCTTCAAAACAAATCAACTATGTAAAATAAGTTAGATACATTAAGATAAATTCATCATCATTGCATCCAACGGCTTCCAGTGACCCTCACAAGATCATTGGTTCATCCTGAAGGGGGCTGGCCCATGCTGCATGCTGTTCTTCCTATTTGTGGTCGCCACTCGAGAACCTTTCTACCCCAGCTGCCATCTGTTCTACGAGCTATGTGCCTTGCCAGTTATAGTTTACAAACTATAACTGGTAGTTATGCATATATACAAATAAACTTAATGATATAACCACATATATTGGCTAATGGCGCGGTGTTAATAGCGAGTTACTGTTATTTGCTCAGCATAGTAATCCATTAAAGGCGTGCGGTCAACAATAGCTACTAACGGCACCTGGCAGTAACTTTACTAGAGTACTTGCTACCGATACTGTGAGCTCAGCTCGGTTTAGTTAGTTAACTTTAACTCCTACTGGATAGTTTCAATAGAGTCTTTGAAGTGAAACGATTAATGTAGACTAAGAGCAATAGATACAACTTTAGTTACAAAGAATAATTTAAAACGATAAGATATATGTATTAAAAATCGAAAGAAACGAAAGGTCATTAAAACATATATACAAATTCAAATTAAATCATTTACTTGCAAAACTATTGTGAATAGTTTATAGCACTTCTATCTAAACTGAAACTCTTGGAACGTGGGGTCCGAATGCCCGTAGTCTATATCGCCAGATTTTAAAACGTTTGGTTGACGCCAACCGTGACCAGAGGGCTAGCTTTTTCTTTGGCCCAAGAATAAGTTTAGCTATTCAATGTGGTAATGCAGCCAGTCTTCTGGGCACGTTTTCACACGGTCTCGATTCGGAGAAATACTACTACACAATTTCTACTAAGTAATCATTTATCTATGTATATAATTTACTTTTTTGTAGTTTTAGTTTTTAATGCACAGAACATAAGAAATCCAATTTAGTCATATATATCTAATATATATAATGCAATCATTAAAAATATAATAAAATAAATTAAAAATATATAAATTCGGCGAAACAGTACAATTACGTAAACGGTGACCTGGTGTGCAGCCGCTGTTATCGTATTCTTAAAAAGAAGATTGGCTATTGCAGTCATATGAGAGCCCATGAAAGAGCTGACCAATTACGCTCCTGATGACATCTTAAAATAATTAAAATTTAAATATACGCAGTCGCTGTGGTCGAAATCGGCCTGGAAAGACATTATCATCACATCATCATATAATTCAGCAGGGCAAGGGCTTCCTCTCATAATAAGTGGAGATTATACGAGTATAGTCCACTAAGCTACCCTGTGCATTTTGGCAGATTTTACCTGCAATCAAGAACATTTTTAGAATCTCTTCAGCATGCACGTTTCCCCACGATATTTTCCCTCGCCGTTTTAAGTATGAGATAATATTTTTATTATACGCGCATGATTTCGAAAAGTCAGTGTTAGGTGACTTGGATTGAACTCGAGACCACTGTCTCCATTAATCATTAGGCTATCTCGTAATTCATATTAACTCACATATTTTTTATATAGTTACCAAGTCCAAAATACTCTATTTAGCCACAAGAACAACAACTTTTTCCCTCGTTCTTAGTTATTTCTTTCACAAGTTTCACAATGTCGCACACTCCGATCAATCACAACATTTGGATTCCACTCCTGGGAACGTAAGACAAATCTTTCACGAGCTCTCAAACTTTCGACAACTTCTTTACTTTGCCACATGTGTTACCTACTTTTAGATTGTATTGTTTATTTCACGGTACATAGGGACTGTAGGTGTCCCGATGTATGTATGTATTCATATAAAAATGGTACTAGATGGTTTAAGATCAAAATACACATAGGGATTCAACCCAAACCCAGTACTAGCACAATTGGTTATCAATGAGTAGACTAGCTGCCAACTTGGCACAAAAATAAGTCCCTGTGGTACTAGTTCGTTCTTATGCCATACTAGAGGCTTGCTTGTAGGCAACTCAGTGCCAACTACGTTGTGTCATTAAATTTTAGACAATAAAGCGTAGGCAATTCATCAAATTACAATACTATAGCGTAGCATGATGCCGAAGAAGTCATAAATTCGTGTGGTTTATGTAATTTAATCAGTCGAATGCTATAGGAAGAGATGAGTCCTCGTCAGCGTGCAAGTAATCAGATAGCAAATTCCGTAGAAATAATTTTAGACTATAACATTTAATGTAGAAATTTTATTTTTAATTTCAGTCGGCTGAATATAATGTTAAGTTTGCTTTTCAATATTTTCTCTAATTTTCAATATATTGTTTACCCAAATATTTTAAGTTGGCTAAATTCATTTTATGTATCAAAACTGTTTCACTTAAACATAATATTATATTTTAATGATTTTTTGAAAGTTCTGTTTGATTCAGTTAATTTGTATGTTTAATGTGGTTTGTATTTTCTTATAATATTTGGATTTAATCAATTTTACGCGTGCAAGCAGTCATTCGTACGTTTATTTGTGAAAAACTAAATAGTGACGCTAAACCACGAAATTATTAGGATTGTAATAATCATATATATAATATCTGCAGGCCTGGTCACAAATTCAAAACCCTCTTGAGACCATATGGATCGACTATATACTCAGGTATTCAAACAGGAAGCTGTTTGAATAAGTTTGCGAATATATTTAAGTACTACAAAGGTTTGTGAAAGTTGGAACCAACTGAAAGCTCATTAAAATTGACTTATAACTCTCAATATGAATCGATACAAGTTATTATATAGGTTCATTGATGTTCTTCCATCTAATAAGATTAATTCACTACCAGTTTATTGTTAACCTGAACGTTTCATCATAGAGATACGCAAACAATACTACATTAATCCAGTATCACGTGTTCAAATCCAAGCATTCCGTTTACAATCATTTTCGAGAAAATCACGTTTAACACATTGTATTGTGATGAAAATCAAGGTGGCCAAGCAACACCAGATTTGCAATTCACAGCGTGTCCTGGCAAATAGCCGAACGTTGACAACTGGTGTTTATAACAGAAGGCTTAACATGTTGTTCGGTACAACGATTAGTGTAGACTACTGTTGGTGGTATTTCCCAATACGGTTGGCAAGGGAGAATTGGACGAGTTTTGACCGCTTTTGTATTCTTTGGAGTGGCTTAGGAGTTTTGTTCGTAATAAGTGGTTTTGGGGTATATTCGCTTTATTTTTTGTGTCACTAGATTATATTGTATTAAGCATCTTAACCACAAGTTAGTTCTAGTAGCCAGAAGTACATACCATACTTACATTTAAATTTTTACTGTTCAAACATACTCGCTCAATTCTTCTTGGTTCTTGATTCATTATCTAGTTTTAGGTTTTAGTAGCCACTCCACAAATTGTTTGTGTACAACCGATATTAAACATAACCGTAAACATTAAAAAACTTTTTTCGCATTCACATATTGTCATCGACTTTTACAAAACAAATTATTGTTAGTTTGTTTTAGTTTTTGTCTTTACTATGATCTCTGAACAACCAATATAGAGGACTACTTCATAAACCCTGTAGATGAAGAGTTCATTGTAGTCGTCTTAAATAATACTTACTGACGCATGCAGACTACACTTAAGACTAGTTAGTCTTATTAAAATACTGTCTTATATTTGTGATTATTATCACCAACATCCTTTCGAACTTCAAACTGTACAGCGACTCCAGTGTTCTAATTGTCAGATGGCTGTTTGTAATAAAACTTACTCTCTTTTGTCATAAAAATAACTTTATTATAGTAACAAAATATATACCTACAAAACACGAGACGTCAAGAAACACGTCTGGAGCCTCGAAAATGTCCAAGTCAAAACTCGTACATTTAAAACAAAATAAATATAGATATTTTTCAATTCTGCGTCTTTAAATTAATCCCTGGAAGAATTTAAGAATGCTGAAATCAAATCGCCTTTTTATGTTCTTAAATCATACTGTTCCGCATATTTTTATTCAAGCTAATCTATTTGAATTACAAAAGAAAACGTATTTTAATGGTTCTGATACTCAGTTGGCGTCCTTTGTTTGGTGAGTACTCTTTGCCAACTCGATGTAGGTCAAAAGGATACGTTACGAACGGAAACTAGCTGAACCAGGGGCGACGGGTGACATATTTAATAAATGTAGCCGATAACATGAAACATTAAAGACATTCGTTGCCACATTCGGTTTCTGTTTATTATTCAATCAAAGTAGTCTGAATCTTGGTCTAACTTAACATAAAGAATTCTATTCAAATTACGCACATGACTATTTACGATTCAAAATAAAAAACTTCGTCAAAAAAGAACAAAAAACAAATGTTTAGTTTTTGATTTAGCAATCACGAATCGACACAGATTTTTTTTAAATGCAAATATCACTCAGCGATATAATATTTTTATAGTCGTTTGGATAAAAAAGGAAAAATTTATATGTATAAAAATATGACTGTGCATCAGCGTGTTCTCCTGGTTGGCGATGAGTCAAGTGGGCTTTATTTTTTAGTTCTTTGTTGGGGATACCCCCAACGTGAGTGCGTGGCGTAGGAATTGAATCACTGGATTATGCACTTGTTAGCTTACAGGTGACAAAACGGATTCAGTTCTCTCGTACGGCATTGAAGCTAAACACTTGGTGGTAGTTTTCTTTTATTATTTCATGAGATCTTGTATCCAAAGTGCCTGTGACTTTGTAATGGAATGGAAGTGAAATAACCGGATAGTTCCAATATACATGTTAGACGTGAAATTATACAGAGATATCTTTATGGCAAGATTGCTTATTATTGTAAACCTTTTCTAGTTGCCACATCGTCTCTTAAACAGTTGATTAACACATCAGCTGTCATAGGCTATTCTTTTCCACTGGATTCATTGGGAAAGCCTATGATTAGCTTTCACATAGCCACAAGTGTATATAATTAAATTCGTTGAGTTGAAACGGGTGGACTAATAATGGATCTTAACCCCAAGCGTGCCTTAAATAAATTCGTGTGTGTAGTAGTTAGAAATTTCATAGCAATTTTATACTAGTATTATCCTAGTATAAAACTGGCCACAGATCCGAGATCCGATTGAAGTCGCTCAGTGTAGCCGCTTGTTTTAACCTTGTTTATGGTTAAAAAGTCACTGGAAACCTGGTAGAGCATACAGTGCGGTGGGAAATTATTGTACTTCATCCCAACGTCATAAGGAAAAATATATATAAAACCATTTTAACTTAGTTTCCTGCTATTTCTTTGAGTTCACATTTCACCCTTTCTTTGCATTCAGCTGATATCGACATATGGATGATTTATTGCAGGAGTCCGATTGGTAAATTGATGATGCAAGACGTTAGTGGTTAATAGAAAATATTTACTGGTCACTTAATGGATGGTTAGAGCGGCACTAGTAGCTGCATATGACATTTGAAGGTGCAATGAGCTATGGATTCTGTGGGAAATTTCTGTGGGAGTTAAGATATGAACTGGTTTTAACAACTTTATATTTGAATATTGGAAGAAATAAAATTAAAATACTGAATTAAAATGGACTATTTCGAGTCGTAAATGCACATTGATAAAATTCCTTACATGTTTATAAGTGTGTAAATAGTTTGTACATGACGCGTATCATATATCCAAGATACTTCCCGATTTTTATAGCGATGTTGCAATGCAAATACTCATTTAAAATAAATAATATATTATCAGTTATAACAACGCGTTTTATTTCTGTATTGGGAGTTGGGACATGTTATGTTATGGTTGTAACCGGTCATGCACAATACTCATCTGCTTGAATATCGACTCATCGAACACACCCGTGTGTAATAAGTAAAAACACATAACGCTTTTTCCTTACTCAATTATTCTGCCAAGCCGCGTTTTGACTTGATAGACATTACTATTGTTGTTAAAATACAATAGTAGTAAACAACAAAATGTGTAATTAATTGCGGTGAAAATATAATTTTAATCTAAATCTGAGACAACAAAAATGCAATACATAAAATAACAATATAATTTGAGTACCGTATTATTCTTTTATTTCAGCATTTTTTTTACTTAATTTTTTCGAGGAAAATCACGTTTGGAAATATAGTTAAATTTGATAAATAAGGTTTCTAACAAAGTGAACCCAGTCATATTAGCTAGAAACTTGCTGGGGAAAAGCAATTTGGCGGTTGTCAGCCCCTAAAGAGAAGCAGATAACCTGAAGTTCTCGGCCTCATGCAGCGCGGTCCAGAAAGCGGGTGAATGACCTCATAATAAAACAGTCGTATTGATGATAAATAATGAACAATTAGTGCTTTTATACCAATTTTGTGATAGTTAAGATATGCGATAGCGCAGAGACTAAGAAAGTAGATTCTAAACGAAGCGGCTTGCCACTTTAGTTAGATTTCTTAGAATTTTATACTGTAGCATCTTATAGCCATTAAGAAAGAAATTTAATGGATTGATGTTATATAAATTTTTCGCCACTGCTGCCTTTAATTTTTCGTAGGGTAAGAAAAACTCTATTTATCAGTATTTGGTCATCGTCACCATATCCACCAAAAGACTTCCACTGCTGGACAAAGATCTCTACAAATACAGGTATTGCGATACCTGCAACTAGCGGCTTCCAGTGACCCTCACAAGATCATCGGTATATTCTGTAGGGGACCTATCCACGCTACCCCAGTATTCTCACCCTAAAAATATTATTTCTAATTTAAACCACTGTCGTAAAAATAAGAGGAGCCCAATCTCAAAGCCTATTCATTGACTTTTATTCTGCCTATTTTATTCTATTATACGTTAAGGTAGTTTTCCTCATAACAGAAAATAACTCTCAAGTAATATGTTTTATCGAAAGCCTCAAGTGATGGCATTATGGGGAGTTGGTGTTGACATAAAATCGAGGAAATAAAACTTAAGTTACGCAGGCGGTAAGTCTATGGCGCAGGTTTAACAAACAGCGGGGCGTTAAGATGGCGTAATATTTTTGTTGTCCGTAGCTAAAAAAAGGACCTACGAAAATTATAATAAAAATATCTTTTTACGGTATTTTTTAGTAAATACAAGTAAGTATTAAATTTGACTTACATACTAGTATTGACAATTTTTGGTTATATGAAAAGCTGAATTTGCTAGATAGCTTAAAGCCGCTAAACCTGTATTGTCTGGTAAAAAAATAAACGCATCCAGGGTTTACTGAAACACCAAGTTAAAAAAATATATGTCGCGGTGAACCAGTTTCTTCCCATCAACAAAGAATATTTTATAGATAGAACATAATATACTATGTGTAAAAAAATAAACGAATCCAGGGTTTACTGAAACACCAGGTTAAAAAAATATATGTCGTGGTGAACCAGTTTCTTCCCATCAACTAAGAATATTTTATAGATAGAACATAATATTCTATATTACTATATTAACATCTTACTAAAGTATTTATTTAGTTATGGCACGCGAATTGGTTGATCGAAAAGGCGGTATATTTACTTTTGTAAATGTTATTGAATTGTTAATGTTCCAGTTGAGTGCCAACATCGAGTACTTGCTATTTTTTTAACATTTTCCTTACTAAATAACAATATAATATAATAATAAATACTAAATGTTGAGAACGTTACGGGGAACAAGTGAAACCACTGATAGCTATTTAGCACACTGTTTTATTGCCATCTGACACAGGTGGGGACGTAGCCCGCACGCACACCTAAATACAACTCACACATAACACTAAATAAATAAAATTTTACAGACGGAATATATATGTGTTTAATAATTTCATTATTGCACATCGTTTAATATTGTAGAAAGTGTAAGAATTAGTATCAATTAATAATTAAACAGTATTTTATGCAACAACTTTGTTGTGGAGGGTAATGTGGTTAGACAGAAAGTTTATTAATCTCTACTAACCCAGTATTAGTCTAGGTCAATCATCCAAAGGTATTAAATAAATATAGTTATGGCTGATTAATACATAAATTCAATTTAGCAAATCTAGGCGCTCCCGTATTCTATCGAGGTAATAAATCTGTATTCAGCAATCGGACTCGTATTCGGAAACACTAAACATCCGTTTTATCGTTGTTTGGATTTTTAAAACGGCGTCGTTTTGCCCAATTCAGTGGTTGACTTTTATTGTGCAGTCACAATGCCCCCACGTAGGGATGGAGTACCTGCAAGATTGTTAGCTGCTAGCATGTCCAGTTTGTAAATAGTTGCTCGTTCCACCAATACCTAGTACTCTGTAGGCTAGTATGACGATGACTAAATATTAATTAATAAATTAAGCATCTATAAAAATAATAATATCCTCCTGGTCGAATTCTGGCCACGGCGGCCAATCTCAATAGAGACCAGCCATCTGTAAACTCATTGCCTGTCATAGATGTGATCTACTCAGTCATTTTTTTTCCTATAGCGACTATTGTACAAGTACCTAATACTCGATGTAGTTCGTCAATTTCTGGATGTCATAAATGCGTCAATACCTCTTTATGAATAACAGCCGTGCGTATGTAAATGTTGCGTATACGGGTTGTACATTTTATATCATATATGTGTCACCTTATACTGATATGAAACGAAAACACATCACACTATAAATTGAAGAAAATGCAAATAACAATAAGACTATTTTCTCGCCGATCGCAGCCGAATTAGCAAATAAAATAAAAAATATATAAATAACTTTTACAAATAGACGGACGAACTTTTATGTTTACAGTGTATAACATGGTTGAGAGCAGTGGGTAACTTGAGCACAGCAAGGAAACAGCATAAATACAGATGTCTGATGTTTCCCCTCAGTGCTCTAATTTGAACTTGGCATCAGCTATAAGCATATACATAGTCTCATCTTCTTTTACATCAGTCTCATCTTTTCTTCTTTATAATGAACAAAGTATTAGTAAAACATAGATACAGAATACTCGTAAACGCTCTTATCTGATACTGGGGAAGTACCTCCACCTTACAGAAGACATTCTTTAATAATAACATTAATAACTTAATGTTGTATATCTGCGTGTGAGTAAGGTCGCCAGAGCTCATCGGCGTGGGGGTAGGGTCAGCAATACTTGTTTGCTGACTCTTAAAGGCCGACAACCGCGACTCCTCTGGTGTTGCGAGTGTCCATGGGCGGCGGTGATCACTTACCATCAGGTGACCCACTTGCTCGTTTGTCGCCCTCTTATATAAAAGAAAAACCTGGTTGCCTAAAAACCTTGTCATTTTCTATCCAATAGAGTCGACGAACCCAAAAATGTCACCGTCAATACTCGTAAAGACATAATAAATGTCACCCAGATATCTACTGACTACTAAACAGAGTCCTCGTCTTTACCGATAAAAAGTATTGGAATATTATGAGAAATACCTCGATAGAAACGTGCTGATATAAGTAAACAAACCTATGTATCAAACAACAGAACAACAACTTCCATGATTAGAATATATCCAGAAAAATTGTCTAAAAGCACTATAAATCATGAATATAACGACAGCTTCCTTTATTTTAAGATGAGATCAATGCTTTGGCGTAGAGATTATTTTTAACCGACTTCAAAAGGAGGAGGTTCACCGGTTTTTTTTTTTATGTATGTACACCGATTACTCGGAGATTATGATCCGATTTACGTGATTCTTTTTTAGTTTGATGCGAAATAGTTGCCATTTGGTCCCATAAAAATTTTGTATAGTTTGGCCCAGTAGTTTTAGTTTTATGGATATTTTTGTACGAAAATTTTTGTTTTTATTCAATATCTTTATCTTATCAAAAGAAAAGATTTCCCACCTCTGTTATCGCAAAATATAATTAATGTACAGAGGCCTTCTAAGATTAGTTAAATATCAACGCTTTGAAATTAAGTCATAGTAAATATTTAATTATCCGTATCTCGTATTACCCCGGAAATATTAGCACACTTAAAAAAAATATGTAAAATTTTTAGTTAGATTGAAGAATGTTTTTTTTGTAATTTAATTTTTATTTGTTAACTAGCTGTGCCCCGCGGTTTTACCCGCGTAAAACTTAATAAATTATCATAGCTTCTCCCCCGTTGATGATAGCGTGATAATATGTAGCCTATATGTTGATCCGACGTATTAGAAATATTCATGCAAAAGAAGTAAATCCATGCAGTACTTTTTGAGTTTAGCCCGGACATACATACAGACAAACAGACACACAGACAAAAAATCTAAAATCTATATTTTTGGCTTTGATATCGATTTTATATCAGGCCCCAAGTATCCTTTTAAAAAATATTCAATGTACAGTTTTGACTTTCCTACGATTTTATTATATGTATAGATTAAATAAACGTTCATTTTATGCACTTTAAATGACTCAAAGGACAGAAGAAATAACAAATTTCTAACATAAATAGCAGGTACGATCCGATACAGTTTATTTTTCACTTCATTATTTCTAAGAAATTAACTTCTCCAGACAAGCAGGTAAAAACAAGCTTTATTCTGCGAATCGTAGTATCGTTACGCTTACTCATAAAACTTTAACGGTGAAACAACTTCACAATTGAGGAGAATCGACTTTGATTAGTTTTCAACTCGAGTTTCGAACACTTCGGATTGATATCTAATATTAAAAGTATTACGTAGGTCTACTACACTTCATTGTTTATTCGTAGTTTATGAATTTAGCAGTGATATATATATTATGAAAAGAGAATGTGGAATAAAGTTATATAAATGATGAATCTTAAATATTTATTTCAGTGTTAAAATTATATTCGCTTCGCGATAATTAATCACGAAATACCATATGTGAGTGAATAATTTTAATTGAGGCAGCGTCTCTGCCATTTAACCTCTTGTCACCGATAGGGAGATGATATTCAAACCCTGGAACCTCTACAGTCCCGTAATATATGATTTGAGAGGTAAAAAGTTTAGAACTTCTTTCCAAATGACTTTCAAAAAATAAATGTAACAACTGTAGGTAATGTATGTTTACTGAGTAAGGAACATGTTGCAACCAATTATTCTTAAAATTGATCTCGGTGTTTAAAAGGGACCCCAAAAACGAATTTTTAGCCACATATGATATGAGCTTTATTGTAAACCAACAAAACGGTAGGAAATCTTAAAATCAAAACATTACCGATCATTCACAGGCCCGTGAGAGTTGTCTGTGTCTTTAAATAATTATTTCACTAATTCTAAATTGGAAGTTTTTGAAATAAGGCATGCTCAGGCAGCATGCATTTCATAGGTCCGCCATTTCTATTCAAAATCAAAACATGAATACAATAATTGATAAGAACGAGAATTTTTTATTGCCATAAATGTAATCGTTTTCATTCAGAGGAGATGGTAGTAATGACAATGTCAAATACACGTCTTCTTTGACATTGCATATTACACACATAATTCAAATTTGTATCTGATGTTTAAAATAAATATATTTATTTGTGAGCTCTCTGTTTCAACTAGTCGTATGTCCCTCTATAGTACTCTAATAATTAACGGGTTAAGTTAAGCTTGTGCTACAAAATCTTGGCCAGGAATAAAAAGCCATTACATTATTTTACAAAAATCCATTGAAACACAAAACAGCTATCATAAAAAGTAGTGCAAAATCATGCGTAAATGTATTCATTCATTACAATTTAAAATTTCAGGAATGAAATTTTCCGTGAACAAAGCGATGGAATGAGCCAACCTAAGAATGCATTTTTTGCATACAACGTTTGTATTCAAAATTGAATTTGGAATAAAATTATTGTTTGTAATGAGAATTAAATGTTGGCATAAATGTTTCCGTTTATATCTTATTTCAGAAATGAAAAAAAAAAAGAAATGGTGAATGATGACTAATAGTCATCATAATGTCAAATACGTTTTAATTGAAATTGTTTAATATGGCTAATATTTCAGCCGAGTTTTACTTATTTATCGTATCGGCAGTGGTTACCCTAGTGTCAGAGTCAAGCCGCCCAGTAGGCCTCTGACATAGCCTAACGACTGTTGTCTAATGACTACAACCGGGACCAACAGATTAATGTGCCCTCCGAAGCACGGGCACGCTCAGAAATTTAACCACTTCGATGGTATAAATCCATACATACATACATAGATTCACGCCCGTTTCCCAGAGGGGTAGGTAGAGACGACAGATTTCCATTTGTTACGATCTTTGCATACTTCTTTTGCTTCGATTACTGTCGTTATATTCTTCATACATGCTCGCCGGTTTAGGGTACTTCTGACCTGCCCTTTCTTGAGAACATCTCCAATTGGTATAAATATAGCGTATAAACGCTATATTTTCATTCTTGATTTAATAATTGATGAGTGATGGTAATACTGACATACGTAACTGGTGATAATGAATAACATAATGGCGATAATATCAAAATAAGGTTTCTATAGCGTTACTACCATTTAGAGGCGTTTGCCGTAGTCACCGCGCTTAGCATGCGAGTTGGCGACCGCAGTCAAATAGTAGCTAGTACAGTCAACAGCAAAAGTATATGATCAAAGTCGGATATTCAATACTAATAATCATAATTTGCGACAAAATAGTGCGGTGGTGAAGAGTATCTAGTTGAAGGTGTGCGTCAGTGTTAAGTGTAAAAAATATTGACTAGTAAAAACTGCCGCCCAATAGCATCATAAACTCAAAAGTCAGGTCCGATTTTGATCATCTACTTATGCTGTTGACTGTACAAGGTGGCACTGCTACCCGACTACCTGGTGTATCCCTTAGTCGCCTTTTACGACACCCACGGGATGATATGGGGTGGCCCTGTTATTCTTTCTGGGGCAGAAACCACACGAATCAACGGAAACCCACATACTATCAATATTAAACGGTCACCATAGCCTAGTTGGTAGTGCTCCTTCCTACGAAGCTGGTGGTCCTGGGTTCGAATCCCGGTAAGTGCAAATATTTGTGTGTTGAGCACGAATATTTGTTTCTGAGTCATGGATGTTTTCTATGTATATAAGTATTTATCTATCTATATAAGTATGTATATCGTCGCCTAGTACCCGTAGTACAAGCTTTGCTTAGTTTGGGGCTAGGATGATCTGTGTGACATTGTACCCAGATATTATTATTATTATTACTATGTATAAACGTGAAAGTTTGTAAGTATGGATGGGATTTTGTTACTCTTTCACGTAAAAATTACTGAATGTATTTTAATGAAACTTTACAATGATAAAGATTATACATCAGAATAACACATAGGCTACAATTTATACAGATATTGTGTGAATTGTCCAAAATATGATTATAAGTGTATAGTAAGTATGTAAAAATCTACCATCTGCGAGTTATTCCGGCGTGCATTGCCAAAACCGCTAGAGGTACACATCCTACTAAGATAAGATGTATGTTTGTTACTCTTTTACGCCAAAACTACTTTAACGCGGGTGACACCGCGGGGCATTGCTAGTACATACTCGTATATAAAACTAAGAAAAATATGTAATTCTAGAAATCTGTACTGTATTATGTTAAAGAAAACATGGGCAAGTACTCGTATAGTTACATAATTCTACATTGCAATTCTACACTTAGGTTCTTTATACATCGTGCCACGTCACAGATCTGAACATTCCCGATAAGCCTTTGAATAGTCGATTCTGAAGTCACGCAAAAACATCACAAACTGTTTCCCTCAGATGAAATATTATTCCTTTGAAATGCTGGATGCTAATCAATCATTTGTCAGAAGAGTAGGCGCTTAGTAGTAAAACAAAGGTCCAATGCATAAGTACATTTACTTACTACTTTACCACCGATAAAAAAGGGTGTTGTTTGTTTGAAAGCCTATATCTGTATGTTCGTGTGATTCATACTTTAACGGATCAAATTTTTACAATGATTAAAAGATTCATATTTTTTAAATATATACCATATCAACTATTTTGCGTTAATCTAAATCGAGCCTTTTTTCTACATTTGAAAATAAAATACTCAGAAGAAAATCTAGGAGCTTCTACAAATTTCCATTAAAACGGAACAACTTTAAATTTAACTTTATTAAATAATCGAAAACGATGCCAGAATGTTTAGTATTAAATTTCCAGTTTTGTTATCGAGACGTTTATTTTGAGAAGTGTTAATAATCGGAAGTTTTCTGGGAACGTTACTAAAAGGTCAAAATTTAGAATAGATTTAATGTAACGTTTTAAATATATTTATTAACCTACTAGTATTACTAAAACAAAAATAATATAGTACTATACTTACTATATTATTTTTGTTTTAGTAATTTGTGAAAACGCCGTGGGTTGTACTCCAAACATTATACAGTGTTATTACTTTTAGTTTATAAGCTCAAGTTGTAAAACCGTTATGACCTAGTAGTATGATATACACATTATTATTGTTTAATGTACGGAGACTAGATCTCACAGTCAAACCGTAAACACGGTTTTGTGGGACTAAAAGTGTAACTATTTAAATTATTTTTTGTGATATATAAATTAAAAAAAACTGTTTGTTTTCCAAATAAATAAATAATACTATCTGAATACACAAAATAATATGATAAATAATTGGTATTTCTCAGGTTTTTATCATAAAAACCTACATGAAATATTTATATTAAATTATTTTAAAACGGTAGGTTATCAATTGTACTTTGTATTTTTTGTGTGTCTATGTTACGCAACTTCTCTGTTTTTTGATATTATTTTTTTTAATTAATACTTTCCGAATGGTTATTTTTTAGTCAGTTGAAAAATAAAAGTTTAGTAGGTTTTTGTATTGTAAAACAGTAATAATATTATTTGACATTATTTTAACGTTGTATGTTTATATGGGAGCATGACGAACATACAACTACCCGTTGTATGTTCGTCGTGCTCCCATTGTGTGTTAATGCTTGCGGTGGCGTTGTGGGTCGGGTCATTTCCTTCCCTCTAATATGGCGAGGGAGGCGATGGCTGGCCCTCACGTCATACTCGTGAACGGGTGCTGCTTGCGGTAACTGGTCGAACTGCTGTTGAGGTACTCATAATATTTTATTTTTTCATACAGTCGTTGCCTCTGGTTGACTTCGTGTGACTTGTTAATTTTGTAAATGTACGCGGATGTACCCACCGTTTTCTCGTCTAGCAAGAGGTTATTCTAATTGCTTGAGTGAAATTTAATGTTATTGTTTAATATCTCACAATTTTTTTATTCATTAGATGACAACGGTTCTGTGCGTGCATTAGCCTACATACCGCCCATCAAAATGTTAGAAAATACATGATTAAAAGAAAAAACTAAAACGAAAAGCAAAAGCAAAAGAAGACGAAAAAAGCAAGCCCGGAGTTTCTTTGTGGCTTTCTTCTCCGGGTCGTCCACCTAGGTAGCTAGAGAAAGCCGCAGGTTAGCTAGGGTAGGCTCCTCAGCAGCGAGGATCGCTTTGGCCCCTTAACACGTCATCGGTGATCCCGTGCAACTATACACACCCTCTCTTAGAATTCTGTCCTTTTGCTTCAGCGGCCCCCTGAGCTGTGGCCCGAACCCCAAAAGGGTGGCCTTGGGTATTAATCGTTTAATTTAAGCTACTGGTTAAGAGCCTTCTGCGCTAGCCAAATGCTCATTGCCTTCAATTCTTTAATTTTAATATTATACAACTAAATTTCAAATTAATAGATACATTTTTTTAGACTAATTATATTTTTGTAATTTTTATATTGTATTCGACTATGTTTATGTACTGCATTGTGAACTTGACAAGTACAAGTGTATGTTAATACCCAAGTGCTGAATAAATTTCATTATTTCATTTCATTTCGTATTTATAATTTTTGCCTTATTTTTACGTATTTATTATTTAACATACCTATATTTAAAAAGCAAGAACAATATGTAACAATGGAC
The DNA here is from genome assembly GCA_951640165.1 of Pseudoips prasinana. Taxonomy (NCBI): domain Eukaryota; kingdom Metazoa; phylum Arthropoda; class Insecta; order Lepidoptera; family Nolidae; genus Pseudoips; species Pseudoips prasinana. Next base: position 23,472,051 of record OX621245.1, read on the forward strand.
CTCCTTCTGCGGCAGAGTTTAAGGCCCTAAGCTGCAAGAGGTCTGGGCGGAAGAGCGAGTAACCTGCTCACGATACGTGCCGTCGCCGCGTCGTTTTCATAATTGCCACCCTCTGTATCCGGCCCTCGACCCAGTGATCCAGCGAGAGCCTCTTAAGATGTTAGTCGAGGCTCTTTGCTATGAGACCGTTTACTGACACGACTATCGGGTTGAGTTCTCATCCCACGTAGCGGTAAACCTCGTGAAACAAGTCTAAGTACTTTGACAACTTGTCATTCTTGGTTCTTACGAAGTTATCGAACATTTGACGAAATCAACAATACCTTTTCGTTCCAACCGGTCTACCAAAACGAAATTCGGTTAATTGGCAACAATAAGCCTGATATTATTATTATTTGAACGCTGAAACTGTAACGGGTAATGTTACACATATACACATGTTGGACTCGGCCAACAGTTCGGCTCGAAGATGATGTCCTGAAGAGATTGAAACGGAGCGTCATTTAATTCTAAAAGTATTGCTAATCACACAATCCAAGAAGTAAGATAATAGGGACATTTTGTTTGAACATTTTCCTATTATGTTACTCTACTAAGATGCTGTTAGTGTTGCGAAAACTGGTATCATGAATCCTAATTATATATATGGAAATTTGTATATTCAGTCATAAACAAGCTACAAGCTAATGATCTTTATAAACTGAGCTTATAAGAATAAGGCAATTTTAGTCTCTAAACTCTTCAAGTACGACAGAACTTTGATGTAGGTAATTATGATTTAATATAATATTGACAATTTTAAATACTCATACATATAGTTTGCGGGTAAATATGAAGATATGGCACCAAATTCTTAAATAGTTATTTTTGGCGGATTAACTCAACTAGAGTTAATTCGCTGATACTTCAGAAGAAAAATATCAGAAATAACATATGTTCGACTTTGCTGTGAAAAATATTAAATGGCCCATAAATATGTAGGTGTCCATTGAGACTGATATAAGTTTTTAAAAAGAAACCTGACTTGGTATTTACAAAGCCAGTTCTCTTATTTCATCTCGACTTTCTAGAATAATTTTAAAAATTTAGGTAAGGTTTTTTATAAAATCCTGCTGCAATAGTGCTTTTTTAAATTCCTTTACGAGCCAGCGAGTAAAAAATAAACTCTTCCTATAAAGGCCTCTTTAAAGCGGAAAAGCCACACGGTTTAAAAGCCGCCACAATATCTCGCCGTTATAAATTTTCTTACGCGAAGAAAGCCAATAATTCTTCCGATAAAATGTTAAATGACATCTTAATAAAGGCTTGTTTTTAGAAAATGAAGTGCTTTAAACCTTATAAATGGTTGGGGAACATTTATTTCACAAAATTGAAATACTAAAATACTGCAACACTTAACTTTCAATAAACGGCCTCCGCTCCCTAGTATTGGTTGTTCTTTTAAAATATTGCACCCATATAGTGTTCCGAAATTTTGTGAACTAGTAGGTAGTTTTATTTTATGACGCCATTCATTTTTAGTGGCGTATTTTACTTTTGGAACTCTGTGCGTTGTTTCATCATGGCAATTACTAATACAATATAGGTACTAGTTGTAAAAAACCAGCCAAGTGCGAGTCGGACTCGCGCAAGAAGGGTTCCGTACCGTTATCTATAAATACGAGCAAAAAATTCACGTTTGTATCACGGTTCATGAGTTACAGCCTGGTGACAGACGGACAGACAGACCGATATTGAAGTCTTAGTAATAGGGTCCTGTTTTACCCTTTGGGTACGGAACCCTAAAAATGAAAGATGAAACTGAATGTAACAGCCATAAGAGATACAGAAAAATAAACATCAATAACATATCGATAACGACGTTTTACAAAACAAGGTGACGACGTATTAGACTTTTATATTGTACTAGCTGACCCGACAGACGTTGTCCTCTCTTAACGATGATAATACCAATTGGTATAATTAAGAAAAAAAAAGAGTATTTATTATTCTCATACTTTATGATAAACAATATCAATATAATTGATATTTTTTCTTGCGCGTATATAAATAGTTTTGTTAGTATTCCGACACGGGAACAGGCGACATATAACTGGCCATGTGAAAAACATTGATTTTCAAGATTGATGTCACAAATACTTAGCGACTGCTCTTGAGATTTATTTATCGACATTGCGAATGCTAGCCTTTGTACTTCTCTTTCAAAATTGTGGGTTAGATGACGTTGTTCATTAATTTCTTCACCGCAAGTCGGGTTCCATTACACATATTAGGCGTTATGACTCTGAACTACCCGTGATGTACACTAAGAAATTCAGTTTTCTTACATCCTTTTTGTGGGAAATAATAATTTTTCATGTATTTTCTATCAATAAAATAACTTCGATCGAAGCATTTGTTTTAAACGATATTCAAATTTTTTACATCCTCTTTGATGATGTTTGAGCACGCATTCCGTCAATTCTATGTCAAATGTCATAATGTTACATTAAAAAAGTTTATATTGTCCAAAGCACTAAGGTTAGATTAGAAATAATATTACATGGTAGTTAAGTATCCTTAAATTTGCAAATTTTCCGCGCAATTTTTTTGCTTTTTTCTTTCATAAAAACCTTCTCCTGAAAATAACAAACACAACAAAAAAAAAGAAGAGTGAAATCGGTCCAACCGTATATATATATATATATATATATATATATATATATATATATATATATATATATATATATATATATATATATATATATATATATATATATATAGATACATATTACTAACCCAATAATAAATCAATGTTGTCCGAAATTAAGATGTTTACATTTATTTTTTATATTATATATAATTAAGTTAACACCATGTTTTGTAACAATTATAGCAAGACCCTAAAAATAAAACATAAGACCAATTACATTCTTTTAATTAAAAAAAAATCTTTTTATAGATTTCCCTCCGGTTTCATATTATTCTGATGAATTATAACGCGAGATATGGCATTCAATAAATCTTGAAAATTTTAGCTATTATATAAGTTTCCTTCTCATCATTTTAACTGTCAAGAAAAATAAAAAAACTCGTTTTCTGAGTTTGTTATTCTATAACCATTTAAAATTTACTCTACGCAATTTAGAGGACAATAATTGTAAAGTAGACATCCTTGGCTGTAACGCAAAATACAAATGTATATTTCCATAAACAGAAATCTTAAAGAGATACACCGGTAATTAATCAATTTATTTGTTTTAGCTGTACCCGAGGTGACTACCTGAAAGTGTACTGGGAGGTGCAAGGACCTGGTCCTCCTGGCTCCATCAACGAACGGTCTGCGTGGTCTAGAGAGTTATGCGGCAGTAGAGCCGATGCACCGCCAGCCCTGTACTCCCCAGGGCCCTCCTTGGTACTGGAGTTCCATAGCGGATCCAAGCAGAATAATGCTACAGGATTCGTTGGAACATACAGCTTTATAGATAGACGTGAGTAATAGCTATATTGATTTATTCTATAGTTTTAAAAGTATCTACAGTACGAAGTAGGAAAACTATTTTGACTTAGATGTGTCATAAAATTCATATTTCAGCTACAATTATTGTCGTGTTTCGTAAATCCACTCAATTTTGGCTACACTTTTGTCTTTTTATTTATTCAAAAAGACAACGCCCGCACTAGGGAATGCTGTCTTAACTGATGTCTGTGTCGCGGGGTACTTTACAAACATAAAATAGACGGACACAAATTTCATCTAGACTTAGAAAAACTATTTATGGGTGACACAAATATTTGTCCGGCGCAGGAATAAACGGCGATTGTCTTAGCCGCTGCACCACACATGCAGTTGTGTTTTTCGTTTGTTTCAGTTTGGCGCAATAGTTAAGGTGTCTGGCTAGGACCCCAGAACCCTTGCGTTTTAAGTTCGATCTCCATCAACATTACAGCAGAAACACAAATCCACAGCGGGACAATTCTCCCACAAGATGATACTTGGGGTGATATGCCATAATCGCTACGTTTCCATACGGGTTTGCGATCGAAGTAAGATGGTCATAGTACTCGGAACGAAGCTGCTGCCCGTCCGAGTAGATCCCCTCTGGTAGATATTCTGTTGGTTCGACCTATACGCCCTCCACAGGATCAGATCGTGTGATGATATTCTGGTATTTGCTGCTGTGAACAACCATTTGTGTGACCCATATATAGTTGTCCGCACGCTATGTGTGCTTTGTATCCGTGAATTGCACGTTTGTAAAGTACTCAGCGATAAAAATATTCATGGCATAGCTTTTTTAAACAGGTTTCGACTGGGATAAGTATGAAACGATATATATGTATTAGTTGTGGTAAGGCTCTTACTCGTAAAACCTAATTCTTGGCATTCCATGGATTCAGCGTGCCAACAGCCAACAGCGTGAAACCAGGTCCATTGCATAATAGAGGAAGAAACACTCTGAGTCTGAACTCAGATGAAGGTTTAAGGGGGCCTCCTTAAACATATTTACGTCACCGCTGTGTGATTAATCAACGCTCACCTTCTCTGTCTCTCATTGTTACCCCCTCTTCCTAGAATATAATTTACACCAAAAGCATGAATTTACGTTCAATTTGTCTCATTTAATCATAGGGGCCATTTTACATGTGATATGTACGTGAAATAAATTTCGTGTTAAGTAAATATCCCCGATTCATGTTCCCTCACCTCCATTTTCCCGTTCGTGCTAATTTGTAATTCCTATAATCTGTTGTGTAAACTTGAGAGCTATTGAACCAATTTAACGTGGTTGTTACCTGATAACAGTCGTTTTGGTTGAACAAGTACGTATTATGATCAAATGTCGCATAAATAAAGAAACTCAGAAACGTAATCTGATTAATTACAGAAAAAAATTGTGAGAAAAAACCGTTTTTATTTATTTATTTTCAAAACAATAATTTTAACCACTTCCACTATGCCTGTTGGAAATGGTGAAAAGTATTGTTTTGAAAATTAATAAATAAAAACGGTTTTTTCTCACAATTTTTTTTTTGGAATTAATCAGATTATGTTTTTAACTATAGTTAACTCTAGGTACAAGTAGCTATTCAGATCCGCGTTTTGTATTTATTTATTTAATTCACGATGAGTGATGATAAGTTGATTCGGTAGCTTGGCAAAAATATTGTAAAAACCGGCCTATGTGTGAGTCGGACTCGCGCACGAAGGAAGTACCATTATCTATAAAAACGGCAAAAAATCACCTTTTTAATTGAACACCATTTTTTGTTGTATTTTTAAATGCCTTTAAATATTTGCTTTTTTTATTTTGATTATAAATTTTTAAAGTGAATTTATCGAGCAAAAAAATCTCATTTTTTGCATGGGAGCTCTTAAATATTTATTTTATTCTGCTTTTTAATATTTCTTGTTATACACATTATAACGTGGGAGTATCGCCTATAAGGGAGGCGATGGCTGGCCCTCACGTCATACTCGTGAACGGGTGCTGCTTGCGGCAACTGGTCGAACTGCTCTTGGGGTACTCATAATATTTTATTTTTTCATACAGTCGTTGCCTCTGGTTGAGTTCGTGTGACTTGTTAATTTTGTAAATGTACGCGGATGTACCCACCGTTTTCTCATCTAGCAAGAGGTTATTCTAATTGCTTGAGTGAAATTTAATGTTATTGTTTATTATCTCACAAAATTTTTTGATTCATTAGATGACAACGGTTCTGTGCGTGCATTAGCCTACATAACGCCCATCACAATGTAAGAAAATACATGATTTAAAAAAAGAACGAAAACAAAAAGCAAAAGAAGACGAAAAAAGCAAGCCTGGAGTATCTTTGTGGCTTTCTCCTCCGGGTCGTCCACCTAGGTAGCTAGAGAAAGCCGCAGGTTAGCTAGGGTAGGCTCCTCAGCGGCGAGGATCGCTTTGGCCCCTTAACACGTCATCGGTGATCCCGTGCAACTGATCACATCCTCTTAGAATTCTGTCCTTTTACTTCAGCGGCCCCCTGAGCTGTGGCCCGAACCCCAAAAGGGTGGCCTCGGGTATTAATCGTTTAATTTAAGCTACAGGTTAAGTGCCTTCTGCGCTAGCCAAATGCTCATTGCCTTCATTTCTTTAATTTTAATATTGTACAACTAAATTTCAAAATAATAGATAATTTTTGTAGACTAATTATATTTTTGTAATTTTTATACTGTATTCGACTATGTTAAGTACTGCATTGTGAACTTGACAAGTACAAGTGTATGTTAATACCCAAGTGCTGAATAAATTTCATTATTTCATTTCATAACAGAAATACATCATCTGTGAAAATTTCAACTCACGTGACGCAGCTTGGTGCCAGACGGACAGACAGACAGGCAGTGGGTCTTAGGAATAAGGACTCTATTACTAAGACTCCACTGCCTGTCAGTCTGTTCGTAGTATCGTATTATCCATTTGGGTACGGACCTCTAAAAAATATTATTTAAAGTGTTCGTTTGAAAAGAAGTATAGCTGTATTTTTTTATTCTTTATTTTTCAGGTATGTAAAAAGCTGATTAAAATAATAGACATGATAACATGATGCCTGCATGTGTGGCGCAGCGATTTAGATGGTCGCATCGTAACTCGTTACTTAATGCCCCTGGTTTGATTCCTGCATTTCTTTGTTCTGAGACTTGGATCCGGACTCAGAACAACTAGATATGGCTAATGAATATGTTTGTAAAGTATCTCGCAGCACAGGCATTAATTTTTTTTTATAGCATATTTCATTTACAATTCTGATTCCAGAAATACCAAGACTGAGAAAGGAAAGAGAATTACATTTTAAACTATTTGTAGTCTCACATTTTGCCTCTTTTGCTTTCTTGCAGATATCTTATCAATATTTTTATCTAGACATTACATAAGATGAGTCCAATCGAAGCTATTAGACCCGCAGAATCAGTTATATAATAATAGAACATTAATAAACAGGCTGTTCTATACCAAACACACAGTGAAATTCGTGATTCGTTTAATGCCGGTCCCGGTTGTATTTAAAAAACGAATTCTGCAATATGTTTCGAAACTTACCTTTTGTATGTAAAATCCTTGGTTCAAAAGATGGAATGTGTAAATTTATGTTTATACAGGTGCAACACTGCACACCAACCGATATTTCGTACTCACCGGACAAGAGTACGACCGCGAACGTGTCGCGACCACCAGCATCCTCCATGACCCTTAGTTTGCATTTATATCGATGGAAAGTCCTCTCCGGACATAAGCGGAAGAGCGGCCCGAATCGCGAATTAACGTAGAACGAAAGCTGCACAAAATATCCCTAAAATAATACTCCCTCTCGCATCTCCCCGCCAGTAACCACCCAAAATCAAAGTTCGAACCCCAAAGGAGGTGCCCTCTGGCGCAGCTACTCAGTTTGTAGTTTTATATTTCTAGACGGTTTAAGCCCACGCTCGCCTCCAAGGCTAACTGCATACGTCATGTTGAAAAAATAATGAAGAATCTTATAATATATATAATCCTTCACCACAGGAGAGTACAGCTAGCTAGTTAAAAATAACAATTCCAGGCCGCAAACTATTAATTGTTAGTACACAAACTTATATTGCGGCCGATTTACATGAATTTTAAACACGTTTCGATGAAATGAGACTAAAATACAGTTTTAATTTACTTTGTAAACTCTATGAGCTGTTTAAAGTGCCAGCAGATTCGAAAAGTTAAAGTACACAAAACCTACAATGTTTTAATCCCTCTCGTGAAACCAATAATACCAGTTAAAGGACTTTTAGGGACCTCTACCAAAATGAAAAAAGGAACCATTATGTTATTACTCCTTATTTGTGACAACAGTATATTTGCAGCCTCGCCACTAAAAGCGATCTCTTCCAGGGAACCGTTTTGCATTGGATGGAGCAGAATTGAAAGGAATAAGAGGAGGTAGGAGAAGGTTTAGTATACCTTCTCCTACCTCACCTACCTATAAAGTATTTATACTAACTAATCGATTGACTACTGTTTTCAACATTTAATATCTTAAGTTTCTATGATTGTTATCACAGGTTATAGAAATGAAAATATGTAAGTACAATAATATCGATTTTTTTATATAAGCTACAATATTGGGGCTTCAATAATTGATAAATCTAAAAATAAAAGCATTCTTACGAAGCACGGAGACGGTAAAAAATGTAACCATTTTGCGGCGACCGATCATGGACAGCTTGGCGAAAGCACCTGGCTGTAACATGGTAATAAAAAAAATATATACAAACATAATTCATCGTTCCAAACCTTCGCCAGCCGCTTCAACAACTGGCGCATAAAAACAAATTTAAATTAACTGGAGATGGCACTTGTTCGGAATTCGACCATTCAGTTTCTATTGTCAAAAACTATAGACATTGACAACTGTTATGCAGTTTGGCAGAAGTATAATATCTGTAAAGAAGATTTATTAATTGTGAATAAACATTTTTTCATGTTTTCATTAAATTTCTCAATTTTGACACTCAGATATTCATATCTGTCCAGTTTGTCAGTGTGTCAAAAGCATGGTAGTATGTCTAATGTTGTTTTTTTAAAAAAATATTTACTTCTAATACTTATTAGATAAAAATATTAGCTATCTGCACTCTTTCATCCCTGCAATTCTCATAAAATGAGGTATAAAGTTTATGCTCAAATAATGGCATTAATAATATAAAAATCTTCAATTTCAATTTACCGTAAATAAATAAGCAGAATTTTAATACACGTAAATATTTGATTCATTTACCTAATTACGCCATTCATCAAAACATAACCACGAAAGCCACCAAAACATCCTCAAAACCGAACATTTGTCATTACTATACAATTATTTCCCTGTGTATCAAACCGCCGACTTTTAATTACATTCGACTTTTATTAATGTTCCGGTGAATGCGGGACACAAAAGAGAATCAACTTGTCCGACGACAGTGAAGTACCACTTAGGTTATAATTGCCTTCAACATTTTCAGTATCTGCATTTTACAATCTGTTGGAAATGTTCTGGTAATTATAAAATAGCTACGTTATTTGTAGAATGAAGATGTAAGTATAATGCATTTTTGCACAATGCATATTCAGCTAAATTTTGCGCAAAGCATTGAATGAAGCGTAAAACAAATCAAACAATATCAAAGTGATTTTTGCTGTTTTTTATTTTAGACCCGCCCATTGACGTGGTTGGTAGATCCTTGCCTTTCACGCGGCAGCTCGTGGGGTCGAGTTTCATCCAGGACAGATATTTGTGTGCATGAACATGTCTGTTTGTATTGGTGTATAATCTATATACATAAGTACGTATTTACAAAAGAAAAAGTAGTGTATGTAGTATATCAGTTACCTGGTTTCCATATTACAAGCTCTGCTTAGTTTGGAATCAGATGGCCGTGTGTAAATAATGTTTCAAGAGTGCCAATAGCAACTAGAATGCTTTCATTATACAAAATACCCAAGAACACAAATTTTGCTACCGCTAGACGAATGAGCTAGTAGAAATACCACAATTTTCCTTTTAAAGATCTTTTTAAATCCAACGCTTTCATTGAATGAGACTGTTAAGAATTTCAGCCGTTAAAAACCTCAAAAGAACGCTATCGAACAATGATACTCCATTTTTTCTCATTTTCCGATACGCTGCTGAAAACAAAAGATAAAATGAAAAGCCTAAATCCTAGCATTGTTTGAATAGCAAGACTTCCTCCATGAATAAAATAGAAGGTATTTGAATAATAAATGTTGCTAAAAGCAATCGTTGCCTTGGGATTTTAGGAAAATGCGTTACGGATGCCATGGCACCAAACACCAACCCTGTCCGCGCCAGTACATTAATATATTAAAATATAATGAGATTAATGATAATACAGTATTAAAAGTCAACTAAAGAAATATTTTCTGGCTTCCATCGAGTGATGATCTTAATGAAAACATAGAGATGTATTTTTTAAATTTATCTTTTGCGAACTTTATCATGTATTATTCTGTGTTTATTATGTATTTAGTAAGTAAATTAGATTTATGAGACTCATTATGGCACCGGTGTAAACCTTAGTGGTTTTTTGGATGCTATTAAGATAGTGATTATAATGTATATTCTTTATAAATAATAATAATAAAACACTTTCGCAGCCACGCCACTTTCGGTAGTCGGGTGCTGGGCATGCCAAGTTGCCAACATGTCTATCAACAACCCACTAGTTGGGTGCCGTGCAACGGAAGTGTTAACATTTTATTAATCAACTTAGTTTTAGTTATAAAATTATTATCTATTCCTTCCCGAAGCAAGTTGTTGCATATATAAATCAGTATTGTATTAGGAAATTGGATTTTAGTTTGTTAGAGATACATAATATATTCTAATCGTTTTGCTTATACCGGCCGGATACAGATAATTCAACACCGATGAACAGACGCCAGCACATCAAGCTACCAATCTGTAAAATTTCCCCAATTGAAAATGAACCTTATACTTCGGTGATAAAGTTGAAAATCGATTAAATAAATTTGACAGATTGGGGTAACTGGATGCGCTGGCGTATGTACGTAAGAAATTTATAAATTAAAATAAAAGTAATAAGATTCAAAGTCTTATTTGTGAAATAAAGTATGTCTCTAAGGATATCGCTAAATCATCCAAACTTTTACTTTCCGAATTAAGAATGCATCACATGCTTGACCGTAGAACGTAGGAATTTCTAATCCGATGAACGCCACTAAAACATGTCCAGTTTCTACCCTAGAGGGCGTTGACCAGCGCACAGTCCTCATAAATAAACAATAACATGAAATGCGGTTTCACCGTGTGGTAAGCATTTGCCACACCGTTTCCACTAGTGTGAAGGAACTAATGAGAATATTCTGGGACCGGCTGTTGTGGTTTAATTTACGAGCATTCAGCGGAACTTATGATAACGACATAAGTAGGTATACTGATGAGCTAGACGTGTTCGTACCGCATTGTTAGATAAATAATGATAATAATATAGATTACTGTACTCGGACCGTCATAATGTTTAGTCAATATTAGCTAACTTTATATAGGAAGCTAACGTAAAAAGTTTAGTTTCCATTTACTCAATAATTTATATACGGGGTGATTTTGTGTGATCCCATTCATTAATTCTAAAGAATAACAGGAATAAATATTTTATTTAACAAAAACAAACTAAATTAAAATAGTTATCGTTAATTAATTACATATCTACCTCCATACTTAAGCAGAGATCAAAGTCAAATTTAATAAATAATTTATAACCTCCGCCTTTTCATTGGGAATTAAATTAATATTTTTAGTATGGAAATATTAGTTGTCATGAAGATGATGTCATGAATTGGCTACTCCAACGGATATGTTAATTTCATTGCTAATAGTCGGTTCATTGACTGCACGGTTAGAACATGGTCTGGCATCGAGGCGAAAGTACTCGCGTCACTTTACCGGTGGCGCGAGGAGATGCTGGCGCAAGGCGAGCGGCCGATGCAGCGACACATGGAGCTGCGTCGGACGCAGCTTCGCGAGGCCCTGGTGGCGGAATGGCGGGACAGGCTCTCGCGCCCAACCGCCGGCCTCGTCACTATCGAGGCGGTCCGGCCGGTCCTCAAGCGTTGGCTCGGGAGGAGGCACGGCTCCCTGTCGTTTCGGGTGACGCAGGTACCTACTCTCGAGGCATGGCTGCTTCGGGAAGTACCTGTGTCGCATAAACAGGGAGCCGGACGCCCGGTGCCACCACTGCGTCGACTGTCGGGAGGACACGGCGCTGCATACGCTGGCAGAGTGTGCCGCTTGGGAGGAGCAGCGCCGTGCCCTCATTTCTGGAGTAGGCAGTGACCTGTCGCTGCCGGCCGTCGTGAATTCGATGGTTGGCGGCGAGGAGTCCTGGGACGTGGTGGTTTCCTTCTGCGAGACAGTCGTCTCGCGGAAGGAAAGCTGCGGAAAGGGAGAGGGAGATCACATCCTCTCACCCAGCCCGCAGCAGACGCACCGGGCGTCGGCGGAGAGCGGACAACGCCCTCTTCCAGCCCCGCTAAATGGGTCCAGGGGCGACGGACTCGGGGGTGTCCGTCGCCCACTACACATCTGGACCCGAGGCGGCGGCGCGACGTGTTCCACGCGCGCCCGTCTTAGACGTTGCGGGGGGAGTTCATCACCTCACTCCCCCCCCCCCCTAATGCGAGGAGACCCGCAGTTATGGGCCAGCACCAGCCGGGGGTTGCGGAAGTATCGTATGTTCCCGCAACCCCCGGCACAGGTGTGAGATGGAACACCGGGGTGGTTTTTAGTCAGTAGGAGTCTGACAGACCCCTCCGCCTCCCCCAAGGCGGAGGACATCCATGCAGGATTTTCCAACCCGCAAAAAAAAAAAAAAAATGGTCTGGCATAGATATAAACGAAAAATCATGCATTAAAATTTCCTAAATCAAAGCAGGCACATAAACACAGAACCAGCTTAACTTTGTAAATCTATTTAAAAACGGTTTTGGAATGTGATGTTGTTGGACTAGGGCAATTCTGCTAAATTGGAATTTGAGCGCTGCATCGAGAGTTATCATGCATAAATAAGCTTGCCTAGGTATAGACGATGTGTACCAAAAGTGTTAGTTCCGGTACGACTCCGGTGCAGTTCAACGTCACGGACACATTCATTGTTAAGGCGCCAGTCTCATAGGTAGAGATTTTCGGCTATCTCTATGAAATCCTGTCTACAAAATGTTATTAAACTATACAGGAAGTACCTTACAATTTTCCTGTATAATTCTTTTCAGGCATTAGGTACTATTGAACAACACTTTTTTTAAATACGAAATGAAATAACAAAATTTATTCAGGACATTGTACATTTCAAGCTTATAATTCAGCAGTATCGCAGTAACAATATTTTCGAACTAATCCATCCGTACGGTGTTTTTTATCACATAAAATTGTTGAGAAATACTTAAATAAATAAATCACAATAAACTTTGTTTGTAGTGATGTAGTAGGTGCACAAAATGTCCCTAAAATCCGACCGCCTCATGCATCTTGTCCCTTTTACTTATCTATAGTAAGAAAGTAGAAACAGTGAAAGCCTCTTAGTTTGAAGTTTTTGCTCACTTTTTGCGGGTGGCATGCGTAGGCAGACTTATCAAAAAAAAGTTGAAGTAGAAACAAATATTTTGTTATTTTTCTTAGGCCCACTTGCGCCACCTCAGGTTAAATGAATTAACTCAGAGTTAGTGGCTAATACGGGGTTAAATTACACTTACGTCTTGCACCACCAAGAGTGTGGTACTAACCTTGGGTTATTTTATTAAAATTTCAACCCACCTATTTTGGTGGGTTAAATCACTAATTCCGGATTAGTAATGTCAAATTTGTTTCGTTTGAGAGGTTATGTTGGATTGCAGAAGTGAAAGTCAGAGATTTTATAACAGATATATGACCTAAACAATTATGATTGATTTTTATTGCCTGATGATGATGAAGAAATCGTCGAATATATTATGCTCGGACTTTTATAATAAAAGAGTTGCAGAAATGTCCGATCATGTCAACTTTGACATGACAATATTTGAACGACTCGAAATTGACAGATTGGTTTCAAACACAAACGATCAAATTGAAATGTCTTTGAAAAAACTTAACACATGAGACAGTCATATACAAAGTCTTCTAGTGACTAAATGAGGTGTATAAATATTTCACTCATTGTTCACTCTTTCATATTTGACTGGATTACATTACAGAACAAAACCTCTTTAATGATACCAACATAAAATAGAGAAAACACCGAGTTAGTTGACTAGGTGTAATTTTTCATTGGCGCAACAGAATGTCGAGTTAAAATTTTAACGAATTAACCGGAAGTTACTTACAGTGCCGCAAACTTATCTGACCCGCTGGCAGCGTCGCTGTTATCGCATTTAGTGTTGCTAGAAATTATTTGTTGCAATAAAGTGGGTAAAAATAATATGCACATTGTAACGTAAATGTTACTTTACTAAAAAGCAAATAAATACTGTCATTACAAATCGTTATATTTTTATACAATAATTATGATCATTTACATAAAATGTATGCTGGGTGTTCTCTAACGGATCTCCGGATTCCGGTGACATAATAACTCCAGGTATTATTATGTCACCGGAATGGTTTAATTCAGAAGTCATTTCATCATCATCATTATCGGAATCACTGCTTTCACTTTCACTACCTAAATCAATGATGAAAGGCTCATCTAAGTATCCATCCCTTTTTCGCCACACATTTTCAATATTTTTTTACATGATCGCAGTGCTTTTGCCATTCATTAACTGTTATTTTATCAAAAGCTTCTGCAATCAATGATAGGATTTCAGAATTAGATCTACCAATATTCTGATCTGCTATACATTTTTGCATCTGCTTGCTCTTTTTCTTTCACAAGTTTTCTTACAAATCGCTCGCGGACCCCTACAAAGGAAATAGCAAAAAATAATTAAATAATGAATATTTTAAAATACGTATTTTAATTTAAAGAGCGAGGGGGAGTTTCGTATTTTTTCAGAAGCTGACAACACTAACCTGTAGCAGCAGCTACGCATTCATACAACTTATTGAAGGATATAATTGGTGCCTGAAGGCGTTATTCTTCCTTCATATAATTCAATACTTGTAATATAACGTTCCCCGCATCAATTTTTAAAGCTTTCGGCTTTTTTCACAATTAAAAACCACTAAAAGAAAAATAAATACGCGCAACAAACAATCAATGGCAGGAATGTCATGGATTGACATTTCAAACTGGCGTCGTTAGTTCTACTTTGGCCACCGGGCCAGATAAGTTTGTAGCACTATAACTCGAGTTACTTTATTTAAGCGTAGCTTTTGGTGCAAGTGGGCCTTAGAGGTGTATATAATATATACGTATATAATAAAGTATTGTTAACTATGTAATGGTTTTACATAGAACGTAACTTACGTTCTATTTATTGTATGTACCATTCTTTACAAACTTAGTAATATTAATTGACCTGAAACAACATCCTTAAACCATTGAAACTGTAAACATATTTGTAACAATTATAGCAATTTTCATAAAGGAATAAGAGCTAATGATAATATTAACGTGATAAAGTATTTATAGAAACGTATTACCGATATTAGTTTCTAAAACGAATTGTATGCGTTGAATAACGACACTTTGAAGTTCAGAGTTCCTTTTCGTCATACAGAGTTATTACTACTTCTTGTGACTACCTACTTACGTACGATTTTGTTATCTTTCCTCGTTTATGGATTTCCTATCGGCCATAAATACCAGAGTTTTGTAGTAAAGCTTGTTGATGTCTTCCGGATAAAGGATTGTTGAAACATTGTTTGAGTGACGCGAGTAAATAATGTATGACATAAGATTTTTATTTACATGAATGTCTCTACTTTATATATTGTTTATAATATATTATGTTGAACGGACTCACCCGAAAAGGTTCTTTTCTAACTTATACACTTAAAAGGGGAATGCCAAAGTGACTATGGAACTTAGTATCGGTGCAAAAATTATTGTGCCTAGATGAAAACTACTGTTCTATGTTGGGATTAATATATACTTTCAATTAAAATTAACATGATTTATGTAATTTGAGCATCTTAGGTAAAGAAACGTCTAGTTAATAGACAAATTATGAGTTAAGTAATATTATGGAGTAGAGGCAGCCAATCTCAACTGAGTCTAGCCTACTAAGCAGGATATATTAACGTGCATGTGCAATCGTAGGTGCACTTCTATTTCATCGCTCTGATTTTCTAATGGGGCAGTGAACAGTTGATACACCGGCGAACTGTACTATCCATAATGAAGTGATATTAGACACTATTAGTCTCCCGTCTCAAAATCACTTTTCACAATACTCTCTGTCTCAGATTACTATTATTAGCGTAATGGAGTCTCTTTCTCAAAGTCACTCAAGTTGTTGCGAATAATCCACAACTGCACACACAAGAAATATCAAAACATTCGCCAAACACTATGATAAAAACCAGTAGTGACTTGCGCAGTTGCGCGGTCACATAACGTCAAAAATCACTTAAGTGTTGCCAAAAATATTAACCAGATATCGATTTGCTTATCATGTCGTAACGTGTCATTCATTTTATATGTTCATGTTTTTATATTCTAGCATTTAGAAAATAAAAGAAATGAATAGTATGTCTTTGTAAGTAATAAATCTATAATTCGTTTATGTAGGTTGTACAGAAATATTGTTTCAGTAGGAATGTCTTGGTTATTTCACAAAGCAGAAACCCGCACCATTACGTAACGAAAATGAATAGACTTAAGAATATTCAGCCCTAATTTACCATTACTAAGTGCTATTGACTATTTTATTGCGTAGTAACATCACTAATTTGGCTGAAATAAATCCTTATTTCTTTTTTGTCCATCGATTATTGACTTTAAATATTCCGAGTGAATTTATTTTCATTTGCGGCAACATTTTGTTAATGGCGCCGCTCGTTTATAATGCAAAAACAATAAAGGGACTTATAATTGGTTTTTCTTTTATCCGGCAAATGTGAAACTCCATATTACGATACTAAATTATGATAATTAAAAATAGGATTTTTACTTATAATGATCATGTAGCACAACTTAGTTTTAAACGATACTGTCTGTGGGCATTTGCCTTTCAATAATTCCTAATTTAATCATTAAGTACAGATGCCAGCACATCAAGCTACCTCAATCTGTCAAATTTCCCCTTTTTTTTAAGTGAACCTTATGTTTTTGTGATAAAGTTGAAAATCTATAAAATAAATTTTACAGATTGGGGTAGCTGGATGTGCTGGCGTCTGTACATGTACACACGGCTACATTTCAAGCTATAAATTTCCAATATAAGCTGATCCCGCGTTGTATAGGATTTCCATTCAATTAAAGGTCGGCTTATTTTGAAATGTATAGCTTGATATGTAGCCGTGTGTACAGTTTTAACTCCAACTCCAACTATTTTTATAGGTCCTAAGTTTGCAATACGATTTGAAGAAATGTAAATAAAACCATGTTGAAGGAATACCCATAGAACGATTTAAAATAAGGCATATTTTTTATGTTATATCAACAAAACTCCAACGAAAATCTCGTTGGATCTTTTACTATTTATCCCTATAAAATATTTTTACTTCTTGACACGACATTATAAATAAATAAATAAGTTGGAATAGTAATAATAATATCTAGGGACAAGTCACACAGATCATCCTAGCCCCAAACTAAGCAAAGCTTGTACTATGGGTACCAGGCGACGATATACATACTTATATAGATAGATAAATATTTAAATACATAGAAAACATCCATGACTCAGAAACAGATATTCGTGTTCATCACACAAATATTTGCACTTATCGGGATTCGAACCCAGGACCATCAGCTTCGTAGGCAGCAGCACTACCAACTAGGCTACGGTGACCGTCGTTTCGTTACATTGATTCCAAAATCTCTTTAATTTAATCCATTTAAGTTATTCTTGTAATTCTTGGTTCGCAATGACTTTTCCTTCCTTCATGTTGCTTATAAAAGTGACGTGCGGTATCCCAACACATTTTCTCTTGTACGATGTTCAGAATAACATCTTTCCTCTTCTAATTTCAACCGAGTAATATACCATATATCTTTGTTTAACAATTTATTAATTTTCATTGGAATTTTACTTGAGTCGACCTAACAGAATAAAAATATCCTGGGACATTAGTCACTCACAACCACCTAAGCAACTAAGCAAAGCTTATAATATGGAAACCATAATAGACTACACATATTTATTTTCTTCTATATTACATACTTATATAGATAATTACACCTAGACTCAGGACCCACAGAAATGCTCATGCATACAAATATTTGTCCTGGGTGAGAATCGAACCCACGACCTGCGGCGTGAAAGTCACACATTTACCAACCACGCCAACCGGCCCGTCATATAGGTTACAGGTACCTAATAAGCATTATCTACGTGACTAAGGCTCTAGATAGACGGACCGCATTTCAACTGCCGACTGCAATTGAACTGCAATCGGACTGCGCGTTCGTTCCATTACAGTCGTGTCAACTGCATTCAAACTGCACTTGAACTGCAATTTGCGGTTGCATTGCATTTGAAATGCGGTCCGTCTGTGTAGAGCCTAACTAAATGACCAAAAAAAATCCGGAACTGGCCAGTTTCATTAACAATATTTAATAACGACATTTTAAAATGAAAATGGCTCTTTTGCAGCGTGACAGTACCAACTCTAACACGGCAGGACTATAAACAAAATTTTGAAAGAGATAAACGTAGATTATAGGTCATGTTATGGATCATCTTACATACTGCCCCGACTAAACGTCACATGACTTCTTCCTGTTTCAAAATCAAAATTAATATGAAGCAATAATTCCGCTATATTCATCAGTCAAAGTACGTCCACTGCTGGACTAAAGCCTCCCCAAACAATGGGAGGACATGCCATAATCGCCACGCTTGGCAGACGGGTTCTCGATCGCAGTTTGATGGTCATAGTACACAGAGAAACGCTGCTGCCCGTTTTCTGGCAGCTATTCCCTTTGACGATTTCCCCACGTGATGATATGGGGTGATGATATTCTATGCCGTCTTTGCCACACAGCAAATTCCGCTGAATGTATGTAAATGTACAATTTGCCGAATTAACACTACATATGAATTTTTGGTATTTTGAATTTCCGCAAAGTAACACCTGATTCCATTACATTTCTTCCTGTTTTAAAAAATCTAAAATAATTTACGTGATCAACGATTTTCATCACCAGAAGAAGCTTCCCATAAGAAATTTCTAAAAGCATATCTTCTTTGCCTTGAAAAACGAGTCAACTTAGTCGAAAAAATTCGAACAATGCGAATGTACAGATAATGATATCACGGTACAAATCTTGTAAGCCTTTGTCAGTCATTAGAACGCCCGTATTCTAAATTCGTTCACAAGATATTCTGCAAACTTGTCTTTGTCTTGCTGGAGCTAGAACTAATGTTATGAAGGTCTTTGAACCTGATGTCTTACTTAGATCATATATTTTATTGGTATTACACCGCCATCTGTAAAGTGTCTCTTTGACAGTTCTGCCACAGCTTGCTTTGCAAGGAAAGTCAGCAGTCAGCTGTTCCTACGTTTATTATTGTATTATTTGGTTTAAAACGCTAACAATATGCCAAAAGTGATAAAAAGTGGTGTAAGGGAAATAGTCCTAAAGGTAAAGGAGATTTTCATGAAAGAAAAACACAGCGAAGGCTCCATAATTCCATTTGAAAAAGTTAACGAGCGAGTTGCCACCCCGATAGGTAAATGTTACCATGCTTAATTTTTAAAATCGCACCCGTGTATTAGGTTTTCGTTTGAAATTTTTCATTAATGTAGTAGTAGTATTAAGTAATGGGAATGAAATATTAATTTAGAAATAAATTTTTTTTAAAGAAAACAATTACTGTTTTATTCCCTTGTGCTATCAAATTATTTATAGTAATAAATCGATAATATATGGGGTACCCTATAAACTTGTAGAGTTCAATATTCCTGGGAAATTATTCACACACAGCCATCTGACCTGATCTCAAATTAAGTAAAGCTTGTACTATGGAAATCGAATAGCTGATATACTACATTATACTACTTTTATAAATACTGACCTAAACACCTAGACACGGGACAAACAGACATGTTAAAGCACACAAATATCTGTCTTGAGTGGGAATAAAAATAAACAACTAAGCCAACTGGCCCGTCAAAGTTATATAATACAATTGATACAAAATACAATAGATACATGGTCTATTGCCATTGTTAAATTTTCCCATTATATTAGGGAAACTTTCTTAAAAGCAACCCTTGCCGTCATAGTGTCGCCCTCCCACGAATGTCAAGCCGCATCCGCACTCACGCGCGGTCCGCGCGCGAAGGCGCGAAGCATCCGCGAAGCATGAGTGTGGATCCTATTCGCATATTCTTCGCGGCTTCGCGGCTCGTTCCCCGAAAATTGTCGGTTTTTTGTCCCGCGACAAAGGGTTCGCAGGCGCGAAGCGCGCGTGAACACGACAAGACTCCACATTCGCGGGTAGCTTAGTTTCGGTGAATGGTGATAATCCACCATCTCCGTTTTCTGTGCTGCTTTTGAATTGTATTTTCTTTAAGGCGTAACTATAAATTGCTAGAGCACAAAATACTAAAGCACCTGCAGTGGTTTCACTGTCCATACCTACTACTTACAAATAAACTTTAAAATTTGACGTGCATACTCGTCAAGAGCGCGAACTATACTGTGAAGCCCGGCGCGAACCTGCGAGTGTAGATTGTTGGCAATATTAACCGCGATTCGCGCCGCGCTTCGCGCTGCTATTCACGCCGTGGTTTTCGTGCGAGTGTGGATCGGCCTTCAGTCACGTTCATAAAGATCCTTGTCCCACTGTATTTTTAGTTGCTTGCGAGCCATGACATACAGAATAAACAATTTAATAATCCCGCACACGACCCTATGCACCATGGAGAATATAACAAACTACGTTAACAGTGCTCCGCAGAATTAACCAAAGAGTATGTAACAAACTACGTTTAATGTTAGTGCCTGGCGAAAAAGAAAACCATGTAGGTAATCACAGTGGCTTACTAATTTCAGAAATTCAATTGCGAATCACTTTTACTTTTTATTCTTAAAAGTATTTTTTTTTTTAATTCATTACTTATAATTACCATTTCTAATATATTTAAATTTATTGATAAATTTACCCAATTCGATGTTATTGTATGATATGATTATTTAATCTAAGAGTTTTTATTATTTATTCATATTATTATTATAACTTGTTTGTCATTGTAAATATGTGTAGTGTATCTAATTTCTTTTAAGTTTTATAACGAATACTGACACAAAAATTATGTGTTTTGCGTCAATCACTGGGGCCAACTAGAATACTAGCGCTACAGCAAATCTTGCTATAGCTAATGCTGAAGGTGGCACCCATTTATGGTACACAGTAAAATGTTTTGTTTATAAGCACCGGCTATAGTTGGTATTGTTGTGTATTATGAAACGTAAAAGTATTTCTTTCTCTCGTTATATTTTTGTTGAAGATGTTTTCGAAGTTAAACAGTTTAATTTTGCTAACGTTTCAGAATACGCCCGTACCTAAATAAAATATGCCAGTCATTCCTTTATCTCAGTAGCTCAATAAGCCCGCATCCTCACGGCCCTTTGCCCAGCACTTTTGTTGTATACTCCACTAACTCTGAACTTCCTTACTTTTCAATTCGTGCCATAATGAGTTCGCTTCATCTAGAACCGTAGAACGTAGTTCCTTTCTAACCATTATGTAGTAGTGTGTGCCGATAAGGGATAAGAAATTACGTTTCTAACTTTGTTTTGGAAATTGCGGATAGAAATCTTGTAGAAGTTGAAGTTTGGTTGGTATTTTATATTGCTTCAGGAGAGTTTCTATATCGGAAACGCAACGGCAGCATTATTATAATAATAATAATAATAATAATAATAATAATAATCATTTATTATCAGGCATCTAATGGCCCATAGATATATACCTTACAGACTAACATATATAAAATATATACAAAAAGTGTTAGTATATAGGGCTTAAGACTATGTTAGTAACACTTCACTTTGCACTTATTGTCTTTGTACTGTCCTGTGGCACTTGTCCGCGGAAGCGACGGAACACCACGTCCTGCGGCCAAAAGTCCTCATCCATGACGCGGGGCAGAAAGCAATTCGGTACTCGCACCACGAACGCCTTAAAGTTGACGTTCCGGCGCGACTCCAGTAACTGCACCCTCGGCGTGTACTTGATCTTCTGGCGCACGTACTCCACGATGTCCTCCGCCTTCGTGGTGTAGTGCAGGCGGGAGATATACACCGGTGTATTCGGCTTGGCGGCACGCAGACTCGTGTTGGGCTCCGTAGGAGCGTTGCCGCAGCGGTTCTTGTTGGTTCGCATTCGGCGCTTCCTCCTTTGCACCGTCACGAACCCATCATCATCATCAGCCTTCTTCGTTGCCTTATATGGCCCAGGCTTCAAACTGGCAGCGCTAGGGACGCTCGCAGTGACAGTAGCAAAATCCTTTTGGAATGGTTTTGCTGTGGCTGCAAGTACTGGCAGCGGGGCGGGGCGAGGGGCTCGAGCGGCGGTGCGTGGAGGAGCCGCGGCAACAGGCACAGAGCTGCGGGGCGCGCGGGAGGGGCACTTCGCAGGCTCAGCAATCGGTGGGTGCGCTGGCGACGAAACTGCTGACGCGGAACTCGATGACGACATGTCGAGCGCAGCTCCGCGACGCGTGTTTACGTTTGACGCATCGACTGGTGACCTAGTTACCGCCACGGTCTTGCGCAACTCGTCAACTTCCTTGCGCAAATCGGCGACGGTGTTCTGGGATGTGTCTAATTTCACCTGCACATCCACGAGTCTGGCCTTCAAAAAGACAATGTCCTTCAAAAGGCTCGTGACATCGACGTGGTCGAAAGTGACGGGGGGAAGCTTGTGAAGCTCCTTCGCCACAAACGTCGGCACGTCGTCCGGGTCGGTCTCCTTGAACAGCTTGATGATGTCTTCCAAGCTCTTCTTAGTCCCGTCACGCCGGCGGGACACCATCTGATCGCGCTTGTTCAGCACGTCGTACAGCATCAGCTTGGCAGCAGCTATGTCGTCCTCGCTGAAGTTCGTTGCGCAGATCTGGATAGCGGACACCTCGTCCATCACATCCAGCTTCTGCTGCAAGAACGCCAGCAGCTCATTTGCCACAAGTACAGTACTCATGGCGAGTAATTACGAGCGACAGCTCGCGCCGCGCTAATCAACACGGATTACGTAAAACGCGTCCGCACCGAAACGCTGCACAAGCGAGACTTGATTATTAACTCATGTAACTGATTTTTATGAACTCATTGCCTCAAACAACATGTAGATAACAGTTGGCGTGGTTGGCAAATGCTGGATTTTCGCGCCGGAGGTCGTGGGTTCGATGCCCACCCAGGACAGATATTTGTGCGTATGAACATGTCTGTTTGTCCTGAGTCTGAGTGAAATTTATATTATTATTATGTATTTAAAAAAAGTAGTATATGTAGTATATCAGTTATCTGATTTCCATAGTACAATTACTCTGTTAACTTTGTGTAAAAAATGTCCCAGAATATTATTTATTTTATACTTTATTTATACATTATTTGGTATGGTAAGTACTATACTTAGTGTGTCTGGTGCTTAAAAAAAGGAAAACTTGCGCTAAAAACCAGCTCCTTCCAATTTAATTATTTAATGCATTATACTTATACACGATAATTATGAAAGTTAAATTAATAAAATTAAATGTCTCGCATTATTATTCTATTCAGAATAATTTGAATCATAAATATAATAGACGTATATATTAAAACGCTTAAACAATTATTCATAAAACATTGTGAGGAATAGAACATACCTCTTTACTGTCGGGTGTTAGAAGGAAGTAGTTTGGCCTGGTTTCATATGTGTTAACAACTAAAATGTTGACACATTTTTATGGAAGAAATGACAAAACGTATATTTGCATGGAAAACAAACTAAACTTAGAACATAGAAACTATCCATAATACGACTATTTTATTACATGTATGTTTGTAATTAGTCCAAAGTAAGTATCAGTAGTTATTCTCGAAATTAAGGTATTCGAAATCATTTTCAGATACGTGCGATCAATAATTTTATAACCAATGATATTATTAATTTGTATTGTTTTATTATTATTATGATTATTTATTATGATTTATTAGCCATAAAATAAATGTAAAAGCGTAAACAGGGCATAGCAACACATTCAGTCTTCATCATTTTGGTAAATAAGCAGTATGAAATGGGAATTCAATAAAATCTGGTTTGACAGAAAATAAAGGGTGTCCAGCGGAAAATTTTCAACTTTAAATTATCGTTATTCATTTATTAGCGGGGCTAGAGGCACGGGAGGGGTAGCGTGGGTGGCATCATCTATGCGGATTTGTCAGTAACCATGAGTCATTGGTCGGGAGCGCACCGCGCATTTGCGGTTGAGCAATATTTAAAGTGTGGTGAATCGTTGGTTCGAGCGCGTCGTGCTTTCTGTTCGCACTTCGATATACGGCGATTAAACAATGGTCCTAGCACGCAGCTTATATGGTCATGGGTGCAAAGATTTCGACAAGAAGGGACAGTGGTTAATAGGCCGCCAACAGGACCGTCTACGTCAGCAGCAACGCCAGAACGTGTGGCACAGGTGCGACAAGAAATTATTAGAAATCCCAAAAAATCGGTAAGAAAGATTGCGGCCTCTACAGGCATCAAGAAGTCAACAGTGCATGTGATTTTGAAAAAAAAATTAAAACTTCATCCTTATAAAATCCAAATCGTACAAAAACTGAATGAGAACGATTATGTTTTAAGAGAAACGTACGCTCGAACGATGTTGGAACGTTTTCGGACCCCTAGAACACTTGGAAACATATTGTTTAGCGACGAAGCTCATTTCCACATCGGGGGCTATGTAAACAAACAAAATATGCGTTACTGGAGCCCCAACAATCCAAGGGAACGGCATCAAAAGGGTTTGCACTGCCCTAAGACGACTGTATGGTGCGCGATTTCTGCTCATGGAATAATCGGTCCATATTTTTTTAATGAGAGAGAAACTGTCACTTCCTCGGTATACTGCCGTATGATTGACGAGTTTTTGGTACCGCAATTGCAAGTGTTTAACGGACGCAACAACAGAACACATTTTCAACAAGATGGGGCAACTCCACACACTGCCAGGGTCTCAATGTTGCGGCTAAGGGAAATTTTCCCTGGAAAATTAATAAGCAAGTACGGAGACATACCCTGGCCACCTCGATCGCCAGATTTGACGCCGTGTGATTTTTTCTTGTGGGGTTACCTTAAGTCTAAAGTGTACTGCAATAATCCCCGTACCATAACTGCCCTACAAGAAAATATTCGGCGTGAAATCGCTGCTATCCCCCCAGAGCTTTGTTCGCGCGTACTTGCCAATATGAGGGTTCGATTACAAGAGTGTATTACGAGAAATGGACGTCATTTGGAAGACATTATTTTTAAGAAGTAAAATCCGCAGACCCATATTACATTTTAAAATTAAAATAAAAATTTTATACTTATTTGTTTATTTGTTTTTAAATTTTTAAATCGAAAAATTCCCGCTGGACACCCTTTATAAAATTTTAAATTTATAAGTTACAACAAAATATAATTTCTTTCACGTAAATCACAATATATTCTTCCACAAATAATATTAATTTAGTCCAAAACTTCCTTGATTCGTTTAATTAATAGCGATTCGTCGCAAAAGTGGTGCGCTGACGGTTCCAGTTCAAACAGCCTATCTAAGATGGCCGTCCCGCTACCATCGACACGACGCTCCGCTAGAGTAACCCATCTATGTCACTCTTAATGAAAAAGTTTATACGATGCGCCGACACGGCCGGACTGACATTCGACCGTCCTCGGGCGTCATTGTATTTCTGAAACAGACAAGAACCCATCACCAGCACATGCGCTCGTTCATCCTGCTATTCAAATTGGCTTCATTCTATATGGGTCAACATGAAACACACAGTTCCATTCAGATTATTCCATAATGACTTTGATGACTAAGACCAACCCGCAACGGATCTAGCCCGGACATCACTGTCCTTCACCCAGGATACTAATTCAACACATCTGGACCGGACGAGTGCGTCCCTTCAACCAACCCGCAATGGGTCTGGCCCGGACGGCACTGTCCCTTCGACCAGGGTAGACAATGGAACACATCTGGACCGGACGAGTGCGTCCCTTCAACCAATCCGCAATGGGTCTGGCCCGGACGGCACTGTCCCTTCGACCAGGGTAGACAATAGAACACATCTGGACCGGACGAGTGCATCCCTTCAACCAACCCTTAATGGGTCTGGCCCGGACGACACTGTCCCTTCGACCAGGGTAGACAATAGAAACCGTACTTGCTATTGGACTAGAAATTCCAATTGATAAACATGAATGATACTATCTAGAATCTATGGCATTAAAAACACATGCATGATATACAACATATTGACTACCATACTGAATAGGTATTCAAATTATCTTGTTAATCGTAAATTTTAATTTCGTCGCAATTTATACTGAGAGTATCTGTACCAGCTGTAATAGTCTCAGAGAATACGGTCAAGCTGTCACAATCATTTGTGTCACCTCTACCAGTCAAAGTTACATCGTTTATGTCTTCAAGCGCCGACTCGGCCTCATGATTATAAAAAAAATGTCGCGATATCGAGCTAACCTTTGTGTCCCGGGTACTGAGCGCAAATTCTCGTGAGCATACTTATAAATTCGATCAGAACTATCAAACCTTTTTAATTCATATCGATCATTATCTAGGTTACTTCAAATGGGCCACTGAACTTACTGTCTAATTTAGTTTCATTCCGTTCGGTATTTTTGATAAAAAGAAAACTTTAGAGATGTCAAGGGACACCCGGATGGAACGAAGTTATTTTTTTTATTATTTATTATGTACAAAAAAACTACAAAAATATATCTGGCTTGCTTTCTATAAGAGAGAGAGACAGAGAAACATGCGCACGCCGCACAGCTTAAAATAGCTTACTATAGAAAAAAAGTTGTTACAACTTTTCGTCTTAATTTTTTTTCGTCTAGCCCCCTTTCGCAACGCGCGATAAGGAACTTCGTTCCAACAGAATCTCTTTTTGAAAATGATTTTATTTTTACACAATCGATTAACCTCATAACTAGCCGCTTTCCGTATATTGGATGAAGCATCTATTCATACAGCATCAAGTTTTTTTTAATGACAACGTCCCCATTGGGAATCCTATCCCTGTGTCGCGGGGTACTTTACAAACATATAATAGACGGACACCATATCCGGTGCGGGACTCGGACCCGAGACACGAAGCGGCGAGGCGACTGTCTTAGCCGCTGCACTTAAGACGTTCTTGTTGATTATGAGCTTCCAAATTTAGATTAGACATACCTAATGACTGTGCACAAGTCCTAAAATCACTTTTTTAGTCCGACCCGGGATATGAACCCAGGACTTCACTTTCTGCGGTGGAACACGCTACCGCTAGACCAACGAGGCAGTCCGTAACCAAATACTCTGATGGAATAGAATGTGCCCCTGTGTTTACGCACACACTTGTGCACTATAATATGTCGTGCGCAATTGGCTAATCTCCATTGAGAATGGCCGCCGTGGCCATAATTCGGCCGGGAAGACATCATCATCATTTGGTTGCGACTGACTTGGTGCTGTTCAACGCGAATTGAATGTTTCCTAATTCTTCTTGCCACGTTTTACTAGGGTAAATTTCGAGAATAGTTAATACATTTTAAGACTCCGCAACTCTCTTACCCTTTCCATTAGCCCTGCTAGAGCCAGTTTCAATAATAATGCCAAAATAACCTTGATCCGCAATGATTAGTTTAGGTGCCCCAAAAAGTAAACGCGTGTATCGCACTCTTAGCATCTAGGGGAGATGTATGCTCTATCAGAACACATTTGCTAAGACCATCGATAATCACCGAACAGTATTCTTTTCGTTCACTATTTCCACGCAGCTTTCCCGTAAAATCTTATGGTATGGTATGGTAATATCGTATGGCATGCCATGACACGAAGACTTTTGATCGGGTGCAGCTGAATAGGTTGAGCTCCAGAATTATCTTCCGATGTTGTGCAAAAAACACACGAATCGATAAACTAGCGCACACATTTGGAAATCTCAAGAAACCAGTACTGCTCATAAAGTTTATCTACGGTTTTGTCCCTGCCTAAATGTTGTAATTAATTTTGGGTGTGGCTAATAAGCGTCCAAATTATAGATGTTGGAACGACTGAAAGCCAAGAAACTGTAATATTTCGAACGATTTTTCTGTAAATAATACCATTTCTGACATCATATGCTACCGACTCGGGGAATCATTTATTATGCTGTATGGCGAGAAGATCCTGTATTTCGCTATCGCGTTTTTGTTCAATGGAAAACCAACCCTGATGAAGCTCGAGATACTGTACTATTTTATGGAAGAATCCTCAGAAATTGTCCCAGAATCATTGATATTGGGTAGAGGGTAGTGCTCGAGATGTGTATTGGAGTTCAATTCCCGGAAATCTACACACACCCTGTATGAATTATTATTTTTCTCAAGTAATAGTATTGGGCTAGCAAACTTTCGCGAATTACTCCAGCACTAAGCAATTCCTGAATCTGTTCTCTAACAATCACTTTTACAGATGGCGCTAATCTATATAGACAACGTTGTTAAATTTTGTGTGGAACTATCAAATTAATTTGACATTGCATTTGCATTGTTGTAACTCGGCGGGAAGGAATACCTTCAGTGAAATATTCAGAATATTTATTTCGTATCGAAATTAATGTCACCCTATCGTGTTCTAACAAATTCGTGTCTGCCCTTAGTAAAGTCCACTTTGTTTGACTTTAAATCACAATAATTACTGATTTATTTTGAAAAAGAAAGAAACACATGAGATTGTCATTGCCAATTTTAACGCACATCACTTGATCGAAAACGTCTCTTCCGAATATGATAGGATCAGAAATAAAATTATCAAGAACCTCATTAAATATAACATTGACAGGGAGTTCATCAACTGTCACATTGCTTTGAATTTGAGTTGAGCATTATGTATCTTCACCTTGTATACCACATAAAAAAACAAGTTTTTTTACGCACAGTACCCGCAGTTTGCCACAGAAGCTATCTTTTAAAAGAGAACAAGAATATCTGCTATCAAACAAAAAAAGAAACTGTCTCACCAGAATATGTCCCGAAAATACCCCTAAAAGGGCGGTTTTCACACTGATGAACTTCCTTGACAGTAGCTTCACCACCGTTCTTCCTTTCTGTACAAGCAGTTACTACGGCCAGGCCACAGGTATAGCAGGGGTTATGCGCAGTTCGTCCCATTCGCTTTTCGTCCTTCGTTCGCAAATGGTTCTATTCGCAGCTAGTCCCATTTGCAGTTGGTCCTGTTCGCGGTTTGCCCCATTTGCGGTGACAACTGCCTTCTTTTCCACAGAACGTGAAGCACTTGAAGTATCTTGCAATTTAGTTGCAGTTCGTTGTAGTGAGTTTAATTCCCGACATATTATGCCATCTTTCTTATACAGCACTGATATAACGAAACCAAGTTATTAACTCCTCCCTCACCCATCGTACAATTAGGTATTCGTTCTATAAGAATCCATAATCGAAGTGCTGATTCAGATGCCGTCTCTTCAGCTCTTATTTAGAATCGTAAGATTTAATCAAAGTAGTTTTGAATAAGTTTCGCTTTTAAAAATCTCGCCATTAAATTCTCTTTAACCAAGCTCCATGTGATATAGTCTAAATATAGTTTAGTAAGATATGCAGCTGCACAACCTTTAATTATCCTGGTTAATTCTACGTGTATGTTTATTTTACACAATTACTTCAGTCACTTTACCCCAACTTTCAATATCCAAATCTGGCTCACCCGGGTCAAACTTCAAAAGTAGTGTTTGATTCGTACTTATTGGTGGTGCTTGTTGTGCCTCTAGAACTCGGGTAAGTAACGCTTCCATGTTGCTGAAATGTTTTTCAGCGGTCGTAAATTCTTGAAGGTTTTCTTTATTTTGCATTTCGTTCAATCCCACTTCTGATAAAAGCGTAAACAGGGCATAGCAACACATTCAGTCTTCATCATTTTGGTAAATAAGCAGTATGAAATGGGAATTCAATAAAATCAGGTTTGACAGAAAATATAAAATTTTAAATTTATAAGTTACAACAAAATATAATTTCTTTCACGTAAATCACAATATGTTCTTCCACAAATAATATTAATTTAGTCCAAAACTTCCTTGATTCGTTTAATTAATAGCGATTCGTCACAAAAGTGGTGCGCTGACGGTTCCAGTTCAAACAGCCTCTCTAAGATGGCCGTCCCGCTACCATCGACACGACGCTCCGCTAGAGTAACCCGTCTATGTCACTCTTAATGAAAAAGTTTATACGATGCGCCGACAAATGAATTTACGTATTTTCATTTAAATAAATATTATCTTGGCATTTGGGTGTATTAGTCACACCCAAACTTGTCAGAACCTGTCCTATGGCAACGTATACGTTTATTTTTCTCCTATCGTGTATAGCATGACCTCGTAGAGAGACCTGTAATAGAAAGTGCATAAAAAATCAGCTGAAACATTTTTATTTTTAAGTTAAACAATTAAATATAACGCATCAATGGCAGTACCAAGTTTACTCGTAATATTATTTAGTTAATTCAAAATGTATGTTTTAGATTAAATAAAAAAATAAATCACCAGATCAGCCAAATTACGTCAACTGCGGGACGAAGACCTACGCAAAAGATTTCAAAGCACAAAAGAGTTGTGCCCATCATAGGGATATGCCATAATCGCCACGCTTGGAAGATGAAGATCGAAGTATGATGGTCACAGAACAGAGAGAGACACTGCTGCCCGTTGTCTGAAAGATATTCCTTCGGGACTACTTCTACGTCCCCTCGGGATGAGACGGGACGGCTGGATATTCTATGCCGTTAGCTATACAAGATTGAATACAAAACTATTTTTTGTATTTTAAAAACCTACACTTATTCATTATTTCTTAATGGAAATGTCTCGTATAACACATTTCCATTAAGAAATAATGAAAAAGTTTATTAAGGATCTATTAAGCACTTTGTTTTAAGTCAAAAATGGTTAATGTCGAGCTGTTATGCTAAACTCTAACATTTAAAATTATCATAAAATAAAAAGTTACTCGTTTCCATAGTAATGAGATAATATGATGACAAAAAATGACAACACAAAGACGGATTACGAGTCTGTAGCTAAACGATAAATTGGTTAAACGCTGAGGTAATGTATTAGGTACCTATATTGCTTTAGTATGAGCATAAGCACCAACAAATTGCCGGATATCCATCATCATTCATCAAATGAACCTATCTCCGCTACTTGACTCTAATAAAGTGTCATTACATAATGTAGGTACATATTGTACATAATATTATTATTCGAAAAAAGCACTAATTGTCGTGGGATACCAAACAAAAGCGAACGTTTATTTTAGTACTTATACCATATTTTTTTTTAGAATATATTGAATATTATAAGTGTTACTGGACGTGTAGCGCTGCGGCTTAGACAGTCGCCTCGCCTCTTCGGGTCGCGGGTTCGCGGCCCGCGCCGAACAACCATTTGTATGACCCATAAATAGTTGTTCTGTGTCTGGATGTAATTTGTGTCCGTCTATTATATGTTTATAAAGTACCCCGCGACACAGAATCCCTAGTGCGGGGGTAGACTTATAAAAAAAACATACAATTATATTTAAGTTATATAAAATCTTCTTATTTAGTCGGTTTTATTTTATACTAGCTGTGCCCCGCGGTTTTACCCGCGTTAAATTTTATAAATTATAGCCTATGTATGTATTATTCGGATAAATAAGTTATATTACTACAAAGTTTCATCAAAATCCGTCCGGTAGTTATTGCGTGATAGAGAAACAAGCATACACACTCACAAACTTTTGCCTTTATAATATTAGTGTGATTAAGTTGCTCATGTGTATACGTATAGAATCTTCAAAAATCTTACAAAATCTGCAAGTATTTTGATCCCTCTTCGCTTTATATTGAAATAATAATAATAACAGTAATATCTGGGGACAATGTCACGCAGATCATCCTAGCCCCAAATTAAGCAAAGCTTGTACTATGGGTACCAGGCGACGATATACATACTTATATCGATAGATAAATACTTATATACATAGAAAACATCCATGACTCAGAACGAAAAATTCGTGCTCATCACACAAATATTTGCACTTACCGGGATTCGAACCCAGGACCACTAGCTTCGTAGGCAGGAGCACTACCAACTAGGCTACGGTGATCTTTGATTGAGCTATATTAAAATTATAGCCTATGTATGTGTTATTCGGATAAATAAGCTATATCACTACAAAGTTTCATCAAAATCCGTCCGGTAGTTATTGCGTGATAGAGAAACAAGCATACACACTCACAAACTTTCGCCTTTATAATATTAGTGTGATTAAGTTGCTCATGTGTATACACGTAAAGAATCTTCAAAAATGTTACAAAATCTGCAAGTATTTTCATCCCGCTTCGCTTTATATTGAAATTAAACATTTTGACTAATAACTTAAATCAACTTCAAATTACCTCATCATGTTATAGTCCAGCAATCCTTTCTCGGAATGAAGCTTGTACAAGAATATAATATACTTCAGTGATATGATGATGCAGCCCATTATTTTTCCACTACAGGGCAAGGACCTATGCTCACAATGAGAGGGCCTATAATCACCGTGGCACGTGATTAATTAATGGCCATTAATAAAAATTATAGAAGAACTCTCAGGCATGCAGGTTGTCTCACGTTTTGCTTCCCATTTTAAGTTCGACGTAATTCATTTACAAAACGTACAGACGCCAGCACATCAAGCTACCCCAATCTGTCAAATTTCCGCAATTGAAGGTGAACCTTATGCTTTTGGGATAAAGTTGAAAATCTATAAAAGATATTTGACAGATCGGGGTAGCTGGATGTGCTGGCGTCTGTACATAAATTAAAAAATTCAGTATGAAACCGTCTAAGTACTAGGTTATCTCGAGTCAGTGATATCATCATCTTCATCCTCATGTCAATGGAGTTGTGTCCCATCATTTGGAGTGATATACCATAATCTCCACGCTTGGCAGACGAGTTGACGATCGCAGTATGATGGTCATAGTAGACAGAGAGACGCTGATGCCCATTCTCTGGTAGATATTCCCTCGGAACTTCTAGCCCCCCCCCACGGATGAGATGGGGTGGCGATATTCTATTCCGTCAGCCACATAGTAAAGTATTGTCAGTAATTCGAGTATATGCATGAGAAAACAAGCATTCATACATAGACTCACGCTTGTTTCCCAGAGGGGTAGGCAGAGACAACGGACTTCCATTTGTCACGATCCTTGCTCACCTCCTTCACTTCGTTTAGTGACATTATATTCTTCATAGATGCTCGCCGGTTTAGGGTACTTCTGACCTGACCTTTCTTGAGAATGTCTCCGATTTGTTCAGCCATTGTTCTACAAGGTTTTCCACCTTCCGGTTGTACCATTCACACAGGCCAGGTAAACTTCTTTTCTCAATCTTCTTTCATTCATCTTTTCTAAATAGCCAAACCATCTCAGCATACCTTTTTCAATCTTTGTGACTGCATCCTCTTTCACACTACAACGTTCTCTTAAAACATTCGTCAGATTTAAAACTTTAAATTTCTTAATACAAAAGCTCTCAACGTTATCCTTTCATCACACTCTAATATAAGACAGCTTCTCTGAAATATTTTAGCTAAAATTTATTTTAACATGACTTTTATTTTTCTTTTATGCATGTTCTTTAATTAAGAAAATCATAGCTCTTGAATATTAGCTCTTTGGAACTCTTTATAAAATAAAATAAAATCTTTGCAGGCACATCGTAGTGTAGTCAATTTATATATAAATACTGAAAGTTATGTGAATATGAAAATTTTACAACTTTTGAAAACATTTTTCCTCGTAAGCTGTTCTTAATGTCAATAAATAAATAATAATTATATCCTTGGACTTTATTCTCACACGGCCATCTGATCCGAAACTAAGCAGAGCTTGTACTATGGAAATCAGAAACTGCTATATTACGTATACTACTTTTCTTTTGGAAATACATACCTTCTTATTACATAATTACACCCAGACTCAAGTCAAACACACAAATATCCCTGTCAACCAACCCGTTGTTAATACAGTAACCAATAATATAATACGTAGACTCAATAAGTTTACTATCACAATTTTCTTTTAAAAACCTAGTTTGAAACTGAGATTGAATTTATAAAGTAACGAATGTATCGCCACAAAGACGTGGTTTCGATTTCCTTATAAGAACGACAAATATGAAGTCCTACTAGTAACATTTTGGGCCAAGGTGACCAATCTGAACAGAGACAAGCCATCTATACACTCACTCTAATTGCCCGATGATTGAACTAGACGACACAAGCGGAAAAGTCAGATACAGGACCGACGACTTTACGTACTCTCCGAGAGCTTACTGATTTCATACTAAAAAAAATCTTTAAATCCGACGCGGTACTTAAACCCTGGACCTCACTATATGCGGTTGAATACGCTACCACTAGGTGTAGTGGTAGTTAGTTAGTACATAGTTGGTGAACTATGTACTAAATAACATTTACAATCATAATCCTAAACATAAAACTAAATGTACCAAGAAGTCAGTGAAGTCGACCTGAGGGTATATCTCCCGCGAGCAGCGTCTCTCTGTGATCTATGACCATCATACTGCGATCGCCAATCCGTCTGCTAAGCGCGGCTATTATGGCATATCCCTCCAAATTATGGACTCAACTCTATTGTGGAAATCTTTTGGGGAGGCCTTTGTCTCCAGTGGACGTCATTTAGCTGACATTATCTTGATGAGATATTTTTACGAGTAAACTGGCTGACATCAACATGTTATGAATCATCAGCAAAGACATGCTGAAAGTCTCTTCAATCCAAGAAAAAAATAACTTTTTGGTATTTGCTTTTTACTTTTAGTTGTCAGTTAAACTGACTGTCATCAACATGTTATGAACGCATGCATTTAGAATAATTATATTTTCTAAGTTCTGGGTTCTGCCTATACGAATTTCGAACTTATCGTATGGGCAGTGGTTACCCTAGTGTCAGAGTTGATCAAGCCGCCCAGCAGGCCTCTGACATTGCTTAACGACTGTTGTCTAATGACTACAACCGGGACTGACCACTTAACGTGCCCTCCGAAGCACGGAGACGCTCAGAAATTAAATCACTTTGGCGGTCACGCATCTATGGACCGACCGCGAGCCTAGTTGCTTAACCTCGCCGATCACTTACGGACCGGTGAGAGCATCTAGCTATGAGCGCCTCCTATCCTATGAGGAACATAATTAGGCCACAATACACTCCGATCGCGACGACATGACAATACAGATTTAAAATTCACAGAAAGTTACTTGTTCCAAATGTTTATTCTGAAAATGACTGATACACCTATTGCCAACGTTCCCTTGAAATGTAAAGTTACATTTAGAACAAAGTATTCTACAGCCATTCGGTGTGTTATGCTGCCTTATCGCATAGAAATATGGTACATTATTGTGTTTGCCAACGGCAAATGATTCAGTTAAGTTAGATAAATGTGTGTTGAGGAATTCGTGCACCTGTGGCAGTGTTATATATCTTTGTCGCGAGATTTCTGTGAGTTAAACTGACAATGATCGAAGATATCATAGATTTGACCCGATGTGTCTGTGAAATTATATGAGCGATGTCTCTTCAATACTGGTTAGGTTTACGAATTTTGGTTAGGTTTCAAAATTGTTTCTATCTGAGAATTGAGATTAATTCTCGATTTTAATACCTGCAGAAGTATTCGTTTTTTATTTTTAGATCAAGCCTTCTTTTAACATAAACGCGGTCATGTTTATGTTAAAAGAAGGCTTCAATGTGTCTTACGTAATTAGCTTAACACCCGGCAAATATCGGGTGCACCGCCAATTAATAATAATTTATTTCCCAGTGGATAAGTACTATATTCTTATATGTAAAAAAAAATCATGACCTATTGACGGTCACCGTAGCTTAATTGGTAGTTCTCCTACCTACGAAGCTGGTGGTCCTGGGTTCGAATCCCGGTAAGGGCAAATATTTGTGTGATGTGCACGAATATTTGTTTCTGAGTCATGGATGTTTTCTATGTATTTAAGTATTTGTATATCTATATAAGTATGTATATCGTCGCCTGGTACCCATAGTACAAGCTTTGCTTTGTTTGGGGCTACGATGATCTGTGTGACATTGTCCCTAGATATATTTAGACGTCTTTTCCAGACTAGAAAAAATAACAGGGCCACCCCATACCATCCCGTGGGTGCCATAAAAGGCGACTAAGGGATACAGCAGGAAGGTGGGCAGCAGCGCCACCTGTGTAGTAACTACCTCCTAACTGCGGCCGCCAACTTGCATGCCAATACGGCAAACCCCACTAAATGAGAACGTTATATAAGTCTTTGGGTGAGGCCTAAGTTCAGCAGTGAACGACGATTTGATGTGAGGTGTTAGTTAGTGTGAATGTACAGGTTCTTTGTATAATTAAAATGAAACACTGATAATAATAGTTGTAAAGCTTCATCGTTAGCGAGTTTATTGTGCTTAAGATACAAGACCTTCACATCATGGAGCACATACAACTCTTTGGAGCCGGACGTATGAGGACCTGTCAGATATATAATAGATCTACCTCCAACTGTGATAAAAAAGGAAATATAAACCGTGCAAGAACACCATAGACCATGTGAATAAGCGTTCTCCGCACCTACATTATTCTGACTACCCTCTATAGTTCAATGCATTCCATAATGTATAGTAGGTAGTGGGCTGTAAAAATTATGAATCGCCTCGAGCACAGATTTTGATAGACTTTCAGCATATCTTTGCTAACGAATTTTAATAATAATATAGTTATTTAAATTCATCAGCAAAGACATGCTGAAAGTCTCTTCAACCCAAGATTAAATTAACTTTTAGGTGTAGAGATTTGTTTTTACTTTTAGTTGTCAGTTAAAAGTATTATGAATGGGATGTACCCTGCTCAGATGCATCTACGTAACACTGTGTTAACACTAGTTCTATTTGTTCCATTGACTTTGAAGAATAAAGAGTTTAACATGCCATTACAAGATATACAAGTGTTTATGGACGGCAAAAGCTTATTATAAATAAATTAATGATAATTTCAAAGTTAAACATTATTTATAATATAGGTAGAGGTAGAGCTACAGAACATTCCAATCCTGAAACATTAACAAAAGATAGAATCTGTAGAAAATCTGAGAAAATCCTCCGCCGAGACGGCCCAAGACGCTCAAATAGGATCAGGTCAGACTGTAAGGACGGCTTATCGGCAACTTCCCTCCATGCATATTAAAAGTACCTGCACAAGCCGCAAGTTGAACCAGGCAGAATATTCTATTAGCTACGAACGAAACAAACACTAACGCCGAAATGTGTGGACGAATTTTGTTAAAAGTTGACTACGACGTTTTTATATGCTTTTTTAATTTGGTTTGCTTTTTAATAAGGCAGAGGGTATGCCGGCAAACCCACCCACAAAAAGTATGTCTAATAAAATCGAAAATAATACTCATTATAAATATGCGAATAGGAAAAAAATTCAATAAAAATTACACAATGTAGAATGGTTGGTCTTATAAAAGTTGAAACGGAAAACGGATCAGCTTATAAGTTGTCTTTATACTTCAAACATGAATTTATTATCAAATGACGTAATACAGCATCTTATGCAGATCATACGAGCTTGTTAAGCCTTTTAATTAACGGGATAGATTATTTTTAGACTTGGGTTTTTAAAACTTTTTATGCCTTTTCGGAGGCCTACTGTGCTGCTTGAACTACTCAGACACTAGGGTAACCACTGCCCATAAGATAAGTAAGTATTAAATAATATTTGGTAATTAAAAAAAAATAAAGACAATAAAATACATTATGGACAATGAATGAAAATTAGTAATAATAATAACAAAAAAAAAAGAATCAAATCAAATCTTTTATTATTCATTACATTTTGGGTATAACATGGTCGTATGGTTAATATACAATTTTTTTGGAATATACAACTTGTTACAAAATTAATGATGAACAAACTTATAATAAGATATAATTAAACGTATATAAGTCGATAACAATGATGTTGTTCAAATTTATCTTGTGCTTCTTAGTTTCCATTGGTGCTCTGCAGAGATGCCGTCTGTAAAAATAGTAAGAAAATACAAAGTTTCAGAAATTTATAACAATTTGAAATCTACAATTCTAAAATACATTATCAGATGTTCAAAACCTTATTAAATAACGCTTAGCACCACATACACAACTCACTCATAAATTGAGCACTACTAAAGACACCATCAGATTAATCATACTAATATTATAAAGGCGAATGTTTGTGAGTGTGTATGTTTGTTACTTCTTCACGAATAAACGGCTGGAGCTATTTTAATAAAATTTGGTATGGAGTTAGCTGATACCCTGCATTAACACATAGAGATATTAATTTATAAAGTTTAACGCCGGTAAAACCGCTAGTAATAACATAAATTCCAAACCAGACAGTAAGTAGGTATTGGAATAAATAGTCTTTAGTATGTATATTGCTCAGTAAGGCGGTGCCTGACGTTGTTTCTTTTTATAAGTAGGTACCTTAACCTCACAAACTCCATGTTAAATTCATGAGGTATTATTATGTTAATATGAGGTATCCTCA
Source organism: Pseudoips prasinana (assembly GCA_951640165.1). NCBI lineage: Eukaryota > Metazoa > Arthropoda > Insecta > Lepidoptera > Nolidae > Pseudoips > Pseudoips prasinana. The sequence goes on from OX621245.1 coordinate 23,510,521, forward strand.
CCGCGGTCAGGTTAAGTGTCCTGTTAGTCTGTAGATAAGTGACCGCTTAAGTGGTTTAATTTCTGAGCATCTCCCTGCTACGGGCGGCACGTAAAGCTTTAAGTCGATTTACTTTAGGTAAGCCATGTAAAAGAACATAGCCGCCCAGTGGCCTGAACAATTGTTTCTTTTAACCATAATACCTGCATTTTGCGATCATATAATTGACGGATAACAATAACATCCAGACTCAGAACAACTACACTTGTGGGTTACACAAATAGTTGTCCTGCGTGGGAATCCAACCCGGTCACGAAGTGCCGAGGTGACTGTTTTAACTGCTGCGTCACACATGCAGACAAATACACTCTGACTCTAACAAAACAAGTAAATAAATTAAAAATATATTATAGTTTAGGGTATTACTGAATTTGCCAGAGATCGTCAGGAAATAGGAGAAATGTCACCAAAGCATGAGTGGTGCCATGTGCCAAGAGTCATAACTAATTTACTACGATAACTAATTAACATCTTGAATCTGAAGTTACACAAGGCTCCAAGTTTAGTTTTATCTCTTAATACGAACCTAAATATGTATTTAAATCAGTTACGGTATGGTGTAAACCATTTTACAAGTAACTCTACTTAATAAAAAGAGATGCGACCAGTCAGAAAGTCTTAATGATGGAGATCTATTTTGTAACGAATTATTAAAATTTTGCAGTGTAGCATCGATCCTTTAGTGTTCTTTATCTTATTCTAATGACTGCGCAGATAAACTCTTAAATAAAAGTAAACTATGCATTTAAAAGAAGTTCCTTACCTATTCTGTATTCTTTTTAAGATATTCCTCAAATTGATTTAATAAATTCGATACGTCGTAGTTTCCTTGTTTCATTTGCTTGTCAGCTTGACTGATTGTGTCAAAAAGTTTTAATGTATCTGAATCAAATAAATTATCATTTCCGTCTGCGGGACCATTCTGTTTTGTGGATGCATGTGTCTGTAAATATAATGTTATATTATTTGAATCCAGATTAATTTCAACTGAAAGACGTCAACTGCTAAACAATGGCATCCCGCAAGGATGTTCATAGCGGACATCCTAGTGGGATGATTTGGGGCCGGTCTTATACTACGCGCATCCAGTGGCTTACCGTGATCCACGCAATATCTTCGGCCCCAATTGTGGAGAGGGCGACAAACGGGCAAGTGGGTCACCTGATGGTAAGTGATGGACACTCACAGCACCAGAGGAGTCGCGAGTTCGTTGCCGGTCTTTAAAATGAGTCAGCAAACAAGTGTTGCTGGATCTTCCCCCCACCCCAATGAGCTCCGGCGACCTTACTCACACTCGGAAACACAACATTAAAATTATTAATGTTATTATTAAGGAATGTCTTCTGTAAGGTGGAGGTACTTCCCCAGTCGGGCTGCTCTTTGAGGGAAACGACGCTATGCCCTACCTCTCTTAAAAGTCTTCCATTCATAATCACTGATGGAGAAGCTTTAACCTTAAGTTTTGACTAATCTTAATATATTAAATAGTTCTCAGACGCTCATAACCAGCTGCGTCAAAGCCGGCCATTCTATAATGTCAGCAGTGGTAAAGTCATAGTAGAAGCTATGTTTTTGGGCCCAAGCTTAAGGATATCTGATTCAATTACGGGGTATACAGAGGCGTGATACCGCCAAATCCCAAGCTTTGGGCTTACCGTTTCATCATGTTCTTCATTGGATTCGCCTAAGAGGTTTTCTAATTCCTTTGCGGCCTTCTCAATCTCGTCGTTAATCTTATTTAAATCTGCGTTGAAACTACTATTCTGTTCTTCAACAGTATCCCGTTTCACGAAAGCATATGTCTGAAAATATATAATACCTATTAATTTATACCTATTATCATAGTTAGTGTGTCTGACGGCGACGAAAATGACTACCTCATTTCACCCGTGGCGACCATAGAAGGCGTCCCGAGGAAATATATATCAAAAAATATATATTGGAATATTCGGGCATATAATATCTAGGGAATCCCCGAAATGTGGCACATAGTTTCATTGTGTGGCTCTTTTGGGAACCCTTGATGGATCTATATATCTATATAATATTAAATCTATCTAATGGGATGATGATATATATATATCTAGCTATCTTATTCTCTCTAAGTCAGGTCAGCTCAGGACTGTCTCGTGATTAAATTTTAGAATCCTTCCCTTGTTCGGTTATTAATATTGAGCACGCGGTTAAAAAGTCATTTTGCACTCTTGTATAACTATTAAATGACGGAAAATTAGTTATCAATATTGAGCACGCGGTTAAAAAGCAACTTTGCACTCTTGTTTAACAAATAACTATTAAAACGACGGAAAATAAATGTCTGGAAAACAAAGCTAGCGGGTTAAAAGAAAATAAATAAAACGGTCAAGCGTCGACAATATTTGACGATTAATTTCTGGAAATAATGTATATTGATTCAGTTTTCTGTACAAAATTGGAATTAATGTGTTTTTTTTATTTATAATCTTCCTCTAGGGATTCCTCGAGTTTGTATTACTTTTCCAATATGCTTTATATATTTTTTTAATTTAATTTTAAATTATAATTTAATATAGTCATTTTTAAAAATAAAATATACTCACGCTCACAAAACAAACCGCCAGAGAAAGAATCATTAGCTTATTCATGTTTAAACAGTTTTTTCAACGTCTTTACTTCTCGGTAACACAGTACGTAATGTTTTTGCTAGCAATAGGTCCTATTTATCTTTTAGCTGTCCGAAATTTAAAATTGAGCTTTAATGAGTATTATCAGTTTACCTTGACCCCGATTTGATTATACTCAACAAAATAATTATTTTGTGACTATCATCACTATGGGCTAGAAAAAAAAACAACTTCCAGAAATATTTATAATTAATTGTATAAATTTAGGTGCGCGCATGGTTCAACCACCCGAACAAAGCAGTAACGAATCAACCGAAGGATAAGAATTATGAAAGAATATATAATAATATGAAAGAAGCATTAGAACCCTGAACGGTAATTCTGATTCTTTCGAACGCATTATACCTAAGCAATTTTAGTAGTTTGACTGTTTTATATACGCCCTCTTCTTTTCATACGCTATATTAGAAAGAGATGTAATAACAGTAAGATTAGTTTAGTAGTATAAAGACCGGAATATCGAGCATGGACGCTAATTAGTTTGATTCTAATCGGCATATAATAGCACGCAAATGTCTTACTATGGTAAGATATTCGCCAATGATAAAGTATATGTATACCCAATGGCGTAGACGGGGATAGCGTACACAAAAGTAATAATGTCCTCGCAGCCGAATTTCGGTCACGGCGGCCAGACTCAATGGAGACTAGGTAACTGCACAGGCCACAAGTGTGCACAAGTGTGTGAGTAAACACAGGGGCACTTTCTATTCCATCAATCTCATGATCCGATGGGACGAATAGCGACACGACCGAAAAGAGGTCAGGTACAGGACCGAAGGATTTACTTGCTCTCCGAGTCACAGGGGCGTTATACCGCCAACTCCCAGGCTTGAGGCTTTTACTGGGAAATTTCCTTTACAGAAAGATCCCAAAATCACTTTTTCGCCCGACCCGGGATTTGAACTCAGAACCTTATTAACTGCGATTGAAGACGCTACCGCTAGACCAACGAGGCAGTTCACAAAATTACTAATAATGGAAGTCTAGACATGAATCTAATCTCAGCTAAATTAGAATACAAATTTACGGGCCGATTTTTATGGTTGGATACTAGCTTTTCACGACGCAAGTCGGGGGTTCGATTCCCACGCAGGATAGAAATTTGTGTGCATGAACATGTCTGTATGTTCTGAGTCTGGGTGTAAAAAAGAAAAGATATGTAATATATATTAGTTATCTAGTTTCCATAGTACGCTCGAATACATATGAAGCTATACATTTAGAATATAAGCTGACCTGCCATTGTATGGAAATCTTATACAACGTGAGATCAGCTTATACTGGAAATGTATAGCTTGATGTGTAGCCGGGCGTAACTACTGCAGGAAAGGAATGGATCAAACGAACTAAAGACTGAGAAATCTGGATGGATATGTACGAGGCCTTTGCCCAAGTTGGGGTTCCTATCCAATAAACTGTGCTAATAAAATAAAATAGAAATAACTTAGTAAAAAATGTAGTAATAATGTCCTTCAGACCGAATTTCGGCCACGGCGGCCAATCTCGTTGGAGACTAGCCAATAGCGCTGGACATATTATTGTGCACAATTTTGTGCGCAATCACAGGGGCATTTTCTATTCCATCACTTTCATGATCTCAGGGGACGTCTAGCGGCACGACCGGAAGAGGTCAGGTACCGGACCGACGACTTAACGTGCTCTCCAAGGCACGGGGGTGTAATACCGCCAACTCCTAGACTTCGGGCTGATACTGGGAAATTCCTTTTTTACGGCAGAAAATGTAAAATACTTTAATTAAATATATACAGTTAACTTGTAATACTACAACCTAAGTTGCTGTGTGGCTGACGTGAAAGAATATCACCATCCCATGTGATCGCGTGGGGGGAGGGGGGGGAGGGGGGGGGGCGTAGAAGACGTCCCGGTATAATATCTACAAGAGAACGGGCAGCAGCGTATCTCCGTGTAAAATGATGTTCATTTTACACTGAGACATGCTGCTGCCCATAATGAGATTGCCAGTCAATCTGCCAAATGATGCTTGGCTAGTGATGGACACAACTACAATGTGGAAATCTTTTAGGGAGACCTTAGTCCAGCTGTGGAAGTCAATCGGCTGACAGGGTGGTGGGACTATTTACAACAACAACAGTTTTTTTAAAGTATATCTGAATAAAGAACCGTTTTTATTTTAATTATTCAAGATTACCAACGCCCATTGTTACCATTGTACCATCAATTATTCAATTTAAATTTTGTTCTTTCTAATTATTAAAGTCCTGGCAATTAAAATTATCTGCCAGGTTCGAAACATTGCTGTTATGATTTGGTTACACCTCCATAATAATCTAAGACGACCATGTTTAAAACAATAATGAGACTGCGCTCATAAACATGTTTCACGTGTAGGACTTATATAGAAGCGCACTATTACCTGCTGCTGAGTTCCATCACTTAGCATATAAAGTGACTCTTTCCAGATCCCTCTTTGTAGAAGGAACGAAAGGGAATTTATATAAATTTTCTTAGAAAATCATTTTGCAAACATAGTTTTGTAGAGAAAATTACATATATATTTAAAAAACCCCCGAAATTTGTCTACTAGTCAAGCCCTTTCATTTGATATCCATATTGCGGCCATTTTGGACCAAGTTTTATCAAACATAGCTAAGGACCCTACCGACTTCTTTAAAACAAAAAAAAAACAAAATCAAAATCGGTTCCTCCGTTTGAAAGCTACGATGTCACAGACAGACATACACACACACTCACACACACACACACATACACACAAACAAACACACACACACACACACACAGAGAGAGAGAGAGAGAGACATCGACGTCAAACTGTAAGTTTGACGTCGATGTCTCTCTCTCTCTCTCACCCTTCCTTTTAGGTCGAGGATTAAAATTAGAATATGTTTTCTGATATGAGTAATTACTGTATGTATATTGTCTTCATACTTTAAATAATTATTTATTCAATTAGGGAAATTTGACAGATTGGGGTAGTTTGATAAGCTGGCCTCTGTACATAAAACATATTGCACTATGCTGTCCTAGTGCGGGTAGGAACACTACTAGGAGCGTTTTAATTAATCAAGACATTTTTCAAAATAACTATCGGCATCTAGTATCTACCAAGATGTCCAACCCAGCGTCATTTTAACCTTAGACAGTGGTGAAGGACTTTTTTCTAATGATTTCGCTTTTTGTTTTGTGTTTTTTTCTTATTTTTCTTCTTTGCAAACTTTTTTTTAATAAAGATGGGTTTCAATAGATCTAACTGTATTAAAACCGGAATGGCTACCAAGTATTATTCCATTGGTAAAACATTTTTTTATCCATCATTAGTATCCATTTCATATTAATAAAAACATATTTATTACGTAGGCAATAAAGGTGGTTTTTGTATAAAAGTAAATCCACGGATGTGGCACTGATTGTACAGATGCCAGCACATCAAGCTACCCCAATCTGTCAAATTCCCCAATTGAAAATGAACCTTATGCTTTTGTGATAAAGTTGAAAATCTATAAAATAAATTTGACAGATGGGTATTTGGATGTGCTGACGCCTGTACAACAAATACCTATTATAATATCATTTCAACTTTGAACTTCAACTTGCGAAGTGCTCTTATCAGTCGCGATAATTAGCCAGATCCTACGTTCTAGCATTGATATCACGACAACAAGCTCTCCTAAGTTGATAAACACTTATATAATAAATACCTAATTAGGTTCGCTGATAAACGTACAGACGCCAGCACGTCAAGCTTCCCCAATCTGTCAAATTTCCCCAATTGAAAGTGAACCTTATATTTATGTGATAAAGTTAAAAATCTATAAAAGAAATTTGACAGATTGGGATAGCTGGATGTGCTGGCGTCTGTACATTTAATTGCGCTGCACATAGTTCAAAAATCTTTCTGGCTTATTCGTCATGTGGTAAGTGACCCTGACTGCTAAGCCAGAGGTCGAGGATTCGCTTTCCACTCAGGACAAATCTTTGTGTGATGAACACAAATATTTTATTAACAAGGGTTAATCAAATAATTCAAGCCTTCAAAAACCATTCGAGTGCCTGAGTCATCATTGAAATTACGTCATTTACTGTCATTGAAGAATAGTCTCCAATGACACTAGTAACATCATATATCCTCTTGTGACTAGTCCTTACAGGATATTTTATGTACTAGCTGCTATTAAATGCTAATGCTAGCTATTAAATTTTATAAATTATCACAGATCCTCCCCCGTAGGTGATAGCTTGATAATATGCATATATGTTGATCCGACCTCTTGGTAATATTCATGCAAAATTTGAAGTAAATCCATGCGGTACTTTTTGAGTTTAGCCCGGACATACATACAGACAAACAGACGCACAGACAAAAAATTTAAAATCTGTTTTCGGCTTCGATATCTATTGTATATATCCCCAAGTATCCTTTTTAAAAAATATTCTATGTACAGTTTTGACTTTCCTACGATTTTATTATATGTATAGATAAGTGTGCATACACAGGTGCCCTTTCTGTTCCCAGACCACCATTATCCGGTGGAGTATTCCATGGTCCTATTAGTTGATTAAAATTATTATGTCATTATAAAAGCACAACAATATGGAAAATATAATTGTACGCTTTTGTAATAGTTTTGAGCGTTACTTCACTCGCACGACCACATCTGTAGTTTATCATTTTTAGGGTTCCGTACCAAAAGGATAAAACGGCACCCTATTACTAAGACTTCGCTGTCTGTCTGTCTGTCCGTCTGTCACCAAGCTGTATCTCATGAACCGTTATAGTTAGACAGTTGAAATTTTCACAGACGTTGTATTTCTTATTAATATATTATTAGTTTTTTTGAGGTATTCCTCGAAGCGCCTAAGCCCTGAACCAATTATTATGCAAATATAGTATAAAATAACGTGTTTTACTTACTATCGATAGTTTCAGTTAGTATCCTATCTCTATTCGAAAGTTAATCATAGGGGCGCTTCGAGGAAATAAAAGTTAATATTTTTAATTGCTATCGGGAGCGATACTAAAAAGAGCGCTCCGAGGAATAAACAAGGAGGGCCTCATTAGGAGCGCCTCAAAATGTTACGTAAGTAGCGCTTCGAGGAATACCTCGTTTTTTTGCTCGTTTTTATAGTTAATGGTACGGAACCCTTTGTGCACGAGTCTTTTTTACTAAAAGGTAACGGTTAGATCGCGGATTAATTTAATAGAATAAAACATGAAGAAATTATAAAGATAAAATATTAAACTACAGATGTGATTGTGCGAGAAAACTAGCCCTCGACGCTATTTATAATTATATTTCGTCGCTGCATCCTCGAGATTTTCATATTACACAGTAGTACACTCTTCAATGTACTGGACATCGAACACTTTTAGAGCTTGCAACATTAAAAAAGACAAAATGTGGTGGGTGGCGCCCTCTGCGCGCCACGCGGCCGGCTTCATTCGCTTTTCGTGTTTGGCATCGAAACATCAATTCTTTTTATTTTATTTTATTTTCAGTAAACAAGTGTTATAATTATATTATAGTGACATTTAATGTGAATTACTGTATTGGCCTATAAAAATGGGCTAGTTTAAGTGCACGAAGGAAAATGAAGAAAAATTTGGTGCCGATTGAATCTACGCAAATGCCGAGTGTCAGCAAAAAATGTAAGTACATACTTACTCTTCAGCAAATATACAACATATTGAATCTTAAGGTGACCGACGGTTACAACGATACTATCATTTTATTTTATTACCAATTATGATTACATTACACTCCCCTGGCAAACAGGCGTGAGTCTAGGAATAATTAGATTTTAGTTTTACTAGCTGAATGTTTTCTGGCATTATTAGATTATTCTAACCTATTTTACAGTTAGCCATTCTATGGAAAAAGATCTGCCCTTTGTGTCAGATAGTACAAGCCCTGTTTTTACAACAGGTATGTACCTGTTGTAAAACCCTAATAATTACAATGCCCTGGGGCAATGTTTGGGTTAAAATCATATGGAGTTGTGATGATTTATTATTTACAACCTGATTACTTTACTTACAAAACTAACCTAGATATCTGCCACGTGTTCTCTGAATAATGGGGGCAAATTATAATGGACGCACTTAGCAAGGAGAATACAGGACTGAATCCTGAAATAGAAAATTTTCAGTTCCAGGAATTCATTAATGCTATAGAGGTTATTTTCATTCAACCATTCAAATAGCTTAACTCTAAATAATCTGCAATGTAGTTTCTATTTAGATTAGTAGGTAACACGTACGAACGTACGCACATAGCCAGAATGCTTTTATTATATTTGATTAACAAAGTACACGTACAACTCAAGTACAAGTCCCGATGTTGATCCCGTCTACTTCTAGAACATGTATTAGTAACATGGGTTACCAGTATAGCGAATATGTGATTGATTTGCTAGTTTTGCAGACATGGTTTTTTCCAGTTATGTTGACTGTGATTGTTGTAAAAAACCTGTGGAAAATAGAATTCGTTTATGGTAAACGTGTATTAGTTTTGTTTGATATCCAGTATAAGAGAAAATGTTGTTCATTGCTTGTCTATCAATTGGAAATGGTATTAGTCATTTGCTACGTAACTACGTAACTAAGTAGCTGTAAATATTCGATCTATTAATTTGAATATTATAAGTTAATTATACAGTATATTATATACATAATAACAATAAATAAATGTCTTGCCATCTCATCGCAGACTGGGCAGAACCAGTACTGTTGTCATAGTGGGGCCAACAGAAAACTGATAAATATACTTGTATATCAGTAATTACATACAAATTATAGATAAATTGCACCCAGGTACGGAACTAAAATCGTGCTAATCGAACAAATATTTGTCCCGAGTGGGGATCGAACCCACACCGTATGGCTTAGCAGTCAGGAATATTAAAATTTTTAAAAACCATTAGAGGCCAATATTAAAATTAAATTTAAGATTATCGTGTAGTTCCTTATTTTGATACAGTTACTCGTATTGTTAGATGCATACATATATTTACTTTAATTTAGTATGCTATGTTTAGCAGAGAGATCGGGCTCCCCAGATCTAGAAAACAAGTTCAGGCCTACTTTTTAAATGAAAAATGACCTTGATATATTTACTGGAAGAAGGATTCTAACGCTTTCAATATAAATGTTTACCCTTAATTAGAAATAGGTACTTTTTCTTTTGCTTGTTTCCTCCGTTTTTCACCAATTTTAAAATGATTATGCAAGATAATAGACAACCGGGCAGTAGATATTATTGTCGTTCCTCACTCGCCTAGTGAGATGTGAATCTAAAATAATAGTGTGGCAAAGTCAATAAAGAGGCCTTTTTTTGTAACAAGCACTCAAAATGGAGACAATTGAATTAATGATTGCATCTCTGTCAATAAAACGATAACGACACAGCGTGTAAAATTTATGGAAATTTGGTCATAATAATAACCTTGTTAAATCCTGTAGCATTCAACTTCATTACATAACAGGAGCTAATTTCTCATCTGAAAATACATTCCGTTCAGCACTTTCTCCCATATTGAATAAACTATTTCGTTAATATGCTAATATCAAGATATGGCTTATAGGTATTTACAAAACTCAATACTGTGGTACTTGTTTTGTGAGTAGATGGTACCCAAACGCAGAAATACCATTGACAACTAAATAATAATAATAATAATAAAAAAAAAAAAAAAAAAAATTTTAGCACCTGTTGTGCTACCAATGTTCTTACATTCACTTCTAAAACCATATTTATTTGCAAATAAATCGTTGAATTTGACTTTATTATAATGTATATTTCAAAGAGTCGTGATGTGATTACGACCGAATATACGAATACCACACCAATACAATTATTGAACCATGATGGCATTACGGTTATTTACTCACATATGTATTGTAGCCTAAGCTGGCGTCTAAAAATATATATATTAAAGAGTAGTGATGCGAATATAATTATTGAACCGTAATGCGATTACGGTCATTTACTCACATATGTATGTGTTTTATCTGACGCAGATTAGCAGAGGGTTTGCAGGCGTTTAAAAATGTATATTTCAAAGAGTCGTGATGCGATTACGACCGAATATACGAATACCATACCAATATACTTATTGAACCGTGATGCGATTACGGTCATTTACTCACATATGTATGTGTTTTATCTGACGCAGATTAGCAAAAGGTTTTTCTGGCGTTTAAAATGTATATTTAAAGAGTCGTGATGCGATTACGACCAAATATACGAATACCATACCAATATACTTATTGAACGGTGATGCGATTACGGTCATTTACTCACATATGTACGTGTTTTATCTGACGCAGATTACCTGAGGGTTTTCTGGCGTTTAAAAATGTATATTTTAAAGAGTCGTGATGCGATTACGACCGAATATACAAATACCATACCAATATACTTATTGAACCGTGATGCGATTACGGTCATTTACTCATAATTATATGTATTGTATTTGATGTAGATAATGAATTTGAGCATTCATTTTCATCAAATCTGTGAATAAGCTCCGTCATATCGATACCGTTGGTCAAGATTAATACCCATAAAATTAAAGAGTCATGATTTGATTACCGAATATACGATACCAATATTATTTCTGAACCGTGATGCGATTACGGTCACTTACTCGCATAATAATATGTATTTTTCCTGATACAGATAATGTATCTGAACATTCATATTTATTTAATCAGTGAATACGCTCCGTCCGTCCGTCCTCGGTATAGTTGGTTAAAGCTAATACGGATTATATTAAATAGCCGCGATGCGATTACGACCGAATATACGAACACCATATATCAATATTATTTCTGAACCATGAAGCGATTACGGTCACTTCCTCATATATGCATTTTTTTACTTATGCAGATAATGTATCTCATTTTCATTAAATCTTGGAATAGGCTCCGTCGTATTCATACTGTTGATTAACGCAATTAATACCTATAAAATTAAAGAGTCGTGATTCGATAATGGCCGAATATACGAACACATTACCCAATATAATTATTGAACCATGATGTGATTATGGTCACTTACTCGCATATTAATATGTATTTTTATTTTCTGATGCAGATAAAGTATCTGAGCATTCATTTTCATTAAATCTTAGAATACGTACCGTCGTAACGTTGGTCAAGGCTAATACGCATAAAATTAAAGAATCTTGATTCGATAACAACCAAATATACAAACATCATAACAATATAATTTCTGAACCGTGATGCGATCCTTGGTTTAGTCGAAAACCATCCAATGATATTGCTTGATCCATAGTTCAATTGTAGTTTAGTTTTAGACTTTGTAAGGGTGATAATGTATATTTTATTTTATGTGAATAATGCATCTGAACATTCATATTTAGCAAATTAGGGTATACGCTCCATTGTCGCCGAATAATATTGACCCGATTACACATACTCTTGATAATGTTGTCGCTACGCAGGATCCTACCGCTGATATTGCTACCCCGACCAAATAATCTAATAAAGATGAACTCTCAGCACCCGAGCTTTGGCCGCAGGCATTTTGGGATGCCTTAAGTGTATCAAAAATTAAAGTTGTCATTTATGAACCTAAGATAAGAGACGTTGTTTCAAATATTAGAAATAACGATTCCAATGTTTAAAATTCTTGTAAGCGAGGCCTCAATCGCATCTAATTCTTTTATCACAATTAGAAGGATGACCCAGGGAAAACCCTGATAGCATACATAGAACTAATAGGACCGTTTAGAGCCACGTCTATCGCAGAAAGGTTAATTCTGACCACTAAAATATATATATATATATATATATACCACAACGCAACTGTGTCCACAATCAGCCGCTGTATCCAGCAAGTATTGCAAGAGAGCGGATATTGACGCAAGCGTATACTCTGCGCATAGCGCTCGCCACGCAGAGACGTCCGTCGATGCGTTTCCATTGAAGTGATTAGGAAGATTTTATGACAGATCGAATAATGATCCTGTATTTAAAAATTCCAGTTGTTCCAGTTAAGTATAGTTAAAAATGATTAAGTTAATAAGATAAAGTAAATTATTGCATGTATTAATTCGTTTATGGGTATTGGTTCAATACTCTTACTAACGATTTCCCTAAAGCTCTAAACATCTACTGTGTAATATGAAAATCTCGAGGATGCAGCGACGAAATATAATTGAAGGTTAAACAAACTTACCTTAAGTGAAGTTTGACCATAATTATATGAGTCGCTGCATCCGAAGAGATTTTCGATCCCTCCCTCCCTAAAATTATTCTTGTGAATACTTTCTTCCCGTAATTTGCTTTTAATGCTTTGCCTTTAGTGAAATCTTAAGTAGATACTGAGGACTCTGAAAAGAATGAAGCCGGCCGCGTGGCGCGCAGAGGGCGCCACCCACCACATTTTGTCTTTTTTAATGTTGCAAGCTCTAAAAGTGTTCGATGTCCAGTACATTGAAGAGTGTACTACTGTGTAATATGAAAATCTCTTCGGATGCAGCGACTCATATAATTATGGTCAAACTTCACTTAAGGTAAGTTTGTTTAACCTTCAAATATACATACAAACTGTACGTGGTCCAGTTATTAACAATTCTGAACAACCTATTACGAGCGTGGACATAGATTACGTAAGAAGTAAAAATCTATTTGAAACAAGTCTCAAATTAAACCAGAGAATTCTTAGATAACACAATCTAGATGGTCACAACTAATATTTTATAGAATTGTATAATAAAACAAGCCATTTTAATAAATCTATATTTCGTTCTATAAATGAGTTAGTTAGTAAACATTGGTGTGGTGGTCAACCATAAGCCTGTCACTTTAGTGTTGTGGCGTTTTGAGTTTTAAAACTAAATTAGTAAAGTATACATTCCTACGACAGTAATAATAATGGTTCAGTCTTATCTACTGCTCATTGTTTCTTGTCGGTGCTCTGTAGAGATTTTGTCTGTAAAGAAAAATTAAATTGCATTATTAGGTATATATAAACGATTTGTGATCTACATATAATAGTATCCTGGGACATTATTCACACACGGCCATCTGATCCCAAACTAAGCAGAGCTTGTATTATGGAAACCAGATAAGTGATATACTACATATACTACTTTTCTTTTGTAAATAAATAATTATATAGATAATATACACCCAGACTCAGGACAAACAGAAATGTTCATGCACACAAATATCTGTCTCGGGTGGGAATCGAACCCACGACCTGCGGCGTGAAAGGCAGCGTATCTGCGCATCAGCGTATCAGCGCATCCAACCACGCAAACAAGCCCGTCAAATTCATAAGCATTATGAATGCTTATGAATATGTAAATCTCTGACGTGTAATATGGTATTGAACTTGAATTGAACCCGAAAGATAGCCATAAAATTAGTTTAATTCCCAACTTGGCTACCAGATATCAGAAACCCGATAGAGGAAGTCTCTGACCTCGGATATTTTGTAATTTCATTTAAATTGACTGCCTATATCTAGCGTTAAACTTTTAACATTCCCGTATTTCACTAAAAAGTTATTATGGGATTTTTCGGTTAAGAAAATTTCTCAGTATCAGCCCGAAGTCTAAAAGTTATTTTTTTTATATCAGAGGGCGACAAACGAGCAAGTGGGTCACCTGATGGTAAGTGATCACCGCCGCCCATAGACACTCGTGACACCAGAGGAGTCGCGAGTGCGTTGCCGGCCTTTTAGAGTCAGCAAACAAGTGTTGCTGACCCTTCCCCCACCCCAATGAGCTCTGGTGACCTTACTCAACCTTACCTTTATGAGTTGGCGGTATTTACACTCCCGTGCGTTGGAGAGCACGTAAAGCCGTCGGACTTGTACTTCACCTCTTTCCAGTCGTCCCATCGGATCATGTTAGTGATGGAATAGAAAGTACCCCTGACTTTACGCACACATTAGTGCCATTTGTCCCGTGCAGATGGCTAGTATCTATCTATTCAAACTGACCATCGCAACCGAAATTTGACCAAGAGGCCGTTATCTTGTAATTAAGAGTTCTAATGTTTCCCTTCAGCCTAAACTCCTAACTAGTGTCGCTTACCGATTTCTAAACAATCGGTTTTGGACCTAGCCTAGCAGTCAGTGCATCTATAGGTAATTGTCTAATATTAAGGATATTAATATTTCGATCCTTTGGTATCTGTCCAGACTGTAGTCCTTGTACAACATTATTATAAGCCATATCAGAGCCTACTTGATAGTAAAAATATAAATAAACATATATATTTGATTCCATTCCACAGATTTTTAATAATTACGTTGAAGAAGTAGAGACAATTAGTTTCTACTTCTAGTAGACTAAAATATTGAATGAAGAAAAATGTAATAAACCTTTACACAATGCCGAGATGAAAATCATTAAATGACCTGTTGGTTCAGTGGTAATTGACCCTGTCTGCTTAACCAGAGGGGGTGGATTCGATACCCCAGGACAAATCTTTCTATGAAGACCGATATATATTTCAGACACAGCATGAATTTTGATAATCATTACCATCTGATCCCAAACTAGTCAAAGCCTGTAGATGGCAACCAGACTACTGATACATGTCTGGTTGCCATCTACAGGCTTTGCCTCAGATGGCAATTTGTTAGTTATGCCAAAATATTTATTATGTTTATTATTATTTACTATTTATGATCTATCTAATATCTTTACAAATTTGCATAAGCTATGGACGGATTATATTTGTCATCAGTCCAGATTTTAATTAAATGGAAATTCATTAAATATAAATAAAATTTTCCTAACCATATCATTAACCTTGTCAACGAATTCGTTAAAGTTCTTCTTCATATTCTCTGGGTCGAAGGCTTGGCCAAGTTGCTTGGAGGCCTGTTCAGCCGCGTCTTTCAATTGTTGGACAACTCCATCTAAGCTACCGTCTTTTGCATCTGCGGGAGCATCCCGTTTCACGAAGGCGTGTGTCTGAGAATATAAAATATCACTTATTTATAAATATATTGAGTAACTGATTTTTTTACGGTATCACGTTTGGATTTCACAATATTTTAAATTATGTCATGAAATTATTTATAATTAGACATTAAATAGTAATTTATATGATAAATAATTTAAATTAATAGCGAATTGCCATACACCTGTAATGTATAATTTCGTATAATTGGCAAATACAAACTGTATCTTGATTCTATCGGCGGTCCCTTAAGACTGCCCCGCATGTTCTTTTTATTTGGAGCATTATTGAAAAACTCAATAAAAATATCACATACCAATTATTTTTCTCGAAATAATTATCACTCTCCTTAGTAATTCTGAGATGGCATGTGCAATATAAGTACTGAGTGATAATAAAAAGAAAATCACGTTATTATTTATGCCAAAGATATTTCAATTTAGTAGGTGACATAAAAATCAAGTGTAGTGTGTTTAGTACAAGTATGTTTGTTACTTCTTCGCGTCTAAACTGCTGAAGCGATTTTAATAAAATTTGGTATGAAGCTAGCTGACACACATAGGCGATAATTTAAGTAACAGCGCGGGGCACAGCTAGTATAATATATATAAAAATAAAAATGATTTATTGGATTTCATTTGAACGGAAATAAAAAATATTATTTAATTTAATAAAAATATTATAGTATTTTTTACGAAGGCCGAGGTAACTTATACTTTGGGACTTAATTAATACCTTAACTCACTCAACACGTTTAGGCAAATCTTCTTCCTTAAATTTCCTTCCTTCTCATACTTCCAGCCGTTATGATGGTTCTTTCACAATACGTGCCGTTCGACTATGGAACTCTCTTCCACACTCTATTCTTACTAGCTCATCTTTAGACGTATTTAAAAGAAGAACAAAGGAACACTTTTTGTCACTATCAGTGTAATCAGAGAGATATATTATATTATATATAGTAGTGTAGTGTGTATAGTATGTAATTTGTGTGTATTATTAGTATGTATTAGTATGTAGTTATTTATCTATTTCTACCAGTTAGGTAGTAGCAATAAATAGTATCTCTTATTTATTTATATTTTTTTCCTTTTGTTGTTGTACACTTTTTTTTACCCGTATTCTACAAATCTCCTTCTGTCAGTGGTTTGCTGGAAGAAAACTCATCTTTGAGTTAAGCTCGCCTTTGTACACAAATTTACAAATACACTTGTACAAAATGTATATTTTTTGTGTGCAATAAAGAATAAGAATAAAGAATAAGAATATTAATTCTGATTTAATTGAACAATACATTTAATTAAATAATATAATATACATCTAATATCATTTAATATCCCATTGTTATCATGATTGTTGTTCTGTATATATTATATTTTTAAAAGTGAAACTTTTTTGACGTCGCCTCAAATTCGTCCATCAATAGCATGTTGCAATTGGTGGCTAATATGGTGGCGCCCATGGCTCGCATCAGCTGCTCGCTCGCATTTATGCAAGAGCTCAACGGTATTTGATTTTTTTATTGTAATGATATACATTTTATTGACTTGATCGTATTGACACCGATACAGCTAGTGACTTAATTCAAACAATCAACGTGGGAAAAACGAAGAATTATGCGAAAATATCCGACTATGAAATAATTTTACGCCATAAAAGACAAAGTTTTACTTGCATCGTGGTTTTTCATAGAACCACACAACGTTTGACTGTCACATTTTAGTTTTATAATCACTCATCTCTTATATTTCTAACTAATTTCAAAAGAAAAGAGGTTTTCAAAATTATTGAGTCTATTATAAGAGATTTCTCCATTCTTTATGAACCGATTTTGATAAATCTTTATTCGACAGGTCCTAAACAAATTTATATTGATTATATGTTTTTTTTTTAATTATTATTATTATGATAAATAGCGAACCCATTTTTAGGCACATAATATTTTACTATTAAATTAGGTGCTTCAGATTCGAGGATACTTTATTAGATTGCACGATTATTAGACTAAAGTCCACCGGCGACTGTCTTAGCCAGTCGCCTCGCCGCTTCGTGTCGCGGGTTCGAGTCCCGCGCCGAACAACTATTTGTGTGTCCCATAAATAGTTGTTCTGAGTCTGGATGTAATTTTCGTACATCTATTATATGTAAAGTTCCCCGCGACACAGGGATTAGATTACCTAATACAGGCATTGTCTTGAATTTTTTTTTAATATAACCAATGTAAATATACGTCTAAAAGAAATTGCTCATAGAACACTCAAAGTACTCACGCTCACAAGGCAGACAGCCAGAAGTAAGATCAGCAGCTTATTCATCTTGACTCAATTTTTTGAACGACTTTAGTTCTCGGGTGCACGGCACGCAATGAATTCACTCCGAGCGATTTCCTCTTTATCTTGATATTGACTGGGAGCCTTGCAATTTCATCGATAAACATTGAATAATGACCGTACAGGTCATTTGTTCTGAACAATTGTGTAAGTTCAAGCTGATTAGAGCACATGCAAGTAACTAATGCGTATCTACATATACAGGGGTTTTAGTAATTAGCGTTCAACATTTTTTTTTTATAACACACATCACCCACTCTGTGAATAAAATCTAGAGGACTATACAAACATGCAATTACTGGTCACAAAACCCAGTTGCAAATGAAACATTAGAATTAATAATGTTGTATCAAATTTGGCGCAATATAAATAATAATAATTCAGCAACACTTGTTTGCTAACTCTTAAAGGCCGGCAACGCACTCGTGACACTTCTGGTGTTTCGAGTTTCCATTGGCGGCGGTGATCACTTCACCATCAGGTGACCCGCTTGCACTTTTGTCGCCCTATGACATAAAAAAAAGCTACTCCATCTGTCAAAGGAGGAGATTGGCTGATAATTTATAGACCCATTAATCGACACCACTTTTATCTTTGTACATCCGGGCCCAATATTGTATGAAAACGTATCCGTCTCCTTTCAGTATCTGGATGTGCTGACATCTGTACATGATGATTATTTGTATCCGTTGTCTAGTATCCACAGTACAAACTTAGCTTTCTTAGGGCTAGAAGCCGCTCTGTGATATGGCCCGGATATTTTAGCTGAGCTCCTGCCGGTAAAGAAGCTACCCGTATTAGACTCTTAAATAAGTCATCAATCATGCAATTAACAGACTAAAGCGATTTGACGATCACCGTAGCCTAGTTGATAGTGCTCCTGCCTACGAAGCTGGTGGTCCTGGGTTCGAATCCCGGTAAGTGCAAATATTTGTGTGATGAGCACGAATATTTGTTTCTGAGTCATGGATGTTTTCTATGTATATTTATGTATTTATCTATCTATATAAGTATGTATATCGTCGCCTGGTACCCATAGTAAAAGCTTTGCTTAGTTTGGGGCTAGGATGATCTGTGTGACATTGTCCCCAGATATAATTATTATTAAAGCACACCCGGACTCTAAAGAATAATTTATAGGTCACACAAATGTTCTTTAGAATCTAGGTGGATTTCACAGAGGTAGGGCACAGCGTTCATTCGCTCGAAGAGCAGCCCAACAGGGGGACTACCTCCACCTTACAGAAGGCATTCCTTAATTACTTTAATGTTGTGTTTCTGCATATGAGTAAGGTCACCAGACCTCATCGGGGTGGGGCGAGGGGTCAGCAATACTTGTTTTCTGACTGTTTTAAAGGCCAGCACCCGCGACTCTTTTGGTGTTGCGAGTGATCACTTACCGTTAGGTGACTCACTTGGTCGTTTTTCGATAATAAAGGGGAAACAATAGAGTAACAAGAGTGTTTAACCAAAGCGCCACATAGCTGTCATATTAGTTTTTGTTTCCATTGGTTGCTCAAAATCAAGGTTATCGTAACAAAAAACATTACTATTATTCTTAAAACCATTGTTAAAAGTTATGCCAACGTGAATCAACTAGGAAACGTTTTCTTGACCTCAATTTATTTCTTATCCATTTTTGTCCGTTCCTAGTAAACTCATGAAAATTAGAACACTGTTAAAACCCTACTAAAGAACACTATTTACGTGACACCCATATACGTGAGCTGATATGAGTCGTGTTCTTAGAGGTCCGTAAGAGGTGAAATTAAGGACTGTGACGATCTTCATGGTCGTGAACCTTCGTTCGTCAAAGAAAACATTTGAAAATAAACAATTTGAAAAAGGTTCTCTTTGACAGAACCCTAGTATCTATAAAAAATTGTAACACCATAGAAAATATAATAATTACGTGAAACCGAACAAAAGTGTTTAATGCATACATAATTACAAGATTCCGAAGGCACCTGCAGACTGAAGATCGCTATAGTACACACGGCTACATATCAAGCTATACATTTCCAGTATAAGCTGATCTCGCGTTGTATAGGATCTGTATACAATAAGAGGTTAGCTTATATTGGAAATGTATAGCTTGATATGTAGCATTGTCTACCTAGTGTATAGATGGGTGACCGCCTAAGTAGTTGAATGTGTAACGTCTTAGTGTTTAGAGGACACGTTAAGGTAGTAGTCCCGTTCGTAGTCATAGGAGAACAATTGTTAACCTGAGTCGAAGGTAGTTCACCTTCGAGTGACCACCTAAGTAGTTGAATGTGTAACGTCTCAGTGTTTAGAGGACACGTTAAGGTAGTAGTCCCGTTCGTAGTCATAGGAGAACAATTGTTAAGCTGAGCCGAAGTTAATTCACCTTCGGCTTTAACTTCTCTGATCACTGCGCGCACGAAAAAACAGGTATGATATAATAATCACGATTCTAAGTAACGCTTATTCAGCCAGTGTAAAATATTTTACTTGGGTGAAAGCTAGTGCGCTATGCATATTATTGCTTATATCATCGGCTATCTGCCAGTTCAAATCCCGTCAAAATTTATCGAAACTGTTATGGCATTATCCGGAACTAACAGGCAGACGGACAAAGTTTTGTTTTATATTTATTTATATGTAGCAAAAATCTATGATTTTGATATGATGACTTCACATAATTCAATTTATTTTTGGGTTCTGAAGCCAAATGATAAAAAGCAGAACCCTTATGTATTCGTCATGTCTGTCTGTCTATCCGTCCGTATTTCACAGCCTCATTTTTCCGAAACTATAAAAACTATACTGTTGTAACTTGGTTAGTATTGTAGATTTATTCTGAAAACCGCATTAAGATTTTCGCACAAAAATAAAAAACACAAGAAATTTTGGGGTTTCCCCATACTTATAACTGAAACTCAAATTTTTTTTTCATCTAGCCCACAAGTACATATATCTATGGATAGGTCTTCAAAAATGATATTGAAATTGAATTCATTTTTACTAAACTGAATAGTTTGCGCGAGAGACACCGAAAGTGACCGCAATTTACCTTTCATTCAATCAACTCAAAGACTTGCTGCTACGGAACCCTTCATGGGCGAGTCCGACTCGCACTTGGCCACTTTTTCATATAATTTTATTACGATACATGGTCACTATTTTCTATACGTTATACTTTATGTTTTAAAACGTCATCAGATGGACGAAATACCTCGGAGAATTACTGTGTATGTCCTGTTTCCATATTCAAAAATAAAAGTTGGTAGGAGAGAGAAATTAAAACAAAGACCCAGTTTAAATATTTATATTATTGAATTTCATG
The DNA here is from genome assembly GCA_951640165.1 of Pseudoips prasinana. Taxonomy (NCBI): domain Eukaryota; kingdom Metazoa; phylum Arthropoda; class Insecta; order Lepidoptera; family Nolidae; genus Pseudoips; species Pseudoips prasinana. The sequence goes on from OX621245.1 coordinate 23,531,812, forward strand.
TAATAAATATATATCACATTCTGATTACAATTTATAAAATACATTTTCTTTATAATAATAGATTAAAGATAGCAACAGAATTACAGAAGGTATATAGTTTTGCAAAACTTCACGTGTTGAATCAGACTTTATTTGTTGGTTGGGTGACTCCGCCAGACTTCAAAGATTCAACCTGAAATAAAAATATCATTACATATCCAACATAATTCACTAAGTACTATATGGACACGATTCACGGTTTTGTTACAAACATCCTAATGATTCAGCAACAGATAACATTGTGTCAAATTATGTACATGACAAAAAACCTTCTGATAAACCGTCTAAATCAATACATAAAATTAAAAAAATGGATAAAAGTAGTGGATAACTAAATGATATATTTATATATCTTACATAATATACTTTTCTATCTATCTATCCATTCAAAGCCGCGGTAGGTTGCAGTTCGCTAGTTCCCAATAAATTAATGAATTGTATATATATATATATATATATATATATATATACATATATATATGAATGGGTATATTACAAGTAATATTCTTTAATAACATAAAGGGCAAAAATGCGAAAAAGTATTAGGTTTTTTTATTTACAATTTTTAAATAATAATATATTACTTTATTTTTTTAATATAAATACTTTGGCGCGTTTTTTTCTTTCTGCTTTCCTTTTTCTTTAGCACTTTTGACAAGCGATCATAAAACCTGAATGAAGTTTAAATTAGGGTAACTTACAAATTTATTAAACTCATTTAATGCCTTCTCTCCGCCTTCTTTAAGTTTTTCAGGATTCAACAATTCCTGTGCCTGTTGAAAAATATTACTTCCTAATTGCTTGGCATCATCCAACAATTTCTGTATTTCATTTTGGTTAATTTGGGATGCGGGAGCATCTCGCTTGACGAAGGCATGTGTCTGAAAAATATATCATAATTATATTTAGAAGAATGTTATTCAATCTCTTGGTGCAAACCCAAGTCAATGATGACCTCTCAGACACTGGGTTTGACACATATTGGACAGAAAGTACCTTTATATCTGTCTCGTGTGGGCAGTGTTTACCTATGCATCAGAGTTGTTTCAACCTCTGACAGCTTTACATGCCGTCCTTATCATGGGGATGTTCTGAAATGAAACCACTTGGGCGAAAATCCATCTATACTCAGATCGTCCACCCAAGTGTTGGGCCAATAACTGAAGCTTTAGTTGTAGGTAGCCATTAATAGATACATTTAAATATTACGACGAGAACAACTTTGTAATTTAAGTGTCTCCACCGACGAGGCATCGAAATTACCAAAAGGAATGTTCTTCAACTGTCAAACGTGAAGGTATAGCTCCCAGTTAAAAAATAAAAATCCATTAATATTAATTAAATAAAGTAATAACTGTGCAAGATTTTTGTTGCCCGAAGTGGATAATATTGTGATTAATAAGAACAATTGTTATTTAAAGATATAGTGTAATATAAACTAAATTATACAATTTTAACATAATTTACATCTTATAAACTACCTCACAGTGAACTAAAAGTAAAAGTGATATTTATATAAGTACGATAAACTGTCAGTTTAGTGCCTGGATTCGGCCTAATTATATAAATTACATACAATAACCCGCCTTGTTGTATTAATTACATCAAAATACAATATTATAATATAAGACAGACATTATTGATCGCGTAGCGCCATCTAGTAGCTAACAGAAGTACTAACGCTATCTGTTTACCATGACCAACTGTGCGCATTGTGGTAAATTCTTGTCAGTACGTGGAGGCGCCACCTGCAGTAACTGCAGGAAAAAATACCATCTAGACTGTGTTCAGCTGTCTGCAGTACCGAAAGCGGGTACCTGGAAGTGTGGCGGATGTCGCGTAAACTCCAATTCCAGGGCAAAAACCCTGAATAAAGAGACGGACGCAAACAGCTGCAGTTCTATGTCGCAAAATAGCCCCAACACCGCATTCGAAGATGCTGGAGAGCTGACCGACTTGGAGCATGAAGAGGACCCGAATGAAGCGCCAATATCACAGGTGGAATTGCTCAGACAAATCAAGTCTGAAATTCAGCAGATGAGGGCTGAAGTTAGGCGAGATATCAGGAAGCTGACGGATCAGGTATCAGCACTAGGGACGCGGATGTCTAAGTGTGAGCAACGGGTCAATGACTTGGAATCAAAGATTACAGTCATTGAAAAAAGACCACCCGCCACCGCAACAGATGACTCCGTTAAGCAGCTGGAAAATACAGTGGCGCAGCTGAAATCACAGATGAATGATCGAGATCAGGATCTGTTAAGCTCGGATTTGGAGATCACTAACCTCCCTGAGGATAGGGGTGAGAACATCATACACACCGTTGAACTAGTTGCCAAGAAGCTTGGGGTCACCCTCGAAGCGCGAGACATAGTGTTTGCCGAACGGGTGGGCCCGGGCCCCGGGCGAGTGGCCGAGCCTGGCTCGCCTGGCCCTGCGAGCGGGCCGGCGCCGCGCGCGCGCCGCGTGGTGCTGCGCCTCGCGCGCCGCCAGCTGCGCGACGAGCTGCTGCGCGCGGCGCGCGTCCGCCGAGCTGTCGACAGCGAGCACCTCGGCCTGGCTGCGCCGCCCCAGAGGTTCTATGTCAACGAGAGGCTAACATACGTCAACAGGCATCTGTTCTACCTCGTTCGACAGGCTGCCCAGCGCGTTCATTGGCGTTTCACTTGGACTAAGCATGGTAAAATATTGGCAAAGGAATCTGATGGAAAGCGCACCTTTGCGATTCGAACAGAGGCTGACATCCGTCGTGTTTTTGGCGAGCAATCGTTTGACAAAGAAGCATAATGTTGTGAAGAAGAATAATATAAAACGTGGTACTATTACTCCTCTTACTAATGTGATTAATCTTAGTGCTGTCTTTATATCATATATACAGTTTAGGATCTGCATATACACCATATTTCACCTATTGAATATATCATGTTTGCACAATTTAGTTAAGAGTGGCTCATATAAATATTTACAATTACATTATATTATTCATTTAAACATTATTCTTTTATCTGCTTATTGTCAATTTTCTAAATTAATAAACATAGGGTTTAACTTATATAAATATTTACAATATCATTATATTATTTATATAGATATTTTCTTGACTACATTGTGTAAATTGTCTAAATATATAGACATAGGTTATAGCTTATTCTACATACAGTTCACATTATTGGTTATCACTCAATACATCTCATATCAATACACACATAACTTATTATACACAAATGGTTAAACAAAAACAATTAAAAGTTGGACTTTTTAACGCGGGATCACTCGGAACACGGCATGAGGAATTTATAGTAGCCATGGAGAATCTGGATGTGGACTTAATGGCAATAAACGAAACCTGGATCAAAGCGGGAGAGGAAGGTAGGGCACCATTCGTTCCTAACTATAGACTACAACACATGCCACGTACAGCTGTCTCGGGAAGGTCGCGAGGTGGCGGCGTTGGGTTTTACGTGCGTCAGGGGCTGCGAGTCCGCGCGTTGCCGCACCCGTCTGTACCAACTGTAGAGCAGATGTGGCTTCGGCTGAGCGTGAACACACAATCGGTGGTCGTCGGCACCGCGTACAGGCCGCCCTGGCTCGATGTCAGCGTATTTCTTGACGCCATTACTGATTCTGTTACTTCCTTTCGGAATGTTGATAAAATAGTATTACTGGGAGACTTTAACATTAATTTACTTGATACCTCTGATAACAAAGTGAAGCTACTCAACTGTTTTCTACACAGCACCAATCTCATTAATATAATTACGGAACCAACTCATTTTACTGATCACAGTGCGACCTTGATTGACTTGATTTGTACAGATGCCTCTGTCCGTGGAGTATCAGTGTACCACATACCTGACCTTGGACATCATGCTATAGCCACAACTGAACTTAACTTTAAGGTTTATAAACCTGCCCCTTTCTGGGTAAGATATCGGCCATTAAATGACATACTGCAAGACTTATTCCAGTATGACTTAGGGTGTATAGACTGGGACTCCATAGGCAAGCTAGGAGATGTCAATTGCATGGTTGAGACTCTAAACAACTACATTACAACTTTATTTGATCTACATGCTCCAGTTAAAAGAATTTTGATTAAAGAAGTATCTTATCCCTGGATCACCACCACTATTAAAGATATGATGCAAATAAGGGACAAACAGCACACTAAGTCTAGGCGGACCAAATCAGACATTCATTTAGAATTCTATAAGAAACTTAAATATGAAGTAAGGGCAGCCATAGACAGAGAAAAAACTGCTTACTTTAAGACTCATATTAACAGCAAAATTAAACAACCTAAAATATTATGGAAGTCCATTAAGAAAAATTTAACAAAGCACAAAACCCAAAGCCATGATTTACCACAGCACTGCAACAATCCTGAACTTTTAAACATTCAATTTTTAAATATACCTAGTAGTGATGAAGTAACTATATCCCATCTTACACAGTTTGAATTCGACAGGTTTGGTTGTGGTAGTTTTCAAATTCAGTTAGTCAATGAGGAGCAGGTATCAAAGATTATCCATAACCTTAGGTCTAATGCCATGAGAATAGATGACATATCACTAGACATGTTAACACTGACACTGCCACAAACACTGACAACCCTCACGAGAATCATAAACAGGTCAGTGTCAACATCAACTTTCCCCGACATATGGAAGACTGCTATTGTAAGACCAATACCTAAAAAAGATAGTCCCAATGATATTAAGGAACTTCGCCCAATTAGCTTATTGCCATGTATATCCAAAATTTTGGAGAGGGTGGTATGTGACCAATTAAGCAAATATGTAGAACAATTTGGTATTTTACCTTCAAGGCAATCAGGCTTCCGTAAAGGCCACAGCACTACTACAGCTTTAATTGATGTAGTGGATAATATACTACAGGCCAGGGACCAGGGCATGGGAACAATATTAACTTTACTAGACTTCTCTCGTGCATTCGACTGTATAAATATTTCCCTTCTATTGTCCAAACTGACATACTATGGGTGCAATGTGGAGACAGTTAAGTGGTTTCATAGTTACCTTACAAAAAGATACCAATTAGTACGGATTAGTGGTGACAAAAATAGTCATGAAGCTTCATCCTCGCTTCGTCAAGTAAACAGGGGCGTGCCACAAGGCTCAATACTTGGACCTCTGCTGTTCTTGATTTACAGTGCAGACATTGTCCATTCCATAACTTATTGCAAATTCCATCAATATGCAGACTCGCATATTACTATGTGAGTCACTAATCCTCTCTCGCCTAAATTATGCAGACACTGTGTATGGAGCCTGTCTACTGGCTAGAACACAACGGCTAGTCCAGCGGATACAAAATGCCTGTGCCCGTTTCTGTTTTAATATACCACCACGAACACATGTAACATCGCACATAAATAGTGGCAACATGTTAAAAATGTCAGCTCGTAGACTACTTCACTTGGCAACTCTTGTATTTGGTGTGATTGCCAACAAAAGGCCTGAGTATCTGTACAAGAAATTAACTTGGTCAACAGATGTCAATAGTTATAGAACCAGGTCTTCAGCTCACCTGATCCTAATTCCGAGACATAGGACTGCAGCTTTTCGTGGATCTTTTAAATATGCCGCCGCAAAGGTCTGGTGCAATATACCTCCTCCGTTGAAGTGCCTGCGAACAGTATATACATTTAATGCCAATTATAAAAAAGAATTGTTGACGCGACAAAAACTCAGTTCAAATACTATTTAATACTTTTTCAAGGCTGAACTTACCCATCTCTTTGCACACTTTTGTAGGAAGGAGTATCGTAAGACACACTATTAATGAGCTCAACACAACAATGCCCAGACGCTCATGCAGTGAAGAACTCCGTCACAGTAGCATCACCATTACTCGATCAATATTGTTTTCATACATATTTCACTTTTATATCGAAAATTCACAATTAAGTACCACTTTTACCCATACATCAAACATATTTACGCTATAAACTTAGTATTAAGAAGCATAATAATTTACTGTTCATAATAGATTTTTCAAGTAATTCAATTTCCGCGTCCCTATTATCTTCACATCTGTCTGACAGTCAATCCAAGAGCATATAATTGACCGACTCAGCTATAAAACATGGATTAAATAAATGTAATGTATGTATATTGATTGTGTTTTAATAGTCATTTTTCTTGGTGCACTTATGTATTGTTATGGACAAGTTATGACAAGAATGTCGACATTATAACAATTATTTTATATACTGTCTGTGTTATGCATCTCCAAATTGGTGTTAATTTATTAATATTTATTTTTTAAGTTCTTTTTTCCATACATTTATTGTTTAAATTAGCTGTAAGTTATATTTTGATGTCCAGGTACTGTAAAATTCTAACTGCGAGCTGTACACTAATTGTTCGTGAGTTATTTTACGTGGTTCCATCATAAAACCAGCGCTGCAACTGTTAATGTTGCAGCTAGTGCTGAGATGGGACCAATTCGGACTCACACAGATAAGAACTAAGGACTTCTGTTTGTGTACATTTATATACATTGTTATTATTATCTGTGTCAGTTTACTGAATAAATGGATTTCTTCTTCTTCTTCTTTAAATGTGATATACATACACATACATAATAGTAGATTTTTTGTCAAGTCTCCACTTTGAGTACTAAAGACTTAGACTTTATCATTTAGTTAATTATTCATATTTTTTGTCAATAATTCAATATATAATAACTAAATATCAAATAAGACAATAGTTAAGTTATTCAATTTCCATGCCAGCTACCAGAATTATTTAAGCCATTTATTTGTCTTCAAACCTGGCAGCCAGTTAATAAAAAGGTAAGATCAGGAATTAGATTCTATTAAGCTTCTGTCTACCAGTAACGATTGTCATAACTGTTCCCAGAACGGCAGTGACCAAAGCGGCAACAACTTAGCGTGCTCGCTGAGGCACGAAGATTCCTTCAACCAACCAGAATCCAATTCGAATCTTTCTTTTCACACAACAATTGTTCAGCTAGGGAAACAAACAACGACCTCGTGTAGGTCGGGTGTTAATTTTTGGCTTGGTGACTTAAACCACACGGACACAGATGATGTCTACAATTATTACTGTTTAGAAAACATAAAACCGATTTTATCTTTTCATTTTGACAACCAATAAAATTGGAGAAACATTTCTGTAACCTAGTGATGATTTTGTAGGTGTTAACGACAGTGTTATTGACTTAATCTACTATGGCAAATATAGCTTTTTAAAACAAAGATTTGTAAAATTAAACTGTAAAGAGACAGACGGATTTCAGGAAACTTTCAGAATTCTTTATTTCACTTATGATTCCAACATACTTAAAGCTAGTGTTTCGTAAACTACCCAATCTACTATGACAAATATAGCTTTTTAAAACAAAGATGTGCTAAATTAAACTGTGAACAGACAGACGGATTTAAGGAAAATATAAGAATTCTTATTTTACTTACTATTCTAAAATACTTAAAACTAGTGTTTCCTAAACTACCTTATCCACTGTGCCAAATATAGCTTTTTATAACAAAGATTTGCTAAATTAAACTGTGAACAGACACGTAGATTTTAGGAAACTTTAAGTGTTCTTTATGTTGTTTATTATTCTAAAATATTTAAACGTGAACTAGTTTTCAATATTTTAGAATAATAACCTCAAAATAAATGAAGTTCAATTTCGAAAGAGTTAATACACCTTCACATCTTTTATAAAACAAATTCACGAGAGAGATTCTGGGTATTAATATAAATGAAAGATTTACTATTGTAGTTGAACGACTATTGGCATTATACGCTCACACGGAGATGTCAATATCGTGACTTTGGATCACATCAATACAAAAGAAATTTGCGCGCCATCATACATATTAGTTTCAGAGATATATCTATACAAATAAATAAAATTGAAGTGTCTGTTTGTAATATTGAAATAACCGATTTTTACTACATGTATATAAATATATATACGGTACATACTCCAAAATAACATGTTTTACAATTTTTGTCTGTCTGTCTGTTTGTTCCGGCTAATCTCTGAAATGGCTGGACCGATTTTGACGGAACTTTTATTGGCAGGAAGCTGATGTAATAAGGAATAACTTAGGCTACTTTTATTTTGAAAAATCTTTTATATTTGAAAAAACAAAAATAAACTAATTAACACGCGGACGAAGTCGCGGGCACAGCTAGTTAAAAAATAAAAATACTCACGCTCACAAGGCAAACTGCCAGAAATACAATGAAAAGCTTGTTCATCTTGAATCAATTTGAATCAACGTCTTTACTTCTCGGGAACACAGCACTTAATGAATTCACCAACCAAAAATCCTCTTTATTTTATTTTGGGACCCAATGTGGGAGCGTTATCAGCTTATCATAATGACCTTTGGGGTCATTATCGTTTGTACGGTCAGCAACAGTAGAAACTTAAACTAGAAAAAGGAATAAAATATTACCGTTTCAAATCAATTTTGGCATCGGCGAAACGTTGAAAGACTTATAAATACACTATTCCAAACAACCACCGTCAACTATTTATAATACTACAGTAATACAGTGGTTCGCAACGAGAGGAACAATACTGGGAATTCAAGGGGTGATTTACAATTATAAGTGCTTATATTAAAGTGTTAAAGTGGGATAAATTATTAAAATATCTCCGTTCCAGCATAACGGAGATATTTTAATAATTTATCCCACTTTAACACTTTTATATAAAACTAGCTGTGCCCCGCGGTGTTACCCGCGTTAAATTCTATAATTTTTTTTTGCTATAAACCTCACAGAGCCCGAAACCTTTCCAACGAATGCAAAACCGTGGAAATCGGTTCGTGCGTTCTGGAGTTATACCGTCAGGCAGGAAAACCCGACTTATTTTTATATAGTAGATTATATCATTATTTTTGTTCTATTCTCTAGCTCACTCAGCACATCAGCAACTACCTATTGCTAACTAACAAATATCCTTTTCTATAGAAATATAAAAATACATGATTGACTAGCTATCGATTGAAATTGAAAGAGAATCTTTCCACAACTCATAAATAGGCTGTGTAGTAAGTAATGTCAATACAGTACACTGTAAAGGTCCTTCCATTATTTATTCTTTTGGTAAAGACAAACAGTTCCATATTAAAGGACAAAAGAAATGGATGCCCCATACGTATGCCAGACTTAGAGACTAGTATCTACACGGCACAGTATAGGTCCAGACGCCAGCATGTCAAGCTATTAAAATCTGTCAAATTTCCCTAATTGAAAGTGAACCTTATGCTTTTCTGATAAAGTTGAAAATCTATAAAAGAAATTTCACAGATTGGGGTAGCTGGATGTGCTGGCGTCTGTACATGAGTGTGTGTAAACTGTGCATTCCCTATTCCCTGACTCTCATAATCAGATGGAACGGTCTAAATGACACGACCGTCAAGAGAACGTTACGTAAGTTATAAGGGTAGTTTTTAGAACGCAATTGGTTCCAAAGATGTTTTTTGACTCCAATATATCTACCAGTGTACGGCGAACCGTTTGATGTACTAATTACGAAAAAATACTAGAGTATAATATTTCGTATATTTATGATAGGGCCTTGATGCACAGACGCCAGCACATCAAGCTGACAATCTGACAAATTTCCTCAATTGAAAGTGAACCTTTGCTTATGTGATAAAGCTGATAATCTATAAAAGAAATTTTACAGATTGGGGTAGCTGGATGTGCTGGCGTCTGTACGTTACGTCTTTATTACGCAGGTAGCTTGTTTTCGTAGTCTACGTGACGCCGAACGCGGCGTCAACTGTTTTTTAAAACGTTGTTCATAATTGATGCCCTTTCAAGCAACTTACAATGATCATGTCGTATGGAAACGGGATATTGGTTTAAGTATATCACAATAATGAAAAGACGGGCCTCTTTTCATTATAATGACTGGAATCCGGTCGCTGTTCCGCCAAACGTATGAGATAATTGAACTGCAATAATCTTAGGCGCATTTTAGACCGGGACTCTTTAGCGGACACAGTAAGTTTGAATTATATTTTTGTAAGTTATTTGCTGTGTGGTGACGGCCTAAAAATATCACCACCCCCTCTCATCCCGTGGGGGGACGTCAAAGTCGTCCCGAGGGAAATATATACACCAGAGAACGGGCAGCAGCGTTCTCCTGAGTACCATGTCCACCTTACTGCGATCGCCAACCCGTCTGCCAAGCGTGGCGATTATGGCAAATCCCCTCAAATGATGGACACAACCAAACCGCGGCCCCCAGTCCCCGGCAGCCCTGCTATTCCCAGCCGTGGTAACAGCCGTGGTTACGGCAGGGCAGGGGGTGCTAAGAATCCCCGGCATATTCCGCGTTACCAACACCGACGACCTCTGGCCCTGGCAACATATAACACACGTACACTGCGGTCCGACGAGAAGATAACCAAACTGGAGGAAGAATTGAGCAGGTTACATTGGGATATTGTAGGATTATCTGAAGTCCGAAGAGAGGGGGAGGACTCGATAATACTGAAATCCGGAAACCTGCTCTATTACCGGGAGGGTGACGAAATATCCCAAGGTGGTGTCGGGTTCATAGTCCACAAGTCCCTCGTGAACAACCTAGTGAAAATCGAGAGTGTGTCGACGAGGGTTGCGTACCTTATACTCAGAATCACCAAGCGGTATTCGTTGAAGGTTATACAGGTATACGCACCCACTTCGACACACTCCGACGATGAAGTCGAGGTTATGTATGAGGACATACCCAGAGCCATACATACCTCTAACTCCTATTTCACTGTGGTCATGGGGGACTTTAACGCGAAGCTGGGCAAACGATTCGGTAATGAGCTGAGAGTGGGGCAATTTGGAACTGGAGACCGGAACCCCCGGGGCCAAATGTTGGCCGACTTCATGGAGAAGGAGGGATTCTTTATGATGAATTCCTTCTTCAGGAAGCCGGATCACCGCAAATGGACCTGGGTGAGCCCCGATGGTAAAACTAAAAATGAGATAGACTTTATCTTGTTGACGAGACGACAGATGTTCAATGATGTCTCCGTGATCAATGCGGTTAAAACCAGGAGCGATCACAGACTGGTCAGAGGCTCATTGAACCTTAATGTCAAACTCCAGAGGTCCCGACTGATAAAGTCTACGCTCCGACCTTTACCTATCCACGTCCAAAACCCCGAACCATTTCAGCTCGAACTGCAAAACCGTTTCGAATGCCTAGCAGACTGCGAGGAAGTGGACTCATACTATGACAGGCTCGTAGAAGCTGTCCATACGGCTGGGTCTAAGGTCTTCAAGGCCCGTCGTACAAACAGAACTAAAAAGATCTCTGACTTTACCCTGCAACTTATGGAAGATAGACGGAAAATGGTTCTGACATCCTCAGATGATGGTATCAGATATCGGTAGCTCAACAGACAGATCTCAAAGTCTTTGACTCGCGACACGCGGCAATTTAATACAATTAGTATTAAAGAGGCTATCGAGCGGAACAAAGGCTCTAAAGTGTTCGCAAGAGCTCTGTCTGTTGGACAGAGCCAACTGACGAAGCTGAAGACTGAGGATGGTAGAATCGTCACGTCTAAACCTGAGTTGCTGGGAGAGATCGAGAAGTTCTACGGACAGTTATATACGACAACACAGCCACCTGTCAAAAGTCATGCCTCAGATCCCAGAGCACGACTAACCCGACACTACACCGAAGACATCCCGTACGTCAGCCTGTACGAGATTAGAATGGCTCTCAAACAACTCAAGAACAACAAGGCGCCTGGTGATGATGGAGTTACAGCAGAGCTTCTGAAGGCGGGTGGTACACCAATCCTACGGGCCCTTCAGAAGTTATTTAACTCCGTCATACTAGATGGTCAAACGCCACAAGCATGGCAGAGAAGTGTAGTGGTGCTCTTCTTCAAAAAGGGCGACAAGACCCTATTGAAGAATTATAGACCCATCACACTGCTGAGCCATGTTTACAAGTTGTTTTCGAGGGTCGTTACGAACCGTCTCGCGCGCAGGTTTGACGACTTCCAGCCTCCCGAACAAGCCGGTTTCCGAAAAGGCTTTAGCACCATAGACCACATACATACGCTGCGGCAACTTATACAGAAGACCGAAGAGTATAACAAGCCACTGTGCTTAGCGTTTGTGGACTATGAGAAAGCCTTTGATTCTATCGAAACATGGGCCGTGCTGAGGTCTTTTATAAGGTGCCAAATTTACTACCGGTATATCGAGGTGATAAAGTGTTTGTATGAAAACGCCACTATGTCAATGCGACTCCAGGACCAGATCTCGAAACCTATCCACTTGCAGCGAGGCGTGAGACAGGGAGATGTTATATCTCCGAAACTGTTCACCGCTGCATTGGAAGACGTCTTCAAGCTTCTGGACTGGAAAGGCTTTGGCATCAATGTCAATGGCGAGTACATCACTCATCTTCGATTTGCCGATGATATCGTAGTCATGGCTGAGACCATGGAAGACCTCGGTACAATGCTCGATGACCTCAGCAGAGTCTCTCAACAAGTGGGTCTGAAAATGAACATGGATAAGACGGAAATCATGTCAAACGTCCATGTTGCACCCACTCAATTGAAAGTTGGTGACTCTGTACTCGAAGTTGTAGAGAACTATATTTACCTAGGACAGACCATCCAACTAGGTAGGTCCAACTTCGAGAAGGAGGTCTATCGTAGAATCCAACTCGGCTGGGCAGCGTTCGGGAAGCTATGTAACATCTTCTCGTCCAAAATACCGCAGTGTCTCAAGTCGAAAGTCTTCGACCAGTGTGTGTTGCCAGTGATGACATACGGAACAGAGACGTGGTCGCTCACTATGGGCCTTATTAGAAGGCTCAAGGTCACCCAAAGAGCAATGGAGAGGGCTATGCTCGGAGTTTCCCTGCGGGATCGCATCAGAAATGTCGAAATCCGCAGGCGAACCAAAGTCACCGACATAGCCCGAAGAATTGCCAAGTTGAAGTGGCAGTGGGCAGGGCACATAGCTCGTAGAGCCGACGGCCGTTGGGACAGAAAGGTTCTCGAGTGGCGACCACGAACCGGAAGATGCAGCGTGGGCAGGCCCCATACAAGATGGACCGATGATCTTGTGCGGGTCGCTGGAAAATGCTGGATGCGAATAGCACAAGACCGGCAATTGTGGAGATCTTTGGGGGAGGCCTTTGTCTAGCAGTGGACGTCTTTCGGCTGATATGATGATGATGATGATGAAATTATTGTGAAAGCAAGCTGAAGTCCCCATAATATTTTCGTAAGTTCGCCAATTTCCTATTGGATGAAGCAGGTGTTAAATGGTTTTTTGACACCAAATCCCGTTTTCATGCCCGCTTGAGTATGTTTCGCCGGACCGTTTCTACTGGGCCGTGTTGAAACCGGTAGTAGATGAACCCGCTGAGTTTGTTTCGCTGAGTCTTCTCAGTTGGGGCGAATTAGATCCGGTGGTAGCATTAAAGCGCGACCTTCGTTACAAACACAAGGTCCGTCATACATAATAATAATATTGAATCATACCTAATACAGACAGAGACATTCAGACAATATGTAGTAAAATATAGCTTAAACTATAAATTTCGATAATTAAACCTAAACATTATATCCTTGACAATAACTTAATACAAGCTAGCTAAATATCATACATATATATATATATATAAAATAAATGTTATAAATGTTTTATCAATCCGTGTACCTACATATCTATATGTAACTAGAAATAATTACGTTTAGTTAACTATATTACTACAAACATGTTCTAACTATGAACAAGTGCTTTTTTAAAGTCTATATGGATAAAAACTTTCTTATTTTTTATCTTGTGCCGTAACACACAGCACCCTGACCTTTATCCTAGGACCGTATAAGATGATCTAGATCAAGACTTACCTAGAACAAGTCAAGGTTCCGTGAGTTCAGTCTTACAGGAGTTTCTAATAAAATCTTGTTAGACTGTACACAATACATACCGTACTTTGAGCGAAATTAATATTACTTACTTAATTATCATACCTATATCTTCATCAACGGCCAAGTATAGGGCCACGAAAGGTGCACGCTCTTCATTTTCAATTGGATAAGCTGTTTGCCGCTTCGCATAATATTGTAGAGTGACAGTTGTAGATGATCTCTCATCTCTTCGACATCATTCCCCGTGATCAGAGGGTTAAAGAATGTTCTCTGATTCGGGTCACTTAGCTTGTACTTTCATTTGCTATTCCCCACTCCCCTAAGAAGATTTTACTGCCTCATCAGAATGGTAACTTAGTAGTCTGATGAAACCGTCGCCTTTGGTCTTAAAAAAGGGGTACACTACATTAATACGAAGAACTTTATTCCGACAGTCACAAATACCAATTTCGAAATATCGATTTTCATAATTCCGAATGGTTCTAAATTCCGAATATTACAACTCCGATTTATCATTACTCCTATTATTATAACTCCTAAATTTCAATATTACTAACGTTTATTATTACTATTCTCAATATACCAAGCTTCAATACATCGAATTACTAAAAGTCCGACTTAATGATAATTCGAAACATCAACGATACGAATAAAAATATTTTGATTCCCTGGTCACAATTCTAACCTAACCTAACCCAAATAATTCACCAATAATAGAGGGGATCCCCTCCGCGCCTACGCGTGCTTAAATTACACCCTAGGGTAGGGCAGACAAGACTGCGTGATGTCCGTTTTGCAGCAATTCGTTTCTGTCACAACATTTGGTAGCACTTTTAGTTTATTTGAAGTATTAAAAATCGGAACATCGAAATTCGGAATAAAGTATTTCGGGGTATTTGGGTATTCCCTTAAAAAAACTAAATTGACTTGGGGAGTAAGCTGGTGAAAGCATATGGAGAACGTTACGTAAAGTGTGATTAGGCGAAACTAACGGAAGTTGAGAGGCAGATATAAGTTAGTGAAGATAGAAAGAGAGAGAGTTACGTAGTATACATTTTGTAGCATGTATCTTTCGTACGTTCATTAACGGAGGGCAAGGTTCAGTAGCTATGTACAGACGCCAACACATCAAGTTACCCCAATCTATCAAATTTCCCCAATTGAAAGTGAACCTTATGCTTATGTGATAAAGTTGAAAATCTATAAAAGAAATTTAACAGATTGGGCTAGCTGGATGTGCTGGCATCAGTACATATTAGAAAGAATCAATAAGATTTGGTTCAAAATTATGTTGCATTGTTTGTTCGGTAAACAAAGATATGAGTGTACCGTCAGCAAAATAAGCAGCTTCGCTTAGACTAAGCTATTGCTACTGGATTTATATTCCTGGCTTGAGAAAATGATTTAATTTTCTTTTTCAGTCTCTCAAGAAAGAATTTCGTTGAACGTTAAATCTCGAGTTCAATACTCAAAACCCCACTTAAAAGTAATTTCTCCTTTAACTTTCAAATATATTATTTTACTAGTAGTTAAATACCACTACAAAGTAAATACAAATTATACGATCTATTTCTAAAGGTCAAATAAGAATTTATTTTACGTTATTGACTTAGGACACATAATATATTCCAACACTAAATGCGTTAAGATTGGCTGAAAAATGTTTCTTGCAAAGGACGGATTTTAGTGTTTGCCTACCATCATTTGAAAATATTTGTGCGAAAACTAAAATTGAAGAGGCACCTGTTTCAACATTTTTTTGGACACCTTAGTAGGTACAGACGCCAGCTACCGCAATCTGTCAAATTTCTTGTATAGATTATCAACTTCATCACAAAATCAGAAGGTTCACTTTCAACTGGGGAAATTTTACAGATTGGGGTAGTTTGAAGTGCTGGCGTCTGTTCTTACCCACTCTAGTGGCAAGGACTTTGGGATTTTGCGATTTAGGTAGATTTACCACAGAAAAATTAAAGCAGTTGGTATTTCCAGGAGCGGGAGGAGAAAACTTTGATGATTCTGAAAACTGTTTTTATGAACCCATTATGGGCGTTAGTTAATAGCCAAAACATTATTTGTACTAATATATGTAATGTCATTGTATGTAGTATTTGTACACGACACGAATTTGTCGCATATGTAAATTATGTAAGCAATTTTGTATTTAATAGCTATAATATTAAATACAAAATTGCTTAAACAATTTATATATGCGTCATCTACTCGTAGCATGCATACCATAATAGTTGTAATAATCTTTTTGTGTCAATGTGAGTGCGTAATATTTTTAACTGTATTTTTAGTTAAAATTTGTTACTTACTAACAAGTCTTAACTGGTTAAGAAATAAATTATTATTATTATCTTAAATTATATAATATGTTATGTGCCTTAGTTATGTTGTTTTTTTTTTCAGTTTACAATAGTTTGGTTTTTCCAATATGCACTTATGTTTATAAATATTTCACTTACTTTAAAAAGAAAACACAAATATCTTCAAAATTGTGAATTTGAACATTTTGCACAATTTAAATATAATGCTTTTGAGGCACTGGTAGGAAATTAGGTATTTGGCCAAATAAATAGATACAACGATCATATTTATAAATATTTATGTATTAAATAAATTAGAACATTCTTTACAACAGGACTTTGTGTGCTTTCATGCTGTTCATTTAAAAGAAAAAGCCGGTGTTGTACTTTTTACTGTCAGGTCCTCGAACTGCAAAACAATAAGTAATATTAATAATATGCTCTTCATAAGTAGAACGAAACAAAAAAATTGAGACGTAATTGTAATTTTTTTTTACAGTAATAAACCTGTCTTACAATCACATCCACAGAAATAATTAGTACGAGATACCAACACATTATGCTAACATGTGAAATGTCTGCTCAAAACAAGCTTATTTTATTATTATTGTAACGCAATTGTAATTATTGTTATAAGAATTTCACTAAAAAACCATATATTGCATATAATTATTATGTATACTAATATTATAATAAAACACCAATTTCACGCTATGTATAACTTTTGCTACCATTAATACATTAGCATTATTTTATATCTTTATACTTTTGATTGCAAGTACACAACAAACGGATTAGCACTATTTTAATAAAAAAACTATTGCAGGAATAATTTGATAGACAACTCGGTACAAAAGGATTTATATTTGAATTATTTATCGAATTATCAATATAACATCGTTTAATCTAAAAAGACTTAAACATAGAAATAGTGCCATCGCATCTCGTAATATCAGTGAACACCGAAACTAAAATTAAAAAAGACATATTAGAACACGATACATTTAAAGACATTATACTTTAAGTTTATTTTTAATCTATACCACGCCAAACGCATAATAACAATATGTCTATATAGGTTTATGCACTGGCTGGCTCTCAACTGAATATAACCGCTAGGAATCAGTTCTGTAATCCGATCGGTTTAATTCGTTTGGAATTAATGAACCAATCACTAATGTATTTAATTTAATTTAAACTAAATTGATATTAAAATTAAGAAAAACATTGTTAATGACAATGTTTATAACCAGTTTGCTGGTTATAAACATGAAAAAAACATGTAATTATTAATATAAAATTATTTCTAATAAAAATAATATGTTCATTTGAACGATACTATCAACATAATCTTAATCAAGAAATACATACATATGAAAATACAGCAATATGCTAATATCAGTTTATACACCAATATACAATGCTAATAACAGTTCAGGTACTAAGTAATCTTATACTAATCCAGCGGTTTGGAAAATAATGATTTAAACATCGATGAATTTGGTTGAAACGGCACAATATCAAGAGTTTAAATTAAATACCATTACAAAAAGCAGTACTAGACCGTAATTTAATCTTACAGGAATTTAATTTCCTGTACCTTTATTTGATTCACTGAGCTCTTTATAAATCCGAAAATTACGTTTCATATGAAGACTCGAACTACCTCGCCAATCTTGCGGTAGCGTTTTAAACAGCAGATAAGGATGCTGAAATTAAAGGTCACTGCAAAAATTATTGTTGGGATTTTCTTGATCAGTAAAATTCTCTGCAGTTGCCCCGAGTCAGGCGACCTACCGCCTAAGTCGCCGATCATCGTAATCGTGATCGGCGCTCAAATGGATGAAGGTTAAAAATTACTAAATCATTCTTGCAATCGGCTCCATGAGCACATGTGACGTCATAAATGGTCCGAAATCGATTTTCAACGTTGAAGCCGATAGAACGAATGATTTAGTAATTCTAAACCTTCATCTATTATTTGAACGCCGATCACGATTACGATGATCGGCGATTTAGGCGTTAGGTCTTCAGAACGTACATAATGCCGAGGAGATCACGAAAAACCATCAGCCGTTTACCTTGCTTTACCTTAAATATCGGATCATGGCAGTATGGTATTTGAGAGTGTACACCCACAACTACTACACTACACTACTTTGGTAAATAATTATAATATAATGACTTGATTGCATTTACAACTAGTCTAACTGGAAATCAGAAATAGGATCTAAGCTGAAGCACATCTGGGGTAAATTCAGAGATTAATTAGGAGTGTATGCTTGCTTGATGCGTTGGTAAATTGCACGAAAAGCTTTCAGTCCCCGCTGACTAGACGACATCTATGACCATCGTTGCTGTCAAAAATCGAATAAAATCTGACATCTGATCCAACCATTGGTGCTCTATGTGTTTATAAGTCAGATGGCAATCGATTTATTCTGATAACTAGCCTCAATTCGTTAGGTTAGACTGGTAAGAATGGGAAACTTGATACCAATATACATAAAAGAGTATTAATATAAGTAAAAGTCGTTTTAGGGCCTGACTGACGTATAGCTACAACGCAACGTAGTAGGTGCAACTTCTCTGAGTTCAACTCACATACTATATTAATTGGCAGATATTTAATATACATTCAAACTGCACCTACCGCTTTTGAAAATCTGTTTAGTGAATCACCAAGTACACTGAACACGGGCTGCAATTGCTTCGTATTGACTTCGTCCACCGCAGACGCTAGGCTTTGGTCAAGACATTTCTTGAAAGCTTCCATATTTCTCTTCAACGAATCTAGTGGGTTAGGCGTTGCAACATCTCTTTTAACTATGGCTTGATCCGTCTGTAAAAATAGCAAGCATTCATTCATTTGCCAAACATCAGACACTCAAATAGTCTAATGTACTATTTTATTCTCCTTTTTTAGTTTAAAAAAACACCTAACAGTAGGGAGTTCTACCTCGATGAGCGGTATAGTGTTCCCATAAAAAAGTAATGAGTGATTTTGGAACTTTTTGTTAAGGAAATTCCTCATTATCAGCCCGAAATCTGGAAATTGGCAGTACTACATCCCCGTGCCTCGAAGAACACACAAAACCATCGGTCCTGTAAACTCTTTCCGGTCGTGTCGCTAGTCACCTCCCATACACACGGTACATGAGAGTGATAAAATACAAAGTGGACTAGTCTCCCTCGAAAGTGGCCGCAATTCAACTAGGACATTATTATAGGAACAAATTAGCATACAAACATATGGCCCGCTGTTTGTTAAGTCGTTACTCTAAACAAATGGAGCTACCTTACTTACACATGGGAACAAAATAATAAGTTAATTAATATACTAACTTGTTACTAACTAACGTGGTAACTTGGTTTCCGTTACCATTTCATTTCATTAATTACTGTTCTAATATGAAGAAAGAAAGAAGTAGTTTCAAATAAAAGCAATTAATGGATAATATCATCATGATCATATCAGCCTAATTATTGTCCACTGCTGGACAAAAGCCTCCCCAAAGAATGGAGCGATATGCCATAACCTTGGCAGACGGGTTTATCAATCGCAGTTTCATGGTCATAGTTCACAGAAAAACGCTGCGACACCTTCTCTGGTCCCTCGGACCATTTCTACGTCCCCCCACGGGATGAGATGGGGTGATGATATACTTCGCCGTTACCACACAGCATATATAAAATATCTTAGTGATAAAGAGAGACACTGGGAAAAAAGGTAGTGTTTGGAAGGTCCGACTTCTACCCAGAATATGAAATTATATAGTTATAATTCAACCCTTTGCTTTTATTTTTGTAGAAAACAATATCCTCAAGTTTTAGACACCATTAACATAAACAGAATAAGAAATACTTACATCCAACACCAATAGTACCAAACATAAGAAAATGCCGTATTTCCAAAACATTTTTTTCTTCTTCTAATAACAACTTCTCAGCAAAGACGTTCACACACTGGCTTCCAATTCGTAATTCGCAACGTTTATGTACTTAATTATTTACATAGGTACCGGCGCAAACACACTGTATCCACATATGAGGTTTGCGTCCTGCAATACTATTGTAAATCTATTTTTACGACTGGACTATGAACTGGTGAAGATCTAATGTTTTACGTCAATCACAATAGACATACATAGTACTATGTAATATTGACAGATGCCTTCCATGGCATAATGAAGTCCGGTAAATGATTTTCAGTCAGCACATTGATTAAACAAGAAAGATGACATTGAATTGACAATGATTCAGGGCCATTTTGTAAGGTTCCGAAGCCAAATGGCAAAAAACGTAACCCTTATAGATTCGTCATATCTGTCTGTCTGTCCGTATGTCACAGCCACTTTTTTCCGAAACTATAAGAGCTGTACTGTTGAAACCTGGTAAGTAGATGTATTCTGTGAACCGCATTAAGATTTTCACACAAAAATAGAAACAACCAATAAGTTTGGAGGTGCCCCATACCTAGAACTGAACTCAATTTTTTTTTCATCGTACCCATACATGTGGGATATCTATATATATAGATCTCGTTCAAAGCAATTTTCGGTGGAACCGAAAAATGGTTTGAACGAGATCTAGTTAGTAGTTTTTTTTTATACATCATAAATCGTAAACTGCAATTTACCTTTCATTTAATCAACTGAAATACTTGCTGCTACGGAACCCTTCATGGGCGAGTCCGATTGGCACTTGGCCGGTTTTTATAGAAAATTAGAGTAAATTTTCAATAAATTTCTTTTGTCCAGCATCATGTCAGCCAAAGTACGATGTACGACGATAAGATGATATTTCTTAAATGTTTAACACTGTCCATTATAACTTTAGCGGGACAAGCGTATGCAATGTCATCTAACGTTATGTAGCTGTTTATTTAAATGGATTATTTATTATGGTAAGTTAGTATTTTATACATATTTATAGTATCAGCCCGAAGTCTGGGTGTTGGCGGGATAACACCCCCGTGCCTCAGAGAATACGTAACGCCGTCGGTCCTGTACCTGACCTCTTTCCGGTCGTGTCGCTTGTCATCCCATCGGACACTGAGAGTGATGGAATGGAAAGTGTACCTGTGTTTGCAGACACCTGTGCACTATAATATATCCCACGCATATAGTTAGTCTCCATTCAGACTGGGCGCGCCGTGGCCGAATTATATTTTTCATCACCCCATCTCGGAAAGAGTATTTCTACTCTTCGATATCGGAGTCCAAACTTGTTTTAATCGTTTTAATCCCCTAGAGGATAAAGTAAATTTGAATTTAGAATATCGTGTGCACTAAGTTTGTGAATTCAAAACATCATTAAACCTTTTTAGGGTTCCGTAGCCAAATAAAAAAAACGGAACCCTTATAGATTCGTCATGTCTGTCTGTCTGTCTGTCCGTCCGTATGTCACAGCCATTTTTTACTTCTACATCCATGGTGCCGACTTTATCATACAACTTTATTTAATTTATTAAAAACTAAGACTCGGAACCTTCTTGGTGTACTCTTTTTAGGGTTCCGTAGCCAAATGACAAAAAACGGAACCCTTATAGATTCGTCATGTCTGTCTGTCTGTCCGTCCGTATGTCACAGCCACTTTTTTCCGAACTTGTAAGAGCTGTACTACTGAAACTTGGTAAGTAGATGTATTCTGTGAACCGCATTAAGATTTTTACACAACAATTATTTTGGGGGGTCGCGATACATAGAACAAAAGCTCAAAAAATGTTTTTAATCGTACCCATACATGTGGAGTATCTATGGATAGGTCTTCAAAAATGATATTGAGGTTTCTAATATAATTTTTAGGGTTCCGTAGCCAAATGGCAAAAAACGGAACCCTTATAGATTCGTCATGTCTGTCTGTCTGTCTGTCCGTCCGTATGTCACAGCCATTTTTTACCGAAACTATAAGAGCTGTACTGTTGAAACTTGGTAAGTAGATGTATTCTGTGAACCGCAATAAGATTTTTACACAAAAATAGAAAAATAATAATAATTTTGGGGGTTCCCCATACATAGAACTGAAACTCAAAAATCTTTTTTTCGTCGTACCCATACATGTTGGGTATCTATGGATAGGTCTTCAAAAATAATATTGAGGTTCCTAATATATTTTTTTGCTAAACTGAATAGTTTGCGCGAGAGACACTTCCAAAGTGGTAAAATGAGTGTCCCCCCCCCCCCCCCCGCCCCTGTAACTTCTAAAATAAGAGAATGATAAAACTAAAAAAAATATGTGATGTACATTACCATGTAAACTAACAACGAAAATTGGTTTGAACGAAATCTAGTAAGTAGTTTTTTTTTAATGCGCCATAAATCGTAAACCGCAATTTACCTTTCATTTAATCAACTGAAATACTTGCTGCTGCGGAACCCTTCATGTGCGAGTCCGACTCGCACTTGGCCGGTTTTTTTTGTCTAAACTGAATAGTTTGCGCGAGAGACACTTCCAAAGTGGTAAAATGAGTGTCCCCCCAATCTAACTTCTACAATAAGAGAATGATAAAACTAAAAAAAATATGTGATGTACATTACCACGTAAACTAACAACGAAAATTGGTTTGAGCGAGATCTAGCTAGTAGTTTTTTTTTAATACGTCATAAACCGCAATTTGCTTTCATTTAATCAACTGAAATACTTGCTGCTACGGAACCCTTCATGTGCGAGTCCGACTCGCACTTGTTTAGCATATAGTCATTTCCTCGCTGAGGTGTGGTGAAAAGTTACGTGTTGCACTCGAGTGCAAAGATTTTTCACCTCGTGCTCTTTTGCTTCGCTCAGAATTCTAACTAACTATTCCAGCGGTAAAAAACAACTTTGTACTACTTTTGTATATCAAATAACTATTGTATTATATTGCCATACATATAGCTACATTAATTATATAAATATGTGATAATGGAGTTGTTATTTACACTTTTTGAGTACCTTTTCGATATATTGTCCCTTACCTACCTAGATAATTTCTACCAATAATAATTTTTTATAGTTCAACAACATCAATATCTAACAAAACGAAGAATTAACAGAAGAAGAAAACTTGCTACATAACATTGGATTTTAAATAAACTGCTAAGGATTTTTCTCACGTTAGAGAGATTGAGGATTGAATATATTCAGTGGATAATCGCTTTAGCCTTTCGCCTAGAGCGCGTGAGTCGGATTCACGTTATTCAACCTGAAGTAGATTACTAGTTAGTACTGATATAAAACAAAATATTATAGATTTTCCCACTACTAGTTAATCATAATTTAATTTTAATTCCTGTAACGAATATGAACAAACCGCCTACCAAATATTTAAGGAGTGTGATCTCTGGCAAAATATTTGCAACCAATATCTGGAGTAGTTTATTACACAGATCTTGCAGCAACAAGGAACAAACTCCGAGCGATATACTATACTTTTGCCATACCTACTATTGGAATCAAATATAAAAGCTCACTTTGGACCCTTAAATTGATCCTCGGTGCTTTTGCAGCTGGCTTCTCTAGTTACAATTCTCTCGTTTTATGAGGCTATAGCCTCTTTCTCCAACTTTGCTCTGGAGGGAAGTAAAACAATTCATTTTCCTACTCCTCCTTTTTTCGTTCTGATTAAATTCGTTGCGGGATCCAAGACAGCGATTCCCCGGGACACGCTTGAGCCTCACCGCTCAGTGTCAATTCATTGTGTACCACTGTTGATCCTGACTTACAGAAGTTGCAGTGGTGGGTAAGAGGGAGGGACTAGTCCCGAAAAAAATAGTTAAACATAATTTCATTAACAGTGAGGTATTTAGGTGGCAGTAGACGCGATACATGGATATAAATATCTATTCGTATATTTTCTACTAATATTATAAATGGTAAAGTTTGTGAGTATATATGTATCATATGGATATATGGATGTTTGTTAATGTTCTCGCAAAAACTACGGAACGGATTTTGAAGAAACTTTGTAGTAATATAGCTTATATATCCGAATAACATAGAGGCTATAATTATATAAGCTGTCATATTATATAATTCAATTAATAATGAACTAAGTAAGTCTTAGTTCAATTCTAAGATCATTAGTAAGTACTTTTAAACAAAATGTATATCTACACATAATTAAGAGAACGTAGTAAACAGGAACATTAGAGACAGTTAATTATAATTATCTGACATCATTAGTCAAACTAAATGAATGCAAATAACAAACAATAATACGTACATACGCCAGCACATCCAGCTACACCAATCTATCAAATTTCTTATTTAAATTTTCAACTTTATCACATTAGCATATGGTTCACTTTCAATTGGGAAAATTCAATAGATTGGCTTAGCTTGATGGCAATCATGTGTACATGATTTAATAGGCTTAGGAAAACAACAACCAGTGTCATAAATGTCGATTTGAGATAATTAAGTATATATGTATACTGTGATATCTTTAGGAATACATGTGTTTTAGATTGATATTTGGAGGGGTCTGCCGTAGTCTTCGCGCTTGGCATGCGAGTTGGTGACAGCAGTTAGGTGGTAGTTACTACTAAAGATGTAAAAGACTGAATATGACTAGCCACAATTGTCATAAACCTTAAATGACCGGTCATTTACTGTCAAATTCAGTCAATTTGACTCAGATATTATTGTCCATTCTCGACTACCACCCAATTATTTATTTATTTAGGTACCCAATTTATATGCAAGTTTAAATGAAGCAACGTTTTATTTTGTATTATATCATTAGAGGATAAGACGACATCAAAATCGATGCGCGAGGCGTTGCCATTTTGTCTTAAATGCACGCAGGATTAGAAATGTAAAATGATTAACACTATATAATAATACTCTAAGTCATAAAAAACACTTTTTTGTTTCAATTTAGAAGTTGTAGACTTTTATCAACGACAAAAACTTAAAAGGTACTAATACATTCATCATCATCATCATATCAGCCGAAAGACGTCCACTGCTGGACAAAGGCCTCCCCCAAAGATCTCCACAATTGCCGGTCTTGCGCTATTCGCATCCAGCTGTTTCCAGCGACCCGCACAAGATCATCGGTCCATCTTGTAGGGGGCCTGCCCACGCTGCGTCTTCCGGTTCGTGGTCGCCACTCAAGAACTTGACTGAAAATTTACCAGTTTTGACAGTTAATGACCATTTTTGACCAATTTGACCGTAAATGACAGTCAGCCTAATTCAGTCAGGGCCTATGAATAGGGTGTAGAGAACCTAGTCCAGTTTAACCCCAATAAGACACAAGTGTGCGCGTTCACTGCTAAGAAGGACCCATTTGTCGTAGCGCCCCGATTCCAAGGGGTTGATCTCCGTGTATCCGAGAGTATTGGGATCCTCGGAATCGAAATTTCGAGCACCTGCCAATTTAGGGGCCATTTGGAGGACAAAGCCAAACTGGCAAGTAAGAAGTTGGGCGTCCTGAATAGAGCTAGGCGGTACTTCACTCCAAGACAGCGGCTTGCGCTATATAAAGCACAAGTCCGCCCGCACATGGAGTATTGCTCACATATCTGGGCAGGAGCCCCTAAATACCAGCTCGACCCACTTGACTCCCTCCAAAGGCGTGCTATTAGAATCGTTGGGGATTCCAATCTTACGGACAGATTGGAGTCGCTAGAGCAGCGGAGAGACTTCGGTTCTCTCTGCGTGTTATACCGTCTCTTTCACGGGGAATGCTCTGAGGAACTGTTTGAGCTGGTGCCAACGTCCCCTTTTTATCATCGGACCACGCGCACTCGCAGTAAGGTTCATCCGTATCACCTGGAAGCGATCTCGTCAAGCACGGTTCGCTTTCAGCGTTCATACATCCCACGTACGTGCCGGCTCTGGAATGAATTACCTGCTGCGGTGTTTCCCCAGCGCTACGACATGTCCTTCTTCAAACGAGGTTTAAAAAGAGTACTAATATCACGGTAGGCAGCGGTTTGCTGTGCCCCCTGGCACAGCGAATGTCCATGAGCAGCGGTTACCACTTACCATCAGGTGGGCCGCTAGCTCGTCTGCTTACTAAGGCAATAAAAAAAAAAAAAAAAAAAAAAAAAGTCACTTTAGTCATTTTCATCACTAGTTACTACACAGGAGGCGCTGCTGCCCGACTACCTGGTATACCCCTTAGTTGCCTTTTATGCCTTTATTTTATTAAGATATGTGGTGGTCCTGTTGTTCTTTCTGAGCCGGAAACGCACTATATACAATTCACTATTCACGCATGTGGGGCGCAGCGGCTAAGGCTATCGGCTCGCCGCTTCGTGTCGCGGGTTCGAGTCCCGCGCCGGACAACTATTTGTGTGACCCACAAATAGTTGTTCTCAGTCAGGATGTAATTTGTGTCCGATTAAATTCCGTAGTGCGGGCGTTGTCTTTTTAAAAAAGAAAGAAAAATAACTATTTAAATTAACTCCATGTTTTTATAGATTCATATTTTTTAGCAAATTTTGATTTAGTATATTAATGCAAAAAACAATCTCGTTATAATAATGTCATAATTATGGACAAGTATTTAAACTGTTTACTATCACAATCGAGTATACTACCTTCCACATAATATAATTAATTCTTTTGTTATATTAAAATATTCACCAATAAACTACCGTATTAAGGAATAATGTCGTCCTGGTCCTCCATCTGTGTGAGACATATTATAGTGCACAAATGTGCGCCCAAACACATGTGCACTTCCTATTCCATCAGTTTCACGATCCGATGGGACGACTAGAGACACGACCGGAAAAAGGTCAGCTAATACAGTTGGATCTAATACTACATTCCTTCGGCCTGATACTGAGATGTTTTCTTAACATTTTTATTTTATTTATTACTAGCTTTGCCCCGCGGTTTTACCCGCGTTAAATTTTATAAATTATCAGAGCTCCTCCCCCGTATGTGATAGCATGATAATATGTAGCCTATATGTTGACCCGACCTCTCAGTAATACTCATGCAAAATTTGAAGTAAATCCATGCAGTACTTTTTGAGTTTAGCCCGGACATACATACAGACAAACAGACACACAGACAAAAATTCTAAAAACTATATTTTTGGCTTCGATATCCATCGTAGATCACGCCCCGAGTATCCTTTTTAAAAAATATTCTATGTGCAGTTTTGACTATCCTACGATTTTATTATATGTATAGATAATTAACTTTAATTTTAATACTGTGGTTGTCTTTAAGTGTTGCTGCATTATTATTTTTAAGTATTATTTCTGTACGTGTCCTTATAACTGCATGAGTGTTTGTAACGTTGACGATCCTTAAATATTATAATAAATAAAAATAAACAGATAAATCCGGACTTAACAGAGATATAAAATTTAAGGAATCATCGTCGTCACCATATCAGCTGAAAGACGTCCACTGCTGGACAAAGGCCTCCCCAAGGATCTCCACTGGATGCGGAGGAGGAGGATTCCGCTGAATGCGGTCTTGCGCTGACCGCATCCAGCGGAATTAAGGAATAATGAGATAAAAATGCCAAAAGTAAACTTTTAATTTTCTTTCACGTAATCATCTTTAAGATATGGATAAAATGCTAATGACTATCACATAATATCTCACAATAGAAGAATCTTGGACTATATTATAATAGAAACATATTTTAAAAGGCTTTTATTTATTCGTCTTCAGGACCGTAGTCAAAGTTAATCCAAGAATCAGGAACTTTTTCGATGTCTTCTCTGCGTAATGTATGCTCTCCGTATTCCTCTCTGATATCTTCGTATGAGCTTGAAGAACTTTCCCTTTCCTTTTCTTTCAAAAGTAGCAACTGAAATAAAAAAATATTTGTAAAAACTTATATAAGAAAATACACTTATCGTAATGCTTCATCATCATCATGTCACCCGAATAACGAACACTGCTGGACAAGAACCTCCCCAAAAAAAAAGGATTGGATTAGTTGGATATGTCATAACAGATTGGCGATCGCAGTTTGATGGTCATAGTACACAAAAAGACGCTTCTGCCCATTTTCTTGGAGATATTCCCTCTAGATTGAAGATGAAGTATGTTTATACAAATATTATATTAACTAGGCAGAGCATGTACATACAGCACATCAAGCTATTTCAATCTGACAAATTTCTCAAATTGAAAGTGAACCTTATGTTTTTGTGATAAAGTTGAAAATCTAGAAAAGAAATTTCAGAGTTTGGGGTAGCTGGATGTGCTGGCGTCTGTAACATACTTTGTAAAAACAAAGAAATTTATTTATTTTATATTGAAATATTTACGATTTTAATTGCATGCCTTTAAATACATATAATTTTGTTCACATATTAAGTCTTCACAAGTACTCCAACACACTAAAGAAATAAGTCAAAGTATAAGTCGAATATAGTTACCCAAAACACAATAAGGTAATTCAATAAGTGTAAACAGAAAACTGTTTGTATATGTCAAGAGGACAAACAGACCTTGTTAACTCGTAAGTATATAATCAAACAGGAAAGTTGGTGTCGCGTCATCTTGTATCTCGTGGTGTTTACTTGAAAACTTATACATAACTATATAACTATACTATAAGTCGTAATCCGCCCCAGCTTCACACGAATAAATAGAAAGACATTAGTATTTAAAATTAGATTATTAATAGAAGTTAGCATTTGTTTTATAACATGTACGTAAACAATATTTATAGAATAATATACTTTATTTACTACCTAAAGAGTGTATCTAAAAATGTGGTGTTTACGTATAATTAGATGCGCAATTAGAATTAAGTTGTATTGTATACTAAAGTATCTGTACGTGAAATATTATAGCGTCTCTTGGTAACCTAATACATAAAATAAAAAAATAGTACTTTACGCCAAATAATGACATTTATATGCGAATACTTTGTCATCATCATCATTATGGGCCTGATATCGTCCACTGCTGGACATAGGCGTCCACCAGAGGTTTCTATAACTTTGCCATTTGGAGGGAATTGCCGTACTCGCCATGCGGGTTGGCTACCGCAGTTATGTGGTACCTAGTAATTAATAAGTATACAGGAGGCGCTGCTGCCCGACTACCTGATGTATCCCTTAGTAGTGTTGAAAATGACTAAAGTGACTGAATTAGACTGACTGTCATTTACGGTCAAATTGGTCAAAAATGGTCATTAACTGTGAAAAATGGTAATTTTCAGTCAATTTGATTTCAGTAATATTTTAGTACCTTTAAAGTTTTTGTCGTCCATATATTTCTACAACTTCTTAATTGAAACAAATAAGTATTTTTTATGACTTATAGTATTATTATATAGTGTTAATCATTTTACATTTCTAATCATGCGTGCATTTAAAACAAAATGGCAACGTCGCATCGCCTCGCGCATCGACTTTGATGTCGTCTTATCCTCTCATGATATAATACAAAATAAAACGTTGCTTCATTAAAACTGGCATATAAATTGGGTACCTAAATAAATAAATAATTGGGTGGTAGTCGAGAATGGACTGGAATTTCAGTCAAATTGACTGAATTTGACAGTAAATGATCGGTCATTTAAGGTTTATGACAATTGTGACTAGTCATATTCAGTCATTTTACATCTCTATCCCTTAGTCATCTGTTACGATACCCAAGGGCTGGTCTGGGGTGCCCCATTATTCTTTCGACGCCGGTAACCACAAGGCTAATACTGTCTTACTAAGTACTTTGTTACTAGTTATATTATGATTATATTATGTTATATTATTTTGTAGGAATATTTTTAAAAATAAAATATTATTACATATATTACTACGGTCACGGTAGCCTAGTTGGTAGTGCTCCTGCCTACGAAGCTAGTAGTCCGGGGTTCGAATCCCGGTAAGTGCAAATATTTGTGTGATGAGCACGAATATTTGTTTCTGAGTCATGGATGTTTTCTATGTGTTTAAGTATTATATCGTCACCTGGTACCCATAGTACAAGCTTTGCTTAGTTTGGTGCTAGGATGATCTGTGTCACATTGTCCCTAGATATTATATTATATTACTTGCTGATTATGTAGCTTTCATCAGTTCAGTAGTTTTTAGTTTACCCATTACAAAGAAACAGCTACTTATACAAAAAAAAAACAACTTACGTCATATTTCTCTCGGCATTACGTAAACGGCAATCAATTTCATCAGAAATTAGTCAATTACTTAAAGCGTACCTATTTATATCGTCGTACAAAAAGTCTAAGTAACATGTTAATACGTATTTGTACATTTTACACAAAATCAAAACGATAATTAATAATAATATTTACTATATGTAATAATAATGAGGAAATACTCTTTATTAAATATAAATAAACATCCATGATTTTTGATTAGACAATTTTGACATCGTTATTTTATATTTGAACCTATCTGTAAAGTTAAGCACATTAAACAGGTCAGGGAAGGTTTGAAAAAATATTATACATTCCGATTTATTTTTTCAAAATGTGAATTGGTCAATGTCAGTAAATGTAGTAGCTGTTTTCTCTACGTCGAAATATTAAAATTTTATTCAGAATACAAATTCGTGTATTTCATCATTCACCATTCATATTTTTTCTAAAAATGAACTTTAACAAATAGGTCTGAAGTGCACGCAGTATGAATTAAAATAGAAGAGTATGTTTATTTCTTTTTATTCCATATGTACTAACATGTGGAATAAAAAGAAAATTGGGCTATAGTTCTCATTCGTTTTTAGGATAATATTCTAAAAAGCGTATGAGTATTGCAGTCTATTTTTCAATTTTTTTTGAAGCTTTCATTAATGAGCGATATTATGTTTACAGACAAGGTAGAGATTTTATCTACAGAGACGAAAAAAAGTACTTTAAATGTCAGATATTAAATTATGTGCCCGGACCGGGAATCGAACGCGACAAATACGATTAAATCGTGCTGTATTTTTATGATACCAATTGAAAGGGAATTTTAAACTTTTTTAAATAACACAGTATCTTAACTTATAGGAAAATAATAGATTTTATATGTATTTTTGTAAGGACATTTGTAAGATATCGTTGGTGATCCTTAATAAATAAAAAAAAATCTAAGAAGATCAGTTTCTATAGTACGAAATAAATAAATAAATGGCTCCTACAATATTACTTCAGCGTATTCTTACATGAGAAGTTATTTGTTTGTGTATTTTACACGTTCATATGTACAGACGCCATCAAATCAAGCTACCCCAATCTGTCAATTTTCCCCAATTGAAAGTGAACCTTATGTTTATGTGATAAAGTTGAAAATCTATAAAAGAAATTTGACAAATTGGGGTAGCTGGATGTGCTGGCGTCTGTACATTTAGTTACGTCTACTATTCATATTACACCATGTATATATACATTTTATACCTCTATACATTTCTAGCTGCTGCGTGTTAATTGTTGATATGACAAGTGATACGTTTGTACACATTTAATTATATATTTATCCAAGCAATTACACATAATATATTTTACTTATTTACTCAACTAATACGGTTTAGCCTAGTTAGTAGGGCTCCTGCCTACGAAGCTGGTGGGTTCGAATCCCGGTAAGTGCAAATATTTGAGTGATGAGCACAAATATTTGGTTCTGACTCATGGATGTTTTTTTATGTATTTAAGTATTTATTTATCTCTATAAGTATGTATATCGTCCACTGGTACCCATAGTACAAGCTTTGCTTAGTTTGGAGGATGATCTGTGTAACATAGTCCCTAGTCCATATTATTATTATTAAAACATACACGTTAGCTAGTTAGCAGGTCCAGAGTGAATAAGAATAAATAAGTGTAGAGTTGAAAAGTTTTAGGGTTAAATATTTACCAGATAATTAATATAGCTTGCAAATCCATCCATTCCCATATTCAGCAGCTCATCCTGCTTCTCTTCATCCAGTTGAGAGATCATAGGCAACATATATTGGTCCACTGCTTTTGCCATCTCTTCCATGAATCCAGCAAGTTGCGCGTTATACATTTCGGTGTCATAAGATGAGGCAGAAGAAGTTAGAGGAACTGAAGGAAAATTGTATTCTGCACTGGTTTCTGGCCTTCCATGTGCCTGAAATACCGACATTCTTGAAGTAGGTAATAAGCTATTTAGAAATTTTAGTAAGGTAATTTTACGATCTTGAAAAATGGTGTTTGATCCAGTAGAGAAAGTTATTTTTGAAGTGAAACTACTTTAGCGGCGTTGTGCACTTTTTGGGATGGGTATAAAATATTAAACTTGCCTCAGGACACCTGACTTGATCGAAAATTCTTAAGACGGAAGATGTTTTTTCTTTAATTCACACTGGCCGTTAATACACTCACTTTTTTTTCTAAATTATGTTAGATTTTTTACAGCCAACCGTCTAACCAAGTTTAGTTCTATTTTTTAAATTTATTCCCACCATAGAGTGGGAAGCATTGATATGAGTCTTTACCCCAAAAAGGTGGGAAATAGAATCTGCCACTCGCTACTCGGATCAAATAAACACTAATTTTCTAGTATAAATAAAAAGTTTTCATTTCTATCAGCAGAACATAAAGACTACGCCGCATATTTTTTTAAGATCGTAAAGTTACATAGAGGTTCCTATATCTGACGTACCTCTCGACCTCAAGAAGTAATGGGTACATGTCTGATGGTTCTGAAGTATCATAGTAGTAGCAAATTCAAAATAGTCTAGATTATTTATTTAATCAGGTACGAATCAATCCATCTAATGCTATATACTCCGAAAAACTTAGTCAGCAATCTTATGTTTTAAAGTTTTAGTTTACGTTAATATTTTAATTTAAGTATAAATATAAAAATAGAAACTTGAAATAACATTAAATACTTGAACTACACATTCTTAGCTTGGTTTTTTTTTACTGTAAAAAGGTGACTCTGTCACAATAAAACGGCGTGCCCATTCATCTCACTGAACGCATCATTAATAAGCGGCGACACAAGAACTGCGTACGATAACACACTCAAAATACTCACAAAATAAAAAACGGACGCAAAAAATAATAATGAAAGAAACGACATCTTTGTTTAATACAAACACAAAAGTAATATAAAAAAAATCATGGTGACCTTTTATAAATTTTCTGTTTCTTTATTACATTTTAATGAATCAGAATTGTCACGTTCGAAGACTGATAACGGTTACTTACTATGCTAACGAAACTGGGACACCCTTTATCACTAATTTTAAACAATAGAAATATTTACTACACGTGTGGCCGAGCGGTAAAGGCAGTCGCGTTACAGTTACGTTAAAGATAGTGTTTTTGACTCTGGACGTACTTTGTATCCGTCAATTATTATTATAAATTAGTAAAGTACTCCGCGACACAGGGATCAATTTACGTAATACACTTAATTCAACAAACACTTTCCACAAATTTGTTTAAAGTGGTGGTTTTAATTAAAACAGATTTTTAGAAATATTGATAAATCTTTCATAAATAAATTTTAAATGTACAGACGCCAGCACATTCACCTACCCCAATCTGTCATGAATCAAAATGATTCCATATAAATTTTGTTCAAATTCGTCATTATAAAAATAAATTGACTTTTAAAGCAATACTTGTGATATGTAGGTTAATATTTATCAAGTTCTCAGATGAGGTATTGCCATATTTATCTATAATTTAATTGCAAAGTAAATGCTATAGAAAAATTAACCTTTTTTTATAGTAAGTAAAAAGGAAAGCTATTTCAATAAATATTAAATCCTTTAATTGAAAAGATAAATTAATTCCTCGATATCTGAGTAGTCGTAGTTGGAAAATTCTATTTCCCATTTAAGTTTCTTTTACAACTTTTTTATAACTTTGTAGAATATTTTTCATTATTTTGATATTCCTTTTAGTTCATTTTTCCTGTATACTTTGTGTGAATGTAGGTAAGTGATAAAAGAAAAGCAAATAAATAAACTATTTCGATTGCTATAAGGGAGCTTCTTTCTACAGGCTCAAGTACAAACGGAGTAACACCACAAGTTCCACTTTTAGTTTTTTTACGGAAACCAAAAATTTGTACTTATTTTTTATAGTCAAAACCACAATTTCTGTTACTCCATCATACCGCTTAATCGTTCATGTGAAATCTGACATTCTAATGACTCTCTGAATTAGTAATGTCTAATATCTTTTATTTGGTATATAGCCGTACTGATTTTGCATGGCTATAAAAGTGCGTTGTTTTACGACGAACCCTAAAAAGATTGCACCACAAACTTAATTATCACTTATTCAGCAGTAGATAAGGTTTGTAAACAACTGCGGTTGTAAGTGTACATCCGTGTTGTTCCACCTGCGGTTAATTAGAATACAACCTCTGAGAAAATAAGCATGCGGGTGTCATAAGATCTAGCCATGGCAATTTCTGACATAAGGTTAAATTATTTCCAATATCGTCACTTTATCATACTTTATTATTATTATTTTATTTTTATATTATTCAGGAAACATACAGTCGTTAACAAACAATACAATATAAGACCAAATTACAATAAGACCAAAAAGTTCCATTAATTAGTTACGAATATAAGAACTAAGACACAAAAGGCGAATAGGTACCTACTTAATACAATAATATAAACAGAAGAAATGTAAAGCAATGTCTACACAAATACAAAAAAAAATAACACAAAAAAAATAAATTTAAGTATACTATTAAACTAACAAGTGTACTGCGCATAACGTGAATGTTACATATAGATATATGTTTTTATTTACTACTATATAGATAGGAATAAATAAAACCATATACCTATATGTAACTTGTGGCTGGTGAAAACCAGCTGCTACAACTATGGCTATAAATAAACAAATGAAAAAATTTACTATATGATTTTCATACCTTCTTTCTGCGACATGGACGACTTAGTTCGCCTTTAAGTGCACCCAAAGGTGGTGTTTCCTATTTGATACTTTTAGCGGGCAGTAATGAGGTATTTTAATTCTCTTTATAAGTGCGCCGCAATTATCTATGCCGCGCACTTTTTGAATTTGGAACATCTTAGTGGTCAGCGCCAAAGAAATCGAACGCAAAATATTGTTTGAATAAAGACTGGTCTTTATTCAAACAATATTTTGTGTTCGATTTCTAACTGGCTACTGGCTGGTAAAAATATTATTTTGATTACGATACAATCTAATATTAAACTGTCTATACAATATTACCATATATAAAACTGTAAAAAACTATATAACCATGTGAAACATTTTCGCAAACATCCAACGAAAACGTGACTCGCTGGCATTTTCTAAGCAACGGAGCAACCCGAGATAGGTACACACGTGATTATGATAAACACTATGTACCTACCTCATGTTCTTTATTACTCAACACTGTTCATAAGTATAATCATGTTTGCTTTAATTACGTTCTTTGTTTAGCATACTGGATAATTGAATGCCCTTTATACCTAAAAATATACATTAATAAGCATAATAGTACTACTATTCCTGACTAATTTTAACTACAGTGGAGAAACGAAGCAGCACTGTTATACAACATGTAACGTAATTAACGCACACCCTCAGACACCCCAATTAGAATATTATGTTTTTTTTGTTTGAATTTAATTTTTAATTTAATTTTTAATTTAACATGTATATGCATTGTTATTTACTAAATTAGTTTCTTGGAATAAAGTTTATTTTTCTTTATTTTGTATTGAATGATGGAATTTGTATGAATACAAATAAAACTGCAATTTTAAAAGTCTTATTATTTGACTTACGGCCCATTTCAATTTATTTTGACTGTATAGGGTTAACATGACAATAATTTCCGTAATTTTAATTTTTTGAAAAAAAAAATACATATATTAAAAATGATATAAATCGAGTCAGTAAACGATTCTGAACAAACTATTTTCAGGATGTGCGTTAATTAAGTTACATGTTGTATATGACGGGCCAGTTAGCGTGTTTGGTAGATTCTTTCTTTTTACGCCTTGTGAATCGAGCCCACGAAGGCAAGTATCTACAAAGCATTCCAACTGGAAATAGCTTATAGTGTTCGAATAACCTAAGTTTATAGGTGTTAATATACAATAAATGTAACTTAATTAACGCACATCCTGAAAATAGTTTGTTCAGAATCGTTTACTGAATCGATTTATATCAATTTTAATAAAGGTAAATTTTTATTTCAAAATAATTAAAACTACGGAAATTATCGTTATTTTAACCCTGTACCTTTTTTTTTTTTTTGTTAAGGCAGGGGGAAGTCCTACGCATGCCACCCGCAAAAAGTGTCTACGGGTGGGTATGTCGGACTCGCACCGACTAAACCTACCTGCCGTGGACTTCTCTTGGCGCCTTATGGGGGGAGCCCCAGGAACGCGGGTATGCTGCTCCGGTGCCCCCCTTTTTGCGCCATGCCCCAGATGGTCGGGACACGTACCCTGGGAGGGCTCAGAATTACCCTCCCCTATTGCCGACTCCTGCCAGTGCGGCACAGCGACTGCGCCACAAACAGTACGCTGTCTTCCCAGAGCTGCACGTGGTGGCAGTAGAGGACCCTTCTCTGACTGCCGCCGCAGCCCCGAGGGGGAGTTGGGCTACCGGCTACCGCCCCCGCCCCGACGCCTCCTCCGTCTGCGAGCAGGATCAGCTCTCTCTCGCTCCCGCTCGGCGGCCTCCTTTTGGAGCATGACTGCCTCACAAAAGGAGACCACGGCGTCCCATTTGGGGGGGCTACCCGCCAGCATCGCCCCTACGATTGCCGGCGGGGATAGATCCCGTCCGATCTCTGCGACTAAGACTCGCCTTTCGGCCTCCCAGACCGAACACTCAGCGAGAGTGTGCTGGGCAGAGTCTAAGTCGCTCCCGCAGTGGTGACAGTGGGTCGTCGCTTCTCGGCCTATCCGGTTCAGACACTCGCCGAAACACCCATGTCCGGTGAGTATCTGAGTCCGTCTGTAGGTGACGCAACCACCTCTACTTCCCACCCAGGCTTCGAGGTGAGGCAGGATGGCACCGACGGCGCGCTGACGAGCGTTTAAGCGTAGCTCTAGCCGTGCGCGCCATTGCACTAGTACGTGCTGGTGGACATCCCGTCTGTTTAACCCTGTACCTACAGCCAAAACAAATTAAAATGGACCGTAAGTCAAAGTAATAAGACTTTTAAATCTCAGGTTTATTTGTATGCATACAAATTCCATCATTCAACACAAAATAAGGAAAAATAAACTTTATTCCAAGAAACTAATTTAGTAAATAAGAATGCATATACATGTTAAATTAAAAATTTAGTGTATGTAACGATTACAACATAATATTCTAATTGGGGTGTCTGAGGGTGTGCGCTGATTACGTTACATGTTGTATATTTATCCAGTATAAGCTGATCTCGCGTTGTATAGGATTTCCATACAATGAGAGGTCAGCTTATATTGGAAATTAATAGCGTGATATGTAGCAGTGTGTACAAGGTATTACATAAATAATGGACGTAGTTTTAGTAGCATAATTTGCCTATAAAACTGAATAACTATAGCACAACAACATGCAATATATACAAAAAAAATAACTTCCCATGCAACAGTAGCGATCAGCTGATGCATTTCTAAAGGGGTGCCAACAAAAATTTCTTTATTTTTTTATATCATAGGAAGACAGCGCTCTCTAAGTTTCCTCCACTTTTTAGAACTACGATATACTTAGCTAAAAAATGGGAATTCTTATATTTAATCGTCCAGCGGGGCTCGAACCAGTATAATCTGCGTTAAGCTACGAACGATATACACGGGCAGATCAAATGTACGATCCCCTTCATAACATCCTTCGGGAAGATGTTGCCCAGAGGCTTTGTTTTCTAGAAAACATTAAAACATCTTTCGTAGGGTACTTTACAAAGATGTAATCCGTATGCATAAAGTACATCAAGACTCAGATCAATTAGAAATGGGTCAAACAAATAATTTTTCTGTGCGAGATGGAACTCAAACACGTGAGTAGTAGCGAGGCCACTACTTTAACCTTTAACACATGCATGAAAACATTCATGATTATTATCGTTTTCATATTAATATATAGGTTTATCTTATTAAACCATATTATATTTATCATAGCAGCTGTAATACCTCCACTGCTAGACAATGGTCTACCACAAAGATCTCCATAATTGCCGGTATTGCACTAACCGCATTCAGAGCCTTCCAGCGACCGTCATAAGATCATCGGCACATCATGTATTAAAAAAAAACCGGCCAAGTGCGAGTTGGACTCGCGCACGCAGGGTTCCGTACCATTATCTATAAAAACCCTTATATAACTATTTATTTTATTTTATTTTGTTTCCTAGTATTTGGTGTTATAGCAGCAACAGAAATACATCATCTGTGAAAATATCAACTGTTTAAATATCACGTTTCATGAGATACAGCCTAGTGACAGACGGACAGACAGCCAGCGATGTCTTAGTAATAGGGTCCCGTTTTACCCTTTGGGTACGGGACCCTATTAATAAAATGGAAATATTATATAAAAAAAAACACATGTAATTTGAAAGATTTTTAACTTTGACTTTTATCACTCATTTCATGTGCAGTGTGTACCGTAATACATAATAGTCATAATACGAGTAGATATAGGTAACATCATATCAGCCAAATTACGTCCACTGCTGGACAAATGTCTCCCCAAAGAATAGTATAATAATACTAACTATGCCCCGTGGTTTCACCCACGTTAAAATAGTTTTAGCGTAAAAGAGTAACAAACATACATCTTTACTCACAAACTTTCGCATTTATAATATTAGTAGGATGTGTCCTTCTAGCGGATTTTTTCAGTGCACGCCGGAATAGCTCGCAGATGGTAGATTTTTTCCTACTTACTTGACACTTATCGTCATATTTTGGACAATTCACACAGTATCATTATAAATTGTAGCCTATTTGTTATTTTGATGTATAAGCGATATTATTGTAAAGTTTCATTAAAATCCATTCAGCAGTTTTTACGTGAAAGTAACAAACATCCATCCATACTTACAAACTTTCACCTTTATAATATTAGTGGGATATAATAATATAGATACAAAGATATATTTTTGAACGCACATCATAGAACTTATAACTCATCAATCTAAATTTAACAATTAAATAATTGTAGTATATGTATATGTATTGCACATCATATTTATCCGGGCGTTTCGATACTAGAAAAATAGGTTAGGTTAGGTTTGAACTGCGAATATACAACGTACGGCCCAATTCTAACAGAAATGAAATGAATCGCTTAACCACTTGGTAAGAATATAACTGCTGATATAATATACCTGTATAAACTCATTCATAATTACATAGACTGCGAAAACTTGCTGGGTAGGGTTTGACTTCCCGTACCACGTCAGAATAGCCGAATCAGTAACAGACGAACATTCGCTGTACCATGCTGCAAAACTAACATGGGACAACACTCTCCCCTATATCGTATGCTTTCAAGTTACAACAACATACGAAATAACTTTGATATAAATCACGGCACTCTTTCATCCGCTACAATAAGAGTTCGCAGGGCTCTTGAATAAAATGTGTTTTGCTTTTTTTGGTCGTTTTTGTAAATTTTTAATGTCTTGTTTAAGTTATAATAGTACAGTATAGTAATTTAAGTCAAACAATTTATATCATTGATTATTTTATATTTTAAAGTAATGTTAAGTGTATGTACCTAGATTTAACATAAAATTGAATGCTGTGTTCACTACTTTAGGGCATACAAGTTGTATAATATTATTTGATGAAAGATTCTTTTGATTGTTATATTGTATTGTCCGATTTGTAAACCATAATAAAAAAAAGACCCCAGACTGGTAAAATAGTGACTGGTAAACGTTATTACCTTTTACTACTAAGTCAAGGAGATGATATGGAAGGCTATTCGATTCCTATCGCTTAACCACTTTGCTAAGACCCAGACTAGTAAAATAGTGACTGGTAAACATTATTACCTTTACTACTAAGTCAAGGAGATGATATGGAAGGCTATTCGATTCATATCGCTTAACCACTTGGTAAGACCCCAGACTAGTCAAATAGTGACTGGTAAACATTATTACCTTTTACTACTAAGTCAAGGAGATGATATCGAAGGCTATTCCATTCCTATCGCTTAACCGCTTGGCTAAGACCCCAGACTAGTAAAATAGTGACTGGTAAACGTTTTTTTTTACTACTAAGTCAAGGAGATGATAAAGAAAGCTATTCGATTCCTATCGCTTAACCACTTGGCTAAGACCCAGACTATTAAAATAGAGACTTGTAAACGTTATAACTTTTACTACTAAGTCAGGTGAACCGAGATAGCGCACGTAGAGACTCTATTTATTTAGGATGCTAAATTATTATGCTCCTAACATTATGTTGTGTCAACTGCGATAAAATTAAAACGTTGAGAAAACATGAAATAATGTTTTGTAAACTTCTTTTATAAATATAGAATAATACTAGCTGAGCCCCGCGGTTTTACCTGCGTTAATTTTTATAAATTATCACAGCTCCTCTCCCGTAGTTGATAGCGTCATAATATGTAGCCTATATGTTGACCCGACCTCTTAGTAATATTCATGCAAAATTTGAAGTAAAACCATGCAGTACTTTTACAGTCTTATTTAAAAACGCTACTTAAATTTAAGCCAGCCGCTCAACCATGGTTTATCAAATTTTTCATTTAAATACACGATTTATCTTTGACCCGCGGTTCAGCCATGTCAAAATTTAAACCACGTCGGCCCGTGGTTTAAAGCTTGCTCAAATATGGCGGATTTTATTTGCATCAGCTGACGTTTTGTTTGACGTTTGTTTGTGAATGGAGGTTTTATTGAAGTTACTCACCGTTTTAATTTTTTAATAAATACCGAATGCCAGTTGGATTCTTATCACAAACTTGAAAATCCACCGAAGAAAATCAATAGTCCTTGAAAATGCACTGTTACGATCATAAATCTATCATTCCATGTCTGCCATAGAGCAAAAATCATAAAGTTATGATACATAATCCGATTTAGTCGATTAATTTTGGTCAAGCTCTATACCAGTCCCAGAAATGTTGACAGTGTAAAATAAAATGACTTTACTTAGTTAAGTAGCGTTTTTAAATAAAGAAATAGTTGAGCGGGGTTTAAGTGGTTGAGCAGGGTTTAGCTGAGACATGGTTAAGCGGCGGATCACGGAATTATTTTAAATAAGAGTGTTAGAGTTTAGCCCGGACATACATACAGACAAACAGACACACAGACAAAAATTCTAAAAAGTATGTTTTTGGCTTCGATGTCGTTTGTAGATCACGCCCCAAGTATCCTTTAAAAAAATATTCAATGTACAGTTTTGACTTTCCTACGATTTTATTGTATGTATAGATAACGGTCCTTCAGGATACATTTTGGCCTTGGCAGCTACCCAACTGCGCATTACATTAGTATATTTTTTATTTATAACGTTTACTGCTACCCTAAGACTTTCACTGCTTCACCAGACATTAGTATAGCACAAGTGAGCGCACAAACAAGCGTGCATTCTTTGCCCCTCATTCTTGTAATATGATTTTTGTTTCTAAGTCTTAAATTCTTGATATTTAATTACTGTTGTTTCAATATTTTTTTTGTGTTGAGTGCCCAAGCAGTTCAGGGGTGTTTGGGGTTTTAAATAAATAAAACACGCAAAACTGTACTGATGCTGGTATATTGTCAACAAAAATCCTTCGATAGCTATATAGTATTTTGTGAACAAAACCATTGCGACTTTTAACGAGCTAAACAGCGCCATCTTTTGACGCGGTGACGAACCGCAGTGAACATACCGCCCACCAAGGACGTTACTGATGGAACGTCCTTCTTATATAATAAGGTACATCGCTCTATGGTACATTACACTGATCTTAGTTTGTA
The DNA here is from genome assembly GCA_951640165.1 of Pseudoips prasinana. Classification (NCBI taxonomy): domain Eukaryota; kingdom Metazoa; phylum Arthropoda; class Insecta; order Lepidoptera; family Nolidae; genus Pseudoips; species Pseudoips prasinana. Next base: position 23,573,925 of record OX621245.1, read on the forward strand.
CTGTAAATTTTTTGACAATAATATGAACTAAACTAAAACATAACTAAAACAATTTGTACTAATTACTGCCCTGCTTGCTCTAAACTAAGAACTACAATGAACTACAAGGCAGAAATCATGGCTGAACTACTATGTGCTACAGTTTAAAACTAACAAAATTATGAACTAATTTAAAATTAAACATCTTATTCTAGGTTCTATGTCTATAATAGTTGATTGTTGTATATAATTTTGTGTAAATAGACCTTAAAACGAAAAAACATGTAATAAAACTATGATTTATGCAACAACCAATACAAATAATAGCAAAAACATTTCTTAATCGACTACAGGTAACATACATATTTTGGATGTTGGTCTTTTGATTGTTGTGGACTTAGTGCATAACGTGACGACACGAGTGACATTATATCATGCCCCGGGTGTTTTTCAACAATTTTACCCATCAACCAGCGACTTGAAGGCAAGTCGTCGTCTTTTATTAAAACAATGTCTCCAATTTTTGGCTCAGTCACATGTGATGACCATTTGTAACGGTTCATCAATGTGGACAAATATTCGTCGGACCAACGTCTCTAAAATGACTGCATCATTCACTGGATAACTTGCCAGCGTGATAAACAATTTAGGTTGGACTCTTCGTAATTATTGTCTGGCACATTCATCAAACCTTCGGCAGTACGCAACAATCCTAACCTATTTTCTATTCTAAATCTGTCCTATAATGATTATTTGGCCTACTATAAATAATGTTCTGCGCTTTGAAAATTGATGGTCCCGCGAACCATAGTTCGTTTTCGTAGGGAACTAGGTAATATTTCTCTAGAGGCGCAATCCGCTGAATTGTTCTGCGTAGAGACGTGAAACCATTGTGACGCTATCATCATGGTCAAGATTTCAAACGTCCTGTTCTACTGGCGCAACTCTGGTTTAAGCAACCAGCACCTTTACTATGTTGTGGGCATCTACCATACGCAACTTAATTGCAGCTAAATACGCAGTCTCGAAGACGTCACTAAACCCGTGTAGCTCCAAATATTCGTTGGACTTTGTTCCGAGTCAACGAGGAATCTGGAGCTTGGTGAGTAGTAACAATCTTCACTATATGATCTCAATTCCTTAATAAGTTCTTTGGTAAGCCCCTCGTCCTAGCCAACACCTGCGAGCTATAATTTCTGGTTGAATACCTTCACTAGAATTACACTAGGTGCTAACCAACCGCATGGGTAAAAAATACGTGCTATTACAGAAATAATGGATCTTTTAGTTACAGGTGCTACGTCGTCGGCGGGGGGTTCACCGTGTACTGGAAAGTATCATCGATGCGGTTCCAGGTAAGTCCAAGAACCTTTATTGTACTGTCAAGTTTTATTTCGAGTTCTTTTTCTTTGTGTTCTGTTTGCTTGTAGAACTTTACTGTTTGTTCTGTGTTCTGTATTATTTTTTCATTATTTGTGTTGTCCTTATTTATGTTGTCCTTGTTTGTGTTGTCCTTGTATGTATTGATTTTGTCGTCTGTACTAATTTGATTTGTTTGTTCTATGTTTGTACTCTGTTTGTTCTATGTTTGTACTCTCTCTGTTCTGAATGATGTCTACTATGTCTTTATTATTACTCTTTCATTTTTGTAGCTGGAATACCCCTTTTCCTAAAAGCTCTGTTATTTGGAAATATAATTCTAGGCCTTCTTATATCGTGTTGCCTTTTTAAAGTGGGCCTTATCATCAACGCGTCATTGAGTGATACACTATTGTCGTTCTTCTCTGAGGCGTTGAAGACAACTCGCACCTTTGTGGTAGTTTTGTCTTCCCTGACTACCGCATGTTGAGGTAAGTAGACAGCTATATTTCTATTTTTATCGCGCTTGTCAACTTCTCTTATGTGTCCTAGTTCTAAGACCTGTTTGTACTTGTTTTTAAAATCTGTATTTTTCTCTAATCTACACTCTAATGCTTTTAATCTTTTTTCAGTGATAGCACGGGAGTTACCGCCTTTGCAAGGAGGATCTTCATCGCGGAAAGGTAATTGTACTATGTACCTGCCGTTGCTGTCTCTTCTTGTACTTTTGCTGTAGAACTCTTCACATCTATTTTCTTCGAGCGTAAGCATTTTCTTCACACTACTTTGCTCTTCTATCTCCCAGAACTTTTTTAACATGTCGTCTTCACTAAATTGTGCATGTAATACACTAATATTATTTAATTTTGTGTTTTGATCTGTGTCCTTGTTTACTACGCCTGATAGTACCCAGCCTAACGTAGTACTCTGAGCGATCAACGTGCCTGAAGGGTTTCTAAATATACCTTGTTTTATGATGCTGCTGTAAGCATCAGCGCCCAGTAACACATCAATCTTATTGGGAGTGTTGAACTCTGGATCGGCTAGCTGCAGAGTGTCAATACTTAGCCAATCTAAGGCAGTGTTAATCTTGCGTTCGGGTAAATAAGTTGTTATTTTATTTAGTACGTAAGCTTTAATTTTCAGTTTGAAATTTAGACTAATCCGAGACTGGATATTTAAATATACCATGTACCGTGCCATGGTTGAACTAGTACCGCCAAGACCTGAGATAACTCCTTGAATAGGGATCTTTTTCAGGCTGAGCAGCTGAACTACGGCCTCTGTTATGAAGCACGCCTGCGAGCCCTGATCGATCAGGGCTCGGACAGTCTGGAGTTCACCAGAATGTGACTCGGCTTTTACTAGCGCAGTGGCTAGTAAAACCTGTCTCGGTGCGGGAGTGTTACCTGTCGACAAAAACGAAGCAATCGGACTAGTATTAGTGGCACTAACACTGTCGATAGCCGATGATGTCGAAGGTTGGTCCCTTTTGATCGACTCCTGATCTAAATGCAGCATTGAATGGTGGCGCTTCTGGCACACCTTGCATCTGGTAGGCTTCCTGCACTCACTAACAACATGATTGCCACCAAGGCAGTTGAAGCAAATATTATTTTTTAATACGAACTCACGTCTGGCCTTGAGTGATTCCTTATTGAATTTCTTGCAGAAGCAAAGTTTGTGAAGGTCGGAGCAGAACTCGCACCGCATATTATTAGTCTTTGAAGAACTTGTTGCCAGCATGGCCTTTGGACTATGGAACTGATGAACTGGTGCCTTTTTGGGTTCTAAGCACTCTAACGCGCGAAACCGATTCTCCAGGAATGTTTTGAACTGACTAAAAGTTGGTAAGTCATTGTTGGAGTCTTTGTTACAAACGCTAAGCTCCCATTGTTTTCGCGTCTCAACATCTAACTTAAAGGTAACAATGTGTATAATAATGACATCCCATGTACTCACGTTTATGCTTAAGTTACTCAACGCATTAAGACAATCACATGTAGTGTCTAGCAATTCTTTCAAAGAAGTAGCAGATTCGACATGCATTCTCTTTTGACCGAACAACCTTTTTAAAATGCAGTTGGTTAGGTATTTTTTATTGCTATACCTTTTGCCTAATAGATCCCAACATTGGACATAATTGGCGTCAGCTATAGGAGTGTGACGTATTAATTGTTCTGCTTCGCCAGAAAGGTGACTTTTAAGATAATGAAGCTTTTGCACATTATCTAATGCCTGGTTATTATGTACTAATGAGGTAAAAAGATCATGGAATGTTGTCCATTCATCATATTTACCTGAGAATATCGGTATGGAAATTTTGGGAAATTTTACAAGTGAACTATTTAATTTACTAGTACTGGATGAGGTACCGTCGGTTTTTTGCACCGACCCCGTGGCTAAACGAATATTATTCGAAATTGATTTCATCAAACATTTATAAGTTATGTAAGTGTCCTCTGTTGTATCGTAAATATCCTCTAATTTCTGCTCTGTATCCTCTGTCATAGTATGCGCATATAATTTGTACTTAGTTTCTTTAAATAAATTCCAATTTTGTTCTAATAATTCTTGTCTTGTTTCTATGTATTCTAAGGTTAATCTATCTTTACCACATTTCTTAAAATTAGTTAAACCCTTTGATATTACATTTTGTTGATCTTTATAAACTTTTAGTAATCCTTCCATTTTGAATGTAATTAATGATATAAACTAATAGCAATATTTTAATTTAAAATTGTTCTAAAACCAGAAGCAAATGTATAAAAAAAATGTAAATAAAATTGAGTCTAAGTTTTTTATTTACAGTTTATTTGTATAAAATATGCTAAGTGTTCGAACTGGTTAAAATTTGTTAATTAATTTTGATCTTCAAAAACTATGTGTATATTTTTAAGTCTCAAATGCATTCAAATGTTATAAGTCAATGTAAACAAAAAAGTTAAAATTATTACAAGTCCCAAAACACTGGTCGAAATTTTACAAGTGTTTGGCAACACACAAAACCTGGTGGAAATCGGACATAGATTCCTCGTTCCCCCGTTTTTTCTTAAATATTCTAAGTCCTTAACTAACATGCACACAAACTACAACTAAATTATTCTAAGTTTAAAAATGTTCTAAAATTTTATAAGTCCCAAAAGATACTGAATTTTCTAAGTCCGGTCTTCACGATTGTTCTAAGTTGAACTAATTACTACTCGGCACTTAAACTGTTGCTCTGATTACGGACAGGATAAAAAGGTAAACAAAATTAAATGTACTCACAAAATGCACTTCACACAAACACCATCTGTGGCCGCTTGTTGAACTCACTGTGTATGACGTCCCTGTGACGTAACGAAGCTGCGCCTGCATCACCGTGTCGTCCTTGTGAAGTGATGAACTGCGAGCAGCGCCCTCTGGTGACCACTCGTTGAACTAAAAGTGGCGCCGTCTGTCGCCGCTCCTTGTACTGCTCCGGGGATGCTGGCTCAGCTCTGGACCCAGTTTGGGTAAAGCTGTCGCCGCTTGCGCGGAGGATCGTGTACCTTGCTGTAGCGTTTCACTACAAGTACACGGGGGAAGCGCGGCCAGCGGTGGCTCCACACTTGAGTCAAAAATCCTGGTGCGTACTATCCGGGTCGTTAGGACCAATGTTGAGTGCCCAAGCAGTTCAGGGGTGTTTGGGGTTTTAAATAAATAAAACACGCAAAACTGTACTGATGCTGGTATATTGTCAACAAAAATCCTTCGATAGCTATATAGTATTTTGTGAACAAAACCATTGCGACTTTTAACGAGCTAAACAGCGCCATCTTTTGACGCGGTGACGAACCGCAGTGAACATTTTGAGTTGTCTATTGTTTGTATGATTAAGTTCTGAACATAATTTTGACTTGTTAGATGTTAATGACGATTTAATTGTTTTGTTTAATTGGAAAATAATATTTATTTTAAATTGCTGACTGTTCACAATATATTATATTTTATGCAACACCTACACATGTATGTATGTCTTATGACAAAATTTGCACACCTTGTGGTAGAACACAGTGCACATGTATTACTATGTTACCACCACCTATAACCTGTGTTATGCAAATAAACGATTTGATTTGATTTGATTTGATTACTCTACTTTTGCTTTTGCTGTTTGGTGACGTTATAGAATATCATCATCCCATCTCATCCCGTGGGGGACGTAGAAATTGTCCCGAGGGAATACTACAAGAAAACGAGCAGCAGCGTTTTTTTCTGTGAACTATGACCATCAAACTGTGATCGCCAACCCATTTGTCAAGCTCGGGGATTATGGCATATCCCTCCATTCTTTGGGGAGGCTTGTGTCCAGCGGTGGACGTAATTTGTCCGAAATGATGACCTTTGCTTACTTTACTTTATCGTATGGGTAGTGGTTACCATAGTGTCCGAATTCAAGCCGCCCAGTAGACCTCTGATATGTCTTAACGACTGTTGTCTCCGATGCACGTAAACGCTCAGAAATTGAAGTACTTTACTGAACAGCCTTAATGAAAGGAAATTTGTCATGCTTAATGCCAGTCTACACTACCGTAACAAAAGACTTTTACTGCACAGTAGATTGGCGATTATTGAATTCATTGAAATGGAATATTCCGGACATTCGCGAACGTTAAATAAAACTTGGCTAATCATAGACCATTGTGTGGCACAATATCTTACCAGTACGGAAATTTTAAAAGTAAATTGTTACATTCACAAATCTATCTTTGCTCAACTTCCCATTGCGAATATGAAGAAGCCATCTACAACATTGGGATTGTGATCTTTCATAGCGAGCGTAATATTATATTGATGATGCTGATGGACATCAGCATCATGAATTTCCAGACGTATCCGTCGACGGCGATACCCTTAGCTTGTGTTGGCCTGGGCCCTTGCATGTACGCGAGCATGACTAGCAATGCCAAACTTGGTTTTGAAAGACCTGTTCCACGAAGCATAGTAAAGAGACCCACTTCAATCGCATGTGTAATTGTAGGAGGGCTTAGGCTGGGTTTTCCGGAACTGGCGTTTCGCATCAAAAGGTTCGAGACGGGCCTGATCAAAGTTTTCTAAGATTGATTAGATAGCAGCTCGCCACTCTCTCCTCTGAGTACCAAGCCTCTCCCACGAAAAGCTGGATATGGTGGTAGCAGTCAGGTGGCGCTTCAGAGGTACTGTCCGCCCGGTCTGCGTTTACCTGACCTAAGCTGAGTAAAATATCTGTTTGGGTAGCCCATGCGCACAAATATGTTAAGTAGGTAGGTTAAGTAGGTTGCAACGAATATCTGGAGTTGGTAGTATATTTTTGACGGGCTTGTTGGTGTGGTTAGTAAATGCTTGCCTTTCACGCCGCAGTTCGTAGGTTCAATTTCCACCCAGAACAGATATTTCTGTCCATGAACATGTCGGTTTGTCCTGAGTCTGGGTGTAATTATCTATAAGACGAATAATATTGACAAAAGAAGTATACCTGGCCTGTGTGGTTGGTTCAAGCATAAGAGGACCTCGTAGAAATTTCTCATTCTCCCGGAGATGTTCTCAAGAAAGGTCAGGTCACAAGTACCCTAAACCGGCGAGTGTGTGAAGCATATAATGTCAGTAAACGAGGCAAAATAGGTGTTCAAAAGACGTGTCCGTTGTCCCTGCCTCCCCCCGGGAAACAGGCGTAAGTCTATGTATGTACTGTTATGCATTCTCTAAGGTAAAGGAATCGAGCACTCAAGTATCTCATTTTCACTCATTTGACAGCAGTATGGTGCAGTCGTTGGACATGTTGCTTAGTGGTGTAAGTCGCCGCCTCGCCATCACCTCGGTGCGCTCGTGTTTCGAATTCGAACCCCGGACGAGACAGATATTTGTGTGATCCATATATTGTGGCTCTGCTGAGTCTGGCTGCAATTTGTGTCCGTGGCTTGCTTGTTTTAATGTCCGCCGTTATACGAAGATTTAAGTCCCTAGTGCAAACGTTGAGTTAAGAAAGATAATGGTTACGGTAGTCACCTGGCTACTGCTTTGACATCCACGTGTGTTTAGGGTTTAATCCCCACAAAAGAGAACTATTTGTATGACTTGTCTGGGTGAGTTTTGTGTTCACTAATCGCATTTTCGTTAAGTTCCCTGCGAAAAGAAGATTTATAAATAAAGAGAGGATATTTTTTAAAAGAATAAAATCTACAAAAATATTCATTTAAACATGCTTGTCACTTAGATAAGGCCAAGATCTCAGAATACCAATCATACGGCCATGATCGCTAATCATGGCCGGTCAGTGACTTACTGAAATTGTATTAATTAAAACATTCAAGCAACGCAATATTCATAATTTCATTATCATTTTAATAACATTTTCTACGTTGTCATTGATAAGAATAAATTTGTGTTATTTTTATAAATTGTATGTACGTTATCTCTATGATAATAACTAGGTTCCGGCCGCGGATTCACCCGCGTAAATAAATTTACCACCAAAAAGTTATTTATCACTGCAGAAAGCATTCATTACTGAATGTTATTTTTAAATTATATTAACGACTTACCCTACTATGTAAGGGATAAACATGAGATTGTTTTGTTTGCGGATGATACTTCATGGACGTTTAAAATAAATTATTATGACGAAGTAAATGACGCAATCTCTGAAGTTGTTCATTGGTTTAATGCCAATAATCTTTTGCTAAATGAGAAGAAAACTAAAGTCAGCAAATTCTCTACACCTAATGTAAAACAGGTGGCTAACAATGTACAGCTTAATGGGTCTGGATTGACCCCTGTTGAGTCAACTGTGTTCTTGGGTATCACAATTGATTCAAAACTACAATGAGGCCCACAAATAGAAAAACTATCAGGAAAATTAAGTTCTGCTGCATATGCTGTTAAAACTATAAGACGGCTTACTGATGTGGATACAGCTAGAATGGTTTATTTCAGTTATTTTCATAGTATAATGTCCTATGGAATTCTTCTCTGGGGTAGCCCTGCGGACATTAACACCATATTTGCATTGCAAAAAAGAGCTGTAAGAGCCATATATAAACTTGGTCCGCGAGAATCTTTGAGAGAGAAGTTTAAAGAGATTAACATTCTGACTGTAGGATGACAGTATATATATGAGAATCGAATTTATATGCATAAATATAAAGACTCCTTCTGTAAAAGGAGTGATACTCATAATATAAATACTAGATATAAGCATAACGCAGTGAACGCAATGTTTATTTGCTTTCACTGGCATAACGTAATAAAATGATTTAATTCTTGTTGTGGTGCTGGATATCAAGATCATATACATTGAATTGAATTTCAGAATAGCAATCTACCCTACTCTTTAAAAAATACACTTCAAGTAATAAAATGATTTAATTCTTGTTGTGGTGCTGGATGTCAGTAAGATCACCAGAGCTCATCATGGAGAGTAGAAGAGTAAACGCAGCTTGTGAGTTGCCGTGTAACAAACTTCAAACGCTACGGCAACCACTTACCTTCAATCGGACCATATGCTTCATGGCCGACTTGAATTATAATTATTATGCTGTTACAAGATATATAAAAGGTCATAGCTAGATCTGACGGGTCCGTAAGTGATAGCAAAGCAACTAGGTTCGCCGTCAGTCCATAGATGGGTGACCGAGTGTAAGGTGGCACGTTAAATGGTCGGTCCCGGTAGTAGCCATTAGGCAGCAGTTATTAAGCCATGTCGGAGGCCTACTGGGCGGCTTGAACAACTCTGACTCTAGGGTAATAATAATAAAGTCCTTCCAACCGAATTTCGGCCACGGTGGCCAGTCTCAATGGAGACTAGCCAATTGCGCAAGACATATTATAGTGCACAAGTGTGTGCGCAAACACAGGGGCACTTTCTATTCCATCACTCTCATGATCCGATGGGACGCCTAGCGACACGACCGGAAAGAGTTCAGGTACAGGACCGACGGCTTTACGTGCTCTCCGAAGCACGGGGGTATAATACCGCCAACTCCCAGACTTCGGGCTGATGCTGAGAAATTTATTTTAACGGAAAAATCCGGGATTTGAACCCAGGACCTCATTATCTGCGGTTGAACACGCTACCGCTAGACCAACGAGGCATTCTACTTGACACTAGGGTAACCACTGCCCATACGATCAGTAAGATATATAAAATAAACTTATATAACAACAACCCTATTTCTAACAATATATTTAGGGTTGTAAGTATCTCTAATGTGAAGTAATGTGGGCCTTAGCAACTAGCCCACGTATTCAATATAGGACGCCGTACAGCATCATGATATCCTCATTAGTTGTCATCGGCAGCCCTAAAATAGGTTACACGTGTACCCTAAAGTTTTGTTCTCTTAATAGCGATAGTTCCATCTTTAAATAAGTATACAGCGTCTAAAGAAGGAACTATCGCTATTTATAAGATTTAGGTAATAAGTATTAAACGAGTATACGTATACTCGTTTAATACCTTGTATTGTACTCATTTTATAGAGTAGTTCTTCAAACATGATTGTATTCTTATTAAATGTTTCAAATTTGGAATCATTTACATTAATCATAATCACTTGCATTCTTACAACCTTATTTAGAAACGTAGTCTAAAGTTAAACTGCAGTTGAACTATGAATCAAGCAATCTCATTGGAGGGTTTTCGACTAAACCGAGGATCAACTGCAGTTTAACTTTAGACTTCGTTTTTAAATAAGGGTGATTATATTCAAAATAAAAATAAAAATTGTTCCAAATTTGAAAAAAAACATGGGAGTAATGTGTCACAGAATAATGTATTACCATACCTCAAAAGGAAAAAAAACCCATAAAGAATCATACCAATGCAAAAAACATAGTATCACTAACTATGAAGAATATCCAACTATATATTCTTTAATCTTGGTCCATAAAATTGCCCTAGAAGAGATCAAGCCTAACATAGCCGGCATTAGTACAATACTATTATAAGTGGTATTATTTTACTAACTATAAAACTCTTTATTGTATCTCAATAGTATCACTTTTAATGTACAGATGCCAGCACATCCAGCTACCCCAATCTGTCAAATTTCTTTTATAGATATTCAACTTTATTACATAAGCATAAGGTTAACTTTCAATTGGGGCAATTTGACAGATTGTGGTAGCTTGATGTGCTGGCGTTTGTACAATAAAGAGTTACTTATTATCATCCGTCTTTCAAGACCCTTATCAGTAGTATCGTATTTACCAGTAACACTTGGAGATGTCAAGTTGAAATTTATATCAGATATCTATACATCAGACATCTATATGTATGTAAAGTTAATTTGTTTTTATCAATTTCGGTAATTTGTTACTTTGTAGTGATATATTTAATGGATGATATGATAATACACTTTGTTTTAGCGAATACAAACATACATTTGCAGTAGTGAACAGTTACTTGAACACAATAATAACTTGAAGAAAGCAATGTAATTTCACGCAATGATTACATTAATGTAGATAAATTAATAATAAATAGGGCTATACCTATGGTCGGAGTTTCCCTGCGGGATCTAATCAGAAATGTCAAAATCCGTAGGCGAACCAAAGTCATCGACATAGCCCGAAGAATTGCAAAACTGTAGTGGCAGTGGGCATATAGCTCGTAGAACCGACGGCCGTTGGGGCAGAAAGGTTCTCGAGTGGCAACCACGAACCGGAAGACGCAGCGTGGGCAGGCCTCCTACAAGAGGGACCGATGATCTAGTGCGGGTCGCTGGAAACTGCTGGATGCGAATAGCGCAAGACCGGCAATTGTGGAGATCTTTGGGGGAGGCCTTTGTCCAGCAGTGGACGTCCTTCGGCTGATATGATGATGATGAGATAAATTAATGTATTAAAGTATTGTTTGCTCAAAGACAAATGATGTTTGTACAGATGCCGGTACATCCAGCTGCCCCAATCTGACAAATTTATTTTATAGATTTTCAACTTTATCACATAAGCATAATGTTCACTTTCAATTGGGGAAATTTGACAGATCGGGGTAGCTTGATGTGCTGGCGTCTGTACATATCGGGCTACTCGAGTTTTGAATATATTATATGAGTTTACATTGCTGTGCTGACAGCATAGAATATCACCACCCCATCTCATCTCGTGGGGGGAGTAGAAGTCAGTCTGAGGGAATATCAACCAGAGAACGGACAGCAGCTTTGCGATCGCTAACCCGTGTATGGCATATCCCTCCATTCTTGGGGGAAGCTCTTATCCAGCAGTGAACGTCTTCGGCTGACATGATGATGACATTCTTTAAGTGTGGTGGTAGTGTATTATATAACTGTGTCCCTTCATATGTCCGCATTCTTTTGCCATAATTTGTTCTAAGTTTTAGTAAAACTAAAAATCTAGCTCGGCGAGTACTATAACTTTGGGGTTTAGAATTTTTCCGATAAGAATGTTCGTATTGTCGTTGTTTAACTTATTTCTGAACCGATTTTAGAATACATTATTTTTATAATTTTTTTAAAATCTATTGTTATATAAAATGGTTTTTATTGCCATATTTATTAAAATGGTAAATGTTTTAAGCGGCTAATACACGACTACGCCTCCTCAATTTCTATCTCGGGTTCGATTCCCTCACATGACTTATGTGACCGATAAAAAGGTGTTCTACATTGTATGTGGCATGTTTCGTTCATAAATGTTTGTAAACTACCGGACCACTACCACCACCACTACCGGGAATTTATTACGTAAGTGCGCTGACTGTTAGCTCTTCGATCTTTTATGTTTTTTAAAGACTATCTATGCATATAGATGATCTTTAAAAAACATAAAAGGTCGAAGAGCTAACAGTCAAGAAGTTTTCTTGATGTGTATACGGATTAATCATAGTTTATTTTATTTATTTTTTTGGAAAACAAACAGTTGTACATGAGCTTATAAAATAAAAGTAATAACAGTGTATTATGTTAGGAGTACATGCCACGGCGTTTTCACAGACTAAAACAAAAATAATAATCATATGTAGAGAGCTGTGAAGTCTAATACTGAGGTTACAATATAGGCTGCTTATAGCTAGGTAAAACGTAATTATACAAAGAAAAACGTAATTAAACAAAGAAAAACGTAATTATACAAAGAAAAACGAATACAAAATATCAAAGAATACAATAATAACAATCTACTTTTAGGTCTTAAGCTAAATCCCAAATAACATTGGTAAAAGAAATGAGACAGAACAGTAAAACAAAAATACCTTAGTACATAGCTTGGTACAATTAATTTCAATTTGCGACGTAAAACTTTACTCTGCCTTATTATCACTAGTGAAAGAATATGGTACTGTTGGATCTAACGCATTAACGTCACTTATAAGTAAAACGATATAAAATATGTTTCCCATTTATCCTTATACGTAGGTATTCCTTCCCATACATTATTACATTAGTTGGAGACGGTATAAGACAAAAATTCCAGCGGAGTTTTCTTTCAAGAAAATTGAATATTCATGTAGGAAGATGGAAACTATCTATCGTTCAAAGCGCTCGTCTTAAATTGTTATACAGGAAAACTTTTAAACGCGTGCTCAAATTTTGAGAAAATAAACTTTATTTTTTTTTAATAGACACGTATTTTGATAAGGTTTATTATTAAAAAATTATCGCTTTTGGAAATTTGTTTACTTTTAAAACTGATTGTATGGTCACTCGACCATACAATCAGTGCTGTATTATCAGCTGTGCGTTCTATGCGCCCACGTATAATAGGGCAGGTAATGACCTATAATTTAGACAGATTTGAACTTTTTTTATTAAGGGACATGACCAGAAGTTATTTGTAAGTGTAGTTCTAAATTTTCTTTCATACTTTCCTGGGCTAAAGACCATCAAATTCCAAAACATGGAATAATAATAAATTGAATTAAATTAAAAATGGCACTGCGTAGTTCGATAAAAACGGACCGCATTATTTTAGTTTTAATACCCGTCCATACATTGGCGCTAAAACTTACTTGGAGATGTGGCTCTTGCAAAGCGGGATTATTAAATGACCACCAATGTTCATTATCTATGTTCAGTCGCACACGTGTAAATAAAGCCTCATCCGTCCACAAGTCGTTGCCTTCCCAGTGATTTAAAAGCTACTCGCATAAAGATCAACGTGGTTCTGAGTCTATATCATGGAGCTGCTGTATCGGCTGAAAATAGCATGGATAGATTCCGGCTGTATTTAGAAGATTCAATGCCACACCCTGGCTCACATCGAAGCGACCTTCGGTACTGGCTCTTAGATCTTGCTCAAGGCAATCAAAAATTGTTATTTCGACTTCGACCGGCAGTCCAGGTCTTCCGAAGTCTTATGCGTTGTGCGGGGTCGTGAATTGCACGTGATTAAGTCTTTGCTGGGCTGCTAAGATTGTCCTGTCATTAGGACTACTGGTTTACGGATCCCACAGGCTCGCATACGACGTATGCTCCTGTCGCATACATTCATCAACCTGCTCGTAAACTTTCATCTTTACTACTCGCGCCGCGCAGGTGACTAGCGGGTGACTTGTACATTTTCGAAAAAAAATAGTTCCCGTTGGTGTAATCCCGGTGTTCGGGAGACAAACAGCTACATTATTTTAATCTTGTTTAAACTAACGTAAACAAAAATCTAATAGATATATATCTTCTATGATCAGTATAAAGCATTCCTCTCATTTCAAAGTATTGAGCAAACCTGGATTTTATAGGACAACGCCCGCTTAGGAATAGTTTCGTTTAATCAGGCACAAAGCAAACTCTAACCTAGAACCTACATATATGGGTCACATAAAGAGTTGTCCCCAAGGGAATTAAGCCCAAATCACGAAGACACCGAGCGAGGCGACTACTTTAAAGCCTGCGCCACCTATCGTAATAAATCACTCTTTATAACTTAGTTTGTAAAGCGTTAAAGGAAAACTAAAGCAAATTTGACATTGAAATTTACAAATAGTTTATTATAATCCTGGTTCTTTCCAATTTCAACGAGTGGTTTTTAAATGTGTTATGTTTATACAGCAGAAAAAAATACAACGCAATTACGAAGTGCATCGATATGAAAGTGGCTCTACTTGAACAAATTGTGTCGATGTGAAAGGTTCGCAATTAACTTGCAGTCATACACAGCCGTTTCATTTCAAAACTTGATCTATATTTATATTTCTTTATGGAATTAAAATTAAAGAAATGATATGTTACTATAGTCACTGATGTAAACTGTGAATAACTTATTATAGAATTTTAGTTTACTGAGAATTTACTGTTTAATAAACATAAAACCAACTCTTACGTTTAATACTACAACCAATTTAAACAAAAATTTTATTCCAAAATCATTCCCTGACGAATAAAAAAGGTATTTTTGAAAATCGGTTCACATGCATAGGAAAAATATCCTTCTTTTGAATCGATTAAATAGGGAGTCATATGTTTCAAGCCCTCAGGTGCGTGCCCCCAGGTATTAGTCACTTAAAATCGCAGAAGGCTCACAACCGGTAGCTTATACCGGTTGAGAGCCTTCTGCGCTAACCATCTGCTCGTTGTCTTAATTTTCTTTAAATTTTAATATAATAGTACTAAATTTATTATATATGACAATACAGACCGCACTGACGGACTAATTCAATTTACTGTAATACTATTCGACTTTGTTTATTTACTTATTAAGCGCTTGGGTATTAACGTGTACGTTAATACCCAAGCGCTGATTAAATTTCATTATTTCAATTCAAGCCTTCAACTTTATGTCGTAGTATTTGTATGTCTGTGCCATCAGCGTAGTTTCAGAATCGAGGGACTTAAATGTATTGACTTATTCCTTTAAGAACTTTTTTAGTTGAGATGATTCTGAGTCCTCGTATGAAAATGGAAACAGTATTTTTCAAGGTTTTTATAGCTGGTGTCCACGGTTTCACCCTCAATTTAGTTGTCTATTGTAACTTTTTGTTAATTCAATGTCAAAACTATCTCTATTCCAAATGTTATCTGAATTTGTTCAGCCGTTTGTCCGTGATTGAGGAACAAACTTAAAACCTTTCACGTTTACAATATTAAGTAGTAGGATTCCTAGTAAGATTTATCACGAGAGACTTATCTTAGCAACGCTGACTGAATTTATCGCACTTGATTAAATTCGCATTTGTGCCGCTTGATATAATATTGTCTATAACTCTATAGAAGCTTATATTATTGCTTATTTGACGGGCCTGTTGGCGTGGTTGGCAAATGCTTGCTTTTCACGCCGCAGGTCGTGGGTTCGATTCCCACCCAGGACAGATATTTGTGTGCATGAACATGTCTGTTTGTCCTGAGTCTGGGTGTAATCTACTATATAAAAATAAGTCGGGTTTTCCTTCCTGACGCTATAACTCCAGAACGCACGAACCGATTTCCACGGTTTTGCATTCGTTGGAAAGGTCTCGGGCTCCGTGAGGTTTATAGCAAAGAAAATTTATAAAATTTAACGTGGGTAACACCGCGGGGCACAGCTAGTCTACTATATAAAAATAAGTCGGGTTTTGCTTCCTGACGCTATAACTCCAGAACGCACGAACCAATTTCCACGGTTTTGCATTCGTTGGAAAGGTCTCGGGCTCCGTGAGGTTTATAGCAAAGAAAATTTATAAAATTTAACGCGGGTAACACCGCGGGGCACAACTAGTCTACTATATAAAAATAAGTCGGGTTTTCCTTCCTGACGCTATAACTCCAGAACGCACGAACCGATTTCCACGGTTTTGCATTCGTTGGAAAGGTCTCGGGCTCCGTGAGGTTTATAGCAAAGAAAATTCAGGAAAATTTCAATAGAAAAGCGGAAAATCATTAATTTATAAAATTTAACGCGGTTGAAACCGCGGGGCACAGCTAGTTATCTATATAAGTATGTATTCACAAAAGAAAAGTAGTATATGTAATATATCAGTTATCTGGATTCCATAATACAAGCTCTGTTTAGTTTGGGATCAGATGGGCGTGTGTAAAAAATGTCCCAGGATATTATTATTATATATCGAGATATATAATAATAATAATATCCTGGGACATATTTTACACACGCCCATCTGATCTGGCTTTGTAGTCTCGACCACAAAGTACCGCTCTTTATTATTTACATTTTCTCTAAAAACTGTCTTTTATTTTTATCTTGATAATAGCGAATTACGGTGTCAATTATTTAATAAAATTCCGTTCAGTAACCTCTTATGAAAGCTGGCAATATAGTGATGAAAGTTCTATAAATATGTAAATGAATGGAGTTAATGTCGAATAAAAAGTTCCAAGTGGTGTATTCACGTAGAACGACTGTGCCAGAACATTTTGTGCTCAACTTAAACAATGCGGATGGAAGCCGCTTGCTTTCATTGTCCGGAGAATCAAGGCCTCTCGATTAACTGAACTAAATCTTGTCCGAGGAAAAATATTCTAGAGTTAAATGGTTTAATAATTAATTATAGATTTACGTTTATACTACATATTAATATATGTAGTATAAACGTAAATCTATAATTAATGGTTTTAAACTTTCGCGATTTGTACTCATTTTTTAAATACACTTATTTATCGCGATATTTATCACGATGAGACCCGTGTCCACAGTATATAAAAAATAAATCTATAATGTTGACCTAGCTGAATTTCGGCCACGGACGGTCAATCTCAATGAAGACAGGCCATCTGCGTGGGCCATATGGCTTGACGGTCGCCATAGCCTAGTTGGTAGTGCTCCTGCCTGCGAAGCTGGTGATCCTGGGTTCGAATCCCGGTAAGTGCAAATATTTGTGTGATGAACACGAATATTTGTCTCTGAGTCATGGATGTTTTCTATGTATATAAGTATTTATCTATCAATATAAGTATGTATATCGTCGCCTGGTACCCATAGTACAAGCTTTGCTTAGTTTGGGGCTAGGATGATCTGTGTGACATTGTCCACTATAATATGATATCTACTACTATACTATAATATGATATGTCCTTAGGTATTATATTATAGTGCACAAGAGTGTGCGCAAACACAGGTACTTTCTATTGCATCACTCTCATAACCCCATGGGATGACTAACGATACGACCGGAAAGAGGTCAAGCACAAGACCAACGGCTTTAGGTGCTCTCCGAGGCACGGTATAAATCCGCCAACTTCCAGACTTCGGGCTGATATTACGAAATTTTTCTACTTTACAGAAAAATCCCAAAATCACTTTTTGTTCGACCCCGAACCTCGTTATCGACGGTTGAAAACGCTACCGCTAGACCAACGAAGCAATATATACAAGGTGTAACATAAATAGTCGAAGAAATATCTATACATATAATAAAATCGTTGGAAAGTCAAAACTGTACATTGAATATTTTTAAAAAAGGATACTTGGAGCGTGATCTACAATCGATATTGAAGCCAATAATAAAGTTTTTATGTATATATATACATAAAACTTTATATATGTATGTAAATATGTAATACATATATGTAATATGTATGTCCGGGCTAAACTCAGAAAGTACTGGATGGATTTACTTAAAATTTTACATGAATATTACTAAGAGGTTGGGTCAATATGTAGGCTACATATTATTACGCTTTCGCTTACGGGGGAGGAGCTGTGATCATTTATAAAGTTTAACGCGGGTAAAACAGCGGGGCACAGCTGTGAAGAATAAGTAGAACATCAAATTCCAAATTTGGATCAGAAAGATCACAATTGTTTTTTTCGTTCCAATTTTCTCCTCTATTTATATTATACCTTGCCTTTAGGACCTATAATAGAGTTAATGTAGAACTTTACAAACAAATTTTGCGTCTTTAACTTAACAACGCACGTGTTTATTTTTCCGCCGTCTTTTATATACGAGTATTATAATTAAAACTGCCATAAGGAGCTAACATGGTGAAAGAATTGTAACGGGTAACTCACAGAATTAATTAAATGTTAGATTTGGTAAATGGTTTCGACTTCATCAGAAAATCATCTTCAGGGCGAGTACGTCCCGCACGAGGTAGCGTCTCATCTCGCAAGCGCGACGCGACATTTTTACGAGTAATTTTCTACCAAATATTCATTTCTATGTATATGTTATAATAGAGCTCTTGGAAATTGTCTCGAATGAAAGTGCTTCTCAGGGGTGTTTGCGTTTCATTACCTTAACTTGTCTGCCGTTCATTGTTGCTGCCTGTTAAAATGCACTTGATCTGAGATTCAACATTGATCCCTTTATTACTACAGAAACTTGTATTTTAGTTTAGTTTGGAGACAATATACTAAATCATCAAAGTGGGGCGAATGTCACCTACTGTTCAGACTATTGTGGGATTCCCGAGTGTAACCATTTAGATTAATTATTGCATGTTTTGAATGAGTTAAATTATACCTTAATTAAATTGTGATCGAAGATGGAAAGAGCTTTATCACTTAAAATTAAGGCATCGTCTTGCTGTATGGATTAGACTTATGTGAACAAAATGTTGAATGATCTGACAGAAAAGTTGTAAATTAACATAATGTAATTTTTTTGTGCTTTGTGGTTAAGGCATCGAATATCATCACCATCATCTCATCCCGCGAGGAGCGTAGAAATCATCCAAGGGAACACCTACCAAAGAATGGGCATCAAACCACCATCAAACTGCGATCGCCAACCCGTCTGCCAAGCGTGGCGATTATGGCATATTCCCCCATTCTTTAGGGAGGCTTTCCAGCAATGGACTTATTTTGGCTGACACAATGAGTTTGTTTTGTTTTTTACAATGATTTTCTCATTAATTTCATTTGGGCAATCACAATGTAGGATATTCTTTGCACCACGCTCCCATTAATGACGTAATCTGTTGGGCCCTTGCGACCGGTCACGGCCACCTATTCAGAGCTAGGTACGGTATCGGTCCCTTGGTTTCATGAAAGACCGCTGGTGAGGGATGCCACTTCTGTGGATGTGTCTTCCAATTGGGGAGAAAAATGACGGGCCTTTGAGTAGTTCAGCAACCTTTAAAAGTAACAGAAAAATCAATTATCTATATAAGTATATATTTAAAAAAGAAAAGTAGTATTTGTAGTATATCAGTTATCTGGTTTCCATAGTACATACGCCAGAACATCAAACTACGCCGATCTGTCAAATGTCACAAATTGAAAGTGAACCTTGGTGTATGCTTTGGTGTTAAAGTTGAAAATCGATAAAAGGAATTTGACAGATTGGGCTAGCTGGATGTGCTGGCGTCTATACAAGCTGTGCTTAGTTTGGGCTCCGATGACCCATATCTCAGGATATTATTAGTGCGGGATCTCTGTTAACGTATAACACCAGCCTCTTTCTTGATCACCTTACCCGACGCGCCTTACTTTTTTTTTAATTTGTTGCATGTTTAAGTGGTTTAGTAGTTACATTATCCTCTTCCTCCTCGGATCCCGTTGAGTACGGGCGTGCACAAGCCACATCCATATTTAAAATTTTTAATTCATAAATAAAATAATTAAAGTCAGTGCAACCATTGTGAAGTACCAGGCGCATAGAAGAGCGTAGCGATCTCAGTGCGTGTGAGTGACTACTTGTTACGCAGGCCCCGCCCCCTTCCTACCCATCGCACCGCGTACGCCGTACGGTTACGATGTCGGACGCCGCCAGTGACATGACGCATTTAGCGGTAAGCAGTAACCTTATTCTAACGGATGAAGTTATGGGCGGCTCGGATTCGCAATTAAATACCCTAACAAAGCAGCTCGAGACTAACAACGTCAAACGAAGAGTTAGGCGTAAAGTGGGCGCTGATTATGTAGATACTTCATGCGAAATTATGCCCCAGATAACGGCTCTTTTCGAGATCTTTGAACGTAAACAAAGTGAAAAATTAGACTCACTGATATCTAAGATCACGCTACAGAACTCCGAACTCGTAGGCACAGTGGATTTTCTTTCCAAAAAAATATGATGAATTCCTGGATCGAATGCAACTTCTTGAACATGAGAACAAAAGTTACAAGAAACATATTGAATACCTAGAAACGAAAATTGAATACCTCGAACGTAGCAGTCGCTCATCTATGGTAGAAATCAAGAATGTCCCGAAATTAAATCCCGAAAACAAAGGGATTCTAAGTAATATTGTGCTTAAAATTGGCGAGACTATTGAACAACCATTGGCTTCTTCAGACATACGCGATGTATATCGCTTAAAAACCAAGAATCAATCAAATAACCACATCATAGTTGAATTTACAACTACATCCCTTAAGGCCTCAATTATTAAGAAATCTCGAGAATTCAACAGAAAAAATCTAAATAATAAACTCAACACCACCCATATTGGCTTACCTAATAACTTGCAACAACTTTATATAGATGAAGCTTTGACGCAGACGTCCAGAAGATTGTTTTACCTGGCCCGGGAATTCGTAAAAGCACATAATAAGTACATTTGCTGGACTTCCTATGGCAAAGTCTACGTTAAAGAAAAGGATAACGAAAAAGCTCCGGTGGTACGCATCGACTCCGAAGACGACATTCGTAAATTACGGCCTAATTGACTACCTTTTTTATGTACTTACGTGTTTTTTCTAATGATGCTAATACTTTCTAAAACAACATTAATTTTAAGTGTTTTACTTATGTTCTATAGTATATGTACTTACCCTATAAGCTGGCAGCTACACTCAATCACATTAGCCATTTATCACTACAAACATTTATTAGAAATACTCACTGTAACCTCACACATTTGTTACAGGTAAAACTCTTGTTGTATCACTTATTGCACATAACTCATTCAATAACTACCTATATCATAACACATCATGTCAGTACACAACACTCATATCCCAAACACAAATGTCTTATTTACTTTATAAAACTATACATAACGATTCCAATCTTTGCATATCTTTCACATGTAACAAATACTAACAATACAATGCATTACTTACTTCTATACCTACATAAAGCGGCATATATGACTATAGTCGTACATCAAAGTATGTCATACTACAAGATAATTTTAATACATATTTTACCTAAAAGACAATCTTGGCACTGTCATTACCTCACATATAAAAACCGGCCTTCTCAAAATGCAACAACTCACCAAAACAATCAAATGTTACCATATAAATTACAACTAAGACTTCTGTTTTTTGCTAACCATTCGATCAAATAAATATTGCCAATGACATAGAAAATACAACTAGTTTCAGATCCATGGAATGTAAAGTAGAATCCATTGCAAAGTTAGCTCCAGCTGATAACTGTTGTTTATCTTTTCTTACTCAAAATATAAGGAGCATTCATCGCAATTTTCCTGATTTTGAGATTTTACTCGAACGTATCAAAGTGGATTTGGATATAATTATTTTAATCGAGTGCTGGCTAACTCGGGGTTACTACTACTACTTACTACTACACTACCTTCCCTGCCTGGCTACAAAAGTTTTAGCACAAACAATAACCTTAAACAAAACGATGGCGTAGTCGTTTTAATAAAAAAATACTTACAACCTACCATTGAAGAACCGATTGTACTAGAATCAAATTGCCTTATTATTAAACTAAAGCCCAACACAGTTTTTGTTACAGTAAACCGCTCTCCTTCCTATAGCAACATTACTCCTTTCCTAACTTCATTAAATGATACATTAAGTAAATTATCTACATTTAAAAACATTATAATCACAGGGGATCTAAACATTCCTATCAACCCGGAAAAAATGTACAACAATTCTGATTCTGAAACCTATTTAAATTTGGCTGCGTTTCATGGCATGTTACCCGCACACAATATTATAACACGAGACGCTAGTGGTACTTGCATTGACCATGTTATAGTTAAAACCAATAAGTCCGTACTTACTCTCGTACCACCTACCACTGTCACCGACCACCGAGCAGTACTATGCTTTTTACAGGACTCTAAGCCAGCCTACCATGAAAGAACATATTATAACAAAGTGAATACTGAGAGGGTAATAACCACAATTCTTCAATTAGATCTAAATCCAATATACCACTCAGATGACCCTGAAATTTCAATGAATTACTTAACATCTAACTTAACAAATACCATAGAAGTAAACACCACAAAAATAAAAATAAGCAAACGTAAAAAGAACCTTAAAGCCTTGGATAACACAGGGTATGCTGCGTTCTATGCGGAACAGAGATAACCTACACCAGAAATCTGTAAAGGACCCCGATAACGAAATCTTAAAAACCATTTACAAACGTTACAGAAATTTCTGTAACTCACTCTTCAAAAAAGCCAAAAATGACTATGACAAAGCCCAAATTGAAAAAGCAGGAAATAATAACAGAAAAATATGGGAAGCTATTAAAAACATTACTTACACATCTAATTCTTCAAAAAACTTTCCTATAGAACTACTTAACTTACATACAGACCGACAAAACTCTATTAATTCAGTTAACGAATTCTTCACTAATATTAGTAAATCTCTTGCTGAAAAATTATACTTAGACCCAAATTACACAAGACCACCACAGAATACGCGTAACATTCACAACTCTTTCGTACTCTTTGATACTGATCCCAAAGAAATTGAAGAAATGATCGAAGCTCTAAAGACAGATACTGCAGTTGGATGGGACAAAATCTCGAGCAAAATTATTAAACAGCTGAAATCTTATCTTGCACCACCACTTGCTTACATATTCAATAGTTGTTTTAGTAAAGGAATTTTTCCCTCCTGTTTAAAAAAATCTGTTGTGGTTCCAATCTATAAGAGCGGAGACAGAGACCGTATCGGAAACTACAGGCCTATATCTCTATTACCAGCCCTGTCAAAAATATTAGAAAAACTAATTAACATTCGGCTAGTAAAATACCTCGAAAGGAAATGTATTTACTCTGAAAATCAATTTGGATTTCGACGTGGTAAATCAACTACTGACGCAGTACACACCCTTACCAACTTAATACTGCAAGGCATAGACTGCGGTAAAAAATGCCTGACAATTTTCCTCGATCTTGCAAAAGCTTTCGATACGGTTTCTGTTCCCATCTTATTAGACAAACTTCATGAAATTGGTATAAGAGGCACTCAACTCCAGCTTTTTAAAAGTTACTTGACTAATCGATCTCAAATAGTAGCTATTGGACCATACAAAAGTTTCGAAATGTCTTTATCTTACGGTGTTCCCCAGGGAAGCATCTTAGGCCCTACTCTTTTTCTCGTATACATAAACGATCTCTGTTTAACATCACTCAATCAGGGCCAACTAGTCTCTTATGCAGATGATACTGCCATTATCTTCACTGGAGATACCTGGAGTGAAACCTTCGATGCTGCCCAAAATGGTCTCAATACTGTGACAGCTCTTTTGCATAGTAACGTCTTATCTTTGAACATAAGTAAAACAAAATTTATGTGTTTCTCAATTCGAAATCTAGACCCACCAAAGGACCTCTCACTGATTGCGCACTCGTGCTCGGATTCAAATAATGGACTTTGCACATGCACGGCATTACAACAAACATCTACTTTAAAATACCTCGGCAACGAAATAGACAGCAATCTAACTTTTAAAAAACATATAATATCTTTAAGTGGTCGAGTCCGTAAGCTACTGGTTATTTTCAAAAAACTTCGACATGTTCTTGATCCAAAACTATTAAAAATGACATATTTTGCTTTGTGCCAATCAATTTGCACTTATGGTATTTTGGTTTGGGGAGGATCCCCAAAAACTACACTAAGACCCATAGAAATAGCTCAAAGAGCACTGCTGAAAGTGTCTACATTCAAACCCTTCTTATACCCAACAAAATTATTGTATAATAACTGCGAAGTCTTAACTATACGTCAATTATACATCCTCAGCATTGTTATGAGACAGCATAATGAACTAACGTTTGACAATAAGGTTTTGAATAAACGAAAATCCTACAATATTTGTAAGCAACGCCATCAGTATCGTACCTCATTTGCTCAAAGATTTTATGGTTTCCTAGGCCCATTTCTGTACAATAAAGCAAATAAGCAACTTTGTATATACCCTGGCAAAAAAGAAAAAGCCAAAAGAAAAGTCATCAACTGGCTTCTAAAACTATCATATGATGACACGGAAAACCTTATAAATGTTATAAAATAAAACTCAAAAATAAATTAGTACCAAAACTAATTAAATACACAGAATTACGTGATCTTACTCTCACACACACACACGCACACACACACATACACACACACACATACATACACTCACATGAACACGCACTCACACACTCACACAATAACCTATATTAGTTTTATGTCATAGAATAAACTTTTTAGATTATCCGGAGAGAGCCTGGAGTTCTGTAGTACAGGTCTCGACCTAGTTCAGACTCCAGACTCTCACAAGGACCGATAGCAACGAAAATTGTTAACTAGATATTTTTATTTGTAAATTCCTTGTGAGATGTGAATAAACATATATTATTATTATTATTATTCCAAATTATTTATTTAAAGTTCTTATTTTTTACATATTTATATCTATAAATTGAATTAAAAAAAAAACAATAATATATAAATAAATATGAAAAAAATAGAGGTCCTCCAGCGGCGAGGTTTGACGCCCTAGGCCGCCAGTGGTCACGGCGACAGAGTAAGGAACCTTCTCACAATGCGTGCCGTTCCCATTATTGCCGCCTTTTGTATCCGACCTAGTGATCTAGCGAAAGCCTCTTAAGATGTTGGTCGAGGCTCTTCGCTATGAGACCGTTTACGGAGACGACTATCGGAACAATTATTGTTGAGTCCACATCCCACATGGCGGTAACCTCGTGAGCCAAATCTAAGTATTTTGACAACTTGTCAGTCTCGGCTCTTACGAGGTTATCGTCAAATGGGACAGTGATATCAACAATAAATGCCCGGCGCTCCAACCGGTCTACCAAAACGATATCAGGCTTATTGGCAACAATAGTCCTGTCTGTAATGATAGATCGGTCCCAGTAGAGCTTGGCACGACCGCTTTCGAGAACTGGTTCCGGTACGTACTTGTAGTACGGCACTTCGGAGTCTACAAGACCATACCGAAGAACAAGCTGCTGGTGGATAATCCTGGCAACTTGGTTATGCCTGTGCAAGTACTCGCCGTTGGCAAGATAGGAACAACCGGAAACAATGTGTCTGATGGACTCTCCGGGACGGTGACACGCCCGACAAATGTCGATGGTACCGTCCTTGAAGATGTGCTTCCGATAGTTCCTCGTCTTGACAACTTCATCAGCAATTGCACAAGCAAAACCTTCAGTTTCACCAAATAGGTCACCAAAACGTAGCCAGGCCACAGATGCTTGTAAGTCCACATGAGCACTATGTAGGGCCTGGTGGAACCTACCATGAAGCACCTTGCTCTTCCATACGTCAATTCGATCCCGAGTGCTAAGTACGACGGGCTTTCTCCAGTCTTCTTTAGCCAAGGAGAGCGGCGTGAGTCCGTTGTCAACGGCGGCGACGTCTCGATGCATCCCACACTCAACACCAAGGAAATATTCCCTGAGATTGCACACCTCACGGTTGTGTAGGTTCTTGGCATTGAGGAAGCCTCGACCCCCACACTTCCGTGGGATATACAATCTCATTAATGAAGAGTGTGGATGGTGCATACGGTACGTCGTTAGGCGTTTCCGGACTTTTCGATCCAGGGCATCTAACTCAGTTTGAGTCCACCTTAGTATGCCGAAGGTGTAAACCAGTAGAGGCATTACCCAGCCGTTGAAAGCACGCACCTTATTACCACCTGACAATAGACTTTTCAGTACTTTTGTTAAGCGGTTAAAGAAGCGTTCCTTCACCAACTGCTTAATGTCCCCATCTGGGATATTTAGACACTCAGACATACCAAGGTATTTGTAGGTTTCGGTTTCAGAGAGGGATCTGAGAGACATACTCCCGGTGAGATGTAAATTATCAGAATTTACAACTCTGCCCCTCTGTACATGTATGACCGCACATTTATCTACACCGAACTCCATTCCAATATCACTGCTAAATCTTTCTGTGAGGTTTAGTAGGGATATCAGGTTTGGTTTATTCGGAGCATATACCTTGAGGTCATCCATATACAGATCCCCTCTCCGCAACCGATAGCCTAACCCGGAATCCCTCAGCACAGCGCTCAGAGGATTCAAGGCCAGGCAAAACCACAAGGGACTCAAACTGTCACCCTGGAATATGCCTCGCTCAATCCTTTGAGGAGCAACCATGTGTGGGGCACCGAATCATATGCCTTCTTATAGTCAATCCAGGCAGCGGAGAGACTCCTTCGACCTTTGCGAACCTGTTGGCTAACGGCCATGTCTATGAGGAGGAGCTCCTTAGTACCACGGGACCCAACCCTACATCCATTCTGAGCAGGATCTAAAACGTGATTGGCATATAAATGCTCATTTAATTTTGACACCAGAATGGATATAAGGAGCTTATATACAGTAGGTAAGCACGTGATGGGTCGATAATTCTTTGGATCCGTGGTACTACCAGTTTTATGGAGCAGAAAAGTGATACCGTTTGTCATAAAAGGTGGGAGGGAGCCAGAATCGATAGCTTCTTGGAATTGAGTAGCCAAGCACGCATGCGAGCTTTGCAACCACTTTAGCCAAAAATTATGCAGTCCATCCGGCCCAGGACTTTTCCAGTTATGAGTCGGACGAACCGCATTCCCCACATCAGAGGGGGTAATTTTAATAGATTGCATTGGTTGCAAATGTTCACATGAGCGCTTAACTACATCAATCCATTGTCCATCGGTGTGACGTATGGGCGCTGACCAAATATTTTTCCAAAATGAGGACATTTCATCCATATTTGGTAAACAACCATCAGTCACACTACTAGAAGTTCCCTCCCATCTTCGATACACTTTTCTTTGGTCACTTTGGAAAGATTGATTTTGGTGAAACCTATCCGCCCGTTCTTTGTAACGCCGTATACGGTTAGCCCACGCAGAAACTTTCTGCTTCAGTTAGTCTATGCGTTCCGTGACACAGGCAGTATAATCACGCGGTATTGTACCTGTACCGGCGAATGCCTGTTTCACATAACGCATAACTCTCGGGCGATTGTTTCCCGACCTGAAGCAGATTAGCTTGCCGATGGTCACCCTAGCTGCTGAGATACGTCGCTCGATTCTTTCTTGCCATGCTGGTTTGCCGGCGGTGGGTCGCGTGGACTTGTTGGGTCCTGGAAACCTAACATGGGCCACCCGGCACGCTGCGACTGCTGCACAGTAAAGAATCGAGTGCGTATCCGCAAGATTTTGGCTAGATTCAAAATATGGTTCTAGCATGCAATCTAGAGCGACCACTAGCGCCATATTACGTTTGTGCGTGGGATAACGTGGTAACTGCGGTCTATCACAGACGGATATATCCCTATATTCCAAAATCGCACTTTCCAAAGCCCTCCTCAAATGCTCATTATCCTGGGAGCTTACCTGGGTAGCATCCCCAAAGTCCACCGTCTCGGGCCTCGGATCCGCCTGCGCCGATAGCAAATTAGGCAGCGAAGCGGATATATTATTCCGATTGGCGGTAGACGTGGAGATGACAGCCTCTGCTCGCAGCCGATCAAGTGTAGATCCATCCAGCATATGGTTCCGCTGGATGACCCGCACCTGATCGGATAAGCGTTGCTCCGAAACGGTCAGATCTGGTTCAAGGGCCTGAAACAATAGCAACATACGGGAACGGTAAGCGGTGAGATTGGTTCCCCCCTCTGTCGCCCCATAGTACGCTCGCATGACATTCTCATTATTTAATTCTGTCCATCGCATGCGGCGCACTAAACCACCGGTAGCGGGGATCCCAGTCGAATCTTCAACCCGACGTACTCCCAAGCCGGCCGGAGGTCGTCCCCGCCGCCGTACAGGTGGTAGCGACGACGGCGGAGAAAAGAACTCGTCGCCCGAGCTCGACGCTACTGCGGAGGTCGGTGGTGCGGAGACTGCAGGTACCGACGACTGCGAGGCGGAACTGGGTAACGAGTCCGAAGGTGGTAGGCGTGCGTTATTTTTCCTTGATCTAGTTATCATGAGAAGTCCGTGTATATTTTATTACGTTTTTGATGGGACTTGACATTTGCTATCAAATCCCAAATGGCAAAGAACATTTTTCCATGGTGTTAATATTTGATTTCCTTATTATTTTGAACTTTAGTTTGAATTGTATTTTGTATAACATTTTTAAAAAAAGACTATTTATAGCAAAATGTGCATTAAAATCACTGATAATTAATTTTTGTTGTTTTTTTTTCAGATGACACGGACTTGTCTTTTTGAGTGTTGCCAAGTTAAGTTATTATTATGTCTTTTATTCCATTTCAATCTTATTTTATACATTTACAAATATATTGTTACAAAAAAATATATATTTGTAAATATAAAAAATAGACATCCAATCGGCAACGGGAGCAGGGTCCATGCTACCGATGGTCAAGGCTCCAGAGAGAGGAACCTCCTCACAATACGCGCCGTCTCTAAAATAACTGCCTTCTGAACCTGACCCTTGACCCAACTGCCTAACGCGAGCCTCTTAAGGTGACGGTCGAGGCTCTTGGCAATCAAACCATGGGCAGAAACGACAATCGGTACAATGATCGCCGAGTCGACGTCCCACATGTCAACAACCTCGCGTGCTAGGTCAAGGTATTTAATTTCCTTGTCTTTTTCAGCTTTCACAAGGTTGTCATCATGTGGGACAGCAACATCGACGATCACTGCCCGGCGCTCTTGGCGATCCACCATCACAATATCAGGCTTATTGGCAACAATAGTCCTATCTGTGATGATGGATCTGTCCCAGTACAATGTGACCCGGCCATTCTCCAGTATTGTCTCTGGAACGTATCTGTAGTACGGCACCTCCGACGTCACAAGGTTGTACCGCAGAGCAAGTTGCTGATGGATTATCCTGGCTACTTGATTGTGCCTGTGCAAATACTCACCATTAGCAAGACGGGAGCAACCAGAAATTATATGTCTGAGGGATTCCCCAGGGCGGTGACATGCCCGACAAATGTCAACAGTACCATCCCTCAGTATAAATCTCCGGTAGTTATTCGTCATTACTACTTCGTCAGTAATTGCACAGACGGTTTCCGGTTTCCGCAAAAAGGTCACCGAACCGTAGCCAGGCTACTGATGCTGTTAAATCTACATCTGGCCCGTGCAGGGCCTTGTAAAATCTGCCATGAAGTTCCTTGCTCTGCCATACCTCCTTGCGGTCACTGGTGCTAAGTACCGTAGGTTGACGCCAGTTAGTTTTGGCTAAGGATAGAGCGGTGAATCCATTGTCCACGGCGATCACGTCCGCATGCATACCCACACCATTATGTAGGAAATAGTTTCTAAGATTATACAGCTCACGGTTATGCAGAGTTTTAGCATTTAAAAAGCCACGACCACCATATTTCCGTGGAATGTACAATCTCATCACAGAAGAGCGGGGGTGATGCATCCGATGTGATGTCAGCCGCGTTCGGACTGTTCGGTCCAGGGCGTCTAGCTCAGTTTGAGTCCACTTGAGTATTCCAAAGGAGTACAACAAGACTGGCATGACCCAGCCATTGTAAGCACGCACCTTGTTCCCTCCGGACAATAGGCTTTTCAGCACTTTTGTCAAGCGGCCCAAGAAGCACCCCCGCAATGACTCCTTCATGTCAGCCTCTTTGAAGCCTAATGCCTGTGACATACCCAAGTACTTGTTGGTTTCGGTTGCAGAGAGGGTTACTAAGTTAATGGAAGCTGAGAGTTGGGTACTCTGAGATTCCACTATCTTCCCTCGTTTTGCATGCATGACTGCACATTTGTCAATACCAAACTCCATTCTGATAGAGTTACTGAAGTTTTCTGTGAGCTTCAGTAACGCTGACAAGTGAAGATTGCTAGAGGCAAATAACTTTAAGTCATCCATGTAAAGGAGGTGTGATATTACTTGTCCTCCTCTCCGCAGTCGATAACCTAACCCAGAATCCTCTAGTAGTGTGCTCAGAGGGTTCAGAGCCAGGCAAAACCACAATGGGCTCAAACTGTCGCCCTGAAAGATTCCCCGTTCTATCCTTATAGGCTCACCGTTCCCCAAGGTCTGGCGAGATCCTGGATAAAGAAGGACTGTACTCCACTGCTCCATACATGTCCTCAGGAAGGTACGTAAAATTGTATTTATTTTATACAATTCTAGCACTCTCATAAGCCAAGTATGGGGCACGGAGTCATAGGCCTTCTTGTAATCTATCCAGCATGTCGACAGATCTTTTCGGTTTCGGCGTGCCTGCTGGCAAATGGCCGTGTCAATAAGAAGCAATTCCTTAGTACCGCGGGACCCATTCCTACATCCATTTTGAGCTGTAGATATAATTGCATTTCTGTCAATGTGATTGCAGATTTTGGTTTTTAATATTGATGTTAAAATTTTGTACATGGTTGGAAGACATGTAATTGGTCTATAGTTCTAGGGTTCCGCGGTACTACCTGACTTATGGATCAAGTGGGTTACACCTGTGGTCATAAATTGTGGGAGCGAACCTGACTCTAAAGCCGACTGGAATTTGATAGCCAAATATTCGTGCGAGCTACGTAGCCATTTTAACCAAAATTGTGCAGTCCATCTGGCCCTGGAGATTTCCAGTTAGACAAACGGTAGACTGCACTAGCAACGTCGTCGGGTGTGATAGAAGTACTATTCATTTCTTCAATAGGCTCACACACACGTTTAACGACCCCCATCCAATCGCCCTCGGAGTGAGCGATGGGTACCGACCAGATATTACGCCAGAAAGATATCATGGCGTCACTATCTGGCCGGGGCCCATCGCCGTTAGTCCGTTGTTCAGTCTGCTCCCACAATTTATATACCCATCTCTGGTCCTTTTGGAATTTGTGGTTTTGGGAATATCGATCCACGCGTTTTTTATATCTCCGAATACGACTAGCCCATGCATAAATTTTTTGTTTATAGAAATCTATGCGCTCTGTAACATGTGATATGTAATCGCGGGGACTGATATCAGTCCCCATAAACACCTTTACAAAGCGCATGACTCGAGGACGGGTGTTACCCTCTTGAAAGGATCGAAGCTTGTCAATGAGCACCCTAGCCTCACGGATACGCCGTTCAATCCTGCACTGCCAGGTCGGTACAGCAGATCTCGGTCGTGTAGCTCCGTCTTAATCGGGAAACTTGACACGTGCTACACGACATGCGGTAATAGCCCCGCAATACAGGAGAGAATGCATATCCGTTAGGTCTTCACCAGTGGCAAAGTATTCCGCCATTATTGAATCTAGGGTGCACACTAATGTTTTATTTTTATTATGCATGGGCAAGCGCGGCAACCGTGGTTTGAGATGGTTTGCCGTGGACCGATATTCTCGAACCACAACCTCAAAGGTGCTTCTTATTTCATTGTACATACTACTTACGTCAGTAGTCATATCATCCCCATCGTCGCCCGCACTAGCGGCAGAATGCGGTGGAGCCATGGTGGATGTTTGGGCCACGGGCGGGACGGGAACAATACGGCTATTGAGGGCCTCCGAGCGCAGCTGATCAAGCACGGTATCGTTCAACATATGATTACGCTGAATAACCCGTACCTGATCCGTAAGTCGCTGTGCCGATACGTTGATAGTTGGTTCAAGTTCCTGGAAAAAAGACAGCATTCGAGCACGATATGCAGTAAGTTGAGTACCCCCCTCTGTAGCCTCAAAATTATTATTATTATTATTATAAGTTCGTAAAGTGTATTTTAGTTAAATGAACAGAAATAACTAACCATAACACGTATAATAAATATTCTTAATATTTATTTATGTGTGTGTGATAGAAACATAGTAAAACTGCTCAATAAAACGCATCCAATAAATTGATATCATTGAATCAATAAAAGTACAGAAGTTTATTTAACGAGCTCAGTTCGTTTGGAAGTCAAACACTCCAAGTAAATAAAAATAGAATGTTTTTGTTGGAAAGGAAACTTAT
Organism: Pseudoips prasinana; assembly: GCA_951640165.1. Lineage (NCBI taxonomy): Eukaryota > Metazoa > Arthropoda > Insecta > Lepidoptera > Nolidae > Pseudoips > Pseudoips prasinana. The sequence goes on from OX621245.1 coordinate 23,606,216, forward strand.
TTAGAAGTCCATTATGAACTCAAAGACTAATTAAAATTTTATTTCTTGCCTTCTATTTTTATTCGAATATATAGTGTTTAATTATAAGTTTTGTATTCTTATTCTACATAACATTTCAGTAGTATTCAGATTATATTTATGAATCTAAATGCTGCGAATAATATACAAAACTAGCGGCCCGGTACGTGCTTCGCTACGTATAAGGCATAGTAATAAAACAAATGTTTATTAAGTTCATTTATTCAAACAAAAAAATATTTAAAATTTCTATAAGATGTTGATTTTAAACTTTTTCAAGACTTTTTTTTAATTTTCTTTACGTACAAACCTTCCCTAGTTATAACATTACAACGAAAAGTGGCATTGATTTTATATATATAGATAGAAGATAAAGTACGACATTTATGTATGAAGCAGTATTGGTCGTAAGTACCGTTGGTATTGTACTGATAATACTACCGTGGGACGTTATTCACACACGGCCATCTGTTCCCTAACTAAGCAGAGCTTATACAATGGGTAACCAGATAACTGATATACTACTTGAACTACTTTTCTTTCGTAAATACATTCTTATATAGATAATTAAACCCAGACTCAGGTCAAACAGACATGATTATACACACGAATATCTGTCCTGGGTGGGAATCGAACCCACGACCTGCGGCGTGAAAGGCAAGTATCTCCTAACCACGCCAACCGGCCTGTCATATATTGTGAATAGTTGGATAAACTTTGCTAAGTTTTAGAAAACCACATAACCGTAGATTTTTTATTCAAAATAGACTGGAGACGTTTTATATATTGCAACTTTTGTTTTTATAGCCATAATGCTCGTTAATGAATTATTGTTTTCTCTTCTTGTCTAGCTTATCTATGATTATTTTAGGTTTTAATTCCAATTCTATCTGTGAAAACTGGTAATTGGCGTTAATCAACTACTTATTGTTTTATCTGTAGCATAGCAATAAATTTCCATTAAAATAAAATTATATGCCACAATTACAGGAAAATATATTCAATTCAATAATTTATGAAATGATGAAATTTATTCAGTACTTGGGTATTTACATACACTTGTACTTGTCAATCTCACAATGTATTACATAAACACAGTTTAAAAACAGTAATTAAAGCAACATATTTTTTGAATTAGTCCGTCCGTGCGGTCTGTTTCGTCACATATATTTTTAATATCCTTAAATAAATAATAAATAGCAAGTTACTAAGCTATTATTGTTACATTTAGCAATAGTATATCAAATTAAAGAATTGAAAACAACGAACAGTTGGCTAGCGCAAAAGACTCTCAACCAGTAGGTTTATTTAAGCGACTAATACCTGAGGGCACCCTTATGGGGCTCGGGCCAGATCAAGCGGCCGCTGAAGTAAAAAGATGGAATTCGAAATGGGGGTCAGATCACTTGCTCGGGATTACCGATCCCGTGTTAAGGGGGCAACACGATCCTCGCCACTGAGGATCCTACCCTAGCTAGCCTTCGGATTTCTCTAGCTACCTAGGTGGACGACCCGGAGAAGAAAGCCACAAAGATACTCCGGGCTTGCTTTTTTCGTCTTCTTTTGCCTTTTTTGTGTGTTTTTACATTGTGATTGTCTGATATGTGGGCTAATGCACGCACAGAACCGATGACATCTAGTTAATCAAAATAATTGTGAGGTAATAAACAATAACATTCCATTTCACTCAAGCAATTAAAATAACCTCTTGCAAGATGAACAAACGGTGGGTGCATCCACGCACATTTACAAAATTAACAAGTCACACAAAGTCGACTAAAGGCGACGACTGTGTGAGACAAAAAAAAATGAGTACCCCAGTAGCAGTATATGAGTTGAGTATCCCACAATAGCGTCTAATTAAAAATATATATTTACAGTACTACTTAAGGGCAGCAGTAGTCTATACATCATCAGAATCATCATCATATCAGCCGAAAGACGTCCACTGCTGGACAAAGGCCTCCCCCAAGGATCTCCACAATAGCCGGTCCTGCGCTGCCCGCATCCATGGTCGCTCACTATGGGCCTTATCAGGCGGCTCAAGGTCACGCAAAGAGCAATGGAAATGGCTATGCTTGGAGCTTTCCTGCGAGATTGAATCAGAAATCTTTATATAATTGTGGATAATATGTACCTTCTGGGTCAATTTAAAGCAATGAGTAATACTTTACAGGATTATGCACATATTGTTAAATAAATTAAGCCTGTAACAATTGATATAACCTACCATGTTGTACGAGTATTCGAACATTTCATGTTTCACTATGACTGCCAAACTTTTTCACAACATTTGGCATTTATATGCACAGATAGTGACATTGCAGTCATCGCTTGCTATATTGAAAAAGTAATGAAAAACTCGCTCAACTTTACTCGGAACTCTGAGCGTTATTGAAAAACTATTATTATTTGAAGCGAGATACTTTTTATGGAACATAAACATAACATACTGATTCTTAGTGCTTGATATGACAGATACATTAGAACATTTATGGCATATATGAAATATTTATGGCCAATGGTTATTGTCCTGTTGTCTTGAAAATATATTTAACAAATAATTGTTACAGGCAGCATAATATAAGCTGACACCTGGTCTAATCATCAATTGAAGCGGGCGCCATAGCAAGGACTTAGGAAGGATTAACCTATCGGGATTGTTTTCATTAATGAAGCCAAAGCTAAAACAGCCTACGAGTGATATTGGAATTTTCTTAACAAAAAAACTAGTTTCATGTATAACAAAATTAACTTCAGTTACAACACAAAATATAAAAATGTTTTGAACTTTAGATTATTTGTGTAAAATACCTACGTTTCTTTTATGAACTGGAGACTCATAACATATGAAAGGAGGTAAACAGACAGATGGACTGGAAGCAATATGGGTCCGTTATGCCCTTGGGTAAGGGTCATAAAAACTTACATACCTACTTAACAAATACCAAAAGAAATTCCACTCAATTACGACTACCAGAGTCTCGCAATCCAGAAACATTATTAAAATAACCGAAGGCGAATTTTTGTGAACATTTTTCGACTGGCAACCTAAACTCGATTCGTCAACATCAGTCATTTGTCAAAGTGAGTTATTTCACGCCTAAAGTTACGAATCCTGTGATATCTAGGGTAGAGTTTTTATATTATGTAAGCTGTTGTTAAAGGCAAGATTCGTTTATACCTCACAATGAAAATCTTAGCGAAGTAATAACTTTCAAGGTTTTTTTTAAAGATCTGAAACTTAACCTTAATAGTATCAGCAACTTATTTGTATGGCAATCTTTTTGTGTAGGTACAATAAATGATCTCAATTATTAGTACACAAAAAAGGTTTATATTTTTAGATACCACCAAATGAGGCGTATGGTATCTAATAATATGAAAGAAAAAGCATTTAGTCTGCCAACATAGCATTTTACATTTTACTTGTTTAACTTTCCAAAGATTTCTGCCTAGCTATTTTTTTAGTACCTAGACATAGAATCTAATCTATAGTTTTTATGATGTTACTCTATACGGCTAGAGTAGATAATCGTCATTATTTTTCAATTAACTTTTAACTAGGTATATTTGCTTGTAAATATAATTGCTTCGACACTAAGAGAGGTTCGAGAGCCCTCTTAAAAACGATGGGACTTATTACCATAGAAATTTAATTTTGAATTTATATCGAAATTACTGAGATGGATATCGAGTTAAATAGAATTGGTTAAATCGAACTCTTTGCTTTCCTGACGCAAATAAAGATTATTTTTATTTATACCATGATATAATAAATAGTTCCTGTGTGGTTACGGCATAGAATATCATCACCCCACCTCATCCCGTGGGGGGCGTAGAAATCGACCAAGGGAATACCTACCAGCAGCGTTTTCCTGTGAACTACATTCATCCCACCATCAAACTGCGATCGGAAACCCGCCAAGCGTGGCGATTATGGCATATCCCCCCATTCTTTCGGGGAGGCTTTTGTCTAGCAGTGAACGTACTTTAGCTAACATGATGATGATGATAATAATAGTTGTTAGACAACTATTATATGACATGATGGTATAAATAAAAATAATGTTTATTTGCATCTGCAAATCAACGAGTGCCGGTTGTAAGAACAAGAGCATATTTTCATATTTCTGTCGTATGAATAATATATACTTCTGAACAACTAATTGGAATGATAAGTAGTAGATAGGCCTTCACCCTCACGGAAGAAATCAAATAAATATTACCTTAACTAATAAATACTAACAGAAATTTCTTTATTTCATTATAATTACTAATCCACTAAACAAAATGTTACTTAGTTCATAGGAGCAACTAAAAAGGCTTTTTATTTTATTTTTATTATAGTAATAGATAGAGTTAGATAAAAATTACCAAAAAACCTGTAAATCTATATGAAGCTTTATCCTTTAGTGATATTTCGCTTCCAAAATATCAACAATTGAACCCATTTTTGCATCAAATTGAGTATAAATATGCCTCATATATTTTATATTCATAAGGCGTAATGCAAACACAGAACGGAATACGGATCAACCGTCACGTCAAAATGACACGTCAGCGTCACGTCCATTATGCGTGATATAGGTACCCCTTGTTATTGATATTTCAATACCTCCATTATTGAACCCTGAAAATAAAAGAAAATTTTCAATACCTACATTTCAAACATTAACATAGCATCATCATCATAACAGCTGTAAAAATTCAACTGCTGGACAAAAGCCTCCCCCAAGATGACGGACTGACCGTGACCCTAGTTGCTTAACCTCGCCAATCACTTACGGACCGGGGGGAGCATCTGGCTATGAGCACCTCATAAATTACCTATTATTCACAATTTGTCTTAATCAAGCATCACAAACGGTAATGTTTCTGTTCATTACAAACTGTAATGTTTCTGCAGGATAGTGCTAACTCCAGCAACTAATTTCAGGATGATGTATTTTCGTTCCAGCTGTGCTGTATTTTCGTTTAACTTCCGAACACTCCTTTGTACTCACCAATGAAAAACGAGGTCAAGTATTTTATTCAACTTAAAAATAATTTATTACCACCCTAACCGCATGACCGTCAACAAACAAACATTTTTCAGCTAAATTTTACGAACGAATTTGTTACCTGAAACCGCGATCGCAAATTGTAATTCCGAATACGACTAGCCCATGCATAAATTTTTTGTTTATAGAAATCTATGCGCTCTGTAACATGTGATATGTAATCGCGGGGACTGATATCAGTCCCCATAAACACCTTCTTTACAAAGCGCATGACTCGAGGACGGGTGTTACCCTCTTGAAAGGATCGAAGCTTGTCAATGAGCACCCTAGCCTCACGGATACGCCGTTCAATCCTGCACTGCCAGGTCGGTACAGCAGATCTCGGTCGTGTAGCTCCGTCTTAATCGGGAAACTTGACACGTGCTACACGACATGCGGTAATAGCCCCGCAATACAGGAGAGAATGCATATCCGTTAGGTCTTCACCAGTGGCAAAGTATTCCGCCATTATTGAATCTAGGGTGAACACTAATGTTTTATTTTTATTATGCATGGGCAAGCGCGGCAACCGTGGTTTGAGATGGTTTGCCGTGGACCGATATTCTCGAACCACAACCTCAAAGGTGCTTCTTATTTCATTGTACATACTACTTACGTCAGTAGTCATATCATCCCCATCGTCGCCCGCACTAGCGGCAGAATGCGGTGGAGCCATGGTGGATGTTTGGGCCACGGGCGGGACGGGAACAATACGGCTATTGAGGGCCTCCGAGCGCAGCTGATCAAGCACGGTATCGTTCAACATATGATTACGCTGAATAACCCGTACCTGATCCGTAAGTCGCTGTGCCGATACGTTGATAGTTGGTTCAAGTTCCTGGAAAAAAGACAGCATTCGAGCACGATATGCAGTAAGTTGAGTACCCCCCTCTGTAGCCTCAAAATTATTATTATTATTATAAGTTCGTAAAGTGTATTTTAGTTAAATGAACAGAAATAACTAACCATAACACGTATAATAAATATTCTTAATATTTATTTATGTGTGTGTGATAGAAACATAGTAAAACTGCTCAATAAAACGCATCCAATAAATTGATATCATTGAATCAATAAAAGTACAGAAGTTTATTTAACGAGCTCAGTTCGTTTGGAAGTCAAACACTCCAAGTAAATAAAAATAGAATGTTTTTGTTGGAATGGAAACTTATTTAGAAGTCCATTATGAACTCAAAGACTAATTAAAATTTTATTTCTTGCCTTCTATTTTTATTCGAATATATAGTGTTTAATTATAAGTTTTGTATTCTTATTCTACATAACATTTCAGTAGTATTCAGATTATATTTATGAATCTAAATGCTGCGAATAATATACAAAACTAGCGGCCCGGTACGTGCTTCGCTACGTATAAGGCATAGTAATAAAACAAATGTTTATTAAGTTCATTTATTCAAACAAAAAAATATTTAAAATTTCTATAAGATGTTGATTTTAAACTTTTTCAAGACTTTTTTTTAATTTTCTTTACGTACAAACCTTCCCTAGTTATAACATTACAACGAAAAGTGGCATTGATTTTATATATATAGATAGAAGATAAAGTACGACATTTATGTATGAAGCAGTATTGGTCGTAAGTACCGTTGGTATTGTACTGATAATACTACCGTGGGACGTTATTCACACACGGCCATCTGTTCCCTAACTAAGCAGAGCTTATACAATGGGTAACCAGATAACTGATATACTACTTGAACTACTTTTCTTTCGTAAATACATTCTTATATAGATAATTAAACCCAGACTCAGGTCAAACAGACATGATTATACACACGAATATCTGTCCTGGGTGGGAATCGAACCCACGACCTGCGGCGTGAAAGGCAAGTATCTCCTAACCACGCCAACCGGCCTGTCATATATTGTGAATAGTTGGATAAACTTTGCTAAGTTTTAGAAAACCACATAACCGTAGATTTTTTATTCAAAATAGACTGGAGACGTTTTATATATTGCAACTTTTGTTTTTATAGCCATAATGCTCGTTAATGAATTATTGTTTTCTCTTCTTGTCTAGCTTATCTATGATTATTTTAGGTTTTAATTCCAATTCTATCTGTGAAAACTGGTAATTGGCGTTAATCAACTACTTATTGTTTTATCTGTAGCATAGCAATAAATTTCCATTAAAATAAAATTATATGCCACAATTACAGGAAAATATATTCAATTCAATAATTTATGAAATGATGAAATTTATTCAGTACTTGGGTATTTACATACACTTGTACTTGTCAATCTCACAATGTATTACATAAACACAGTTTAAAAACAGTAATTAAAGCAACATATTTTTTGAATTAGTCCGTCCGTGCGGTCTGTTTCGTCACATATATTTTTAATATCCTTAAATAAATAATAAATAGCAAGTTACTAAGCTATTATTGTTACATTTAGCAATAGTATATCAAATTAAAGAATTGAAAACAACGAACAGTTGGCTAGCGCAAAAGACTCTCAACCAGTAGGTTTATTTAAGCGACTAATACCTGAGGGCACCCTTATGGGGCTCGGGCCAGATCAGGCGGCCGCTGAAGTAAAAAGATGGAATTCGAAATGGGGGTCAGATCACTTGCTCGGGATTACCGATCCCGTGTTAAGGGGGCAACACGATCCTCGCCGCTGAGGATCCTACCCTAGCTAGCCTTCGGATTTCTCTAGCTACCTAGGTGGACGACCCGGAGAAGAAAGCCACAAAGATACTCCGGGCTTGCTTTTTTCGTCTTCTTTTGCCTTTTTTGTGTGTTTTTACATTGTGATTGTCTGATATGTGGGCTAATGCACGCACAGAACCGATGACATCTAGTTAATCAAAATAATTGTGAGGTAATAAACAATAACATTCCATTTCACTCAAGCAATTAAAATAACCTCTTGCAAGATGAACAAACGGTGGGTGCATCCACGCACATTTACAAAATTAACAAGTCACACAAAGTCGACTAAAGGCGACGACTGTGTGAGACAAAAAAAAATGAGTACCCCAGTAGCAGTATATGAGTTGAGTATCCCACAATAGCGTCTAATTAAAAATATATATTTACAGTACTACTTAAGGGCAGCAGTAGTCTATACATCATCAGAATCATCATCATATCAGCCGAAAGACGTCCACTGCTGGACAAAGGCCTCCCCCAAGGATCTCCACAATAGCCGGTCCTGCGCTGCCCGCATCCATGGTCGCTTACTATGGGCCTTATCAGGCGGCTCAAGGTCACGCAAAGAGCAATGGAAATGGCTATGCTTGGAGCTTTCCTGCGAGATTGAATCAGAAATCTTTATATAATTGTGGATAATATGTACCTTCTGGGTCAATTTAAAGCAATGAGTAATACTTTACAGGATTATGCACATATTGTTAAATAAATTAAGCCTGTAACAATTGATATAACCTACCATGTTGTACGAGTATTCGAACATTTCATGTTTCACTATGACTGCCAAACTTTTTCACAACATTTGGCATTTATATGCACAGATAGTGACATTGCAGTCATCGCTTGCTATATTGAAAAAGTAATGAAAAACTCGCTCAACTTTACTCGGAACTCTGAGCGTTATTGAAAAACTATTATTATTTGAAGCGAGATACTTTTTATGGAACATAAACATAACATACTGATTCTTAGTGCTTGATATGACAGATACATTAGAACATTTATGGCATATATGAAATATTTATGGCCAATGATTATTGTCCTGTTGTCTTGAAAATATATTTAACAAATAATTGTTACAGGCAGCATAATATTAGGTCTTTACCTATGAAATTGCCGTTCTGCAGTACTGGCCATTTCAAATCAAAATAATTTTTGTTTGGCTAAGAATTCTAATTTCAAATTAATTTTATTTTAAAAACATGGATTCTTTTTTCCAAAAGTAGTCATTTCTTTATTGATTAGTGTTACATTTTCATCGCATTTCAATCTTTTTCGTCATCATGGATACGTTAAAAATTCGAGTAATTATGGAATATGAGTACCGTCGTGGCAGCAACGCGGCACAAGCGGCACGCAACATCAACGACGTTTACGGAGCTAACACTACAAACCAACGCACCACCTGTTATTGGTTTGCTCGCTTCCGTTCTGGAAATTTCGACCTGAAAAATGAACCTCGCGGTCGTCCGAAGACTTTGGTCGACAATGACGAATTAAAGGCGGTTGTGGAAGCTGATGATACACAATCTACGGCTGAATTAGCAGCAGCTTTCGACGTTAGCGTCAAAACAATATTGGTCCATTTGCGTCAAATTGGCAAGGTAAAAAAGCTTGACAAATGGGTGCCCCACGAACTCAATGATCGCCAGCGCGAAGTACGCGTCGAGACGTGCCTTGCACTGCTCAACAGACACACAAATGAAGGAATTTTGAACCGCATTGTTACCTGCGATGAAAAATGGATTCTGTTTGATAACCGCAAGCGCTCAGCAAGTTGGTTGGATCCTGGTTCAGCACCTAAACAATGCCCTAAACGAAAACTTACCCCTAGAAAAGTGATGGTCACTGTTTGGTGGTCTAGCGCCGGTGTGATTCATCACAGCTTCTTACCAAACGGGGTGAGCATTACTGCAGATGTGTACTGTGAAGAACTGAGCACAGTGATGGAGAAGCTGGCGCATCTCCAACCAGCATTGGTCAATCGCTCGTCTCCGCTGCTCCTGCACGACAACGCGCGACCTCATACTGCACAGCAGACGGTCTCCAAGTTGCAAGAACTGGGGTTGGAAGCTCTCCGTCATCCGCCCTACTCACCAGACCTTGCGCCTACAGACTACTACTTTTTCCAGAATTTGGATAACTTCTTGGCGGGAAAAAAATTCAATACCCGAGAGGCAGTACAAAATGCCTTTGAAGAATTTGTTGCCTCCCGTCCAGCTGATTTCTTTAAGAAGGGCATCAATAAACTGCCACTGCGATGGCAAAGATGCATTGATTGCATGGGTGATTACTTCGATTAATACAAATAAAAAAATTCATGAAAAAAATTCGTTTAAATTTTTTCATACAAAACGGCAATTTCATAGGTAAAGACCTATTATAAGCTGACACCTGGTCTAATCATCAATTGAAGCGGGCGCCATAGCAAGGACTTAGGAAGGATTAACCTATCGGGATTGTTTTCATTAATGAAGCCAAAGCTAAAACAGCCTACGAGTGATATTGGAATTTTCTTAACAAAAAAACTAGTTTCATGTATAACAAAATTAACTTCAGTTACAACACAAAATATAAAAATGTTTTGAACTTTAGATTATTTGTGTAAAATACCTACGTTTCTTTTATGAACTGGAGACTCATAACATATGAAAGGAGGTAAACAGACAGATGGACTGGAAGCAATATGGGTCCGTTATGCCCTTGGGTAAGGGTCATAAAAACTTACATACCTACTTAACAAATACCAAAAGAAATTCCACTCAATTACGACTACCAGAGTCTCGCAATCCAAAAACATTATTAAAATAACAGAAGGCGAATTTTTGTGAACATTTTTCGACTGGCAACCTAAACTCGATTCGTCAACATCAGTCATTTGTCAAAGTGAGTTATTTCACGCCTAAAGTTACGAATCCTGTGATATCTAGGGTAGAGTTTTTATATTATGTAAGCTGTTGTTAAAGGCAAGATTCGTTTATACCTCACAATGAAAATCTTAGCGAAGTAATAACTTTCAAGGTTTTTTTTAAAGATCTGAAACTTAACCTTAATAGTATCAGCAACTTATTTGTATGGCAATCTTTTTGTGTAGGTACAATAAATGATCTCAATTATTAGTACACAAAAAAGGTTTATATTTTTAGATACCACCAAATGAGGCGTATGGTATCTAATAATATGAAAGAAAAAGCATTTAGTCTGCCAACATAGCATTTTACATTTTACTTGTTTAACTTTCCAAAGATTTCTGCCTAGCTATTTTTTTAGTACCTAGACATAGAATCTAATCTATAGTTTTTATGATGTTACTCTATACGGCTAGAGTAGATAATCGTCATTATTTTTCAATTAACTTTTAACTAGGTATATTTGCTTGTAAATATAATTGCTTCGACACTAAGAGAGGTTCGAGAGCCCTCTTAAAAACGATGGGACTTATTACCATAGAAATTTAATTTTGAATTTATATCGAAATTACTGAGATGGATATCGAGTTAAATAGAATTGGTTAAATCGAACTCTTTGCTTTCCTGACGCAAATAAAGATTATTTTTATTTATACCATGATATAATAAATAGTTCCTGTGTGGTTACGGCATAGAATATCATCACCCCACCTCATCCCGTGGGGGGCGTAGAAATCGACCAAGGGAATACCTACCAGCAGCGTTTTCCTGTGAACTACATTCATCCCACCATCAAACTGCGATCGGAAACCCGCCAAGCGTGGCGATTATGGCATATCCCCCCATTCTTTCGGGGAGGCTTTTGTCTAGCAGTGAACGTACTTTAGCTAACATGATGATGATGATAATAATAGTTGTTAGACAACTATTATATGACATGATGGTATAAATAAAAATAATGTTTATTTGCATCTGCAAATCAACGAGTGCCGGTTGTAAGAACAAGAGCATATTTTCATATTTCTGTCGTATGAATAATATATACTTCTGAACAACTAATTGGAATGATAAGTAGTAGATAGGCCTTCACCCTCACGGAAGAAATCAAATAAATATTACCTTAACTAATAAATACTAACAGAAATTTCTTTATTTCATTATAATTACTAATCCAATAAACAAAATGTTACTTAGTTCATAGGAGCAACTAAAAAGGCTTTTTATTTTATTTTTATTATAGTAATAGATAGAGTTAGATAAAAATTACCAAAAAACCTGTAAATCTATATGAAGCTTTATCCTTTAGTGATATTTCGCTTCCAAAATATCAACAATTGAACCCATTTTTGCATCAAATTGAGTATAAATATGCCTCATATATTTTATATTCATAAGGCGTAATGCAAACACAGAACGGAATACGGATCAACCGTCACGTCAAAATGACACGTCAGCGTCACGTCCATTATGCGTGATATAGGTACCCCTTGTTATTGATATTTCAATACCTCCATTATTGAACCCTGAAAATAAAAGAAAATTTTCAATACCTACATTTCAAACATTAACAAAGCATCATCATCATAACAGCTGTAAAAATTCAACTGCTGGACAAAAGCCTCCCCCAAGATGACGGACTGACCGTGACCCTAGTTGCTTAACCTCGCCAATCACTTACGGACCGGGGGGAGCATCTGGCTATGAGCACCTCATAAATTACCTATTATTCACAATTTGTCTTAATCAAGCATCACAAACGGTAATGTTTCTGTTCATTACAAACTGTAATGTTTCTGCAGGATAGTGCTAACTCCAGCAACTAATTTCAGGATGATGTATTTTCGTTCCAGCTGTGCTGTATTTTCGTTTAACTTCCGAACACTCCTTTGTACTCACCAATGAAAAACGAGGTCAAGTATTTTATTCAACTTAAAAATAATTTATTACCACCCTAACCGCATGACCGTCAACAAACAAACATTTTTCAGCTAAATTTTACGAACGAATTTGTTACCTGAAACCGCGATCGCAAATTGTAATTCCCTTCTTTGTTCACAAAGGAAATAAATAAGGCAAGTTTACACATCCGAACTCAATATTCGATAAGGCGTGGTTGAGTGTGAATAAGCTACTGCGTGACACGTCTAATCCGGATCGTGTGCTCTTAGTACATATTGAACTTTGTATATTCCTATAAAAAAGGCTCAAAATGGTCTGAAAAGTTTATTTGGAAAAGACTTATTTTTCGGAATACTACATATATATATTAGATATATTGAAAAACTTAGTATTTAATCGTGGCAACATAAAAATAATATGGCTGATGACGAACACAACAGACCCGACGCCTAGTGATAACTGGCTTAAACAAAATTGACCGCTGATTTTGTAATCAAAAAATTTTCAAGGCCGACTAAAGTGTCCATTTGGAATAGACTTCGTTTTTAGTATATGGGTTATAAGAAAGCCGTAGCAAGGTAAAATAAAAATAAACCCCACCGTCATACTCGACCAAAACTCGTTACAACCATTACGAACATATTTTTACGCGGACACATAATTACTTAATATACTAGAGTATTAATATAAAATAGAGTATTAATAATAATAATAATTTAGTTTCTGCTAATGGATTAATAGCAAAGAGCCTCGAAAAACACCTAAAGAGGCTGACGCTAGGCGGTTGGGTCAAGAACAAGATCCAAAAAGCGGTGCTTTTGGACACGGCTCGCATTGTCAGGAGGTTCCTATCTCTAGAGTCGTAACCTCCGGTAGCACAGACCCTGTTCCTGCTGCCGGTTGCAAATCCTATTTTTTATATTTTAAAATGTATATTTCTGTTTTTTATATATTTTAAAATGTATTTAATAAGAAATATATATGAATAAATGATAATAATAATTATATAATAGTTTTTCTTTTGTTTCCTAAATATAATCTTAATTAATATTCATTCAGACAACCGATCGAGCAGATATTATGTTTGCCTACTAAATAATTACTTTAAGTGGACCAAATCCCGTATTCATGCCCGCTTGAGTATGTTTCGCCGGACCGTCTCAACTGCCGGCCGTGTTAAAACCGGTAGTAGATGAACCTGCTGAGTTTTGGTTCGCTGGGTCTTTTCAGTTGGGGCGCATTGGATCTGGTGGTAGCATTAAAGCGCGACCGTCGTTTTAAATACAAGGTCCGATATAATAATAATACTGAATTCATACCTTAATATAGACAGAACCATTTAGACAATATGTAGTAAAATATACATTGCAATAATTAAACCTCAACATAATCTCCTTGACAATAACTTAAAACAAGCTAGCTAAATATCACTACTATTATAAAATAAATTGTATAAATGTTTTAACATTCCGTGTACCTAAATACCTTTAACTAGAAATAATAACTGTATTACTACAAACATGTTCTGACTATTTACAAGCGCTTTTTTAAAATCTACGTGAATAAAAAAATAAAACAAATATCCTGGGTCATTATTCATACATATGCATGAATAAAAGCATAGCATGTATGAATAATGACCCAGGATATTATTATTATTAATAGTCTCTTCTGACGTATATTAAGTAATTATGTGTCCGCGTAAAAATATGTTCGTAAGCCAAGACAATGGTTGTAACGAGTTTTGGCCATGTGCTCTGCCATCTGATCCCAATCTAAGCAGGGCATGTACTATGGAAACTAGATAACTGATATACTACTACTTATACTACTTGTGTTTTGTAAATACATACTAATATAGATAATTACACCCAGAGTCAGTACAAAGAGATATGTCCATGCACACAACTATCTGTTCTGGCTGGGAATCGAACCCACGAGCTGCGGCGTGAAAGGCAAGTATTTACCAACTTTATTAGTTTTGTTAATGTTACGATATGTTAAACTGTTATATTCCAAAAATAGAAGTGTCTTCCATAACCCGTTCCTTTACAGTTACGTTTCACAAACAATATATCCCTCTTAAAGTTCTAACGGCCCATTTCAGTTTACCCCGCAGAGTACACAGACTCACGACCGAACTAAGTAAACAGCTTGGCGCCACATGTGCAGACGCCAACACATCCAGCTACCCCATTCTGTCAAATTTCTTTTATAGATTTTCAACTTTATCACATAAGCATAAGGTTCACTTTCAATTGGGGATATTTGGCAGATTGGGTAGCTTGATGTGCTGGCGTCTGTACTTTTGGACTTATATTCATTCACACGTATCAAGCTGTTGCTTTAAGCCTGTAGCTTAGTTTTGTTGTCAAATATATACTTACAGGGTTACTGGAAAAGTCGACCTAGATCCTTTATGGGAATATAGTTTTCAACATTTCTCTATATTTCAATTGATGCATTTTAAATTTAAATATAAAATAATAATAATCATCATCATCATATCAGCCGAAAGACGCCTACGTACAGTTGGACAAAGGCCTCTCCCAAAGATCTCCACAATTGCCGGTCTTGCAGTATCCGCATCCAGCCATTTCCAGCGGATCATTGGTCCATCTTAAATTAATAATAAATAAATAAAATTAAGTAATCATATCAGCCGAAAGACGTCCACTGCTGTACAAAGGCCTTCCCCAAGGAACTCCACAATAGCCGGTCCTGCGCTGCCAGCATCTAGCGGCTTCCCGCGACCCTTGCATGGTCGTCGGTCCATCTTGTAGTGGGCCTGCCCACGCTGCGTCTTCCGGTTCATGGTCGCCACTCGAGAACCTTTCTGCCCCATCGACCGTCGGTTCTACGAGCTATGTGCCCTGCCCACTGCCACTTCAGTTTGGCAATTCTTTGGGCTATGTCGGCTACTTTGGTTCGCCTGCGGATTTCGACGTTTTTGATTAGACCACGCAGGGATACTCCGAGCATAGCCATAAATGGCCATAGACAAAAAACATGTCGAACGTCCATGTTGCACCCACTCAATTGCAGGTGGGAGACTCTGTACTCGAAGTTGTAGACAACTATAATTACAGACCATTCAACTAAGTAAGTCCAACTTCGAGAAAGAGGTCAATCGTAGAATCCAACTAGGCAGCGTTCGGGAAGCTACGTAGTATCTTCTCGTCCCAAATACCGCAGTGTCTTAAGTCAAAAGTCTTCGACCAGTGTATGTTGCCAATGATGACTTATGGAACAGAGACGTGGTCGCTTACTATGGGCCTCATCAGAAGGCTCAAAGTTACCTAACGAGCAATGGAGAGTTTATTAATAATAATAAATAATATTTTAAAGACATCTGCAGCAAAAGTGTCAGACACTTTTTAGGGTTCCGTACCCTAATGGCAAAAAACGGAACACTTATAGATTCGTCATGTCTGTCTGTCTGTCTGTCTGTCCGTCCGTATGTCACAGCCACTTTTTTCCGAAACTATAAGAGCTGTACTATTGAAACTTGGTACGTAGATGTATTCTGTGAACCGCATTAAGATTTTTACACAAAAAAAGAAAATAAATAATAATTTTGGGGGTACATAGAACTGAAACTCAACATTTTTTTTTTCATCGTACTCATACATGTGGGGAATCTATGGATAGGTCTTTAAAAATTATATTGAGGTTCCTAATATCATTTTTCTAAACTGAATAGTTTGCGCGAGAGACACTTCCAAAGTGGAAAAATGAGTGTCCCCCCCCCCTCCCCCTGTAACTTCTAAAATAAGAGAATGATAAAACTATACAAAATATATGATGTACATTACCATGTAAACTAACAACGAAAATTGGTTTGAACGAAATCTAGTAAGTCGTGTTTTTTAATGCGTCATAAATCGTAAACCACAATTTACCTTTCATTTAATCAACTGAAATACTTGCTGCTGCGGAACCCTTCATGGGCGAGTCCGACTCGCACTTGGCCGGATTTTTTATATTTATGATATAATAAATATTTTACTTCGTATTAGCTATTTTTTAGGGTTCCGTAGCCAAATTGCAAAAAACGGAACACTTATAGATTCGTCATGTCTGTCTGTCTGTCCGTCCGTATGTCACAGCCACTTTTTCCGAAACTATAAGAGCTGTACTGCTGAAACTTGGTAAGTAGGTGTATTCTGTGAACCGCATGAAGATTTTTACACAAAAGTAGAAAAAGAACAATAATTTAGGGGGGTCGCCATACATAGAACAGAAACTCTTTTTTTTTTCATTATATCCATACATGTGGTTTGTCAATGGATAGGTCTTCAAAAATCATATTGGGGTGTCTAATATCATTTTTGTCTAAACTGAATAGTTTGCGCGAGAGACACTTCCAAAGTGGTAAAATGATTGTCCCCCCCTGTAACTTCTAAAATAAGAGAATGATAAAACTAAAAAAAATATATGATGTACATTACCATAGAAACTAACAACGAAAATTGGTGTGCTGTGTGAAAATGTGCGTGTCCGACTCGTACTTGGCCGGTTTTTTTATGTTTTTAATGTACCCTGCGACATAGTGATTAATTCCACAAGTTCGAAGGTTTTGCCATTTAAAAGTGTTATTTATATTAGATTATTCAAATTGGTATTAAAATGGTATCATTAAGCACCTTATGGTTATTATTTTTACGTAAGAAGAAGTTTAATAAGTTATTAAGTTCACTACTAATAACCGCATCTCCTTTTCTGTCTTTTAGTCCATCTAACGTTTATCTGGGCGAGATCGCGTTATGCCATAAGACCGATGATTGCACCAAAATTTTGAATGATGAAAATGTTTTTTACATGATGTTATAGTTTAATAAAGTGAATTCTAGAAGTGTGATAGTGAAATAATGTGATCTAACAGTAACTGAATCTTTAGCTTTTACTGCTTTATAACCACAAAAGCGCGCGGGCAGGTGACTGCGCGGGACAGTTCAATATTTGTACAGAGAACAAATGAAGAACGATTCGTGTCAGTTCTATTTTTTACGGTTTACCCGCGCAAAATCCGACCTGTGTTCCATGACTGTGGCTAAGCAAAAGCTAACATTAACATATATGCTTCATTGTAATGTATTTTCTTTTCTCTTTTACCCAAGTCTATACAAGCATACTCAGAATTACTTAATACTACCAAACAAAATGTCATCCTCCACCTTCCGCTTATCAATTCTTACGAAACGCTGCCTCTAAGTAGGCTCTTTGCGCATTTTTTGTCATAAATTCGTGCATATTCGGTTATTAAACTCCAGCCAAGTGTTATGTTTGCAATAAGACGTGCCTCCGAGTGTATTAACGCTGAAACGACCCGATGCCCATAATTTAATATTACTATAAAGATATTTTATATGATGTTGTCCGTAGGGAATGCAAAACTAGTATTGTTTGGATATTTTCTTACATAGTAGTCTTATTCAATAGCCACGATTGGAAATCGCTAGTAGGAACTCTAAGACTTCATTTCGCCTAAATATTTATTAGGCTTTCTACTTTTAAGGTTGCGTAAAAAACATACACAAAAAAATATCACATCCTAGAAGTACGGTCCAGTCAGCATCCCTGCCTGCATCAGCAATCTTAGATTTTTTTTGTACTCGTTCTTCTAGTAAAACCCTTAAATATATCATTAAACTGAGTATACGTGATACCCAAAATCTTCAATCCCTAACTTATTCTATTCATAACTAGTTGCTCTAACCGGTCTACAAGCGATCGTAGAGTTCAAGCACTGGGGTGACTGCTAAAAGGGTTCTATTTTTGAACGTCTAAGCACGTTAAAAATATTGGCCCCGGTCGAAGTTTTTAAAGAATTGTTGTTCAGCCATATCGGAGGCTTCCTGGGTAGCTAAACTACTCTGAGTCAAGAGTAACCACTATTCATTTAATACAGTAGGTACAGTAACATCTATAAGTTGATTCATTCATATTCTTCCACTAGCTGTGCTCCACGGTTTTACCCGCGCTAAATTTTATAAATTATCACAGCTCCTCCCCCGTAGGTGATAGCGTGATAATATATAAACTATATCAAGATATAGGCTATATATTATCACGCTATCACCTACCCGACCTAGTAAATTTCATGCAACATTAGTAAATCCATGCAGTATTTTTTGAGTTTAGCCCGGACATACATACCGACAAACAGACATAAATTCTAAAAACTATATTTTTGGCTTCGATATAGAATGTAGATCACACCCCAAGTACCCCTTTAAAAATATTCAATGTACAGTTTTGACTTTCCTACGATTTTATTATATGTATAGATGAGTTTACAGATTGGTACTTTTTAGTGATACAGACTAAAAAGTACCAAAAAGAACTACAATTTAAAATCTAACTAAAATATGTGAGCAGTCACGGGACGCCTGGCAGATGTGAAACATCGACATTATTTTGTAAAAGTAATATGCAGAAGTCGAAGTCGAAGTAGAAGTCAAAGTATAAGTCGCAGTCGAAGCCGAAGTATAAGTCGCAGTCGAAGTCGAAGCCGAAGTCGATGTCGAAGTATAAGTCGAAGTCAAAGTCGAAGTCATGTCGAAGTCGAAGTATAAGTCGCAGTCGAAGTCGAAGTATAAGTCGCAGTCGAAGTCAAGTCGAAGTCCAAGTAGAATTCGAAGTCGAAGTCGAAAAGAACATATTGTGATAGGAAATAAAAAAAAAAAAAAAAAAAAAAACCGGCATGCGTCGCCACGCCAGAAATCTGTTTTACGTGCGGCTATAGATGTTTCACATCAAAAAGTTTCTTTTTAGATCTTTTAGAAAACTTTAACTGAAGAACCTAATTTTAGGCATTTTTAGTACTCTTTACCAAGGAATAGAATGTGCGGACCTTGTGGTGGTTATTGCGGTCCCGGCGGCGGTGGCTGCGGTGGATGCTGCTCTCCCTGCATAACAATTTACACGTGCTGCACCAAGATTTGCTAGTGAGGATGTGGCACTCGACCCGCAGACAAGCCATGGTGTCTGCGTCGGTTAAGGGCCGCGGATTTGACTTTGCCTTGACGAGTTTAACTCCGTGCTGTTTCGTGGAAATAAACTACTATAAATAAATAAGTTACGGCTATATGATGGGCCAATTGGCGTGATTGGTAAATGTCACACATATTATCTACTAGCTGTGCCCGCGACTTCGTCCGCGTGTTAATTAGTTAATTTTGTTTTATTTTTGTTTTTTCAAATATAAGACTTTTCAAAAATAAAAGTAGCCTAAGTTACTCCTTATTACATCAGCTACCTGCCAATAAAAGTCCCGTCAAAATCGGTCCAGCCATTTCAGAGATTAGCCGGAACAAACAGACAGACAGACAGACAAAAATTGCAAAAAATGTTATTTTGGAGTATGTACTATGTACCGTATATTTATTCATATACATGTAGTAAAAATCGGTTATTTCAATATTACAAACAGACACTTCAATTTTATTTATTTGTATAGACAGTTGTCTTAAGTCTTGCTACCTTCTTGCCCAACTTCTTCTTCATTAACCCACGACCAAAATATTACTATTTAACTTTGTTGCATGTGTAAACCATGAACATCAAACTAATATTATAAAGGCGAAAGTTTGTGAGTGTGTGACTGTGTGAGTGTGTATGTTTGTTACTCCTTCACGTCAAAACGGCTGGAGCGATTTTATTAAAATTTGGCATGGAGTTAGCTGATACCCTGGATTAACACATAGGCTATAATTTATAAAGTTTAACGTGAGTAAAACCTCGGGGCACAGCAAATTCTAAATAAATATAACATAGTGGGTTAGAGACGCATCCCAGACCAAAAATATGCAGTGTTACATTTATAATATTACATTAATATAACTTGGCGTATTATCCTTAATGGAGCTCTGTGTTTATTTGCTTTGCTTTGCAGTCTCTGGGTATTTGAGTTGCAGCTGTTAGGGAAATGAAGCAGTGATAAATAGAGCTATTCAATTTTATGCTAGCAACAAATATAATACTAGAGGTTTTAAATATGCAGTTACATTTACACTGTGCAAATATAAAACGGTAGGTGTAAAGATATGAGGAAAGAGATATTTCGATTTCTTCTTTTCCTTTCTTGTGTTTTCTCAGTTCTATTGATATCGCCTCTAGCTCTTTGTAGAAGCTACCAGTATTTATCGAACAATACAGAACTAGGTAACCAGGATGGTTCGACCAGGTATCAGATTCTTTTTGACTTTCGACTTCCGGGACCGACACCTTAACGTGCTTTCCGAAGGATGGAAGCTTAGTTCCTAAACGCCCGTGTGATTGCGGGTTCCTTGTCCACACTGAACAATATTCATGTAATCGCATTCGGAAGATGCAGGCGTTTTCCCTCAGCTTTTTTCTAGAACTATGGTCATATAAACAATACAATATGATCTTTCTTCTTTTCATTAGGTACTCTTTCTTTATAATATGACATCCAACTGTGAACATATCAGTCGCCATGTTAATAATTTTATGATTTCCTATTTTAGAAATTATATTTAAGCTTTGCATTGCGAAACTAAAATTTAATACCAAATAATTGTATGGTAAATAATCCAAACCCGACGCCAACTCCCAGACTTTGTGCAAATATTTTTAAATGAAATATCTATAAAATCAATTTGTGGCCCGACCCACTATTTAAACCCAGGACTGTGGTTGATCTGTGGTTGCAGACGCTACCGCTAGACCAACAAGGCAGTCAAGTCAGTAGGTTTTGTCTAATTGGTTAAACAGTAAAACTGTTTTGTCCGTTTTTCCCCGTCTCTCTCTGCCTCTCGTTTTTAACTTGCTAACTACGTCCTTAAAATATATATTACATACGTATTTTTTTACTGATAGCCTTCTTTTCTCCGCAGGTATATTCGACACAGACGGGGTACGCATTCCGGAAACGACATGTGACTTCCAGTTCAGTCGATCCGGCAACCGTCCCACTCACGGCCGGTTATACAGCCCCCGGTACCCGTCCATCTACCCGAATAATGTGCGGTGTTCTTATCATTTTCATGGGAGGTGAGTTTCTTTCTTTAAACCCTTTTTAATACAAAGCCTTAGGGGCAGTTTTTATTTTTAAGTACGACGCGTAATACACGTTGTCGCTGGACTAGCAAGAAACGTTAAGATAAAAACTACCAAATTTAATGAGAGAACTAAAAAGCTATTGAATACTGGAAGTAAATTATATATATTCCACACTTTTTACATACTTAGACTCACGCCTGTTTTCCAGAGGGGTAGGCAGAGAATAGATTTCCATTTGTTACGATCTTTGCACACCTCTTTTGCCTCGTTTCCTGTCATTATATTCTTCATACATGCTCGCCGGTTTAGGGTACTTCTCACCTGCCATTTCTTGCAGACTTCTCCAATTTGGTCAGAGAATGTTCTACGAGGTCTTCCCCTTCCAGTTGTCTCATTCACACAGCCCAGGTGTACTTCTTTCATTCATCCTTTCTAGATGCCCAAACCATATCAGCACACCTTTTTCTATCTTTGTGACTACATTCTCTTTCACACCACACTATTTGGTGGTAGAATATCAATAAATATTGTTTTACACCTGTTTAGTTTACTATGATATTCTTGTGCTAAATTTGGTTTTCGCAATTTTGGTTGCACAGTGGTTGACGTTATCCGACTTGACATTTTTCCTTTCTATTTTTTGAGGGGCTTTACAATGAATTAATTTACGCAAACGACGGACGTCCACATTTAGAACCTCAACGTATTATATAGGCCACCCAAGTTAATTGTCCAGTGCAGGAATCGAAGCCGAGATAGGGCGAGTCCACTACGCTTCTACGCCCCTGCAGCTATTAGGATCACCCATTAGGATGATAACTGCAGGGTGTTCTGGAAGTGGAGCTACTTCCCTTGTCGTGCTACTTATAGATAAAAAATACAGTCCATTATAGTCACGCTCGCTACAAAGTGACCTGCGGTAAAAACAGCTTTTATTTGTTTTTTTGTACTCTCTTAACAGTTAAATAACATTTTTGAACTTGAGTAAAATTTAAGAGATTAACTTAATTTGCTAATTGGTCTCGTTTGACAAACTATAAATCTTTACAAAACCTTAAAAAAGTCTTGAAGTAATCTAACATTAGCCCATAAAGATTCTTAGGCAATGAAATAGATCAAATAACCACCGCCTTATAATTGTAATGACGATGAAAAGAAGTACCTACTGAAATACATTGACATAAGAGTTTTTAACCAACTTCAAAAAGAAGAAGGCTATCAACGCACTTTCAGTTGTGTATAAAATTATTTATGAATTTATATTATTTCTATAGCGTATTTGATAATTCTTGTTCAAATCGGTTGTTAATGCACATCAAAGAAATTATCAGCTATTGCAATCAATATAGCTATATAAAATGTATTTGGCTACAATACATTTAGATTAGATTTGGTTAGAACTGCGATTATACAACGCGCGAACCGAATGTGCATGTTGCGGTAGTGGACAGCGAGTGCCAGAAGAAATTAATTTACACAAACAACCCACTTTTAAATAGATAGCAACGCCTCATGAACTTAAATTTCTGCTAAGATTATAAAATTTCGAGATAACTATTTTTCTGTGTTATCAGGGGATTCATGTAATACAAAAGAAAAATCTTTTTATTTGCAGTTAATTACAATCTCTTTTTGAAAACAGATATAATCACACATATATTTGTTACAAAGTATGTAATATAATATCTTTTAATTTACAGACCAAAGGAACGCGTGAAAATCGTGTTTGAGGAAGTTGCTCTTCAAAAAGGCGATATCAGGTTAGTATAATGGCCCACTAGTTTTCTACATCAATAGATATGCATGGATTTTATCTAAGAAACTCGATATAAATTTATTTGATCTCGCTCCTAAACTTTAGGGTCGAACATTGGTTATTGCTATACATTAATTCCTCCGGAATAGATATGCAGTTTCTCGGAAGGATCAAAATACATTTCATGTATATTATTATGCATTTAGGTGTTGGCCCATATTGAGCCGGATCAACTCAAAATCTACTTTATGTAAATGTAGATAAGGGTTAAATTAAAATACCATATTTTATCTAAGATTTAGTGGAAGTGTATATTTTTGTTGAATTCATACGCACCATTTATAATAGGTCTTTACCTATGAAATTGCCGTTTTGTATGAAAAAATTTAAACGAATTTTTTTCATGAATTTTTTTATTTGTATTAATCGAAGTAATCACCCATGCAATCAATGCATCTTTGCCATCGCAGTGGCAGTTTATTGATGCCCTTCTTAAAGAAATCAGATGGACGGGAGGCAACAAATTCTTCAAAGGCATTTTGTACTGCCTCTCGGGTATTGAATTTTTTTCCCGCCAAGAAGTTATCCAAATTCTGGAAAAAGTAGTAGTCTGTAGGCGCAAGATCTGGTGAGTAGGGCGGATGACGGAGAGCTTCCAACCCCAGTTCTTGCAACTTGGAGACCGTCTGCTGTGCAGTATGAGGTCGCGCGTTGTCGTGCAGGAGCAGCGGAGACGAGCGATTGACCAATGCTGGTTGGAGATGCGCCAGCTTCTCCATCATTGTGCTCAGTTCTTCACAGTACACATCTGCAGTAATGCTCACCCCGTTTGGTAAGAAGCTGTGATGAATCACACCGGCGCTAGACCACCAAACAGTGACCATCACTTTTCTAGGGGTAAGTTTTCGTTTAGGGCATTGTTTAGGTGCTGAACCAGGATCCAACCAACTTGCTGAGCGCTTGCGGTTATCAAACAGAATCCATTTTTCATCGCAGGTAACAATGCGGTTCAAAATTCCTTCATTTGTGTGTCTGTTGAGCAGTGCAAGGCACGTCTCGACGCGTACTTCGCGCTGGCGATCATTGAGTTCGTGGGGCACCCATTTGTCAAGCTTTTTTACCTTGCCAATTTGACGCAAATGGACCAATATTGTTTTGACGCTAACGTCGAAAGCTGCTGCTAATTCAGCCGTAGATTGTGTATCATCAGCTTCCACAACCGCCTTTAATTCGTCATTGTCGACCAAAGTCTTCGGACGACCGCGAGGTTCATTTTTCAGGTCGAAATTTCCAGAACGGAAGCGAGCAAACCAATAACAGGTGGTGCGTTGGTTTGTAGTGTTAGCTCCGTAAACGTCGTTGATGTTGCGTGCCGCTTGTGCCGCGTTGCTGCCACGACGGTACTCATATTCCATAATTACTCGAATTTTTAACGTATCCATGATGACGAAAAAGATTGAAATGCGATGAAAATGTAACACTAATCAATAAAGAAATGACTACTTTTGGAAAAAAGAATCCATGTTTTTAAAATAAAATTAATTTGAAATTAGAATTCTTAGCCAAACAAAAATTATTTTGATTTGAAATGGCCAGTACTGCAGAACGGCAATTTCATAGGTAAAGACCTAATATTTAACTGATTATATATTAGGAGTTTATTTCTGTAACACAATTTCTTCATTGTTTGTGAATTTTTGTATTCAATATGAAATGCTTTCCGTAATGGTCCCATATATTTTTTTTCTAAATTGGCTGATACTGGAAAAGTTCAAGTCGGTTTTATGTTTTAAACTTACTTCAAAACATAGCGGTTTCAATTTGATTTGTTTTTAGCATGCTACGTGATTCCTCCGTTTGTGTACCGTTTTGTAATAAATCTATTTTTAATTGATAGGTAATAATTTAATACTTTACTTTAGGTAATACTTTACTTTCAGAATAGTCTTATTTAAAGTTTCTAATAGACTGTTGTAAAGAGAATTTGAAGTCAGTGGTATGATTTTTAAAGCAGCAATTACTTACATAAAGTTTAACAGTTAGTTATATCATATATTTTGAGTTACAAAGTACTGTATCATAAATATAATGACGTCACATGCAAAACCCAGAGTACAGTTATTGCATTTCATCAGAGTCCACGTAGACAAATTTCAAAAAAACTGCCGATAGAAGTGAAAACTATTTATTCATTTCTCATACTCGGAAAGTAGTGTTTATTTGATCCGAGTAGCGAGTGGAATATGCTACTTCCCACCTTTGGGCGGTAAAGAATCATAGTAATTGCTTCCCTCCCTATGATGGGAATAAATTTAAGAAATAGAACTCATTTTGGTTCGTTGTAATCAAAAAGGCTACAAAGTCGGCTGTAATAAAAAATATGCTGCGGTCATTTGAGTTTATAAACGGCACGTGTGAATTAAAAAAAGCGGCCAAGTGCGAGTCGGACTCGCCTAGGAAGGGTTCCGTAGCAGCAAGTATTTCAGTTGATTTAATGAAAGTAAATCGGTTTACGATTAATGACGTATTAAAAAAAACTACGTACTAGGTCTCGTTCAAACCAATTTTCAGCGGAAGTTTACATGGTAATACATTGCATGGTTACATCATAAATATTTTTATTAGTTTTATCATTCTCTAATTTTAGAAGTTACAGTTACACACATTTTACCACTTTGGAAGTGTCTCTCGCGCAAACGATTCAGTTTAGAAAAAAAATATATGACTTTAGAAATATCAATATCATTTTTGAAGACCTATCCAAGGAAACCCCACATGCATGGGTATGATAAAAAAATTGAGTTTCTAATTTCAGTATGGGGAACCCCCTAAATATATTGTTATTTTTCTATTTTTGTGTGAATATCTTAATACGGTTCACAGAATACATCTACTTACCAAGTTATAGCAGTATAGTTCTTATAGTTTCGGAAAAAAGTGGCTGTGACATACGGATGGACAGACAGACATACAAGCATGACGAATCCATAAGGGTCCCGTTTTTTGCCATTTGGTTACAGAACCCTAAAAAAGACTCTATCTTACGAATATTCGGTAGGGTAACGTGTCCTGAAGAGAGTTAAAATTTTTTGCCCACCCCAAAAAAGTGCACAACGCCGCTAAAGAAGTTGTCACTTCAAAAAATAAACGTTTCATTGTAGTGTCAGGTGCAGTGTAGGTTCTCGGTTTCCGTAGTTGTCTGTCTAAATACGCGATATTAAATGGGGCTTAACGTACTATATACCTTTCATTATAAAATGTATCTATTTCATATTTCACAAGAAATTTAAAAAATTATGCATCCAATTTCAAATGATAGCTAATAGTAATTTAAGTAGTTATTCTACAGGATTTTTACTCAGCCTATTTCAAAAAATTAACGAATATTCATATTAGATAGATTCACGACATTATTTTATAAAGCTAATTAGCTTTATTACATATAAAACTGTTGTGAAAAATTTGGAGATTTTTTAGAATTGAAACAAATATTACCAATTGATAACAGAACATTCCCCATATTTTAAAAGATGTATCCAATAACACAGAACCCAATAAAAGAGAAAGAGAGCTTAAATAGAATAAACCTTCTTAGTTTGTAAGCAAACTAACAAAATCCTACTATCCTACTAATATTATAGTCGCGAAAGTTTGTAAGTATGGATGGATGGATGGATGATTGTTACTCTTTCACGTAAAAACTACGGATTTTAATGAAATTGTTATTGTCATTACAATAAATTTTCTTGCTAAAATTCGGTGACGTACATAACGTCACATTGTAATATTTAGTAAACATGTTCTAACATCAAAGCCAATAAAACACGTACCTATAACAACATAAGAACGTAAATCTTGTGAAAATTAGTACCGTAGTTATTTGTGTTTTATGGACGTCAATCATATTTACAAGTGAATCATCTAGATAGATACCATAAATTGAGCGTCTAAAAATAAAAGTTAAAGTAAGTACAAAGTTAAAACGCTAAACGGCCAAACTAAATAAAAAAAATGGAAGAGTCAAATCAAAACATTTTCATTTTTGTTCGCAATTTGGCCTGCATCTAGCTCGGTTTTTTTAAGTAAACAACGTGTCTACGACCGACGGTGCATCACTGCTGATCTATTCTGACCTTTCCTGTGTGTGTATGTGCCACTGTTGATCTTGGCTTACAGGAGTAGCAGTGGTGGGTAAGAGTGAGGGACTAGTCCCAGTTGTTCACTACGTATCGGCATTTTGCCACGCACGAAAAAGGAATGGCATTAAAAAAATGCCGAT
Organism: Pseudoips prasinana; assembly: GCA_951640165.1. Classification (NCBI taxonomy): domain Eukaryota; kingdom Metazoa; phylum Arthropoda; class Insecta; order Lepidoptera; family Nolidae; genus Pseudoips; species Pseudoips prasinana. The sequence continues at coordinate 23,633,827 of OX621245.1, forward strand.
ACGTAGTGAACAATTGGTCCCTCTCTCTTACCCACCACTGCTACTCCTGTAACCCAAGATCAACAGTGGCACACAATTAATTGACACTGAACGTAGTGAACAAGAGAGATAAGAAGATTTAGAAGGAAAATAAATGGATATAAAATCGCAAATAATCGATAATTGTTGGAAAGATACCCACTGTGGGTATTCAAAAAATAAAAATATATCGAATTACTCTCTCAAATCTAAATCCAAAAAGGTGAAAAATATAATTGGTTATCAGTAAAATAGGTCAACATTTTTTTTTAATGAAGGAAACAAACAAGACTTTAATCTTTTGTCAACGATAAAGTATACACAAGTCTTAGTAATAAGACATCGACTTTTATACAATACACTCAACCAAATTAAAACTGTAAAAACCAGTGACATTTGACGTAAAACCTCTCTGAAGCGCTTGCAGAAGTGTAATTTTCGTCCTAAAAATCCATCTATAAAAATAAAATGGATCGTAAAGTTATTCTATAAAGTCACCAGAAAATGTCGGAAGACTGGATAATAAAACTGCGGAGGTACTCATCATAATCGAATCTTTGATCGAAAATATTGAATATGATGACAGCGTGCAACCGTTGGGATCGTACCACCAGGCGGCATGGTGTTTCTAGGACATTTAATGGAACTTACTAAAACATATATTTTATAAACTGACTTTACGGTGTTAAGCAATATAGTAAAGTTACTTTAAGTTACTATCAAAGCATCAATGCCTGCTGTAAAAGAATTCAGTGACACTACTGTATGGGGTCAGGAAACCAGCCAATTATAAAAATAATACCAAGGGTCTATCAGAAACTTGGCAAAATAATGAATTACGGAGATTTACTCAAATAATATGTATATTTTAAGTTCAAATTACATTTTATCTTTCTAAATATTCAGTCATTTGCTGCTTCGCACTATTAGTAAATGAGCTTCTTCGTATATTCATTGAATTTTATCGTAGTCTATATAGGATCAAGTACTTTATAACCTAGCTTCGGCAATTACCATAGTAAAGTACCCGTTACCAGATAAATACGTTTTCCGGCATCATATACAAAAGGAATATGAAAAGTTTATGCAATTTATTTATGCAATGCTATTGATATTTATTACGTTAATACTACAGACCTGTTAATAGTTCGTTCAAATATTCAATTTAGTTATACACTCTAATTGAAATCATTGAACATCAAATAGTGGAATTAAATTGTTGATTTACGCGATGTGATTTGGTGAAATAATTGAAATTTTAACTTAGTAAACATTGTTTTTTTTTTAAATCACCTATTATAAATGTTATTTTACGCTTGTAGGTAACATGTGAATTGAAAGATCCCGTGAATTACTTACTTATCGTATGGGCAGCAGTTACCCTAGTGTCAGAGTTGTTCAAGCCGCCCAGTAGGCTGCTGACATGACTCAAAGACTGTTACCTGATGGCGACAACTGGGACCGACATCTTAACGTGCCCACCGCAGCACGGAGACGCTCAAAATTCAACCACTTTGGAGTTCACCCATCTATGGACGGCTAACGAGCCTAGTTACTTGACGTCGCCGATTACTTACGAATCGGTGAGAGCATCTGGCTATAGTAAGTTCTGTGACTGTGTGTAACAGTTTCTAAAACATTTGTTGTATAAGTGTTTTGACTAAAACGACACTGGTATACCTACATTTAAGTAATACATAGAAGAATATGGTAAGATAGAAGAATAATAATAATATACATGTGGTATGATAAAGATATGGTATCTCTAGCGGAGGGAACTGATATCAGACAGGTTTGTAAAATACTAATACCTAAAATACTAACCGTGTTTCCATGCTACACATGTTGTTAGGTAACAAAAATATGGTACTCCCAAGGGGCGAGACGGATCTGTTCACTCGATTGAACATGGCGGTGACGGTACTTATTTTTAATAGTTTTTTTTATTAGACATTTGAATATTATATTCAAATGTCTAATACTCCCATTCTTTGACAAATTCTTGCTGGCTTTTACAGACGGCTCTTGTTGAAGTATTATTACTACACGACAAAAATCGAGTAAAATTTCGAACAACCAGCGATAGTATGTTCAACTTCATGGTTTAAAACACTATTTAATTATTATTTTTTCGACGTAAAAAGTCCAATATTATAATTTTTTAGAAACAGGTTTTGATAATTTTATAAGATTTATTATGTTCATTTATTTTATTATAATTAGTTAAGTCAATTTTAATTATTATATAATTAGTTAATATAAGTTATGGGTCTTTGTAACCTGTTGATGGAAATAAATTATTATTATTATTATAAAGGGAATGTATCGCACAGCTCCTTTCAGTTCCTACACTTTTTAGTGTTTATCGTATTGTATGTATAACAATAAAAATAGCCATATAGTTAATGTATTGCATTTGGTTTTATTTTTCAATTCATTACCAAATATTGACTTTGAGTAGTTTTGAATATGCTGTTTTGATTTAATTTTTGAGGATCACAATAAAAACAGAAAATTGAGCAACACGGCACGTAGAAATTTTTCATGAAAAATTGTTCCAAACATATCAGAGATCTTGTATTCGAATAATTCTTAAAAAGTAGAAATACTCATCTTGATTTGCAATGACATCACCACTGCAGTCCGAATTACTATGACAGAATAGTATCCCGTGTGTGCGGAGTTGGTTTAGCGGGTTAGCCAGTTAATACTTAATCAAATTTTCTTGAAATAACAATTTAATACATTATTTTTATCAATTACTTTTATAGTGAGCCACGACTTGAAAAAACGAGAGAATGGCGGTGGGTGGCAGTGTAAGCTTCTTCACAGTATTTAAAAATATGTGTATTTATCGGATGTAGATCTAAAGACATAAGCCTTATATCGTTTATTAAAACTTCATGTTATTTGATCGGATTCTTAATCATACTTATAGAAAAAATGATTAAGCCATCGAAAACCTTCAGTTCTTTCCATACAACGGTCAGATAGGGAGAGAGAGAGAGTTTGATTATCCTGTTAAAAAGTACTTTAAATGATGGTATCAATAATCCATTGGCATCAGAATTCTATGGGAAAAACTACGTACAATGTTGTGTTAATACACAAAGGAGTAAATTATGCAATGCTGACCGCCAAGCAATTTCGGTTTTGGTTTTTGGCATGCTTTGTTACGGGACATGTTTTATTCCGTCGCCTCATTATTAAAATTAATTTGCATTCATGTAACCCCGACAATAAATATAAAATAGATTATAAAGTTTAATGAATTTTGAGTTACATCTGGCAACATTTTGACTCTCCTGATGGTCTAGTGGTTAGTGGTCTTGACTTTAATAATAATATCCTGGTACATTATTTACACACGGCCATCTGATTCCAAACTAAGCAGAGCGTACTAAGGAAACCAGATAACTGATATAATACATATACTAATTTTCTCTTGTAAATACATACTTATAATAAATAATTACACACAGACTCAGGACAACAGACATGTTCCAGCACACAAATTTCTGTCCTGAGTGGGAATCGAACCCACGACCAGGACGTAAAAAGCAAGCATTTGCCAACCACAACATTGCCGTCCAGTTAAGCCAGAGGTCATGGGTTCGATCCCCACCCAACCTTTTTTATGATGAGCATAACAATCTTTTCTTTGGCTGGGTGTAATTTATCTATAATATGTATGTGTTTAGAAAGATGTAAGTATTTTTATCAGTTGGGGCGCATTGTATCCGGTGGTAGCATTAAATCGCCATTAAACGTAAAAGTTTCGTAAAGGTCGTCGTTATTAACACAAGGTCCGTCATACTAATAATAGACAGAACCATTGACAATATGTAGTAAACATATTAGACTTAAACTTTGAGTAAAAACCTTTTTTATTTTATTTTATAGTTATCTGGGTGCCATACATGCTCTGCCTAGTTTGGGATCAGATGGCAGTGTGTTAGTTGTCGTAAGATATTTATGTATTTATTTATGTGTGCACTATGAATATATTTTGTTCTATTGTGCCTGTGTCTTATCTCAACTTAAACTCCTCACTTCAGGCTTGTTCCAATTTCTATCAATAGCTGGTCTGTCACATAGAATTGAACATTTTACGAGGAATGTAATATGCAAGACTCTATCAGGGTCAAAGTGTATCATCGATCGACGTGGCGTTGACTATATTATAATACCTAGAATATATGAACGTATATTTCAAATAATGATTTAAAACATTGCTTGCTCTGTTTAATGTTTGGATTTAGTTAGGTAATCTCAAAAAATAAACAAACCCGATAGATAATACGTACATCCTCCGGAAGGGTGTTAGCAACGGAATCCTAAATTTCATCTGCCAGCGTGTATCGTTCGTAGCTTAACGCAGAGTGCCTACCCATCGGACGATTAAATTTATGATTTCCCATTTTTGAGATTAGAATAACGCTTTGCATTTCGAATAATGCTATAAAATTCAAATTCAATTGAGTTAGGTACTACATTGCTATTAATGTTTTTACACTACACCTGTATATTAATAGTATCCAATCACTCTCATAACATCTGTTAAAAGTCCACTGCTGGACAAAAGTCTCCCCAGGAATCATCTCAGGGGGGATATGCCGTAATCACCACGCTTGGCAGACGGGTTGGCGGTCGCAGTATGCTGGTCATAGTACACAGAGAGACGCTACTACCCATTCTCTGGTAGACATTCCCTCAGGTCGACTTCTAAGCCGCCCACGGGATGAAATGAGATGGGGATATGATATACTAATATTCGCCACAGTCACCATATATCATAACATTTAAATTAGAAAAAAAATAAGTATCTTCCGTCAAACACCGAGATGTAGAACTACTATACTATACGACGGTCACCGTAGCCTAGTCGGTAGTGATCCTGCCTACGAAGCTGGTGGTCCTGGGTTCGAATCCCGGTAAGTGCAAATATTTGTGTGATGAGCACGAATATTTGTTTCTGAGTCATGGATGTTTTTTTATGTATATAAGTATTTATCTATCTATATAAGTATGTATATCGTCGCCTGGTACCCATAGTACAAGCTTTGCTTAGTTTGGGGCTAGGATGATCTGTGTGACATTGTCCCCAGATATTTAAAAAAAAAAGTATATTTAATACTTTTACCTCCACAAGGGCTGTTAACTTATTGAATGATCGAATTCAACTTAGACAGCGGACTGTTCCACTAGTAGAGTTATTTCTATGTATTCTAAAACTATACAAACTAATCTCAGTTATTGAACGTGTATCGGGGAGATAGCTGTGTGGTGACGGCGGCGAATATCAGAATATTATCACCTCATCCTATGGGTGTTGTAGAAGTCCACTCGAGGCAATATGTACCAGAGGAAGGGTAGCAGCTGCTTGCCTTTGCTATGACCATCATACTACGATTGCCAATCCGTCTGCCAAGCGTGGTGAGTATGGCATATCCCTCCAACATGATTCTTGGGGGAGGTTTTTGTCCAGCAGTGGACTTCTTATAGCTGTGATGAGTGAGAAAAGGCTCCCAACGTCATTTTCAGGCTGCTACGGCGTAGCAGCTTTGTAAGAAAAATACCTCTAACTCCTTAGATCAAATAAAACTTCATCTTATGTTTAGCATTTACTTTTAGATCTTTTCAGAAACTATCGTGTCAGACAAAATCTTGTTAAAATTATCTACAAACAGTAATAACCAAACCGTTAGAAAACCTCTGACTCCAACTATAATTACATACATTTGGGAAACCGCTGATACTCTTACACTGTAGGACTGATATTAACCAAACAGTAAGAACCACCGCAAGTAAACTGGCTTTAAAATGAAAAACACCGCATCCAAATCGGTTCATCCGTTTGGGAGCTACGATGCCGCACACAGACAGACAGACATTGACGTCAAACTTATAACACCCGTCTTTTTGCGTCGGGATTAAAGGCCTAAAATTGTTAGCTACAACTAATTCACATCGCATTTATTCAAACTTTATCCGGGTTTTTCATCTATTTACCGACGAGATATAATTATCGAGGGAAAATCAAATTCAAAGTTTCCTTTCCATTAGTGTTGCATACCTAACCTAACATAACCTTTTGAAATATTGACCATCATTTTCACGCATAAGCCCAGAGGGTATTTCTAGCATATTCCATTATTTAACTTACTTAGTAGATACACTGCTCACCCTCAAAATGATTATCTGTTGCCTATAAGTTGGTCCGAAATAGCTATACTATTACCAATCCCTAAAGCGGATAAGCAGAGTTGGTATAATTAAATTATGGTGTAACGGACGACTAGTCCTCATTAATGAATACAGCTCATAAACTATACATAGGTATTATACATACTTGTTTAATTAACCGAGCAATGCATGAATGCGTTTGTGCCGCGGTATTATAAACGGCTTGAGGACAGCTCTTTATTGTTTACTAATTGTTTTTACCCGCGTTAAACTTTATTAGTTATAGTCATATGTTATTCGGATATACAAGCTATATTACTACAAAATTTCATTAAAATCCGTCCGGTAGTATTTGCGTGGCAGAGTAACAAACATACACACTCACAAACTTTCGCCTTTTTAATATTAGTGTGATACTTCGGTAACTTCTATTTTGTATAAACGATGAATTTTGTTGTCCTTTTTCGATATTTTTAGATTTGAGCAATTTAAGAATGCGATAGTGAAAACGTTGATTTTACTACACTTTACCAGATAGAAAACATGCTTACGGTTCATCTGGTGGTAAGTGGTCACCGTAGCCTATGTGTTATGAGGATTTTTCTGACCAGAAAAACTCCCAACAGCAACCGGAGTTCGGAAGTTTGCAGTGTTGCAAGCAAGAGTTGCGAGAGTCTCTAATCGATTTGATGTGGTCAAGGTAAACGGTGGTCTCGTCGTCCAGATCGTCTAAGACGTGCTTCGGACGACGGTGCTTAATTGAGAGTCGGAGGGGAGTGTAATTGACGGTTGAGTCTGACCGGGTTTAGTCGGATATAGTCCTGGAGCACAAGTACCTTAGCACTATTTCCATAATACCGTCCGGCCCGCCCATTTTGAAAATATCTAGAGATCTCTGTTCCCAAAAAATTATTCCCGTTACGTAATTATAATAGAAGCACTCGCAAGTTAGCAAAGTGTAAACAGGCTCTTATATTGGGTTAATGAGGTCAAGTATCAAAGGGCAATTAGGGTAGAATTATATTGGTTTAGTGCTGAATATTATGACTTAGTACCTTCTGCATAATAATATATACATACTGTATATAAATTCCACCCAAATACAGAACAAATAATAGTACTGATCACACAAAAATGTGTCTAGGGTAAGGACCGAACCTATGACATTTAGCTTAGCGGTCAGGTTCACTTACCATTAGACCAATATATAAATATTATTAATATAACATATACATAGATATCTTATACATTACAATCTATACTAATAAATGAAATTGGAGTGTCTGTAATATTGAAATAACCATTGTTCACTACATAAATATAAATATATATACGGTACATACACCAAAAAAAATTTTTAACATTTTTTGTCTGTCTGTCTGTTTGTTCCGGCTAAACTCTGAAATGACTGCACCGATTTTAACGGGACTTTTATTGGCAGGTAGCTTATGTAATAAGGAGTAACTTAAACTACGTTTATTTTGGAAAAAAATCGTTAAAAAAATTGTTGAAATGGCCTATCCTTAGATATTCACATTCATTACACAGTTTCTCAAAGTGAGTATGTCACGTATGTTAGGACTTTTTGTTGTAGGTTACATTGGTAATCATTCAAAATTATCGCGGACGAAGTCGCGGGTAACAGCTAGTATTGTATAAAATTGATTCTGAAACAGTGCAAGAAGTTTGTTTGGTAGATAACGCTTTATATATAGTCTCTTTGACAACAACTTAATACAAGCTAGCTAAATAATAAGCTATCATTAGTATTAAAAAATAAATTTTATAAATGTTTTAACATACCGTGTAACTAAATATCTATGTGTAACTAGAAATAATTATGTTTAACATGTTCTGACAATATACAAGCCCTATTTTAAACATTCTGTGAGTAAAAACCTTGTAGAAAAATTAAGGCCTACGCAGACCGGAACGGCATGGCAAGGGATTTTGCCGTAAGTCAGCGCACACTAGCCGCTTGAATACCATTACCTATCCCGCTACGGGAGCCTGTGGCGCGTCTTTTAATGCCGTGCAATGAAAATCCCTTTCGATGCCGTGGTATCATTTTAAAGCATAGCAATTAATGCCGTATTTTTGTATCGATACGTTTGAATGTCCATTAGTAAAAATGTAAATCCCTTGCCATGCCATCCCGGTCTGCGTAGGCCTTTATTTACATCAGTTTTTTCTCTAAAACCCCTTCTATAAAGTACAATTTAAATTACCAAGGGAAAGTTTCTTCTGAGAAATTCCTTTGTCTTAAAAGTAGCTTCTTAACATTATACATTGATTTGCTACGACAAGGTTCTATCACGGTTTAACAATGAAAGTACCCGATCTTACCTATCTATCTACCTATGCTGCTACCCAAGATCAAAAATGGTGCCACACAAAATTGGAGAGAAGCCATTTCCCACTCGGCAGCCACGTTACGTTTACGATCCAGAGCAATCTGGCAGTGGTTTTACGTATTTCCGTTTTTCTGTGTGGTTTTGTTACAGTTACTGCTGAAACTTGTGCATGCATTAGATTATAGAAGCAATAGGACTACTAAACCAATGAAATCCTAAAAAAGTGTATCAAGAATATCAGTTAAGATCCGTTCAAATGTCCGTTAAAGTAGGGAAAGCTTTTTAGACGAACTGTAGACGTCATATTAACGTCTCGTTGGTCGAGCGGTAGCGTGTTCAACCGCAGATAATGAGGTCCTGGGTTCAATCCCGGGTCGGGCAAAAAAGTGATTTCGTAAAAAGAAATTTCGCAGTATCAGCCCAAAGTCTTGGAGTTGGCGGTATTACACCCCCATGCCTCGGAGAGCACGTAAAGCCGTCGGTCCTGTATCTGCCCTTTTAGCGGTCGTGTCGCAAGTCGTCCCATCGGATCATGAGATTGATGGAATAGAAAGTGCTCCTGTGTGCCGCCCAGATGACTAGTTTCTTGAGACTGGCCGCCGTGTCCAAAATTTGAACAAGATAACCTTCATCACCATGTCCGTCAAAGTACGTCCACGAGTGGACAAAAGCCTCCCCGACCGAAGGGAGGATCAGTTAAGGGCGTGTAGTTTGGTATTGTTTCTGACTAATTTAACTATGAAACCCCATTATTACCGCTTTTTGATATTCAACTTTTTTTTAATAAATATTGGCGATTTTTTCACTATCGTATAACTTTTTTTTATTTGTGAGTATTATACTCAAAACTAAAAAAAAGTTGAATATAATAATAATATTATTATTATTTGATTTATAAATGTAAGATAAGTTGTATTATTGAGGTCTTTATGACCTCAATAATACAAACAATAAAATTTGTAAGTAAGTTAACTACATAGTAGGCGATTGAAAGTTAAAAAATATTTAGTACGTTATTTTTCTTAAAGAGATATCTAAAATAAATATTATGGCAGATGTTTTGCAGATATGTTTTAAAATATCAGAAACGATGGAAACTACACCTTCTATGTAATTATGTCCTCCTGGTCAAATTTAGCCAAGGGGGTTTGCCTTAACTGAAACCGATGCAATGGCTTGACTGGTGTCGTGTTAGTGGCCCTGACAGCTCAGCTAAAGGTCGTGAGTTCGATCTCCATCCAGGCCAAATCTTTGCGTAATGAGCCCGATTAATTGTTCTGTATCTGGGTGTAATTTATCTAAATATGTAGAAATATATATAAGTATTATATCCCTTGTGATCATATCTAATGTTTATCAATTGTCTGATTGCCATAGAAAAGGCTTTGCCTAGTTTGGGATCTGGTGGCAGTGTGTCAGTTTTTCCACGATACTTTTGCCCCGAACCCAAGTATTTCATAACTTACTGAGTCAGCCTCATGATATTGTAAACTACAATTATGAAATACAATTAATCATTTTTGTTTATTGTATTTATATATAATGCACCAGACATATTATAGTGCACAAGTATGTAGGCAACACAGGTGCACTGTCTATTCGCTAGCCGCCTAGACCAAAGAAGGTCAGGCGCAGAACCGCTTTTTCGAACGGCTTTAGGTGCCTTTCAAAATACAAATGTGCAACATCGCCTATTTTCTGACTACTATAAAGGGTTTCAAGTGAGTATTTATATCGCTTAACAAGAAGTTAAATTAGAGTAATACCTCCACTGTACTCGCTAGTTAAAGGCATTAATAAGGCTTTAATAAATACACTCTGCTTTATGAAATAAAATTTACAAGAAAGAATACTAAACAGTGATAATGTTAATTTAATGACCTTATAAGTAATGAGTTTCTTGCTTGCAAAATATGAAAATATTACTGTTTAAAAGCCAAACATTTGAAGACCATAATACAAAGGTAGGATGTAAATGGACCATTTTATTTTAAGATCAAACTAAATTCTTGCAAATAAACGGATCTGTATTTGTACGAAATACGTCATTGAACTGAATTTGCATTACCTATAGCGTTGTTTATGTAGTCACTATGAACTTTCAAAGGCTTAGTACGCCAGAACATCTTGTAAGGGAAATTTCCCGAACAAATCCATTTACAACCGAAGCCTTAATAGTGTTAAATAGAATTGGCTGCACTTTACAATATAACATTGTTATTTTAACTAGAGTATTGTAATAACGCTAAAGCTATTAATACCAATTAGGGAAAATTTATTAGGTAAAAGGAAGAGTTCGTGGTATATTAATTTAGAGGGATTAAAATGGAGTTTATTATTTTTTTTACGCGGCTATCTCGCCAACAAATCATACTCCATCATTTAACTAATTTATCTATGATAATATGTATCACTTAACGCTCGTAGTCAATACATATGACGTAAATACAACGAAAGTAGTTTAAATATTCTCACTAAATTATAAGTAAAAGAATATTTTTCAAGCCGCCATGTTTTTATTATTGTATCAAGAATGTGCGCTTTGTCATGATGTACTTCTTAGTTGCTGGAAAACCTAAAATAATGCGAACTATCGATTATTATTTAGCTCACGTATAGAATTTTATTGGCAGGTAGCTTATGTAATAAGGAGTAACTTAAACTGCGTTTATTTTAGAAAAAATCTTTAAAATAATTGTTTCTGACAGAAACGGCATACAAAATTTCATTAAAATGGCCTATCCTTAGTTATCCACATTCATTACACAGTTTCTCAAAGTGAGTATTTCACGTATGTTAGGACTTTTTGTTATAGGTTACATTGATCATCATTCAAAATTGTCGCGGACGAAGTCGCGGGTAGCAGCTAGTATAGTATAAATTTGATTCTGAAACAGTGCAAGAAGTTTGTTTTGGTAGATAAGCCTTTATACATAGTCTCTTTGACAACAACTTAATACAAGCGAGCTAAATAATAAGCTAGCTATATATATAGCTATATATATATTTAAAATTTATTTTTTAATAGGTACTAATACCTATTAAAAAATAAATTTTATAAATGTTTTAACATACCGTGTAACTAAATATCTATGTGTACCTAGACATAATTATGTTTAACATGTTCTGACGATATACAAGCCCTATTTTAAACATTCCGTGAGTAAAAAGTGCGCCTTGTATTGCATATCCGATTTGGGTAGACCTGTGAATCTAACCTAGAAATAAGACCTAACACTAACACAGTTTGGCAATAAATAAATCTTTATCTTTATCTAAAACCTTGTAGAAAAATTAAGCCCTACGCAGACCGAAACGGCATGGCAAGGGATTTTGCCGTAAGTCAGCGCACACTAGCCGCTTGAATACCATTACCCATCCCGCTACGAGAGCCTGTGGCGCGTCTTTTAATGCCGTGCAATGAAAATCCCTTTCGATGCCGGGGCATCATTTTAAAGCATAGCAATTAATGCCGTATTTTTGTATAGATACGTTTGAATCTCCATTAGTAAAAATGTATATCCCTTGCCATGCCATCCCGGTCTGCGTAGGCCTTTATTTACGTCAGTTTTTTCTCTAAAATCCCTTCTATAAAGTACAATTTAAATTACCAAGGGAAAGTTTCTTCTGAGAAATTCCTATGTCTTAAAAGTAGCTTCTTAACATTATACATTGATTTGCTACGACAAGGTTCTATCACGGTTTTACAATGAAAGTACCCGATCTTACCTATCTATCTACCTATGCTGCTACCCAAGATCAAAAATGGTGCCACACAAAATTGGAGAGAAGCCATTTCCCACTCGGCAGCCACGTTACGTTTACGATCCAGAGCAATCTGGCAGTGGTTTTACGTATTTCCGTTTTTCTGTGTGGTTTTGTTACAGTAACTGCTGAAACTTGTGCATGTATTAGATAATAGAAGCAATAGGACTACTAAACCAATGAAATCCTAAAAAAGTGTATCAAGAATATCAGTTAAGATCCGTTCAAATGTCCGTTAAAGTAGGGAAAGCTTTTTAGACGAACTGTAGACGTCATATTAACGTCTCGTTTTTCGAGCGGTTGCGTGTTCAACCGCAGATAATGAGGTCCTGGGTTCAATCCCGGGTCGGGCCAAAGGTGATTATGGGATTTTTCCGTAAAGAGAAATTTCGCAGTATCAGCCCGAAGTCTGGGAGTTGGCGGTATTACACCCCCGTAACTCGGAGAGCACGTAAAGCCGTCGGTCCTGTACCTGCCCTTTTAGCGGTCGTGTCGCAAGTCGTCCCATCGGATCATGAGATTGATGGAATAGAAAGTGCTCCTGTGTGCCGCCCAGATGACTAGTCTCTTGAGACTGCCGCCGTGACCAAAATTTGAACAAGATAACCTTCATCATTATATCAGCCTAAGTACGTCCAATGTTGGACAAAAGCCTCCCCAAAGATCTAGGTCCGTTAAGGGCATGTAGTTTGCATAGTTTCTGACTAATTTGACTACGAAACACCCAACCCCATTTTTAAGCGCTTTTTGAAATTAAACTTTTTTTTAATAAAAATTGGCGATTTTTTACTATTGTATAACTTTTTTTTATTTGTGAGTATTATACTCAAAACTACAAAAAGTTGAATATAATAATAATATTATTATTATTTGATTTATAAATAATACAAACAATAAAATTTGTAAGTCAACTACGTAGTAGGCGATTGAAAGTTAAAAAATATTTAGAACGTTATTTTTCTTAAAGAGATATCTAAAATAAATATTATGGCAGATGTTATGGCAATTGGCAGATCAGAAACGATGGAAACTACACCTTCTATGTAATTATGTCCTCCTGGTCAAATTTAGCCAAGGCGGCTTGCCTTAACTGAAACCGATGCAATGGTTTGACTGGGCTGTCGTGGTGTTAGTGGCCCTGACTGCTCAGCTAAAGGTCGTGAGTTCGATCCCCAGATCCAGGCCAAATCATTGCGTAATGAGCCCGATTAATTGTTCTGTATCTGGGTATAATTTATCTAAAATATGTAATAATAATAATATTTTTAATAATAATAATATGTGGAGGCAGGACGGCTTGAAGGCTCTTCACCACAACTCATCCTCTTATAATTTTATGGGTAGGTGAGGGCGGAACAGAAATAAATTACTTCAAATTACAATCAACGTAATTCACAAGAATCACGATTTAATTAGATGTTTAGTGATTACTACAACGTAAAATCAATCAAATTAAATCTTAAAATATCGTGATGGCGAAGATTCTCAGCGATTCGTCACAAGCGTGATGCGCGGGCGCCGTCTCGTTCAAAAGTCACTTCAAGATGGCCGCCCACACCACCATCGACAATGACGCTTCGCTAGGTTGACATTGACAGTCATGTCAACCTGACGTTTTGACGTAAACGCCGTCACGGCCGGACTGACATACGACCGTCCACGGGCGATTTATCTGAAACAAACTAAGATAACTGCATAGTCCGTTCGCTCATCCTGACTTAATAATTTTCATCAGTATACAAACACTAAAAACATTTAATAACTTGGACTAACCAGGCAAGTGTGCCGCTCAACCGTGAGGTGTGACTCGGACTACACTTCAGTAAGACCAGTCGAGAAACGCATTAGATATCGTAACTGGCTAGAATTTAGCCCAGACAGCACATTTTCGTTCTTGTGAACATCTAGACAAGCCAATCCTAACAAGGATGTGACCCGGACGACACAATTCGTCTTACACTTAGCAGGCAAGCAGCCAGAACAAGTCAGTCCTCCCGAGGGAACCGACTCGGACGACACAATTCGTCTCGGAAATAGCAAGCGATCATCCATGACAAGTCAGCCCTCTCGAGGCAACTGACTCGGACGACACAATTCGTCTCGGATATAACAAGCGATCATCGATGACAAGTCAGCCCTCTCAAGGCAACTGACTCGGACGACACAATTCGTCTCGGATATAACAAGCGATCATCTATGACAAGTCAGCCCTCTCAAGGCAACTGACTCGGACGACACAATTCGTCTCGGATATAACAAGCGATCATCCATGACAAGTCAGCCCTCTCAAGGCAACTGACTCGGACGACACAATTCGTCTCGGATATAACAAGCGATCATCCAGGACAAGTCTACCCTCTCGAGGGACTCGACTTGGACGACAAATTTCGTCAGATGACGCTAAATAAATCAATGTAACAAGTCAACCAGAAATGAATCGGACAACGCATTTCGTCTATCGTCTATGACGAGTGAGGTGTGCCCTCTAACTACTCACCTGGAATGGTCACGACAACGCTTCTTCGCCCAGGATCAACCATTGTAACAATTTATCATAATAATATGAAGGTTACAATAATGTAACGATAGTTTGTAGTATTGTCCTGTTAAATGTGCACTTCAACTTCATGAAGGGCCTCCCATGTATCAGGTTCTGAGTATACGCTCGGGGTATCTGAGTTTGCAGTGACAGTGTTTAAATCAGCCGATCCAGTGTCTGAGCATACGGCCAAGGTGTCGTGATGGTCTAATAACTCGTTATTATTATCTGAGCACGAAGTATTTTCTACATGATCAGACGCCGTCTCGGCCTCTACTTCATTTAATTTACGTGATTTTTTTTTATATGGGCAGCGACAACACATAAATGTTAAATTTTTACGGAATTAATAATTTTTGACTTGACTTGAACGAGCAAGTGGGTCACCTGACGGTAAGTGGGCACCGCCGTCCATGTACACTCGCAACACCAGAGGCGTCGCGGGTGCGTTGCCGGCCTTTAAGAGTCAGCAAACAAGTGTTGCTGACCCTTCCCCCGACCCCGATGAGCTCTGATAACCTTGATCTGCGATGATTCTTTTTGGCGAGCCAAAAAGGTAAACTACTTTTTGAGTGCACGCGTTGCATTTAACAGACGTGGTATGTGCGAGTAAAACGTATTTCGTAAAACCGTCAGTTATAATTCTACTTCCGGTCACTATTCCCGCTAAGCATTCTCGAAAAGTCAATATGAACTACGGACTCAACGGCCGGGATGATCAAACATTTTATTCCAAACAAATAATCTTAGATGTAGTCGCAAACATTTAACAAAGTATAAACAATCAGTCAAATCACACCTTCACTCACATTCCCACACAAATTTCCACTAAGTGAAAAACACTTAAATAATTTTCGTGAGCTATAATTCGGTATGTAATACTCTACATCTCAACACACAAGCCTCCATCGTCATCGCGTGGGCTACCTCCATCCGGTACCCATTCAGCGATCGCTGACACCTCGGCCGCCAAACGCACTGAGACGGGAAATGAAGCCCGATGTTCCACCTAAGCCTACGAATACCATGGAGGTACCAGCGGTCTGAGCGACCTTCATACCACATAATGACACATTAACACGAACGTCCATCCCCTTTGTCATTACTTGTAAGTCTAAGTCTATGTCGTAAGGGTTCACGTCGGCGTTGTCTACGTCAGGCAAATCAAAGATTTCAATGTGTACTGTTCGTTCAAGCCTGAAGCCATGACAAAATTAAGAAATATCGCGCACCATGTAATCGATCAATCTGGTCAGATATGAGGGGTAGCGGAAACCTATCGGACACTATATTATCATCAAGCATACGGTGGTCGACACACATTCTATCGCTCCAGTGCCTTTCCTTTACCAGAAGGTAAGGAGAGGAGAATAGTGACAAACTAGCTCGAATAAAATTTGTCTCATGCAATTAGTTTACTTTTTATCACACCACACTAAACTAGCGCAGTTTGGGCTTAATCTATTAGGACATCGGAACGTCGTCATAGGGGTATTATTAGCAAAGTAGTAGGTACTCCGGTGGCAAACGGACTATCAAATAATTTCAAGAGCACTACGAACTACATAATTATTGAGAGAAACCAAATCAATATAGAATTCAGTCGCGTTACAAAGGTTTACTATTTTAGACAGATAAAATGTCAGTTTATTACAGGTCGTATTTGCCCACCTCGTTGGTCCAGCGGTAGCCGTTAATGAGGTGCTGGGTTCGAACACGGTTCGGGCCAAAAAAAACGTTTTTGGGGCTTATCCGCAAAAAGAAACCTCCCAGCATCAGCCCGAAGTCCGGGAGCTGGCAGCATTACACCCCCGTGCCTCGGAGAGCACGCAAATCCGTAAGTTCCGAGCCCGACCCCTCATCGGTCGCGCCGTAAGTCGACCCATCGGATCACGAGAGTCATGGAACAAAAAGCGCCCCCATTCCCGCGCGGACACCCGTGTACGGATACGTCCTACTAAACTGGCCAATCTCCACTAAGACTGGCCGCCGTGGACGGCACGTGTGGCCGATTTTTTAAGTCTCGCGTGAAATCATGATATTATAACGTAAACGACGATTGGGTTGTCCATGAAAAACAACGAAATATTATCGATCTCCATCTGTGTTGAAATTTGTAAGCTACAAGAATAGTTAACAACATTATAAAACAGTTTTGCTCGAAATTTATAAGCCGTCTGTAGCTCATGCATGAGTCATGAGTGAGCAATCAGCTCTAGAAACGTATAAAAATGGAACTACGCACCAAAATGTCCTCTCTGGTGTGTTAACGACGTAGACGTTAACGGGCATCTCTTGTGATCACGTTGTTTATTGCCACGGTTGCACTTCGAAGCTAAATGGCCACAGCGTAAACAGCAGCGATGTCTGGTTTCTGGTCCCAGAAGACCAGGTCGCTGCCGGCGTTTTTGACCTTCTCTTTTTCGGACGACACTCACATGCACCACGTCCTAGCTTGCCGCACTGAAAACACTTTAAAAGCACTTTAAAAAAACAATTTAAAAACACTATAAAACCACATTAAGAACGATACAGTTTCGGATCGTTTTGCGTCTACACAATTATATTCAGCTACTTGAGGCGCATTCCTTTTCATAAAAGTAGACGGTTTCAATTCTCGCTGCAGCTTCTTTCTCGTAATAATCTCCGTATTGAAGGCTAATCGTTGTAGGTGGTTGTGAAATTTTGACGAATGTGACAGTGCAGTGGACAGCAATGTAGTCTTCGCTCATATTTGGCCATTTTGAGGTTTATGTATGGTCACGCGCAGATATTCGTTTTCCTTGCGTTTGCTATTTTGCAGGTTAATGAGGTCAGTCACGGGTGTTTCAACACTATCATTCCGTGGAGTAAATAACTCGAATCTGCAACCACCGCATCTCAAGGAACGATATTTGTGATAGCCACTGCGGCGCCGTGCTTTTCAGCGCACCATAGCTATTATGATTTTCACCGAAACAAAGGTCAACAGTATGCCCAAGCACGTGCGTTTGTGTCAGTTTGGGGTCTAATTTGAGTTGCTTTATATTGTGGGCGCTCACTTGATTTTAAATCGCTTCCATCAGACTCAACATCCGGCTATTTTCTAGCTCAAACATTTTCGAAAAATATCTTCACCATGAGGCTTATCTTCGGTTCTTGATCCCACGCCTGATGTGGAGGCAGGACGGCTTGAAGGCTCTTCACCACAACTCATCCTCTTATAATTTTATGGGTAGGTGAGGGCGGAACAGAAATAAATTACTTCAAATTACAATCAACGTAATTCACAAGAATCACGATTTAATTATAATAAATTATAAATTATAAATTTTTATTCAAGAAATAATGTGTACAAAATTATATTTACTTAATTTAAAAATAATTAATACTAAGCTATTGACAATTTGTGCCTGTACTAGGTTAAACCTGTACCACAGGCGTTCTAACGGCTTAAAAGGTATACTTATTCTTTGTTAAAAATTTAAATAATATTTAATTATACATACAAATTCAAAAACCTAAGATATAATGTTTAAAAAATTAACTTATTTTAGAATACTAAATAATCCCTCAGTCTCATCATAGCTCAATTTTTGTAAAAAATTGCTGACTGTTTTTTTACAATTTGTATAGTTAAGGTTATATATAGATAGTGACTTATTTATTTTATTGTAAAGATATGGTCCGAGAAAAGGATAAAATCTGTTTGCATAAATAAACTTTGACTCTGATGCACTAGTGCAGATAATATCTTTCCGTCTCTTGGTGTTAGTAAGGTTAGCATTGTAAGTGAGTGTTGTGTGTTGTTTTAAAATTGCACGTTTAATAAATAGTTGGCGGACAGTTAAAACGTTGCATTTTTCATACAGGAGGCACGTAGGAAAAAGGAAAGGTCGAAAAGTTGCAACTTTTAGTATTGCTCGTTGGGCACGTTCAATGATTAACATTAATGTTTTTGGAGCACCACCCCAGGAAGTAATGCAGTATTGAATAATAGATTGACATAATGCCTGATAGACTAGTCTAATCAATTTCATATCAGCAATATGCCGTAGCTTTTTAAATACGAATATGAGTTTCCGTACACGATTTGACAAGGCAAGGATATGTTGTTTAAATGATAGAGTTTCATCAATAATAACACCAAGGTACTTCATGCTATTTGTGTTAGCAATAACTGGACAGTCGCAAGGAACCAAGGGACTGGGACAATAGTGTGCATATATGTTATCTTGTTTAGGAATCTGTGGTTTTTACGCATGCAAAAATTTATAAACATTGTCTTTTCAGCATTTAATGTTAGTAGATTATTTCTAAGCCATTTATTTATCACATTAAACCCATGTTGTGCGTAATAATGAACCGCAGTAGTGTTTGGAGCAGAAAAAATTAAAGCTGTGTCATCAGCATAGGAAATTACTTTTCCATGGTCTAACTTTAAGGAACACAGATCATTTATGTAAATCAGGAATAGGGTAGGGCCCAATATACTCCCCTGGGGGATTCCAAAAGCAGGAATTTTTATGTCCGAATTAGATGTTTAGTGATTACTACAACGTAAAATCAATCAAATTAAATCTTAAAATATCGTGATGGCGAAGATTCTCAGCGATTCGTCACAAGCGTGGTGCGCGGGCGCCGTCTCGTTCAAAAGTCACTTCAAGATGGCCGCCCACACCACCATCGACAATGACGCTTCGCTAGGTTGACATTGACAGTCATGTCAACCTGACGTTTTGACGTAAACGCCGTCAAATAATATCGAGGGACAATGTCAAACAGATCATCCTAGCCCCAAACTAAGCAAAGCTTGTACTATGGGTACTAGGCGACGATATACATACTTATATAGATAGATAAATACTTATATACATAGATGACTCAGAAACAAATATTCGTGCTCATCACACAAATATTTGCACTTACCGGGATTCGAACCCAGGACCACCAGCTGCGTAGGCAGGAGCACTACCAACTAGGCTACGGTGACGGTGTAGAAATATATATAAGTATTATATGCCTTGTGATCATATCTAATGTTTATCAATTGTCTGATTGCCATAGAAAAGGCTTTGCCTAGTTTGGGATCTGATGGCAGTGTGTTAGTTATTCCACGATATTTTTGCCCCAAATCCAAGTATTTCATAACTTACTCGGTCAACCTCATGATATTGTAAACTACAATTATGAAATACAATTAATCATTTTTGTTTATTTTATTTATATTTAATGCACCAGACATATTATAGTGCACAAGTACGTAGGCAACACAGGTGCACTGTCTATTCGCTAGCCGCCTAGACCAAAGAAGGTCAGGCGCAGAACCAATCGCTTTTTCGAACGGCTTTAGGTGCCTTTCGAAACACAAATGTGCAACATCGCCTATTTTCTGACTACTATAAAGAGTTTCAAGTGAGTATTTATATCGCTTAACAAGAAGTTAAATTAGAGTAATACCTCCACTGTACACGCTAGTTAAAGACATTAATAAGGCTTAAAATAAATACACTCTGCTTTATGAAATAAAATTTACAGAAAAGAATACTAAACAATGATAATGTTAATTTGATGACCTTATAAGTTATGAGTTGCTTGCTTGCAAAATATTAAAATATTACTGTTTAAAAGCCAAACATTTGAAGACCATAATACAATGGTAGGATGTAAATGGACCATTTTATTTTAAGATCAAACTAAATTCTTGCAAATAGACGGATCTGTATTGGTACGAAATACGTCATTGAACTGAAATTGCGTTACCTATAGCGTTGTTTATGTAGTCACTGTGCACTTTCAAAGGCTTAGTACGCCAGAACATCTTGTAAGGGAAATTTCCCGAACAAATCCATTTACAACCGAAGCCTTAACAGTGTTAAATAGAATTGGCTGCACTTTACAATATTACATTGTTATTTTAACTAGAGTATTGTAATAACGCTTAAGCTATTAATACCAATTAGGGAAAATTTATTACGTAAGAGGTAGAGTTCGTGGTATATTAATTTAGAGGGATTAAAATGGAGTATATTAATTTTTTTATGCGGCTATCTCGCCAACAAATCATACTCCATTATTTAACTAATTTATCTATGATAATATGTACCACTTAACGCTCGTCGGCAATACATATGACGTAAATACAACGAAAATAGTTTAAATATTCTCACTAAACTAGAAGTAAAGGAATATTTTTCAATTCGCCATGTTTTTGTTATTGTAGAAGGATTGTGTGCTATGTCATGTTGTACTTCTTAGTTGCTGGAAAACCTAAAATAATGCGAACTATGGATTAGTATTTAGGCAATATAGGTATTTCCTATCTTTTCATTCATAACTTACGGAAACGAGGTTTTCCTGACATGAGATTTATCTAGAATTTTGCTCATGACACTTACGAAAAAATTAAATGAAGTGGCCCTGAAATTAATTAAAATTTGCAGCGGAATTTAGAAGAATCCTGTACTAAATTACCTAGATAATAATATAACTATACCAACATCTAAGCGTTTAGAAGTAATTTTATGTACCGAATGTACTAATACTAAACACACTTTACATAGGTACTGTACAGTGTACACTATATATAGTGTACTACCCATATCGATACTAGACAAATACTCTTTATTGTACACTAAGATTTACATGTGGGAGTAAACATAGAATTAATCAATCTACTTAGTGTATTGTTATTGTTTTAGGGTCAGTAGTTCCCAAGGGGTAAAACGGGGCCCTATTACTAAAACTCCGCTTGCTGTATATCCGTCTGTCGACAGGTTGTCTCATCTCATGAACCATGGCAGTTAGACAGTTGAAAATTTACAGATTATCACTTCAAAATAAATAATAAAATTAAAATAAAACAAATATTTAAGGGGGACCGCCATACAATCACCATATTTTTTTACGTTTAAATAGAGAATGGTACGGCACCCCTCGTGCGAGCGTCCGACTCCCACTTGACCGTTTTAGTTTGTTCTTTTGGTGTAAAAGGGGACTTTACAATAATTTGTAACGCTTCGCCTTACATCCTCTATGTTATATATACAACATGTAACGTAATTAACGCACACCTCCAAACAACCCAATTAAAATATTATGTAGTAATCATAATACATACACTGAATTTATAATTTAACATGTATATTCATTGTTATTTACTAAATTAGTTTCTTGGAAAAAGTTCATTTTTCTTTATTTTGTATTGAATGATGGAATTTGTATGAATACAAATAAATCTGCGATTTTAAAAGTCTTATTACTTTGACTTACGGTCCATTTTAATTTGTTTTGACCGAACAGGTTTAATATGACAATAATTTCCGTAGTTTTAATTATTTTGGAATAAAAAATTACCTAAATGTAAAATGTTATACCTAAATCGATTCAGTAAACAATTCTGAACAAACTATTTTCAGGATGTGCGTTAATTAAGTTACATGTTGTATTAAATGGGAATCCATCCAAACTCGAAACATCACTGAAGGAATTTACCAAGTCCGGCTATGAAACTCAACTAACTAAACTAAATTAACAAAATTATACGTGCGCTCATTCCCCGGACAGTGTTATTTAAGTGACTTAACATTGATAAGAATTATTATATTTTTTCCATTACCATATAAAATTCAAATAAATAAGAAATTTTGTCGGGCCTGATGGCGTGGTAGGCAAATGCTTGCTTTTCACGCTGGAGGTCGTGGGTTCGATTCCCACCCAGGACAAATATGTGTGTGCATAAACATGTCTGTTTGTCCTGTGTCTGTCTATCTATATAAGTATGTATTTACAAAAGAAAAGTAGTATATGTAGTATATCAGTTATCTGGTTTCCATAGTACAAGCTCTGCTTGGTTTGGGATCAGATAGCCGTGTGTAAATAATGACTCAGGAAATTATTATATTATATTAACGCTAGGTAATATAAACTAAAATAATCCAAATAACTAACTAAAGACAATCCAATAGGCGCTCCGCATCGGCATCAAAAGGTATCGTGCCCAGAACACTGGCAGCATTACCACGTTGTATGGCACTGCTTATTCTCCGTGCAAAAAATATACCAGCGCTTTGGTCATGGATAGTGTCGATCAATTCTTTAGCGATACTCTTACAGAGTTAACGTGCACTTGCACCCCATGGTCTTAGAGTTTCAACCCCAAATAGGCGGGAGTACTAACACCGCTTGAGATTCTCTGCTGATGCAGCAGCAGCGCCCGAATTCTGCGGACGCTGCCGAGGTAACTTGTTTTTTTTTTAGGTTTGGTCCTAGTTGATAATTGAGGACACTTGATCATTACGGTGTTTGTAGTCAGTGTAAGTATCATATATATGTAAGTTATTATGCTGTATCATAAACAAACACCTCTATACGTCATAAGTTATGATATTATTTCGCCAATTAGCGAACCCAATTTATTTTAAGCACCCAACCTGCGTAGAATTACGGGGAGTCGCAATAAATATACAATTACGTCACACTCATCACAGTTCCGGAATGACAACACAGCATTAACGTAATGATGTGACTTCCATGCGATACCTTCGCCACAGTGTGAGTAGCATCCAGTAAAGAAAGGCTGTTCATTTGTTTGAATATCCATTTAGAACCCATATTCTGAAATAGTCATCATTCCCTTTTAATGATACATATGATTGTACCACGTGATGTCTCCCTCTTAAAATTTAATAACCATGGCTGGTTTTGAAAGTAGATTTCCATATATAGTCTTCACACCGTGGTTGACTAGAGCAAGGAAAACATGTTCAGGTTTAGTTGTTAGTTTTAGTTTACAGAGTAAACTAACATAAGAAGTGTTTTATCACCTAACTGAAATCTCACCTAACATCGTACCCTGTATGCCCTAGGACCTGCATAAAGCAGGACTTGATAGTTTTCTACAAAAATATAGTCAATGCAACCAAACCTTGTGCTGCAGCCTCAAGCAAATTTACCCTCAAAAACGAAAAAGATAGTGACTATAAAAGAATTTATTAAGCCAGAAAACACGCAATCTAAACCTTTTCTAAGCAGTTTGCTATCTGGTATGTAAATGTAATCTGTGTCTACAGCTTTAATAGCAAAAACAACTTCTTTTTAAGGAACAACTACCCGTTTGTTCCATCTCATGAAGGTTTTCCTATAGGTAATGGTTCGAGGAAACAAAAAAATTTGGAGTAAAAGGAATATATATAGACGTGTAGTTGGAAGCCGTATAGTATCTACATAAGTTTTTTTTAATTTAGTTTCTTTACGACAGCAAATAGAATCACAAAAATGGGAAATCGTAAATTTAAGCTGCCAGTGTATAGTCCGTAGCTTAATTCAAAGCGTCTACTCCGAATTGGTAGATGATGCTGGTTCAAGACCCGCCGGAGGACTTAATTTATGATTTCCCATTTTCGATATTAGATTTACGCTTAGCATTGCGAATAATGCTTAGGTTTATTAATAAAATCTTGATTCGACACGGCCATGTTGCCCACAGCCGTCAACACCTTACAATTTTGCTATCTGGACAATACTTTATGCACAAGTGTATAACAGAAGTACACTCTCTATTCTCTATGTTTCATAATCCGGTAGTATGCAAGCTGACATGACCGGAATGAAATTTAATTCCCTGGTTAAGGCTTATTGGAATATTTCTAGCAAGAAAAATTCGCAATTCTTTTTTTTCGCAAATTCGCAATTCTTTTTTTACGCAAAATTCGCAATTCTTTAATTATTCGCAAGATATTGCGAATTTTTCTTGGTAGAAATATTCCAATAAGCCTTAACCAGGGAATTAAATCTCATCGAGAAAGTGGCTAATACTAACCATGCATCGAACAACTAGAACCTCAAACGAGTCTCAAATCTTTACAGGCAGAACCATTCAGACAATATGAAGTAAATATATAGCTAAAAATATAAATTTTGATCGTTAAACTTAAACATAATCTCTTTGACAATAACTTAATACAAGCTAGCTATAAATATCATTGCTATTATAAAATAAATTTTATTAATGTTTTCATACAAACAGTGTAAATATCTAAATATATGCCATAATCGTCATGTTTATCAGACGGGTTACCTACCGCAGTATGATGGTTATAACTCACTGAGTGAATACTGCCCGTACTCTGGTAGATATTCCCTCGGGATGTACAGACGCCAGCACATCCAGCTATCCCAATCTATCAAATTTCATTTATAGATTTTCAACTTTATCACATAGGCATAAGGTTCACTTTCAATTGGGGAAATTTGACAGATTGGGGTAGCTCATTGCAACCAACTAGTAACATGCCAGTGGAAGCAAAAGGTAAATTTTATTATGTTTTTATACCATTTAGGTTAACAGCTAATTAAGTCCACACATCGTAACGTTATTTGAAACCACGTAATAGCAGAGCAATTATATTATACCCAGCTATGTGGTCAATGATATTGCTAAGGCAAGCAAGTTAACCACAAACACACCTGACCGCTTCCGACCGCATATAAACTATTCGTGGTCACAAATAGCTGTGGCTTAGTGCGCGGTAAAACGTAAAATGTTCTAGTGCCGCCCGATCCTCTAACCTATAAAATAGTGAGTAGCTTGCACACTGTCGGGTTTATGATGTATCTGGAAAAAGCCTAGTTATAACGAAATTCACGACATATTCAAATATAAATTTATGTATACATACAAATAAATAAAATTGAAGTGTCTGTTTGTAATATTGAAATAAAAGTTTTTAACTACAAGTATATATATACGGCACATACACCAAAATAACATTTTTAAAATTTTTGTCTGTCTGTCTGTCTGTTTGTTCCGGCTAATTTCTAAAATGGCTGGACCGATTTTGACGGGACTTTTATTGGCAGGCAGCTGATGTAATAAGGAGTAACTTAAGCTACGTTTATTTAAGGAAAATTGTTTTATTTCAGAAATAACCAAAAAATTAAATAAGGTAATTAACACGCGGACGAAGTCGCGGGCACAGCTAGTTATTAATATAAAAAGACCAAACCGATATTACGTTTCTTGTCGTTTAAACTAAAACATCAAAATTATTTTACGCAATAACAATCAAAAATTTTTTTTCGCTAGCTATAGAATAATAATATCTTAGTACATTATTCACACATGGTCATCTGATTCCAAACTATGCAGAACTTGTACTATGGAAACCAGATAACTGATATACTACATATAATAATATTATTTTTTCTTTTGTAAATATGATGTATTCCATGAGGAAGGCCAGCAAAGGACTTCTTTCGACTGACATAAAGATTTTAATATCTATATTTTTATCTCCTTGTCAATAGAAACGGAAAACGCGGCAAAAATTCCAAAGTACACACATCACACGCTACCACATTGTTTCATAAGAAAGGAAATAATTTGCACATTCCTGAAGGGATTTAAGACGCTACGCGGCTCTTGTATCGACTTATTGAAGAAAACATAAAAAAAATAGATTTTATTTTTATCTCCGCTAATATTACCCATTTTGATGTATTAAATTCAATATTAATTTAATATTATTAATATTTTAATATTATTTGAACAAATTTCACATCCGTCCGCCCTAATTTCTCTCCGAACTTTGTGAATAAAAAATCTGTAATATTTCTGACGTTGTATTTCAGATTTTCAGGGATTTCAACAGGCGGTTGATAGACGTTCACATAAATATTTAATGTCGACGTCCATTAACTGTAAATATCTAATTTAATACATCGAAATTTGAAATATTAGCGAAGATAAAAAAAATCGAACGGTGTCAGTAACTATGACAGTGTTTTGTAATAATTAATTGTTTTTCACAAAGAGATAACTATTGTTAAAACGTTCAATCGTTAGAGGTGCATGATTCTTATAAATAACTAGCTGTGCCCCGCGGTGTTACCCGCGTTAAATTTTATAAATTTTCTTTGCTATAAACCTCACGGAGCCCGAGACCTTTCCAACGAATGCAAAACCGTGGAAATCGGTTCGTACGTTCTGGAGTTATAGCGTCAGGAAGGAAAACTCGACTTATTTTTAAATAGTAGATAACTTCTTATACGTGTAAAGAGGCACGGAACTATCGAATTCCGTGAAACATATAAATATCAAATGTCGACGTCTATTAACTGGAAATATTAAATTAAATATATCGGAATTGAAAATATTAGCGCAGATATGAAAAAAAAAATGGTAACCGGAAAATAGTACCTAGTTCAAATAGTTTAAATAGTTTTCTCAAATAAATATTGTTAAGCGGTTCAGTCGCTAGTATGTCTAAAGTGGCACGGAATCCTCTGTGTACACGTGGCTACATATCAAGTTACACAATTCCAGTATAAGGTGATCTCGCGTTGTTTAGGATTTATATACAACGACAGGTCAGCTATACATATCCAATATAATTGGATATGTACAGCTTGATATGTAGCCGTGTGTACGTGTATGACTTACACTAGACCAGTTTTTTGACATTTTATTTATAACACTTGTAACGACTCCCCACACAAAGTCTCGGAAATCAATGACAGGTTATTCTATTTTCAGTTGCCTGCGGCGTGCTGACATCATCAAAGTGTTTGATGGAAGAGACACCACATCGCCTGCTATAGCCATGCTATGTAACGAACTTACAGGTAAAAAAACAATAGGTATACTTTGTACAGTTAACACCTTGGCACAACGAAAATAGCCTTTATCGCTTATGTGATACAGATGCTGTCAAAGACAAACTTCTAGCTGTGGAGTGTACTTCACCTTCATTTTGTATATCGCACACGGTTCAATAGTTCAAGTCGCCCAATGCCAATTGTTATCAGAAGATCTATAGGGGTCGCTCGTTGTAGGGCGCTTTTTCCTGAAATTTTCAATCAACTGGTGACGTAATTTTTCAAGTTTTAGTACTGACGACACACACAGGCAGATCAAAGTTAGGATTTATGGATGTAAGCCAGCCAGCCCTTAGGGTGTAAGCCAGAGGATCCAAAAATTGATCTGCCATTGTAGAGGGTGCTGGTTCAAGACCCGCCGGACAATTAAAATAATGATTTCCCATTTTTGAAATTAGATTTACGTTTTGCATTGCGAATAATGCCATAAAACTAAAGTTTAATAGTTTGAAAGACGAAATTATAATGATATCTATGATTTTATGAATCTTTCATTATGTTACTGTGAACATAACATTACAGTCGGCCATGTTAATGATATTGTGATGTATAT
This sequence comes from Pseudoips prasinana, assembly GCA_951640165.1. NCBI lineage: Eukaryota > Metazoa > Arthropoda > Insecta > Lepidoptera > Nolidae > Pseudoips > Pseudoips prasinana. Next base: position 23,661,878 of record OX621245.1, read on the forward strand.
AGGACTCGAGGGCAACAGTTGCTTCTATCTTCATAGAAGGTTCACTGTATCTATATCGTCTTCACTCGCGTCTTAGCTGCCTTATTAGCAGGTTTCTTAAAAAGGGAGGCGCAGTCGGTCGGAGATTCAGAGGGATTTAATTCCGAAACATCGTCGTTGTCCGCCATCACACACGTGGCTAAAGAGAATCAGTGCGCACACCCGGCGCGGTCGAACTCTGGATGCAAAATGTGTCATGTCGCTAACACACTTATGTCACTTAGACAACTGACAGACGTCAAACGTCACATGTGACAGTTCATAGACAACCTAGACTCGAAGTACTGACTCAGTGAGTAATGTTTTACGCTAATAGATGGCGTTACTAGTACGTAAACAATCCTTTTACTTTATTTCTCCCACATGTATGTTACCTAGATTTTGCATTTGTGAACGGATTTAGATAATTATTTATGCTTTGAGGGAATTCTTTCCAAATTATTCTTGCTATAGAAATATGCGCTTACTTGATAATGTTGCAGTATTTAAACAGTAACTATATGTCATTATAGTACAAACAGTCATACTTCCCGTGCTAGAGAAGTTGAGACCTGAGCGCGGTGTCGTGTATCAATCAAACTCATAACCCTCTTTTTCTGTAGTCAAGTAAAACTGCCCACCCCCCATAGTCATTATATGTCTAAATAATTATGAAATCATGTTCAAATCCCGTGCCAAAAGCGATTTTTGTTTTTTTCTACAGAATTTTTTTTACAATGAAATATTTCTCAGTATCAGCCCTAAGTCTGGGAGTTATTATACCCCCGCACCTCAGAGAGCACGTAAAGCCGTCGGCCCTGTAACTAAACTCTTTCCGGTCGTGTCGCTAGTCGTATCATCGCATCATCAGAGTGCTGGAAAAGAAAGTGTCCCTATGTTGGGTCACACACTTGTGCACTATACATGTCACGCGCAGACGGTTGGTCTCCATTAAAACTGACCGCTGTGGCCAAAATTCAGCTAGGACATTATTTATTATGTCTATGAATTCAAAAGCCTATAAATACGAACGAATATAAAAAAAAAAAAACAAATAAAAAAGATAATTGCACGAGGATAATCCCCGTGCAATTATCTCATGTTGTTTAGTTTTTGAATAAGACAACGCCCGCACTATGGAATCTAAACCCTGTGTCGCGGGGTACTTTACAAACATATAATAGACGGACACAAATTACATCCAGACTCAGAACAACTATATATATAACTATTATCACACAAAAAGATAATTGCACGAGGATAATCCCCGTGCAATTATCTCATGTTGTTTAGTTTTTGAATAAGACAACGCCCGCACTATGGAATCTAAACCCTGTGTCGCGGGGTACTTTACAAACATATAATAGACGGACACAAATTACATCCAGACTCAGAACAACTATATATATAACTATTATCACACAAATAGTTGTCCGGCGCGGGATTCGAACCCGCGACACGAAGCGGCGAGGCAATTGTCTTAGCCGCTGCGCCACACGTGCAGTCTTGACATTCTTTATGCGAAATATATATAAATTCACAAATATACCGTTACTTGAAATAAATAATTCCACCACTCTATATTTTCCAGTATTTTCAACTATCCAAACAGTTTTATTTCTCGACTCGGTTTGAAATACTAATATAAGTGACGTTGAAAAATCGGTTCGTAAATTTAATTTCACGCGATGCGCTGCAACGGGACATTGCAGTGCAGCCAACAAAAGATTCTTTGTATGTGCACGCTCTCTAACGCGCGGGGTAAACAGATTTACAAGTACAAATAGTGCCAACTGTTTGTCAATATTTTCTAACAACAGTCTTTTAAGGACATTTAGATTCGTAATAAATAAATAAAATAAATAATAATAATAAAATCGTAGGAAAGTCAAAACTGTACATTGAATATTTTTTTTGAAATGATACTTGGGGCGTAATCTACAATGGATATTGAAGCCAAAAATATAGTTTTTAGAATTTTTGTCTGTTTGTCTGTATGTATGTCCGGGCTAAACTCAAAAAGTACTGCATGGATTTACTTCAAATTTTTCATGCATATTACTAAAAGGGTGGGTCAACATATAGGCTACATATTATCACGCTATCACCTACGGGGGAGAAGCTGTGACAATAGCAAGGAGCTGTGGTAAAACCGCGGGGCACAGCTAGTAAAATAAATAAAACAGATTTTTATTTACGTTGACTTTAAAAACGCGCTTGTAAATAGTCAGAACATATTTGTAGTAATATAGTTATGTATACATTATTACTTCTAGTTACAGTATATTTAGGTACACGGATTATTTAAATAAGGAAATTTATTTTATAATAGCAATGATATTTAAAAATAAATAATATTATTAGGAATAGAATTTTCTGCGTAAGAAAGATGCAATATAATATAACCACACATATATTATACCACACTATCACGTACTGAAAAGATACCGGTTGGCGTAGTTGGTAGATACTTGGTTTTCGTGCCGCAGGTCGTGGGTTCAAGTCCCACCCATGACAGAGTTTTGTATACGTGAACATGTCTGTGTGTAATTATTTATATACATACATAGACTCACGCCTGTTTCCCAGAGGGGCAGGCATAGATAACGGCTTTCCATATGCGATTCTATAGCAAAATTCGTCGGATCTTTACTACAGTATAAAAATATTTTTGTTATCACTCTCAAATCAAGACATAATTTTATGTATTTAAACCCTTAACCTTTAACTTAATATTTTAAGCTATTTGCTATTATAACTTGTTACTAAAACATGATTGCGGTTCTTTGGTTTTAATGAACCATTTTTTCATTTTTTTTTATGTATGATTTAATTTTTATTACTTCTGTCATTCCTTCGAGGACGGCAGGGAAGGTTTGGGTCTTTAAATCTCCTAACTGTAGACACGGCTACATATCAAGCAATACATTTCCAATATAAGCTGACCTCTCATTATATGGAAATCCTATACATATAACGTGGGATCAGCTTATACTGGAAATGTATAGCTTGATATCTAGCCGTATGTATACATCTCTCTAAAATTTTGCTCACATTTCACACAGCCACCTACAGTCGGTGAGATCCAACGTTACTTTTTGAATGAATAATGGTACCCCAAAGTAACACTGCTAGGGTCGATACAGAACGATTTGACATATACCCATGACTGAACTCAGTCCCGTACTGAACATTGAAATTCAACCGGTCGATTGACTGCCGAGCTTGTAAAACATCTAGATTAGTCTGTAGATGTCTGCATGAGTTATTTAATTTATGACGTATACCTCAGGGGAATGTTCAGTTTTCGGTACAGTTATTGGTCTGGTAACCTGGTTAGCCCTGGCTGTGACGTAAACCCTGCTTACTTACAAAGTGCTATATGTTTAGGTTGTTATTTTCAAATGAGTAGCATCCCTAACATTAACCTATCTTAGTCCCGCCTTAGTACCGCAGAGCTCTGATTGCTAGCTCTCTTGAATTTTCAATACCTATTTCCATATACATATGATCATTTTATATACATATGTATTTAAAAAGTAGTTGTTACTGTATGATATTAAACAAAACATAGATTTGAAATTATTTTCATACTGTACCAGATCCAATGCCACCATTTTTAAGCTATAGGTATGTGTCTAATGAAAAAAAAACTGTTTAAAAAACAGATTTTTAATGGTATTGAATCGAGGGAATATTTATTGTGGTGCATTATCAGTCAAAATAACTTCAGTCGCAAGTAAATAAAAATATATTGCATGGAATTTAAAGAAGTTTTAGTAAAATCAGTTCTATATCTGTTTTTTGGTTGAATTAGTCTGTAAAGGTTATATACGTAAATAGTAAACCAAAATAGTAAATTACATTTTTTACTACTGATTTGAATATAGGTGGAATAAATATTTTTTCAAGAGCTTTATTATATATAATAGTGCTTTTTCGCTCTAGTAAGGTAAACTGTCAACTTAGAAGGAAGATTTATCAACACATTCAAAAAGCGGCCAAGTGCGAGTCGGACTCGCGCACGAAGGGTTCCGTACCATTATCTATAAAAACGAGCAAAAAATTCACGTGTGTTGTATGGGAGCCCCCTTAAATATTTATTTTATTTAGTTTTTTAGTATTTGTTGTTATAGTGGCAACGGAAATACATCATCTGTGAAAATTTCAACTGTCTAACTATCACGATTCATGAGATACAGCCTGGTGACAGACGGTCAGACAGACAGCGAAGTCTTAGTAATAGAGTCCCGTTTTATCCTTTGGGTAAGGAACCGTAAAAAAGATCCGTGGCGAAATTGTTTGTTGCACTTGGAACAAACATTATTATAAAAATACGTGAGACAGAACTATAAACATGTGAGTGTAGAAATAGTGTTTTCATATCAAGCTTTCAAAGGTTAGTATGCAAATTATTTATTCAGTGCTTGTAGTACGGTGTGACCTAGACAGGTATTTTAGTTTAAAATTCGAGGCGAAAATAGATATCCATACTAGCATTCCTGTTACGTTTCACTCTGTAATTTAAGGCCCTTCATCGATAATGAAGTCCCCGCATTTGTTCTAATCGACTTTATATAAATACGTTAAGCTACGAACGATACACGCCGGCAGATCAAATTTAGGATTCCCTTGCTAACACCCTTCCGGAGGATAAAGGTATTATCTATCGGTTTTGTTTTCTAGAAACATGGCCGACTGATATGTGCACAGTTCCATGGGAAGGATCATATCATATTGATAATACCTTTCAAATTATTAAATTACCTACCCCGGATTGGTAGATGGTGCAGGTTCGAGACCCGCCGGACGATTCAATTTATGATTTCCTATTTTTGAGATTAGATAAATGCTATGCATTGCGAATAATGCTATAAAAATTAAAATTTATATAAATACATTATAGAACGCGTGCTACTTATAATTAGCATCATCATCATATCAGCCGAAAGACGTCCACTGCTGGACGATGGCCTCCCCAAAGAACTACGCAATTGCCGGTCTTGCGTGTTACGAATACTGTGCGCAGTATAAGCAAAATAACGAATAGTTTTTTAATATAGCACACAAAAATTACATAATTAACTGAAATATTTTTTTAAATTATAGCCTTATAACATGTTTATAAATAATCTAATTTTTTTTAAGGCAAAGCCCGAAAATACTTAAATGTATCCCTGGATCGCGGAGTCTTTACAAACATATAATTAACGGACACAAAGTACATCTGGATGTACATTGTCTAGGTCTGGACCCAGATAAACGATTTATGGGTCACACAAATAGTTGTGTTGCGCGGGGACCGAATCCGGGACTGGAAGCAGCGAGGCGACTGACTTTACCGCTGCGCCACGAGCAGCAATTTAAAATTTACGTGCAAAAAATTAGAACCTACTTAACATCTTTCTATCACAAATATTACAAGCGACTGTCTTATCCATTTCAATATTATTTACTGGATTATATAGTCATGATGATACATGTACAATATAATGAAATTATAATCACACCAATATTATAAAGGTGAAAGTTTGTCATTATATGAGTGTGTATGTTTGTTACTTGTTCACGTCTAAACGCCTGGATCGATTTTAGTAAAATTTGGTAGCGAGTTAGCTGATACCCTGGATTAACACATAGGCAATAATTTATAAAATTTAACTGGGGTAAAACCGCGCAACAGCTAATTCAAAATAAATATGATAAATGTAAATCCCACTAAATGTACGATAACAAATAGAACTATTGACATTCTAATCATTCTAAGTAATAGTTGGTACTTATAATCGTTATCAGTAACATTACTCTTGACACTTGTCACTAGTGGAATGTTACACTTTGACCTCTCTATCTATTAAGATAACATTTCGCAGTAGAAATATAAGATAACTCTTGTACTTATTAGGTAGATAAATAACAGTATTTCTGGCCGAATATAGAACGATAAAGTGTATGACTGTGGACACTCGTGCGGTCACTTTTCCCTAACTTAAACTTCCAGCGGGCCTACCCGCTGCCGCACAATTTATAAACGCAGTAAACATGGCGTTAACGTGTTCGTTACTGCATTTATAAATTGTGTGGCCGCCCGTAAGACTCCAGCCATCGTGATCGGCGTTCACATAGATGATGGTTAAAAATGAGGTAACTATTCATTAAGTAAATAAAAATAAGAAAAATAGAAAAAACAAGTTCGACGTGTAAACACATACTTCTTATTACGATAATCACACTAATATTATAAAGCCGAAAGTTTGTGAGTGTGGGAGTGTGTATGTTTGTTAATTCTTCACGTCTAAACTGCTGAAGCGATTTTAATAGAATTTAGTATGGAGTTAGCTGACACCCTGGATTGACGCATAGGCTATAATTTATGAAGTTTAACGTGGGTAAAACTGCGGGGCACAGCTGGTGTTTAATAATTGTACTTTAGTTATTAATGTTATACTGTGTACTATATTGAAATTATAGTTGGTTTTATGTAAATTGACATTTACAGTAAATTATAAACAGAACAATATGCATTTAACAATATCCACCGATCTCTTCCAGGCAACCGATTTGAGTTGGATGGACCAGAATTGATTATCAATTGATAATGGTAGCAAAAGGTGTACGAATCTATTGTAGAAAAAGGAGAGATTATGTATATAAACAATTGTGTCAAATAAATAGATACCTGAGAATTTCACGGGCCTGAGGGCGTGGTTGGCAAATGCTCGTGTTACACGCCGCGCCGGAGGTCGTGGGTTCGATTCTCAGGACAGATATTTGTGTGCATGAATATGTCCTGAGTCTGGGTATAATTATCTATTTAAGTATGTATTTACATAAGAAAAGTAGTATAGGAAGTATATCAGTTATCTGGTTTCCATAGTACAAGCTCTGCTGAGTTTGGGATCAGATGGCCGTGTGTAAATAATGTCCCAGGATATTATATTAATAATATAATATATTTAGAACTGTATAAATGTATACAGACCTAATCATTCACAAATTAAAATGTACATGAAAATATCATATCGTATCATAACATAAAAAACTAACACCTACCTGACAAATCATGTAATTAATATCCTGAGACATTATTTACACATGGCCATCTGATCCCAAACTAAGCAAAGCTTGTACTATAGAAACCAGATAACTGATATTCTACATATTATACTACTTTTCTTAGATAACTTCATTGAAACATTATTTAAAAAAAAGATAAATAAATTGGTAACACATCTATTAATCCATCCATCCATCATCAATATCCTTCATCACTGACGGTAATTGTATACTCCGGATAGGCTTTTTTGATTAACTTTGCAGCTATGTCATGGTCAGCTTTACCTTAGCCCTGGGAATAGCCATAAATATGAGGTTTCTTGTTTTCAGGATCATGGGAAATTCTCCCTCCACCTAGGGGCTCACAATCAAGGGGTTGCAGTCTTTCCTGTACCTAGACTCAGGACAAACAGACATAAGTTCATGCACACAAATATCTGTCTTGGTGGGAATCGAACCCACGACCTCCGGTGTGAAAAGCAAGCATTTGCCAACCACGTCAACAGGCCCGCCAATCTGTAACACATCAATATGTTGGTTCATAACGTATAACATAGTGAACAAACTGCAATTTGTATTATCTAAACAATAGCTTTGACAGTAACTGTGTACAATTTTATACTGCAGATGTAAACGCACGAACTGCCGGCATGCTATAAGTTTATAACATTTGAATACAAATATCTAGTTAATTCAATTTACAGAACATTATTTAGTTTTATTCTGTAACATAACTATAACTACCACATTAATATCACAAAACATTCAACGACCCATATTCGTATATTAGCGTTTTTAAAAAAGGCGCCCATAGTATACACAGTCACCGATCCGTAAGTGATTGGTGAAGTTAAGCAACTAGGCTCTCGGTCAGTCCATAGATGGGTAACCATAATTATGTATAATTTCTGAGCGTCTCCGTTTCGGAGGGCACGTTACGCTGTTGGTCCCGGGTTTAGCCATTAGGCAACAATAGTTAAGCCATGTCAGAGGTCTAATGGGCGGCTTGAACAACACTTGGGTAACCACAGCCCTTACGATAAGTAATATAAGTGTATAACTATTGTGCAATACATTGCAAGTTTTTCAGTCTTCTACGGATTGTTTTACGGTAAATGAGGTCAAGAATTCCTTAATCTCCTCTCACCCCTCCATTCCCCTCTTTCGGACTACTAGGCTACTGGGAAGTCTCCGCTGCTTTGTCTTTGACATTCCATCTTGCCTAACAAGCGTTTCGATACCTTTTTAATCCCCGACGCAATTTACTGTCCATTTTGCATTTGTCATTGTCATTTCCTTTTTTTTTGTCGGCCATGTCTTTCTTTGTGTGTATGTCTGTCTGTGGCATCGTAGCTCTAAAACGGATGTACCAATTTCTATGCGGTTTTTATTTGAAAGCCAGTTTCGTTGCGGTAGTTCTTAGCTGTGTAATTATAAAAGCTCTTTTTGGGTAGGGGGTTTTTCAACTTTTACTGCATGTGACGCAGTGAATGCCGAAGAGCTGGCGTCGCCTTTAATAAACTAAAATACTTATAAACAAACCAATGTACTTATGAAACTTATCAACTTGTAGGCCTCTTCTACGAATACAGTAGAATATAGTAGGCAACAAACTAATTACCGAAAAACATTAAACTTTTACAATATTGTTTTTCAGTAATTCTTATACTAAGAATTGTGATTACGGTAATACTAAGAAGTTTCCGCGATTGTCATTTCTGACAAAGGCGTGCCGATATATGCTTAAGATTAAAAAATATGGTCTGCTGGCCTATTAGCTAGTGAACCTGGTTGCTACGCTTCGTGGGTTAGATTTCCACCCGCGGCAGATCATTCTGTGATGAACACGATCATTTGTGCTGTGTATGCGTGTAATTTATCTATAATATGTGTGTATTTCGAAATATATAAGTATGTATACCAGTTGTCTAGTTGCCATTGTACAGGCTCTGCCTAGTTTGGGATCAGATGTCAGTGTATTAGATGTCCCAAGATATTTATTTATAATAACGATCCTGAGTCTGGGATTAATTATCTATATAAGTACAAATGTAAAGTAAAAGAAAATTAGTATATGTGGGTTCCATAGTAGCCGAGTTCAAATAATATCCCAAGATATCATATACGACTGTTCGTATTAAACAAATTCTCGATTTCTAATCACTATATTATTCTTCTTCCCTTTCATTAGCCGTATATCATAATATGGGTAACTAAACCGAAAAGCCACACAATGCGCGTAGGATCATTCAATCCTCACAGCGCTCATCTTTTCAATACCAACCCTCTTCAAAAACCCTCAACACAATGGAGCCGAGATGTTATTCAGAACATGTTACCTTCATCTGTTTTCCTTACAGTGTACACACTATACAACGTATACAGGGTGGCTGAAAAGTTAACGTTCAAACGCATAATTTGTATACTTTATGATGAGGAGTATCCGAATCACCCCCATGTATGTTTGTTCTACGATTTTGCGTTTTTTTGATACTTTTCAAATTTATGAGTCCTGAGCTCAATCCCTAATTTTGAACTTTCGAATAAATTCTTAGTCAGTTCTGCAATGATTAGATAAACCATACTTTTTAGGGTGTTAGGTTAAACTATGTTAAATAGTTATCACAAAAAAACTGAACCAGAAATGTTCAACAGAACGTGAAATTTACGAAAAAAAAATTATTAAAAAATTCTGTCTCGAAAACTACGCAAAATCGTAGAACATAAATGGGGGTGATTCGGATCCTCCTCATCATAAAGTATCAAAATTTTACGTTTGAACGTCAACTCCTCGGCCAGCCTGTATACAATCCGTACAAGGAAGTGACGTGTTTTATGAGAATATCGTCGCTCAAATTTCGGCTATGCCTGAAGTTCCTTTGATGCCAAATCCGAAATTTCGTAACGTTACCAAAATCAGTAATGCCATTCTTTGTTGAATTTCAAACAGAACCTTCATGCGGAATGGAAATTTTATTTCATCCGCAAGAGTGCGTTGAATCCAAACGAACAGTATTGGGGATCCTTTAGATGATATATTTCTTTTTAACTTTTCATGGCTGTGAGTCCTTAATAATGTACGTGCACGTGTATGACTGCACGTGTGGCACAGCGGCTAAGACAGTCGCCTCGCCACTTCGTGTCGCGGGTTCGAGTCCCGCACTGGCCAACTATTTGTGTGACCCATAAATAGTTGTTCTGAGTCTGGACGTAATTTGTGTCCGTCTATTATATTATGTTTGTAAAGTAGAATTAGAGTCCGCGTTGCCCGCGGGCGTTGTCTTTTATAAAAAATAATAATAATAATATCCTAGCACATTATTAACACACGGCCATATGATCCCAAACTAAGCAGAGCTTGTACTATAGAAACCAGATAACTGATTTACTACATACTACTACTTTTCTTTTGTAAATACATACTTATATAGATAATTACACGCAGATTCAGGATAAACAGACATGTTCATGCACACAAATATCTGTCCTGGGTGGGAATCGAACCCACGACCTCCGGCGAGAAAAGCAAGCATTTGCCAACCACGCCAACACATATTAGAATGCCCTATCGAAAATAAGTGTTACTTCAAAAGTTTACGGCTACCTGTAGTACCTGCTTCCTTACTGTGAGCCTTTCTGAAAACTTAATGATGTATGAATATTGTTTCCCTGAGCTGTCTGCTATTTGTACTAAAATATAAATTAGAGTTGAGCAATTGCTGTTACGTAATGTATGTTTGTTCTTCATGTAGGTATAGCTCTAACTAATTAATAGAATTAAGTAAGTTATAAAAATGCGGTCCCGTGTTGGATTCTCGGGTCAGCGTTGAATGAGTAATTGTGATTTGATAGAAATAAGCCCAGTCTCGTAGGAATACAACATCCGATGGATTTGAGCCTGACTACGCACCAATGGCATAGTATGAAATACGTATCATGGTATGATGTCACAACGATTAGATCAGAACAAATTATTTGATTTGATGCCTACGGCCACCTTCTACCATCGCACCTCTCGCCACAGACAGGGTATTCATCCTCACATCCTCGAACCTTTTCGATTACGTACGGTTCGCTTTCAGCGAAACTTCCTACATTGAGGTTGTGGGATGAACTCCCTGTTACGGTTTTCCCAAGAGACTACAGCATGGGGCCCTTCAAAAAGGGAGTTGTAAGGTTTCTAAAGGGTCGGCAAGGTGCTATTGATGCCCCTGGTGTTGCGAGCGTTCATAGGCTACTGTGACCACTTACCATCAGGTGGGCCGTATGCTTGTTTGCCAACTAAGTTGTATAAAAATAAAAATTAGGAAAACAGAGAATAATGATTACCCATCATCATCATCATTACAGCTGAATCATCAATCAATCATCTAGGGAGATATGCCATAATCGCCACGCTTGACGCGGGTCGCGGGAAGCCGCTGGATGCGGGTAGCGCAGGACCGGCTATTGTGGAGATCCTAGGGGAAGGCATTTGTCCAGCAGTGGCCGTCTTTCGGCTGATATGATGATGATGAAGTATTATAGTAAAGTATATCTAAAACTAATGACCCCTCGATTTGTTTCCAGGTTACGAGGTGCTGTCGACCGGACCATCATTGATGATCCAGTTTACTGCCAACTCTGCGACGCCGGGCCAGGGGTTCGCAGCCACATTCCTGTTTCAGCCGCCCCCCGACTCCACTGCTGCTGGTTGGTCTTCTTAATTATTAACTGCTCAAAGACGGCGCTATAAGTAATAATAATAATGTCCTCCCGGCCGGATTTCGGCCACGGTGGCCAGTCTCAATGGAGATTAGCCAACTGCGCAAGACATATTATGGTGCAAAAGTGTGTGCGCAAACACAGGACCATTTTCTATTCCATCACTCTCATGATCCGATGAGATGACTAGCGACACGACCGGAAAGAGGTCAAGTACTGGACCGATAGCTTCACGTGCTCTCTGAGGCATGGGGGTGTAATACCGCTAACTTTTAGACTTCGGGCTGATACTGAGAAATTTCTTTTTACGGAAAAATCCCAAAACACTTTTTGGCCCGGCGACCCGGGATTTGAACCCAGGACCTCACTATCAGCGGTTGAACACGCTACCGCTAGACCAACGAGGCACTACAAGTAGCCTTTGTATGATATGATATGATGATAAAGCCAGCATGGTTTGAAGATCAAGATTTGTTCACAAACTGGGCATTGTACCACATTAGGTATAAGTCGCCTACGTATGTGCAGCATCCTCCTACGTTGCCAATATTTATGTTGGACCTTCTTGTTCCGTTCTCAATCAGTACCGTTTAAACCAATCGCTTAGTTTACTGCTTTTACACAACTAAGGACACTCTCTATGTAAATTAAAAATAAATAGTAAAATACTCCAGGTCTATATCCATTATACTCCCAGTTATCATTAGCTAAACCTTAGGAATCCAACATCAATTTCAGCTATCCAACGTCACAATGCTAGCCAGTAATTCTGCATATAATTGTGTCATGCAATGAATACTAATAGTGTTCCAACAATTGCTTAGTATCTACTGGAGATTGTATTGGAAATCTGACCTAGTCATAACCTAATTAGACTAGGCTACCTGAAGAGGTCTGGTATTAGTGCGGTTATTGCAGATTGGAGAGTTATGTGAGCAAGTATTTAATAATAGTTTAACCTAACAGGTGATCTGAGTAATATACCTTAGCACTTAACAAAGAAAGCAGATTTATAATACATAGACAAAACGTTCAGCTCACTTAAAAATACAGTTGCAAGATTCCACTCGAACAAACATTATTTTTAGTTGTAACTAGCTGTTACCCGCGACTTCGTCCGCGACAATTTTGAATGATAACCAATGTACAACAATTCCAAAGAACAGTATCTACCTATTGGAGATCTTTTAGATGATATATTTCTTTTTAAATTATCATGGCTGTGAGTCGTTAATAATGATAATAATATCTTGGAAAATTATTAATTCCCATCTGATCCCAAACAAAGCAGAACTTGTGCTATGGAAACCAGATAACTAATATAGTACTTTTCTTTCGTAAATACATACTTAGATATATATATCTCAGGACAAACGGACATATTTATGCACACAAATATCTGTCCTGGGTGGGAATCGAACCGACGACCTACGGCGTGCAAAGCAAGCATTTACCAACTACGCCTGATGAGTATTAATTAAAATATTATAATATTCTAAAATCCAAGATCATGTTAGATAAATCTAACACTAAACTACAGTAAGGCTGTCTATTTATAATCAATGTTAACAATGACAAATACGAAATTTAGTGCGTATAAAATGATTTTTCTAATTAGACTGACGCACTCAATAGTACAATGACGCACTTGTAGGTACACACGGCTACACATCAAGCTATACATTTCCAGTATAAGCTGATCTCGCGGTGTATAGGATGTCCATACAATGACAGGTCAGCTTTTATTGGAAGTATACCTTGATATGTAGCCGTGCGTCAAATTTCTTATATAGATTTTCAACTTTATCACAATAGCATAAGGTTCACTTTCAATTGGGGAAATTTGACAGATTGGGGTAGCTTGATGTGCTGGCGTCTGCCCAACGGTACGGACGGGCCCTTCGTGTGCGACTTCACTTGAATATGCTATACATAAATCTTAATCATGATATCACGATAAAGATAAAGATGCATTTATTTGTATGTAACATGTGTTACATTTTTACATGTGGTGTTACAATGATTGAAGTGGTATCAACATGTCCTAATTAAATCTATTTACGGACTAATTTTGTATCTTTTACAGCGGGAAAACACATTTGAACATAAGTCCTGAAATAAATGCTTTTCGTAGTCGAGTTTGCCAACATTACATGAACAAGAATTTTGGCGGAGGTCCAAGTGACCTCTTGGTAGTTGTGCTGCTTATTTAGATTGGAATTGTAAGTCTCACCTGGTACCTACCTACGGGTGTTATGCAAGAAGTACCTGCGTGAAAGCTACCTAGGGCATTGGATGTAAATTGAGTTGAATCGTTTCGGTGGACAATCAATTTGTTGAAGTTACAATATAACTAAGTTAATAATAATAATATCCTGGGACATTATAAACAGACGGCCATCTGATCCCAAACTTATCTGGTTTCCATAGTCAAGCTCTGCTTGAGCTTGACTATGGAAACCAGATAACTGATATATTACATATACTACTTTTCTTTTGTAATTAGTTATATAGATAATTACACCCATTTACATGCATACAAAAATCTGCCCTGAGTGGGAATCGTACCCACGACCTGCAGCATGAAAAACAAGCATACCAACCACGCCAACCCGCCCGTCATAGTTCTCACTTAACTAATAATAAAGTTGCCTTTATAATTATTGTTTTTAAAGTTACATTTATAATAGAATTGGAAAATATGCCCCTATGGCAAATCCTTTAGGTAGCTATAAGACCAGCTCCTGACAACGCAACAACTATCTACAAATAGCAGATGCAAACTATGCCTACTCTTGTCATAGTTCATTTATTTGATCATGCATAGAGTCTTTACTCATAGAGTTAATTAAAAATAAATAAATAATAATAATAATATCTAGGGACAATGTCACACAGATTATCCTATCCCCAAACTAAGCAAAGCTTGTACTATGGGTACCAGGCGACGATATACATACTTATATAGATAAATAAATACTTATATGCATAGAAAACATCCATGTCTCAGAAACAAATATTCGTGCTCATCACACAAATATTTGCACTTACCGGGATTCGAACCCAGGACCACCAGCTTCGTAGGCAGGAGCACTACCAACTAGGCTACGGTGACCGTCAAAAAAAATCGTTGGATGTTGTTATGTGCTCAATATTTATTGACTGCCTCGTTGGTCTAGCGGCAGCGTGTTCACCCGCAGAGAACGGGGTCCTGGGTACGAATCCCGGATCGGGCCAAAAAGTGATATTGGGGCTTTTCTTGAAAAAGAAAAATTTCTTAGCATCAGCCCGAAGTCTGGGAGTTGGCGGCCCCCGTGCCTTGGAGAGCACAAAAAGCCATCGGTCGGTGCCTGACCTCCTTCCGGTCGTGTCAATCGGGGTCCCATCGGATCATGTGAGTGATGGAATAGGAAGTGCTCCTGTGTTTGCGCACACATTTATGCACTATATTATGTCCCGCGCAGACGGCTCATCTCTATTGAGACTGGCCGCTTATTATTATTATTTATTTCCCTAGCGTTGTGCTATTCAACACTTCATTCGTTGTCTATATTATTGTTCAAATCATTTAATTAAAATCAAATTTGTTGCTTACTAGTTATAACCGATTAAAAAAAATGTATTATAACAAATATTTTTTTATTATCGGTTCTTAAACAAAGCGTACATACAAAAAACACACATTCTAATTTCAAAACCTTCGTTTGAAGTCGCGTTAAAAAGATATCGCATTAAGGAAATAAATCTCTGATTTGCACGTCACTTTACAAACATGGAAATCATGGTCACAAATAAATGTACACAGATAAATAGTTATCCCTTGCCGTGCCTTTCTTCTAATATCTTTTTGGAACCAAATTGAAGGTTGTAACTTTCTGAATAACAAATGATAAGTTAATCGTTAGTTCACTTCGATCAATAATAGTACAGTAATAATAGTACTATTATTGATTGAAGTTAGTTCATCAATATTTTAAATTTATAGTACATACTCCATACATCCTTCACAAAATATTTTAGGAAAGCGACATCTAGCAATTACGATTGAAACGACCAAGTCAGCCATTTTACCTTCGAGTTATTCCTGCAGACATCAGAACCACGTGCTTCTCAAATAAAACGTCCGCGTTACATAGATGGCGTTGTTCTGAATTACTGATTTACTACTCGTCTTGTTGCAGATTCAGACCGACTACTAAAGCTGAGCTTCGGAAAAGCTTTCGAGTCCCTCGGGCCCGAAGTGAGCGCTACAAGTAAGTAGAACCTTTCGATATTATTAATTCAGGCCTGTTCAATATTACACAGGTAAGTGCGTGTAAACAGGAGGCATCTAAAAATAGATTGCTATTTAATCTGCGCTCTTGTGTTTTATGTTAACAGCTACGAAACTGTTTTGTGAAGATTTGCTAATTAGGTAGGTGACGATGAGTGAAGGTAAGTAAAGCTTTTCAAGGAACTTTATAATGAGGTTGTAATTTGACGTCGTGAAGCCACGCAATAAGGTTGGATGGTAGATACACCTTTATTTCAGTATCTACGTAGGTATACAATTCTATTTTTAAAATATTGAAATATTGAAACTGTTTATGGATAGGTAGTATGTGTTTACTTATACCGAAATGTAAAAGGAGTGTTAGGAATGTCTAAGTATCTACCTAAAATACATCATTTCTTTTACCTACTAAATATTTTTCAAAATGGAAATTGTTAACATACTCATCTTAATCGTATCTAGGTATAATGAGGTACTCAAAGATACCCCGTACCTACACACATAGATATGTTGAAATGTTATGTGGTTCCTTCAATGCAGCGAGGCCGAGAGCGCTATCTCCGATGTATACCTACGTACTTAGGTATTTCGCATATACATATTTAAAATATAGTTATATGGCCAGTTATAATAAAATAACGACTACTGCCTTTTGAACTGAAATAATTTAAGTGTTGCCAAACTCAGAACACTTGTGTTTTGAAAAAGAAGGTTGGGGCTCCTGTTATAATATTGTACAGTGGAATACACATAGGTGGATACAGCGCTTTCATTGAGTGTGTAATAAGGGTGGATTTGGTAGAAGTGTTGCCATGGAAATGGCATCTAATCTACGAAACTTGCATATTAAGAGTTTTCTTTGTTATAAATATAGAATAAATACTAGTATACTCGCACGTATACAAGTGGTTATGATAATACGACAATAAATGAAAACATTGACAATACTAGTTCATATGAACAATTGTAAGCTATCAAAAAAACCCTAACATCAAAATTAAAAAAAATAAAATTTCAAACAAACTAAATGACATAAAAGTGGAAAGAAAATAGAACACCATTTATAAATGGTTCACTAACCTGTGATACAATAGCAACAGCGCGGTCCTGTAGCGACTTGATCTTTTGGCGCCATTATTATTAATGCTCAGTAAGAATAATAACACTGAATCACAAATGTATTAACGAAATAATTAGGCACCTTTCACCCGCATGTTATTTATTAATCAAATTATTAATCACTATCAGGATCACTGTTCAGTCACGTAGCTAGGTAGGTACCTATTAAAGTCACTAAATTTTTCGTGTTTCAATATGGCCACCATTAACTCGAATACACAAACTGCACCGCCGTAGGAGATTATTCCTAACGTTTGACAAGAGGTCTCCGTTTGCAGCCATATGTTTTAATTTATTAAAAGATAAGATAATTCTATCTTTTAAATCATCAACCGTATCAACAGCTGTTGAGTAGACCTCATTTTTGATGTGACCCCACAAGAAAAAATCTAATGGTGTGAGGTCGGGTGACCTCGCTGGCCACCGCGTTGGTCCATAACGGCCAATCCCGCCAATCCACTGCTGACCGAACACTTGAGACAAACGCTCTCTTGCTGACACCACTGAATGAGCTGGTGCTCCGTCTAGCTGGTACCACATCTGCCTGAACACATCAAGCGGAAGCTCATCCATGTACTCGGAAACGGGTCCGTTGAGGAGTTCTAAAAACTTTTCACCATTTAAATTTCCATCAATAAAAACCGGACCTATTATGGTATTTCTATGAATGCCAGCCCAAACATTGACAGCAAATCTGTACTGGTGCGAAGTCTCTCGTCCTAGACGCGGATTCACGCGGCTCCAGTAACGTAAATTCTGTCTGTTCCATAACCCGTTTCTTGTAAATGTACTTTCATCAGTCCACATTACATTGTACAGGAAATCCGGATCCTCTAAATGTTTTGTTTCTATCCAGCGTCAGAAGTTTTCCCTGACTGGTTTGTCTCGAGGCAACAACGCATGCAATTTCTTATACTTATACGGCTTCCGTTTGTCGCGTTTTAAAATTTTTAGTATAGTTGCATGGTTAACACGAAAATATCGACCTGCCCTACGCAAACTACACGTCGGATTGCGTTCAAAATAATTTAAAATTCGTTCCTCAAGAGCCACTCTCGCACGTGGAGGAGTACTATCAATATGCGGGATTAAAGATCTATTTTCTCGTATCCTCTGGACAGCTTGGACAATAGTGCGCCCGTTGGTTGGACAAACTCGAGTGTCCCCAAACCTCTGTCGGTACGTCCGTATAGCCATAGCGGCTTTCGGCGGTTTCCTAAACACTCTCCATAAATTAACACCATGTCCGTGTACTCAGGAGCTGTGTAATTGTGACGAGGCATAATTAAAACAAAAGAAAACAATAAAAACTAAACGTCTAACTTCGCACAATTCACTTACGAGTAACTATTAAACTAGATACCTATTAAAACGTTACGTGTCCTGTCACTAAAATAAGCGTCCAATATCGCACTAATTCGTCGTAGATAAGGAGTACAAAACAAACACACGAGCGACGGGCGGCGCCGGTACACAGTACACAAAGGTGGTAGGTACTCGGCGGCGAATAACTCAAAGTATGTCCTGCGGCACTCTTGCGCTTAGAAAGCGATGACGCGTGAATCGTCACAGGATTGTAGCGACACACTGACCGTGACCTAAATTTGTTGTTGCAATGTTTCAACAAGAAAGCGAAGTAACAGACGAAACTAGATTTATCTCTTTCGCACAAACCAATTTTTCTATTTCATGAGTGCTTACCGATGCGGGGGTCGTTAACCTGTCAGTACTTCCCTATTAATACATACATCGTGTAGCAAATGTTAAAAATGAAAAAAAAATTCCTGTGACTAAACTACTGGATATATTCAAATGATTTTTTATATGTAGTCTGAGAATGTCTTGAGGTATGCGTAGTTTAATTTATTGTCGTATTATCATAACCACTTAACACAACATTTAGTGACATAGATCCTTTTTTCGTAAGTAAAAGATCATTTATGGCCAGTATTAGAGATGTTTTAACCAATGGTGAATAAGTTATTAATTTTATCAACAATTGTATTTATTTGCTGCTTTCAAAATAATAAGTACACCTGCACAAATGGGTAATAGGAATAATATTAAAATGAGAAAAAAAAAACAAATAATATTCGTGGTAATAAGTAGTTACTTACCATCATTACGCTACCTTTATAATGGTTCCAGCCGAGCTAAATGCTCGAGCTCGACTCGATGCGTAG
Source organism: Pseudoips prasinana (assembly GCA_951640165.1). Taxonomy (NCBI): domain Eukaryota; kingdom Metazoa; phylum Arthropoda; class Insecta; order Lepidoptera; family Nolidae; genus Pseudoips; species Pseudoips prasinana. The sequence goes on from OX621245.1 coordinate 23,681,231, forward strand.
TGTCAACAGCTGTGAACAAACCTACCTACTTGTTTGACTGTTCTGCATAGATGTAATGTAACCTTCTTAGATTTTAATATAATTTTGATTCTGTTCTTTATAATAGCTGAGGATAACTGTAATTGGTCTAATTAAGTAGTAATAGTGTTTTTTGTTAAATACATTTGTAAACGACTGTTGTTATCCCTAATAAATAAAAATAAAATAAAAAATAAATACTTATTTTAGATACTTCCTACCGCTCACTACCACTCTGTGGAATCAATTTACTGCGGAGGTAGGTAATTCAGAGCCGGTATGGCATCAACCTTCAAGAAGCGCCCCTTTTCCTTACGCTTACAGTTGAAGTGGTCAAGCAGACAATACAGAAGGTACAAAAATAAAGTCAAATACAAAATTTAAGTAAAACTAAAATTAACTAGTCCATCCGTGCGGTCTGTTTTTTCACATATGTTTTTGAAATCCTTAAATAAATAACAAGTGACTTAGCTACAAATTTTAAATTTACTGCTGATATATTAAAAATTGAATAGAGCAGTTGGCTAGCGTAAAAGACTCACAACCAGTAGCTTAATTTAAGCAACTAATACCTGAGGGCACCCTTATGGGGTTACAAAGACGGAATTCTAAAAGAGGGTATCACTGGCACGAAGTACAGACACAGGATCAGGGGTTCAGGAGTCAACTCGATCCTCGCAAGCGGGGACCCTATCCTAGATAACCTGCGGCTTTCTCTAGCAACCTACTCGTAGGTGGACGACCCGGAGAAAGCCAGAAAGAAATATATCTATATAAAACATACGGCTTCGCGATCTTTAATAGCTGCAACTAAAGAATATCTTAGTATAAAAATCGTCGTAAAATATGTTATATACCTACCCGAAAGGTACTTGTTCTATAACTTGATTATAAAAAGATAAGTTTTATGTTTCCGAAGCGAATTAGCGGATTATGGATGCAGCACTTTCTTACGACTTTAAACTAAACCACATAATTAAGTTCCATTTCTACTTTACAAGCATTTTGTTTATTATGTAAGAATTTTTTAAGACATCGCCCGCACTAGGGAATCTTTTCCCTGTGTCGTGGGGACTTTACAAACAATTAATAGACGGACACAAATTACATCCAGAGCCAGAACAGCTATTTATGGGTCACACAAATAGTTGTCCGGCGCGGGACTCGAATCCGAGACACGAAGCGGCGAGGCGACTGTTTTAGCTGCTGTGCCACACGTGCAGTTATTTATTAAGTATGTAAGAAATATTGATGCTACCTTGATTCATGAAGTAGTAGGGAAACACACCTGAGAGAAGACGTAAGCTGCCGTGCTTAAACTAGATCGCCGTAACAGAACAACAGCTATTAATTAAAACACATTTTAATACGGTTGTATAGAGTAGCATTTGCCATGACATATTTTATTTTGTAACGGCATGCGGCATTTTAGCATAAGCACGGCTTTATGATCGTCGAGCATGTTCATTACTCCCTTATTCTCCTGTCATGGATTGCCATCCAATTGGATGCCGGCTTTCTACATAATATTACGGCTTTGTCTCCGTATCTTGTCCGCCAACACCATTTTTCGATTTATATTATACAGAACCAGCAGTGCCCAGCGGTATCACTCACTTATAAATTATAGCCTTATTATTATTTGGATATTATAAGGTATATATTACTGCAAAGTTTGATCAAAATCCGTTCGGTAGATTTTTACGTGAAAGAGTCACAAACATCCATACTCACAAACCTTCACATTTATTATATTAGTAGAAAGTAGTCCCAATATATAAAGGGAATAAATAAGAATAATATATACAACATGTAACGTAATTATCGCACACCCTCAAACACCCCAATTAGAAATTTAGAATATTATGTTGTAATCATAATACATACACTGATTTTTTTAATTACTATACATGGGTATAGGCATTGTGATTTAGTAAATTCGTTTCTTGAAATAAAGTTTATTTTTCTTTATTTTGTATTGAATGATGGAATTTGTATGAATACAAATTAACTGCGATTTTAAAAGTCATTACTTTGACTTACGGTCCATTTCAATTTGTTTTGATTGTACAGACTTAATATGACAATAATTTCCGTAGTTTTATTATTTTGGAATAAAAAATTACCTATATTAAAAATTATATAAATCGATTCAGTAAACGATTCTGAACAAACTATTTTCAGGATATGCGTTAATTAAGTTACATGTTCTACAAAGATAATCATAAGGTAATAATACTCTATAAAGAAATAGTTTTCATGACATAGCCGATAAACTGATAGTAATGAAACTTTAGGGACGACAGGCTTGTTGGCGTGGTTACCCCTAGGACAAATATTTGTGTGCATGAATGTGTCTGTTTGTCCGGAGTCTGGGTGTAATTATCTTTATAAGTATGTATTAACAAAAGAAAAGTAGTATATGTATTATATCAGTTATCTGGTTTCCATAGTACGAGCTCTGCTTAGTTTGGGATCAGATGGCCGTGTGTAACAGATGTCCCAGGATATCATTATTATTTTCAAAATAATAGACTGCCAGGTTTCAATCTACAGTAGGCAACAGGCTATTTTTAACAACTGAAAGCTAGTAGGTATTTCATAAGCAAAGCGCTAAATAATTAACGTAGTCTACAAACCAAAGAGCAACACTGTTTTTTTCCCAGAAGAAAATGTAAATTAACTGCAAAGCTTGTATATTAAACAATTTTATTAATGTTAATGCAAAACGTAAAACTGATGTTAGCAGTTTCATAACTCCGGTTGGGCTAACGCAAGGCTGAATTATTAAAATCTGTTCCAGGCGTGTAGATTAGTAGGGAAATTAGACCCTGTGTTTCGTTCATAATAATTAATTATTTTGGGCAGTGAGAGTGACACGTTTTGGCTTATACAATGTGTACAAATACATACGTAGTCAATTAAAGAGAGGGTACTTAATTCCTCACCCAAATAGCTCAGTCAAAGCGTTACCATTTGTCAAAATTAATACAGGTAGGTTTTATATGTCCATTTCTTATAACGTAACTGATAAAAGTGCGCCTTTTGTAAAATATTTCCATTTTACCATGACTGGTTTGCTGGTAGCGTGTTCAAACGCAGATAAAAAGGTACTGGGTTTAAAATCTAATGAAAAAAAGAACGTCCAAGCAGCCCCGGGAAGACAGCGATCTGTTTGTGGCGCAGTAACTGTGCCGGACTGGTAGGAGTCGGCAATGCAGAGCCCTCCCTGGGTATATGTCCAGACCATCTGGGACATGGCGCAAAAGGGGGGCACCGGAGCACCATACCCGCATTCTCGGGGCACCTCCCATCAGGCGCCAAGAGAAGTCCACGGCAGGTAAGTTCAGACGGTGCGAGTCCGACATACCCACCCACGGACACGTTTTGCAGGAGACATGCCTTATTTCTATCGGACCTAGTCCCTCCCTCTTACCCACCGCTGCAACTCCCCTAAGCCAGGATCGTTCGAAGGTTTGGATGTAGTTTGTGTCCGTTAATTATATGTATGATTTTAAACTACGCCACGACACAGGGATAAATTTCCTTTGTGCAGGCGTCTTTAATAAATATATCTAATAATAAACAAATGCTGTAATTTCCCAGCTGCTAAAGATACTTAAGAACAATAATAAACATCATCATCATATCAGTCGAAAGACATCCACTGCTGGACAAAGGCCTCCCCAAGGATCTCCACAATGGTCGGTCTTGTGCTGCTCGTATCCAGTGCCTTCCCACAGCCTTTGCGTAAATTGTTAGTCTATCTTGTAGGGGGTCTTGCGCTATTCGCATCCACCAGTTTCCAGCCAAGATCATCGGTCCATCCCACGCTGCGTCTTCCGGTTCGTGGTCGCCACTCAAGAACCTTTCTGCCCCAGCGGCCGTCGGGCTATTTCAGTTTGGAAAATATTTGGGTTATGCCGGCGACTTTGGTTTAATAAACATAGTCGTTAATACCAACAGCAATCTTTCAATCAACGCTGGTTAGAAATAGCCGAAATACAACAAATTCCTTGCGAAGAATGCGTAATTTCATTCCAACCGCCACTAAAATTGCACTAGCTCAATCTCTTCTTTTTCCCATCCTTGACTATGCTGCTGCCAGTTATCTTGACCTTACAGAGGACAAACTTGATAAACTCGAGCGCCTCCAAAATTTCTGTATTAGATTCGTATTTGGACTCCGCATACGATCACGTCACCGAATTTCGTAAAAAACTCGAGTGGTTACCAATCCGACTTCGCCGTAATTCTCACATACTTTGTCTCCTTTACAATATTTTGTTTAATCCAACAGCTCCTATTTACCTAAGCAACGGTTTGAATTCGTTTGTGATACACATTCTACGTCTTTGAGATCATCAGAGAACTTAAAACTACATATTCCATTGCACTCTACAGATTTTTATGATAAATCTTTTTCTGTCCAAGCAGCTCGGCTATGGAATTTACTTCCTGTAGAAATAAGACGTGCACAAACTCTGACCTCATTCAAAATTTCTTTAAAAAAACACTTTTTATCTTATCTCTTAACTGCTTTTTGTAACCTCCTTTTTCAAAACTTCTTAATTGAATAGATGTATAATATTTTGTATGTATAGTATATTATCTAACAAATTAACAATAACCAAAATGTTGTAGTACAATGGAGAATATTCCATCAAAGTAATATCGAAAGACTAAACTTCGCAATTTAAACAAAGTTTATACATCACCACTTTACGGTTACAAAGTGAATTTGGTCACTTAATGACCTGAGTTAGATTCGACCATAGCAATACAAAGTAGACGTAACGACCGAGGTTAAATAGTTCATCAAAGAGAACGCATACCTTCTTGCTTTTAATGTCCTACTGGGGGGCTACTCGTAGAATCTAACTCAGCTGGGCAGCGTTCGGGAAGCTACAAAACATCTTTTCGTCCAAAATGCCACACTGTCTCAAGTCGAAAGTCTTCGACCAGTGTGTGTTGCTACGACCAGTGATGACCTACGGAACAGAGACGTGGTCGCTCACTATGAGTCGAAAGTCTTCGACCAGTGTGTGTTGCCAGTGATGACCTACGGAACAGAGACGTGGTCGCTCACTATGGGCCTTATTAGAAGGATCAAGGTCACCCAAAGAGCAATGGAGAGGGTTATGCCCGGAGGTTCCCTGCGGGATCGAATCAAAAATTTCGAAATCCGCAGGCGAACCAAAGTCACGGACAGGGACCGAAACATTGCAAAACTGAAGTGGCAGTGGGCGGGGCACATAGCTCGTAGAACCGACGGCCGTTGGGACAGAAAGGTTCGCGAGTGGCGACCACGAACCGGAAGACGCAGCGTGGGATGGACCGATGATCTTGTGCGGGTCGCTGGAAACTGCTGGATGCGAATAGCGCAAGATCGGCAATTGTGGAAATCTTTGTGGAAGACCTCTGTCCAGCTGTGGATGTCTTTCGGCTGATATGTTGATAATGATAACGATGTCGAAATCCGCAGGCGAACCAAAGTCACGGACAGGGACCCAAAAATTGCAAAACTGAAGTGGCAGTGGGCGGGGCACACAGCTCGTAGAACCGACGGCCGTTGGGACAGAAAGGTTCGCGAGTGGCGACCACGAACCGGAAGACGCAGCGTGGGATGGACCGATGATCTTGTGCGGGTCGCTGGAAACTGCTGGATGCGAATAGCGCAAGACCGGCAATTGTGGAGATCTTTGGGGAAGGCCTTTGTCCAGCTGTGGACGTTTTTCGGCTGATATGTTGATAATGATAACGATGGGGAGCTACCGCCTAATGGAAGCCGATTGAACGAACAATTTAGTCATTTTTAACCTTCATCACGTGTACTTTCTACTCCCATACTATCATAGTCCAATGAGATGGGCTGGTAGACACGAACAAAAAGATGCCAGATACATGACCGATACCTTCACGTGTTCTCCAAGACAAGTACAGTCCCCAAATTCTATACTACGGACATAGATGAGATTTTTTTTAGCAGAATAATCCTGATATCACTCTTAGTCTGACCCAAGATTTGAACCCAAGACTTCTTTATATATGGTAACTTAATTTTCAATTTGACGGACTAAGGTAATGAGGCCACTCAAGTAAAAGGGAAAATTTCTAAAGAGAGAATGTGGTTGCAAAATTTACTACAGACACGAGATCATAGGTGGTAATGCAGTTTTCGTCGGCGAGAATCTTACCCTAGCTAACCTGAAGCTTTCTTTAGGTTTCCATACGTACTCAGTTATGAAAAGCTAGAGAAAGGTACTCGTACAACCTAGAGATATAGAAACTTCGGGCTAGTTTTTGATCTTCTTTACTCTTTTGATCTGTTTTTGTTTTATTTGTTTTTTTTTCAGTTTTTTTTAGAATAAGAGTTCTTATACTACAGGCACGAGATCATAGGTCAAGATGCAGGGCGGCAATGCAGTTTTCCAGTTTTCGTCGGCGAGAATCTTACCCTAGCTAACCTGAAGGTGTCTTTAGGTTTCCGAACGTACTCAGTTATAAAAAGCTAGCACACGTACAACCTAGAGATATGAAACTCCGGGTTAGTTTTTGATTTTCTTTACTATTTTGATCTTTTTTTGTTGTATTCATTTTCAGTTTGTATTTTTTAGAGTTGTTTGTTAATTAAGCGGGCTACTGTAGGAAATAATAACAATAGTCATTTAGAAAACAATACAGTCATCTAGTGTCACAACGAACGGTGGGTCAACCAAAATTTTATACTATAATAAGAAAAATCACAATTCTTAGCACAGGAAAGGGAAAAGGGTCATCGTCGTAAAACGGAACGTCTTACATTTATTTTAATATTGCGATGGCTTGTGCGTTGAAAATGTTATATTTTTCTTTAGGTTGATCTGTTCCGGCAGACTATTTTGGGATTCAATTTTTTACTTTTAAATCTCCCATAATAATGAGTCGTACGACTCTCGCGTCATAGCGTCCTAATGTCATTGCTCCCAAATTGATAGACCAATTTGAATACTTTTTATCCATAAAGCTAAACTGTAATGGGGTTGATCCTTAACTACGTTTCTGCTTCTTTCATTCTTCAGAAGCTACCTGTACCTTACAACTGTCGATGGTTTTGCTAGTGTCAAATAAGATTTGATATTCTGGACTTTAATGGTATTTGAGTTAGTATGTAAGAATAATATACTGGATTACGACATAATTGTTCACGGCAGAATAGCCGAGTGAAATTCACGCCAAATATCAATTTACATAATTTACGGGCACAGGCCCGAAAAGCTTTGAAAAGCAAGCATTTGCCAAACACGCCGACAGTGGCGTGGATGGCAAATTCTTGCTTTTCACACCGGAGGTGGTGGGTTCGACTCCCACCCAGGACAGATATTTGTATGCGTGAACATGTCTGTTTTTCCTCAGTCTGGGTGAAATTATCTTTATAAGCCTGTATTTACAAAAGAAAAGTAGTATATGTATGTAGTATATCAGTTATCTGGTTTCCATAGTACAAGCACTGCTTAGTTTGGGATCAGATGGCCGTGTGTAAATAATGTCTCAGAATATTATTATTATTATTAAATTGTAGCTGGTTTGAACTTTTGTCAATTTGTTTCACATGATAATCCAGAATGAGTTCTAGAAAGCCATAGCGATAATATGTCAGCGCTTAGAGTTGGATTGTTAAAACAAACATCTCACATATATTCCCAGACTAAATCAACAATACCAATTCTGATAGCATGGCAGTATGGACTCTAGTCGCACTACTGTATTTGATCAATTAACTCCTGTACTACGACGTATTGCTTGATCAAATCAACAATTCAAATTTCTATGACTTCATTGGCCAGACGCAGTACTATCCGAATAAAATACTACTAATATTATAAATGCGAAAGTTTGTGAGTATAGTTGATGGATGTTTGTTACTCTTTCACGCAAAAACTATGGAACGGATTATAATGAAACTTTGTAGTAACATAGCTTATATATCAACAACAGTTTAACAGGAGTGAAACCGCGGGGCACAGCTAGTATAAAATAATATCGGCCTAAAAGTTCACGTTGGACAAAAGCTCATACTGCGTTTGACCAACGATATCGTAATAATAGTATCGTTTTGGCCATAACTTCATTACTCATATTTCTATACTGCCATGATAAAATAAATAATAAAATAAAATTTTATTGTTTCATAAATGGTTGCACTTAGATATTTAAGATGACACTGAAATCCGCACTAGGATACCCTGTGTTGCAGGATCCAGTCTCGTCCGTCGAGGATTGGTTTACAATAAAATGTGCTTAAATAATATTCTTCAGGTTACAGAATTAAATAATAAAAATTAAGTGTTGGTACATGAGATCTAAATTTTGAATACTGTATAGATAATATGGAGACAGTTTAAGCAATAATAATAAATAATTAAATAAATATGCGGGACATATCATACAGTGCCATCAAGCCGAGACTAAGCAAAGCTTGTACAGACGCTAGCACATCAAGCTACCTCAATCTGTCGAATTTCCTCAATTGAAAGTGAACTCATTTGCCATAAAGTTGAAAATCTATAAAAGAAATTTGACGGATTAGAATAGCTGGATGTGCTGGCGTCTGTACAATGGATACTAGACTAAAGATATGGTACTTTCCACCGTGTTGTTTCCACCCTGTATAAGCTATATTACTACAAAATTTCATAAAAATCCGTCCCATAGTTTTTGCGTGAATGAGTACAAACACAACTTTCGCATTTATAATATTAGTAGGATAATACTCGGCAAACACCCAGACCAAGTCAAATAGACTTATTAATTAGCACAAATAAATATTTCAGCGAGGATCGAACCCGCAACCTTCGGATCAGAAACCAGGCTCTACCAGCTGTCGCGGTCGTCAAATTGCATATCTAAGAGGTCAAAATTTATCAGACCAAGAACATTGTATAGAATACGACTATGTTTTATGCTCTTTTTGTTAACTTCTTTATTGCGCGAAGTTATTTAGTAGAAAGTGGTTTTCTACTTCATACAAGGTATAACCTTAAAAAGGTGCTTTCATTTTACATTACAATGTATTGTCTAGACTAGGGGCTATATAAAGATGATAAAATATAAGTTTATGTGTTTTAATAACCTCATCATCCTCACCTGTTACACGAAACGAGATCAAGTAGGCTCGTTAGCTAAACTCTACAAGTAGCTACAAAGTTAAATTACCCACCATCTTATCCATACAAATATAAGAAAATATTTTTAACCTTAATTTAACTGAGATAAAGCTTAACTAAGTAAGTAAGTAATCATTTATTTGCAAAGAATGTAAGTGTTTACAATTGGTGTTACAGATATATAACGAATCCTTGAACATTCTGCCTATTTAGGCATACAAACATTTGTGAGCCACATTTGCTCACAATAACCTTAAAACTAATACAACGTCAGTAGCATAAAAAAATAATTTATAGAAGCATCATTTAAGAATTCTCGAACAGAGTAATAACAATTATTTTGCAATAAGGCGGTGAGTCTCTTTTTAAATAGGTACTTCTAAAGGTTGAACCTTAATACAATTAGGTATTTTATTAAAAATAACAGGAGCCATTCCCATAAAACTTTTTTTTACTTTTCGCTGTATCATAAGATCGACTGGGAAAACATTCCAACATTACAGCCAAAGTAGAGTCATAGTGTTTTTTGGTTCTGCGCTCAAAAACTTTTTGGGAATCAAAGGGCTTGGGATTGAGTTGCTCTAAATTTATACATTTAAAAAACAAATGTAATTTGTATTAAATAAACTTGAGAGGTGTCAAGGGACACCCGGATGGAACTAAGTTATTTCTTATTATTTATTATGTACAAAAAACCTATATACACTCGATAAAATAATCGTCGCGACACCACACTGTTCAATGCGAAATAGAAATGAAAATATCTGGCTTGCTTTCTATAAGAGAGAGAGAGAGAGAGAGAGAGAAACATGTGCACGCCGCACAGCTGCAAAAAGTGTCGTGGCAACTTTTCGTAAGATTTTTTTCCGTCTAGCCCCCTTTCACAACGCGCGATAAGGAACTTCGTTCCAAAAATCATCGTACTATCCTACAAATTTTATAGAACTAAATGCGAAATTTCGTGACTAGATTGATGTATGGATGTATTGATCTTCATTACACTAGCACGCAAAAACGCCTCAACGGATTTTGAAGAAACTTTGTAATAATATAGTTTTTTATTAAGTTTAACGACGGAGATTTCCCTCGTTAAACTTAATTAGTTGTAAAATAAATTACTGAGTGTTGTTTCAGATCTAAATATCAACATGTACCCAAAACTACTACTATATTACTACGAATGTGTTCCGACTATTACCCCGCTTTTTACTGTTTTTCTGTATCTGCCACGTCTTAAGGAATTAAAGATTCCAAATAAATAATATATACATAATAAATGTAGCATTTTTATGGAATAAATATATTTTTCACTTGAATTTGATTATTAATACACCATCCGTAAGTTTTAGCACTGGAAACTGTGCCTATCTGCCCTGGCTAGGGTCTAACGGTAGCAAGATTTAATAGAAATTAGAACTTATCATTATTTCACTCTATGAACAGCTCGACTTGTACGAGCACTATAAGACCAATAATACTATTTTAAGCAATCGTTGTATATATTGTGAACTTATTTACTGCTATGTGGTGACGGCGCCAATATCAGAATATCATCACTCCATCTCATCCCGTGGAATGGGGGGTAAAATTTTACCCAAGGGAATATCAACCAGAGAACGGACAGCAGCTTCTTTCAGAATTCTATTTTAAAAAAATAAGAGATTCGTTACATTTTGCATCCTTCAAAGCTTACCGCGAATAAACATCTACCTTGACGTCAGTATACAGTTTGTGAATGCATCCAACAACTGCGCGGCATAAAATAAACAGAGAGAGTTTAAATAAATAATAAAACGGGCTGCAGTGGCCAGCGTTACTCACACCGGGAATGGAGGCCAAGGATTTGTGGCGCAACAAACAAAACTGAATTTTGTATACTTCTCTTTGGATTTGGTTGGATTATTTAAGAGTGGCGGACGGAAACGATTGGTGGCTTGTTGAATGCAATTTGGTACACTGATTTAGTTATTGATAGGTATGTTACACACGCCAGCACATGCAGCTACCCCAATCTGTCAAATTTCTTTTATAGATTTTCAACTTCATCACAAAAGCATAAGGTGCACTTTCAATAGGGAAAATTTTACAGATTGGGATAGAGTGATGTGCTGGCATCTGTACATATTAAAATAGAATAAAATACTCTTTATTGTACACCATAAGAATACATATGACATGAAATATTACATAGACAAGTTTTACAAAGGGCGGTCTTATCGCATAAAGCGATCTCTTCCAGACAAACTTAGTATGGATAGGAGCTGAACAATAACTAATAGCAGCAGGCGGGCGACAAGAGACCAAAATCGTAGTATACGAGTATATCTTGTTGTATATCACTTGTGTTAAAGGATAAGGATATATCTAAAGAAAGTAAAATAATTTAAGAACTAAATAAGAACAAATGCTTAACTTAATGGACCATAAATTTTACAGACAACGAGTGTTCTCTGACTAGCTTTTTAAAAGCTGATATTGTCTGGCCATGTTAGTTACGACAGACAAGGCGGTCTATAGTCGAGCTGCCTGTACATTAACGATTTTTTTTTTAAATATATGTAAATAGTTGTTAAATAAATTAAAACGGCACTTGCAAATGAAATTCCTGTTTTGCGGGGGACTTCATAAACATGCAATTCACGGACACCCAGACCCAGGGTGACAATTTATTGGTCACAAAAAGAATTGTCATATTGAAGACTTGAACCCGCAATACGAGGGTGACGAGTTAATAGGTACGCGACCACATTAACCAAGCCAAATACATCTAGATTGGGCGCAGCGCAGTAGAAAAGGTGGTCGTGAGGTCACAGTATGGGTGCCGTGCGGTAGGGTAAAAAAATTGACGATTCCATACATATGTAATATTTTAACGGAATAAATGATTTTTGAGTTTGAGTTTGGTTTTTGAACTTCTCCGCACGTTAAGCTGCGGACTATTTGATGTCTATTACGATGGGGCTGCCTCAATTATGTAGTGCCTCTGGTATGTTTTCATGGTTTTCATGCCATCATACGCAAGAGACTGACCTCAATGACAAGCAGGATACGAGGCAGCTCTAACAGCACCCTGAAAGTCATTGCAGATAAGCAGGATTCCAATATCCTAAAAGCGTACATATGTTCGCGCAAATAAGATAGTACCTTCTATTCCATTTTATTTATCTTTTATGTCATCCTTCTATGTATGGACTTTGTCTGAAATAAAGATTTATTATTATTATACACCCGTCGTTAAGACACGAGGCATTTTCATTCGGTATTGTAAAGGACGTATCTTAAAATAGTAAGCATTTCTTTTCGTTTTTAGAGCCAATGTATTATTTCAGTTCCGTAAGGAATAATATCTCTATCAAGTAACTTTTGTAAACTTTCACAGCGCAGTCTACTACATAAAATTTGCGCTTTCTGTATCTGGAAATTATGTTATAAATGGAAATCCAACGTAGAATTGCAATATTTTGACTTTCTATATAACAATATTGTAGTATATTTCAATTAACTTAGTGCATGTGTTTGAAACTAGATGATCATGTATGAAACTGGAACCGCATAATGTGTTTTCTTGTACCCATTTTGGAAGCCAAGTTTCAATTACTCGTCTGCTACATAAATTACATGAGATACTTATCATGGAATGTAATTTATACGAACGAACAAGCTAGACTGAACTAGAAACTTATATTTTTTATATACTGTAGACACGGGTCTCATCGCGATAAATATTTAGGTAAATCATTACCTTGTTTACCCGACGTTTCGGCATGGATTGCACCAGCCGTGGTCACGGGTCGACTGGTGTGGCTCGGCAGCGTCGTCTCCGTGAAGCTCGGGTATCGGTATCTACCCTCGCATGAGAGGCGGTATCCGTCTTCACCATCTTGGAATCCTGTAATAACGAAGTGCCATCGTCGCGTAACCAACGTAGTGCGCCCGGGCGCTGATGTCATTAGTGTCGTGTGTACCGACAGTTTCGTAAAGGAAAATAAAAAATATCAAGACCATGCGAGGGTAGATACCGATACCCGAGCTTCACGGAGACGACGCTGCCGAGCCACACCAGTCGACCCGTGACCACGGCTGGTGCAATCCATGCCGAAACGTCGGGTAAACAAGGTAATGATTTACCTAAATATTTATCGCGATGAGACCCGTGTCTACAGTATATAAAAAATGTGTACAAATCGCGAAAGTTTAAAAACATTAGAAACTTATATCTGAATGACTACCCAATGATACGTAACACTTCACTACCACACACTACACATCCATAAAACATTCACACTACTACATCAACTATTTTTTGTTTTTATCTACGTTATTATTATTTTTTATTTTTGTATCCTTCTAAAAAAAAAAAAAAAAAGACTTTTTATTTTTAAAAAGGTTATGTTTCATCACTTATAAATACGGTCGAACACTGACTTCCATCACACAGGTTTCCTCCTAGTTTGGAAGTCAGGGTTTAACAAGTAATTTGTACAGACTCCAGCGGGTCAGGCAGTCCGGGGTCAGGCATGTCCCAAAAGAACATGAACTACCTCACAAACCATGTTTTTTATGTTATGTATGCGGGTTAACCTAGTGTACAACATGCTCATTGGATTACACTCTGGGCTGATGTATATTGGGTGCTCTTCGTGTACTGTACTGAAATATTTAAGTTACTGTAAGGAATTTTTTTTGACGTTGTTGCGGGCCACCATACTATTGTAGGTACTATTTAGATTTACTATGAATCTGTGCAAATCTTTTGGAGAATAAAGAAATTATTATTAAAAAAAAAAAAAAAAAAAAAAAAAAATATCCTATAAAAAATATGTATGCAGATGTCTGTGATTGGATTGTTGTGCTTTGTAAAAAAATTAGTAAAATAGATGCACTAGTCTTGGTTTTGAATAGGCATACAATTACGTCTATATAACAACACCAAACCGTGGCAAAAAAAACATTAAGGAAAAATGCATAGGCTACATCGGCGATCTTCACTTAGTAAGTGAAACTCGTCAGTTGTACTGAAACTCGTAGGTACTTTAGTAACTAAAATGTTTTAAAAACTACTTGAGGCCTTAGAATAACTTAGTTATGTTTTACTTTTTCAATAAATTAATACTCATAAAAGTACCAATATATATTTCGACACCACTTAGTATCGTTATAACAATAACTAAGAAGGTAACAATTTTTTTTTAAAGAATAATTTTTGAGGTAACTAAATTATTCTTTAAAAAAATAAAAATATATTGTTACCTTGTTAGTATTTTCTATGAAGTAACGACATAGAATATCATCATCCATCCCTTCGCGTGGGGGGCGTAGAAATGGTCCGAACCTACCAGAGAACGGGCAGCAGCGTTTTTCTGTGAACTATGACCATCAAACTGCGATCGCGATCCCGTCTGCCAAGTATGGAGATTATGACATATTCCCCCATTCTTTGGGAAGGCTTTTGTCCAGCAGACGACGCACTTTGGCTGACATGATGATAGTTTTCAAATTTTATAAGAAGTTCACACTACATCCCCATCATCATCATCATATCAGGTCTCCCGCAAAGATCTTCACAATTGCAGGTCTTGCGCTATTCGCATCTAGCGGTTTCCAGTGACACATCTGTATTGTATAAATTCGAGTCCCCAGAATCACGGTGCGGTGGCGGTGCCATTAACGTACATGGGGCCGGATACCCCGTAGTCGTGGGTTCGATTCCCACCCGCACTTAAATTTATACAATTCATTATAAAAATTTCTGAAAGAAACATGTAAAATTATCAAAAAGATAGTTTTTCTAAGTGAGTAAATGAAAAAACTAAACATAGTGTTCGCCATTGAGAACAGAAACTCTTCCGTAGGTAAATTTGGTTTCTTCCAACTTCGTAAAAAAATATTAGGTAATCATGTTTTTATAAAATCCTATGTGCCGTCTACGGTTTCGCAGGCGTAAATTATTCAGCCGTCTTAAGATCTGTCCCTAGAATGTTGCTTTTTCTGGATGAGCTGTTGCTCGCCTGTATTGTCCGGTGAAGCAGCGGAAGCCTTCTAGGCTAACTGTATACTCCATATAAGAATAACTCTGGAAGGAAATTTACATAAAAAATTCAAAAAAACAAATAAATACAAAAAAAATTCAAAAGAAACAGGTATTAAAAAAAGAATATTCTAATACCGAACACTTTATTTCTGTTTAACGAATCACTTTTAGCTGGTGGTTTTGGGGAAAAGAAAAGGTGAAGAGATGGACTAAAAAGCTCTTAGAGCCTCAACTGAAACAACAACTTGACGTCAATAGCCAACATTGCTGGTCAATAATACACCGATATTGTATATCAGCAGAAATGAAACTCAACAAACATAAATTTCAGAACACTTATTTACTGGACCTACAAGGCCAGTAAATCAGTGGTACGTAATCACTACCCATGTTTTACATTGTACTAGCTGTGCCCCGTGGTTTTACCCGCGTAAAATTTTATAAATTATCACAGCTCCTCCCTCGTAGGTGATAGCGTGATAATATGTAGCCTATATGTTGACCCGACCTCTTAGTAATATTCATGCAAAATTTGAAATAAATCCGTGCAGTACTTTTTGAGTTTAGCCCGGACATACATACAGACAAACAGACGAAAATACTAAAAATTATATTTATGGCTTCGATATTGATTGCAGATCACGCCCCAGGTATCCTTTAAAAAATATATTCAATGTACAGTTTTAACTTTCTTACGATTTTATTATATGTATAGATTTATTTACTATATACAACTTAGTAGCGGTATTGTAATGTTGCCTCTTGTCCCTCACAATATAAACTCACGCCATTTTATGATCACCACAAAGTAATTTAAAAAAAACCTGAGAGGTGTCAAGGGACACCCGGATGGAACGAAGTTCCTTTCGATTAATTAGTGAAGGAATTGCAAAAAAAAAAAAAATTAAGTTATAATATTTTTTTTTATTATTAACAAATATTATGTAATATAACTTAATCAGTAGGCTCAATTTGAGTAATAAAAAAAAGCAAAAAGTGTCGTTACAACTTTTCGTCTTAATTTTTTCCGTCTAGCCCCCTTTCGCAACGCGTGATAAGGAACTTCGTTCCAACAGTTTAACAGTTACCTACTTCATACAATACGAGTACTGTATGAAGTAACTGTTAAACTACAGTCTATTTTTTTTTAATATATCATACTAAGTGCAACTAAGATAGCAGTGTGGTGACGGCGGTGAATCAGACATCAGAATATCTTTGCCCGATCCTATCGCGTGGGGGTGTAGAAGTCGACCCGTGAGAATATCATCCAGAGGACGGACAGCAGCTTCTTTCTGAGTACTATGGCCATATTACACCGATCGCCAGCCCGTCTGCCAAGCGTAGTGATTATGGCATGTCCCCCCAAAATGATTCTTGGGGGAGGCTTATGTCCAGCAGTGGATTTCATACAGCTGTTACGATTAATAGACAAACGATCTAGGCAGTCACCTGATAGTCAGTGATCACCGCCGCGGCCCACGGACACTGGCAACACCAAAGGGGTCTTCTGGTTCGCCTGCTGAGTGCATAGTCAGCCTTAGACTCGCTTTTAGAGGTTGCCGTGTCATACCCGATAGGAAATACTGCCGAATAGTTTCCCTGAATTCTGAAATTATCTATGCCTTACCTTCGGCAGCTAAGGCACGAATAATAAGAACAAACACGTGATACAAGGAAGGATAGAGTAACTTATCTTCATTGAGGATACACGCCTACTGATTAATTTTGTCTATTTCTTATCCACCTATTTATAGTGTTGGGATATATTTGATCTTGAATCCGCATTCCGCCAATCAAACAAAAAAATTGTAATAGTAAATTATCCCTTAATTTACTAATACAAATTTGTTGTATACTCCAATGTCGCTCTACGTTAATACACGAAAAAAGCACTGGCAAAACTTTATCCAAAATTAAGGCTTTAATGAATCGGAACCAATCACACGTATTTTTTTAATTATTACCGCTATTTAACTTACCTTCTAATATTTTTCTAGAGTGGGTTCTCAAAAAGATATTATTAATATTATATAATTATTACATTAACAATATTTGTTTCTAGTATTTTTTTATCTTTTAACATTACTATGTAATGTGTCGTATTTACGACCATAAACGGTTATTCTGTATTTAAATGGGCTTTGCTTGTGTCTGTTAATTGTATGTTCCTAAGTCCCATAGATTCGAAGCCTTATTTCCATATTGTTGGCAGTCTGTTTTAAAATAATAATACTAAACTACTTTTTTTTTTACTCTAGAGTTCCGCGTATAATATCGTTGAATGAAACAAGTTGATAAATTCAACTAGTTTCGTTGACCTTAACGTGCGTCCGTTTCGCGTATATTGTTGTATGAAATAGGTTGAT
Organism: Pseudoips prasinana; assembly: GCA_951640165.1. Taxonomy (NCBI): domain Eukaryota; kingdom Metazoa; phylum Arthropoda; class Insecta; order Lepidoptera; family Nolidae; genus Pseudoips; species Pseudoips prasinana. The sequence continues at coordinate 23,698,795 of OX621245.1, forward strand.
AAATTCAACTAGTTTCGTTGACGTTAATGTGCGACCGTTTCGCGTATATTGTTGAATGAAATAGGTTAATAAATTCAACTAATTTTACGCTGAACAGAAAACGGTTGACACGTTAATAGTAGAAATTCTGTTTAAAAACATGGTTCGTTGAATCAACGCCCACTCCTAGTATGATGCTCTTCTAGTTCCCAGATCACCAGTCTAGCGACTAAAATACCATGGTGTTGTTTAGTCTACCTTTATCCACGAGATCCACGAGAACATTCACTTCAACTCAAACTGTCTACGTCAAATAGGCAAGCAGTACCCCTTTTTCCTCGCAGGAGGCGCGCGCCAAACACGAGCATCGTTGTTTGTTTGAACCAGGAGATAGACTGCCCTGAGTCGGTTGCCCGCAGGCCATATCGTTTTAGAAGTAAAACTTTTGAGCTGCCCAAATATCTGCAGTGTGTACCAGTTGTTTAGAAAACCCGCAAGCACGTACGTATTCTATTTTTAAGAAGCTTTAACAAACAAGAGAGAAACGTGAAGATTTATATGTCAATAAAAGCTACAAATCCGATGACAAATCCGCGTATCCGAAACTAATCCGACACAACCCAACAATAACACTACAGATCTTACTTCCACACTTTATTTTTGTTCTATTTACCATTTCGTACATAAAACGGAACATGTGACTGGCGGTCCGTTTACGACCTACGGGTCTTTTTATTTAGAATCCTTGCTAGGTAGGCCTATGCCTTTGCTAGTATAACGTTATGACGTTGGGAGCGTGTTCACCCGTAATAATGAAACCCAGGCTCAACGAGTTAGAGCAATCAATTAAGTTGGTGATATGCCTTCAGGCGACGAAAAGAACATGAGACCTCAAACCTTAACTGTGGATTCTGACTCTGATTTCCAGTGATGTAGATTGAAAAGCCATCAGATTAAGATAATGTACAATTATTGATAGCGCCTGCATTTGCTACTGTCTGTTCCGATTGGCTGCCATTGGAAAATTCCTGCCAAAATTAATATATTATTATAATTGTTAACAGTAACCAGTTAACAGCACATTATTAAATACATTTGCTCTACAAAATCCACCCTGACTATATAAGTAATAAAAACGCTCTAATGTCAAAATGTGGTACATTTTGACATTAGAACGTTTTTATCACGTGTTAAAAATGTTAGCCAGGTTGGCTTTCCTGCCCAAAAAGAATAACAATAACAGAAGACATAAGGTGATAATTATTTAGTTAAGAAAATAAAAAGGTACTTTGAGTTAGTAACTAATTAAGTAATTATACATACTCACGCCTGTTTCCCAGAGGGATAGGCGGAGACAACGGATTTCCAATTGTCACGATCATTGCACACGTCTTATGCCTCGTTTACTGTCATTATATTCTTCATACATCCTCATAACAAATTATAACATATATAAATACTTTGTTTTGTAACTATTATTCTATGCTAATAATAATAATTGGATAACTACGTATAAAAGTTGGCTAAGTGGTAATAGCACATTTTTCGCCTTTGAGCGTGGTACGCTCTTGCCGTTTCAAATAGCTCTATAATTGCAATAAACGTACTAGTTTGACCATCAGTCTGGTGAAGTGAAAGACTCCTAGATGAAATGCATTCGACCTAAAAAAAATTAGACCTTGAATGTTCAACTGAGCTACATACAAGCGGAGCATTCTTTTATAAATACCCCGTTTTCGTTTAATATTTTTATGTTGCTGTATAGTAAATTAAATTTTGTAAATCTGTTTTTCATATAAGTGTTATATTCTTTAGGAATTTTGTAAGTATGTTTCTCATATAAGTGAAATTTATTCTCTTGAGGAATAAAGATCTTAACCTAGAGTAACTTTGTGTGTATTAATAACTAAACTATGCAAGTGCGAAGTCTAACTTCCTATCCAACAAAGTCCGTCCGTCTACATTTACTCCTAGCTGCTAAGGTTTAACTATTCAATGAATATGTTTGGCTGTTATCTCGAATGTTCTTTGTAACTAGTTAGTTACTAAAATATAAAACAATCTTCAGTAGGTTATCACGGAAAGTACAGTTTATAAGTGCCTTGGAAATCTTATTCTGACTAAGTATCTACTACCAAGTAGGTACCTACTTCTCTTTGTTCATATTTTGCGAAGTTTAGATTTAATTCTCAGTAACAGGACAAAGTTTAAAAGTTGGGTGTTATTCCCTGTGCCTCGAGGGGCAAGTTGCGCAGCCGCTGTCGGCCCTACACTTGATGTCTCTACAAGAGCGTGAAGATAATAGACGATGCCTGTATATGTGTACACACTGATGGACTATCACCATCATCGTCATCACATTATCAGGGGCTCTACCGGCTAAGTCGCCGAACATCGATTTCTTAAATGGCGTTCAGATAAATAAAGGTTCAAAATGACTTAATCAATCGTTAAGTCGTCGGCTTCAACGTTGACCATCGATTACGGACCATTTATGACGTCACATGTGCTCATGGAAGCCGATTTAACGATTGATTAAGTCATTTTTAACCTTAATTTATTTGAACGCCATTTAAGAAATCGATGTTCGGCGACTTAGCCGTTAGAGCCCCAGCCTGATATGACTGCAAGTGTGGCAAATCGGCTAAGACAGTCGCCTCGCCACTTCGTGTCGCGGGTTCGAGTCCCGCGCCAGACAACTATTTGTGTGACCCAGAAATAGCTGTTCTGAGTCTGGAGGTAATTGGTGTCCGTCTATTATATGTTTGTAAAGTACCCCGCGACACAGGGTTTATATTCACTAAATCGTGCGTTACCTTTAAAAAAAAAAGTATGTACACACTTGTGGACTATTAACATCATCGTCATCACATCATCAGCCTGATATCATCTACTGTTGGACATAGGCCTCCCCCAAAGCGTAAAACGTTGTCATTTGGAGGGGTTTGCCGTAGTCACCGTGCTTGGCATTCGAGTTGGTGACAGCAGTTAGGTGGTAGTTAGTACACAGGAGGCGCTGCTGCCCGACTACCTGGTGTATTCCTAATTAATCGCCTTTTACGACACTTACGAGATGATATGGGGTGGCCCTGTTATTCTTCATGGGCCCGAAACCACACGGCTAGGAAGTCTAATCGAAATATTCAATTAACAATGTTGCCAAAACTTTACCAAGAAGACTATAGAAGCTGTGAGCTTAAGCAACGGTTTTATTTTATAAATCGTTTTCTGTCCAGGCAGCTCGGCAATGGAATTTACTTCCTGTAGAAATTAGGCGTGCACAAACCCTAGCGTCTTACAAAGTTTCTTTAAAAAAATACTTTTTATCGCTCTAAATATCTTTAATACTTCTATTCTTATCTCTTAACTTCTTTTCGTAACCTCTTTCTGCATAACGCCTTAATTAAAAAGATATATAATTATGTATGTATAGTATATTATTATAGTATAGTATTATTAGTATTTAGACAAATATAAGTATATATTTATGAAGCTTGTACATATGTTCATAACGTTAAATACTTTATGCACACGATAGCACACTTACAACTACCGTATTTTCCATCTTACTTTTCCTTGTCCATCCAACGGTTGTCAAGAGATCACTACAAAGTGATAAGACCGCCGATTGTACCTGTATTTGCTTATATTAAGATATTGTGTATTGTGTTTTATGGTGCACTAAAGTGTACTCTATCTATCTATCTATATGATGACATAATATCAACATTTGTGCTGGTAGTACATCACCTGTTTTAAAAATGTCGTCTGGCATTCAAATACTTAATAAAACCGAATACTCTATATTCCAAACATTTCATAGTTACAGTACAAACTGAACCTCCTTCCACATAAATATTTATAAACCTGTTGTTGCCTGTTCTTAGTCTCAAATTTTGCGTGTAAATATCTCACGAATTTTAAATCGGCCGAAGCAACTGTGAATGCTTAAGCGAAACTATATATAGTATTTTTATTAAAAGTAAGATTTTAGTCTGGTTTCCAACAAATATCACCCTTTTAGAAGCAAGAAATAAAAAGTGTACCTCATGAGCTCAACAAATGGATGTAGGCTTCTCCGTGCGATACACTGAAACTCGACATTAGTCTAGTGCGACATGAAGAAATAACATTTGTATATCTACTGGTGTTAATAGTCGCCACTACTACAAATCGAATATCAATTGATCGACACTATAAATTCAATGTCAACGTCATATCGATTGGTTAAGAAATCGAACTTTCACTACTAGAGAAGTAGGTAAAGTTAGAACAACGACGAAACAATTACTGCCAGAAACAAATCAATCGTTTATCGCAAAAGGATTGATTTGTTTCTGCCACCAATTACCTCCAGACTCAGAACAGCTATTTGTGGGTTACACAAATAGTTGTCCGGCGCGGAACTCGAACCCAGACAGGCCGACAGCGGCTGCGCAACTTGCCCCTCGTGGCACAGGGAATAACACCAAACTTTTAAACTTTGTCCTGTTACTGAGAATTAAATCTAAACTTCGCAAAATATGAACAAAGAGAAGTAGGTACCTACTTTCTTGGTAGTAGATACTTAGTCAGAATAAGATTTCCAAGGCACTTATCAACTGTACTTTCAGTGACAACATACTGTAGTTTGTTTTATATTATAGTAACTAACTAGTTACAAAGAACATTCGAGATAACAGCCAAACATATTCATTGAATAGTTAAACCTTAGCAGCCAGGAGTAAATGTAGACGGACGGACTTTGTTGGATAGGAATTAGAATTCGCGCTTGCATAGTTTAGTTCTTAATACACACAAAGTTACTCTGGGTTAAGATCTTTATTCCTCAAGAGAATAAAATTCACTTATATGAGAAACATATTTACAAAATTCCTCAAAAGAATATAACACTTATATGAAAATCAGATTTACAAAATTTAATTTACAATACAGCAACAGAAAAATATTAAACGAAAACGGGGTATTCAAAAAAGAATGCTCCGCTTGTAGCTCAGTTGATCATTCATGGTCTAACTTTTTTTTTAAGGTCGAATGTATTTCATCTAGGAGTCTTTCACTGCTTCATCAGACTGATGGTCAAGATGGTCAAACTAGTATAGGACGCACATTTATTGCTTTTTTAGAGCTACTAGAAACAGCAAGAGCGTACCACGCTCAAGCGTTGTGAATGCTTAAGCGAAACTACATGTTGTATTTTTATTCAAACTAAGATTTTAGTCTGCTTTCCAACAAATATCACCTTTTTAGAAGCAAGAAATAAAAAGTGTACCTCATGAGCTCAACAAATGGATGTGCGCTTCTGCGTGCGATACACTGAAACTCGACATTAGTCTAGTGCGACATGAAGAAATAACATTTATTTGTATATCTACTGGTGTTAATAGACGCCACTACTACAAGTCGAATATCAATTGATCGACACTAAAAATTGAATGTCAACATCTCGAATGTCATAATATCGATTGGTTAAGAAATCGAACTTTCACTACTAAAGAAGTAGGTGAAGTTAGAACAGCGACCAAACAATTAATGCCAGAAACAAATCAATCGTTTATCGCTAAAGGATTCATTCGATGGTCTCATGCTGTTGCGTGGAACTACTGTCGCACTTTAATTAGTCACCCCAGCGCAGCGTGATATCGAGTTCTAGTGTGTGATGTGTCGCAGAAGCGTGCATTCGAACTGTTGTGAGTCGCTAAACAGTTTTGAAGCTCAAGCGTTAATCGCACTCCATTTATCGACCTCACATAGAGCAGCCGGAAATAAAAACTAACCAGAAAAGTTGATTGTTAAGTTTATAATAGTGACTCCCAGTTTGACTTATTACAGCTAGCTACCAGAATAAAGGACCAATGGCCTAAGTTTTCTGAACTATAAAACTATAGGGTCTCGGAACCCAGATGGTTAAACCAGGAGTCAGTTACTATTAAGCTTAAAATTATTACTTGTAGTTATGAACTACAAGTAAAGATCAATGGATATGCCTGAGCCTCACCGCTCAGTGTCATTTCATTGTGTGCCACTGTTGATCCTGGCTTACAGGAGTCGCAGTGGTGGGTAACAGGGAGGGACCAGACCCGACATTTTTTTTAAGTAAAGTTGAATCGAACATCATAGATGTTCATATGACAACCGAAACCAACAGTATTACTTGATCTCCGAGACACAGAGGGCATTGCCTTAACCAACCAAAGCCCAAAATATATCGTTTTTCCGTACCCAAACTTTGCCACCACTGTTCATGTGTCTGTCAGAAGACAGTATCTCATAGGAAGAAAAACTACAAGAGTTTAATAAAGTTAATCAAGATAGATATTTAAAGCAAAATTATGATACAGTTTGCGCATTGCGTATCGGGTAAAAACTAACGCAAATATCTCTCTATATTTGGTAACATAGACCAGAGGGATTTTTCTGTCAACAACATTAATTAAAATCCCAGCACTCGTACATTTTCCAACTCACATTCACCCCGTTACAACGCAACTTACTAACTTGTTTGCTCGTAAACAATTTATACAACTGCGTATGTATATACGTGTATGTTAACACCAGTTAACTAGCAAAAACTAACCACAGAACAATCGCGAAGCCCCGATGTTTACAAAAGTTTCTCGTCTGTAAAGCCACATACACCAGTTATCTACATGTAGATACGGAAAATGTTTAATATTTATTGTAGGAAACGAATGTCGGCACGTTAGCATTAAGCTAAGTATGATTGTGCATGAAACGAAACATATATGAATGAGCTTGGGGTTTCGAACACAATGCAGCACTATGTTTGCGGTGTACCTAGGTACTATGACAAATCGAATGCCATATAATTGAATATCAATTGGTCGACCTCTATAAATCGTATGTCTAAATACTCGAACGTTCATAATATCGAATGGTTAATTAATCGAACATTCGCTACTAGAAAGGTAGGTTAGAACTGCCAACGCACGAGTCGAGTGAGAGGAGCCGGCGGCGCGGCGTCACAGAATAAAGAGTACTTGGCGGCGTGCCGCAGCGGCCGGCGAGCGCCAGAAACAAATCAATCGTTTATCGCTAAAGCATACATTCGATTGAATGTTTGATTCATTAACCATTTGATATTATGAACATTCGAGTATTTGTATATAGTGGTTGCCAATTAATATTCGATTATTTTGCGTAGCACACCTGTATAATTGGGTGTTTTTATGAGCTAACACTCATATGGGCCTAACACAAACACAAAAAATGTCGGCTGGAATAAATAGGTAGTTTGGCTTTAACCCATGATGAATAAACTGGAAGTGAGGAAGAGAGGTAGGGCACAGCGTTCATTCGCTCGAAGAGCAGCCCGACTGGGGAAGTACCTCCACCTCACAGAAGAAATTCCTTAATAATAACATTAATAATGTAATGTTGTGTTTCTGAGTATGAGTAAGGTCACCAGAGCTCATCAGGGTGGGAGGGAAGGTCAGAAACACTTGTTTTCTGACCTTCCCCCCCGGCACCCGCGACTCCTCTGGTGTTGCGAGTGTCCATGGGCGGCGGTGATCACTTACCATCAGGTGACCCGCTTGCTCGTTTGTAGACCTCTGCCATAAAAAAAGTGTCTTAGGATAGATAGTCTACAAATTACCGTTGAAGATTTTTCCTTGATCTATTAGTAGGCGCTAAGAGCGCCGCCATCATGCGGGCCCGCCAATATTTCGTTTCAAATTTTTAAACGCGCAGGTTGATGTTTTCAGTTAGACTAAGAAGCTTTTACTGCTTTAACCATTGAGTCCGTACACAAGCGATCTAGCAAATAAAACTGCGAACAAAGTAAACCGCGCCAAACGGCACGCCTTTTGGGGTTCGTATCTTGACTCAAGTCGGTTACTAAAGGAGATGTGGAGACCTTCACCATTTTTCGTTTAGTGCAACTGTCGCTCTACATTAATAAGTGAAGGTGCGGGCTACTCATCCGATTGAGGAATGAAGGCATATTTTATCATAACGAATGCAAAATACGGGTCAAACAGGGATGATTTATGAAAATGTGATACACGCGTCGAACGCTCAGTTCCCATCGAGGGCTTGAATTTTTTCATACGTAACGCCTGTTTATATAAGTCCATGTTGGTTTAATATAAGTCGATCGTAGACAAACCGTAAGGCAGGCAATGGCTATTGAGTCTCTAGTTCAAGCAATGAAATCACGGAATCAGTCCATTACGTAATGTAATATATGTATCAACTAAAACTCAGTACTCAGTACCCTGTTCATCGTAGTGTAATAGATTTTAAAAAAATACACTAGCTGTTTAGATTACACAAATATATTTTCATCAACAAATCCTAATGATGTAACAAATCCTTAAATGTAATCGTGTGTAATAAAAGAGAATCATTTATTCGTTGGGAGTAGTATTAAATTTAAAAAAGTAGAAAGTAAAGTAGCGTTAAATTGACAAAGAAGTTATGCAATGAAATATTACATTTTTGTTCCTTCATGAAGGGAGGATATTCTGACAAATTACTAGTGCTGCCCAGCGAGCATAGAATGGCAAATTGAACACTTCTGGAATATTTTACTAGTGACTTTCAAAACAGTCAACGTACACACAGCTACATATCAAGTTATACATTTCGAAAATAAGCTGACCTGTCATTGTATGGAAATCCTATATAACGCGGGATCAGTTTATACTGGCAATGTATAGCTTGATATGTAGCCGTGTGCACATCTAATCTACGAACGTGGATTTAACATTGAATAGATAAGTAAATTAATGCAACGTACTCTGAGCACTGAAAAGGTTCTGGGTACGCGGCGTGTATTCCATATCTCGTATGACACAAATGTTTCTGTTAGTCCACAAAAGCCGGTACAACGTGTGGCAATACTTTAATGAACTACAGAATCTGATTACGCTGTTTTTTAGGGCGGCGATCTCTCACCTTATTTTCTATATAATAAAAACAGTGCAGAACAAAATATTTTTTTTAATATCAACGCAACATGTTAGTAAAACAATATATAGAACTTATTGAAATTTGCTATAAAATGCAAAATTATTAAATATAAATTTTTATACAAATTCATTCTTTATGAATAAGAAATTAAGTTATATTTACGATGTACAATTGGTACAGTAGTTTCAATGATACATAAAATAAACATAAAGATGAAAGTTATTAGTTGTAAAAGCATAACCTTTATATAATGCATAACCTTTTATAAAACTACTGAAAAATTTAAACATAGGTTAGCCTCAATTCCCAACATACATATTTAAGTGCATATCTGTACATAGTGCATTATAAATACAGAGTGAAGTAATTTATTTAGTCATATTTGCATTTCATTTAATATCTACATACGTGCTTAAACATTTTCTTTTCATAGATAGAGATAAAGGGTGAAGAAAATTTTTACCTGAATACGTAATTAATTTTACGCCCGTATTTTGCAGAATATTGAGTAGTAAGCTAATACTATAGATTTAGCGTATGCTTTTTAATACATACACACACAGCCCAATCTAGCCCAAACTAAGCAAAGCTTCTACTGTGGATACTAGACAACGGACATACTTTTTTGTAAATATTTCTACACTACACAGATATCGCCCAGACCCAAACAAATAGACATGTTCATGAAAACAAATATTTCTCTTATGCTAAAATCCTCGCAACCTTTGGGTCCGAACGCAGGTTCGCTCCCAACTGAGTAAGGGTGTCGTCAATGTCCTCTATTACCATTTGCCAAATACGTGTAAAATATAGGTACACAATCATAGTTCAAAACACTTACATTATCATACCTATACCATTGTAGTTAAATATTATGGTAGAACTTATTATTTTTTTATATTTAATGAAACTCTTTGGAATATAACAGATACCAACCTGTTTAAACCTGTTGTGTTTCTATGTGGCTGACGGCATAGAATATCGGGAAATCGACGCAGAGATCGGACAGCAGCATCTCTCTGTGAACTATAACCATCATACTGCAACCGGCCAACCCGTCTGCCAAGCGTGGCAATTTTTTTTTAAATATATATTAGGGCCAATCTCTCCAAATCATCGACACCATTGATAAATCTGGAAGTCCCTAAATAGACTCTGGACTCAGATAGGCAAAGAAAACATATCTAGGTAGGCTGCCCCGCAACCCCATGGAGCATCGGTCCAATCCAAGGCCCACCTAACATCGCCCTATCACATGTTCATGACAGGATCTTAAGAATACTAGAAGCAGGGCAATCAGTGTGGGCACGTTCTGGGCCATAAAAAAATAATTAATTTGCCATCGACACGCTAAGAAGTCTCAGAAGAAGAAGAAGAAGATTGACACAAGTCCATTTTGTAATTCTTTTGGAGAAGCCTTGTCCAGTAACGGACGTCATTTGGCTGACATGATGATGATGATGAACCTGTGAAATTCCAAAGAATTTAATTTTGCCACTTCTGATAAACTCGAAAGTGTCTAATTTAGTTTCTCAGCACGAAGAGTACCTACTACAATGTTTGCTCATTTTCTATTTCGTTGCAGCTTTATTATTTTAGTTTTACGAGTATATGAAAAGCGTCACTCAAATATAACAAGCTCTTGTAGCTGTAATATTACTAACATTTTGAAATCTCATTTTCAGTTAGCTTATCTTATTACACTGTTAGCCGACTTTAAAAACGACTATTTGACTGTATCTGTATATGAGTCCATCACATAAAGTAAGGTATAAAACCTTACTTCATGTGATTAGACTCATTAAAAATAAAATGTATTTCAACAATAAAGTGCAAGTTGATTTTATACACAATTCTTCATCGCCATGTCACGATTCCCATGAGCTATATTATGTGTAATGCAGATAATTTAGATTAGAAGTGAAAAAAAAAATACTATTTTTTTTTAACTATTTTTATATAATAATCAATTTATCACCAGAAAGTATTAAGTGATATTAACTAATTATTGACCAGCCATGAGTAAATAAGACGTTTGACAGTTCATCTTTAACTGATTCGCGTAGTTTCAGATAATAAAAATGTATTCAATGAAGAACAGGTGACGAAGGTTTTAATTTATGATTATTAAAAATTTTAAAAAATATTGTGAGTATAAGAAACTGACTATTACTTCATTGCAATGGTATCATTTTAATCACTCGATACATATTCGAGTGATTAAAATGATACCATTGCAATGATTACCCTGGACATCCGGGACCCGGGATATTCTAATTGCTTGAGTGAAATTGTTTATTTATTTTATTATGATTCACTGGGTGACAACGGTTCTGTGTGTGCATTAGCCTACATAACAACCAATCACAATGTAATTAAAATACAAGACATTAAAAAAAATCGTAAACTGAAAGCAAAAGAGGACGAAAAATGCAAGCCCGGAGTTTCTTTGTGGCTTTCTTCTCCGGGACGTCCACCTAGGTAGCTAGAGAAAGCCGCAGGTTAGCTAGGGTAGGTTCCTCAGCGGCGAGGATCGCTTTGGCCCCTTAACGCGTGATCGGTGATCCCGTGCATGTGATCATACCCTCATTTAGAATTTCGTCTTTGTGCTTTAGTCTTAATCTTTCCATTTAAAATTAAAAATTTCTTTAATTTTATTATAGTAGAACTAAATTTCAAAATAATAGATTAGTAACTTGTTATTTAATTAAGGATTTCAGAAAATATATGCGATTAAACAAACCGCACGAACGCACTAATGAATGTTTTGACTATGTTTATTGTTTATGTACTGCATTGTGAGCTTCACAAGTACAAGTGTACGTTAATACCCAAGTGCTGAATAAATTTCATTTCATTTCATTTCATCACTAACATGAACAATATTAAAACAATCTTTTTACTTTTATTCCAATTAAAAACCACAAAAATATCAACCATATAGAAGATCAAACATAACACATTTAAACCTGCCAATGTCGGATGAAAATTTAAATTGAGAATTGAATATAACCGCAAATTGTTAACCACATGGTCCCAGTGATTAAATTTATAGTAATTTATTAGTTTTTTTTATAAATTGTTTTAATATGTTTGATCTACTGTATGGTTTATCTTTATGTGGTTTGCAAATTGGAATAAAAGTTTTTTATACTTATTTTTTTTTGTGTCCTTTATAGTTCTCCTGTTCTTCACTAAACACATTTTACGTAACTAAAACTATGTGAATCTATAAAAGATTACTAACTTTATTGCTATTATTATATTCTATACCTAAAACTAAGTCGATGGTGCCAACTTTCTTTGAGATATTTTGTTCCTGCCTTAAGTCTTCAAAGTAACCGAGCAAAGCTCGCTGAGTCGCTCTGAATTATTAATAGACTGGCCCAATTGCGAATGTCCACATCGTAGCTCAGTAAGTCACGACTCGGGACTGGACAGATTGGAAACTTTCGGTTTCGAACAGTCCGGTATAGGCAAGGTAATTTAGGAATAGATCGCCAAAGGCGGTTGAAAGAGCTATTGGATTTGGTTTTTATTTCTTACAATATTTGTTGGCATTGCGTGTGTTTCTTTACTTAGATATACAACATGTAACATAATTAACGGACACCCTCAAACACCCCAATTAGAATATTATGTTTTTATAATAATACATTCACTGAATTTATAATTTAACATGTACATGCATTGCTATTTACTAAATAAGTTTCTTGGAATAAAATTTATTTTTCTTTATTTTGTATTGAATGATGCAATTTGTATGAATACTAATAAAACTGCGATTTAAAAGTCTTATTAGTTTGACTTACGGTCCATTTCAATTTGTTTTGACTGTACAGGGTTAATATGACAATAATTTCCGTAATTTTAATTATTTTTGGGATTAAAAATTACCTATATTAAAAATGATATCAATCGATTCAGTAAACGATTCTGAACAAACTATTTTCAGGATGTGCGTTAATTAAGTTACATGTTGTATGTGTTACTAGGTAATCTGCTTGTGGCTTTACAATTTATTGTAGCTTATATATTAAGACATATTTAATATTAGCGTGGATGTGCATACAAAATTATCATAATTTAGGGTATAAGCAGACTCATTGAAATTTGTTTTTCTGTTTCAGCGTGAAAAGTTACAACTATACTTACTCACTCACAATATAATGTAGTGTTGCAGTCTGTCTTTCTTACTCTTATGTGTTATTACCACTGTGTCAGAGATGTTCGAGCTGCTGCAGGCCTAAGTTATGACTTAACTCTTAATAGTCTTACCATATTATGTTCATAATTCATTGGTTATAGCTCTTATTTCAACATAGCAGCGTTTAAAATGAAATGCAAACTATCATACTATTAAAGGTAACGGTTAAGAGTTTAAAAAGACCTAATATTATCACTTCACGCCAATTATACCCATATAAGAATACAAAGCTGTTAATTAATAAAATAATTGAATGCGGGTAAAATAGAAACTATATGGCAAAAAAGAATGTCTAATCATGAAATGCATTAATTATTTATGAACAACCATTTATATTTAGTAACATTTCGACTAAATTTTATATAGAGAAAGTTTTTGAATCGTGTTTATGAATCATTGAATTTCAACGGATCAAGTGTTTTGCATTTAAGATGAAGGTAAACCGTGTAGTATTTACTAATAACTTGCATATTAATTTAGAAGGTTGTAGTTTGTTGCGTTTATTGATATTTTTACAATAGATTAATGTAAAATTAAATTATATAGGTACGTAATTTAATTTTACATTTGAATTGTAATTAGATTAATATGTGAATTTCATAGTAGGCAATATATTTTAAATGTTATTAACTGACAGATATTAAGTGTTTTAGTCCTTATTTTTCTGGAAATTGAAAGCTTCGTAAGCATTGTTGCCACACAACAGATAATATCTACTGCTACGACTACAATAGACAACCTGTCGATATTTTCCCACACCTTATTTAACGTAGAGAAATCCATCATAGATATACGTTTGTATAAATTATTTGAGTAATTTACTGCTGAGGATTCGTAGAACTAAAATCTAGTATGATGCAAATAAAAATGAACAGCAAATTTTTTAAATATTTGTAATCGCAATTTTAATAATAATCCTGAAATTGGACATAATTTATTGTTATCAATATCTAAGAACATACGAAATTAATTACCAATATTATTTCTTTACTGTTTATTCAAAGCCAGTCAGCTGATCAGCATGTCTTAATAGTCTGAAGATAGTTTTAAAATTTGCTCATTTTGGGATAACTAAGTACCAACACACTGCTATTTCATCCCAAACTAGGCAGAACTTGTATTTAATATGGCAACTAGACAACTGAAATTTTTCTCCAAATACCTACATGCATTTTTTTTTTTATATTAATAACTGTCACTGATCACTTCTTCCTCTTGATTCGCCTCCGATTTCACTTGAATTAAAACTCACTGTCCCGTTTCGATGTTTTGCTTATATACCCCAATTTTTTTCCAAAAATCCAATATGAAATACCTACTTCTGCCCTTCGAATGTCTCTTTTTTTATTCTAGAACCATCTATTATCAATTTTGCATCAGCTTTTCATCAGCTATCTAGTATTAACTAGAAAAATCTATAAATGTTACCAAACCCATACTGATACTGGTATTTGAATCCTGAAAATAAAATTTTTTAATTAATAATAATATATTTGTTTGTTTATTATTAACTATGATTTTATTATTATTGTAATTTTACAATAAACTATTATATACTGAAAGTGAATAAACAACAGATCTTTATTCGCTTTCAGTTTACATAAAAAAAAAACAGCTTTATTTATTATACGGCAAATTAAACTACATAATATTTCAAAGAAAGACCGAGCTTACTCGAGTAAAAGCCTTTACTATTGTCAGTGACGAAAAGAAAAATTGTCCCAAATAGTAAAAAGCATTTTTCTTCATAATATTTTCATAGGGAAATTCATTTACCGTACAATTTTAATTGGGCGCCTACCTTCGGGTAATTGTTAAAGGAACTATATAAATATTGCGTGGACTTGAGAATTATTATGATAGATGAGACTACAATTAATTACATCAGATTTTTCTTTACTAAAATACGAGTAGATTTTCTTCAACTAACAAGCGTTGTGTTCATAGCCAATTTACACTCACCGGTTCGTATCTGACCGGCAAGGTAAAATACCTCGACTCGCAGCCAATTTATAGATGGGTGACCGTTTAAGTGGTTCCATTTCTGAGCATAATATACATTAAGCCGTCGTCGGTCCTGGTGGTTGTGGTTAGACAAAAGTCTATTAACATATAATTCACCGTACCGTACGGTCACCGTAGCCTAGTTGGTAGTGCTCCTGCCTACGAAGCTGGTGGTCCTGGGTTCGAATCCCGGTAAGAGCAAATATTTGTGTGATGAGCACGAATATTTGTTTCTGAGTCATGGATGTTTTCTATGTATATAAGTATTTATCTATATATAAGTACGTATATCGTCGCTTTGTACCCATAGTACAAGCTTTGCTTAGTTTGGGGCTAGGATGATGTGTGACATTGTCCCCAGATATTATTATTATTATTTGAAAGTTCTTGTTGGACGACGAATTGATAATTATTATTATAAACATTGTGTAAATTTTAGACATCTAATCAGTCGTGTGAAGTTCACTCATTCAATCAGTGACTGAATAAGAAACCTCAAAAACTTCTTGATCTAAATATCTACCAATACTATATTTTAATCCATTATCGGTGAAGCTTACTCCATTCCCTCTATCTGTCGCAAGTACTTTGACTTCTTGATACGAGCCTATTTTCACTATGATCCACACAAGTTATCCTTGGTCTGCCCTTTTCTGTATCCCTTAACTTTTCGTGACCTATGGAGCTATAAATAGGCCGGTTTTTAGGTAAGAGAAGTCGGCTAAGAGTTTTACAATATGGCCGAATTAAGGGTATCTAATAATAATAATATGCTGGGACATGGGATACACTGTGCAGATGCTACTATGGGAGAACTAAGCACAGCTAGTACTATGGAAACCTGATAACTGATACTACACATAATACTTTGTTTTTTATAAATATATACTTATGTATTTACACCGTGGGAATCGAACCCACGACCTCCGGCGTAAGCATTTGCCAACCACACCACCAACTAGTATATTAATTAACAATAGATATTTAAAGATCGCTAGAAGAGTTCTGGAAAAGCTGCTAACATTGCGAGTTTAAACTTTATTGTTAGAAACTATGTGGTACGTTTTATTGCTTACATTTATTGCAGGGAAATTAATGGTATTGAATGTATTACAATACCAACATCTTTTCAAGTTTACACGTTTATCAAATGCTGTAAGAAGTGTTATTATAACTAGCCGAACGTACATATATAATATAACCGCTTTGAAGTCATATATCGGTCAATACAATTCCATCATCACTCTGGCAAAAGTTTGAAATCACATTATTACATAGAAAAATGTCCACCGCTTGCCGCACGCAGGAAAAGACTATTTATGTGACACAAACTGATTTTCCACAAGATATTTAGTTTCGTTGACAATTTTTCTCTTGAACACATTTGAATGAAAACTTTATTAGGTACGACTTTACTTCAAGTTTTTTTTAATAATCATTAGTTTTATGAAACATTTTAGCAATATTTAAAACTGAAACACCAATTAAATTCATAAATTTTAAGGAAATAAGTAAACGCAGCACACCTTCACTCAAAAACGGCGCCACTGATGCACAAATTTAAAAAATGTTTGTTTACTATTTGCAGGGACAATGCAGCAAAGCGTGTGATGTATATATATATATCCTCTTCACACTTGTACCGACTGGATAGCGCTATCTCTTGAATCTGCTTGCATAGGGAACTGTGTGGTATTCGGTTCAAAAACTATCACCAAATTACTTATATCACCGATATACCTTTCCTTACCTATGTATAATTATCAACTCGCGAAGTCTAGGACATAGTATATATCTTCAATTGCACCGAATAAACTCTGATGGCGCTTATACATTGAGCACCAGAGTTTTAGTTCTTAATAGTTTCCGCGAGAGGCGCTGGTGCTCAATGTATGGGACGAAACTGTACGTGTGATCGAGTAAATAAACTGCAGGAACTCGTGCTAGAGGCTCTGGCATGTGAATTGAGCTCGCTAACTCCTGGGTATAGTAGGTATCTGATATTTTTTTTCTTCTTTTACATCGATACAAATCTACTCCGATTAAGAAGCTTAAGTTGTTTTATTAACGCTGTCTATCTAGAAATCCCGTCCAAGTTTAATTAAATTAGCAAACAAAATAAAAAAACACAGCGTCTACCCTTCGCTCATTTAATAAATGATATGGTAAAGCAAATACTAGATTCTCCCAGCTGTTCAAATACAGTTATCGAAGCGAATTGATACTTACTTTTAAATTAATGATTGATTAATTTCAGTTTTTATTTGGTTGTTATAATCTTTGATTTAAAAGTTTTTCATATTTCCACGAGAATGTGTAAAGTAAAGCTGAATTATGCTCAATATATATTAGTAATAGTTATCTTGATTGTAAATCTCATTCTATATCCAAAATCTCTACTCATACAGTCGGGCTACCGCTATTTCATATATCGCTATGCCATATCTCTGACCAAATTCTGCTTAGAACAAACAAAGCAATGTTGAGCAATGCCATTTTAAACCATTCTTAAAAAAGAGGGATGCACTCAATTCCCTTGTATTTATTTATGTTGGTAATACGAATAAACCTTATTATAAGACGGGAAAGTGTTTATGATGCATTTTTATTTCAATTATTTTCAATTCGATAGCATATGCTTTCGAGTTGCTGCCATAATTTATGAATAAATAAGTCTTTAATTCCATTTGGCACGAAAAGTTGAAGTCAATGTTACGTTTTAAAACAGTATTATCATAACTTCATAGAAATTCAAAAGGTTTTACGTTTGGTAACCTCCATCAAAAACCTAAAGAAAAACCTCTTGAATTTCTATGAAGGCCTCAGAGTAAAGTGTATGAGAATATATTTCACAGATACAAGTACACTGAGGCGTGAAGACGTTAGTTAAAGTAAATAATAGATACCTAAATGAGTTTGAAATCAATAATTCGTGCCTTGAAATTATGGATCTAAGTGAATATGTAGATCTCAGCATTGGAAGTATGACGGCGCGGTTAAAAGTTTCGCAGCGCAGGCAGAGATCTTCGATTTAAATTGCCATACAGTGGGGAGGGCACACAACTCTTAGAATCGACGATCGTTAGGGCATAATGATTTTCGAGTAGTGAGTGGTCACGAACCGGATGACGCAGCGTATGCAGGCCCCTTAAAGTATACACCGAGGTCTTTCTGAGTGTCGTTAGAAGCCCCTTAATATAGCAAATATGGAGATCTTTGAGGCAAGCTTATGTCCAGCTGTATGTAGCTTTTTGCCCGATATTGGCCACACTCTGAATATGGAGCCTTTTTATTGTAGCGCCGAATTTCAGCTTTATTTGCATTATGAGCAATTTTATATCAACAGAAAACTATATTTATTACCTGATTAACTAACAGTTGCATATGGTGGAAAACACTACCCACAAAAAAAACCTCAAAAGTGTAAAACATTGCAAAAACAAACTTGAAACTAAAATACGATTGCACAAAATAGCTTAAAACTAACAACGAATCCGAGCCAACCCTAGCAGTGTAAACGAGAATCGTTGGAAACTTACTCATAGCTACTTAGTTTATGAGCACATGCCTAGTTTGTTTAAAAGTATATAACTTTGAAGTTAAAGTAGGAGGAAACATGTTTGTATGCCGCTTATTTACAGCCATTGAATATAAATGGTTAATGTTATGAATAATGTACAGTTCGTGTGAGCTAGGGCTGTTCTGTTCAAGTAAGTGGTAGCAAATCAAAGTAATGTATGGGTTATGTATGGCGATAAGTGACAGTAGTCATGCGAGTGAAGGTCGATAGCGGAAATATATAGGCAGTTATAGTATTTTTCCGGAAAAGAGGATGATATTTCAGTGACAATGGTTTGCTTGTAAGATTTAGTTAGATGTTGTGATCAAAATTCCGAATATACATACGTAGCTAACCATAAGTAGTTTATTTTCGTAATTCCGTTTATTTTATTCTGGTCGAATAAAATAGTTTACAAATACAAAGAAATATAGCTGACTGAACATTTAAATTTCTATACAACATTATTTACAGGTATTAACACAAACATTACAGATACAACTGTTAATTAGTAATCTGTCATAATATTTTGGCCTAATCGTAGTACAGATGCCAGCACATCAAGCTACAGAATCTGTCATATTACGGCAATTGAAAGTGAACCTTTCGCTTTTGGGATAACGTTGAAAATCTTTAAAAGAAATTTGTCAAGTTGGGGTAGCTGGATATGCTGACGTCTGTACTTTACTTTATCGTATAGAAGCAGTAGTTACACTAGTGTCAGAGCAGTTCTAGTAGGCCTCTGACATAGCTCAATTCAGACAGTTTAATGTGCCCTCCGAACGTTAATATTTCTAAAACTGGATTTATAATAACAATAAGTTTTGGTGAGTGCCTAAATATATTATAATTATAACAATTTACTTATTTGAGATGCCCCAGTAAACACGACAGTTTAAAACTTTAAAATCCCAGCAATTCCAATAAATTCGTAAGCAACACGGACGATTGCCCCGGCTCCGACAGGTTTACCTACTGCTGAATGCCTATCAGCACACCACTATCTGGGTCAAACTGCAAACAAGATAAATAATTGAGATCAGTATGGCCGAGTATCGATACGCTTCGTGGTCACATCATGTACAGACAGAAAAGAAATTTGACAGATTCGGGTAGTTTGATGTGCTGGCACATCAAACTACCCGAATCTGTCAAATTTCTTTTAAAGATTTTCAACTTTATCACAATAGCATAAGGTTCATTTTCAATTGGGGAAATTTGACAGATGGGGGTAGCTTGATGTGCTGGCGTCTGTACATAGCTTTAGCAACTACCGTAACTACAGTACGTAAGTACCTACCTACACAAAGTCCTATGTTCCCGCACACCGCTAATAAGTGTTTCTATATCCTTTGCCTGGAGACTTGTAACACAGGGTTAACCTAGTACCGGGTCCAGTCTCCACAACATATCTGGCTGTACAACCTATTCCTAACATGCAATCTTGTAACCTGTACTTTATTCTAAAATATTTGTGGAGATATTAATCGATATTTATTATTAATACATCCAAATAGCTGTGCAACGCGGTTTTACTTGCGTTAAACTTTATAAATTATGGCCTTGGTCAGTGTCTAACTCCATACCAAATTTTATCAAAATCTATCTTGCCGTTTAGACATGAAAAAGTAACAAAGTTTCGCCTTTACTATATTAGTGTGATACAAACGGTTCAAAATCGATCCATGCAACGTGACTTGGGCCCCCGTGGTACGTTTGTTATAAAAAACCTACACGTAGACTTCCAATTGCCAACCATCAAGCATTGCATGAAGCAAGCATCGAAACGCTTTTTCATCTTATCTAAGCACCATATAAATCCCTGTGTGGTCGCAGTTTTCAAATACACCTCGATAGTTCTCTTCCGGAAGCATCCTAAGAACATCGTAGATGACTCTAACGACCAAATCTTACTACGAATAACTGCCTAGAACAATCAAGGTTTTACACAATCCAATTCCCAATCCATTTAAATATATTAAACGAACTGGCCAGCAGTACGACCGCGAACGCCCTTCGACCAAGTTCACTCTTGATGACCCTTAGTACACATTCTTATCTATGAAATACCTCTCCGATCCTCAATCCGTCGAGTAGCCTGTGTTTCCGTTTATTAACGTTGAGCGATTGATGCACAAATGTCCCTTTAATTCCGACTCTGTCATGCATCTCCATATTGGAAATCATTCTGACGCCGGCCACTTACAGTATAGTCTTATTTGTCAGACGGCGGTAGCCATCACCGGCCTTTATTATCCGGTGAAGTAACTTTTATAAGAAAGATTTTTTATAAGAAGTAGAAGAAACTGAAAATCCCAAGTAGCTGGTGTACGTTTCTTCATACTTAATCAGCATAGAATCTTACGGCGCGCTTTATGGTAATCGGTGGATTAACGTTCTCTCAAATGCACAAATGCCCGACTGGACGGAAGGCTTCGGGGCCCAAAGGACGGAGAACCTGAGCTTTACTTTATTTCCACTTTTACATAATTTCTTCAATTTTCTGTACTAATATTATAAAGAGGTAACGTTTGTGAGGTTGTGAGTTTGTGATGTTGGTAATCACTGGATCTACTGAACCGATTTTCAAAATTATTTCACCAATAGAAAGCTACGTTATTGTGGAGTGTCATAGGCGATGATTCATCATCATAATTTATATTTATCCTGAACTTTTAACCCGAAGTATTACGCGGGACAAAATATTTATAACGCGGAACGAAGTCCGCGGTCACTGCAAGTATTTTATAAAAACGGAACCTCTTATATTCAGAGACACGAAAAGTTTCATCTTTTCATATTATTAAATTTGGACTAACTTTGAGACATAATTTAATCCCATTTTGCTTTTCATTAACTAAGAATATTTGTAACAAGCGCTCGTAAAAATATAGAAAGATTATATGAAATCATAATTGATATTGCAATTATAATTTAAATGGATTTTTATGGATCTCATAATACAAAATTAATATGTAGTGTTATGCTCGAATTCGTGCACTCGACGAGTTGGCATCCCTTGAGAATGATCCGTGGAGGACTGAAACACGTGCTGGATTTCATACTAGTGGCATGTACATGTAGTTTGAATTTCTAAATTGTCCTTCTTGCATGTGAATATTTTTTTGCAGGCGGGAGGGTGGTGCATATTGCATCACGACTTGATTAGACTGAGCTTTAGCCTAATTAAAAATACATATTAATTTTGTATTTTGAATGTTATGGAATTCCGCAAAATAACGCCCTTACTTATTTTTAGGATTTAAGAAAATATATCTAGTAAAACAGACCGCACGGACGGACTAATAAATTTTTGTAATTTTTATACTGTATTCGACTATGTTTATGTACTGCATTGTGAACTTGACAAGTACAAGTGTATGTTAATACCCAAGTGCTGAATAAATTTCATTATTTGCATTATGCAGCTGTTTCTAAAAATACGCTTCTTAACATTAAATTGAGACTTATTTCATATTCCAACCATTGCCAACGACACATTTGACAAATAAGGCTTAAATTAAATATTTACTGAAACAGCCCGTATGTACCATTGTACAATCTGGGCTTCTGTATACCTACTTAGCGTTCATATACAAGACCCTTGTAACAGGCTTGATCAAAGCTAACAAGGCGTTTCTGCGTTTTACACTTCGTAAAAAGGTTTGTAGAATATTCTAGCAAGGCTAATTGCTTTTCGTGCTGGTTCTACCCAGGGCAAAGAAGGTTTGGTTTTTGTTTGTAAATTACTTAATCTATAAATTAATACTTCAGTTTTTTTTTCTATTAAATATTTCAATAGCCAATTCTTATGCTTTGTTTGCATAAGTTATGATAAAGAAAACACAATAGTGGCTAGGAAAATTGAACTTTCTCATAGCGGTAGAAGTTTAGACCAATTTAATGTGCCACGGTGAGGATCCAAGGTTCGAAGCATTTGGAATAGAGTCCAAGAGACTTATTCTCTTTCTTTGTAGAAAGGCTTTGGTCTTGACAGGAACAGAATGTAGTAAGATCGAGGATTAATGATTTAAATTATCTATAAACTCTTTAATAAACCCAAAAATTTATAATGGCCTTAAAACCTCTTTCAATAAGGAAGAATTATAATAGGGAGGAATTAGACTTCAATGCTAGGGGCATCACTCCAAAGATTTTATTGCGGATTGGGTTGGTTTGAAACTAGAATAATACGGGGTTGGAATAAGGCTCTGTTTCCCGGTGAGGTCTGTGACGTTGACGGTCTGTGTAACTTTATTTGATGAACCGAAAAATCGGAGAATACTGCGAAAAAGAGATGATCTCTAAGAAGCGTGATCTTAAGTTAAAATCTTACAATAAGTATCAGGAGTAGTTTATTATTCAGATCTTCTAGCAACAAGGAAAGTTCGCGTGTTTAAGCGCTTATGTCATTCCTACTATTGGAATCAAGTATAACAGCTCACTTGATAGGACCTTTAAATTTACATATAAAATATTCCCTTGATGCCTTAGCAGGTGGTCTCTCTAGTTGCAATTCTCTTTCATAAGGCTCTAGACTCTTTATATCATTCTGTCTCCGGCTTTGCTCTGAAGGGGAGTGGAAATACTTTTTTCCAACTCCTCCTTATATATTTCTGATTAAATTTGCTGCGGAACCAAGACAATACTCCGAGACATGTCTGAGCCTCACCGCTCAGTGTCATTTTATTTTGTGCCACTGTTTATCCCGGCTTACAGGAGATGGAGTGGCGAGGAAGAGGTGCCAACAACATTGTTTAAATGAGTGAACACGTCCATGTCTTGATGATAACACTCCTTCTTATTCTACTGGGAAGTATCCGCCAATACGGAGAAGTTCGAATTCAGTCAACAAGGACTCGTGACGTCAAAACTATAGAGCATCTATGGGATGTTTTAAAAAACCAGGTTCAACCTGTAACACCAACTTAGACATATCTCACGAAAGTAAAACGAGTAATTCAGACAGAATGAACTTATACACAAGTAACCAACATTTTTTTTACCACCACCAATTTTTTCCATTTTTTTTTAATATTTCTTCTAGATTTTACTTCGTTCCTCAACTTTTCATTTAAGAAATTCTTTGGTAAAATGAAATGAAAAGACACGAAACACGAATTCTTACAACCATATTTGCATGAATTTGTGTAACAATAAAGTAAGATCTCATTATTCATACTTTTACAACATAGCTATTCGTAAACTGTCCACTTCTCTAAAATAAAGAATTAATCCCAGAGATTTATAGACACTTTTTGCGGGTGGCATGCCAAAGGATGCTGCCCTGCCTTATTAAAAGAAAAGAGGCTCTACTACTTTTCTGTTAGGAACTGACATTTTAAGGCGCTTATAGCCAGATGCTCTCACCAGTCCGTAAGTGATTGGCGAGGGTAAGCAACTAGGCTCGCGGTCAGTACATAGATGGGTGACCGTCAAAGTGGTTTAATTTCTGAACATCTCCGTGCTTCGGAGAGCACATTAAGCTGTCGAACCCGTTGTAGCCAGTAGGTAGCCGCCGTCGTTAAGGATGTCAGAGGCCTTCTGGGCGCCTTGAAACATTCTGATACAAGGGTAACCACAGCCCATACGATAAGTAAGTAAGATATATAAAAAAAAACTTGTGTGTACTTATGTACACGCGTTAGAAGTTATACTTCTTAATATACAACTTGAACATAGTCATCAATTTTCATACCACCTAGAACTAACTTCATGCTGTTATTTTTACGATGCGCGCGCGCGATGCGATAAAAATTCACTCTCATACCACCTAGAACTAACTTCATGCTGTTAAATTTTTTGGTGTCGGTGTGCGCGCGCATCGTAAAAATTCACTCTCATCATTTTTCTCCATCGCGCCAAAAGAAGTATAACTTCAATAAACTTATATACACCAACCCTATTCCTAACCATATATTTAGGGTTGTAAGTATCTCTCCTTAGCAACTAGCCCACGATACGATGAGTAAGTACTTAAGTAGGAACATACATAATATTGTAGTGGTTCACATTTGTCACTTTAAATATTCCCGTATTACACAAGAACTGCATGTAACCGCCCGTTTGAATGAATCCTGTAATGTTCGGTTGGGCGGACCGCAAGCCCGCGACTGCAGTACAATGTTTTAAACGTTTGCGGTAAACCTATTTCCCAGCTTTAGTATTATATTTTTCACATACATAACTTTACGTTCATGACATATTTGATAATATTTTCCTTCTGATATAAACAGAACGCTTTAGAAATAGCCTTTATATTATGATAATATTTGATATAATTAACATGAATGTTAGGTTTTTAAGAGGCCCATTTTACATGATTGTGTTATTTGTCTTATATGTATTTATCTTTTTCGAGTGTGTAAAATACACAGTATTATATTCTATTTTAATGTGTAAGTAGGTAAATTTAAATCAACATAGTTATATCAATAATACTAATAATTAATAATAAAGAAATCTTCGAAAAACATCTAAAGAGACTTACGTTAGGTGGTTGAATCCTGAAACCAGCTTCAAAAAGCGGTGCTTTTGGACACGACTCGCATTGTCATGAGGTCCTGTCTCTAGAGCCATAACCCCGGAGCATACCGGTAGCATTGACGCTTTTCCTGCTGTCGGTTGCAGATCCTATTTTTTTATTTTTAAATTTATATACTACATGTAACGTAATTAACGCACACCCTCATACACCCCAATTAGAATATTATGTTGTAATCATAATACATGCACTGAATTTTTTATTTAACAAAATAATTTAGTAAACTTAAAACTAATTTAGTATATAACAATGCATATACATTGTTATTTACTAAATTAGTTTCTTGGAATAAAGTTTATTTTTCTTTATGTTGTATTGAATGATGGATTTTGTATGATTACAAATAAAACTGCGATTTAAAAGTCTTATTACTTTCACATACGGTACATTTAAATTTGTTTTGACTGAACTGGGTTAATATGGCAATAATTTCCGTAGTTTTAATTACCTATATTAAAAATGATATAAATCGATTCAGTAAACGATTCGGAACAAACTATTTTCAGGGTGTGCTTTAATTAAGTTACATGTTGTATATGTTATTTAACTATTTTAAAATGTATTAAATAAAATTATATAAAAGATAATAATTATATCCTGGGACATTGGTCACATACGAACCCAATCGGAACCGAGCCCACGACCTACGGCGTGAAGGCGTGAAAGGCAAGTAGGTATCTACCAACCACGCCAGCCGGCTCGTCAAAACCAATCACCTAACTAGCGCTATACAAGCATAATAATACTAATTCCTCGCAGGAACAGGCATTTCTACAATCGTATTGCTCGTAGAGCAAATATGTTTATGATCTACTACTACAACATCAAAACGTGCAAGGAACAGGTAACAAACAATCTCAAATCATGAAGGAACTCTATATCTACAAACTAGGAATTAATTTGGATTTATTAGAATACTCCAATCCCATTGATATCTGAATTGCAAGCGAGTTCAATATTCATAAGGGTCTAATGTTTATATCTCACATTCATCACGGCTTGTCCTTGGTTCAGCAGAATTGAGTAGTAAATTTTGCTGTGGTACGGAAAATACATAGGTAGATAAATATCCGATATGAGAATTACATGAATATCGTGTATGGATAGAGATATAATACGAAAGATTATTCTTCAATGAAATCTTCTATTTCAAGATTTAGATTTAGTTATCGAAAATTGTTTATTGCCATACAGCTGGTAGTACTGCCAGTGTTCTGGGAACATTGCCATTAAAGAACATTTAGAATACCTTTAATTTAACTCTTTAAGTATTTAGTTATAATATATCTGTACATACGTATGTTCTATTTAAAATAAAGGAATATATCTCTGGATGGCGAAGCACCAGTTATTGAAAAGTGTTATTAGAACACGGCAAATATAAAAGAAAATACCAATCAACTTAAAAACCTCCTCCTTTTGAAGTCGGTTGAAAATAAAATATACTTAAAAAAATGGTTCTTAAAGAACCGTTTGTCGTCGACATTCCTATTACTAACTTATACTAACTAGTAAGGCAAATAAGTAG
Organism: Pseudoips prasinana; assembly: GCA_951640165.1. Classification (NCBI taxonomy): domain Eukaryota; kingdom Metazoa; phylum Arthropoda; class Insecta; order Lepidoptera; family Nolidae; genus Pseudoips; species Pseudoips prasinana. Next base: position 23,725,553 of record OX621245.1, read on the forward strand.
TCGGAAAGCAGCGCCACCTGTGTACTTTTTTTTTATTGGGTCTAGTCCATCCCTCTTACCCACCACTGCAACTCCTGTAAGCCAGGATGAACAGTGGCACACAATGAAATGACACTGAGCGGTGAGGCTCAGGCATGGCCCGGGGAATCGCTTTGACTGTCTTGGATCCCGCAACGAATTTAATCAGAAAGAGAAAAAAAGGAGTTAGAAAATGAATAGTTCCACTTCCAGAGCAAAGCGGGAAACAGAATAATGTAAAGACATAACACGAGAGAATTGCAACTAGAGAAGCCAGCTGCAAAAACACCGAGGATCTATTTAAGGGTCCTAAGTGAGCTGTTATATTTGATTCCAATAGTAGGTATGGCAAAAGCGCTTAAACGCACGGAAGTTGTTCCCTGTTGCTACAAGATCCGTATAATAAGCTACTCCAGGTATTGGTTGCAAGCCGTTTAACATAATATCACGCTGATTTTACCAGAGTTCACACTCCCAAAGGCTGTGGTGAGCAGTTCGTTCATATTCGTACACCTGTGTACTAGCTGCGGTCGCGAAATCGCATGCCAAGCGCGGCAAACCCCTCCTAATGGCAACGTTGTGCAAACCTTTGGGGAAGGCCTATGTCCAACAGTGGAGCTTAGAGCTTACCGTGCTCTGCCACGCATGAAAGATATTTTTTCAGCGATATGAAATACTAGCTGTGCCCCGCGGTTTTACCCGAGTAAAACTTTATAAATTATAGCCTATGTGTTAATCTAGGGTTTCAGCTAACTCCACGCCAAATTTTATTGAAATCGCTCCAGCCATTTAGTCGTGAAGAAGTAACAAACATACAACTCACACACTCACAAGCTTTCGCCTTTATAATACTCGTATTAGTGTGATGTAATGTGGAATATCAATGTTATATGAACACTAATTACTCAAAACCCTATATAATTGATATATAATTGTGTAGGTATGTATCGTAAAAATAAAGAAAAACATTCTCAGAACTCATCATGCTATTTGATACGCAAATACGAATTTGTATGTCCCAGTAATGAGTTAGGAGAATATTTGCATATCACTCGTCTGAAATGAAAAGTAAATAGGTAGGTAGCTACCAACTCTTAAAGGTTTATATTAGTATAATACGTAAAATAAAATAAAAATTCATGCTATGAGGTTTGTAATAAAACTGTTTGTAGGAACAAATTGTAGAAAGCAATTCGCTCTGATCAAACGACACGGATTGCTATTATGATTGGAGTCCCAAATTAAATGAGCTAGGAGGTAAGTCCACATTCGCATGAACGGAGAAAGCGCTCGAATTACTAAAACAATATTTTCTACTGTAACTGGATTATAGATGCCGTCAAACACAATAAAACAATAAATCTACATAGTAAATTGAAATTTATTCCTCACTCATAGGTTAAACCGTCTGAAAATCTATGGTATCTTTAAGTCCAGACACGGCTACTTATGATTTATTTTATATGATATAAAATTATTGAAAGTAGTAGGCGCTCATAAAGAGATGCTCTCACCGGTCCGTAAGCGATCAGCGAGGTTAAGTAACTAGGCTCGCGGTCAGTCCCTATATGGGTGACCACCAAAATGGTTTAATTTCATAGCGTCTCCGTGCTTCGGAGGGTACGTTAAACTGTCGGTCCCGGTTGTAGTCATTAGACAACAGTATTTAAGCCATGTCAGAGGCGTACTGGGCGGCTTGAACAACTCTGACACTAGGGTAACCACTGCCCATACGATAAGGAAGTTAGTATTGCAAGTAGTTTTGGTTATCGAGGTTCGGTTCGGTACGGTTATCGGTGTCTTTAGGGTAAATATTCAGAACTATTTTTCATATGCATGTATTTTATACCGATATAAATACATACGGCCTACTGTTCTTCATCCTTAACAAAAATGATAAAATTAAAACTCATTCGTTTTGTAAGCTATTACATAGCTTCTATCGCGGGCCTTGAGCGTGGGGACCGAATTCAGAAATTCCGTAACGAAAAAAACCTAACACCCCCCACTCCGACCGCCATCTATCGATAAATACCAGAACTTTTAATGACTTTTTGAAATATCACGCTTGTCTCTTTAGTTCAGCAACCCGCCGTTAAGTGGCATTGGTTGTATTGGAAAACTACCGTAATCAGCTGTTTGTGAGAAAGTATATAGGTGTATAGGTATTTATCATCTACGTACAACAGTGAATATCTGTACTCGTATAATTTGTGTACAAAGTGTTTTAAATATAAATAAACAAAGTGCATTTATTAACGAAGAAAATCACGAAAAAATAGTGAAAGAAAATGAGTTAGTACTCTATATACATTCATTTTATTATTATTATCACAAATGCAGTATTATAAAATAAATAAATAATTATAATTGCTTTACCGCGGCAGTCTCCGAGTGCCACACGTCTTTTTTTTATAAAATATTAATTTTACTATTAGACTGAAGAAAACATTCTATATACCTGAGATTACACACGGAGAATCACGTAACACAAGTACAAACCAGACGAATACATTAAAGATTTTCCTACATAAATGTATTGAATTGTGGAATTCCAATCAAAGAACTTCATGTAAATAATGGTAAACAGTCTCATTGGCATACAGTGGCAGCAAACCCAATAAACTTCGAAAAAGGCTATGAATAATATTACTAACCTGTAAGCGCCGTATATAAAATCAGTTTTCAAGAGTGGCACTTAGAGTTGAGTGGTTGTAGCCAATTTGCACTAATTGGTTAGTTTTAGCCCAGATGAGTGATCTTTCTAGATTATATATAAAGCCTTGCTAGGCAATTTTGATGGGCCTGTTGGTTGGAAGCTTGCTTTTCACGGCGGAGGTCGTGGGTTCGATTCCCACCCACGACAGATATTTGTGTGCATGAACATGACTGTTTGTCCTGAGTCTGGGTGTAATAATCTATATAAGTATGTATTAACAAACGAAAAGTAGTATATCAGTTATCTGGATTCCATAGCACAAGATCTGATTAGTTTGGGATCAGATGGCCGTGTGTGAATAATCTCCCAGGATATTATTATTATTAATTCTTTTTATAGTTTTCTGAATTCGAAGAATGGCTTATTTAAGGTACAAAATGAGTAAGAAAACATACTTCAAATATATCAATCAGCGAATATTTAGTTTCTGATTACGAGTATTAGAGAAAATGCATATACATTTGTTTTCACACGTGAGTATCACTTATGGTAATTTTTAGGATTCTGTACGAAAAGAGTAAAACGGGACCCTATTACCTATTAAGACTTTGCAGTCTGTTTGTCCGTCTGTCAGCAGGCTGTTTCTCATTAACCGTGATAGATAGACAGTTGAAATTTTCACAGATTCCTGTTGCCGTTATAGCAACAAATACTAAAATAAATATTTAAAATGACTTCCATACAACAAACGTTATTGTTTTGCCGTTTTTATAGAAAATTTTACGAACCCATCGTGCGCGAGTCAAGTCGCACTTGACTGGTATTTGTTTTTTATTTGGTAGTATCATTTTTTTGTTTAAATTTATTTGTTTGGGAATAATTGTACATACGTATTTATCAATAACTAGCTGTGCCCCGCGGTGTTACCCGCGTTAAATTTTATAAATTTTCTTTGCTATAAACCTCACGGAGCCCGAGACCTTTCCAACGAATGCATAACCGTGGAAATCTGTTCGTGCGTTCTGGAGTTATAGCGTCAGGAAGGAAAACCCGACTTATTTTTATATAGTAGAGATTTGCAGGAAAACCTACACTGATATATTAAAAATAATTATGTATCGTTCCGTCTTTATATGCCACTCAGGATGCAATATACCAGATTTACGCCACGCTACAACGTTTGTGACCGTAGACGACTTATCACAAGCGTTTGCCTTGGCTCTGCGAATCTACACACATTACGATATAGGATGGTTGTAAAGCATTCGAGTCGAGTCGACTATGTCAAGCGGCTGAAACTGTTTGACATACTAATCAGGCAGTTGCTAACCCAGCGTATCATTAAATTCTATCACCATGCGTGCTGCGATCTAGTAATACAGAATTTTCTTTTGTCTGGTGATTTATTTTAAACCTTGGGACTTTCTACAGTAGGTTTATATTAGAAGCGTTTTTAATGTTTTGTTGAAGTAAAAACTTCTTCAGCGGTGTTGTAAATTTTTTGGAATGGGTAGAAAATGTTAATCTCTCGTCAGGACACGTATGGTGATCGAATATTCGTAAGACGCAGGGTCTTTTTTTAATTCACACTGACTGTTTATACACTTCATGACCGCAGTTGTTTTTGCTCAATTATGTTAGATTTTTTACAGCCGGCGGCCTAACCAAATGTAGCTCTATTTTTGAAATTTATTCCCACCAAAGGGAGACAAGCAGTTACTACGAGTCTTTACCGCCCAAAGGTGGGAAGTAGCATCTTCCACTCGCAACTCGGATCAAATAAGCACTACTTTCCGAGTATGAGAAATGAAAAAATACTTTTCACTTTTATCGGCAGTACCCAAAGACTGCCCTGCATGTTTTTGTCATTTACTTGGTAGCTTGGATACACTCACTGCTTCACCGGAAAATAGAAACGATCGCGAGCTATGGCCGTCTAGCAATATAAAATTACAAACTCCACACCGGAGAGCACCCCATTTGGGGTTTTAACCTCAACTCTGGGTGATCTGGGGGAGGTGACTTAATGATCCATAAAAGGGTCGGTGGTTTTGGGACTCAGGCACGAAACAAATAATCGTGTTTATTACACAAGGATTTGTCTTAGATGGGGATCGAACCCCCAATCTTTGGCGTAGCATTCAGGGTTACTAACCACAAGACCAACGTTACAGTCCCGATTGCAGATCGAAGAGGGTATTTTATCAATATGAAAGCAAAGTCATGAAGGGAGCAGGTGGTCGCTAAGCGTTCGTGATCGCAATTTCGGCCGGCGAGTATGATAGTTCAGTTTGAGCATAGTGTCACGAGTGCTTCTAAGTAAGAAGAGGCCTCGTCGTCCGAATCCTGGGACAACGGTGTTTACGAGGGAGAACGATCGAGGTGTATTTGACTTCCTCGGCAACCAAGAGACTTGAATGATCCACGGCAGAGTCGATAAAAAGCAATTAGAAGCTTGTTCCGTCCAAAGATTGATGGTAAGCAACTGGGAATTTGCGTGGGTTTTAAAGTGATATATAAGTTTACTGCGAAGATCAACTCTAAGTTGCTTCCCCACATCAGCGGGGTTAAGCACTCGTGATGCCTCACCTAATGACTTTGTGACAGTGAGGGAGTAGAGATTGTACCAGTGGAACTGCATACACTAATTTATTATAATAGTTCCTGCGTAGCTGGTCGCTGTTCCTCAGCGGCGAGGATCGCGTTGGCTCCTTAACACGTGATCCCCCATTTCGAATTCCATCTTTTTAAGGGAGCACTCAGGTATTAGTTGCTTAAATTAAGCTACTGGTTGAGAGCCTTTACGCTCGCCAACTGCTCGTTATTTTTAATTCTTTCATTTATAATACTATTGCTAAATGTGACAATAATAGCTTAGTAACTTGCTCTTTACTATTTATGTAAGGATTGAATAAGAATATATGTGTGACGAAACAGACTGCACGGACGGACTAGTTCAAAATATTTTTGTTTCTTTAATTACTGTATTAAACTATGTTTATGTATTGCATTGTGAGCTTGAAGGTGTGAACGGTTATGTAAATACCCAAGTGCTGAACAAATTTCATTATTTAATTTCATTAAGGTGGCCAACCGATCATGAGAGTTATCTATCAGATATGCAAGCATATAGGAATGACGGTGGTCAATAATTTAGAGACGATACAGTAAATATATCTAAAACTATAAATATTAACAATGATGATTCATCATCATCATGTCAGCCGAAAGATGTCCACTGCAGACACAACTTAGACTTGCCCCAAATTTCATCATTTACTTCTACAGCTTCTACAGACAACAATTCCGACATTAACTAAGGGTTTTAACCGCGATTAGTCAATTATTCGTAGCTGGTGAGTTAATTCGGAGTATAACCTACCTCCATTCCAATTTTTTATCCGGATTCGATTAACCAATTTTGAGTGACTGAGTAACAAACTTATCGCTGTGGCCAGAAGTGGAAATTTATTTACATATATTTACCTTCGTATATATATAAAACCAATGTATGTACCTAAAGCCTATTTCGATAAAAATCAATTCATAAAAATTACTTAATTTGTTCAAAACTTAAATTACTAGAAATGTTCTTGCTTGCAGCATTAGTATAAATCAAAATATGGCGTGCGTCCAAATCCTGTTACTTCCAATTTAGAATGAAAGGTTTATGTTGGTTTACAACTTCACTACTAAAATGTCAAACTTGAGAAAATTACTACGCAAACAATTTAGTAATAGAAACCTATTTCTTATAAGAACACAATAGAACATAGTGATAAAATAAATAAGTAGGCTGACGTTTGCGTTAAAAGAGTTTCACTCACTTAAGCAAAGACTTTCATAAATTTCATATACATAGACTCACGACTGTTTCCCAGAGGGGTAGGCAGAGACAACGGACTTCCATTTGTAACGATCCATGCACACCTCTTTTGCCTCATTTACATCTTCATTCATCCTCATTATGTTATTCATACAAATGGTCGCCGTTTTTGGGTAGGTATTTCTGAATTGGCGTTTCTTGAGAACGTCTCCGATTTGGTCAATGAATGTTCTAGGAGGTCATGCCCTTCCGGTTGTACTATTCACAAAGGCCAGGTATACTTCTTAAGTACAGATAAATCACTACAAAATTTATAAAACTCATAGTCTTTGCTTACTAAGAAGAAGATTATAGAAGCTTACCATTACGGAAACTGAACAGTTTTTGTATAAGTGTTTCATGATTTAACTTAAGCATTAGGAACTAAAAACGAGGGCAATGTGGCCACTACTTTTTAATAATAATTAATAAGAGTAACTTGTATAAGAAATACATCTCAGAAATTACATTAAGCAAATAAATTCTAGTGTTAATAAAGTAGTAGTACAAGCCAAGGGCGGTGATTATGGCAAGACGCCCAGTGTTACGATGCCCAAATATAACTGACATATTTATTTATAAACCAGTTTTGGTAAAAATGTTTTTATAGAGAAAAAAAGTGCGCCTAAAAGCTTTTGCCTTAACTATTGGAATCAAATATAACAGCTCAAGAACATGGGTGCTTCAGCAGCTGACTTCTCAAGTTGCAATTCTCTCGTTTCATAAGGCTCTCACTTCTTTATATCATTCTGTCTCCCCCTTTGCTCTGGAGGGAATTGAACTATTCAGTTTCTGACTCCTCCTTGTTTCTTTTTGATAAAACTCGTTGCGAGATCGAATCGAATCGAGAGGATCTTATTTTGACAGATTTTAGCCAATTATACAGGGTATATTGCATAGACATAGGTGCACACACTATTCTTTCACTCGGATTATCTAATACGTTGGCTATCTGACATGACCACGTTAAGAAGAAAACCGAATTAGACCTTGCACTGCAATCAATTTTGGATCTAGGTATGTATGTTATGTAGAGAGTACTTTATGTATGACATCACTGGAAAATCAACAAGTATCTTAATATGACGTTCTCACGTAAATATAGGATTTGCGGTAATTCCAGACATCCGCAGTGATATGTCCTCACCAGTGGGGACTTCTTTTCTAGAAATCGCCACTTGGTACTTAGAAATACGTTTAACTAAATAACTAAGTAATTATGTATGGTTGCCCGTTTAAGAATAGCCCATTCCATACCCTTTCGTGGATGTTGTAAGAGACTAAAGAATCACTGTGGACGTAAATCTGACTCAGGAATGGCAAATTTGGAACAACAAAGATGGTGCAGCCGCAAGCACCTGCTTCTAATCCAACTTTACACCTAACGACTCGTTGATCCTGTGGATTTAGTTGGTGAATCCAAGGGAGTTTTTACTTATTTATATGCCATTTACTTATTCGCGTTCCAGGCGATGCAGCGGCCGTATATAGGTCCACATCACCCACTATATCCTCGATTAAAAAAATAGATGTCCAACTGAGCTTTGAAAACTTTGACTAAAACTACACTAAAAATACTTGTTCATCATTTCGTTAGATAAGGAGTACCCGAGTAAAAGGCGTGCAGACTCTCAGAGGAAATGAGCGCTCATAAATAAAAGAGTTTAGAAAATGCTACGACATTAAATGGAAATTCCACTTTGTCTTAATCACTTAGTAATTGAAAGATTTCAAAGCCATTTTTCTTCATATTTAGCTTCATAATTTATAATACAGAAATTCTCTAATATTTTTATGATAATATGTAATAAATAAAATAAATTTTTAATTTTGGTATAGATATAATGTACACATGGTTTTAGACGTCCGGTTCCGCCTTTGAGATCGGAAGGTCACAAGTTAGAGCTACACCGTACTAATTTTTATGTAAAAATGAAATTGCGATTTTTATGACTAGCCACAATTTTACAGTCTTTTAGCAACAACGAATAACTTCCGTGCGTTTAAGCGCTTCTGTCATAAATAATATTGAAGTAAAATGTAAGAGCTCACATGATAGTTTTAATATTTACCTTTGGTGCTTATTCTCGAAGTTGGTGCTTTTGCAACTGGCTACTTTAGTTGCAATTCTCTCGTTTAATTAGTGTCTAGCCTTGTTATATAATTTCTTCTCGCGCTTTGGTCTGCAGGGAGGGGGAACTACTTTTTTTTTACTCCTCCAACCACGACAGGTTAACCACTACCGCGTGTAATTTCATTATCTGCCGCTGATGATCATGGCTTACAGGAGTGGTAGTAGTGGGTAAGGAGGAACCAGGCCCAAATATTTACAACAAAATAGACGAAACTGGTTAGAATCCTTAGAAAAAGAACAAGATTGAATGTAGATAGAATTGAGTCTTCCATACAGAGACATAAATAAATAAAAAAGGTTTTTATTCACGTAGACTTTTAAAATGCGCTTGTAAATAGTCAGAACATGTTTGTAGTAATACAGTTATTATTTCTAGTTACTTATTACAGATATTTAGGTACATGGAATGTTATACATACAAATATGGCTGTAATATAACCAGGCAGAACAATAAATCTTACCTCCAAGATTGTGTGACTCTTTGTTTACCTTTTTCTAGGATAGAAAAACCCCGGGTGGAACCCATAAATTAAATGTCAGCGCTAGAAATTAGTAAATTGAAACAAGAGCCTGAATTTGTGCTATCTTGATCACTAACTCTCACATAAACGCGTTACCTTGCTAAAGCTTACCTTGTTGTCTTTTATAGTTAGGTAGTTTATTTTTTTCTAGTTCCTAGTGAGAGGTTTGAAAGTAGAATATTCTAGTCCATCAACACATGTAAAAAACCATATATCCTATATTCGTAATATATAAATCAACACAAATCACAAATTAACGCTCTTGAAACATCACAAACGAACTAAAGTCTGCAATTAAAATTCGAGCATCTAAAAAGACCAAACGAAGTTTAATTTGGTGAGCAACCGTCTATTATTTATTCCAAGTACCGCATATGACATAACGGTAGAGCGCAAACTGACCTCATGCTGCAAACCATATAATTTCAGTTTGAAATTAATTCGTAGTGCTATGCACATAAGACTCAATTTTGTACTAACTTGAACTTCACGTTTGGCCATTCGAGAAATAAGACGAAGTTACGTAACCCTGCACAGTTTTAGAATTTACTAGTTTTGGCTTGAAGGTACGGGAGGAAACAGAAATGAAGATAAATTGCGTTTTGAATCACACTTTTTTGTGGTTTGTCTTAAAATGTATATGAATGTAGAAAAAAAAACGTCGTAGCTCGACGGTAGACATCGCCTATCGTCTTTTCGTAACCCAACTAGATTGTAATCACATTCATACAACTTAAAGCCTAATTATTAACGTCGTTACTGTTTTAAAAATACAACCGATTTGAACAAGATTTATATGGAACTATTTCAACAACATATTAGTTATAAAATAAAAAAATGTCGATTCACAAATAATCGTGTAATATACGCACAAAAAAGATACGGTGAATTATCAACTCTTTTATATTATTATGTATATACTCTTAACGAACTTTGAACCTACTATCGAAACAATTATTGTGTAGTTGAATTTTAAATAAGGACTTCTCTGATTTTCTTGCCAAGTTTCTTAGAGTTAACTAGCAAGTAAGAGAAATGTACGTTTCCTAAGAACACTTGGACAAAGCACTTGGCCCGTTGATGCAATACTTTAGAACATCCATTTTTTTAATTGTGTCTAAATGACTAAACACTGTCTGTCATTAAGTGAGGTCCTGTAAATTTTACCTCTATGGCTACAGCTTTAACTGACAGTAATTTATGTTTCTAACTTATTATTTTTGGGAAATGAACGCCCATCAATATTTTTTTTTGCAATATATTTTATTTGCTTAGAATGTAAGTGAGACATTTAGTTGTTTAGAATTATTATTAAGATGATCAAATCTGTTTATTATGGAATTTAGTTATTAAGTAACGATACCCTTATACAATCCTACATGCCTGACTTATTCATGTTGTATATTATACACACAGCCACTAGACTTCTAAATTAATTGGGGAACGGCGCCAAAAAGACAATGTCCATACAAAACTGTGTTTAAGACCTATTTCGTGCAACGCTTTTTCTGTTATCAAGGTTGTTATTTAATTTACTGTCTTACAATAATGAAATGTAAGCTCACTCCAAAGACTATTAAAGACCTACAACCGCTAAAACTATAACTGTGACCCAAACGAGTTTTAGGACCTGTTGTAGTTTATGATGGCTCAGTTATTATTTATTATTTATTAAATTATAGGCCAATAAGGACCAATTATAAAAATACACTAATACAATACTTAAAATAACATACAGAACAATTACATTACAATACAACAAAACAATCAAAACAATATTTCGACATTATCCCGTACATGTACCATGTCACAGTGATACATATACTGGCAGTCGAATCGCTGGGCGAAGGCGCTCAGGATACTGTATGGGCTGACCCGCCACCTGCGCACCAGTGATGTGCACCGCTTGCGCATTGTTGTATAAAAACAATCCACACGCGCTTCGGCGAACATCCCTGAAGCGCTACAGAAGCGAGGCAGCCCCAACAACACCCTGAATGGTTATGATGCATAGTAGTAGTAATTTATGGAACATAACCGGAGTGCTAGTTGGTAGGTAGGTTGTATCAATAACCCTGGCAACGAAAGTCATAAATAACACGAGTCCCACAAAGATACAGACGAAACACCATTAACCACTTGGCAATGGGAACCGCATCAGTATAAACTTAACATCTTGGATAAGTAATGGAATCAGGCGTTACTTCGCGAAAATTCATAACTTTCAAAGTAGAAAATTAATATATAGTGTTAATCCCGCTAATTGTCAGTTTAATCAAGTCCACTACCCTCCCGCCCGCAAAAAAATAAGGACAGTATAAAAATGCAAATTACATGCGCCGGGCCGGTACGATACCAAACACGTGTTTCAGAACTCCACGGACGGGAGGGCGGTGCATATTGCATCCCGGCTTGATTAAACTGACAATTAGCGGAATGAGCACTACATATGATTTTTGGGGCAGAATGATTCGCGAGTGGCCACCATGCACCGGAAGACGCAGCGTGGGCAGGCCCCCTACAAGGTGGACTGACGATCTTGCAAAGGTCACGGGAAGCCGCGCCTCTAGATGCGGGCAAGAATGCGCAAGAACGGCCATTGTAGAGCATTTATCCAACAGGACGTCTTTCGGCTAATATGATGATGATGATGAATTTTCTATTTTTAATTTTTGTAACATCTTGGGACAATATTTTGTTAGCATCCCTCCTGTCAAAACGATTCTGCAATTCATATATGTATGTATGTTGCAAGGTATGACGGTGTAGCGTCCAGTAATAAACTCATCGCTGGGCTGTTACTGACTGACGAAAATGGACTCGTTGTAGTCGCCGCGTCCCTTTAAAGTTCTATGAATGAATGCACTTGTTATGAAATAGAGAACACGTGCTATGGGCTGGCAAGAATGAAAATGTTAAATCTTACCTGATACAATCATCAACAATCATCATCAAATCAGCGGAAAGACGTCCACTGCTGGACAAAGGCCTCCCCCAAAGATCTTCACAATTACCGGTCTTGCGCTATTCGCATCCAGCAGTTTCCGGCTACCCGCACAAGATCATCGGTCCATCTTGTACACCTGATACAAAGGGGGATGGATTTGGCGTGTTTTACAAACGGTATGCCGAGAGAAATTGTGTACGTCATAGTCCTATGTATGAACGGACTCTAACATCCATTAAGTATCCGGTGAACTTGTGAAAAAGCCACTATTTGTGATAATAATATTTGTGATATAACTCCAAATTATAAATTCATGATATTCAAGGAAATCAAGATACATATTATTTTTAAATATTTTTGCACATCGGTGAACAGAGGCGGACTGCAATACCAAAGCATTTTATATCAGCTAACCTACAAAATATTTATAGCTAAAAATATTGTTACTTTCTTTACTAATAGGTACTCAAAGAGAATAAGCATTTATCGATTAGTAAAATCTTGGAAACGGTCACGCTGTTAAATAACAAATAATGAGAACGTGAATTGAAACACAGTTTGTTTTCTACCCGCATACTCGCCGCACTCACAGCGTTTGCTCGGCTCGCCGCGTCCACAGAAATTGCAAAAAGCACTGACCTTATGCACACGACATCATGCAACAACAACAACAACAACGCAACTAAAACTCTATATAACTTACGAGTTACGGAATTGAGTGACTGCGCGTATCAAATGCCATATGCATAGAACTTATTTACATGACATACTTCGTAATATGTTTTAACAATGTTATTTGTTTTTTTTACTTTTATACATCATATCACACGATAAGCTCTAAATTGGGGTATTTCATTTAGAACTTGTGTAGACTATCGTTGTAGAAGGTTTTACGTAATTAATGTACCTACGTTCCTTGAAATTAGATGTGTTTTAAATTGTTCCCAAATCACGATGAACAAAAGATTTTAGAAATTAGTATAATAATTGTGCATTCACGTTAGCTAGGTAGTGATCGACATAATTTGTATATGCACCCTGTTCTACGAGCTATATTTCATTAATACGAGTAATTAATTTTATTAATTTTAATAATATGCTCCTGTACTGTATGATTTTACTATTGGTGTACAATAAAGAGTTAATATAATATATACAAGTTCAATTAATGAAATGAAATGTATCTATTTATTTAATTCATTTTTAATTTATTGGTTCAGCTGATCACTTGGTTTAGGCTCCTCTGTGACTAATTTAAAGGACACTAATTACTTATTAAGACCTATTTAGAACACCATTTTTATATAAGCAACATTGTCAGAAAACGCTCAATATTAGGAAGATGTTTCGCTTAAAGTAGGTTAGCACCGATGTTCGGCAAAAACTTGCTCAACAGTATGAATAATGTTCATTTTCCAAATCCGTTCACCAAATATTAAACTTTTTTGTACTCTTTGGAATTCAACGACAAAAACCGTAAAGTACTGTTTATTTCAATGTTTGCATTAAAATTCCGCTATTAGCAATAAGACCGCCCACTACAATGCTCCGCGGTATCATTAGTTGTTCATTTTATTATTTTAATTACCTAAATGGTCATTAGGCCTCGAGTTAGTCTCGACATTTCAGTGTGATTAGGTACAGACACCAGCACATCCAGCTACGCCAATCTGTCAAATTTCTTTTATAGATTTTTTGCTTTATCACATAAGCATAAGGTTCACTTTCAATTGAGGAAATTTGAGAGATTGAGGTAGCTTGATGTGCTGGCGTCTGTACCTACTTGCATACCCAATGGTATCCAGAAGGTTGAAACTCACTTCATTTTTTCAAGGAGCCCTTGTACTTTTGGCATGGCGCGGCGTTTGGTCCACACACCAATAAAAAGCAAGACTGGTCATTATTGCCTTCATAGGGAGAGGCGATGGTGTTTGTTGATGATAATTGAATTTTACACGGTTGTTGACAAGTTTTATTTTGCTTTTTTTTAAATATTATGCTCTAACATGGTGTTTCAGTTGATGTTCATCTATTTTTTTCAAATAGTTTAAATAATATTTATCTACAGACAACAACTACATTAAAAATAGCCAAGTCAACACATGAGCTTGAATTACATCCCGAGTGAAGACATAATTTGGCACCTATAATAGAACTCGCCTCTTGTGTCGGTAAAGTAAAGAACGATGAATTATTAAATATTGAAATCGGCTCTTATTTCATGTTTATGTTTTAGATGTGATATCATTTCTTTTTGTAAAGACATTATAATTAATTATCAGCATATTGCTATTATTAAACTTACTATAATTCCTATTTTTTTTTTTCATGGTTTTCCTTTTTTACTTTTTTTATACTAATTATCGATAATATTTAGTTTTCAAATGTTTTCCTTTTAATATGCATAATAGTCTGCCTTGGTTTCAAATATCAGGGTTATAGATCACCTAGAAGCAAGTTAGGTTTTTAATGAGTGAGGCAGTTAGTCATAAAAATTATGATTTTGAAACGTTAATATATCAAAAACCGTTTGAGCCCTATTAATAAAATGTAAAAATTTTTACAAGCAATGGCCATTTAACTAATGACCCAAATTTCATGTATATAGATTATATAATTTCCGAGTTGGGAAGGGTCAAAATATGCTCGAAATGGTAGGGTAATATTAGATACGGCGCGTTGCGAGTTCCTTTATTTGAACTTGGCTGGGCACACTGCCGCTGGACTACATATCCATGATAAATTAAAAGTAATACAATATTTAGTGAAACAAATATTAAGTAGGTAATATAAAGTTATTTAATATAGAATAAAATAATAACTAAAAGCGAGGGACAAAAAAATATGTAATTAAAGATAAACTGTAATAAAGGATATAAATTTAGCTGAAAGGCTAATATGGAGCTAACATTATAATCACTTACGGTCATCTAATCGTGATCGTGTTGATATTGTGTGAAGTATACGCAAAAAATACAGACAAAATGCAACGTACACCCAAATCTACCCAGCAAGGGAAGTGCTCTTCATATCCCGATCTATCTATACAACCATCGGAAGATGCAGATTTAATTCGAAACGTCAACATTAGAAAACGCAAGGACTCGGAGAAGCTGGAATTTCTGGAACTGAAGGTATCTCTTATGGAAAGTTTCAAAGAAATGATGAACTCTGAGTTTGCTGAGATAAAAGAACAAAACAGTAAGATTTTTACATCGAATAATGATATTTTGCAATTCCTACGGGGTTAGCTCCATATTAGCTTTTCATTCATTGATTAACGTTTGCAAAATACCCTTATTCAAACAAATAAACAATTTGTAACAATAAGTTAAAATAATCAAAAGGTTAATTTAATTACTTTTCAGGATTTGTTTCAGAATTATCCTTCGTCATTAAAATATCCAGATTACATACAAATATTTTCATCCGCACATTATAAAAGATCTTTAGTCAACTCAAATCACAGAACAAAACAAACTACATACGAATATACAACAAACATGTGACGTCTTAACAAATGATGTTGCCTGCGGCAGTATTTTTCAGCGTGGAACCACAAAAGCAAATAGTCGACTAAAGTAAAGTTGTCGAACAATCTCCCTTTTTACCCCACAAGTACATTTGCATGGATCTGTTTTAGCGACCGGAAGCAATCGGGTGTGAGGATACAAGGCTACGAGTGTGAGGAATCCGGATCAATCCGTCTAAAAAATATTAATATTACTGTTATTTTTCACGTTTAAACTTTCTCCTCCTAAGACTATTAAATCTAAAATAAATATTTTATCAATCAACCGATGGAGCAAATATTGTGTTCGCCTGCTAAATAATTTCATAATGTGGACCAAATCTTGTGTATAAGCCCGCTTGGGTTTGCTTCGCCGGGCCATCTCAACTAAACCGTGATATAACCGGTAGTAGAGACACCCGCTGAGTTTGTTTCGCTGAGTCTTCTCAGTTGGCCGCATTGGAGTGGTAGCATCAAAGCGCGACCGTCGCTATAAACACAAGCTACGCCAACATAATTACATTAATTCTTACTTTAATATAGACGAACAATACAGAATAGTAAAATATATTTGAAACTATAAATTTCGATAATTTAACCTATAAACAATTTACTAGACAATAACTTAATTAAACTACTTAAGTAATTAAATCATTCATCTGGAGTTGGCTTTTGTCCAACTACAAGCCACACATCCAAATATCTATATGTACCTGGTAATTAAATACATTAAGTACTTAACAATACATGTACTAACAATTATGTTCCCACTTTTTCTTTATTTTATTAAAATCTGATTTATATCTCTCATATTGATAATTCCTTTGCAATCCTCGATCAATACAACATCATATAAATAAAAAAAATATATGATGAGTTGCGTCATTCGCTTATTTCATTCTGTGCGTTATTTACTATTGTGGTGTAACAGAACGAGAACGTAGTGCAGTGTTTTAAGTAATTAACAGGCCGTTATCATTTCAAACAGTTCATTCTTTGCAAGTTACTAGTGCATCTGTGCTGTATGTTCTCGGGACATTTGGGAGCCATTATAAATGCGCTCGTTTTCCCGAATGAATGGGTTGGTTGTATCTCTTATGCAATAAGAAGAATGCTACTACCCGCAACTTTGACCGCGTAGACTTTAGATTTGGGTCCAGAGATAAATACAACGTAAGTGTGGTGACGGCATAGAATATCCTTCCTCATCACACTATCTCTTCCCGTTGGGGGCGTTGTTGACAAAGGAAATACCTACCAGAGAACGGGCAG
This sequence comes from Pseudoips prasinana, assembly GCA_951640165.1. Lineage (NCBI taxonomy): Eukaryota > Metazoa > Arthropoda > Insecta > Lepidoptera > Nolidae > Pseudoips > Pseudoips prasinana. The sequence continues at coordinate 23,742,480 of OX621245.1, forward strand.
TAGCGTTTTTCTGTGAACTATGACCATCAAACTGCGATCGCCAACCCGTCTGCCAAACGTCGCGATTATTTGGGGAGGCTTTTGTCCAGCTGTGGACGTACTTTAGATGACAATGATGATGATGTGTGTAGTAAATACAAACCAGCAATATGCGATTGCGACTCGAACATGAAGAGTTCCGTATTATAGGCGATTGCCAGTCGTATAGCAAAAATATGGAAATTTTGCACTGCTTGTATTGGATCCCCTTTAATTTATTTGTTATAGCGGCATATCCACTAGGTCAAGATTCCAACTGGCAAGCTGTAAGGGTTCATTCAATACAGCGCATTAATAGATAGTCGGACAGATAGATAGTGGAGGGACAGGCTGGTTGCCGTGGTTGGTAGAAACTTACATATCAGGCCGCTGGTCGTGGGTTCGATGGTCTTACCACAAGGCCCTCTGGATTCATTTACCTAAATGAATATAATATAGGACTATATGTACATACATACATAATAATAATTATAATATATAACCCTGAGACATTATTCACACTCGGCCATCTGATCCCAAACGAAGCAGAGTATATACCTACTATGGAAACCAGATAACTGATTGGTATATATAGTACATATACTACTTTTCTTTTGTAAAAACATATTTATATAAATAATTACACCTAGGCTCAGGACAAACTGACATGTTCATGCCAATATCTGTTCTGGGTGGGAATCGAACCCACGATCTGCGGCGTGAAAGGCGAGTATCTACCAACCACACCCGCCGGCCCATCATATAATATATCCTTTTGTTTGTAATACTTCTTAACTCAAAATATAACAATATATTAACTTAAATATTCTTACAATTGAAATGTAGGTAAGTAAAAATTTTCTTAGCAACTGGATAATTGCCTTATCTCTCAACTGTCTCACAGTACTTCTCCTTACGCTGCCTGTGGAAAACTTCAATTGACTTTTGTACAGGTCGGGGAAGTGTAATTGGGTTTCATGTTTGAAAAATTCTTAGCTCAAGCCGGAGATTGCGATTCTGCGCCGCAAAGGCAATAGGCTTACCTAGTAGAATTTCAAATCAATTTTTTTAACGCCCATAAAAGATTTGTTACTGGAGACTATTTATGGAAACAAACTTATGTCCCACACGTTTTCGTACTTCACATGTGAGGCAGCATTTAAGACAGTCGACTCACCACTTTTTGTCCCGGGTTCGATTCCCGCACAGTATAAATATTTGTGTAACCCATAGTAAGCGTTTATGAGTCTCGGTGTATTTTGGGTATCGTATCACTTTATAGTTAGTTATAATAATATATATAATATTTTCTGGGACATTATTAACACGCGGCCATCTGATCCCAAACTAAGCAGAGTGTATGGAAATGACTGATATACTACATACATTATACAACCTTTCTTTTGTAAATGCATACTTATATAGATAATTACACTGGGCTCAAGACAAACAGATATGTTCAATCCCACAAATATCTGTCCTGGGTGGAAATGGATCCCACCATCAGCGGCGTAAAAGGCAAGCATTTATCAACCATGCCAACCGGCTCGTCGCTTTAGAGAAATCACGTAATTACACGATTAATATATAATTTATAAAGATATCAGATTTGTTAGTTAAGTTGCGGTCGATAGTTTTCCAATAAAATGTTAACTTTTAACACCCTTATTTAAAAACGAAGTCTAAAGTTAAACTGCAGTTGAACTATGGATCAAGCAATCTCATTGGATGTTTTTCGACTAAACCAAGGATCAACCGCAGTTTAACTTTAGACTTTGTTTTTAAATAATGGTGAAGTGTATTATTACCTAAAATGACTTAACAGCCAGATGGAAATGGAGAATAGAAATGGATTACTTAATAGTTTGGCCAATGCTTACTGTTTGTTTTGAGTCGGTGTTGTTCAGACCGCCTGCGTCAAGTTCGTTCAAGTGACGGCTTAACGTCAATTTAATTAATGTTAGTTTCTATTAAGCTTCTAATAGAAGCTAACATTAATTCGTGCAAGTTACTACACCTTCTGTTTAGCCTTTTACTGATTTTTATGGGGGCTGTCTAACCTATAGTAAGCTACCATTACTATTTGACTGCCATCAGCCCATAGGGAGATTTTTTTTTTTTTTTGATTAGGCAGGAGGAATTCCTACGCATGCCACCCGCAAAAAGTGTCTGTGGGTGGGTATGTCGGACTCGCACCGACTAAACCTAACCTGCCGTGGACTTCTTCTGGCGCCTGATAGGGGGAGCCCCGGGAACGCGGGTATGCTGCTCCGGTGCCCCCCTTTTTGCGCCGTGTCCCAGATGGTCGGGACACGCACCCGGGGAGGACTGTGGGTTGCCCTCCCCATTTGCCGACTCCTGCCAGTACGGCACAGCGACTGCGCCACAAACAGTTCGCTGTCTTCTCGGGGCTGCTTGCACGTGGCGGCAGTTGAGGACACTTCTCATACTGCCACCGCAGCCCCGAGGGGAGTTGGGCTAACGGCTGCCGCCGCCACCCCGACGCCTCCTCCGCCTACGAGCGGGATCGGCTCGTTCCCGATCCCGTTCGGCGGCCTCCTTCTGCAGCAAAACTGCCTCACAGAAGGAGACCACGGCATTCCATTTGGTGGAGTCACCAGCCAGCATCACATACACGACTGCTGGCGGCGAAAGATCCCGTCCGATCTCAGCGACCAGGACTCGTCTCTCGGCCTCCCAGGCCGGGCACTCCTCCAGCGTATGCTGGGCAGAGTCCAGGTCGCTCCCGCAATGGTGACAATGTGTCGTCGCTTCTCGGCCGATCCGGCACAGATACTCACCGAAACACCCATGTCCGGTGAGTATCTGTGTCAGTCTGTAGGTGACGCAACCGCCCTTCCTTCCCACCCAGGCCTCGAGGTGAGGCAGGATAGCACCGACGGCACGTTGGCGCGCGTTCAGGCGCAACTCCAGTCGTGCGCGCCACTGTGTTAGTACGCGCCGGTGTGCATCCCGCCTATAGGCAATGAGTGTCTGCTCTGGCGCCTCACCGCTCTCCCGGCGGACGCGGATCTCGGTGTAAACCATCGCGTCGACTGCCGCCAGGAGATCAAACAGCGGGAAGCGTGCCAGGAGTGTCGCCGCCTCAAAGGATACCGTCCGGTATCCTCGTGCGATCCGTACGGCCACCACACGCTGCAGGCTATTCAAAATAGCCCTGCAGCGGGAGGCGCCCGTCAGGCGTTCAGACCAGACGGGTGCCCCATAAAGGCCTGGATCGCACGACACCTCCGTAGAGGCGGCGAACTTCTTCCCTGGGACCCCCGAGGTTCAGCAAAAGCCGGTGTAACGCACCGGTTACCCGGCGCACTCGGGGGGCCAGACGCTCGAAATGCTCCTCGAAGCCCCATCGGCTGTCTAGGGTGAGGCCCAGGTACTTCATGTACCGCCCCACCCTGACCTCTGCGTCACCTACATGCATCGACATACTGGGTGGTTCCTGCCTACGGCGTAAGCCGTGGAACCATAGCGCCTCGGTCTTGTGAGGCGCTACCCGAAGGCCCAGTCTCAAAATGGCCGCGACGACACACGCAACTCCGAGTTCGGCGAGCCGTACCGCCCGCTGGAAGCATACCTCCCGGCTATGACGAGCGTGTCGTCCGCATAGCAGACGACGCTCACCCCGGGAGGGAGGCTTATCCGCAGGACCGCATCGTACGCGAGGCTCCATAGCAGAGGTCCCAACACGGACCCTGGATCTCTCTCTGGATCTCAATCCCGTTCCGACCGACGAATTTCATCGTCCTGTCGCGCAAATATGCCCCGACTATACCACGGAGATAGGGAGGCACGTTATGATGGACCAGTGCCTCCCGTATCGCCCGCCAGGGGACGGAGTTGAAGGCGTTGACGATGTCTAAGCTCACCGCTAACGCTACCACCCCCCCCCCCCCGCCCGAACGGCGGGCTCCGACAGGGCGCGAACTCGAACGTCCCTGCCGGAAACCGAACTGGTTGTCCGATAAGTCGGGGCCAACGCGCAACAGATGCTCGCTGAGACGGGCGGCTATCACACGCTCAAAGAGCTTACCCGCCTCGTCCAGCAAGCAAATTGGTCGGAACGCCGAGGGAGAATCGGCGGTCCTGCCCGGCTTGTGCAATAGCACCAGCGTTGCCTCTTTCCAGCAGGTGGGGAACACGGCACTACGGAGGCAGCTGGTGAACAGTTGCCTCATCCGGTCCCCCAGGACTGTCAGGGCGCAAACCCACGCCCTACCCGGTATCCCATCCGGGCCAGGGGCGGTATTTCGGGCCGCAAGTCGCCGTACTGCTCGGTCCAACTCCCCCTCCGTCACCTCCAACTGGTCGTCCCCATCATGGTACGACGGTGACGGAGGGTCCGAGGGACTGTCCTGGACCCTAGGGAAGAGGGTGTCCACCACCCTCCTCAAGAAATGCGGGTCCAGGGTACTCGTCAACGGAGCCCATAGGGAGCCTGTATCTTAGACTTCAAGTGACAGATTCTATTAGTCTTCTGACAACTTGTGATAATTCACAATGAGGACCGATGGCTTTAAGGGAAAGGGATGAAGTAAAAAACAATATCTTGGGACCACTAACACGCTGCTATTTGATCCCAAACTAGGCAGAGCCTGAACTATAATAATAATAATATCTGGGGACAATGTCACACAGATCATCCTAGCCCCAAAGTAAGCAAAGCTTATACTATGGGTACCAGGCGATGATATACATACTTATATAGATAGATACATAGAAAACATCCATGACTCAGAAACAAATATTTGTGCTCATCACACAAATATTTGCACTACCGGGATTCGAACCCAGGACCACCAGCTTCGTAGGCAGGAGCACTACCAACTAGGCTACGGTGACCGTAGACCAATCGGCAACCAGAGAACTGATAAAGATCATTATATATTTCTAAATACATATACTATAAATTTTCGGTAATATGTATATTACCGAAAATTTACATTCAGACATAGAACAAATTATCGTGCCAATTATAACGTCAGTCTGATTAGACAATAGCCGTCAAGCCGTTACTTGATCTTGACTTGAACAGCGTCTCTCTGTGTACTAGTACCATCATACTGCGATCGCCAACCCGTCTGCCAAGCGTGGCGATTGTGGCACGTCCCTCCAAATGATGGACGCAACTCTATTGTGGAAATAGAGTTGTGTCCTGAGTTGTGTGAGCAATGGCCTTTTACGGAGGCCTTTGTCCAGCAGTGGACGTCATTCAGCTGACATGATGACAGACTACCAGCGTGCCTTAGTGTTTAGCCTCGCCAATCGTTTCGTTACCGTTGTGTCATCATCATCATCATCATATCAGCCGAAAGACGTCCACTGCTGGACAAAGGCCTCCCCAAAGATCTCCACAATTGCCGGTCTTGCGCTATCCGCATCCAGCGATTTCCAGCGACCCGCACAAGATCATCGGTCCATCTTGTTTGCTCGTCACGAAATACGCAATAGAGAACAACTAGATATGGGCGTATTAATTACTTAAATGGCCTGTGGCTGCATGGGCAGTGGTTACCCTAGTGTCAAAGTTGTTCAAACCGGCCAGTAGACCTCTGACATGGCTTAACGCCTGTTGCCTAATGGCTACAAATGGGACCAACAGCTTAACGTGCCCTGCGAAGCACGGAATGGCAAAGAAATTGGACTACTTTTGGCGGTCACCAATCTATGGACTGACCGCGAGCTAAGTTGCTTAACCTCGCCTTACGGACCGGTGAGAGCATCTGGCTCTGTGTAACAACATCAAACTATCTCACAGATTGGCAACCATCATTTGTGACCGCGCCTCGATATTATTCTACAGGTATATTTTATACATTAATTACTTTTTCATGTATTCACTAATTATCATTGTTCTGGAAAATTGTACGAGTATCGGCAACGTACAACTTTTAGCAATTTCGCTTTGATTTATGATATTATGAAGTAAAATGTGCAAAATGCGTGTTTTACGTATCTGCTCGTACGTCTGATCCCAGTTAATTAAATTAATTGAGAAATTATTTTAATTAGCCCCTGATTGTATTTAATTACTTTTGTTTCAAGTTTAATGTAATATTATTGCCACTTTGGCAATCATAATTATATCCGTTCGAGTTATTGTATACGTTGCTTTTAGCATTACGTAAATTGGAACGCGAACACGTACAAGGTACACTAAGAAGGTGTATCAGCGTCTATAACGTTAATAATTGTGTAGTATCTATCATAAGTAAACTAATAGTAAAAAAGTAATTTTCCGTGTGGTGACGGCATAGAATATCAACAACCCATGTCATCTCGAGGGGGGCATAAAAATCGACCGAGGGAATACCTAGGACTAGTTAGGACTTTTTTGTAGTCCAACGTTGTTTTATTTACAATCGGTATTTTAGTGTTTTTTTATTACAAATTTCCGTCAGGTATTCTTTCTAGCAAGGAAAGCAGTCCTTATAGACACGGTTATTATGTTCGAAGTTTCCTCACTGTATAATACTAAGCATCGATTGTTTGGATAATTTTCCCACTAGAAAGCTTGTAACCTTCTGAAACTTATATGTTTAAATGTAATTTTTCCTACTTTGCTATAATCGGACCCCTCTATCTAATCGCTCTATCAATCTATCTATGCCGGTTCACACGGATATATACCTAAATAAAAAAATAAATTAGAACTTTACGTAAACATCTACTTTTATGGTTACATTATTGTAATTTTCGTAGGAATCCCTAATTTATTTGAAAATACAATACAGCCCATGTTACTCGCTAATAGTAAAGCTTTCTATAGGACAAAAAATTTATAAAATCATTTCAAACAATGAACAAAACTCAAACCTATTCTCTTTATAATACTGGTAGATAATCTTAAAAGAAACATAATAATATATTTTCATAAACAAAAAATAGATTGCGCATAATACTTAATTAAATTTCAAGCATTCATGATTAAAATTAATATATTTTCCAAGTTGTAAGTTTGAAGGTAGTTCTGTTTACATAAATTATGGAAAAACTTGTTTAGGCGTATTGAGGACTTTTCAGGTAAACAAAAAGCGTGCAACTTACATCATCGTCACCGCATGCTTCCTATGAGCTATATGTTTACTGTGGATGTATGTACAGACGCCAGTATATATATATAAATTCTTGTAGGGACGGGTTGGCTCTTCGCTGAAATTCATGCGGAGTTTGAGCAATTTGTAAAGTTATTGTCCCGACTCGGGAATCAAATTGAGGCCCTCATTTTTTAAATTTCAACACACCACCGTTTAAACAAAAGTGTGCGATTACCTCTCCTGCTATAACACTGTTCTGCGACAGACTATAATTCGAAAGCACGCTTGTGCGATGTACAGACGCCAGCACATCAAGTTACCCCAATATGTCAAATTTCCCCAATTGATAGTGAACCTTATGCTTTTGTGATAAAGTTGAAAATCTATAAAAGAAATTTGACAGATTGGTGTAGCTGGATGTGCTGGCGTTATTACTATACATTATATATATACAAAGAGTATTCCTCCATCTCATCTAAGAAGACACCATGCAACAACAAGAATCAATTGTCAGCTCATTAACCAAAGTACGATAAATTGTTTAGGCGGTAGGCAAGAACCGGGGGGTTTTGTATCCATTTACTTACATAGCTATGGCTAAATTAACAATGGATTCTCAAAGGTCAACCATTGTTTTAATGTAAACAATTTAATGTTTAATGTATATAGATGAGAATGAAGTTAGGACTCTTGATATGGCATTCATAAAAACATCATAAACGGTAAGCGGAGTCAAGGAGACATCGAGGCAGTTGACAGATAACGTAGTTGAATTAAATCAAAGATAACGAGAAAGTATGATAGTTTGGATAGGTAAAACGTACTTACTGAAGAAATAGAGGAAACTCCACTGATAATTGCATAGCTCTTAAATATGATGGATCGTTATATATGTTTTTTCACCAATTAATTAAAAACCAGCTAAGTGCGAGTAGGACTCGCCCATGAAGAGTTCCCTAGCAATAAGTATTTCAATTGATTAAATAAAAGGTAAATTGCGGTTTACGATTTATAACGTATTAAAAAAAACTACTTAATAGATCTCGTTCAACCAATTTTCGGTGGAAGTTTGCATGGTAATGTACATCATATTTTTTTTTTCTCTTAATTTTGAAGTTACAAAGGGGGGGCTATTCAGTTAAGAAAAAATTATATTAAAAACCTCAATATCATTTTTGAAGACCTATCCATAGAAACATGTGTGGATAGGATGAAAAAAAAAATTGGATTTCAGTTCTATGTATGGGGAACCAAAATTATTGTTCTTTTTCTGTTTTTGTGTGAAAATCTTAACGCGGTTTACAGAATACATCTACTTACCAAGTTTCAACAGTACAGCTCTTATAGTTTCGGAAAAAGTGGCTGTGCTATACGGTCGGACAGACAGACAGACATGACGAATCTATAAGGGTTCCGTTTTTGCCATTTGGTTACGGAACCCTAAACAGAATCTTACTACTAATACTTAATTTAGAGACTGGACTATGTTAGTGACCCTGACTGTTAAGTTAGGTCGGGGGTTTGAACCCCACCCAGGACAGATGTTTGTGTGATAATGATTATTTGTTCTGTGTCTGGGTGTAATTTATCTATAATATGTTTGTATTTAGTAATATATAAGTATGTTTATCATAATATGTATAGTTTCCATACCATAGCACATGCTCTCTAGTTTGGGATCAGATGGCAGTGTATTAGTTGGGGGCCAAGATATTTATTTAAGAAACTCAGCCTGCTGATATCTATGGCCTTGAAAAATGCATTTTACTTTTATGTTAATATTGCGGTTCTGTTCTCCTGTGATGGTTGAAAATGAAAAGAATTCTACTGAATTCATATATGACTATGGCTAATGCGTGAACGATGGTAGGTCTGTCGCTAGCGTCATAGCTTACCGTTAACCAATCGATATTATTTATTTCTGGTGACCATAAAACAGCTTTAGATATATGAATAACTTACTATGCATCACATCTATCCCCATCTCTATTCACCGCGTTCTACCCATATTCAGGGAAGATTTTCGATAACAAAAATGAAACGATGCGTGTCGATGTCAGGTTTAAACTTACTTAAGTTTTTCATGAAGCATTATGAGGATGCTTTTATGTATTTTTACTTAGGGCTATTTAGGGTTTAAGACACACCTACACGTATATGTACATACATTATAGCAGGCCAACTTTATTCTTATAGTTGTGATCCAGTGTTTAAAACTAATTTCGGTCTAATTAGCCATCTAAGGCCATTTTTCATACCAGTACGGATAAAATTAATAATGTTTAAAATGTACAGGTACCACAATTGATAGAATTTTCCGTATTTGTTATGAAAATAAAATTATTTCTTTCTTTCTTTCTTTCTAAGAGCACACGACAGGAAGTGATTTCCAAGGGTGTCAATATCAACATCGATAAGGAGGCCTATATATATTTATTTGTTTAGCTAAAATCAAAGGATAATCTTTGAAATCGACTATATCAAAAGCTACGAGTTGCAAATTTTCATAGCACTGTCAAAATTTCTAAACCTCTTTACAAAACGGAAAAGCTCTTTATAAAAATGGAACCAAACTGAATTGCAATAAAATCTTTTCATTCACATAGTATAAAACGAATTTGACAAAAGAGTAGTAAATCTAAGCGATACAATGGGTCGAGTTATACCTACAACAAGTATTTGATAAGGAATTCAGACAAGATGTAGTAAATTATATCTTAAACTTCGATAATTAAACCTATATAAGCTATAAGCGTGACAATAACTAAATATAAGCTAGCTAAATCATAAATTAAATGTTCAACTAATATCCGGGGACTTTCCTGGGACATTATTCAGACACGGCCATCTGATCCCAAAATAAGCAGAGCTTTTACTATGGAAACCAGATAACTGATATATTACATATACTACTTTTTTGTTAATATATAATTATATAGAAAATTATACCCTACTCAGGAAAGACATTTTAATGTACAGAAATATCTGTCTTGGGTGGGAATCGAACACAACTGCGGCGCGAAATTGCGACCCGTCATTGATCTATATATTAATTAGATTTTATGCCTTGACAAGTTAGGAACCAATTATAGGATTCTATAACATTTTTCGAAACAATTTCTCATTGGCTCTCGGACTATCCTCCACCCTGTCTCATACAAGAGTACCTACCGACGTACCAACATTAATAATGAAGTCCAATTCAAGCCCTCTCATAATTTTCAAAGTTTCTGAAATTCATAACTAAGATTCTCGTACTTTTGCTTCACTCCTGCTGTTTTAAACTTTAAACATCGATATTACTGGGGAGATAAAATTACAGTAATAAAAGCTTTAAAATATACTAAATGTGTAGTTTAAAAGAAAAGTTGTATTAAATTTATCTTGTAAAATGTTTGATCAATTATGGCTCAATGAGAAAGTACAGACGCCAGCACATCCAGCTACCCCAATCTGTCAAATTTCTTTCATAGATTTTCAACTTTATCACATAAGCCTAAGGCTCACTTTCAATTGGGAAAATTTGACAGATTGGGGTAGCTGGATGTGCTGGCGTCTGTGTACATCACACAAGCTTTCTTTCGAATTATAGTCAGACGTTCGGTTTTATCGCAGAAGAGGTAATCGAACACTTTTGTTTAAACGGTAGTGTGTTGAATTGTAAAAAGTGCGGCCTCTATTTGATTCCCCGGTCGGGACAATAACTATAGAAATTGCTCAAGGTTCGCATGAGAAATTCATGCGAATCTTGAGCAATTAAATTGAGCAATAACATTAAAGCAAAGCGAGAGTCAATGATTGCTACCCGTCACTACAAGACTTAATATTTATTTTATATGTAATTTTAAATACGTTTGTTATAGTTTGACTAGGAAGCCGGAAAATTGGTTTTAAAAGAGTGATGCCAGCATATTTTACAAACAGTATAACACAAGGCGATGTGCTCAGCAAGACGGCTTGAAAAAGAAAATTCAGTCTCTTTCGAGCAGTCTTTACTTTTTTTCTTTAACACGACGTATACTGTTGGACTAAATGGCCCTCACTGCTTCACCGGACTATAAGAATCTTTACCCGGACGTCCGACGTTTCACGATCACACGATCACCCTACTTCATTACCTATAGTAATGAAGTGGGGTGATCGTCGTGAATTACTTGTTAATGCCGTTCGGAACACATGTTTTGTGTATTTCTGTTTTGTGGTAATAAATATATTAGTACCCTGCACTCTTATACCCTTCTTAAAGACTTCCTACTCTCCCCATTCTCCCATTCTGCAATTAAAAGTTTACTTAAAATGATAAGGCTACTAATTGAACAGATTTTATATATTACTGGCTGTGCCCCGTGGTTTTAGCCACGTTAAACTTTATAATTTATAGCTTATGTGTTAATCCAGGGTGTCAGCGATCTCCATACTAAATTTCATTAAAATCGCTTCTGTCGTTTAGACGTGAAGAAGTAACAAACATACACACAAGCTTGTTACATACCGTCTTATTATATTACTAGGAATTTCTGTGAAGCAAAAACCTCTATAGTAGCCGTCGTCTAGTGCCTCCCATTTTATCGGTCGTATCGGCTTACGTTGCGATTTTGCGAACGTGCACATGTGTCTAAATGGCTAGGCTTTGTTGAAACTGCCCGCCGAGGCCATATTTGGACCAAGAAGATATTATTAAGTAATACTCGTGTGTCGCCGCGATAAGACACTCACCTTGCTTCTACCTCAGCGCCCCCATGTTTCGGATTCAAACCCTAAAGTAATAATAAGAACAACTTTTTGTATGACCCACATAGCTGTTCTAATTCTGGGCTTGTATGTGTAAATTGCTTTTTTACCCGACTGCGGGACGCAAAGGGTAATGTGTTTATAGTAATATCACCCGCACTACAGGAATTCATTGCCCTCGTCATAACAGCAGTAAAAGGTCCACAGCTGGACAAACGCCTCCCCCAAGGATCATCTTGGGTGGATATGCCATAATCGCAACGCCTGCATGCATGCCATATTTAGCTTAGCGTATCATCATCATCATAACAACTGTAAGAAGTCCACTGCTGGAGAAAAAGCTTCGCCCAAGAATCGTCTTGTCACAATCGCCACGCTTGGCTGACGGTTTGGTGATCGCAGTAAGATGGTCGTAGTACACAGAAGGAAGGCTGTTGAGTACATCAACCGGCCGCGCAGCGCACCGTTTCGCCACCAGGGGGTGCCCGTTCGGCCGCGCTCGGCAGTCAGCTGTTAGCAAAGAGGCTGTTAGCTCCGACGCACCGCGCTCGCACATACATTACTTTATATTAAAATTTATATTCTTTGTACCGTAAAGAAAGCTGAATCTGTAGTGTGGTAATTAATATAACCTACATCAATAATATACAGTCCACTCATTTCTAACACCCGCTATCGAACCTACATTGGCCTACATAGGTCAGAACAAAGGCACTGCCCGTCATCTGGTACATATTCCTTCGGGTCGACTTCTACGATTCCCACGGGATGAGATGTGGTGATGAATTTCTGACACCAAAGTGTGCCCTAGTTAGTTTTTAAAATGAAAAAAAGGGCACAGGAACGAATTATTTAGTACTAGTAATACGTTGTAATATACGTAGATCTCAAATCAGATACTAACATATTCTATTGCTTGATACGCATTGGTAGGTAGTATTGATATCCATCACATCTAAAATTCATTGAAGCCCCGAACTTGCCAAATTGAGCAATATAGTATAGATGTAAGACGATCGAATTCCATGTGTAAGGAGCTCGTTAGTAATTTAATACTTGTTTAAGACTATAAGCTGGAATATGTAATGTATGCCTAGGCAAAGGTAAGTTTTAAAATTGCCATATATACATGACTAGCCATACCCTGCGGTTTTACCCGCGTTAAATATATATTACTTACTAATATTATAAAGAGGTAACGTTTGTGAGGTTGTGAGTTTGTGACGTTGTAAGGGGTAATCTCTGGATCTACAGAACCGATTTTCAACTTAACAATAAACTACCAATAGAAAGCTACGTTATTGTGGAATGTCATAGGCTATGATTCATCATCAATTTTTTTATTTATCACGAACTTTGAACCCGAAGTATTATGCGGGACAAACGGGCAGGGACAAAAATATTTATAACGCCGAAGGAAGTCCGCGGGCACTGCTAGAATAAATAATAGCCTACGTGTTATTCGGATATATAAGCTATATTACTAAAAAGTTTCATCAAAATCCGTTGGGTATTTTTTGCGTGAAAAAGTAACAAACATCCATACACCCCACAAAGAATCCGGAGAGCTTGGAGATTATTATACACCTAAACATCCATACTCACAAACTTTCGTATTTATAATATTACTAGCTGTGCCCTGTGGTTTTACCCGCGTTAAACTTTATAAGTTATAGCCTGTGTGTTATTTGGAAACATAAACTATATTACTACAAAGTTTCATCAAAATCCGTCCGGTAGTTTTTGCGTGAAAAAGTAACAATCATACACTCACAAACTTTATAATATTAGTGTGATTAAGCTGGGTAAACACGTTGTTAATCTAGCTACGACATGTTCAACGACAGATATCAAGGTCCTGGGTTCAATTACTGCGTTGTCAAAAAATGTAATTGAGATTTTATTGGGAAGAAAATCACGAGTTCTGGTAGATTTTAGTTATGCGCATGATATTTCCCATTGTGTCACATTGCCTTCCTATTGGATTATGTAGACAAGGGAAGATAAAGTGCACCTGTATTTGCGTACACTGCTCGTGTACTATGATATATGTATGTATGTAATCCTGCGTGGTTTACTTGAGTCTGAAATCCTGTAGGCGAAATTCGGCGAGTAGCACTATAAGGATTAAACACCTGAAACCATATAACTTATATAGAAAACCGGTAAGGTAGTAAAATATGATGATGTCTTCCCGGCTGAATTTTGGCCACGGCGGCCATTCTCAATGGAGATTAGCCAATTGCGCGGGACATATTATAGGGCATGCAAACACAGGGGCACTTTCTATTCCATCACTCCCATGATCCGATGGGACGACTAGTGACACGACCGGAAAGAGGTCAGGTACAAGACCGACGGCTTTACGTGCTCATCGAGGCACGGGGGTGTAATACCGTCTACTTCCAGACTTTGGGCTGATACTGAGAAATTTAGTAAAATATACCTAAACATCTAAGACAACACATAAGATATGCGCTTAACGTCGAATTTAATACTTTTTATTTTCTACAGGCTAGGCTCCGCGGTTTTATCCGCGTTAATTTTTATAAATTATAACCTATGTCTTATTTGGATATATAATCTAATACTACAAGTTACAACGTTTCATCCAAATCCGATAGGTAGGTAGTTTTTGAATAACAAACATGTATACAGCCATACTCACTAACTTTCACATTTAGAATATTAGTACATTATCGATTTTTTTTAAAACAACGCCCGCCTATGTCACATTTTTTAACAAACATACAGTTCATGTGTCCCCGAATTGCAAGTTTACACTGCAGACCCACACTTAAAACTCCTATTTATGTGTGACGCAAATATATGTTCTTTGCGGGGATCAAACCCGATACATAAAGGCGCTTAGGTAGTAGCGACGCGACTACCTTAACCACTGCGCCACACGTGCACTCATAATTCCTATTCTTACCTTCCCATTTTACATTAATAGGTCAAATAGTTACATTTTTCAGAAGGCTAAATGTACGATATTTTTCGAAAGTCAAAGTAAAGTATTGAAAACATTAAATCACAATACCAAATCGATCCTATTGTTTACCCACCTGACCCAAATGGCCGTTTTGCAACAGCTGCATAAAACGCTACTCTACAAAAATACGCCATTAAAAAAAAGCATAAAAATGTAACTCTTAACATTGACTAACCAAACTTTTTAATTTACAACCACTCAAAGCATTTTATACACATAAAAACCCGTGTGAACTTAACGCAATTTCTGCATCAGCCTTGTTTAAAAAAAAATACAGCTGTATGCTAACGCTGTACTGCGCAGCGGTCCATTTCTCCCGTTCCATTTAGAGGGACCTTGCTCAGTCGGTGCTCACGTGTCGAGAGCTCTCGACCTTTCCCGAAGCAGTAATCGACACGATTCGCTATAACCGCCTTCTTACAACTATACACACACATCAATAAACAAACACTGTGCAATAAAAATATATAAACAAGTGATGAGTGAGAGTTAAATAAAATAAACATTTATAATAAACAAAAATGCAAAGGTTCACAGTTTAGTTTTGTAAGTTTAGTTTTAAAGTGAGGAGCTATGATCAAGAAAAGTTATCAAGGCATATTTTTGAGCTTCATTTCTATCTCCTTCTGCTGTCAAATTACTGAAACTATAGCGAAGAGCGCGAGCAGGTTCATTGGTAAGTTAATAACTACTATATATGTTTTAACAATTTTATCGAAAACCGTACCAATAATTATAACTTATAAACAAGTTCTTATATATATATATATTATTATACTTTACGTTATTTCTTATATTACCAAATAATAAGCGTATTCTTGAATACGTTCTTCTCATATAACTACTACTGAATGGTTTTTTTAAATTATATTAAATTAAATGCCCGATCATATATTAGACTCACGTAAATTTTTACTATTTATTATTTAGTCCGTAAGCTTAAATGTAACAAAACTAAAGAAACACCCTGTTTATTTCCATCATTTAATGTTACAAATAATTGCAAGTCTAGAAGTATAAAGTACTGATTAAGTTTTGACGAATTTTCACGTAGACATAAAAGCAGTAGCCCTATTCACAAGGTTTACGTTTAGTTACAAAAACTAACATAAATCTGTCAATACATGAATAATAAATTGTAAGGTGTTTTACACTTAGGTCTCAGAAGGGTAAATAATTTATTTATACTCACCCCGAACGAGACCTAAGGCTTGAATCTTGCACTTAAAGCTAAGATTAAGTACTACGCCTCGGAGACTTGTTTTATACTACAACTTTAGTACGCCATGAAAACATTACTACGCCGAAAATGCTGCAGAAATATTTCAGTGAAATTCCGCATGGTGTAAATATGCATAGCATTAGCATATTTAATGCAAAGTGTGACTGTCCAAAATACTTTTATTTTATACACAGCAACGCCTGTAATTTCTACCTCTATGATTTTACCCGTGATATCTACGACTACATTTAAAACTTATTAAAAAAATAATTATGAGTTTTTAAAAATCTTCTGGTTTATAGCTTTCACAAGCCCATAAATACCTTAGTGGCAAATTTGGTTTAATTTATAAGCGTTACCAAGCTTTGGAGGGCACTTAAAACTGTCAATTTATATTAGGTAAGTAATTTCTGAGAACTAACACTAGGATATGTAACATAGGAATTTATGAATCTGAGGTTGAACAATATGGCCCCGAGTCGAAACCGTTCCGGTTATTTTTTTTAATTACTAATAAGTAATTTTTGGCATAAGTACCTATAGAAAAATATTTTAAATAAATTGTGGAGTTCTTATCGATCAAGGACGTTTATGTTATTTAAAATATTGAATCATGATCATATCAGCCGAAAGACACACGCTGCTGGACAAACGCCTTCCCAAAAGATCTCCACATGTGCCGGTTTTGCATGATCCGCAACCAGCGACTTCACACCTACACTTACAAGCTTATCGGTCCATCTTGTAGAGATCTTTAATATGGAATAGTTTTGTTGTATTCTTTAGAAGGTCTTTTTCAATAATAATAATATAGGTACATGACATTAATTACTTGGGACTGACATTAAATATTTTTACTTTTGGACTATTTCTTGTGAATCAGCCAATGACATGTTACTTGTTTATTATATGCACAAAATCTTTTGTCATTTGGCTTGGCCTAAGAATATACCTACAGGAGTTTTAGATAAGTAAATATCACCGTCAAAAATAACAATAGATAAAAAGAAACAAGCATACTTGCATTACCAACAATATAGTAGATTGTACAAAGAAACTTGAAACAAAAGATTTTAATTATGATCTAATGATGCACCTAAACAACCTATTTGGTATAGAGGCCCTATAGTCAATGGCATATATGTATATTCTACATGTATTCTGAACAGATAGGAATAGTATTATATGCTTACACAATCATATTTAATTCAGTACGATTTGTATGTCTGTAACAGTGTAAACTGTAAGCCCGAAAGTGGATAGAGGCTTTATCCGTTATTGTACTGACACTGCATATTAATCAACAAACTGTGTAATATTCAGTTACACTCGTTGTATAAACGCAACGGATTTATATTTGAAGGTAATGAATATTGAATCAATATAATATTTTACTATGCATTATTATGACGCAAACCAAATAATAAACACAAGTCCATTTATGTAATCATATCGACGGGCCTGTTGGCGTGGTTGACAAATGCTTGCTTTTCACACCGATGGACGTGGGTTCGATTCCCACTCTAGACAGATATTTATGTGCATGAACATGTATGTTTGACCTGAGTCTAGCTGTAATTATCTATATAAGTATGTATTGACAAAAGACAAGTAGTATATGTAGTACCTATATCAGTTATCTGGTCTCCATAGTACAAGCTCTGCTTAGTATGAAACCAGATGGCCGCGAGTAAATAATGTCCTAGGATATTATATGTTAATTTCACTAATCAGTCAGCGAAGAAATATAAAGCATAAATATCTAAATAAATACCTTGGGAATACCAGCACACTGCATACTGATCCCAAACTAGGCAGTGCCTGTACTGTGGCAACCAGACAACTGATAAATATAGGTACTTATATATTTCTAACTAATATAATGCTGACAGCATAGAATATCGCCACCTCATCTCATCCCCTGGGAGGCGTAGCAGTCGTCCCGGGAGGCCTTTGTCCAGCAGTGGACATCTTGACTTCCTCACCCTCAAGCTTCAAATTAAATTATTGATTTGTCCTAAAAATGTTTGTCAATAGACTTGACAGTATATACGTGAACCACTGCTGCATCATGCATATATAAAACATATGCGTCATGTAGCAGTGGTATAATTGTAATAAATGTTTTGTTTGTGTTATTGTGAGTATGTAATATCTTTAAATGTATCTACTAACATTAATTTTACATTAAAATTGGTTACGTGGGCCTTGTTACCTGTTAATAAATAATGTATTATTATTATTAACATTCTTTAACCGTCTTCGCAAACATAATAAATACAGCATGTAATTTAAATGCAGCAAATTCATTGAATGCGTTTTTTTGAAACAGTATGAAAAACACGGTAAACTGAAAATATTGAAAGAATATACAAAATATTGTGCACAAAATTGACGATGGCGCGCACTAACAGGAAAAATCTTGAAATACTGCAATTTTAATTTCCGGTTTTAACGTGATCTAGTATGTTCCTGAAAAAACTCAATTTAAACGCTTTGCTTTATTTAAATAACACCTCGTGTATATTTTTTGAAATTTTTTTTGTCCTTTAATGGTATCGATAAATCGACAAAAAGATATCGATAAAATTGTCAAAATTGCTAATTTGGAATCTATTATTTAGCATTTATAAAAAGAAATCGAAATCGAAATAAACGAAGAATCAAAGAAATAGACATAGCCATGCGGAGTACGTTATAATGGCAAACAGAACAGTAGGCGCTCGGACTAAGTATAAACTTATCGGATGGGCAGTGGTCACCCTCGTGTCACAGTTGTTCAAGCCGCCCAGTAGGACCCTGACATGGCTTTATGACTGTTACCAAATGGCTACAAGCGGGAACATCAGCTTAACGTGCTCTCTGAAGCACGTGACTGAGCGCACGCCTAGTTGCTTAACCTCGCCAATTGCTTACGAACTGGTGAGAGCATCTGTCTAAATGGTTCATATTTATTGAAGCTTGTTTAAAAACTACTTCACTTATGTCAACGACAATTTTATGGTACCACCTCGCAAGTTTCTTCTAGTTTAATAAACATGTAAATCGGTTCTCAAATGCCGCAGTAATCGGTGTCCCCTTCTTTTGTATTTAAACCCCGACGCAAAAATAGGGATGTTATAAGTTTGACGTCGATGTCTGTCTTTGTGTGTGTGTGTCTGTGGTATCGCGTCTCTCAAAGGGATGAACCGATTTTGAAGGGGTTTTTCAAATGAAAGCCAGTTTTCTTGCGGTGGTTCTTAGATATGTTTGGTTAATATCGGTCCAGTGTAAGAGTATCTGCTCTTTTCAAAAATGTCAAGCAACATTCAAAGAAGATATTTGTAGTCTAAGGTTCTACGATCTCCTAGTTACATTTCTTGTATTAGAAGCAAATACAAAGCACTTTCCTTATATTGTTTGACTGGATAGTAGCTTTTTAGCAGGATTTAGATATAATTGGTTTTTATAGAAATCTTGTTCACTGGTTGGAAAATTAACTTCGACTGCTAAGTTGTAGCCCGAACTGAAGTGGAACTGTAAGAGAGGCATTGGACTTCGAAGTTTTTGCTGTTTCGGCTAAGATGCCATCTAGACACCAACTATCAATCTTTGAATAAATCTGTGGGACTAGTTATAAATGAACCTGACTGCTGAATCAGAGCTCGTGGGTTCCACTCGGGACTAATCCACGATTATTCGATATGATATGACGATCACCGTAGCCTAGTTGGTAGTGCTCCTGCCTACGAAGCTGGTGGTCCTGGGTTCGAATCCCGGTAAGTGCAAATATTTGTGTGATGAGCACGAATATTTGTTTCTGAGTCATGGATGTTTTCTATGTATATAAGTATTTATCTATCTATATAAGTAGATATGTATATCGTCGCTAACTAAGCAAAGCTTGTACTATGGGTACTAGCCATAGTAAAAGCTTTGCTTAGTTTGGGGCTAGGATGATCTGTGTAACATTGTCCCTATATATTTAAAAGTGTATAAAAAAGTGTATTCGTTATGTCTGAGTGTAATTTATCTAAAATATGTACATATGTTTATCAGTTGTCTGTATGTATTTTTAACAGCTGGGAGTTTAGGATATGTACGCTCGTGTCTCGGAGGCATCTGTCTGTCTTGCACCTGAACTCTCCCAGGTTGTGTCGGATGGCTGTCCTGTATCAGGACTATGAGTATGAAAGTGCATCTTGTGTTTGCCCAAACACCCCCGCACCATAATCACACTAATATTATTAAAATTTTGTGAGTCGTCTTTTTCATGTCTAAACAGCTGGAGAGATTTGAATAAAATTTGGTATAGAGTTAGCTGATACCCTGGATTAACACATTGGCTATAATTTATAAAATTTCACGCGGGAAAATCCGCGGGTCACGTAGTTGACTTATCCCATTTAAGTATGCTGCCGTAGCCAATATATATATACATGTATACTAGCTGGACCCCGCGGTTTTACCCGCGTTAAACTTTATTAATTATTGCCTATGTGTAAATCAAGGTGCCAGCTAATTCCGTACCAAATTTTATTAAAATCGCTCCAGCCGTTTATACGTGAAGAAGTTACAAACATACACACTCACAAACATTCAGCTTTATAATATTAGTGTGATTGTGATATAGATATATATATTTGGATAAGTTTGAATGATAGTTAGTTGGTATATCTAAGATATATCAGCTTTTATTGAAATATATGTAGTATTGTCGATGCTATTTTTCAATAAAAACCTGCAGTGCAGTGTTACAAATGGTTGAATATTGTAGAGCTGTTAGCACGCCAATATCTGTTAAGGGAGTAGTCAGTACTCTATTTTGCGGGAACAAGATACGGTCTGCGGAATAATTTATCATGTTTAATGATTCGTGTATAAAAGTGATAGATTGTATTAGTATAATGATTCTTCCAAATTCAGAGGCGTCGGATGAAAGTATTAAATAAAAAAATAACGAAGTTATAGATATTAGGAATACCATCGATAAAGATATGACGTGATCTATACATTTCTAAAGACTTGTTTCTAACTTCAATGGGGACGGTCCAAAATACTAAGAGATAGCATTTGTAATATTTTAGTTATAAACGAGTATGTGAAATCACTGAATAATTATTTTTTAATCATGGTTAGTTGTCATGTTAAAAGATTAACATTGATTAACGAAATCTCAAAACTAAAACATGTAAATTCTTAATTAATTAGTTATCTGATAAACATCTAATTATATTTGTAATATCATTTAAAGTATACAAAAATATTAAAAGAAACAAGGATAACGTTATGAAAAACAAATTGTACAATTGGCGGCCTTATGTGAACTCTTTCTGCATAACCTAGACAGGAATTGGAGTATGGAGATTGTGCAGTTGTCAGTCTACACAATTTAAGAAGTGGCATATATCTTACACATATATCTTTGTATATTAATGTATATGTTATAATATATGTATTCCATAAATACATACATACATAAAATTATGATAATAAAACAAAAATTTTAGGAGCTGTTGCCGAAGTTCTATAAACCAATCGAAAGAAATTTAATTGACTTATTTGTAGTGTCAATTTCACAGTTAAAAAGACTTGAATTTGCGTAGTGAGCACCGCATTTTAAGCAACAAATACTTTGGCAAGAAATATGGTCAAATGCGTTGGCCTTTTGAATTGAAGATTATTCGTTGATTTTAGAAACCTCGTATGTGACTCATAAACCAATGAAATGAGATAGTGACGAGTAGAAGGAATACGAGTAAATTGTACAAAAGTGAGAGAATATGAGTATAGTGGCGAAGGCGAAAGTGTAGCCATTTCTGATTGTAACTAAACTCAGCCACATGATCCGGTTACCTGAGAGTAAAACTGATAACATGATTCTAGTTTTATTAAAGATTTAATATTAAACTGTCACTGAAGGTTTAAAAAGGTCAAAGATAGTTCATCAAAATTAACAGCTCACTATTTTGATATGTTTAATGAACAACCTTATTCCTCGAAATAGATTTGGTAAGCATGATTCCTGAAAAATTAACAATGCTCATTCTGATAACTGTTCTCAAGTTCTTATAACGTTAGTACTTTGTTGTCAAGTACTTCTTGTACGCACACAACAGCTTGTTTACTAAAGTTTTCTAGTAAGTAGGGCAAAAATTAAATGCTACAATTTTCTGGAAGATTAAATTATTGAACGAAGTTCCTTATCGCGCGTTGTGAAAGGGGACTAGGCGGAAAAAAATCTTACGAAAAGTTGTCACGACACTTTTTGCAGCTGTGTGGCGTGCGCATGTTTCTCTGTATGTCTCTGTCTCTCACTTATAGGAAGCAAGCCAGATATTTTCATTTCTATTTCGCATTGAACAGTGTGGTGTCGCGACGATTATTTTTGTTGAGTGTATACAGGTTTTTTGTACATAATAAATAATAAGAAATAACTTCGTTCCATCCGGGTGTCCCTTGACACCTCTCGAGTTTTTTTGATACATCATATATATGATAAGAGTGTTATTTTAAAAATTGTATTCATTGTACGTTTGTATTGGCATATGAATGTTGGGATGTGACAAATAAACAAAAAAAGAAATTCGACAAAGAAAGATACGGTCCAATAGAACTCTCAGCATTATAAAGGTCATAGTTCAGGTAAAAGAGTATTCTGTCTGTAACAATCCGTTGAAATTGTTCCATTTCATTTCATTCCGCTACCTAATGCCTTGGGACTAAACATTAGACCCATAATAATATGGCTAATATAGCACACCTGTTTAGTTTTTAGTTCCTTACCTAGAATATGTGGGATTCTTCTGTCTTTGTGTATCAAAGGAAATATAGAGTTTATTTGATCCTTGCAAATTAAACATGTTTATAAGCGCCTATCGCGAAACCTCGGGCTCGTTGCTCGTTCGATGGAAGAACAAAAGGAACATTTCAAACTATGGGTTATGAGTAAATGGCAATAGTGTTGGATATTGTACATGGCCAGAAGCGTTTCTCTATGTAAACTAACCTCAATAGAAATGGAAATAAGGCAAGGAAGATCTCGTAATAAACACATCAAAAAATCAGTAAATGTTAATCATTGTATTTCTAGACATTATTTGCTATCACCACCAAAACTTGGAATTTGAGCTATGAATATGTTTAAAAAAAAAGCATAGAGTATATAACAAACAATAGGCTTTTATTAACAGAGTCATTATTGGCCTATAACAATCCAAATTATACCATTAAATAAACTGTGTCACTCATTTCCATTAAATTATAAACGATACTTGCATGACCTATTTATGGAAACGTTTTAAAACTGAATGGAGTAGGTCATTAAAATCATCGGAAGAGGCGCATGAAACAATCAGAAACTCACAGACGTGATAGCAAAAACTCTTTGTATTTACATAAAATGAATTGTACATACGTACAGACGCCAGCACATAAAGCTACCCCAATCTGTCAAATTTCCCCAATTGAAAGTGAACCTTATGCTTTTGTGATAAGTTGAAAATCTATAAAAGAAATTTGGCAGATTGGAGTAACTTGATGTGCTGGCGTCTGTACCTAAATTGATCTCGTCTTTGACTGCGCAGTCGTGACTGGGAAGCAGATTCTAAGAGCTAGTTGGCCCTAATAGAAATTTAGCCACTCAGCGTAGTCGTTCTACGAATTCGATATCGCTTCAACCATTTAATTGTAAACGTTTCCGTGATTTGATTTATTCCCTTTTAGACGGATTAGAATTCTGTACCATCTCAACGCTGGTTGCGGTGTGAAAAAAAACCTAGACCTTGGTGAAAGGATCTTATCCGTCTAGCTAGACGGAGAAATAAGCTAGCTAGCTTCGAGTGTAAATCCAACGTATATTAATTGAATGAGTTATGTTTTCGAACACAAACATTAAAAATTAAAATAAGACACAATCGCTTACATACATTTGTAATAGTTAAAACATTAGTAGTAGTATTAAAACTATGTATACAAATATGTTTATAATTTATATCAGTTTAAAGTTATTATATATATTAGCAATCCAAATCACATTTAGGACTTAATTTTTTTCTGTATTCACATAAAATAGATCAAAATAAATAAGACTCTTTATGTAAATAAACATCAACTAAAACGTATAGAATAATTTACCATTTACCATACAATTAGATTTATACTAAACTAGCTGTACCCAACGGTTTTACCCGCGTTAAACTTTACAAATTATAGCCTGTGTTATTCGGATATATAAGCTATATTACTACAAAGTTTCATTAAAATCCGTCCGGTAGTTTTACGTGAAAGAGTAACAAACATACACACTCACACACTTACAAACTTTCGCCTTTATAATATTAATGTGATTATAGCACTGAAAGCTAGTGAAAACAAGAATTGCTATTGCTGTATGACGATCATCACCACCACATCCAGAGGGGGGGGGGGTAGAAGTAGTCCTGAAAGAATATCTACCAGTGAACGGACAGCAGTATGTCTCTGTAAACATCATACTGCAAGCGTCAACCCGTCTGCCGTGGTCATAATGGCATACGGACCCATTCTTGGGGGAGGCTTTTATCTAGGGCAGTGGAAGCCATTCGGCTGACATGTTTAACACCTTACGTGCCGCGTGAAAAATTGTGTCTTTCCATTTGCCCCATAGGGCCCACCGGTGAGCCTTCCTTTACTGTTCCCTCCACGCCGCGCGGGTCACCCGTGAGCCAAATGACAAGTTCAGCAAAAACGCTTCCTGCAGGCCGAAAACTACAGATATCGAACAAAACCCATATGGACGTGAGCCGCAAGGCCCTGTAGTTTAACCGATGTAGCATGGTTTTCAAATATATTCGATTTTTTTTTGTTTTATGAAGGTTATTGTAATGACACTAGGTGTTGTTCTTATTGTAACAGGAAATATTTTTGTTTACGTATTACTTATATAATATTATGAGATAATATGTATTTTAATAAAATCAAACCATAGTAATGAAACATTTATTTAAATTCTAGAATTTTTTTTCTTTACCACATAACAAAAATAACACTTTAAACAACAATAGGGAACGAATCTACTAATGGGCACTAACTTAACTTTTTCATTTTAAAACATTTTATTAACCCCCGACGCAAAATGAGTGGTATTATAAGTTTGCCTGTGTGTGAGTCTGTCTGTGGCAACGTTGCTCTCAAACGGATGAACCGATTTCATTGCGGATTTATTTCATTCGATAACTACGTTTGCTTAATATCGGTTTAGTAGTTTAAAAGCATCAGTTTTTTACCAAAATTATGTGAATATAGTTGGAGTCGAGGGTTTTCTGACAGTAACGTTATATTTTAATCGTTTTAGTAATTATCTACTACAAATTGACCCGAAGTTTTAAATTGTTAATTATTTTATAAATATTATTAAAATTTTTTATTCGAATTACAACCACATAAGCTGGGCGGGAATTTAGAACGTTCCTCCTTTCTGGATTCGGTTAAAAACAAAGGTAAAATTGCTGGAAGTCAGTAAAATTTAACCTGCTGAAACAATTCCCAAAACACTAAAAGCTCGAAATGGCTTCTAAGGCCTGAAATAAATCAAATTATCAATCAGACCTACTCCTGGCTCCAGTTTCCCCTACCAAGGTTACCGTTACCGATGACATCAAAGCCCAAACGTGCCTACATAAACTGATTATTATTTCAAACAGAAGGCACTCAGAGCCCGACGATTTTCATGACGTTTTAATTACCCGAGTGGGAAGCAACTCGGTTCATCTAAAATGTATACTTTTGCATCATGCATACAGCGTTGAGTTGCTGTTGTTATTATAGGCCGGGACAAATATGAGAAGTAGTATGCCAGGAGTGTAGGGAGTACAGACGCCAGCACATCCAGCTACCCCAATCTGCCAATTTTCTTTTTAGAGATTTTCAACTTTATCACATATTCATAAGGTTCACTTTCAATTGGGGAAATTTGACATGTTGGGGTAGCTTGATGTGCTGGCGTCTATACATGTTTTCAAGAGAATTAAGGAAGTCATTACGGTGAATAAGGGAGCGTGGGTTTTATGCCGTTAATAATAAATTAGCACGAAATATGACAATTATTTATCTTGTTATAATATCATTATTCTGTGGTTGACAATAGAAATATGGACACCGAGTTTTAGTAGCGTTAACTATAAACTTATAATATAAGTTTTATCTCTATTTACTTTTTAGTTTAGGGCTTGGAGATGTTTTTCTGATTTAAGTCAGCAGAACATTAATACTTAAAGGGGGGCACCGGAGCAACATACCCGCGTTCCCGGGGCTCCCCCCATTAGGCGCCAAGAGTAGTCCAGGGCAGGAAGTTGGTGCGAGTCTGACATACCCACCCTTTGACACTTTTTACGGGTGGCATGCGTAGGCATTTCCCCTGCCTTAACAAAAAAAAAGGACATTACTACTTAGCTTGTACATTTACGCAGTTTGTTGTCGATATATATTCAACTCTATAAAAAACCTTTTCTATTACTAATATTAAATGGCACGTTTCAAAATTAATTCGCTTATCCTTTGCTATCGTACCAGAAATGAAAGATTGCCAGTTTGCTTGAATAATCTTAAATTAATTTCGTTCAATCGTAAATTATTTGATATGCTTCTAAAATTACGTGACTTTTTAAAGATTATCTTGTGCAAAAAGATTAGCAATAAGGATATATAATTTTGTAGTATATATGTTGGTAGTACCTATATATGTCTTAAACTGTAACACAATGGTACAATTATGTTTTACAATTTAAAAATAGTATCTTATATTCACCATCGCTCATAGACAATAAAGTAATAAGAATTGACCATCCAATTTGGTTGTTCAAAATAGATATTACATCACGTTAAACGTAAAAGGAATCTTTTCAAAATTAGTTCACGTAAAATTGTCAATGTTTCTACGTTCACATTTTGTACAAATGGAAAATTGTTTAAAACTAAATTAAAGAATATGTTAATAGAGAATGATTACTATAGTTTGTATGAGTTTTTTGCCAAAAAATAATGTGTTATTATTACTTAGATTAAATTAAATAGACTTGTTTGTATTGCATATCACATATGGGTCGACTGTTGATCCTAAAAACTGTTACGTTATGATAAGACCTTATTGTACACAGCTACGTAATAAATAATTCTTTATCTTTATCTTACATTTTTATGTTCACAGTTAAAATACAACAATAATTCTTAACAGTATATTTGAACAGCGAACACTAATTATCTTAAACCCTTTATACAATAAAATCAAAATTTTACTTTATTAACGTCTTTGAATAACTAATTATGCAAATGGATATCAAACTCGTTTATTAAATAGATTTTGGTTTACTTAAGACATCTTTATAAACACGTGAACGAGGAGAACATCATTATAATAAATTGATATATTTCGCTAACACGAGCCTTTGTTAAGATAAGTAATTCTCATTCACTTCGATATTCTTCGTTAAGTATATTCCCGCGCGGTTCATCAAAGTTTCCCGCTAGGTTATCCAACTTAGGTGGATATATTTTTCGACCGTTGTCAAGGTAGACAGCGGCCTTCCGTCTCACTACTAAGTTTAGGCCTAGTTTAATTAGATAATCCTCAAGTCTGAACATGTTACTGGCAACACAATACGCCTTAATTATTTCAACTACTTTAACGTGAAGATGCTCAAAGGTATCTTACACATAGATATAATATACAATTCATAGATCGGCTTACAGTTCTAATCAGGAGCTATCAAAAATAAAAGAGCTATGTGCGTTATTGTCATATTGTGAAGCTTATAATTCGAAGCATATTAAGGTTATTATAACAATGTAAATTCAAGTAGTATTCTTGACTAAATTCATAAGCTATACAGTTTGGAGATATAAAACTAAGCTTTGTCTCACTATTGCAATCTAAAGAGGCATCATAAAACTCCATAATGCATTCTTGATACGAAATGTGCTAGTTTTTTATAAATTCTGGTGTGTTCCTAATATTGATTTGTTGTGCTGTTGGCGCAACCTCAGTAAGAAAGCAATTAAACAAAGCATCCTTTGTAAATTAAATATAGAAGATTAGATATTCTCAATCAGTGATTAAATGTTCCACATATGAGTTTTGTTTGAGTACTACTTAATTTAATCAATAGAATAATTTATCCGTCTATATTTGGAAGCTTGTTATTAGCAATTTTTATTAAAATATATCTCTTTTTATGTTTTGTCATTAATCTGTAAGCTTTGCTAAAAAACAATTATGGTGCTTAAAAACCTGACTTACAGCGTCACGTTAAGCGTATTAATAAAAGTAAAGCATAGCCAATCTATGAACTAAGTGTACCGAATGTTACATCTATGGCGTGTAGCATCATTTGAAAACTATACATTCTGATTTTTACATACTAACATGTTCTAGGTTCTTTTGAAAAAGTATTTTCAAAAAGTATTTGTAGCTTTATCATAATATTATATACTTTATCTATAATTTAAGTGAAAAAGTCTTTTACTTTAATGATTATGATATCCTATCTACTTTAACTTTAATTCCCAAGAAATATCTTTGAACATTAGATAGCAGAGACTATCCAAAGTATTCATTTATTAGCCAGACGGGCGTAATCTGTCATCATTAATGTGCAATCAAGGGATTTAAACATTCTTTAAACTTTAAATCTCAATGCAACGCGACACCCGACTTAAACGCTATTTATATTTTCAGTGTTGCCACTTGGGAATTTTTCCAAGTATTAAAGAGAAAAGAAAATGATGCTCAATAGACCGTTATACGAAATTACCACCTTTATACGAGTCTTATACGGTCTAAAGGGGTAGATATAGTCAACGATTTACGATTTGGGGAACAATATAGGGGGAGAGCTTATTGGCTTTTGCCGGACGCAATTTTAGAAGCTATTCATAAGTGAAGATGGTTTATAACTGGCTTAACAGTCGTATAATTGTATTTCTTAATCACTGATAAATTTGACTCTAAATTACTAGGAAATTATTGAAAAAGAAACTTGATCATGTAAGTATGTAATAATAAGAATTATTTCTAATGATGGCATACGCCATAGATGTAGGTAGTATTCGCTACACTAACTGTGTAGATTTCCTTATCTTTAGAGTTATCTTACTTCTATCACCTTTAATTAAATTTAGCAAATTGTTTGCTTTCTTCAGAAACTGTAAACTCTTCTAACTGTTTTGCAAATAATTAAAACGAGTAAAATAACAATGGAAGTAACAGAATTATCATATAATACATGTACCTTATTATACCGTGAGTGTAAATTAGAATGAGTTCATTCACATTTACAAGTAAATATTTTTTATCACTGGCGGCATTACAATGGCTGATTTTGAGAAATTTAACTCTTTTAGAATTAATATGAAATTACTTTCAGACTTTTTAATTGAACTTTGCTTGGATATGTAGTATGTACAAGTAAACATAGAACACTGTTTAACGGTTGCTTCCATTAAATTGTTCTTTGGCTATCTTCCATTATCCATGGCCGACATTACCTCGCCTCGCTTGATTTCGTAAACAATAGGAATTGCAGCCAATGTCTGTTTCAGACAGTAGTTTTACAGTCACTTAAAGCTCTATTACTAGTTACTGTGACAATCCTACTCTTATAAAAGTCTTAGAAGCTGATGACTTGCTTCAACTAATGTAAGTTTTTTCACATATATGAATAGTGCAATGCCCGCTCTTCTACAAGTAGAAGAGCGGGCATTGCATGCTTATAGGAAGGGACTAATCAATCAACCCTTGTAAAGCTTTTTGAAAAAAAACTTTTTACTTTTTTTACTTGCCGGTTCTATTAATCTCTACTGCTGAAACTATTTCTACTCGTATGAAGTAGAAAACAATACTAAAAACAAGAAAATAGAGGATTTAATATTCTTTTATTTGAGGTAATATAAACCGTCATTTTTAATTAAATATTTTTTTCATTAATCTAACGATGAACGAAAACGCTTTTCCTATTCGATTTTGTTTAATAGAGATTGTAAGCATTGTAATCTCATTGTCACTTAAATAAAAGCGTGTAAGATACGAGCGATACGGGTGATACGGGCGTAAAATATTAGCCTTGTATTTTTTCTATAATTATAATTATTCTGTTCTGCTCTTTATGACATTTTAAAGATTGTTTTAGCAAAAACTCATCGACGTTCATTACAGTTCAAGGTCATTAAGTAGATGTTGCTCTTATATCCTGGTGGTAACCTGTAATTTGTAAGTGCAGTTAGCCTAGAATAACTTAAGATTTAATTTTTTTATGTGTCAAGTTATGCTGTACTTATGTTGGTAACCCTATTAATAAATAAATAAATAAATAAATATCCCTCAGACCCACTGTGCGGGACAGTGTAGTGTTTATACAAACTCAAGTGTAGTGTGTAAACAAACTGATGAACAATAGTTATAGTTGATAACAATGTACATAGAAGATAGAGAAATCTATTTAATTTCCTTTTTATTAGAATATTTTGATTGTTTTGATAGTTTCTAATTAAAATTGGTTTTGTTATTTTATTATTTAACAGTCTAACAGAGTTTTAGAACATACTAGAATGTTACCTACCTATTAGTTATCGATGTATGTTATATTTTGTTTTTTGTGTTTATTTTATTTTTCTTAGATAGAAATAAGTTAGTAGATTCTAAAAATATATAATTTAGTATATGTTTGTTAACAAAAACATAGGGAAAACCGCAAAAAATGTCACGCGGCTCTCGTTACGGTAAAGTTTCGTCGTAGTTAAGCTAATTGCGTCAAAAACCGCCCGGAATTTGATTGGTTAAAATTCGTGTGCTCTGATTGGTCAGCCAATCAGAGGCCTTAAATTTTATTAAGGAAAATTATATAAATTACGGGCTGGTTTTCGATATCGTCAGTTAGCCAGCGACAACAGAAGAAGAAACACTAGAAGAAAAAGGAAGAATCAAGACTAGAAGAAATAGTAAGAACATGAAGAGAGAACTTTAGAAGATAGAAACACTGTAAAGAATAAATTTCAAGCCTTCAAGATAGTCGTTTTTATTTCCCCACCAATCCCAGCAATAGTTAAGTGTGCATCCTGCACATTTAATGGTCCTTCAAGAGTCGGATTTGTGGGGAATATTACTTGAAGATTGAAAATAGCGCTACAGTGAAGACATTCTGAAGAACGTACTTCGTGTTAGTACTTCGTGTGTCATCGACTTTGAAGATCAGCTGTCATCATGCCCGTTACGCGCTCCGAAGGAAAGGGCCGCAAACAGTCGAGTGAACAGAAACCGTCATCATCCAAGGCCACTACCTCTGCGACCGGTACCAGCACGGAAGCCACATCCGAATCGACACAGCAATCGGGGACGACTATCACGGAGAGTTCCGAACAGACCTACACCTCCGTGATGACTGATCCCACCACCGTGACTTCCGCCGCGACCACCTCGACTGTCACCGCCTCAGCCGCCAGCGCGCCCCCCGCGCCCGCAGCTACCGCGCCTCCCCCCTCGGCCGCCAACGTGCCGCAGCCTCGCGCCCCGCCGCCGCCGACGTCGTCGTGCCTTCAGTTGCCCCCTCCGCCGCGACGACTCTCACCAAGGGTACGAGATTGAAACAGCTGATGAAGCCGCCCGCTGCTGTCACATCGAAAGAAAATCGCCGTGATACTGACGCCTCGACTGTGAAGCGAGTCGTCAGGGATGCGGCCGGTACGTCGAAACCAACCGGCCCACAGCTCCTCCGCCCCCCTAGCAAGAAGGGGGGAGGGGGGGGATCGACCTGCAGCAAAATGAAGATGCAGAAAATCGCCAAAGCAAAGGAAGAATTGCTCCGCCTCCAAGTGGAACTAGCTGCTGCACGCCTGGCAGCACTAGAAGCGGATGATACAGATAGGGAAGAAGAAGATGATGAAGTAGAGGAAGAAGATGGAGTCTCCCTCTACTCAGAAGTCAACGCCCGTGTAGACAAATGGTTGGATAATCAGGAGACTCGCCCCGTTCTAGCCATCGCCAACGAGCCTCACCACCCCCAGCCAGAGCCGATAATCACCCTCGAAGAACCGCCGAAGCAAGAAGAGGTTCATCGAACACCGGCGGGAGCACAAGGGGACATCGCACTCCTAGCTGAAGCCATCACTCGGGCTGTCAGCGCCGCCCAGCGACCCAAGTTCATCGAGTTGCCGTTCTTCAGCGGGTCGCATCAGGAGTGGCTACCCTTCCGCGCCGCCTACTACGAGTCCGAACCAACGTTCAGCGCCGTCGAGAATATCAACAGACTTCGAAGAAACTTGAAGTGGAAAGCCAGAGAAGCAGTTGAAGGGCTACTCATCACCAACGCGCACCCTTCAGAAGTGATGAAGACCTTGGAATCAAGATTCGGAAGACCAGAGTCAATCGCAATAATAGAAATGGAAACGCTTCGAGGTCTACCACGTCTCACCGAGTCGCCGAGGGACATCTGCATATTCGCCACGAAGATCTCCAACGTCGTAGCAACACTGAAGACATTGGGTTGTTACAACTACATGTATAACCCTGAACTTACAAAGACATTGGTGAGCAAGCTGACGCCAACGCTCCAGTACCGCTACTATGACTTCTCAGCAACTCAACCCAAAGAAGATCCCTGCCTCATCAAGATGGAGAGATTTTTCAAGAGGGAAGCAGAGTTGTGCGGACCCTTCGCGCTACCTGAACAGGTGGCAGCCACATCGACGGCCGCACCTCCGAAGAAGACTCAGCGGGTCACCAACGTCATAGAGAAGAGCAACACATTGAAGTGCTTCGTGTGCGGCGAGACAAGCCACACCAACGCGACAGATTGCGACGCATTTAAGAAGATGGAAGTCAATTCGAGATGGGATACTGCGAAGTCCAAACGCCTCTGCTTCAGATGCCTACGTTATAGGAGCAAGACTCACCACTGTACAGCGAAGCCGTGTGGTGTCAACGGATGCAAGTACACGCACCACAAGCTGCTTCATCATGAAAAGAAGATAGAACAGACAGAGAAGACAGAAAGTGACAAGAAAACAGAAGTCATCAATTTGACGTGGACAGTAAAGAAGCAATCCTATCTGAAGATCCTGCCGGTCCAGGTGAAAGGACCTAAGGGTACAGTCAACACATTCGCATTGATGGACGACGGATCCACGGTCACACTCGTCGACGAAGACATCGCGGTGAGCATCGGAGCTACAGGACTAGTAGATCCACTGAAGATAGAAACCATCAATGAATTGAAGACTGCGGAATCGACATCAAGAAGAGTAACCGTCGGACTGAAAGGGCGCAACGAACATGAGGAGCAGATTCATGCAAGAACAGTGAAGAACTTACAAGTCTCCTCTCAACGGGTTCCACGCGAATTAGTGGAAGGTTGTCCACACCTATCGGACATCAAGGGACATCTTACATACTCCAATGCCAAGCCACGGATCCTCATCGGGCAAGACAACTGGCATCTACTGCTGACCGAAGAGACCAGGAAAGGGGACAAGGACCATCCAGTGGCATCTCTCACGCCACTCGGATGGGTACTTCACGGAAGTCAAACTAACTCCTTTGGCCAGAAGATCGACTTCGTGTCAACAATGAAGGAAGCAGAAGATGACCTCGAGGACCTGGTGAAGAGATACTTTGAGATGGACACCCTCTGCATAAACCCGAAGAGACCGAAAACCGATCCAGAGGAGAAGGCACTTCGAATTCT
This sequence comes from Pseudoips prasinana, assembly GCA_951640165.1. Taxonomy (NCBI): domain Eukaryota; kingdom Metazoa; phylum Arthropoda; class Insecta; order Lepidoptera; family Nolidae; genus Pseudoips; species Pseudoips prasinana. The sequence goes on from OX621245.1 coordinate 23,776,191, forward strand.
CGAACAGAAGACCGAGAAGATCGACGAAACAAGATACCAGACCGGCCTCCTCTGGAAGAAGGAAGACGTCAAGTTCCCGGACAATTATGAAAACTCGCTGAAGAGGCGCTTAATATTGAAAGGAAGATCGATCGTGACCCAGCCCTCAAGAAGAAATATGTCGAACAGATGGAAGCTCTTATAGAAAAAGGTTACGCCGAGCCTGCACCGCCGCAGAAAACTCCTAAAAAGACTTGGTACCTGCCTCACTTCGCGGTCATAAACCCCATGAAGCCGGACAAGCTTCGTGTTGTACATGACGCCGCCGCCAAGACCAGAGGGGTGGCTCTTAACGACATGCTCCTCAAAGGTCCGGATTTGCTTCAGTCGCTGCCAGGCGTCGTCATGCGCTTCCGACAGCATCTCATCGGGGTAACAGCGGACATCAAAGAAATGTTCATGCAGGTCAAACTGCGCACCGAAGACAGAGACGCACTGCGGTACTTGTGGCGCGGGGATCGCCGCGACAACCAACCTCCGGAAGAATATAGAATGACGTCGCTAATCTTCGGAGCATCGAGTTCGCCGTCTACAGCCATTTACGTAAAGAACTTGAATGCCAAGCAGCACGAAGACAGTCATCCGGAAGCCGCAGCTGCCATAGTAAACAAGCACTACGTCGACGACTATTTAGACAGCTTCAGAAGCCTAGAAGACGCAGTGAAAGTGACGACGAGCGTGCGCGAGATACACAAGAAGGCCAGCTTCGAACTAAAACAATGGAAATCGAACTCAGCGTCACTCCTAGAAGCACTGGGAGAGGAAAATCAAATAGAAGACCTAGAGCTATACAAGACAGAAGAGCAAACTGAACGAGTACTGGGTGTTATTTGGAAGATGAACTCGGACGAGCTAACATTCAACCTCAACTTGGCGAGAATACCTTCAACACTCATCGAAGGAAAGCAGCCAACGAAGAGAGAAGCCTTGCGTATCGTCATGTCACTCTTCGACCCGTTGTCGACAGCGTTCTCACCTGTCACTATCAGGGCGAAACAGCTACTGCAAGAAGTTTGGCGCCGAGGAACAGCATGGGACGACCGCATTGATGAAGACTTAGCGGAGCAATGGAAATCATGGATGGGACACCTGAGAAGTCTCCACGACATAGTGATCCCGCGGCAGTATCTGCACTACAGTGACGCCGCCTCCCTCGAACTTCATGTCTTCAGCGACGCCAGTGAGTCGGCCTATTCGGCAGTCCTATTCTGGAGGGCAGTAACACCCGACGGTGAGGTGGGAGTGTCTCTCATTATGGCCAAGGCAAAGGTGGCTCCGCTCAAGCTGACAAGTATACCGAGATTAGAACTACAAGCAGCAGTCATGGGTACCAGGCTCGCCGAAGCAGTCATCGAAGAACATGAGAGAAAACCCGACAGAAAGGTGTTCTGGACAGACAGCAAAACAGTACTCACATGGATAAGGACCGGGTCACGTTCCTACAAACCATACGTGGCTCACCGTCTCGCAGCAATAGAAGAGAGCTCTAAGGTCAACGACTGGCGCTGGGTTCCGACGAAACAGAATGTCGCCGACGATGCGACACGAGATGTACCAACTGCCTTTGACAAGAATCACCGATGGTACAAAGGGCCATGATTTCCTTTACCTAACAGAAGACTCCTGGCCAATAGAACCTGTGAAGACCATAGAAGAAGAGCCTTCCGAAGAAGAGAAGACGCATCACATAATCAGTAAAAGAAGACCGAGGCTAGCAGAGGGTCTGCCTGATCCTGCAAAATTCTCCAGCTGGGACCGCCTCCGGTACGCGACAGCACGCGTTCTGCAGTTCATAGAACTCTGCAGAGCCACCAGACAGAAGGTCAACTACCGACGAACAAAGAGGAATAAAGAAGCGGATCCCACATGGAAGAAAAATAAACCTGCGACAGCGAAACCACAGGCACCCAAACAGAAGAAGAGATCGACACCCGACTTGCTTCCAGTCACCGCCGAGCTCCTAAAAAAAGCCGAAGAGCTCCTGATGCGGTCTTCGCAAGAAGAGGCCTTCGCAGAAGAAATAGAGTGCCTTAACAGTGGGAAGCCGGTAACAAAGGAGAGCCGCCTTCACCAGCTCAGCGTCGAGTCAGTCAACGGCTCACTCCGACTTCGGAGCCGTATTCGAGCGGCCAAAGACATTGAAGAGAACGTCAAGAGCCCGCTAGTCGTCGACGGAGAACATCAGACGGTGAAGTTATGGATACAGGCAGTTCATCGGCAGCTCCATCACGCCGGCGTCGAGGCAACCGTAAATGAATGTCGCCAACAATACTGGGTACTAAGATTGCGCCCCATCACGCGAACGATCCTTCGACAATGTCTCTTTTGCCGCATGAAGACTCAAGCGCCGCCATACCCAAGAACCGGGGACCTGCCAGCGTGTCGCTTAGCGCATCACAAGCGACCCTTCACCTTCACCGGGGTCGACTATTTCGGGCCTCTCTCCGTGACCGTCGGACGCACCAGACAGAAGAGATACGTAGCCATCTTCACGTGTCTTACGACGCGAGCCATCCACTTGGAAGTCGCCGGCTCGCTCGGCGCCGATTCAGCTGTAATGGCGGTCAGACGCATGATCGCACGACGGGGATGCCCGGCTGAAATCTGGTCGGACAACGGCACCAACCTGAAGGCTGCCGACAAAGAACTGCGACAAGCAATCGACGCGGCAACAGCAGAAGAAGCAGCGAAGAGGATTATCGCCTGGCGTTACATTCCGCCTGGAGCTCCGTTCATGGGCGGCGCCTGGGAGCGTATGGTGCGCTCCGTGAAGATCGCGCTTGCAGCAACATTGCACGAGCGCCACCCCACCGAAGAAGTCCTCGCCACTCTACTAGCTGAAGTAGAGTATACCGTCAACAGTCGCCCGCTGACCCACGTCTCCGTCAGCGCAGAAGATCCAGAGGCCCTGACTCCCAACCATTTCCTGCTGGGGGGTCCTGGGCGCGTGCCACAGCCAGGCACATTCTCCGAGCAAGACACCATTTCACGGTCCAGCTGGCGAGCTGCACAGAGGCTCGCTGACATCTTCTGGATCCGCTGGGTGAAGGAGTACCTTCCCGAGCTCCAACACCGGCGGGAGCCCCACGGACGAGGTCAAGAAGTCAAGGTGAATGACCTCGTGCAGATCGTCGATCAGAACCTGCCCCGCAACATGTGGATACGAGGACGAGTCATCGCGGTGTATCCAGGCCCCGACGACATCGTACGGACAGTGGACGTGCAGACCAAGGGAGGTGTCCTGCGCCGGCCAGTGAGGAAGCTCGTGATCCTGCCCCTGCCTACAGACGACGTGCCCGCACCGGAACGAGATGCGACGCGGTCGCACGGCGGGAGAGATGTGCGGGACAGTGTAGTGTTTATACAAACTCAAGTGTAGTGTGTAAACAAACTGATGAACAATAGTTATAGTTGATAACAATGTACATATAAGATAGAGAAATCTATTTAATTTCCTTTTTATTAGAATATTTTGATTGTTTTGAAAGAAAGAAAGAAAGAAAATCCATTTATTCAGTAAACTGACACAGATAATAATAACAATATATATAAATGTATACAAACAGAAGTCCTTAATTCTTATCTGTGTGAGTCCGAATTGGTCCCATCTCAGCACTAGCTGCAACATTAACAGTTGCAGCGCTGGTTTTATGATGAAACCACGTAAAATAACTCACAAACAATTAGTGTACAGGTCGCAGTTAGAATTTTACAGTACCTGGACACCAAAATATAACTTATAGCTAATTTAAACAATAAATGTATGCAAGAACGAACTTAATAAATAAATATTAATAAATTAACACCAATTTGGAGATGCATAACACAGACAGTATATAAAATAATTGTTATAATGTCGACATTCTGCTCATAATTCGTCCATAACAATACATAAGTGCACCAATAAAAAATGACATTACATTTATTTAATCCATATTTTTTAGCTGAGTCGGTCAATTATATGCTCTTGGATTGACTGTCAGACAGATGTCAAGAAAAAAGGGACGCGGAAATTGAATTACTTGAAAAATCTAATATGAACAGTAAATTATTATGCTTCTTAATACTAAGTTTATAGCGTAAATATGTTTGATGTATAAGTAAAAGTGGTAATTGTGAATTTTCGATATAAAAGTGAAATATGTATGAAAACAATATTGATCGAGTAATGGTGATGCTATTGTGACGGAGTTCTTCACTGCATGAGCGTCTGGGCATTGTTGTGTTGAGCTCATTAATAGTGTGTCTTGCGGTACTCCTTCCCACAAAAGTGTGCAAAGAGATGGGTAAGTTCAGCCTTGAAAAAGTATTAAATAGTATTTGAACTGAGTTTTTGTCGCGTCAACAATTCATTTTTATAATTGGCATTAAATGTATATACTGTTCGCAGGCACTTCAACGGAGGAGGTATATTGCACCAGACCTTTGCGGCGGCATATTTAAAAGATCCACGAAAAGCTGCAGTCCTATGTCTCGGAATTAGGATCAGGTGAGCTGAAGACCTGGTTTTATAACTATTGACATCTGTTGACCAAGTTAATTTCTTGTACAGATACTCAGGCCTTTTGTTGGCAATCACACCAAATACAAGAGTTGCCAAGTGGAGTAGTCTACGAGCTGACATTTTTAACATGTTGCCACTATTTATGTACGATGTTACATGTGTTTGTGGTGGTACATTAAAACAGAAACGGGCACAGGCATTTTGTATCCGCTGGACTAGCCGTTGTGTTCTAGCCAGTAGACAGGCTCCATACACAGTGTCTGCATAATTTAGGCGAGAGAGGATAAGTGACTCACATAGTAATATGCGTATATCGGTGTTTATGTAAGGTCTTATTCGATACAATAGTTTGAGGCGATAAAAGCAATTTTGAACTGCACTTGCTACATGCTTTTCAAACTGTAATAGTGGATCGAAAATAACACCCAGGTTGCGAGCCTCATATACCTGCTCTATAGAGTCTCCATCAATTTTAATAGTAGGGCGATACTGCTCCATTTGACTTATGGTGTTTTTCGACCCCATAACCATAAACTTTGATTTTGATGGGTTTAGGACTAGTGAATTTTCACATGCCCACTTAGATACTTTACTTAAATCATAATTTATTTTTGTTACAGAGTCAAGACAGTCTTTGGGATGGCATGAGAGATACAGTTGCAGATCATCTGCATATTGATGGAATTTGCAATAAGTTATGGAATGGACAATGTCTGCACTGTAAATCAAGAACAGCAGAGGCCCAATCAAGAACAGCAGAGGCCCAATTTGTTTTGATAGTTTCTAATTAAAATTGGTTTTGTTATTTTATTATTTAACAGTCTAACAGAGTTTTAGAACATACTAGAATGTTACCTACCTATTAGTTATCGATGTATGTTATATTTTGTTTTTTGTGTTTATTTTATTTTTCTTAGATAGAAATAAGTTAGCAGATTCTAAAAATATATAATTTAGTATATGTTTGTTAACAAAAACATAGGGAAAACCGCAAAAAATGTCACGCGGCTCTCGTTACGGTAAAGTTTCGTCGTAGTTAAGCTAATTGCGTCAAAAACCGCCCGGAATTTGATTGGTTAAAATTCGTGTGCTCTGATTGGTCAGCCAATCAGAGGCCTTAAATTTTATTAAGGAAAATTATATAAATTACGGGCTGGTTTTCGATATCGTCAGTTAGCCAGCGACAACAGAAGAAGAAACACTAGAAGAAAAAGGAAGAATCAAGACTGGAAGAAAAAGGAAGAAACAAGACTAGAAGAAATAGTAAGAACATGAAGAGAGAACTTTAGAAGATAGAAACACTGTAAAGAATAAATTTCAAGCCTTCAAGATAGTCATTTTTATTTCCCCACCAATCCCAGCAATAGTTAAGTGTGCATCCTGCACACCCACTATTATGATACCCCATAGCAATATTTGACCAATTTATTCCTCAGTTCAGGTATTAAATCTACCCTTGGAACAATTAGCAACTGCAACTATATAGACTCGTATAAAAGTAAAGAAAACATAAGAATTCCATAATATAAAATGTTCCTAAAAGCTCGCAGTGTAGACAATTTCTATGTAAAAATATAATCCCTCGCTACTAGAATAGACCACGCGACCTTGAACACAACTTCAGATGGAACTGCTACAACTATAGCTGTATATATATGCTGTGTATAACCGATATCAAACAGCTATTGTTAACTTGTTAGATTGACCATTATAAGCCTCATTTAACAACAGTTTCGCTCAGTTGAGCAGTCACCCTTCCTAAGTGAACATAGGAATAGTTATAGACGCGTTAACTAATATGTAGCTTACACTAGTATTGAAAACACCACTTCTCCCACATTTTGAAGTGCAATTTCTGAGCCGCCGATTTGATAAACAAAAACTGGACGCATCATGTTTAAAAACATTTTTAGGGTTCCGTAGCCAAATGGCAAAAACGGAACCCTTATAGATTCGTCATGTCTGTCTGTCTGTCTGTCCGTCCGTATGTCACAGCCACTTTTTTCCGAAACTATAATAGCTATACAGTTGAAACTTGGTAAGTAAGATTTTCACACAAAAATAGAAAAAGAACAATAATTTTGGGGGTTCCCATACATAGAACTGAAACTCATAATTTTTTTTTTCATCGTACCCATGCATTGGGGTATCTATGGATAGGTCTTCAAAAATGATATAGAGGTTCCTAATATCATTTTTTTCTAAACTGAATAGTTTGCGCGAGAGACACTTCCAAAGTGGTAAAATGAGTGTCCCCCCCCCCCCCCCCTGTAACTTCTAAAATAAGAGAATGATAAAACTAAAAAAAATATATGATGTACATTACCATGAAAACTAACAACGAAAATTAGTTTGGACGAGATCTAGTAAGTAGTTTTTTTTAATACGTCATAAATCGTAAACCGCAATTTACCTTTCATTGAATCAACTGAAATTCTTGCCGCTACGGAACCCTTCATGTGCGAGTCCGACTCGCACTTGGCCGGTTTTTATATTAGAAACAAGAAAGATATGATGACCTTTCTATCACAAATAAACATTTATAACAAATTTTGAATTACGTTAATTTAATATGAACAAGAAAAGTAACGGAAAGCAACATTCCTCGTTATAACGTTCCCTTTTAGAATGGACGATTCCAACATCACCCTATCCATTCTTCAGTAATGGTCAGGCAATTCTCAAATTTCCAAACTAACAAGGCAAGCGATATCAAACCAAAGTAAATGACTACATGTTTGACTTAACAATTTTAACCGGAATACTGACACATTTGTTTACACATAAAGATGTAATAATTCATGAGAAACCCTTTTAAACCAGACACATATGAGCAAGAAGCAGTACATTTACAATGGCTTATTTGGCGTAAAAAAAATCAGGACTGTAACATGATTTTAGTGAGTTGAAACGCAATTATACCTTTATATAAAGATTACGGTGAAGTGCAAAATCACTGAATTGTAACACAAAAATGCAACCTAGTGAAAACGCACTTCAGTTTAGACTATCCTTACAAACACATTCAATTTATACTACGATTATAGTACAGACGCCAGCACATCAAGCTACCCTAATCTGTCAAATTTCCTCAATTGAAAGTGAACCTTATGCTTATGTGATAAAGTTGAAAATATTTAAAATAAATTTGACAGATTGGTATCTGTACGTATAATTTATTTTGCTTCTGTCTCTTCTTTCGCTTACATCAATTTTAATGCTACGCAAATTATAATATGGTTTGGTAGTCAAAACTACTCTGCATTGCGCCTTGACGTATTTGCACTGTACTCCATTTCAATAAATTAGCCTAGCATGTATACCACTGGCGACTAAGGGATATACACCAGGTAGTTGGGCAGCAGCAACACCTGTGTACTATAGTTACCACGTAACTGCGGTCGCCAACTCCCATGCCAAACTCGGTGACTAAGACAAACCCCTCCAAATGGTAATGTTATTGAAACCTTTGAAGAGTTATGTCCAGCCGTGGACGATATGAGGCTGATGATGACTGCACGTGTGGTGCAGTAGCTAAGACAATCGCCTCGCATTTGTGCCTAACGTTTTAAGGGTGGAAGCTGACAATCAGTGTACATAGACTGTAACGATATGCTGAGCTGCAGCCTTTTAGACACATCGAATTCGATGTTTGTACTTATATTTAGATTTGTATTGTAGCTTTTATGTACTTACCTATACCTGTTCTCGCTGTTTTTGTTTATTTCTTTGTTTAAAGTAGGTAGTATATATCTGTGTTGATTTTAATGTTTTTTATGTTGTGTCTAATAAAACTTTTTTCTTTCTTTCCTCGCCGCTTCGTATCCCGCCCGCGCCGGACAACTATTTGTGTGACCCATAAATAGTTGTTCTGAGTCTGGATGTAATTTGCAGCCGTCTATTATTTGTTTGTAAAGTACCACGCGAAACAGAGATTAGATTCTCCTGTGCAGGCGTTGACTTTATTTAAAAAGAAAAGATGTAAGTATACTACTGATCTGATTGAAAGCCCAAAACGTCACAAGAATGTATCAAACAGTTACGAATATAATATGATTTTCAGTATCGTAAAATATAAACGAATAGGTACATCATGTAACAGAAAATTACCAATAGCTACACTAGCTAAGCTGAGGCAGCGTTAATAGGCAGTAAAGTTAAAAGCCGGCCCCTTTGACTCTCATAAAGTTCTAGACTTTAACGAAATTGCTCGAAGAAATATTGTTACAACGTATTCTTGCGGCTTTTAGGCAGATATGTACTTACTTATTGTGTAACTGAAGGTTTAAATTGCATTGGAATATGAATAGCTTGTTATAGCAACTCGAAGGAGGACATTTTGATGTTTTGGCACTGAAACCCATGAAATATAAGTATTCAAGACGCTTCTTCTGTCGCCGTGAATAATTATTTAAAACTTTTGTAAATTTTTAGATAAATTATATGAATGTTTTTATTATTCAAGATTTTTCTTTTCCGTACTGGCTTCCATTCAGATGATAATTTAATGGCATAACCCATTGTAATTATGCAGCGAATTGTTTTATAACAAAATGATTTTAATCGTTGTGTATAGACACACTTCTATGTCACTGCGAGTGAAATAATGTTTCTTCAGAAATAATTGAATTAAATTTTAGCTCTATAATTATATAAAATTCTCACACTTTTAAGATGATATCCTGGGACTAGGGTTGTAACGGATCTTCGCATCCGCTTCCGTTATTGCGGAAGTTCCGCATGAAATCGTACCTTCGCCTCCGCCTCCGCTGTTTTTTGCGGACTTATAACGGAGGTTTATTTACGACATAATCATATATCTCTGCATCACCCAAAGGTCGACTGGCAGAGAATGCCTCTGGCATAAATTCCACCTTTGTCATCATCATCATCATATCAGCCGAATGACGCCCGCTGCTGGACAAAAGCCCCCTCCCCAAAGATATCCACGATTGCCGGTCTTACGCTATCGGCATCCAGCGACTTCCAGCAACTGGTTATTCTCTTCGGTCTTATTTATGTGGTCTATGGTACTACAGCCTTTATGGAATCCGGCTTGTTCGGGAGGTTGGAAGTCGTCAAACCTGCGTGCGAGACGATTCTTAATGACTCTCGAAAACAACTTGTAAACATGGCTCAGCATTGTGATGGGTCTGTAATTCTTCAAGAGGATTTTTTCGCCTTTTTTGTGGAAGAGTACCGCCACACCTCTGTGCCATACTTGTGGCGTTTGACCTTCTAGTATGACGGAGTTCAATAACTTCTGAAGGGCCCTTAGAAGAGCTAGAAGCTGTAACTTGCTGTAACTCCATCATCACCAGGCGCCTAGTTTTTCTTAAGCTGTTTGAGAGGGATTCTTATCTCGCACATGCTGACGTCCGGGATGTCTTCGGTGAAGTCTCGGGTTAGTCGTGCTCTCGGATCTGAGGCACAACTATCGACAGGTGACTGGGTTAACGTATACAGCTGTCCATAGAACGTCTCGATCATTCCCAGCAACTCAGGTCTAGACGTGACGATTCTGCCATCCTCAGTCTTCAGCTTCGTCAGTTGGCTCTGTTCAACAGACAGTTCTCTTGCTAGCCTAGCCTTTGTTCCACTCGATGGCTTCTTAATACATTTTGTATTAATTGGGCGCGTGGCGTTGACTGTCTAGATTTGTCTGTTGAGCTGCCCGTATCTGGTAGCATCATCAGAGGATGTCAAAACCATTTTCCGTCTTTCTTCCTTTAGCTGCAGGGTTTAGTCAGAGATATTTTTGGTATTGTTTGTACGGCGGGCCTTAAAGACCCAGCCGTATGGAGAGCTTCTACGAACCTGTCGTGGTTTGACTCCACTCGGTTTTGCAGTTTGAGCTGAAAGGGTTCCGGGTTTTTGATGGATGGGTAAAGGTCGGAGCATAGACTTTATCAGTCGGGACCTCTGGAGCTTGACATTAAGGTTCAATGAGCCCCGCCTGTGATCGCTCCCGCTTTCAACCGTATTGATCACAAAGACGTCATTGAACATCTGTTTTATCGTCGACAAAATAAAGTATATCTCGATTTTTGTTTAACCTTACTCAGGTCCATTTGCGGTTATCCGGCTTCTTGAAAAAGGAGTTCATCATAAAGAGTCCCTCCTTCTCTATGAAGTCAAATTGAAATTGCCCCACTTACAGGTCATTCTTCATTTATTGAGATTAAAAAAAATATATATTACTCATAAAATACTATTTTTTCACATCCACTTTCACCTTCGCATTCGCATCCGTTAACCTCCGCATCCGCGGAAGTGAAATCCGTCACCTTCGCATCCGCCTCCGCCTCCGCTAAGAGGCCTCCGTTACATTATTCACAGACGGCCATGTGTTCCCAAACTAAGCAGAGCTTGCACTATGGAAACCATATAACTGATATACTACTTATAGTAATTGTAATGAAATAATGAAATTTATTCAGCACTTGGGTATTAACATACACTTGTACTTGTCAAGTTCACAATGCAGTACATAAACATAGTCGAATACAGTATAAAAATTACAAAAATATAATTAGTCTAAAAAAAATTTATCTATTATTTTGAAATTTAGTTGTACAATATTAAAATTAAAGAATTGAAGGCAATGAGCATTTGGCTAGCGCAGAAGGCTCTTAACCAGTAGCTTAAATTAAACGATTAATACCCGAGGCCACCCTTTTGGGGTTCGGGCCACAGCTCAGGGGCCGCTGAAGCAAAAGGACAGAATTCTAAGAGAGGGTGTGATCAGTTGCACGGGATCACCGATGACGTGTTAAGGGGCCAAAGCGATCCTCGCCGCTAAGGAGCCTACCCTAGGTAACCTGCGGCTTTCTCTAGCTACCTGGGTGGACGACCCAAATGTCTTTTGTAAATACATATTACATATATTTATTTACACCTACACAGCACATAAGACAGTTCACAATTCAATATATGTTTTGGGTGGGAATTGAACCCACGACCTGCGGCGTAAAAGGCAAGTATGAAACAACCACTCCAACCGGCCCGTCATAATAATATGATTATTTTTAATAATATTGTTAACTAGCTGTTACCCGTGACTTCATCCGCGACAATTTTGAATGAGGACCAATGTAACATACAACAAAAAGTCCTGACATACGTGAAAGACTCACTTTGAGAAACTGTGTAATGAATGTGAATAGCTAAGGTAAGGCCATTTCATTAAAATTTTGTATGCCATTTCTGTCAGACACGGTATACAGAAAAAACACGGCCTTTAAAAGCATATTTTCATTATAAAATGTTTCACTGACTCACATACTAAGTCAAGGATAACTTTTCATTGGCCTACAATTTTGAAATTTGGCACCAAGAGATAAAGGAAAAAAGAGAAAATTATCGGTACACGATGGTCCTTACAGTTATTTACGTAGTAAACAACTGTTATTTCAATATTACAAACAGACACTCCAATTTTATTTATTTGTATAGATGACAATAGCTGTACCTGCGCTTCGTCCGCGTGTTAATTAGTTTATTTCGTTTTTTCTTGTCTTTTTTTTTAAAAAAAGAAGATTTTTTTCTAAAATTAACGTAGCCTCAGTTACTCCTTATTCAAAATCGGTCCAGTCATTTCAGAGATTAGCCGAAACAAACAGACAGTGAGACAAACATTGTAAATAATGTTATTTTGGTGTATGTACTGTATATATATTCATATTTGTGTAGTAAACAACGGCTATTTCAATAATACAAACAGACACTCCAATTTTATTTATTTGTATAGATATTACCTACTATAGCCTACTAGCTGTGCCCCGCGGTTTTCCCCCGCGTTAAACTTCATAAATTATAGCCTATGTGTTAATCTATGGCGTCAGCTAACTGAATACCAAATTTTATTAAAATTGCTCAAGCTATTTAGACGTGAAGAAGTAACAAACATACACACTCACAAACTTTCGCCTTTAAAATATTAGTGTGATTTCCACATATGGTTGTAAATATATCTACTCTTTTCCACCGTCATTACACTACTTGATGTGTATACATCGCTACTAACAGAAATGCCAGCTGGAGACCATAACGACTTTGCTGTCGAAGGCTTCGTAATTTAATAATTCTCTAACAGCACATAAATTATTGCACAAGCCATGTCGCGCATAAACGTGAATAAATTTAACCACGCTTCGAGCTTCGTAACATACTAAACGATTCTAATAACAGTATCCTGCTTGCCCATAACATTAATAATTCACGTTATTACTCAGAAACTCAGAACTTCGTCACCTACGCAACTTTTAAAAGCACCTCTAAATAATGGACAGAAATTATTCGCTTCAGAGACCAAGGTCTAGTTAATTACTAATAGAACTTACGGTGAATCGATGAAGTTTCCCCAGATACGCATAAAGTAACATTGTATAAGATTAAATTGTCCGTAGAACGGTACACAAGTTGGTAAAGTAAATACTTTATTTATTGTTCTGGTAAATAAATGTTTAAGCGACCGAAAATATAAAGACAAATTGAATTCGGACTTATGGCACACAAACAAATAAGTTTGGGGAGTTGAGCTGCAGTAACTTGATAATTCCATACATTTTCACGAGTAGTGTTAAGAGAAAGTTCAGAAAAAAATGTGTAATAATATTTTAACAGATCCTAGTTGAGAAATTTGAAATGTGTGCATTGAACTCAAATGTATTTTTTTTGTTATATCTCTATGGAATAATATAATGGTATATAGATGACCCGATGATCATTGTCCCTGGAAACCGCTGGATGCGGATAGCGCAAGCCTGGTAATTGTGGAGATCTGTGGGAGAGGTCTTTGTCCAGCAGTGGACGTCTCACGGCTGATATGATTATGATATTAGTATCTCTATTATCTCGTCGAACATTCTCTGACCAAATTGGAGATGTTCTCAAGAAAGGGCAGGTCAGAAGTACCCTAAACCGGCGAGCATGAATGAAGAATATAATGACAGTAATCGAGGCAAAAGAAGTATGCAAAGATCGTGACAAATGGAAATCCGTTGTCTCTGCCTACCTCTCTGGGAAACAGGCGTCTATGTATGTATCTCTATTATATCCAACTCAATTACAATTAAAAAGTATTCAAGTTCATTTTAAATACTTTTCGTGTGCTCATACATAGTCAAAACATAATTGGTATCGTTCTTGTAAACAAATACAAATTTAATTTTGAGATTATAACTTGGTTCCATAATATGATATCACATATTTACTATATTGTATCTCTTTTGATTTATCTATATTGAGTATATTGAGGAAGTGATTATTAGATTACTTACTTATTAGATTTAAAGAGTGACCGTAGCTATACATACATAGGTCGCTCTTTAATTTTACCGACGGATCCAATACAACCCGACTTAGAAAATCCTGCGGAAGAAACTTTATTATTATGTATATAATTATTATCAAATAGACGGGTTGGCGATTTGCTGCCAGTTCTGTGTTAGACTTCTTCTTCTTCTTGACAACTTCTGCGTCCTCCGCGAGATGAGATGGAGTGGTGGAATTCGTTGCCGCAAGCTATGCTTTTTGGGTACTTTTATTTTATTCCCACATATATTTTCTTGTATAAACTTTTGCGTAAATAAAACCACATTTCCTTATTCAGTTACACTTTTACTTATGTAATACGTTTTTCACCAACGATTGAAGAGAATGGACTCCTAAAAAGTAAGGAATGATTTTCCACTTTAAAGTTTTAGGTTAAATACTGTAAGCTAAAGCCACTAGTTACTTACTAAAAGAAACAGCAAAGATACTTTAAAATACCACAGTGAATGAGTATACACTTTTTGTAGTACCTAGTTATTCTCTTTCAGTTCAATGCTAAATATGTTTAAACATTTTCATGAACGAAATCTATTTTTTCAAATAATTCAAATGCCCCATTGTAGTATTCTACATGCGAATGTATATATCTTTTGCATTTTGTAATGCAGTTTCAAAATATAATGTGCAATTTCATTTCAAATTTTTTGTCATTCCACCCCGGAGCATTGTCACTCCAAATTATTTAAAAAGTAAAGCTAGCCGCGGTACAGACTAATCAGCAGTCTGGCAGGTGGAATTATAAAAAGAATAAATAATGTAGGTCGCTGCTCCTAGATAATCCCTTGCCCACCTTAGGTATACTAAAATGTTTTCTCTTTGAAAAGCTAACGGAAAATATTTGTGTTCCTCGCTTTACTGCCACCTCGCTCGTCTGATAAATGTATAAAGCCTCTTATCGCGTACTTTAAAATATACGTATGTTCTTTCTGTAATTTCAAATACTTGCATTCACGTATTCTGAACCGCAATACGTTATTTCAGCACTGTGACGTCATATGTCAGGTCCCTCACTCGAACTCGTGTACGGCGGTAACGTGATTGATTGAATTGTGATGACGTCACTCTTATCTACGTGATGGGAATTCAGCTGAAAGGTATAGATTTAGGAGAAATACAGGAATAAAGAATATCGATAAGTTGAGTTTCGTATATCTTAAATTATTTTCTTGGGTTAATTCTCATTAATTTGTGTCATTGGAAGACTGGTAGAACATTATTTAGCTAATTATTACTCCGCATACTAATATACCGATCAATTACACACTCATTAATTCAAGGTGTTTACTAGGTACTACTGCTAAATTTTAAAGTCATAGCCCATCTCCTACGGATGTAAAGTAGGTGAGTATTCATATAAATTAACGCTAAATAACCAGAGCATATTGCTTGCATTCAAAGTGTGAAAATCGGCTTTATTTTATGATAATAAAAATAAATTCCTGTTTAGGATTACTCCTTATTATTAGTTCATCCTATGGTTTAAGTCTTTTACGGAACTAAGTAAACTGTAACTGTTACTGTGTAATTCTATAGTTATCCTCTTTGCTATTCCCTGTGAAGTAAACGTGCGCTTCAGCCGTTGTCTCCCTCACTATTGATAGGAGAAGGAAACAAGCTTTTATAAGCATCGCCCCTACATGTTTGATTTTACTTAATTATTAATACCAGTTACTTATTATTCGATTGAATATTATTTTTTCCAGTTGCATTTGCGTTATCTTAAAGAACCTGTTCTTTATAGCCGGTGTTAAGCTGTATGTAATACCAATTTTATGCATATTTCGCCATCCACAACACACACGCATTCTCGCCGAATATCCGTAATTTTCACCTTAAAATACATTACGGATAGTAAATTAATTCATCGTAAAAAACCAGCCAGTTACTAAAAACGCGATTTCGTATTCAACACGAATCCCAACTTATCTGTTATTTCAGCCATAGAAATTCAAAAATTAATTCTGCGTAACCACCTAATCCTTAATCCCACTCATACATATGAACCTATTTATAATTAATCTGCGGTCAACTATACATAGTATTACATAGGTAATGTTATACTTAACCAAATGGAGTGCCAGTTGGTGGAGTAATAGTGGAGACCGATTTGTGGTGACCATGCAATTTGTTACCTGAATGCACTGTTAATCTCTTTTATTGTAGTTAATTACTTATTGTATGTTGATATATAGGATTTTGAGGATGTAATCTTTGTAATTACTTCTATATTAGGTTTTCAAATGATTAGGTATTAGATTAAGTTTAAAAATCATTTAAATACGGTGCTTTTCAAGTGTAGAATATTCGATGAGTCCACTATTCTATACTGCAGTCTAAAACATGGATGACACTGATGACGGCAAAAAACACTAGGCTGGAGTTTACTGGATTGGGCATGTTTTACGTAAAGACACAGATAGATGGGCACAGATTTAAACCGCTTAATTCACCCTATTAATAACTATTCTAACAGAAGAACCATATTCAATTACCTGATACTCTTTATGTAGGATAGGAGTTATTGTGATTTCAAACAAAACATCATGAATTTTTAAATGGCATGATGGTTAAAAACGATGTTTGACATTTGTCCAGTCCAATTTAATCAGTTTGTAATGAAGCTTAGTGTATGTCACATTATCAAACCGAACATGTAGACTGTTCCAGTGGCTCACGTATGTACAGACGCCAGGACATCAAGCTTCTATATCACACTTTATCGTATAAGCATAAGGTTCGCTTTCAATTAGGGAAATTGGGGTAATTTCCCTAATTGAAAGCGAACCTTATGCTTATACGATAAAGTTGGAAATCTATAAAATAAATTTGACAGATTGGGGTAACTTGATCTGCTGGGATCTGTACTACTACGTTAGGATAGTGTTTTGACTGCTCCGCACTTTGTTTAGCACTGACGCCCATTTTGGGCAGAGAAATGCAGACCCAGAAGCCGCATCAACACCGTAAATTATATTATACCTCCGTGTACCTTACCCTTGCCCTTTTGACTGCCTCATTGGTCTAACAGTAGCAGGTTCAACTGCAGACAAGATTTGAATAATCATGCCAAAAACAATTTTCTGTTAAGAAAAATGAAGATTGGTGTTACGCCCCCTTGCCTCTGAGAGTACGTTAAGCAGACTTTTCAGTCATGGACACCCTTAATTTTTTTTTATATAAGGGGTCAACAAACGAGCAAGTGGGTCACCTGATGGTAAGTGATCACCGCCGCCAATGGGTACTCGCAACACCAGAGGAGTCGCGGGTGCGTTGCCGGCCTATAAGAGACAGCAAACAAGTGTGGCTGACCCTTCCTCCCACCCCAATGAGCTCTGGCGACCTTAATCACACTCGGAAACACAACATTAAATTATACAACATTAAATTATTAATGTTATTATTAAGGTATGTGTTCTGTAAGGTGGAGGTACTTCCCCAGTCGGGCTGCTCTTTGAGCGAATGAACGCTGTGCCCTACCTCTCTTAAAAATTAACCCATGACCTTTTATGCGTCCATCGTTCTTTCTTCGTCAAACATATCACCAAACGAGAAATTTGTTACCATTGCAAGCAGTGTCATTGTAAACGCTATCTACTAGGTATGCTACTAGCTATCCCATCTAATTATAAAACTGACGGATAGAGAGTGCATCTGATTTTTCGCACACACACTTGTGCACTTGTCTAGACCCTGTTAAAAAGGTCGGAATACGATGCATAAGATATTATTTATCTGCCATTTTCTGCAATGTGTTAGCCACTGCAGTCTAACAACGATTTTATCTTATTTCATGACAATCCTATTATTCGTATTCTGAACGTAGATTTTGCTCCGTCAATTCTTGGCGCTGTCCCATTCTGTTAGACTTAAACACATTTTTCGAGAATTCATGACAGTATCGCATCGCTATTTTAGACGGCATAATTTGTAACAGTTGCTAAGGATAAAATTATTAAAAAGTCACGCAATTTATTTTTCATTGGCTGACTCAACAAAAGAGTAACTTAAACCTTTTCATTTATACAAAATCAACCTCAAAAATGGGGGATATGCCATAAAAGCTACGCTTGTTAAACGTCATAATTTACAGAGAGGCTGCTGCCCGTTATCTGGTAGGTATTCCCTCGAGAGGACTTCTACGCCGTCCAGGGGATGAATTAGGCTGGTGATATACTTCATTCCCAGCCACACAAATGTTAATTATTTAATTAAGCACTTTTATTTATTATATTAATAAATCCAGTATATAAATCGTCTCAAATTTTATATAGTAAGTATACTAATATAGTGTTTGAAATATACACTATTTATAAAGTAATGGAATCAGGCGTTACTTTGCGGAAATCCATAACAATCAAAATACAAAATCCTTCGAGCACTCGACGAGTTAGCAGCCCTTGAGAATGGTCCGTGGAGGACTGAAACACGTGTTGGGTATCGTACTGGCGCATGTAATTTGTTTTTTTTATATTGTCCTACTTGCATGTGCACATTTTTGCGGGCGGGAGGGCGGTGCAAATTGCATCCCGGCATGATTAAATTGACAATTAGCGGAATTAACACTACATATTGATTTTGTATTTTGACTATTTACAAATACAAAAGACATTCACAAAATAAAATACTAACTTCAACATTGGTTTATCCTATTGATTGTTATCCTATCTGAGCAATATTAAATGAATGTTGTTTTAAACAGGCTATAAATATGTGATTTATGCATTTATTACATAAACGTTAAGTTTGAGAAATACAAGTCGTTAACTTTGAGCATATACACCACAAACTACACTAAATCTATATAAGTACAGACGCCAGCACATCAAGCTACCCCAATCTGTCAAATTTCCCAAATTGAAAGTTAACCTTATGCTTAAGTGATAAAGTTGAAAATCTACAACAAAGTTGACAGATTGCGGTAGCTGGATGTACTGGCGTCTGTACAAGAAAACCAAATGAGGAAAGATATTTTCCATAAACATCCCCTAGTTGCTTTCTAGTTCGACGAAATAAATATAGCAAAGATATTTACATAAGAATGCGGAAATCGTAATATATGTCACACCATCAGTAAAACTGTTTTCCTTGACCCTCCACAAACATGTCATACTTTTAGCAATATGTATCTACATCGAATATAATCCTGGCATATTTCAAACCATCTAAATCTTAGTTAGGTCTGTGTCGGAATAATGGAAATTGTATGATATCACGTAGGTATTGGAACAAAGCAGAGCCTTGTGCCTAGTGGCTTCTGAGTAAACGATGTTGGTTGATCCAGGTTAGTAGTACGAGTGTACTCAAACTGCAGTACTATGCGGACGACAATGTATTACACGTGTAGATACCTGTGAGAATGTAAATCAAAGTACCCGCAGGTCTTTTATATCATACTTTACTGATTACTTTAGTCATATTTCTGACACATCACTAGTTGACTGCTATGCTGTGTGGTGACGGCGCGTGAATATCAGACAGAATATCCTCACCCCATCTCATCCCGTGGGGTCGTAGAAGTCGACCCGAGGGAGTGTCTGCCAAAGGACGGACAGCAGCATCTCGCTGGGTACTATGACCATCATACTGCGACCGCCAACCCATCTGTCAAGCGTGGTGATTATGGCATATGCCCCAAGATGATTCTTGGGGTAGGCTACTGGCCAGCAGTGGACTTTTTACGGCTGTTATGACGATGATGACTAGTCTATACTACATCTACTGAAGTTTGTTAGTTAGTTAGTGACAGAAATATGATAAAAGTATGAATTAACTACCTACAGGTACGCTTAACTGGCAGACTTCCCAGTTATCACTTTAGTTTGTCATACATATTTTGCAGGCTGTAAGGTTCTGTATATAAGAATAATAATGTCCTCCTAGCCGAATTTCGGCCACGGCGGCCAGTCTCAACAGAGATTAGCCATCTGCGCGGGACATATTATAGTGCTCAAGTGTGTGCGCAAACACAGGAGCACTTTCTATTCCATCACTCTCATGATCCGATGGGACGCCTAGCGACCCGACCGGAAAGAGGTCAGGCAGAGGACCGACGGCTTTACGTGCTCTCCAAGGCACGGGGGTATAATACCGCCAGTTCCCAGACTTCGGGCTGATGCTGAGAAATTTTTCTTTTTACAGAAAAGTCCTAAAATCAGCTTTGGCCCGACCCGGGATTTGAACTCAGGACCTAGTTATCTGCGGGTGAACACGCTACCGCTAGACCAACGAGGCAGTCTGTATATAGGATTATATTAATATATGAAACAAAAATTTTGTAAAACTTACCTGTTACCTCTAGTAAAGTGTATGAAACATGATAACTACAACCTTATTTCACAATAGTACCCTCTACTCGTAACAACCACAAATCCCTCACCTGTCCTTTCCACAGCGCACTAGCGCAGTATATCACAGATAAAAAGGATGATGTTATTGGCTAGAAGCGCCACGTAGTACCAATTACGTTTATTCTGAGTGTACTGCCACTGTACGCTTTGCAATTGTAACGTTCCATTGAAAACGTAGACGTTTCAAATTAGATTTCGGGGGTTTTATTTCACCTTTTGTCTTTGGAACGAATTTTGTCTAAATTTAGTTTTATATGGTGTCTCGGACATTTTTTATTTAGTCCCGTCAACACGTCCATTCAGAAACTTTGCTCCTCAAACTGTATATGTAGCACAGTTTTAAAGGTAGTCTACTTCCTCGGTTCTGTTATGGATTCCATTCCTATAACGGAAAGCCAATCGCGTGACTCATTAATGATTTTTCTGGGTCTAGTTGTGCTTTGTGTCTGTGAATGACATGTTTGTAAGGCCCTAGTGCAGGCCCCCTACAAGATGGACCGATGAACTTGTGCGGGTCGCTATGAACTGCTGGATACGAAAAGCGCAAGACCGGCAATTGTGGAGATCTTTAGGGGAAGCCTTTGTCCATCTGTGGACGTCCCTCGGCTGATATGATGATAATGATGAAGGCCCTAGTGGAGGCGATATCTTTTATCCAGATTTTGAAGCACAGGACGTTACCCCTCACTAGTCTGCGGTTCCTTATAAAGTGGTAAAGTAACTGCTTCGTTGTTCCTGGTTTTAAATTCCGGGTCGGCGCTAAAAGTGAATTGGGACTTTGCTGGAAAGGAAACTTTTCAGTATTAGCTCGAAGTCTGGGAATTGGCAATATTACATGCCCGTCGCTCGGATAGCACGTAAAGGAGTACCAGACTTTTTTATGGTTGTCCCTGGTGATGGTCAGACGTGCGATGGTAGAAAGAGGGCTTGGGAATCAAATCAACCAATTCTTACGACAGCCCATTATAAACGTGGTACCTACAACATATACAAGAAGGCAAACTCTTTACCTAGACTTAGGGCGCCTGGTCTATAAGCTCAGAATAGTCGACAATTCTCACAGTATTCAAATATTTCTAAAATGCTTTTTTTATCTGTAATTTTTTTATTAAAATTACATACTGGCTAAATTTCAGCGAAATTCTCGACGAACTTAAAGTCTATATAAAAAACTTGTGTGTACTTACGTACACGCGTTAGAAGTTATACTTCTTAATATACAACTTGAACATAGTTATCAATTTTCATACCACCTAGAACTAACGTCATGCTGTTATTTTTACGATGCGCGCGCATCGTAAAAATTCACTCTCATACATTTTCATACAACCTAGAACTAACTTCATGCTGTTAAATTTTTTGGTGTCGCGCGCATCGTAAAAATTCTCTCTCATCATTTTTCTCCATCGCGCCAAAAGAAGTATAACTTCAATAATATGACAAAACCTACAAACAGAGACAATTTCAATACAAACAAAAAAGTTTGTTTTATTGTTTGATCGCACAATTGTAAAAAGGTCTTATAACTAATGGTTCGTTTATTAATCAGCCGTATTGTGCACTTCCTGCATAGACGTGTAATAATGAACAACTGCTATATAATGATAGGAGTTCGATTAGTCCATTTATTATATAGCGAGAAGATTAAATGGAGTGTTGGTAGACAAATGGTGGCCAATAATTTTAGATAATGATGCCAGTTACAAAAGAGACTATGCATTTGCCATATTATCGTGCATACCTTTCACCGTCGCCGGTCGTGGGTTCGATTCCCACCCAGGACAGAAATTTGCATGGGCATGTCTGTTTGTCCTGAGTCTGGGTGTAATTCTCTATATAAGTATGTATATGTGTTTACAACTGAAAAGTAGTGTATAAATATCAGTTATCTGGTATCAGCTCGCTTAGTTTGGGATTAGATAGCAATGTGTGAATGATGTCCTACGATATTAATATTATTATCACTTATTTAAACTTTTTTCTAATTAAATATATTTTAAGATATATAAAATAACAAAAATATAAAAAATAGGATTTGCAGGAACAGGGTCCATGCTATCCGAGGTTACGGCTCTAGAGACAGGAACCTCCTGACAATGCGAGCCGTGTCCAAAAGCACCCCTTTTTGGATCTTGTTCTTGACCGAACCGTCTAACGTAAACCTCTAGGTGTTTTTCGAAGCTCTTTGCTATTAATATTATTATTATAAGTGTGTACGAAAACACAGGTGCAAGATGAATACAACTGCACTCTTTGTTTACTACTCCCATCTCTACTTTAAGAAATAAAAGCTAAACAAGTGGGATAACTAATGATTCGTCGTTCAATCAGTCCATTGTGCACTTACCGTATGGACGTGTAATAATGAACACCTGTTATATAATGATAGGAGTTCGATTAGTTCATTTGTTACGTAGCGAGGGGATTAATCGGACTTTAGGTGGATACATGGTGGCTATTTCCGATTGACTCTTAGTTGAAGATAAAATTTTACTGAATAGTAAAATTTAGAGAACCAATTACCAAACGAACTGAATTTATATTGTTCATACATGGTTGCCGGTTAAGGGAACCTTTGAACTCTCCTTTCCTGAAAACATCTCCGATTTGGTCAGAAAATGTTAAAGAGGTAAAACAGGTTTGCAAAGATCATGACAAATGGAAATCCGATGTCTCTGCCTACCCCTCTGAGAAACAGATTTCGAATTTCATCGGATATTATTCATCGGCGCGGGAGATATTATAGTGCGTAACTCTGTAGACAAACACAGGCGTAAATATAATTAATACGTATTGTTATTACTTAAAAATAATACACGAGATATACAACTCGGTTAGCTACCAATTCGTTAATTAATTACCCGTGTTGTGAACTATGTCGATAGTTTACTAATTAACAACAGTTGTATAACTAGTAACTAGTAGTAAACCATATTTTGATTAACATACTCATGCCTATTTAAATTTCAAAGAAACACGGCTTCTGACTTTCCAGTATTGCGGTTGCGATTTGTAATTCTGTAGCAGGCTCCCAAATAACTCGTAGCAGTCGTAGCTCATACACGTAGCCGTAGCTACCTACGACGCAGTTCGATTTACTAGGATGAGTAGTCTCCTGCCAAGAAACCTTTATGAAGCTGCTGCTCGTAAAATGCCACGCATTATGTATTCTCTTTTAAAATATAATACAGAAAGCATAACTGAACTAGTATCTTTTGAGTCTTGTTATATGACGGCTATTTTTAGAAGTCACTCGTGTAGGCGTAGATTGTTTTGGCTGTTATATAAAACTCGAGTGAGATTTTTCTTTGATGGGTTAAAAATTTCAAGTTACGCTGAATACGCTAATACATGATATAGGTTTCTTTAAGGGTCAGCGTTTTCAGTCTATTTTGTATGAATGAAACATTTATATACCCAAGGTGTGTTGGGTATATAAACTTATCCGACTATGTATATTTGATATACTTATATAATATGTCTTGCATTTTTTTTACCAAGTGAACTAATAATACCAAACAAATAAAATATCAAACCTAAAAAAACATTACCAAATAATAAAGAGAAAACATTAAAAGCAAAGCAAAGCATGAAAAGTGTAATAAATTAAAACTCTTGATTAAAAAAGGATTACAAATATATCAAATTTTAAAATTTATATTTAAGAAATTCATCAATGAATATAAACGTCTGTCAATTAACCAATTGTACAGGGTCCTATTAAATGAAAATCATAAGCCGTTCCATGGCTAGATGCCGTTCATCACCATCATCATATCAGCCGAAAGACGTCCACTGCTGGACAAAGGCCTCCTCCCCCAAGGATCTCCACAATAGCTGGTCCTGCGCTGCCCGCATCCAGCGGCTTCCCGCGACCCGCACAAGATCGTCGGTCCACCGTGTAGGAGGCCTGCCCACGCTGCGTCTTCCGGTTCGTGGTCGCCACTCGAGAACCTTTCTACCCCATCTGCCATCAGTTCTACGAGCTATGTGCCCTGCCCACTGCCACTTCAGTTTGGCAATTCGTTGGGCTATGTCGGCTACTTTGGTTCGCCTGCGGATCTCAGCATTTCTGATTCGATCTCGCAGGGAAACTCCAAGCATAGCCTTTTCCATTGCTCTCTGGGTGACCTTGAGCCGCCTGATAAGGCCCACAGTGAGCGACCACGTCTCTGTTCCGAAAGTCATCACTGGCAACACACACTGGTCGAAGACTTGCGACTTGAGACACTGCGGTATTTGGGACGAGAAGATATTACGTAGCTTCCCGAACGCTGCCCAGCCGAGTTGGATTCTACGATTGACCTCCTTTTCGAAGTTGGACCTACCTAGTTGGATGGTCTGTCTTAGGTAAATATAGTTCTAAACAACTTCGAGTGCAGAGTCTCCAATATTAACTAAAGTGGGTGCAACATGAATGTTCGACATGATTTTCGTCTTATCCATGTTCATTTTCAGAGCCACTTGTTGAGAGACTCTACTGAGGCCATCAAGCATTGTACAGAGGTCGTCAAGGGTCTCAGCCATGACTACTATATCGTCGGCAAATCTAAGGTGGGTGATGTACTCGCCATTGACATTGATGCCAAAGCCTTCCCAGTCCAGAAGCTTGTAAACATCTTCCAATGCAGCGGTGAACAGGTTCGGAGATATGACGTCTCCCTGTCTCACGCCTCGCTGCAATTGAATAGGTTTCGAGTTCTGGTCCTGAAGTCGGACTGACATGGTGGCGTTTTCGTACAAACACTTTAACACCTGGACATACCGATAGTCAATTTGGCACCTTTGAAGAGACCTCAGCACGGCCCATGTTTCGATAGAATCAAAGGCTTTCTCATAGTCCACAAACGCTAAGCATATTGGCTGGTTATACTCCTCTGTCTTCTGTATAACTTGCCGCAGCGTATGTATGTGGTCTATGGTACTGTAACTTTTTCGGAAACCGGCTTGTTCGGGAGGCTGGAAGTCGTCAAACCTTCGTGCGAGACGATTCGTAATGACTCTCGAAAACAACTTGTATACATGGCTCAGCAGTGAGATGGGTCTGTAACTCTCCAATAGGGTTTTATCGCCCTTTTTGAAGAAAAGCACCACCACACTCCTGTGCCATGCTTTTGGCGTTTGACCTTCGAGTATGACGGAGTTGAATAACTTCTGAAGGGCCTGTAGGATCGGTGTACCACCCGCCTTCAGAAGCTCAGCTGTAACTCCATCATCACCCGGCGCCTTGTTGTTTTTCAGTTGTTTGAGAGCCATTCTAATCTCGTACATGCTGACGTCCGGGATATCTTGGGTGTAGTGTCCGGTTAGTCTTGCTCTTGGATCGGCATGACTATTGACAGGAAGTCGCGTTGTCGTGTACAACTGTCCGTAGAACTTCTCGATCTCTCCTAGCAACTCAGGTTTTGACGTGACGATTCAACCATCCTCGGTCTTCAGCTTCGTCAGTTGGCTTTGCCCAATAGAGATGCCATTATCAATCTATAAGTGATCGATGAGGTAAAATTACTATACGCGCGGTTAGCCTGTAGTTTTGTTACTGCCGAAGTAGGTAAATTTGCTAACGGCTCCATTCTTCGGACGTTATATACAGTATATATATATAATGGCTATTGGCCGCATTTGTAGTCATTAGACAATAGTCGTAAGCTATGTTGGAAAGCTTTTGTTGTTTGGCTTGAACTAAACCGATATAAAGATAACTACTCTAAAAAGAAGAAGGTATGCAAAATCCAATCAAGTTCCGTACAAAAATAGACATAAACAGGCTGCCCATTTAAAATAACTAGAAATTATATTATCTATATAAGTATGTATTTACAAAAATAAAATAGTATATAATATATGTAATATAACAGTTATCTGGTTTCCATAGTACAAGCTCTGCTTAGTTTGGGATCAGATGGCCGCGTGTGAATAATATCCCAGGATATATAAGTATTATGTTCAGAGGTCACACCTGTTGATAAACTTCGTTGTGTTCTGCCGCAGATTGACACTTACTTGCTGGCGCTGGGGCCACCAATACCAGCCGAAGCCCGATTTGTCACGCTTAGCAGTCAGCTGTTAATTGCAACCCTACAAAAAATCGCGTTTACATATATTTTTAACTGTGTGAAGAAACGAACAACATGTAGCGTAGTGAATAACACAGTCCAGCCATTCCATTACAACCTGCTATCAA
The DNA here is from genome assembly GCA_951640165.1 of Pseudoips prasinana. Lineage (NCBI taxonomy): Eukaryota > Metazoa > Arthropoda > Insecta > Lepidoptera > Nolidae > Pseudoips > Pseudoips prasinana. Next base: position 23,802,601 of record OX621245.1, read on the forward strand.
GGTTACCTCTAACACTACATACAAAAACTGTATTTCTTAATCTTTATTGCATGTGTGTATCTTACTTATTCCATTTGCGAAAGACAATTGTGATCTGTCGACGGATCCTCCATGAATTGACAGCAATAGGTCTGTGTCTCTTTTGAGTACTTACGAATTCCTAAAATACACTAAATTATTAATTAGGCCAAGAATAGTGAAGTAAATGGAACTAAAAGATAGTTTGATGTTTAATATTGCGTAATTTGGGATTGACAGTTAACATAATATACTTAAAACCCTTAAAATTATATGAAACAGTTTTCACATCAAATTGTGACACAATAATTCAATTAAATAAGAATAAATATTTTTTATATGTTAAAAAAATAAAAATAAACAGAATGGTGAAAATAATAAGGAATCCATTGAATTATGAACTTACTTTTAATGCCCAAATTGAAACATATTAATTATCAAACTGATATTTATCATTTTTTCATAGGTACTTACTTATCGTATGGGCAGTAGTTACCCTAGTGTCAGAGTTATTCAAGCCGTCCATTAGGCCTCTGACATGGCTTAACCGGGACCGACAGCTTAACGTGCCCTCCGAAACACGGAGACGCTCAGGATGAAACTATTTTGTTGGTCACCCATCTAAGGACTGACCGCGAGCCTAGTTGCTTAACCTCGCCGAGCGCTTTTGGCAAAAAGCGTCTCATGAAAACATCTCAAAAAACGTCGCAATCAATTGGAAAATATTGTCTTAATAGACTTCTGTTTTATTTATTAAAATGTAAGTATACAATTAAAACATTATACATATAAACCTCTATTGTTTGATTTGATAAACATTATTGTATGGTGGATGTACTTGTGTAATCGGAAACTCAAATTCTCCTCAAACTCGAGCAAAACAAGTTGCAATCTGACAAAATGTTGCGCGTTGTTTGAAATTTAATAAAACTGTAAATAGGATGTAGACAGATTTCAACCTCTCCATAAGGTTATATTGTAATGGACGTATAACAAGTACTATATACGTTTGAACTTCTCGTAATTTTAACATTATATTATTCCTCGCCCAATTTCGGGTACGGTGGCTAATTTTAAAGACACTAGCCAACTACTGAGAATAAATAAATCAGTAATTACAACCGAGGAGACATTAGCATTTACATGCTCTCCGTGGTACTGAGGTATCATTGGAACATTCTAGCTTTTAGACCCGTGATGTTGACTTAGAACCTGAGTATCGATTCACGTTGCAAGTAAACAATAAGAAAATAATACATTCTAAAAATATTTTTAAAACTTACAATTAGTCTTGATCTTCTATTGCAGTGTTTTTCAACCCGTGGGCCGCGACCCCCGGGGGGTCGCGAAGCTTCTTTATGGAAGTTGCAAAAGGTTGGGTTAGCTAGTCATAGGATCGCAAAAGAATTTAGGGGTGTCGCAAAATATTTCTTCGTACTAAGGAGGCCGCGTCATTAAAAAGGTTGAAAAACACTGTTCTATTGTATGTATTATTTATATTTGCGAGATTGTGAACAAAATCTACCCATTTTTCAATACTCTATGTATTTTATTTGGGACACAAAGTACATACATTGCATGGATACAAAGTACATATAATGCGCTTGGTCACCCAAATAATAGTAGTAGCTGTGTAGAAAACTAAAATATGCAGGGGTAGTAATGAAGAGGCAACCAAGTTTCCAGCGTAATAGTTATTGTGAATGTAGGTAAAACTTTCCAACATAAATAGTTATACATATAAAAAAAAATATATAAAATATTTTCCTTAAAAAGTGCACATGAAATCGACATCGATATATCAAAACCAAAACACCTCCAAATCCCAGCTCTATTGGTTTAGCCAGTACTAATAATAATATCCTAAGACATTATTCACTCACCGCCATCTGATCCCAAACTAAGCAGAGCTTGTACTTTACCTACTAAACCAGGTAACTATACAATACTACATATAATAATTTTCTTGTGTCAATACATAATTACATATATAGATAATTACAACCAGACTTAAGACAAACAGACATGTTCTTGCACACAAATATCTCTCCTGGGTGGGAATCGAACCCACGACCTGCTGCGTCAATTGCAGGTATCTATCTACCAACCACGCCAATCAACCTAGCAAAACCCTAACTAACAAAAAAATAAGTAATTTTAATCGATACCCCGGAGCTGGGAACTCATCCACCAAAATGAGCCTTCCAAGTAGATTAAATAAATTTACCCTTTACCTTTGTTACGGAATTATTTAGCTTTTAAATAAATTTCTAGAAAGTTCTTCGACATCTAGGTAGAATGAAACAGCTACTAAAAATGGTTATCCATGAGAGTAGCAAAACCTTAAAGGTTATTGTATCATGGCGGTTCATCGCTCATCTTTTTGCAGTCATTAGTGTCGCTCGTTTTAAATTATTAGAAGACAATGTCACAAAATATTTGAAAAACATAGCTAAGTTAAAGCGCCTTTAATCTTAACAGGTACTGTGGTACTCTGGAAGACGGGATCTTTTGATCAAATATTATGTTTTGATACATAAGGCTTCGCCGAGCTAGTCGCAGCATAGTTTTGTCGGGAACTTTTTTAATAAGCCGATAGTAAAGGACCACGCCTCGAGTTCTGATGTGATCCATCAGTATTCGTGAAATATCAGCCAATATATTTGTAATACTTGTTGATATATTATCCTGATTTATTGGATCTTTGGGCTAGAGGAAAATGTTACATGTACATATGTATACACATAATATACATATGTTAGTATGGAAATAGATGAAGGAAAGCTTATAGCAAGTACGTGACGTAATTATGATATTACTCAAGTTCAAAAAATTTCGTGAACTAAATTAAAATTGAAAATTAGATTCTTAGATGCAAAAAGGAATAAATCTTTTTTAAGTATCTTGGTGACAGAGTTAAACTCATTAATCGGGAAAACGCCACACAGAGTTAGAATGATTTTAACCCTACAAGCAACTATTCTGGCAATTTCATCGAAACTGATTCGGACTTAATCCAGAACAACATTACATATATTTGGCATATATTAACAATTACATAGTATTGACTGATCTAGTGGTTGGTGATCCCGACATCTAAGCCAAAGGCCGTGTGTTCGATCCCTTCTCATGACTAATCTTTGTGTGATGAGCACGATTGTTTGTTCTGTGCCTGGGTGCCATTTAACTATAATATGTATGTATTTAGAAATATATAAGTATGTTTAACAGTTGTCTGGTTGCCATAGCTCTGGGTCTGCTTAGTTTGGGATCAGATGATAGTCTAAGGAATAAGACAAGAAGTAGCTTTAAAACAAATTTTAATACAGACGACACGACACGAAACGATACTCACTAATGTATTATCAAACAAAATTTATTATTCAAATAAACAAAAACGAACTAAGGAAGTAAAATCACAAGAACTAAACCGGGCTAACAATTATAATAAAGAATTTTAACAACTCAAACTGCAATCGGGCAGAGTAACGGCCTCGACAAGGTTGGACGCCCAAAGAGAGCGATGCCGGCGAGGCATCGCCTTTTTATAGAAAATCCCCACTCTTGTAGTTTTGCGCTTCTACACGGCCCTTCCTGACAGGAGGCTGGCCACGGGCTCCATCTTTTAACTCTGGCGATCAGTCTTCAGGCTTGGCAACGACATCCTCGAACTTTCAGCAACACGTGATGCGGACGTGCTGGGTCGTGGCTCATCAATTTCATCGGACATCTCGACTCCTGAAGGCTGGGTGACACTCTGAGTGGTAGACCCCTCGGTCTCATTCTCAGACTCTGTAATGAAACAAAACTACAGCACAAAAACATGTCCATAAATGATAAGAGATAGCTTCAAACACAACCTTTGTGTCGCACCAAAATCAAACAACAATTCGACACATATGTAGGCTTAGCACACCTAACTCAGCCTTACCACAAGAGTATAAAATAAACATATCTGTACGTTCACTCGTGGCAGTTCCCGTCGGGGGAGTGCCACCTCAAGACTCGCTAGAGATCTACGTGAGACATAACTTTGCGTGTGTTAATCAGTTCCAGATAAAAGCGTATTTCAACCCAAATTATCAATAAAACACAGTCAATATTTAACACAAACATATCTCACACCACGTCTCGTCAGCGGCCAACCCGTGGCATGACCCTACGTGTAACACACAGCACCACGTCTCGTCAGCGGCCAACCCGTGGAATGACCCTACGTGTAACACACAGCACCACGTCCCGTCAGCGGCCAACCCGTGGCATGACCCTACGTGTAACACAGCTCCAGGACCACACGTCCGAGCATAAAGGAAGGGACACAAAACCACACCAGGCATGTCCCATATACTAGGATCGCATGCCCGAGCGCACTCCAAGACAGCATCCAATAACATGAAACCCTACCTTACTTGAAGTGTATCCGTCAGCCAGGATAGCATATCCGAGTACAAGGACCTCCAAGACAGAGACTATCCCAACCGCAAGATAGAACTTCCCTTAATGTGTTTGCCCTTTGCGAAAAACACTTTGCACAAATAGAGAATCATGAAATCAATTTTTAATTCTCAAAACAACACACAATGCTCGGCACACAAGCATGTCCACAAAAACTTTACAAAATTAGTTTAAGCAAAATATCAAAGTGCCTAAATAATTAAAGTCACACACCATGGAAAGTGACTCCACACACATCGGGAGTCCACTCACCACGCCACGGGATCATGTACTTAACTGCGTTTAAGCTCCCATAGCAGCCGGACACGCGCGCAGGCGCACGCCCGCCAGACCAGGCTCCTTAGGTTCCCAGCCCCGAAGGTAGCCACCGGTCACGCCGACAGCCTGCTCCAAACAGCAAGTGACACACTCGCCTTTTCTCTCCAACACCACTCGCTTGACAAACCTTGCCACGCAAGCCATGTACTGGCCGCAGTCTGCGCCCATTTGCCATAACTGCCACGAATATCTGGGTGGTGGACTAAGAGAATTTAATTACAAAGAGAACATCACCAAACGTGAACTCTTTTAATTAGCCTTATTCAAAATAAAGGCGACATTTTTTTTTTTTTACTTATACACGTTATTAGATGTAACAATTATACGAAACGTATTTCTACGTAAAAACCTGAAAGACTCAACAGAGATCCCTTCATGTAACATCAGAACCACCGGGGTTCTTAACTTACCGAATTGTATAAGAAATACAAAAATCATTGTCTTACGTAGCTAATTGCATCCAAACTACCATTCTGAGGCGATTGAATTACTTCCTGGTTATTCGTGTCCAATTACAAGGTTTGGTACAACATCAAAATCATCAGCATGTGGCATCATTATCCTCTTTCTAAAACAAAATCCTGAAAACAATGCACTAATGCGCAACACGCATATTAGATCACATTAACGCTCGGTATATTTTAGAGCAATACAAAATAACTTCTATGAGATAATGGAGACAGAGACTAAACATTTGTTATTTCCGTCAGACTTTTTGTGGCGGAGAAATGTGTACCATACCGCCTTTCTCCGACTCGGCTACACCTGACAATAACTCACTTGATTTGAGATTGCTAACATGACTGATCTCACTTTGGTGTAACCTTTGTCCTTTAATATGACCAAGTCTTTTACATAACATCATTACATATGACGAAACATATAATCGTCCGACACAAAGTACATCCACACTCAGAACATCTTCTCATGGTTCACACAAATAGTTTACGCAATTTACGGGAATCGAACCCGGGTCATTGAATGACAACGCGATGATCTTAACCACTGCGCCACACGTGCAGTCAAACTTCAGAGGATGACTTCAAAATTATGTTCATAACTCCGCTGCTAAGAAGTAGCTTCAGAACGTGCACTGTTAATACACCTACTAGGTTTTAAATAACAACTCATTTACATTGTAGAATGCAAATAACACATTGAGTAATAAATTGAAAAAATGATGAGACTATCAAGTGTTACTTAGTAAGCTTTGTCAATACCTTGCAGCATGGGCTTTTCAGCTCCTCACTCAATCCTCTCACTACCATTAGGCGCAAAACAACGGCATGACATTTTATACAACACCGTGATGTCAACCGTTTGAGGTTACATTCCTCAGCGGTGGTCAATACCTACAGCTATATACCATGGCTATCATGCAATGCACACGATACTGAGCGGCGCTGGCGACAGCTATCAACACTACGACGTCTACTGATCGAGCTTAGTTCGTAATTCGTAACACACATCGCAAACTACCTTTTATTTTCACATGACGAATCGGTTAGCCTAAGAGGCTTTCACTGCTTCACCGGAATATCGCAAACTACCGTGCGACAAACTAAGTAAATGGTTTCACGCCCTGATATGGGATTCACCTTTCAAGAAAAGTCTTGAACGGCCACGTAAAATACATCGCGGTATCTCACAAACAAAACAATAAAATTGTACTTACGTAAATCACACACCACAGAAATTAACAAAAATAAAACAAAGTTTACTGTACACTTCGTAGACTGTTCACTGTTAATACACTCTGCAACAAACTGGGCTTATACAAACATTCCCTGACGTCCCAATGATTTCGTATTTGAGGGCGATCGACCACGTTGCACCATAACTGTATATCGGAAGAGATTAGACATAATAGTGGCTAGCACGACTTAACTATCGACTGAATCGTGTCAACAATTGCCCGAGTAGCCGAACTACCCACATTTTTCATTTTATAGTGGTAGATTTTAAAATTACTTTCGATCGTTTCTAACTTACTCATGATAGAATCTAACGTGCGGTGTAGATTTTCTTGTGCCTTAGAAGGCATTGCAATCACGTTGGCACTTATTATAACTGCTACCGCTCAAGGACCGTAAACGGATCGTCATGTTTTCGACAATCTGACCGCGAACGAACAAGTTTACGTGAACTTTCAAAACTATCCGGTCTGTCGCGACGCCTAGATCTACTTCGTGTATCACGGCAATAATCTCCACACTTATCATCGTGACAACTATGCGAATCATTGCATGGTGTGCGCTCTATTTACTTTAGTCACCAGTGAAACTGAACTAATCACAATTTAGATATTAACTAACGTTTTTGACTTTAGGGCGCACACAAAAACAATACAACAAGCGGTACAACGTGGTACTTACTTTTTAAAAGCAACCGATACCAAAATACAAATAAATTTTGCTTACAGGAACACTGTCGACACTATACAAAAGTAAAACACACAAACGAGGTACTCAAAATCACTCCAATTATTTAAAGATTCTGCACGGTCTACCTCAGCATACCAATTATCGAAAATATGTAAATTTGAGTCAAAATTGGAAATGTAAAAATGTTCATTCAGGCAAACACGACTGTGAAATGCTCTGGGACGCTGCTACGAGTGGGTTCCGAACCACGTGGCGGTGATCGAGACCGAGTGCATGGACGTTGTCTGTGATTAAGTCGTAGGCGACAATAACTGATCTTTCGGTCGCGGCACTATATTAAGCGTCGAGACACTAACCTCTGTGTTCATACATGAGCGACGCGCATCACACGAATCTGCTTGAACCGGCGATCGCAGGGTATTGCGCTTAGGTTTACGCGAAACATGCTCAACTCGAGATAGCGACTCAATACGGCATGGGTTTCCCTCCGACACTCTCGTATCACAAACACCCGAACGCCCCGGCCTAAGTGAAGTCCGAGACGCATCTTCTAATGCCTTAAGACGAGTAAGCATTGCCTGCATTTCGAGCCATAACCTAAAATTTTCGTCTGGCGATCGCTCGCGACGCTCACTGTGGCGACTACCGTGCCCAGGACTATACCTATCCCGGCGATTCACACTATAATCACGCTCACGATTCGACATAACGAAAATAATACCACTAAACAACAACAAAAGCCAACCAATTAACCACATAAAACTGCACAACAACAACAAAAATATTTGACCTCACCGATAATTGCAAAACACATAAATAACTATGTGGGCGAAAGAAGAATCCCACTTCTGATCTAAGGAATAAGACAAGAAGTAGCTTTAAAACAAATTTTAATACAGACGACACGACACGAAACGATACTCACTAATGTATTATCAAACAAAATTTATTATTCAAATAAACAAAAACGAACTAAGGAAGTAAAATGACAAGAACTAAACCGGGCTAACAATTATAATAAAGACTTTTAACAACTCAAACTGCAATCGGGCAGAGTAACGGCCTCGACAAGGTTGGACGCCCAAAGAGAGCGATGCCGGCGAGGCATCGTCTTTTTATAGAAAATCCCCACTCTTGTAGTTTTCCGCTTCTACAATAGTGTATTAACTAATACACTATCATCCTTAGATTATTATATTTAAAGACAACGCCCGCATTAGGGAATTTAATCCATGTGTCGCGTGGTACTTTACAAACATATAATAGACTGACACAAATTAAATCCAGACTTAGAACAACTATTAATGGGTAACACAAATGGTTGTATGGCGTGGGACCCGACCCCTCGACACGAAGCGCCGAGGCGACTGTCTTAGCCGCTGCGCCACACAGGCAGTTTTCAAATTTAGGTGAAATATTTTATATTAAATTTTATATTTTGCACTGAAAATTTACTATTTCCAAAGCAGCCCCGGAGCAGCTTTTCATTTCGAATAATCTCAATCAGTTTTATGAATACGTTTTTAATTATATAAGCTTTGTTGTTGATAAAATATCAGCAATAAAGCTACGTATTAAGCTCTATGATTGGATATTTTCAAATTGAACTCGTTAGAAAAGATTGAATAATTCACATAAGTGTGAAGCGTAATTTCAAAGCATACTTACTGCCTTTGAAATGTTGACTCACTAACTAAACAAATAAAACTCTTATTGTATTACTATTAAATTCTTGATAAAAATTTTATTTATGCTTGAACTGTCAAGTCGGAACACAGACGTACAGTCAGCTCCAAAAGTCGATGAACAGAATGTATATTTAACAGTACAGTTACGGCATCAAATCAGGGTAATCTAATGATAATATTTAATGGATAAAAAGTCTGTACAGACGCCAGCACATTCATTAAATATATCATAAGATTACCCTGATTTGAAGCCGTAACTGTACTGTTAAATATACATTCTGTTCATCGACTTTTGGAGCTGACTGTACATACGTTTAAGTATTGCTTGCGTGATTTTGGTGATTGATGTTACAACTAAGTACAATCAACGTCACATTACTAAAATTATTATTATTGCAAAATAATAATAATAATATCCTGGGACTTTATTTACACACGGCCATCTGATCCCAAAGTAAGCTGTACTAAACTGTACTATGGAAACACGATAACTGATATACTTTTCTTTTGTAAATACATAATCATATAGATAGTTACACCCAGACTCAGAACAAACAGACATGTTCATTCACACAAATATCTGTCCTGGGTGGGAATCCAACCCACGACCTCCGGCGTGAAAAGCAAGTGTTTGCCAACCACGCCAACAGGCCCCAAGAAAAATTGTACTCGTACCTACGCAGTTTTAAGGTTTGCCTACTGTTCCTACCTAAGAGTACCTACACCAAATGTACATACTTTTCCCAGCTGACGGTTTAAATTTTTCTCGTAGGTGCTACTGTTTAGATTACTCGCAGAAAAAGTGTATCTCATTGGTGAATCCATAGTTTACTAAGGTCTCGACAGGGGTGATACACACAGTGGCACACTTTAGTTATGCATGGGTCGGGGTCCCAAACCTTTGTTAATTATGACGTTGGCCTTACTCACTTGAAAATTGAATATTTAAGGCTGAATAGCTGATTTTGTATTATTTTATAGAAGTTGCTGAGTAATATTATTGTAGGGTTTTTGGTCAGGGTCGAGTGTGGGTCTTTCTGTTTTATATTTGAAACAATACGTGTTTGTGTGGGATGTGTGTATAGGCATAGGCGTAGTTAAAGAGGTTATAGAGGGAGTTAGCTAATCAGTCAGGGTATATATTTCAGTAGTCGGATAAGCTATTAGTAGAATTTATATGTGCTGCTTCTTAATAACAAAGCTGGTCCATGAGTTTTAATAAGGTTATATTATATCTATACTAACTATTGACCACGAGTTTGTCCTCGTGTAGTTTTAAAGAATTTAAATGCGAAATTAGACGTTGATCAGACCAAGAAAACACGTTCTATATATAGTAAAAACAAACAAAAAAATAATACAATTCAAGAGATGACATTTCACAAAGTTTCTACATATTTCAAGATAAATCTCTTCCTGCAAGAAGTAGTCGTCTGTAACTACAGAAGTTTACATCTTGCAGGAAATTTTAATCTTCGAAAATCGCCTCTTGCGGGTGCTAAAGGAGATTTTTCTGCATACAAAAATTATACAAATACAAAACATAATTTAAATTAATGAACTACATAAAAATACGGTATATGTATTTAAGATGAAGAGGACTGGTAATGTATTATATACCTTTAAAAAAAACAAGACAATAACGAATGTATGTCTACTTCTGTTTCTTATTCTGTTTCTTATTTTTGTAATTTTCCCTCCCTAACTACGTCCATGGTTGGCATTTATTCCTTACTTGTTCTGTATTATTTGCTAACAAATATCATAAAATAGATCTTCATTCTCTGCATTTGAAGCATTCATAACCCAGTTTATGCTATTGTTCTTAACTGATCGGAGAACTGGAACACGTCAGGTATGCATTAGTCTATTTGTGATAGTAAATAGCTATTTTTATAATATATTATTTCATGTCAGTCTAACCTCATTCAGATAATATGCTATCTTTAATTTGACTTATATTTTGACGGTCCCGCTGGCGTGGTTGGTAGATGCTTGCCTTTCACGACGCAGATCGTGGGTTCGATTCCCACCCAGGACAGATAATTGTGTGCATGAACATGTCTGTTTATCCTGAGTCTGAGTGTAATTATCTGTGTAAGTATGTATTTACAAAAAAAAAAAGTTATCTGGTTCCCATAGTACAAGCTCTGCTTAGTTTGGGAACATGGCCGTGTGTGAATAATATACTAACAGCATATTATTATTATTTATTTCAGAAATATTGTTATTGAAGTTATACTTCTTTTGGCGCGATGGAGAAAAATGATGAGAGTGAAGTTTTAAGATGCGCGCGTACACCGACACCAAAAAATTTAACAGCATGAAGTTAGTTCTAAGTGGTATGAAAATTGATAACTATGTTCAAGTTGTATATTAAGAAGTATAACTTCTAACGCGTGTACATAAGTACACACAAGTTTTTTTTTCTAATTAATCTAGAGGCACTGTTTGTTAATCTCAATCTATAATTTATTTTTAAATTTGACTACCTAAAACTATTTATGCATTATTGTAGGAACCAATGATACTTTGAACAATACATTATTATCGTGTAGCAAAGTTGCATCATTTGTAATTATTACAGCGTCACGGAAATACCTCTTAAACCAATTTTTGTTAAAAGATTTTGTATGTAAAAGCTTGTGATTTGAGAAATGGTACATGTTTACGATAGGACGAAAGATTTTTACTTGGAACTTATAGTCCATGAGAGCGATTTCGCAATGAAAACCTTTTTTACTCTAGATAACTAAACTACTCCTTACATTCTGTTTCTACGTTTAGTTTTGATATTGTCGTCTTATTACTATATGGCGCTGTCGAATTTTGTAAATCACGTTATTCTGCTGTTTGCCTGCTTTCAAAACAAATCTAACCGAAAGTTGTATCTGCGATAAAATCAACCTAATAAACTTCAAGAAGCGAGCATATTATTTTCTTAAAGGCCGGCAACGCATGTCCGTGAGTCGCGACTCCATGGGCAGCGGTGATCACTTACCATGAGGTGACCCACTTGCTCGTTTGCAATCATATTTTATAAAAAGAAAACATATATATTGTTAGGTAACTATCATTTAGACGCAATTTGGAGTCTTATTGACACCTCTTACGCATCAGCGCAGCGGTATGAAACCAGATCAGCACATTCACACGTTTGGTTACAGATAAGATCATTTATTTTTTAAATCTTATATGGTCTACGTTTGAAAGTTTAAATCAGCTTCAGCTTCTCGAATCAGTTAAAAAGTTGAACTAGTTTTACAGAATTAGAAATTTATACCGGTAGGTAGAGTCAAAGTAAATTAGCTAAATCCGAAATTCAATACTAATGATCGTTTATTCCGATATATTGGGCGACAGTATCATTAGCTAATATTTGGCATACTTACCAATTACGTACTATAGAAACACTTCAGTGCCATACTATTTTGACGTAATATTCGATAATTATTATTGAATGTCTGATTTGGATCATCTACTTTTGCCGTTGACTCTACTAATTTGTATGAAATAACTAATACTCATACTGGCTTTCATTAGGGAACGGCCTTCAAAAATGCGGAGCTTTCTAAAGCAATGCTATATACTTGTATGTACTTTTTAATATGTATATGTTACACAATTGTTTTAACGTATTAAAACTTATTTTGATACTTCACCCGCACTTGGTTGATTCATTAATAGGTCACACAAATGGTTGTCATGTGCTGGGATTGAATCCGAAACACTAGGGCCTTGAGGTAGCAGCAAGGCGACCACCTTAACCACTATGCCACACGTCCAGTCTATATATTGATTTTGTTCAAATCTATAAAATTTGGATTTATAAGGAGATTAATGAATTAGGTTTTGTTAACAGCAGTTAACAAGATGGCAACAAAGAGACCTAATATAGATCGACGATATTTTTTAATATGTTTTTAATTTGTTAGTCTATCCTTGCGAAGATTTCATATAAAGACTCGATCATTCATTGAATACTGTCGGGTCTAATCTATACTCTATTTTTTCATACCTCAATGTACTTAAGTGCAGCAATATTTATTTACCTGGATATCGATAAGTTTTCTATGAAAATCCGAGGGATTGCTGGACCTATTTAATTAAATGTCCATTAAGTTAATTGTAGATTGCTGGAAAAATCCTCAATAACCGAGTGAAATCAGGAGTTCATATTTTCCCATGACTTTTATTTATTACGCTATAGAGTAATGCGATTTTCAGAGAAACTAAAAAATTAATAAGGATAATACCTTTTGTTTGCACGTGAGTATAGTGTTAAAGTCGCCGTCTATATACACAGGATAACTATGTGTCGGTTACACATCATATCAGCCGAAAGACGTCCATTGCTGGACAAAGGCCTCCCCCAAAGATCTCCACAATTGCTGGTCTTGCGCTATTCGCATCCAGCAGTTTCCAGCGACCCGCACAAGATCATCGGTCCATCTTGTAGGGGGCCTGCCCACGCTGCGTCTTCCGGTTCCGGTCCGTCGGTTACACAAATGGATTAAGTTTGTGTAACTGACACATAGTTGTTCTGAGTCCAAGTATGCTTCTTGTCTGTGAATTACATTGAGATTTATTAGTTTCTTATCTTTTTGACTAAAAACCTTCTTAGTTAGCTTATCTGTATTTGCAGTATTAAGTATTAAAGACGGTTTATTAGTGTGACATAAAGAAACAGTTCTTCATCTTCATCTCTTGCGATCTTTACTAAATTTTCTGCTGCTTCCGTCAGTTATAAATCTGTTAAGTACCCCGTGACACAGGAATATATATAATATGGAAATAATTTCCTGGAATGTATAAGTCCGCCTATTGCATGAAAATTACTGATGTTTATTTTTCTGAATTCTTAAAATTTATTTGACGCAATAAAATGTACATATTATTATTATCCTTTATTTAACATTATTATGATGACCACAGTCAAGGAATTTCTGGATTCAGTTCTCGGATCAGGGTAAAAGGTATTATAGGGATTTCACTGGAAAGTAAGACACCCAGCCCGTAGTGCCTCAAAAAGCACGTATGCAAGGTCCGCGCCTGATTTCTTTCTGGTCATCTCGTATTGCGCATACTCCCATGCACTATAACATGACCTGCGTAGTTCGCTTGTGTATTTTCGAAACAAACAACAAATAACCGTGCCAACCAATTTACTCTACAAATAGTACAAGGTACACATAACAATTTGAGTGCTAAAACAAGTTACAGATACAGTTCTAAAAATATTTGAACGTTGGATATTGCAATATTGTTGTATTTAGATTGAAATGGGACCATTGACAACTCACAGACATATAGACATTAAAACACTACATCTAAGCACTAACCCAACTGCTCAATACATTTGATGCGAATTTTCATAAAGTGAATCTTTGATTTAATAACGTTGTGCGCCATGTATGTCACTCTTGTTTCATAAAATGACGCATAAAAATATTAGAAAGAATAGACGTTCCCAGCTACGAGGCTAGAAGACTGGATACGTACGTATATTCATGAAGAAGTGTCATCCCATTAGATAGTAACGAATCATCTGAGGATCTAGAGCGCTGAATACTTTTTCTTTTTATTTAAAGACAATATCCCCACCAGCGAAATGAATTCATGTATCATGGATGGATTTACAACAATGCAATTGATTGATACGAACCATACACAGACATAAGATAAAATTTAATAATTTGTGTGGTGTTATCAATTATTATGTTTCGCATGTAACTGTGAACATATCATTCGGCCACGGTTTTAGAAACAAAGAGTGTTGGCAAGGGAATTTTAAATTTACTCAGACCCTCCCGAAGATTGCATTTAAAATGTTCAAAACTATTAATGAGTTTCACAAATATTTGTTGTGGCGGAAATAAACCCGAAAGTCGTTGAAACAGAAATATTAGCAAGACTGGTTCTTTTAGCCAATACTCACCTCATTTTATACATATTACATGAAAAAATCGCAGCTTTAACGAGTGAAACAACAGAGAGACGAAAAATATCTCTCGCCGTCGAAACTATAGATAAGTTAAAATAAATGTTTTACTTTTAAATCCAGTAGAGACTAAAATAAATTTACTCGTAAAATAATAAAATACTCGTTTGTGTACTCTATTTGCGAATAAAATTCCACCTTCGTCAGAATTTATTTTAAAGGTGGCAGCCATAGCTAATTAAAATTAATTTCCATGTGAGTTTCATCTGCCCTTAAAAGCAAAATCAACTATAACATTTATTCTTAAACTATTATCTTTTCCTCTCTAATTTATCGTCTCAAAGATTTGCTTACCCAGGTAAGCCAAGTGAGCTAGAAAAATGGCTCTAAAATGGGTTCTCTTTATACCCTCAGGAATAAGCTTTGAGAACAGACGGTTTTCTTATAAATTGGTTAGAAAGTGACTGCCTCACTTTGAAAGTAGGCTGCAGTATTGAAGATGTATACTCACCTAAAATATACGCGTTCAATTTTATCTAAACTTGAACATTGGCACCGGCTCTATATAAAGGTTGAATTACATACAATTACGTATGATTGGTTTTTATATCTATCAAAATTTATATTGAACCTATCTAGCCACGGCTCAAGCCATCCCTTTGATTGGATTTAAATTAAAACCACGGTTAGTTATAGAATTAAAAATTGTTTTGCACTTAATTAAATCATGCTGGAATAAACCTTTATTACGCGAAAAAAAACAATAAGATTAATTATTTATTATATGTTTATGTTTAAAGAACAAATGGTTTTGAGTTGGTACAACCAGTTTTCGACAGATGGCGCCACTATCATTCCAATGAATTACATATATTGCTGTAGCAACGCGCGCAGGGTACAGCTAGTTATCTATAAGTAATGGTAATGGTTTTACTAGTAATTTACAAAGGTTTTGCAGCCGCGTAAGTTCTACCCATCAAATTGAGTAATTGGTAGAACACAATTTGACTTCCCAGCCAACGTATTATGGACACAATATGATAAAAGTATGTTCTATGCACATTGTATAAAGAGCCCACGTTTATCACGTGTCTCACAAAGTGGAATATAAGAGCCATTAGAAACTCTCGTGACACCGTACACAATCCGAAATATCGTACTCGCCGGCCGAGTACGATACTTCGGATCGGAGTTTGCATTCGTATACATAAAATGCTCCCTTCTTTAATCGAACGGCTAGCGTCTTCGCGTACTAACATAGTGTCAGTTGCACAAATATCCCAAAAAATCCGACCTTCTCATGCATCTCCACGCTAGTTACCGCCTAGAACCCGGGGCCAAACCGCACGGGGTTACTCAGTTACCTACTTAACTGGTTTGTGCCTCCGCTCGCCTCTATTGGCCGGTAAAACAGTAAAAGCTTCTGAATTAATTGGAAACGTCCCATTAATAACAATAAAGTTAAAAAGTGTATGGTATACCACATAATTAGGCTATAGAAGGAAGCTCGCAGTAAATCCACAGGGGATTATAGAGAGCTCTCATGAATTGAAGGTATTTTATAAATATAAAAAGAATTAAAACGGAAACTAGGTATTTTCAACTAAACGATATTGAATGGACCTTATTGCCCGTAAAATAAGAACGGTTTTTCTATGCATATGTTGATAGTGAGGAGTGGTTGAGTATTGGCTACATTATTTATGACTTTATTGATGATTCTGTTTTAATAAAGTTTTTGATATTTACCTACTCGCTTCGTAAATTTATTAGACTGAAAAATTACTCAATTCAAGGAAAACCGTATTTGTGTGCTAAAGATAAACATAAGATTTATTGTGAAGTCTTCATAGAAAATATTGCAAAAAAACTGTACTATTTTAGATATTTTTTAAACAAGACTATTTAAGTCTAGTCCTGTCCAATACTATTAAAATATTTCAATGTATAATCCAGTAGGTAAATAATAAACTATTTAACTTATTATTTAACATAAACCTCTAATCTTTATATTGATTCATTCAAAGTAATTAATTTAAACATATTCATCGAAAACCCATTCAACTAAATCGAGTAAAATAAACATAGCTTTTAATATAAACTAGTATAAATATACACAAGCCCATAGCCAATTTACTTTAACTATTTCCACTTTATCTCAAAACAAACCCGATCTAAATTTAATTCAATAAACCTAAATAAACCACCCTAAACAAACTTTTAGGCAAACAACGGGAATAATGTATTGTTTAGCCCTATTCAATGGCTTTAAAGAAATTACGCTCTTTTAAGAAACAGTAAAAGCCTCCAGCATTGTGTGTCATAAAGTCTGGTACACACTAGGGGCATGTTAGGTATTAGTCGCTTAAATTAAGCTAGTGGTAGAGAGCCTTATGCGCTAGCCAACTGCTCGTTGTCTTAATATAGTAGTACTTAATTTTAAAATAATATGTAGCTTGGTAACTTTTTTTTAAGACAACGCCCGCATTAGTGAATTTAATCCCAGTGTCGCGGGGTACTTTACAAACATATAATAGACGGTCACAAATTACATCCAGACTCTGAACGACTATTTATAGGTCACACAAATAGTTGTCTGGCGCGGCTCAAACCCGCGACACGTAGGGGCGAGGCGACTGTTTTAGCCGCTGCGCCACACGTGAATTTAAAATTGTTATTTATTTAAGGATTTAAAAAATATTAGTGATAAAACATACCGCACGGACGGACAAATATTTTTTTTGATTACTTTTATACTGTATTCGTTTTTGTACTGCATTGTGAGCTTGACAAATTTATGTAGCACCTGTTTATTAACATTCACATTTTAATACCCAAGCGCTAGATAAGTTTCACTATTTCAATATATTCGCCTTAACATCACATGCATCAATCTCACATACCTACTATCTAATGAACCGGTTATATCCGTTAAATAAAACGATACGGTATAAAAATAAAAAATAGTAATAATTCAACGCTTTTTACTATACAAATTGTAATACAAAGATAAACAATATGATATGATATATTCAGATAGAGTGGAGAAACCCATAAATAATGTAATTAAAGGATTAATAAATTACGTTTTATGTATTACTGAATTCTACAAACTTACATCGTGATAACGCTCAGGATGTAAAACGTATTTTTAATGTGTAGATGAACAAAACAAAAGAGCTCTTTATGAGACTCAGAACTCAAAAATATTCTACTTAAGAATAAACCTTCTCATTTTTTTCCTTCACGCTACTGTTATAAAAATGATGACTGTAAGTAATGAGCGTATAACGAATTACAAAATGTTCTTGGTCGTTAAACGTCAAACGTATGAGAAAAGAAAAAACTGAACCGATCTATTTGGTACGTTTACTGAATACGTTATCTAATACTGAAATATCTATAGGGTAAGGAAAGGTATATCGGTGATATAAGTAATTTGGTGATATTTTTTTAACCGATTACCACACAGTTCCCTATGCAAGCAGATTCAAGAGATAGCGCTATCCAGTCGGTACAAGTGTGAAGAGGATATATATACATCACGCGCTTCGCTGCATTGTCCCTGCATTTAGTAAACAAACTTTTTTGAAATTTGTTCATCAGTGGCGCCATTTTTGGGTGAAGGTGGGCTGCGCTTACTTATTTCCTTAAAATTTATGAGTTTAATTGGTGTTTCAGTGTTAAATATTAGTAAAATGTTTCATAAAACTAATGATTATTAAAAAAAAACTTGAAATAAAGTCGTGAATCATTCCTGGTAAGTTTTTATTCCTTAAGTTGTGACCGACGTTTCTTAGTATTTTTGTCAAAATGTTGGATACGTTTTTGAGAGTTTAATTTGAGACCTATTGTGTGCTTGTATTAAAAATAAATATGAAAAGCCTAATATATAGTTTGA
The DNA here is from genome assembly GCA_951640165.1 of Pseudoips prasinana. Classification (NCBI taxonomy): domain Eukaryota; kingdom Metazoa; phylum Arthropoda; class Insecta; order Lepidoptera; family Nolidae; genus Pseudoips; species Pseudoips prasinana. Next base: position 23,821,306 of record OX621245.1, read on the forward strand.
AGGGTTTTGTTTTGAAGAATTCACGAGTGCATTTGATTTTGAATTTAAGGCTAAAAAAACCATATCACCAAATTACCTATAGGTACATTTTTTATATCACCAAATAACCTATTTTTTGTGCCTCTAGATTCAAAATGGAAAAAGAAAATAAATATTGATAATATAACCAGCAGCAACTTCAAGAAGCCAGTCAGTTTAGTTGAAAAAGGTTTCAGTGCGAAGTACTTAACACCAAAAGGTGCCAATGAAAATGAAAATAAAGTATAAGAAAACTTTCGACCTTGCCTTTAACATTGAGCAAATCTTCCCAAAATGCAAAAATTAATAAAATTCAAGAGATAGTAGATGATTTGTAGTGTGGATTATGCGAGGTCTTGCACTCAGCTCCTGTTAAAAAAAGGAATGCAGCCAAATGGATCCAGTGCTCGTATTGCTTATCGCCATACGACGAGATCTGTGCATCTATTGAATATACTGATCCCGAGGAACAGCCATATTATAGATGGTATATGGAATGACATTTACTACAGAGCTAAACATTTTTTATTTTAAGTTAAAAAATCTGATTATATTGACAATTTCCATACTATCACCAAATTAGCTACCCAGTATCACCAATCTACCTGACAGTGTCGCCAACTTACCTACGATTTCTTTTTTATTCAATTGACATTTATTCTCAGTGTGACGCGATTTTAGTTAATTTAACTGTTTCAAGATTTAGTTCAAACAATAAGTAATATGATTAAACAAAAGTGACCTTATGTTTAGTTTCCAAATTCCTTTAAAATTCGTTTTTTTTTATTTTTATCACCATTATACCTTTACTTACCCTACTATGATAGGTCAACCTTTACGGTGTAAAAATATTGATATCTTGTCTAGCCGTCTAAATGACTTGTACATCTTGTCCCGAGTTCAATTCCTGCACAGGATATTTTTTTGTGATCCATAAATAGTTATTCCGAGCCTGGGTGTGCTTTGTGTCCGTCAATAATGTGTTTGTAAAGTACCCTGCGATACAAGGATTCATTTTCCTAGTGCGGATAATGACTTATAAAACGCTTAGCTTATATGTGAGCCTCATATTATTATCAAAAATTTTATTTTACTATTTATGGACATTTCCAGTTGTACTTTTCCCAATTCGCGGTAAGGAATGTTCTTAATTAGCCTAAGGTACTAAGGTCGTTCTTAATTAGATAAAGTGTTTTATTTAAATTTCAACCATAAGTTTTTAATATTTTCTCGGTTTTATATTTAGACTCCTACTATGTTTGGTCTAGATATTTTTCAGGTCTTCAGTAACTATGCTGCAACATTCACTTACAAATTCTGCTACACCACAAGTAGCGTGGGACGCAACAGCATTTTTCGCGAAATTTATTTGTAGGTAAGTACGGGCACATGTAAATCTCTCCTGCATAATAAACCGCAATACTTACGGATCCGACTGCCGCAGCAAATATGCCCGGTGTATACCAACTCTTAGGTGACTCTGCAACATCTCAGAATTGTTTATTACACTAGCTGACTAGCAGTTCCTCCGAAGCATTTTCCCAATTGTTATATCCGACTTTTCTATATCCTTTATACTTTCATATTTTTCTATTCTTGCATTGCCATGGAATATTCAACTTTGTCAGATGTAAATTAAAACTTGGGAATCAAAGCACCAAAGGAGCCTTTTGCGTTTGAATGCGCTAAGTTCTACGATTATAATATTTCTGTTGGGAATATTTTGCTTGTGTTTTTAATTAAATACAGCTGTATAAATACAACTGTTGTGCACTGCATGTGGGGCTTAATTAAATTTATTGCAAGATGCAGAAATGTGCAAGAATTTGAGAGGTAACGTTAATTAATTAGTAAGTAAAATGCCAGTGGTTGCTGGCTCGTTAAGATGTGCAACTGTTTCTGTGGCCCATATACAGTTGGGTTGTAGCTTTTGTCCGTAAATTTTCTGTTTGTAAAATACCTAACAACAGAAGGATTGCCTTGAAGCGGGTATTTTAAAAATCAATATTAATGTACCATCGGAGTCATACACGGTGCACCACCATTAAGGTTTTTAGAACAACTAACTTAAATAGCTTCTTGAATTGTAATAAAAGGGAAAGGGTTTTAGTGCTGCAATTTAAACTAAACCTTTTGCATTAAAATCTTTCAAGACGTTAAGGCTACATAGCATATTCAAGAACCCAGCGGTGTAGCACGTGATTTGCATGTATGTATCCAATGGTAACTACTTTAGTTAATTAAATTGAGCAAAACTGTGTATAAATTATTGTAGTAAGCACTAAAGCACTGTATCTAACGAGCGACCACCTAGCCACGTGCCTCATACAGAGCGTAGTACTTATGAAATTATCGCGCTACGTATTTACTTACTTATCGTATGGGCAATGGTTACCCTAGTGTCAGAGTTGTTCAAGCCGCCCAATTGGCCTCTGACATGGCTTAACGACTGTTGTCTAATGACTACAACCGGGACCGACAGCTTAACGTGCCCTCCGAAGCACGGAGACGCTCAGATATTAAACCACTTTGGCGGTCACCCATCTATGGACTGACCGCGAGCCTAGTTGCTTAACCTCGACGATCACTACGTTACACAACATATATTACGGACATCTTCGGGGTCATTCCCTATCAAAAGCCTAGCTTGCTACAGCCAGACTGCTGCCCCTCATAAACGACTCCAATAATAATTACTGGCTGATGGCTGATTTAAAAGTCATGACAAAAATAGCGCCAACTCTAACTAGAGAACCACCTTGAATATTTCAAACAATGCCACGGAAAGGTTAGACTGGTTTTACGCTCGAAACAACTAAAATTAATAATGTTTATAGTTTAGGAGCTACAATGACACTACAGAAGTTTCCGGATTTCAAAAGTATACTACATCTCTTTTTCTATGAAATGTTTAAAAGTCCTGAGATGCCGATACTTTGCGATCTAGTTATACTCACCATTCTGTTTACGAGGTTAAATGCGTCGGCGAGCGGTCAATCTATAGATGGATGACCTGAAAAATGGGTTCGTGCATGTCCTTGTTTCAAAATGCGCGTTACGCTGTAGCTCCCCGCTGTAATCTACACAACGGTCTTTAAGCCATATCAAAGATATTTTGGGCTTAAACAACGCTGACACTAGGGTAACTATTCCCAATAAGAATAAATAAAAACGAACCATAAAATAAAGCAGAATAAACGTAATATTGTGTTTACTTACATTTAAGTGTGCGGTTATTGCGTACATAAATACTGTAGACGGCGATATATAATTTGATAGCGTCATATTACGTAACAAAGTAAAGAGAAATTTTGCAATCCAAGTGTATACACGGACGTGGCGTTGAGTGTACAGACGCCAGCACACCCAGCTACCCAAATCTGTCAAATTTCTTTTATAGATTTTCAATTTTATCATTTTTGATTTTCGATTTAGATTTGACAGATTGGGGTAGCTTGATGTGCTGGCGCCTGTACAAATACATATGTATATGTCTGTAAGTATCTAAACGTCTAAGGACCGTTTGATATTATTACATTTTATAAATATAACTAATACAAGATTATTACCGTCATTTTATTCTGCTACTTACCTATTTCCCACGAGATAAAAGCAGAAACAAAATGGAAACTTTATATCTTGACATGGCATATCTTGTCGTTTGAATAGAATTACATCATAGTGGGTCAGATGGAGGGAAGACGAGCCAGGGGCAGAGCACCCTCAAGATGGATAGATGCCATCAGGAAAACTGTGGGGCCGGACATCCAGACGGCAGTCCACAGCTGCAACAACCGCAGCGAATGGAGAGCTCGCTGTTGTGGTCGCGATCGTCAGCATTGAGGGACCGAGGAAGAAGAAGAATAGAATTAAGAGCAGAGTGTTCTTTCTTTACCGTATGGGCACTGGTTACTCTAGAGTTGTTCAGGTGCAGAGTTGTTGAAGCCGCCCAGTAAGTCTCTGACATGGCTTCACGACTGTCTTATAACAAGAACAGCCAAGACCGACAGCTTAACGTGCCCTCCGCAGCACGGAGATGCTCAGAAATGAAACCATTTTGACGGTCACACATCCATGGACTAACCGCACGCTGAGTGTAACTATGCTATGCGTGTAGTGCAGAGTGTAAAGGCGGCGGGTTATAATGTCCTTTAGGTCGATTGAATTCACATTTAAGCAGGACAAGCATGAGCGGAAGGATTCACGGATTCATGCCTCATATGAGGTAGCTTATCTGCCTCTACCAGAAAAAAGTAACGTTTTACGTGGCCTCTTACTTACTTATGCTGGTGTTGTTCAAGTGCAGAGTTGTTCAAGCCGCCCAGAAAGCCTCTGACTTCACACACAGCCGGGACCGACCACTTAACGTGCCCCACGAAGCACGGAGATGCTCAGAAATAATAATATCCTGGGACAATATTCACATGGGCATCTGATCCCAAACTAACCAGATAACTGATATATTATTTTTCTTTTGTAAATACATACTTATATACATAATTTACACCCAGACTCAGGACAAACAGACATGTTCATGCACTCAAATATCTGTCCCGGGTGGGAATCGAACTCACGACCTCCGGCGTGAAAGGTAGGGTATCTACCAACCACACCAACAGGCCCGTCATAAAACCACTTTGACGGTCACCCATCTATAGGCTGACAACGCGCTTAGGTGCCTAACCTCGCCAATCACTTACGGACCGGTGAGAGCGTCTGGCTATGAGCGCCTCTGAAGCAGGGAGTTAAAACCAGTATTCTAGCAACTAAAAGACTCTAAAAAAAGAAAACTTGGGAGGTGTCAAGGGACACCCGGATGGAACGAAGTTATTTCTTATTATTTATTATGTACAAAAAACCTGTATACACACAACAAAATATATTATATTATAGTCGCGACACCACACTGTTCAATGCGAAATAGAAATGAAAATATCTGGCTTGCTTTCTATAAGAGAGAGAGAGACAAACATGCGCACGCCGCACAGCTGCGAAAAGTGTCGTGACAACTTTTCGTAAGAATTTTTTCCGTCTAGCCCCCTTTCACAACGCGCGATAAGGAACTTCGTTCCAAAAATCTTAATTTTTTGACCCGGAAATAAAACTCGGTACCATCTTTTAGCTAAATGAAGAGATTTCAGAAGTACCTACCCTAAACCGACGTGCATGTACGAAGCTGCCTTTGACAGTGAAGGAAGCAAATGGAGGACCCAGTAATACCACTGGGAGGCATTTTCATGCACGATTACATTTTGTTGTATCGCTATCTTACACTCTCCAGTACACAGGTGAATAAATATTGAGTTTATAAGTTACTAGCTTTACCCCGCGGCTTTACCCGTGTTAAACTGTATAAATTATAACCTATGTGTTATTCGGATATATAAGCTATATTACTACCAAGTTTTATCAAAATATTACTACCAAGTTTCATCAAGAGTAACAAACATCTAAACATCCATACATAATATATACTCACAAACTTTCGCATTTATCATATTAAGTAGTATACAAATATGTTGAATTATTCCTTTACTGAAATGAACTTACGCATCTTAAGTATGACTTAGAACATGCCAAAATAGATTACTTTACATTTTGTAGAAGGAAAAAAATCTAGACATAGGTGAAACCAATGAAAACGTACGCCAAGTGATATAATTAAGTAATAAAAAATACATAACCTAAAAAAATACATTTTACTTACATACTTTTCTAAAACAAAATGGCTGACAAAGCTGAGACGTTATTATAAAATTATGTAAAGTAAACTTCTCAAGGCACTTCTAAACCAAAATGAATATTACATTGGGGTCACTTACTTACATACTTATCGTATGGGCAGTGGATACCCAAGTGTCAGCGTTTTTCAAGCCACCGCGTTATTTAGGCCTCTATCATGGCTTAACAACTGTTTCCTAATGGCTACAACCGGTACCGACAGTTTAACGTGCCCTCCGAAGCACGGATACGCTCAGAAATTAAACCACTATGGCGGAATAGACTGACCAACCTAGTTGCTTAACATTGCCAACCACTTTCGGAGCGGTGAGAGCTATGAGATTTCATGTTATATTTTAACAGTATTAATAATACAAGCTACATTCTACTAATATTATAAACGCGAAAGTTTGTAAGTATGGATGGATGTTTGTTACTCATTCACGTAAAAACTACTGAATGGATTTTAATGAAACTTTACAATAATATAGCTCATACATCAGAATAACACATAGGCTACAATTTATAAAGATATTGCTTTTTTACTGTGGCAAAGACATATTATGTTGCGCTTTTTGAAAGTTGAAAACAAAGGTTCAATGATTGGTTTATCTTAGTTCATAAAATTTTCAGTTAGCTTAAATTCAATTAAAAAACTACACAAAAGATTTATCATAGTATATTAACAGAGCCGAATGACAGTAAATCGAGAAAAAAAATCATATTATAGACAATGCCTTATGGAAACAGACACATACAGTCGAGATAACCTTGAGTTAGACCGTTGGATTGTGGAGTCAGTGGTCTCGAGTTCATACCCCAGAACCAATAAATTGTGCGAATTCATGTGCGTATTAGAAAATTATTATCTCGTACTTTAAACCGTGAAAGAAAATATCGTGAGGTAACCTGCATGCCTGAGAGTTCACCAAAATGTTCTTGATTGCAAGTGAAGTCCGCTAACGCGAACTAGGCCAGTGTGGTGGACTTTGGCCTATGCTCTCTTATTGTGAGAGGAGGCTCTGCAGTGCGCACAGTAATGGGCTGCATCATTAACTTATATATGTTACAGAAGGCCGGCTTGTAGCACTCAAGACGCATGAATTTTCGTCGCGTTCGGAGGTTGTGATTAGTCTCGAGCAAATAATCAAGATCATAGCAACCTCCCCAATAGAACTGCTCACCCCTTTCAACGGCCGCAACCGAAGATATACTCGCTGTGACGTCATCCTTCCGTTCGATAGTTGTCAAGCCGTTGTCAGATTTTTTATTTTACCGGCATATTTATTATAGAGTAAAAGTACATGAGGTTTAAATAATTAACAGAGTTGTACATAAATATTATGTCTGGAGCACTGAGGAGACAAGTTACCTAGCAATTATCATAGGTATTTTTAGGGTTCCGTACCCAGTTTATATATAGCCCTTCGTGCGCGAGTCCGTCTCGCACTTGGCCGATTTTTTCTATTCCACTATCAATGCTAATTTAAAACACACAAGGGCCCTTTTTCCCACTGGTATAGACAGACACACATATATAGGTTTCAAATATATTATTGTTATTTCGCTTTTGTTATGTCGGTGTCTGAAACATAATAATATATTTTCATCTATAAGCTTAAAACTAATTTCGGGCATCTCAGAGAGATAGATCTAAGTTAAAAAGTTCTAAGTTAGTTCTAACTTTTCTAGCGGAAGTATAAAGTTCCACTTTAGCTGAACTGTGCCAAACCAAGGCGCCGACAAAGAGTTAAACATATTAAGGTTCCCTGTATCATAATTCACAATAATACTAAAACTAAACACTGCAGATGTAGACCAAAAACCGCATTCACCTAAGTTTGGGCCCGAATTGTCACAATGTTCCAACATTGAAGGAAATCTCGAAACTTGTGCCAAAACTACCCAAAGTTGAGTTCTGTAGCTCGTTTGTACCAATTGTAGAAACGGTGTGGCTGGAAAATTACGTTTTGTTGAGATACGACGAGAACGTGAGCCTATTAGGCTATTGAAAGTATTATTTGGGGAATTAAGTTAGATATTTATTAAGTAACTTCCGTATTTATTAGGAGAAATTGAAAAGTTCATCGCAGTTTTGCAACTTGATTTGATTACGGACAGTCACCCATAGGGACTTGCTTTTCTTTCTAGTTCCAAGACCTGATTCCCACGAGTCTTTTATAGCCTTTTCATTGGTTCTCCACTATTAACACTGCCTAGTAACGATAGATTGCCTTTTGGTGATTTATTGTAATATGAATACAATTATATATTTAGTTTATTTATTTATTTAGTAATGCAAAAAAAAATGCGTTCCTAAACTGTTCTCTCTCGTAACTGTAAACTCGTATATTAAAACAAACATACGAGTTTGTTATTCTATATAACTAAAATCAGAGGGATTTATATATCTTAATAAATCCCTCTGATTTTAGTTACGTTACCAGTGGACACCTACCGTCGCTTAGATTATGTATAGCCACATTTACCCCAAGTGTAAATATTGGAATCCCAAAGAGATCACAATTAGTGATATAACAGGTTAGAATAACAAACTCGTATGTTTGTTTTAATATACGAGTTTACAGTTACGAGAGAGAACAGTTTAGGAACGCATTTTTTACCTGCTGATTGCATGTTAGTCACTTAAGCTCCATGATTGATATCTCAAAAATGGGAAATGATTAATTTAATCGCTCAGCGGGTCTCGAACCAGCAACCTCTACTAATCCGGGGTAAGCGCTCTGCGCTAAGCTACGAACGATACACACTGGCAGATAAAATTTACGATTCCCTTGCTAACATCCTTGCGGAGGATTACGCTTCGAATTGCGAATAATGTCATAAAAACTAAAACTCCATGATAGTGTTTTTGAAAATTAAGTGTTCATAATCATAATAATCATAATCATTGTGAAGCATAGGTAATAATATTAGGTCTTTACCTATGAAATTGCCGTTCTGCAGTACTGGGCATTTCAAATCAAAATAATTTTTGTTTGGCTAAGAATTCTAATTTCAAATTAATTTTATTTTAAAAACATGGATTATTTTTTCCAAAAGTAGTCATTTCTTTATTGATTAGTGTTACATTTTCATCGCATTTCAATCTTTTTCGTCATCATGGATACGTTAAAAATTCGAGTAATTATGGAATATGAGTACCGTCGTGGCAGCAACGCGGCACAAGCGGCACGCAACATCAACGACGTTTACGGAGCTAACACTACAAACCAACGCACCACCTGTTATTGGTTTGCTCGCTTCCGTTCTGGAAATTTCGACCTGAAAAATGAACCTCGCGGTCGTCCGAAGACTTTGGTCGACAATGACGAATTAAAGGCGGTTGTGGAAGCTGATGATACACAATCTACGGCTGAATTAGCAGCAGCTTTCGACGTTAGCGTCAAAACAATATTGGTCCATTTGCGTCAAATTGGCAAGGTAAAAAAGCTTGACAAATGGGTGCCCCACGAACTCAATGATCGCCAGCGCGAAGTACGCGTCGAGACGTGCCTTGCACTGCTCAACAGACACACAAATGAAGGAATTTTGAACCGCATTGTTACCTGCGATGAAAAATGGATTCTGTTTGATAACCGCAAGCGCTCAGCAAGTTGGTTGGATCCTGGTTCAGCACCTAAACAATGCCCTAAACGAAAACTTACCCCTAGAAAAGTGATGGTCACTGTTTGGTGGTCTAGCGCCGGTGTGATTCATCACAGCTTCTTACCAAACGGGGTGAGCATTACTGCAGATGTGTACTGTGAAGAACTGAGCACAATGATGGAGAAGCTGGCGCATCTCCAACCAGCATTGGTCAATCGCTCGTCTCCGCTGCTCCTGCACGACAACGCGCGACCTCATACTGCACAGCAGACGGTCTCCAAGTTGCAAGAACTGGGGTTGGAAGCTCTCCGTCATCCGCCCTACTCACCAGACCTTGCGCCTACAGACTACTACTTTTTCCAGAATTTGGATAACTTCTTGGCGGGAAAAAAATTCAATACCCGAGAGGCAGTACAAAATGCCTTTGAAGAATTTGTTGCCTCCCGTCCAGCTGATTTCTTTAAGAAGGGCATCAATAAACTGCCACTGCGATGGCAAAGATGCATTGATTGCATGGGTGATTACTTCGATTAATACAAATAAAAAAATTCATGAAAAAAATTCGTTTAAATTTTTTCATACAAAACGGCAATTTCATAGGTAAAGACCTATTACAACGATTGGTCTTAAATTAGGTTACGTGCACTATGTTCTACCATGAGGATGGTGTACTAATCACACCTACTTATTTGGTGTACATACCATCTAAGTTTACAAAAAAACAATCTAAATTTACAAATACAAAATTCTAATATATAAATACAAAATTAAAGTCAAAACAGAAAGTCCAATGGGTAACAGTGAAGTTCAAAATACAAAATAAATAAAATGTCTCGCTAGAATGAAGTAAATATCATGTCATGTCAGAAATAATAATCATTATAATTAATTAAATTATAAGTCTCTAATACAATGTTATAATATATTACAATTTGACATTAAAGAATTCGTCAAGAGAATAATATGCCTTCTCAACCAGAAATAGTTGTAATTTATTTTTGAATATTTTTACATTTTCTATAGTACGCAAAAACGATGGTAATTTATTATAGATTTTTGGTCCCATTACAAAAATACTTTTATGATACAACGTTGTTTTGGCGGGGATCAAGTGTAACTTCTCAGACCTGCGAATACTGGCTACTGACGAGAATCTGGACCAGTTATGCTTTACAAACATAGCAACTTCAAGTAAGTACAAAGAAGGCATAGTTAACAGTTTGAGTTTCACAAAATGTGGTTTACATGTGTCAGTAGTACTTAATTTGCATATTGCTCTAATGCAACGTTTCTGGGCCTTAAATACCCATTCTTTACCCGTTGCGTTACCCCAAAATAAAACACCATACCTTAGAGTGGACGCAACTAGCCCGTGATATGCCGTAAGAACAGCAGCTTCGTTAACATTTTTGCTTATAAAAAGTATCTCAAATTCATGTCTATTAATGTGACTTTTTATACAAAACAAATATATTTTATAGAAAAATCTGAACAACTTAGCGAGATATAAAATAAATAAAAAAATCCAACCAAGTTGAAATCGGACTTGCTTGACCCAAGGTTCCGTCGAAACATGTAGTTATATAAATGTAGTTCATCCACCACGGGATCAAGTCTCAAAGATTTTGTCGCAGTTTTTGTGATGTGATGTGTGTGTATAGATTTACGGTTTTTGGATTTTTGCCTTTACTTGTGCTACAAAACATTCCTCCTCGAGAAAATTGCGTTGACATAGAAATTTGTTTACTGCTTCTAGAGATTGATTATGCGTATGCGCCGACCTGAGTATGCGTATTAATTTCAACTTGATACATCCATGACTTCTTGAGAAAATGCGTAAGACAGACTAAGCGTAAGCTACGAGTTCCAGCTACGAGACCCTAATAAGAGCTTAAATAAGAAGATATTTATTTAAGATAACATCGCTCCTTTCTTTATTTAACAAGGCGACGCGACGCGGTAGTAAATTCAATTGATAATTCTAGCTGCGAATAATCTGTCATTTATCCGCTGAGGTCGTAAACTTGAAGTAAACTACGGTCCTCATTTCGCTTAGTAAGCACAATTAGGATAATGTAGCTCTTTACATCTCTAGTCAATGAACCGTCTACAGAACCTTGATAGTTCTTATTTGATTTTTATCTGGGTTGCTAGAAATGTAGAGTATTCATTCCCACTTTTAGTTTTAATTCTACTAATATTATAAAGGCGAAAGTTTGTGAGTGTGTATGTTTGTTACTTCTTCACGTCTAAACAGCTGGAGTGATTTTAATAAAATTGGTATGGAGTTAGCTGACACCCTAGATTGACACATAGGCTATAATTTTTAAGGTTTAATGCGGGTAAAACCGCGGGGCATAGCTAGTAACAGAATAATGTTGAGCAAAAATATTTATCTGCGTAGATTACCAACATTATATTGGTTGATGCCGCCTTTATTTTTTTTAATTCGTTATATAATTTTATTAAGTATGTAATTTTTGTTTTTATATGTATTATATAATAAATAAATAATAAAGGTTTTTATTCACGTAGACTTTAAAAAAGCGCTTGTAAATAGTCAGAACATGTTTGTAGTATTATAGTTGTATACATTATTATTTCTAGTAACATAGATATTTAGGTACACATTGTATTGATTGTATTAAAACATTTATAAAATTTATTTTATAACAGCAATGATATTTAGCTAGCTCGTATCAAGTTATTGTCAAGAGATTATGTTTAAGTTTAATTATCTAGTTTAAGTCTAATATTTTTAATACATATTGTCAATGGTTCTGTCTATATTAAGGTGTTATTATTATGACGGACCTTGTGTTAATAACGACGGTCGCGCTTTAATGCTACCACCGGATCAAATGCGCCCCAACTGAGAAGACCCAGCGAAACAAACTCAGCGGGTGTCTCTACTACCGGTTTCAACACGGCCCAGTTGAGACGCTCCGGCGAAACATACTCAATGGGGCATATACACGAGATTTGGTCCACTTACTGTAATTATTTAGCAGGCAAACACAATATATGCTCGATTGGTTGTCTGATTAATTATTTATTTTAGGTTTAATATATTAGAAAGAGGATAAAAACGTCATAATAAAAGTAACATTAATCATTTTGAATCAAATCAACAATAAACATTAAAAACTTATTATATACTTTACTTACTTATTATTATAGTATAATCAGAATATCATCACCCCATCTCATCCCGTGGGGGGCGTAGAAGTCGACCCGAGGGAATATCTACCAGAGGACGGGCAGCAGCTTCCTTCTGATTACTATGACCATCTTATTGCGATCGCCAACCCGCCTGCCAAGCATGGCGATTATGGCATATCCCCCCAAGACGATTCTTGAGGGAGGTTTGTCCAGCAGTGGACTTATTTCGCTGTAATGATGATGATGAGGTCAACTTATTAATATAATATCCTGGGGCATTATTCACACACGCCAACTGCTCCCAAACTAAGTAGACCTAGTACTATGGAAACCGATATACTACACATATTACTTTCCTTTTGTAAATACATACTTGTATTGCCTAATTACATCCAGACACAGAACAAACAGGCATGTTCATGCACCCAAATATAACTCTCTCTATATCACCTGGTCTAAATATCTCAGTAATTATGGTTATTACATTTTTATTTGTTAAGGCAAGAGGAATGGCTACCCATACCACCCGCATAAAGAGTCTGCGGGTTGGTATGTTAAAGAATGAAAGAAAAAATCATTTATTCATTACCAGGATGGACATAACAACCAAATGATACAATAACAGAAAAGTACATCATGAAAAGGTTAAATATAAATATTTTTTTCTAGTTAGAAAACTAGAAAATGCAGATGGGCGCTATCAGAATATCAGCGCTGTCTGTGTATTGCGAGATAGATATCTCGCAATACACAGACAGCGCTGATATTCTGATAGCGCCCACCTGTGAGGTCCACGAATAATTAACCCCATTACATTTTATAATAAAATAACAGATAGTTGAACAGCTAAATACATTTATCACACTAATATTATAAAGGCGAGTGTGATTGTGTAGGTATGTTTGTTACTTCTTCACGTCCAAATGGCTGGAGCGATTTCAATAAAATTTGGTGTGGAGTTTGCTGACACCCTGGATTAATTTATGAAGTTTAATGTGGGTAAAACCGCGGGGCATAGCTAGTAACACATATAAAAGCTTTTAGTAAGATTTCGGTGCCCCACTTTTCCGCCAAGCCCCCGGTGTTCGGTACCCTGGGAAGGTTATATCCCTATAGGCTTAGAGACATATGACATGTCGTTCGTTCAATTCTGATAGCTAGCCACAACATGGAGCGGGCTCTAATAGATATGAACAAGGCAAAGAATAAGTGGTGGATGTATTAAATATCAGAACAATACGTGCTAACCAACTGATTAATCATTTGAAAAAAAATAATTTAATAAATAAAAAAACCCAACTGCGTAAATAATGAACCAAACTACGTACATAGACAAAGAACTGAAAAGAAAAAAACAAGCACATAGATGGCCGGTGGTCTTAAATTAAATAATGTACTATTGAATGAATACTATTGAAGAAAATAAAATATATTTTAATAATGGAACATGACAACTGAACAGTCGGGATCCATTAGTCTATAGCCAATCTAATTTGTCAATGGATCCCGACTGTTCAGTTGTCATGTTCCATTATTAAAATATATTTTAATTTCTTCAATAGTATTCATTCAATAGTACATTATATAATTTAAGACCACCGGCCATCTATGTGCTTGTTTTTTTCTTTTCAGTTCTTTGTCTATGTACGTAGTTTGGTTCATTATTTACGCAGTTGGGTTTTTTTATTTATTAAATATTTTTTTTATTTTATACTTTTTAGTTATGAGTTCCTCGCTAGTTTCAAAAATAAGTTAACCACATTATATATTATTATATTTGTTCTTATTATTTATGTTTCTTTTTAATATTCTTATCATTCATAAGTATCTATATGCTATACTAGAATAGATTTAGTTATTAAATATTATTCATTCATTTATTTATTTCACTTAAAATAGAGTACAGTGGTGGTCTTACTATTAGATTAGTCTCATCAATTTTACTCATAAACAGTATGCGAAATGTTTGATTGTTATATAATATGTCAAATTTTACACAAATAATATAATTAATTAAATAAATCACAGTTTGTTTTAAAAAACAACCCCTGCACTAGGGAATCTTATCCCTGTGTCGCAGGGTACTTTACAACATATAATTGACGGACACAAATTAAATCCAGACTCCGAACAACTATTTATGGATCACACAAGTAGTGCTCCGGCGCGGTACTCGAACCCGCGACACGAAGCGGCGACGCGACTGCCTTAGCCGTCGCGCCACGCGTGCAGTCAAAAATTTGACTTGATTGAATAGAATGATTTTTCTAGGAGCCACAGTCTGAGTTGGTTTTTGAACTCTGCCGCTGAAAAATGTTTAATATTTTGCGGCAAAGCATTAAACAATTTCACACAAACAGCATAGGAACTTTTTTGAAATAGTGTTATATTAGTTATCATGTTGCGAGGAAAAACATCTTTAGCTCTAGTAAATACTGTAGCTGCGTTTTCACAAATACACCGATTTCAAAAATGTACAAACACACTAGTCATAATTTTTAGTCCTTTTAACAACGATTTACATGAGACAAACGGAGGAGTACCTGTAATTGCTCTAACGCCTTTTTGCAATAGAAATGCTTTGGATTTATCTGTTGAATTGCCCCATAGTAAGATACCATACCGCAGGATAGAACCAAAGTACCGTAGTAAAACGTGATATGCCATTAAAATCGATTGGTAATAAGGCTATTTTTCGAAGTCGTGACAAAAAGTATACAAACCTATTGATTCTGATGCATATTTGATCAATGTGAAATTTCCAGTCACAATAACGATCAACTGTTATTAGTCCGATTAAGAAATGACTCAAAGGTATAGAATGCGTGAGCGGGGACCTAAGGGATATTTTCAGAAACTTGTTCAGAGTACTTAGAGGGAAATCATACTAAAAGTCCTGACGTCTAGGAGGTGAGGCGGAGGGAGGAGGGGGGAGGGGGACAAAGACCTCAATTTTAGGTTTTTCGCTAATATCTTTGAAAAGGTGCGTTTTAGCAAACAATAATTTAAGATAAAGTGAAAGCTTACAAAATTCACTATAACTTTGATCTCATATACTTTTTCATATTTCCATTCGTTTATGATCTACACGCTCCAGCAATATAGATAATTTAAGTTATTCAGCGGAACTCTTACAGATGCCTTGAGAAGTTTAGGAGACCTGATATGCTTCTGGAGGGAGGTGTGCTGGATGGAATCTGTCATGGCACGTACAAACCATACCCACTAGCATATTAGTGGGAACAAGATGATGATGAGTTATTCAGCGTGATGACCATTACCTGATGCCCGAGTTATCTCTAAATTTATTTTAACATAAGCTGGGAGTACCTCCACGTGGTAAGGGCGGTAACAGTAAGATATCGCGTTTTTTTTGTAACAGCGGATAACTGAGCTTAGGCGGGAAAAACATCATCAAGATTGCTTTTCGCTCAATGCTCACTGTAGGAAACGCAACCTTACTGGCTAAAACTGCAAAATGATGATGAATGAATGAATGACAAAAAATGAGATGCAATAGCATGGATATGAACACATCCTCTTCTTACATTCATTTACCGGCTACGATACAACATCAGCAACGTTTAGAAGAAAATGGTGGGTTTCTGTAAATTGTATTTAAATTCGGAAATTATTCAGGAAGCAGCAAAGATCTTTTACAACCCATGCTCCAGCCATATTGATGTTGCAGAAGAAGTGTACTTCCTGAAATGGTATGGGGCACCAGCAAAAGTGACCCTTCTCAAAGTAATTCTTCAAGAGGGTTTTATCGCCCTTTTTGAAGAAGAGCACCACCACACCCCTATGGCATGCTTGTGGCGTTTGACCTTCTAGTATGACGGAGTTAAATAACTTCTGAAGGGCCCGTGAGGATTGGTGTACCACCCACCTTCAGAAGCTCTGCCGTAACCCCATCATCACCAGGCGCCTTGTTGTTCTTAAGCTGTGCGAGAACCATTCTAATCTCTCACAGGTGACTGGGTTTACGTATACAGCTGTCCGTAGAACCTCTCGATCTCTCCCAGCAACTCAGGTCTAGACGTGACGATTCTACCATCCTCAGTCTTCAGCTTCGTCAGTTGGCTATGTCCAACAGACAGTTCTCTTGCAAACACTTTAGAGCCTTTGTTCCGCTGAATGGCTTATTTAATACAATTTGTATTAAATTGACGCGTGTCGCGAGTTAAATACTTTGAGATCTGTCTGTTGAGCTGCCGGTATCTGGTAGCATCATCAGAGGATGTCAGAACCATTTTCCGTCTTTCGTTCATAAGCTGCATACCCTATAGTCAGAGATCTTTTTGGTTCTGTTTGTACAGTGGGCCTTGAAGACTTTAGACCCAGCCGTATGGACAGCTTCTACGAGCCTGTCGTGGTATGAGTCCACTTCCTCGCAATCTGCTAGGCATTTGGACCTTTAAACGGTTTTGCAGTTCGAGCTGAAAGGGTTCAGGGTTTTGGATGTGGATGGGTAAAGGTCGGAGCGTAGACTTTATCAGTCGGGACCTCTGGAGCTTGACATTTAGGTTCAATGAGCCTCTCGCCAGTCTGTGATCGCTCCCGGTTTTAACTGTATTGATTACTGAGACGTCATTGAACATCTGTCTACTCGTCGACAAGATAAAGTCTATCTCGGTTTTTGTTTTACCATCGGGGCTTACTCAGGTCCATTTGCGGTTTTCCGGCTTCTTGAAAAAGGAGTTCGTCATAAAGAGTCTCTACTTCTCCATGAAGTCAGCCAACATTTGGCCCCGGGGATTCCGGTCTCCAGTTCCAAATTGCCCCACTCTCAGCTCATTCCCGAATCGTTTACACAGCTTCGCGTTAAAGTCCCCCATGACCACAGTGAAATCTCTTATTTCACTTCGAGGTATGTATGGCTCTAGAAATATCCTCAACATGACCTCAACCTCATCGTCGGAGTGCGTCGAAGTCGGCGCGTAAACCTGTATGACCTTCAACGAATACCGCTTGGTAATTCTGAGTATAAGGTACGCAACCCTAGTCGACACACTCTCGATTTTCACTATGTTGTGGACGAGGGACTTGTGGACTATGAACCCAACACCACCTTGGGACAGTTGGTCGCCCTTCCAGAAATAGAGCAGATTCCCGGATTTCAGGATTATCGTGTCCTCCCCCTCTCTTCGGACTTCAGATAATCCTATTATGTCCCAATGTAACCTCCTCAATTCTTCCTCCAGTTCGATCATCTTCTCGTCGGTCCGCAGCGTGCGTGTGTTGTATATTGCCAGGGCCAGAGGGCGTCGGTTTTGGTAACGCGGAATCTGCCGGGGATTCTTAGCACCCCTTGCCCTGCCGTAACCACGGCTGTTACCACGACTGGGAATAGCAGGGCTGCCGGAGACTGGGGGCCATGAACTGGGGGAAATGAACTGGGGGAAATGAAGGACACAATTAAACAATTGTGTCCTTCATTTGAGGGATCTGCCATAATCGCCACGCTTGGCAAACGGGTTGGCGATCGCAGTAAGGTAGACATTGGTACTCATGAGAACACTGCTGCCCATTCTCTGGTATATATATATTCCCTCGGGACGACTTCTACGCCCCCCCGCGGGATGAGAGGGGGTGGCGATATTCTCTAGGCCGTTACCACACAGCCACTAAGAGCCACTAAGTAGCTAAATATAATTCCTGAAGCACATATCGCCAAGTGCAGCAATGGCTCGGGAATGAGCTGCTCAAGAGTGGGGGTGGAAAAAATGAAAGTGATATCTTGGCGCCAAGAACAACAAAAGATTTACCGGCACCGCAGGTTTTACTAAAAACAATATTTTGTCGCTGCACCAAGGATTGTAGCAGCAGCAAATGTCGATGTCGCAAAGCTATGCTGAAATGTTCTGCTGTGTGCCTCCATTGCCAAGGAAAATGCTTCAACGGCGTGTCTTTTAGCGAGGAAGACAACGAGAATGACCATGAAGATGATTGAGAGCCCTCTGAGCAAGAACCACTTACCACTGAGGAGGGCGAGGAAGAAGAAACCACAGAAAACGACCTTTTGCCAGGACCCTCACGACCTAAGAGAATAAAAATGTGAATCATTCACAGAATTGGACTTAGAAACGAATATTTCAAAACTTTTTTTATTTGCACTTTTCCAGAGCCAGTAGTTCGAAAACGGATGGGATATGGAAAAGTGTCAAAGTTATAGAAAATTTTAAAAGCTTTCATTTAATCTTAGAACATTTTTGCTAAAACGCGCCATTTTTGAAATATTAGCGTAAAACCTAAAATTGAGGTCTTTGTCCCCCTGCCCTTCCTCCGCCTCACCTCCTGGACATCAGGACTTTTAGTACGTTTTCTCTCTAAGTACTCTGAACAAGTTTCTGAAGAAATCGCTCAGGTTCCCACTCACGCACTCTACAACTACTTTATTAATTATACTATATACCGAGAAACTTCACACTCTCTACTTTGTTTATGACCATTGTATTTTATATTTAGTAAATATGATTTACTTCTTTTGCTCAAAAATTTAATAAAGTGTGTCTTGCTCAAATTCACGGTCAGATTATTTTTATGAAGCGAATTAATTTCTATCGTATTATTTATTTCTATGTCAAAGTTATTTAACAGATTCTATGCCAAAACTATAGGGATGTCGTCTGCAAACAAAGTGCATGTATAATGAGTTATATCTGGTATGACATTAATATAGAAAAGAAAAAGAGTCCATGCTTATTTACGAGATAGTCCGATTGGCAATATTATTTAATTAGAGTTCCACTTTCCAGAATGGCATTTTTTTTTCTTTTACTGTTTTCTTTTTAATCTATATTTTTTAATCTGTGATATGATAATGAATAAATAAACATCCGGGCCAAATATCACGTTAATACAAGCAGCTCTTTAAGCTGAGAGATAAGTCAGTCATTGTTATTGTTATATGACTGCAAATTTCGCAATCTCGTGATTTCATTGAGAGATTTGATATCATGAAGATTGTTTAGTAGCTTGCGGTGGTACAGAGTACTAATAATTAAACCATCTGAAGACTTAACCTGGCTTTAAGAAAAATTCAAAATTCTATGCAATTCAAAATTAAAATGCACGAACTGAGATCGACAACGGCTCGATTCAAAATTGTCCCTTGCAACTTGTGTACAGTTACACCCCAACATAATATTAAAGGTAATATTTTTCTTTAAATTTTACCTTGTCCACAAAGCGCATGAAATTCATTTGTTGATAGTTCGATTCTCACACCAACCAAAGGGACGTTGTTCTTTATATCTTTGTCATTGCATTTACAACAATTCGATTTCGGTAGGTACCTACCTATATATAGTTTTTCAAGTGAAGTTAAGTACTAAATCGTTTGAAGTTGGAGATGGGCGACCGTGTTAGACTTTAGATAGTTTAGGTAGTCCAATATAACTAATAGATACTTTAGTATATGTCCATCAACACTCACACGCACAGTCATACGAAGTTCTCGTCTTGTCATCGTAAAAATTCTACTGTTTTAAAACCTATATGTGAGAATAGTTGTTACGCAACTTTAAATTGATATAGCTCCTAAACGGCCGATCTAATCGAAAAATGTTGAAAGAAAACTAAAAATATTTTTTAAATACCTATTCAACGATACCCCACATGACGTAGTTTGTTGACTTTAATTTTTTTAATTTTCACATAACGGCGTCCAGTAGTCGCCAAATTGAATTTTCACTAACGTCATGTCTTTAGTGAAACTTTCCGGACTGAAAGGAATCGATTGACGTGCAAATCACTAAAATCGGCCCAGGCGTTTGGTCTGTATAGTGCTTCAAAGGAACATACATACATACATAGCCTGATAAACACATTACCCTTTGCGTCCCGCAGTCGGGTAAAAAGGAAACGATTGCACAAAGGTACTGCTTATTTCAATAGAAATTTCTCAGCAGCCCCGCGAGAAAACAAACTAATCAGAAAAAGAGCATAACAACGACGTAATGAAACCGAACCATATTTGAAGAAGCTGATAACTGGCGATGAAAAGTGGATCACGTACGACAAGAACCTGCGAAAAAAGTCTTGGTCAAAGGCCGGTCAGGCTTCACAAACTTTGGCGAAACCCGGGTTAACTCGCAACAAGGTGATGCTGTGTGGGTGGTGGGATTGGAAGGGCATTACACATTATGAACTGTTACCACCAGGGAGGACCATCGATTCTGAACTCTATTGCGAACAACTTATATAAAAAAATGCGATGTTTATGGACCTAGTGCAGTCACTAGGTCCATAAACATCGCAATTATTTTTATAAGTTATTGAGTAATATGATAATAATAATATCCTGGGTCACACATCGCCATCTGATTGCAGAGCTCGTACTATGGAAACCAAATAACTGATTTACTACTTTTTTTGTTAATTTTTACTTATATAGATAATTACACCTAGACTCAGGACCAACAGAACATGTATGCACACAAATATCTGTCCTGGGTGAAAATCGAACCCACGACCTGCGGCGTGAAATGCAAGTATCTACCAACTACCCCAATCGGCCGCCATATTTGTGGATGTAACAACCCCCACGACGCAAAAGATTTTAATTTGAGTAAAAAGCGTTGTTACCTGAACATTTATGTTAAACAAAATTATTTATTCCCTAACATTTGAGACCTTTAAAGTAGCGACGGTCCTTGTTGTGTAATAAAACATGAAAAACCGCTTTTTACTTGTTCTATAGCAATTCAATGTAGGTTTGAATATGAATTATTATTAATAAACATAGGTTTAGCATACCCTTTTCACCTTTCAAAGGCAGTTTCAACCTACTTATATATTCTGGGTTTATTAAAATTGTTTGGCCCGATTATAACAAATATAATAAATTGTAAGTTTCGGGTATGGTTCTGATAAGGGTTTCTATGTTTGATTTATTATTTATTTATCAAATACAGCATTTTAATTTTAAATTGTTTTATAATTACTGGATTATGGTAGCTGTCTTATAGGTCGTATTCAACTGTATACAACATACTATCCTGAGACATTATTATACACGGCCATCTAATACCAGCAGGCACTATGCCGAGAGAATTTTTGTTTTTATGGCATTATTTGCAATGCAAAGCTTCATTCTAACATAAAAACCGGCCAAGTGCGAGTCGGGCTCGCATATGAAGGGTTCCGTAGCAGCAAGTATTTCAGTTGATTAAATGAAAGCAAATTGCGGTTTATAACGTTTTAAAAAAAAACTACTTGCTAGATCTCGTTCAAACCAATTTTCGTTGTTAGTTTACATAGTAATGTACATCAAATATTTTTTTTAGTTTTATCATTGTCTTTATTTTATTTTAGAAGTTACAGGGGGGGACACTCATTTTACCACTTTGGAAGTGTCTCTCGCGCAAACTATTCAGTTAAGACAAAAATGATATTAGAAACCTCAATATGATTTTTAAAGACTTATCCTTATGGGTACGATAAAAAAAATTAAGTTTCAGTTCTATGTATGGCGTCCCCCCAAAATAATTGTTCTTTTTCTATTTTTATGTAAAAATCTTAATGCGGTTCACAGAATACACCTACTTACCAAGTTTCAGCAATACAGCTCCTATAGTTTCCGAAAAAAGTGGCTGTGACATACGGACGGACAGACAGACAGACAGACATGACGAATCTATAAGGGTTCCGTTTTTGCCATTTGGCTACGGAACCCTTAAAATGGGAAATCATTAATTTAATTATCCGTCGGGTCTCGAACCAGCACCCTCTATCAATCCGGAATGATGCAGTGCGTTAAACTACGAACCATACACACTGGCAGTTCAAATTTAGCATTCCCTTGCTAAACCCCTTTCGGAGGATGTAGGTGTAATCTATCGGCTTTGTTTTATAGAAACATGATCGACTAATACAATTACTCACAGTTGCATTTGAAAAGTCACGTCATACTGTAAACACCTTTTAAACTATTAAATTGGTGTTTTATAGCATTATTCGGAATGCAAAGCGTAAATCTAATCTCAAAAGTGGTAAATCATAAATTGAATCCGCAGGGTTTCGAACCAATCCGAGGAAGGCGCTCTACGTTAAGCTACGAACAATGGCACATCCAATTTAGAGTGGTGTTTTGAGGTCTTATCCATCGGCTTTGTTTTCTAAAAACATGTGAAAGATCATATCATATTGAAAACACCTTCCTAACAATATGTTTTTTGTTTTATAGCATTATTCGCAATGCAAAGCGTAAATCTAATCCCACAAAAGGGAAATGTATATCTAAGGAAATCCTCTTTTCGGATGCCATCGCTAGGATACGATGGATATGTGGGACGCTCAGTCTAGTGCCCGCATACGCCATTAAAACTTTGCAGCACTTTCCGCGACTACCTTAAGTCCAGAGAACGGTATTCGTTCGCGCATTCGCAGCCGTCCGGACTATGACCCACTTTGAAAGCCTAATATATATATTTTTACAATATATAATAGGAGACCTGTAATTGGCCTTCAATTACTATTTAGCTTTTTATAACTGTTTTTATGTGGTGTTGGTCTTCCTTAATATTAAATAAATTAAATTAAATTAAATATATCTCTCTCTCTCTCCTTAAGCCACTCGAGTTGCGAAAGCATTGGCAACTATGTAGAAGACATTAAAACTGATGGATAGTCATTTTTAAAGAGTTAAACGACGTTAAATTTGGTTACAGTGAAAGATTTATGAAACTAATCCGTAGAGCGCATGAAACTGCATATATGGACTTTATATGCAGTATCAAATCGTCTGATCTTAATAATCTGGAATGCTTACTTAACTTAATAGTTTTCACTTTTATAATCTATCTATTCTATAGTTTAAAACAATGTATTCCAACGAAGACCAACTCTTATACGTACCTCAACATAAGGAAACATATCAAACAATGTATGTCTAGCGGAATTGTGATTCACGCCTGCAATAGCTATTTAAAGAGGTTATCCACAGTTGTGAGTGACGATTTAATATTCGCATCAGTTTAAATCCGCATCAATTTCATCTCCCTTTAGTTGTTAACAAGCTCTGTTTACACTCATTAATAATTTAGGTATAATAATGAGGAGACCTCATGTTCACGAGATAATTAAATTTAAACAATATTATACGGAGCGCTACACAAATGGTGTCACTACTGTAACACTCGCCACAATTAGCCACGAGAATATATATGCTTTTAAGGGGACATTTTTCAATAATAACACCAATTAATCATTTTATTTTATTAAGTATAGCCTATAATTATTACATTTTCTTATCACTTACATAAATAAGTACAATAACACGAATCCAAATGCACAATTTTAAAGGCGTCACAGCATGCATTTTATCAGTAGAACAGTTATACTAGAATAAATCTTATAGTATAATAATACAGCTTAATAATAAAAGCTAAACTAAAATTAATTAAATATATTATAATGATATTTTTTTTTATTTTTTTACTGCCATCAAGATATTTTATTCATTAATATTGTATTTTAACACAATTTAACACAAACTTTTAAGTTCAATCCATCAGCAATTCTATCTATCAATCATTTTATTATAATTGTGATATTTTTTAAATTAAATATACACAAGTAACTTATTGCACGTGTGTGGGGATGTGGTCTATGACTGAAAGAAGTATTACGATGATATTTTTTTTTTTATTAAAAAAATTAAAAAGGAAAATTACATCATTCATAAACATTGTGGCGCAGCGGCTAAGGCAGTCGCCTAGCCGCTTCGTGTCGCAGGTTCAAGCCCCGCGCCGGACAACTATTTGTGTGCCATAAATAGTTGTTCTGAGTCTGGATGTAATTTGTGTCCGTCTATTATATGTTTGTAAAGTACCCCACGTCACAGGGATTAATTACCCTAATGCGGGCGTTTGCTTTTTAAAGAAAAATAAATAAATACACTTATATATAAAACAAAATGAAATCTAGTATCATGTACAAAATTAAAATAAGGAACTGTGAGTGTGGTGGGTATGACTGAGAGTATGAGTGATTGTACAGACGCCAGCACATCAAGCTACTCCAATCTGTCAAATTTCCCCAATTGAAAGTGACCCTTATACTTATGTGATAAAGTTAAAAATCTATAAAAGAAATTTGACAGATTGGGGTAGCTGGATGTGCTGGCGTCTGTACGTGAGAGGGTGTGAAATGTCTTTCAGCTTATATTAGTTTACAGTTTGATTTTCATTTAATCAATATATTACCAGTTATTGATAGAAATGAAAAGGTTGTAAGCTACATAGCTCCAGCAAGTTCAAGTCTTCAAGTAACAAGTCTTCTATAGATATCGACCGCAAGATATAGGGATACGATAATAACAATTAAGTATTAAAATAACTTAATTTAAGGATATGGATAATACGAAGAGACGGACAATAAGGCCATGACCTTTAATTAAGATTTTTAGTATGTAAAGTAGTAATTAGATTTTTAATTAACACAACACTGTCCAAAATTATTAAATTGTATGAATTTATATCCTAACTATAACATCAACGACGTCGTCGCTAGCTTTTTGGGCAGCCTACCCGCAAATGGTGACTTGAATGCTATTTTTTTTAGTTGACGTCGTAGTTGAAAACTCAGTAAGAAGCCCCTTTTTCTTCTTACGAATCTCACGTCTCGAAATAGATACCAAACTAAGAAAAATATAGTAGGAAGCGAAGAATATGAATAAAATAATGAACCGAGTAGATTTCCAAAACAACATAGGTCTACAGCAAAAAAAAAATGTGAAGTGACCTAAGATTAAAAATTTTCAGCTTCTATTTCTCCATATTTTAAGCGACAACAGCATATTTTTTTTTAAGAAGTGTGTACCTTAAATAGTGTCTAAAAGAATAGACCGTTTATTTTATAATTTTTCCCTTTATTTTTTACAAAATTAAATAAAAACCTTAAATATAAATTGGCTTCAGCGTCTGCATTTACAGACGACCGCCCTTCGTTACGCAAAGTTCGACCTTATTAACCGAGTGACAAGAACAAATGTCGGAACGACTTGTACTTTCAGTTCGCGTTCAGACGCTGCCCCGGGACGTTGTTTCTGTGTCGCTCTGATGGCCGAACAACTTAATAAAAATTTCAATAAATATAAGACAGAAATTACTTTATCCAAAGTAGCTATTATTTTTTTGTAGTATTAGGTAGGTTTTAAGATTTTTGTGAACTGTTTTTTACATTTATAGAAGTAATTGTTTTTGTGAAAATGGTAAATAAACGTCATAGATTACTTAGTTAAATTGGGACAAGGAAACGTCAAACACGTCAACGAAATGACCGATAATATTTTTCTCTAATAGCACTTAAACTCTTTAGTAATAAAGTCCATAATAGTGAAGTCTGCGCTAGTAGGTGGCCGGCAGTACATAGTGTATACTGTGTATAGGATTGAACAGTAGAACAATTGACGGAATCGTTGGTCTAGCTTGTTTGGTAACCATACATCGTGGATAAATTGAAAGTTTTTAGAAAATTTAGAAGGTCTTGTAGTAGACAGCAAAGCGGTGGAGAGACAAACAGTTTTACAGAGAGACAGCTGTGAATGGTTAGAGCTGAGAAAAAATTTACTCACCGCTTCTTTTGGAAGGGGTGTTAAAAGTAAAAAGGTCCTGGAAATTTAGCAAAGATATTTTGTACAATAAGAATATTTCTAACGTGGCTTCTGTATCACATGGAAAAATTGTTCTAGTGCAGTTGGCTAAAAAAGAAATTATAAAAATTGAGCCTTGTGGCCTATTTATTCATAAAGTATATCCATTCCTTGGGGCAAGTCCAGATGGAATAGTAGGTGATGACACATTGGTTGAAATAAAATGTCCAGTAGCTCCTTCCAAAGTTGGCATGGATGAAGCTATAAAAACAAATAATACAAATTTATAAATACAATAAAAAATCTAAACAGTAATTGGTATTTTAAACCCAAGTTCAGTTGAATATTAGTGGCAGAGAAAAGTGTAGTTTAAGTATATGGGAAAGTGAGAAAACACCATTAAAAGTCATTAAAATAAATAAAGACGAACAGTTTTGGTAAAATAAGATGGAGCAATAGCTTGTTATTTTTACAAAAATCAAATTCTTGTTGAGCTGGTTGACTCACGCTATAGTAGGGAATAACCATTTAGGGACGATGAAACAGACAAGGAGAACAACCAGTCTAATAATGTACTATGGATTACGGAAGACGTAAATAATATAGCATGAAATAAGGATGTCTCTTTCAGTGCAGGTATCAGAATACACGATGAAGAAGAGATAACGGTTCTTAATTACGCAGATTTTGAAATATGAATTTCAAACATATTTTTTTAAAAATAACTTTTTAAAAAATCCGTTAATTAGCTACGACGCCACAGACATACACTCAGATACACACGTTAAACTTACCACACCTATCTATTAGTTTCTGTTTTAAAAATTATTGATCGGTAAAACGATTGTATCACTTACTTATTTTCCACCTATTTTTAACTCCTGACACAAAACAAGGTGTCATAAGTTTAACGTGTATTCTGTGTGCCTGTCTGGGGCATCGCAGCTTCTAAAGGGATCTACCGTTTAAAATGCATTTATTTCATCTGATTGTTAGTTTAATTGGGAAGGACATTTCATGAAAATTGGTCTTGCCGTTCGAAAGTTGCAGCCCTTAGGTTATTTGTAATGGTTAATCTTAAATTTACATTACATATTAGATCAGTTGTATAATGTAAAAAAATTGCAAACATTGTAAATTAAATGAAGCGTATGCAAAACCTGAAAGAGGTTATACCATTTAATAGATATAAAATATATTGTGGTTGTGTACGTTGTGGGTCGGGTCGTTTCCTTCCCTCTTATTTGGCGAAGGAGGCGATGGCTGGCCCACACGTCATACTCGTGAACGGGTGCTGCTTGCGGTAACTGATCGAAATGCTGTTGGGGTACTCATATTTTTTTGGCCTCCGGTAGACTTCGTGTGACTTGTTAATTTTGATAATGTTCGCGGATGCACCGACCGTTTTTTCGTCTAGCAAGTGGATATTCTAAGTGCTTGAGTGAAATTGAATGGTATTGCTTATTTATTTTATTATGATTCAATGGATGACAACGGTTCTGTGCGTGCATTAGCCTACTAACCAATCACAATGTAAGTAAAATAATAATGACATTAAAAAAATCGTAAACTGAAAGCAAAGGAAGACGAAAAAAGCAAGCCCGGAGTTTCTTTGTGGCTTTCTTCTCCGCGTTGTCCACCTAGGTAGCTAGAGAAAGCCGCAAGCTAGCTAGGGTAGGTTCCTCAGCGGCGAGGATCGCTTTGGCCCATTAACGCATGATCGGTAATCCCCTCAATTAGAATTTCGTCTTTTTGCTTTAGTCTTCCATTCTTTAATTTTAATATGGTAGAACTAAATTTCAAAATAAAAGATTAGTAACTTGATATTTATTTAAGAATTTCAGAATATATATGTGATACAACAAACCACACGGACGGACTAATTAATATTTTTTTTGTAACTTTTATACTATCCTCTATGTTTATGTACTGCATTGTGAGCTTGACAAGTACAAGTGTATGTTAATACCCAAGTGTTGAATTTCATTTCATAAGTTATTACTGTATTTATTTAACTTACCCATCAACCACTTCCTATGCCCAATAAAAATTTATTACCATAAAATTTAAGTTGCACTACTACTATTTTTACACTGTGTGCACACCGAAACGAAAATAATAACAAGAATCTGCACGCGCGTGGCATCAACGAGTGCCGTAGCATCCCTCCCGCCCCGCAGCAGCGCGTGCTTCACCCCCTCGCATGAAATTTTTACGTGAACTGGTGGCGCCTTAAGATTTTTTATTTATTTTGTAATAATGAATAAATTACTCAAATGATATCCATTTGTATAATTAAATAGATATCATTTGAGTCTTTTTTTCATAATATATACATCAATGTATAATTCTTTTTAAATAAAAAGAAAAGAAAATCTTCAACATTATTACTTATTTTACTTAATAATAAAAATCGCATAAACAATAAACCATACAATAATAATAATAAGACTTTATTTTCAGACCAAATTAGTGTCCAATAAGTAACGAAAATTGTTACTAAATTTTCTTATAAACTAATGTTAGTAATAAGTATTTTTAAAATATGTAACTAATTTACCATTCATTGCTGCGTCATTCCATATAATAAATATAAGAATTTTTTGACATTTGTAAGTAAAATTAAGTATCTTTGTAGTTAAAATACAAAATTAATATATAGCGTTAATTCCGCCTATCACGAGAATCAGTTTAATCAAACCGGACTGTAATTTGCCCCACACGCTCTCAAAAAATATGTTTACCAGAAGGAGAATGTGAATAAGCAAATTAAATGCATCTGTATGAGACCCAACAGTTGGACGTTCTACGGACCATTCTCAAGGGATATTAATTTAACGATTAGTTTTAAACTTTGAATGTCATGGCTTACTAAAAAGAAACGCCTGATCTACTTAGAAATGTAGTTGACGGTAAGAATATAAGTTAAAACGAAAAAAATATCTGCAGTGACGACTTCCGAGTTTTATGTCGCGTTTTCGCTCTGGGGCAGCCCCATTCACAGGTTGGAAAACTTGTTATCTCAGTAAAAGCTCGATCACTCAAATAATCAAAATTGGACGTGAGGTTATGGTTTATGAATGATCATGTATCAGTGGGCGACAGTATCATTAGCTAATATTTTTACACTTAATAACAGTCACTTTAATACACTTCACCGACACACTATTTGACGCAAATTACGGTAATTGGTATTAATATCCGATTTTTGATCATCTACTTTTGTCGTTGACTGTACCTTCTTGTAACAAGTAAGGAAACTTTTTGGTAGTTTGATCATTCTATAATCAATGAACAGCAAATGTTAGTCTCGATTCTTTTAAAATATCTTGGCATATAAATTGAACAAAATACACATTGATTACGACCCGCCTGCCTCTGCTGACGTTTCTCTTAACATTTATGCTCTTACGTTTTTCTTTCATTTCCATTTCACCATGAAAATAAGGGTCCCATATTATTTTTTTATTGTATATGGGATTCGGAGTCAAAGAAACTTCTGTACATCTAAGATCAAAAGAGCAATACCTACATATTCATAAAGGTTTAAAGAAATGTTTGACTGAAAAAATACGAAATGTGTAGGTTGTAGTTTTCAGTGGCCTGTTTGTGTAGTGTTTAGTAAGCGTGAAAGCAAGGCAAGAGGTTTGAACCCCACCCAAGAGAAATCTTTGTGTGATAGGCCCGATTGTTCTGTGTCTCAGTGTAATTTTTCTATAATCGGAATTTAGAAATAGAAGTATGTTTATCAGGTTTTTGGTTCCGGGTGTTGATGGGGCTGCCGCGTTTTTGTAGCGCGTCCGGAATGCTTGCCGACGCGGCCATTGATAGTTTTTCAGCCATCATGCGCAAAAGGTCCGCATCTCTGCTACGTCGTATGCGCGCTAGCCCCAACAGCACTCTTAAAACTTTGGTCGATAGGTGGGACTCTCCGATCTTGGGAAGGTGGATACGGCTGCATGCAGTCAAGAAGACATTTCCCAGAGTCGGCCACCATGCTCACGCAGCTAGAAATATTTTTTTACAAACACTAGTTTATAAGTTGTCATTGTAACTAACACATATGGAATTTATTCTGAATTAAATTATTATTATTATTATTACTACAGGCTCTGCCTAGTTTGTATATTCAGTCCAGTTCATCAGTTGACAGTATGTTAGCGGTCCCAAGATATATATTTATTTGTATAACACAACTTGTTAATATGCGCAAAAAGATCTTATATTCTTCATATGGAGCTGAAGTGGCAATTCTAATACTGATAAAACCGGCCAAGTGCGATTCGGACTCGCCCATGAAGGGTTCCGTAGCAGCATGTATTTCAGTTGATTAAATGAAAGCAAATTGCGGTTTACGATTTATATGACGTATTAAAAAACAACTACTTAGATCTAGATCTCGTTCAAACCAATTTTCGTTGTTAGTTTTCATGGTAATGTACATCATATATTTTTTTTAGTTTTATCATTCTCTTATTTTGGAAGTTACAGGGGGGGGGGACACTCATTTTACCACTTTGGAATTGTCTCTCGCGCAAACTATTCAGTTTAGAAAAAAAGTGATGCTAGAAACCTCAATATCTTTTTTGAAGACGTATCCATAGACTCTCCCCACATGTATGGGTACAATGTAAAAGAAATTTTTTTAATTTCAGTTTTATGTATTCCTCCCAAAATTATTGTTCCATTTCTATTTTTGTATAAAAATGCGGTTTACCAAATACTTCTACTTACCAAGTTTCAATAGTACAGCTCTTATAGTTTCGGAAAAAAGTGGCTGCGACATACGGACAGACAGGCATACAGACAGACATGACAAATCTATAAGGGTTCCGTTTATTGCCATTTGGCTACGGAACCCTAATAACTATTATTAATTATTGTGATTTCTGGAACGAAATCGCTATATGTACTTCGTAAATCTGACTGCACTGCGTAATATTTAAGTTAGTCACTACTTCAGTGGTGTTTGTGGTTCAATCAGACAATATGTAGTAAAAATATAGCTAAAATTTAAAATTTCGATAATTAAACCTACACATGATCTTTGACAATACCTTCATTTAAGTTAGCTAAATATCGTTACTATAATAAAATAAATCTTATTGTAAATTATTTCCTACAATCCGTGTACCTAAATATCTATATGTACCTAGAAATAATTATATATTACTACAAACATGTTCTGACTATTTACAAGCGCTTTTTTAAAGTCTACGTGAATAAAAACCTTTTTTATTTTATTTATTTAAATCCCCGAACAGGACAACTATGTTTGTGACACATTTATTGTTGTTCTGAGTCTATCTGGCTTAAACAGTCCCCTGCGGCACAACGATATATTTCTACGAAATATTCTACGAAGCGCGGGCGCAGTCTTTAATAAAGAAAACGAAATCTTCGTTGGGAATAGTCAAGATTGCTAAGTCTCTCTCAGCAGTCCCACACTATTTGCCAAGTGACATGTTATTCATAATCCTCTCCACGTACAGTCAATGCTACGTCACCGCTTCGGTAGATACACATTGATATTGGCATCGTCTCTATAGCTATTGCATTAAGGGCGCTTTTTGTAGTGCAAGTATCCACGTCGATGTCAACTGTACTATGTTGACTCGCATTTACTTAACCGTCGACAGCTCACAAAACCCACGCTTTTATTTTCAATTGTCAGCACAGCCGGCATGTAAATTCAGTGCCGTGTTTTTTTTTTATTTCGAATAGAGCCGTCGGAATAATTGTTAGAACTGATGTATTGTATTTTTTAACATGACTTTTACTGTTAGCTTCGAAGCTTACACTGCTTTATCAGGCAATAGACGATTGCGGGGTCTCAAGCTGTCTGGCAACAAAACTATATAATAAGTCATACCCAAACAGAAGGTAACCCCTACTAATGTAAAGATGCATCAGGGGGTCGATTTTTAGGGACGTTCTATGCAGCTGTCGCTATACGTTTAAACGCGTAACCATGTCCCGCTCGTGTGATTGAGGAAAGACGAGGAAATGTATCGTGAATGCAAACTAAGGGTCATGGAGATCGTTATATATTGTAGTAGAGGCTAATATGTACAGAAAGGTTTATTAAAAATACTAGCAGTGCCCCGCAGTTTTACCTGCGTTAAAATATATAATAATGTGTTAATGCAGGGTATCAACTAACTCCATACCAAATTTTATTAAAATCCCTCCAGGCGTTTAGACGTGAAGAAGTTACAAACATACACACATACTCACAAACTTTCGCCTTTATAATACTATCTATGCCCCGCAGTTTCACCTGCGTTCAAATGTATAATAATGTGTTTATCCAGGGTATCAGCTAACTCCATACCAAATTTTATTAAAATCCCTCCAGGCGTTTAGACGTGAAGAAGTTACAAACATACACACATACTCACAAACTTTCGCCTTTATAATACTATCTAGGTGAAACTGCGGGGCACCGCAGTTTCACCTGCGTTCAAATGTATAATAATGTGTTAATCCAGGGTATCAGCTAACTCCATACCAAATTTTATTAAAATCCCTCCAGGCGTTTAAACGCGAAGAAGTAACAAACATACACACATACTTTCGCCTTTATAATACTATCTATGACCCGAGGTTTTACCCAGGTTAAACTTCATAAACTACGAGTATAGCCTATGTGTTAATCCAGGGTGTCAGCTAACTCCATACCAAATCTTATTAAAACCCCTCCAGGCGTTTAGACGAGAAGAAGTAACAAACATACACACTCACAAACTTTCGCCTTTATAATATTAGTGTGATTAAGTACTAAACATTCTCTCTTCAGACAGACGACTAATGTTTTCTCGCTATTTTATTGACAATAGCCCAGCCTAGATGTTTAAAAAACAACAGAAGATAGCGATGCTGTGTTGTTTAGAGCCAAGAATTAAACTGTCGTAAGAGGCGAACCATCTAACTAATACTTGTAGTATACTTTTTAAGACGGAAATTAGTAGCGATACTCTGGTTTTAGTGGTGTACTGTTCGTGCACTTAACTTGAAATATCGGCTCACTGCCTAACTCGCCGCACGCGCGTCCGTCCAGCTTCGTGGTTCCAAGCAAAGTGAGTGAGGGAGGGGGAGTATGCCCCGCTCCCCCACCAAACTATAGCGTGCGGCGTGTACGCATGAGACGACAGAACTATATAGTATAATCTACATACACTACATCTCTTCCTTATTTTAATGAAAGTTTTAGATATAATAATAACTTTTATTATATTTAGTAACATCTTTATTAGAGCATCATAACAACCTTCTACATTTTAATTGACATCACAAAGGTAATAATTTTTCCAATATTCTGGTTTTAACACACTTTGTTATAACTAACTAATTTAATACTTCCTTCACTTCCCAATTAATCTCTTATTATTAACATTTAACCTCATAACACTTCACTTGTTCCTGTTCATAACTTCCTTCGCTTTTCTAAAGACAATTTATCAACTATAACTAACATCATGCTTCCTAGTTCTTAATTTTAAGCATAACCTAATCAAAACATCAGATTTTCATATATTTTAGTAATTTTTTCTTCGTTAGCAAGTTCTTTGCTTCTAATTTATTACTTCTTAAACTATAATTCTTCTAGTCCTCTTCTTCTCTTTCTGGAACTTCTGTTTCGTCCTCTCTTATAACTTTCCATTCTCCTTCTACCTTTTTTTAGGTGTACTATATTTCG
The DNA here is from genome assembly GCA_951640165.1 of Pseudoips prasinana. Classification (NCBI taxonomy): domain Eukaryota; kingdom Metazoa; phylum Arthropoda; class Insecta; order Lepidoptera; family Nolidae; genus Pseudoips; species Pseudoips prasinana. The sequence goes on from OX621245.1 coordinate 23,855,112, forward strand.
TCTCAAACATTGTCCTGTTTCCTCGTTTTCTACCTCAACATCGCCTCCCATTCGTGATTTAACTGTATAGTGTTGGTTCAAAGTTTGTACTAAGTTTATTTGCTTTATTCATATCTTTGATATATACTTTCTCTCCTCGTTCTAGGTTAATATCTTGTGCTTTCCTTCTTCTGTCCACGTACTCTCTCCCTCTTTCCTTCTGTTCTCTATCCTTGTCTCGTAAGTCCATGTCATCATTCCTATGCTCAACGTCATCGATCATAGGTATTTTATCCCTGATTTTCCTCTGGAAGAACAACTCTGCTGGTGTTTTTCCTGTGACTGTATGGGGGGTATTATTGTACATAGTCAGATAATCGACTAACGATTCTCTACAGTGAATTTTATTCTCAGCCTGGCATATTCGTAGTCATTTCAGTATACTTCTGTTCTGGCGCTCGACTTCTCCATTTTGTTGCGGCCAGTATGGAACAGAGTGATATATTCTTATGTCATATTCCTTACAAAATGACTTAAATTGTTCGCTAACAAACTGTTTTCCGTTATCTGCCATTAAGGAAACTGGATACCCGAGCCTACTGTAAACTTCCCTCAGGAGTTTTATCCTTTCCTTACTGGATATATCTCGACAAATCTTTATTTCTTGATATCTAGAGTAATAATCGACCACTACCAAAAGATAGTCGTTGGATGGTAATGGTCCTAGAAGATCGATTGCAATATCAACCCATGGGTGTGATGGCAATTCTCTTCTTTTCAAAGGGTGTGGTGCATTAGGTACAGACACGAGTGTGCATTCTTTACATGATTTAACCATCCTCTCCACATCTTGGTCGTATCTAGGCCACCACACTTTTGTTCAGAGTCTCGTTTTCATTGCCACGATACCTGTATTTCTATCTAAATTGTCGTCAATCTTTTGATTACATCCTGTCTTTTATATTTTTTTTATTTTTATGGTGACGTAAGTCTTGTATCATATTCTATCTGCGATTTTTATCTTCAGATTTTTATGTATTATTTCCTCCTACCATCATCACCAATTTTATATACTAACAATTATTATGTAATATTGAATCCTCTTATTTATGAACTTAGCTAGCTTAATTGTATTACGGCTTCGTTGGGAAATATTAGTTCGCGGCTTTTTTAACAATAATACTAGAACAATAATATTTTAACAACATTCGCACTAAACAAATAAATTAATCAGTAACCTATTAAAATCAAACCAGAGACAATTTCACGATGAATAGCCTATATACTGACAGAAAGCGATAATGGATTATTCTCAATTATTCTAAAAACTCGTACATTCTGTACTGTCAATCTTGAGCGTTTCTATTTCATTTCGAGGCAATTACTTTCTATGTATTTGAATGTTGTTTTTAATCATTATATTACTATATTTTTTAACTTATTATCCTATTCCTGAGCAAGATATATCCAAAACACAAAAATAATTTAAATTGCTCCACCCGTTCTTGAGTTATAAGTGGTGTAACTAACACGACTTTCTTTTATATATATAGATTTACTAAACACTTTAGCATTTTGGATCTTTGGTAGTAGCTGTTCCATCGTTAGCAGTGGGTGATTTTCTCGCCTGATGGCCAAATTAGCACGCCTAATATCAATACAGAGACGAACATCCCCACCTGCTTTCAACATTGGCACCACTGGCGATATCCATTCAGACGGTCCTTCTACTTTTTCTATTATATCTTTTTGCAGTAGTTCGTCTATTATTGAGTTGATTTTTTCTTCTAGTGGAATCGGTATTCGTCTGTGAGGCTGTGTGACCGGTTTTACTTCATTATTAATTGGTATTTGTATTTGAATGTTTCATTGTAAAGAACATTAAAAAACATAACTTATTTTATCTTCTATCGCATTCGCCTGCGAATTCTTTGGTCTTTTTGCGTCTCCGCTCCTTCCCACTTTGTGACTTCATTGCTTCGTTTTAGACTTATTCCTCTGCACTGAACTTGAAAATGTCCCACCTTCTTACATTTGTTACATATTTTGCTTTTAGCTGGGCACTTTTCATCATAAGCTAGATGATTCCAGCTACCACATCGGAAACAGGCTTTGTTGCTATTAGTCATTAATGTATTTTGTGTATGGATTTTATTAATAGTTTGATCTTTTCCTTTCTGACTGAAATCACCTAATTGACGTTCCACCAACTCCAGAGTATTTGCTTCAGTTATTACTTCAGTTAAGGTAATTTGTCTCCTGCACGAAGTAATTTATTCTGGAGTTCTTCCGACGAACACTTTTTAATTATTTGGTCAATTAAACTGTCATCCACATCATTAAATTGGCATTTCACAGCTTGTTGTCTTAGGCGAACTAAATATTTTTCAAACTTCTCGTTTTCTTCTTGCTTCAATTGTCTAAATATGTGTCTCTCATACCGTTTATTTTGCTTAGGTGTAAAATATTCATCTAGCTTCTTTATTGCTACTTCAAATACATCGACTCCTCCTTCAGGCGCCGTAACATAGCCACCCGTTATATTATACAGTATTTCTTGAAGTTCTTGTCCTCCCTAATGCAACAAACTTGCGCGTTTTTTAGAACTAGTATTAATATCGGCAGCATCCAGGTAAATATTTAAACTCCTTTTCCAACGTTCCCACCTAGCTCCAACAGATCCAGCTTCACCATCACACTCAAATTTTTCTAAGATAAGACTCGACATCGTATTTTAATCTGTGGACAATGAAACAAATAAAGAATGTCTTATTTAGGTCACCAAATGGGCATCATCCTTTTAACGACCCGACATGTTTATTATTTATTTCACACAACATTCATTCAAACATCGTAGTCCAAATTCAAACTTACAATGTTGATAAATTTAAACTTCAGTAAACGGGCGTCACCCGTCTACAAAACTTCATATTACGGGCATTACCCGTATAAAACTTCCATGTGTCATACTCTGACACAGCTACGTCGCATCGCATCATGTACTTACAGGCATCACCTGTTCAAAATTACATTACGAAGTCCTCACAGGCGTCACCTGTTTCCGGACAACCAGGCATCATCTGGTCTCATCACAACATCAATAACACGCTTATTCGTGTCCAACTCATCACGCTGATTTAGTAAATCATTAGATTAGAACTTATGTAACAGGCGTCACCTGTAATTGTCACTAGGCGTCACCTGTGATTGTTACTATAAAACTGTTAAATGAAACCTATCTAGATGGATTAATCGCCCCCGAAACCCCCCCGCATACCAAATTTCATGGAAATGGCCGGAGCCGCTTCCGAGATTCAGATTGTATATAAATTATACAAGAATTGCTCGTTTAAAGGTATTAGATATATACGATAATAAACAACAGGGTTCTAGCCAAGTAATAGACAACAAAAGTCAATCATGCAACTCAATCATATGTATGCATTATATACATCTGTAATCTGAAACATATTTTAATTCCGACCCGGCCGGGTATCGAACCCGGGCTCGGAGGCAGCAATTTTAAATGTAATTTGAAAATGTAATCGTTAATCGTATAACTTTTTCCTTCTCTAACTAAATCATGCATAACGGGTACGTACTTAAGTATAGCACTAAGAAATGTAAGCAAACGTCCCGGTTGATATAATAATAACGTACCTACATCTCCAGCAACAAAATATCACGCGGTCGTCCCGCTCACAAGTAACTACTAGCTAAGTATGACAACAAGACGAATAGAATGTTTATTATTGTTTTCTTTACGGGACCTCACTGTAATTTTTACTGTAAACTTAATCAATTTGAGCATTATGTCTCCTTTTTCTTCTTTTTTTTTTTGTGCAAGTTTTATTTAACTAATTACTCACAGTAGGTACCTAGTCATGAACGGCATCATCCGTTCTGACTAACCTTTACGAAAGCTTCAATCATTACTGATCATAACACTTCTAGCCATGAACGGGCATCATCCGTTCTGACTAACTTCCCTATGTACGCAATGTAACCGTAATTAATAGAATAATTCAACCCATTAATCAACACATTATCGCTCAGAATATGTAAACAATACGGCATCAACCGTTTTGTTCTACAATAAAACAATCATCTTTTCAAGTTTTAAGCAACATACATCAGATACTCTGTATTTAACTAATTACGATAAAAACATATTTCAAATAATAAATACTCACAATGGAAACGTAATGCAATAATATAAAGCTGTTAAATTGTTATATAGATCAGAAATCAACAGACATTTAACCGGGACTCGAACCCGATAGACTAGTGGGTAGGTACGACAAAAACATACTTCAAATGTTTGTTACCATTTAGCACTGTATTTGTTAAAATGTAATTCGAATAAAGTTTATATATGCTACAAAATGTAGACGTTAGATGGTATTGTTTACATAGTTACGTAACAACTTCCTTTTACGTTTTAACATGAACTTATCACATGATAAAATAAAAATGTTTAAAACTATATGATACTACCCATGTTTATGTAAATAAAAATGTCCAAGCTATGCATTATCATCAACGTATATTATAAATATTTAACTCATGTCCTTCTTCCCGCAAAAGTTAATTATTCACAACGACAAAGCAAAGTTTTGTTGCAGTAAATAACCCACGTTAAATTATTATGAACTTGCACACTAATATTAGGTTTTCTTTCTAACCTTTCCTTACTAGAAAAATAAACGTTGACAATTTTGCATTTTTTCAATCAGAAAAAAAAACACAGTACTTACAATACTCGTCGCCAAAATGTACTGTTCGTGCACTTAACTTGAAATATCGGCTCACTGCCTAACTCGCCGCACGCGCGTCCGTCCAGCTTCGTGGTTCCAAGCAAAGTGAGTGAGGGAGGGGGAGTATGCCCCGCTCCCCCACCAAACTATAGCGTGCGGCGTGTACGCATGAGACGACAGAACTATATAGTATAATCTACATACACTACAAGTGGTTCTACTGTTTTGTTGAAGAATATTGTTTTCCCGGTAAATAGGGTCTCCCAATAGACTCTGACGCTGCATAGAGGTTTTTATTCACGTAGACTTAAAAAAAGCGCTTTTATATAGTCAGAATATGTTTGCAATAATATAGTTAAGTATACGTAATTATTTCTAGGTACATATAGATATTTATATTTGGGGATTGTACGAAAACATTTAGACATGACATTTAATTTATGATAGTAATAATTTAGACACTTATGTATATAGCTTATTTAAAAAAAAAGAGATTATTTATAATAATTATGTTGAATCATCGAAATTTATAGTATTAGATATAATTTACTACATCTTAAGTATGGATGTTTTATGTACTAATTATTTACTTACTAATATCTTGTGATATATATTCCTATTAGTATTTTTCTCAAATGAAAAACCTTAGCTGAAGCGTGTAGTGCAGACCTCCTAATATTATATATCATATCAAGTGTATTTAGGAACACGAGCAAACAACGTTTATCTCAGTCTATTGACAGCGTAGGTTTTTATGTATACTATGCCAATACCTTTTACATTGGTGCGGAAATCTAATGACAGGAAAATTCGCCCAGTACACCGCTAAACGGCGCTACATTTAGGATCTTTAACACATACCCCTGACCCCACAAACACCCTATGGTGTGTGACTTACGTCAATATCCATGAAAAATAAAAATATATATATTTACACTTGTAACAGAAATAGTGTACGTAATTTAAGGACCTATATATACTGGTTGGTTGATACTTGCCTTTCATCCAGGCCAGATATTGGTGTGCATGAACATGTCGGGGTGTAAATATCTATATTAGTATAGATTTACAAAAGAAGTATTTATGTAGTATATCAGCTATCTTATTTCTATAGTACAAGATCTGCTTAGTTTGGAATCGGATGGCCCAGGATATGATTATTAATACTTTGTACTACCAAGTAAATCATACGGTCCATATACCTTAGTCCCTGCGTGATGAACTCTGGTGACCTTACTCACCCCTCCTTCCGCAATAATAATGTAATAATACTACACCTGTAGCGTATTCAATAAGGTGAACGCACTTAATAGAGCGGGAAAAACGCTTTGAAAAATACACTTAAATGTAGCTTAGCACTACCATCTTGCCCTCCACATAATTTGATTAGAAAGTGTAAATCAATTCCCCATACAAAAACGACGCTCAACTTTGGTTGTTGGATTGGTGATTGCGGTACTAAAACTTATTATTTACTAGCCATGCCCCGGGGTTTTACCCGCGTTAATTTTATAGCCCATGTGTTAATCTAGGGTGTCAGCTAACTCCATACCAAATTATACTAAAATTAATTTAGCCGTTTAGACGTGAAGAAGTAACGACAACAATACACACTCACAAACTTTCGCCTTTATAATATTAGTGTATATATGTATAATATTAGTGTGATGTTTGCATATAAATATATTGTTACAATTAAAAAATAATAATCAGCGACGTGTACTATCTGCTCAGCACTGTGATACAATAATGAATTTCCCTGACTTTGAATGAGCACGAATCACAAACTGTTTTTTTAATTGAATGTGCCTTAAGCCTTCATGACAATTGAATGAATTGGAAAGTTTTATCGCTCTCTATTGTTTAACTAAAGCTGAATCAAAGAGCAGACTCTTCTCTGAATCTGAATTTCAATTAAAATTTACTCCTACCAGTTCCCAACTAAAACTACTAACAAGTAAGGAAGACAAAACTTTTTAAACCTTGTTTAAAATTTTAAACAACTTAAATATCAGTCTCGTTTAATTCTCTGAACTTTAAGACGTCTTTTGGATGCCTTTAGTTGAGAAAGTTGTAAGGAATTGCAATTGTTTTTATTTTTAATACCACTAAGTCAGTAAATAAACAGTGCAGCTAATAATAAACGACTAGCCCAAGGACACTTGGAGCCGGTGAATGATTTGCTGGTTAAGGCATAGCATGTGACCACTAGCAACACCAGCTACGTCAGACCAGGGGAATAATTTGCACTTTAGGGCATGTGACCACAGCAACACGTCAAATTATACGTTTTTTGAAGGGTGTAAGCAAGTTACTTACGACTATCGACGACGACAATCATCGACGACCCCACTTCATTTCCTATAAAAAGGCGGCCGGAGCAATGACTTTTTCATGTTCGAGCCGTCCTACAATCCAGCGTCTTACTGCTTGTTCCTTAACATAATTTTTAAAAAAATACGAAATAGAACTCGGAAGCATCAACCATACATCTCACATACCCACAAACTTTTGCTTTTAAAATATTAGTAACATATATTGTTTGTGTATATTATTTGTAATAAATTAATATATTTTTCGTTATGTACTTATAGGTATTATTTACAATTTACGTATTACAATGTACATATGCCTACCGCATAAAGGTCATCACATATTTGAAATATACCAATATAGGTCGTTGCAATTTAGTATTATAAATCTTATTTATACATATTATAGCATATATTTTTTTATTAAAATGTTAGCAGAACATAGTGTAATTCTTGACTCCATTTCTTATAGTATAAATCTGTCCAAGCTGACTGCACGTGTGGCGCAGCGGCTAAGACAGACGCCTCGCCGCTTCGAGTCCCGCACCGGACAACTATTTGTGTGACCCATAAATAGTTGTTCTGAGTCTGGGTGTAATTTGTGTCCTATCTATTATAAATATGTTTGTAAAGTACCCCGCGACACAGGGTTGAAATTTCCTAGTGCGGGCGTTGTCTTTAAAAAAAAACTAAAGCAAATACGCCTGTCCGCTAACTCACTTCATCCGAATAAAAAGCCGAAAAAAAAGCTTCAACTACAAAAAAGTCCGGTGAATCACAGTCGCGCTAATCATACTCATCCAACTTCTCGCTGAAAAGACTTACTAGTGCAAAACTTCAAAAAAAGTTGGACCCGCTTTTAGTTGTCGACTAGTTGACAAGAGCGTCGGTGCGAGTAATCCAATTTGAAAGTTATGCGAACCATCCCCGTCATAATTAACGACTGGCTGGGGACCCCGTGAATAAGTAAACTGCTGTGAACAACTGCCCAGCGTTGCATATAAATGTAATCTCAGCCATCAAAACGAAACAAAAATAGACTTAACGAGATTCGTTTGAGTGTAATAGGAGCAAATTCTATTTTTGAATTGCTTGAAATGTGAGATTCATTTTCTATTAAATAAGTAGGGATAGTTCATTGGATTGTCTCTCATCGATATCATACTTAACTTATAATATGTCGTAAAAAAATAAGCATGAATGAGTAAACTGGTGTGAACAATTCCCAGCGTTGCATATAAATATAATCTCAGCCATCAACACGAAACTAAAAATAGAGTTAACGAAATTCGTTTGAGTGTTATAGAAGCAAATTCTATTTCTGAGTTCCTTGAAATGTAAGTTGCAACTTATAATAGATTACAAGGAAAAGTTCATTAAGACCTTATAAAACTTAACTTATTGCTATTATAAAAAAATGTTAAGCCAATTCAAGCGCTATTAAATTTAAGTACTTCAGGTATAAGAGTTATATATTATTAAATAGATCATTTATTTATTTTGAATGAATTTAATAAATAATTTAAACGAATATTATAAAAATATCTATAATAATAATATCTAGGGACAATGTCACACAGATCATCCTAGCTCCAAACTAAGCAAAGCTTGTACTATGGGTACCAGGCGACGATATACATACTTATATAGATAGATAAATACTTAAATACATAGAAAACATCCATGAATCAGAAAGAAATATTCGTGCTCATCACACAAATATTTGCACTTACCGGGATTCGAACCCAGGACCACCAGCTTCGTAGGCAGGAGCACTACCAACAAGGCTACGGTGACCGTCATTCCATCTTATTTAATCAATATTGTAGTTAAAAGTATACTAGGTATGTTTTCTTGTACTCACCGGTAAATCATTTTGGTACCAAATGTCCTACGTATTATGACGTAGGACATTTGATACCAAAATAAACCAAAATTAGGCACATGTATTGCTAAAGTTACGTCAGTAACATTAGCTTTAAAATCACCCCGAGCTATTCGTACTAGCCGAACTATCACAATTATTCGTCATAGATATTGCCATTCCAGCGTTGGAATTCCCAAACCACTCCCGGGTATCTGTTTATAGTTTGTACCGCTAAAGTTATACTATCAATGCAGCTACTAAAGCTTCGCGAATGCTCTAAATATGGATTTGTATTTCATGATCGAAGCCTCCCAAACGACTATTGAGTATCTATTGCAATCTGTGATAACCCAAATATCATGAACAATAGCAACTCTACTGTTCCTTGTTAGGTGCACTAGTAATTGGCGACAACTCAACATTTTATGATAATAAATAGCTTATATTTATTTTAATAATAAAATTAAAATACACTTTATTATTTACAAAGAAGGACATTTTACAATGAAACATTTATTATAATGTACAATGGGCGATCGTATCACATTAAGCGATTTCTTCCAGACAACCTTTGGATGGAGAGGAACTTAATGTCTAAAATGCCGGGAACGGTGCAACTAAGTGCGGTACACCAAAAATAGAAAGAAAAGAATAAAAATAATTTAAAAAGTTATGCTAAAAGCTAAAAATATGTTAATGATCATATTATTATTACATACATATATGTAAATAAAATACTATATTATACTATATTATAAATATAATACTATATTAAAATACTATATTCATATAAAATAGATATTAATAATTATTATGATAGCGACAGATAGTGATATTTTGTTTTTTTTTGAAGGTAGTAATTCTGAGAACATTTAATAGTAATTGGTAACTCATACCACAAAAGAGCTGCTTGGACTGCAAATGCCTTATCCATAAAGATGCAAGATAATGTGCAATTTAAGGTTTTTTGACGATCTTAAGAGCCTCGAATGTGGGTCACAAAGGAATTCAAAAGGTTATTTAAGATATGAAGGAGTAGTGGTGTTGAAAAGTATTTTGAACAATAAAGTGAGAATATGGGCATTCCGACGAAATCGTATAGGCAACCACTTGAGCTTGGCGCGAAACTCGGAAACATAATCAAATTTGGGTAGGCCGAATATGAATCTGATACAAAAATATTACTAACTTAAAAATATTACTGACAATAGGAGCTCTACTGTTACTAGTAAAGTAACAAGCAAGTTACACAGTACCTATAATGAGCTATAACTCATCATAATTATTCTTCCAACAGAGTGGTGGAAGAATAACAGAATGGAATGGGATGGCCTTTTTATTAGATTTCATAGAAACCACATTCTGACTTAAAATCAAGGAAAGGGAGATGGGATCTTGTAGAATAGCTCATTAGTGCAACACCAGTAGGTCCCGAAGTGCGCTGCCAGCCTTTTTATTGCTTAAAAGTGCATTGAAAATTCTGTTTCTTCTCGTAGGTTGAAGAGGTTCACGATTCCCTACCCAGTAATGTGTGAAAAACTAATTTACGAGCCAATAAACTATAGTAATATTCCTATGAAATATTTTCCACGAAGCACTTCCGAGTTTCCGCTTCATTGCGTTTACTTTATTATCCCTTATAATAATAGCAAACGCATCTATGAACACACCTTCTTTAGTTAAGTCTTTAAAGGGTTGACCCTTATCTTGATTGATAGTCATTATGAAGAAAGAGAGAAAAAAAATTTTTCAAAAAAAAATCACAGACATCAAATATATAAAATAACAATAAAACGAAAAATAAAATAAAAACACAGATCCTTGTTGTCCGTGCAAGCCTGAAATGGCAAAACTTCTGCATTTGCTAGAACTTTTTAGTGTCCTAGCGCTGGTAATTCAAATGAATGATAAAATAAGAATATAACAAACACAAATTATTAACAATAAAACAAAACAACATAGTAACCAAGAGCGAGCATCAAGTATCCAAACTGAATTACGTTCACTGCTGAACAAGAAGAAGATCTCCACAGTCGAGTTGTGTTCATCATTTCGAGAGTTGATTATCGCCACGCTTGGCACGCAGGTTTGTGATTGTAGTATGATCTACATAGTACTCATGACTCTGATAACCGTTCTCTGGCAGATATTCCCTCAGGGCGACTTCTTCGCCTACCACGAGAGGAGATAAGTTGGTGATATTCTTTGCCGTAAGCCACACAGCATCTTGTAAGGGTTGTAATTATGCAAATCTTAGGGGGACCTATGTCCAAACTCTTTTAAAAATGATGTTACACGTGACAGCAATGTCTCCACATTGTAATTATCAGTAATTACAATGTGGAGACATTGCTGTCACACACAGGCGTCAGCGCCATGACCTACCATGGACGCATATTCAGAACCAATAGTAATTCCTCAGTGGGGGCACTGGTCTGCGAACATGTTAAATGTGTATTCCGCTTTATAAATCCTCGTTATTTTGACGGGCTAGGTTACGTGGTTCAATTCCTTCCCAGGACAGATATTTGTGTACGTGAAAATCTTTTTGCCCTGAGCCTGAGTGTAATTTTCTATATAAGTATGTATTCACAAAAGAAAAGTAGTATTTATATTTCCATAGAACAAGCTCTGCTTAGTTTGGGATCAGATGGCCGTGTGTAAATAATGTGCCAGTATATTATTATAATAATTAAATTTTATAAAAGAGAAACGAACTTCCGTTTATAACAACTTTGGATTCTTGTACAAATCGGATTTAATATTTTATTTATTTTTTTTATTTAATTTATTTAAGATTTTATTTATTTAATGAATAAAATCTTTTTCAGTCTTGAGCAAGCCACCTGTTACACATGGGTTGTTTTAATGAGACAAAAGGGTTTCTAAACTACCTTAGGAAATATGGAACCACTGTCTCTTCATGAAACCCTGATATTAATTTTGTAATGAATTACCTAAATTCGGTCATGTTATTGAGTCTGACACTCTTATTTAAAATAATTCCGTGATCCGCCGCTTAACCATGTCTCAGCTAAACCCTGCTCAACCACTTAAACCCCGCTCAACTATTTCTTTATTTAAAAACCCTACTCAAGGGTTTCTCAGCTAAGTAACGTCATTTTATTTTACACTGTCAACATTTCTGAGACTGGTATAGAGCTTGACCAAAATTAATCGACTAAATCGGATTTTGTATCAAAACTTTATGATTTTTGCTCTATGGTAGGCATGGAATGATAGATTTATGATCGTAACAGTGCATTTTCAAGGACTATTGATTTTCTTCGGTGGATTTTGAAGTTTGTGATAAGAATCCAACTGGCATTCAGTATTTATTTAAAAATTAAAATGGTTAGTAACTTCAATAAAACCTCCAGTCACAAACAAACGTCAAACAAAACGTCAGCTGATGCAAATAAAATCCGCCATATTTGAGAAAGGTTTAAACCAGGGGCCGACGTGGTTTAAATTTTGACATGGCTTAACCGCGGGTCAAAGTTAAATCGTGTTTTTAAATGAAAAAAATGATAAACCATGGTTGAGCGGCCGGCTTAAATTTAAGTAGCGTTTTTAAATAAGACTGTGAAGGTTTAATTTGCAATACCCACATAAACATACTATTTTAACCCCGAGAAGAACGTAATTTTAACGACTGAACGGATATTCATGAAAGCAAATAACTAACTTATTTATATTCATTATCAGATTATATAAACCGCATTGATATCTGACGATCCGTGTGGCCGTTACAATGCCAGACCTATTTTATTGCCGAAGGTTAAGTATATAAATAGAAATATTTAATAAATTGTGCTCCCTGTCAAGGTTTCACTTTAGCTACGAATCTTTATAGACCATGTAATGTAATGTGTAGAATGTCATTTTTAATAGAGATTAACTGATTAAGTATGTGTATGACACCAAATTAAAAAAATATATCGAGTCGTGACTACGTACCAGAAAAAGTAGCGTGGACAGGCCCCCTACAAGATGGACCGAAGTTCCTGCAACGATCGCAGGAAGCCGCTTGAGGGCAGCACGTATATGACCGGGCATTGTGGAAATCCTTGGGTGAGGCCACTATACAGTGGACGTCTTTCGGCTGATATAATGAACTGATTACGCTGACATACTATGCTCTTCTACTATACCATTCAATAAAAACGGTTTTTATTCAAATTGAATCTTAAAAAGCGCTTGTAAATAGTTGAAACATGTATGGTGGTAGTATTACAAATTAACTTTATAATATACATTGTATATATTTTTTTGTTATATTTTGTAAAATAAGTAATATTTTATTATTTGTTAAATAAGTAATCTCTTGAAGTTATTGTCAAATTGGTTTTTTAAGTGTTTTATATGATTTTAACACAATTTGTCTGAATGGTTTTGACTATACTGAGGAACTTACTAACCTTATCCAACTGGACGGCAAACCGAAACTTATATAACTTATCGTACTAACTGCAAATAAGTGCTCTGCCAGTCTCTGTTATTCTGGGCATGATAATTTCAATCAGTCGTGTGGTAAGATTTTATCAAAACTTTAAACCAATACTATATGTGTCCAGTTTGGACCTGGCTCGCCATACCCCATGCCTTCCTTTATTGTGTTTAAATATATACCAGTTTTAAGATGATCATAAGTTTTAAACATAAAAGTTTTATTGGGTTTCAATGGAACTTTTAACAAAAAATCTTATAATGTTTGTAATTGAATGTTTGAAGTGCTAAAAATTCAAAATTCAAAAGTCGTTTATTCCGTTAAAATATTACATTTGTGTGGAATCGTCAATTTTTTTTACCCTACCGTGCAGTGCATGACGTGGCAGCTACTGAGAAACACTGCCAGAAAACTCAGTAGGAATCCTTTTTTAAAATATATATTTCTTAAATAAATTTACATTGTATTTAAATGTGTTAATTTAGAGCGACTCAATCCCAAGCTGTTTTGTCACTTAAATAATCAGAAGTTTTGTAATAAGCCCTGCTACACAATTTGGCTTTTATAATTCTTTTAAACTTATTCATAGACATTTCTCGGATATCACTGGGAAGTTTGTTATAGAATCTTATACATTGCCCCATAAAAGAGTTACTTACTTTGTGGAGACGGGTGGTATGTAACACAAAGTTATGCTTATATCGAGTATTTATATTATGAGTATCACTCCTTTTACAGAAGGAGTCTTTATATTTATGCATATAAATTAGATTCTCATATATATACTGACATGCTACAGTCAGAATGTTAATCTCTTTAAACTTCTCTCTCAAAGATTCTCGCGGACCAAGTTTATATATTGCTCTTACAGCTCTTTTTTGCAATACAAATATGGTGTTAATGTCCGCAGCGCTACCCCAGAGAAGAATTCCATAGGACATTATACTATGAAAATAACTGAAATAAACCATTCTAGCTGTATCCACATCAGTAAGCCGTCTTATAGTTTTAACAGCATATGCAGCAGAACTTAATTTGCCTGATAGTTTTTCTATTTGTGGGCCCCATTGTAGTTTTGAATCAATTGTGATACCCAAAAACACAGTTGACTCAACAGGGGTCAATCCAGCTCCATTAAGCTGTACATTGGTAGCCACCTGTTTCACATTAGGTGTAGAGAATTTTATGACTTTAGTTTTCTTGTCATTTAGCAAAAGATTATTAGCATTAAACCAATGAACAACTTTAGAGATTGCGTCATTTACTTCGTCAAAATTGCGTAATTGTCGATTTATTTTAAACGTCAATGGAGTATCATCCGCAAACAAAACAATCTCATGTTTATCCCTTACATAGTAGGGTAAGTCATTTATATAGATTAAAAATAAGAATGGGCCGAGAATCGATCCCTGTGGAACGCCCATTACCACTGGGGATCCCGCAGATTTTTTACCATTTATATCGACCTTCTGAATTCTATTGCCCAAGTAAGAAGTCAAAAGTTCGAGAGCCTTGTTCCTGATACCGTAGTGGTGTAGTTTCCTGACAAGAGTGTCATGATGAACACAATCAAATGCTTTGGACAAATCGCAAAAGATACCTAATGCATCCTGCGAGTCCTCCCAAGCCGCGAATATACTTTTTAACAGATTGACTCCTGCATCTATAGTTGAACAACCCTTCGTGAATCCAAACTGTTTCCGATGAAGTAAATTATGTATATTAAAGTGACTGAGCAACTGGCTAAGCATTAGCTTTTCAAATATTTTACTTAGAGTGGGCAATACGGAAATAGGTCGGAAATTTGAAGGATCTGAAGTATCACCAGCTTTAAATTCTACTAATATTATAAATGAGAATATTTGTGAGTATGGATATTTGTTACTCTTTGACGCAAAAACTACCTAACGGATTTTGATGAAACTTTATAATATAGCTTATATATCCGAATAACACAAAGATTAACGCGAAATTATAATTATTTACCACTTTACAAATTACACTCATTTTTTCTATACTATTATAAAATTGTAATTAAAGTATATATATTTGGGATTTACGGAAGAATTTGTTGAGAAAATTTGTAGGATCCGCTTATTGTAATATAGAGACAGAAGTCAAAATCTCGATAATTTGGATAATATAAGGAGAGATAATTATATAACCTAACCTATCCCTTCTTTCATAGGCAACACACGCCTGAGGGCACCCTTATTGGTCAAATCTTACGACTCAGTGCACCATATAGGTTTATATCAATATTTGACCACCAAATTATGTTTACTTAAATTAGTTTCATAAAATAACTTTTTATCGGGGCAAACTTTCATCCCTACAGGCACATAGTTAGGAGCAACTTTTTCCTTATAAATTTGCTATGATAACATTTAATATACGTTATTTCACTGGCATCCCTTTAGAATTATGTCAACCATTAGATAGAAGTTCCACTATATTTTAAAAGTTTCGCGTTTTATTACAAATTGTTTGTTCTATACTCGTTTATTATTCTATTTTTAGTCTAGAAATAAAAGTTTGCAAATAGAACGTTTAGCTGACTATTAAAAAGAGGGTTATTATTTTGTCTTATATACCAGTGTGTACCAGTGAGTATGTTTCACCCATAAGGTGTGTTTATCGCGGATTCAAATTATACATAATTACTTAAGAAAGTACCAGGGGAAGGTCAACAATACACAAAATGTTAAATATTCTTCTTAATTTATATTATCACTTCGAAAATAGGCCCCATCCGAAATAAAACACTTACGCCAACGAATAATCCAGTTATCAAAACAATATTTAAACGCATTTTCTGGTATCGTCTTTAGTTCTCGCCGTAGATTCTCTTTTATTTCATATATTGACTGAAAAGGGCTTTCCGAACTGGTCTTTTAAGCTTCGGAAAGAAAACAAGTGGGCTAGAGCCATAGCCGGTGCATATGGTGCTTGGTCGTTTAGTATTTATTGAGTATATATCTCGGGACAATGTCAGCCTAGCCCTAGCCCTAAACTAAGCAAAGCTTGTACTACGGGTACCAGGCGACGATATACATATTTATATAGATAGATAAATACTTATATACATAGAAAAACATCCATGACTCAGAAACAAATATTCGTGCTCATCACACAAATATTTGCACTTACCGGGATTCGAACCCAGGACCACCAGCTTCGTAGGCAGGAGTACTACCAACTAGGCTACGGTGACCGTCATATGGTCAAATATATTTTACAATGATGAGCCTACAACTTAGGACTAGAAATGTCTTCTTCGAGTGGTGTATTTTGTGTTATTTTTTGCCGTAATAAATTAGTCAGGCTAGCTTTACCTGGTACCTTTAGTTTTTATTTTACGTTAGTTAGCACCTACATTTTTACTACGTACGTTACGTTCTTTAAGATTATATAGCTTTGCAGCGGCGAGACCTTAATACGATTTCTAATCGAAGGAATAATTGTGCTCGTTAGAAAGTGTACCTATCTGATGCACTCAATGTGCACTAGTTGGCATGTTAGTCTTGTAGTTGACCCTGACTACTAAGTCAGAGGTCGTGGGTTCGATTCCCATCCGGGACAATTCTTTGTGTGATAAACTCGATTATTTGTTCTGTGTCTGGGTGTAATTTATAAATATATAAGGATGTTTACCAGTTGTCTGGTTGCCACAGTACAAACTCTGTCTGTTTGGGATCTGATGGCTGTGTTAGTTGTCCCAGATATTTATCGCACTCGCTCTATCTTCCACCTTTTCTATCTTCCTATTTCATACCTCACTATTTATTTTATTAAAATAGAAGATGACCACATGAATGGTATTCAAATATGGGTGACGAATATAAATTATAGAATTTATGATATATAAATTATTAATAAAATTTAAGGTAGTATTTAGTATATTTGCTGTGTGGTGACAGCATAGAATATCATCACAACATCTCATCCCGTGGGGGGCGTAGAAATCGTCCGCGGGAATACCTACTAGAGAACGGGCAGCAGCGTATTTCTGTGAACTATGACCATCAAACTGCGATCGCTAACCCGTCTGCCAAGAGTGGCGATGATGATGATTTAGTATATACCTAATTATACGATCGATGAGCCTGTCTAGAAGCTAGTGTCTTTTACATTTTTTTTTTAAACACTGCCCGCACGATATATTATGTCCCTGTGCCGTGGGGTAGTTTACAAACAGAAAACCACGCCCAGACCACTTATGGATACACATGGACACAAACAGTTGTCCAGGGGCTCTACCGGCTAAGTCGCCGAACATCGATTTTTTTAAATGGGGTTCAAATAAATAAATGTTAAAAATGACTTAAACAATCGTTAAATCGGCTTCCATGAGCACATGTGACGTCATAAATGATCCGGAATCGATTGTCAACGTTGCAGCCGATTTAACGATTGATTAAGTAATTTTTAACGATTATTTATTTGAACGCCATTTAAGAAATCGATGTCCGACGACTTAGCCGGTAGAGCCCCTGTGCGGTAATCAAACCCGGGACACGAAGTGGTGAGGCGACTATCTTATCACTGCGCCACACGTGCAGCATTAATATTTTACGGCCTGATGAGTCTAACGGTTGCGTGTTCAACCATAATTAATGAAGGCCCGGGTTAATTTCCCAAGTCGGGCCCAAAACGGTTATCAAGTATTTTTCGGTCGCCAGATAAATTCTCGGTATCCGCCCCAGGAGCCTTAGGATAAGGATGTTTCCTTACATACGTGTTTCAGAATACACATAAAGTGGTTGGAGGAGCGCCCTGCCTAACTATGAGAGCGCTTCTCCTTTAGACACGCTCCTGGTGTCCCTTGTAGATCGCACCTTAAACCCCTCCTTAGCTAACAAATTACTTCGAGACTCTGAACAACTATTTATGTGTCACACAAATAGTTGTCCGTGACTGTCTTAGCCGCAGCGCCACACGTGCAGTCCAATAATGTTTCGTAATTTCAGTATCGTTTAGTCGTTAAAGCGTACAACTCTTACAAAATTTAGGACTTTGATTATTAAGTCAGATTAATGGACATATATCTATATTGATCCATGCCTAACAGGGTTTTAGCAGCTCCAATATTAAACTGAATAAAACATTTATAAACAAACATGAAAATTAACATGTCTGTTTTTAACAAATGAAATGTATATCGAAAACCAGCATTACACGATCTGCAAACTATTCAGGTATGATATTTAACAATGTCCTAATGGTCCTAATAAAACATTTTTAACGTAACTGGCAACACCGGGAACTCCGGCAGAAAAGGCTTTATCACTATCGTACAGTTTCATTGACTACCTCGTCTGTCTAGGGATAGCATGTTCAAACGTAGATAAAGAGGTTACCTTGGGAGGGCTCTGTATTGCCCTCCCCTATTGCCGACTCCTGCCAGTCCGGCACAGCGACTGCGCCACAAAGAGATCGCTGTCTTCGCGGAGTTGCTTGCACGTGGCGGCAGTAGAGGTCACTTCTCATAATGCCACCGCAGTCTCGAGGGGAGTTGGGCTACCGGCTGCCATACCGCTGCGCCCCCGACACCTCCTCCGTCTACGAGCGGGACGATTTCCCAATCCCGCTCGGCGGCGGCCTTATTCTGGAGCATGACTGCCTCACAGAAGGAGACCACGGCGTTCCATTTGGTGGAGTCACCTGCCAGCATCGCACCTACGATTACTGGTGGGGACAGATCCCGTCCGATCGCAGCGACCAGGACTCGCCTCTCCTCCAGCGTATGCGGGCTGAGTCCATGTCACTTCCGCAGTGGAGACACTGTGTCGTCGGTTCTCGGCCGATCCGGCTCAGATACTCACCGAAACAATATAATGAAGTCATGGGCTCAAATCCCGGGTCAGGCCAAAAAAAATCCATCGGTCCCGTACCTGGCCTCATTCAAGTCGTGTCGCTAGTCGTCACAACAGATCATGATGGTGATGGAATAGAAAGTCGGCCTGTGTTTGCGCACACACTTGAGCACTATAATATGTCCCACGCAGTCTCCATTGCGATTGGTCGCCGTGGCCGAAATCCGACCTAGAAGACATTATTATTATGATTATTTATTATTATTACAGTTTCTTTCAATAATGAATTATTGGCGTAGTATTAATAGATTATATAATACAGCTAAATAAGTATATAAAGATAGTTAGGTCAAAATTCTTCTTCTAAATTGAATCCTCTTTTTCGTGGCAAGCAAAACTGTGGACAGTGACGCTAGAAGAAGTAAGATAATACATATAAAACGTCATATCTAGCGTAATTTTTAGCAGATCCCTTAGAATACATAACAAATACATATAACAATATTGATCCATACCTAACAGGATTATTACAGCTCTAATAACTTATTCAATAAAAAATGGACATGAAAATAAAAAATTACATTTATATTTTTATGGGTTGCAATAAACATTGCGATTTGAGTACAACATTTCACAATCTGCAAATTGTCCAGGTATAATTTTTACCGGAATCCCAACTGT
The DNA here is from genome assembly GCA_951640165.1 of Pseudoips prasinana. Lineage (NCBI taxonomy): Eukaryota > Metazoa > Arthropoda > Insecta > Lepidoptera > Nolidae > Pseudoips > Pseudoips prasinana. Next base: position 23,874,974 of record OX621245.1, read on the forward strand.
CCTAACATAACATTTCACGCATATCTGGACGCGCCCCGGGAATTCCGACAGATCACTATGTATGTATGTGTTACATTACATTACCTTTCAATAATAAATTATTGGCGTGACATTACTAGATTACATAGCTATATTACCATATATAGTTCGGTAAAAATTCTTCTACTAAATTGCATCCACTTTATCGTGTCAAGCGAAACCGTGTTCAGTTACGCTAGCTAGAAGAAATAATCATATCTACCTCAAATTATTGAGCAGTTCTCTTTCCATACATAACAAATACATATAACAATATTGATCCATGCCAAACAAGATTGTTCCAGGTTTAATATTTAATTGAGTAAAACATAGATATTAAAATAAATATTTATATTTAAATAAAGTATAACAACTTTGCGGTTTGAGTACAACATTGCATGATCTGCAAATTGTCCAGGTATCATTTTCACCGGAATCCCAACGGTCCTAACATAACATTTTACGCATAACTGGCTCCCCTGGGAACTCCAACAGAAAAGGTATTTTCACTATCTTACAGTTTCTTTCAATAATAAATCATTGGTGTAACATTGCTAAGATAGTTCGCTTAAATTCTGCTTCTAAATTGCATGCTCTCTACGTGCAAAACGAAACCACACTCAGAGTCATGTGAGAAATGTAAATAAGATGTTTTTCAAATTGTAAAACCGCATATCTACCGCCACTAGGTAGCACTTACCTACTCGAATTCCAGAGACATACAATATTCTAAACCTTACTCCATATAAAGAATATTTAAAACGGAGATGGTACATACATACAGCTTGAGACTACTTTTAAATATAACAAAATAATTAAGCAGGAGGACTTCTTTTGTTTTTGTCTTCAAATTAAGAGGAGGTCGCATCTCATTATTTCATTTCATTCAAATATTTTGCCACAATTCTATTTATATTTTTTTATATTCCTTAAAACTAAAAATTCGTTAAACTTTTGATCGAAATACTTTCGGTACGAAACAACAGGTGTTTATCCAGTCACAATATATTTTTTTCTATAGATTAATTATTACTTCACTTATAAACGAAATATGGATTAAAACTTATGCCGTTATGCTCGATGCTGGTAGTTCGGTCGTCGTACCATCAAGCAGCAGATATAATATTCACCCATGTTAAACTGTTTTGCATGGCCCGGAGTACCTACCTTGGAGCAGGGCAACTAGGGTTTCGAAAGGCTTTCTTTTCACATTATCCATATATGGATTGTGTTATAAGAAAAGCCCGTTAGTTATTGATGCCCAAGCCATGTTATATCTGTATTCGTAAGAACTGGGGTAAAGATTACTGCAGATAAGAATTACAATTTGTTCATCTTTAATGATCAAATATCTTGAGACAACTAACACACTGCCATCTGATCCCAAACTAGACAAACTCTGCAACTACTATGGCATCCCCAAATAAGTGATATACAACCTACTAAATATTATAAACGCGAAAGTTTGTAAGTATGGATGGATGTTTGTTACTCTTTCACGTATAAACTACTCAATGGATTTTAATGAAATTTAACGCGGGTAAAACCGCGGGGCACAGCTAGTGCTTATATATTTTAAATAAATAGATAAATTACACTCATGTTCAGAGTGGGGACCTCTGGCTTAACAGTCAGGGACACTAATCACTAACCCAACTGAACAATTCGTATCATGCATTGCTGGAACATAACACCATACCCCACAAAGTTTGTGACACAAATGGTATCAGTCAAACTTTGCAACCTGAACCACCTCCCATTGTAAGGACCACAGCTCTGAGGATCTTACTAATACCCAAGGCCAAAACATTAAATATTCTATAAGATACAACCACCGACGAGCTTCTTTACCAAGGAATGGTGTGCAACCTTAAATGTTTCGCCCGTTTAGCATTACGAGTTACAAATGTGAAAGTATTCGACATATTTCGTATTAGTAGAAGAGCGATTATTACGAAATTTGAAACTCAAGGCCACAGGATTAAATAATATAATATAATAATATCCTGGGACATTATTCACACACGGTTATCTGATCCCAAACTAAGCAGAGCTTGTACTATGGAAACCAGAAAACTGATATACAACATATACTATTTTTCTTTTGTAAATACATACTTATATAGATAGTTTACACCCACACTCAGGACAAACAGCCATGTTCATGCACACATATATTTGTCCCGGGTGGGAATCGAACCCACGACCTCCGGCGTGAAAGGCAGCGTATCTACCAACCACGCCAACAGGCCCGTAAGTAATATTCTATAAGATAGAACCCCCGTCCAACTGCTTATCAAAGAAAAGTGTAACCTTTCTTAAATGTTTTACCCGTTTAGCACTACGAGCTTACAGACATAATATTGAGTCGAATTATTATAGCATTCGACATATTTCGTACTAGCTGTGACCCGCGGTTTTATCCGCGTTAGACTTTATAAATAATAATAGCCTATGTGTTATATAGATATATTAGCTATATTACTACAAAGTTTCATCAAAATTCGGACGGTAGTTTTTGCGTGAGAGAGTAAAAAACATTCACACTCACAAACTTTCGCCTTTATAATATTAGTGTGATGAAGAAGAGCGATTATTTCGAATTTTTTGTAGCCTTCGGATCCTGCAAGTTTAATAATAATGCCACGGACCAATTTATGCCGGCTGACGGTAGATGTCTAGTAGATTTTTTATCAGTCAACTAAGGTACGAAACGTGATAAGGAAAATTCGAACGTCCCCTTCGTAATTACGCTGCTAAATATAAGCTAATTGGATTACACAGATTTTTGTTAATTCAAAAAGGTAATTAAGTAGAAAGAAAAAAAAGTAAATAATGTCGTCTTTTTCTCTTGAAGTCGACTCAAACAAATTATCGGATTCTAAATAACATACAGGGTTGTTTATATTATATTACTTTATACTTAGTCATAACAAAACCTTACACTGATTGCTCTGTTAGTGGTGCATAAGAAACTAAACACATTTTTTGCAAATGTTCTATACATTTGAAAAAAATGTGTTTAGTTTATTACGCGTTATATGCCCAACAATCATCATCATTATTTCGGCTGAATGACCTCTACTGCTAGACAAAAGCATTTCCCAAGAATGGGTGGATATGCCACAATGCTTAGTTAGCGATTGCAGATTGCTGGTGATAACCGAGAGATGCTGTTGCCCGTTCGCACGTTCCCTCGAGACGACTCCCGCCCCTGTAGGACCACCACATCTCACCCTGTAGAGATGAGGTGGTGGATTTGTGTAATTCAGATGTTTTGATACAAATATATAATAATAACATTTAATTTGTACCTTAATATAGACAGAACCATTCGACAATATGTAGTAAAAATATAGTTAAAATTTAAAATTTTGATAAATAAACCTACACATGATCCTTGACAATAACTTAATTTAAGTTAGTTAAATATCGTTACTGTTATAAAATAAATCTTATTGTAAATTATTTCCTACAAACCGTGTACCTAAATATCTATATGTACCTATAAATAATTATAAACTAATTATATATTACTACGAATATGTTCTGACTATTTACAAGCGCTTTTTTAAAGTCTACGTGAATAAAAACCTTTTTTATTTTATATTTTATTTTTTTTATAAATATACTGCCAAGAAGGTAAACCACATGGGCCCTCTGTTGGTAATTTTTATATTTAATGGGCTTGAGCTGAACCACCAGCCGAGCCAGCGACGAAAACTCATTTCTTCAGCGTTCTTCTCTCTACTGCTTTCGACATGCCTTTTGCTCGTGTATTTTTTTGCCACGTCATTAGTTGCGTTCAACAACACTTTGCACTGTTTTCTTTGTCGCTATTCTTACCAAATTTTCCTCTTTCGGTGGTCTATAGTTGTTTGCACAGTCCATAATATGGCTGTCAATTCCTTAATTTCTGATAATCAGTAATCAAATAATTTTAAATATTTCTGAAAAGACGTCGTTCGGAAGCGCATTCCACTGACTGGCCGTGCATAGTATCAAAGATAAAACAAGTAGGTAAATGTGATGCTTGCGACACATATGTTGTCATGGCATTAATTCTGATGAGATCTGGTGAAATTATTCGCACTCAGAACCACAGCATTAAATTAATAGTGCTGTTATTTGTATTCAATAACATGGAAGCAGTATTTCCCTAGTAGAGTTGCTCATACAGCAATGACACGCTGTATTCTAACTAACGTTTAAACTGAAAAACAGCTTTTAGGGCTTACGCTTTTAGCTTTTTACGGCTCAGTATCACCCTGTGTAAATTATTATTGCGATCTACCAACATCGTTTCAAGGTAATTTATTTATTGGCATGAACTGTCAAATGCAGGAAATATTTCACGATTGGAACAATTGAACATTTGGGTAGTATGGACTGTTTTCAGCAATGACAAGTTAAGTAATCAAACACTATATGTTTTTTAAACCCCGTCCAAAAAGAGTGGTACAACCGGTAAATAATGGAAACAGTATGACCTCTGCTTCATCGAATCGGCTGTTCCTTATAAAGTACTCATATGCTTTATATATTCATGTGATTAGTGATTACGTCACCACAACCGCGACCCATTGATGCACGGAAAAGTTACTAAAATATTGTGGTTACACAACTTAAGGCTGCCTAGGTACGTGTTATGTGCATAACGTCTACGATCGTTTGTAAGCGTTCCAAGCGCAAAAAAAATGCATCAGAGCCATTGGTGGCATTCCTCCTTGGGAATCATGCAAGCCTTTATTCGTCAATCTGAAACTACTGACTCTACCATGTATGTACATATTTGAGTGCGCTAAATATGTTCGCCAACACCCCAATCTATTTAAAAGCTGCAGAGAAGTATCCACGTAATACAAGGCATCCAGATAGAATAGTTCTACCTAGAGTTCCACGAACAACTATGTATAAAAAAAAAATTACTATATGTGTTGATGTATTTTCAATAAAATACCAATAGAAATTAAGTATCTAAGATATCAACTATTCTGTAAGACACTACGACTATGGCTAATTAAAAAAATGTTTTATTCTATTGATGAATTTCTGAAATCAAATGCAATATAAAATTACATCTTACCGATCCCTACATAAATATTATTCTTTTTTGTTTACTATCTTTTTTTTACTTTAACATTTTGACAATGTTATCTTTTTAAATTTCGATTGTCACAAATAATTTTATATTGACTTTGAAATAGATCTGATGTCCTATATTTTTGATTTTTATTTATTCGTAATTTAAATCATACTAGAAATTATTATAATTATATTGTTGACTTTACTTTATTTAATAATGCTTGTGATGTATTTTATCAAAATTATGTAATTTATTAAACTTTAAATGATTCATATTACCAATATAAAATTGCATGTCAATCTTATAACTAAGGATTCGGAGTTATAATATTTTACCAAGACTTGTCATGTACCAACACTTTAACCAATAAATGATTATAAGTCGATGCGGGCTAGTGACTTCGTGCTCCTCGGTTGCCAGATTAGGTATAGATAAAGGGGGCTGCGGTGGAAGTATGAGAAGTGTCCTCTACTGCCGCCACGTGCAAGCACCTCCGGGAAGACAGCGATCTATTTGTGGCGCAGTCGCTGTGCCGGAATGGCAGGAGTCAGCAATAGGGGAGGGTAATCCATTACCCTCTTAGGGTACGTGTCACGACCATCTGGGACATGGTGCAAAAGGGGGGCTCCGTAGCAGTATATCCGCGTTCCCGGGCTCCTCCCATCAAGCGAAGTCCACGGCAGGTTAGGTTTAGTCGGTGCGAGTCAGACCCGCAGACCCGCAGACACTTTTTGCGGGTGGCATGCGTAGGCATTCCCCCTGCCTTATCAAAAAAGAGGTGTAGATAATATTGAGGGAAGATACCAAATAATCTTATCAGACTATTCGCATTCTGTCTTGACTATTTCATCATACAAACCCCGTCCTGCTTTTATTGAAAGAAATTTATAAATTACATTTAAATTATTCTAGTCTCGTATGAAGAGAATTGCGACTCATGCTAAATTCACTTTAATCAAACAAACAGCAGAACTAATGTAATACGAAGGACGTGTACAATTACACTCATGACTCATGTTTACTTTAAAAATATTATTATATGATTGCTTCGTTGGTCTAGCAATAACGAGGTCCTGGGTTCAAATCCCGGTCGGGCCAAATGTGCTTTTGGGATTTTTCTGTAAAAAGAAAAAATTCTTAGTATCATCCCAAAGTCTAGAATTTGGCGGTGTTATACCCCTTCCCTCGGAGAGCACGTAAAGCCCTCGGTCCTGTCGGTACCTGACCTCTTTTCGGTCGTGTCGCTAGCCGTCCCATCGGATTATGAGAGTACACGATACTATGTCCCGCGCAGACAGACAGAGAAATTCGGCTAGGACGACATTATTATTACTTTTAAAATATTGTAACGATTTCTGCTGAAGGAGTTATTCACATTCAATGCAGCATAATCCATAAGTAAATTGTATGGCAATATTTTAGATACAGTTCGGCAATTTAAAATAATGTTCGTTCTTATACGTTCACGTATTCAGACGTGAACGGCAATCTCGTATAAATATTAGATGCTGGCTTTACTGCGCCAGTATTTGCGTTTGCCAAGCAACAGTAGCAAGGCAATAACGTTGAAATTTCAGGACGTACCTTTGGCTAATAGAATTTTCATTTCAATAGCAATTGCTGAAAAGGGATGGTCAGGTATAAATGTTAGACAAAAGTGTGGGGTACATTGTTGAAGAAGGCTGACGGGTGATAACATTGTTAGGGCGTTTGTTTTACTGCTCACGTCTTCGGAAGGAAGGTACAGATATGTTTCATTGAACATACTGATAAGGTATTTATCCGACGTTTACGGTATTATCTTTGTTATACAGTTCACGGCGTTCTAAATTTGAAAAGAGATACGTTCCAAATTTAAAAAGAAAGTATAAAACATTAGTTTTATGGAGCAAGATAGAAATTTTGTTTTCTAGTCATAGCCAGTTGATAACATTGTTAGGGCGTTTGTTTTACTGCTCTCGTCTTCGGAAGGAAGGTACAGATATGTTTCATTGAATATACTGGTATATCCGACGTTTACGGTATTATCTTTGTTATACAGTTCACGGCGCTCTAAATTTAAAAAGAGATACGTTCCAAATTAAAAACGCGGTATAAAACATTACCAAATTCAAAAAATTATATTTACTTCTATAATTTTTTGCAGTATAACATATGAAATAAAAATAAATTAAGTGGAAAGATAAGTTAAATCTAGGCAAAGTGTAGTTTTTAGTAATATACCTTACACGTAATAATAACGGCGCGCGCGACGTATCTGTGAGCACAATCAATTTAATTTTAAATAATTGGGTATATCCGAGATTTTCCTACTCAGCAACAATGTGTGTTATTTTAAGGTACAGAGCAATTCAGTTTTCACTTTGTAAGTCGAAATAAATCCCTTGCCGTAATTCCAAACCTATTCGAAAACAAAATTAAATGCTCTTTCCAATTTAATTTCGATACAGCTACATAAAAGAAAGAAAATGAAGTACGAAATTGCATTTAACACAAATCCGATCTCGCAGTCTGTTTTTCATCTAAACGTGCAAGTAATTGAAATTCAATGGTTGAGTAACTCGCCGCGCTATTAACACGACACCACGTGTTACAGGTTCGGTCCTGCACCGAACCACTATTAGTGTGATCCATATATAAAATATTACTTACTAGCTGTGCCCCGTAATTACACCCGCGTCAAACTTTATAAATTATGTGTGCCTATGTGTTAATCCATGGTGGCAGCTAACTCCATACCAAATTTTATGAAAAGGGCTACAGTCGTTTATAAGTGAAGAAGTAACAAACATACACACTCACACACTCATGATCGACTTTATAATATTAGTGCGATTAAGCCGTGTGGTTTCCGGCGCCACCCCATACCATGCCGCGGTTGTCGTAAAAGGCGACTAAGGGATACACCGGGTGGTCGGGCAGCAGCACCACCTGTGTACTAGCTACTGCTTAACTGCGGTCGCCAACTCGCATGCCAAGCGCGGTGACTACAGCAAACCCCTCCAAATAGCAGCGCTATTGAAACCGTTGGGGGAGGCCTATCTCCAACTGTGAACGATATCAGGCTGATGAGGATCATGAAGTATTTGCCTCACTCTTATAATGCGATCACATACACAAACCGATTATTCGTACTCGTCGGACGAGAGTACGACCGCGAACGCGTCGCGACCACCAACGCCCTCCATGACCCTTAGTTTGCATATCGTATCGATAAAAAGCCCCCTCAACGCACAAAACTCCCTAAAATGATGATCTTGCCCTCTCTCCGCCAGTAATCGCCCAGAGTCGAGGTTCGAACCCCACAGGGGGTGCCCTATAGTCCGGTGAAGTAGTGAAAGCCTCCTAGGCTAACTATAGAGTCTAGTCAAAAAAAAGAAAAAAGGTATCTCTATCCAACACGACCGGGTTGAGATCAGTCGCAGGACCAGCTATGCGTACTCTTCAAGGCACACAGTTATAACCCTGTGCCTTGCCTCTACTAAAGAAAATTTTGTAGAGGTAGGGCATAGCGTTCATTCGCTCAAAGAGCAGCCCGACTGGGGAAGTACCTCCACCTTACAGAAGACACTCCTTAATAATAATGTTGTGTTTCTGAGTGTGAGTAAGGTCGCCAGAGCTCATTGGGGTGGGGGAAGGTTCAGCAACACTTGTGTGCTGACTTTTTAAGGCCGGCAACGCACCCGCGACACCTCTGGTGTTGCGAGTGTCCATGGGCGGCGGTGATCACTTACCATCAAGTGACCCAGTTGCTCGTTTGTCACCCTCTGATATAAAAAAAAATAGTAAAAATAACACAGCCAACTTCCAGACTTCAGGCTGTAACTGGGTGTTTTTCTTGCCAGAAACACTTGTAGGCTTGACTAAAATATTAACGGTTGAACACTCTGCCGCCACAAAGCAGTTGAGGACATAAATGCAGGGCTGATACTTTGCCCATAAGAATGAATAACCTTAGGCACAAGACCGCTATTTTTTGTCGGGAGTTCAACATTTCATTTCGTCAACCCATCAAACATAGTAGGAAGTCGAAAGCAAACACGTACTTGATAATAAATTCTGATCATGTATAATCCCGAGCGAGCTACAGGTTCCAAAATCGAACGTAACGTTTAATACTAACATTTCTAACGTGTTCACCGATAACGTCACGTCACATGACAAAAGTTTTTTTGACAAAAAATTTACTAATTTTTTTTTAGGTTCGGCTTTACAGGTCGCTAATATACGGACTTGCAGATCGTTACGAACCGGTGAGTGTGGATGGCTATGAACGCTACATTCGCTGATTGGACGTGTAGTATTTAAATCCAGCATTGCTCTAGCGATATATGACATTATCATTAGTGTTTATCATCCAAGATGGAACAATAAATTTTAACTCGGTCACAAAATCGCCCTCGCCGATTTTGTGACCGAGTCCTAAGTTTTCATTCTTGTCGGTGAAATGCGCCCACCGATCCCCAATCGGACTAAAAGACCGCGTCTTCACATATTCACCTAGACCACAGTTGCACAAAACGTCCCTAAAAATGACCCCTGTCACGTATCTCTACGGCAGTGACTGCCAAGTGCCAAGCATCGGTTGCAATCCCAACGAAATGCCATTTAGCATGGGAAACATAGTTTGTAGTCTAATTTTCCATTTGAAGACATATTATTCTTGTGAAAGATAAGAAAATAATTCGCGTAAATAATAATCTTACCGTAAGTTCCGTCATGGAGTCTTGACGCATAATTACTTAACCAACCGGGAAAATAGAAAGGAAACACCAAGATAGTAATCAACGAACAAAACGATGAAATACGACCCAACCCAAGAGACTTCGAAAAACACAGTAACGCAAATGTAATAAAATTGCATTAAAACAAATCTGAAACATTAATTAGATAGGTCACCGTAGCCTAGTTGGTAGTGCTCCTGCCTACGAAGCTGGTGGTCCTGGGTTCGAATCCCGGTAAGTGCAAATATTTGTGTGATGAGCACGAATATTTGTTTCTGAGTCATGGATGTTTTCTATGTATTTAAGTATTTATCTAACTATATAAGTATATATATCGTCGCCTGGTACCCATAGTACAAGCTTTGCTTAGTTTAGGGCTAGGATGATCTGTGTGACATTGTCTCTATATCTATACCTACATATAATAAAATCGTAGGAAAGTCGAAACTGTACATTGAGTATTTTTTAAAAAGGATACTTGGGGCGTGATCTACAATCGATATCTAAGCCAAAAATATAGTTTTTAGAATTTTTGTCTGTGTGTCTGTTTGTCTGTATGTATGTCCGGGCTAAACTCAAAAAGTACTGCATGGATTAACTTCAAATTTTGCATGAATATTACGAAGAGGTCGGGTCAACATATAGGCTACAAATTATAAAAAAAAGATACATAGATCAATTTTCAAGTTTAATTTGCCATAGATCGTCATTTGACGACCACGGTAGTAAACCTGCCTTCTGATCCGAAGGTTGTGGGTTGTGGTGGAACAGTATCTGATATCATCGAGAAACAAATCCACAGTGTGTGTGTGAAATAAAATATTACTGAAACGTTGCATGACCAATTAAGGTTAATTATAAAATTATGATTAAGTAAGGTTAAATAAAAAAAATATTTAATAAATAAAAAAACCCAACTGCGTAAATAATGAACCAAACTACGTACATAGACAAAGAACTGAAAAGAAAAAAACAAGCACATAGATGGCCGGTGGTCTTAAATTAAATAATGTACTATTGAATGAATACTATTGAAGAAAATAAAATATATTTTAATAATGGAACATGACAACTGAACAGCCGGGATCCATTAGTCTATAGCCAATCTAATTTGTCAATGGATCCCGACTGTTCAGTTGTCATGTTCCATTATTAAAATATATTTTAATTTCTTCAATAGTATTCATTCAATAGTACATTATATAATTTAAGACCACCGGCCATCTATTTGCTTGTTTTTTTCTTTTCAGTTCTTTGTCTATGTACGTAGTTTGGTTCATTATTTACGCAGTTGGGTTTTTTTATTTATTAAATATTTTTTTTATTTTATACTTTTTAGTTATGAGTTCCTCGCTAGTTTCAAAAATAAGTTAACCACATTATATATTATTATATTTGTTCTTATTATTTATGTTTCTTTTTAATATTCTTATCATTCATAAGTATCTATATGCTATACTAGAATAGATTTAGTTATTAAATATTATTCATTCATTTATTTATTTCACTTAAAATAGAGTACAGTGGTGGTCTTACTATTAGATTAGTCTCATCAATTTTACTCATAAACAGTATGCGAAATGTTTGATTGTTATATAATATGTCAAATTTTACACAAATAATATAATTAATTAAATAAATCACAGTTTGTTTTAAAAACCAACCCCTGCACTAGGGAATCTTATCCCTGTGTCGCAGGGTACTTTACAACATATAATTGACGGACACAAATTAAATCCAGACTCCGAACAACTATTTATGGATCACACAAGTAGTGCTCCGGCGCGGTACACGAACCCGCGACACGAAGCGGCGACGCGACTGCCTTAGCCGTCGCGCCACGCGTGCAGTCAAAAATTTGACTTGATTGAATAGAATGATTTTTCTAGGAGCCACAGTCTGAGTTGGTTTTTGAACTCTGCCGCTGAAAAATGTTTAATATTTTGCGGCAAAGCATTAAACAATTTCACAGAAACAGCATAGGAACTTTTTTGAAATAGTGTTATATTAGTTATCATGTTGCGAGGAAAAACATCTTTAGCTCTAGTAAATACTGTAGCTGCGTTTTCACAAATACACCGATTTCAAAAATGTACAAACACACTAGTCATAATTTTTAGTCCTTTTAACAACGATTTACATGAGACAAACGGAGGAGTACCTGTAATTGCTCTAACGCCTCACACAACACACAAAGACCTCAATTTTAGGTTTTTCGCTAATATCTTTAAAAAGGTGCGTTTTAGCAAAAAATAATTTAAGATAAAGTGAAAGCTTACAAAATTCACTATAACTTTGATCTCATATACTTTTTCATATTTCCATTCGTTTATGATCTACACGCTCCAGCAATATAGATAATTTAAGTTATTCAGCGGAACTCTTACAGATGCCTTGAGAAGTTTAGGAGACCTGATATGCTTCTGGAGGGAGGTGTGCTGGATGGAATCTGTCATGGCACGTACAAACCATACCCACTAGCATATTAGTGGGAACAAGATGATGATGAGTTATTCAGCGTGATGACCATTACCTGATGCCCGAGTTATCTCTAAATTTATTTTAACATAAGCTGGGAGTACCTCCACGTGGTAAGGGCGGTAACAGTAAGATATCGCGTTTTTTTGTAACAGCGGATAACTGAGCTTAGGCGGGAAAAACATCATCAAGATTGCTTTTCGCTCAATGCTCACTGTAGGAAACGCAACCTTCCTGGCTAAAACTGCAAAATGATGATGAATGAATGAATGACAAAAAATGAGATGCAATAGCATGGATATGAACACATCCTCTTCTTACATTCATTTACCGGCTACGATACAACATCAGCAACGTTTAGAAGAAAATGGTGGGTTTCTGTAAATTGTATTTAAATTCGGAAATTATTCAGGAAGCAGCAAAGATCTTTTACAACCCATGCTCCAGCCATATTGATGTTGCAGAAGAAGTGTACTTCCTGAAATGGTATGGGGCACCAGCAAAAGTGACCCTTCTCAAAGTAATTCTTCAAGAGGGTTTTATCGCCCTTTTTGAAGAAGAGCACCACCACACCCCTATGGCATGCTTGTGGCGTTTGACCTTCTAGTATGACGGAGTTAAATAACTTCTGAAGGGCCCGTGAGGATTGGTGTACCACCCACCTTCAGAAGCTCTGCCGTAACCCCATCATCACCAGGCGCCTTGTTGTTCTTAAGCTGTGCGAGAACCATTCTAATCTCTCACAGGTGACTGGGTTTACGTATACAGCTGTCCGTAGAACCTCTCGATCTCTCCCAGCAACTCAGGTCTAGACGTGACGATTCTACCATCCTCAGTCTTCAGCTTCGTCAGTTGGCTATGTCCAACAGACAGTTCTCTTGCAAACACTTTAGAGCCTTTGTTCCGCTGAATGGCTTATTTAATACAATTTGTATTAAATTGACGCGTGTCGCGAGTTAAATACTTTGAGATCTGTCTGTTGAGCTGCCGGTATCTGGTAGCATCATCAGAGGATGTCAGAACCATTTTCCGTCTTTCGTTCATAAGCTGCATACCCTATAGTCAGAGATCTTTTTGGTTCTGTTTGTACAGTGGGCCTTGAAGACTTTAGACCCAGCCGTATGGACAGCTTCTACGAGCCTGTCGTGGTATGAGTCCACTTCCTCGCAATCTGCTAGGCATTTGAAACGGTTTTGCAGTTCGAGCTGAAAGGGTTCAGGGTTTTGGATGTGGATGGGTAAAGGTCGGAGCGTAGACTTTATCAGTCGGGACCTCTGGAGCTTGACATTTAGGTTCAATGAGCCTCTCGCCAGTCTGTGATCGCTCCCGGTTTTAACTGTATTGATTACTGAGACGTCATTGAACATCTGTCTACTCGTCGACAAGATAAAGTCTATCTCGGTTTTTGTTTTACCATCGGGGCTTACTCAGGTCCATTTGCGGTTTTCCGGCTTCTTGAAAAAGGAGTTCGTCATAAAGAGTCTCTACTTCTCCATGAAGTCAGCCAACATTTGGCCCCGGGGATTCCGGTCTCCAGTTCCAAATTGCCCCACTCTCAGCTCATTCCCGAATCGTTTACACAGCTTCGCGTTAAAGTCCCCCATGACCACAGTGAAATCTCTTATTTCACTTCGAGGTATGTATGGCTCTAGAAATATCCTCAACATGACCTCAACCTCATCGTCGGAGTGCGTCGAAGTCGGCGCGTAAACCTGTATGACCTTCAACGAATACCGCTTGGTAATTCTGAGTATAAGGTACGCAACCCTAGTCGACACACTCTCGATTTTCACTATGTTGTGGACGAGGGACTTGTGGACTATGAACCCAACACCACCTTGGGACAGTTGGTCGCCCTTCCAGAAATAGAGCAGATTCCCGGATTTCAGGATTATCGTGTCCTCCCCCTCTCTTCGGACTTCAGATAATCCTATTATGTCCCAATGTAACCTCCTCAATTCTTCCTCCAGTTCGATCATCTTCTCGTCGGTCCGCAGCGTGCGTGTGTTGTATATTGCCAGGGCCAGAGGGCGTCGGTTTTGGTAACGCGGAATCTGCCGGGGATTTTTAGCACCCCTTGCCCTGCCGTAACCACGGCTGTTACCACGACTGGGAATAGCAGGGCTGCCGGAGACTGGGGGCCATGAACTGGGGGAAATGAACTGGGGGAAATGAAGGACACAATTAAACAATTGTGTCCTTCATTTGAGGGATCTGCCATAATCGCCACGCTTGGCAAACGGGTTGGCGATCGCAGTAAGGTAGACATTGGTACTCATGAGAACACTGCTGCCCATTCTCTGGTATATATATATTCCCTCGGGACGACTTCTACGCCCCCCCGCGGGATGAGAGGGGGTGGCGATATTCTCTAGGCCGTTACCACACAGCCACTAAGAGCCACTTAGTAGCTAAATATAATTCCTGAAGCACACATCGCCAAGTGCAGCAATGGCTCGGGAATGAGCTGCTCAAGAGTGGGGGTGGAAAAAATGAAGGTGATATCTTGGCGCCAAGAACAACAAAAGATTTACTGGCACCGCAGGTTTTACTAAAAACAATATTTTGTCGCTGCACCAAGGATTGTAGCAGCAGCAAATGTCGATGTCGCAAAGCTATGCTGAAATGTTCTGCTGTGTGCCTCCATTGCCAAGGAAAATGCTTCAACGGCGTGTCTTTTAGCGAGGAAGACAACGAGAATGACCATGAAGATGATTGAGAGCCCTCTGAGCAAGAACCACTTACCACTGAGGAGGGCGAGGAAGAAGAAACCACAGAAAACGACCTTTTGCCAGGACCCTCACGACCTAAGAGAATAAAAATGTGAATCATTCACAGAATTGGACTTAGAAACGAATATTTCAAAACTTTTTTTATTTGCACTTTTCCAGAGCCAGTAGTTCGAAAACGGATGGGATATGGAAAAGTGTCAAAGTTATAGAAAATTTTAAAAGCTTTCATTTAATCTTAGAACATTTTTGCTAAAACGCGCCATTTTTGAAATATTAGCGTAAAACCTAAAATTGAGGTCTTTGTCCCCCTGCCCTTCCTCCGCCTCACCTCCTGGACATCAGGACTTTTAGTACGTTTTCTCTCTAAGTACTCTGAACAAGTTTCTGAAGAAATCGCTCAGGTTCCCACTCACGCACTCTACAACTACTTTATTAATTATACTATATACCGAAAAACTTCACACTCTCTACTTTGTTTATGACCATTGTATTTTATATTTAGTAAATATGATTTACTTCTTTTGCTCAAAAATTTAATAAAGTGTGTCTTGCTCAAATTCACGGTCAGATTATTTTTATGAAGCGAATTAATTTCTATCGTATTATTTATTTCTATGTCAAAGTTATTTAACAGATTCTATGCCAAAACTATAGGGATGTCGTCTGCAAACAAAGTGCATGTATAATGAGTTATATCTGGTATGACATTAATATAGAAAAGAAAAAGAGTCCATGCTTATTTACGAGATAGTCCGATTGGCAATATTATTTAATTAGAGTTCCACTTTCCAGAATGGCATTTTTTTTTCTTTTACTGTTTTCTTTTTAATCTATATTTTTTAATCTGTGATATGATAATGAATAAATAAACATCCGGGCCAAATATCACGTTAATACAAGCAGCTCTTTAAGCTGAGAGATAAGTCAGTCATTGTTATTGTTATATGACTGCAAATTTCGCAATCTCGTGATTTCATTGAGAGATTTGATATCATGAAGATTGTTTAGTAGCTTGCGGTGGTACAGAGTACTAATAATTAAACCATCTGAAGACTTAACCTGGCTTTAAGAAAAATTCAAAATTCTATGCAATTCAAAATTAAAATGCACGAACTGAGATCGACAACGGCTCGATTCAAAATTGTCCCTTGCAACTTGTGTACAGTTACACCCCAACATAATATTAAAGGTAATATTTTTCTTTAAATTTTACCTTGTCCACAAAGCGCATGAAATTCATTTGTTGATAGTTCGATTCTCACACCAACCAAAGGGACGTTGTTCTTTATATCTTTGTCATTGCATTTACAACAATTCGATTTCGGTAGGTACCTACCTATATATAGTTTTTCAAGTGAAGTTAAGTACTAAATCGTTTGAAGTTGGAGATGGGCGACCGTGTTAGACTTTAGATAGTTTAGGTAGTCCAATATAACTAATAGATACTTTAGTATATGTCCATCAACACTCACACGCACAGTCATACGAAGTTCTCGTCTTGTCATCGTAAAAATTCTACTGTTTTAAAACCTATATGTGAGAATAGTTGTTACGCAACTTTAAATTGATATAGCTCCTAAACGGCCGATCTAATCGAAAAATGTTGAAAGAAAACTAAAAATATTTTTTAAATACCTATTCAACGATACCCCACATGACGTAGTTTGTTGACTTTAATTTTTTTAATTTTCACATAATAGCGTCCAGTAGTCGCCAAATTGAATTTACACTAACGTCATGTCTTTAGTGACACTTTCCGGACTGAAAGGAATCGATTGACGTGCGAATCACTAAAATCGGCCCAGGCGTTTGGTCTGTATAGTGCTTCAAAGGAACATACATACATACATAGCCTGATAAACACATTACCCTTTGCGTCCCGCAGTCGGGTAAAAAGTAGATTCGTTTACGAAGTACCAACTTAACCTCATAATATCACTTGTACTAATGGTATTATAGAATGGAAACTTCAAAGGGTCAGTACCTACTTTGAAGTTCGCGTTCTATAATAAGTCCTTTTTACCTTATAAAGCACGTAATCCCTTCACCCTGTTATACATAGGACCATCTACTGAAGTCGGAGTCTCAACAAATTTTACAAATGTACAAGACTTAGTTGAGAATATAACCTAAAGATACGGTTTTTCTAGACTTGCGTCACTGCCAGGTTTAGCGTGTGGGGATTCGGTTCAATATTGCCTCTGCATCCTCAGTTTATGGGTTCGACTCCTATCAAATTCTGTAGCTATTTGCGAAATCCATAAATAGATGTGGGGTACTTTGCGTCCGAAAATTACATGTTTGCAAAGTTGCGATACAGGCGTTTAACATAAAATGTAGGCACTTATTAAATATTAATACTTACTATATCAATTGGCTTAGTGGTTAGTGACCCTGACTGGTAAGCCAGAGGTCGTGGGTTCGATGCCTACCCAGGACAAATCTTTGTGTGATGAACTCGAATCTTTGTTCGGTGTCTGGGTGTAATTTATCTATACATGTAATAAAATCGTAGGAAAGTCATAACTGTACATTGAATATTTTTTTAAAGGATACTTGGGGCGTGATCTACAATCGATATCGAAGTCCAAAATATAGTTTTTAGATTTTTTTTCTGTTTATCTGTTTGTCTGTATGTATGTCCGGGCTAAACTCAAGAAGTACTGCATGGATTTACTTCAAATTTTGAATGAATATTAACTAAGAGGTCGGGTCAACATTATAGGCTATATATTATCACGCTATCACCTACGTGTGCTGTGATAATTTATAAAATTTAACGCGGGTAAAACCGCGGGGCACAGCTAGTCTATAATATGTATGTATTTAGAAATAGATCATCATCATGTCAGCCAAAGTACGTCCACTGCGGGACAAAACCCTTCCCAAAGAATGGGGAGATATGCCATAATCGCTGCGCTAGGCAGACAGGTTGGCGATCGCAGTTTGTTGGTCATAGTTCACAGAAAAAACGCTGCTGCCCGTTCTCTGTTAGGTATTCCCTCTATTGGTTTCTGCGCCCCTCACAGGATGAGATGGGGAGATGATATTCTATGCCGTCACCACACAATTAGAAATATACAAGTATGTTTATGAGTTGTCATAGTACGGGCTCTGTCTAGATTGTGATAAGATAATAATAATATCCTGGGACATTATTCACACATCTGCTATCTGATCCCAAACTAAGCAGAACTTGTACTTTGGAAACCAGATAACTGATATACTACATATATATACATACATAATTACACCCAGACACAGGACAAACAGACATGTTAATGCACACAAATATTTGTTTTGGGTGGGAATAGAACCCACGACCTGCGGCGTGGAAAGCAAGCATTTACCAACCAGTCCAACAGGCCTGTCATCAAGATGGCAGTGTGTTAGTTGTTGCAAGATTTTTATAATTATATATAAATAAACGATTTAGTGGGTTACCATGGCCATATAAAAATACAGCCGAATTGATAACAAGGTACGTTTACGGCGTGAGTACGGCATAAGTTTTTTTTTTTTAATTATAAAAAAAACATAAAAAACAAAACACACAGACATAACCATTTTGCAATGAACATTATATACTCGCCAAACTTTTACCTTTAATGGCGAGACGCGCTCGTTTTACACTTTTTACCCGACTGCGGGACGCAAAGGGTAATGTGTTTATCAGGCTATGTATGTATGTATGTTCCTTTGAAGCACTATACAGACCAAACGCCTGGGCCGATTTTAGTGATTCGCACGTCAATCGATTCCTTTCAGTCCGGAAAGTGTCACTAAAGACATGACGTTAGTGTAAATTCAATTTGGCGACTACTGGACGCCATTATGTGAAAATTAAAAAAATTAAAGTCAACAAACTACGTCATGTGGGGTATCGTTGAATAGGTATTTAAAAAATATTTTTAGTTTTCTTTCAACATTTTTCGATTAGATCGGCCGTTTAGGAGCTATATCAATTTAAAGTTGCGTAACAACTATTCTCACATATAGGTTTTAAAACAGTAGAATTTTTACGATGACAAGACGAGAACTTCGTATGACTGTGCGTGTGAGTGTTGATGGACATATACTAAAGTATCTATTAGTTATATTGGACTACCTAAACTATCTAAAGTCTAACACGGTCGCCCATCTCCAACTTCAAACGATTTAGTACTTAACTTCACTTGAAAAACTATATATAGGTAGGTACCTACCGAAATCGAATTGTTGTAAATGCAATAAATGCACAAAGATATAAAGAACAACGTCCCTTTGGTTGGTGTGAGAATCGAACTATCAACAAATGAATTTCATGCGCTTTGTGGACAAGGTAAAATTTAAAGAAAAATATTACCTTTAATATTATGTTGGGGTGTAACTGTACACAAGTTGCAAGGGACAATTTTGAATCGAGCCGTTGTCGATCTCAGTTCGTGCATTTTAATTTTGAATTGCATAGAATTTTGAATTTTTCTTAAAGCCAGGTTAAGTCTTCAGATGGTTTAATTATTAGTACTCTGTACCACCGCAAGCTACTAAACAATCTTCATGATATCAAATCTCTCAATGAAATCACGAGATTGCGAAATTTGCAGTCATATAACAATAACAATGACTGACTTATCTCTCAGCTTAAAGAGCTGCTTGTATTAACGTGATATTTGGCCCGGATGTTTATTTATTCATTATCATATCACAGATTAAAAAATATAGATTAAAAAGAAAACAGTAAAAGAAAAAAAATGCCATTCTGGAAAGTGGAACTCTAATTAAATAATATTGCCAATCGGACTATCTCGTAAATAAGCATGGACTCTTTTTCTTTTCTATATTAATGTCATACCAGATATAACTCATTATACATGCACTTTGTTTGCAGACGACATCCCTATAGTTTTGGCATAGAATCTGTTAAATAACTTTGACATAGAAATAAATAATACGATAGAAATTAATTCGCTTCATAAAAATAATCTGACCGTGAATTTGAGCAAGACACACTTTATTAAATTTTTGAGCAAAAGAAGTAAATCATATTTACTAAATATAAAATACAATGGTCATAAACAAAGTAGAGAGTGTGAAGTTTTTCGGTATATAGTATAATTAATAAAGTAGTTGTAGAGTGCGTGAGTGGGAACCTGAGCGATTTCTTCAGAAACTTGTTCAGAGTACTTAGAGAGAAAACGTACTAAAAGTCCTGATGTCCAGGAGGTGAGGCGGAGGAAGGGCAGGGGGACAAAGACCTCAATTTTAGGTTTTACGCTAATATTTCAAAAATGGCGCGTTTTAGCAAAAATGTTCTAAGATTAAATGAAAGCTTTTAAAATTTTCTATAACTTTGACACTTTTCCATATCCCATCCGTTTTCGAACTACTGGCTCTGGAAAAGTGCAAATAAAAAAAGTTTTGAAATATTCGTTTCTAAGTCCAATTCTGTGAATGATTCACATTTTTATTCTCTTAGGTCGTGAGGGTCCTGGCAAAAGGTCGTTTTCTGTGGTTTCTTCTTCCTCGCCCTCCTCAGTGGTAAGTGGTTCTTGCTCAGAGGGCTCTCAATCATCTTCATGGTCATTCTCGTTGTCTTCCTCGCTAAAAGACACGCCGTTGAAGCATTTTCCTTGGCAATGGAGGCACACAGCAGAACATTTCAGCATAGCTTTGCGACATCGACATTTGCTGCTGCTACAATCCTTGGTGCAGCGACAAAATATTGTTTTTAGTAAAACCTGCGGTGCCAGTAAATCTTTTGTTGTTCTTGGCGCCAAGATATCACCTTCATTTTTTCCACCCCCACTCTTGAGCAGCTCATTCCCGAGCCATTGCTGCACTTGGCGATATGTGCTTCAGGAATTATATTTAGCTACTAAGTGGCTCTTAGTGGCTGTGTGGTAACGGCCTAGAGAATATCGCCACCCCCTGTCATCCCGCGGGGGGGCGTAGAAGTCGTCCCGAGGGAATATATATATACCAGAGAATGGGCAGCAGTGTTCTCATGAGTACCAATGTCTACCTTACTGCGATCGCCAACCCGTTTGCCAAGCGTGGCGATTATGGCAGATCCCTCAAATGAAGGACACAATTGTTTAATTGTGTCCTTCATTTCCCCCAGTTCATTTCCCCCAGTTCATGGCCCCCAGTCTCCGGCAGCCCTGCTATTCCCAGTCGTGGTAACAGCCGTGGTTACGGCAGGGCAAGGGGTGCTAAAAATCCCCGGCAGATTCCGCGTTACCAAAACCGACGCCCTCTGGCCCTGGCAATATACAACACACGCGAGCTGCGGACCGACGAGAAGATGATCGAACTGGAGGAAGAATTGAGGAGGTTACATTGGGACATAATAGGATTATCTGAAGTCCGAAGAGAGGGGGACGACACGATAATCCTGAAATCCGGGAATCTGCTCTATTTCTGGAAGGGCGACCAACTGTCCCAAGGTGGTGTTGGGTTCATAGTCCACAAGTCCCTCGTCCACAACATAGTGAAAATCGAGAGTGTGTCGACTAGGGTTGCGTACCTTATACTCAGAATTACCAAGCGGTATTCGTTGAAGGTCATACAGGTTTACGCGCCGACTTCGACGCACTCCGACGATGAGGTTGAGGTCATGTTGAGGATATTTCTAGAGCCATACATACCTCGAAGTGAAATAAGAGATTTCACTGTGGTCATGGGGGACTTTAACGCGAAGCTGTGTAAACGATTCGGGAATGAGCTGAGAGTGGGGCAATTTGGAACTGGAGACCGGAATCCCCGGGGCCAAATGTTGGCTGACTTCATGGAGAAGTAGAGACTCTTTATGACGAACTCCTTTTTCAAGAAGCCGGAAAACCGCAAATGGACCTGAGTAAGCCCCGATGGTAAAACAAAAACCGAGATAGACTTTATCTTGTCGACGAGTAGACAGATGTTCAATGACGTCTCAGTAATCAATACAGTTAAAACCGGGAGCGATCACAGACTGGCGAGAGGCTCATTGAACCTAAATGTCAAGCTCCAGAGGTCCCGACTGATAAAGTCTACGCTCCGACCTTTACCCATCCACATCCAAAACCCTGAACCCTTTCAGCTCGAACTGCAAAACCGTTTCAAATGCCTAGCAGATTGCGAGGAAGTGGACTCATACCACGACAGGCTCGTAGAAGCTGTCCATACGGCTGGGTCTAAAGTCTTCAAGGCCCACTGTACAAACAGAACCAAAAAGATCTCTGACTATAGGGTATGCAGCTTATGAACGAAAGACGGAAAATGGTTCTGACATCCTCTGATGATGCTACCAGATACCGGCAGCTCAACAGACAGATCTCAAAGTATTTAACTCGCGACACGCGTCAATTTAATACAAATTGTATTAAATAAGCCATTCAGCGGAACAAAGGCTCTAAAGTGTTTGCAAGAGAACTGTCTGTTGGACATAGCCAACTGACGAAGCTGAAGACTGAGGATGGTAGAATCGTCACGTCTAGACCTGAGTTGCTGGGAGAGATCGAGAGGTTCTACGGACAGCTGTATACGTAAACCCAGTCACCTGTGAGAGATTAGAATGGTTCTCGCACAGCTTAAGAACAACAAGGCGCCTGGTGATGATGGGGTTACGGCAGAGCTTCTGAAGGTGGGTGGTACACCAATCCTCACGGGCCCTTCAGAAGTTATTTAACTCCGTCATACTAGAAGGTCAAACGCCACAAGCATGCCATAGGGGTGTGGTGGTGCTCTTCTTCAAAAAGGGCGATAAAACCCTCTTGAAGAATTACTTTGAGAAGGGTCACTTTTGCTGGTGCCCCATACCATTTCAGGAAGTACACTTCTTCTGCAACATCAATATGGCTGGAGCATGGGTTGTAAAAGATCTTTGCTGCTTCCTGAATAATTTCCGAATTTAAATACAATTTACAGAAACCCACCATTTTCTTCTAAACGTTGCTGATGTTGTATCGTAGCCGGTAAATGAATGTAAGAAGAGGATGTGTTCATATCCATGCTATTGCATCTCATTTTTTGTCATTCATTCATTCATCATCATTTTGCAGTTTTAGCCAGGAAGGTTGCGTTTCCTACAGTGAGCATTGAGCGAAAAGCAATCTTGATGATGTTTTTCCCGCCTAAGCTCAGTTATCCGCTGTTACAAAAAAACGCGATATCTTACTGTTACCGCCCTTACCACGTGGAGGTACTCCCAGCTTATGTTAAAATAAATTTAGAGATAACTCGGGCATCAGGTAATGGTCATCACGCTGAATAACTCATCATCATCTTGTTCCCACTAATATGCTAGTGGGTATGGTTTGTACGTGCCATGACAGATTCCATCCAGCACACCTCCCTCCAGAAGCATATCAGGTCTCCTAAACTTCTCAAGGCATCTGTAAGAGTTCCGCTGAATAACTTAAATTATCTATATTGCTGGAGCGTGTAGATCATAAACGAATGGAAATATGAAAAAGTATATGAGATCAAAGTTATAGTGAATTTTGTAAGCTTTCACTTTATCTTAAATTATTTTTTGCTAAAACGCACCTTTTTAAAGATATTAGCGAAAAACCTAAAATTGAGGTCTTTGTCCCCCTCCCCCCTCCTCCCTCCGCCTCACCTCCTAGATGTCAGGACTTTTAGTATGATTTCCCTCTAAGTACTCTGAACAAGTTTCTGAAAATATCCCTTAGGTCCCCGCTCACGCATTCTATACCTTTGAGTCATTTCTGAATCGGACTAATAACAGTTGATACGAACAAATATGCATCAGAATCAATAGGTTTGTATACTTTTTGTCACGACTTCGAAAAATAGCCTTATTACCAATCGATTTTAATGGCATATCACGTTTTACTACGGTACTTTGGTTCTATCCTGCGGTATGGTATCTTACTATGGGGCAATTCAACAGATAAATCCAAAGCATTTCTATTGCAAAAAAGGCTATAGAGCAATTACAGGTACTCCTCCGTTTGTCTCATGTAAATCGTTGTTAAAAGGACTAAAAATTATGACTAGTGTGTTTGTACATTTTTGAAATCGGTGTATTTGTGAAAACGCAGCTACAGTATTTACTAGAGCTAAAGATGTTTTTCCTCGCAACATGATAACTAATATAACACTATTTCAAAAAAGTTCCTATGCTGTTTGTGTGAAATTGTTTAATGCTTTGCCGCAAAATATTAAACATTTTTCAGCGGCAGAGTTCAAAAACCAACTCAGACTGTGGCTCCTAGAAAAATCATTCTATTCAATCAAGTCAAATTTTTGACTGCACGCGTGGCGCGACGGCTAAGGCAGTCGCGTCGCCGCTTCGTGTCGCGGGTTCGAGTACCGCGCCGGAGCACTACTTGTGTGATCCATAAATAGTTGTTCGGAGTCTGGATTTAATTTGTGTCCGTCAATTATATGTTGTAAAGTACCCTGCGACACAGGGATAAGATTCCCTAGTGCAGGGGTTGTTTTTTAAAACAAACTGTGATTTATTTAATTAATTATATTATTTGTGTAAAATTTGACATATTATATAACAATCAAACATTTCGCATACTGTTTATGAGTAAAATTGATGAGACTAATCTAATAGTAAGACCACCACTGTACTCTATTTTAAGTGAAATAAATAAATGAATGAATAATATTTAATAACTAAATCTATTCTAGTATAGCATATAGATACTTATGAATGATAAGAATATTAAAAAGAAACATAAATAATAAGAACAAATATAATAATATATAATGTGGTTAACTTATTTTTGAAACTAGCGAGGAACTCATAACTAAAAAGTATAAAATAAAAAAACTATTTAATAAATAAAAAAACCCAACTGCGTAAATAATGAACCAAACTACGTACATAGACAAAGAACTGAAAAGAAAAAAACAAGCACATAGGTCGGGATCCATTGACAAATTAGATTGGCTATAGACTAATGGATCCCGACTGTTCAGTTGTCATGTTCCATTATTAAAATATATTTTATTTTCTTCAATAGTATTCATTCAATAGTACATTATTTAATTTAAGACCACCGGCCATCTATGTGCTTGTTTTTTTCTTTTCAGTTCTTTGTCTATGTACGTAGTTTGGTTCATTATTTACGCAGTTGGGTTTTTTTATTTATTAAATATTTTTTTTTGTAGTTCGTAGCCAAAATCCTTCAATAAATTCCACCGAGTACAGACTAAATAGGTTTAGTTTACATAAACGAAACCTATTTTGTATTTTCTGTAAGTATAAGCTGTTATATATTTTAAGATTATGTCTATGGGCCTGTCTATAGCAGCCAAATGGATAAAGCGATTTAGGTACGGATTTACTAACCCCTGACACTAAATTAATGTAATTTTAAGTTTAAAGCTTACTTCTTTATAACTATCTATCATCATCATCATCATTACAGCTTAAATAAGTCCACTGCTGGACAAGCCTCCCTCAAGAATCATCTTGAGGGGATATGCCATAATCGCCACGCTTGGCAGGCGGGTTGGCGATCGCAGTATGATGGTCGTAGTACTCAGAAGGAAGCTGCTTCCCGTCCTCTGGTAGATATTCCCTCGGGTCGACTTCTACGCCCCCCACGGGATGAGATGGGGTGATGATATTCTGATTCTGATATTTGTCGCCGTATATATATCTATACATATAATAAAATCGTAGAAAAGTAAAAAAAATATTCAAATGTACATTGATTTTTTTTTTAAAGGATACTTGGGGCGTGATCTACAATCGATATCGAAGCCAAAAATATAGTTTTTAGAATGTTTGTCTGTTTATCTGTTTGTCTGTATGTATGTCCGGGCTAAAGTCAAAAAGTACTGCATGGATTTACTTCAATTTTTGCATGAATATTTCTAAGAGGTTGGATCAACATATAGGCATATTATCACGCTATCACTTACGGGAGAGGAGCTGTGATAATTTATAAAATTTAACGCGGGTAAAACCGCGGGGCACAGCTAGTAATACAATAACTACAAGTAATATTATGAGGTTAAGTTGGTACTTACTTCGTAAACGAATCTACTTTTGTAGTTCGTAGCCAAAATCCTTCAATAAAATCCACCGAGACTGTAAACGAAACCTATTTTGTATTTTCTGTAAGTAAGTATAAGCTGTTATATACATATTTTAAAACCTGTGTATGGCAGCCAAACGGATAAAGCGATTTAAGTACGGATTTACTAACCCCTGACACTAAAATAATATAATTATTAGTTTACATCCTACTTCTATATAACTATAAAATAAAGAAGGCTTATTATAGTACTGTGCCTCGCTTTTTTACCCGCGTTAAACATTATAAATTATAACCTATGTGTTATATTATTAAGCAATATTACTACAAAGTTTCATCAAAATCCGTTCGGTAGTTTTTGAGTGAAAGAATAATATAAACATCCATACACCCAACTCACAAACTTTCGTATTTATAATAGCTATTAGTAAGATGACAGATATTTTTACCGATAAATTGTGATTGTGATTTGACATATTTTAATTTCTTTGTTTACGTAAATTATGTAAATAAACTGACTGTAGATTTATCATAATTTTACTTTAATTTTATTACTGGATTTGACAAGTATTTTATATAATAACACATATTAGTAGGGTACGTTATTCGCATTATACTGTTTCTGTATATAAAATCCTGTACTTATGTATTTATGTATCTTTAACTATGTGTTCAATTCTTCGGGCTATGTCGGTACTCGGTTTCACATGCGGATTTCAACATTTCTAATTCGATCTCAATGGTCTTTGGATGTCCTTGTGCCTACTTATGAGGCCATAGTGAACGACCATGTCTTGAAGATTTCCAACTAGAGACACTGAGGTATTTACTAAGAGAAACTGTTACGAAGCCACCCATAGCGCTACCTAACCAAGTTGTTAAAAATATATTTCAAGAAAACATTTCGATTGTACTTAAAATGTTGTGTGTGATCATATATTCAAAATACATGTGCCCAAATATCTAATTCCTAAACCGTACATTATAGTAATGTATCTTCCTTAACTATGTTGCATTGAAATTCGTTGAGCTATAAAAATGGGAACTCTTTCTAATTAGACTACCTAAACCTCAAAACCCCGGGGAATTTTAACAGTTAGATAATTACGTGACTCCGTCCTGAGCTGAAAACGTCGAAAAGGAAATACGATAACACGGATTAAAAACATTCGAAATACAAAAATATTTGCAAATTCGACGTAAAATACGTATTAAGTACGGCCGAAGGAAACGGAAAGGTTCCCGTTATCATTGCGAAATATTAGTCGCGGAAGACTACTGGATACTCATTAAATTTTATATAAAATGTAAATTATTGTGTATGCTTCACAGTTAATATTCAAAATATGCAAACATTACCAGCTCAGTTCGTTTGAACGAGCTACACGTCGGTATAAATAATTAATTTGTTTTTGCACACACAAAAAGGATTAAGCAGTAGAAACATTTGATCTGCGAATTCCATCTTTACTGCTAATACTTTAAAGTTCCCAAATTCTGCTAAGAGTGTTTCTACTGACGTGGCGTCGACTATACCGGCTTTAGGGCTTCAGGCCTATGCTGTTGAAAATTTAAAACAGAACACGATCCTTCTAAAGGCGTTTCGAGTGGTTATGAGACATATTTACTGTATTAAAATGTATCCCATGACACGGGGTAGGAAACATAGTCGTTTAATACATTTTTCAAGTCCCTTTTACGTGTTGAATCACAACAATCACACCTTTCTTTTCGAGAAATCTAAACTGCGGCCGTGCCGCCGGAAATCACTCACTTGACGACCACTTTGTACGAACTGAAGTAGAAGTATATTTGGGACATACGAAGATAAGATGAATCAGTGTGTCTGCCCTATTTTCTATTTTCCTCTATGCGTGAATGATAGCGATAGGCTCAATTCAATGTTCTTATATATAGAGATATGCGAGGAAGTTGATTTTGTTGGTATATTCGAGTTCTTCTCAGTTTTTAGAACAAGATCTACTTAATGATGGTTGACTAGAGTCTTGAGAACATTGGAAAGTCTCAGGTTAAAAATGCTAGCTCATTCCACTAATTTCCTTGATAAATTCTTGTGAATTCGGAATGTTCATGAGGAATGCACTGCCAATCACATCTTAAGTTCCGGGATGTGTATTATGACGTACGTGTACGGGGTGTACATGATAAACTATATAAAAAACATCCAAATAGATAATATTTACAAATTACTTTAATAAATTATTCAAAAATAATAACCATAATATCCTGCGACATTATTTACACACGGCCATCGGATCCCAAACTAAGAAGAGCTCGTACTATGGAAACCAGATAACTGATATAAAATATATAAAATCTTATAATACCTACCTACGCGTTATTAATTACAACTATGACATTCAGGAGCATAACACAATAATCTATACAAATAAATAAAATTGGAGTGTCTGTTTGTAATATTGAAATAACCGGATTTTACTACATAAATATGAATATATATACGGTACATACACCAAAATAACATTTTTTACAATTTTTGTCTGTCTGTCTGTCTGTTTGTTCCGGATAATCTCTGAAACAGCTGGACCGATTTTGACGGGACTTTTATTGGCAGGTAGCTGATGTAATAAGGAGTAACTTAGGCTACTTTTTTTTAGAAAAAAACATTATTTTACTAAAAAACAAAAAAAAAACAAAATAAACTAATTAACACGCGGACGAAGTCGCGGGCACAGCTAGTACAGAATATTAATAGTAATTATAACACTAGATTAGAATGACCTCGGATAAATTTGTTGTACCTAGAACGAGTGCGTACGGAGAAAGGACTCTAAAAAACGTATCCCCAATATACTTAACAGTATATCAGTAATAGAAAATAAAGATATGTTTAAAATTATGTAAAAAAGTACCTCATTAGAAAAAAGATAGCACTGCTATATTTTAGTAACAAAAAATGGTCATGCAGTTTATAGAGGTTTTTGGGACTTTTCGTTATTCATAATGTCAAAAAAAAAATAAATAGAATTTTAATAATAACAGTAATTAAAAAGATATAACACATCATATTTTTTTACACCACATATGTAGTTTTTCCGTACATCTATTCCGTTAGTGTCCCTTGCAACAATGTCAAGGAGCTTAAATTTTCTATACCGACTTAAAAACCGGAAAGCTTTACTAAGGAAGTAAACTATGCAGTGTCGTGATAACATACGGAACCTTTACCACAAATACTATAAATTTCCATACTGTCAGTTAACTACTTTTTATAATATAAATTAGGTTGATTTTAGGTTCTTTCACTCGTCGAAGAGAAATTAAAACTACGCTGCTATGAGCAATGGAAATATTGCTAGCAAAGAGTTACTAATAACAATACCAGGACTTTATTAAGTCAGTAAAGTCTCAAACATTTGAGTTACAGCTTCGTTCAAGTTTCAGATGTAGCTTTACAACAACTCCGTACTACCCAACCACATCTCAACTTCAAAATAGTCTTCTATAGTAACCTTAAGTATTCTACAATCGATTAAAACATTACAGAGATAAACCTGCGGAACAGTTCTACGGTGTGAAAGGCTCCCGTTTATGAAATTGAAGCAAAATCTCCTCGTTAGATTTTATGCGTCGTTCGTTTTACAGGCTTGTGTTTGTTTTCATTTAACTAGGTATATATGGTTTAGTTTAAATCCTTCACGCAAAACGAAGGGTTGTTGTTTCATCTGTCTGTTACTACAGTTTTTATTACGGGACAGCTTAGTTGTGAGATATGCCCTTCTTTTACAGGTAGGTATTATTTTAGTTGTGCAAGATAGAGGGAGGTCGATTTAAGGATGGGTGGTCATGTGTCATAAATTGTAATTCATTAAACCGCCGGCAGCAGAACTAATAACACCTTTCACTATATTCTTGTACATGTCTTTGCTAAGCACAAGTACACATATAGATCCATGATATATATTTATATTTATTTCTAATATAAATTAATTATACTAGCTTTGCCCACGGTTTTATCCGCGTTAAACTTTATAAATTATTATTTGGATATATAAGCTATATTATTAACAAGTTTCATCATAATAGTACGGTAGTTTTTTCGTGAAAGAGAAACAAACATCCATACATCCATGCTCACGATCTTTCGCATTTATAATATTAATAGGACCTATTTACTCTTCAATCGCGGCACGTCCTCTAGGTCGATAGAGAAAATGTCCACGGTATTAAATCCAACCACATGTATGTGCATAAAGTTTGAAATAAATAAATAAGTTCTTGCCGAAATGCTGGATAAATACCATTTATTTCATTTGATCGTCTACTTCATCCTTAAATCTGTAAGGAATTTCGGTAAAACATTCTGAGAGTCACAAGGTTTTTCCAATGCCATCTAACGTAGACAATTGATTTTTATTGTTATGGTCAAGTATAACTTTGCTATCTAAGCTAGGGAAAAATGGGAAACTATGAACTATAAAAATGAAGCTGGGTCTATATTAGGTTGCGGATATTGTCCAGTAATGTGATTAGAACCGGAATATCGGAATAGATGATATGAAAGTATTAGAAATCATTTTATATCGAAAGGAGTATCTATGTTTTCTGTAGTTTGATTGTATACTACTGCTATTATACAGGTTAGATTTGCATATATTGGCCCGTTAGTCTAGTGGTTAGAGAGCCTTACGTGGGTTCAATTCCCACCGGGGACGAGTCTTTGTATGATGAACACGATTGTTAGTTCTGTTTCTGGGTGTAATTTATCTATAATATGTATGTATGTATTTAGAAATAAGTATGTTTATCAGTGGTCTGGTTGGTATAGTATATAGACTGCATAGTTTGGGATCATCCTTTCACAATGAGAGGGGGGGCAGGCAATAGTCCACTGGCCGCACAAGGCCAGTGGACTATTGCCTGTGGTGGTTGCAACTCGCTTAAATTTAATCTACAGGCTTTTTGTATATTAAATTTTCTCACCCTGTGGGAATCAGTTCTTATCCTTGGACCACAATAAGATAAGGTAATAATTAAGTGCAACTCCCATTCCCGCCGGAGAGGAGATATAAAATTTCTCAGGTTGAGTACAAAAACAAGTAAGTCAATGTAAAATATCGAATTGGCTGTCGCTTTAAAAATGTAGTATATTGACCAGGCAATACACAAGGTACTACATAAGACGAGATATATTATCATAATCAGATTCCGACGATGAAAAAGGGCATTTAAATTGGGAAAAAAGAGCCCTTAAGATGGCAATAAATCCTACTGTGATTAATGTCTTGCGGACGGCGGTAGAAAGCGCCACTTGTCACCCTGAGTAAGAAATATACACATCAACTTAAATAAGTCCAGGCGTTCGTGACAGTTAAATTCGATTAGAGTAATATTTTCACCTTATGTGCTATAAGCTATTATTATTTAGTCGAGTGTTTACATGACATAAAAATGTACATTTAAGAGCTCCTGATAACGCAAAGGGTACCAAAAAGATAGTAATATCCATAATAATATCCAGGGAAATTATTGACACATAACTTGCTGTGCCCCGCTGTTAAACACGCGTCAAATTTTATAAATTATAGTCTATGTGTCCACGGTATCAGCTAAATCCATACCGAATTTTATTAAAATGGCTCCAGCCGTTTAGATGTGAAGAAGTAACAAACATACACACTCACAAACGTTCGCCTTTATAATAGATAGTTAGCCTAGGACTCCCTCACTGCCACATCGGCCAATACATAGTTATAGAAATTGCTAAAATAATAATATTGCCATGAACATACAATACGTAATTTTATTTCTTATCACTCTTGCAATCATCTGACATCTGTTTAAACACGAAATAAATAAACAA
Source organism: Pseudoips prasinana (assembly GCA_951640165.1). NCBI lineage: Eukaryota > Metazoa > Arthropoda > Insecta > Lepidoptera > Nolidae > Pseudoips > Pseudoips prasinana. The sequence goes on from OX621245.1 coordinate 23,906,842, forward strand.
TGAACCAGTCCATATACACATGAAAATACCACCTTTACGTACAGTGTATTTATATATTACACCTTAAAAAAAATTATTATGTTTGGATGTAATTTACACACAATTTCCTAACGACAACTAACAGGCTACAATGACTGGTTCCCATCACGAGAGCCGGAAACTTAACTAAAAATGTCATGAAATCCAAAGTTTCTAATCAAACGGAGATCGTAAACGGTTCAAATTAGATACAGAATTATTAAGTTTATACTACTTTGAACTATCCTTATTTCTACCCTCTGCCAAGATCTTGTGGATGCTATTGTGCTTCAGTTCAAAGAGAAGGTTAAATTTTAAATCCTAACAATACTCGTACTTATACTATAGATATGGCGGAAGTAATTATACGAGCATCTAAGCCATAACCGGCGTCTGAGCCAGAGCCCGTAATACGCTGCACTAATTGTGTTCCAGGGATCAGAAGGTAATCGTTTGATGTAGCTAAATAGGCACTTGTATGTTAATTAATAATAATTATTGAATCATTTTATTTATACGGCCCGATAAAAAAACGGTATTGGGACTTAATTATACCAAATATTTAGACATAACCGCATGGATTCTAAGATGGCACCTACATTATGTTTGGGGTGTGGGACGACGGCAAATATCAGAATCTCATCACCCCATCTCATCCCATGTGAGGCGTAGAAGTCGACTCGAGAGGGAATATCTACCAGAGGAAAGGCAGCAGCTTTATTCTGAGTACTATGACAATCATATTGCGATGATCGTAACAGAAGGCGAAGCAAAGTAACCGACATAGCCGTAAGAATTGCCAAGCTGAAGTGGCAGTGGGCAGGGCACATAGCTCGTAGAGCAGACGGCCGCTGGGGCAGAAAGGTTCTCGAGTGGCGACCACGAACCAGAAGACGCGGCGTGGGCAGGCCCCCTACAAGATGGACCGATGATCTTGTGCGGGTCTCTGGAAATCGCTGGATGCGAATAGCGCAAGACCGGCAATTGTGGAGATCTTTGGGGGAGGCTTTTATCCAGCAGTGGACGTGTTTCGGCTGATATGATGATTGCGATGATCAATCCGTCTGCCAAGCGTGGCGATTATAGCATATCCCACGAAGATGATTCTCGGGGAAAGCTTTTGTCCAGCAGTGGACATCTTACAGCTGTTATGATGAATAGTTTTTGTTCCTCTCGTGCATCCTTACGTCATTATTCAACCAAAGTCAGTATTCGAAACCCAAAAGGGGTTTCTTCCAGCACAGGTACTTAGTGTGTCATATTTGGCTACGCTCGCCTTCTGAAGCAGTGAAAACTTCCAATGATAACGGTAAACGTCGTATCAAAAATAAATATATTATTATGATTCTTGCGTCTGTGGTATTACAGTATATAATTCTTCTATAATTATTTATAAGCTCATGACCTGAAAGAAAATCAGCGAATACGTTTTATATTTATATCCAATCCCAGAAGGTATCATCTAAAATCAAGGCAATATTGTTAATAAACATGTCTATAGATTTTGTCTTTGACTTTTATATCGATGTTGCCGGAAGCTCGCTAGTCTTTTTTATTTTGTTTTTCTTAACAGATATGCCAACCCCATCGTGCCTTTTACAAGCTCGCTAGTCGATGGTCGTTAATATCTTAGGTTATGGAAGGCATTTTAAGTCCCGAGTATATCGAAGGATTCTAACGCAACGTCCGATTACAGCGTGAGAGTAAAAGAATCTTGTGTGGAAAGCTCCAAGCTCACCCAAGATATACCTACTATAGGAGAAAACTCCACTTTTTACACATGCCAGCCTATAAAAGAAAGAAGGAAAATCATTTAGTCTTAATCAACACAGAAACAAAAAAATTAAATTGAACAAACAAATATGTCTACATAGTAAGTGAATACATAGTTGCATCCCTGTGACAGACAAAGAAAAGGCCTCTACCTCAGCATTAGCAAGGAAATGACTGACTGTACGTGTGGTACGCCTTCGCGTTTACGGGTTCGAGTGCCGCACAGTACTACTAATTGAGTAACCCAAAAAATTATGGGCTGAGTCTGGGTGTGTTACGTTGCATTTGTAAAACTAACGCGACCCAGGGATTTCATTTAAGCATTTGCTTGAGGGAATGTTACCCCTTAATTTAGGAGAATTTTTTATAGTAATTTTCATGATGATCATCATGATATCGTCCACTGCTGTACATAGGCTTCGCCACAGGTTTCTATAACGTTGCCATTTGGACGGGTTTGCCGTAGTCCCTTCGGTTGGCATGCGAGTTGGCGACCTCAGACCTCAGGCCGCACAGTACTACTAATTGAGTAACCCAAAAAATGATGGGCTGAGTCTGGGTGTGTTACGTTGCGTTTGTAAAACTAACGCGGCCCAGGGATTTCATTTAAGCATTTGCTTCAGGGAATGTTACCCCTTAATTTAGGAGAATTTTTTTATAGTAATTTTCATGATGATCATCATGATATCGTCCACTGCTGTACATAGGCTTCGCCACAGGTTTCTATAACGTTGCCATTTGGACGGGTTTGCCGTAGTCCCTTCGGTTGGCATGCGAGTTGGCGACCTCAGTTACCGTGCCGACTACCTGGTGTAAATCGCCTTTTTCGACACCCATGGGATGGTATAGGATGGCGCTGTTATTGTTTTTAGGCCGGAAACTATACGGCTTAATATGTTATGGGCCTTGATAATATATTTTATATTAATAGTGGTTCGGTGCGGGATCTAATCAGTTACACATGGCGATCGTGTTAATAGCGAGGCAACTTACAGAACCATCGAATTTCAATTACTTGCACGTTTAAATGAAAAACAGACTGCGAGATCGGATTTGTGTTAAATGCAATTCCGTACTTTATTTTCTTTCTTTTATGTAGCTGTATCGAAATAAAATTGGAAAGCTATTTAATTTTGTTTTGGAATTACGGGAAGGGATTGATCATCGTTTAACTATAAATAAATTCTCTGGGGAGTAACAAGTCCTTGTGGAGTAAGTTGTTTTGGTGTCTACCGACAGCAAAACAAGTCTTTAATTATTTCTATTTTACCTTCTTTTGGTCAGAAGTACCCTATAGCGGCGAGCATGTATGAAGAATATAATGACAGCAAAAGAGGCAAAAGAGGTGTGCAAAGATCGTCACCAATGAAAATCCGTTGTATTTGCATACCCCTCTGGGAAACAGGCGTGAGTCTATGTATGTAAATAAAATGAGTCAACCAAATACATTTAATATTTATATAATCTATGATCAAAGCTACAATGTTAATATCGATGTCTATGGATCTTACCCTTGACTTTTGTATTAATGTAATAAGACTAGCTGTTAGCTCTCTGGACGGTTTGAATAGGATCGATGGATTAAGATTATTCCGGCATGAAACCGAGGCTTAGGGTAACGAAATGTAAAAGTACCAAATCTTATTGAGTTACGTTTACAAGTATCAATGGAGGATTTTCTTGTTGGCCGTACTCTTTTATACGTATCTGATAAAATTATAAGAAAAATGAGTTTATTGGATTTTTAATAAACTTAAAATAATTTATAAATATTATACGATTAAGGCATTCATGGTGAATTAATTTTTATTGTGATTATTATAATCAAATGTAATAAATATCGTGCTGAACGAATTTTGGCAGCGGTGCCTATTCTTTACAGTGTATAAGTCCTTTGCGCAGGAGATATATAGGTATTATAGTATACAAGTGTATGCGCATAAAGATGTGTCTACATCCTTACTTACTGTCGATGAAAATACTTCTACGGATGACATATTACTATAGGACATTTTTCCCATATTATTATCGCCTAAGGAGTAGAACCCTAGGACTACCTACCAACCATTACATAACCACTTAAAAATCCGAATATTAGAACTGTAACATTGTAACATACTCAGTTTAAGAACTACATAGATACCTATGGCTCAAAAGCCTAAGCAAATACCCAGTACATTTTTTAAGGTTTAAATTCTCATTAAATATAATAATAATAAAATATCCTGTGACATTATTTACACACGGCCATCTGATCCCATACTAAGCAGAGCTTGTATTATGGTAACCAGATAACTGATATACTACTTTTCTTTTGTAAATATAATAATAATAATAAAAATGGTTTATTGCATCTCCACAAATTACATTCTTAGGTATTAGCAAATACAGTTGACAACAGGTTTGACAACATTTTTTAACCTGTGGGAGATCTGGAGTCTAAGCTAGGCCTAGGCCTGTATTTAGCACTCCAGGCCCCCCTATATAATAATAATATCTCGGGACAATGTCACACAGATCATCCTAGCCCCAAACTAAGCAAAGCTTGTACTATGGGTACCAGGCGACGATATACATACTTATATAGATAGATAAATACTTATATACATAGAAAACATCCATGACTCAGAAACAAATATTCGTGCTCATCACACAAATATTTGCACTTACCGGGATTCGAACCCAGGACCACCAGCTGCGTAGGCAGGAGAACCACCAACTAGGCTACGGTCACCTATATATATGACAATGTATATATAATACAATGACTTCTATATATAGATAAGTATGACTTCCAATTTTTACTAACTATTTGCTTTAACATTAGTTTGGCCTAAAAATGTAGGCACTTACAGTCTACAAATTACAGCGGCTTTAAGCGAAGTTATACAAAAACTCTTACTTTGTCAGCGTGTCGAAATAAAGGTAGTTTTAGGTACTACTACAGTCGACGCTAAATAAGTGAGCACCTTTGACATTGTGTTACCGTGCCTTTGACTTTCGTATTTAGTATATGTGCACTAAAAGCAGTTATCCTAGTACAAGTGTATCCACTGCCGTGCCGTAAAGCTGAGTCAGACACCTCACTCATCATCATGTCAGGCGAATGACGTCCACTGCTGGATAAAGGCTTTCCACAATAAAGATTTTCACAATAGAGTCGTTTCCATCATTTGGAGGGATATGCCATAATCGTCACGCTTCGCAGACTGGTTGGCGATCGCAGTATGATGGTCATAGTTCACAGAAAAACGCTGTCCGTTCACTGGTAGGTATTCCCTCGCACGATTTCTGCGCCCCCCCCCCCCCCCCCCCCAGATGAGATGGTGTGATGATATTCTGGGCCATCACCACACAGCAACTGGTTGTGTCATAATTACCATTTCGTTGCCTTTTTAAGCTATGTGAGTTTATACCTACAGTGTGTTAACCAAATAGTATAGCAACTTTAATCGTGTTGCTCTACCACAGATAAACCTCTTATAGCCAGATGCTCTTACCGGTCCGTAAGTGAATAGCAAGGTTAAGCAACTAGGATCGCGGTCCTTTCTTAGATGGGTGACCGCCAAAGTGGTTTAATTTCTGAGGATCTCAATCCTTCGGAGGGCACGCTAAGCTATCGGTCTCAGTTGTAGCCATTAGGCAACAGTCGTTAAGCAATGACAGAGGCCTACTGGGCGGCTTTAACAACTCTAACACTAGGATAACCTGCATAGCAATTACCAATGCGAAGTATAAATTTTAATGAAACAAACTTTCGTACGTGCCCTCTCCTCTTCATACTAACTTTAACCAAAACATATAATAAATAAATATATATTAAAACATAAAGATAAAGATATATTAAATTACTAGCTGTGCAAATAAACTAATAAATTATCACAGCTCCTCCCCCTTAAGTAATAGCGTGATAATATGTAGCCTATATGTTGACCCAACCTCTTAGTAATATTCATGCAAAATTTTAAGTAAATCCATGCAGTACTTTTTGAGTTTAGCCCGGACATACATGCAGACATACAGCCCAAAATTCTAAAACCTATATTTTTGGCTTCGATATCGATTGTAGATCACGTGAAAGTATCCTTTTTAAAAAATATTCAAAGTACAGTTTTGACTTTCCTACTATTTTATTATATGTATAGATAACAAAAGATATAATGTAATGAAAATTGGTTTAATAATTATGGAAGGTATTCTGTTTATTACTGCGCAGGTTAAGGTTATTGTACTGCACTGCTTAAGGCTTTTATACTTTAAACTTGACACCGTTGAAATAGACTATTTGGTCTCCTGCCAAATATTGAACAAACGGCCTTAGAAATACAAAGTCTATTGATTTTCCTCACTTATTCAACTACCCGCCGTAACTCAGTTTTAAAAATCTGTTTTGTTGTGAAATTGACGGGCCTGTTGGCGTGGTTGGTAGATACGCTGCCTTTCACACCGCCGGTCGTGGGTTCGATTCTCACCTGAGAAAAATATTTGAGTGCATGAACATGTCTGTCTGGGTGTAAATTATCTATATAAGTATGTATTTACAAAAAAAAATAGTATATGTAGTATATCAGTTATCTGGTTTCCATAGTACAAGCTCTGCTTAGTTTGGGATCAGATGGCCGTGTGTGAATAATGTCGCAGGATGTTATATTATATTATTATATAGATCGGGAGATGCAATTTGCAAAAAAAAACTGTGAAGACCGTTATACCGATGTATAACGGTCTGTGAAATTGCATATCAAAATCCTATAAAAAATCCTTAATGTCTCCAATTTCGTTTCGCGTTTCTTACCTACTGTCTATATTCAGATAACTTTTTAACATGACGTATGAGTGTGCCAAAAGGCTTTCACTGCTGCACTGGATAATAGTAGTGAGCGGGGCTCAAGCCAGCCAGGAAATATGACTACAAACTTAGTAGACCGCACCAGAAGGCAACCTGTTTTGGGTCCAACCTTAGCGAATTTTAGGGACGTTTTGTGTAACTGTCGCTCTACGTTATTCCGCGAAATATCGAGGGCCACTCGTACCATTGAAGATGGAAAGGGGCATTCTATCGATAACCCAACCTAACTGTTAGAAAACAACCGACTCCAACTAGAATTATATCATTTGAAAAAGAGCTGATACACTTACACTGCTGGACTGATCTTAACCAAACATAGCTAAGAAACCCCCGCAAGGTAACTGGCATTCAAATGAAAACCGCATCGAATTCGTTCCACCCATTTTAGAGCTACGATGCCACAGACAGACCCATACACACACAGACAGACACCCCTCTTAATAGACATACACACACATACATTGACGTCAAATTTATAACACCCCTCTTTTGCGTCGGGGGTTAAAAAAATTTAAAATAAGGGTCATGGAAGTTTCAGCTTACAGTTAAGAGGTCTTAAAATTTAAATAACATTTTTTCTGGTAAAATCCAATCCACAACAGAAACAAAGAAATTCTTTAACACCTTGAAAGTTATACATACTCGTATATATTGAAGCATACTGAACTCCTTATATAATTTTTCATTACGGTTCATCTATAACTGACTACTTACAGCACTTGTTACATAAATGGGCACCTAGTATAGCAATAGAACTTTTCCAGCCCATAAAATTAGGGGTACCATTAATCACTCTTTTCCTTCAGCACCGTATAACTTATAAGTATGTGCCTAAACGATAAACAGATCTATAAACGTTTATACCTTCTTACATTTCTTTCCCAGATCTGTGTAATAATTTATTGGATAGTAAATTTGATAGCATAGACAAATTCCCAGCTCAACATAGTATGAAAGGATATAGTAAATCTTTATAAATGCTTCGGCTGGACTTGTCTTGGAATTTTCATGAGTTTTGCCTAATAGATTATAGTCTTTCAAAATAAGTATTTCTCCGTCTTAAAATTATTTTTTCGAAGAAGAAGAATCTAGAATATTAGACTTTCGGCTAGCCCTGTTTATTGCGTCGTGCAATCAGTAATTATCCTTATCATCACGCAATCTCGCCGACGACAAACGTGTTTCGTTTCCCAGGTGATCAATTTATACGTCTGCCTCTATGGTATCTGTGTCTTGCGTGGAACCTTTTTCTTCACATCATCAATACCAGTTTTTAACGTGATCCGATCTTAATACGGATAAAATAATCATATTTTTTTAAGTAAATACAATTGAAGTACATCCAAAAACCAAAAGTAATACTTTTATACAGCCTGTTGGTTTAGTGGTTAGTACCCTGACTGCTAAGCCAGAGGTAGCAGGTTCACTCTCCACCCAGGACAAATCATTACGATTATTTGTTCTACGTCTGGGTGTTATGTATCTATAATATGTATGTTTTTAGAAATATATAAATGTAAAACACATTTGTCAGTGGTCTGGTTGTCATACTACTCATAGCTCGCCTAGTTTGGGATTAGATGGCAGTGTGTTAATTGCCCTAAGATATTATTTTATTTTTATTTATTTAAATGTACAAGCGGACTTAATCCCGAAGGCATAATCTACCAGTCAACCTTAGGGTGATGCAGAGAAAAACAAGATTTAAAGAAATGCATGTACTTCAAAAATCAAAATCATTTATTTGCTTACTAAGTGTACAAACAGGTCTTATTACTCAATAGTGGTGCTTAGAACTTAGCGGCCTTTTGCAGGCGTTGCAAATTTGAGAGATAACATGTTATTTCAAGTATGGTATAGCTAAATTTATAGATACAAATTAGTTAATAATGTAATAGTTAAATTAATGTTAGTTATACTTGTACTGTATATTGGGATTCCCAACCGATTCAAATATTTTAAATGCATTTCGTTGACAGTATAATATCTGTTTATGTTTATTCCATAGATATTCTCATAGATATATGGCGAAGCTTGAAGCTATAAAATATTAACGATTTTCTACATGAACGGCTATCCAGTGGGTTTTACGTTCCCCGGGTGCGGTAGCCAATTGTAGTCTACTAACATATTTATACGAATACGGCCGCTGAGAACAAACTTAGTCGTAGAAGTTAGAATTAAATTGTACTTTGTTGTTTGCTACGCTGCCGTAGAATATTGTTTTTATATGTTGACGACTTTAAATTCATAAAATTTTAATGTAGGTATACATTTTGTTCTGTCCAATTTTTTGAGTTTAAAGTAGTCTTATGCCGCTAATCTATAACATTTAATCAAGAAAGATATGCGTTCAGGATTTGTGCTTTAAATTAAGCAACTATTTTTGCAAATGTAACGTATATGTAGCCGAACTTATATACAAATTTAAAACTTGTGTGTCTTAGATTTCCACAAACTAATTACGTGACTTAATTTAGGTATCTACCTACTTAATGATGTCATACGGAAAGATGACGTTTGATACTATGGAAACATATAATTACAAATTGAAATTTGATTGAAAATGTAATTTGATTTATAAAAAGAAAGCACTCACATGGGACTCATGTGGAGTGCAGTTTACGACTGTCGAACTTGGAGGCCCTATTTTAATAATTTTTAAATGCAATTGGTTTTGACTACGAACGTATTTGTATATTAATCGTTTTATTGCAATATAATTAGTTTCGCCACGTTAAAGACTGATTGTAGGCGCTCCAAGATACATGGGTTACGACAGTAATTTCTGTAATTGAAGCCTGTAAATATCAATCATAGTACTTACTTATGTACAGACGCCAGCACATCAAGATACCCCAATCTGTCACATTTCTCCAATAGAATGTGAACCTTATAGTTTTGTGATAAAGTTGAAAATCTATAAAAGAAATTTGACAGATTGGGTTAGTTAGGTTAGACCGATTGGATGTGCTGGCGTCTGTACATACCAAGCCATCAAATTCCTGGAGGACATAACGTTTGATGATTTGGTAAGTTTAATACTCCACCTAGAAAAAGCTATAGTATTGTCACGATACACAGCTAAGGAGTATATGGCGATGCGATTTATTTATGTAGAAATTTTACTGAAAATAACCTCTCTGTGAAAAGTCGATTTATAATATTATTCCTATTTACTACGACAGTACCCGATTCATACTTACTCTACTCACACAAATCGGAACAATATTTCACCTTAGTAATATAGCATATTGAATAGGCGAAACAATAGGCGTTTGGCAAATTCCTTCACTTGATACATGTACAATAGTTCATTCAATTCGACCCAACAATTATGCGAGGACATGTTTCGTGTTCCTTTCAGATATTATCGGAGGCACGGAGGTCACAATAGAACCTCTGTGACATGTCCTATCGAATGTCAAGTATTATAATAACTTGGTGTAGATATCGAAATGTATACAAGGTGTAACAACAATAGTAGACATAATTTAAGGAGGGAGTAGACATAATTTGGATATATAAATATGTTCTTTAAAATAAATATCCTGGGACATTCACATATCTGTTCCCAAACTAAGCAGAGCTTGTACTATAGAAACCTGATAACTGATGCATCTCTGAGACATATACTACTTTTCTTTAGTAAATACATACTTATATAGATAATTACACCCAGATTCAGGACAAACAGACATGTTCATGCAAACAATAAATAATTTTAATTGCTAAATGCATATAAAAGTGTATACGGTATGTACCTATAGCAAAATAACTTTTTAATTTTTGTCTGCCTATCTGTTTGTTTCGGCTAATCTCCGAAAACCTTTTTCACTGGTAAGGAATAATATAATATACTACATATTTATTTACTAAAACAGTGATGTTACCAAGGATACTGTAGCCTAGTTGGTAGTGCTCCTGCCTACGAATCTGGTGGTGCTGGGTTCGAATCCCGGTAAGTGCAAATATTTGTGAGATTAGGACGAATATTTGTTGCTGAGTCATGGAAGTTTTCTATGTATATAAGTATTTATCTATCTATATAAGTATGTATATCGTCGCCTGGTACCCATAGTACAAGCTTTGCTTAGTTTGGGGCTAGGATAATGTGTGTAAAAAAAAGTTAACTGAATACTAATTACCTCAAACCATCTATTTAACTACTTACCTACCTGAAGGTAGGTAAGTAGTTAAATAGACATACAAGCAAAAAAATATTGTTCACGTATTTTACACTGACGTTTTTCAAGTTATTCAATTTCAGAACTAAATGCACTATTTGTGTTACACGTTGTATATAATTTGGCTAAGTATCTACTAAATATTTATAAACTGGTAAGGATCCTCACAATTAATTTATTAGGGATATCTGAGATCTACCACTAATCAAATCCAATTCTTATTCTGAATATCGAAGCATTGAAAGTAGTATTTAGCAACACAAAATTAATTTACTAAAAGCCATACGATGCCTACTTACTTACGCTGAAAGCATTACTTATATCTATTAAAACTTTTTCTTTGTTCCTAACTTTATGGTAAAATCTAATTTCTAAGCTTTCTTTGTTCTCCGATGGCAATATTTTTCACTTTTAATTTAATATCGCCGACATTGTGAGGACATAAAAGCACTTTTGGTGTTGCTCTTTTGGCACTTCTTCTCATCTCTGTGTAACTTTTGTAAAATAGGAGTAAGGAGGTATGAGTGAGTATGGCTCTGTGGGTCACAATCGCGAACAAATGGTAATAATTTTTTGTCCGTTCTATCTGAAAATTAGTTCCATGAGGATGGATTTAGGTATATAGATAATCATTTTCCAATAATAAAATGTCATTGTGTGAACTAATCTTTAAAAAATATTTCTGTTTCAAATAGAATACGAAGAATAGGTAGGTACTTACATAAAATTCGCGTAGTGGCTCAGTGGTTAAGGTAGCTGTTTGTGTCCGAGAATTTTATGTTTGTAAAGCCATATTAGGGATTTATTACACTAGTGCGGGCAGACTTTCGAAACGTTTTTGTTGGTTGTGCCCGTCGAGCCTTGAACGATGATTTTAACGCTAAGTTATTTTCGATACTTTTGTTACAAATAGTGTATGATAGTAAGCCTTAAAGTTAAAAAGTAGATATTACATTTTAAAGACTTACCTATAGCTTTATAGCCTTATTCGCAATGATATGAATATGATATGATCTTTCACATGTAACTGTCAATATATCAGTCGGCCATGTCTCTAAAAACACAACTACAACCTCCAGAAGGATGTTAGAAAGGGAATCCGAAATTTGATCAGCCAGTGTATATCGCTCGTAGCTTAAGTCAAAGCCTACCCATTGGTATAGCATGGTTGTTCGAGAACCGCCGGACGGTTAAATTTATGATTTCCCATGTTTGAGATTATTAATAGTGGTTATATGTCAATCCAATGTTCTAGGTGCGCCGGGTGATATACAACATGTAACTTAATTAACGCACATCCTGAAAATAGTTTGGTTAGAATCATTTACTGGATCGATTTATATCACTTTTAATATGGGTTATTTTTTATTCCTAAATAATTAGAACTACGGAAATTATTGTCATATTAACCCTGTACAGTCAAAACAAATTGAAATGGATCGTAAGTCAAAGTAATAAGACTTAAAATCGTAGTTTTATTTCTATTCATACAAATTCCGTCATTCAATACAAAATATAGAAAAATAAACTTTATTCCAAGAAATAAATTTAATAAATAACAATGCATATACTTACATGTTAAATAAAAAATTCAGTGTATGTATTATGATTACAACATAATATTCTAATTGGGGTGTTTGAGGGTGTGCGTTAATTACGTTACATGTTGTATTGTATGGTTTCTAAATAGTTTATAAGAATATTTATGTACAACTTTTCAACGGGTATACATATACATGATCTTAATATTTATTTTTATACATAGTATGTAGTGTGAATCTTAGTTGACAACACGTCGTCGGTGTTAACACAGACAATATTCATTAATTTTTTAATCTAATATTAGTGTGTAATGAAATATTTAAACTCATATATGAAGTATGGAAGTTTATTTAACGATTAACTAGTTTCAAATCGACATCATCAAATTGAGATTTTGTACTCTCTAATCTCCTTATCCAAAACAACCTGCGAAACAATTGTAATTAAATTTTCCTTTTACAGTTGTAAGTCGTGAGAATTGTTAACCAGAAGTTTATTTTGGCCAGATAAATATAATTTTTTATAGATTTTTGAACGTAACTTCTACAATAATAGGCTTATCCACATAGTGAAATTTTCGGGCATAGGTACCTCCCGTGAAAAATTCAAGGAGCAAAATAAGAAAAATGTATTGTATGCTAATGGGAACATGATCTAATAGCTATGGCTCTCAAAGTCTGAACACAGACTTGTCGAACGATAACTTTGAACACGGAATTTGTGTGTCTAACCCCGCTCCGATATTCATTTAACATCAGTCTTCCACTCGCAGTGATGAAGAGCAGAGTAGGTACAATATAAATTTGAATAAAATAATAATATACATATTAGGATATTATTAACACACGGTCATCTGGAATGATCCCAAACTAAGCAGAACTTGTACTATGGAAAGAAGATACCTAACTGATATACTACTTTTCTTTTGCAAATACATGCTTATATAGATAATTACACCCAGACTCAGGACAATCAGATATTTTTATGCACACAAATATTTGTCCTGGGTGGAAATCGAACCCACGATCCAGGCGTGCAAAGCTAGCATTTACCACCCACGCTACGCCAAATAAACAATGGGTACGTTTTAATAATAGGTAAATTAAATAATTTTCTAAATAATTTGATAGAAAAGATTAGTTAATAACCACATTTATTAAAACATATGACGCTGACGCCATTGTGTCTGAAATAACTACCGCGTAACGTATTAGAAAAACATAACCCATACAAACCAATGCTCCGACCAAAAGTATTACTATTGTCACGTTAGTTTGGATGTTTGGCAAAGCACCTAATTGAGTAATAAAGATACTTTACGACATCATCGTAGTAAATGTAGGTAGGTATTACCATAATACCATGAAATAAATAGGTTGAGAATGCGTGCTTATTCTTATTTTATGGAACAGGAAACGTAATGTTCGATTTATCAGTAGGATTAGATTAGATAGGTATACCCAATAGTAATAACTAATGTACATTTACGAAAAACTACAGCAAATTTACGAGAGACTGCGGACGGAGGCCTGTCTTGCTAGCATTGTGCCGAAGTCGTGTCCACAGCGTTCGATCAATCCCCGTGCTCACAGTTATAGACTGTGTGCTTTCTGTGGTTTTATAGTTTCAATGCTGTAGCTTCTTCGTGTCCCGGGTTCGATTCCCGCGCCGGACAACTATTATTGAGACCCATAAATAGTTGCTCTCTAGTCGGGATGTAATATGTGCCCGTCTTTTAGCGATTAGATTTCCCAGTGCGGGCGATGTCTTTTAGAAAAGAAAAAAATACACACAGGAGTCTTCTTTGCCATACCAGCTCCGCTGTAAAGTAGACTTTAATTTCTATATAGATATAGAAATTATAATATAATATAACTCACGCATTACCCACCCTTTCCCCTCCCCGATAATTCTCGGCGGCATTCCTCAAACAAAGGAACATTCCACGACATTAACATAATAATGCTAGTATTACCTACTATGTATCTACCTATTCTATAAGATGTAGGTGTTCCTCAATCGAGCTTTTCATTGATCGAATGAACGCTATGACACACACTTGAAAGTTAAAGATAACTCAAGTGGGAACCTACCAAATTAGTTTTTACCACAAGTTCAAGTCGGAACAGCATCCTTAAAATGATTGCTGGTAGACCCGACTGTCCCATCTAGAGACACTAGGTGGAGACGGCTATAGGTGAGAATTAGTTATATCAATTAGTAAATTTAGTACTAACAATACTTATATATAATGTAAGCATTACTGGTTACTAACACAAAACTAACGAATCATGGGTTACTGCTATGCCTGAAATAAAGATTTATTATTATTAATCGAATACTACTATTGTTATAAAATACCATATGTCTGTCGGTCTGTCCGTATGTCACAGCCACTTTTTTCCGAAACTATAAGAGCTGTACTGTTGAAACTTGGTAAGTAGATGTATTCTGTGAACCGCATTAAGATTTTCATACAAAAAGGTAAAATACAATAATTTTGGGGGTTCGCCATACATAAAATTTTTGAGTTTCAGTTCTAGTAGAGACACGAGACACTTCTAAAGTGGAAAAATGAGTGTCCCCTCCCCCCCTGTAACTTCTAAAATAAGAGAATGATAAATCTGAAATAAAATTATGATGTACATTACCATGTAAACTAACGAAAATTGGTTAGAACGAGATCTAGTAAGTAGTTTTTTTTTAATGCGTCATAAATCGTCAACCGCAATTTACCTTTCATTTAATCAACTGAAATACTTGCTGCTGCGGAACCCTTCATGGGCGAGTCCGACTCGCGCTTGGATGGTTTTTTTTATAGGAAATATCACAAATAGCCTCATAATACACTTATAATACATAATAATCTCAACACATTACAACTCAATTTAAATTGTTATCACATACTTTTATATTATAAAGGTGAAAGTTTATGAGCGATTTTAATGAAATTTAGTATAGAGATAGCTGACACCTTGGATTAACACATAGGCTATAATTTATAAAGGTTAACGCGGGTAAAACCGCGGGGCACAGCTAGTTTTACATATTATACATTTTATGATTAGAACAAACTAAAAGTCGTATTTCTCTTCACTCGGTTTTTAAACCGTTTTGAGAGTTTTCTGTGGATTATTTTACCAGTACCCATGGAGTTATAGGGGTAAGACTGGTGTGATATGGTCAAATTAGAAAATAATAATATCCGATGACATTGTTCACACGCGGCCATTTGAACCCCAACTAAGTAGAGCGTGTACTAAGGATAAATTATATACTACATACCTATAGTACTTTTCTTTTGTAAATACTTACATACTTATATAGATAATTATACCCAGACTCAGGACAGACATGTTCATGCATACAAATATCTGTCTCTGGGTGGGAATCGAACCCACAACCTGCGGCGTGTAAGGCAAGCATCTACCAACCACGCCAACCTGCCGTCGATGCTTCAGGAACCAATTTTCAAAACTTATCATTAATCATTCGTGTTCCAAGTTGAATTTGATTTATAAATACGAACCTTACAGGCTTAAACTATCAAAGACATAATTGAATTTGATTTCAGGCTTGAAAACACATTAATCACTTTTGCGACAGTAGAATTTATCCATTTTGAAAACTGACTCAAAGTCTTGTTTGATAACTAGGTAAATTAATTTCTTATACTAGGTTAAAACTAATTAACTTTCGTCCGTCCGTAGTCGTTGCGTAGAATTATATAGAAATACCTATTACACAAATAATATTGAATTTTGGAACTACTTTAACTAGGTACTTGTGTAATTTCAATATTAATTTTCTTACCTAAAATTAAGATGGAAATAGTAATTAGAAATATTTGGATTAAGTACCTCCTTAGTACAGACGCCAGCATATCCAGCAACCCCAATCTGTCAAATTATTTTTATAGATCTTCAACTTTATCACTAAAGCATAAGGTTCACTTTCAATTGGAGAAATTTGACAGATTGGGGTAGTTTGATGGGCTGGCGTCTGTACCTAAGTGAAACGTTTTCGTATCCATCAATTAGTTACAAATTTTATTCCCAAGTAAATGGTTTCTTTAAAGTATGCTGCTGTAGAGTAGGATCTGAATTACCCAATTTATATCGGCATACATTATATGATCTTTATGTCGAAAATGTATGTTTATGTGTCAGCCATGCAACTTTGTCCTTCAACTATGGCGCAGTGATTAAGGTAGTCGCCTCGCTACGATCTCAGCGCCCAAGTTCAATTCGGGTTCGATTCCCATACTAGTAAGTAGTACTAATTGTGTTTTTGAAGGAAAACTTTACTTACGCTTGACATGTGCCTCTAGCACGAGTTCCTGCAGTTTACTTACTCGATCACACGTACAGTTTCGTCCCATACATTGAGCACCAGAGTTTTAGTTCTTAATAGTTTCCGCGAGAGGCGCTGGTGCTCAATGTATGGGAGAAACTGTACGTGTGATCGAGTAAGTAAACTGCAGGAACTCGTGCTAGAGGCACTAATGAGTAAGCTGGTCAATGCGTGACGAGAACTTTACGAAGTGTGATTGGCGGGGCGAACGGAAGTTGAGAGGGCGATATAAGTTAGTGAAGGTAGAGTTACGTATTTAACTTAACTTTTATTAACTGCTAGATGCCGGATTTAGAAGTGAAGATGGTAACTATTCAGATAGACCGATAGACCTAGGATTTAACGGTCTGGCTGGATGTTTGGTGCTCTGAATGGCCTGCCATACAGAGCATAATTTACACACGCATTTTTTTTCTATTACTCTCTAGTCGCCTCCGATATGTAAGAACATTATGAGATTCTAAAAAAAAATCAAACTACTTGTCACACATTTTACATTTTTATTCATTTATTCATGACATAATAAAAATATTCGAGTCGATTTAATTTATTCATAAGGTAATAATCAACTGTATACATCCTATCCCAGAATTAAGGCTCAATACGAACGGTAAACTTTGCAGTATCATGCAGTTTCACATCATTTATACATTTCATCAGCCAATCTTTGTACACATGCCGTACGTCAGAAGGTAATTTCTTCCATACCTTTCTTATTTTACTAAACTCTATGGTTTTTTTATTATGTAGAACGAAGTCAACATCCATGGAGCGGATTGCTTTGACAACTGTACCTCCGTAAGCTATCCAATGCCTTTCGAAATGTTCAACGCCCGCATTTTTTTTTCTATTAATCTCTAGTCGCCTTCGATATTTGAGAACATAATAAGATTCTAAATAAAATCAAACTACTTGTCACATTTTACATTTTTATTCATTTATTCATGACATAATAAAAATATTCGAGTCGATTTAATTTATTCATAAGGTAATAATCAACTGTATACATCCTATCCCAGAATTAAGGCTCAATACGAACGGTAAACTTTGCAGTATCATGCAGTTTCACATCATTTATACATTTCATCAGCCAATCTTTGTACACATGCCGTACGTCAGAAGGTAATTTCTTCCATACCTTTCTTATTTTACTAAACTCTATGGTTTTTTTATTATGTAGAACGAAGTCAACATCCATGGAGCGGATTGCTTTGACAACTGTACCTCCGTAAGCTATCCAATGCCTTTCGAAATGTTCAACGCCCGCATTTTTTTTTCTATTAATCTCTAGTCGCCTTCGATATTTGAAAACATAATAAGATTCTAAATAAAATCAAACTACTTGTCACATTTTACATTTTTATTCATTCATTCATAACATAATAAAAATATTCGAGTCGATTTAATTTATTCATAAGGTAATAATCAACTGTATACATCCTATCACAGAATTAAGGCTCAATACGAACGGTAAACTTTGCAGTATCATGCAGTTTCACATCATTTATACATTTCATCAGCCAATCTTTGTACACATGCCGTACGTCAGAAGGTAATTTCTTCTTTAACTTTCTTATTTTACTGAACTCTATGGTTTTCTTATTATGTAGAACGAAGTCAACATCCATGGACCGGATTGCTTTGACAACTGTACCTCCATAAGCTATCCAATGCCTTTCGAAATGTTCACGTTCGTCTTCAGAGAAACTTATGAAGTCTGGGTAGAAGCCTAATCGCTTATCTTTAAAAACGTCTGGTAAAGGATTTTTCGGTCTAAAGATTAAATCTTTACTATCAAATTCATGTACACTCATTTTACTTTCACTCTTAATAGTTTTTATTGACTTTTCTTGTTCTTTACTATGTTGCTGTTCTAATTTGGGTTTTTTATTGAACTTTTCTTCTTCAGAATCGTCTTCACTTAGTTTATTTAAATTCCGTTTGTGTTTAATTTTTTTCTCATCTTTTTTGGGCTTCGGCTGTTCGTCGGTATCACAGTTCATTTCTTCAGACGTATCTAACTCCCGTTTCAATTTAAGTTTTTTATCATCATTCTTATTGAAAAATCTATCTATTGTTGCATTACCTGGACTGACTTTTTTAACTTTACTCTGACTATCTTTAACTTTAGACGGACTAGCCTTAATTTTGTTTGTCAGGGTTTCGTCAGAGGCTGTAGCTGCCAATTTGTTAAGTAGAGACACATCCGTTTTTTCTTTAGACGTTTTATATAAATGTTTAAGTTCATCTAAGTTAGTTGCCGTTTCCCAGTCTTTGTCTGCTCTGATTCTAGTAACTCTTGGAAATCTTACGGATATACCATCTGCTGTGTGGAGATTGGCTTTTGTCAGTTCCGTGCCTGCAATAATGAGGAAGACATGTTTCATTAATGATATTTATCACTAGCTGTGCCCCGCGGTTTTACCCGCGTTAAACTTTGTAAATTATAGCCTATGTGTTTATCCAGGGTGTCAGCTAACATCATACCAAATTTTATTAAAATTGCTCCAGCCGTTTAGACGTGAAAAAGTAACAAACATACACACTCACACATTCACAAACTTTCGCCTTTATAATATTAGTGTAATTTTAAGTAATTCAATCATATCACACATATTCAATGCTGGATCTTTACCATTGCCAGTTTTGTTATACTTTTGATACTAGAACTATAAATGGCTCTATTACAAAAAGTAGTTGTTGCTCATAAATTGTACATGCAAGTAACTTAAGCATCTATATAGATGACAGCCCATCCTGCTACTGACCTTACTTAATATAGCTCAACCCAGAGATTAGTCAACCCTCTATGGTATAGGTATAAATAAGTCTCTAAAAGGGCGCGAATTTGTGATTTAAATTATAATCATAGATTTAACAGTCCAGAAGCTTTGAGATCCACATACACAGAAATCTCTTCATTTCATAATAACCACTATGAGGTGGGAATAAATTAAAATTCACCTTGTTGGCATTTTAAAATTTAGATTAGGTATAAATAATATGTATAAGTGAAATTCAACTTTATAACAAAAGAAAACAGTTCACAATCCAACAAAGCCTTCTTATGCCAAACACTCCTTGTTCATGCAAATAATAGTAACAATATCCAGGGACATTATCCACACAATGATCCCAAACTAAGCAGAACTTGTACTATGGGAACCACATAACTTATTTATTACATACTACTTTTCATTTGTAACTGTTTACACCCAGACCCAGAACAAACAGACATGTTCACGCACACAAATATCTGTCCTGGGTGGGAATTAAAACCACAACTAGCACAACAAATAAGAGACCACACAAACCTGTAATTTCCCACACCGGCTGCTTCTTAGGATCTGCTGCAACAAAATCAGGCACCATCCCTTTATTGCAGTCCAACCACGGTGGTACTTTCAAACTATCTTGTGATATTTTCACCATAAGAGGTGACAATTCTTTCTGTAGCCTTTCTAAAGTACTGTCATCATGTCCTGTGTGTACTTTGGTTACTGTTACCCAGCAGTTCCTTCTTTTATCCAAGCAACCCATTAGAAATACTGACATCATGCCTCCCTTTTTCCCAGACCCTGAAAGTAATAAAAGATAAAGTAAAATTTCTGAAAATACATTTATTATGACAGACTCATCATTACACACAACAACACAAATTATGATAATTTTTTACACTAATGAACATCATTCTTTCTTCATGACATTGCTATTATTTGCTATACTGAATGTTGGCATAATCTATACTTGGAACAACAACAGAAGCAGCTTGACCAAGATTTATTTATTATAGTACAGTACTGAATGAATGAAAAGTCATTTATTCCGTTAAAACATTACATTTGTGTGGAATCGTCAACTATCATACTAATTAAGGAACTTTGTACTAATTAGCAAACACTTCTTTAAAATAATGCATTTACTGTCGAGCCACTGAAGGAATGCTTTCCAGTAGGTAATGATCAAATGGATGATGTAGATGTAACTTTATATCATCAGACAGGTAACATTAAAATGTAGGTCAAAAATATTTTTATATTTTATTTGCCCTACTACTTACTATTATGCATACAGGCTTCTCTTATTAATCAACTGGCACTATTTATTATTATTTTTGACTAAATTTAATGAGTTAATATATAAGAACTTGTTCCTGATGCTGATGTCAGGAACAAATTCTTTCTACAGACAGACTTTAGTTTGCCTAAATTATCATGGTCTAATGAAAGTTCCAAATTAATAGATCACGATGATCTATGATGCAACTTATGTTGAATATCAAAGATTATATTATGAATTCTGTTCTATAACATATATGGTTGTTCAGGATTACACTTAGCTATTCTACCAGGAATAGCTGTGAGGTATTCCCCAAGTATTTTATGTCTATTTATTATCAAAAATAAATATAAACTAATAATGGGAGGAACTAGTCCTGATACTAGCAAAATTGTGTGGTTTGACAATTAATGAAACTGAAACTAAAAGGTTGTTTACTTGTGTTCTATGTTCTTGTGTCTATCGTATATTGGGTTTGCATTGTATGCCTTCTGGTAAAATACTGTAACCTAGGATGGCTCTCTGAAGAATCTCCATTCTATCAGTAAGAATTATCTACTGCGATAAGACCGCCTATTGTACAATTTTCTTTGAATGTTTTCTATATTTTTATCTGTAATTGGTGTGCAATAAAGATTATTTATCTTATCTTAATTATTTGCGCGTGCTGGGGGCTTTGCATAGCCATAAATTTTACACTACACCTCGCTTCAACTCTATGCTAATGTGAATAGTGCCTAAGACTATGTTATTTAGAATTCATATTCAAGTAACAAAAGATAAATTACCAAACCAAGCTCCCAATACAACTAGATCAGCAGTATCAGCCATTGCTCCATCAAACAGATAATCTTTCTTTACTTTCAGCCAATGTCTTTTTCCAGGTTCATAGGGAGATTCTAAGTCTTTTAACACTAAGCCTTCTAGACCCAGTTGCAACACCTGAAACATTTTGAGCAGAATTATTAGACAACAGTAGCATGTTACACACTTATTTTCGTTAAATTTGAGTAATACCTTAATTACTGTTTTAAACACACAACCAACTCCATTTTATTTAGACAAACAACAAATTTTATATACATCTGTGGGAAGCATCCCTTATTTAATCAGAAGAATTATAAAAATGCATCGAAAATGTTATGAAAGTAATTTTTTTAATGTAACTAAACACACAGTTGAATTGATAACCTCCTGTTTTTGGAAGTTGGTTCAAAAGTTAAGGATATTTTCATTTTGAGTTTCAAGTTATTGTAAGTATAACTAAAACAGAATTGAATTGTTACCTGAATTTAAACTCATAATAAAGCTTACAGGGTCTCATCTATTACTGTCTCAAATATATATATATGGCCTTTGTGTCTGTTACAGAGGATTTTTATATGTTATATATAAATACCTACCATAATATCAATTCTCACTTGACTTTAAGAAAATCAGCATATGGATAGTGTGGAATGCAATTATTAATTAGATTGAGAAGTAAAGACCAATTTTTACAGTGTTGGTAATGTACCAAATTGTATAGTGGTTTTATGATTTTCCAATAGTGTTCCATTGACACTCATGCATTAATTTAAAAGGCCTAGTGAAGTTGTAGATGAAGATTTTTTTGCCATAATGACATAAGGGGATTGTTTCAGTTATATGGTTGTTATTTGGACAAAATGACAAAATTTTGCAGCAATACTCATGCGATAAATGACAATATACTTAATAGTGTCATTGGAACCTTACCTCAGCAATCATCATAGCAAGATCTGCAGGTTTTTCAATAAGTTTTTGTTCCGAAAACATTACATGATTTGTTACTTCTACCATATTGTCATAAAGAATTTGTCTTCTCTTTCTTATTGGCAAATCTATTAACACCTGCCCATTGTAAAAGAGACAATCAAAGACAAACAGACAAACTTGAGCATCCTTGAATTCAGATTGCTTATGTTTACCTAATGTACCAAATGGTAGCGGCTTCCCAGTATTTACATCTACCATTAAAACTTCTGCATCCAAAATTAAGTCTGTTCCTTTAGGGAAGGCTTGGGGCAAATACTCTTTAAAATGACTGACTTTATGCGCCATGACAGGCTTTAAAGCTCTGGAAAAATATTTAAATTCATTGCCTCTTTTATGAACTTGTACTCTTTCACCATCGTACTTGATCTCTGAAAACATGCCATTTGGACACTTTTTCATAGCCATTTCTACGGATTTGCAGGCTTCAGCTAACATTGGCAACACAGGGGTCATAAGTGAAAGTTTAGCTAGAACACCCTTTTGGATTGCATCCTTATGTTTTACTGTACTGTTTCCTGATAATACTCTGTCTAGAACCATGTTCAGATCTTGTGATGCTTGAAATACACTGTAAGCATCTGGGTGTACTCCTTCTAATATATGTTTTGGCCCAGCATTTATTCGTAAATCACCTTTTATTAATCTGATGAGCATTTTTAGATCATCAGCAGTACATTTCTTTACAATTTTCTTGAAGTGATAGATCTGTTCTTCTTCTTTTGTTAATTTGGAAAGATCTGATAAGAAATCTTCTACATTTTGTATTGTTAGTGTGCTTTCTGAAGCTGGTTGCACTGATTTAGATTTTAAAAAGAAGTTTTGGATAGTATCAGCCACATCGCCACCTTCTAAATGAGTTAACATGTCATCATGATCTTTGTTGAAAATCCTTGAAAACAATTTAACCAATTGTTTGCTTTTTAGGTTGTAAACCCTTTTTGTTACTTGGGGCAAGAGTAATTTACACCATAGTGTAAGGTTGCCTTTAAATGAATCTCCATCTGAGCCTTTTAAGAAAAAATTATTGACAACAGCAGTTTTTTCTGTGTATGCATCAACTCTTGATATCTTTTTACATATTTTGAAGAATGTTGAGAATTTGTCATCATCTGTCTCCACATCCTGTTTGCTTGTACTGTCTGTACTGCTAGTACTTGTGTTGAGACCAGGTTTTAAAGCGGTAGACACGTTTTTGATAACTTTTGCAGTATATTTTCCACTATTCTTATCAGCATATAGCTTTTCCATATCATTTAACTTTTTCAAAATAAATTCTTGGTCATCTTTACTTATGTTGTCCCAGTTACCAATATCGTCTATAGAGTCTACTCTTTTCGTAGCAGGTCTTTGTTTTAGAAGAATATTCATGAAGCAGTCTACATGATGCCATGATTTCATTTGTTGTCCCTCGCCATAAGGACTTGCAACAAGCTTTGCGATTCGTAATTCTCCATTGGGACAGCTAGTTTTACAACTCTTACAGTTAGCGCGGCCTCCTTTGGCCCGATCTACATAAAACGGCGTGGAGTTGGACATGTTTATACACGAAAAACTATTCACAGATTACTTTTCACTTTAAACATCGCTATTAAATAATAAATACATACGTGTAGAACCACTACATTTAGAACGAAACCAAAAGGTACTTAAAGTAATTTTCTGATTTGTGTTTATTTATAAATTGTGAAAAATATGGTAATTTTGGCATATTTTATCTCAAATAAATTTGATTCAATTTTGAAATGTAAAATGTGACAGTTGTTTGACAGTGACAGTTTTAGAGGTGACCTCAAAATCGCAGTCGCTCTTCACTGATCGTAAAGCGATATTGAAACGCTAAATATGAAAACCACTGCTATTTACTATATTATATTTAAGTTCGATATAATTTTACTAACGGTATGAACATTGCTTTAAAAATTATTAATAATGCTGCCACGATACGACAAACTTTTGTAACACAGTTGTGTACAGCCGTACTAACAGCGTAATACGGGTAGTGGGGAGACGTTCTATCGACGTAATATTCTCGCATGCGCAGAACGTATCTGCAATGTTTGTGTTAAAGCGAGAGAATCGATTTAATAAATACGTAGACAAATAACTTAAATTATACCACAAAAAAATTGTTGTGAATCCTAATTTTCAATGGGAGAGCTGATATAAAAATAAGGTTTAAAGGGAATATTGTATCCCATATTTTGTTTCATAAAATCCAATTATCTATTCACTTATTGCAATCATGCGTACAATGGTGTTACAATATTATAAGTTTCAACATGACACCCTGTTAGGACACGGCATCATTAAGTAATAAATAATTGCAATATCAATAGGCATGCAATTTACAAATTAAAGGTTAATATCCTATTTTCGCAAATATTTTTTTTGTTTTGATTCTATCCTACATGAAAAAATAGTGTTAAGTATATAAATATATCTGTATTTCGTTGCGTTGTTACTTAATTTTTCTTAGGTATTTAATATTATTTCTCTTCTCCTTCCAGCGTCATCATGTCATCAGGAATTTAGCAGTGATGGTACAAAACACGGGACCCTCACATCGCCGCATTACCCATCACCGTACCCTCCGAATACTCATTGCCACTATGAATTTTTTGGACGAGGGAAGGAGCGAGTTAGATTAATTTTTCAAGACTTCTACTTGTATAAAGCTACCGATGGATCTACAGGGTAATTATTTTGTGAACTATGACATACACAATTACTTAAAAAATATTATGAATGAACGAGTTAAAGATTGTCAGTGTCCACGCCAGAACTATCTAAATGTTAATATCATATATAGGAACTTTATATAAGTATTAACAAAAACTGCCACTGGAATTTCTAAATTCATCTGAAGTTGTTATTGTGCCTGTTATTTATAAAATAATATTTGCGAAAGGGCAACTTTGATGGGTATACCATTGCCATGACCTAATTGGTGATTAATTAGTACTTTTTTATTTTTTTATCAAAGACTGCTAACAGCTAAAATATTGTTAAGTCAGTTTAAATATAGTTAGGAGAGTAATATATTATTATAAGATTTGTGTAAATCTTATAATATTACTTTTGAGTCCCTCGTTGGTTTGGCGAGTTTAGATCTCACGTGGTTCAAAAAGTATTAATGAGATTTTTTAGCAATCAAATCACCCACTAGCAGTCCGCAATTTGGATTTTAGCAATGTTAAACGCTACTTTGTTAAGATAGTCCGCTATAGCTGCAATTTAGGGCAGGAAGAGAATGATTACAATTATAATATTCTGAATCTAATACATTTTCTTTCTAAATTACAGATGTACAAACGTGGATTCGTTGCAAGCATTCGTAAATGTGGATGGAAGATTAGAAAAAATAGAGACATTCTGTGGAATTGACCTTCCCAAACCCATTATGTCGAATGGACCGAAGCTAATGTTGGAATTCCGTGGAACACAATCATCCAGATACTCAAGAGGATTCAAGATATCATACTCATTCGTAGAAAGTTAGTACCTAAAGAATCTATTTTTCACCACTATTTGTGAATTATATTATATAGCTATAAATCTAAAATGTTTTTATTTATTATTATTATATTTAATCTACTAAACATTATCATTGCCGGTTTTGTACCCAATGCGATAATGCGAACAATATTATTACTAAGTAAATTGAGTGTCACCCTCACGAATTCCGCCAGTGAACAATTCAAAATATCCACTCTTTGTGAGGCGCTGTTTAATACTCGTACGCCTCTTACCATTTGATACATATTTGTAGTTTTGACATGAACACTGAACATATTGCATATAGTTCTGAACAGTCTAAACTTCAAATTTGAACTACACTCAAACCTGCAGGTTGATACTGACTTTCACGGACTCTTCATTATGTCTGCACGTGACTAGGTACTGCCTTTGTCAGGTAGAATCGGAATTTAAAATATCTGTCTCCAAAAGCATTTTATGACTTTATAACAGCTCTTTAACCTCTTTGCAAAGATAAAAACCTTTATATTTCCATGCCTCTTTCAGTTTATTATATTATTATGTGTATCTATGCAAACTAGACATGAGACATAAAATATTTATACGAACAACTGACGGGAAACCAATTCTATGAAACACTCTGCTGTATACTGTACCTCTATTTCAATATCTTAGAGATCTCAGTGTGTATTTTGTGGTACCGATATATTTGTTCAGATCAGATCCAAGCTTCAATGTATTTTAAATAGTAATTTATTGCAATAACACTTTCCAGATTTCGGAATAAACACAGGGAGACAACTAAAGGAATTTCCGTGCGCCTTCGTCTATAATAGTAGCGAGGCGCGGAACGGCACGTTTGCTTCGCCAAACTCGCCGGGACCATATCCGAGGGACACAGAGTGTACATACTTCTTCAATGGAGGCGAGACTGAGAAAGTGCATCTGCATTTCACCAATTTTGACGTTGAAGGCGTTTTGCCGTAAGTATTCTAGATAAAAAGAAATATGTAGTTTAAGAGACTGTCGAGTCACAATAGAATCCAATCTAGGAACAAATTTGATGCAATTGTATAGAATTATGAAGGCTATGTTTGCACTTTGTCTTACTAATAACAATCACAGACTTGCTTACCTGTGTATTTTATTATAAATTGCATTTACGACTATATCAAGAGCACTGTTTAAAAAATAACAAATGCTGTTTCTTCACCCAAATGAGATAAACTACCATTCAAAGTGATGGTAATAACGAGCGATTAAATCTTTCAATAGCCTTTCAAATATTTTTTTATTAAACTTACGTGACGTTTTCATATGCATGAAGTAGAAGAAACATTAAGGGAAACAGACATTTTGGGGTAGAGTGTGGGTTACTTACTAAATTGTAAAAGTGAAGTTCTGTATATAGAAAGTACGATTAGCTCTGATTGCTATGTTCTCAGAACACTTCGAGAGTTAAAAAAAACGCAAGCAACTCAAGACGGTCTACTTTTCTCTGGTGAATCCAATCCGATCATATCGGGGTGGCAGCTATGCATATGACATCAAAAACGTGTTTGTGGCTCATAAAAGGGCCAGAAGACCATATTTCTTCTTCTTCTTTTTCTCTATGGCAAGTTATGCCGATGTCGACAATTCTGCCAATGTCAGATGTGAGATGGAAAAACGTGTGATAAATTAACAATTTTTTTTTTTTTAATAATATAAAACTAATTGTGTATCTTGTCAATGGGGTTAAAACACTGAAACAAACAAACAGACACAATTATATACATATGATACATATAATAAAAAATATATTTGTTAAAAATATATATAAAGTATGCCACACCAACAGTCAGACTTAAAATCACAATTTGATGCCATTACATCTTATAAAACACATCAATACTTCGTAAAGTTCAGGGTAAGGGAATGTAAGCAAAGAAGAAAAGTTTATGGGAATGGGAATCTTTAAATTTGGAAGATGATCATATAAATTATAGGCAGGATTATTATTGGTGCATTCAAAGAATATGTGGTCCAAGGAACCCTCGTCCAGCCCACATTCACAAAGCGATGAATCCCGAATCCGTATTTTATGCAGGAAAACAGGTGAACAACAGAAACCTAATCGGAGTCTACAAACAGTTGATATCACACATTTTGAGATTTTTTTATATTTATGGAACCAAGGCTTTATCACAATATCCGGTTGTACCCCATAATAAAATCCACCTTTCCTCTTGCTAGAAATATCCCAATAATTTTGCCAAGCTTGTTTTAGGTTTCCTTTGGGGAGGTTTTGCAGGTCATATCCATAAAAACAATAAAATCTGTTATCCACAATTTGGGATGTAACAGCTTCCTTTGCCAATAAGTCTGCAAATTCATTCCCCTTAATACCACAATGACTGGGGATCCATACAAGTTGAACTACTTTTCCTTTTGCGGTACAAGCCAAAAGTGATTTTTTAATTTCTAAAATAATAGGACTATGTATCTTTGATCGATGAGGGCTTTGATCTAAGGTTTTTAGCGTACTTAAGGAATCCGAAAAAATTACTGCTCTATTTATATTGTGACACTCTATAAAGCGACATGCTTCCAATATAGCCACACATTCTCCAGTGAATACTGAAGACTCCTTAGGACACCTATATTTTAAAATGATGCTAGATGTTTGGTAATACACTGCAACTCCAACAGGCTTAGTGTCCGACAATTTTGAAGCATCAGTGTAAAATCTTTCAAAACCACTCCACCGTTCCCCAATCATCTCATTGAAGATCATGTTTGCAACGGGGGAAGTTTTTGAAATACCGATATCGAAGTAAATTTCTGGTTTAAAACATAAAACTTCAAAATCAAAGCTGAAAAGTGGTAGTCTAGGAAACTTCACCATAGGGATCACAAAATTTTGATACTTTTGAAAGGGGACAAGAACTAATGGAATATCTTTATTGCGCCAATATCTTGCCTCTCTAAATTGCAAACTTAAATCAGATAACATGTTAATTAAAGGGTGAGAGGACTGGGTTACAATTTTGGATACAAACCGCGAAGCTAAAAACTGTCTCCTTAGAGCCAAAGGGGGATCGGCACACTCAACCTGCAATGCATTGATGGGAGAAGACTTCATGCAACCAGATATAATGCGAAGGCACATAGATTGGATCTTATCTAACCTAGATAAGGCCCCTTTATTGCAAGGAACCATAAGAAAACTCCCATAGTCCATTATACTACGTATTAAAGCATTGTACACCAACTTCATAGTATATGGGTGAGCACCCCACCAAACTCCTGCAAGAGCTTTTAATATTGGTACAACTCTCTCACACCTTTGAACCAAGTAATTTATATGGTGTAACCCAGTTAGTTTGGAGTCCAAAAAGACACCTAAAAATTTTACTTTGGGGACAATTGGAATAATTTCACCATTGATACTAATTGATACTTGTGGGATATTTCGTTTGCGTGAAAAAATAACTACTGAGCTTTTGGTAACAGACAAACTAAGGCCATGCTTTAATAACCAATGATTTAGGGAGTCCAGGGAGATACAAATGGAAGACGCTGCATTCTCGATAGAGGTGTTAATCACATATAGGGCCATGTCATCGGCATATTGCAAAATACGACAGTTTGTATTTAGACATAACCCTACATCGGCTGTGTAAAGATTAAACAACAAAGGGCTCAAAACTGAGCCTTGTGGTAAGCCCCTCCAAGTCTTTCTAGCATCAAAATCCTCACCCTGGACTCTCAATATCAGGGATCGTGAAATGAGTAAACTGTAAATGCAATGGATCATCTTGACCGGAACTCTCAGCTGTAGCAACTTTTGCCTGAGGGTGGGAAGATGAACACTATCATAAGCTGAGGATACATCAAGGAAAGCTGCAACCAAAGATTCATTGTTAGAAAAGGCTAAACGAATGTCTGTCACCAAAACCCCAACACTATCATAAGTACCAAGACCTTTCCTAAACCCAAATTGGGAACATGGTAATAAATTTCTGGATTCCACAAACCATTCCAACCGAGTCTTTATTAGATGCTCCAACAGTTTTGCCATCACTGAGGATAGAGCAATTGGTCGAAGACCATTTGGATCCTCAGCATGTTTGCCCGGCTTAACTAGGGGGATGATTATTTGTGTTTTCCACTGATCAGGAACCCAGCCAAAATTAAAACAAAAGTTAATAACATTTAAAAGGTATTGCTTGGTTTTTTGGGTAGAATTAACTATGAAAGAATAAGGTAAGCCATCTATGCCTGGAGCTGAGTCACGGACATGTTTTAAAATATCAGTGAACTCATTCATTGAGAATGGCAAGTCTAAAGGATCTGCAAACATATTATTTTCTATAGGCAAGTAAGAGACCTCTGTTTCTGTTGGAACATATGGAGGGGCAATCTTATTAAAAAATTGTTCTGCAACTTCCCTAGTAATAGGTGAGGTATTAGATAAAGCACAGCCACACCTGAATCTATTAATATGTTTCCATACAACAGATGCAGGTGTAGCAGGGGACAATGAAGTGCAAAACTTAACCCAACCGGCCCGTTTCTTCCTACGAAGTAATCTTTTTGATTTGGCTAGTGCATGTTTATATAATGTCAAATTATCATTGTTCATCTCTGAGTTGTATATCAATTCAATCTCCTTCCTCTCTCTAATAATAATAGTGCACTCATGATCCCACCATGGAGGGGAGGGTATTTTATTACAGGCACTATTTTTTATTGGGAAGCAAGAATCAGCTGTTTCAGAGATGGCAGAGACTAACAAATCATAGCAGTTTTTAACATGGCAGTGATCATTATTACTTAAAACTTGCGTGTTTAAATTTGGAAGAGTGTCAATTTTAACATCCAATAGTGATGAATACTTTCTCCAATCTGGTTTAGATAAATTATACTTTAGAAGTGGAGGGGAAACTTTCTCTAAATAAGTTTTTCCAGCCAAAGAAATAACAATAGGGTAATGATCACTACCATGTGATAAACTAGTGCATTGCCAATGGGCGGAAGCTGCAATATCAATGGTGCAAAACGTTAAATCCACACAGCTTTTGTGTTGACCAGGGAGAGATCTGCGAGTTGAACAACCATTGTTTAGAACACAGAAATTTAGACTGTCTAGGATCTCAACTAAACCCTCACCAAAGGAATCACAACGCTCGGATCCCCATCTAAAATGGTGACAATTAAAATCACCCATCACTAGTATTGAGCCACTAACGCTTTGAAAGAGGTTTCTTAATATACTTAAGTAATTCCTATGAGGATGGGCAATATAAATTGAAAAAACATTGATGCCCTCAACACAACCTGCAGTAATACTCATATCCTGATCAACTGCTGAAGATGGGATTGGGAGGGACATAAATGGGACACGGTTATTAATGAACAGAGCCGACCCTCCATAGCCATCAAATCGATCACATCTGAGAATGTTGAAGTGGGGCATACGAAAGCTGAGACTTGGTGTTAACCAAGTCTCAGCTAAAGAACAAGCTAAAGGCTTGTACTTGTTTAAAAGGAAAATGAGGTCGTGCTTTTTATGAAAGACACTCCTCACGTTCCACTGGACAAATACCAGTTTCTGAGCCATTTTTATATTGCAATAAAATAGGGATAAGTGTATTGGCAACGTGGGACGGTGATGAGTTAGAAGAAAGAATCTGTATTACTAAATTTAGTAGAAAAGAATTGGTAGAGTTATCTAAAGGAGGAATGCTATAATTTAATGCAGAATTGCTATTGTTTAATGCGCAGCCATTAGGCTGTGAAGGTGGAGGAGTAGAAGTTAACTGGTTTTGTGTATGCTTGTCATAAGACGGTGAAAGGGGGGCATGGGTCTTTGGCTTTAGAAGATAGGTTCTGCGGTATGACACTGTCCGCTGCTGAGCAGGAGTTGATTTCACAGCATTGGCATAATTCCGAGAAACTACTGGTATGGCTTTGCTAGCTTCAACATAGGATATAGCTTTTTCTGCCATGGTGGTCTTTATTTTCTTCTGTCTATTGTACTCAGGACAATCCTTGCTATCAGCAAAATGATTGCCTTCGCACAATATACAGAAGGCTTCCTCTACTGTGATGTTGCAGGTATTAACTGTGTGCTCATGTCCACATTTACTACAGCGTGGTTTAGATCTGCATACAGACTCCACATGACCAAACCTACAGCACTTGCGACACTGGATGGTAGGATAAATGTATTGTTGCACTTGGAGAGCCGTGTAACAACAAAATACCCTTTGAGGGAGAAACTGACCATCGAAGGTAATAACGCAGGTTTCTGTGGGCTTCCATTCAGGTATGCCTTCTTTCACAACCTTTCTATTAATCCGCCTAACTTTTAAAATTTGGCCACATCCTGAAGGGACTTTAAGGTATGCTTTCGCCTGATCCTCTGACATATCTGCTGGGACTCCTGATACAACACCCATGCGAGTGACGTTAAAGGATGGGAGAATGGCGACAAATTTATGGCTGGAGAGCGTTGGGTTAAATAAAAAGGTGTTTGCATCTTCTGCAGATGCAAACTCCACAGACACCCGGTTTCTTCCAACTCTCTTAACTCCACCTGACACTACATTCCTGATAGACTGGTTTAGAAGAAATAAGCCGAAAGAAACAGGATGAAGAGTAGTACCTGAGTTGGGTTGAGGCTCTATACGAGACACATGAACTATAAAAGGCCCTTTATCGGTAGTGGAATATGTATCTCGACCTATCGGGCTTTTAGCGAGTTTAGCAGGAACACTGGGCGGGGCGTTAATAGAGCGTTTGAGTGACGCTGAGGTCGCTGCCATTGGTTGGGATTCCAATGAGCATGCAACATTAGCAAGCTGGGATAGGGGGTTAGGAGAAAGAATAGAGGGGTTATTTGGGTAAGGGTTATAAGGAGGGGTACATGGACGATCCGGAGGATCCCCCGGGTCAGGGGGTTTATCCGTATCCATCACTACGTGATGAATACGGATTTCAATAAACACGTATTACACTTAAAGCTAGGTACGTACCACACGTATAGACACTCACAGACGATAACAATTCACAAAAAAACACAAATAGTGACAATAACTTGTCAAAATACCACGAAAAACCGAAAAAAATCCCAGACACACGTGTTTACCATTAACACACTGTGGCGAGAATCCTCGAAGACCATATTTAATACATAGAAACAAGCAAGAGTCGTTTGAGCTGTCAAAATAATGACAGTGTCGTGTTTGTACACTTAAATTGTATTAACTAACCTAGCAGAGTATATCCGTACAACTTTTTTAAGAAGGGACAGAAAGCGCTTCCGCAAAGACTGTTTTATACTTAATATTGATTGAAAATTATGACTGAATAATAATTCAATATATAAAAAATTCATATATATTAAAATACTGTGACTATGAAAATGAGCCTTATCATGATGTAATAAATAACAAATGAATTATAATACAATATACATGTGTCAAAATGAATCCCCTTGGTAACTAAAATAATTAGAGTTATTAATTCTATCAAGCTACAAGTAAAAGATACTGCCTGCACTAGAGAAATAAACTCCTGTATCGTAGGCAGACACAACGCAGACCCAGGCGCTCAGAATAGCTATAAGTATTTATAAATAGATAAGATTGTAATGACTGTGTGGCAAAAAAAAAAAAAAAAAAAAATAGTCACTGATATTGAAGGCCTGTCGATACATTGAATGTGTGCAAAGATCATGTCTTTTCACTTAAAAATTATGATGATGATGATTAAGGTGTAATTTAGTTGTGCATGACTTCAGGTCAATTTATATTTAGAAAAACTGAAAGATTGAACAATCAACAAAATACAATTCTTTCTTTCTATTTTGCTCATTTTGCGTATCTAATGGACAGTAGTCGTATTTCAGGCATCTAATTGTTTAATTTTTCTCATTACAGGTGCGAAGCGGTATCAGCGAGTGATTATGTCGAATTTTCAAACTATATGACTGAAGACAGTAGGTTTGGTAGATATTGTGGACAGATGAAAGAGTTTCACGTTGAATCTGAGAGGAATTTCTTCAAGGTGACATTCAGGTCGAACGACCGCTTAGATGGTACGGGCTTTAAAGGTATCTATCAGTTTCTAGAAGCAACTGATGAATACCGGGCACCTCCTGTACAAGATAAGGCTTCTTCTTTATGTAAGTACTGGTAAACTGAACACTTTATATTATTGAAGCCAAATTGCCCAACATTATTTTTTCTTTCAAGGAGTGACATCCAAGTGAGTCAAGAATAAAAACATTACACAGATAGTTATAGGACACTTTATTGCACAAACCTAAAATACATTTGTAGCATTCCAAATATCCAAAGACAACCATTATAGTTATCTTACAGGCCAATAGCAACAGCCCCAGATCGTGTTACTTAGCTATTATTTAGCTTTTTGCTTTTTAGCTTTTTGCTTTAAGATTAACCTGCCCCGCGAAGATCGGAGATACTCTCAAATCACTTAGACAGGTCATTCGTCTATGGACTGGCGGCGCCTCCGGGAGCTTAACGGCACTTGGATTGCTTATTTAACTTACCGTCCTGCACCTAATCTTTTTCCGGTTTTGTATGTTTGCGCACACATATGTGCACTATCATATAGCCATACACATTTTTGGCACATCCTTATTGCGTTTAGGATATATATGGGTTTTCGGAAAGCATATCCAAAATTTAACACGCATTATTTAGATACTTATACGTATTTAAGGCTTAGTGTAATGTTCATATTAAACGGATGTTGAAATTAAATGTACATGAACTCACATAGGTATATTTAATTTCATAATAATTGCTCATTGTGTCTGTGTGTGTAATTAGTATTTTGAAAAAAAAAATCAAACACAGTTTGTTCGTTACATGTTAAAATTTCATTATATGATTCAAACAGTTTTTATTTGTGTGACCCATAAATAGTTGTTCTGAGTCTGGATGTAATTTGTGTCCGTCTGTTATATGTTTGTAAAGTACATGTACACACACAACCTGGTAAGTAAATGTATTCTGTGAACCGCATTAAGATTTTCACACAAAAATAGAAAAATAACAATAACATTGGGGGTTCCCCATACATAGAACTGAAAATAAAATATGTGTGGTATCTATGTATATATCTGGGCTATCTATGGATAGGTCTCCAAAAATTATATTGAGGTTTCTAATATATTTTGTTTCTATACTGAATAGTTTGGGCGATAGATACATCCAAAGTGGTAAAATGAGTTTCCCCCCCCCCCCCCTGTAACTTCTAAAATAAGAAAAAGATAAAACTAAAAAAATATATGATGTACATTACCATGCAAACTTCCACCGAAAATTGGTTTGAACGAGATCTAGTAAGTATTTTTTTTTAATTCGTCATCAATAATAAACCGCAATTTACCTTTCATTTAATCAACTGAAATACTTTCTGCTACGGTACCCTTCATGGCGACTCCGACTCGCACTTGGCCGGTTTTTGTCTTCTTATCCAGTAATTCTCTAATCAAGTTCATCCCATTTTATAAATTTAATTATTATTTCACATTATGTACTTACATTTAATTAGTGTTTTTATAAGATAATTTACTTATGTTATGGTCCCCTGCAAGTAAAGAAGAACTCGGCTCAATGTCCTTTGGGATGCATTGTTTTATATAATTAACTGTATTTATTATTTGTTGGAGATCCTTATTTTAAATAAATTAACACAAAATAGAATAAAGTCCTTCACCTTGGGCTAATAAACTATTCGTAAACATATATATTATTCTGTACTCATATAATAATCACACATATTTTTTTGTTCAAAAATAAACTAAATGTGTAAAAATACCTTCGACTCACTTGGTGGCCTTCACGTTAGCAGTGTTGTGATTGACAGTACCGGTCTTAAAATGGAGGAAATGCCTTATCAGGCACAAGCCTCTACATATACATGATTGTCCAGTGAAGCGTAAAAGACTTCTCGGCTTACTGTAAAGGTCATGTTATAAAAACACATTTTTGACGAAGCACGTATGGAGTCAAAGATCCATCACCATACCATCTCATATACTGGGACTTTGTAAAAATTGCAATGGGGATATGTTAGCAGCTTACTGTGCGGAAATATTGTATTCCACCTAATAGATCTGTGTATGCTTTTGTTCGCAGGTAAATTTGAACATTTTCTAATGCTGATCATCCTAGCGATACTGCAACTGCATCATCAACTATATCATTAAATAAAGTGATATTAGATTAAATATTGTAATTAGAATATAATCCTGTATATTTTGTATAATAGTATGTGCCATACACCTGTAATTACGTAGATATGCAATATTTTCTATAAAATCGCATTTTAAGTTTTCTTCTATTACAACTAAAAGCAATACCTACCATGCGAGACACAATAAAGATTTAATTCATAAAGGCACGTCGTAAAACGAAATAAATAATTTGAATTATAACAGTTTGTTTTATTCTCCTATTCGTGACCTTTCTCTACTTAAATTTCTTAGATAATGATTCCGGGTCTAATAGCAACCAGTATAAACTGAGACTAGCCATCTACACATGTATACTAAAAACTATAAGTGCAAAAAAATTAGAAATGTGCGCAACAATAACAGCAAAGCTGGCAGACTGAAATTCAAATTTCTATTTTCAACATAATTTTACTAGAGTAACGCATAAGTGTTTTGTGTGAACCATAAGTATTTGTTCTGTGTCTTGGTGTGCTTTGTGTCGTCAATTATAAACAAAAATGAAAATGGTTAGACTACAAAGTGAGAACTGACAGTAGTTCTCTAATTTTTGGCCCTAACCTATTTATGGTAGTTTTATGGTTTTTAAAACAGTTTTATACATCACATATATGTGACATCTGCATCCCATTATTTCTGAAATGCACCTTGCCGTATGATTGGTCTCCCGCATTATTCAAATATTATAATTTGCCTCCCAAATGACCCTCCCAGACCCGACTAACTTAGTAAGAAGGTGAAAACGCCTCGGAAAAATGTTACTAAGCTGGTGGTGTGCAATATTTACAGCAAGATGTGACATTTATCACTTACGTCGTCATGTCGCCATGACTTCACATTATACTAGTAGCTGCAAGTGTTTCAGTGGCTTAAGCCTGAAAAGGACCACAAACAACAGACAAAATTATTTTTATAAAATAACACTTAACTCTAAATTCCTAAACAAGTCTTACTCAATCTAGTTACTGCGCCCAATTGGACTATTTCAATGGACACTTATGAAAGCATAATTAAATCCCAGGGGATGTGGGAGTTTGCCATTCATTCAATTCCTTCTTTCTATAACCTACTGAAAGCCATCGGCCTGTCTAAAACTGCAGTAAATTATATACTAGAACTACTATCCAGAGCTGTATTAGCATGTTCGTATCAGAGTGTGATGGGCAAGGATAATATCATAGTAAGTAGTAGTAGTGAAGGTGAGTGTTGATGTACATCAGAAAAGGGCAACTTAAAACTCCGTTTGCCCGTTGCCCTTTTCTGATGCACATCAACACCCGACTCACAAGTCGCAGGATCGGCTCCGTGAATCCATAGAGTACTAAAAAGTTCGTCTCAGCATCAGGATATAAACACACAAAGCTGCTGTTTCTTAAAAAGTGCAGAAGTACCCATTCTCATATTGGATTCTCTCTAATCTATATGCACCAAATGCCTACTCCGAGTATCAGGACATTACCTTTCACAAGTCTGCTGTACCTTATAATGTGCTGCAGTAATATATATAAATATAGGTATAAAATAGGTTAATTCCGTCTTTAGAGTTGCTAGCTAGAATCTGAAACTGAATCTGATTTATCAATCAGCACATTAAGTTTTAAGATAAGCACAGCTCCAACTTGAGTATAATCTCTAGATACCTTCGAATCATAAAATGCATCTAAATCCGTTAATGCGTTAAGCGGCACACTTTACAGACCCTATAATTAGACATGCCTTTGTTGGCATGACCGTAGCAGAAGGGTCAATAATTTAAAGCGACTAAGCATTTCACAATAAATATGTAATGCCATTAAGCAAATAACATTTTAAGTAGACACATCCATAAATTAACCGCTATTCAACTACCTGAGAACATAATAACAAATTGGCCTCACGAATATCTCCGTGAAACGCACAATAAAATTCATTAAGCGGATTGTCACACAGATATTAACTGAATGCTAGTTTACTTGCTGTCATAACGAAGAATTTCAATTAGCGCTGTATTGTAGCGCATAACTCTCGTCGACATTTTCTTCCTGCCCGCACCCGGTTAAACTTTACCGCTGCTTGCGTAATTGGAGAAACTTAGTGATGCGAAATGTTAGGTGAACCAATTTTATTTATTGCAATTTATTAAGTTTATCATTAAACATATAACACTAAGTAAGTCGTATCAGTATTTAAACTTTTAATAAACATTTTGACGATAATGAGTTACAGTTCAGTTTCTGGGAAAATTAGGTACCTATCGGGGTGTTAAATCTTTTCATTTTCTACCTATGCTACATAAAACATTTAATAGATAGATAAAAACGAATGATAGCATTTATAATTTATAAACATAATTACCAAACACGTACCTATTACATTTATAAGTAAATAATTTACTAGGTGGTAAGCGCGAGACCAGCAAATGTTAAGATCATTTGGGTGCTAAGAATTAGCACACGTCTTGAAGAAAATTAAGAACAATTTAAGAAACATCTTTTCATGTATTGAGGTAGCCACAGCTCCAAATTGCTTTACTTTACTCATCGTATGGGCGATGGTTACCCTAGTGTCAGGGTAGTTTTTAAACCACCCATTACAAGTCTGACATGGCTTAACGACTGTTGCCTAATGGCTACAACCGGGACCTACAGCTTAACATGCCCTCCGAAGCACCCGAAACCCCTCATGTCTAGAATTCTAGAGATATATATTTATTTTATCTAAAAAAAAACTAGGTGAATATATTTATTATTGATTTAAAAACTTGGAACCGACTACAAATTTCTACACGGCAACCGATTTTATCAGTATATTTCATTCACTTTTAACTAAAGTAAGAATTAGTATAATCAATTCACGAACAACCGACAAATTGGGAATAAATATATATATATAAAAAAGCCCATGTACGTACCTATTTAATACAGTATTTCACTAGAACTTAGTAATTAAACTAGGTACTTAATATTATTAAACTAGAGTAAATTGAT
This sequence comes from Pseudoips prasinana, assembly GCA_951640165.1. Taxonomy (NCBI): domain Eukaryota; kingdom Metazoa; phylum Arthropoda; class Insecta; order Lepidoptera; family Nolidae; genus Pseudoips; species Pseudoips prasinana. The sequence goes on from OX621245.1 coordinate 23,946,118, forward strand.
TGTACGAGCAGACAAATTTCATGAAAGCAGTTGGTCTGCTACATATTTAAGTATACATTTATTTTTATATAGGTAGTATTACTAGCCGCCCGCCGCGGCGCCGCCTCTAGTACCAGTACCCAACTCTCCTAGAACGGTAAATATGATTCAAGAGCTATTATTTATTTTACAATGAATATGTCAGTTTATTTTCATAAACGAAAAAACAAATAAATAAACGTTGCACCTCTACTTTTGCCTCTATTGACTTGAGAGTTGTCCGCTAAGCGATGACAGGTGTGGCGTCGCCACCATCGCGTCGTCCGTTTAGTTCGCCTGCTATTCACACGCTCGATCCCCACCTCGTTTTATGTCAATTCGAGTTCGTTCGCCGCTCTCTTCGGTGTCGGTCGGTAGGTTGTTCTTGTGAATTTCCGAGTCCGCGAAACTTTTTCTCGAAGTAAAGGGTTGTGCGAGTAACAACGTTATTTAACTAGTACTCGTGTTATTTTGTGTGAAAACGTTAAATAATATTGTGACTTGTTAAAGTGGTAGGTCGGAGTGGTACTGTGAGTGTTATTGTGGTCACAGGTGTCGCATTCCAGGGGGGACGCCGACGCAGCCTCCGTGTCCGATACAGTAAGCAGGTGAACCGTAGACTACCCTATTTTTTGTAAGTACCAGTATTATTCAGTATCGAGCAATCAATTCTCCAAACCTATTTACTAATATCGAAAATAACAACAACTTTTTTGTACACTAATATAGGTACAATAGGTGATAATGAGAGTGTGGCAAAGAAAACACTTTTGTTTGTTTATTCAAATAGATCACTAACGCCATAGTTATCCAGGATTGTTAGATAACAAGTTCACAATATTCTTCTATATAAACTGATTACAGCATGTCATGAATTAAGTAGATTTTATGTCCAAAGCAGGTGATTTATTATAATTAATAGGGTTTAAACATTTTTGTCGACTGTAGGCCAAAATAGTACTACTACTTAACTAGATACCGTAAACACGGAACCAGACTGAGTTACAATCATAGTAGGTAAGTCATACCTCCCTACAAATAAGTGTAATACGTTAGGTACTATATAAAAAAAGGTCGAATGTGTCTTATACTCCAAATTAGCTGAGGCTGATGGGTAGGTTTTATTATTATTACATTTTGTTGGAAGAACTTCTAATTTCATAGCAGTTCTACCTTAGTAAGTGCCTAGCAACCACAACCATATTAATCGGAATGCAGTAGCAACCGAACCTAGGTCTTTCTTAAATCAAGATGATTAAAGAAATAACAACGTACTTCTCAATTATTATTGTCTTTGCTAATTAGATAGGATGAAGTGGGATATGAATTTATTTCTATAGAACAAGCTCTGCTTAGTTTGGGATTTAATGGCTGTGTGAATAATGTCCCAAGATATTATTTATATACATCTATAAACAGCCTAATTGTCTGTTAACAAACATACATATACCTAACATACGTAAAGAAGTTGTAACTAGCTACAACTAATACCTATTACAGTAGACACGACCTACATACTTTGTAAATGTCCCGTATTTTGTATTGTCAGGGCAATGCAAAGTGCTTGCTCCGTCGCGAAGCGTTTGATCTAATAGATCGATAGGTAAATAAACTTAGCTAAGCACCTACTTGCAGACCTACACACAAATGTTGTGTAGTTTCGTTAGTGAATTATCTATTATTGATCATTTATTACAACTGAGTTATCTTGTTGGAGAAAGGGCGAACTTATTGATGACACTATTCGCGCATATAGCGCTGCTGGCATCTGAATTTCGAAATCACGAACCACCCCCTGAATAGAATGCGGAATATTACTCGTGATTCGAACTTCGGAAAGGTAAATATCTCAAATCAAGTCGCCTTCAAACGTAAGTGAATTGAGGGGGGAGGGGGCAACCCTCCTGTACCATCCCCACCCCGCGGATCCCTATGGCTATGAAGATATCCATGGTTAATGTTTTTCTAGCGCTCGACGGCCGCTGCCGCGGCACGCTCGCTCGCCTTCGCGCACTAAATCTAACCTAACCTAACCCAAATTCAAACAAGTACATTCAAGTACATTTTTGCAAAAAATAAATTTGCAAAAAAATCATACAAGTACATTTTTGCAAAAATATCATGATAGTGACAATGAACAATTCGGTTTTGGTATTTTTCGGATAATTAAATAAAGGCGTTATAAAAAACAATATATCTTCTAAACACGAAAGCAATGTTTTAACGTTGTTTTACAACGCTGTAGGTATCGAAATCGCTACGAAATGTATCAAAATTGCGTTCTGTATTATGCATTTGTATGAAGTCTAATGATTTATAAAAATAATAAAAAAAATAGGCGCGTTTCCGGCAGAATAAAATGCGTTTTATCACTTAGTACGAACCCCCTTAACCTCCCCATATACATCAAATTCAGGCGACTCGATATGAGATCCAACCCTTCAGAAATTTTTCCGTTTGCGGATTTCGCATGTTTAACCTACCTACAGAAGTTATAGAATAAAATGCCCGATTTGTTGCAGGCTGTACAGATTATATACCAACTTAAACATTAACAACTAAGAATGAGAATTCTCTTTTTTTCAATGTTTCATAAATCTTTTTCATGTGTACAAACTGTTAAAGAAAAGTTGTAAAAGACTACACTTTCGCGCCATGTTGTCATTCATTTATTTTTGTTTGTACTTATACGGGATTATGTTGAAATAAAATTGAAATATGAGGATGCCTTGTCAAATTAATAATAATAGTTAGTTTAAGGTATTGGTGGTTAATTTAATAATATAATATAGAAATAAGAACACTTTTGTTTATTGTTAATAACTTGAAGTGGCATCATGTTTCAGCATTCTGGTTGTCATGCAAGTTGAAACGATGTCTTGTGAAAGACAATGATAGGTATTAAGTATAAAAATATAATTTGTGATATAGAAGGTATATTATTTAAACTTAAGGCACTACTATATGACACCGAATATAATATTAAGACTGAAGAGCGCAACTATCGCCTACAAACTGTTACGGCTTGGTGATTTTGTTTTTAATGTAATTATTATGTAATTAATGAAACTGTCATTATAATACGAATTAATAGAATAACAATAATTTAAATAAATATTACAAAATGAGAATTATGTCAAATTGCATGACTGGATAGTAAAATGTATTTTAAATACAGACATGTTAGTGTATAATATAGATTACATAGATCGAATTAATGGAATTATGATAGTAAGTATTCTATTAATAAGATCTTTCGTAATGTATTTTTGTAATTATGGTTAACGATTAATTACGCCCTACTCCTACTATAAAAGAGCTGTATCTTTTGAATGCGGTCTGCGGCCAATCCAACAGAAATTCGCCATCTATGCAGAAATTATTATTGTGCACGAGTATGCGCAAACACATGTGCACTCTCTGTTCTTTTAATCTCGATTCTTTAATGCCACGGCTACATAACACTACTGCATTGATATCGGCTCATCTATTTGAGAGCTAAGATTACACTAATTAAAGTTTTAGGTTTTAACACCTGTAATTTTGTGCCGGGTTTAAAACATTCAACTTTATGTAGACAATAAGTTAATATGTATCTACTTCAGTAGAGGAAACCCGGGCCGATAAAACATTCCGTATGATAAATATGCAAATGAAACTGTTGAGTATTGAAGCATTGCGCCAAAAAATTGGTAAATAACGACCTGCTTGATGTAAAGTAGGTACATACATAAAAGAACAGACTATACCTACTTATTTTCCGTATTTTATTTTTAAAGACTATTCCCGTACTATTTTTACTTATCCGTGTGTCGCGGGGTACTTTACAAACGTATAATAGACGGAAACAAATGGTTAAATGGCTCACACTTATAGTTGTACTGTGCGGGAATCTAACCTGGGACACGCAGCGAGGCGACTGTCTTAACCGCTGTGCTACCCACGTGCAGTCAAATCTTTGTTTTGTGGGACAAATGCCAATAGGGTATTGGAAGCGTAGTGTCTATTACCCGATAATATAAGCACTCAACATATGTTACCATCCTGTTTGAATGCTGTGTGGTGACGGCATAGAATATCATTACCCCATCTCATCCCTGGGGGGCGTAGAAATCGTCCGAGGCAATACCTACCAGAGAACGGGCAGCATCATTTTTTTGTGACCTATGACCATCAAACTGCGATCGCCAACCCGTCTGCCAAGCGTGGCGATGATGGCATATCAATTCTTTGGGGAGGCTTTTGTCCAGCTGTGGACGTACTTTGGCTAACGTGATGATGATGTGAATAGCAATACATTCAATCAAAATATTGACGATTGTACTAACATTAGTGTGTGTGTGTGTAGTGTGTGTACTGAAGACCCGAATTCAAGGTTCCCAACCGTATTGATATAACTCATTTAATAGGAAAGTCGTGTGTTCGTACTAAGCGGTCGATTTAGTCGGAAACGTTTGAAGTCCCTAAGCTAATTAGCAAGATGCCGCATGCCGTTGAAGTATAAAAAAAAAGGTTGCCTATTTCTACAGCCGATATCAATTGAATGTTCCAATACTTTTAAGTTAACGCTATAGCTGAAACTACAAAAGTACATAAATATAATTGAATTTTACAAACGGGTAGATCAAACCACATGCCTTATCCCAAATTAGGCTACTGATAAACATACTTACATATTTCTAAATACACACCTAAATATTATAGAAAAATTACACCCAGACGCAGAACAAATAATCCTGCTCATCACAGGGCTTTATTCCAGAATAAAAAGATTATGATGTATAGCTGAATAATTTCGCAGTCTAAAATAAATTTGGTACTTAAGCGAGGTAACACCGTGATAAAAATCTAAAACTTTATTCGTACAAAAGCATTATTAAATTAGGAGTAGTATCATAAATAACGGTGTTAAAATATTCTCCACCATTCATCAATATCAATATTTGCATAGGAAAACAGCCCTTATCTTTGAGTGGTTAAGGTCCAGTCAATATCCTTTTGAAGAAAATACCTGCCAACCATAATATTGATTTGTATAAATATTATACAACTTTAATTATTATACTTTATCCTATTGTAAAGTTAAAAGTTTCGTCCTCAGGGATAAACTGCGACATTCAACAGCTTTCTTTCCTGGACTACTTTGTGTATACGAAGGAAACTAGAATCTTTAGCTTTCATTCAGTAACTGAATTTAGTACAATGGTAGAGGCTGCCATATCTTTGGATTCAGAATCTCATTCAAATGTTTATCTTAGTGCAGTCATAACAATATCAGCGATTTATCTAAACAAGCCAGTCATAACATGTCTGATTATTTATTTTTGTTTATTCTTGATTTGTGAGATCAGCGATCTCACAAATCTAAACAAAAATTAACAATTGAGAACCTAATTGATACAACCGTCATTATTACCGTCAACCACCTATTGTTTACTAAACTATTAACAATAGCTATCTATTAACTATTGTGTAATAATTCAATAATGTACACGATTTTATCATAGGCATTGTTGTGTGTTTTTGTCATCATCTCTTGGCAAAGACTTAAGCATTCATGGTAAGCATTATGCACATAGATTATAAACGGTACTTTTTACTTATGTTTGGTTTGGATGCCGATCGAACTCCAAACCAATTTAATATTAATATTTATTTTTCGTTCAATTTGTTCCCCGGGATTTGGAATTATAATTTATTTTTATTGGTAATAAGTAGGTAGCATTAACTCTCACAGATAATAACAGAAAACAGCTCCCATTTTATACAATACAAATTAAACTTAATTAAATAACATTGACTTTCATTTTCAAACATGGTTTTTATGATTGGACATTGGAGGATTGAGCTTTTAGTCATATATCAATAAACTTTGTTGCGAAATACTAGAAGAACATAAGCGATCAGACGAGTCGCATAACAACTATTTTAGAAATTACGAATGCATACCTTACTACCAATTATTCCCAATCTATAAGGTGTTTTAGAAGCTTGATAGTTTATAGATTTAAATTAGTTTCGTGGCGTTAAAGACTGAATGGCCAGAAATACTCTTACACTTACATACACACATCAACAAAGTCTAGGGATACGTTATTTTGAAATCAAACATGGCTTTATTGTTTAAAACCTATTTAGTTTCCTTAAAAAGTTTATTTACAGATTTAAACCTTGTCTATTCTTTATTCAAAATTTAAAAATTAAAATGAGAAACAAATGAAAACACGCAAAGCACAGCGCAATCTTGAGTTGTATCTAATTTCAAGAAGTTGCATTAAAATTTTTTTTGCGTGTTAATTGAAGAAAACCTGATAAATTGTTTTATTTTCTTTTCTCAATTGGTTGTGTAAGCTTTTTAGCGTCATGCCACGCCATCATTTGAGTCGAGATGAAATGTTACGGGCAGTTGGCATGTTACAAAACGGTGCTATTCAACGCGTCGTTGCTGAGTCTCTGGGCACAAGCCAAAATGTGGTATCCAGGCTGTGGTCACGTTATCGCGCTACTGGAGATGTGGCAGAACGGCACACAGGTAGATATCGTGTTACCACTCAGAGACAGGATCGATTTCTCCAAATGACCGCCAGAAGACTACCCAATATCACAGCGATGCAACTAGTGCAAAGGCTCCAGGAGGGTCAGCAGCTGCTGGTGAGCGACCAAACCGTGCGAAGGAGGCTGCATGAAGTTGGTCTTCATGCTCGCAGACCGCTACGAGTCCCAGCGCTGCGACGTGGCAATCGCGGTAGGCGACTTTTATGGGCTCAAGAACATTTGACATGGAGTGATCAACAATGGTCATTGGTGCTGTTCACTGATGAGTCCCGCTATGGATTTCATCCAGATTCGAGACGAACACGCGTTTGGAGAACTCCAGGCAGGGTCAGCCGTCTCCGACATCCACAGGAGGTCCACTCTTACCAAGGCGGGACAATTATGGTGTGGGCAGGAATACGAATCGGCGGACGAACCCAACTCATTTGGATTCAGGGCAGCATGACTGCCCATAGATACCGTGAGGAGGTAGTAGAACGTGTCATTGTCCCGCTCAGGGCCCTAACGGGGCAAGAATTTCAGCTCATGCATGACAATGCACCTTCCCATACAGCGCGGCTGGTGAGGGCCGCCCTTCGAGAACACGATGTTCAGGTATTAGATTGGCCTCCACAGTCGCCAGACTTAAACCCAATTGAACACGCCTGGGACATGTTACAGCGAAGAGCATTGAGGGATTTTCCGCCCAACTTGACAACAGAAGAACAACTTTTCGAACATTTAAAAAGAACTTGGGACTGCATACCCCAGCAAGACATTGACACCTTAATTTTAAGTATGGAAAATCGTTGCCGCTGTGTGATTAATGTTAGAGGAGGAAATACCGATTACTGATTATCAGATTTGGTAAGATTTTTATTCATTTAATTCGATTGAATAATTTTATAAGAATAAAATGTTTTTGTTCACTCAGTAATTTTCTATGGCTTAATTAATTTAAGACTTTTATTAATTAGAAAAACAAAATCGCATCGTGTTGTTAATGTTTAAATATCGGCCATGAAATTATCTTTAATTCTTCCATTTACAGTCATAACAAAATGTTTATAGTTTTCTAGATAATCAATGAAATGTTCAATATCCCTAGATTGTGTTGATGTGTGTATATCTATAGTGGGTTGGGGAGAGTTTTTTGTACCGATTATCTTTACGGTATTACGACATATTCGCATGACAATTTCACATTTGCTTGTGGTCTACTGTAATTGTATTGGTCCCAAGCAATAACTCCAACAACGTAAACTACTTCGTTTTACAATATGTTTAGGTTAAACATGTAAGCCATAAACTAAAATGAGATTTAGGGTCCAACAATGTAGCTATAGATAGATAGAACTCTTTAAAATACATTAAAATGGAAATAGTACAATAGATTGGTGGTAACATACGCTTAACTTAACATATATTCTGAATCTAATATTGTGGTTGAATATACAATAATAACAATATCCTGGGACATTATTCACACACGCCATCTGATCCCAAACTAATCAGAGCTTGTAATATGGAAACCAGATAACTGGTGTACCTACTGCTGTTTCTTGTAAATATATACTTATATAGTTAATTACACCCAGACTCAGGACAAACAGACATGTTCATGAATACAAATATTTGTCCTGGGTGGCATTTACGAATCACGCCAACTGGCCCGTAAAAACAAAAACGGACAAGCCGCGGGAACGCTGGAGCGACAATTGTGGACGTATCTGGGGGAGGCCTTTGTCCTTACCGCTCATATGAAGATGATAATAGAACAAAAACAGTGCAAGTGTCTTTTCGAATAGCCACAATTTACCTTTTTATATATTTATCTTGTACAGTTGTTCAAAAGTTCTAGTCACTATTTTTCAGTCGATAAATCTTAGGGAAGTATATCGAGATAGCAACGTTCGACGGTCTTGCTTGACCCTGGACAGCTGTTCCAAAGATAAGATATTCATAGCTATTTAAATTTTGCAAGCTTTTGTACTCTGTAATTTCGAACGGATCGACTTTATCTTATTGTCTTTGACCCGTTATGTTTATCTGTTTAGATACTCCAGCAATCCTTAGCAATATTTGATTAGTGCAATTCAGAGTTCTGCAACGGACCTTTGAATTTAATAGCCAGTACAAATATCTTGAAAGGATTTTTTGATAGTAGTAACAATTGCTTAGTTTAACAAAGAACAATGCCCCTTTCCCATTCATTTAAAATTAATATAGGAGAAAGATATAAGAAAAAATAAAACGTTTATATTGGAGAAAGGTGACCTATAAATTTGGAAAATACCTAATGTCAATGTCAGTGTTGATCATTTTAAAGAAACCAATAGAACTGTTATTGTTACGTTTTAGGTTAGGACTTACCGTTACCAAATAGGTAATAAATGTGCTAGACTCTAACCATAACTTTAGTCAAAAATATTAATTATTAGCTGTACCATGCATTAAACTTTATAAATTATAGCACATGTGTTAATCCAGGCTAAGGCTAACTCCATACCAATTTTTATTAAAATCACTCCAGCCGTTTAGACGTGAATGAGTAACAAACATACACACTCACGCATTTACATACTCACAAACTTTCGCCTTTATAATATTAGTTGGACTACTAACAATAAAACGTAAAATAATGTGTAAAACACAGAGTTATATATAAATAATAAAGTCAAGTATCATTTTATGAAATGAAACTTCGAATAAAAGGCGTAGTTGACCTGCGTTCAAAACATAGTTATCATCATGTTTTGAACGCATCTTCCCTTGTTATCATTATGTATCGTTTACCCTTGACGTAGAATTGGCAAAAAGTTCTAAAATATATTTTTGCTGTGATTCTTTTAATATACAGTTATATTAGGTGAATTTTAAAATGGATTTCATTTCACTTGACCCAGGACAGATATTTGTGTGCATGAACATGTCTGTTTGACTTTTGTCTGGGTGTAATTATCTATATTAAAGAAAAGTAGCTTATGTATGTAGTATTACGTCAGTTAACTGGTTTCCATAGTGCAAGCTCTGCTTAGTTTGGGATCAAATGGCCGTGTGTGAATAAAGTTCCAGGATATTATTATATATTATATTCGTTCGTACGCTGCAGAGATACATGAGCTTTCGAGTCAATGCTCGTCTGTTATATTCGTGATATTTAACAGTCCTGCAAATCTCTGAAGAAACTAAACGTTTTAAGTCCCTCTAAAATAGTGCGTTGTTATTGAGCAGATTTGTCACGTTGGCACGAATTAACGCTGAAACGTGCGTATTGAATAAAGAGCGAAAGGGACAATTCCTTGCCTCAAGGTTATCGGATCCGGTAATATCAGTATTCAAAAATAAAATTCTTACGTAATTAATACATTTGGTATGCTTTTATTGTCCTTTAATCTATATGCAAATACTTAAGCAAGTGTCCGATTTTATTTTAAGCTGCGAACTTGAATGCTAAGTAACTGGAATGCTGGTAATGTTTCAACAAGTCTCAACTCTTTTTTTCTGACACTTATCTCCAAAAACCGACGATGGGTTTTTATGATATTTCAGCAAACATAAGCATACTGTTTGAACTGAACGGCAGCAGTTCCATTAACTTTTAACATCGAAAACCATGACTCAAAAGCCAATTGGTTCACGTAAAATGCACGCAAAAGTTAAATAGGGTGGTGCTTAGATGTTTTGTACAGTAAATATTGATAAATACAAGTGGATCACGACCGTACTACTGCAGATGAAGCATAATCTAGATTTTATAAGTCCTTATGTAAATTTTAATTCCTGACAATTTGATATTTTTAATACAGTTGAAAATCCGCTTGAATCTAATTTGTAATTTTAAACGAATCGTGCACCGGAATTTAGCAAATCCAGATATAATATTCTCACGCGAATTCCACAGTTAAGCACAATTATGCAAACTGAGTCAACAGAGAACATTCATGTTGTCTGATAAATATTTTATTCAAGATTTAGTTCAGCAGCATGTTGATAGTAACAGTATATTGCTATTCTTCTGCAAGTTTTTGAACTGAGTGGTCTTCCAGTACATATGGGGTTTTATAAGCTTGGAAACTAAGCATGATAATATACTTGGAGGTATCTGTTCATAAATATGTGGCACGCACGATTATTCTTTACATAGTAATTATTGTTTTTTAAAAATAAAGAGATGACTGAAAATTTTATACAAATAGTTTCTCACTGAATAAACAAAATAAAATCGATTAAAAAAACAAAGGAGTAATTGCGTAACATACATAAATAAAAAAAAAACAATCTAATTGATATTAATTCTTTGTTTATGAACTCTATTTTAAAGAGAGTTATGAAACTAAAACTGATTTGCCGATATTTTAAAAACTAATGAATGCCTAGTCCGACTAGGACTAGACATTCATTAGTCGAAAGCCACATTAAGCTACGGGAACGGCTCACCAAAATCGCCGCCGACTAAAGAAATCTACGCTGGCTTTTGTATTTTGATTTCTTTTTTATTTTGTTGCCGTCTGATTATAATGGACACCATAACTGATGGGAGCCGCCACAAAAATGCTTTCACGACACCTGTCACTTCAGAACATTCTATGCCAAATATGAGCAAAGGAGAAGAAAATGACTCCATACATTTCTGGGCCCAGGGGTTAACTGAATCAAACTAGCCTTATTTGTGAGAGGATATAATAACGAGACCTCACTGAAATTTTGGTGAAATTTGGCTATCCAGGAATCAAGTTATATGAAGTATAGTAAAAGTGAGGTTAAATTATAACATTGTAGTTTTTTACAAAATATTTTTGAATGGCTTAGGTTGTGTTATGGTTTTATGCATGGAGAGTGTGACATGTCTAAGATCTGGCAAGTTTGGCACCCCCGCGCAGCATGCAGACACTACAGTCGAAGAAAACCACAAATAAAACATGGAAAATACGTGCGCACTTAAACCGAAAGACAACGAACGAGTGACAGTCAAAGAGTATGTAAAGGCTGTCAGGCAGAGAAGTGATGCCCGAAGAAAAATTAAAGGAATACAATCCGCTATGAATCGATTCCACGAAAAACACTTGTCACTCGATTTTCAAACATATTCTGAGATTATACCGATTTATTCTTAATCGATTGCAAGCAATTCATCATTATTGTATCGATTATTTCGTTTCATAACTGAATTTAAGTTTTCTCGCTTCCTAGATAGAAACATGATACCATATTTTGTGTTTCCTTTAGAAAAATATAACGGTTGTTTTAATTCCCTTTTCAACTAGTTAACTGCTGGGCCCAGAAGTTTCCTTCTCCTTTGTCGTAAAATGTCTATAGCAGCCGCGTAATACATATATATAAAAATTAATGTTTGTCTGTATGTCCTTTATAGAATCGTAAACTATATATTTGATCACGTGATGATCTTCAGCAAAGTGTTGTGCATGAGCCCACGAAGCTTTCTGAGTTGGTACGACCAATCTTGGACAGATAGCGCCACTATCATTCCAACGAATTTTATATATTGCCGTAGAATTTTTAACAGACTCACTTTTTACCGGCGATTTAATGATTTAATGTGGCATATGTATGTATTAATTTATCGTATTACCTATCCCCATTCCAAATTTGAACCAAATCCGTTCAGTCATTTTTGTGGTTGAGTAACAAACATATTATACGAGTAGGATACATGAAACGTCCGGATAATCTGGCTTTTACTACTTATACATTATTGGGTACTAGATATCATCTAATCCTTAGATGATTTGTCTCACAACTCCTGGCTTATACTGGTTATTACTTGTAAGATTATAAGTGATCCGATCTACAATAAGCTATGATTATCTGCGTATCCTGGCAACACAGGGATTGCGGCTATCTTTACAATTAGCCAGCGGAAGCGCTTAACGAGGAATCTTCACATACAGATTTAAATTGAACGTATTTATTTTTAGGGTTCCGTACAAAGGTACAGACGCCAGCATATCCAGCTACCCCAATCTGTAAAATTTATTTTATAGATTTTCTACTTTATGTCATAATCATAAGGTTCAGGGGAAATTTGACAGATTGCGGTGATGTGCTGACGTCTGTACAAAAGGTATCAACGGGACCCTTTTACGCCCGAAATTAATAAACGATCCTAATCCATTTTATGCTATCTACGATAGCAATTTCGATCCATTTGTCTATTAAACCGTGCCAATAAAGCATCCACAGATTGAAAAAGCAATCTTTCCGAACGAGCGATCTTTGGGAGGACGGATCATAGAAAAAGATAGGCCTCTGTACTAAAATGACAGGTTGCACGTGCCAATAACCAATCCATTAATTTTGACATAAGCTTAGATAGCCAATACAATCTAAAGTTGCAATCCTAGAAATTCGGTGGATTGACGATTGGTTCTAAAGATAAAATTGATGAAATAGTTCATTATATTCCAAAATGGCTTTGAATATACATTTGAATGATAGTGACAGTGATATCGAACTTCTCGATCTGCTATCTGATTCTAGCAGTGATGATGAAGTGGTGGAACGACGTCCTTCGCGTAGGATGAAAAGGTTGAACTACATGCAAAGTCTTGAGGATACTGATTTCACCTTCAGATTCAGACTATCGAAACCAGCAGTAAATTTGCTATTGGCTGAAATAATGCCTTATATCCGAGTCAGTTCCACAAGGTAAATAAAATAACTTCCCTAAAAAGAAATTTAGTTTGTTGCCCGCAAAGCTTGGACTCATTTTATATACTTATTTATTACAGAAATTTTGGAGTTGCACCACTTCATCAACTATTGTTGACACTGAGGTTTTATGCATTGGGAACAATGCTTATTTCAGTGGCAGATTTTGTTGGTGTATCAAAGTCTACAGCAGGTAGAATTGTAAGAGATGTGTCATCAGCAATATCAAATTTATATGACACATACATTTTCATGCATCAGGACAGTGCAGAAAAATTCTACCGGATGGCTGGCATGCCTCGTGTTCTTGGACCCATTGATTGTACACACATTCGCATTCAATCTCCATGTAAGTACTAAAAACAAAGTTACTAATGTTAGTTATTAATTTAAATAACATAGCTTAATAATCATCCATTGTCCGTCATAGTACATTGAAATTTAATAACTGATTGCATTTAATACCTAGGTACTTCAAAGTTAGATACTGCAATGTTATCATATTGAATGTTGTTGCTCAAATGTAAAAATAACAAAATGTAATACTTTATATTTCTTTTAGGTAGTTTAATAGGTGAAGAGTTCAGGAATCGTAAAGGGTACTTTTCTATGAATGTCCAGGCCGTATGTGATGCAGACCTAATCTTCATGAATGTTGTGGCACGCTGGCCAGGTTCCACTCATGATGCAACAATTTTTAATAATTCCGATTTAAGAGGTAATCTTCTTTTACTACAATGTTGAATAACAACATACCTGCTGTGCATTTTCTTGAAATGTTCTTTTATAAGTTTTGTGTTCTACATAATTATTGTTACTTTACAGTTGACTGTGATGCAGGTAACTTTGGCAATCGTTGGCTTCTTGGAGATAGTGCCTATCCTAACAGGTCATATCTATTGACTCCACTTTTAAACCCTGCCACAGAAGCCCAACAAAAGTATAATGAAGCTCATATAAAAACCAGAAATACCATAGAACGGTAAATATATATATTTTTTTATCATAACCTATACCAAAAGACACAATAAGCTTATATCTAAAATAATAATTATATTTTATTTAAGGACATTTGGAGTATGGAAGCGCCGTTTTCCTGTAATTGCACTGACACTGCGACTAGCTTTGCCTAATATTCAAGCTGTAATCATTGCCACTGCAGTATTACACAACATCTGCAGAAAGTTCAAGCTTGAGGAAATACATTCAGAAGTTGAGCTGCCACCTACGTTTATGGATGATGGTCCTCATAATCTTGTAGATGTTCAAGACATTAGCCAGAGGGCAGATGTTATAAATAGTTATTTTAGTAATTAAATTAAAACTTCGAAATTTATTCCTCTTTTATTTATTAAATACCCTTCTTTTATTTATTAATCACATTGTGGACACATAGATACAATATATGAATTAACTATTATTTTTGCAACTAAGTACAAAACTTTAATATAGACAGAACCATTGACAATATGTAGTAAAAATATTAGACTTAAACTAGATAATTAAACATAATCTCTTGACAATAACTTGATACGAGCTAGCTAAATATCATTTCTGTAATAAAATAAATTTTATAAATGTTTTCATACAAGATGTACCTAAATATCTATGTTACTAGAAATAATATCTAATGTATACAACTATATTACTACAAACATGTTCTGACTATTTACAAGCGCTTTTTTAAAGTCTATGTGAATAAAAACCTTTTTTATTTTATTTTACTATAAAATCAATCAATCAATTATTAAACCTAATCTCCTTGACAATAACTTAATACAAGCTAGCTAAATATCACTACTATTATAAATAAATTGTATAAATGTTTTAACATTCCGTGTACCTAAACAACTGTAATAAGTTACTAGAAATAATAACTGTATTACTACAAACATGTTCTGACTATTTACAAGCGCTTTTTTAAAGTCTACGTGAATATAAAATGAAAATGAGAATGTTAAGAAATTCTATACACAAACCTAGATTTGCAAAATGAAAATATAAATATTTAACTGTTTTTAAGTTTTTCTATTTCCAGTCTTAATTTTTCATTTTGCAAATCTAGGTTTGTGTATTGCAATTCCATACATCTTCTTTTCTCATTGTAATAGTCAGCAATAGCTTTATCTCTTGCTTCTCTGGATTTATTAATGGCACCACCTTTTCTTTTACCTGGAAAACAAAGACAATGTTAATGACTGTAAAGCCAATTGTAGTGGCATCTATAGATATGTATACTTACAACATAAAAACAATCAAATAAGTAACCATTACCAGTTCTCCTAGGTGTGGGCATGAAAGATTTTGATGTGTTAGACATTGCAGGAGTTGTCACTGTGACAATCTCATCTACAATGTTTGTTGCATCGCACACATTCTCTTGGGGCAGCTCTACAACAGCAAAGTTGCCAGGCATCATTTCATCTTCACTGCAACTATCACCACCACCAATACCATCACCACCAACAATAAAATGTGCAGGTTCCCTGTCTCCCCCAAATGGGACGGTGAAACCAGTTGCAGTGCTCCCCAAAAGGCTAGACACTCGATCCAGTATGTCATCTGGGGGTATATAATCACCTGCACCACCACCAGTCTGAAAATAAAAAAATAATGATAGTATACTTACTTAGGTTTAAGAACCAAAATACTTTTATGTGGTCACAATTATTTGAAAAAAGTACTACTAACCTGAATGTTATTCATCCTGATTTTAGTGCTGCGCTTACGAGCATTTTTTTTTAAATTTTCCCATTTCAACCTTAGTTGATGTGGTGTACGGGGACAAGTAGAGGCAGTAGCGTTGAACCGCGTTGCTATTCGCGTCCACTCCTCTGCTTTCAATTTGTTGTTGGTGGCATTGGTAGTTTTGGTGGTGATGATTTTGCTGGCTTCAATCATATCCAACAGAGCTTTTGTTTCGTCTTTGGACAGTGGCTTGCTTTTAGTCTAAAAAATACAAAGCATAATTTGTTTGTATACAAAATAGGCAGGACACATTTCACGTCATACACCGCTTAGATTATTTATAAAACGCACACACAGAAATCAATAATAAAATCATTGCTTACCATGTCAGAGTCCATTTTTGGTATGTATTTAGTTAATATTCCTGGTATTTAAAAATGTTTAATACAATTTGGCGTCGGCGTCAGCGATCGTCTTGCTTGTCAAATTTTGATACGTTCCGGGCTACCAAAACATATAGTATGTTGTTTTATTTTATTATTATATACCCTAGTCGTCTAGTAAACACATTTTGACCAGAGTATAAATAAGTCAGTACTGATGGCTTATTGTTAATATTTTATAAATTATTTTTCATCTTAAATAAACCGCTATAATTGTCTACTCAGTTACTGAGTTCTGCATAAAACGAAACGCTGCAGAGGGAAAGGATCGCACCTCAATCTCTGAGCAAAAAATGGATGGATTGATATGTTTTGTTATTGGCACGCAGGTAAAGATCAAGATAGCGATAGAGCCAATCTAAAGATAGGACTGACTGACAGATTGCGGATCGTTTATTAATTTCGGGCGTTATTAAACACTCGCAGTCCGTAGCCCGTCCGTCCGTATGTATGTCTGTCTGCGGGTTCAGCAAGTTGTAACTTATGAACAGTAATAGTTAGACAGTTGATATTTTCTGTATAACGGCATTAGAAATAGGTACATTCAACCTATTTCTAATGCCGTTATACAGAAATAAATAAAAATATAAAATAATTGTATTGGTGGTAAGGAACCCTTTGTGTTAGTTAGTGAAGTCCGACGCGCACTTGGTTGTTATATCTAAAGTAAATATACACACCGAAGAAAATTTCAGCTGTTTACCTATTACGGTTCCTGAGATACCGACTGCTGCCAGACTGGCGGACGTCAGTGGAGGCTTAATCTTAACAAGATACATAATAAAAGGGTTCTGCTGGTACCTTTTCAGTACGGAACCCTTAATACCATAACCACCTTTACAATTTTTTTTATGTTCCATCTATCTAGTCTATCAGATTTTTCTTTTATAAGGCGTTCATTAGATGCCATTGCTGATAACGCCG
Organism: Pseudoips prasinana; assembly: GCA_951640165.1. Taxonomy (NCBI): domain Eukaryota; kingdom Metazoa; phylum Arthropoda; class Insecta; order Lepidoptera; family Nolidae; genus Pseudoips; species Pseudoips prasinana. The sequence continues at coordinate 23,963,397 of OX621245.1, forward strand.
TGTGGTAAGAATTTCAAAGTTGAAATCACGTGGAACCACACAAACACATAAGTAATCTGCACCAAATAAGACATCTTCCACGCAATCTGAAGGTAGAACTAATATTATATTTGTTGGACATTGGCCCTGAACAAAAAGCCATCGACACTCATTTTTTTGTTGAAACAACTGTGTTTGCTAACCGAACCACGGAAATATTGTGGACTTTAAAAGTCAACATTGTGAACACCATGTCTAACTCGTTTTTTGTTGGAACTTAAATTTTTGTACATTATCATCTAGTAGGTAGATACTGCAAGCTGAGCGTGGCAAAATGAATTTCTCGCGGCTCTCGGTCAAGAAAAATTTCGCGGTTCGTAGTTTTTGAGTTATCGAACTTGTAACGTTAAATCCTTTTAATTTTATATTTCGGAGAAACGTCGTAATTGTTTGTTTCTTCATCAATAGAATTGAGATCCTAGACCTTAACTTTAATTGTTTATTCGAGTCTTTATATATCAGATATAGACACAGGTTCTGTGTACTTAATTTCTACTCCCGAAAAAATGAGAATATCTTTATGTATATGATATAAGTAGCAAATTAGTTGGCAAACAGTCACATTGTTTATATCAGCTGTTGTTGACCCTTATGTAAATAAATTAGTGGGTTAACCATAAAGTTAGTATACCTAACGGAGGTAAACCGATGTCAATACGGTTTAAATGGGTTGGTTATTCCTCGAAGCTATTCCATGAAAATTTGTCATGGGCAAATCGTAAAAAAAAACTTGAGAGGTGTCAAGGGACACCTCTTATTTCTTATTATTTATTATGTACAAAAAACCTGTATACACTCAACAAAAATAATCGTCGCGACACCACACTGTTCAATGCGAAATAGAAATGAAAATATCTAGCTTGCTTTCTATAAGAGAGAGAGAGACAGACAGAGAAACATGCGCACGCCGCACAGCTGCAAAGAGTGTCGTGACAACTTTTCGTACGATTTTTTTCCGTCTAGCCCCCTTTCACAACGCGCGGTAAGGAACTTCGTTCCAAAAAATATAAAGGATTAGACGCTCTTAAGCAGGCTTATCATCACCTGTCTGCTTAAGGATTCAAAAACGAGCCTAGTTCAGTGTAACATTGCTGTACGCGTACACAAAGTAGTGCATATATTGGAAATGATGATATTAGGAATAAGACATTAAAAAGTTTAGCTTTTGTTGTTAAAATCACAATTGAATCGTCTGTGTAATACACTCTAGGTTTTAGCTTTATATTGTTTCTGGTTGTAAGGTTGCCATAGCTCATCGGGATAGAGGATCACCATGTGTATTGCAAGCATCATAGACTAAGGTAGCCGCTTGATTTCCTACCGACTTTGTAGTAGAAGTAAAAAGGAACTCGCCCATTACCTTATTCCGACATGTCATAATTGACAAATATTTTGATGAATTCCTATCCAATCACTCAATTATTTAAAAATCAATTAAGTCATATCACCCGTCTTCAAGTTTTGCCGTCCATTGTTCTGTCAAGTTAAGGTCGGTGTACACGCTGCCCTTGCACTATATTCGACGCTTTGCAACTCAAACACGTTTCGTGATAAATAACAATGCTGTGATTATAAATTCGTTACTAACATTAACTCATTAGCTACGTGTAGTTCGTTGGATAGTTGATAGTTATGGGCGGTTCGCATTCAGCCAGAGCTTTTCGCTCACGGTCACATGTGAACGTAGTAATTGTTGGAAAGCGAGTAAAACTAATTTGGTTTGGTACTTTACTACTAAGAAAATGTATTGGAGGTTCATGCTTAGCCTCTTAACACCATTCTGTGTTTTGCTTTGCTCTTGTGGTAAGTCGATAAATTATCATTTTCGGGCTCACCCTTTTTAGGGTTCCGTAGTCAAATGGCAAAAAACGGAACCCTTATAGATTAGTCATGTCTGTCTGTCTGTCTGTCCGTATGTCACAGCCACTTTTTTTCGAAACTATAGGAGCTATACTACTGAAACTTGGTAAGTAGATGTATTCTGTGAACCGCATTAAGATTTTTAGAGGCAAAAATAGAAAAAGAACAATTATTTTGGGGGGTCGCAAAAACATAGAACTGAAACTCAATTTTTTTTTCATCGTACCCATACAAGTGGGGTGTCCATGAATAGGTCTTCAAAAATGATATTGAGGTTCCTAATATATTTTTTTTCTAAACTGAATATTTTGCGCGAGAGACACTTCCAAAGTGGTAAAATGGGTGTCGTCCCCCCCCCCCCTCTAACTTCTAAAATAAGAGAATTATAGAAAAAATATATGATGTACATTACCATAGAAACTAACAACGAAAATTGGTTTGAACGAGATCTAGCAAGTAGTTTTTTTTAATACGTCATAAACCGCAATTTGCATTTATTTAATCAACTGAAATACTTGCTGCTATGGAACCCTTCATGTGCGAGTCCGACTCGCACTTGGCCGGTTTTTCATTCTGATTTTATTTTTGGATGAGAAAATTTCTATAGCGCCGTTGTGCACTTTTGGGATGGGTAAAAAATGTTAAACTCGCGTGGACACGTGACCTGATCGAATATTCCTAAGACGGAGCCTCTTTTTTTTTTATTCACACTGGCCGTTTATACACTCTCAAGACCGTAGCATTTTTTTAAATTATGTAACATTTTTAACCTAAACGAATTTAGTTCTGTTTTTAAAATTATCCCCACCATAGGTTTTTACCGCCCAAAGGTGGGAAGTAGCACCTTCCAGTCGCTACACGGATCAAATAAACACTATTTTCCGGGTAAGAGAACTGTATAAATAGTTTTCACCTTTCTACCTTCTTACTAAGTACGGTCCTTCCTCCTTACTTACCCATTTACGGGCCCTGAACATTAACATGTATTCTGAAACACGAAGATCTTCTTGAAGCCTGTGGACGCGTTAGCATTTCGTCCCCTATTAAGACTAGCGTAGGCCTCACGGCTCAGAGAGCGTCTAGAATAAAAAATGTATGAAACTTAAGGAACGCAAAAACCCAGGAAAACTGAACTATTTACATTAGAACCGAAATAAATTTAGCGTACAATTAAAAACGGATGCGACATGTTTTTTGCCGGCATTTTGTGCCAAGTCTAGCTTGTTTCATTGACCTGTCCATTTGATTAAACGTAGGAGTTCTTAATCAGGCACAGTAAAGAGGCTAATGAGTCAAGCTTCATTTGGATGGAATATACAATATACAGAAAACAAGGTAATATTGAAGACGAAACATTGTTTTAATCCGACGCTTGTTTTTTGTTGGAACTGATAGTGTCAAGTGGTCTTCAGAAGCAGCGTCGTCAATACAGCCAGAGTGACACTTAGAATAAATTGAAAATATAGAATAATTTGTAAATGCTTAAACCACTGATGGACATTGATAGGTGATTCATCGAGAGAAATATCTTAATAAACTCAATCGTGTACGGCGCTAGCATAATAAGTACAAATAGTTATCTTTGCAATCGCTATAAATATGTCTGTGAAGCATGGATAGACTGGGTATAATGTTAAAAACTTGTTAGACTATACTTTTTGGTTAGACTTAGACTAGACATTCCCTAGTACTTACTTACTTATCGTGTGGGCAGTCCTAGTGTCAGAGTTGTACAAGGCGCCCAGTAGGCCTCTAACATGGCTTAACGATTTTTGTCTATTGTCTAGAAGCGGGACCGACAGCTTAACGTGCCCTCCGAAGCATGGAGACGCTCAGAAATTAATGGTCACCCATCTATGGACTGACCGCGAGCCTAGTTGCTTAAACTCTTCAATCACTTACGGACCGGTGAGAGATTCTACCTATAGTTAACGGACACAAAGTACACGCAGGCCGCTGCGCCACACGTGCAGCGATTAAGGGTCAGCGCAGACAGAGAGGAGCGCAGCGGAGAGGATTTTATTAAGGCACTAGAAAATAAACTTTAGAGCTATAGGAATAAAGTGCATATATGCTTGAACCTGACAAAATGCTCGCGCAGTCTCGCGCATTTTAATGTTCAAGCATACATGCACTTTATTTTAATAATTTTAAAGTTGATTTTCTAGTGCCTTAATAAAATCCTCTCGGTCTGCGCTGACCCTAAGACAGTCGCCCAAAAGTATAATATCCGAATTCAAATTTGGGCTGGCGGACTTTGGCGTACTAAACTAGATTAGTATATAATTTTATTGAGTCTGTTATATCTAATAACTCTAATATAGTCCAACTTGACTGCACTTGCTACCACTTGCGAAGTGTTTAAGGTGGTCGTCTCGCTATTATCTCAGCCACCTCGTGTTCGGGTTCGATCCCATATATAGTTGCTCTGATTGAGCTTTGTTCTGTTTTTTTTTTACTAGAGAGCGCTCTACTTTACAAACATATAATTGTCGGACACAAAGAACATCCAGACTCAAAACAACTACTACTATGGGCTACACAAATAGTTGCCCTGCACGGGAATCGAACCAGGGACACAAAGTGACGAGGCGATCGTCTTAACCGCTCGCCACACGTGCAGTCAAACGTCCGTTTGTGACAATGAATTGCTTGTTTGAGCCGCTATAAAGAGATTCATTTCCTTTTAGTGGGCGTTGTTGTTCTTGTTATAAAAAGTTAATCTAATCTACATCAATCAGGGGCTCTACCGGCTAAGTCGCCGAACATCTATTTCTTAAATGGCGTTCAAATATATAAAGGTTAAAATGACTTAAGCAATCGTTAAATCGGCTTCAACGTTGACAATCGATTCCGGACCATTTATGATGTCACATGTGCTCATGGAAGCCGATTTAACGATTGATTAAGTAATTTTGAATTTATTTATTTGAACGCCATTTAAGAAATCGATGTTCGGCGACTTAGCCGGTAGAGCCCCAGACATCTAATTCCATGTTAATATCATTATTCTATACTAGAAAAGCTTCTTTTGAAAATGAACTTTATGCTCGTAGCACTAAGGTATTAATTATGCTTTTCAGACTCATGCAAATAGTCGGATAACTACGTTCGCCGTGTAAAATGCCACCATTATGATATGGGAGATGTTATCAGAATGTGCAGACTCCACAAATCTCCATTTATGTCGTTTAGTGCAGATAGTATCAAATGAACAATGTGAGGAAATGAATACGGGTATCTAGTCAAGACTTGTGTCATAGATTACTAAAGAAATTGTCTTAAGCTTTGAAACGTACGCACGGCTACATATCAAGCTAAACATTTCCAATATAAGCTGACCTGTCATTGTATGGAAATCCTATACAACGCGAGATTAGCTTATACTGGTAATATATAGCTTGATGTGTAGCTGTGTGTACAGCTTCACATATTTAATAACTAGCTGTGCCCGCGACTTCGTCCGAGTGTTAATTAGTTTATATCGATTTTTTTGTAAAATAAAGATTTAATTCTAAAATAAAAGTAGCTTAAGTTACCTCTTATTACAGCAGCTACATGTCAATAAAAGCCCCGTCAAAATCGGTCCAGCCGTTTCAGAGATTAGCCGGAACAAACAGACAGACAGACAGACAAATAATGTAAAACTGTTATTTTGGTGTATGTACCGTATATACATTCATATTTATGTAGTAAAAACCGGTTATTTCAATATTACAAACAGACACTCCAATTTTATTTATTTGTATAGATAGGCTTTACGCCTAAGCACACGGCGTATTTACATGCGCACATGACATGGGTCTAAAGCAACTAAAATAAAAAATTGACGGGCTTATGGGCAAATCCTTGCTTTTCACGCCGGAGGTCGTTGGGTTCGATTCCCACACAGGAGAGGTATTTGTGCATGAATATGTCTGTTTGTCCCGAGTCTGGGTGTAAATTATCTATATACGTATGTATTTACGAAAGAAATGTGGTATATGTATTATATCAGTTAGGTATCTGGTTTCCATAGTACAAGCTCTGCTTAGTTTGGTATCAGATGGCACTGTGTAAATAATGTCCCGGGATATTATTATTATTATTACATATCGACGGTGAAGTTTCTCTATCTACTAATTATCTGTCTATCTATATAACTAGCTACTTGCTGTAGTATACACAATCGAAAACCATAATTTTCAGTACAACTATTTATGGATCACACAAATAGTTGTCCAGCGCAGGACTCGAACCCGCGACACGAAGTGGCGAGGCGAATGTCTTAGCCGCTGCGCTACACGTGAAGTCAAACAAGGTTCTATATTACTATCCTGTATTTGAAAAAATATAACAATAATGTGTGAAATTAAACTTTTTATTTATTGAGTTGAGATAATATGTCAGTGTAAAAATATGCGAATGCCAGCGAAATATTTGCAATTTGTAATTAGTGAGCGGTAAATGTTTTATTTGTTCCGGTTACTTATTAAATAATCTAAATGCATGTCATGGATACAAATATTAAATATGTATTATTGGATGTATAAATGACATTTCTGTAGTATGTTTCAAAACTAATACATACTACAGAAACGCCTAACCCTGTCTAACTATTTTGATGTAATTTACCACAATGTTCCGTTACGGGTTCTTGCGGATGACAAGTTAATCAATAGGGTCTTATATCTAGGATGATTTGTGTTAACAATATTACTGGGATCAGCTACTTTTGGCTAGTATGTTTTCCTTTTTGGCGATACCAAAGCATATAAATACAATTCTAAATGATATATAATATGTTTATTTACTTCTCACAAGGAAATTTACAAAACAGCATGTTCACAATTCATACTACAATAAAAATGGTCCTTGTCAGACTCCAGGCGCTCACAATTTGTAAATTGCCTTGTGAGAAGTAAATAAACATACCTACTTATTATTATTATAATAAGGACAAAAAAGGATCTCTGCCACGTCATGTCACCGTACGGGAGAGGAATCGTGTTATAAAAGAATATAGTCCTAAAAAGACAGCTAAGTTAAGCCTAAGTAAAAATCGTTTTAAATCATACAAAGACTATCAACAACATACTGAACATTATCTTGTCATAACACAGGTGCATGTATTACAAAGTTATTAACATGCAATTAGTCAAGAATGTACATAAATATCTATGTAATAGTTCTCTACAAGAAATGTTTGAGATAACACGGCGGGGTTAAGCAAGAGCGGTTTAATATCTGAGCGTCTCCTGGTTATTTCAAGACTGTCGTGAAGAGCCTAGAGAACTAAATAAATAAATGATAGGTATATTGAGACAATTAACACACTGCTAACTGATCGTAATCTAGGTGCTCAACCTCAGATAATGAGGACCTTTGCTCAAATCCCAGGTCAGGCCCCATACAAGGAAATTACTTAAGTCACCCATATAGAAGGTATTATATTGCCAAGCCCGGAGTTTCTCTGTGGCTTTCTTCTCCGGGTCGTCCACCTAGGTAGCTAGAGAAAGCCGCAGGCTAGCTAGGGTAGGTTCCTCAGCGGCGAGGATCGCTTTGGCCCATTAACGCGTGATCGGTGATCCCGTGCATGTGATCACACCCTCATTTAGAATTTCGACTTTTTGCTTTAGTCTTCCATTCTTTAATTTTAATATAGTAGAACTAAATTTAAAAATAATAGATTAGTAACTAGTTATTTATTTAAGGATTTTAGAAAATATATGCGATAAAACAAACCGCACGGACGGACTAATTAATTTTTTTTTGTAAATTTTATATTATACACTATGTTTATGTACTGCATTGTGACCTTGACAAGTACAAGTGTTTGTTAATATCCAAGTGCTGAATAAATTTCATTTCATTTCATTGCCGTATCAGTCCGGGGTCTGGAAGTCGGCGGTATTTCACCCCGTGTCTTGGAGAGCACGTCGGACCTGTCGGCTTGCCGCATGCCGTCCCAATGGATCATGAAAGTGGACCTTTCTTTGCGTACACATACGTATAGCAATGTGGATAGTCTCAATTGAGAATTGAGTGCCAACCAAAATTAGACCAACGAACATCATCATTATTTTCAGGGATAACCACATAAAAAAATAACAGCAACAGAAATAGGGACGTCTTCGTACTTTAAACAATAATTTAGATACCTTTACTGCAGAGAATGTTAAAACGTGAAGACTTTTTGACTCCGTTAAAACGGTACCTTTCTATCTTGGCAATTCAATAGGGAATTTAATGTTGAAGTAAAAGCAAAGACTAATAAACTGTTTTAGTACAGTCGTAGGCACATCACACTTTGACCTTGAAAGCATCTTTATTTCATAGGCAGTAACAGCGGTTTTTCGATATCAAATGTAATCTGTAAAATAAAAAAATAAAATAATACTGTCAGCTATACTAATATCACAGAAATAAATAATTGTAATGTTGTATTATAGTGAATTCCTAAGTATGCCTTTTTTTAGAGATCTTAGTAAATTTGGCCAAATGGCAAGACTTTTTCAGCCCAGTTCCGTATCTACTTAGAACAAATGAACTTAATGAACCTGCATAATTAGGTATTTTTAATGAATTGGTCGGACTATCATCACAGCCGAAAGTCTTCCGCTGGTGGCGATAGAACGCGATACGCGATAGAACGCTGTTAAGATAGTAATAATAATATCTTGGGACATTATTCACTCACGGCCATCTGATCCCAAACTAAGCAGAGCTTGTACTATCGAAATTATATAACTGATATACGACATATTATATGTACCTACTAGTTTTCTTTTGTAAATACATACTTATATAGATAAATACACCCAGACTCGGAAGTAACAGACATGATCAGGCACACAAATATCTGTCCTGGGTGGGAATCGAACCCACGACCTGCGGCGTGTAAGGCAAGCAGTTTCCAACCACGCCACCAACCCATCTAAGATCACTGAGACTTAGACGAAAGTGATTTATAATAATAGCCCCGTAATATCATCATCATCATATCAGCCGAAAGCCGTCCACTGCCGGACAAAGGCGTCCCCAAAAATCTCCACAAACCTCCCTGCGATACAAGTCTAGAACTTAGTGTGAGAACCAATGTCAATTGTTTTGTGTAATTTTTTTTAGAGACCACGCTCGCACTAGGGAATCGAATCACTGTGTCGCGGGGTACTTTACAAACCTATAATAGACGAACACAAATTACATACAGACTAAGAACAATTATTTATGGGTCACACATATAGTTGTCCAGCGCGGGACTCGAACCCGCGAAACGAAGCAGCGAGGCGTCTTAGCCGCTTCGCCACACGTGCTGTCAATGTAATAAATGATATTTTGTAATAATTAATAAAAAAAATGCTGGTCTTGCGCAGTCCGCACCCAGCGGATTCCAGCGCACCTCACTAGATCATCGCTCCGCAATATGAAGCACATTATCTTACGTGTAAAATATATGTAATTTCCTTAATACGGAAAGTGCGAGTCGGACTCCCAATAGGAAAGAACATCGACGGACTATGAGTCATTACCTTAATGCATGCAAATTATATATAGGCAACAATGGCGATTCGCAGAGATCCAAGCTGCCTGCTCGAATGCCTTTGCATTGACAATTTATAATCTTCTCGATGCTAAAGTCATGGTATGTTTGTCGCAATCGCATTGTTTTATCTAAGCTTGAAGTAATCTAACCTGTTGGGGAATGTTGGTGAGGCCGTGTCCAATGCCTTTGTGTGGCACGTAGTTCGTAGGACTCCATTTATCTGATGTGACAAGTATGAGAATCGAGCATAACTGTGTGCATGTTTGGAAATGCGAATCGGGGGGAAACGGTGACAAATTGGGTAATTACTTTGTGATCACGATCTTGTAGCTACCGTGTAGACTTCGTTGTGAAATTCTTGAAAATGTTCGGTTTATCTATTGTGTTTAGTGCTTTAATCGCGGTTGCGTGGCTTTCTAACCGAGAGGACATGGCATAGCAAGGTTCTTATATAAATTTGAAAACGTGAAGGCGATAGAAACACTTTGTACCTAACAGCGTCTTTATTGTTTAGGGAGTAAGGACGTTTTTCGTTGCAAGTATATCGACCGATGTGTTGTCGCCACAAAGAAAGGTTATTAATATTGCTGTACTTACGTAACATGGCATGGGATCATGTATGATGCCTAGATAGAGGCCTAATTAATTTTATTCTTATGGTAACTGGTCAATGGATTCCGTCATAATGAAGGTCCGAATTCTCCAGTTGTGACATACATATACTCTAGATCAATTTTTGACCCTCGAACATATTTTATTGTTATTAGTTAGAGCCGCTTTCCTGTCTGATACTGTAGGTATTTCAAATTTAAAAATGTTATATTTTTTAAATGTTAATATATATAGTAAAACAGAGTTTTCTTTTAGTACATATTACTCAGTATGTAGTAAGATACCAACATGTTAAGCCATGTCAACTGGGTTACCACGCAGATAAATAGTTCTTTCATTTTCTATCATTATCATCGTCAGTCTGATGTCATCTATCCCTGGACATTGGCATGACCTTTCCAAATGGCAACGACGCGGAAACCTTTGGAGATTGCCGTAGTCACCGCGCTTGACAATAAAACGCATAAAAATAAATTGCATATAAAGAAAGTAATTCTGTACATACAAATATTGCTCGCTCAATAAGCAATATTGCTTAAACAACATTTCTATTTACAATAGTAAAGTCATATACTAAACAACTTCTTATAAATGAGTTTGCAAATATGCACAACCAAATTGACTACATACAGAGTACGTCAGCTGTTTAACATGCTTGTATGCGAATATAATTCATATATAATATATACTTTAGCCATTTTAACCACTGATGTCCTACAAAAAATATTCAGATTCAAAGTTTTTTAGTAGATTAGAGTTTACCAGCCGGTTAGAGTTCGACAAGGTGCGCGGGCAGTCTATAGATGGATGACCGCCTAAGTGGTTTAATTTCTGAGCCTCCCCACGATCCGGAGGACACGCCAAACCGCGGCCCCAATTGTAATCATTAGATAACTTTGTGACACACATTTGCGATCCTTAAGATCATCAGAAAATTTAAAACTACATATCCCAGAGTACAAATCCATTTTCATGGGAAAATCGTTTAGTGTACAGGCAGCTCGACTATGGAATGCCTTGCCTATCGAAATTAAACGTGCCCAGACAATATCAGCTTTTAATAAGCTAGTCAAAGAACACTATTTGTCTGTAAAATTTATGGTACCTACGTTAAATAAAGTATTTTTCTTATTTAGTAATTTAATTATGTTTATTTTTACATTTCCTTCTTTTTAACAGTAAATTTGTTACATATCTTTTTTTATGGATATACCACAATTTTGGTGAATGTCTTGTTGCACACCTACTGCTATTAGTTATTGTTCAGCTCCTATCCATCCTAAGGTTGTCTGGATGAGATCGCTTTATGCGATAAGACCGCCCTTTGTACAACTTGTTTATGTAATATCCTATGAAATATGTATTCTTATGGTGTACAATAAAGAGTAAGAAAAAAAAACTCATTAAGCCATGTTAAATGCCTATTGGGCCTTGAACAACTCTAACACATGGGTAACCTCTGCCCGTAATAAGAAAACAACGTACATGAATCGAAGACTTTTATTTTATTCAGGTAGGCAGGTGGAGGAAGTTGTTAACCGTATGTTAGCGTTATTCAAACCGCCCAGCAGTAGACCTCTGACGTAGCTTCATGTCCTGTGACAACCCTCCGACCACTGACACATATTCACTACTATCGTATCGTATCTACTTTAGTACCTCAAAGAAAATGTCTACTCAACATCATAGTATAGTTAGATAAATGAATATTTTATTATACTTGAGTCACAAATTTACTATATACATTAAGAATTATCAAATCAAAATTAACGTTAAGCTGAATAATGCTTTCGGAGAACAAGACACGACTTCTGATTTCAATTGTAAACTATAAATCTAATGGTAAGAGAACACGGAGTGTGTACTGTAGTCTGTATCGTTGGGAGCGGCTTACCTTTATGACGTGGTCGGTCGATGTTAATACCTCTGCAAGTTCGGTATCACCACAGTATAAAAATATAAACAGTACGGAAACTACCTACAATCGCTCGAAACGGCATGCACAAGCATGCGCATCGATAAGACCCCTAAGCAATTATCTTGGTGCTGTCAGCAGCGAGTGTCGCGTCAAGCCTACAAGTTTAACTCTGCGATCTTTTTAAAAATGCCACGAGCGTATTTCTTTGTATACGGCTGTTTTAGCTTGAATTTATCAAAACCGGAGCTTTCGCATTTTAAACTTCTGCTGCTGATTTTGAAAACATAAAATATAACCCTATTGGTTCAATAGAGTGTAATTCTTTCATCAACTAGGCTTAGTTCCGTACTATCTATATTTATACTATGGTATATATGGTGTATTTATTACTATACATACCTACATTTGCATCTTGTGCTTTGGCATTTTATTGTTTGGCGGAGATTTGACGTGTTCATGTTTGGTTACAGGAATAAAATTAAGAGTACGTTGACAGTCGAGTTACCAGACTGCCTCGTTGGCCTAGCGGTAGCGACTTTAACCTCAGATAATGATGTTCTGGGTTCAAATACCGGATCCTATCCCGGACCGGATTTTAAAGAATTCAGATAATGTAGTACTAAAATCCTGATATTTTGAATTGCCGGTATGCTAACGTGATTACGTGACTAAATTATTTTCGTCTTGCAACTCTGAGAGGGGTACATTTTATGCAATCGTAATAATAAAATAATAACGTCCTCTCAGTCAATATCGGTCGTCATGGCCAGTTTCCATGGAGATTAGCCATCTGCGCTGAACGTATGGCTTTTACGTGCGTTCGCGCTTGAACATGCCAATAGACCAAATGGCAGTCAACAAAATAAAACCCAGTTAAAACACATTTCATACAACTTGAACTATATATAATTTGCCAGTAGACAAGTGTTCTTTATGTTCTTGTAAGATTTATGAAGATTAAGTAATAAATTATGTTTTGATGTGAAGCATCTATTGGCGTGCCTTAGGAGTATAAGAATTTTACTCCTAAAGCGCGCCAATGGCACGTTAAAACGAGTCCCTCTGTATACTAGGCTCGTGTACCGTGGGTCCGTGACGGCTAAGCGTTTTCAAATTAGTATTTTGAGTTTTATTTCAAATCATATTACTCTTTTAAAAACAAACAACTAACTTAAACTTTTTCACCAACTTCAAACGAAGTTATCAATTGTTTTTATGTATTTATGTTTTCCGATATTTCTTATGTAAATATTTCGAGAATTCTTTTTTGATTTGATAACAAATGTTTTCCGAATGGTGTCATAGTATAAATTATGTTGGTCTAGTTGATAGCGACTGCTAATCCAGAGGGTCGATCCCCACCAAGTGAGCACGATTATTTGTTGTGTCTGGGTGTAATTCATCTGAAATATGTATGTATTTAGAAATATAAGTCTGTTTATCAGTTGTCCGGTGGCCGTAGTTCAGGCTCTGTCTGGTTTGGGATCCGATGGCAATGTGTGCGCTGTCCCAATATATCTACTTATTTAAAAAAATCTGCTAGATAAGATTAAGAGATAAAAAGTCGGTTACGTGTTTTCCCAAACAGTGATTTTTTTTACACAGTTCATCCTAGCCCCAAACTAAGTAAAGCTTGTACCTACTATGGGTACCAGGCGACGATATACATACTTATATAGATAGATAAATACTAATAAACATAGAAAACATCCATGACTCCGAATCAAATATTCGTGCTCATCACAAAAATATTTGCACTTACCGGGATTCGAACCCAGGACCACCAGCTTCGTAGGCACTACCAACTAGGCTACGGTGACCGTCAATGATATGACTATCTTTATATTGAAACAAAAAAATGTTTGCGCCCATTTCTGAAGCACTCCCTATCGAAAAAAAATTATCAATTATATCGAATTATAAAAATGGGTTAGCAAACAACGAAGAAATCACGTAACACAAAAAATACATAAGTTCCGAATCACCTATTTTTTAAAGTCGGTTAAAATGATGAATGAAATATATCTATTCTGATACGACGATCATAGTTAGGCTACTTTAATATTACCGGAGCTTTAATACATTTACTATTTCTCAAGAGCGATTAGTCTTGAACTGCGGTCTTTGTTTAAGCTGTTACAAGAGCTGCCGAGTAACAATTAATATGATACTTAAAGCTCATACAGATAGAACTTAGATTTGGGCCTCACTTTTACCACTCGAGGTATTAAATCTTAAAAATATTTCCTAATCAGTATGATAAATATGAACTAAACGAGCATCCAGACTGAATTTATTCTTTTCATAAAAGATTACTGTTTTAAATAAAACAAAACCGACTCCAACTTTGCTATAATATGACAAGAAATTTGAACATAATATATAAGAGACCACTGTGTACCTAAGTATTCCCTAACAGTATTATTAAATCTGCTCACAAACGAGGGATAAATCACATAACATACATAAAAATAAGCCTACAGGCAAGTTGATAACTTCCTTCTTTGTTGTCGGTTAAAGCTATTGTAAGTTAGGTTGCTTTACTTTACTTAAGTAAGTTTAGTTCAATTTATATATTTAATTGAATATATAAATAAAATAAAAAGAGACTGTATGTACATCATCATCAGCATCATCATATCAGCCGAAAGACGTCCACTGCTGGACAAAGGCCTCCCCCAATTATTTCCACAATTGCCGGTCTTGTGCTATTCACATCCAGCGATTTCGGCATGTATGACTGTAATTAAATTCAAATTTTAATTTTATTCTTTTTCACTATGAAAAACGTGAAATGAGGAAATACTAAATTCAATTTACCGAAACAAAATCTTAACGATACATACCGGCAGTTCAAATTTACGAGTTCTTATATTTAGAGTTAGGTGTAATCTTGCAACATGGCCGACTGATATGTTCACAGTTGCATGGTAAAGTTCGTACCACATACAAGTAAATAACAATGTTTCCCTATCAAATTTTGATAAATAAGTAGTTATAATATCAAAATCACAAGCTTGTTTTATTTATGTCGAAACTGCAAGCATATCACGTAAATCTATCGCGAGCCAATTCGCAGTCAACACTGCACGTGACGCAATTTTTCGTAGCTGCAATACGAGCAAAAATCACCTCATTCCTAGGTGTTAACTGCAATTTGCATTAAACCGTGCCGCCTGTGACCACACGAACTCAGAATATGTCACTTCTGTCACAACATGGTTCTCAGTCCTCGTGACTCGCACTTAAATATTAGTTTACTTACGTAAGCTTAAATTGTGCCTAATACAGAGACAATGGCTAGTTTAGCTGATAAATTATTTTCAACTTATAGGGTCATAATCGGACACTCGGTTCGCGTGTCGATACCGTTATGTCAAACTCTGTTGTGAAATGTATGTTTTCTTAACTTTCTAGTTGTACTAGTTAAATAAGCTTTCGCGAAACTAATGCATAATTCATTAGTAGCAGGTGTTTTATGAAAATCATTTTCTGTGGTTAAGTATGTAGTCCAATGTTTTTTGTGGTACATTATTTTGAAATATTTTTCTTTTCCTTTTATGTTTTTATGAGCCTAATACTATAAAGAAGAAGTCCCTCCCTCAAGCCTAGATGAACAGGCTCTCAGGCATGTAACAGAGAATTGCTTCGACTGTCTTAGATCCCGCAACAAATTTAATTCGAAAGAAACATGGAGATGGAAAAATATTGTTCCACTTCGCTCCAGTGCAAAGCGGGAGACAGTATGACATTAAGAGGCTAAAGCGTCATAAAATGAGAGTGTTACTCGAAAAGCCAGCTGCAAAAGCACCAAGGGTTATAGATTCTGGTTCTATCAAGTGTTACCTGTTATACTTGATTTTGCCAAACACACTGTATAGCTAAAGCGCTTAAACGCATGGAAGTCGTACCTTGTTGCAGCAAAAACATAGCTCACAAAATATGCATCTCAATAAAAAATCCACTTCATGACTGATTGCATTCCTCAACATCTATCAAACGACACCACATTCAATGGGGTACTCTTGTCAGCCGAATCACGTCCACTGCTGGACAAAGGCCTCCCCAAAAGATTTCCACAATAGAGTTGTATCCATCATTCGAAAGGATATGCCATATCACGCTGGGCAGACGGGTTGGCGATCGCAGTATGATAGTCATAGTATAGTACACAGAGAGACGCTCCTGCCCGTTCTCTGATATATATTCCCTCGGGTCGACTTCTACACCCCCCCCGGGATGAAATAGGGTGCAGCAACAGAAAACACGAAAGAAATCTTCCTCTTTCTACTGGGTAGGTTATCCTGTGCAAACTGAGTTCGTTCAGAGTCGACTATTTTAACCAACAGCCCCACACGTGCACCCGCAACGAAAGCCAAGAAGCAAATGACTTTATTATACATAGAACTACATATAGAATCTTCTATTAAATGGCCCTAATTACAACCCATTACTTACATCTAATATCCTATTTATCACAAACAAGTTGAATCACTAATTGAGTTAGACCGAAATTGAGCGGCCATACTGGAATGTTCTAGATAGTAGTTGACCTCAACACCAGCGAGGACATCTGGTGGCGGGACTCTTACCTGCAGTTATAAATTATTATTAATTTATTAATAACTTTTATAAAAGATTTGCTAAATTTGATTATGATTGTTTTTATTATTGGTTACGATGACGACCGACGACAAGAGGACGATAATCGCATGTAAGTTTATTAACATAGTTCTTGGAAATAAATCAATTATGTGATGTAATTTCTATATGTCCAAGAGTTAAGAACTGGCATTCTGATCTGCTTTTTGACGGGCCAGTGGCATGGTTGGTGAATCCTTGCTTTGCACGCTGCAGGTCTTGGGTTCGATTCCCACCCAGGAAAGATACTTGTGTGCATGAACATATTTGTTTGTCCTGTGTCTGCGTGTGATTATCTATATAAGTATGTATTTACAGAACAAATGTAGCATATTATGTAGTATATCAGTTATCTGGTTTCCATAGTACAAGCTCTGCATAGTTTGGAATCAGATGACCGTGTGTTAGTAATGACCTAAGATACTTATTATGTTTCGGCGTTCTACACTTAGAAACTTATTATTGTTACCTGTACTTAAAAGACAAAACCGAGCCCTATCGTTGACATTTAGATATCTGTCTGTATCCGGCGGGCAAGTCGTATAGTTATATAGTCGTATAGTTTAGCATACATTACATGACTGCCTCGTCGGTCTAGCGGTAGCGTGTTCACCCGCAGCGAACGAGGTCCTGGTTTCAAATCCCGGGTCGGGCCAAAAGTGTTTTCGGCACTTATCTGTAAAAATAAAAGGCGTTATTATATCCCCGTCCCTCGGAGAGCACGTAA
This sequence comes from Pseudoips prasinana, assembly GCA_951640165.1. NCBI lineage: Eukaryota > Metazoa > Arthropoda > Insecta > Lepidoptera > Nolidae > Pseudoips > Pseudoips prasinana. The sequence goes on from OX621245.1 coordinate 23,980,719, forward strand.
AGCCGACGGTCCTGTACTTGACCTCTTTCTGGTCGTGTGGCTAGGCATCCCATCGGATCATGAGAGTGATGGATAGATAGTGCTCCTGTGTTTGCACACACACTTGTGCTAATCTCTATTGAGACTGGCCGCCGTGGCCGTCGGCTAGGAGGTCATTATTTTTATTATTATTACCGTCCGCAACCCGTCTGTCTGACATATATCAGCACCTTTAAGTGCAACTATAATAATACACATAAGATTGACATAGCCTGACCTTCTTCAATAGGTGCAAAATAATTTTCCTTTAGATTGCTTTATGTTTTATCTAACACAGGTAAGTATAGAACGTGACTATCGTGACCTTGTCCCAACACATGTGCTGCAAGTGGATTTAAATACAAGACAATACTTAGAATGTGTACCTACATATACAGACGCCAGCACATCAAGCTACCCGAATCTGTCAAATTTCTTTTATAGATTTTCAACTTTATCACATAAGTATAAGGTTCACTTTCGATTGGGCAAATTTGACAGATTGGGGTAGCTCGAAGTGCTGGCATCTGTACAAATAAAATATCAGCAAAAATGTTTACTTGAAAAGACGTATAATATTGACTCTATCTATGTATAGTGTTGTTGTTGAAGAACAATATCTAATGCATGTGTGGTGTAGCGGTTAAGATAGTCGCCTGGCCACTTTGTGACTCAGGATCGATTCCTGTTCAGGCCAACTATGTGTGTGTAAGTCTGGGTGTGTGTCCGTAATTTTTTTGTTATTAAAGAACATCGCCATACAACGGGTTGCCTTCAAAAAATAAAACTGCCTCGTTGTGTTCAACCGCAGATATCGAGGTCCTGGGTTCAAATTCCGGGTCAAGTCAAAAGTAATATTGAGTTTTTGGATTTTTCTTAGTATCAGCTGGTAGTCTGGATGTTGTCGGTATTATAACCCCGTGCCCTAGAGAGCACGTAAAGCCGTCGGTCCTGTGCCGGACCTCTTTCCGGTCGTGTCGCTAGTCGTCTCATCGGATCATGAGAGCGTTGGAATAGAAGTCATTTCACATATCAACGTAGAACAAAATGTGTCCAAAATGGATAAATAAAAATAAAATCCTGCCCTCTCATGCATCTACCCGACAATAAACGCCGCCCTGAGTTGAATTCGAACCCGGAATGCGCGGGGTTTATTAAGTTTTTGTTTTATTTAGCAGGATGGTTTAAGCACTCACATGCAGCAACTGATAAACATATACATACCAAACTTTAAGAGAGGAAGGGCATAGCGTTCACTCGCTCATAGAGCACCCCGACTGGGGAAGTACCTCCACCTTACAGAAGGCATTCCTTAATAATAACATTAATAATTTTAATGTTGTGTTTCCGAGTGTGACTAAGGTCGCCAGAGCTCATTGGGATGGGGGGAAGGGTCAGCAACACTTGTTTTTACTGACTTTTAAAGGCCGGCAACGCACCCGCGACTCCTTTGGGGTTGCGAGTGTCTACGGGCGGCGGTGATCACATACCATCAGGTGACCCACTTGCTCGTTTGTCGTCCTCTGATATATAAAAAAGACATGTTTATATATAGACTTTTTTTCTGGAATGGTTGCGAATACCTACATGATATAATAACATAATAATGACAAACTTTTATATATATATATATATATATATATATATATTAAAAAAATGTCCCAGGATATTATAAGATATTTAGTTACATTAACTTTGAATTAATAATGTAATACTTTGCATGCCACATCAGGCAGAACATAGTGAATTAAGCGCCTAATTTGTCATCTTATATTATACCCACCTAGGTTCAGCAATAAATAATTGATTGCTTTCCATGAAAAACTGATCTGCTGTTCAAGAAGCTAGTCCAAGTATTTCTAAAAGGTTCATCAGGTATTTCTCTAAGAGTTGAAAAGAACTGAGATCAAGTGACGCATTAAAAATATATTAGATACCCATTAATCACGGAGAGGAGTTTAAAAGGTTTTAAGTATCAATTTGCTCAAGCATCTGATAAATAAAAAGTTATATAAATGTTAAGCCTGAACCAAAATATCTTACGAATCGATCTTTTACTTTGGAAATAAAATTCAGACAACTCATTTGTATAACTTATAAAAAATAGTCGATTCACGTGGCGCTATTGTGCGCTGAATTCGAACAGATATTGAATTCACCTATTTTTCCGTGCTTAAGTTCAAGGTAAATTCGAGTTAGGTAAAATGATCATAAAGTCCAGTTCATTAAACTTGTATCTGTATAGACGGAGGCTTTAGAACTCAAGTTTGCAAAATGCAAAATGTACTAACAAGTACTACTCTTGACGGGCATGCAAAGCTTACTATCGCAATGGCGTGATAAGGTTTGTTCATCATAAAATAAAGGTTCTGACAATAACGGCTGTTTAGGTAAATATATAGATTATTCTCCCTTATTTTTTGGTAAAGTCTTTACTGAAGTCCCTAGCGAATTCAATGCGACCATTAAACCTCGCTTAGAGTTCTACTTCTTACGGTTTAAATAAAGTTGAACTATCTGATCGTGGTGCAACGGATGATGTAGTTTGTTTAGTAAAGTTTGCTATCCTTTTCCCACTTCATCGGTTTGGATAGAGCTATCTCGGTCGTTCTCTCAAGTATTACATGCCTCTTGATTGTAACATCAACCTGTTCCATCGACACAACGTCATAGAATGTCCTGCGGGCATTTTTTAGAGCAAGAGAAAAATTATTGAGTTAAAACACTATTGAAATATAAGGACGAGACAAATGACAGTCTGTTAAACGTGTCAAGTTGGAAAGCTTTTGTTTAGTACCTTTGTGTGGGAACGGAATGGTCATAATGACATTTTTGTGGCTTAATTAATGCTTATGGTTGCGCCCCTTTTGTTCTCAAGGCATCTATTATTCAATCCTAAGAATTTAAAGCCTACCACGCTTGAGGTTATTGTTGGAACATGTAATTAATAAAGTTATACGATTTGTTTCGTGTTTCAAATTGTTTTTAAGAGTTCAAAGTTATATTTTCTTATCACGTGTATGTCCTCTTATTGATTGATCGATATTATTTTCTATTTACGTTGCTTTGATATTCGAAGCTCATTAATGCCTTAATTGGGTACTTGTTTATAATTGAACGACTATTTGGAAGAAAAGTATAAATACCATACAATTGACATGATATTTTCGACCAAAATAGTTAGTACATACGATTGAAAATTGATTGCTTTATTGCTCACTTCCAAAGTGTATTGGTTCTGAATAGAAATAACTGTTACTACTAATCCTACCTTTTACCGGTCGATTGCCTTTTGTTTTGGGATTCCAATCTTCGTTTTTATTAAAACGTCTTTATTACGTGCTATTAGAGTTCATTAAATGAAGCGAAACGAGAATCTTTCAATTAATCCTAACGAAAAATGACGTTTGCGGCTCATTGGGCAAGAACGGAGTGTTCGATGATCAGATTTCGAGGACAGAGTTAAGAAAAGAGGCGAAGAGACTAAAATTATTGACTTTATTTTTATTTATTTATTTTATTACTCAAGAAAACTTACAGCTAATTTACAAATAGAACAAGGAATAGTAACAGACGGCCAATTAAAAGTTTTCAATTATATGAAAAGGTTTGGTTTAGGATTCTTGGTAAGACAAGTAATTGACATTTGGACAGTAAATAAAATTTTAAAAATATGTTTGCTCAAGTTGTACACAAAAATATAAATCTAATCTCTTTGCCTACAATTGAAAACATATGGAAGATGTTAATATCACAGATATTCTTCTGTCTTGTTATTTTTCTAGATGTGTCGTAATCACGTGTATTTTAGCTATATTGATTATCTCAAGAATCTTTAAATTACTATCCAGAAAATCAACTCTCACTTGACATTGACATTTGACAAAATCATGCGCGGATATCACATCATAATCCTAACTAACCTAACTTGGCAAGTAAATACTTATATACAAAATAAAAAAATATAATGTAGTGTTAATTCTGCTAATTAATCTAGCAGTTTAATCTAACTAGGATGTAATTTAATAATAATAATATCATGGGACATTATTCCCATACGGCCATCTGATCCCAAACTTGCAGAGCAGAGCTTGTATCTACTATGGAAACCAGATGACTGATATACTACATATACTACTTTTCTTTTGTAAATACATACTTTAATAAATAATTTCACCTAGATTCAAGACAAACAGACATGTTCATGCACACAAATATCTGTCCTGGAGCTGTACCGGCTACGTCGGCAAACATCGTTTTCTTGAATGGCGTTCAAATAAATAAAGGTTAAAAATGACTTAATCAATCGTTAAATTGGATCGTCCATGTGCACAATGCACATGTGACGTCATAAATGCTCCGGAATCCATTGTCAACGTTGAAGCCGATTTAACGATTGATCAAGTAATTTTTAACCTTTATTTATTTGAACGCCATTTAAGAAATCGATGTTCGGTGACTTAGCCGGTAGAGCCCCTGGGTGGGAATTGAATCAATGAAGAAATGGCGCGGCGGCGTGTAAGGTAAGTATTCACCAACCACGGCAACAAACCCGTCAAAGTTGCATTAAACTAAATACTACATATTAAATTAATATGAAATCACTTCCACGTTCATGGTGTGAAAATAGGTTTCATATTTCGCACAGATTAAAAGCCATATTATTACTAACTATACTTCACCATTGTTTTACTTTTGTGCCTCTTATGAGTGCAACTATCCTAAGATATATTAAGTGATAGATTGCGCTGGCATGATATTAATACTAATAGAGATGATTTATCCATAAGTTAAGCGTTATAATTTATATTGGTGTAACCTACAAAGCATCTATCGTCTTTCACTGTTAAATTTTCTTATCCTCGGCCAGTTACTCTTACCAGTCCATAAGTGTATGAGTTTAACGTGCCCTCTAGAGTACGCAGACGCTCAAAAATTAAATTCACTCCATCGATGGATGACCGCCAAAGTTGTTGAAAGTTTGAGCTTACCCTTACTTTGGAGGGCATATTAAACCTCCAGTTAGTCGTGATTAGACATTAATCGTAAAGCCATGTCAGAGGCTTACTGAACAAATCTGACACTAGTGTAACAACTACCCATATACTAAGTAAATAAATATCTCGGGACAACTAACACGCTGCCATCTAACACGATCCCAAACTAAGCAGAGCATGTGCTGTGGCAACTAGACAATTGCATATTTCTAAATACGTACATATTATGGATAAATTACACCCAGATACAGGAGAAATAATAGTCACATCACACACAGATTTGTTCTGGGTGGGGTTCGAATCCACGATTCCTGGTGTAGCAGTCAGGGTCACTAACCTCTAGACTAAAAGGCCACTCAATTAGTAGTACATCCTCTTGTTAATAAGCTAATATACACTTCCAATTCTCCTTAAAATTTATTGTTTGTATCGTATATTAAATTAAATATCTTGCTCTGGGTCTTCTCTCCTATTATTTCTTTCTTTAAATAATTCAAACGGAGCAGTCTTTTATTATTTTCCTACAAATTGTTGAGGAAATAAGGAGTAACTTAACCTCTTAAAATTTTGTTGAATGCGAAATGCAATTAAGTTAACTGTTAAACGTAGTTACTGGATGTAACTGTTGGACTATTTACTTCATTAACGCCCTGCTGCGAATTAATTTAGAAGTAGAAAGCCTGCATTTATTACTATTACACTATTTCTATTAATAAGGAACTGTTAACTTAATAAGTAAATGTCCCATAATATATCAAATAGTCTACCAGGCGTAATTGATTAAGGCATCCTGAAACACAATCGCCTTAACATAACGTTGATAAAAATCTCAAAAATAACATGTGTTATACATGATTCTATTTATTTCTTCTCTATAGTTTTTTGTGAGTTGAGATGAAATCTGATGTCTTCCGTCGCGTCTGACCGCAGAGGGATCCTGCGGCTTCTTTGAATGCGCTCGCGCACCGTATCGACACCTCCCCTCCCCCTTTCCTTTCACCTGCCCGAATCCTCGGAACCACGGTCAATCGTCTTTTGTTTGTTAAACGCGGTACAAAACCAACACGTACAGGGAATCAGGCCCACTCTAAAAGATTTTTTACCCTTTTTCGTCAGATACGAAGTTATGAAGGCTTTTATTCCTTTTATAAATAAAGGGTGTACTATATTTATATTTGTACAAGTTTAGTTACTATTTATCATGTTGCAATATTACTCAGCTATGAAAGTGATGCAATATTTTTATAGCAAAAATATGACGAATATGCTATAATAGCCCATTATAATGTCGCTCATAGCTAGATGCTCTCACCGGTCCGTAAGTGATCGGTGAGGTAAAGCAACTAGGCTCGCGGTCAGTCTACAGATTAGTGACCAAAGTGGTTTAATTTCTGAGCGTCTCCGTACCTACTTCGGATGGCACGTTAAGCTGTCGTTCAACCATGTCAGAGGCTAACGACTTCCCATACGATAAATAATAATAATAACAACGCCTGAAGGCGTGCTTGGCAAATGCTTGCTTTTCACGACGGAGGTCGTGGGTTCCATTCCCACCCAGAATAGATATTTGTGTGCATGTCTGTTTGTCCTGAGTCTACGTGTAATTATCTATGTATGTATTTACAAAATAAAGTAGTATAAAATATGTAGTATATCAGTTATCCTTTTTCCATAGTACAAGCTCTGCTTAGTTTGCCGTGTGTAAAAAATGACCCAGAATTATTAATTATTATTATTAAGTAATAAATTATAATGTCTACTGTTTAAGCATTATGTCTTGTGCCTTTGTCAGAATATACGACAGGTTTGTTAATAAATTAGCTAGTACGATAACAGATTGAATTATCAGGTTCGTTCAACTTTGTACAACCATTAGATTTGGCAATCGTAAGATTTTTTATTAAAAAACAAGGAAATATTTACCGGTGTTAACGGGCCGATCAGGGTAACCATTGGAGCGTATAATTGATCTAAAATAAAGTAACCGTCCGACAGCACTTAACAATAACTTATCCAACTTTTGACGTCTCAAGCCAAATTGTTGATTGCATTACAACAGACTTAAGTTTCTCGTAAAACCTGTTATATAGAATGATTTAAATTTTATCACAGACAGGTGGAGAAAAAATCACTAAAAAGTTATGTAAGTTGTCTGGTGGAGCAGTGAAAGCCTCCAAGGCCAAACTAATAACGTTATTTTAAACACTCATGCTATCAATATTTCAATGAACTGATTGGTTTTATCCAATTTTATGAGGACTTAACTTTAGCTGTTTAGCTAAATCGTGCATTCAAAACATAAACGGCCGTTTTTGTTACAAATGCACGATTTAGCTAAACAGCTATATTTCAAGTGATGACAATGTGTTATAAAATTACGTTATTGCCTTTTCTACAGTAATAATAGACCACATTTTGTATTTTTGATTCTATTTACGAGTTATGACATTTTTTCGATTGGCGGCGCTAGTGGACTGTAAGAGGCCTCTTAAAAGTTAAAATGATTTTTTGAGACGTGGTGCAGTGCTTTTATTCAATCAAACAACAGTTTATCGAGGAAAAGTTGTTTCAACATATATATAAAAAATTCAGAAGAATACAGAACTTCCTCCTTTTTCTTTATAGGTTAAAAAACAGTACATTGGACACAGCATTTCCAATACACCTGCACGATTAGCAGTAAACTTTTTCTGAAGGAGTGAATAATGTGAAGTGATGATATCACTCTTATTTACAGTAAATCGGCTAAATAAAATAAAATTAAACAAATAACAAGAGATCAGAGTCACGTTTTCAATAGCAATCAAAGTGTGATTAGAACATTATTTACTCCAAAAATAGTCTTTAATTAACATCATTTTCGATATTCTCCAAGGTTCATTATTTTGAATACTTCCCGTAGGTTTGAATATAGTTTTATAAATGCATTATTTCATACTAAACATAATTGCTTAGATGCCTATCATTATTGCGTGGACGCCGAGGGCTCCCGGCGAACTAATCTCCGTTGAATTCGGTAAAAAATCTTGGGACTTCGTGGGAAGGTTCGACGAAGTTACGGTCCCTATTAAGCTCCAAATAACTTTATTTGAAGAAAGTGCTACGTAACAAAGCAATTTAGGTTCGGAACAGAACTATGCTGGGTCAAAAAACTGCAAACGTTTTGTTTTTGGTGGTAGCCCGCTTCTGTTTTATCTTGTTTTCCTTTAAACGTATTTGGTCATTAGAAAGACGTGACTGGCTGCTTTGATATTTGGCTGTTTCTTTGAAAATATATTGTTAAACTTTCCAATTTCGTTATGCATTAGCAACATTTGATATCCTCTACTAGTTGCACTTTCAGTGGTCTTATCGATACCATGGAAACCTAACCGTGTCACTCGATACGTGCGTATGCGTCATACAATCATACTCCGGATGTGGGCTGTAGTTGAATCCCATACATCTGTAGAACCAGTTTTAAGACAACGTACTTTTTGTCTCGCCCCGTCGCGTCCATTTGTTTGCCATCGTGGTTGGCCATTAGCCTTTTTGATGTTAGACGATATGATAGATGGGTGGGGTTCTATGCGATTTCGAGGAACGACGTATGAGGTAAAAACTGAGGTTCTTAATATTTTCGGATATAAGTGTTAATGAGATTTGTGCGGCGATTCACACTAACGATCTTTTTAGTTTTTTAAAAAAATTCAGTGCTTGGATTCTATAGTTATTAGAATCTTTCGGTTGCATCCTGATGCCAAATGCTTTACACAATCCAATATAGATGAATAAGACATTGTTCATGAGAACTACTTTAACATAAACTGAAGCAATGACATGATAATACGAACTTAATAGTATTTAGAGCTTAGTTCACATGTTCTATATTCGCATTTTCCCACGTGAGCTTACACGCGATCAATCTTTAGGCGAACAATGGTATTCGAAAGATGCGCCGCAAATTTTTCAGGCCAAATTACACGTGTAAAATGGCGTATAGTATGTTTGAACTTTCGATTTTCACATTGTGGAAGAAAGCTGCTTGTAGGTGTTGTAGTGTTTACCGATGCGTCGATTGAAAGGTATGGTGCACTGTTATCTGTCACAGTAATTAGTTTTCTATTGTTTCTGTTGTGAGTGGACTGAACAGTTGATTGATGTGACAAGAAGCAATAATTATCTTAGTAGTATTAGACTATCTACCCTACACATTTGTATACAGTGATTCTATTTAAATTTTTCTGGTAATCTCTCTCAAGAATACTTAATTCAGCTAACTCCGCTACATTTTATTATGCGTCCAATGCAATTTGTTAGATAAGTTTAAATGTCTGACATGGGCTTAAGCTATAAACCAGTTAGCAGGTTTGCTGATGTCATTTGCCAAAAATAACTGCAGCTTATTATGACCAAACCTTAAGTCATATAAATGCCAAAGCGTTCGTCTTTTTTTGTTTACTTAAAAACGAAGGTTTATACGTTTTGTAAAAAATATGCAAGAAGGGTATCCTCAAATATTTGAATACGCCGTGCCCCGCTGTTTAAGCAGCATTAAACTTTATAATGTCTAGTCTGTGTGTTCGGATATATAAGGTTTATTACTACAAAGTTTCATCACAATCCGTTAGGTAATTTTTGCGTAAAAATATAACAAGCAACTATACATTTATACATCCATACTCACAAACTTTTACATTTAGAATATCAGTAGAATTAGTTGGAAGTGGGATTATTAGTAATTTTCCGGCATTAACAGACTTTTTCTAGATATAACTATGTATTCACATTTATAATTGACTATTTCTGTTTTGTATTGGTTATTTTGACACTGGCCTACTTTAAACATATTTAGTAAAACTTTGGCAGATTTACCCAACAAGTAGTATTATTCATTGTCCCATTTACCTTTGTTTAGTTCTCCCACGAATTGCGTGTAACGGGACAGCGCTAAACGCCAGTTACTTAGTCTTACGTGTGAATATCTTTACATTTACTTGGGGCTTTATTTATTCGCGAGTGTAAAAAATTGTAAGTGACACTTGAATGCGTGATAATTGGGTTATGTGCCATCATTTATAAAATTATGTTATTGCCACGCTGTTGACATTTATTCACAAGCGATGAGCACTTTTTACTATAGATGCTTTGCAGTTCATTAATGAAAGAGTAGTTCTATGGTTTCTTAAGTCGCTTAATTGACACAGATTCACCGTAGACGGAATGTCAGTGTATATACTTTGACAATGACAGCGCTCTATTCCGTAGGTAGTATTGGTGGTTATCGTAATGTAAGTGGATCCATGGCTTACTATACTATAACTACACCGACTGATATACAAGTTTGACATAATTTTATAAGTTTGTCTTGTCCCTCATACGTGGGTTTTTTGGTTTTGTTTATAAAATTATAACTTTTGGTTTGACCTTTATTTGAATAATCTTAGATAAAACGAGAATTTCTGCTACTGTGTTATTTATGAACGAGTCCATTCGTATTTGTTATACACTCACGAAACTTTAATTTGCATAAGGTGTTAGTAAAAAGTTTAATTCGGTATTATATTATCTGCAGACAAAAATAAATGTGCTCCATTAATTTCGTTACTGTCCTTGACATTTCCAGAAGTCTGAATAAGTAAACATAAAAGTTTTAGGTTTTCAAATATTTCGACAGAGTTTCAGTTGACTTTAACAATTCGTCGATACAACCTTTTGAAGACTGTTATTAACTGTCGTTAACAATCAAATAATGGATCATGATATCATGATTGTACTGATAGATTGCTAAATAGAGTTGTCTGCAGCTGTTGTCATGATTTTAATAAATATACAAAGTTTTCAATGATGTCTGTAATATTTATAAATTTAGTGATCGTAGTTGCAATAAGTTTCTTTGACCTTCATTACATTGAATAGTTCTTTGTCTCATAGCACTTTTCATAGTTTGCGTGATATTTTCTACTATGGGTTGAGTAACTTTTTTATTGACTTGTTGCTCTAGCGATAACGTAATCAAGCGTAAATAAAGAGGTCCAGGGTTCAAATCCCAAGCAGGAACAAAGGGTAAGGGCTCTCCCGGCTAAGTCGCCGAACATAGTTTTCGTGCATAGCGTTCAAGTAAATAAAGGTTAAAAATTACTTAATCAATCGTTAAATCGGTTTCACCGTTGACAATCGCTTCCGGACCATTTATGACGTCACATGTGATCATGGAAGCCGATTTAACGATTGATAAAGTCATTTTTACCTTTATTTATTTGATCGCCATTCACGAGAACGATGTTCGGTGACTTAGCCGGTAGAGCCCCAAGTCGTGGGTTCGATTCCCACCCTTGCCTTCTTAGGACAAACAGACACACATTGTCCTGAGCCTGGGAGTACTTATCTATATAAGTGTATTTACAAAAGATTTCCATAGTACAAGGTCTGCTTAGTTTGGGATCAGATGGCTGAGAATGTTGATGATGGTGATAATGTCCCAGGATATTATTATATGTACTGAGGCACAGGGCTGTGACACCGCCAACTTCCAAACTCACAGCTGATTCTCATAAAAAATCTGAACAAAATGTCCGAATTATGATGAATTGATCTTTTTTGATTGGCCTGATCTGGGATTTAAACCCAGGACCTCTGCGGCTTTTCAAGCTGCAACTAGACCTAGTCAGTCAGATAGTCAAGTGTTTAACCACGCTTATCATTTACAAACCCAGCCATAAAGCTTCGCTTACACCCATTATTCTATTTAGTAGGAATGTGAAACCAGGGTAGAGATAGTAGTATAATAATAAAAAAATAAAAGGCTACTCTTGATAGTACCAACCAAACTACCTTCATTTATTTATATTGTGAAAGGAACAGGTTTTGAATAAAAATAAAGATTGACTATAGGGAAAATGTTGTAAGCGCCTTCTGAGTTACCTCAAAAGCTATAAAACGTAACATTTAAATGTGGAACATTTAATCGATCCAGTTCTTGATTTTTCATTCAACCAGTTCGTGATTCGGAGCACAATTATTTTATCTTGGTCCTTTATTTTAAATTTCGAATGAACCAGTTCAGTTGAATTCGATGCATAGTCAACTAAACGTAATAATAATTGAAGTAGGTATATGGTATCTAAGAGTAACATCACATGACTATTCTGTCATTGTGTTTTACAAAAAACTCGTATCTATTATTGAATTTTGTACCTGAGTGAATGCGATGTTAGCATTGCAAAAACATACTTATTCTGACGGTTTTTTGAGACCAGTAGCGCAGAACGATAATTTTCTTAGCAATAACTGTGCCAATAAAGGCAAAACATTGGAACCTATAAGTTTTTGATAATGTTTTTAATAAGCTCTCAAACTAGTTAATAGTTTCTTAGTTACAGTCTTAGTAGTATTCTAAAATAATATATGATATTATGATAACGTATTGCCGATGAGATAGCATTACAAAAACTAGCTTATTTTCACGGTTTTTGATTCCAGTGGCGCAGACCGATATTTTTAAGCAGTATATATCTAACTGTGCCAAAAAAGGCAAAACGTTGATCCTTGTAAGTTTTTCATAATGTTTCTAACCATATTAATTCTAAGTAAAACTCTAAAATAATATACGAAATTATTTTTACGTATTGCTTCTTGTATAGCAAATTCAAGTAAATACTCTTTCGGGTACTTGCATATATTCTAGTTCTTTCGACTGAACACACTAAAACTATTACAATAAAATTGACAAGGCTGCGGTCACCAAGCGCATCTAAGGTTCAAAATATAATTCTATACCATCTGTTCACGGGCGCTTACATCAATTGAACTTATAGGTGAATAGTAGTTAATCAAGCCCTTTCATTATACACTGCTTGTAGAATATTGGCAGAAATTTTTGAATCGCTGAGTGAACGCGTTTAATTCTTTTGAATGAGTGACATAAGCTACTTTTGGACGGATGAAAGACTTGTAAAATTTCCTCATAATGATTTTTATCATTGTAATCCGTAAAATTTCCCCACGTCTACAAAGTCTTCAATATTAATACTACTTTTCGACAACACTTAACAATGCAATGAATAAATTATATACTTAACAAAACAACTAGTCCAAACCATTCGACAACCAAACCACTTCTGCCGCTTTCGCACTAAGATCTATTTCCTGCATAAGAATTTGATAGATCCTTTATGCATCTTAACAGTTTTGTTCAAATCAAAATATAATAAAACGACAACGTTGCGTGATGATGATTATTAGTTAATTTTTTTACAATAAGCTTTATCATGCAATTATTTGTTATTATGCGGGAACAAAAAAATAATACCGAATAAGGAAATTTTCAATGGAAATATTTCACCGTAAGATAAGCCTAGCAACACAATATTACTACGAATGTGTACTTTAAATGCTAATTTGAAATCATTGAGTGTAGTTAAAGAGAGTTAGGGCACAGCGTGCATTCGCTCAAAGAGCAGCCCGACTGGGGAAGTACCTCTACCTTACAGAAGATATTCCTTAATAATAACATTAATAACTTTAATCTTGTGTTTCTGCATGTGAGTAAGTTCGCCAGAGCTCCTCGGGGTGAGGGGTAGGGTCAGCAATACTTGTTTGATGACCCTACCCCTCATCACTTACCATCAGGTGACCGACTTCCTCGTTGGCCGCCCTATGACAAAAAACCATACATTCACCAATGTACTACAGTCCCTGATTTCCAAATTCGAAATTTTAATTGATTACGTAACGGTAGTAAGTAATGCCAGTTACGAGAATGTAGAATCATTTCAGCCAAGCACTTGCGTTCGAATTTTGAATCGAGGCATGTCAAATGCAGGCTTACGCTGAAGGTATCCGTTACTGAACTGACACATCGTGATTTCTAAAAGGTACCGTATCCAAGTACCTAACTTGGAAGACTACGAACATTGTTCTAATGGAGATATTATTAAACATCATTTACCTACAACATTGCGTACATGTAATGATTGGTTTGGTCCATCAAAATTATTGTTACGACCGCACGTTGCGTAAGTTACCGACCGGTATGTCATTTTCTTCGAGACGGTCAGCAAAAGAAGTAATCCAGCAGATATTACCTGTTATCGCCGGGTATTAATTCAAGATTCATAATATTGATGGTACTGTTACCGGACAGCGGCAACGGAGATTGACCAACTACTCTTATTAATATTACAGTACACAAGTGTATGCGCAAATTCAAGTGCCCTCTTATATCCGTAAGATTAAAGATTAGATGCTCACTTTTGTGTTTCACTGTATTTAAAAAAAAATACGCCAAATTAGGCTACTACGGATTTTCTCTTGCCATTTAATTAATAAGATAGTAAAAATCTGTAACTGATAATTCACGTAGTGAATTCACTATCCTAGCTCACGTCAGTTTTAATATAATATAACGGCCAACGTTTACAAGAATCGTTTCTTGACATGGTGGATTATAGTAAGTCCCAAATGATTACAGGGCAATAAAATGGACTGCACGTGTGGCGCGGCGGTTAAAAGTCGCCTCGCTACTTCCGTGTCCCGGGTTCGATTGCCGCTGCAGGGCAACTATTTGTGTGAATCAAAAGTAGTTGTCCCGAGTCTGGATGTATTTTGTGTCCGTCAATTATGTGTTTGTAAAGTATCCCGCGACACAGGGATTAATTTCCCTAGTGCGCATGTTGTCGTTAAAAGTTAAGTCTTGTAACTGAATCTATTTATGTTGTTGACTGTACCATACATACGCAATTAATTTCCACGTCTGTTCACTATTTCGTTTACGTTTTGTGGTAATGTCGTTCGTTGTTTCCGCTTTTTGTCTATGATTTACCGTGAAAATTTGTTATTGCAGTCTATTATTTATTTTCAAATTATTCAAGCCTATAGTTTTGGACTATTACAACTGTGTATTGAATTGGTCATCTTTTAATTTATTTAAGCGACTTTAGGAATCTTCCATTCTCAATTCGATCTGTATTTTTTTTGTATCTGGGTTATTTCGATGTTTGAGGATCATTTTTATTAATTAGTCATTTATTATTTGAATGAAAATAAAAAAAACGATCTATGGACAACCAACATACTGCCATCTGATTCCAAACTAGGCAAAGCTTCTTCAATGGCAACCAGACAAAATATAGTTTTATATGTTGAGGATGATATGTTGATATGATGATATGATGTTGATATGACGATGATGATGATGATGATGATATGTTGAGGCCACACTTTCCCGGAATGCTGGCTTATATTTTGCCCAACAAATAAGTATGCGTGGTAATGCTGCCAGTTTTCTGGAATCGTTACGTATTTTGGGAAAATTTAGAATACTTTAAATTTAACGTTTTATAGTACATAAGTTAGTATTATTTTGTTTGTTGTAGTTTCTTTAAATTATTTATTTCTAAATACATACGTACTTATTATATTTAGATGACACAAAGTCTTACTACTTTGTTACTACTTTGTCTTGGTGAGGATCATATCTGGCTTAGCAGCCCGGCTTGCCAAAAGGCCATTCTAATCAGTAGCATTAAATATGGTTGTCCCGTATAATTTACTGAATTACCAAGTTGTTTTTACGTGATGTTGGACATATCTAAAAATTGCGTAATTCAGTCCTTAATTTTGTTTCCTGTATGCAGCGGCTAAAAACATAGGTTGTATGTGTCTAAAACACATTTTTCTTTTTGGACCAAAATTGCCAACCTTTAATAAAAATGTACATAATAAAAAACGTTGTGATATAGATTTGCACAACTTTTGATAATTTTGAAACAATTGACTTAGGCTATTATACAATTCACATTTTTTTTTGTTAATATATAGCAAATTATAGCCCAATCCTTCAGTTCTTTTGAAATATACACTTATCAAATTCGTGCAAATCTGTGGTTTACATTTTCAATTAGTCTTATTGATTTTGGTACCGAAAGAAAAATGTGTTAGCACACATTCAACCTATCCAATACCCTCAGGGATATTTCGTGCCGATGAATCCAACCAGATAAGGGCATCTCCACAATAAGCAAATGCCATTAGAGCTTTTTATCTTTAGTGTTGAATTATTCACGAAGAACTTATTTTTTTATTGTAACACATTCTATTAACAATTGCTTCAAGCAAATTTGGCAATTGACGCACCCGAATGCACGCCACTGTGGCTGTGCACTTTGATCTCGTCAGCGTCTTTAATACGTAGGAAATAAGACTAGTTTTCGTAGTGGAAGTGTATCCACTGAAGTCACGTCGACTGTACCACTGCTATTTCTATGAAGTACAGACGCCAGCACATCAAGCTACCTCAATCTGTCAAATTTCCCCAATTGAAAGTGAACCTTATGCTTATGTGATAAAGTTGAAAATCTATATAAGAAATTTGACAGATTGTGGTAGCTGGATGTGCTGGCATCTGTACAAAACACAACTAATGAACCACATAGATCATAAATGTAGGTACTGTGATAAAAAAAACCGTGACGAACCAATAATTTCCTATACTAAACAACAGTAAACATTACCATCGATCCTAAAGGTTGAAGATAATAAATAGCTAATTCTCATGTTCATACGAACAATAACATTAATTAACTAAGAATAAAAGAGGTGATTACTATTAATGAAGTAAGTAGTTGCTGATGATTCAACCGTGAGGCAATTTCAAGGAACATACCTACATGTAATACATACATATATTGAGTTATATACTACCCATCTCACTTATCCTACTAATATTTTAAACGCGAAAGTTTGTAAGTATGGATGTTTGTTACTCTTTCACACCAAAATTACTTAACGAATTTTGATGAAACTTTGTAATAATACCGCTTATATATTCGAATAACACATAGGCTATAATTTATAAAATTTATAAAGGGTGAAACCGCGGGGCATGAATGGAATTACACGGCTCTGAGACAGTGTCCGATACGAATTATAGGAAACCACAGCATGCAAATAAAATATATTATATTATAAAATGTATTATTTTAATAATACATTACAATGAAATATATACATATTTAACATATATTAGATAGAAAAAAATTAAAAACTACATCAAACCAATTATAAAATAAACTATATCTAAACAGTGTCAAAAAATTCCTCATCGTTGTCGAGGAACGTACCCAGAAAGCTGGCATCATTGCCACGTTGTATGGCAATACTGATTCTTTGAACAAAAAAAGGCCAGCCTTTTGGTCACGTGAAGCGTCAATTATCAATTTTGCGACATCCCGAAAGGTGCGCGCATTTGGATCCCATGAGCCAAGCGTATTATTATAAGTAATAAATTGCCTATTTGTTAGGAATGTGAAAACAAAGTCTAATTCATTACGTTTTTAATTAAAAAATGTAATGAATTAAATAACAAGGAAATTAGTAATATTACAATTTCCTTGACACACCAGTAGTTAAATAGCTAAGCATTCCACACTAAAGGTGTATAATGTAAGATAATTATTTTTATACCTAGATAATTATTCGCATATGTGGACATTGTAGGTTGTTCAGAGTCTGTTCAAGTCATAGGTGTGAGACTCTCACATATTTTATACGGACACGATTTTATATTTACTTAACTTACTTACAAACCTGTTTGGATTAGGATTTACTAAATAAAACATTAGTTAAACAAAACAAGAATTGTATTTTTTAACGTTTGCTTATTACGACTGGAAAAAAAGGTTTGTTAATTTTGAACAGACTTCAATCAAACGGAAGCTGTTGAAGAAACAGCTTTTTTCTTATTTTTACGTGCTCTCCGAGGCACGGGAGTGGAATACCTCCAACTCCGAGACTTCGGGCTGATACTGAGAAGTTTTATTAACAGATAGTTCCCAAAATCACCATTTGGCCCTAACCGGAATTTGAACCCAGGACCTCATTACCTACGGTTGAACACGCTAAATAATTACACCTATACACTAAAGAGTTGCAGTCAAGCGTACACAATTTTAGTCATAAAATAGTGTAATATGACGTTAGTGTTCTAAAGTAAACGGTAAACGAAATCATTCAATCAGCTAGCATTATGTTACACGCCACTACTGCTCTATTCTCGTGCCAATAGATGAGGTGACGCCACAAATCTGATTCCCTCACGGCTGGCAACATTATCGCTTCCGCCTTGCTGCACCGGCGCGGGCGCCGCGCCGCAAACGCAAGTAATAGCAGGCCTTATCTGAAACAAAAGAGCCGACTCGACTGTGCAGTGTTTTGGTGCGTTTACCCTGTTTATAGGGTGTGATATAGTGATGATAGCTACGGGAAATAAACACAGTTCGAATGGTCCTTAGTGTTTCGATAACAATATTCATAGTTACCTATAACTTACGGTTGTTGCATTCGTATTTTATACCGTTTCTATACACCTACGCCTTTCATGCAATGACTGCAGTTAGTAAAAATCTGCCTTACCTTAGGTCACTGACATCAGCTGCTGCATTGGTGTTTTTCCCAAAGCTTTTTGCCAAATTTGTTTTTATTACATCACTAATCTCAAAAAAAGATTAAGGTACAGACGCTAGCACATCAAGTTAGCCCAATCTGTCAAATTTCCCCAATTGAAAGTGAAGCTTGTGTTTATGTGATAAAGTTGAAAATCTATAAAAGAAATTTGACAGATTGGGTTAGCTGGATGTGCTGGCGTCTGTACATTCGTATATAAAAATGAATATATTACTTAAATTTTTATAAAAGATGCCTATAATTCTCGTAGATTTATATCCTAAGTAAGAACTGTAATAAAGCTGATAAAAATATAATAATCGATCCGTCATCGTAAGATAAAGGTTACGTTATGTCATGGGTTTCGAACCTCGGCTCTGGGTTATTGCTGACGTACGAGGCTGCATAAGAGGATTGATTCAATATTGTGCAATATTGCGTTTAGTACGGTCAGTTAGTTCCTAAACAAAAATACTAGTAGATCATAATATAAGAAGATTAGGGAACATCTACTTCGGCATAGAAGTAGACCGGGATCGCCATTTGTGATTTATTTAATTAGGACATATATTCCAGAACCCCAAAATTACCTCGCTTTAACATAATACTAGGCAAGAAATTGCATGTTTATCGGGTAATTCTCGCAAAAAACTGGTTACAAACAAAATTATTAATCTCATCCGTTTTTCATGTAAATAATAGTTGGTTTTTTGTTTCAGGTATGTATCCAGTATTAACCTCGTTTAATAAAAGCTAATAAAGTTTACTTGACTTTCATGCAAATTGGTAAGTCAATACATTTAACCAGTAGTTTTACAATGCATAGTAAAACTGGGGCCATTCTAACCCGTTACTCTATCAAATCAATAGGTTCCCAGTACATTGAGTTCCACCGTTCTGGGCACTATTATGGTTATTATGCAAGCAAAATGCTCTTCCAGTCACATCAGAACAATGTCAAGTGTGCAGATTACGGCGCTTTCCCGTTGCAGTCTCATAAAGACAGCGATTCACCTATTTAGTCTAATGTTTTTATGCAATGCGATTTGTGCATAAAACCTTTAATACCGTACATTTTAATAGGGTTGGCGAAAATCTTGTCTGCAAAATTAGACCATTAAGCCATTCATGGCAAATCACAACAGAGCGTGACGTTTGAAGCGTAAAATACTTCTGGATTTAATCAAATCTGCTTTAACAATGAGAATGTGACACCGGCCTACATGTGACAGAGCGCGTCAGCGATAACACCAACCAACATAATGCTGAATGTCCCACAAAGGAGACATGTTATTTAGTACTTAAATAAAATAAAGACAAAATATAAATTACACTATAAAATACTCGTCTCAGATATTCGCAAACCTTATTCGAACGAAGTAAGCGTTAACCGCACTAGTCTCAAAGGAGACTAGTCACCTGCTCGGAACGTTTTTTATTACCCTAGAAGTAGTATTAGCTCTCGATTCTCTCATGCCGCCACAACAAGATATAGGTGGAACACCGCCAACTTCCTGACTCAAAATTCTAATTATAAGTGGCATAAAATTCGCTCTTAAACCTCTACGCCAATTTCAAGAACCCCTAGGATTAATATATCTGCGGTTGAATCTGTCACTAGACCAACAAGGCGCTTAACTTAAAAACCATCTCGATTAATTTACTTTCAGATAAAAAAATTGGGAGCTAGTATAGAATGCCCGCTTAAGTTCCTAACCGCTAGATGCATTTTTTTACACTGAATAGTAATATGAAGATGAATAATTGAAGAAACGATTTCGGATTCTTCCCAATATAAAATGTATTATTTTATGACCTTTAGGACCTTTAGCGATTTTATTTGATCTAGGCTACACGCCTAGAAGTGTGTATCATCTATCTCCCAACAGTATTAAGAGTACTGTAGGTGTATTGAGAGTGATCCAAACAGAGTCTCACTAAGTGGTGTGAAACTATGTAAATGTCTTGTTCTTAGCCAATCCCCCTAAGCGACAGGTGTAAGTTATTGTCAACCCTACACAACACACTCACTAACTCAAGTATTCATAACGTGATTTTTAAATCGTTTCCGATTATATGCAATTTGAATAGCTGATCGTGGCTTTGATATTTTTTCTTTATTAATAGAAGTATAAGTAGTAAGTCTAAAGAGAGTAATGGAGGTAAAAGTGGTGTGCAAGGATGGAAATCTTTGGATTTAGCCAATCCCCCTGGGAAACAGGCGTGAGTCTATGTATGAATTCATGTATCTACGATCTTCATGCCGTCATTGTAAACCCTACATTACAAACTCACTGACTCAAGTATTCACGACGTGATTTTTAAATCGTTTCAGATTATATGCAATTTGAATAGCTGATCGTGGCTTTGATATTTTTTCTTTATTATTCATAGAAGTATAAGTACTAAGTCTAAAGAGAGTAATGGAGGCAAAAGTGGTGTGCATGTATGGAAATCTTTGGATTTAGCCAATCCCCCTAGGAAACAGTCGTGAGTCTATGTATGAATGCATGTATCTACGAACTTCATGCTGCCATTGTCAACCCTACACGACACACTCACTGACTCAAGTATTCATAACGTGATTTTTAAAACGTCTCAGATTATATGCAATTTGAATTGCTGATCGTGTCTTTGATATTGTTTTCTTTGTACACAACATATGCGGTTTATTGCAAAGTGATACTTTTATGCATATAAATCAAGCATAAGTATCGTAATTCATAAGTTTCTAGCAATTGCTTTTTTATGACATATCAAAGGTTACCGCGATGTTTTGAAGAAATATGGAATAATAAATATTTCCTTGTATAGTAAAAACTGCAGACGTTTTAAAATATCGTGTCGTAATAACTATGTTTGCGGAAGTGTTGGTCTAAGCATTCTCTCGTTATTCGCTGAATATATGTTTAGAGAGTAACGTGGTTGGTTTCATTATTAAATGAATGGATTTTCCATTGGATATTTAATCTTGTACTAACATTTACTACATTACTTATTTGAAGATTCGAATGCGTCCCAAATGCCATCAGTACTATCGTGGACTGTCAGTAAATAAATTATAATTTGACTTCGTTCCATATATTCCTATAATAATTTATATTTTTGTGTGCAATGCATTCACTACGTTATCGCTGAATAGGTAGTTAGGGCAATAATGTTGTATGTTAATTTGTACGAAACTCTATACTGATAATTAAGGCATTATACCTAATTAAAACTGGAGTGCCGTGGACATCATGATCGATAACGCTTTATCTGTGCTTTTAACCGACTGCAAAAGAAGGTGATTCAATTTAAGGCATATTTCTTTCTTTTTATATGTTGTTTATTACGCGCTTAATCCGTTGTTTGTATGGGAACACATTTAGATAAAAAAAATCGACGGAATGCTTTTGGAATGGTTCCCTATAAGTTTATCCAAGTTGTTTTTTTATTAAAAAATGATTTGTGTGTGATTTAATAACAGTATTTATTATAGATCTTAAACGTCGGAAATATCCATAGAAATACCACCAAAGACATCAATAATAATGCGGTTTGCCATAAAATAAATTAAAATTAGATAATGTTTTTAATTGAATATGAAGTTATGTCTCTGTTGCGTAATCTGCAGAGACATGACCCTATTTGGAGAAGAAGAAATACGGATATATGTTTCTTAATCTTTCAATAGAGTCATAACTATTTATATTTCAATCATAAATTATGTCGACAGTACGCTGATAACACTAATACCTGTAACCACTAAGGATCGATCTGTGCTCGCGATGGTATCCGACGCATGGCATGCATGTCAATGCGCGCCTCGCATACTGGATGCGCAAGATTACGTTGTACGACAAATGTGCGAAGCTAACTCAAGAACATCGAATTGATTTGTTTCTATTAGTACGTGGGAATTTATGGGATTGCAAACTTTCTTTTTCTATATTTTTTTAAAGACGACCTAAAGGCTAATGAAGCTCTGTATCGCGGAGGAGTTTGCCATCTCTTTTAGTTTAGAGGAAAGCGTGTTCTGGAAAGATCCTTGAAAGTGAAAGCAGGTTTATATCCTAAAGTTAATACATGTAAGAGGTAGTGCGTAGGCTGTTTTGTTACTGCAATAATAAGTTATCCATAAAATTGTATTACTTACTACTTACTTACCGTATAGGCAGTGGTTATCCTACTGTCAGTGGTTATCCTACTGTCAGAGTTGTTCAAGCCGCCCATTAGGCCTCTGACAAATTGTGTCAGAGTTGTAATGTCGTCTGAGTTGTATAGCCTTGTCACTACAAGGCTTTACAAGTGTTGCTTAATGGTTCCACCCGGTACCACACAGGTTAATGTGTCCTACGAATCACGGAGACGCTTAGAAATTGAAGCACTTTGACGGTCACCCATCTATGGACTGACCGCGAGCCTAGTTGCTTAACCTCGCTAATCCCTTAGGGACTGGTGAGAACCTTATGAATGCCTTTTCAATAAATTATATTGAAGTTAAAAGAAATAAAAAGTTTGCAGAAGGTAAATGCGCGAATGAAAAGTGAACTTCATCACTGGTCTTCTTCTCTTACTTGGTTTTTGTTTATGTATGTATACATACATAAACAAAAACCAAGTAAACAGTAACATTAATTCTAGATGCATTGGTAGCTTGATAAAATTTTCTCAAAATGATATTTAAAGCTATTCTAACAGCAAATCAAATTCATAGCCTATGCAGTGTAGGCGTCTGCTAGTTTGCTATCATAATTTATAAACAAGGTTTTACATCAATTGTGGAGAAAGTTCAAGGAGCGCTTTCTACCCACGAAACTGAACTGATTAAAGGAAAATAGTTCTATTTTTTGGCTCCCTATATAGAACATCAAATGAGTATTATTCTTGCATCATTAACCATCAATTTTGTAGGTATTTCGCACGTTATAACACATGGAAATTATTCAGGGTCATAGGAAAGTTAAGTTCCTTAAGTAACCTCCAATATTTAATGACATATTATGTTGAATGTTGCTTTGAGAGTCATATAATAGTGTCTCGTTGGTCTAATGTGTTCACCCGCAGAGAACGAGGTCCTGGGTTCAAATCCCGGGTCAGCCAAAAGTAATTTTGCGACTTTTCTGTAATAAGATAAATTTCTGAGTATCAGCCCGAAGTCTCGTAATTGGCGGTATTATAACCCCGTGCCTCGGAGAGCACGTAAAGCCGTCGCGGTCGGTCCTCTAATAATAATGTCCTCCTAGCCGAATTCGGCCACGGCGGCCAGTCTTAAAAGAGATTGGCCATCTGCGCGGGACATATTATAGTGTTTAAGTGTGTGCCCAAACACAGGTGCACTTTCTATTCCATCACTCTCATGATCCGATGGGACGCCTTAGCGACACGACCGGAAAGAGGTCAGGCACAGGACCGACGGCTTTACGTGCTCTCCGAGGCACGGGGGTATAATACCGCCAACTCCCAGACTTCGGGCTGAAGCTGAGAAATTTTTCTTTTTACAGAAAAGTCCCAAAATCACTTATGGCCCGACCCAGGCTTTGAACCCAGGACCTCATTAACTGCGGGTGAACACGCTACCGCTGGACCAACGAGGCAGTCATCGGTCGGTCCTCTACCTGATCTCTTTCTGGTGGTTTCGCTAGTCGTCCCATCGGATCATCAGAGTAATGGAATTCTATTCCATGCCCAGTGCCCCTGTGGTTGCGCATACACTTGAGCACTATAATATGACCCGCGCTGATGGCTAGTCTCTATTTAGACTGGCCGCCGTAGCCGAAATTCGGCTAGGAGGACATAATTATTAATAATAGCAGCAATTCATATTTGATTTCGATGATTCAGGAATCGTAGTAGAATACTTAAATAATACATACACACATATATCGGCTCACTCCATTTTTCCAGAAGGTTAGGCAGAAGAGGTATAGACCGCGGATTTCTCCTTATTACGATCGTTAGACACCACTTGGGCCTCCTTCGCCCTCTTTGTATTTTACACTCATGCACGTCGACGTTTTAGAGTACTTCTGACACTCCCTTCTTCGAGAATATCTTTGTCTTGATCAGGTAACGATCGGCGTGGTCTTCCCCTTCCAACTGCATTGTTATTACCATGACAACATGACCATGCCATGCCATGAAATCACTTGCCATGTATACATGTCTTGTTATTATACTTTCATCCTTAGTCTTCACATGTTCAAAATAAATTGGTGATAATTCATAGGCTCAGTCTGAATAAATTTGGAATTTGCTCCGGATGAAATTCAGCCAGTATTTGGAATACATGAATATTATAAAATTATTAAAATACTATGTAAACCAAATACAATATGTATATATAAATGAATGTTTGTCTGTATGTCCTTAATAGAATCATAAACTGTGCTAGTGATCATGTGATGATCTTCAGCAAAGTGTTGTGCATGAGCCCACGAAGGTTTCTGAGTTAGAAAGACCAATCTTGGACAGATGGCGCCTCTATCATCATTATTTTAGTTAGTGGCGTAGCAACGCGACCATATATACCATATAATAATCATAACCAAATTAAGCTAGCACTTCAAATTCCACTCAATTAAACAAATTATACTCACAGCAATTGAGTGTATTGTAAAAAAACGTGTTGCATTATTCATAAAGTTCAAATCAAGGTTTATCATTGTAAATGTTTATATTTAATCGACCAAATTATGTACGTAAACATATTGAACTCTTCCGGGTTTGTTACTTATATTCTGGTGTTTGGTTCTATTTTACGTAACTCGTGTGTTTGCCTCGTTGGTCTAGCGGTAGCGTATTCACCTGCAGAGAACGAGGTCCTGGGTTCAAATCCCGGGTCGGGCCAAATGTGATTTTGGGACAGCAGAGTTCGAGCTGATAAGTCTGGGACTAGCAGTAGTTGGCGGTATTATACCCCTGTGCCTCTGAGAGCACGTAAAGCCGGTCCTGTACCTGACCTTTTTCCAGTCGTGTCGCTAGGCGACCTATCGGATCAAGAGAGTGATCGATAGAAAGTGCTCCTCCTTACACACTTGTGCACTATAATATTTTGTCCCGCGCGATGGCTTATCTTTATCGAGACTGGTACCTAGAAATTCGGCTAGGATGGATGACATTATTATTTATTTTTATATAGCCATGTCGGCACACAAAATACGTCCTGCCTGATAGTAAGATCAATACCGGAGGTTATCACTGACCCACAAAAGGGCACTTTACTCGAACGAAAATAGAATTAGAACCTATTTGAACTGATGCTACCATCCAACTTCGACTACCACTTGTCGGATGCCGGGATCGTAGCATCACCAGTTACCACCGAAACTGAGGTAGTTTTTGTATAGCACTTTGTATCCACTGATCTGTCATCGACTGTACTACCCAATTGAGTTGCTGAGCGAAAAAACGTGGCGTCGCGTTTGAACAGATAAGTCGTGTTTTCATCATTTCTGAAAGTTAGGAAGGATACGTACCAAATTACATTCCTTCGCCATTTTTGGTCCTAATATTTTTAAATGACGTATTTCAACAGCAGTTTAGATGGAATCATATGACAGTAGTGGCCGTACGTCACGGTACCTGGCGGTTGCCGGGTCACTGCCCCTGAACTCGTCTGCATTTCCTCTTTACTGGTTTACTGGTGTACTAACCTCATGTTCGAGCTTAATTAGGGCGTGAATTGAATGAAAACGCATTGTTTAAGTCTCCTTAATCAATAAATAGATTCTTTGCAACGAAGAATATGTGATTTATTCGACTTGCTAATATCTTTCGGCAAACAATTGCTCGCTTGAAAGTAAAAGTGAATTTTATGTATAACAGTCTTTTATATTATTATTATTGTAGATATAAATATTATATTCTAGATGATCACTAGGCGCTCATAGCCAGTTGCTCTCACCGGTTGTCTCTCCGTGATTGGAGTGGTCAAGTAACTAGGCTCGCGATCAGTCCATAGATGGGTGACCGCAAATGTGGTTTAATATCTGAGCGTCTCCGTGCTTCGGAGGGCACAATAAGCTGTCGGTCCCGGCTATAGACACTAGGCAACAGTCGTTAAGCCATGTTAGAGGCCTAATGGACGGCTTGAACTGCTCTGACACTGTGCCCACACGATTACCAAGCAAGCAGATGAAGAGGATACGATTGGTAGACGGTTTGGCGACCGTACTGTTAGTCGTAGTACTCGGAGAGACGCTACTGGCCGTTCACTGGTAGATATACCTTTGGGACAACTTCTACGTCCCCCACAGGATGAGATAGGGTCGTAATAGTCGTAGCCGTCAACACACAACAAACATTAAATCAAAATTTTGTATTTCGGAAGATATTTCGTACAAATGGTGTCAACGGACTTTTAAATTGTGTCCAAATTTGATTCGGTAGATAACCTTAATTTTAATCGTAATTGAAATAATATAATCAAAACTTACCGTACGCACGCCTTACGAATAAAATTTTGCTCAGTTTTAACTCATCTGTTATATTTGGTGTGGTTAAGACCACCATAAAAGGTATCGTTATTTATGTCTTCATTCAAGTAATTTTAAGCCACTCCGAGACGTCCCAATCAGAGTTGTACAAATTTATCGAAATTTTGCTTCTATTAAGAAATCACTCGTAACATGTGAAATGTCACGATAAACTATAATTTGAATAAATTACCATCTTATTACCTTGTTCTTGCATCTAACTATCGTGTGCGAAATAACCCATCTGCTTGTGGTGAAACCTCCGCGTACGCGACCTTTGACACTAAATTCAAGATGGCCGCTGAGCTGTCAAACTAAATGCTCTTACTTTCCGTATCTTGCTAACGAATCATATTTACCGTTCTGTTACCTTTTCAAGATTCATTGTGCTTCTATCATAAGGTATTACTATTGTGAAATCATTTTATCAGAATTATATTCTTTTCTTGCAAGATTAATCGACTGACTACTGGTGGTGGCATGGAGTTTATAGATTAAGGAGCGCAATCTGCTTGTTACATAATGGCACCATATTTACCGGTTATCCAACCAATAAGCAACAAACAAACTATTATTATAACTTCAGTCCAACTCAACATTGGTTTAAACCTAATATAGCTGTAATTCCAGTCAATGAAAAACATGAAATTTAAACATCGACGTTAGTGTCATCTGTAGCTTTTCTGTGGCCTCACATAGGTTCCAAGATATAATGAGCCGTCTTATTATCTGTTTGTTTTTACCTTATTACCTGGTATTAATTTAAAAGCTCAGGCGCACCTTTAATAATAAGAATATTCATAAAGGCTGTAAAAATGTTTAATTGCCGAAATAAGTTTAGTTATGTATTATGTTCTGGGGTTATATTTTATTGTCTTGAAAATAATGGTGCTACAATGAGCAATATTATTGTACGGTAAAGCAGTGAAAGTATCTTAGGCTACCTGTAAAGACATATAAAAAAGTAAATGGACAAATTGGTGAGAAGTAACGGACAGAGGGAAGGATAACTTTATTTTCGCTTTTATAATATTTGTTTGTATAGATGAATACTATGGCTTTCTTTTTTTATAATATGCCGTTTACTGTTAGCCTAGGAGGCTTTCATGAGTTGCCCGGACAATTATATGGGCTTTAAGGTTGCGGGTTCGTTTCTCGCACCGAATAATCTTTATTTGAAACAACAATTTTTGGGGTCTGTTTAGTTGAGGTATTGGCTTGACGTAGTCTACGAGCCACAGAGGGTAACTCCGAGTTTATTATAGTACGGTAATACGTAATTTTTGTCAGTTATGGGGACAATATACTGACACCTAGTCTAATCATTTTGGTTACCAGGTTGCAGGTCAGTTAACAGCCGCTTGATTAATTCTGGTAGATAGCCGCAAGAAGACATGCTGGGAGCTAACCCCAATACTAATCTTGAAAATTGATTAATTCTATCAAAAATTGTTTATATTCGATTTTATACCTCATAAGAGATTTTGTTCCTTCTTATACAGTCCATATCCGGTGGTATATTGATTGTATTATTCACACTTTATGATACACCTTTCTCCTCGCCATTGTCCGTATTTCATTGAAAAGAGTAGTAAGCAATCAAAGCATATTACAACTTTTAGTTAAGCTATAGAGGCGCTCATAGCAGACGCTCTCACCGGTCCATAAGTGATCGGCGAGGTTAAGCAACTAAGTTCGCGGTCAGTCCATAGATGGGTGACCATAGAAGTGGTTTAATTACTGAGTGTTTCCGTGCTTCGGAGGGCACGTTAAGATGTCGGTCCCGGTTGTAGTCATTAGACAACAGTCGTTAAGCCATGTCAGAGACCTACTGGGCGGCTTGAACAACTCTGACACTACTAACCACTGCCCATACGATAAGCAAGCAAGTTAAAGCTATAAGCATTTCTGATTTGTAAATAATAGTGAGTGAGTTCCGGTTAATATTGGCTAAGATATGGTGCGTTATTCGATACTATGAGCGTTAAGTAGCGGTATAAATTGTGTAGATTCATTATTATTGGGCTATTGTGGAGATATTGTATTTATTGGCTTAACGGGGCAATGCGGGAAATCGCAACCGAATGTTACGTGATTTTATTGTACTAGGACTTGTATCACGCTACCTCAGTTTGTGAATCGATGATCTAACAACTGTTAGATGAAACTGCATCTAAACACATGAATTAAATTGAAGTGTCTATTTGTAATCTCAAAATCAGCTTATTACTAAATGCATCATAACGTCACATAATCATTTAACATCAGTTGGCCCGCTTACTTGTTTGCCATGCCGTTATACATATAAAAAAAAGTAGGACTGATTTAAAAACAAAATCCGCCTGTCTTCTGGACCTACATATTTTAAAAGGATTCACTGACTGTAAGCTGATGTTATGAAGAGTAATCTTACAATTATTATAACTGCGAAAGATAATGAGAATTGATGTATGAAGGTTTCTTAATCTTTCACGGAAAAACTACCGAACGGATTTTGATGAAACTGTAGTAATATAGCTTATAACACATAGGCTAAAATTTATAAAATTTAAAGCGGGCACAGCTAGTACATATCTAGGCACAATGTCATGCAAATCATCCTAGCCCCAAACTAAGCAAAGCTTGTACTATGGGTACCAGGCGACGATATACATACTTATATAGATAGATAAATACTTATATACATAGAAAACATCCATGACTCAGAAACAAATATTCGTGCTCATCACACAAATATTTGCACTTACCGGGATTCGAACCCAGGACCACCAGCTTCGTAGGCAGGAGCACTACCAACTAGGCTACGGTGACCGTCGACTACTAGCTAGTATATAGTAGCTTCCGTCGTCAAAAAGTTATTTTCTATAGCTTGGATACAGTACTTTTTGTAGCATATAGTAGCTTCCGTCGTCAAAAAGTATTTTCTATAGCTTGCAATGGATACAGTACTTTTTGTAGCATATAGTAGCTTCCGTCGTCAAAAAGTATTTTCTATAGCTTGGATACAGTACTTTTTGGTGGATAAAAGATACCTTATGTCCTTTTCTGTACCCATAACAACTAGTACAGTAATTTCTTGATCTTTGGATGAGTAGGTGAGCTCTAAACCAAACAAACTCATATTCGTATTTGCGCGAATGACAACTTTACGTACAATGAAATCACAAGGAAGTAAAAATTAAAGTCTGTTTAGGACTCCGTGGCAGGTAAAAAGTATCCCAAAAAGAGAAGGAACGGAATGATCAAGGAAATATTTAAAGTTAGCATCTGAACATATACACATAACGACACGACGAAATAACAGGCACAGTAAGTAAAGCTATAGAAGATTGATTTTATCGTTTCCTTATACGTGTCTTCACGCTTCAATATGATTGATACCTGATGTTTTTATGACGAGTTTTTGCGCTTATCTCGATGTCAGTCATTTAACTTATACTTTGTTCCTTTAACTGTTTTCTTATGAATCAGTGACGAACCCGTTTATGTTGCCTATTGGTTTTTTTTATTCATCGTTTGCTATTTGAGCAAGGTTCCGTTTTTATTGATTTTGAATTTGGAAGACATTGTGAATATTGTACGGGCTCTTATCAATGGACAGTAATTTCAACGTAGTTTATAAATATCCCTTAGTCATGTAATATCAGCAGTGAAGACCCCGTTTATATTTTCTGTCTGTTTTTTTTATTCATCGTTTGCCATTTGTGCAGGCTTCCGTTTTAATTGTTTTTGAATACATTTTTATGAATATTGCACGGGCGATTATCAATGGCCAGTAACTTCAACGTAGTTTATACATATTCCTTCAGTCCATTTTCAATTCGTCGTTTGCCATTTGAGCAAGCTTCCGCTTTAATTGTTTTAGAATTTGAAAAACATTTTTATGAATATTTTACGGGCTCTTATCAATGGACAGTAATTTCAATGTAGTTTATACATATTCCTTCAGTCATGTAATATTTAACTCTTTGTTAGCTACGGTGTTACCCGCAGTTTAACAATAAATGTCCCTGAAATCGTTGTAAAGTCACTTACAGGGATTTGAGTTTTCTTTTTTTGCGATGGTATTTTTCGTGTATATGCACCGATACTTACACACCGATACTTAAAATGCGTATGCATGCTTCCAAGGTGGTCCCATTGTTTTGTTCGGATCCGATAAAAATCTCAGTATTTAAAGAAATTATTAGTTAAAAAAGGACATGCGCCCTTGAAATATCTTTGTCAATTTTAAAACTTGTAAAGTACTGTTTTTTTAAAACAAAATACGGACTTTAAAACCAACTAGAACTCAGATATATACAATAAATGATAACATATGAAGTTAGTGCTAATAATCAGGTAATTATGTCCGGTCTTTATTCTAATTGGCACCTAATTATAAGTATTTCTTTTCGTTTTCTAGTATCCATAGTACAAGCTTTGCTTGGTTTGAACTAGATGGCGCTGTGTTATATGTCCGAAGTATTAATTTATTTATGCATGCACGGATTTTTATGTATGTAATAATCTCTTTGACAATTATAACCTAATATACGCTAGCTAAAAAAATTTATTTATTTTGAAATTATTTCATACAATTCGTGTACTTAAAATCTACATGTACAGACGCCAGCATATCCAGCTACCCCAATCTGTCAAATTTCTTTTATAGATTTTCAACTTTATCACAAAAGCATAAGGTTCACTTTCAATTGGGGAAATCTGACATATTGGGGTAGTATTGACTGCGCGTGTGGCGCAACGGCTAAGACAGTCGCCTCGCCGCGCCGCTTCGTGTCGCGGGTTCGACACAGCTATTTATGTGACACACAAATAGTGGTCCAGCACTATTTGTGTGACCCATAAATAGAACAGTTATTCTGAGTCTGGATGTAATTTGTGTCCGTCTATTATGATTGTAAAGTACCCACTTTACAATCATAATAGACGGACACAAATTACATCCAGACTCCCCGCGGTACCTACCCCGCGACATTTTTTTTTTTTTTTTAACATGACGCTACAGTTAGCCTAGGAGGCTTTCACTGCTTCACCGGACTATAGAGGCGAGCAGAGGGCTCGAGCCGTCTAGAAATTAAGTAACCCGCGCCGGAGGGCACCCCCTGTGGGGTTCGAACCTCGAATCTGGGCGATTACTGGCGGGGAGAGGGCAGAGATCATCATTTTAGGGAGTTTTGTGCAACTTTCGCTCTACGTTAATGACATGACGCGGCCCCCCGTCCGCGTTGAGGGGGGCTTTTTATCGGTACGATCTACCCCGCGACACATCGATTCCTAAAGCGGGCGCATTTTTTCAAAAAAAGAAAAAAGTTTTATGTGCTGGCGTCTGTCTGTACCTAGAAATAATTATGTATAATTAACTACAAATATGTTCTGAAAATTAACAAGCGCGTTTCTAAAGTATGCGTGAATAAAAACGTGTTTAATTTTGTACTGCAAACAGTTTTTATACAATGTAATAATTTACACCATGGGCTCTTTATACGCATAGCTTTAGCTTCAGCGATTCCCCTTTGACATGTCTCTTGTTAATGAGGGAATATTCTAATTATCCCACGCAGTAGTAACAATGAACTTGACGTGAAGTAACGGCGTAGCTAAACAATAGTATCCACTTGACACTGCGTACGATTGTAAAGCTGAGCCTATAAGCGTGGGGTTTTAATTTGGAGATCAAATCTTTTAAAAGTTATGGCTCCTTCGTAATTAATGATAAATTTTGATTTTCAAAACTTTGTTAAGATTCTTGCGGAAATACTGTAAATAAAAAAACTTGAGAGGTGTCAAGGGACACCCGGATGGAACGAAGTTATTTCTTATTATTTATTATGTACAAAAAACCTGTATACAATCAGCAAAAATAATCGTCGCGACACCACACTGTTCAATGCGAAATAGAAATGAAAATATCTGGCTTGCTTACTATAAGAGAGAGAGACAGACAGGGAAACATGCGCACGCCGCACAGCTGCATAAAGTGTTGTGACAACGTTTCGTAAGAATTTTTTCCGTCTAGCCCCCTTTCACAACGCGCGATAAGGAACTTCGTTCCAATAAATATCTTGGGATAAATAACACACTGATCTGATTTCAAACTATGCATAGTCTATACTATGGCAACCAGACAACTGATAAAGATACTTATATATTTCTAAATACATACATATTTTAACAAATTTAGAACCAGGCACACAACAAATAAGCGTCCTTGTCACACAAAGAATTATCAGGTGTGGGTATCGAAGTATCGACCACTAGCTATACCAACATACCAGTATCTTAATATTTATGTCAATTTCAAGTAAGTCTGTATTGCCAAATATCTGATTTACTGAAGATTTTTAAGATAGACATTAAAGCCAGTTGTATATCAGTAAAAAGTTCATATAAAGTTCGCGTTCAAATTTACTTAATAGCACCGGAAGAGAACACTTTTGTGTAACGTCCGATAGTCGGAACAATAAGTGAAAAGGGGGACTCAGTACTCACTTTCTACGTTATAAGTTATAAATGTTCCGCTTGATGAAGTTCGTTAGCTGTTATTAATATGTGAATAACGGTTGTAATCACTGTACTTCAATTAAATACTTTAGTTCATCTTTGACCCCTTCACTTGAAACTAAAGAATAAGTTTCTGAACACGTTAAGAAATATATTCTGCATTCTGTCTGAAGCATCATAGTTTTTGGCATGTGAAGTTAGGTAATTTAATTATGGTGGGCTCTCAGCTTTATAAACATGTTCTACTGATTAGGAAAGGTCACAGATTTTTCTTTTTCTAGACGGTCAAGATTATAGTAAAAAATGCCTTTTTGTTTTATAATATGCTCCTAGGACATTATTCATACACTGCCAACTGATCCAAAACTAAGCAGAGCTTGTACTATGGAAATCAGATATCTGATACACTACATATACTACTTTTCATTTGTAAATACATATTTATATAGATAATCGACACAGAAATATCTGTCCTGTGTGGGAATCGAACCCAAGACCTGCGGCGTGCTAAGCAACCATTTACCAACCACGCCAACCGGCCCGTCACCATCTGCTACTGATTACGAAAGATTTCAGTTTCTTTAGTTTCTAGACGTTCTAGACCATTATAAAACAGTTTATGTAAAAATGTTAATATAAAAAAACAGTTTTTGTAAACATTTTGATACTTAGTAAAAATTGTCTCCGTCTCAACTGGGTCGTGTTGAAACCGCTAGTACGAACCCACTGAGTTTGTTTTGCTGGGTCTTCTCAGTTGGGGCGCATTGGATCCGGTGGTAGCATTAAAGCGCAAACCGTCGTTATTAACAGAAGGTCCGTCATAATAATAATACCTTAATATAGGCAGAACTATCGACAATATGTAATAAAAATATTAGACTTAAACTAGATAATTAAACATAATCTCTTGACAATAACTTGATACGACTTAGCTAAATATCAATGCTATAATAAAATAAATTTTATAAATATATTCATACAATGTGTACCTAAATATCTATGTTACTAGAAATAATAATGAATACAACTATATTACTACAAACATGATCTGACTATTTACAAGCGCTTTTTTAAAGACTACGTGAATAAAAACCTTTTTTATTTTATTTTTTATTGCGTAATTAAAGTATTGTTGTGGGGATGTGTACAGTTTCAGTATTCACATATTAATTATCAGGTCCCGTGAATAATGCAAATAGTTGAAAAACAGTTTATGCCCCGCCACGTCACTAGAAGTACTTTGGCCTTATTACTTAGGCAGTAAGATTGATATTCGAAGTGCAAGTGTAAACTGACGACTGTACTGTTTTGATATTAACTTCTACCTACAGATTCACATGTAAAAGACACTTGACCAGCCTCTATTGTGAACTATTGGACGTAGGTTAGATTTCTACTTACATTTAATAGAGGTTAAATGCAACTTTGTCGTAGTATACTGTAACTTTATAGCTGCAGGTTTAAGTGTTTCCAGCCAGTAATAATATTTGCCCATATTATGGGCACCTACCATATAGGTTTAATTATCTGCCACAAGGCTTATAAGATCTATAATGTTTGATTTTAACTTACCCTTATTAAAAAAAACATCCCAAATGCTACTAATATTATGAATGCGTAAGTTTGTGAGTATAGATGTATTGATATTTCTTACTCTTTGACGCAAAATTTACCGAACGGATGAGACTTTGTAGTAACATAGCTAATACATATATCCGAATAAAACATATGCTATAATGTTTAAAGATTAACGCGGGTTAAACCGTGGGGCATAGCTAGTAAATACTTAATAATTATTAGATTATATTCCCATACCCGCGTTCTTTTCTTTTTTTGTTTAATGGATATTTTGGTCTTATTATTTAATTTATTAAGTAAGTATTTATTAAGTATTACATTAGTTACTGGGGATGTCTCAATTTTGTATTAATTGTTATTAATTAGAGACAATAAAGATTTTATTATTATTATTTATTAAATTAAGTCGTATTTACGCAAAAAATAGCTCAAGTCAGAATAGATTAAATTAGTTTAGAGTTGGCAATAGCGGAAGGCAATTCTGAGCCCTCCGCAGGGTACGTGTCCCGACCATCTGGGACATGGCGCAAAAAGGGGGGCACCGGAGCAGCATATCCGCGTTCCCGGGGCTCCCCCATAAGGCGCCAAGAGAAGTCCACGGCAGGTAGGTTTAGTCGGTGCGAGTCCGACATACCCACCCGTAGACACTTTTTGCGGGTGGCATGCGTAGGCATTCCCCCTACCTTAACAAAAAAAAAGATATAATTAGTTTTAGAATCCGAAAATATCGGTTGTTAGAGTTCCGCAATATACCGTAACAGAACACTAGCATTAAGCTTCCGCTGGCAGTGTCTGTTAGCGGCGTGTAACTCTTGAACATATAAAATAAAGTTAAAATTTACAGGGGTTTTAAATTTACTGAAATTTCCAAGTTCTGTGCTTACTGACTATCACTCATTCACGACCATCCTTTACAATGGTACGGAACCCCTTTGAGGGCAGGTAAGATATGCACTGTGTACTTGGCTGATAGTAGGTAGGTACCTACGTGCTTTTGTGCACTTGACGCCATAACGATGGTGCTTACGTCAACAAACAAAAAGTAAATTGTATTTCCCGTTTTATTTTAATTTTGTAATTATCGAATACTAGTACGTGACTAGGAGTTGACGCAAAACGAACAGAAAACTATATCTTGAGGTTTTAATGTTGTGGTCGGTGAAATTAGCCATTATTAGGTATGACGGAAGGCAACTATGCACACCATTACACGAGTACGAGATGGCCTATTGGTTTGCTTATACTGTTGGACTGCGAAAACAGTTGTGACGAGTTCAAACCTGAGGCACAAAAACTCAACATCTATACCAACACTAAAATTGTAATGCCCAAAATTCAATATACGAAGAATAAATGAAGAACGATTCGATAAGTTTAAATAAAATAGTTAAAATAAAGCTTTAAACTTGTGAAAACATTAAGTCCTTTGGTTTCCTGTCACATCTATCAGCCAAGAATATTCACTGAATCTTTTAGTTTAGTGCTCTTTCGTATTTGACAGTTCAATACGCTTTCATATTTACTTTGACGTTTAGTGTATACTAGATAGGCAAAGGGATTGTCCCTGTTATTTTCGTTAATGAAAATAACAAAAAATGGTTACTTAAATATGTTGACTTGTATAACAGGGCGGCCATTTCTTACGCTGGAAGGATGATCAGAAAAACACATGAAGAGGTGCATAGTTGCCGCCCTGAGTCGAGGCGCATCGTAAACGAAAAGGTTCATGACTTTGAAGAGCTGAGGAAATCTGAGTTGGATGCGAAACGATTGTTAAGTCTTAGGAGTATCGCCTCCTAAGACTTAACAATCAGCAGTCATATTTTATAACTATGTCGACGGTGTCTTCACATGCAGCCAATGTTTGCGCACGTTTACTCACAGGATTGGTTACTGCAGTCATCAAAGAGCACATGCGAGAACTGAACATCCTAGCTCATTTGCTAATTAGTACTAGCCACACAAGATATATACGAGTATAACTTCTTTTAAAGATTTATTAGACCTGACATCTGAACTTCATTACAAAGTTAATAACAGTATTGTCATTATGCAACTTTATTGTAGCATGTTCAAATATAAACTGATAGGAGCTATCTATATAGTCTTTAAGTAACAGAATAATGGAAAATGTCTGTTCTTAAACGATACATTATTAATAATTCGTGCATGCACTTAATCTTATTGATAGTGTTTGGTAAATGTAACAAAACGCTGTACCCAATAAGGTTGGAAATAGGAAGGGCGTGGTGATAAACAATGCCATGTCAAAGTAATTTGCAAGAAACTGATATATATTGTCGTGATATCTTACTTGGCAACCGTATATTGCCTACCGATTTAAATTTATTTGCATTTTAATAGCGTTTCTTACACAAACAAATACCTCATTTACTTCCCTAACATGGCAGTGTACTCGAGTATACTGCGATCAAACGATAAAATCACGGAATCAATCAATCCCATGATCGGCAATTTCATAGACAATTTCCAGCAATTTAATTAGTCAAAGACATTGTTTCTTCACTACCACGGTCATTTATAATTAGGATTTAGAGACTAAAGTAAGGTCGCGGAGCGGAAAGAATTTCGAACATTAATATGTTATTATCTGGATTAGTTGATCCCGATGTAGTGACTTACGACAGAAAGGACCATTATGTTCTTGCACTTAATTCAAATATGTGTCTGACCACTGCCAGTAGCTAAATAAGTCAATGTATGGATTTCTTCCTGCTCCGCGACTATACTTTGGTGCAATCATTTTCAAAAAACATTATGCAATTAGCACTTCGAACCGAAATGCCTATCATAATGTTTCAGTGAATTAATCATATACCAATGCGTAAACGCATTTGTTTTTCTATGCCATGGATCTTTGGCCAATTTGGGACGCATGATGAAGTAAAATTTTAACTGAAAACCCACCTACATATTTAGTGTTGAATCGATGATTGGAATCGAAGTGATGTTTAGAAGAAAATATAAAAAATAAAATTATATTATTTTGAATCTAATTGTTTACTACATAAGGTTAGAAGCTGATTGGTTACAAACGTGGCTCTTCATACTTTCTTCCAATTATTGGTTCAATTAAGAGTATTAAACCTATTCGTAGCATCCTTATATTCACCACTGCATGTAATAAGGTACAATAGCTTTGAACTGTTTTGAGATGCTTATTGCGAGAGCACGTTTGTACGAAAGTTCTGCGGGCTTAATAAAAGAAAGACTACGAAATTAATGGAGTAATCTTAGGAAACAATTGTTGCGAAAGCTGGTTAATTATACCGCTTAAAGCATATGTACATACCATTACATGAGGTGAAGCTGAGAATAACATTCAACTCATCGTTAAGAGCTATTCAGTATCGGTAGGTGCTCATTGACACTTCTCGAGTGTAAAGTTGCGTAATTATTGAGTACGTGTACTGTTTAAATACGATAGGTACTTGTTGTACGTGTCGCCATGTCAAATATGGCAGGTACATTGTTAATAAGAAACTCTTCAAGGTGCTATTTCACAGCAAGATTCTAAAATTAAAATCCTTGGTCCTTTGTTTTGTTTGTAAAGGTTCGTAATTTGTTGCGTCAATTTTAGCCAAATAGTGATAATATTTGATGTATTAAATTAATGGTATACTTACTGTATCGTAAGGATAGTGGATACCCTGGTGTCAGAGTTGTTCAAACAGCCTAGTCAGCCTCTGGCATCGTTTAACTACTGTTGTCTTAATACATCAACCGGGACCGACAGCTTATCGTGTCCTTTAATGCACGGAGATGCTTAGAAACCAATCACCCATGTAGACTGACCCTAAGTGCTTAACGTCGCCGATCACTTACGGACCCTAGCACTTAGGGACTCGAGAGAGAATTGGATATTTCTCTAATATGGCCCTTATACTCTATTAGGAAATGAGGTTACTATTTAAAGTCCAAGTGGCACTAAAACTATTTGTTCGCTCCTCAGCAATCATGTTAGATACTATATTAGGGGGTAGGGGTCGTCTAGTATCACTTACCTATCTTTTGCTGATCTTAAGTAAACAGAAACTCGTATTATCGGGCATATCATTTGCTAAAATGTATATCGCACTTGGTTTTTAGTGAAATAGTGTATTATAGTTTATTTATTTAATAAACCCTCACTGTATAAAACTATAAACTGGCAGCTATGGTTATTTTATTTCAAAACGTCACGTTGAAATGCGGTATAAATGGCGACTCGAATGGCGCAGTAGTTAGGGTTCGCCTCGCCACCAACTCAGCGCCCTGTGTTTCAGGTTCTAATAACTTGTGGTTATTCTGGGTATGAGTGTAATTATTAATTAGATGTTTGTAAATCTTATTCGCGCTGTTTTGATATTACTACTATATTACTTCCAATTTATTAATAATTTAAAACTCGTTCGGTCAGTACGATATTGCCTATATTAGTGAAAACGAAATCGTTTTTCTACGTATCTTGTAATGCAATTGTAAGAGGTCTAAGGCTGTAGACAAAAACAAAAAGACACGCAACAAGAGCATTAAGTACGCAATCAGGTCGTTAGTGTTTTATTTCAAAAGTATTGCATTTACCATCTCTTAACCATAAGTAGATATGAAAGCGAAGGCATCCGTTTCACTAGCTGTTTTTGTTCAGATATCTTCTGGAAATTGTCTTCGGTAGTGTTCTAATGGCGAAATGATTTAACTTCAGTTTTAGAAAAAAATATATAAGATGAGATGCATATTTATGTTTATAAGTACGGTCTCAATGTCTCCATGAATTCATAAACAATAAATACTACCATATACCTATTTAGGAAATGAAGTGTTATGTCTGCATAATCATCAAATCCGTACGTCGTGGTACCAACCTTACGCAAACCTTAAGCAAAACAAATCTCGCGCGCACGCGCTGTTCCCTCGTTTCCTGCAACATTTCCATCACTTTTCCAAAATCCACATAAAGTATCCAGCAACCGACAGGAAATATGTCATACATAAAAATATGCTCTATTAGTATACACTTACACAAATAAATTTAAATGCGGTATAATTTCATAACCTATTCCTTAGTATATGTTCTCTAAGAGTTAGTCACAAATTATCAACTTTAGAAATGTTTTATCTCCACTAAACACATGTAATTTCCAAATTTAATTAATACACAGCTGACTTTGCATGTAGGACAATATTATCACCGTATTGAGAAAGTCCACAGACAAGGTTTGTTTTCAATTTTGTTCCGTATTATGTCAGTTTCCTATTACCTACTGCTAGTTTACCTTATTTACATTTTAGATCTGTAATGTGACCGACCTCTTGTATCCAAAATTACTCAACATCATTAGACAAAAACCTGCCAACCCTAAATTGGATACAAGAAGCGTGTGATTTACAACAAGACACGCCAAAGGCGACAGTTTCTAAGAAGATCTGTAGATTATCTTGCTCTGTAATACACAATACATTTAGTTTGCCTCTATTTACCTAATACAGCATGAGAACCGTGCTAAACTCGAAATTTCCTACAGTAATTGGCGATTGTTTGGACTTCATTCCAATTCAATTTCGTGATATTTATAACATTTAAGTGACCATACAGGCAGTTCAAAAGTCACTCGTTCTGATAGTAATAAAGCGATTTACCTAGTTACATTTCAAAATATTTCCAAATTGCCTTATTTATAGCTGTACTTTGGATCTTAATATTATATATAAAGTACCTATGAAAAGGTCAGAATTTATATACATATTAAAACTATAATTAGATATATATTAAACCTTTGAAGTTGTTTAGTTGCTGACTTTTAGATGTCACTTGTAATTATGCATATTTTATAATACGGTTATCGATTGCTTGAGTGACTCGTTGGCTCAGCGGTAGCGTGCTCATTCGTACGTAATGAGGTCCCGGGTTAAAAGAGTTACTAGAGATTTTTATTGTAAGAAGCAATCTCAGTAACACAACCCCACATCCCGTCGTAACGGCACTTAGTCTCATTTCTGTCGTTTAGATTTTCCATTCCAACAGATTGCTAAGATGAGGCAATAGAGAGTACACCTGCAGCACTCACAAGTGCACTATAACATGTCCCCTCAAGTGGCTAGTCTTCATTGAGCACAGTTTACACATACCTACATATTTTATAGATAAGTAAAACTGTATTTTTAATACAGTAAGTATTGCTGGTCTGTGTGAATGGTACCGGGACCGGGAGGGGAAGACGTCGAACATTTGCTGACCAATCAAATCGGGGATGTTCTCAAAAACGCCGGCGAGCATGTATGAAGTGTGCCAGAATCGCAATACCTTCCTACCCCTCTGGAAAACAGGCGACAGTCTAAGTATCTATTGTCAATCCAAACTATTTCAGTAAACAAACCTTTCTTTCTTATACTTCCTTATTTGGGATCTGTCGAAAACAAAATACAACTGATTTATTTCAAAATTTGATTACAACCTTTGTTCACTGTATATAGTCTACAGTGTAAAATAAAACAATTATCAATGACGTAACCGTTCCTTGGTTAAATAAATAATAGTGGTTAATATTTACTGCATTTTAGAATCGCGTGCATTGTAGTTTAGTTCAGTGATTTAGTAACATAACTGGGTAGTAAAACAAAGCTATATATTTAGCTTATGTTATCTGTAAAGAAGCAAGCCGGGCACGCTTCTCCATACATTTTGTGAAAGTTAATGCGAGGAAATAGGTTGTAATGGTACCGTAGGTGAATCTACACTTGTACCGCCATATTTAGTGTTTAAAACCTTTCCTGTTGCATTCGATTTCTAAACACTGCAATTTATATTGCAATATATGTGGTTTTTGTTTTTAATCTGTCATAAATTTGATTGAGAAATTTGACGGGGCTGTTGCCGTGGTTGGGCAATGCTTGCTTTTCACGCCGGAGGTCGTTGGTTCGATTCCCACCCGGGACTGATATTTGTTTGCATATGAACTTGTGTGTTTGTCCTCAGTCTGGCTGTAATCACACTAATATTATAAATGAGAAAAATTGCGTAGGTGTGAGTGTGTATGTTTTTTACTTTTTCACGTCTAAATGGTTGGAGCGATTTTAATAAAATTTGCTATGGAGTTAGCGTCAGCTAACTAAATTGTAGCCTATAAGTTAATCCAGGGTGTCAACCCTGGATTAACACATCGGCTATAATTTATAATGTTTAACGCAGGTAAAACCGCGGGGCACAGCTAATGAGCGGTCCTGTACCTGACCTATTTTCAGTCGTGTCGCTAGTCGTCCCAACGGATCATGAGAGTGATGGAATAGAAAGTGCCCATGTGTGTGCACACACTCGTGCACTATAATATGTCCTGCGCAATTGGCTAGTCTCCGTTGAGACCGGCCGCCGTGGCCGAAACTCGGCCGGGAGGACATTATTATTATTATATAATAGAACTGTTTTGATATTCATTCGTTGTTGCATACTTACATAATATTTCCGATTATGATTCTGAGCACGTATATGTGAATGCATAATAGTTACTGTTCCTCGGCGGCGTGCGAATAAAAGCACTGTCCCTTTGTTTTTATTTGTGCATTATTGCGGTCTGTACATAAACTATTATTGTATAATATATACAATAGTAGTAGTAAAAAATTTAAAGAAAGTAGAAATGGTTTTTATTTTATTTTAAGAGAGGTAGGGTACGGAGTTCATTCGCTCAAAGAGCAGTCCGACTGGGTAAGTACCTCCTTATGAAAGACATTCCTTAATAATAACATTAATAGCTTTAATGTTGTGTTTCTGCGTGTGAGTAAAGGTCTCTGCACACAGCGGGCGCGGCGCGGCGGGACGGGACGGCGACGCGACACTGAGGAGTTGTAATGTACTAGATATTACGGACGACGCCACACAGAGCCGTCGCGTCGAGCGGGACCGGGCGGGACGGCATTAAAACTCCTCAGTGTCGCTTCGCCGTCCCGTCCCGCCGCGCCGCGCCCGCTGTGTGCAGAGACCTTAAGTTCGCCAGAGCCCAATGGGGTGGGGGGAAGGGTCAACAACAGTTGTTTGCTAACTCTTTTTAAGGCACCGGCACCGAACTGTGGCTCCTCTGGTGTGTACGGGCGGCTGTGACCATTTACCATCAGGTGACCCGCTTACTCGTTTGCCGCCCTATGCATAAAAAAAATTCGAGGTATTCCTCGAAGCGCTACCATTTTGAAGCGCTACTAATGAAGCGCTCCTGTTTTATTCCTCGGAGCGCTACTAAAAGTAGCGCTCCCAATAGCAAATAGAAATATTAACTTTTATTTCCTCGAAGCGCCACTATGATTAACTTTCGACTAGAGATAGGATACTAACTGAAACTATCGATATGAAAGAAACAATGTAATCGAAAATATATTATATCAATACGTGACTGGCTCTATCTCTATAGGACATTGTCTGGAGATGTTAAGATTTTAATATGTTTATAGCTTGTAAGAAATTATTATTATTCAGTACTAATTGAGATATAACAATCTGTGATTTTTAATATTAAAGCTTATTTCTTTTTTATATACTTACTCTTAATGTTGATATTGTTCTTAATGTGATTTTATGTATCCTATTTGGAATTGTTAAACATTGCAAATAAAAATGAACCATCTGTGATTATTTATTATATTTAGTTAAGCAATAACTTTTAAGGCAACTAAACAATCTGTGTTATTTTGTAATTTTACTGTTTCTCCCTACTAGTAATTAATGTGATTTTTACCCGTTCTAATAATTATGAATCTGTTATTATTTATACAACTAAACAATACCAAGCAACAAAACAAAGAAGAAATTAAATTAGATATTTTAATATTTTTTTTGTGATTGAGTCGTTAAAGAGAATGTATGTTTTAATATATAATAGTTAACAGTGTTAAGAGTAGTAAAAATTCAAATTAATAATCAGCAACAAAGTCTTATACAGATTCATTCCCTAAGCGGCAGCTAGATGTCGCCTTACATTATATAATGTCCCTTCTCTCCGCTTACTCACTCGTTTTTGGTTTGGATACATAACATACATAACATAACAAAACAAACATAACATATCATACAATACAAAAATAGGCCGTCTACATGGCGGCTTACAGCAATCCAATCCAAAAACGAGTGAGTAACAGTTACATTTTCATAATTCATTTGTAATTTTTTTAATGATGTAGCAAACTGTATTTACGATAACACCACCCAAAGTAATCTTGTAATTATTACGTAGGTCCTGTCTGCTGCAATGTGATTATTATACGCATATAATTTATATCTGTGCTTTTTATAAATTAAAAGCATCCTCTTTGAATAACATTTACTCTTTGAATACACAATAACATTGGTCATTATTTCATTATAGTGCCGAAAGCAAGCTCAATTTTGTTAAACCAATCTATGTTCAAGGAGTTTTCAAATTGTATAAAATAACGTGTTTTACTTAATATCGATAGTTTCAGTTAGTATCCTATCTCTATTCGAAAGTTAATCATAGTGGCGCTTCGAGGAAATAAAAGTTAATATTTTTAATTGCTATTGGGAGCGCTACTTTTAGTAGCGCTCCGAGG
This sequence comes from Pseudoips prasinana, assembly GCA_951640165.1. NCBI lineage: Eukaryota > Metazoa > Arthropoda > Insecta > Lepidoptera > Nolidae > Pseudoips > Pseudoips prasinana. The sequence continues at coordinate 24,025,252 of OX621245.1, forward strand.
AATAAAACAGGAGCGCTTCATTAGTAGCGCTTCAAAATGGTAGCGCTTCGAGGAATACCTCAAAAATTCACGTAAACTTTAAAAAAGCACTTGTAAATAATCAGAACATGATTGTTGTAATATACTTAAGTATATATAATTATTCTAGATACATATAGATATTAAGTCACACGGAACATTTAAAAATAATATTTAATTTTTAATAGTTTTGATTTAGTTATTTCGCTAGCTTATGTCAAGTTATTGTCAAAGATTGTTTGTTTCTTAATGGTAAGTAATTCTAATACCGGCCGAATTTTGGGTATTCTGGACAATTTTAACACAGACTTGACAGTTTTTTGTTTGGTTTTTGTATAGGTAGTGGTTACCTTGGTCTGTTAAAGGTGCCTTGTAAGTCCCTGAAGTGTTTAAAGAATTTTCTGTAAAGTCAATAACAACCGGGATTGACAGCGAGAGCATCCGAAGCTCGGAGATGCTTAGAAATTAAACCACATTGACGGTCACCCATCTATAAACTGAATTCGTGCCTAGGTGATTTACCTCGCCGATCACTGATGGAATATATCATTAATGATGAATACGATCATTATATTAGCCACATCATCTTGGTAGATGATTGTTGCAGCGCTGCTGTTGCTATATTTGGTTAATATTGCATCGTCTTTTATGACTTAGCAGTCCAATGGCCGCACGGCATATCTTGCCATACCTCTCGCAAATAAATTGCGAGTCCACGGGATACGGAGGGGCGACGCGGAGCCTTTTCTGCTTCCGTTTGTTCAGTTTTCAGTTACCTTAGGATAATAAGCGTGCAAAACTAACAATTTGTTCAAGATTAACTTCTCATACAATAACTATAGATTAGTTGATATATTTTGTATGGGGAACCATATTTATTATGTTATAAACGGGTTTGTTTAAATTGTTCAGTTTGGTGGGTAGTTAGGCCTTCTTTATTTTTCTTTACTATATAAGTAACGCGTTGTGTATTGCAATAACACTCCAGACTGAGAAATTTATATTCTTTGCAATATTAATTTTGTTTAACAACCACAAATCTTATGCAAAAAGATACTAACCAAACTCTAGGGCTTCAACCGCCAACTCGGGATTACTACCTTTAAGCAAATGAGACTCTAAACGGTTCAGAAATAATGTCTGATTTGCTTTGTCCGAATTTGGCGAAACTCCCCCGAATCCGAAACGGCAAAACAAACTGGCTTCCGTTAATGTCATATAACAATTTCTATCAAATTGGCCTAACCCTTTTTTCGATATCAGCTATTAGCAGCGAAATTCAAGTTCTAATAGTCTATGATAGAAATTAAGCTTCTATTTATATTCATTATATCAGCAAATGTCCATTTAGTACTAAGATAAACGCAATTTTATAGCGGACCGTAAAGATTATTACATCGGCATTACCTGACTGGTTAGACAAGGGACATATTGAAAGAGAGTGTTGTGACTCTTAGTTTCTAATAAATACAAATAATAGCAAATAGAAATTGCTAGTCGTACTCTAATCAGATAGTAACTGGTAAGAGCTGCTTTTGCATCAAAGGTAATATTCATTGATATGCTTTATTTACAGGATTAGGACTCCTTAACTAAAACTTTTTGTATGTCAATAACAGTTGTCATTATGAAGACCCCTACCCATATTCTTCTAATCCCGAACTAAGGATGTAAATGCCAGTATCGCAGGTGATTTTACGAACATGCAAAATAAGTACGGACAAAAATCACACCCAGACTCAAAACAATTTAGCCTAGTTGGTAGTGCTCCTGCCTACGAAGCTGGTGGTCCTGGGTTTGAATCCCGGTAAGTGCAAATATTTGTGTGATGAGCACGAATATTTGTTTCTGAGTCATGGCTGTTTTCTATGTATATAAGTATTTATCTATCTATATAAGTATGTATATCGTCGCATGGTACCCATAGTACAAGCTTTGCTTAGTTTGGGGTTAGGACGATCTGAGTGACATTATCAAAAAAAAAAACAAAAACTATATATGGAATCAAATTCAAAACATTGGGTGCCAGGTAGTAGCGAGGTACCTTAACCACTGCGCCACGTATGATGTCCATATTATCTAAAATTCTGCATTAAAGATCTTAGGGTCTTCGACTGTAGGCAGGACTGGCAAAACTCATAGCCTTGTTTCCTTGTTCTTTTTCTGGACGATTTTTTAAACATTTGGTGATATTATTGTGATTCTTAATATTATTTTCAAACACACCGTTCGAATTGCCCGAACTCGTAGATGTCGTTCGTTAAACCAGTTTATATTATATATCTACCTTATTCGAGACTTGAGCCGAGGTAGTAGCAAGATACCTTAACCATCAGCGTCATGCCTGCAGATATTCATCATGTCAGCTGAAAGACGTCCGCCTCCCCCGAAGATAGTGTTATTACTGAAGTGTTTTCTGTACTTAATATAATGAGATGGATTAAGAAAAATATTTACGAAAAGCCTGTATCCATCTTTCTACTATTGAACCATAACGGGATATTTCTTTCGGCCCAGTCCTGGTTCCCTCTGGGAAAGGCAAGTTTTGTAAGAGTCATTGGTCGCATTATATCAAGTCTGGCGCCAACCAATTCTAATGTGTTCCGTCGCGATAGCCAGTGCCCTACAGGGCATTTACTTGAATTTGCGTGATTTAGGTCCTAGTCAAATTTCTTCATCAACATAAAAAGACTACGCGGAAGAAATCGCGGACAAAACCCAGACAATGGTGCTTACGAACCATGAGTCCAACAGGTGAACATGCCGACGACATAAAACACGATATGCTGTATGAGCTTCGTTGGGCCTATCCTATAAATTATCCTTGTGCTCCCATACGGTGCTAGCTGCGTCCGCGCAGGAGGGGGTAATTCATAGACGTTGGGCGAGAACTGCATCCGATCATCCGCCCGTATGACCCAATACTGCATACCTCTAAATTCTTACGGTTAGATTCTACCTCTGTTTGTTGACTGGTCAAGTTGTTTAGATTTACAATGCTTGTAGTCGTAATCGTAACTTAAATATAAACGGGATTTGGTATAGAGTGGATAATAATTGACTATTAATATTTCTAAATGGTTTCACATAATCGATAATAGTCTGAGATTTAATGCTTACTTTGATTAACACCGTTGTAATTTGAACGTCTAAATCGAACTGTTCACTTCACCATTTAGATATAAAGTTAATAATTAGGTAATTAAAATAAGTATGAACCTCGCGGTCGACGTATACGGTTATTTGAACTCTGCGGAATGCGTTGCACATATATGTCGCAAACCAAATAAAGTTTGAAAACACTTAAAGGCATAAATTTTTGTAATATATTGCAAACCATATCCCATTATATACCATATATAACCATACCATATAACCATACATCTTATGTATGTATGGATTAAAAAAATCACTTATTCGTGCAAACCGCATTTGTTGTGAAAATGTTGCAATCAATTTTACTTTATCATAACAAGGTCTCGCAACGTAGGCGCAATGATTAATATAGAAACTTGATATTAACCTCCAATAGCTAGTAAAATGAACACAATTTCTTTTATTTATCATTTATTCTTATCTGATATTAGCAGGTCAAATTTTCATTACATAAATAATTTGTGGAAAATCTACTGCCATAATAAACTAATGAGAATTCCATACTAAAATGTGACCACGTTTATTCTTTAGTATCTATTATAAAGAAAAACCCAAAATTTATAGTTTTAACGAAACGTTATTTAATAGGAGATCTTTATCGCTGTCCACTCCTACATTGTACCATGAATAATGTAACTAATGCACGCCCATTCGCTGTCAAGTCGGTACATCGCTAGAGGTGTGCAGATACCGAACAGCGTACTGGTTGACGTATATGCTACGTTATTAATTATAGCCCGACGTAGGTGTTTTCGCATTCATACCATGGGAATTTAATGTTTATAGGAAAAGCTAGTTAGCGATGGAAGGCTACGCTTCTTGCGAAAGATTTACTCGATTATATTGCTCTGGTAATAATGGAGTAGGCGAATCGGTTGCTGATTACGAATTTACCAGTAATCGGTAGTGGCCAAGGGGGATAACGGTATTTGTAGTTCTCTATTGCTTTTCACTCAAAGTGGCTTTTTATTATCTTAGTTATTTTGATGCTTGCTACTATATCGTCATAATAAACATAATTGATGGTTTATTATCATTCTCTAGTGAATTGGCAAAGTATGTAGGTTAAAGATCAAGATTTGTACCCGCCATTTTTATGGTTATCCACTAAATCAGCAGTTCAATAATGTTGCCTTATATAACCGCCTAAAATAAATTATTTATAATATTTTAGAGCTTGATACTCTGTAGCTAAGATTCAAATCAACAGATAGGAAGTTTATCAACTATTTAGAACTTTACACAGGGAAATGATTTCAGCCTAAACTGAGTCCTGGAACCAGGTTGGTCGAAGTAAGGAAAGCCTAGTTCCTGTTTCAGCCTAGAATGTAAGAAATTAAGTGTACTAAACAGAACACGTGATAATTTCTCCAAAATGCGCCTTACATTAACTGATGAGCTTAATTTAGATTTCATTTTACTTTTTTTTATATTAGAGGGCGACTAACGAGCAAGTGGGTCACCTGATGGTAAGTGATCACCTTCGCGCATGGACACTCGTAACACCCGAGGTGCCGCAAGTGCGTTGCCGGCCTTTAAGAATCAGCAAACAAGTGTTGCTGACCCTTCCCCCACCCCCAATGAGCTCTGGAGACCTTCCACGCAGAAACACAACATTAAAATTATTAATGGTCTTGTTTGTTAAATTATTAGATTATTTATTAGTTGTTAGATTGCCATAAACACGCTAAGAAGAATAACGATTAATTATTTGATGTATTCTGATCTGAAAATCGATCAATACCCATCACAAACCTGTATAGCATACTGCCATTATTGGCACAATTATTCTGTGTACAAAATGAGATTTAATACCTTATCCTAGATTAACGCATGGTTCCGTTATTAAGCCGGCAATAAATCTTAGTGAGGTAAATGTGCTAGTTCAAGGAATGGGTTCAGTATGATTGCCTAACTGAACTCGTGACCTTTCGATCGTAAATACACACCCTATCTTTTAGGTAATGTCGTCTAATAGCCGTTCCCAATATTGTATTAAATCTAAAATGTTTAGATTTTGTAGAGAAAATTGGTTTACCTATTCTGTCTAAACACTCTCTTATCAATACATAGTAAATCTGTTGTGTAATATAAGGTTCGTTTGTGGTTAGAATGTATGTAGTGGGATCCCATTCTAAAATGTGAACCGTTGTAGATAATATGACACTGCGATCAGGATTTGATCACGCAGAAGTTTAGTAGAGGGAGGGGATGACTCTCCGTAACATATACGGTCTCGTTACCAAAAGTCTTTTATCCCAGGGCACAAATCTGTATTAATGGGAAATTCTTTAAGTGTACAGGCAGCTCGACTATGGTATCCTTGCTCAGACAATATCAGCTTTCAAAATGCTAGTCAGAGAACACTATTGGTGTGTATAATTTATGGTTCCTTAAGTAAAGTATTTATTCTCATTTCCTCACACTGTCGCTGAAGTTGTGGAATGCGGTCCCTTTGGCGGTTCTTCTAAGATGGTCTGCCGGGGGTAGAACCGCGAACACCACAGTGAACTTTAGTTTCCGTTATATCAATGACAGCCCCTCAATTCCTCAATCGTACGAAAGGCCCGCAACTTTGCGTATTAGCGTAGAGCGACAGTTGCACGAGCCGTAACGCTGAAATAATAACAGGGCCACCCCATCCCATCCCGTGGGCGTCATAAAAGGCGCCTAAAGGATAAACCAAGAAGTTGGGCAGCAGCGCCACTTGTGTATTAGTTACGACCCAACTGCGGTCGCCAACTTGCATGCCAGGCGCGGTGACTATCGCAAACCCCGCCAAATGACAACGTAGAAACCTTTGGGGAGACCTATGTCCAGCCGTGGACGATATCAGGCTGATGATGATGATGATGATGATAATTGCACAAAACTTCCTTTATAATTGAACCTCTCATGCATTCCCACGTTAATAACAGCCTTGGGCCGTGGTTCAAACCTTAAAAGTCGTGATTTCTGTTTAAAATATTTACTCTAAAGAAGACGAGTCCTGAAACCATTTTTTTCTCAACGATATGTGTCGGTGTAATTCGAAGCCAAGACATCGCGGTCACAGTATGATTCGCCTAATCTGCTTGTCCCACAACAAACATAAAATCAATACAATGCTTTTAGTTTCTTTGTTTACAAACATTACAATATCAAAGTTATACTTAGATTCTTAGGTAAATGAACTCATTATCCTAACTTATGCGAGATCTGTGGCGAATTGCCAACATTCAACAGACTTGAATGTTTTATTAGTGTTTGGAAAACGTTTTATATGAATCTACTCATCTGTACATTCTAAGTGTTATTGCACAAATATGCGGAATATGAAAATAGACTGAACATTCTAGCTGTTATAAATAATTCAGTTAACTACGTCTCAATATTTTTTTCCCTTAGCTAGAAAAATAAATAGCTGGTCGCTTATCAGAAATTCCATATGCTTGATGTTCCAAGTATTGGATTAATAACCTTTGTGTTTTGTGTGCTTCGAGTATATTCCATCCAATTAGGGCTTGCAGAATCACTTAATTGTGAAGCTTGTGGTGTGGGTGGTGGATGTCCAACATGTGTTGATGGTGATAAGTTTTGAGGCAATAGGTACAGGTGGCAAGTAAATGATTTTGGGGCATGTAGTCAAAACTTATTTATTCCGTAAAAATTTTACATTTATGTGGAGTCGTCATATTTTTTTTACCCTACCGTGCAGTGCATGACGTGGCAGCTACTGAGAAACACTGCCAGAAAACTCAGTAGGAATCCCTTTTTAAAATAAAATATACTTAAGATTAATTACAATCATGTGTTGACTCAGAACAACTTAATCCCAAGCACTTTTATCACTTAAATAATCAGAAATTTTGTAATATGCCCTGCTACACAATTTGGCTTTAATAATTCTTTTAAACTTCTTCATAGACAATTCTCAAATAACATTGGGAAGTTTGTTATAGAATCTTATACTTTGTTGGCTACATCGTAATCCGAACAATGTTATTAGATTATATAAGATTTATGTACTATCAATGAGTCCTATTTTACGTTAGATATATGTAATGAGGATGAAAAACATTTTTTTTTTATAATTAGAAAGTCTTTGTTTACAATGAGCACCATAATGCAATCTATTGGCGATTATAGCATATCCCCAAACGATGAAAATAATTCTCTCTCTTCGTCTCATCAACCCCTTATGGACTCAGAGGACCTGCTTTAAATTGGATAGAAAGTTATCTATCAAACAGAACTCAAAGCGTTGAAATCAGTTACCTCAATAGTGATTTAGTATCATTAGCTGCCAGATCAACATACCGGCATAATGAAACAGGAGTCCCACAAGGTAGTTTGATGGGACCCCTTTTGTTTTTATTGTACATAAATGATATGCCTAATATCACGAACCACCAATATATATTATTTGCTGATGACATTTGCATCATTATCCCCAATACCAATCCAGTAACAATAAATCACGAAGTAGAAGTTAATAACGCCTTAAGACTTATAATACAATGGCTTAAATCTAATAATCTAAATGTTAATTTAAATAAAACTAAATACATTCAATTCTCCAACTATAAAACAAGAATTAATAAAATGACTTTAAAATATGAAAATGTAATTATTGATCCAACTAATGACATAAAATTTCTAGGTATTACTGTAGACAACTTTTGTAATTGGAAATCTCACATATATAATGTTTGTACTAAAATAAATAATTTTTTTTACGCATTAAGACATCTACGCGCAACATCCACGGAAAGGACAGCAATTACAGCATACCATGGCTATGTTGGGTCGGTTTTGCGGTATGGACTATTATTGTGGGGTAACTCAACTTTAATTCACGAAGTTTTCCTTTCTCAAAAGAAATGTGTAAGAGCTATTTGCAATATTGATCCACTTTCTTCGTGTAGACCTCATTTTAAAAGAATGAAAATACTAACTGTTAGCTCTCTATATATCCTCGAAACTGGACTGTTTGTCAGGAAGCATCCACAATTATTTGAAAGAGTAGACCTAAAAAGCCTGTTTAGCCAAAGAGATCCTACAAAAATTGTAATGTCAAAATGTCGAACTACTCTTTACCATAAAAATTGTATGTTTATGTGTGTCAAAGTGTATAATAAAATACCTCAAACATTACGAGAACTACCTTTAAAACTATTCCACTTAAAATAAAAAAAATGGCTAATAGAAAAATGTTTCTACAATGTTAAAGAATTTTTAGAAAATAGACAAAAAGTAGAACAATGTAAATAATTATAATTTTTTGTATAACCTAACTTTGATGTATACCCGTGTCATAACCTATCATAATAAAAATATTGTATGCCCAAAACGGGCTGATTGATGTGTCTACCATAAAACATGTAACAACTGTACATATAACTCAATCAGAACAATAAAGACTACTTTACTTTATTTTACCATCAGATAACTTGTTTGCTGACTCAATAGTATAAAAAATTCACAGTGTAAAGTAATGTATATAACTTACCACAAAGATATTTCTATAATAATGCAGGAAATACTTACCACTTCTAATAGCTTGACAGCATAGGCTCAAGTCTCTACTGCGTTCGACCAATGTAGTTACGGAATCATTGTATTGAAAGTGTTCGTAATTACTGTTTTAAATAACATAGACACGATTTTCAATTTCAACATTAGATTTTGAGTAAACTTCTATGGTAGCATTTCCTATGGCAAAACAACGGTGCAATAAGCATATTAAAAATACATGATGATGTCCTCCGAGACATCAGTGCTATGATTTTTTGTTGTGGGCGCGAATATGGCTCTCAAACCCAAATTTCTTTTTAAATACTCTATCGCATGACACGCAGTACAGTTGACTATTAGAGTTATATGTATAGTTATATACTGGCTTCGGCTTGAAATTTTTGTGTAAAAATTCATATAGCCGAATTGAAAACGATCTTCTTTTTTAAATCAGTTAAAATACCACTATTTCGATTTCATTTGCTAAACAATTCTAGACTTATTTATACACAGTCTACACAACCTTGCTGACGCGACGGGACTGAAGGTTTAATTTGTAATTAATTTTTTGGTTCTTTTTTATTTCTATAAAGAAATCGTCCTCACTAAGGAAAGCTCCCGATATCGCAGGGCATTTCACTAAGCTCCAATACAAATCACAGCCGGACACATTAATTTAGGGGTCACACAAATAAATATAAATACATAACTTAGGACAACTAACACACTGCTGTCTGACCCCAAACTAGGCAGAGTCTGCACTATGGCAACCAGACAACTTATAAACATGCTTTTAAAACATTCATATTACAAATAGTACCTACAGTCGATTAACTCTGCACCACCCGCGAAGTCATTCCTTTTTTGAATTAAAACCAATAAATAGGCAAAGAATAATATTGCACATAATGACCTGCCTATCTGTTATAAATTTAATACAGTCATTCCGTAAAAAAAACTATACATTACATGCTTTCACATTTTAATGTGTTTCATTAATTTAATGCTCATATAATATTTTATTACATGTCTGTATGTTTTAGAAGACGTTATTAAATTCTAACATGAGTTTCCTATGACTTTTATAGTCACTCGAAACGAATGATAGAATTATAAGGCAAAAGTCACACCATGTTTATTGCCTTTTTATGAGTAGTCACGTAACTTAGAACAGTTGTTTCAAATAGTGGCCGTGTTTATATTGGAATGTTTACGTATTTAGAAACTTGTTGATTTTGGTAGTTGAATTGCTACTGCGTGATTGTATAGGTAAGGCTTTCAGAGCCATTAGCATTAGATTGCAAAAAAAAGGTTCGAGCTCTTGACTATGAGTCGTTATTGTAATGGCGTGATAAGTTTTGCCAATCGCAATGATTTAATAATAATGCTCTAGGACATTAATCACACACGGCCATCTGATCCCAAACTAAGCAGAGCTTTTGTGAGGAAATGTTGTGAGGGAACCAGTTAAGAGATATAGTACATAATATACCAGTTTTCTTTTCTAAATGTATGTATTTGGAAATACTTATATATGTATTTACGCCCAGACTCAAGACAAACATGTCCATGTCCATGCTCACAATCTATCTGTCCTTCATGGTAGGTACCATATTACAATCTGCAGGAATGGGGGTTCAGGAAATATTTAATAATTATAATGTCATTGTTATGAATTTTTGCAATGTTTGTGACTATTTTACAATTCTACAAAAGATAAAATATGAAGTTGCCAAAAAATGTATTTTTAACACCTCCATGTGTAATAAATTACCCCTATTTTACAAATTAATTATTATTTGATATGATGAAGGTGAGAGCTTGCAATATATCAAACGTTTCGATTTCTGTAGACGCGTGCTAAGCCTACGGCTAGACTTTCATTTGAACATTAAGTACATAATCAAATAATGAGCAACCGATATTTAATCGAGGTTAATATTGTCATATCGACAATAAAACCAAATAGACTTGTAATAACAACTACTGAATTGAGCAGTAAACCTTCCTGAACCTGGTTTACTTCAATCTCATTATAACTGTATTCAAGTGGCGGGCAAAATTCAATAAGCTATAAACATTGCAGGCCAGTGTCTAACCGCTGAATATAAATAACAGAATAATAACATTACATTTCTATGCAAGGTTGAATCCGGAGGTAACGGTAATACTAGATCATATTTGTATTGTCTCACGACGCTTCTTGTCCTGCGATACTTTTCTGACAGTTACTAAGTATGTTCTTTTACCGGATGATATTACAGAATAACCTCTCATAGACAAACGAGGCCCGTACCTCCTATACAATCTGCTTTATAACTATTATGAGACTAATATTTTAAGTGCAGCCGAGTCCGTTACAAGTTCTTTACTATAAGCTTCGGTAAAAGTGCATTCCTTTCTTAGTCCTTCGTCAATATTGTATATAGGTCTTTTAATTACAATTTATGATATCAAACTTCTTCACCATAATATCAGCCTAAAGACGTCCACTTCTGGACAAAGGCCTCCCCGAAGATCTCTACAATTGCTTGTCTTGCGCTACACGCAACCAGCGGTCTAGAACGACTCTCACAAGATCATTGGACCATTTTGTGAGGGTCACTGGAAGCCGCTTCATCAATGTTATTCACAGCCTTTTGGTCTTTTAGTTGACTTAGTCCTTTTATAAAGTACTTAGTGACTGGATATACTTAGTGAAATTAATTGTATTCAAGACGATGCAGAGTGGCTTGTGTGGTGAGTATTAAGAAAAACCCGGCCAAGTGCGAGTCGGACTCGCACACGACTCCACGACATCGAATCTGTTTTATATTTTTAACCGGATTATTACTTATTGTCATATCAGCAATAGAAAATCACTCTCTGTAAAAATTTCAACTGTCTACTTATTGCGGTTCATGATATAGAGCCCGAAGACAGACAGATGGATGGAGAGACGGAAGGGCAGCAAGCCGAGGCTTAGTAAGGCACCATATGAAGAATAATCCATCTATCTAAGCGTTTATTGGGTAAATAAAAGGCATTTCTGACTAGTAACTGAACTCATAGGCATGTAAGTATGTGATATGTATTTCAAAAGGAAATACAGTTTAGTTAGTACTCTATAGTCTATTCATATTTGAGGTCAAATCTTTGTCGTGCACAAAATTCGATACAGTGTACGTTGACGGCAATATGTTATGGATATGATTTACTCCAGAACTCTATTCGAGCCGGCCATTCCTCAAAGCTACGTGAGTAACAAATATCTCTTGAAATTACTCGCTCGTGATACTTGTAAAGTGTATGTGTACATTTTCTGTAGAGGTGGTGACGCTAGGTTAGGCTTATTTTACAACAAATTATCTTTAAGCTGTTTTGAATATATTTATTCATTCAGTAAACAACTACTATAAGCTATAGGGCGGCGAAAAATTCCTCCGAGTCGTCGAGATGTAAAGTGCCCAGAAGGCTTCTCTTTAATCGTGTTCATCATCATATCAGCATATGTACGTCCATGCTGGACAAAATCCTCCCCTAAGAATGAGGGGATATGCCATAATTGCCACGATTGGCAGACAGGTTGGCGATTTTGTTTGATGGTCATAGTACACAGAAAAACCCTGCTGCCCGTTCTCTGGTAGGTGTTCCCTCGGACGATTTCTACGCCCCCCACGGGATGAGATGGGATGGTGATATTCTATGCCGTCACCACACAACACTAAAGGTGTTCAAAAAGCGACATCTTATAAACTTTGTAATCTACTTACAAGAATATAACTTAACACTAGCTAGTTCGTAACCCTAATTGTGGCAATCCAACACGCTCATAGCCCTTATCCTTCACGATCTCTCGATTTATCGATTTGAGATTAAAGAAATTGACAAAAGTCCAATTTCAAAATAACGTTAACAGTGTGAACTAATGCCCTATATGACAATATTTCAGGTAGATATAGTTAACTTGGTATCGACACGTCTTATTGCAAAAGCCAATATCAAATGACCGGTAAAACAAAGTAATAAAGGCGATAAGAAGAAAACGTTAAAGATGCAGATAACCTAATGAAATGTGATACATTGCGCATTACTCTATCCGCGCATTAAACTTGCAACCTATCTAAATATACTACGTATACAAAACCATTCAATAATATAAAATAGCAACATTGGTTTCGAAGAGGTTCTAGGTAAGAGAAGAATTCTCCATATTTGATAATGTCGTTCATTAATATGCCAATAATGGACCACATCAGCAGCAGTCATATACTACTTCTGTGCTGTGAATAGTTTGTTAAATTAAGTTGTTCCCTATATCGGCATCAAAACGGTTGTCTTTTTCCTTTTGTTATCGTTTTTAGTGTCTAACTGCACACGGATGACTGCAACATCCGTGTGCCAGCACCAATAAAAAGGCTCTATGTTGTGAATTCCCGAGAAACCTAACTGTCTTGGATCTTACAAGGAATTTTATACGGGAATCATGGAAATATTATGAAAAGAGTATTTCACTTCCCTTCCCTTCCTTTAGAACATTCAGTTATAGTGGCCACCTTATTTCGAGAGTGCGTGCCGCCCATGAGTCTCTGACACTTGTCTAATGAGTACAAGTGCCTCCTAAGCATAGAAAACCAGTTTATTAAATCTAAAATTAATCGAAACAATACAAACGCCCACAACAATGCGACAGGTAAACCGTGGAATTTGCAGTTCCAAGAACTCGACATTAAACGCTTAAATGCTATAATGTGAAAGGACAAAGTCAAAACACAAACTCAAGGTTGTATGAAAATATAGAACTGATAAATTGAGAAAGTGTCAATCAAAGAGTGACTTTTAGTCCTGCTAGAAACTTTTGTCAAGACAAGATCGATTGCACTCTTGAAGCTGTCTGTCAAATTAAGTGGGAGTACACGAACCACGATAGATTGTGTCCCCTTGCCAGCTTGATAGCCATGAAAACTTTATAATGCTAACAAGTTACACAAACAAATATTGTCGGTTATTGGTTTACGGCACATCCTTTTCTTAATCAACTTAATTATCCTAATAATATTATGTTGTAGTGCAACCGGTACGTGCCTCTAGAATCATTTAGACTTAGCTCAGGATGAAGAATATGTCTGACTTAATTTCCTGTAACAGGTGCTTATAATTTGCATAATGACAGGATGGAGTAACATCTGCGCAATATGTCTACCCAGAAATTGATACCTTAGCAATATCGAAGGGTGATGAAGCCACATATAACAAAAGTAGGTATATGTAATAAATCCTGTAGTCTATAGTTACATAAAATCAAAAACGCAATCGCATTTTAATAGGTGGTTACCATAAGAGTCTGTTTGTTCCGTAATAAACGTACATACATTAGTCACGGTGATATACTGCATTAGAACCGTTTCTCTCTCGGAATCACTAGTTTCGCTCTCAAATCCGCCACTTAGGAGACTCGACTACTGACACAGTTGTATGTGAATTGGAGTATAAATATGTAAACAAATACGATGTTACGTTTATGGAATGTAGGAAATTGTTGCGGTTCCTTTTTAAAGAGCTATTGAAAAGTAACTGCTACCCACCGTTAGGTTGATTCACGATTCCACATGTTTTCGTTCAGAGTTGTACCGTCTAGTATACGAACATTTCTGATGCGTATTAATGAATCGAAATCAACGATATATAATACCGTTAATAATATCAAAGACCTTAAGTTTAATGAGTTCATCATCAGAGTTGTGGCCAATTTTCTAACCAAGATTGATTACGTTAAGCCAGAAGCTGCTAAGTTGCTACTGAGTAACTAATCTAAAGTTACGGCAGTTTTACTGGGTCGTAGAGGTCAGGCGACGTTGCTTCGTATTAATAGGTCGCATCCGTTAACGCATACTGAAAGGTGAACTAATCCTGAAGTCAGGCTGGTAAAAGTATTGAATTTATTGACGAAACATCAAGTTTATTTACTAGGATCGCATCGGTAACTACAAAACCGCCGCCAAAGAAGCGATATTATCAAATAAACGAACAAAACATAAGAACGAGGCAAATACTTATAAAGCTCCCATCGCGGCCCATGCAAAGTAGATCCATAATCAAAATGCAATGTCCATACATCTTATTTGTAACGTTCATTTTATCAATAAAATAAATCACTCCTTACAACCTATGCGAAGACACCGCAAAAATTTTATTATGCCAATTGTAAATAGGCATACAATACATTGTGATGCGCTAATCTGTTCGACACAGCCCGAGCGTTGTCTCTCAGATTTGTAGACTAAACTCGACTATAAATTAAAATGACTTCAAATGCATAAATATCAATTGAAAATCGTTTCAAAACGTAATATAGTAAAGCTGAGTTTGGTACGGTGCAGAGGTAATAGATGCGTCGTCGATATGCCCATGCGGTGTTCCGTTAGCCGCTCACCTGCGCCCGCGCTTCTCTAGTTATGCTAATGGCTGTACGCGGCTCGCTCTCAGTTCTAAGTACTGAGATACATAGAAGTAAGTCCACTGGAATATTTTATATTCTATTCCCTTGTATGTAGATGTGAACATGCAATATTTTCTGACTAAACCAACGATTGTACGCCCAATAGAAGTCTAATATCGTTACATAGTCATATGTATTCAAATGAGCTGAGTGGTTAGATAAGGATTTTGCTTAGAACCAGTATATTACATCGGTTGTCGACGGTAGATTGATAAAGTATCGAATTTTCAACCCAATGCAACGTTATCGAATTTATTAAACATATATTTAAAGACGAAACAAGATAAGAGCCGATCATAACATGTTTGTTTGGTGATGTTCCTTATCTAGTTCTAGTAGTTATGTCTCGAAGTGTTGAGAAATTTCGCTCTGTGAACAAGATCGTGGGTGCACGTGAAACTCTAAAGGATAATCGATTTCACTGCATATGCTTGAATCAAATTCTCGACACCGGGGTTAAGTGAGCGCGAATCGAATAAGATGTTCCTCAGTTTCATTTGCAGTCTGCGATACCGCTATATCCGAATGTGAGACTAGACCATGAGTCATGTTTGCAATTAAATTGTGCAAGTTAAGTGTTATATTACATACTAGCCTGTTATATTGCTCGTTTTGTGATGTTGGCCGTCATAACAGATGTTTTGTGCATAACTAGTACGTGTTTTCGTTTGTGGAGTAAGCTTATCTGAGTTATTATAAAATACTTTGAATAACACCTGATTTGTATGAATTAGCAACACTACTGACTGGATTTGTCTGTTCCTTGATGCTATCGAAAATATGCCTACAGATTTATAATACCGTAGTACTCCCAATCAGCTATAATGATGACATTAGAAATGAATGATTCTTTATTACTTCAGTTACACCACACAAAGTCATGGAAGCAAATTGCTTTTCTAATGAACAGTTCAAATTTGACAGTACAGTTCATTATATCTCGAAGCTATTCATCTTGCCGATTCTCCAGTAGCTGATGCAAGCGTGAAATGTCTTAATGGATCAACTGGCTTCGATTATTTTGTCGACCGTATCGAGAACATCTCTAGATATAAAATCGATCACAGTCATACAGTATCATTCGATTTGTGACGTAACTTTTAAACTGTGGTTTGTAAGGTACAAGCGTCGAATTATCTTGTTACTATTGTTACAAATAATACCGCTATAGTAGTGTTGTAGGTGTAAACATACGGTTATCGTATACGCCTTCCTGATGGATGACTTCCTTAAATCACTAAAACGTTTCGAGCTTACTCTTTTTAGTAGTTATTTTGTTTATTTCGAACGTTTATATTCTTATATAAAAGCAATCATATCGGCCAACTTTTTTTTTTTGAAAGGTATTGGTAATTTCACGGTTGTCTTCCCCTGTCCCAGTTTTTATCACCCATTTTTCACTTTCTATTATGCTTTCGTCGTAATTCGATTAGCGGTGTTATGTTGTTCGTGAATTGGTACCGTGAGCTGATTTCGTGTTTCGTGCGTGTACTAGATAATAATCGAGAATCGGAAATAAACGGACCATTTTGTAATTGGACAAAAAAAAACTTTCGTTTCCATTTTGTAATGCTGAACAAAAGGAATTACGAAATTGTAATAGCTTAGTAATTTTTCTAAAGCCTTATTCAGCGAGTATTGTTCTGTTAAAAACATTTTATATGGCTTTTAAAATGTTCGCTCATAAATCCCACAAAGCCGTACGTAACGTAACTCTTTCGCGATAGAACCACATTTTGCCTCAGGTTTCCACCTTCATCTGGTTTTCAATTCCTCGTACTGTAGATCCTGCTTTCAGTATTTATAACATACAATTAGATCAACAGATATTGATATACTGGATCTAAGTGGTCGTTTTTGCTTTTCTAACTGGTTGCTATTAACGCTACCTTATTTTTTACTGTTCGGTTTAACTATCTATTAGATGTATTATATCCAGTGGGCGTGTATAGTTTTTCTCTATACATCGAATGGTTGTGATAGATTATGGCAGGAATGCTAACAAATAGTTTTCTAAGAAAACATTACTACATGCCTCAAAGTAGGTATGTTAATTTACTAGTACTAGTAAGTAGATCTTGTAATACTTTGTGGCGGTAACATGTTAATGTATGCAGCAATAGCATTGATGCGGAAGGTTTGTATGAAAGCTTGCTTTCAGAGTTGTCGTAACCAATCGAGTGACGCATTTGAAATGAGGAACTAATTCTATAGCCTCATTTATTACTTATGAATCGTCATCGTTTTGTTATGCTGTCATAACTTTATAACCTACTCCAAACCCAATTCCCTATACACAAGCACAAATTGATGAATAGTCAGATCCATGACTCAGGTTATTCATAGTTTATGGCACAAAACTGGTTTCAAGTTTGCCGGTTAACAGGGTTTCCAGTTATTCGTCTGACCTTAAACATTCAGCATCTTAGTTATCAAACATCAACACGTTATCAAATAACCAAATCATTTAGTTACATGTCTGACCTAATTACTGTCTACAATACGCGATAGACTCATCACACGATATCATAATTTCTTCCCTAGTTCATGAGGTATCATAGCGCCCTTCGGCGATGTCCGGCAGGTACTCTTCAATCATCGTGACTGGTTGAGATGTTGTCGTGACCGCGGCCCACCCAAACGGCGCGCGCTTAACTGTTCCACCCGTCGCAAGCTATGAATAATCTTCAACGTCTATAAGTACAAGTTCAATTACCATATAGTAATTATCTATGAATATGTATTATTTTGTGTAGACCGCAGTTTATTCAATACCGTATTCCGTATTCTAGAGTCTGTTATGGACTAGTGCAAAATTTACGGTTACGTTTCGTTGCTTTTAATAATAATTGTGTTACTGTTCTTACTGACAGCGCCTCCGGGGAATAAAACTAATTACTCACAAATTTAGTTTGATATTAGCTTTTGTTCTTGGTACAAACAGTTTAGATTTGTCGATCTGGTTTGTGAAGGGAATAAACTAGTGACATAGTTATGTATCGCCTACGAAAACCATTAAGTGAACCATCAACCTGGTTGACACGGGCGTGGGAAGTCAATTAGTTTTACATTTATTTGGTACTTATTCTATTCATAGTTGTCTATTATTGATGGAGTTAATGTCTCCAAAGAGAGTAGTAAATGTAAGCTTTTGAAGTCGTTTAATATGGGTCTCCTTTCGGTGACTATTTTTACGCAGGTTGCCAGGGCTCATCGGGGTGGGGGGAAGGGTCAGCAACACTCGCTTGCTGACTTTTATAAGGGCCGAAAACGCACCCGCGACGTCTGGTGATGCGAGTGTCCATGGGCGATGGTGGTCACTTACCATAAGATGACCCACTTGCTCGTTTGTCGCCCTCTTATATAAAACAAAAAGAAAAAAATGTATATAGTCAACATTTCTATGCCGTCTTTTTATTCTATGATAAAAAATACTACTTGTAAAAAACAAAGTGTAATGAAGCCAACATGTGCTCCGGCAAAGACAGGCTCTCAGCTCATCCGGCCGCATTTCTTGCTGGCTCATATTCTCACAGTGAGAAACAAGCGGTACTTTTGAATTCCGGGATCCTACATACGGCAACAGCAGATACAAACATTTCTTATACGAATATTATATTTTTTATTAATTGGATTTAACTGAAGAGAAACTTTGTTGCACAAGAAAATGAGGACGAAGAATTTCTTCTTACGCCCTTCACGCTTAGATATGGGAATAAGTATATCACCAAACGACAGATGCCTCATTGTGATTCAAACTAGTTTGAACTAAAATAATATTAATTAAGCCATGTCTAATTCAGCCACGGTGCTAATCTTATCGATAATTAGCCACTGGTGGGGCATATTTAATAGCACACTTAAATATCGGCCCACTTTTCCCTTATTCTTTTAGTCTGGTGGTAAATCGCCAGAGAGAATGATTAGACATGGGGTCTCATTATACTATTAAACCAATGAGGAAATTATTATGATTCATTTAACTAAGAAATGATCGATTGACTTTGGTTAAAGACTATAATGAGGCGTACATACCCGTATCCCATTTCATACATGTTTATGGATCACTTCACTTAAAGTTAAGTTTAAATTTACATAACCTAGTTACTCATGGTTGCGTGCGTTTAAATGAAAAATATATAGTATCGATTAAAAAAAGTAAATAATATTCTCAATTTCGAGAAGTCACAAATAGCCGTTTCTATCTCTTTCGGAAACAACTTCAAACACATTAGGAAAAATGCGATCAAAACGGTTCAGATTCGCAGAAGACGCTATCGATACAGGAGTCTCCCATAACATGCGCTTTTCCAAAAGTTTAATTAAAGGAAAAGCCTTTCTCACACGTAAGGTACACACGGCTACATATCAAGCTATACATTTCCAATATAAGCTGACCTCTCATTGTATGGAAATCCTATAAAACGCGAGATCAGCTTATACTGGAAATGTATAGCTTAATATGTAGCCATGTGTACATGAGGCAATAGAAATAAACAGTCCTCCAAACTTTAAACTCGTCAGAGGCTGGTCCATGGCAGTGGCTGCTTCGTGGATGCAGGTTCAAGCAAAAATCTCTATGTTTTGAGAGTATCACAAAAAGTGCTGACAGCATCAGATCGTACCTACTACAAAACTGCCTCTTCCTAAATTAGATGACGCTGAGAATGACGAACTGTGGGTATCTGGCACAATAGAAGCATGCACCCCCCAAAGACCTCCAAAGAAACTAACATCAATAAAATATACGAGTATAACCACATGAGACAAGGTTAGAAGTTAGATAAAGACGCACGCGCGTTAAGAGCCACAAGCTACTCTTGACTGCAAACAATAACGCCTTTAATGAAAAAAAACAATAAATAATAAAAATAATAAGTAATGGATTGAATTTTAAATAGATTTATGTGAGACTGAGTGCTTTCTGAAAGTGTTTCTGTAGTTAGACTTTTAAAAAGTAGCTGCTATTTGAACTTTCTAGTAATTAGATCCGATCCGATCGCCTTCATAATTGATATCTAAGCACCGTGTAGAACGTCTGTACTGTGATTAGAACCCAAAAGCGCCATTTACGACCGCGATTCAAATAAACGTGTTCGGTGCACTAACACAGATTCACACACTAACACACTCAATATCACAAAATGTTTTTCACGCTAGAAAACACCTTTTTCAAGGCGAACACACGTAAACGCTTCCAATATAAGCTGACCTGACATTGTATAGAAATCTTATACAACGCGAGATCAGCTTATATTGGATATGTATAGCTTGATGTGTAGCCGTGTGTACCTCTCCTGTCGGCATTCCCATTGAGAGAGCCACCAACAGTTGTCGGTTATAGATTGTTACATTAATTATTATAAAAATATCCAGGGACAATATTCACACACGGCCATCTGAACCCAAACTAAGCAGAACTTGTACTATGGAAATAGCTAACTGATATATTACATATACAGATTTTCTTTTGTAAATACCAAATTATATATATAATTACACCCAGACTTCAGACAAACAGACATGTTCATGCACACAAATATCGGTCCCGGATGGGAATCCAACCCACGACTTGCGGCGTGAAAGGCAAGCATTTACCAACCACGCCAACGCCATAACGCCATTAGCGATATGACTGCTGTTTATATCTCACAATTTAAGTAAATCCATGTTACGATATAATAATAAATAATATAATATAATAATAATATCTGGGGACAATGTCACACAGATTTATAATAATAATATCTGGGGACAATGTCACACAGATTTATAATAATAATATCTGGGGACAATGTCACACAGATCATCCTAGATCCAAACTAAGCAAAGCTTGTACTATGGGTACCAGGCGACGATATACATACTTATATAGATAGATAAATACTTAAATACATAGAAAACATCCATGACTCAGAAACAAATATTCGTGCTCATCACACAAATATTTGCACTTACCGGGATTCGAACCCAGGACCACCAGCTTCGTAGGCAGGAGCACTACCAACTAGGCTATGGTGACCGTCAAAAATATCTGGGGACAATGTCAGACAGATCATCCTAGCCCCAAACTAAGCAAAGCTTGGACTATGGGTACCAGGCGACGATATACATACTTATATAGATAGATAAATACATATATACGTAGAAAACATCCATGACTCAGAAACAAATATTCGTGCTCATCACACAAATATTTGCACTTACCGGGATTCGAACCCAGGACCACCAGCTTCGTAGGCAGGAGCACTACCAACTAGGCTATGGTGACCGTCAGATATAGGTATTGATTTGGTGCACTCAAATGCATTTTACTCTGTGTTTGCACACACATGTATGCCTGCACAGCTAGTTAATTGCTCTTAATTGGCCGCAGTAGTAGAAATTAAGCCAGGACTTACTTTGAAGGTTAATAGGTCCCAAAAGAAATCAGAAGCAGCTACCGATCGGTCAAGTCAGTGTTTCTCAGTTGCTTTCTGCGCCGAGTTTAGAAACCGTAAATAAATATAGAACCAAAGTTCAATGTTTTCAACGACTTTCGTATGTGTTGTAAATTTTAAACAAGCATTTTTTCATAAATCCGTGACTAATATATGCTACGACAAACTCAGGTGAAGGCGTTAATTGGAAAAACGTGTCTTTCGAAAACCGTATGAGTCAATAAGTAAAGAGATTTTATTCTTCTTATTGAATCGAAGTCAATAAATATTACATACCTGTGTGGTGACGGCGGCGAATATCAGAATACCATCACCCCATCTTACGCCGCTGGATGCGAGCAGCGCAAGACCGGCCATTGTGGAGATCATTGGGGGATGCCTTTGTCCAGCAGTGGACGTCTTTCGGCTGATATGATGAAGGATCACCCCATCTCAGCCCGTGGGGAGCGTATAAGTCTTCTGAGTACTATGACCATCTTACTACGATCGCTAACCCGTCTACCAAGCGTGGCGATTATGGCAAATCCCTCTAACGTCTAGCTAGATGCTCTCTCCGGTCCGTAAGCGATCGGCGACGTTAAGCAACTAGGCTCGCAGTCAGTCCATAGATGGGTGACCGCCAAAGTGGTTTAATTTCTGAGCATCTCCGTGCTTCGGAGGGCTCGTCGGTCCCGGTTGTAGTCATTAGACAACAGACGTTAACCCATGTCAGAGGCCTACTGGGCGGCTTGAGCAACAGACACTAGGGTTACCACTACATACGATAAGCAAGTAAGCAACGATATTTACAAACTACACAGAATATATCAAAGTGCAAAAGTGTATTCACAAACACAGGCGCATTGTCTATCCCCTTACTCTCATAATCGTTGGGCCGTTAATATGACCGAGGTGTGATCAGGCGCAGGGTCCACAATTTTAACGAGCTATTTGAGGTACGGGCGTATAACACTGCTTTTGCTCGTCTTTCCAGAAAAAGTTTGTAGTAATACAGTTATTATTTCTAGTTACTTATTATAGATATTTAGGTACACGGATTGTTGAAACATTTATTAAAAATATTTTATAATAATAGTGCTATTTAGCTAGCTTGTATTAAGTTATTGTCAAAGAGATTGTATTTAGGTTTAATTATTGAAATTTATATTTTACTACATATTGTCTGTAGAGGATACTGTTTAATTTTACCTAATTAGGTAAAATTAAACAGTAAATCAATTGATGTAAGTATAATTTAAGTGATTAATAAAATGTACTTATTTATGTATCGCATATTTCCCTTCCATAATCGGGTAACACGGAAAACATTTGCTATCCCTGTACACCTATTGTTAACAATGCTGCATATATTATGTATATTCGATGCAAAGCATCACAGAACAGCCATCCTGGGGCTGGCATATCCAGAAACAAGATACTACAAGGATCTAACCCTAACAAGCGTACTGAAGTACAGCTTTCAGGGCTCTAGGGATAAAATAAGAATGAATGGGGTTTAGTACAAAAGATCCTCAAAGGTCGAAGTGCTGTACGCAATTACACCCCTAAGAAGACAAGAAAAGACACTTATCGGAGTGTCAAAAAAAATAGCATAGCAGAAGTACAGATCACGTCCAATAATATATGGCCTATCTGAATAAGTCCATTGTAGGTTTAAGATAAAGCTTAGACAAGTGAAAACGCACTATCAATACATTCATTACATTAGGCTCCAATGCGATTTCTGAAACCAGATCTTTCAGGTTCTAATCGCATTTGCAATTCTTCGATTGTTTATCAAAAGTGTGTCGTACAGTCGTACTGCACTCCGTATTTATCTTTCGCTTTAACAGACAGACGGACAGATTTAACACTACTTCGTTTTGGACCGGTCCAGCTAGCTTTAAGTTTACTCTAACTTACGAGCAGGACGGCACTTTGACGGATTTGCTGCTAATATATTCATTAATTTATTCCAATCTGAGTTATAGGATTGGATAAATTCTTGTTGTTCTACACAATGCCTTGGATACACCGAGATATTAAACCCCGTATCAAATAGCGTTTGATTTCAGTAGCGACATAATATTATAAGTACTATAAACGACGATAAATAACGATAAAACTACTCTAGCTCAAGCTCATAGCTAGATGCAACTAGGCTCGTGGTCAGTCCATAGATGGGTGACCACCAAAGTGGTTTTTGTGAGCGTCTCCGTGCTTCGGAGGGCGCGTTAAGCTGTCGGTCCCGGTTGTAGTCATTAGACAACAGTCGTTAAGTCGGGTCAGAGGCGTGTTAGGCGACTTGAACAACGCTGACACTAGGGTGACCACTGCCGTTCATAAAAAAATGAATAAATAAGCTAAAACTGCTATTATATTGGAGGGTATGAATATTTTATCCATCTCTACAATTACACTAGTTTGGGAAGTTATTGCTGGCTATTTTCGCATTTATAATGTTAGTAGGATATGGAACTGTCATTTAAGACTTCTATATTTTTAATTGATATATTCTACAAGCACATAGTTCCCGTCCACGAAAGAGTTAAACGGTCACGGGATAATATCTTATTTAAACTGGAAAAATTACCCCAATCTCGATAAATTCGTAAACCCTATCTTTCAAGTACTTCTCAACCTCTGCGACCTTAACTGCGTCTTTATTGCCACATTATAATTTGCTGATAAAAATAATGGCTGTCCTGCAGCTCATCTATAGTTGCCAACCAAACTTGGAAACCACTTTGCTAAATCAACTAGTTGTATTTAGCGCCATCGTCTCGTAGTTAAAAGGTTAAATAAATGTATGTGTGAAAGTAATTTTGTCGTATGTCACCATTAATTCTTTTCAAACAACTAGCTAGAAATACATATATATTGAATTTGAAAGCAAGGTTTGAAAACAGTTATCTATTCTACTTTACTAATGTTTTTGAGGTTTCGCTTCATGCGATAATATAAAAATATGTTCAGAGGTAGCGGTCATCTATCTATTACAAATCAATTTTAGTTCTTTACTCGTTTCACAGTGAATGTCACACTTTCTCAGACTGTATAATATTTAGGAATGACCTATATGCATATTAACGTACATTTGCACACAAACAGAAAGTAATATGTACACGAAGATTGATAGTTTGCGATGTTCTCAATATTGAATGGAATGAATTTATCTATTCATATATCTATCTATTATCATGGTCGTATTGGTACGGGCACTAGTTACCATTGTGTCAGCATTGCTCAGCCGCCTATCTCTGTATTGACATAACGACTGTTGTCTAATGTCTACAGCTGAGACCCAACAGATTAACATACACTCCAAATTATGTGTGAATTAAAACTCTTTGGCAGTCACCCAGCTAGGTGCTTAAGGGAGTTTATCGCTTACAGGCCGTTGAAGGCAAAAGGCTTTGACAGTGTTATTAAAACAATAATATATTGAAATTATACTTGCATAAACGTAGACGACGAGACCACACAGAACTTTATTTATATTTGTGAATATGTATGATAATTGTTAGAATAATTACGTTAACATTCAACTTTGGCCCGTTAAAGCGTTTTGCATTGAAAATTATTTATTTGTCTGATGCAGTTCATTGTAAGGAATATGGAAAACAGGGTTTTTAGAGTTTATGTGTTTGCTGCTTCAGTTAATTGTTATTCATACCGAGACCTTTCAATTCTTCATTCCTGCGGCAAACCCTTAGATACGGGTTATTCTTGGAATTTATATTACTTACTGAATGTTTTCATTTTTTTAATTATTTAAGATATTCTTTTGTTGTTGTTTGGTTATATGAATAGAGTTAATTGAACTGTCTCGTTGTTATAGTAGCCAACTTCTCGACCGCAAACAACGAGGTCGCTGGTCAGCGAACAAAGTCAGTCCAAAAAGTATTATTAGGGATTTATGTTAAGATAATCTGTGATGAGTTTTGCAAAAGCGTAGCGTAGCTCTACCTTCTAAATACAAGCAGGTTACAACTTTTGTAAAGGTTGCAGAACAACTCGTGTGTGATGCCTATGGTATTGCATGCCACATAAGCCAAAGTAGCTGTCGACAAAGAATATCACCACCCTAATATATCCTCTAGGTAGACCTCTGCTTCGCTTTAAACCAACCAATATAGGCAACGGGATATGGCTGCTTTTAAAATTGACCACTGTAGCTGGGAAAAGCTCGCTGAAAATAGAGTTGAATGGCGCAAACGTGTAGTCGAGCGTCGTGATGAAGCCTGGTTCGGAGTACTTGCTGATAAGAGACAGAAGCGATATGAAAGCGGCTCGGCACCAACCACCGCAAACTTCTCTTGTCAGGCCTGCGGCAGGCTATGTCGCTCTCGCATCGGTTTGTTTAGCCACCAAAAGAGGTGTCTCTCAGACAATGCGCCGTAAATCGTCTGTAACAGACGCAAAGGCTGCATATATATTATATATCCCATAGGGGGCGTAGAAGTCAACCCGAGGGAATATTTTCCAGATATCGGGCAGCATCTCTCTGTGTCTCCAAATGATGAACGCAGTAGCATTGTGGAAATATTTGAGGAGGTCTTTGTTCAGCAGTGGATTTCATTTGGCTGACATGATGTATTGGGACGTATGCTTATTCATCGAAAACATCCTCAGTGTTCGATACAGCGGATGCGTCATGTCAGTAGATACATTTGCACCACAAAAACCACTCTTATTATTTGTATGTTAAGGATGCTGTCAAGGTCAAAGTATACTTTCAGATGTGGCTTCAAATGTACTTGATAGACAATTATTAGTTGTTTAGTATATTAAACAAATAACGGTAGGAATGTTGCCTATTCATCATCATAGCTATTCATAAATGCCTACTCGACATAGTCTCTCTGTTTACTAATAATAAACTGATACAACAATGCGATTTTAGTTTGAATATGTATGTAAATAGCTATTTGCCATATTGTATTGAGGTCGTTCCCCTTGTTTGTGGAACTAATATACAGTTGATTCATAGTAAAATATTCTTCTCGGGTTTGCGATAGATTTGCATTTAAAGTGTTTGTATTGATGAGAGGTAAACGGTTTTTGACAGCTGAAACAGAGGCGTTTGTTGAAATATGCGTTCTAGAGCCTATTAACGTTTAAATGTACATTCAAATAACTTTAACGAAAGAATATTGTGGATTTACAATGAATTTTTACTTAGGATATTTACTGATGCTACACTCCAATATAATGAATACTTCCTAGTACTACGTACTGATTGATAAAGCACAGCTTACACCGGTCTCGGGTGTGCCTATAATATGGATGAATGACATTTTTCACAATAGTTCAATGTTTGAATAATGTTGCTGATATCACAAAAGCAATATTAAAAAAATCGTTATTATTCCATGAGACTTAGCCCGAAAAAATTCCAAGCTGAAGTGCCGCTGGGGCAGAAAGGTCCTTGAGTGGCGACCACGATCTAGGAGACGCAGCGTGGGTAGGCCTCCAAGGAAGCATGTGTAGAACGATTCGTTAAGCTAGTTCAATGTAAGCGATACGTTTAGCCAAAAGCAACGAAGGAGCTAATATTACAAAACTAATAAATATTTAAACGTTTATAATACGACTAAACCGCAACTCAATCTGTTGGAGATGTAAAAAAAATATGAGCATCATGTCGCGTCGTACGCGAGATGCGACGCGCGCTTCGCTCTCTGTGCCATTGACCCACTACAAGTTTTTGTACGCATAACGGGCCGACACACTTAGGCGTTTTATTGATTACAGAATTTACAAAGCTAATGATTCGGAATTATGCGTGATTTTTAATTTTGACACCGTTGCGTAATGAAGAGTTTTACGCTTGTTAAACGGTTTGTCATTATTTTAATTTCTTTTGTGTTATTCGATAACGAACTTTTGTGTATTAATGGAATGATAGATCTATGGATATTAAGAGTTCTGTTAGTTTAATAGTAGGCCCTATAATATAAAAAAAATATCAATAATTTATTTTTATAACTAATTGATATCCCTGTGCTGTGAAAAAAGATCTTAAGTACAAGCCCTAGTTACAACGTACCATACAACCATACATTGATGTCATTAAATACTTGGTAACATTTTATCAAATTACAATAATTAAAAATACAAATATCATCAAATAAAAATATCAGCATAATTTTATTTAACAATTAACACATTAATATTTATTCTTTCTTTATTTAATATATCTGATTTCTTGCATATTATGTAACAAAATGGAATCACATGATATCATTTGATTACTGTTTACAAGAAAAAACAAATGCATTAACGTTAACATTGATGCATCGCAAATCGACATAGTATCATATTTTATTTTTATTAGTTATAGACATACGTATTAGTTTTATTATTAAATCTAATAACATCGTCAGGAAGTAAAAAATGCACAATGAATATTTTTTATAGAAAGCGATTGCTGCGTATTGTATGGCAGTACTGAAGACGAATAAAAAGTGTCATAAACATATATGTAGAAACCGAACGGACAAAGAGAACAAAACTATCAAATTGAAGTTTAATGGTATTTTCCGCATTGCTGAGCGTAAACCTTATCTCAAAATTTGAAAACCGTAATACGTTACGTACGGATAACCGTTAATTTAGTCGTACGGAGGTAATCCAACCTGTATTCTCGGCCAATCTAGGGTAGGCACAAAGTACGAACGATATACACGTGCTAATCAAATTTACGGGTTGCCTTGCTAATACCATTATGGAGGACGAAGCTACGAGGTATAAAGATTCCCGCCGAAAATTAAATGCATGACTTTCGAAATGCTTAAAAGATTCGATGCAACGAATGTATCCTATTACTTTTATACAAATTACATCTCAAAAGATCGCCGAAGAGCAATTAAGAGGGCTAGGCTCTGAATTTCCCTCCGAGATTGAATCAGAAAAGGCGGAGCAAACCAACCGATTTATCCCGAAGAATTGACATAAGCTGAAGTGGTAGTCGGCACGGCACATAGGGAGTAGAACAAACGGCCGGCCGCTGGGGTAGAAAGGTTCTCTAGTGGCGAAGACATAGCGGGTGCAGGCCCCCTACAAGATGGACCGATATGTGTGCCTTGTGAGGGTCTAGAGAGAACTTATTGTATTTGTTGAACACGAATAATTGCTTACATCGACACTCTGTACACACGGCTACATATCAAGCTATACATTTCCAATATAAGCTGACCTCTCATTGTATGGAAATCCTATACAATGCGGGATCAGCTTATACTGGAAATGTATAGCTTGATATGTCGCCGTGTGTACTTGGAAGATCACAAGAGGATAAGTGCACAAAAAAGTTTCTGAACAAAGAAAGCCTACGAATGTGGAGCTCCCCAAAATTGTTTTAATGATGGCTGCCCCAGTCTTACCTCCACACTCCATGAGCTAGCATATGAATCTTTGGAAAATGTCAAACGAGGAAAAACTTCCGGATACCTTCGACAAAACAAGGAAAATCAAGTTGATATAATACTTCAGACTCATTAGTTAGTCGCAATTTATTTCTTTAATTGTGTAAGAAAATACTGTCCCAGGCTAATGGTGCAGTGCGGAAACGTTGGAGGCTATTTACACATATGAAATAGTTTCATGTTTCTTCGTAAAACGCCGTGCAGGACGCACGGCGTTTTCAGATGAGTCACGGATGATGTCCGTCAGGCTCTCACACCGCTGCCACACCTTGAACTTTCTTACTCCTGGAAGGCTTTTCTAAAGTGGTGAAACTCTAGTCTTAGTTGATAACGATCCTGTACTTACCACTTTTAGTTTATTATTGGTCATTTGGTAGCACCGATTACTTGTCTTTGTTGCATTAAGGCGATCGGTTTGCTGCATACGACATTTACAAACATTTATATAATTAACAGGCGGAAAGCACATCTAGACTCATTTTTTTAATATACGGTAAAAAGTGAGGTGTTAACTTTTATTCTTATTTCTGTTTCTATTTGTGACATCTTAGCTGTCATACGAATGGGAAGATTTCATTGAGGTGTTTATTATATCTAAGTCATTTAATCGGGATTTTTCCCGATGATAATTT
Organism: Pseudoips prasinana; assembly: GCA_951640165.1. Taxonomy (NCBI): domain Eukaryota; kingdom Metazoa; phylum Arthropoda; class Insecta; order Lepidoptera; family Nolidae; genus Pseudoips; species Pseudoips prasinana. The sequence goes on from OX621245.1 coordinate 24,054,881, forward strand.
ATCTTGGGGCTTTGGCCGCTATAATTTTGATTATTTGGAGGGAGTTAAGTGTAAGGATTTAATTCTTATGATTTAATTCTTATGATTCACTTTCTTCAATCGCCTTAGAAGCGACTAATCCTTGAAACAGTTTATGTTTAATTTTGAGGCGGAGGCGTTATGTGTTTCTGTTAACGGTTAAGTAAGTATTAAAATTCTATGGTGTATCATGTTACTTATTTAAATGAAGCAGTTTTGTTCGCGACGTCGCCGCCCAGTTTATGGTAATTATCTATGCTTAATTAAAATTGATTCTTTCTGTTTGGCTTTTGTGGTATTTGTTTTGCGATGGTGTCAAATTTACCTTTCGCTTAATCGTTTCTGTACATCCAGTATATCTATGTATCCAGTAGTATTAAGAGTCCTGGGTGTGAATAAGGTCGGCAGATCTCATCTGGTTGGAAGTGTGGGGTAACGCTTAACGGGTAATCGCTTACTATCAAGTGGGTCATATGCTTGTAACTATCTATGAAAGAGTCGAAGATTTGTTGGGTCGTTAACTCTTAAGCTGCAATCATGCCATCGTAGGGCTGACGCAATTGTATTATACTAACACGTTTCCTGCATCAATGTTACGATATTGTTACCAGATTAATATTAGGTCTTTACCTATGACATTGCCGTTCTGCAGTACTGGCCATTTCAAATCAAAATAATTTTTGTTTGGCTAAGAATTCTAATTTCAAATTAATTTTATTTTAAAAACATGGATTCTTTTTTCCAAAAGTAGTCATTTCTTTATTGATTAGTGTTACATTTTCATCGCATTTCAATCTTTTTCGTCATCATGGATACGTTAAAAATTCGAGTAATTATGGAATATGAGTACCGTCGTGGCAGCAACGCGGCACAAGCGGCACGCAACATCAACGACGTTTACGGAGCTAACACTACAAACCAACGCACCACCTGTTATTGGTTTGCTCGCTTCCGTTCTGGAAATTTCGACCTGAAAAATGAACCTCGCGGTCGTCCGAAGACTTTGGTCGACAATGACGAATTAAAGGCGGTTGTGGAAGCTGATGATACACAATCTACGGCTGAATTAGCAGCAGCTTTCGACGTTAGCGTCAAAACAATATTGGTCCATTTGCGTCAAATTGGCAAGGTAAAAAAGCTTGACAAATGGGTGCCCCACGAACTCAATGATCGCCAGCGCGAAGTACGCGTCGAGACGTGCCTTGCACTGCTCAACAGACACACAAATGAAGGAATTTTGAACCGCATTGTTACCTGCGATGAAAAATGGATTCTGTTTGATAACCGCAAGCGCTCAGCAAGTTGGTTGGATCCTGGTTCAGCACCTAAACAATGCCCTAAACGAAAACTTACCCCTAGAAAAGTGATGGTCACTGTTTGGTGGTCTAGCGCCGGTGTGATTCATCACAGCTTCTTACCAAACGGGGTGAGCATTACTGCAGATGTGTACTGTGAAGAACTGAGCACAATGATGGAGAAGCTGGCGCATCTCCAACCAGCATTGGTCAATCGCTCGTCTCCGCTGCTCCTGCACGACAACGCGCGACCTCATACTGCACAGCAGACGGTCTCCAAGTTGCAAGAACTGGGGTTGGAAGCTCTCCGTCATTCGCCCTACTCACCAGACCTTGCGCCTACAGACTACTACTTTTTCCAGAATTTGGATAACTTCTTGGCGGGAAAAAAATTCAATACCCGAGAGGCAGTACAAAATGCCTTTGAAGAATTTGTTGCCTCCCGTCCAGCTGATTTCTTTAAGAAGGGCATCAATAAACTGCCACTGCGATGGCAAAGATGCATTGATTGCATGGGTGATTACTTCGATTAATACAAATGAAAAATTCATGAAAAAAATTCGTTTAAATTTTTTCATACAAAACGGCAATTTCATAGGTAAAGACCTATTATTTAGTCTCTATGCCTTTAAGTTTCTTTTGTTGTATACATAATTGTTAAATGTGAAGTCAAATATCAATAAATGCTTTGCTGCTACGAAGTTAACCTTTGTTTTCTAAGTAATTCTCACTTTTGTCGCAATCACTGCACAGTGTACCCTGGCAAGCCAGTTGCGTAGTCGGGAAACCTGACCACGACACTATACAACATCTAGTCAAAACGCCCCAAGTATCTACACAACATCATTTAAAAATACACGTTGCACACCATTGTTAACGTCGGTTTTTGATTGACAGAAAACTCTGATACTTAATTTATGTGCAAACGAAATTGCATGTTACACCTTAGTATTATAGTCTAATTTACATTGTAGATGTTTAATGTCGATAATAGAATACTGTGAGAAAGAGACGCTCTAAAAACCGCGGATTTACTTACAGTGTACCTACAATTGTACAGGAAAAATGGTGGTATGTAATAACAGACCACTTGTTAAGGTCGCTGTATGAAAATTAAAACTTTCCGGAATGCGCATTGTTATCGATTAGCGGGAAATGGAGTACTTAAGTAAGGATAATTTCTGTTGTGAAATGAGTTTTTGTTGATTTATTGTTTGCTGTGGTTTTTATTGCTAATAGTGCTCGAAGGCCCCGAGTATGATCGCTAACGCGCCCTCCATGACCCTTAGATTTCATTCGTATCGATGAAATGCCCCTCCGATACTCAATCTTCGCATATTAACGTACTTTCATGAATTTCCACATCAGTAATCGCCCTTAGTCTAGTTTCAAACCCAAAGGGGCACCCCTTTGGGTCTTATGGCGCGAATTACTTAGTTGTATTGCTTGCTTGCTCTCTCACCTCTATTTCCGACGCAGCAGTGAAAACCTCCTAAGTTAAGTGCAAACGTCATCAATCATCATCACATTTGCCGAAAGGCGTCCAATGCTGTACAAAGGCGTCCCCCACATATCTTCACGATTTTTTTTAATATTGATCTAAGATCATCTAATTAAAGTCCTGTTAAGTTTTCTCCCTAATTAATTTTAACCCAGTATAAGACAAAAGTTATTGGGGCTATTCTTGGAACAAATGACAGTCCCACACGCAATTCCGCGACAATATATTCATTATCATCATCATTATAGCCGAAAATCATCAACTACTTAACAGGGATGCCCACAATGGCCGGTCTAGTGATGTCCGCACATCAAATTAGTTTGAAAGTTTAGTTTGAACGTAACTAATTAACTAAATATTTAATTGTTGTTTCACGTAGTTCGCATTGCCGCCCTAGGTGTGAAATCTAATTGTTGCAAGACTAACGCCTCTAGTTATGTCAATGATTGATTCTGGTACACGCACAAACATTTGGGTCATATGTATCATCGTGCAATATTTATTGCTACTCCAAGCTATTAACTGAACCTTGTCTCTATCAATTGCATCATTACAACTTCTATTATTTGTTACATCAGAAGAAAAAGTACCTCTTAAGAGCCATTACTCGCTGCTGTTTTCCCATACATACATGTTAAAATTCATAGCGGAAAAGGAAGAATCCTATTCATCTTTTTCCGCCATGCATTTTAACAGGAGATCAATTGTTTTTAACACTAGGCCGACATATCTGCGTCGCCTTTGCGGTACCTTTTTTTTGTGGATAAACAAATCCTGAAAAGAAATGTCAGGTAAAATTGGTTATGAAACACAAAGGAAGTTAACTACTTACTGTTTTATCTAATCTAATTGATATGATAGGACAATGTAATTAATTATAAAGTATGTTATATATAGTAAATAGTGATATGGCTTGATAACGTTTGGAAGTAGAAATCGTACGGAACATCGATTTTGTGGATTTTAGTGTTGTTATCTTTTACACATATGCATAGAGATCAAGATAATATGGCGGTAGCGACTCCTCTTAACTAATTAACTAAACCAATCCCTTTGCCGAAACTTTGAGACAGTTCCAATGGCTGAAGACAAATCACTAACATTTAGTAATATGTACTGCCAACGGGCAAAATAACTATGGAAGCTTTCACATTAAAACATTTTATTCTCACTGTATAATTAAACATGTGTAGAAGTCTGTTTGATGTATGTTGTACATTGCAAAACTCTTATTTAAATGTAACGACAAAAGATCATTAGTGCTTCATTTTGTAAGATGTGTATCAATTTATTGGAACATTTATCAGCATGTATTTACGTAACATGGATGTAAGGTTGTAGACAATTTACAACTAGGTATGTGAGTGAAAACAGCCATGATCATATTTTCGATGGACTTAAAGATGAATTATTAAAAAATAGAATTTTCACATTATAACAATTTTGAAATTCTTACTTTATAATTAAACGTGCGTAGAATTCCGTGTGATGTATGTTGTGCATTTCATTCAATGTTATTTAAAGGTAACGACTAAAGATCATTAGAGATTCATCTTAAACATCTGTTTAGTAGAATAATTGTCAGCATGTGTTTACGTAAGATGTTGTTGACATAGATATTTAGTAAGTACTAAGTATAGGAGTGTAAAGGGCCAAAATAAGTTTCTTCTACATACAACTTTAGTCTATGTTAGAGTTGAGGCTATGGTAGGTCCGAAATACATATAGATTAATAATAAAAGAAACTATTTGCTGTCGCTTTTTATTTTTATCATGCTTATTATTGTCACGTTTAATCATAAAGTGAAAATTCCAAAATGTATTTTCTAATTTTCATTTCATAACTAAACGTAAAAAAATAGCATCATATTTTTACGTAAAATGGATGTAGCTGTAGACATAGATATTAAGATCTTATTAGGTTGCTATTGAAGAGGAGCAAGTGTCCAAAGTAATGTTACACAACATAATTATTTTGATGTAAGTAATTATGAAACATTATGAGCCGGTGCATCCACAAGCACAAATTGTTGCCACACGATACAGGTGGCATAATTATGTAAATACCATTACTTTGATATTTCTCATGAACAAACATCGTATAATTTTGAATCCCAACACTCTCAATAGGTGGTCTTCCATATACTAAGGTACAGTATACAAATGCATTAATTAAGGTTAAAATTTGAATGAAATGATGCTTAGGAATGTATGATGCAAAATTCATAAAACACGTGTTTAATAACACTTCTTTGAAATTCAACTTGTAAATGACTGTCAATTGGGAACGAGCTGAATGAACTCAGTTAGAAACTGTTATTATGTGTCAAGCTGCGTCCATGCTTACAACATCTTGGAACAGGGTGTATTTAAGGCGGTACGTGAGCACTTAAGGCTTTAAACGGAATCTTTGTTCAACAGAAGCGTTTTGCAGTAGTTAAATTGTTATTGAATTGATTGATGGTATAAAAGCTCGAATCGGTCTGATAAACATACTTATAAATTTCTAAATAATAATAATAATATCCTGGGACATTTTCTACACACGGCCATCTGATTCCAAACTAAGCAGAGCTTGTACCGTGGAATCCAGATAATTGATATACTACTTTTCTTTTGTAAATACATAATTATATAGATAATTACACCCAGACTCAAGACAAACAGAGATGTTCATGCACACAAATATCTGTCCTTGGTGGGAATCGAACCCACGACCTCCGGCGTAATAAGCAAGCATTTGCCAACTACGCCAACAGGCCCGTCGAATTACACACAGACTCAGGACAAACAGACATGTTCATGCATACAAATATCTGTCCTGGGTGGAAATCGAACCCTCGACCTCCGGCGTAATAAGCAAGCATTTGCCAACCACGCCAACAGGCCCGTCGAATTACACACAGATACAGGACAAACAATCGCGTTCATCACACAAAAAATTCGTCCCGGGTGGGAATCGAAACCACGACCTCTGGTTTAGCAATCAGGCTCACTAACTACTAAACCATAGGCCAGTAAAATATATTATTTTAATACTTAGTTTTTATCATAACTTACAAATATTAAAACTAAAAATAATAGACTACCTCATACCAACTAGGTGTTCTGATAAGAATGACGATTAAAATGCTTATGTTAATTTGTGTGATTAAGCAATACATGTCACATGTGGGAAACATGAACTGTGTTTTCCTAATTAATATAACGTAAAACGTATAACAAATGAAAAGGGAAACGGAAATAATAAAACTGTTAAGTAATTGAAATGTGTAGTTACGTCATTAACATTTTAACTAAAATTCGAATCAGTGTATGAAACAAATATAGTGAGATGAATCTATGTAAAAATTGTGAAATATTTGTACTTGAAAATTAAATATAAACTTAACGACAGCAGTATCAGGGTTCATTGTTCTACTCCAAAGGCGGCAAACCAGCATCCCATCTGATGCCAAACGGTTACCGTAATCTATAACGCTTTAATACGTACGATTACACTCACATGTTGCCGACAATCCTCCCCGCGCTGCGTAGCAAGCATGGTGACCGGCCCCTCGCCCTATAAGCACCAGTCTTAGACGATCCGGACGACGCGACGTCCCGACCACCAGCGTCCACCATGACCCTTAGTTTGCATTTATATCCAAAAGCCTTCTGCGATCTCCAATCGAATGGGAAGCCTGCGTTTTCCGTATTAACTTAGTGTCAATAGTTATATGAAGTTTACATGAAGCGTCCTAAAAAGAACCGACTCTATAACTCCGAGCTGCTGATAGAGCAAAGAAACGAGGTGAATTCGAGAGCTAAACAGTCTACTTGCAATCGTAGCAGAGATTAAGCGGTGTTTTACAAGAGTTTCGGCCATAGTCATACAAAAGTGGATTAATACGTCCCACTAGAAAGTTCTACGTCTTTATTCGAACGAAGTTAACCTTATGAAACTGTAACAATACAAAATATGAATACTCCTTATTATATATCAAGATTTCCAAATGAATATCATGATGATATGATGTACAATAGGTCGTTGGATCGCTAGCTTCGATTTATTCCAGACAATCTTAGCATGGACAAGGTGATCAAGAAGAACAAAATACCGGGCGAGTAATGAATAACTCATTTAATTGATGTAGGTAGGTGTCGTGTCTCGCGCGGGTCAGGCCATGACTTCGTGCGGGTCGCATTCGCCCTGAAGATCTCCTGAAAAGATCGAGACGGTTGCCTAGCTTAACCTACATGAATTGCGTGAGTTAACAGTCACATTTCCATACCTGTAAGTTTATAACTAAATTAAGGAAAACTCATGGGCATTACGTGTATTATTATTATTACTTTTTTTTATATCTTATCTGTACATCTATACATCTATACAAATAAATAAAATTGGAGTGTCTGTTTGTAATATTGAAATAACCAGTTTTTACTACATTAATATGAATATATATACGGTACATACACCAAAAAGAATTTTTGTCTGTCTGTCTGTCTGTTTGTTCCGGCTAATCTCTGAAATGGCTGGACCAATTTTGACGGGACTTTTATTGGCAGGTAGATGATGTAATAAGGAGTAACTTAGGCTAATTTTATTTTAGAAAAAGTCTTTTATTTTACAAAAAAACTAAATAAACTAATTAACACGCGGATGAAGTCGCGGGCACAGCTAGTATCAAATATATTTAACGGTTTATGCATATGTCCCACAAAACCGTGTTAACACTTTGACTGTAGGATCGTGTTTCCGTACAGCAGGGGTGGCCAACAGGTCGATCGCGATCGACCGGTCGATCGCAACTGTTAATCCAGTAGATCGTAGCAAGGCAAAAAATATAAATACGTCCGACCAGGGGCTCTACCGGCTAAGTCGCCGAGCATCGTTTTCGTGAATGGTGTTCAAATAAATAAAGGTTAAAAATGACTTAATCAATCATTAAATTGGCTTCAACGGTGACAATCGATTCCGGACCATTTATGACGTCACATGTAGCCATGGAAGCCGATTTAACGATTGATTAAGTCATTTTTAAGCTCTATTTATTTGAACGCCGTTCATGAAAACGATATTCGGCAACTAAGCCAGTAGAGCCCCAGACTGCGCAACGTAATCACGAACTGCTGCACGCATCTTGTACAATTTTTCAATCGCAGTTCCTTGCACTTTGTCACAAAGACGAAGATTTTCCATTCTTCATTCATTAACTACCACTGCATAATCAACAAGTACTGGCTAGTATGAGATTAAACACGGAACATGTGATGGATATTTCTTTCAAGATTGTAATTTCCATAAAGGGAAAATCCCTCCAAAGGCGGCTCTTTAAACAGCAATTAGATGAGAAGGAACCAGAATTGGCATTGCACACTGACGTAAGATGGTTGAGACGAACCAAGTTTTTGCAGATTTCGAAATCGGTGGTGATCGAAGGGTGATGATTATCGGCAATTGCGTAATTTAGACTGGCAATGTGATTTAGGTTTTTTGGCAGATTTTACTGGAAAATTGCGTGGGTATATTAAATCTGAATCTACAAGGCAAGAATAAAACATTAACAGAAATTATGAGTTCTATTGCAACATTTCAAAGTCAAACAGCTTCTATGATAGTTGGCATAGAGAAGAAAAAAATTGAACAATTTGTAAACATCAAAAGGATCATATGGAAAACATCCTACCTACAATTTAATTTCTGAGAAGTACACTACAGAAATTTAGGCAGTGGTAGCAGACTTCGAAATTAGCTTTATCGATTTCAGAAAATTTGAGAAGTTGGTACAAGTCATCAGTTATATCGTTTAATGATTCCATTGGTCATAATGAATCTATAAATTGGCTACAAAATTTGGAGATACATTTCAAATGGAGCACATGATGTTCCAAAACGTAATCATTACTCTGCGCTGCGACATATTTCTAAAAGCAAGGTCATCCTCAGGTCTAGAAGAGAAGAGCCCGTTTCAACTACATCGCCCGAATTGGCTCTAAACTAGCTAGGTACCCTAAGGGTAGTAAAGCTTTTTGGTCCCTGGCCAAATTTGTTGAAGCGAACTTTTGCCGTTCTTCACTACCTCCACTGACAAAGCCCGATGGGTCACTAGCCCACAATGCAAAAGAGAAAGCGGAATTCCTCGCAAACCTTTTCGCTAGCAACTCTTCCCTAGATACATGCAGCCAAACTCCACCACAGATTCCTCACTGTGGCTCCGAAATGTCGGATGTCCACATACACCAAAAAGAGGTCCTAAAAGTGCTGCGTGGACTAGATGTGAGTAAGGCCAGTGGACCCGATGAGATCCCGGCGGTAGTGCTTAAGTCGTGTGCACCTGAGTTGTCCCCTATACTCACACGCCTATTCCGGCTCTCTCTGAGATGGGGTCGTGTACCCAAATCATGGAAGCTTGCAAATGTTCAACCCATACCCAAGAAGGGTAATCGTGCAGACCCGTCGAATAACAGACCCATTGCAATCACCTCCATACTCTGTAAGATTATGGAACGTGTATTGAACGCCCAAATCCTCAAGCATCTCGAGAACAATGATCTACTGTGTGATCGCCAATTCGGCGTTCGTCGAAATCGATCTACAGGAGATATTATAGTGCTTGCGACTCACCTTTGGGGCGAAGCAATTGAGAGGTACGGTGAAGCCTTAGCGGTTTCGCTTGACATCTCGAAGGCTTTCGATAGGGTCTGGCATAATAGTCTGCTCAACAAGCTTCCATCATATGGATTACCTTCTGGCCTATGCACCTGGATTTCGGATTTCCTGACTGGGCGGTCTATAAGAGTGGTCGTTGATAGCTGCTCTTCAGATCTCAAGGCCATTAATGCCGGTGTTCCTCAGGGATCTGTTCTCTCAGCTACGCTCTTTTTGCTGCACATTAATGACCTGCTTTTACCCGGTATTTATGGGTACGCAGATGACAGCACAGTCTCAGAGAGCTACATATCCGATCCACGGGCTAGTAGCAGCACAACCGATTCTCTCAGAGAGAGTATGGTAGAACGGATGGTCTCGACTCTCCAGGTTATATCTGATTGGGGTATTGTAAACAGGGTCGATTTCAACGCCACCAAGACACAGGTGTGTCTTTTTTCCGCCAAGAAGACCCCGTTCTATCGGACACCTATATTCCGTGATGTGTCTGTACCGATATCCAATCACCTAGACTTATTGGGTCTCAATTTATCTTGCGACCTGAACTTCGGGCAGTCTAAAAAAAAGACTTCTGGGCATTGGTTTCCAACAAAAATATCCAAATTTGAAGAAATTTGTTGAATACCATCTTGCATGTTTTTGTTCAACATATTTATGTGAATCAGCATTTTCCTACTTAAAACAAATAAAAAATAAACACCGTTCTCGTTTGACAGACGCTCATACATTGGATTCTTTAAGGTAGGCAATTTCTAACTACAAATCTGATTATGCTAAACTAGTGGAAGATGCTCAGACGCAATACTCACACAAATATAAAGGTAAATAAGTACCTAGTTACTAAAAATTATTATCACATTTATTTTTTCTCTCTTAATAAAATAAAAAAAATACTATATGATTGTATATTGAACTATGCTGTTTCATTGAAGGTTTCAATAAGTATTTAAGGTAGATCGCACAGGGTTGCAATAGTAAACAGGAGATCTTGGGTCTAATCAAGTTGGCCACCCCTGCCGTACAGCAACAACTTTTATCTTTAAAACATAATAATTCTACTACTTTACATAATGCATTAAATTAAAACTAAGAGGTGTTTTTAACATAAATTTGATATTAGATTTAAAGTCCAACTGACTCATACGCTTGTTTTAAATGAAACAATTCTGCACCAAATCTCATAAAATCAAGACGGAAATACAGATGCCATTGTCGTGTTGCCTAGTTTCTTTAAAACAAGTACCATTATAATTTACTTCTCGACCGTGATTATAATCTGAGAATACTAGGGTTAATATTTAATAGAGTAACATTAAAGTTTTACTGTTACGGTAACAACGAAGGCACGACCCACCGTCACGTCAGACATTCATCAGCAGCGCACTCTAATTTCTTCCTGGAACTAAGCTTTATTAGCTTCATGGTTTTAAGAAAATTAGTGGACTCTTCTAAGTGTGCTAGGAACAAGAAATAACTACACAAGGGTACTGCCGCATGTAAAAACCTTAGGTCGCCTGCAGGATTAAATTTAAATCTGTCTAAATTCATTAATTCATGTCAGTATTCATTAAAAAAAATAATAATATCGCCACTTTTGCTACCGTGCAGTGCTTGACGTGGCAGCTACTGAGAAATACTGCCAAAAATCACTAGGAATTCTTAACTATAATGATGCAGCACATTACTGTCGCACTGCAGAGCTAGGGCCTCCTCTCACAATGAGAAGGCATAGGCCATAGTCCACGACGATATTCTAGTGCTGGTTGGCAGACTTCACATGCCGTCAAGTACATTTTTGGGGAGCTCTAAGACCTGCATATTTCCTCACGATGATTTCCTTCACCGTTTTAAGTACGAGATAATTAATTTCTAATACGCACAGAAATCGAAAAGTGTATCGCGGGCATTGGGATTTTTACTGGAGTCCACTAACTCCACAGTCCACACAACTATCTCTCCTAAATCTTAGTCCAAAGTAACTGATGATTATGTCTGGAAGTTGGAAATGACTGTACTCTATACAATACCGTCATTTCCTTCTAACTTAGTTCTTATGAGAAGGACTGAGAATCTTTCTTTGGGTCAATTTCGTTTTGGTGCAAAATAGTGAGAGTAGCCTTAATCGATTTACAAGTTATAAACGACGAGGACTGTCAATTCATTTACAAGAGCATACTTAAACACCGTTCAAAGTGTAAGCTGAAAGTAAACCAGAAATAGTTCCCCATCGATGTAAATAAGGGCAGTAAGCATAAACATAAACCTTCCAACCTTCACCGCAGTAATATAATTTCAGCTAAATCGTTCCCCAAAATGGACTATTGTTCAGTAATTGTTGACAATAGTTCAGTATGAGTCACGTAATTCCTATTAGGAGCACACGAGCCTCCCATTTTGTGGTAACACTGCAATATACAATTATATGCAAACGGCACGGCACGTATAAATTGAAAATGTTTCTTGAAGAAATATTGTCTGGGCTTGAGATTTTTATCTTTATTGGAAGTTGTGCTTAACCGTTTACGACTCTCAGTACTTAACCCATATATTACGCACAGCTTGACCTCTGCTTTACCTAGTATATATGCCCTAGTAGCCAAATGGGTTAAGCTTAGTGTCTACGGATGGTGGCAACCTATACATATAATGAGCTCAATCTGTTATATAATCTATTTAATATATATATGGTACGTACAACATAAAGGTGTCTTCAGATAGTCCCCAGTCCTTTGCATAGTACTATAGTAATAATTAGTGGGTTAAGCTTAGTGTTTATGAAGAGCGACAACCTATCCAGAATACGGAAAAACTTCCACTTCTGGACAATAGCCTCCCCAAAGATCTCTTCAATGAAATTATATCCAACGTTAGTGGGAATATGCCATATACGCCATAATTATTAAACGGGTTGGAGATTGCAGTATGGTGCTTGTACTGTGGTATATGTTGTCTCAGGACGACTTCTACGCTTCCCATGGCATGAGATAGGGTGGTGAAAATCGTACCCGTCAGTCACACAGCGAAATTGATCATAATTCATCATCATCATAACAGCTGTAAAATGTCGACTGCTGGACATAAGCCTCCCCCGAGAACTATCTTGGGGGATATGCCATAATCGCCATGCTTGGCAGACGGGTTGGCGGTCACAGTAAGATGGTAACAGTACTCAGTAATAAGCTGCTTCCTGTCCTCTGGTAGATATTCCCTCGGGTCGACTTCTACGCCCCACGGAATGTGATGGAGTGATGATATTCTGATATTCACCGCCATCACCACACAAAACTATCTCTATATAAATTAACGTTTTTATGTAATTAAAAATGTAATATTCTTTATAGTTTAAAATAACACAATTGCACAGAATAATTTCTAATTTGAAGTAATCAACGACGATTTGATCGACCACCGTTCTTTCCGATTCGAAATATCGCGGCAAGTGTACTCTTAAGACCTCGATTCGTTATTCAAAAGGAGTAGAGCCCCTACATCAACCGGTAGATATATTGCGGCTGATATAAGCAACAAAACCTGCATCCTAACACAATATTTTATTCAAATCTAGATTTTATTGCAATAGCCTAAGCTGCAAAATTGCACGCATTATGCTAACTACCCTTTAAAATGTAAAAACGAACTCACGTGTCGGTCTCGAAGACGTGATCGGCAAATGAAAGAGACATCCTTATATTCTCAATGTATTTCTAGGAAAATGTCTGGCGTTTCTCTATTGCGAATAAAAAGTAGTAAAAGTGTTTTGCGATGCCGCATGCCGGCGATTACGTAAAATATATTACCGCTATTACAATAAAATTATTATATTTCCGTGATTTGATTGGATGAAACGACAGCAAAATCTCTTCAACGGACCGAATGAGAGGATTAATGATTTACTCTCTTACTTAAAATCACACATTATCTTGAGAAACATTTTATCTTTGTCATCGTTTTTATCCATGGTGTTGTTTAGTTTTTTTTTTGTTTTTATAACGACATCGCCCGTTCTAGGGAATTTAATCCCTCAGTCGCGGGGTACTTTACAAACATATATCAGACGGACAAAAATTACACCCTGACTCAGAACAACTACTTATGGGTCACACAAATTATTGTCCGGCGCGGGACTCGAACCCACAACACGAAGCGGCGAGGCGACTGTCTTAGCCGCTGCGCCACACGTGCAGTCGAACACATGAAACAAAGCATTTCTCAATAGTTTGTGTCATAATTAAGCCTTTATTTTATGATACGTGACTCAGATGGTAGTGAAGCTGTCTGCCTGTTTGGTTGTCATCAAAAAGTTGCGGGTTCCATTCTCACACAAGACATATACCACCGTAGCCTAGTTGGTAGTGCTCCTGCCTACGAAGCTGGTGGTCCTGGGTTCGAATCCCGGTAAGTGCAAATATTTGTGTGATGAGCACGAATATTTGTTTCTGAGTCATGGATGTTTTCTATGTATTTAAGTAGTTATCTATCTATATAAGTATGTATATCGTCGCCTAGTACCCATAGTACAAGCTTTGCTTAGTTTGGGGCTAGGGTGATCAGTGTAAAAAAAAATATGTTCATGGACATGACTTTTTATCTTGGTCTGGGTGTTTTCTATGTATTGTTTGTATATATATTATAACCGTTGTCTGGTTCCCATAGTACAAGCTCTGCTTGGTTTCAACTAGAGGGCGCTGTGTGTTGTCCTAGATATTTATTGATTGTTTTTATTTATTTATTTGTTTAATTACTAGCTGCTATTGTCGGATGCAAATGTTTGGCAAGTTAAGGTATAAGGCCAAGACCTCAGTGCGTAGCCATTTCGCATAGAATAATACTATGCACATTTGTAAAACGGTTTTGGTCATGTTGTGAGATTAAAATTCCAAACTATTAAAAACATGTTTTAATGTTTATATTTTTTGTACTTAATATTACATATTATCTGGGAAAAACAGATTGTACTGCCTTTTGGTCAGTAAAAAACATTTAAAAGTAAAAACACTGTGACTGGCCTTTTGTCTAGTGGTTATTGACTCAACTACTAAACCAGACGTCATGCATTTGATCCCCACCCAAGCCAAATCTTTGTGTAATGAGCAAGATTATTTGTTATGTCTAGGTGGAATTTATGTATAATATGTATGAATTTAGAAATATATATGTATGTTTATCCGTTGTCTGGTTACTATAGTACAGGCTCAGCCTAGTTTGGGATCAAATGGCTGGGTTATTCCAAGATATTAAGTTATATTTAAGAAGCAAAAACTAATTGTTAATATTTTGGAATATTAATATCACAAAATGTTGATCGCTCTAAAAAAAAAGGCGACAGAGCTTGAGGCCTGGACGAAATATCTTAATATAAAAATAAGTCGGGTTTTCCTTCCTGACGCTAGAACTCCAGAACGCACGAACCGATTTCCACGGTTTTGCATTCGTTGGAAAGGTCTCGGGCTCCGTGAGGTTTATACCAAAGAAAATTTATAAAATTTAACGTGGGGAACACCGCGGGGCACGGCTATTTTGTATAAAAATGGACCCTTCACTGGAGCCTTAATAGTAAATATTGTCTGCCTTAGCCATCATATGTCTCTTCAGTTATAACTATAACGGCTACTTATCAGACGTAACCCACTCATTCAGGAAATCCCAATTTACAGCATCTAATAAGCTTATGCTTTACATAAATTTTGTTAATTGTTCACAGATTCCAAAATGGCGCTGCGATTATGAGGTCGAACGGCAAACGACTTTTAGGTGAGTCCAGATTATAAACGCGTTATGCAAACGTCTCGCCATAAGCACATAATGGTCTATTAACGACAATGTATAAGTGCACTCTCAGACTACAGGGAGTGGCACCTAACATGATGAATTGCTCTACAACCCACGCTTCTTGGTGACAAAATAAAGTCATTAAATTTATTTGGACAAGATACAATTCAACGATGATTTAGAACTGTCCTACATTTCGCTGAATGCAACAGGTTAGATCGATTACTTCACAGTTAAATCGACATTGATATGTGGCATATAGCTAGTCTAACTCACGTCAATTGAAAATTACATGTTCTTGTCGTAAATCCCCGTTTCTATCGTACCGATTTTATAAAGCAAATTTTACTCGAGAATAACTAACTAGGTCCTATAAAATAATTTTAACTTTAATATAATACATACATAGACTCACGCCTGTTTCCCAGAGGGGTAGGCAGTGACAACGGACTTCCATTTGTCACGATCCTTGCACTCCTCTTTCGCCTCATTTACTGTCATTATATTCTTCATATGTATGAAGAATATAATGACAGTAAAAGTCGCCGGTTAATGCTACTTCTGACCTGACCTTTCTTGATATAATAAACCATAAATAATATTATTAGTACTAAACAAGTTCAATATAAATATGTTACACTGGGGTCAGAGATGTTCAAGCTTTTGTCTAACGACAACAACCCAGGATTTAACTTTGACGGTCACCCATCTATAGACTGACCGCGTGCATAAGTGCTTTACCTCGTCGATCACTTAAGGATCGGTCACAGTACCTGGCTATGAGCCTTTCAATGGCAGTTGCTTAGTACAATAAGGCTCTGACCAAATTTTGGCTATCAGAGTTAACGTGCAAACTTCTCTTTAGTTCTTTCCTTTCTCTCTTAATGAGACTGTAAATCCCACCACGACAATGACCGAAGATATAATAATAATATCTGGGGACAATGTCACACAGATCATCCTAGCCCCAAACTAAGCAAAGCTTGTACTATGGGTACCAGGCGACGATATACATACTTATATAGATAGCTAAATACATATATACATAGAAAACATCCATGACTCAGAAACAAATATTCGTGCTCATCACACAAATATTTGCACTTACCGGGATTCGAACCCAGGACCACCAGCTTCGTAGACAGGAGCACTACCAACTAGGCTACGCTGAGCAGAACCGACGTACTTTCTGAGACACGGGGTTTTTATACTACAACATTTCTGACAGTAATCGAGGCAAAAGAGGAGCAAAGATCGTGACAAATGGAAATCCGTTAACTCTTCCTACCGCTATGGGAAAACTTCATTCTATGTACATACATATCTGTTTCTGACACCAAACATTTTCATGTTAGAAACATGCCAATAACACTGTTTGTTTCTTGGGATTTGAATACAGAAATCTCTTTACCAACGGTAAACACGCCACCGCTATAGCAATGTTAAAATTTCAGGTTCCCCATATGTAATCGGAAGTCATAATCGTCAAAGTTCTAGTACCTCAGATTTAACATAGACAAGACAACTTATTCAGCTGCTACTGCATTACAGCTCGTATTTTGAGTAATTCTATGAGTTCCGTTGCATTTCAATTCTATGTTGGTACTAGCGCTTGTGAATATTTTGTACTGGTACTTATTGTATTTTGAAGTGGAATACGCATATTGTAGGAGCTATTCGGTGGCAATATTCTGTGCCATAAATAGGGTGAATTTCAAAAGCGGGTTCTAGCACAAACGTGGTTAGAAATTGGATTGTACATAATTCCTAAAGATTTCAAAATCTAGATATTTCAAAATCCATCTTTTACTTTACCAACGATTAATTCTCTAGAGTACTAGAAGATTTAACCACGTAGTGAGTTTTTACGGACTGAATTTATGGTTTTTGTGTTTCGTACATGACTGGTGAAAGGAACTCTTTTATTTGAATCAGTATGCTTTGGAATAGGAATCTAACAGTCTTAGAAGCAATAGTTAAGAGAAGTTTTACTTTTTAAGGCCTGCGTCATAAAATTTCTAAGTATTATTTGTCCTTGTCATATGATTTGCGATGGAAAGATATGTAATATATATATGTAAAATAGTTAAAATGATCGTTATGACGGGACAAATCTAGAATAAGCCGTAGCATAGTTGCTGTGCGAGCAACGAGAGCCAACTTTAAAATGTGTGGCACTCGAGCATCTATTTCAATTGGGTGTAATATTGACTTTACATACAAACATACATATTTCCATAGTTTTTTATGTTGAAGGCGGTGAATGTATAGTCTATAAACACTCAGGTATAAGCATTTATAGACTACTAGCTGTGCCCGCGACTTTATCCGCACATTTTGTAACGACTCCGTAAATGCTACATCAGAATATCTCTAATATTTTGTTTCTGGTCACAATCTAAACCTTACATATTTCCATAACTTTTAATGTCTTAAGAATTTATATCAAATCAACAGCCAAAAAAATAAGTTTCAAGTTTTGACGATACTTCCATACGACTTTTAAACCCCTTACAACCCTTATTCGCATCAAAATGTAGCTTGTGTCCTTTATCAAAATTGTCTTTGTACTAAATTTCATTTAAATCGGTTCAGTAGTTTTGGCGTGAAAGCGCGACAGACCGAGTATTTCCTTATTTATAATATTAGTAAGGCACCGCCTTCCACCACAAAATTTCCTTATCTGCAAGCCCTTTGTTTACACTGAACCATTCTGCTCTTCCGTTCGTTCAACCACGTATTTTGTGCGAGGTGTTACAAATTCTGCCTGCAGGCTAACAATACACCATGTCCGCCGTGTTTTGTGTATACGATATAAATTGGTTACGCCGGTTACCTGGCGTCCACTGAATAAGTAATACCGAGGCGTCAATTGCGGAATACTCAAATGGTTTGGTGCAGCGTTTCTTAGTCATGGAGAAGGAATTTGGCTTTTTACATGATTTGCTTGTTAGACTTCGTGTACGGCAAATGCTTAGATGGTTCCATGTCAGGCTTGCATGGACAACAAGTGTCTATGCTTTTATTTAAATTTTTTATATTTTATTTTATTATTAATATTTTATTTTTAAAAAATGCACAGACAGCAAAAATATAAAATACTTAACAATAAAACGAAAAATAAAATAAATGCATAGACACTTGTTGTCCCTGCAAGCCTGACATGGAACCATCTCAGCATTTGCTAGAACATTTTATTGTTGACATCTCGGAACAAATACTTAAGATACAAGGGCAAATGAATGATAAAATAAGAATAAAACAAACACAAATGTTTAACAATAAAATAAAATGATTTACCGAGATGAGCTTTTACATATCCCATTGTTGATCAAACTTGTCGTTCGGTTACTTTTCTGATTTTCTTCTCTCATCAAAGCTGTGTCCTAAACTTCTTTTTCTTTTTCTTATCAGATTTGCGCGCTTTTAAACTTAGATATTTACAAACAAATTGTTGAATTAATACTCATCAACAGCTTAAATGTAGTCATTTAAGCTTCCTGATTGAACATATTATGTCAATTTTCGGATAAAACAATTTGTTTGTAAATATCTAAGTTTAAAAGCGCGCAAATCTGATTCTATATTTACTACATGTATCTTATTTTCTTATCATATGTCCTGACTATAGAGTCAGGACATATGATAAGAAGATAAGATACATGTAGTAAAATTATGACATGATGGTACCTTAGGAAATAAAAAAGGTAAGACCTACCCACAGAAGTGATGATGAAGACATCAGGCTAGTGACTCATATGGGAAAGAGTGAAATATTTGAGAGGAAAGGGTTGGAGGAGGCCTTTACCAGATGCCAAACGGATGTACAGAAAACAAAAATATTTAAATGATCTGAATAAAAAGCTATATTAATATTTAAAAAATTCTAATAAATATGAATAGTTTATATAAAATTTTATTGGATTTTGTTGTTTCTGATATTAAACTACTTGATATAACTATCAAAGCACGGGCAGACCTATTAAGAATTAAAGTGGTTATCGTAGTATCACTGCTGCTGACGTGCTTAAACAAATTTATGTTTACATATCTATCCTGTTCAGCCCTTTAAAAAATATGTGGCCATATAAAATTACTTTTTTACGTGTCGATTTAACAAGGATTTTCTGATATTCAACAACGCGTTAGCTCACTAGGCCGCTAAAACAATAGGTAGACTGCTCAGACACTTCATGAACCTTTATTCATCTTATGGTCCACATCAGCCTAGAGCACCTTGCCGTTATTTCTCCGTACCATTAAAATATGCTTCCTGGATCAAAATTCTAGACTTCTAACGCCGTCGATGAATGCAGGTGATTGTTTTTTCCTTCGTTCCTTTGTAAGGCGGTTTAGTTAAAGGAATAAGTGTGTGTGTAAAAGCAGCATGGGTGTATTTCATAAAAGCAAATAAAATGTTCTCATATACTTATGCTATTTTTGGTATTACAACTAACTTATGGTACAACCCACGTACAGTTGAAAGCGGAAATATTATCTTTAATATTACCAGTATTCAGTCTGCACCGACTTTACGATACAATATACACCCAACCATAGACGTTTATGCGTCGATTTGATGTACGTACCATTTATCTTATAGACTTTTAAAGCGTTTTGATACTAATTTAATTACGTTTCAATGGATATAAAGCAAAATCCGAATAAGATCGATTTTAATTTACGGCCATGGGAACTGTTACCGTTCAAATTTTATATATCGACATAAAGAAATTCAATTGAAGAACCGCCAATACGTGGCAGGCGCCATTGTTAGATCATTGCGCCTGAAATATCTGCCTCTCGTTGTATTATTAATGCGTCGAATGCTGCTTCGTTCGTATGTTTAAGCACCTAGGTAGCGCTAATCGGTAGCAACATTTATGTGAGGTTGAGTATAGGGTACAAGTCTCAATAAGCAGTTGAACTGAATTAATGTTTTTGCAAACGAACTAGTAAAGCGATGAAGACTTATTTCTATCTACCACGTTTCACCAATCCCCTTGCTCGCATTCATAGACTGGTGCATTTCCTGTGATCTAATTGGTCGAACGTTGCCGCGTTGTAACGAGACACGGAGTCTTTGTCGCCCTGCTAGCTTATCGGGTAGGAAGCAAATTTTACTGTGTGTTAAAAGCAACAGTAACCACTGTTAGGTGAGTCGAGGCTTGTTTGTCGACTTGGTAGTATAAAAAGATGAAGTTTCATCACACACAAATTAAACTCGTATGAATAAATTCCCAAAGAAGTATCAAAATCGTTGGTCAAAGTTCACGAACCTCGCATCGTTACGTGTGTAATCGTGATTGTGTTCCGTTAATTTAATGTAATCAAACTATTTTGTAAAACGTGTTTGGAATGAACGATTGAAGTGAAGAATTTATGTTATTAACATTAAACTACACAAATATTTTAATAAGTATTACTGCCGCGTAATGTGATGTCATTGAGAATGGAATTGTCATCAGCTGACGTAATATTGCACTATTTTACCAGATTAGAATAATCTGTGGCTAATAAATTAGTCAGAAAGAATTTTATGGGAACAATGTTTGATGTTGATTTCTTATTCTAGACATGTTATTTTTAACCCTCGACGCAAAAAGAGGGGTGCTGGGATATGTTGATTTGAATGCGGTTTTTTTTTTACATTTAAGCCAGAATTCTAATTTGAGAAGAATTTGATATAACTAAACATAGCTAAGAAGCTATGTTTGGTTATATCGGTCCAGCAGTGTTGTTTCCAAAATGATGTAATTATAGTTTATTTTCTAACGGTTAGGTTATGTAGTTAATAATATGGATATGCATTAAGGGCCATCCATTAATCACGATTTTCATGCACCTTTGGCTTTTCTAATTGGTTTGTTACATATATTTATTTATTATTGTACAAAACTGACACTATAAAAATCTACATTAAATTTATAAAACCTTAAAACATTTGAAAAATAATCAATAAATTAACCTACTTATTTTAACTCAAGATTAAACTTAAACAAAACTAGTTAATACTGTTTCGCCTATTTACAAGGGCTCTTTATGGACAAGTGCTCTTTATGGACTTGTGTGAATCAAAACATATAATTTTAATTTTCAATCTCCCGACACCGTGTTTAAATTTCAAGTTGTATAAAATGGCAACAGTTGATATTTTTTCCATGACTTTCCTTAAGAGCTGAAGTTCAGAGATTTAATACGTAATATTTGGACTAAATTTTCCTTTCTCCATTAAAGTACGGTTTTGCACTTTGTACACGTAGGTAATTCCATAAAATGCAATCTATTTAATGAAATATGGTCGATTACCTACAGTCGCGGCGACGCCATGACTGTAGGAATTGAACTAAACACTGTACGAACGTTTTCTTAACTACTTACTAGAAACGTAACAAAGAGTAAACAAGACATAAAGTAATGAACATTGACATTTCATTATATTACAACCGTTTACCATATGTAGTGTTTACTCATGCATATTAGTATGACAGGTTTATTAATATACTGTCGTAGAATTTTACATAAGGCAATGGTTCCGTTAGTTTTACTGGTAATGTTAGAAAAATACGATTTCCAACTGACCTCAGATTCTTTAAAAATTATATCTATACATCTATACAAATAAATAAAATTAGAGTGTCTGTTTGTAATATTGAAATAACCGGTTTTTACTACATAAATATGAATATATATACGGTACATATACCAAAATAACATTTTTTACATTTTTTGTCTGTCTGTCTGTCTGTTTGTTCCGGCTAATCTCTGAAACGGCTGGACCGATTTTCACGGGACTTTTATTGGCAGGTAGCTGATGTAATAAGGAGTAACTTAGGCTACTTTTATTTTAGCAAAAGTCTTTTATTTTACTAAAAAACAAAAAAAAAACATAATAAACTAATTAACACGCGGACGAAGTCGCGGGCACAGCTAGTTATAAGATAAAATAAGTACAATAGGTGGTAGTGGAGGAACCTGCTGAGTTGTTTTCATTGGGTCTTTAGTGTTGGTCTTAAGTTGGGGCACATTGAAATCGATATGGTAGCTTTAAACCGCGACCGTCGTTATAAACCAGGCCCATCAATATAATAATAATGAATTCATACCTCACTATAGATAGAACCATATAGACTAGATGTAATAAAATATTTCTAAAACTATAAATATCGACAATTAGTATTAAAAATGCTGAATAATCATTTAGACGATAAATTAAATAAATTAGGTATTAACATAACCATTACTTTCATTAATTAAAATCATAATTCTAATTGCTCAAATTTAAATCATAGATCTAATTACCTATTTGTACTTAGAATTAAATATATTTGTATAGTTAACAGCATTAATGTTATACTGCAGTAAATTTCTGACTATTTACTACCGCTTTTAAAGTCTATATGAATAAAACTTTTAATTTATATAATTTCAAGTACTTACTCAAGTAAAATACATAAAAGCGGCTAAGCTAACTGAGATATAAACGTTCAAAGCTTTAGAACAGGACTGAATTGAAGGATATTTTGTCTCTTTTCCTCAAAACGAACTTACGTTAAGAACTAGCTTCCTTCACCCCGCGTGGGAGTACCGAGATCAAAACTAGGCTATATCCTATTTAAATTTTACGGTAGGTTGAACTTATAATATTAGTATAGAATGTATAGCGAAACAAATATTACGGTACTACAGGTACATACTACAGATGTATGTTTTTATACAGTTTATTACATAAGATATTTAAATTATTATTAGCTCGGTATAGGTATTTCACTCTGCTTCTTAATACAGAAAGATAGCAACCAATAACCAAACATGACGGTCACCGTAGCCTAGTTGGTAGTGCTCCTGCCTACGAAGCTGGTGGTCCTGGGTTCGAGTAAGTAAGTAATTTATTTGCATAAACATGTGTGTACATACAAATAAGTCAATTGCATGCAAGATGTTACATAGTTATTGTACTGATCAGAAATGCTTGCCATACAATAGCGTGCAAAAATTTAATACAAGAGGTAATATAAAAAAATCTAAGTCATACAAAACAAGAAACAGAATAAAATCGAATCTCGGTAAGTGCAAATATTTGTGTGATGAGCACGAATATTTGTTTCTGAGTCATGGATGTTTTCTATGTATATAAGTATTCATCTATATATATATATATAAGTATGTATATCGTCGCCTGGTACCCATAGTAAAAGCTTTGCTTAGTTTGGGGCTAGGATGATCAGTGTGACATTGTTCCCAGATATTATTATTATTATAACCAAACCCAATCAACATCATAACTTTATAATGCAGTAAAGGCGCTTACAGTCAGATGCTCTGACCGGTCCGTAAGTGATTGGCAAGGTTAAGCAACTGGGCTCGCGGCCATTAAATAGATGGGTGACCACCATAGTGGTTAAATTTCTGAGCATCTCCGTGCTTTGGAGGACACGTGACGCTGTCGGTTTGTAGTTATCATATACAACAGTCGTTAAGCCATGTCAGAGGCCTACTGGGACACTAGGGTAGGTAACCACTGCCCATACGAGAAGTAAATAA
The DNA here is from genome assembly GCA_951640165.1 of Pseudoips prasinana. Classification (NCBI taxonomy): domain Eukaryota; kingdom Metazoa; phylum Arthropoda; class Insecta; order Lepidoptera; family Nolidae; genus Pseudoips; species Pseudoips prasinana. The sequence goes on from OX621245.1 coordinate 24,078,663, forward strand.
TGCAGCAAAGCTTTTCTTTTATTTATCTCCCCGTTAACATCAGACTTGCTTAATGCTTAGTACGGACAATTCACCTCGCCTTTAAATAGATCAGCTCATTGAATACCAAATTGTAATAGACCACACGTACTTTAGCACGCTACGCCAAAATCGCATTAACTAAATCTATCACGGGAACACGAACCTTTAAAGCTAATAAGGTCTTTACAATGGCGGTGCTGGCTTTCAAACTCTCGACTTTCGAAACATATGGAATCAATTTACGCGCGTTCATGACTAGGCTGAAATATTAGCCGCTGTGTAATTTCATACGGTTTCCCATGACCAGGTGCCATTTTGGTATGAATATGTTTGAAGAAATATCGAGGACATTTAGTATAGTATACGTAAGTTTAGAGGTGCTGTATGGTGACGGTATCAGTACAGGCAGCGGTCTCCCTCCCTATTCTCCAAGATAAAATCCTAGGAGGAGGATTTTGTACAGCAGTGGACATCTTATGGCTGTCAAGCAAAATTATTTAGCCAATAATTATTTGTCAGATATCGTTAATATCAATGGAACACTCCAATAATTGTTGTGAAGCCGTGCCTAACCTAACCGTTATAAAACCCCCGACATAACATATTTTTTTTAAAAGAGTCGATACTCAACTGCTGGACCGATAATAACCAAACATAACTAAGAACCACCGAAAAGACACTGGCTTTTAAATTAAAACAACCGCATCGAAATCGGTCAATCCGTTTGAGAGCTACGATACCACAGACAGACACACAGAGAAAGGAGGAGACAGGCATCGACGTCAAACCCATAACACCACTCTTTTTTGAGTGTACTAAAAAACTTAGGATCTTTTATATACTTACGTATCTAAAGTATTCCTACTCAACTAAAGTGAAAAGCATTAATTTGTATATAATATCAAGATCAAGATAAGACAGAAAAAAAATAATGAAACGCAACGAATTGGCAAACTGCCGCGATGCCGTCTCAATAGACTGTAATAATTATTTAAAGTTACGGGGAAGACTGTTGTTTTTTTTTTTTTTTTTTTTTTTTGAATCAACACCTTCTTTTGCTCTAGTACAACATGGAATAACAGCATGTTAAACCTACCTCGCATATATCTGTAACTTTATAATGAACGAAAAAATGGTCCTACATTCCTGGTAAAAGATTCTAACTAACTAATTCCAATACACTATATACCACTAAAACATCAAATAGTCCACCCGGAAACATAAGTCTCAATCAATGACGCTCAGCGGACTCTTGAATACATCCGTGTGTTTTCTAATCAAGTTCTTGTAACGGTGCAAGGGCTGGCGCCCTCGTTCCGAGGTGATAATGCTTCTGTACAAGATGCCTGATTGCACCCATACTAAAGGGAATTTATAATTGGAAAGATAAATCGAAAAGTGAAAATTGCTCTTCTAAGCTCTGCTAAGAATAAAATTGCCATACACGTGCAGTGTAAAAATATATTGCAATATAATTGAATACTAAAAAACGAGCTCGTTGAGAGTATAATTGAATAGCGTTTTGTAATTGTACGCCTACTTAGTCTCCTTTTTATTGTTATAAGATTTCTGGGCCTATAAAGCTATGTAAGAAAATCTCTTCACGATCTCTGAATCATTGCGTGCCGTCAATTTCGTTCAATCGTTACTTTTCTTTTTATTTTAACCACCGAGGTCAGTGTTCAACTAAAAAAATAATCGATTTATAAATAGAGTACCGTATCAAAAACGTAGTTAACTTTTTGCCATCATCTTCAAGCACTATTTAGCTTGACATAAAATTTATTGTTCTTTTAAAGTACAGTGATGGAGATATATCTACTGAGCTTCCTATTGCCGCTCGTGTTTTTGAATTCTCATTCCCAGGCTTCATTACAATATTGTAATCTAATATATGCACATATACGATGTATTTTACTTCACTAGATGTGTCCGTTTGTAATTCACAATCGTATCTTTCGTCTATGTCAGCGACTGAAATCTTTAGTTCCCCGCTAACGGGCCCTTTATCGTTTTCTCATCTGTCTTTGTTTCTCAGGCATTTAAAATAACTCCTCCTTTTCTTGCTTCCCTATTTAGCTAATGAATATGTATTCGTAACATGCTATTTCTCTGGCGCAGTGTGCGAAATTCCTGTCTTATCAATAATAGGTTCTGCTTAAGAAGGAAATATTTAACTAGTAGTTACAAGTTGGTAGTTGTCTAGCTTTATTGGCAGTTACAAATTGCGTAGGATGCTGAGGACCAGTTACCATGTTATATTTCGTTTAAATTAAAGATCATTATGCAAACATGCCGTTATAGAATTTAGTAACAAATATTTTTATGGGACCACATTTGAGACGCTAATAATGGTCGTAAAATTGTTTCTGTTGTTTTTTTAGTTATGTTATATTCGTGTATCATTATCATTACGAAGTAATGGTGTTATTATGTGGCGACAATGCAAATTCTCGGTATGTGGCCTATAAACTTGTTTGTTTAATGACTTTCACGCCTTTAGAATATACAAAGAAATTATAAACTAGCCGCCGATGTTGATGGAGTCGAATCCCTGAGATCGTCGCAAATTGGGCAAGTTATACTGTTTAATTTTATAGGTTGCAATAAAGCTGGTCGAATGCTTTTACCGTTGCCGCGATCTTTTGACCGTTATAGTTTTGCGGGCTCATCTACCTCATACCTGTTTTTAATTGAGATTTCTATGGCTCCTCCAAAATCTGTTTTAACAGTTACGTCTATCACATTTACACGAAGAAATATTAGATAATATTAATAATAAATAGCAATTTAATGGTATAATTTAATGCCATAAAAGAAAATGTGGTTCTCGGCCCAGAAAGAATAACAGCGTTACTCCATTACATGCCGTTGGTTTCATAAAAGGTTTCGTACTAGGGGATACACCAGGTAGCAGGGCATCAGCGCCACCTGTGTACTGGCTACCACCTAACTGTCGCTAACTCGCATGCCAAGCGCGGTAACTGCGACAATCCCCTCCAAATGGCAACGTTGTGGAAACCTTTGAGGAGGCCTATGTCTAGCAGTGGACGAGAGCAGGCTGATGATGAAAAGGTTTTTCACTCGAATTCGGATAAAAGTATCAGTGGCTATTTCATTTAATTTTATCGTCCACATTGTAAGAAACATGATTAACACACTATTCATCGTATATAAACACTTCATTTTGAAGTGTTTATGTACGATGAACAGATTGTAGGAACTTCAACACTACAAGAAAGCTAAACATAAATGTTAAGAGCTTTATCTTTCCATGAAAATGACGAACCAGTGAACATAAGGTTGAAGAAGAGAGACTTTGCATTCCATACAATGTGTATCAGTGTATAACAAACTGAAGTTCTACAATCTGTGTGTTTGTAGGTATATTGTGAGTTCTTAGTGTCCCACACTAGATGTTACCCATTTTATAAATAAATGTATCATCTTATCCATAGTAGAAAGGTTTCGGAACATTACTCGCATTGCTCTTATTGACTATGCCAATGTATACTTGTACCACAACGAAAGTTCCATTGTTGAACGCCGTTTGACTGATCACTAAAGATTTCACAATTCAAAATGGATCTTTTATATTTATTTATTCAAATCATTGGCTAAACAATCAAATCTACTTTCTCTATATTGTCCCTTCAAGCCAGTTCAAGCTCCCACGATAATTATATTCTCTATATAATGACTTTTCTATGTTATTTTATAAACGTTGCAATTTTTATGCGGCTGATATAATCTTATTCATAGTTAGTTGAAGGGCCGGTTGGCGTGGTTGGTAAATGGATGCCTTTGACGCCGCAGGTCGTGGGTTCGGGTCTCACCCAGAACCGATATTTGTGTGCATGAACATGTCTGTTTGTCCTGAGTCTGGGTGTAATTATCTATACATATTCATTTTTATCTATACGTATTTACAAAAAAATAATAAGTATATGTAATATAACACCGGTCACCGTAGCCTAGTTGGTAGTGCTCCTGCCTACGAAGCTGGTGGTCCTGGGTTCGAATCCCGGTAAGTGCAAATATTTGTCTGATGAACACAAATATTTGTTTCTGAGTCATGGATGTTTTCTATGTATTTAATAAGTATATATATCGTCGCCTGGTACCCATAGTAACAAGCTTTGCTTAGTTTGGGGCTAGGATGATCTGTGTGACATTGTCCCCAGATATTATTATTATTATTAAAAAAAACAGTTATCTGGTTTCTATAGTACAAGCTCAGCTTAGTTTGAGATCAGATGCCCGTGTGTGAATAATGTTCAAGGATATTATATTAGTTGACAACAAAGATCATAAACCACCTACTTCAGAACTCATATCAAAATTGAAGTTACTTACATATCAAGTGGGTGTACTTATGTAACTTGGACCGCACTGTGCATAAAATTTGCTCCTTGATATTCATAATTGCGTAATCTCTGTAGATTGGCCACGTACTAATAAACTTTCCCTTTCTTAGACCTTTCTTGAATTGACTTTGTGAAGAAAACGATAGCCATATGGGTACAAACTGAAAGATTTATATTACACGGGGTTGATTAAATGAGTGATGAAATATTTAAAATCTATCTATCCAAAACAGCTTTGTACGTGCTTGCATGGAGGTTACTTTACATATACGTCTCATTATTGTGACCAGGAAGCAAGTGGTTGTACAGACGGCAGCACATGCAGCTACCGCAATCTGTCAAATTTCTTTTATAGATTTTCAACGTTAAGGTTCAATTTCAATTAGGGCTTGATGTGCTGGCGTCTGTACACTGATAAACTTGTACACGGTTTGAAGCAAGAACATAAAAAGTAGTGACAGAGATGCACTGATGAGACAGTCAACCAGCATGTAGTTTGTATTCTTTTGTAATATTTACTATGACATTGCTAAAATTACCCGTGTTATTTCTAGCTTTCTTTATATACCAACCAAGCTATAATTTTGTAAGGTAGTCATCATCGTCATCATCAGATCAGCCGAAAGACGCCGTTGTTGATTGCTGGACAAAGGCCTCCCCCTAAGATCTACACGATCCAGCGGCTTCCAGCAACCCTCACAAGATCCATCTGTTCATCTTGTACGGGGCCTGCCTACGCTGCGTCTTCCGGTTGGGTACTATAGTAGTGAATGCATTTATTTGGTCATGTTTTTAAAGCTGTTCGACCAAATTTTCAGGTAGTTTTAAATCTTTTTGTTACCCAAAGCGATGTTAAAATGCCAACAAAATAATAACAGCAATCTAAGCGGAAAGCAAAATCCTCAATATACTGCAATTGTTTTTGTAGTTGTTTAAGAAGTCCAAAATGAATTACTACTCCCAAGAACACGTTTTAAAGTGGGTTCCTCAAATTATATTAATTGATGTTTGCCCGAACTGGTTGGACGCCCCAAATTTGGCGGAACTTGTTTCACGTCGTCGCGTCAGTACTACCAAAACCGCTACTTGGTACTTTGTGAACCTTTTTTGGTACCTTACACATGTTTCCACGTTCTACCTTTTGAATTATGAATGTCTTTTTGTCTTCTATATTTATTATAATTAAAATATTGAGACGTGGTTTGAATTTATGTTGTTTACCGTTTACATCAATTCGTTATAAAATTATGTGTTAATCTTTTCGTTTGATGTTGTGGTTTGTAAGAATTATGGTAATTCTTTTAGTTTAGATTATTTATTTACATATTATGTTATATATTAGCCATATATGGAACACTAAACTCCTTTAGACACATGCTTGCATTTTTGAATAAAGCTCAGAAATTATTCAGATTGTAAATGCTGGTACTATTAAAGTGTATCGAATGCATAAAGCTTGGGCTGCAAACATTTCCACCGACTGCCTTCTATTAATCATTTGAGACGTTATACGAAGGGTCATCTCAAACCGAGCTACTTGACAAAGTAAATATCTCTATCAGCTCGATGTGCTGCATAGATTGCAGTGCTATCGATACCGACCCTAAATTCCGATCGTGGTGATTCTCGATAAGCGATACGTAAACGTTCTCGATTGTCTAGTACCGTTGGAGGACTATCGCTAAATTATCGCTCACGTTTTGCTACTGAGACGGCGCCCTACTATTACGGTATTGCTGAATAACTATGGTTAAATGGTAACAGACTGCGACATGGACGCATATACGAATAATGACGTCATAATAGCTGGGTAATGACGCCATCTCAGTTGGCTGAATCGAAGCAAGAATCGGATATTGAAGTAGCTGATACAAAGTAACTTCGAGTCCAAGAGAATAGAGCTTTGTTTCAGATTTTTTTGCATATACTATATTGTCTTTATAAGGAACGGTACCTTTAACTGAAAGCAAAGTAACTTGGATATTTGTTAGTTGTAGTCAAATCTTAAATATTAATCTTAATAAACATAAATCAACAAAAATGTTAGATCAAAATCGATTAAACTGATAACATCTGAGATTTAAAGCGTTGAACTTATAATAACTTGCTGAGGTATTGAGCTGCGCCCATTATTAAATTCTTTACTAGCACAGCAATGTTAATTTTATAAATGAATTCAAAATAGTTTCTATTAAGTATAATTATGACGTCTAGAAATTCGTTTAAAGGTTTATTTAGATGTTGAAATTGAGGTGGCACAAACATCAATAGTGGACTTAAGAATCGCCTGTAAAATATGGACTGTTATAGTGGACAACAGAAAACCTATTTAGTATATTTTAGAAGTGGGCAGGCCCCAACAATATCTTGCAAGGGTTGCGGGAAGCCGCTGGATGTGGCCAGCGCAGGACCGGCTATTGTGGAGATCCTTGGAGGAAGTCTTTGTCCAGCTGTAGACGTCTTTCGGCTGATTCATTTAGGACTAATATGTTCTTACAGTTTGTCATATATATTATTTTAATACATATCATATGCTTGTATCAAAAAACAAAAACAGTTACCATAGAATAATAGAACTCCGTGTACAACCTAAAAGCCATGCAAATGTTTATGTATATTAATATATGAACTTGCTAGCTGTGCCCCGCGGTTTTACCCGCGTTAAACTTTATAAAACAAAGCCATGTGTTAATCCAGGGTGTCAGCTAACTCCATACCAAATTTTATTAAAATCGCTCCAGCCGTTTAGACTTGAGGAAGTAACAAACATACACACTCACAAACTTTCGCCTTTATAATATTAGTGTGATTAAATAAATGTTGACCAAACAAAACAAATAGGCTTACATTGGTCACCTTTAGCTTGTTGCCTTTCTATTTCACCATTATATTAACTTTCAAATTTCCTCACCGTCATTTATTTTTATACAACTTAGTCAGCAAACAAGCTTCCGGCCACCTGATTGTAAGCGGCAATCTTACCCTAATGACGCTTGCAAAACGTTGCCGACCTTTAAAAACCTAATGATTTTTGAAGGGCCCTGCAGTTGTCTTTTGGGATAATAATGACAGGGAGTTAATTCCCCAGCTTTAGCGAATGAGAGAGGAAGTTTCAAGTAAAAGTTCCAGAATATGAGGAAACTTCATGCCGGTGGCTAGAAGTGGGTTTCGCCATCGAATGAAATAGTTCACACAACAATCACAAGGAGGCAAATTCTCTTGTTGGATTTTTATAAAATAACAAGGCAAGACATTTTTAATAAAATAACTTGAAAATTTCGAGAGTAACAAATTGGTAATAATTCAGTCAAGATAAATGTCACGTCAACTAAGTCGCTGGATGAGGATAGCGCAAGACCAATTGTGGAGATCTCTGGGGGAGGCCTTTGTCCAGCAGTAGGCGTCTTTCGGCTGATATGATGATGATGATGGAGTGTCATCGCCTGCTGGGTTGTTCATTTCACGTCTTTACTTGCATATATAATAGGTAAAAGAATAAGTAATAAAAATGATTTATAATTGTCGATAGCTTCTTTACGGTAACACTAAATTGAATAATAATATCCTGGGACATTCACACACGGCCATCTGATCCCAAACTAAGCAGACCTTGTAATGGAAACCAGATATCTGATATACTACATATACTAATTTGTCTTTTGTAAATACATACTTATATCGATACTTACACCCAGATTAAGGACAAACAGACATCTTCATGCATACAAATATTTTTCCTGAGTGGGAATCGAACCCATGACCACCGGCGTGAAAGCAAGTATTTACCATCCACGCCAACAGGCCCGTCTTCTTTGGTACACTTATTCTTTGTATTCAGGAATACCTTTTATGGTTTTTCCCTTATATGGTCCAATAATGTGTTTCTCTAAAGTTGTACAAACTATATATATCCGTTCCGTTCATCTTCACCATAATTCAAGTTCCTATGTTACTTTCTACTATTCGTTTCACAAATTTGCATTTATTTATAGTAGGTCAAAATAGGTTAATAAAATGATTTATAAGTTTTGATAGCTACATAACGGTAACTCCAATTAAGTCAAGACAGACTTCTTGTCGTCTCTCGTCGTTAGGTCTCAATCTCACAAGAATAATAAAAAAAAAATTATCTACGTTTATTAAGTTTAAGGTGCCGATGTCCATTCAACTGTACCGTTAGTGCGAAGCACTACAGCGTCACTAGCACTACTTTAGATTTATATAGCCAAGGTATCAAGTATTTGGTCTTCTACGGGCTATTTTTTATTCATCATCATCATATCAGCCGGAAGACGTCCACTGCTGGACAAAGGCCTCCCCCAAAGATCTCCACAATTGCCGGTCTTGCGCTATCCGCATCCAGCGATTTCCAGCGACCATCTTGTAGGGGGCCTGCTTTTTTATTACTTGGAAGGAAATCCCTATCGTGAATTTATTCGGTTTCAATTATCCAAATAATGTGTTACTCTAAAATCGTAAGGATCATAACTGGGCTATTTCTATGTTACTTTCTACGACTCATTTCTTATGTTTATACTCATTTATAGTAGATACATATAATATGTTAATAAAATGATTGATAGGTTTCGATAACTACTTAACGGTAACTCCAATTAAGTCAAGATAGACGTCGCGTCGTCTGCTAGGTCATAATTTCACGAGAACCTAAATAAAAAATATTTACCTTAATCTATGTCCATTCTACTATAACTATGTGGTCTTCGGTTCAAATCCGATTTAGACCAAAAAAACATATGCATTTTGATTCTTTATGAAAAATTGTCAGTATCAGCCCGGAGTCTGCAAGTTGGCGGTTTACACCTCCGTGCCTCAGAGAGCACTTGAAGCCATCGGTCCCTTACCTGGACTGTTTCTGGTCGTGTCAGATAGCTGTTAGGGAGGGAATATTAAGTGCACTTTAATACAACATGTAAAGTAATTAACGCACACCCTCAAACACCCCAATTAGAATATTATGTTGTAATCATAATACATACAAGGAATAAGTTTATTTTTCTTTATTTTGTATTGAATGATGGAATTTATATGAATACAAATAAAACTGGGATTTTAAAAATCTTATTACTTTGACTTACGGTCACTTTCCATTTCTTTTGACTGTGCAGGGTTAATATGACAATAATTTCCGTAGTTTTAATTATTTTTGAATAAAAAATTACCTATATTAAAAATTATATAAATCGATTCAGTAAACGATTCTGAACAAACTATTTTCAGGATGTGCGTTAATTATGTTACATGTTGTATATTATATCTCCCGCAGATGGCTGGACTAGTCGCCATTCGACCAAGAGGACGCTACACTAATATCATACCACCCATGTTTTTTTCAACACCGTGGAATATTATTCACACACGGCCATCTGATCCCATACTAAGCAGAGCTTGTACTATTGAAACCAGATAACGTATCCTGCTTTTCTTATGTCAATACATTCTTAAATTATAGATAATTAAACCTAGGCTCGGGACAAACATATGTACATGTTCATGCACACAGTCATCTGTCCAGGGTGAGACTTGAACTTACGACGTGATCTACCAATATTGGTGTGCTTGGTAGATAATAGCCTTTTGATGACGTAGAAACATACATAGATTGCTAAAGTTCCCTATTACTATGTTACTTTCTACTACCTAAACCTTTACTTTCATTTATAGTACACAAATATCAAGAGTCAAAAAAGGAGATCATTTGTAAACGGCTTTCGCTATATACGAGTAGCTGAGTTGGCGGATTTATATACCGGTTCTCGTTCTCAATGTGGGGTCAATGGAAAATGTATGGTTGTTACTGCATAAAGGGCTAATTTATAAATATCGAATCTGTAAAACTAAGTAGAAAGAAGTGAAATGAGTTCTAGATACAGCCATATTACACGCTACCGCTCGACCAAACCAGCACGGATTTATGAATACCTAGTATTCAACGCAATCAATTATAATTAGGATTATACTTATAATTACAGCAGCATAGCATTTCTGATCATTTTGAGTTATCTCAATTACGGTCAGACAACAATGCAACGTGGCGACGCGACGCTACGGTTACAAAATACAATTTCGCTCATAGCCATAGCCAGTGCACTCACCGATCTGAACCCAATGATCGGTGAGTTAATAAAGCACCTACGCACGTGATCAGTCTATTAAATATTATAGATGGGTGACCGCCAACGTGGTTTTATTTCTGAGCGTCTCCGTGCTCCGGCTGTTGGTCCAGTTTGTTGTCGTTATACTTGTAGACTCGTGTGGTTACGGCATAGAATATCATCACCACCAGTAGTAATCGTCCGAGGGCATACCTACCAGAGAACGGGCAGCTGCGTTTTTCTGTGAATTATGGCTATCAAACTGCGATCGCCAACCCGTCTGCCAAGCGTGGCGATTATGGCATATCCCCCCATTCTTGGGAGAGGCTTTTGTCCAGCTGTGGACGTTCTTTGGCTGATATGATGATACTCGTAGAACAGTCGTTAAACCATGTCAGAGGTCTACCCAGTAGGTTTGAAGAACTCAGATACTAGGGCAACCACCGCCCAAACGATAAAGTAAGGATTTACAAATACAATACACTATTTGAATATGTTTACCCCATTCTGATACAATCATATTGTTCTATACAATCTTGTGCACAAGGAAACAGAAACTACCCTGAATAAATCTAACTATTTTAATTGAATTAAAAGGAAAGGTCAAGCATTGTTCAACATAGATTTGCAATCAGAGTATTATCGTGTGAACTTACTAGCTTTGTAATGCCCATTATACAGAACAATAGATTTGGAAAAAGGAAGAGCAATTCGATAAGTTAGAGGCAAGTGTAATTTGCTGATTTACTAACTTTAATGTACCAGTAAAGGACAAGTGGTTTAAAGGTTAGTATTCTATGGTTTAGGACTTTCCCCTATTGTCTGAAACAAAAAATACTTCGTATAATTTTGTACAATTAATCAAGTTCCTTACAAACTTTCAACCCCTAATTTAAACCCTTAGGCAGTGAATCTTAGTATTCATACATGAGAAAATCACGGTTGCCAACTGAAAATCAGATCTAGGTGCCCCCATCTAGCTTATGCTGTGACAGTAACCCTACGGCAGAACATGCAGGAGAAATATAAGTGACTCCGCTATGACGAGGTCTTCGGTTTAAATCCGGAGACAAGATGGTGGCGGTTTAAGTTATTGTACATTTAATTCTAACACGATATATAATGATCATGTTTGGCCTCACGTTTGCATGTCGTTTTGATGCTCATTAATAAAATAATGATGTGGTTTGCAGCAATCGTTTCCTTAATTACCCAATTCCTTAATAAGACTATAAATAAAAACTAAATTGAATCAACAAAATTAAGCTATTTATTTTACTTAACGTCTATGTTATGTTAAGTGACCCAAATCAGTTATGTAACGGTCATCGCACTTTGTAAATATCCACTAATGGATTTCCGATGTTACACGTCGGTGTAACACGCGGCCTCCTTATTACTACAATAACTATTATTATTTCTCTATTTTCATTTAATGTGGGCGTATTCGCTGAAATTGGCCAACATTACACAGTTACGTTCCTGACGTCATGACGTTTCAGTTCAATCGTGCTTGAGGAATTTTGTTAGGTGGGCGATTGTAATTTGCTCGCCGATTTATGGCCGAATTGAAATTTGAAGACTATTGTTATTCATTTTAAGCTGCAGTTCAGTAGCACGTTTGAGTGCTACGAGAACACTTACTCCGACAGTAATGATCAATAATTTAATAGGTTCAATAATTGTGTTCTGTTTAACCGTAACAATAGAAGATACGACGACACTATTTCTACATTCATGTGGTTTTGTGGGAACACGTTTATGCGAGATGCCTATCAAGTTGCCGCGAGTACTTTTGTTAAATTTGTGCTGATCAATTTGTTCTATGTTTAACCTCTCAACAGTGATTATAATTATACAAAAGATTTAATAAATCCTATTCTATAAAGGCTTTTTTAAACTATGAAAGCAAAAGAAATTTTTTTTTACAGAAATAAAACTTATAACAAATTTTTAACAAACCTTTACTGGCCATCCAGCATAAAAGTACTCCATCATCATTATCGAGAAAGAATGTATCTTACATGGACATGTGAGCATAGAAATAATACTGTCGAATCTTGTACTACAGTAAATCCATTAAGTACATATATTATTGGATTTAAAGAATAAGAAATAAATAATATCCCTTTGGGCGGACTAGGAAGCGTTAGATAGATAACTCTTTATTGCACACCAAAGACATAAACTTAGAGTAAAAAATTACATTAAAATGGAAATAGTACAAGTGGCGGCCTTATCGCTAAAAGCGATCTCTTCCAGGCAACCGATGCATGGACCAGAACTGTTAGTGAATAGAAAGACGGGGGTAGTAGGTGGTGTACAGAACAAAAGATGAATGAATATACCGAAGGTACATTCAATAGCAGAAAATTTATTTGAATATTACGAAATCAATAAAATAATATAAATAAATATATATAATTATATATATGTGTATATATACATATGAATACAAACATACATAAATACACAAAATGGCATTCAGAGTGTTGTCAGATAATGTTCGTTTAAGCGTTTTTATGATACTACCTAGAAAATTGCGTTACAAACCGATTGGTCTGCGTCGATAAACTTTAAAATGATATTTATTAGTCTATTGTCCAGGTTTTAGTGGAAGGATTAGCGGATAGACTACAAAATATATATTACAACAAAAATGTGAGCCGTCACGGGACGCATGGCAGATGTGAAACATCGGCATTATTTTGTAAAAGTAATATGCAGAAAAGGACATATTGTGATAGGAACTAAATATGTCATAATGATAAAATAAAAAGTCGATTGCGCATGCGCCACGGCATGCGTCGCCACGCCAGAAATCTGTTTTACGTGCGGCTATAGATGTTTCACATCAAAATCAAGGAATTTTAATTACTATCTTTGGACCTCTTAGTACAGTACCTCCGTTTTTCCACTTTTTGTTTTAACAAACTCTTATATTTAACAACCAATTAAATAGAAAAAAAATGTAAAACGTATGGTGCAATAAATACCCCTTCGGACGGTCAAGGAAGTGTTTTATTGATACTACCTAGAAAATTGCGTTTCAAAACGATTAGTGTGCGTCAATAAACTGTCATAAGATATTTATTAGTCTATTGTCCAGATTTTTGCGATACGACTAGCGGTCCTACCACGGTAAGTCCTATATTAATACTATATATTGTACCGTAGAAAATACTGCCGGTGATTATGACGCCCTCGGGCTTTGGAGCGATACTTACCAATTAATTCTTGTTTATTGCAACTTAATATTGATAAGTTCCAATGTTCGATCGATATGTAATCTAAATGGAGACGCAAAATTATAACCTACAAAACCTGGATAAGAATTTTCAGGCAGCTTGTAAAGGCTTTACAGGATCGAAACTATGATGATTGCTTTTTGTATGTTAAAGATTGGGTATGATTTTGTTTTCTTCAGTTTGACGTTTCGGATAGTAGGAATCTTCCTTTAGTTTTCATTCGGATCGATTAAATGCCACTTTCCGAACCACAATCGGTCAGGTGGCCCACATCTTCCCGAATTAATGTAAAGGAACAGTCCATACAAAACCGACTCACTCATGCATCTCCGGTAGTTACCGAGGGGTTCCAACACCAAAGGGATTGTCTTTTGGCGCGGGTTACTTAGTATTGTGCTTGCCTGAGCCCTCATTGGCATGAATGTTCTATGGAGCAGTGGCAGTCACCTTCGTTAGCTGTCAAAGTCATGTTAATAAAAAATCTGGCCATCGAAAAGATTGAATAACAAAACAGTTCTGTGCTAATTATTTCTATGAACAAGTTAATCGAAAATCGAAGCATTGCTAGGATTTTCGTTAGGACCTTATTTAGGCATCTATCGGCTCACTACCTCGTACGATGTTCGACTACTGATAATGATCTCATTGTCAGTTCCGAGATAAATATTTTTGGTACCTGTTTATTTTTGCCTCTAAAATTTCTCAATACCCATTATTCCCTTTTATTCTTTTGCCTGTGACTACCCCAGTCTCTTAAAACGTATGTTGCAGAAGCTAAGTAGAAGCAACATTTACTCTATAATTGCCCTTAAATTGTAAATTTCTATAATACGCTGTATGAATTATAAACCGCAAAGAAATAATAGCGTAAATTTTGCCATCCCTAGGTTTGTCAATATAAGTAATAAGCCCGCCAGTTTCTCATGAATTATCCCACTGCTATATGTGCTAATTCTTCTTATAAACACAGTTATCTTAAAACAAGACATTTGTATGGTGTTTCGTTACGCATTCTGTCATCTATAGATATAAAAACAATGATATTACCGTAAGCCTCAGAACAAGTATCTACTAATAACTCATGTTTCATTCATACCAATGCGGAGCAAACATTCTAACTGCTAACACAACAATGGTTGACTTCGACCCACTTAAATAACTACATCTAACCAAACGACATTACAAAATTAACCATTCAATTATTGTATCTCAATTGGAATTGTAACACGAACTTATTAACGTATGGATAAATAAAGAATGGTGTTTGGCTTTCGTTAGAAGTTCGCTTCGGAGTTAATACTTTAGTTTTTGTTAATCTTCTCCTGTTGCTGTAAAATAAAACACTAACCGAGTTGACTGGACTATTGGTCCAGTGGTTAGTGACTCTGATTTCTAAGCCAGAGGTCGTGGCTTCGATCCCCAACCAGGTCAAATCTTTGTGATGAGCTTGATTATTTGTTTTCTCTGGGTGTAATTTATTTATGTGGCCAAATTCTGCGTCACAAAAATTTTATTAGATTGCCATCGACACACTAAGAAGAAGATCCGGTTAACTTGGATGTCAATGATGAACAACGAGTCGGCATCATATGTATTTTTAAAAGGCAATTACGGCACTGGCGTCATAAATACATTCTTGTATCGAGTACTTCACAAACAATCAGTTCATGGACACAAAGAACACCCAGACTTACAACAATAATTTATGGTTCACTCAAATAGTGTGTGGGATTCGAACGCAAAACACGAGGGTTCGAGGAAGTAGCGAGGCGACCACCTTAACCACTGCGCCACAAGTGCATGCCAATCAGAGTGCTGTCGCTCATAAAGTTCTGTAGTAGCAATCGGGTATAATGCAGTCGCAATTTACTTAGTACACCCTGTTAACTCTTAGGAAGTCTTCAGTGAATAATAGCTGTTCCTACGTGATTTAACCATATACATCACTGTTCAGAGATGCTAAGGTATTGTCACACTGTCCTTTACATGTTAGGCTCTCGAGCCGGTAGTTTATGTCCTACAAGCGATACTAACTAGCTATCACTTCGCAACACGGGACGCCAAGTTGCAAAGGTTATATGGACTTCGAAGGCGTTATTTTCTACTTGAAAACAGTTATTTCCTGAGAAAAACTGAATGTATTACGTTCCTAAACGGTTAAGTAAGTGTGAATTCATGCCAAGTCAATAGTTTAATGACTAACCTCCTAGGTCATTTGACATTAAACAATCGATGTCCATAGATGCTAAGGTACTTTCACACTGTCCTTTACATGTCAGGCCGTCGAGAAGGCACCGACTATTATAGTTATCATTCGGCAGCTCGGGAACCGAATTTTAAAACATTTATGGATTTCCAAGATTTTTTTTTCTACTTCTAAACGGTTATTCCATGAGCAAAACTGGATTTATTCCGCTCGTAAACGGGTCAGTATGAGTCATCTAAGGCAAACTTTTAGAATGTTTTCAATGATTTATAGCTACCCCTATGTGATTTAATCATATACAATCTATGCAGATGTTTTTTTCATCGGGTCTAGTCCCACCCTCTTATCCACCACTGCAACTCCTGTAATCATGTGGATCAACAGTGGCACACAATGAATTGACACTGAGCGTTGAGGTTCAGGCATGTCCCGCGGAATCGCTTTGACCGACTTGGATCCGCCACGAATTTAATCAGAAAGAATCAAGGAGGAGTGTGAAAATGAATAGTTCCACCTGTTCATCTTCATTCTATCATTCAATCTGTTCAGTAATGCTAATATACGGTCACACTATCCTTTACATATGTGTCCGTCGAGTCGGGAGTTTATATCTTATAAGCGGCACTGACGACTTATCACTCGGCAATTTGGTACACCAAGTTACAAAGGTTTTATTTCTAAAATTATTTTTTTATTCACACCAATGCGGAGCTAACAAAAGATATTACAACAATGTTTGACTTCGACCTACTTAAATAACGACGTCTAACGAAACGACATTACAAAATTAACCATTCAATTATTGTATCTCAATTGGAATTCTAATAAGAACTTATCAGTTAACAATATGTGTAATTGAAAGAGTCTATTACTCGATTCTGAATAACTATCGGTACAATCGATTGGTTGTGATGCAGTTCGCCTTTAGGGTGACGCCGTTCTAAACGCAAATAGAATTTTAATCATTTAGTTGACCTAAATTATTTAAAAATGATAAGACTTTTTGGCAGTATTTATATCTGGTCAATTTCATCATAATTTCAGCGGAAAGACTTCACGGCTGGACATAGGCCTCTCCCAGAGATGTCCACAAATGCCGGTCTTTCGCTACCCATATGCAGCGACTTTCAGCGACCCTTACAAGATCATCGGTCCATCTTGCAGGGGGCATGCCCACGCTGTGTCTTGCGGTTCGTGGGTGGATCACGTAGTTCTAAACTAAGAGGAATTCATGCCAATAGTTCTTCTGCTTCCATTACTTATCTCGATTCAATGTAATTTAGTTAAAGGTGTACTCCTGGGAATCCCCTATTTCACACAGTTTGTCTCCATATTTATAAAATAAGCATTTGAAAATAGATAAAATGCGGTTTTGTGGTGTAAGCATTAAAGTTTAAGTTTATTCTTCCATAACTCCCTATAGCCTAACCTAACCACATTTACTCTGCATAGAACAAAATAATAAGGAAGGAAATAAATAACATATTGTATTGCTTTGCGAACAATATGTTTTTGAAATTATTTTCTCTCTGTTAGTGTTTTTGTTTAATGAATGAGTTTACCGCCAATTACACTAGTGGCCATTTGGCTGATTATATGTGCATCGTCTCCGGTTTTATGGTCAACATTATAACGCAAATTATTATTAAAACTGAGGAATGCTGTGCTTTGTAGACCTACCCAGTCAGCTAAAACAAAGTGGCGAGCACAGTTATCATAGTCTCAGTATAAAAATAGACAGTACGGAAACTTCCTACAAACAGTCGAAACGGCACACTCACACAAACATGTGCATCGACAAGACCCCTAAGCGGTTGTCGCGGTGCTGTCAGTAATGAGTGTCGCGCCAAAACGAGTGGTCGCGTATAAGTTTATCTCCGCAATCTGTTTAATAATCCACGTGCGTATTGCGTATTATACGGCTGTTTGAACTTGGCTTGATCAAAACGGGAGCTTTCGTATTTTAACCGTCCCGCTGGTTTTATAAATCAGCGGGACGGTATGTTTTAATAAAAATAATAATAGTTATCTAACAAATTAAAAGTCACAACCACAGATATCTACAATAGAGCGTCTACACATAGCTTCAATAGAGCGTAGGTAATTATTTTATCAACTAGGCTCAGTTACCTTACTGACCATATTTATACTGTGTCATAGTTCTGGCCGAATGACAAAAATATATAGTTTATTTGAAAACTTGCACAGATAACAAAACATAGCGAAATACGAAATAAATTGGTGGCCATTCGGCGGAATATATGTGCACCGTCTCCGATTATACGGTAAACATTATTACGCTAATTGTTATTAGAACAGAGGAATATTGTACTCATTAGTAGCTAACACAAAGTGGCGAGCACAGTTATCTTAGTTGCTGACGAATGACTAACGTAATTAAACCATATCATACATTATACAATCCCTGTTCGAAGATGTTAAGGTACTGTCACGTGTCTATATGGTAGTTTAGTTTTTACATGCGGCACTGATAAGCTATCGTTCGTCAACTCAAGATGCCAAATTGCCAATGTTTTATGTTTATTTCAGTGATTTTGAAGTCTGGTCTTATTTTGTTCGTAAACAGCTAGTAAATGTGTAAGAACATAAACTCTTAGAATGTCTTCAATGATGGAGACGAGAAAGACGGTTCGTACGTGATTTAACCATATACGATCACTATTCAGAGATGCTAATATACTGTCTTTTACATGCCTGGCCGTCGAGTCGATAGTTTATGGCTTACAAGCGGCACTGACTAGCTATCACTCTGAAACTTGGGACGCCTCGTTGGTTTTATGGTGTTCAGTGACGTTATTTTTTACTTGAAAACTGTGGTCTTGAAAAACTAAATTTATTCCGTCTCTAAACAGCTAAGTGTACTGCTATTACTTACGCCATAAGTTTACACTTCAGATTTTATAAGCTTCTTTTTATAGAATACAATTTTTTTTAATTCCGACAACCATGCCAAGTTAAGAAGATGACTAAATTTAACAACCGAATGAATATAAGTTAGCTTTCCAAAAACTGTGGTATTACTCATTTACTTACTTACGACGGGCCTGTTGACGTGGTTCGTAGATACGCTGCCTTTCACGCTACAGGTCGTTGGTTCGATTCCCACTCGGGACAGATATTTATGTGCATGAACATGTCTGTTTGTCCTGATTTGTCCTCTGGGTGTAAATGATCCATATAAGTATGTATTTACAAAAGAAAAAAAGTATATGTAGTATATCAGTTATCTGGTACAGTACAAGCTCTGCTTAGTTTGGGATCAGGTGGCCGTGTGTGGACATTGTCCCAGGATAGTATTACTCACTTTAATAATTGACTATTAAGTTCACACTTGTAATTTGTATGTGCTTCATTTTCTAATCTACCTTCTTAACGGCTATCTACTAACCTGTTAAGAAGAATAATGTTTGTTTTCTCCCATATACTTGGTATAATATCTAAAGTCGTTACATTCCACCTCAAGCAATCAACGCTTCTTTCTATAATGTCAAGTAAGTAGAGATTGAATAGATGTGTTATTATATTTCAATCTTAAAAAACTACTGATCTGTGTGATCAAAGCTAAATAGTGACCTCTGATTTCTACCTCTAACAATATAATAAGTACCCAACTCGGCCTTTCTCGCATTAAGGCCAATTTCTAGCTATATAGCTAAATCTGAACCACTATTTATACTGTTAAATTTAATATCGCATGAAATGAAGAGAATGTCACGAAGATACCATCAAACTGTAAGCATTACTTGTAAGTATATTAACAGGCTTAGATTCAGCGAAACGACTTTGAAAATCTGAATAGCGTGTGTCAAAGCCGGTTCGCTCTAAACATCAAACTGCCGTAACTTGTGACGGAATTAAACTGAAACTTGTACAAGTAATCTGCTATACTCAAGTTGTTTATGGTTTTGTTGATAGTTAAACCAGCTGTACTACAGTAAGCAACAAAAGTAGCTTCACTCGGAGTAAAGTATTATAACAGCAGCTTTTAATTTGGACTTTGCGACATACTGTCAGCGAAGGAAAGTAGGTATTGTACAGACGCCAGCACATCAAGCTACCCCAATCTGTCGAATTTCCCCAATAAAAGTGAACTTTAAGCTTTTGTGATAAAGTTGAAAATCTATGAAAGAAATTTTACCGATTGGGGTAGCTGGATGTGCTCGCGTCTGTATAAATCCCTCGTTGACTGTCATATAAGTCTAGCGGTCCAACCAAAGATAATTGGACCTAGTAATCGAAACACTGTCATCATCATTTTTTTCCATATGGCGGGTATGGTTTCCGCAGTTAGTCCCGATGTAAACCATTGTATAGAAATCACATATTATGAGGGTCCGTATTAAGTTCTTAATTAGCCTTTAATGTTTCTTAAAGTAGCACATAGAAATTTTGACGTAACATCAATCATCATCAACATATCAGCCGAAAGACGTCCATTGGTGGAAAAAGGATTCCCCCCATAGTCCCCACAATTGCCGGTCTTTAGTTATACCCATATCCAGCGGCTCCCAGCGTGTGTAAGCCCTACAGATAGATCGATGATCTTGTGACGTAAATTTACAGATATTAAATTACTAGTATAATCAATAATAATTATTCCTTGTATAGTGTTTTGTTCATATCACTCTAATTATTGCGGTAGGCTTTAGAAAATCTAGGTAAAACCTGTTTACCAAGAGCGTTAACGACCAATTCGGGGCCGAGGAAATGTGATCCGAAAAAGCCGTTGCATTATTCGTTCAAGATTTCGGAGCAACTTTCTGACTCCCAAGGGACCTATATTTCAGGATTCAGAACAGCTCCAATTATGATCGATATAATACGAATATAGTAAGTCAGTTTTAACCAACTTTAAAAGAAGCGAGGCTCTCAAGTCGACTGTATACTTACACAATCGCCGGCAATGTTCCGGATATTTAAATTATAGGTATCGAATTTTGTTACAAATGCGTCTAACAAAATTTCGATACCTTCAATTTAAATATCCGGACAATGCTGGTGATTGTTTTTAACACATATAAACTATTTTAAAAATCATTACACCTCACTCCAATAGCTCGTATAAAGAACAGAGTTTACACGCTGTTAAGATAATTAAAATACCGTTCATTTCACTTTTTCTATAATCCATTGCTTGCTTAATGAAGGTACTCTACAAACCGGTACCCGGTTGCATATGCATTTAGCATGTAATGTTAATACAACCGTTATCACAGTCATACTATCGTGTCTTATTTTGCATATCGCCTTGCATATCAGAGCGGGGTTAATCAAATATCTAATGAATCAATTTTCGATCTACTGTGTGTTCCTGGTTGCGAGATAGTCGCATTGTTAGACTGTTTTGTTTGCTGGCCTCTGCATTTAAGTTGGCCCGGGCTTGATAAATAATATTATAATTAATTTATGATAATTTTAAACCATTTACCATCGATTAAGTTAAAGTACTGACAAAGCAAGGGCAACAATATGTATCAAACATATTTTAAACCATCCTGTATTGTATTTCATAATATAAACAGGAATTTTTCATTTCCATTATCCACAAATATAATAAATATTATAGGAATATTGCATATAATATTTATTATATTTTTTTGAGGAAAGGATAAAATTGCGGGAAAGTTTTGAAAATGGTTAGGTTAATAAATTGAAGCTAAAATTGTAGTCCTTGAGTTTCCGAATTGGTTTCAGTATTTCGCATTTATGAATCATAAACCAAGAAACCCGCTTAAAACATACCTTGCGATAGTGAAACTTGAGCAGTAATTACTTCTCTATTGCAAATTCGTATTATGTATCAGTGAATGATACATCATACAAATTTGCAAAAACAGCTATAACTGTGCCAATTTTGCTATTTATTTATTAGAGCAATTAGTACGGCTACATGCGTTAATTAGACAATAAGTATTCATATTAAATCTTATTACTCGCGCGCATATTTTTTGAAACATTCCAAACAAACTGGCATTATTGTCTTTGCGTCCAAGGAAGCGTTGATATGCGTGAGAACAAGAGGAACTAGTGGATTGGCGAGCACAATTTGCGGCTTTTGTGCTGTAAAATTATAACATTATTTATATATTATATTCGGTGGGTAGTAATAGAAAAATAGGTTGCCATGACAGCGTAAATAATAATAATATCCTGGACTTTATTCACAAAAGGCTAACTGATCCCAAACTAAGCAGAGCATGTACTATGGAAACCAGTTAAATGATATACTATATATACTTCTTTTCTTATGTAAATACATACTCATATAAATAATAACACCCAGGCTCAGGACAAACAGACATGTTTATGCACATAAATATCTGTCCTGGTTGGGAACCGAAGCCACGACCTGCTGCATATAAGGTAAGTATTTACCAACCGCCAATGAATCCATTAGTATCAGTTTCGAGTGTCAACCATGGCCCGTGCTACCTGCGAACAAATATACAGTTAAATAGTGATGTCTGATAAGGATAATTGACTATTAAATAAGAAACTTGCGCAAGAGTTCAATTCGTTTAACTATGTCCAATGGTGTAGCAACAATCGAATGCTTTTATATCGAATCGATCACTAAGTAATTTTGATGATCAAAACAACAGTTACTAGTTTTTTTTATGTAAACACCCATTATACATTAATGAGATTCATACTGTTAAAGAGATTCCAGATATGAATTCAATTCTGACAAAAACAAACCAAATAATAAAAGTAGTATTTAAATAAAAAAATAACATTTAAAATAGTTTAGTGGCGTAAAAGATTGAAGAATCCGATATTATATATAGAATAATATAAGAAAGGTTAAATATTTATTGAACACATACTGCACTTGTGGCTCAGCGGCTAAGACAGTCGCCTCGCCGCATCGTGTCGCAGGTTCGATTCCCGCGCCGGATAACTATTTGTGTGGCCCATAAATAGTTGTTCTGAGTCTGGAAGTCATTTGTGTCCGTCTATTATATGTTTGTAAAGTACCCCGCGACACAGGGATTAATTTCCCTAATGCGGGCGTAGTCTTTATTAAAAAAATACACGCACACATATATGTGTGTGCGTGTGACACATATATGTATGTATGTTTGTCTATGAGTGTGCCAAAAATATTTAATTTTTCTAATATTTTTTTTAAGTCAGCTTATTCTAGTATCTTCATGTTTGAAGGGTACGTTAACCTGGCGGTCCCGGTTGTCGTTATTAGACAACAGACGTGAAGCCATGTCAGACCTAGGGACCGGCTTTAACAACTCTTGAGACTAAGGTAACCACTGTCCATAGGATAAGCAAATCCATATTTTTTTTAAATTATGTTTGATACATGTCTACTAATTTCAAGTATTTTGTCCACATGTAGCAAATTACGTTCGAACATGATAATATATATTAGTCAAAATGTATTTGGTAGAGAACTTAGAAGACAGACGTTGTGATTTCAATAGTTTACTTTATTTTATCGTATGGGCAATAGTGGCTCTGTGTCAGAGTTGTTCAAGAAGCTCAGTAGTCAGTAGGCCTCAGACATGGCTTACCACTGTTGTCTAACAACTACAATCGGGACCGCCCCAGCTTGATTTCAATGATAAATATTTGGTGGTATTCGAATAATTGGTTACTTGTGTGTAGTTATTTGTTAATTCTGTGTCATTATTTTGTTAACAATTTCACTGTAAAAATGCAGGTTCGAATGCAATACATAACTTGCACGCGTTTAATTCTTTTGTAAAGCTCGTACAATTTGGAACTAAACATATACAAAATTCTCCCATTTACACAGTATATCATTATTCCAGAGTTTTATAGGGATGTTACCTAAATTATTTGCGTAATGCATATTTGACACATTTTTATATGATGTTTAATGTGGCCTAGGAAGCTGGGGTTTAAGCTATTTAACAAATAAGACGACTAAGTAACCTGAGTCAGAATACATTCTAAACTGGACTGTCGTGGAGTTGCATGAGAGGGTCAATTATTAGGGACGTTCTGTCTCGGGCCGTTCGTCCAATTCAGGATTTAATGAAGCAAACACAGGGGAATTTGGAGGGCGATAGTTGTCGCGGCGCGTTTGCAATTGTACTCTCGGCGAGTACGATACATTGTTTGTTACATTGTTGTTTGATACACTGGTTGTGTACAGAGTCTCGAAAGGTTCTTATAACGTTTTTTTTTTGTTGCAGGTAAGGCGTGATATTATCGTCTAAAACGTCCCTCCGACGATAGTGAAAATTAGCCAAGTAAGATACTGCTTCATCTGACATTACAGGCGCGGGAGGCCTCAATTCGTCAATATGCTCAGCCTGTGTAATGAGAAAGGATCTTTGAATATTGAATGAACCATGATATAATATATAATAGGTATATTACTTAAATAATAGAATTATACTTCTTTATTCTAACGTAACTTCTATACCCTGACATATTAGGCTAGACCTCGGTCACATATGGAAAAAGCCGACCAAGTGCGAGTCGGACTCGACCATGAAGGGTTCAGTAGCAGCAAGTATTTTAGTTGATTAAGTGAAAGGTAAATTGCGGTTAACGGTTTATGACGTATTAAAAAAAACCACAGACTAGATCTCGTTCAAACCAATTTTCGGTAGAAGTTTGCATGGTAATGTACATCATATATTTTCTTTATATTTATCATTACAAGTTACAGAGGGGGGGGGGGGGGACACTCATTTTACCACTTTGGATGTGCCTCTTGCGCAAACTATTCAGTTTAGAAAAATTATATCAGAAACCTCAATATCATTTTTGAAGACCTATCCATAGATACCCCACATGTATGGGTATGATGAAAAACATTTTTTGAGTTTCAGCTCTATTTATGGGAGCCCCCAAAATTATTGTTCTTTTTCTATTTTTGTGTGAAAACTTTAATGCGGTTCACAGAATACATCAACTTACCAAGTTTCAACAGTACAGCTCTTATATTTTCGGAAAAAAGTGACTGTGACATACGGACGGACAAACAGACAGACAGACATGACGAATCTATAAGTGTCCCATTTTTGCAATTTGGCTACGGTACCCTAAAACACTACTGTTAGATAAAAAATACTTTACCAGATATAGCCGCATTATAATCATTAAAATCTTCAATTTAAGTTTATTAGAATCATTTTGAAATTGGAATTAAACAATTGGCAATGTCAATGGTTAGTATAAGATCTGATGATATTACTTCTACCCTGAATTAATTATTAGAGGAATATGACTGTCCTGGGTTACTAATGAAAATACTATTTGACGTTAAGATTATTTTTTCGACCCTTATGTCCATAATAAGAATATTTCACGATATTAACTATCCCTCCAACCAGGAGAGCGGCCAATATATTGTAGAGGCAATTGTTTCTCAAGGAATATGTACAGTTTAACTTTTTAAATATGTTTCTGTGATATTTTATATGTTGTTAGTTTTACTTTTTAATACTTGCAAAGCTGTATTTTTGTTTGCGTGGTAGCCTGAAACATAACTATCGCAGTTACTTTAAGCACCGGGCGTATAGAATAACTACAATTATTTTTCAATAGATTTCATTTAGGAAATCCCCGACTCTGATACTCATGCACTGCTGTATCGGTATTAACCAAACATAGCTAAGCATCACCGCAGGGAATCTGGCTTTGAAATGTAGAAAAGCGGCATCGGAATAGGTGTTTCCGTTTGGGAGCTGCGATGCCACAGACACATATTTTTCGTCGGGGGTTAAAGATGAGTCTTTACGCTTTGAGGGTAAGAACATGACAATTTTTATCAACGCAGTTGTAAATAGTACTTATTCATTACTAATTATACATTTGCATATATAATCCTGCATAAACGTGTACGTTTGGCTATTATTGTGCATAAACATTCCCTTTATTTAAAATGCAAATGAACGTACAAGGAGTGTCGCCGTATCTCGTATGTAAAATATATAATCAAAACTAAATTATTCGTGGATTAGTTCTTGGGTGAAATCGACCTCATTTTTTTTGTTAACCGATTGCACTCATCTGAATCATAATAGAGAATTATTGCTAATTATTAATATTTAGTTTTTATAAGTCTGTGTAATAAATATAACAGACACCAACCAAATTTGGCGAAGACACCAATTTAATATAAAACGGTTTTTATTTGCATAGGCTTTGATGACGCTTGTAAATAGTAGTAATTATAATAAATAAAACTGAGCGACTGACCAACAAAATTTGGCGAAGACACCAATTTGAGATTATCTTTATTGATGATACAGGTTTTCAGAACATTTCCTGGACGCCAATCAATAATATTATCAACTTAAATAAATAATTTTAAAAAGATTATGCATTTATTTTCGTATTATGATACAATATTTTGTATAATAACATCGTGGCTGTTTTATTTTATATTCACGAATGGACATTTATGCAGATATTATTAGAGTGAACTTTATGTGTATAAACGACGGTCGCGCCTAAGTTCTTCTGCCGAAACATACTAAACTAGTACTTACATTTAGCTATGCTGATTAAGACAGAATAATAGAAAAATTATCTGCTAAAACAATTTGGGAATGAAAATGCACATTCTAAACTGTTTAAATGCTTTTTACATAATCATTTAAAAACTGAAATCTTAATACTAAAATTGAGTGTTTACTTTACATGCCAATCATGTTTTTTTTTTTAAATAAAATATATTAATAATATAATAAAATAAATTCTCGGGTAGAAATTAGTTCCACCCGAGAATTTATATTATTATATTTTATTATATTATTGTATGTTCTTTTTAAATAAATATATTATTTATATAAAAAAACATACAATAACATAAAATTGACAATATTACGATTATGAAATATGTCGTTACTTACAAAGAATATAGAAAGGAAGTATATTACTCGCATATATTTTACGGTTAAATGCGCATCAAATTTAACCAATATAGCAAATCAATCGATTTGCACTAATAGAGCTGGGAAATGCGTTCTATTTTTTATATTTTGTGGAAAAATATTAAAACTAAATAAACTCTTAAACACAGAAATAGCATGAGCCTATTATTATATCCTACCAGAAATAATAGATAGCCTCTTCTTAGAATCCTCATCTGTTTTTTGTTTACGTTGGATGTTATTTATTTAACTTCAGAAACTATAATCGTAAAATGTCTACATAAACTACAATAAAACGATATTAAATGGAAACTATCGCTATTAGTTGTGAACAAACAAGCCACCGCAACGTCTTCCCATAACCGTAGTTCATGTGGAAATAAAACAATACTTTTCTTAGTAATGTCAGAGTCCGTATAAGAGGGCATAATATGAACTAAGCACGTAGAAGTTAGCAGTTTGTCTATGATACTATTATACCAGGTATTTGTTAATGTATGATAAGCAGTAATAGCTCCTATATTAGCGATGAAAATTGACTACTACCGTGTTGAAAAAAAATATCTTCGAGATATGCATTATCAAAGGCGTATATATGTATCTTATCTTGTACAAATATATTTTGACGGGACACGCCGCAGGTCGTGGGTTTGATTCCCACCCAGGACAGATATTTGTGTGCATGAACATGTCTGTTTGTCTGGAGTCTGGGTATAATTTCTGTATAAGTACCTATGTATTTACAAAATGAAAGTAGTATATATAATATATCAGTTATCTTGTTTCCATAGTACAAGGTCTGCTTAGTTTGGGATTATATGGCCGTGTGTGAATAATGTCTTAGGATATTTATTTATACGATGGTTTGAAAAAATGATATGAAGAGCTATATGATTTCAAAATATCATAAATTTTTCTACCTACAATCATTTTTCGGAGTAAGCTTATAGTAGAGAAAAATACACAATCATATTTAGGCTAATTTGGGACGAATGAAAATGAAGAATCTTTATATGTATAAAAAAAGTTCAAATCAGTTTTGTGATTTTGTCAGTATGTTTTGCCTTTTTGCCCCATTTACCCCTTAATATTAACAAACAATTCGACACTCCGAATACCGACAAAGCATTACGTTGCCAAAATATTATTCGAATGTAGTTATTCAAGCCTAACAGTTCGGAAAACCCGTTAAAGACATTTGTCAACACCTCGATTTCTCCAGTACCTCACGCCAAAAACGTGGCTCAATTAGACATGTTATCGTAACGCTCCTTTTCTCACTCAACTCTCATTTTCAACTCAATAAAAATACCGACTTGGCATATTTATCTTTTCTTTGGCATTAATAGTAAACACCGCCTACGTAGTCCATAATGCTGCTCTATAAATTGCACTTCGTTATGCTAAGTCGATAGGCAGGTGGTCCGGGTGCTTTCCTGCTATAGGCACAGCCCTAGTCTGACACAGATGGATCGCGCGTTACGTTGACCAAATGAATTGCTCAGTGATGTGTCGGTGCTTGCGCTGTGTGCGAGTGTGTTGTTTTGTGCCGTAGAAACGCTGCTACTATCGAAAAATTGTGCTTGTTTTGTGATTTTGTGTGGATTTGGATTGCGAACAATCAATGGTAGCACTGCCCTTTGATTTTTAATTAATGTGGTAAGTGTTTTTCATTACTTTGAGTGTAGAATTATTAGTTTTTTGCCCACTACCTCCTTTCCATTAAATATCGACGCGATATAACTTGTTCCAAGAAATTCGGAAGAATAAAAATTGCTAGTAAATCAGAACATTTAAATGTCGATATTACACCGTTATATCGAGGACGACAAGATAATTAACTACTCCATACTTAGTACACTAATAATTTCCTTCAAGAATAGTAGTTACTTTAATTAAAAGCAGACTTAACGAGTAACTGAATCGACAATTAGCATTTTATAATATATGTTTAACGTTATCACCATAAAGTTTTCTATGAAATTGGAATCCTTAGAAGCACTAGTTAGGAAACGTCTAAGGGACAATTAAATCAATCTAAAACAAATAAACCTCCTACAGAATTAAATAACTAACAGACAGGTTTATTAAAATTGTCAACTAACGTTTTTCAGTTAGGGCCGTATTTATCGATGTTACCCAAGCTATCTGTATGTTTTATAGACGTATTAATAATCTTAATTGGGTAACTCGCATCGGGCAATACACAATGGGCCCGACTCAATAATAATACATGTATTCGTTCCTTTCTTTAAATGTAATTTTGACATTTAGCTGACTGTCAGGTTGTTCTAGCCGTTGAATGTTCGTGCGCAGATAATAATATCTAATATATTGGGAGAACTAAGACACTGCCTTTAGATTCTAAGTACACAGAGCCTGTACTATGGCAACCAGAGAACTGATAATATGAATGAATAAATGAATGAAATATTTATTTGCCAGAATATAGGTTGGTCTTAAAGTAGTTAACGATATTGTAGTATAAATCCACCATATTCAACATACACTGTGTTGTGCAAAATATTTGAGAAAAAAAGATATCTAACTGCATGCAGATTTGTTTGTGAACTGCATAATAGCATTATTAAAAATCATTTAAAACGAGATAATTAATTAATTATAAATAATAATTTACGATTCTTAAAATTTAATATAGTTAAAATTTATTATAATATTTATAATTATTAAAAATTAAATTTAACAATTAATTATAATTAAAAAACATATAAAACAAAAACAAAATATTAATTAAATTTTAAAATAAATAATAATAACAAAATCCTTAAATTTTAAAATAAGTAATAATAACAAAATCCTTAAATTTTAAAATAAATAATAATAACCAAATCCTTAAATGACACATCCTGATAAAAAATAAAAAATAAATGTTGTATACTTATCCCTCAAAGATTTTTCCCTGAGTGGGGCTCGAACCCACGATTCTGGCTTAGCAGTTAGGGTGGCTGACCATTAGACCAACATACTAGTTAAATGAGGCCAAAAAGGTCCGTTTGGATTTTTCTGGCAATAGAAACGACCAGTAGCATTTTTAACGTATTATTTTTAACGTATGTCATCTTGAAGTGGTCATGGTTCTTTACGATTCCAGGATTATATATTTAAATAAGGATTATTGGTCGGTTAATAAGTAATTTATATACTTAGTCTAGGTTTACGTATTGCATTTAATGTTTATTCTATTGGTCCTTTCCTTTTTTGCTGCTACTTCCAGCAAAAAAGGCTTCCAGGCTGGAAGTTAGGTTATAATCCGTGCCTCGGGAACACGTAAATATGTTGGACATATCTTCCATTGGATAATGCGAGTGAGAGAATGGTGTTTCTGTGATTTCACACACACTTCCACACTATAATACGCTCCGCGCGGTTGGCTAGTCTCCGTCGATAATGGCCGCCGTATTTAATAATTAACCATTAACCATCGCGATTTATGGAATTCTTAAAGATGCTGTAGGAATTAAAATAAAACATAAAGCGGGTGATATTATTAGACAGTATAGTTTAACAATGGAGTTTGCCTTTTTTTGGCCATATCGTATCTTAAGGACAATATAAAGTAATTACCGTAAATATATATTTATTTTATAGACGGCTGACATTAAATATC
The DNA here is from genome assembly GCA_951640165.1 of Pseudoips prasinana. NCBI lineage: Eukaryota > Metazoa > Arthropoda > Insecta > Lepidoptera > Nolidae > Pseudoips > Pseudoips prasinana. Next base: position 24,109,138 of record OX621245.1, read on the forward strand.
AGCTTTTAAAGCAAAATTTATTGCGTTAAAGCATATAGGAAACACGATTAAGGACTTTTACACCTTCATATTTGTTTTATTGCAATAGGTTCATAGTTTTCGAAGTTGCAATTTGATGAGTCATGATAAAAGGATAATATCAGGTATATAATAACATTACTCTTATTTTTCTTATATTTCATTTCTAATAAATTTGGTATATAAAAAATATAAAACGGCCATGACTTTTTGTGAACGATTTGTACCAACGCAACGCGGCAACGGGACCCTACTACCCTCCGCTGTACGTCTGCCCGTCTATCAGCGCGTGTACTACCTAACGAACAGTAATAGGTGGACAGAAGAAATTTTCACTGAGTGTTTTTAGGGTTCTGTAGCCAAATGGCAAAAAACTGAACCCTTATAGATTCGTCATGTCTGTCTTTCTGTCTGTCTGTCCGTCCGTCCGTATGTCACAGCCACTTTTTTCCGAAACTATAAGAGCTATACACTATACTTGGTACGTAGATGTATTGCGTGAACCGTATTAATATTTTTACACAAAATTCAAAAAAGAACAATAATTTTAGGGGTTCCCCATACATATAACTGAGACTCAATCATTTTTTTTTATCGTACCCATACATGTGGGATGTCTATGGATAGGTCTTCAAAAATGATATGGAGGTTCCTAATATCATTTTTTTCTAAACTGAATAGTTTGCGCGAGAGACACTTCCAAAGTGGTAAAATGAGTGTCCCCCCCCCCCCCCTGTAACTTCTAAAATAAGAGAATAATAAAACAAAAAAATATATACGATGTACATAACCATGAAAACTAACAACGAAAATTGGTTTGGACGAGATCAAAGTTTTTTTTAATACGTCATAAATCGTAAACCGCAATTTACCTTTCATTTAATCAACTGAAATACTTGCTGCTATGGAACCCTTCATGTGCGAGTCCGACTAGCACTTGGCCGGTTTTTTTTTAATTTGCCGCTAGAACAACAGATAATAAGAGTAAAGTAATATTAAAAATAAAGTTAATAATAATGTTCCCCTGACCGAATTTCGGCGAGGAGAACGTTATTAATAAAAATAATTAATATATTCATTCTCAATGGAGTGCACAAGTCTGTGCGCAAACACAGGGGCACTTCTATCCATCACTCTCAGGATCCGATGTGACGACTAGCGACATGACCGGGAAGTGGTCAGGTACAGGACCGACGGCTATACGTGCTCTCCGAGGCACGGGGGTGTAATACCGCCAACACCCAGACTTCGGGCTGATACTAAGAAATTTCTTTTTACGGAAAAATTCCAAAATCACTTTTTGGCTTGACCCGGGATTTGAACCCAGTATCTCATTATCTGAGGTTGAATACGCTACCTCTAGACCAAGACCGATGGTACGGAGCCCTTCATGTGCGCGTCCGACCTGCACTTGGTTGGTTTTCTTCACAAAGTGTACCAAAAACGACGCAACATTTTCTGAAAGTTAGACCCGCCTAGATGCGAATGTTTAAACGGTTGTTGCAAAATCACAGCCATGTACAAACTTGAACCGAAAGCTAAATCTATGTAGTCAACCGATTTGCGTACTTGGTAGTGTATAGATGAATATTACTAAAATTCACAAAGATGTAGGTTCAATTCCTGCAACAGGACCTCTATCTGTTTCACCGATGTGTAGTTGTTTTGAGTCTGGCTTTGCCTGCGAGTTTCATCTTTGTAAGCTACCCCACAACACATGGATTTATTACATATTATTTAGGCGTCGTCTTTAAAAATAGACAACAAACCACATAAAGCTTTACTTTCATAACTTTTACATTAATTTCGATATTAATGTCGTACCTCCAAAAATAGGGGGGTAATTATTTTATTATGGCTGATTCTGTGATGGCAATGCTACGCAAATTAAGAAATAATGTAGTTATTCACAAAGAATCTCCGTAAAAAATCACAATAATCGATTTGCAGAATTTACATCTGATAATTTACCATATTTCTAAGTAGCTAAACTAGCTGTGCTCCGCGGTTTTAATCTTTATAATTATAGCCTATGTGTTAATCCAGGGTGTCAGATAACTCCATACCAAATTTTATTAAAATCGCTCCAGCGGTTTAGACGTCAAGAAGAAACAAACATACACACTCACGAACTTCCTTTATAATATTAGTGTGATGATTATCGCGACGGCATGCGACAGCGACTAGTCGAAAGTATTTTGTTTTAAAGCAAACAAAAAACGAAACGAATTTTACTTAATACTGCTCTGTTAATTGAATATTCATTTCCGCGCTTCTAGTCTTCGTCTTTTGATTTATAACATTCAAGTTACCATGTTTGGCTATCGTTTGTAATACCAACGGATTTAGTGCCATTGTGTGGCCCCTGGCTTATTACCATAGGTTCTTGAACAATACCATCGGCTGCATGATCTATATGCTCCGCCTCAGGTTATATAAGACGTATGAGCTAGATATAAGTTCTAAATTTATTCATTTTGTCTTTAAAGTCTATTCTAGGTTTATATTCAAGACTAGCTGTGCCCACGACTTCGTCCGCGTGTTAATTAGTTTATTTCGTTTTTTTGTAAAAAAAAAGTCTTTTTCTAAAATAAAAGTAGCCTAAGTTTCTCCTTATTACATCAGACAGACAAAAATTGTAAAAATGTTATTTTGGTGTTTACCGTATATATATTCATATGTATGAAGTAAAAACTGGTTATTTCACTATTACAAACAGACACTCCAATTTTATTTATTTGTATAGATAGGCTACAAGTGTCGCGGAGATTTTAATAGAGTTTCAGTTTCTAGTGAACTTGCCTTCTGTTCCAAAGGTTGCAGGTTTGATTGTCCCATACGACAATATTTGTGTATTTCTATCCGTTGTATAGCATCCATAATAAAATCTTTCCTTAGTTTAGGTTAGATGGATATGGGGAATTGTCCCGATTATTAATACAGACCTGTTGGCGTGGTTGGCAAATGCTTGCTTTTTACGCCGGAGGTCGTGGGTTCGATTCTCACCCAGGACAGATATTTGTGTGCATGAACATGTCTGTTTGTCCTGAGTCTGGGTGTAATTATCTATATCAGTACATATGTATTTACAAAAGAAAAGTAGTATATGTAGTATATCAGTTATCTGGTTTCCATAGTACAAGCTCTGCTTAGTTTTGGATCATATGGCCGTGTGTATATAATGTCACGATATTATTTATAAAAAAATATATGTTTTATTTAAATAGATTTATATTATAGTTAGTTATGTTATCCATATTTGTTCTTATGAGTATGAGACCTGTAATAGCATAGTCTGCTTAATTATACATTGCAATACCAATCTAAATTAAATCTACGATCATTTGAATTTCAAATGCAAGCTATTCAATTTGTGACGCTTAACAAAAATAAAACTAATTTTATTTCAATTTAAATTAAAATATATACAATACACTAATAAATTAAAAACAATGCTAATGATAGTTATTATAGTATTATGGAATATTGTTTAAACACCGGACATTTGGGCATCTGGAAGCATATTAATGATTACATTTACGAAAACCACATCTAATACCTCCTTACTGTAGAAATAAGGATACGATCGTTAGGTATCAAATTGTAATCATGAACCTATTAGTTCGAGATTTCCCAAAAAAAAAAGCATTGATAATTTGGTACCTAATGATCGTATTGGGTGCGAAACTTTACAAATAATTATGTTGCAAATAAATAAAATATAATAAAGAAGCCGTCAAGGTCAAATAGAATCCGCTGATTTGGCGACTTCGTCGTGAATTAAGAAATCGCGTAATTTTAGAAAGTAGCTAGACTGATCTAATTATTTGTATAGGCAACTAGCTGTTTTAAATCAAATTTTCAATCATTGCTAAATCAGTTTTTCTAGACCTATTGTATTAGAGCTAAGATAATTAGGTATCTAATGTCTAATCATAGCCTAAAAATAGTCCAAAGAATTGCGTAAGCTGTCTGAAATCCTAATAGCATTCGAATATAAGTTCCATTTAATTAGTATTGATTATTTGATAATGACTTTGTAAAATACAAAACTTGGTCATTATAATTAATTTGAGACTGCAATTAGCTAACTTGAGACTTTATTTGATATTCTTGTACAAACAAAATGATATGTATTACTTATGAAACCTATTTATTTCAATTGCTTAACTTTATGAGTAGTTATGTTTTAATTATTTAATAAAGACTTCTTCATTACATTTATGTCGATGATAATCCTGTATTTGATTACATTCGAACTGATATTTGTAATCTATTTACAATTGTCTGTGTCTACATTGTTTTTCTGACAAGTATGTTCATATACTATTCGATATCTAATTTTTTGAAACATTTTCTAGTTGGCTACCCTATTTAAGGCGTCATTTTCAGTCTGTTATTTAGTTGGACTGAAAATTACGCCATAAAGTTACACAGATAAGAGACGAAGGTCGTACCACATTTAAGGATAGAATAAAATTGTCGTTGTTTTCGAACACGTTTTGTTATTATCAAGTAACTAAAAAAGTCTTAAATAGAGCAATTTCGATCTTACTTAAAACGCTACATAATAACATTAAAATTTTGTGTAAGGACTCCAGAGCAAGCACTTTTTCTGAGATTTAATTGACCGAATGCCGTAGAGGAAGCTCGAAAGACGAGTGATATGCTTCTTCACTGACTAGGCAGAACAAAGAGAATGTGACGTAACTCTAACCGAGTATTAATTTAATAGCCATGACATGAAACCGTATAAAATAAAATTACTTCTTCATTTCTAAAATCACACATCAATACAATATGTACCAGGCGTTAGTAAAACCTGGTACAAATTTATTTAGAATCTAGTACGTTGGACGAGAACTGTTAAAGCGTTGAAATCTGTTTAATTTAAATGTCGTAAAAGTAGTTTAACTGATTCTTCATTTGATTCCGATAGCAATTTATAAAGTATTGGATTGGAAGACCGGTGCAATTAAATTGGCAAATAAATGCAATCTTATAGGGTTGTGCTGTATATAAGACTTCTTATACTATGGCGCCTATATTTTTTTGTGTAGTCCATATTCGTATAGTATAGCCTATATTTTTACAGAAAGTCTCAAAATCACTTTTGGTCCGACCCGGGATTTGAACCAAGGACAACATTCTCTTCGGGTGACCGAAGAGAATGTTGTCCTTGGTTCAAATCCCGGGTCGGACCAAAAGTGATTTTGAGACTTTCTGTAAAAATAAACATTTCTCAGCATCAGTCCTAATAGTCAAATTCAGGTCGTGTCGCTAGGCTTCCCATCGGATCATGAGAGTACAGGAGTAGAAAGTGCTCCTCTGTTTGCGCTCACACTTGTGTACTATAATATGTCCCGCGCAGATGGCTAATCTCTATTGAGACTGGCCGCCGTGGCCGAAATTCTAAGGCTAGGAGCACAGTATTATTATTGTGCGGCTGACGGCATAGAATATCGCCACCACATCTCATGCCCTAGTTGGCGTTGAATTCGACCCGTCAGAATATCTACCAGAGAATGGGCAGCAGCGTCTTTCTGATTACTATGAGCACTATACTGCGATCGCCGACTCGTCTGCCAAGCGTGAAAATTATGGCATACATATCTCACCTTTCTAAGTTCATAATAATAACGCATAAGTTTAATTTCATGAGGATATGGCGCTCCTTAAATTTAAACTTAGTATATAAAGAACACATCATTGACAACCTGTTCCTTTTTTGAATTTCGTTTAAAATAATATAGAATCTTACAATAACTATGAATCTCTCAACTTGTCCTACCAGCCCTATAAGTTTTAAATATCTACTGCAGTTAACAGCGGGGGGCTGACTGCAATTGCCTGCAGTTAAGCTTCTTTCACAATTGTAAAATCGATCTCTAGGGTCGATTAGAAACCCAATATAGTAAGCCTTCGTTTGGGGTAATTATAGCTTACGCCAAGCTTCGGGCTAAATAAACAATTTACAAAAGTGCTTTCGATTTGTCACGAGCCGGATTGTAACTATTACTGAATTCTTCGTATATAAATTACCTAATAAAGAACTGTTTCGTTATTAAATAGTTATCCATAAAGTTATGATCCAATAATAGTAAAGCATTTTTGAAGTGAAATCTTCTTTAGGCCCTTTTTAGCTAAAAAGTTAACGTAAGGCCGGGACTCCACCAAAGCGGAGACGAGACGAGCAGAGAGGAAATGTCTTTAAAACAACCAATAGAATAGAAGTGTGTTATTGACACATCTCCTCTCCGCTCAGGTTCAGTGGAGATCGCTGTGCGGAGATGTGTATGTGTATTGTATGGCACGATAGAAGCGGAGTCCCATTGGATTATAAGAGTGACGGAACAGAAGTACCCCTATGTTAGCAGATGGCTAGTCTCCTTTGAAACTGGCGGCCATGGCTGATATTTGCCCAGAAAGACATTATAATTTTATTTATGGACCGCACTCTGCTTGTAGCATCATAAGATTGACTTTGCACCGCTAACGCATCAGCACCCAACGGACAGTATGTCCCTAACGATTTCCCCAACTATACATTCCAGATTGTCATTTTTTAAAATGATCTCTTCTAATGAGAACCGATGGTTATCTCTATTACTGACATTTTAATTGGTTTATTGTTATAAAAGAATTGCTACCGTTACCTTAACATTTCAAGTGTGTATATAATTTTTGCAACAATATCAACACAAGAGTTGTTATTGACCTAATTTCCAATAGAAATATAAAGTAACTATACTAATTATATAAGGTATTCCACTTAATATAATTATAGCTTGGTAGAATAAAAATCCATTGAAATGTCTATTTTGATGTGGAAACCACTCCTTTCTAAAATTAATGGTCCAATATCAATAGACTATATCTACAATATTCTTTCGTCTTCGCAATAATAATTGTGGATCGTTGAATATTTAATATAATTGTCTTTCTATCTAGGTACTTTATTGCTTGTTTCTGACATTATAAGAAAGTGTTCAGAGATAATTATAAAAAGGACTCATACTTCTTGAGAAAAAATGCCTTAGACCAAGAAAATTGATTTTACTTAAGGACTTGGTTCTTCGGTTAAGATAGTCGACTCGCCATTTCGTGTCCCGAGTTCGATTCCCGCATAGTGCACCTATGTATTTGTGGCCCCATAATTAGTTGTTCTGAGTCTGAGTGTGCTTTGTGTCCGTCAATTATATGTTTGTGAAAGTACCCCGTGACTCAGGGACTGATATTCCTAGCCCTAGCCGGTTGGCTGGGAATATCAGTCCCTGAGTCACTTGGTACTTTCACTACTTTTTTTTACTTCCTAGCCGGTCTAAAAAAGTAATATAAAATTATTTCAACTATAACTTTTAAAGAAGATTCTACAAATACATACAAAAGTTGAATTTAAGTACGAAGCTTACCTACAAATAATAAAAGTAACTTATAAAATAAAACAGCATTCAAATCGTTGCCTGCAGGCATAGTGCCCATAAACCTGACAACATTACCTCGTTATATGACGGGACTTATACGTTGACCTAGGTATAAACCAACTCTCTAGTCATCGACGACTTTATATCACGACCCGGGACAACACCCTGATGAACTCCAAAAAAAAATTAATAATAATGTCTAAAATGAATTTTAATGGACACGAAAGGCAACAATGAAGGTATATAAGGAAACCCTAGTTAAACTGCAAATATTAAAATTATTATAAAGAAAAGATAACTGAAAACTAGATGTAATCCCGTGACGATGGTTAAGCGCACCAAATCGATTATTACTAACAACTTCAAAACGGCGGTCTATAATAATTTTGGTGTAAACTAATTGAAGCTAATATACATATATTGTACTAAGCAAATATTAACAAAAATATAAAAGTTTCTAGAAAACATGTGAAACCACTTTTTAATCTGTTATTACACATCCATAAAATTTACCTTGCATTGAACTACGTACTCGTTTCAACGTGATTACTCTTTTTCACACCCGGTTACAGTTCAGGCACAAAAGCTTAAACTATAAAGGCATAACAATTAGTTCCGTTGACAAACACTGTGTTTGTCACTTTCTTGTTACATAGGTAGGTACAATGTCGTCAATGTACTACGAAACTATAACTAATTGCCTATACAGTGACGAGCTTCATTGATTCTATTGTACGAAACTACAGGCACAACTTCTCAATAAGGTTCATCATCATCCTCTACTGCTGGTCAAAGGCCTAACCAAAAATCTCCACAATTGCCGGTACTGCGATATCCGCTATGGGGGCATGGGGCAGCTAGATACGCTGATATCTAGCTGCCCCATCCAGATCAATAAGGTTATTTCCAATATATATTATTAAATCTTTGAACACCGGAATAAGTACGATTTTTTTAACGCAACACGATTGCGGTTATGCTTCAGAAATTTTGGAAACTGTCTTCAATTTACATCTTACTGCTTCCTTGAGCGGCTTCGCCCGCGTAATTTTGGACGTCATCATCATCATCATATCAGCGGAAAGACGTCAACTGCTGGACAAAGGCCTGCCCCAAAGATCTCCACAATTGCCGGTCTTGCGCTATTCGCATCAGCGGTTTCCAGCGACCCGCACAAGATAATCGGTCCATCTTGTGAGGGGACTGGACGTCTAAAAGTTATTGTTCGCATTATATCACTATACTACTCAGTACATCACATTATGCCAATGATAGTCCCGTCAAAATTGACTCAAAGAAACAGACAAACAAAAATAATTAAAGTGGTTTCATTTTGATACAAGTACCTATATCTAATGCTTTCATATTTATTCAGTAAAAAGCAACTGTAATTCTGACATTACCCACATAAATCAATTATACTTTTTAATATAGATAATATCTAAAGAACCGGCCAAGTGCGAGTCGGACTCGCGCACGGAGGGTTCCGTACCATTATCTAAAAAAACGAGCAAAAAATTCACGTTTGTTGTATGGGAGCCCCCTTAAATATTTATTTTATTTTGTTTTTAGTATTCGTTGTTATAGCGACAACAGAAATACATCATCTGTGAAAATTTCAAGTCTCTATCACGGTTCATGAGATACAGCCTGGTGACAGACGGACAGACAGACAGCGAAGTCTTAGTAATAGGGTCCCGTTTTACCCCTTGGGTACGGAACCCTAACAAAGATCGTAATAGTAGCACATGGTATATAAGCTTAACCTTAAAATAAGACCCTAACTATCCCTTTTCACTAGGATCAAGGTTGCCAACTCTCTTTCATTTCGCACTTGTTTACCCAACAACCGAAGCAGTTTAATACTTCGATCGCACTCTAACCTTGATACAGCGTAACATTTACGTTCAGCCAAACAAAAACACGAATTTCCGAATTTCACCACCGAGTAATTGTAACGAATCGAATTATCCGGCTAAATTCGGTCGGCTTTGTGCGAATGTGCTTGCTTGGTGGTGCGTGACTTTCGCAATCGGTGACATGATCGTGTAATGTCGTGTCTGGCCAAAACTTAAAGTAAGACTGACCTCACGGTTTTCGCGACAGATAGTTTTTGTGGAAAAGAGATTGAATTGGTTAATGGCCCCCAAATCGGGCCTTTCTGAATCATGTCCAACGAATTAAGTCCTTAAGATAATATTTTGAAATGGTTTCGCAGTCACTTGATTTATGTGTTTTCACTTTCCTTTGCAAGCTTATAACGTTCAATTTTACGCACTACTTATAACTATTGTATGTCGACATTACCGAAAATAGTAACAAGGATTTATGTGTTGGGTATACCTGCCTAACTTAGCTGATGCCTTTGTCCGGCTCAACATAACAAGTACCTATTCCTAATGATTGATTGACAGCTTCGACTTGAACATTTACAACAAACATTCAAGCTGGGGATTGATGCAATGTGGATTCCGCACATTCCCTGGACGTATAAAAAGTTAATTTAATTCATCTACCACCAAATACTTGGAGAAACTTGTTCGTGAGGAAGTTTGAGGATTGTATGGGTTGTGTAATATGAGATATTTATGAAGTTAAGTAATTTCAGATTATAACTTTAAAACTCGAATATAAGGTGGGCTTTTTAATTTTTAACGCTGTGTCATAGACACGAACATAAGGCCCTAGTTTTTATTGTAAAAGTCAAGCACTTTTATACGATATTTCTATTTTTAATAGATATATAAAATATCAGGTCTTTGGAGTGGTACATATATGTCTAGCTGTAAACGTGGTATATTGCTGATGAAAGAATATTTTAAACTATTAGAAAAATAAATCATATAGTAAATGAATGGTTGCACTAATAGTAACAGTTTATTGGCCGAAGCTGAACTATAAAGAATCTAATTAAACTCGTTAGTAAAAAACACTAAAAACGTAGACACAAGTCAACAGCAAAGGAAGGTGCTAATTGGAAATTTTCTATCAACTCCCAACATGACTTGGACCTTTCTTGTGAATAATAACAGCTTTCCCGCCTAGTCATTTCTTCATTACGTTCCCCACACAACAGTTTACACACTAAAATCAATGCAAATGATGTCAATGATAGTAAAATGTTCGGAACAACTGCCAGCGGTCTAATCGTCACTCCCAATATGGATACGACAAGTCTGTCCATTACTTACGATTTCATTCGAAAAAGATCTTAATCTCGGGCTATTATCGTCTGTATTCGGACGCGAAAGGCTATCGGATCTATGTTGGCTTTATTTGGATGGCAAAATCGAAATTAACTAGGTGGTATACAGTTCTGAGATGTTGGGAATAGTTTACATATTTGAGCTTGTCAGGGGGCGGAAACAGTTGTAACTGTATCAAATTTTATACGGTTGTCTTGTTAACGGACACCAGAAATTCTTAGTTACAAAACGTTCGAGCCATTGCTGGTAAAATGACTCGTACGGATGTCAACTTTCCTCATTGAGTGGCTTGAATTATGTATAATTTAAATTGTATGTAAATAACTTAATATGTCACTATAACTCAAGTAGTTGTAGATAATCATGAAATAAAACATTCAGGCATATACTCGTAGATTACGGCTGACGGATTGTCTCATCCGAAAAATGATTATGGTACGCTTTTTGTGAGCACTACATGTATAGCATTTGTACCGATCAGACGGTAAAGATGCCCTCGTCTTAGTGTATTAACGTAGAATGATAGTTGCACAAAACGCTCTCAAGTACTCTGACATCCCTACGTCAGTAACCGCCCAGAGTCGATGATCGAAACCTAAAAGGGGCGTTCTTCCCTTTTAGCCCAGGCGCGGGTACATACTGCTAGACAAATTTTCGGAGAAACGGTGATAACCTTCTTAGCTTACTGACGTCTTGATAATAAATATATATATGTAAACAGCCTTAAAATAAAACTACTTCTCCTCATATTAATAACTAACGGTTATACGGCACCATTAATTTGGCAGGTGGAACTTAAAACAGTATAAGAGTTAACACTGTATACGTAGTCTAATACTATTTCAATTAGTCTATAGTAAATTATAATTAGCAAATTATTATACCGTCTAATTTCATTTGCCTTATACGGACCGAGTAATAATTCCACTGCCTAGACCCAATTTATTTCATAGCGGTGCTACTCTACAAGACAATCAGTGAATTCCTTACCGGCTACATGATTTTAATTAAATGCTGTTCGTGACTAGGCAGACGCCTCCATCATAAGTATTGATGTATTAATGTATAATTTTTAGACCCAAGAACATAGACTTATCTTAGTTTTGGCTGGAGTGGTGCAATTTTTTTGGCGCTTTATGATTCAGAGAACAACTAATATCTAAGGTAAGTCCGTGAATCGCTAACAGGGTTGCCACCTGTAAACCAGTGGTAGGTGCACCTCACCTAGCTTTTGCTGAGATGGTGGCCTTGCGATGGAGCATACAGAAGCTGTTGTACTTTGTTTACATAGATTTTATGTTATTTTTTGTGGTGTGTATGGTGATACCTTGTACCTACTACTTCCTTGTGTGTTCGTGTGGAATAAATCTATTTCTATTATATTTCCATTCTAATGCTGTCCCTTCCTAAATTGCCAATATTAAAAAAAACTCATACCCTATTTATGAGTCCATAGGTAATTGCCAATAATATAGCATCTAATTTCATTTGCCTTGTACGGACAGCGTAATAATTCCTCTGCCCAGACCCAATTTATTTCATAGCGGTGCCACTCCACTAGACAATCAGTGAACTCCTTACTGGCTTCATGATAATAAGTAAATGCTGTTCGTGACACTGGCCGGACGCTTCCATATAAGTATAAGAGTATTGACGTGTCTACTTGTTATTTTTTTAACCAGTCCTGTACGCTTATGTAACTTTGGGCTAGTGTAGTAAGTCCACTTCTTTGGCGAATGTGTGATGTTGATAAGTGGAGAGAACTGGTTTTGTTTCTTAAAATGATGTGGCACACCTGTGAGAGATTTCAATGGCAAAAATATTTAAGCTAATGTCTGTAGCATCGCAACTTCCAAACGAAAGGATCGTTTTGAATACGGTTTTATTTATATGATAAATAGTTTAATCGTGATGGGTCTTAAAAATGATTATGGCTCTAAATTATAACATTCCTCACGTTATATGTATAAACAGATTTCAATGTGGTTTTTGAAATGATTTTTATTATACTTTTAGCTATTTTAATGCTGGTCGTTATTAATCTATTCAGCTGTTCAAACCTTAGTGCCCTTTTCCTGATTTGATTTGGACATTTAGTCGGATTTTCATTCAACTGGCGAATTGAAAATGATTAGCGGCGTGAGGCGCCATGTTTTGACAAAAAGGATTGTAAGGTTACACAAATATCGGTTTTAAGATTATAGCGTGTTAGAAAGCATGTTGGAAATATTAAAGAATTATAAAAATAATACTCACATTGTTGTGATTATTTCCTCTATACTCTATGGAGATAGGAATTCGATATAGGAGAGGGGCAATTGCACTGGGGAGAAAAAAATGGTGCAAGACGAAGGTATGGTTTGAGATGAGATAGATTAAAATCTATTCTATTCTAAAGAAAAAAAAAACAAGAGTAGAATAAGAAGTTTGTGTGTTATTTCTTCCCTGCAAATGAGACTGTGTTGTTAACAGTATTATGTGTGGAATGTGTGGCTCGTAACGTATGAGCTTATATAAGAAAGGCATTTATTTGCAATTGAAACCACGTGTTGTGAAGAAGACCTTTAAGTTGCGACGTTAGTGAAATGTACTCTGTATTGCCCTATAATCTCGAATCGTAACAGTTAACTCTTTGTCGTGCAGCTGGCGTAAAGGTTGCAGATCGTTGAATTTAGGTGCCTATAGATATGAAATGCTAAGAATATGCTTTATTTAGTGTTTGTACACACTAGAAATAGTGAATAATCTATGTGAAATGAATTGTTAAACGGTGAAACTAGTACTATTCTGATCCCCCTAGTCCCCTAGATCCCTAGTAATATTCTGGGCCCCTATTCTGATCCGCGGGATATTAAATCCATTATGCATCCCAACACTATCGTACTTCTTTGATGTTAGTTTTCTCGAGGCGCTTGAGATTTTGACTCTATTATGAAGAATATCATAAACACTAAAACACGATACAAATTCAAACTTTCACTCCATTACAAGAAATCACAAAGTCACCTCCAAAAATGCTTAAAACAAACTAATCTCGAAAAATTAAAATCTATTTATATTGTTATTGTCATATCAAGTGCCCTATAAGATTAGCTAAAACATTGTTGCATTCGATTTTTCATTGGGATAATAATATTTATTTCGCAATTAATTTTGGTAGTTACTGTTTTCGTTCAATTAATATTTTCATAATTTTCTATTCATTTTTTATGGGATTTAATGCAAACGAGACTTGTTTGAAACGACAAAATTGCAATAAACGATTTCTATAAAGACAATTCGATACCAATATTTGAACTTCGTAATAATGAACTTCTCAGTGCGACTTTGGCCGACCACATTCTTGTAGTTGATGACAGCTAAGCATTAATTGCTTAAAAACTTACATATAATACAAATCGTGAAGTAATAAACTTAAAACTATTTAAACGAGTCTTCATGAAGAAAACTTTCCTTGCATAACAACCAGAAGTAATATATCTGGTGACAATCATTGGAGAAAGCAATTATCTTTTACTACGTGGCACCTAAATCAGAGGGTCGACTTCACAATGGAAACCCGTCGTGAATCCTAATGCTGAGCTTCGTGACGCGGCTGTCCCGATAACGGCATCGTCAAGACCTTGACTGGTCGAAGCTTGAACTTTTATAGACTTTCTGTTCATCCGCCACACTTTTGTTAGTGTGGGAACATTCGGAAAGAAAATAATCTGTACATATTATAAAATCGTAGGAAAGTCAAAACTTTACATTGAATATTTTTTTAAAAGGAAATTTTTCAAAGCCAAAAATATAGTTATTAGAATTTTTGTCGGTGTGTCTGTTTGTCTGAATGTATGTCCGGGCTAAACTCAAAAAGTACTGCTTTGATTTACTTCAAATTTTACATGAATATTACTAAGAGGCCGGGTCAACATATAGGCTACATATTATCACGCTATCACTTACGGGGGAGGAGCTATGAAAATTTATAAAATTTAACGCGGGTAAAACCGCGGGACACAGCTAGTTCTTTATAATAATATTGGAATTTTAAGCTTTTGCTGCCAATACCATCATAGCATTGACGGGTCAATCACCGATACTAATTGGTCATCCACTAAGCTTTTGCTTGAACCTTTGAATAAATGTTATGTTGTGATAATCAATTACATATCATAATGTTATTTTGCTATTTTTTCGTCCAGTGCAGGTCCATATTTTGACTGACAAAGTTTTCTCATCTCATCACAACATTTCAAAAAGTTTCCGGGGCGAAATAATAATGAATATTGTTAAAATTTGAAAAAAGAATAGAATCTGTATAGATTTCTTAGTAAGACATATTCTGACCATTTTCCACGCTTTAGAATAAGTACCAAAAAACTGACTGCCTCGTTGGTCTAGCGGTAGCGTGTTCAACCGCAGATAATGAGGTCCTGGGTTCAAATCCCGGGTCGGGCCAAAAAGTGATTTTGGGATTTTTCCGTAAAATGAAATTTTTCAGTATCAGCCCGAAGTCTGGAAGTATGGTCTGGTATTACACCCCCGTGCCTCGGAGAGCACGTAAAGCCGTCGGTCCTGTACCTGACCTCTTTCCGGTCGTGTCGCTAGGCGTCCCATCGGATCATGAGAGTGATGGAATAGAAAGTGCCCCTGTGTTTGCGCACACACTTGTGCACTATAATATGTCCTGCGCAATGGCTAGTCTCCATTATGACTGGCCGCCGTGGCCGAAATTCGGTCGGGAGGACATCAGTACCAAAAAAGAAATGCAATGGGTGGGGATTTATCCGCATAAAGCAGAAACAAAACAAACTTTTTACGAACGCTATATGGTAGCCGACGGCGTAGACTTTCTTTAGATCCGTACATAACTAGTATAAACTAACTTCATATGATTCAAAACCATATTCTACTATGAACTTACTTCATATTTCAAGTTGTTTTCGAGATTTATTGTTAAGTTAGTGAGTGAATAAGTGTCCTGTTCATAAAATCATATCCTGGGACATTCACACACGGCCATCTGATCCCAAACTAAGCAGAACTATTGTTCTATGGAATACTTGTTGTACTGCGGAAACCAGATAACTGATATACTACTCTTCTTTTGTAAATACATACTTATATAGATACCCAGGCTCAGGTCAAACGGACAATGTTCATGCACACAAATATCTGTCCTGGGTGGGAATCGAACCCACGATCTGCGGCGTGAAAGACAAGCATTTACTACGGCCAATCGGCGTGATAAGCAATTTTAGATTTATATTTTAAATTTCGACCTATTCTGATAATACTACGCTTTGAAATAACTCTAAGGTCAAAAAGAAATGCTGAGGGTGGAATTGAAATTATTCTGCATGATGGTAGAATCAATTCAAAAGTTACTAATAACGCGTTTGAGAAGCCGTCCGCGTAGACTTCCTATAGAGTCTGAACTGACGTCTCCTATAAACTAGCTTCATATATCAAGTTGGATTCGAGATTTCTTGTTAAGCCAGTGACTGAATATAATACCTTTGGTTTTAATATATAAAAAATATAATCTTGAAATACCTACGACTTATAATATAATAATAATAAATAATGTCCTGGATTATTATTCCCACACGGCTATCTGATCCTAAACTAAGCAGAGCGTTTACTGTGGTGATGTGGTTAACATTTCGAGGTTTTCCTAACGGAAAAATCAATTTTTATATTATAAATCTAATCCTTTCTAAAGTCTAATAATCATATCCATGGTAACATTTCTACTTTCCCCACAACTTCCGAATAGGAATAAAACCCTTCTGACTTAATTTTTTGTAACATAATACAGGTTTTATTTGTTATTTTTCTAAAATCTCGTAGAAAAGGTGCTCAAATAAAAAAATGTAGTATCTATTATCATAAATGTTACATATTTTCAGAATGCTTAACTCCCCATTTGAAGTGACGAGAAACCTTATAATTTTAAAATAAATAACTTAAATGTATACATCGATTCAAATCATAAAACTACTTAACTTTTGCCTTTACATAGATCATTTATTATGTACATCTGTAATAATATTATTTACTTTTTTTCTTATATATACTCAGACCATTATAAACTTTAAACAAAATGAATACGGAACGATTTCGATCGCGGGCTTTTTCTAATATAAAAACGAATTATTAAAATAGGTTGCACAAACACTACAAAAAACCGGCCAAGTGCGAGTTGGACTTGCACATGAAGGGTACATACCTTTCATGAATGAATCACATTTCTTTCTTTTTAATTTAGTTGGTTGTTGTTATAATAATACACACACACACAAACACACACACACACACAAACACACACACACACACACACACACACACACACACACACACACACACATCCTATGAACATTTCAAGTCTACCTATTATGGTTTATTAGCCTACATTACATACGGACAGACAACAGAGGCTTAGTTTATTTGCACACACCCTTTGCATTCATAAATAAATACATGTGTGGTGCATGCATACAGGGAAAAAACATTTTTGAATACAGTTATACATATTATTATAGTTATACATATTGGTATTTTTTCGCTCATGTCGAAGATGGCCAAACGAAATTACGAATTCTGTAAATAACGCCGACGATATAAAATAAAAACATCAAAGGTATGTTAATACACCCAATGATATTTGTTAAACAAACGTAGATAATAGATATTTACATGTATAAAAGTCTTTTAAGTAACGGTATTTTCAAGATTCATAACTGTATAAATCAAATAAAAACTGTCACTTAGTAGAACCACTTGCTATAAAAAAACCACTCTTACTGTCTACATTATAAAGACGCTATAATAAGTCAAGGTATATCCACTGACATGCCGTTGCCTGTACAAAGAAACTGATGAGGTACGCAAACACCAAACTTTCACTGTTTTACAGTGTTTCCAAATACCAATAAACTTTACAATTAAAATGCTTTTATAACTGTATGGAGAATTATGGTGTTCCTATAGTTGTGAAAGACGTATTTAAACTTCAAATGTCATTGCGAAGACTACACGGGTCTTTCACATTTTATCGTCGAAACACGTTTTTGTAACGTGAAATTTTGTTGTAAATCAGCCATTTTCTATGTTGTTTATTACAGGTCATTGGCACAACTTCGCATGCCTCTTGATTTAATCAGTTTTAGTTAGCGCTTGTGAATTGTGTTTGTAGTGAGAACTGCTTTAGCGGCGTTGTGCACTATTTTTGGATGGGTAAAAGTTGTTAAAGGCGCGTCATATTCCTAAGACGCGGGCTCTTTTTTTTAATTCACACTGTTTGGGGGGCAAGTGATATTGTCGGTCCCGGTTGTTGTCGTCAAGCCATGTCAAAAGTCTACCAGGTAGCTTGACTGTTACAAGGGTAGCCATTGGTCATACGATAAACTTAAGTGAGAACCGTGGTGGGTGAAGAACATAAAATTGGGCATTCTTTAAAAGCACTACTGTATGTATCCTCCAAACTTGTAAATAACTTTTTATTTCATTTTCTTTTTAGTGTTTGTTTTTGTATTTATCGGTTTTACAGCTGGTATCAGAAGAATATTCTGTATATTTCTATGGGAAAATCATAGCGAGACGAGAATCGAATTTCTTCTGACTTGCAGGACCTTTAGATCCCTAGAACACACTATTTTTAGAGAAGATTCTCTTTTTAAATAGCCTTATAGGAATATCTTCTTCTGGGTCATAACGAGGAGCCGAAGAACTACACGGTTCACTTAAAGCGTAAGTAATAAATTAGAAGGTTCTAATTTGAATCAGCAATTATTATTATTTGTATTGTATAACAAGAAGCATACTTTGAGAAAGTAAACGTCACAACAAAATTATCAAAATTGTGGGTAGTACCATACTTTTTACAATTGTCAAATACAGGAAAATTTGGTACTACCTAATTTTCCTATTAGATATTTATTTATGGTATAAACTATAGATACCAATTACAACTCTAGTGTTGTCTACTGAAAAGGACAAACAGCAATCTGGCCTTCCCATTAGACAACATCAGATCAATATTCAGTTATACCGAGAACAGCCGTCAACAGTAACAAATCATAGACAAAGAAGACAAAAATTCAACAAACATTCAGATTTCCTACGGCGGGTATGTAACTAGTAATGTATAACTCATTCAAAAGAATTAAACGCGTCGCCGTTTGATGCTCGGAAGGTAGACCTCTCGCGGCGCAAGAATTTCTTCCCCATGTCGTCTGTACTTATGTACGTATGAGAACATGACATCGAATAGCCTCACTCAAGAAGTGAGTAATGAATCTGATTGCTGATTGCCTTCCATGAGCTCTAAGTACTGTACTGTGTCGTAGTCATTTGATTACATTAGCTATTAAGTTAACGACTAGACTTCTCTCTAAACGAAATGACAACCGATGAAGTCTAGAAATAGATAAAAGACATGGTCAACTATTAATTGGCCGTCATGCCACCATAAAACGTTAAATGGTTGAAACAACTTTGATCATTTTTGTAGTTGGAATAATTTCATCAAATTTTAGTTTAAAGTGGGTATCATTAGGTAATTAGGGTATTTTTTTGGTTTGACCAGTTAAGATTCATTTTTTGGATCCCATCTGACCATTCATACTGCTCCCCCGTCAGTGACAGTCCTTTTCTAAGTATGATTCGGGATTTCTTAAGATGTTTTTATTATTAGTTTGAGTTTATTTGTTTTTTTAAGTTATTTGTGTTTTGAGCTTGTTTGTCGATTAGTTTATGTTTTGCTATAAATTATTGATTTAGATACATGTATGATTCAGATTTCTTATAATGTTTTATTTTATTGTTAAATTAAGTTTGGTCATTAGGGTTTAAATGATTGAATTCGACTGTGTATAGGAAAAAAACATAGAAAGCCTGGTTTTCGGCCAGGCAGATAGTTGACCTTTCGGCTCAATGAGATACTTTACTAAAAGCATTCAATATAACGCCGCCGTTGCGTCGCGCCTTTAAGCTTGGTTTAAAGGCGCGACGCAACGGCGGCCTAGCCAGCCAATTGAAAGGCTGATTTTCTACCAGTAGGCTCTGGCTGTGACATAATGATATGTATGCCACAGTGGACCTAAAGTATTTATGTATAGGTGGAAAGTGCGGTTTTCATAGTGATCATATATTTACTATCGTGGCGTCAACTGAATAACATAATTTTGTTTTTCGTACGTATGTATATCACCTACACACTCTTCCAAAATCGCTTGCAGGTCTACTGGAAGAGATTTCTGTAGAAATAAGTTGTACCTTTGTGCAATGTCACCCATTGTATTTTATTCGTTCTTTCTTTTTTACTTTTAGTATGTCTTACACACTCATATATTTCTCTCTGCCAAAATCTCCTCTTACAGGTCTTCTGGAAGCTATTTGTTTAGAAATAAGTAGTACCTTTATGCAATGTCATCTCTTGTATTTTATTATTTCTTTCCTTTTTTACTTTTAGCGTGTACATCAATTGGAATTAATAATAATAAAAATGTAATGACTTTTTGCATTAATAAGTTTCATTATTGGCGTTATAAATGTAAATTATATTTTTACTAACAATATATTTTGTTTTTTTTTTAACTAAATAGCTGCGTCTCAGCAGACTTACATGATATCTTTATATCGAAACGTACAGCAATGATACATCAAAAAACGGCATTGATTGGACGTAACGCTCGATTCTCCAAAACAAATGATGGAGATTTTATAGCTGATCGAGTGAGCACGTATGTAAATTAAACTCGTTTTGTAACAAGACCAAGAAGTAGATAAGCAAAATCACCTTAATATTTTAATTAAGGCCCAGACCATTTACAGTACGGCTATCTCGCGCGCACATTTAATGTTTTATCGCATATGACATTATTGTATGCATCTCTTTAATTCTTTGATATTAACACTAAATTATGAGACACACTTATTTAGGGTTCCGTAGCCAAAACGGAACCCTTATAGATTCGTCATCTCTGTCTGTCTGTCCGTCCGTCCGTATGTCACAGCCACTTTTCTCCGAAACTATAAGAGCTGTACCTACTGTTGAAACTTGCTAAGTAGATGTATTCGGTGAACCGCATTAAGATTTTTACACAAAAATAGAAAAAGAACAATAATTTTGGGGGGTCCCCATACATAGAACTGAAACTCAAAAATTGTTTTTTCAACGTACCATTACCCATACATGTGGGGTGTCTATGGATTAGAGATGAAACGGATAGCTGTTTGGCCGGATACCGGATGCCGGTTATCCGGCTGCCCTTCTGGCCGGATGGCCGGATAACCGGCCGCCGGATATCCGGCCGTTCGATATTGTTTCAGCAGAGCCATCTTGTGCACCTATAGTGTACTTTTTGACACACCTGGTCATTCTCGTTGCAAGTAATTGTGTTGGCTCGGTCCGATCCGAGTGTGTTGGTAAGTAAACAGCGCCATCTAGATCGATTCCTGTGGTATTGTTAAACAAGTATAACACAATTTTGTTTAAAGGTGTCAAATTCGATAGCGGATCAATAGAGTATGATGTTCAATTTGAAATGGTCGAGTTATCTCTTGTGGAGTGTAGCTAGCGAGTGTATTGTTTGAGGTTATGTATGACACATAAATACGAAAATGGCTTTGTCACAAAAAAGATCCCCATTATGGGAATATTTTGAAATAAATGCTGATAATAGTAAGTTTGCCGTGTGTACGTTGTGTAATGTTAACATTTCTCGTGGTGGGGAAGGTAAAAAGGCAGGTATGTATTACCGAATAAAACTCAACTTTTGTTTTCAATTACTCGTTAACCCAAGTGTTTGTTAATTGTAAATTGCAATTTTGTACTTGTTTGTTTGATTCTGATAAGAATGCGCGTATTGATGTCGTGAATAAATTTATATGAAAGACAACGCTGCTGCCATTTTTATTTATTGCCATTCTATTTTTTCTAGGTACTTCTGCTATGAAAAATCACCTAAAATCAAAACATCCAAACGAATATAAAGCAATAAGCAAAGGCCAGGCAGATATTAATGTAACTGCTACACCGTCAAAGATAGTACCCATTCCTGGAACCAGTTCATCTTCAGCTACGACTACAAAGCAATTAACTGTGCCAGAATCATTCGAGAAGAAATTACTTTGGGACGTAAACGACGCAAAAGCGAAGAAATACCACTATTTGATAGCAGAAATGATTGCTCTTGACAATGAGCCGCTATCTGTTGTAGAAAGAACAGGATTCACCCGACTCCTACAACAAGCTTTACCCCGATACAAAATGCCAAGCCGCACATACATTGCACAGAAAATCATCCCTGACATATATGACAGAATACATGACAAAATTAAAGAGAATATTTCAAGTGCTGTTGGTATTTCTGTAACTTCAGATATTTGGACTTGTTTACACAACAATGCCAGCTTTTTGAGCTTCACAGCTCATTGGCTGTCTCCTGATTTTGACTTGGAACACGGGGTTCTTGCGATGTTGCCTTTTTCTGGTTCTCATACCGGAGAAAATATAGCAAAGGAACTTAACGCTATCGCGGGCCGATGGGATATTGACCACAGTAAAATACATTTACTTGTTCATGATAGTGGTGCTAACATGGTCAAAGGTGTTCGAGTAGCCGAGTATGATTCTGCTCGCTGTTTTATACATACTCTTCAGAGAGCTATAAGTGAGTCGCTCAAATCACAGCCTGATGTAACAACAATGATCGCTACTGGTAGAAGACTTGTAACGCACTTCAACCACTCAGGCTTAGCTCAAGAAAAGCTCCTCAAAATTCAAAAAGAATTTAATTTGCCCGAACATCAATTGGTGCAGGACATTAGCACCAGGTGGAACTCAACTTATTATATGATAGAGCGCCTGCTAGAACAGAAGCGAGCCTTGTCATTATATGTTGCGGATAACGTTACACTCGCCAGTTTGACGCCTCAAGAATGGTGTTTAATGGAACAATGCGTTAAACTATTGAAGCCTTTCGAAGAAATAACCAAAATAACAAGTTCTGGTTTATCCTGCGTATCGGAAGTAATACCACACGTTGCTGCTTTAAAGAAATATTTAGATAAAAATGAAACTGAGCAAAGAACTCCTGATTTGCCACACATGAGAGCCACCTTGAAAGCCGAATTAGAAAGTCGTTTCAGCTCTTTAAATCAAGATCCTAATTATTTGATCGCAACTTTCTTAGATCCCCGATTTAAGACAAACTACTTGGGGGTGATTGAAGCTGAAAGAGCACGCCAAAAGATTTTATTGGAATATATAAAAATGTCTTGTGACGAGTCTTCCCTCAGTAGCGACTCGTCATCGACACCAGCTAAAAGAAGTAGAGAAGAAGAAAATGCAGGGTCAGCTGTGTCTCGTGAAGCTCACGACACTTTCTGGGATTGCTTTGACGAGGTCGCATATGAGAATAGCGGCAGTCAGTTACAAGATCAAGAAAAAAAGAATTCAATAGCAAATGAGATTGACTTTTACTTAAAATCGGTGCGCATTGATCGCAATCAAGATCCATACAAGTGGTGGTCAGCTAATAAGAGGCAGTATCCAGTCTTGAGCAAATTTGTCAGAATTTATCTTTCAGCACCATGTAGCAGTGTTTACAGCGAAAGACTTTTTTCCGAAGCTGGACTTATTTATGAGGAGAAGCGAAACCGTTTGTTGCCTGTTAACGCAGAGAAGTTGGTGTTCATTCGCCATAATCTGCCTCTAGTGCACTATGAATACTAAATCTTATTTGAATAATTTTCACGCATACATTGTTTTGGTGGTAAATTTATGTTTTGTTTCGGTGTAATAATTAAATAATGTCCTAATATTTTAGTCTTTTATTGTATCCGGTATCTGGCCGGATGTTGGTTACTATCCGGCATCCGGCCGGATAGTGTTTTTACGCCGGATAGGCCGGATAACGGATAGTTGCCGGATATCCGTTTCATCTCTACTATGGATAGTTCTTCAAAAATTATATTGAGGTTTCTAATATCATTTTTTCCTAAACTGAATAGTTTGCACTTCCAAAGTGCTAAAATGAGTGTCCCCCCCCCTGTAAATTCTAAAATAAGAGAATGATAAAACTAAAAAAAATATATGATGTACATTACCATGCAAACTAACAACGAAAATTGGTTTGAAAGAGATCAAGCAAGTAGCTTTTTTTAATACGTCATAAATCGTAAACCGCAGTTTGCTTTCATTTAATCAACTGAAATACTTGCTACTACGGAACCCTTTATGGGCGAGTCCGACTCGCTCTTGGGCGGTTTTGTTATTTGTTTAATACATACATTACAAAAAAATAATAACTTGTCCGGTTGTATGGAAGAAATCGCTATTATGCGATAAGACCGCCAATTATACCTACATTACTTTAAAAGTGTTTTTGTGAACTGTTTTTATATTTCATGCAATAAAGTGTATCTATCTTTCTTGTTCCGCAAGTTGTGTGGCACCCTTTCTCATCCCGTGGGGTGTTTAGAATTCAAATCTAAGGAGTATCTACCAAAGAACGGGCAGCAGCGTATCTCAGAATGCTGTAGTGGTCACCAATTTAGGTGTTGATGTGGCGTGTATATGTGTGAGTACTATTGGGGTGAAGGAATGATAAACGTTTTACTAAAATCACTAATTATAGTGTCCGAATAAAACCCACTACATTTATTACACATGAGTTGGTAACGAGCTTCCGATAACGACTGAAAGGGGAGAGAGACGTGAGCAATGCGACGCTTCGTAGTACTAACATTATTGTGTGCGTCAGCATTACCACTACAATGCTATATGACCATTTGGTGCTACTGAAATCGTCAACCCGTCGCCGCAGCGAAATTTTTTTATTTTTATACAACTTAGTTGTGAAATTAGCATACGGCCCCACCTGATGGTAAGTGGTCACCGTAATCTATGAGCGTTGCTGATCCTTTATCCTTACAATTAGCGCATATATAGCATACTTCTAGCAGTTTCTTTTATCTATACATATAATAAAATCGTAGGAAAGTCGAAACTGAACATTGAATTTTTTTTTAAAGGATCCTAAGGGCGTGATCTACAAACGATATCGATCAAATTTTTGCATGAATATTACTAAGAGGTCGGGTCAACATATAGACTACATATTATCACGCTATCACCTACGGGGGAGGAGCAGTAATAATTTATAAAGTTAACCGCGAGTAAAAGCGCGGGGCACAGCTAGTATCTAATAAAATACTAAAATTCGCTGAATTCTAGACCTTAAATTACGGCAATGGCGTGTCCTGTTCAAATGATTAGTTTGTTCAATAAAATCAATTTAGCTACTGTTTTCCAAGCCGCCCACGCGTAGTACTAAAGTCAATTAACTAGTCGTAAATACACTACACAAAAATATACTCGTGTCAATATTACGGAAACTGATTGATCTACAATTCCACTTTACCAGTTGTGGAACTATGTTTTCGCCACTCAGACCACCTATATACCAGTTTTACCCAGTTCCTTGTGATTAAAGTAATCTATTTATGTTAGGTAGTGCCAATTAACGGCAGTTAGTTTTCAAAGCTGAGTGACAATTTATAAATATTCATCTATTAAGTTCTGGAGGTGGATTAATATTGAGTTATCTTGCTTCTTTTAAGACATTGTATTAACTTAACTGCTTTGTTGTCCTAGCGGGTAGCGTGTTCAAATGAGTTCCTGCAATTCAGTGCAATGAGGTCCTGGATTTAAATCAAGTGTAGTTCAATTTATGAAGAATATTTCAGATGTAAGAAGTATACTTGACCTGTTTGAATAGTCCAACCGGAAGGGAAAAACCTTGTAGAACATTCTAAAATAGAGGCGAGTGAGGGTTCCAGCCACCTAGTCAAATAAAACTACAGAATAAGTAACCGCGTAATAAGCCTCAGGGTTGGGATCAGATAGGACATTACAAATACTTGAGACTTAAACATTTACGAAAAACATTCCAGGTAATATTATCTATGTTATGTTAATGTTGCGGTCCAAATCTGGTCTCACGAAACTCATCTGCGATGGGCGAAGGGTCGGCTACGCGTGAGTGATCGCTTACCATCAGGTGGGCTGCATGCTTTTTTCTAGACTTAGTGGTATAAAAGAAGAAAAAATATACAACTCATTAAAATATTAAATAGTTACGGAACCCTAATTATGAAATAAATAATGGACTAGCCGAATTTCGGCTACGGCGAGAAGTCTCAATGGAGACTAGCCATCTGCGCGGGACATATTATAGTGCACAAGTGTGTGCGCAAACACAGGTACGACTAGCGACACGACCGGAAATAGATCAGGTACAGGGTCGACAGCTTTACGTGCTCACCGAGGCACGGGAGTATAATACCGCCAACACCCAGACTTCGGGCTGGTACTTAGAAATTTTTCTTTTGACTGAAAAATCCCAAAATCACTATTGGCCCTACCCGCGATGAACCCAGGACCTCGTTATTTGCGGTTGAATACGCTATCGCTAGACTGTCGAGGCTATTTATTAGTGCGGCACGCACTTGGCAGGTTTATATATGTCCAGTATTTTATGGAGCTATGGTAAATAAACTGGCTGTTACCAATTCGATGGTCAATAAAAGGTATTGTTACCTTACTCGTTTACGTGAGCATTACAAGAAAAAAATAGCTTGCCTGTATTGTTCCAGTTGCTATCAAGGTATTTTTTGTGTTCTAAGTTGGCTGGTAAGTCTGGTTTACGCAATTCAAACGAGACACTGTTAGTATTCAGTACAGGTTTGCTAACTACATATGACATAGAAGATTTGCGGCTCGTCAATTATAGAAATAAGAGGAGATTGACGGGGCGTGTTTAGCACGTTTTTGTTACATAAATGTGTAAAAATTGAAAAAAAATTCCACGTATTGAAAGCATAATTGCACGGATTTAAAGTCCTAATTGGAAAAAATCCCACATTAGTCTTTCAACAGGTGTCGTTAATGTTTGGAATTTCGTATGTCACTTAAAACTATAAGAGTATTGAATGTTCCACAAACTGAACATTATAGTTTTCAGTCCTTGATGAAAAATCAATTATTCGATTCCGCCAATTTTGTACTTAGCTCATCTTGTACTTGGATGATGCAAATATTGCGTTGGCGTTGTTGGTAAATGCTTGCCTTTCACGCCGCAGGTCGTGGGTTTGATTTCCACCCAGGACAGATATTTGTGAGCATGAACATGTCTGTTCGTCCTGAGTCTGGGTGTAATTATCAAATATTATTTAGAAAAGAAAAGTAGTATATGTCATATATCAGTTATCTGGTTTCCATAGTACAAGGTCTGCTGGATCAGATGGCAGTGTGTGAATAAATTATTGGATTGGTTTCTGAATTGTATTGCATTATATGTTTTTTATATTTCATTCATTTCAGTTATTTATATTAAAGTGCGTTTTAACACGTCGTCGCATTGTAATAATTCTAGAACCTTATAAAGGAAATCAATTCCACCAAGTTCAAATATACCGGCAGCATTGTTTTGTGAAATAAAATATTTACTACCATATTGTATTAAGCATAACTACTAAATAAATGTCCCTATTTGTTTTTACATGCTACCTTACCTTACATGCAGTATGTCACCGTATTGTCTCTGCTTGTTTAAAAAACTACAAACCTTGTAAGACTGTAAAGGACAAGAGAATGGCTCGATAAAATTCCATTTGAAGGAAATGTCAATTGGCCACTTGCGTTCAGGTTGCCGACGTTTTTTGTTCCCTTTTACTGTACGTGTATGATTGGTTATTGGTATTTTTAAAACGGTAATGATATAAATAAGTTTCAAAATAATGAACGTGAATTGCATATGACGCAATTAACAATGCTGACAAATTTGACAAGATTTCAAAATCAATCTTGCTTAACCTTTATCTTTCTTGTCAAAACACATCGCGACGTGGAACTGTCTACGTCCAATCGTATATGAGGCTGACTGTTTCTTGTGTACCTTCCCGGCTGCTGAATTCAGATTGTGGAAAAGACTGAACGAGCCATCTATCAAGACGGATGACTGGCATTTCTGGGGAGACCGGATTGGAGGACAACTATTTCAAAACTGAAGGGATTAAACCTGCCCAACACAACATTAAAATAGTATCATGTTCCGCTGCATGTGTGGCAACGGTGACGAATATCGCCACTCCATTTCATCCTGTGAGGGGCGTAGAAGTCGTTTCGAGGGAATATCTCACAGAAATCCGGCAGCAATGTCTCTCGCTGTACTATGACCACCATATTGCAATCGCCTGCGTGGCCATTATGACATATCCCTCCAAATGATGGACACAACTACATTCCGGAGATATTTTGAGAAGGCCTTTGTCTAACTATGGACGTCATTCGGCTAACATAACCAATTGTGACGTTCCAGTAAATTTTCTATATACTCGAATAAAATTTCTTCTGATAAATAAAAATAAAATCAGAAGTACGCCGTTTTCTAGCCATAATGTGAAAGAAAGAAAACTGAAGGGCATTTATATCTTATTATGGCGTGACCACTACTAATACAGCGTCAAGGGAGTTACGGTTATAGCAGTCTATATATAGTCTAAATGAGATCTTTGCAACATTTAACTACTTGAATCACTGGCCATGCAACGCGTAACGGACGGCTAATTAAATAAAAGTATCCATTATCATAATAAATTAAAAGTGTATAAATGCAGTATTTAATTAATGAACTACCAATTTTAATGATCTCGCAAATCGATTCGGTAACCAAAACAGTATTAACTCATTACATCACCGAAATTCTTAAGACTTCCAGTTAAGAGAATTTTCAACGCCTATTTGCCTAAACACCAGTTTTGTTTGTCCAAACAAAGCGGTAACTTAAAACCTGCTTTCTTCCAACTTTGGTCCATGTTAATTACCGTTCATAACGAGGAGAGCATGTAAGAATTCATAGACACCATTTTGAATAAGTATCTCCATAGACGACGAAGTTTAGCATGACTGTGGTTAAATATTGTCGGTGACTTTCGGTGTCCAATTTTACTCTAATTCAAAACATTTGCAGCCATATACTAAAGGCATAAGTCCCTATTATGTAGGGACTTTACAATCATGCAATGAGGGCTACCGCGTATCAATTTGCCGCTAGAGGCGCTAGCATCGCGGCAGTTCTACCAAACGTCAAAATACACTGTTTTTGTTCGGGTTACGCTGTTTATTAATAAAAACTGCGATTATAACTAAACATTTTGGTTTAAAACTAAATAAATTACAAAATGAGTAACAGCTCGATGACTGTAATAAATATTTGAAAAAGTATTTAAAATCCTGTTAAAGTGTTTCATAAATAACATGCCGCAGTGTTGTACGGGGACTGCACAACACTGCGGCATGCTATTTATGAAACACTTTAACAGGATTTTAAATATTTTTCGTAAAAACATTCGTCGCGTCCACAATAACATTGATTTTGATCAGCTATAGTGGACCTTCCGCGACAGTGGCGCCGGCTGGTGAGCACAAAAACGGTAGCCCTCATTAACAGATTACGTAACATCTTGGCGTCCCGAGTGTCGCAGTGTCTCAAGACCACGACCGTGGTGTTGCCAGCGATGACTTACGGAACAGAGACGTGGTTGCTCACTATGGAACGGCTATCAGATGGTTTAGGGTTCACCGAGAGAGTAATGGAGGAGGAGAGCTTGGAGTTTCCCTCCGAGATCGAATCATAAATATTGAGATCCGCAGACGAACCAAAGTAACCGACACAGCTCGAAGAATTATTATTGTCAAGCAGAATAGGTATTGCAGCATTGTGCCTGCGTTACGTGCCCTGGCACATAACGTAAGGAACAGAAAGGTTCTCAAGTGGCGACCAAAGAAGACCGATGATCTTCTGAGGGTCGCTGAATGGGGGTAGCGCAAAACTGGCAATTGTGGAGATCTTTGGGTGAGGCCTTTTTTCAGCAGTGGACGTCTTTCGGCTTATGGTGATGATGACGATGAGTTAACGGATACAAAACACACACCCAGACTCCGACCAACCATTTTTGGGTTAGACAAACGCGGATATATAATAACTCTGACGACTCGGGTAACCATTTTACTAAACTTGGTTAACTATAAGTTTTTAGTCATATAAACGGTTGCCTGCGGAGGAACTAAGCGTCTTTGTATAGTCAAATATCCAAGCAAAGCCACTCAACTTCACCGTCAATGTTATAAGTGGGGCATTTGGCAACACCACAAAGGGTTGACAGACAATGATGAGAATACCAGCATTACAGTTGTTTTAACAGTCACACGTAATGTTGAAATAACGTACATTTGTATTACAAAACTATAGTTACTTTTAATCCCCTAGCTATTAGCGGAAAGTACGTACTTACCAGTTTTTAGTTTCACTTTATCTCACAATCCTTTAAGAACTAGTCTTGGACGATTACGTTGGTTGGTGGACTTCTGTAGTAGACAAGTAGCTATATAAGCAAACGTAACTCTTAAACAGTGCTCATTACGGCATATCTACTCATAGTTTTAAATGTTGTAGTAACACGATGTACACATTTTGTTTCGACATGTCTGTCTGTACAACCAAAGCATCCTCCATGACCCTTACTTTTCTCTAATAGTCTCCAATCGGCCAAGAGGACTGCCTTTTCCCGTATTAACGTAAAGCAAGAGTTCCACAGAACTTCGTAACAATCGACTTAATGCTTCTTCACGTCTGGACCCGCCCAGAACCGCGATTCGAACCCCAAATAGGGTGCCCTCCGGGTCGGGTATTTATTTTGTAGTTTTATATTGTTAGACGGCTCGAAACCGTGCAGCAGTGAAAGCCTGCGACCCTTAATGTAAACGTTATATTAATAAATAACTTGTCTGTCCAAGATTCAGCAGTTAAACACTTCTGATGGTACACGGATTTTATGGATTTTGATATACTTACCATGTTGACCCTGCTACTGGCTATAAGCACCTACTTATTAAGCTTTAAATTATTTACTGTTCTTTTGGGGACTTCTTTTACCCCTAAAAGACATAAATCCCCGCTATAAAGATGGTTGTAATATTTTGATTATATCATCAGCCATTCCTTTAAATAAATGACCTATAAGTAACTCATATCAGACACATAAAATTGATATAAACAGGTGGTATTGTAGGGTTACCAAATATTTTAATACAAAGCTTCTTTTGTGTTCCAAATAAAACTTGTTTGTGAATGTGGCATTATTACTATTATATTCAATGTAGTGTGTGTATTGGACCTGTTGTATTTGTTTGAATGATTTTGTTCACTCCCACTGCCTACGCAGCGAAAGTTATTGAAACTTCTTTTTTTATTACGTGTCCGTCTAGTTACATTTTTTAGTTTATATCAAATCGATACTCCAATCGATTTTATATTTCTCTCTACAGTTACATCGATTACGAAAGATTAGTTCGATTTGCAATTCCGATTCTGATATTCGGGTGGTCTGGTTCTAAAGTGGGTAACGAGGTATGTTTTGGTATGAGTTTGCTATTGTTTTAGAGAACACGTGAAGGTATTTTTTTTAAATTACCGAGAAGAATTGGAGACTACACGATAGTAAATTGAAATTTTAAGTGGTTTATACGCTACGGTTTGTTCTCACACGATGTTTAGGTAGGTAATTTAATGCATGATTTCTTGACGTTATTAAAATACGGCTAAAGATATTTTTCTCATTACATTGCATTTTTTTTATTGAAGACAAAATTTTTCATAGCTAAATGCTGTCACTGGTCCGTAAGTGATCGGCGAGGTTAAGCAACTAGGCTCGCGGTCAGTAGTAATAGTGACCACCAAAATGGTTGATTTCTGAGCGTCTCCGTGCTTCGGATGGTAAGTTAAGCTGTCCCGATTGTAGTCATTAGCTAACAGTCGTTAAGCTTGAACAACTCTGACACTAGGGTAACCACTGCCCATACGATAAGTAAGTTAACTTATAAGGCAATGGATGCCTTGTTATGTCTTACTGTGTTTGGTAGTTGGCACAGACAAGATTTTAATATGGACAACCTAAATTTAAGTACTTGTTCTTTCCGACAGTAAATCACAAACATACATACACACGACAGAACTTTTTTTAAACTACGTGGCGCTAAGACGTGTTTGTATTGAGCAGAGCATCAAATCCTGCCATGAACCATGGCCGGGATTTAAATTCTTACCAGGCGCGTCAACAATATGGGTGTAATAAACTGGAAAGAAAGAAAGAAAATCCATTTATTCAGTAAACTGGACATCTATTGCCGTGTCTTTGTGTTTGTCTATCCATGACATTGTTGCTCCTAAACTCATCGGTCATTTGGAATGGGTTTTTAAGTTGATCCGTAAACTTAAATTGCGATGGTTCATAAAAAAATTTGGAGACAGTTAAAATTTACAGCTCTTTTAACATACTTGAAGAAGGGGCTTTTTATCGGCTAGGTAATCCTAATAATGTGTTGTATTCTATCCCGTAGTCCCACGAGATAAATATAATACTACAGTTCATTTGAGATAAGAGTCTCTGTCTCGTTTCATTGTTACATCTTCCGTAACCTTATCTTTATCTCACATTATTCACGACGTTATCTATTCGGTCTCTTTGGTCTAGCGCTAGCGTTTACAACCTGAGACCAGGGAAACCCACGTCTGGCTAAAAAGTGCCGAAAATATTTTTCTGGCAAGAAAATACCTCCATAGCAGCTCGGAGTCCGGAAGTTGTTATCCCTCAGAGGGATCGTTCAGTGTTTCGGCTCATGACTTTTCGGTCTAAGGGTCGAAACGCACAATTTGAATAATATTTTTTTATCATTCTCTGTTTCGCGGTTTCGCCCCATGATTTTATTTTAATGATTTAAAGTTTTAGTACGGTCAGCAACGCAATCTTAGGTCCCTCAGAGATCATGTTACTAACAATAAATAAAATAAATGTATTTATTTCGGATATATTTAAAGATCTCTTCCCGGCCATGTGGGCCAGCCTGTTCAATCGGATCATAAGATACAGAGAAAACAATATACTGTGTTTGCACACACACTTGTATCGTATACCAGCTCTACCCCGCGGTTTTACCCGCGTTAATCTTTATAAATTATAGCCTATATCTAAATCCAGGTTGTCAGCTAACTCTATAAGAAATTTTATTAAAATCGCACCAGTCGTTGAAGAGTAACAAACATACTATTAGTGTGATTACGTCCTGCGTAGTTAGTTAGTTAGCTAGTTCAGGTCAGCAGTGGCTACCATGGCCGAGGAGGATAAGTAATCATTCCAAAATGGTAGCTTGTTCCCTTTATTTCTTCAAATTAATCCATTTAATTGTCTAAAGTTATCACCCTATAAGGAATTTGCCAACCAGTGATACAGTTCGCGTATTTCCCGTCGAAATGTTTATGATCCTTCTGATTTCATTACTCGTTTAGCCAGTATCGAGTAAGTTACAGTATTGCAACATACAACACGAAACCGATGACCAAAATGATCGGAGCTGTTAATCAATCATCATTCATAAAATCATTAGAAGCAACTGTAATTGTTAATTTATACTTTCGTTTAGAAACTTAGTGCTTTTTAATTTTGGTTGTAAAACGATAAATCGATAAAATACTTTAAAAGGTCGTTAATTCTAATTAACGTGAAATTTAACTGTGGTCACTGATTGCACCAATCAATGATTCCTGAAATATTTTCGAGTTTTGAATACATATCATGTCCGAACGATGTCCGTCCAGCAAGAATTATTGATTGGTGCAATCAGTGACCACAGTTAGACCAGACAGTTCCTTCGGTACGACAACTCCATTGTGGAAATCTTTTGAGGAGGCCTTAGCTGTGGACAAAGGCAAATAAAATTATTGATTGGTGATAGAACATTTTTTTAAAAATATATTGGTATTTGCAAATGTAATTAGTGTTTAGGTAAGGTTGTTCGGTTTTTAGGAAACGAAGTTGTGAGTCAAACCAAGGCTCTTTTCCTTTTAATTCTGTGAAGCAATGTCGCGACTACCAAAATTAACGTCCAATCAGTGAGTCACGTGAACCAGTTCCCACTGTCCCACACCCACAAGCGCCCACGCGTGGCACGTTGACATCACTTATGCAAGGGTGCATTTCATATTTAGTTTTGGTCTGACATTACGTTTTTATGACATTGGTACATAAGCCTATCAAATTTATACAGGACTGCTTTTAGCACTTTTAAAGTGTTTGGTGTATGTGAAGGCAAATTTCTTTTAGTGTTTACGTTTTCTTTATTTGTAGATAAAAAAATAAATAAATTGTATTCCACTTTAAGCCTGTTTAATGTGTACCAATGTATTTACATTAGCTTTTGTAATATAATTAATTAAGCATTATAAATATAAGTTTTATGTCATTATTAATTTTTATTTTGTACATTATTTATGTGTATAACCAAAAATAGGTTTTACTGAAGCATTTGTATAAGTTGTGTTATCCCGTAATTAACACGTATGCAAGAGAACTTTACATACTCATAAATAATTTGATTAATTTATGTATCTCTGTGGGTGACCAAATTTTAATAAATATATCGAAATAAATGAATGCTTAGATATTTTGGCCTTATGAAACAAAATAAAAACTTCAAATGGTCAAATGCTGGCTTATAAGTACAAGACCAGGCATTTCAGGAAATATACTGACGTCTGGTAGCTTACCAACCAGTGTGACCAACTAAATCTATAAGATCAGCGCCCTTCTCTGGTTGTTAAATATTAAATGTCAAACTTTTTAAATTTGGATGTCTTGTTTTTTGTTGCTCAATATCACAAAAACAACTAAACAGATTTAGACGAAATTTGACACATAAATAGTGCAAATGCTTGCCTTTCACGCCGCAGGTCGTGGGTTCGATTCCCACCCAGGACAGATATTTATGTCAGCCACACAGCAAACGGACTTGATTGTTAATCCAAATACAATACAGCGAACTATTGTGTACACCAGCAAAACAGTTTGTTTAAGCTGATTAAACAAAACAATGCAAATAAGTATTTAACTCGTATTGCTAATTGCTGACTGGTTCTATTGTCTTGAGATCTTCTCACAATTGCCATTGTGGCGAGACAATGTGGTGACCTCAAGATCATGATGCAAGTGTGGTGTGGTATACGTACCTGGAATCAATGAGGTTACAAGCGGTATTAAAAGCTTGCAGTTTTTTTTTAATTTCAGCAATCTTCTTCTGACTTCGAATAAAACCTCTTTATAGAGTAGCGTTTCGCCTCTTTACACGAGGTGAATAATATTTACTATTAAAAAAAAAAATATTTTGATGTAGTAATTCAACTGTTAAGGAATTTCAGGAGAATTCATATTATTCATGAAATGTAACTTTAGCCGTGTGGTTTCCGGCATAGAAATAATAACAGGGCCACCCCATACCATCCCGTGGGTGTCGTAAAAGGCGACTACGGGATACACCAGGTGGTCCAGCAGCAGCGCCACCTGTGTATAGCTACCACTTAGCTGCGGTCGCCAATTCGCGCGCCAAGCGGGCTGACTATGGCAAATCCCTCCAAATGGCAACGTTATAGAAACATTTGCCGGAGGCCAATTCCAGCCATGGACGATATCAGGCTGATAATGAATTAAATGTAACTTGACATATGATAATTAACTTTAACTTAAATTTCATACCATGCCTTTAACTCTTAATTCAACTTTAACTAAGTTTTCCGTGCCCTACAGGGTCCATATTTGTACTGTTTCCAATTACTGTAAGCTGACTATGGCAAATCCCTCCAAATGGCAACGTTATAGAAACATTTGCCGGAGGCCTATTCCAGCCATGGACGATATCAGGCTGATAATGAATTAAATGTAACTTTACATATGATAATTAACTTTAACTTAAATTTCATACCATGCCTTTAACTCTTTTAATTCAACTTTAACTAAGTTTGCCGTGCCCTACAGGGTCCATATTTGTACTGTTTCCAATTACTGTAACAACTTTTCTTACATAATATGGTGTGCAATAAATAAATGAAATGAACATTCCTTATGAATATTCTCTTAATTTCATTTAACTTTAGATGATTCATATCCTTTAATTTTATTTCCTTCCAATTCAAATATATCTTCATTTAAAGGTTTCATAGTAAGGCTGCTTTTAAAAATAGACCACCCTATCTCCAGTCAGTAATTAAGTATCGTTAAAGATGACTAATAGCCAGTGTCACTTAGCTCATTCAACTGACAAAGACTATTTATTACTCAGCTTAGTGATGTCCACCTGCAGTACCTCCCATTCAGATAACATCATTTGGATTGTTGATTGGCCTTAACGCATGGTAATTATCGCAGAAACGTCCATATAAATTTAAAATAAGATTATTGCGGAATGGCTGGGAACGAAAAATGCAACTGCTATGCATGAAAGTGACCGCTTACCGAGTAAGGGCATTGGATAGGCTGAACACATTTTTCTGTGTGTATATCAGAATCAGAATTCATTTATTTTCGGGGTAGATAGGTCCTGTGTGAGTGTGCGTGTTGGGAGGTTGACATCATTTCTTTATGAACGCTATACTTCGCGTGGATTCGCAATTTCACGATAATAACGTTATTATTTAGAAGTAAAATCTACATTACGGATTAAAATAAGGTTTTCTTATTACGAGTTACTAGAAATCATTAATTTTAACCAAGTCCGTTCAGGAATTTTTTTGTGATTGAGTAACAAGCATCCAAATATATAAAAATTCCGATTTATAGTATTAGTACGATTAAAATAATCGAAATCATAATATTAATATGATCACAATTTTAACGGGTAGCAGCGTTTTTCTGTGAACTATGACCATAAAACTGCGAATGCCAACCCGTCTGCCAAGTGTGGCGATTATGGCATATCCCCCCATTCTTTGGGTAGGCGTTTGTCCAGCTGTGGACGTACTTTAGCTGACATAATGATATCTACTTAATTTAATCTTTAGTACTAGGTAATTAGGTAACATTGGGAGATTGGACTGCGTACATTTTGTTTGAATTTATTTTGGTTACATACACAAACTACATACGACGGGTCGCGTCGCAGGGATTAATTTCCGAAAATCTGGCGTTGTCTTCAAAAAAATATTAAAATATTTTATGTTTTGTTTCAGATGAACGAGGAGTCATAATTTAAGTAATGCGAACACTTCGGTGGAATTATTACTGCGTAAGTATTTGATGACACTACTTTTGCGTAACATCCATTAAACCAGATATTTTAACTGGTTAATTTTAAATTCGATACGCGTAGTTAGTAGCTACATTAGCTATTTTAAATAAGGCTGTTAGGAAACTCAGGAGTGATCGAAGTAGTTACGAATAGCCGGTTTTACTAGATTTTTTGTAAAAAAATTGCACCGCGAATTTTTTTAATCAATCTAAAGAACGGTTCAATTAAATCTTGAGTAATCTATGCCATGAAATTTATATTGGACTTGGTTGGTTTCTCGTTTTAGATTAAATTAATTAAAATGTAAAGTAGATTCTTTATTATATAATAGCATTATTTTACTGTAAATGATAATTATTCTGTTTAGTAATAGAATTGCTTTTCACAAATCTTTCAAACCAAGTAATAGTTACTAGTAAAATTGTGAACAATAATTATTGTGGTTGTTTTAATAAAACCTTTAAAATATATGACTTAACGCTTTAAGCTGACTGGTAGAGCTAGGTTCGAGGCTGTAGTCCCAAAATTACAGTACTGTAATACTTCTGCTATCACAACGAGAGGTAGCAGTAGTGAATCAAGAAATCTTTTGGGTTTGATGATATCTTAAGTAAACTTGACCATCTAAATACCCTTCACTGTGCTTCAAAACTCGTCTAGAATCTAGAATGAGATGATATGTATTTTCGAAAAAAGGGCTTCTTTTAACTCGCGATGCAAAAAATTGGTGGTGGTGCAAAAAAGGGGTGTTATACGTTTAACGTCGATGATATCTGTGTGTGTGTGTTTGTTTGTGGCATCGTAGCTCTCAAACGGTTGGACCAATTTTTTCAAGCCAGTTTCCTTGCGGTGGTTTTAAACTATATTTGCTTAATATCGGTCCAGCAGTGTAAAAGTAAAGTTTTCCAAAATGATGTAATTATTGTTGAAGTCGGGGATTTTCTAACTGTTAGGTTATTATACTACCAAGTCAGCAAACAAGCATAATATGGCTACTTGATGCACATTTCCAAGCCTGTCCCCCTCGCGTGTGAGTTGCCTACTATTCATTTTGATTAAGGAAATTTGACACCATCCAATATTGTAGTACGAGTTGGGTCTTAAACTCAGAAATTAAATTTATTTAAAGTTTCAAGATTATGAATAAAGCGATAACTTTTATTTGAGTAGGTACAGTCAGTGAAGAAGATATCTGAATTGTTTTCAAAGTTATTATTTGTTACTTACAACCGTACAATTCATTATCGATTGTAAATTAAAACATTGTAATATGTACCCAACAATTACTTCATGTTTTTATTTGGAACATTCGATAGAATGATGTCCTTTTGAAAAGTTTTACTACACCTTCTTTCTTTCTTGTAAGTGAGCTGCATCTCACGTACCAGTAGACAGTTGAAATTTTATTGACAACAAATAGCAAAATAAAGAATGTCTCTCGATAATACGGAACCCTTTATGTGCGAGACCAACTTTCACTTGGCCGTTTTTTTACTACAATATTATTCCCATTATCAATACCGTCTATTATAAACTAAACGTGAAAATATTTGACACACATATTAAAGTACAAATA
Organism: Pseudoips prasinana; assembly: GCA_951640165.1. NCBI lineage: Eukaryota > Metazoa > Arthropoda > Insecta > Lepidoptera > Nolidae > Pseudoips > Pseudoips prasinana. The sequence goes on from OX621245.1 coordinate 24,147,529, forward strand.
TCTTCTTTGCCGGCTGCACTGTATATATCCCAAAGGACATCAAATGTTATTTTTCCAATTATCAGTAGTCTATTATAAACTATCCGTGAAAATATTTGACACTAAAATTAAATTACAAATATCTTCTTTGCTGGCTGTACAGTATATATTCAAAATGACGTCAAATGTTATTATTCCCGATAACATTGAAGTTAAGACACTTGTAACTGTATACTTTTTATTATAAGTAATAATCGTTAGTTTAGTACAATTGATGAATATCACTTGACACCATTACCCTTTCTTGTCATATCAATATATTCCAGTCATTTTACTGTGATTTTACATCCTCGGACATTGCCGTGTAAAATGAAACATGGTGTAAAGATTTGGATTTGAAATTATAGATATGAAATTGATTCATTTATGTTTCAATTTGTTTTGTGTATGTTTGTTACGTTATATCTCCGTTATTGGTGAACTGATTTTATTCTTTATTTAATTCATAGGGAATGCTTTTTAAATAGTTCCATATGAATTTTATTACAATCTCAAAAAAAAAGCTGCGAGTTCATATTTATGGTCTAGTACAGCTGACTAAAACCACTTGTTATGCATATACAAGGTGTTACATAAAAAGTGAAAGAAATTGATAGACCGCTATCTATCCATGACCTTTAGGCTCATGGATAGTTGAAGAAAATCAGTTTGTGGAATATGCATTGCTGATCGACATGTTTATACAGGAAGTTTTTTTTTGTATTTTGTAATAATGTTTTACACGTTGTTCAGCCTCATAGCCGAAATAAGTTTCACATTTCAGTTCACTATTAATACTTTATATTGTACAAATATTTTGATGGGAACCGAAATATTTAACTTAACCATTTAAGTTAAAGAATTCTTCTATTACCTAAGTTAAAATTTCATTAAATTCACCGTCTCATAAATATGCATATATAATTTGGACAGATCAAAGACTTGATTGATTGGAGTTGAGTGAAAGTCACACTTAACGGAGAAAGCTCCACGTTTGCGTTTCTAAGCTTATCTATTATAATCAAAATGATTGCCAAAAATATTGCTTTGGTTTTAAATTCTGAGACGTTTTGCGACGACTGCAGTAATTCATTCAAGGTAGTAGTCAAATGTTTCTGGTTCGATCTCCAGTGTAGATGATTTCGTTCTGACTGTCTCAACTGAATATGATTGCACCCCGCGGCTTTTCCCGCGTTAATCATTATTTATTATAATAATAATAATAATAATAGTAGGTTATTATTATTATATTAATTACAACCTATGTGTTATTCGGGTATATAACCTATATGAATACAAAGTTTCATCAAAAGTTCGGTATTTTTGCATGAAAGAGTAACAAACATCCATACATCCATCCATACTAACAAACTTTCACATGTATTATATTAGTAAGATAGCAAGATTAGCGTTGGATGGAAAGAACTTATTCGGGTGGGTCGGTTGTTCTGAGAGAGCAAGTATGCTAAGTTTTACTGTACTGTTTTGGTTTTAATTTTTAATAATACATTCACACACATATGTATATGCATCTACACAATATAATTATGTGTGTGCGTGTTCTAATTTAATCAATTCAATTGGTTTTAATTAACATTAAATATGATCAATAAAAAAATTACATAGGTATAGTCAGTTATAAAAGTCCTTAACGAGGTAAAGGACCCACCGAATTATATTTTGTTACTAGCTGTGCCCGCGACTTGGTCCGCGTGTTAATTAGTTTATTTCGTTCTTTTTTTGTTTTTAGTAAAATAAAAACATTTACTAAAATAAAAGTAGCCTAAGTTACTCTTTATTACATTAGCTACCTGCCAATAAAAGTCCCGTCAAAATCGGTCCAGCCATTTCAGACATTAGCCGGAACAAACAGACAGACAGACAGACAAAAATTGTAAAAAAAATATTTTGGTGTATGTACCGTATATATATTCATATTTATGTTGTAAAAACCGGTTATTTCAATATTAAAAACAGACACTCCAATTTTATTTATTTGTATAGATTGTATAGATTATTTGTATAGATAACTAAGACCGTTTGAAATGTCTTACATCCAGCAGGATGTATTAAGTTTGTTTTGTCAATATTTAATTAGATAATATCACGGATTGTTATAATATATTACATGATATAGCGTAGAATATTATATTGTTTGTTTATGGTCAATAAATATTATTTAGACCGTTATTTAATTATAAACAGCTTCTGGTTTCATAATAATTATATCTAGTCAATTGTTATCGCGACAAAAGTAATTGTTTCAATTATATAAATTGAAGTCTAGTTATAGGTTCAAACAATAGTAACTTGGTATACATTATTGCGTTAAAAGAAACGCTAAGTGCGCGTCGGACACGCACACCGAGAGTTTCGTACCTTGTTGGAAGTTATTTTTTAACCCAGACAGCATAACTAAGTGCATTATTGAAAATTTTGAATAAAATGCTAGTTATTTTAACTTCAATTAGATTTTTTAAGGATAGAAGAGGTGGAATGTTATTTTTAGAATTTTAAGTATAATTTGAAAACATAGTGATTTTAACGGTAAAATATTACTTTCTTGTATGATAATGAAGGCCTTGAAAAAGATATATAGATGACGATTTCACATAAATGTAATTTTATTACGGAATTAATAATTTTTGTCTTTGACTATATTAAGTATATTCATATATAGTACACCTGTTTTTGGACACTCACATGTTCTCTGTCTCCGTTGAAACATTGCCAGAAAATTATTTAATTATTCCAAATTATCAGCTCCTCTTTTTGTTTATTCTATATTAGTTTCTATGTTTCTCTGTGATATACGTACAAAATATTCCAGTTTAAAATACAAAAAGCCGTACCCAAATGACCAGATTTACGACGAATATAAAAACTCGACAAAACACTAAAAGAGACAGTTACCCAAGAAATGTTTGCATAACTTGCTAACAGAAATTCCGCTCCATTTTAAGATTAATCTTAAACCATAAAGCCAGTGGTTTTATTGATCAGTTGGTTTGTTTAAGTAAAATCATTACTGTGGCACTTTGCCAACATAGAAGTATGCCATAAATTACGTGGTCTAGACATAATAAGAGGGAATCTCTTTTTATAACCTTTTTTTATGGAACCCTTGTATAACCATAGATTTTATTATTATACATTCAACAGATGCAAAAAAAATAATATAAGAACCCACCAAATTACTACTGCGGAGGGGTCGGCAAGGGGTTTAAAATTCGCAACGCATGACTTACGGAAAAACGTTTTTTGTAAATTTTGTAATAATTAATAATACTGCAAATGATTTTTGTAAACATTACTGTAGCAAAACTTGCTTGCGATATAGGGATGCTATTTCTAAAATTTAGTGACCAGGATAAGACGCCTGAAAACCCTGGATTTTGGAGTCCAGAAACCGGACATGTCATGCTATCATGTCTGTCATCCACGCCGGTTCGTCGGTTTTCCACACCGCAAGACTTCGAGGGTAAGTAAGCAGGCTTTGTAAGTGGGTTTACCACTAACAAATGAAACCCCGACCGGACGCTCCCCAGACGCCCTCTAAACTAGCACAAATCCGGGGAAACCCGGATGGATGGCAACCCTATTGCAATAGGACACTATGATATCGATAGACAAAACGCAAATCAATGTTTACGGGAAACCCACCCACAGCTATGAGCGAGGGGCGATATGAACAAATGCCTTTTTGAACTATTACTGTACCATGGTAGAAAATGGCTTGCAATAGAACGATATTATATCGATAGATAAAACGCAAGAAGGTTTAAAGTAGGTGGAAGCTCGGATGGTGCGAATGGAAATGGATATTTTATTTTATTACTTAAGGAAAACTTACAGCTAGAATACAAATGACACACAGAATAGAAGATGAAGGCCAATTAAAAGTCTTTCAAGAAGCGAGCCTATTCTTTTCTTAAGGGCCGGCAACGCACTTGCAGCTCCTCAGGTGTTGCGACCATGGGCGGCGGTGATCACTTACCATCAGGTGACCCACTTGCTCGTTTGCCAACCTATTATATAAAAAAAAGTTTTCACAGATATAAAAAAATATTGCGCGAAATGTATCCCTGTATCCCGGGGTACTTACAAACATATATTGACGGACACAGAGCACACCCAAATTCAGAACTTCTTATGGATCACACAAATAGTTGTCCTGTGCGGGTATCTAACCCGGACACGAATTGGCGAGGGAGGAGACACGTGCAGTCCCTGACATGGTTTATGGTCAGTCGCTTTTTGACATTACTACTGATGCACTTTACCAATTATAAACCAGCAAATAATAAGGAGAATCCACCCACTGGTATACGGCCGCGGAGCTTAAAATAAGTTGAAGTTCGTAACGCATGGTTTATGGACACCCGCCTTATGAAATCATTAGTGTCGCATTTTAGCAACTTGTTGGCGATAGGACGATATTATGTTCGGCTTGTTTATTTATATATTTCACAAGGTTCTGCACGCGAGAACTGTTGATATATTTTATTTAGTTGTTTCCCAGTGGTTGGCTGATGACGGTCGTTGTACGAGATACTAAAGTATAGTTGATAGCAGAAGTTGATAGGCCATTTCTCAACAATGGTTGAGTTTAACTTAATTGCGTACTTGTTGTTGAATCAGAATGGAAGTGATAACTTTAACACTGAATACGTTCATATGTTTACTCATATGTACATTTTAAAGATAAATTATATTAACAAATAAAAAGTCTTTATAAGCTAATATTAATATAAACTTATTATAGGACTGTAATAGCAGTTTGGACGCTTGTTAATTTATTAAATATTTTTATGTATAAATTGTTATTATAAATATTTTTTTCTAATACGGTATTTGTGGTAAAATGTTTCCATTCCGAAAATTTAAAGTCTTCGTGATTGACTTGAAACTCAGCACACAGTCGACAGACACAGTCGTAAAACATTACGACGTTGCCGTCTTCAATAAAGATAGACTTTTCCAGTTACTGGACTAACAAGATGATAAGATGTTTATAATGTATATATACAATAATGAGACAAAAATTATATAAGTAGTTTAATATCTAAAATGTTGTTGTATTTTCGTTTTATTTTGTATTTGTATTGTTAACCTTAGCATTGCCGTATTTAGTGTCCTTTAATAAGTATTTCGTATGCCTCAGGCGAAAGATAGATGGGTCTTATTTTATTTTTATGGCACCAGAGTTAACGACATAAGAGAATTTTTAAATTACTCATTTCAATATCATTGAACAACAAAACAAAATAAAATGTACCTATGGTTTAATATTTTTGTGCATTTCCTATCACCTACCCAAAGTAACCGAATTGATGCATATGACCGAGTAACTTCCCTACTCTTGCTACTTACTACCTTCAATCTGTTGTTTAACCTTCATATATAAATTTTACGGTAATCAATAATGGTGATTACCCCTATACCAGATGTAAGTTACCATATAACTTAACAAAGTCAGTAATTTAATTTCATTAATCATATTTAAATCTTTCGTAATTTATGTTTTTATGAAGAGTAAAATCCTATTTTCCCTGCCCCCAATTCAGGGCGTCACATAAAAGGGCCGACTGCTCAACAGGCCCATAAAAGTACGTAGATTAACTAATTTTTTGGCCAACTATCTAAATTCTGACCGCGTTCCTGGATGCTTAACCTCAACACTTACGGAAAACTGGCTATAAGTGTTTTTATCTGATTTCGTATATATAATTTTATTGCAATATTTATCATCGGATTCAATCGAACTGCATAACGAAACCGATTCATTAGAAATCCCGCCCACCTACGTCGTTCGACAAAATCACTTATTGTGTTGTAATGTCGTAATTATGTGCACTATTTGTAAGTGAACTATATTTTGTACCAATTTAGATTGTACAGCTAAGGTAGGTTACTTACTTTAATAGGCTGAAAACAGTCAATACATTTTAGACTATACGGTGTACCTTATTCTACAATAGACTCAGCTAGATATTATTATGAAATCTAGCAAAATCGAATCGATGGACCGAAGCACCTGTTCTATAAGTTGTCTAACATTTTATTATACTTTATTGAATTTGGTGTTATAATAATAATATTAAGGACATTATTCACACGCGGCCACCTGATCACAAACTAAGCAGAGCTTGTACTATGGAAATCAGATAACTGATTTACTACATATACTACTTTTCTATTGTAAATACATATTTATAAAGATAATTACATCCAGACTCAGGACAAACAGACATGCTCATGTACACAAATATCTGTCCTGGGTGGGAATCGAACCCACGACCTGCGGCGTGAAAGGCAAGTATTTACCAACTTTGCCAATCGGCTCGTAAAAATTATTATACGGTATTTAAAGATTTGTGTGTATAAAAACTAGTTATTAGGTCTAAAAAAAGTCAGTATCCATTTAAGTTTAAGTACTCTGATGTGTTCGTAAGTGTGACTAGCCTTTTACTTTTTTCGCGCCGTTGTTAGAGGTACATATATTTCGAGCCATATTGATGGCGACTCGGTTTTAAAGTTAATGTAATCTCATTTAAATTACATTAGTAGTTCCGTGGCGCATAATTAGTCGACAGATTCTGATGTGTAAACGCTTATTTCCCTGCAGTATTTCGCGCCAAAACTCAATTGACACAGCTAAGAAGATGTCCATATTCATAAGAACTATTGCATATAATCGGGGGCATTGACTTGTAGCAGCCATGAAATAGTGTGCAGATTTTGAAATTAGAACTAAATTTTAGTACATATGCGACAGTCTGTGGACGCCATAGTCGCTATAAATTAACTTTTCCGTCTTCAGTTACTAAGCTCCGCTTAAATTATTAAATCATTTTTGAGATTTTTTTTATTCGCTTGAATAATAAGCATGTCCATAAGCGTAATTACCAATGTAACGGCTTGTTTTAAATAATTATAAAACATTAAGGTTTTAAAAAGTTATATCTGTCTGTCTGTTAATTGCAAATGTGAGACGTTAATAAAATAAATTAAAATATGTACCTACAGTTGCTAGCACATCCAGCTACCCCAATCTGTAAAACTTCTATTATAGATTTTCAACTTTATCACATAAGCATAAGGTTCACTTTCAATTGGCAAAATTTGACATATTGGGGTAGCTTGATGTGCTGGCGTCTGTACTTATTTCGAGCTGAGACGGTTAACCTTCCATTTCTACAACTTACACTTTCGCACCCGTTACTTATTTGATTGATTAGCAGATTGACAGATTCTCTTAACCTTTCCCATTAAGTTTTTTTACTGTTCAATTAAAAGATTAAAACTTAAATGTGCTGATGGGCATTATTCTAATGATATTCGTTGTGAAAACGTTTTATTAAGTGCGTAACCGTATAAATGTCTGTTTGATAATATATCGCCATAAGATGTGTGTTTTAATTGTTGATGCATTTCATAATTTATAGCGTGGTTTTAACGTTGACATTAAGTGGGAGGATTACAAAGTGACCTTCGTGTTTTAAACGGCAATACACTGTGGAACAATGATTTTAGATCAGAGAATTTTGGCGCCAACGCGGAAAAAAACGCATCGAGGCTCTGTTTCATTTTCAAAAACTGGTGTAAATTCGAGTTTTTATGTGTAAATATGGTTCACTTTTAGACATAACACCTTCGACAACGTACACAAGTCGAGGAAAGTGCGATATTGCCGTGAATTGTAATTTTCCGTGTTGAAACCAAAACTCCATAGAATCCTCTAGTAAAGTCTCCACTGCTTTACTGGGGTAGGACTATGACTTGACTGTGACGGACCTGACTGGACTTTGACAAAATGACGAAAAACATAAAATATTTCAACTGAAGACGAGGCGGTATGGTTCATGAACTCAATCTGTCCAAAGCGACGAAAACAAAAAAAATGATTTTGGATCACGAGAGATGGTGAAGCTATGTAAATACTAATACTGTTTTAGGTGGTAACCTGTTATACATACGTGGTAAGCCATAAATATTATAATCGATTATAATAATAATCTAAGCAATACAAAGAAATAGTACCTATTTCTTTATATTGCTTAGATTCTATATTGACAAGTTACAAGTGTTTTTTGAAGTGAAAAACACTTGTAACTTGTCAATTTCAACTTCTTTAGGAGCATTGAACACTTTTTTTTGTTGAACAAAACATGGAACTCGCGTCTTCGTCACGTAACGCTTCCCATGAGTCATATGTAAACTGTATATAAATAAATGTGTACTTTTTGGGTGAAAGAAAAGCGTGAAACTCGCGCCATCGTCACATGACGCTTCTCATGAACTATATCTAACTTTCTCTCAGTGTAAGTATGATGATTAACATGTCATTTAGTGCCTCGTAAAAGACAAATCCTGACGAAATTGAATTACGTATGCTGTGACTATTTAATCATTCTAATATCCTGTTTTCGTGGACGTCTTCGAATAGGCATTCTGAAATAAAACTTGGAACGCCAAGGAGACGGTAATAACTTAACCTTAACTTAAATATACATACATATGTACTTGACGGGCCTGTGGAGTGGTTGGTAGGTAAATGCTTGCTTTGCACGCCGGTCGTGGGTTCGATTGTGTGATGAACTTGTCTGTTTGTCCTGAGTCTGGGTGTAATCCTTCTAATATTATAAACGCGAAAGTTTGTAAGTATGGATGATGGTTGTCACATAACAACTACTGAATAGATTTTAACAAAACTTTTCAATAATATAGCTTGTACATCAGAATAACACATAGGCTACAATTTATAAAGATATTGTGTGAATTGTCCAAAATATGACGATAAGTGTCAAGTAAGTAGGAAAAAATCTACCATTTGCGAGCTATTCCGGCGTGGACTGCCAAAACCGCTAGAGGTACACATTCTACTAATGTCATAAATGCGGGTGAAACCGCGGGGCGCAGCTTGTTATCTATATAAGTATGTATGTACAAAAAAAAGTTGTATATTAGTTATCTGGTTTCCATAGTACAAGCTCCGCTTAGTTTGGGATCAGATGACCGTGTGTGAATAATGTCCCAAGATATTATTATTGAGAAGAAGGATCTGCTTAGTTTATTTATTTGTTTTATCCCAATTCTCTATTCTTCATAGTTCTCATTCTCATATGGTTTCTTTTAGTATAAATAATTCTTGCTTATCGTTGAACGATAAGCAAGAATTGTGTATACTCTCTTAGCTAACTAGTTTTTGCTGTCTAGAAGAAACCGCAGTAGCTATTAGACCGCCCATTGTATCTGTTTAGTACCGATTATAACTGAAAGCTATGGTATTTATACAGAGTATTGTATTTTACTTATGTTTATCTTGGGTCTAAAGGAAGTATTTATCAAACTGCACCCTGTGGTGTTATCGGCAATTGAGCATTTTATTGCAACGCATGTCTATCATATAACCTACTAGCTGTGCCCCGCGGCTTTACTTTATAAAACTAAATTGCTAATAAACTTGTGTTAATCCAGGGTGTCCGCTAACTCCATACCAAATTTTATTAAAATCACTCCAGCCGTTTGGACTTGAAGAAGTAACAAACATACACACAAACTTTCGCCTCTATAATATTAGTGTTATCTCCATTCTAAGTATCATACAGCTCCGTTCAGCTGTTTATAGTTGATTGAATAATAAAGATTTTCATCTCGCAGCATCTAATGATAAAAAATGATTAACTAATGCGATTCATGAACAATTTGGAATTCTGAATACGGATCTAAAGTCAGTCTTCAGGGACCTGAGAATAACCATATGGGCGGGATATATTATAGCAGAGGGTTTAGGATCATGACTATGGGCTGTGATTTTTTACCAAAACCTACTAATTTTTTAGGCCGAACCCGGATTTGAACCCAGGATTTCTCTTCAGTTCAACAGGTTCCATTAGATCAAGTAAGCAGGTATCATAGAAACGTGTTCCAAAAGAAAAAAGATACCCGATCAAAGCCCAACAGCCATATCTCCAGACAGACGGCAATAAACTTAAATTGTTCAGTTTATATCATTTTATACTCCGTTATAAACAAAGGACGCACCTGTCTTCCGTAGCTTTACAGGCAGTCGCACGGCAACTGGTCGTCTATAAGATATGATTAAAAAAATGGAAGGGTTGAATTGAATATAATTATTAGCAAAAAAAAGTAAGTAAGTAAGCAAAAAATAATAATAATTTAAAATTGGAATAAGGTGTGTAGTATAAGTAAGTGCTCTGAAATAACTTACACTGCATTCCAGAACAAGATTCTACCTTATATTATATTATTTATGTTTCATAGTTGAACATCTCATTACAATACATATGGCTATGCACATTTAGATAATATGTCACAGTACATGTGTTTCATTAGGTTCACGGAAAGTAGTTTTTATACTAACCTCCGGCCGGTTGGCGTGGTTGGTAAATGCTTGCCTTTCACCTCGCAGGTCGTAGGTTCGATCCCGACCCAGGACAAATCTTTTTGTATGTTTATCAGTTATCTGGTGGCAATAGTACAGGTTTTACCTAGTTTGGGATCAGATGGCAGTGTGTTGTTTGTCTCAAATTATTTATTATTATTACACAGTCCCGACACAACTTAAACTATTCTTCCTGAGATGTGTAGGAGTATTATTGCAGCTATAACAATAAATATAAAAATAAAATAATTATAAAAATAATAAATTGCTTTAATCTCATGATGGTATGGGGAATCCGACTCCCACTTGACCGGTTATTATTTTAAACAACAACGTCACTTTTACTTGGTCTTTACGTTTTACTACTTAACTTTTTAACAAATTTAAACACTATAGAATAGAATAGCATACATTTAATCAGCAATAGAGACATACAGGAAATCAAAGAAAACAATACTAAAATTATTATGATGATTCATATGCCCTCCTGCTTATTCGGTAAACTTAATTTGCAGATAAATACCACAGGTTGAATGGAAACGATTTACTTCCGGTGCATTTAAAAATCCAATCGCAACTTAACGAGTCTATTTGATGAATAGTCTCTTTTAATATGCTATAAAGTGAACCAATATCAATTTAGACTGTTGTTGTTATATACGAAGCACGAGAAGTTATTCCAAGATGTTTATACATTTCTAATTCCAGCTTTATAGTTAGACTCATTTTATCGGTGCGCAAATCTCAACTGACAAAGGCCGCCGATTAATTTTCACGCGGACCTGCTGGCAATATTAAAGGGCTGACAACACCCAAATTGTTTGTTACTTTTGGGAAACAACCTATTTGGGTGCCGTGCTAGGTTTACCTTTGCGGCTTACGGCGACAAATATACGTTAAAGACATATGTATACTACTCTAAAAGAAGTTACAATATACAGCATGGGTTTTTATTACAACGTCTCGCATCAGTTCAAGACCATGTGAGCATCAATATACTTAGTTCTATGTTTCATTGTATGTAATATGCAACTTTTAGTACTATGCCAATTTTATTCGCAACGAAGAATATAACTTTTTAATTTTCATAGAACACTTTCAATAAAATAGAAATTTGGCGACTGTCATATTTTTGATACCGGGGGGACATTCTGCGAAAGGGACTTTTTGCGAAATGAAAATATTGTTAAAGGGACTTTTTGCGAAAGGGACATATTGCTAAAAGAGATTTTTTGCGACAAGGGGGCATTTTGCGAAAGGGATATTCTGCGACGAAGCGAATTCAGCTCTGTATTGCAGGAAACTTTACAAACATACAAAGCACGGACACACACAAAGCACACCCACGTTGAGAACAATTATTTAAGGGTCACAAAATAGTTGCTAAAAACCATAACCACTGCGCCCCACGGACAGTCAACATTATACAGGTGGGATTGGCGGATGTTGTCAGCCTCTTAATAGCCCTTACATATAAAGAAACCGATTCGACCCGTTTGAATAATGCCATACATTTCCGAATTGATTACGCTCTAGGTGCACATTAAACCATAATATCAAAGTAGTTGAAACAAGTACCGCTTACGGGCCTACGTTTCGTCACACCGCATTCCTTCACCAGCGTCGAGTTGTCTCGAGTCGACAGACATGTTGAATTATGTTCCATGTTATTCTAGTTTTGGGAACGTCCAATTAAAGTAAGACGAATTAGTACAAAACATTTATGGTAAAATGCGGTTGTAAATTTTGTGGGATTTGTGGTAGTGCATATGCGTTTCATGGTTGTGTTATGCGATACAGATATTTTTATTAACTTTTCTTTAAAAAGACTACACCCGCCTTAGGGAAATGCAATTATTCATGGGACACACAAATAGTGGTCCTGCTTGGGAATCGAATCCGGGATTTTCGACTATACTGGCGATGTGCCAGTATATGCCTGTTCTATTTGCCGCATAACGTATTAATAAAATTTACATATGTAGAAGTTACAAGATAGCTTATGTGTTAGACCGTTGAACTGTTGAGTAATTATAGTCGAGTTCAAACCCAAGGGGCACTACTGACTTTTCGGATTCAAGTGCGTATTTTAAATTCATTATCTCGCATTCAACAGTTGCCGAAAGAGATTGCACGGTGCACCTACCGCCGTCTTTTGACAATCTTGTTAAACATGGTAATACTTAATTATTATAATCTTGATGTACAATAAAAACTTAATTACTTACTTATATTTTATTTAAAAATCGCACTCAATAGTACCGCTTTTTTATTTACATATTATTATGGTATCACCATCTCCATTTAAAAACTCATTCTAGTCTTTTCTGCTGTTTTTACGTTATTATGTAACAAACATCAAAATATCCAAAGATATAAACTTTCACATTTATGATATTATACGAAAATTTGATGAACATTTGCATTCATATCGGTTTAGAAACAAGTCTGAATTGAATGGCCTTAATTCCGAAAGAACATCATCAACAACAATTTACAATCTAAAGTGGAACAGTATTAACTATCGTAAATTGCGTGGCGATGCGGAGCCGTGTGGTTTGCGGACCAGAAATAATAACAGGGCTACCCCATATCATCCCGTGGGTGTCCCGATTCAGAGGTAGATGGGCAGCAGCGCCAACTGTGTACCAACTAATTGTAGTCGCCACCTCGCATTCCAGGCGCGGTAACTAAGGCAAACCCCTCCAAATGGCAACGATATAGAAACCTTTGGGAGGCCTAAGTCCAGCAATGGACGATATCAGGCTGTAGATGATGTATTTAATGTGATTTCTCTGTTGTTTGTAAGCCGGTGATGAAAATTCATTTTTGGAACGAAGTTCCTTATCGCGCGTTGTGAAAGGGGGCTAGACGGAAAAAATTCTTACGAAAAGTTTTCACGACACTTTTGGCAGCTGTGCGGCGTGCGCATGTTTCTCTGTCTGTCTCTCTCTCTCTCTCTTATAGAAAGCAAGCCAGATATTTTCATTTCTATTTCGCATTGAACAGTGTGGTGTCGCGACGATTATTTTTGTCGAGTGTATACAGGTTTTTTGTACATAATAAATAATAAGAAATTAATTCGTTCCATCCGGGTGTCCCATGACACCTCTCAAGTTTTATTAAATAAATAATACCTCAATGGGTTACTATACAGACAGGTCAAAGTCGGTTCTATGATTTTCAAGTTAAGTTATGATAATGGTGAAAGATGCGCAATATTCAGCGCTTTCTTTAGAACGGTGATACAAATTTAATGTATGCTGGTTAGCTTTAGAACCTATGGATACGTGAGAGCGCCATTCAGCATAAATTATCAAAATGGCCATACATACTTGTCCAATGCGTCCAATGGGCTTCTTTGGCTACACACACTGTGCATTTCCTCGAGACATGGTCAATCATACTAATCATAAATTCGAAGCTGCTCATATTATGCCTTCACCATTCCATAAACGTTTAAGGATGTACAGCAAATTGGTATAGTCTATTTAGGTCTAGATAGGTGAGGGTAGTCGAAGTTAAATAAAAAATGTAATAAAGAAAAGTAGAAGGAAACAATAAAACCACTCCTAAAGAAATCTCTTCCAGATTCGCTAGAAGAGATTATAACAGAAAAACGACGTGTTTCCAGACTTATATAACAAGAGTTTATACAAGGCTAGAGTGAACAGATATCTTATGGGTACTCGTGGTCCACCTTAGACCACATCTTCACTTACCATCAGATGGGATCGTGGTCAAGCGTAAACCCAACCAGCATAGACGATAACAATAAGAATATGCGTGTTGCTTATGACTTAGATAATATGATATACTTTACTTATTGATACTGTAGTTATACAGTACATAAACACACATATATACATGAATACATAAATCTAAGATAAAGGGGACAGAAAGCGTTGGTGAAATTAGAATAGGAATAAGAATTACTTATGCCAAGCGGCAGACAGTTCCACAACTTGACCGCTCTGGCTGTGTAGGAGTTGAAATAGAAATCGGTATTGTGGGAAGAAAAGTTCAGGAAAGGTTTAAGGTATGAGGTACAAGAGGTATTAGGAGAATGTCGTAAGAATAAATGCTGTCTTAGGTAGGAAGGAGGTCTAAGAAGAAGCTCTGTCTGTGAAGTCTCTGAAGAGGAGACATTCGGCTATCTTCCAAGATGCTATTCCGTTGTTTTTCTAAGCACACACGTGTTTCGTGGATACGTTAAGGTACCCTCCCGGCTATATTCATGAAAGCGTAAGTAATGTCTCGCACTCGTTGTGGAATATCTTATTCTTCATAATATTAATCTCTAGCCGCATAATTAAAGCACCATTCTGTTTATTTCTATTATATTATTACTATTTTATTTTCGGTATACCGAACAAACTATCTATTGAAGAACTATAGGCAGGTCAAATTACAAATTAATAGTGTTAATTCCGCTAATTGTTAGTTTAATCAAGCCGGGATACCGCTAGGGATGTTAACTTTTAGACTTAAATGACAGCCGCATTCGAGCACTCGAGTTAGCACCCCTTAAGGATGATCCATGGTGGACTGAAACACGTGTTGAGTATCATACCGGCGCATGTCTGCTGGCTTATATTGTCCTTCTTGCATGTGTATATTTTTGATTAAACTAACAAATACCGTAATCAACACTACATATTAACTTTGTACTTGGAATGCAATGGATTTCCCCAAAGTAACGCTTGCTTCCGTTAGACATACGACGACGTTAGACGACTTAGACATTATTTACACACGGCCATTTGATCCCAAACTAAGCAGATCTTGTACTATGGAAACCAGAAAACTGATATACTACTTTCAATTTTATAAATACATACTTATATAGATAATTACACCCAGACTCGGGAGAAACAGACATGTTCATGCACACAAATATTTGTCCCGGGTGGGAATCGAACCCACGACCTCCGGCGTGAAAAGCAAGCATTTGGCAAAAACGCCAGCAGGCGCAATAAACCGGTCTCATAACAATATTTCTTGTAAAAGTATACGAGCATATGAGAGACCTACGAGCCTTCAACAACGAGTTTTGTCAGAGGTGTTGTACACGAAAAAGTAAACTCAATTCATGTATTGGCACAAAACTGCTTATATTATATAGCATAACTCATATTATAAGTAAATTTATGTTACACTATTCACATTTAAATGTGTAATTTTGCATCTTTTGCTCTCTTACCTCAAGGCTATATAATAAATCGCTATTTATAGATATTGAATTCGATTGCAAATTACAGATTAATATTCATTTACTATTTAAATATTTTAGGTTTGGTTTTTACATTGCCTTTACATATTCTGTAGGCAGAGAGCTGAAGTCTGCAAAATCGACAATTTCCATTCATTGTCTTATCCACGTCGTAATACATATAACTTTGTGGCGTTAACAGGTTACTTTAGCCTACGTTGTTTAGATTCTGGTTATCCTACTCATTTGTTGACCACTGCCGGACAATAATTTCCTCTCCAGTTCTATGTAAATTGAGAGCACATAGAGACAATAATTATTTCATGTATTCATACATCGACACTTGTTACTTTAGATGGCGTTATTAGTAGGTGGTTTAGATTCTAGCTATCCTACTCATTTGTTTACCACTGCCGGACAATAATTTCCTCTCCAGTTCTATGTAAATTGAGAGCACATAGAGACAATAACTATTTCATTTATTAATACTTCGATACTTGTAACTGTGTGACGTAGGTTTCTTTAACCCACGTTGTCTAGATGCTACTGCCTACGAAGCTGGTGGTCCTGGGTTCGAATCCCGGTAAGTGCAAATATTTGTGTAATGAGCACGAATATTTGTTTCTGAGTCATGGATGTTTTCTATGTATTTAAGTATTTATCTATCTATATAAGTATGTATATCGTCGCCTGGTACCCATAGTACAAGCTTTGCTTAGTTTGGGGCTAGGAGGATCTGTGTGACATTGTCCCTAGATATTATATTATATTATTATTCAGGTTCCACTCCTCATTTGTTTACCACTGCCGGACAATAATATCCTTTTTACTTATATGGTGAATTGAGAACACATAGAGACTAACAATTACATATATTCACACTTCGACACTTGTAACTTTGTGGTGTATCAGTAGGTTTCTTTAGCCCACGTTATTTAGATTCCGGTTCTTCTCCTCATTTGTTTACCGCTGCCGGGCTATGATCTCCTCTCCAATTCTATGTAAATTTAGAGCACAAATAAACACAATAACTATTTCTTATATTCATACTTCGACACCTGTTACTTTGTGGCGTTATTAGTAGGTTTCTTTAGCCCAGGTTACTTAGATTCCGGTTCTTCTCCTCACCTGCCGGGCGATGATCTCCTCTTTGACTTATATATGAATTGAGAGCACAGAAAGACCATAATAACCTTATTTAATCATACTTCAGCACTAAATAGTTTTAATGCATTATTAGTTGGCTAGTATTGTTTAGGTTATGGTAAGTTAGTGTTCGAGTGTTACCTGATGTAACAACTGACTGACTGGGCTGTCGGTCTAGTGTTTAGTGACCTTGACTGGTAAGCCAGAGGTCGATCCCCACACAGGACAAATTGTGACGAGCACATTTTTTTTCTTCTGTCCACCACAGATATTCTACATTTGAACAATACGTGTTATGTCTTAACAGAGGAAGTATTGTATGGTATCTTATCTCTGGACGGGAAATAGTCGTTATTGCAGATTTCAATGTAATAATAAAGTAATAACACAGTCGACCATTACACTAAATAGTGTAATTCAGCAAAAAGTATAGCCGCCATTTGCGGTCACTTTTTGTTTACTGTCTATCGAAATATTCCGTTTCTTGCTTGATTTCGTTGGAAATAAGATTATTGAAAGTGAAAATATTTCTAGGGTTGACAGTTGAATGCCCTATTAAAGTTATTTTATTAATGTAACTGCGATCAGCCCACATAGTATTTGCTAGATTAGATTTCCTGATCTTGTGAAAGGTAGATAATTGTGCCTGAAGCTAAATTAAATAATGTTCGGATGTAATTTGATTCCAGTTTCCTTTCCTAGGTAACTTGTTTTTAACTTAGATAAAGATGCTTTCAAATAAAATAGATTTTATAAGCATTTCGTATAATTTTATGCGACTCTCTCTATCTAGTAATGAGTTTCTACCTACATAGTATTATATTACGCAGATATTATAATAGTGGCGACGTTCTAGACATATCAATTGAGAGCAACGCGGGGCTTGCTTGCACGAGAGTTATATACCTCTAAATAATCGTCAAGTTGAAACTTCAATTGCTCAAGCTGACATATGCCCCAGGAGTAACTCATTTTAAAGCGGTAATTAGAGTTTAAAAACACAAGTCTTCAGCTGAGGCTATAGCGTTTAATAGGAGTAACTAATATTATTTATTATCAGAGTACGTATGCCGTAATAAACACCTGATAACAGCAAAATTAAATATTGCAGGCTCCGCCTTTGAGCATATGAAACACCACTGCATCTACTCTGCCATACACTAAAACGACGTTAAAGTTGCCTCGTGCCCAAAGGATCCCGTATTTCATTGGTATTGCACAATATACGATCAGCGAGCACAATATAGCATCAATGAGCGTGTCAGCAACATCCAAAGAATACAGAAGTGTCTTCCACGTATTAGTGTGATATTCTTCCATGTAGTCCAACGCTCTGAGTAGCGACGTTGATTTCCTGGTCTATACATTGTGTTAAGGTTGATTTCTTGTAAAAGTTTAATAGGTATCAGATTTCGATACCTTATTTTATTTTGACACCCCTGAAAAAAGCTGACCTCTCAACCAAAAGCTTTTTTTGTGTATCCAATTTATATACTTTAGGTCTGAGTTTGTGTAGTAAATATTAATATTTTTGAGTCTAATATTAGCCAATGATCGCTTAGCGTGTTGTATGTGCTTTATGCTCTGTGCTAGCAATACGCTCAGATCTCTTACTTGTGACCAGAGAAAGCACGTATCAGGCACGCAGCTGTAGTGTCTAAGTTCTAGAAAAGATGTCTGTCTGTATAGGTGTAAATAAGACGACAAGAGGAGTAAATCTTAAACTTAATACATATTACAAGGTACGAATTTAATATAAACAACTTCATGGAACTCATTATTGAAATAATTACAACGATGATCTTTGCCCGGAATTTCTGGACCATACATTACAACCTAATTAACATTCAGAGCGATATTAACGAGCAAGCCTTGTATATTTCAAACGATTTAAGGAGGATATTCTCATTATTATCACGTTCAGGCAGATTTATGACCGTAATATGATTCTAGTTCCTATACCCGTTATGCTCCTTGACCAAGCTGTTCATGCTGCAAATCATGAAATATTGCCGACATACTTGTGAATGCACTTGTACTTATGAAAATCAACCATATTCTTTACGTGGTAAAGATGTTGTCAGTCTATCTCCCGACGAAAATCCATAAAATGTACAAATACAACACAAAAGCTTTCTATTTTCTGAAACTCATTCATCATTAGCCTGATATCGTCCACTGCTGGAGATAGGCTTCCACCAAAGGCTAAGGGCCAATAATGTTGCCATTTGGGAGTTGTGCGAGTTGGCGACTGCAGTTAAGTAGTAGCTAATACAAGGTGGCGCTGCTGCCGGCCGCCTACCTGATGTATGCGTTAGTCGCCTTTACCGACACCCACGGGATGGTATAGTTTAACGCAAAATAATTATTCTGAATCACCTATTTGGAGTATAAAAACTAATAACAAAAAAAGCATGATTCCAGGATAACGGGAAGTGCCTTATAAATTTTAATTCCGTTACAAGTGCCAAAATATGCGGCATCTTTTGATTCCGTTAATATACAAGTTTTATATTCTCTCCAAGTTTTAGTTCCTGCTACGTAGTCGACCTGAGTTAATGAAATTATTTTAACTTGATACCTGCACGCGTTTATAAGAAACAGACTACTCACAGAAGTGATCTCTAACGTTTCCTATTTTCTAGAGAACCTTAAAAACATACGACTGCACCCGTGGCTTTGTGGTTAAGGTAGACGCCTCGGTACCACCTAAAATACATGGTTGTTTAGTTTGGTTGTGTTTTTGTCCGTGAATTGCAGTCCGTGAAAGTACTTCGCAATATAGGGATTTTTTGCGGGCGTTGTCTTTACAGTCTTTACAGTTAAAATAAGTTTTAAATATCTTTTATATACTAACAGAGTTCGTTTACAATAAAAAAATTGTTAATACTTATGGCAAGAAAATATATGATAATATTCAATACTAGCTGTGCCCCGCGGTTTTACCCGCGTTAAATTTTATAAATTATCATAGCCGCTCCCCCGTAGGTGATAGCGTGATAATATGTAGCCTATATGTTAACCCGACCTCTTAGTAATATTCATTCAAAATTTTAAGTAAATCCATGCAGTACTTTTTGAGTTTAGCCCGGACATACATACAGACAAACAGACACACAGACAAAAATTCTAAAAACTATATTTTTGGCTTCGTCTCAATAGTAGATCACGCTCCAAGTATCCTTTTTAAAAAATATTCAATGTACAGTTCTGACTTTCCTACAATTTTATTATATGTATAGATTGTAATAACCGACGTAGATGTAAATAATTTATTCAATTAAATATTTGTTATGAGACATCTTGGTATGGACGTCTGAACCCGTCAATTTATTAAAGTGACCAAGCTCTTTTACGCCTACTATGCGCCTTGAAATCAAACCTATTAACGATTGTGCAAGACATGAATATATCTACTAACTATGAAAGCATGTATTGATATTAATTTCTTGTCATCTTTCTCATAAAAAATCTTAATTATTGGACATGGAAATGGAATATGTTTGTAGTGTGGCACGTTAACTATACGACTTTTAATATTACAAATATGTTCTGATAATTCATGCTTTAAAGTCTATATGCATAAAAACCGTTTGTATTTGTTCGGTTATTTTATACCTTCTGTCTTATGGTGTTAAATACAATATAGACCGAGGCAAAGCAAAAAATATCAATTTATAATTAAAATGAGGAAAGAATCTAATTTCTTCAATATTCTTGCCAATTTGAATTATATTTAAGCGACCTATTCCAGTCTCATATTTTTGGAACGAAGTTCCTTATCGCGCGCTGTGAAAGGGGGCTAGACGGAAAAAATTCTTACGAAAAGTTGTCACTACACTTTTTGCAGCTGTGCGGCGTGCGCATGTTTCTTTCTCTCTCTCTCTCTCTCTCTCTTATAGAAAGCAAGCCAGATATTTTCATTTCTATTTCGCATTGAACAGTGTGGTGTCGCGACGATTATTTTTGTTGAGTGTATACAGGTTTTTTGTACATAATAAATAATAAGAAATAACTTCGTTCCATCCGGGTGTCCCTTGACACCTCCCAAGTTTTTTATTTCTAGAATGGGTAATTTACATTTGTTATATTATTAACTTGTAATACAATAGAGAGGTTTTGACTATTTAGAAGCAGGTTAAAAATAATAGAATAGTTTATTATTGTTTTATACCTCTGAACTGACAGGGCACGCATGGAGCTAAAAAATAGCTAAAAAACCTATGTTGAAGACTCTGGTGTTAACCTAGTTACTTCTTGAGTTTATTATGGAGCCTCTTTATATGATTTTATTTTTGGACTCAAATTATTTACTAACACAGGATAAGAACGTTAAAATAACCTAAGAATGTTTATAACTAACATTATGTACACCGCTGGGGTTTCTAGTTTTTACACAATTAAATTAAATTTCCCTGAATATTCCGCACCAAAACTAAATTGACGCTACTAAAGAGGTCATTTCATAAGAAATATTGGAAATAAATGCAATTTTATTACAATAACTTTATTAGTTAATAAAAATTACCAATTACAAGTAGTTATTTGCAACTAAATAAGAGTTGTACAGGTCTGAACGTTACATAAAATTTCTGTGGCGTAATCGCCGGTGGCAGGCATTGCAAATTTAATAATTACACTTTTTTAATCATGCGCATTTACCGCTTTAACACGTTTAATTTATGTATCTCAGTAGTATTGGCGGTTAATACAATTTTGTATGGAAGCTTTATTGCGCGTCCTCGACTCGGTTTTCTACTTTATACTTAAATTAAACGTGTGCAAAAAACATAATGCTTCATCATCATCATTACAGCTGAAAGAAGTCTACTGCTGGACAAGCCTCTCCCAAGAATCATCTTGCTCGGATATACCATAATCGCCACGCTTGGTAGACGGGTTGGCGATCGCAGTAAGATGGTCATAGTACTCAGAAGGAAGCTGCTGCTCTTCCTCTGGTAGATATTCCCTCGGGTCGACTCCTACGTCCCCTACGAGAAGAGATGGGATGATGATATTCTGATATTCGCCGCCATCACCACACAGCACGAAATATAATACTTACTGTTAGTTAGTTAGATGGCAAATAACTCTGAGTGAACTCATGTGGAAAGTACAATCCTATGGAGTTCTGGCCTGTTGTACGTCTTCGCGTTTTGTTTAATGAATATGACTTTTATGACTTCCGTACTGCAGTAGTGTACTTATTGTAAGACTTAAGGGTTTTTGTGAAGCTAATTCATTAGGGAATTTACTAAATAAGTCACGGTTATTTGTACAGTCAACAGCAAAAGTAGATGATCAAAGTCGGATATTCAATACTAATTATCATTAATTGCGACAAAATAGTGTGGTGGTGAAGAGTATCTACTTGAAGGTGTGCGTGAGTGTTAAGTTTAAAACATATTAACTACGAAAACTGCCGCCCATAGCATCATAAAACTCAGGTCCGATTTTGATCATCTACTTATGCTGTTGACTGTACCTTATATTAAGGATTAATTAAAAATATTAAAGATATATTAGGTCTTTACCTATGAAATTGCCGTTCTGCAGTACTGGCCATTTCAAATCAAAATAATTTTTGTTTGGCTAAGAATTCTAATTTCAAATTAATTTTATTTTAAAAACATGGATTCTTTTTTCCAAAAGTAGTCATTTCTTTATTGATTAGTGTTACATTTTCATCGCATTTCAATCTTTTTCGTCATCATGGATACGTTAAAAATTCGAGTAATTATGGAATATGAGTACCGTCGTGGCAGCAACGCGGCACAAGCGGCACGCAACATCAACGACGTTTACGGAGCTAACACTACAAACCAACGCACCACCTGTTATTGGTTTGCTCGCTTCCGTTCTGGAAATTTCGACCTGAAAAATGAACCTCGCGGTCGTCCGAAGACTTTGGTCGACAATGACGAATTAAAGGCGGTTGTGGAAGCTGATGATACACAATCTACGGCTGAATTAGCAGCAGCTTTCGACGTTAGCGTCAAAACAATATTGGTCCATTTGCGTCAAATTGGCAAGGTAAAAAAGCTTGACAAATGGGTGCCCCACGAACTCAATGATCGCCAGCGCGAAGTACGCGTCGAGACGTGCCTTGCACTGCTCAACAGACACACAAATGAAGGAATTTTGAACCGCATTGTTACCTGCGATGAAAAATGGATTCTGTTTGATAACCGCAAGCGCTCAGCAAGTTGGTTGGATCCTGGTTCAGCACCTAAACAATGCCCTAAACGAAAACTTACCCCTAGAAAAGTGATGGTCACTGTTTGGTGGTCTAGCGCCGGTGTGATTCATCACAGCTTCTTACCAAACGGGGTGAGCATTACTGCAGATGTGTACTGTGAAGAACTGAGCACAATGATGGAGAAGCTGGCGCATCTCCAACCAGCATTGGTCAATCGCTCGTCTCCGCTGCTCCTGCACGACAACGCGCGACCTCATACTGCACAGCAGACGGTCTCCAAGTTGCAAGAACTGGGGTTGGAAGCTCTCCGTCATCCGCCCTACTCACCAGACCTTGCGCCTACAGACTACTACTTTTTCCAGAATTTGGATAACTTCTTGGCGGGAAAAAAATTCAATACCCGAGAGGCAGTACAAAATGCCTTTGAAGAATTTGTTGCCTCCCGTCCAGCTGATTTCTTTAAGAAGGGCATCAATAAACTGCCACTGCGATGGCAAAGATGCATTGATTGCATGGGTGATTACTTCGATTAATACAAATAAAAAAATTCATGAAAAAAATTCGTTTAAATTTTTTCATACAAAACGGCAATTTCATAGGTAAAGACCTATTATATGTGATAGCAGTTCTCTTCTGAATCTACAACATACAATTAATATGTTCGTTTTCTCCAAAATTTTATTTATATTATGTTACTAGCTATGCCCCGCGGTTTTACCCGCATTAAACTTTATAAATTATAGACTATGTGTTAATCCAGGTTGTCAGCTAACTCCACACCAAATTTTATTAAAATCGCTCCAGCTGTTTGGGCGTGAAGAGGTAACAAACATACACACTCGCACAGTCACACACTCACAAACTTTCGCATTTATAATATTAGTCGGATAAATCTATTATACATACATCCTCATCATCATGTCACCCGAATGACGTCCACTGCAGGACAAAGGCCTCGCCAAAAGATTTCCACAATAGAGTTTTGTCCATCTTTTAGAGGTATATGCCATAATGCCACGCTTGGCTGACGGGTTTGCGATCGCAGTATGATGGTCAAAGTACACAGAGAGTCGCTGCTACCCATACCCAGGGAGGTATTCCGTCGGGACGTCTGCTACCTAGAAATATGCCTAGGTGTGATTTCCCGATCGGGCATACACGTGAGCAGACGATAGTGCCACACGCATGCGAATAGTGATTTTCGAATACTACCCAAAGACACTATTCCACGCGGATAAAGTCGCGGGCACAACTAGTTATATATAAAACTAAATTGTAGGTAAATACTTATGCACGACGACTCTATATCAGTAATAAATAGGATTAAGATTGACGGTCACCGTAGCCTAGTAGGTAGTGCTCCTGCCTACGAAGCTGGTGGTCCTGGGTTCAAATCCCGGTAAGTGCAAATATTTGTGTGATGAGCACGAATATTTGTTTCTGAGTCATGGATGTTTTCTATGTATTTAAGTATTTATTTATCTATATAAGTATGTATAGCGTCGCCTGGTACCCATAGTACAAGCTTTGTTTAGTTTGGGGCTAGGATGATCTGTGTGGCATTGTCCCTAGATATTATTATTATTATTAAGGCTTTTATTACCTTTATAGTTCCTTTGGGTGCTCATCAGGTACGCGGACTATCTTAATATTATAAATGCAAATATAAGTTTTTGAAGTTATACTTCTTTTGGCGCGATGGAGAAAAATGATGAGAGTGAATTTTTACGATGCGCGCGCACACCGACATCAAAAAATTTAACAGCATGAAGTTAGTTCTAGGTGGTATGAGAGTGAATTTTTACGATGCGCGGGCATCGTAAAAATAACAGCATGAAGTTAGTTCTAGGTGGTATGAAAATGTATGAGAGTGAATTTATACGATGGGCGCGCATCGTAAAAATAACAGCATGACGTTAGTTCTAGGTGGTATGAAAATTGATAACTATGTTCAAGTTGTATATTAAGAAGTATAACTTCTAACGCGTGTACATAAGTACACACAAGTTTTTTTTGTTTGTTACTCTTTCACGCCTTAACTGCTCAACCGTCGTCAAGGAACATAAAAAGACATAAAGCACCTTTCTTCCAGTAGAAACGCACTGTTCCCGATGGATATTGGGTGCGACGACGCCGCGGGCGGAAAGCTAAGTATAATCATAAATGTGAATGATTTATGTTCAGTCTCGTATTATATAAACCATTTATGGTGACAGTAGTTGCGAATTATTGTAATAGAGAAGATGTTCTTCCCGATTTCCATCAATTTTTATGTGCAATAAATAACCTGTATAGATATTCTCGCGAAACAATTACAGTTAAACTTAACTATAAATTTTGTGGGTGTTATTATTGATCATGAGCTAGTGTTACCTCGGGCACTGCTGTATTTGGTATTGTTTGAAGTGGCTGCTCTGGCCAATATCGTGGAATTAAACAAATAGGCTAGGCCATCGCCGAAAGGGTAAGGTAACCCTATTACGGACTATAGACATTGTAACATTGGATTGGTTTTGTTTTAGTCTACAAAGATGAACTTGAACTCATAATGAAGATGAATCTGATTGATGTATATTAGAACTTTTAGTACCCATTTTACTGGACTTTACTAGACCCCGCGGTTTTACCCGCGTTAAATTTTGTAAATTATAGCCTGTTTGTTATTTGCCAGTTAGGTGTCGGATAAAGTATGACGGTCACCGTAGCCTAGTTGGTAGTGCTCCTGCCTACGAAGCTGGTGGCCCTGGGTTCGAATCCCGGTAAGTGCAAATATTTGTGTGATGAGCACGAATATTTGTTTCTGTGTCATGGATATTTTCTATGTATATAAGTATTTATCTATCTATATAAGTATGTATATCGTCGCCTGGTACCCATAGTACAAGCTTTGCTTAGTTTGGGGGATGATCTGTGTGACATTGTCCCCAGATATTAATATTATTATAAAGTTATATCAAAATCCATTCGTTAGTTTTTGCGTGAAAGAGTAAAAACATCAATAGATCCATACATACACTCTTTCGCATTTGTAGTATTAGTAGTACGTAGGATCCGTAGCCGGCAACGAACTTGCAGCCCCTCTGATGTTGCAGGTGTCCATGGGCGGCGGTGAATACTTACCATCAGGTGACCCGTTTGTTCATTTCCTTATATATTAAAATCCTGCGTATTCTCCGTGGAGATTAGCTAACCCAGTAATAATTTTTAGTTTAAAGTTTATGTAATACATTGTGAGCTTGACAAGTACAAGTGTATGTAAATACCCAAGTGCTGAATAAATTTCATAATATCATAATATGCCAGGAGCGAAATTATTATTATTAAAAAAAAATACAAATTTCAGTGTGTGCCTAAGCATGTTTAGGTAATACCTTCAAGTTGAATGTTCACGAGAAATTTTATGGTATTATAAATGTACGGAAATGAAAATTGTAAACACAAGCTTCTAACAACATTTCATCATATCACCTACAATCAATGAATCCTCTATAGAGTTTCAACAGAATGCCTGCAACTGCCGGGCGGCTTAACCAACTCTGTCATTACTCGGTACCTTTGCGTACATTAACATTCTGTAGATTGCCGTACTAAAGAATATAGATATGTACAGACGCCAGCACATCAAGCTACCCCAATCTGTTAAATTGCCCCAATTGAAAATGAACCTTATGCGTAAGCGATAAAGTTGAAAATCTATAAAAGAAATTTGTCAGATTGGGGTAGCTGGATATTAAATAAAATAAAAAAAATAAAAAATGTTTATTTGCCACAATAATATAAATTACAATATTCGGATTCTTTACCATGATATATGCAATTTACAAGAGGTACTGGTCCTGGTTCCCAAACTAGGCTGAAGCCTGTACCTTGGGAGACAGTGCTCAGTCAAAGTTGTGATACAGTAAACAGACGTGATATAAAACACAATTAAAAGTAGATAAATAAACAAACAAAACATTTTTTTTATGGCTGATGGATGTGCTGGCGTCTGTACTTATGAAGTACTACTTACTCTACATAGTAACAATTTATAATGAATCCAAGCTATGCAAGTGCAAATTACGCAAATATGTAAATATCTTTTAACTCGAAAGATTTGCATGATCGACACACAACTTATTCCTGCTTAGCATAGATTATAACTACTAGTCTGCAATTTAGGTATAGATATTACCAATATTTCACGATATTTATGTTCTTGTATATAATTATTGGCACAATTATTAGTGGTACACAATATAAAACTAATGGCAATCTTAGATTGATCTATAGTCGATGGTATTTTACTCTTAATCGTTTTGGTGTAATGCGGTAAGCTTTGGTAATGGGCTATCGTCTTGGATACCGACTTTTAACCCGGCGCCATTGACGCGAAAAAAGTTGCAAGAACGATGACGTCGGGTCATTTTGACCCGAAGTTTTATCAAGGATTTATAATAAAAATATATACTTTTACTAAACTATAATGAATGCTTACTAAATAAGGATATTTTCTGCATAAAAAGATATAAAAATAAAACTAATATATATATAGTAAATGAATTTTTATTGACATATTCAACGAGGCGTGCAAAATCAGCTTTGAAAAGACAACAAACGTTACTTATAGTTTTCTGTTAAGTAATTTTAATAATAATTGGAAACAAATATCTAATAATACTAAAAAAGAGATCCAATTAAGTTACTTTTATAATTATAAATGCCAATCAGTCTTCTTTTTTATTATTTACTGACATCGAACTTCTACAATTATTGCAGTAGGTAATCAAATGATTTGTGCATATATAAATTTGAAATTCATGACAAGTATGACTTGTTTTTTTAGCTTTTATGAACGGACATATTTGGCGTCTCTTGCGAACGCCTGGAATCTTTTGAGGTGGTTTCACCTATCAATTGTGCGATTCTTTTGCGCATGTTGGCGTGGTAAATTCACTCAACTTCGTCGCACTTGTAAATGTTCCTACACCATGGCAAGTCCCAGATTTTTTAGGAAATGTCTTCTTTTCATGCGTGTATCATCATTGTTAGCAAGATATATTATGATTGCATTTATACCTGATATATTCAAAATTTCAAAAAAAAAGGCCATCGTTTTGTGTTTCTACTCACGTTGTAAGACGCAGAAAGTTCGTCTACTATATCCACTCCGCTCTTGGTGTGATTGGTAAAAGGTTACGATTTCATATTGCCTTTTGTCACCTGTAGACATCAATCAAATATAGTTGTTTCACTTTGAGCACCGAATCTTACACCAAGTAAATCGGATATCATATTTTCTGATCTGGTACGTACATTTGATCGCGATGGTGCTTTTTGCCACTACGTTCCATCTTCTTCGTAAAGTCAAAAGGTCGAGATTGCTTGATGAATCATTTGTTAGTGCTATTATCTACTAAAACCTATTAAAGAACACCATAAATAAATATAAAAGCACTAAATAGAAAAAAAAGTATGTCACGAAAATATTACGTTTACAATGACGCTGGGTCAAACTTACCCGATTGAACTTGGCGCACCCGTGGCTCGTTAAGCAGGCTGCGTCGCACTGAGTCAACCATCGGTACGGGTAGCGGGGAGGTAATACTCCAGCTACTCAAACGCTTAAATCACATAACGCTGGTAAACAAGAAATATGTCCATAAAAAATCGTCTCGGGTCAATATGACCCAGCGTCATTGGCGCCGGGTTAATACCAGTCGCAGTTTCGTTTTACTATGTGGTAGGTTAGTACTTAATGAAATGAAAATATATATATATATACCACACCTCCTGCTATTAGTTAAAGTTCAGCTGCTTTCAATCCTAAGGTTGACTAGAAGAGATCTCTTTATACGATAAGACCGCCCTTTGTACAACTTTTCTATGTCATATTTTATGTCGTATGTTTTCTTATAGTGTATTATTAAAGAGTATTCTATCTATTATTTTGTAGTAATTGTAGTCGATACAACTGATTTTGTGGTAATTAATTGTACTAGATTACTTTATATTATCAACTAAAAAGAGATTACATGAATCGAGGATAAAAATATGCATTACAAAATTATACAATTGGCTGCCTTATCACTGGATGTGATCTCTTCCAAATAACCTAGGTGGGGATCGGAGTATGGAATACCAAGGGGTAGTTGGGGTAGTTGTCAGAGTACATAATTTATGGAATGGGATGCACTGGTATATGGTACCATGACTTAAACAGTGAGTTTAATGAACTTATAATAACTATACTAAATTTTCCCAAAATAATCACTTACGAGGAGAGAACCCATTCTCAATGAGCCATTTGAATAAGCTGGTTGGCTACTTGTCTACCTGCTTGACAGATTTCGCACTTTAATTTACAAAATTAAGAATTAAACAACAATTAAAACTATACATAATTATAAAAAATTACAATAAGTACGGACTTACTAAATACAAATTAAATCTACATACTTTTTGATTTTCTGTGGATTGCTGTGCACAGACAACCAGTACATTCAGATGGGATTGTCCAGGCAATCTAAGAGGGTGCACATACTATGTAAACTAATAGGAGCATATTAGTTTACAACAGTATGTAAACTAATATGCTCCCAGAACGACGCGACCCGTCATCTAGTGAAAAAAAATAAACATCCGCTTTTATACTTATTAATTTGTTAACGACTAACACGTCCACGGGTGCATATGGCCCCGCGACAGGTACGGTCCTACGTCCCGGGGACTAAAGTCCCCGCGCATTCAATAGTTGAAATCAATGCCATCCTGTGGCAAATTCCGGCATTAATTGGTGTGAATTAAAACACCATGGTCAAGAGGATAGAGTAAAGAATTTAAAAAAAATAAGTGGGGCCGCCAAAATGGAACGTCAAAGAACAAAAAAAAAAGTGGCGTCTACCAGTGACAGCTCTTTGAAATGGACATATTTCGTGAAGAGTTATAGATTTCTTTTGAATGTTTTTTTTGTAATTATGTATGGGATTTATAGATATTAATATATCATTTAAAAGGGTATTTAATCTAGTTATTTGTTATGTACGTTAATATGTTGCAGAAACAACCGCTTTTACTTATTAATTTGATAAACCTTAAACCAAGCTTACTGCCAAATAAGGTAACATCGTATAGTTGTTAGAAACACTATCAATAATATAGAGAATAATTATAATTGGAATATTGCAAGCGTGAGATAAACGCATGGCCGTTCGAAGGTTCGCCGTACGGTTTGCGTGCGAGGTCATACAAAGGCTTTCTCATGCCAAAGGAAAAGTGCTTGATTAATCACTCGGCGAATATAATGGTATGGTGAAATTCACTCGGTGAATCTAGTGATACGGTGAAATCTCGAAATAAATATATCTATGACTTCGGTAAGTAATTTAAACATATTATTATTTAGTCCTTTCCAAATTGCATTTCCGAAGGGTCGGTTGGCGTTAGTTGGTAGATATTTGCCTTTCATGCCACAGGCCGTGGATTCGATTCCCACTCAGGACAGATATTTGTGTGCATAAAAATGTCTGTTTGTCCTGAGACTGGGTGTAACAAATAAAAAAAATAAAAATTAGTAGTAGTCTGGTTTAGTTTAGCAAAGTACCCATTATATCTAATCTAGAACAAATGTTATGGATCCTAAGGTAGGTAAAGGGTCGCACGACTCGGATGCACTGAAGGTGCTAAGTTCACGTCTTGCCTCTGGCGGTGTTCAAATATGTTTACTCATAAGTTATAACTTATTATACAGCTGTATTATCATCATATATTTAATTCGGAATTGAGTTAGATAAGGTAAATGGAAAGTTATTAGTTTATGTGTTGTTTTTGTATTTTATCTCTCTCTTTTTTTTGGCAATGTTCACATAAGGCCACGGCCGGTTTCCATAGTACAAGCTCTTTGGGATCTGATCCCAAACTACGCAGAGCTCTATCTGGTGTACATAGCTCTAGCTATGTAAACGAGGTAACTGATATATTACATATATACTATATGTAATTACACCCCTACCTAGGACAAACAAACATATTCATGCACACAAATAACCTCATTGTTGTATTGTCCAAAATAGGAAAAATTATGGTTATATTTGGGATTTATGGATTGATATTTTGGATTTTTCACACAATATTATAATAAATTATAACCATATTTTTTTGGAAAAATTCCCACAATATTATATATTTTTTTAAATTATGGTTATATTTTGGACAATTCACAAAATATTATAGTAAATTATAACCTATGTGTTATTCTGATCTAATAGCTATATTATTGTAAAGTTTCATTAAAGCCGAGTCTGTAGTTCTTGCGTGATTGAGTAACAAATATCCACACATTCATCCATCTACACATCCGTACTCACAAACTTTTGCATTTATAATAATAGTAGTATTAGTAGGAATGTAAGTACCTATTAGTATTGTTATTTGCTTCATTACACAACTATAAATAAATAAATATCACGCACTTAAAATTGCGGTTCAAAAACAATTTTCTTAAACATGCAATCATGTTGAGATTTACGCAATAATTACCTCTATTCTATTTTGTTATGTAATAAACGTGCCAGTAATACTGTTTTCTTCAACTTGCTCGAAAATGGCATTATTATATTATGTCGTATATAGTTCAAATAAGGAATACATAGACAGTAGAACGCTGATTATCCGAATTAATTGGGACCGGGGTCGATTTCGGATTATCGAAAATTCGGATAATCGGACATAGACTGGTACACACGGCTACACATCAAGCTATACATTTCCAGTATAAGCTGATCTCACGTTGTATAGGATTTTCATTCAATGAGAGGTCAGCTTATTGTGGAATTGTTTAGCTTGATATGTAGCCGTGTGTACCTAAGAAAGAAAAATGAACTGTCAGACATAGTATAAACTTTATTAAGTTTAAGAAACACAGTTCTACAATAACGCTCACTTGAACATCTCGATAGGAGTAAGTTGCAACCCCTTCAGGCCTTAACAAAAATACAAAGTATAAAAATTCACAACAATAACAGAGGTACACACGGCTCTATATCAAGCTGTACATTTCCAATGTATGACCTCTCATTGTATGGAAATCCTATACAACGCGAGATCAGCTTATACTGGAAATGTTTAGCTTGATATGTAGCCGTGTGTACATCCTTTTTTATATTATGCTTAGGACTGATTCGGATAATTGGTTAATCGGCGTTCTACTGTAATGGTATTTCCAGATAATCGGTCCACTCAGATAAACGGTAATATGAAAACGGAACTACAGTAATAAAAACGAAACTACGGTAGGTAATCAAAACTGAATTAGAGTAATGAAAAGTTACTGGCCAACTCTTTACAGAAACAAAAAATAAGGAAAAATAAAAATAATGTTTTTTCTTAGACATTTGTTCATGAAGTACCTACAGTTGATTGTATCAAGACGTAATACGCCATTTACAGGATGTTAAAATATAAGTAGCATTTAAATGTAGGTATAATCTTCGGTCGTATCGCAAAAACTACCTTTTCCAGGCAACCGTTAGATGAACCAAATGACTGAGAAAAGATAAGCGGTTCTTACTTATATACCTACATGTAATTATAATAATAATAAACATTTATCACAGACAAGGTCCATTATGTACCTACAGATTTAAATAAAGAAATTCTTCTATAAACATAAATAAATACATAAAAAGTTTTAATATATATTTAAGTTAGTTTCTCTTGATAAGAAAACACGTTTTTCAGCAACAATAGACGTATATTCAACTCTCCAGGATTGCACCATTACAACACTTATCCAACTTAAACTAAACTACTTCACTTCAGCATTATAATAAATGAAGGTACACACAACACACGATGTTAACAACGTTTCTGTTCCTGCGCTCGATGAGAACTGCCGAACTTTGCAGCCATTCCAAATGTCATGAAAGGGAATGAACTGAATACATCTGCCATTCCGCTCATTCACCTCTTTTAGACAGATTATATCCTTTTAATAAATTAAATACAAAGCAAAATTACCTTTTTAAGTAAACAAATCACCAAAAATGTTGCCAATTATTTGGAAATCATAACACTCTAATGTTTCAAATAGTTGTCATAAGAGGTTGTTTAGATGTTCATAGCCAGATGCTCTCACCGGTCTCTAAGTGGTCATCGAGGTTAAGCAATTAGGCAGACGGTCAGTCCATAAACGGGTGACCGCCAAAGTGTTATAATTTCTGAGTGTCCCCGTGCATCGGAGGGCACGTCAAGCTGCCGGTCTCGGTTGTAGCCATTAGTCAACAGTCGTTAAGCCATGTCAGACGCCCAATGGGCGGCTTGTAAAATTTACACTAGGGTAACCACAGCCCTTACGATAAGTAAGTAAGTAATATTATAACACATAAGCAAAGAAACATGAGACCATACAGAAACATTACCCATCGAATAAAACAATAATAAATAAAAAAATCTGAGAAATCCGATGAAAAAATCTGAGAAATCACAACATATACCATGTTGTGATTTCTCCGATTTGTTTTATTTATTATTGTTTTATTCGATGGGTAATGTTTCTGTATACACAACAAAATAATACAAAACATACGGTTAAATTGATAATCTCCATCTTTTAATGTTGGTTAAAATAGATTTCGTGAACCAAATTTCGTGATTTATTGGAAACAAAAATGTTGGACTTGTCTTAAAATACAGAGAAATGAGGAATATATTTGTATGGTAAAATAGCAGCTAGTAGCGGCTCTTAAAGTTTAGTCTTCACGCCCCATATAAACCTTATCGTCATCAGAATAAGTGCTATATCTATCCGAGAGGGCAATATAGATGTGCAGTTTAATCGAACAGAAATAACATTTGACAACCTTTTCCGAAAGGAATTCTGCGGTGAAGCTCAAGTACGCAGCATGTGGTAAAACCTTACGGTTCTCATATGAGATATTTATATTTATGACTCATCTTTAGGTATCTGCTGTACTAGAATCTTGTGGCTATGTAAGTAGTTACTAGTGCTCCAAGCTGGAGCTGAAACCCGTTTATATTAACCTACTTACCGCCCCTTTAACACCATGTAGGTAGTAGGTACTGTTGACCTGAGTATTTGCCTCTAGCATATTTTCGGCGAAGTGAAAGATGAACCTGCCCCGAGTTCCATATCTTCCATACATTTACTGTAAGTTATTAAGCAAGATTAAGCTGTGTAGTGACGGCGGTGAATATCAGAAAATCATAACCCCATCTCATCCCGAGGGGGGCGTAGAAGTCGACCCGAGGAAATATCTACCAGAGAACGGGCAGCAGCTTCCTTCTGTGTACCATATTTCTTTGATCTGCCAAGCGTGGTGTTTATGGCATATCCCCACGATGATTCTTGGCGGAGGCTTGTTCAACAGTGGACTTCTTTCAGCTATAATGATTGATTGATCGAAGTAAGACATAAACTATGAAAACGCGGACCACTTAACTAAGTTTGTTGTGAAGGATTGTTGATAAAAGGCCTTCGATTTCTTATTCTTGTCGAGTCAACGTAGTGACGTCGCGGTAGTTATTTTGGTCCTTCCGTACCGATACACTTGGGCTTTAAAAAAATAAAAATATCTTGGGACAGTAGGCCATCTTATCCGAAACTAGGCAAAGTCTTTACTATGGAAACCAGACAACTGATAAACATATATTTTTATTAGTAAATACATAATATACAACACATATTATAGATAATTTACACGTAGACACAGAACAAATAATCGTACTCATCACCAAAAGATTTATCCTGGGTGGCGTAACAACAGATCAGTCAAAGAATTTGTCATTTTTGTGCCAATTTTAAGTCTCTGTCGGAAGCCACCTGCTTCTTTGCTTTATATGCTCTTGCAGTCACAACTAAGAGACAATCCAGTTCATCAAAAAAGGTACTCAAAGTTCTAATGTAAGTCAGATTCGTCCCCATTTTGAGTTCAAGTTCATCTTTGTAGACTTAATAAAAATAATCCAATGCTACAATGTATGTAGTTTACTATAATACGTTTGTTACCTTACCCAACCCCTTCTGAAATATCCGTTAAAAGACACATGGTTACTAGAATGAAAACTTGAGACTAACTTTAGACGGAAGTCGCACACATTAAACCACCAGGTAATTCGAACAGGTTCGAAGTTTTACGAGTCTAGACACCCATTGACGTTTCCTCTAAGAAAAAGCATAAACCACAAAATATACGGCCTTACAATCATACAAAGCGAACAGTAAGTAACTGTGACAGCCCGTTCTGAAAGTGCTAATATTGTGCCGACTAGAGATGTTTATTTACATTTTTATCGATATTGATTGTGAGGTATGATAATCAAACAGCTTGGTCGATTTACGAGCCTGTATCTGTGCAATAACCATCAATACTATGAAAATATCGATAGATGTACTTGAATTTTATAACTTACACATTTTCGAAGATCAGATGTTATGGTAATGTGGCACCTTGGACCAATAGATCCTCTAAACTAAATAAGGCTTCCCATAAAGGCCCTAGAAAGCTGGCATTCAGCTATTTCCCCTGAGTTTTAGTACCCACACAAAAGGAACATTTTCAAAATGAGAATTAGTTTTCATTTGTCGAGGTGCGTAGGTACGGCATACGACAAAAACGTAGGCCCAGATTTAAATGTGCAGCCATCTCGCTTGCACAATTTAATGTATTACATGCTATAAAATAATGTATGCATGTATTTTTTTTAAATGTGCTTTGGTCATCTTGTGTGATTGAAATGTTCAGAACAAGTTTTTTTTTTATACGTTTTGTAAAAACGATGACGGATGACGAATGAATAAAAACAGATTTCTGTATTTCTTTTGGTGAGTAATAAATATAAAACACCGGAGATACTTTTTCTGAATATTGTGGAATAGTAATTTCTCAAAATTGCCGATTCACTAGCTATGTCCCGCGGTTTTACCCGAGTATAAGGTTATGAATTATAATGCCTATGCGTTATTCGGATATGTTAGCTATATTACTACAAAGTTTTATTAAAATCCATTCGGTAGTTTCTTTTAGTAGATGAACCTGCTGAGTTTGTTTCGCTGGGTCTACTCAGTTGGGGCGCATTGGATCCGGTGGTAGCATTAAAGCGCGACCGTCGTTTTAAACACAAGGTCCGTTATAATAATAATACTGAATTCATACCTTAATATAGACAGAACCATTCGGACAATATGTAGTAAAATATAAATTTCAATAATTTAATCTAAGCATAATCTCCTTTACAATAACTTAATACAAGCTAGCTAAATATCACTACCATTATAAAATAAATTGTATAAATGTTTTAACATTTCGTGTACCTAAATATCTGTTTATTACTAGTAACTAGAAATAATAACTGTATTACTACAACCATGTTCTGACTATTTACAAGCGCTTTTTTAAAGTCTATGTGAATAAAAACCTTTTTTATTTTTATTATTTTATTTATTTATAAAGTAAGCGAGATCCGAACCGACGGCCGCTGGGGCAGGAAGGTTCTCTAGTAGTGACCACGAACTAGAAAACGCCGGACCGATGATGGTCTTGTGTGGGTAGAGCAAGGCCGGAAATTGTGGAAATCTTTGGGCGAGATTTTTGTCCAGCTGTGGACGTCTTTCGCCGAGTTGATGACTCCTATAATACAAATACGTATAGGTATCGAGAATTTAAGTCTTAAACCGGTTACCATCTCTAGTTTCATCGTACTATCGACATCGAGGTCGAAAATATTAGCACTTATTATTAGAAACGCCCACCCAACTTCCTATAGAAAGTTCAAACAAAGTACTTGAACCTCTAATGAAACTATGATAATTAATGAAAGCAACCTAAAAGCAATAAAATATATTATAATGGACTATGTTAATGCTGTACCGTAGCTATGCAATATTAATATTTATCTTTAATTGCATCTTGTATGATTGGTCGCTAAATAAATAAACTTTTAAATAGAGAAATCATAAAATATGGAGAAATAGGAGTGTCGTATCGTGCCCTGAAGTTCATTACTGTCCCGCACGGCAAGGGGCTCCTCTCACAATACAATGAGAGGGGGCCCTTGCAAGGCCATAGTCTACCTCGCTGGCCTATCGTTAGTTGGCATAAGAAGTCTGCCATCGTTATGCCATCAAGAGCGTTGTCGGAGATGTTTTCCTTTACCGTTCACAAGATAATTAATTTCTAATAGGCAAATCGATTCGAAATCTTTCAATGGCGCGCGACTTGGGTTTGAACTCAAAAACACTGACTCCGAAGTCCAACGGTCGTACTATTAGCCGTCGTTATTAACCGTCTTCTTTATTTTTTCATTTTTTTTTGTTATAGCTGCTATGGAAATTATACACTCGGTCTATATTTTAACTATTTACTTGAAACGGTTCAAGACAGGTACAGCCCGCTGACAAACATACATACATATGGGCGGTAAAAGAAACGGACGGGCAGTAGTAACAGAGGCGCTCATAGCCAGTTGCACTCATCGGTCCGTAAGTGATCGGTGAGGGAAAGCACCTAGGCGCGCGGTCAGTCCATAGATGGGTGACCGTCAAAGTGGATTAACTTTTGAGCGTCTCCGTGCTTCGGGGGACACGTTAAGCTGTGTGCCCCAGTTGTTTTTGTTATGTTTGTCGTTAAGCCATGTCACAGGCCTACTGGGCGGCTTGAATAACTCTGACACCAGGGTAACCACTGCCCATACGATAAATTAAGAAAGAAGTTCCTAGTAATAATAAAAAAAATATTGTCTACGGAACCCTTCGTGTGCGACTCCGATTCGCTCTATGCCAGTCTGATTTCCTCTTTGGTAAGCTATGAATACTACTAACTTCGATCAATAATATTGATCGAAGAATACTAATACACTAGATAATCGGTTAATTTACTTAGTTTGTCAAATAGCTATGACCACCAATTTATCACTTAGCCTCAAAATATTGCAAATAATGCAACTAGGGAAATTCTTCTTCTTGTCATTAAATGAATTTCTCTTCACGCATTTCTGAAAACAAACTTGACTATACGCATCATTATTACTAAAGAAATAAATACAGGAAAGACTCACAAAAGACTGATTGCAGCACGAATGTTATTATACGCAATGATGACGGGATATCGACTCTTACCCAGCAAGTAGTATATGAAGTAATACCAGTTTTCAAAACAAGACAAGTCATTAAACAAATACGGAAAACAATTAAGAGAAAATAACGAACAATTTGAATCGACACGAGTTCCAAGATACCGATCTTCCAATCAACTGTCAATTCGTAAAAAACTTGTGACCCCGATTGCCATTTAACGATAGTATTACTCAAATGAGGCGCATGGTCAGTTGACCAAATAGAAAGTAGTTAGTTATAATGATAATACATAATTGACTGCCTCGTTAGTCTAGCGGTAGCTTGTTCAACTTGTCCTGGGTTACAATCCCAAGTCGGACCAAAAAAAAGAACAGTGATATTGGGATTTTTCTACAAAGAAAAATTCTTACTATGAATCCGGAGTCTGGAAGATGGCGTTGTTACATCCCCGTGCATCGGAGAGCTTGTTAAAGCGTCACTCTTGTACCCTGAAATATATCTGTTCGTGTCAGATGGCTGACCTATTGGATTATAAAAGTGAGGTATTAGAGATTGCACCTGTTTACGAACACTCTTGTGACTATAATATATCTCGCGAATATGGCTAGTCTGCATTGGCCGCCATGACTGAACTGCTTGAAGGACTATTCCTTTATTTTTATTTTTTTCTAATTTATTACATTTCAAATAAAAAGTAAAAAAGGATCTGCCGGCAGCAGGATTAGGGTTTATTCTATTGTAGGTTACGACGATATAAAGAACCTCCTGACAATGCGAGCCGTGTCCAAAAGCATTGCGTCTTGAATTGAATTCTTGACCCAATCACTTAACGTAAGCCTTTTTAGGTGTTTTTCGAGGTTCTTTGCTATTAACCCATTGGAAGAAACGATTATGAGCACATTGGCAGCCGAGTGAACAACCCACATGCTGACAACGTCTCAATATTGAATTTCTATTCTTTATTTTTGTTTCTTAATGCTTTATTTTCTTAATGCCGAATTGTTTCGAATTATACGCTCAGTTTGTATACAGTTTTGATGTTAATTAAAATCATATGATTAATGATAGGCACGCAGAAGAACTTCACGCCGATTTAACAAACAACACATCACATATAGTTAGATATGTGATTATATCATAAGTACTGACCAATTCCAATTATACCGTTGTTGCATCGCAAAAAGTGCCTATAACAAGGTGTTAACATGCCTATTATACATTGTATAATGAAGGCATTAATTTATTCTTCGACTTTATAATGAACGCTGCCATTGACGTTGTAATATCATTCCAATCCAATCTTCGTGCCATTATGACATCAATGTATATAACACTGATTTCTTAATCGCAAGTAATTATAATTAGGAGTACCTAATTATAATTATAATAGTAAGTAGTGACTTACTAGTACGGGTAGATAAATAGAAAGGAGAATTAGTAAAGTAAAATACGCTGTATTGTACACTTAAAATTGAAACTGACGTACATATATAAAATAGGTACAAAAGCCGGTCTTAAATGTAAAGCCCTGATTCGGAGGAATACTTTGACGGCCTCTGTATTTAATTAATGATTCTCTAGTTACATTTTTAAGTTTTCTATATATTTAATATATACAATAATATAAAGACAACGGCCACACTAAGGTAATGAACCCCCTTGTCGCGGTGTACTGTACATCAAATATTTAATTGATGGACACAAATTACGTATAGACTCAGCACTACTATTTATAGGTCACATGAATAGTTGTCCTGCGCGGGAGACGAACGAGTTACGTTGTTTAATTTAAATTAATGTTAAATTGATTTTATTATGTTTATGACTATTAATTAGTTTTTTTGGGTATCCATTTTTCTACAGTTGTAAAGAATTATATAATCAATTAAGCAGTTTTGAGTTTAAACATTACCATAAACGTACATAAAATCCAATCTTTTTCGTTACAATTTATTTTAGATTGTACTCCGCAGATTAAGATTTAATTCATATAGGTACATTTTATTCCCAATGCTTTATCAATACTTCTCAATACGGCATCAGTGAAGGAGACTACAAAGCGAAACCCGCTGTTCAGTAAAACAAGCTCGACAGTTTGTTTTAGTCACTGTTCGATAGATAATATCGTTAGAGTTATTTAAAACACTTGCGGCGCGTAGGTGAACGTCGAGGTACTATGCAATATTTAATATAGGTATATAGAATACCTACTACTATACAAGGTTATCAGTAGTTCTTAAAAGTTATTTTGAGGAGCTCAAGGTCTAGTCACGCGGTCAGTATATAATATCTTAGGACATTATTCACACACGATCATCTGATCCCAAACTAAGCAAATCTAGTACTATGGAAAACAAATAACTGATATACTACATATAGGTACTACTACTTTTCTTTTGTAAATAGATAATTATTACACCCATACTCAGGGCAAACAGATATGTTCATGAACACAAATTTATGCCCTGGGTGGCAATCGAACCCACGACCTGCGGCGTGGAAAGCAAGCAGGTGGGTGACCATCAAAGAGGTTTAATTTCTGAGCGCCTTCGTGCGTCGTCCACCCCACTGTGGCCGTTAAGCCATGCCAGAAGCTTACTATGTGGCTTGAACAACTCTGACACCAGGGTAGTGGTTACCCTTGATAAAGATGATAAAGAAGAATATCTATTGTTTTGAC
The DNA here is from genome assembly GCA_951640165.1 of Pseudoips prasinana. Taxonomy (NCBI): domain Eukaryota; kingdom Metazoa; phylum Arthropoda; class Insecta; order Lepidoptera; family Nolidae; genus Pseudoips; species Pseudoips prasinana. Next base: position 24,188,262 of record OX621245.1, read on the forward strand.
ATCAACAGTTGATCAATCTATTATTAAATCATTTTCAAATTTAGAAAGCAAATTTTAAAATATAATTTATGTTAAAAACCACTTGGCAGCACTCCCATCTCATAAATAAATCCTAATGTGGTATTTTATAACTGGATGATAACAATTTTACTGGTTCGATGCTCGGACCGTGTAAGAACTGGTTCTAGCAAATTATACGTGTCTCTTTGTATCCGGTGCGTCTACGCAATAATTTATAGCATCTGCTTCCTAAGCCCTACGGTTAACTTCGCACACGTTTAATGTTTTAATTTACTGTCTTCAGGTATTTTCTTGTTTTGTAGGAATTGTTAGATTTAAAAGAGAAACCACTAACAAGGTTCTATACAGCTCTTACAGATCTTGTTTGCAATATAAAAATGGTCTATATATCAGCAGAATTTATCCAAAGATTAATCCCATAAAATATTAAACGACATGCTTACTTACATTAAAAATTGGCCAAGTGCGAGTCGGACTCGCGCACGAAGGGTTCCGTACCACTATCTATAAAAAATTCACGTTTGTTGTATGGGAGCCCTCTTAAATATTTATTTTATTTTGTTTTTTTAGTATTTGTTGTTATAGCGGCAACAGAAATACATCATCTGTGAAATTTCAACTGTATTACTAGCACGGTTCATGAGATACAGCCTGGTGACAGACGGACAGACAGACAGCGAAGTCTTAGTAATAGGGTCCCAAAAAATCCCGTTTTATACTTATTGTTATTATTTATAGTTATAGGGTACGAAACCCTAAAAACATATAAAAAGAACATTTTTAGGGTTCCGTACCCAAACCCCGTGGTGACGGCGACATATATCAGAATCAGAATATCATCACCCCATCTCATCCCGTGGGGGGCGTAGAAGTCGACCCGAGGGAATATCTACCAGAGGATGGGCAGCAGCTTCCTTCTGACGACTATGACCATCTTACTGCGATCGCCAACCCGCCTGCCAAGCGTGGCGATTATGGCATATCCCCCCAAGACGATTCTTGAGGGAGGCTTGTCCAGCAGTGGACTTATTTGGCTGTAATGATGACCCAAAGGGTAAAACGAGACCGTTTTACCCTTTGGGTACGGAACCCTAAAAATGAAGTACATTTTTGTTGTCCTAATAACTTGACTGCAGTTTGTAATATCTTAACCACTATATGATTTATACTGATGTTAAAATATATTTATTCTCTGTAATGCCTTAGGCTACCGCCGCTACCATCTCGAGAAAAGTAGTCTTCCTACCGTTTTATCACAATTTTTATCTAGCCTCTCAAGATTTTTTGCGTAGATTTTTTGTTCATACCTCCAGTGGCTTATCGTAAAGAAGATTAAGAAGGTAAGGTATTTTTTTCTTGTTTTTGAGTTTCTGTGTTTTGTGGTAACTGCAATGATATGTCTGGTGTTAGTCTGGTAGATTGTACGACGAACGTGTAAGATCTTTGCGTGCGATGCGTGCGGAGTGTGAAATTATGAAAAATGTGTTTTCGTCTCCGTACATTGTTGGTAAATTAAGATATGTTGTTATTTTGTCACGTTGTTCGTCCTCACGAAGTGTAAAATGATCATGGCAATAAATCTGCAACAATGTGCATAATTCAGGGCTTTGAATTTATTTTTAATAGTAATTTAGTTATTACGTGATTTTGAAGTTAAACTTCTTTATGCACGCTTGTTACGAAAAGTGTGATCGGGCGAGGCGAACGGAAGCTAAGAGGAGATATATGTATAAGTTAATGAAGAGAGAAAGAGAGACAGTTAAGTTTCGTTACAATAGATTTTTTTATTTTTTTTTATCACAGACATCTTATTATTAACAGACAAGTAGTAGAAGTAGATTCTTAATGTCATCATAATCCGGTCGGCGGTTGCGTGTTTAAGGATCAAACGTTTATCAATATTTTTAGGTATATAAATAAAATATAACACAAAATTAACAAAAAAAAAGATTCTGTTGCACTCGTCGCTACCAAATTTGTTAATGATCATCCGCAAATATTAAGAGTGTCTGAAAATATCTTCAAAATCGATACAGGCATTTTGGAATTCAATAGTGTATATACAAACGTTTCGACGGTCACCGTAGCCTAGTTGGTTGTGATCTTGCCTACGAAGCTGGTGGTCCTGGGTTCGAATCCCGGTAAGTGCAAATATTTGTGTGATGAGCACGAATATTTGTTTCTGAGTCATGGATGTTTTCTATGTATACATATAAGTATTTATCTATCTATATAAGTATGTATATCGTCGCCTGGTACCCATAGTACAAGCTTTGCTTAGTTTGGGGCTAGGATGATCTGTGTCACATTGTCTCCAGATATTATTATATGTGAATATTGATTCCATCACGTGACACAGACTCATACTTACATAAGAGTTTCTAACATTATGCTAGTAGATTAGAATTATGCAAACATAATCATTTCGTGTTTTCTTATGTGAGCTTGTATTTTTAGAGTTCTTATGTGCTGACAGTTAACATCTATATAATAATTTGCATATTACATAAGGCCATAAACATGACTGGCCAGTAGCGTAACTTTAGTTTATAAGTAAGCATATTAATTCAGCTTTAATTACAAATATCAGTGGTAATTAGGCTACCATAAGACACTTCCCGCAGAATATATATATCCATGTAATTCTGGGGACTTAACAAATGTTTATTTCTCGGACACAAAGGACACCAAATCACAGTACAAGTATATGTGGGACGTTCAAATATTTGTCCTATGTGGGATCGAACTCGAAACACGAGGGTGTAGTCACACTAATATTATTAAGGCGAAAAATTGTGAGTGTGACTGTGTGAATGTGTATGTTTGTTACTTCTTCACGTGAACTAACTCCTAATAAAATTTTTATGGAGTTAGCTGACATCCTGGATTAACATATAGGCTATAATGTATGTAACCGCGGGGCACAGCTAGTAATTAATAAGTATTTAATATGGTCAACCGCCGATAATACTAGTTCAATAGATAGTCCTGGGTTCTATTCCCGGTCCGGCTCCAACAGAGACATTGGAATTTATCTGGATACACACTCGGTAGCACCTCGGAGTCTGGAAGTTTATTTTATTTGGAAACATTCAGCTAATACGATTAATACACCACCCATCTATAGACTGACCAAGAGCCGAGTATCTCGCCGATCACTGACGAACTAGTCTCGCCTCAATTATGATAGGGTTTTAATAAGATATAATATTTTTATTATAATAATAATAATAATAATTTATTAAATTCACTTAAGGTTTACAGTTTCTCTTATGTATATATAAACATGAATCTAAGAAATGAAGTTTTACATACTTAATAAGAGGTTGTCGTTGACGGCTGTACTAGTGTAAACTGTGTTACAGCCGCCAGCGTCTTCCACCCTGCATTTTACAATGTTAATCATTTATTAGACATGATTACACAACATCATAAATAAGTACATTAGTTAATGTGAAAGAATTAAACGAAAGAATAATATAGTTAAGTACTAAATATTTAACTGATTAAATAAGTTGACAATTTACCACAATGTATGTGTGTGTGAGTGTGTGTGAGTGAGTGTGTGTTTGTGTGAGTATGTGTTTGTACGAGTGTGTGATTGTATGTGTTTGTGTATGTGTGTGTTTGTGTGTGTGTGCACTATGCGCAAAACTCGTGTGTATGTATTGCTGTGCTTTGTGTATGTTGTTAATCATGAAACAACATTGAAAAAGGCCTCTGTTTCAGCATAATTTAATTTAAGTAGCCATTTACGTATTGCCTCCTTGCATTTATGTAAAGGTAGAGAGTAAATATTATTTACTCTGTTTGCTTCGTTATATAAATGGTTACTTATAACATAATATTGGCATCGGGCGAGTGTCGTTCTGTGAGGACACACTGAGCATATGCGAGTTTTGTTCCGCTTTAGAATGGGCTTATATTCTAGATTACTGTGCTTCCGAAGAACTGTCGATAGGATAAAAAGCTGTCTAATTGATAATACAGAGCATTCTCTATATAGGAGATCGGTGTTGTATCTACGCGGCTTCCCAAGCATCACTTTTAAGATTCCTCTTTGAGCACGTTCTAGGGGAAGCAAGGTAGTTTTGTTAATTCCACCCCATTCAACAATACAGTATTGTATAAACACAAAGTAGAGTTTCGCGATCTGCAGAGCTTCGAAGTTTTCTAAAAACTGGTATCAATTTTCTTATACGATAACATAAACCGGTCACCGTAGCCTAGTTGGTAGTGCTCCTGCCTACGGAGCTGGTGGTCCGGGGTTCGAATCCCGGTAAGTGCAAATATTTGTGTGATGAGCACGAATATTTGTTTCTGAGTCATGGATGTTTTCTATGTATATAAGTATTTATCCATTTATATAAGTATGTATATCGTCGCCTGGTACCCATAGTACAAACTTTGCTTAGTCCCAAACTAGGATGATCTGTGTCACACATTGTCCCTAGATATTATTATAAAGACAGATTTCTCCATCTAGTGTTTTACGACAGTTATTTTAAATAATTAGTCGAAAGGTTTGAGTACAAGACACAAAGAAGTAAATAACTATTATTTATGAAGGAAACATAAAGAACCCACTGCTAAGTGTTTTCTAATCCTATAATTTTCACCAGGTATATATTTCAAAGAAATCAGACATCGCATTGCAATATAGAGCAATAAATATCTATCTGGAATAAACTTCGCACTAACCTCTCGTATTTTTACCTCTACAATTGAAAGAAAATTCGCGATCTATAAATCGTAAAAATATATAGGTGCATTAATTATTATGGCAGCTATAAAGATTCGAAGTCTAACGCGCAAACTTGCATTCTTCTGCAACAAAATTACAAGACAGTACTACCTATAATGGCGGATCTGAAGCACAGACTACCTGTTTCTTAGTGTAATGACTGGGCTAACTGGAGCTTTATGCCGTGGAATGTTTGGGTAAGGTATGTACTGTGGCACTTGCGATGTAAATGTCTTCTAGTAATGTTGGAGTTGTGATCGGATCGTTGTAATTGATAAGGTTCCCTCCATTTCTCTTTAAAGGTAACGGTCGCACTTTAGAGATCAGTCTCAATATCGCGGGGTCTTGAAAGTATTTCTTTATTCGGGATTATTTATTTTATTCGGGAACACTAAAACACAGTTGTCCCGTTCGGGAATCGAAGCAATGTAACCGCCTTGACCATTACGGTATTTCCGATCCGGTATGACATGGCAACCTTCAAAAAACCAGCCTATTGTTTTCTTAAAGGCCGGCAATGCATTTGCGGCTCTTCTGGTGTTAACCACTACAAGTGAAGTCAAGTTAAGTCGTCTTTATTGTAATTATTTACAATTAAATACATTTGGTGACTGGCCTGTTGGACTAGTGGCAGGAGACCCTTACTGTTGAGCCAGAGATCGTAATCGTGGGTGTAATTATATGATAACCTATAGAGGTGCATACTGTCACTTCTCACTCAGCAAACAGCACAGAGTAGGGGTGAGAACGGAGCCGGTCTCCTGTCTTTCGATCACACAATAACCTTACTCTCATCAAGCATTCAGAAATCAAGTATAAGTGACAATTCTTGATTTAATTTGACGACTTGAGGCCTCGCTCATCAATGTTAACCGGAAAAGCAGTCAAATCTTCACAGGGATGTTGCAAGAACAATGTTCTGTGTTCTCGCCTCCATTCCGTCTCATTTATTTATTTTATTACAGCCTAGTGTTAACCTACGGTCAGCTTCATGTAATGATATACAGAAGTTATTTAATTCCACTAAATAACTACTGCTTGCATTTAGAAAATACCGAGCTTCACTCACCTATCCGTAACCTCAAATTAAAAGGATAATTACACGTACATTGCCGACTTGCACTCGTGCACTGATATTTACTTAGCATTAAAACATTAATGGATTGTTACCACGGGAAGATTAAGGTTGCAATTTACTTGTATCCTAGGAAAAGGGAGTTTCCGCATTGAATCCACGTTTGACAGAACAATTGAGTTGACGTTAATATTCATGGGATCTGTCAATTATTTTCTCAACGAGTCAGCAACTATCGTAGTTCATTTATTTAGAATTATTATCGGATGTTAATTGTGGAATTATTCAAGTATTCGTGGAATGATTTCCCACGGTTTACTGGTTGATTAATCTATTAGTCTTCTTGGAGTTTTATTTTTGCCCTGGATGCATCGGTATTATTCTTAACATACTCGACGAGATTTCCGCCAACGCGGATTATGTCAGATTTTAAGAAGAAGTAAGTAATTAATTTTACAGTACCACATATAGATATGTAATCAATGTTTTATGCGTGGAGACCTATTAATGGCTCTCTGTCACGTATAACTTATAAAGCCAAATTGTCGCTGAAAGCTGTTGGTCCTCCTAAGAAAAATAAATTAAACTATACTTAGTGAATTTCACATATACATTTTCGACAAGTCAAACACTTATTACTTATTATTACAGTAGTAACGGCTTAAAACTTGCGCAAAACCCTATTTGGATTTTATCATTTGCTTAATGATTGACACTTGTTATTATTAAACCCCAATTGACGCTTACCCTACGATAAAACCCTAAGTAAGATAAAGTACGTAAACAGCAAAAGCCACTCTTGGAATAACGTCTACCAGATACGAGAATTCCTCATATGGTATAAATAATGTGTTTAAATGTATCGTAAGGCACGTTGTCTGACTGATAGTCATCCGATATTCAGGATAGTATGCTAAATAGTACCGATAGCCTGATATGTTATTTAATGTATGTGCATGTTCTATAGTTACATCGAGGACATGATCGATACAATAAAGAAATGTGATCCATCACTATAATATTGCATAGACATATAACGTAATAAATTGTTTTATTAAATGTCTTTATTTTGTGCTGTTCTAACTGTGACTGATTTACCTGGGCCGTTAAAAGGAGGTCGAATTATATCCAAAGTAATTAAATGAAATGATCGGAATGAACAAAATGAAGCTATGATGAAGGTAATGAAACTATCGTAATGATGGATATGAAACTATCATAATGCTCAAAATAAAACTATCGTAATGATCGAAATGAAAAAATCGTAATGATAGAAATGAAACAATCGTAAAGATGTCAAACAATCATAACTATCGAAATATTCTTTTTATACCATCATCATATAAACACATTTGAATTTGCATATTAAACTTTTACTTTTCATAAAACCTTTAAACCTTTTTAGTATTTATATTCATAACTAGACTAACGAATTAATAAAGTATGATTATTTCGACAGTTTTGAGTTCAACTCTTTTATGTTAATATTTTCCCCAATCCATGTCAATTCTTCCGTTATCTGCCATAAAAACTTGTGAAGACCGGTTTACTTTACGAACCAAAACCGCTATCAACTAGCAAAATCCATTAAACTTCACAACGGCCAGTACCAGATTTATTCTAAGGGTTTCGGTGGCGATGTCCGTATGATAACATCTAGATCGCATCTCATTCGCGTGCCGATGCCATCTTTAAGCTTCTGCTTTAATGAGGCTAGTGATTCAGCTGCTCGTGGGAGTGGCTGCATATTGTCCTTTTTATTCTTTTTTATTATAACATGCAACATTATGAAATATATCTCTTATTAAATTTATTATACACATTCATCAACAATATGCTTATCTGAAATTGCAATTTATTCTCGGTTTGTCTTGATATGCAATAGGATGGTTATGATCTTCACTATGTGATTCTACTTTTTCTTTTAGTGCCAAAACAACGTTAAAGTGAATTAGGCCTCTTTTATATGATATATAATAAATTAAGTTACACTAGTTTAAATTGGGTAAATTTTAGAAATATTATTCTTGTAGTGAAAAAAGCTATTAAGGTAAAGTTTCGCCTTTTGATAGTCGATATAAAAAACAGCTTAATCAAAGTTATTTTTATAAGTAACTATTTCAAGTTGTATCGGAGAAGTCACTCTTTAAAAAGTTTTTCAACTTTCATACAAACATGCCGTTTAGCTAACGGGTTTGTTTGAAAAGCGAATATACTTTTTTCATATTTCGATAACAACCATTTTACTTTATGGAAAGATTGAGCACCTTAACTATTTAACCATTTTTATTAGACGTGTAATACTGCTTCTCGTTAGGCACGATCTCTTGCAGACTACCGAGACATTGTAACAAAATGGTCTAGTGAAAGATGTTTTAAAACGTAAGTTTATGTTTTACCAGTAAAAAAAAATCAGTCAGGATGTTTCAAATTATAAGCGTTTGCTAATTGTCACAAGAATACTAAAGACCTATTTATTGCGATATATCTTTCAATTTTCCTGAATTTCACGGTTAAATTAGCATGTAATTCGTACTACTGCTATCAAAGCGTTAATGTGTTTTTCAGTGTCCGCGCCCCAAATAAAACCTGTTTACTTGAAAAATGAGACTAAAACCAATTTGAACAAAAAGAGATAGATAGATAAACGCTTTATTGTACAGTGTACACCTAAAGAAACAATATAAAGCGAGTAAAACATACAAATTATAATAGTACAGTTGGAGGCTTAACACAAGGTATGATCTTTTCCCGGCAAACAAACAGGCAGTGATTACGGAAAGGAGTTTTATTGATGGGGAAGTCTTCGCTTAAACACTTCCGAGTTTTGACTCGAAATCTCTTTGGATTACCACGTAGTAATTACCTTTGCTCATCTGTTCTGGTACATACTATAGGTACATATGGACCACCAAATCCCATTTTAAACTAGGCTGAGTTTTTTCCAACATTGAGAATGCCAGTTTGTACTATATGACCAACTCATATGCCAAGCTGGTGATTAAGGCAATACCTTCCTATTAGCAACGTGTGGATCTCTGTGGGAGGTCTATGAAATCAGGCTAAAGATAACACCCGCAATGTAGAATAGTTTTGCTGAGGACATAACACATCCAACGATACAAAGCACACCCACACTCAGAACAACTGTATATGGGTCACTACGGTTATTGCTGTTTCACTATATCATGGCAAACGTATTCAGTCAAGTCAAAGTGTCTACATTCATTTTCGACCCTACAGCTAGGTAACCTTATTTCAGTATAACTTTCTGTTATTTTCGTTGAAACTAGTGTATACAAACAAAATTCTGCACAAAACAACTCCGTCTCCGATTCATCATCAATTTCATTGTCATTCTCTTGTATTCTTGTCTGTAGTGGACAATACAATGTTTTACTTTCGTTTCTGATTTTGAAATACATTTATTGTCTTGAAATCTTTTGGTCCAGTCTATTTCATAGTTCTGTTAATCCCATGAATAAGAAAAGATAAAGTAAAACACATCGTAACTGCGAGTATTTGAAACGTTGAAATATATGAATTGTCTTCCAATTAAGTTTCATTCAGTCCGCATAATTAATTTTATCCTATAAACATGGACAAGAAAACATTAAAGTAAAGTACAATACAGCAAAACTACAGGCATATTGCAAGTCCTAATCAACATATTATTAATTACTTAGTTCTCGCTTAGATTTGCTCTTTGATCTGCAATATCTTCGTTGTTAGGAGCAGGATCATTACCTGCAGAGCAATTGATCATACGTTGTATCTCTATTTCACAAATAGTGTATGATTTTGCCGCTCCATATAATTTAACTATGTGTTAGGGCTGTTCCAAAATATTCTTTTGTTCACTTCTCTTGTATCATAACAAGCTTGAGTTTTGTCTTTTAGATTTATTGTTTATCTTTCTAATTGCTCCATGTTTGGTTTGTCATTGTTTGTCTTAAGATTTGTATACGTAACCCATAAAATGGACTTACGCTATTTACTTACATGGTGTGGTAAGCTTATCTCATCTAAAAGTCAAATGACTTGTTTATCTATTACAAAAGGTTTTTTCTTAATTATTCTTCACATCTTGTCTATGTATTGTTATTTTGTAGTTCGTAATTTTATCATACCATGACCTATCAAAAAAGGGTTTCCTTTGGAAAGATTTCTTCCCAATCCAAATTTAAGTATGTATCGATTAACGCATTCCCAGAAGAGTAAGCAGAGACCACCTATTTCCACTTGCTACGATCCTTACATATATTTCTACATATAGTATATTTATTGTCTAACTGTATCTAAAAAATGGAGTTGATTCTGAAATACTTTCGTTAGATTTAGCTAGTGCTGAAAAGGGACTAATTCAGGATAATAACTGACCTGTAGGGTATTAATAAATAGTTATATTGGAAATGTAACATGTGGATCTGATTCTATAAATAAATAATAAAATAAATAACAGATATCTCAGGAAAATTAATTCACTGTCAACTGATCTCAAACTAGACAGAGCTTGTACTATGGCTACCAGACTACTGAAAAACATACTTTTATCTTTCTAAATTCATACATATTAAAGATAAATTACACCCAGACACAGAACAAATAATCGTGCTAATAATATAAAATATAAATAATAACCAAGATTTGTCCTGGGTTGTAATCGAACCCACGATCTCTGGCTTAGCAGTCAGGTTCACTAAACACTTAACCAACAGGCCAGTCAAACTCCTCTCCCACTAGTTTTTTTACTTAAAAATTTACTTATCTGAGACAGTTTCTGGGTGTATCTATAATATACTTTAATGATAATAGAGGATTAGATTCTAGATTCAAATTCACCTTACACGTAATGATAACCCTAAAGTACGCAAATACATCACACGCTGACACGAAGATGCTGTTAATTTACATCAGTCACGAGCAGCGACCCATTGAACTTTAGATGAAGTTGTTACGCAAACTTATGCAAATCAAACGAGGATGCACCAGACATAGCGTCTTTATGTAAACACTTTCTCGTTTGTGTTAGATTAATACATGATTTCTTAGGAATACTACAAGTTTACGTCGGGTTATTTGTGGACTTGAGATTGCGATTTCATTCGCTTCGAGTATAGCAGTTTGCAACTTATTCAATATTTCTCCTCGATTATGTATGTTAGTGTAATGTGACCGGTACCTTTATAATCTAACCTGCAGAAGCCAAGTGATAGTCATTCTACCCATCCTTGGAGTGGAAATAAAAAAAATATTTCGTTTTTCAAAAGGAGCTCATAGCCATCTGGCAGAGCATCTGCTCTCACCGGTCCGTGAGTGATTGGCGAGGTAAAGCAACTAGGCTCGCGGCCAGTCCAAAGATGGCTGACCGCCAAAGTGGTTCAATTTCTGAGCGTCGCCGTGCTTCGGAGGGCACGGTAAGCTGTCGGTCCCTGTTGTAACTATTAGGCAACAGTCGTTAAGTCATTTCAGAGGACTTTCAAAGAACAACTCTGACACGAGGGTAACCACAACCTACATACGATAAGTAAGTAAGTAAAGACTTAATTTGCTTATTCGAAATCTTTCTTTTAACTTATAAGTATCTATTAAAGGAAAATACTTCTAACATTTTTATTTGCTAATAGCGTTCAAGTAAATCGAAGTAAAGTTCTAACGCAATAGCTAAGGAGTTCGCTAATGAAATAGAACTTCAATCGTGTAACATTTTATCAATTCAAAATCGACCTTATTCCCACGATTTAAAACATAATTTTTAATGTAACAGCACGAGCGTATACTACACCTGTCTCTCGAAGGATCAAGAAACTTTAATCAGCTCATTACTGTCCGTTTCTAAAACGGCGTATGTTGCTTTAAGAAGGCGTCTACTTAAGGCGTTTCTCGTATAATGAAATTAGATCGTTGAGATAAAAGTAAATGCCAGGTTACACGAGACTCGTTTCTGCCTTCAACATTTCCAGTTCCAATATGATTTTATGATTATTTTTATAGTTTGACACTTAACACGTGTTTTTACTTAGGAAACATTACGATTATTGATATTTGTAAAATGTATTCAAAACCAGTTCTATGGCCACATTATATGTATGATTTTAATTTTGACAATTAAACTCCGAACAAGTGATGTCGGACGCACACACCAAGAGTTTCGTTCCTCAGTTGGACATTAAATTTCTTTTTTAATATTTATTCCGATGATGATGAAATAATTAAATGTATTTAGGACTTGGATATTAACATACATTTGTACTTGTCAAGCTCAATATTCGGTAGTTAAGTCTAATACAATATCAAGCTTACATTATAAGTAGATTTAAGCTGAGCGAGGACGCCCAGTCCGTCCATGAGGCCTGTCTTATCACGTCTGAACATATTATATGTTATGTAATCCTTAAATAAATATTTTGCTACCACATATATTAAAAATTACTCGTATGCAATATAGTGTATTCTATAGTGAGTTTTATTGGCATTTTTAATAAAAGTATTTGGCAAAATGTTTTAAAAATATTTTTGTTATTTTATATAACGCTATAATAAAATAGATCCACACACTGCCATCTGAACCCAAACTAGGTAGAGCCTATATTATGGCATCCAGACAACTGATAAACATACTTACATATTACTAGATATTATACGACAAATTACGCTCAGATGCAGAACAAATTATCGTGCTCAACTTTACAACAAAGTTCCGAACAATAAAAACGGTTAAAATGTTTAATTCAGTTATAAATGAAAGAAATAATTTGACATAAATTAAGGTAAGCTCCTTCAATATTCAACTACAGTACCTATAGTTACACCTTTTGTGTTCTAACACAACATTTATTGTTCGTTAATGGATTGAAGCGCGTGTGGGCCATTTCAATAAAGCATCGATCATTTAACTTCGAACGCGCGCCGCGCCGGCGCACTATCGGCGCCTTTAGCAAAGTAAATCGAGGGGAGGATACGGAAATAGATGGAATAATCCGTGATATTGCAAACCTAACGGAATGCTTAATAGAAGTGCTTGTGGACTAATAAAAAAAACTACTGATTGTAAGATTCCTTTTATTCTTCACGACTGAATTGTTAAACAGCTAGACGACGATTCGAAGCACAATAGCGATGAATTTTGCGACAGGAAAGTAAGAATTATTTTAGATTTTAAGAATTTGTGGCGAGGGCGTGAAGAGAAAAAAAGCAAGTTTATAGTAATTTAGTGACTCGCCTCGTCTTCTTACGGCTAGATAGGTATATAGAAAGATAAGATTGTACTTTGAATTTATACATAACGCCAAAAAATGTCTCTTAAATATTTGATACATCGGTTTACATTGTTTTAATTGTCGTTTGGATCCTTAATTTTTGAACATAAAATACAGCGCATTTTACTCTTAGTTATAAATAGCATCATTGTGTTTCAACTCGATGGTTTACCTAATAATAAACTCTTATTGATCATTTCTTCAATAATTAATTAAATGATTAGATTTTTTTTTTTTTATATAACATTTCCATAACACATTCCCATAATTTCCTTCACTGTGTCTACTAACAATCATAACACTAAACTGGCTGGTGGCTTTTATATACCTATCAATACTCTAAACTAAACCATTGCATAAAAGTGAAAACTTTAATTGGCCTTCTGTTATTACTTCTTTTCCAATTTATAAACTAGCTGTAGGTTTTCTTGAGAAATAAAATAAAATACATGACAAAAGAATTTTAAACTACTTTAGCAGGTTTTGAGGTTATCCGTTACAAACAAACAAAACAAAATATAATCTGTTCTCTTTTTAATATTAGTTATAAGAACTAATGGACGCTAATGACAACGCTAAACTCGTAGCTGAATTCAGAGCTGACTTAATTTAGATTACCATCGACACGCTTAGAAGAAAATTAGTTTCGATATCTTTGGAAAGACCTTTTTCACTGTCTACATCACGAAAGAAAACTTTTTGTATGTTATTTTTGTGTTTGTAATTTAAGATATTTATACTAACTTAAATATACGAGCGATTTTATTCAGGAATACTTAGAGTTGATATTGGTAGTTTTGTGTCACAGTAAGTACTTAGACAGCCTAAGGATGGTCTAACAAAATCTTTATTAATAATAAAATCAACCACTTGAGAACGGTTTGACCGATTTGGATTTTTTTTATTTTGGTTGGTACATGTCGGGACAATGTTTGTAGGACGTAAGAAGGAAACATAAGAAATTCGAATGTTATTTTTGTATGAAAATCCTAATGTGCGAAGCTAGATTTTTATGTAATCGATTTATTCTTACGTGTGTAAATGAAAAATTGATTGAAGTCCATCCTTAAAACATTTAATACCGACAAAGAATAGCTAACTTTCCTGTATCATAGAAAGCTTGCCTATTACACAATTCCCCGATCTGCGTTCCTCTCAGAAGCATGCGAACTATAACAAGATATCATATTTTCAAAGTTGATGTTCCCTCATATGGAACGTGCCTATCATGACTTACCTCCTCATTTATGGGGGAAGCTCTTGTGAAGTTGAATTTCTTATTAGGCCTAATAATAATAATCACCAGATAAGAAAATGATTTTAAAACAATTCTTAAACTTTAACCGTGTAAGCCGATCCATTTGGATGCATGTATCTCGGATACTACGAGCGTTATAATGTATAATATCTCTCTAGTTGAATTTCGGCCATGGTGAGTATCGTGTATCTATGTGTGTGTGCGTAACACTGCATTCTCTATTGGACAGCACCCCGTCACAATTGGGTAGAAATCAGTCGCAAGTCCGATAGCTTCACGTGCTCTCCAAGTCACATACGTATGACACCGCCTACTTTAGACTCTAGGCTGCTATTGATAGTTTTTTATTGCCAGAAAATGAGCCCAAGAACTCATTAACGATGCAGTTGCTGCCCTAATAAAGAGCCTTTGTAGGAAGCGATAAAACTAAGGTTAAGTATGTATTTATGATACAGCGATGTCATATGTTGTCGATGTTGATGTTGTCGATGTGTTGTGTGTGAATGAGACGAAGCGGAAAGGGTGTGATACTACAACACACGGACAATACACGGCGTATTGGTCTGGAGTACCGAACACCACCAGAGGTTGCCAAGGTGTGGGTCTCATTCTTTCCACAAGTATGTCTGAGTGTGTGACTGAGTTCGAATGCGTGAATGCAAGAGTAATGTGGTTGAGAATGAAAGTTGGTATGACCCGTATCTTCCTAGTAGGAGTGTACGCTCCTGTAGATATGGGTGCAGTTGTAATACAGCGAGAACAAGAGGAAAGAAAGGCATTCTGGGAGACCCTGAGAGATGTGTTGCGGTTAAGTCAGTATAATGAAAGAGTAATAATGTTAGGTGATTTTGATGGATGGGTTGGGGTAAAACGTGATGGTTTTGAAAGAGTACTAGGTCAATTCGGTGACGAGAGTGAGAATGAGAATGGGTACAGTCTGCTTGAGATATGTTTGGAATGGGGTCTTTGTGTTACAAATACTATGTTTGAACATAAAAGAATCCATACGTTTACACGAGAGAGGAAAAATGTGAGAAAGAGTATGATTGACTTCGTGATTGTAGATGAAAGACTGAGAAAGAATGTTCTAGACACAAGAGTCTATCGTGGGACCGCAATCCATACAGACCACTTTCTGGTAATGAGCCGAATAAGTGGTCTATTCAAAGGATGGCGCCACCGAATCTCTGAGACTAAAAGTGTACTAGAGAGAATAAAAGTAGAGGAACTGCACGAGGAAGAAGTGGCAGATGAGTACAAAAGTAAGTTGGTTGAGAAGTTTGAGGGATCTGAAGACATAAGAGAAGTAGAAGAGCTATGGAAGGTAGTCAAAGAAGGTGTGGTGAGTGTAGCTGGTGAAGTATGTGGTGTAACAAAGAGACGAAGAGGAAGAATGATGAAGAATATTTGGTGGGATAAAAGTGTACAAAAAGCTGTATGTGAAAAGAAGAAAGCGTGGTTAGACTGGCTAGCCACCAGAGCAAACGAACGAATGCGTAAGGCGACGAATGAGGATATAGAAAGGGCCTGGAATGATTATAGGAAAATGAAAGGAATTGTAAAGGATGTGGTGAATGAAAAGAAAAATGAACAAAAGGATAATTTTGATAGAAGGTTGTCTAAGGATTTTCAGACGAACATTAAGTTTTTCTGGAAATCCGTTAGATCAGTAAGAGGCATAACTCAAACCTCAGAACTGAAATCCATACGAGACCAAGATGGAAATATAGTGAAAGGGGAAGAATGCGTGTTAAGACGTTGGAAGGAGTATTTTGAAAGTTTGTATGAAAGAGGTGTAACAGAGAGTGAACGTAGTTCACTAAGTATAGACAAGAACAAATGTAAAGATGACATTGGTATGGATGAGATTGTGAAAGCTATTAAGGGTATGAAATCAGGTAAGTCACCAGGGTATGACAGGATAACTTCCGAGATGCTGAAGGCTGGACATGGCGTCATAGCGAGTCAGCTGTGCAGCCTATTCAATTTATGCTATACCACCGGCCAAGTGCCAAGTGATTGGTGCAAGGCTGTCATCGTACCTCTTTACAAAGGGAAAGGCTCACGGCAAGACTGTAAAAACTATAGGGGCATTAGTCTACTCAGCGTCGTTGGTAAGTTGTATGCAAAAGTATTGATTGAAAGAGTTGTGAAAGAAACCGATGCGAAAATATGGGATGCACAGGCAGGTTTTCGGAAAGGAATGGGATGCACGGATCAGGTCTTTTCTCTGCGAAGCATAGTAGAGAAGTTTTTGGGCAGAAACCAAAAGGTTTACTGTGCCTTCGTAGACTTGGAAAAGGCCTACGATAGAGTGTTGAGGAGTGAACTATGGTCGGTACTGTCCATGTATGGGTTGAACGACAACCTTGTTCAAGCACTAAAATCTCTTTATAGGGATTCCAGAGCTTGCGTGAGGATTAACGGGTCATACACCGAGTGGTTTAGCATCCAAAAGGGTGTTAGACAGGGATGTGTAGCGTCACCGTGGTTGTTTAACCTATTCATGGATAGCTGTTTAAAAGATTTGAAAGAAAGTGAATGCGGTGTAAGGATGAATGAGTTACTCATCAAATGTCTGCTTTACGCTGATGATCAAGTTTTACTTGCATCATCGGCGGACGAGTTGCAGGTGATGGTAACAAGTATGCATGAATCTTTTGAAAGGAAAGGGATGAAAATGAATGTAGGTAAGACGAAAGTAATGGTATTTGAGAGGGATGAATACACCACAGCGTGTAATATTGTGATTGGAGGAGAGAAAGTCGAACAGGTGAATGAGTTTGTATATTTGGGAACTTTGTTTACGAGAGATGGGAAATATGAAAAAGATATTGTTAGAAGAGTAAATGCGGGGAACAGAGTGAATGGGGCACTACACGCCTTTATGAGTAGCCGGCAAGTACCTATCAAAGAAGGCTCGACTAGCCGTGCACGATGGAGTGTTAGTGCCAACTTTAATGTATGGAAGTGAAAGTTGGGTATGGCAGAAAAAGTATGAAAGTAAAATAAATGCAGTGGAAATGAGAGCTCTGAGAAGTATGTGTGGTGTGACTTTGAGAGACAGAATTCGAAATACTGATGTAAGGGAGCGTTGTGGTGTGAAAGAGGATGTAGTCACAAAGATTGAAAAAGGCATGCTGAGATGGTTTGGCCATTTAGAAAGGATGAATGAAATAAGATTGACAAAAGAAGTATACCTGGCCTGTGTGAATGGGACAACCGGAAGGGGAAGACCACGTCGAACATTCTCTGACCAAATTGGAGATGTTCTCAAGAAAGGGCAGGTCAGAAGTACCCTAAACCGGCGAGCATGTATGAAGAATATAATGACAGTAATCGAGGCAAAAGAAGTATGCAAAGATCGTGACAAATGGAAATCCGTTGTCTCTGCCTACCCCTCTGGGAAACAGGCGTGAGTCTATGTATGTATGTACGATGTCATATTGACCTTAATTAAATAAGCCAGATTTCAGTACTCTGCTATCCCTTATAGTGCTGCAGTAGCTGGTGAAGCCTTTTTGCAAATAAAGTAGGTATAAGGTAAATATGCATAAAAATCCATTGGAGCACATTTTAACTGATGTGACTTTGTTTCAGGCTAATTAATACGCAATAAAACCTTATTGTACACAAGGTCACATACGATTTATAAATAAGTTAATGTGCTCGATGAGAAACGTCAGAAATTTGAAGAGCTAATACTAATCTAAGATTAATGAATAGCTTTCTCAACGATCGATAGTATACTACAAAAAATGTATACTCTACTAAAAATCCAGTTCACAACAGAACGATCTATCATCGAGGTGTCAAAATGTTTATAGTGATAGAATTCACTGGCCGTTATACTTGACAGTTAGAAGTCTGTTTTGTTTGATGATTTGCTACAACTCTATTTTATTTATGCTTTTGTTTTTTTTTTCCTTTTTTTTGTATAGATGACAATTGATTTAATTCAAGTCAGTATTCGTTTTGAATAGTTTTCCACTGTTTTCAATGTCATCGATTTATACATATATAAACAGTACATTAAGTTGAACAGCCGTTTACAGTTATGCTATTTACGAAAAGGCGATTGGCAATGTCGTTGTTTTTACACGATGTCATAGGAAATGTAGACACGTGAATTATACAGCGATGAAGCATCTAATAGTTTTTAATGGTAAATCATTTAGTACTGTCTAGAAGCACTACATACTGCAGTATGTGTACCACTTACTGCAAGTCTTATACAGAGTCAAAATAGATGGAAAGCATTCATACTGCACCTAAGTTAGGTAAGAAGTATATGTTAAGCAGCGTAGCCTATGGATATTCACTTTCCTACGAATAAAATGTGCATTGCCTACAGTTTTTTAAAAGGCCATGGGCCAGAGACACCATGCTGTGCTCTTTAGGGAAAATAAAGTCTCAGGGTTTCCCATTCTGAGCCATGATTGGACGGTGTTTATAGTGTACATATTTGTTACATCGCTACCCCCTGAAAGTGGCGCAGCCGAGAGTGAGTTCGTATTATTAAACCGTTATAAATGCTCAATGTCTTGAAACAGCTATTTATCAAATAAAAATAATGGGTATCTGGTACTAGTACCGTCCGCGGGCTGCTAATGGAGCTAAAACACGATGTGAGCTCGTAAAAATCTCTTTCGCACTTAAAAGCTTATGGATTTAGTCTTAAAAACGTTATAGCGTTTTAAAAACCTGACTCCACTTCCTTTACTAATAAAATCCTAACAACAAAACATGTATCAGGTAACATTTGTGTACTAAAACCACAAAATATGAAGCTTCAGTTCGTGCCCACCATTATACTTGAATGCTTTTGAAAAGCCATCAACATTCATTGGTGTTAGATGCGCAGGAGTGCACCGCATCCCGTTAAGACAATGGCGATAGGTTACACAATACGAATTCCTTTCACAAATTATATGTATACAGATTTCCTGATCGCTTCTATCCTTTTTCATTGTTCTGTGCAAATTGCCGATATGCTGTTGAGCGAAGCATTTTAGTTATATCGTTGAAATATGTGTGTATTGTGTGATTTTAAGGTCGTAAAATTATTGTTGTGATTTATAAAGATAAATATTACATTGTAAATCAAATCACTATTAGGTACACTAGGAACTAAATTTAACAAAAACCGTGCAATAAGGGGTGGTACATATACCAAAAAAAGTACACTTAAAACTAGAAAACTATTAACGAACGTATTATTACACGTAAATATATGAAAATAATGTACTATATTATACTACTAGCTGTGCCTCGCGGTTTTACCCGCGGTAATTTTATAAATTATCACAGCTCCTCCCCCGTAGGTGATAGCGTGATACTATGTAACCTATATGTTGACCCGACCTCTTAGTAATATTCATGCAAAATTTGAAGTAAATGCTTGCAGTACTTTTTGAGTTTAGCCCGGACATACATACATACAAACAGACACACAGACAAAAATTCTAAAAACTATATTTTTGGCTTAGATATCGAAAGTAGATCACGTCCTACTTGGGACGTGATCCTTTTAAGAAAATATTCGATGTACCGTTTTGACTTTCCTACGATTTTATTATATGTATAGATATTTCATAGTAAAATACTTTACCATCTAACCTTACTACATATAACTTTAGTATAAGCTCTGCTAAGAGGGTGGTCCTATTTGTCACTATGGTACAGTAGACGCCGTAAAATGTAAGTCTGAATGCGGAAATGCAAATGATTATTTATATAGATACTCGAACTTATTGTACTGTCCATAACCATTACGTTTTAAAAGCGGTTATGATTTTACATAGATATTCTGCTTCGTTCCGCTAAATCTTTGCGATTTATTTGATTCTTTGCGCCCTGGGGTGCTGCCCGTAACTTACACATTTTTGGGGTTCCGTACGCAAAGGATAAAACGGGACCCTATTACTAAGACTTCACTGTCTGTCTGTCCGTCTGTCACCAGGCTGTATCTCATGAACCGTGATAGTTAGACAGTTGAAATTTTCACAGATGATGTAATTCTGTTGCCGCTATAACAAGAAAAAACTAAATAAAATAAATATTTAAAAGCAAAAAAATCACTTTTTTATAGATAATAGTACGGAACCCTTCGTGCGTGAGTCCGACTCGCACTAGGTCGTTTTTTTTAGTAGTTGTTCCAACCACCTTGCATAGGGCCCCTGATATTATTATGGCTTAATTACTATTGCATAATAACTACAACCGGGACCGACAGCTCAACGACCGAAGCACGGAGAAGCTCAGAAGTTAAACCACTTTGGCGGTCCCAATAACCCATCTATGGACTGACCGCGAGCCTAGTTGCTTAACCTCGCCGATCACTTACCGACCGGTGAGAGCATGTACATAATTATGTATTTGCCGTTATTAATCTTAATGTGTTGGTCATTCGATTTTATATGCATCGAACTGGCTCGGGAGACTTAATTAAGTCATTACAAACATGTAAATAAAAGCTAAGTGCTAATATCTTCACTGCCATATTGCTATCATTAGTACGGTACGGAGAATATTATTGCTATACTCATTGGTGTTCGCGTATTAATGATGGAGGGAATTAGCGTGTATATGTTATTCTTTAATCTTTTAGTTCATGTTGTGAGGCATTCATTCATTGAAATATTTATTGAGGAAGTTGTGAAGTGGGTAAATAAGTAGTGATGGGATTAATCTTCTTGGTATGGGCCTTAAAAATATAATTGTTTTATCGATACTAGGTATGTACCCACCGCAACACAAATAGAAAATTATAATCTGCGAATTTGTTATTTGTTTTATTTGTAAAATTGTTTAGGTGTTAATTTGTCTTGTATATTTTAGTAGTTTGGTAAGTAGCTACGCTTGGCGTCTTATATTAAGTACTAGCTGTGCCCCGCGGTTTTACCCGCGTCAAACTTCATAAATTATCACAGCTCCTCCCCCGTAGGTGATAGCGTGATAATATGTAATACTTTGCAAAATTTGAAGTAAATCCATGCAGTACTTTTTGAGTTTAGCCCGGACATACATACAGACAAACAGACAAAAATTCTAAAAACTATATTTTTGGTTTCGATATTGATTGTAGATCACGCCCCAATTATCCTTTTAAAAAATATTCAATGTACAGTTTTGACTTTCCTACGATTTTATTATATGTATAGATGTAAATAATATTTTTCTGTAAGGGAATGTATATTCTTAAGAGAAAATAATGAATCTTTAACCGTGAACTTTAAACATGTTCTTGTGAAATACATGAAAATATTTTTTCTGCTTAATATACACAGGCACGTACAAATGGGGCACTTTGTGTCCCGGTTTCGATTCCCGCACAGAAAAACTATTTGTGTGACTTATAAAGTAGTTGCTCGGTGTCTTAAGTGTCTGGTAATTACATTTGTAAGGTACCCTGCGACACAGGAATTCATTTCCTTAGTCGATGTCGACGAAATGCCGTCTTTAATCCTCTTTTGGAAGAGCGGCGGATTACAGACAGTTGCACAAAACGTCCCTAAAAACCGCCCTGAACTCATGTATGATCACTCTGCCCCGGGTTACTATGTAGTTATAGTTGCTAGACTACTTAAGCCCCTGTCATGTTCTCTATTGTCCGTAACTGTAGATTACAAAAAAAAGAACTCCTACCGAGACTGGCTTTCAAACTTTTAATATCCTTTTTGGTATATATTTTTTTACAATCTTTGTTTTTCTTATTTTATTAATGTCATCAATTTAATTTGTGGAGACGAAGGTATTAAGTATGTATTTTATTTGTAAATATTTAAGACAAAGTAACTAACACGTTTATATAAGTTTATCCATAATTTGATTTAGATTACAATACTGTCGGGGTTTTGGACCTGTCATCAACATATCTATACTATCAATTAAATATTCAACTTGCTGCTTGTACCTCGTTATAGACGTAATAGGACTACAACGTACGAAGCGTCCTTTCGTTCGTAACTCATTGTAATGCTGTTATGCGATTTCACGGGTTATAAATACCATGATCAAGGCTAGTTCTATAAGAGTTTTATAAGAATTTTATCCAGTTGTGTTGTATGCGTGAAATTCGAAGGCGATAATTTGGAGCTTATAGGCTTAATATGAGATACATTTCCGGTACCAATATTTCATCGACTTATGTCTGTTTTTATTTTGGATATTGACTTTTAAGGTGTTCTAATGACATTTTATTCTAATTCTTTAAGTATATTTTCTATGTTATTTGGATATTTATATAGAAAGCTGGAATTCCCTGTTTTAAATAATCGTAATGATCGATTTCGAAAATTAGGTAAGTAGGTACTTTTATAATGCCCCATTTACGATTCCAATAACGTATTATAAATCATCCACGTCGTATAATATACATAGGAATAGAAAAACTTTCGTCTCGAAATCCTTATAAAGTCCAAAGTATAAGTGAAACTCTGACTATAACAGATACATGTATCTATTAAAACTAAAAATATTCTTTCAGTCTTTCATTAATAAGACCATCTTAATAATACAAACTATCAGAATATGGACATTTAGTGTTAACGCCGCCGACTGTACAATTATGTGATGCATATTGTTATCCTTGTTTCCATACATATCTTGTTTTTTACTGTGTACTTTTGTACAGACGCCAGCACATCAAGCTAGCCCAATCTGTCAAATTTCCCCAATCGAAAGTGAACATGATGTTTTATGTTTTGTAATGTATCTATAAATGACATTACAAATTGATTTTAAAATATTTTTAGTAGATTAGAAAACAAAAAATTGTATTTGCATCTGCACACTATTTTGTCGTAATCGGTTATCGTTCGGTGCATAAACGCCCTTACAGGCGCGGCGTCTTTGGTACGGCAATTCACGATGCCCGTCAAATTGCATGTAACTTACCAGGAGGTTCTCCAACATCCCTATGCAAATGCGGACCGTGACGAATTAAAGCTACGTGCAAAGTTAAATCTAAAAGATAATCAGATGGGACTGCAAATAATGTAATGGTACTGCTAGTAATGCTAATTTATTCGATGAATTATGAACGTCGGTGTTTGAATATTAATTGGAGGAAAATATTAATAGGACATTTGAAATAAGTTTTTGAATATAAACGTGACTTTAATTAGTAGTTTCAAATTAAATAATTGATTTGCCAAGCTAAAGTGGCATTGGGCGGGAAACAATGCCCTTAGTACTGACTGCTGCTGAGGTCCGAATGGTTCTTGATTGGCGATCACGAACCAGAAGACGCAGCGTGGACAGGCCGACGATCTTGGAAGAGTCGCGGGAATCCGCTGAATGCAGATAGAGGAAGACCGGCTACTATGGAGTATGGAGAGGCGTTGGTTCAACACTGGACGTCTTTCGGCTGATATAATGATTAGACTAAATAAAACTAAAAGTCTTCTAATTAAATTTGAAACTGTGTTTGTACTGTTCATTGAGATTTAGAATGGACATGACTTAAGATAGGTCTAATACATTCTTTAATACCCGCAAAATTAAAAAACTTTTGAGAACCACGTCGTTTTAGCCAAATACTAAACTATACTACTAAATATCTAGTCTCTATATGCCACCTAAAGCGGTATATCTAGTTTCTCTAACAGTACCCTATTTAACCGCAGATGTTGTAGACTCGGAATGTATTAATGGGATTTTTCTGTCAAGAAACAGGACCGAGACCACGTAACGCTCTCGGTTCAGCGTATTGCTCCTTGTCGACTTAGTAACGGCTTAGTAAGGGAATGAAGAGTAAAACTACGCACATTCTAGTCCTGTATAATACAACCCATATATATGGATAGATGACGTTGACCCCATGGCTTATGTAAAAAATAGATACTTACGATAATTACGAGGCGGACTGTACTACAAAATTTTACAGAGATCGTTAAGGTCGATCAAAACTTACCCATTAATGCACGTATTTTATAAGGGCGCCCCTTAATATTGAATTAAATATTTTTTATTTGTGGTCGTGGCTATAGATAGCCTGCTTCAGCTGTTTAACTATTAAGGTTCATAAGATACAGCACACAGAAAAACGAACAGATGAACTGACAGTGGGAGCTTAGTAATAAGTAAAACCTTACAACAAAGAAAACAGCATTTGCGCCAACAACAGTGAAGGAAACCATCTACCTACATTAATTCGTGACGATGGAGCATTCTTTTCCAGTCATAAGTTAATAAATATATTTTACTGTTACGCCACAGCATCCAAGACAAAACAAAACACCAACTTTAAGTACAGACGCATCAAGCTTTCCCAATCTTTCAAATTTCCCCAATTGAAAGTGAACCTTATGCTTAGGTGATAAAGCTGAAAATCTATAAAAGAATATTGATAGTTTGGGGTAGCTGGATGTGCTGCCGTCTGTACAAAACCGCAGCGTTTATAACATAAAGATTCCTTTATCTTATATTTATCGGGCTCCACCCACAAACTTAGTTCTGTTAGAGACTTTTAACGATTTCTCATGATTCACTTCGTCTACACAGCTTGTTACTCGACTCCTTTTTGCAGACCAACCGGTCTTAGATACTCTCTTATTTTATTGCACCTACGTACAACTATAAATAATAATTTCACTAAATAGCCATAGGCAGTCCCAAAGCGGTTTAATATCTGAGCGTCTCAATACTTCGTAGGTTACGTTAAGTAGTGGGACCCGGTTTTAGTCGTTTGACGGATAGTGACTTTAGCAACATTAAACTTTCTATAACTTCACACGAATAAATAGATAAATAATAATATTTGTTTAATAATATCCTGGGACATTAAGCACACACGGCCATCTGAACCCAAACGAAGCAGGCTTGTACTATGTTGATATACTACATATACTACTGTTTACATACTTATATAGACAATCTCCCGCGGTTTTACCCGCGTTAAACTTTATAAATGATAGCCTATGTGTTAATCTATGGTGTCAGCTAACTCCATACCAAATTTTATTGAAATCGATCCAGCCGTTTCGGCGTGAAGAAGTAACAAACACACTATCATACACTCACAAACTTTCGCCTTGATAATATTAGTGTGATTTATTACAACCAAGTTGAACATTTTGGCAAAGTGTGTATTTCTATCCATTACATAAAAAAATCCATACGAGTTACGTGAAATATCTGTTTTATTTGATGAATTACCATTTTCTACGACGTTACGGACCCCGTTAACTCTGAGTCGGACTCGCACTTTCATACTTTTAAGAGTATCCTTTCGGGTAATTTTATTTCAATCGCACACCTAATTTTAGGATTTATAAGGAAATTAACAGTAGAAGTAGGGTGACAATAACAAAGTCGGAAAGAATAGACCCACCCTGGTGTAAATTTAAATTGATAACTTATTATTTTATTTCATTAGATTGTTTCTATGTCCTCCCTCTATGTAGAACTTAATTTATTCCAAACCACAAGCAGATTACATTGTCGCTGTGCCGTGTACAGTTATCACAGAAAATGTCTGTACAAAGGCAGTATCTATGAACGCGTCTAAGCATTCTTCGATGAAAGCAATATGATCTGGACTAAATACTGCATTTAACCAATTGATGACCGCTGGGACTCAATTGGTAGTAAACCTACAAGTTGCCTTCTGATCCGAAGGTTGGGGGTTCGCTCCTCGCACTAGACAAATACTTGTATTCACTAATTTGTCTAGTGCGAGCGACAAGTATTCGTGTTTGTCTGTATGTATATATTTCCCAAGAAAAGGAAATAAGTATTTCTATTGGCATAAGATTAATGTTTTTGAAAATAATCAATAAAAGTTTTATAATTAATTTGATACTTTGATTTGAGAGGAAAACCGCTGAATTTGTTGACGTTTTCTCGTATTATTTGGTTCTAATAGAACCAAATAATATGAGAAAACGTACGTAAATGTACATTTCTCGACAACCCGAGAAGCCTCGAGAAACTAGCCTCGAGAATTCTTGAGACCCGAGAAATTGAAAAGCTCGAGAAATCATGAACCCTAGTGTGCATGAACATGTCTGTTCGTCCTGTGTCTGTTATTATTTATTATACCTCTAGAAGTATTATTTACAAAATAAAAGTAGCAGATGTAGTATATCAGTTATCTGGTTTCCACTGCACAAGCTCTGCTTAGTTTGGGATCAGATGACCGTGTGCGAATAATGTCGCATGATATTTTTTTAATTATAGGATAGCTTCACTAAGTTTTGGGTAGCTGTCACTTATTATTATTTATTTATTGACATCGATGTAAAGGCGCCAGCACATCAAGCTACCCCGATCTGTCAAATTTCTTTTATAGATTTTCAACTTTATCACCAAAGCATAAGGTTCACTTTCAATTGGGGAAATTTGAATGATTGAGGTAGCGTGATGTGCTGGCGTCTGTACCGTTAACATTTACTACTTTCTGGTGAAATAGGAGGCAGCTATAGCTGCGGGTGTAGGAATCTTTTTAGGTGACTGTACGTACCTGGGTTTATTCCGGGTATTACCATGGCGCTTGTATTTATCCGAGTACGTTTTACAATCTCAGAATAACTCAGCACATTTAATATTGCTAACTTTGTTGCATTGACATACAATTATGTTGATGTCTCGTTCATTCTAATCGGCTTAACATATTTAATGTCATTGTATCTCGTTCTAACAATGTTCATACGACAAGGACACCATCATTATTGTTTGTTTTAGTTTGTTACAGTACCTAGAGTTAGTACGTCTGTCGTTAATCGTAACGAGAACTTACAATGTTGACTAATATCCCTTTGTTATATTTCCTAAAACCTAATTTTATGTGCTTGGTAATATAACTTTATCTCCTAAACTTAGAAAGTAGGTTACTTATCGTTAATATATTTCAATTTTGTATTTAGGAACATATTTATGGGAAATACAGATTCGTGTAATGCTGGTAAATTGGTTCAATCAAAGACCAACAACGGTTGGCTAGAATTCTGCTTACTCCAACCTTCTTAACTCGATAGTGTTCGCATACTATGTTTACAAAATTAAAATTATATTATTATCTATGGTATATCTAGCATAACCTTGTGGGGGTCAAATGCTATCACCCGAGTAGGCTTTGCCACCGCAAGCCCACAAGATATCACACTAATATTATAAAGGCGAAAGTTTGTGAGTGTGTGACTGTGTGAGTTCTTCACGTCTAAACGGCTTTAGAGATTTCAATAAAATTTGGCATGAAGTTAGCTGACACCCAGAAGTTAGATTAACACATAGGCTATAATTTATAAAGTTTGACGCGGGTAAAACCGCGGGGCACAGCTACTATGCCTATAAATCTTGTGACAAACATGACATCAGTTACGTGCTAGCTAGTTACGTGGTTGCCAGAACTCGTAGTAGAACTGGCAACCATCAGTGAGGCCGTATGCTTGTCTGCGATTGTATCAGCTCGCAGTCTGGAAATTGGCGGTGTTAAGCTCCCGTGAGAGCATGTAAAGCCATGGGTCCTACACTTGAAGTCTTACGACCGATTAGCTATCTGTACCATCGGTACAATAGAAAGTGCTCATACGTTTGTACACACACTTATTCGTATATCATACGTCCCACGCAGATATCTTGTCTCCAATAAAACTGGCCGCTATTGCCGAAATACGTCCAGGTAGACATTATTATTAAAAAACTTAAGAGGTGTCAAGGGACACCCGGATGGAACGAAGTTATTTCTTATTATTTATTATGTACAAAAAACCTGTATACACTCAACAAAAATAATCGTCGCGACACCACACTGTTCAATGCGAAATAGAAATGAAAATATCTGGCTTGCTTTCTATAAGAGAGAGAGAGAGACAGACAGAAAAACATGCGCACGCCGCACAGCAGCAAAAAGTGTCGTGACAACTTTTCGTGAGATTTTTTTCCGTCTAGCCCCCTTTCACAACGCGCGATAAGGAACTTTGTTCCAAAACTTAGAAATATCGTTGAACAAACATACAGCAATTTTCTCCAAATATTTTGTATGTGACAATGTGACTGGATGATTTACTAAAAAGGTTATCTTTTAAAATTTTAGACTATGTGTATTTATTTTAATTTAGAAGGTGACAAAATCATCAGCCCGTATATATATGTACATACAAACGCCGACTTCTCTAAAAGTAAAAAAAAGAGAAGCCTGTTAGATTTAATCAACATTATTGCCTAAATCATTCATTATATCCATAATCCTTCTTTATTTTCTGAAGCCTTACTACGATAAATTCTGTAGGCTTTTTAGACTTTACAGTAAGCTTCGATATATTGACTTTAGTATCAATACGAATAATTTATACGACAACATTTATTTTTCTGCCGCAGCTTGTGGGATTTCCATGATTGTAAATTGCATTACGATATAAATGGATTTGTGCGTTCCCAAGGTTGCTTTTGCTTAATCGTGAGAATTCGTGGTTGAACTATATTGTCAGTAATCCGATTAGGCTTATCTACTTACTACTTTAGGGCTTGAATAATTTTCAACGGAAGTTGGTGCCTTAAAATGTTGATTTGGAAATTATGGATAGAATTGTTTATATTTGGCGATAATACGTCTAACTTAACAGTTTGTCTTTGCAATAAATTTGTGTTTATTGGGCCTTAATTTTGCCTGTCCAAATTTCACAACAATTTTGCCCATGGAGATTTCGTAATACATATATGCAATGAACTCCTTATCAGCCTTCGATGGCAAGAAGTCAATACGTTAGTCTTTTATAGAATCGTTCGTAAACCTTCTAAATTTGGTGACTCGGTAGTGAACCTGCCTTCTGATCCAAAGGTTGCAGATTCGATCCTGGCTCAAGACAAATATGTATCTTCATTATACATCAGACATCTATTTGCCTTGCTCTGGGGGTTTTCTGTATGTTCTATGTATACATTAACAACAACAAAGTAACTCTAACCGTTGTCTAGTTCGGGTTAGATGGCGCTGTCTCATATGTATTATTATAATTTTATATATATAATATTCCCAAAAATTTTCTCACTTTTCAATATAAATCTATATAAATAAAAAGACAAGTCCTGACTGACTGACTCATCAACGCCCAGCCCAAACCCTTGGACCTAGAAAGCTGAAATTTTGCACAAATGTTTGCTTTATAATGTAGACAAGGAATAAGGAAGGATTTTTCGAAATTCAACCCCTAAAGGGGTAAAACGGGGGTGCGAAGTTAGTATGAAACTTTGCCGTTTTTGAAGTTAGAAGCATGAAAGTTGGTATTTGGCCTTGCAGTTAAAAATAAAAAATATATGTTTCACGATTTTTGGAAATTTCACCCCCAAAGGCAAAAAATAGGGGATCTAAGTTTGTACGAAAAAAGTCCAAATTTTTAAGTTAAACGCATGTAAATTAGCATTTGGCTTTTTAGTTAAAATAAAAATATATATTTCAGGATTTTTGAAAGTTCCACCCCAAAAGTCATAAAATAGGGGATGTAAGTTTGTATGAAAAATGCGATATTTTTGAAGTTAAACGCATGAAAATGAGTATTTGGCCTTTCTGTTAAAAATATATAGCATTTATTTCAGGATTTTTGGAAATCTATATAAATAAAAAGAGAAGTCCTGACTGACTGACTGACTCATCAACGCCCAGCCCAAACCCTTGGCCCTAGAAAGCTGAAATTTTGCACAGATGTTTTCTTTATAATGTAGACAAGTAATAAGGAAGGATTTTTCGAAATTCAACCCCTAAGGGGGTAAAACGGGGGTGCGAAGTTACTATGAAACTTTGCCGTTTTTAAAGTTAGAGGCATGAAAGTTGGTATTTAGCCTTGCAGTTAAAAATAAAAAATATATGTTTCACGATTTTGGAAATTTCACCCCTAAGGGCAAAAAATAGGGGATGTAAGTTTGTACGAAAAAAGTCCCAATTTTTAAGTTAAACGCATGAAAATTAGCATTTGGCTTTTTAGTTAAAAATAAAAAATATATTATTCAGGATTTTTGAAAATTCCACCCCAAAAGTCATAAAATAGGGGATGTAAGTTTGTATGAAAAATGCGATATTTTTGAAGTTAAACGCATGAAAAAGAGTATTTGGCCTTTCTGTTAAAAATATATAGCATTTATTTCAGGATTTTTGGAAATTACACCCCCAAGGGCGGAAAATAGGGGATATAATTTTATACTGCCTGACTGACATATCAACGCACAGTCTAAACGACTGCAGTTAGGACTTGAATTTTGTCAGTAGTTACCTTTTATGACGTAGGCATCCACTGAAGAAGGGTTTTTGAAAATACCACTCCTAAGGGACTAAAATAAGGGATGAAATATTTTATGAAATTGCTTAATTTTTATGTTAAATAAAATGCTTTAGTATATAGACTTGCAGTTAAAAATTAAAATATATGTTTCAGGATTTTTGAATATACCACCCCCAAGGGCGTAAAATTGGGGATGTAAGTTTATATGAAAAAAGTGCCAACAAGTTTTAAGTTAAACGCATGAAAATTGGTATTTAGCATTACAGTTAAAAATTAAAAGTATGTGTTTCAGGATTTCCGAGAATTCTACCACGTAGGGTGACAAATAGGGGATGTTTGTATGAAAAATGTGACATTTTTTAAGGTAAACTCATGAAAATTGGTATTTGACCTTTCATTTAAAAATATGTATTTCAGGATTTTTGGGAATTGCAGCCCTTTAGGGTGACAAATAGGGGATGGAAGTTTGTATGAAAAATGTGACATTTTTTAAGGTAAACGCATGAAAATTAGTTTTTCGCCTTTCATTTAAACTTTATAAATATATCATCAGGACTTTTGGAAATTCCACCCCTAACGACGACTAAAATAGGGGATGTAAGTTTGTATGAAAAACTGTTTTTTTTTTTGGAGTTAAAAGCATGTAAATTGGTATTTCAGTTAAAAATAAAGCAATCAAGGGAATAATTTGTTGTTAAAAAAGGTAATCCATAACTGATTCAATAGGTCAACACCAAAAATGTACGCCAACTTAAATTATAGAGAAATTCGTTTCTTATTGCTTAAAATGTTGTGTTTGTTGTCGTCTAAGTAAAGATTTAGCGTTTTATAAGATTTGTAACTTCTTTTTTCTGGTATATTTCATAACATATTAAAAAACGTCAATTTAATAAAATTGGGATGAAAAAGTCATTGACCCAAAATTCGAGTTAGCGTAGTATAAATTGTTCGTGTCGAGATGATCGCCCTCAAAAAATATCATCTTAATTTTACTGATCTACAAGTTCACAATTTTGTAACTCGATGGCTTTTATATCGTTTCAGATCGCAGAACTCATTTGACATATCGGTTAAAATAAATAAATGCTTGAAGTAAAAGGTAGTCCAAAACGGAATCAAAAGATGATCGCCCAAATCTCACCCAAAATATATGCCCACATCTTAATTTTACCGCTTTACAAGGTTATATTTTTGTTAGTAGATGGTGTAATCATCGTTTTAGATCGCGCTATGGTCTCGTTCACAAAATGTGATATTAGACCTATCAATGCCGTGGTCGCAACCTAAGCTAATGGGAGTTACCTTGGTGATTAATGCATCGTTGATTATTATATTACTTTATTTGACTTACTGACTTTACTTAAGGACAATTGATATGTATTCTTTGATATTTTTGGGTTTATGATATCGGGTCTTTTTTTTAAATAACAGTAGCAAAGTAGTCTTTAGTTTATTTCTTAACTAGGTTATTTATAGGTTAGGTTTTCTTCAATTTATATTGCTTATTTCTTTTAAAAGTATTTTTTTTTAGATTAAGCTAGAAGTAAGTAGTTACATTGGTAATCATTCAAAATTGTCGCGGACGAAGTCGCGGGCACCAGCTAGTAATAAAATAAAAAAGGATTTTATTCACATATACTTTAAAAAAGCGCTTGTAAATAGTCAGAACATGTTTGTAAGTAATATAGTTAAGTTATGCATAATGATTTCTAGTTAAGTACATATATGTAGACATTTAGGTACACAGATTGTTGGAACATTTATAAAATTTATTTTATAATAGTGATGATATTAAGTTAGCTTGTATTAAGTTGTTGTCAAAGAGACTATGTTTAGGTTTCATTATCAAAATTTATAGACAAATGTTAATGCAAAATTAAAATTAAGGAGAACCCGATACATTGAGATTTAAATTTTAATGCTACCATCATCTTAACAGTTACATCTAAATGCACTTATAATAAACTAGACGTATTATTATCTAGAACAGTTGTGCAGTAGGTGTCAAGTCATAATCCCTGGGAACTACATTATTCGTTTACTACGAATCCTATTTCGCTTACCTAGTTGCGAAGACTCTAGTGTCTGTATGGGCGATTGTGATTTCAGTTGTATAGATAAAAGCATCAGTAACACTTTTTACTATTTAGTTGCAAGATTATTATCTGTAGTGAGGACTTGTGTTCTGAATTGTGATAGTTTATTCTCTTCCAAATTTCTGCTGGAGTTTTCTTTCGATTTTATCTTCTTTACTTTGAATGTAAGTCGGTCTGTTTGCAATGTGTAATGTTTTATTTATTTAAATGTTGTATATTTAATTTAAAATCTAGTGTATTCTGCGTGCTTAACATACCTGGTTTATGAAACCGATCTAATTTTAGCTTTTTGAATAGAGCGTAAGCTGGTATGATATAAACAAGCTTATAACTAGAATTCGGAGTTAGAATTACCATATTTATGAAACTGGAGATTACTTTAATGCTTATGAGTGCAAAGCTGGCAACTTGTCAGTTAGTTAGCAGAACTGGGGTGATTAAATCTTCTAGTATTATAGTTACCATTTGTATAGCTTTAGTGAAATCTGAGTAACGTAAAACTTAACTTTGTTTTCCTTCGTTACAGTGAGATGGCGCGGTGGAGCGCGCAACAGCATGGACGATCAACGGCATGGATTCTTCTTATCTGCCTGGTACAGGTGGCGAGAGCAACGCCCGGTAAGTACCAAATTTGATTTTAATGTTTAAGTAAGTTGTTAAGTTAATATATATTATTTTCTTAAATAATATAACATACAGAGTAATACAAACATTTTAGTATCAATCGTATGACACGGCTGTGTCTGAACTAGATAAGTACATATCTGTATTTCAGACACGAGCGCTCATTCTTTGTGTATCAAACCAATTTACACTATTTGGACACATATTGCAATACAAATTTACTTACATATTAATTTTCTCCACTTGTCTTTCTCCTCGTGGTCAAATTTCGGCTATGATGTTGTCTCAATGAAGACTAGCCATCCCCGCGGAACATATTGTGGTGAACATAGGTGAACTTTCTATTCCCTTACTCTCATGATCTGATGGGACGGTTAGCCGGCACGACCGGAAAGATGTGAGGACCGACGTCTTTACATGCCCTCCGAGGCACGTAACACCGCTAATCTCCAGATTTTTGAATAATAATAAGACATTTTATTAATAATCTTAATATTACTTTAGATCCGATTCCGGATTATCTACGGTCGGACTGACAGCTCGACGCTCAACTCTCTAAGATGCAAATAAAGGGAGCAAGGCAGTTCACCAAGCATAATACTACGTTGCGCGACTCTCACTTTGGACACAAAAGTAAAATAATAGCGTCTGCCATATCCTGGCACTTCGACTGCCAAAAGGATATATATTTATTTAGGTCACTCGGAGCATATGCACATAAATGTATCAAGTGACTCATTGAGTATGCCCAGTTCTCATGTATATGTCACCGTAGTATAATAAATACCGTTAGACTATAATCTATTCCGCGAAATTGTAAACTATCGAAAGATTGTGAACCGTAACATACTGCTTACAATTTAACGCAATAATTTCGGTAGATAACAATATATCGAAGAGAGACTGCTAAATCATAATCTTGTTTGTGTAAATTTGGTTTCTGGCACTCGCCGGCCGCTGCCGCGGCACAGTACAGTTCGCTCGCTCGGCTCATGCGTTGTAAGGTCGCATTTCCAACCTAGCCTTATCTGGTAGCGAAATACGCCTGAGTAAACAGACTCGCGGTCAGGCCATAGATGGGTGACTACCAAAGTGGTTTAATTGCCGAGTGGGCACGTTAAGATGTTGGTCCCGATTGTAGACAACAATCGATATGCCATGTCAGATTTTTTTTTATCGGGATTAGTCCCCCCCTTTTACCCACCACTGTAACTCCTGTAAGCCAGGATCAACAGTGGCACACAATGAAATGACACTGAGCGGTGAGACTCAGGCATGTTCAGGGGAATCGCTTTATCTGTCCTGGATCCCGCAAAAGAAAAAGGAGGAGTTAGAAATTAATGCCATGTCAGATGCCTAATGGACTGCTTGAACAATTCTAACACTAGGGTAACCACTGCCCATACGATACGTGAGTATACACGGACAGGGGCTGCCCCCCATAATTTGGCAGATATTCCCTCATGACAAATGTATACGCCCCTCACGAGATGAGACGGAGTGATGATACTTCAGCAATATTTATTGGACGATGTGCATTGTCTTATATAAAATGTTCTTTTACAACATACACGGCTTACGGTAATAATGTCGGGATGTCATCGCATCACATCCCAACATTATCCCATAAAAGTTTATTGAGTTTTGACTAATTTTGGAGTTTTGAACAACCCTCACTAATGTGTAACCGATTTCATTATCCTTGACAATGACACTGAATTCCATTTAATCAGATTTTACAAGCATGACCGCATACGATTAGGTTTAATCAATGAGTGAATGAACCATTGAAGCACTGATGTTAGTAGGTATATTATTACACCGGTTGAATGGCCAATGGGCAGTAAACAAAAGAATGCCTATACAATAGAATATATAATAGGTCTGTTGTATGATCTCGTTTGCGATGTTCATCTTTTTAATTTTAAATGACTGATTAAAATTATTCTGCACTAGTGTATTAAAATATTGTACTTTTTTTTCGGTTTAAGACATTTATTTTCTCAAAAGATTACAAAAATCACTTGCAGAGAAAATACAATATAATTTTAAAGTACATGCTTTTTTGATATTGGCACAGCGTATATAATTAGATAACTTATACTAGGTATTACAAAATATAAAAACAGGGTAATTAGAGATAATGCTTTCACCAAAAAATAGATCAATACCTACATGCATCGGTCACAATCAGTTGTGCGTACCTACGGAGATTTAAAGGTGTTTGTTAAGGTAGGTGATACAGTGACAAAAACGAAACTTATCAAACTTACCTCTACAATCAAACATTTAATTTTAAGCTTACACTAGTAGAAACTAGATTTAAACTCTGAGGGTAGAACACATTTTAATTTTCTACCGAAAATGGCAACATTAATTAAAACTGTATTTTTTTTATTGGCACTCATAGCCATATACTCGTCTAAGTTCGTATGTGTTCGGTGAGGTTAAGCAACTAGCCTCGCGGTTAGTCCATGGATGGGTGGCCACTAAAACGGTTAAGACTCTGAGCGTCTCCTGGCTGTAAGGGTAATTAACCACTAGAATAACAGACAAATACTAATTACCTAAAAGTATATAAAGCCTTATAGAAGCTCAATAATGCGCATTGCTGCAGAAACAAGCCTTGGAAAATATTTTCTAATTGGGACGAATACATATAAGGAGAGTAGTCCTTACAGGGAAGTTAAATCTATGTGCTTATTAAGATCATGTACTAATTAAGTGCTTATACGGTTAAACGATTTATTGTATATGAAATACTGTTATGATAGGGTGTTCGGTGTTATTGATGATTGGAAAACTGCAATTCTTTGAGAGTTTGGTTTATATAGTTGTGTACCATACTTCAAACAGTTTAAAATATTAACATTACCATTCTTTAAGTAACAGTCTGTGTGAAAACGAATCCAATTAGTTTTGACAATAACTTGATACGAGCTAGCTAAATATCATTTCTGTAATAAAATAAATTTTATAAATGTTTTCATACAAGATGTACCTAAATATCTATGTTACTAGAAATAATATCTAATGTATACAACTATATTACTACAAACATGTTCTGACTATTTACAAGCGCTTTTTTAAAGTCTACGTGAATAAAAACCTTTTTTATTTTATTTTTTTTATTTTATTACTCGTCTCGGAGATACAGTTCCTCGTAATAGGGCCGATGACGACAAATTATGACTGCAGACCGCAAACGCAGCACTCATGCGCATAAGCTTTTCTGCATGCCCACATTCATTTACAATAACTTGGAAGACATTGAGTTTACTTTTATTTAAAGAAAACCGAAGAAACTTATATATAGTATAATTAGTGAAAAAAGGCTATTAAATATTTCATAACTTTTTTGGAGCCATAAAAATGCATTTGTGTGATTATTGTGAAATCTAAATACGCCTATCATTATTATTAATATGCTGATTCTTTCGCTGTCCTGGTCTGTACCTATCGTATACCTAAGGGTAAAATGTGGCTGAACAAAAAAGCTATTATTTTTTATTAAAAAGTAACTATAATTTATCATCATGTACCTCTATTTGCGAGATAAAGTATATTATTTTAACCTAAAAAAAGACAATGTGTCTTTTTACACCACTGTCTACCCCTTTACCCCCTCTCTATGAAAACTTACAATTATAACCTATTAAATTTTAATTTACTTAACTAATTCGTATCAGCATAGTGATGATAGGGAAGAATTTAACATTGAAAAATTTAAACAAGGTATTATTTTAATTTATTCAAGAAACATATATTTACGCACAAAGCAACTTCATAAACTTTTGAATGAAGTAAAGGGGAATGGCAATTCATTACAGTTTGATGTCCGCAAGGCATAGGTAGTTTAGTTAATTTAATTAACGATTTTATTGCCCGTGTAAGTCCTTTAGTTATGTTAGTATACTTTGATCAAACTGGTGGGGCTATAAATACCTTCTTTATTACACAGGTTTCACTAGCATACTAATTAAGCGGACATTACCTAATCTGTATCGCTTTTAATTCTATCCAAATACCTACTATACAAAGAATTGTAGTGGTTAGCATAACACTTAGTCGCATGTGTGTGTGTGCGAATTGTTAAAGTTAAAGAAACCGCTGGATAGTGGTAACTTCCTTGTGGACTATGGTCATAATGTAAATGAGCGTAAGAGCATACTAACACCTAGGGTTACCATATGACAGGCGTGCGGCCGGCATTGGTCTGAGACAGGCATTTTTGATCAATGCAAAATTGTGTATCTCGTGAAGATTTTACGTTTATATAATCATCATCATTACAGCTAAATAAGTCCACTGCTGGACAAGCCTCCCTCAAGAATCGTCTTGGGGGGATATGCCATAATCGCCACGCTTGGCAGGCGGGTTGGCGATCGCAGTAAGATGGTCATAGTTCTCAGAAGGAAGCTGCTGCCCATCCTCTGGTAGATATGGTAGATATTAGATAAGTTTATATAATAGAAACGAAAAATCTATTAAAAAAAATAATGTCCTTTGACAAATATATAATATAATAAGATATTTATTATATTATATATATGTCAGAGGACATTATTTTTTTTAATAGTTTTACTTTTTTATTTTTTCTTCATTATTATGGCTTTTACTTATTACCTACAGCGTTTTGCTAAAAGCAGGCATTTTTCTGAAAATACTGGCATTTTAGGTACAGGTATAGACAGGCATCCCTCTATTTACATATGGTAACCCTACTAACACCGCGCTCATATCCAGTTGCCCTCATTGGTACGAGTGAGAGCAAAGAGCATTTATTAGTCTGCGGCTAAAGGGTTCATTCCCGGGAATTCTCGAGCCGAGAATTGTTTTGGGCTTTGTTCCCGGGAAATCAAATAATTAATTTGATACTTTTATTTGAGAGGAAAACCACTGATCTTGTTGTCGTTATTAGAACCAAATAATATGAGAAACGTACGTAAATGTAAATTTCTCGACAACCCGAGAAGCCCGAGAAATTGAAAAGCTCGAGAAATCATGAACCCTAGCAGCTATTTACTACTAGTGGAGCTATAAATATCTTGTTTATTATTATTACATTCAGGCTTCATTAGCAGAGTAATTAAGCCGGCTTAACCTAATATGTATATCGTTTCTTCGTCTATTCAAACCACTATTCACAAGCATGATTAGTGTTGTTTAGCATTGCACACAGTTACATCTAAACCTGCCCGCACTTCTGGATATCATGTACCAGGCCACCCATAATGTTTCTAGAATCTCATCTTTTTTGTATGAAACACTGGCCAGATATAAATACGTCATAAAAGTATAAAAGTGCAATTATTTAAAGAAAAATTTGAACGTTCCAATTCCAAATTTCTGTCCATATTATTATTTTTATACGAGCTCATTTGCACAATCGTGTCTCTATGAGAAATTGAACCCCACCGAGAACATTTTCGCGCCATGTTTTCTACGATTTTAAATGTTTCCTAAAACCATTGATTTATACAACTACTAGATTAGTAATTACCGCGCTAATACGTATCCACTTCACATTTATGTCGAGATAACGTCAGTTCATTGTTTAGGGAGACGCCTATCTAGTTGAACCGAGCGAAAAATGCGTAGGTAATTACGTAGTGAAATAATGCGATTCAAGTTCTACAACACATAAAAAGTCAAGCGGAATTACTTTCCTTACGTAAGTTTATTGTTTATGTATTCATATAAACGTAAATAACGCATAAACTGAAATAAAACATTAAATATTGTAATTTAGATTCAGTGTCACCACCAAAACATTGTTTAGGTATTTTCACAATATTGGAAGAATAATTTCTGGAATCGTAATTAGAAATAGTTAATGGAAACTGAAGTGAGATATGCCTGCAGGCATCTAATAACTGGCCACGCGTCGGCTCCTAATACAACGTATCTAGTGTATATGATACATATTTGGATTTTTTGGTGTACCTATCTTATATATTTTATTAGTCATGCTTACTTCATTTAATAAGAAATACATATTTTTTTATACAACCGTCCGTCGCATGGGTATGTGTTTGTTTTTGTATAATCTTAGCGACGGTATTGTTGTAAGTAAGACATAAAATGTTTACTGGTTTCAAAACTACGTCGTCGCAGTTAACTAGTACACTTTTTGAGACACGCCATAATATAAGGTTTAAGGCATTAAGATAAATAAATAGAGACTGCGACGACGTAGTTTTGAAACCAGTTTTGATTTCAGTTTCAGTAGTTTTGCTTTTAACCTTGAATATCTCAATAGCCTTAAAATTTGGGGATAAATATCCGTCAAAAGTAACCGTTTGCTCGCCGAATAATTACCGAGCAGTAAAAGCTGGCTTTGAGCGCCTTATTACAATACTAAACCTCTTTTTCGCACCTATATATAGAGAGCGAGACCCTATCTATAGAAGGGATTCTTAGTCAGCGTACGTATCGTATCGACATGTAAAAGAGACCGCTTATCGTAAACACATTACCATCCACTTAATAATAAAACCTTAAGCTAATTGAAATTTTATAGTTTAAAGAAGCCGTTTGGAAATCGTAAACGTTGTACTTAAGTATCGCCTCATTTTATCATAGAGATGGGACGCTGTTATACTGGTAGAGAGCGAAGTAAGACTGCATGTATGGCACAGTGACTAAGCTAGTGGGTGACTCACTAGCTACTACTTCGGCACTTTCTCCTGTTTCGGGTTCGATCCGTGCTCTGTACAACTATTTGTGTGACCTGTTCTGAGTCTAGTAGGTATTACTTTTTGGTCTTCGATTGCGTGTTTATAAAGTCCTCCGCGATGTATGGATTTATATATATTATAGCTGTGCCCCGCGGTTTTACCCGCGTTAAATTTTATAAATTATCACAGCTCCACCCCCGTAGGTGCTAGCGTGATGATATGTAGCCTATATGTTGACCCGACCTCTTAGTAATATTCATGCAAAGTGAAGTAAATCTATGCAGTACTTTTTGAGTTTAGCCCATACACACAGACAAACGGATAAACAGACAAAAATTCTAAAAACTATATTTTTGGCTTCGATAGCGATTATATATCACGACCTAAGTATCCTTTAAAAAAAATATTCAATGTACATGACTTTCCTACGATTTTATTATATGTACCTTTAGATAGATGTGGGCGTTGTTAAAAAAATAGTCAACTCTGAAATATAGCCAATTTACCTGTTGTTAACTTGTGGTTTCTTTGGCGGCACACATTACAGTTAAAATAGTTGAACAATGGTGTCGCCTTTCTTTGGCATGATCGCCGTTTAAGGCTTAAGTAAAACGTCGCCCCTGACTTTGAAACGCTTATTGCATCAGAGATGATTAGTTAATTACTTTTAGCGCATTTGAAAATCATAACTGTAGACTTATTAAGAAGGCGGGAAGAAGAATTTTTGCATAGATGCTTTCGAAATAATAACTATTTGAAGTTAGTGCCAAAAATTACTTACGTTGAGGCGGTGCGTTTGCGAAATACTGGCATACATTTTTCTCAAGTAATAAGCAATGATTCTAATATTCTGGGAATGTTCTAAAATTCTACTGGTACTCTGGGAAAGTTCTCCACTAGCTTGGTTATCGAATAAGTTCCTTTAACAGATAAGTAATTAGATAAAGAATAAAGTTTTTAATTATGTAGGTTATTGATAAAAACTAAAAGAAAAAAAAGAGGCGCTCATAGGCAGTCGCACTCACCGGTCCGAAAGTGATCGGCGAAGAAAAGCACCTAAGCATGTGGTCAGTATATAGATGGGCGAGCGATAAAGTGGCTTAATTTCTGAACTGCTGAAGACAAGATAGGCTGTCGGTCCCGGTAGTTGTCGTAACAGCTGATAAGCCATAGTAGTAGTCGGAGGCCTTCTGGGCTTGTAAAGTCTGAAGTTAGGATAACTACAGCCCATACGATAAAGAAGACTTATAAGAAAGACGAAGGTTATCAATTCGAGTATATATTTCTCCGTTGTTAGTGATACGATTCTGATAATTCTTTTCCTATTCTATGGAATATATTATTCAAATCGATGTTTAAAAAAGAATGGATTCGGTTTTATGTTTTTTATAAGGCTATGCATTCCCTATTCTTGTTTGCCCTAATTTAGAAAGTTAATTAAATTACAAAAAAGTAAATTATAATTAAATTAAAATAAAAAGTAAGTTATAATTAAATTAAAATAAAAAGTAAATTGTAATTAAATTAAAATAAAAAGTAAATTATAATTTTAACGTCTATTAACTTTAAAAAAAAATTGGTGAAAAATGGTGAAAAAATCTGACTTCGAAATGAATAAATAATTATTTATTAATTTCAGTCAGATTTTTTCACCACTGTCACCATTATTTGCCAGTGCGCATGCTCCGAAAAAGATTAAATGGAATTTGAATATACTACTCAGTTTATAGAAAATCTCAAATAGAGGTAATGCCGTGGCATACTACTGTGGCTTGAATAAGCAAATTCTCTCACATAACAAACAGTAATAAATAACTGAATCGACAGGTGCAAGGCTAGCTTCGTTAGGCCTCAACGATTAATTAAGCTTTTGCAGGCCTTTCCCATTAAATTGTTTGGAGATAAGGCTGTATAAGGCGCGGTTAGTAGGCACTTATAAGACTATAAATATCGTATGTGAATGCAAAGGAAGGAATTAAATAATTGGTTTATTTATAGAAGTTTTACTGAAGTTGAATATTTATTTACAATTAGATGAAACATTATGTTGGGGTTAATACTTGTAGTACCTTTTCGTAATTACTATAATAACATTGTTTACGTACATCTGAATAAAATTATCATCTAGGGATTACTAACACACTGCCAACTGATCCCAAACGAGGCAGTGCCTGTACTATGGCAACCGGATAACCGATAAACATACTTTATACTTGTATATATGTGAATATACTTTACTTTACTTTATACTTGTATATATGTGAATATATAATAGGTAGCTAAGTTCAATGCTATAAGCATTTTTTTACAAGTAATACTGAACTCACCTGTGCTTTTTTAAGTCGATATAGAGTTGGGGGTTAAAACCATTGACCTATATGTTAAGTCTATGGTTAAAACTGAGGTGAAGCGTCTATTGGCGTGCTTTGGGGTTTTGCCTATGATGGCCAAAACTATGACACTCTCTCTTAAGGACGATGATCAAAACATCTTTGGTACTTCCTGAAGCCGACATTTTATGTACAGATGATCAAAAATAATATTTTTTACTTTCCAAACTACATTCTTAAGCCTTAAGCTTAAGCTTCTTAAGCGTAAGCATTTATAAGCACAACTGCAGTATAAATCGATGGCAACCACCAGGGTGACCTCTGTTGGGACGTTGGTGTGCAACCGTGTAGGAGATGCTTAACAGATTTTACAATTACCAAAATACTTTTTTGTAATAACCGTTCCGTCCCTTTTGATGGTCCGCCGGGTACCATATGGCAACTTTAGAGAGGTCTTGCCATAACTAACGTTTGTTTTGTTCTTTACAGGTCCATGTGAAGTGGAAACGGGTCAGTCGAGCATTATAGTTGACATCGAAGAGAGTAGAGGAGATCGTAAGTATAACGTTTTGTTCGAGTTCAACTTACTAAGGATAATTTTTTTTGTCTGCACTTATTTGACTGTAACTTATATAAGATTATTTATAATCCAGTGTAGGTACAAATTTTAGAATCAATATTTATTTAATTTCTAAAAAAACATAAAAACATTGAAATTGGAGGGTGGTTTTTTAAGGTTTTTATTGATTAGAAGAAATTGATTTTCAAAATGTAACCAGCAAGCATTGGACTCTTTATAAGGCATACCTCTAAATGGTTTACCAATCAAACCGTATTCCTTATCAGATTTATTTTATGCAATAATTTGATACTAAAATTTTACCAATAAATATAAATTAAATCGAAGATCTTTAAATTTAAAATTATAATATCAGTATTCAATGTCAGGGATTAGAATCAGAAGAAGAATCACAAATTTTATAGATTCTATGAAAATAGCCGCAGTATACATTCCGCGACTTTGCACAGAGTCAACGGGTAGCATGAAAACTGCTAACGGTTACGCAGTAGTAAGGTCCGGTTACTGGGACAAACTAAAGGTAACAGGTCTCATTGCTAAGATACATCTCTAATTACATTAGAGCTTGAAATTGAATTTCTCTTTGTCATTGTATAAAGCCCGCATTCAAATGAAACTCGGCGGAGGCGTAACTTGAGGAAATTATTCTTAAATCTGAGTATGTTAATCGCGTCGCTACGGTGATTTTTATTTAATACGAACCTTTATATAACAGAGGAAGTCTAAGGGCGGTAAATCTACCCGAATAAATACTAATGAATAAATTTAAACCATTTTTATGAATATGGATTTTTTTTCGGGCAGTCCCACTTTATCGCTTCAGCAGGTCGATATGTCTGTAGGGGAATATCACATACTTTATCTTTTTTTGGAAGTATTAAGCTCCTTAAGTTTAGGTGTGACTCTTGTGCACTATATTTTTGAGGTGAAGCTTCTTTAGCGGCGTCGTGTGTCTTTTTTGGGATGGGTAAAAAATGT
Organism: Pseudoips prasinana; assembly: GCA_951640165.1. Classification (NCBI taxonomy): domain Eukaryota; kingdom Metazoa; phylum Arthropoda; class Insecta; order Lepidoptera; family Nolidae; genus Pseudoips; species Pseudoips prasinana. The sequence goes on from OX621245.1 coordinate 24,232,124, forward strand.
TACCCTCATGTCAGGACATCGAATGTTCTTAAGACGTAGGGGTCTTAATTTTTATTCACACTGGCCGTTTATTTACATGACCCCTGCATTTTTTTCTTAATGTTTGATTTTTAAAAGTCGACGGCCTAACCGAAAATAGTTATATTTTTAAAATTTATTCCCACCATAGGAGGCAAGCAATTACTATGAGCCTTTACCGCCCAAAAGTGCGAAGTAGCATCTTCCACTGGCTACTCGGATCAAATAAACACTACTTTCCGAGTATGAGAAATGAAAAAATAGTTTGCACTTCTATCGGCAGACCCGCATGTTTTTTTTTACTAATCCTCCAGAAGTCTTAATGGCGACTAGTTAACTTTGTATAGTCAGCCAGGCCGCATTAAGATTGACTGCAGTAACCGAAATTTAACCAGGAAACACATGGTAACATACTTTTCTCTTTTGCAGAAGTGAACCAAAGCACAGTACCTGCAGACTTACCAATAGTAGGAGAGCCAGACGTTGACGTCATACTTTCCACGGTATTCCCAAAGGGTCCCACGTTGTTCGAGCTCGATGGGAAACGGCTGCAGTTGCTTCAACCCTTAGATAGAGATGCGGATAACTTGTCGCATATGGTATTTCAGGTTGGTAGATTTGATTACTTTGGTTCCAAAGAAATTACTGTAGTATATAGTTGACGCTACGTCGGTGGATACATTTTGAGCTTGAGACCACCTTTATTATGTAGAAAATAAAGGACGTTGTCGTAATGCATATATATCTTCCTACATCAAAACGTTGCGTCGTCACTATGTGTATACAATTTATATTTTTACCCTCTTGTTACTGTTGCTATATCTTGTAGATACTATGTATATGCCATTTTTATACTTACGTAGTAGTTTCTCTTATCGGGGGTCTTCTGGAAGAGATTTTATTGAACTAAGCAGTGGCTTTGTGCAACGTTTCCCTGCTTTTGTTAACAAGACAAACACAAAGGCAACCTCACATACTGCTTCCCCGCGCGCGGAGAGGTCTATTGCGGCGTTGTGGTTGCCACGCTAATGTAGTTTTTTTATTAATGTATGCGGCTAACACGCATACGCCAACTGATATTAGCCAGTACCATACCCTATACCGCTTAAACATACTTTTTTTATAGCTTATAACAGCTAGGCAAACGAGCAGGTTGGTCACCTGATGGTAAGTGATCACCACCGTCCATGGACACTCGCAACATCAGAGGGGCCGCAAGTGCTTTGCCAGTCTTTATGAAAGGAATAGGCTAGATTCTCTGCCATGTCGTACTTACTGCCTGATGAGTTGTGCGGACTTCACTCGCGTGCAGCAAAACATTATAGTTAGGTATTAACATAATGGACGTAACTATGAGGAGTGGGAGTAACTATGAGTTACTCCCACGGGTCCATAAGTGATCGGCGAAGTTAAGCGGTCAGTCTACGGAAGCATAACAGTTATAGTAGTTCAGTGTGAGCTCCATTCTTATTTCCATGCTTTGGCGGGTTGTTAGATATCTTTCATTAAGCATGTCAGAGATCTTAAAACCAGTTCAACCAGTGCCATGTGAGTTACATAATAAAAGCCCAGCGGTTATAATTCTGTAAGATACTCTCGCCTTTATTTACGTTTATACATTGATATAAACATTACCTACCTAATGAAATATTACTATTCAAATGGCATTTGACTAATCCGATATATAATAAAGATGAGACTACGCATCATTACATAACACTTATGCAATATTCAACTTTAAGATTCTCACGATTAAAACTGTGCTGTCTTTTACAATCCACATCAACATAGCTATATAACACCATAATTTATCTCTATCAAAATAAATTATCTATCACTATCATCTTATAAGTTATTTGTCATATGATTTATAAAGATCTTACTTCGCAAGCAGTAGCTGAACTACGAACTTTTAAATGCGACCTTATATACTTATTACTAGAGTCGATAATCTTGGATTAGTTTCCAATATGTGACTCAATAACTTCCGTTCAACTAACAAGACTTATTAAAATATTCCCTGAGGCTTACATTAATAATAATAGTTATTAATCGATATATAAACTAATTTGGGCCTTAATTAATGAGGTAACATTTGTAGCAGCGTATCAAGTGAAAGCCATTGAACTGATCTCATTTGAAACGCAGATCTTAAACCCGTTAAGGGTGATGGGCCGTGCTTAGTTTAATTATTAGACACAAAGTTTTGTATTGAGGCATTTGGTCATAGACTTGATTGATCGATCATCTCCTTAGGCCTAAGTATAGCATGGCTGTTTAATTGTTCAATCTCTAAATACGGCCTTTTAATGAGCGTCTCTATGTATCGCTAATGCGGTTCTGTTTAAACGATGAAACTATTGCTAGTATGTTCCGCTTACGCTATTTTTTGCACGTTTCAGTAGCTAATAGGCGCTACCGACAACGCTAAACTTATAGCTGAATTCTCGGCGGACTCTATTCAGATTTCCAAAGACAGGCTAAGAAGAACCAATTTATTCTTAGCCGTCTTTGTCTAATCTTCGTAGCCAATAGTTTAGTCGGGTGGATAATCAATATGTGGATGTCGAAGATGAGATGTAACGAGTTGTTTTTAGCCGATGAATAACTTTTATCGTCTAGAACTGATCTGTCGCCGATTTCTAAATCGATTTCTATTCGATCATCTAATCAATAGTATGACGATTCTGCAAAAGTCGCCTTAAAATATTTCTTGATGTTTTATTCAGCTTCATTGGATAAAATAATGATATTAAGACTATTTACTTATTAATTTTCGCTAGGGAACTGTGGTTCCGTGATGAAAAATAATTTATTAATTATTACCAACTAGTCAATTAATTAATTTATAAAAATTAATGTGTTATTGAAGCTGCACACCTACATATGTATGTATTTCTTGTGAGCAATCTGTCTACCATTGACTGGTCTATGCACTCACAATACTGAATGATTAGCTTTCGGTTGGTTAACATAAATAAAATGTTTACCATATTTTTGAGGGTATTATTAATTATATTATATCAATTTCTACATATTATAATGGTGTCTTTTTACAGTTGGTGTGCCAAGTGAAAGCAACTAAGAAGCGACGAACTATACCTGTGATAGTAAGGGTGTCGGATATAAACGACAATATTCCAGTCTTCCAAGGGACGCCTTATGAGACCAGTGTTTCTGAGGTGAGTTTGTAATCAAACTAACTCCTACTCCGTTAGGTTACAATTCTATCTTCTAGTATGAAGTTTCATTAGTTTGCAATCATAATAATGTCATCCTAGCCGAATTATGGCCACGGCGGCCAGTATTAATGGAGATTAGCCATCTGCGCGGGACATATTATAGTGCACAAGTGTGTGTGCAAACACAGCAAAATATTCTATTCCATCACTTTCATGACCCGATGGTACGATTGGCGACACGACCGGATAGAGGTCGGGTACAGGACCTTTACGTGCTCTCCGAGGCACGGGGGTATAACACCGCCAACTACTAGACTTCGGGCTGATACTGAGAAGATTTCCTTTTTACAGAAAAATTCCAAAATCACTTTTGTCCCGACCCGGGATTTGAACCCAAGACCTCGTTCTCTGCGGATGACCACGCTACCGCTACACCAACGAGGCAGTCACCATACATACATTTATCATATCTTATTATACTTTTATTGCAGCTGGTACCAATCGGTTCGACAATATTCGACGGCATCAAGGCAACGGATATTGATGCCGGAGTCAACGGCCTAGCAGAATACTTCATAATACCAGGAGACAATACAACGCTGGATGAAAGTAATGCTGTAGACGGCTATGGGTATTTTGCTATACCCCTGCCCCACCAGGGCCAAGTCACAGTGAACAGGACACTGGATTATGAGCGCACGCAGAAGTATCTAGTCACTATCCTCGCTTCTGTAAGTATTTTTGTTCATAATACTAGGAGAAAAGGCGAAGGCAGAAGAGAGTTACGCTGTAGTAGGATTTGTGACTCGATATTACGCTGTACTTCGTGAATGCCTCTATCAGGTTCCATCGAACGTGGAACCCAAGATACGAACCAAGATAAGAAATACGCTTGTACGATATATACTACTACAGAAAGCATAGTTAATAGAAATCTCTATTCCTAGACAGCACGTTTCGCTGAAAGCTTTGTTAGTCGAAAACATTGATCGTTAATATCTCGATCCATGGAAAGCACTGTTAACTTTCTTCATAAAAACCACCATTTCCAGATAACTTAGCTCACAGAAAGCGCCTTTGGAGGAGAAACTATTAATAAATATTATAAAACTTTTCACTGTCAGCTCCATCGGCCAGTGACTGTAACAGGCTATGCGCAAAATAAGATTTTTAAATTTATTTTACTACCATAAAAGTTGGTCTTGTACCATATTAATAGTTCATAGGTAGCTCAGATTAATATATGATTAATCTACCGATCTTATCTCAAGCAGTCGCAAATTCTTACTTGACAAAACAACTACATATTTATTAGGCAATAGGTATTTATAAATGTACCCGCCATTTCCGTCCACATGCAAGGAAGGGAGCCAAACAGTTCGAGGTCAAATACCGCTGCAATATGACATTAAGGTTGTGCATGTCGCTAAGAGGTTGTCCGTGACTGGCTTTGAGAAAGGCTTTAGCAGACTGAATTTACTTATCAGAATCAGATAACACTTTTAAAATGATTTTAGAATCTCAGTAGGTACTGATCAGAAGTATGTAACGTATTTCGGCGACGGCCAGCAGGCAATCACTACTAAGTGATGATTCACTTGGTAGTGACTCTGCCTTCTGATCCTAAGGTTGCAGGTTCGAACCTGCCATAAGACAAATATTTCATGAACATGTTTAGTCTACTAGTACGACATTGTTTACAGGTATACACGACTTAACTTTATTGTTATTTTCCCGACGTTTCGTGTAGTATTATTATTCAGATACGCGAAAGTTTAAAAGTGTATACATTAAACATTAAAAGTGTATAATAGACACTTTATTTCACCTTCAACTTTATTTTTACTGTATTTATATTCGTCTGGGTGATTACTGTGTGTTCATCATCACGATGATGATGAACATGCTGGTCATAGCCTCCCCCAAAGGTTTCTGACGTTGCTATTTAGGGGGGTTTGCCGTCGTCGCCGCACTTGGCGTGCGAGTTGGCGACCGAAGTTAGGTGTTGTAGTTAGTACACAGAAGGCGCTGTTGCAGGACTAACTATTGTATCCCGTCGTCACCTTTTACGACACCTACGGGATGTGATAGACACGTGGCGTGATAAACGTATTTCTATATTTTAATACTTATATTTATAGAAAAATTTCACACAAACGCGGAACAATATTAAATAATCGTGCCCACAAATATTTGTTCTGGGTGGGGATCAAAACTAAACCTCTGGCTCAGCAGTCAAGGTCTCTAACCATAAGGCCAACAAGCCAGTCAAATATTGGCCACTAGCTGTGCCCCGCGGTATTACCCGCGTTAAATTTTATAAATTATCACAGCTCCTCCCCCGTAGAAGATAGCGTGATAATAAGTAGCCTATATGTTGAACCGACCTCTTAGTAATAATCGTGCAAAATTTTAAGTAAATCCATGCAGTACGTTTTGAGTTTAGCCCGGACATACATAAAGACAAACAGAGACACAGACAAAAATTCTAAAAACTATATATTTGCTACGATATCGAATGTAGATCACACCCAAAGTATCCTTTAAAAAAATATTCAATGTACAGTTTTGAATTTCCTACGATTTTATTATGTGTATAGATTGTTTAAAAATTGTGCTTGAAATGTATGCTACTTGAAGTTATAACAAATCCATTACTAATTTGTTTCAGGACCGTGCCCGTGACACAAAGAGACGTCTTTCCAGTACTACGACACTGACGGTAAACGTGAAGGACGATGACGACCAGGACCCGTCCTTCATTTACAAGGGCTGCACGCTGCATGAGGGGGCGTGCTTCAATCCGGAATATACTAGCTACGTAAGTACAATCAAACTAATATTATAAAGGCGAAAGTTTGTGAGTGTGTGAGTGTGTATGTTTGTTACTTCTTCACGACTAAACGGCTGGAACGATTTTAATAAAATTTGGTATAGAGTTAGCTGACACCCTGGATTAACACATAGGCTATAATTTATAAAGTTTAACACGGGTAAAACCGCTAGTTTAACATATAATCCAAATTTTTCTATATCATATTATGTTACTTCTCTTTGCTTTCCTATTATCGAGACTTGTGTCTCGATAATATGCAAACATGCATACATACATGCATGTATGTCATATGCATGTTGGACCTGGGGCGCTACCGCCTAAGTCGCCGATCATCGTGATCATGATCGGCGTTCAAATAGAGATAGTGGTTAAAAGTGACTAAATCATCGTTCAATCGGCGACGATGATCGGTGACTTGGACTTTATAATAACAATTAAACTAAAAATTCCTTTCCTCTTTTTAGGTAAACAGTGGAGTTCTAGCAGGCTTACTAACACTAGAGCCAGAAAAAATCCAAGCAGTAGACATGGATACCCTCGACGCCCGGATCCGGTACAGCATAGAGAGTGGGGAGCCCGACTCTTGGGCCACGTACTTCGCAATAGACGCCAACACTGGCGCTGTAAGGCAACTTTTGCCCGTCGATACGACTATAGCTAAGAAATTCACACTTGTCATCAAGGTTAGTAAATTTGTTTAGTAGATATGTTTAGTAGATATGTGCAAGCTGTCAATATAGGCTCTTTTGGTGCTTGGATTTGTTACAAAATTAAAGAGTGGAGGCCAATCCTTCGGCCACCTGCTTAACGATAGAAGCCAACACGTGAGGCAACTATTGCCCGTCGATACGACTATAGCTAAGAAGTTCGCACTAGTCATCAAGGTTAGTAAACTTGTTTAGTAGATACGTGCAAGCTGTACTCTTCTGATGCTCGAATTTAGTACAATATAGACAGAGTGGAGGCCAATCCTTGGGCCGCATGCTTAACGATAGATTCCAACACTGGCGTTGTGTGACGTCCAAGAAGTTCGTACTTGTTATCCAGGTTAAACTATAGTTAGTAGTTATGTGCAAGTTTAATCCCTTAGGATAGATTAGGAGCTAGAATAATGAGCCCCATACATCATGGCAGATCAAAAATTAGCGTTGTGTTACAACTCACTGTAAATCGCAGTTTCTTGTATGAGTTTTGGCAGTCAATAAGACCTAATTGTTAGCATTCCATGGATTTACCGTGCGGAAACCCATCCATCGCGTGATAGAGGAGGGAACACTCGACAGAGTCTGAGTCTTGTGACTCAGACGTAGGTTTAAGCAGGCCCCGTGTGAATCATCAACGCTCACCTTCTCTGTCTCTCAGTGTTTTCTTCCTAGCCAAATTTTTTATGCTCCTAATAATGATTCTTTGGATACTCGTTCTAATAAAGAACTTACGGAAGTTCTTGATAATCCTTCCTATTTTAACAGCACGCTCGCACCCACTTTCACGGCATATAAATTAACCACAAAGTCGTTTCTGGTTAATTCATTTGTTAAGTCGTAATACTTGTTCGTCTTTAATGCGTGATCTTTAGAGATGTTGGTTTCCCACGGTACGGTAAGCTCTATGATGCTTTATTGTTGTTTTCAGGCCGAAGAAGTAACTGAAGCTCGCCGTTTCACAACCGCCAAGCTCACAATTACAGTAAGACCAGTTGACGCCAGCCCGCCCGTCGTCGGGACCACGTCCGATGAGGGAGAAGTCGAAGAAAATTCTCCTAAAGGCACTAAAGTACCGGACCGGAATGGACAGCCAATAAGACTTACTGTGTCCGACCCTGATTTGGTAAGGATTTATATATAACTTTTAGTATTTGTGTCAACGATCAAAATGTTAGAGAACTGGGAATGTATTCTCATCATCATCATCATATCAGTCGAAAGACGTCCACTGCTGGTCAAAGACGTCTCCCAAAAATAATCATTTTGGGCGGATTTGCCATAATTGCCACACTTGGCAGACGGGTTGGCGATCGCAGTATGATGGTCATAGTACTCAGAGAAACGCTGCTGCGCTTTCTCTGGTATATAGTCCTTCGGGCCGACTTCTACGTCCCCCATTAATTGCTTGCAGTCTTTTGAAACTCATTTAATGCCAGATATAAAGAGAGTCGCGTATTTAAATTGCTTGTAACTTAACATCAGAATTGTAGTATTTTACCCATGCTGTTTTGCTTTCCAGGGGCCAGGAGATCCAATTCCAAAATACACGTTCGAGCTGACAACGAACTTCTTCGACATCGACAAAGACGGTTACCTGGTTGTTAGTGACGAAAAGCTGGACAGAGATCCTCCCAACACTGGGAAGTTTAGATTCCAGGTAAAAGAGAATTAAATTATAATGATCATAGATTATTACAGGTTTCTGGACCGAAAAGCAATATAATCTCTGTGACAGACAGACACGGAAGTGTTAGTAATAACATCTTGGGACATAATTCGCACACGGCCTTCTGATCCCAAACTAAGAAGAGCTTGTACTAATGGAAACCAGATAACTGATATATCTACTAAATATACTACTTTTCTTTTGTAGATACGTACTTATATGGATAATTACACCCAAACAGACGTGTTTATGCACACAAATATCTGTCCTGGGTGGGAATCAAACCCACGACCTGTGGCGTGAAAGGTAAGTATCTGCCAAACAAGCTAACCGGCTTTAAGACTAGTCCCGCACCTCTATGGCATACAAATGTGTGGAGCTTACACGTGGAGGGAATATAAGTGAACCGTCACGTTCGACGTACGACTGTCATCTAACTATGTAACACTGATTACAGAGATATTTGGCAAGATTTTAAAGATCTCAATAACGCACACCGTGGGTAATTTATAAAAAAAATGTGTGTTTTAGATTGAAGTGGAGGGGTCGGAGTGTTTCTAAAAATAAGTATAAACAAATACTTTACGTGTAATTTTTATAATTTAGATTTTTATAATAATAATAATTATTATAATTTGATAGATTATTCATAGTATATATAGTAACTCAATTTTTGTTATATTAATTGCCCTCCACCTCCATATGTTATATTTCTAAAGCTATGGTTTTGTTATTAAAAGAACTAATGGGTATTGAGATCTTAAGTTAAGCAAACTACAGGTATCTTTGAAAGCAAAATAGTTGCAGAAAATTCTCTTAAAACTAAAAATATAATTAAGTTTGTCTTTAAATCAATGTTATATCGATAACCCAGGTGGTAGCCAGAGAAGCCAACGGCGGAGCAGCATCAGCTCCATACTCCTTAACAGTACATCTGCTGGACCAGAACGACAACGCGCCCGTCATACCGAAGACTCAACCGATTATAGTCCCTGCTAGCCTGGAGCCTACACCAGTTCATAAGGTATAGTATTAGTGATCAATCGACCGTCCCTAAACAATTGTAAATAGATTTGTATTGTATTATAATAGGGCTCAATTTTCAAGTGGGTTCGGACACACTAAAGGTCATTTTTGAGTTAGTGTGTTTATTTATTGACTGTCTTTCAAAAAGCTGGCAATTTTAATGTCTTAATATATTAATTTATGAGACAAAGATCGCTCGTGATCTCAAGCCATTGGTGTTCCACAAAATTTCCAAATTGCGTGCAAAATTGATCCTTATTTTATCACAATAGGACTCAATTTCCAATTGACTTAAAATGTGGTATAATTTACCAACTAGGGCGAGATTGTTTATTCGTTATATGCAGTATTATGGAGCTTTATCAGTCCGAAAGATAACGTTTGATTCTTTCTTTTGGTTACTTATAAGAAGCATATAATTTATAGTATTTGGCGCAAATTAGCGATTTAAATAAGTCAGCCATTCATGCAGTATTGTCAGATCTTCAAAACTTTCCTAAAGGGGTTTTTCCCCTAGTTTTGCAAAATATTATGGTGCCGTCTATTGCAGAATCAAGTCCTTCTTACTAGTACATTGAAGACTATAAAAAGTTGCCTAACCAATATAATTAAACCGCCGTATTATATATTTTTTCCCTACAGGTGGAGGCGATAGACATCGATGAGGGTGAGAACGCACGTATAACGTACTCCATATACCACGTATCTAACAATGGAGGAAACAAGTTCACTATTGATCCTAACACTGGAGTTATATGTGAGTTGCACCCTTTTATTAATACGGCCTTTGCATTTTACGATTGCGTGTAGCCTATAGTTGTATAATCAGTGCACATACACAAGCGGTGTTAGTCTTTAACACTGTGCACTCCCATACTGAAACTTTAGGTGCTCAGTGTGGGAATGCACTTGGCATACGTTCACATTGACGTTTTTATATCGTACTCAAACAACTATAGGATACGCGCAATAGTAAAATTCAACATCTATACTATAAGGCTACTCTACTGTGAAAAGGTATTTATGTGTTATTGGGCGTTGTATAAATAGGAGATCTGTATTGATAGTTTTAATAATTTCAACAAGCTCTTCTTAGTTTTTCCTAGTTTATTAGTATACCCTGGATGTGCTTAAGTTCAACTTTTTAAGGAGAAATAACTTTTGAATAGCTTGACAAATCAAAGCACATAGCATCAACCAGTTCCAATAAAACAGCTTTCAAAGGTGTATCTGCTTGGGAGTTAAAATGCCAAATATCTGTATTTTTTTGCTTGTGCCCTGTTCCCCTTTATTGTCGCGTGAAGCAGTGACAACCTCATAGCCTAACTGTATACGGTCATGTTAAAGTACATATATTTTAACATGACGTATACCAGATAACACCAAACAATGTAAAATCACTGTGAGGAAGACAATAGACACACTCACTTTTGACCAACATTTTTGCTAAAAATGTACGTATCAATACAGAACTACCTTCTAGAAAACAAAGCCTGAAAATAATGTCATCACTGTTGTTTTAGCATGCCACCTTCACTTTTGAGCTGATATTCTTAAACCGTCAAATTAGAATCGTCACCAAATGTGTGTTAAGATTGTGTGTTGTATTATTGTGTGTTACACGTGAATCTTAAATTGTAACTAGGTTTAGAATATTCAGGCACAATGTAAAATTATTATTGAATAAATTCAATTGAATATAATAATCATGATATTTACCACATTATCAGAGTGGTTTTAAATAGGATTTATGTCAAATGTCATGTCAAATGTGGCATTTAACGGTATACTAACTTTACACTTAGTGCCAACATGATGGTTCATGTTCGCACTAGGTGTAAAGAAATCAGAGCTGGGTTGTGTAAATTTTTACGGAGTAGCAAATGCCTGTATGCAATATGGACAATGCTTACAAAGCAAATTCATATTTGTTTATTAGCTGTGTAATCAAATAAAGGCTGATTCTGCATTTGTGAGAATCTAGGTTCAAAGTCACATTCACTTGATTGATTTCCTTGCACGACTTCCTTTTAAAGTGTGATCTATTATTTCTGTTACCTTCTTTGGCATGTTAAAAACAGCACCTTGATAGGATAGTAGTTATTAACAAGTATTTAATCTTTTAGCAACATACAAACGAGCACTACTATTTGTTTAAAAATGAATAACAAACTCTTTAACTAATAAAAAAAAGCATTCCTATTGAAGTTAAATTTTTTGAGATTATATACGGGCGACCAAGAATATAATCGAACATAAACACTTCTCCCAGTACAAATATTCCGTTTGTATGCTTAACTGGTATGAGATTCTGCATAGTGAATACCGTTAATGCCTTTGTAAGAATTTCAAGCCGAAATTGAATCAAGTTTTACCGCACGCACCAGTGGTGCAGAGGTTAAGGTAGTTGCCCCGCTCCTACCTCGAAGCTCCCGTGTTTTGGGGGTCGATACCCGTACAGAACAACTGTTTGTGGTACCCATATATGATTGTTCTGATCCTGGGTGTGCTGCGTATCTGCTATTTTCATGTTTGTAAAAACGAAATGCCAAACACTGTGAAGCAGAAGTATGGTTTATAGATAACTAGCTTTACCCTGCGAGCGTTGCTACGGCAGTATATTAAATTCATTGGAATTATAGTGGCGCCATCTGTAGAAGATTGGTCGTACCAACTCAGAAACTTTTGTGGGCTGATGCACAACCATTTGCTGAAGATCGCCAAATGATCAGGGGCTCTACCGGCTAAGCCGCCGAACATCGATTTCTTAAATGGCTTTCAAATAAATAAAGGTTAAAAATGACTTAATCAATCGTTAAATCGGCTTCAACGTTGACAATCAATTCCGGACCATTTATGACGTCACATGTGCTCATGGAAGCCGATTTAACGATTGATTAAGTCATTTTTAAGCTTTATATATTTGAACGCCATTTAAGAAATCGATGTTCGGCAACTTAGCCGGTAGAGCCCCAGATGATAGATTTACGATGATATAAAGGACATACAGACAACCTTTCATTTTTGTATATATAGAATACTGCCTTATTTATTAATATTATATCTTTCAATCCCCCAGCAAGTACAGCTCGGCTGCAAGCGGGTGAACAGTACAGCGTCACAGTCCGCGCGACGGACTCTAAGGGGTTGAGCTCGCAGGGCATCGTGGAGCTGTCAGTGGCTCCGGGCCCCAATACACGACCGCCGCAGTTCTCCTCCAGGGACTACTTCGCACCCGTGTCGGAAGGCGCCGCTATCAATTCTACGGTCACTACTGTTACTGTAAGTATACATTTACACGAATAAACTTCTTAAACTCCTTTTAGTTAGAATAATATTATCCTGGGATATTCACAAACGGCCATCTGACCCTAAACTAAGCAGAGCTTGTACTACTGAAACAAGATAACTGATATTTTACATATACTACTTTTCTTTTGTAAATACATACTTAAATAGCAGTGTTTTACCTGAAAATAAAACACATATTAAATACTTACCTTATTTGAAGCTTACTTGATTGAGAGTGGCGCTACGTAACTTCCGCTTTATACTCCCTCTCTTTCGCTCTTTCCAATACTTGTACATATATTTCTCTCTCGCACAAACGTTTATCCACCAGGTGGCGCTGCCAAACATTTGTTCGGTGTTGGCAGGGTTTTACGAATCATTGAGTCGAAAATCTACACCAGGTAGAAATTAAATGTAAGCTTCAAATAAGGTAAGTATTTAATATGTGTTTTATTTTCAGGTAAAACACTGCTATTAAACACTTGACCGTTATTTGAAGCTTACTTGATTGAGACGTGTCTGTTATCACCTGGTGGAAAACGACGCCAATGTGATAAAGGTATCAATAAACACACCAAGTGTACGTGAAATATATTTTTATTAGTTTGTGTGTAAATTAAACAAGTTTAATTTCAGATCGAATAGTAATTACATACTATTTTGTAATTAGTAACTAAGAATCACAATTCCATGTACCATGGTTAGAATAATCAAGAAGAAAAATAATTAATGTTTCTAGACAAAACAGAGATAATATTTGAGATTATTTAATGCAACAGATGTTTATTTAAAATCAATTAATTGGTCTAAACATTCTAGTTACATCACAACTGGCAGTAATTGGCATACTAGGCATCACCTCTTTACAATAAAACCGAGTGAAAGTATTTTGTGATTTCCAATTACCCCTGGAGAGTATGTCATCTAGGGGGTAATTGTTGAACCAGTTTCTAGAGGCAACCGCAGATCTGAGACTGCCAGGTGAAGCAACCACTCCAGCTTCTGACAACAGAGACTTGACCCATCCAGCGATTACTGTACGCGAAGCAGCCTTTGGTTTGCCTCTTATGTTAAGAAAGAGATTAATAAAACCCCCTGTCTGACGTTTTTCTTTTAATATTGATATAGTCTGTTTCACCCAGAAAACAGGGTTTAAGTTTTTGTTGTCAGTATTAGGAATTAACCTCCAACCGGACTGTCTATAGTCAGTTGTATCTGTTTTAGAACCAAACAATGGCCGAAGGATCAGGCAGTCATTATCTTCAGACATGTGTTTTGAATCAATGGCTAATAGGGTCAAATCATGAACTCGCCTTCCTGAACAGATGAGTAATAACGTTGCTGTATGTCTACAAATAGAGAAAATATTATTTTCCTCTACAGAATAACTTTCTAAAAATGTTGCTAGTTTGTCTATGTTCCAAACCATAGGCTTCGGACTCACTGGCCTTTTTAATGAAATATATTTTAATATATGATTCACCAAGACGTGCGAACTTAATTTACCCGAATAATCAGAGTTACATAACGTGCAAACTACAGATTTATGTAGTAATATAGTGTTATAAGCTAGTCCATCTATAATATACAAATCTGCCAGATAACGAGCCAAGGTTTGACCTGTTGGTTGTGAGGGATTTAAATTATGCTTTCTACTCCATGTTAGCCATTTATTCCATGCTACCCTATAGGTCTTTTTGGTAGATGGCCGCCAAGATGACTTTAAAAGCTGTAATTCAGCATCATTCCACTCCACTAAATTCGGTGACCACCCCCACATCTCCATACTTCCAACGTCATCTCTTGGACCTTGGGTGGTGGATGCCCTGTCACCGCATCTATCAGATTGAGATGCAATTTCTGGATTGTGAATGGAGGAGCTAACGCACGGACTTTTAGATCCGCTCTCCAAAATACTCTCTCCCATCGTGGAACTACTAACAGGTACACACCCGACGCTGAGTTGAGGTGAGCTAGCACCTTGGGTACCAGGTAAGGCGGTGGAAACACCCAAGCTAAGGGATAGGTCCAGTTTCGGGAGAAAGCATCGTGGTACAACGCTTGAGTGTCGTTTTGGTCCAGAGATACATAATTCACCACTACCTTTGCTCGTTCCGACGCAAATAGGTCTCTCATTGGTACTCCGAATTTCCTGAATATTTTCTCTGTACACTGAGGTAAGAGATTCCACTCCGGAGGACAACGGTGCCGAGAAAGGTGGTCTGCATGACCGTTGTATTTCCCGGGGATATGATGAATCTTGAGGTTGATTTGGTGCTCGCTTAGGACTTGAAAAACCTTTTTTGTTAGATTCATTAACGACGTAGACCTGGTCCCGCCCTCGTTTCGTAGAAAAGCAACCACGGTCTTGTTGTCGCACTGAACGAGAATCGTAGATGGGCTCAATTGTGCACCTCGCTCTTTTAGGACCTTGAATATCGCAAGCATCTCCTTGTGATTGCAATGGAGCTGTTGTTCTTGCTTTGTCCAAGGACCTGAAAGTGCACATCCGTCGAGCTGTGCACCCCAAGCAACATCCGACGCATCTGTGGTCAGGAAATGTGACGGTGGTGGACTGTGGATCAAGGATGCCAGATGACAATTTAGCAGCCACCATTTTAGTTCGTCCTTCACTTCTATGGGTAACAGGACATTCACAGAACCTTCTTTTAAATGTTTGTTTAGCCACATTAGTGTAGCGCGAAAGTGAAGCCTGCCTTTCGGGACTACTAAACTCGCGAAGTTTAATAGGCCCACTAAGCTTTGTAGTGTTTTTAGCGTAGTTATGCTTTCGTGTAACAGGTGCACTACCTTCTCTTTTAGTTTGGAGATCTTTTCTTGTGGCAAGGATCTCTCGTTTAGCCATGGGTTCCACTGAACCACCAAAAATACCAGGCTTTTGCTCGGAGAAGTGGAGGACTGAGTAGTTTATCCGCCACCCTAGGTAGTGCAGACGGTCTAGTACTTTTTGGATATGTACTTGTAACATCTGATAATCTTGGTGAACTACAAGAAAATCGTCTAAATAGACTAGTATCCGGATACCCTCCTGTCTTAATGTCTGCGCTATCCAGTTTGTCAGACTTGCAAAGACTCGGGGTGCAGTACTGAGACCAAATGGGAGGCAGGTCATTTGCAACAATTTTCCTTTGTAAATTAGTCTTAGAAATCGTCTGTGCGACTGGGATATCGGGACATTGAAATAAGCTTGGGAAAGGTCCACTTTGCAAAGCCAGTCCCGTGCTTGGAGAAAATCTGGGACATGAAAAACGTTTATGAGCCTGAAGCGCTCTGTGTGAACGAATTCATTCAGATTTTTTAGGTTGAAGATGGGTCGATTTGTGCAATCGGCCTTTGGGATCAGAAATATCGATGACAGGAAGCTTGGGGAGCTCGGAGCTTCCTCTAAGATGTCTTGCGTTATCATTTGTGAAATGATAGCCGACATCGCCTTTGATTCCTTTGTTTCGAATGGACTTCGAACATCGGTCATCATAAGAGGAGGTTTCCTGAGAAAAGGTATGCGATACCCCTTTATTATGCGCAGAAGAGTGTCTGGTGCACCCAGCTTCTGCCATCGATTGACATAATATCTTAACTGGCCCGCTCTGAAGTCCTGCCAGTCAGAACTTTCCTCTTTTTCCTCCTGCATGAAACTCTGTAGCTGGGTTGTGTTTTCTATTATATGTCCTGTTCGTGTTCTGTTTATTATGTTGTTGGTGACTACCTTGTGGACGTGAGGATCCAGGAAAGTTGTGGTTAGACCCACGTGTCCCTTTATTATAACCGCTGCCCTGCGAGGGATGGTTATGTCCGCACCCCGGTAATGGGTGATTGTATCTACAGCCCTGCGAGGGCTGGATGGGACCTTGCGTAATGCCACTTGCTTGATGCCCCTGTGAGGGTGCACAAAAATGAGATGGCCCCTGCGAGGGGTAGCGATTTGGTTTCTTACTACCTGTTTGCGGAACGGGTTTATAGCCACTGGACTTGTTTGGAGGTAAGAATGCCTTTTTGACACCTCCGCTCTTATCCAACGCCGACGATAATAAATCAGAGTTAAAAATGTACTGATTGGATGGCGGGACTTTACGTAGTGCAGCCTTAACAAGAGGATCACGAACAAAATTTGTTATGCCGTCTCGACGCATTTGAATAGTCTCCGCGCGGTGACCACAGATAAGTTGAAGTAAATCCGAAGACACCTTATTGTATTCACCATCCGACAATAACTCTGTGATTTTATCACGCAATTGATCTGGTGTTACACTGACATTCATGCGAGCCCAGGTCATAAGATCAGTCATACTATCTTGCAAGACCTCTCGTTGTTTTAGTGCGCAAAATGTCAAAGCACCATATGCTTTATCGGCATAGGCTAGGTGTCGAAGAGAATCATAAGCTTTGATTTCTTCATTTACCTCCAGTTCGGTAAAACCAGGACTGTGGTTATATAATTTTTGCACTTCCGAGTACCTAACCTCACACCATTCACTTTGATTGAAATGCTGAATGTCATCTAAAACCTTAAGGTAATCTTCAGGAGCTTTAGGAACAGATGGTTCCTTCAATTTGACTTTCAAATCAAATCTGAATTGATGTGATTCCGTTGAGTTATCATTCTCTACCTCGCTATCATACAAGGACCTACAATCCTGATTATCCAATAGAGATATTTCATCATTGCTACATACGTGCATTTCTACTGAATTCCGAGGTGAGACCGCAGATTGCTTACGCTCGGCTGATTTATCACCACAAAGAACGTGTTTTCGCAGCTCACTAACTTCATGAGATAATTTCTGTAGCAGATCATCTTTACGAATACGTTTGCCCCCCCTTTTTTTATGGTGACGGCGATGACGCTTCTTACCACGGGGTGGGCTCCCTGACGATGCAGTTGAAGAACTAGAACTGGAGGAGGAACTAGAGGCCGAGCTCTTACTTCTTTGTCGTTCCCGCCGAGGTGAACAGACTTTGGTTTGCTGACCAGATGGCCCCGGGATCTCCCTCGCACTTGTGTCCTCCATCTTAATTATAATGAAGTCCTATACGCACAGGAATTCGACACAGTAAAATAATTTACCAAACCAACGTTCAAATACGTAATAATTATCGTAAGATTACCTTTGTTCTAAGAGCAAAAGAGGGTAGATAATATTCACACGTAAAAGTAAGGCAATGTTAACGGTAAGCCGAACGGTAACACCGTTTTATATATTACCTACATTACCCAACAAAACATGAATATTCCACAATAATTCGTGAAAGTATGAAGGTACTTACAATATACTTTCTTCTTTTCCGAGCACTATCACTATTATAATCACTAATAAAACACTAATGAAATTATATAAGTAAGTACACTGTAGCTATTATTAAAATTGTACAAAGTTGTCTCGACGACGACTGTTGGCGGCGGAAAATAAGACGCCAATGATTCGTAAAACCCTGCCAACACCGAACAAATGTTTGGCAGCGCCACCTGGTGGATAAACGTTTGTGCGAGAGAGAAATATATATACAAGTATTGGAAAGAGCGAAAGAGAGGGAGTATAAAGCGGAAGTTACGTAGCGCCACTCTCAATCAAGTAAGCTTCAAATAACGGTCAAGTGTTTAATAGATAATTACACTCAAACTCAGGACAAACAGAAATGTTCATGCACACAAATATTTGTACTGGGTGGAAATCGAATTCACGACCTGCGGTGCGGTGTCTCATGGTCACTCACTCATAAGTCCAAAGTTTATATAAAGTTTTACTAACCATAGAAGCCTTTTTTGCAGTAAACTGAAACCGAAATCGGAAAAAAAATATGATAAAACTGATATCACGATTGTCAATATAAATAAAATTATATGATTGTATGTTATGCCTTCATGCAATCCTAAACTATTGATCAAATTGTAATGAAACTTCCGTATACTCCTGCGAAGTTTGTTGGACCAAAACACGGCTAATACGGCACATGCAATATATACACAATATTTTTTTCTGTTTGTTATGTTAATTAATCCAATGTAATATTTTTACATTCGCAGGCAAAAGACCCAGAGAACGAGCCAGTGGCGTACTCAATAGTTTCGGGCAACGATCTCCGTCAGTTCGCTATTGGTTCCAATACCGGTATCATCACCGTGATACGAAGTCTTGATAGAGAAGTGCTGACGAGATATCAACTGGTAAGTTCTAACTTGTAAGTTAATTAAGCATCCGAGTTATTAATATAGGTAATTAGCTTGACAGATTCGTTTATTTTTAATATTTACAAGATTATACAAGAGTACGATAGTGTTACATAGGCTAGTGATGTGCCGGATCGTCAAAATGTAAATCCGCGAATACGGATCTGAATACGGATATTTGATGTCAAGATCCGCAGATACGGATACGGATACGGATCTTAACTTTCTTACTCAATCGGTGTCGGTGTGCGCGATCTTGAGTTGAGACATGTTTTGGCTTGCATTGCGCGGCGGGTTTTTCTTTTGTTTTGTTTTAGTTTAATGTGACACTGGGCAGCATAGATAACGTTTGCGTTTGCTATTGGTACATGCGTTTAAAAAAATGTCTACAAAGAAGTTTAGTAGTGTAATTTGGAATTATTTTGTGATAATAAATGATGAATGTGCAAAGTGTAAAATTTGTGATGGGAAGTATTCTCGTAAGGAAGTTGTACCTTTAGTACAACTTCCTTAAAAAATCATTTACAAAGAAAACATATAATAATTCAATAAAAAAGTATCTGTATTGAATTTAATAGATTTTTATTGCTACCTAATCACCTCTTTAAGCCGAAGAGTAAGGCGCACTAGCGACGCCAATTGCTTTAAATTGTTAGCTACTAAACCAGATCTATTTTAAATAATTGTGGACCGTCAGAATCTCGGTAATTGGCGTCGCTAGTGAGCCTTACCCTTAGCCTTAAAGAATTTTATCTATAAATTTAAAATTAATAAGGTAAATAGATCCGTAAAAGATCCGCCAAAAGGTAACGGATACGGACACGGATACGAATCTTTCTTCTGCCTCGGATATCCGCGGATACGGATACGGATACGGATATCCGGCACATCACTACATAGGACACAAAATGGCGTGTCCAAAGCACGTGCTGGTGTTGCAAATTTTGCCATGTTCAAGAAACTTACAATGAAATATATGCATACATACCTATTTATCTATATTTCGCCAAATATAAATATTTAAAAAATTCTTGATGTTTGGAATCGAACTATATCATTTCTCATTTTTCTAGATGGTTAAAGCAGAAGATCCAGGAAAACTAGCGAGTACAGCTACTGTGAATATCAAAGTTACGGATATCAACGACAATAACCCCAAGTTTGATGAAGACTCTTACCAGTTCCACGTTAAAGAAGGTAACGCATTTCATATATTATTTATATAATATAATATTTCATATAATACTTTTCATATTTAAGAAATTCTAGCTTTTAAAACTCTCCACATTGATAATTGGAATAAAGTAGATTTTTATATGAAATGACAAGTCGTAAGTGAACGACGACGTAGAAAAACATAATCTGTGCTTTACGAATTGGTAATCGAAGCTAATTGCCACATAGTTCGTAAGTTCTGTGGGAATTCTGTAGATGGGTGCTAGCATGATAAAGACAAGATGCCGACGACCATTCTGAATGGCATTCGAACTGGATTGCATGCGTCAAATCAAACAGGCACCACGTATCCCTATGATGTCATGAAACCCATCCACACTCTTCTGTTGTAACATGGCCGAGGCACTGAAGTATAGCGCTGCAGTTAGAACATCACTCTGAATGCGTCGCTATAATAATGTGATGTGTATAATGAAAGATTGACATAAGAATACCTAAAATTACGTATATCAGATTTACTATGTACATATTTAACGGCACGCTCATAGGCAGATGCTCTTATTGGTCTATAAGGGATTGGCGAGGTTCAGCAACTAGGCCCGCGGTCAGTCCATAGATGAGTAACCGCCAAAGTAGTTTAATTTCCGTCCCCGTGCTTCAGAATAAGTTAAGTAACGTTGAGCTTTATATACTCCTATTTTAATTAGACTAAATTCTAAAAGCTGTGACATAATATTTACTGTGTTGGACAATGAATTATTATAAACTATGTACTATGTTCGCATGCCTTGAAGAGGCTAAATAGATTATAAGGACCACCCTATAATAAGACCTACATACATTGTAAACTCTATTTACTGTGAACTGTGAATAAATAAAATAAAATAAAAAAAATAAAGCTGTCGGTCCCAGTTCTAGCCATCAGGCAACAGTCGTTAAGCCATGACAAAGGCCTAATGAGCGGCTTTAACAACTCTGACACTAGGGTAACTGCTGCCCATGCGATAAGTAAGTAATTAAACGGCACACCACTGATACAAGCGCCTGCTAAGTTGCACAAGTTAGTTATTAACATGACTTATAATATTTTCAGGTGCATCCGGAGAATTCGTAGGCTACGTGCATGCGACTGATATAGATGAAGGAGTGAACGCAATGGTCAGCTACAGCATCCCGACGCATCTGCCCTTCAACATCGACAACGCGACCGGCACTATCAGCACAAACACTAAACTGGACTATGAGATGACCAAGGTAAAAAAAAAATACGTTTAGTTAACAAATATGTTTAATTCATCATTGACGGCCCCATCGGCCGTCGGTCCTACGACCTATGTGCCCCGCCCACTGCCACTTCAGTTTGGAAATTATTTGGGCTGTGTAGGCTACTTCGGTTTGCCTGCGGATTTCCTGTTTAGGTAACTAAACGGGAACTCCGCAGCGTTGCGTATGCGATTGGGTAGCAAACATCTTGCGGTTAAACTATAAAGCATAATATATATACGTGGTATGGGAATGATGTGTAATGTTGTGTTGTCTGATAGAATGTAAGTCGAAGATTTTAATAATATTCAAAATATACTTAGTATTTAACATATTTTAGTCGACTTCAAAAGAAGAAGTTTATCAACTCGACTATCGACTGTATGTTTTTATTGCCATAGTCATATATATTTATAAAAAAGAATACTATCTAAGTTTAGAAGGATTTGTATATATATCTTCTCCATTTTAACGGTCTAAATTAATCTGAATTTTCCAGGACTATGAATTCGTCGTAACAGCAACGGATGGGGCTATTGACAAACGTCTAGGAACAGCGTCAGTCACCGTACAGGTGCAGGATATTCCTGATGAAGCCCCAGTCTTCTCGCAGCCGCTGTATTCAGTACACGTGCCCGAAAATGTACCCAATTACCCTGTCGTTAAGGTCCAGGTTAGTATAGCATATTTTACATGGATGTATCTTCTAACATACATTGATTGATCTTAATTAAATATGAGCGCTATAAAAATGAACCTTGAAATAAATCTTTCCACAAATTTCATTACAGCATCAAATCAGATTTTTATTTGAAAATTACCATCATAAAAGTATAAATATTACATAAGGGCGTTCATTATTGTGATTTTAAAAGATTCCACTTATGATTTCTTTATTATTCTTATTTGGATTTTAAATTTTTATCTTGGGAGGTAATAGCTGTAGACTACTGTGTTGTGTTTCTAAATTGGAAACGAAGTGAAAGATGCACGTTGGCACATTTGCAATGAGGTTACACGTGCGTGGAGTCAGCGAATTCGACGTCATGCGCAATACTGTGCCTCTAGCACGAGTTCCTGCAGTTTACTTACTCGATCACACGTACAGTTTCCTCCCATACATTGAGCACCAGCGCCTCTCGCGGAAACTATTAAGAACTAAAACTCTGGTGCCCAATGAATGGGACGAAACTGTACGTGTGATCGAGTAAGTAAACTGCAGGAACTCGTGCTAGAGGCACTGAGCATCATCGGCATCGCTGTGTAGGTATTATCAGTGATTTTCATATAGGGTCGGAAAATAACATGCCTGTACCGCTCAGGATTGTTTACAAACATGCAATTCACTTTCGTTGAGGCAAATTCGCTGGTTGTCCTGATCGTGTTTAGTCGGCATTCATGAGCACATGTGACGTCATGGTTCGGAATCGATTTTTAACGTGAAATGATGCAAGAAATGATTTTGTCATTTTTAACCGTCAATACCACCATGACCGACGAATTTGGCGGTAGCCTCCCAGATTCAGAACAATAATGAAATCCGTATGAATTATTTTAATTATAATTTACCAAGAACTTCTCCTTCTTCTTAAAATCATGTATTGTGGTTTTTTTCTTCGGTGCAATAAAGTTTAGACTCTCTTTCTATCTTCGATTAGTAATGTATCTTAATGCTACAGTTTCCAAGTTTTAAGTATAATATACTTTAAATTTTATATTTTCTTATCATTTCCAGGCGGAAGACCCAGATACGACGCCAGAGATAACATACACAATATTAATGGGAGATACAGAACTATTTTCTATAGATCGCAAGTCTGGCATGATTCGAACTTTGAAGGCTTTAGACAGAGAAATGAGTGCGCGACACGAGATCATTGTGGGTACTGAGGAAAATAACGAGGAAACTGTGGGCGCCACTACTACTGTGGAGATTTCTGTTGATGTGAGTACTTAAGGCTTTTTAAAATGTACGATAGAGCTTGAAGTTGGATGACAGAACAAGTACCTATTGTTTCACCTACAAAGTAATGTAAAATAATGCCTCGTTTGTTTAGTGCTAGCGTGTTCAACGGCAGAAAACGAGGTCCTGGGTTCAAATTCCGGGTCGGGCCAAAAGAGATTTTGGGTTTTTTAGTAATTAGAAAAAATCTTAGTATTAAAAGTCTGGGAGTTGGCGGTATTATGCCGCTGTGCGTCGGAGAGCACGTAAAGCCGTCGGTCCTGTATCTGACCTCTTTTCGATCGTGTCGCTAGTTGTTCTATCGGATCATGAGAGTGGAATGGAATATAAAGTGTTCCTGTATTTGCGCACACACTTGTGAACTATAATATGTTCCGCGCAGATGGCTAGTCGGCATTGAGACTGGCCGCCGTGGCCGAAATTCTCCTAGGACGATATTGTAACAAATGTTTACATAATACAACAAACACAACTCCAAATTTAGAGATAGAAATAATATTAGGTCTTTACCTATGAAATTGCCGTTCTGCAGTACTGGCCATTTCAAATCAAAATAATTTTTGTTTGGCTAAGAATTATAATTTCAAATTAATTTTATTTTAAAAACATGGATTCTTTTTTCCATAAGTAGTCATTTCTTTATTGATTAGTGTTACATTTTCATCGCATTTCAATCTTTTTCGTCATCATGGATACGTTAAAAATTCGAGTAATTATGGAATATGAGTACCGTCGTGGCAGCAACGCGGCACAAGCGGCACGCAACATCAACGACGTTTACGGAGCTAACACTACAAACCAACGCACCACCTGTTATTGGTTTGCTCGCTTCCGTTCTGGAAATTTCGACCTGAAAAATGAACCTCGCGGTCGTCCGAAGACTTTGGTCGACAATGACGAATTAAAGGCGGTTGTGGAAGCTGATGATACACAATCTACGGCTGAATTAGCAGCAGCTTTCGACGTTAGCGTCAAAACAATATTGGTCCATTTGCGTCAAATTGGCAAGGTAAAAAAGCTTGACAAATGGGTGCCCCACGAACTCAATGATCGCCAGCGCGAAGTACGCGTCGAGACGTGCCTTGCACTGCTCAACAGACACACAAATGAAGGAATTTTGAACCGCATTGTTACCTGCGATGAAAAATGGATTCTGTTTGATAACCGCAAGCGCTCAGCAAGTTGGTTGGATCCTGGTTCAGCACCTAAACAATGCCCTAAACGAAAACTTACCCCTAGAAAAGTGATGGTCACTGTTTGGTGGTCTAGCGCCGGTGTGATTCATCACAGCTTCTTACCAAACGGGGTGAGCATTACTGCAGATGTGTACTGTGAAGAACTGAGCACAATGATGGAGAAGCTGGCGCATCTCCAACCAGCATTGGTCAATCGCTCGTCTCCGCTGCTCCTGCACGACAACGCGCGACCTCATACTGCACAGCAGACGGTCTCCAAGTTGCAAGAACTGGGGTTGGAAGCTCTCCGTCATCCGCCCTACTCACCAGACCTTGCGCCTACAGACTACTACTTTTTCCAGAATTTGGATAACTTCTTGGCGGGAAAAAAATTCAATACCCGAGAGGCAGTACAAAATGCCTTTGAAGAATTTGTTGCCTCCCGTCCAGCTGATTTCTTTAAGAAGGGCATCAATAAACTGCCACTGCGATGGCAAAGATGCATTGATTGCATGGGTGATTACTTCGATTAATACAAATAAAAAAATTTATGAAAAAAATTCGTTTAAATTTTTTCATACAAAACGGCAATTTCATAGGTAAAGACCTATTATTATTCTAAAGAACACATGAACATAGTGTCTTTCTTTAAACAGATAAACCAGGATTATCGAACGACTGATTTATTGATTTATTTATGTCTAAATAGAAGTTAACGTTACTATTAAATTTACTTAATAACATTTAGACTATTTTGTAGTACAAATAAAGTACTATACTTAGTGTTTCAATTTATATATACGTAGTGTTATTACGGATCGTGCTTCGGTGAACTTTAAATCTATTAGTCTTATCATATAGTTTTACTTTCTGTCCTGCGTCACTCTTAGTTCTACTCAAATTGTCATGCTGTGTACACTTGTTTAGGAATACTGTCTAGTGCTAAACCTTAATGTATACTTCGCTGTCATGTATTGATAATATTCTGTTTTGTGTGCCAATAAAATAAAATGGTAAAGAAAATAAAAAGGTAAGTAGTAAATATGAAAGCGTAAAGGCGGTTTTAAATTTTTCTAGAATAGGTGCGGGTGAAAACACGGATCGCATTAGCACCTTAACCACACACCACAGTGTAGTGAAAAAAGCTTTTCATTGGAATTGTCTTTATTATTCACAGGATAAAAACGACAATGCTCCTATATTCACATCAGTGGTTCGTCCAGTGACAGTCGAGGACACATCATCGATCGGAAGTTTGGTCGAAACTGTCGTCGCCGTCGATTCCGACGCGACTCCCCCCAACAATAGAGTACGATACAAACTGGTGGGGAGGGGTAAAGCTTCCATATACTTCCACGTGGAACCAGACACCGGAGCCGTGAGGGTGCGAGATGACCTCAGGAAGGAGACTGATAGTGAATATACTGTAAGTTATTATTATTTTTATTAGACAACGCCCGTACTAGGGAATCTAATCCTTGTGTCGCGGGGTACTTAACACACATATAGTAGACGGACACAAATTTCATCCAGACTCAGAACAACTATTTATGGTTAACACAAATAGCTGTCCGGCGCGGAAATCGAACCCGGGAAACGAAGCGGCGAGGCAACTGTCTTAGCCGCTGCGCCACACGTGCAGTAATTTTTTGTACTTATATAATAGTCAATTTTAGTTACGTCTGATATGAACTGTACCTAAGTATATAGGCGGCTGATAATGAATTCTAAGCAATCATTTAGATCAGAAATAAAATAAATAAATATAATAAAATAAATAAATCAGAAGTCTAAGAGCCCGTGAATAAAAGGCCTTCCTCATTTTAAAGTAACTTCATTTTAGTTGTCCCAAAATAAGTATCTATTTGTCCGTAAAAAATAGGCTAAGTTTTTACAGTGAACGACAACATAGCTTTATAATGACCGAATTTGACGATAGATAAGTCTTGTATTTCTTACACGAGATAGCGGTCAAGCTAAAGTAGGCCCTTGCTTGGCGCACAGTCGCTGTGCCGGACTGTCAGTAGTTAGCATTACCACCTGGGACATGGCGCAAAAGGTGGTCACCGGAACAGCATGCTTTCGTTCCAGGGGCTCCCCCACGACATAGGTTTAGTCGGTGCGAGTCCGCCATACCCACCCGCAGAAACTTTTTGCGGGTGGCATGCCTTAGTATTACCCCTGCAATATCAAAAATAAATGCCTTAACTTTGCTGCTGTACCGTTTAAAGTACAGCTGTAGGAAATGGATTAAATGGGAGCAAAATTTTTGAGGTTAATGTCTTTATTCCTCCATAGGTGGACGTTCAAGCTTACGATCAAGGGGATCCAGTGATGTCCTCGGTGACCAGTCTCACTGTATACGTCAGCCATTCAGCCACCGTGCCGCCCGATGTAAGTATTCTGGCTTAATAATATTGTTGTAAGTTAAATATAGTGAACATCTTGTAGAGAATGAATAGTGTAGTGTAAAAGGTAAATAAGTATAAAAAAAACAATAACCATTAAGTTTGATAGTGTTGTTTGCAGGGTTTCTAGTAATTGGGTTAAGTTAACTGGGTTTGAGTAAATGATTATACTTAATAATAATAAAATCAATGATTTCAACGTCTAAAGTATGTTTAGTTAAAGCAAAAACTACAAAACTCTGTGATTAAAATAACATTTTATGTCTGTAATTCGCAACTGGAATAGAACTGATTCTTGCACTTATTTTCCATTTGTCCATCATCATCATAAAATCGTCCACTGCTGGATATAGGCCTACCCCAAAGGTTTCTATAACGTTGCCAGTTGGAGGGGTTTGCCTCAGTCAGCCCGCTTGGCATGCTAGTTGGTGACCGCAATCAAGTGTTAGCTAGTAGCTTGACGCTGCTGTGTGACTACCTGGTGTATTCCTTAGTCGCCTTTTATGAGAATGGAGATTTAATAGTTTCTAAGTGACATCTAAAATAAAAGTAAAAACAAGTGATGCCGGTTTGTTATAACCCCTACTGTCTACAACTACTGAACATTCATTATAAACATAGGTATTTTCTATTCTCTTTGCTTAATCCTTTAGGTATTGGTGAATGGGATTAGAGTTCAATAATAAAACTATTTAATATTTCTTGCAGGTTGGTCTCGGCTTCGCAGACACGGTATACACGGAGCACGTCGCCGAAAATTCTCCAAACGGTACACTGGTTAGAGTGTTGCCTCTACTGAACAAGCGGGAACATTCGCCCGACACGCCGCTTAAGTGCAAACTCACTGACACGTCACAGAAAGGTATATAGTACTTACTTACTTATCGTGTGGGCAGTGGTTACCTTAGTGTCAGAGTTGTTGTTGTCAGCGACTACTTTACTACTATAACGCCTGTTGCCTAATGGCTACATCCGAGACCGACAGCTTGACGTGACTTCCTAAGCACGGAGACGCTCAGAAATTAAACCACTCTGGCGGTCACCTATCTCCATAGATGGGTGACCGCCAAGCAACTAGGCTCGCTGCGGAGTATGTACTGACCGCGAGCCTAGTTGCTAGGCCTCTCCAATCACTTACGGACCGGTGAGAGCATCTGGCTATGAGCGCCGTGACTAAAGGTATATAGTGAAAACATTATTCAATCCAAAATTATTTCACTGCACGTAAGACATAGTGGTTTAGATAGTCATCTTTCTTAAGAAACTAGATTTCAATCCAACTAAATACATCATTGCAACGTCAGAAAGACTATGAAAAACAGATGTAGCATACACATTTTCATCTTTTCCAGGTGTTTTCTACGTAAAACTAACAGAGAAAAGAGACTGCGCTATCTATCTCAACACAAGTTCCTTAGACTACGAAACCCTCGCTGAATACTCATTGGAAGTACAACTGGAGTCTATACAGGGGCTTATAAACCCCGAGAGCAGTAAGGCCACTATCAGAGTACATGTGACCGATGCTAATGACAATGCACCAGTTTTCGTGTTCCATGAGCAATCAACTATAGCAGCAGCCAAAGGGAAATATTTTGCCATTGTTACTAAGGATATGCATTTGGGGACAAATGTACTGCAAGTTCAGGTGAGATCATTAGATATATATTTAAGAGAGGTAGGGCATAGCGTTTATTCGCTCAAAGAGCAGCCCGACTGGGGAAGTACCTCCATCTTACAGAAGACATTCGAGTGTGAGTAAGGTCTCCAGAGCTCATTGGGGTGGGGGAAAGGGTCAGCAACACTTGTTTGCTGACTGTTAAAGGCCGGCAACGCAGCCACGACACCTCTGGTGTTGCGAGTGTCTATGGGCGGCGGTGATCACTTACCATCAGGTGACCCACTTGCTCGTTTGTCGCCCTCTGATATAAAAAAAAGATTAATTAGCTTTTATACAGAGTTATTTATAAAACACCAACAACCTTCCAGGACTAGATTAGTAACAACATAATCAACAACTTCTGTTTTACGAGTTCAGACATAACTCAGTACATAAAAATAATGATTTTTAAAGTTTGTGTTGTACTGTCGTGACATTTTTAAATAAATAAAAAAGGTTTATTCCCAACAAGCACAGATAATCCTTAACTTAGTTTACATCTAAGACGATATAACTAATTGCGTTTAGTTTATATAATACTTATGAAGCATGCAACATTATAAGTACTAGCTAGGAAAGGCGTCTACCTCAGCAAATGTTACAGTAAATAATAATCATTACTGTAACGCTGATCTTCGCTTAAAAAACTACTAATTAAATTACAAAATTATCATGCGTCTCGACCAGTAGTAGCGTTTGGTTGCAACTCCAACCACTTTAAAAGTCATCAAAGAGAATATAAACAACTAGGTAGTATTGCGTCATTGCTGTGTTTACCTATCAAAACTGTCAAAGTATAAAAATATTACGATAAATATGAATGTGAATGCGGGCAGTTTAATAAGAAAAAGAGGTCAGTGGGTATATCTATGTTTCATTCATAAACGAAAGGACGACGCGCAAACGACGGTAACAACGCGCGCGTGTCCGCGTCTTTGCGATGCCCGTAGACTTATAAACATTCAAACGAGAAATTAAATGAATACTTATTTTTGTATGACACTAAAATCTAACCAATTATTAAAAGTTGTAGAATAAAAGTTGTTGCTTATGAATAGAATAAAATAGAAATACATATATTCAACAACGAACACAAAAGAAAGTAGTAAGTACAAAGTATCAGCATAATAAGAACACAAAAAATAGTAAACATTAAATTAAACAAAATAAAGAAAGTACTGTAGCTCCTGTATGTTTCTTTGGAAGGTCACCATCTCAGCAAAAGCCAGTTGAGGTGCACCTTTTTTTGATTAGGCAGGGGGAATGCCTAAACATGCCACCCGCCAAAAGTGCCTGCGGGTCGGTATGTCGGACTCACACCGACTATACCTAACCTACTACCTACCTACTACCTGCCGTGGACTTGCCTTGCTCTTGGACACTTGTGCCACAAACAGATCGCTGTCTTCCCAGAGCTGCTTCCACTTGGCGGCAGTAGAGGACACTTGTCACACTGCCACCACAGCCGGTGAGGTGTACCTAGCACTGCTTTTCAGTTGTCTTATGGTGTTAACTGTCTAGTATTGCGCGGTTGTTGGTGTTTTACATGTAACCCTATATACATATTATATGCATACATAATTATTCAACATTTTTATATATTTTTAGCCTGAGTTTTTGGTGAGCCATTTTAACGTGATTGATGACACAAAAATTCTTAATTATTTAGAAACCAGCTATTATAATCAGATAATGATTTAAATGAGGGCCACTTATCGTATTCGATTTCGTTAGGACTATAAGTCATTAGTTAATTAGACACAACGTTATACTATGTTCTTAGATAATTATTCATTTAATAGTCACCCGTGGAGATGGAGTGAAGTAGGTCTATGATATATTTTCTGCAATTTATGCCCACAGGCGAAAGATAAAGACAGTAGTGATTTCGGAAAACTAGAATACCACAAGAACTCCTGGACAAAAGCAGCTGAAGAGTACTTCAGTTTGGATCCCGAATCTGGTGTCATCAGTACTATAAAGACGTTTGAAAATGTGCCGAAAGATGTGTTGCCTTTCAAGTTCAGTGTGACTGCTAGAGATAATCCGAAGTCGGCACAGGATTATAACATT
Source organism: Pseudoips prasinana (assembly GCA_951640165.1). Taxonomy (NCBI): domain Eukaryota; kingdom Metazoa; phylum Arthropoda; class Insecta; order Lepidoptera; family Nolidae; genus Pseudoips; species Pseudoips prasinana. The sequence goes on from OX621245.1 coordinate 24,262,752, forward strand.
GCCAGGGCTTCTGTTGTGGTGAGTAACCTAACCTATATTTATTTTAGCATTACAATTTCGGGGAAAAAATGCAATTCGTTTACAATGCCATCCGCAATAAGTAGATATACAAATAGATCTCTTGATATACTTACTTATCGTATGGGCAGCGGTTTCCCTAATGTCAGAGTTGTTCAAGCCACCCAGTAGGCCTCTCACATGGCTCAACGACTCTTACCTAATGGCTACAACCGGAACCGACAACTTTACGTGCTCTCCGCAGTATAGAGGCGCTCAGAAATTAAATCACTTTGGCGGTCAGCTATCTATGGAATGACCGCGAGCCTAGTTGCTTAACCACGCCAATAACTAACGGACCGTTGGTAGCATCCGGCTATGATAGAGATATCATTTTGTGTGAAATTATGGTTTGAATAGGGCCTTTCTCGTCTCATAACAAAAAGAAGCTACATATATGACCCACACCGTAGTTTTATGTCAAATAGTGATCTACCATCATCTATTTCTATACTAATAATATTATAAAGAGAGAAAATTGGTATTTTTTTTATAACTTAGTTTAGCCGAACAAAATGTAAGATCGTCACAGCTGTCAGAACGACAGTCGAGTGAGCGTTCGCAGTGTCAGGCCCAAAACTTACTTACTTGACTACTTGACCTTAGCAATTATGAAGCATTATAAAACGCAATGGCCCTATTCTTAATCTTGACTACTTGACCTTAGCAATTATGAAGCATTATAGATAGCAATGGTCCTGTTCTTGATCTTGAATTTGGTGCATCTCATATGTTTTTCGCCTACAACTATGCATCCCACTACTTACTTATCGTATGTGTAGTGGTTACCCTAGAATTGTTCAAGCCGCCCTGTAAGCCTCTGACATGGCTTAACGACTGTTGCCGAATGGCTACAACCGGGACCGACAACTTAAAGTGCCCTCCGACGCACGGAGACGCTCAGAATCTAAGCAATTATAAACCATTGCGACTTATTAATGGTAGTCCTATTTTAATATGAATGTTGGTTCATTCAATGAGTCATTCGCCTTAATTATTGCTAAACAAGTTCTTCAATTATTATTAAACTTTCAGATAAATCTCTTACAAAAAGAAAACCAGTTAGTAGTAGAAGTATCAGGACTAAACGAAGACGCGATGCGGCGTCGCTCACGCAGCCTGCTCGCCGCTATCGAAGAAAAGAGTGGTTTAGTAGCTGGACTACAAAAACTCACTGACAGACATTATCTGGGAGAAAATGGAACGTTAGAAAGTGACCCTAAGGGAACTGACGTGTGGTTGTATCTAGTCGATGCGAATACTGGTCAGATCCTGACACGAGAATCACAGCCTGTACAAAAGTAAGTACAAATTAATAATCTTTCTACTATTGAATATGAAATGGATACGTCTGGCTAATGGAAAAGAACATTACTACCCCATCTTAACCTTGTGCAGTGTAGAAGTCGTCCCAAAGGAATGACTTCCAGAGAACGGGCAGCAGCGTCTCTCTGTGTACTATGCCCTTCAAAACTCTGTGTACTATGATCGTCAACCCGTCAGTCAAGCGTGGTGATTATGGCATCAAAGTGAGCAGTACTTTTGGGAGGCCTTTGCCCAGTAGTGGACGCCATTGGGCTGACATGATAATAGACTAGAATGCATTAATTTGATTCATATATAAATATGTTGCGAGTGTTAATGGGCAGCGATGATCATTTACCATCACGTGAGCCGCTTTCTCGTTTGAATCGCTAAATTATATCAAGTCTGTTTGAATTATCATCACGTACTATTAAATTGAATCGAATACCTCAACGGTACTGAATATCTTTAGAACATAATATAAATTCCAAACTAAATATTTTTTCAAATGTATTTGTTTCATCAGAATTTTTATTTTATGCACACTATTTTTGTAAAAAACTGTAGGTATATGAACTAATATATCCCTCCCATGTTGGAGTTACGCTTCTTTGAACTAATTTGCTAGCTTGCAATATTTATAAACATTATTTGAGACAACGGGATGCTTGGAAATGCTCTCCCAAATGCCAATAGATTTCGATACTTGATTTTTTATTAATCTTATTTGTGGTAGGTTTTGATGTTTAAAAATATTTATATATCACCTTTTGTATGGTTTTTTCTTTAATTTTTAGGGCAATAGAACGGGGAGTCCGCAAAGCAATAGCAGCCCGACTTCAGTCGTCAGTGAGTGAAGTGCGAGCGCCACTGATACCTACGGAGCAACCGCGCAAACCCCACATAGCGGCCGCGCCCCTAGCCACTGCATTACCAGCCGCCTTGATAGCTCTAGCGGCCGTGGTGTTGATCGCTGCTATTGCCGCGACCATCTACATCTGTGCCTCTTGGAACAGGTAATATATTATGCAATGAGATTTAATGAGACTGCAGAGTAAAGTGGTATAGAGGAGTCAATCAAGCTTTAAAATCTGACGATAAAGAGCGCGAGCTCGCGGACTCCACTTTCCAAGCGTTTTGAACCTGGTTCATACTGTTCAAATATGTCATATTCGCGCCGCTTCAGCGCTTTGGCACTGTCAGCAACTGAACCACTGTGCTGGCACTGGGAACAAATTATAATGTTTAAATTGTTCCAGATACAAGAAACACAAGGAACAAGCGATACAACAAACGTACGGAACACTTAGTGTCAGCATGCCGCCGCCTCGACCGCCCTCTGGATATGAGTCCAGTGAGGATGAGCCTGCCCCTAGATATGAGACTCAGGTATTGTGCTTTCCTTTTCTTCCAACCATAAAACTTAAGATACACCATAATATACAACATTGTTAACAGGTATTAACGCGACTTACCTTTATTGTTATTTTCCCGACGTTTCGACCAAGTTACGGATAATACCTCTAAACAATGTTGTATAATTACGATACGAAAAGGTTTAAAAGTGTACACCACAATGTATCAATGTATATATAGCTAATGCTCGTTGAAATTACTGTCCCACTCAAGGGCTCAGCTGATAGGTGGACTATTCGCTCTGATTGTTACACACTGTCTCGCTGGCCTAGTCGGTGTTGGCAGACTTTACATGCCATCAAAACATTTTTTTTAAACCCAGGCATGCCGACATCTACATGCATGATTTTTTTGAGGAAAACATCGTGAGAGAAAACACCCACGTTGTTTTCCGTCACTGTTTTATGTACGAGATAATTGATTTCTAATACGCACATGAATTTGAAAAGTTAATAGAGCAAGCTTTGGGGGTTTGAGCTCTAGACCATTAACTCCACACTCCAATGGTCAACCCACTAGGCTAACTCGTAAACTGTTACAGTTCTCATCGGTTAGTAAGTGTTTGGCGAGATTAGGCACCTGGATATGAGGTCAGACCATATCTGAGTATACGCACTTTAAGATGTCGGCCCTGGTTGTAGTCTAGATTACACAACAGTTTTACTTTATTCATCTAGAAAACTTACAGCTAGAACAGAAATAAAACATACATTAAAGGATGAAGGCCAATTACAAGTTTTCGCTAATATTCATAAATTTAAAATAATAAGAAAATCGGTAAACAAAACATAAAGATAAAGAGAGTAAAATATTGGAATATTTGTGGAAATTTACATAACATTAAACAAAATCACAATCAACACAAAGAAAATCAAGGAGACTAGCTGAAAAAGTAGGTCAAATAAAACTAATAAATAGCAGTTATTTAAGTATCTAGCCTAAAAAAGTTAATGGCTATTTTATTTTTAATTCTGCAGGTGGTATTGCAGAAGGTCAATATCAACCCAGTTGTTATAATAGATAATGTCAGACCCAGTATTATTGTTTTTCTGATGGCGGCTATTTACAGACCATGAAGGTCCTGGAAGCAAATAACGGACTCTATATATTTCTTTTATTTTTTACAGGTACTAAATATGGCGGTGGATGACGCAGATCTCCAGTTGGACTTCAGTCCGAACAATCACGCATTTAACATACACAGTGTGCAATATATGTCCAAAGACAATGGTATGTATTCAGTTATTTGTTTAACTGTCAGTAGCAGTTTATTCAAAGAAAATAAAAGATAAAGCTGTTTATTATTGAAAAAAACAATCCAAGTAAATTCCGATTAAAATTTAGATCGAAACCAAATGTGCGATTAAGTTTTAAATGTGACTAAAGTAATATAAGTATTAATTATTACGGGCCTGTTGGCGTGGTTCGTAGATACGCTGCCTTTCACGTCGGAAGTCGTGGGTTCGATTCCCACCCGGGACAAATATTTGTGTGCATGAACATGTCTGTTTGTCCTGAGTCTGGGTGTAAATTATCTATATAAGTATGTATTTACTAAAGAAAATTAGTATATGTAGTATATCAGTTATCTGGTTTCCATAGTACAAGCTCTGCTTAGTTTGGGATCAGATAACCGTGTGTGAATAATGTCCCAGGATTTTATTATTTACTAGCTGTGCCCCGCGGTGTTACTCGTGTTAAATTTTATAAATTTTCTTTGCTATAAACCTATCTATATCTATATTATCTATAAAATAGATTATAATTTGTTCTAAAAAGTGCGAGTGAAAACGACAGGAGACTATGAGAATGTGAAAATTACTGCATTATTAGCGGACACATTCTAACGTGACGTTTATTTTCCTTTATAATTACGAAATTAGATCAAAGAACAGTACTGACTAAATTTCTGTAAAATAAGTGTTAGAACAAAATGCAATGATATTATTTCTCAGAATAAATGTCTTAAAAATACATAAGCTATAAATTTAATTGTTCAGTCCTTGTTCAATTGAATATATCTTTTTAAATAATAATTTAAATAGGTTAGATATCTTTTTAATCATCATTTAATCTGCACACGTTTCTATTGGCCTCGATGTTCTAGCGGTATCGTGTTCACCCGCAGAGAACGAGGTCCTGGGTTCAAATCCTGGGTCGGACCAAAAGTGATTTTGGGACTTTTCTTTAAGAAAAGAAAAATTTCTCAGCATCAGCCCGAAGTCTGGAAGTTGGCGGAATTATACCCACGTGCCTCGGAGAGCACGTAAAGCCGTCGGTCCTGTACCTGACCTCTTTCCGGTCGTGTCGCTAGGCGTCCTATCGGATCATGAGAGGGATAGAATAGAAAGTGCTCCTGTGTTTGTGCACACACTTGAGCACAATAATATGTCCCGCGCAGATGCCTCATCTCTGTTGAGACCGGCCGCCGTGGCCGAAATTCGGCTAGGAGGACATTATTATTATTATTGCCCCCATGTATATATGGATAGATAGATATAAATTTCAATATTCAATACAATAACTTAATACAAGCTAGCTAAATATCACTACAATTATAAAATAAATTGTATAAATGTTTTAACATTCCAGTAATAACTAGAAATAATAACTGTATTACTACAAACATGGTCTGACTATTTACAAGCGCCTTTTTTAAAGTCTACGTGAACAATAAACTTTTTTATTAATTTATTTATAGACTGCGAAGCTGACTATTACGTCACTTAGAATTAATGCTTTAATTGTACACAGTTAAGCAATAAATCTTCTTAAATAGAAAAAAAGCAACAAAACTATTAGTACCAGTAAACGATAAAAGTATAAATCGTACTAATATTATAAATGCGAAAGTTTGTGAATATGGATGTGTGTTACTCTTCCACGCAAAAACTACCGAACGGAGTTTGATGAAACTTTGTAGTAATAAAGCTTATATATCCGATTAACAAATAGGCTATATAATGTTTAACGCGCATAAATCCGCGTGGCGCAGCTAGTTAAGAGGCCTATTACAGTCCACTAGCGCCACCAATCGAAAAAATGTCATAACTCGTAAATAGAATCAAAAATACAAAATATGTTCTATTATTACTGTGGAAAAGGCAATAACGTAATTGTATAACACCTTATCAACGCTTGAAATATAGCTGTTTAGCTAAATCGTGCATTCAAAACATAAACGGCCGTTTTTGTTACAAATGCACGATTTAGCTAAACAGCTGTATTTCAAGTGTTGACAATGTGTTATAAAATTACGTTATTGCCTTTTCTACAGTAATAATAGACCACATTTTGTATTTTTGATTCTATTTACGAGTTATGACATTTTTTCGATTGGCGGCGCTAGTGGACTGTAAAAGGCCCCTTAATCATAATTAGACAGCTCTAACAACGACATGTCAGCGATAGATCTGATTCGTTGAACTTTTCTTTAACATTTACCCTAAGGGTAATACAATGAAATTGTTGTGCCAGAGAGCACGTCTATTCGGTTTCGAACCTTTTACTTTTATAAATATTGCTATTTTCATGGGTTTACAATAGGTGTTACAGGTATATTTGTTTCCAACATGAACCCTGTTAGGGCACAGCAATACAATATAAATAGTTATTTCTAAGGTCAGATCGTAATTCTAGTTAACATTACAAGTACATATTTCAATAAGTCATAAAAGTAAATAGGTAGTCATATCAATATAACGTACAATAAATTAATAATAATACAAATATATGTTCGTCAATTTAGTTCAATTTATGGTATTTCGATTCTAATAATATTGTGAGACATTAGGAAGGAAAAGTTATTGAGATTATAGTCAATATTATTATTATTTACGTTAACGCGTCGGTATTATTTTAATTATCTATCTATTTTGTAGGAATTCATTTAGGCTATAATAACATTTTTGTATTAAATATTTTTGCAGTTCATGCTTAAATTTAGTTTCAAATTCAATATTTTTTATTTTGTCTGGTATTTTATTATATATTTTTACGCTCATGGCATAGGGGCCAGAATGAAACATGGCTAATTTTGAGGGGGGTATAGCAGTTTATTTGAATCCCTACAGCTGCGTTGATGCGGTCGTTGGCCACTCGCCAGGGGGGATAATGATGGGTGGTTTTTTACAAATTTACACGTCTCCAATATGTACATACATGTGAGTGTAAGGATGTTCAGTTTAACAAAATACGGTCGACAGCTTTCCATGGAATCTATATTTGCTAAGATTCTGACTCTGACCCCGACTTGGATGGATACTGACGGTGAGAGCGCTGGTTTCTGAGAGACGTTATTATTGTCGCTGAACGTTAATATGAGAATGAGGCGCTCATAGCCAGATGCTCTCACCGGTCCTTAAGTGATTGGCGAGGTTAAGCAACTAGGCTCGCGATCAGTCTGTCAGAGCGTCGTCGTGGTTAGGAGGGGACGTTAAGCAGTCGGTCCCGGTTATAGCCATTAGGTAACAGTCGGTAACAGCCATGTCAGAGGTCTACTGGACGGCTTGAACAACTCTGACACGAGGGAAACCACTGCCCATACGATAAGTAAGTAACATGTGAAAGCGTCAAGCTGCTTTTCCGATTGAGGATCGGTGAGAGCATTCTATCAATACGAATTCAAACTAAAGGTCATTAAAGGTGATGCTATCGTTCAACTCGTCTATAAAGACGTTTATGTCAGTATGACATTAGACAAACTTGTTATATAGGTCGAACATACGCAGTCAGTCACCTTAAAGTTGATACAGCTACTATACAAATATTTTTACTGTAATTAATGTTAATTAGTTTTATTTTATTCTCATTACGTAAATAGTGTAAAGTATGGTTACATAATTGATTAATATCGTTTCATTGCGTATCGTCAAATTCATGAAAATCGCATTTCGTCAAAATCGCAATTACAAATCATTGTATTGAAATGCATTGCTAGCTGTTGCTAGTGCCTTCTTACCAACAATAGAGGATCAGAATCTAGCGTTCGGCAGTCGCTGCCGCGGATCTCTCGCTTCGTTCGGTCGCAATCGCACCTAAACCCAAATTATTTCATAATAGTAGTCGATCGATTGCGATATTGACTGTATCCTAATTTGACCGTTTGCGATTAAAAATGATATGTATTTTTTTAACCGAGATTTTGACCGATGAAACTGTGTGCATAAAAAAAATTGTATAACGCCTTTTCCGAACATGCAATTAAAGGATATAAAGCACACCCAGAACCAAAAAAATAATAAATCTGACCGCACGTGTCGCCTTCGGGTTCGATCCCGTACAGGACAACTATTTGTGTATCCTATATGTGTATTATGTATTTGTAATTTTGAGAATAATACATTTAAATCATGGATCATGGACCAGCGTTGTCAATTTGATATAAATATCCACTTCTAAATGTCGACTAATTACTAAGTGACACCGATAGATGGGCTAAAATTCCCCGATAGAATCTATAGGATAGAAATTTATCAATTACGAGGACCTAACAGTATTCATTCTAACTTAATTGGCAAGGCAATAAGGGCTTTAACCCAAAAAAAATATTATTTCTAAAATAAAAAACGATTGATCAACTGTCCATATTGGTACTACTTATTCATTTTCTAACCCCTCCTTGCTTCTTTCTTATCAATTTGTTGCGGAATCTAGACAGATAAAACGACATCCCCTGGACATACCTGAGCCTCACCGCTCAGTGTCATTTCATTGTGTGCCACTGTTGATCCTGGCTTACAGTAGTGGCAGTGGTGGGTAAGGGGGAGGGACTAGTCGCGATGTCCATATTGGTAGGTACTACTAACGCTAATGGTTTGTTTTAGGTGAACGCAGTCCAACGCTTTCCGAAACAGCAACAACCGCCCGCGCTTCTAGCGTTAACGAAAACGGCGGCACATTAAACAATCATCATCACCACCATCAACTATTCGAGCCTATCGCCAACAACGCATCCATGGCTCGCAATACACAGACGTTAAACCGACGAGTTCCTACTGGACACTCATTGAATAATGCGCTAGGAACTTTACCGCGCGTTAACAATAATAACGTCGGCGGTGGCTTACTCGCCACTACGCTTGGGAGAAAAATTAATGGAGGGAATAATCATAAAAAGAAATCCACGCAGCCCATTATGGCCTATGATGAAATACCGGGGTTGCAAAGGTAATTTTAATTATATTTAAGTACTTTTCCCTGGAGGCAATAAACTTACATTATTAGGTTATTTTATTGTTAGGGCTTTATTTGAATTTGATTGACTGCACTGTATCGTTGCGATTTAGCAGCCTCGTCTCGCTCTCCGTCAGTGCGGATGTGTTTTGGGACTTTTGGGTTCGACCCCATACAGGAAAACTATTTGTGCGACATCTATACACAAAGTTACTTGTAAAACACCAACAACCTCGCAGGACGAGATAGCTAAAACCACAAGCAACAACTTTTGTTCTACAACTTTTGATTATTTGTTAGATTTTATTTTCTTACAAAAATAATAGGTAATAATTTAATTTCTCGCTTAAATATTTGTAACTCTGCGCGCATCGCAGAGATTACTGCCGCCAATAGGCAAAAAGGTTTCCAAATTTGCCTATAAAATATCTGGCGATGAAAGTGTTACTATTTTTAGCAGCACAAGTACGAATGAAACATAGACCTACGAATGTTACGAGAGTACAACAAAAACTTGTAAATATATTTTTTTTCGTGTATTGAGTTATGTCCGAACTCTTATAACAAAAGTTGTTGTTTATGACGTTTATTGGTGTTTTACAAGTTACCCTGTATATTCAAAGGATGTGTATAAGAAGTTAAGGAATTCCCCGCATCGATAGCGGTGTTACACCCTGACAAAGTGGCTGACAGCCACTTATATCACCATCTCCTCTCTAGGGAGCGTAGAAGTCGTACCAATGGAATATCTACGAGAGAACGGGCAGCAGCGGCTCCCTGAGTACTTTGACCATCATACTGCGATCATCAACCCGTCTGCCAAGCGCGGCGATTATGCCATATCCCCATTCATATTCATTTAAAGATTTTAATGTGTTAAGGTCATTGTATTATTTTGTTTCAGAGCATCAGATAATGATAACGTGACATTCGGTAAAAGAAATTTCTCCGGCTACAGTTACGACCAGTCACCAGTGGAAACCACTACCGAATTATAAACACCAAGAATATATTAAATGTTAGTGAATAACAGAATTTAATCCTCAAGTGCTAAATCAAAGACAAAGTGACTAACACAGTCGAACTAAGTGACTGTAAAGTGATAATACACTGTTAGGAAATTCCGTCCGAAATATTTTTAATACCTTGTGTTCAACGAATATTATACTTAATGTCTTCGTTAATAAGAATACGACTGAAAAACTTTTTTTTTATAATTGAGGTTTATAGAGTACTGTTTTATAGACGTCGCTCGTCATTATCAACTAAAGTTTAACTAGGTCACGTGGTACAAAAAAATTGTAAAATTGTCTATGCTAAATGTCAATGTCAAGGCTTCCAAAGACTAGTTTGTTCACGTGATACAATTTTTAAATATATGCCAACTATGAACAGTGCTTAGAAACAGTTAAAAAATAAACTATAGCATTAAATTATTCTGTAGGCAATATATTTTTTACTAGCTTATCGCTAGATGGAGCGATGTCTATAAAAATGTGCCTTTAATGTGAATAACGAATTTTTAGATAGCTATATTTTTGTACTTATAAATATGATTGTACCTATTTTATTAGCCAAGGCTAGTCCTTTTTTTAAGAACAAAATGTGCATAATAATTATGTAAATATGGCATTACATGGTGATGTATATATTGTAAGGTACCTGAATTGTAAATACAGGTACAAATGTACTTAAATATTTTGTAAATTTCCATATTTTATAAATCTTTTTAATGGCCAAAGTAGTGCCATCTATCATTCTTGTTCTGAACTAATACATTATCAATCATTTATAATGGAACCAAAGTTTCCTTAGCCTTGTTTAAATTAATAAAAATACGAATAGTTAATGTAAACTTTGATTCCAATATAATTGATCAATAATATTTAAATTGAAAAATCTATCTGTTTCGCTTTCTTATTTTATTTAATTTCATTCTTAAAATGTATTCGTCTGCAATAGATTACATAAATGTCAAACAGATGTCAACATGTTCACATATTCAATACAAATTACGCGCTTTTGTATAAATGGGACTCAAAATTTTATGGATTCAGTAATAAATTAGAATTTTATTGTACGTTTTCTAAACTCATGATTGTATTTAAACAAAATATCATCTCACCTATTGTGTATCTCTTTGTAGTATAAGTAAGAAGGACCAGTGAACTGATGAAACGACTCTCACAATATGGTAATTCTTCAAGGGTCATATCTAAACGCGAGTAACCCCAGATACCGAATTGATAAACTGTAAAATTGCGTTTTATTTTAGTAGAGACTTAGTGGCGAATAAATTTTAGTTTTTCTCAAACTACTACCATCGTCTATTTGTACTAAGGGTTAATAAATTAGGTAATTCTATGCTCGAAGCTTACTTCTGAAACCTTACTATGTTCTTAAATTTGTCTAAATTATATAGTCTGTTCACGGCTTAATTAACGACATCTAAGCATTTAAATACCCTGTCAAATCGAATCGATGATTAGTTCTGATGCGTTTGTACCGCATTCGACTTTTAAATGATATAGACAAGGTTCTACCGTATGTAACAATAATTAAATTAGCTAACTGTATAGTACTGGCGTTAACAGTGGCCATGGGTTGATATATTTTATAAGGAAAATATTTTCAGAGCGATCCTGACTCGATCGTGTGTGAGTGTGTGTGTATAGCTCTACATTCTATGTGTGTGTGTAGCTCTAAGCCGTGTGTGTGTGTCTATGAGATTATTACCCTACACCACTGAACGTTATATGAAATTTTATTGAATCTATTGTAGACGAGAAGCATAGTAAACATACGTATTGTTTTTATACTTTTACATTTTCTATACGAATATTGTGCCAGTTACTGTTAAAATATATTGTAAGGATTCTAATACGTCTTCATTTTGTGTCAAATTATGTTTCTTTTTATACAAAGACCGTCACAAAACTACCTGTAGACGTATATTATGAAAAATAAATATAATCTAAAATAATCATTAGTAAATTAAAACGAAAATGCTCAGTTTTATATAATTTTTTTATTTTTGAATCTGGCTTCAAATGTGATTAGTGCCAAACCGTTAAAATATAATGTACTAACTATTTTTTTTATTTATTTCATATTGGAGTATAAAATGTTACCTAATGTAATTTCGCTGTATAATACCTTGTAAAATAATGAAATGTTTATTTTGATTGTGAAAAATAAATTGTATTATAATTTTGTGGTAAAAATTGTTAATATAATTTTGAAATAAATTAATTTTTATTATCCTACGGGCTTTTCTTTAAATAATTTATGGTTCCGAACCGGAAGGGTGTTAGCAAGGGAATCCTAAATTTTATCTGCCAGCCTGTATCGTTCGTAGCTTAACGCAGAGCGCCTACCCCGGATTGGTAGATGGTGCAGGTTCGAGACCCGCCGGACGATTAAATTTATGATTTCCCATTTATGAAATTAGATTAACGCTTTGCATTGCGAAAAATGCTATAAAATTCAAATTTAATGTATGGTATCCTGGTTAAATTCAGACTACCACTACGCCGGCCCATCTTACCGGAGGCTAACAAAATATACTGCAGCACATCAAATATAAATTCACGTCTTACTAGCGCTACGTATTTTTGTTTTACCTGTCTCAGTATTGATTATCTTCCAAGTAGTTTTAATTATATTTGTAGAAGATTTAAGTATATTTTTTATGTACAAAGATTTAGCAGCGGAACAGGCTCGTCTAAATGTTTTGGCATATTGTTTCACATATTCTTGAAAAGTCCTATTATGAGTATAGGATTTTTCTTCATACAATTTATACAACCGATTCCGACTTTTATAGATTTCTGGAGTTGCCCAATCACTGAATATCAGAAGGTATCTTAACCCTTAATCGGACTATGGGATAATAGATCCCACCTTATTTTAAACTCTATTATGTTGTAGTCTATACATCTATACAAATAAATAAAATTGGAGTGTCTGTTTGTAATATTGAAATAACCGGGTTTTACTACATTAATATGAATATATATACGGTACATACACCAAAATGACATTTTTTACAATTTTTGTCTGTCTGTCTGTCTGTTTGTTCCGGCTAATCTCTGAAATGACCCATTGTGACGGGACTTTTATTGACAGGTAGCTAATGTAATAAGGTGTAACTTAGGCTACTTTTATTTTAGAAAAAGTCTTATTTTACAAGAAAAACGAAATAAACTAATTAACACGCGGACGAAGTCGCGGGCACAGCTAGTAAGAGCTAAAACCAATGAAATATGAACATGTCCTATGCCCGATTAAGGCATATATAAATTCACGTCTTCCTAGCGCTGGCTAGGTTTTGCTATGTACGTTCTCAACACCAGAGCTGAAACTTGTTGAACTATCCAGTGCCTACCAGCATACAATTTTGCTTAGTGGTATAACCAAGTGGTTTATAATAGACTGCCTCGTTGGTCTAGCGCTAGCGTGGTAAATCGCAGGTCCTGGTAATGAGGTCCTGGGTTGAAATCCCGGGTCTGACCTCAAACTAATTTTGGGACTTTTCTACCATGCTAACGAAAATTTCTCAGTATAAACCCGAAGGCTGGGAGTTGGCGGTATCACATCTGCCTCGGGGAACCCGTAAATATCTGATATCTCTCCGGTCGTGTCGCTAATCGTCCCATCGAATCATGAGAGTGATAGAATAGAAAGTGCATTATTATTATATCATATCAGCTGAAAGACGTCCACAGCAGAACAACCTTCCTTAATGATCTCTATAAAAACCAGTCTTACGCTACTCGCAACCTTTGCATGACTATTGACTATAGATAGCTGTTCTAAAATATAATTTGGAGATTTAGTTTATCGTATTTTCACCCATCTTCTATACATGTAATAAAATCGTAGGAAAGCCAAAACTGTACATTGAATATTTTTTTTAAAAGATACTTGGGGCCTGATCTACAGTCGATGTCGAAGCCAAACATATAGTTTTTAGGATTTTTGTCTGTGTGTCTGTTTGTCTGTATGTATGTAAATATTCAATGTACAGTTTTGACTTTTCTAGGATTTTATTATATGTATAGATAAGAAATTACAAATTTCACTTACTTGAGAACATTTCTAACATATATAATTTGAGCTTGACTTAGACAAACAAACTTTAAATTTACGGAATTTAAAATCACTGTTAAACGTAATTAGAATATTTAACCGCAACACTATTAAACTCGATACAAAATATAAATTGATCTACCCTTCACTGACTAAGAAATAATTTGTTAACGCTCAGAGATAAGGAATGCTTTGTGCCACAGTACAGGAGTATGCAGTAGGACAAGATTATTCAATCTAATAGTATGGTGTTATTTAGTACATGGTTTTTTAATTTTGATTTGAAGCATTTGAAATTTTTGGCATTATTATTCTCCTTGGGTAACTTATTATACTGTTGCACTCTTGCAAAAGTTATAGATCTCTGGCCATTGGTAGTTCGCACCTATGGCAGTAAGATGTGATCCCGTCTGCGGCTGCTACGAATATGTATTTGATGTTTTTTCGTGAAGTTTATTTGTGTGTGAATTGATTTATTAATTATTTTCTTTATTAAAATACTAGTGCAGTATGTGTGAAGTTGTTTGATGTTCATAAGTTTTGTTTCCTTGTATATTTGTTTTGTAGGTGTTAAGTAGTCATTATGGAATAATAATTTAATATATTTTTTTTATATTTGTAAATCCTTTAAAGTAGTTTTTGGTGCATTTATAAAATGTTACGCGGGTAAAACCGCGGAATCTACTTCAATCTACGGAATATGTTTTTACTTTCATGACTAGAATTTTGGATTAGGTATGCATCTAAATATTGGCGCAGCGGCAAAGACAGTCGCCTCGCCACTTCGTGTCGCTTGTTCCGTCCCGGGCCGGACAACTATTTGTGTGACCCATAAATATAGTTGTTCTGAGTCTGGATGTAATTTGTGTTCGTCTATTATATGTTTGTAAAGTACCCCGTGATTCAGGGATTAGATTCCCTAGTGCGGGCGTGGTATATTTTAAAGAAAAAATGAAATCTTACGTGTCAACATTATGCATCTTGTAATATAAGCTTATTGCGAATCTAAGCACTGGTCAACCTTCAGCCTTGGGTCACAAACAAACCTTAAGCACAAATAAGTTTATTATGCATCTTGTCATTTAAGCTTATTGTGAATCTAAGGAGTGGTCAACCTTCAGCCTTGTGTCACAAACAAGCCTTAAGCACAAATAAGTTTATTATGCATCTTGTCATATAAGCTTATTGTGAATCTAAGGACTGGTCAACGTTAAGCCTTGTGTCACAAACAAGCCTTAAGCACAGATAAGTTTATTATGCATCTTGTCATATAAGCTTATTGTAAATGTAAAGACTGGTCAACCTTCAGCCTTGTGTCACAAACAAGCCTTAAACACAAATAAGTTTATTATGCATCTTGTCATATAAGCTTATTGTGAATGTAAGGACTGGTCAACCTTCAGCCTTGTGTCACAAACTAGCCTTAAGCACAAATAAGTTTATTGTGCATCTTGTCATATAAGCTTATTGTGAATCTAAGGACTGGTCAACCTTCAGCCTTGTGTCACAAACAAACCTTAAGCACAAATAAGTTGTGCAATATCCATGCCGTCCCGCGACGCGGACGTCCAGTCTGCGCCGGCCTTAATGAGGTTTAGTTAATACCTTAACCACTGCCAAAACTATTAAAAGATTAACGGCAAAAAATTAAATGACTGGCCATTTGGTTAGATACCCTGACTGATAGGCCAGAGCTCATGGGTTCGATCCACATCCACGACAAATCTTTGTGCGATGAGCACGATTTTTTGTTAGGGTTCCGTAGCCAAATGGCAAAAAACGGAACCCTTATAGATTCGTCATGTCTGTCTGTCTGTCCGTCCGTACGTCACAGCGTCTTTTTTCCGAAACTATAAGAGCTGTACTGCTGAAACTTGATAAGTAGATGTATTCTGTGAACCGCATTAAGATTTTTACACAAAAATAGAAAAAGAACAATAATTTTGGGGGTCGCCATACATAGAACTGAAACTCAAAATGTTTTTTTTTTCTTCGTACCCATACATGTGGGGTGTCTATGAATAGGTCTTCAAAATGATGTTGAGGTTCCTAATATCATTTTTTTCTAAACTGAATAGTTACTTCTAAAGTGGTAAAATGAGTGTCCTCCCCCTGTAACTTCTAAAATAACAGAATAATAAAACTAAAAAAAATATATGATGTACATTGCCATAGAAACTAACAACGAAAATTGGTTTGAACGAGATCTAGCAAGTAGTTTTTTTTAATACGTCATAAACCGCAATTTGGTTTCATTTAATCAACTGAAATACTTGCTGCCACGGAACCCTTCATGTGCGAGTCCGACTCGCACTTGGCCGGTTTTTTCTGCATCTGGATATAATTTATCTAAAATATGTATGTATCTAGAAATATATAAGTATGTATATCAGATGTCTGGTTCCCATAGTACAGGGTCTGCCTAGTTTGGGATTAGATGGCAGTATGTTGTTACAAGATATTTAAATACCTACATGTCTTTAAGCATCCTTTTAATAAAAGTATTAAACCTCCTGACCTAGTAACACCTTTTTAAATAGTTGGAGAACGTAAAACCCACCCGAAGGTTACAGGAAGGACGCGTTTAAACCATTTTCAATAGTTGTCAAATTGAATTTTAATGATTGGGCCCAATCCTTTTCGTAACTGATGTATAAGTTGAAGAGCGATTTGAAGTTGTGACGCTCGATAAAGGTATTGGGTACAGGCTTTATATAACAATAATATAAAACCTGTAGGTCAGTAGTAGTACTAGACATTATAGAATTCTATGAACTATCACATCATTTTAATTAAAGTCTCATACCATGAGACTTTAATTAAAATCGTGAATATACTATACGCTATAGGAAACTTAAAGTATTAGTAATTAGAAGTAGTTACAGAAGTAATTCCAAGAATTTTTGTTCTGAGCTTTATAGATTTTTTTTGAATTTTAATCTTTAGCACCGTTGTGATTTGAAAATTCGATGAAACGAAGAAGAGGCAAACATGTTCATAAAACGGCATAAAGGCAATAGAATTTAAGAATGAGATACATTACAATCCTATCTCAGTGTACGCGCCTGCGTACAATGAAGCATACGGAAGGCGTATCATTCACATGTGTTATCTTTTTGAATTTGCGAATTAAAATTCGTTAGTTTATGGATTTTTTAATACACCTGTGTAAATTTGATTAATAATTTTCATTTAAACCTCGCGTGTGATATGTTTATGTGATGGAATTAAGTATTCAGATTCTATGTCTTCACTTACTTATATGAAATGTATTATTTTGCCTAACATTTTAAATATATCTTAATAATTTTTTTTGCTAAAATTATTATTAAAACAATAATAGTAATTATCCTAATACACTTGATACTCTATATTTATCTCATTCTCTTGTAGGCTACTTTTCTGAAGTTTCACTTCGGCCGCGTATGAATTACACACATACAGTTTTAAAAAATATCTCGCTTAAATAAATCTTATATATAAAGTAATTAGCGAGGTGAAGTATCTAGTATTATGTCTTACAAATTATATTTATGTGAGAGCTGTTGATTGTAAATATATATATTATAATATATTGTATCCCTATAAATGCTGAGTTGGTTTATTTGTCGAGAGCTTATTAGTGTTTGCCTTGACTGCGATTACACTCAGCTCTCCGCTAGACTTTAACACGGGACCTACTTTGCCGCTATCGAAGTCCGAGCGCACCTGAGTGCTGAGGTTTCCGTCTGGGATCTTAAAGTCCTCGCGGAAAGTCACCGTTGTCAGCCATGAGAGTAAGGTAGCCATCGTCAGAGATGTCAGTTAGTTGGTAGTCCTCGCCCTTCACGTGGGGCATGTGCATTTCGTGGGGAGATGGGCAAATATTTTCGTATTCTTTGCCTTTAAAAATATCAACTCCCATCATGTGGACTTTAGCGTTACCATGCTTGCCAGTTGTGGAGGTAGACATCCCAACGATCTTGCTGGGATGACCCTTCAACATGACGAATCCATTCTTGCGCAGGGCCGAACCTTACATGAGGAAAGTGGCGGGAGTCCCCGGAATCCCCAGTCTCGAAGTGTGTATCCTCGATGGGAGCCATAGTGCTGTGATGAGTTTTAAATACGGTCAGGAGTGATATGTAACTAACGGTTTTTTTATCTAGGCAAGCAGTCAGTTCATAGATAGGTGACCGACAGAGTAGCTAGGGTTAGTTAAGCCGCCGATCCAAGTTCTTGTCATTACTCACTAGGCAACACTCGCTAAGCATGTCTGAGGTCTATTGGGAGGTTGGCTAGAATAACTCTGATATTGCTGACAATACGACAATACTGCAGATATATACGACTAGAACCTGAATTTATATTCTGTTTTTTAACTACTACGAACTATGGAATTAAATTTCTGCATCGTGGGGGAAATAACAAATATGCATCTCACCAGAAAAATCACATCCAGACTTGCAACAAATTTTCTAAGTAGGTAAATTTTTGTTCTGTGCGGGAATCGATATTTTCGACAATATTTCTTCTACTTCTCCTGCTGGTATCTGAAAATTCCTCGGAACTCTAGGTATCGGCAAGTCGCAATGTTCAAACCCTCCTAGCTCTATCAGTCTGGATGATCTTAATTAACATTTCTCTACCACTTCTGTAATGGATCACCGGACAATATGTGATACTGTCAACTATTGAAATGGTTTGTCGCGCTCTAATACTATTTCGTTTCACTTCTCTCCAGTCTCTTCTGACGAGATCAAAAAGATTATCCTTTCCATTTAATCCAATGCAGTTGGTTATGATAAGATCGGCCGCCGCATGATTATTCCTATCCTGGATCATGTCCTTCCAGCCATTTCTCACATAATTAATTTTTCCCTGGATACTGGATCTTTCCACACCTTATGGCGTAAAGCTTTTATCCGTCCACTCCCTAAGTCCTCTAATCCCTCACTTCCTGCTCATTACTGCCCTATTTCTATTCTTCCTTTCCTCTCCAAGGTACTTGAGTCCTGTATACACGAACAACTCTCCTCTTATGTTCTTGTCAACCAACTGATAAGCCCGTTTCAATCTAGATTTAGACCGGGACACAGTACCACCACCGCTCTCCTTAAAGTAACTGGCGATATTAGGGCAGGTATGGAGGATACAATGATCACCATTATGGTTTTAATCGACTTTTCAAATGCCTTTAATACCGTCAGTCTCGTTATCCTATTATCTATTCTCTCCTATCTTATGGTGTCTGATGAAGCTCTGGAATGGATTTCCTCCTATCTTCGGGGGCGCCAACAGTCGGTTTACGTCGGTGAGTCCTTTTCGAACTGGCGTAACCTCAATACTGGTGTCCCACAAGGCGGTATACTCTCTCCTCTTTTATTTTCGATCTTCATAAATCTCATATCTCATCAACTTCAGTTTGCGTATCATCTGTATGCCGATGATCTCCAGATTTACGTTCAAACGACATTTGACGGTCTGCCTGAGGGTATTTCTAAGATAAATCGTGACTTAGATGCCATAAAAGTTAGTCTGACAAGTTTGGTCTAAATGTGAACCCGACAAAGAGTCAAGCCATCATAATTGTACCAACAGTTGCACTTAATGCGAAAATATTAGATTTAGTCCCATCGACCGTATTTTTAGGATTGACACTTGATTCAAAATTGCAATGGGGTCCTCAGATTGAAAAGTTAGCAGGTAAATTAAGTTCGGCTTCCTATGCTGCCTGGAAAATAAGGCAATTGTCAGATGAACAAACTGCTAGATTAGTGTATTTCGCGTACTTTCATAGCATTATGTCGTATGGCATTCTGCTGTGGGGTTCGGCGGCTGACATAGGTACTATTTTTGTATTGCAGAAAAGAGCAGTCAGAGCCATTTATGGTTTAGGCAGTCGCGATTCTTTGCGAAATTTGTTTAAAGAAATAAATATACTTACTGTGCCATCGGAATATATATATCAGAATATAATGTTTGTTAGAAAATATATTCATAATTATAAAAAGAAAAGTGAACTGCATAATATAAATACTAGGAATAAAAACAAACTAGCCATGCCAGGCTTTAGAGTAAGCAAAACTAATAAATCATTTTTAGGAAATTGTATTAGGTTTTATAACAAGCTTCCTACTCAAATTACTGATCTGCCTGACACAAGTTTTAAAACACATATTAAACGTGTACTTATGGCTAGGGGTTATTACACCACTAAAGAGTACATCGATGACAAAGACGTCTGGCTCTCACTTCCTACCTGCACATTGCTCGCTGGAGATCTTGTAGCCATATAGACATGACTGATCTGCTGTGTTACGTGAACTATCTGTAAATGATTGCTATCATATACTTAATTTAAAATTATTGACTCTGTCTCAAAATTAATAATGTTATTGTTTCGAAGTTTTTCTTTTGTATACCTAAATATAATCTAAAATAATAAGCATTCAGACAACCGATCGAGCATATATTGTGTTTGCCTACTAAATAATTACTCTAATTGGACCAAATCCCGTGTTCATGCCCGCTTGAGTATGTTTCGCCGGACCGTCTCAACTGGGTCGTGTTGAAACTGGTAGTAGATGAACCCACTGAGTTTGTTTCGCTGGGTCTTCTCAGTTGGGGCGCATTGGATCCGGTGGTAGCATTAAAGCGCGACCGTCGTTATTAACACAAGGTCCGTCATAATAATAATACCTTTAATATAGACAGAACCATTGACAATATGTAGTAAAAATATTAGACTTAAACTAGATAATTAAACATAATCTCTTGACAATAACTTGATACGAGCTAGATAAATATCATTTCTGTAATAAAATAAATTTTATAAATGTTTTCATACAAGATGTACCTAAATATCTATGTTACTATAAATAATATCTAATGTATACAACTATATTACTACAAACATGTTCTGACTATTTACAAGCGCTTTTTTAAAGTCTACGTGAATAAAAACCTTTTTTATTTTATTTTTTATTTTATTTTAAAAAAATGGGGAGATTACTATCAAAGGTTGATCTACGTGATATTCCATCAATAATCTTTGATCATAAGTGCATACCTATAAGCCAAAACGTGAAAAACCTTGGACTAAACATTGATCTCACTCACTAAGCTGGCAAAAACAAAGAGCAAGTGTTAGTCAAAGAGTTACAGGCGTATTGCGGTATCTCTACCGCCTTAAAAAAATTCTACCACTAAAAAACTAAGGTAATGCTCGTGCAGGCCTTAATATTTCCTATAGTCGACTATGGTGATGTTTGCTACTTTTACCTGAATGCAGATCACCTCAATGAACTCGATAGACTTCTGAATAACTGCATTCGGTTAATTTTCAATCTTCGTAAGTATGACCACGTCTTTTCCCATCGATCCCAGCTGCAATGGTTTCCGATCCGCGAACGACGATCATTACGAGCAATAACCACCTTATATTCTATTCTTGACTCTTCTTCTTCTCCATCTTACTTATTTCTCCACTTTCAATATCTCTTTACAAACCATACTAAAAATCTTCGCTCTTCACACAATCGTCTCCTCCAATGTCCATCTCACTGCTCTGATTTCCTTCACTCTTCTTTCTTTGTACAGTCAATTCTTCATTGGAATGCATTACCTCTCGAAATCAGGATGGCCAAGAGTCGCATCTCATTTAAAAGAAAAGTTCGTGAGCATTTCAGTCAAAAAAGTATCGGGAATGGATGAATTGTTTATGGTTCCAAATTCAATTTATTTTTGTTGTTGTTAAATTGGCACAACTGTTTTCCATTTTGGCGCGGAGTTGGAGTTGCATCTGTTATTGATATTAAATACAGTGTTGGTTTTAGTAATATCATATATAGTGTGTATTTCGAATTCATAATGGACAAAAATATCGAACAAACAGTTTGTCTTAAATTTTGCATCGCTAATGGAATGACGTGTTCGGAGTCACTGAAAATGTTACAGCAGGGGTAACCCTTCTGTAACATTTTCAGTGACTTTTTGATAAAGTCGATTTATTTTTTAATTCGAACCGTAAGGTGAATCGACTTTATCAAAAACTCGTGCTTATGAGTGGTTCAAAGCGTTCAAAAGTGGTCGAGATGTGATGAAAGATTTGCCTCGCTCTGGTAGGCCATCAACGTCTGCAACTGAAGTTAACATCGCAAAACTGAAGGAAATATCTCACGAGTCGATTTGTACCATTTTAACATTTGGGTATGAAACATGTTGCCGCTCGGCTAGTCCCAAAAGATCTGCATTTTCTCCAAAAACTCAATCTAATGAAAGTCGCTGAGGACATGGTAGAACGAGTCAATTCCGACCCAACATTCATGAAACGCATTGTTACTGGTGACGAGACGTGGGTTTACGAGTTTGACATGCAAACAAGCTTCGGAGTGGCGCCTTCCAACTGAACCGAAACCGAAAAAACCACGCCAAAGTCGATCAAAAGTCAAAGTCATGTTGACTGTTTTCTTTGACTATCGCGGTGTTGTGCACTCTGAATTCTTACCGGAAGGTCGAACGGTAAATAAAGAATATTATTTGAGCGTTATGCGGCGTTTAAGAGAGCAAATTCGACGAAAAAGGCCAGATTTGTGGAAAGAAAATTCTTGGAACTTGCACCACGATAATGCGCCTTCGCACAAGGCCATCATTGTGAACGAATTTTTGACCAAACACTCAACACATACCATCCAGCAACCACCATATTCACCATATATGGCTCCAGCTGACTTCTTTCTTTTTCCTAAACTCTAATTACCACTTCGTGGTACCCGTTTTCAATCGGTAGAAGACATAAAGGAGAATTCGCGGCGAGAGCTGAACTCAATTCCGAAAGCAGCGTTTAAAAAATGTTTTGATGAATGGATTATTCGTTGGCGTAAGTGTATCGTTTCTGAAGGAGCATACTTTGAAGGTGATAAAATAAATTTGGATGAATAACAAACCCCGGTTTTCCCGGTACTTTCTTGACAGAGTTGTACTTCGCAAATTGTTAGCAGAAACCCCCCAGTTATAAATTAAATATATGGTTCATGATCGGGTTCTATAGTATAGTACCATATAATATAGTATCTTATATATAGAGTATAGTATTGTATCATATAGAATTGTATAGTATAGCATAATATTGTGTTGTCCAGTTCTTACTACTTTAGAAGTCGCTTAGTATAGCTTCTATTAACTTTCTTACATTTTGATAATTTTATCATCCGTGCACCTACCATGCTGTCTCTGCACCACCCTAAGGTTGACTGGCAGAAAATGCCTTGGGCATTAAGTCCGCCTTTGTACTATTTGATGTGCATAAAGTTGTAAATAAAATAAAATACCCGAAACTGAACATGAACTTATCCCTCCTTCCACCTTTTTTCATCGGACTACCAGGCGTTGGGAGGGTCTCCGCCTTAGTTGTTGACATCCCATTATGTCGTACGAAGCATTTTGCTTCTTCTTTCGTCATACGAACGGCTAAGCCACTGCTACACGTCGTTCGGGAGGAACTGAATACCCTCCCGAACTACGTGTATTCAGACTTATACAACATGGGTGTATTCAAGGCTAGAGTGAACAGGTATGTTACGGGTACGTGAGGTCCACCTTCGACCACATCTTCATTTACCATCAGGTGAGATCATGGTCAAGCGCAAACCCATCCAGCATAAAAATAAACACGAGGACGTCAATCATATCGCCAAGAAGTGTAGTCATTTGCGGTTTAGATTTAACATTCTCACACTGATAAGACTACAATATATTAATAACACAAAGCCGTATATGCTGTTCAGCGTTTCGTAATATCGGCTTCCACTATGAAATGTACAGCACAGCAGTAATCATATAAATGTTCCCATTTAACATCAAATGTACGCAACCCTAAACAAAACTTTTTACGGCAAACTTCCGCTATACGGCCTCCATAAAAATTAAAAAATAACCCTTAAATGGTACATAAGTTATTATATAGCCCATCTCACGTCGCTATTCAACCCTTCACGGCACTCCGAATATTTCCATCCAGTTAGTTCGCAGAGCAATCTCGCCTGCGTACATTTTTAAATTTAATATCTCTTTGTGCTGGTCCCCTGGGTATTACGTCGTATGAAATTACAGAAACGTCGAATAATATAAAATTCTATGTAGTCTTACCTAATGGCTTATTCCGTAGGCAACCCATTCATACATTTGCAAGATGTTGTACGATTTTATAACCACTACAGCTACACGCATTTTAATGGTCCCGTTCCGTTGAGTGTTTTTGAGAAATATGATCTTTGCATGTTTATATTTTCGAATAGCCAGATGCACTCACCAGCCCGTAAGTGATTGGCGAGGTAAAGCTAGGCTCGCGGCCAGTCCATAGATGGATGACTGCCGAAATAGTTTAATTTCTGAGCGTCTCCGTGCTTCGGAGGGCACGTTAAGCTCTCGGTCCTGATTGTAGCCAGTAGGCAACAGTCGTTAAGCCATGTCAGAGGCCTAGTGGGCGGCTTGACAACTCTGACACTAAAGTAACCACTGCCCATACGATAGGTAAGTAAGTAAATTTTCGGAGTAACTTTGTTTAAAGAAATTTAAAATATGAAACTACATGACTGGCTTCTGGAATATTACAGAAGAGATAGCCTAGTGCGCAGTTAGGTCTTCGGGCTGTGGAGTAAGTGATCTCTAGTTCAAATCCAAAACGTCACTACTGACATTTTGAATTCATGTGCGTATTAGAAGTTATCTCGTAAGTACTTAAAATGGTGAGGAAAAACATCGTGAGGAAACCTGCATATCTGAGTGTTCACCAAAGTGTTCTTGATGGCAAGTGAAGACTGCCCACCCGCACTAGACCAGCGGGGTAGACTATGGCCTATCCCCTCTTGAGAGGACGCCCGTGTACTGCAGTGGGATAGTAATCGACCCTAAATATGGTTAATCTCCATTGAGATTGGCCACCATGGCCGAATTTCGACCAGGAGTAGCTACATTATTATATATATATATATAAATCAATGCCACTTTTCGTTGTGATGTTAAAACTCAACAACGCCTTTACCGATTTGGCTAATTTTGGTCTTGAATTATTCGTGGAAGTCCAGGGAAGGTTTGCACATAGTGAAAATTTAAAAATGTCTTGAAAAAGTGTAAAATTAACATCTTTCTATACTCCCATATACAAACAATTTGTACTAATACTGAAAAGCATAGCGAAGCACGTACCACGTATATTCAAAATTCACTGACAGTATATTTAAAGACTCAAATTAATATAAGATATTATTTTCCAGGTCCCTTGTTATAAAATTGATATTGAAACTGTAGTAAGGAATGATATATCCACACTACACAATTGTGATGGGTAACATCAATGAGTAACTCAAATAGTTGGCTATGCTCAAGTTAATAAATTTCTTGAGTTACCCGGTTCAGTTAGATTAACATAGCTAAAATTGTTTTTATTAGGCACGACATCAAACACAATTCTAATGTCAGCCTTTGTCAGTCCCATTACTCATCAAATTATTAAGTTACTAATGTCCTCCTAGCCGAGTTTCGGCCACGGCAGCCAGTCTCAACAGAGATTAGCCATCTGCGCGGGACATATTATAGTGCTCAAGTGTGTGCGCAAACGCAGGAGCACTTTCTATTCCATCACTCTTTTCTCTTCACTCACACTTTCCGGTCGTGTCGCTAGGCGATCCATCGGTCGCCTAGCGACACGACCGGAAAGAGGTCAGGCACAGGACCGACGGCTTTACGTGCTCTCCGAGGCACTCCCAGACTTCGGGCTGATGCTGAGAAATTTTAGTAAACCATCGAGGCAGTTAAGTACATTAGTATTAGAGATGAAATGGTTCGAGCTTTAAAACCTTTAAAGTTAGAATTA
This sequence comes from Pseudoips prasinana, assembly GCA_951640165.1. Taxonomy (NCBI): domain Eukaryota; kingdom Metazoa; phylum Arthropoda; class Insecta; order Lepidoptera; family Nolidae; genus Pseudoips; species Pseudoips prasinana. The sequence goes on from OX621245.1 coordinate 24,288,649, forward strand.
GCCTCGATTTTATAGACTCGATTCCAAGTATACGACTTGAAGCTTGTTGATAATGATAAAGAGCTCGAGTCATTAGAAAACACTCGAATCAATTAACACCTCGAGTTCTTTATTTCAAGAACTCTAGTCTTTCAACAAAGCTAGTCGTTTAATACCTATGTGATCATAATAAACTTCAGTGTACCTATGATTAGTACATATTTACCTGTAAATACCTGTATTATATGCGATCGTCCACGGTTATTACATATTACATACAACTAGACTATTGTGCAGTAACTTATATAACATTATCTTTATATTGCTTTATATAAATATAATAATTGCTGAGTGTCAGACTGCAAAGAATATCACCACCCCATCATATACACATATAATAATAATAATAATGTCCTCCTAGCCGAATTTCGGCCACGGCGGCCAGTCTCAACAGAGATTAGCCATCTGCGCGGGACATATTATAGTGCTCAAGTGTGTGCGCAAACACAGGAGCACTTTCTATTCCATCACTCTCATGATCCGATGGGACGCCTATGCGACACGACCGGAAAGAGTTCAGGTACAGGACCGATGGCTTTACGTGCTCTCCGAGGCACGGGGGTTTAATACCGCCAACTTCCAGACTTCGGGCTGATGCTGAGATTTTTTTCTTTTTACAGAAAAGTCCCAAAATCACTTTTTGGCCCGACCCGGGATTTGAACCCAGGACCTCGTTCTCTGCGGGTGAACACGCTACCGCTAGACCAACGAGGTAGTCACATATACCGTGGAGGTAGTTATTATAAAAACAAAGAGAACATCATCATCATCATCATCATATCAGCCGAAAGACGTCCACTGCTGGACAAAGGCCTCCCCCAAGGATCTCCACAATAGCCGGTCCTGCGCTGCCCGCATCCAGCGGCTTCCCGCGACCCGCACAAGTTCGTCGGTCTACCGTGTAGGGGGCCTGCCCACGCGAACATGTTAAACTAATATTAGTATTCGTCAAACTGCATTACACAGTTTGTTAGTGAAATAGGCACTCAGGTTAACTTAAAAGCTGTAGGTACAGCTACATAATTTGAGTTAAAAAATAATACGAAATGTTTAAGATAAAATCCCATATTGAGAATTTGCTCACCGAGTTGCAGCGCGGGCGCTGCCGGACTGGGACAGAGTTTTTATTCGAAACAGCGTGTCTAGTTATACATATAAGTCAATGTCTACAACAAATAATAATTGAAACAATAAGAAAATTAACAATAATCTTAATTATTATAACACTGTTTAACTATTGTTAGGTCTACTTTATATTTAGGATGATATTTTTGACAAAATCCGAATGGAAATAAATTTTAGTTTCATTCGGATTTATTTTTCTTACACAATTATATTTATTGTAAATGACAAGTATTAAATACCTTCGGGCAGTATTTCCCATCATAATTGTTAATTAGTAAACAAAATTATATAATACTGTACAAAATTTTCCTTTCATTTGAAGTCCTTGCTATGTAATTGCTCAATTGCTCAAACGGGCAGTTTTTTGCCATCAATGGGTAGCGTACCGAAGTTAGCAGCTTTGCCACATTATAAATCAAATGCTAACAATTGACCCCATGCTGGGTGGATCAATATTTTTAAAAGCGGGACCACGGACCCTTCGGATATTTTCAAACCTAAACGGTTAAATCTGGATTATTTTAGCCGGAGACTGTGATCCAGCAAAATGAAATGTCTGGAAAGTAGGAAAGTATATCATTTAAGCTTTGGAAATACAGCAGAAACCAGCTACGAAATAGTAGCAGTATTGACGGGCCACTATGGCACCAACTATCACCTACACAAACTGGGACTGTCGAATAGCCCGACCTTGAGGACCTGTGGGGAAGAAAATGAAACAATGCTGCATATAATATGCAAATTGCAAATGCGATGTATTGGCAAGACACAGAAAGGCCGTGTAGTCTCCTGGTTCTGGATATGCCAGCCCCAGGAGACTACACGGATTTAGTAAGAGCCCTAAAAAGCTTCATTCATGGCTCTAGAGCCCTGAATGAAGCGTTCTAGTCTAGATTATAGAATACTAGAAGATAGAATAAAAAGTGGGAGATAGTACAAAAATCAGATAGTACAAGATTCTGAAGGGTCGAACCAAGCAACCAAAGATATAATATTGCCTATTCATGGTATGACATTCATGCACAAAAGAATAGATAAAAAACGTGGATAACAACAGTTGTGCATACCTACATGTCCACACCATTTCAAACTTTTTGAATCCTTTTCACCTAAACCTATTGTAAAAAAGTCATAGAAAACACATGCTTTTAATAAATACATACATGTCATTCCAATGAGAAATGGTTGGTAGGTAAACTATGCACATGTGGAACACAGTGTAAGAATTACACAGAAGCTTAACTTTAAAAATGTCTGCAGTGCGTTTAATATAATTGGGTAGCATATTTCTATAGTTGCATCTAAACTGAACATCTTTTTTGTTGCATTTCCACTGACACAAGCGTGTCAGATTCAGAATAATAACAGAATATGTGTTTAATTGAAATAAAAAAGAATTTATCATCTTTTAACATTACCTGTCAGGGCCAAATAAAGAAAAATATTTGCACACTACTATTTTTATTTGGAATAATGTGAATCGGTGTATGAACACCGATTGCTCTGGCATTTGAGAACCGATTTACCTTTTTATTGTTTTACTGTATATTTGAATAAATTTTAAATCAGCTCCAATAGTTGAAGCGTCTACTATCTGAGGAACAAAATACAAGAACAAATAAAAATGCCTAACAGTTTAAACGTGAATCAAATTGTGTTAGAACTTACGATTTATTTCACTTGTAGGCAAGCCATAGAACCTTTATACTAACATTAGAAATGCGAAAACGGGACAGACATCCCCAGTTTATCTTCTATTTGAATACTATTGAAGAAAATAAAATATATTCTAATAATGAAAGATAACAACTGAACAGTCGGGATCCATTGACAAATTAGATTGGCTGTCGACTAATGGATCCCGACTGTTCAGTTGTTTTGCCCATTATTAGAATATATTTTATTTTCTTCAATAGTATTCATTCGATAGTACATTATATAATTTTAGACCACCGGACATCTAAGTGCTTGTTTTTTATTTTCAGTTCATTGTCAATGTACGTAGTTTGGTTAATTATTTACGCAGTTGGGTTTTTTGATTTATTAAATAACTTTTTTTACTCACTTCAAAGTGTGGTTACCAACTTGATTGGTTTTTTTTAATCTTAGTGTTACCTTGAATAAGATAAAGCTTTTATTCACCGCTACCCACAGCTCTTATAGTCAAGTATTAATTGTTTATATTGTTAATCAATATGACAGTTTAATATGCAGTTTCCTTTCTTGCGTAGTAATTTTCTCTGTGGTTTTATTTACGTCGCATATTACAATTATTATTTGCCTATATGCAATTATTATATACCCAATGAAATAAATCTAAAAAAAATATAATACAAACCTAACATTGAATTACAATATAGTAACATTTGCATGCAGTAACTATTTATTTGTAAAATTTGAACAGTTGTTTTCTTTTATTGTAATATTAACCATTTGTGTACACTTTTGTGGTAAGAACGAATAGGTATTCTGTGGTAAGGAATAAATACCAGTGTTTTGTGTTCTAGTATACAGTGTCAGAGCCATGTTGCTGATACTCGGTATTGTTTTGTTGTCTATTAGTGGTGGTGCCGTTGGGCAATGGAGACCATGGTGGAGTAGAGGTAGGTACTACAATTATGTGCAGGTATTGTGCAGGTATTGTGCAGGTATTCCTGCGTCATTGGTCTAGCGGTAGAATGTTTAATGGCAGATAATGAGATCCTGGTTTCAAATCCCGGGTAGGCGAAAAGTAATTTTGGACTTTTTCTGTAAATAGAAGAATAACTGCGTATATGCTCGAAGTCCGACACAAGGCGGTATTTAAACCCCCGTGCGTCAAAAATTAGGCTAATCTTCTGGTCCTGTACCTGATCTCTTTCCGGTCTTGTAGCTAGTCGTCCCATCGGATCATGAGAGTGATGGATGAGACAGTGCCCCTGTGTTTGAGTATACATTTAATATCCGGCACAGATCGATAGTCTCCATTGTGATTGGCCGCCGTGGCCGAAATCCGACGAAGAGAACATTGTTATGATTATTAATTATTTATATACAACATCATTTAGGTATCCAAAATTTACCTGGCACTTATCAGTGAAGCAATGTCTATCACTGACTTGTTTGTTTGAACTGTACGTTTCTTGCATTTTTCCCTGAAATTATTCCCTGTGTCGCAAAGTATAATACAAACATATAATTGACGGACACAAAGTACATCCAGACTCCGTTTATGGGTCACACAAATAGTCATCCCGCGCGGGAATCGAACCCGAGACACGAAGTGGCGAGGCGACTGTCTTAATCACTACGCCACACGAGCATCTAGCTAAAACTAAGCAAAGCCTCTTCTGTTGATACTAGAGAACGGATAGAAATACTTATTTGCTTATTTTGTAAATAGGAAACATTGGTTTTGGTCTTACACATATTCTTTTCTCTCCCATTTCCTGTTCTATGTATGGTACTGACGACGAATCAATTATGTCGAATAATATGTCTTATTATTTTCCTTTTCTGTCATTTCTCGTCCGACTGCATTTAAACCTTCGACGTTGCTTTCTATTTTCCGCCCACGAGACTTTTTTCAACATTATACATATCAGCCGAAAGACATTATGTTACATTATGTTATTATTTCAACATTATGTTACTCCCATATTTATAAAGATTATTTTAGACTGCAATAAAATAAACTTGTCAAACTAATAATGGGACGTAAAATTTCAAAGAGTCGTATGTAAAGTAAAATTCGTGGTAATGTAATATATATCACTCCCATATTGCTATATATACCAGTATATACTGCAAATTAGATGTGAATAAAAGTGTATATAAAAAACCACTTAATTGTGAATTTTATTTCATGGCAATTCACGTAAATATCATGGTCAATAACATGACAAGATTATATCTTGTCAATATTAAGTGAGAATTCATATTGTGCACTGTATGGTTTCTTCCAAGCATTTGACATAGGTACAGACGCCAGCACATCAAGCTACCCCAATCTGTCAAATTTCCCCAATTGAAAGTGAAGCTTATGCTTTTGTGATAAAGTTGTAAACCTTTAAAAGAAATTTGACAGATTGGGGTAACTGGATGTGCTGGCGTTTGTACATTTAGCAACAATTGATGGGCCGGTGGGCGTAGTTGGTGAATATAAATAATATGGTATGGATGTATGTATATTGTTTGAAATAAATAATAATAATAAATGCGTGCCTTGCATGCCGCAGGTCGTGGGTTCGATTCCCACCCAGGATAGATATTTGTGTGCATGTATATGTCTGTTTGTCTTGAGTCTGGGTGTAATTATCTGTATAAGTGTGTATTAACAAAATAAAAGTAGTATATCAGTTATCTGGTTTCCATAGTAGAAGCTAATCTTAGTTTGGGATCAATTGGCCGTGTGTGAATGATGTCCTAGGTTATTATTTTTATTTAATTTTGCGGCTATGAACATCTATTTATTGAAGTAGAGCTGCATCACACGAAAGTTCTAGTTGGTGTATATTACTGTCCTTCTCTTCGTATAAACTTTTTTGCTTCTTTTGAACTTTTACTTGAAACCTTCCTTCCATCCTATAGTCACACCATAATAATGGGTGATTTCAATACTTGTTTACTAAAGAAAGACTCTCGTTGCTCCTCACTTATATCTGCAATAGAATCTAGTAACCTATCTCTTCTTCCCCTTAATTCTACACACCATTTTCCTCATTCTACGCCTTCTCTTCTTGACTTAATTCTAGTCTCTTCAAGAGGTCATGTTGCTAAGCATGGACAATGCTCAGCAGATGCCTTCTCTTACCACGATCTCCTTTTCGTTTCTTACAAAATTCGTCCTCCTAAGGCAAAATCTAAAGTTCTTCTACAACGTAATTTTGGTGGGATGGATCTTAGTCATCTTCGTGCAGATGCTGGCAGCATTGACTGGTCGACTCTTATTGCTGCTGAGTCAATTGACGAACAAGTTGACATATTTAATACCAAGCTCATCCAATTGTACGACGTTCATGCTCCCATTCGGCCAATTAAAATTAAGCATTTGCCAGCACCGTGGCTAACTACTGAAATAAAAACTCTTTTATCTAAGAAATCATCAGCTAAGTCTCGGTACGCTGGTCGGCCTAATGATATTAACCGTGAAAAATATATAACTCTGCGAAATCACTGTAATAATGTGTGTAGGAGTGCACAACGCCAACATATTCACAGTTCAGTTGAAAATGAAGATCCTGGAAAAATATGGAAGTTTTTACGATCTTTGGGAGTTGGAAAATCTCAACCTGATTCAATTCCAAACAATTTAGATATTAATTCACTAAATAGTCATTTCTCTTCTTCGCCTATTTTTGACAGGGCAACTAAAACAAAAACTTTAAATTATCTTTCATCCATTCCCCCTCCCAACTATTCTTCTTTCAATTTTAGCCAATTTTCTGCTTGTGACATTAAGAAGAGTATTTTGTCCATAGCATCAAATGCAATGGGCAACGATAATATCACCCGTAATATGGTTCTTCCTATACTTGACGAGATCCTTTTCCCTATATCTCACATCCTCAATACCTCTATATCCAGCGGTGTATTTCCATCTTCATGGAAAGATGCACTAATCATTCCCCTTCCGAAAAAATCCAATCCTGCATCGTTTTCAGATTATCGTCCTATATCGATATTACCTTTCCTCTCCAAAGTCCTTGAACGGCTTGTTCACAATCAAATCAGTAGTTTCCTCTCATCTAATAACCTCCTTAATCCTTTTCAGTCTGGTTTTCGCCCTGGACATAGTACTACCTCAGCCTTGGTCCATATTACGGATGATATTAGAACTGGCATGGAACACGGTAATCTAACGGTGCTTGCATTATTAGACTTTGGTAATGCTTTCAATACTGTAGACTTCGACGTGTTGCTGGGAATTTTACGTACTCTTAATGTATCTCCAACGGTCATTGGCTGGTTTCATAGTTACCTGTCTGGTCGCCGGCAACGTATACGTATTGATAACTCTGTCTCTTCTTGGTGCAATACGAATGCCGGCGTGCCGCAGGGTGGCGTTTTGTCTCCTTTACTCTTCGCAATTTTCATAAATTCTATCTCAGATCGACTTCTCTCCTCCTACCACCTTTATGCAGATGACCTACAGATATACTCACAGGCCCCGCTTAATAGGCTCTCGGATGCTATTAGTATCATTAATAAAGATTTTATTAGTATTAATGAATGGAGTCGTTCGTACGGTTTACAAGTTAACCCCCTTAAGACTCAGGTGATTATTGTTGGAAGCTCAAGGATGATGGCAAAGATTTCTTGTTCTCAACTACCTCAAGTTATCTTTGACGGGAGTATATTGGAAATAAACCGAGTTGTTAAAAATTTGGGTGTCTATTTTGATAACTGTCTCTCATGGGGTCCGCAGCTGCAGAATACTAGTCGTAAACTTTATGCGTCAGTGGGATCTTTGCGAAGATTTCAAAACTTTCTGCCTATTCCCACCAAAATTGCGCTTGCCCAGTCCCTTCTTCTTTAGATACTAGATTATGCAGATGTCAGCTATCTTGATCTTACTGAAGCCCAACTGGATAAACTTGAGCGTCTCCAGAATGTCTGCATAAGATTTGTATTTGGTCTTCGCAAATACGATCATGTCTCTGAATTTCGCAAAAAACTCAAGTGGCTACCTATACGACTTCGCCGGAATGCTCATATTCTGTCATTTCTATACAGTATTCTGTTTACTCCTTCCACTCCCTCTTATCTGAAAGATCGTTTTTCTTTCCTACATGAATCACATTCGAAAGCCTTGAGATCCACTAACAATCAGCGGTTAAAAATACCGACGCACTCCACAAAGTTTCTCGATAACGCATTTGTTGTACAAGGTGCTCGTTTGTGGAATGCGTTGCCATTGTTTATTAGGCGTGCACAATCATTAAATACATTCAAAAGACTTGTTAATGATCACTATTTGAGTACTACATAGTTCACATAATGACACGTATTATTATTATGAATGTACATATAATTAGTAAGTAGGTATAAATAGTTTTAAGTATGGTACAAATAGTACCTTATAATAAGTACTTTGTACACTTGCAACTGCCCCATCTCTGTAACTCCTTTCTCCTTTCACTACCTAGGTTGCCTGGAAGAGATCACACTTAGTGATAAGGCCGCCAATTGTACTATAATAATTTGTATGTTGTCGCTTTTGTATTATTTCTTAAGGTGTACAATAAAGAGTTTATCTATCTATCTATCTATCTATCTAGTCTCTCCTTATCCACCACTGCAACTCCTGTAAACCAGAATCAACAGTGGCACACAATGAAATGTCACTGAGCGATGAGGCTCAGGCATCTCCCGGGAAATTGCTCTGACTTGGATCCCGCAACGAATTTAATCAGAAAGAAATAAGGAGGAAAATAAAATATTTTTTTAATTGCTTTCATCACTTTTGTTGTTATCACCTTTTAGGATGCAACGGGGACCCCAATGCAGAGTACGTGGACTGTGCGTCCATGTGTCCTCCAACTTGTGAAGAGCCGTACGGCACTGATGCATGTGCAAGCGGGTGCGCAGAAATCAGTTGCGCCTGCAAAGAAGGCTTCATCCAGGACGTCGATACCGGACTATGTATTAGACGAGAAGATTGTCCAAGTAAGACAGTTTATATAAATTTTCAGAATATTTTATTATGTTTAGTTTTTATATCTGTATTTAGTAAACATGATTAAAGTCTGTGTTGGAACATTATTCTAACATGGACTACAGAATTGTGTGAAATTAGAAGTAAAATTGTTTATGTCCATTAGATAGACAGTGCATTTTGAAGATTAAATATGGGTAGTATTTTCAATGAAATGTAAATTATAAAATAAAATACACTTAGGATAGTATGCCTCCAGTATACAGATACATATTTAAGTTTAGATCATTGTTTTAGTATTTATGAAAAGTTCGCTAGTTGATGGGCGACAACTAATGAGTATTCCATACAACTTATGTTTCACCGTCACCCCGGGGTTTGGAAATGTATGTATTTAACATTTATGATTGCTCAGTAAGATATTACATTTGTCCCAAGACGATTTTCAGTTTCAACATTTCAGAGGGGTTGCAACCTTTTCACATTGGGTTAACGAAAAGACTCCTGCAGAAGCTTTTCCTTTAAACAAAATTATGTTTCAGATGGATGCAACGGAGATCCTAACGCAGAGAAGGTAGACTGTGCATCATGGTGTCCACCAACCTGCGATGATCCCTATCCCACAGGACTTTGCCCAGCAGCATGTGCTCCTGTAAGCTGTGCTTGCAAAGAGGGCTATATATTAAGACCTAGAGGACGAGTCCCCGGATCAGTCTGCGTGAAAGAAGAAGAATGTCCTAGTAAGACAAATTAAGTTTTTAATAAGAAATATTTAATTTGACATACATATATAGACTCACACCTGTTTCCCAGAGGGGTAAGCAGAGACAACGTATTTCCATTTGTCACGATCTTTGCACACCTTTTGCCTCGTTTACAGTCAATAAACCGGAGAGCATGTATGAAGAATATAATCATACATGCTCTCCGGTTTAGAGTACTTCTGACCTGGCCTTTCTTGAGAACGTCTCCGATTTGGTCGGAGAATACTCTACGAGGTCTTTCCCTTCCGGTTGTACTATTCACACAGGCCAGAAATACATCTTTTGTCAATCTTCTTTCATATTTCTAAATGCCCAAACCATCTCAGCATACCTTTTTCAATCTTTGTGAATACATCATATTACACACCGCAACGCTCTCTTACATCAGTACTTCGTATGCTGCATACATACATAAAAGTAACACTGAAATAATACTTATTAAAATTTTTCTTACCTTTCATATATACAGACGTTCAGCACATCAAGCTACCCAAACTGTCAAATTTCCCTAATTGAAAGTGAACCTTATGCTTATGTGATAAAGTCAAAAATCTATAAAAGAAATTTGACAGATTGGGGTAGCTGGACGTGCTGGCGTCTGTACTTAGACGAACTTGCCAATTTCGTTTGTAGATCAAACGCCATTGATACCTGTCCCAAATGCTATGGCAGCTAACTTTGGCCAGTTGAGAATCACGAAAAGTTAGTCCGTAAATTATGTGTATAATTATAATTGCAGATCAATGTGAAGATCCAAATGCAGTACCCAAGCCTTGCCCAAGCGCATGTCAACCTACTTGCATGGATCGACGTCCCCCAGAATCGAGACCATGTACTAGGAATTGTCTGCCAAGTGGTTGCGTATGCCGACCGGGCTTCATATTAGACAGGAAAGGAGGAGTTTGCATTGAGAAGAAACGCTGTCCATGTAAGTACATTGAGTTATAAAGTTGTTTATGATTTTAAAAAAAGGTTTTTATTCAAATAGAGCTTTAAAAGGCGCTTATAAATAGTCAGAACATGTTTGTAGTCATATAGCTAAGTAAACTTAAGTATTATAGATATTTAGGTGCACGGATCGCATGAAAACATTTAATTTATAACAGTAATTATAAATTGATTTGTCTAGTATATTCAGTTATGGTCAAGATTGTAGGTATATAGGTTTAACGAAATTTATAGTTTTAGATATAATTTACTACATCTTGTCTAAATGGTTCTGTCTTTGTTAAGGTGAGAATTCAATATTATTATTATGTCAGACCATGTGTTTATAACGACGGTCGCACTTAAATGTTACCACCGGACCCGATGCGCCCGTACTGAGAAGACCTAGCGAAACAAATTCAGCAGGATAGTTTGTCTCATCATCTGTATTTTTTTTCCAGTAGGAGGTTATTCATGTGATGGTGACCACAATGCAACACGCGTATCCTGTGGAAGTGCTTGTCCACGTACTTGTGGAGACGATAATGACAGGGCTTGTATCCTAAGTTGTGTTGTGGACGCTTGCGTGTGCAAGCGAGGCTATGTATTATCAAATGATGGAGCAGGATGTATCAAGCCGGAAGATTGCCCTCGTAAGTTTAATTTGCTAAGTTTTATACAGATTAAATTTTTGGTGGTATTTATTATGACGTGCCGGCTGGCGTCGTTGGTTTATACTTGCCTTACAGGCCGCAGGTCGTGGGATTCCCACCCAGGACAGAATTTGTGTGCATGAACATGTCGGTTTGTCCTGAGTCTGGGTGTAATTATTGAAATAAGTATGTATTTACAAAAGAAAAGTAATATATCAGTTATCTGGTTTCCATAGTATAAGCTCAGCTTAGATTGGGATCAGGTCGCGGTGTGTTTATAATGTCCCAGTATATTATTATTACTTCTGGTATACGAGTATAAACCAGCTGGCTGACTTTAAGTAAACCGTGAGTCATTCACTTTATGCTGGCTTATATATTAGTAATAGTTATGATGTCTTATCAAATAGCCATATGTTTGTTTTGAAGTGATATGTGTAAGAAATAGAACCTAATAGAAGCTCCATCAACTTGCATTAAAAGGCCCATCGCATTTTAAAACAAAACATATATACAGATATTTAACAAGCTAATAGGATGTATCAATTTGATATACCTATGAATTAAATCTCCACCAACTTTCATCACTTACAAGTCTCGCCCCTCGCATTTTAAAACAAAACAGATATACAGATATCTAACAAGCTAATAGGATGTATCAATTTGATATACCTATGAATTAAAATAAATACATTATTACATTCATTATTATTGTAAATATCCAATAAAGAAATAGTAGTTTTGGTATGATAGGAAGTTCCATGTACATCAATCGTTATATTAGTTTTCTCCGGGAACCGATCACTTTGCCGATCTTTTTTTGTTCGAAATTCATTTTACTGAAAACTATTGACCGACTATAGTCTTTTTTGCTATATGCATAATTTTACATGGTTTAAGATCATTGAAGTATCATGCGTCATAGGTATTATTTTACCGAACTATTTTTCGCCGGTTTACAAAATAAATTTTTGCTAATGGCCGAACCCTCTTTAGAACTTTTTTCATTTGCCAAATGATTTATTTGCCATATGTTCAACACACCGAAACAACATTTTACTGAATGTTGGTCACAAATATATAGCCGGTTACTTGGTAGCATTTTCAATACTAAGTTAAAATAGTGTCACAAAAAATCAATGTGCTGTGCTATAAAATTTAGTGACAGAAACGAATCGCTGCAAAACCGACTTCACACAGTCTTGTATGCCCTACCCCTAGAGTGTAATGTAAGCCCGCGTAGGCGCGGAGGGGTAGGGCGGCCCGCGATCTGAGGAGCAGGTTGCATGCCTGCTTGCATGTCTTATGACTGCATGTCTTATGACTGCATGCCTGCTGCCTGATGCATGATGTATGCCTGCTGCATGTTGCTCAAAGTATAATGTATGGTGATTAGAACAGTGGTATAAAGAATGTTCGGAAACATAATACTTTGAACAAATGTTATTTCGACTAAGTGTAACATCGGTGAAAAGTTTTGCAACCAAAGGAAACGTCGGAGTAACGAAAAAATCGAATTCATAATAGGTCAACTGATACAGTGGCAACCTGACTTCAGTGAAATAAAAAAAAACGAAACGATAAAAGGTGAAATATTTTTCGAGCTTAATCATAAGCTCGAAAAATATTTGACCGAATTTCACTTCACCAAAAACTTTTCACCTTTTATCGTTTCGTTTTTTTTTATTTCACACGGGGAAAACGGTTACCTATCAAGGTAACCGTTTTCCCCGTGTAATATCCAGTAGGTACTCATGGTAGTACCAAGTTGAGTATTCAACATTCTTTATTAATAACTTGACTGGCCAACAGGCTCGTGGTTAGTGAGCCTGATTACTAAGCCAGAGGTCGTGGGTTCGATTCCCACCCGGGACAAATCTTTGTGTGATGAGCACGATTTTTTCTATTATGTGTCGATGTAATTTATCTATAATATTTTTGTATTAAGAAATATATAAGTATGTTTTTGAGTTAACTGCTTTACGTAGTGCTCTACTACTATTGCCTCGTTGGTCTAGCGGTAGCGTGGTCACCCGCAGAAAACGACGTCCTTGGTTCAAATCCCGGGTCGGAATGATTTTGGGAATTTTCTGTAAAAAGAAAAATTTCTCAGCATCAGCCCGAAGTCTGGGAGTTGGCGGTATTATACCCCTGTGCCTCGGAGAGCACGTAAAGTTGGACCTGTACCTGACCTCTTTCCGGCCGTGTCGCTAGGCGTCCCAACGGATCGTGAGAGTGATGGAATAGAAAGTGCTCCTGTGTTTGCGCACACACTTGAGCACTATAATATGTCCCACGCAGATGGCTAATCTCTATTGAGACTGGCCGCCGTGGCCGAAATTCGGCTAGGAGGACATTATTGCCTAGTTTGGGATCAGATGGCAGTGTGTTAGTTGTCCCAAGATAATTATTATTCATATTTATTTATTGTGTCTTTCAGAATGCCTTATATCCAATAGATGCAAGAGAACTTGTGCCAACCCCAATCCTCGTAGTTGTCCATTTAATTCTCCAGGAAGCAATGTCAATGGCTGTGAATGTATGGAGGGCTATTTGCTATCAGATACGCACGGAAAGTGCATCAACATTTATGAGTGTCCATGTAAGTATTATGGTATTACATTTCGAAATTCCTCCTTGTTTCTTTCTTATTAAATTCGTTGTGGGATCTAAGACAGTTAAAGTGATTCCCTGGGCCATGCCTGAGCCTCACCGCTCAGTGTCATTTCATTGTGTACAACTTTTGGCCCTGACTTACAGGAGTTGCAGCGGTGGGTAAGAAGGAGAGACTTGTCTCGATATAATGTTAATGAATACAACACAGTGAATTGGGGTTAAAGTATTATTAGGACGTAATTTCAAAAAAGTATGGCATCATGTCTCCGCGAGTGAGATCCATCCGGTCGTGTGGATAAACATTGTACTATAATGGCGAGGAAGTGAGATAACGATATACGCGTCCCTGTGGTTGCACAGATTCTTGTATACTTCCATACTGTACATACTCTACGGAAATACCAAATTTCCATTGAAATTAGTGTTGATGGCTAAATTATCTGGAGGATATTATTAGAGCCAGATAGAATATCGCAACCCCATCTCATCCCGTAGGGGGTGTAGAAGTCGTCCCGAAGTAATATCTATCATAGAACGGGCAGCAGCGTCTCTCTGTGTACTATGACCATCATACTGCGATCGCGAACCCGTCTGCCAAGCGTGGCAATTATGGCATATCCTTCCAAATGATGGATACAATTCCATAGTGGAAATGTTTTGGGGAAGCCTTTGGCACTCACGTGGACGTCACTCGGCGAGCATGATGAGAAAATACAAGACATGTATGTAATATTATCATGATATTTTCATGCAGTACTGCGCTTTCGAATGCTTTAATTTTTATTAATATATTAAAAAAACCTACAGCGATATAGCTAATAACACAAATTACAGCACAAAAAAAATAAAAGGGAAGGCCAATGACAGGTTTTCCTTAGTATAAAATTGAAAGTGTAGTTGGCTAATAAACGGACAAAAATATAATACTGACACTAATTATTTAAAATAATAAAATACAAAAGGTTTTTATTCACGTAGACTTTAAAAAACCGCTTCTAAATAGTCAGAACATGTTCGTAGTAATATATAATTAATTTATAATCATTTCTAGGTACATATAGATATTTAGGTACACGTATTGTAGGAAATAATTTACAATAAGATTTATTTTATAACAGTAACTATATTTAGCTAACTTAAATTAAGTTATTGTCAGGGATCATGTGTAGGTTTCATTATCTAAATTTAAAATATTAGCTATATTTTTACTACATTTTGTCTGACATCGTTGTGGTGAGATATAGTTTAATTAAGACAACTGTATACTAATGTGTGCAGTAGTCAGGATTAGGTATTAATTGCTAGAAATGAAGTGATATACATCGATGTCCACCCAATGCTATTAACGTTAAATATAATATTAGATATACATACTTAGTTTACATTTAGATTACTCGGGATAACACGTTATATTACTTACTTTCAGCTGGTATAGGTTGCAATGGCGACCCCAATGCAATAGTCTCCGACTGCCCGGACCCGAATCCTTCCACTTGTGCCGCCCCACGCGATTTACCTCGTACCGAAATATGTGCTCCGATAGGCTGCGAGTGCAATACTGGTTACATTCTCAATGACAAGACTGGTCTTTGTGTTCTGCCTACCCAGTGTCCCGGTAAGTAAATCTACGAGTATACTACGTTTACTTGATATTTATATTTATTTAATTCATATTAAGGAAGACCAACAGCACATGAAAGCAATTATCAAACTATCAATAGTAATTGAAGGCCAAATACAGGTCTTTCACATAAGGTCATAATTACACCTCCATCTGATAAAGAACTGCAAATAATCTTCGTTGCGTATAACAAAATATTCCGTACCCTAAGCAAAAATAGTTGTGTGGTTTCCGGTCTAGAAAGAACAGGGCCATCTTATACCATCCTGTTTGTGTCGTGAAATGCGACTTAGAGATACACCAGGTAGTCAGGCAGCAGCTTCACCTGTGTACTAGCTACATAACTGCGGTCACCAATTCACGTGTTTTTTTATTATTATTATTATTTATTCACTGCTGCTATTTTATTTCAGCAACATTGTAGCTTGGGTTCTTTTTCCCTTGAGTTGTATTCGCCTTTATTTACATACAATTGTTTTCTTAAATATACTTGTTTACATTTCTATCATTATTTATATACAATATAATTATTAGTTTATATAATATACATTTAATTTAAAACTGTTAACAATATTTGGTATAGTATTAACTTACATTTATATTTACTTACAACGTATAAGTTTATGCATACGTGTATTAATTTAGTATTTTATTCATTAATTTAAACATTAATTTAGTATATATGCCAATTCGCGTGTTAAGCGTGGTGACTAAGGCAAACCCCTGTACATCGCAACACAATAGAATTCTTTGAGGTAGGCCTATGTCGAGCAGTGGATCAGGCTGATGATGATGAAGCAAAAATACTGATAGGACAACAAAATAGTTACCTCAAATATTATAATAACATATAAATAATATATGTGACTGCCTCGTTGGTCTAGCGGTAGCGTGTTCAACCGCAGATAACGAGGTCCTGGGTTCAAATCCTGGGTCGGACCGAAAGTGATTTTGGGATATTTCTGTAAAACGAAATAATCTTTATCAGCCCAAAGTCTGGGAGTTGGCGGTATTATACCCCCGTGCCTCGGACAGTACGTAAAGCCGTCGGTCCTGTACCTGACCTCTTTCCGGTCGTGTCGCTAGGCGTCCCATCGGATCATGAGAGTGATAGAATAGAAAGTGCTCCTGTGTTTGCGCACACACTTGAGCACTATAATATGTCCCGCGCAGATGGCTAGTCTCCTTTAAGACTGGCCGCCGTGGCCGGATCTCGGCTAGGAGGACATTAAAATATATATATATTTACTCTTTATTTAAAATTGGTTTGCTTGTGTATTATATTTAAATTTCACTCGCTCGGCTCGTGCGTTGTATAGTCGCAGATCTAACCTAACTTATTTTTCTAGTAGCGAAATGAATTTTTAGTTACACCCGGGTAACTTTGATTTGTAATCAGTATATTTGATATAAAAATTATCTAATTTATGAATATAAATTAATGGGTAGTAAGTTCTTGTGAATTTAAAAATATCTCTAAAGAAACCCATCATGTTGCAGTCTTTACTCAAACATACCAATATTCGAATCATATATTTGTGTCTATATTAATACCAAACAGATTATTTAGGTATGAATTTAAAACAGACGCCTGATTAGTGTTAATACAATCATATATTTTTTCGTGTCACTGGAGTGATATATAAATTGATAAAAATAAATTGATTTTATTATATTATTATTATATTAGTACAGATTTGGTTAGTTTACTTCTTGAGGACATCCATTTTTATGAACCTTCAGTCTACTCAGTCTTAAGACGCATAAATGGTTCACACAAATGGATGTCCTCAAGTATTTGTGTTGGTTAATTTAATACTTGTAGAGCCGCCCGCGATACAGTGATTTGTTAAATTAGTCCAAGCGTCATGTGTGTTTAAAACAAATATACAAATAAACACTGCCGAGTTATTACTCGGCAGATTTTAATACTCGACATTTCATATATAAAATAAGATATATTTATTCTCTCAACACAAAGTTAGCTCTTAACAACATAGTTTAATACATTCTTGTATAAAATAGAACTTTGTGAGAGACTGGTGCCTGATTTAGGTTATAAATACCTGTATTACAGGTCACCAGGGCCCTCCCTCCATTGTACCATATAACTATGTAACAGTAACTTAAAAACATTATATATTCTAAATAATAATAACAGTGAGCCTAACAATGCACAATTAAGCTTAGTCCTAACATAAGGTAATTAATATGAATATGAAAACAAAACAAAAAAGAAAAACCAAAAAATGTTAGTAATATTAACTTTATTCTTTTAATATTTCAGGGGGAAATCCATGTCGTAGAAACGAACATTTCGAAAATTGTAGTGAGATTTGTCCACCGGAATATTGCCCAAGAGATGATTTCCGTGGCATATACCTATGTGATGGTCCAGGTCGAGATCATTGTAGGTCAGGATGTGTCTGTGATTGGAACTACAGAAGATTGTCGGTAAAAGACCCTAGATGTATTCCAGCATATAGATGCCGTAAGTAATTTTTGATAATAAAACCTGTTATTTGGTAAGGGAATATCTTAAGAAGGAAGGGTTAAAAGACATAGGGATTAATTACTAATAATGCGAGTGTCGTCTTTAAAAAAAATATTACACACGCATGAATTTAAATATTGGAATACTATATTTTATGTAAATGACAATTCTAAGTGAACAAATGCCATCCGCATGACGTATTTAACCATAACCTGAAACTTTAAACAAACAGAACCCTAACTAAATGGGCAGTTAAATCCTAAAATTTAATATCTGAGGTATGATTTTTTCGAAGTAAATAAGGTTAAGTCAATATAGTTTAGGCAATCAATCCCAGTTACTTTTTATATACTTATAAAAATATGTTTGATATATTTTTATAAATTCGATACTTAGGTATGGTATCTCTGTGAAGAACTGATATGGTAATTAGTAGTTTGCTTGTTATGAGAATCTGCTCGACTGGTAGATAATACAAAAATCATCCCAAATATTGCTCACTGTTTAAATTTATAGAAATAAATGATGTAATACCAATCGCAAAAATAATTTAAAACAATATTGGTGATTAACTTTAGTGTCTTTTACAGCTCCCGTCAAATGTACAAGAATTAATGAGATATTCTCTCGATGTTCTACGGAGGCTCTCAGAGAAGACTGCATAGATTTATTTGAGACACGCCCCAACTACGGCTATGAGTATGAGTGCCAACCACGTTGCGTCTGCAAGCCGGGCCACTACAGGAATGGCAGCGATCTATGCGTGCCGGCACATGAATGCCCTTTGCCTCGTAACTTCTGGCCACCACCCGTAATTGTGAGTTAAATATTTGTCTTCTACTGGTGACGGCGGCGAATATCAGAATATCATCACCACATCTCATCCTCTGGGGGGCGTAGAAGTCGACCCGAGGGAGTATCTACCAGAGGATGGGCAGCATCTTCTTACTGAGTTCTATGACCATGATACTGTGATCACCAACCGATTATGGCATATCCCCCCAAGATGATTTTTAGGGGAGGATTTTGTCCAGCAGTGGAGTAAACTGGTTATGATGATAATGATGATTACTACAGAAAAGATTGGCATGAAGTTTTTCATACTCTCTATATGCTTTCGTTCCTATGAAATTCCTGTTTACTAGTAGATAGGTAATATTAAAAATATATACAAAATTTCAACAAGATGTCGTTAATCGGAATAACAGTTCTGTCGTCTGGACTCATATGGTCTTTTTTTTTGTAAATAAGAGAAACTGTTTTTTCAATACATTAACTATCTTATTCCTTGTCCACCCAACGGTTGTCTGGAAAAGATCGCTACAAAGCGATAAGACAACCTGTATTTGCCTATTTTAAAATTATGTTTTATGTTTTTTTTGCAACTAAGTGTCCTCTCTCTATCTATGTAGAATATTATGTCTTATACAATGTGTGAAGAGTGTTTAATGACTATTAAACTAAAAAATAAATCTAAATTAGTAATTCTTACGCTAGTCTCCTTAATATTAGTAATATCACTTGGTTTCATGTTTTTATATGACCACGTAATGGTTATCTACCACCGTGCGTTTCACATGCGCAGGTATTTCCGATCCAGTATGACATTGCAACCTTCAAGAAGAGAGCCTATTCTTTTCTTAAAGGCCGGCAAAGCACTTGCGGCTCCTCTGGTGTTGCGAGTGTCCATGAGCGGCGCTGATCACTTACCGTTAGGTGACCCCCAAAAAATAACGCAATCACTCAGTTTGTCAAAATAAGTGCTGTTTATAATTGTTTTGCCATATACGTTGCACATTTTTTTTTCCTGTAGTAGAACTCTGGAATTTAAAAAATATGTGTATTCTTTTCCAGGAGCTTGACGACTACAGTGCAAGACGTTGATGCCGCTTACTGTTTGATACTGCAAAATTTTGGAATTGTTTTTTTTTTTGTGTAATCAGTAGGTCTGTTTAGAATATATTTTTCGTTACCGTACAAATAATACCTTACCTACTAATAAAGATCCAAGATAAGTATTGTGTTTCATTTGTACAAATTAATCAAATCATCGTTAAATAGGTCACTTACATAACGTGTAAGAAAGAAAATAAATAAAGTAATATTTTGGCCTATGTAGATTAATAAAAATAAAAAGTATAACAAATTACCACCTTTAACTTTTACACTTTCTCAAGTCCTGGTCATTCATTCATGTTCTTTCATTTTTTCGAAGAGAAGGCGTCTTTAATAAATGATCTGCCTTTAAAATATCCGCCCAATTTAAAATATTTTGAGTACAAATAAGCAATATCTTTGAAAAAAAGATACCTTTAAAAAGAGAGCCCGAGTAAATCCCTCAAACTAACCACTACAGACTTATTATTAGACGTAGACAGTCGTTTTGATAGAAAAAATGTACAGACTCCAGCACATCCAGCTAACCCAATCTCTCAAATTTCTTTTATAGATTTTCAACTTTATCACAAAAGCATAAGGTTCAATTTCAATTGGGGAAATTTGACAGATTGGGGTAGCTTGATGTGCTGGCATGTGTACTTCAGAACGTTTTGCCACTCGAGATAGGGAGCTGGTTGCTACTCAGGGGGGACTCTTGCTATGTCGAGATTGTGACGCATAAAAGTACCAGTCAAGTAATTCTTGACGGTCCAGTTCCAGAAATAGAGGCTTTTATAATCATAATCATAATATATATTTGCGTAAAACACGGTATACAAAGGTTTTATGACTTAAAATGAATGGACATGCGTGTTTTGCTAATTATATGTACATAGCGTGCAAAAAGAAAAAGAATGGCTACAAACACCACAGCAATACAATGAAGAAATACGAGTACAATTTTACAGTTTCAGCTCTAGAAATTCTTTTACACTGTAGAAATTATAATTATTAAGCCATTTTTGTAAATTAATTTTAAATAAGTTGGTAGTATTTAACAATTTTAAATTACGAGGTATTTTATTATAAATACGCACACACATAGCTATGCAGCTTTTGTTGTACTTGGTTAGCCTGGGAGCGTCATCAAGCACTAATCGGTTGGGATCACGCCTATTTCTGGGATTTACTTTGTCTATAGTTTTAAACAGAGCATTGTGCTTCCGTACGAACATGCATATCTCTAAGATGTACAGTGATGGTAGCGGCAGCAAACCAAGTTTCCTAAATACTGGTTGGCATGACTCATCAGGCTGTAACCCGTATAGGGCTCTAATGCACTTTTTTTGTGCGACAAAGGCTTTGTTTTGATCAGTACTGTTTCCCCACATTATAAGTCCGTAACGGAGCGTTGACTCTATATAGGCTTGGTATGATAAAACGGCAGTTTTAATATTGGTGACATTTTTTACTTGTTTGAGAGCATAAACAAATTTATTTATTTTGCAAGAAATGTTATCTATGTGTGTTTTCCAATTCAGATCTTCATCTATTATTACACCTAAGAATTTAGTGTGTGTTACAGGTTTGACCTTAGGTATACATAAATTAATATTGTATCTACTATTATTACATTTATTGAATTGAATATATACAGATTTGTCCAAATTTATTTGTAAATTGTGTATGTCAAGCCAGTCAATTAATATGTCAATAGTGTTGTTAATGTCATTTTGGTGGTCAATTATTGTGTTATATTTTTTATTGGAAGTCACAATTATAGAAATGTCGTCAGCAAATAGATAACATTTATGATTAGTAATGTCAAAAATGTCATTTATGTACAAAAGGAATAAAATTGGTCCCAGTATGGAGCCTTGTGGGACACCGCATTTATTATGTTTGTAATCAGATAAATAAGATACCACATCATTATTGTTATTGATATTTTTTATTACAACACTTTGTTGCCTATTTTTGAGATATGATTCGATCCACTGTACAGTTGGACCCCTGATACCAATAGATTCTAGTTTGGAAAGTAGTAGATCATGTGAGACTAGATCGAAGGCTTTTGACAAATGGAAAAACAATCCGGTGGTTAAGTTTTTATCGTTAATACTGGTAAGTATAGTTTTCATAACAGAATAGATTGCTAGTGTAGTAGACTTATGCTTTTGAAAACCATATTGATCACTTCGAATTATATTGTATTTATCACAATATTCAACAAGTCTCTTGTACATACATTTTTCAAATAACTTAGACAGTACCGGTATCAGTGTGATGGGACGATAATTTCTGACATCACATTTGTCACCTTTTTTATATAGTGGTTTTACGATCGATAATTTTAATGCATCGGGAAATGTTCCACAGTAAAACGACAAATTAATCAAATGTGTTAATACTTGCAAAATTTCATTAGCACATGCTTTAATCATTTTTGTATTAATTTCGTCATATCCTTCAGAGGTCGTGTTTCTTAGAGACATTATTTCCCGTTTCACTTCATTTTCAAACATTGGCTTAAGGAACATTGAATTAGCATTCAAGATACTACAAAAAGATGTGTTTCTATTTGTCTGTGTATTGTTACTAGTACAATTAATGTAGTGGTTGTTAAATGCATTTGCTATATGAGTCTGGTTTGATATAATTCTATGGTCAATATTTATTTTTTCTATGTTTCCTATGAAGTTAGAATCATTAAATTCATTTTTTATAACTGTCCACGTCGCCTTACATTTGTTGTCATTTTTATTGATATATTTAATATTAGCTTGCTTTTTTGAACTATAGATGCACTTTTTTAAAAGTCTTGAATACTGTGTGTAATTATTTTTATTTAGTATATTTTTATGTTTATAATATTGTTGTCGGAGTTTCCGTTTTGTTTTGCAACTATTCTTTAAGCCTCGGCTCATCCAAATCTGTTTCCTTTTATTATTCATGTTAACTCTTACTCTAACCTTAGGGAAACAGAGATTATAGAATAGGCAAAACATTTCATGAAAGTCATTAAATGCACAATTTACATCATCTAAAACATAAATATCAGTCCACGATAAGTTTTGCAGACATTCTACAAACTTCTGAATATTTTGTGAACTAAAATCTCGTTTGTAAAAGTAATAGGATGTATGTTTTTTGATGTTTATATTTGATTGGAAAGCTAAGCATTTGTGCTGTGTCATGATCGGATAGGTAGAGTGGCATTATAGTTGCATTAGCACCTGGAATATTGCTAAGAATGTGGTCAATGCAAGACAACTTACGTGTTGGCGCGTCAATGTGTATTTTTAAATTAAAGTTATAACATATGTCCTGTAATTCATTGGTAATTTTGCCTTTTTTAGCGTATTAATATTAAAGTCACCGGCTAGTACTATTTTTATTTTGGATTTATATTTTTGAAATAATTTATGTAGTACACTATTTAACTTAGCCAGAAATTGGGTTGGGTCAGATTGGGGTGTTCTATAAGCGCAAATAACTATTAGTTTGGGCGAAATAAGTTCTACGCCGCACGCTTCAAATATGTTTTGCACTGCGTACTCTTTTATAAATGTTAGATCTTTATAGACAAGTCCACGTTTGATTAATATGCATGTACCACCTCTTTGTTTTCCCCTACAGAAATTTGCAGCCATTTCATAATTATAAATTTTTAGGTAGTGCTCGTGACCTTTTTTGACAAATGTTTCTGACAGACACAATATGTCTGGATCATTGTGTTCCTCTCGCAATTCCTGTATGGTGAGTTCGAGGAGTTCCTTTTTGGACAAAATACTAGCAATGTTTTGATGGAGTATTTTAAAAGTATGTTTAAGCGATTTATGCTCGAAAAAGCTTGTTTTTTTGTATGGTGGGGAAATAGTACGGAATAGTCCCTTTACTTGATTTTTTGTCAGGTTCTACAACAGTTTCAATTTCTTGGTGTTTGATATTTTTTTTGGAAAAATAGAAGGGAATTGTTCCTTTTTTTGGTACACTTGCCTTAGTATTCACGAAAAACGTTGGAATGCTGCTGGCTATTCGTACTTTAAGATTTTTAGGGTTCAAATACTTCTCATTATAATCATAGCAATCTATTAGGTAATTAACTGACTTCGTTATTTCGGCTATTGTGCGAGTATTGGTTTCTAGAAAATTACATTTACTATAATGGCTACATAATTCGCTGATACAACTGTTTAATGTACTAATATTTAAATTATTATTTTTTGATACATTAATTTCAATTTTTAAATTATTATAAAATCGATCTAATACAATTTTTAACTGAGAAATTTATATTAAATTTCATGTCATAATCATTTTCTCCTACACATGCTCTCTTAAAATTACAATGACGTATATGCAAAGACCAGATGTTCTAGAAAAATGCATTTGAAACTTGTAATTTACTCTTTACTCAATAACTCTCTTGTAAAGACGATATTTATAATAACTAAACATAATACGAATACATGGTTATATATTCTTTTATATTAGTTAAATATAACGCTTTACAAATTTGTTGTTTTATTGTTGTAAATTTTCAAAATACAGGGTACCTACAGTTAAGTCATTGTTCCACTAAAATATATGTAAAACAATAAAAAATAGTGATGAACAATGACGTAAAGGTATAACAAATTTCAAAATCAGACATTATTATTTATCATTATTTCAATAATTAGCTCCAAAAAAGTAAAATATACACTTAAAAGTAGCATATAACTTGAAACTGCCAAACAGAAATCATTAACTATTGTGTTATTAAGGAAAAACTATAAAAAGGTGAATATTTTGATGAAGGCAAATAAAACATGGTTTAATGAAAATTATGTATGTATTTATTAAATTTTTATACTAATCAACTTTTCTATAAACCGTTAAGCATAATCAGTCTTCTGAAGACTTTTCAAAGAAAAATAACATTTTCGTAAATACTTAATTATTACACTTTTGAAAAATCACGTAGTTTATTATAATAAGTTAATAGAAGACTGATTTAAAGGTAAAAGTTAATTATTTATTAACTTTTACTTTTAAATCAGTCTTCTATTAACTTATAATTAATAAACTTTTACTTTAAATCAGTCTTCTGAGCTTTGTATGATATTATTAATCTTAATCTTAATAATCACCCATTCTTTTGTGGGTATTTATTTTCTTAGTAGCTAATAAACATCTGACATAAAAAATAATACATAACAATAATTACACGTTACTATAATATTCCGCATAGTAGTGATGTACATATTCTTTTCAATTAATTGCAATATATCTTGCTTCTTGCCTTCAGATATTGGTATTTTATAATTATATGCCGGATGGAGGTGTATCTCATCAATAATAATTGACCTAGGTGGTATGCTTGAGCGTAAATTTCTTTCTATTATTGTATTAGCTTGCAACATATTTTCAGTTTTATATGATAGTTTATATCCAAAAGTATTCTGATTCTTTGTAAATTGGACCACTTTTAATTCGCTCAATCTGATTTGGTCCCCATGAACATTCTTCGATAAATTTAAATTTAACTCTTCTGCTAATACTTTCAGATCAAAAAAGTTGTACCACTTAATAGAGTTTTATAAATAAATGCCGAAGAATCTCCGACAGGACATGATAATACCACTTGCAAATCGTAGGTGGCAACAACTAAATTACTATTATTCATATCTTTTTGTTTTTCATGACGACTTAAACTCTTTTCTTCCAGATGTGATTTATAATCAGCTTCAAGTTGCGGTTTAACTTCAGTAGGTGCGTTTTTATAACCAATACAAATGTCACACTGATCTTTCTTCGGTATAAAAAATCCAATATCAAACTTTGTATTGAATATGTAAAGATATGCAGCATAGGGTGCAATAGGTTAATTACTTTCCCGTCTTAAAGTCTCATAGTCCCGGTGCATTTCTGATACCGTTAAGCCACCATCAACATATTCCCTACTAGTGTTAGCTCTCAAATAATGGCTTTCAATTTTGGCTATCGATTGTATATGATCTATTATAGATTGTCTTACTTCTTCGTGCAGATTGGAATGATTCTTATGGTGTCCTCTTTTATATTGTGGAGCAGTACCTAGATTTTCATTTTTGGCTTGTATCACGGTGCGAAGTGTTCTTTCAGCAATGCCTAATGTATTTAACAAAAAAAATTGCATACCCTTTTTTCTACTCCATTCAACAGAAAATAATATGCCGTATTTGGGTTTCTAGGCTTTGCAGGTTGTTTATTCTGGACGTCAACCTTGATACGTCTATATGCTACGTTCAGTGCTTTAACACAGGAACTCAGATACCCTCTTTGCCGCTGTAAGTCACCTAATTCCCAATAACTGTCAAAAATAGCTTTTCTTTCTTCTTCAGAAAATTTACTGCCACAAGAAATTCTACACTTATATGAACATGTGGGACCCATGACTTTACCACTCACATATTTCCCTGTTCTAGAAAGGTACTCTTTTTCTGTATTTTTAAGTTGCTTTGCACTTATTCTTTTCCAATTATTTGGATTTCTGGTACGTTTTTTTTGCCTTTTTTGGCTCTGGTGGTTCAGAAATCATATCGTGAGTTGCAACAGACGCTTGAGAAGCAGAAACATTGGTTTCATGCTCATCTTCCGAACTAGAAGACGAAGAAAAAGAGCTACTTGAACCACTGTCTTCGCTATTGCTACTGTCACTGTTATTTGGTGACGTGGGCTTAAATTCATCTGAACTAGTCCCAGAAAAGTCACCTTTGTCAGAATCAGATGTAATTAATGAATCCGTACCTTCCTGAATTTTGGAACCTGATATTTTTGATACTCTTTGATTAGATGAGCAATCATTCTCAGTAGAATATTTATCTTTAGCCAATCTTACTAATTTAGCCCCCCATGACTCCATTATGTAATGACCTAAAACACAAGAACAAATAATGAAATCTAGAAGAACAATGACCTAATTGTAATAAGCGTCATTGTTCCTATGAATGTATTTGGAAAAATGACATAAGTTACACTTGAGTCAATGTACCTCTTATAAAATAAAATAAAAAATGGCCTAATTACCTTAGAGTCGTTGTTGCACAGTGAAGCAACACAGTCGTCGGGCTCCCCGCGAGTAACTGACCAATTAGTCGTTGTTGTTTTCAAGTCTCGCTCGATTTGACGTTGACACTACTTACATCTAGCGGAATTTATGGTAATTACAGAAGAGTCGATGTTCCTTACGTTAGTTTAACACTTTTTATAGTGTTTGTTATACTTAAGTCAATTTGACGTAATTTTGCACTTGCGTCGTTGTAATTCTAAGGGTGCGATATAACAAGTTTGTCGTTTGGGTTTAGTTTAACATGGCGACAATTTGCCAGTATATGGTTACACAATGCAAATGGTTTCGTTTCTGAAATTATTGTATACTTCTCATATTGTGTTTTCTCACGTGATCGCATCATTGCTGCTGCAAGACCAACGCATTTTTGCGATCCGAAAATAAAAACTTTTTGCGTTGTGGCTTCTGCATGGAATCAGGCGCTTTGATGCCGGTGGTGAGCATTCTATGTGTTACAGATTTGTTTTTTATACGTAAATCCTGAAGGGTTTCTATTTCCTTCTTAAAAGATAATATTTCTTGATGAGCTTTATCCAATTTTGCATAGTTATGTATGGCTGAACGTCCGGTTATCAGAACGTTCGGCCAACCTGAATGTCCTTAACTAGACCTAAGAGAAATTGTTAATGACTAAGCATTTAATAACGATTTTGTGACGAGCAACCACGGCTTTACTTTTACTCGTAATGCCACTGATAGCAAAATAAAATGAAGTTGAGTCGTAGCAATATACAGGACGTTCGGCCATTGTGATCTTCATAAACAAAGACTCTGGAGAAATCGTTATTAAATAAAAATTTAGTTATGACAATGAATCGATGTTTAATTGCATTACTTTCATTTTAGACGGCCCCATTAAACTGTTAATGAAAAAAGCGGCCAAGTGCGAGCCGGACTTGCCCATGTAGGGTTCCGGAGCAGCAAGTAACATGCTACAAAAATTCTTGTAGTAGGGGATTAAATGAAAGGTAAATTGCGGTTTATGATGAAAAACTACTGACTCTCGTTCAAACCAACTATCGGTAGAAGTTTGCATAGTAATGTAGGAACATCATATATTTTTTTAATACATCTACTTACCAAGTTTCAACAGTATAGTCCTTATAGCTTCGGAGAAAAAGTGGCTGTGACATACAGACGGACAGACAGACAGACATGACGAATCTATAAAGGTTCCGTTTTATGCCATTTCGCTACGGAACCCTTAAAATCAAACATATAACCTCAGAACATTGGAATTTTTCCACAAAAAAGACGCCTAGAAAACCAGTTAAACACCTAATGTGTTGCAGTCGTCCATCGATTGTAACGTTAAATGTTTGGAGGGGTGTTCAATAATAAAAGGGTGGACTATTTTTTTTTTAAAGACGTGACTAGTCCCTCCCTCTTACCCACCACTGCAACTCCTGTAAGCCAGGATCAACAGTGGCACACAATGAAATGACACTGAGCGGTAAAGCTCAGGCATGTCCCGGGGAATCGCTTTAACTGTCTTGGATCCCGCAACGAATTTAATCAGAAACAGAAAAAAGGAGGAGTTAGAAAATGAATAGTTCCACTTCCCTCCAGAGCAAAGCGGGAGACAGAATGATGTAAAGAGGCTATAGCCTCATAAAATGAGAGATTTGCAACTAGAGAAGCCAGCTGCAAAAGCACCGAGGATCAATTTAGGGGCCCTAAGTGAGCTGTTATATTTAATTCCAATAGTAGGTATGGCAAAAGCGCTTAAACGCACGGAAGTTGTTCCTCGTTGCTACAAGATCCGTATAATAAACTACTCCAGATATTGGTTGCAAGCTGTTTAACATAATATCACGCTGATTTTGCCAGAGATCACACTCCCACAGGATGTGGTGAGCAGTTTGTTCATATTCGTTACTGGAAGTTGAGCACAGAAAGATTGGTGAAGATACTAATTTGAAACTATACAATTTACTTTTAAAATTGCCGTGTCCGGTAAGAAATAGTGCAACACAATGGTCTATGATTAGCCAAGTTTTATTTAACCGTTCGCGTACGTCCGGAAAGAACTGGTGCAGTTGGCGACCCTTGGTTGAGGTATTCCATCTACATTGCCATTCATTTAGTAGTTCGTTATTTAAGTCAGCTATTGGCATAAATAGCCTGGTTATTTTCGTACGGTCGCGTAATGATAAGAAATCATTTTCTAAATTATCGCGCGTACAATAATAAAAGGGTGGACTATGTTAAATTAATTTAAATAATTAAAACATTATTCGCCGATGAAGTTTCTATCACTATGACATCTCCTGGAACTATAATAATAATATCCTAGGCCATTATTTACACACAACCATCTGATCCCAAACTAAGCAGAGCTTGTAGTATGGAAACCAGATAACCAGATACTACATATACTAATTTTATTTTTGTAATCACATACTTATATAGATAATTACGCCCAGACTCAGGACAAACAGACATGTTCATGCACACAAATATATGACCTGGGTGGGAATCGAACTCACGACCTCCGGCGAGAAAAGCAAACATTTGCCAACCACGCCAACAGGCCCGCCTAGACATAAGTTGTTATTTGCTTAAAATACTTAATACCATTATTTTTTGCCTACGATGGAAAATATGCTGAGGATTCCTTTCTAGGAATAATACTTGTTAGTCATTTTTCTAGGAAGTTGCCAGTAGACCGGGTTTGCTCTAAGTTGAAAAATTTTGTTAATGTTTTGTTAATAACATGTATAAATATATACCCATTATCGATAAATTACACCCAGACACAGAACAAATAATCGTGATCAACACTCAAATGTTTGCCGTGGGTGGGGAACGAACCCACGACCTCTTGCTTAGCAGCCAGGGGCAATTACCACTACACCAACAGGCCAGTCAAATATACAGCAAGAAAATAAATAAACTGTTTTCAAGCTGCAGGGTATCCAAAAACTAGCGACATTACCTCTCTGAATGGCAATGCTTCTTACGAAGTACGATTCTCAGAATTGAACTTGAACATTGGGAAAATATTTAATTTTACAGAGCTTATATATGTAGGGGGGCCGAGGAGTTGACGTTCAAACGCAAAATTTAAATACTTTATGATGAGGAGTATCCAAATCACCCCCATATATGTTCTACGATTTTGCGTAGTTTTGAAGATATAATTTTTTAATGATTTTTTCATAAATTTCACCTAACATCAGTTTTCGATTATTTTCTCGTTCTGTTGAACATTTCTGGTTCAGTTTTTTGTGATAGTTAATTAGCATAGTTTAACTTAACACCCTATAATAGATAAACCATACTGGTTTATCTAATTATTGCAGAAATGACTTAGAATTTATTCGAAAGTTCAAAATTAGGGTTAGCTCGGGGTCAGGACTCGTCAAACCGTAAACACGGTTTTGTGGGACTAAAAGTGTAACTATTTAAATTATTTTTTTTGTGAAATAATAAATAAAATAAAAAATTCAAAAAA
The DNA here is from genome assembly GCA_951640165.1 of Pseudoips prasinana. Taxonomy (NCBI): domain Eukaryota; kingdom Metazoa; phylum Arthropoda; class Insecta; order Lepidoptera; family Nolidae; genus Pseudoips; species Pseudoips prasinana. Next base: position 24,318,955 of record OX621245.1, read on the forward strand.
AGAATTCAAAAAAAGTAAAATGGGGAGATAATGGTTTATGATTCGGATACTCCTCATCATTAAGTATCTAAATTTTGCGTTTGAACTTCAACTCCTCGGCCGCTCTGTATTTCGGCGTAAAAATTATTAAAGTTTAAATAATAATGTCATATCCTGGGACATTATTGACACACGGCCATCTGATACCAAACTTAGCAAAGCTCGGACTATGGAAACAAGATATACATATTTATATACTTAGATAATTACACCCAGGCTCAGGACAAAAGGTTTAAGATATTTATTTCTCAAAAAGAATTACATTCACTTACATGAGAAAAACAATTATATCTAATAAATTCTAAGAAGTTACGGTTAGTTAAATAGTAATAAATTAAACTTATACATTATTATCGTTACGCTATCATGCTTAAACATTGTTACGAGAATACACATGGATATAGTGGAAATAGTTTTATAGGATTTTAATGTGTAACTTCCTCTAAAACGTGCATTTTCAAGGCCTTTTTGAAAGTGTACCTAGATTTCTGATCTTTGACACTATTTGGTAGTCTATTGTAAATCTGTGCTCCCTCATATACGATAGTACTTTTACCGTAATTGGTACGAGGAGCTTGTAGCACCAGGTTATTTGCTTGTCTAGTTAAAATGTGTCAATTTTGTACATCTGCTTTTTTTATAAACCTTATTTGGGTGTGTATATTTTTAGTCAAAATTTTACATATAAGTAGAGACAAACAGACATTCATGCACACAAATATCTGTACTTCGTGGGAATCGAACCCACGACCTGCGGCGTGAAAGGCAAGCAACTACCAATACCTACCACGTCAACCAGTCCCGATAAATTCAAGTAAAAATAAAGGATATTCTCGTATAATCTAGGATGATAAGTTTGTGCCGATCTGTCCCTTCTGCCATGTTTAGGTTAGCGGAGCTTTAATTATCGAAGCCTTTTAAAACTAAAAGCCTTTAATGTTCCTGTTGGCACAGACATTAAGTGGTACTTACATCCTACTCAAAACAATAACATCCTACCTAATGGTTTGGTTTATCTTTTAGTTTAGTTATATTGTCCACAAACTGGGCCACAGTATTCAACTACCCAACTCTACAAAAATAACATTAATAAAATAACATAACATAAAATACAAAACTAAATACTTTTTTTGGTATTGTATAGGATTGGAGGCAATGGGCGTTTATTATCTTTAGTACTCGGATAATTAATAGGATTAACATTACCGTTTATACGATTGACGGGCCTGTTGGCGTGGTTGGCAAATGTTAGCTTTTTACGCCAGAGGTCTTGGGTTCGATTCCCATCCTGGACAGATATTTGTGTGCATGAACATGTCTGTTTGTCCTGAGTCTGGGAGTAATTATCTATATAACAATTAGATTCTTATTCTTATTATAAAAAGAAAAGTAGTATGAGTATATTATAGTAAATCAGTCAGTCATCTGGTTTCCATAGCACAAGCTCTGCTTAGTTTGGGGTCAGATGGCCGTGTGTAAATAATGTCCCAGGATACTATTATTATTATACAACATGTCCATTTCAATTTGTTTTGACTGTACAGGGTTAATATGACAATAATTTCCGTAGCTTTAATTATTTTGGAATAAAAAAATACCTATATTATAAATGATTCAGTAAACGATTTTGAACAAACAATTTTCAGGATGTGCGTTAATTAAGTTAACGCACATCCTGAAAATTGTTTGTTCAAAATCGTTTACTGAATCGATTTATATCATTTGTAATATAGGTATTTTTTTATTCCAAAATAATTAAAGCTGCGGAAATTATCGTCATATTAACCCTGTACAGTCAAAACAAATTGAAATGGACCGTAAGTCAAAGTAATAAGACTTTTAAAGTCGCAGTTTTATTTGTATTCATACAAATTCCATCATTCAATACAAAATAAAGAAAAATAAATTTTATTCCAAGAAACTAATTTAGTAATAACAATGCATTTACATGTTTAATAAAAAATTCAGTGTATGTATTATGATTACAACATAATATTCTAATCGGGGTGTTGGAGGGTGTGCGTTAATTACGTTACAAGTTGTATATATAATACGTAACATTTACAAGGGAGTAGAATATTATCAGTGAAAGTAAAATACTTAGGCATCTCAATCGGTCAGCCCGTAATAACGTAGAGTGACAATTGCACTAAACTGATCTAAAATCAGGGCCTATCATGCATCTCCTTGTCAGTAACAAGATTCGAAACCCAAATTTGGTTACTGTTTGAAATGAAATGAAAATGTTTATTTGCCAGAATATAGGTTACATAGTTGTTGGAAGCATTGGTATAGTTTCACTATATTCGACATAAATATGTCATGCAAAATTATTAGGTTAACATTTGTTCTAATTTTAATTAATTTCTAATCTTATTATTAACAATTACATTTAGTGACAATGATTGGTGGCTTAGAAATGTCAAGAAATAAAATTATAACAAAATTGCTAGCAAGCTTGACCCCTGCTTGCTTCTATTTTACAGTGAAGTAGTACATAGGCTAACTTACTTACTTTATCGTATGGGCAGTTGTTACCCCGGTGCCAAAGTTGTTCAGGCCGCCCAGTAAGCCGACATGGTTTATCGTCTGTTAGCCGGGGCCTACAGCTTAACATGCCCTCCGAAGCACTGAGATGCTCAGAAATTTAAACACTGGTGACCCATCTATAGACTGACCGCGTGCCTCGGTGCTTAACATAGCCGATCACTTACGGGCCGTTGAGAGTAATTGGCTGTGTCATGTTTTACACATTAAAATAAAAAAAGTAACGGAATATTAATATTCGATATTTTGTCTAGCTAATCAAATGATGCCATTCTTGTATTACGAAGTGACAAACAAACCTACTTACCAATTTATTGTTCGAGAGTTCTAAAATTTCATCGTATCAGCCGAAGGATGTCCGCTGCTGGACGAAGACCTCCCCCAAAGATCTCCAAGATTACACTATCAGCATCCTGCGTTTTCCAGCGATCCTCACAAGATTATCGATCCATTTTGTTTGTGGTCTGCCCATGCTGTGTCTTCCGGTTCTCGCTCCTCAACAACCTTTCTGCTTTAGCTAGCTATGAGCTATGTGCCTTGCCCACTGACACTACAGCTTGACTTCTAATATTTAGTTACAGACAATTAGTACTTTCATAATGGATGATTCTATTATTTTCCCTTTGACTTTTTGAGCGCCATGCTCTTCTATAAAATACATTAATACATAAATTATTCCATAGATTATTGTTATGTATAACGAATCCTACTAATATATAAACGAGAAAGTATGTAGGTATGGATGGATGGATGTTTGATACTCTTTCACGTAAAAACTACTGAATGGATTTTAATGGAACTTTACAATAATATCACCTATGTGTTATTCTGATGTATAAGGTTATACATCACAATAACACATAGGCTACTAGTTTGTAAAGATATTGTGTGAATTGTCCAAAATATGACGATAAGTGTCAAGTAAGTAGGAAAAAATCTACCATTTGCGAGCTATGCGTGCACTGCCAAAAACGATAGAGGTACACGACCTACTAATATTATAAATGCGAAAGTTTGTGAGTGTTGAAGATGTATGTTTGTTATTCTTTTACGCCAATGCTACTTAACGCGGGTGAAACCGCGGGGCATAACAAGTATGTAATATATTCGTTAGTTAACAATAATATCTCTATGAATGTGTTCTATAGAAGACCGTTACGCTCAAAAGGTTACAGAAAAACAAGTTTATTTATTTAACATTATAACAATACATCTGAAACATTATAAAAAGTATAGTAAATAGGTATTATAATGGTACTATTTATTTATTTCTCCATCAACACCTGTACAATTATATGTAATGTTTAAGTAGGTATAGGGATAGAGAATAATAAAATTATTAGGTATCTTATGCCACAATAAATAGCGGATAAGTCCAATCAGCTTAGAAAGCATTATGTTGCTGTCACTGGGTTTCATTTTGCTGGTAATCAGCGGTGGTATTGCTGTAGAAAAGGCACCATGCAAAGGTAATAATTTTTATTTTCATTATATATCCGTGTCTCACTGCTCAACCTTTTATTTCCTCTCCCTTAGTTTTCCAGATGTCTTTCGCAATTTCAGGCTGGTCGTTACAACATGAGTACACATTCGTGTCGGCCATTCTGAAGAACCCAATCGGTTGTGATCTGCGGTCATCTGTATGAGTGCATGCGTGAAGCATGTCCATCGCGGTTCCACTTCAGCGTTGCGGCTCTTTTGCCATCATCAGCCATACGGTCGATATAACTACAGGTATTGCGGTCGATACGGATATGGATACGTTCGACATAACTACAGGTATTGCTGAGGAAAAAGCACCATGCAAAGGTTAAGGCAATTTTTAAGGCGCTGGTCATACCAAGCGGGTTTGTATTTCTTCATCCGTGTCCCATTCATTGGTATGGGTCTGTATGGGCCAACCACGTCGCTGTCGGCCATTTTGAGGAACCCAATTGGTTGTGGCCTGCGTTTATCTGTCTGAGTGCATGCGTGAAGCATATCCATCCCAGTCCCACCACAGCACATGTCAGCGTGGCGGATTGCCAACATCAGTAAGCAGCAATATATTCGGAGTTTCAGTCGACCGTATTTAATTGCCACGTCGGTCTAGCGGGAACGTATTTAACTGCCGATGGTTCAAATCCCGGGCCGAATAAAAAAAGTGTAATTGAGATTTTGTAATCAAGCTAAATCACTCACTACCAGTAGCAAAGTTCTTTCCCGGAGTCCAGACTCAAGGAAGCAACCATAAATTGAAGAACACCGCTTTAGGGTGTAATGTATCAGTTTCATCATGTCTATTATTATCAATGCAATGTACGTAAAGGGTCGGCAAACCAAATTGTAACATTATGGAGTGCGGTTTAGACCACACCAGGCGCCACATGCTACACTTTACCGACCATTTACTTAACCTTTTTATATTTTTGGTGTATGTACTAATACATTCCTTTGTCTGCTTCGACTGGAAAAGATATCAAAACCTTCAATTCTGTTGAGGACATTGTCCAATTTGCATAGTAAAAAAAGACTTTCTTAGCTTTCTCTTAAATCTGCAATTGGCACCTCCTTCACGTGGTGCCAGGTCGACAACTTACCGAGATTTAATTTCCTCACATATAGCAAAGTAAAACTATAACTTATAATTGTAATAATATTAAGAATACATGACAATTAAGAGCTTAGATTTTAGAGAAAACCCGGGAATATCAAATTGTTCTCCATCCCAAAACGCATAGGATGCGGCCGTACACACTGGACTACAAATTGACGATTTAACGATTGACGACTGACATAGCTGCCATCACTTTCTTTCTGCTGTCTTTGCATGTACTAGAATTGTTAATTACACGTTATTTTGTTGTGCAGGACGGGCATGTGCTGATCCACATGCAGAGCCCAAGGAATGCCCAAGTGCTTGTCAACCTACATGCAGCGATCGAAGGCCACCGGATTCTAGACCGTGCACCAAAAATTGTCTGGAGAGTGGTTGCGTATGCAAAACAGGGTATATTTTGGATAAAACTGGAGGAACGTGTATTAAAGAAAACTGCTGTCCTAGTAAGTCCTACTTAAGTATAAAAGTTATTGATGTAAGGCTATTGGGTTTGGATCTAGCAACGAGAATATGCCTTCGATTAAAATCTAATCTTCAGGTAACCTGGTAGCAGGTTACAGGAAGAAATGAGCAAGGTTCGAAATAATGAAATTATTCAGCACTTGGGTATTTACTTGCACTTGTACTTGTCAAGCTCACAATGCAGTAGGTACATATACATAGTAGAAACAGTATAAAAGTAACAAAAAAAAATATCAGTCCATCCGTGCGGTCTGTCTTATCACATATTTTCTAAATCATTCAATAAATAACAAATTTCTAAGCTTTCATTTTTTAGTACTAATAAATAAATTTTTAGTACCTACTACTATTTAGTACTACCATATTAAAATTAAATAATTGAAGACAATGAACAGTTGGCTAGCGCAGAAGGCTCTCAACCAGTAGTTTAATTTAAGCGACTAATACCAGAGGGCACCCTTATGTGCCACAGCTCAGGGGGCCGCTGAAGTAAAAAGACGGAATTCCAAATCACTGGATCACCGATCACGTATTAAGGGGCCAATACGATCCTCGCCGCTGAGGAACCTATCCTATCTAACCTGCGGCTTTCTCTAGCTACCTACGCCGACGACCCGGAGAAGAAACTCCAGGCTAGCTATGATAATGAAAACAATTTGATTAAAAATATACTTTATTATTCTGCCCACTTTCCAACGCACTCGATAATAGAAGAAATATTTAGTTAGAGAGCGTGACAAGAGTGTTGTCTTGAATAGGTATACTTCTGGAGATAACGCCTTCTCCTTCGGTAGTTCACAGGTTCTCACAGCTGATTCAAGTGGCAGCTAACTCACAAGTCAATCAGTAATAGGGAAGTTCCCCAGCGGGACCAATTCACAATACAAGTATTAACTTTATGTATTCAGTACGTGAGCACTTAATAATAATCAACAACCGTAGTACAATTGGTAGCCCGAACAACCTTACGATGACCTACGTAATGAATCCGTTTCGCATGTCATCGCTCTTGAACGATCGAAAAAGGAAGCTAAGTAAAGAGAATGGATTGAAACTGGAAATGGAGACGGGCCTGTTGGCGTGGTTGGCAAATGCTTGCTTGTATTTACAAAAGTAAAGTATTATATGTAGTATATCTGTTATCTGGTTTCCATAGTACAAGCTCTGCTTAGTTTGGGATCAGATGGCAGTGTAAATAATGACCCAGGATATTATTATATTTAGAAGCTAATCGTACAACATAGGGATTTCTTATAGTGTTTAAAAGCTTACGGCAGTCGTTACTATTTTAATTCCGTCAGGCGCCCCGGATTTGTATGCGACGTGACATTAATACTCCATACGCTTATAAAATAAGGCTTGAAGATTCCATCGTGATAGCAGTTCCTGGGGTAAAATTTACATTAAACTTGTAGTAAAAGATAACCAGCAAAGATAACATATTCTGCATTTACCTCCTTCTTAACGACATTTATATCCTTACCAGCTGACTAGTTCATACCATTGCAACTCTTGTAAGCCAAGACACTGAAAATGTACTGTGATTATCTGTGACCCATGCATCTCCCGGGTTATCGCTTCACCTGGGGCTCTACCGGCTAAGACGCCGAACATCGTTTTCGTGAATGGCGTTCAAATAAATAAAGGTTAGGACTTAATCAATCGTTAAATCGGCTTCCATGACCACATGTGACGTCATAAATGGTCCGGAATCAATTGTCAACGTTGAAACCGATTTAACGATTGATTAAGTCATTTTTAACCTTTATTTATTTGAACGCCATTCACGAAAACGATGTTCGGCGACTTAGCCGGTAGAGCCTCTGTCTTAGGTCTCCTAATGAATTTAATCAGATGGAAACAAGGAGGGGTTAGAAAAAGGCAGTTAGATAAGATAAGATAATATTTTATTCACAGAAAATAATTACAATTAATATGATTATCTGCGGTCTCCGCACTAAGCACTGATGGCTTGTGTCGCAGCGACCAAAAATTATTAACAATTCCGTTTTAGGCAGTACTTATTTGAATAATAATAAGGAATACGAAAAAGTAGAAAGATAATGTAGGATAACACAAAATCGAAATCATAACATGAATCTAATTAATCAATTACATGGATATTTATTAATTTTATACTTTAGTTATTAGGTAAGTGAGTACAGATAGATTTGAATATGTTTGTGTGTGTGTGTGGGTGTGTGTGTGTGTGTGTGTGTGTTAACCAGCAGTTAAAATTATGTTTTCAATTTCTAGATATGTTAGATTTATTAGCCATTGTTTTATCTTAATCTTTGCTATCCCGGTTGGCATTTTCAGTTATGCTTCCTCTTAAAGCAAATCGGAATACATTGTGTGCTTCTCATTAAAAATATATTGTGTTCTTGTGCAGAGGGTGGAGATTCTTGCGATGGAGATCAAAACGCGACACGCGTGGCATGCGCAAGTGTTTGTCCAGCTACTTGCGCATCCCGTTCACCAGTCCGGTGTCTATCATGCATTGATCAAGGCTGTGAATGCAAACCTAACTATGTGCGGAAGGACAAGAATGGACCGTGCATTAATCCGAAAGATTGTCCATGTTAGATTTTCCACAACATTTTAGTATTAGTTATTAAGACAGAAACAAACAGTGAGTTAAATATATGCTTACAAAATAACTATATTGTAACTAACAAAAATATAACTACAGGAAAATAATAAAATATAATATAATTTTAAAGTAATAAAAACGATTTTAAGGCGATGACAACAGACAAATTAGTATTATTTCGCAAGTTCTTAGTCAATACTCCAAAGCCCATTTTGTTAAAAAATTTATACATCAAATTGGTTTTTAGTTAAAAGTACATCATTGTTCCCGATAGACATGGACAAAAGTGCGAGTTTAACTCGCGTGTAGAGAGTTCCGTACGATGAATATTCGGCAACGGGCCGCCGATTGGCGTTCTTGGTAGATGCTTGCCTTTCATGCCGCAGTTTGTGGATTCGATTCCCACCCAGGATAGATATTTGTGTGCATGCACATGTCTGTTTGTCTTAAGAAAAATACAAAAGAACAGCAATACCTTTTTTGCGATTTAATACAATACAGATGTAATAGTTTTATTAAATGCTTGCTTGATTGCTTATCGTATGGGTAGTGGTTACCCTAGTGTCAGAGTTGTTGAAGCCGCTCAGTAGGCCTCTGACATAGCTTAACGACTGTTGTCTAATGACTACAAACCGGGACCGACAGCGTAACGTGCCACACGGAGACGCTAAGAAATTAAAACAATATGGCGGTCACCCATCTATGGACTTACCGCGAGCCTAGTTATTTAACCTCGCCGATCACTTACAGTCTGGCTATCTAATTACACTCCTCATGTTTGGGTTACATACATTCAGTAGAACAAGTTAATTGTGTAAACATATAGCCATACGAGTGTTCCCACAACGGTTCCATTTTTCGTTCAGACGTACGGAACCCTAATAAGACGACAAAAAATGAGTTAACTTCACGAAATCCGCCTTTTTCCTCTTCTACATAATAAAGGGAACATTCTTCACAAAATTTCATCTTTCTAGCTCTAAGGATTTTGGCTGAATGTTAATGAGTCGGTTAGTGAGTGACTCAGGAGTTTTCTTATTATATACGGGCTCTTTTCTCGTATAACAGCGTTATAACACAAGATCTATCACAGCTCAGCATGAGCAGAATTACGATTTTTCCTACATTGTTATGTATTCCTGGAGCTCTATCGGCTTAGTAGCCGAACATCGATTTCTTAAATGGCGTTCAAATAAATTGAGGTTAAATATGACTTAATCAATCGTTAAATCGGCTTCCATGAGCACATGTGACGTCATAAATGGTCCAAAATCGATTGTCAACGTTGAAGCCGATTTAACGATTGATTAAGTCATTTTTACCACCTTTATTTATTTGAACGCCATTTAAGAAATCAATGTTCGGCGACTTAGCCAGTAGAGCCCCAGATCGACCTATCAGGTTTAATGATACCTGTGTAAACTAAAAAAATAAATATCTTGTTGATAATTATATATTTTTCTGTAGCCGTATAGTAGACGAAATATAATTCTCTTTTACATAGAACTGGTTCTGCGATCAGATTTTTATCCATCCAAGTGTCCATCGGGTGTAGGTTCATTCTTCAGATTGGATTATAAAAATCATTTAAAACTATTATAATGTGAGCTGACCAGTAAAGTTTTAGCGGATCATGAGACTGAGGGAATGGAGACTGCATCTGTTTTTACACACATTGCATATGCACTAAACAAATAACTTGATTACATGATAAATGCCCACCGTTTAATTCATCCAGGATGACATTTCTTATTCCGCATAAATAATTCGTTTTGCTCTTTCTGTTATAGCAATAAAATATACTTCATTAGTATTTAACATATTCTTTTATTTAATATGGAAATAAGAAAATAAATGTAGACAATAGTACTATGATTACATTTCAAAAAGTTTAGGGATGAAATTTTCTTGTTTCCTACGTGCGGTGATAGTTGCTCCAATCCACATTCGTCTGAAATACATAAGAAAATATTTAAGTAAATACAATAAATTGAAGTATACAGTATGTAACATAATTAACGCACACCCTCAAACACCCCAATTAGAATATTATGTTGTAATCATAATACATACACTGAATTTTTAATTTAACATGTATATGCATTGTTATTTACTAAATTCGTTGCTTTGAATAAAGTTTATTTTTCTTTATTTTGTATTGAATGATGGAATTTGTATGAAAACAAATAAAGCTGCGATTTTTATTACTTTGACTTACGGCCCATTTCAATTTGTTTTTACTGTACAGGGTTAATATGACAATAATTTCCGTAGTTTTAATTTTTTTGTAATAAAAAAATACCTATATTAAAAATTATATAATTCGATTGAGTAAACGATTCTGAACAAACTATTTTCAGGATGTGTGTTAATTAAGTTACATGTTGTATATTTAAAGGGGTTGGATATCGGTATTCGGGTATGAGTGAATCGTGTTTCCTTCATCAGCCTGATATCGTCCACTGCTGGATATAGGCATCCCCTAAAGGTTTCTAACGTTTCCATTTGTAAGGGTTTGCGTAGTCACCGCGCTTGGCATTTAGCATGCGAGTTGTTTCCTTTATTATCTATACATATAATAAAATCGTAGGAAAGTCAAAACTGTACATTGAATATTTTTTTTAAAGGATACTTGGGGCGTGATCTACAATCGATATCGAAGCCAAAAATATAGTTTTTAGAATTTTTGTCTGTTTGTCTGTATGTATGTCCGGGCTAAACTCAAAAAGTACTACATGGATTTACTTCAAATTTTGCATGAACATTACTAGGAGGTCGTTTCAAAATATAGGCATATTATCACGCCATCACCTACGGGGGAGGAGCTGTGATAATTTATAAAATTTAACGCGGGTAAAACCGCGGGGCACAACTAGTTATAGAATATAATGACATAATAAGATAATCTTTACATTTACATTACGCCTCTAGAATGAAATTCAAATTCTTAACATAAATAATTAAGGATCAACATTTTATGAAAATGAATACAATAATTATCTGTCCCTTTGGCAATAATAATAAATATCAAGGAAATATTACACAGTGTCATCTAAGCTAAACTTGTACAGACAGCAACAAAAAGTTGATGGCCACATTTTCAAAATCACGTCATTTGTCATATTGAGCGATTTTGAAAATCTATACGGTCATTGACTTTTGATTCTGACTACTATGGATGCTAGGAAACATATAGGAATATATTAAATGTTGTTTTTTGTAAATATTCCGTATTGTAAATATATTATTTGTTTTTATTACAGTGGCCGCTTCATGTCGCGGGTTCGATTCCCGCACCGAACAACTATTTGTGTGACCCGCGACACAGGGATTACATTCCCTAGTGCGGGTAAGAATATAGAAAATTGACACTTTCATGACGACAAATATTTGTCTTGTGCGAGGATCGAAACTATTATATGAGTTACCGCGGTTGCGGTTAATGCAAATTAATTTGAGAACCTTAGTCCACCAGTTTTTTAGGTTTATGATTCCCCAGTTAAAAGCGAATTATATTATCTAACTTAAAATCAACATTTAAAGTTAATAACTTGAATTGTTGAAGAGCAATGGAACTTTGTGGTTCGGCAAAGCTAATTATTAAATTAGTATATTGCTCGTCCCAGGTATGTTTCCTTTAGCTACGAAACCTAAGTTTGAAATACCGACAGGACTAAAAGAACAGGTAGGTAATAATATATATTTTTATGTTCTAACTCCGCTTTCGCTTTAGCCTCTTTTTATAAAATAGGATGGCAAACGAGCAAGTGGGTCGCCTGATGGCAAATGATCACCGCCGATTATGGACACTCGCAACATCAGAGTGGCCGCAAGTGCGTTGCCGGACTTTAAGAAAAGAATAGGTTCGCTTCATGAAGGTTGTCATGTCATACCGGATCGGATATACCTCCGCAGTCAATTGATTTCACAGAGTGGTAGTGCGCGGTAAAAAGTTTCTTGTGAAACGCACGGTGGTAGATGACCATTCATCCTGGTGATAAGGCGAGAGAGATTTTGGCGAGAAGGTCTGACTCTAAGCGTACACTGTTCATGGTACACACTAATTAAAGCGCCTGTCTTGAAGTAAGGGTAAATAAAGGGTAAGAAAACGCTTGCCGTACCTGCTAAATAGTCTGCCGGATGACATTCGGCATGAATCAGTTAAAAATAAATTTAAATTTAAGTTAAAAAAATACTTATTAGATTTAATTTAATGTAATGTAAATATTTATAGTGGTAGTTAGTTATTTTTTGTTATAAGATAAATATATGCTGTACAGAGACTCGATCCCACAGTCAAACCGATAACACGGTTTTGTGGGACATATGCACAAACTTATGAAAATATATTTGTATAAATAAATAAATAAAAAAAAAATGAAACGTACGTATCTGGTGTATTTAGAACATTCACTAGCCGCCACACAAAGGTCACTTCCATTCCTGAAATAACCCGGCTGGCAGACGCACCGAGGGTCGCAGTCGAGCACCAGGGTGTTACATGCAGTCGGTGATTCATACAAGTTTATACAGTCTTCTCGGAGGCAAGCCGTAGGGCAGCGGCTCCATTCTTCGTTGATTCTAGTAGTGCAAGCGACAGGAGCTGTGAAATATTTAAGATTATTATAATTATTTATAAATCAAAGAATCCTATTCATAGGAAGGTGACGAAGAACTGTGAAAGTTTGTAAGTATGGATGGATGGATGTTTGTTATTCTTTCACGTAAAAAAAACTACTGAATGGATTTTAATGAAACTTTACAATAATATAGCTTATGTATACATCAGAATAACACATAGGCTACAATTTTTAAAAATATTGTGTGAATTCTCCAACATATGACGATAAGTGTTAAGTAGGAAAAATCTAGCATCTGCGAGCTATTCCGGCGTGCACTGCCAAAAGCGCTAGAGGTACACATCCTACTTTTATTATAAATGCGAACGTTTGTGAGTATTGTTGTATGGATGTTTGTTTGTTACTCTTTTACGCCAAAACGAACACGGGTGAAACCGCGGGGCATTGCTAGTTTTTTTTAATAATAATAATTGTCTTTACTACTCCCTAAACGTTCAGCTATGTTAAACTTCTAAGAGCCGATTGCACCGTTAAAATTAAACGCGATCAATGGACGATAAACTCAGTTACAGGAAGCGAAACCTAGTTTAGCGTCAATGGATCACGTTTAATTTTAACGGTGAAATCGGCTCTTAGAAGCTTAGCATAGCTAAGAGTGCGGTCTGCCTTATAATAAGGTTCACCAAACATGTAGAATTTTTAAACATGTCAGTCTTCTGAATTGTAAGATGTTGTTTGCTGTAATCATTTGATTCAGTCAGTTATTGAACAGTCGGATTCGTAGAGGGTGCTGGTATAAAGTTTTTTTTTAGTATCAGCCCGAAGTTTGGGAGTTGGTGGTGTTATACCCCCACGCCTCGGAGGTCAGTCCTGTACCTGATCTCTTCCCAGTCGTGTCGCTAGTCGTCCTGAATAGAAAATGCCCCTGTATTTGCACACACACTTGTGCACTATAATATGTCCCGCGCAGATGGCTGTCTCCACTGAGACTGGCCGCCGTGGCCGAAATTCGGCTAGGAGGACGTTATTGTTATTAATGATATAAAATTATAATTTAAAAGCTTGGAAGGTGCTTTCAACATGATATAATCATTCACATGCAATTGTGAACATATCGGTCGGGCATTTCTATAAAACTGTAAATTGTTAGAGAAATTCGTTGTCTATGCCTATCCCACTGGGAAACAGACGTGAGTCTATGTATGTTAGGTAAATAAGTATATATGAATAGAGCGTTCACTAAACTCTCCAATACGTATGTTTTGAACTAGGGTCCTTCTATTTGGCGTTACATACACAAATCACATACGCAAACATCAGAACTCTCAACAAATACCTTCGGGCCCAACAAATATTTGTTCTGAAGTAAGAATCAACGTGGTTCATTTTCTATTGTTTACCGAACGCTTCAGAGTCTAATATGGTGGAAGCAGATGCCTACAGATTATATTCAAACATACATTGCAATCGATAACATATTATGATATGAGTATTAGAACTTTCGGCTTATTCAAATAAAATGTTATATGATTCATCCTTTGCCTTTGCTCTCACTTTAAGGTATTATAATAATATCCTGGGGACATTATCCACACACGGCCATCTGATCCCAAACTAAGCACAACTTGTACTATGGAAACCAGATAACTCATTATACACATATTTAATATACTACTTATCTTTTGTAAATACATACTTATATATATACCTAGCGGCCCGGTACGTCCTTCGCTACGTATAAGGAAGGCATAGTAATAAAAAAAAAAGATTATTAAGTTCATTTATTCAAACAAAAAAATATTTAAAATGGCTAAAAGATGTTCATTTTATACTTTTTCAAGACTTTTTTTAAATTTTCTGTACGCACAAACCTTCCCTGGACTTCCACGAATAATTCAAGACCAAAATTAGCCAAATCGGTAAAGGCGTTGTTGAGTTATAACATTACAACGAGAAATGTCATTGATTTTTATATATATAGAATACACCCAGACTCAGAACAAACAGAGTAACAGAGTTATTGTAGGTCGGCAATGAGGCGTCAATAGCCGGTAGCCCGTAGCTCTCATTGGTCGGGCAACCTGCTTTTTTATATAATAGCAATGTAAATGAGCAAGCGGGTCACCGGATGTTGAGTGATTATCACCCATGGAACTTCACGACACCAGAAGGGTCGCAAGTGTATAGCCGGCCTTTAAGAAAGAAAGAGCCTTGTTGAAGGTTAATTGATTCTGCAGAGTAGTAGTGAGAGATAAAAAGTTTCTTGTGAAACGCACAGTGGTAGACGACCATTCGTCCAGTTGATATGAACGAAATTTCCCCATCTACGGAGAGGGTGTATAGCGGAACAGGTTGCAGGTATAAGTTCACACCCCGTGATAAATTCGGTAAAGGTCTCATGGAGATGCCACATCTCTCCGCAGGGCAAGAGGGTATGAGGAGGAGGGAGGAGGAAACTGAAACTGGGACCCCGTCGCAGAAGACGCTTCGAGCTACGCGACATGGAGTGCGATCAAAAGACAGAATAGTGTGGAGGTGTTTATTTTTAAAGCGTCTCTGTGCTTTGAAGAGCTTTAGCTTTCGGTCCCTGCTGAAATCATTGAGCTTTCTCAAAGGCTCACTGTTCAACGTTAACTACTCTGCCACTACCATCGGTAACCATATTTTTTTTTAAAGATGGTCGTTCAGCTTACAGTCGTATTTTATTGGTGACTGCAGTCTGATGTGAAATTGATAAGAAACCAGTTGCCGAAATATACCAGGTAGTGTCCGACCGAAACTGGTTTTTACGGCCGAAACCGAAACCGAAACCGACTTTCGGCATCGGTCTCAGTTTCGGCCGAAACCGAAACTTCCTTATAAGGATTATGTTTTGAGTGAAAATTGAAGAAAACGTTATTATAATCCAGTCAGTAATTTTTTTTTTATCTTTAAATCACATAGCTCTGCAGTCTTTGACATTTTCACTTAACCAATAAAAATATTTAGATGTTAGGTTTGACCTTGATTCTACTATAATCTATGTATCGGTCTGTTATATTAAATTATTTTTGATTTTTTTTATTTAGTTTACTAAACTGGCACACAATATTATATAAAAAGATAAATGTAAGTTCTTGAAAAAAGCTTAGTGTACGACCTTATTGAATTAAAGACAGCATGCAATATGTTGATGTTTACTACTTACTATTATGCTATAGCACGTGATAAAACTTTAAATTTACCGAAATCAAAATAAATCACACAAAAACTAACAACAAACAAAACGAACTGCGAACACGGACCAGTCAAAACATGATTATGCACCTAGACGCGGCGAAATGTCTACTAATCTACTTCGCTTGTATGTAATTTAACGCACCGAAAATTACCGAGCAGAGCGCGAGAACTCCCGAACGCAGTTTCGGTTTCGGTCGTAGTTTCGGCAGGTTTGCCGCCGAAACCGAAACTAAACCGAAACTCGTTTTTTTGCCGAAACTCGACCGAAACCGAAACCGAACATTCGGTCGGACACTAATACCAGGCGCCATAAAGTATGGCGTATATTATGTTTTTTTTATGGATTTAATCACCTCATTATGTAATAAAACAAATTGCAATTAATGCACAATATCTTGTTACTTATAAAAAAATACAATGCATTCATGTTCTATTTAACACAGATGTATCGTAATTGCTTTTTAATAATAAAAGCGTGCGTGTCTATCGCAATGCAGCGGATGCCGTTAACCAAAGATCGACAAGCTTTGGAATTTAAACTTTATCTTGCATAAATAAAGTCGAAAATGCCCTGTGATATGCATGACGGGAGTTTAAAAGGCCTGAAAGGAAAATTCATTGCATTACTGCCATATGGAGTGTAAACCTGTTCTTGGTAAGGAACATTAACAAATGCGCCTGAACAGGTAAGTACACAGGTAATTTCATTTTATTTGCTATACTAACCGGGATATTAATAACATCTCAGACTATGCTCTAGCTAGATCTTTTTTACTACTGAGCCGGCAAACAAGTATACATACCTTCTAGCGGTAAGATTATGACGGTAGCGAAACAAATTCGAAAAAAAAACGAAAACAGGTTTTCGTTTTTTCGTTTTCAAACATCATTCGTACTCCCTGAACAGCTCTGGCAATCTTACTACCCAGGAATAACATTTTTGTTGTAAGCTTTTATATAAGCTTAATTATAATCTCAAAAATGGGAAAAAAATTGTTTAATTGTTCCGCTGCTGTGTGGTGACGGCATATAATATCATCACCCCATCTCATCCCGCGGTGGGCGTAGAAATCGACCGAGGGTATACCTACCAGAGAACGGGCAGCAGCGTTTTTCTGTGAACTATAACCATCAAACTGCGATCGCCAACCCGTCTGCCAAGCGTGGTAATTATGGCATATCGCCCCATTGTTTGGGGAGGCTTTTGTCCAGCAGTGGACGTACTTTGGCTTACATGATGATGATGAATCGTTCCGCGGGTTTTGAATCAGCACCCATAAGAACGACAGACGCTGGCAGATCAAATTTGGAATCAATTTCTCCTATTGTACCTACATATAGTCCCACACGAACTATGGTACTTCTTAATTCTGAAGCGGTATTATTTTACTAGCTCGATAAGTCTTCTTTTTTTTTTTAATAATGGTGATAATTGTAAGACTAATAATGTTGATAGTTTTAATAACTTTGATAATGTTATGTATATTAGTCATATAATTTTGTAAATACTGTGCTATCGAATTGAGTTTAACATGTAATGGTAGTTGTATGTATGAATCAATAAATATGTATATAAATTTACATTTGTTATAATCGCATTTTGGAGACACGATTGAGCCTGAGACTTCTCCCTTTTCTTAGCATTTTAAATTTTCAAATTTTGCTGTACAGTTTTTTCCGCATTTGACTTAAAACTAAGCGCCTGGTCAGGATACTTAGCATGTCCACTACCTACTCTAAATCAATCCCTTTATTTTTATTCGAAACAAACATTACTTACGGCAGTCAGATGACACAATGCACCGAGGATCTTTGAGAGATTTCCTTTTGTAGTTCAAATTGCATATACAACCGGCTGAACACTTTTCTGCAAAACCATCACAGATGGTAACGCCTCTAAAATCTGTTGTTGGGCAATATTCGGATGGGCAGACTCTACTGCAGGATACGAAGCTTTCATTATCAGGGCATGGATCTCCATCTGAAAATATGGTTAACCGTTATCACAAAATAGTTTTTTGGTAATAAGATCTAATGCCTATAAGTTGTTACGATACTTTAGTTTCAAATATTTCTACTGAACCGATACGCAATATTCAATTGTTGCATTTAAACGCTATGACTGTGCTATAATATCTAGTAATAATATAATATCTAGGGACAATGTCACACAGATCATCCTAGCCCCAAACTAAGCAAAGCTTGTACTATGGGTTCCAGGCGACGATATACATACTTATATAGATAGTTAAGTACTTATATACATAGAAAACATCCATGACTCAATAACACAACAAATATTCGTGCTCATCACACAAATAAAAAAAACTTACCGGGATTCGAACCCAGGACCACCAGCTTCGTAGGCAGGATCACTACCAACTAGGCTATGGTGACCGTCAATATATATCTATATATCATCTATATATGTGTGTGATAGTATTATTATTAAAATACACCCTTATTTTAATAATAATATTATTTACACATGGCCATCTGCTTCCTAAGCAGATCTTTTACTATGGACAACAGATAACTCACACAGACTCGTGACAAACAGACATGTCCATGCACACAAATATATTTCCTAGGTAGGAATCGCACGACCTGCGGCATGATGGGCGAGCATTTACCAGTTGACCAACCGGTCCGTACTTTACCTACTACTGGTGTCATATTTCTTCATGATTTTTCGGCCTAATTTGCTTAATTTAAACGCATTCATTATACTAGGGGAAAATAAGTGTAATATAATAATTTGTTGACTGATTACGTGCTGTGATTATTCAGTGATCTACCCTTTCCATACCAACTATAAGATAAAAGGGTTGTAATTACATTTCAACTAGTTTAGTCTTGTAAAATAAAGAATTGGAGGCAATGTCTATTTTACAAGGAAATATGCTAATGTAATGAAAAAATTCTAAAAATGACTTCTCCACATCATACTTGCCCTATAAATATTAGATCGTCAGTTGTGGAGAATTGGTGTTTGGACGAAAAAATTCTAAAAATGACTTCTCCACATCATACTTGCCCTATAAATATTAGATTGTCAGTTGTGGAGAATTGGTGTTTGGACGACTACATTCCAAATATGAATTCTTATTTCTTAAAATCATACTTTCTCTTTAAATGTTATAATGTAAGTGGTGTTTCAATGTTTGTCGACAATTTTTTTTATTAACTTGTTGTGGTTTAAACAAAGTGTAAAATCATTTCAATACCAATGACTAAAGACCGGCTGCCGAAGAAATTCGTTCATGGCAGGAAGCGATCGAATGGACGAAATTTCGGCTTTATATATAGTCGTTCCTTAAATTCCGATTGAATCATAAACATTCCCGATATAGCCCGAAGAATTGCCAACCTGAAGTGGCAGTGGACGGGGCACATAGCTTGTAGAACCAACAGTCGGGCAAACCGGGCAGCGCAAGACTAGCAGTTGTGGAGAATCTTGGGGGACAAATTACTATTTAAGGATTAAGTAAGTAGGTAGGTAGCTTACTTGGACAGTTATCAGACGGAATGCATTTGCCGTTAATAGAAGAAAGTATGTATCCGTCTTTGCACTCGCAGCCAACAGGATCACAACTCGTTTTACAAGGTAGTTCGTTTGGTGCGTCACAAGTAGCTGGACACGCTGCTGGACATTCTGCTGCTCTGGCGTTAGGATCACCGTTGCAGGAGACTTCAGCTGAAATGAACCCATTATTATTAGAATACACGGTGTTTTTGATGTTATTACCCAACTCTACTGAGTATCAAACATAAAGCAAGAGGCAGTTTAACTGTGGGATAATTATCCCAGCACCACTATCTCTTGCTGCAATGCATAAATGAATGGCAAGTTTAGTAACTCGCTGGATATGATATTATTTACAGTATGGACATGAACAACTCTGACACCCTATTGTCAGAGTTGTTCATGCCGCCCAGTACTAGCCAGCCTAGCCAGCAACCCAGCTCTGACAAGGATTAACGACTTTTGTCTAATTACCAAACTCGGATCCGACAGCTAAGTGTGCCCTCCGACATAGAGAAATTACATATTAGCGGTCACCCACCTAAGGACTGACCTCGAGCCTAGTTGCTTAACCTCATTTACGGACCATTGAGAGCATCTAACTATGGGCGCATCTATTATGACATAAAACTATATTTCCTTGGTTTACATCGGCATTGAATCGGTTTCATGGTAGCTGCATTTACTATCGACTTGCTAATGAATCCAATAAAAAATATTGTAATCAAATAATCATTAGTTAAATTTCTACCGGGACATTTAATACAATAATATTTTAAGTCAACCCTAGCCGCTGAAAGGGGCGACTTTAAAGCAACCTTAATTAATTAATTATTCTTACGTGGGCATTCTTCAATCCTGATACATTTGCCGTTAATATCGGAGAGAACGTAGCCTTCCGCACAATTACATCCATCGTTGTTGACAGAGGTAGGGTTGTATGGACAAAGACGTGGGTTTGGAGAGGCGCAGGTACGCTTACATTTGTCAGTAACATTGCATGCTGAAAACAAACGCTTTAGTTTAACTTTTGCAGCCTTTTATGACTTAACTACATACTTCTATTAAATTCATAATTCATATTATGTAAGGCTACTCCATATCTATAGCTTAAACCTCTTATATTGAAGACATTGAATGGGAGAGTGAATCGTGATACTGAAAATTGCAGGTCCTAAGGGATCACCTTGTTGGCAGCCCACTGCAGAGAAATTTTCGTTGTTACGTTAATTTTGTAGGACAACCGTAACACTACCGAATGAAATTGTATACATTTGGAATTTTGTCATTAAGAGTTAAAGAAGTTTTTGAAGTCCACTTTCAGCCGAAGCAGACCTGCACATCTTTGATCAAGAAAGTGCCTTACAGAATATACATAATGTGAAATAATAATTAAACTTTACACTTCACAACTGGGATAGAAAACTAATAATGATGATAAGTGCAACAAATTAACTGCCTCGTTGGTCTAGCGTGTTAACTACTACGGAAGCGACCTGAACTCAGCCCAGCATACGCTGGAGGAGTGCCCGGCCAGGGCGGCCGAGAGGCGAGTCCTGATCGCAGAGATCGGATGGGATCTGTCCCCACCAGCGATCGTAGGCGCTATGCTGGCGGATGACTCAGCCAAATGGGACGCCGTGGTCTCCTTCTGTGAGGCAGTCTTGCTCCAGAAGGAAGCCGCCGAACGGGATCGGGAACGAGCCGATCCCGCTCGAAGACGGAGGAGGCGTTGAGGCGGCGGCGGATGCCGGTAGCCCAATTCCCCTTGGAACTGTGGTGGCAGTGTGAAAAGTATCCTCTACTGCCGCCACGTGTAAGGAGCTACAGGAAGACAACGATCTGTTTGTGGCACAGTCACTGTGCCGGACTGGCAGGAGTTGGCAATAGGTGAGCCCTCCCAGGGTACGTGTCCCGACCATCTTGGTTATGGCAAAAGGGATGCACCGGAGCAGCATACCCGCGTTCCCGGGCTCCTTCCATCAGGCGTTAAGAGAAATTCACGGCAGGTTAGGTTTAGTCGGTGCGAGTTTGAGATACCAACCCACTAACACTTTTTGCGGGTTGCTGCGTAGGTAATCACCTGCCTTATAAAAAAATATGGCCTGGCGTGTTCAACTTAAATCTCGGGTCTAGCCAAAACTAGTTTTGGGATTTTTCTGAAATGTGTTGAATGCCGTAGAAAAAATATATACATTTATTTTTACAGCCATAGCTCATAACCGTATTTCATATATCCTCGGCAGTTGGAGTCCTTTGTTTACTGCACACAAATGTTGTACTTATTGTAATCTAAAACTTATTACAATAAGTTTTAGTAAGTAAATAATAATAATTAATAAACAACATTTGTATGAAATTTACATTGTCCCAACATATAAAAAAAAAAGAAAGAAAATTATGCTCCCTAATTTAAGTTGACGTAACATTTCAATGATAGTAATAGAATGGCTGGTATCGGTAATGAAACGTCTATTTACAAAGTTATCACAGAAGTGCTAGCGGAGCTCACTCACCTATCTCTACGAGTTGCCACAGTTTATAAAATAAAGCAACACCATACTCTATTTCCTGCATAAATTGTAACTACACTACATATTAATATATACCTCGTAATCACTTGCAGCAACATTGTAAGATCTGTATTTCTCCAATAAAATTCCACTTACATTATGAACTTGTAAACAAAACCTAGGAGAAGGAGGATAACAGCTAAACTGGAAAGAATTATGACTCAGAAGGGAAACATTTTTAAAGGTGAAACATTTAACGCGGGGATTTTTATAAAATTGTCGATTTCAAATGATGAGTCTGCAATATGGACTGTCGATTGCTAAGTTGGCTGTATATCATCATATCATATCATAAAAGGTTCACTTTCAATTGGGGGAATTTAACATATTGGGGTAGCTTGATGTGCTGGCGTCTGTACATTGTATAGACTATAATTTGATTGCCACCTATATTTTTGAAAACAGCCTTAGTTATTAGGCTAGGCTATATTATAGAGTTGGAGGTGGGTAAACAACTAATTGGGAAAGAATTATGAGTTAGACATGAGAGTTATTATTTAAGAATTTAATTTGATAAAATATACCATTTTTCCAAAAAACTAAACTGGAAGTAATAATGACTCGGAAGATAAATTTTATTTAGTGTACAGACGCCACGACAATGAGCTAGCTACCCCAATCTGTCAGATTTCCCCAATTGAACGTGAACCTTGCAACGTTCATCTTGTGAGGAGAGAATAAATACTCTTTTTATTTTATAAATAAATAAATTAAAAAACCTTATGCTTTTGTGATAAAGTTGAAAATCTGTAAAAAAATTGACAGATTGGGGTAGCTCGGTGCTGGCGTCTGTACAAAATTAATAGACAAATACACCTGTCGAAACTTCCGCTGCTGGATGGGGGTTACCAAAGATACAATAAGTTTTAAAACACGCGTACCCTTAGCTATCTATCACGCAAATAATGGCTTTCTCAAATCAGCAGCACGATTATGAGTTAACAGTGAGTTAAATACTTTAGGACGTCTTATAAATTGTACTGGAGTAAGGCTCGCAAGAAATTGACAATGAGACTAGGGATATACTCGGATATTAAATATAATTATGCAAAATAGTTTGGCAAATTTTTACAAGAAATACCTACATGAGAGGAGAATTGTGATAAAAAAATACATGTACAATAGGCGATGTCTATTTTATATGCTTTTTATCATAATTATGCTCTGCATTTTATATGAAATTCATTGGAATGATAGTGGCGCCATCTGTCGAAAATTGGTCGTACTATTTTAGAAACCTTTGTGGCCTCCTGCACAACAGTTACACATGATCAAATGCATAGTTTACGATTATATAAAAATCTTCTTCATATAATCGTTATCCTCCTTTATATATCGATTAATGAATATCGTAAAATTGTTTTATCTTACCGAAGTAATTATGTAAAACAAAAAAAATGTCTCTTCTGTAGTTCCTACGACAACAATTCTATGCAAGCAATCGACGCTCCATTGTACGAAATAATACTACTAAGAGATGTGCAATATCCTACTTGCATATAAAGTTACTTTGTCGGTTAATGTTCACTTCCACCCAATAGTTAGAATCCAGAAGATCACAGATAAACGTGGAGTTTATCTTGTTTCGGAAGATGTGCTACTTACACAGAATAAGTCAAGAGTATTAAAAACTCTCGTGATACTATACACAAACCATGCTACCTATGCACCATCCTAAGGTTGACTGGCAGAAAATGTCTTAGGCATTAAGTCTGCTTCTGTACAATTTTATGTGCATAAAATAATAAATAAATAAAACATTGTAATAAATAAACCGTCTATCGTACTCGCCGATCCAGAATATGAACGTGAACGCGTCGCGACCACATGTGTCCTCCATGACCTTTAATTTGCACTCGAATAGATGAAATTAATTAGTTTTACTATATTATATGATATTATATCACTAAAACCTACAATAATATGTACATACCACAATAAATTAAAAAGCTAGAAATATAAATACATAAATGAGGAATAACCTAACAACTAATCAAACAAACGTTTATACATAGGGATGTATAAACGTTTGTTTGTACATAGGGCATAATTTGTTGACACGTCTAAATATATTTTACGCGATTCTTATATAGATATAATTCTTATGATTTATTTAACTACAAAAATGCATTCATACTAAAAGGACTTTAATAAATATCGTTCTAAATTGGGGCCAGTGTCCCTGATTCTGCGTTGTGCGAGTCTGTGTTGCAATACTAAATAAACAAATTTTAATATTATTAATTATCACAATAAATAAGAAGGCCATCTTTAGTTCCGTTAATTTAGTTATGCGAAATACAGAAGAAAAATAAACGACATGTTAAGACCTGTCAAGTAATTATACGCACATTTTGCAGTTTGACAGTTCTCTTCTATGTACATATGTCCCGTTCTTTTCATTCTCTTTTATATATAAAAGAGATATGTAGTAACATTTAAATTATATTAGTGCATCAGTCTTTTAAAAAATAGTACAAACAGCAATATAGAAGTACTAGATCTAGATCCATTAGGAAGCGATTAAATTGATCGAATAGACTATTATAATAATTGGATGCGATCGATATAAAATATCGTTACTTTTGGACAAACTCTCATATTTTAAATACATTAAATATCAATCGTCTATTCAGCCATCCCAATTTTGTCTTCAATAATCGAGTGAAGGTCTAGTGGTTAGTGGCCCTGATTGCTAAGCCAGAGATCGTGGGTTCGATTCCCAACCACGAGAAATTTGGTGAGATGAACGTGATTGTTTGTTTTGTGTGGAGTATTTTATCTTTACTGTGTATGTATTTAGGAAATATAAGTATGTCTGGTTATCATAGAACAGGCACTGTCTAGTTCGCGATCAGATGGCAGTGTATTAGTTCGCCCAAGATATTTATTTCAAAGGAATTTATTATTTGTAAGCCTGCACTCAATTTATATATAGTTCTAATAGTCTTTTACGATAATTGTTCCAACAATAAATTTTGGCGTATCGAGACATTACTACAAATTAAGCATTGACAGTTAACTTTCTTTATTATCAACTCTTTATTTATTGAATTTTTATTCATTTATTTCTTCATGTAACCGTTTATGGTGAATTCATTACAATATTAAGTAGGTACGTAAATTATTTAAAAACCACACGTTGCTATGGACAACAACGATATTTAACAGCAATTTCTCTGTTGAATCAATCATTTATATTATATTACAGTAACAATAATAATAATGTCCTCCCGACCGAATTTCGGTCACGGCGGCCAGTCTCAATGAAGACTAGCCAATTGCGCAGGACATATTATAGTGCACTAGTGTGTGCGCAAACCCAGGGGCACTTTCTATCCATCATCTCATGATCCGATGGGACGCCACCGACTCGACCGGAAAGAGTTCAGGTACAGGACCGACGGCTTTACGTGCTCTCCGAGGTGTAATACCGCCAACTTCCAGACTTCGGGATACTGACTGAAGGATTTCTTTTTACGGAAAAATCCCAAAATCACTTTTTTTGGCTGGACCCGGGATTTGAACCCAGGACCTCATTGTCTGAACACGCTACCGCTAGACGAACGAGGCAGTATTACAGTAATCATATGATGTAACATAAAATTATGTAACATAAATAGCGGAGGAAACATAACTTACCCATAAACATAAACAACATTAAACCGGCCAAGTGGCATGCCGACCATTATGTATAAAAACGGCAAAAAATCAAGTTTGTTCTTAAATTATTACAAATTTAATTATAATAAAACTATAAATATTTGTATTATTCTGTTTTTTAGTATTTGTTGTTATCAATTAATTAATATTAATATCCTGGGACATTATTTACACACAACCACCTGATCCCAAACTAAGCGGAGCTTGTACCGGCGCCAGCACATCAAGCTACCCCAATCTGTCAAATTACCCCAATTGTTAGTGAACCTTATGCTTTTGTGAAAATGTTGAAATCTTTAAAAGAAAATTGACAGATTGGGGTAGCTGGATGTGCTGGCGTCTGTATTATGGAAACTAGAAAACTAATATACTACATATACTACTTTTCTTTTATAAACACTAATATAGATAATTACACCCAGACTCAGGCCAAACAGAGATGTTCATGCATACAAATATCTGTCCTGCGTGGTAATCGAACCCACGACCTCCGGCGTGAAAAGCAAGTATTTGCCAACCACGCCAATAGGCCCATTATAACGGCAACCAAAATACATCATCTGTGTAACTATCACGGTTTATGAGGTATTGCCTGGTGACAAACGGACAGACTGTTAGCGGAGTCTTAAAAAGGGTCTCGTTCCAACCTTTGGGTACGGATATCTAAAAAGAACCAGTTTGTGAAATGCAAAAAAAAAATGCTGTTCGTTATAATTAATTGACGGGCCTGTTGGCGTGGTTGGCAAATGCTTGCTTTTCACGCCGGAGGTTGTGGGTTCGATTCCCACCCAGGACAGATATTTGTGTGCATGAATATGTCTGTTTGTTCTGAGTCTGGGTGTAATTATCTATAAAAGTATGTATTTACAAAGAAAAGTAGTATATCAGTTATATGATCTCCAATGTACGAGCTCTGCTTAGTTAGGGATCAGATGGCCGTGTGTGAATAATGTCCCAGGATATTATATAATACTATTATATTAATCTTGTATGGGAAGGTAATCATTTTTTTTGTGGATTTTGCATATTGATGCGTAACACGTCGTTATGTAAACATAAATAAAATATAATAAATAAAATAAAATAAAATATAATGTAAATTAAGTCCGTAAGTTAGGAAAGACCTTGTATAATTCAGAACTGTACGTTTTGAATATAGGTCGTTAAATAAATAAATTTTCCCGTAAATAGCTCTAAAATATTTAAATCTAATTAACCCCCTTTTAGGGTTCCGTAGCCAAATGGCAAAAAACGGATCCTTTATAGATTCGTCATGTCTGTCTGTCCGTCCGTATGTCACAGCCGCTTTTTTTCCGAAACTATAAGAGCTGTACTGTTGAAACTTGGTAAGTAGATGTATTCTGTGAACCGCCTTAAGATTTTCATACAAAAATAGAAAAAGAACAATAATTTTGGGGGTTCCTCGTACATAGAACTGAAACTCAAAAATTATATTGAGGTTCCTAATATTTTTTTTTCTAAACTGAATAGTTTGCGCGAGGTTCCAAAGTCGTAAAATGAGTGCCTGCCCCCCCTGTAAATTCTAAAATAAGATTATGATAAAACTAAAAACCCGAGATCCGAGATCTAGTAAGTAGTTTTTTTTAATACGTCATAAATAGTAAACCGCAATTTACCTTTTATTTAATCAACTGAAATACTTGCTGCTACGGAACCCTTCATGGGGGAGTCCGACTCGCACTTGGCCGGTTTTTTATATAAAGTAGCATGGCAAACGAGCAAGTGGGTCACCTGATGGTAAGTGATCAGCGCCGCATGGACACTCGCAACACCAGAGGAAGCCAGTGCAAGTGCGTTGCCGGCCTTTAAGAAAAGAATAGGCTCGCTTCTTGAAGGTTGCCATGTCATACCGGATCGGAAATACCTCCGCAGCTAATTGATTTCACGCGGCAAAAAGTTTCTTGGGAAATGCACAGTGGAAGATGACCATTAATCCAGGTGATAAGGATGAAATTTCCACTTTTGGCGAGAGGGTCCATGGCGGAATATGGCGGCAGGTATGCTTGACTGCACGTGTGGCGCAGCGGCTAAGACAGTCGCCTTGCCGCATCGTGTCACGAGTTCGAGTCCCGCGCCGCACAACTATTTGTGTGACCCATAAGGGTATAAGCTCTATATGTATGGGAGTAGTCAAATGTAAAAATTGAATTTACTTGGTTCCATCTCAGAACGAAGTGATATGAGTTCGGCCGTACAACTTTCAGTACAGTAAATGTTGGAGACTGATATAGCATACTTGACAAGTAATACTGGTTTTCGTTTTCGTAAAACATTTTTCGTAAAACAGCTTTGTTGTAAAACATGTTTCGAATCAGTTACCTGGGGATTTTAAATATGCTTTTCGTCTGTTGCTGACAATTTAATGCGGCACATGAAATGTTTAACATTTTTCCGCTGAAAAGGATTTTATTTTGATCAGTTGGATTTAATTCAATCATCTTTCTATTACTCACTTTTAGACCAATAAAGTGTTAGTTATCCAGGGCAAAGAATTCAGCTACGCGGTACATCCTGCGATGCTAACAGGTGACTTAAAGGATCAGTGATCCTTCCGGCGCCGCATCTATTTATGAAGGAGTCTTTTGAGGTGTTGGGCATTTTGAGCGGGGTATCAAGACATTCATCAAACGATTTCAGGAAAAGCTGCATAATTTTGTGTCTCCGATTGAGTTAAATGGGTATTTTAGTTACTCCCTGAATAATCCATCGTTGCATAGAGGGGGCACCGATTTTTTTCTGTCAAGTTATCAGTGTTCCATATGTGATGTAGAGGGATTTCTTTCGGTTCCAAGCCATAAAAAAGTTCACGTTCCAAAGTTTCACTCAACAAAGAAGATTAAAGTTTACGGGTTGTTGGTAACGTGGTCAATTAATTCACATCACGGGCCGAGCAAAAATTTGTCTGTTCCGATAATTTCCAGAAGCAGTTCGGAGTTCAGCAGTTGGCGGTGTCAGAGACCCCGGAGATCATGTAAAACAGTTGCTCATGCACCTGAACTATCCGTAGTCGCGTCCACTAGTCACATCAGGTCTTGACAGTGATATGATAGAGAATGTACCTGGATTTGCGCACATAATATTGTGCATCATAATATAGTGCATCATAATATTACAAAAAAAAATGTTAATGTTTGTACATATAAAATCTTGCTTAATAACAAACAAAAATACAAAAGTTTAACCCAAATTCTAAACATTTTCTACTAGATTTACTCAAGTCCCAAAAACTGTTTCACTTTGGTCTCCAGGTAAGCCATCGAATTTTCTTCCAAAAACCCGGGATTTATTTCCACTTTTCAGTTTCGTGTTATTCGCTCAAAGGCATTTGAACAAAGCGGTCCAATATACATAGATCTACCTGCTGGGATCTGAATTCTCCAAACAATAGTTAGAACAAACGCATTTCTCATTTATATTTTGGAGGCTCTGTTCTAAGAGAAATGCTTTATTTATGTCCGCAGGCTTTGGGGTTAAACCAGTAGTAATTTATGAGAAACTTGCAAGCTGTAGTATAGAATTTTTATCGGGAATTTGAAATTAATGTTCTAAAAAATATACCACCGACTTTTAGGTATCATTTTGGTTTTAGATATTGCGGAGCCAACCAATATTATAAATAAAAAAATTATTTTAAAAAAATGACTTCTAGAACGCACATAAAAAATAGAAGTATTTAGTATATAGATATGTCACTATAAAGGAGAAGATGAAAATATTTTCTATACGGATATTGAAGTCAGGCGGGTACGAACAAAACCCCATACTATCAATCAATTTATTTATGTGCGTTAAACAGGTTGCACGCAGTTGGTGAAATATAATTTATTAGGAGTGCGCTCAGGTATACAAATATAGGGTAATATGAACATACATCATTGAATCAGCTTTTCTAAAAAGAACTTTTTTATAGTCGGTAATACAATGAGAATTAGTAGAGTAATATAAGAATAGGCTTATTTTGTGCGATATAGTATTTTATGCGTTTAAAGTAAAAAGTATTTAATTAATATTTTTAATATCATATTTTTTTTTATGGCAGACAAGCGAGCAAGTGGGTCACCTGATACCTGGTGGGTAAGTGATCACCGCCGCCCATGGACACTCGCAACACCAGAGGAGTCGCGGGTGCGTTGCCGGCCTTTAAGAGTCAGAAAACAAGTGTTTCTGACCCTCCCCCCACCCCGATGAGCTCTGGCGACACTCAGAAACACAACATTGAATTAATAATGTTATTATTAAGGAATGTCTTCTGTAAGTAAATTATAAATTCTTCACATATTATTATCGACGAACAACGACAAGTTTTCTCCAGGAATGGGGTAAATTGCCATAATCGCCACGCTTGGCAGACGGGTAGGTTTCAGTATGATGTTCATAGTTTACAATGAAGTAGATTCAACATTCTCTGGTAGGTATTCCCCGGGACAACTTCTACCGCCCCCACGGGATTTAAACAGCACATCTATAGTTTTCAATTCTTCACATATGAATTGATTCATACGCATTAAATTATAAACCGATTATTCGTACTCGTCGGACGAGAGTACGACCGCGAACGCGTCGCGACCACCAACCCTTAGTTTGCATATCGTATCGATAAAAAGCCCCCTCAACGCGGAGGTGGCCGCGTCATGTCATTAACGTAGACCGAAAGTTGCACAAAACTCCCTAAAATGATGATCTCTGTCCTCTCTCCGCCAGTAATCGCCCAGAGTCGAGGTTCGAACCCCACAGGGGGTGCCCTCCGGCGCGGGTTACTTAATTGCTAGACGGCTTGAGCCCTCTGCTCGCCTCTATAGTCCGGTGAAGTAGTGAAAGCCTCCTAGGCTAACTATAGCGTCACGTCAAAAAAAAAAAAGGTTTAAATTATATATGGGGTAAACTAATCACTTTATATGTATATACTTCGGCAAGGGACCCTCGATTACATGACTCGCACTTGGCCGGTGTTTCGTGTAGATACGGAACTCTTTAATGTGTAATTATCTTGTGGTAATGTCTGTCAGGGACGGCGACAGTACAAAATGTAGACTGAATATATAATGCGGGTATCTTTCATGAATATTAAGTGTTCAGGCAAATTAATTATTTTATTAATGTATCACCGTTCTGCTACTTTTTGGCAGACAAAGAATGGTTAAGTCCTTTTTAACCCGCGACGCAAAAAGAGGGGTGCTATAAGTTTGAGATCGATGTTTCTGTGTGTGTGTGTCTGTATGTGGAATCGTAGCTCTCAAACGGATGAAACGATTGCAATGAGTTTATTTTTCATTTTAAAGCCAGTTAAGTTGCGGTGGCTCTTGGTTATTTTTGATTGACATCAAAATTTAGAA
Organism: Pseudoips prasinana; assembly: GCA_951640165.1. Classification (NCBI taxonomy): domain Eukaryota; kingdom Metazoa; phylum Arthropoda; class Insecta; order Lepidoptera; family Nolidae; genus Pseudoips; species Pseudoips prasinana. The sequence continues at coordinate 24,350,110 of OX621245.1, forward strand.
TGTATGCTATGAGATGTGTACGGTTTTTGTGAAACGATTTTAATAATTTTTGATATGGTCATATATCAACTTTGTTCGAATCAGTCGCCATAAAGATTAGTATGTTTAAAACTTCAAAGAAAATATTTCTTTGTAGTTTTATTTTTCCTTCCCATGTTGTAGGCACTTTTTTCCATATGTAGATTTATGTTATGGTGATATTCATAGAATAATAATATGTATTATACAATTTTATTGAATAGCAAAGCAATCAAATAAGCGAGTCATCTGATGGTAAGCAATCATCGCCGCCCATGGACTGCAAGTGCGTTGCTGACCTCTGAGAAACTTCTTGAATTTTGTCATATCATACCGTTTCGGAAATACCTCCGTAGTTAAATGAGTAGGTAGTCCTGCGCGGTAATAAGATTCTGGTGATCCTTTATTAAAATAAGATTTTTTTTATGTTTCTATGTTAGTAATGGAATCAGGCATTACTTTGCAGAAATCCGTAACATTCAAAATACAAAATGTAGTGTTAATTCAGCTAATTGTCGGTTTTAATCATTTAATCAAGTATTGTATTTTGAATGACAATTAATGAATAGACAGAAGACAAGGTAGTTATTCTTATTGATATTTATAGACACACTCCACTCATGTGGCATTTCAAATTAGTTATGACTCACAAAATGTAATACCAAAAATTTGTCTTGGTCTCTTCCTAGCAATATTGTCGTAGTTATTTTTAGTCACACTTATAGACACATTCCACTCATATGGCATTTCAAATAGTAGTCATGACCAACAAAATGTAATACCAAAAATTTGCCTTGGTCTTTTCCCGGCAATATTATCTGTGGAATACCTTGCAAATCCAGTTTTTATCCGAATAGATTTATGATCTAGCTCTCAGAGAGCGTCCTGACGAAATTCAAATAGAAAATATGGAGATGAGATTCAATGTCCATCCTCGCCGTGGCTCTGTAGCAATATATTTGAAATGTAAGTAGAAATAAATCACTCGCATTTCAAGTCAGAATTTTTCAAGTCTTATTTTTGGAATTTACCTATAGTGGTCAAACATTGGTTGTATTAAATTGGTGAGTACAAAACTCTATCATGTTAACGATATTTCATATTAACGACGCTAAATAGGTTTATTTTCAAAAAGAAATAATTACAGTTATCTATATTTGTAACTAAAGTAAATAAGTAGAATACCTACTGAAATATTTGCCAGCTGCCAGCTTAAGGGCATGCTCCTAAACAACGATGCGACGAACTTATTTACTCCATTTACTTTTACTTTAATTTATATAGGTTTAATGTATTTATTAATAAGTATTGTATATATTTTTAATGCTAGTTATAGCTTATAAAATTTTTACTGAAATATGATCTATGAACATATCAGTCGACCTTATTAAAAATTATTGAAGCCCTTTCAAACTCGGGTACTAAACACAAACATGGCTACTCAACGTGCCAATGTTGCCAGCCTTCTGGGCATGATTTCCCGTGGCCTCGATTCAGAGTTATAGATTGACTCCCTCTATATTTTGTTATTACTTATCGTTGTTTATACTTATCATATTTTTACTTTGTAGTTTTAATGTTTCTATATGTTTAGCTTGTTTAATATAATAAACATAATATTTCCTTGAACAACGTAGTTGAATTACTAAAGGAGAATACTATTATCTATTTCATTAAATACTTACCGTGACAGTCTTCCTCCTTGATGCACGTTCCATTACTTTCCGTCCGGATATATCCTGGTTTACAGTCACAGCCGTAGGCAATGCACGTCTGACACGTCCCTGGTGACTGTGACGCACATGTTGCTGGGCAGATACTTGCGCACGCGACGCGTGTTTTGTTGAAGTCACCATCACATGAATCGCCACCTTTCATAGATCAGAATACTCTTTATTGTATACAAACATCATTACAGCTGAAAGAAGTCTACTGTTGGACAAGCGTCCCCTCGTTAATGCCGTAATCGCCACGCTTGACATCGCAAAAAGATGGTCGTAGTATACAGAAGGAAGCTGCTGCCCGTCCTCTAGTAGATATTCCCTCGGGTCGACTTCTACGCCCCGTGGGATGAGATGGGGCGACTACCGCCGTCACCACACAGCATATACATACAAACAGGATACAAAACATTAGGGGCGGTCTAATCGCATTAAGAGATAATTTACAGACAAGCTTTGGATGGAGAGGAGTTGAAAGTATTTTGAAAGAAGTAGGTGTTCAACAAATGAAATAAGTGAAAAAAAAACATTGCTATAACAATATAAAGGGGCGCATAATTCTCTTAAGTCCTGACGAGCTGATTATGCGAAACGAAAGAAAATTAGTATAACTACTTGAAAGGACGGGATATAATATACTTATTCACTGCACTTTGGGAAAACAGCATACTAAAAGGCCTTGCAAGCAATAGGGCATGTTTCTACTTCCCCAAATTACAATTAATCTTACCTCATCTCATCCCGTGGGGGACATAGAAGTCATCCTGAGGGCAGCAATGTCTTTCTGTGTACTAAGATCACCATACAGTTATCGCCAACCCGTTTAAAAAGCGTGGCGATTATGCCAAACGACTAACACAACTCCACTGTGGAAATATTTATATTTGGAGGATAGACCTCTTTCTCATCTTCTTTATTTTTTCCGGACCCGTTAATTGTCAATGCCTTTATTAAATTTATAGCAACTAACAAGATAAAACTGTAATAGTATTTTATTTAGTGTTTATTCCTCTGATATACCTACATAAGTATGTTTCATTCTACTAACAATTATTATGTGTTTGTCTTTGTTACAGGTACAGACGCCAGCACTTCCAGCTACCCCAATCTGTCCAATTTCTTTAATAGATTGTCTACTTTATTACATACGCGTAAGGTTCACTTTGAATTGGGGAAATTTGACAGATTGGGGTTGCTTAATGTGCTGGCGTCTGCACTTAAATACTTCCACAATTAAATTTTAAATAATCTTTCACTTGCCATCTTCTCAAACACATGTATACCCATTAAATGACACTGGCAGAAATTGCTGACAAATCGGCAGATTGCCATAAAATTTTTTTTTTTTTAAATATAGGCCTCTTTTAGCTGTCATGATGAGGACATAATCTGAGTTTACCGACGGGTTAGAGCAATAGCAAACGTAGTTAATCCTACTATATAATATTATAAACGCGAAAGTTTGTAAGTATGGATGGATGTATGTTTGTTACTCTTCTACGTAAAAACGACTCAATGGATTCTAATGAAACTTTACAATAATATAGCTTATATATACATCAGAATAACACATAGGCTACAGTTTACAAAGATATTGTATGAATTGTCCAAAATATGACGATAAGTGTCAAGTGAGTAGGGAAAAAATCTACCATCTGCGATCTATTCCGGCGTGAACTGCCAAAACCGCTAGATGTACACATCCTACTAATATTATAGATACGAAAGTTTGTGAGTATAGAGATATGGATGTATGTTTCTTACTCTTTTACGCCAAAACTACTGAACGAATTTTGATGAAATTGTGTAGTAATATAGCATATACATCCAAATAACATATAATTCATAAAGTATAACGCGGGTGAAACCGCGGGGCATAACTAGTTCTTCATAAAACAAAATAGTATATCGTACATACCTGGGCAAAAATGTGGCGGAATACATTTCCCCCCTGTTCGGTCTAAAATTAACCCTTTTTGGCAAACACAGCCACCCGGTAGACAATCCGTGGTTGGGCATGGTATTTCACTAGCAGGGCGTCGGTCACTACAAGTTGGTTGGCATGCACTTGGACAAGGCTGGGGTTCTGCGCTTGGATCATAACATTGTCCTGCAATAGAGTTATATGATGAACTCATGACTTGATGACGATTCGGACACAAAATATTGAAAATATACCGAAAGATGCTGCCCTAAAACCAACGGAAAATAATTTTAGAAAATAGTTTTGATGACGGTTTTTCTCCACTATTTATATTTTAATACTTTTTTATGTGACTACCAAATAGGTTCAATAATTTGATGCTGTCCGAACAGTCAATGAAAAAATATTTAAATCAAAGTGTGTCAATTCGGACATATTGTCCGAATATTTTGTGTCCGAATCGTCAGCAACTCGAATTCATGATGCTTGATTATATCTGATACCTACGAATATGTATGCATACTTGATAGTGGCTACTCATAAATAAATGTAACATAACTTTTTTTATATGTCAGGGCTAATGCCTACGCATCCCACCCGCAAAAAGTGTCTGGGTGGGTATGCAGGACTCTCACCGACCAAACCTAACGTGCCGTGGACTTCTTCTGGCGCCTAATGCCCCCCTTTCGCGCCGTGTCCCAGGTGGTTGGGACTCGCAACCTGGGAGGGCTCTTAGTTTCCCTCCCCAATCGCCGGCTCCTGCCAGTCGCAGCAACTGCCCCACAAACACATCGCTGCCTTCCCGGTGCTGCTTCTTCAATAACATATGTTAAATAACCTAAACCAAACCAACCGTGGTTGGTGGATACGCTGCCTTTCACGCCGCAGGTCGTGGGTTCGATTCCCACCCGGGACAAATATTTGTGTGTATGAACATGTCTTTTGTCCTGAGTCTGGGTGTAAATTTATTTACAAAATAAAAATAGTATATGTAGTATATAGTAAACAATATCGCATCTAACACAGTACAGCGGACTTTAAGACATATGTATACGAGTAGTTATAGAGGAAAATTTACTTGAACATTCATTTTTCTTAACACATCGCATTCCCATTCTAGTCTGATTGAAGATATAGCCTTCCTTACAGGCACAGCTGACAGGGGCACATGCCTGTATGCAGTACCCCGAGGGATTTGGGTCGCCGCAAGTCGGTGGACACGAGGAAGCGCAGTATACTTTCACTGCATTCGGATCGCCGTTGCATCCATCTGAAACATCATAAATCATCGTTCCGCAACAGAACAGATAAAGTTACCACTTTTGACACCAATATTAGCATACGCTTAACGATAATATGTTAATCCCCGACGCAAAAGAGGGGTGTTATAAATAAATAAAATAAAAAAGTTTTTTTCCATGTAGTACCAAAAAAAGCGTGTTTGTAGTAATATAGTTAAGTATACATAATTATTTTTAGTTACATAGATATTATTTTATTAATGTTTATTGTGTTATAATTATTTATTATTATTAAGTTATTGTCAAAGAGATTATGTTTAGGTTTAATAATTATCGAAATCTATAGTTATAAGTTTGACGTCGATGTCTGTGTGTCTGTCTGTGGCATCGTAACTCTCAAACGGAAGGACCGATTTCGATGCGATTATACTCATTTGAAAGCCAGTTGAGGTGGTTCTCATTCTGTCTGGTTAATATCGGTCCAGGAGTGTAAGAGTATCAGCTCTTTTCCAAAATTATGTTATTACTAGCTGTGCCCCGCAGTTTTACCCGCGTTAAATTTTATAAATTATCACAGCTCCTCCCCCGTAGGTGATAGCGTTATAATATGTAGCCTATATGTTGACCCGACCTCTTAGTAATATTCATGCATGCATCAAATTTGAAGTAAATCCATGCAGTACTTTTTGAGTTTAGCCCGGACACACATACAGACAAACAGACTAAAATTCTAAAAACTATATTTTTGGCTTCGATATCGATTGTAGATTACGCCCCACGTATCCTTTTTAAAAAATATGCAATGTACAGTTTTGACTTTCCTACGATTTTATTATATGCATATTATATATATAGATATAGATAGTTGGAGGGTTTGAAAGCCAGTTTCATTGCGGTGGTTCTTAGCAATGTTTGCTTAATAGTTAATATTGGTCCAGCAGTGTAAGAGTATCAGCTATTTTCCAAAACTATGTCATTATAGGTTGGAGTCGGGGGTTTTCTAACGGTTACGTCATATGAGTAAGAGTTACAAGAGCCCCATAACAAATTACATGAAACAACTTTTTATAGTCAGAACTAAAAGAAATTGATTGACTAACCAAGAAATAGTATAAGTGACATACGACATATTACTCTGAACAAGTTGGCAAGCTAGATAAAATCATCTTACTTGGACAATCTTCTCTTCTAATACATGTTCCTTTCAATTGATCCAAGACAAATCCTTCTTTACAAACACAGTTATCTACAGCGCACGCGGCTATACAACCTTCTGGGCCGTATGGTTCATTGCAAGTTGCTGGACATGAGGTAGCGCATTCCACTGGTTCTGCATTAGGATCTTTACACCATCCTAAAATAAAACTTTGTTTAATTTATCTGATCTTACCAGTTCATAAGTGATGAGCAAGGTTAAACACCTAGTTACGAGGTCGATTTAAGGATGGTGACCGCCAAAATGGTTTCTAAGTCGCACTGCTTCTGAAGGTCCGTTTAACTGTCGGTCCCGGTTTTAGTTGTTAGACAGCTTGATAGTGGCATATACTTACTTATCGTATGGGCAGTAGTTACCCTAGAGTCAGAGTTGTTCAAGCCGCCCAGTAGGCCTCTGATATGGCTTAACGACTGTTGTCTAATGACTACAACCGGGGCCGACAGCTTAACGTGCCCTCCGAAGCACGGAGACGCTCAGTAATAAAACCATAGTGGCATATGTGACGGCATGACCAATTCTTGACACTTCCACTACGCCGTACGCTACTAGCCCGTAAGTTATTTTTTTAAGACAACGCCCGTACTAGGCAGTTTAATCCCTGTGTCCCTGTGTACTTTACAAACATATAATTAAACGTACACAAATTACATCCAGACTCAGAACAACTATTTATGGGCCACACAAATAATTTTCCGGCGAGGGATTCGAACCCGGGACAGGAAGCCGCGAATCAAAGTGCGATCGCCAATCTGCCTGCCAAGCGTGGCGATTATGGCATATCCCCCATTCTTTGGGGAGGCTTTTGTCTAGCTCTGGGCGTACTCTGGCTGACATGATGATGATGATTAAATCATCGAATACACGACTTCTAGCTTACCAGTCAGGGTCTATTATAGTATATTGTATTAAAACGAGGCGCTCATAGCTAGTGCTCTCACCGGTCGGTAAGTGATTGGCGAGGTTAAGCAACTAGGCTCGCGGTCAGTCCATAGATGGGTGACCACCAAAGTGATTTAATTTCTGAGGGTCTCCGTGCTTCTAAGGGCTCGTTAAGCTGCTGGTCACGGTTGTAGTCGTTAGACAACAATCGTTAAGCCATGTCAGAGGCCTAATGGGTGGATTAAACAACTCTGACACTAGCGTACCCACTGCACATACGATAAGTAAGTAGGTATCAATAAAAATCCAAATAATAAACTGGGTAGTGAAGGTGTTTGAATTAAATTACCTTATCCTAACTTAATATAGCTATTTATGTAATTAGAACTCCAACTTATATAATGAAATAATAAAATTTATTTAGCACTTGGGTTTTTTACATACACTTGTACTTGTCAAGCTCACAATGCAACACATAAACACAGTTTAAAAACAGTAATTAAAACAACAAAATATTTTGAATTAGTCCGTCCGTGCCATTGACCTATATCATATTATTATAAGTCAATGGTCCGTGCAGTCTGTTTCGTCACATATATTTTTAATATCCTTGAATAAATAATAAATAGCAAGTTACTAAGCTATTTTTGTTACATTTAGCAATAGTATATTAAAATTAAATAATTGATAACAACGAGCAGTTGTCTAGCCCAAAAAGCTCTCAACCAGTAGCTTAATTGAAGCGACTAATAGCTGAAGGCACCCTAAGGGTCAGCGCAGACCGAGAGGAGCGCAGCGGAGAGGATTTTATTAGGACACTAGAAAATAAACTTTAGAGCTATAGGAATAAAGTGCATATATGCTTGAACCTGACAAAATGCTCGCGCAGTCTCGCGCATTATAATGTTCAAGCATACATGCACTTTATTTCAATAATTTTAAAGTTGATTTTCTAGTGCCTTAATTAAATCCTCTCCGCTGCGCTCCTCTCGGTCTGCGCTGACCCTTATGGGGTTCAGGCCACAGCTCAGGCGGCCGCTGAAGTAAAAAGATTGAAATGGAAATGGGGGTCAGATCAGTTGCAAGTTGCACGGGCTTCAAATTAGTTATTAAGAATCGTCGAACACACGACTTTTGGATTAGCAGTCTATTGCATTAAAACGAATTAAATACTCACCTAAAGGTATGTACGTTTCCACAACCGCACGGCTAAAAGCCAGCAAAAGAAAACCTAGTATCAGCAACATAATGCAAACTGGTACGTTTTCTCTACAACACTGGTATTTATTGGTAACATGAAAACACCTAATCTCCATTCATTATCTATACATGCACATTGAAAACCTGTACGAATTCATTTACTCCAAATTAATTCACTAATACTGAAAAAATAATGGTAATTGTACTTTATAAATTACATTTTGTTCTTCATTTAATTTTATTAAAGTCTTTTGACTACCTCCGTGACTCAGTAGGTAGTGAACCTGCCTTCTGATCCAAAGATGATGTGTGTTCAACCCTCGCTAAAGAGGGTTTCTGAGTATTATATGTAGACTAGATTGTCTGGAAGAGATGGCAGTTAGTGATGAGACCGACCATTGTACTATATTTAATACAACTGTTTACATGTAAATCTTGGTGTACAATAAAGAGTAATTGTAATGTGAATTCTACTGTGTGATGATGGCATAGAATTTCATCACCCCATCTCATCCCGTGAGGGGCGTAGAAATCGTCCGAGGGAATACCTACCAGAGTAAGGGTAGCAGCGTTTTGCTGTGAACTATAACCATCAAACTGTGATCGCCAACTCGTCTCCCAAGCGTGGCGATTATGACATAGTTTCCCATTCTTTAGGCAGGATTTTGTTCAGCTGTGGACGTACTTTGGCTGACATGATGAACGTATTGTATATATACAAAAAAATAAGAATAAGAATTTATATCCGTTGTCTAGTCTTCATAGTACAAGGTTAGTTAGTATGGATTATATGGCGCTGATATGTCCGGATATTTAGGTATTTGTTTATGTATTAAAAAAACAATAGTACTTATATGATAACTTCGCCATCTAGAAGAAGAAGAAAGTAGAAATATAAACCTTATACCGTGTTTCTGTTTTGATATATATCATCATCACCATCATGTCAGCCGAATGACGTCCACAGCTGGAAAAAGCCGCCCCAAAGAATGAGGGGGGGGGGGATATTTCATCATCATCATCATCATATCAGCCGAAAGACGTCCACTGCTGGACAAAGGCCTCCCTCAAAGATCTCCACAATTGCCGGTCTTGCGCTATCCGCATCCAGCGTTTTCCAGCGACCCGCACAAGATCATCGGTCCATCTTGTAGGGGGCCTGCCCACGCTAGATATTTAGATTTATATATATAATATTGTATATATAACTTTAAGTCATACCACGGTAATGTTATCTCAATCATACTCTTACGAGACTGGGCAATTAATCAGATAGTAGTAGGTAGCACATAGCGTTCGTTCGCAGAATCATCATCAGTCTGTAGTCAGGACAAAAGGCAACGTTGTGAACACCTTTGTGGGAGGCCTATTCCCACAAAGGTGTTCTCAACGTTGCCTTTTGGAGGAATTTCGTAACTGTATTCAGCGCGCTCGGTATGCGATCGGCGCGTTGCAGCCCGACTACCTAGTATATCCTTTATTTTCCTGGTTTGATTGGGGTGGTCCAGTTATTCTTTCTGGGCAGGAAACTCAACGACTACTGTACACATAAGGCATGGCTTATAGAATACGTCCCAGGTTAATAACTTACTTATTAATTAGCTATGTGGCCGACGGCGAAGAATATCACCGACGGGGCGACTTTTATGCCCCCCACGGCATGAGATGGAGTTATTCTGTGGCTCTCTCTCTCACTCTATTAGGCGGTTCTAGGTTTTATTCTATTTCTTTTTGCTTTGGTTAGTGTCTACCCTACTAACAGAATTGTTCAAGCCGCCCTCTCAAGGACTCTTATACACACAGTATAGGACAGCTTAACGTGCCTTCCGAAGAAGGGGGACGGAGAGAAATTAAATTACTTTAGTCCTTCTGTAGACTGGCCGCTTGGGCTTGAAAAGTGAAATAATTGTTCTTTTTTTATACATGTATGAATGGAATAATATTTAAGAATGCGGCTTTTACAATACACATTGTAAAAGTTTACTTTAAACAAATTATCGTGAAATTTCAATATAATTTGGAACCACAGGTACAAGTCCAGAGGTATCAGATAATTATTTTCTCTTTAAACATCGAAGGATCGATTTTAACCGACTTTAAAAGCAAACAAACTATTGTGTTTATAGGTTCGTGTAGGTAGTAAGTCACTTAACGTCTGTGCCAACAGGAACATAAATGCTTTTAGTTTTAAAAGGTTTGTATAATGCTTGCGTGACCTTTCGCGTAAAGCTAGAGATTTCAAAGGTGTGTCAGTGTTTGTGACTTGTGAGTATAAGATAAATAATAAACATTAATAAAAGAGACATTTAAAGATTTTGATTTTCAGGAATGCCTTTTAATTGGTTGTAACAATGTTTTTGAAGTAAAAACTTTTTTAGCGGCGTTGTGCACTTTTTTGGGATGGGTAAAAAATTTTAAAGTCATGATACGTGACCTGATCGATTATTCGTAAGACGATCTTTTTGGAACGAAGTGAAGTGAAAGGGGGCTAGACGGAAAAAAATCTTACGAAAAGCTGTCACGATACTTTTTGCAGCTGTGCGGCGTGCGCATGTTTCTCTGTCTGTCTCTCTCTCTCTCTCTTATAGAAAGCAAGCCAGATTTTTCATTTCTATTTTGCATTGAACAGTGTGGTGTCGCGACGATTTATTTTTGTTGAGTGTATACAGGTTTTTTGTACATAATAAATAATAAGAAATAACTTCGTTCCATCCGGGTGTCCCTTGACACCTCTCAAGTTTTTTTTTATTCACACTGGTGGTTTATACACTCACATGATTGCAATTTTTCTAAGTTATGTTAATTTTTTTTAAAGACGTCTGCCTAACAACTTTTTTTCTATTTTTTAAATTTATTCCCTTCATAAGAAAGGAAGCAGTTAGTATGAGTCCTTACCGCCCAAAGGAAGCAAGTAGCATCTTCCACTCACTACTCGGATCAAATAAAGATTACTTTCCGAGTATGAGAAATGAAAAAATAGTTTTCACTTCTATCGGCAGTCCCCAAAGACTGCCCTGCATGTTTTTTTTACAAATATCTGTATCTCGAGTGCCTTTACAAGTATGAAAGTAACAGACAAAAGCAGATCCAGACACAGAACGATAATAATTGCCTTTGTATTATAAAAGGAGGAAGGAAGACGGGTGACTAACTTCACCTATGTCCCACACGGGTAGGTAGTCAAGTGTGTTTCATATTTATAATTGGAACTCTAATGCGACTACGAAACGTTAATCAATTGTTATAATATTTATAGTCTATGAAATTACGTTAATGTTTCTAAGACCTCGATAGAATCACGACCTGATCATCACATATGGAATGTACAGACGCCAGCACATCCATCTAGCCCAATCTGTCAAATTTCTTTTATCGATTTCAACTTTATCATTAAATCATAAGGTTGACTTTAAATTGGGAAAATTTGCTACATTGGGGTAGCTTGATGTGCTGGCGTCTGTAACGTTGTCAAATGTTTTGTTTTATGGAAAACGTTATTCTGTGTATAGATTTATATATGTTTATAATAATTTCCTCCTAGTCGAATTTCGGCCACGGCAGCCAGTCTCAATGGAGATTAGCCATCTGCGCGGAACATATTATAGTGCACAAGTGTGTGCGCTAACACAAGGGCACTTTCTATTCCATTCCATTCCGCTCTCATGATCGGATGGGATAACTAGTGACACGACCGGAAAGAGGTCGGGTATAGGACCGACGGCTTTACGTGCTCTCCGAAGCACGGGGGTACAGTATCGTCCACTCCCAGACTTCGGGCTTATATATACTAAGAAATTTCCTTTTTACAGAAACATCCCAAAATCACTTTTGGCGCGACACGGGATTTGAACCCAGGACCTCGTTATCTGCGGTTGAACACGGTACTGCTAGACCAACTTTGCTTTTATTTTTTTTTCGCATGTTGTGCGGTATAAATCGTATAGTGTTTCCGTGCTTCGGGGGGCACGTAATCCTAAACGTCCTGGCTGTAAACATTAGAGAACAGTCGACAGGCCATGCGAAAGGCCTACTGATCGGTTGAAACAGCTCCAACATTAGGGTGACCAGGGGTTCTACCGGCTAAGTCGCCGCACATCGTTTTCGTGAATGGCGTGCAAATAAATTAAGGTTAAAAATGACTTAATCATTCGTTAAATCGGCTGCCATGACCAAAATGTGAGGTCATAAATGGTCCGGAATCGATTGGCAACGTTGATGCCGACTTAACGATTGATTAAGTCATTTTGTTCGGTGACTTAGCCGGTAGCCCCCCCTGGTCGGCTGTAACAGCTCTAACACTAGGGTGACCAGTGCTCATACGAATTAATTCATAAAACGAATTTTATAATGACTACCCCATTATGGTAGTCATAAAAACTGTTCCTATTAAGGCGTTAACGAGTCGGTAAAGTTTTTATGGCACAATTATGTCCTTCCAGTTAGTTGACCTATATTGTGCGTATGAGAGCCGGGATCTTTAATATTTAGGTACCGACGCCAGCACATCAAGCTACTCCAATCTGTCAAATTTCCCCAATTGAAAGTGAACCTTATGCTTATGTGATAAAGTTGAAAATCTAGAAAATAAATTTGACTGATTGGGCTAGCTGGATGTGCTGGCGTTTGTACATACCTTCTTTTTTTGAAAAGGCAGGGGAATGCCTTCGCATGCCACCCGCAAAAAGTGTCTGCGGGGGTATGTCGGATTTGCACCGATTAAACCTACCTGCCGGTGACTTGGCGCCTGATAGGGGACTGGGGTAGCCGCGGGAACGCTGGTATGCTGCTCCGGTGCACCCCTAAATCGGCAAGATTTATGAAAGTGAAATCGATAGAAAAAAATGTGTAATAGGTTTGCAGGCCTTTTGAAAGTTAAATGAATTGATAAAAAGAAATTAAATCTTGTTTACATTTTTAATTAATATTGCCAATTAATATAAAAAATATGTATATATTTTGCAATACTCGCCTATAACCTATCCAATCCTTTTAAGGCGCTGTCACACAAATTGATGTTTTCCTGCAAGTTTTAAGCCAATACGAGGTTCACCTGGTTAAAAACATTTTTGCCAATTTCAAATTCAATCACAGTCAACTCTAAACAAGGCTTAAAATAATTTCCAAAAATTAAGACTCAAGTATTAATCTCTAGTGCACAATGATTAGCAAAAACATTGTTGTAGGTATTAGATTTGTCACAAAGATTTTTGTCTCTATTATGAATGTTGTTATATTTCACCCTGCTTTTTACGTATTTCATTTCCATTTTCAATTCCATTTTTAACCGCGTTTGGAAGCTCGTCAGAGCTCTCGATGGGTATGAAGTGTGGTGATTGGCTAAACTTACCGGGCTATCTCAGTTTTAACCAATAGTAGCGTTGCTTCCTCGTCAAGGACTCCGTATCATTTGCAATGTTCTTATTTGGCAAAACACAATTAAGTGAATGAGATATCAAATTTGTTAATTCAGACTAAGGAATTTGTTTAAACGTTTTATATCTCATTTACTTAATTGAGTTCTTGTTTAGTACAAGAGAAATCAAATTGTTTGATATTAACTTGCAAATTTTTTCGATGACACCTCTATTCTTCAACAAAATACCTCTCAAATTTCAAAGTTATAAAACTTTAAGTACAAAGTGTGAACAAACTCCGTCGGACGTTAAGGCGTAAAATTGATATTTTAATATTCCCTTGTTGTCAGTTTGAATCAAATTTTAAAGTAATCTCCGTATTATTTAAGTTTAGCCTTGAATGTACAATGATTTAGTATCCTGTCGTGTTTATAGATGTTTGGAACCTTTTAGAAACTTCTGTCGACTAGCGGCTGTTCATTATGCGAAAAGGAATCTTGTAGCGTGAATTTTATAATTGAAATTTACGATAAAAGTATTTTTAGTATTAAAGTGCGAATATGAGCTCAAGACGTTAATAGCATAATTTTTGTAAAAACTTTTGTATTAATATTGTTTATTAATATTTTGTTTCGAGATAAGTAATATTATAGATTACATAATATTTTTATGCTCCGTTTTTCATTTAATTAAGAACAGTTTAATTAATGTTTTAATACTGTCCTCGATTCGAAGTTATACTACTTAATGTGCAGCCGCTGCAACATAGGAGTATTACACATAAAAAACCGGACAAAATTGAAAATATTGATATTAATCCAACCGCACCCAAAATACATGTTTCTTTACCTATGATAACCGGTTTATCAAAAGGCAAACCCTTAACTACCGCGCATGTCAGACAACATCAGTCGGAACCCAGTCATCGTACTGTACGCGTGTCTTTGTTCTCAGCGCTCTCGTTTGTGTTTATCACGTTTCTGAGCTAAAATGGCTTCGCGTAGCAAAAAACAGGAAATTATCTATTCGGACATGGATATAGAAGGTTAGTACTCTATACTGAAGTATATTTTATTATGTTTCTTCCAAATTTTCTTCTTGTAAGCCAACATTAAACAACGGCTCTTTTTTTACTGGTTTTTTGAAGATAATTGAAATACATTAGTGTTATTGTTTATGTGTCGCGCCTTGTCGCCTCAAAATTTTTATGTGGGCATACAATGTCGACCATAAGGAATTAGAAACTTGAATAAAAAGCCCCCCCAATGTACCCCATATTTTTTTATAGTACTTCAAACTATAAGGGACAGAAAATAATTATATTGACAAAGCTTATTTTTTGTTTTCTTTTGGCATAGATCCTTCGGAAAGAGTGAAAAAAATCACCAGAATGGAGCTTTATACTATTATTAAAGAGTTCAAAGGAAAGATGATTGAAGAAAATTTTTCATTGTTGGAGGAAAGACTTGCGCAACTAACTACATGTCCACCAGAAGAAACAAGTGTTCTTAGCCATTCTTTGAAAAATTATTATCATTCTTGAAGTGATATCAAGCGGATATGATATTGATCCTGAGAAATTCGATGACTTTGTTCACACAACTACCAAACTCTACGTGGAACTGTATGGTTGGCATTCCATGTCACCTACAGTTCACAAGATTCTACTGCATGGCGCTCAACTTATATCAAGTCACATTGTACCTATCGGACAGCTATCAGAGGAGGCTACTGAAGCCCGGAACAAACATTTTCGTAAATATCGCGTAGACTTTGCAAGAAAATTTTCAAGAGTGGACTGCAACAGAGATATTTTAAATAGGTTGTTGCTGACATCTGATCCCTTCATCAGCTGCAACAGAGTAAAACGTACGAAGAAAAGCTTTCCCAGGAAGCTATTAGTATGCTTTTCACGAAAACGATGAATTGTGTCAGTTCCGACGACGTAGATGATGAGGACCAAATCACCTGTGAACTGGGAAACAGTGATTCTGATTGATTCAGTCTCCTCATCCATCCAATCCAGAAAAATCCTAAAAGTAAATACCTCTTTAATTTGTAACTTTTAAATAAATGCCTTATTATGATTAATTATTGACTTTTATTTAATAAAATAGTAAAATATAATATAAAATAATTTTGTCCGACTTTTTATGTCAAATACTCCTATGTGCGCTGTATGAATGCTTTCATGACGCCTGCTGTCAGTTCAAAACGCACATTAAACTCATTTTATCATCATTGCATTTCTTTCTTATACATATAGTTAGATGTGAAAATTTACCGTTACAATAAAATGAATCGGTGGAATAAGACGGTCACCATAGCCTAGTTGGTAGTGCTCCTGCCTACGAAGCTGGTGGTCCTGGGTTCGAATCCCGGTAAGTGCTAATATTTGTGTGATGAGCACGAATATTTGTTTCTGAGTCATGGATGTTTTCTATGTATACAACAATATCTATATAAGTGTGTATATCGTCGCCTGGTACCCATAGTACAAGCTTTGCTTAGTTTAGGGCTAGGATGATCTGTGTGACATTGTCCCCAGATATTTAAAAAAAAAATCATCTATATATAACCTTAACTATATAAAATGTAAAAGAATAATTTTTAATTTATTATAAAGGCTTACCAATAATGAGATAGAGGAGTAGTTTAGTATTCTAAAATAAGTCAATTAATAATTATTAATAGTAATAATTATTTTTAATGTAAATATATAATTTTCATAAACATTTTAACTTGAATTAAAATTTATTATTATTATTATCGTTGGTGCAAAATTCTGAGGGCAAATAAGCGACACGTTATAACCTATCAACTATTGTACAGACGGCAGCACATGCCAGCTACCCCAATGTGTCAAATTGCTTTTATAGATTTTCAACTTTATTACATAAGCATAAGGTTCACTTCCAATTGGGGAAATTTTACAGTTTGGGATAGCTTAATGATTGGGATAGCTTGATGTGCTGGCGTCTGTACTTGGTTGACGACTGTACTTAAACCAGATAACTGATATATATATACCACTTTCCTTTTGTAAATACATACTTATATAGATAATTACACCCAGACTCAGGACAAACAGACATGCTCATGCACCCAAATATCAGTCCTGTATGGGAATCGAACCCACGACCTGCGACGTGAAAGGCAAGTATCCAACTCGTATTAACTTTATTCAAATGAATCCTTGGCTGAACCGTTTTTAATAATTTTATGTTTCCTCTATTTTGAACCACATTGCACAGATCATACATGTCATAATGAAATTGGGTGTTTATGGTAAAAAATGGAAACTTAGTCATTGTAAAAAACTTAAATACCTCCATTAGAATGGCCCATGGGTCGAATTGTAAAAACTTACCCAGGAAGTGATGGTAGAGTAAGGGAGCTGATATAAGAATGAAGAACAAGGTTTATAGAATGTCAATCAATCGTCTATGTCCGCTACCTTTGAACTAGCCATGTTGCATCCCGGGCCCCAATAATGTTTAGTCCAAAACACTAAACATATAGGATAAAATAGAAATCGACAAAAAATTAAGCCGATTAAGTTCAATGTAAAGTAGCAATACTTATAAATTAAATATTTATTTTTGTCATCTGGCAACTTCTTCTCTATCCAGGTTTATGTGTACTTTTGTGTATAATTTAAAAGAATTTAAAAGAGTAAACGCTATAGTTTATACAGTCTCTTCGCATTTTTAATCCTACAGCCTTTAAAGCTCTTTTAGATCCCGCAAACGAAAATTGAATTTTCTTATACTACCTGCATAACATTCATTAAAACATCACTCATACATAGTAACGATAACGCGTATTATATACGGTGGAAGAAGAAATATTGCAGCACCTACGACGATTGTAGCGCCTAATCTCTGTATTGTAGGGGTTTTTGCGGGAGATTTGTGCGAGTCCATAAATCAATCTGAGGCCAAAAGATTCCTTCAACTTTTTGCTACTATCCCCGTTCAGACATGGATAGCAAGGATATAGTGTATGGTGTAGTTTTATACAGGCGTATCACTTAAATAAAATCTTGTTAAATTTTATACGCTTTCGAAGTATACAAAATTTTATTTTGTTTGTTGGTAGATTTGGTTGAACTATGGAGATAGAGATAGACTTAAGTGGCACTGTACTGAAGTGAATTATCAAATTTAAATGCTTAATAACATAGCAGTAACAACCAGGAACAAGTTCCGTGCGTTTAAGTTCTATTAACATAAGAAGGTACTATTTTTTTTATATTTTTGGCATACCGCTCCAAATGGCATCGCTATAGAAACCTTTGGGGGAGGCCTATGTCCTTATGACCAGTTGCCAATCACAATGTGAAATAGAAAGTATGAGAATCAATATGTTACCACCCTCACACAATCAACATGAGGTCATGATTTAATTTATAATGAAGTTTAGTATCGACATTGGTTACAGTTTGATGTAACTCAGTATTTGCGTCACAACATTTACCTCTTAGGGGCGCTAAATACAAGCGGGTCGTCCCATTCGGTTAGGCTGCGACTACTAGCATCATAAAAAATAAAAATAATATATAAAAATAAAGATTTTAAATTCATAGACCTTTTGTGTACATTACCAACGTAGAGCGATAGATTCACAAAACACCCCTAAAAAGCTATGACCCTCTTATGCATGTTCAGGTCGGTAACAGTGTTGCAATCTCATAGGGGGTGCCCTCCGTTGCGGGTACTTAGTTTGTACTCTTTATAAATAAATATAAGTACATTTATTAAAATTAAATATATTTATTTATTTATATTCTAGAATATTAATTATATCTACTAGATATATTCGATTATGTCACCTTGCTGTGCTGATTAATGCCGGTCCACGTAAGTGTACGAGCCCCTAACCATTCACCTCAATTTTTGTGTCGCTTTCAAATAACGATCTCAACGTCTCTTTCAAGACAAAGAAATAATAAAATACACAATCTCAGTGTCAATGAGTCACACTTGAGACAAATGGCATAGAAACTTGATAAAACTCTGTTTTTCCAACCTAAAAAGGGAATCTCGAGAAAATAAATAACTCGTCTTATTGCAAGACATTGTTATCAAAACTACTCAACTTTGCCTAGATCGTAAAGAAAATCACGTTCTAGAGATTCCCCAATCCACTTTGTCTGTAGCCTGCCCGTCAACCAAGTAACGTCCGATTAATTAGCCTTATTAGTTCCCCTTCTGAAACTCTAACTAAATAATTGGTTACGATAAATGTTATTCGCCGAACTGTAATTGGTTTTCGTCTTATTTGTTTGTTCCCCGTTGATTTTTCTTTTATTTCTTTGTTTGATTATTTTGGTTTATGTGTGTGTGTGTGTGTTAGTAGCTAATCTAGCTATCTTAGATTGTGTGGGTTGTTTTTTTGGCATGTTAGAGACAATTGTTCGAGAAATTATTGGCTGCGGGCTTGATTAATGATTTGTTTTTGCGAGCGAATTGTGTCTAAGAACTGTTATATTAAAGAGGTGGAATGCACGCGAAAAGCTAGCTTATTATCGACGATTATTTTTATTAGTTTTCACCTACACACATAATTATTCTAAAGCCCTCAGACTTGTAGGTAAATATGGTTGTAAATATCGGAATGTTCTAGGTGAGTGCATTCAGATACCGATCGAGCAGATATTGTGTTTGCATACTAAATACTTCAATTTACTTTAAGTGGGCCAAATCCCGTGTTCATGCTCGCTTGAGTATGTTTCGCCGGACCGTCTTAACTGGGCCGTGTTGAAACCGTTAGTAGGTGAACCCGCTGAGTTTGTTCCGCTGGGTCTTCTCAGTCGGTGGAAGCATTAAAGCGCGACCGTCGTTATGAACACAAGGCCATCATAATAATATATCGTAACTTAATATAGATAGAACCATTCAGACAATATGTAGTAAAATATAGCTTATACGTACGTACTAATATCATGAATTAAAGTTGTTCTTTACAAACACATAATTGACGGACATGAAGCAAACCCAGACTAAGAGTAGGTAACTACTTATAGATCACACAAATTGTTGTCCTATGCGGGCATCGGACCCGCGACACGAAGTGTCGAGGTGGCTGGCTAAAATACTATGTCTTTTTAGTAGTATACAGTTAGCCAAGAAGCGTTTTACTGCATCACCGGATAAAAGAGGCGAGTGCCTAGCCGGTAAAATATAGCTGAACATCAACATATTGTAACATCCTTATATACCTATATTTGCAAATAAATGATATTTTTTTTATTAATAAATAAATTTATTTAATGTATAATAAAGGTATTAAAAACGAGATATTTCCTTTTCATTGTGTGATGACGGCGAAGAATATCATCACCCCATCGCAATCCGTGGGGGCCGTAGAAATCGATCCGAAGGAATACCAGAGAAGGGCCATCTACACGATGACCATCTTACTGCAATCGCTAAACCCGTCTGCCAAACGTGGCGAATATGGCTTATCCTCCTAATTTGGCTAACATGATGATTTCCTATGTTCATTATTTGTTTTGAGTCTTCGTTATTTCGATGGTTAGATACTCTGATATTGCAAGGGCAATGATCACGGTTGGACTGAATTATAATAATAATAATAATATCTAGGGACAATGTCACACAGATTATCCTAGCCCCAAACTAAGCAAAGCTTGTACTATGGGTACCAGGCGACGATATACATACTTATATAGATAGATAAATACTTAAATACATAGAAAACATCCATGACTCAGAAACAAATATTCGTGCTCATCACACAAAAATTTGCACTTACCGGGATTCGAACCCAGGACCACCAGCTACGTAGGCAGGAGTACTACCAACTAAGCTACGGTGACCGTCGATTTACTATTCATTATTACATACAAACATATAATAAAAGTAAGTAAGTAAGTAGTAAATTAATAAAATTAAACAACAATTTATGAGTCTATAAACTATATTTATTGAATTTCGAGTAATTATTTTATATACTTCGTTGATTGGTCAGTCTTTTTTTGCCAAAAAGGACACACTGGGTAGAGTATTTTTCTCTTTGACATTCTCCAGATGTACTAATTCCTACAATGCCGTCCGCTACACATTTGGTTCCTGTAAAATAAACAAGAGAATTATGAAAATAGTCTAGTTCTTGCTTTGTCCTGAGTGCCCCATTTCTACACCGATGTACACTTTGGAAACAAGTCGTTACAGTCGGAACCATATTCAACCCAGATAATGTGGACATGGGCTCAAATCCTGAGTTGGTCCAAAATGTGACAATAGGATTTTTATGTCAGGCAGAATACTCGTAACAGCCAAGAATCGGAAAGTGGGCAGTGTTACACCCCTACGCATCGGTGACCACGCGGCGGTGTTGTCTAACACCTAACCATTCTTCAGTGATATCAGCTAGCCCCTCCCGTCGGCTTATGAGTTCAAGGGAATAACACCTATGTATATTTTCCCGAGAAGACGGTTAGCCTCTGTTGTGATTGGCTGTCAACGACCAAATATTTCCAGAAAGGCCAAATTGTTCCTTAATTTTCCTAACTATCATGACATATATAGATGCTAGGTATTGTTAGAATCATGACATTATTTAACGAAACAATATAGGCTATATTCTTAAGAAAGTAATATTTTTGGTGTAATGATTTTAGCAGTTACCTAATTAGTTGGGCGATTGATTAACGCTCTTAATCTTTTGATGAGGCAGTTGCCAAATGTTGGACACATTCCAACATTTGGCAACATAAACTATATTAAGTTCAAGTTGAACTAGTAATTGCTAAAGTGGCCAGAACATCAAATCTAAAAATATGATCTAATTAAACTGTAAGCAAACTATTGCATTTGTTTTCACAAACGACACTCAGAAGATGCTACCAATTAAGAGCAAATTACACCGCTAAGTAAGGCAGATCTGGGCCTCAGTCGCCGCGCGCGTTATCCGTCGCCGCGTCGGTCCGCGCAACGCGGCGTGACGCATCTTCAGTGGGTGAACCACGTAACTGATTAACTGACTGGAGAGCACCACTGTAATCGAGCACCATAACGCCTTCTCTATGTGGTGACGGTGACTGTGTGGTGGCGGCGTAGAATATCATCATCCAAGCTCAGCCCGTGGGGGGCGTAGAAATCGATCCGAGGGAATCCCTACCAGAGAATGGGCAGCAGCGTTTTTCTGTGAACTATGACCATCAAACTGCGGTCGCCAACCCGTCTGCTAAGCGTGGCGATGATGGCATTCTTTGGGGAGGCTTTTGTCCAGCCGTGGACGTAATTTAGCTGACATGGCTAGGGCGTTACTAAAGAGTACTTACAACAGTCTTCAGGCAGGACGCATTTCTTTGATTGGTCATGGAACTTGTATCCAGGTTTACAGTCACAGCCATTGGACGGGCAGCCGGTATAACACGTCTTGTTAACGTCTTGGTAGTCAGAACAAGAATTGCCACAGTGGTTTCCACATCCGCTTGTGGCGTTTGGATCTCCACCACAGCTTTCTGCAATGAAATATTATAATCTTCAATTGTTTTATAACATTAAACTATTTACGTACGGCCGAATAAGGATGTCTATGCCGTACATACGAGTATGTGTCGATTTTGCCTATTTTGGCACAATAGAATCTGTTGTACAATGCCAAATTAGATGAAATTTAAAACGCTAACTATGCTACTGTTAGCCAGTAAATTTGAAGTTGGATTCGTGCTTTGTATCATTGTTTCCGAGAACAAACTCGTATATCATATTCCATGTTATTTATAACTGACTGTTATAAATGCTCTCATCGACCGTAAGCGATCGGCGAGGTTAAGCAACTAGATTCGCGGTCAGTTAAAGTATGGGTGACCAAAGTGGTTTAATTTCTGAGCGTCACCGTGCTTCGGAGGGCAAGTTAAGCTGTCGATCCCGGTTGTAGTCATTAGACAGCAGTAGTTAAGCCATATTAGAGGCCTACTGGACGGCTTGAATAACTCTGACGAGTAAGTAAGTACAAAATATTATTTTATATCTCGCCATAAGAATTATGTTCGTGGATTACCTCCACTGTTCATGCTACTTTGTCATTAATTTATTTTATTTATTTATCACTTTATGCACTTAAAATTGTACAAAGGCGGACTTAATGCCCAAGGCATTTTCTGCCAGTCAACCTTAGGACGGTGCAGATAGCATGGAAGGTGCACAGATCATAAACCAATTAAATTAAGTTAAATCATAAAAAAGAAACTTGAGAGTGTCAAGGGACACCCGGATGGAACGAATTTCCTTTCGATTTATTAGTGAAGGAAATGTTATAATTTTTTTATCAAATATAATGGAATATAAACTTAATCAGTAGGCTCAATTTAAGTAATAAAAATAAAAAGCAAAAAGTGTCGTTACAACTTTTCGTCTTAATTTTTTCCGTCTAGCCCCCTTCCGCAACGCGCGATAAGGAACTTCGTTCCAACTGGACGATACAATACTATACAATACAATACATACGATACTATACTATATAATATTATATACTATACTATTCAATCCGATTATGTAATCATATTCTTACAATCGAGGGGTTTCTGCTAAGAATTAACAAAGGATATGCTCTCGACATTTTCGTTTAAATGAGAAGCGACTCGTGGCCATCCTGATTTCAAGAGGTAATGCATTTCCGGCTTACGGCTTACATATCAAGCTATATTTTTTCCAGTATAAGCTGAACCCACGTTGTATACGATTTTCATACAATGACAGGTCAGCTTATATTGGAACTGTATAGCTTGATATGTAGCCGTGTGTACCAACTGTACGATTGACGCAGGTGCCCTCGGAGGTATTACTAGCTACGTCGTGATTCCGGGTTCTTGCTGGGAGGTTTTCTACCCGGTAAAACCCAAAAAGAGTTTTTGTTGCCTGAGTCATTAATTATAAGTTGTAGTCATGTCACCGGTGGTCATTTTATATCCAGACCGATGAAGTATTACCTATATATCTTGTATCGGTCTCAGTGGTCTTGCGGTAGCGTGTTAAAGGCGCTGGGTTGAAATCCGAGGTCAGGTCACACCTAGTTGGTAGTGCTCCTGCCTACGAAGCTGGTGGTCCTGGGTTCGAATCCCGGTAAGTGCAAATATTTGTGTGATGGGCACGAATATTTGTTTCTGAGTTTTCTATGTATTTAAGTATTTATCTATCTATATAAGTATGTATATCGTCGCCTGGTACCCATAGTACAAGCTTTGCTTAGTTTGGGGCTAGGATGATCTGTGTGACATTGTCCCTAGATATTATATTACATCAAATATTCTTATTATTATGTAATTATTACACATGTGGTGCGGTGGTTAAGGTAGTCGCCTCGCTACTACGATTTTCGGGTTCGATTTGCGCACAGGGCAACTATTAGAACAGCGCATATATACCCAGTTGTTGTGAATTTCGGTGAGCTTAGTGTCCGTGAATTAGATGTTTGCAATATGGCATGAAGTGTTATATTAGTGTAATGTTAGTTTTTTTTAAATTAAGTATTAGAATGTCTTTCAGTTATTTTATTAAGTTGATTAAAAATATGTTTTAATTTATGTTATGTTAATTTTATTTCATTTAATTTAATTTTTCTTTATGTGTCACTATTATGAAATTTATGCGCATGCTGTGACACCTTAAAATGTTGTGCATTTAATTATAATTTTATACCTAATAATCTAGACGTAAGAAACAATGTAACAACTACTGGCTGTACCAAATAAATAAATAAACTAAGGTTATATCCTTATGATGTAAAGTCTAATACTTGAATATTTTATGTAAATGAATACACAATGGAAATTTTTCATGTCAAACCCATTATGTAACTTGTGACATAAGTTTGTGGCTAATGCGTAATCATTTATAGGCTGCAAAACAAACAGAAATCTGATTCAGAGAATAATGATGAACGTGTGGTCTAACAATGATTTTCTTTGGCGGTTAACAATATTATCATAATGTTCTATAAGCTGAACTTCGGCCACGGCGGCCACTCTCAATGGAGACTAGTCAACTGCTCAGGACACATTTTAGTGGACAAGTGTGTGCGTAAACACAGGGCCACTTTCTATTACATCACTCTCATGATGCGATAGAATAATTATATGGGAATAACCTTGTAAGTAGGTACATTTAAGGTTTTAATTTTGTTACATTATAGTTAGCTACACAGTCTACCTATATCGGACATGCAATATGTATAAGTACTAGATTAAATAACAATAAAACACATGGCTTACCAAATCTATCATGTTGCAAATTGTATAGGTATAACTGTCTCGTTGGTCTAGCGGTAGCGTGTTTGACCGCAGAATATGAGGTCCTGGGTTCAAATCCCGGGTCGGACCAAAAAGTGATTTTGAGATTTTCCCGTCAAATAGAAATCTCTCTGTATCAGCCTGAAGTCGAGAAGCTCGCGGTACTACACCCCCGTGCCTCGGAGAGCACGTAAAGCCGTTGGTCCTGTACCTGACCTCTTTCTGGTCGTGTCGCTAGTCGTCCCATCGGATCATGAGAGTGATGGAATAGAAAGTGCCCCTGTCTTTGAGCACATACTTGTGCACTATATATGTCCTGCGCAATTGGCTAATCTCCATTGAGAATGGCTGCCGTGGCCGAAATTCGGCCGGGAAGACATCATCATCAACATAACATTATAGCATGACCATTTTTTAAGTTGTGTTTTGAAACATTTTCATTTAGTTCCTTTATAACTGTGGGTAAGTTCGGTCACAAACGTAAACAGTCAATAATATATTATTGTGAACTATTATTATTAACAAAAGAAAACACGTATATTTACATATATTTTATCGTCAGCTCTCATCAACCTCTTGATATGGATCTACCTTAATTTGATACGACCTCAGTGTGTCAGACGCTTTATACGCACAACGAAATAACCTTACAAAGCTACCAGCATGAAATCAGACTTTTGTAGGCAAAACTTATACGGTACTATGATAGCAATTTTATGAACAAGAAGTTAATACCTTCCTTCGTAAACCCGCACCATTAAACCGCAAACTCCACTCTAATAGCGAAACTCTTAGTGGCTTTCAGTTAATTCAAATAGTAAACTTACACTGAACTGCGGTATTTTTTTTTTATTCCAAGTTCCCGTACTTTGTTTGTAGTTCTACCCGCGTATTTGGATCTTGGCTGATAAGTTTATGGAAATCTTGTAGATTTACTATTTAAGTTTCATGTACCATTTTTATATAATACCAAATTATTTATCGCTGTTCCAAATTTAATTTAAATCCTTAACGGGTTTTTCGCATGAAAATGTATTTTGGCCATCCTGTGAGATTAGTAAACCAAAATATTATGAGTAAGTTTTCATTAATAGGTTATAACGTCCACTAAACAAGAAAAAAGCACGTATTCTCATATTTTTTTTGGTGAGTAAAATACTAATAAACGTTTAACTTGATCTAAATATTTTAGAATATTATATCACAAAATAACGGATACAAATGATGTCAATAACTTTATATCCCAATAAAATGGTAAATTAGGTTAGGAACGAAGTCTTGCACTTCAAAAAGTTAATTTACACAAACACTCCACTTTAAAATAAATAGCAATACGTCGTGGACTTAAATTGCTGCAAAGATTAATATTATAGATTATTATTAAAATATAAATATTGTGCTGGGCCCTCAGTATTTTTGCTTTAGATGTTTTTTTTATAATACAAATAGAATTTTTGATTTGCAGTTAAATACTACACAAAATTTAATCCAATTGTTAGCTGGTGGGACCAAATTCTGTTTTTTTTGGTCGTGTATGGGTTGTGGGAGATTTTGATTTTATTATGCAAATTTATTTGAATTTGAATACAACTACGCGGATTCTTTTCATGTTTGAAACCGGATCTCAAGAGCGCCGATTTAGAGCCGATTTCGCCGTTAAAAATAAACGCGATCAATGGACGCTAAACTCTGCTACAGGTCGCTGAACTGAGTTTAGCGTTTAATTTTAACGGTGAAATTGGCTCTTAAGTGGCGATGTATTAACTTTTACAAATGCTCCCTTATCACATTTAAGAAAATCACATATAAGTATGGTATGATTTACGTCACTTCAATAATTTTTCTGACATTCCTTTCAATGAGCGAAACCTTAGAAGGTTAGTTCAAAGATGTTGTTCTGCACTATCTAAATTGATATTATAAAGAGAGAACATTTGATTTTTTGTATGCTTGTTCATTTGTTAGTTTGTAATGAATAAACTCAACAACTAATTAATAGATAAAGAAACTGTTTCACATGTATGGATATTATCAGTAGGTTAAAAATACATCAGTGATGTATTTTTTTCCATCAAATAATTGTTTTTAAAATCATCCAACACTATTGATGACACCTAAAATAATCTAGTAGGTACTTTTTATGATTACTTAGAAAAAACCTATTATAGTTAAGTCATAATACTCGTCTTTAGGTCAAATTATTCAAACGGTGGGGGAGGTCGCTAGTATTCTATACAACATGTAACGTAAATAACGCACACCCTCAGACACCCCAATTAGAATATTATGTTGTAATCATAATACATACACTGAATTTTTAATTTAAAATGTATATGCATTGTTATTTACTAAATTAGTTTCTTGGAATAACGTTTATTTTTCTTTATTTTGTATTGAGTGATGGAATTTGTATGAATACAAATAAAACTGTGATTTTAAAAGTCTTATCACTTTGACTTACGATCCATTTCAATTTGTTTTGACTGTACAGTGTTAATATCACAATAGTTTCCGTAGTTTTAATTATTTTGAAATAAAAACATATCAATATTAAAAATGATATAAATTGATTCAGTAAACGACGCTGAACAAACTATTTTTAGGATGTGCGTTAATTAAGTTACATGTTGTATATTTACCTCAAATATATACAAACCAAAAATAAAAAAACTTACGGCAATCCTTCTTTAATATGCATGTTCCATTTTCATTTCGTACTAAACCGTCAACGCACACACATTTCGGTCTGCATATATGCGATGCGCCCCCGCACGGAATCGGATGTCCTAAGTCTTCACAGGTCGCGGGGCCGCAGTGTACACATTCTACCGCCATCTCATTTTCGTTGCACCTCAGATTCCTTAAGACTGGAATAGTTTAACAAGAATTAAGTATAACTTTGTGTTGTGAGCAGTTTGACTAAGATAGAACCTAGGTCTTATAGAATACACTACACGTTCTTATGTTAATGTTATGGTCCTGCATGTGAGCCGGATTAAGGGAGCAGAATGCTCGTCTGAGGAAAGGTCAGTAACGTGAGTGAGCGATAGATACTACGAGTATGTGTGATCCTCACCTCAGATTCCTTAAGACTGGAATAGTTTAACAAGAATTAAGTATAACTTTGTGTTGTGAGCAGTTTGACTAAGATAGAACCTAGGTCTTATAGAATACACTACACGTTCTTATGTTAATGTTATGGTCCTGCATGTGAGCCGGATTAAGGGAGCAGAATGCTCGTCTGAGGAAAGGTCAGTAACGTGAGTGAGCGATAGATACTACGAGTATGTGTGTCGCAAGCCTTATGGTATAGGACAACATTCACTATAACAGCAGCTCCATTGGGAAAGTGCCATATAACAGTGTACCTACGTTTCTTCTTGTTTATCGTAAAGGCTGTGGTAACTATGATATCAAAATGGTTCGAATCGCCTAGAAGGCTCCTGACTCAACTTAACAAATGTTATTTAACGACAACTACCGGGACCGGCTTTTTATTTCTGAAGCAAGCTCAGAAATATAAAAAGCACTTTTTTGGTCACCCATCCGACCGCGTGCAACCCTGTGCAGACTGACTACAGATAATAACATTATTATGTTAGTATTGTAGTTCTACACGTTCTTCTTGAGAAGTGACTGAACTGAGAAAGGTTGTAACATGGGAGGTAACTGCAGTCCAAAAAGTTATTTCAAGGTACATATTTATGTATGTAAGAAGTTTGTATGTAAGGCTTATAATAAAAGAAAAAACACAGTATCCACTTTGATCAAAGCCCATTGATGAGTTCTGTCTTAATGACTAATTCACTCTTAATGTAGTGATCGAACGTTGCTAAAATCGTTTAACCCGAGTTGATTAATAGAATGACGATGCTTTTTTATGCTGTATTCATAAGTTAATAACATGCTTCTTGTCAGTTCGGTGAAAATAAAATATAAATTAATATTACTTCCGTGTCACATGCTTCGTAATGATACCTAAAGGTACGCCCATTCAAGGTTGTATTAGACCGTTCTATATAAAAGTAAAGGTACAGTTGTCACCGTGTCAGTGGATACAACTGCACTACGAAAACCACCCTTATTAGGTAAGTAATAAGAAAGCTATTAAGGTCAAAGTGTTTCTACTTCATATAGATTCCAACCTTAGAGTGCACTTCCTCGACCACGTGGATATCTATACACAACCGGAATTAATAATAGTACTAGGTAACTAACTCGGCTGGCTTTTTTAGTACTGTGATTAATAAATATTTCCCAAGACGACACCTAGATCGGCTAGTAAGTTTTATTGAAACTAGAAATAATACATTTCTCTTCTAATATACAGTAATGTGTGTATGAGTGTACTAGGTGCGAATAGTACTTTAAATTTTGGTAATTTATAAAATGTAATGTTTAATACATATCCTAATGATATTATTAATGCGAAAGTTTGTGAGTATGGATGGATGGATGGATGTTTACATTACTCTTTCACGCAAAAACTGCAAAACGAATTTTGATGAAAATTTTTAGTAATATACCTTATATATCCGAATAACACATATACTATAATTTAATTTATTTTATGTTTAGCGCGGGTAAAACCGGGGGCACAGCTTGTATATTTATGAATTTATTTAAGTTCAAAACTTACTTACTTAATATTACGAGTAATATACGTGAAGCAAAGAATTGGCATAGTAAGTTAAAATATTGCTGAAAGCTATTTTGGTAATATAATACTCATTGAAAATGACTCTGTCGACAGCTGAATTTGGCTCCTACGACAGCTGAATTTGGCTCTGTCGACAGTTGAATTTGACTCTGTCGACAGCTGAATTGGGTTCTGTCGACAGCAAAGTGCTGCTTGTCTGTTTAACCCTGTTCTTTTCATGCGAGCCATTTTAAATATTGATGTAATGTCATTTAAATTAGCTTAGGGGTGTAAAACATAGAACATTTTCAATCTTATTCAACGAGAAAGTTATCGTGCTTGTATCGCCCCTTGAACAGTAAATATGGGTAAAGCGAGCTAGATTCACGTAGCTTTCAGGTACAGAATAGCCGTAATATCCTGTGTTACAGTCACCTATTGCATTTTTATGAGAAATATGCGCTACATGCTTTCGGTATCAAATATTTAAAATCGATGAAAGAGCGTGAATTCCATATAGAGTATAGATAATATGTGTGTGTATGTTCCTCACATCAGCCTAATATCGTCCACTGCTGGACATAGGCCTTCTCGAAAGGTTTCTTTAATGTTGCCATATGGAGGAGTTTGCCGTAGTCACCGCGTTTGGAGACCGCAGTAGTCAGGTAGTAGGTAGTAGTTAGTACACAGGAGGCCTGTTTGCCCGGCTACCTGGTATAACTCATAGTCGCCTTTTACACGCTTGTGCAGCGTTTCGGTGCGGACGCGTTTTACGTAATCCGTGTTGATTAGCGCGGCGCGAGCTGTCGCTCGTAATTACTCGCCATGAGTACTGTACTTGTGGCAAATGAGCTGCTGGCGTTCTTGCAGCAGAAGCTGGATGTGATGGACGAGGTGTCCGCTATCCAGATCTGCGCAACGAACTTCAGCGAGGACGACATAGCTGCTGCCAAGCTGATGCTGTACGACGTGCTGAACAAGCGCGATCAGATGGTGTCCCGCCGGCGTGACGGGACTAAGAAGAGCTTGGAAGACATCATCAAGCTGTTCAAGGAGACCGACCCGGACGACGTGCCGACGTTTGTGGCGAAGGAGCTTCACAAGCTTCCCCCCGTCACTTTCGACCACGTCGATGTCACGAGCCTTTTGAAGGACATTGTCTTTTTGAAGGCCAGACTCGTGGATGTGCAGGTGAAATTAGACACATCCCAGAACACCGTCGCCGATTTGCGCAAGGAAGTTGACGAGTTGCGCAAGACCGTGGCGGTAACTAGGTCACCAGTCGATGCGTCAAACGTAAACACGCGTCGCGGAGCTGCGCTCGACATGTCGTCATCGAGTTCCGCGTCAGCAGTTTCGTCGCCAGCGCACCCACCGATTGCTGAGCCTGCGAAGTGCCCCTCCCGCGCGCCCCGCAGCTCTGTGCCTGTTGCCGCGGCTCCTCCACGCACCGCCGCTCGAGCCCCTCGCCCCGCCCCGCTGCCAGTACTTGCAGCCACAGCAAAACCATTCCAAAAGGATTTTGCTACTGTCACTGCGAGCGTCCCTAGCGCTGCCAGTTTGAAGCCTGGGCCATATAAGGCAACGAAGAAGGCTGATGATGATGATGGGTTCGTGACGGTGCAAAGGAGGAAGCGCCGAATGCGAACCAACAAGAACCGCTGCGGCAACGCTCCTACGGAGCCCAACACGAGTCTGCGTGCCGCCAAGCCGAATACACCGGTGTATATCTCCCGCCTGCACTACACCACGAAGGCGGAGGACATCGTGGAGTACGTGCGCCAGAAGATCAAGTACACGCCGAGGGTGCAGTTACTGGAGTCGCGCCGGAACGTCAACTTTAAGGCGTTCGTGGTGCGAGTACCGAATTGCTTTCTGCCCCGCGTCATGGATGAGGACTTTTGGCCGCAGGACGTGGTGTTCCGTCGCTTCCGCGGACAAGTGCCACAGGACAGCACAAAGACAATAAGTGCAAAGTGAAGTGTTACTAACATAGTCTTAAGCCCTATATACTAACACTTTTTGTATATATTTTATATATGTTAGTCTGTAAGGTATATATCTATGGGCCATTAGATGCCTGATAATAAATGATTATTATTATTATTATTATTATTTACAACTCCCACGGGGTGGAATAGGGTGGCCCTGTTATTCTTTCTGAGCCGGAAACATCAAGGCTATGGCGTGCATGTTAAAGAGTCATAATAAAATGTAATTCGTCATAGTAAACGCTTTTCTATATAATGGCAATAAAGTGTTATTTACCCTGACCGATGCGTATCTAATACGGTGTTTAAGTGATTGCACTGCAGATCTTCAGTACTCCACTCAATTCTTTGGAAAACTTTGTAGTATACACACATCAACACAATCTAGGGATATTGAACATTTCATTGATTATCTAGAAAACTATAAACATTTTGTTATGACTGTAAATGGAAGAATTAAAGATAATTTCATGGCCGATATTTAAACATTAACAACACGATGCGATTTTGTTTTTCTAATTAATAAAAGTCTTAAATTAATTAAGCCATAGAAAATTACTGAGTGAACAAAAACATTTTATTCTTATAAAATTATTCAATCGAATTAAATGAATAAAAATCTTACCAAATCTGATAATCAGTAATCGGTATTTCCTCCTCTAACATTAATCACACAGCGGCAACGATTTTCCATACTTAAAATTAAGGTGTCAATGTCTTGCTGGGGTATGCAGTCCCAAGTTCTTTTTAAATGTTCGAAAAGTTGTTCTTCTGTTGTCAAGTTGGGCGGAAAATCCCTCAATGCTCTTCGCTGTAACATGTCCCAGGCGTGTTCAATTGGGTTTAAGTCTGGCGACTGTGGAGGCCAATCTAATACCTGAACATCGTGTTCTCGAAGGGCGGCCCTCACCAGCCGCGCTGTATGGGAAGGTGCATTGTCATGCATGAGCTGAAATTCTTGCCCCGTTAGGGCCCTGAGCGGGACAATGACACGTTCTACTACCTCCTCACGGTATCTATGGGCAGTCATGCTGCCCTGAATCCAAATGAGTTGGGTTCGTCCGCCGATTCGTATTCCTGCCCACACCATAATTGTCCCGCCTTGGTAAGAGTGGACCTCCTGTGGATGTCGGAGACGGCTGACCCTGCCTGGAGTTCTCCAAACGCGTGTTCGTCTCGAATCTGGATGAAATCCATAGCGGGACTCATCAGTGAACAGCACCAATGACCATTGTTGATCACTCCATGTCAAATGTTCTTGAGCCCATAAAAGTCGCCTACCGCGATTGCCACGTCGCAGCGCTGGGACTCGTAGCGGTCTGCGAGCATGAAGACCAACTTCATGCAGCCTCCTTCGCACGGTTTGGTCGCTCACCAGCAGCTGCTGACCCTCCTGGAGCCTTTGCACTAGTGGCATCGCTGTGATATTGGGTAGTCTTCTGGCGGTCATTTGGAGAAATCGATCCTGTCTCTGAGTGGTAACACGATATCTACCTGTGTGCCGTTCTGCCACATCTCCAGTAGCGCGATAACGTGACCACAGCCTGGATACCACATTTTGGCTTGTGCCCTGAGACTCAGCAACGACGCGTTGAAAAGCACCGTTTTGTAACATGCCAACTGCCCGTAACATTTCATCTCGACTCAAATGATGGCGTGGCATGACGCTAAAAAGCTTACACAACCAATTGAGAAAAGAAAATAAAACAATTTATCAGGTTTTCTTCAATTAACACGCAAAAAAAATTTTAATGCAACTTCTTGAAATTAGATACAACTCAAGATTGCGCTGTGCTTTGCGTGTTTTCATTTGTTTCTCATTTTAATTTTTAAATTTTGAATAAAGAATAGACAAGGTTTAAATCTGTAAATAAACTTTTTAAGGAAACTAAATAGGTTTTAAACAATAAAGCCATGTTTGATTTCAAAATAACGTATCCCTAGACTTTGTTGATGTGTGTATATGGTCTCATGGATTTTAATAAATAAGGTTTCATTAGATTTAAACTATCAAAACTACTCAAATGACTTCTCGTTTATAACCTCGTTTACCCATAAAGCCTTTAAAACTAGGGAGCATTCCAAACACTAGTATTGTATTATGACGTTGTCAGTTAACCTAGGATGCTTTCACTGCTTCACCGAATAGTATAAGCAAGCGTGAGTTCGAGCTGTCTGGCCAAATACAACTGCAAATTACCGTACTGGGGCTCTACCGGCTAAGTCGCTGAATATCGTTTTCGTGAATGGCGTTAAAATAAATAAAGGTTAAAAAATGACTTAATCAAACATTAAATCGCCATGGGGTCATGGCGGACACTGCTATATGTACGATGCTTTATATTAGGGTTGTAACGGAGGCCTCTAAGCGGAGGCGGAGGCGGATGCGAAGATTATGGATTTCACCTCCGCGGATGCGGAGGTTAACGGATGCGAATGCGAAGGTGAAAGTGGATGTGAAAAAATAGTATTTTATGAGTAATATTAATATTTTTTTATAATCTCAATAAATGAAGAATGAGCTGAAAGTGGGGAAATTTCAATTTGACTTCATAGAGAAGGAGGGACTCTTTTCCAAGAAGCCGGATAACCGCAAACGGACCTGGGTAAGCCCCGAAGGTAAAACAAAAATGAGATAGACTTTATTTTGTCGACGATAAAACAGATGATCAATGACGTCTTTGTGATCATTACGGTTAAAAGCGGGAGCAATCACAGGCGGGGCTCATTGAACCTTAAGCTCCAGAGGTCCCGACTGATAAAGTCTATGCTGCGACCTTTACCCATCCACGTCGAAAACCTGGAACCCTTTCAGCTCAAACTGCAAAACCGAGTGGAGTCATACCACGACAGGTTCGTAGAAGCTGTCCATACGGCTGGTCTTTAAGGCCTGCCGTACAAACACAACCAAAAAGATCTCTGACTAAACCCTGCAGCTAAAGGTAGAAAGACGGAAAATGGTTTTGACATCCTCTGATGATGCTACCAGATACCGGCAGCTCAACAGACAGATTTCAAAGTCTTTGACTCGCGACACGCGCCCAATTAATACAAAATGTATTAAGAAGCCATCGAGAGGAACAAAGGCTCTAAAGTGTTAGCAAGAGAACTGTCTGTTGGACAGAGCCAACTGACGAAGCTGAAGACTGAGGATGGCAGAATCGTAGACCTAGACCTGAGTTGCTGATAGAGATCGAGAGGTTCTGTTGTATGGACAGCTGTATACGAGAACCCAGTCACCTGTCGATAGTTGTGCCTCAGATCCCAGAGCACGAATAACCCGACACTTCACCGAAGACATCCGGACGTCAGCATGTGCGAGATAAGAATCCTTCTCTCTCTCTCTCAAACGCCACAAGTATGGCACAGAGGTGTAGCGGTGTTCTTCTTCAAAAAAGGTGAAAAAAAACCTCTTGAAGAATTACAGACCCATCACAATGCTGAGCCATGTTTACAAGTCGTTTTCGAGAGTCATTACGAGATGGAGCCTGCACTCGAAGCTGTAGAGAACTATATTATTTACCTAGGACAGATCATCCACCTAGGTAGGTCCAACTTCGAAAAGGAGGTCAATCATAGAATCCAACTCGGCTGGGCAGCGCAGCGTTCGGGAAGCTACTTAATATCTTCTCGACCCAAATACCGCAGTGTCTCAAGTCGAAACTCTTCAACCAGTGTGTGTTGCCAGTGATGAATAACGGAACAGAGACGTCATTGCTCACTATGGGTCTTATCAGGCGGCACAAGGTCACCGAAAGAGCAATGGAAAGGGCTATGCTTGGAGTTTCCCTGCGAGATCGAATCAGAAATGCTGAGGTCCGCAGGCGAACCAAAGTAACCGACTTAACCCTAGCTGAAGTGGCAGTGGGCAGGGCACATAGCTCGTAGAGCCGACGGCCGTCGGGGTAGAAAGGTTCTCGAGTGGCGAACACGAGCCGGATGATCTTGTGCGGGTTGCTGGAAGTCGTTGGATGCCGATAGCGTAAGACCGGCAATCGTGGATATATTTGGGGGGGGGGGTCATTCGGCTGATATGATGATGATGATGACAAAGGCGGAATTGATGCCAAAGGCATTCTCCGCCAGTCGACCTTTGGGTGATGCAGAGATATAAGATTATGCCGTAAATAAACCTCCGTTATAACTCCGCAAAAAAACAGCGGAGGCGGAGGCGGAGGCGAAGGTACGATTTCATGCGGAACTTCCGCAGTAACGGAAGCGGAGGCGAAGATCCGTTACAACCCTACTTTATATATAATTGTTTTGAATTTGCTCTATCTTAAACAAACAGAAACGCACTATGGGATTACGTTATTAGTGTCAAATCATCAAACTGGGACTTCTATCGTAAAGCCATTGAGTAGAATTTTTCAACAAAACTTAATTAGATTTGTAGTCTCTAACATTTATTGCCACGCTTTGGGGTTACTTTTGGGGTTTCACTGACCCGTTTACCGTAACAGTATGAATCTCTTTGCAAAAGAGGTCGTAGTGCCCCCACTAAAATACTTCTTCACAACAACACAAGTACACTTGAAAGTTCTAGTGGGTTATCGTAAAATGGGTTTGATTGTGTTAGGCTAGGATATTTTGACTGGAGGATATACATATGTGTAATAAATTGCCGCTTGTATGATAATTCTTCACTTGAGAACGGCTTGATCGATTTGGTTAAGTTTTTGTTGAGTCAAGGCGAGGCTTTTATGATTTTTTTTTTAAAAATTGAGCCGAAAAGTCGGATTAATATCCGCCCATACTAAACCAAGGCTGTGCGCGTTTTTTTAACTTATTTTGAAATAAAAAAAAAACCATATCCGCTCATTTTTAATGATAAATTAAGGTCAATATACTTATACATAATGAATATATACTTTTGCGGATAATACAGTGAAATAGAGTGATGATTCATTAATTCGATTTTTACACAATCTTAAACCGTTCTCAAATAAATAATTATAGTAGTAATAATATAATAAAACAATGGTTCGATACTCATACAACAGTCCTGGTAACAGACTGAGTGGCATATGAGTAACTGCTTATTATTTTAGTTTTGAGTACCTCTGCACCTGTAGACCTCGGTGCGTTAGGCCAAATCGTGGCTGGTTTTCATTGGAATATTAAAACACTGCTATGATAATGAATTTAGTAATATAAATAATGTTATCTTACTTTCAGTTTGAATAAAGGACACCCAAAACGCACACACTAAACTAAACACTACTAATTTAGACATTTTTGAAACGTGTACTGCGGCCGGCCAGTACAAAACAAGTGACAATCATTTTAATTCTATCAGAGTAGCTACTTCGACATTCAACTTTTTCCTCCGTAATGAGTAATTCACAGGATCACAGTGCATAGTAGACTTTATGCAATCTGTATAAGGTACAAATTGCCTTTATAACATCTCATCGTTGATGACTTTTCGTATGTTATAGTGGTAATGTGTTTAAGATTTTCCTTTCTTTTGTTATTCGTTAAATTGTGTATTTATTTGTTTTTGTTGAATGAAACTGATTAAAATAATAGTTAGGGAAAACGTAGTGGAGTACGTCATGTGTATTTAAATCTAAATTTTACCTGGTAACAATGTAAATAAAGTTTAGTCCTTGGGTCTAAGAGTTCTTAGCACAAGACTGGACTTCGTGAACTTGATGAATGAATGTACATTTGGTGTTCGGGACGTCCCTAACTTAAGTAAATGGCTTTATGAATTTAATTAATTGAGCGACATGGCATTGGAATTGTTTTGATACCACAAATTAAAAAACAAGCCAAGTGCGAGTCGGACTCGTCCATGAAGGGTTCCGTAGCAGCAAGTATTTCAGTTGATTAAATGAAAGGTAAATTGGGTTTACGATTTATGACGTATTAAAAAAAAACCACTAACTAGATCTCGTTCAAACCAGTTTTCGTTGTTAGTTTACATGGTAATGTATATCATATTTTAGAAGTTACAGGGGGGGGGGGGGGCACTCATTTTACCACTTTGAAAGTGCCTCTCGCGCAAAACTATTCAGTTTACAAAAAAATGATATTAGAAACCTCAATATCATTTTTGAAGACCTATCAATAGACACCGCACATGTATGGGTGGGTATGGGTTTATTTTTCTATTTTTGTGTAAACATATTAATGCAGTTCACAGAATACACCTACTTACCAAGTTTCAGTAGCACAGCTCTTATAGTTTCGGAAAAAAGTGGCTGTGACATACGGACGGACAGACAGACATGACGAATCTATAAGGGTTCCGTTTTTTGCCACTTGGCTACGGAACCCTAAAAAGGAAACATTATATATAATTTTTTAATACGTTTATTTTACAGAGTTACTCAGGTTTACCAAACAGTAAGTCCCTGATGGTATGGACATTTGTGATAGTATAATCACCGTGATAGCACCTAGTAGTAGTAGATTTTAGTGGATGCATCTATGAGTAAGAGTCTTTCCAAGTTTTGCTGGAACACTAAAGAAATTTCCGTTTAATCAAATCAATTAAAAATGCGTTTCCGCCAATGTAACGGGTTAATTTTGGGTTTTAATAAATTAAACCTAACATCCGTGAACTAAAATATTTGTAATATGATATTAACAAAAAAAATGTTTTTTTAAATGTAGGTAGGCCGTGGGGAACAGGCCGGTCGTTATATTAATTCTGCGGAGCTTAGACACTTGACTCCTCTGGACTGAAGCGACGACGCGATGCGAAGCCGGTGATGGTCCAGACGTTCAAGGATCGTCCCGGGCAGCGGGAGGCAGACTCACTCATACATAGGGCCAAGCCCCTATAAAGGTTTAGCGCAAAACTTGAATTAAGAAAAGTTCTTATAACGACAAAACCTGTCATTTCTATGAATTTTATGCCACCTATTTTTGAAATTAAACTTTATGCATAACAATGTAAGTACCTACAAAGACGGACTTAATGAGACCGAAGGCATTCTCTGGGTGACAGAGAAAAAATGATAGGTGCTCTTTGAGGAGTATAAACAAGTGACCAAATATTATCATAATATCAGCTCAAAGAAATCCACTGCCAGACAAATGCCTCCCTCTTCCAACATTGCAGGTCTTGCGCTACGCGCATTTACTCTATAGAATACAGAAATACCTAGGTATATATATGCATATACACACATCAACACAATCTAGGGATATTGAACATTTCATTGATTATCTAGAAAACTATAAACATTTTGTTATGACTGTAAATGGAAGAATTAAAGATAATTTCATGGCCGATATTTAAACATTAACAACACGATGCGATTTTGTTTTTCTAATTAATAAAAGTCTTATATTAATTAAGCCATAGAAAATTACTGAGTGAACAAAAACATTTTATTCTTATAAAATTATTCAATCGAATTAAATGAATAAAAATCTTACCAAATCTGATAATCAGTAATCGGTATTTCCTCCTCTAACATTAATCACACAGCGGCAACGATTTTCCATACTTAAAATTAAGGTGTCAATGTCTTGCTGGGGTATGCAGTCCCAAGTTCTTTTTAAATGTTCGAAAAGTTGTTCTTCTGTTGTCAAGTTGGGCGGAAAATCCCTCAATGCTCTTCGCTGTAACATGTCCCAGGCGTGTTCAATTGGGTTTAAGTCTGGCGACTGTGGAGGCCAATCTAATACCTGAACATCGTGTTCTCGAAGGGCGGCCCTCACCAGCCGCGCTGTATGGGAAGGTGCATTGTCATGCATGAGCTGAAATTCTTGCCCCGTTAGGGCCCTGAGCGGGACAATGACACGTTCTACTACCTCCTCACGGTATCTATGGGCAGTCATGCTGCCCTGAATCCAAATGAGTTGGGTTCGTCCGCCGATTCGTATTCCTGCCCACACCATAATTGTCCCGCCTTGGTAAGAGTGGACCTCCTGTGGATGTCGGAGACGGCTGACCCTGCCTGGAGTTCTCCAAACGCGTGTTCGTCTCGAATCTGGATGAAATCCATAGCGGGACTCATCAGTGAACAGCACCAATGACCATTGTTGATCACTCCATGTCAAATGTTCTTGAGCCCATAAAAGTCGCCTACCGCGATTGCCACGTCGCAGCGCTGGGACTCGTAGCGGTCTGCGAGCATGAAGACCAACTTCATGCAGCCTCCTTCGCACGGTTTGGTCGCTCACCAGCAGCTGCTGACCCTCCTGGAGCCTTTGCACTAGTTGCATCGCTGTGATATTGGGTAGTCTTCTGGCGGTCATTTGGAGAAATCGATCCTGTCTCTGAGTGGTAACACGATATCTACCTGTGTGCCGTTCTGCCACATCTCCAGTAGCGCGATAACGTGACCACAGCCTGGATACCACATTTTGGCTTGTGCCCAGAGACTCAGCAACGACGCGTTGAATAGCACCGTTTTGTAACATGCCAACTGCCCGTAACATTTCATCTCGACTCAAATGATGGCGTGGCATGACGCTAAAAAGCTTACACAACCAATTGAGAAAAGAAAATAAAACAATTTATCAGGTTTTCTTCAATTAACACGCAAAAAAAATTTTAATGCAACTTCTTGAAATTAGATACAACTCAAGATTGCGCTGTGCTTTGCGTGTTTTCATTTGTTTCTCATTTTAATTTTTAAATTTTGAATAAAGAATAGACAAGGTTTAAATCTGTAAATAAACTTTTTAAGGAAACTAAATAGGTTTTAAACAATAAAGCCATGTTTGATTTCAAAATAACGTATCCCTAGACTTTGTTGATGTGTGTATACCATATATAGTAATCACAATATTAATACTATTAGAAAGATTCTGCTAATATTTTCAGCTAAATTAAATGCTGCAGAGTTTTCTTTTTGAAGGAATAACGCCTTATTTATTAAATAGAATTTAATTAATTAAAAAATTATTAACTTACATAAAAAAAAATTAACTCATTAAAAAAAACTATAACTACTTAAAATAATGTATATGGTGCCTTTATGCGAGAACATTCCAATTACATAAGGGTCATTCGATTAAGTATCTACACTGGAAATATAATTTCTACCAGAACAAAATACAATCAACTCACAAGAGTCGTGTACAAAACTATCCTATTTTCCAACGTAAATTAAGTATTATGAGAACAGCAGAAAGTACACGTACCATACAGTGTGGTCTGCACACGAAGTGGCTTAACAAACTTAATTATACTAAGTTCAGCTAGTGGCGTCAGAAGCGTGAACTTTTTACATTATTACTTGCTAATCCAAAGACGAGACGCACAGGACTATGTTGAGTTTTTATATGACCATCTTTCTGATCTTACTGTGCTGTTACTGCTCCGATGGGACAGGAACATGAGAGTGAGGAAATAGAAAGTGCACCGGACTTGTGCACTATAATATATCCCGCCGGCTGCCTCGTTGTTCTTATTTTTGTTTAACTGCATATAAAGAGGTCCAGGGTTCAAATCCCGGTTCGACCCAAAAGTGATTTTGGGATTTTTCAGTATCAGCCTCAAGTCTGGTATTTGGCGGTATTTTACCCCCGTGCCTTGGAGAGCACGTAAAACTGACCTTTTTCTTGTCGTGTCGCTGGTCTTCCCATCGGATCATGAGAGTGGTAGAATAGAAGGTGCTCGAGTGTTTACGCACACACATGCGCACTATAATACGTCCCGTGGAGATTACTAGTCTCCATTAAGATTGGCCACCGTGGCCAAAATTCGGCTAAGACGACATTATTATTATTAATATATCCCGTGTAGATAGTGTCCATTGATCTATAGATTTACTCTCTACTTGTATATAAAAGGAATATATACCTTAATTTATTTTTTTCTAAACATTAGATAATCATTAGAGTCAACAAAGAAAAACAAATATATAATCTTTTAAATTCTATATTTTTCCTTAGATCATTATTGTTTCCTCGAATTAGTTGAGATGACAGATTTCCAATTTGTTCACTGAATGACAAAAAAAACAGGGGTTTTACAATTTTCCTCAAATACATATTTAAATTGAAAGAGGAAAGCAACCAATTTGTATAAGAAAATAAATGGGGCAGGTTCCGTAGCTTATAACGTTCACAATATACATCACATTGTCAGCCGCATAATAAATAAATAAAAAATTAGTTTACACCTAAGACGATATGACTAATTACGTTTAGTTTACATAATAGTTCCTTATGAAGCATGCAACATTATCAGTACAAGCTAGGAAAGGCGTCTACCTCAGTAAATGCTACAGTAAATAATAATTACTGTAACGCTGATCTTCCGATAGCGCTTAAAAAGCGACTAACACGACTATAAATTTTAAATTAATATACAATATTACTATGCGTACCGACCTGTTGAGTTTAGCGTTTGGTTGCGACCCACATCCACTGCTGGACAAATACCTCCCCAAAACAAAGGAGTTTGTGTCCATCATTTGGAACGATATGCCGTAATCGCCACGCTTGGCAGACGGGTTGGCTATCGCAGTATGGTGCTCATAGTACACAGACAGACGCAGCTGCCCGTTCTCTGGGAGATATTCCCTTCGGGTCAACTTCTCCGCCTCCCACGGGATGTATTGGGGTAGCTATATTCTTTGCCGTCGGCCACACAACAACATATATGGCATCATTGAATAATCATTATTTAACTATTAGGAAAAACATTTTTCAACTACCTATGTCTTATGTCTTGTCTTTCATAATAGAGGATCACCTAGTTTGGAAGACAGCGGTGCTAATACAAGCCTTGTCACTGGCCACACCTTTATGCGTGCCAACCTAATAGCATAAGCAAATATGAACATGAATTATTGTGAGGTTGGTATTGAAATAAATTTTCTATGAGTAGTAGCAGCAGTAGAGTTATTACAAGGTGCACCGACTATCTTACAAGGGTCGCGAAATGCCACTGGATGCTGTCAACGCAAGATCCTTGACTTGCCTTTGTCTAGCAGTGGACTTGTTGGGGTTGATATGATGATGCTATTACTTACAGTATATTTGAAAATATCTTCTTCTCTCGAGCTAGTCATAGAGTTTAAAACAATCTTATTATAGAAATAAATCAGGCGCAGGATTACCGCTAATAATTTCATTTTTCAAAATTTTCAACAATGGAGTTTTGCCCATCATTTGTAGGGATATGCCATATATTGACTCCGAATATTTCATGTGAGTATTATGAGTGTTTTTCGTATCATCAGCAGTTTTCGCAGCGCATGCAAACAATGACTTTTATAGGCTAATTTATGATACTGTGATTTATATTATTAATGTTTTCGTAGGAATCTCAATTAAATATGTTGTAAATGTAGTTTTCTATAAGTGAAAAAATAATTCATTTATTCACTGAGTATACTCAGTGAAATAAAACTTAAGTTAAGTAGTTTTGAATTCGTCAATGACAAACAAAAAACCGGCCAACCCCAATCCCAACCCATTCCCCTTCATGTGCGACTCCGACTCGCACAGTCGGACTCGCACATGAAGGGTTCCGTAGCAGCAAGTATTTCAGTTGATTAAATGAAAGCAAATTGCGGTTTATAACGTATTAAAAAAAAACTACTTGCTAGATCTCGTTCAAACCAATTTTCGTTGTTAGTTTCTATGGTAATGTACATCATATATTTTTTTTAGTTTTATCATTCTCTTATTTTAGAAGTTACAGGGGGGTGGGGGTGGGGGGCACTCATTTTACCACTTTGGAAGTGTCTCTTGCGCAAACTATTCAGTTTAGCCAAAAATGATATTAGGAACCTCAATATGATTTTTAAAGACCTATCCATGGATGGGTGCGCCAAAGCTCACCTAAAATTTCAACTCCGATAATTGGAAATCCGAAAATGTTCTTCCTAACATTTTTCATCATAACATCAAAACTCCTAATTACTTAGTCTCTAATGTTAATAATTCCGAAGCATTTAACTTCATAATGTCAGTAGCAATAAACATCTATTATACTTTTATTTGTTTTCCTATATTTTCTCAACATAACCATCGTTTATACTATTATTCAAAGTCATATCTTTTTTGTTTAGCCACGGTACTATTTATAGTCATTAGTTTAAGTTTAGTTGGAACTGCAACTATAACGCAAGAGCCGAGCGAGCAAAACCAGAGTCCCGCTCCAATCATTGAGTCAAGTTCCAGAAACGAATCGGTCCTATTCATAATTATTGGGTTAGGTTAGGTTAGAACGGTGAACCCCCAACGCACGAGCCGAGCGAGCGAAGCGAGCGTGCCGCGGTAGCGGCCGACGAAGTGCCAGAACCGAATTGGTCCTATAGTTATTGCATGTACGTTTAATTTTAATCCTCCGCGGTGAAATTATTATGGTGAGTATGTTTAGGGATTAAATCGTTATGATAAAAAACAGTAGGAGTTTAAATATATTTACATTAATGATATTATTGATTACAATTTTCGAAAACATGAGTGTTATGAACATCGCCGGTAGCACTACAAATAGTATGAATGAAAACTTTAGGATGAAAAATTTTAGGAAGAGTGATAATTCGGATTACAAATCGTTAGGAAGAACAATTTCGGGTAAAGAACTTTAGGTGAGCCAATATGGACCCATCCATGGATACCCCAAATGTATGGGTACGATCAAAAATTTTTTTTTGAGTTTCAGTTTTATGTATGGCGACCCCCAAAATTATTGTTCTTTTTCTATTTTTGTGTAAAAATCTTAATGCGGTTCACTAAATACACCTACTTACCAGGTTTCAGCAGCACAGCTCTTATAGTTTCGGAAAAAAGTGGCTGTGACATACGGACGGACAGACAGACAGACAGACATGACGAATCTATAAGGGTTCCGTTTTTTGGCATTTGGCTACGGAACCCTAAAAACCGAATATCAAATTGTTTCTCTTCATAATATTAGTCAGTATACAAAAAACGTGACGTATGGATGATGGTTGACGTTTGCTGGTAATCCACGTTTTCTATGTTATATATTATAATAATTGGAATTGCGGTAAACCAGGTAGTATGTAGCTAAGCTGGGTAAAACCAGATAGTACGTAGCTATGTCTCTGTGGAACAACCAGAAAAGTATATTTCAAATATTTAACATATTTAGACATTTAAAACATTTGACGGTCACCGTGTAGCCTAGTTGGTAGTGCTCCTGCCTACGAAGCTGGTGGTCCTGGGTTCGAATCCCGGTAAGTGCAAATATTTGTGTGATGAGCACGAATATTTGTTTCCTATGTATTTAAGTATTCATCTATCTTAGTATGTATATCGTCGCCTGGTACCCATAGTACAAGTTTTGCTTAGTTTGGGGCTAGGATGATCTGTGTGACATTGTCCCTATATATTATTATTATTTATTTCAGATTTTAATTAAATTTTACTTTCAACAATAGTTTCTGCACTAAGCATGCAGGTTTGTCTTGCAGGAACCAAA
This sequence comes from Pseudoips prasinana, assembly GCA_951640165.1. Classification (NCBI taxonomy): domain Eukaryota; kingdom Metazoa; phylum Arthropoda; class Insecta; order Lepidoptera; family Nolidae; genus Pseudoips; species Pseudoips prasinana. Next base: position 24,394,931 of record OX621245.1, read on the forward strand.
TATTTCACAACAATAAAGAAGACTTAAAAATGTATTTACGTATACAGACAAGATAAAAATAAAAAATAAGAAAAAATAAAACAGATTACAGAACCTTCTTGAGTACAGAACAACAACAAGTAGTAACAGATTTCATATTACATCACACTAATCATATAAAGGCGAAAGTTTTTTCGAGTGTGTATGTTTGTTACTTCTTCACGTCTAAACAGCATGAATGATTTTAATAAAATTCGGTATGAAGTTATCTGGCACACTGGATTAACACACGTGACGAAGTAACAAACATACACACTCACAAACTTTCGCCTTTATAATATTAGTGTGATAACACCCAGACGCAGGACAAACTGTTCATGCACACAAATATCTGTACTGGGTGGGGGTCGAACTCGTCGTGAGCTAGATTCCTACCTGCGGCATGAAACTGTGTGAATTTCAACCCAAGACCTCATTTACTTGTGGCTCATCATGCTCTAGAACAACGAAGAGTCAACGCCAGATGATAACATGTTTCAAATTGCTTTCCAATTACACTGAAATATTACCACGGGAACAAAGTTGCAGGCACTGCAAGTATACTATAAAATACCAACCTTAAAATTTTGATGTACGCTATTACTACTCTATTGCTGTCTTCACGCTCAATCCTTTCAGGAAGTTGCACGTAAAATAATTTATACGGGTTCTGCACGTTACACGAACGAAGTATTATACCTGTGAATGGTTGTACTAATGTTATGACTGTACACCGTTTGAGTAGCAATTTTATGATCATTCGTCAATGTTATAGTTTTAGTGTACAGTTACCACTTAATTGAAAAAGAAAGATTTATAAAGATATGCTGAGATGATTGGGGCATTAAGAAAGGCTGAATGAAAGAAGATTAACGAAAGAGTATACCTGGCCTCTGTGAATGGTAGAACCGGAAGGGGAAGACCTCGTAGAACAGTCTCTGACCAAATCGGAGATATACTCTATGAAATCCAGGTCAGAAGTAGCCTAAACCGGCGAGCACGTATGAAGATACTATACTACGGATTTCCATTTGTCATGATCTTTGCACACCTCTTTTACCCCATTTCTGTCATTATATTCTTCATACACGCTCGTGGGTTTAGTGAACTTCTGACCTGCCCTTTCTTAAGAAAGTGTACGGTTTAGCATTTTCAATAAAGAAATGAGGTTTCTTTTCTATCATCCGGAACGGTACGGAACACTAAAATCCGCAATACTTTATCTTCAAATATTATTTCAACATTTCCAATATATCACGAATGTCGATTTTCACCAAATTGTCGGAAGGAAACGGCCACCTCTAAAACGTCCACGGAAAATGTTCAAACAAGTAAATATAAAATTCTCCTGCGCTACTGTCCCCAGTAGGCGGCACCCTCAATTCCCTCTATTTGTCTCAATACACTTGAGTGTAGATCGGATTTCTTCTGAAAAGCTTCTTAACTTGTTTACCCGATGTTTAAGATTTTGTACGGGTTCTTGAGCATTCGAGTACTTCATTCGTTCTATTGATGTTTGATTGGAATTTGATATGAGTGTAATACGATTGCGGTCAAGACATTCTTTTTCATGAGTCAGTCATTAGTCAGTGGTTTACTCATTGTTTTGCCCGATTGTTCCTTGTGTACAGACGCCAGCACATCAAGTTACCCCAATCTGTAAAATTTCCCCAATTGAAAGTGAACCTTTTGCTTTTGTGATAAAGTTGAAAATCTATTAAAGAAATTTGACAGATTGCGGTAGCTGGATGTGCTGACGGCTGTTATTTATAAAACGACAACCTTTATATTATGACTGTCGCGTTGGCCTAACGGAAACCTAAATTCAGATATAATTAGAATGTTTCATGTCCCACATAACCCACCGCGGCCCCACTCTTTTTTTTACCGTACTCGTAGCGCATTATTACCACGTAAAAACAAAATTAAAAAAGAACAAAATTTAAAAATAAAGATATATGGTTCATTGTAGTATAGCTAGATGCTCTCACCGGTTCGTAAGTGATTGGCGAGGTTAAGCAACTAGGCTCGCGGTCAGTCCATAGATGGGTGCCCGCCAAAGTGGTTTAATTTCTGAGTGTCTCCGTGCTTTAGAGGGCACGTTAAGCTGTCGGTCCCGGTTGTAGCCATTACGCAACAGCCGTTAAGCCATGTCAGACTGATGGGCGGCTTGAACAACTTTGAAGCTATTGTAACTGCACCAGTACCAATACGATAAGTAGGTGAGTAGGTATATGTACAGACGCCATTTCTGTCACATTTCTCCAATTGAAAGTGAATCTTATGTTTATGTGATAAAGTTGAAAATCTATAAAAGTTTGACTGATTGGGGTAGCTAGATGTGCCAGTACATCTAGCTAGTCTGTACGTCCGTGATAAGAGGCCCTCCAGAATTAAGCCACTTGCTGCCATCTATAGACAGGCGAGATTAAAAACATGGTTGCTTAACTTCACCAATCGTTTTCTGTCCGGTAAGGGTGTCTGTCTCTGATCCTACTTGGTATGTACCAGTAACAAAGTTTTAATGAAGGAGCAGAGATCCAACTAAACTTGTTGTCCCGTATTGTAGAACTGCACTAAATAAGAACAATGTTTATCATATGTGTATTAGAATTTTTAACAAACTGCCAAAGAATTTAAGAGAAACTCCCATTAAACACTTTGGAGTAAAATTACGCAAATGGCTGCTAGAACATTGTTTTTATTCTATTTCAGAATACAACACATGGGACTTAAAAATGTAGCTTATAACTTCAATAATATTATTAAATAAATTTTTGACATTCCAATTGATTAATTTTATAATACAGTACTTAGTTTTACTTATGTTAGCAATGTAATAATGTATTTTTATGTAACTTATTCCTTCTAGTCCTAAGGTTGACGACTGTAATAACTATTTAAATTCAAATATTGTTATATTATGACTTTATAATAGAAATCCATTAATTTTATAATTGAAAATTTAATCGTTAGTTTATTTCGCCTATTGTTTAGTTCTGCTGTGTGGTGACGGCGACAAATATCAGAATCAGAATATCATCACCCCATCTCATCCCGTGGGGGGCGTAGAAGTCGACCCGAGGGAATATCTACCAGAGGATGGGCAGCAGCTTCCCTCTGATTACTATGACCATCTTACTGCGATCGCCAACCCGCCTGCCAAGCGTGGCGATTATGGCATATCCCCTCAAGATGATTCTTGAGGGAGGCTTGTCCAGCAGTGGACTTATTTAAGCTGTAATGATGATTGTTTAGTTATCTACTTATTTGTAAAAAAATTATATGGCGAAGCATGTGAAACCTAATAATGATTACAACACCTATAATTTGTAAACCATGTTTCATGTAAATAAATGATTTTTATCTTTTATCTTTATCTTTTATCTAATAAAATGTTCCAAAGATCTCAGTGCAACATAGTTCAAAGAAATTGTCTTTGAAATGGGGTCTCAAATTTCTGCTCAGAAGACGAATATTTTACCAATTTTCACTAGGACTCAATGTAGAAATTTGTTAGCTACAATGTACGGGCAAAAGTTTTAACTGTGCCACACTACTTAACTTTATAGCTCGCTTAATCTATTTTAGTTGTATGAAGGAGCTAGGGGTAGTCAGAGAAACTTGAGCAAAAATAAATATCGTGCGATACGAGCTCGGGCAACTTCGAGTAAGCTCGAGTAGTTTGAATGGAATGTACGAGTGTAATCGTTTAGTGAAAACAGTTAAAATGTTCAAAGAGCTTTCCAATCCAGTGGAGCAGGTTAAAAACGATTGTGAAGTAGTTCGGGAATTTGTAATGTTCGCGCTCATAGCTAGGTGCTCTCACCAGTCCGTAAGTGATCGGCGAGGTTAAGCAACTAGGCTCGCGGTCAGTCCATAGATGGGTGACCACCAAAGTGGTTTAATTTCTGAGCGTTTCCGTGCTACGGAGGGCACGTTAAGCTGTCGGTCCCGGTTATAGTCATTAGACAACAATCGTTAAGCCATGTCAGAGGCCTACTGGGCGCCTTGAACAACTCTGACAGTAGGGTAACCACTGCCCATACGATAAGCAAGTTGACTGACACATCATTATCCCAACAACTTTAACAACCATACATAACAATACTAGGTTTTTCCTGCGCTAGGAAAATTAATCCCTGTGACACGTGGTACTTTAGAAACGTATAATCAACGGACACAAAGTACATCCAGACTGACAACAACTATTTATGGGTCGCACAAATAGTTGTACTGTGCGGGAATTGAACGCGGGACACGAAGTGGCGAAGCGACTGTCATAACCGAAGCGCCACACGTGCTTTTTGATTTCCGATTGAACAAAAAGTATTAATGGTTTTATCTAAAAACATGAAGAGAACTCCTTTTACGCAAGTAGCAGCTTGGAGTCAGGAAGCTGCCAGTGTTAAAGTGCACGGAGCACTTTAACACTGGAGAACAAGTTTTGGAGAATAACTTAACCACTCTGATGTCACTTCACTCGAATTGAGTGGTGGAATGGACCGAGCACCAATATTATATGTCCTTCATAGATTTCTGTCGTCCAAATAGTTCCCGAGGCTAAAAAAAGACCTGGAGAATTATATAATAAATAATTTATTTGGAACCAAACCCATTACATTATATTTTAACCCACCAAACTGTGTAACATTTTGTCGGCGGGGATAGCGCTCGTTACATTAATAGTGTGCCTTAGATTAAAATAACATTCAACGTATTCGGACAGAAATATTGCATAACTATAGGTTATTTATAGTTGGTTACATAGTGATGGTTGCTGACAGTTATATCAAGATTCTAAAGCCTCCTACGCACTATGTGGTAAGCCGTAATGCAGTCAGCCGCCAGCGATCAATATTGCTGATCGGCTGCCGCATCATAATGCAAATAAAAACTACTTTCTCGTACAAATATTTGACTACGGTAAGCCGCACGGCTGGCCGCATTGCGGCTAGCTGTATAATTCGTAGGGGGCCTAAGGTATCCGCGAACTCGGTAAGCAATATTTGTTTCAGTTTGTCTTTAAGTGAAATTTATTATTATTATATTTTTTATGGTAAAATTACCATGGTCTCTTCTAAGCCAGGAAATTTGATTAAATATTGTTCCGATCAAATATTTGTTGGTTTTTTGGCCGTAATAGTCATTTGCTGATGGTCGAACTAGTTTGAAGGTACAGTACAGCCCTGTAGTCTCTGTAGTGATTACAAAGCTTTGGCGACGCCATGAGATGACCTGCAAACTTTTTTATAACTGACCCCAATTTTGAAGGTCCAATTTTCAAATAAACTTCTGCATCACTGATTTCTAATATAGCCATCCCTAAACAAAGGGACGCTCTGTTTATAATTACCATGTTAATACTGCCCGTCATTTGGAAATCCAGCCGTCCATTAAACATAGGTGGGCCGAGCACAAATCTGGGGATTTGTGTGTGATCAATACTCGACAATAATGTAGAATTTCTCACGTAGGTGAGTGTTATTCGATAACCTCAAATGTCAACTGTAATCGCTTATTGTAGTAATGAATTAATCTGAGTGTCCATGATAAGCAATGACATGTCCTCATATTAATATTGCTCTATCTTACATTGTCCAGATATTTCGATCATCAACATCTCGCTGGTCTGCTATTTTTTTATGCTATGGGGCTATATAAATACTGCAAGCGGGTTAAGGAATATGTATAAAATGAAATGTGAAATATTCTTGTACTTACTTTATATAACAAATACTAATAAAAGTTTAATTTAAAAACATCTTATATTTCATGAATAGGCAGTAGAAGTACAGACGCCAGGTCATCCAGCTGCCCCAATCTGTCAAATTTCTTTTATAGATTTTCAACTTTATCACAAAAGCATAAGGTTCACTTTCAATTGGGGAAATTTGACAGATTGGGGTAGTTTAAAGTGCTGGCGTCTGTACATACGTGAGTCACGGCGGCCGGTATTTATGCCCTCTGATATCTAGGCCATCTGATCCTAAACTAAGCAGAGCTACCTACCTACTACATATACTACTTTTCTTAATTGCACCCAGACTCGGGATAAACATACTTGTTCATACACACAAATATCTGCCCTGGGTGGGATTCGAACCCACGACCTGCGGCGTGAAAAGCAAGTATTTTCAAACACGCCAACCACATACATAAATAATGGTCATTAATAAGGAGCTTAATTTGCCTATGAATCTGCACAACTGAATATCATCTTACAAAATACAGAAAAACAAAATCAACTACCCACAAAAAGTTTAGATCTGTTGACGCATTTTGCATGACAGCCCAAAAACTTTTATTATGTATTTTAGATACTAGATTTCTTTATCTTGTTTAGTTTCTATTAGGAGATTACTTTCCTTAAATTTCCTTAATTTTTTAGTATAAATACCTTTTTAATTATTTCCTTTCTTTTTATTTTTGGTGTATGACACCTTGTTGCTGGCATTTGTTACATTCATTTCCTATCCATCCAAAGGCTGTCTGGAAGAAATCGCTTAATGTGATAAGACCACCCATTGCATATTATAATAATAATATCCTAGGAGATTTTTTACACACGGCCATCTGATCCTAAACTAAGCTGTGCTTGAACTATGGAAACGCGATAACTGATATATTATTACACATACTACTTTTCTTTTGTAAATACATACTTATATCGATAATTACAGCCAGACTCAGGACGGACTGACATTGACGTTCATGCACAGAAATATCTGTCCTGGGTGGGAATCGAACCCACGACAAACAAGCATTTGCCAACCACGCCGACAGACATTATATTCAATGTTTCATTGTAAAATTTCCTTTTTTGTGTACAATGATTTGTATCGTATTATTATTTTTATATTAAAAATGCGGTTCAAAAAGCTTAAATGTAATAAGTATCTATCAGTAGATAAGTAAAGTAATGGAAGCAAACAAAAACAAAAACGATGTATTTAAAAGCGAGCCTTAATAAAGAAAGTTCGCAAAGTATTCGACTAAAACTAGTACAAAGTAAAATATTTGGAAAAACTTTTCGGATTCCTTGAATAATTCGAAAAGTAAAAGTAATTTTAAGTTGGTAACTCGAGGGATCTCAAATATTCCGTGAATGAAAAGGATAAAGAAAAAAGGTTTCAACAAATAATGTTTATACTCAGACTTATATGCCAGGTTGTTAGCATTTAGATTCATTCGCTCAAAGAGCAGCCTGACTAGGGAAGTACATACCTCCACCTTACAGAAGACATTCCTTAATAATTTTAATGTTGTGTTTCAGAGTGTGAGTAAGGTCGCCAGAGCTCATTGGGGTGGGGGAAGGGTCAGCAACACTTGTTTGCTGACTTTTAAAGGCCGGCAACGCAACCGCAACACCTTTGGTGTTGTGAGTGTCCATGGGCGGCGGTGATCACTTTCCATCAGGTGACCCACTTGCTCGTTTGTCGTCCTCTGATATAAAAAGTAATAATATTCCAGGAGATTATTCACAAACGGCCATCTCATCCCAAGCTAAGCAGAGCTTGTACTATGGAAACCACATAACTGATATACCTACTACATATACTACAATTTTTTGGAAATACATACTTATTTAGATTAAAGCCACCCGATATCATCCAGTGGGTGTCGCAAAAGGCGACTACGGGATACACCAGGTAGTCGTGCAGCAGCGCTTCCTGTGTTCTAACTACCACCTAACTGCGGTCACCAATTCGCATGTCAAGCGCGGTGACTAAGGCAAACCGCTCCAAGTGGCATCATTTCAGAGACCATTGGAGACGCCCATGTCCAGCAGTGGACGATATCAGGCTGATGATGTGATGGAAACTCATGTTATACTTATATCTGTAATTGATCACGCTATTATTATTATTAGATCTTCTCAAAAATCTATATATAAGTCCAGAATATCAATTCTTATTTTACAATGGCAATCATGCGTGCATTATGTGAAATGTCATCAAATAAATTAGATTAAGAATTGTTTCTTTTCCCAAATAAAAATAACACAAATCTTTACTAACTATCTTTACGAATAGGGAGAAACAAAATAATGTAATACGAACAACGATAAAATATACTGTTAATTTTTTTTGGACAAAAATATTGATACGTTTTTCCTGTAGATTTGATTAATTCGTCATCTGTTCCGAACTTTCGCTCATAATGTATGGCGAACGGACAATAGGTCCTGATTGATGACCGGTATCGATAACAATTGAACAAAGAAGAATTTTGCTTGATTTTGATGTAACAACGTGTGTGTAATAGAATAAAATGTCGCATCGCTTTGTCAATGTCAAGAAGAAAAAGACACAAACTAATAAAAAGTAAGTTCAAAAACTAAACCAACTACACTCTAAAATTATGAGGCAAGAAAATATTCTTATCTGGAATAGTGACGGGCAAACTGTTTAATATTTCATCATCATCATCAAGACGTCCAGTGCTGATCAAAGGCCTCCCCCAAATATCTCCACGATTGCCGATCTTGCGCTATTCACATCCAGCAGTTTCCAGCGACCCGCACTTAATCATCGGTCCATCTTGTACGGGGCCTGCCCACGCTGTGTCTTCCGGTTTGTGGTCGCCATTCGAGAAACTTTAATATTTATCGCCTATGAAATTAACAAGGGGGCATGTAACTCAAGATAGACCGATGATCTTGTGCAGGTTGCTAGAAGCCGCTGGGGGAAGCTTTTGTCTAGCAGTGGACGTTACGGCTGATATAACTATGAAGATGAAATAAACAGCTTACATGTTATATTTTACAATGTATTTAAAATTTAGGTAAGAGGTTCAGAAGATAGTTGTGGTCCGTGGCCATATGCAAAATATCTCATTCATAATTAAGACATCCCAATATACCCATTTTATTAAATTATTAACCTCAGTATTTTAAATTTTTGCTAGCTTTATTTAAAACTATTTATTTCTAGTAAATGCAGAAAAATATTGACGTGTCAAACGGACGGACGAATGCAGTCAGACTATGTGAGATTTATTTACTGTTATTTTAGGAGGCTATCTCTTCTTTACGGTAGCGGGGAGTGAGTCCGAGTAATATAGAACTAAGTCATAACAATTACTTTTATACGGAGCCTTAAAGTAAGTAAAATAGCAATCTAATCAAAACTAGCTGACTCATCAAAGTTTCGCCAACCTTTAGAAGTTCATACTTAATTCAATAAACTCTGACTCTGAACTTTTTCATTTCCAACTACCCCGGTTACAAAACTGCATAACTTGATGCAATTAAAGATGAAACCCGCTGTAAAAAAACTGACTCAGCTCTTTCAATATGAAACTTTATTATGAAGGATGAAAGTTTTAATAATCCCTGGCGACAAGAGTCTATAGACAAAGAGCTGGCTAATAATTTTGAATCGCATACCAGGTTACAAGTAGAAATTTTACTTTAGGGTTAGTAATTAACCTATCAAGGATAACTTTACTTCACCCACAAGATTGTATCAAACATAGGTGCAAGAACTGCCATGTAGCATTGTTGCTTGTAACAATTGTAACTGCAATCACTTTTGTACAAATAGAGAAATTATTATTATTCATATAAGTTATATATTATTATAATAAACTGAAAACAATTTTGCGAAAAACACGCCAGGCTTCCTAATGGATGAAAAAAACACTAAAAGTTAAGTTTAGTTTTTTTGTTCACCCATGCCTCTAGTTGTCGAAATAATTCCATGTTTACAAAGATGTGATTTACGATATTAGGAAAAACTATCGTTTTTAATTTTAAACAGTAGTTCTAACACAGAGTATCTAAATCAGTTGTCACTTATACAAACTATGGTTATGTCCTTTATCTACAATACAACTATTATAAACATGGTGATTTTTTTTACTATAAGGCATATTGCTGTTCTTGAAAAGAAAATGTCGAAGTTAAAGATGTAAAATTTTATTTACAGTGTTATCTTAAGGCACTCTTAAAAGTATACTAGTAATGTTTACTTCAAAAATGCGATTTTTCTGAAAACAAGAGAGGATAAAAATAAAATAAAATTCAATAGCACTTATTCTAAAGTGTTGAGGACCTACGCGTCCGAATCGCGATGGTGTAACTTCATTTCACACTGGCTGGGCTTTATTCATTCATTTTTAAGGTGATAAGTAAGTTTATTATTAATGCCGCCATTTATTTTGGTCCTCCAAGGCCTCAAAGGTAATTTGGTGAATACGCCGTTTTTGTTATTATCTAATGTACCTGCGCTGGCATTTAATTAAATGGGTACTTATGTACGAGTTTACTTAAATCTTGTCAGAAAATTACAATGTAAATAATAAATGACAATGTTTTGATTAAAGTAAATTTAAATTTGGTATTAGTTAATAATAGGTCTTTACCTATGAAATTGCCGTTTTGTATGAAAAAATTTAAACGAATTTTTTTCATGAATTTTTTTATTTGTATTAATCGAAGTAATCACCCATGCAATCAATGCATCTTTGCCATCGCAGTGGCAGTTTATTGATGCCCTTCTTAAAGAAATCAGCTGGACGGGAGGCAACAAATTCTTCAAAGGCATTTTGTACTGCCTCTCGGGTATTGAATTTTTTTCCCGCCAAGAAGTTATCCAAATTCTGGAAAAAGTAGTAGTCTGTAGGCGCAAGGTCTGGTGAGTAGGGCGGATGACGGAGAGCTTCCAACCCCAGTTCTTGCAACTTGGAGACCGTCTGCTGTGCAGTATGAGGTCGCGCGTTGTCGTGCAGGAGCAGCGGAGACGAGCGATTGACCAATGCTGGTTGGAGATGCGCCAGCTTCTCCATCATTGTGCTCAGTTCTTCACAGTACACATCTGCAGTAATGCTCACCCCGTTTGGTAAGAAGCTGTGATGAATCACACCGGCGCTAGACCACCAAACAGTGACCATCACTTTTCTAGGGGTAAGTTTTCGTTTAGGGCATTGTTTAGGTGCTGAACCAGGATCCAACCAACTTGCTGAGCGCTTGCGGTTATCAAACAGAATCCATTTTTCATCGCAGGTAACAATGCGGTTCAAAATTCCTTCATTTGTGTGTCTGTTGAGCAGTGCAAGGCACGTCTCGACGCGTACTTCGCGCTGGCGATCATTGAGTTCGTGGGGCACCCATTTGTCAAGCTTTTTTACCTTGCCAATTTGACGCAAATGGACCAATATTGTTTTGACGCTAACGTCGAAAGCTGCTGCTAATTCAGCCGTAGATTGTGTATCATCAGCTTCCACAACCGCCTTTAATTCGTCATTGTCGACCAAAGTCTTCGGACGACCGCGAGGTTCATTTTTCAGGTCGAAATTTCCAGAACGGAAGCGAGCAAACCAATAACAGGTGGTGCGTTGGTTTGTAGTGTTAGCTCCGTAAACGTCGTTGATGTTGCGTGCCGCTTGTGCCGCGTTGCTGCCACGACGGTACTCATATTCCATAATTACTCGAATTTTTAACGTATCCATGATGAGGAAAAAGATTGAAATGCGATGCAAATGTAACACTAATCAATAAAGAAATGACTACTTTTGGAAAAAAGAATCCATGTTTTTAAAATAAAATTAATTTGAAATTAGAATTCTTAGCCAAACAAAAATTATTTTGATTTGAAATGGCCAGTACTGCAGAACGGCAATTTCATAGGTAAAGACCTAATATACTTAACTGTCTTTACTCCCCAAATTTTTGTTTAAATTAATTTTGTTCATTATCCTTTCATAATGATCACCATCATCAGCCTAATATCGTCCACTGCTCGAAATAGGCTCCCCAAAGGTTGCCAAAACGTTGCCATTTGGAGGGGTAGCCGTAGTCATCACGCTTGGCATGCCAGTTGGTGACCGTAGTGAGGTGATAGCTATACTACACAGGTGTATCCCTTAGTCGCCTTTTACCCACGGGTATGGGGTGGCCCTGTTATTATTTTTCGGCCGGAAACGACCCGGCTAAATTCTCCTATACTATCGAAAACTGTAGCACCCGGACAAGAAAAATTATACATATTTTCTTGGTCTTCTTGTTCATTGAGACTGCCCATCATGGGTGAAATTCGACTTGGGTATTCGTAGTTATTTAAAACTAGCTGTGCCCCGCGGGTTTACTTTTACTTTAGCTCCTCACCCGTAGGTGATAGCGTGATAATATGTAGCCTATATGTTGACCCGACCTCTTAGTAATATTCATGCAAAATTTGAAGTAAATTAATGCAGTACTTTTTGAGTTTAGCCCGGACATACATACCTACAGACAAACAGACACACAGAAAAAAATCTAAAAACTATATTTTTGGCTTCAATATGGATTGTAGATCACGCCCCAAGTATCCTTTAAAAAAATATTCAATGTTTAGTTTTGACTTTCCTACGTTTTATTATATGTATAGATAAGATAAAGATTAAGTACAGCTTATTTTCTTGTATTTTCATGGCCAGATGCTTTCACCAGTCCGTAAGTGATCGGAGAGGTCAAGCAACTAAGCTCGCGGTCAGTCCAAAGAGGTTTAGCATGGCGTTTTGACTAGCCTGTTGGCGTGGTTGGTAGATACGCTGCCTTTCACGCCGCAGGTCGTGGGTTCGATTCCCACCCGGGACAAATATTTGTGTGCATGAACATGTCTCTTTGTCCTGAGTTTGGGTGTAATTTATCTATATAAGTATGTATTACAAAAAAAAATAGTATATGTAATATATCAGTTATCTGGTTTCCATAGTAAGAACTTGTACTTGCTTAGTTTGGGATCAGATGGCAGTGTGTGAATAATGTCCCAGGATATATTATATTATATAATGTCATCTCATAAAATTACAAGAAAGTAGGCAAGTCTATTTGGTCACAACAAGATTAGGGTTGATACACAATTAATGTCCTTTGGCCATGACCACATCAAAACTAATTGAAAACTGGTCCGTCAAAATTATGATGGATTCAAAATTACCTGTTCATGCCTTTGGGCGAAAGCGTAATTAATCCCGGTTATTGCCGGGGTCCAAAACCTTTGTTTGTTCCCAGTATGGTAATGAAGGGCAGTCCATTATTTTAAAAATCTCGTCCTATTTTTACACGGCTGCATATAAAAGTATTTTGTTTTACTGAAAACAAAATACTTTTATATGGCAGCACTGGCTCATGTGTGTATGGATTGAGATATGAACGCTGTTGCTATTTAGGGGTTTAGGGACGGAAAAAAACCCCGATTTAAAAAAAAAATGTAGTGTAATTATGTAAATAATTAAAAACTATGATTAGTTTTCTTCATTATTATACTTCATTATTATTCTAACGTATACGTTAGAATAATAATGAAGTTTAGTAGGTTTTAAGAAAATCTATTAAAAATAACATATACAGGCATATTTTCAGTAAATTTGACTAACTGCTAAGCTAACGATATGTAAGTAGTGAAGATAGTAAAACGTATTAAGGGCACTGTACCCAAGAAAATAAATTGTATACAGTATTCTCGATCACCTAACCTGACAGCTTATTACATGACAAGAAACATTATACTAGACATAGTCTAAGTGACATGCCATTTACGTAACTATTGTTTACCTATTACTTAGCCTATGTTATCAAATTACTACTAAGACGGTATTTACCCAGTGTCAGGTTTATATTCCTCAAAGTCTATTAACTAAGATAACCCGATTGTAGGTCGAGCATATATATGTATGTATGTCTAATAGCATGTACAAAATAACGAAGACAATTATATAGAGAATTACTAACTATATAGCGATTAAGGGTCCTATTCCTGCACAGATCAAATGTTTGTCTGACACATAAGTAGTTGTTATGAGTCTGGGTGTACTTTCTGTCCTTGAACTATTGTTTGTAAAGTACCCGACGGCCGCTCGGGCAGAATAGTTCTCGAGTGGCGACCACGAATCGGAAGACGCAGCGCGGGCAGGCAGCCACAAGGTGGAACGACGATGTTGCATACAACGGCTGGATGCAGGCAGCACAAGACCGTTCATTGTGGAGGTCCTTAGGGAGGCCTTTTTCGAGCAGTGGACGTTTTTCGACTGATATGACGATGGTGCTGATGAAATTTGCGACACAGGGCGGGCGTAGCATAGCATTCTGATAGCAGCCACCACACAGCAAATTTGTCTATATAAAAGAAGTAAAATTGGTATGAAAGATGACCACAATCTTAAATTATATGTTTTTACATTAATTTCAGGTAAATTGACTAAGTTTATCCTTATAAGGAACCAAAATACAATAATGTTCCAAATAAATGGTGACTTAGTGGGACATTTACCAGATTAAGTTGGCATAATCTCGGGTTTTCGTGATTAATGAGTACTTTCCAAATGATATAAGTTGTTTTTACAGTGGATGCGGCGTCAGAGTATACACTGGTGTTACGAAAACCACCCTTCAACCTTCGTAATAAAGACGAAGTCATTGTCGAATTGTATCCACCGATGTAGTGTTGACTGTATACCAATAATATTATGTTGTGACTTTGTATTCAGTTGGAATAAAACCAAATTAATAGCAATGGATTCAACAAAAAAATTATACATTTTATTGAAAACCTTTGAATTCAGATCATCGATCCAACTTGTGAACATGATTTGGGCGTAGTTAATCTTTGGATTGAGATACCACAAAGGTAATTTCGTGCAACTCTGTGCTATGAAAGACACGTTAAGCGTTGGTTCCGATATTAATTAGAAAAAAGTCGTTAAAGTCATATTAGCAGCTTTCTTTAGATTTATATATATAAGTTATGGTTACATAAGCATCTTACTAGCATTTGAGTCGTGTGATGGGCCTGGTGACCTGTAGTACAGGTATTTTTTCAAACCTATTTCACAAAGTTTTTCGCAAAGTTGGGGTTAGTTGGACACATGCTTTGTTTGTTGGAACGTGTACGAACTACCTATGTATTAAGTAACCTCATTTATTATGAGATAATAAATGGATTTTTTACTATTATATCTTTCAACGCGGCTTTAACTTTTCTGTCACAGTGTTTATGAATAAATGAATAATCCAACTTAAAAAGGGTTTGGAGTACGCGGATTACCCAATACCTGCCATCCCAACGCGAGCTATTACTGCACGATTTACCTGCCTGGCACGTAGAAATGAATAATATCTATACAATATGTATCTTAATTAACGCAAAATTAACGCAAACACCCAAATTAGAATATTATGTTGTTATCATAATACATACACTGAATTTTTAATTTAAAAAATGTATGCATTATTATTTACCAAATTAGTTTCTTGGAATAAAGTTTATTTTTCTTAGCAATTCCATTATTCAATACAAATATTGAATGATGGAATTGGTATGAATACAAATAAAACTGCGATTTATAAGTCTTATTACTTTGACTTACGGTCCATTTCAATTGGTTTTGACTCTACAGGGTTGATATGAAAATAATTTCCGTAGTTTTAATTATTTTGGAATAAAAAAATACCTGTATTAAAAATGATATAAATCGATTCAGTACAGGATTCTGAAAAAACTATTTTCAGGGAGTGCGTTAATTACGTTACATGTTGTATATAATAATAATATCCAGGGATATTATTCACACAAGGTCATGGATCAGGATGAAACTAAGCAGATCTTGTACTATGAAAACTAGATAACTGTGTAGTATATCACTTACTGCTTTTACTTTTGTAAATACCTACTTATATAGATAATTACACCCGGACTCAGGACAAACAGACATGTTCATGCACACAAATATTTGTCTTAGACCTACGGCGCGGCGTAGAAAGCAAGAATTTACCAACCACGCCAACTGGCCCGTATCTAATCATAAATATAATTTTGAACTAGAGTTAAAATGGTGAATAAATTTCTTTAGGTACTATCTTATATAATTTTCTCAAGAAACAGCAGTTTAAGTAAATTAAGACCAAAAGTGCACAGTTGAAGTTAATATCTTAATAAAGAACGAAGCAACCACAAAAATTACATACCCTTACTAGGTTAATTCGCAATATCAAAACTACTTGCAAGCTAAAATTAAAAAGGAAGCTCTTGCATTTAAAACTACGCATTACGTCGTAATAACCAAACAAAATGAGTGGTACATAATAATCCCCTACACAAAGAGTTGGGCATTTCTGATTCGCGAGTCCCGGAAAATACGGGAATTGAAAGTTCGTGGAAAATCTTTTAATTTATGACTCAGGGATTATAATCAATCTTGGTACAGTACCAATACAACTACATAGATAAAAGTGTTACTTTTAAATGCATAGACGCCAGCACATCCAGCTACCCCAATCTGTATTTTTTTTATAGATTTTCAACTTTATCACATAAGCATAAGGTTCACTTTCAATTGGGGAAATTTGACAGATAGCTTGATGTGCTGACGTCTGTACATGCCTTGTGGCAAATAGATAAATGACAAGAACACTGTTAGATTTATTGATTTCGTATTTCGTACAAGACAGATCAACCAAAATATTGTATAAAGTCATATTGTAGTTTCTTCAAAGGAGCCGGTTTTTCCAGCGTTTTTAAAGCGATTCTAGTTATGGTTTATCTAAGGATTTTTCCATGATTGTCGATATAAATTTATAAAGCGTTATAAGTATTTAAATAATCAATTTAACATATTTATTAAATTTGCGTTGAGAAGTTAGTGATAATTATTAATTTCTGTAACTTGGTTGCACTTAATTCAACTCTTATGATATTCGAGTAGGTATGAAGCCAGCACATCAAGCTACCCCAAGCTGTCAAATTTCTCCAATTGAAAATGAACCTTATCTTATGTGATAAAGTAGAAAATCTATAATAGAAATTTGTCAGTTTGGGGTAGCTGGATGTGCTGGCTTCTGTACATTGCTGAAATGAAATGAAATTATATATTTCAATTAGTGTTTTGTGTTTGTGTCTTAACACGTCAACTCAAACGAATGAGAAAAGCAGAAGCAAAGCCGATCTATATGGTACTTGTATCGAATGCTAGATCGATGGTTTCAGCCAACTTTTTTAAGGGTCTGGGTTTAGTACATAACAAAACAAATTATATGTAATTTGTTTTGTTCTATTAAACCTGGAATGAGGTTTTATTTGACTACGTAGTATAAAGTTAGAGTTACTTGTAAACGTAGTGTAATGTGTGGGTAGGGTGTGTAACTTTAATCTAGAACGAGGTTTAATTAATTCTTTAGGTTAAAAAAAACCTGGGATATTTTATAAATTTTGCATGCCTTAAGTTCTGCAGTACCTCTTCAAGATGAGGTCGCCGCTTAAAGCACTTCGTCGGCTAATTGCCTAATGAATGCTTAAAATATATTCTTTAAATAAATGAATTCAAGAATATATGCATGGGTTCCGTTTAAGTTAGTTAATCTTTGACCAGCTGTGTGGCTGTCGGCTAATAATACCATGACCCCATCTCATCCCGTGGGTGGCATAAAGGTCGTACCGAGGTAATATCAAAAATACCCAATAGTACCCGTGTTGACAATGTTAGATTCAAAGATTCAAATTCATTTATTCCATAAAAATTTTACATTAATGTGGAATCGTCATATTTTTTTACCCAACCGTGCAGTGCATGACGTGGCAGCTACTGAGAAACACTGCCAGAAAACTCAGTAGGAATCCTTTTTTTTAAATAAAATATACTTAAGATGAATTATAATCATGTGTGTTGACTCAAAACAACTCAATCCCAAGCACTTTCATCACTTAAATAATCAGAAATTTTGTAATATGCCCTGCTACACAATTTGGCTTTAATAATTCTTTTAAACTTATTCGTAGACAATTCTCTAATATCATTGGGAAGTTTGTTATAGAATCTTATACATTGCCCCATAAAATATTTACTTATTTTGTGGAGACGGGTAGTATGCAATATGAGATTATTCTTATATCTAGTATTTACATTATGTGTATCGCTCCTGTTACAGAAGGAATCGATATTTTTATGCACATATAGTAAGTTTTCATATATATACTGAGATGGTACAGTTAGAATGTTGACCTCTTTGAACTTTTCTCTTAGAGACAATCTCGGGCCAAGATTATAGATAGCTCTTACAGCTCTTTTTTGCAAACCATTATCTCGGTCCTGCGCCTGGGTCTTCCCGTTCATGTTGGAGAGCCGGCCTATCAGATTATAGCAATTAAGGAATAGATAGTGCAGCTGTGTTTTTGTACTGCTATATAAGACGTCCTGGATAATGAGGTAGTCGTTGAGATTGGCCGGTCGCGCCGGTAGCACTAAAAATCTAAAAAAATAACATATTCGTATACTAAATATATGCATGTTTATTTTTATAATAAAGTGATAATAAGTAGTTACCAAATAATGGTGTTTTTTAATGGATTAGTTGATAGATAGTCTGTGTGGTGCGTTCGATGAAATGCCCACCAATCCTCAATCAGACGAATGGCTCCCGCCTTTGTGTATTAACGTAGATCGACAGTTGCATAACAAATCACTAAAACCGGCTGTCCAATTCATCTCCAAGTCAGTAACTACCCTTTGCCGCATTTGGAACCCAAAACTGGGTGAGCGGATTACTGAATTTTATATTTGTTAGACGGTATGAACTGCCGATTACCTCGGTTATTTATTATGTACGGTGAATCAATGAAACTTTCTAGGCTACATAAACGTCAATTTAAAAGAAATAGGCAAAAGTGGGACAGAGACACCGACCGCTGTCAACACTCGAAGACAATAAGACTGGTCCTGCAAATATTAATAATCCCTTTAAAGGGCTGGATGTAATGGTCCCGGATGGAGATCTCCACGAGTTCCCAAAGTTATTACCCAAAGCCATATTAGGTAGGGTAGTGTGTGTAGATAGGATAGTAAGGTATGTGGAAGTCCCCACGGACTTCCACATACCACAAAATTGGGGTGAAGCAGACAAGTTATTAATTGTGCACTTTCATCATTCATTTCATTCATATATTATTGTGTATTATTTACACTATTTTAGTCTGGAAAAGTGCACAATAATTCGTAGAACGATGACGGTGGGGGCAGAAAGGTTCTCGATTGGTGACCACGAACCGGAAGACTCAATGTGGGCAGACGCAATTGCGAGTAGCGCAAGACCGGCAAATGTGGAGATCTTTGGAGTAGGAGGAGTAGGATTTGTCCAGAAGTGGACGTCTTTCGGCTGATATGATAATGATAGGTATCATATATTGTGGACGCGGGTCTCAATCGCGATAATATTTTAAGGCAAATCATTACGGGTCGACCCGTGACCGGCTGGTGCAATCCATGCCGAAACGTCGGGTCGATTTGCCTCGAAATATTATCGCGATATAGATACGTGTTCACAATATATGATAATGTGTACAAATCGCGATGTCTAAAAACATTAATTATAGGTGGTTTATTTTGTGGAGAGGTAAAAGGATTCTCATACTTTTTTAGTCGATAAATAGGGCTTCTCTTAATTTTTTTTATTTCACTTTTGTTTCTATTCATTGTTACTTGTTAATTCCTTTTGTAAACGTTTTAATACAAAAAGTACACCTACTTACAACTGTCTTTCGAGCCAAATGAAATTGTGTAGAACTAGATACTCGTACTGGCCGATCGTTTATTTAGTAAGAGGGTGCTTATTTATTTATTCAAAGACGAACCGACTACCTTTGTACAACTTAAACGAGATCTCTAACGAGACAGTCGCGTCTTCGGTTGAATTGAAAATTAATATTTGATTTCTCTCCCTCGGTCCATTTTATTAAATCTGTACGAAAATCTAAATGGTGAAATAAATTAGAAACTGGTATAGTGTGATGCGGACACGCGTACCGTAGGTTCCGTACAAATTTGTTGATAGTTTTATATGTAAAATAAAAAAATTAAATAAAATAAAAAGGTTTTTATTCACGTAGACTTTAAAAAAGCGCTTGTAAATAGTCAGAACATGTTTGTAGTAATATAGTTGTATACATTATTATTTCTAGTAACATAGATATTTAGGTACATATTGTATGAAAACATTTATAAAATTTATTTTATTATAGCAATGATATTTAGCTAGCTCGTATCAAGTTATTGTCAAGAAATTATGTTTAATAATCTAGTTTAAGTCTAATATTTTTACTACATATTGTCACAATCGAGTTATCATCGGAACGCAAGCGCCATCTGCCGGCGCCCGAAACTGTCGAGATCCATCGGCCGTGCGGCACACTTGACAATTTTGGATCAGCAGCCGGCCAGTGCGGCCTGGGTGTACGCACAACACATGAAGCTACGGAGCTGTTTTTATGTGCTTGTCACACAGTTATATGCACCGATAATCGCCTAACCATCACCTGTCCTGCCTAGTCCGGCCTGGGTGTACGCACAACACACGGAGATATAGGGCACTACACGGAGCTGTTATTATGTGCTTGTCACGCAGTCATGTGCAGCGTTAGTGCGGTCAAAACTAATCGCCTAACCATCACATGTCCTGCCTAGTGCGGCCTGGGTGTACGCAAAAGACGAGGGCCAAAGAGAGGCTACATTTACGCGATTCTTTGGTTTGTCAACCTCAACAGTGCGGCCGCGGCATTAGACTTTGCTTCTTGACAAATTTCATGATTGTACGAAAGGAATAAGTATCCTTTAGTACCTTGTAGGTTTCTCTTTCTTCTTGCATAAATAGCTATGTTTACTGCATTGACTTAGCAGTTGTTTTGTTTTGTTGGAGATACAATTTGATACCTCTACGAGTTTCTGACAAAAAGGAGGTCTTGACGGTTAAACAGACATACGGATAATAAAGTGTCCTTATACGGATTCCTTTTTTCCTGCTTACGGAACTCTATAAAACAGTTAATAGCCGGAACATCCGAGTAATTCGCAGCCATAAATCTCGAAAGCGATAAAAAACCAGTAAAAAATTATGTTTGTTTATTTATATCTTCGTACACAAAGTTTAAACCAACTTTATTTTTAATCAAACGATGTCAGCGGGTTCATAAAAAATCCAGTCCCCATTTTCGTAGTAAACAGTTTCTTATGTACTTTTAATATTCTAGCATAGTATAATAGTACCTATTTTGTTTCAGCAAAGGTTTGAAATCATATGGAGTCATCTAAATAAGGTATAGTTTCATTTTGATTAAGTGGAAAGGATAAATAAACAGGGGAACACACGGTGGTTGATTTGATGTAAGATATACTGAATATATGGTTGAGGAGATAGCACGACACAATTTACTGTGTATTTCTTACATGTTGTTGGAGAGAATATTGGTATTTTATGAAGAGCACAGAAAATAAAGACTATCGTCAAGTTATACTATAAGTATTAAAGAAGAGAGGTGCTAATAGCCAGATGCTCTAACCGATCCGTAAGTTACTGGCAAGGTTAAGAAACTAGACTCGCGGTCAGTCCATAGATGGGTGACCTCTAAAGTGGTTTACTTACGTTAAGCTATAGGTCCCGATTGTAGCCATTAGGCAACGGCCGTTAAGCCATGTCAGAGGGAAGATGGGCAGCTTGAACAACTCTGATACTACCCTAGTAACAGAGTTGTTCAAGCCGCCCATTATCCCTCTGCCTATATGATAAGTAAGTAATTATAAAAGCAAATAAGAGTTCCCGCCGACCATTTTAAGTAAAATACTTTTAGTGGCATTGAAACTTTATTCTCTTACTGGAACTCACGTTGTTCCAGTTAATATTTACCAACTTCAAAAAAATTGAAGTTTCTCAACATGATCATTTTTTGTTGTGCGTGTACTTGCGATTGCTCTGGACTTTGAGAGCCAACTTACGTGTTTATTTTTATGCATAGATGAAACTTGCGAAGTGTTGAATGCTTCGAGTAGTTAACAGCCCAAAATAGTGTGAGAATTGGTCGTACTAGTTCTTTGTATGTTTCGAGATCAAATGGCAGTATTTTGGCTAATTTCCTGGTATTTAGACGTATTAACTCCCCGATGTACGGATTTGGAACGTCCGAAAAAGATACTAAGAAACTTCTAATGAGTTTCTTTTTACTGATCCTGGGACTTCTTAACACAAGTTTGGAATAAGTTTCTACCTAGTCTTAACGAATTCGGTATTTGTGAATCAGAGCGTAGGTTTAGTCAATGACCAATTTGAATTCAAGAATAGAAAATTTCATCCGAGAGTTTTCTCTGATATCTCAAACTGCTCGGACTCAGTGATGCGCGGGTGGGTGAGTGGAAGGGTATTTGGACTTTGTACATTTTTTTAATATTTGACCCTGTGAACACCCGCTACTGGTCCATGCTTCACTGTGGTCCCAAAAGAAATGGGACATAAACAAGAGAGGGATGAAGATTGAAGAGAGACCGATGTAAGAAAATTAACATCTTATACCTTTGTTTCACTATCTTACATTTACTTAACACACGTGGTACTAATTTAATAATAATAATATTCTGAGACATTATTAACTGACTGCCATCTGATCCCAAACTAAGCAGAGCTTGTGCTATGGAAACCAGATAACTGTTAAACTACATATTCTACTTTTTTGGTAAATACATAGTTATATAGATAATTACACCCAGACTCAGACGGCAAACAGATATGTTCATCATCATCATCATCATCATATCAGCCGAAAGACGTCCACTGCTGGACAAAGGCCTCCCCCAAAGATCTCCACAATTGCCGGTCTTGCGCTATCCGCAACAGATATGTTCATGCACACAAATTTTTGTCTTAGGTGGGAATTGAACCCACGAACTGCGGCGAAAAAGGCAAGTATCTACCAACCACGCCCGTCAATTTAAATTACCTTTCCCATTTACTTTTTTACTATAAAATGCTAAAGCGAGATGAACCGGGGTCATTAACTGAACTTAGGGCAATCTCTTTAATCTTTTCTCTGCTTACTAATAGCTGTAAAAAGTGCAGAGAAAAAGCACAACGAATTGCGCATTCAACTAATATATGGCTTGTTTGAAATGCTTGCCACTATACTGTTCTTTTTAAGTTTTTATAGTTTATCTTTGTTCAATAGTCTAGTGGTTTGATTCTAGTGTTGGGCTATAATTGTAGACTACCTACTTCATACTTGCAAAAAAAATTTTTCAAATAAAAAAATACATTTTTTATAGACATCTATCAAATAAATAAAATTGGAGTGTCTGTTTGTAATATTGAAATAACCGTTGTTTACTACATACATATGAATATATATACGGTACATACACCAAAATAACATTTTTTACAATTTTTGTCTGTCTGTCTGTCTGTCTGTTTGTTCCGGCTTATAAATAAATAAAATTGGAGTGTCTGTTTGTAATATTGAAATAACCGTTGTTTACTACATACATATGAATATATATACGGTACATACACTAAAATAACATTTTTTACAATTTTTGTCTGTCTGTCTGTCTGTTTGTTCCGGCTTATAAATAAATAAAATTGGAGTGTCTGTTTGTAATATTGAAATAACCGTTGTTTACTACATACATATGAATATGTATACGGTACATACACCAAAATAACATTTTTTACAATTTTTGTCTGTCTGTCTGTCTGTTTGTTCCGGCTTATAAATAAATAAAATTTTAGTGTCTGTTTGTAATATTGAAATAACCGTTGTTTACTACATACATATGAATATATATACGGTACATACACCAAAATATTTTTTTTTACAATTTTTGTCTGTCTGTCTGTCTGTTTGTTCCGGCTTATACTGAAATGACCGCACCGATTTGGACGGGACTTTTATTGGCAGTTAGCTTATGTAATAAGGAGTATCTTAGGTTAAGTTTATTTTAGAAAACTTCTTTTATTTTAGAAAAAAACAAGAAATACGAAATAAACTAATTAACACGCAGACGAAGCGCAGGTACAGCTAATGTCATCTATACAAATAATTAAATTGGAGTGTCTGTTTGTAATTTTGAAATAACCGTTGTTGTCTACATAAATAACTGTAAGGAACATCGTGTAACGATAATTTTCTCTTTTTTCCTTTATTTCTTGGTGCCAAATTTCAAAATTGTAGGCCAATGGAAAGTTATCCTAAACTTAGTTTGTGAGTCAGTGAAACATTTTGTAATGAAAATATGCTTTAAAAGGCCGTGTTTTTTTGGGTAGGTATACCGTTTCTGACAGAAACGGCATACTTACAACATTTTAATGAAATGGCCTATCCTAATAAGTAATGCACATTCATTACACAGTTTCTCAAAGTGAGTCTTTCACGCATGTTAGGACTTTTTGTTGTAGGTTACATTGGTCATCATTCAAAATTGTCGCGGACGAAGTCGCGGGTAACAGCTAGTTTACAATATATTTTAGCGTTTTATTTTCGCACAAACATATGCGAATGCGTGAATAAGACGGTGCGGAACCATTCCTCGGTATTGCCATAGTTTTTGGATCAATCATTTGAGAATTGAATAATTTATTTACACATATAAATATAAGATAAGAGACTTTCCACTAAAACATTAAACTAACAGATGTACCCACAAGTCAGGTCATAAATTTAATGGAACAGGATTACGATATTCTGAGCAGACGTTTATCGGTTTCCTTTATGTGAGTGTCATAAAATGAGCGCCATATTCTGAGGAAAAACTTGCAATCTTGGCAAGAGATGACACAGTAATGTGGAATCTAAGGTATCACTTGGCAATTTCTTCGGCAAAATCCATTAGTGTTATGACAAACTGTTGCATAAAGTTACACTGAAAGCGCCACGAGAAATACATTATACTTGTTTGAATTCTGTTGGGGCCATTTAAAGAATTTCTTAATTGACGTTTGGGATACTATGTAAGAGTCCCGACGTACATAGTTCATTTCTCGCTTGCACTAATCACTTGGTCTGTTAATATACATATTTACTGATAACTTGCACTTATTCACTTTTCCACTCTTACTTCGTCTTAATTTGCCTTCGATGTCACTTGAATTACCACTCCCCGTTTGGTGTCGATGTACTGCTTGCGTATGTAAGCAGTACATCGACAATATAGTTCCAAATTTTGAAAGTAGTATTTCCTTTTTTGAAGTTTTATTGACGTTCCAATTTATTTGAAATTCTTCTGTCCTTTTTCTTCACCTCCCTTTCTTTTTTATCAGGAATTAAATTTTTAAATTCGGAACATCTCTTTTTTTCTTTCTAGAATCATCAAATTTTAATGTCAATTTTGCATTAAAAACTTTCTATGTTCTTTTCATCAGCTATCCTTTTTCTTGTGTTCTAGTATTAACTCGAAATGGGGATCCAACCCCAAACGTGACAATACTATTCTCTACCAGTGCAGATTTACTTAAGACGACACACGTAATACAGCATACTATCTTCAACAATACCAAATAGACTAACCTGTTTTTAACTCTTAGCTCACCCAGCCGCGCGTCCAGGTTTAGATCCTTGTTCCATATGCTTCAATTTGTCGCCCCATGGACACATTAAGGAGGAATATAATTTCGCTAATGGACTCTTGTTTATATGTAGGTGTATAAAAAACGGGACAAAAACACCCCCAGGGCACCTATTCAATACAAATGTGTTGATGTGTGAATACAATCATTACCAGTACTGAATGCTCCCATTTTGCGTTAAGTGAGCATTTATTGCTCGAGGCGTTTAGAATAAGTAGATACCTACCTACATGTGAAGGTTAAGTTAGGACTGTTATTGGGAAAATATTAAATTAGATTTCTGATTGAAAAAATGTTGTAGATAGATACTCGACGCTTTTTGATCGAATATTGTGATGTAAGTGTGTACTCAAATTTAAATATTGAATAGTAAAGTCTGAGAGCCATTGAGTAGGTCACGACTACTACTAAATTTTAGGACAAGATATATTTTATATTTATTTGTACAGAAAATTCTTTTCGCCAAGGCACTTACGCAAATTGCTACTCTCACTACAGCAAAACAAAGTTCAATATGACTTGCACAGGTGCTCTATGACCATGATTTAATCCATCGTATTCACTCAGAATGAGACTGGTTCCAACTAGGTTTTTGTTTCAAAACATGTAACTCTTCATAACGTATGTTCGCCAATCTGTCTGCAACAGTCTTTAAAGGTAAAAAAAAACTGATGTTCAGATGTTTTCGGAAGCTATCTGGCTTTGTTTTAGAACTGCTATCAAGTTTGGTAGTTTAACGATTATATGGCACGGGATTTTAACTTTGTCTTGCCATGACATGATGCATCTCTGTGAAAATGTAAATTTACCCGAAGTGAAAACCTGAAAGACTTTGTTCTTTGTCAATGTGTCTATTGTATCATACTCTTTTATTTAAGTTTTTGAAAGTAATCGACATCTGCTTTTAATTTAATTTCATTTAAATTTAGCTGGCTAGACGCTCATGGTTAGAGGCTCTCACTTGGGCATTAATAGTGTGTCTTGCGATACACCTTCCTACAAAAGTGTGCAAAGAGATGGGTAAGTTCAGCCTTGAAATAGTATTAAATAGTATTTGAACTGAGTCTGACAGATTATGAGTTTAGTTTTTGTCGCATCAACAATTCTTTTTTATAATTGGCATTAAACGTATATACTGTTCGCAGGCACTTCAACGGAGGAGGTATATTGCAACAGACCTACACGCAGACAAACACTTTTCCGAGTGATACACTTTCTAAATTCTTAGTAATTAAAAATCTATCGCTCTTATTACTTGAGGTCGCTGTAAGACCGCGACACCACGTCACAAATTATATTGCCCAGTGCAAATCTTATATGGTTATGTAGCTTTCATATGAAAACAAACAATGTATTTTTCAATCTCATTAGATCTGACGCAATCTCTATTGTAGAACTACACAATCAACTAGTCTGATTGAATACTTGTTTGTTTATAAATTTATGTAAGTGTATATTTATAAATAAAGTATTTCAATTATTTTCATCTCACTGCTCTTACTCATCCAACTAAGAACTCTTCGCCACGCAGTCAGTCTATAATTGTCCACCAATCACTAACGTGGTTCAATGTTCCAGGTGGCACATTTAGCAATCGTTACATAGTTATTAGACAATATTCGTTAAGATTTATTAGACGCCTATGGAACAGTTTAAACAACTGTGACACAAGGGTAACCATTGCCCATACGAATAATTAAAATCATTAAACATAAGGTAGAATTAGTGTTACAATACTGCATCTCGAACACATATCAAAATGGCTGGAGTACTCTCTTCCGGTTCGGTATTTTTAGTTTATTTTATAAGTATTGTACCAAATTTTAAATCAGAACCTGATATCAGTCGCATGGGTGAGTCATGTTTTATGTAATTATTGAAGTAAATTTATTGTTTGGGAGAAATGACTTGTTCGAATACTCAGAATCAAATCCAATCAATTTATTAATTGCGAACACAAGTACATTATTGCATTTCATGGTGTCATTCAAATGTGAAGATCATGCAATTTGTTGAAAATGTAATGACAAAATGAATAGTAAATTACAATAATTAAAAGTCACCTAAGGCATTTTTTCATGTTGAGTTCATATCTACCCCTGATAACCAACATTCCGCTTGTGACGGCAAGCCATCCAATTGGATTATATATGATATAGTGAGGGAATAGAAAGTGCACAGATGGCTAGTCTCTCTTGATACTGGCCGCCATGGCCGAAAGTCGACCAGGAGGACATTAAAATAATTAATTACAAACTTCTTGATCTTGTACAGACGCCAGCACAACAAGCTACCCCAATTTGTTTCTCCAATTGAAAGTGAAACCTTATGCTTTTGTGATAAAGTTGAAAATCTATAACAGAAATTTGACAGATGGGGGTAGCTGGATGTGCTGATGTCCTTATTCAGTCACGTAAGTTAACGCTATGGGATGAATTCTCTGTCATTATTTTCGCAAGTGACTTTAAAATGGGGCTCTTAAGAAAAGGTATATGAGGGGTCGGCGACGTGTGAGGATGTCACGGGTGTGATATATTACGAAATCCCATACCATCAGGGATACTTTATAGTTGTTAGGTGACATAATAGTGGCCAGTAAATTTTATTAAGTGCTTTCTTTTAATAATGTTAATATATTTTAGACACCTTTATCTACATAATTTTTTATCGATTTGAAAAACAGAAGGTTATCTATTAGACTGTCAGTTATTTTGTTTCTTTTTTTAAATATGTCAATTTCTCCGTTGTTTGTGACATGATTTTGGTAATTCTTTATTTGAAATGGTTCCATTTATATCTTTTTTTAATCTATACATATAATAAATCTGTAGAAAAATAATTTTTGTACATCAAAAGAAAATCCAAAAAAAATTGCCAGGGTATTAAAGAACAACCAATAGAACCCATTTCCAGCCTTTTTAGAATTTTTGTCTGTTTGTCTGTGTGTCTGTTTGTCTGTTTGTCTGTTTATATGTTCGGGTATCACGTAAAATATACTAAAGCAATGTAGATAACTTTTATACACAACGATTGAGCGTAACTTGAGGTAACATTTAGTTTTTGTTTTATTGCCATCGGTTCAGTCTATCAAAAGATATTAGATTTTAAAGTAATCATGAAGAAAAATAACACACATTTCATTACTTCAAGATGAACTAATGTTTATAGTTGAGCTACCTAACTGTCCGATAGATGTCATTGTGCATATTATGACATCTCTTTTCGAATGAACTAGGTTGATAGTTGATTTTTATTTCGATAGATGTCGTTGTGCATTTCTTTTGACTCGCGGCGTTAAGATTTGCCCGTGTTTGCTGATTGCGTAGGGTTTTGAATGTACTGAATTGTTTCGAAATAAGGTCTTGGTTGCCTAGAAGTATGTCGTTGTCCAAAATTGGTTATTAAAAAAATCTGTTTTCCTTGGGCAAATTGAATTATGTAGAAGGTTGGACTTATTATAATTTAATTTTAAATTATTGATAGTTGATTTTTATTTCGATAGATATCGTTGTGCTTGATAGTTGAATTTTGTTTCGATAGATGTCGTTGTGCATTGCTTTTGACTCGCGGTGTTAAGATTAGGGCTTTGAATGTTCCGAATTGTTTCGAAATAAGGTCTTGGTTGGCTAGAAGTATGTCGTTGTCCAAAATTGGTTATTAAAATATTCTGTTTTCTTTGGGCAAATTGAATTATGTACAAGGTTGGATTTGTTATAATTTAATTTTAAATTATAATGTCAGTCGATCGAAAGTTTGTGCTGTCGATTCGTTTGTAACGCGAATGTACAGACGATTCGAATTTTATTAAGCCTGTCCGATTGAATGTATTTGAATGTAGTAAATTAACCCTGTCTCTCATAATTTTCTCAGCACAAATCTATATACCTACTTACTTATGTAAAAGAGGAAACTGACTGACTGACACATCAACGCACAGCCTGAACGGCTGGGGTTAGAGACTTGAAATTTTGCCGGTAGGTACTTTTATGACTTATGCATTCACTAAGGAAGGGTTTTTGGATTTTTGGTTTTTTAAATACTATATTGTATAAAAATCCGTCATTTTTGTAGTTAAAGGCATTGGAACTTATATTTAGTAGTTCAGCTAAAAATAAAAATAAATATTTTAGAATTTTTGGTAATTCCACCCCAAGGGCGTAAAATAGGGGATGTAAGTTTGTATGAAAAGTGTGTAATTTTTTAAGTGAAAAGCATGAAAATTGGTATAGCCTTTCCGTTAAAAATAAAATTTGTATTTCAGGATTTTAGGAATTTCTACCCCTAAGGGCGTATAATATTCCTAATAATATTTCAAATTCCTCAGAACCATTATAGGTATACCCACACGCAACATACATCCCCTATGTATGTTGCGTGTGGGTATACCTATAATGGTTCTGAGGAATTTGAAGCCACCTAAACTTTGCAACGGCACTAGGCTTCAAGTCAAAGCTTTGCATCGTGTTATAGAGGCTACTATTATGCCTGGATCCGCCCAGGGAGAAACAGTGTTCGTGTCACGTATTCCGTTAGTGCCAAATGATCTCCCTTTTCAGTTTAAAATACTGTATTTCCCTATAAAAGTGTGTGTCGCGATAACCATCAACAAATCGCAAAGTCCAACACTCAAGTTAACTGGAATTGACTTAAGGAAGGCGGGCAGGTTCACGTGGCGTGCTCACGTGTGAGTTCATCCCACAGTCTGGTCCATGTAGTGCGAGGACCTACGTCTTTAGCTGAGCTCCGTAAAATGGATGATATTGAACATCCCACATACCAGGCCGCTTGCCGAGCACGCCATTTATTAGATGGAGGTCAGCATTGGGATGACGCTCTAGCGGAAGGATGCGTGAGCGATAGTCCACATCGCTTGCGACATTTGTTTGCCATCTTATTGACCTTTTTGCGTTATCGGGTGCTAACCAGTTATGGCAAAAGTACCATGACAAGTTTGCTGAAGATTTTATGAGACATGTGCAACTAAATACTGATGGAGAAATTCATGACAAGGTACGTGAAATTTGTCACAACAGGTCCTTATTGGCTATTCAAGAGATAGTTATAAGTATAGGAGGGAACCTGATCAGTCAGAGGCTGCGAAAATGCACAGGAGTTTGCCAATTTATTGTAAAAAAAATAGGCGATGGCACATACCCCGTACAAGAAGATGGAAAAGTTATATTGATTGGTAATCTCTGCTCTTACGTTACATCACAGCTGGCGCTAATTTCTTCTGTGTACGGAGATACCACAAACATTGGCAATGTCAGCGAGCTATTTTGACTCCCCGCAATGACCAAGCTGCGGCAATTAATTTCAAAATATTGACTCATGCGTCCGGGAATAGTAAAGAATATAGCTCAATAAATACAGGTATGGAAGAAGATGACGCCACGCACTACCCGGTAGAATTTTTGGATTCCCTCAGCACACCCGGACTTCCAGCCCACAAAATAGTTTTAAAAATCGGTGTACCAATAATTCTCCTCAGAAATGTATGTCCCCCCAAACTTTGTAACGGCACTCGGCTCAAAGTCACAAATCTGCAGCAAAACATTATCGAAGCTGAAATATTAACAGGTTGCGGCGCCGGTGATATTGTTTTTATTCCAAGGATACCTATAATTCCTTAAAACTTTCCTTTCTCTTTCAAACCAGTGCAATTCCCAGTCAGTCTCTGTTATGCCATGACGATTAATAAAGCTAGGCATTATCCGTTGCGGGGATGGACCTAAGTATTGGATGCTTTTCCCATGGTCAACTATACGTAGCTCTTTCACGCGTAAACAACCCCAATAACGTTTTTGTGTACGCTCTAGATGGTTCCACAGGTAAAACAAAGAAGCACTAAATTAAATTAAAAAATAAATTGTATCGGTATCCTCTCACAGCGCTTTACACAAAAAAATACATTGTTAAGTTCCGACATCCACGCGAACGAAGTCGTGGGCACAGCTAGTTGGAATATAAACTCAAGAATTAAGTATAAAGGAATGGTTGCAAGTAGTTGCACGTTTTTTAATGAGTAATTATTTTTAGGTACATTGGAAAAAATCTTTGGTGTCTTCTCAGGGATTTTTGGAGACGCTTTACCAAAAGCTTTTAGTAAGTATGCCAGATTATTGTTTCTATAAGTTAGCCGTATGTTTAAAAGCTTTTAACAAGTGATTTGGTTGTTCGATATTTGCAGGTTGTCCCAAAAATTAAGTTTACCATAAATGTTCTCTTGAAGTTTGTTACAAGACTTGTGAGGAACTAAATCATCATATCCATTGTCCAGCGCAATCAAGTCATTGTTTTTCACCGGAATGTTTATGTGAGCAGGGATATTTGAGAAATTATAAGGGTATTTGTATTCCTATAGAAGATTGCTGTAAGTTATTTTGTAATTATATTAACATTTTTTTATTGGAATAGGTATCTGCCTGCTTTTGCTTCGATGATCATATTTGCCTCAAACACATTTAAAATTCCGTAAAAAAAAGTGGACGTAGCTAGAGTCATCCGTTTACAACCATGCTTGTGACAGTTTTCCGACTTCGCAGTTTATATTCTCTACATTATGGACTATAACTGCAGAAAAGTATAATAAACGCCATTAATTTCGTAATGACGTCAAAAATAATAATATGTACAAGTGGCGAAACGACTGAGTTGAACATCGCCCGCAGTTAGTCCAGGGGGTTCGGGTGTTCTGTTTGACACAAAAGGTATTCCAAAACTCGGGTTTAGTTTGAACCATGATGCGGGCTAATTTGTCGACTTGGTATAGCTTTGTGAGAAAAGCTTGATTAGATTGAGATTAATTTAAGTTAACTTCATTTAAGTTAAAGCAGGGCTCGAACGCTGAGGACGTAATATATTGTGGTTAGCGACGCGACGGTTCACTCATGTTGCTTTTCGGTAAAAAAAACGTGAAAGATACTTCCTGGAAATTGCACCTAGTTTATATAGGGGAAGCCTTAGACCTAACATCTTTGGCTTGATCAGCTGCAGGGTGGGTTAGTCTGTCTGTCTTACGCTGGGTGTAGGCGATTAGGTATGAGTACCTACTGGTGTTATCTAAGCTTGTATAAAGTTTCTGAGATTTGATTGATGTTTTGTCCGTGCGATCCCATTCTTAACTTATGAAAGGCATACGTATTTTATGGACTCTGTTTCTAAGATCAAGCACACATATCAAATACCCTTTCAAGAACTTTATCTCATAGACACACAACCATGCACAAGAAATGATTGGTAATATTCATACACTTTTAAACTTTCGCGTGACAAAACAATATCTGTAAACAACGCTAGTCGCGATAATATTCCAGTGAACAATATTGTATAATTAATACACACACACACACACACACACACACACACACACACACACACACACACACACACACACACACACACACAGTCTGTCTTTTTTACAGCACTCGTTTGTAATGACATCATCTAATTCTTTGTGTGTATGAACGTATGTGTATTAGTTGGCTATACATATAGCCCAAGGTAGAGGCATGTCTTAAAGTGATATCAGTCTAACTAAAATAAAAAAAATATCATGTGTATGGTTTGATAGAGAAAGTTAAGTAACAGGTTACAAAGCAAACGGTATCTATATAATAGCTTGGCCGTTTTTCACTTGCTGGTATTTTAGTGGTGGGTAGCAATGATTTTAGAAGACCTAGTTTAATAGGAACGTCGAATAAATTTAAAACTAAATGTTTGTTGATTTCAGAACAAGCAAATGAACAGTCATAATCTGCATCTGCACCGAAAGTACCTATTTATTTTTCATTTTCAAAATAGACAATTCGTCGCTGCTTTTATAAAATATGCAGGAGGAAGAAGTTGTAGAGTTATGACGCTAACTGAGAGAAAAAAATAAATTCAAATATATTGAAAACTTCTTGGTTTTATTTTTAAGGCAGATTCAACCTGAACGTTTCACATAATTAGAATGTGTCGTTGGTTTATTAATAGCATGTTCGATATGAGAAAACCGAGAATATTGCGAAAATATCCGACAGTGAATTAACTTTAAGCTGTAAGAGACGAAAGTTTCATTTGCATCAATGCATGGTGGTTTCATAAAACGACACAACAATTCTACTGACTGACTTTAAAATAACTCGATTATTTATATCTATGGAGTATATAATAAATATATATATGCCGCTGAAACAAAAGCCGACTTTATTAGTTTTCCATATATGAAACTGTTCGCTCCGAACACAGATAATCCCTCTAAAAGCTTCCATCACTCTTACAAATATTTTTCCATTTCGTGCTATTTCAACACCCGAAATGCAAAGCACATACACTAAAAGCCTTACATCCTGCATTATACTGAGTTGATAGATATCATCAAGTAATTAAATGCAGTGCTCGTCTCCAACTCTCATAAATAACAAAATATAAAGCAGTTTCCAGAACCAGATTGCCTTTGTGCTCACAATGTGGAAACAAATTATGCTGCAATTTCTAAGCTGTCAACAATGTACCACGAAATTAAAGTTAATTATTCCACATTTAAATAAAATAATTTTTACAAATTCATTTCCTTGGTTTATATTACTTGCTTTAGGCCGGGACTCCACCAAACCAGAGGTGTGCTGTGTGTTGTGCGAGAAAAGATGTTTTTCAGCTCGGGGGACTCCATCGAAGCGGAGATGTGACACCGCTCACTCATTGTGTCTCCCGCTTTGCTCTGGAGGGAAGTGGAACTATTCATTTTCTAACTCCTCCTTTTTTCTGTTTCTGATTAAATTCGTTGCGGGATCCAAGACAGTTAAAGCGATTCCCCGGGACATGCCTGAGCTTCACCGCTCAGTGTCATTTCATTGTGTGCCACTGTTGATCCTGGCTTACAGGAGTTGCAGTGGTGGGTAAGAGGGAGGGACTAGTCCCTATAAAAAAAAAAAAAAACTCCGCTCACTGCACGGTGCTCACATCTCTCGTCACCACTGCGCCTCGTGCCATACAAATATTACACATCTCCACACAACGATCTCCACTGAAGCTGAGCGGAGAGGAGATGTGTCAATAACACAATTCTATTGGTTGTTTAATAAACATCTCCTCTCTACTCGTCTCCTCTCCGTTTTGGTGAAGTCCCGGCTTTATACTTTATGTACAAGACAACAGCCATCTGATCCCAAATAAAGCAGAGCTTGTACTGTGGAAACCAGATAACTGATATACTACATTACTACTTTTATTTTGTAAATACAAACGTATATAGACAATTATACCAGGAAAGATAGACATGTTCATGTCCACAAATATTAGTCCTGGGTAGGAATCGAACCCACGACATGCATCGTGGAAGGCAAGCATTTACAACCACGCCAACTGGCCCTTTCTTGTTAACAAAGAACAATTTAATCTTTCCTTTGCGATATGATGGACACGAAAATACGGGACCAAGCCTTCCTCATCAAATAAAAAAGCGATCATCTAAATCGGTTTTAAAACAGCGATAAAATCACAAACAATAGGTACTTATATGAAAATAATAATTCTAATGTGTAACTTCATTTAAGATATATCGGGACAATGTCACACAGATCATCCTAGCCCCAAACTAAGCAAAGCTTGTACTATGGGTACCAGGCGACGATATACATACTTATATAGATAGATAGATACTTATATACATAGAAAACATCCATGACTCAGAAACAAATATTCGTGCTCATCACACAAATAATTGCACTTACCGGGATTTGAACCCAGGACCACCAGCTTCGTAGGCAGGAGCACTACCAACTGGTACACCTATTACTATTCTTTATAATAATTGATTCATTCATGTTGGCGGAATGACATTCACAGTTGGACAAAGGCCTCCCCAAAAGATTTCCACAATGGAGTTGTGTCTATCATTTGGAGGGATATGCCATAATTGCCACGCTTGCCAGACGTGTTGACGAGCGCATTATGGTAATCATAGTACACAGAGAAATGCTGCTGCCCCTACTCTGATATGTATTGACGGTCACCGTAGCCTAGTTCACTACCAACTAGGCTACGGTGACCGTCAATACATATCAGAGTATCCTCCTGCCTACAAAGCTAGTGGTCCTGGGTTCGAATCCCGGTAAGTGCAAATATTTGTGTGATGAGCACGAGTATTTGTTTCTGAGTCATGGATGTTTTCTATGTATATAACTATTTATCTATCTATATAAGTATGTATATCGTCGCCTGATACCCATAGTACAAACTTTGCTTAGTTTGGGGCTAGGATGATCTGTGTGACATTGTCCCGAGATATTATTATTATTCCTTCGGGTCAACTTCTACGCCCCACACGAGATATTTTATATTTATTTACCGTATTAATATTATTCTAATTTATTAGACCCATAATAAGACGGTAATCACACTAATATTATAAAGGCGAAAGTTTGTGAGTGTGTGTGTGTATGTTAGTTACTTCTCGATTTTAATAAAATTTGGTAGCTCACACCATGGATTAACACAAAGACTATAATTTATATAGTTTAAAACGAGTATAACCGCGGGGCACAGTTTGTTTTTCTAATAAATATACCATTCAAATCGATTTTCGACTGAGAAATAGCATAACATACATACAAACATACGGTCGCATTGATAACCTCCTTCTTTTCATGGGTTAAAATTAATCCATTCATAAAAATAACAAAAATAAACATTTATTAACAACAATAGTATTCAGAGGACATTCTGCTTTCATACGAATGTTTTTATAAAACAAGAAAATTACAACTTGTTTCTAGGACAGTAAAAAATTACCCTCTATCCGGATTGTTATGTACAGACGCCAGCACATCCAGCTACCACAATCTGTCAAATTTCTTTTATAGATTTTCAACTTTATCACATAAGCATAAGGTTCACTTTCAATTGGGAAAATTTTACAGATTGGGGTGGCTTGATGTGCTGGCGTCTGTACTGCGAGTGTGGTTGACAGCTCCTAATTTAACACACACCCATCAGGTTAACATGTAATAATGTTTTGCATTGTCACAGGTTTTTGCGACTAGAGTAATGTCAACAAGATGAAAGCGAATTACATTAATAGGTAGATTATAAAGTCACAGATATGCTCTATGCCTTTTTACCCGACTGCGCGACGCAAAGGAGTGGTAATGTGTTTATCAGGCTATGTATGTATGTATTTTCGTTTGAAGCACTATACAGACCAAACGCCTGGGCCGATTTTAATGATTCACACGTCAATCGATTCCTTTCAGTCTGGAAAGTGTCACTAAAGACATGACGTTAGTGAAAATTCAATATGGCGACTACTGGACACCATATTGTGAAAATTATAAAAATTAAAGTCAACAAATTAAGTCATGTGGGGTATCGTTGAATAGGTATTTAAAAAACATTTTTAGTTTTCTTTCAACATTTTTCGATTTGACCGGCCGTTTAGGAGCTATATTGATTTAAAGTTGCGTAACAACTATTCTCACATATAGGTTTTAAAACATTAGAAATTTACGATGAAAAGACGAAAACTTCGTATGACTGTGCGTGTGAGTGTTGATGGACATATACTAAAGTATCTATTAGGTATCTTGGACTACCTAAAGTATCTAACGTCTAACACGGTCGCCCATCTCCAACTTCAAACGATTTAGTACTTAACTTCACTTGAAAAACTATATATAGGTAGGTACCTACCGAAATCGAATTGTTTTAAATGCAATGGCAAATATATAAATAACAACGTCCCTTTGGTTGGTGTGAAAATCGAACTATCAACAACCGAATTTCATGCGCTTCGTGGACAAGGTAAAATTTAAAGAAAAATGTTACCTTTAATATTATGTTGGGGTGTACCTGTACACAAGTTGCGAGGGACAACTTTGAATCGAGCCGTTGTCGATCTCAGTTCGGGCATTTTAATTTTGAATTGAATAGAATTTTGAAATTTTCTTAAAGCCAGGTTAAGTCTTTAGATGGTTTAATTATTAGTACTCTGTACCACCGCAAGCTACTAAACAATCCTCATGATATCAAATCTCTCAATGAAATCACGAGATTGCGAAATTTGCAGTCATATAACAATGGCAGACTTATCTCTCAGCTTAAAGAGCTGCTTGTATTAACGTGATATTTGGCCCGGATGTTTATTTATTCATTATCATATCACACATTAAAAAATTAAGATTAAAAAGAAAACAGTAAAAGAAAAAAAATGCCACTCTGGAAAGTGGAGCTCTAATTAAATATTGCCAATCGTACTATCTCGTAAATAAGCATGGACTCTTTATCTTTTCTATATTAATGTCATACCAGATATAACTCATTATACATGCACTTTGTTTGCAGACGACATGCCTATAGTTTTGGCATAGAATCTGTTAAATAACTTTGACATAGGAATTAATAATACGATAGAAATTAATTCGCTTGATAAAAATAATCTGACCGCGAATTTGAGCAAGACACACTTTATTAAATTTTTGATCACAAGAATTAAATCATATTTACTAAATCTATACATATAATAAAATCGTAGGAAAGTCAAAACTGTACATTGAATATTTTTTTAAAAGGATACTTCGGTACTAAAGGTAGGGCATGATCTACAATAGATATCGAAGCCAAAAATATCGTTTTTAGAATTTTTGTCTGTGTGTCTGTTTGTCTGTATGTATGTCCGGGCTAAACTCAAAAAGTACTGCATGCATTTACTTAAAATTTTTCATGAGTATTACTAAGAGGTCGGGTCAACATATAGGCTACATATTATCACGCTATCACCTACGGGGGAGGAATTATGATAACTTAAAATTTAACGCGGGTAAAACCGCGGGGCACAGCTAGTATAAAATACAATGGTCATAAACAAGGTAGAGAGTGAGAAGTTTTTCGGTATATAGTATAATTAATAAAGTAGTTGTAGAGTGCGTGAGCGGGAACCTGAGCGATTTCTTCAGAAAATTGTTTAGAGTACTTAGAGAGAAAACATACTAAATGTCCTGATGTCCAGGAGGTGAGGCGGAGGGAGGGGAGGGGGACAAAGACCTCAATTTTAGGTTTTATACTAATATTTAAAAAATGGCGCGTTTTAGCAAAAATGTTCTAAGATGAAATGAAAGCTTATAAAATGTTCTATAACTTTTATTAACTTTGATACTTTTCCATATCCCATCCGTTTTCGAACTACAGGCTCTGGAAAAGTGCAAATAAAAAAGTTTTGAAATATTCGTTTCTAAGTCCAATTATGTGAATGATTCACATTTTTATTCTCTTAGGTCGTGAGGGTCCTGGCAAAAGGTCGTTTTCTGTGGTTTCTTCTTCCTCGCCCTCCTCAGTGGTAAGTGGTTTTTGCTAAGAGAGCTCTCAATCATCTTCATGGTCATTCTCGTTGTCTTCCTCGCTAAAAGACACGCCGTTGAAGCATATTTCTTGGCAATGAAGGCACGCAGCACAACATTTCAGCATAGCTTTGCAATCCACATTTGCTGCTGCTACAATCCTTGGTGCAGCGACAAATTATTGTTTTTAGTAAAAATTTGGGCGCCGGTAAATCTTTTGTTGTTCTTGGCGCCAAGATATCACCTTCATTTTATCCACCCCTACTCTTGAGGGAGCAGCTCATTCCCGAGCCACTGCTGCACTTGGTGATATGTGCTTCAGGAATTATACTAAGCTTCTCTCTAAGTGGCTCTTAGTGGCTGTGTGGTGACGGCCTAGAGAATATCGCCACCCCCTCTCATCCCGCGGCGAGACGTAGAAGTCATCCCGAGGGAATATATACCAGAGAATGGGCAGCAGCGTTCTCATGAGTACCGATGTCTACCTTACTGCGATCGCCAACCCGTTTGCCAAGCATGGCGATTATGGCAGATCCCCTCAAATGAAGGACACAATTAAACCGCGGCCCCCAGTCCCCGGCAGTCCTGCTTTTCCCAGCCGTGGTAACAGCCGTGGTTACGGCAGGGCAGGGGGTGCTAAGAATCCCCGGCAGATTCCACGTTACCAAAACCGACGACCTCTGACGCCCTGGCAACATACAACACACGCACACTGCGGACCGACGAGAAGATGATCGAACTGGAGGAAGAATTGAGCAGGTTACATTGGGACATAATAGGATTATCTGAAGTCCGAAGAGAGGGGAAGGACACGATAATCCTGAAATCCGGGAATCTGCTCTATTTCTGGAAGGGCGATCAACTGTCCTAAGGTGGTGTTGGGTTCATAGTCCCTCGTCCACAACATAGTGAAAATCAAGAGTGAAAACCCTAAACCCTTTCAGCTCGAACTGCAAAACAAATGAATGAATAATATTTAATAACTAAATCTAGATAATGAATGATAAAAATATAAAAAACATAAATATTAAGAACAAAAATAATAATATAAAATGTGGTTAACTTATTTTTGAAACTAGCTAGGAACTCATACCTAAAAAGTATAAAATAAAAAAAATATTTAATAAATAAAGAAAATTATTTAATAAGAATTTTATTTCCTTCAATAGTATTCATTCAATAGTACATTATATAATTTTAGACCACCGGCCATCTATGTGCTTGTTTTTTTCTGTTCAGTTCTTTGTCTATGTACGTAGTTTGGTTACAGTAGCAGCTTTTAGTTACTCTCTCGACGATGAGTTTAGGTTTCAGTTAGTTTTGCTTCCTTGCTTATCGTATGGGCAGTGGTTACCCTAGTCTCAGAGTTGTTTAAGGCACCCAGTAGGCCTCTGCCATGGCTTAACGACTAGGCGACTGTTGTCTAGTGACTACAACCGAGAATGACAGCTTAACGTGCCCTCCGAAGCACGGAGACGCTCAGAAATTAAACCACTTTGGCAGTCATCTATCTATCGACTGACCGCGAGCCTAGTTACTTAAGATCGCCGATCGCTTACCGACCGGTGAGGACTGACCGCGAGCCTAGTTACTTAAGATCGCCGATCGCTTACCGACCGGTGAGAGCATCTAGCTATGACCACCTAGTTAGTTTTGCTTGAGAGGCACTACAGCAACAGCTAGTTTCTGTATTCTTAAGCAAAACTTATTGAAACCTAACTTCAGTGACGAGAAAGTTGCAGCTGAAGATATATTGTATACCATCTGTGCCTTGCGATCTAATCTACAATTTAGCAATTTATTTTAGCTCCTGTTTTTAATAGAATTGACGTTTTTACGTGATTATTGTTGATCATATGAACGTGTAAATATCTAAACTTCAAAACTTAAATGACATTACCCAGTAAAATATTAAAACATTTAATATTTTACTGGGTAAAATGATTTACAATCAATAAAAATGAACAACTTTTTGCAACAAGCCCTCTAATAGGATTTTTCCGTAAAAATAAATTTCTCAGTATCAACCCGAAGTCTGGGAGTTGGCGGTATTACACCCCCGTGCCTCGGAGAGCACGTAAAGCCGTTGGTCCTGTGCCTGACCTCTTTCCGGTCGTGTCGCTAGTCGTCTCAGCGGATCATGAGAGTGAAAGTGTCCATGTGTGTGCGCACTGATTTGTGCACTTAAATATGTCCTGCGCAATTGGCTAGTCTCCGTTGAGACTAGCCACCGTGGCCGAAATTCGGTCGGGAGGACTTTAAGAGTTATCATTATCTGTTAACAATTTTCCCCCTGAACAGTTATTACTTGAAACCTTGCATTTATCAAGTATGCTTTACAAAAATAACACATTTTGTACTACAAACAAACTGACACACTGTTCATCTCGTACACTTACATTTTAATGGCTGATGTCGACGTCACCACCGATTAAAATTGCAGTTTATTTCGGAATACCGTGTTTCCATTTCTGTGTATCTACAGACGCCAGCACATCAAGCTACCCCAATCTGTCAAATTTCCCCAATTGAAAGTGAACCTTATGATTTTGTGATAAAGTTGAAAATCTATAATAGAAATTTGACACATTTGGGTAGCTGGATGTTCTGGCGTCTGTACATTTTGAAGGCGACCGCAAAAACAACTTTTTGTAAACCAGCACACGGTACAAAATTAACAGTATTCCTGTATTCTGCTGGAATTTTTCCATCCACATGAATTTTTTGTGTACATTTGTGAGTGAGCCGTTTAAATATTTCGTTTTATAAACGGTTGTTACCCCTAGGCATTTTAAATGGCTTTTTGAAGACAAAACGGAAGTTTACGCTTTACATACAACATTATAGTCTATAAGAAAACCGTCTGTAACAATATATATATATATATATATATATATATATACATATATATATATATATATATATAGATCTTTTATCAAAAATTTATCTTCTTCGATTTACAAATAAAGCCAATACTTGGTTTCTCCAAAAATAAAAGAATATCTAATATATAAAATTCTCGTGTCACAGTTTTCGTTGCCATACTCCTCCGAAACGGCTTAACCGATTTTGATGAAATTTTTTGTGCTTATCCGGTATCTATGAGAATCGGCCAACATCTATTTTTCATCCCCTTAAATGTTAGGGGTAGGGTAGGGGTAGGGTAGGGGTAGGGTAGGGGTAGGGTAGGGGTAGGGTAGGGGTAGGGTAGGGGTAGGGTAGGGGTAGGGTAGGGGTAGGGTAGGGGTAGGGTAGGGGTAGGGTAGGGGTAGGGTAGGGGTAGGGTAGGGGTAGGGTAGGGGTAGGGTAGGGGTAGGGTAGGGGTAGGGTAGGGGTAGGGTAGGGGTAGGGTAGGGGTAGGGTAGGGGTAGGGTAGGGGTAGGGTAGGGGTAGGGTAGGGGTAGGGTAGGGGTAGGGTAGGGGTAGGGTAGGGGTAGGGTAGGGGTAGGGTAGGGGTAGGGTAGGGTAGGGTAGGGGTAGGGTAGGGGTAGGGTAGGGGTAGGGTAGGGGTAGGGTAGGGGTAGGGTAGGGGTAGGGTAGGGGTAGGGTAGGGGTAGGGTAGGGGTAGGGTAGGGGTAGGGTAGGGGTAGGGTAGGGGTAGGGTAGGGGTAGGGTAGGGGTAGGGTAGGGGTAGGGTAGGGGTAGGGTAGGGGTAGGGTAGGGGTAGGGTAGGGGTAGGGTAGGGTAGGGTAGGGGTAGGGTAGGGGTAGGGTAGGGGTAGGGTAGGGGTAGGGTAGGGGTAGGGTAGGGGTAGGGTAGGGGTAGGGTAGGGGTAGGGTAGGGGTAGGGTAGGGGTAGGGTAGGGGTAGGGTAGGGGTAGGGTAGGGTAGGGTAGGGTAGGGGTAGGGTAGGGGTAGGGTAGGGGTAGGGTAGGGGTAGGGTAGGGGTAGGGTAGGGGTAGGGTAGGGGTAGGGTAGGGGTAGGGTAGGGGTAGGGTAGGGGTAGGGTAGGGGTAGGGTAGGGGTAGGGTAGGGGTAGGGTAGGGTAGGGTAGGGGTAGGGTAGGGGTAGGGTAGGGGTAGGGTAGGGGTAGGGTAGGGGTAGGGTAGGGGTAGGGTAGGGGTAGGGTAGGGGTAGGGTAGGGGTAGGGTAGGGGTAGGGTAGGGGTAGGGTAGGGGTAGGGTAGGGGTAGGGTAGGGGTAGGGTAGGGGTAGGGTAGGGGTAGGGTAGGGGTAGGGTAGGGGTAGGGTAGGGGTAGGGTAGGGGTAGGGTAGGGGTAGGGTAGGGTAGGGTAGGGGTAGGGTAGGGGTAGGGTAGGGGTAGGGTAGGGGTAGGGTAGGGGTAGGGTAGGGGTAGGGTAGGGGTAGGGTAGGGGTAGGG
Source organism: Pseudoips prasinana (assembly GCA_951640165.1). Lineage (NCBI taxonomy): Eukaryota > Metazoa > Arthropoda > Insecta > Lepidoptera > Nolidae > Pseudoips > Pseudoips prasinana. The sequence goes on from OX621245.1 coordinate 24,437,935, forward strand.
TAGGGGTAGGGTAGGGGTAGGGTAGGGGTAGGGTAGGGGTAGGGTAGGGGTAGGGTAGGGGTAGGGTAGGGGTAGGGTAGGGGTAGGGTAGGGGTAGGGTAGGGGTAGGGTAGGGGTAGGGTAGGGGTAGGGTAGGGGTAGGGTAGGGGTAGGGTAGGGGTAGGGTAGGGGTAGGGTAGGGGTAGGGTAGGGTAGGGTAGGGGTAGGGTAGGGGTAGGGTAGGGGTAGGGTAGGGGTAGGGTAGGGGTAGGGTAGGGGTAGGGGTAGGGTAGGGGTAGGGTAGGGGTAGGGTAGGGGTAGGGTAGGGGTTGGGTAGGGGTAGGGTAGGGGTAGAGTAGGGGTAGGGTAGGGTAGGGTAGGAGTAGGGAATTCAAATTAAATAGTCATCGTTAAGACAGGACAGCGTCTGTCGGGTCAGCTAGTCTTTCATTTATTTCTTAGTAAGGTTATTTATAGGTTAGGTTTTATTCAATTTATATTGCTTATTTGTTTTAAAAGTTATATTTTTTAGATTAAGCTAGAAGTAAGTAGTTACATTGGTCATCATTCAAAATTGTCGCGGACAAAGTCGCGGGCACCAGCTAGTCTATATAAATAAAAAGACAAGTCCTGACTGACTGACTGACTCATCAACGCCCAGCCCAAACCCTTGGACCTAGAAAGCTGAAATTTTGCACAAATGTTTGCTTTATAATGTAGACAAGGAATAAGGAAGGATTTTTCGAAATTCAACCCCTAAGGGGGTAAAACAGGGGCGTTAAGTTAGTATGAAACTTTGCCGTTTTTGAAGTTTAAGGCATAAAAATTGGTATTTGGCCTTCCATTTAAAAATGAAAAATCACGTATTTCAGGGTTTTTGGAAATTCCACCCCCAAGGGCGAAAAATAGGGGATGTAAGTTTGTATGGAAAATGTGACAATTTTTAAGTTAAACGCATGAAAATTGGTATTTGGCCTTTTAGTTAAAAATAAAAAATATATATTTCAGCATTTTTGGAAATTCCAGCCCCAAGAGCGTAAAATAGGGGGTGTAAGTTTGTATGAAAAATGTGACAATTTTTAAGTTAAACGCATGAAAATTGGTATTAAGCATTTCAGTTAAAAATTAAAAATATATATTTCAGGATTTTTGGGAATTCCACCCCTTAGGACGTAAAATAGGGCATGTAAGTTTGTATGAAAAATACGACTTTTTTGAAGTTAAACCCATGAAAATTGGTATTTGGCCTTTCAGTTAAAAATAAAAATATGTATTCCAGGATTTTTGAAAACTCCACCCCGAAGGGCATAAAATAGGTGATGTAAGTTTATACTGACTGACTGACATATCAACGCACAGCCTAAACGGCTGGAGTTAAAGACTTGAAATTTTGACAGAAGGTACCTTTTATGACGTAGGCATCCACTAAAGAAGGGTTTTTGAACATTCCCCCCCCCCCCCCCCCCCCAAGGCGTAAAATTGGGGATGTAAGTTTGTATGAAAAATCTGAAACGTTTTAAGTTAAACGCATGAAAATTGTTATTTGGCATTTCAGTTAAAAAATTAAAATATATATTTCAGAATATTTCAGAATTCCCCCCCCTAAGGGCGTAAAGTAGGGTACGTGAGTTTCTATGTAAACTGCGACTATTTGTTAAACGCATGAAAATTGGTACTTAGCATTTCAGTTAAAAATTAAAAATACATATTTCAGGATTTTTTAAAAATTCCACCCCTTAGGGCGTAAAATATGTAAGTTTGTATGAAAAATGCGATATTTTTGAAGTTGGTATTTGGCCCATATATATAAACCCATGAAAATTGGTATTTGGCCTTTCAGTTAAAAATAAAAAAAATGGTTAATTCATTTTTTTGAATATTTATTTCATTTAGAATTCCACCCCTAAGGGTGACAAATAGGGGATGTAAGTTTATATGAAAAATGTGACAATTGTATTGCATGTAAATTGGTATTTGGTCTTTCAGTTAAAAATAAAGCAATCCAGGGAATAATTTGTTGTTAAAAAAAGGTAATCCAAAACTGATTCAATAGATCGCCACGAACAATTTAAGCAAACTCAAATTTTTTAAAAATAGTTTCTTATGCCAAGTAGCTTAAAATGTCGTGGTCGCTGTCGTCTAAGTAAAGATTTAGTGTTTTATAACATTTGTAACTTCTTTTTTTTGGTAAATTTTATAACAAATTATAATAACGTCATTTTAATCAAATTGGAATAAAAAAAAACATCATCTTAATTTTACTGATCTACAAGTTCACAATTTTGTAACTAGATGGCGTTAATGTCGTTTCAGATCGCGGAACTTAATTGGCATATCGGTTAAAATAAATAAATGCTTGAAATAAAAGGTAGTCCAAAACTGAATCAATAGAGGATCGCCTAAATCTCACCCAAAATATATGCACACACCTTAATTTTACCGCTTTACAAGTTTATATTTTTGTAAGTAGATGGCGTTATCATCGTTTTAGATCGCGCTATGGTTTCGTTCACAAAATGTCGCCACCTAATCTAATGGGAGTTACCTTTGTGATTAATGCATCGTTGATTATTATTTTACTTTATTTAACTTACTGACTATACTTAAGGCCAATTGATATGTATTCTTTGATTTTTGCTTGATGATATCGGGTCCTTTTTGTAAATAACAGTAGCAAAGTAGTTTTATATAAAATTTAAAAAATCTGTCAATATTGTTGTTACCTTCAAGAAAAGTCTAAAAAGTACATGTATAAAAAGTAGTTTGGGATTTGTTTGTATCTCTGTTTGCTTTATCGGTCTGTGGTATTGCAGCTTCTACACCAATGTGCGATATAAAATGGGTTCTTTTTCATCTATATATAGTTATAGAGTTAGTTATTAAAAAAATCATTCAGTTGTATGTATATTAGTTATTACTATTAAATAACAGAACGGATTTTATCCTATACTAGTTGGAGGTAGGAGTTGAAGGGCCAGTTGGCATGGTTGGTAAATGCTCTCCTTTCACGCCGCAGGTCGAGGGTTCGATTCCCACCCAGGACAGATATTTCTGTGCATGAACATGTCTGATAGTCCTTGTAATATATTTTAGTTTTCTGATCTCGACCCTACTAGCTCTGTTTAATTTGCGATCAGATAGCTGTGTGTGAGTAATGTCTCTGGATATTATTATTATAATTAAATAGTAAAAGTAGTAGTCTTCTATGCTATGCTTGGAGTTTCTTTGCGACAACGAATCAGAAATGTTGAGATTCACAAGCGAACCAAAGTAACCGACATAGCCTGAAGACTTGCTAAGTTGAAGTGGTAGTGGGCAGGGCAGATAGTTGGTAGAACTCACGGCCGCTGGGGCAGAAAGGTTCTCGAGTGGCGAACACGAACCGGAAGACGCAGCGTGGGCAGGTCGCTGGAAGCCGCTGGATACGCGTAGTGCAAGACTGGCAATTGTAGAGATGAGGCCTTTGTTCAGCCGTGGGCGTTTTTCGGCTGATATGATGATGACGATGAGTAGTCTTCTACAATGGGACTATAGACTGCCGCTTACAAAGTTAATCTACTGGCGTGTCATCGGCTGCACTTTAAACCGTTAAGCTTATCGAAAATATCTTTAGTTTACTTTTCAGATCCAGGTTTTCGTTCACGTTATACCCAAATAATAGATATTCTACCAGATCATTTTATCTTATTTATATATAAAAATGAATGTTTGTCTGTAAGTCCTTTATAGGATCGTAAACTATGCATTTGATCATGTGATGATCTTCAGCAAAGTGTTGTGCATGAGTCTACAAAGGTTTCTGAGTTAGTACAACCAAGCTTAGATAGATGGCGCCACTATCATCCCAAATTTTTTACGTTAGTGGCGTATCAACGCGCGCAGGGTACCTATAGATAGTTATAAATATTTTACAATAAGCTAAACCTTCACTGTCATAGCTATGCAAAATAACCCGTCCTGAGTCGATGTTCGAAATTTAAAAAAACTTAGTTTACGGTTTTGTTTCGGTTCAGTAGATGGCATAACTCGTCTTTATTATCCTGGTCTTCTTCTTAGCGAGATGTTGGCAATCTTAATTGTGTCCGTCAAGAACTTGGCCACGAGAATCGCATTATGGGTAGCTTCCATCAGTTCTTTAAGCGTACAGTTGTAAGGGCATGCCCGACATGATAACAGGTGGGACTACACCACATATGCATTGCAGGCTGCGATCATTGATGTATCCCCACCTGAACAAGTTTTCCCTGCTACGACCAACCTGGGTTCGTAGCCTATTCATCGACTTCCAGACTGGCCAAGGCAGTTTCCATCCAGGGTTGAGACTTTCATATGGTGGGACAAATGGTGTAGGCAGTTTGGTGCATGAAAGGAGCCTCCCCGCGTGACGTACTTGTGTAATTTACGTACGCCCGGCGCACCCTGGCCTGGCAGTCAGTAAAACCCTATCCTGACTGGCAAATCCTTTCACTATGATGCCAATCCCAAATTCAATTATCCGGTGTCATGTCATAATCGTGAGTTAGTATACTTAAATACTAGATTTCTGTTCAGTGCCAATAAAATGCAGCCCCATATACCACATATAATTTTAATTAAAATGAAGCGTAGTTGACTGCGGCCTAGTTTAGTTCACTAGGGGTTATCATAACTATCATTTAACCAGGACAAGCTTCGAAATTTGTTGACGTTTTGTACTTTAAATTAGTGCGTGGTATTTTTACCGAACCTATAAACACTGCAGAATTTTTTCTCCATTGAGTTAAACAAGTATAGTAGTAGTTATATATGTCCATAGTTTTCTCTAGTTAAAAATGATGTACTGTAACATATTTGATGATGGTTGACGTTATCTTTGTGAGTTTGCTATAAATTGCAGGAAATAAAAAAGGGCCCAGTTATTTCTTCACAAAATTAGATTAACTAATTAAGCCAGGAAAAGCTATAAAAGTTACTCGACAGGCACTTTAGAGCCGAGCATTAAAATGAAACGCAGTCAAGTTCAAGCTAAACACAGTTCAAACAAACAAATGAAAACTGGCGATCTAAACTGAGTTAAATCAGTTCAGAGCGCAAGTTTACGTTGCAGCAACTAAAACTGAACAGAGTTTAAGTTGAACCTAGTTTTATTTCTAAATGCCCGCCACGTAATTTGCGAGTTTCATTCATTTCGTCTTGTGTGTTCAAGAACAGTATCTTTTTTAGGGTTCCGTAGCCAAATGGCAAAAAACGGAACCCTTATAGATTCGTCATGTCTGTCTGTCTGTCTGTCCGTCCGTATGTCACAGCCTTTTTTTTCCGAAACTTCTGTACTGTTGAAACTTGGTAAGTAGATGAATTCGGTGAACCGCATTAAGATTTTTACACAAAAATCTTAATGCGGTTCACCGATTTTTTTTCATCGTACCAATACATGTGGGGTGTCTATGGATAGGTCTTCAAAAATGATATTGAGGTTTCTAATATAATTATTTCTAAACTGAATATTTTGCGCGAGAGACACTTCCAAAGTGGTAAAATGAGTTCCCCCCCCCCCTGTAACTTCTAAAATAAGAAAATGATAAAACTTAAAAAAATTGTAATGTACATTACCATGCAAAGTAACAACGAAAATTGGTTTGAACGAGATCTAGCAAGTAGTTTTTTTTTAATACGTCATAAATCGTAAACCGCAATTTGCTTTCATTTAATCAACTGAAATACTTGCTGCTACGAAACCCTTAATGGGCGAGTCTGACTCGCACTTGGCCGGTTTTTTTTTTATAAAATGATTTACTGAAATATCTAGTTCATGAAATCATAGAACGTTAGTTGCTGTTACCTATTAATTTATTGCAAATGCAATCATATCATATTATTATCCTCAAATCATTATTACCAAGCGTAGAAATAATGGCATATCCCTACATGATGGACAAAGTTGTCTTCATCATTTGTATGAGAATGGGATTTTCTTAGCCTTAGTTCAGAAGTGGACATCTTTCAGTCGTCAACTCATATCAATTTAAAATATTTAGAAACACATTGTAAGGTTAATACTTGAATACATAAGTAATTTTGCTGATCTTAAGACTACTCTAATTGGCCCAATCAAACGAAGGGATTCCCGAATTGCCGTTTCTCCATATGAATTTTAACTGTTCCAAATTACATATTCCTCCGTCCGTGCTACTATGGGCACCACTGAGCCGTTGGTTAACAATTTGCACGCTATCTTCTTATTAGATTATCCACCTACGAACAAATTTTCTAATGGATAAAATAAAATGGTGATAATATATACATACATACATAGACTCACGCCTGTTTCCCAGAGGGGTAGGCAGAGACAACGGATTTCCATCTGTCACGATCTTTGCACACGTCCTTTGCCTCGATTACTGTCATAATATATACCACCAGATCAAAATTGACTTTACATGTATACGCAGAACTACTAGGCATCTCTTTCTGCCGACAGAATTTTAGTTATTCGGTAGTTGTGTTAAACAAAAATTTCAGTTTCATGTATCTTATACTTATTAATTTACTACTAGTGACCCACAAGTATATAATATTATATTTTACCACTATGAAGCACGTATTCACACGCGATCATAAGTTTGATGTATAATACAAATAGTTACCATTTTTTATTGAAAATCCCTATGACAAAGTTATTCTCATTAGTGTGCATTCATGTTAATGCAAAACTAGTCCAAACAGACTTGAAAATACAGTATTAATTAGAACTGCATATAACTTTAAACTTGTTAAATGGCATTCGTTAGTGGTATATGGAATTTGTGAGGTATGGTAACTTAGTTGCTTAATTAAATGGGATGCGGTTCAACTTTAATGGTTCTCCGAGTGTACATTTCACTCGGAGAACTGTATATCGTCAAAATAACGTATAAAATATGTAGCATTTCACATTGTTCTGTAGTTTTGAGTCACCTTTTGATTAGCAGTTATGACTTAAGTATGTAAGGCTGTGTAAGATATGGATACTGGCGCGCGGACGGGATTGTAGTCGAACGACCCACATTGATAACTTTAAATTTGTCATCATCATCATCATCATTACAGCTAAATAAGTCCACTGCTGGACAAGCCTCCCTCAAGAATCGTCTTGGGGGATATGCCATAATCGCCACGCCTGGCAGGCGGGTTGGCGATCGCAGTAAGATAGTCATAGTAATCAGAAGGAAGCTGCTGCCCTTCCTCTGGTAGATATTCCCTCGGGACGACTTTCTACGCCCCCCACGGGATGAGATGGAGTGATGATATTCTGATTCTGAATATCATCACTATTTGTGCAGAGAACAAATTAATAACGATTTGTCAATTTGTAAATCCGGCATCTGAGCACGTCCGTCTGCACCTTCCACTTGTTAAGGTCTAATAAGACCCGAATATTTTTTTTTGTTTCTATGGAAAGCAGGTAACTGATATATAAACCTCTACTACTTTTTGGAACGAAAATCCATATCGCGCGTTGTGAAAGGGGGACGGAAAAAAATCTTACGAAAAGCCGTCACGACACTTTTTGCAGCTGTGCGACGGGCGCATGTTTCTCTGTCTATCTCTCTCTCTCTTACAGAAAGCAAGCCAGATATTTTCATTTTTATTTCGCATTGAACAGCGTGGTGTCGCGACGATTATTTTTGTTGAGTGTATACAGGATTTTTGTACATAATAAATAATAAGAAATAACTTCGTTCAATCCGGGTGTCACTTGACACCTCTCAAGTTTTCTTTTGTAAAAACATAAGTATAAAGATAATTACCGCCAGACTCAGGACAAACAGTTCATGTTCATGCACACAAATATCTCTCCTGGGTGGGAATAGTACCCACCACTTGCGGCATTAAAAGCCAACCAACCACGCTAAATGGCCGGTCAAAGTTGTAGTAAAAGTTCCACAAACGTCTCCAAACCGACGTTCTGACTTTATCTTACTAGTATCTACTTACTTTATACTACTTACTACGTACTTTATCTCGAAATTCGTCCTCACAAGGATATGCAACACATAAAACAAATTTAAACCTAGTACATAGTAGTACTATGTACTAGTTTTAGTATCGCTTCAAATAGGTAAGCCTATTTTCTAACATGTTACTTGATAGATACTATAACGTTCTGCTACTCCAGACGTCTTCGGGATCTTTCTATATTGAAATAATATACTCAGGTTTAAATGAATTAAATTGTATTCTTTTTACTTTTTACTATATCTGTTATAATATGTTCCCTACTAGGTTTCTCTCTGACAGATCATTCAAATCTATGAAAGTTTTATTTTTAAATATTTATTTTTAAATCGTTTTCTTTGACGTACGAAGGTGCCGGACCATGAAGATCGTCTCAGTACCTACTCTGTTTCGTGACATTCCCGTCGTCCGTAATCCGCTTGAATATGCCCCACCGTCCTAATACCGCTTTAATGACAACTAGGCTTTAGATTTCTATTTTGAATAGATGCAGCTTCCGAAAGTTTATTATTGAATAAATTTAGACGTGCCACTGCATATAAATCTGTAACATGGAGTTGTCAATTGAGTGAGATATTCACTCTGTTGGAATACGAAATTGCAAAGAAATCATAAAGAACAAGTTTACATTTCCTTCAAGAAAAGTCTAAAACGTGTATAAAAAGTAGTTTTGGATTTTTTGGTATCTCTGTTTGCTTTATCGGTCTGTGGTATTGTAGCTTCTACACCGTGTGTCATCGGCTGCACCTTAAACCGTTAAGCTTATCGAAAATATCTTTAGTTTACTTTCAGATGCAGGTTTTCGTTCACGTTATACCCAAATAATGAATATTCCACCAGATCATTTTATCTTCTTTATATATAAAAATGAATGTTTGTCTGTAAGTCCTTTATAGGATCGTAAACTATGCATTTGATCATGTGATGATCTTCAGCAAAGTGTTGTGCATGAGTCTACAAAGGTTTCTGAGTTAGTACAACCAAGCCTAGATAGATGGCGCCACTATCATCCCAATTTTTTTACGTCAGTGGCGTATCAACGCGCGCAGGGTACCTTTAGCTAGTTATAAATATTTTACAATAAGCTAACCCTTCACTGCCATAGCTGTGCAAAATAACCCGTCCTGAGTCGATGTTCGAAATTTAAAGGAACTTAGTTTTTTTTCGGTTCAGTAGGTGGCATAAGCCATCACTCGCCTTTATTAACCGGTCTTCTTCTTAGCGAGATGATGGCAATCTAAATTGTATAAAAACTTGGCCACGAGAATCCCATTATGGGTAGCTTCCATCAGGTCTTTAAGCGTACAGTTGTAAGGGCATGATAACAGGTGTCCCATTATCTGTGGGACTACACCACATTTGCATTGCAGGCTGCAATTATTAATGTATCCCCACCTGAACAAGTTTTCCCTGCTACTACCAACCTGGGTTCGAAGCCTATTCATCGACTTTCAGACTGGCCAAGGCAGTTTCCATCCAGGGGCGAGACTTTCATATGGTGGGACAAATGGTGTAGGTAGTTTGCTGCACGAAAGGAGCCTCCCCGCGTGACGTACCTGTGTAATTTACGTACGTCCGGCGCACCTTGGCCAGTGGGCAGTCAGTAAAACCCTATCCTGACTGGCAAATCCTTTCACTACGAAGCCAATCTCAAATTCAATTATCCGGTGTCATGTCAGAATCGTGAGTAAGTATACTTAAATACTAGATTGCTGTTCAGTGCCAATAAAATGCAGCCCCATATCTATATACAAATAAATAAAATTGAAGTGTCTGTTTGTAATATTGAAATAACGGATTTTTACTACATGTATATGAATATTTATACGGTACATACTCCAAAATATATTTTTTTACAATTTTTGTCTGTCTGTCTGTCTGTTTGTTCTGGTTAATCTCTGAAATGGCTGGACCGATTTTAACGGGACTTTTATTGGTAGATATCAGATGTAATAAGGAGTAACTTAGGCTACTTTTATTTTAGAAAAATCTTTTATTTTTGAAAAAACAAAAATAAAACAAAATAAAATAATTAAAACGCGGACGAAGTCGCGGGCACAGCTAGTACCACATATAATTTTAATTAAAATGAAGCGTAGTTGACTGCGGCCTAGTTTAGTTCACTAGGGGTTATCATAACTATCATTTAACCAGGACAAGCTTCGAAATTTGTTGACGTTTTGTACTTTAAATTAGTGCGTGGTATTTTTACCGAACCTATAAACACTGCAGAATTTTTTCTCCATTGAGTTAAACAAGTATAGTAGTAGTTGTATATATCAATAGATTTTTTTAAGTTAAAAATGAAGTAGTGTAACATATTTGATGATTTTTGACGCTATCTTTGTGAGTTTGTGATAAATGGTAGGAAATAAAATGGGCCCAGTTATTTCTTCACAAAATTAGAATAACTACTTAATTCGTATATCAAATTCTAATGTCGTTGCTGAAAATGCAGAACTTAAGGACGCTCAAACTTGATTTTATGAAGTCCTTTGCATGGTTTTCTTGTACACATGTATTAAACCCCTCTAGACACTGTCATTGTATTCGGTCATTTTCTTCTTATTCTTGAGTGAAATTCAAAATTTTAGATTTTACCGGCAATTTTCTTACTATACCGTTTCATGGTGTCATGATTTAAACTCTACAAACATCGAAAAGCACTGAGTTAAATCAGTTTAGAGCGCAAGTTTACGTTGCAGCAACTAAAACTGAACAGAGTTTAAGTTGAACCTAGTTTTATTTCTAAATGCCCGCCACGTAATTTGCGATTTTAATACATTTCGTCTTGTGTGTTCAAGAACAGTTTCTTTTTTTTTAATAAAATGAATTTACTGAAATATCTAGTTAATAAAATCATAGACCGTTAGTTGCTGTTACCTATTAATTTATTGCAAATGCAATCATATCATATTATTATGCTCAAATCATTATTACCAAGCGTGGTAATAATGGCATATCCCTACATGATGGATAAAGTTGTCTTCATCATTTGTATGAGAATGGGATTTTATTTGGGAAGGCCTTAGTTCAGCAGTGGATATTTTTCAGTCGTCAACTCATATCAATTTAAAATATTTAGAAACACATTGTAAGGTTAATACTTGAAGACATAATAAATTTTGCTGATCTTAAGACTACACCAATTGGCCTAATCAATTGAAGGGATTCCCGAATAGCCGTATCTCCATATGAATTTTAACTGTTCCAAATTACATATTCCTTCGTCTGTGCTACTATCTGGGCACAACTGAGCCGTTAGTTAACAATTTGCACGCTATCTTCTTATTAGATTATCTACCTACGAACAAATTTTCTAATAGATAAAATAAAATGGTGATAATATATACATACATACATACATAGACTCACGCCTGTTTCCCAGAGGGGTAGGCAGAGACAAAGGATTTCCATCTGTCACGATCTTTGCACACGTTCTTAGCCTCGATTACTGTCATAATATATATCACCAGATTAAAATCGACTTTACATGTATACGCAGAACTACTAGCCACCTCTTTCTGCCGACAGAATTTTTGTTATTCGGTAGTTGGGTTAAACAAAAATTTCAGTTTCATGCATCTTATACTAATTAATTTACCACTAGTGACCCACTAGTATATAATATTATATTTTACCACTATGAAGCACGTATTCACACGGGATCAAAAGTTTGATGTATAATACAAATAGTTACCATTTTTTATTGAAAAACCTTATTACAAAGTTATTCTCATTAGTGTGCATTTCATGTTAATGCAAAACTAGTCCAAACAGACTTGAAAATACAGTATTAATTAGAACTGCATATAACTTTAACTTGTTAAATGGCATTCGTTAGTGGTATGAGGAATTTGTGAGGTATGGTAACTTAGTTGTTTAATTAAATGGGATGCGGTTCAACTTTAATGGTTCTCCGAGTGTACATTTCACTCGGAGAACCGTATATCGTCAAAATAACGTATGGAATATGTAGCATTTCACATTGTTCTGTAGTTTTGAGTCACCTTTGGATTAGCAGTTAAGTATGTAAGGCTGTGTAAGATATGGATACTGGCGCGCGGACGGGATTGTAATCGAACGACCCACATTGATAACTTTAAATTTGTGCAGAGAACAAATTTATTTATTTATTTTACTTATAGTAGTTTATTTCCACGAAACAGCACGGAGTTAAACTCGTCAAGACAAACGTCAAATCCGCGGCGCTTAACCGTCGCAGACACCATGGCTTGTCGGGTCGAGCGCCACATCCTCACTAGCAAATCTTGGTGCAGCACGTGTAAATTGTTATGCAGGGACAGCAGCATCTACCGCAGCCACCGTCGCAGGGACCGCAACAACCACCACAAGGTCCGCACATGTTTCTATTTCTTGGTAAAGAGTACTAAGGCCTAAAATTACGTTCTTCCGTTGAAGTTTTCTAAAGGATGTGGAAAGAAACTTTTTTGGTTAGATTTTTAAATTTAATATTTTTGTTACTTTTTAGTGTGTATCACTCAAGCGATTTGATTGTACTAATAATTAATAACGATTTGTCAATTTGAAAATCCGGCATCCGAGATCGTCCGTCTGCCCCTTCCACTTGTTAAGGTCTAATAAGATTTTTTTGTTTTTATTGACTCACGGTCATCTGATCCCTAACTAACAGATACTATGGAAAGCAGGTAACTGATATATAAATAAATATTTCTACTACTTTTTCTTTTGTAAAAACATACTTATAAAGATAATTACAGCCAGACTCAGGACAAACAGACATGTCCATGCACACAAATATCTCTCCTGGGTGGGAATAGTACCCACGACTTGCGGCATTAAAGGCCAGCCAACCACGCCAAACGGCCGGTCAAAGTTGTAGTAAATGATCCACAAACGTCTCCAAACCGACGTTCTGACTTTATCTTACTAGTATCTACTTACTACGTACTTTATCTCGAAATTCATCAAGGATATGCCACACATAAAATAAATTTAAACCTAGTACATAGTAGTACTATGCACTAGTTTTAGTATCGCTTGAAATGAGCCTATTTTCTAACATGTTACTTGATAGGTACCTACTCTGTTTCGTGACATTCCCGTCGTCCCTAATCCGCTTGAATATGCCCCACCGTCCTAATACCGCTTTAATGACAACTAGGCTTTAGATTTCTATTTTGAATAGATGCAGCTTCCGAGACATACTTATTTCGAAAGATTATTATTGAATAAATTTAAACGTGCCACTGCATATAAATCTGTAACGTGGAGTTGTCAATCGAGTGAGATATTCACTCTGTTGGAATACGAAAGTGTAAAGAAATCATAAAGAATAAGTTTACAGAAAGAAACTTTCGTACTACATGATATGAGTTAAGTTATAAGAATATAAATTTACTGAACCGAAGAATATATTCTATTACTTTTCAGACTGGTCTTGTTTTCAAGTTAACACTGTTTTAAAAATTTCGTCGTATCTACACACGGCCATCTGGTCCCAAACTAAGCAGAGCTTGTACTATGTAAACCAGATAACTGAGTATATCAGTTACATATACTACTTTTCTTTTTGTAAATACAAACTTTTATAGATAAACTACATCCAGACTCAGGACCAACAGACATGTTCATGCACACAAATATCTGTCAAGGGTGGGAATCGATCCCACGACCTCCGGCGTGAAAAGCAAGCATTTGCCAACCATTTTTGAATTAACTCTAAACACTACTATGATCGTACTCATTGTCTGTAATTATAGTAAATTGAATGTATTTTAAATGTATGTATGTATGTAGCTTATAATATTACTTAAATGGTTGACTGAAGATTACTTGAGATCAAGCGAGACGGTACAGACGCCAGCACATCAAGCTTCCCAAATCTGTCAAATTTCCCCAATTGAAAGTGTACCTTATACTTAAGTGATAAAGTTGAAAATCTATAAAAGAAATTTGATCGATTGGGGTAGCTGGATGTGATGTCTGTACAAAATATTACTAAAGTAAAACTTCTTTAGGGCAATGCTACGGTGACCGTTTAACATCAGGTGGTCCGTATTCAGTTGAAATGAAAACCACTTTTCAATTCTACATTTATGAATATTCATACAAAAAATAATATTTTAGACACAGTCCTACCTGTGCCTCTGGCCTCATAGGTATACTTGGGCATAAGCACTCAATTATTTTAGAACTTAGAATAATGTTATGAATGTTAATAATATGAGCTAAATAAAAAACGTCCACTTTTGGATATTGGCCCCTTCAAAGGTCCCCAAGGAGGATGAATTATATTCATCATTTGAGGATAATGCCGTAATCGAAATGCACGCTTAGCAGAAAGATTGGCAATCTCAGTCATACGCACCTCGTAGTACACTTACAGCTCAATTAACGAAGTAGCTAACAGAAAACCCGTTAAGTAATAGCAAGGAGGAAAAGTCGGAAACGAGTGAGTGGTTCCATATGTTTGGTAAACACGCTACGGTAAACGCTTAACATCATATGGCAAACAAGCATACGGCCCACCAGAGGTAAGCTGTCACCGTAGCCTATGAACGCTTGCAGCACCAGGAACATCATTAGAGCGTTGCCGACCCTTTAGTAACCTTATAACTCCCTTTTTGAATGGCCGCATGGCTCTTGGGAAAATCGTAACGCACCTAACTTTAAAAAATCCTCTTACCACTAAATGTAAGACATTTATTGGACAAAAAATTTATTACTTTGTTGGTCGCTATCTATGCAGCAAATTTCTGGACAACTCACCAGCCCTACACACCAAAAGTAAGTATAACTTGAAAAAAATGGTATCAATTAGTCTTCAAAAACTTACTTATGACGAAACAGAAGCATTTATTAATCCCTCTAATTAATTTCATAATTTTACACTTTACTTTTATTAAAACACTCACACACCCTTGCACACATAAACGCATTACACCCGCATACACCTATCCCCACACACTCAAGCTCCAATTCAAACACATATGTAAATAATGCGAGACATTCAATTTTATTAACCCTTAACTGCATAATGATGTAATATTACGTCTGTTTACTTTTCGTCGAATATATTTTTATCTAGCAACCCTTCCTACTTGCCAAAGTCAAGTTAAGTATTGTCAAAACTCTAATTGACACGTATAAACGCACCTTATCGCCATAGACATTTTTTTTCTTACATGACATTGACGTGAAAAATTTTTGGCGCCAAATTGCTAATCTCGGTTTTCAACACAGTTGCAGTAAATGTATTTTTTGGCAAACAATCTGAATTATAATAAACAAAAATAGTTTCCTGCATCACGCAGGTATGTAGAAATGGTATTGTATTAGCATTTTGTAAATGGCATTGTAACTTGCTGAAAATAATGATTTTTGTTTATGATGTAGTACTACATCATCATGGAAATTGGCATAAAATATTATTAGTATGGAATAAGTATGATTTGTTTTTCCTTATCTTTTTTTCATATGTTTTGTTATAATATACCTGTAATGAATGGTATTATGCAAGTTTTATTGTTATTTACGGGTATTTTTTTACTATCTAAAACACGATTTCAATGGTATGAAGCTGTTGCGAAACGTTTCACATATGGTGGTGGTTCTTTTTTCATGCATGTATATTCTTTTAGCACAATGTCACGAAGCCAGGCGAAAGATGATGACATTGAAAGGATGTTGAAGGAGTTGGAAGACGGCAACGTCTCAGAAGATGGCCTAGAAGATGACGATGACGATCACGATGAAGAGAATTTTTATGCCAATGCGCAGGAACTCGTACAGGACTTGATCTCAGATGATATGGAAGATTTGTGTGAGGATCCTATTCCATATAACGAAGATGACCCTCCATTAGTTCAAGATGCTGCTCCAGGGCCAAGTTCAGGTGCATGTATCTTCAATAGCTTCGATAAGCGTCAGATTATATGGAAAACTGGTAGCATGACGTTCGATGAGCGCAAAATTGTACATGAGCCCACAACTACTACCACAACACTAAATAATGAAATAGCCAACTTAGATACACCCTACAAATGTTTCATGCACTATTTTACACCTGATTTCCTACAAAAGATAGTAGATGAGTCTAACTTATATCCAGTGCAAGAAAATGTTGCCAATCCCATTACTATCACTGTTGCAGACCTCAAAAAGTATATTGGATGTTTGTTATTCATGTCTGTGCAGCATTTTCCAAGCGTGCGGTCATGCTGGCACGACAAGTTCGGATACCCGCCGATAAAAGCCACGATGTCGATAAACAGATTTGAGGTAATCAGGTCAGTCCTGCATTTTAATAATAATGAGCATCATTTACCGAAGGAACACCCAGATCACGACCGCCTCCATAAGATACGTCCGGTAATAGACCACCTGAACAAGACTTTTTCATCGATACCTGTAGACCAGCGCCTCTCCATAGACGAGCAAATGTGTGCAACAAAAATATCTCACTTCCTCAAACAATACCTTCCCAATAAACCTCACAAGTGGGGTTACAAACTATTTGTAATAGGTCTTTACCTATGAAATTGCCGTTTTGTATGAAAAAATTTAAACGAATTTTTTTCATGAATTTTTTTATTTGTATTAATCGAAGTAATCACCCATGCAATCAATGCATCTTTGCCATCGCAGTGGCAGTTTATAGATGCCCTTCTTAAAGAAATCAGCTGGACGGGAGGCAACAAATTCTTCAAAGGCATTTTGTACTGCCTCTCGGGTATTGAATTTTTTTCCCGCCAAGAAGTTATCCAAATTCTGGAAAAAGTAGTAGTCTGTAGGCGCAAGGTCTGGTGAGTAGGGCGGATGACGGAGAGCTTCCAACCCCAGTTCTTGCAACTTGGAGACCGTCTGCTGTGCAGTATGAGGTCGCGCGTTGTCGTGCAGGAGCAGCGGAGACGAGCGATTGACCAATGCTGGTTGGAGATGCGCCAGCTTCTCCATCATTGTGCTCAGTTCTTCACAGTACACATCTGCAGTAATGCTCACCCCGTTTGGTAAGAAGCTGTGATGAATCACACCGGCGCTAGACCACCAAACAGTGACCATCACTTTTCTAGGGGTAAGTTTTCGTTTAGGGCATTGTTTAGGTGCTGAACCAGGATCCAACCAACTTGCTGAGCGCTTGCGGTTATCAAACAGAATCCATTTTTCATCGCAGGTAACAATGCGGTTCAAAATTCCTTCATTTGTGTGTCTGTTGAGCAGTGCAAGGCACGTCTCGACGCGTACTTCGCGCTGGCGATCATTGAGTTCGTGGGGCACCCATTTGTCAAGCTTTTTTACCTTGCCAATTTGACGCAAATGGACCAATATTGTTTTGACGCTAACGTCGAAAGCTGCTGCTAATTCAGCCGTAGATTGTGTATCATCAGCTTCCACAACCGCCTTTAATTCGTCATTGTCGACCAAAGTCTTTGGACGACCGCGAGGTTCATTTTTCAGGTCGAAATTTCCAGAACGGAAGCGAGCAAACCAATAACAGGTGGTGCGTTGGTTTGTAGTGTTAGCTCCGTAAACGTCGTTGACGTTGCGTGCCGCTTGTGCCGCGTTGCTGCCACGACGGTACTCATATTCCATAATTACTCGAATTTTTAACGTATCCATGATGACGAAAAAGATTGAAATGCGATGAAAATGTAACACTAATCAATAAAGAAATGACTACTTTTGGAAAAAAGAATCCATGTTTTTAAAATAAAATTAATTTGAAATTAGAATTCTTAGCCAAACAAAAATTATTTTGATTTGAAATGGCCAGTACTGCAGAACGGCAATTTCATAGGTAAAGACCTAATATTATGCTGCCTGATGGGTTGTGCCTACCGGTTTGAAGTCTACTCTGGACAAAACAATACCAAAGACAAGCCAGCTGACGAACCTGATTTAGGAATCACAAACAATGTGGTCTTGCGTCTGGTCAGAGTAGTACCGCGGAAGCAAAATCACGTCATATATTTTGACAATTTCTACACCTCATTGCCTTTGGCCTACTACTTGTCCAAGCAGGGTATCCACTGTGTCGGCACTGTCCAGCAAAATCGTTTACCTAACTGTCGACTTCCGGATAAAAAGACGCTCATGAAAACTTCCGTCCCCCGAGGAACCTACGAAGAAAAAGTGGCTCATCACGATGGCATGGACTTCTCTGCAACTGTTTGGAAAGATAATAAGGTAGTTACTTTATTATCTACGTATGTTGGTGCAGAACCTGCAGGTAAAGTGCAAAGGTTCGACAAAAAACTGAAACAGAAAATTGACGTCCCATGCCCTAAAGTGGTACAAGAATATAATATGCACATGGGGGGAGTTGACCTTCTGGACTGCTACTTGGGACGGTATCGTATAAGAGTCAAAAGTAAAAAATGGTATATGAGACTATTTTACCATTTGCTAGACCTCGCCGTCATCAACTCGTGGATTCTCTTCAAGAAAAACATGACTGCAAAAGGTACCCCCAAAAAGCAATTGCCAAATCTTGGAGAATTCCGAAATGAATTGGCAGATGCCCTGTGCAATGTGGGAACAAGCAACGGTAGCAAAAGAGGTCGGCCAAGCAACAGCTGCTTAGAAGAACAAGCTAAGAAACGAAGAGGACCAGCTCATCCGCTTCCTTGTAAGGACGTGCGTTCAGATGGTGTTGCGCACTGGCCCATATTTTCAAAGCGTTTACGCTGTAAACTTCCTCAATGTAAAGGTACAACCCAATGGGCATGCTCAAAATGCAATATCCCTCTATGTTTGAACGGAACTAACAACTGTTTCAGAGATTTTCATACTACTCCTTAGTATAATAATTTAAGACGATTTTGCATGATGATGTAATATTACATCAATAATTATTTTTTTTTCACAAAAACCTGTAGTTTGATTTTTTTCATTATTTTTCCTTTAATGTACACCTCATTTAGGACCCCTGGGATTTTTCTCGGCCCAAAATAAAAAATCATGCAGCTAAGGGTCTAATTTTCATAAATATTGTGTATAATTATAATACATTAAATAATTAAATTGGAAGGTGATGATGCTTATAGCTCAGGTTTTCCTTTTTTAAGCACCAGCCGCACTAATTATAGTACTTACCATACCAAATAGTGTATAAATAAATAAGGGAGTTCATTCCACAACGTACGTCGGAGGAAGTTTCGCTGAAAGCGAACCGTATGACATCAAAAAGTTCGAGGATGTGAAGATGAACTCACTGTCTGTGGCAAGAGGTACGATGGTAGAAGGTGACCGTGGGCATCAAATAAAATATTTGTGCTACACTAAGTAGAACATTGTTCAAATTCTTCTCTATTAAACCTGTCTAGGACATCTGAAATTTGATCAATAACACGGAATAATTGAATACGCAATTCAATAAAGAAAACCAATAAAAATAAAATTTCATTATCCAAAAAGCAATTTATTCCGCCAAAATATGATCCTATCCATTTCAAAGAAAAATAGAGATTTATTTATTTTATTTGGGACAAAAAACAGTTACACGTTACATTTAGTTACATTTGTTTAACGTATAACCCACACTGTAGTCCACGTGTTAAATAATATAAGTTAATTAATATTAGGTGGAGCGTGACGGAAGGTTAATACAATTGGTAGAAAAAAAAAACAAAATGGAATTAAGGAAGTTGCGATAAGTATTATGAAATATTAGATGCAGTGTCAGCTAGCAAAATTTAGACATTCTATTAAATTTTGATTGAGAAAGTGCAAAGATGTCAATATCGACGAAGTGTGAGTTATAAATTGAGATGATTTAATAATAGTTATTGCTGGTCCAATGTCCATGCATACCTTAATTTTGATGTAAATTATTTAAAAAGTATTAATTACTGACATTTTCTATAAACATATCTCTCAAGGGATCCCTTGTGTTACCAGAAGGTCCATAACATATTCACATACACTTATTTAGTTTCCATTGCTGTTTTTGAATTCGAATGTTCAGCTTCCTTTGATATTCTTCAATAAGTCTTTAGCGTGAATGAATTCCTTAGTTTTCTTTTTTTGTCCGGCAATTGTGGAGATCTTTGGGGGAGGCCTTTGTCCAGCAGTCGACGTCTTTCGGCTGATATGTTGATGATGATGTTGACACAAGAGCGTCGGTCCGGCTGTAGGTGGCATGTCCACGACGCATCTGCGTTTTTCAATAGATAGTCTTATCTATTTAGTAAAAAATGTCAATGCAATCTAATCTTCTGGACGTTTTACTTCCATGGTGTGGCATCGTGGTTGCAAAGTCGGTTACATGTGACATAAAGGATTTAAATAAACATTTTAACTGTAACAAAAACGATCTTACATTAATCCAACAAAATATAAGAAGTATCTATTGTAACTTTGATAACTTTGAAGCCACTCTCTCGGAATTTAATTCAGAAATTGACGTTATAATACTCACCGAATGTCGCCTCAGTATAAACAAACCCG
Source organism: Pseudoips prasinana (assembly GCA_951640165.1). Lineage (NCBI taxonomy): Eukaryota > Metazoa > Arthropoda > Insecta > Lepidoptera > Nolidae > Pseudoips > Pseudoips prasinana. The sequence continues at coordinate 24,458,320 of OX621245.1, forward strand.
TCCCCACATTAATGAACTATATTCATCATACTACCACGTACAATTGTAATCAAAATGATGGGGTGGTTATATACGCCAAATCTAAACTAAATCCAGTTTTTATTGAACATAAACTGGATAACGCTACGTGTATACAGGTAAACATATGTGAGAGTACTATATTGGGAATATACCGGTCACCTTCACATCAGAACGCGTCGAATTTTATTAACTCACTGAATACGTTATTAGACACGATTAAACGCAACCGGAATATTATAATATCTGGTGATATAAATATTAACCTAGCTGTTAAAGACAACGAGTCATCGTATGAATACAGTAATCGGTCCTCTTACCTTAATGTGCTGTCCTCACATGGTCTTCTACCTGGACACATAATTCCCACGCGAGAAAATAGCTGTCTTGACCATTACATTTTAAAGATTGATAATACCAAGCTAACAGCCAGTATTGCAGTCTTAAACACATGCGTTACCGATCACGCCTCAGTCTTTATGAGCATATCTAAAATAAAAACTAAATACCGCTCTCCAACTATCAAGAACTTCACTGACTTTGAGTCAGCTGCTGAAAAGCTTATAAACAAAAATCTATCTAACTTATTGACGACCCTAACTTTGTGATCGAAAATTTGATTAATAAACTTAAAACATCTCTGGATGAGAGCGTTACGGTAAAGAGGATACCTTGCAAACAACGTATTATTAAGCCGTGGATCACCAGTGGTCTGTTACGCTGCATCAGAAACAGAAACAAAATGCAACTAAAATTAAGATCGGATCCGTATAATTTAATATTAAAAATAACATTCACTAGATACCGTAACTATTGCAATAAATTAATTAAAAAATTAAAACGTAAATACGAATCTGAACTATTAAGCACTAATATTAAAAACTCGAAAGCACTATGGAAATCTATCAAACAAATAACGCATCTTAATACATCCAAAATTGGAAGCCGTGAATTACTCTATACTCGAAGTACTACTTCAGAATCAGTTAACAGGGCTAATAATTTTTTCGCTACTGTCGGCAAGCAACTCGCAGAGGGCATTCTCAGTGGATCTACGCAGCCAGTTGGTGGCATACAGTGTACTACAAAAACACATTTATCTTCTTTCGTACTTCTAGAGACTGACCCATGGGAAGTCGACACTGTGATATCGAGTTTAAAAACCGACAGTGCTCCGGGTTGGGACGGCATCCAGACTAAATTCATAAAAATGGTTAAACCCCTCGTTGTTCCCATAATAAGCCATCTTGCCAACCTCTGCTTCAGAACAGGCATATTCCCGAACTTGCTTAAGAAATCGATTGTTACACCCGTCTTTAAGAGTGGTGATAAAAGAGATATCAATAACTACCGACCTATATCAGTCTTGTCAGTTATCTCAAAAGTTATTGAAAGGCTAATCAACTCACGCCTAATTACTTATCTAGAAAAATTTAATATTCTATCCAGTTCACAGTTCGGATTCAGAAAAGAAAAATCCACAGAAGACGCCATCTCAGGATTGTCCACCTTGATAACACGGCACTTAGACCGTGGAGAAAAATGTCTGACCGTCTTCTTGGATCTGAAAAAAGCTTTCGACACTGTTTCTGTCCCCACCCTAGTAAAAAAGATGGAGTCTATAGGTATTAGGGGTATGCCACTAAAACTCTTAACTGATTACCTACATAACCGTACCCAGAGCGTAAAAATTGACAGTTTCACTAGCTCGTACACTAAGATAGACTATGGCGTGCCCCAGGGAAGCGTATTAGGCCCTACGTTATTCTTAATATACCTTAATGAATTAACTAATATCGAGGTTGAGAGAGGGCAAGTATTCTCATATGCGGATGACACTGCCATTGTATTTAATGGTACATCCTGGAGCTCTGTTTTTGAGGCTGCTGAGAATGGTCTCCACAAAATTGCAATCTGGCTTAAATCTGCCCTTCTTACGCTAAACGTTGCCAAAACGAAATACATCTGCTTTGCTATTAATAAGCGTACACTACCCCCCCCAAACTTCTCGTTGAGGATTCATTCCTGTGACTTCTCTAATACCGCGCAATGTGGGTGCGAAGAAATTGAAGGTGTAAAATCTACTAAATACCTTGGAGTCATCGTGGACCACCGTCTCTCCTGGCATGCTCAGATTGAGGCTATAAATAATAGGATCCGCAAACTCATTTGGGTTTTCAAAAAGCTAAGACATGTCGCCAGTCAAGATCTTCTAAAGCGTACTTATGTTGCATTGGCAGAATCAGTTATGAGTTATTCTATTCCCGTCTGGGGTGGTGCCACTAAAATAAAATTTCTGGAAGCAGAAAGAGCCCAGAGATGCTTAATAAAGACTATGTTCTTTAAACCATTTAGATTTCCTACTGACGAGCTTTATGAAACTTATAAATTATTGTCCCTTAGAAAACTTTATATTATCAACTCAGTACTAAGGCTACATAAAACCTTACCATATGTATATAAAGCCCAAACAGGTAGAAGGAAGCCTAAAGTGGCCCCTTCTCCTCCCTGTAGAACTCTTTTTGCAAGGCGACAATTTGAAGCCCACTCTGCCTACCTTTATAATTAGCTTCACAATAAATGTACAATACATAACCTTTTACTCCATGTATGTAAAAAAACAATTGTCCAAGAACTGGAACCGCTTGGGTACTGTGAAACTGAGAATTTATTATTTAAATACGAACTCTAGACTACCGTACTTACCGATACCAAGATACCACATCGGCTAGAAGTCCGCCAGACAGTATGGGGCAGATACACACACACTCACAAACACACTCACACACACACACACACACACTCACAAACACACTCACACACACACACACGCGCACACACTACACACACACACACACACACACACACACACACACACACACACACCATAGTTATAAGCTAGTTTACCAGTAGTTCGAATTATACCAGTTTTTTTCCTATCACTTTTATTGTATTGATCTTGATTGTGATTGTAATTAAACCTAAAATAGTTTAATTAATTAATAGAATAGAATGTACTAATAATCCTAGGGAGGAGCAGAGTCACCCAACACAAGCATTACTACATGCTTCCTGGGTGGTTCTAGCCACACTATGTTATATGCGAAATGTTAATGAAATAAACTATTTTATTATTATTATTATATTATGGTGTACATTCTCATTTGCGACAAGATCTACGCGGGAAATATTCTAGTGAACACAAACAGGGGCACTCTCTATTCAAACATTCAACATACGTTGGGACGTGCCAGCTGAAACAACCGAAGATAGGTCAAGTCAAGGACTCACCGCTTTAATTGATTCGAACCTTGCTATACCTACGATAATTAATGACAACCTGTTTAAATTATGAGGTAATTGAAGGTGTTCCATAATTATATTAGTTGAGGCTTAACAAATATTTACAGAATACTAGTATAACAGAGTTTAAGTTGAACCTAGTTTTATTTCTAAACGCCCGCCCGGGGCGGAGTGTGGTCTAGTTCACTGCTGATGTGGGCTGAGACCTAGCTCTAACTTAGTTATCTGTCCGATCAACTAAGTTGGCGAATGGTTTTGGGGGAGAGCGCAACAGTCGTTAAGATCCCCAAGACAAGCCTGGCGTATAATCCTTCACGTGGTTGCCGCCTGTTACGTGATTGCATCCCCTGCTCCCCAGCGGTGGATGCAGCCACAAACTGAAAACACCAGACGTACTCTTTTTCCGTTACCCTTCATTATATTAATCCCCACTTCCTATCCCCTCCGCTGCCGGGATTCGTGGTCATGTCTCGGCGGGCCTTCTATTGCAGAAATGACAGCAATAGCCGGTGTTAATGACCACCCGCGTGTTTGTGCCGTGCGTGGGGACCCGTAAGGTAGGATGGAGGAGTCCTGGGGGTTGAGTGAAGGGGGAGTCGGGCAAGTTACTTCTCCCGAGCAACACGCCTCTTTGGTCCGGATTTCTACCGACACGGGAGGTCGGGGTCTAACCAACCACGATCAATCGGCTGCCGACGTCCGGTCTGACGGCCGTCAGGTGAGTGTCGGGTCTGGGTGGGTTTGCAGTCGGGTGAGTGACCCCTGGGCGCTGTTGTTTAGGTGCTCAGCGGGGCGCATGCTGCGGACTCGTAAATTGCCCAGACTAACCCGCGTGTTGCTAGAGAAGGAGAAAGGAGAAAACCAAAGGGAACAAAACCCACTTATTTATCTATAATATATTATATATTCTTATATATTTATGTATATTCTTTTCTCTTTCCTCTTTTTCTGGCTCGGCACTATACCAACCTGATAACCCTGGTGCTTGAGAGCATCCCCAGTTGAGGGCTCGATGGAGGGTGGGGAGTCAGGTCTGGTGAAGTTTCTATCTGCTTATATTATGGATAATAATATAAACAAAACTACCGACAGCAAAAAACCCACCCAAAAGGTGGAGTCACGTGATGTCCTGCCCCTGAGGGCTGGGACATCAAACAAAGGAAAGGAAAGGGAAGCCGTGACGGACACTAGCGTACCCGGGCAGGCCCCTGCTGCTGGAACCGAGAAACCCGGTACGGTGACTCGACTCCAGCGGCTGGGCGTCACTGGGCGGCCGGTGGATGTTACTGGCAAACCCGTACATCTGACCCAGAGCGGAAACCCCCCGGGACTGGGCGCAGGAGGCAGAGCGTACCACTCCGGATGTCACCCATACTGGGTACATCGGCGGGCGGCTCTGTCAGCGGGACAACCTTCGAGCGACCGGAACCAGAGGGCGTGCTAAGGGGAAAAAAGAGGCTCAGTGGCGCTCAAATGCGACGAAGAGCCATAGGAAGGCAGGATGCGACGCATGGGGGAACTCCATCAGGAGGACCTCACAAGAGAGAAAGGGAGTTCAGCGATGAAAACCCGGCCACGCACAACGTACCTAAGAGGGCAAAAACCCAGGGGTCATACAAGGACGCTCTAACTGGGACCCGCATGGTGGTAGTAAGTGCCAACTATCCGGAAGGGAAGCTGGACCCCAAAATCCTGGATCCTCTAAAAGTCCTGTTGTGGGATATGTTAGAGGAGACACCTGACCCTGCGCCACGGTTCTCCGTAGGGAACATGATTGCTGGGGCTGTCCACATCATATGTGACGGACCCGAGGCAGTGCAATGGCTCAAGACCGTCAATCGTAAGACAATTGACGGAACTGAGCTTAAAGTAATTGAAGCTAAAGACCTTCCAAAACCAATTAGAATGGCATGGAGGTCTAAAACTGTGAGTAGCGTCACCTCGGAGCGTCTGGTTAAGATGACGCAACGCCTGAACCCGACTCTTCGAACCGAAGAATGGAAGGTGGTACACGCAGCTGTTGAGGCAATGTACACTCGACGAATAGTCTTGATGGACAAAGCCTCGGCAGAGCAGATAAAGGCGGCAGGCTACAAACTGCAAACACAGGGCTCGGAGACAGCCACTTTAAGCTCCTGGACGACGGGGAGAGAAAGGAAAAGGAGGCTGGGGCTGACAATATCGAGGCCCCAAATAAAGCGTCGACGTCGTCCCATAAAGACCCCATCACGAGCGAGGCGGGTGGCCCCAGCCAGAAGAGAAGGGGTCCGCCAACACTGAGGTATACCGAGAGTCAGAGGGCTTACTTTCACCAGCCACCTCTATGGGCGGCCTCAGTGACTTGGATGGACTCAGACTGGATGGGGACACCCTAACCTGTGAAGAGATGGAGGGATCCGAAGAGGAAGGAGACTAAACCAGCACTAATGGCTAGTCTAAGGTGCGTATAGATCAATTTACAACATAATATGGCTGCGACTACCCTTCTGGCACGCGACCTTGTTATTAATAAATACGACGTAGCATTAATACAGGAACCCTATATTTTCAAGGGTCAAATTAAAGGACTAAACGGGACGGGAGGAAGTATATACCACAACCGTTCTGATAATATTGTAAGGGCATGCATCTTCGTCAGAAATGACCTAGACGTAATACCCTTACACAATTTCTGTTACAGAGATCTGACAGCTGTCAAAATCATACTAAAAGAGCCCCCTCTTTTAGTATGATTTTGACAGAGAACTATCTGTATAGCCTCTGCCTACCTACCCTATGAAGCAGAAGAACCAGCTTCGCCGAAGTTAAGGGAACTCGTGAATAACTGCATTGCTAATGACATAGACCTCATAATCGGCTGCGACGCTAATGCACACCACATCATTTGGGGTAGCACAAACATAAACAAGAGAGGAGAGAAACTACTGGACTATCTGGTAAGCTCCCCTCTCCAACTAATTACTTCTGGTAACAGGCCAACATTTGTTAACGCAAAAAGAGCTGAAGTTATCGACATAACCCTAGCCACGGCTAGAGCCAGCAACCTAATAGAAGAATGGAATGTTCCTAATGAGATATCCTTATCGGACCATAGCTACATTTGCTTCAAGTACAAAACACGAATAAAAAGGGAGTCTGTACAACGACGAAACCCTAGACACACCAACTGGCCCACGTACGTCAGGGACCTGAAGGTAGAACTAGGCGACCCGAGAGGTAAGCTAAACTCAGTCATAGAGATAGAGTTTGAGGCAGAACGCATTGCCCAAGCAGTGCTAAAAACATGGAGAGATAACTGTCCGGAAAAAACAGTCAAAGCAAAGAGGATACCCTGGTGGACACCTGAGCTAATTAAGCTTAAGAAAGAAACGAGGGTAACATTCAATCTAGCCAAAGCCACTAAAGACTTTGATATGTATGCTAGAAAACTAACTGAGTATAGCAAAGCTGTTAGGAAAGCAAAAAGGCGTGCATGGAGGAATCACTGCCAAGAGACACTAGACGTTATGTTTAAAACTCACTTCCCAGGCTCTGAGACAATGAAAACCATGGAGCGAGAAATCCCAATTAGCCAAGAGGATGTGGAAAGACACACAACCAAGGCAGACTGGGACACCGCTAAAAAGATAATTAAAGAGACCACGGTAAAGTGGGCCATAAGCAACTTTGAACTATTCAAATCGCCTGGCCCGGATGGAATATATCCCATCCTATTACAAAAAGCGAATAATGTACTAAACCCACACCTATGTAGGCTATACAGAGCTTGCATAGCCTTTGGGTACACACCCCAAGCATGGCGACAAGTCAAATTAGTCTACATACTGAAACCCTAGCAATCTCATATCACAGTTTCCAGTCATACAAAAATGAAATGCAATTGCTGGCTGGAAAGTGTAATCCTGAAAGCAATAGGACATTGGAACCGGTTAACACCAGTAGTGCAGTAGTGGAGTCATACACACAGCTGGGATCAGAGTCACCAGTATCTCCACAAAATGACAATACTAAACATAGCTCCATACTGTATTCCAATGAAATGGGTAAGGGCCTTGGTACCTTGCTTTGTAATAAGCTGAGTTGTTCCTTTGTCAACTATTGTATGCCAGGATTACATTATAAAGATATAATAGATAAATTAATTCAGAATAAACACAGTGCCAAATCATGTATAACTCTAATGGTAGGAAATTGTAAGAACTTAAAGAAAAAAGACATTACAGATAGATTCACTAAGATGTTAGAATTAGACTGTAATAAGATAATATTGTGTGCCTTCCCCTATGTGTCCAATGTGCCTGATAGTACAAATAATTATATCCACAAGCTAAATATGCACCTACAGTTTTTGGTTAGCCATTATAGTAATAAATTTATATTTTTGGATACAAATAGTTTTATAGATTCTTGTAGGGTAACCATGAGTACAGTTACTATTCCAAGAAAATTTTTGAAGATACTTGCAACTTTAGTAGCGGCACATATTAACTCAGTCATAAGTAGTATGACGAAGTCACTTTTTATACCATCTTTTAGTAATGTTATTAAAATCAATTCAGTTAGTAGTTTAAACATGTAAGCATGACAATAGAGAAGTGTGATAACTTTCTAATTCTATCACATCAAAATATAAACCGCTTCTCTAGCAAAATTCTAGACATAGAACTTTTTAATGAAAAATATGAAATAGATATCCTTTGTTCAATTGTTTTATATAAATGTGTTACGTGAACTATCTGTAAATGATTGCTATCATATACTTAATTTAAAATTATTGACTCTGTCTCAAAATGAATAATGTTATTGTTTCGAAGTTTTTCTTTTGTATACCTAAATATAATCTAAAATAATAAGCATTCAGACAACCGATCGAGCATATATTGTGTTTGCCTACTAAATAATTACTCTAATTGGACCAAATCCCGTGTTCATGCCCGCTTGAGTATGTTTCGCCGGACCGTCTCAACTGGGTCGTGTTGAAACCGGTAGTAGATGAACCCACTGAGTTTGTTTCGCTGGGTCTTCTCAGTTGGGGCGCATTGGATCCGGTGGTAGCATTAAAGCGCGACCGTCGTTCTTAACACAAGGTCCGTCATAATAATAATACCTTTAATATAGACAGAACCATTGACAATATGTAGTAAAAATTTTTGCCTTAAACTAGATAATTAAACATAATCTCTTGACAATAACTTGATACGAGCTAGCTAAATATTATTGCTGTAATAAAATAAATTTTATAAATGTTTTCATACAATATGTACCTAAATATCTATGTTACTAGAAATATTATCTAATGTATACAACTATATTACTACAAACATGTTCTGACTATTTACAAGCGCTTTTTTAAAGTCTACGTGAATAAAAAACCTTTTTTATTTATTTATTTTATTTTATTTTATTTATTTATTTAAAAACCTGGAAAGTCGGACTACGAGTCACCAAAATCATATAGACCGATTAGTCTCACATCATTCTTTCTCAAATCACTTGAAAAAAAAATGGTAGACATACACATCAGGCAAGGGCCTCTAAAAAGATTCCCGCTACACTGGCAACAGAATGCTTATCAGGCAGGTAAATCTACCGAGACAGCCCTACACCATGTTGTGAAAAAGGCGGAAGCAGCCTTAGAAAACAAAGAAATATGCCTTGCGGCATTTCTAGATATTGAAGGAGCTTTGACAACACGGCATTCAGTACTATACAAAATGCCGCCAGGAACCATAGCATAGAACCCACTCTATGCAGATGGATAGACAGAATGCTGAAAGGACGGCAACTGCAGTCAACACTACTAGGGGACATCAGATATGCAACGACAACCAGAGGATGCCCACAAGGCGGAGTCATCTCACCGCTACTGTGGTGCCTGGTTGTGGACGAGCTCTTGATAAGCCTAAACACAGGGCCACAGTATACCGTCGGCTATGCAGACGATATTGTGATACTAATAAGTGGGAAATTCCCTCACATAGTAGCAGATATTATGAAACAAGCTTTAAAAGAGACCGAAGACTGGTGCAAATCAAATAACCTTTCTATAAACCCACAGAAAGCCGTTATAGTACCATTCACAAAAAAGAAGGACCTATCGGGTATAGGAACTTTAAAAGTTTACAACACAAAAATTAATTTGTCAAAAGAAGTGAAATACCTGGGTATAACACTCGACAAATCACTCACATGGAAAGAACATGTAGAAAACATAAAAAACAAAGCCCTGAGAATCTTCGGCATGTGCCGAGCAGCATATGGCAAAACATGGGGTCTGAAACCCAAAATCGTTCACTGGATATACAAAATGATGGTAAAACCGGTACTGATGTACGGTAGTATCGTCTGGTGGCCAAGAACAAAACTGGAAACTTGTAAACAAGTGCTAAACAAAATACAACGCACTGCCTGCTAAGCAATGACAGGGGCGTTTAGCACTACACCAACAGCAGCCTTGGAAGTTATTCTAGACCTAGTACCACTACACCTTGAAGTACAAGAAGAGGCAAGAAAAACACTCCTAAGGCTTACTGTCCTGGGACACATATCTAATGAACGTATGCCCACAAGGCATACGCAGACTGAAAACTGGAAAAACCTTGACAATGTAATAGAGATGGGAAGTGATAAAATGCAACCCACCTACACATTTGACAAACTATATAATTTATACATCCCTAGTAGAGAGGAATGGAAATTGGGACTTTGTAAATAAAACGAACAAAGTCAAATTTGGTATACAGACGGATCAAAAATGAAATCCGGCACAGGCGCGGGCGTATATAATAAAACCTGCAGTATCAGCGAAAGCATGGGCAATTTCGCGACAGTGTTCCAGGCAGAGACATACGCGATAATTACATGCGCCCAGACGATCATAGATAGGGCGACTGAAGGTCAGACCATCTACATACTCAGTGACAGCCAGGCTACATTAAAAGCCCTGATGTCACATAAAATCGAATCAAAATTAATCCAGAACTGTATCACGGCTCTGAACAAACTTGGTACTAAAAACAAAGTCAAACTCGTATGGGTACCAGGCCATACAGGAATAGAAGGCAACGGAAAAGCAGATGCACTGGCTAGGTAGGGATCTGAAAGTCAGTTCTGTGGACCAGAACCGTGCGTAGGGATTCCCCCAAATGTAATAGGAGCAATCCTTAAAAATGAATCCACAGCTAAACACAATCAAATTTGGACCAAAATCAAGGAATTAAAACACTCAAAGCAACTCATAAAAGGAATAGACAAAAGCTGGTCCAAAAACCTTTGGAAGTACAGCAGAAACCAGCTACGACTGATAGTAGCAGTATTCACGGGCCACTATGGCACCAACTATCACCTACACAAATTGGGACTGTCGAATAGCCCGATCTGCAGGACCTGTAGGGAAGAACATGAAACAATGCTGCATATAATATGCAAATGCGATGCATTGGCAAGACACAGAATGGCCATCCTGGGGCTGGCATATCCAGAACCAGGAGACTACAAGGATGTACCCCTAAGAAGCGTATTGGATTATCTGAAGACTTCATTCAGGGCTTTAGGGATAGAATAAAACCAGTGGGGGATAGTACAAAAGATCCTGAAGGGTCGAAGTGCTGTACGCAAGTACACCCCATTAAAGATAAGAAGATAAGAAGAAGAAACGCCCGTCTCTTATTTTTGGCTACGTTCAATTCGTTTAGTGTTTTTAAAGGCGTCAAGAATTGTGACTGTTTTTTTAACCTAAACTTTTCTTGGTAGTAAAATCACATAAAAAGTTGCTGTTGCATATTAACTTTTGCAATTGCATTTGCAAACCATCAGTTTTAGTACATAATTTATTCAAGTTTGACCGGATTTGCGGCTAACGTCGAGTTAAAGTATATTTTACTTAAAAACTATCGTAGCATATCTGGTCTAAGCAGTGTGATGTAAGATAAGTTCAAATAAATATTTAAGCTTGATTAATCAGAAATTCGTTCTGTACAGTGTGGCTACCGGCGACTAATATCGCCCTTTTATCTCATCCCGTGGCCGGCGTAGAAGTTTCAAAAGAACGGGCAGTAGGGCTTCTATGACTGCTATAACTATCATACTGTGACCTCCAACCGGCATACGACATGCTAAACGTGGCAACTATCATATAACTATCCAAATGATGTACGAAATTACATCGTGGAGATCTTAACGGAGTCCTTTGTCCAGGCGTGAACGCCATTCGGTTGTCACCGTTATTTTATTAAACTCGATTTTATATGCAAGTGATGAAAACGGCTTTTAATATTTTATACTCATTGTATCATAATAATAAATGCTAAATTATATATTTTTCACGAGGACAATTTTCCATTAGCGCTATAAAATATTTAATGTAAGTAAAAAGAAAATAAACCATATTCAACATCCCTCATTAACACAAAATGTGACTAGGATTAATTAATTAAATATGAATGCCAAATTACGCTTTTCAAGTGACAGCTCTCAAACTTTTCATATCGCACCGAAGTTGATGGCAGTGAAATGTCCTATCCAACTTATTTAAATGTTAGGATATTCACACAGAATATGGACTTCGCAAGTTCCCATTGTCGTGGCTGAATGGAGCTAGGAGTACGTAATTTGCATAAGCAAAGTTTAAATTTAAGGACAAAGGCGAGTTATTCAGCCTTAAGCGCTATTACAAGTCATGGTTGCCTTTAAAACGTTGTAACACGTAATTCGTGCTTTGTTTTATTTTAATAGACGGTTTTCAGCTATAATTGTGTTGTTGCGGAGGTTTCACAGGTTGTATTAACGCGCGCTTATTAATCTAATATTGAATGTAATCATTATAAATGCTAGAGGCTTTCCTTTAATGGCAGAATGAGACAAGGTAGATTGTGATGCAAATTTAAGTGAGACCATATTATCATCAATCGTGCACAATTAGTCAAATAAGCCGTTTTAATCATAATTGTTTATGACTGTGATTATTACTGAACGATATTCTTTAATTTCTTAAACCAGGTGTGCCCCGCAGTTTTACCCGCGTTAAATTTTATAAATTATTACAGCTACTCCCCCGTAGGTGATAGCGTGATAATATGACCCGACCTCTTATTCATGCAAAATTTGTAGTAAATCCATGCAGTACTTTTTGAGTTTAGCCCGGACATACAAATTCATTAGCCGGACAGACAAACAGACAAAAATTCTAAAAACTATATTTCTGGCTTCGGTATCAACTGTAGAACACGCCCCAAGTATCCTTTAAAAAAATATTCAATGTACAGTTTTGACGTTCCTACGATCGACGATTGATACGATTTTATTATATGTATAGATAATTAGAACCACAAACCTTATATACCTATAGAGTTAAATCCTGTGCCATTTAATATATTGCATTTAATATTTTTATTCTGAGCCGGTTGAAAACAGTGAGAACGCCAAAACGTAAGTTGGATTATTGGTTGATACATTTTTTTACAAGCGATACAAAAATTGATACGAAAATATAATTTCAATGCTATTTTACATATTAAGGTTTATTTAATTGATTTGATATTCGTCAGTCGATTTGCTTCTTTTGAGGCTCTTCTACCATTTTACAGTTTTAACTCTGTTTCTGGTCGGAGGCCTGGGGTTTTTAGCATTATCTGAATATAATAATCTACTATTGGGTAATTTTCTATGTATAAGTTTCCAATTGTGAGGACAACACTAACTTTAAATCAATTAAGATATCCTTCGAAGATATCGTCGGTTATACTGCAATATAGCGTACGTAACTAAAAGTCTTTGCTTGGCAATTTGATTCTTATTTCGACCAATTTGAGGTCCAAATCACACTCATATTATAAAGGCGAATGTTTATGAGTGTGTATGTTTGTTACTTTTTGACGTATAAACGGAAAAAAACAAATTGGTATGGAGTTAGCTGATACCCTGGATTAAAACATATTATTTATAAAGTTTAACGCGCAGTAAAACCGCGGGGCACAGCTAGAAAAAAATCTAAATGTTTTTAATGCTATTGAATCCTGATTATAAAGAGGCATTGGCATATCACCGAACGTATTGAAAAACTTTACCAATAGTAGGATTAGTTCGCTGATACCCTGGATTAAAACATATTATTTATAAAGTTTAACGCGCAGTACAACCGCGGGGCACAGCTAGAAAAAAATCTAAATGCTTTTAATGCTATTGAATCCTGATTATAAAGAGGCTTGGCATATCACCGAACGTATTGAAAATCTTTACCAATATTAGGATTAGAATATACATTTACAGAGTGAATCTCATGGCTTAAGGCTTTTACACAACTTGTAAAATAATTAAGATTGTTTAGTTGTTCGTGAAGGTAGAAATTTGGTTATTATAGTTCCGGTGGAGGTGAGTAAGCGGTTTTTATGTCACCCACGTTGAGAATTCTGGTCTCACGCCAGATGTTATGCATTTGTTTCTGTCAACAGCACCAGAATAAAGGGATTTATTGTTGCAGACATGGTTTTCCAGTATAAACTGGAATAGCTTTTTTTTAATTGTGTTCTAGAAACGGAGAGCGTAGCATTTTATACTAAGTTTGTCTCCAGCATTTCATAAGTTTAACCTGCTTGTTACTAAAGTTCATATGAGTTCATAGATGACTAGTTAAATAATAAATCTCAATTTTATTATTATTATTGTGTACAGTCATAATAAAGCACAACCGTTGTACATACTGTCAGTTCTTGATTGATTTAAAAATATACATTTTTAACACATTACCTGTGGAAGTCAAAAATCCTATCCCAATACCCCAATACCCCAATTATGTGCTCCACAACATTATATCACATTGTGCATTGTGGGTGTGAAAGTTTCCCGTACCCCGTATGTTGTTTTAATATCAAATATTATATTTTATTTTCAATTATTTTATAAACATTTTTTGTTTGGTTTACTATACTTAATATCTGTATGTTGTATCTGTATGTTGCATTTGGATTTCAGACTTGAGGAACTTAAGACCTTGGATATGTGGGAGTTTGATTATCTTCCTTCAAATATAATAATTCCCGAACGCTTCAGTCTCCCAATATGATCGATACTTTATGAGCTCAAGTCCCCTTACTAATGCTAAGAATGTAAGATATGGAAAAACTGGTTTGGGGACGATAGAGTAGGCGAACGACCCTCATAGATAGCTATTTTGTACACAGAACACATTTAGAACGATTTTCAATATGAAAGCCGGTATCTGAGTTCGTCAGTCTGTAGGTTCCCTCAACTTGTCAAGACCTAAATTAAAGTTGTACTGACATTAATAAAACAAGCTTATTATACGAGTATCTCTTACTTTATGTTTAGCCAGTAACCGCCTTCCACAGAAGTTCGTTCATCACAAGGGTGTGCCACACATAAAATAAATTTAAAACGAATACATAGTAGTGCTATGGTAATTTTCATTGTGAGAGAAGCACCAGTCTGACTGACTGTCCTACTGCAGCTGCCCCTTGCACTGCAGTAGAACAGGAATAGGTTGTACAATCATAATCATCTATGTACTAGTTTCAAATGACCCTTTTTGCTAACATGTTATTTGATACTCTGTTTTGGTACGTTCCTGTCGTATCTAATCCCTATAATAATAATGTCCTCCCGACCGAATTTCGGTCACGGCGACCAGACTCAATGGAGACTTGCCAATTGCGCAGGACATATTATAGTGCACAATTGTGTCCACAAACACAGGAGCACTTATATTCCAGCGCTCTCATGATCCGATGGGACGACTAGCGACACGACCGGAAAGAGGTTAAGTAGGTACAGAACCGACGGCTTTACGTACTTTCCAAGGTACGGAGGTGGAATACCGCCAACTCCTAGACTTCGGACTGATACTGAGAAATTACTTTTTACGGATATATCCCAAAATCACTTTTTGGCCCGACCCAGTATTTGAACCCAGGACCTCTTAATCTGCGGTTGACACGCTACCGCTAGACCAATGAGACAGCCAGCCATTCCTATACGTGTATAGATGCAGTTTCCAAGATTTCTTGGAAAGTTTATTATTGAATAAATTTAAAAGAGCCACTTCATATGAATCTTTAACGCGGAGTTGTCAACTGAGTGAGATATTCACTTCGTTGGAATACGAAAGTGTAAAGAGAAATCATGGAAGACTGATATGTACAAAGTTGCATGTGAAACATCATATCATATTAACACATTCCAAACTATCATTTTTAAAATGTTCTGGCAGTATTCGTAAACTGTCTGCAAAGCGTACATCTAAATACAAAAATGGAAAATCATAAGAAATCAAAGATGTTTTCAATATGATACGATCACTCACATGCAACTGTGAACATAACAGTCAGCCATTTTACTAGAAAAAAAAAACGATGGATAACACGTACATTATTCGAAAGGGTGTTAGCATCACAAAATAATCATCTTTGTGGTATACATTTAGTTATTGAGGCATGGGATTTCCTTGATAGTTTAAGGAGTAATTATTTACAAACATTTACAGCGAGGCATATCCTAGATATGATGACATTAAAAGAAAAGAATCTCGTAAAGAAAGCTTATTGAACTTTGGAAACATTGAAGATGAATAATACATTTCTATACATATTTTTGTTTTATTGTACATCCTCTTGTCCCTTTTTTAGTTTTTAAAATATTGGTGCCTACTGCTTCTAAGTGCAGGATATTGGATGTAAGTATAAACTTGTCTTCGACTGTAGTGACTGCTAAGGGCGCGGGGGATTCAAACGTGCCAGATCTTCGTCATGTCACACTCTCCATGCATAAAACCATAACACAACCGAAGTCATTCAAAAATATTTGTAAAAAACTACAATGTTGTAATATAACCTCACTTTTACTATACTTCATATAACTTGATTCCTGGATAGCCAAATTTCACCAAAATTTCAGTAACGTCTTGTTATTATATCCTCTCACAAATATGGCTAATTTGATTCAGTTAACACCTGGGCCCAGGAATGTACGGAGTCCTTTCCTTCTCCTTTGATCTGCCATCGTTCGTAGGTTAACCCAGAGACTTCCGCCTATTATCAGATAGTGCTAGTTCTACACCACACGTGACAGCTGAATGCACCGCAACTAAGAAGAACCAGGGGAACATTGCTTTTTAGGCGTAAGTCTGGTTTCTTTTGAATAAATATTTTCAGTAGAACTAGTAATATGTTCGGACTTAACTTTACGCTTACACAAAGATGTAAGAAATTATAATGCGATTTTTACTTCATATAACATTATTACTTTAACTACAGATTAATAACAGTCAATATTGAAGCAGCTAAAGTCGTTTGTGTTTTACAATGCCTGACAGTCGACATCGATATATTTCACAGAAGTGTCTCAAACCTGGAAAGGAATATGTGCAATAATTTCTTTAAGTCACAGGTTCGCAGTAGATTATAATTTTTATTTGTCAGTACAGTTGTATTTTTATCCTATATTATATATTTAAATGTATACAATTTATTTATTTGGGATAACTTGTAATTGGCCATCTTTTATATAATTTACGGAATTGGTGTAACTAAATATCTGTATTTTTTCAAAATTGGAAAATAAATAAAATAATAATAATAATCATTTATTTGTGAAACAGGCATTATACAACCAAAATGGTAACGGACACTTAGCGCTTTAACTGCTTTACTTCCACTTTATCAAAAACATTTTGCACACTCCTCTGTAAAAAAAGAAAAAAGCAAATTTAGAAACGATTTTTATTATTTTTCCTTTATTTATTTTAATGTTACGTCACTATTGGGGATAATAGATTTTTCTTTTATCAATTTATAACATATACATTTTATAGTTTGAAGAAAATTGGGACTAGTCCCTTCTTCGTAGCCACCACTGCAACTACTCCTGTAAGCCAGGATCAACAGTTGCAAACAATGCAATGCGTAAGGCTCAGACATTTCCCGGGGAATTGCTTTAACTGCCGCAATGAATGTGATCAGAAAGAGACAAGGAAGAGTTAGAAAATGATTAGTTTATCTGCCATTCAGAGCAAAGCGAGAGGCAGAATGATAAAACGAAGAACTTCATAAAACGAGAGAATTGCAACTAGATAAGCCAGATGCAACAGCACCGAGGATCAATTTTATGGGTCCTAAGTGAGCTGTTATATTTGATTCCGATAGTAGGTATGACAAAAGGCATGATAGAAGAAGATGACGTAACATAATTACATAGTGCACTAATATTACTTATGAATAAGCTATGCGTAAAGTTTTTGTATTTTTAATCAACGTATGTTACCAGTTATTGTTTAATATTTTGACTTAAGATCAATTACTTACAGCACTGATGTTCTGGAATACAAACGCCCTCAGCGTTTCTCACGTACCCCCTGATACACTCACATGCTGGCTGAAAACAAGTACTTGCCAACATTGGGCAAGGAGGCAGAGTTTTTAAATGTTGGCAAGTCTTGTAACATTTTTCTGGAGAACATTTGTAATACTTTTCATTTTGCGGACAATCTGTAAAACAAAAAAAAAGAATTAAAATGCTATTAATTTTCCACTAGCTGTGTCCGGCGGTTTTACCTGCGTTAAACTTGATAAATTATAGCCTATGTGTTATTCGGAGCTGAGGAGCTACATTACTACAAGTTTTAATCAAAATCAGTCCGATAGTTTTTGCGTTTAAGAGTAACAAACATACACACTCACAAACTTTCGCCTTTATTATATTAGTGTGATTAAGTCTTGGACATTTTCACATAACGGCTTATATTCACATAGCCTTAAAATAATGCTTGTAAATAGTGTTAACATAGATTGTAGTAATTCTATATGATCAAATATAAGTCACAGATCTAATAATCTATTTGTAAACAAGTTAACTATATACTTCGTTCTAATTACAAATAGATCTAATAATCTATTTGTAATTGGAACTACGTATATTGTTAATTACAAGTTAACTTAGTGCTAATTACAAATAGATTAGTATATCTGTGACATATAATGTATCATATAGAATTATGATTTAATTTATGATGGTAATCGTTTATTTATAAAGCTACTTTCTTCAATTTGCCAAAATGGTTATTTATACTATTGGTTTTTAAGAAAAATTCACAATATTTGTAGTTATTGTTTTATTTTACTACATCTTTTGCCAAAAGAAGAAATAAAAAAACGCGATCAACGTTAAGATTAAAATGGTACACACGGCTACATATCAAGCTAAACGTTTCCAATATTAACTAACCTCTCATTGTATGGAAATCCTATACAACGCGGGATCAGCTTATACTGGAAATGTATAGCTTGATGTGTAGCCGTGCGTTATACGCACGGCTTACCTAGTGGAGTTTCGTCCCTAGGTTTATCGAGAGCCACTACGCTTATAATTAAAACTAAAGCTACGCACAAACTGATCACGTGTGAAGTCATGTTGCTATGAAAGACGTTATTATAATGAAGATAAATTATTCCGGGCCTCCCTTATATACGCAAATCGATCTCGGTAATTCACGGCGGAGTTCTAACTCATTAGTGATAAGTGTTGCTTATACTAATATTATAAAGAGGTAATGTTTGTGACGTTGTGAGTTTTTGACGTTGTAAGGGGTAATCTCTGGATCTACTGAACCGATTTTCAAAATTGTTTCACCAGTAAAATAATACGTTATTGTGCTATGCTTCATCATCATAATTTTTATTTATGCTGAACTTTTAACCCGAAGTATTACACGGAACAAACGGGCAGGGACAAAAATATTTATAACGCGGAACGAAGTCCGCGAGCACGGCTAGTCTATGAATAGAATACTTCTCTGCATTATAAATTTAGTGCAGAGTTCAAAATGTTTCTATGACCTGATGATGAAAGCAAATTATGTTAAGAAAAATCACCTGACTCCTGAATTACCTACTGATTTAGTTCGTTTTGAAATAATATTAGAAGCTATTCTTAAAACCTCGAGCACAAATTATTTTTATACAGTCCTATATTTATTTTTTTGATTGCCTCGTTAGTCTAGCGGTAGCGTGTTCTCCCGCAGAGAACGAGGTCCTGCGTTCAAATCCCGGTCGGGCCAAAAGTGTATTTGGAACTTTTCTGTAAATAGAAATAAGTATCAGCTCGAATTCTGGGAGAGCACGAAAAGCTGTCGGTCCTATACCTGAACTCTTTCCGATCGTGTCGCTAGTCTTCGGATCTGAGAGTGATGGAATAGAAAGTTCGCACACACTTGTGCACTATAGTATGTCCCGCGCAGATGACTAATCTCTATTGAGATCGGACGCCGTTAGTGACACGTTAGCCAACTAAATTTTTACAGAAATAATTAGATGAATCAACCCATTATCATTATAAAATTATCGTGAACTGTATGTAGTGAGTTTATTTGCATTTGTTGTTTTCTCATCATTTCTTCAAGGACCATCAAGAAATATAAAAAGTAGCAAGAATTAATCGCTGAAAAGTTTAACTATAGTTTATAGAGTATAAAGAGTTTATTAAATACGTGTGGCGCAATGGTTAAGAAAGTCGCCTCTCCACTTCCCAGGTTCCATGTATGGTATCCCAGGTTCGTTTCTTTTTCTATTTTATTTCTGTGAGACATAAACAGTTGCATACTGGATGTATTTTGTGTCCGTCAATTATATGTTTGTAAAGTACCCTTTGCTGTGTGGTGACGGCGGCGAATATCAGAATATCATCACCCCATCTTATCCCGCGGGGGGCGTAGAAGTCGACCCGAGGGAATATCTACCAGAGACGGGCAGCTTCCTTCTGCGTACTATGCCCATCTTACTGCGATCGTCAACCCGTCAGCGAAGCGTGGCAATTATGGCATTTCTCTTCAAACTGATTCATGGAGGAGGCTTTCATTCAGCTGTTATGAAAGTACCCTGACACCTGTCATGTATCCCTGGATTAATTTTTCTAGTGTAGGCGTTGTCGTAGAAAAATATTCAGTTCCTTGATTCAGTTCCTCATAAAAGCTAGACAAATATGTGTCGGTGTATGCGTGAGCACGTGTATTGACGACTACTTCAATACAGCACGTGTTGCACGAGATAACATTTTATCTCATTATTGCTTCGTTAACGATGAGTAGAAACACTTACAGTACGATAACGGGCCTTAATGCTTACGTAATAAAGTATTATTCGACCTCAAGTAAATTCACCGAAGCCGCGACGTAGCGTCTACTATAATTACGTAAATCATCTGAGATTATTATTGGTGTTTGTTAAGATGACGACCATGACGTCATTTTATTATTACGTTCCACGCAGATATAATTAAAACTATAATCTAATAAAGTGTCTGTACCAAATTAAATCCATTCAATTTAATATATAGTTTATTGGGTAATATCTGTCTGCGCTGCATCTCAGCACAGACGATAATAAAACAAAACCATTTAAAGGACTTTTATGAACCCTTTTTACATTATCGGGCCAAAGGTTGGCGTGGTTGATAAATGTTTGCCTTTCACGCTGCTGGTCATGGGTTTGATTCCCACGCGCATGAACATGTCTGTTTGTCCTGAGTCTGGGTGTCATTATGTATATGTATGTATTTTCAAAAGCAAAATATCATTAATAATAGTATAATATATCAGTTATCTGCTTTTCATAGCTCTGCTTAGTTTGAGATCAGGTGGTATGTGAACAATATCCTAGGATATTGATTATTATTATTTATTTATTACTGCGTTAACTTACCAGTATCGTAACACTTATAAACAAATGCTTTGTAAAACTGTGTTGTTTATAAGTGTACATTAAAGTAATTAAAAAAGTCGTTAATCAGTATCGATACTTTCCGGAAAAACAGTTCAACTCATATAATGATTTGTAGGTCATTTTAACATATTCATTTTTGTATAACTTCATATATATTTATCCCGAATAATTTCAACAATTGCAATTTTATTAAAATGTGTGTCGTAAATTTAAAAAAAAATATTAAAAATACACTTAATAAATAAGTTTAAGCTTTATCCCACTGCTTAACTCGCCAGCACTATGCGTGAATATACTAGTTTTCTTTTGTAAATACATTCTTATAAAGATAATTACACCCAGAAACGGGACAAGCAGACATGTTCAGGAAGACAAATATCTTTCCTAGTTGGGAATCGAACCCGCGACCTGGGACGTGAAATACAAGTATCTTCCAAACACCATCAAAACGAAAAAGATATGATGTCTAGAAATCGATCAATTTTTTTTTAATTCTCTGTGTTATTATGGCCCTAATGAAAGTTTCCCACGACTTAACCCTATGTAATCGTTCGTAGATAGACCTAGTTTATTATAAATGTATGGTCGTAAGTCTTGCGATAGTGCCAAGCTACATTATCAATGTAATATCATATGACGCATAATGATATCATGGAATCCCCCGCCAGACACGTCCACGTCAACCCTGAGACAAGGTTCTGTTCTCGAAAGGAATGTATGTCCTTTAGCGCGAGTTACTTAGTTTGCAGTTTTATTTGCTTAAGGGCTTGAGTCCCATTTGCCTCAATTTTGTTAATGTATTGTCCAGTAAAATCTGTTACGCCATTTATGAAAAACCGTATTTAAACCAAACATGAATTATTTCATTTTATTATATTACACCTTTCTCAAAATTTCAATTCCATTTTATATATTGTCTTGTGGTAAGAAAATCCTCTATACAGGTGCCGCAGGGGACACGATGAGTATGTGGGACTCCCAGCCTAGGACCAGCATACTTGACTTAATCTTAATGGTAGTTTTCGCGACTATCATAAACCGGGAGTCGTTTGCCAGAGACATGACATAATTGGCTCACTCTGAAGCCTGTCCCCGTCAACCTACGGGGTGGACCAAGGTTACAAAAATCTATTCAAAACCACCAAAGGGGAACGATGCAGCAGCCCATGCACCCGACACCAATGTGGTCAACCCGATCGTCGAGTACATCCCTAACTATACCCGCAACGGTTCGCCGGCAGCACAAGCCCCGGAGTGCCTTTTGGAGATCGAAGAACCGCAGCCCATTACGTTCAAGGTCAAAGGTCAAGGTCGCGGAGCCCTCGGTACCCATGTCCTTTGCCGCAGCTTGGCGCGCAACCACTCCATTTAAAGTGATTATGCGTTGTCCATACCCCTGCCATTGCACTTTGACTTCTGCCACTGCAGAATGACGCATGAAGCAGCGCCTCAAAAAGGCTCAAAGAGATTTTAGTTAATATTTGGGGCAATATTTGCCCAAATATTAGCTAAAATCAGTGGTTTCTGCCTATGCAACGATACAGGGCCGGCCGGATGCACCGGCTCAACAAGTGCACTTTCTTTTGGATAATATCAAAAGGGATTTATCATTTTAGAACCACGGTACGGTAGCGAAGCGGTTAACGCAAATGAGGACGCACGGATACTCCGTGGTCGTGGGTTCGTCGGTCGGTTCGGTCCCACCCGAACTTAAATTTATACAATTATTTTTAAAGATGTCTGAAAAATTGGAATTGTCATTGTCAGGCACACCCGAACTAGTAACCCAAGAAAATAAGAAACATTGCGTAATCAGGGTCAATACGAGATATGACGAATTGATACAGTTTTTTGGGTAAAATATTAGTATATTTTGTCAATAATAATTATCAGATGATAACAATTGGGCAATAGAAACAAGGAAGGTCAATAAGTTGATAGATAGTAACAAGGAAGGTCAATAAGTTGATAGACCAAATCTTATGCCTAACCTCTTTAGTAGTAACATGGGCCATTGAGAGGTCCTTCCAAGGAAAGAAAATAATATCTGACCTTCTGAAGAGATAATTAGAACTGATCTTGGTAAAACCCTAATATGTTTATTATTTATCTTGTTATGCCTATTTCGTTTTTAATATTGCTGGTATTTCCAATCAAGATAAATTGTAATAAATTTATTTAAATTTTTATCTTACATAGGTACTTGATATATTTAATAATAAATAAAATAACAGGGGGAAATCTCAAACATTTAATTAATATTAGAGATGAATTTTTATTAGTAATTATATCCAATCACTAATGGTTGAATATCATAAATTATCTAATACGACTTTGACGACTATTTAACTTGATGAATATGACTTTCATGAACTGTTGATGTAAACATCAACAGTTCATGAAAGTCATATTCATCACTTTGACGACTATTTAACTTGATGAATATGACTTTCATGAACTGTTGATGTAAACATCAACAGTTCATGAAAGTCATCTATTGTTGATATTTGAAGTTCTCAAAACTGTCTCAGAATTAAGTAGATTCAGACAACGGGGGATTCATACGCACTCAAGGACCGTCGGCCGGCGAAAAGCTGGCCTACGTTTCTCCTCAAATTTAAGGCGTGTTCCATCAATTTGAGAATAGACATTGTTGACGTTGACCTGAGGATCTTAACTTTTTTTCATGTAATAGGATGGCAAACGAGCTAGTGGGTCACCTGATGTTGAGTGATCACCGCCACACAAGGACTCTCGCAACACCACCTTATTAGGTTAGGACACTACACTCTGTAGAACTGACGATGGTACACTATCAGCTGCCTGTCATTTTCAATTATGCTAGTCCATCCTACGGTTGTCTGGAAGAAATCGCTATCATGCGATAAGACCGCCAATTGTACACTATTTAAATATTAAGTTTTTTCTGTAAAATGTTTTTTATAGTTTGTTGTGTGTTTGTGTATCTATCTATCTACCTATTGTGCCCCAGTGTGTGCTCAAACTCAGTGGCCCCTTCTATCCTATCGCTCTCATGATCCGATGGTACGACTAGCGACACGACCGGCAAGAGGTCATAAAGAACCGACGGCTTTACGTGCTCTCCAAAGTACTGGGGTGTAAATACCGCCAACTCCCAGACCTCGGACTGGTAAAGAGTCATTTCCCTAAAAAAAACAAACACAAAAATGACTTTATCTCGACTCGGGATATGAACCCAGGACCACATTTTCTGTGGTTGAACACGCTACCGCTAGACCAACGAGGCAGACCAATGAATAATACATTATTGTAGTTAGAATTCCGTTAATCATTATAAACCCTAAGACATTGTTTATTTTCCTCATTGTTTTCTCGGAGTTTTTCCTCCCAATATGTAAACATACTTCTGTTTGTAAAGGAAAATAGGTATATCACGTGTGTTTGAAGTGATAAAAAGCGGATCCCTATTGTTTGGATTCTGTTAGGGTTATTTCTATCCCGATTAATATTGGGCCAACTTAAACCTTTACGTTACCGTCTTGTTGGAAATATAGAGATAACGGGTTAACCGTAGAAAATATCAAATCCTTTCTTGCATAGCTATGAAATCTCGCATGCCTGAGAGTTCTCCTTTCTTGCATAGCTATGTAATCTTGCATGCTAGAGAGTTCTCCTTTCTTGCATAGCTATGAAATCTTGCATGCTGGATAGTTCTCCTTTCTTGCATAGCTATGTAATCTTGCATGCTGGAGAGTTCTCCTTTCTTGCATAGCTATAAAATCTTGTATGACTTTGAGTTATCCAAAATGTTGCCAACCGACATTAGGCCAGCGAGGTGGACTATAGCCTATTCTATCTCATTGTGATAGGAAAGCCTGCAGTTGTACAGACGCCACCACACCCAGCTACCCCATTCCGTCAAATTTCTTTTATAGATTTTCAACTTTATCACATAAGCATAAGGTTCACTTTCAATTGAGGAAATTTGACAGATTGGGAGAGCATGATGTGCTGGCGTCTGTACATAACGAAATACGTATTGGTAATTGCAGTCAAATCCACCTCATAGTATACAGAGAGACGCTACTACCCATTGTCTCCATCTTCCACGGGTTGAGATGGAGGGGTTATATTCAACGCCGTAAATCACACAGTCTTATTTATTCAATCTTATTTATGAGTCACACTTACAACAAAAATATTATAAAGACTTATAAATAAATTGCACAATAGGTGGTCTAATAAAATTGACCGGAGAAGAAGTGAAAGTTTCCTAAGCTATTGTACACGGCATCTCAAATAGAATGTGTTTTATGGTTTTATCAGCAGCTCGATGACGAAGTAGCTTACATAATACCTCAGCTAACAACAAATTGCAAGGGTTGGAAACATATTATGTGTGACAAGCGCTACGGTAACCGGTTTAAATCACGTGGATCTCACTCCAGTTTGCCGACATCATAGAATAAATATGGAATATTTGTGCTAAAGTAGATCATTATTCAAAGTAATCCTTCTCTAATAAACCTGTCTAGGACATCTGCCATTTGATCCATAACAGGTATAATTTAATACGAAATTCAATAAAGAAATGCAATAAAAATAAAAATATCATTTCAATATCCAAAAAGCAATTTACTACCCCAAAATATGATCCTATCCATTACGGAGATAAATATAGATGGTTTAATTCAACCCTTATTGTTGGTTCAACGTCCATGAATACTATAACTATTTCTTTAAAAATTTGTATTGAAGCAAAAATAAACATAGTTGGCTAAAATTACGCTAATATTTATGTTCAATAAACATATATTTAAAAAGGATCCCTCGAGATACTAGAAGGTCCATAACGTATTCCATTTTAACTCCTATTTTGTTTCCATCGCTGTTTTTGTTTGAATTTCAATGTTCAGCTTCCTTTGATAGTCTTCGATAAGTCTTTAGCCTGAATAAATTCCTTTAGTTTTCTTTTTAGAACGTAGTGAATTGGAAATCTTTATTGCCCAGTCGTTATAAGTTTCTCCTTCAGTGGGGAAAGGTTTTATTTTAAAATTAGTGTGGTAATCTTCAAGCTCGGGAATGGGCGGTGTTGGGTTAAAAGTTATTATAGTAAATAAACTCTTTCTACTGTTATTTTGATGTATGTTAGTATTTTATATGTATGCGGCTTTATTCTAGTTGGATTTACTCGTTTTTATATATTTCTTACTAAATATATGATGACTTCTGGACATGTTACTGCCGTGGTGCACATGCTCTAGGGAGACAAGCTATTTGCGCGAGAACTATTAAATATATTATAGTGTACAAAGCTAGGTGCATTTTCTATTTCATGACCACCATCATTATTATATCAATCAAAAGTCTTCCACTCAAAGACCTACATCACCTGAGGGTATCTGCTAAGCCTGCAGCCAAAGAGCTTCAAAATCATCCTGTCAGCCCAATGACGTTCACTGCTGGACAAAGACCTCTCCAAAGATTTACTCAATGGAATTGTGTACATCATAAGCAGGGATATGTCATAACTGCCATACGTCGCCAGAACTCATTGGGGTGGAGGGAAGGACAAATTTGATTGCTGACTCTTAAAGGCCGGCAACGAACCCGTGGTGTAAGCGATCGCAGCATGATGGTCATAGTACTCAGAGAATCGCCACTACCCATTCTCTGGCATGTATTACCTCTGATGGCTTTAATGTCCCCATGGGACGAGATGGGGTATTGATTTTCTTTGCCGTTAGCCAAACAGTAAAATTTATTTTTACCCACTCTCAATATACGTTGGGACGGGCTAGCTGAAACAACTGAAGATAGTTCAAGTGAGGGACTCAGAGCTTTAAGTAATTAAAACCCCGCTTAACCTACAATAATAAAACAAAATCTGCATTAATAATAAAGTTACTGAAGGTGTTCCATAAATATCAGTTGAGACTTAACGAGTATTTATAAAGCTCCTAGCAGGGGCAGATACTAGTGTTTTAAAAAGATATTGAATTTTTTGCAAAGCTGGATTTTCATACCAAAATATATATTTAAACTCCAGTATTTATTGTATGTACAGACGCCAGCACATCCAGCTACCCCAATCTGTCAAATTTCTTTTATAGATTTTCAACTTTATCACAAAACATAAGGTACACTTTCAATTTGGGAAAGGAGATCGGACATTTTAGTATGGACTTTGGTCCAAATGGCGTCGGCTGATGAAACCTAATCTATATAATAGTTCGTGAATGTACGATATTTTTTTACTATGGACACCATAAAATCGGCCCATGGAGAAAAAAGTTATACAGTTCAGAAAGTATCTACCTATTATAGACGAATAATTGAAAAAGCTGCCTTTTGTTCGGTCAAAACTTATTTGCCGAGTACCGAGTACTCGCACTTACTCCCCGCCGCCCGTATGCGCCCGCAACCACTCCGGGTGGCGGGGGGTGATGCTCCTGCGCCGCGCGTATTGCTCACAGGTCAGTGAGTCATTCGCTATTATTCAGCAAGGACATCGTTTGGTTTCTTTATTTTGTTCTTACCGGCTTTCTTTTTGGACATATTTTGATTTACTTACTCGATTACTTTGGCGCGTTTAAACGGACTTGTGATATTGCCTTTGGATTTGGCTTTCAAGATGTTGCCTAGTGCTGGCATTGTGTGTTTAGTGTGTAATCGTTCAGTGTTACGAAGAGAAAGGCAAAATGTTACCCGCAATCTTTTCGAGTCAAATCCAGCCATCTCAGCACATATACTCGCATCAATTGCACCGCGACAGGTATGTACCTTTTAAGCCATATTGCTGTTGGTTGTTGGTGCAATAGATAATATCAAACTGGTTAGCATTTTCTATAGTTACCGTGACAGAGTTATTTAAAGAGCTGGTTATTATGGAAGAGCTATTTATTAGGTATAAGTATAAGAAAGAGTACTATTATAGTGAAAGAGTTATTTCTCACATCCAAGTACTCGTATTTATTATTGACAAAAATCTTTGTCCTTAGTTTTACAAAGATCCGTGAACAAGTTAAAATGCTAACCAGTTTGATATTATCTATTGCGCCAACAATCAACAGGAATATGGCTTAAAAGGTACATACCTGTCGCGGTGCAATTGATGCGAGTATATGTGCTGAGATGGCTGGGTTTGACTCGAAAAGATTTCGAGTAAGATTTTGCCTTTCTCTTCGTAACACTGAACGATTACACACTAAACACACAATGCCAGCACTAGGCAACATCTTGAAAGCCAAATCCAAAAGCAATATCACAAGTCCGTTTAAACGCGCCAAAGTAATCGAGTAAGTAAATCAAAATATGTCCAAAAAGCAAGCCGGTACGAACAAAATAAAGAAACCAAACGATGTCCTTGCTGAATAATAGCGAATGACTCACTGACCTGTGAACAATACGCGCGGCGCAGGAGCATCACCCCCCGCCACCCGGAGTGGTTGCGGGCGCATACGGGCGGCGGGGAGTAAGTGCGAGTACTCGGTACTCGGCAAATAAGTTTTGACCGAACAAAAGGCAGCTTTTTCAATTATTCGTCTATAATAGGTAGATACTTTCTGAACTGTATAACTTTTTTCTCCGTGGGCCGATTTTATGGTGTCCATAGTAAAAAAATATCCTACATTCACGAACTATTATATAGACTAGGTTTCATCAGCCGACGCCATTTGGACCACTTCCGCCCGTTCTCCTTTGACAGATTGGGGTAGCTTGATGTGCTGGCGTTTGTACAAGATGTACATGTACAGTAAATATGTCCTGGTCCTGACTGATACAACCAAGGCTAATAATTCCAAATAAGTCGATCCATTATCTTTGATATATGAGGGTATTAATTTTTAATTATATAAAATAAGTTGTAATCATCTCGATTTAATTTGTTTCCGGATAGAAACGCATTAAAACAGGTAAATCAGTCGAGCCATTATCTGTGACACTTGCGGAAATTGATTTTATTTATATTATACAAGTTGAAATCATCCCAATTAAATTTAAAAAATACGCATTAAAACAATTCACTTCATTAGAAGCTACGTTTCTGAAAACACCGCTCTTTTTATGTCACAGATTAAATATATAATAATTTTTACACATGGTTACATTTTATGTTTATTTTAGCATGTTTTTGCATAATGATAGCATTTAACATGTCTGCCATAATTATGTACGGCACAAAGAATACATAATTACAAATTTTCAAATTCATAGATTTGCAACAACTAAGCGGTAATTAGGTTATAAGTTATTATTTATTAATTTAATATAGGTTATTTGGTGGTACTGAATTCGGTTACTACTGATTTTTTTTAATATATTTATTTCACAAGTATATTATAACAGTTTATGCATATGTCCCACAAGAGACATAACATCTCCATCGCTGGAGCATTATACGGAGCATGATACGGAGTGCCAACCAGTTTTGCCCAAATGTGACGCAAAAACTATAATTTAAGCGTAAGTAAAACTATTAGTCTCAATTATAAATTCCTTACCTACTTTATTGTAATATTTTATTTTATACTAGCTGTGCGGGGCAGGTTTACCCGCGATAGACTTTATAAATTATCACAGCTCCTCGCCTGTAGGTGATAGCGTGATAATATGTGGCCTATATGTTGTCCCAACCTCTTAGTAATATTCACGCCACATTTGATGTAAGTAAATCAATGCAGTACTTTTTGAGTTTAGCCCGGACATACGTACAGAAAAACAGACAAAAATTCTAAAAACTATATTTTGGCTTCGATATGCTTGTAGATCACGCCCCAAGTATCCTTTTAAAAAACATTCATTCATTCAAGATACAGAAATAAACGTTAACTTATTTCTTTTTTTCTTTCAACATCTTTCTTGCAGCTATAATTCAATTTCAGACACTTTCAACAAGAATTCGTTTTGCGACTAAAACGTGGTGTACATTTACAACTTTAATATTTTGTGAGTGTCGTGAACTTGCATTAAAAGTTGGTTTGAGTTGGTTTACATACTGAGTAGTTGAGTGATATGAACAGAATAAACTCAGTTAGTACTTCATAAAGAATATTTATTTTTTATATACTTTAATAAATAATAAGTCTCCTAGTACGGTTATAAAGTTCATGTTAATTGACGTGGAAATTCTTTATTTAAAACGACCATGGCCATTAAGACTAATATGTATTTTATCATTATGCAAGATATTTTTTTGCTTAGACCATACAGAATCGTTTTTTGTCTTATTCGCTTGGTAATATACTACTCAAAGCTTTAAATTCACAGTGCAGATCGAGAAAGTCTTATATCTTAGATGAAGTAAATCTAATCTTTAAACAAAACGAGTTTCGTTTAGACCAGACGATTAAAGTAAACCTTAGATATACGAAACGCAACTGACTATGAGAAAATAAAATAAAATAAATAAAAAAGGTTTTTATCCACGTAGACTTTAAAAGAGCGCTTGTAAATAGTCAAAACATGTTCGTAGTAATATATAATTAATTTATAATTATTTCTAGGTACAAATAGATATTTAGGTATACGGATTGTAGGAAATAATTTACAATAAGATTTATTTTATAATAGTAACGATATTTAGCTAACTTAAATTAAGTTATTGTCAAGTTTTCTCGCACCTCTCTATCTCACCCTACAGTAATATATGGAACGTAACTCTCCCTCTTTCTATCTTCACTAACTTATATCTCCCTCTCAACTTCCATTCACCTCGCCCGTTCAGAATTTTCGTAACCCTCTCGTCACGCATTCACCAGCTTACTACCCAAGTCAAGCGTGCGTAAAGAAGTTTTACTTTAATAAACCAAGAAATAATTTGTCCTCAATAATTAAAAAAAATATATACATATATGGGTAAGTAAATATTGCCTGCCATTTTTACTCAACTCTGGTAAGGCCGATAAAATACGCAATCAACGATTGTGCGGTCCAATTGAAGCTGCGTCACATTCTGACAGCTGTCAAAATACTGTATCTAGCTTATGCGTTTTACAGATTGAGTTACTACATTTGATAGTATCCTCAAAAAAAGGCCTCCGCTACGTCCCTGAATCGAGCGTCCGCAAAACCAATTAAATTGCCGATAAAATACCAAAAAGCAACTAAAAGTACGCAATACTTTCAAAGGCATCAATTTATAAAAAATGATATAAAAAGAAATGAAATATAATATCTATATGATGTGTATAAATCTATAAAATTGATTGATCCTGAATACTGATCTATCATGGCAGCAACCTGAACTACTTTCGTTAAAAGCTTAAAATATTTACAGACATGCTACATTTTATAAAATGAGTATCAAGAATCCTATTAATATTTGTTACTCTTTCACGCAAAAACCACCGAACGGACTTTGATGAAACTTTGTAGTAATATAGGTTACATACATAGACTCACGCCTGTTTGCCAGGGTGGTAGGCAGAAACGACGGATTTCCATTTGTCACGATCTTTGCACACCTCTTTTGCCTCGATTACTGTCATTATATTCTTCATAAATGCTCGCCGGTTTAGGGTACTTCTGACCTGGCCTTTCTTAAGAACGTCTCCGATTTGGTCAGAGAATGTTCTACGCGGTCTTCCCCTTCCGGTTGACCTATTCACACAGACCAGGTATACCTACTTCTTTTGTCAATCTTCTTTCATTCATACTTTCTAAATGCCCAAACTATCTCAGCATACCTTTTAGTAATATAGGTTATATATCCGAATAATACATAGGCTATAATTTATGAAGTTAAACGCGGGTATAACCACGGGGCAGAGCTAGTCTTTAATAATGACTAACTTTCATAAAACACGTTTTCACCTCTTTAAAGATTGGATTTCTAAAATATTAAATATATTTTTTTATTATATATAAATTGACATCGAATAGAACTTTTAGCGTCATGGTTACAAATTAATACACTTCAAAATAAATATGCTTTTAGGCCTGGGCCATCATGATACCATCATGATGGCCCAGGCATACATACCGTTACATAGCCTATAACCCTAGCAACTCACCTGGAATCATTCCAGCGTTCCCGACCTTTCTATCCGCTCAGTAAAGTTTTGCAACCTTACTCATAATATTAACACAATAATAATATTATTTGGATCTACTTCGCCGGCGTAGCTGCTCATAAATAGTAAACACGTTTTGCTCCACGTCTTTTGAAGTCAGCAAGTATTATTTCCACTATCTTTAACTACCCCTGGGAGAGAGATGTTATTAGAGTTTTGTTTGTATAGTTGCAAAAGTTGTTCGCCAAACAAAACATGATTGTAATATATTAGTTTCAAAACTGCAGTGCATCAAATCTCATATAAACTTTTAATAGAATCACAGTTCTACCAATTTAATATTTAACAAATATTTTGAGGCACTCATAGCTTGATGCTATGAGGGCCTCAAATATATACACAGATGGGTGACCGCCAAAGAGGTTTTATTTCAGGGCGTCTCCGTGCTTCGGAGGGCACGTTAGGCTGTCGGTCCCGGTTGTAGTCATTACCCAACAGTCGTTAAGCCATGTCAGAGGCCTACTGGGCGGCTTGAGCAACTCTGACAATAGGGTTACCACTGCCCATACGATTAGTAAGTAAGTAAAAGAATCACAGTTCTACCAATTTAATATTCAACGAATGTTTTGACTATTCAAATATACGTATTTTCGTTTTATTTCAATTAGTTCAATTAAAATAATTGTTAAGTACGATTTGATAAGGTTCTTCGTATTCATATCACGTAGACAAGGTCTGGTAACGGGCCCTTTTCCCTAATGTACGCAAATGGAAATTGGACCGGTGTAAGTGACACCCTACCATAAACCGAATACAGGGGACAGTAATTTCAATAATGTCTATTATTACGAGTAGAATACATATTAGTTATATTTTTGTGGCTTAATAAAAATAATATAATTATAATAGTTTTTATTTCAAATAAAATTCTTTACAACAAAGAAACTAAGCAAAGGAAACCAGATAACTTATCAGTTTGTTGATGTAGTATATCTACTACATAATTATCCTACTTTTCTTTTGTAAATACATACTTAATATAATAACTAGCCGTACCCGCGGTTTTACCCGCGTTAAACTTTATAAATTATAACCTTTGTGTTAATCCAGAGGTCAGCTAACTCCATAACAAATTTTATTAAAATCCTTCCAGCCATTTAGACGTGGAGAAGTAACAAATATACAACTCACACACTCCCACGCGCACAAACTGTCGCCTTTATAATATTAATGTGATTACACCCAGACTTAAGACAAACAGATATGTTCATGCACACAAACACATACCTAACCTGGGTGGGAATCGAACCCACCAACCGGGTCGTGAAATTCAAGTATTTACCACGCCAACTAGCCCGTCGGATATATATGACTACTACTACACTATATTCTCAGCATTCAAGTCATCATGATATGCTGCTCAACTCAAGTGAATACCCAAATACTCCAATCTTAAAAGAGATACGCTAGGCACTAATGCGACGTCCTGCGTGAGCGATCTAGACGCGAATGCGAAGCGGCGCGACGCGGCGCGAAAACAACAAACAGTCGAAACCTATTGAAGTGTCCTACGTGACAAAACGCGGTGCAGAGCGGCGCGAAATGAAGCGAACGCGATCAGTTGGCCTGATATTTTCGCGCGAACAGGATGCGGTGCCGTCGTGTTTTGCGGCGTCGGTGGCGGCTGCGCGAGACAATTCGTGTGCACGTAGGACACCGCCACCGCGTCGCACCGCATCGCATTGAATTCGCGTGGCACCGCTTCATAATCGCGTTCGCTTTAAACCGCCTACGTAGGACGTAGCGTGTTACATATACCAAAATATACGTTTCCATGAAATAACCGAACTTTAACGACTCAAGGTAACGGTTATACCCTCCCTTCGTGCTTCGAAGACCATGTTATGAAGTCGTGCTTGGGTTATCGTAACAACACTATAACAATCGTGCCAAGTATTTAGGAGACTAACCATATGGGTTTTAAGAACTGAAACATAATCGCAACACGTTAGTATGGGAGCCGACGCCCAAAAAGTCTGCTACCGATCAAGTTAGTGTAAGGCCACGCGTAGTGTATGATTTCATAGTTACCCATCATATGGAAAATCAAAGGGAATTGACATATTATGTATATTTTACTGTGACTACGGCAAACCCCCCCAAACGGCAACGTTGGCGGAAACCTTTGGGGCAGGCCTATGTCCGGCTGTGGACGATATCAGGCTTATGGATGTGTGGTGACGGCGAAGAATATCATCACCCCATCTCCTCCCGTGGGGTGTGTAGAAATCGTTCCGAGGGAATACCTAGAGACAGACGGATTAAGCAAAATTATAAAGATTCCTACGAACCCCTAAAAATTATAAATCTATCTATATAAATAAAAAGACAAGTCCTGACTGACTGACTGACTCATCAACCCCCAGCCCAAACCCTTGGACCTAGAAAGCTGAAATTTTGCACAAATGTTTGCTTTATAATGTAGACAAGGAATAAAGAAGGATTTTTCGAAATTCAACCCCTAAGGGGGTAAAACAGGGGCGCTAAGTTAGTATGAAACTTTGCCGTTTTTGAAGTTTAAGGCATCAAAATTGGTATTTGGCCTTCCAGTTAAAAATAAAAAATCACATATTTCAGGGTTTTTGGAAATTCCACCCCCAAGGGCGAAAAATAGGGGATGTAAGTTTGTATGGAAAATGTGACAATTTTGAAGTTAAACGCATGAAAATTTGTATTTGGCCTTCCAGTTAAAAATTAAAAATCACGTATTTCAGGGTTTTTAGAAATTCCACCCCCAAGGGCGAAAATAAGGGGATGTAAGTTTGTATGGAAAATGTGACAATTTTTAAGTTAAACGCATAAAAGTTTGTATTTGGCCTTTTAGTTAAAAATAAAAAATATGTATTTCAGGAATTTTGGGAATTCCAGCCCTTAGGGTGTAAAATAGGTGATGTAAGTTTATACTGACTGACTGATATATCAACGCACAGCCTAAACGACCTGGAGTTAAAGACTTGAAATTTTGACAGAAGGTACCTTTTATGACGTAGGCATCCACTAAAGAAGGGTTTTTGAAAGTTTGTATAAAACATGTGAAAAGTTAAACGCATGAAAATTGTTATTTGGCATTTCAGGAAAAATTTAAAAATATATATTTCAGAATATTTGAGAATTCCCCCCTAAGGGCGTAAAGTCGTACCCTACTTTACGCCCTTAGGGGGGAATTCTCAAATATTCTGAAATATATATTTTTAAATTTTTCCTGAAATGCCAAATAACAATTTTCATGCGTTTAACTTTTCACATGTTTTATACAAACTTTCAAAAACCCTTCTTTAGTGGATGCCTACGTCATAAAAGGTACCTTCTGTCAAAAGGATGATGCCAGAGTTTCTATGAGATCTGGTCCCACCTTCCAATAGTTATGTGTGTTACATCGTTGGATAGGTATTTTTGAGCTGAATAAAAGTTACTATGGCGCCAAGTTCAAATCTTAGTCCGTTCAGAGTTATTCTTTAATAAACATGGTAGTTTTATCAGTAGCCAACTAATGTTGTTTAAGTAATAATTGCATTTCTTTGCTTTATACACGTAGTGTAGATACTAACCTACGGTTATCAATTGCGTCACTGAGTCGCAAACCTTATGACAAAAAGTTAAACAGATGTCAACATTGACAAAATGGTTTTTTTTACAAATAATACAACGATTGCGGATTTTAAACGTATACATTTATTTAATCATCGTTGTCTACAATGACGTTATTTAAAAATAAGGCTGGGCCTACAAATCCCTCATGCCTGGCGTGCCCTAGGTACCAAACGATTGACACGATATGCGCACAGGTTCCTACAGTACGTCGTCCCGTCATGCAGGTACAATATCTTTGTATAATATCAGTGTTGCGAACTAATAAGTAACAGTAGTACTTTCTAGCTCTCACGTGTCGCGACTGTATACGACCACGTAAAAGCCAAGCATCCTCATCAATGCCAAAATCAGGTAAATCCTCCAGTGCAGCTTCTCGGTATATTTCTATTGTATACATTCCATTTTGTAGATGTTCGCTGCAGTAAGATTTCGCTAACTTCAGTTGGTAGGTTCCCAAAGCTAACAAAATGATTTGTTCTTCACTGAATCTCGGGAAATCAATATCACTTGCTTCTACTCTTGTAAAATCAGCTCTTCTGCTGTTTAAACGTTTCCGTTCCACATATTCATATAAAATATTAGGGGTATGTAACTTCTGCCTTATTTCGGTGACGAAAGCTCCTGCATATTGACTATCTTCGATGGGTATATGAAAGTGGTTTGTGATAGCAGCAGCTATCCTAAACTCAGAAAACATATGCGGCAACGCATTGTTGAAATATTTTTGGCGAAACAGTTTAAAATCCCGCTTGAACCTGCCGTTAACCACTTCCACTACCCAGCGGCAAATAGTGACCAATCGAGATTCGTTGGCTTGGTCAGTAGTAAGTTGGGATTCGTGTCTATCCTTTGAAGGCGGGACATGGTATTCGTAACCACAGGCTTCTATATCATCCAAGCTGTCCCTAAATCCGCGATCCAAAATAAACACGTCATTAGTTTCAAGGAGACAGTGAATTGGATGTTCACCATTATTCATAATATCGCTCATTATGTTTGCGTCTGTTTTTGTAGCAGCATAGGACCCTGTGACGTCAATTATGTAGCCATCCGTTGTGACTATAATGAACGGCTTTAAAAGATTTTGATACTTGTGTAAGTTGTAGGACTGTCGTTGAAAAAGGAAGTTGGAACTTTTATGTATATAAACATATGTCCCGTCGCATATTAAGATGGCTTTCGTATTTTCATCGTTTCCAAATAAAGCTTTTGGTATCATCAGGTTTCGACGTAAAATATCATCTTTATTTATATGGTCGAGCCCTAGATGATGATCAACGTACTCATTGGTGAGACACTCACGAGCTATGGCCATCAATCGCTCAAGGTTTTGTCTTGACATATTGCATAAAGTCGCGAGCCTCTCATTTGAGTCACCGGTTCGCAGCTTTGTTAGAAAGATACCTAAAGCGGTTCTAGGATTTTTACATCTCTGGCTCAATGATGGAGTTTGTTCCAACATCTCTTGGAATTGCTCAAAACTACGGCCGGTCCAAAAGTGCATTTCTTCGCTAGTAACAGCACCTATCGTGTTAAAATCTAACCTCGAACCTTTTTGTACAGTTTTTCTCATAATGTCACTAATATCACTGAATTGTGCTGCATTGAAGTCATGGGTGACATTGCAATGTTGAGGTAGTTCGTCCCAAATGTTACTCTCTAGGTGTTCTTGACAAACTCTGGCGCTATCGGGTATGTACAGCTTGTGTTCACAGAAAGTGTGTATTTTTATGATTTCTGGTATTCTATGACGAGTGTCATTACGACAGTTGAGGAAAATACAATGCCTAGCAGTGTTTGGTGCTCGTGTATACTCGGGAACGTGAATTACTGTTGAGATTTGTGCTTGTGGCTCGTCGTTTTCTTCTTGAGGAGGAGACAATGAAGGAGGCGGTCTGACTGCACTTTCAACCCTTTGCCAACACCGATGGCACACACTCCGCGTGTTGTCAAATGCAACCTGTAAAAAAGTATACTTATTAAACATTTTTTCTTTTTATGGATACCTCATAGTCTCAATATAAAGTATAGTAGTTAAGTTTACGCGCGCTCAAACAACGCACACATAGACACCCTCCCACCGACACGGAATACACCGGAACTTAAACTAGGAAACTGGAATCTTAAACGAGTTAAAGTGCGTGTTCGAGCGCGCGTAGTACTATGCTTAACTTCTGTAGTCTCTCTATTTAGTGTCTAGCGCAATATCTCTTGAAGCTCTTACCTCTAACAATGCATTTTCCTGAATGTATGTTGCAAACTCTGGTCGCATTCTTGTAAGTTCATTAGTCAAAAGATGTTGCTGGTATCTTCCGCGATAGAATCCTCTACGACACATGACACAGTTCCGTGAAACTTCCATAGTAACAAACAATAGTCCAATCGAAAAGCACTTCAATAATCCTTATTACAAGCCGAATGTCAATTGTGTAATATGTCAAATGTCAATAAACAGGTACCAAAAAAGTCCAAGAGATAGCCGGGGTCAAGTAGAAACTGTAGAACGAACGGAAAGACAAGACGTTGTCACACACGTATTGCAAACGAACGACTTCCTGCGCTTGCGCGCACCCTCGCCGCCTATCCGTGCCGCTAACCAGTTTCATTGTTCTAAGCATACTTAACGAGTGCGAGTGAGACAGACCGATAAAAAGGTTTGCGTTACCGTCTACACTACGTGTATAAAGCACAAATGCAATTATTACGTAAAAATAACATTACTTGGCTACTGATAAAACTACCATGTTTATTAAAGAATAACTCTGAACGGACTGAGATTTGGATCTTGGCGCCATAGTAACTTTTATTCAGCTCAAAAACACCTATCCAACGATGTAACACACATAGCTATTGGAAGGTGGGACCAGGATTTGCATCCTCCTTTCAAGTCTTTAACTCCAGTCGTTTAGGCTGTGCGTTGATATGTCAGTCAGTCAGTATAAACTTACATCACCTATTTTACACCCTAAGGGGTGGAATTCCCAAAATTCCTGAAATTCATATTTTTTATTTTTAACTAAAAGGCCAAATACAAATTTTTATGCGTTTCTATGTGAACGCTGAAAGTTTCTATGTAAACTGTGACTTGAAGTTAATCGCATGAAAATTGGTACTTGGCATTTCAGTTAAAAATTAAAAATATATATTTCAAGATTTCCGAGAATTCCACCCCTAAGGGTGACAAATAGGGGATGTAAGGTTGTATAAAATGTGACATTTTTGAGGTAAACGCATGAAAATTGGTATATGGCCTTTCATCTAAAAATTATTAATATATATTTCAGGATTTTTGGAAATTCCACCCCTAAGGACGACTAGACTAGGCGATGTAAGTTTGTATGAAAGTCTGAATTTTTTGAGTTAAACGCATGTAAATTGGTATTTGGTCTTTCAGTTAAAAATAAAGCAATCCAGGGAATAATTTGTTGTTAAAAAAGGTCGTCTAAGTAAAGCGTTTTATAAGATTTGTAAACTCTTTTTTTTTTTGGAAATTTTATAACAAATAAAAAAACGACATTTTAATCAAATTGGGATAAAAAACGAATTTATCTAAAATTCGAGTTATCGTAGTATAAATTGTTGGTGTCGAGATGATCGCACCCAAAAAACATCATCTCAATTTTTTTAATCTACAAGTTCACAATTTTGTAACTAGATGGCGTTAATATCGTTTCAGATCGCGGAACTTAATTGGCATATCGGTTAAAATAAATAAATGCTTGAAATAGGTCGTCCAAAAATGAATCAATAGATGATCGCCTAAATCTCACCCAAAATATATGCACACATCTTAATTTTACCGCTTTACAAGTTTATATTTTTGTTAGTAGATGGCGTAATCATCGTTTTAGATTGCGCTATGGTTTCGTTCACAAAATGTCGCAACCTAATCTAATGGGAGTTACATTTGTGATTAATGCATCGTTGATTATTATTTTACTTTATTTGACTTACTGAATATACTTAAGGACTATTGATATGTATTCTTTGATTTTTGCTTGATGATATCGGGTTCTTTTTGTAAATGACAGTAGCAAAGTAGTCTTTCATTTATTTCTTAGTAAGGTTATTTATAGGTTAGGTTTATTGAATAAAACCTTATATTGCTTATTTGTTTTAAAATTTATATTTTTTAGATTAAGCTAGAAGTAAATAGTTACATTGGTCATCATTCAAAATTGTCGCGGACAAAGTCGCGGGCACCAGCTAGTGTTATATAAACTAACCACAAAATAGAAAACATATTGTAAAACAAATATATATTCGAAGTTAAATTCTACTGTGATTTCAACGTTTTTAGTATAACGATTAAGATACTCCTAATATACAATTCCATCTACTGATTTCCTGTTAAATCTTCTTATTAAGATCTTAAAGGCAGAATTCAGGCGTTGTTTATTCACAGTACAGAAAATACACTGAAACAGATAAATATATAATCGCCTTCCTGCAATGAATAAAATACGGGCCTTGGATGAAACATTGGCCCCTGTTGGCGCATGTTTACCAACACGCCAATGCGGCTCGCTTAACTAACAATTACGGATTCGTGGTGTTAATAAAATAGTAGGTGACTTATTCTGTGTACATAAAGCAAAAATTATACATATTGTATTAATGAAAACCAACTTCTCAACTATCTCTATTGTGTTGTATTCAGTTCAATATCAATAAGAATTGCTGTGTGGTGACGGCATCGAATATCATCAACCCATCTCATCTCGTGGGGGACGTAGAAATCCACCGAGGGAATACCTACGAGAGAACGGGCTACAGCGATTTTCTGTGAACCAAATCCGTCTGCCAGGCGTGGCGATTATGGCATATCCCCCGTTCTTTGGAGAGGCTTTTGTGCAGCAGTGGACGTACTTTGGTTGATGATGAT
Source organism: Pseudoips prasinana (assembly GCA_951640165.1). Classification (NCBI taxonomy): domain Eukaryota; kingdom Metazoa; phylum Arthropoda; class Insecta; order Lepidoptera; family Nolidae; genus Pseudoips; species Pseudoips prasinana. The sequence goes on from OX621245.1 coordinate 24,498,897, forward strand.
GGTGAATATTAACAACAAAATAATACTTTTGAGAAGGTATAAAGGTTTGATGACATAGATTTAACTGAATAAAAACAATAGGCTGTTTTGATGGCGAGTATTTTTAAATAAAATCTATCAGTGCATAACAACCAGTTTTCATATATTTTTTTATATTAAATGACAATCACTTAAAAAAATTATACAGTCGATGCTACGTCGGGGATCCACATTAACCTTAACAAAAACTGCTTACAAATAAGTACGTTATTAATTAGTGTTAAGAGCGAATTTTGCAATGCCAGTGTAGGTATATTACTGAAGTATGACCTGGCATCAACTGTATGATCGCTTGCTTTGTATGGCATGTATTAGATATCCAGGGCCTATACCAGAGAATACCACCTTATGTGTCAGTGATATTATACTTTTAGTAGTTCCAAAAGTCAAAGTGAACTTAATTTACGCCGTTATGAGCAATGAGAGTAATGCCCCTTTTGCAACTTTATTTTCTGATTATGGCTGAAGTTAAAAATACTTGTCAGGTGATACGTTATTGATTGAAGAACAATACTACCTTAATATTTAACAATTTAAGGAACAAAGTGTGTAAGTTCATATTTTTATACAAATGGTCTATAGTGCAAGCTACAATATCGCTTATTATACTCGTACTAGAGAAGGTAAAATTCTATGTTCGTCATAAATTAAAAGTGATACAATTTTAATGCAAGTCATCTGTTTTAACTAAGAACTTCAAAGAGCAACTTAATATTTCAAGCACTAGCGTGTTTGATGGTAGCACAGATACAGTCTGATTTGATGCCTACAAATCCAGTACATAGCTTTTTACATTTTGACTTTTATACACACGGTGATAATTTATTGCAGACTTATTGAGTGTGCATCCACATTGCAAGCCTAGCCCGCTTTTTAGCGAACATTTGAAACGTCTGCGCCTAGCCCAATGAGACTGTGAGAGAAAGCGCACGAAGTTATTAAAAACCTCCCATCTCAGTATCGGACTGTAAAAATATAAAAAATCCCCGTCCATAGCTTGCAACACCTAACATATGTCGACCCGTAACTCGGCGAACAAAAGCCCCGGCTAATTTCAGTGCTAGAAAAGTTACTGACTAAAAAACAATAATCAGTTTCTTCCAAATCCCGCTGACCAGAATACGGCCTTAGATCCCTATCAAAAACGCAATAAAGCCATTTCTTCGGCAATAAGGTTGGGTCATAAAACTTTCACCGCTACATAGGCAAGGTCTGCTCTCCAAATACAATATTTATTGTCTTCAAAGTGATCGAGTGTTTGCTTAGACATGTTATGTGGGCGAGATGTTAAGTAAACCGTTAGTACGAAGGAGGAATATAAAATGCCTACTTAAGCAAAAAAAAATTGCGCATAGCTCAATTTGTAAAGTTTTGGTAGTAAAATTGTTAAGTAATCTCAGAATTGAAAACATTAAAATAAATAATGCAAACGTTGCTATGAGTAAAACAACCAATAGAACTAAGAAAATTTAAACGTCCTTTAATCAATAGTAATCAATTGGTTTTTATTAAAAAACAAATGAAATCCTAATCGGTCGTGCATCATTTGAAAACAGCTCGATCGATTTGGCTTTGATTTGTTTTTCACACTAGTGAAATAAAAATGTACTAATAATATTACTAATATGCTAAATTTGCTATACAAGGGGTAACAATTATGATGTCTTCCCGGCCGAATTTCGGCCACAGCGGCTATTCTCAATGGAAATTAGCCAATTGCGCAGGACGTATTATAGTGCACAAGTGTGTGCGCAAACACAGGGGCACTTTCTATTCCATCACTCTCATGATCTGATGGGACGACTACCTATACGACCGGAAAGAGGTCAGGTACAGGATCGACGGCTTTACGTGCTCTCCGAGGCACGGGGGTGTAAAACCGCCAACTCCCAGACTTCGGGCTGACACTGCGAACTTTCTTTTTACGGAAAAATCCCAGAATCACTTTTTGGCCGACCCGGGATTTGAACCCAGGACCTCGTTTTCTTCGGTTGTTACATAAATAGTGGAGGAAGCTAAGGAGTGCTATCTAACTATGGTACTGAATCAATTAAATAAAAGAAGTGTGTGACATATGAAGAATATTTTTATGGCTTCCTAGACAAAATGCATCAGCTGGCTGATATTTTTGTACGAGAAATCAGTATAGTGCGACAAGGATATTTATGAACGTGGCTGAAAGTGGAACTAACGCCGCCATCTCTCAAAGTGTCTCTTTGACAGTTCTGTCACAGCTTGCTTTGCTGATTGTTGTTTCTAAGATTATTATTGTATTATTTGGTTTAAAATACTAGCAATTTGCTAAAAGTGATAGAAAGTGATGTCAGGGAATGTTTTGATCTATGTAGGCCAATGCAGGTTCGATAGCGGGTGTTAGAAATGAGTGGACTGTATATTGAGATGTATGTATTAATTACCACACTACAGATTCAGTTTTCGTTACGGTACAAAGAATATAAATTTTAATATAAAGTAATGTATGCGCGAGCGCGGTGCGTCGGAGCTAACAGCTGACTGCCGAGCGCGGCCGAACGGGCACTCGGCTGGAATCGGTGGCCCCGCCCCCTGGCGATGAAACGTTGCGGTGCGCGGCCGGTTGATGTACTCAACATACTTCCCCGGTTGAAGTATCTTCAACAGCAGTGACAGGAAGAGGGTATATTGTGTTAAATGCCCGTCGAATAATACCCTTGCGCGTCTGGATATCGGCGACTCTAGCAATGCCATCCTTCCCAGAATGCAGACGAAGAATGCGTCCTAGTGGCCATAGTAAAGGTGGTGACGCCTGGTCTTTGATGACGACGAGAGTTCCTTCTTTGAGTACGCCTGATGAACGATGCCATTTAGTTTTCTCCTGAAGCCATAGGATGTACCTACTCTTGACAAAATCGTTTTCAGAGGTGCTGTTTAAGGTATTCGATGCGTCGAAAACGTTGCAGGCTGGTCACGTTATTATCAATGATTTGAGGATGCGGTAACATAACGAGAGACCGTCCAATAAGAAAGTGAGACGGTGTTAAAGGAATAAGATCAGAAGGATCATCTGAAAGAGGGGTAAGTGGCCTGGAATTTAAAATAGCTTCTACTTGTATCAAACACGTAGCCATTTCTTCAAAGGTTAAATTTGTAAGGCCTTAAATGGTGTTTAGTGGACCTAACGGCCGATTCCCATAAGCCTCCAAAGTGCGGTGTGGACAATGGATCAACGTTTGGTGGAGCTTTTAACGAGTTAGCTCGACTTTTTTCACAAGATTTAGATCTCAGTGGCGTTGATCCAGGTATTAATTTTTCTTTTATACCGGCTTGGTATAAAAGAAAAATTAATACCTGGATCAACGCCACTGAGATCTAAATCTTGTGAAAAAAGTCGAGCTAACTCGTTAAAAGCTCCACCAAACGTTGATCCATTGTCTGAGAATATGTTTCGTGGTTGGCCCCTCCGAGCAATAAAACGGCTGAGTGCGGCTAAAAAAGCTTCTTTCGTCAAATCAGAAACAAGCTCCAGATGCACAACTCTTGTAGCTAGACACACAAAGACACAAATAAAACATTTAATTAGCCTACATCCCATACCTTTACGGTCTGCTATCATGATTGGGCCGGCATAGTCAACACCTGTATCAAAAAATGGAAATTCAAGATGTAGACGCTGCTTTGAAAGGTTGCCCATGATTGGTTGGACTGTGTTTGCTTTGAATAAAATATATTCTTCAGGCAATGACTCTACTTGACTCTATTTCAATAAAGTTTATAATGATAGGTGAGTCTCTGATGCTGTTGGTGTGCCACAATTTGATAATTGCTTGCGGCATTAGTTTATAAAGCGAATGATGTAGGCAGACGCTCGTTGAAGTTTGAGAATGCAGGAGTGTCTGCCAATAGCTGTAATTAAATGTTACTCTCCACACGATGGGAGCTTATCATTTTCGGTAAAACTGACGGCGGCTTATGCGTTTCGGGAAAAGACGGCCAATGATTTGGCTCTTCTTTCATAAACTGTGGGCGCGACCACCACAATGACGAACTTAGAATTTTGTCAGCGCTAAACCCTCGTGAAGCGAGGTCTGCGGGGTTTTCAAGAGAAGAATTGTACCTCCATGGAAAACCTAATTCAGTCCGAATCTCACAAAACTCATTATTATTTCGATAAGAAGTATCTTTAAATGGTTCTTCACAAACTCTCTCTGCGTCTGTGAATTTATGTTTGGGTGATATAGAGTCTAGCTTCCAGAAGCGAGCCAACTCGTCATGAATATTATTGGCCAGCATAAAAGTATTAGGAAAAGTACTAGACTGCTGAATTCCACCTGAGATCAACCACCCCAGCTTGGAATCGCATAGAGTAGGCATATTCCTACCAATCTGGATACGATTCGTGCCTATGATGTCCCAAAAGACTTCTGCTCCAAGAAGAATGTCAATAGAAGACGGAACGTAGAAGCTAAGATCGGCAAGACGAATTTCAGAAGGTATAGGAATATCCTTGACATTAATAGCACAATGTGGTATGTGCGATGAAATTTTAGGAAGTATAAACTCGAATGGTAAAATTCTAAATTGGGGACATGAAAACAAATAATGTAATTCTTTGCACATAGGACACAAACTATGCTTTGGTTTGTTTTCAGTCGAAATGACAAAACTCTTAGCTCTATGATCGCTATTGTTTTGTGTATTGTATTTTAATTTTACAATTCTGGTCTCCTCAAGTGTTTCCAATAAATCAGCCCTATTGCTGAGAAAAGTTGTGAATGTAGCCAATATAGGAGGCTCGGACAAAGTGTTCCTATGCTCCTCCCACTGACGATTCGTCACCTGGTCTAATTTACTCGTCATTAAATGAATAATGAGAGTATCCTAGTGTTCCACTGGTTGCCCTAAAGTGCTAAAAGCCCTAAGATTTTTTTAGTTATATCAACCAAATGACGTATAGACTTACTAGACTCCTTGTTGATTGGGTCCACGTTGAAAAGAGCTTGGACGTGATTACTCACAAGCAGGCGCTTGTTGTCGTACCTTTCCCAAAGTAACTTCCAGGCAGAGTCATAGTTTACCGATGTGAAATCTAAATTATCTATAATAAGTGCGGCACTGGAGCGCAAAGATGCACGGAGATAGTGTAGTTTATTAATTTTATCTATGCCATCATTGTTATGTATAATGGAAATGAAAGTATCTCTAAACTCGAGCCAGTCATGATAGCTACCTGAGAATTTTGGTAAATCAATTTTAGGCAAACGAAATGAACCGTGACTATGTGTGTGACCACTATAAGAACTCACCTTGGAAGGTGTGCCATCAGTAAGAAGCTTTTTACGGGTATCGATGATGAGCTGTCGTGAAGTAGCCACCAAACTGTAGAACTCCTTTTCAAATACTTCGCGTTCCGTGAATTGCTAGGTAGGGTCCTCCATTAACGATTCCAGTTCACCCTGTAGCGCATCATATTTGGGATATGAAGACTCTAATATGTTAAGACGGTATTCAATTTCAGCGACTTGTACCTCGCTTAACTTTTCACAAGATTTAGATACATTTAAGAAAGAAGAATACTGCGTGAGCTTTGCTTTGAATGAAGCACGCTTTTTGATTAAGCTTTTTATATCAAGCATCGCGAAAAGATGGCTAGGCTGAGAAAAAGTAAATAAGATAAAAACTAAAAATAATTAAATGTAAGAAATTGTAGCTAAGAAATTGTGTTTATTTTTTGTAAGGCGCTTTGCAATGAAATTAATTGTATTAGGTACTAGTAGAACTTATTGTTTTATTTCTTAAGAAACAAGCAGTAAGCTACGCAAAAATTACTTATTTGAAGTAAATAATATGCACATAATGGTAAGTTTATGATTTAAAATGAAGTATGAATGAAATATCTAAGAAAAATATTAAATTGATTGTAAATGGCAGTAATGGCATGAGTGATACAATGAAACTAAACTACTACCTACTACTTATTTACTAACTATTTTATGATTTTAATGAATTTAAAATGATTATGGCTGATTGAAATGGATAGATGTAATGATTAATGCAATATGATTGCGAAAATGGAATGATTTTTAAGAATAAAATGATAAAATATGGAACGATCTCACAGTTTTGTTGCAATCCACAAATTATGTTTGTCCCGTGTAGAACTCTGTATTCTAAGCCACGAGCACAATCCAAAAGTGTAGAATTGGTTCCTGTGCTGTTCTGTACTCCTTGTTGAACCGTTACCCCGATGATCTTAAGTTTCTTGAGTAGCCCTTTGTAGGTGCAGTCGGCGATGAAGACGGTGCAATGATGACCTTGCCAAAATTCACGACGTCCAAAAGCAGGGTACGATGCCAAGAAGTGACTCCAAGACTCAGGTGACGATTACTTGAACCCGCAGTGAAGTTATAAAATCCGAATTCCTTTGTTCGGCGCAGCTGTCGTTGATTCAACGGTGAGAGGACCAATGTTCTGATCTATGTAGGCCAATGCAGGTTCGATAGCGGGTGTTAGAAATGAGTGGACTGTATATTGAGATGTATGTATTAATTACCACACTACAGATTCAGTTTTCGTTACGGTACAAAGAATATAAATTTTAATATAAAGTAATGTATGCGCGAGCGCGGTGCGTCGGAGCTAACAGCTGACTGCCGAGCGCGGCCGAACGGGCACTCGGCTGGAGTCGGTGGCCCCGCCCCCTGGCGACGAAACGTTGCGGTGTGCGGCCGGTTGATGTACATACCGGGAAATAGTCCTAAAGGCTGAGGAGATTTTCACGAAAGAAAAATACAATGTAGGCCGGATAATTCCATTTGAAAAAGTTAACGAGTGAGTTGCCGCCTCGATACGTAAATGTTACCATGCTGGATTTTTAAATCGCACCCGTGTATTAATTTTTCGTTTGATTTTTTACATTAATGTAGTATTAAGTAATGTGAATTAAATATTAATTTACAAATAAATTATTTTTTACAGATAAAAATTACTGTTTTCTTCCCTGGTGCCATCAATATATATGGAGGATAATATATGGAGTATTCAATAAACTTTTAGAGTTCGATATTCCTGAAACGGCCATCTGATCCCAAACTAAGTACACCTTGTACGATGGAAATCAGATAGCTAATATACTACTTTTGTAAATATATACTTATATAGATAAACACCCAGACACAGGACAAACAGACATGTTCATGGACACAAATATCTGTCCTGAGTGGGAATAAAACACAACAACTACGCTAACTGGCCCGTCAAAGTTGTACAATTGATATAAAAAATACAATGGATACATTCTATTGGTATTTTAAAATTTTCGAATAATATTAGGGAAATTTTCTTAAAAGCAACCCTTGCCAACATAGTGTCGCCCTCCCACAAATGTCAGTCACGTTCATAAAGATGCTTGTCCCACTGTACTTTATATCATTATGTGTCATAACACAACTGCTAAAGCATAGCATTTTTTTTGAAGACAACGCTTACACTAGGATATTAGAAACCTGTGTCGCGGGGTACTTTACAAACATAATTAGACGGACACAAATTACATCCAGACTCAGAACAACTATTTATGAGTCAGACAAATAGTTGTCCGGCGCGGGACTCTAATCAGTGACATGAAGCGGTGAGGCGACTATCTTAGCCAACGCGCCACACGTGCAGTAATTTAGAATAGAAACTATAGGTTATAAGCGACTCTCGCCGAGAGCCTGAAAGGCTAGTCTTTCTTGGTCGCAGGGATCGCAATCTGTCCCTGGCGGCAATCGTAGGCGCGACGTTAGCGGGTAACTCTTTCAAATGCTCGCAGACGAAGGAGGTGTCAGGGCGGCGACGGCAGTCAGAGAAGTGGCCTCTACTGCCGTCACTTACTAGCAGCTCCGGGAAGACAGCGATCTATCAGACGCTGTGTTGGACTGCCAGGAGTCAGCAAATGGGGAGGGAAATCCAGAGCCGTACGTGTAGTACGTGTCTCAATCATCTGAGAGATGGCGCTAAAGGGGGACACTGGAGCAGCATACCCGCGTTCGCCAAGAAAAGTTCACAGCAGGTTAGGTTTACTCGGTGCAAGTCCGACATATTCCTTTAGCCCTACTTATTAAAAAAAAAAACCAAAGCTAATTTGCTATTTTTAGGGTTCCGTACCCAAAGGCTAAAACCGACCCTATTATTAAGACTTCGCTGCCTGTCTGTCTGTCCCTCTGTCACCAGGCTGTATCTCATGAACCGTGATAGTTAGACCGTTAAATTTTCACAGATGATATATTTCTGTTGCCGCTAAAACAAAAAATACTAAACAACAAAATACAAGGAATATTTAAGGGGGCTCCCATACAACAAACGTGAATTTTTGGCCCGTTTTTATAGATACGGAACCCTTCGAGCGCGAGGCCGACTCGCACTTGGCTGATTTTTCTATTATTAGTACTTACCCTAATTATGTATGTCAAATTTAATATTACGCAGTTAATACACATATAATTTGGGGAGATCAGGCGTTGAAGCGATAGCTTTACGTGTTCCCCCAGGCGTCTTCCCCCTTTTTAGGGTTCCGTAGCCAAATGGCAAAAAACGGAACCCTTATAGATTCGTCATGTCTGTGTGTCTGTCTGTCCGTCCGTCCGTATGTCACAGCCACTTTTTTCCGAAACTATAAGAACCGTACTGTGGAAACTTGGTGAACCGCATTAAGATTTTTACACAAAAATAGAAAAAGAACGATAATTTTGGGGGACCCCATATATAGAACTGAAACTCAAAAATTTTGGTGTCTATGGATAGGTCTTCAAAAACCGGCCAAGTGCGAGTTGGACTCGCCCATGAAGGGTTCCGCAGCAGCAAGTATTTCAGTTGATTAATTGAAAGGTAAATTGCGGATTACGATTTATGACGCATTAAAAAAAAACTACTTACTAGATTTCGTTCAAACCAATTTTCGTTGTTATTTTAGATGATAATGTACCTACATCATATATTTTTGTAGTTTTATCATTCTCTTATTCTAGAAGTTACAGGGGGGACACTCATTTTTCCACTTTGGAAGTGTCTCTTGCGCAAACTATTCAGTTTAGAAAAAAAATATATTAGAAACCTCAATATCATTTTTGAAGACCTATCCATAGGCACCCCACATGTATGGGCACGATGAAAAAATTTTTTTTGATTTTCAGTTCTATGTATGGGGAGCCCCAAAAATTATTATTATTTTTCTATTTTTGTGTAAAAATCTTAATGCGGTTCACAGAATACATCTACTTACCAAGGTTTAACAGTACAGCTCTTATAGTTTCGGAATAAAATGGCTGTGACATACGGACGGACAGACAGACAGACAGACATGACGAATCTATAAGGGTTCCGTTTTTTTCCATTTGGCTACGGAATCCTAAAAATGATATTGAGGTTTCTAATATCATGTTTTTCTAAACTAATCAGTTTACGCGAGAGACACTTCCAAAGTGGTAAAATGAGTGTCCCCCCCCCCCCCCCCCCCCCTGTAACTTCTAAAATAAGAGAATGATGAAACTAAAAAAAATATATGATGTACATTACCATGCAAACTAACAGCGAAAATTGGTTTGAACAAGCAAGTACTTTTTTTTAATACGTCATAAATCGTTAACCGCAATTTGCTTTCATTTAATCAACTGAAATACTTGCTGCTACGGAACCCTTCATGTGCGAGTCCAACTCGCACTTGGGCGGTTTTTATGTTTATGACGATCTAATTACGCTCATAAATCGGGCTGATATTGAAAAAAATCTTTATAGAAAAGTTCCAAAATCACTCTTTGCCCAGACCCAGGATTTGATATTTATTATTTTTAGAAATGAACTGCGACTTTAATCGTTCAAAGCTAATGAAAGGTCGGTATCAAACAAAGGACTTTTATCAATAGATATTCTATTCTGACTATAGTCAATAAAAGCTTATTCCATTCCTATTACAACTGAAAGCCTCTCACAAAGATTAGGTCCAACTATCGGGAATCTGTCCGAACCACAGAACATTTCCATATCGGAGCTAAACGAAAAAATACTGCGAAAACAATACCTACAAGACAAATGGGTTTTCTCTTTAGAAACTAAATGAAAGTTGGGTGTTATAAATTACATAATGTTTGCGCAAGGAAACTTATTTTTAGGTTTAATTAATTACTAGCTTTGCCCCGTAGTTTTACCTGCGTTAAATTTTATGAACACAGCTCTTCCCCCGTAGGTGATAGCGTGATAATATGTAGCCTATATGTTGACCCGACCTCTTAGTAATATTCATGCAAAATTTGAAGTAGATCCATGCAGTACTTTTTGAGTTTACCCCGGACATACATACAGACAAACAGACAAAAATTCTAATAACTATCAAAATACAAAATCAATATTTAGTGTTAATTCCGCTAATTACAATTCCGCTAACAATTAGCGGAATTAACACTAAATATTGATTTTGTATTTTGATTGTTATGGATTTCCGCAAAGTAACGCCTGATTCCATTACTTATCTAATAACTATATTCTTGGCTTTGATATTGATGGTAGATCACGTCCCAAGTATCCTTTTAAAAAATATTCAATGTACAGTTTTGACTTTCCTACGATTTTATTATATTTATTATATATCTATATCTATACATACCAATGCCAACTTACGAATTTTTAATACATGAGATATAATATACATACTACAGCTAGTATTCATCTATATGAATACTAGCTGTAGTATGTATATTATATCTCATGTATTAAAAATTCGTAAGTTGGCATAATAACGGGTGCGTACAAGCTCTGTACTACTCAAGACTTTAGGGGAATACAATTTTCGGAGATATAGAAAAGCCTGACTCGGAGCAACTATGTCTGGGTCCCACAAATAAATCGACTAGAGTAGTAGACAGAGAGTAGTGGTAGGATTGCATTCCTTAAGTCGTAGACACAGCAGCGATAAGCACTGAGAGAAAAACTTACTTTCTAACTATTCCACACGTTATTTTTATGATAGCCAGGCAAACGAGCAAGTGTATCACCTTATGGTAAGTGATCACCCCCGCTCATAGACACTAGCAACACCAGAGGAGCCGCAAGCGCGTTACCGACCTTTAAGAAAGGAATAGGCTCGCTTCTTGATCGTTGCCATGTCATATTGTATCGGAAATTCCTCTGCAATTAAATGATTTCACAGAGTGTGAGTGCGCGGTAATTTTTTTGTGAAACGCACGGTGGTGGATGACCATTAATCCAGGTGATAAGGATGAAATTGCTTTTGGCGAAAGGGTCTGTGGTGGAATTTGGCGGCACCTATAAGAACATGTAAAGCATAATAGAGAATTCAATGTCTTCATTATATTTGGACAAGTTTCTAAAAAACCAGCCAAGTGCGAGACGGACTCGCCCATGAAGGGTTCCGCAGCAGAAAGTATTTCAGTTGATTAAATGAAAGGTAAATTGCGGTTTACGATTTATGACGCATTAAAAACTACTTGCTAGATTTCGTTCAAACCAATTTTCGTTGTTAGTTTACATGGTAATGTACATCATATATTTTTTTTAGTTTTATCATTCTCTTATTTTAGAAGTTACAGGGGGGGGGACACTCATTTTTCCACTTTGGAAGTGTCTCTCTCGCAAACTATTCAGTTAAGAAAAAAATGATATTAGAAACCTCAATATCATTTTTGAAGACCTATCCATTGATAACCCACATGTATGGCTACGATGAAAAAAATTTTTTTGAGTTTCAGTTCTATGTATGGGGAACCCCCAAAATTATTATAATTTTTCTATTTTTGTGTAAAAATCTTAATTCGGTTCACATAATACATCTACTTACCAAGTTTCGACAGCACAGCTCTTATAGTTTCGGAAAAAAATGGCTGTGACATACGGACGGACAGACAGACAGACATGACGAATCTATAAGGGTTCCGTTTTTTGCCATTTGGCTACGGAACCCTAAAAATGACAGTGGGTTTTTGAGTTAGTCAAATCGGCTAGTGACTTGCGTTTTATGCCTGCGGTTGACTCTAAGGGAACTGAAGAGAAAAAATATATATTCTAAGAATTGATGACATCGGCATATTACATAATAATAGTGTTTGTTTGTATTATTAACTAGCTGTGCCCGCGACTTCGTCCGCGTGTTAATTATTTTATTGAATTTTTTGTAAAAAAAAATACTTTTCCTAAAATAAAAGTAGCCTAAGTTACTCCTTATTACATCAGCTACATGCCAATAAAAGTCCCGTCAAAATCGGTCCAGCCATTACAGAGATTAGCCGGAACAAACAGACAGACAGACAGACAAAAATTGTTAAAAATATATTTTGGTGTATATACCGTATATATATTCATATTTATGTAGTAAAACACGGTTATTTCAAAATTACAAACAGAGACTCCAATTTAATTTATATTTATTATTATTATTATTACATATTATTATTATTCCAAATTATTTATTTATATGTTTCTTATTTTTAACATATTTATATCTATAAAATTGAAACAAAACAATAATATATAAATAAATATGAAAAAAATAGAGGTCCTCCAGCGGCGAGGCGGCGATTATTATTATTATTATTATTATTTGTATAGACTAATAAACAGTTATTTTGTGACTTGATATTTTTTTCCAAACTCTTCCTACTAGTATACTACTACTCTTCATCAAACATAATAGAATAAGCATGTAAGTGCTATCTATCTGAAAAAGTTCAAGAAATCGGAGAAAAAATAATCTGTATAAAAATTACTGAGTTCATCAGTAACCATGGCAACTACATTCTTCGCAGCTTTAGTAAGTGAACTCGTGATCTGCCGGTGTCTATCGTTTGTAACGGCCAAGTGCCTATCCCAGGTGGGTAAAATGTGACGGGTTGATCCCTACTTGAATCAATCAAAATCAAATCAATCAAAATAAATTTTATTTTCTCTTCACAATAGTTATATGTTGGTTATTTTGTGGTATTAATCTTGATATATATACTATGTGACATAACATTGTGAGAGACCAGAGCCTGTTGTAGGTTTTCAAACAACCTGTAGGTATTACAAATGTGTATGATTTCCCAGTTTTGAGTTAGGATTTACGCTATTTAAGTTGTTAAGTTGATATACATTATGGTATGTCATTATACATTTTCAAAGTTGCCCGATAATCTATACAAATAAATAAAATTGAAGAGTCTGATTGTAATATTGAAATAACCGTTGTTACTACATAAATATGAATATATATACGGTACATACACCAAAATAACATTTTTTTTCAATTTTTGTCTGTCTGTCTATTTGTCCATCTAATCTCTGAAATGACTGGACCGATTTTGACGGTACTTTTATTGGCAGGTAGCTTATGTAATAAGGAGTAACTTAGGCTACGTTTATTTTATAAAAAATATATAAGTTTAAAAAAAAACAAGAAAAAACGAAATAATCTAATTAACACGCGGACGAAGCGCAGGTACAGCTATTGTCATCTATAAATAAATAAAATTGGAGTGTCTGTTTGTAATATTGAAATAACCTTAGTTTACTACAAATATAACTGTAAGGAACATCGTGTAATGATAATTTTCTCTTTTTTCCTTTATCTCTTGGTGCCAAATTTCAAAATTGTAGGCCAATGGAAAGTTATCCTCAACTTAGTAGTCAATGAAACATTTTATAATGAAAATATGCTTTAAAAGAGGTAGGGCATAGCGTTCATTCGCTCAAAGAGCAGCCCGACTGGGGAAGTACCTCCACCTTACAGAAGACATTCCTTAATAATAACATTAATAATTTTAATGTTGTGTTTCCGAGTGTGAGTAAGGTCGCCAGAGCTCATTGGGGTGGGGGGTAGGGTCAGCAACACTTGTTGGCTGACTTTTAAAGGCCGGCAACGCACCCGCGACTCCTCTGGTGTTGCGAGTATCCATGGGCGGCGGTGATCACTTACCATCAGGTGACCCACTTGCTTGTTTGTCGCTCTCTGACATAAAAAAAAGGCATGTTTTTTTCTGTATACCGTTTCTGATAGAAACGGCATACAACATTTTATGAAATGGCCTATCCTTAGTTATTCATAATCCTTATACGGTTTCTCAAAGTGAGTCTTTCACCTATGTTAGGACTTTTTGTTGCAGGTTACATTGGTCATCATTCAAAATTGTCGCGGAAGATGTCACGGGTAACAGCTAGTTATATAATAATAATAGATGCTCTAACCGGTTCGTAAATGACTGGCTAAGTTAAGCAACTAGGCTCGTGGTCAGTCATAGATGGGTGACCGCTAAAGTGGTTTAATTTCTGAGCGTCTTCGTGCTTCGGAGGGCAAGTTTAGCTGTCAGTCCCGGTTGTAGCCATTAGCAGTCCTTGAGCTGAGCGGCTTGAACAACTCTGACACTAGGGTAACCACTGCCCATACGATAAGTAAATATAATAATATTATCTAACGTAAATTTTCGATATATTCACAAAATTGCGCCATAAATATCTACAGTTTATTTTGTTTTTTCGTAACCATGTAAGGTTTTTCGATATCGACATTTCATAGGCTCTACTAGGTGACCTTTTACGATTGTTTGCACCGGAAATAGAAACCCATAACTATATTGAACCTATTTCCCCTTCAAGATTGGCTGTGGACGATTGTTTTAGATTCGTATAAAGTAATTTCATTTTGTTCGTTCTTTATTTGGATTATTGTGATGGTACAAAAATGATTGAAGTGTATTTGCAGAAAATTCATTTTTATATTTGGCACAAAGCTTGAAATAAAAACCAATTTTCTGCATATACGCCGCCTATACCTTTTTTATTTAGGTAACTTTTGTGCGAAATGATTGCCAGACAGTATTTATTTTAATTGGGGCAAAAACAGTTTTACGTTACAATTAGTTACAGTTTTTCATATGTACATTGGCGTAACGCATAACCCACACTATTGTCCACGTGTTAAATAATTAATGTTGGGTGGAGTGTGACGGAAGCTTAATACATTAAATACATTTCACGTGACGGTCACCGTAGCCTAGTTGGTAGTGCTCCTGCCTACGAAGCTGGTGGTCCTGGGTTCGAATCCCGGTAAGTGCAAATATTTGTGTGATGAGCACGAATATTTGTTTCTTAGTCATGGATGTTTTCTATGTATATAAGTATTTATCTATCTATATAAGTATGTATAGGTATCGTCGCCAGGTACCCATAGTACAAGCTTTGCTTAGTTTGGGGCCAGGTTGATCTGTGTGACATTGTCCCTATATATTATATTATATTTACAATTGACAGAATAATAAACAAAATTAAATAAGAAAATAAAGATTTGCGATAAATATTATGGAGATGTCAATGTCGAAGTGTGAGTTATAAAATTTAATCAAGACGGCGCAGGGGTGTGCGCTCTCCGGCGTAGTGTAGTAGAGTTATTTTATTTAAATAAATAGCTGAAACCTATATACCTACGATCAAATAAATTTGATCAATGGTAATGTTTAGTTTTGTGCATAAATATTCCATACAGAGGTTGCCGGAAGAAATCGCAACAGCGATAAAGCCACCCATTGTATTTCTACATCTAGTTCTAATTTATGTGTATGCCATTTCTTGAGTACAATAAATAGTATTTAACTTTGACTTATATCTTGACATGTCCTTTTTGGTAACTTGGCATCCGCTAATACGTATGCTTGTATGGTAACAGAACAGAGAAGAGAAGAGTGTTCTTTTGAAAATGTAAAACAAGCATCTACAGATCTTTAATCATTACGGCCTAAAGACGTCCACTGCTGCTCAAAAACCTCCCCAATGGAATTGTGTCCATCATGTGGACGGATTTGGCATTGGCTGACGGGTTTGCGACTGCAGTATGGTGCTCAAAGTACGCAGAGAAATGTTTCTGCCCTTTCTCTAGTAGGTGTGAGATGGTTGTGTGTTCAACGCCATCAAACACAAAGCAAATCCAAAACAATGTTTAACCACTCCAAATTCTTCGTATGAAGTATATTGAATTATACTTAAGAGGCCTATTACAGTCCACTAGCGCCGCCAATCGAAAAAATGTCATAACTCGTAAATAGAATCAAAAATACAAAATATGTTCTATTATTACTGTGGAAAAGGCAATAACGTGATTGTATAACACCTTATCAACACTTGAAATATAGCTGTTTAGCTAAATCGTGCATTCAAAACATAAACGGCCGTTTTTGTTACAAATGCACGATTTAACTAAACAGCTATATTTCAAGTGTTGACAATGTGTTATAAAATTACGTTATTGCCTTTTCTACAGTAATAATAGACCACATTTTGTATTTTTGATTCTATTTACGAGTTATGACATTTTTTCGATTGGCGGCGCTAGTGGACTGTAAAAGGCCCCTTAAGAAGTGATTTTTAAAAATAAATATAAAACATTGGACAAAATAACGGAACAAAACTCTCCCCCAAGAATCATCTTGGAGGGATATGCCATAATCAACACGCTTGGCAGGCGGGTTGGCGATCGTAGTAAGATGGTCATAGTACTCAGAAAGAAGCGCTGCTGCCCATCCTCTGATAGATATTCCGTCGGCTTCTACGCGCCCCACGGGATGAGATGGGGCGATGGTATTCTATTATTCGCCGCTGTTACCACCCAACAGTTAATGTCTTAACTAGCTGTGCCCAGCGGTTTTACCCGCGTTAAACTTTATAAATTATAGCCTATGTGTTAATCCAGGGTGTCTGCTAACTCCATACCAAATTTTATTAAAATGACTCCTGCCGTTTAGACGTGAAGAAGTAGCAAACATACACACTCACATACTCACAAACTTTTGCCGACAGCCTGAATGACAAGTCCAACATAAGCATCATCCTATTAAAATTTATGTTAATCGTACACCGAGTCACGATTTGCATACTATAAATGTGCATAGCTGACTAACCGCACATAATATGACGTCATTGTGAAAATTTTATACGTAATTTTGCAAAATTACATGTCGAGTCGTTCAACGGAGTTTCGTATAAAATGTAAATTTCCTTAGAGGTGTGACCATTTTAATACAATGGCTGTATTCGGATCAAGGACTCCTATAATGACGTTATTACGATGGGCCGTTTCTTGACTTTTTTGTCACAGCTTTCACAATAGACTGAGCGTTGGAAATAATTTTGTCATAAAAGAGAATGTTTAATTTTACTTGCGGTTAGACTTATCCTTACGCAAATGGGGCTTAAGTTGCGGGAATCTTATTTATTTTGGGCTTATTTGTTTTTACAAAAGAAAGCCTAATGGTTTTTATACACTGGCTTTTTACCCGACTGCGGGACGCAAAGGGTAATGTGTTTATCAGGCTATGTATGTATGTATGTTCCTTTGAAGCACTATACAGACCAAACGCCTGGACCGATTTTAATGATTCGCACGTCAATCGATTCCTTTCAGTCCGGAAAGTGTCACTAAAGACATGAAGTTAGTGAAAATTCAATATGGCGACTACTGGACGCCATATTGTGAAAATTTAAAAAATTAACGTCAACAAACTATGTCATGTGGGGTATCGTTGAATAGGTATTTAAAAAACATTTTTAGTTTTCTTTCAACATTTTTCGATTTGACCGGCCGTTTAGGAGCTATATCGATTTAAAGTTGCGTAACAACTATTCTCACATATAGGTTTTAAAACAGTAGAAATTTACGATGAAAAGACTAAAACTTCGTATGACTGTGCGTGTGAGTGTTGATGGACATATACTAAAGTATCTATTAGGTATATTGGACTACCTAAAGTATCTAACGTCTAACACGGTCGCCCACCTCCAACTTCAAACGATTTAGTACTTAACTTCACTAGATGGTTTAATTATTAGTACTCTGTACCACCGCAAGCTACTAAACAATCCTCATGATATCAAATCTCTCAATGAAATCACGAGATTGCGAAATTTGCAGTCATATAACAATAACAGTGACTGACTTATCTCTCAGCTTAAAGAGCTGCTTGTATTAACGTGATATTTGGCCCGGATGTTTATTTATTCATTATCATATCACAGATTAAAAAATATAGATTAAAAAGAAAACAGTAAAAAAAATGCCACTCTGGAAAGTGGAACTCTAATTAAATATTGCCAATCGGACTATCTCGTAAATAAGCATGGACTCTTTTTCTTTTCTATATTAATGTCATACCAGATATAACTCATTATACATGCACTTTGTTTGCTTTTACTTTGAGGAAGGGGAGGGGGACAAAGACCTAAATTTTAGGTTTTACGCTAATATTTCAAAAATGGCGCGATGAAATGAAAGCTTATTAAATTTTCTATAACTTTGATACTTTTACATATCCCATCCGTTTTCAAACTACAGGCTCTGGAAAAGTGCAATCAAAAAATGTTTTGAAATATTAGTTTCTAAGTCCAATTCTGTGAATGATTCACATTTTTATTCTCTTAGGTCGTGAGGGTCCTGGAAAAAGGTCGTTTTCTGTGGTATCTTCTTCCTCGCCTTCCTCAGTGGTAAGTGGTTCTTGCTGATAGGGCTCTGAATCATCTTCATGGTCATTCTCGTCGTCTTCCTCGCTAAAAGACACGCCGTTGAAGCATTTTCCTTGGCAATGAAGGCACGCAGTAGAAAATTTCAGCATAGCTTTGCGACATCCACATTTGCTGCTGCTACAATCCTTGGTGCAGCGACAAAATATTGTTTTTAGTAAAACCTGGGGCGCCGGTAAATCTTTTGTTGTTCTTGGCGCCAAGATATCACCATAAATTTTTCCACCCCCACTCTTGAGGGAGCAGCTCATTCCCAAGCCACTGCTGCACTTGGTGATATGTGCTTCAGGAATTATATTTAGCTACTCTCTTAGTGGCTCTTAGTGGCTGTGTGGTGACGGCCTAGAGAATATCGCCACCCCCTCTCATCCCGCGGGGGGACGTAGAAGTCGTCCCGAGGGAATATATACCAGAGAATGGGCAGCAGCGTTCTCATGAGTACCAATGTCTACCTTACTGCGATTGCCAACCCGTTTGCCAAGCGTGGCTATTATGGCAGATCCCCTCAAATGAAGGACACAATTAAACCGCGGTCCCCAGTCCCCGGTAGCCCTGCTATTCCCAGCCGTGGTAACAGCCGTGGTTACGGCAGGCCAGGGGGTGCTAAGAATCCCCGGCAGATTCCGCGTTACCAAAACCGACGACCTCTGGCCCTGGCAACATACAACACACGCACACTGCGGACCGACGAGAAGATGATCGAACTGGAGGAAGAATTGAGCAGGTTACATTGGGACATAATAGGATTATCTGAAGTTCAAAGAGAGGGGGAGGACACTATAATCCTGAAATCCGGGAATCTGCTCTATTTCCGGGAGGGCGACCGACTGTCCCAAGGTGGTGTTGGGTTCATAGTACACAAGTCCCTCGTCCACAACATAGTGAAAATCGGGAGTGTGTCGACTAGGGTTGCGTACCTTATACTCAGAATTACCAAGCGGTATTCGTTGAAGGTCATACAGGTTTACGCGCCGACTTCGACGATGAGGTTGAGGTCATGTATGAGGATATTTCTAGAGCCGTACATACCTCGAACTCTTATTTCACTGTGGTCATGGGGGACTTTAACGTGAAGCTGGTTAAACGAGTCGATAATGAGCTGAGAGTGGGGCAATTTGTAACTGGAGACCGGAATCCCGGGGCCAAATGTTGGCCGACTTCATGGAGAAGGAGGGACTCTTTATGATGAACTCCTCTTTCAAGAAGCCAGAAAACCGCAACATGTCCATTTGCGGTTTTCCGGCTTCTTGAAAGAGGAGGGTAAGCCCGATCGTAAAAAAAATAACGAGATAGACTTTATCTTGTTGACGAGTAGACAGATGTTCAATGACGTCTCAGTAATCAATACGATTAAAACCGGGAGCGATCACCGACTGGTGAGAGGCTCATTGAACCTAAATGTCAAGCTCCAGAGGTTCCAACTGATAAAGTCTACGCTCCGACCTTTACCCATCTACATCCAAAACCCGGAACCAAAACCGTTTCGAATGCCAAGCAGATTGCGAGGAAGTGGACTCATACCACGACAGGCTCGTAGAAGCTGTCCATACGGCTGGGTCTAAGGTCTTTAAGGCCCATCGTACAAACAGAACCAAAAAGATCTCTGACTATACCCTGCAGCTTATGGACGAAAGACGGAAAATGGTTCTGACATCCTCTGATGATGCTACCAGATACCGGCAGCTCAACAGACAGATCTTAAAGTCTTTGACTCGCGACACGCGTCAATTTAATTCAAATTGTATTAAAGAAGCTATTGAGCGGAACAAAGGCTCTGAAGTGTTTGCAAGAGAACTATCTGTTGGACAGTGCCAACTGCCGAAGCTGAAGACTGAGGATGGCAGAATCGTCACGTCTAGACCTGAGTTGCTGGAGACATCGAGAGGTTCTACGGACAGCTGTATACGAAAGCCCAGTCACCTGTCGATAGTTGTGCCTCAGATCCCAGAGCACGACTAACCCAACACTTACCGACGACATCCCGGACGTCAGCCTGTGCGAGATTAGAATAGCTCTCGAACAGCTTAAGAACAACAATGCGCCTGGTCATGATGGAGTTACGGCAGAGCTTCTGAAGGCGGGTGATACACCAATCCTACGGGCCCTTCAGAAGTTATTTAACTCCGTCATACTAGAAGGTCAAACGCCACTAGCATGACACAGGGGTGTGGTGGTGCTCTTCTTCAAAAGGGCGATAAAACCCTCTTGAAGAATTACATTGAGAAGGGTCACTTTTGCTGGTGTCCCATACCATTTCAGGAAGCACACCTTCTCAGGTTCTGCAACATCACTATGGCTGGAGCTTGGGTTGTAAAAGATCTTTGCTGCTTCCTGAATAATTTCCGAATTTAAATACAATTTACCTTGCTTCTTCTAAACGTTGCTGATGTTGTATCGTAGCCGGTAAATGAGTGTAAGAAGAGGATGTGTTCATATCCATGCTATTGCATCTCATTTTTTGTCATTCATTCATTCATTCATCCAGTAAGGTTGCGTTTCCTACAGTGAGCATTGAGCGAAAAGCAATCTTCATGATGTTTTTCCCGCCTAAGCTCAGTTATCTGCTGTTACAAAAAAAAACGCGATATCTTACTGTTACCGCCCTTACCTCGTGGAGGTACTCCCAGCTTATGTTAAAATAAATTTAGAGATAATTCAGGCATCAGGTAATGGTCATCACGCTGAATAACTCATCATCATCTTGTTCCCACTAATATGCTAGTGGGTTTGGTTTCCGCACTTAGTCCCGATGAGGACCATTGTATGTGAGCCATGACGGCCTTCACTCCATCCAGCACACCTCCTTCCAGAAGCATATCAGGTCTCCTAAACTTCTCAAGGCATCTGTAAGAGTTCCGCTGAATAACTTAAATTTTCTATATTTCTGGAGCGTGTAGCCCATAAACGAATGGAAATATGAAAAAGTTTATGCGATCAAAGTAATAGTGAATTTTGTAAGCTTTAATTTTATCTTTGAATATTTTTTGCTAAAACGCACCTTTTTAAAGATAGTAGCAAAAAACCTAAAATTGAGGTTTTTGTGCCCCTCCCCCCTCCCCCCTCCTCCCTCCGCCTCACCTCCTAGACTTCAGGACTTTTGGTATGTTTTCCCTCTAAGTACTCTGAACAAGTTTCTGAAAATATCCCTTAGGTTCCCGCTCACGCACTCTATACCCTCCTTTGAGTCATTCCTTAATCGGACTAATAACAGTTGATCGTTATTGTGACTGGTATTTGCACATTAATCAAATATGCATCAGAATCAATAGGTTTGTATACGTTTTGTCACGACTTCGCAAAACAGCCTTATTACCAATCGATATTGATGGCATATCTATGGGGCAATTCAACAGATAAATCGAGAGCATTTCTATTGCAAAAAAATGCGTTAAAGCAACTACAGGTACTCATCCGTTTGTCTCATGTAAATCATTGTTAAAAGGACTAAAAATTATGACTAGTGTGTTTGTACATTTTTCAAATTGGTGTATTTGTGAAAACGCAGCCACAGTATTTACTAGAGCTAAAGATGTTTTTCCGCGCAACATGATAACTAATACAAGACTATTTTAAAAAAGTTCCTATGCTGTATGTGCGAAAGTGTTTAATGCGTTGCCGCAAAATATTAGACATTTTTCAGCGGCAATGTTCAAAAACCAACTCAGACTGTGGCTCCTAGAAAAATCATTCTATTCAATCAAATCAAGTTTTTGACTGCACGTGAGGCGCAACGGCTAAGGCAGTCGCGTTGCCGCTTCGTGTCACGGGTTCTAGTCCCGCGCCGGACAACTACTTGTGTGACCCATAAATAGTTGTTCTGAGTATGGATGTAATTTGTGTCCGTCTATTATATGTTGTTAAGTACCCTGCAACACAGGGATTAGATTCCATAGTGCAGGGGTTGTCTTAAAAAAAAACTGTGATTTATTTAATGAATTATATTATTTGTGTAAAATTTGACATATAACAATCACACATTTCGCATGCTGTTTATGAGTAAAGTTGATGAGACTAACCTAATAGTAAGACCACCGCTGTACCTACTCTATTTTAAGTGAAATAAATAAATGAATGAATAAAATTTAATAACTAAATATAGATAATGAATGAAAAAATATAAAAAAAAAAAACATAAATATTAAGAACAAAAATTATAATATATAATGTGGTTAACTTATTTTTGAAACTCGCTAGGAACTCATAACTAAAAAGTACAAAATAAAAAAAATATTTAATAAATAAAAAACCCAACTGCGTAAATAATGAACCAAACTACGTACATAGACAAAGAACTGAAAAGAAAAAAACAAGCACATAGATGGCTGGTGGTCTAAAATTATATAATGTACTATTGAATGAATACTATTGAAGAAAATAAAATATATTCTAATAATGGAACATAACAACTGAACAGTCGGGATCCATTGACAAATTAGATTGGCTGTCGACTAATGGATCCCGACTGTTCAGTTGTTATGTCTTGTTTGTTATGTGTGTTTTGCTTAAAAATTAAGGCATGCAAATTTTCAGTAACAGGAATTCCTTAGTGCTATAGAAGTTATTTCCATTTAACCATTTATATAGCTCAATTCTAAATAATCTGTATTGTAGTATTTTTAGATTGTTAGGTAATTTATTATATAGACGTACACACATAGCCAGACTGCTTTTATTATATTTTGTTGACCTAGGGATCTCGTCAAGTACAAGTCAGTACAGTTGATGGCATTTGGATTGCAAGCGCCTAAAGGCTCTGTTAAGTACCTTAACATTATATTAAGTAGGTCGTATAATTGTGATCTGACTTTTGTTTTGATAAGGCAAGGTGAATGCCTACTGATGCCACCCGCAAAAAGTGTCTGTGTTGGTATGTCGTACTTGCACCGACTAAACCTAACCTGCCGTGGAATTCACTTGGCGCCTGATGGGGGGAGCCCCGGGAACGCCGATATGCTACTCCCGTGAATTGTTTGCGGACTTGCTTTTTCAAATAAGTTAAAGTTAGTTATCAATATTACGGTTAGCTAATGTCTAATACCAAACAAATGTAATCTTAAGTTCTGTTCATTTTAAGTTAAGCACAATATTTCGTTGACAATCATCGGAAAGAGACTGTTAAAAAGAATCTAGATTCCGTTGATGAGAAGTTGAACACCTAACATTTCGGTACATTGACCTCAGTATCACGAACCTTTGATGGCGTTCGTTAAAATCCGCCGCGTCGATTCACACTGCAAATTGCATCCAAAGAGTCCCGTTGATTTGAAATACGAAGTTAATTCGAAATTTGAAGTTGATTCCGAATGAGAAGATTTTCCAACGTTCGTGTGAATTGCGATTGATTGAGACCGCAGTATACTACAGTAGAAATTGTGATGCAATAGGTGCTTCGTCAGTAGGCCCACTTCCACTACGAAAACTACCATTACTTGAGGTGCTTCCCCACCAGAGATGTAAAATGCTACGTTTCATCATCTTCGTCATCATATCAGCCGAAAGACGCCCACTGCTGAACAAAGGCCTCCCCCAAAGATCTCCACAATTGCTGGTCTTGCGCTATCGCGACTTCCGACAACCCTCACAAAATCATCGGTCTATCTTTTAGGGAGCCTGCCAATGCTGTGTCTTCCGGTTCGTGGTCGCCACTCAAGAAGAAGAAGACCCATTCTGCCCCAGCAGCCTTCGGCTATACGCGATATGTGCCCACTGCCACTTCAGCTTTTTTTGGTATAGAGGTCGTCAATATTGTAATTTATAGTTTTTAGACGTTACTAGAACAAAACATATATTTTAATAAAGACAAAAGTATGAAGATATTTTTATATTTACGAATGTACAGACGCCAGCACATCCAGCTACCCCAATCTGTCAAATTTCTTTTATAGATTGTTAACTTTATCACTTAAGCATAAGGCTCACTTTCTGTTGGGGAAATTTGACAGATTGGGGTAGCTTGATGTGCTGGCGTCTGTACGTACGTACATTATGAAAATAAAGCTGGCCAAAAATTATTCAATAGTCAATGACCGTTTTTGGAATTGAATTACGGTCCTTATGCCTCTTTCAATGGTAATCGGAATCAAGCCCATAAAATATTGAAACAATAAAAACGTCAGTAAAACCGGTGAGTTCCCTTCGAAATTCAAATTAATAGTGTTCTGGAACGTATTGGTTTAAATTAAACGAGGCTGATTGTAATACTGTAGGTTATACCGGAAGTGTTAAGGTTGCTATTGTGATCAAGATCTATATCATAAGTACAAAAGTACCTAAAAAGGTACGATAGAGTTTGCGATCACGTGTATTAATTATGTCGGTCGGGTCAAAAATGATTTTGGGATTTTCTGTAAAAAAAGTTAAAGTTAGTACCAGCTCGAAGTATGGGAGATGGCGGTATTATAATAAACACCCTTAGATGGCTAGACTCCATAGAGAGCCAATCTTAATGGAGACTAGCCATCTGCGTGGAACATAATTATAGTGCACAAGTGTGTGCGCAAACAAACTCTTTCCTGTCCTGTCGATAGTCATCTCATCGGACCATGAGAGTGATGAACGAGTGATGAATTTGACGACTATCGACAGGACCGGAAAGAGTTCAGGTACATGACCGACGGCTTTGCGTGCTCTCCGAGGCACGTGGGTTACGCCGTAGCCGAAATTCGGCTAGGAGGACATTATATGACAGTCAGATATGGAGTCTTCACGTATAATCTTGTTAATTTCCATTCGCAGATGGTCGAATCCTCCAAAATCCGGTTTTGAACCCGCAAATATTTGTTGGATACACAAATTCTTAGAGGGAATATCTACCTGAGGAAGGGCAGCAGCTTCCTTCTGATTACTATGACTATCTTACTGCGATCGCCAACCCGCCTGCCAAGCGTGGCGATTATGGCATATCCCCTCAAGACGATTCTTGAGGGAGGCTTGTCCAGCGGTGGACTTATTTAGCTGTAATGATGACACAAATTCTTTATTGTACACCAACATTTACAAATAATAATAATAATATCCTTATGTCGCGGGGTACTTTACAAACATAATCTCTCACTCAGAAAAACTGTTTATGGGTCACACAAATAGTTGTCCAACGCGGGAATCGAATAATGTCTAGAATCCTAACAATTGAAACAGTTTATCTCGCATGATTAAGACCGTTACCGTTTTGATGGCGACCCTCTGAACTTTTTTAATAAAACCACTTTTTCCGTCAGCTCTCGAATAAATTTGGATAGGGATGGTGCCCTGTAAAAAATTCAGGATTCCAAATAATTTATGTTTACACAGGACCGGAGTTTGCATTAATTAAAGGGGTCTGTAAACATTTTGATAAAATGATGTGATCTTTAGGTAGATACTTAAATACACGTACTCAAGCTTATGTTTGGGTTGAAAGTAGATTTTACAAAATCTTTGTTTCGTTATCATATAGGCAGAGGTTACTCAGGTGTCAAAGTTATTCAAGCTGCCAGTGTAGCACTCTACCATGGTTTAAAGACTTACCGACAGCTTAAGGTGCCTTATGAAGCCCGGAGACGTTAAAAAACTTACGGTCAGCCATCTGCAGATTGACTGCATGTCTAGGCGCTTTATCTTATCGATTACTTATGGACTGTGGAGTTTGCAAAAGCCGTGTTCATTTTAGAGTTCCGTTCTTCAAAATGTTGAAAAATTGGAATCCATATGCTATCATTTCAAGCATAACGAAATGAACCTCATTTCGTTATGCTTAAAGTGATAGTTGATATTGTTGATATTGTTATCTACCTTAATATGACTTTTGATATGTCGTCCCCTTTTTGTCGTGTCATATCGCCTTAAAGTCTATAAAATATAGACTCTCAAGATAATAAAACCTTTACGATACGCTGAAATCTGGCATGGAGTCAGGTTTTACATTTAGAATAAGTAGGTGCAAATGTTTAAAATGTTTACATAAATTGATTTTATTCTTTTAAATAAACTAAAGCGCCTAAAAGTGTATATTTGCAGTTGAGAATTTACAGCGAGATATATCGATGTATCATAGAATATTTTTTGAACTGAAAGTAAAATTAGTAATACTTAAATCTATAATCCGACTTCATATATTCAGAAAAGAACGGGTACAATCTCTGTAACCGATTTCCCATGATAGACAAACTATATACTTGCTAGTTTCTTCTTCTCTTGAGGCTCGAGCATAGTCACGTAATCCAGCGGGATAAGAAAATTAACTTAAGAATGCATGTGTTAGATAAGACTAAATAGATGTGTAGATAAGTATAGATATAGCCAGATATGCCAAGCTCTAAAATATAAATTGTTATAAATAAGATTACTTTACACCGTTAACCAACAACAAAACATCATACTTTATGTATCATAGAGGTGTTATATGTGTATAATGAAAACCAGGAAATCTATTATAAGGTATATTTATTAACCATATAGGGAAATAATAATTTAAACATAAGAAATACAAGGTGAACATATTATTTAATAAAACAAACCACATTGTGACATAAATATAATACAAAGTTTACTTAGCTTTGAATCACTATGTCTGTTCAGTACGGCAGTTCCAATAGAATCGACATAAATAGTATAACTGTTAATTTAAATTTGTTCAAACGGAATCGTCCCTCCAACCACCGAGAGCTCCGCTCCGGTCAACGTTTCGAACAAGAATGATGCTCAAACCGATCGGGACACACCTTTTATAATAGACGACAAACAGATACAAGTATGACGTACACCCGCCCGTCGCCAGGCTAAATGTTAGGCTACCGCTGTTTTATTAATACCGTACTTAATTATAAATCTACTATTATTTTATCTACTAACTTGTAATATATATAGTTATATACTTATTATATCGATTCCAAGCTAACACGGCCATACTGACAATACTTCGTCCACGAAGTATTATTTAATTTCATTTCATTATATTTTTTATTTTACTATTTATTTCATTTTATTATTTATTTTATTTTATTAGTTAAACAAACAGGATTAACAACTTATGATAAGAAACAGGTTATAACTAATTTCACCAATGAATACAAAAAAAAAGCTTGTTTGTCTAATATGAGATACAATAAGATAAAGAACATATTTAAGAATAGACTGATTACTCTATTACTAGAAAGCTGCTACTATTCAGTTACGGCTTTCTTAAATGGTTCATTCGAATTATAGTTTTGTAATTTAATTTAATTAGTTAGAAATTTAATTTAATAAGTTCAAAAGAATTATTTAAGTCAAATTTGTGCAGCAGCACATTACAAAAGTTATGACCATTTTTGAGACGAATGGGCCAGAGATCAAGTCGCTCCAAGTCAACACACATTACGATTACACACAAAGGCAACATTTTACGGAATTATTGATTTTTGAATTTTAATATTGATATACCATAAAAATAACATTGTTTCCATTTATATGTCATCAATTATAAGTCTCATATTTATAGGTTTCGTTTTTAATTATTTATATAGTTCAATAGACTCTTAACTGCCAAAAACGTTCACCCGCTGCTGGTGAGATATCTGACACCAAATAGAAGGCCGACCAGCGGTTATTGACTCTTAACTGCCAACTACATAGACATGTCAGAAACGTTCACCCGCTGCTGGTGAGATATCTGACACCAAATAGAAGGCCGACCAGCGGTTATTGACTCTTAACTGCCAACTACATAGACATGTCAGAAACGTTCACCCGCTGCTGGTGAGATATCTGACACCAAATAGAAGGCCGACCAGCGGTTATTGACTCTTAACTGCCAACTACATAGACATGTCAGAAACATTCACCCGCTGCTGGTGAGATAACTGACACCAAATAGAAGGCCGACCAGCGTTTATTGAATTTAACTGCCAACTACATAGACATGTCAGAAACGTTCACCCGCTGCTGGTGAGATAACTGACACCAAATAGAAGGCCGACCAGCGGTTAGAGTTTAATTCCAAAAGATGGTCTCTCAACTGACCAACACCAAACGTGTAAGGTCTACAAATCTTTGTCAGACTTTGTCAATATTGACACCAAGTAATTGACCGACTAGCGGATTATAACAGCGACTGTAACATAGACATTCTGATCTCTTTCATCCGCTGTTGATGAGAGAAATCAGCACCAAGTCACGGCATAGAATTAAAAAGATTAAAATCTTTGTCATTTAAACGAATTTAACTTTGTAAAAGCAACGTAATGTTTTTAATATCACGAATAGGCTACAATACTATATATGCATTTTAAAATATACTACACCCATGTTATTACCAACTAAAGTTTACTTTATCAATAATGACCGATCCCATAATGATACTACGTAATAGTACTTGTATGGAAAAACTATGTACTATATATTCCATCACAATAAATGTAAGCGATTTTTTTTTAATTTTTTTTTTATGATTTGTAATTACCAGCAAACCAACTCAGTTTCAATTGCTGAATTTGCCACTCAAACGAGATCCAAGATCGTAAAACAGTAAAAGAGATGAAGCTATAGTGGACTCCATTCTTTTATTCTAATTATGTACACAATTAATTATTAAACTTCGGCCATTTTGACATGTACTTCGTCTCGAAGTACCTAGGCGGAATATAAAATGTTTTTGAGATATTTATATAAAAACACATCTCTGCAACACCCTAAAACTCTACTTGATACGCTAATTGACATCAATGAGAAATGTTTCTTCATTTCTTTAATTTTAATCAGGTTAGCCCCAAGGTTACGATAATAACCTTAAGATTAATCAAAGTAACCAAACCAGTGAAACTACAAATCAAATTTGTGAATTAAGTTATTATTTAGATAGCTACAATGGGGCCCACAAATTTAAAAACCATGAAGCAAATTAAGTTATAAATCTGCTCACTGATCCTGGCACAGCTAGAATGGCAAATTTCAGGTACTTTGTGAAATGTAATATCAAAGAATTTTATTTTAGAAATACTCATTAAGATTACTTTAATCTAATCAGAAATAATATCTTTTGCATGGTCAATATGATAATCTCAGAACAACCAGTATTCCGCAGTCTCCACTATTAATATTTTGTAGTCACTACTTGTTTAAATTTCAATAAAGAACCGATAAGATAACAGAATTTTCATTGGGATAATTAGATGGGAGGCTTCAAAAGCCAAATATTTCATTTTATAAGTTATTCAAAACCATTAATGTCCAACACCCATAGCTCAATGACTAAATATTATTTTCTATTCCGGTAACATCCATCTGACCACTCATATTATTGGCACCATCTTATTTACTGGTAGATGGAGACATTTCTTTTTATTGAACCTTGTACACCACGTAAATAGATATTTTAAATACCTACTGGTGTATGGAATAGACTAATTATTTATTTTAATAAACTGCAATACCCATTTTATAGATTATTTTAGGTAAATATACTTCAGATCTTTCGCTCGGTCATACTGACAATTATTATCCATAAGTTAGCAATGGCACTATTGCAACTTTCTTCTATATCTTATTCAACATTTGCACATCTGACCACCATTTATTAAAAATAATCAGACCCACAAATGCCAAATTCTCACATAGTAATGTAGCATATAATAAAGCATACAGTAATTATTATTATTAGATATTTCTAATAATGCTTTTCACTGTCAAATCATATCATATCAGAGGCAAATCATACTGTAGTATAGAACAGCTTTCATTAAAAAATCAAATAAAAGGTAATTAATAATTCAAATAAAAATCCACAGCTGTTATTCTTTAAGAGGCTTTCTTTCACTACTGCACCGGGCAATATATCACCATTATATTAATGTGGCACTGTTCACATAACATGACTCCTCTTTATGCTTTTTGTAAAACATAAAGAATCACCACAACAGATGTACAACAGTTCATTGACTTCACTAAACATACACCATTTGATACACTTGTAACACTTTTTAACACTGCACTTCATCTTTTTTTTTCACCACACAACACTTTGGTCACAAACACTCCACTAACCTTTTTATTTATCTTGCTTGATGGATTAATGGACAAGCTTCACTGAACAAAGAATAGCTTGCCTTAAAGCTATTTGGCGATGCTGCCTCGGCTTACTGCAATCTCTGATCAGGATCGAATCAGGCCAATCAGGAACACAGGAAATGTCAGGAATACACAGGTACTACTGCAAAAACACATATGATTAAATTATGGGGCGAATTCTATCCCAAATTCTGATGTTAGATAAGACTAAATAGATGTGTAGATAAGTATAGATATAGCCAGATATGCCAAGCTCTAAAATATAAATTGTTATAAATAAGATTACTTTACACCGTTAACCAACAACAAAACATCATACTTTATGTATCATAGAGGTGTTATATGTGTATAATGAAAACCAGGAAATCTATTATAAGGTATATTTATTAACCATATAGGGAAATAATAATTTAAACATAAGAAATACAAGGTGAACATATTATTTAATAAAACAAACCACATTGTGACATAAATATAATACAAAGTTTACTTAGCTTTGAATCACTCTGTCTGTTCAGTACGGCAGTTCCAATAGAATCGACATAAATAGTATAACTGTTAATTTAAATTTGTTCAAACGGAATCGTCCCTCCAACCACCGAGAGCTCCGCTCCGGTCAACGTTTCGAACAAGAATGATGCTCAAACCGATCGGGATACACGTTTTATAATAGACGACAAACAGATACAAGTATGACGTACACCCGCCCGTCGCCAGGCTAAATGTTAGGCTACCGCTGTTTTATTAATACCGTACTTAATTATAAATCTACTATTATTTTATCTACTAACTTGTAATATATATAGTTATATACTTATTATATCGATTCCAAGCTAACACATGCTTTGTGATGGCTAGAGACAAATATTTATTTTTATTTGTAAATATAAGCTGTTTTTTTAGGGAATAGGGTATCCGCCTGACTCCGGGCAATTATTGCCAAAATAAATAACAATATTCTTTCATGTTATCTGCGATTAGACAGAAGCGTGTCCAAAGATATATTAACGGCTAAATTATTTAAAATATAAGGTTTTTGGACCTAAAACATGATCTATTCGGTAGTACCTACATAATTTCATTATGAAGATAAACGAAGATTAATAATGATCTTTTAATAGCTCTTATGTAATTATAAAACAATCCGAATCTCACAAATTACTAAAGTTTATTTATACCTCCACCAATATTTCAAACAAACTTATTAATTAGACTGGCGCAAACTTACTTAATATTTTATAAAATACACTTCCGCAGTTAAAATATCGTGAGTGGCTCTTAGAAAAGCTGAAATCAATAAGAAGGGAAACTGATTTTGATTTATTTTAAACGTATGGAACGGAAGGTTGGAATAATGAGAATAAAACCTTTAAGAGTTTACTTATATTTAAGCATATACTTGGACATTATAAATTATCCCGTGCAGATAGGCTCTGATGCCACTACTTCAGACAAAACTTGGGTATTACGCGTTCCCGGGGCTCCTTCCACCAGGCTCCAAGAGAAGTCCACGTCACATTAGCTTTCGTCGGTGCGGGTCCAACATACCTACCCACATACACTTTATGCGGAAGGCATGAGTAGGCATCGCCCTGCCGTAACAAAAAAAATGTATCATATTGATAGTTGACAATAATAGAAAAAAAATACACACATGATTTGAAATAAAACCATAACCCGTAACAATACGCTTATTTTTGTTACTGTATTTATCAATACTGTGACGGGGCGTTAATATCGTTTTGTACCTATATCTACATTTTTATTAAATGTTGTCTCCTTTTGTATCAATAGCAATGAATAATAATAGCTTTAAAGTTACACCTTTTCAAAATATCTTATTAATAAATATCTCTCAATCTATGCACCTAAAGGTACAGACGCCAGCAGATCCAGCTACCCCAATCTGTCAAATTTATTTGACAGATTTTCAACTTTTTCACTAAAGCACAAGGTTCATTTTCAATGGGGGAAATTTGACAGTTGACAGTTAGACAGCTTGATGTGCTGGCGTCTGTATAATGTGTGTATTTAACGAACGATTTGATAGAATTTAGTAGAAACTGTAGAAAAATAAAGTTGTTAACTAAATAGGTTACATTTTTATTTAACAAACAATGTGATATAGTGACCTAGAAACCCCATACAAAAATATTAGGCCAGGTATAAATATGCTTAGTTAAGTACGTATTTATACCGAAACTATGCTCTGTAAATGACGTGTAATAAAGTATATTATCTTATCTTATCCACCTCGCTATCTTCCTGAGACTTTTCCCAGTTTGTAGGTCACTGGTAACAATTGGATATTAAATTTCAGATTCATTATTGACGGGCCTGTTGGCGTGGTTGGCAAATGCTTGCTTTTTACGCCGGAGGACGTGGGTTCGATTCCCACCCAGGGCAGATATCTGTGTGCATGAACATGTCTGTTTGTCCCGAGTCTGGGTGTAATTATCTATATAAGTATGTTTTTAGAAAAGAAAAGTATTATAATAATATGTAGTATATCAGTTATCTGGTTTCCATAGCACAAACTCTGTTTATTTTGGGGTCAGATGGTCGTGTGTAAATAATTATTCTAGTCCTTTGAAATACACCAAGTTATTTTACAATAAATAGTCAACGGTAGATTCATCTATCATTTACAACTAATATAAATTGTTGAGAACTCTCGAAGTCTGAAAGTTGAAACCCCTCGAGAAGCAACGCGGAATCACAACTTACACATTGCATTAAGTATGTGAACAAGATGTGGTCTTATAAGTATGTATTCATACACCTAACTTTAGTAACTATGTTTGCGTTTTCTAGTAAAATATATCACGAAGTTAGTTAAATGAGGTTGTCAACCACTTATGCTCTTTATTATTGGAGTTGGTTTAGTCTACTATGTAGCTCGCCATCTCTCTTATACAGTGTATTCAATTAGCTTAGTATTCACAGTGTTTCCCAGTTTATAGGTCACTGGCGACAGTTGAATACTAAGGTCCAGAACGGTTCAGTATTCCGAGAATTTTAGAAATATGGTTACCCTAATCCTGTCATTAGTACGCTTATATTGTGATTTCTGATTGCTATATTAATTGTTTTACTTTTAGAATGAATACAGCAAGCCTTCATTAATTATAGGGCTAACAAATAAATTTACTTTCTATTCTAATTACTGTCTTAGATATCCAAAATTGAGCTTAAAGAAACAAAAAATATTATTGGCTCTATATGTCGCTAATTTTGTATCAAAAAACTATGAATTATATGATGTGCTTTAACTCATTTAAACGCCTTAAATCATCTGAGGTTAAAGTAGCTTCGTATAAAGATGTGTGATTTTGAAAATAGATTCATTTTCATTCTTTGTATGCCAAATTATCTCGCTTACAATGTGTCAAAATAATCATCATCGTTTATTAATCTGGGTGTAATTAACTATATAAGTATGTATTTACAAAAGAAAAGTAGTATATGTTATCTGGTTTCTATAGTACAAGCTCTGTTTAGTAGGAGATTAGATGGCCGTGTGTGAATAATATCCCAGCATATTATCTCACATGTTTATTACCAATATTATTTACATGATATCATACAAGGGTATTTTAACACAAATACAACTTATACAATATTTGGGCTACATGGAGAGAAATTTCCGCACAATCCTGGCATTCGCCAGCAGAACCGCCTTCTGCATGTAACTCTCCAGCCAGATATCAAGCCCTAAACTTGCAAGGTTGATTTTCAGGGATTTAGGAATAACTCCATTTGTGGATATAACAATAGGTATGAACGCAGGTCTTTCGGTTCTCCAAATTTGCGCATATTCAAAAGTCAGATCAAGGTGGTGGTTATTATTATTATACTTTTCTATTGCTGAACCTATTTCATAATTATCATCATATGAGCCGAAAGACATACATAGACTCACGCCTGTCTCCCAGAAGGGTAGGCAGAGACAACGGACTTCCATTTGTCACGATTCTTGTACACCTCTTTCGTTTCGTTTACTGACATTATATTCTTCATACATGCTCGCCGGTTTAGGGTACTTCTGACCTGACCTTTCCTGAGTACGTCTCCCATTTGATCAGAGAATGTTCTACGAGGTCTTCCCCTTCCGGTTGAACCATTCACACAGGCCAGCTATACTTCTTTTGTCAATCTTCTTTCATTCATCCTTTCTAAATGGCCAAACCATTTCAGCATACCTTTTTCAATCTTTGTGACTACATCTTCTTTCACACCACAACGCTTTCTTACATCAGTATTTCGAATTCTGTCTCTCAAAGTCACACCACACATACTTCTCAGAGCTCTCATTACCACTGCATTTATTTTACTTTCATTCTTTTTCTGCCATACCCCACTTTCACTTCCATATATTAAAGTTGGCACTAACACTCCATCGTGGACGGCCAGTCGAGCCTTCTTTGAGACTTGTCGGCTACTCATAAAGGCGTGTAGTGCCCCATTCACTCTATTCCCCGCATTTACTCTTCCAACAATTTTTTTTTGCATATTTCCCATCTCTCGTAAACAAAGTTCCCATATATAAAAACTCTTTCACCTGTTCGACATCTCTTTGGCAATTACCTCCTCTAAAGATCTCCAACAACTGCCGGCTTTTCGCTTCTTATGTCTAAATACTATAAGTATTAACTATTTGTTTAATGACCTATTCATTGTACAATGTTGTAATAGTTACTACCTTATTTTAAACTTTGTTGTGTTGTAATAAGAGCTAAAATTGAATTATGAATATACGCTATGGCCAATTAAGGATTAAATTGGTAACAGGCACTTTCCCACCTGTGATCATTTATTTCTGTTCTCAATTGCTAAAACGTGTATCAGTTCTAGTTAGCGCTTCAAAGGCGAGTTAACAAAAGCCCACAACTACTAAATAGGTAAAATTGTCTCTTTGTCCGGGTTCAGTTCGTTCACATGCTTGCATTTTCCATTTTGTCATTCAAGGTTTCATTTTAAACGTCGTTTTAATGCCGTATAAGCTGTGCCTCACGGTATTACTCCCGACTGTGCCCCGCGGTTTTACCCGCGTTAAATGTTATAAATTATCATAGTTCCTCCCTCTTAAGTGACAGCGTGATAATATGTAGCCTATATGTTGAAACAACCTCTTAGTAATATTCATGCAAAATTTGAAGTAAATCCATGCAGTACTTTTTGAGTTAGCCCGGACATACAAACAGGCAAAAATTCTAAAAACTATATTTTTGGCTTCGATATTGATTGTAGATCACGCCCCAAGTATCCTTTAAAAAAAATATTCAATGTACAATTTTGACTTTCTTACTATTTTATTATATGTATGTATAGAATTATATTAATATTTCATGGTATAATCTATCTGCATTCCACAACTGAATACATTCAAACACTTTTTCTGGATAGATATTTGTTATATCTAAAAACTATCTAAACATACACACTTTTGCATTTATAATATTATAAGGGAAGTTTTGTCGATTTTTGGTCATTTATAAAGGTATTTATAAATACTTACCTATAATTACCGTTTATGTAACATGGATTGGAACTAAGGACCTCATTATGGCGTTATTTATTATAGACGCGTGACTATGCTCAATAGTTAACAGTAGCGATAACAGTGGACTCGTTCTGGAGTGCCACTGCGCACTCAAAAAGATCTCAACGATCAACAAGGTCACATTACAGTGGATTAGAGGGCACAGTGGATCTCTAGGAAATGACACTGCGGACCAGCTGGCAAGAAAGGGATCGGAAACGACAACAATGGGACCTGAATCCATTGTACCCATACCCTATAACCAACTCAAAACATGGCTGTGTGAGAAAACCACACAAAAACATGAAAAGAGTGGATGGATCTGGAATCATGCAGACAGATAAAAGAATTTCTACCATCTCTGAACAAACGCCTATCGCGTAATCTATTACACCTGAACAGGAAGTATCTACGCATGGTGATAGACACAATTACTGGAGACTGCACACTAAACAAACACCTCTTCAAGATTGGCATCACAGACAGCCCCCTGTGCAGAGGGTGCATTGAAAGTGAAGAAACACCAACACATGTGCTGCTACACTGCAAGTGTGTTGCTTACTAACGGGAAAAGTTCCTGAATGATCCGAAGACACTGCAGGAGGCCCTCAAGCCAGGCTTTCGTGGTCTCCTGGACTTCTGGATGGAACTAAAATGGTTCGAGTAGCCAAATAAGTATCACGTACAATGGGCCAATTAGGAGGCTAAGTGCAGAAACCTATCGCCCAACTAACTATGCTCAATAGTCACGCGTCACGCTGCCTTGAGTTCCAATCCCGGGTCGGGCCATAACGTGACTTTGGGATTTTTCTGTAAAGAAAATTTCTCAGTATCTTGGTGAGCACGTAAAACTGTCAGTCTTTTACCTGACATTTTTGGGCTGCTAGTCGTCCCATCGGGTCATGTGAATCAGAGGAAAAAAAAGTGCTCTTCTCAAAGCACACGCACTTATGCACAATGATGCACAATAAAATCCTGTGCAGATAGCTCGTTGGCTATAGTAGGTGGACTAGCCCCCAGTGTCAAAATTAGAACAGGAGAACACTAATCTATAAAGGCAATATACGAGTAAATTGCACATTTCGTCGTAAACAATTACCATAGAGACACACATGGGATCGCTGAAGCATTCCTGATACTTACCCTCATTCCAAAGCCAATGGCACAGCTAGGTCAGACAGACCGGACCGGACCGGACCGGAGTTTCGGTCCAGGACCGAGGGACTTAAGGGATTTTTAAGGAGCTTTAAACCCAGGATTTAAACCCAGGACGTCACTATCTACGGTTGAACCCGCTACCGCAGACAAGTGAGAAAGGCGATAGTATATTAAATTGTAAAATAAATGAACAGAATGGCAGCAGGGATACAATTCAAAGTTGGAATGAAGATAAACTATAAATAATTTAAACATCAATTGAAAAGATAAACTTAGCGTTATTTAGGCCGCCTAACAGTATGGGGAGAAATAAAGAATATAAATAATTCCGAAAAGTTTATACGTATTTTAGAATAAATTTTTATCTTAGTACTGGTATTAAAGTTTGGCGATTCATTCGTAAAATATTTTCGCCTCTTCAATTAACTATGATTTCATTATATACTTAATTTTATTTGGAGTGTAAAAATATCCGAGAAAGCTTTTATTCGCAACATTTCTGTACTCATTTTAATCTGATTATAACAACTTCCAAACTCATGATGAGCGTCCGATAATCTCATTAATGAAGAAGTAAAAAAACATGAAGCGAAGAAAAAAGCTAATTTTAATAAAGTGCCTGCGCAACTTTGGAACATTGTCGACGAATTGAAAAGTATACTTTTCACTCAGACTAATTGGCGATTCTATAGATTCGTTTGAGCAACATAATTTTTAATTTGCAGCGAAATTCTTTCGTATAAATATTTAAACAAGCGATTTTATTTATGTCAATTACATTAGTGAAAGGAGAAGGAGCAAAATTTAGGTGCCCGTCTTATTTAAATGTTGTTGAAAAATATAATATATGTATATGTCTGTCCATTATAATAATGCCTTCAGGATACTGTTGAGACTTCCACCTTATTGCAGTGCATCAGGTATGATTGCGGATGCTCACACGGATGATTATTTTGCCATCATGAGAAAGAGAGTTGCATCGCTCCTGCGTAGGGTAAGGGGAAGTAATAACTGCATCCTGAGGGTGTTTGCAGAAAGGCTAGATGGGCCAACTATAAGAAGGTTTATCAGGCTACATGTCCTTTCATAGAGACTGAGGAACCTACATTTTAGCTTAGGTACTTGTTACTAACATAGTTATTTAAGGAAATTGATGGGCCCCATGTTGTATGAATATAAAAGATTTTTATTTATTTATTGTTGGTGTTGCTGGTAGTCTGTACAACAGTAAATACACTTTAAAGTATTGCAATAGACCCACAATACACAAATTACAAATCTAATAATATACAATTATCAGTAGATAGTTTTAACGAAAAATTACGTAAAAATAAATATTCTTGTCAAAACTTCAAATATGAATCAAAGTTTTTGTAATTAACAGTACAGTTATATATATTAGGTGTATAACTATCTGAAAACAATAAAATTATATCATGCCCTTTCATATTACAGGTAGGTCCTTAATCGAGCGATTGCTATCTGACCCTGTAACATATATGTACGTAGACGGGCCTGTTGGCGTGGTTAGCAAATACATGCTTTTCGCGCTGGAGGTCGTGGGTTTGATTCCCACCCAGGACAGATATTTGTGTGCATGAACATGTCTGTTTGTCCTGAGTCTGGGTGTACTTCCGGTTGATCTTGAAGTTCAAAGACGAGCAGCGATGTATTATTCTACGCGCGATAATTTAGAAAATGATTTCTTATCATTACGCGACCGTACGAAAATAACCAGGCTATTTATGCCAATAGCTGACTTAAATAAAGAACTACTAAATGAATGGCAATGTAGATGGAACACGTCAACCAAGGGTCGCCATTTGCACCAGTTCTTTCCGGTCGTACGCAAACGGTTAAATAAAACTTGGCTAATCATAGACCATTGTGTTGCACAATTTCTTACCGGACACGGCAATTTTAAAAGTAAATTGTATAGTTTCAAATTAGTATCTTCATCAATCTGTCTGTGTTCAACTTCCAGTAACGAATATGAACAAACTGCTCACCACATCCTGTGGGAGTGTGATCTCTGGCAAAATCAGCGTGATATTATGTTAAACAGCTTGCAACCAATATCTGGAGTAGTTTATTATACGGATCTTGTAGCAACAAGGAACAACTTCCGTGCGTTTAAGCGCTTTTGCCATACCTACTATTGGAATCAAATATAACAGCTCACTTAGGACCCTTAAATTGATCCTCGGTGCTTTTGCAGCTGGCTTCTCTAGTTGCAAATCTCTCATTTTATGAGGCTATAGCCTCTTTACATCATTCTGTCTCCCGCTTTGCTCTGGAGGGAAGTGGAACTATTCATTTTATAACTCCTCCTTTTTTCTGTTTCTGATTAAATTCGTTGCGGGATCCAAGACAGTTAAAGCGATTCCCCGGGATATGCCTGAGCTTCACCGCTCAGTGTCATTTCATTGTGTGCCACTGTTGATCCTGGCTTACAGGAGTTGCAGTGGTGGGTAAGAGGGAGGGACAAGTCCCGTTTTTTTAATTTATAAAATTTAACGCGGTCAAAACCGCGGGGCACAGCTAGTTATCTATATAAGTATGTAGAAAAGAAAAGTAGTGTATGTAGTATATCAGTCAGATGGCCGTGTGTTAATAATGTCCCAGGATATTATTATATAGCTAACCAGTAACCAAGATGGTTAGACCACACGTCTTTCCGTAAGGCATTGGACTAGCCGTTTGTCCTAAATGCTCTCACGACTACCTAAACCTATACAAATTTAACCTTATATTGTGTGGTGCGGGATTCAAACCCGCTCGCTACCATCGGGGAACAAAGAACTGACTGGACGGCTGACGTTACTTAGACCCAAAGGTCGACGGCGATAAGACTGTTTATATATTGCTGCTCGTTACTTTCCCACTGCAGGGCAAGGACCTCTTCTACAAGACTATTTTCAGTACCTTTTTTAAACAATGGTCTATATTTATATTAGGTTATAGTCTATAGTATCTAATAAAAGGGGAAGAGGATATCAAGTCTGCCTACTGTATCTATTTATTCTTTTTGGTCGTTATTAGGCAGTTTATCTATCAAATAAAAAATGTAAAGACTTATCAAAATCAGTTTACGACTTAGATTTTTTTTATTTATTAGATATTGTGTACCTACTTTCGACATGATCTCATAAAGCATAATCACATTGTTTTATATAGTTACAGTGATTTGATATATTAATTATTTTTTAAATTCTGTATACTTCTACAATCCGCATTATAATAATCACTTACCATCAGGCGGGCCGTAGCCCAACTTATTTGTATAAAATAAAAGATAATAATAAATATCATCTGAAACTTCAGTACATAAATCATATGTAAGTAAGACATTACTTACTCAAGGTTTTCATTAATGTGAGTCTAATGTTCTTTTTACTCAACTTAAGTTACTTACGCACTCAGAGACATATCAAGTGATTGATTAACTTAAACAACCCATTAATCTACTCGTTAATGAGTTAATTAATTCAAATGTCTATGTGAGCGAATTTTTTTTTATATAATGTCTAGACAAACGTGCGAAACGGTCACCTGATAGTAAGTAATTACCGCCGTTAATAGGTTGCAGCCCTTTAAAATACGAATAGGCTCCCTTCTTGAAAATTCCATCTCAATGCGGATCCGAAATAGCTCCGCATAAATTGACTCCATGAAGACACACGTAAGAAGTTCGCGATAAAAAGTTTCTTGGGGAACGCACGGCGGTAGACGACCATCCATCCAGGTGATACTGTTGGAATTTCCACATCTGGCTAACGGGTTTATGGTGAAACCTGGCGGCAGGTACGAGTTTCTAAGTTAATCATTATCTTCGTCTAGTGTAAGTGATATACAAATAATATTCCAAATTTACCAACTTAATTGTGTTAAAAAGTAAGAGTAAGAGTAATTGAAAAACTCAATTCATTTTTTTGTATTTTGAGAATAAGAGAGAGATATTGAATTTTCAAAATAAAATTATCTTATATAAACTTTGGTTTGGTATTTTACGAAAAGAAAATTATTAAGAAAAAAGTACTATATGTTGCTTCTACGACCTTCTACGCGCTCCTCTCCTTAGTAGTGGACAATGTTAAATTAAATATATACTGTTCGTTTATACAAATATATGATATCACTTATATGTGTTTTATGCAATCATTGATGTGTATGGCGAAAGAGATTTTTGTTAAATGCAAAGAAGTGACATTACGTAATAAACCAATTATAAAATTGAGTAAATAATTTGTTAAATAAATATACCTAATATGTATTCATTTTCAAGCATCTCTGAATGTCAATAAATGGTGAACATAGTTGGCGCATTTTTTAATTCCAGTTGTTTTGTCGAAATTCCTGGCAAGTGATAAGCGTAGGTACTTGATTTCTGTATTGGCCACGTAAAATCAAAAGCGTGAATTTATAGTGTTTATTTTACGAACATTTTTGACAATTTCTTTTGTTACTAGTGAACAGCATCAGGTTGAGATAGGTAGATAAATAGAAGAAAAATAAGTTAGTATATTAAGAAACTAAAGTTGTTATTATAATAGTTAGACAGCATAACACATGAAGTACATATTGCATCCATTCTGATGCAAGAGAATCGTAAGCATGACGTCAAAAGTCAGATTCAAAGTACATCCAGACTCAGAGCAACTATTAATGGGTCACACAAATAGTTGTCCTACGCGGGAATCGAACCCGGGACCGGAAGTGGCAAGGCATGTTATATAGCCAATGGCTATATAAATTTTAATACAATAAAGATAGTTAGATCTAACCCTTAGCCTAATAGAACTTAAAGATGCAAATATTTAGTTGAAACACATTAAACACCGTAGTTGAAATCACATATCAGTAAATTAATTCACAGTTTCAGCAAATTCTAATTACGAATTTTCAATCCCGTATAAACAATTAGCAATCTAGGTCAATTCAGCATTTGCTAAGTTATTTTGGTGAGATACTCTCTATTTGGTAAACCGTAAACATTGGGAAATTAACAACCAACACGTTCTATACTACAGTTAAAGTTTCGCCCAGAAGGTAGTTAATTCTAATTGGGCAAAGGTGTGATTGTCATTTTTGTTGGAAGTTTTCGGAACTTTGTCCCTCGGGGCAAACTATCTCTTTGTTAGTTCGGCACGTAGCGTGGGTGAGTACCTTTTAAAGAACTGGGTTATACTCATTACTTACAAACTTACGCAGGTAACAAGTTAAATAGAGAAAAAATGAGGTAAAACGAGCCTAACAAAGTAATCAGTATATTATATCAAGTATTTTATCTCAAACTTGAAAGTTCGTTACTTAAGCCTATATATATGTTTGAAAATAACTTAATATAATCTAGTTAAATAATTAAATCATAAATTTAATGTTATATCTAATTATTTTTAATCTAATTCTAATTTTACCTATCTAATATTTGTACCCAAACATAATGATGTGAATATACTTAATTATATTACTACTAACAAACTTTACAAGCGCTTTTTTAAAGTCTACGTGAATAAAACCATTTTTATATATTTTAATATTGAACTCACACTAATGTTACAAAATATAAACTAACTGATAAATCAGAGGGAAACATAATTTTATAAAAAATATAATAAAAATAAGAACTGCCGTGACTCAGTTCGTAGTGAACCTGCCGTCTGATCCAAAGGTTGCGGGTTAGATCTTCGCACAAAATAAATATACATAATATCTGTTCAAGCACATGTATATTTGTCTTGGTCTTGAACTGAAAGTTAGCTGTAGTAGTCACTAGTTGTAGTTTTCCCATAATAATATAACAATAAGTCCTTTAAAAACGTGCAAAGACTTCAGCAGGATTAGCTGTGCAAGTGTGACTGCTTCGTTGATCTAGCGGTATCGTTTTCAATCGCAGTTAGTGAAATTATGGGTTTAAATCCCGTGTCCACTAAAAGAAAATGTTTGAAGAGTCGAGAGAGAGCATATAATTATGCATTTCATGTCTAATCTAATGTCTAAACTAATCTTCGTTGAGATTGGTCTGCATAACGGAAATTAGATCATTATCATCATATCAGACCAAAGACGCTCACAGCTGGACAAAGGCTTCCCCCATGGATCTCCACAATGGCCGTTTTTGTACCCACATCCAGCTGATTCCCGCAACCCTTGCAAAAACATCGGTCCACCTTGCCCACGCTGCGTCCTCCGGTTCGTGGTGAAATTAGATCAGGAACAATGTAGTTGTTATTTTAATTGTTGGTTTAAAAAAAAAAAAAATTATTAATGATCTTTTAGTCACTATTCATGTATCCTTTCTTTAAAGAAACTATGCTATAAAATTCTCCACGCAATTAATAATTGAAACACATCCCTACGCTGCTTCATAAATTCATTATCGCTAACCCTCCACCACAAAAATAAAATAATGAAAACGTAATTAGGGTTAATGTTGGTCAGATCCACCCAGCTCCGTCAGTGGTCAGCCCGTACAGAACTACTCGTTTAGATTTATAGGGTTTTCATACAAGATTTACGAGCATCATTTATTATTCACTATCTGTGGTACAATCGGGATTTATGACACACTTTTCGGTATGGTTTTATACGAATAAACTATTTTATTGTAATATCTTGGCGTGGCGTATGACAAGTGTTTGGACGTATAAAGGTATCTGAATATTTTAAATATAATAAAAACAAGCCGCCCAACTTGTGATTATCGGACAAAATAATGAAAACATATTAGAAGTAGAGACATTGATACTGGTAAACAGCAACATGTGGAAGCCAGAGCGTTTATGTACTATGCCTTTTTGTTTTAATAAGACTTTAGTATACTTACAATGTCTTATTTGTTTTACTGTTAGGCTATGTGGCGT
Organism: Pseudoips prasinana; assembly: GCA_951640165.1. Taxonomy (NCBI): domain Eukaryota; kingdom Metazoa; phylum Arthropoda; class Insecta; order Lepidoptera; family Nolidae; genus Pseudoips; species Pseudoips prasinana. The sequence continues at coordinate 24,543,024 of OX621245.1, forward strand.
TCACTGTTGCACTTGAAAATAGAGGCGAGCGTCATCTCAAGGCATAATAACATCAACTGAGGAACTCACGGCACAGGGCACCCCGTTTAGGGTTGTGAGTTCCACTAGAACGATTACCGACGGGAAGTGGCACGATAGGGTTGGTTTTTAGGGACGTTTCGTGCAACTGTCTGTCCCCGAAGACGCGCTGTCGCGCGCCGCTCATCTAACGGTGATTGGGTAAAGATTTTATCACAACAATCTATAAACTAACGCCTCTAAAATTAATTCTGCAGGGAGCTAAAACACAAATCTATACAAATAAATAAAATTGGAGTGTCTGTTTTTAATATTGAAATAACCGTTGTTTACTACATAAATATGACTATGTATACGGTACATACACCAAAATTACATTTTTTACAATTTCTGTCTGTCTGTCTATTTGTTCCGGCTAATCTCTGATATGACTGGACCGATTTTGACGGGACTTTTATTGGCAGGTCGCTTATGCAATAAGGAGTAACTAAGGCTACGTTTATTTTATAAACATTCTTTTATTTTAGACAATAACAAGAAAAAACTTAATAAACTAATAAACTCGCGGACGAAGCGCAGGTACAGCTAATATATATTATACAGCTAATAATTTTGTCTTTTTTCCTTTATTTCTTGGTGCCAAATTTCAAAATTATAGGATAATGGAAAGTTACCCTAAACTTAGTATGTGAGCCAATGAAATGTAAACCGAAATGTATACCGTTTCTGACAGAAACGGCATACAAAATTTTAATGAAATGGCCTATCCTTAGTTATTGACAGTCATTACCCAGTTTCTCAAAGTGAGTCTTTCAAGTAGGTACTTTTTGTAGTAGGTTACATTGGTCATCGTTCAAAATTGTCGCGGATATAAATAGAAAATATGCATTGATTTTGAACCGGTTAGATTTAGGATGAATTAAGTTACTTCACCCCTCATCGATAGCCAAGTATATGATACATTATACTTTCATAGCATTATGTCGTATAGGATACTTCTCTGGGGAAATTCAGCTGATATTGAGACCGTCTTTATATTGCAAAAAAGGGCTGTAAGAGCTATTACAACCTTAAGTTGAAAATATGTAGATCAATTGAATAATAAAAGTGAGTCTTATAACATTTATACTCTAACCTTTTTGAACATGCTACTCGTCTTCACACAATCAGTATCTCTTTTATGGATCTACTTTAAATTTCCTAATAGCAATAGATACGTTTCAATCATACATTTTGAAACAACAATTAAAACCAAATTGTATAGCAGGGCGTAAAAGCGTATGTCAAGCAGTGGAAGATAAAAATACTATGCCAGATATTACTAAAGACTGGAAGTCCTTACTAACAAGAAACAATTTAAAATGTCTTGTGAGGACTACAGACATAGACTCAACCATCACAGAAATGTATTTATTAGCCAAGGCACTCTTAAATACAAATAATTTTACATATCGATTGAAACGGCAACTGCTAGCTACAATATGATTTTAAATCATAATTTGAATAAGAGAGACCACATCACAGGATGTGCTAATCTTATAAAAACTCTCAAAATAAACACAAGATCTGATTATAGCTGTGAGGCTGATCGCAGATAGAAAGAATGAAATGAATAATAAAAAAAAAAACAAAGATATTACTTACAGGTCGAGCTTTACGCAAACTGGTCTGCTGTACATTATAAAGTACCCTAGCAACAAGGGATTTATAATGAGCTCAGTTTGTGTTACGTAACCCAGATTTTGCGAACATCACGACAATTTCAGATTGTCTGCCGTGCTCTATAAAGTGACAAGCGCGTAAATGTTGTTCTGAAGTACAGAGACCTTCATATTAGATATTTAGACTTATAGCTTCGTTTAATTTGTTTTGGTCTGTGTATATACATAATGAAGCTAGAATTACTTTAAACTTGATACCTACATCATTAAAATTTAAGTTACTGAACTTAAATTTTAATGATTTATAAAAATTCTCTAAGTTATCATTTAAATTTGACTGAGTGCTCTTGTATGTCGGGTGCACTCCCCAGAACTCATCGGAGAATAAGGGTTAATAGAGCGTGAGTGATGACCCAGCATTGCAAGTGTCTTAGGCTACGTTGACCACGACCATCAGGCGAGATGTATTAGTATTTCATTATGGATGATATCTTTACTTTAACAATAATTAACTCCATTCTAACTAGGTCATCAGTCTGTGATTAAGTAAATGCCAACATTATTTGATCGGTCAAATTTGTGAGCAAATTAAAACGTGTTGATATTATAAATTGTTATTGTTTTTGTACATGTATGCATAAATTAATTACTGCCCATAGACTAGCAGAAATACTGGCTATTATATGGGCTGTGGTTAATAAGTGACTCGGCGAGGTTAAGCAACTAGCGGTCAGGCCATAGATGGGTGATCGCCAAAGTGGTTTAATTTCTGAACGTCTCCGTGCTTCGGAGAGCACGTTAAGCTGTCGCTCCCGGTTGTAGCCATTAGGCAACATTCATTGAGCCATGACGGTGGCCTTCTGGGTGGCTTGAACAACTCTGACACTATGATAACCACTGTCTATACGATAAGTAAGTAATCTAGTGAGAGTTGTTGAACTACAATACGAATGAGCAAACATTTTACATGCATCTACGTGTATTTATGAGACACGAATATTTGGTCTCCCAGTTTCAGTTCCAATTTCGTTCGTTTGATGTAATTTTTCATATTTAATGGTGTTTTTTACGGCTACGGTAGATAGTCACAGTTTTTTTACTGAAAGCTACGCTTACATGACAATACATGAGGCATCTTTTGCGGATTTTTAGGCACTGAACTCTGACAATGAAAGCTATTAATCTCGCTCATCTGTCCATCTGTCACTGGTCTCAAACTTCTAATCTGTTAGAAATGTTATTGTTAAATAATGATACATATTAGTCAAAAATAAAAATATATTTTCTTACTTTCTTTTTTTTTTTAAAGACAATGCCTTTCACCAGGGTAAATAATCCCTGTGTCGCAGGGTACTTTACAAAAGTAAGTAAAGTCAATTTAAAAAAGTATTTTTAGCCGCCATATTCGAATTACGAAGTATATTACCCTTGGGGCAAATATTGTTGGTCAAATTTTATTTCCCAATAAACTTATCGCATTCATTTATTTTACCAAATAAATATTTAGCAAGTATTAATTTAGCATTTTATTAACTGCTACCCAAAAAGTTAATAGGGTTAGAACTGCGACCCTAACTGAAAAATGAACCGCATTCATTTACGATAAGTTGTATTGACAAATGTTTTTTTTGCGAAATGAACATTTTCGAATTATATTCTGCGATGTGATGTTTTGGGACTTTTTTGCCCATAAATTAATAATAATCTGACTTACAGCTGCATTGCGTAGCAACAAAGACTCATATCTCATGACCAATAAAATCACATAAAGCCTCACGAATCTATCACTGCGACTATGGACATTGATCGAGTAGAGACGTATAATTCTTCGTTGCCATGCAAGCTCGGTTACATAGAAAATTCAGATAAGGTAACCACGGCTACATATCAAGCTATACATTTCCAGTATAAGCTGATCCCGCGTTGTATAGGATTTCCATAAAATGAGAGGTCAGCTTATATTGGAATAGTATAGCTTATGTGGCCGTATTGACAGCACGTATAGTGCATTGGTTAAGACTGCCGCCTCGCCATTTCGTGTCCCGTTTACAATTATAATTTACCGTTACAATTATTTGTGTGATCCGTACGTAGTTCTTCTGTGTCTGTGTGTGTTTAATGTCCATCAATTATAAATACAAGGCTTTATTTACCTAGAGAGGGCGTTGTCTTTTAAAAAAATGTGCGTATTTTAATCAAACCTTGCAGAATCATACAAAGAGCTAGGTTACAACTTTTTAATAATTAACTCAAATAAAATTATTACTCTGTGAAATAATTTAATTGTTGTATACGCAGTTAACGTGCATGGAGGCATTTTGCATGTAACTGTCACAGACAGATAGGAAAATTTGCGAAACTACTCTGCAGTTAGTGAGTTCCTTCTAACACAATTTTGGTTGAAATCTAACTTTGTACAGAGGGAAATAATTAAAAACTTGTTCATTTGGAAGACGCATTGTTGTGTTGTGATAAACATATACTAACAGTCGTGCTTATGTTACTAAAGTGGAGAAGCACCATAAATAAATATAAATAAATAAAAAGGTTTTTATTCACGTAGACTTTAAAAAAGCGCTTGTAAATAGTCAGAACATATTCTTAGTAATATATAATTAATTTATAATTATTTCTAGGTACATATAGAATAGAATAGAATAGAACTTTCTTTATTCAAGTAACTATGACTCAACAAGATTGTTAGTATAAACTTACGACTATGTTAGTAATCACACAATCACATTAATCACAAACACGGAACACATACATAAATAAATGGAGGTTAGTCACTGTTGTGCCATTCCATGGGAGATTGCACAACAGTGACCAACGTATTTACAATCCAATCGACTGGCAACCATGCTTAAGACGCTGTTGGGGCTGCCCCACACCCTGCGCACCAGAGAAGCACACCTTTTGCGCATTGTTGCGTAAAAGCAATCTACGTGCGCATCTGCGAACATCCCTGACGCACTACAGAAACGAGGCAGCCCCACAAGTATCCTAAACGCATTGTTATATTGGACGCGGAGAGCGCTGTACGATTTTTTTGTATATCTAGCCCACAAGTTGCACGAGTAAAAAGAAGTACAGTAGGCTCGAAAGAGCGAGATTTTAACTGGTAGTGAGCATCGTGCAAACCTGCGGGCCAGCATGTTCGCTCTAACCGACAACGCTCTCCGCTCCCGTTCAATGTCATCATCGTCATTGAGGCCGGGAGTCAATATATGACCAAGATACTTAAACCTGTATACCCTCTGCAACGGTGTACCATACAATAAGACAGGCGGTACTGTATCAGGGCTTTTACCCCCAGCCTCAAAGACCATGACCTCTGACTTCTTGGTGTTGTATGCCAAGCCATGTAATTTAGCATACTCCTCACATTTGGTCATTAATTTTCTGAGGCCACAAACTGACGCACTCAGGAGTACCTGGTCGTCTGCGAAACTGATATTATTGACGCAGGTACCGTCTATATAACATCCGAGCCTGGTACTGCTGAGCTCGCCAATCAATTCATTTATATATAGGTTGAAAAGTGTTGGTGAACTCAATCCACCCTGCCTCACCCCACACTCCAACCCGTAAAGACCAGAGATCGCCCCAGCCCATCGTACAGTGTTGATCTGGTTTCCATACCAAAACTTGAGAATGTTAATTAGTTCTGTGGGTAGATTTAACCGTTCTAATTTACTCCACAACACGTCGTAGGAAACCAGATCAAATGCTTTTGATAAGTCGAGGAAGCAAGCATAAATAGGCGTCCCTCGTCTCGCATAGTACGTCACAGCATGCTTAAGACACAACACCGCACTCTCTGTTGATAAACCAGCTCTAAATCCGAACTGGTTATCATGAATAGTGGTACAGCTAGCTAAGTGTGTATTAAGCATGCTGTCAAATACCTTTGAAATCACGGTAGCTAGTGAAATAGGCCTATAGTTCCCTGTGTCAGCAAGGTCGCCAGTGTTATTTTTTGCTATTGGCACTACTATTGTTCGCATCATCTCACTGGGCAGGAAACTATGACTCATACAAAAACCATATAATATGGCAAGCACTCTGGGTAAGTGATGGCCAGCATATCGTAAGTGCTCGATGCTAAGCCCGTCATGACCGGGTGACTTACCCCTTGACATACGTCGTATAGTCTGAGCTATTTCTAAGGTCTTAAATTTAACCCCTATTGCCATGCCGGGCACAACATTGAGCACTGACCGTGAGGGACCTAGTGGAGATTTAACAAAAAATGTTTCCTTAAATAGGTTTGCAATATCCTCAGGTTCACTCATGCCACCGACGCTCACAGGGATTCCCGGTCTGGTTTTTAATTTGTTTGTTTGTTTCCAGAAACTACGAAAATCGTTTTTAGCATGGTGTGAGGCTAGAATGTCCATTTTAACTTGGTCTTCATGATCCTGGCACCACTTTAACCTTGACTTAAAGACTTTTCTAGTGTCACGCATTTCATCATAAAGTAATCCAGTAGAAGGTTTGCCATACCACGCCCACAATATAAATTTCTGCCTAGCCTCCCTATGAGCCTCTGCGACATGTTTATTCCAGCCAACTATTACCCGCTTAGAGCATCTATTACTGCCTCCCCGACCCATCACAGCAGCCTCACTTAAAGCATGTACGATGTCAGCATACAGTTTCTCAATAATAATTTTATGGCCAGAGTTGTTACACATACTGTCAGAGCATTCGCCAAGTTCGTGTGGAAAGTCAATTAGTTTTAATCTTTCATGACATTCACGTTCATAAGCAACTATCTGATTTTGGCTTCTCTCTCCCCACACAACATAGTTGTTCACATTTGTAATACTAACAGGTTTCTTTGGTAACATACTATTCAAGTCACATTCTACTACGAGCGGCAAGTGGTCTGACCAAAACACATCATAGACTACATACACTTTCCTGACGGAGGCCATAGCCGCTTCGGTCACTAAGCAGTGATCAAGCCACCTCTTTGACCCATGAGCCTCACTCAGGAATGTATATGTGTTTGAACTTAAACCTAACATTTTTGCATCAACACACGTCCATAATTGTTCGGCGCAATAACCGGTAAGTTCGTCATAAAATCGCTCAGAAGGGTGCGCATTATAATCGCCTAACATGTAAACATAATCTATATTACAATTATCAATTATCGCACTCACCGAGCTCAAGATGTCCGTAAAATCCGTTAAATTTGATACAATATCCGTGGGCATGTAAACACTTAAGACTAAGAAGGATTTATCCTTAATCACAATTTTCACTGCACAGATCCGTGGGTTTCCACACTGAATAACAACCACATCATGGAAAAGACGTTTTCTCCACAGAAGGGCGACACCACCATGCGGTCTACCACGAACAATACTCGCTGACGTGTCTACCGCTGATACTCCAGTACTGCTGAACTCGTCACTTATTGTGTCAAGAAACGAGATTTCCTCAGGCAGTAGCCACGTTTCCTGCAGCGCAATTACATCCGATTGTTTACATAGTTCACGAATATTCTGAGCGGACCGCTTGACATTTTTACAGTTAAAGCTCACGAACTTGCATACACTACCGTTACTCAACATTATTACTAACTGGTGCGCCGATTACCTTTACAGTAGATGTAGATATATCGCTTACACGTTTCGGTTTGTAGTTAACAAAACGTCGAAATAATATCCCTTGTGGCCACAGTTTCTCATCCAAGTATAATTGTAACTTACTCTGGGATACAAAAAACTTATAAGCCTTGTGTTCACATTGCCGCTTAATATCTATTCTTTCTAGATTTACTTTTTCCGCAGTTTTCTTTTCAATATAACAGGTTATATCCGATTCTAATGTGTCTCTATGTACATTAGATATAAATATAGGTATTTTTCTGTCAGCCGATCTGAACTTCTCTTCGGATTCGAGGACATTTGTACCCGTTTTTCCTCTGAACCTATCTTTATACTTCTGTTTCTTATTTTGCACAATCGTAAAACCATCATTTGTTTCAATAACTGCGACGCTCGAGTACGACGGACGAGATGCAATCGACGTCGCATGAGTCATCGCTTCACTCGGGCCGTCCACTTGGTAGTTTTGCCATTACTGATAACGGTAACGATGACACATCGGCGCGGTCTCCTATACTTGTCGCGCGGATCGTGTCGTCTCTGTCACCGTTGTTTGATACGCATCGGTTAACCGTTGTGGAATATGTGTCTGCACTACCCTCCATCGGAATCATGTTAATATTCGGACAATTATGATTAGTTTTATTATTTGTTCCTAATGATAATAACTGACCCGAACAATCCAGTGAGTCTTCTTGAAACACGCACAAAGTATTATTATCGCTGGATGCACCTCGCTTTGTGTTGACATTAACCGCCGCGCATGGTAACGACTGTAATTTCATGGTACACTCAGTTTTTACGCTTTGCAGCTCGTCTTGCGTTACATAGGAAGATTTAATTTGATCAATCTCGGCTCTTACTATTACTAAATCCTTAAGCAGCTTCGATACATCCAGATGATCGAATGTGATAGGAGGTAGCTTTTCGAGATCGCGGGCTACGAACACCGGCAATACATCCGGCTCAGTTGTTTTAAATATAGCAATAATGTCATTCAACACCCTGTTTTCTTTGCCTTTTCCTTTGCGAACGGTGCTACGCACCTCCGACGACAACGATTCGATCAGTAACGATTTAGATTTTTGAATCTGCTCACTAGAAAATGCCGAAGCACATATCTTAACCAGACTAGTCTCATCCGCAATCGACACTTTGTTTTGAACATATGCTAAAAGCTCATCAATAACAATGTTACACGAAACACACTTTACTGTATCCGCCATTTCGTTAATTGCGCACGGGCAGCGCGTCACCAAAACGCGTGTGCAGGTAATGACTGCGCGCGCGCGAATATAGATATTTAGGTACACGGATTGTAGGAAATAATTTACAATAAGATTTATTTTATAACAGTAACGATATTTAACTAACTTAAATTAGGTTATTGTCAAGGATCATGTGTAGGTTTAATTATCAAAATTTTAAATTTTACTAGGCATTTTCTTTAAATAATCATAATAATCAGAAATGTCGACTAAATAAGTACATTATTATTATTGATGGGCCTGTGGCGTGTTTGGTCAATGCATGCTTTGCACGCCGCAGGTCGTTGGTTCAATTCCCACCCAAGACAGATATTTGTGTGCATGAACATGTCTGTTTGTCTTGAGTCTGGGTGTAATCATCTATATAAGTATGTATTTACAAAAGAAAAGTAGTATATCAGTTATCTGGTTTCCATAGTACAAGCTCTGCTTAGTTTGGGATCAGATGACCGTATGTGAATTATGTCCCGGGATATTATTAATACTTACAGCATACGCAGATAGCTGTAGGTAATAATTGACTCTATAGTCTGCACATTAATATTGAGATAAATATATAGTGGCCAGGCAATGGGTGACTTTATATGGGGCACTGTGGCTAAGGTCGCCTGACCACCATCTCACATCCTCGTGCTTCGGGTTTGAATTCCGCATGGATAACTATTTGTTTCATCAACATCATCATATCAGTCGAAAGACGCCCGCTGTTAGACTAAAGCCTCGCCCAAAGATTCAACTGCCGGTTTACACTTCCATAAGTTTCGCCATAAGATGAGTTCCCTAGCAGTTCTTGTCTGACAATTGTAGTGACGTGACCTAACGAAATATAATCGATGTTTTTATAATATCGATTCAGTTGGCAAAGAAAATGGAATCGGATTAGTGTCAATCTATGAGGAGTGTCAATCTCTATTGGCCGATGTTCCGTTCAACGCATTAAACATTTTTAAGATTTATACTTTTTTATTTTATTTACTTAATTTATTAACAGTTAATTATAACTACAATAATTTACTTAGTAATTTACGAAAGGCAATATTTTTTTATCATTTCTTTTTTATTTATTTTTTCAGTTTATTTATAATCGTCTAAAGTAGTATGCGAGCCACGGAAAAAAATGAACTGTTAGGGAACTCATCTTATGGCGAAAAGACTATTGTTAATTGTTTATTCCGTAGATAATTAATCTCAACCTGGGTGTGATTTTTATCGTAAGTTTGATTTATTATATTGTTTGTATTGATATTTCTATAGTCCTTATTACATGAAGAAGATGCAGACCATAGATTACGCTAGAGTGATGGAAAAGAAATAGCCCCTGTGTTTGCGGACACTCTTGTGCACTATAATATTTCCCGATGACTAGTCTGTTTGACCAAAAGTAATTTCGCAAAATTACACTTGACAAACAAGGTAAGGTAAAACAATGGTTTCGCTAATTGATCATTTTACTACTACCAACACCAGCCGGCGAGTGCTAGAAGCCACTTTAGTAGCGCGTTTGACATTTGGACAAATGCTTAATTTGCGAAACATATTATTTGGTGAAATGAGAGAAGGTGAATTGACATTTTAATATTTAACACATTTAATTTTAACAAGTGCAGCGTTCGCTAATGGGTCATTTGCGAAGTGAGTTTTTGTAAGATGATAGTTTTATCGAATGACCATTTGTAGAAATTTTTTTGGTCAAACATTACTACTATTAATCCGACTTGTCACCGTTCAGATTGGCGGCCGTGGCTTTAATCGACCAGGAGGATATTATTAGTCTCTCGTTGAAATATTTTACTTATAGACCTTGCAATACTGTAGGTATCCAGTAAATTGTTATAGTGATGATTTTTAAACAAAAGTTAGAACATCGGACAACGGATGAACCTTATGGAATAGTTTGGGAGCGTAACTTAGCCAACATTTTGAACCGGTTGTATTCAATCTATGCTAATGGCCGATTGTAACCATGTTATGCAATCTGTTGGTAAAGGTTCTAAGGAAGTGGAATTGCTTTACAGAATAGACCTTTAGAGTAGTGGAAAATATATATGTAAAAGGCTGCCTCAATTACCGAGATCGAGGAAACCTTTTATATACATACACAATATACTACTATAATTATTGCAAATTGATTATATTCAATTCATTAAACTTCTGTATATAAACTAATTAATCTTTTACTTTTTAACACGTTTAAAATGTCTTCGGTATCGTGAACATTTTTTTTGCTTTTGTTTAAAAAAGACAACGCCCGCATTAGGGAGTCTAATCCCTGTTGCGCAGGGTTCTGTAAAAACATATAATAGACGGACACAATTTACATCCCGACTCAGAACAACTATTTATGGGTAACACAAATAGTTGTCCGGCGCGGACCTCGAACCCGCGACATGAAGAGGCGTGGCGACTGTCTTAGCCGCTACGTGCACGTGTACATTAGATTCTCTATTGGGGGCGTTGTCTCTTTAAATACAAACAAAAAAAGAGTTGTTCAAGCATCCCATTAGGCCTCTGAAATGCCTTAACGACAGCTTAACGTGCCCTCCGAAGCACGGAGACGCTCAGAAATTAAACCTTTGGGGGCACCCATCTATGATCTAACCGTGAGCCTTGATGCTCAACCTCGCCAATCACTTACGGGTGAGAACATCTGGCTATGAAAACTCAAACGTAAACCTATAACATATTATACCTATGACATATTTCACAATCGATCACACAAAATAGATTCTCTCCACACCCCAAATACAAACCAAATTCCATAAATAAACGTCCCCAACATTCAAAACTCTACATCATAGATGCGCAGATGATAAAATAAATATTTATAGTGAATAAAAACGTTCGTATCTCCAAGATCCCACCGGAGAGGAAGGAAATCAATTGATAAAGTTTGTACACACCGTATTCCCCGGTAGGGCGATACGTTTTCATTTACTTGTCGCATCTAGAATCTGTGATTGTACCAAACCGGCACATAAATTCAGGGAGAAAACATTCAGAGGTTTAGGTAACTATGGGAAATATTCTTACCAGTTTTAGATGAAAGTCTATTTGGTATAAACATAGTTGTATTGTTACGTACAATAATAATGTCCTCCTAGCCGAATTTTAGCCACGGCGGCCACGGCCAGTCATAATTAAGACATCTGCGCGGGACATATTATAGTATTTAAGTGAGTGCGCAAACACAAGAGCACTTTTTATATGGAATAAAAAGTGCTCTCGTGTTTGCACTCTCATGATTCGATGGGACGACTAGTGACACGACCGGAAAGAGGTCAGGTACAGTACTGACGGCTTAACGTGCTCTCCGAGGCACGGGCGTAGAATACCGCCAACTCCGAGACTTCTGGCTGATATTAAGATTTTTCTTTTTACAGAAAATTCACAAATTCGCTTTTGGACCGACACGGAATTTAAACCCAGGAGGTCCTGGGTTCAAATTCCGTTATTTGCGGTTGAACACGCTACCGCTAGACTACTATAGTATATTAATAATATTTTATAGTCAAGTATTTCAGTTTAAATAAGCTAATAAGAAACCTTTTTAAGGACTAACTGCTTTTCTAAGGTTCAAATTATTCAGAATTTCATTAAAACAAATGTTTATGGCAGTTATAAAGAAATGTATTAGTATGTAAATAATACTATAATAAATACTGGATTTTGGTTCCTGCAAGACAAGCCTGCGTGCTTAGTGCAGAAATCATTGCTGAAAGTAACATGTACTTAAAATTTTGTGAAATAAATATTTGATTTGAAATAATAACATTGGTATATCATTATGTTTTCTCAATAATAATATAAAAACTAAAATAATCATTAATAATCATGATTTAAATTTCCAGCATGGCTGGCTCATCAGCTGTAGTGAACAAGCCTGCACAAAATATTACAATAATATTAATTAAATAATATTAATAACATTACATTTCTAAACTGTAATTACTAAGACATGTCCTGACTATTTCCAAGCGCATTTTTGAAGTCAACGTGAGTACCTACCTTTACCTCTGCCTTTTTATTTTATTTTAGTACTATTAATTTAATAAAAAATATTCAGTTATAATCATCATCATCATATCAGCCAAAAGACGTCCGCAGGTGGACAAAAGCCTCCCTCTAAGAATTATAATGTTGATAGTGAATTATTGTTTTTATAAAAGTTTTACACGAAAGAGTGTTCGCATACATTTAGATTATAATAAAATGATAAAGTTATGTATTAAAGTAACCAAAGACTCAAAATTGTTAGTAATACATAGGAAATTCTATGTTAGTAAAAATATAGCTAAGATTTTGTTTAGTGGAATACATGAATCACTGATGCCGCATTCCGTGAGAAAGAGCGCAGCAGTGATTCATGTATAGGCAGTCAAATCTGCCTGCGATCATGGCCAGAATGCTGTAAGAGTGGCCACGAATCCTATAAGCTCATGAAATGAAACAACATAGTACTTAAGAAGTTAATACTTAGTTACTTAAAATCCTGTATAAATATAGAAGCATGTAAAAAGAAATGCTAACGTGAAGTTTGTCGAGTTGTTTGTTACTCTTGCAATAGAAATGAGCTGGAAGTTTTCGGTAGTAGGTTTGTTGTCAAAAGATCTGATAGAAATCACAAGGGATCAGAGAACGGGCGTTGTGATGCAAATTGTGAGATGTCCGTTCGAGTGGACGCTGTTTTGCTCGTTTGCCGAGTTTTGGGCATCTGATAACATAAATTGAACCAACAGATCTTAGTAGAAATGATAATGGACGCAATTCTGTATTGCACTAGCTGAAGAAATGTATTTTGAACAATATAGGCAAGTTTAGTCCTATTATTATAGCTTAGTTAACATAAATTTTATCTACATACAGATCTTAGCAGAAATTATAATGACGCAATTCTGTATTACACTAGTTGAAGAAATGTATTTTGAACAATATAGGCAAGTTTAGTTGTTTTATTATAGCTTAGTTAACATAAATTGAACCAACATATCTTAGTAGAAATGATAATGAACGCAATTCTATATTACACTAGCTGAAGAAATGTATTTTGAACAATATAGGCAAGTTTAGTTATTTGATTATAGCTTAGTTAACATAAATTGAACCAACATAACTTAGTAGCAATGATAATGGACGCAAATCTGTATTACACTAGTTGAGGAATTGTATTTTGAACAATATAGGCAAGTTTAGTTCTTTTATTATAGCCTAGTTAACATAAATTGAACCTACAGATCTTAGTAGAAATGATAATGGACGCAATTCTGTATTACAATAGCTGAAGAAATGTATTTTGAACACTATAGGCGAGTTTAGTTCTTTTATTCTAGCTTAGTTAATATAAATTTAATATACATACAGATCTTAACAGAAATTACAATGTCGCAATTCTGTATCACACTAGCTGAAGAAATGTATTTCGAATAATATCATCAGATTTAGTTCTTTTATTATAGCTTAGTTAATATAAATTTAATATACATACAGATCTTAGTACCTGTAGATCTACCTGAGGAAGGGCAGCAGCTTCCTTCTGATTACTATGACTATCTTACTGCGATCGCCAACCCGCCTGCCAAGCGTGGCGATTATGGCATATCCCCTCAAGACGATTCTTGAGGGAGGCTCGTCCAGCAGTGGACTTATTTAGCTGTAATGATGATGATGACAGATCTTAGTAGAAATGATAATGAACGCAATTCTATATTACACAAGCGGAAAAAATGTATTTTGAACAATATTATATAACTTAGTACGTATTTGAAAAGGCCTTATATATTTGAAAAGGACCCGGATGTTTTGATTCTGCTAATTCTGTTTTACCGTAATATTGAGAGAAAATAAGCTTCACGTCAAAACCTGATGACGGATAATCCGTTTCGGACAATCAGTTTTATAAGTTTGACAGCTCTCAGTATGCTCTGTCTTTTTCATATTTTGTACTATATAAAATCTGTTTGCTGTATAGTGATGAATATAACTACTCCATCTGGAGTCATGAGGAAATATCTGCCAGAGAACGGGCAGTAACGTCTCTCTGTGAACAATGAAAACCACACTGCAATCGCTAATCTGTCTGCCAAGCGTGGCGATTAGAGTATGTCCTCCATTTTTGAGGGAGGCTATTGTTCAGCATTGGACGTTATTCGGCTAATGTGTTTATAGCAATTTATTTGATGTCATTTAAATTTGTTTTGTCTTTTTATGTATTAAGGTTTGCAGAAAATGTTTAATAGATTAAACACTTGTAAAAAGTACCTACTTTAATAACAATATAAAAAAATAATACAAATCTAAAGCTGAAATGTTCTCAAGAAAGGTTAGGTTAGAAGTATCCTAAACTGGCGAGCATGAATGATGTAAGAATATAATGACAGTAAACGACGCAAAAGACGTGTGCAAAGTTAGTGACAAATGCAAATCCGTTGTCTCTGCCTACCCTTCTTGGAAACAGGTGCGATTATATATATTTTTTTATACTATATAACTTATTATGTGCCAGTTTAAGCGTCATATCTTGACCTTGACTACAAATTATGCGTTCCGATCCATAAATTCAATTAGTGCGACAGGAGACACTGAACTCTCATAATAAATTTTTTATACGATGTAAAGTAAATCGATAGTAATGTCATCATTTACTTAGTCTACTAATCATAAATGTATAATTGCCAGAAGAATAGTAATGTAATTTACTTAGCCTGCTACTCGTAAATATATTATTGCCAAATTGATAGTAATGTCATTTATATAGTCTATTTATCATAAATATTTAATTGCCAAAACGGTAGTAATGTCATTAAAGTTTACTAGTTTAATCAATCAATCATTTATTATTTGTAAAACATAGGTACAAAAAAAATACAGATCTTAAAGTAAATTATAGTGCGCTATGTTTTGTCTATTTTAAGACATACAAATATTTTAACAGTAGTTTTAAAGTTCACAGTAAACTATTTTAACAATGTTTCAGAAATCTTTAAAATGAATTGTATAAATTTAAGTGCGGGTGGGAATCGAACCCACGACCACGGGGATCCGGCCCATGTGCGTTAACCGCTCCGCCACCGCACCAGGTACTGAACACTTCAAATTTATACAACCCATTCGTTCGATATTTCTTAACGCATTTAAGTCGCTTTAACGCCATCTTACCGAAACCTACACGGCTAACAACGGCTATTTTAACTTACATTATCGAGCTGTCACTTGCAGAGAAGCTGGCGCATCTCCAACCAGCATTGGTCAATCGCTCGTCTCCGCTGCTCCTGCACGACAACGCGCGACCTCATACTGCACAGCAGACGGTCTCCAAGTTGCAAGAACTGGGGTTGGAAGCTCTCCGTCATCCGCCCTACTCACCAGACCTTGCGCCTACAGACTACTACTTTTTCCAGAATTTGGATAACTTCTTGGCGGGAAAAAAATTCAATACCCGAGAGGCAGTACAAAATGCCTTTGAAGAATTTGTTGCCTCCCGTCCAGCTGATTTCTTTAAGAAGGGCATCAATAAACTGCCACTGCGATGGCAAAGATGCATTGATTGCATGGGTGATTACTTCGATTAATACAAATAAAAAAATTCATGAAAAAAATTCGTTTAAATTTTTTCATACAAAACGGCAATTTCATAGGTAAAGACCTATTATTTATTACGCATAGGAGTTTTTCTACCATCTGATAATTTAACAAATAAGTGTAAAGGTCATGGCCCATAATCCGACCCGGTTCAAAAATGTTTTTGTACAAAAACGAAAATGATGGCAAATAATGCAGGCATAACCCACTGTTCATTATATGTAAAAAGAAAAAAATAATTCAATGGAGAGATCTTGCAGTAGACCGATCAAAATTGGATAATAATTAGCTGCACCAGCGGTTTCGCCCGTCTCTAAATTATTTTATCCCATGGAAATATGTCACTGGGATAAAAAGTTTACTATGTCCGTCTACAAATCTAATATGTATATAAGATATATTTTTTTGTCTATTCATAGGAATTTGACATGACATGATAGATAAAAAATAATTAAATAATGTATTTTCTTAATCTATGCTATGCACCTAAGGTATTAAACAAACACTCATTCTTTACATGTATATCTCTACGGGGCAAGCAATTTAACCAAAATCGGTTCAGTAGTTTAGACTTGAAAATGAAACAAGCAGACTTACTTTGCCATTGTTTTGTTAAATAAAAATATCATCATGACACTTATATAGCAAACTCGTTCGGTCAGGTAATAAATAACACGTATATTGCTGTCTCGGTCTCACCCGAGCTTTGTTGCGGTCGCGCAATAATACAATGTATTATATTTTATTTCATGATCCCCATCGGCCACAGTAATGCACCACTTACCATTGAAAAGTATAATCATTTGTCTTTGATTCCCCCCATATTTCATTTCTGTACGCCGTAGGTATATTTTTCATACTAAATGGGCCATTACCTTTGTCTTTACAAATAATGCTGTTTCTAAAATGTACAATGTTTAAGTGGTATGTTAGTAAACGTAAATAAATAATTAGCAAAACAAAAGTAATATTATTGACCTAGTCTACTAATATTAAATATATCATTGCCAAAACGATAGTAATGACATTTACTTAGTCTACTAATCGTAAATAAATATTTGCCACTTAACTTACTATTGAGGTTATAGATACTCAGCTCCCTTTTCACAGTTATCGAGCTGTCACTTGCAGATATCCGCTGAAGAAAAATCTTGAATGAGTTGACCAGCCTTTGGCAGCATTAAGGAAGATTTCATGATGAATGAAAATTCAAGTAAAGTAAATGTTAATTACATGTGAAGATGAACTCACTATACTACTCACTGACTCTACGAGGGACCAAGGGATTTACGTGCCCCTCACTTTCTGAATGCAAAGTAGGACAGAAAGTGTCAAGAAAGGTAAGTAAAAAGAGGAGCTTTTGTTTCAACCCGGGAATTGAATCTAGGACTTAATTTTTTGCGGTTGAACACGATATACCAAAGGTGCTTTTCTTTGTTATGGCAGGGTTAATGCCTACGCATGCCACTTGCAAAAAGAGTCTACAGGTGGGAATGTCGGACTCGCACCAACTAAACCTAACCTGCCATGAACTTCTCTTGGCGACTGATGGGGGCAGTCCCGGGAATGCTAGTATGCTGCTCCGGTGCACCCCTTTTGTGCCATGTCCCAGTATCGGGACATGTACCCTGAGAGGGCTCTGAGTTGCCCTCCCCAATTGCCGACTCCCGCCAGTCCGCCACAGCGACTGCGCCACAAACAATTTGCTGTCTTCCCGGAGATGCTTGCACGTGGCGGCAGTAGAGGTCACTTCTCATACTGCCACCGCAGCCCCGAGGGGAGTTGAGCTAACGGCTGCCGCCGCCGGCTCGAAACCTCCTCCATCTGTGGAGTCCGAGTGGGATCGTCTCGCTCCCGATCCTTCTGGAGCATGACTGCCTCACAGAAAGAGACCACGGCATCCCATGTGGTGGAGTCGCCTGCCAGCATCGCATACACGACTGCGGACAGCGAAAGATCTCAGGCCGGGCACTTCTCTAACGAATGCTGGGAAGAGTCCAGGCTGCTCCCGCAATGGTACACCTAAGAGGCTACTAAATATAGTTGATATTTCTATTTGTAGTCATTAATTAAACATTTATATAACTACCTACTGGTAAAACTAATATCGTTGTTGTCCAAGAATATAATAGATAGTCTACTTACAATTGGTATTTATTATATTAATGCCTTTTATCTTAGCAGTGAAAGCAACTAATATAATAATATCTAGTACCTTATCTCACAGTTGTCAGCCATATTGGTCCCATAAGTTTCGATTAAGACCGAATCACAGACATATTTCACAATTTGTCAACCGAATGAAATGTCAGTTTGATCACAATTTATTAGAGTAAACATAGCTATGTTAAAGTAATATCTCAAAAGCTTTAATTAAATATTATGAAAACAAGCAAACGTCGCCAATATTTATTCTTGAAGAAATAATTTTATGATACCAAAATTATTATTTTTCATTAGTAACAATTAGCGATGTAATTTTGTAATAAGTATTTATAAGCCACAAAAAAAATCTGCCATTTCTTAAAAATATTAAGAGCTTTTGTGCCGATAGCTTAGTAAAGCTGCTTTCGTTTTCTTTGTTAGTGACTAGTCCATAAACAGAAACAGAAATCATTTATTTGCATAAACATGTGTTTACAAACAGTGGTGCTTTGTATGTAGGATGGTAGGTATAAGTTTTTATGTTCAGACATGTTTGCCGTACATATAGTGGCATGCAAATGTTAGGTACAATTATTACATTAAAATTATGACATGTAGGTTTCTATAATTAAATATGAGCATTACAATTACGAAAGTCAATTGGATAAAATAATTAAATCATATATTCCAAATGAAATCTAATAAGTTAAAATAACAATGTCATGAATAACAAAATTAAATTAAGGTTAGGTACATGTCAATAGATGAAAAGCATACATTCCAATATAAATAATAATACTAATTAAAATTTGTCCTTTAAGAACTCTGTAACATTGTAGTATGCTTTTTCAACAAGAAGCGATTTAACTTTTTTTTTAAACATATTATTGTTAAGGTTTTTCCAGCTATTTGGTATTTTATTATATAGCACCGGAGCCATGCAAAAAACACTTCTCCGCATAAGTGCAGTCCTAGCCGTGTGTAGACACAGTTTGCTGTTGTCGCGTCTATTGCGGATAGCGACATCTGCTAGGCGCGTAAATAAATTAGGATTTGTCTTGACAAACACTACAAATTCTAAGATGTACAGAGACGACAAAGTCAATATTTTATGCTTCTTAAAATATGGTTCACAGCTATCCGTAGTTTTCAACTTAAAAATGGCTCTAACGCATCTCTTCTGGGATTTAAATATAACGTCTTTATGTGTAGAATTGCCCCAGAACATAATACCGTATCTGAGGGCGCATTCAACGAGTCCGTAATATGCGGTCAGGAGAGCATCTATACTGACAGTTCGCGATAATGTGTATAAAGCGTAAGAACTACTGCTTATCTTTTTACTTAAGCTTTCTACGTGTGCCTTCCAATTGAGAGCCTTGTCTATTATAAAACCTAAAAACTTTGTCGTACCAACTGCGTCTATACTATTATTGTTATATTTTATGTCCAAATTATTAGATGTCAATCGTTGGCTGAAATGCATGATTATAGTTTTATTAATATTGATCTTTAAATTATTATTTTCTAACCATTCTACAATCTGAATTAAGGTATTATTTATGTCATTTTCGAAAGTGCTTCGACATTTACAATCTACCGTTACAGTACTGTCGTCTGCAAAAAGGGTCATAGGGTATGCTGTGGCCTTCGGGAAGTCATTGACGTAAATAATAAAGAAAAGCGGACCTAGTACGCTTCCTTGGGGAACTCCATGGATGACTTTACGTTCATCCAATGAATAAATTTTCTCTAGGTTCTTTTTGTCTAGACTGCTGACATTTTTAATTTGTTTGCGGTCACTCAGGTAAGATTTAATCATTTCTAGTACGTTCCCTCTGACTCTCCACGCTTCCAGCATTTTTAACAAGATATTGTGTTGGACGTAGTCAAATGCCTGTGTCATATCGCAAAATATAGCAGACACCGGCATATTTCTGTCCATATTTTTTAGTACGACGTGTAGAAAATCATAGAATGTCATATTGATAGTCTTATTTTTCCTGAAGCCTTTTTGTTCATAGCATAATATGGAGTTTTTTTCTAAATAAGAGTACAGTTCTCTGTGCGAATAGTTTTCAAAGATTTTTGAAAAGACAGGAATAAGTGCGATTGGTCTATAATTATCCATTAGCTGCTTATCTCCTTTATTAAATAAAGGTTTAATAATAGAAATTTTAAGTGCATCTGGATATTTACCCTCACTTATGCCTATATTTATTATATGGCTCAATGGTTCACATATTTCGTTAGAAACCTCTTTGACAATTTTTGTGCATATGCCATCGTACCCTACACTGTTAGTGTTTTAAAGAGAACGTTTGGTTGGCACGGGGCCATGAACATGGAGTCCTTTTTATTTAAAATATGTTTTGTTGCTGATACTCTACAACTACCCGTTGGTTGAATTTTGTCTATAAAATAGTCATTGAATAGTTTAGCAATGTGCTTTGGACTTGTAATGGTTTTATTAATAAATTTTAGTTGAGGTATATAAGATTTAGGTATATTTAATTTTGAATCATTTATTAGTTGCCACGTAGCTTTGCATTTATTTTTGGATATTTTTATTTTATAATCATTTTGAGCCCGTTTTGTCAAAATGATAATTTTTTTAAATAGTTTTGAATAGTCAGTTAGCTTTCTTTTATTTTGTGGTATAGGTTTTTGTCTATATTGCCATAATAATTGGCGTTTCTTTTTGCTACATATTTTAACACCTCGCGATATCCATTTATTGCTTCTGCTTACTTTTATTGTAATCCTAAGTTTTGGAAAACACTGGTCATAGATAAACGAAAACATATCGATAAATTCGTTGTAAGCTACATTTGTGTCAGCTGATTCATATACCTCAGAGAAAGTTAAACTTCTCAAATATGATTGGAATATGTTTATGTTTTCCCTACTGTAGTCGCGTTTTGTAGTGCGCCGAGAATTGACGCAACATACTGTCCTTACTGGACATCTAAGAAGCTGAGCAGTGTGGTCAGACAAACCCAATTCTAATACTGAGCCTTTACAAAGTCGACCAAAGTTATGTGCAAAGTTATCAATGCATGTCAGGCTTTTCATCCGAGTGGGCTCATTGAGTGCTAACGTTAAATTAAAATTTTATAACAAATTTTTAAACTCTAATGATTGGGTGTTCTTTTTGAGCACATCGATGTTAAAATCACCCGATATAACAATGTTTTAATATCGCTTCTTCATTAACTCGCTTAACAAATGTTCTAATTTATCAAAACATACATTGATGTTATTTGAATTCGGTACTCGATATACACATACAACGGCAATCTTATAGTCAATAAGTTCAATAGCACAACATTCAAATACGCCTGTTAATGACATTAGTACTATATTGGGGAGCGCCTTCCAATGTACTCCATTCTTTACAAGAATGCAAGCTCTTGCTTATTTTACGACTGAACCATGTCTCTAGTGAGTAGTTGCGTATGTTCAGATGCTTCTCATACCCTTCCATCATGAAATGCTCTGTTATACATATAACATCGATAGCTATGTTATTTTTTTGAAGCTCCTGCAGGCAGACTGAAAGAATATCAGATTTTGACAGTAAACCTGCAATATTCTGATGTAGAACGTATAAATTTTTGCTAGTCAAGAAAAAAATTATTATTTTCAGTTTCATCTTCATTCGTTTCAATATATGTATGTGGTTCAATATGCTTGCCGTCGAAATTTAGCATAATGTCAGTGACTAAAGCTAATACGTCTTTAAATATAGAACGAAGTCCAAAATTTTTTAACAGTCCTGTGTAGTTATCAAACATGCTACCGTCAGTTTCCAGATTACGATTGCTATCCAGAATATATGCCAAATTATGCATAGTTACGTCCACATATAATAAGCTGTTAAACATTTCGACTCGCCAATTGAAAAGACTTGTTGAAGTCGTACATTTGTAGGTTGGTAGGCAGATAATAACATTAGTATGCTGGATGTCTTCTAGAACTTCTTTCATATATGAAATAATTTTAAAATAATTGTTTGTCGATGTAAAGCCCTCTTCTCCCAGAAACACAATGCAAAAGTCACTCATGTTGAAATTAGATACCTTTGTCTTCAGGCCTTGCAAAAGTTGTCTTGTGTTACAGTTTGGTTTCAAGTAATGACAAATTTCATAATCACACTTGAAAGTGTCTCTCGATATGGAGAGAACATAATTTTTGTTGTTTGAGCTCAATATGCATATTTTGTGTTTTGACTCATTTACCTCTGCGGATTGAAAACAAGGGAACTCGGTATATGTGAAATTAGCCTAAGTACACATAGGTTGTAATGTTAATTTTTCCTTATTTTTATTAGGACACTTAGATGCCACTTCTTCCGTAATATTATTTTTAATTTGATCAGTTTTGGAAGTTTGTTTGTTTTTTATTGATATATTTTTCTTTGGGGTAGTTCCCCTATTTTTGAAGTTATACTTCTTTTGGCGCGATGGAGAAAAATGATAAGAGTGAATTTTTACGATGCGCGCGCACACCGACACCAAAAAATTTAACAGCATGAAGTTAGTTCTAGGTGGTACGAGAGTGAATTTTTACGATGCGCGCGCATCGTAAAAATTCACTCTCATCATCGTAAAAATAACAGCATAAAGTTAGTTTTAGGTGGTATGAAAATGTATGAGAGTGAATTTTTACGATACGCGCGCATCGTGCGCGCGCATCGTAAAAATAACAGCATGACGTTAGTTCTAGGTGGTATGAAATATTAAGAAGTATAATTTCTAACGCGTGTACATAAGTACACACAAGTTTTTTTTATTGGGCTGTTGTTAATTTTTTTGTACAAAGTATTTTTTTTAACAACTCTTTATTTATTTCTTTAAGATTACTATTTTCTAAAGATAGTTCTTCTATTTCAGATTACTTGAAGTAGGGCGAAATAGGCGACTGTATACTACGTAATAAACTGTAATGAATCATCAGGTATAGGTACGAGTATGAACCCGTCGTTTACTTTTGCTATTCGAACAAAGCACTGAGTCACTTCACTTTTCTAACGTCTGTTTTATAAATTTGCAAATTGTTTTGATGATAGCACTTTATTTGGAATATGTACACTATTGATTATGTGTTATATTACAGGAGTGGTTACTGGTTACACTAATATATAATTTTTATGATAATATATGGGCTTTTTTACTGGTTTTTCGACTAAAGATTGTATAAATTCTCCTTAACACAACCGGTCACCGCGAGGGCGCGCGGGGAACAACACAACATGTATTAGTGATCTTTAAAACTTGGCATACGTCATACTTTAGTGCTAAAATTGGCTTTTATTATTCAAACCAGACAAAACATGATAAAACCACAGACAAAAATTCTAATAAAGACTTCAATTTCTAAGAGGTTTAGCTCGCTTAGAAAATAAATATAAATATTCGACAATAATTGGGTGGGAGTACAATGCTCTCTTTTTGTGATGACATTTTATACCCTAAGTTTTATATTTGAACTACCGCATCGGTCTAGCGGTAGCGTGTTCACCCGCAGAGAACAAGGTCCTGGATTCAAATCCCGAGTCGGGCCAAAGTGATTTTGGATTTTTTCTGTAAAAAGAAAGATTTCTCAATATCAGCTCGAAGTCTGGGTCTAGGCGGTATTATACCCCTTTGCCTCGGAGAGCACGTAAAGCCATCAGTCTGGTAGCTGACCTCTTTCCGGTCATGTCGCCAATCGTCCCATCGTATCATAAGTGATGGAATAGAAAGTGCCCTTGTGTTTGCGCGCTCACTTTGTCACTATAATATCTCTCGCGCAGATGGCTAGTACTCATTGAGACTGGCGGCCGTGGCCGAAATTCGGCTAGGCGGAGATTATTATTATTTATATTGGAATTAATTAATATATGAGCTCATGGAACCGTCCTTTCTAATCGTGATTTCATACACTTCTCATGTCTATATTCAATACGTTTAAACTATATAACTTATATGGAAACATCTCTCGAGTTTTCATTCAGCGGTACAAGTGAGTTACTTTCTTTTCTCTATGGATTCCTCGTGAACCGTAAAGATTATGTTACTTTCGGCAATAATCCTCTTGAGTCCGAGACCTAACGATATCTAGAATTAAGCATATAATACAAGTCGCAATATGTCTTACTGTAATTTATTTTGCTCTACCAACAGAGGTTAGAACAAATAAATGTACTGTTTATTTTCTGTAAGGTTGAAATGAAATTTGATATGACAAGTTGACTGCTCAAAGAGCTTTTGGTACTTTATTAGTATACATGTTATATTTATACATATAATAAAATCGTAGGAAAGTCAAAACTGTACATTGAATATTTTTTTAAAAGGATACTTGGGGCGTGATCTACGATCGATATGGAAGCCAAAAATATAGTTTTTGAATTTTCGTCCGTTTGTCTGTATGTATGTCCGGGCTAAACTCAAAAAGTACTGCATGGATTCACTTCAAATTTTGCATGAACATTACTGAGAGGTCGGGTCAACGTATAAGCTACATATTATCACGCTATCACCTACGGGGGCGGAGCTGTGATAATTTATAAAGTTTACTGCGGGTAAAACCGCGGGGCACAGCTAGTATTCTACATAGGTACATTAGGTTAAAACAAATAATAAGAGCAAGAAAATTTAAGATTAAAGCTTATATTTGCTGTGTGGCTGACGGCCAAGAATATCAAGACCCCATCTCATCCCGTAGGGGCTTTAGAAATCGACCCGAGGGAATATCTCCCACATAATGGGCAGTAGCCTCTCTGTGTACTGTGATCATCATATTGCGATCGCCAAATGGTCTGTCATGGCGATTCTGGCCCTCTAAATGATGGACATAGCTCTATTGCAAAAATCGTTCGGCTGACATGATGATGATGAAGATTTAAGATGGTAAGATATATGATAGTAGCTTCACCTTCCACTGCTATACAAAGTTTTTAGCCGTGACGTTTCCAGCCGAGAATTTGTAAAAGGGCCACCACATACCATCCCGTGTGTGTTGTAAAAGGCGACTAAGGGATACACTAGGCAGTCGGGCAGCAGCGCCTCCTGTGAACTAACTGCTGTGACTATGGCAAAACCCGCCAAATAATAATAATAATATAATAATTTTATATAATTGGTAATATATGTAATAGGGGGAACCAGTATGTTCTTAAATATTTTCAGGAATGATCCAGAAATACCGTCAAAACCCGTGGCGCAGTCAGTTCGCAGGCCCATTATTATTAATTCAGTTTCAGCTTCATCAGTTAGACTAAGAAAAAAAGTATTTAAAATGACAATGCTATAGCTATACATATATGTAAACCTTTGGTGGAGGCCTATGTCCACCGCTTCTGGCTATCGCACATGACGCATCATTATCATCATCTCCAGCAGTGCATGATAACCAGGATGTATCGTGCACTGCTGGAGATGATGATAATGATGCGTCATGTGCGATAGCCAGATGCTCTCACCGGTCTGTAAGTGATTGACAAGGTTAAGCAACTAGGCCCGTGGTCAGATGGGTGACCGCCAAAGTGGTTTGATTTCTGAGCGTCTCCGTGCTTCGGAGGATACGTTAAGCTGTCGGTTCCGGTTGTAGCCAATAGGCAACAATCGTTAAGCCATGTCAGAGGCCTACTAGGTGGCTTGAACAACTCTGACACTAGGGTAACCACTGCCCATACGATAAGTAAGTGCTTCACACATCTTAAAATATCTATAAAAAGAGCAAATATGCTTCTCTTACTGTATATTTTATCACAAAATACGCAATGAAAAATGTTTAAAATACAGCCAACGGAGTAATGTTCTTGCTACCACAATGACAATATATAAGCATAGTATAAGGACGTAAGTACGGACATTCTATTGACATGCCTAACACCAATTAATTGGCACCAAATAAGGAAGATAAAACCCCGGACACCAGAACATGAACGTAAATAAGGTCGTTTTACGATCTCACCAAATATTGACAAACCGACATTAAGGGTTTTAATGGCTTTCAGGAAGCTCTTTTAATTTCCTCTGATATGTAACGTTTTCACATTCCTGTGCGGTTTTTCTCTACGACCTATAATATATTGATGAAATTTCGCGGAAATTTGTTTCCTCTGGGCCCAAAGCGGACGTAAGGGAAATTGGGCAGAGGGTTTTAATAAATCCTGTTTAATGCAACGGCTTATCATGTATTTTGAATATGTATGCTATATGTAGCTATGTATACGTAGTTTAACAATATATTATATATATCAACCATATAGGAGACCTGTGTTTTTAGATAATTATTTAAAAAGATAAATATGGACATTAACATCTACAATCTGTTTTAGGAATGAGTATCACACAGAATAATTTGAAACTTAAATAACTAAAATTTACGCAACTAACTAACTGCCATATGATCCCAAATTAGGCAAAGCCTTTACTATGGAAACCAGATAAAGTGATACAACCGATAGGTATCGAAAAGATTGTTGTCTATTTTGCAGTCCAAAAGTTAAGAGTGTAGATTAAGTATTGATTGAAATTAATAAATTCGTACGCAGTGTTTCTTGTTATTCAAGTATACAGATTTTGTGATCCTAGAAAAAATCAAATAAAAATATTTTAGACTTTGGAAAGGGCCGTCGACGCGTCGGTTCTATATAGGTATATCTATGTGCCCCACCGACTACCACTTCAGCTTGGCAATTCTATTCGTTCACTTGCAGATTTCAACATTCCAGGGAAATTCCAATCATAGCCCTCTCCATTGTTCATGGGGTACCCTTGAACTTTCTTATGAAGCTTTTCAAATTTCGTTTCGACGTTTTTCAAATTCGATTCCTGCATAGTCGCTAACTATGGAGTAAGCGACTATGCAGGAATCGAATTTGAAAAACGAAGGCCACGACGTAGTAGCAAAGGACCACTTTACATACTATGTCATATATGCAATCTATATATGTACGTATGTATAGACGCCAGCACATCAAGCGACCCCAATCTGTCAAATTTCCTCAATCGAAAGTGAACCTTTAGTTTATGTGATAAAGTTGAAAATCTATAAAAGAAATTTAACAGATTGGAGTAGCTGGACGTGCTGGCGTCTGTACATGTTTGAGTTTTATATATTTTTCATAGTACATGTGTAACGTTGGCGCCGGCGATGGTATTATATAGTCATATCAAAATCTAATCATATAAACTATCGGCAAATGAATACCATATTGACATTTTTATACAGCAATCTGGCTGACCGCAATTGATAAGATCTCTGCCTAAATAAACCATGAATAGCGTGGTCTGTGTAATAAGGATCGTTTGAGGAACGAAAATATTTTTCTGTGTTTTTGTTTTGTTTATTCTCGTGAAGACAAAGGAATAGTTTATACAAGGGTTATCAGTTGGATGATGGTCTCCAAACTTTTTTATGGCTTGCATAGTTTTATGTAAGTAGTAGTTGGGGTTTATATTGACCCACTGCAAGGCATAGGTGTCCATCATTGTTACGAATCGAACCTTTTTTGGAACACTTTATATTCAAAATTTTATTGTATTGTAAAATTGCTAGTGCTATTGTAAAATTATATACATCAATGCCAGTTCACAGTTTTACTCATTTTAATAAACCATTGTTTCTCCTTTTACCAGCGAATTATTATATGCTTAATTTCCTTCCGATATTTAATATTTTTTTACTTTATCGTATGGGAGTGGTTCAAACCACCCATTAAACGACTGTTGCTTAATGGCTATCACCGGGCCAGACCGCTTAACTTGCCATCCGAAGCGCGGAGACTTTCATAGATTAAACCACTTTTCCACCACCCACCTATGGACTGACCGCGAGCCTAGTTGCTTAACCTCACCAATCACTTATGGACCGGTGAGATCTTCTAGCTAGGCTTATTATTATTAAAACCGAGCTAACAGTAGTGAAAGCTGTAATCTTTGCAATTATAATACAATATTAATAACGTTAGTTACCTGTTATAGTTTTTACCTCCTTTTTATCTTATATGACATAACTTATATGACTCACATGTTTGCCTATTGGTTAGTGACCTCTAGACAAACAGCACACTGCTAAGTTAGAGTTAGGATAAATATGTGGGTGATGAGCACGATTATTTGTTTTATGTCTGGGTGTAATTTATCTATAATATGTATGTAGTGAGTATGTTTGTCAGTTCTTAGGTTGCCATAGTATAAGCTCTGCCTAGTTTGGGATTCGATGACAGCGTGTTAGTTTTCTCATGATTCTTGTTTATTTTACTTAATAACTTTTCTATATACTTGGATAGTTCCAACCATTGGATAGAACCACAGATTAAAGGTGAAAGAGATACATTCATGTTTTAACAACGAAGTTAAAAGTAAATGAAAGTTTTCCGGACTTTGAATATTGACAAAAGTAGTCATTAGGTGACCATATACATGAAGTTTAAAATAACTACGCTAATTTGAAAGATTCAAAAATTGTATAAAAATCTGAAGTTTGGGCTCTGTAGTGCAAATTTCATTTTCTTTTGATTTCTTTACATATTAGGCCGTGCATTACTTGACTTGAAAATTTTCCCATTAAATCGAAATGCTTCCTAGTGAGATGAAATACGTTTAGTTGTAATTAAAATTAATTAATTCACATCGAAACAAAGGGCGAAGACGGTAAGATATATAAGTATATAGATATATAAGAGATAGATAAGTAGCTAGTAAACTTTTATAATTCAGAAACATAAAGTGGGTACTTTAGATTTTCCATCAAAATATATTTCACGATATAATTATCTTACACGGCTTAAATAAGCGTATTTATTAATAGAATGAAACTTCGGCTAGTATTGGATATTGTCAAATTAATTTCAATTTACGTCACTAATAAGAAGTTGAGCATATTTTAAATGACTAAATAGACGGTATTAAGTAAATTGTATTTTGTCATCGATTATATGTTAAAACGGCTCGAATAGAAAGTGATCGCACAAATGCTGTCATTTACAAAGCAACGCATATTACGAATACACAATATATTGTTAATTTATTTCTTATCATATTGATTATTGTCATGCATCTGAGAGGCCTCAGCAAATGTGTGATATCGATAGAATTAAATATAATTATATATATAGAATAAACAGTAAATATATTGTTAAATGGTATAAAGATACTGTGTAGAATATAACTAAATTAAATTATAGTAACATAGATATTGGAAATAGATTAAAAATACGTACAAACTAAAAGTGTCATTATAAACTTAAAATCAAAATACTAAATTGCAAATAAAAGAATAACTTATAGATAAAAAACCGCTTTCAAGTCGCCATCTGCGGGTAAGGTGCCCAAAAAGCTAGCGACGTTACCTCTTTGGATCGCAAGGCTTATGCGTTGGCCGAGGTACGTGCCAGCGCTTTGATCACCAGAGTGCTCGATAAGTCGTTTGGACAACTGCTTGACAAAGGACCCTGCTTCTGGGCCCCAGGGACCCATTGTTTCAACCCCAAACGGAATAAATATATAGCCATCACCTATGCAGCATATTTACTCCGTTTCGAGTTCTCAGCAGCCTCCGCTACAGCGCCGCCTGAACGCGAACTTACTTGAAGGTGGGAGGGAGCCAGTGTATGTACACAGTAAATTACTTTGATAAACAATACTTTCTAGTTCTACTTTGAGTATGAGAAATTAGAAAATAGTTTTTACTTCCCAAAGACTGCAACTGTAGTTAGTGAACAACAGGATTTCTGGTCCACCAAACCGTGGTCTTCGGACTTCAAAACTCAATAAAAATAATTAAAAATGTTTAATTTCATTATTACACGTGGCTCACCATACAGTTGGTGGTGTCTCCTTTTAAGCATATATTTTAAGAATAAATAATTATATAACATGTAACCAGACAAGAAAACTAATTTAATTATACACTAATAATACTTACTTATTATAATTAGTCTGTTTGCGTGTGTACATTTGTGTGTTTATGTGTGTGGGTGTGTGTATGTATGTGTAAGTGCGTGTGTGTATGTGTGTGGTTAATTTAATTTAAACATTATTGCGGAATTTTATAAATTAGCTCTTCTAATTATTTATTACCTAACTGAGATTTCCACTGCTTTATCATAATTTTATATCAACATCAATAGTCAGCAAATAACGAAAATGAATAGAAACGTCCTTAAGTTGTCGGTGTCTAAAAATCGCTGTGGCTCCTCAATTCCAAAACTCCGCCACCATTACTGAGAACTTTGAAATGTCGGGTGACAAGATTTTCAGCATCTATAGTTGGGGGGTAATTATTAGTTAACCGAAAACTTGATGATAAAAAGTATTTAAGGCCAGTTTAGCCTAGCTCGCATAGGCTAAACTGGCCTTAAAATACTTTTTAACATAAAGTTTTCGGTTAACTTCGGATGCTTATAATGCTTGTCTGGAAAAGGCTTGATGTTGTTGTTGTTGTTGTGATGTTGTTTACAGGGTGAAGCAATAACTACCTAAGGCGTGCCATAGGGCTTTTACTGCTTCACCAGGTAATAGAGGCGAGCGCAAGCTCAAACTTAGTCGATGAATATATAACTATAGTCTATGAATGTCCTTTGGGATGCAAACCTTGTCTAAGGATTATTACAAACGTGGAGATGCATGAGTATCTACTATATTGATACGCGAAGTGAGTGATTGATGATTTACTAAGCACATTTCTGGCTTGTTCTACAGTCTTAATACTAGTAATAATATTAAGTGATTGAAAGTATTTTCAACTTTTCATAAAT
This sequence comes from Pseudoips prasinana, assembly GCA_951640165.1. NCBI lineage: Eukaryota > Metazoa > Arthropoda > Insecta > Lepidoptera > Nolidae > Pseudoips > Pseudoips prasinana. The sequence continues at coordinate 24,574,066 of OX621245.1, forward strand.
TGAAGTAATGTTACAATGGCAATTCAATAAAATTACGAGTTTCGCGTAGTCTTTGTTTCATTATACTTATAAAACGTGACCGTTGAGACTTTCTATTCAGAGCGAAACTGTTGTACTATTTAAAAGTATAGTACCTGAAACAGTTTCGTTCTGAAGCTTAGTTAGTATGTTTTCTTTGAAATAACAAGAGTCGACTTAAATTTCAATATTGAAGTTTAGTTTTATTAAATGCTATGATTAAATTTTATTTAAATATTACGATTCTTGTTAACTCTTTAAAATAGTAGGTACTTTAGTTTTGTACCTCGTAACTTTAGTATAATGAAAATAAAAAATATGTTGGAATAGCTAGTACATTGCCATCTGATCTCTAAGTAGTGCCAGTGATCTCTAAGTCTCCAGGCAGTGCTGTACTATAGTAACCAGACATCTCATAAATATACTTATATATTTCTAAATACATACATATTATAGATAAAATATCCATCCAGACACAAAACAAATAACCATGCTCATCGTACAAAGATTTGTCCTGGGTGGGGTTCGAACGCATTGGATCATTATCACTAGCTCCAATTCTATGAAACTAGTGAGAATGATTCAAAATATCCGTTCTCAGTAATTCCATTGTCACTAAGTCTCATATAAATATTGAGGACAATAAAAATCTCAATAGTTCCATAGAACTAATTGGTGGCCTGTTGTGTGGCGACGGCATAGAAAATCCTCCCCCCATCTTATCCCGTGGGGGGCTTAGAAATCGACCGAGGAAAGAGGAAATACCTACCAGAGAACGGGCAGCATCGTTTTTTTTGTGAACTATGACCATCAAACTGCGATCGCCAGGCGATTATGGCATACTCCCCATTCTTTGAGGAGGCTTTTGTACAGCAGTAGGTTTGGCTGACATGATGAATTTCGACGTTACTAGTGAGAATGAACCTGACCTCCAGCTTATCAGTTATATTTTATGTTTTTTCTTCGGCATGGATTTCTTATAAATAATAATAATAATTTATGGGGAATTATAAAACGATCGAATACAAAAATACTTAGCGACTGATGATGAGATACTGTTTTAATAACTTGAGCGGCATGAATTTTTGTAAGCGAATAATTAACTAAACTAACGACGAATATTGATTAATAATAAAATCCAGAACGAGCTTACAAATAGTGAGTTATAATTAATCCATTTCAGATATCAAAATTCTACCCGTGCGACTAAATTACTAAGAGAGCGACTAGAAATACTGAGAGGGCAACTTCCTAAGATAGAGACGAGTTTTCCGGAAGTTATTTCGGTTAGGTTAGGTTAGAACTGTGACCATCAAGCTAGACACTATTGTTGGTGAAGATTGGTGGAAAGTTTTCAAAAATCCCATTTTTTTGGAACTTTTTTATTTTTCAGGCGACATACAATGCAAATCTAAACAAAAACAATAGCGCTTGAAGTCCGCCGCACAAGCCTCTGATCTCTCTGATTGGTCAAAGCGAAGAAATATTAGGTCGCTCAAATATTATGAAGCTTCTCATTTTGTATTTTAAGTAACTCAAATTAATATTTGTTAGTTGCTGTTCTGTTGATTTCTCGTCACTCGCAGTCAGTCGCACACTTAGTAATACTATAACGTAAATTCATTATTAACATAGATATTGGAAATAGATTAAAAATACGTACAAACTAAAAGTGTCATTATAAACTTAAAATCAAAATACTAAATTGCAAATAAAAGAATAACTTATAGATAAAAAACCGCTTTCAAGTCGCCATCTGCGGGTAAGGTGCCCAAAAAGCTAGCGACGTTACCTCTTTGGATCGCAAGGCTTATGCGTTGGCCGAGGTACGTGCCAGCGCTTTGATCACCAGAGTGCTCGATAAGTCGTTTGGACAACTGCTTGACAAAGGACCCTGCTTCTGGGCCCCAGGGACCCATTGTTTCAACCCCAAACGGAATAAATATATAGCCATCACCTATGCAGCATATTTACTCCGTTTCGAGTTCTCAGCAGCCTCCGCTACAGCGCCGCCTGAACGCGAACTTACTTGAAGGTGGGAGGGAGCCAGTGTATGTACACAGTAAATTACTTTGATAAACAATACTTTCTAGTTCTACTTTGAGTATGAGAAATTAGAAAATAGTTTTTACTTCCCAAAGACTGCAACTGTAGTTAGTGAACAACAGGATTTCTGGTCCACCAAACCGTGGTCTTCGGACTTCAAAACTCAATAAAAATAATTAAAAATGTTTAATTTCATTATTACACGTGGCTCACCATACAGTTGGTGGTGTCTCCTTTTAAGCATATATTTTAAGAATAAATAATTATATAACATGTAACCAGACAAGAAAACTAATTTAATTATACACTAATAATACTTACTTATTATAATTAGTCTGTTTGCGTGTGTACATTTGTGTGTTTATGTGTGTGGGTGTGTGTATGTATGTGTAAGTGCGTGTGTGTATGTGTGTGGTTAATTTAATTTAAACATTATTGCGGAATTTTATAAATTAGCTCTTCTAATTATTTATTACCTAACTGAGATTTCCACTGCTTTATCATAATTTTATATCAACATCAATAGTCAGCAAATAACGAAAATGAATAGAAACGTCCTTAAGTTGTCGGTGTCTAAAAATCGCTGTGGCTCCTCAATTCCAAAACTCCGCCACCATTACTGAGAACTTTGAAATGTCGGGTGACAAGATTTTCAGCATCTATAGTTGGGGGGTAATTATTAGTTAACCGAAAACTTGATGATAAAAAGTATTTAAGGCCAGTTTAGCCTAGCTCGCATAGGCTAAACTGGCCTTAAAATACTTTTTAACATAAAGTTTTCGGTTAACTTCGGATGCTTATAATGCTTGTCTGGAAAAGGCTTGATGTTGTTGTTGTTGTTGTGATGTTGTTTACAGGGTGAAGCAATAACTACCTAAGGCGTGCCATAGGGCTTTTACTGCTTCACCAGGTAATAAAGAGAGAATGATTCAAAATATCCGTTCTCAGTAATTCCATTGTCACTAAGTCTCATATAAATATTGAGGACAATAAAAATCTCAATAGTTCCATAGAACTAATTGGTGGCCTGTTGTGTGGCGACGGCATAGAAAATCCTCCCCCCATCTTATCCCGTGGGGGGCTTAGAAATCGACCGAGGAAAGAGGAAATACCTACCAGAGAACGGGCAGCATCGTTTTTTTTGTGAACTATGACCATCAAACTGCGATCGCCAGGCGATTATGGCATACTCCCCATTCTTTGAGGAGGCTTTTGTACAGCAGTAGGTTTGGCTGACATGATGAATTTCGACGTTACTAGTGAGAATGAACCTGACCTCCAGCTTATCAGTTATATTTTATGTTTTTTCTTCGGCATGGATTTCTTATAAATAATAATAATAATTTATGGGGAATTATAAAACGATCGAATACAAAAATACTTAGCGACTGATGATGAGATACTGTTTTAATAACTTGAGCGGCATGAATTTTTGTAAGCGAATAATTAACTAAACTAACGACGAATATTGATTAATAATAAAATCCAGAACGAGCTTACAAATAGTGAGTTATAATTAATCCATTTCAGATATCAAAATTCTACCCGTGCGACTAAATTACTAAGAGAGCGACTAGAAATACTGAGAGGGCAACTTCCTAAGATAGAGACGAGTTTTCCGGAAGTTATTTCGGTTAGGTTAGGTTAGAACTGTGACCAACAAGCTAGACACTATTGTTGGTGAAGATTGGTGGAAAGTTTTCAAAAATCCCATTTTTTTGGAACTTTTTGAATTTTTCAGGCGACATACAATGCAAATCTAAACAAAAACAATAGCGCTTGAAGTCCGCCGCACAAGCCTCTGATCTCTCTGATTGGTCAAAGCGAAGAAATATTAGGTCGCTCAAATATTATGAAGCTTCTCATTTTGTATTTTAAGTAACTCAAATTAATATTTGTTAGTTGCTGTTCTGTTGATTTCTCGTCACTCGCAGTCAGTCGCACACTTAGTAATACTATAACGTAAATTCATTATTTTTGTCCCTTAAAACTTTAATTTACAGTCACTCGTTTAAATACTACCCATAATTTATTAGCTTCAAACAGTATAAAATAAAATTACATGTATCCGAAGCCTCCTTTTAAGCATATAATGCCTGTGTTATGAGGCTTCGCTCTTCCAAAACCGTTGTTCATAATCAAAGTATCACAAGTACGTACTTAAATAATAATTCTAACAACATTACTACAAATTATAAAATATCATGTGACTTTGTTGACAGCGTTCAAATGGCCGTGTGTGTGTGCGTATATGTGTGTGTGTGTGTGCGTATATGTGTGTGTGCGTGCGTATATGTGTGTGTGTGTGCGTATATGTGTGTGTGTATGTTTTAGTGTGTGTTTGTGTGTGTGATCTGTGTGCCCCTCTTATTTATGTATTCCAGAAGTGCCCCCGTGTCTTCATATGTAAGTGACTTAATCCGATTAAGAGTAAGGGATTTTATTCATTCGACTTCATTTGTCTATGTTAACAAGTATGCATACGGACCGTCCAATGGTAATCTGTTTCTATATCCTGTGAAGGCTTGTGAAGCATGTGAATGTAATTCTACCGTTGCTATACATTACCTCTATAACCCAAGAGCTCGATACCTAAACAAAGGAAAATAAAATAACTGTTGTGGCTTCAGTGGTCTGTAGTTACGATATCACGCAACTAATTAGTTCCTAAATGGCTAACCAATAACAATTCATAATCTGGCATTATATAGAAGATAAGATAGTAAAACGAGTTTGGCATGAATTCGCTATATGGATCAACTTATTATTGTACTCCTAAAGACATAATTAGAACCTTTCGTTCTAATGATAAAACTTTAACTTTTCATCAATTCATCAATTTTCATCAATTGATTTTTCATCAATATCTGAAAAGGTCATCATCATCATATCAGCCGAAAGACGTCCACTGCTGGACAAATGCCTCTCTCAAAGATCTCCACAATGGCTGGTCATGCGCTACTAGCGTCAACCACCTTACAGTAACTCTCACAAAATCATCGGTCCATCTTGTAAGAGGCCTGTCCACACTGCAGGTTCCGGTTCATGGTCGCCACTCTAGAACTTTTTTGCTCCAACGGCCATTGGTCTACGAGCTATGTGCCCTACCCACTGCCACTACAGTTTTGGGTATTTCAATTTACATTTCTTTGGGTTATGTCGGTTACTTTGGTTCGTCTGCAGATTTCGACATTTTTAATTCGATCTCGCTGGGAAACTCTGAGAATAGCCCTCTACATTGTTCTTTGGGTAAACTTGGGAATTCTTACGAGGCCCAAAGTGAGTAACCACGCCTCTATTCCGTAAGTCACCACTAGCAACATACACTGGTCAAAATCTTTGAGACACTGCGGCTGTAGTCTGAAACCTACCTAGTTTTTAGACTACTTAGCCAAAATATTTCTATTATACTTACTAATAAAATATAAAATCACCGTCACCCTAGCCTAGTTGGTAGTGCTTCTGCCTACGAAGCTGGTGGTCCTGGGTTCGAATCCCGGTAAGTGCAAATATTTGTGTGATGAGCACGAATATTTGTTTCTGAGTCATGGATGTTTAATATGTATTTAAGTATATATCTATCTATATAAGTATGTATATCGTCTCCTGGTACCGATAGTACAAGATCTGCTTAGTTTGGGGCTAGGATTGTCTGTGTGACATTGTCCCTAGATATATATATATATATGAAACATGAGTTCTCTCAATTAGAAGGTAGGTTAAGTTTGAAATTAAATCCCTTTTAATTATTATTGTTAAACATTTAATGTCAGATAATATAATCCATTATGATTAGTAACAGCAGCAGCAACGGTAAACTATGTTGAAAAAATGAAATGCTTTTGAAATGGAAAATGATGAATTAATGGCAAAGTACTGGAACAAATACCATGCTACACGCTACAGAATACCAACTTCAAAAATGTTTATATTACGTTACGTCACTAACAATTTACGTCAATTATGGCTCATTACTGATAAGGTTATAGGCGAACAATTTGCTGGGGTTGTCTCGGATGTTACAAATATTTAAAGGTAAAAATCAGCTAACAAAACTTACATAAAATTAAACGAGCAGTATTCTAGTTAGATGAAAACGGTGTATAAAAGTGATTAATTAAAACACCTGTACAAAAATAAATGGTATTTTAGTAGATCCATCTGAAATGAATTACATCTTTAAGTAATATCCATTTAAACTTAAAGCTCTTTTTGTCAACGCTATTAAATTCCATGATATCAAAGCAAGTAAATCAAAACTTTATTCATAATCCTTTTCTAAGTTGAAAATACGATTAGTAAACTTATATATTATATTTTACGAAGGTCACCAGCCAAAATTCTTACCAGTAACGCTTGAAAAGCTACAAAACATACTCATAAAGTTTCTTACAAACTCCCAGTCACAAACGGCCACGCCGCTAATAAATTTCAAGTTTTATTTTATAAAAATGAGGTCCGCTATATTCGACCCTGGTAAAATTTATTTAATGACTAAATATATTTTACTCCGAACATCCGCATATTCGAGTAAAAAAAGTACAAAAAATTTGCCCATCTAAGTCACAAAGTGTTAAATTTACGCATAACATCAGCACTTTGCTGTATATTGTACCTCGTATGTAGACCACAGTACTCTGAGCGAGTCTGCAGTCAGTGTAGCGTTTACGTTTACGGGCGCGGACGTCTACGTCGTAGCGCGTAGCACTGATAAACACCGTTACGAAAATCTCGTAGTATTATTTAATACTTAAGTAAAATAAATACAATTATTTGTAGATGAAACGTACTTTGTTGATTTAAGTGTATTAGTGTATTGTGTTGGCTTGCGACTTTCCTGGTGATGTAAGTACCTATCAAATGATTTTCTTTTCGGTTTTTATGAATCTAAGTTACTGATCGTGGCGGGAAAACTTTTTCGTTATATAGTTAATGATAATTAAGTCCGATAGTATATATTATGCCTTTTTATAAGCAATATTTTTTATGCACAATTTCATTTAATTGAAACAATATTTTTAACACTAATATTGTAAAAACATATTGTTTATGAGCTAGTACTCGTGATTATTTTAAACCGGAACGTAATAAGTTAAGTGCTTAACTAGTACATTGAATGAACATAAATTGTGTATTTTTTCTAATTATGACTTTGATTTTTAATTATCAGTTACTCTGAACAATTGGTAGTGATTAATTTTATATAAATTTATATATTATATGTATATAATAAAACTATTTAAAAATTTTTATGTGCATTTTGTGGTTTTTTATAATTATAGAAGTACACTGCCACTACTTTTCGAGGAGACCTATTACAAATGTATTAACCCTGACGACGATTGATGCAAATCGGAACCATAAAAAAAACTTGAAACTTTGCATCAGTCAATGGCTAATGGTGCGGATTTGGATCATCACAGCATTTGTAGCAGAGTTTCAAACCTACGTTTGAAACTCTGCTACAAATGCTTTTAGTCGATTATAGTATGGACATTTTATGTCGACCAGAAAAATGTTTATACGGTGCGGGAAATGAAGCTTACAACGGCAAAGGAAAATGAAACTTAAATGTATAGCGGGACAATCTTAATTTTTATTCAAAGCTATGTTAATTGAAAATGTTCTCGTGTGTGTATCCAACTAATTACAATATCTTGGGGCTATTACCCGTGAATTATTGTATAATTATCTCTGTCTCTTTCTAGTAGGTAGCATGTGCCTAGTATTTAAATGTTCAAAACATAGGAAAAGATCTATTTTAATAGATTCGTAAATTTTTCCATACAAATGGTTCGCAAACTATATGATTTGCGTCGTGTTCGTAATGAAGACTTCAATATGTTTGATAATTGGCTAGGCCAGCCTTGTTCGCTGTAAATGACCAACAGAGTTTAATATTGAACACTCCAATTCATGTTAATATGGTTTCGGGTATAGGAATCTAAATGTACACAAAATAGTACAGTACTGTATATGGCATTTGACAAAATATAATGTTAGTCGCTAACTGATCAGCGGATCATTCTAATCAGATTCAAATTACCACTAGTTATCTCTTTGAATATTTTTATTGCTGCAAATAATTATTGTATTTTTAATGCATCAAGATCAAATATTTACATAACCATTGTAGGTGTCCTAAAATATTTTAATAAGTGCAGATAATGTCCAGAACAGATCAAAAGAGTTGGTATAGCTTAATTAAACACAAATATTTACCAAATTATTACCGTGTCAAAACGAGTGAATCTGAGACGTCTAAACAAAATTATAATAAGTATAGGTAGATAGATAGATTAGCTCTAAAGTAAATTAAAATGTATACAATTGGCGATATGATCACTAACATGTTCTTCCAGACAACCAAGAACTAATTATTAATTGTTTAACTCTGGCATTATAACATAGAGCTTATTATTATGTCATTTGTCTATGTTTCTCTGCCTATATCGTAACCCATGAACAGATTAAGCAGTAATTATTATGTATTGTCATTATTTAAACCATGTTTAAAAAAATCCATTCAGCCATTCAAAAGTATTTTTTTTTATCTATGCATTATTTTGACTTTTAATAATTATGCCATATAATTATTATATAAGAATATGTCGGGGTTTATTGAAGATACCCTATAAAGTACCAATATACCGACAGTAATTATCCCACTGGCCTTCTGAATCAAAACTTAAGCAGCTAAATAAAACTTGTCAACTAAGTACTCAACAACACTACTCAAAAGCTAAATAAGTAGGTAATCACTTACATCTATTCTAAATTAATACAGAGAGACTGATATCACTTTTAAAGTGAACTCATAAATTTCAATGTAATCAACGCGCAGTCCCTTTTAATTACTATAAGGTCCGGAACTAATCTCATGCAGTACTTCTTAACACGGAATTAAGGGAAATGGCGTTAATTTAATATTCCTGATTACATTGCATACTCGTCCCTGCTAAAGTGATAATATTATTTTATTTTGGCGCCCTGAAAAAGGTAAATGGATTGTTCTTTTCATATATTCTCTTGATAATAATGCTTTAGGGTGTTAAAATAAAAGTATGAACAATGTTGTCATGACGAAGCTGCTAAAACCTCGTTTGTCGCTAAAGTATGCGAAGCATTTTTCCTTAGATTTGTCTTCATTAAAATAGAAATGAAAATAAACTAAAATATTTGATAATGTTCAACAATTGTTTCGGTTTTCTCTACTGTATTGGAACTAGGCATAAATATTTCAAAGAATTAAACATATAAAGAATGCGGGTAGCGCAAAACCGGAAATTGTAGAGAACATTAGGAGAAGCCTATGTCCAGCAGTGGACGTCTTTTAGCTGCCATGATAATGGTGACAAATATGCATTGTTTAAAACCAAATACCTAGATTAAAACAGGTATTTATATATAACCATCATGATACCTTTAAAATTATAGCAATTTCGAACGCAAATGATTATTTTTAATGGGTTATAAACGTATTATTTGTAAGATCTGCTGCTTGTATATATTAAGTGACACAAATCGAGCATTTCTAATACCTCTTACGTAAATATTAAGTTTAATATTGATGCGTCGCCATCCAGACCAGACATATTCCTTTACTCACGAAAGCTAAAACGCGTTGTGCTCATAGAGTTTACCGTACTGTGGGAAACCAACATCCCTAAACACCACGCGTTTAAGACGAACAAGTTATTATGACTTAACAAATGAATTAAGCAGAAACGGCTTTGTGGTTAATTCATATGCCGTGGAAGAGGGTGCGAGGGGTATACCAGCAAAATCCCTCTACAAGCTATATTCATACCGCAGAAAATGAGGTCCTGGGTTCTAATCCCGGGTCGGGCCAAAAAGTGATTTTGGCATTTTTCCGTAAAAACGAAATTTCTCAGTATCTGCCCGAAGTCTGGGAGTTTGCGGTATTACACCCTCGTGCCTCGGAGAGCACGTAAAGCCGTCGGTCCTGTACCTGACCATTTTCCGGTCGTGTCGCTAGTCGTCCCATCGGATCATGAGAGTGATGGAATAGAAAGTGCCCCTGTGTCTGCGCACACACTTGTGCACTATAATATGCCCTGCGCAATTGGCTAATCTCCATTCAAAATGGCCGTCGTGGCCGAATTTCGGCCGGGGGGACATCATATCCATAATATATACATTCTTAAATATCCCTGTCACACAAAACATGGTTATATATGTATATCTAAGATCATTATCTACTCCATGTAGTTGGGTCTCTACACAAACAATATTACTTAACTATAATATTAATCCTCCTACAAAAATCGTGCTTGGACAGATTGCCGAAGTGAAACGACCTGTTGGACGGCCAAAACTCCGATTCAAAGCGTGCGTGCGTGCGTGCAAGCGTGACATGGAAAGTTTCGCCATTGACACCAAGACCTGGGAGACACGTGCTAGTGTAAGATCAGACTGGCGCCATGATATTCTATCATCGGCGCTATTTTATTTTATTTTTTAGCTATAAAACATGACGAATCCTGGCTGGACAAACTGAAGCAGAAAAAAAAGGCTCCGCATCGCCACTCCCAATCCCGTGGACTCGCAATTTGTCTGCGACAGGTGTGGCAAGATATGCCGAGCGGCCATTGGACTGATAAGTCACAAAAAACGATGCGACATTAACCAAATATAGCGACAGCAACGCTGCAACAATCATCTACCAAGATGTTGTGGCCAATATGGTAGTTGAGTCTCTACACAAACAATATTACTTAACTATAACTTATTTAACTAAAATATTAATCCTCCTACAAAAATAATCACAATCCAGCAGCAGAATTGCTTAATCCTTATCCATATTAATTGTTTCGCAAACCGTACAAAACGATTAACACAATAACAGGTGATAAATTAAATTTCTCGGCGGGCTTCGTCAGGTATCCGCCCGGTGAAATGGGTCTACACAATTTGATATTCGCCTCACTGAAATTTAAATTAATCAAAATATGAATTAATGTGTGTTCTTGTAACATGCAGGTTTTGATAAAACAGAAGTTGATGGATATTGTTCGGTAATGGTTGAAGTTGGGATAATTCTCTTTATTATTGCGCAATTTAAAAGTGTGGAATAGGAGGGCAACTTTTAATTAAAATTCTTTTGCCTGATTTTAGTTTTATTTTACAGTAAAATTCGTTTCAGAATAAATGAAATGTTACAAATAATCATTACCTGGGGTAATAATAATAATAAGATCTTGGACATTATTTACACACGGTCTCTTTATTATTGCGCAATTTAAAAGTATGGAATAGGAGGCCAACTTTTAATTAAAATTCTTTTGCCTGATTTTAGTTATATATAAAAGTAAAATTCGATTCAGAATAAATGAAATGTTACAAATAATAATATCCTGGGATAATAATTTTATTATTAATGAAATCTTGGACATTCGCTCACTGTCATCTGATACCAGAGAGATCATACGCAAAGCTTGTACTATGGATACTACAAATACTACTTTTTTGTATAAATACTTATATCAGATAATTACACCCAGACTCCGTACAAGCAGACATATTCACACAAATATCTGTTCAGGGTGGGAATGGAACCCTCGACCTGCGGTGTGAGAGGCGAGTATTTGCCAGACACGCTGACTGGCCCCAAATGTTTTACTTGTTTAAAATTTAAATCTAAGATTTATCTAATTTTACAAGAAGCGGTAGATTAAGAATAGTGTAACTGCTCGTCAGCCCAATATGAGTTTAATAAAGATCGATTGTAATAATATACAACACAAATTCATATTTTTCGTAATATTTTTAATTTTGAAATTATTAACATCAAAGGTTTTAATATAAGGTTTACGTCGTCACAACTAAGCGTACTACAAGTACGCAGAGGTATGAGTTTTCAAACTACAGTCTCATATAGTCGTAGTCGTCGTCTTTTTGGCGCCATCGGAAGATTGGCGTTACATTAATTATTTACTGTAGCATTTATTGAGGTAGGCGTCTTATCCTCGCTTGGACGGATAATATGTTGCATGCTTCCAAATTAACAACGATGTAAACTGTGTTAATTTAAAGAAGATCAGTGCTTGTTTGGAATAAACCTTTTTTCTTAGTTCTTCTTTCAAATTAATTTCAGGTATCGCGTACGTATCGGAGAGACTATTATTCTTCCAAGAAGGTTGTTAGAACTAAGGAAACTTTTTTATAACTAAACTAGCTGTGCCCCGCGGTGTTACCCGCGTTAAATTTTATAAATTTTCTTTGCTGTAAACCTCACGGAGATCGAGACCTTTCCAACGAATGCAAAACCGTGGAAATCGGTTCGTGCGTTCTAGAGTTATAGCGTCAGGAAGGAAAATCCGACTTATTTTTATATAGTAGACTAGCTATGCCCCGCGGTTTCACTCGCGTTAAAGAAGATTTTCCCGCTTTTCTGTTGAAACTTTTCCCGAATTTTCTTTGCTATAAACCTGACGGAGCCCGAGACCTTTCCAACGAATGCAAAACCGTGGAAATCGGTTCGTGCGTTCTGGAGTTATAGCGTCAGGAAGGAAAACCCGACTTATTTTTATATAGTAATGTTGTATGCTACGAATATAAATCCATTATATTTTTAACATTTAAAATAAATATTTTCTTCAATACTGTGATATATGTAGTATGTAGGTATCCGCATTTTTATTTTGTACGAACAGTCACGGATTAAACCAAGTACGGAACACATGTGTTTTACTGCGCTCGGCTACTTCCATACCTACCTCAAGTGTATAGGCACATATTTCTCAGTGGCGACGAACAATTACCTAAAGATCTCGTGCGTGCAAACAATAATAGCAATAAACTCAAATATATTACTATAATTAAGTATTAGATAAACGAGTTGAAAAGTGAGTGAGTGTCAAGCAAGATGGCTATCGGCAAAATAGCTCCGTTCGACCTTCACAAGGACAATTGGGAAACGTACGTCGATCGTTTGGAGCAATATTTTGTGGCTAACGCGGTGAAGGAACAGTTACGAGTGGCTACATTGATTACGGTGATCGGCAGTGACGCGTACGATCTCATGGTTAATTTATGCACACCAGATAAACCGGCGACCAAAACGTACGATGACTTGATATCACTTATGAAGAGTCATTTGAATCCTAAACCCAGTCAGTTAGCGGAGCGGTTTAAATTTCGACAGCGTATACAGAAAAAAGACGAAAATATATCTACGTATGCGGCGGAATTAAAAAAAATGAGCAAAAATTGTGGGTTTGATAGTTTAGCCGAGAATCTGCGGGATCAATTCGTGTGTGGACTCGTGAACGATGATATACGCCAGAAATTATTTACAGAGGAGGATACGATCACGTTTGAAAGGGCCTACACCATCGCGGTGTCCATGGAAGCAGCGGAGGCGAATGCAGCGGTGGTAGAAGACTGTACCCGGGGCAAGAGCAGTGGTGACAGTATACCAAGTGCAAATCTAGCCGTGCATTACATGGAACGGAATAAAAAGGGGAAAGGAGGCGGCCAACGCGGGAGTCCCGGTGACACCACGCGAGCGCCGCGTGATTCACCATTCGGCGGGCGTCCAAGCGGCACAGGCGGAGCGGGCAGCGAGAAAATGAATGCGGGTCGTACGGAATTTTATAAGAAGGAATCGTGTAAAGTATGCGGCGGTGCTCATCAGGAAAGCGGCTGCAAATTTAAAATTTACGTGTGTAGAATATGTAATCGTGAAGGACATTTAAAAAAAATGTGTCCGAAGTTGCGGCATACGGCATCATTGCACAATATGGAAGAGAAGGCATTAAGTATGAACAATGTGGACAGTGATAGTGACGAGGTAAATTGTTTACTAATAAATAATCACTCTTTAAGTAGTTCGCAATCGAGTATGATTGGACCATACACCATTGATGTTTACGTTGAAAATAAATTGTTAAACATGGAAATTGACACCGGCAGTGCTATATCGTGTATAAGTTACGAATGTTTTAAAAACTTGTTTGCTCATTGTAAGTTAATTCCAAGTAAGTTAGAATTACGCTACTATACTGGTGAAATAGTGTCACCCGTAGGAAAGATAAAGGTTGAAGTTAGGTATAAAAGCACAACAAAATTTTTAGATCTGTATGTATTAAGAAATGGAAAAGATAATTTGTTAGGTAGATGTTGGCTCGCCGAGTTAGGTATACTACTGTCAACGTTTAAGGTGTATAAAATAAAGGATTTGGAGAACTATTTTTTTGACTTAAAGGAATTCAGTTCCAGATTTTGTGAAGTATTCGAGGACGGCTTGGGTCGGTTCACCGGTGGCAAGGTGGGGTTCCGTCTGCGAGAAGGAGCGCGGCCGGTGTTTATGCGAGCGCGACCGCTCGCCTACGCGCTGCGCGAGCCCGTGGAGCGCGCGCTTAACCAGATGGTACGGGACGGAATTCTCACACCGGTAACCACGTCGGACTGGGCCACGCCAATAGTACCGGTAATGAAAAAAGATGGCACTATACGGGTATGTGCAGATTTTAAAATTACATTAAATAAATGTTTGGAGGTGGACCACTATCCCATGCCAAAAGTTGAAGACCTGCTGACCAAGTTACACGGTGGGGAAAAGTTTACAAAGTTAGATTTATCACAGGCTTATGCACAATTTGAGCTGGATGATTCAAAAGTATATACGGTTATAAACACACACAAGGGGTTATTTAGGTATAATCGATTAATATATGGATTAGCTTCTAGTCCGGGCATATTTCAGCGGAAATTGGAGCAATTGTTTGCTGATATGCCGCGTGTGGGGGTTTTTCTCGATGATTTAATTATTACGGGGGTAGATAGTAGGTCTCATTTAGCCACCCTTCATGAGGTTTTCGAGAGATTGCGGAAATACGGCTTGAAAGTAAAAAAAGAAAAATGTACATTTTTTGCAGACTCTGTAACTTATTTAGGTTTTGTGATTAATAAACAAGGGGTGCATACGTGTCCAGAGAAAATTAACACTATTAAAGACACACCTACCCCTACGAATATTACCGAATTACGGTCATTTTTAGGTCTAGTGATGTACTATGCAAAGTTTATACCGAACATAAGTACTATTTTAGCCCCATTATATAGATTATTAAGAAAAGACGCTAAATATGAATGGGTTGTTGAATGTGGGACAGCGTTCAATAAAGTGAAGCGTTTATTGATATCGAGTGAGGTGTTAGCACATTACTCGTCAGAGTTGCCGTTGGTATTGACAACTGACGCGAGTAGTGTGGGAGTGGGCGCCGTCATTTCGCATGTCTTTCCGAGAGGAAACGAGCGTCCAGTGGCTTACGCGTCACGGGTACTTAATACGGCTGAAAGATTTTATTCACAAATTGAACGCGAAGCATTGGCTATAATTTATGGAGTTAGGAAATTTCACCAATATCTGTATGGTAGAAAATTTATATTAAAGACGGATCACAAACCTTTAGTAACTATATTTGGGGATAAAACGGGTATACCCGTAATGGCCGCTAGTAGAATGCAACGTTGGGCAGTCATTCTCGCCGGGTACGATTATAATATAGAATATGTACCTAGCCATAAGAATGCGGCAGATGCCTTGTCACGGTTACCGGTACCAGTGGTCAAGGAAAAACAATTAAATGAAGAGTGTACATATTTGAATTTTATTCAACATTTTTTACCTATTACTAGACAAGAGGTACATGAAAAAATGATTAAAGACTACACATTAAGTAAAATTTTAAATTTTATTAAAACGGGTTGGCCTAGTTGTTGTAAGGATGATGACTTGAAAGGTTATTTTACAAGGCGCAACGAACTTTATTTAGATAGGGGCTGCATAGTATGGGGTTACCGCTTAGTTATACCAAGGGTACTACGGGAAGCTGTGTTACGGGAATTACACATAGGACATTTAGGTATAGTTAAAATGAAAAGCTTAGCGCGCGGAATAGTATGGTGGCCCGGTATTGATCAGGATATCGAAAATACTTGTAAGCAGTGCGTGACGTGTTGTCTAGAGGCAACGGCACCACCAAAAGCGCCTCCACAGCCGTGGCCCCACATCACGGAGCCGTGGTCGCGATTACATATTGACTTTTTGGGACCTTTTCAAGGTAATACATTCTTAGTACTGGTCGACTCCACAAGTAAATGGCTAGAAGTATTTTTAATGCCCCGGACCACCGCTAGTGCAGTGGTAAAAGTATTGCGCGCTACTTTTGCGCGTTTTGGATTACCTAAAGAAGTAGTTTCTGATAATGGTCCACCGTTTACAAGCAAGGAGTATCAGGAATTTATGGTTAACAATGGTATCAAAATAACTTTCACGCCAGTCTATCATCCCTCTTCTAACGGGGCTGCCGAAAACGCGGTCAAACTTTGCAAACGTGCTATTAAAAAATCAATCAGGGACGGAATCGAATTAGATGAGGCATTGCAAACATATCTCATGGCTTATAGAAATGTGGAACACAGTACTACTGGTGTATCCCCAGCCGTTTTGTTACAGCGAAGAAGTTTAAGGACTAGGTTAGACTTGTTAAGGGAAGATAGGCAGGTGGAAACTAAAGTATTGGAAGCGCAACGTAAGCAGGTGTATAATGCAGGAGGTATAGATAGGCAATTCAATGTAGGGGACACGGTATGGGCGCGGGATTTTACAGGGAAGAAGTGGCTAGATGGTACGGTAAGCGAAAGATTGGGTTCCCGTAATTATGTTATTGGCAGGGAGGGTGGTCCATTCCTAAAACGGCACGTAGATCAAATAAAAAAAAGGCGAAGTAGTTACGGGTTATCGACATCTACTGAACAAGCTATTCCTTCGCTGGCTAGCCCAATCGTGGTTTCTGATTCTGTCTCGAAGCCCCCTGGGCGGAAAGTGGCGGAGCCTGGTCCGTGCGTGGTGAGTCCGCGGGGACAAGGAAGCGATGACACCATAATTGAGGTTCCGAATGCAGAATGCAACGAAGAGAAACCTAGCGCGGAAGTTTCCACCGAGCCACCGGTGAGCCATCCCAAGAGAGTGAGGAACCCCGTGCGTAGATACGGGCTAGAAATTGATTAAAAATAGTAAGCTATTTTGTGTTTTCCACCTATTGAACCAATCAATGTATTTACCAATTTAGATTTATTAAATTAGGAATGATTGTGAAAATTAAAACTAGTTAAGTGTATAAGTAAATAAGGGTGGAGGTGTGATATATGTAGTACGTAGGTATCCGCATTTTTATTTTGTACGAACAGTCACGGATTAAACCAAGTACGGAACACATGTGTTTTACTGCGCTCGGCTACTTCCATACCTACCTCAAGTGTATAGGCACATATTTCTCAAATACAAGAAGATAAGAGAGAATAGTAATATACAAAAGTTCTTAATATATATCTCAGCACTAGCTACAGCATCACCTGTTGCAGCGCTGGTTATCTGATGGAGCCAAGCAAAATAACACACGGAGAATTGATGTATCAGTAAAGCTCGCAGTTACAATTTGAAGAGTACATGGATACTAATAATCTCACTAATATTATAAAGGCGAAAGTTTGTCAGTGTGTGAGTGTGTATGTATTGTTACTTCTTCACGTCAAATCGCTGGAGCGATGTTAATAAAATTTGGTATGGAGTTAGATTCGGGTCACAGCTAGTATTACCTACAGCTAATTAAAATATTAAATATATTGAAATATAAACTTATGAATTAAAATATTAATAAATTAACATCAATTTGTGAATAAATAAAGCTCACAGTATATAAAATAAAAATATTTGTTATTATGTCGACATTCTTGTCATACCTTGGTAATTCCAATCGACACCAAAAAATATATTTTTTTTTAATCTAGTTATTTGGTAGAGATTGGGTCATCTAAAACTACAAGAACTCTAGGTTTGTCAGAATTTAATCGCAGCTCATTTAATTTCGTAGATTTAAAGTTGTTTAGATGTCAAATTTAAATTAGACAAAATCTACCTGCCCACGCACTTCCGTGCTAAAAATACTTTACCAAAATAGAAAACGGTAGGAATAAATTATAGTTGATTGAAAGCTCAGGAGTCGTAAATCTTTTTACCTCGGCAACGGGCATCAGAGTAGAATTAAATAGGAGTATCTACTATGCTATCGCTTCCTAACAGTCTTTGTCTAATTAAGACATGTTTCTAGAACATTTTCAAAATAACTTTATATGTATATGGTAGGACAAATTAACGGTCGTTATTTTTTTCTCAACTTTTAGGAGAGTCATAAATAATGATAATCTCGTCCAGGAGGGTCCAATTTCGGCCATGGCAGTCAGTCTCAAAGGAGACTAGCCATCTGCGCGTAGAATATTAATAACTAGCTGTGCCCGCGGTTTCACCCGCGTTAAATTTTATAAATTATCATAGCTCCTCCCCCGATAGTGATAGCGTGATAATATGTAGCCTATATGTTGACCCGACGCCTTAGTATTTTATTCATGCAAAATTTGAAGTAAATCCATGCAGTACTTTTTGAGTTTAGCTCGGACATACATACAGACAAACAGACACGCAGACAAAAATTCTAAAATCTATATTTTTGGCTTCGTATTCGATTGTAGATGACACTTCAAGTATCCTTTTTAAATAATATTCAATGTACAGTTTTGACTTTCCTACGATTTTATTGTATGTATAGATCATATAAAAATACAAGAACTTTAGGTTCGTCAGAATTTAATCGCAGCTCGTATAATTTAATTGATTTAAAGTTGTTTAGATGTCAAGTTTAAATTAGACAAAATCTACCTGCCCACGCACTTCCGTGCTAAAAATACTTTACCAAAATAGAAAACGGTAGGAATAAATTATAGTTGATTGAAAGCTCAGGAGTCGTAAATCTTTTTACCTCGGCAACGGACATCAGTGTAGAATTAAATAGGATTATCTATTATGCTATCGCTTCCTAGTACTGTCTTTTTATAATTAAGAAATGTTTCTAGAACATTTTTACCATCAACCATATGTATATGGTGGGAAAAATTAACGGTCTTTATTTTTTTCTCAACTTTTAGAATAATCAAAAATAATGATAATCTCGTCCAGGAGGGTCAAATTTCGGCTATGGCAGTCAGTCTCAATAGATATAGATATGTATTTGTATAAGCGCGTGCGCAAACACAGGCGCCCTAATTAATAATCTTAGTTTTAAAAATTGTTTCTCAGTAAGTTATTATGTTTACAATTCTTTATGAGAATTAAAGTAATTCTTAACCGTAACCGTATTACCTCGCTCTCATGACCAGCTAGGTTGAATGTACAGGACTGAGAGCTTTACGTGCTCTCCAAGATACGGAGGCGTAACAACACCAACCACCAAACTCAGGGCTGATACTGAGAATGTTTTTTAGCTGAAAATCCTTATTATTTTTGGGCCGACCCGGGATTCCAACCCAGGCTCTCAATATCTGGACAAGCTACCGCTAGACTAACAAGGCAGTCAAACAATGATTACAAACTACAACGTGAACTACTGTAGGTTTTATTTTTATCCTGATAGTAGACTGGGAGCTCCCACTGAATAAATAATTGTAATTAAAATCCTAGTAGGTTGAAATTAGATACTTTATGAAGCCGTTCCGTAAATAACAAATATACATATTTTTGTAATGTATAATGTAATATCACACTAATATTAAAAGGATACAGTTTGTGAGTGTGTGAGTATGTATGTTTGTTACTTCTTCACGTCTAAACGGCTGGGGCGATTTTAATAAAAAAATGTATGGAATTAGCTGACACCCTGGATTTACACATAGGCTATATATAATGTATAAGTTTAACGCGGGTAAATCCGCGGGGCACAGCTAGTAATACATAATGCAGCTCATTACTGTCCCACTGTAGTAGGTCAAGGGTCTTCTTTAAAATGAAAAGGGACAGGCTGATTCACCACGCTAGCCTAGTTCAGGTTGGCCAACTTCATAGACCATCAAAAACGCACATGCCATTAATAATTAAAGGACAACGTAATAAAATACTGATAAAAGTTACAAAAAATATATACTAAGGGTGGTCAAATTTCTAATCTGACACCTGAGTCACTCTAAGCGATAATATTCCAGTGAAATTTGCATTTTTTAACGCAATTTCCACTGGCTTATTTCAATAATATCCTGGGGCATTATTCACACACGGCCATCTGTTCCCAAAATAAGCAGAAATTGTACTACGGAAACCAGATAGCTGATATATTACATCTGTATACTACTTTGGGAAATACACTATATACTACATACAGATGTAGAGAATTACACCCAGACTCAGGACAAACAGACATGTTCATGCTCACAAATATCTGTCCTGGGTCGGAATCGAACCCTCGACCTACGTTGTGAATAGCAAGCATTTACCAGTCACGCCAACTGGCCTGCCAATATCCTTTTATATTCGCATTTTATATACACCAACGGTTCAAATAAGTTTCCTTTTCAAAACCATATATTAAAATAAACTTGTCCTAACTTAAACTGGTCGTCCGCAGAACACTAGTAGATGATCCACAAAAATTAATCCATTTACCTAAATATGCCAAAGTCACGGTGAAATTAGGCGCACCCTGTAACGTTATTAATGAGTTTCCGATATTGCCTCCACTCTGCTTCTGAATTTAATAACCTACCCTAAATTTTGGAAATCGACATTTTTTATTATCAGCATTTTTCAATATTTCTTCTGCTCCCGATGGTGACTTAATTTTGGAACTCCAGGTTTGTTTTGTTTTCGATTTCAAATGTATCTACTAACAGTCGAACTTTTCGTAAAAGATTTGAAATATATACATTTTTTATTATTAAGTACTTCAACTGTACAATTAAGTAGGGATTATTAATTGTGTTAAACTGTAGTGATCATAAAAAAACGGTAGGTACGTCAAGCATTGAATTAAATTTGTAATCCAATAACATATTTTAATGTTATTTGATTACAATTTTAATTTGCATGTTATTATTTGCTGAACTGAGTAGCGTAATGTGATGTTGATTTGGCTATAATTGTGCTGATAGTTGTTTATGCCAATGGCTTAAGACCTAAGAGCCTCAAAAACCACCTAAAGAGGCTTAAGTTAGGCGGTAAAATCATGAGCATGAGGTTCAAGTCTCTCAAACTTTAACACTGGTAAGCTGTACTTTAACCGTTGCTGTGTGGTGACGGCATAGAATGTCATCAATCCATCTCATCCAGGGATCGTCCGAGGGAATACCTGCCAGAAAACGGGCGGCAGCGCTTTTCTGTGAACTATGACCATCAAACTGCGATCACCAACCTGGTCGTACTTTGGTTGACATGATGAAGCTGGACTTTGTTTCTGGTTCCGGTTGGAGATACTATTATCAAATATACAGACGCCAGCACATCAAGCTACCCCAATCTGTCAAATTTCCCCAATTGAAAGTGAACCTTATGCTTTTGTGATGAGTAGAGAATCTATAAAAGAAATTTGACAGATTGGGGTAGCTGGATGTGCTGGCGTCTGTACATATATATTTTTAATTATATATTATTTTTAAACATGTATGAAACTAAAAGGAAAAAAGAATAATAATAAATTTGCCGCCTCTTATTACTGTGACATTGATAATAGATTATTGATAAAATGTTAACTTGAAGGGTTTGTAAACCATTTTTATCCGATTTCAAAGAAGGATGTTTTCATTTCGATTGTGTTTTTTGTGTGGGTGTTACACGTTTTCTCCGTTTTTTGTCAACCGATTTTGAAAGTTCTTGGTATATTGTATAGGGGATGTTTTCGGAATAGTCTTATACGTATTATAAATTTGTTGGTATATTGAAAAGTCAAAGTCGATTATATGTTTAGAAAAGTAATAGTATTAAAAGAGCTAGTGCTTTATAGTATTAAAAGAGCTAATACTTAACATACAGCCAGAGATAACGGATTTCCATTTGTCACGATCTTAACATACCTCTATTGCGTCGTTTACTGTCATTATATTCTTAATACATGCATGCCGGTTTAGGGTACGTCTGACCTGGTAAATTAACTAACTAAAAACTCAACTATTAAAGTTAGTGCTGGATATGGGTTGTGTCGTTATGACAAGGGGAAAGGTAGGCAACGGACCGTGAGGGTTGCATGCGTCATACTGTGGGAACCGCTACCTTGCCTTCCTTGTTTGTCGAAGTAAAAGAATAACATAACTTACCCCTACATTACACCCTCATTACCGGGGTACATAAACTAATTTAGTATATGTGTCTTAGATGTAGATGTTGCAAGCCAGACAGTCTGTTTGCTGTCGGGGTCACTAGGTTTAAATGCCCATTGGACAGGTATTTTTTTTGTATTATACTTTACAAAACTGGTATGGTTATTATAATAGTAGCCGGCAAAGGAAGAACTCGTACAATAGGTGTTTGATTTTCTTTTGCTAACCTGCAGAACCTCAAACCAGTTGTAGTCATATACAGCATTACCTAGTTAAGGCACGCGTGTCATATTTATACCAAAGTATAGTGTATTTGTAGTTTAATTTAATGTTGTTATATATTCTTTTTTTATTAAATTATAATGTGTTATGTAGTTGTATAAATCTAGACTTTAATGAAAATCTTATTGCGATATTTTTCAGTCACTTTAACTCTATATAAACCAGTTGAAAAGAATATTAAATTATAAATTATAAACGAATATTCTGTTAGTCTCTCATCTCAAGGATTTATAAGTAGTCGGAGAAATATTCAAACAAGAATTTTTCAGCGTTCCAAAAACTTTATTAGATAATACTCTTAAAAGAAAAGTTACGTTGATTTACACTACCGCTTGGAATTATTTTGCTATTATACATGTTACGCAGTAATATAAATTACTGGAAGTTGATTATAACACTTCGTAACTAGTATACACCTTCAACATCTTTCGTTAACTTAGGTCAATTACTATGTCTATGTACTATTCCATGTTTCGCCTAAGGCATACAAAATTATGAAAGACAATTACGTCAAGTTCTATTATTAAAATAAAATACATACTGAAATTCAAAATAAAATAATAATAATTACAAAATAACATTACGGACATAAATTTCTTTAACAAATATTTTTAACTTCTAAGTTTTAGGCAGATTTTTTTAGGATCGTATCTTGAACAGATAACAATTACTATATAATACCTATTACGCACTCATAGGTTCTGCACATTAAAACTCCGAGATATTTTCCACACACAAAATTTAATCGAACAGAGTAACGTTCTCATCTACCGTCGTACAAAGAATACCTCTTTAATCATTCTCCTACCCTATTTATATTTTTATCAGTGACAACCATTTGAAAGTCTAATACCGATTATTAATAGTTTTAAGATGTAAAATTATTATAGAATTATTATAGTAATTAAAAAAATGATAATCACTAATCAAATAAATTATCACAGTGTAAAAATATTATTATAACATAGCACCTACGTCATAACCGTTGCGCGGCTATTGAGTACTTGATAACATACCACACGGCTTGGTTTTCGTTGGGCGAGAAATAATAACAGTGCCACCCCATACTATCTCGTGGGTGTCGTAAAAGGCAACTTAGGGATATACCAGGTAGTCGGGAAGCAGCGCCACCTGTGTATTAGCTACCACCTAACTGCGGTCGCCAACTCGCATGCCAAGCGTGGTGAATACGGCCAACGCCTCCAAATGGCAACGTTATTAACTATATAACGTTACCATTGGAGGAGTCCTACATCCAGCAGTGGACCATATCAGATGATGATGATGATAATATTAATATAGATTTTTCGTATAGTTTTACAGATTTATACAAACAAACATGTGTATTGAGAAATAACTCATATGTATGACATATGAGTCATACACATGAGAAATAACTCATTTGTATGACTCTAGTAGCAAATACATTGGACTTTTATATAAACTTTAGATATCCTTTAACAAAATTCAGTCTTGACTGAATAAGTTATATTTATTTTTTTAATATATCAGATTTGTAAGTAGTACGTTTTTCTTTATTCTGAAAATTCTGAAAATATTTTAGATAGCTTAACCCTCGCTTGCCTTTAATGTCCAGTGAAACAGTAAGTCTCCTAGGTCTCATAGATAAAAGCCATGTCAAAAAATGCACAAAAACCTTATCATACGAATAACCATGTATTGTATTAGTAGCCATACACAGGTATAGTATAATAAACCATACCTATTCCTTTTAGATTAAGAGGTGTTTCATATCTCTCGAAAAACCGAGGGTCGATGTCAGATTTCGGACCTTTAGTCCTCTTTCCGAGTCGGTAAGTACCCGCTTTTGAATGCATTGGGCTCATATAAGGAACCATTACGGTCGTCTGGTGTGAATGTCTCGTATTTCCCTAAAACCAGTTTATCCTTTTTAATCAGAGTAGATACTACTTATTGATTAGGTTGGCTAATTGAGCTTGAGTGTTTTATCTTTGTGCTCTTAATTAGCTGATAGTTTATGCGTTCGGTTGTTTTCTGAGATTAGTTATAAAAGTGAGTAAAACAATTTTTTTGTGGACGTTTAAATTTGTTTACTACTGGATGGTACGGAACTCTAACAGAGGGAATCTAAACTTGCACTTGAGGGATTAGTAAACAACCAACTCGATATAAAGATAATTATTAAATTCAGTCGTCGTTTTTCTCTCATCTATTTAAAATAGCAGAAAAGAACGCTAAGATAAAGAAAATACAATTATCTCATTGTCTTTGATATCTCACGAAACGTCTATTAAACTTCAAGATTAATTCAAGACAGCAGATAGTGTCTAACCCCTATCTAGAACTACAGTGGTCAAAGGCACCAATTAATGAGAGGGTCGCAGTCGTTAAGACGGGTTTACACTTAAATCTCGGTGATAAATGGTTAGTCTGCGTACCTATGCTTGTGCTAAAGGTGTTCTTAGCCTAAGTAGATTTGCTTATTATCTAAATAGAGTTCCTATTTGTCTAAGTAAATTGGATAACGATGGCTATTGAAGATTTGGATTTAAATTTATTTGTTTAACTGCTTTTATTTTTTACTTCAGTAACAATTCTAAAGAGACAGATAGTTGAAAATATTTTTTTTTATGAAGCCTACCCTGTACTATTGCTGTACTAAGTTATTTTTTAAAGAAGGTAAGGGCAACTTGCCGTGTACTTCTCTGGGAACCTGCTAATGGGAGCCCCAGGGCATGAGATATGCTTGCTCCCGATCCCGCTCGGCAGCCTCCGTCTGGAGAATGACTCCTCACAGAAGAGGAGGAGGAGAGGCTTCCCATTTGGTGGAGTCGTGCGCCAGCATCACATTAAAGCCTTTCCATTTTTTCCATTCTTAATAAAAATATTATATTTTTGTTTGTAATTTTCTAGGTACTAGTCTGCGGAGATATGCACGACTAACTTAGTTATTGTGGCCTATGCGTTCATTCAGGGTATAACCAATCTCCATTTCAAATTTCGTTTGAATAACAAACATCCAAAAATATGCATGAATATTTTTAAAGTGTATAATATAAAAACTAGTTTTTAGTTTTTGTTTTTATTACAAAACGAGCGCTTTTTGCCTCTTGTTATGTCACATTTAGTTGATTTGAAAGTGCAATGAAAATTTATGTTATGACGCATGTCCTCGGGATTTGCTGGGGCTCAATAAAGACATTGAAACAACTGGACTAGAGTTCAAGAATGAAAGTAAATGAATTGCACATCTCTTTCACGCTTTTAAAGAGTAATTATTAGTATACTAATATTTTTAAACGTGAATAACCTTTATTATTACAAACAAGTTGATCGTTTTAATGGGCTGAGTGTAAACAAATAGGTACATTCATAATAAAGCTTATGCGTGTACTTGAAAAATTCAGTTTGGTAAACTGAATCGTTGTTACGGTTAAAAGATTTATAAATTTTTATCATTTGTAAAACTACAATGTAATACATACAGACGCCAGTACATCCACCTACCCCAATCTGTCAAATTTCTTTTATAGATTTTCAACTTTATCACATAAGCATAAGGTTCACTTTCAATTAGGGAAATATGACAGATAGGGTTAGCTTGATGTGCTGACGTCTGTACAATTTGTTTTACTTCGCCTTAAACAATACTTATATAAATATTTTGTTTCAGATCTGGAATGCAACGTTACCTCTGACACCAAAAATATGAAGGTATTTAATTTAATTTTACTGGTCGTCATCACTTTTTTACATTAAAAGAAAGAAACGGTTACATTTTCTTTTTTTAATAGCTTTAGTTGTAAGCTGATATCACAAAACAAAACATTGGCAGTTACGAAACAAATATGATTTTTATATAACTTATCTGGGAATTCTTCAAAAAAAAGACCAAGTAATTTTTAAATTTGAATTTTAAAGCATTATTCGCAATGCAAAGCGTTAATCTAATCTCAAAAATGGGAAATCATAAATTTAATCGACCGGCGGGTCTCGAACCTGCACCATCTACCAACCCGGGGTAGGCACTCTGCGTTAAGCTACAAACGATACACGCGGTGGTGCAGGTTCGAGACCCGCCGGACGAGTAAATTTATGATTTCCCATTTTTGAGACAAGTAATTTTTGGTCAATCTGTTAAGTATTTGACGTGTGAAAAGGCATATTTTGATAATAATTCTGTCTATAAAGTAATTTAAGTCACTACAACTCTTTCTTATATAGCTCATATGAAAAGAAAAGCGTATACATATAGCTGTCAAAATACTATAACGGAAATTGGTCGATAGGTCGCTTATTTTCTCTCAGAATTTCGCGAAAAAGAATTACATTAGCAGAACTGAAAGTGCCTTATCTTTTTCATAAGAACTACTCGTATGTTAGAAACAAGCAATTATATGAAAATTAGTTGACGTCTATACGTAAACAAATTTTCAGAAATTCCATAATCAATGGCACAGACTTTGTGGGTAGTTTATCGATACGAATAGAATAACACTTGTTTTCAAATTGGGAAGGCGTTAACTTAATTTTACTTAAGATAATATTTCCGTACACATATATGTATATATATATATAATCGGAATTTCAATTGCATGGCAACGATAATTTTACTCGATAATCTCAGATAGAACTGCAAGTGAACGGCATTCTAAGCTCTTCTTAACATTAAAATGCCGCAGTCATACGGTCTTGATGTTTTCAGGTCCGTTAAAACCCAGGCCCAGAAAATGTTATCTTAAGCTTTACTTTATTGTATTTCGAGTTTTTAACTAAAACAATATCATTCTCTAGGGCTATCTATCATCTCAAAACAATTTTATTCCATCAGCGTTCACTTGACGAAATAAACTTAGGTTCGCAGATAATCTATTTGAATGAAAGCTGGATTCTAATTTCTTTTAATAATTTGTCATCTTGGCAAGTTTTGTTTTCTTAAACACTAACTATTGTGTTTGTACGTTTTAAAAGGAATTGCTACAGTTATTGCCGAGACTCTAAAAAGAAAATCGTCGAAATTATTAAAGGTTTCGTATTCTCCAATTTCATCATCTAAAACTTTGCCAATTACATTTTTTTATTCCGTAATAAATCAAAAAGAAATTACCCTTACATTTTATTTGTTTCAAGTAATCTTATTTAGTTACAACTCGCTTATTTTGGCAATTTGAATAGGATTACTTATAAAACTTTGGAGGGTCAAAACCTACAACAATGGGTTGGTCTACAAAAAACGAAACGGTCAGGCGCAGTTGTAATAGATAACTTTTTGCGCAAATAAATTATTGTTCTGCTCTTAAAATCCTGTAAGGAAAATTAGGCATACGTTTTTACAACGAACTGGCAGTAAGTACTTTGTATCACTTAGAACATCAAAAGACAAGTACGAGATAGCTGTGCCAGCTTTCTAGGTCTGTTGCCAGCATTATATGTCTTACTCAATTTATATTACATGGTGCATAAGCTTATTCATTTCTTAGGTAGTTATTCAAATAGGGGAGGGCTATCTCGAGCCCTCTCAGGGTACGTGTCCCGACCATCTGGGACATGGCGCAAAAGAGGGGCACCGGAGCAGCATACCCGCGTTTCCGGGGCTCCTCTCATCATGCGTCAAAAGAAGTCCACGGCAGGTAGGTTTAGTCGGTGCGAGTCCAACATACCCACCCGCAGACAGTTTTTGCGGGTGGCATGAGTAGGCAATCCCCCTGCCTAATCAAAAAAAAAAGATAATTATTAAATATGAGTTTTATAGAATGTTATGCATTGCAAGTTGTAAAGCTCACTAAAAATTTAATCAGGTTCTTATATCATTCGAGACAAAAAATACCTTTATTGTTTTGAATATTAAATCTAAAGTTTACAAAGACGTCATTTTATATCAGAAAATATAATAAATCAGAAATAAAATGAGTCATGAAAATAATAATAATTAAATTAAAATTTGCCAATAGAGTTGAATATGGTAATTGAAATCGCTAATTATAATCGCTCATTGGGGTGGGAGGAAGGGTCGGCAACACTGTTTTTGCTGATTTTTTTTACACGGGCTCTACCGGCTAAGTCAACGAACATCGATTTCTTAAATGGCGTTCAAATAAATAAAGCTTAAAAATTACTTAATCAATCGTTAAATCGGCTCCAATGACGACATGTGACATCATAAATGGTCTGGAATCGATTTGCAACGTTGAAGCAGATTTAACGATTGATTATCGTGATTATGATAGAAATCGATGTTCGGCGACTTAGCCGGTAGAGCCCCAGGCCGGCAACTCACCGGCGATACCTCTGGTATTGCGAGTGTACGTAGGCGGCGGTGATCGCGGAACATAAGACTCACTTGTTCGTTTGTCACCTCTTACATATAAAAATTGAGAGTGATGACACCATACATAATGGACTCCAGTTTGTAGCGTTATTGTGTGCGTAATGTCTAAGTATAGCGTGTCGAAAGCAAGACATATGGCTACCGGTAATGCAGCCCGTCAGGTGGGCCTTACGTTTATTTGCTGACTTGGTATTAATTAAAAAATTGCCGCTAGGTTAAATTGCCAGGAAATGTATCCGAAATACATGTGTACCGTCACCACCGTGTGTGGTGACGGCCTAAGAATATCGCCACCCCCTCTCATCCCGTGGGGGGACGTAAAAGTCGTCCCGAGGGAATATATACCAGAGAACGGGCAGCAGCGTTCTCCTGAGTACATGTCCACCTTACTGCGATCGCCAACCCGTCTGCCAAGCGTGGCGATTATGGCAAATCCCCTCAGATGATGGACACAACCAAACCGCGGCCCCCAGTCCCCGGCAGCCCTGCTATTCCCAGCCGTGGTAACAGCCGTGGTTACGGCAGGGCAGGGGGTGCTAAGAATCCCCGGCAGATTCCGCGTTATCAACACCGACGACCTCTGGCCCTGGCAACATATAACACACGTACACTGCGGTCCGACGAGAAGATAACCGAACTGGAGGAAGAATTGAGCAGGTTACATTGGGATATTGTAGGATTATCTGAAGTCCGAAGAGAGGGGGAGGACTCGATAATACTGAAATCCGGAAACCTGCTCTATTACCGGGAGGGTGACCAAATATCCCAAGGTGGTGTCGGGTTCATAGTCCACAAGTCCCTCGTGAACAACCTAGTGAAAATCGAGAGTGTGTCGACTAGGTTTGCGTACCTTATACTCAGAATCACCAAGCGGTATTCGTTGAAGGTTATACAGGTATACGCACCCACTTCGACACACTCCGACGATGAAGTCGAGGTTATGTATGAGGACATATCCAGAGCCATACATACCTCTAACTCCTATTTCACTGTGGTCATGGGGGACTTTAACGCGAAGCTGGGCAAACGATTCGGTAATGAGCTGAGAGTGGGGCAATTTGGAACTGGTTACCGGAACCCCCGGGGCCAAATGTTGGCCGACTTCATGGAGAAGGAGGGACTCTTTATGATGAATTCCTTCTTCAGGAAGCCGGATCACCG
The DNA here is from genome assembly GCA_951640165.1 of Pseudoips prasinana. Classification (NCBI taxonomy): domain Eukaryota; kingdom Metazoa; phylum Arthropoda; class Insecta; order Lepidoptera; family Nolidae; genus Pseudoips; species Pseudoips prasinana. Next base: position 24,604,046 of record OX621245.1, read on the forward strand.
CAAATGGACCTGGGTGAGCCCCGATGGTAAAACTAAAAATGAGATAGACTTTATCTTGTCGACGAGACGACAGATGTTCAATGATGTCTCCGTGATCAATGCGGTTAAAACCGGGAGCGATCACAGACTGGTCAGAGGCTCATTGAACCTTAATGTCAAACTCCAGAGGTCCCGACTGATAAAGTCTACGCTCCGACCCTTACCTATCCACGTCCAAAACCCCGAACCATTTCAGCTCGAACTGCAAAACCGTTTCGAATGCCTAGCAGACTGCGAGGAAGTGGACTCATACTATGACAGGCTCGTAGAAGCTGTCCATACGGCTGGGTCTAAGGTCTTCAAGGCCCGTCGTACAAACAGAACTAAAAAGATCTCTGACTTTACCCTGCAACTTATGGAAGATAGACGGAAAATGGTTCTGACATCCTCAGATGATGCTACCAGATATCGGCAGCTCAACAGATAGATCTCAAAGTCTTTGACTCGCGACACGCGAGGCCATCGAGCGTAACAAAGGCTCCAAAGTGTTCGCAAGAGCTCTGTCTGTTGGACAGAGCCAACTGACGAAGCTGAAGACTGAGGATGGTAGAATCGTCACGTCTAAGCCTGAGTTGCTGGGAGAGATCGAGAAGTTCTACGGACAGTTATATACGACAACACAGCCACCTGTCAAAAGTCATGCCTCAGATCCCAGAGCACGACTAACCCGACATTACACCGAAGACATCCCGGACGTCAGCCTGCACGAGATTAGAATGGCTCTCAAACAACTCAAGAACAACAAGGCGCCTGGTGATGATGGAGTTACAGCAGAGCTTCTGAAGGCGGGTGGTACACCAATCCTACGGGCCCTTCAGAAGTTATTTAACTCCGTCATACTAGATGGTCAAACGCCACAAGCATGGCACAGAAGTGTGGTGGTGCTCTTCTTCAAAAAGGGCGACAAAACCCTATTGAAGAATTATAGACCCATCACACTGCTGAGCCATGTTTACAAGTTGTTTTCGAGGGTCGTTACGAACCGTCTCGCGTGCAGGTTTGACGACTTCCAGCCTCCCGAACAAGCCGGTTTCCGAAAAGGCTTTAGCACCATAGACCACATACATACGCTGCGGCAAGTTATACAGAAGACCGAAGAGTATAACAAGCCACTGTGCTTAGCGTTTGTGGACTATGAGAAAGCCTTTGATTCTATCGAAATATGGGCCGTGCTGAGGTCTCTCATAAGGTGCCACATTGACTACCGGTATATCGAGGTGATAAAGTGTTTGTATGAAAACGCCACTATGTCAGTGCGACTCCAGGACCAGATCTCGAAACCTATCCACTTGCAGCGAGGCGTGAGACAGGGAGATGTTATATCTCCGAAACTGTTCACCGCTGCATTGGAAGACGTCTTCAAGCTTCTGGACTGGAAAGGCTTTGGCATCAATGTCAATGGCGAGTACATCACTCACCTTCGATTTGCCGATGATATCGTAGCCATGGCTGAGACCATGGAAGACCTCGGTACAATGCTCGATGACCTCAGCAGAGTCTCTCAACAAGTGGGTCTGAAAATGAACATGGATAAGACGAAAATCATGTCAAACGTCCATGTTGCATCCACTCAATTGAAAGTTGGTGACTCTGCACTCGAAGTTGTAGAGAACTATATTTACCTAGGACAGACCATCCAATCAGCGCACCCAAACGGTAAAATACTTAGGCATTACTCTCGATGAGAACTTGACCTTTACTACACACATTGATCAGCTTACCACCCGACTAAGGAAAATGATCTACGTTTTTAAGACTCTTCGACATATTGCTGAAGCTCAGACTGTCAAGAGAGTTTACCTAGCCTTATGCCAGTCTCTTCTCGTATATTGTGTATCGGTCTGGGGTGGCGCTTCTAAATCCATAATGCTTAAACTGGAAAGAGCCCAGAGAGCCGTACTGAAAGTAAGCACGTTTCGACCAATTCTCTTCTCAACCGAAGCCCTCTATAAATCATGTGAAGTGCTCTCAGTTCGACAACTTTTCGTAATGAGCACCGTCCTATCACAACACATAAACACCCCATTCAAAACATTTAACCAACGGCGAAGAGATAAACCCTGCAACCCACACAGATGCAGTCTTGCCTTCACTCAGAGATTTCAATGTTTTTTAGGACCTCATCTATATAATATGATAAATCGTAGTCTAACAATTTTTCCAATGTCCACACATTCATTCAAAGACACAGTCACAAAGTGGCTGCTGACTAAAAACTACGATGAAACGGAACTTCTTCTACGAAGGCCTCAATAATTTAAAAACTTGGCTTCAATGCACAATTAATACTTCCTACCTAAACCTGCACACACTCACACACACACACACACACACACACACGCACACACACACACACACACACACACACACACACACACACATACATACATAGATACGTGGAACACCAAACATGCATGATTGATTAATAGTTTAATAATTTAAAATTACATTGTCTTATTTTAATTAATTTTTTAATATTAATTTTTACTGTATTTCATGTTCAGTTTCTTGTTCTATAATGTTTTGCTTGTCATGATGTTAACAGCGTATTTAGGAAGTTTGGGCCTAGCACCTTTATTACAAGTTATGGTATAATAGCTTAGTTAACTAGTTGCTAGTCACCACACCTGTAAGACAATAACATCAACATATTTCTTTTGTACTTAGTTTGTTTGATCTTAGAAAAAATGTTGAACCATTTTGTGTACTATCTATATAAGTATCTTAATCTAATGTACAAACTCTGATGTGTTGTGGTGAAAAATAAATTTTATTATTATTATTATAACTAGGTAGGTCCAACTTCGAGAAGGAGGTCAATCGTAGAATCCAACTCGGATGGGCAGCGTTCGGGAAGCTACGTAACATCTTCTCGTCCAAAATACCGCAGTGTCTCAAGTCGAAAGTCTTCGACCAGTGTGTGTTGCCAGTGATGACATACGGAACAGAGACGTGGTCGCTCACTATGGGCCTTATTAGAAGGCTCAAGGTCACCCAAAGAGCAATGGAGAGGGCTATGCTCGGAGTTTCCCTGCGGGATCGCATCAGAAATGTCGAAATCCGCAGGCGAACCAAAGTCACCGACATAGCCCGAAGAATTGCCAAGCTGAAGTGGCAGTGGGCAGGGCACATAGCTCGTAGAGCCGACGGCCGTTGGGGCAGAAAGGTTCTCGAGTGGCGACCACGAACCGGAAGACGCAGCGTGGGCAGGCCCCCTACAAGATGGACCGACGATCTTGTGCGGGTCGCTGGAAACTGCTGGATGCGAATAGCACAAGACCGGCAGTTGTGGAGATCTTTGGGGGAGGCCTTTGTCCAGCAGTGGACGTCTTTCGGCTGATATGATGATGATGATGATGATGATGTATCCAAAATACACCCGGGGTAAGCTATTTAACTAATAAACAAATAGAAGCATTAACTAAAATGTATTCTAATTAATTATTTCCGTATCTCCTGGATTATATTCAAAAGGCAATTAACAATTAATTTTCTACTGACAATAATTCCTGCTAATTCTGTATTACTGTATAATTCCTACAATAAATTTACGTTACATTAAAGTAAATGAATTATCGCGTTTGCTTTCGTAGCTTAATGTGTTGTAATCAAACGTAAAATTGTGTACCTATTTTCTTTAACCAGCGGAAAGTAATTTACTTTAATAAGGAACAGTGCTATAATTTTACGACAAATATTTAAATCTTGGAAAATAAATATGTAAGTTTTGTTATTATTCTAAGAGATTGAATAGGACTTAGCAAAGTGAAAAACCAGTAATAATAATAATATCTGGAGACAATGTCACACAGATCATCCTAGCCCCAAACTAAGCAAAGCTTGTACAATGGGTACCAGGCGACGAAATACAAACTTATATAGATAGATAAATACATATATTCATAGAAAACATCCATGACTCAGAAACAAATATTCGTGCTCATCACACAAATATTTGCACTTACCGGGATTCGAACCCAGGACCACCAGCTTCGTCGGCAGGAGCACTACCAACTAGGCTACGATGATCGTTCCGTTTCCGACCGTAAAACAGTTAAAGCAAACAAAACAACCGTTTTAACTTATTAATCACTTCGATATGCAACATAGAGTTGCGCTTGTGAAACACAATATCCCAAGTCTTTTACAATGTGAACATTTGCCATTCTCATAAACTTAAAAATTTACATAGTTTGATCTCTATACATCTCTAGACAAGATTTAAAAAAACACTTCACGATTTAAATTACGTATATAACTAGAACCATTTATATTACCTTCATTATTCTTGAATTTTTCCGATTCTAGTCGTAAGTATAGTAATTATATAATAATTTAATCTATTACAGCTAGCTAGGGGAATTAATTAATCAAGTGAACTTGAGTACTAATTACCAAGATTATTACTAGGTATCGAATTATAGTTGGTTTCTAATTACCTGTAACGAGTCTCATAAACATGGACACGAGGATTAATTAACTCTCCAAGGCACGGATGTGAACTAGACCCTGAAACAAATCTTCTTTTTACATTAAGAATGTTTAGTACGGGGTGGTACTGACCAACCGGTCGGGCCTTAGGCTGAGATCTATAGAGCGTACTTAGACTTTGCTCAAACTTTACTTACGTAAAACTTTGCAAGTGTATGCTAAGCTTATACTTTTATTTGGTATTTATAGACTTTTTGAAGTTAACATTATGCTTAGCATAAGCTAAGACAGACAAAGTCAAAACACCAATTGTAATTTCTTTACATGCATTAACTTCTGTCTAAGTAAAGTCTGAGCAAAGTCTAAGTACGCTCTATAGATCTCAGCCTTAGTGTCGTAGGCACTAAAGTCCTACCAGTTGGTTGACATATCAGTAACCACGTTACAACAAAAAAATAAGTAACTCAAATCTCGGATACGATCTCTTAAAGCGTAAAGCGTACGTATAGCTTTAATGTTCACAGTTTTCACTATCAAAATATTTTCGTCATTATTTATATGGCAAAGTAACATTCATCATTTATTATATAGTAACGCATATCTTTATTATAGATTTCAGGATTGTATATATATCAAAACATGTAGATAGATTTGTACAACAAATTATTCATGGATTATATTGTAATAATAAATAAGTATATAATTATTAAACTTTGTATATCAACATTTAGGTAATCTCGCGTTTATCAAAAACTCCTTTAAACGAAATAAAAATGTACTAAATGATTTTTTATTATATGAGATACCCCTCTTGGAGGAACATACGAGTAGGCGTGAACACATTAACTCGGTACGAACTCTTACATAATTTCCCGCAGGAAATAAGTGGTGAAAACTTGCCATTACACTTGAGACTCAAGCAGCGCATGTAATATTCAATAAAGCTAAAAGTTACTTGATTAACCTAATTTATGGAAATTTCCGATAAAACAAATTATTCGTGATTATTTCTGATCGTGTAGTTTTAAGGTTTCAACAATATCTATCAAGTCACTCTTTAGTCTATTAGTTAAGGGTGTAGTCTAGCGGTACTATTTAACCGTAGAACCGCAAAATTGAGTCTCCGGTTTGACTCAAGGGTGTTATCAAAATGTCATGTATTAGATGTTTTCTAAACCAATTATCATAAAGTTACCAGTAAGTTATATGACTTAGTAATACACTACTTGGCCTAAACCAAATATAATTTTACACCACGAATAAAATTTTTAGTCTTGTCCAGGTAGCAGCAGCTATAATATATAGACATAGCCTACGGCCACTAGGAAACTGAAAAACATACATATACTATACTAATTACTTATTTTAGATAAATTACACAAGACACAGCATATATACAATATTGTCTTAGATGTTACCAGGGCTCATCGAAATAGGGGGGAAGTTTCATAAGCTACGGTAACGATTTATCAATAGGTGGACCTTATAGTTGTTGGCGAATTCGGCAGTATAAGAAATTCACTACAATTGGGTACAACAATGTCCCAGTTCAGAGCAGCCGCCGTTGACCAAATTAGGCTAGGATTATTAATTAGTGCGTAACAAAAATAAGCCACCAGTTACTAGTCTTATATCGTACTGCTCAACATAGGTCTACTCCAAAGGTCTTTATGACGTTGCCATTTGGAGGGGTTTGCCGTAGTCACCGCGTTTGACATGCGAGTTGGCGACCGCAGTTAGGTGGTAGCTAGTACACAGATAGCACTGCTGCCTGACTACCTGGTGTATCCCTTAGGCTGATTTCAGAATCGCGCGTGCGAGCGGCGCCGGCCAAACGCGCGCGCTTACAATTACACTAGATAGTAGTTGCGTTTCATAGTCACGCAGTTCCCACGCGCCGCGTGTGACACGCGCGCCGTCGGCCAGCGCTGCCCTAGCTCGTCTACTGGCAGCTAGCGTTTCAGAGTGACGCGTCTCGCACGCGCCGCTGTTGAGACGCGCTGGCCTCCGGCGCGTGCCGCGCGCGTCACTCTGAAATCAGCCTTAGTCACCTTTTTCGACACCTACCGTGGGGCATATATAGGGCCGTAACTGTTATTCCGGAAACCATACGGCTAATCAGAACTCAATATTATATTTAACGAACTTGGTTCAACTGCTTGGTTCCACTTACTTCATTTGTCCAAAGGGAATTTTACCAGATTGGGAAATTTTATCCATTTCACATAGATGAATAGTTGGGTGCCATGCGTTTCACAAGAAATGTAACCGCGCCCGACTATTCTGTGGAATCAATGAACTACGGAGGTAGGTATTTCAAGAAGCAAGCTTATTCTAGCTGGTTTTGCGAGGGTCCATGGGTAGCGGTGATCACTTACTATCAGGTGTCCCACTTGCTCGTTTGCATTGCTATTCTATAAGATAAGCAGTTCTACAGATTAAATTGAACCATAGATTAGCTACATCGGCTGAGTATATTATGTTGTTCCTTTTTGGATAATTCCACAGGAACCTAACATATGTATTTCACGGATCATAAATATATTAATCCTTATGCCATATTTGAAAAACGTCCGTACAGCCGCTTTTACGTGATTGAGTAACAAAACGCTTTGTGGTGACGGCGTAGAATATCATATCATCACCCTAATTCATCCCGTGGGGATTTTGAAATCGTCCCGAGGAGGATCGGAACATCCGAACATCTATCAGAGAACAGGTAGCCGCGGTTTTCTGCTATCTATAACTGTAAAACTGTTTTACAGTTATATATAGTTATAGCCCGGGACCCGTGGCAATTATGGCATATCCCCTCATTCTTTTGTCCAGCAGTAAACGTAATTTGGCTGATATGAATGATGAGTAAGAAAAATTTAAACATACAAACTAGTATCTAGGTAGTAGGATTCGTGGTAAACCTCATGGCAAAATTGTTCAAGCCACCCAAAAGGCCTTTGACGACTTGTTATGCTGCCGGGACAGACAGCTTAATGTGACGTTCGACGCATAGAGACGCTCAGAAATTAACTTTAACAGTGACCTAACTAAAGCTCACACTAAGGTGCTTAACCTCGCTTAAAGGACCAGTATACATAACTGGGTACAAGCGCTTCAATAAAAAAGCATTTGTAAGAAGGAAAAGTAACGAGTATGAATGTCCCGGAATATACGATCTCGAAACCTATCCACTTGCAGCGAGGCGTGAGACAGGGAGATGTTATATATCCGAAACTGTTCACCGCTGCATTGGAAGACGTCTTCAAGCTTCTGGACTGGAAAGGCTTTGGCATCAATGTCAATGGCGAGTACATCACTCACCTTCGATTTGCCGATGATATAGTAGTCATGGCTGAGACCATGGAAGACCTCGGTACAATGCTCGATGACCTCAGCAGAATCTCTCAACAAGTGGGTCTGAAAATGAACATGGATAAGACGAAAATCATGTCAAACGTCCATGTTGCACCCACTCAATTGAAAGTTGGTGACTCTGCACTCGAAGTTGTAGAGAACTATATTTACCTAGGACAGACCATCCAACTAGGTAGGTCCAACTTCGAGAAGGAGGTCAATCGTAGAATCCAACTCGGCTGGGCAGCGTTCGGGAAGCTACGTAAAATCTTCGCGTCCAAAATACCGCAGTGTCTCAAGTCGAAAGTCTTCGACCAGTGTGTGTTGCCAGTGATGACATACGGAACAGAGACGTGGTCGCTCACTATGGGCCTTATTAGAAGGCTCAAGGTCACTCAAAGAGTAATGGAGAGGGCTATGCTCGGAGTTTCCCTGCGGGATCGAATCAGAAATGTCGAAATCCGCAGGCGAACCAAAGTCACCGATATAGCCCGAAGAATTGCAAAACTAAAGTGGCGGTGGGTGGGGCACATAGCTCGTAGATCCGACGGCCAATGGGGCAGAAAGGTTCTTGAGTGGCAACCACGAACCGGAAGACGCAGCGTGGGCAGGCCCCCTACAAGATGGACCGATGATCTTGTGCGGGTCGCTGGAAACTGCTGGATGCGAATAGCACAGGACCGGGAATTGTGGAGATCTTTGGGGGAGGCCTTTGTCCAGCAGTGGACGTCTTTCGGCTGATATGATGATACGGTCTAAGGATTGCTACTGAGTTTTCTGGCAGTGTTTCTCAGTAGCTGCCACATTCTGCACTGCACACTATGGTAAAAAAAAAAAACACATAAATATGTATTTTTAATATTGAATAAATGAATTTTTAATATGAATCTAAGACCTTTCGGCTTAATACAACACACCCAAGTTAATAACTCAACTGTTCGGACAACACACATTTTATCACGATTTGAATGGCTTCTCCCGACTATGTTGAGCTAGTGGACCGGATATAAACCCTAAGTTCAACTTACTTCAACGGAAAGTAAATCCCGGGATTTCAATTTCGATAAAGCCGTTGCTTGCAACAAGACATGACATAAGACGTAGCCCGAACAGCAGTTTTTGTTCATGATGGTCGCTACTAAAATTCCGTTATTATTATGTATACATAAATAAATATTAAAAAAGGTTTATTTCCAACAAGCAGTTAATCCTTAACTTAGTTCACATCTAAGACGATATAACTAATTGCGATTAGTTTATATAATACTTATGAAGCATGCAACATTATAAATACTAGCTAGGAAAGGCGACTACCTCAGCAAATGTTACAGTAAATAATAATGATTACTGTAACGCTGATCTTCCGATAGCGCTTAAAAACGACTAATTAAATTACAAAATTATCTTGCGTATCGACCTGTAGTAGCGTTTGGTTGCGACTCCAACCAAGAATTATTGCATAGTAATACCATCTTTTTATAGATTGATATAACTAGACGTGACCATAGTCATGCAAAAGACCGCTCTAATAATTACTTCTTAATATTATACTTCCACACCGATAGTACAAATTGGATACGATAACAATCGGAACATTTTTTTTGTCAAATATAACAGTGTCCAGCTACACCAATCTGTCAAATTTCTTTAATAGATTTTCAACTTTATCACATAAGTAATATGTACATACATACACTAACAATAAATGTAATCAATGGTTTAAACAAAAACTTGTGCGAATTTTTAATGTTTTTATTAGTAAAAATAATGTTTCGACTCCTTACAAGCGCTCTTCATGATTTTATGTGAATAAAGAAAGAAAGAAAGAAAGAAAAATATATTTATTCCGAAAAACAAGCACAGACATTAATAATATATAGGTACACATAAAGAAGTTCTTAATTGCTATCTGTGCGAGTCCGAATTGGTCCCATCTCAGCACTAGCTGCGCCATTACTGTTGCAGCGCTGGTTTTCTGATGGAACCAGGTAAAAAATAATAATCGGACAATTCATGTGTTAGTACAGCTAGCATTTCAATTTTAAAATTATCTGAACATTAATAATCTTACTTACAACTAATTAAAATACTAAATATGTGGATATGGAGACTTATAAAATAAAAATATTAATAACTACAAACACTAATTTTACATACGCAACATACACAGTATATAAAAAATTAAAATAATTTTTGTGATTATGTCGACATTCTTATCACATTTTTTCATTTATTTCGACACACCAAAAACCAACTAATTACGACTAACTCGACTATTGATCAATATACATGAATTATATAATCTATGTTACTAATCAAGCCGAGTTGTCTGTCATCCTTACATACTCTTGGATTCTGACTGTCAGATGAAAGAAAAAGGGACGCAGAATTTGAATCACATAAAAACAATAAACAAAGTACAATAATAAACTGGGAGCTTATAAATCTATGTGCACAACAAATTATTTTGGTGCATTATACGCAGTACTAAATGAATAGCGTGTTTGGTGTATAGGTACGAGTGGTGATTGTGATTTTTTGACATAAAGCTGAAATATGCATGAAAAACAACTGATGGAGTAATGGCGATGCTATTACCATGGACTTCGTCGCTGCGTGAACGACAGGGCATTGTTGTTTGAGCTGACACAAGCCGCTAAAAGGGTGTGGTTATTTTGCGATACTCCTTCCCACCAAAATGTGCATAAAGACGGGTAAGTTCAGCCTTGTAAAATACTACTTGTACTGAGCTTGTGAATTTATGACATTAGTTTTTGTCGGTCTAACAATTCTTTTTTATATTTGTTACTAAACGTATGCAATGTTTGTAGACACTTCAAAGGGGGTGGTATATTGCACCAGACCTTTGCGGCCGCATATTTGAAGGATCCACGAAATGCTGCAGTCTTATGTCTCGGGGTTAAGATCAGGTGAGCTGAAGACCTGGTTCTGTAACTATTAACGTCCATTGACCATGTTAATTTCTCGTAAAGATACTCAGGCCTCTTGTTCGCAACCACACCAAATACTAGGGTTGCTAGGTGTAGTAATCTACGCTCTGACATTTTTAACATGTTCCGACTATTTATGTATGTAGTTACATGTGTTCGTGGGGGCACATTGAAGCAGAAACGAGCGCAGGCCATTTGTACCCGTTGTATTAGCGTTTGTGTTCTTGCCAGTAGGCAGGCCCCATACACTGTGTCTGCATAATTAAATAAATGAATAAAAGTGGTTAACATTATTATAATTGTTTTTTATAAATGTATGATAGTCCTATTTAAAAAAAAATGCAAACTACAGGCCAACGTTTTATATTATAGATATAATAATATAATATATTAGTATCATATAATCATAAGGGCTTCAGTTAATTATTCCAAAACATTTTTTTCTGTAGAGAGTTATCAATAAAAATGACTAAAATATATAAGGTATATTTTTTACCCTATATCTTCCTACATCTAAAAGACATGACACCCTCGAAACGCGAATCCAACTTGCAGCTCAAAGTGTTCTAGATGAGGTATTTGCATGGCTACAACGTTACGTAAAATTATTTAAGCTTCGCTTCAACTAACTTTATAATACGTTTCCAAGGTCCAGTCACTCTTAATTGAACTACAAGTAAGTTATAAGGTTGACGTGGGATGTATTTGACATATGCTGTTCTGGGTATAGGTAATCAGTGTCTATGCTCTAAATTACTTACTCATTGTATGAGCAGGGTTACCCTGGTGTCCGAGTTGTTCAAGCCGCACATTAGGCCTCTCACATGGCTTAACGACTGTTGCCTTATGACTACAACCGGGACCGACAGCTTAACGTGCCCTCCGAACTACGGAGACGCTCAGTAATTAAACCACTGTAGCGGCCACCCATCTATGGACTGACCGCGGGCCTACTTGCTTAACCTCGGGATCGGTGACAGCATCTGGCTATGAGCGTGTTTGCTCTAAATTAGCAGTTGAGTATTGATTTTAGGTTAATATTATTTACGGCTGTGTCGGAGCCGGATCGCCGTCCCGTCGCGGCTGATTATGGGATGGAGCTGTGTTTGCGCATATACTGGAGCACTATAATATCTCTTGCATAGCAGGCTTATCATAGTTAAAATTAGTCCAGCAGTTAGTGAGCCTGACTGCTAAGCCAGAGATCGTGTGAGGGTTATATCCGCACCCAGGACAAATCTTTGTGTGAGGAGCATGATTTGTTCTGGGGGTAATTGTTCTATATTATGTATTTAATATATATAAAATCCAGGAATGATATTAAGGAACGCGTTATTGCGAAGATTTCATAGTAATAATTTTCAAGTAAGTCCGTATACTAACTCCACAAATTTCATACAGTAGTGACGCGAACTACTCGTAATTGAGATTCGGTAGAAACTTGATTTATAAACCATATCACATGCTGTAGATTTATATACAATAGAGCTTTCAATTCCGCTTTATGGCAACGTGTTTATTAATAGTGGTTTAGGTAATTAGTGTTCACTTTGCAAATAGGTTGTTCGTATAACTAAGTAATATACCTCTAGTATAAATAAATACCGATTGCAACATTGCTGGCGCACATAAACAAATATTTGTTTTATGTTTCTATCGTTACCTAATAACTATTTATTAGGTACATTTAATTTGTCGTTAATTAATTAATTAAACCACGTATAAAATAAAATAGCGCTAACGGTCCTAGGTACAGTAACGTAAACCAAAACGATTATGTCGAGTGTTTACGTTGAATACTAACAATTTTTTTCCCAACATGCAGTTAGAAAGTACAATTCTGTATCCTTCCCCACACGCCGATCTTTTGGCTCAATACATCGTTTTTGGGATACCTTATAATAATACCGATAATAGGGATGTAAGGCTACAGGTATGGAAGATAGATTCTTTTCAAAATATCTGACCGAAATAACATTCAGAATGGGTATTCGGGATTCTGAAACCCTTTTACTTTGTTAGTTCCTCTGAAGAATTCTTGCTAAATATTTCTGTATGTTTATTAATATAATAGACTAGCTGTGCCCCGCGGTTTTACCCGCGTTAACTTTTATAAATTATCACAGCTCCTCCCCCGTAGGTGATAGCGTGATAATAGGTTGACCCGACCTCTTGAAACTTGAAGTTAATCGTTGCAGTATTTTTTGAGTTTAGCCCGGACATACAGACAGACAGACAAAAATTCAAAAAACTATATTTTTGGCTTCGATATCGATTGTAGATCACGCCCCAAGTATCCTTTAAAAAAAATATTTAATGTACATTTTTGACTCTCCTACGATTTTAGTATATGTATAAATGTTATCTTGAAGAGATGGCTTATGCTGTTCAACGAAAATAACATTTGCTCAAGTAGCGTAACAACGTCTATTTGCTTCACTGACTTTACTGTATATACACAGGTGTTGTTACACGAAGTCGGAATCAAACTCCATTACACAGCCAGTATAGAACTACATCGAAGCGATGCTATAAAGGTGAACAATGTATGTTCAACGTTTATGCTTTGTTGTTTGTAGTTTTGAATAGAAAACTACTAAGAATGTAGTCAGTTTACAGTTGGCGTACAATATAAACTTACTATAAGTATCCTATTACTTGAACAACAAGTATAAGCAGCTATGTTTGGGAAATATAACTTAAAAAACGTAACTGATACACTTACTGTCACGTGTATATTGGTCACGTCACGTCACAATGGCGTGACAAAAGGTAAATTATCAAGATTAGCCTAAATGTAAATGGGAAAGGGCAGGAGTACCTCTACCACACTTACATGTGGGCAAATATTACTAAAAATCAAATGCGGCTATAGATAGATAGATAGATACACTTTATTGCACAACCTATTAAAAAAAGTTAACAGGAAAAATCTTAATATTTAAAATAATGTTTGTCAATTGGCGGTCTTATCGCGTAATAGCGATTCCTTCCAGACAACCGAATAACCTTTATTTGGGTAATATTACTTGAAAAGCGTAGCTGATACACTTATCCGTCTTTTCTATATTGGTTATATTGTCACGCCACGTCACAATAGCGTGACATTACGAAATACATTGTCAATATTAGCATAAAAGTAAATGGTAAAGGACAGGAGTATACCACTTACATATGGGCAAATATTACTAAAAACAAATGCTGTTTATTTGGGCAATATTACTTAAAAAGCGTAGCTGATACACTAACCGTGATATGTATATTGGTCACATTGACATGACAAAACAGTTTCATTCTACATTAATGTTATCTGTATAATAGTAGTGTAGTATCATGGCGTCCCTGTGCCACAGCAGTGCGCGAAACGTTATCATTAAGCTGTAGATCCTTCCTTGATACGTCCACAGTCAACACTGTTTCGTAAGATAGTCACAGGGTTCCGTGTATGGTAATGTGCGGCTTGCTTCCTGTTAAGATAGATTGCGACGCACCATTACGCTTTATCAGAAAACTACAGTAATATCATATCCATTCCAAAACAAGTCTGCATCAAGAGCTACGTGTATTGAGTTTCCATGAATACTTTACAGACTTTTTGTTTATCAAAAGGCGTCATGATGGTAAATGAAAGTATATCTATCTATATACGATATCTGGTTTGTACCTCCAATCAATAAGACCTCTCTGACTGCGGGTCATAGGTTACACCCGTCCAAAGATCAAAGCACATTTTACAAACTCAACGCAAACCCCGTACACAGCGTTATCGAGCCGGTATATGTAGATAAACTAACGGGCGTAATCGAATCATATACTGAACCTCTATTGCATACCAGCCCTTAGAAATATACAACATTGTTTACAGGTATTAACGCCACTAGCCTTTATTCTTATTTACCCGACGATTCGACCAAGTTGCATTGATCGTGGTCACGGGCTAACTGGCGCAGCGGTGTTGTTCTCGGACTGAGGGCGTCGAGTTTTTAACTACCCTCACTGAATCGTTTATAACACTACTTAGGCCGGTAACACCTACAAGCCTACTAATTGTGTCCACATTTTTGACCGACTGCACATGTCGAGGCGTTAAATATAGAAATCGTTAACTGTGATATTGTATGTGGATTTATGTGTATTTGTGGATTTTTTTCTTTTCTTTAAAGAGAACGCCCGCACTAAGGAATTTAATCTCTATGTCGCGGGGTACTTTACAAACATAATTGACGGACATGAAGTACATCGTGACTCAGAACAACTATTTATGGGTCACACAAATAGATGTCCTGCGCGGAATTCGAACCCGTGACACGAAGCGGCGAGGCAACTATCTTAGCCGCTGCGCCACACGTGCATATACCTTTGCGAAAAGAAATAAAACATGTATATCCGCAGGTGAAAATCAGTATTGAATTTATTTTGCCAAGAATAATAAATAATGATATAGAAATATTATTACGCTCGTACGATGACAAAGATTTTTAAACACAATACGTTTTAAGTCTTTCCTGCAATAATACTTCCAGAGCTTTTTTCGACTTTTTGGTTCAGGAAACGCACGCGTACAAAATTATCAAATTATGTATAAATGAATCTAGGATTTATACTAAGTGGGTGTCTATCTTAAAAGATGATAGTCATTCAAACAGTAATACTTTCTCATTTCTGTTTTTGACTTTCTTAAAGCCGCTGGTACTATAAAAAAGAGTTGTAAGACTAGGCGTATTGAGTGATATAAATATATACTCAATATGTACAGACGCCACATCAAGCTACCCCAATCTGTCAAAATTCCCCAATGGAAAGAGAACTTTATGCTTTTGTGATAATGTTGAAAATGTATAAAAGAAATTTGACAGATTGGGGTAGCTGGATGTGCTGGCGTCTGTACTTTATAAACCTATGTTTTATTCGGGTTTATTGAACATTTTAGAGATTATTTAGGTAGGTAAAGAAAAGTAGAAAGCATTGTTAAGGCGGGCATATGAAAAGAAAAATATATGCATAAAATATTTATGCATCAAATATTCTCGATTTCGGCGCTATGCAAATAAGAAAATCAATTTCATATAAAAGTGAATCGATGTTTTCTTTACCTATACTGTAAATTACTTTAAAGTTTACATTATTTAACTTCGTTTCTCGTATGCTTTTAACCCTTTGGACGTTATTATCACAAATACGTGACAAGAACACTTACCCTGTTCGCCAATGTCACAGATCTGTGACAAATAATCGATGCATTAATAACTTGAAGTATATACACGATAGAAGTTTTGGAATCCCTATGGCTCAGCGCTGGGGTGTACGGCGATGTGATTTTCATCTGGCGGTCTAAAGTTAATGATTTTATGTTATATTATTTTTAGTGTGCAGTAACTTTGTCGGACCGGCTGGCGTGGTTGGTAAATGTTTGCCTTTCATGCCGGAGGCCGTGGGTTCGATTCCCACCCATGATAGATATTTTTTATTGCATGAAAATGTCCGTTTGTCCTGAGTCCGGGTGTAATTAATAAATGTAATATATAAGTATGTATTTACAAAAGAAAAGTATCAGTTATCTTGTTTCCATGGTATAAGCTCTGCTTAGTTTGTAGTCAGATGGCCGTGTGTGAATAATGTTCCACGATATTATTTATATTTGTTGTTATTTGTTATTCGGACTAATGCAAATATGACCTAGCTAGATTGATACGTTATGCTCGTCAAACCAGTGGCGGATTTGCCATAAGGCCCAGTAGGCCGGGGCCTAGGGCCAGTATGTTCCTTCCTCCTCCAACAATCGCTCAATTTAGTAGGTGAATGTGTAGGTTAAAGCAGCCAAGAGGCTTAATTGTTATTTTCTTTTCAAAGTTAGCAATAAAGTAAATTCAGTATTTACCCAGTCTTATGAGAAAGGGTGTTGAGAAAGGGGCGGCACATGTACTGGGGCCTAGAGCGGCCAAGACTGCAAATCCGCCACTGCGTAAAACTTATTCTCTATTTTTATTTTATTTTATTTATTTCTTGGCTCACTAACAATTGTTTACACTTATTACAGATTCAGGATACAATGTTTATAAACAAGTCTAGTGTAACAATCACTGACAGGTAAGCACCGCATGTATAAATGAAACATACATCATTATAAAAAAGATACAAAAAGAAAAACAAAGAAAACAGACATAACCACATTATTCAGTTATTAAAATTTAAAGGAATTTAAATTAAATTAAACAAACAGAGACATCACAAAAGAAAAAAAAATGCACACAACAATTTAAAACTGGTAAAGATACAAAGTTAGTTATTATAGCGCATTTAGTGTAACTTTCTTAAAACTGTAAAACGAGTCAAAATGTATATCCACCAGGTCACTGTAGCTATTAAGCAATCTACAGATTCGAGGAATGGCGGAACTAGCACCTATTACGGTTCTACGAAGGGGAGGATGCAGGGGTGTTATTGGAGTACGCGGATATCTAGCGGGAGCTTGAAATTTTAATTTTTTCAAGTAAAGGTGGACAGTCGATCGTTGATCTCAGTACTTTGAATAAGAAAAGGCAATCGGTTATATTTTGACGTTTCTCCAGGGATACAATTTTGAAATGAGTTAGTCTTGCTTCATACGACTTTTTCTTCTTGGCTATCCCGGAGGAAAATGATAAGTGCCAGAGAAACCTTTTCTGTATTCTTTCCAACCTTAACTTATGAGTGGAATAGTGAGGCCTCCAGATAGTACTGCAGTACTCCAAAATACTGCGGACAAGGCAATTGTATAGAACTATTTTCGTCCTACTGTTCCGGAAACCTCTTATGTTTCTAATGACAAAACCAAGAATTTGAGAAGCTTTTTTGACTACCATTTCTACCTGGGGTACAAATGTTAGCTTACTGTCGAAAAGAACACCCAAATCTATGATCTCATCCACTTTTTAATGACATCAGTACGAATGTGATAAGCAGATAGGACTGAATTTATTTTTCTGGAGTATTTAACATGGTAACATTTCTTGATATTTAAGCTCATATTGTTATCATCGCACCATTTGACCAGCATATCGATGTCCTTTTGAAGAAGTCGTACATCATCCTCGGATTCAATAGTTCTACAAAACTTAAGGTCGTCCGCATACATATAATATTGAGAAAAATTTAAATTGAGCGGGATATCATTAACAAAGAAATTAAATAAAATTGGACCGATGTGAGAGCCTTGTGGAACACCGGAAGTAATTTTGAAGACACTAGATTGGTATCCACTAGCTGCCACAAAGAAAAAGCGATTTTGTAGGTAAGAGTTTAACCAATTAAGGAGAGTACCAGTAATGCCATATGCTCTTAGTTTGTCCACTAAGATTGGATGAGAAACGCGATCGAAAGCCTTACTAAAATCCGTATAAATAACGTCCACATCCTTGCCGCGGTCAATAGCCTCAAACAAGGTTTCTGTAAAAACGGCAAGATTGGTACATGTGGACCTAGATCCCATGAAGCCATGTTGAGAGTCGCTTAAATGAAGTTTGAGGTGTGATTGTAAGTGAGGACATACCAGAGATTCGAAAACTTTAGCAAGTGTGGATAGAATGGATATAGGCCTGTAATTGACTATAAGATCCTTTTCATTCCCTTTATGAACAGGGACTACCTTAGCTCTTTTCCATATGTCAGGAAATATGCCAGTACGGAGAGATTTATTGTAAATGATTAATAATGGAAACACTAATTGATCAGCGCACTTAACAATAAAGATAGGAGGGATGCCATCTGGGCCAGCACCTTTTCTGCTATCCAAAGCCTTTAACTTAGTGAGTAAGGTTTCATGCTCAAAGGTAGGTGCTGTTAGGAATAGACTATTATTCGCTATGTTTGAAAGGTAATCTGGAACCGGTAAATTGCGTGTAGTACTTAAGTTAGTATAAACGGAAGCAAAGTGAGAAGCAAACATTTCGCATATTTTATCTCCGCTAGACGACGTTGTCGTATTATCAGACATTGTCAGCGGGAAACAACTAGCACCGCCCCGTTTATCCTTAATATAGGTCCAAAAATGTTGGGTTTTGGGTTTAAACAGATTTCGCTTTCAACTTTAGAAATATAAGTATTATAGCAATTAGTAGATTTAAATGAGCATCGCTTATTAAGTAACTTAATTTCCAGTGCATCCCTTGGATTTTTATATATTTTATATCGCGTTCTTACTCGTATCTTCTCCTTTTCTCTTAGCATTCTTATCAGATTTTTGTCAAACCAAGGAGGAAATTTGCGTTTCGAGACACGTTTGGGTGATTGCTGATCTTTTATTGTTTTATTAATAATATCGTAAAATAATCTAATCATTTCGTTGACATCAGTTAAGTCATGGAATAATGTTTCCCAGTCGAGTTCGTTAAGAATTTTACGAATGCTTTCGTAATCTAGCTTGTGAAAGTTTAATCTGTGGTTATCATTTTTGTAAGGTAGCATGGCGTCAATATCCAATTTTATAACTATCTCAAAAGGTGGATGTAACGAGTCGACAACGCTAAGGTAACTTAAAGCATCATCAGCTGTGCACGATGTTAAATTTGTCAGTGCAAGATCCAATATACGTCCTGACTTATTGGTCACATGGTTTAGTTGTATGAACCTGTGTGCATGAATAAAGTCAGTAAGTAATTGACTCACGCCGGGTGGCGAGTATCCATTATTCGGGGCACTTGCCAAGCTCCAATCAATACAACTTAAATTAAAATCACCTACTATGCACGTGTGCAAAGGTTTTTCAAATATACGGTTACAAGAACCTAAAAAGTTCTCCAGTACTGAACGCGTCACGGGAGGTGGTAAGTAAACGGCGCACAAAGCTATTAAACGGTTACGTTTTGCAGTAGGTATATCTACAGTAACCCAAAGATCCTCACAATTACTCTCCCAGTGGAATATACGTTTTGACTTGAGGTTTTTTGAAATAGCTATCAGTTACCCCTCCCCCGTCTTTTTTTCTACTATCTCTGTCCCGTCTATATACCACGTACCTATCATCAAATAATTCAGTACTCAGGACAGAGTCGTTCAACCATGTTTCAGTCAACATAACAATGTCATACGACTCGCAAGATAACGCACGGATAAAGTTATGTGTTTTAGTGCGCAGACCTTGTGTATTTTGGTAGTAAATTTTTAGTTGGCGGAGTTTAAGAAAATATTAACAATATGCCAAAACGTTCAAAATGTAAACCAGAAATATAAATTATTAAGTTAATTTACTGAGTGTGTCCATGTTTTTTATAAGGATATATTCCGATTCTTCTGTTTTACGCACGAAAATACGGCCTCCTCTAATCCAGACGAATTGGTACCCCATTTCCTTCGCCTTCAATCTTGCGGCAGTATGTAGCATCCTGTTGAAAGCTGATAGGTGCTCGGCGATATAGATGGGAGTTTTAGGTCCAGAAGAGCTGAGGTGTGTAGTATTTAATTTATTTTCAGGGTTAGACTTGTTAAATTTGCTTGTGGCTGCGAGTAATTGGTCACGAACACGTGGAGAAGCAAGCTGCACCACAATAGTGCGTGGACGTGTGTTGTTAGAGTTAAGTTTGGCCACCCTAGTGCAATGTATAATATCTCGATCGAGGATAGTACAGCCCACTACCTTAGACAATTCACTGACCACTTGCATTAGGTTTTCCTGTCTTTTTTCAGGCAGGCATTGTATTTCAAGATTGCTTGATCGCGTTTGTTGTTCCAAGTGATTTAACCGAGTGTTTAAATCGTTGATTGTGTTATTCATATTTAAATTTTCTCTCTGTAATTCAGCTATAACTTTCCCGCCAGCTAAATGCTCTTTTATTAGATCCTCATATTGTCTGTTCATATAGTTCATAGACTGATTCATTTCTTCCATTTTTTCTTTGACCTGAAGCAGTTCTCTATTAAGAGTGACATTTAAGTCCTTACTGAATAAAGATAATTGTTCCTTTAGCTCATTTTTTATAACATCACAGACTAACTGACGAATATCCTCGGAGGACAATTGAAGCTGCGCCTGCGGTTGCAAGTTGGCGAGTTGCTTTTTACTGCCTCTGGTGGTTGTAACATTACGCGAAGGTTTATTTTCGGCGTTTGAACTTCTACTGTCGCCATTCAAACAAGCTGCACAAAACCAAGCAGCAGGTAAGTCGTAATTATCAGTTAGAGACAGGCACAGAAAGTGATATGCTTTCAAGCAGATGTTGCATTTGGCATATTTCTCATCATTTAGTTTCCTATTACAGCATCCAAACAACAACTTATGCGACTGTCCAGTCTTTATTCCATCCGTAGTAGCCATAATTAACTACTGTATTCTTTTGTTTGTAATAATAAAATGGATTTTATAGCTAATAATAATAAAATAAAAAGCGTAAAACGTGAGGTAATGTGACTCGTAGCACTCGTAGAACGATGCGTAGGCGAGGAATCGTGGACAGAGCTCGTAGCAAGTAGAAAGGCTCGCAGGAGCGGGATGGCAATTATGAGGTACCTCTCCTTTCCGCGCGGGTGTGAGGGACGCTGCTACGATCGTTATCACTTAGCTTTTTTTTTTATTAAAATGCATTAATTATTTATATCACAACATTCGGAAATTAAAACTTATTGCACTGGTTATAGTGATTAGATTGCAATATCTATTGGTTAAATTATCGGGATTAACTGAATACGCGACTGCTTTCGATAGCAATTTGGACGAAACGGGATATTCAATCATCTTGCGCGTGACCTCCCCGAGGGACTTCAATACAACCAGTATTGAAGTATCGTAAATAAATTTTATACAACCCGAATATACAGAGTGTTTTCTAAACCGTGCGACTTTAACTTTATGTTGATGGAATAATTCTTCATACCTATTAATAATATTATTGTACTTCCATTAATATATTATTTAATATAATTTTTTTCCAATATTTCACACTGTTTATAATTTTTTACCTAGATTAATAAAATTACCTTTTTATAAATTAAAACACATACTCTTTTAAAATAGCTGGACATAGGGTTTGAAGTTTCAAACCCTATGTCCAGCTATTTTAAAAGAATGAACAGAGTTTTTTATATTCTAACTCTCAAAAGAGGTTTTATATAACGGCAATATCATGTAATATCATTACAATACTATTAAATATTGCTCGTCTTATAGTAATGAATCTTGCTAACATTTATCGGCCCATTGGAACTCACAGATTTGAAAGGCCAAATATAACATTGAAGAGGCCTTTTGTTAAACTATAAGTGAGATGTTCATATCTATGAGAGTGTGTCCCTAAATTTATCATTGAGATACACGAAACGGATAGTCCCTTGTTGCTAATTACCAGAAACGAAGCGACGCTGAGTGAGTTATGAGGATTTAATTATCACCAAATGTACATTATCTAATAAAATCTCTGCTAAATAATCATCTAATAAAATCTCTGCTAAATAAATAAATATATAAACTTTATTATATTTTTTAAAGGAATTAAATGTAAGTTATGGTTTCAGTTTGGCTATTTAATGATTCCACTTTTGATAAACATTCAAAGAAAAAATAAATTTAACTGAATTGCTGTTCCGTGTCCTAGGCTATAGTACGGATTATATAATTTTATTTTGATTTTAGAATATCTTATCAAAATGGTAAAACTAGCTTTAGGATACGTTTCATTCATCAAAGAATCTATTGTAGAACTGACGGCCGTTGGGGCAGAAAGGTTCTCGCATGACAGACCACGAAACAGAATACGCATCGTGGGCAGGTTCCCTACAAGATGGGCCATGATGTTATGCATGTCGCTGGAAACCGCTGGATGCTGATAGCGCAAGACCGGCAATTGTGGAGATCTTTGGGGGAATTTATATTATCCAGCAGTGGACGTCTTTCGGCTGATATGATTATGATGAGGCGCTCACAGCTTGATGCTCTCAACGGTCCGTAAGTGATCAGCGAGGTTAAGCAACTAGGCTCGCGGTCAGTCCATAGATGGGTGACCGCCAAAGTGGTTTAATATCTGAGCGTCTCCGTGCTTCGGAGGGCACGTTAAGCTGTCGGTCCCGGTTGTAGTCATTAGACAACAGTCGTTAAGCCATGTCAGAGGCCTACTGGGCGGCTTGAACAACTCTGACACTAGGGTAACCACTGCCCATACGATAAGTAAGTAAGTAAGTATTATGATGATGGAGATTTTATGGATTTTCTTTCTTTTCATTTATCATGTTTACTGGAGAGCTTGAGATGATCCTTATAGATTGAAGCCGTAAGAGATTAAGCCGATTCAAGTCCCAAATGTGGCGATAATGTGATGGCATTATCCCAATTGTGATAATGTGGCAAGTATTCCAAAATCACTCGATTTTGTTATTTTTTTAAATATTTAGAGCATTTATGTCAAGTATTTAGAGTACTCTACATCCACATGAGGTATAATAATTCCATTAATGGTATACTTGCAATTTGTATACGGGTATAGGCTTTAGAAATTGCAAATATACCAAACGTTTGTGAAATACTGGTGTTTGTACGAGAAAAATAGTGGTTGAGGTTGAAGACAATCAAAAATCTTTAAGGAATCATCTCAGTTCATTCTGGTTCTGTCGTTGACTTTATATAACAAACTACATGTTGTATTTTTAGGGTTCCGTAGCCAAATGGCAAAAAACGGAACCCTTATAGATTCGTCATGTCTGTCTGTCTGTCCGTCCGTATGTCACAGCCACTTTTTTCCGAAACTATAAGAGCTGTGCTGCTGAACCTTGGTAAGTAGGTGTATTCTGTGAACCGCATTAAGATTTTTACACAAAAATTGAAAAATAACAATAATTTTGGGGGTCGCCATATATAGAACAGAAACTCAAAAAATAATTTTTGATCGTATCCATATATGTGGGGTGTCTATGGATAGGTCTTCACAATATCATATTGAGGTTCCTAATATCATTTTTGTCTTAACTGAATAGTTTGCGCGAGAGACACTTCCAAAGTGGTAAAATGAGCCCCCCCCCCCCCCCCTGTAACTTCTAAAATAAGAGAATGATAAAACTAAAAAAAATATATGATGTACATTATCATAGAAACTAACAACGAAAATTGGTTTGAACGAGATCTAGCAAGTGGTTTTTTTTAATACGTTATAAACCGCAATTTGCTTTCATTTAATCAACTGAAATACTTGCTGCTACGGAACCCTTTATGTGCGAGTCCGACTCGCACTTGGCCGCTTTTTTTTAAAGTGTACAATAAAGTGTATACTATTCTATTCTACATATTTTTTTACGTCTAATAAGGTACGGAACTCTCGATTAGCACGGGATTTCACGACTTGCACTTGGCTCTACAATCTTGAACATAGAATATTATAAAGACCTATTGAAATACTGGCAAAGGCTTTATCTTTTGTCACCATGAATTACTAAATAACATTTTCATTTTCTCATAAAATCGTTCTAAAATTATTTTGATTCACAGCTAAGACTGCAGAGCAAGGTGCTCTGCAGTCTTAGCTGTGAATCAAATTGAAAAATAACAATAATTTTGGGGGTCGCCATATATAGAACAGAAACTCAAAAAATAATTTTTGATCGTATCCATACATGTGGGGTGTCTATGGATAGGTCTTCACAATATCATATTGAGGTTCCTAATATCATTTTTGTCTTAACTGAATAGTTTGCGCGAGAGACACTTCCAAAGTGGTAAAATGAGCCCCCCCCCCCCCTGTAACTTCTAAAATAAGAGAATGATAAAACTAAAAAAAATATATGATGTACATTATCATAGAAACTAACAACGAAAATTGGTTTGAACGAGATCTAGCAAGTGGTTTTTTTTTAATACGTTATAAACCGCAATTTGCTTTCATTTAATCAACTGAAATACTTGCTGCTACGGAACCCTTTATGTGCGAGTCCGACTCGCACTTGGCCGCTTTTTTTTAAAGTGTACAATAAAGTGTATACTATTCTATTCTACATATTTTTTTACGTCTAATAAGGTACGGAACTCTCGATTAGCACGGGATTTCACGACTTGCACTTGGCTCTACAATCTTGAACATAGAATATTATAAAGACCTATTGAAATACTGGCAAAGGCTTTATCTTTTGTCACCATGAATTACTAAATAACATTTTCATTTTCTCATAAAATCGTTCTAAAATTATTTTGATTCACAGCTAAGACTGCAGAGCACCTTATCAGTAAATAAATAACTATTGTCTCCTCTAACTTGCCATTTCCACAACAATGATTACCGGAGTATAAAACCATTGTTCAGGAGATGAACGCCTAACAAAGTTACGAATTTCCACCAGTCCGGTAAATGAAGCCAGTTGCCAAGTGTTGACTTTGATTCTCATCAAAATTTGTCCACAAACTTGAGGTAATGTAACCAAAATATTTACTGTATCGTTTCGTAGTCGAGTTTGGAAATTTGATTTTTTTGCGGTTTATACTTTTGGTATTTAAGGACAGTTCTAAACAATGTTTTAAATTAAAACAAAGCAAGCCTTGCAAGGAAAGTATCATTGAGTTTTTGGTTAACCTTAATACTTTATACAAGGTGTAACATAAAAAGTGGATGTAATTTTAATTAATGGATTTTAATTATATATCAAATATTATTTATTAAATAGTTGGTAATTAATTTTAATAAATAATATTACAAATACTATGTATTAAATAATTGGTAATTTAATTTTAATTTTGTTATAAATAAATAAATAGATTAAAATGACATCCACTATTACATTACGATTACCTACTAGCTTGAACTTAAAATTAAAACAAACAAAATATTGGAAAAATCAAACATTATAATAACATGAGAATTAATAATCAATAACAATAAAACTTTATACAAGGTGTAACATAAAAAGTGGATGTAATTTTAATTTATTTATTTATTTATAACAAAATAAAAATTAAATTACCAATTATTTAATAAATAATATTACAAATATTATAAATTAAAATTACATCCACTTTTTATGTTACACCTTATATAAAGTTTTATTGTTATTGAAAATTAATTCTCACGTTATTATAATGTTTGATTTTTCCAATATTTTGTTTGTTTTAATTTTAAGTTCTAGCTAGTAGGTAATCGTATCACATCGACAGCCTCGATACAGGCATTGCCTAGTGAGGCTATGGCTGTAAATCAAATTGTTCAATTACTGGATTTCTAATATATCATATTTTTTTTATAACTCAAAGAGCGCCATCTACCCATGAAACTGAACTAACCAAACAAAACCAGCTTGTAAAATACAAAAAATATTTTTGTCACTTCCTACAAAATGCGTCAGCTGACTTATATTCTTGTATGGGGAGTTAAATCTATTTTTGTGTATTTTGCATATTGATGTGCTTCACGTTGTTCAGTTTCATACGCAAATTAAGCTCCTTAACTGACGTCCAGTATTTATGTTACAACTTGTATTAATAATAACAATAATAATTTCCTGGGACATTATTTACACCCGGCCATCTGATCCCCAACCAAGCAGAGCTTGTACTACGGAAACCAGATAACCGATATACTCGTAGTGCATATATTACTTTCTTTTGTAACTACATACTTATATAAATAACTAGCTGTGCCCCGCGGTTTTACCAGCGTAAAATTTTATAAATTATCACAGCTCCTCCCCGGTAGGTGAAAGCGTCAAAATATGTAGCCTATATGTTGACCCGACCTCTTGGTAATATTCATGCAAAATTTTAAGTAAATAGATGCAGTTCTTTTTGAGTTTAGCCCGGACATACATACAGACAAACAGACAAAAATACTAAAAACTAAATTTTTGGCTTCGATAACTATTGTAGATCACGTGCCAAGTATCCTTTATAAAAAAAAAATCAATGTACAGTTTTGACTTTCTTACGATTTTATTATATTACTAGCTGGTGCCCGCGACTTTGTCTGCGACAATTTTGAATGATGACCAATGTAACTACTTTCTTCTAGCTTAATCTAAAAAATATAACTTTAAAACAAATAAGCAATATAAATTGAATAAAACCTAATCTATAAATAACCTTACTAAGAAATAAATGAAAGACTACTCTGCTACTGTTACTTACAAAAAGGACTCGATATCATCAAGCAAAAATCAAAGAATATATATCAATTGTCCTTAAGTATAGTCAGTAAGTTAAATAAAGTAAACTAATAATCAACGATGCATTAATCACAAAGGTAACTCCCATTAGATTAGGTTGCGACATTTTGTGAACGAAACCATAGCGCGAACTAAAACGCTGATTACGCCATCTACTAACAAAAATATAAACTTGTAAAGCGGTAAAATTGAGATGTGTGTATATATTTTGGGTGAGATTTAGGCGATCATCTATTGATTCAGTTTTGGACTACCTTTTATTTCAAGCATTTATTTATTTTAACCGATATGCCAATTAAGTTACGCGATCTGAAACGACATTAACGCCATCTAGTTACAAAGTTGTGAACTTGTAGATCAGTAAAATTAAGATGATGTTTTTTGGGTGCGATCATCTCGACACCAACAATTTATACTACGCTAACTCAAATTTTAGATAAATTCGTTTTTTATCCCAATTTGATTAAAATGTCGTTATTTTAATTTGTTATACAATTTACCAAAAAAAAAGAAGTTACAAATCTTATAAAACGCTAAATCTTTACTTAGACGACAACGACCACGACATTTTAAGCTACTTGGCATAAGGAACTAATTTTTTTAAATTTGAGTTTGCTTAAATTGTTGGTGGCGATCTATTGAATCAGTTTTGGATTACGTTTTTTTAACAACAAATTATTCCCTGGATTGCTTTATTTTTAACTGAAAGACCAAATACCAATTTTCATGGGTTTAACTTCAAAAATGTCGCATTTTTCATACAAACTTACAAACCCTATCTTACGCCCTAAGGGGTGGAATTCCCAAAAATCCTGAAATATATATTTTTAATATTTAACTGAAATGCTTAATACCAATTTTCATGCGTTTAACTTAAAAATTGTCACATTTTTCATACAAACTTACACCCCCTATTTTACGCATTTGGGGCTGGAATTTCCAAAAATGCTGAAATATATATTTTTTAATTTTAACTAAAAGGCCAAATACCAATTATCATGCGTTTAACTTAAAAATTGTCACATTTTCCATACAAACTTACATCCCTTATTTTTCGCCCTTGGGGGTGGAATTTCCAAAAACCCTGAAATACGTAATTTTTTATTTTTAACTGGAAGGCCAAATACCATTTTTTATGCCTTAAACTTCAAAAACGGCAAAGTTTCATACTAACTTAGCGCCCCTGTTTTACCCCCTTAGGGGTTGAATTTCGAAAAATCCTTCCTTATTCCTTGTCTACATTATAAAGCAAACATTTGTGCAAAATTTCAGCTTTCTAGGTCAAAGGGTTTGGACTGGGCGTTGATGAGTCAGTCAGTCAGTCAGGACTTGTCTTTTTATTTATATAGATGTATAGATTACACCCAGGCTTATGACAAACAGACATGTTCATGCACACAAATACTGCGACCACGCTGTGAAAAGCAAGCATTTACCGACCAGCCCATCAAAATAATATATTCAGGATTTTATAAGTACTTAACTCATTTCATTAGCTTAACCGTCATGGTGGTGGTTATACATTCAAATATGAAGTTTCGACATTGGCAGTTACTAGTTTCGTGAGTAATTCTACCCCTGTAAGACACATTAACAATTACTTCATACAAGTAGCTTTCCCAAGGCTACTTAGGAAACATAGCGGTGGGCTTAACACACTACTAGATTTATGAGTTATGGTCAAAGTTGAGTTAAACTTATAACTCAACACCCGCACTAAATATTTCAGGCCATTTTACATAAACAAACCACTAATGTCTACCAATGTTCTTACTAACATCTTTAGTATCTCGGCGCTACCAAACTTGGGGTATTTATTCAGCCGAACTTTAGTTCAGGAAACTTTTAAAGTACTTCACTGTTCAGTTCGTGTAACAAAGGTAGTTGGACCAACTTGAGTCTGACAAATGGGCATCGAGCGAAATTAAATGGCGGAGAAATGTAGGAAGCTTTGCCCCTCTTGTTATGCTAATTTTTGGCCTCAGGAGATGACAAATTTTGATGCATCTTATGAAAATGTTGGGCCAATATTTACTGTAGTTTTTTCAAAATAAAACAGCCTATTTATATGTATTCTATGGCTGCCCTTAGGGAGTGCTTCGGTAGTTCACTCGAGATGGATATTTATTCTTTCTTTGGTTGTTAAAGCTCTTTGTGCTGATGCAAAACACGTGTACCTACCTACGCAGACTGTCAGCCTGTAATTGTATTTTATGTAACGTCTTAGCTACTGATTATATAAAACGTCATTGACATCTGTATTTGAAGAGAATTTTAAGTAGATAGGAATATTAGCACAAATTTTAGGTACCCGCAAAGAAATGTCTTCTTTTTACGTAATATTTAGTTAACATAAGCGGCATGTCACAATCCATTCAGTAATAATAGGGTTGGAATAAGCATTTTAATCGTTTATCAGTTCTTAATATGCGCTATAATGTTAATATGCTTGACAATAACTTTGTATGCAACAAAATAACTTAAGAATCTAAATAAACTTATGCATATACTTAACCAACTACATTAAAAAGAAAAACTAATGCTTTAAAACAGTAAATGATATACATAGATAAATGATAACTAACTTCAGATGGCGTCGTAGTATTCCTCCCAATCGAGGCCATGAGAAAACGTGCCCAGAAGACTGGGTGCATTTGTATAGATTATTATATGGAAAATGAAATAGTTTGGAATAAACTGAAATAGTATGAATTTATGCGCATTGGATCCGGTGGTAGCATAAAAGCGCGACCGTCGTTATTAACACAAGGTCCGTCATAATAATAATACCTTAATATAGACAGAACCATTGACAATATGTAGTAAAAATATTAGACTTAAACTAGATAATTAAACATAATCTCTTGACAATAACTTGATACGAGCTATTGCTATAATAAAATAAATTTTAGAAATGTTTTCATACAATGTGTACCTAAATATCTATGTTACTAGAAATAATGATGTATACTACTATATTACTACAAACATGTTCTGACTATTTACAAGCGCTTTTTTAAAGTCTTACGTGAATAAAAAATATTGATTTTATGAAAATATAAAATATAAAAAAGTTATTATCAGCCCGTGACCACGATCAATGCAACCTGTTCGAAACGTCGGGATTATAACAAAACAAGGTACCTTATTATAATCCCGAGCGCGTTTAAAATTGTAAATATAAAAATTACATACATAAATGCGCGTTCCACAAAAATATATACGTTACGTTATACGTTTTAAAAATATATACTACTTAAACTGGACAGCAAAACCAAGATGTTTGAGAAATATTTTTGTCGATTTAAAAATTCTTTCACGTTAGTCCGTTTAAAAACTCAGAACCATATTGTATTTGAATAAAACATATAATATGTATACAACATGTAACGTAATTAACGCACACCCTCAAACACTTGTTGTAATCATAATACATACACTGAATTTTTTTATTTAACATGTATATGCAATGATATTTACTGAATTAGTTTCTTAGAATAGGGTTTATTTTTCTTTATTTGGTATTGAATGATTGAATTTGTATGAATACAAATAAAACTGCGATTTTAAAAGTCTTATTACTTGACTTACGGTCCATTTCAATTTGTTTTGACTGTACAGGGTTAATATGACAATAATTTCCGTAGTTTTAATTATTTTGGAATAAAAAATTACCTAAATAAAAAATGATATAAATCGATTCAGTAAACGATTCTGAACAAACTATTTTCAGGATGTGCGTTAATTCAGTTACATGTTGTATAAGTCTAGCCCTGTATAAGAATATAAAATTTTAGATTTTGCTTGTCCGATTCCCATACATTATTTGATAGCTGATTGCACAGACGATTATAAGAATAAAAAAAAACCATCCATTGGTTTATTTTAAATTAATTAAATTCGTTAGAGCCAGTCCCATGGAATCACGAAAATTTATTTGGAACCCGTAATTAGAAAGAAGATGAAATATGAAGCGCCATTTTAGGCGCTCAATAAAACTTTTCCATCGGCATCAAATAAATGTCCTGTCTTTGATTCGTAAACATGGCGAAGAAACTCTCGCAATACATCAACTGTAACGGGAACATCTGATCAAAGTGCTTCAAACCCTTAAAATGTTGGCAATTTGTTTCTTTCGCTCCATTTCATCTAGAATATTACACGCTATACCTTCTTCTCTTCAACATTACTTAGTTTGATTTCGTAATGAACTCGTTTTCTGCACATAGATTCATAATTGTGAAAATATTCAAGCTCGTAGCATAATTGCAATAGGGCATTCTGACTCCACGTGTGGCGCAGCGGCTAAGACACTCGCCTCGCCGCTTCATGTCGCGGGTTCGAGTCCCGAGCCGGACAACTATTTGTGTGACCCATAAATAGTTGTTCTGAGTCTGGATGTAATTTGTGTCCGTCTATTATATGTTTGTTAAGTACCCCGCGACACAGGGATTAATTTCCCTAATGCGGTCATTATCTTAAAAAAAATCCAAATGAAGTTCCTATATGCTTTAACGTTAAGTTAATCAGGTGATAATGTAGCATGATATTGACCCTGACTGATAATGTATTTTCAAATTTGATGGTTACAGAATAGTTTATCAGTACTGGTTTGAGTGTATGCGTGAGGGTGTGTGCGTGGGTGTGTAGTGTTAGAAAATTTACAGTAGGTAATAATTGTTCTGTTTAAAATAAAATAAAATAAATAAAATAAAAAAGGTTTTTATTCACGTAGACTTTAAAAAAGCGCTTGTAAATAGTCAGAACATGTTTGTAGTAATATAGTTGTATACATTAGATATTATTTCTAGTAACATAGATATTTAGGTACATCTTGTATGAAAACATTTATAAAATTTATTTTATTACAGAAATGATATTTAGCTAGCTCCTATCAAGTTATTGTCAAGAGATTATGTTTAATTATCTAGTTTAAGTCTAATATTTTTACTACATATTGTCAATGGTTCTGTCTATATTAAAGGTATTATTATTATGACGGACCTTGTGTTAATAACGACGGTCGCGCTTTAATGCTACCACCGGATCCAATGCGCCCCAACTGAGAAGACCCAGCGAAACAAACTCAGTGGGTTCATCTACTACCGGCTTCAACACGACCCAGTTGAGACGGTCCGGCGAAACATACTCAAGCGGGCATGAACACGGGATTTGGTCCAATTAGAGTAATTATTTAGTAGGCAAATACAATATATGCTCGATCGGTTGTCTGAATGCTTATTATTTTAGATTATATTTAGGTATACAAAAGAAAAACTTCGAAACAATAACATTATTAATTTTGAGACAGAGTCAATAATTTTAAATTAAGTATATGATAGCAATCATTTACAGATAGTTCACGTAACACAGCAGATCAGTCATGTCTATATGGCTACAAGATCTCCAGCGAGCAATGTGCAGGTAGCAAGTGAGAGCCAGACGTCTTTGTCATCGATGTACTCTTTAGTGGTGTAATAACCCCTAGCCATAAGTACACGTTTAATATGTGTTTTAAAACTTGTGTCAGGCAGATCAGTAATTTGAGTAGGAAGCTTGTTATAAAACCTAATACAATTTCCTAAAAATGATTTATTCGTTTTGCTTACTCTAAAGCCTGGCATGGCTAGTTTGTTTTTATTCCTAGTATTTATATTATGCAGTTCACTTTTCTTGTTAGTTATTTGTTAACAGCAATTTTGTGAAGGCTTTCTTTGCATACATGTAAAGAGAGAGAGTAAATGTTGAGTTTCTAGTTTAGTTTTGTTATAAAGATAGATATAGATATCCTTTATATTAACCGGTTTTAAACTAGGAAACACAAATTTCTTTGCCCCCAATAGGAATTTTATGGCGTGGGACATATTTTCGAGTCATTATTCTGATTTTATTTGTAAGCTAAAAGCGGAAACATTGTTGAAAGAAAACAAAAGAGATTTTAATATTAATTTTACGTCAATTATTATGAACGTAAACAATTTTAAGATTGAATTCTTTATCGAATGGAATGCAAAAAGAAAATATAATACGGTTTAGCACGTCGATGAACAATGGGTAAATTTAATTAAGGAAAGTGTTAACGCTTTCAAACTTTTATTTTTTATTTTTCTTACTCATTAGAATGTGAATTAAAATACGGTCTTTAGATTAAATATAAAATATCCTTTTAAACCTTTAAAATACACGGTGTTTTTAGGGTTCCGTAGCCAAATGGCAAAAAAAATGATTTAATAAATAAAAAACCCAACTGCGTAAATAATGAACCAAACTACGTACATAGACAAAGAACTGAAAAGAAAAAAACAAGCACATAGATGGCCGGTGGTCTAAAGTTATATAATGTACTATTGAATGAATACTATTGAAGAAAATAAAATATATTTTAATAATGGAACATGACAACTGGACAGTCGGCATCCATTGACAAATTAGATTGGCTCGACTTTTGGATCCCGACTGTTCAGTTGTTTTGCCCATTATTGAAATATATTTTATTTTCTTCAATACATAGTATTCATTCAATAGTACATTATATAACTTTAGACCACCGGCCATCTATGTGCTTGTTTTTTTCTTTTCAGTTCTTTGTCTATGTACGTAGTTTGGTTCATTATTTACGCAGTTGGGTTTTTTATTTATTAAATAATTTTTTTATTTGATACTTTTTAGTTATGAGTTCCTAGCTAGTTTCAAAAATAAGTTAACCACATTATATATTATTATTTTTGTTCTTATTATTTATGTTTTTTTTAATATTCTTGTCATTCATTATCTAGATTTAGTTATTAAATATTATTCATTCATTTATTTATTTCACTTAAAATAGAGTTCAGTACTGGTCTTACTATTAGTATAGTCTCATCAATTTTACTCATAAACGGTATGCGAAATGTTTGATTATTATATGTCTAATTTTACACAAATAATATATTTAATTAAATAAATCACAGTTTTTTTTTAAAAAACAACCGTTGCACTAGGGAATCTTATACCTGTGTCGCAGGATACTTTACAACATATAATAGACGGACACAAATTAAATCCAGACTCAGAACAACTATTTATGGGTCACACAAGTAGTTGTCCG
The DNA here is from genome assembly GCA_951640165.1 of Pseudoips prasinana. NCBI lineage: Eukaryota > Metazoa > Arthropoda > Insecta > Lepidoptera > Nolidae > Pseudoips > Pseudoips prasinana. The sequence goes on from OX621245.1 coordinate 24,638,003, forward strand.
GCGCGGGACTCGAACCCGCGACATGAAGCGGCGACGCGACTGCCTTAGCCGTCGCGCCACGCGTGCAGTCAAAAATTTGATTTGATTGAATAGAATAGAATGATTTTTCTAGGAGCCACTGTCTGAGTTGGTTTTTGAACTCTGCCGCTGAAAAATGTCTAATATTTTGCGGCAAAGCATTAAACACTTTCACACATTTATGACAAAGACCTCAATTTTAGGTTTTTCGCTAATATCTTTAAAAAGGTGCGTTTTAGCAAAAAATAATTTAAGATAAAGTGAAAGCTTACAAAATTTACTATAACTTTGATCTCATATACTTTTTCATATTTCCATTCGTTTATGATCTAAGCGCTCTAGAAATATAGAAAATTTAAGTTATTCAGCGGAACTCTTACAGATGCCTTGAGAAGTTTGAGACCTGATATGCTTCTGGAGGGAGGTGTGCTGGATGGAATCTGTCATGGCTCACGTACAATGGTCCACATCGGGACCAAGTGTGGAAACCATACCCACTAGCATATTAGTGGGAACAAGATGATGATGAGTTATTCAGCGTGATGACTATTACCTGATGCCCGAGTAATCCCTAAATTTATTTTAACATAAGCTGGGAGTACCTCCACGTGGTATGGGCGGTAACATTAAGATATCGCGTTTTTTTGTAACAGCGGATAACTGAGCTTAGGCGGGAAAAACATCATCAAGATTGCTTTTCGCTCAATGCTCACTGTAGGAATCGCAACCTTACTGGCTAAAACTGAAAAATGACGATGAATGAATGAATGACAAAAAATGAGATGCAATAGCATGGATATGAACACATCCTCTTCTTACACTCATTTACCGGCTACGATACAACATCAGCAACGTTTAGAAGAAGCAAGGTGGGTTTCTGTAAATTGTATTTAAATTGGAAAATTATTAAGGAAGCAGCAAAGATCTTTTACAACCCAAGCTCCAGCCATAGTGATGTTGCAGAAGCTGGAAAAGTATGCTTCCTGAAATGGTATGGGACACCAGCAAAAATGACCCTTCTCAATGTAATTCTTCAAGAGGGTTTTATCGCCCTTTTTGAAGAAGAGCACCACCACACCCCCGTGCCATGCTTGTGGCCTTTGACCTTCTAGTATGACGGAGTTAAATAACTTCTGAAGGGCCCGTAGGATTGGTGTACCACCCGCCTTTAGAAGCTCTGCCGTAACTCCATCATCACCAGGCGCCTTCTTGTTCTTAAGCTGTTCGAGAACCATTCTAATCTCTCACAGGTGACTGGGTTTACGTATACAGCTGTCCGTAGAACCTCTCGATCTCTCCCAGCAACTCAGGTCTAGACGTGACGATTCTACCATCCTCAGTCTTAAGCTTCGTCAGTTGGCTATGTCCAACAGACAGTTCTCTTGCAAACACTTTAGAGCCTTTGTTCCGCTCAATGGCTTCTTTAATACAATTTGTATTAAATTGACGCGAGTCGCGAGTCAAATACTTTGAGATCTGTCTGTTGAGCTGGTAGCATCATCAGAGGATGTCAGAACCATTTTCCGTCTTTCGTCCATAAGCTGCAGGGTATAGTCAGAGATCTTTTTGGTTCTCTTTATACGGTGGGCCTTGAAGACCTTAGACCCAGCCGTATGGACAGCTTCTACGAGCCTGTCGTGGTATGAGTCCACTTCCTCGCAATCTGCTAGGCATTTGAAACGGTTTTGCAGTTTGAGCTGAAAGGGTTCAGGGTTTTGGATGTGGATGGGTAAAGGTCGGAGCGTAGACTTTATCAGTCGGGACCTCTAGAGCTTAACATTTAGGTTCAATGAGCCTCTCGCCAGTCTGTGATCGCTCCCGGTTTTAACCGTATTGATTACTGAGACGTCATTGAACATCTGTCTACTCGTCGACAAGATAAAGTCTATCTCGTTTTTTGTTTTACCATCGGGGCTTACCCAGGTCCCTTTGCGGTTTTCCGGCTTCTTGAAAAAGGAGTTCGTCATAAAGAGTCCCTACTTCTCCATGAAGTCGGCCAACATTTGGCCCCGGGGATTCCGGTCTCCAGTTCCAAATTGCCCCACTCTCAGCTCATTCCCGAATGGTTTACCCAGCTTCGCGTTAAAGTCCCCCATGACCACAGTGAAATAAGAGTTCGAGCTATGTATGGCTCTAGAAATATCCTCAACATGACCTCAACCTCATCGTCGGAGTGCGTCGAAGTCGGCGCGTAAACCTGTATGACCTTCAACGAATACCGCTTGGTAATTCTGAGTATAAGGTACGCAACCCTAGTCGACACACTCTCAATTTGCACTATGTTGTGGACGAGGGACTTGTGGACTATGAACCTACCACCACCTTGGGACAGTTGGTCGCCCTTCCAGAAATAGAGCAGATTCCCGGATTTCAGGATTATCGTGTCCTCCCCCTCTCTTCGGACTTCAGATAATCCTATTATGTCCCATTGTAACCTCCTCAATTCTTCCTCCAGTTCGATCATCTTCTCGTCGGTCCGCAGCGTGCGTGTGTTGTATATTGCCAGGGCCAGAGGTCGTCGGTTTTGGTAACGCGGAATCTGCCGGGGATTCTTAGCACCCCCTGCCCTGCCGTAACCACGGCTGTTACCACGGCTGGGAATAGCAGGGCTGCCGGAGACTGGGGGCCATGAACTGGGGGAAATGAAGGACACAATTAAACAAAGTAAGTTCGTCATGCTCCCATTGTGTGTTAATGCTTGCAGTGGCGTTGTGGGTCGGGTCGTTTCCTTTCCTCTAATATGGCTGGCCCTCACGTCATACTCGTGAACGGGTGCTGCTTGCGGTAACTGGTCGAACTGCTGTTGGGGTACTCATAATATTTTATTTTTTCATACAGTCGTTGCCTCTGGTTGACTTGTTAATTTTGTAAATGTACGCGGATGTACCCACCGTTTTCTCATCTAGTAAGAGGTTATTCTAATTGCTTGAGTGAAATTTAATGTTATTGTTTATTATCTCACAATTTTTTTGATTCATTAGATGACAACGGTTCTGTGCGTGCATTAGCCTACATAACCCCCATCACAATGTAAGAAACTACATGATTAAAAAAAAAAAAAGGAACGAAAACAAAAAGCAAAAGAAGACGAAAAAAGCAAGCCTGGAGTTTCTTCGTGGCTTTCTTCTCCGGGTCGTCCACCTAGGTAGCTAGAGAAAGCCGCAGGTTAGCTAGGGTAGGCTCCTCAGCGGCGAGGATCGCTTTGGCCCCTTAACACGTCATTGGTGATCCCGTGCAACTGATCACACCCTCTCTTAGAATTCTGTCCTTTTGCTTCAGCGGCCCCCTGAGCTGTGGCCCGAACCCTAAAAGGGTGGCCTCGGGTATTAATTGTTTAATTTAAGCTACTGGTTAAGAGCCTTCTGCGCTAGCCAAATGCTCATTGCCTTCAATTCTTTAATTTTAATATTGTACAACTAAATTTCAAAATAATAGATTAATTTTTTTAGACTAATTACGTTTTTGTAATTTTTATGCTGTATTCGACTATGTTTATGTACTCCATTGTGAACTTGACAAGTACAAGTGTATGTTAATACCCAAGTGCTGAATAAATTTCATTATTTCAATTGTGTCCTTCATTTGAGGGATCTGCCATAATTGCCACGCTTGGCAAACGGGTTGGCGATCGCAGTATGGTAGACATTGGTACTCATGAGAACACTGCTGCCCATTCTCTGGTATATATATTCCCTCGGGACGACTTCTACGTCCCCCCGCGGGATGAGAGGGGGTGGCGATATTCTCTAGGCCGTTACCACAAAACCACTAAGAGCCACTAAGTAGCTAAATATAATTCCTGAAGCACATATCGCCAAGTGCAGCATTAGCTCGGGAATAAGCTGCTCCCTCAAGAGTGGGGTGGAAAAAATGAAGGTGGTATCTTGGCGCCAAGAACAGCAAAAGATTTACCGGCACCGCAGGTTTTACTAAAAACAATATTTTGTCGCTGCACCAAGGATTGTAGCAGCAGCAAATGTGGATGTCGCAAAGCTATGCTGAAATGTTCTGCTGCGTGCCTTCATTGCCAAGGAAAATGCTTCAACGGCGTGTCTTTTAGCGAGGAAGACAACGAGAATGACCATGAAGATGATTGAAAGCCCTCTGAGCAAGAACCACTTACCACTGAGGAGGGAGAGGAAGAAGAAACCACAGAAAACGACCTTTTACCAGGACCCTCACGACCTAAGAGAATAAAAATGTGAATCATTCACAGAATTGGACTTAGAAACGAATATTTCAAAACTTTTTTTAATTGCACTTTTCCAGAGCCAGTAGTTCGAAAACGGATGGGATATGGAAAAGTATCAAAGTTAATCAAAGTTATAGAAAATTTTAAAAGCTTTCATTTCATCTTAGATCATTTTTTGCTAAAACGCGCCATTTTTGAAATATTAGCGTAAAACCTAAAATTGAGGTCTTTGTCCCCCTCCCCTTCCTCCGCCTCACCTCCTGGACATCAGGACTTTTAGTACGTTTTCACTCTAAGTACTCTGAACAAGTTTCTGAAGAAATCGCTCAGGTTCCCGCTCACGCACTCTACAACTACTTTATTAATACTATATACCGAAAAACTTCACACTCTCTACTTTGTTTATGACCATTGTATTTTATATGTCCATCCAGTCCATTTTAGTATATGTCCATCAACACTCACACGCACAGTCATACGAAGTTTTCGTCTTTTCATCGTAAAAATTATACTGTTTTAAAACCTATATGTGAGAATAGTTGTTACGCAACTTTAAATCGATATAGCTCCTAAACGGCCGATCTAATCGAAAAATGTTGAAAGAAAACTAAAAATATTTTTTAAATACCTATTCAACGATACCCCACATGACATAGTTTGTTGACTTTATTTTTTTTAATTTTCACGTAATGGCGTCCAGTAGTCGCCATATTGAATTTACACTAACGTCATGTCTTTAGTGACACTTTCCGGACTGAAAGGAATCGATTGACGTGCGAATAGTTAAAATCGGCCCAGGCGTTTGGTCTGTACAGTGCTTCAAAGGAACATACATAGCCTGATAAACACATTACCCTTTGCGTCCCGCAGTCGGGTAAAAAACCGAACCCTTATAGATTCGTCATGTCTGTCTGTCCGTCCGAATGTCACAACCACTTTTTCCGAAACTATAAGAACTATACTGTTGAAACTTGCATTGAGCAATAAACCGCATTAAGATTTTCACACAAAAATAAAAATAATTTTGGGGGTTCCCCATACACAAAACTGAAAGTCTAAATTTTTTTTCATATTACCCATACATGTGGGCTATCTATGGATAGATCTTCAAAATGATATTAAGGTTTCTAATATTACTTCTTTCTAAACTAAATAGTTTGCTTGAAAGACACTTCCAAAGAGGTAAAATTTAACTTCTAAAATAAGAGAATGATAAAACTAAAAAATATGTATGATGTACTTTACCATGCAAACTGGTTGGTTTGAACGAGATCTAGTAAGTTGTTTTTTTAATACGTCATAAAGCGTAAACCGTAATTTACCTTTCATTTAATCAACTGAAATACTTGCTGCTACGGAACCCGTCATGGGCGACTCTGACTTGCACTTGGCTAGTTTTTTCAACAAAGTTCGGACACTAAATACTTGCTGCTACGGAACCCGTCATGGGCGACTCTGACTTGCACTTGGCTAGTTTTTTCAACAAAGTTCGGACACTATTTATGCCTACATATAAAAATAGCAGCAGTCTAGGAAATAAATTTTATAAATAAATATAAAAGGGGCTCGCACTGGGGGATATATTCGAATACTTATACCTAATTGATTGTAATAAACTTTAAGTGTGGTTTCAAGAAATAATGTGCTAGCGCAAATTTTCCCATTTTAGCGGTGAAAGTAATGTCATTATGCGAAATACCGTCCGATCATTTTAAAACCTGCACTTAGCATATAGTAATGTTCTTTTAAATATAAAAATACTTAATGTTAATTTAGAAAATGTTTTTTTATATAAAACAAATAAGGTCTGTAGCAACGTAGACTTTAAAAAGCATGTGTGCAAGTAGTCAGAACATCTCTGTTCAAATTTAAAGTGAAGTATATATACATGATTATTTCTAGGTTAATATACATAGATATTTGTTATGTGGCTTGTATGAAAACATTATAAATAACATTTAATTTATGTTAGTAATAATATATAATAATAATGTATATAGGGACAATGTCACACAGATCATACCAGCCCCAAACTAAGCAAAGCTTGTACTATGGATACCAGGCGACGATATACATTACATACTTATATATTATGATTTAGTTATTTGACTAGCTCATTCAAATTATTTTCAAAGAGATTATTTATAGGTTTAATTATTGAAATTCAGCGTTATAGATATATTTTACTATTTCTTGGCTGAATGGTTCTGTCAATAATAAAGGTTATTATTAGGTATTCAATATTAATATTATGGCAGACCTTGTATTTATAACGACGGTCGCACTTTAATGCTACCACCGGATCTACTGAACTGAGAAGACCCAGTGAAACATACTCAGCGGGTGTCTCTACTATCGGTTTCAACACGGCCCAGTTGCGACGCTCCGGCGAAACATACTCAAGGGGGCATATGCACGAGACTTGGTTCACTCACTGAAATTATTTAACAGGCGAACATATTATTTACTCGATTGGCTCTCTGTTTGACAAGTTTGACTACATGGCTTTTACAAAATTGTTTTTATAATATTAAATATTTTTTTGAATGGAGACAAAATGATGTCTGCACGAAAATATAAACTTTCTACAACCACATGTTCTTTATATTGTTATTTTCTAAAATTTTATTAATACTTGAATTATTTGACAAGTACCTATGATTTTTTTGATATATTTTTGATGATAATTATGACATATACATGTAATATAAAATATTATGTAATTGTGACATGTACCGGTTTTATCTATAATTGTAATTTTAATGTGTATTATAATTTAATGCAATGGTAAATTTGAATCGAATGTATTCTAATTTAATTTGTTTAAACAATTGTGTAAAATTATGGTTTAATCTAAATAATTAATTATGTAATCTCTAATTTAATAATATTTACACGTCGACATATCGACATAGTATGATGAAACTATCAAATTTGTTAACACCTTCATGTATACACTCATATTCAGTGAATAAATGATTGATTCTTGATTCTTGAATGTACTCCTTAGTACTGTAGTAAGTCTTAGCCATTTAAGTGTATCTAGAACATAGTATTAGTTACATGAGTAGCGAGCTTATTATAAAACTTAATACAATTTCCGTCCTCTTGAATTAGTTCCTCTCAGATAAATCTTATTTTATCGTTAATGAATAGTGGTGTAATAACATTTATCTGCGCTGAAATTATATATACTTTTTCTAATGGTTTAATATTTGTGTGGAAATTATATGTATATTTACAATAGACAAAGTTCTTTTTTTATTTAGTGGAACGCTAACATATAATCTATATTCCAAATTAAAATAGTAATGTGTTACCATGGCGCAAACCGATTCCAGTTTTAATTTTACTCAACTGAAATTTACAAGTACTCAGGGACATACTGCCAAAATATATTAAATTTGGACTATAACTATAAGACATATAATATTTGATATAGGTTTCCATGTTTTCTTTTCTTTCAATTTTTAAATCTAAGCTTTCTCTTTCTTGTTATTTCTTGATGTTAATAATTTCTCTAAAAAAAGAGACAATGCCAAAGATGGACGAGTTTAAGATGCGTATCAGTCTTAGGGGAATAATTCGAACACGCGATAGTGTAGACTTTCTACTAAGGCTACCTAACCAAGTAATTTATTTAGTATTTTTGTAACAATGTTTTGGGGTTTTTCTCCTTGTTCTAGAAAGGTTGTTTGTAAAACACTCTTTTGTTATACTTCGTAGAACCAACTGTAATGTATCTATATAAACTTCATGAAACAGCCCCAGACAAGAACTACCAAGAATACGCAAGTAGCACTTACCTATTCTTATCTTATTTATTATTTATTTTGTAAGTGTTTTGTATATTAAACTTTTAAACCGTAATAGATATTATATTTTAAAACATAGGTTCTATTTTATTTTGATACCACTTTGAGGATTTGTCCTAAATTTAGAGAATATGTAGGTGGTACTAAAATTGTTAATTGAAACAAAGCATGTAGTCCAATTAGACTTGCCACAAATTAAATTTAATCTGATTCGTAGCTTTTAATAAGGTCACTGTGGCGTAAATAGTTCATATCACCTGGTATTAGGTTAAGCAGCACATACGGCTGTTTAATTATCGTGTATGTATATACAATTGTTGAACAATGACGTCTGCTTTTCATTGGCATTAGAAGGTGTAATTGAATCTTTTTAAACATTTATTCCGTTCACAATGCATAATAGGTACCTACTGAATAATCACCATACAGAAATACATCATATTTCTCTTACAAATATTATTATTACTGATATGTGTATGTTTAGATGTATAATTTTTTATAATTAATATAGTTAATCTACACAAATAAAATTGGAATGTCTTTTTTTAATACCGAAATAACCGTTGTTTACTACATAAATATAAGAGAGGCACAGCGTTCATTCGCATTTAATGCTGTGTTTCTGAGTGTGAGTAACGTCGCCAGTGCTCATTGGAGTGGGGGGGAAGGGTCAGCTCCTGTTTGCTGACTCTTAAAGGCCGACAACGCACCCGCGACTCCTCTGGTTTTGCGAGTGTCCATGGGCGGCGGTGATCACTTACCATCAGGTGACCCGCTTACTCGTTTGTCGACCTCTGACATAAAAAAAATGCGGTATATCGGAATGTAATATATATACGGTACATACACCAAAATAACATTTTTTACAATTTTTGTCTATCTGTCTGTTTGTTCTGGCTAATCTCTGAAATGACTGGACCGATTTTGACGGGACTTTTACTGTCAGGTACCTTATGTAATAAGGAGTAACTTAAGCTACGTTTATTTCAGAAATATTGTTTTATTTTAGAAAAATCTAGAAAAAACGAAATAAACTAATTAACACCCGGACGAAGCGCAGGTACAGCTATTTTCATCTATACAAATAAATAAAATTGGAGTGTATGTTTGTAATATTGAAATAACCGTTGTTTACTACATAAATATGAATATACACCAAAATAACATTTTTTACAATTTATGTCTGTTTGTCTGTTTGTTCCGGCTAATCTCTGAAATGCCTGTACCGATTATGACTGGACTTTTATTGGCAGGTCGCTTATGTAATAAGGAGTAACTTAGGCTACGTTAATTTTCGAAAAAATATTTTATGTTAGAAAATCAAGAAACAACGAAATAAACTAATAAACACGCGGACGAAGCGCAGATACAGCTACTGTCATCCATACAAATAAATAAAATTGGAGTGTCTGTTTGTAACATTGAAATAACCGTTGTTTACGACCTATATAATTGTAAGGAAAATCGTGTATTGATAATTTTCTCTTTTTTCCTTTATCTCTTGGTGCCAAATTTCGAAATTGTAGGCCAATGGAAAGTTATCCTAATCTTAGTATGTGAGTCAGTGAAACATTTTTTAATGAAAATTGAAAATAATAAAATATGTTTTGTGTGCAGTATTTATTCACTCAATGCACGGACTATACAGATTAGATTAAGACCTAATTAAGTAGGTTAATCTATTCTGTACACAATTAAAGCCTGTGCAATAAATGAATAAAATAATTTTACTTACTTTCTTTTTAAAATCAAAATGTTTTCTTATTTCTAATTATTTACCTTATGAAAACGTATCTCCTACCTACTTTTTATATATTCCTACTTATTTGTACCTAAAATCTCCTAAAGCCTTCTAAAACGTGTCAGTGTTAATAAAAAAAGAAATGTGAGAAACCGAGGCCCAAGACGCCCGTAGAACGCAACTGACACCAAAAGTAAGCCGCTTATCCTAATATGACGGGTAGAAGCCTTTTTATAAGTACTAGCGCGCCGCCCGACTTCGCGTGAAGCTTTGATCAGATGGTAGGGGAAACGAGATATGGAAAAGCTGGTTTGGTAAAAGCAGGACATTATACGACAATGTACTTAGTACTTTTTACTCGACTAGGTATGTCTAAGTAAAAAGCATAAAGTACCGTAAGTATCTTCGCATCTTGTTTTGTTTCTTCATAATGCTTTGACTAATAAAATAAAGTAGAGATCGCACTAGTGCGAAATTCTACCATTAAGGTTCTATTGTCTAAGTTTATAGACATGAAACACAAATAATATTAATCTCAGTCTCAGTTTAGATGTTGGAATGTTAGTGTGTGTAATGTTCATTTTATTAAAATAATTTATTTTAATAAAATGAACCATTTTGCCGCGGAGTTTGTGTTGCATCTGTTATTTATATTAAATACAGTGCTGGTTTTAGTAATATCATATATAGTGTGTATTGCGAATTTCATAATGGACAAAAATATTGAACAAAGAGTTTGTCTTAAATTTTGCATCGTTAATGGAATTTCGTGTTCGGAGTCACTGAAAATGTTACAGAAGGCTTACGGTGAATCGACTTTATCAAAAACTCGTGCTTATAAGTGGTTCAAAGCGTTCAAAAGCGGTCGAGATGTGATGAAAGATTTGCCTCGCTCTGGTAGGCTATCAACGTCTGCAACTGAAGTAAACATCGCAAAAGTGAAGGAAATAGTGACTGAAAATCCTCATTCAACTCTGAGAGAGATAGCTGATAGATAACTTTCTGTATCTCACGAGTCGATTCGTACCATTTTAACTAATCATTTGGGTATGAAACATGTTGCCGCTCGGCTAGTCCCAAAGGATCTGAATTTTCTCCAAAAAACTCAATCGCATGAAAGTCGCTGAGGATATAGTAGAACGAGTCAATTCCGACCCACAACATTCATGAAACGCATTGTTACTTGTGACGAGACGTGGTTTTACGAGTTTGACATGCAAACTAGTCAACAAGCTTCGGAGTGGCGCTTTCCAACTGAACCGAAACCGAAAAAACCACGCCAAAGTCGATCAAAAGTCAAAGTCATGTTGACTGTTTTCTTTGACTATCGCGGTGTTGTGCACTCTGAATTCTTACCGGAAGGTCGAACGGTAAATAAAGAATATATTTGAGCGTTATGCGGCGTTTAAGAGAGCAAATTCGACGAAAAAGGCCAGATTTGTGGAAAAAAAAATTCTTGGATTTTGCACCACGATAATGCACCTTCGCACAAGGCCATCATTGTGAACGAAGTTTTGACCAAACACTCAACAAATACCATCCAGCAACCACCATATTCACCAGATATGGTTCCAGGTGACTTCTTTCTTTTTCTTAAAATCAAATTACCACTTCATGGTACCCGTTTTCAATCGGTAGAAGACATAAAGGATAATTCGCGGCGAGAACTGAACTCGATTCCAAAAGAAGCGTTTAAAAAATGTTTTGATGAATGGATTATTCGTTGGCGTAAGTGTATCGTTTCTGAAGGAGCATACTTTGAAGGTGATAAAATAAATTTGGATGAATAACAAACATTTTGTATATTATTGATCTTTTCCCGGTATTTCTTGACAGAGTAGTATTCATATATTACTCTTATATGAGACGCATTGATTAACAGTTAGGGCCTATGCACACCACGTTTTTTAAGCGCGCCGTTGACGTGCGTTTGTAGCAATACAGACGCGCGTTAGCATAGTACTGGCTCTGCCTAGATTGGATCAGAAAGCAGGGTATTATTTGTCCCAAGACATTTATTTATTTATTATTATAAAGGACAAACGTGCAATCACAAAATTCATGTAGATTTTTAAAGAGAAACAGTTTGCATTTTAACGGATAATGGTTACTAGTTATATTATATCACTGGCACGTAGATACTTGCATATTGTTGAGACTTTTTTGGTTAACCTTATGAATAAGTTTAAAAGAATTATTAAAGCCAAATTGTGTAGAGGGTATATTACAAAATTCCTTATTATTTAAGTGATAAAAGTGCTTGGGATTGAGTTGTTCTGGGTCACACATGATTGTAATTAATCTTAAGTATATTTTATTTTAAAAAAGGATTCCTATTGAGTTTTCTGCCAGTGTTTCTCAGTAGCTGCCACGTCATGCACTGCACGGTAGGGTAAAAAATATGAAGAATAAATGATTTTTGAGTTTGACCGCCAGAGGAGAAACGCCTCGTCGCATCGTACCACCATTTCCAAGCTCCTAATTAAGTGAAAATACTTCTATCGTATATCTATTTCGTGTTATGGTGCATGTGTCGCATATTTAGAAAGTTGTGAGTAGCAGCGATAATCAAAAAGTCTGCGGTGTAACATCACTATCATTTGGGGAGCATCTTAAGTAATAATTATAACAATTTCCTGGGACATAATTCACTCACGGCCATCTGATCCCAAACTAAGCAGGACTTGTACTATGGAAACCAGATAACTGATATACTACATATGCTAATTTTCTTTTGTAAATTTATACTTATGAGTGTATGTAACGTTGACGATCCTTAAATAAATAAATAAATTATATAGATAATGACGAAGTCGAAAGTCTTCGACCAGTGTGTGTTGCCAGTGATGACTTACGGAACGGAGACGTGGTCGCTCACTATGGGCCTTATCAGGCGGCTCAAGGTCACCCAAAGAGCAATGGAAAGGGCTATGCTTGGAGTTTCCCTGCGAGATCGAATCAGAAATGTTGAGATCCACAGGCGAACCAAAGTGACCGACATAGCCGTAAGAATTGCCGAGCTGAAGTGGCAGTGGGTGGGGCACATAGCTCGTAGAGCCGACGGCCGCTGGGGCAGAAAGGTTCTCGAGTGGCGACCACGAACCGGAAGACGCAGCGTGGGCAGGCCCCCTACAAGATGGACCGATGATCTTGTGCGGGTCGCTGGAAATCGCTGGATGCGGATAGCGCAAGACCGACAATTGTTGAGATCTTTGGGGGAGGCCTTTGTCCAGCAGTGGACGTCTTTCGGCTGATATGATGATGATGATGATGATAGATAATGACACCCAGACTCAGGACAAATAGACATGTACATGTACACAAATATCTGTCCTGGATGGGAATCGAACTTACGACCTGCGATGTGAAGTATTTACCAACCACGCCATCGGCAATTACCGTTATAAAGTGATCGTGCAACTGATTTCTATGCAATAATAATAATTATACCTGCCTTGCCTGATTTTATATCATTTGCTGCTTGAACATAAATTATAAAAACAGGCAAAATGATAATTGTTAATTAGCTTTATCTATCAATCAAACCACTCATATTGTTTAAATTAAATTACATTAAGATCCTTAGCTAGTATTAGGCGTGTTAATTTATATAAGAGGAAATTAATTTCATATGGCCCAAAATTCTGTAACAACTAAATCGTTTCGTAATTCCTACGTACAGACAGACAACATAATTTTTGTTACTTACATTGAATAAGTAAGAAGATGGAGGAATGTACAGTATGTTCCTTTGTAGATGCTTAACTTTGTGTATAATACAAGATATAGCAAAATTAGCTGAATATATTTATATTTGAGGAGTTAAGTTTAGTGGACTACATAATGCAATATGTTAACATTTCGTGTTAATATCCCACATGATGTCATTATGGAAAACTTATCACAAGATAAGTTTTCCATAATGGTATCATGTGTCATTTACGCTTACTTTATTATTATTATACAATTTCCCAAATGTTGCTGGGACATCTGTCCCATGCATATCTACACAATACTGCCAACTAACTATACATTTATATCGTTATTTTATAGGTTCTACAATTTACATTTTTTTATTCATTATTTCAGTGTAAACTTAAATGGTATATATTTGTGTTAAGTATTTTGAAAAAAAAATCTTTAGACTTTAATCAAAATTTGGGGACCTATCTGATAATATGTTCACATTTTGGATACGTGCTTACTTATCGTATGGGCATTGGATACCCTAGTGTCGATCCACCCAGTAGGCATCCGAAATGGTTTAACGATATTTTGGATGCTACTCAAACACAGTCAGCCTAAAGAGAGCGGATCGGATTGTTATAACAGCGTCATGGCTTGCAATTAACCTGAATAAAAAACGTTGCCCTAGTCTGTTGTTCATTTGATATATAAATCACGTGCAGCTAATTTTGTTACATCTTTATATACGTGGAAACGCCATACGTGAAATATTAGCACGCCTGCAGTAATGTACACAGTGTACGATGATCCACCAAGTATAAACAGCTACCTTCATTTCGCGTCTGTTTTAAACCAGGCCTTATGAGGATTTCGGCGGAAACAAGGCGTACAAAGTAGGTACGCATGTTGTCCTCATGATTTAATGTTTTGCCTTACGGTCCATTTTTTCTTACTTGTCTTATTTGGTAAACAAACACTACTCGGCACGAAAATCACTAGTTTCGTCATCAATCACGCACTTTTAGTTAGGTATGAACATCTTGATTGTTGGAAGAAACACATACTATATAAATAACACCAAAAACTGCTTCAAATTAACCATCCAAACACATTAATTCTCTTAAAATCAAAAAAATATCAGAATCCATTTTCACAGATTAATAATTATATTGGCAATTTGACATTTCAAAATGCTAATTTGTCATTTTCGGAACTTAGAGAAGGGAAAAGTGAATGAATGATTCTGACCAGTGTGAACTGTATAATTTTAATGTAAAAAACTGAATAATAAAGCAGAATGTTTATATATATATATATATATATATATATATATATATATATATTATATATATCTCAAGTTATATGTGTGTATGGTAAGGTAAGGCATTATTTTTAAAACCTAAAGTTTTTGTTGTAACTGGTCGTAGACTAAAAGTATTATTTGACAAGTGAAATTTTTTGACTTGACGGGATACGTCCTGTCATTCGTCTCGTCGCCTTGTTTTATGTTGTACGTTACGGGTGCTCTACTGCTCTCTGTGTGTGTTTGTAATATTAATGGTAATCACACTAATATTATAAAGGTGAAAGTTTGTGAGTGTGTATGTTTGTTACGTCTTCACGCGTTTAGCCGTGAAGAAGTAACGAATATACAACTACAGCAAACAACTAGAGCGATTTTAATAAAAATTGGTATGTAGTTAGCTGACACCCTGGATTAACACATAATAAAATCGTAAGAAAGTCAAAACTGTACATTGAATATATTTTTTGGGGCGTGTTTTATAATCGATATTGAAGTCAAAAATATAGATTTTACAATTGTTGTCTGTTTGTCTGTATGTATATCCGGGCTAAACTCAAAAAGTACTGCATGGATTTACTTCAAATTTTGCATGAATATTACTAAGAGGTCGGGTCAACATATAGGTTACAATCTATTTTTCTTTACTTGTCTTATTTAGTACACAAATATGGCGTACTGGTAACCAAAGACAATTGATAGAGTTGGGAAATTATCGAATGAAGGACTGAACGAACTCATACAGCTGTAAACGAATGATATTAGTAATGTAGGATTTCCTGACAAATAAAATTTTAGTTCTGGCCCTGGGAATAAATTAGCGTTGATAATTTTGTAGTAAGCTGCCAGAATATCACACATTATTTTAATCACAGAAATAATTCCTGAAATATATCGTTGGCCTATATAAAAAATAAAACAAAACTATTTTTAATTTATTTATTCATGTGATTCACTACATGTATCTTCACTTCTGGAGTCTTCCGATTCTGACAGGTGTATAATGAAACCCTGGGTAGGTGCATCTGTTGCAGCATCTAAAAGTCCGTCAAGCTGCATCATTTTATCCTCTTCTTTTTTTATATGGTTTATACAATTATTCCAAGACATCGTACCAATTTGGCTTAAGCCTTCTTTTAGTAACTCCTTGACTTCAGCCATTTTATGGCATTTTATAACTTGAGATATATATAATATATATATTATATATCTCAAGTTATATGTGTGTATGGTAAGGTAAGGCATTATTTTTAAAACCTAAAGTTTTTGTTGTAACTGGTCGTAGACTAAAAGTATTATTTGACAAGTGAAATTTTTTGACTTGACGGGATACGTCCTGTCATTCGTCTCGTCGCCTTGTTTTATGTTGTACGTTACGGGTGCTCTACTGCTCTCTGTGTGTGTTTGAAGTGTAACGATTTGGCTTTCTACTGGACTCTGCTGATTCTTTCTGTGATTTGGACGGTTTTATTCTTTAGACTGACGACCTTTGGCTATTCTTCAAAGACATCGATATTGCATACGACTGTGATTTTAGTGCAATTGTTTTGTTTAAACAAGGTAAGTAAATTAATCTTTTTTAATGTTATTTATTCATATTGGGAATTCTATAAACAATCCTGAATAACAATAATAATTGGATATCGGGTCAACGCCACCAAATTTGTCTCGGTAAATAACAGCGCAATTGAGACGTGAGCTCTTATTTTGTTTAGTTCGCTTGAAACACGGTTAATGTAAACACATTTCACAATGCCGTAATGTGGTATCAAAAGTTGCAAAAATAGTTATTTAACCTTTGTCTTTTCATTTCTAAGTGACAGTTGTAATTGATTGCTTTTCTCGTTTTTTATGACGAATGATCGTATGTATAAGATAATATTTTGAAGATAAGTGACTTTATTACTAGGTGCCATGTTCCTAATTAGATAATATACTTAAGCTATGCAAGCATTATGGTTTGTGGATAAATAATTAAAGAAAATCGTGTTATCGAACATTTATTAGCTCAAGATGAAAATAAAATAATGGAATTATCTGCATTACAGGTTTGAAAAAAATTTGAGTAAAGTGGTACCTGGGTCGGTTATAGTACTAGACAATGCACCGTACCAATCCAGACTTGCAGAACGAGTGCCAAACATGAGTTGGCGGAAGGCAGATATACAAGTGTGGCTACAGGAGTAACATATCAATTTTGAAGAGAATGAGGTAAAAGCGCAACTTTTATCTAAATTTAACAAAAATCTATGTAATACAAAGTTGTGGATCAAATGGCGGCCCGCAAAAATGTTATCGTTTTACGCCTTCCGCCCTATCATTGCGAATTAAACCCAATTGAACTGATATGGGCGCAGTTAAAATCTTATGTTGGCAAAAATAACAAAACTTTTAAAATGGCTGAAGTCAAGGAGTTACTAAAAGAAGGCTTAAGCCAAATTGGTACGATGTCTTGGAATAATTGTATAAACCATATAAAAAAAGAAGAGGATAAAATGATGCAGCTTGACGGACTTTTAAATGCTGCAACAGATGCACCTACCCAGGGTTTCATTATACACCTGTCAGAATCGGAAGACTCCAGAAGTGAAGATACATGTAGTGAATCACATGAATAAATAAATTAAAAATAGTTTTGTTTTATTTTTTATATAGGCCAACGATATATTTCAGGAATTATTTCTGTGATTAAAATAATGTGTGATATTCTGGCAGCTTACTACAAAATTATCAACGCTAATTTATTCCCAGGGCCAGAACTAAAATTTTATTTGTCAGGAAATCCTACATTACTAATATCATTCGTTTACAGCTGTATGAGTTCGTTCAGTCCTTCATTCGATAATTTCCCAACTCTATCAATTGTCTTTGGTTACCAGTACGCCATATTTGTGTACTAAATAAGACAAGTAAAGAAAAATAGATTGTATGTATAACGTCTTCTCACCTGAAGTTCGGCCACGACGGCCAGTCACAATGGAGACTAGCCAACTGCAGGACATATTATAGAGCACAAGTGTGGGCGCAAACACAGGGGCACTTTCTATTCCATCACTCTCATGATCTGATAGGACTATTAGCAACTCGGCGGGAAAGTAGTCAGGTACAGAACAGATGACGGCTTTTTGTGCTCACAGAGGGTGTATTACCGCCAACTCCCAGATTTTGGGTTGATTCTGGGATGATTTTTTGGAAAAATCCCAATTTAAACAGATTTGCTCGACCCGGGATTTCAATTCAACATTATCAGCGGTTGAACACGCTACAACTACTGCTACCGTATGTATAGATGTTATGTTCTGACTATTTACAAGCGCTTTATTAAAGTCTACTTGAATAAAAACCTTTTTTATTTTATTTATTTTATGCTAAATCATACTATAATCGTCCAGTGGGTATTGAACCGGCACCCTCTACCAATGGGGTTAGGCGGTTAGGCGTTCTGAGTTAAGGTACCTACGAACGAAGCACGATGGAAGACGAAATATTATATATATATATATATATATATATACATACATAGGGAAGGGATAATATATATATATATATATATATATATATATATATATAATTCCCTTGCTAACATCCTTTTCGAGGATGTACCTAGGTATTATCCATCGGCTTTGTTTTCTAGAAACATGGCCGGCTGATATGTTCACAGTCTCATGTGAAAGACCATATCATATTGAGAACACCTTCTAATTAAGAAACTAATCAGAAATGTCAAAATCCGCAGGCGAACCAAAGTCACCGACATAGCCCGAAAAATTGCAAAACTGAAGTGGCAGTGGGCGGGGCACATAGCTCGTAGAACCGACGGCCGTTGGGGCAGAAAGGTTTTCGAGTGGTGATCACGAACCGGAAGACGCAGCGTGGGCAGGCCCCTACAAGATGGACCGCTGATCTTGTGCGGGTCGCTGGAAACTGCTGGATGCGAATATCACAAGAATGGCAATTGTGGAGATCTTTGGGGAAGGCCTTTGCCCAGCAGTGGACGTCTTTCGGCTGATATGATGATGATGATTTACAATGCAAAGCGTAAATCTAATCACAAACATGGCTTGTTTGAAATTCGATTTTATGTTAGACATGACAGCGAACCATTAATAGGTCTCCATGCATAAATCATTGTTTAAATCTAATGATTTATTGAAGTACTTAACTCAACTCAACGAGTCATAGTCATAGTCATTTATTCATAAACAAAATCATTTGTATCTGAATTTACACACATAAATAAATCACACAATTACAATTTTACAATAAAAATAATTAAAAAATAATGTCAACATTTATCAATAAATTACAAGTTAATTAACGGTTCTTCATACTTGCGACTTGAAGTATGACTAAGTTGGAAATGCTGGTTGAGGTAAAATTATCACATTGTACAATAGAAACGGTCACCATAGCCTACTTGGTAGTGCTCCTGCCTACGAAGCTGGTGGTCCTGGGTTCGAATCCCGGTAAGTACAAATATTTGTGTGATGAGCACGAATATTTGTTTCTGAGTCATGGATGTATTCTATGTATTTAAGTATTTATCTATCTATATAAGTATGTATATCGTCGCCTGGTACCCATAGTACAAGCTTTGCTTAGTTTGGGGCTAGGATGATCTGTGTGACATTGTCCCCAGATATTATTATTATTCCAAATTATTTATTTATAGTTCTTATTTTTAACATATTTATATCTATAAAATTGAAACAAAACAATAATATATTAGGTCTTTACCTATGAAATTGCCGTTCTGCAGTACTGGCCATTTCAAATCAAAATAATTTTTGTTTGGCTAAGAATTCTAATTTCAAATTAATTTTATTTTAAAAACATGGATTCTTTTTTCCAAAAGTAGTCATTTCTTTATTGATTAGTGTTACATTTTCATCGCATTTCAATTTTTTTTTGTCATCATGGATACGTTAAAAATTCGAGTAATTATGGAATATGAGTACCGTCGTGGCAGCAACGCGGCACAAGCGGCACGCAACATCAACGACGTTTACGGAGCTAACACTACAAACCAACGCACCACCTGTTATTGGTTTGCTCGCTTCCGTTCTGGAAATTTCGACCTGAAAAATGAACCTCGCGGTCGTCCGAAGACTTTGGTCGACAATGACGAATTAAAGGCGGTTGTGGAAGCTGATGATACACAATCTACGGCTGAATTAGCAGCAGCTTTCGACGTTAGCGTCAAAACAATATTGGTCCATTTGCGTCAAATTGGCAAGGTAAAAAAGCTTGACAAATGGGTGCCCCACGAACTCAATGATCGCCAGCGCGAAGTACGCGTCGAGACGTGCCTTGCACTGCTCAACAGACACACAAATGAAGGAATTTTGAACCGCATTGTTACCTGCGATGAAAAATGGATTCTGTTTGATAACCGCAAGCGCTCAGCAAGTTGGTTGGATCCTGGTTCAGCACCTAAACAATGCCCTAAACGAAAACTTACCCCTAGAAAAGTGATGGTCACTGTTTGGTGGTCTAGCGCCGGTGTGATTCATCACAGCTTCTTACCAAACGGGGTGAGCATTACTGCAGATGTGTACTGTGAAGAACTGAGCACAATGATGGAGAAGCTGGCGCATCTCCAACCAGCATTGGTCAATCGCTCGTCTCCGCTGCTCCTGCACGACAACGCGCGACCTCATACTGCACAGCAGACGGTCTCCAAGTTGCAAGAACTGGGGTTGGAAGCTCTCCGTCATCCGCCCTACTCACCAGACCTTGCGCCTACAGACTACTACTTTTTCCAGAATTTGGATAACTTCTTGGCGGGAAAAAAATTCAATACCCGAGAGGCAGTACAAAATGCCTTTGAAGAATTTGTTGCCTCCCGTCCAGCTGATTTCTTTAAGAAGGGCATCAATAAACTGCCACTGCGATGGCAAAGATGCATTGATTGCATGGGTGATTACTTCGATTAATACAAATAAAAAAATTCATGAAAAAAATTCGTTTAAATTTTTTCATACAAAACGGCAATTTCATAGGTAAAGACCTATTATAAATAAATATGAAAAAAATAGAGGTCCTCCAGCGGCGAGGTTTGACACCCTAGGCCGCCGGTGGTCAGGGCGACAGAGTAAGGAACCTCCTCACAATGCGTGCCGTTCCCAATATTGCCGCCTTTTGTATCCGACCCTTGACCCAGTGATCTAGCGAAAGCCTCCTAAGATGTTGGTCGAGGCTCTTCGCTATGAGACCGTTTACGGAGACTACTATCGGGACAATTATTGTTGAGTCCACATCCCACATGGCGGTAACCTCGTGAACCAAATCTAAGTATTTTGACAACTTGTCAGTCTCGGCTCTTACGAGGTTATCGTCAAACGGGACAGTGATATCAACAATAAATGCCCGGTGCTCCAACCGGTCTACCAAAACGATATCAGGCTTATTGGCAACAATAGTCCTGTCTGTAATGATAGACCGGTCCCAGTAGAGCTTGGCACAACCGCTTTCGAGTACTGGTTCCGGTACGTACTTGTAATACGGCACTTCGGAGTCTACAAGACCATACAGAAGAGCAAGCTGCTGGTGGATAATCCTGGCAACTTGGTTATGCCTGTGCAAGTACTCGCCGTTGGCAAGATAGGAACGACCGGAAACAATGTGCCTGATAGACTCTCCGGGACGGTGACACGCCCGACAAATGTCGATGGTACCGTCCTTGAAGATGTGCTTCCGGTAGTTCCTCGTCTTGACAACTTCATCAGCAATTGCACAAGCAAAACCTTCAGTTTATTATTATTATTATAAAAACCTATTACTCTCTTCACCAGAGAGTGTCATATTCAGTTGCTATTTTAATGGATTCATATTCATATTCATTTATTTGCATAATACAGGTAAGGTACATAGAGTTGGTTACATGATATAATTATAAGTACGCTGTATTATAACCACACTAGGTATGCAAATCAGTTTATAATTCTAACAGTCTAATTACAATATTTGTTTTATTGATAATAAATCTCGAAAAATGTCGTCATAAGTAGAGATATGTCTAAAAGCAAAAATGTAAAAACGTCAAAAATGAATAAAAATAAATGTCAAATATAATCAAAATTCAAACTAATATTACAATTTATCCGATAAGAAATCCCTGACACTGTAATAACACTTTTCAACAAGCAACTTTCTTAATTTAGTCTTAAATATGGCCATTTCTGTCTCCTTAAGAGTTTTCGGCAGTTTATTGTAAATTTTCGGAGCCATACAGAAAATACTGTTATGTATTAGAGCAGTCCTTGCCTTATGTGTACATAGACGACTTTTATCTCTTTGCTCTCGAATGGAAGATTCAGAAGCCAACTTATATAAATTTAAATTAGATTTTAAGAAAATCGCTGTTTCAAATATATAGAGAGAAGGCAGAGTTAAAATACTATGTTTTTTAAAATAGGGCATACAGCTGTCAGTAGTTTTTAGATGAAACATTGCGCGTATACATCGTTTTTGCGCCTTAAAGATAATCATTTTATCTGTTGAGTTACCCCAAAAAATTAGTCCATACCTTAGGACCGACGCAACCAAGCCATGGTAAGCCGTCAAAAGAGCATTTACAGTCACTACTTGTGCCAATTCATATAATACATATACAGATTTACTAACCTTTTTGCATAGTTGTTCTATATGGGGCTTCCAAGTTATTTTTTTATCTATAATCAATCCTAAAAATTTTGTAAATTCTATTTCTTTTATGTTTTGACCACTAATCATAGCATTTAAACGATCCATTGTTTGAATGCGTTGGCTAAAATGCATTATGTGCGTCTTTTTAGTATTTATCTTAAGATTATTTGCATTTAACCATTCAACAATAGAGTTAAGTGTACTATTTATGTCAGACTCATAGGTGTCTTTATCTTCTAATTTAATTGTTACTGTGCTATCGTCTGCAAAAAGAGATATTGGTTTTTTAGTTGCTTTAGGTAAATCATTTATGTATAGTATGAACAGGAGTGGCCCAAGTACACTGCCTTGGGGAACTCCGTATAGTATTTCACGTGCCCCCGATCGATATATTTCTTTTTAGTATTTATCTTAAGATTATTTGCATTTAACCATTCAACAATAGAGTTAAGTGTACTATTTATGTCAGACTCATAGGTGTCTTTATCTTCTAATTTAATTGTTACTGTGCTATCGTCTGCAAAAAGAGATATTGGTTTTTTAGTTGCTTTAGGTAAATCATTTATGTATAGTATGAACAGGAGTGGCCCAAGTACACTGCCTTGGGGAACTCCGTATAGTATTTCACGTGCCCCCGATCGATATATTTCTTCTTTTTTTGTTATAGCATTTATTCTAGTCACCTCCGTATGTTGTTTACGGTTTTTTAGATAAGATTCAATTAATTTTAATACATTGCCACGCATTGCATATGAATTAAGCTTTGACAGGAGCGTATCGTGGTCCACATAATCAAAGGCTTGAGTCATATCCATGTATATAGAACAGACAGGTACTCTATTGTCAACATTATTCATTATAACTTTTAAGAAGTCATAAATGGCCATACTGATTGTCTTATTACATCTAAAACCCTTTTGCTCTTTTGCCAAAATACAATTTTTTTCGATATAACCATTGATCTCGTTATAAAGATATTTTTCAAATATTTTTGAAATAATAGGTACTAAGGCTATAGGCCTATAGTTAGCCATATTGTCTCTACACTCTTTTTTATACAAAGGTTTTATAATCGCTATTTTTAATTGGTCAGGAAAAGCTCCCATTTCTATGCTTAGATTTATCAGGTGACTGATGGGTTGACAAATGTAACTAGCCACAAATTTTATCACCTTAGTTGATATTTCATCATGCCCTACGCTATTTGTATTCTTGAGTCTCCTAATAATTTGCAATACATTTAGGGGCGAGCAGGGTTTCATAAATATCGATTTTGTACAAGACTTCATATGTGACGAATACTGGGTTTTGTTAAGAGTATTAATAGGGACTATGGCATCAATAAAATAATTGTTGAAAGCGTTACATATATTTTGAGGCTCAGTAACGGTTTCACCTTGTATTTTGAGACAACTTATTGATTCACGTGGTGTATTTTGCTTTGAGTGATTAATAATACCCCATGCTGTTTTCGCTTTATTTTGTGACATATTTATAGCACAAGTATTTTGAGCTAGCTGCGTCAATTTTATTATTTTCTTAAAAGTTCTAGAATATTTTATAAAAACATCTTTATTGGTCGTATTTGGATTTTTCCGATACTGCCACAAGATTTTTCTTTTATTTATGCTGCATGTCTTCCACGAGATATCCATCTAGGTTTTCTGTGTGCATGTATTTTTATAAGTTTAAAGGGAAAACATAGATTATAAAACAGCTTAAATTGATCATAAAAAATATTATATGCTGTATTTGGGTCTTCAGGAATATACATATCGGAAAAACTTAGTTTGTCCATACAGTGTCTAAATTTTAAAAGATTTTCTTTACAATAGTCCCTGCGCATGATTGTCCACTGCTTAATGAGACATATTTTTTTAACAGGGCATTTCAATAATTGGGCAGTGTGGTCAGACAACGCTAAATCCATTACACTCGCTTTACATTTATGTTTAATATTATGTGCAAAATTGTCAATACAAGTTCCACTACTCTTTCTGGTTGGCTCCTTTAATTCTAATCTGATGTTATAATTTAGCAATAGACATTCAAATTCACATGTAATATTGTTATTAATTAATACATTAATATTATAATCTCCCGCTATTATAATTTTATGTTTTTTGTAATGTTTATTTAAATTGCGTAGTAGCTTATCGAGTCCATCAAAGAAAATATTAAGATTACCAGCTTGAGGAACTCTATATAAACACACAACAACAATACAAAGCATGGGTAATTCAATAGCACAGCACTCAAAACTAGAGGAAATGGGTATCGTTATTGATTCAGGTATCGTTTTCCATTTGTGGCCTTTCTTGACAAATATACACGAGCCTCCTCTGTTAGAAAGTTGTCTACTGAAATATGCGGCTAAATAAAAATTTGGGATTGTGCAGATGTCTTCCTGGCCGGATCTCATAAAGTGTTCTGTCACGCAAAGTATGTCTATATCGGCTTTCCTATCAGTCAGTTCCTGTAAACATACGGAAAGTTCCCTGGTTTTGCTTCTCAGACCAGCAATATTTTGGTGCAATATATTTATATATTTATGACCGAAAAAACTGCAGACACTCGATGTTATCTATATTGTCCTTTGTTGTTTGATGTATGTGTTTAACATCGGTATTAGAGCTTGAGATCGTTTGACCGATTTCAACGTTGAGATCACCTTTGGAGCCGAATATTTCATAGTCTAGCTTCATTTTAGACATAATTTGTGAATAAATATTTTTCCATCCGTATTTGTTTATTTTCCCTGTATTGTGGGAAAACATGTCATGTGTAAGACTGTCATTACTGTCAAAAAAGTATGCATTTTTGTTACTATGTATGTCTATAGAGAGAAGGTTATTGAATACTTCAACTTTACAATTGTAGATCAGAGCACCTTTTATATACGTCGGAGCACATAAGACTATATTTGTGTGAATAAGGTTTTTCAACGATTTATTTAAATTTTCTAGCGTATAAATATAGTCACCATTTTTCAGATCATTTTCTCCAATAAATATCAGACAATAATCATTCAATGTGTAGTCTTGTAATTTGTGTTTTATGGTGCTCAAAAGCTTGTTTAAAGTATTATTTGGCAATATATAATGACAGTAATTGAAATATTTTGAGAATACATCTTCGACCAAAGCTAGAGTTCCCTTTGTGCAATCACTGCTTATAATACTTAATTTATTTTTTTGTTTTGATGTAATGCCTGATGATTTTTTGGTAGCAATTGTACAGTGATGTTTATTTTGTCTCTTAGGTGACAATTTGTTATTTTGTCTCTTAGGTGACAATTTGTTAATAGACATGTTGGGGGTTTGTGTTTCCTTATGTAGAAGGTTTATTTTTGCCTTTTTCTGGAAGTTGTCCCAAATCCTCGAGTCATTACTGTAGGTGATTGGTGAGGAGTTATGGTGACTCGGTATCTTTTTACGGGAGGATCTTGGTGTGTTATTTTTCTTATCTGGCGTCGAACATATTGTTTTATAAGTTTCAATTGTTTTTAAAGAGGTTTCTAGGTTTGAGATTAATCGAGAGTTCTCACTATTTAAATTTTCAATTTCTTGATGGGCGCTCATTAATTGAATTTTCAATGTTTTTATTTGTTCATTCAAACCGTTAATAATATAAATCTCACTGTTGTTATGTAGGCTGTCGGGTATGCTTAACATTGAAGTACCAAATAAAGTTTTTTCATCAGTTAAGTCAGTTAGGGAACTCGTTTTGCGTAGTTTTAATGGCTTCCGATTAGTAATATTACTACTATCAATATCCATTTTTCGTAACAGATTTGTTTTCTACAAACTATGGTTACACTTATACTCTTATGGCTTTCTCTATTATTGTGTATTTGTCTGTTTCTTACACGTCGTCAACACTCTAATGGTTATTATATTACGTGTATTGGAAATTAAAATCTTACAAAAATCACATTCACGGATGAGCGTGATTTGAACCCTCGACCACGGAGGAAACATGCAGCGGTAAAAGGTACTCCGGCCACTCGGCTGCAGGACGGGCAATTGTTAATGTTGAAATTAGGTCTCTCATTCAAAGAAATATAATTCAAATTATCAAGAAGCGGTTGCTATGACTAATTGCTTAGGAATGTATGCAGTCAATCGGCACTATTTTGAGACACTTTGGGTTAATTTAGTCACTTTGTATAATGTAATAGTTATTTATGTGATAATTATACATACAGTTTGTTGTCAAGAGATATTCCTGTTTAATATTACTATTAACTGACACTTTTTTTTATGTTTATAATTGTTTGATTTGCACTGTTATTCTTTACGAAACACTTAGATAACGTTCACACTGACGTATTGGAGCACTGTTTACTGTTTTATAATAAGATAGCTATATTAATCAGATTATAAATATTTATTATTTAATTTTAAACACGGACTGATTTTACTGAGATGTTAGCTTTACAGCGCCATCTACCCACACGTCTCATTCAATTGCAAAATGAAAACCGTTCTTATTATTTATGTATTAGAGACGCGACATAGGGTTCAAATGTGTCTACCAACGTGGCATGGACTGTACGTTAGGATCAACACAGGTCTGTGACGAAAATCCCAAATTATGACGGGTCGGCTTAAGCAAAAAATATTACAGGAAATGATGCCTGTTTTTGAAGCCCGCAACGAATATAATCAAAAGAAAACATTATTGGAAGTATATGCGTCTAACGTAGTATATTTTACCATCGTCAATTTTCATATGCTATTTATGTTTTTATGATAGACTAGCTGTGCCCCGCGGTTTTACCCACGTTAAATTTATAAATTATCACAGCTCTTCCCCCGTAGGTGATAGCGTGATAATACGTAGCGTACTGTTGACCCGACCTCTTAGTAATATTCATGCAAAATTTAAAGTAAATCCATGCAGTACTTACATATACAGACAAACAGACAAAAATTCTAAAAACTATATTTTTAACTTCGATATCGGTTGTAGATCACGCCCATAGTATCCTTTAAAAATTATACAATGTACAGTTTTGACTTTCCTACGATTTTATTATATTATATTTATATGTATGTTGTATTATGTAATATAATAATATCCTGGGACATTATTCACACTCGGCCATTTGATCCCAAACTAAGCAGAGCTTGTACTATAGAAACCAGATAACTGATATACTACATATACTATTTACCTTTTGTAAATATATACTTATATAGATAATTTACACCCAGATTCAGGACTCGAGTCTTCTTATGACTTCCTAAAACATTACGTATCAAGAAATACGTAGTGTGATAATATAAAGAAAAATATACAAATCTTCCTTATTAGAACGCAATAAAAAGTAAATTAAGCAAATATATCTCCGTAAATTATGAAAGATCATGAAACTCTTCAAGTAATATCAATATCATAGTATTATAATGATAGTGATTGATAAGCATCTAGTTACTCCAATATTCAATTCGTGGTTAGTTCTCAATTTCACAGGCAATCCCAGGTGCGAGCTGTCTTCAGGATATTACCCCAACTTTAAGATTTATTATTAAACCGTTTCGTCCTCGGAAATTGAAGCTCATGATGAATTGAGTTTTATGTAGCGTGTAACAGTCTGAGTAGTCATATTTAAGGGCCGTAATCTACCCACTTAAATGTCTAACAAAATATTTAGCGAGAACCAAAAACTAAGAAACCAGTCGGCTTGAAAACAAGTTTTAATGAGTGGTGGTGTATTTTTCTATTCCTAAACTATTATTTAAAAGTTCTTCGGCTCACTTGATAAATAACGTTTTTAAAGATGACTCCCTGTTTTGTTTACGTATTGTAGATACTACGTTTATACACTTATTCTGATTTTGTTTCGAGTTAATTCTCGTAACAAGATTTTTGTAAACAGAGAGAAAGGTAATTTAAAATTAGGTCAAGTGGGATTTGAAAGGTTTTTGTCTTCTCTTTGTTTATATCACCGCATTAATCAAAAGCTTTAAAATGTTTTTCCTTATTTGGAATTGTAGACAACAAATCTGACATTGGCCAGGAACAGAGTCTTTGGAGTTCTGTCAACGAAGGTATAACCTTTGTTGACAGATTCAGTGTTGTTTTAAGCCGACATTGAAATTCACTCATTGAAGGTACTGGCATAATTAAATTTTTCTCTGCAATGATAAAATATTCGGAGCTGATGACACTTTTGGTATTAGCTTTAGACGATTAGTTGTACAGATTTAATAAAGACATTATTTTCAAACGCTGCTCTTTTAAGTTTGATTTTTTCATTTCGTGATGATAAGAACAAATTAAGTCTACAGTTTTTTATAATAGATCATTCTAAATGCTTGCTTGACTCTGTTTATAGGATTTTATGTTATTATTTTTTATTTACTTTCATCATCATCAGTTTGATATCGTCGACAGCTGGACATAGCCGTCCTCCAAAGATTTGCCGCAGTCACCGCGTTTAGCATGCGAGTTGGTGATCGCAGTTAGGTGGTAGCTAGTACACAGGTGACTTGAGGTGGCGCTGCTGCTCGTCTATTATCACTTATTAGCTTTCTATAAGAGCCACGGGATGGTATGGAATAGCCCGTTATTCTTTCTAAGCCGGAAACCACACAGCTAGTAATATTTACTTCGCAATAGTAAAACTGGACTGAAAGGTTCTTCCAGATAAACTAGATTGCGCGTGGATTTGTGTGTCGTCTAGCGCCGTGCACTTCTTTTCAGTACGTTTCATCATCATATCAGCCGAAAGACGTCTATTGCAGGACAAATGCCCAAGGATCTCCATAAGGACCGGTCTTGTGCTGCCCACATCCAGCGACTTCCCGCGACCCTACCAACATCGCCAGTCCACCTACAGGGGGCCTGCCTACGCTGCATCATCAGTACGTTTATTATTGTTTAATAAGTTGTCGCCTTCATATGTAAATTGTCTCATATAAATAACGTTAATGAGATAATATTAGTATGATTGTGAGATAACCAACTTGAACGGCTTTGGTTTAATGATGATAATTCTTTCATAGTACACGTGTGGCTCACCGGCTAAGATAGTCGCCTCACCGCTTCGTGTCGCGTGTTCGAGTCCCGCGCCGGACAACTATTTGTGTGACCCATAAATAGTTATTCTGAGTCTTTAATTAAATTTGTGTCCGTATATTATATGTTTGTAAAGTACCCCACGACACATGGATTAGATTCCCTAGTGCGGGCGTTGCCTTTTCTATCTTATTTTTTCCTTATCCAAACAACGGTTATCTGGAAAAAAGCAGATTGTACCGTTGTTTTCTTATTTTAAAATTATCTATATTTTAATATTTATATATATTCTGTTTTTTTGGCGCAATAAAATATACTCTATCTCAAGTGAATTTCACTTTGTAATACCGCTCGGAGCATCCACAGGTGCGTCACGTCGCGTTCAATTCTTGTTTCTTCGCATCAACGCCAACGTGTCACAGCGCCATCGCTTTAATATTTTATATATTTTTTTAGAAGTTTAAATCGTTCTTCATTTGTTATTATTAAATTTTGATCTTTGTTTCGTAATTTCCCGCCTACTCACCACTTAGGCGAGCACTAATTTGCGCTAAGCTCTTTCTTAAACTACGTGTGGGTGTGAAATCTCTGGTAAAGATAGTCTGGGTGTAATTTGTCTATAATATGTATGAATTTAGAAATATATAACTATGTTTAATATGTCTGGTTGCCATAGTACAGGCTCTGCCTAGTTTGGGATCAGATGACCGTGTGTTAGTTGTCCCAACATATTTAGTCTCACTCAGTTCTTTGATACTTGGAAACGGTTCTCACGATGTGAAATGAGAAGATTTTGAAATTCCACATATCCAAGTCGTAACAAAAATAAAAGCGCTCATTTTAGCAGATCTCTCAAACATTTCACTACATCAGTAGAATGAACGGCTTAAATAAGGCTAATAATTCTCGTGTTACGCCGTATATACTAATAAGAGAAGGTACTTAAAATGCTGCTTGAGCAAGCCTTGAGAAAACATTATATTCGTGTTTCCCCAAGAGTGATTTACGTCGTATAAGAAGTCCCACCGCATATTGCGGTCATATTATGCGCTATACTGCAGCTAAAATTCGACATGAGACTTTATGAGCTACATTTTTCAGTATAAAATTTCCTACGAGAAATACATACAACTTTAAGTAAGGGTAGGTAATTAAAATAAATGAGTATACGAATATATGTGTTGAGGGCAGGGCAGTATAAAGCGAAACTGTTAACTGGCGTTTATATTTGTTTGTGTTGTGTGTTTATATGTCTACTAATGTGGCATGGACTATACGTTAGGATCAACACAGGTCTGTGACGAAAATCCCAAATTATGACGGGTCGGGTTAAGCGAAAAATATTACAGGAAATGATGCCTGTTTTTGAAGCTCGACTATAAGCAAAAGAAAACATTATTGCGAGAATATGTGTGTAACGTAGCATATTTTACCATCGTCAGTTTTCATATTCTATTAATGATTTTATTAGAAACTAGCTGTGCCCCGCGGTTTTAACCGCGCCAAACTTTATAAATTATAGCCTATGTAAGTTATATTACTACAATCATTTCATCAAAATCCGTATGGTAGTTTTTGTGTCAAGAGCTAACAAACATACACTTATACACTCACAAACTTTCGCCTTTATAATATTAGTGTGATGCGATTCTATGAAATACTTAATAATAATAATATCCCGTGACATTATTCACACACGGCCATCTGATCATACGTATACTACTTTTTCTTTTGTAAATACATACTTATATAGATAATTACACCCAGACTCAGGAGAAACAGACATGTTCATGCACACAAATATCTGTCCTGGGTGGGAATCGAACCCACGACCTGAAGCGTGAACGGCAAGAATCTACCAACCACGCCAAAGCAATGGACCCGTCACAATAAAATTTAAAAAAAATCATGTGGCTGATTTTGGTAAGGGGACCGTCTGATAGCATTTACATCCTCCATATAAGTTATATTAGAAGATTGGTATCCTCATACCTAATAAACAGCTTACGTTGCTTTTACAGCTCAAATGGATTCAAAAGGCACATAATACAGGAACACTGCTACATAGGTATCCATCAGAAGCTCAACGTCAATACGACGGCATTAGAAAGGTTCAGTATTATTAAAAGCTCAGGAAGATTGAGTACAGCTACCGTAAGGAGTCATGATTTTTGGCTTACTAAGAATTTGATGGATCAAATAGTTTAGGTACTTAATCTATACATATTATTATAATAAAATCGTAGGGAAATTAAAACTGTACATTGAATACTTTTTAAAAAGGATACTTGGGGCGTGATCTGCTATCGATATCGAAACCATAAAATATAGTTTTTAGATTTTTTGTCTGTGTGTATGTTTGTCTGTATGTATTTTCGGGCTAAACTCAAAAAGTACTGCATGGATTTACTTAAAATTTTGCATGAAAATTACTAAGAGGTCGGGTCAATATATAGGCAAGCTATCACCTACGGGGGAGGAGCAGTGATAATTTATAAAATATAACGCGGGGAAAACCGCGGGGCACAGCTAGTGTTTTATAAATATATTAATACATATCAATTACCTAACATGGTACTCCAAATAATTTGAGGCTTTGGCCTGATAATACAGGTCCAAATCCTGTAAGAGGTTTAAAATGATTAATCTTGGTTTTCAATTTGAAACAAGCCTAAATTGAGTAAATGTTTGATCAAAAAGAGATATTGTTGATATGGGCGGCGTTTTCAATTAAATATACACATCTTACTGTTTTTAAGTAACTCCTAAACCACTACTGATGCTGACATTTTAATTTTTCCTTTTTATTGCAATCTATCATTTGCTCGATATTCAGCATTAGCTAAGTACGTATTCTTGACTTGTTGAGTACACATCCTTTGATCCTGGAAAACCTCATCAATAAATCAATCATAAAAATGATCAGATCTTGGGGAATTTTTCTTTTGCTGACAGTAATAAAATAATAGTTAGAAAATAAAAATTGACTACCTAACAGGACAGTGCTGTAGCTTAATTGGCAAAGTATTGAGAAAGCTTTACCCAGATTATGTAGGTTCAAATCCTGTTAGTAATCTTTACGTATTATTCCCACAGTTTTTTTTTTAATATAATAATAACATTTATTTGCAAAAACAACAATACAACATATGGAGTGTGGTCTAGTCCTCGGACTAGGATACCCTGTATTGCGAGAACTAGGTCCTTCCAAGTGGTTATATGTAACATGAATTATGTAACATTATGTTCAGTTTAACATTATAGTTAATAAATATCTTGGGACATCTAAAATACTGCCATCTGATCCCAAAGTAGGTAGAGCCTATACTATGGCAGCCAGACAACTGTCAACTGACAAACATCCTACTAATATTATAAACGCGAAAGTTTGTAAGTATGGATGGGTGGATGGATGTTTGTTATTGGTTCCAGCAAAAACTGTTGAACGGATTTTAATGAAACTTTACAGTTTATATATCAGAATAACACGTAGCCTACAATTTATAAAGATATTATGTGAATTGTCTAAAATATGACGATAAGTGTCAAGTAATTAGGAAAAAATCTACCATCTGTGAGTTTTTCCGGTATGCACTAGAGGTACACATCCTACTAGTATCATAAATGCGAAAGTTTGTGAGTACAGATGTATGTTTTTTACCCTTTTACGCCAAAACTACTTTAAACGAATTTTGATGAAACTTAGTTGTAATATAGCTTACATATCCGAATAACACATAGGCTAATTTATAAAGCTTAACGCGGGTAAAAGCGCGGAACATAGCTAGTACTTCTATATTTCTAAAAACACATTTTAAAGATTAAACTCAGACACAGAATAAAAAACCGGCCAAGTGCGAGTCGGACTCGCCCATGAAGGGTTCCGTAGCAGCAAGTATTTTAGTTATTAAATGAAAGGTAAATTTCAGTTTACGGTTTATGACGTATTAAAAAAAAACTACTTACTATATCGGTGGCAGTTTGCATGGTAATGTACATGACATT
Source organism: Pseudoips prasinana (assembly GCA_951640165.1). NCBI lineage: Eukaryota > Metazoa > Arthropoda > Insecta > Lepidoptera > Nolidae > Pseudoips > Pseudoips prasinana. The sequence continues at coordinate 24,671,437 of OX621245.1, forward strand.
TTTTTTTAGTTTTATTATTCTCTTATTTCAGAAGTTACAGGGGGGGGGGGGGGGCACTCATTTTACCACTTTAGAAGTGTCTCTCGCGCAAACTATTCAGTTTAGAAAAAAATGATATTAGAAACCTCAATATTATTTTTGAAGACTTATGCATAGATGTCACACATGTATGGGTACAATGAAAAAAAAATGTGTTTCAATTCTATGTATGGGAAGCCCCCAAAATTATTGTTCCATTTCTATTTTTGCTTTTTCCTATTTAATCTTAATGCCGTTCACAGAATACATCTATTTACCAAGTTTCAACAGAACAGCTCTTATAGTTTCGGAAAAAAGTAACTGTGACATACGAACGGAGAGACAGACATGACGAATCTATAAGGGTTCCGTTTTTTGCCATTTGGTTACAGAACCCTAAAAATCGCACTCATTACACAAAGATTTGTCCTGAGTGGGGATCGAACTTAGCAGTCAGGGTCACCAACCACTAAACCAACAGGCCATTTAATTCCATAAATGATATTAAACGGTTGGAAAATACGAAACACACACCTACACCTACATAAATTCATTGTAAATCCAGTATGTTTCACGTATTCACGCATCGCGCGCAATGTACAGCAGTAATGAATACATACCACACACGCCATACATTGTGCGTCAAAATAAACCAACACTACTATTTCACGGTTGTAAGATAACAAACCGCTGCATAGAACACGCAGAATTCTCTATTCATACATAGAATACAGCACAAATATACATAAATCCAACGCATCACGCACGAATTACGCGGGGTGCTAATGTGACGACATGCATTTGTTATTTTCTAGTCTACATGTGTGGAGCCTATGTATGTAAAACCGTGTCACTTACATCCATTGAGGGTTTCATGCTTAGTTGACGGTTAATCAGTTTATTTCTATTACACACACCTCGACACAATTAACGGAATATTGTTCACTATCGTAATATTTCATAAAACACCGGCCTGTTATGTTGCTTTTTAATCTTAAATTAGATGACAGTCACTTTTTTCATCGAGTTTATATATTTTCAATGTGCTCTATAAATACCTATTGCTTTCCTTTCTTCTTCTTACTTTTATTAAAAAAAAATCTTAATTGTAATTTTTATAAGAAAAAGATTCTTTTTATGGCTACTTTAGAACATGTTAGTTGAAAGCACTTAAAATGCCCGATCTCACAACACACAAGATTATTAGGGAAGATGAAACACCATTGTTTTTTTAAAGCATCCAATACCTATGCATCCTACTCGAAAAGAGACACTGGAGGTAGATTTTCGGACTTGCACGAACAAAGCTTAATATGGACTTCACTGACCGCTGTCGTAGCCCTGGTGGAGTTGGGCTCGTTGAACATCCACCAGACGTCTTCTTCATCTGCGAGCAGGATCAGTCCTCTCTCTATCCCGTTCGGCGATCTCCTTCTAGAGCCTTTTTGCGTCACACTAGGAGACCACGATGTCACATTTGGTGGAGTCATCCATCAACATGAAACCTACCATTGCTGGCGGGGCAGATCCCGACTGACCTCTGCAACCCGGACTCACCTCTCAGGATTCCAGACTGGGTACTTGGTGAGAGATATGGTTATGGTGTGGGGAGCAATATGTTAGAAGTCGTGGTTGAGGAAATATGACTACTATTTATGGGCACAGCTAGAATGGTTTATTTCAGTCATTTTCATAATTTAATGTCCTATGGAATTCTTCTCTGGGGTAGCTCTGCTGACATTAACACCATATTTATATTGCAAAAAAGTGCTGTAAGAGCTATCTATAATCTTGGCCCGAGAGTGTCTCTAAGAGAAGAGTTCAAAGAGGTTAACATTCTAACTATACCACCTATGAAACCTACTATATGTGCATAAAAATATCGATTCCTTCTGTAAAAGGAACGATACACATAATGTAAATACTAGATATAAGAATAATCTGATATTGCATACTACCCGTTTCCACAAAATAAGTAACTCTTTTATGGGGCAATGTATAAGATTCTATAAAAAACTTCCCAATGATATTAAAGAATTGTCTACGAATAAGTTTAAAAGAAATTATTAAAGCCAAATTGTGGAGCAGGGCATATTACACAATTTCTGATTATTTAAGTGATAAAAGTGCTTGGGATTGAGTTGTTCTGAGTCAACACACATGATTGTAATTAATCTTAAGTATATTTTATTGTAAAAAGGATTCCTACTGAGTTTTCTGGCAGTGTTTCTCAGTAGCTGCCACGTCATGCACTGCACGGTAGGGTAAAAAAAATATGACGATTCCACAAAAATGTTAAATTTTTACGGAACAAATAATTTATGACTTTGACTTTATGAATGTATGCGACTTGTTAAAGAGATACCTTAAAACTAGAATACCGCCGCCCAACCACTAAAAGCCCTTACTGAAATACTGGCAAGGCTTGTCCCAAGATGCAATTGATAACATCATTCTCAGAATGCCCACACAGATAGAAGCGATAGACACAGATCGAGGGGAAACACACATATATAAAAAGGGCACTTTGTTTCAAGTTTGTTTTTAATAAAATTTAATTAATACATTGTAATGTCGCTGTTAAACGATTAAACAGAGTGTCACTTCTTGTCTAATTATATTTTTATTACATATTTACTCATCATTATTTTATACTCAGTTTTTTTTTTCTGTTCTGCTAAATGTGCGGCTGTGTGTATATGTATATAGATTTTTTTTAGTTGAGAAAAAAATTATGGGATTTATTGCTCTGTGTTGTGTAACACGAAAAGTGGTTCTTTAACTTCCTGGTCGTTAATTGTACAATCACATCAACTGGCTTTGAATTACAACCTAAACGCTTAATTTTAAGTTCTACAAACGACAAAATCGTGTTACAGCAAAAGCTTTGGATACAATTACGTTACATGCATAATAAATACTCCACGAAACAAGATTTAACCGCCATTAAATAACTCTCAACCAAAACTTTGTCGATTTGACACAAACAGAAGTGAATTAGGAATCCAAACGCGTAAGATACGGCGCCTTTCGTATTCCCGTCATATTGTGGTATTTGTAACCAACAATGTGTTAGTTAGATCCTTCAGCCTTTGGATATCGATGCTATCCCTTATCTCTAGTTCTTGCTTGACCTATCTACCATTATTATTCAATTGAAAATAGATACTATCTTTATGTCAATAGAATTCAATTTGCGACTGTAATGGAAAGGTGGATATTCCCGTCAAGGACTGGGTAACGTTATGTATTAAGAATGAAAAATAGTTTGCTTGACGACCAAGAATCCACAATGTTACTTTTATTTATTTGTTAGATTTGTAGTGTCGATATATCAAAGGAAAGTAAGAGAATACGCAGGAATTGTAACAATAGGCTATATAGGCATACGCTTTATTGAAACCTTAAATATCGATTTGCATTAGAAGTTACAACCTCTTAGATTAACTCAAACATTCATCATCAGTCATTAAACATTGCTACTACTATTTCTTGGCCGTTTTATGATTATTTACATACTAGCTGTGCCCCGCGGTTTTACCCACGTTAAATTTGATAAATTATCACAGCTCCTCCCCCGTAGGTGATAGCGTGATAATTTGTAGCCTATATGTTGACCCGACCTCTTAGTAACATTCATGCAAAATTGAAGTAAATCCATGCAGTACTTTTTGAGTTTAGCCCGGACATACATACAGACAAAATCTAAATACTATATTTTTGGCTTCGATATCGTTCACGCCCCGATTATCTTTTATTATTTTTTTAAAAAGACAACGCCCTCATTAGGGAAATTAGTCCCTGTGTCGCAGGGTACTTTTCAAACATATAATAGACGGACACAAATTACATCCCGACTCAGAACAACTATTTATGGGTCACACAAATAGTTGCCCGGCGCGGGACTCGAACCCGCGACACGAAATTGCAAGGCGATTGTCTTAGCCACTGCGCCACACGTGCAGTCATCCTTTTGACTTTCCTACGATTTTATTATATTTATAGATACAAGTTATTGACATACTGAATATTAATTAAATGATGATACTGTGCTAATAATGTGAACTTTTGATATATTTTTGTAATGACAATTTGTATGCCGATAAAGTTTAAACATAGAGATACTATTACTAATCACTATGTAAACATATAATGTTATCACCCATGTTTGTACAAATAAAAGAATATTGAATTGAACTAAAGTATAAAATATTTTCTATCTCAGAAGAAATATATTGAATTTGTTTTTAGTACGAAACCTTCATAATGTTTGGCGTGGCTGAATATACATATTATACATTTGGCTAGGCGGATGCTCCATAACAGTTGACATTTGTGTCAAGGTTTTTTTGTTATATCTCAAAAACTATCAAAAACAACTACATTACGTACAGTTAAAAAATACTTGTAACTTGTTCCTTTTTAGGGTTCCGTAAAAAACGGATCCCTTATAGATTCGTCATGTCTGTCTGTCTGTCTGTCCGTCCGTATGTCACAGCCATTTTATGCCGAAACTATAAGGACTATACTGTAGAAACTTGGTTAGTAGATGAACCGCATTAAGATTTTCACACAAAAATAGAAAAAAAAACAATAAATCTTGGGGCTCCCCATACTTAGAACTGAAACTCAAAAACTGTTTTCATCAAACCCATAAATGTGGGGTATCTATGGATAGGTCTTCAAAAATGATGTTGAGGTTCTTAATATCATTTTTTAACAAACTGAATAGTTTCCGCGAGAGACTCTTCCAAAGTTTGTAAAATGAGTGTCTCCCCCCTGTAACTTCTAAAATAAGAGAGTGATAAAACTAAAAAAAATATGTGATGTACATTACTTTATAAACTTCCACTGAAAATTAGTTTGAACGAAATATAATCAGTGTTTTTTTTAATACGTCATAAATCATAAACCGCATTTTCTCTTTCATTCAATCAACTACTACAAGAACTTTTAGATTATTACTTTTATATTGTTACTTACTGCTACGGAACCCTTCTTGGGCGAGTCCGACTCGCACTTGGCCGCTTTCTTAGATTAGATTTACGCTTTGCATTGCGAATAATGCTATCAAGATAAAATTTTGTAAATACCCCTAAAAATAGATCTCTGTATCGTGGTGGACTCATCAAACATGTATTTGATGGACACAAACTATATGTTTAGTCACTAATTATTTTCAAATTGAATCACATTTTGGTCGCTTCTAATTAGGACTGTCAACTTCTGTGACTCGTCGTATTTTAGTATAGCTTGTGTTTGTATGTTGCTAGGGTTTGTTATCGAACATGATATTCTAATTATATGTATTTAGATATTACTGTTAAGTGCTATTTATGATCAATTTTATACTGAGTATAAAATAACTTAGACCACACCCTTATTAGTATCTGAAATATAGCTACAAACGCTACTATTAAGGGTACACAATGTTCGCTAATAAATTGGTGAACTAATGCTGGGATTAGTGAAGTTACTCCATATTCAATATCAATAACAAGACAACTCTGCCTAGGTACATGACTAATGCATTACTTCGCCCGAAGCCCTACAAGTACTGAGTCGTAAGTAACTTTATATACGTAATCACATAGATACAACGATGTTTAACGAAATTATAAGGAGTAGCTGGGTGAACGCATTATTTTGAAGCAAACATAAATGTCATTTTGTTTTGGCCTTTAGTCTAGTTTTGTTTCTAGCGGTGACTAAGTTCTAGGGATCTCAACGGGATGAAGACAGACGTAAGTGATTATTTTATTAACGAATTTCGCTCACGAATTACCGAAATACGTAAAAAAAATACTTTTAGGAAATTGAGGTATATACGTTGTTGGTAGGTATATGTTGAAATATATACATTTTAATTTACAATTTTCGTCTCAGATGAAAATTTAAACCTATTGTATTTTCCTTGAAGCAATGGTGAGGGCTATGCTCGAAGTATCCCTGCGCGATCAAATCAGAAACGTCGAAATCGAGTAATCGAGGCGAACTTGAGTAGCCGACATAGCCAAAAGAATTCCTAAACTGAAGTGGCAGTGGGCGGGTCACATAGCTCGTAGAACCGACGGCTTGGGCAGAAAGGTTCTCGAGTGGCGACCACGAACCGGAAGACGCAGCGTGAGCACGTCCCATATAAGGTGGACCGATGAGGGTTGTTGCAAGGGTCGTAGCAAGCCGCTAGATGCGGGCAGCACAAAACTGGTGTTGTGGAGATCCTTGGGCGAGGTTTTTGTCCAGCAGTGAACGTCTTTCGGCTGATATGATGTAGATAATGTATTTTTCTTTTAATACTAGATTATAGTACTAGTTGGTAGTGCTCCTGCCTACGAAGCTGGTGGTCCTGGGTTCGAATCCCGGTAAGTGCAAACATGTGTGTGATGAGCACGAATATTTGTTTCTGTGTCATGGATGTTTTTTATGTTTTTAAGTATTTATCTATCTATATAGGTAAGTATGTATATCGTCGCCTGGTACCCACAGTAAAAGCTTTGCTTAGTTTGGGGCTAGGATGATCTGTGTGACATTGTCCCTATATATAAAAATCAAGCCCCTTATCAAATAAGTAGAGGAAATATTATGAATGGAAAGCCCATAATATTTTCAAAACATACCTGTAAGCTTTATGTAAAACAATGCGATATTCTTTACTACTACTACTTACGGAAGAACCATATCAATGTGTCACTACCAGGAGCTATACTTTCTAGCGAGCGCTGTCTACTCCACTAAGTAAGACGATGTTTTAATTTTGTTTTAAAGAAGAATTCTTGCTGGCGGTTATAAGTTTTTAATTCTTATACAAAACATATATAAAATAATGTTAGCTATTCTAAGCTATGTATCGAAAACCAATACGTAAATATGCGCAGAAGGGATCAGCATAGGTATCTATCACAGAATAGTTCGCAAAGAGTGATGGATGGATTTTTGGGCGAAACGGCACATTTCCGAAACAACCTTTTATTTAGACAACGGTTTTGTTGGTTTAGGCGTTAGTTATATTTATGTCTGTACGCATCCACTGAGCTCCCGTACTATGAAGTAATATTATTTACTTTTCGCCCGTACAATGCTAGTACAAAGCGAGTTATTTTAAACTTGCATGTAAGAGAGAACTTTACTAATGTTTGGACTAGTTATTCAGAATGGAAACTCTATAGATATTTGGCAGTGCGAATGGATGGTGCGTGATCTAACTGTCAGACTGATCACATATCTGATAACGATAGATTTATCATTGAGTGTTAACGTAACGCTATCTGACAAAGGAAGACAAAAACAGAAGTTTTATAGTACAAACGCCAGCACGTCCAGCTACCCCAATCTGTCAAAATTCTTTTATAGATTTTCAACTTTATCACTTAAGCATAAGGTTCACTTTTATTTGGGGAAATTTGGCAGATTGTGGTAGCTTGATGTGCTGGCGTCTGTACCTACGTCCATCAAAATACAGAGTAAATCAAAGCTATTAATTGAAGTTCACATCGAAATTATTTTAACCAAATGGCATTTTTTAACAACTAGTCATTAAACACCTGATGGTAAGCCGTCACCGTATCCTATGGATGGTTGCAATACGCTTGACATTGCTGGGAGTGGAGCAGGCAGTTGACAAAATTACGGAGGCGAGAGTTAATTTGTGAAAGCTTACTTATTGTCTTTTAAAAAACATGTATATTCATGTCGCTTTCCTAGGAGAAAATTATGTTTTCGATGTGATAATATACCAATAAATTTGGGCTTATACCTTCAAAATAACGTAATTCCTTCCGAAGGATATTAACTCAAGTGATTGATATGCTAACATATACTTGAAATGAAATGAAATGAAATTTATTCATCACTTGGGTATTAACATACACTTGTACTTGTCAAGCTCACAATACAGTACATAAACATAGTGGACCGTATAAAAGTTACAAAAAAAAAATAATTAGTCCGTCCATGCGGTTTGTTTTATCGCATAATATATTTTCTGAAATCCTTCAATAAATAACAAGTTACTAATCTATTATTTTGAAATTTAGTTCTACTATATTAAAATTAGAGAATGGAAGGCAAAGCGGTTGGCTAGCGCAGAAGGCTCTTAACCAGTAGCTTAATTTAAGCGACGAATACTTGTTTTAGTTCAGTTTAAATTGAAATATTATAACAATAATTTCATCGACGAAATATGAAAATTCCAAAAGGCCATATGCACCGTCTAAAAGAGTGTTCAAAGCTCATACTAAAGGACAGAAAAGTATTGTCCCATAAGACTACAAAATAAGTTCTAAATTAAATCAGTGGGGTTATATATACACTTTAAACATACATATGAAAATAAGCTGAAAGGTCACGGCAATGCTTTTAACCTCCTGACGGGTCATATTGAATATAACCTCAAATATGACCCCGACATAAGTACAATTTAAGTAATCATCATCAATCAAAGTTACACTCTAGTAGTTCACATAAATTTATAACAACCTAAGTAGAGGAGGCTTTTAAGTTATTTATAGATTATTATAATGTGCTGCTCAAGCTCGGTTTTAATATGAATAATTCATCGTAGATAAGATATCCATTAGTTATCCTTTTGATACTTGTACATCCTTACTTATTCTAGGCTCATTAGACCCTTTCAGTGATCATCTTTTTCTGATGGGCCTGTTGGCGTGGTTGGCAAATGCTTTTCACGCTAGAGGTCGTGGGTTCGATTCCCACCCTGGACAGATATTTGTGTGCATGAACATGTCTGTTAGTCCTGAGTCTGGGTGTAATTATCTATTAAGTTTGTATTTACAAAAGAAAAGTAGTATATGTGGTTATCAGTTATCCGGTTTCTATAATACAAGCTCTGCTTAGTTTGGGATCAGATGACCGTGTGTGAATAATGTCTTAAGATTATTATTATTGTCTTTTTTTAGGGTTACCATTTCAAATAATGACTACTTTAATGGCTTTAACGTGTTTTTAACAATTGATATCCTTGTCCTAAGATTGTAATCCAAATATAGTGGTTAATGTGCCCTCGGTGCCCTCGTGTTTCGGGTTCGAGCCCCGGACAGTACAACTATTTGTATGACCCAAAAGTTGTTGTTCTGAGTTTCGTATTGCTCTATGTCCGTGAATTTTATGGTTTTGAAGTGACACAGAACATGGCCTGCGATATTGAGATTTATATATCTAGTGAAGGAGTTGGAATTTAAAAGATTACATAAGAAACGAAACATACTTTGTTAAATAAAAAAAATCATTTTCTTAACATATAATCAACGAATCTCGAATTTTGTTAAAAACTACCCCGAATTCATGAATGATCAGTTTCTGAATACGGGGCAGTTTTTAACAAGCCTTTTTCATTCCCACACACTTCAAAGTGTTTATAAGATTTAGTTTGATTTGTGGTTGATATGGTAACTCAAATAGCCGTGTGGTTGATATGGTAACTCAAATAGCCGTGTGGTTTACTGCCTAGTAAGAATAACAGGGCCAACCCATACCATCCCGTTGGTGTCGTAAAAGGTGACAGGTGACCGGCCACTAACTCGCATGGTAAGCGCGATGACAATTAGCCGTAGTCATCGCGCTTACCATGCGAGTTGGTGGCCGCAGTTAGTTGGTAGCGAAGCTGCTTCCCGATTACCTGTTTTTTTATTTTTTTTTATGGCATAGGGGTCGCCCTACGCCATAGAAAAAATACGAGCAAGCGGGTCACCTGATGGTAAGTGATCACCACCGCCCATGTACGCCAGCAACACCAGAGGTGTCACGGGTGCGTTGCCGGCTTTTAAGAGTCAGCAAAAGTGTTGTTGACCCTTCCCCCCACCCCAATGAGCTCTGGCGACCTTACTCACACGCAGAAACACAACACTAAAGTAATTAATGTTATTATTAAAATATGTCTTCTGTAACGTGGAGGTACTTCCCCAGTCGGGCTGCTATTTGAGCGAATGAACGCTGTGCCCTACCCTTCTTAAGCATTAGTCACCTCCAAATGGAAAACCTACCAATCTTTGGAGGAGGTCTATGTCAAGCAGTGGACGATATCAGGCTGATGATGTATGTATGATGAAATTTTGCGATAGACACATTTTGCCTTTACACGTACATACATATGTATAAATTTATACAGACGCCAGTACATCCAGCTACCCCAAATTGTCAAATTTCTTTTATAGATTTTCGACTTTATCACAAAATCTTGGTCACTTGGTAATCAAGGTTCACTTTCAACTGGGGAAATTCGACAGATTGGGGTAGATTGACATGCTGGCGTCTGTACGTGTCCTTAGGATATAAAACATGGAGGCAAACCAAGATGTAGAGCTTATAGGTTATTTTAAGAAATACCTGTATTACCTATTTAGAACTGAATAGAAAATCACTTGTGAAACATGTCACGATAGGCTTTAGGCCTAAAGGTTAATAGTTTGGTAATAGGGGCCGAAAGGTAGTACAAAACCCTGCCACAAAATTTATCGTGGTTACTTCTCTTTCAATGGTTGGCTTTTAACCCGGCGTGAGTGAGGTCGGGTATGTCATACCCGGGAAGTTTTAAAACGCAGATTATTTAATCTTACTGTTGTCATGCGAGTCCTGTCGTTTTAGTAGCTGACGGTAAGGTTGTGAGAGGCGAGGTACAGTATGATGTTTAGTGTTGCGTTGGCGGTGACGGTAGATATACATTCTTGTACATGGCTGGGGTACCTACATCATACCCGACCTCGTAGTCGGTGTAACATTTTTGCGACAGTAAGTTTTTGATTTATAGTATATCATATTGATTTATAGTATTTTATGATTTTAGAATTTTCACGATGTATTATGAAGCAAATGAACATCGGCTACAGGACATATTAGAAAACAAGAGGGTATTTCGGATAATTTGGAAGAACTGGAATCTGTGCCGGTGGCTACTAGTCAGTAAATATGTTATGACCCGTGATAGTTAGATAGTTGAAATTTCCATTTTTCTGTTGATGTTATAACTACAAATACTAAAAAACTAAATAAAATAAATATTTAAGGGGGCTCCCATACAACAAACTTGAATTTGATGCTCGTTTTTATAGATAATGGTAAGGAATCCTTCGTGCGCGAGTCCAACTCGCACTTGGCCAATTTTTATTTATAATAATTAGGAAACAGTATTGTTATGTTGAATTACCAAAGTAGTTGTAATTTTATGTGAAAAGAAGATAACTACCTAAACTTGTACTTACCTTTTTCAAAGAAAATTTATAATACTTTGTTATTTTAATAAAAAAGTAACCATTTTTTGTATTTTATGCTGGTATTTTAATCTAATCTTGTTGAATGGTTACTATTATTAATATATCTAAAGTATAAATCTAATGATACAATCATAGTTTCAAAAATAGAACATCAAAATATTGGGTATCTCCCACCCACCTCATAGCTGGTGTAACAATTTCTCACCTCATTCACGCCGGGTTAATAACGTTTAAGTATTCGGAGAATATTGCTCCTGGCAAAATTTTGGCTACTTCGGCCTTTATCAAGAAAGATTAGCTAACTACGCAGGACATATTATTGTGTTCCAGTGTATGCGCAAACACTGATTTACTCTCTATTCCCTTACTCTTATAACCCGATGGGATGGCCATCTGATACGATCGGGGAGTGACCAAGTGCAAGACTGACAGCTTTTCGTGTTTTCCGAGGAATGGGTTTATAACACTACGAACTTCCAGACTCCAGGTTTTTAACAGGTTATTTTCTAGACATTATCATCATCATCATCATCATGCCAGCCGAACGATGTCAACTGCTGGACAAAAGCCTCCTCAAAAGATTCCACGATGGACTTGTGTACATCATTTGGAGGGATATGCCATAATCGCCACACTTGGCAGTCGGGTTGGCGATTGCAGTATGATGTTCATAGTACACAGAGCCGCTGCTGCCCGTTCTCTGAGATGTTCCCTCGGAACGACTTCTAAACCGCCCCTTGGGATGAGAAGGGGTGGAGATATTCTATCCCGTCCGCAAAATAGTCATCGAAATCCCAATAACACTTTAAAACCTGACGCAGGATTTAAACCCTGGGGCTCTACCAGCTAAGTCGCCGAACATCGATTTCTTAAATGGCGTTCAAATAAATAAAGGTTAAAAATTACTTAATCAATCGTTAAATCTGCTTGACGTTATAAATGGTCCGGAATCGATTGTCAACGTTAAAGCCGATTTAACGATTGATTAAGTAATTTTTAACCTTTATTTATTAGAACGCCATTTAAGAAATCGATGTTCGCCGACTTTGCCGGTAGTGCCCCATTTTTTTTTTTTTTTTTTGATTAGGCAGGGGGAATGCCTACGCATGCCAACCGCAAAAAGTGTCTGCGGGTGGGTATGTCGGACTCGCACCGACTAAACCTACCCTGCCGTGGACTTCTTCTGGCGTCTGATAGGGGGAGCCCCGGGAACGCGGGTATGCTGCTCCGGTGCCCCCCTTTTGCGCCGTGTCCCAGATGGTCGGATCACGCACCCGGGGAGGACTGTGGGTTTCCCTCCCCATTTGCCGACTCCTGCCAGTACGGCACAGCGACTGCGCCACAAACAGTTCGCTGTCTTCCCGGGGCTGCTTGCACGTGGCGGCAGTTGAGGACACTTCTCATACTGCCACCGCAGCCGGTAGTGCCCCTGGACCACATTATCCACATGGACATGTTACGGCTAGAACAACGAGGCAGTAAGGAGAGTATGATTGATAACTTACATAAACGATAAATGAAACGTTTCGATAAGCCTGACGCGTACTTTTGATGAGCAGCCACTAGTATATCGGCGCATACAGCGACGAGTTTCATCAGTATAATTTAACCAAGCCAATGAGAGAGAGAGAGAGAGAGAGAGAGAGATATCGAATTCGTAATGATCTAAGCAAAAAATATAGTTAGTACTTAATATAAAAAAATGTATGAAAACCGATATGAACGAAACTTATTTGATGCTATCTCAAAAGCAGCATATCAGAAACCACGGAAATTTAGATCGAAAATATACGAGAAATCCATACAGTCAATTTGGAGACCTCTTGGAAATCAGTTAAAAATCAAAGGCATATTTATTGCATGGAAATAAGGTTCATTATGGACTTTATTACATTAATAAAGAGAATCTTCTATATGTAATATGTACTTAGAAAAGTAATAATCTTAATTCTGGTTTCGATTTGTAATAAGACTACTAATTACGATGTAACCACGTATGGAAGGCAGAAATTATCTTGTGTCAAAGAAACGTAAATTAAGAGGAAAAGAACTAACCAAAACTGAACGAGATTAATATAAACGAATATATTTCGCTTATACTAATAGAAAAGGATATATGTATTTCGTTGCTAATTTAGATGTATGTAGTGATTTGATTTAGATAACAGAATTCTACTCATATATGGTTGAACTGTACTCATATATGATACGTCTTGACTATGTTTTGCCAGACCGTATCAACTAGGCCACGTTTAAACCTTGGTAGAAATGTCCACCTCAATGTATAATGATAGCACAAAACACATTTTTATTATTTTTATTTTGGCAGTGTAATATTTTAAGTAGAATAGAATAAAACACCATTTTTTGTACTTACACCATAAAATACACATCTTGGACATATTTTATAAAGAAGCTGCACAATGGGTCTCCTTATCGCAAAAAAAATCTTCCAAACAACCAAAGGTTGGAAAGGCGCTGAACATTAAATATTTGCATTTGGTGTGTTACAAGGTATATACGAAAGTGTTGGTTTACTTATAAATAAACAATATACGGTTAAAGATTCTTTATTTTTCTCATAAAAAATTTACATTTACTTACAGAGAAAATATAATATTTACATAATATAAGACGCCAAGCGTGGCTACTTACCTATCTACTACAAGATACAAAACAAATTAGCAAATTATCACCCACACAATTTTACAATATCTGAACATTATTTACAAACAGATATTTCCATTCACACCAATATCTGTCCAGGATGGGAATCGAACCCATAATAAAATAAAAATTCATAAATATATAAATTTGTGTTAAAATACTAAATCTAATATTTATTCATGAAATGTAACGGAACCCATTCAATATTTACTTTTAACATACAATCCACACAAAGGCGTAACTATTGAAATTGTTACGTATGAAAACTAAACAGTTACTGTTATTGCTTTGACTAGTGCCGTTATACAGCCTGATATCTGTGTCAGAATAAGGCATAACAGTAGTTAATTAAATCAGTTTAATTAATAGAACATAGAATAACAATAGAATGTGCTTAAGGATTAAGTTTCATCACATTAAAAGCGACAATATAATCTTGGTTCTCTGGTAGATTGAGTAACTGGAGGTAAAAAAAGGTTGCAGTAAGTAGATAATTATTTTTAACTTTTTGTTTTGTAAGATGAAATCAATGTGGATGGGCTGCAGTCTGTCAGTTAGTTTGTGAGTAATATAAATTTTCAGTAGAAACAAAAAACGACTAATTTAATAGAAATATTTTATTAATCTGTCCTGTATGTTAGTAAAGTCATCATATAATATTTACTGGGACATTATTCACACACGGTTATCTGATCCTAAACCAAGCAGAGCTCGCGCTATGGAAACCAGATAACTGATATACTACATATACTATTTTTCTTTTGTAATACATGTACATACTTATATAGATAATTTACACCCAGACTCAGGACGAACAGACATGTTCATGCACACAAATATTTGTCCTGGGTGGGAATCGAACCCACGACCTCTGGCGTGAAGGCAGCGTATCTACCAACCACGCCAACAGGCCCGTGATCATCATCACCATCATAATAATGATGATGTGGCTGTCGGCAAAGAATATCACCACTCCATTTGTTCCCGTGAGAGATGTAGAAGTTGAACCGAGGGAATATCTCCCAGAGAATGGACAGAAGCGTCTCTCAGTGTACACTAACCAACATACTGCGATCGCAAACCCGTCCGCCAAGCGTGGCGATTATGGTATATCCTTCCAAATGAAGGACACAGCTTCATTGTGGTAATCTTTTGGGAAGACCTTTATGCCAGTGGACGTCATACATGTGACATGATTACTATTAGATAGAGAGCATGGTTTTTCACTGACTTGGAAGTATAAAAACTCGATGCCGTTAAAAAAACGAGGCAGTTTGATCTATAATTATTTAATACGAAATTTTATTACTTAAGACGTTTCCATTCAGTTGCCTTCAATTCATTATCGCAAATCCGTTTATTTTAGCGCAAAGCCTACGTCGTGTCTCTGGATATTAAGTTCATAAAATGATATGTGAATGCCGCGTATTATCACAATTTGCATATGTGTAATTTGGGGTTTGGGCAGGTTGTGATCCTACACGGAAGTTAGGTACACAGATAATATACAGATTCATGTCAGTATGGTGAAATCTGAAATTATGGGAAATGATGATGATGATTCAAATGGGGTACTTAGTGTAGTAAATGAATATTGATAACACTCACGTCGCCACTACGTGTCCCGGATTCGATTCTCTTACAGGACAACAATTTATTTTGTTTTATTTTGTGTGACCCATAAGTAGTTATACTGATCTGGGTGTGCTTTCTGTCAGTATTTATAAAATTAACAACCGTGCGGAATAGTATGTAGTGTTATTCTTGAATCTCTTAAATAAACATAACTAGTCAATTCATACGTACCGATACGGCTGCCTTCTTCAATAAGGAAGAGAAGGGCTGTTCAAACAGCCCTTCTCTTCCAAAATATTCCATAAGCAACAATCCAAAGTATTATGATCAGCAAACGTCAAAGGCGTTGTATGTAAAATTTTCATCTGAGTAGAGCTGGATTAAATTCAGTTTTTACCGCTAGTACTGACTTTTATTGAAATAATCTATAAGCATATAGTCCGAATACCACGATGCGGAGTTGCATTAGTTAACGCATAAGAGTATTCTGTGGTTTTTGAGTTCGATTCTTACCCGCACTTAAATTTATATAACTCTTTTTAGATATGACTGAAACTTGTTTTCCGTTTAGCTTAAATAAAAATATTATAATAAAACTTATAATTTAAGAATTATTGATTAAGTGATAATTTAAAACAACAGTTGATAATGGTCCAATGCAATTATTAGCAACCCGCAACGAATTTAATCAGAGATAAACATGGCAATATAGAATTCGAACGTATCCAAATCAAAAGCACATCTAACTTGTCAAATTTCTTTTATAGATGTTCAACTTTGTGACAAAAGTATAAGGTTCACTTTCAATTGGGGAAATTTGACAGATTGGGGTACCTTGATGTGCTGGCGTTTGTACATCTCTTATCCTCTTATAAGGTCTTCTCTTACAGGGTGACTTAAGTCAGGCATGTTTTTATACTTCATAATATTTTTTTATGTTTCAATCGTGTTATTGACAGTCACAGTTGTATTAAACATAAAACAAAAAAAGAAAACAAATTATTTAATCTCACAACAATAAATTATAAGAAGAAATGAAACGAAAAACAAACACGGCCCATTAAGCCCGAAAATTTTCATACGAATACATTTATGTGGGAAATATCTAGCTACGTTTTGCAAAATAACGTTACTTTACAGAAATATTCACTCACGAAGTGATGTGCTCATAGCGCGTCATCCTCTTCACGGAACGTATCTTGCAGAAGACAATCGATAGCAATAATTTATTAACAATTTCAAATTCGTACAACAATTGAGCGTTACGTTTCGATGACGTGCCGGTCGTTACATAAATGAGTATACCATTATTAAATCGCTAGCACAAGCTAAATTAAAATCTGAAGAGCAATTAAAGTAGGCTATTGTAATTATTGGTAGCTTATATTATATAATAGGAGTTTCATTTAGCTACAATTTTACCAAATGATGAAATGAATGAAACATGTGGTTTATGTCCAACAGACGCCTGTTATCGTAACAGAGAGAGAAGTGTGAGATCAAAATCACGAACTAAAAAAACAAAATTCCTATTTAATAAATACTCTTTTTTAATTGGGCCTACGGATATGAAGACTTTCATTCTAAACTGGGTTAAATATAATTAGTAAGTAAAATTTTTCAGAAGTCGTATTGATTATGATAAAACTTGTCAGGACTTGCCTAGTGAGACTATCACTGTATAAACTACTCGTAAAAACTGGACTGGTAATAAATTATATTTTATTTTATTTTATTTATTTTACTTGTGTCATTTAAAATGGAATTTATTTATTTTGATGTCATATATTATAGAATCAATACTTTGCATTTCTGTAAAGCGGTAATTAATTTTTATACTAAAAATGATCTATTGGTGACCAGGAAGTGATCGCTTTTACTTGTACTTTTTCTATGGTAATGTGATTTTCTACTTCTTTAGTCCTTTATCTGCGCTGAGCAATATAAAGAGTTATCGATATATCTACCTAAAACCTTAAATAAATCTTGAGTGAATACGTCTATCTGTTTCGCATATCGTATGGAACCTTCGTTCGTTCATAATTACGCGGCAGGTACTCGTGGCTTCGCAATGTAAATATTAGATTACGGAGCTTACCTCGGTTACAAATCAAGGCGATGTCTATTTTTGCCTATGTTCTTGTTTTTTTAGACACTTACTACGTTATTACTTGTATTTACTTTTAGAAAAAGTTAGTAGTTTGTCCAATTATATTGCTTGGTTAAAGGCGGATTCAATTCATAAGGCATGTAAAATATCTTATTTTTTTTGTTGTTTTATAAAGTATGTTGGTTCATAATATTGCATTCAAGACTTTCAAGACATATAAAGGTGAAAGTAAAAATTCAAAACGCACACACATAGAGTCTGGACCTTTTGAAATTGAAATTTTACATTCCGCGCATTTTATTCCGGGATATCTTTTTAATAAAGTTCTCGGTCTAATTTGGTAAAGTATTTCTTGAATATATTAAATCACTTAATGTGGCGTCAGCAAGACTATTTTCTGCCAAAACAAAAAGCACCATTTAAATGCAGAGAACCACCAACAAAGCGATAAGAGAACGTATCGGGTATCAAAATGAAGTCGTTCGTATTCGCTAAGATGCGGCCGCCATGCGCCAGGTTGAAACGTGGTTCAAACGTATTCTAGTGCTACCCAATCACAGACTGTATATAAGATACAGATAAGTAACTGATTGGAATATGGAATGTAAAATTTCAATCCTGACTGTGCGTTTGAATTTCTACTTGCATCTGTATACATCTTGTCTCACTGCGTACTCCTGTAATGTGGCATAAAACTCGCATTTGTAAGGAGTCCAATAGTAATGCGATTCAATATCGTGATAATAATATGAAACAATGATTTTAATAGCTGTACATTTAAAGTTTGTTTGTCAAAGTCGTATTCACATCAGGCATGTTTAAAATGTTCTTAAGTTAGTGAAATTTGGAATCTCTTATTGATAAAATAATTTAACCTATAACTTTAATGTCTTGAATGCAATATTATGAAATAAAATACTTTATTTAAAAAAAACAAAACATTATAATTAACGATAAAATAAAATGTTTTAGGTGTATATACATAAAAATATGTTGTATGAATTGAATGTATATACATCTATCTTGTCTTCTTTGCAGTCACGTGTAGTGTTGCCTTTGGAATTAAATCCGCCTATAATATGAGTAGGGTGCTGAAATTGTACAACTATTAAACAGTTTATAGGAGCCATCATCTAAGAACTCTTGTCAAGTTGGGAAATCTTTGCCTTTCACGCCGCAGTTAGTAGATTCTATTCCCACCCAGGGCAGATAATTGTGTGCCTGAACATGTATATTTGTCCTGAGTCTGGGTGCAATTATCTATATAAATATGTATGTATTTAAAAAAGAAAAGTCGCATAATATATAATATTTCAGTTATCTGGTTTCCAAAATTCAAGATCTGCTGCTTATTTTGGGATCAGATGGCCGTGTATGAATACTGACTGTCTGAAATCTATTGTAGGTTATCAGTGCAAGTTAGTATTGTATAAAACGAATGCGCGGATTTGTTTCTTTACTGTGTGACAATAAAACTGTGACGCAATGGTGCGGACAAAAAAGTGTCAATGCTTACGAAAGGATTATGTTGAAATGTGTTAGAGAATACGTTTTCGATTCAAAAGGGTCTTTGTTTCCGAGTACCTTCGGACGCTCGGGTGCGTCTGTCAACTTGTTTAGAAGGATTCCCGTGTTGCTCTCTGTGGATTTGATAGGTAGAAGTGTGTAGGTATGTGTGTGGATTTGCTAAAGGCTGAGCTTATCTTTTATTGTGGATTGATTATGAACACACTTTACGTCTCTTTATTTTTAGAAAGGTTTAAAGGATTTTTCTGTTTAATATTGCTTAATCGATATTCCTTATATTAAATGAAATTGTTACTTTGATTTTTGTGATTATTATCTGCCCAACCCTCGGTGTGGTGTATAACTCGTGATTTAACTTATAAGTCAATTCAGTATGTTGAGCAACTAGGCTCACGGTCAGTCCATAGACGGGTGACCGCCAAAGTGATTTAATTTCGGATCGTCACCGTGCTTCGGAGGGCTCTTTAATCTGTCCTGGTTGTAGCTATTACGGGACAGTCGATAAGACATGTCAGAGGCCTAATGTGCGGCTTGAACAACTCGGACACTAGGGTAACCACTGCCCATACGATAAGTAAAGTAAGTAAGTCCCGCCGTTTTGTGTATTTGAGTACACAAAAAATCCCATTTATAAATGTAATATATTAAATTATAGTTAAACAAATGTACGTACACACAGTTCTTAAAATATAATAAGCACATATTTATTTGTAATATACATAATTGTTGTTATCAGCAAAATAGAAAGGCTCGTTGTATATGTGTTCTAAACTTGTTTTAACTGATATGGTATTTTAACATCCATTAAAACAGACAGATTTATATACCAGTGCACTTAATTGTACCTACTAAGTTCACAATATTGATGCTAACTACTACTACTACTATTGTTACTGCAGTTAACTAAATCGGCAATAATCCTACTAATGCTATAAATGCGAAAGTTTGTGGGTATGGATGTTTATTAATCTTTCTTTAAGATTTTGATGAAACTTTGTAGTTATATAGGTTATATATCCAAATAACATATAGGCTATAATAATTAATAAAGTTAAAGACGTACATAATCGCGGGTCACAGTTAGTAAGTAATAAATAAAAAAATAAGTTTTATTCAACCGATTTAACAGAAATAGGGGAGTACTTAACCGACTGAATATTTTATTTTTTATATTTTACAATATTTCTCCCTAGTTTGTGTAACTATTTTAATAATTCTATTTTTATTTGATAGTAAATGCTTCCATATTTATATTGATTCAATCGAAAAATCAAATATAGGTATACTAAAGAAAACTGGTAAAACAGTACCAAATATCGTTAGTATACCTATATTTGTTATGCTCATATTAATGCCTTACAAGTGAGAAATCAATAAATATTTATTCATAAAAACTTAAAGAGATTAATTTGCATATTAACAATTACCAAAACTTACATACTATAATATTTAATACCTATAAATAAAAAACTGAATTTAAATCGTTGCCTGCGGGCAAGGTGCCCAGAAAGCTGGCCACATTACCCCGTTGAATAGCGAGGCTAATACGTTGTTTTAAGTACGAGCCAGCTCTCTGGTCACCTGACGACTTGATGAGAAATTGAATTTAATCTATTTAAAGAAAGTATTTCTTCTACGTTCAAAATTCATATTATTTTGTAAATTAGTTCCGCAATTTTTCCGTTGCTTACGAACCAATTTTGATAATTCTACAAAATATAAAATTACTAAGGAGAATTTGAAGTTGGTTGTATATTTTTAAAACAGTAATTCTTTTAAATAACATACACAAAAGGTCATCCCAAAGTTAAGATTGCATTCAAAATAAAATTACTTTCTCAAGCCAACGCACCAAAAATGAATTCCCATTCACACAACTCGACCTTTTTGAAAACTCAATATTTTTTTTTCAGACGTCAACAACGCTTATCCTGCTGTTCCACTTATCTCTCCATACCGTCGACGAAGGCTACGCCATAAATCCAAGTAAGTATAAAAGTACTTTCACTTTGTTAGCTTATTATCATTTTGTTTACTGCGGCCGTAATTTGTAACTTTCGCGGTATAAAAGGGGATTTTCGCTTCTTTGAATGCTGGAAACTTAATCTTTGGACCTTCAGATGTCAGTGGCCGTTGCGGCTTAAGTTTTTCTTTTGATATTGTTATTAGTTTGAAGAAAGGAGATTGGATTAGCGGTATGAAATCGTACTTAATTTAAGTTTTGACGGTCAAACGAGTGAAACATGTTGTTCAGTCTGCAGGGTTTTAGAAATTGGGATATGTTCAACAAAATTACTGCTGATAATATCTTTAAACTTAAGATGGCTGCTGTGGGGTTAATAGCGACGAATATGACCATCCTATCTTCACCTATGGAAGTGGTACCAAGAAGTCGTTGCAAAAGAAAAGAAAAATTATCTACCAATTAGCTAGATGCTCTCACCGGTCTGTAAGTGATCGGCGAGGTTAAGCAACTAGGCTCGCGGTCAGACCATAGATGGGTGACCGCCAAAGTGGTTTAATTTCTGAGCGTCTCCGTGCTTAACCTATCGGTCCCAGGTTGTAGCCATTAAGCAACTAGGCCATCGTTAATCCATGTCGGAGGCCTAATGGGCGGCTTGAACAACTGTGACACTAGGGTAACCACTGCCCATACGATAACTGAGAAAGTATCTACCAGCGAATGGGTAGCAGAGCAGCGTCTCTCTAAGTACTATGACCATACATATCACACGTGGCATGGCATGTACACAATTCCATTATGGACATCCTTGGAGAGGCCTTTGTCCAGCTGTTGACGTCTTTCGGCTGACATGTTCTTAAATCTGCTCGAGACCTCTGTGAGTCAACAGTCCAACAATCTAATCACTAGGTATCTCGACTACCTGTAACTAACCTTGTCCTATTACAATTCTGTGACAAATCGTAATAAGACACGTACACTCACAAAGGAGATAGGTACCAGGACAGTATTGTTTTCTATATTCAGACCACTTCTATATTCCCTTGGGGAGCAGTGTACGCTAAGTTAATCTAGTTTGACTGGCATGTTTGTCTAGTGGTTAGTGACCCTGACTGCTAAACCAGAGGTCCTGGGTTCGATCCCCACCCAAGACATATCTTTGTGTGATGAGCAAGATTATTTGTTCTGTGTTTGAGTGTAATTATAATATAATAATAATATATAGGGACAATGTCACACAGATCATCCTAGCCCCAAACTAAGCAAAGCTTGTACTATGGGTACCAGGCGACGATATACATACTTATATAGATAGATAAATACTTAAATACATAGAAAACATCCATGGCTCACAAACAAATATTCGTGCTCATCACACAAATATTTGCACTTACCGGGATTCGAACCCAGGACCACCAGCTTCGTAGGCAGGACCACTACCAACTAGGCTACGGTGACCGTAATTTATCTATAATATGTATGGATTTATAAATATATAAGTCTGATAGTCCGTTGCCTGGTCGGATCTGCCTAGTTCGGTTTCAGCTGGCAATGTGTTAGATGTCCCAAGATATTTATTTATTATTTAATATCGTCTATCAACCAGAGAACGGGCAGCTTCCTTCTGAGTACTATGAAAATCATACTGCGATCGCCAACCCGTCTGCCAAGCGTGGCGATTATGGCATATCCCCCAAATGATTCTGGGGAGGCTTGTCCAGCTGGACTTTTTCCAGCCCTGTGATGATGATGATGATAGCTACAAAAATGTCTTAAACTTTTAGGAATATATATTATTAATATAGATTTGTTTTATATGTTGTATATAATAATAGGTCTTTACCTATGAAATTGCCGTTTTGTATGAAAAAATTTAAACGAATTTTTTTCATGAATTTTTTTATTTGTATTAATCGAAGTAATCACCCATGCAATCAATGCATCTTTGCCATCGCAGTGGCAGTTTATTGATGCCCTTCTTAAAGAAATCAGCTGGACGGGAGGCAACAAATTCTTCAAAGGCATTTTGTACTGCCTCTCGGGTATTGAATTTTTTTCCCGCCAAGAAGTTATCCAAATTCTGGAAAAAGTAGTAGTCTGTAGGCGCAAGGTCTGGTGAGTAGGGCGGATGACGGAGAGCTTCCAACCCCAGTTCTTGCAACTTGGAGACCGTCTGCTGTGCAGTATGAGGTCGCGCGTTGTCGTGCAGGAGCAGCGGAGACGAGCGATTGACCAATGCTGGTTGGAGATGCGCCAGCTTCTCCATCATTGTGCTCAGTTCTTCACAGTACACATCTGCAGTAATGCTCACCCCGTTTGGTAAGAAGCTGTGATGAATCACACCGGCGCTAGACCACCAAACAGTGACCATCACTTTTCTAGGGGTAAGTTTTCGTTTAGGGCATTGTTTAGGTGCTGAACCAGGATCCAACCAACTTGCTGAGCGCTTGCGGTTATCAAACAGAATCCATTTTTCATCGCAGGTAACAATGCGGTTCAAAATTCCTTCATTTGTGTGTCTGTTGAGCAGTGCAAGGCACGTCTCGACGCGTACTTCGCGCTGGCGATCATTGAGTTCGTGGGGCACCCATTTGTCAAGCTTTTTTACCTTGCCAATTTGACGCAAATGGACCAATATTGTTTTGACGCTAACGTCGAAAGCTGCTGCTAATTCAGCCGTAGATTGTGTATCATCAGCTTCCACAACCGCCTTTAATTCGTCATTGTCGACCAAAGTCTTCGGACGACCGCGAGGTTCATTTTTCAGGTCGAAATTTCCAGAACGGAAGCGAGCAAACCAATAACAGGTGGTGCGTTGGTTTGTAGTGTTAGCTCCGTAAACGTCGTTGATGTTGCGTGCCGCTTGTGCCGCGTTGCTGCCACGACGGTACTCATATTCCATAATTACTCGAATTTTTAACGTATCCATGATGACGAAAAAGATTGAAATGCGATGAAAATGTAACACTAATCAATAAAGAAATGACTACTTTTGGAAAAAAGAATCCATGTTTTTAAAATAAAATTAATTTGAAATTAGAATTCTTAGCCAAACAAAAATTATTTTGATTTGAAATGGCCAGTACTGCAGAACGGCAATTTCATAGGTAAATATATATCAATAAATTTAAATTACATATTAATATGTAAATATATTATGATTATAAATATATATATATATATATATATATATATATATATATATATATATATATATATATATATATATATATATATATGTGTAATACCTACGAGCTGTAGGCGTTACTTCAAGATTATTTTTCGTACTTTTCCCTCTTAATCTACTAGACTTAATCTTCTTGCTGATTTTGTCCATCCTAAGGTTGTCTGGAAGAGATCGCAGTTAGCGATAAGACCGCCCATTGTACCATATTTAATACAACTGTTTACTTTAAATGTGAATCTTGGTGTACAATAAAGAGTATTTGTATTGTATTGTATTATTCACGAGCCTACTAACTTAAAAGGATATTTACTAAAGAAAATTAAATAACCCAATTATCATTTCTAGACCAATACCTTTAAAAACTTAATGTCCCAGAGCACAAATGTGTATTTATGGGAAAATCTTTCAGTGTACAGGCAGCTCGACTATGGTATTCCTTGCCTATCGTAATTAGACGTGCTTAGACAATATCAGATTAAAAAATCTATCAGAGAACACTGTTTGTCTGTATAATTTATGGTTTCTTAAGTATTTATACTTATTTATTTCTTGAATTAATTTTCTAATTTTTTAACTTAAATTAAACTTATTAAAATAATTTTATTTTTGGATATACCACAATTTTGGTATATCTCTTGTTGCACACCTACTGATATTAATTAATGATCAGCTCCTATCTATCCTAAGGTAGTCTGGAATAGACAGCTTTATGCAATAAGACCGCCCTTTGTACAACTTGTCTTGTCTCTTGTATTTTTACGATCTATTCTATATCTATACATATAATAAAATCGTTGGAAAGTCAAAACTGTACATGGAATATTTTTTAAAAAGGATACTTGGGGCGTGATCTACAATCGATATCGAAGCCAAAAATATACTTTTTAGAATTTTTGTCTGTTTGTCTGTATGTATGTCCGGGCTAAACTCAAAAAGTACTGCATAGATTTACTTCAAATTTTTCATGAATATTACTAAGAGGTCGGGGCAACATATAGACTACATATTATCACGCTATCATCTACGGGGGAGGAACAGTGATAATTTATAAAATTTAACGCGGGTAAAACCGCGGGGCACAGCTAGTGTACAATAAAGAGTTTTCTATTTAAAATATTTAATTTATGTACTTATCACTAGAATTTATTGATTATTATTATAACCTCTACTACAATTTAAGTACATTTATTCGGCTCGTGTCAGTCGCCTATTAATAGGGTTGATTATTAGTATGATATAACGTTATCGTTATTTGACGAGACAGGTGGCCTCCCGACATATTCATTCGAGAAAGAGATCATCCTTTGTTCTATTCAAATGTATAAGTTTGATACAAGTAAATATATATTAATAGGGTAGATATTAGTTGTTTTATTTATCAGGTTGATAATATAAAAGATGCTTCCAAGCATTTGGTGTTAGTATTTCTGTATTTATTACTATTTATAAATTTTTGTTTTTTTGGTAGTTATCTGTTGCGACGGGCCGCTTGGCGCCTTTAAGCCGCAGGTCCTGAAATCGATTCCCAGGACAGATATTCGTGTGCATGAATATATCTGTTTGTCCTGAGTCTGGGTGTAATTATCTATATAAGTTTGTATTTCCAAAAGAAAAAGTAGCATATGTAATATACGAGTTATCTGGTTTCCATAGTACAAGCTCTGCTTAGTTTGGGATCAGATGGCCTTGTGTAAATAATGTCCTAAGATATTATTATTATAAAACCATTAAAAGTTGTATAAATCTATTGCACAACTTTTCTATTGTTTACTTTTTTTGTTAATGTTGCTGATTCTGGTGCAAAAAGAAAATGTATTTTGCAAGCATAAAGTATATCCAAAGCCCTTAAAAACACTTGCAAGCTGGAATCTATACATATAATAAAATCGTAGGAAAGTCAAACTGTACATTGAATATTTTTGTAAATGGATACTACTTGGGGCTTGGTCTAAAATCGATATCGAAGTCGAAAATATAGTTTTTAGAATTTTTGTCAGTTTATCTGTTTGTCTGTATGTATGTCCGGGCTAAACTCAAAAAGTACTGCATGGATTTACTTCAAATTTTGCATGAATATTAGGATTATTTATAAGAGGTCGGGTCAACATATAGGGTACATATTAGGTCTTTACCTATGAAATTGCCGTTCTGCAGTACTGGCCATTTCAAATCAAAATAATTTTTGTTTGGCTAAGAATTCTAATTTCAAATTAATTTTATTTTAAAAACATGGATTCTTTTTTCCAAAAGTAGTCATTTCTTTATTGATTAGTGTTACATTTTCATCGCATTTCAATCTTTTTCGTCATCATGGATACGTTAAAAATTCGAGTAATTATGGAATATGAGTACCGTCGTGGCAGCAACGCGGCACAAGCGGCACGCAACATCAACGACGTTTACGGAGCTAACACTACAAACCAACGCACCACCTGTTATTGGTTTGCTCGCTTCCGTTCTGGAAATTTCGACCTGAAAAATGAACCTCGCGGTCGTCCGAAGACTTTGGTCGACAATGACGAATTAAAGGCGGTTGTGGAAGCTGATGATACACAATCTACGGCTGAATTAGCAGCAGCTTTCGACGTTAGCGTCAAAACAATATTGGTCCATTTGCGTCAAATTGGCAAGGTAAAAAAGCTTGACAAATGGGTGCCCCACGAACTCAATGATCGCCAGCGCGAAGTACGCGTCGAGACGTGCCTTGCACTGCTCAACAGACACACAAATGAAGGAATTTTGAACCGCATTGTTACCTGCGATGAAAAATGGATTCTGTTTGATAACCGCAAGCGCTCAGCAAGTTGGTTGGATCCTGGTTCAGCACCTAAACAATGCCCTAAACGAAAACTTACCCCTAGAAAAGTGATGGTCACTGTTTGGTGGTCTAGCGCCGGTGTGATTCATCACAGCTTCTTACCAAACGGGGTGAGCATTACTGCAGATGTGTACTGTGAAGAACTGAGCACAATGATGGAGAAGCTGGCGCATCTCCAACCAGCATTGGTCAATCGCTCGTCTCCGCTGCTCCTGCACGACAACGCGCGACCTCATACTGCACAGCAGACGGTCTCCAAGTTGCAAGAACTGGGGTTGGAAGCTCTCCGTCATCCGCCCTACTCACCAGACCTTGCGCCTACAGACTACTACTTTTTCCAGAATTTGGATAACTTCTTGGCGGGAAAAAAATTCAATACCCGAGAGGCAGTACAAAATGCCTTTGAAGAATTTGTTGCCTCCCGTCCAGCTGATTTCTTTAAGAAGGGCATCAATAAACTGCCACTGCGATGGCAAAGATGCATTGATTGCATGGGTGATTACTTCGATTAATACAAATAAAAAAAT
Organism: Pseudoips prasinana; assembly: GCA_951640165.1. NCBI lineage: Eukaryota > Metazoa > Arthropoda > Insecta > Lepidoptera > Nolidae > Pseudoips > Pseudoips prasinana. Next base: position 24,699,054 of record OX621245.1, read on the forward strand.
TCATGAAAAAAATTCGTTTAAATTTTTTCATACAAAACGGCAATTTCATAGGTAAAGACCTATTATTATCACGCCATCACCTACAGGAGAGGAGCTGTGATAATTTATAAAGCTTTACGCGGGTAAAACCGCGGGGCACAGCTAGTTAAGCAATAAAAATAAGTAGCCATAACCGTGATTTGAGCCCAGCTACCGCTAGACCTACAAGGCAGTCCATTAAGATTGGCAAGAACTAAATACCAATTGTATTCTTGTTACTAAAAAGTTATACATTTCCTTAGACCAACCAAATTACACTCATTTTAGGCGTCCCCCACATTTGGCGTGCGCGATCCTCGGGCGTGCGAGCTGCACGGACGCAGCGCGCGCGCTGCGCGAGCGTCGAGTGTTGCCGCCGTGTGACGTGCACGCAGCGTGCGCGCAACGCGCGCGCGGCGCGCTCGCGACGCTCGAGTCGCGTTCTTGACCTTCCGCCCGCTATCCCCGCCGCCCGCTACTGTATCGGTCAGTCGCATGGTTAAACGCCAAGGCGAGCGCCGCGCGCGCGTTGCGCGCACGCTGCGTGCACGTCACACGGCGGCAACACTTGACGCTCGCGCAGCGCGCGCGCTGCGTCCGTGCAGCTCGCACGCCCGAGGATCGCGCACGCCAAATGTGGGGGACGCCTTAATTCAGTTTGTATAAAGCCACTAATGATCAATCTGTTTCAGAAGTCACCAAAAGAAATGGTAAAACATTTTTAAGCTTCCAAGTTAGTTTTATTCATTTAAAATGGAAACAAAGGTTCTGACAATAAGTCTCTGATTTTGTCAGTTCTTTGCAAAGAGCTTTCGCCCTTGTAAAATGAGGATTTTATATTTTTCTAACTTTTTTGTTGTTATTGAATAAAAAAATTATTTAATAAATAAAAAAACCCAACTGCGTAAATAATGAACCAAACTACGTACATAGACAAAGAACTGAAAAGAAAAAAACAAGCACATAGATGGCCGGTGGTCTAAAATTATATAATGTACTATTGAATGAATACTATTGAAGAAAATAAAATATATTTCAATAATGGGCAAAACAACTGAAAAGTCGGGATCCATTAGTCGATAGCCAATCTAATTTGTCAATGGATCCCGACTGTTCAGTTGTCATGTTCCATTATTAAAATATATTTTATTTTCTTCAATAGTATTCATTCAATAGTACATTATATAATTTTAGACCACCGGCCATCTATGTGCTTGTTTTTTTCTTTTCAGTTCTTTGTCTATGTACGTAGTTTGGTTCATTATTTACGCAGTTGGGTTTTTTTATTTATTAAATATTTTTTTTTTTTATACTTTTTAGTTATGAGTTCCTAGCTAGTTTCAAAAATAAGTTAACCACATTATATATTATTATTTTTGTTCTTATTATTTATGTTTTTTTTAATATTCTTATAATTCATTATCTAGATTTAGTTATTAAATATTATTCATTCATTTATTTATTTCACTTAAAATAGAGTACAGTGGTGGTCTTACTATTAGATTAGTCTCATCAATTTTACTCATAAACAGTATGCGAAATGTTTGATTGTTATATGTCAAATTTTACACAAATAATATAATTAATTAGATAAATCACAGTTTGTTTTAAAAAACAACCCCTGCACTAGGAAATCTTATCCCTGTGTCGCAGGGTACTTTACAACATATAATAGACGGACACAAATTAAATCCAGACTCAGAACAACTATTTATGGGTCACACAAGTAGTTGTCCGGCGTGGGACTCGAACCCGCGACACGAAGCGGCGACGCGACTGCCTTAGCCGTCGCGCCACGCGTGCAGTCAAAAATTTGATTTGATTGAATAGAATAGAATGATTTTTCTAGGAGCCACAGTCTGAGTTGGTTTTTGAACTCTGCCGCTGAAAAATGTCTAATATTTTGCGGCAAAGCATTAAACACTTTCACACATACAGCATAGGAACTTTTTTGAAATAGTGTTATATTAGTTATCATGTTGGGAGGAAAAACATCTTTAGCTCTAGTAAATACTGTAGCTGCGTTTTCACAAATACACCGATTTCAAAAATGTACAAACACACTAGTCATAATTTTTAGTCCTTTTAACAATGATTTACACGAGACAAACGGAGGAGTACCTGTAATTGCTCTAACGCATTTTTTGCAATAGAAATGCTCTGGATTTATCTGTTGAATTGCCCCATAGTAAGATACCATACCTCAGGATAGAACCAAAGTACCCGTTAATATCGATTGGTAATAAGGCTGTTTTTCGAAGTCGTGACAAAAAGTATACAAACCTATTGATTCTGATGCATATTTGATCAATGTGAAATTTCCAGTCACAATAACGATCAACTGTTATTAGTCCGATTAAGGAATGACTCAAAGGAGGGTATAGAATGCGTGAGCGGGCACCTAAGGGATATTTTCAGAAACTTGTTCAGAGTACTTAGAGGCAAATCATACTAAAAGTCCTGACATCTAGGAGGTGAGGCGGAGGGAGGAGGGGGTAGGGGGACAAATACCTCAATTTTAGGTTTTTCGCTAATATCTTTAAAAAGGTGCGTTTTAGCAAAAAATAATCTAAGATAAAGTGAAAGCTTACAAAATTTACTATAATTTTGATCACGCTCCAGAAATATAGAAAATTTAAGTTATTCAGCGGAACTCTTACAGATGCCTTGAGAAGTTTAGGAGACCTGATATGCTTCTGGAGGGAGGTGTGCTGGATGGAATCTGTCATGGCTCACATACAATGGTCCACATCGGGACCAAGTGCGGAAACCATACCCACTAGCATATTAGTGGGAACAAGATGATGATGAGTTATTCAGCGTGATGACCATTACCTGATGCCCGAGTTATCTCTAAATTTATTTTAACATAAGCTGGGAGTACCTTCACGTGGTAAGTGGCGTTTTTTTGTAACAGCGGATAACTGGGCTTAGGCGGGGAAAACATCATCAAGATTGCTTTTCTCTCAATGCTCACTGTAGGAAACGCAACCTTACTGGCTAAAACTGCAAAATGATAATGAATGAATGAATGACAAAAAATGAGATGCAATAGCATGGATATGAACACATCCTCTTCTTACACTCATTTACCGGCTACGATACAACATCAGCAACGTTTAGAAGAAGCAAGGTGGGTTTCTGTAAATTGTATTTAAATTCGGAAATTATTCAGGAAGCAGCAAAGATCTTTTACAACCCAAGCTCCAGCCAAAGTGATGTTGCAGAAGAATTGTACTTCCTGAAATGGTATGGGGCACCAGCAAAAGTGACCCTTCTCAAAGTAATTCTTCAAGAGGGTTTTATCGCCCTTTTTGAAGAAGAGCACCACCACACCCCTGTGCCATGCTTGTGGCGTTTGACCTTCTAGTATGACGGAGTTAAATAACTTCTGAAGGGCTCGTGAGGATTGGTGTACCACCCACCTTCAGAAGCTCTGCCGTAACCCCATCATCACCAGGCGCCTTGTTGTTCTTAAGCTGTTCGAGAACCATTCTAATCTCTCACAGGTGACTGGGTTTACGTATACAGCTGTCTGTAGAACCTCTCGATCTCTCCCAGCAAGTCAGGTCTAGACGTGACGATTCTACCATTCTCAGTCTTCAGCTTCGTCAGTTGGCTATGTCCAACAGACAGTTCTCTTGCAAACACTTTATAGCCTTTGTTCCGCTCAATGGCTTCTTTAATACAATTTGTATTAAATTGACGCGTGTCGCGAGTCAAATACTTTGAGATCTGTCTGTTGAGCTGCCGGTATCTAGTAGCATCATCAGAGGATGTCAGAACCATTTTCCGTCTTTCGTCCATAAGCTGCAGGGTATAGTCAGAGATCTTTTTGGTTCTGTTTGTACGGTGGGCCTTGAAGACCTTAGTCCCAGCCGTATGGACAGCTTCTACGAGCCTGTCGTGGTATGAGTCCACTTCCTCGCAATCTGCTAGGCATTTGAAACGGTTTTGCAGTTCGAGCTGAAAGGGTTTTGGATGTGGATGGGTAAAGGTCGGAGCGTAGACTTTATCAGTCGGGACCTCTGGAGCTTGACATTTAGGTTCAATGAGCCTCTTGCCAGTCTGTGATCGCTCCCGGTTTTAACCGTATTGATTACTGAGACGTCATTGAACATCTGTCTACTCGTCGACAAGATAAAGTCTATCTCGTTTTTTGTTTTACCATCGGAGCTTACCCAGGTCCATTTGCGGTTTTCCGGCTTCTTGAAAAAGGAGTTCGTCATAAAGAGTCCCTACTTCTCCATGAAGTCGGCCAACATATGGCCCCAGGGATTCCGATCTCCAGTTCCAAACTGCCCCACTCTCAGCTCATTCCCGAATGGTTTACCCAGCTTCGCGTTAAAGTCCCGCATGACCACAGTGAAATAAGAGTTCGAGGTATGTATGGCTCTAGAAATATCCTCAACATGACCTCAACCTCATTGTCGGAGTGCGTCGAAGTCGGCGCGTAAGCCTGTATGACCTTTAACGAATACCGCTTGGTAATTCTGAGTATAAGGTACGCAACCCTAGTTGTCAACTAGGGTTGCGTACTCTCGATACACTCTCGATTTTCACTATGTTGTGGACGAGGGACTTGTGGACTATGAACCCAACACCACCTTGGGAGAGTTGGTCGTCCTTCCAGAAATAGAGCAGATTCCCGGATTTCAGGATTATCGTGTCCTACCCCTCTCTTCGGACTTCAGATAATCCTATTATGTCCCAATGTAACTTCCTCAATTCTTCCTCCAGTTCGATCATCTTCTCGTCGGTCTGCAGCGTGCGTGTGTTGTATATTGCCAGGGCCAGAGGTCGTCGGTTTTGGTAACGCGGAATCTGCCGGGGATTCTTAGCACCCCCTGCCCTGCCGTAACCACGGCTGTTACCAAGGCTGGGAATAGCAGGGCTGCCGGAGACTGGGGGCCATAAACTGGGGGAAATGAAGGACACAATTACACATTTGTGTCCTTCATTTGAGGGATCTGCCATAATCGCCACGCTTGGCAAACGGGTTGGCGATCGCAGTAAGGTAGACATTGGTACTCATGAGAACACTGCTGCCCATTCTCTGGTATATATATTCCCTCGGGACGACTTCTACGTCCCCCCGCGGGATGAGAGGGGGTGGCGATATTCTCTAGGCCGTTACCACACAGCCACTAAGATCCACTAAGTAGCTAAATATAATTCCTGAAGCACATATCGCCAAGTGCAGCATTGGCTCGGGAATGAGCTGCTCCCTCAAGAAAAAATGAAGGTGATATCTTGGCGCCAAGAACAGCAAAAGATTTACCGGCACCGCAGGTTTTACTAAAAACAATATTTTGTAGCTGCACCAAGGATTGTAGCAGCAGCAAATGTGCATGTCGCAAAGCTATGCTGAAATGTTCTGCTGCGTGCCTTCATTGCCAGGGAAAATGCTTCAACGGCGTGTCTTTTAGCGAGGAAGACAACGAGAATGACCATGAAGATGATTGAGAGCCCTCTGAGCAAGAAACACTTACCACTGAGGAGGGCGAGGAAGAAGAAACCACAGAAAACGACCTTTTGCCAGGACCCTCGCGACCTAAGAGAATAAAAATGTGAATCATTCACAGAATTGGACTTAGAAACGAATATTTCAAAACTTTTTTTATTTTCACTTTTCCAGAGCCAGTAGTTCGAAAACGAATGGGATATGGAAAAGTATCAAAGTTATAGAAAATTTTAAAAGCTTTCATTTCATCTTAGAACATTTTTTGCTTAAACGCGCCATTTTTGAAATATTAGCGTAAAACTTAAAATTGAGGCCTTTGTCCCCCTCCCCTTCCTCCGCCTCACCTCCTCGACATCAGGACTTTTAGGACGTTTTCTCTCTCAGTACTCTGAACAAGTTTCTGAAGAAATCGCTCAGGTTCCCGCTCACGCACTCTACAACTAATTTATTAATTATACTATATACCGAAAAACTTCACACTCTCTACTTTGTTTATGACCATTGTATTTTATATTTAGTAAATATGATTTACTTCTTTTGCTCAAAAATTTAATAAAGTGTGTCTTGCTCAAATTCGCGGTCAGATTATTTTTATGAAGCGAATTAATTTCTATCGTATTATTTATTTCTATGCCAAAACTATAGGGATGTCGTCTGCAAACAAAGTGCATGTATAATGAGTTATATCTGGTATGATATTACTATAGAAAAGAAAAAGAGTCCATGCTTATTTACGAGATAGTCCGATTGGCAATATTTAATTAGAGTTCCGGTTTCCAGAATGGCATTTTTATTCTTTTACTGTTTTCTTTTTAATCTATATTTTTTAATCTGTGATATGATAATGAATAAATAAACATCCGGGCCAAATATCACGTTAATACAAGCAGCTCTTTAAGCTGAGAGATAAGTCAGTCATTGTTATTGTTATATGACTGCAAATTTCGCAATCTCGTGATTTCATTGAGAGATTTGATATAATGAAGATTGTTTAGTAGCTTGCGGTGGTACAGAGTACTAATAATTAAACCATCTAAAGACTTAACCTGGCTTTAAGAAAAATTCAAAATTCTATTCAATTCAAAATTAAAATGCACGAACTGAGATCGTCAACGGCTCGATTCAAAATTGTCCCTTGCAACTTGTGTACAGTTACACCCCAACATAATATTAAAGGTAATATTTTTCTTTAAATTTTACTTTGTCCACAAAGCGCATGAAATTCATTTGTTGATAGTTCGATTCTCACACCAGCCAAAGCGACGTTGTTCTTTATATCTTTGTCATTGCATTTACAACAATTCGATTTCGGTAGGTACCTACCTATAAATAGTTTTTCAAGTGAAGTTAAGTACTAAATCGTTTGAAGTTGGAGATGGGCGACCGTGTTAGACGTTAGATACTTTAGGTAGACCAATATAACTAATAGATACTTTAGTATATGTCCATCAACACTCACACGCACAGTCATACGAGGTTTTCGTCTTTACATCGTAAAAATTATACTGTTTTAAAACCTATATGTGAGAATAGTTGTTACGCAACTTTAAATCGATATAGCTCCTAAACGGCCGATCTAATCGAAAAATGTTGAAAGAAAACTAAAAATATTTTTTAAATACCTATTCAACGATACCCCACATGACATAGTTTGTTGAGTTTAATTTTTTTAATTTTCACATAATGGCGTCCAGTAGTCGCCATATTGAATTTTCACTAACGTCATGTCTTTAGTGACACTTTCCGGACTGAAAGGAATCGATAGACGTGCGAATCATTAAAATCGGCCCAGGCGTTTGGTCTGTATAGTGCTTCAAAGGAACATACATACATACATAGCCTGATAAACACATTACCCTTTGCGTCCCGCAGTCGGGTAAAAAAGAAGTATACCTGGCCTGTGTGAATGGTACAACCGGAAGGGGAAGACCATTTTGCGGCGAAATCGTAGATTTTCTTAAGAATGGCTAGGTCAGAAGAACTTTAAACCGGCGAGCATGTATGAAGAATATAATGAGAGTAAACGGGGCAAAAAAAGTGTGCAAGGATCATGACAAATGGAAATGCGTTGTCTCTGCCTACCCCTCTGGAAAACTACCGTGAGAAAATAAACAAAAAGAGGCAGTAATATTAATCTCAAATAATAAATTAATTAAAAACCTGTAACTATATACCCAATCGTGGAAGACAAAGTGTTATTAATTTGCAATAAATGTATACATGGGATATAATAAAAGTGCGATCAGTTGTTCATTACCTTGTGGGAAAAGGCGAGTTGCTTTGTATAGATGTATATATACGTAACTTAGATGAATTTTGTTTATGGTCCAATCGCTCGAGGCCCTTTCGGTTTGGGCCGCTCAGCCTAAATACCCAAAACTACAGTGTACAGGTACTCAAGTACTTGTTTCCTCCCTACATGTCCAAAGTGATAAACTGGGGTTCTACCGGCTAAGTCACCGAACATCGATTTCTTTAATGGCGTTCAAATAAATAAACGTTAAAAATGACTTAATCAATCGTTAAATCGGCTTCCATGAGCACATGTGACGTCATAAATGGTCCGGAATCGATTGTCAACGTTGAAGCATATTTAACGATTGATTAAGTAATTTTTAACCTTTATTTATTTGAACGCCATTTAAGATATCAATGTTCAGCGACTTAGCCGGTAGAGCCTCAGATGTTAATATGGAACATTAACATCAGTACATTCACAAAATCAATCACACTCAAACTTGTGTGGTCTGATTATTCATTAAAACTATTGTATAGGCAATGGATCGCTAAAATTATATCTATCATATTAGTACTAGTAGACTAATAGATGACTTTTCTTCATCTTGACGCACCGGGATAGTAATACCAAGACGTTTATTAACAGAGCACGCTAAAATTTAATTTGTCTACTAAATAATTAGATTATTCAAATTAGTTTCCTAAATTAACTTTTTTCACTAAAAATAAAAATATAAATATAACATTTAATTTTTAGAACAGTGCTCATTAGCCGCTGAAAGGTAGATAATATTGCCCCATATCAAAGCGTTGCCTGACTTTACGGTCGAATTTGGAATTTAATGCTGTGATCATAGCTCGTTTTTCACATGTAATGCACGTGTGGCGTAGCAGTTAAGACAGTGACTTAACCATTACCTGTCACGGGTTCGATTCGCACACGGTGCCTCGCTATATATGTTTGGTCTTGTCTTTACAATATTTATATAACGTGTACATTCCTTAAATAACTATTTAATTTACCAAGCAGCTGGAAAACCAAATGAACTAGACGCGATTTTATTTGGAATTTTCCCCTTATCCTAATTTAAATGACTATTTAGAAAGTAATGATTCACTCTAATAATACCTTGTCTACAAAGCAATAATACCATGAGTCGCTCAACTAGCAATAGAGTGACTCCAACATAATTACGAGTATGTACGTGTTAAAAAATTACGATAGTGTTGTTACTTCTGGGTCACACTCTTGAAATGAAACCACTTTTCGATATTCCTTCCATTATGGGCGACTTGTTGATTCTGGCAGGTGCCAGAAACGACGTTCTTTTGCTCCACTTTGGAGTATGTTCTATGATAAGGCATTCATATCTATAATACCTAAAACTAAATACCTACAAAGACATACCGGGCACTTTTAGGTACTAGCAGCTGTGAGTCGGTATGAATGATTTGATTTTATACTATTAACTTTAACACATTATTTATGTAATGCAAAGTCATAAGGCAATAACATAATATCATATATTTTCATACAAAATTACCGTAAGCACATATTATATCCAAACATCAAACATTCATTATTTCAAACTGCTCCTTCCATATTCTGTGATGTCAAACAAGATTTTTACGATCCAATTTTGTCTGGATTATGTTCTCGTCAACGTGAACTCTTTTATTGATCACATAAAAGTACAGTATAAAGAAATCACAGTAGATTAACTGTTGCCCATCTTTGTAACTCGGTAAGTTAACTTATACTGTAACCGAAAAATAACTATAGCAAATTTCAATAAATAAAAGTAGCATTTACAAATAAGTTATAATCATTAGTATCCTAGGCGAGTTTTTTATCAGTGGCCAGTTTATAGATTAGCCATTTTATAGTTTTACTTTTTTTACATATTAATTTCCCATGCTAGAATAACGATCAGCGGATATTTTTTTTATGAGCAGTAAAACATTTTTTTTACTTTGTTCAGTTCTATACACATGAAACCAGACAGCGCTCTTCAAGTAACGTCAACTATTTTATTTTGTATGTACTTATCAAATTAGGAATTCAATAAGTATATCGATTTGGGAACAATGTAATTATTAACACACGGCCATCTGATCCCAAACTAAGCAGAGCTTGTGCTATGGAAACCAGATAACTGATATACTACATACACTACTTTCTTTTGTAAATATATACTTATATCGATAATTACACACAAATATCTGTCCCGGGTGGGAATCGAACCCACTACCTCCGGCGTGAAAAGCTAGCATTTGCCAACCACGCCAACAGACCCGTCATGATTTTCAAGTCTGTATGTTTAATAATAAAATAATGTAAGAAATAGTATGAAATGAACATACTACGAAATTAAAAGCATCTCTTAAAAATAAAATAACTACTCATGCTACTCCGCAGGTGCCTCTATTCGAGTCAGTTCTAAATTCAGCATACGTAGCTTCGAGTGCATAATTGCTTTACATTACTGCCTACTTACCGAGAAAATATTAAATTACTGGAATAAAAGTATCTATCAGGCAGCAATGTATCTGTACAGCAATCGTCCAATATCGTGCAATTTGAACCATGTGCCGTTTTTTAGCTCTAGCTAGCTAGCTTTCTAGCTCTGTTGTATATGGCACAATTTGTCCTTGTGTATAGAATTTCATTGTGTGACCATAATAATATAATATATTGAATACACTCATATACACGCACCTTGACACACCCGATGATATCCCAACTCCGCATTTCCAAAGAATAAGAACAATAAGTAATATGATTTGGTAAGCAATACTTAAAACTGCTTCTATTTGTAGTGGCAGAAAGACTGGCCGACGGAGTCTCACCATCAATTTTACCCCTAAAACATTTAATATGTAAAAACGGGATAAATTCGAGCATAATATTAAAATTCAGCGTTTGTTGATACTTATCTAAAAATAAAATTTGAAAACGATTCTAGCTATTATTATTCTCTCTCTTTTCGTGAATAATTCAATTTGGTGGCATTATTACTTTCGGCGATAAGTTGATTCAAATGAAAACGACGGAGCGTAGAATTATTTGTTTTGAAATAATGAGCATGAACAATTAAATCTTTCCTTCGTAGATTGCATTTTACTAATTAAGGAAAGCACGATTTTTCATTCCTTCATTGACATGTCTAGTATATGTCACTGAATAACTTGGTCATATTTTTGAATAGTTTCAGAAACGCCCTTAATTGTGAAAAATACCTGTTACAGTTACTTAGTAAATTAGCAATCATTGTTAGCACATTCAATTGTCAAGCATTGAATGAGGCAAAGGTCTAATCGTTTTTTAAATCCAACGTGCACCTACATTTTTTTTAGATACCGGGGTAGTCAAAATATCTTAGGCAATCCGGACGTCGGGATCATGACTGTTCGTGTTTTAAATAACAACACGTCAAGGTTACTAAAAACTCTCGTGACACTGTACAGAATCCGATTTATATTACTCGCCGGCCAATTGGATCACATCTATCGCTCTTCATGACCTTACCGTAAGCTTGCATTTGCAGCAATCAAATTCCCTATCCGATTCTAAATAAAATGGGCGACCGGTCATTGATATAACACAAACAAATTCACACACGGCCATCTGAACTGTGGAAACTAATATATAACATATACTACTTTTCTTTTGTAAATACATACTTATATAGATAATTACACCCAGACTCAGGACAAACAGACATGTCCATGCATACAAATATCTGTCCTAGGTGGGAAGCGAACCCACGACCTGCGGAGTGCAAGGCAAGGCAACCACGTCAACCGTCGTCTTTGCATATTATCGTAAAAATGTTTTAAACGAAGCAATCCTAAATTTACCCTTTCATGCACCTCCACTTCAGTAACCATCCTGAGTCGAGGTTTAAACCCTTTGATGTTCTTCCTTATTTGCTAGATGGCGCTCACTTTTATTGCCCAGTGCAGCAGAGAAAGTTTCCTAGGCTAACTTTAAAGGTCACGATAAAATATTACAAAGGATGTTAAATTATTTTACCGTGATAAAAATTGCCAAGGTTCTTCCACTATGGAGTCTTACTATTACGATATTGAACAACTTGAATTAGAAAACGTTGGAAGTTTATTTGAAAATGATTGCTTTGTAGATTAAGTCTACATTGGTATTCATAAGACTTGGGTGCTATTTTTATGACTAGTCTAGACAGGGATTGTGATTAGATGTTATGATGGCCTTTTCGTTGGGTCATCATATTAGTTAAGTCTCATATCTATTGTTTACGTAACTAGAGATTACACTTGTTTGAAATTCGACTATACATTAAAGGCAAATAATATTAATATGTTATCCGTTTTAACACTCAGTTTGTCAGTTTGTCAAAAGCATGGTAGTGTGTTATATTATTTTATTATAGTATTTTACTTCCAATGCCTATTATATAAAAAAACACATTATATTTCTGCACTCCTTCTCCAATTATGAACTTTAAGGCGTTTGTCACATTGCCCCGCACGATGCAGCGTAATGCGTGAGTGCGTGTTCTAGTTGCTTGTAAGTATTTCCGTTTGTATAGAAAACACGCACAGTCCAACGCCCAGGACATGCATCTGCATGAACGCACGTGGATGCATGTTATGTGTGTTGAACTGTGCGTGTTTTCTATACAAACGGAGATACTTACAAGCAACGTTAGGACACGCACTCACGCTTTACGCGGCATCATGCGGGGCAGTGTGCCAATCGCCTAACTGTCGTAAAAAATGTGTAGAAAGTTTTTGCTTAACGTCTCCTTGATCTGCATTTTTCTTGAAAAATAGCAGCCGGGCAAGAAATAAAGTACAGCTCTTAGTCCTGTTCCTGATTTGCCGGGATTCTGGAGAAATCAAGTACAGGACACCTGCTTGATTAGCTGTCTCACCGGATTTTACTCCTATTTGAGAACATCAGTATTTCACTTACAAACGTAATTTCCTACAAAATTTCGATAAGCTCCTATGCTATTTTAATATCAAATAACTCCAAAATTAAATGACCGGAAAACATTTAGGATTGAATCAATTCGCTTTTTTTAAGAACAATTGCGTGCAGCTTCTCTCATTTACTCGTAATCTCAGTTTAATAATGTACCCAAGAGTAATCACAGTTCCTTGAAGTAATTGTAACTCAAACGGATACAATAATAACCCGTTACTCTTCTTATTTTTATGATTATTATGGTGCGAAGAGGTGTCAAAACATCAGTAACGTTTCCCCAAAAAATTATACCGCAAATAAAATTTGGTGTAACGCAAGTTTATCTTCAATTTCATACGGAATAACGTCTTGAATATCTCATTTGACACCGTTGAAGATTACGGTGAAGTTGGAGTCGGCGCCAAGGGATTTTTACATAAAATATTCATCATTTCTAAAGCTCCGAATGGCGTGCTATGTGTTCCCGTCACCTCTTTTTTTGACGGTTTATTTGTTCAGTCTGTTTCATTAAGCATTGTGGTTTTATTATACATTTATACCGTTGAAAGGTAATTACGGTGTACAATAAGGCCCTTTGTGGTATATATTATTTTATTACGTGCAAATGTCACGTGTTCGAATGGTTTTTTTAAGCTATATTTTCTCTTTAATTGTTTGCGGTTGAGTTCTTTTGTAGGTGATAAAATCTTGTAAATAGGGTTAACGAGGTATAGGGTTGCTATAGAGAAATGTGACTTGTTTTTCTGTTCAACCAGTTCTCCTTTCTTAATTTAGTTCATCCCTAGATTATTTAGACGGCTTCTTTGAGACTCATAAAGATTCGGTGGCCTAAATTTCTTTGTGACCCGTAGACGGCTTAAGATTAGGCTAACTGATAAAAAAAATAACTCACGAAAGCCGTCTTCAAAGACTGAATTATTTTTTGGATATTGTTAGTGCGTTCATCAGTTTTTTTGTATAATAGAATTTAAGATTATCTATCGTGATGGTACGAAAATGGTAGGATAAAAATCTGTTTTTTATCCTACCATTGAGAATAAAATGTAACCCCGTAAATCAGAAAAACTCAACTATAAATAAAGATTTATGGTATTAATTCGATGATTATGAACCCTCAATTTGAGAGAGTAGTTAGTTAGGGTCTTGTCTTGTCTTGTTTTTTTGGTTTATGGGTGTAGGCATTGATATAAACTAACTCAATGGGTGTAGGTACTTACGTACGTGCTGTACGTAAGTTCAACCCTTCAGGATTCTTTGTACTAACCTGAATTTCTTTCTTTACTATCCATAGAGCCCTGAGTGCAGTAAGCTACTTAGGGGTAGATTCTTATAATCTCCTGGTCCTGGATATACCAGCCCCAGATTAGCTATTCTTTGTCTTGCCAAAGCATCGCATTTATATAGTAAATATAGCAATGTTTCATTTTTCACTCCACAAATCCTGCAGATTGGACTATTGGACATTTCTAGTTTATGTAGGTGATTGTCGGTGCCGTAGTGCCCCGTTTTTTTTTGCAGCAGTAGTAAAAACATGCTATTTAATGTAGACTTTTCTACTTTGGTTTTGACACCAGGTTTATCATTCAGCCTTTATATTGTTTTTTTTTTATAATAATATTATAACAATAAAATTATCAAGCATAATCTGTTGCGGGGTTTCCGACGTCCAATATCAGACCAATGCAGTCATCAGAAGCGGTAACATTGGGTTGTAACTAAAATCAAGAAACCACAACTATAACTTCGATTGAGCTATGAGCCTAAACTAAACTAAGGTTACAAAACGCATAGCTACCATCATGGAAATCCAATACTTATATATTGTAATGAATTAATTAATTCTATTATGGATACTCCACTATCTAAACTGATCTATATGATATCTTACTGATTTAATGAAAACTCAAACAATTATAAGGTAGGGTTGGCGATTAACACCCCCCGAAAAATAACAACGAACCACTTAAAATAAAACAATTCGCGCAACACTCCACGGACACACAATAAACCAATAACAAAAGCTCAAAGCGAACGGTGGCTTGCTTTTGCTCCAATTGTCAGGTGCTGAGTTTCGATTGCATCTGTCACATCCGTCTTATTACCCTGGTATCTTAAGAAATTAATAATTTCTGTAAATTTTTGGTTGTCTTCAGTTAAAGATAAACTGCAATTGCTCAAAAAATATCTGAAATATTCTATTTATGTTGAAACTGGTGACTTGATCCGGATTCAGTTGGGTATATATAGATAGAAAGATAAATAAGTACTTAACGCCATTTTTATAAGCTTACCAGCTGTCCCGGCAAATGTTGTTTTGTCATATAAATTATTTCTAGTCAATATTTTGTTAGTTAAATAGAACATAACTAATGTACAGACGCCAGCGCATCAAGCTACCCCAATCTGTCAAATTTCCCCAATTGAAAGTGAACCTTATGCTGTTGTGATAAAGTTAAAAATCTATAAAAGAAATTTGACAGTCTGTACTGTAAGTGTGTCGGGATGTGGTCTATTACAGAAAGAGGAATGATGCGCTGTAGATAATGACGGCCTATAAAAATAATAAACCACCAACCATTTCTCTTCATTATGCTCCATTCTGCAAATCGATGATTAATTTACTATGAGAATATAAATGTCAAGTGACAAGTCACATGAGACTTGCCTTGGGAGAGTAGAATGAGCGATCGATGCACAAACAATAATATTTATGCAAATTAAAACTGGCCAGATATTTTTCTCCTGAAAGATGTAACTTTTAAAAGACTTTTCATCATGCCAGCCAAATTACGTCCACTGCTGGTCAAAAGTCTTCATTAAAGCATGGGGGGATATGCCGTAATCGCTACGCTTGACGGACGGGTTGGCGATCGTAGTTTGATGGTCATAATTTACAGAAAAACACTGCTGCCCGTTCTCTGGTATTCCCACTGGACGATATCTACGGCCGCCAAGGGACGAGATAAGGTGATTATATTCTGCGCCGTCTACAAAGACTGTTAGTTTAATGACGTAACTAGTAATACCTAACATCTAACCTTCAGCTCAGGCGAACCTAAGTCACCGACATAGCCCGAAGAATTGCAAAACTGAAGTGGCAGTGGGCGGGGCACATAGCTCGTAGAACCGATGGCCGTTGGGGCAGAAAGGTTCTTTAGTGGCGACCACGAACCGGAAGACGCAGCGTGGGCAGGCCCCCTACAAGATGGACCGATGATCTTGTGCGGGTCGCTGGAAACAGCTGGATGCGAATAGCGCAAGACCGGCAATTGTGGAGATCTCTGGGGTGGTCTTTGTCCAGCAGTGGACGTCTTTTGGCTGATATGATGAACCTTCAGCTTCGTTTATTTAGTTTACAATATTTGTGATAGTACTTTTCTTAATATAATAAACATCGCGTATGTAGCTCCCCAAAACACATGTTCAACGTACTAAGCAAGAGGTTCTTGAACCAAAGGTCTGATACTCGGTGCCGAAACAATATCCGACATTTTATCTAAACTCAACCTCCTATGGCACTTTCTTACTTATCGTATGGGCACTGGTTTTCCTAGTGTCAGAGTTGTTCAAGCTGCCCAGCAGGCCGCTGGCAAGGCTTAACGACTGTTATCTAGACTATAACCGGGACCGACAACTTAACGTGCCCTCTGAAACACGCAAACGCTCAAAAATAAAACCACTGTGGTGGTCACCCATCTATTGACTGACTGCGAGCCTAGTTGCTTAACCTCGCCGATTACTTACGGACCGGTGAGAACAGAGATAGAGAGAAGGATTTATAAAACCAATCTTCTGTCAAAATTACATCACACATTATAGACGCACAGAATACATATGTACTGACGCCAGCACATTCAGCTATCCCAATCTGTCAAATTTGTTTTATAGATTTTCAACTTTATCACAAAAGCATAAGTTTCACTTTCAATTCGGGAAATTTAACAGATTGGGGTAGTTTGATGTGCTGGCGTCTGTACATAGACGAAAAATTTCCATTTCTCACGACCTTTGCATACCTCTTTTGTCAAAATACTTTTTTGGGTGTTAAAAGCCATTGTTAATTTAGTCTCGCCCAAAGAACGACTATGGAAAGTGAAAAGCTTATGAAAAGTTATAAGTTTTTCTAAAAGGTCCTGTAATGTGACCAAACACAAATATTCCATGTGATGTTGTGGCTTGTTAAGTGAGTTAAGTCTGTCTTAATTGTTAATATATGATTGGCCTGATGGTCTACCGGTAAGTGACCGTGGCTGCTAAGCTTGATTTAGTGGGTTTAATACCCACAAAGGACTAGTCTAGTGTGTTCTGTGTCGGTGTGTAATTTATCTATAATATCTCTGTATTTAGAAATATACAACCTGTAACGTAATTAACGCACACCCCAATTACAATATTATGTTGTAATCATAATACATACACTGAATTTTTAATTTAACATATATATGCATTATTATTTACTAAATTAGTTTCTTGGAATAAAGTTTATTTTTCTTTATTTTGTATTGAATTATGGAATTTGTATGAATCAAAATAAAACTGCGATTTATAAGTCTTATTACTTTGACTTACGGTCCATTTCAATTGGTTTTGACTCTACAGGGCTGATATGACAATAATTTCCGTAGTTTTAATTATTTTGGAATAAAAATTACCTTTATTAAAAATGATATAAATCGATTCAGTAAAGGATTCTGAACAAACTATTTTTAGGAAGTGCGTTAATTACGTTACATAATGTATAAGTATGTATATCAATAGTCTGGTTACCATAGTACTGGCCCTGTATAAAAACCATAGTACGGGATCGGAGCGTAGTGTGTTAGTTGTCCATTAGATTAGATTAGTCCAAGACATTTAATTATTTATATTTTTTGATGTTACTATGAGGATATCGCCACTTGCAATTCCGTTTATGAGATTTTGATGATATGATATGTCAACTGAAAGATGGCTACTGCTGGACATACGCCGACCTCAAAGATCTCCACAATTAACGGTATTGCGTTATCGCTAGTCAAAGATATCGACAAGCGAAACTTCTTTTATGAGATCGCTATCGTGCGTCTATTATCATTTTTAAGGAAGTCAATAATTTGGATGGTTTTCCTTCCATGATGTTTGGAATTCTTTTCATCTTCCATTGGCTTTACCCTCTCTCCGAACACTTATCTACATTAATAGCAAACACATTACAAGCAATTATAAATCATTATCATCATGATATCAGCCGAAAGACGTCCACTACTGTCCAAAGGCCGTCCCCAAAGATCTCCACAACTGCCGGTCTTGCACTGCCAGCATCCAATGGTAATCATGTGACTTACTCATTGCTCGTTCTTGCTATTCTATAAACAAAAGAATCTATGTAAATAGATGGTCGTCAAAGAACTACCGCACATAAAATAAACACACGAATTCGCAGCCAAAAGCATTAAGTAGTTTCATGATGTTTTACGATAATATCGCTGTTATCGCACCGAAATA
This sequence comes from Pseudoips prasinana, assembly GCA_951640165.1. Taxonomy (NCBI): domain Eukaryota; kingdom Metazoa; phylum Arthropoda; class Insecta; order Lepidoptera; family Nolidae; genus Pseudoips; species Pseudoips prasinana. The sequence goes on from OX621245.1 coordinate 24,717,230, forward strand.
AAATATTTTCCAGTTTTTAAGTTAAACTTTATGGCTTACAGGAAAAACAATAACAAAACTACCTAAATAGTGTACTGTACTTTTAAGGCATCATAATTTACATTAATTCTGTGTGAAAAATATCATCACCCTATCTCATCCCGTGGGGGGCGTAGAAGTCGACCCGAGGGAATATCTAGCAGAGGACGGGCAGCAGATTATTTCTGACTATTAGTGACTATCATACTGCGATCGCCAATCCCTTCGCCAAGCGTGGCGATTATAGCATATCCCCAAGATGATCCTGGGGCGAGGCTTTTGTCCAGTAGTGGAATTCTTCCGGATGCTATGATGATAATTTATGTGTGTAACACACTTTTGAAAATATTTAGGTACAATATGTATTTTTCTTTTTTGTCTCACTTATTCAGATCCATTAAAAAATTAAGCTGGCAGTATTATTAAGTTCACCTTTTTTTCGAAACGAATCCTAGATTAAATTAAATTTAAATGGACTTCTTTTAGTAACTCCCACACATTCGCTTTGATAGCCAATATTAATTAATGAATCATAAAAAGAGCTCCTTCAGTAAACGAATTAGTTTATACAAGATGAATCGACGGTAAAAAGTTTCCACTTAGGCAAGTGAAATGTTCTACTTTACTGATTAGGAGTTCATTAACTACATTTGAAAAGAAATTTGACATGTTTATTTTTCTACTTTTGAGCCATAAAACGTACAAAATTTAATGATTGATTACTTTTAGATATAGCCATCTTTGAATATGATGACTGGTCGTAGAAAGTTTAGCTGACTTACATAGATAAACTTTAAACTTAAACCTATACGTAAGGACAAATTCTAAACGAAGTTTCTATTGACGTGACTTTGGATATACATATCGTTAATGTATATTTTAAACTCATTAGTTGTATTTGAACAAATAATGTACAAAATATTGTATTTTATTGTTTCACGAAAACGCCAAAAATAAATCAACGTTTTAGAGAGCTTTTTCTATTTTGGGTAAAATTAGCCAGCTTTGGTAAAATTGTCGGGCTACCTGCGCTTGATTTCTCTCTTCGATAATATCATTGATTGACACTCTCAATTGATTGCCCGTAATCGGGTTATTAGAGTAAGTCAATTGGAGTGTATCTTTATAAGAGAAGATACTTACATGTTCAATTTAAATTATCCCAAAAACTTTGTCGAAATTTTACTAGTAACGATGGCATGGCAGTATAAACTTATGTCTTTTTACGTTGGATCAATGCACTTAATTTCCCACTGCAGAGGGAAGCCCTTCTCTCACAATGTAAGAGGATAGGCCATAGTTCACTGCGCTGGCCTAGTGTGGGGGCAAAATTCGTATGCGTTAAAAAAATTAGAGAACTCTCAGGCATACATTCCTTACGAAATTTTCCTTCAACGTTTTAAGTACGAGATAATTATCTTATAATACGCATATGAAGTCGTAAAGTCAGTTGGGTCTAATTCCGCCACCACTGATTTCATCGTCCAACAGTTTAACCACTAGTTTATCTCGTTGGTTCTCTGAATATATTAGTTACTTTTAAGTAAAAATATTACAATATCATTTATACAAATTAGAAATCTCAACGTGTGCAATGTAAACATAAGCTAAACTTATGACATAATAATATGATAATACATAAGCTAGTATTTTCATTCCAATGCAATCCAATACAAAACATATCTCGAATGCCACGACCGTAACTTACTGCTTAGTAAAACTCAATATATCTAAATCTTCCATCTTAATTTCATTCAGGTTGTACGTGCCTTCGCTTCTCATCGACATATGGCAAGGAGCGCGGTACATTTAGCAGTCCGGACTATCCCCGGCCCTATCCACGAGTTGACTGTCTTCTCTACAGCTTCGTCGCGGCGCCTCACGAGATTGTGGAACTTGTCTTCACTGACTTCGATATCTATAAAGGACATCTGGAGTGAGTAGATTTGCATAATTTTACGGAGTGTAGAAAAAGATGCTAAGGTATTGGAATAACAAAAGAATGTTTCGATTGGCACGTTTTTGGTAAGCTTATTGAAAGTCTGTTGTTTTGCTTGGTATATATATTTTTAGATATAAGTGTTCTTGTCTTATAACTGAGACATATTATTATAAATAATTACGTATTACCCTCTAAACAATATATATATAAAATAAAATATGGAAACTTAATAATTAAGACTATAAATACGTTACTAATTATTTTGAATGAATTAAACTTCAAGGATTCTTATTTATTTCTAACCTCACAAAACAGGTTTTCTTTTATTTGATTAGAGAATCCTACCATCTAAGAAATATTCAACATTGAACTTTTGTTATTGAATCTTAATCTGGTTCTTTCACGTACTAAAAATGAGAGAACTAGGTTCAGATACAAAAAATTGCGTAATTTTTTTATATTTTACAGTGCGTGGCTTAGCTGAGGTAGGTACCGAGAAACAAGGCCAAAATACCACTTAACATATTATGCCTTATGGTCTCTATGGAAGACGTTACGTATACCATGTGGTAAAGTTAACTCGTTGTGGTTTTTGCTATTGAATTTATAAGAGCGTTCATAATGTATAATTTAATTAAGAGTTGTGTATATTCCGAGAAAATTGCGGCGTGTTAAATAATACTCGCACCGGGACTGAAATTTTCCCCAACATTTTTCTTTTTACTTTTTGATAATAATGTAATTTATTGCTTTTCGCCGAATTTCGCGTGTACTACAAAATTATTTTTAATCTTGGCTACTTAAGTGCTTTATTTTCTCTATATTCGTGAAGTTTCACTTCAAATAAATGAACGTTAAATTTTAAATGTTCAATTTCGTGATAATCTAAAGCCGCATTAGGACGGACCACCGAAACCAATTTGCGGTCAGACTTAGAACAACCAGTTTCAAATGAAACCTGGATACGTATAAATTGTATTAAGTTATAGTTCTTAAGATATAGATATCGGATTTGGATAAAGATCGTTTTGATGACTTCTAGTAAGTGGTCGCGTTTGTATTTAGCAAGTTGAAACTGGATTTTGTGTGTTCTTAACAGGATTAAGGAATTAGTAGTTGAATAAACTATGGGTTTATAATCTTCTTAGACTATCCTCTGTCTACCTAATTAGGTTCACTTTATTATTGAGAATCAACGTTATGCATTATGAATAATGATTATCCTTTCTTTATTTTTCGTGGGGAAATGCTTTATGGATCGTCTCGCCGCTGGGAAGGCGATGGGGTATGTCGGAGTCCCAACCATATAGGTTTAAAACCGAATAAAACCTCACGGTGTGCCTCAGCCACCTTCAGTCCAGCCCACGGGATTAGCTCACGTATTCACCGACAGGTGCTGGGCCACTTTTAAGTGAACCCCACTTCCGTTGGGGACATCCTACAGAGAGGCACGCGCGGAACGCCACCCTCTAGGACCTATTCTAGTTGAAATGCACACCTTGTATTGACCCTGTTGAGACAACTGTGTACTTGGGTATCACAATTGACTCAAAACTACAACGGGGCCCACAAATAAAACTTTCCATCTTGTTGCAGCAATTATAATTTGATTAAGGGTTAGGTTTCGTTTGTTTTTATGGGTAAGCTATATATTTATAGATTGAATTTAGCACAGGCATTTTTGTTGTAATAAAAGTAAAGGTTAATTATTATTATTATTTTTGCCGACTGTACCAGTAAATATTCACCTGTATGCTTAACAAATTTCAAAACCTTACAATTTATATTTACAATCAAAACTTTTGTACAATGATAACTTATTACTTGATTGTTGTAATACTGAAACAAAAATCTCCTATTTGATTAAAGTTATCTTTCTTTTAATTTAAATAAATACAGAATTCCAAATACTGTAATTTTAAGATCCAACAAATCTAATTAACCTAATGAAGAGGCATGGAACACTGCTGGTAATTAAGTTGACAATAACTGGGTTCCAGCGATCTTAGAAGAAATGTTCAGGTATTCCCGTCTACATTTTTGTGACAGGGCTTTCCCTAAATTACGCCATACATTGTACTAGAATTACCATTAACGCATCATGCCTATAAACTAAGATCTAATAGTAAGGTGTTGCCGTACAACATCCCAATCGACGTGTTTCCATACTCATACTATATAACATGGGTCTATTCAAGGTTGGAGTGAACAGACCTCTTATGGGTACTCGTGGTCAACCTTCGATCATCAGGTGAGATCGTGGTGAAGGGCAAACCCATTTTGCATAACAAAAAACAATATATCATTTTTAGTCCACCATACGACGACATATTTTCTGCGTATGTTATGGTTGGTCCCTTATAAGAAATGTACGTAAGGAGGCATTTACATTTTCGTCACATTTGAAGTAATAAAGTTGCCGATGTAAACGTTTGCAGACAACCGTTTCTAAGCGCAATAATGCTCATTTAAGTGTAAGGAATCCCTGAATACGCGACTTTCAAATTATATGGCTCAGTTTATTATGTACGTTTTTATGTAGGTTTATGGAGCAGTAGAATAATGTGTTGGCATTTTAACATTGTAGTGTCAATTTAGCCAGAAAATTGCCAAGATAAAGTTCGTAGCTTAACGCAGAGCGCTTACCCCGGATTGGTAGATGGTGCAGGTTCGAGCCCCGCCGGACGATTGAATTTATGATTTCCCATTTTTGAGATTATATTAACGCTTTGCATTGCGAATAATGCTTTAAAATTCAAATTTAATAATTTGGAAGGTATTATCATTATGATATGATCTGTCACATGCAACTGTGAACATATCAGTCGGCCATGTTTCTAGAAAAAAAGCCGATAGATAATACCTACATCCTCCGGAAGGGTGTTAGCAAGGGAAGCCTAAATTTGATCTGCCGGCGTGTATCGTTCGTAGCTTAACGCAGGCGCCTACCCCGGATTGGTAGATGGTGCAGGTTCGAGCCTCGCCGGACGATTGAATTTATGATTTCCCATTTTTGAGAAAAGTAGTAGGGAAAATAGCTCTAGAACGTAAATTGGAAATCAGGTACTGGAAGATGTAGCGTGGGCAGTCCCTCATGCAGGTGGGCGAGTGATCCTATGTATGTATTATGGTGTACTATGTATGTATTATGGTCCCCCAAAGATATCCACAATCGCTGGTAAGACCAGCGATTGTGGATATCTTTGGGGGAGGCCTATGTCCAGCAGTGGATGTCTTTCAGCTAATTAGTGATACAAATGACCGGCGCGACTCTCTTTGTAAACGACATCTTTACATATAATAAAATCGTAGGAAAGTCAAAACTGTACATGGAATCTTTTTTTTAAAGGACACTGGGAGCGTAATCTACCACAGACATCGAAGCCAAAAATATAGTCTTAAGAATTTTTGTCTGTGTGTCTGTTTGTCTGTATGTATGTCCGGGCTAAACTCAAAAAGTACTGCATGGATTTACTTTGAATTTTGCACGAATATTATTAAGAGGTCGGGTCAACACATAGGCTACGTATTATCACGCTATCACTTAGAGGGGAGGAGCTATGATAATTTATAAAATTTAACGCGGGTAAAACCGCGGGGCACAGCTAGTAATAAATAAATAAATATCTTGGGGCAACTAACATGTTGCCATCTGATCCCAAAGTAGACATAGCCTCTGCTACGGCAACTAGACTAATAAATATATACTTATATAAATTCTAAATACATACATAATTATAGATACACTCTCTAACCCGGAAAACGTTGTTTACCGTATACCCGGAAAAGAAAAGAAAAGTTTTACCATATAAATTATTTCTTGTGAATATTTTGGTAGGTAGTTAAATTAAAAATGACTAACTTATTGTAAGTGTGTGGGGATGTGGTTTATATCTGAATGAGGAGTGGAGCGCTGTGGATGATGACTATTGATGACGGGATATAAAAATAACAAAATACTAACCATTTGTTTTTTAAAGGATTGTACATTATTCTGTAAATTGGTGACCAATTTACTACTAAATTCAATTAAATAAAAATAAAATAAAAAAGGTTCTTATTCACGTAGACTTTAAAAAAGCGCTTGTAAATAGTCAGAACATGTTTGTAGTAATACAGTTATTATTTCTAGTTACTTATTACAGATATTTAAGTACACGGAATGTTAAAACATTTATACAATTTATTTTATAATAGTAGTGATATTTAGCTAGCTTGTATTAAGTTATTGTAAAGGAGATTATGTTTACGTTTAATTATTCAAATTTATATTTTACTACATACCTATTGTCTGAATGGTTCTGTCTATATAAAGGTATGAATTCAGTATTATTATTATAACGGACCTTGTGTTTAAAACGACGGTCGCGCTTTAAGGCTACCACCTAATTAACAAGAAAGTTACACTGAGAAAGTAAAAGTACACAATTCACGAACTAATAATGGCCGAAAACTGTGGATTCAGAGAAAGCTTATTGTGTGACAAAAACATGAGACCAGCTTAGTTCTCATCACTACTCCGTGCTTTTTGCTGCTGGGTGAGGAGAAGTGAAACTAGTAGACTCGTGGTGGGGATAACTGATCAACTGGTAATTGATCAGTTATCGACCGCTAAGAGTTTAAAATAATGGGAGTTGGTGGAAGACTAAAAAAATTAAATTTAAATAAATTGGGGCGGGTCACACTTATCACTTACGGGAATAAACAATAGTTTTCTCAGACTTACGCAATATGTACAAAAAATTACATGATAAGCGTTAAGCGTTTTGGAGGAGTTTAGTTACAAACACTGTGACATGTTAATTTTATATAAATATAAAGATTACCCCCAGACCCAGAACAAATATAACTTACGTAATAATTCGGAAAATATTAGTCTACACTAGTACGTACTATAAGTATATAAACCCAAAGACGTACAGCGTCCCCGTTGGATAGTTAAAACTTAATTTGAGTTGTTACGGGAGTAGCTACTTATTGAAATGTATCTATAAAGATATGTTGCTGTGCAAGGTATGACAAGAATTCTCTTGAATTCTACATAAAAGATATTTGCATATTTTTAATTAGATTCAGTATTATAAATCAAAGCGTCTTTCTGAACTCAATTAATTTCAAAGCATTAAACAACTTACACTTCTGTCTTGGCGACAAAAGACGCACACGAAATAACCTATTTTTTTGAAAAACGTTTGATATGAGATTGTTTTTTAGTGAAATGAAATCAATAGTGTAAAACCTACTCAAATTATTACTTTTGAAGATGATTGTTGAATACCATAATAATATAAAAAACCGGCCAAATGCGAGTCGTACTCGCCCATGAAGGGTTCCACAGCAGCAAGTATTTCAGTTGATTAAATGAAAGGTAAATTGCGGTTTACGATTTATGACGCATTAAAAAAAACTACTTTTTAGATCTCGTTCAAACCAATTTTCGTTGTTAGTTTACATGGTAATGTACATCATATATTTTCTTTAGTTTTACCATTCTCTTATTTAAGAAGTTACAGGGGGGGGACACTAATTTTTCCACTTTGGAAGTGTCTCTCGCGCAAACTATTCAGTTTAGAAAAAAATTATATTAGAAACCTCAATATCATTTTTAAAGACCTATCCATAGATACACTTAATGTATGGGTGCGATGAAAAAAAAAATTTTTGAGATTCAGTTCTTGTAAGGGGAACCCCCAAAATTATTATTATTTTTCTATTTTTGTGTGAAAATCTTAATGCGGTTCACCGAATACATCTACTTACCAAGTTTCAACAGTACAGCTCTTATAGTTTCGGAAAAAAGTGGCTGTGACATACGGACGGACAGACAGACAGACAGAGAGACAGACAGACATGACGAATCTATAAGGGTTCCGTTTTTTGCCATTTGGCTACGGAACCCTAAAAAGTATACAAACCAAATTTAACAAAACTTATTATGGTTTGTATGTACAACTGCTTGTGTATGTACAGACGCCAGCACATCAAGCTACCCCAATCTGTCAAATTTCCCCAATTGAAAGTGAACCTTATGCTTATGTGATAAAGTTGGAAATCTATTAAATAAATTTGATAAATTGGGGTAGCTGAATGTTCTGGCCTCTGTATACAACTTATTTCAGATGTTGTTGGTTTGGCGTCTAATACTATTTGAAAATTTCATTAGTCTGATTAGTTACCTTTGGGCAAATCATCATTCACTATTTATAGTTATTCCAAGTGGGGATTTCTCAATAGCAGATCTGCCTGTAGCTTCCTTTTTCTTTTATACGTATACACATATATATAGATAATTTACACCCAGACTCAGGACAAACAGAAATGTTCATGCACAGAAATATCTGTCCCGGGCGGGTATCGAACCCACGATTTGATTCAACCCAATAAAGTAGCTTTCTGATAAGTTGATTTCCAATTCCCTTGAAATAACGAAGTACTAAACTTATTCTATTTTAATCATGACTTCAATATATTTATACTTGTATGAATTATTACTGTTTGCAAAAAATATGTAGTTTTTGATGATAGATGGGATTTATCGTTTATTTTTGTTCAGATATAGGCCGGGGCCAGGGTGACCGTTCTCTTGGTGTCTTATCCGATTTTAATTTCCGTCCTTTCTTATCCAAGTTGTAGATAGACAACGCGGTGCCATTTTGAAAACTTAATTCTGCTACTAGAGTAATGTGCGCTAATATCTTGTAGGGTACGGAATATTTTGAAAATAATTTTGTTACCACCTAAAACTCGTTCAAATTGACGGGCTGGAGAGCGTGGTTGGTAAATGCTTGCCTTTCACGCCGCAGGTTGTGGTTTCGATTCCCATCTTGAACAGATATTTGTGTGCACGAACATGTCTGGGTGTAATTATCTGAATAAGTATGTATATTATTTCAAAAGTTCAAATAAAGTTGTATATATTAGTATCTGATTTCCATAGTAACAGCTCAGCTTAGTTTGGGATCAGATGGCCGAGGGCCAACATTGTAAAAAAAATATATACATTTAATATCTAAATAAACAGAACAAAATTATTCCCTAGACAAATGAATAAACAAACAAATAATTACTTTTACCAAACGTTAACATTACTCTAAATTGAAAACCTTACAGATTTTCTCTCCGTAAATGTATTCTGAGTCTGACTTCTAATTTCGATAATGACCCAATATTTTAAAGCAAGGCAATCAATGTAATTGCGGGTGGAGAAACGGGGGAAGTAAAAATATGTAGAATACAGTCTATGGTATGTTTAAATCACTCATGACGGTGTTATTTTAATCAAACCTGCAGTATACATACGGCTGGATTGTTGAGCGCAAAAATCTCATCTCGAAATTGCTCTATTCAGTTTTATCCTGAACCAATTACGGTGAAATTAATGTTCTCTGTACATATAGTGTTAAATGAGATTGTAATATCGGTTTTCGAACTCATTTCACTTATTTCTCGGAAATGAGATGAAATTTAGCTCTTTTTAGGGTTCCGTACCCAAAGGGTAAACGGGACCCTATTACTAAGACTTCGCTGTCTGTCTGTCTGTCCGTCTGTCACCAGGCTGTATCTCATGAACCGTGATAGTTAGTCAGTTGAAATTTTCACAGATGATGTATTTCTGTTGCCGCTATAACAACAAATACTAAAAAACAAAATGAAATAAAGATTTAAGGGGGCTCCCATACAACAAACGAGATTTTATTTTCTCGTTTTTATAGATAGTGGTACGGAACCCTTCGTGCGAGATTCCGACTCGCACTTGGCCGGTTTTTTTAATTAACGGATATGATTACTGAGAGCATTATATAAACGAACAATTTGAAAAGTGTTTATATTATGAGATCGCGTGTAGAATATTTGTATTTTACTTATTCATTACTTCATCCGTATAAACTACAGGCAGTAAAACATTTGGTTTATTCCCGCTATCGACATTAAAACGTAATAAAATTTTAAGACACATTTTTAATTCTAATCATGTTTGAAACTTTAAATGTTAGATTAAAATCGGTGCCCTAGTTTTTGCAAAGATATGTTACAATTTGTCAATTGTCAAACTTTTGTTGCATGGAATCAAAATTATAGCAAAGTTTGTATTGATTTGGTCGTACATTTAAAGTATATTTTCTTTATTTTAATGAGTTGGAAGAGAATTACAGCCGCAAACTGATAGATTGGTTTTCCACAGGGCGCATATATCCTAATCATTTATATACACGTCACACGTATACATTTTGACAGTGTCTTTATTACATAGGAAATAAGAACGGTATTTCAATGCAGGTATAAACAATGACATGGTGTCATAATATTTATTTTAAAATTGGAATATGTGATATGAATAACTTTCCTATTAGTACTTCAGTTGTTTTATTAAGACACTGTTATTTTTGTGTCACGCTTTAGTGTCTACTTAGTTGGAGTTAGAAGTTAACTTATCTTATAGTAAACAAAGAAAAAATCAAAAAGGGAAGCCTAAGATAAACTTTATTAGAAATTCGCGTAAAAGCGAGCAAAGTAAACAATTTTATTGATACCCAAAATATTTGCGTACCATCGTAAAAATCATAAGATTCGAACTTGTAGTAATGCTGTAGTACTTACAAACTATCTTTTGTTTGGGGCGTCGTTTATCTCTGTCCTTATACCACTATTGTTAGCCGTAAATATAACTCTCTCACGTGGAAATAAGTGGAAATTGTTCAATGTGTTGGCGACAGGAAGATATTTCTCGGTTGACGGAACGCATTTTTAACAGATTTCGGGATTGTGGGAGGGCTCTTGGTTTTATTTGATTTCTGTCAATAGCATTTGAAGCAATATTTGTCATCGTTTCTCACCAATGAATAAGGATATACGTTTTTAAGTAAGGTTTTTATTAGATTGTATGCTTGGTGTCTTTGTATGGAATCATTTTTATATTGTGATTAATTTTTCTTTTTCATATTAAAAGTATCAGCGAACCTGCGTTATCGTCAGACTGTTCCCACAGATTATTAATTAAAAGACCGATAGAAATTAATTGTCATAGGATAAATATATATTAGTTTATTTAAGATATTTATTTTAAAGGTAATAATAAAAATCTTGGGACAACTAACTCACAAGTATCTGATCCCAAACTATGTAGACTGAGCCTATACTATAGGATCCAGATAACTGATAAACAAACGTACATATATATTTTTAAATCCATACATATTATAGACTAGCTGTGCCCGCGACTTCGTCCGCGTGTTAATTAGGTTATTTTTTAGTTTTTTAGTAAAATAAATGACTTTTTCTAAAATAAAAGTAGCCTAAGTTACTCCTTATTACATCAGCTACCTGCCAATAAAAGTCCCGTCAAAATCGGTCCAGCCGTTTCAAAGATAAGCCGGAACAAACAGACAGACAGACAGACAAAAATTGTAAAAAATGTTATTTTGGTGTATGTACCGTATATATATTCATATTTATGTAGTAAAACCGGTTATTTCAATATTACAAACAGACACTCCAATTTTATTTATTTGTATAGATATAGATAAATTACACCCAGATATAGAACAAATTATCGTGCTCATCATAAAAAGATTTGTCCTAGGTGGGGATCGAACTCACTAAATACTAGACCAACGGTCAATAACTGTAACTGTAGGTTCAATTATAGTTCTAAATGGTCCTAAACATATAAAGATTGAATACTCTTGAAAGGTCACGTTTAAATTGTAGAAATAAAATAAAATTTACTTAATTTTAATCTAATCTAATAAGTAATAAAATTACTTATGACAAAATAAGTAATTTGATGTTGAACATTATGTAAACTGTAAAATTATTGGAGACTGAACATGATATTATTCGCTGTGAACAATCAAATTGACGCTGCTGCGTCGTATACCTTCGTCGTTTCAGTTATTTTAATAGACGGTAGTTTGGAAACAAGAAATTAACACTAACATATATTATATAGTTTCATTAACTTAATATCGCATGTTTCAAATTTTTGAAACGGCCATAATTGAGTGTCCTCACTGCGATTTCAATGCGTAGAGAGCGGCAAAAATGTTAGGAAGGACCGTTTGAAGGTTATCCGCTCGTAGTATCGTGTTAAAGATGATCGATTCACTGATATCTGCGAAGCGAGGGACTACTCGCCCCCGGCATCCGTGTAGATAGAAAATTATACTTGTTATAAAAGATGACATTTTTTATGGTAGATTGCTATCATATTTCAATCTAGTCTGGCTTGATGATTAGAACAGACAGAGTGTACTAACAATCAAGTATATTGATATGAATTATACTTTTTGTACTTGCATTCATATACCTATGAAGCAATGAAATACTAGAAAAATGATTGCCGGCGTATTTAGAGGTCACTATGGCAGCCACCTTGGTAATGACTACCACTCCAACATCAATATAGACCCAGACGTAAGACGACATTAAAACTAGTTTCTTGAAAGTATTTTATATTTTATTTTCAAGAAGAAAAGTCATAGATAAACCGTTACTGTACCGTGGGAAACCAAAATACCTTAAGATCACGCGTTAAAGCCGAACAAGTATTACGACTTAACAAATGAATTAACCAGAAACGGCTTTGTGGTTAATTTATATGCCGAGAAAGTGGGTGCGAGCGGTATACCAGGAAAATCGCTCTACAACCTATTAAAAGACTTATTATTATCAGACACTTCCGTAAGTCTACACCTCGACTCCGTAATTCTTTTAATTAAATTAAACTAACCGAACTTTAATAGACGGGAAAACTATAAATAAGTGAAGTGAATAATCTGTATACCAAGCACTAGTGTTTGCAAGTTTCAAAGATCTCGGATAATTCGGAATATGCAAGTTATATGTGTCAACCAAGTGTCGAGCTAATATCAACAAAAAGCACTGAAATCAACAAGAAATCACCACGAATCAGCTAAGTATCGAGAACCTTGGTACACTAGATGTCGACACATAAGAAACTTGCATTTTCATATACATTGTAAGTAAAATAATAACATTCGAAGCGTAAAATGTTCGTTGTTCTTTCAAATTACATTGTTTATCCATTTGTAAACAAAAGAGTGCTACCACACTAAGAAACTGGAATTTTGACATACGCACTGTATAGTTGCAAATACAAAAAAAAAAACTTTAATGGGGGAATGTTACAAACATGAAAATTTTAGTCTATTTCTAATTGGAAAGTGCTGCCATCTGTTTCGAGCTGAATCAAACTTCAAGGACTTGGTTTTCACAAACTTAACTAGAGGGCGTTAGCGGTTCATATACAAGACAATATGTCCAGCCCCAGCAATATTACTTTGAGACGTAAAGAGATATCAAAATCGCAGTCTTACGAGGATATACTCGGAATAAATACGTTAAATAACACGTTAGATGGTGGTATGCTTGCAATGAGTTTAGACTTGTCAACAAACACCGAAGATGGGGTCAAAGAAGGTTTGAAAATGGAAATAAGCAATTTAAAAACAGAATTGCAAAACACACACAATGAAATGGATAACATTATTTTGGAAAATATTGAGCTTAAGAAGACAATTACCCAGCTAAACAAAGAAATGTCTATCCTTAAGCAAATATGTAGCAGTCCTGTAAGTTCTTTAAGGAAAAATATACATCTAAATCGTAGCAGCGCAAAAAGGCGCCTTACCAACAGTTTTCACAGTTCAAGTCCATTAGTGATAAACGTGGACACTCAACCAAAGGAGCAGCAAACTCAACAAATTTTGACTTGCCTGCCTCAACAAATTTTGAATCTGGGGGAGCCAAATGAGGTAAAAGTTAATAGTCCCAACCAACGTGAGTTAATAAACTCTAACACACTGAAGGAGAAGAATGAGACAAAAAATCCTCTAAAAGCTAATAATAATTTCCCTAAATCGAGGAAAAATAAGATTTTAATAGTAGGCGATCAAACAACCGTCAACGTAGCTTCTGCGATAAAATCTTTGAGGTCCGAATACAAAAATCCGCTTTCTTATAGCGTTACGGGCAGATCTTACCCGGCAGCACCATCCGACTACGTAATAAAAAGCATTAATATCACGGAGGAGAACTTGCAAAGTGACGATTGGCTTGTGCTGTGTATTGGATCAAATGATACTAATCCAATAAAAATGTGTGTAGAACTGTCTTCCTTTTTAAAGAGACTAAGTAATGTTAAAGTATTGGTTACCAGTGTTCTGTATAATCCATTTCTAAACGAAAATAAATTAAATAATAGTATTCACTCTTTAGTGCAATGTTTTCCAAATGTCCAATTTGTTAATTTTAAATATAATAATTATTTGTATAATCCGTTAATGTACTATGCTAATGTTTTAAATAAATTTATAGATGAATTTGATTATAAAAAGTATTATATCGGTAAAATGTCAACAATAAATAAATATAATAATTTGAATACAACCGTGACTTCGAGGGCTCCACAGCCGGGCACTATACCGTTCTATTTTAGTAAAAGCTCCAAGCTAAATAATTTGGAAGCTTTAAAGGGTGAGTACAATCCTCCTAAGGGCACCATTCCTTATTATTTTGGAAATATTAAAAGTAAAACATCAGCAACCAAAATAAAGGACCCGTTTTTTCGAAACTGACTGTGATAACTCATTTGTGGACCTACTTGAAAATGAAAATTATACGACGCTTAATATATTTCACCAAAACGTATGTGGTATAAGAAGTAAAAAGAATGAGCTCGAGTTATATGTTGACGCAATACCTGAAAAATTGGACTACTTATGTATTAGCGAACACTTTCTGAATGAAACCGCAGTGTCTTTACTAAACATCTATAATTATAAGCTTGTGTCGTATAATACACGAGTGAACAAACAAAGAGGGGGCTCACTGATCCTTGCTCCTACAGATAGAGATTGTGAAGAGGTTGAAATATGCAAAAAGCTGTACAAAAGGGATGCATTCGAAATCTGTGGTGTAAAGGATACACAGACGGGTGTTTTTATTTGCTGTTGCTATCGAAGTCCTTATGACAAAAATATAGACGTGTTTATGAATATGCTTGATAAAATATTAGAGTACTTTTTCGACAAAAAATGCATAATCTGTGGGGACTTTAATATTGACCTCCTTGTAGATACGACAAAAAAATCTGATTTAATGAATTTACTAAAGTGCTATAATTTCAGGACAATAGTTAACTCACCCACCTACATGCGGAATAACTCAAAATCATGTATTGACAATATATTGACTAATTTAGATAATGACTGCATAGTAGATTATAAAGTAGACCACAATGGACTAGCATATGGACACGCTGCTTTATTGTTTAGCACTGTACATGAAAATAAGAGTTCCGGACGATACACAAAAAGACCTAAATTTATGTACAAACGAGCTTTTAATACAACAAATAAGAATAACTTTAGATCATTGCTCCTTAAAAATAATTGGAATAAAATGGGGATAAATATGTTTTTAAAACAATTTTATGAAGTATTCAAAGTATTTAAAAAGAAAAAAATTATGTTAAATAAAAATCGTGAATCTGGTCTGAAATGGGTGACAAAGGGAATAAAGGTTGCTAGCAAAATGAAACGTATATTATGTCTAAGTAAATCAAAGAATTGTGATGAGACAATACAAAAATACAGAAGTTCTTACATTAAAACTTATAGAAAAGTTATTATTAGGGCTAAAAAGTTAGAAGTCCAGTCCACGTTAGCCAAATCTAATAATATCTCTAGAGATGCTTGGCGTATTGTTAACTTGCATAGAAATAAACGGGCTAAATTAAATTGTCGCTATAGAATAAATACTAGTGAGCATTCCACATCTGAACCATCTGAGGTTGTCGACATATTTGTCGAACAGTTCGCCCTCGGCGCTAAACCGAGAAACATTTATAACCCCGCCTTAAAACATCTTTACCACAATACTAAGAAAGTAGACAAGGACATGATTGTGGATCCAATCACTCCCAAGGAGGTGTACAGTATAGTAAGTAGGATGGAATCAAAAATATCTTGTGGCTATGATGAAGTTCCAATAACAGTGATTAAAGAAAACATTGACATTTTAGCGGAGCCACTAAGTACTTTCTATAATAACTGCATTCAGGAAAATATATTTCCGGATCAATTTAAAATCGCCAAAATAATACCAGTGCACAAGAAGGGTTCAAAAAAGGATCCAAGTATGTATAGACCTATATCTTTACTACCTACGAAATCAAAAATACTTGAAAAACTGTTAAAAAATAGACTACTTAGACATTTGAATCGAAATAAGGTATTTAATAAACGCCAATTTGGTTACTTAACAAATGTGGGGACACATGATGCTTTTAACACATTAGTTAATGATGTTGTTGTTAAATTAAATGACCATAAGAAAGTGGCTGGCATTTTTCTAGATTTAAGTACTGCCTTCGACACAGTGAACCATGAATTACTTTTGGCAAAGTTGGACTACTATGGAATCAGGGGACCAGCACAACAACTATTTACATCGTATTTAAAAAACAGGTCAATGTTCGTTGAAATTAACACCATTTGCGACCTGAGAGAGGGAAATAGCACAATTCAATACTACAAAGCCTTTAGATCTAAATTGGTGCCAATAAACGCAGGTGTGCCCCAAGGGTCTATACTTGGACCTATATTTTTTATTCTTTTTATTAATGACATTATTGATTATGTGACTAATACAATACCACATTCCGTTAATTTGACTGTTTTTGCTGATGACACAAACGCGATTGTCCATGCGGATGACATCTGTGACCTAAATCTAAAAGTAAATGATTGTATAAGGGCTTTTTATGAATGGTTCTCCGACAATGACTTAAAAGTTAATACAAATAAAACAAAGCTTATGCTATTCAAAACTACTTCCAGGAATACTGAGAAAGTAACAAGCACAATTAACAGAGTTAAAATAGACACGGTTAATGTAGTCAAATTTCTAGGTGTACATTTAGATCATTCATTAACCTGGAAGGACGAACTACTGCATGTGGAAGCCACGATTAGCTCGGCGTGCTACGTTTTAAGAAGCCTAAGAGACGAACTCCATCCCGAACAACTTAAAACAGTTTACTTAGCTTTAGTAGAATCTAAACTAAGATACAGCATTCTTCTTTGGGGAGGTAGCTATTCATACAACATGCAAAAGGCGTTTATTGCTCAAAAAAGGGCTATTAGAACTATGGTGAGAATACAACAGCGGGAGTCATGTAAGCCATACTTCCACTCACTTAAGATACTAACGGTGCCGAGTCTCTATATACTGATATTGTTAAGTTATTTGCATAAATACATTCATGAGTACGAAACAAACGAAGAAAGGATAATTAGAGAACTGACAAGGAGAAAGGACTTACCGTCTGCCATAGCGCCCACATTAAATATTGTTAAACATAGCTCTCGGTATAACGCTGTCAAAATATTTAACAAGCTCCCAATAGAAATAAAAAACGCACTATACCACGGGGAGTTTAAAACAAAAGTGAAGACATACCTCATCAAAAGATCTCTATATTCTGTAGATGATCTTTAATACATATAATAAATTAGAGCCCTTATTATTATTGACATTTTACACATTATTAATTTTATTGTAGTAGGTACTTTAATCATTTAGCATATTTTAATTGACATATGTTTACTAATTGTTCGTGTTATTTAATTATTATTTTTGTATTCTTTAGACATTTTTATTTTTTTAATTCGGTTATTATTTTATTATGTTGTATTAGTTTTTATATTTGTGATTAATTGTATATTCAAACACAATTTCAATTGTTAATGAATAAATAAACTTGAACTTGAACTTGAACAGTCATATATCATACAAAATTTGGCTAGGAAAAGGGGGAACACTGAAAGACAGAGAAGGTGAGCGTTGATACATCACATTAAACCTACGTCTAAGTCGCAAGTCTCAGATTCTGCCAAGTGTAGTCTGCGGGCGTGTTGGTGTGATTGGCAAATGCTTGTTTTCACGCCGGAGGTCTTGGGTTCGATTCGCACCCAGGACTGATATTTGTGTGCATGAACATGTCTGTTTGTCCTGAGTCTGGGTGTATTTATCTATATAAGTAAGTATGTATTTAAAAAAATAAAAGTAGTATATGTAGTATATCAGTTACCTTGTTTCAATAGTACAAGCTCTGCTTAGTTTGGGATCAGATAGCCGTGTGTAAATAATGTCCCTGGACATTATATTATTATTTTAGTGTTCTTTCCAGTGTCGTGCGATGGACCCGGTTTCCGGGCGGTAAATGCATGGAATGCCTTAGCATTCCATGGATTTACCATTCGGGTTTGATACAAGATAAGACCTAATTCTTAAATTAGGTCTAATATTGTATCTAACAAAGATTAAATATTAATTCATTATGAAATAATAACAAGCATCAAAACTGAGCCAACAAAAAGTAAACAAACGAGAAAGTACAATTGTTTCGTGTTCTCACAAAGTTTTTGTATTTTTTGTGCGGAAACTTTTTACTTTAATAAACTATCGGTGCTTCTGTCCCCACGTAGTTTTTCGAAGAACAAGAAAAAAAGCAAATTTCCACAACTTTGTCTTGTCATCAGTTGAAAGATTTACTGTTTTGTTTCTTTTGTTTTATTCGTTTGCAATAAAAAATGTGCGGAGACGGATTGCGAAGCAACAATTGGCAAGTTTGTTCTCGTATCGATTTGGGTGTGAAAGGAAAACAGACTTATCACTTGCTTATATGTATATGCTTGTCCTCTTTATTTATATCACGCGTAAATTGAAAATGAATACGTAAATTATTAAGTTAGCAGCAGGGCGGTATATGTATTGAAAGTATGACATTAATATTGAAAGCAACTTAAGGAGCGTTACGTAGGTACCCATGAATCTGAACAAATTAAGAAGCCCAGTGAGTAAGATACTAAAATGTTTTTTGGCCTCTCATTTAATATGCATCAATCTCATGATCTAATGGAACACCTAGCGACTCTACCAGAAAGATGTCAGGTACAGGAGCAATGGCTTTACGTGTTTTCTAAGGCCTGAGGTGTACAATACTGAAAAATTCCAGGCTTCGGGCTGATACTGAGAAATTTTCTTCACGGAACAATTTCAAAATCACATATTGACCCGACCCGGGTTTGAACCTAGGATTGATCTGCGGCTTAACACGCTACTGCTAGACCAATAAGATATCATATTATATATTATGTGATCTCATATCACAAAATGTATTTAACTACCAACCCCATACACATCAAATTAGTTTTAATTTCTGTAAGTTCCGAAATATTTGTTTTTGCGCATTCTTATTACAAAGTTAGATAATATTAATAGCCTAAGTCAGGTAAAGTAATCATTTCTAGATTTAATGCGGAGGAAAGAAATCTCATCTGAACATTATTCAACATTGAGGACGAAATTACCATTTTCCTTTTCTCTTCCTGAGTAATTTTGATGAATTCCTCCTGCAAAACCGTTCCATTAACAGCGAAATTGCCTTATCTGTCGAGTGTTATCTTTTGGGACATTATACCTGACCGACAATTTTCCCAAGCTCTTAATTAATTAAAAGGGTCTTTGATACCATTTTATGTTCATTTGCTACTGTCAAAATTATCTAGGTTTGGCAGACTTCTGATATAAGAGTTGTTTTGGTTATATGTCCTTTTTATACTAGTTGCTTCAAGAACGTTGCGCAGAAACGACAGGCCGTAATTCTAATTGAATTACCTAGTGAAGTGTGGAGGAGTGCAGTAAGTAATTTTATTAGATTACCTTCTACTTTATGTTGCGTCTGCTAAAGGGAAAGATAATATTGTATTTTATGAGATAAAATGTTACAGCTAAGAAAAATGGGTACTGTGGGTGCATAATAATTTACCTCGTCTGTATTGTTAGATCTTAATACAAAATAGTGAGTTTTTACTCAGATAAAAACTTGCATTTAACTCAACTTTTTTTAACATGATTTTTACCATTTTATTCCTGCTACTAAAAATAATAAACAAAAAAAGGTTTTTTTTTCACGAAGACTTTAAAATCGGCCAAGTACGAGTCGGACTCACGCCCGAAGGTCTCCGTACCATTATCTATAAAAACGAGCAAAAAATTCAAGTTTGTTGTATGGGAGCACCCTTAAATATTTATTTATTTTACTTTTTGAATTTGTTGTTATAGTGACAACAGAAATACATCATCTATGAAAATTTCTACTGTCTAACGGTTATCACGGTTCATGAGATACAGCCTGGTGATAGCCGGACAGACAGACAGCGAAGTCTTAGTAATAGGGTTTTGTACCCAAAGGGTAAAATTGTAAATAGTCAGAACATGTTTCTAGTAATATAGTTAAGTAGGTGTACACAATGTCCTGAGACATACATACTTGGAAAACTAAGCAGAGCAGATGTTGCATAACTCACAGATTATAAGAAAAGGAATATATAGATTTGGTTTACCAGTAACAGTTGATGAACGACTAGAGGTTGCATCAGTAAAAGATGCAGGTTCATCAGATGATAAAATTAAAGTTTTCTCATTGCCTCATATACCGGTTTCATATAACTTCAAGACTCCATTCTGGAACAGCTACATTGTTGACTTGCAAGTTTAATGAATCCAAGTTAACTTAGGAATATGTAGAGAATGTAGCACCTGTCAGCTATATGAGTTCTACCTTATTCTTGGAACATAAAGGACTTCAGAACCCAAATAAGTACTTGAATTGCGACCTGTAAATTATTCTACGTAAGTATTTACTATAACATCAAAGTTTGCGTTCACATATCATGCTTAATGTTTGCAGAAATGGGAATGGTTTTAAATCTTGTAGGCCTGGGCTCACGCGTGTGGGATCCCGGAACGAGATTTAATAACCTTTAAAAGCATTAAACATTTTAATAGTAAGTATAATTGATAACGTGTTATTCGACGTGGTCTTAATATAAATATACAACCTTATTATTGTTTAATTAGCTGTCAGGCTTCTACATTTAAAAATTAAAATAAAATAGTATAACTATTACTCAATTATTAGTTCAAGCCATCCCTGTGTCGCGGGGTACTTTAACAACATATCATTGAGGGACACAAAGTACATCCAAACTCAAAACAACTATTTACGGGGCACACAAATAGTTATCGTGCGCGGGAATCCAGCCCGGGACACGAGTGGCGAGGCGACAGTCTCAACCGCTACGTCACTCGTGCAAATATTTTGCGTAAATGTAAAATCCAACCCAAATGTAACTAATAAAATCGTAGTTTATTTTTTGTCTGTCGCCTCTGTAAGTGTTTTTCTCTAAAAATATTTTTCCGAAAATTCTATTAACGTAGTCTTCCTCAATTGGAATAAAAAAATATGATTAGATAAAGAATACGAATAACCTTCAGAATAGTTCCGATCCCGAGCTGATTACTTTATCTCCGTGAAGGGAATTCCCGTGGTATCTAAACTGGGGAATTTATGTTATATTATGCCCAAATCAATCGTCATGTCGTTACGTCGTAGCGACTAATCGTGTGGAACTAACAAATAACGTGCTATATAATAGGCGCTTGACGCTTTCATCCCTTCGTCTTTACGCGGCTGGGTATGAAATCTTAGTGATGTTTATTCAAGAGAATTTATTGGAGAACGTTATTTGATTTTAGCCTGTTTGATCACGTGTTTAGCTGTTTGGAAATTATTAATAAGGAATATTAACTTCTAGTGATTATATTTATTTGATACTCTGCGAAGTGTAATTAAAAGATCGTAAAGATCTCAAGTGGCTCCCAATTCGTTTTCGTAGGAACACTCGCATATTGTGTCTACTTTTCAATATCTCTTCTAATAACGCTCTTCCGCCAAATATCCGAAACTGCAATTCTATCTATTCTTTTAAGAGACAAGTCAAAAACCACTATCTATCTATTTCATCCAGTTAGAATATACATTTGTATTGTATTTAGTTTATTTTAAATTTAACATTGAGTATAACAGAGGTATGTATTCGTATTTAAGTATTTATGTAAATTATTGTTATGTAAGTTTATTATTGACCTACACACATTATTGTTTACAGTGAATATTTTTTTTCATGTTTCGGGTCTGCTGGAAAGAATTTCTTACGAAATAAGCTGATCCTATGTTTAACTTTGTATGTTTTTTAGGTGTATCTTAATAAAAATAATTATAAAAAATAATAATAATAATAATTTTGTTAGAATTATACAGGTAATAAATACTTATCCAAAGCCATGGTGAGTCTAATTTTTATATTCTACTTCGTTGCTCTAGTAACGTAGTCGGTAGCGTGTTTAATATCAAACAATGAAGACATGTTTTCTAATCTCTAGTCGGGATAAAATACTATATTGGCATTTATCTGTTAAAAAGAAATGTCAGTATTAGCCCGAAGCCAAGGAGTTAGCGGTATCACCGATCCTCGGAGAACATGGAAAGCCTTCGGTCATGTACCTGACCTCTTTCCGGGGGTGTCGCTAGTCGTTCTATCTCAAAGTGCGGCTGTGTTAACGCACACACTGTGTACTATAATATGCCCTGCGCACATGGCCAATCTCCACTGAGACTAGCCGCCGTGCCCGAAACTGGGCCCGGAAGACATTATGACTCCTAAAGCGGCGGTTAGTGAAGATATGTATGTATGTAAATGATGGGGTGATGCAATAATGCATTATCATGACATTAGTCAGCTCTGAATACATTTCTTTGCCAAAAATGTTGCTTAAATTGTTCGCCTAAGGAAGGCGCTGCGTCAAACGTTGCTAATGCTTGAAGACAGTTAATGTAAGAAATAAGTATCACACTAATATTATAAAGGCGAAAGTATGTGATTGTGTGAGTGTGTATGTTTGTTACTCTTTCATAGAAAACTATAAAGTAATTCACCTCTACTGTTGAACATTTAGCTAGCTTGTATTAAGTTATTGTCAAGGAGATTATGTTTAGTTGAAGTTTTTAATATTATGTATTGAAATTTAACTGAACTCCTAGCGTATCTGGCTAGCTAATTTAGGATACGATGGTCTAGTAGATCAGGAGGATTTGAAATTATTAATAAGGAATATCAACTTCTAGTGATTATATTTATTTGATACTCTGCGAAGTGTAATTAAAAGATCGTAAAGATCTCAAGTGGCTCCCAATTCGTTTTCGTAGGAACACTCGCATATTGTGTCTACTTTTCAATATCTCTTCTAATAACGCTCTTCCGCCAAATATCCGAAACTGCAATTCTATCTATTCTTTTAAGAGACAAGTCAAAAACCACTATCTATCTATTTCATCCAGTTAGAATATACATTTGTATTGTATTTAGTTTATTTTAAATTTAACATTGAGTATAACAGAGGTATGTATTCGTATTTAAGTATTTATTTAAATTATTGTTATGTAAGTTTATTATTGACCTACACACATTATTGTTTATCTTGAATATTTTTTTTCATGTTTCGGGTCTGCTGGAAAGAATTTCTTACGAAATAAGCTGATCCTATGTTTAACTTTGTATGTTTTTTAGGTGTATCTTAATAAAAATAATTATAAAAAATAATAATAATAATAATAATAATTTTGTTAGAATTATACAGGTAATAAATACTTATCCAAAGCCATGGTGAGTCTAATTTTTATATTCTACTTCGTTGCTCTAGTAGCGTAGTCGGTAGCGTGTTTAATATCAAACAATGGAGACATGTTTTCTAATCCCAGGTCGGGATAAATACGATATTGGGATTTAACTGTTAAAAAGAAATGTCAGTATCAGCCCGAAGCCAGGGAGTTAGCGGTATCACCGATCCTCGGAGAGCATGGAAAGCCTTCGGTCATGTACCTGACCTCTTTCCGGGGGTGTTGCTAGTCGTTCTATCTCAATGTGCGGCTGTGTTAACGCACACACTGTGTACTATAATATGTCCTGCGCACATGGCCAATCTCCACTGAGACTAGCCGCCGTGCCCGAAACTGGGCCCGGAAGACATTATGACTCCTAAAGCGGCGGTTAGTGAAGATATGTATGTATGTAAATGATGGGGTGATGCAATAATGCATTATCATGACATTAGTCAGCTCTGAATACATTTCTTTGCCAAAAATGTTGCTCAAATTGTTCGTCGAAGGAAGGCGCTGCGTCAAACGTTGCTAATGCTTGAAGACAGTTAATGTAAGAAATAAGTATCACACTAATATTATAACGGCAAATGTATGAGTGTGTATGTTTGTTACTCTTTCATACAAAAACTACCAAACGAATTTTCATGAAACTTTGTAGTAATATAGCTTACATATCTGAATAACACACAGGCTATAATTTATAAAGTTTAACGCAGGTAAAACCGCAGGGCATAGCTAGTATTTAATAAATAATAAATATCTTGGGAGATCTAAAACACTGCCATCTGATCCCAAACTAGGCAGAGCCTTTACTATGGCAAACAGACAACTGATAAACATACTTATTTATTTCTAAATACATAAATATTATAGATAAATTACACCCAGACACAGAACAAATAATCTTGTTCTTCACACAAAGATTTGTTCCAGATGAGAATCGAACCCACAATCTCTGACTTAGGAGTCAGGGTCACTAACCACTAGGCTAACAGAACTGTCAAATTTATTGGCAACCATTAATTCTACACTCTTAGCTCTTGTCTCCGTTTATCACAATTGTTAATAGATCTCGATGCGAATTTAATTTCTAAATCATTTAATTATCGATACAAAGATTGTTGAAATTTTCGTATCCGGATATTATAAGATAATTTTGATATTAATACGAAAGCTCAACAAATTTGACAGCTGTATTTCCATAGACAATTAACGTCATTAATCTACCTGAATAGCGCGGTTATTAATTTCAGTAAATAGCAATGTCCTATCAAATAATTCTATTGCGATTTTGTATTTTACGATTTCATTCAGTGTTATGAAGTTGTATTAATGATTTTGATGGTGTTATTATTAGTGATTTTGGAAGACAGTAAGTTTAAATCTATAGAACTCCTAGCGTATCTGGCTAGCTAATTTAGGATACGATGGTCTAGGAGGGTACCGGAGCAGCAAACCCGCGTTCCCGGGACTCCCCCTTTAGGCGCCAAGAGAAGTCCACGGCAGGTAGGTTTAGTCGGTGCAAGTCCGACATACCCACCCGCAGACACTTTTTGCGGGTAGCATGCGAAGGCATTCCCCCTGCCTTATCAAAAACAAAAAAAAAAAAGGATACGATGGTCTAGTAGATCAGGAGGATTTGCGCGAAACGAACACAATCCGGGAGAGGTCAGGCACAAGACCCTAATGAATGTGTTCTCCAAAACATCTCGGGCACTTACGTCGCTAACTTCCACTAAGCTGAAATTGACCGATTTTCGGACCGGATTCTCCTGGTATGAAACACCCGGGAATTGAAGCAATAAGCTAGTTGGCCCAAAATGTATTATATTGTGCCACTGTTGATCCTGGCTTTCAGTAATTGCAGTAATGGTGGGGAGGACAGAGCGACTAGTCACAAAATAAAAAGAAAATAGAACCTGTGAATTGTACCCAGGACCTTATTAATTGCATTCGAATAAGCTAAGCTACCGCTAAATCAAAGTGTCATTCAAGTCTAATAAAATTTTCAAAAGCTAAACAATATGTTTGAATTATCTAAGTGTAGCACTCAAACTAAGTTACACTGAAAACTAAGCCTAGACAATTTAGGTTTTGGACTCCGAATAGGTGAGAGTGGTGGTTAAGACTGAGGGACTAGTCCCAATAAAAAAAGAACCTGTGAATTGAATCCAGGGCCTTATTAATAGCATTCGAATAAGCTAAGCTACCACTTAATCAAATAATTAAAGTCTAATACAATTTTCAAAAGCTAGATAATATATATTTATATAACTACGTGTGGTACTTAAACTCGTTTCCACGGAAAAGTAAGTCTAGACAATTCAGGTTTTAGCCTCCGAAGAGGTGAGAGCTGTAATTTAATTTGTTGTTGTCTGAGAAACACTCAGCGACCCCTACCGTGAGTTTGTAGAGCTAATTGGGTTACCCTTGTTTACATCATTCATTAGTTCATGCACTTAAAAGTAAAATAAACGACGTTTTGTTACAAGAACCACATAAAAAAGGAATATTTGAACACCAACGCATGTAGCTACAGACCGAACGTGTAAAAAGAAGAATAGGTTTAAAAAGGCAAAACCACGAGCGTTAGTGCATATGCTGTCAAAAGCCGCAATGTGCTCCATATAGGAAAAGTGCAAACCCATTCAACTGTCACTCGCCCGTCCAGTTGTACATTGCACTCTTTGTTTTACCTTTCAGTGCGGTATTGTTCAACTTTCAATGTAAACGGATTGAAGTACGGTTTTAAGAACGTAAGTACTCGTATCTTACATTGGTTTAACTTGATAATGCCGTGTGGCTGACGGCATAGTATATCGCCACCCCATCTCATCTCGTGAGGGTGGGGGAGGAGGGCAGCAGAGTCTCTTTGTCAACTATGACCATCATACAGTGATCGCCAACCCGTCTGCAAAGCGTGGCGATTATTTCTCATCCCTCCAAATGATGGACACACCTCCATTGTGGAAATCTTTTGGGGAGGCCTTTGTCCAGATGTGGACGTCATTCGAACTTAATAAAAAAATTATGTCATTTATTACGTATAAATGAAGTGTGTGAGTTCGGATCGTACGCATAGTATTCCGCACATAATTGTATCTTAATAGTTCGCCTATTAAGGGAATGAGTTAGATTTCATTTTTTACACTGCAAAGTTATATAGTGCCTGTTGATTTAGTAGTCAGTGACCAGGACAATTATTTTAGTGATGGATACGTTTCAATATGTTATAAATATGCGTGTAATTTATTTATAATACGTACGTATTTAGAAATATATAAGTATTTAGGTACATATATTAGTTGTCTGTATGTCGTAGGTTCTGCCTAATTTGGGATCACATTGCAGTGTGTTAGTCGTCATAAGATATTAAAAAAAGTAAAAATTTGTCTTGAAAGACGTACGTTACTTTGTATTGGAATAAATTTTTCCCCATTCATCAATATCCGTAACTAACATTTCGCTCACTGTAATTAAAAGCTATTTTTTATTATTTATTTTATTTGAACATTTTAATTTAATTCTAATAATTCTATTCTAACAAATAAAACTATAAGTACACATAAATTGCAAGTGATATTAAATTGATATTAATAGTATGTAATTTAATATTCATGTACTTATTTCGGATATTTTCATTTACGTTATGCTGGAGACTTTGCTCCTTACCAAGTTTTATAATTCTTTGTCATCGGGAAGTGTACTTACAATGCCAGTGTCAAATTATGCGGCATGAATGGTGTTTTTGTTGTGTTGGCTGGAAAGTTATTTTATCACAGCTCCAAACGGCCGTAAATATATTATATTAATTTTAATTTGATATATTATTTTCTTAATAAAAGGATCTTTATGTACCAATAGCCAAGTAAATTAACCTATTTAATGTATAAGAGTCCCCAATTTCCTTTAAAGTGTAGCTAGTATACTTGTTTTGCTAATAATCTCATTAGAGTCTTATGCTAAAGACTCTAGTCTTTGGCATAATGGCATGCTGATTCAAAAGCTGGTTCAGAAGCCTTTACAGAAAATAAGGTGTTATTTTTTAATTTAAGCCAACACCCAGCGCAGTGACACACGTTTTTTTTTATGTCAGAGATCGACAAGCGAGCAAGTGGGTCACCTGAGGGTAAGTGATCACCACCGCCCATGGACACTCGCAACACCAGAGGAGTCGCGGGTGCGTTGCCGGCCTTTAATAGTCAGCAAACAAGTGTTGCTGACCCTTCCCCCCCACCACGATGAGCTCTGGTGACCTTACTCACACTCAGAAGCACAACATTAAATTATTAATGTTATTATTAAGGAATGTCTTCTGTAAGGTGGAGGTACTTCCCCAGTCGGGCTGCTTTTCGAGCGAATGAATGCTGTGCCCTACCTCTCTTATTAAACACAACAACCGCTCATAAGATTCATGATTAGAATCCTCTGTAGGCTTAAATTTTAATATCCATTTAGTTTTTTAAATGTTTATTTTAAGCCAGCAAGTGACCCGGGCGGTCAACAATCACAACGGCAAAAATAGACGAGATACTTATTTGCTCCGTGAACACCAGGGATTCCGGATAAGGAATTATGGTCAGTCGATCAAGTGATTTCTCTGAAGGCAGAGCACTTAACATAGCATAAAGGCGGAACATTTTGCAATATTGTAAGCTGTCTGTAGTGGCAACGGCTTTCAAAAAGATTCATTGCCCTTTAATGTTTTACCAAAAAAGTTTTGCCTCCAAATTAACCACATAAGGAATCCAATTTTACATTAAACAAATTCGTATCCGCACGAACACATTTCAGTGCCAATTTGGAATTTAACAGAACCTTCGGCTAATGCTATAACATTGGGAATGACTTTTATCTAGTCGCAAAGAAAATAAAAGACAACACGTTATAGCCGACGCCGGGAAAACAGTGGTCAAAGTCCGTATTCTGAACATTCATTTTGTAGTTTTAAAACGATATACAAAACATGAATAGGTTTCAGTTGTAGTTTTATTTTTTTCTTGTTGTGGTTCTATAATAAATTATTTATAAAATATGCATAGACGCCTTTATCGTTGGTAATAAAGTTCTTTATTGGAAATGTAAAATTACATTCCACTTTGTAGCCATTTTAGGTAATTCAACTTGTATATAAGTTTATTATGATGAAATAAACATATTGAATATTTGCAATACTTCTTAGGCTAATATGAAATGTAGAAATAAAATATATATTCAAAAACCGGCTAAGTGCGAGTCGGACTCGCCCATGAAGGGATCCGTAGCTGCAAGTATTTCAGTTGATCAAATGAAAGGTAAATTGCGGTTTACGATTTATGACGTATTAAAAAAAAACTACTCACTAGATTTCGTTTAAACCAATTTTCGTTGTTAGTTTGCATGGTAATGTAGATCATATATTTTTTTTTGTTTTATCATTCTCTTATTTTACGGGGGGGGGGGGGACACTCATTTTACCACTTTGGAAGTGTCTCTCGCGCATATTTAGTTTAGAAAAAAATATATTAGGAATCTTAATATCATTTTAGTGGACCTATCCATAGATAACCCACATGTACGATGAAAAAAAAATTCTGAGTTTCAGTTCTATGTATGCAACCCCCAAAATTATTGTTCTTTTTCTATTTTTGTCTAATCTTAATGCGGTTTACAGAATACATCTACTTACCAACTTTCAACAGTACAGCTCTTATAGTTTCGGAAAAAGTGGTTGTGACATACGGACGGACACTGTCTGTCCGTCCGTATGTCACAACCACTTTTTGAACACACAGACATGACAAATCTATAAGGGTTCCGTTTTTTGCCATTTGGCTACGGAACCCTAAAAAGTTATCAACCCTATTCCAGTTTGTTAGGTTGTGAAAAGTTTATGTAAATCACTAAATACCAATCAATATCAATTAACAAACTACTGGTTGCGAGCCTTATGCGTCCGCTACTAGCTCGATATATGTACCCAAATTTTTTATTGAATAATTATTTTTAACGTATGTTGTGACTTCTTATTTAGTTAACGATATGTCACAAGTTAGACCCCAAGGTCGGACTGGCCTATCCACTTTAATCTAGTTCTTATAATTTAAACCTAATATTATTTTAAATTTAACTGCTTAATTGAGTTTAGATATACAAGTGTATCTTAGGGCGGCTTGCACCATAGCACTAAATAATAATAATAATAATATCTGGGGACAATGTCACACAGATCATCCTAGCCCCAAACTAAGCAAAGCTTGTACTATGGGTACCAGGTGACGATATACATACTTATATAGATAGATAAATACTTAAATAAATAGAAAACATCCATGACTCAGAAACAAATATTCGTGCTCATCACACAAATATTTGCACTTACCGGGATTCGAACCCAGGACCACCAGCTTCGTAGGCAGGAGCACTACCAACTTGGCTACGGTGACCATTAAATACTATTTAAATCCAATTTAAATTAAAATTCACGTTTAAGTCATTGCAACGCCTTGCACCATGCTAAATAAGTCGCTAAACGCGTTTAGAGAGCTGTCAAAGTTAAATACCCATGAATAGCTATTTAGCGCAGCTAAATGCATTTAGCAAAAATTGACATTTATTTTGAAAGATTATGTTTCCATGACATGGAGGATTCAATTTACGCACACTTTCGCGCAGAAAAACGTAATATTTGTTTAAAAAATAGTGTCATTTGTTACTTACTTATAACGAAATGTATACCGACACGATAAACGCATTTAACGTGACGCAAGAGGTCATTAAACGTAATCATGTTAAACACATTTATCGATTTAAACGTATTTAGTTAAATTTGTTTAAGATATATTTAAACGAAATTTCGTGCAAGCCGCCCTTAATATTTAAATGCTAAATAAATTTAATTACAATCCAGCTCACTTAGGTAATCGTACTGACCTATTCTTCTAATAAGTTCGTCTTAATTCTGATGAGGAGGAAAAATTGGTTTATGTTTTTCTTATTTATGTTTAAAAAAAACAAACATGTTTTAATTTAATACTTACTACAAATAATATAATAGATCTGCTGAGCTAATTTTCATGTTTCTTGGGCATTAAAGTTTTAAATCACGTTCTTTACTCATTACCATCCTTAGCATAAGCATAGACAATTACCACCTACTAAAAGGAAGGAAATAAATTATCCTAACATATTTGTTTATATTTAAAAAGAAAACATAATAATATGTTACATCAAATCAAATAAAGATTATTATTATTATTAAAAAATCTGCGTAGTGGACAATTAAACATTTTTAGGTGTGTGAAACTCGGAAAATCGGAAACTCGGTGCTTAATACACAACTGAAAATTAGTTAATTATCAATAAACAATTTAAAACTATTTTTTTTAACAATTGTAAGTTTGCTACATCGAAAAGATTCAAATTGATTTGTTACTTCATTTCTGATTATATTTTTTTCAATTTACACTTTATTATTTTAAACTCAGTATTTTCTTTCTGTTCTACTAATTGTGCGCATGTATGTATAAACGGATCAATAAATTATATTATTTCCTATTTAAACATAAAAATAGGTCATTATCATCGTCATATCAGCCGAAAGACGTCCACTGCTGGACAAAGGCCTTCCGCAATGATCTCCCCAATATATTATAAATAGGTACTATTATATCTACAATAAATAGCTGTTTCAGTGACATTAATGTTCTATTTTAGCACATAAACAGGTAAATATACGCTAAATTCGGTCATTGACCAAAAAAGTCACCATTCAACGCATTGATAAAGCATAAATCCTTCCCACAACACACAACAAAAGCTACTGCGAATACAATTTGTAAGCGATACTCGCATCAGTCATGTGGGTCATCAATCATCTACAGAATACACCTGCGGCAATTTAACTAACATTGTGGCATTCCGCTAATTGTGTAGTATATTCCGAACTAAAATAAGCAATTATTATCATTGTGTACTATGTTACGACGTGAATAATGATTTGGGGTGGTGTAATGTATGTAATGATGAAATTCGTGAGGCTTTTGGGTGTAACAAATTGAAATGGAGTAAGATTCAGCATATTGTATTCAATATGGCTTCAGGAATGGTAGGTAAGTGCTTTTGTACACAAAGAGGCGGTTCATATTCAACATGACATATTCGACGAGAAGTATATGAAAATGTAGGTTCGTAATATGAAGTACCTTCATCAAAGGCAAAATTTGTTCCTGAAGTTTAACATACACTTTCGATAGCATTCTTATTTTTCCGGTGTCAAAACGGAATATATTACAATCGAGGCACTCATAGGTAGATGCTCTGACCTGTCTGTAAGCGATCGGCGAGGTTAAGCAATTAGGCTCGCGGTCAGTCCATAGGCGACCACCAAAGTGGTTTAATTTATTGGCGTTTTCGATTATTTCAAAGGGCACGTCGGTCCCGATTGTAGTCATTAGACAACTATCGTTAAGCCATGTCAGAGGTGTACTGGGTGGCTCGAACAACTCTGACACTAGGATAACCACTGCCGATACTGTAAGTAAGTAATTACAATAGTTCTTTTGTGTACGTATAGAAAAGACTTGTGTCAACAGAATGGTGCAGATATTGAATAATAACCTCTCGGTTCCACTTTAAATCCAGATTAAACAGGTACTTGAATCTCTAGTTTTGTTTATGATAATATACATTATTTTATATAAATCGCAGAAATTTTGTAAATTGGTTGTTTGTAGTCGGAATACAAAAGTTGAGGATTTAAAAAATATTTAATTCGTAATATCGGCATTTTTTTAAATGAAAATCCGCGTAGAACTGTATATTTCACAGTTAGGAGCCCTTGCACCGGAGCAGCATACCCGCGTCCCCGGGGCTCTACCATCAGGCGCCAAGAGAAGTCCATGGCAGGTTAGGTTTCGTCGGTGCGAGTCCAACATAACACCAAAACTGCCATGGGCAGCAGTTTTTGCGCGTGGCATATTTAGGCATTGCCCCTGCCTTATTAAAAAAGAAGCACTAATAAAATATGACGCCTAGTATAGTTATCTCGTTTGCTGGGTTTGCTGGCATCAGGTTAGAATGAGAGCTGCCCCCAATAAAAATAGTATCAAAAATAGTGGTATACACCCGGCATTTTGAACTTGTAATTTTTCACATCTATTATTAAAGCTTTTGACGTTTTCGCATTTTGATTTTTGACGTACGTTTGAATGCCGATGACAATCTGATATTATTGACGATCGCAGTTGTATGGTCAGTAGGTATTTCCTCTAGACGATTTCTATGCCCCCCACGGGATGTAATGGGGTGATGAAATTCTTCGCCGTCACCACACAGCGCCACATAAGCTACCACATTATTCGAGAAATATTAGGCTTACTCATACCCAAATATTCCGTGAATTGCCGCATCAATTTAAAAAAGACTCTTATATTCGAAACACCGGGAGTAAAACCTATTTGTAATATTTCAAGCTAAGTCTCATTTACTTTTATTTTTCTGGTTTAACGGCTTTTGAGTACTATATTCCGGCTAATAGTCTTTTGTGCCATTGAGTAGCTTTATGCGCATTTTTGTTACTCCGGCTTTACTTTTAGTATCATTTGGTTGATTAGCCGAGGGTCATAACTGAAAAATCCGAAATACTTATGCGCTCTTTTTCAACATTTTGTTAACTTCATGTAAGTTAACAAAATGTTGAAAAAGAGCGGTTTATTAACATTTCCAAAAAGAGGTTGTTAACCTTATCATCATATCAGCTGTAAAAAGTCCACTGCTGATCAAAAGCCTGCCCCAAGAATTGTTTTGGGGAACTGCCATAATTGCCACGCTTGGTAGACAGGTTGGCAATCGCAGTATGATGGTCATAGTACACAGGAAGCTGCTACCCGTCCTCTGGTACCGTCGATTACTACGCCCCTCACGGGATGATATGACATTCTGATATTTGCCACCGTCACCACACAGGCTAATATTGATGTTGTATTAGTTCCAGAAGGTGAGACTGTCCTTTCATCAGGTACTGTTGCGGCAGGCATGTTGCTGTACCAATGCCGGATAAAAGGTTTTAATGTAATTTATTTCAAAGAATATGTAATGTATCATTTTATTATTATTTCTAATTTATATATTTTTTAAAATTTATTAATGTGTTGTGACGGGTTTTAGGATTACCTGAAAATAAATGAATTTATTATTATTATTTATTACTAGCTGTGCCCCGCGGTTATACCCGCGTAAAACTTTATAAATCATCCCAGCTCCTCCCCCGTAGGTGATAGTTGTTGACACGACCTCTTCGTAATATTCATGCAAAGTTTTAAGTAAATCCATGCAGTACTTTTTGAGTTTAGCTCGGACATACATACTGACAAACAGATAAACAGACAAATATTCTAAAAACTATATTTTTGGCTTCGATATCAATTGTAGATCAGGCCCCAGGTATCCCTTTAACAAAATATTCAATGTACAGTTTTGACTTTCCTACGATTTTATTATAATAGGTCTTTACCTATGAAATTGCCGTTTTGTATGAAAAAATTTAAACGAATTTTTTTCATGAATTTTTTTATTTGTATTAATCGAAGTAATCACCCATGCAATCAATGCATCTTTGCCATCGCAGTGGCAGTTTATTGATGCCCTTCTTAAAGAAATCAGCTGGACGGGAGGCAACAAATTCTTCAAAGGCATTTTGTACTGCCTCTCGGGTATTGAATTTTTTTCCCGCCAAGAAGTTATCCAAATTCTGGAAAAAGTAGTAGTCTGTAGGCGCAAGGTCTGGTGAGTAGGGCGGATGACGGAGAGCTTCCAACCCCAGTTCTTGCAACTTGGAGACCGTCTGCTGTGCAGTATGAGGTCGCGCGTTGTCGTGCAGGAGCAGCGGAGACGAGCGATTGACCAATGCTGGTTGGAGATGTGCCAGCTTCTCCATCATTGTGCTCAGTTCTTCACAGTACACATCTGCAGTAATGCTCACCCCGTTTGGTAAGAAGCTGTGATGAATCACACCGGCGCTAGACCACCAAACAGTGACCATCACTTTTCTAGGGGTAAGTTTTCGTTTAGGGCATTGTTTAGGTGCTGAACCAGGATCCAACCAACTTGCTGAGCGCTTGCGGTTATCAAACAGAATCCATTTTTCATCGCAGGTAACAATGCGGTTCAAAATTCCTTCATTTGTGTGTCTGTTGAGCAGTGCAAGGCACGTCTCGACGCGTACTTCGCGCTGGCGATCATTGAGTTCGTGGGGCACCCATTTGTCAAGCTTTTTTACCTTGCCAATTTGACGCAAATGGACCAATATTGTTTTGACGCTAACGTCGAAAGCTGCTGCTAATTCAGCCGTAGATTGTGTATCATCAGCTTCCACAACCGCCTTTAATTCGTCATTGTCGACCAAAGTCTTCGGACGACCGCGAGGTTCATTTTTCAGGTCGAAATTTCCAGAACGGAAGCGAGCAAACCAATAACAGGTGGTGCGTTGGTTTGTAGTGTTAGCTCCGTAAACGTCGTTGATGTTGCGTGCCGCTTGTGCCGCGTTGCTGCCACGACGGTACTCATATTCCATAATTACTCGAATTTTTAACGTATCCATGATGACGAAAAAGATTGAAATGCGATGAAAATGTAACACTAATCAATAAAGAAATGACTACTTTTGGAAAAAAGAATCCATGTTTTTAAAATAAAATTAATTTGAAATTAGAATTCTTAGCCAAACAAAAATTATTTTGATTTGAAATGGCCAGTACTGCAGAACGGCAATTTCATAGGTAAAGACCTAATATGTATAGATTAGCTGCCTGTCATTTTAGACTCAAATTAGTCCATCCTACGGTTATCTGGAAGAAACCAAATAAACAGTTATATTTATTCTGATATTCGCCGCTTTCACCACACGGGTTAATATTGATTTTTTATTAGCTGCCTGTCATTTTAGACTCATATTAGTCCATTCAACGACTATCTAGAATAATAATATACCAATCAAACCGCTGATTCAAATTTGTCGTACCAAATTAGAATTTGTTCCTATCGCGTATTCTAACACTTACATCTCTATATCATTACAATTAATGACAACATTATTTTTTGAACAGATCCCCGAATAGGTGTCCAATTTTTCCTTATCCTCTACCGACTGCCACAAATTTTACGCAGACAAGATGTGTACGCCACATTGTTCGAGGACCCAACATTTTTATTCCTCTATTGTGGAACTCTTGAATGTGTTCTGGTATTGTTTTAAAAATTCCGTTTTTATCTCAATTTAATTTAGTGTTACAGTCAGATTAAATGGTCCGTACATTGCTAAAAAGGTTTGGCTTAACTTTGTGCCTTCAATTAATTCAATGAAAATGTGCATGTAATAAACTCAACTGTATATTTCATTTTTATTATAGCACTACTTTGACAGTTTACTTAGTTCAGTGTAAAAACTCCTTTGTTAAAAGTTCTTTTTTTAAACGAAGTTCATAAACAATTATATGTCTTTTTATTAAATTCGAGTGCCATAGACATTTATTTTAATACATACAATTTCGATGAAGCAATTAAGTTATACATACATACTTTACCAGTCTTAGATAATATTATAGTTGTATGAAAATCTATCTCCTGAATTTGGTTTAACAACTTTTTTTTCACAGGATTCTTTACTGTTCACTCTAAAAAGATATATAATTATGAGTTGGTTCGGTTTGGTTGGATTTTGTCTGACAAAATTAATATTATTTCTTAAATATTTCATTACATTAGTGCACATTCTAAATCGAATAGAATAAAAATTTAAATAGCACCTATCATTACTAAAGATTTTAGTTTTGAATTAGTTTTTCAAGTAAATATGAAAAAAAATATCTCGTCGTTATACTACCAAAAGTGCAACCAAGTTTATGGCTTACATTGTCTAAATGGTCCAAGGGCTTACATAACGGTTAGAGGCTACCATAATCTATGATCTTTGCGGTATACATACATAGTATCACTTACACATTGTCTACCCTTCCTCCTTGATGTCCTTTAGTTTATCTTATAGTCTATGATCTCACAATAGAACAGGACCGAGCTACTAATTAGTAAAGCAAATTTAGTACAGTTTATAATGATTATTTACGCCTCATAAAACCCAATTTTATTACACATTATTCAAACTACACATTGTCATAAAGAGAGCAATACGCTTTGTTAAAGATGTGAAAAGATTTAAAAGATAAGTGACGCGAACCTGGAATGCTGACGTATATTTTAATGAATAACTAAGCATTGCCTTTGAGCATGACATTACTCAATCTATATATTAAACCATGCCAACGAAAAATCAACATTCTGAAACGTTCTAAAAGGTTCATTTTTGAACGGGTAACGCTCCAGAATGTTGACTTTTCATTGGTATCGGTTTAGATATATATTAAGTTTCAGAAGCTAACTATTGATTTAACAATTCTCTAGTTAAACAATTATTTGATTAAAGGTATTCATTAGATCTATTAGAAAAAGTAAACAATCCAATTAATTCTGAATGAACGATAAAACAATATTAATTTTAATTAATATTTTAAACAAACACTAAGCAGAGCACCTGTGATTATAACAAATACGTTGGAAAGGTAGAAATGTGTTTAATTGAAACCCTTTTCCTTTATTACATTTTGCGGATGTTAACTATTATTCTCTGAGGACATTATACACACATGACACGAGTAGAAACATTACACGTGTTTTTATGGTAATAATAATTTTATAACCCTTTACTAGAATTTCAGTTCGGGTGCTATTTTACCTGATTTTAATATTTCATTTGTTTGAAAATTGCTTATAGGTCAGCTCTTTGCTTAACGGACCGTCGCCGCGTCGCGTTGAGCGGAGATTATACATACATGACATAATTGGCAAAGTTACACGTGCTTATATAGTAATAATAATATTATATCCCTTTACTAGAATTTCAATTCGGGTGATATTTTACCTGATGTTAATATTTCATTTCTTTGAAAATTGCTTATAGGTCAGCTCTTTGCTTAACGGACCGTCGCCGCGTCGCGTTAAGCGGAGATTATACATACATGACACAAGTAGCAAAATTACACGTGTTTTCATGGTAATAATAATGTTATAACCCTTTACTAGAATTTCAATTCAGGTGATTTTTTACATGATTTTAATATTTCATTTCTTTGGATATCGCTAATAGGTTAACTCTTCGCTTAACGGACCGTCGCTCGTCGTGTTGAGCGGACATTATACACACATGACACGAAGAGAAACAATACACGTGTTTTTGTGGTAGTAATAATATGATATCCCTTTACTAGAATTTTAATTTAGGTGATCTTTTACCTAATTCAAATATTTCATTTCTTTTAAAATCGTTCATAGCTCAGCTCTTTGCTAAACGGTCCGTTAACAATCAGTAATGTATGTTGCTTTACACTGATGCACTAATGGAGAATATTAAGGTGAAAAATGAGGGTAAATTATAAAAAATTAACAATATGTCAGAAAATAAAGCATACATGGTAAAAACGAATATCCAGTAGTGAAATGACCAAATACAATAACAAATTTTGGTTTGGTATCTATACAATTAATACGTAAACGAGTATATAACATTTAGAGACGCCTTATAATTTAATTAACGAATTAAATAGCTGATATGTATTAAACAAATGACTGAGCATGTTTTTGAAGTGAAAACTTCTTTGGGCGCAATGAGCACTTTTGTGAAGGGTGGTAGGGTGAACAAAAATCATTGAACACGCGTCATCGTTACCGAACGCTTTCCTTGAGCTATATGTATACTGTGTGTATATGTGTACTTTTTGGGTGAAAAAAGCGTAAAACTCGCGTCTTCGTCACAGCTATCACAGCATGCTTCCCATGAGTGTTAATATGTGTACATAGATATTTTAGTGTACTGTCTGCGCAATATACTCAACATTCGTTGGTCTGATTGCATTCGGTATACGGAAGTGCTGCGGAGAGCTAATGTTACAAATATTGAGGCTTGTCTCATTAAACGGCAACTCCGTTGGTGTGGACATGTCTTGCAAATGTCAGATCAACATACGGCAAAGTGCATCGTTTTCTCTGAACTTGAGAAGGACAAGCTTAAGCATGGAGGACTACTCCTCAAGTACAAAGATGTGCTTAAACGCCGCATGAAAAAATGCAACATTATGCCTTCAGAGTGGGAGCATGCAGCCGCTCCACGACCAGTATGAAAGTCTTTGGTAAAATCCAAAGTCAAAAACTTTGAGGATAATCTGCTCGGAACTAGACTCAACGCGGTGACCTGAAGGCACGCCCACCTTGTGCTATCACTTATATTTACGGCAATGGTGTGCTCACATGCCCGCAATGTGTGCGAACTTTTATCAATAAGATCGGTTATGTAAGCCACACCCGAGCACATCAATGAACGGAGTTGAAGAGGTCGTCGTGGCCATATCAGTCAAGGAGATTATTATCTATCTCGCAATTGTTGTAAAAAGTATAGTAAACGGTACAAAAACCCATTATAACTGGGTTTCCCTTGTGTCCTACGCTAAAACTTGGGAGTAAACGTACGTAAACATAGGTAATTTTAACCCCTTCCATAATAATCTACTATAATTTCCTTATAAAATTTATATTACATTGCTGAAGCTATTAATGTTCTCATGCTGGCTTCTACTAATTTCATAGTTATTCGATATTGTATTATCTGACATGGTTTAACGACTGTTTTTAATGACTGCAGCCGGGATCGACGACTTAAGGACGGGACAAGTACAACATTTATGTCAGGGAAACATAGTTAATTGCGTTGTATTGACAATGTTCAAGAATTTTGATAAAATACTAAAAATAAATTATGTTCACCTTATCAACTTGTAATAAGAGAAAACTTCTTAAGATTTCGTATCACTGTCTTTTTTAGGGTTCCGTAAAAAAATACGGAACAATTATAAATTCATAATGTCTGTCTGTCCGTATGTCACAGCCACTTTTTTCCGAAACTATAAAAAATAGTCCTTATAGTTTCGGAAAAAAGTGACTGCTGAAACTTGGCAAGTAGGTGTATTCTGTGAACCGCATTAAGCTCTTCACATAACAATAGAAAAAAATAATAAATTTTGCGGGATACATAGAACTGAAACTCAAATTATTTTTTCATCAAATAATCGAGTTGGGTATCTATGAATAGGTCTTCAAAAATGATATTGAGGTTCCTAATATTTTTTTTTTCTAAACTGAATAGTTTGCGCGAGAGACACTTCCAAAGTGGCAAAATGACTTTGGAAAATACACAAAAAAAATATATGATGTACATTACTTTGCAAACTTCTACTGAAAATTGGTTTCAACGAGATCTTGTAAATAGTTATTTTTTTAAGACATCATAAATCATAAACCGCTATTTCCCTTTCCTTCAATCAACTACTACAAGATTTCTTTTTACTTTTATATTGTTACTTGCTGCTACAGAACCCTTCATGGGCGAGTCCGACTCGCACTTGGCTGCTTTTTTAATTTACTTAGTTTACGCAACGCAATGCATTCTACGGCATTTTTGAAAATGGAACCAATACCGGCGGATATCGGTTCCATTTTCAAAAAAAAATATGAAATCTTCATATTTTCTAAAGTCTTGATTATAGAACAACATGATTAAAATATTTTTTTATAGGTTCGTTGGTAACAGAGCATCTTTTGAGTCAACAAAAAGAAACCAAGGATTTTCAGAGGCAAGAAAAACACCTCCTTATTCAAATCTAACTTAACATCAAAAAAATTAAAACAGGATCTAGCACAAAGCACCGAAGCAAGTACTACATAGATGTTGCTTGGCTTGGCTTTGACACTGAACTCGTTTAAGCCGCTTGGCATCACCCGTACATACGAGTATGAAGGAGGCAAATACCGACTTTCTTATGCATTTCCCCGTCAGTAACTGTCTTGAGCTAAGGTTTAAACTCCAAAGGGGTTCCCTCTGAAGCGAGTTACTTAGTTCGTAGTCTTATTTGCCGGTCGACTTGAACCTCCACTCGCCTCAGGCTAGCTATAAGATAGATAGATAACTCTTTAGTGTACACCAAGTAAAATAAAATATAAGGAACAAGGATGCATTACAGAAATGTACAATTGGCGGCCTTATCACTAAATGTGATCTCTTCCAGACAACCTAGGCAGGGATTGGAGTATGGAAAAAAAGAATTTCGGTTGTTGTCAGTGTACAAAAATGATGACATGGTACGCGCTCTGGTACCATGACAAAAACAGTGAACTTAATACGCTACAAACTTATACTTAACTTACATATTACATAACATCTATACTATATACATATATATATAAATATATACATATATAAATAAAACATATACATTGTTGAAAATTATAACCATAATGTACACAAGAGCTATTTTTAAGGCTGAAGTTCTAGACCAATTAAAAGTAATCAATTTGTACTTTGTTGAAGAAACAAGTAGTGTTCTTTCCCAAGATTTTGAAACTGTCGTAGTGATTTTGCTTGACGAATTACTAATGGCAGTGCATTCCACAGACGGGCACCTTGCAAAGCAAACGATTTGTCAAAAATATTGAGGAATGCTCTGGCATTTTTAATCGAAGATTTTGCGCTGATCTTAGTAACCTCGAATGTGACTCATAAAGGAAAGAAAATCGATCTTTAAGATAAGAGGGAGTAGAAGGAGTAAACAAAACATTGTATAGAAGTGACAATATTAGCATTCCGGTGAAAACGAATGGGCAGCCACTTGAGCTTGTTACGAAATTCCGTGACATGATCATATTTACGTAGACCAAATATGAATCTTATACAGACGTTAAGGAGCTTCCTGTTAAAAAAATATTAATTGTATATTTTTTACATGACACGCTGCCAGCATTTTGCTTTTATAAACAATACTTATATTTTTGAAGTGAACACTTCTTTAACTTTTTTGGGATGGGTAAGAAATGTTAAACTCCCGTCAGGACACGTGACCTGATCGAATATTCGTAAGACAGAGGATCTTTTTTTATTCACACTGGCCGTTTGTCTTATACACTCGCACATGACCGCAGCATTTTTGAAGTGAAAAGTTCTTTTGCGGCGTTGTGCACAGTTTTTCTTTATTAAGTTTAAATTTAGTTCTACATTTTTATTTATTTGCACCATGGGGATATTAGGAATTATTAAAAGTGACCCCCAAAGGTGGGAAGTAGCATGTTCCACTCGCTACTCGGATCAAATAAACAATACTTTCCGAGTATGAAAAAGAAGAAGTTAAAACAATTTTTTCGTTTCTACTATCGGTGGATCTCAAAGATTTTATTTTGTCATCTTATTTTCATATTTTGTAATTTGGATCGCTAACTGGAAAGTAAGAACTATTACTAATAGGTCAATTAAAGAAATAGAACAGTATTATATTTTATTACACCTGTATGTATTATTTCTATATTATGAAAACCTGAACTCCCAATTAACTAAAACCACACAAACGCTCGTTAGCAAATATTGGTAAAGAAAACAGAAACTCCCAAGTACAAGGAAAACGTTCCTATTATTAGATTCTTAGAGAGCTCTTATATAATAGACTTGACAATATAATATATTAATGTTGATGTTGCTTTGACAATTTATATTTTATAAAATTTTATTTAAATTTTTCACGGTCTCCAAAAAGTCCAAAACTGTAATCTACGTACCATAAAAAAAGGATGCCCATGGAATAGGTACGTCTATCAGCAGGCTGTTTCTCACGAAACTCATGATCCGTAATAGGTATTCGAAGATAAAATATTTTCATATTTGTTGAAGAACGTGGTTTCTCTTAGAATATTTAAATAACGTTTTAGTTTTCAGTTTCAATTTCGGTAAAACCATTGCTGTAATTGGGTAACTTTTTTTACCCGATTCAAGCAAAGGCCGAAATGAAAAAAATAACTTTTAAATATTATCTCATATATTACAATAACTGTTGTGTGAATTTTAAAATAGTATAAATGCTTATTTCTACGTATATATCAATTTAATTTATTTGAGAACATCGGTCGTCCGTAACGACGGTGTTTATTGACTAAAAATATAGTTGATTAAATTTATGATGATGATGATGTGATGAGATGGTCAAAATGCGTTCGTATGAGACTAAAACATTTTAGTCGCAATTGAACGTTCGATCACACATTAACTATAGATCTTGTATTAATTGTGCGGTAAAGCTTTACCTAAGAAACTGCCTGCCAACGCTAAACTTGAAATTTATAATATTCGTAGCATATTAAAGATTATAAATAAGTAATCATTTACATTTCATATAATTTTCCATTACTTTTTTTATGAATTATATGTATATGGTTACACAGTTGTTAATCGTAGAAAAAATATAATATATTCCATGCATATGGCAATATTAATTCAAACTGCGTTTGAGACTTACATACACAGACTCACGCCTGTTTCCCAGAGGGGTAGGCAGAGACAACAGATTTCCATTTGTCACGATCTTTGCACACGTCTTTTGCGTCAATTACTGTCATTATATTCTTCATACATGCTCGCCGGTTTAGGGTACTTCTGACCTGCCCTTTCTTGAGAACGTCTCAGATTTGGTCAGAGAATGTTCGACGAGGTCTTCCCCTTCCGGTTGTTCCATTCACACAGGCCAGGTATACTTCTTTGGTCAATCTTCTTTCATTCATCCTCTCTAAATGGCCAAACCATCTCAGCATTCCTTTTTCAATCTTTGTGACTACATCTTCTTTCACACCACAACGCTCTCTTACATCAGTATTTCGAATTCTGTATCTCAAGGTCACACCACACATACTTTTCAGAGCTCTCATTTCCACTGCATTTATTGCTGTTTTAACTGCGTTTGAATGCGGCTATAATCTGTTAAGTTGCGTACGACCGTTCAATGTGACGTTATGTATTAATTTTGTACATTTTTACAATCATTCCTGATTCCATTACAGAGAATATATCTATATAATATTAGACTAACCTACTTTTAGTACAATACCTTTTAAATTTTCAACAACTCTAATAACACAGTACTCTAAGGTCTACATTTTAATAGTCCACGGGGAGATCGTAGCTCAGTATTGGATATTTAGTAGGGGAGATAATATTGGCTTCTACAATATCTACCAAAGTTACAAGGGTTTCCCTCGAGAGTTTAGTTCAGAATGTTCGGAACATTAGACCAAGGACAAATTCTCAGTAAACTGATTTCATAGTCAAAGTTGAACAAAGATATGGGTCAACCGGTTAGCGGTCAACGGTATATATATAAGAGATTTACCCGTTCGTCACGGCTAAAGGAACCCATTATTAAGAAGGAAATCAATAACATAGGAGGTTTTATTAGAAAAGTTACTGGCATTTTTTTTGACAGGCACACTTCAGTTCTCTCAAGCCAGTTCTGTTTATCTGTTCATTGTCTATATGTACTGTGCTACAAACTTATCTGGCCCGGTGGCCAAAAGTAGAACTAATGACGCCAGTTTGAAATGTCAATCCATGACATTCCTGCCATTGATTGTTTGTTGCGCGTATTTATTTTTCTCTTTGTGGTTTTTAATTGTGAAAAATGCCGAAAGATTTAAAAATTGATGCGGGGAACGTTATATTACAAGTATTGAATTATATGAAGGAAGAATAACGCCTTCAGGCACCAATTATACCCTTCAATAAGTTGTATGAATGCGTAGCTGCTGCTACAGGTTAGTGTTGTCAGCTTCTGAAAAAATACGAA
This sequence comes from Pseudoips prasinana, assembly GCA_951640165.1. NCBI lineage: Eukaryota > Metazoa > Arthropoda > Insecta > Lepidoptera > Nolidae > Pseudoips > Pseudoips prasinana. The sequence continues at coordinate 24,761,514 of OX621245.1, forward strand.
ATTCCCCCTCGCTCTTTAAATTAAAATACATATTTTAAAATATTCATTATTTATTTAATTTTTGCTGTTTCTTTTGTAGGTGTCTGGGAGTGATGTGTAAGAAAACTTGTGAAAGAAAAAGAGCATGGTAGATAGAATTCTGAAATCCTATCATTCATTGCAGAAGCTTTTGATAAAATAATAGTCAATGAATGGCAAAAGCATTGCAATCATGTACAAAAATATTGAAAATGTGTATCGAAAAAGGGATGGATACTTAGACGAGCCTTTCATCATTCATGGTAGTGATAGTGAAAGTGAAAGCAGTGATTGCGATAATGATGATGATGAAATGACTTCTGAATTAAACCATTCCGGTCACATAATAATACCTGGAGCATCTCCGTTAGAGAACACATAGCATACATTTTATGTAAATGATCATAATTATTGTATAAAAATATAAAGATGTTATAAAGATTAGTAATGACAGTATTTGTTTGCTTTTTAGTGAAGTAACATTTACGTTACAATGTGCATATTATTTTTACCCACTTTATCGCAAAAAATATTTACTAGCAACACTAAATGCGATAACAGCGACGCTGCCACCGGGTCAGAAAAGTTTGCGGGACTGTATTGTGTATCTGTATGTCATTGTTTATCTGTTAATTGTCTACGTTGTCTAAGGTCTGACATTTTTTGTCAGAATTTGATCAACTATAGAAGTATAGTATGCGTATTGAGTATACACGTAATAAACTAGTGAGCCGGCCTATTGGACACGGGTTGATGATAGAAAGATAAGTGCTAAGTACTTGATGTACAGGAGGCACTTATCTTTCTATGGTGACTTTTATAAGCAAATTTTTGATACCTTGGGTTATTATGGGGTGAAATGGTGATCGGGATCCAAGACAGTTAAATAGATTCCCCGAGACTTGCCTGAGTCTCACCGCTGTCATTTCATTGGGTGCCACTGTTTATCCCGGCTTACAGGAGTTATAGTGGTTGGTGAGAGGGAAGTAACTAGACCCGAAAATACCTTGGTTTAAGTTATTGTTATTTACGCGGCGAGCTCCATTTTTGTATAAACAAAGTACAGCCCATGATACTCGCCGATAATGTAGTAAGTAACTTAGTTTTTAACTTTATCCATTACAAACAAACATACAAACAAAACTAATATTTTGTCTTTATAATATTAGTAATTTAGAATCGTTTTAGATAATTTCAAAAGTAGAGTCGTTGACTTATAGCGTATTTGGAATGAAAATAAAACTTTAATTAATATATTTATTGTATACATGTATAACACCTATCATTTATGAACTATATAAGCGATGCGTAGTCTTAAGAAAGATCTTTAGTTAGATATTAAGTGAAAGTTAGTGTCATTTATAATTTGAAATACCACTTTGACAAATTTCGGGAAACTTTTTGAAGGACACGTACTACTTGATGGATATACTAATATTTTAAATACGAAGTATGGATGTAAGGTTGTGTGGATGCATGGATGTTTGTTACTCTTCCACGCAAAAACTACGAAACGGATTTTTTATGAAACTTAGTTGTAATATAGCTTATATATCCAAATAACACAGTGGCAATAATTCATTAAGTTTATCCCAGCTAAGCCGCGGGGCAAATCTAGTTAGCTATTATTATATTGTAGTTTTAAACTAAATGACAAAGTCTCCATCAAATATAAAATACTTTATTTCTGTCTTAATCCTAAGCCTTATTTCTTTAATATTTGTAATGTATTAATTACGGTCACCGTAGCCTAGTTGGTAGTGCTTCTACCTACTTCCTATTTAATATTTGTGTGATGAGCACGAATATTTGTCTCTGAGTCATGGATGTTTTCTATGTATATAAGTATTTATCTATCTATATAAATATGTATATCGTCGCCTGGTACCCATAGTACTAGCTTTGCTTAGTTTTGGGCTAGGATGATCTGTGTGACATTGTCTCTAGATATTATTATTATTAATTAAATATTTTTACTTTATTTATTTTATTTGGGGACTTTACTTTTTCCAGTAGAACGTCTTTCGGTTGATATTATGATGTTGTGTCTGGAATGTGTGGAATGTCTGGAATGTGTGACATACTAAAGCCTTGATTAGTATAAATATTTAGGAGATGATTCGACAAGAAAGACGATTATTTACGTGAATCCTTAATTTGCAGTCTGTCCTGTTTCCTAAAGTAGGTATAACTACAGAATAATTAATAGTTGTATAAGCCTCTCTTCAGTTAGTAGGGTCGACGAATATGAATTGTAATTCTGAGCTGTTAGTATGAAGGATTGATGTTACCTTATTATACAATAACTAGACTGACTTCAGATGGAGGAATAATACTAAAATGTACTGTATTTGGACAAATGGAAGATAACAAAATTTCCTTAAACTAAAATTATTCACCCATATTAGCCGTTGTCGCGCTGTTTGATTGACTAATTTAAACAAAAAAGCGTTATTGTGACTCAATTATAATAATTGTACAGACGCCAGCAGCTACCCCAATCTGTCAAATTTCTTTTATAGATTTTCAACTTTATCACTTAAGTATAAAGTTCACTTTAAATTGGGGAAAGTTGACTGATTGGGGTAGCTTGGTGCGCTGGTGTCTGTACATTTGAATTTATGGATATTTTTTTGGGTAACCATGATTATGAAGGTAATAGTTTTCCCAGTGCACGCTAAATAGTTATTTATATAAATGCGTCGATAAATATTAAATTAGTTTATTTAAAATCTAATTTAATCGATAAAATTTAACCAAGGTTCATTGAAACCTATTTATTTCGGCCAGAAGCTCCAGTTCTTTTTCCTTTAATTTTAACACGCCATCTATCGGTGATGGTCCAATCTCAGTATCGGCATACGCCGTCTTATTTGTGTAGGTTTCAGTTATATGGCGTTAAGCGTCCTCATTACGTTAAGATAACGACAAATAAGATACGTTACGCCATTACGTTACCATCGACATGCAAAGAGGAAGTTACAATCGAAATATATTATCTAAATATTACTTTGAAAACCAAAACGAAATATATCAGTCTGTAACAACAAAACTACATTTCTCAGCGCTCACAACCATTTTGTACCGTGCACCTATCGTGAACCGGTCTAGTAAAGTTGTAAATACCGTGGCCTATCGGAAGCTTTGGAACAAGTACGGGTCGCCTATCGATGTGACGTATGATCGTCGTAAATTGGCAAGGCTGCGAGTGAACAAGACTTGTACTCGTGTTTACATTCGTAAAATTTCCATAAAAGCATATTCGCAGCATTCACTTACGTTAGTCTTTAAAAACGAATAATAACCGACAAATCCCCTTTAATATCATCGTTTCATAAAACTGATTGGTAAATACGCTTCTCAAGTTAAGAGTACTCTGCAAAATTTATAAACAATGGCAAAAGTCCTTTTAGAACCTCAGATAGAGTCTAAGGTTCTAAAAGGACTTAGGCCAGTTTTATGAAACGTTTTATATTAAGCGTATTTAATAAACTTCTTCGGATATGTAATGTAGCATAAACGCAGCTCGCAGGTGAATTGCTTATAAATCTGAACAACTTGAATGATCTTCAAATTGTTTATTTCATGGGCAAGGATATGCAAGCAGCATTTACTTCTGCAAAATAAACTCAAATAAATAATTTCCCTTCCCGTGCAAATATTAGAATGGCGATCTGCTGATGAAGCACACATATACGTATTGTTTAATTACTCAGTTAAAAGGTTTTAACTGGTCCCTAAATGACAGGATACTTCTGGTGATACGATTTATGTATGTATGTAGCCCTAAGTCTGTACCCAGACTTAGGGATACAAATGTTCATAGCTGCTCACACGAAAGTTGGCAGATATTCTATCAGAGAACAGGCAGCAGCGTCTTTCTGAGTACCTACTATGAACATCATACTGCGATCGCCAACCCGTCTGCCAAACGTGGCGATTATGGTATATGCCTCCAAATGATGGACACGACTCCTTTGTGGAGATCTGGTGGATAAAGCTTCCCCAACTCGGCTGACATGAACACAAAGGATACAATCTATAAAGTTTAACGCGGGTGAAACCGCGGGGCACACCTAGTTGCCACATACGTTTTCCAATAGGAACCATATTTTTTTAAATATAGATTTAACCTTTTTTTATTAACTATAACACAATTTCATCCAACGATTATTGTTTAGATTATATAATGTGATTATAAGTACACCACAGAAATGTTTTGGCGAGAATTACGCAAAATATTTGCTCCAAATTCCGATGCGTCAGCATGAAATATAACATTCTATTATGATCCAGCTTATCTGCAAAATTAGGAATTTGAAAGGAATTTTAAAAATCCTTTGATGAATGATTATTAAATCTGTATCTTCGTTGTGAAATCTTAAGTAGATTCGGTTCTCCGTTTGTTTAAAGTATAATCTAATAAAAATTATACTAATTAATTTGAAATACCCTTTTCAACTTTCTTTTTTAGAAATCTACTCGTGTTACAAATTAAAATTATAATAATTTCACTAAGTGTTCTTAAAGACCTTTTTCATAATAAATGTTTCTATGAGTATTCGGTATATTTAATAGAAATGGCTCTTGAATAATACAAGATATAATTTAATTTACAGATCAAAATATATACCTGTACCCTGTACCTATATAATAGGAAAATTTAACTTGTAGCTACAAACAGGGCCTGACTATTTACAGGCGCTTTTTAAAGGATATGTCAATAAAAATATTTTGTTCATTGAACTTACATGAAACAGAAGATATATTAACTAATAACGAGATATAAAGATTAAAGGTATTACGAGATTTTTATTAACAGCAGTGATATTTCTACGTAACGCCGGCGCCGGTTGACGTTGCCTTTTACGCCGCTGGTCGTGAGTTCGATTCTCACCGGGACTCTAACGGCTAAGTCACCGAACATCGATTTCTTAAATGGCGTTCAAATAAATAAAGGTTAAAAATGACTTAATCAATCGTTAAATCGGCTTCAACGTTGACAATCGATTCCGGACCATTTATGACGTCACATGTGCTCATGGAAGCCGATTTAACGATTGATTAAGTCATTTTTAACCTTTATTTATTTGAACGCCATTTAAGAAATCGATGTTCGGCGACTTAGCCGGTAGAGCCCCCGGACAGATATTTGTATGCAAGAACTTCTCTGTTTTACCTGAGTCTGGGTGTATCTATGTAAGTATTTATTTACAGAATAAAAGTAGTATTTGTAATATTTCAGTGATCTGGTTTCCATAGTACAAGCGCGTATGCGCTCAATATATCAACTCCGTAGCGGCACCGGATCGCCTTGGTCGTAAGACCTCCACGTGCGACCACTCGGTGACAATACGCTGCTCGCATGCTTGCCTTGCGTTGACTGCGCATTACCAACGCGCGGGTCCCGAGTGGACCGCGCGCTGCCCGCGAATGATTCACGCGAGTACGATACTTAGCGATCCGCCGCACCTCACCCACCCCTCGAAAATTCGTGGACCAAGCGATGTCCACTCGTTGACCACTCGGCGTTAACCGCGGGGGGTCCACTGGTTTACCGCGCGACGTTTATTGGTGATAACGCGGCGTCCACCCGTGGACCACCTGTCGACAACGAGTGGACGCCGTGCGACGAGGCGGTGCGGGGTGGGTGCCGAGTGGCTCTAATGAGCTGTGACCTTTATATCTCATGATATATTATATTATAAAACTCTTTAATAAAGGGATTCGATATTAAGCATACATGGACTAATTTACGGCCTGCATAGAAAATCTTGGATACATTTTATATTCTTTTTTAAATAATTGTCGTAGTTGTGAAACATCTGAACAAACTCGCATGTAGTAAGTAATAAAATATTCAACGGAAAACATGAACAATGAACAATGCAGTTTTTCATTGCGGGCTGACACAAAATGAGAACTAAATAAAATGCTGAATAGAATAGTTATTCACATGGATCCACACAATGCTTATGTCTTCGGTCCGATGCCAGGAAATGGTAATATTGAACGCCAGGAATGCATGTCACTTTTAGCAGTATTATATCATAGGCAGCAAAAATGTAATATTTGTAGACCAGTATTATACAACATGTAACGTAATTAACGCACACCCTAAAACACCACAATTAGAATATTATGTTGTAATCATAATACATACACTGAATTTTTTATTTAACATGTATATGCATTGTTATTTACTAAATTAGTTTCTTGGAATAAAGTTTATTTTTCTTTATTTTGTATTGAATGATGGGATTTGTATGAATATCTACTATTTGGTGTCTGTCACACAGTGTATACTAGCACGGTCACCGCCGTTTACTCTATCTTCTTATTACTAGTTTCCTACAAAAATTGTACTTTTAACTTTAAGATAGATATTATGTACAAAATCCTTATTGATCGAATAAAGATTATTATTATTACTAATAAAACTGCGATGTTAAAAGTCTTATTACTTTGACTTAGGGTCCATTTCAATTTGTTTTGACTGTACAGGGTTAATATGACAATAATTTCCGTAGTTTTAATTATATTTGGAATTAAAAGTTAAAATGATTCTGAACAAACTACTTTCAGGATTTGCGTTAATTAAGTTACATGTAGTATATATCGCCAAACCGACAGCCAAACGTGGTGATTATGGCATGGATGTTATTTATATTAGCTGACATGATCACATAACGGACAGAGCATACATAGTTATGTACGTTGCTCTGTTAAGTAGAATTATATTAAAAAACTTGAGAGGTGTCAAGGGACACCCGGATGGAACGAAGTTATTTCTTATTATTTATTATGTACAAAAAACCTGTATACACTCAACAAAAATAATCGTTGCGACACCACACTGTTCAATGCGAAATAGAAATGAAAATATCTGGCTTGCTTTCTATAAGAGAGAGAGACAGACAGATGTTTCTCTGTCTGTCTCTCTCTCTCTTAAATATCTATGCGCACGCCGCACAGCTGCAAAAAGTGTCGAGACTACTTTTCGTAAAAATTTTGTCCGTCTAGCCCCCTTTCACAACGCGCGATAAGGAACTTCGTTCCAATTAGTTTAATCATTTTCCTACAAGTCGTTGTAATTTATTTAACGTTTTTATCACCTCGCTCTTGTTAATAAAACAAAAGAATAACTAGTAGTGATCTCAAAATACAAAATCAATATGTAGTGTTAATTCCGCTAATAATTATCAGTTTAATCATGCCGGGATGCAATTTGCACCGCCCTCCCGCCCGCAAAAACGTGCACATGCAAGAAAGACAATATTAAAAAGCAAATTACATGCACCAGTACGATACCCAACACGTGTTTCGGTTAACTGATAATTAGCGGAATTAACACTACATATTGATTTTGTATTTTGATTGTTATGGATTTCCGCAAAGTAACGCCTGGTTCCATTACTTATCTAGTAGTGATCTCATTACGACTGCAATTTTTTTCTATTATTTGGTTTTCGGCTCAGGCTTCTTCGGCCTTATGAGCCATCTTTAGTAGTATATTTAATAATAATATCCAGGGACATTATTGACACACGGCCATCTGGGGGGCTACCGGCTAAGTCGCCGAACATCGCTGTCGTGGTCGTGGGGCTTCTATGGAATTTCGATTGTACACAGAAAATCACAATTCACGGCAATATGGCACTTTCCTCCACTTGTGTACGTTGTCGAATATATTATGTCTAAAATCCACCATATTTACACATAAAACCATGAATTTATACCAAAATGAAATTATGCCTCGATGCGTCTTTTTCCGCGTTGGCGCCAGAACTCCTTACGACAGCAATTAAAACAAATGTTAATATTGTCTGTTACAACAAAATTGCACTTCCAACGAAACAAATAATCTTTTCTCAAACCAAACGAGTTAAAAGCTTTGTCCAATATTTGTACAAAGTTAGCTTAATATTTCCAGTTTCTTCCACATTCGTGTCAGGTTCCAACTACATTATCATAAAGTGGTGCTTCTGTAACAGTATCTAATACAGGTATTACGCTACTGCTTGGTGTTAAGAGAAGTAGTAAAAAAACCGAGTCTCAATTTCAACACGAACTTTGTTTCCTAATTCCCTATTCTGTACTTCTATTTATACAAGTACTGAGATTTGGGAGACTTACTTTTGTTGTTACGTATTGAGTTTCGTAGTTTTATTTGTTCTTTAACAGTGTAAACCAGTGTACTCAATGCTGGATTTGTTAAGTGAGCGTTAGCGAAAATTTCGTTTTGTTGAACAATAAAGCTAGATAAATATTGACTTTGAATTCCCTTTTAAGAAATGTTCTCTTGAATTTTGAATATTCTGTATATTTACAACTACTACAGTGGTATATAAAGTTTGAGCTGTAAGTCGGATTTTACTACCCAATTATTATTTTTAAATGATTATATTTAAGAGTATTTATTCTCATAACAACAATAATAGGTTATATATGAGATAGTAATATATATATTTGCTTCTTAACTAACCACATATAAACCTAGTAACGATATCAAGATTTTTGACTGCCTCGTTGATCTAACAGTAGCGTGTTCCAACGCAGAGAACGAGGTCTTGGGTTCAAATCCCGGGTCGGGCCAAAAGTGATTTTGGGACTTTACTGTAAAAAGAAAAAATTCTCAGCATCAGCCCGAAGTCTGGGAGTTGGCGCTATTAAACCCCCGTGCCTCGGAGAGCACAAAAAGCCGTCGGTCCTGTACCTGACCTCTTTCCGGTCGTGGCGCTAGGCGTCCAATCGGATCATGAAAGTGATGGAATAGAAAGCGTTCCTATGTTTTTGCACACACTGGAGCACTATAATAGACATATTATAGTGCTCCAGTGCGCGCAGATAGCTAATCTCTGTTGAGACGGGCCGCCGTGGCCGAAACTCGGCTAACAGGACGTTATTATTATTATTATTGAATAATTGGAAAGATAATTGGAAACAATATCAAGTGTACAGAACGCTTTCGAAATATAAAACTGTATTTCCGATCCGTTATGACAAGACGATCTCCAAGAAGCGAGTATTACAGGTGCAGTCACTTATGGGCGGCGGTGATTACTTACGATCACGTGACCCGCTCTCTTATTTCCTTAGCTATTATTTAAAAAAAAAAAAAATGTTCCACATTTGAAATGTAATTTCCAGTTCGGCCATTTACTTTATCTCAATTAATCTAGTATTAGTGTCAATACTGAATACTACAAATTCATGGAAACTAGACCAATACTCCGACTCGGTTGTCTATTAGTTAAATTTCCGGTCAGTTGACGGCTACTGCATATAAATTCCAATATTAATCAGTGATGCGGCGGTAGGCTGAAACCGAACCCTGTGGAATTTGGTTACTGCCATGCGAGGGATGATATTGATTCCCTAACAATGTTTTAATAATTCGGATACCTATAACATTAAGCTTTTGTCATAATAAGGAAATATATATCTATAGCTGTGTCACTTAACCTTGTTTCTTCGTTTTGAGGTAGATTAAATTGGCCCTGGGGCCCAGAAGCACGGGAGTTAGTCAATTTGTCAATGACTTGTCCGGGCGCCTTATTAAGTCGCCAAGTGATCAGAGAGATGGTTTATTTCTAGATCAACGTGTGAGTCTCGCAATGCAACCATGTAATGTTTTTAGTTTTGTGGGCACAACCGACAGGTGACGATTCGAATGTCGTTTTTTATTTGTACAGACGCCAGCACAGCCAGCTAGCACAATCTGTCAAATTTCTTTTATAGATTTTCAGCTTTATTACAAAATCATAAGGTTCACTTTCAATTGGGAAAATTTGACCGATTGGGGTAGCTTGAAGTGCTGGCGTCTGTACATACTTTCTTATATCTCAATTATAGAAAATTGACTGACTTGTGGTGATAAGTGATCCTGACTGTTAAGCCAGAGGTCGGCGGAGCGATGCCCACCCAGGACCAATCTATGGTTGAGTGGCACGAATGTTTGTTCTGTCTCTGGGTGTAATATAGCTATAATATTGACTTATGTAAGTATGTATTTAGAAATATATACGTATGTTAGTCGTGATACAGGTACGGCTCTGCCTAGTTTGGGATCAGATGGCAGTGTGTCAGTTTTCCCAGGACATTTATTAGTTATTTAATCAAATCTTTCAACAGACTCGTAACTTGGTTGTAGTTCTACAATAAAATAAGTTTATGAGTTTATTTGAGTCCATTGTCAAGAGTTTATTGCAGATCTGCTTCTTGAAGTTATGCTGTCTGTCTCGGCTACACCATTAGGTAATAAAATCCTACAGAGTGGCTTGATTATCTTTATGTAACTTTATTAAAAGACAATCATTTCCTAATCGTATGGCCAGTGGTTACCCTAGTGTCAGAGTTGATCAAGCCGCCCAGTAGGCTTTGACACGGCTTAACGACTGTTATCTAATGACTACTACCGGGACCGCCAGTTTGACGTGCTCTCTAAAGCACGGAGACGCTCAGAAATTAAATCACTTTGGCGGTCACCCATCTATGGACTGACCGCGTGCCCGACTTAACCTCGCCGATCGCTTACGGACCGGTGAGAGCATCTACCTATGAGCGCCTCTTAAAAGATAATGCTGATGGGAAAGGGTCGATTGCAGTACCATTGTGGATACAAAGCATAGCCAAACTCAGAACAACTATATAAGCGCCACACACGTATCCACTCAAGATATCAAATGCACGGCTCTATGGTACAATGACAATTTTAATTAATCTGCACAGGCAACTCATTATTTATTTAGCACATCAAAAGAAAAATTACACAGAAAAAACCATTTTCATTAATAAGGTAGAAATTAGATACGAATTGCATTGATTTTGATGTTATTTTGATATTATACTCAACTTACTCACAAATAGATTTTTTTTACCTAAACAACTATTAAATTAAGAAGCATCCTAATATTATTAATGAAATACTTTTTTATTTAGATATTCAGAAACTTTCGCGTCGTTGTTAGTCACCGTAATTTAAAAAACCTTAAGTTACCACTAAGTGTCAAAAAATACATAAATAGAATCACGCCTGTTTCCCAGAGGGGTAGGCAGAGACAACGAATTTGAATTACTCACGATCTTTGCACACCTCTTTAGCCTCGATTACTGCCACTTATGACGTAATGTTCTTTATTTAAAAAAAATTAATAGCAGGAATATTTTATGCTTATAGTCTTACGACAATTATATTTTTGATTCATATCACTATTTCTTGTTGAAAGTTACGTATGACGGAGCTACCGTCAAGATGTCGTCGCGTGTTGTCTTCGACGCATACTCATGAATAAAGTTATTTGCTGGTGGTCAAACTTCTGTTAGAGTTGTAGGATAAATACCTGCCACGTAAAGATGGATCAGAGATTCGATTTCTATACTCATTTTAACCAAACATATTCAAATAAGATTTAGTGACCAAATATGTCACTAAATCGAAAATGGCCTGCAGTCAGTACTTATTAGTTAAAATAATTAGTACCGTTGTGCAGAATAATGTTTTGTTTGCAATCTGGAATAAAATAATAAATATTTTTTTTTAGTTGTATTTAGTTGTAACAATAACTTTTTTTAAACGTAAGTATTCCTTTAAGTACACGCTTTCTTTAAGGTAACGTTCCATCACGCGCGGGGTCCAGAAGTATCCCCAAAATTATTTGACATGTACTTTTAATATTTTTGAATATTACTTAAATTTGAATTCAGATTATAAGAAAAGACATATTAATATTTATTTGAAGTATTTATTACAACTAATAAAGTCAGTCTTTTGACAGTAAGAAACATTATACAAAATTACCTCCCGTACATATATGATTTTTAACGCACTTAACTTATGTGTAAAAATTTAACAAAATAATTAGCTTCTTAGTAAATTATAATAATTTTCTTATAAAATAGGAACAAAATACATGTAATCAGAATAAAAATTGTTTTTACTTAATAAGAACAAAAAAATTACATCGTCTCAATATTACTATCGCGCAGTACATTTATCCTCTATAATTTGTGTCGTGTCTTGAAAATCTTCGCTATCACAGTCACTAAAATCCTATAGAATGCGTGCAATGGTGTTTTCTGATAGCTGGTGACCCATTTTTGATGATATACAACGTTAACTCTGATAAAGAACCAAACATAAACATAATAATCTTGAAACTAGACACTACGTAAAATCACGGGTGGGGTCTACAGGTATCCCCAAGTATGTAAAATACGTACTTACCTAAGCGGAAACGCGATGTAGGTCCACCTGTTAAGAGCCTCTGTGGTGCCCTGAGATTAACCGAAAATGCGTGACCGTTGCATGTCAATTTGAAAAAATACGGTTAAAAAATATCGCGTGGGGTCTAGACAGACCCCCCCGTGAAGTTAAAGGTTAACCGAAAAAAATAATATCCTAATTTTTTAATAATGTTGGCACGACTCTCTTCTAGCAAGTTGTCAGAATTATCTGTCCTACTAAATTTATAAAATCTTGTAATTGACTTTATAACAGCTAGTATGAGATTATATTAGGCTTTGATTACCTTTAATGGTTGCTGAAAACGAAATCTAAATCGATAGCTGACCTTACACAGAGGGTAATCCCTCAAACGACCAGACCCCGAACGATATGTTCCTTTTTACTAAAATTCGTTCGGTACGGATATCAAGCCTTTTCATAACGACAAGTGGACTTGACAGACATTAAATGAGGTTAAATAAGCTTATAAAAAAAAAATATAATTTTGGCGTCGAGCATTAAGTGCGCGAAGTAATTTTGGAGTAGTTGGTAAATGCTAGCCTTTCACGCTGCAGGTCGTGGGTTCCAGTCTTACCCAGGACAGATATTGTCTGAACATGTCTGTTTTTCCTGAGTCTAGGTGTTATTATCTATATAATTATGTATTTACAAAAGAAAAGTAGTATATCAGGTATCTGGTTTCCATAGTACAAGCTCAGCTTAGTTTGGGAGCAGATGGCCGTGTATGAATAATGTCCCAGGATATTATAATTACTTACCAACTTCAAAATATAGAGGTAATTATGACGACTGTATGTTTAATTTTCGATTTCTCCGTTATTTGTGAACCGATTTTGATAATATTTTTTTTTAATCATAAGGAATGCTGTCGAAGTTGTCCCATACATTTTGTTCATACAGTATCCAGTTGCATACGGTTATTGTTTTTTTATGTATGTACGTCATATCTAATAAATCACTAATGCATATCCTTCGAGTTTCTGAATAGATACAGGTAGTATGGGGCCCAAATATCGTCCTATAACTTATTTATTACTTGTCATACCTCGCACACCCGTATGTCACATTCGGGAAAACCGACAATCACTGTCTTCAGATTACCCAATTTCGCAGTGTTCATCGTAAATTCCGCCCATAAAGAATAATGATTTGTACCAAGTAACTTTATCACTGTCAACTTTATGTTACAATGGCGCAGTATAAAAGTTTACCCCTTGATTTTCATGCTGAAGTGGTTTTCACAGTTTGCAGGCACTTAGATGGCGTAATTTATAATTTATGTTACGACTAAGCTATTTAGGTATAACATGACAAGGACAACCTTAGTATATTTTTACCCATTAAATATGGAATGAGGATAGTAGACAGAGTATAGCCTGACAGTAAGCGAATACTATAATACGGTTATTGGTTTTAAGCTATGATCGCTTGCAATAATATATATAACAACTAAATTTAAAAATTAAAATATGCTAATAATATAGTAATAATAAATCTTTTTCCTCATCATGTAATATCCACTGTTAGACAAAGGCTTCCACAATGGAGTTATGCCCATCGTTCGCGTTGGCAATCGCAGTATGATGGTCGTAGTACACAAAAATACGCTGCTGCCCGTTCTCTAGGAGATACTCCCTCGGGTCGACTTCTACGGCATTTTTTCCTAATGAATACCAAACAAGTATGTGATCCATCTGACAGTAAAAGATTATCATAACCTATGATCACTTGAAATAATATATGTTAGGACTAAGTTACTTGGGAGAAAACATGATTAGAACAGTCTGAATATATATTTTACTAACTAAAATAGCAAACAAGGAAAAGGTTTGATGGCAGTAAACAGTTACCAAAAATATGTTTAGGACAGTCTTAACATACATTGTACCGAAAAAATTTGGATATAAGTTCCGCATGAAAGCAATCGGTTTCCTTAGTCTATGAATGCTTACAATGCCTAGGTCATTTTCCATTTTCTTAGCATTTCCCTCAGCACTGAATAGGAAAGCCATAGGTCCTTAATAGCCTTTGTATGTATTCTATAAGTTTAGAAAACTGGGGAGTCCGGCTGCCTTTAATCGAAAACATATGATGCTCTACTTCTTATAAAACAACTAAGTTGCTAATTGGAAGGTGATTAGAGAAAAGTTATTAAATTATTATCTCTTAGTTTTTTTCCCAATATTTGCCAAAAAAGACTTGTAACTTAGAACTAAGAAAAATATTCTTCTTTGCTATTCAATATTACATTATGGATACTAAAACGTTTCCAACCGATAAATCCATTTCTTTCACTCAAACATTTTTGTAGATCTCTGTCGGAAGCCCTTTCCTTGTACATTTTGACAACATAAACGAAATCAGGAATCCAGCAGGCGTATAAAGGGATAAATGACGTTATCACCGCGGCTTCCGAACCGTTATAATTGAATGCTGAACTGAAAGGGACGAAAAAATACTCATTTGTACCGGACATGTTATGAGATTAAAACACGTGCATACATTTTCACTGTTTCATTTTATTGTACCGTCGTCAACAAAAGTGCAGTATAAAAATATTATTCCTGTATACTGGGATGTCGGTAATTAATGCCCCACGTCCAATTTTGACTGCACGTGTGGCGTAGTGGTTAAGGTAGTCGCCTCGATACTACCCTACCCTACTTTTTCGAGTTCATGTCCCGTACATGACTATTTGTGTGGCCCACATATGATTATTTTGAGCCTGGGTAAGGTTTTCTGTGATTTTTTTTAAATATGATGGCTTTTTTTCTCTAGTGCGGGCGCTTTTATTTTTAAAGAATTTATTTTATATAAAAAAATCGACGTTCCAGAATAATTATAAGTTCTCAATAAATATAAAAGTTGTATATAGAAATAGAAAAGTAGCCGAAATTCTTTATGTTTAGTTTCTTTAACTAAGTCGTAATTTACGATCTTACGAACCGGCTTGAAATAAATATCATGGGAGAAGTAACACAATATATGATCCTAAACGATGATCAAACGATTTTCGATCGATGCACGTGGTAACTATTTTATAAGCCATAAATCTAGAGTTGTTTTGAGTTGTGGAGATTGTTTGTTTTATTTTATTACATAAAGTAAGTCTTGGAGGCTTTTACTGCTTCACCTGACGATAGAAACGAGCGTGGGCTCGAGAAATATCAAGCTATAAACCTAGTACCCGCACCAGAGAGTACGACCGCGAAAGCGTCGTTTTCACCAGTGACCTCCATGACTCTTAATTTGCATTCATATGGATGAAATATCCTCACCAATCTCTAATTACTCGAAAGGCCTGCCTTTTCACGTATTAATGTAGAAGGATAGTTGCACAAAACGTCCCGAAAACAAGCGACCCTCTCATGCAGCTCCATGACAGTAACCGCCCAGAGTCGAGATTGAGACTCCAAACGGGGTGCTCTCTGGTGCGGGTACTAGGTTTATAGTTTGATATTTCTCGAGTCCACGCTCGTTTCTATCGTCAGGTGAAGCAGTAAAAGCCTCCAAGACTTGAAAAAATATAGAACTTATAAAAATATAAACGAGTATTGTAGATACTAGTTATAATGTCTTCTTTGAAAGCGAAATACATTATTTTTGCAATTACTGTTCGAAAACTTTCTTATAATTTTTAACTTAAAATAAATAGCAAGTGATAATATATCAGTCTGATGGACGACACTTTTGTTGCTGACTGTACTTCGAAGGCAGGTACAAACGTATATACGTTGTATCTTGCAACGTTTGTGTACATTGTTTACAACCCTCTAATTAACTTCAACTTGGTTGAACACGTTTTTGAATGATCGTATCTAGTCAGCTTAATTCGGCTCTGGCCGTGTTTCGTGACATGTTGATTTATTGGCTAAAAGAATTCCGTAAACAAACACGGAACTCAGCCGCAAAAACTGCTAAAATGAATTTCTGAATTGTTTTAGGATTCCGTAGAAAAATGGCAATAATTATTTCCCTTTTTTGTTGTGAAACCATTCGCCCACTGGTGTTTATTCAAAAATATTGAATATGAAATTCATTGTTTTAGGTCTTAACACGCAAACACGTACATATAACGTCAGTCAGCGGTTATAAATAAATATACTTAGAACAATACAATTCATCAATAAATAGAGATGATGTTATCTTACTTTTAATAATAATTTGATCCTTGACAATAACTTAATTTAAGCTAGCTAAATATCGTTACTATTATAAAATAAATCTTATTGTAAATTTTTTCCGACAATCCGTGTACTTAAATATCTATATGTACCTAGAAATAATTATAAATTGATTATATATTACTACAAACATGTTCTGACTATTAACAAGCGCTTTTATAATTTAATGTCTACGTGAATAAAAAACAAGAAAATAAAAAATTGGATTATGTAAATTAGATCGAAGTTAATATAAGGATGGATCATCAGTCGTCATAAACACTATGGTCAACCTACTTGTAACTTAAGAACTATGTTAAGAATAGAAGACTAGAGCTGAAGTCTTGATGCTCGTAATATCTAGATTATATAAGATAGTGCAAAGTCAATATGATATTGGAGGATCGCTCGTTATTAACACTTCGATACCCACTAGTAACAAAATTGCACTATAGAGGCTTAGGGAGAGGAGAATTCCTGATTTACGGATTCTTATTTGGGTTTTTAATAATTGCACTTCTACAGTGTATTATTAATTTTATTATTTATGAGGGGTATGGCTAAATTATAAATCTGTTCAGTGCCTGTACCACGACTTCCTATAGTTTACTTACTCGATGAAACAGAAGGTTCCGCTAGGGGCCTAGCACCAACCAAAACAACAATAAAATAATAAACAATACTTCAATAAAATAATGTACTGGGAAAAAACTGCAAGTATCATCGAGGAACTTATCTAAATGAACTTGTGGTAGACATATCGTTAAATATATACATACTGAATAGTAAAATCGACCGAATTTCGGTGAATCATTTATGTAATTTGTCAAACTACTACTATCTACAGTGTAGTATCCGAATCCCATGTATCGAAGTATTTCCGCTAGGTATTCTAGGTTGGATAGGTTGACTGATTTATTTGTTTTGGTGATACAATGGTTCTATTTATTAGAGTTAAAGGTACTTATGACTTATTCTGACAATGAAATTAGCCAATGGCCAAATAAATCAGTTTTGGATGAACACATAAATACAATTGGTACCTACGCAAAATAAGAAATATGACCCCAAATATGAAAAAGAAAAATAAGTAAATTAAATACTTATCACGACATGTTATTTTTATCATATATTTGTGTGTCAATGGAATAATAACAGCTTTTGATTTATTTAATTTATTTGATTATTTCGTGTAAACTTACCAATTTCCTAATAATAATAAAAAAAAAAAAAAAGTTTCAGTAGTGACGGTTGTTATTTTTTAAATTTTATTAATATTTATTGTTTAAATTATTATCTCTCGCATTATATTACTTACAAACTTAAAATTACTGTGTAAAATCTATTTTAAATTTTAACATACAACAAAATACAAGAAATAATTAAAATATGCAACGACGTTGGTACTACATATAGTTTGACATGAGTGAAAGTGACAGCTATCACAATGAAAATTCATATCCATACAGACAAATGTTATAAACAACCAAAATGCTGACCTGACGGAGAGCACGAGGAAGACCCCCGGACTCATCGCCGCGTCGCTCCACCACCCAAGCGTTTGATACCGTCCCAGTGGTGGTTTCGCCAAACTCCAGTGCGAACAACGATGACGATGAGTATTTTTCTCCGCCGACGTCGTCTCCACCAATACGGCGGCGAAGAGCCCGGCCACCGCGAGAATTGGGACTTACGGGGCAACCAGCTCCGAGCAGGGTCGCCGCTCCCGGTGGTAATGTGCAGCGCATGCGATGGACTAACTCCATTAATGAAAATGTGATGCGCGCATATTTTGAGGCTACAGAGGGGGGTACTCAACTTACTGCATATCGTGCTCGAATGCTGTCTTTTTTCCAGGAAACTTGAACCAACTGTCAACGTATCGACAGCGACTTTCGGATCAGGTACGGGTTATTCAGCGTAATCATATGTTGAACGATACCGTGCTTGATCAGCTGCGCTCGGAGGCCCTCTATAGCCGTATTGTTCCCGTCCCGCCCGTGGCCCAAACATCCATGGCCCCACCGCATTCTGTCGCTAGTGCGGGCGACGATGGGGATGATATGACTACTGACGTAAGTAGTATGTACAATGAAATAAGAAGCACCTTTGAGGTTGTGGTTCGAGAATATCGGTCCACGGCAAACCATCTCAAACCACGGTTGCCGCGCTTGCCCATGCATAATAAAAATAAAACATTAGTGTGCACCCTAGATTCGATAATGGCGGAATACTTTGCCACTAGTGAAGACCTAACGGATATGCATTCTCTCCTGTATTGCGGAGCTATTACCGCATGTCGTGTAGCACGTGTCAAGTTCCCTGATTATGACGGAGCTACACGACCGAGATCTGCTGTACCGACCTGGCAGTGCAGGATTGAACGGCGTATCCGTGAGGCTAGGGTGCTCATTGACAAGATTCGATCCTTTCAAGAGGGTAACACCCGTCCTCGAGTCATGCGCTTTGTAAAGAAGGTGTTTATGGGGACTGATATCAATCCCCGCGATTACATATCACATGTTACAGAGCGCATAGATTTCTATAAACAAAAAAATTATGCATGGGCTAGTCGTATTCGGAGATATAAAAAACGCGTGGATCGATATTCCCAAAACCACAAATTCCAAAAGGACCAGAGATGGGTATATAAATTGTGGGAGCAGACTGAACAACGGACTAACGGCGATGGGCCCCGGCCAGATAGTGACGCCATGATATCTTTCTGGCGTAATATCTGGTCGGTACCCATCGCTCACTCCGAGGGCAATTGGATGGCGGTCGTTAAACGTGTGTGTGAGCCTATTGAAGAAATGAATAGTACTTCTATCACACCCGACGACGTAGCTAGTGCAGTCTACCGTTTGCCTAACTGGAAATCTCCAGGGCCAGATGGACTGCACAATTTTTGGTTAAAATGGCTACGTAGCTCGCACGAATATTTGGCTATCAAATTCCAGTCGGCTTTAGAGTCAGGTTCGCTCCCACAATTTATGACCACAGGTGTAACCCACTTGATCCATAAGTCAGGTAGTACCGCGGAACCCAAGAACTATAGACCAATTACATGTCTTCCAACCATGTACAAAATTTTAACATCAATATTAAAAACCAAAATCTGCAATCACATTGACAGAAATGCAATTATATCTACAGCTCAAAATGGATGTAGAAATGGGTCCCGCGGTACTAAGGAATTGTTTCTTATTGACACACCCATTTGCCAGCAGGCACGCCGAAACCGAAAAGATCTGTCGACATGCTGGATAGATTACAAGAAGGCCTATGACTCCGTGCCCCATACTTGGCTTATGAGAGTGCTAGAATTGTATAAAATAAATACAATTTTACGTACCTTCCTGAGGACATGTATGGAGCAGTGGAGTACAGTCCTTCTTTATCCAGGATCTCGCCAGACCTTGGAGAACGGTGCGCCCATTGTGGTTTTGCCTGGCTCTGAACCCTCTGAGCACACTACTAGAGGATTCTGGGTTAGGTTATCGACTGCGGAGAGGAGGACAAGTAATATCACACCTCCTTTACATGGATGACTTAAAGTTATTTTCCTCTAGCAATCTTCACTTGTCAGCGTTACTAAAGCTCACAGAAAACTTCAGTAACTCTATCAGAATGGAGTTTGGTATTGACAAATGTGCAGTCATGCATGCAAAACGAGGGAAGATAGTGGAATCTGAGAGCACCCAACTCTCAGCTTCCATTAACTTAGTAACCCTCTCTGCAACTGAAACCTACAAGTACTTGGGTATGTCACAGGTATTAGGCATCAAAGAGGCTGACATGAAGGAGTCATTGCGGGGGCGCTTCTTGGGCCGCTTGACAAAAGTGCTGAAAAGTCTATTGTCGGGAGGGAACAAGGTGCGTGCTTACAATGGCTGGGTCATGCCAGTCTTGTTGTACTCCTTTGGAATACTCAAGTGGACTCAAACTGAGCTAGACGCCCTGGACCGAACAGTCCGAACGCGGCTGACATCAAATCGGATGCATCACCCCCGCTCTTCTGTGATGAGATTGTACATCCCACGGAAATGTGGTGGTCGTGGCTTTTTAAATGCTAAAACTCTGCATAACCGTGAGCTGTATAATCTTAGAAACTATTTCCTACATAATAGTGTGGGTATACATGCGGACGTGATCGCCGTGGACAATGGACTCACCGCTCTATCCTTAGCCAAAACTAACTGGCGTCAACCTGCGGTACTTAGTACCAGTGACCGCAGGGAAGTATGGCAGAGCAAAGAACTTCATGGCAGATTTTACAAGGCCCTGCACGGGCCAGATGTAGACTTAACTAGTGATGCGCCGTTCCCAAATTCCCTTTCCCGGAAATATTTCGAGTGGAAAAGTTCCAGGGAATATTCCGGCATTCCCGGGAACGTTCCCACATAGTGGGAAATGGACATTTAAATTGTTTAATTTGTAATACAATATTTTTCGTTGTTATATTTTCATAAAAAAGAAATATTTTATATTTGAATTAATATTTAACTACTAATAATACAAGAATATAATATACAGGTAATAATAAATTCGTTACTTATCGCTAGGCTGTTCCCAAGCCATAAATAACGTATTTATTTTAAAACGGTAAGATAAGATATGACATTATTGCGAACAATATTTACAAGCTATTGTAATGATGGTAAAAGGGTTTCAGTACTTGCTATTGTAATAATTGTATTGTCTTTAGAAGTGCACGTGCGTCGGCTTCACTTTGTATCCCTTCCCCAGATTTTTTATTTGTTTTGTTTTTTCTTTCTCACACATTTGCTTTTGCAAAAATTATGTATTTTTATCTCCAATTTTAGTTGCATTACACACTTTAACCGTTTCGAGCGCCTATTTTGTAAAAACCATGAGCAAGAAAAGTGCAATTTTCGATCATTTTGTGATTAAGTCCGTGGATGAAAAACCTATTTACGAGTGTATTTACTGCCATTTTGTGTATACGTTTAAAAATGTGACTAAATTTGCCCGTCACATATCTAAATGCAAAAATAGCCCAACAGACATAAAAATAAAATTTCAAAAATATGCTCCCAGTGCAAAGGTTAACTCAAGTTTAATATCTACGTCCATAAATACAACAGGACCACCAGAAAATCCTTCATTGCCACAGGACGAAACTGCTATTAGACATAGCCAAGTAAGTACCTACCATTTGTTATTGGATTTTTCATCCTAATATTTTTTTTATTTCTTTTAATACCTTTTATATGTATCTTCAATGGAAGAATTTCTTGGTTAATAACCATAATGGGAATACCTATATATATTCAAAAAGAAAAACTTGGCTAATCAAGACGCTAAAATTTCTTTCTACTACTACTACTAGGTACTGAATATTTTCAATTAAGATTGATCCTTCTATATTTTGATTGGGCTCTCTCTACTTCTTTATCTAATTTAAGTAGTTATATGTAACAATTTTGCATGATCATGTTGTTATTGTTATGCATGAACGATTTTTGTTGTTTTGTTACAGACAAATATACATCAAGCAATTGCAAGAGCAGTTTATGTGACCGGTATACCATTTTCTACTCTGCAACATCCTTTATGGACCGAAACATTTGAAATGTTGAACCCCCAGTTTACCATGCCATCTAGAAAGCTGTTAGCAACAACATTATTAGATCAAGAATATGAAACAGTACACAATGACGTCATAAATAAAATAAGACATGCTAATGTAATTCACTTAGGCATCGATGGCTGGTCCAATATTCGTAATGAATCAATTTTAAATGTAATTTTATATGCCCCCAAGCCTTATTTTTGTAAATTTATAGAAACTACCGACAATCATCATACTGCTGAATATTTATGTGAGGAAGTTTCTAAAATCATAGATGAATTTGATGCATCAAAATGTTTCGCAATAGTAACAGATAACGCTAGTAATATGGTTAAACTTGGAAAGCTGTTATATGAAAAATATGACCATATTATTTGGACTGGATGCTTAGCACATACGCTTCACTTATTTATAGGAGATGTAGTGAAGGTTCCGAAAATTCGTAGCTTGTTTTTTAATATTGTGGAAATTATCAAAACTATTACTAGATCACATAACTTTTCAGCTGAGTTTCGTAGAATAGCTAATGATAGATCTATTAACAGTAGTCTTCATTTGCCTGTTAAAACAAGATGGGGAAGTTATTTATTATGTCTACAAAGTTTTGTAAAATGTAAAGTTATATTGCAGAATATGATAATTAACGATAATTCACTACTAACAAAATATAGAAACCTAATATTTGAAGAAGATACTTGGGACGAAATACAAAGACTGGAATATTTCTTAAAACCGATCGTCCAATGGATAATAACACTAGAAGGAGATTATTATGGAATACACTTAGTGCACCGAGCCTTTAAAGAAATACAAAAAGTGTTAAAACACGTACATTCAAGAACGATTTTTGGAGATATGTTACATACTCTAGAACAAAAATTTGATAGTAGAAAACTAAATGCTCTTAAACCAATTCATTTGGCAGCTGCCCTTCTGGATCCACAAAATCAAGGAGTACTATTATCTAGTCAAGAGAATGTGGAAGGCTGTGAATTCATTATAAATATTGAAAAAAATGCAGAAGCTGCAGTTAATATATTTACGGAATTATCGCAATACAAAAGCCGAACACACTTGTGGGAAAAAAGTTTTATTTGGACTACGGCCGAAAATATTTCACCATTATCATGGTGGGAAACTTTATTTCCGCAAACGCTTTTGGGTAAGATTGCCATAAAAATTTTATCAGTTCCCGCTACTTCTGCAGCTGTAGAAAGATCCTTTTCAACATTTTCAAATATGCATACGAAGAAGCGAAATCGTTTAAAGGCAAACACAGCAGGGAAGCTAACATTCATATCACACAATTGGAAGCTAATTAACAAACCCACCCAACAATATCAAAGACCACTGTCAGATCATAATTTATCTTCAGTATCAAATTCTGCCTCGGAAGACGAATTTTCCGAAGTAGCAATAGATGAAACGGACAACTCAGAGCTTATTTTTAATAACCCTGGCACTTCCAGGGCTAGATTAGATTTGGATTCCGATGATTCCAATATTATGAATTGTTCAACAGAAATATTTGATCTAAATAAGCCAGGCCCCTCCAATATTAGTACAAGTGCAGCAAAAAAAAGAATAATAAGAAATATATTTAGTTCCGATTCAGATTCTGATGACTAATTTTGCGTAGTCTCCGTCAAACAAACTGATTTCTACTATACTATACTGTATGGATTATTATTATTATTATACTGTATGGATACTGATAACTGTGGAATTGATATATTTTTAGGTATCTGTAAAACACTACAATAAAAATCTGTATGTTTTTAATCATTTCATTGTATTGTGTAATCAAAAACTTTACTTTCTGTGATTAATACGCCAATCCAAAAGACTGATTTGTATTTTGTTTAAACTAATTAAAATTGTTAATCTATAAGACAGGCTATTATGATTAAATGTACCTATATAAAGTATTATATAAATACTTTATATAGGTACATTTAATCATAAGCCATGATTATTAATATTATTAAAAAAAATGTGGAATATTACTACCACATTAAACTGTGTGATGATTCGTTTTTAAGTTCTGTTATCATATCTGAAAGAAGAAAATGATGTGCCATTTAAAAAAAGTGTAAAATTATATAAATCAAAGTTTTTTTAAATTAAAATAATGAATAAATACTTTGTTTTAATTCAAATAATTTCTTACTAAAAACCTTGGAACGTGCCCATCGATCCCGGGAGCAAAGGAATATTCCCAGGGAATATAGGGATATTCCCAGGGAATATGGGAATATTCCCAGAGATTATCGGGAAAGTTCTCAAAGCAACGACTTAATTGAATTATGCCTATGTATAAAGGTGTACTTGCTTTTGCACATAGCGCAAAAGTTATTTACAAAAATATATACAACTATTTAAGTCAATATTCCCAGTCGTTCCCAACGTGCCCGGGAGCGTTCCTGGGAATTAGGGAACGTAGGAAACGATCCCGGGAACGGCGCACTACTAGACTTAACAGCATCAGTAGCCTGGCTACGGTTCGGTGACCTTTTTGCGGAAACCGAGGGTATTGTCTGTGCAATTACTGACGAAGTAGTAATGACGAATAGCTACCGGAGATTTATACTGAGGGATGGTACTGTTGACATTTGTCGGGCATGTCACCGCCCTGGGGAATCCCTCAGACATATAATTTCTGGTTGCTCCCGTCTTGCTAATGGTGAGTATTTGCACAGGCACAATCAAGTAGCCAGGATAATCCATCAGCAACTTGCTCTGCGATACAACCTTGTGACGCCGGAGGTGCCGTACTACAGATACGTTCCAGAGACAATACTGGAGAATGGCCGTGTCACATTGTACTGGGACAGATCCATCATCACAGATAGGACTATTGTTGCCAATAAGCCTGATATTGTGATGGTGGATCGCCAAGAGCGCCGGGCAGTGATCGTCGATGTTGCTGTCCCACATGATGACAACCTTGTGAAAGCTGAAAAAGACAAGGAAATTAAATACCTTGACCTAGCACGCGAGGTTGTTGACATGTGGGACATCGACTCGGCGATCATTGTACCGATTGTCGTTTCTGCCCATGGTTTGATTGCCAAAAGCTTCGACCGTCACCTTAAGAGGCTCGCGTTAGCGGTTGGGTCAAGGGTCAGGTTCAGAAGGCAGTCATTTTGGAGACGGCGCGTATTGTGAGGAGGTTCCTCTCTGTGGAGCCTTGACCATCGGTAGCATGGACCCTGCTCCCGTTGCCGATTGGATGTCTATTTTTTATATTTATAAATATATATATATTTTTTGTAACTATATATTTGTAAATGTATAAAATAAGAATAACATGGAATAAAAGACATAATAATAATAATAATATCATTTATTTGCATGAAATACGGTAGACATAAGGTGTTATACAGTGGTAAGTAGGTACGTGACATATTTCACCCTCGATGAGGGTATGCAAAGTTATGTTTAAAACATTAAATTACAGTGAAGTTCATTACAATTACATTAAATATATCCATTACAATTACAAATCTAAATTATTTAAATATCAATAAAATTTATAATTCTAGTATAATCATAGAAATTGTACGAAAAACATCAACAACAGCATGCAACATCAGCGTGCACCAAATCTACATGTGCTTTTATTAAAAAAATCTTTGGTCGTATAAAAACTCTCCTAGATTAACCATTTTCTCAAGGCACAGCAGAATCTTTTATATGGCAGATCAGACATTCCTTTAGGCAAGGAGTTATAAATCAGAGGCGCCATATACGCACAGCTTTTTCTAAATAGTTCTAGCTTGGGAACAGGCATTTTCAAGGGTAGGTGGTTGACTTTACGTTTATTCGTGTTGTCGTTGACGGTAAAGAGATGGCTGTGGTATTTAACAAATTTTGCAACTTCGTAGATGTATATACAGGGGACCGTTAAAAGATTTTTAGTTTTAAAGATGGGCTTACAAGATTCGCACTAATTCATGCCATAAAGCGCTCGGATGCATTTTTTCTGTGCTATAAAGACCTTAGTGATGTCTGTAGAATTTCCCCAGACCACTATGCCATATTGTATAATGGAGCATATGTAGGCATGATACACCATGATAGAAGTTTGCCTGCAACTTACGTCTTTGACTTTTTGAAGTGCAAAAACAAACTTGTTTATTTTTGCACATAAATTCTTAATGTGCTCCTTCCATGAAAGATGTGTATCGAGTGTAATACCTAAAAATTTTGCGCTATGTACTTGTTGTATGAGTGAATTATTGTATTTAATATTTAATTGGATGTTTTTGCTCTTATATGTTTTAAAATCAATAAGTTTTGTTTTTTCAATATTTATTTTTAATTTGTTCATGTCCAGCCATTTCCTAACATCATCTAGCGTTTTATAAATTTCACTCTCATATGTGTCAATATCGTTACAGTCTAGAGTAATGGTTGTGTCGTCCGCGAATAAGACACAATCATGTCTAAGTACATGTGGGAGGTCATTGATGTAGACAAGAAATAAAAGGGGGCCCAAAATACTGCCCTGCGGCACTCCAAAATAATTAATCCTGTGTTTCGAGTCAAACTTAATTATGTTATTTGTTCCAGAATCAAATTTCGTTATTCTAGTAAATTGTGTCCTGTTTTGCAAGTACGACTGAAACCATAACAAGGAAGTGCCTCTTATGCCACATTTGTCTAGTTTTGAGATAAGCATAGAGTGATCCACGAAATCAAATGCTTTACTGAGGTCTAGCAATAGAGCCGAGTTCGGGATATTATTATTGATATTATTTATGATTTTATTTATTAGGGTAAACATAGCTAATTGCGTTGACCTAGATTTCCTGAAACCAAACTGTTGCGCTGCTAAAACGTCATATTTATCGAGGAATTTTACTATTCTTTTGAGCATTATTTTTTCAAAGATCTTCGATAAAACCGGGGTTAAAGCAATGGGCCTATAATTATTTTTTTCTGCTTTTGACCCTTTCTTGTGTAGTGGTTTGATAACTGACACCTTAAGTTTCTCTGGAAAACAGCCTTGTTCAAATGACAGATTTATAGTGTGCGCCAAAGGTTCTGATATGAATAGAGCAATACGTTTCAATAGGTCTGAGTTGATTTCATCGTATCCAGCTGATTTAGAATTTTTTAATGATAGTAACTGTTCGAAGACTTCTTTTGCGTCAGTTGGTTTTATAAAAATACTAGAGACGTTACATTTTAGATTTGAAGTGTAACGCTCCGACTCATTATTAGTGGAAGCAGAAGTGGTAGTGTTTTGAACGACATCGATGAAAAAGTTATTAAATACGTTTGCAATGTCAAATCCAGATGTAACTGTACTTCCGTTATCGACAATGTCATTGATGAATTGACTGACCATAGGTATAGGACCGTCGACATAACGTTTCACAACATCCCATGTTGCTTTACCTTTGTTGTTAGAGTTGGCTATGTATCGTTGATTACAGAGCGACTGAGTGCCATTAATACATTTTCTTAATAATTTTGAATATTTTAAATAAGCAAATTTATTGTTATGACTTCTATTTAAGAAGTAGTTGTATCTTAAAGCTCTTTTGGTTCTACAACTATTTTTGAGGCCTTTTGTTATCCAAGAAAGTCTGCCCGCTCTAAAATTATTTCTTCGTCTTATTGTGGGGAAACAGAGATTGTAAAATAATATTAGTTCTTCGTGAAATTCATTAAAAGCCTCATTTGTATCTAACCTATTATATATACCAGAGAAACTAATACAACTAATACATTCTACAAACTTAAGTACGTTACATTTGCTGTGATCACGTGTAGTAGTGAAGTAATGTTTAGGTGTTTTATCTACTTGTCTGTTTTCAAATTCAATAGTTTGTGCTGTATTGTGATCCGAAAGGCAAAAGTTGTGCGTCCTACCTAGTGCTGATGAAATATTACTGAGGATGTTGTCAATACATTTATTTATTCGTGTCGGTTCCTGAATATGGCACTGCAGTCCGTAATTTGATATGAGTTCTAGGAATTGAGTACTTAAGCTATGATGAGCCAGTATGTCTATATTAAAATCGCCGCAAATAATTAATCTACTCTGTTTGTGGCGTAGTTTAGTCAGCGTTTCATTCATTTTATCAAAGAAAAGATTTATGTTGGAGTTAGGAGTTCTATAAATACATATTATAATGAGTTTTAACTGTGGAATTTCTAAACCACATATTTCAAAGTGTTTTTCGATACACATTTTATTAATATCATTTAGTTCAACGCATTTGAAGTCATTTCGTAACAAAATACACGAACCTCCTTGCCGTTGCAATTTTCGAGAAAAAATGGTTGATAAATGAAAATTTATCAACCATTTTAGTTTAATTATTTAGCTTAAAAAATTGTTCTTCACCATTAATTATGAAGTGTTCTGTGAGACATACGGCGATAACACATATATTCGATTCATGTAATTCATTGAGGGCTAATTCTAGATCGTTAATTTTACTTAGTGCGCCTGCGATATTTTGGTGCATAATACTGCACAGTGATGTACTATTGCGCTCACTGACGAAAAAACTGATATTTGTCCTTATTTGGCAATAGGGAAGAATTATTTATACAAGAATTATATTTTGAGACCGCTGAGAAATAGAAGGGTATTGTGCCTTTACGAGGTTTAGGTTTTGATGCCAGGATAGTGGTGGAAAGACTATTTAAGTCTTGGATAATGTAATTCTTTAAGTCATTAAAGATCTTTTTCATACCATGTCTATTTAGAACTTCTTATTGTTAGAGTAAGTTATAAATTAACTTTCTTTAACAATACGTTGATGAAGTCGTCTACAATGTTTAAATTCATGGACTCAACAATGTTTTTAAGCAAATCCTATCTCGAGATATATATTATGCAAACCCAAACAACATTAGAGGATTTCCACATTACAAAACTTAAATTGAAATAGTTACCGACTCACATAGCAATAAAAACAACATTGAATAATGGAAACATTAATTATTACTATACAATTGTTAAAAGGTCTCTATAGTCCAATAACAAATACAGAAATTATACGAAAATTAAATTCAGATATCGAATATTAAGCGGGTATCGAAAACAAAATTCATTATAAAACTATTGCTTCGACAAAACGTTCCAAACTCGAAACTTGCCTTTACGATACCGAAAATTGTGCTGGAATTGTCGCTTTGAGATTTCATTTTAATATACAAAACAGTGGTTTTGTTTGTTATCATATACTTAAATTGAATCCTTTTGTTAATGTCCAATCAATATTCTAATAACTGAACATTTATCAATTTCCAATCAATATTCTAAAACTAAAACATTTTATTTCTACATAATCCAATTACATTGATATATTCGAGTATATCGCGTGGTATATAGTTTGGTTGAACCTTAATGTATTTTCAATAGAAAAATAAATATAAAAGTTTATATGACGTTATGTTGGTAAAAGCAGTGAAACATTAGGGCCGAAACACGTCTCCACAATTGCCAGTCTTGGACTACCCGCATACAGCGGCTTCTAGCGACACGCACAAGATCAACGGTCCATCTTGTAGAGAGCCTGCCCTCGCTGCATCTTTCTATTCATGGTTGCCAGTCGAGAACTTTTATGTGTAATTTTTTTGGCTATGTCAGCCTTTATCTTTCGTACGTCTGCCGATTTAGCATTTCTGATTCGATCTCGCAGGGAAACTCTGAGCATAGCCTTGCTCTTTGTGTGACCTTGAGCTTTCATATGAGGCCCATAGTGGGCGACCGACCACGTCTCTGATCCGTAAGTCAAGACTGGCAACACACACTGGTAGAAAACTTGAGATACTGCGTAAGTAATTTTACACTTATGGAAAATTGTATCCCGGAATCTACCATTTATACTGGAAATTGTATGCCTGAATTAAGTTAACTGACAAGTGTAAATGACATGCGATTAGTTGACCTGTCTTTATGGTTTCCTAATAAGATAGATAATGATAGATAAACTCTTTATTTTACACCTAAAGAAACAATACAAAGCGACAACATACAAATTATAATAGTACAATTGACGGCCTTATCACAAAGTGTGATCTCTTCCAGGCAACTTAGCTACTGAAAGGAGAAAGGAGTATGAATAAGTATGATATTTATTTCAAAATTGAAATAGTGCGTCTTAACGTCGAAGCAAATACATTTTACATTAAACGGGTGGAAGTTGGTATGATTAAATAAAATAACATTTACGTAGTTTAGAAACATTTGTGAATTTAAATTTCAGTCAAGTGGCTTTTATGATTGTATGTATTTTCAAATTTGCTAAAGCCATTTTGATTCATTTGAGTTAATGTGATAGTAATTTACGTATAAATCTATAAGAATTCAAGAAAGTCAATACTCACGTTTATCAAATCATAAGGTTAGACAATTTTCTAAATAATCTATAACGTATTACATTTCACGCACCTGATGTAATATAATAATTCTATTCTAAGATACTATGTATTCGTATAATGTTGCCTCTGAAAGGTTGGATTTGCTATGTGTGGGAGCAGTAATAAATGAGGTGCTATTAAATTTACGTTCATCTGGGGGACGTCATGCGATAATATGCTTGGTAACAATGAAGTCAATACGGCAGATTCTGAGGTCGCGCCATTTTACAAGATAAGGATATTCTTTGTATAAGACTTACAGTAACAGAATGTATAAAAACGTTGTATTTTGATATAAAATCCTATTTCGTCATATTACATCTATCAAATAGATGTAGTAATTTTATATTTAAATTAATCGCCGGAAATATTATGCAGCTGGTATTTATAATAAATGAGAAAATATATAATAATATTTTTTTTTATAATATAAAACTGTTCACAAAATATGTGAACAAAATTATATCCATTTATTTATATTAAAAATAACGAATACTAAGCCAAGCTATAGATAGTTGGTGCCCGTACTAGGTTAAATCTGTACCACAGATTGCACCATTGATTTGTGGTTGGCGTGGTTAGTAAATGCTTGCCTTTCACGCCACAGGTGGTGGTTCCCACCCAAGACAGATATTTATGCGCATGAACATGTCTGTTTGTCCTGAGTCTGGGTAAATTATTTACATGAAGGTCGCCATAGCTCATTGAGGTGGGGTAAGGGTTAGCAACACTTGTTTGCTGACTTTTAAAGGCCGGCAACGCACTCGCGTCACCTTTGGTGTTGCGAGTGTCCACGGGCGGCGGTGATCACTTACCATTAGGTGACCAACTTGCTCGTTTGTCGCCCTCTGATATAAAAAAAAAACATGAGTATGTATTTACAAAAGAAAAGTAGTAACCCGCGACAGTCTTTGCCCTTACTTTAAAAAATGTTGGGACTCTGTTCACCGTTAATATAGTTGGTCTCAATATAAAAAACAAATTTGAATGACAAAAACAAACACATCACATATTAAAAGCTTAAATATATATATTTTTATAAGTAAATAATAACTCCTTCAGTATTCAGAGGGTAGCGCTTTATGCGTCTACGTAACTAGGCAACTAAAACTATTCCCCGGTTCAATAAATCTAAGAGTCTGTAAGTGTACTTTAGTATACTTTAGGGAAATATAAAATATACGTTATACATTTATTTTAGAAACTTATATTATAATAACTCTCTAACCACACTCGCACACAGTGGTGCGGGGGAGGAAAAGAAAAAATACGATAAAGCAAAAAATATGTACTTATATACTTACTTATCGTATGGCCAGCGGTTACCCTAATGTCAGAGTTGTTCAAGCCGCCCATTAAGCCTAAAGGCTGCAACCGGGACCGACCGCTTAACGTGCCCTCCGAACCACGGAGACGCTCAGTAATTAAACCACTTTGGCGGTCACCCATCTATGGGCTGACCTCGAGCTTAGTTGCTTAACCTCGCCAATCACTCACGGACCCGTGAAAGCATCTGGCTACTGATAACAAATGAAAAACAACTTCTGCTCAGCATTAAATCTATCGATCAATCTAGCTCTATTACCAATTCGGTGGAACACAACTGCATCTGTGGAAATAATCTATTTATTACGGGTGTATGGATTATTTTATTTTTATTTTATTTGAGACAACAAACAATTAAAACAATATTTCTTAGAAAAGACTTAGTTAATCACACAACCAAAATCGTTATCTACAACAGATCACTTTAACAATTACCATGATAAATTCAACCACGGCTCTATAGCATATGCTATAAGTCTGCCATGTATATATACGGCAGATATATATTTTATACATTACGCAGAGCAATCGCCTGCCAGTACAAGAATGTACCCGAGCACTTAACGGTAGAGAAATTTAAGTTGAGTTAAGAATATTCCACTAAATCCTAAACGGTTTTGCAGTTAAAAGTGGCCGACAACGTATTAGCAAGTTTTATACTAAAAGTTGTCCATCCTATCCAAAGTAATGGCATTACGGCGGATTCCGCTA
The DNA here is from genome assembly GCA_951640165.1 of Pseudoips prasinana. Classification (NCBI taxonomy): domain Eukaryota; kingdom Metazoa; phylum Arthropoda; class Insecta; order Lepidoptera; family Nolidae; genus Pseudoips; species Pseudoips prasinana. The sequence continues at coordinate 24,793,963 of OX621245.1, forward strand.
ACTCTAGTTTTATTTAGTTTAGGTGTTACACATCCTGTATTTGTCGGGGTATTTTGTTGTAGATACAGTTAAGTTGTACTTACTTACTTATCGTATAGGCAGTGGTTACCCTAGTGTCGAGAGTTCTTCAAGCCGCCCAGTAGGCTTCTGATATGGATTAACGGCTGCTACCTAATGGCTACAACCGGGACCGACAGCTTTAACGGGCCCTCTGAAGCAGAATATGATATACAGATATGCTCAGAAATTAAACCACTTTGGCGGTCACCCATCTATGAACTTACCGTGAGGCTAGGTGCTTAACCTCGCCAATCACTTATGGACCGGTGAGGGTATCTGGCTATGAGCGCCTCAAAGTTGTAGTAGGTAACAACTTATCGTTTTGTTTATTTTTTTAAACAGTCAGCGCCCTCGTCGTTTATTTTGCTTTGAGATAAGTCTTGTATTGTTTTAAGCCGAAGTCGCGCAACAAGTCTCTCTGAGTACTATGATCATCATACTGTGATCGGCAAGCCATTTATGAAATACGATTATCGCATCCATATTATGATGGACACAATTTCCTTTTGGAAATCTGTTGGGGAGGCCTTTGTCCGGCCGTGGACGTCGTTTGGTTGACTTTTATTTTTTTATTTTATTTTATTTGAGACAACAAACAATTGCGTAATTTGCTTAATACTAATACAGTATTTCTTAAAAAAGACTTAGTTAATCACACAACCAGCATCGTTATCTACAACAGATCATATGAAACAGTAAAACTAGTAACAAGCAACTATAGGTAATCAACAAAATTAACTTAGTCTAGGTAGCATACAGTAGGTGTGTGTTAGGTATTATACAGTGTTAATAATAGGTATTTATACGGTAATAATATTTAAATTAGACAAACTTATTCAATAACTGTTTTTAAACTGATATATAGACAAAGCAAATATATCAATGACTTGTTGATCTATAATTCAACTTTATTATTGGCTTTACCTAGTATATGTATAGCAATTATATTATTATCTTTATAATATTTGAACAACCTAAGCCTGAAAACGGCGGTGTTGTTTCAATTGGTTGGTTAGACTGTCGTATGTTAGATCCTACCATATTATATATTTAAACAGCTATATGATACTAATTCCTGCCAGTGTATATAATAATCCTACTAGCGCATGGAATAATTTGATGTATATTACTGAACTATTTATTGTATTATTATTTTATTTTTATAAAAAGGTAAACAGTAATAAAAACTAAAAATAAACAACTTTAATAAATACATAAATTCAAATAAATACATACACATAATATTAGCATAATTCCTTTCAATGTTGTTTTAAGATAAACTTTTTTCAGTTATATACAATATTACATCTCTTGTAGTTACTGCAATATAGAATGAATCTTGTAACTTGTACCACACACCTCACTAATATGTAGGTGCTGTGGAGGACTTTGTCACTTGTTTGCGTCGCATCGGCGCGTCGTTATTATTGTAAATTACCTACTAAAAGAAAAGTGATCTCAAATATCATATATCATACATATACTTAAATTAGACATAAGACCATTTACTGGAGTGGAGGATTGATAACCTGAGACACAGGAACCATCCTAGTTCAGATATCAACCCACCATAGTATCTATTGTTGTGATAAAAATGTATGTGCACCTTCTCCAAACTGTATTGTACTATGGTGAGAAATAAACGATTTATTATTATTATATTTATTATTATTAACGGGGTTTGACTATAAATACATTTTATTTTTATTTTTTTAATGTCGCTCTGCATTTTGGGGTATACTTCAAAAGCATGCTACTCGTATTAACGGACACAAGGCACATACAGACTCACAGCTACTATATAGTGGCCACACAAATAGTTGAAATGTGAGGGAATTGAAACATAGACGTGTCGTATGTAATATCCAAATAATAGCATCGGACGTGTATGGAGTATTTAAACAACTATATGATACGAATGCCTGCCAGTGTTTATATAGCAAGTGTTTATATATTGTGTATAGTGTTTAGCAAGCGTATTTAAATTTTTTAACGCCACTCTGTATTTTGGGGTACTTCAAATACATCCTATTAACGGACGAAAGGACACACACAGACTCTGAACTACTATATATGGGCTACACAAATAGTTGACCTGTGAGGGAATCGAACCCAAAACACGTAGTAGCGAGGCACTACCTGAATCACTGCGCCACACCTCACACGTGCATATTAATATTCTTATTATGAGCCCTAAATATTTAAACTTTGTTTCTAATTTGAAATTCGGAGCAGTTTTACTAGATATACAAAATAAAACATTATTGTAAGCTGAAATACTTAAAATAATGATCATATTTTTTTTCAATTTTGAGGGATGTTTACTTTACAAACTTTACTTAGGTAAAGTTATGTTAGTTCTATACCATGAAAATAATATCGCACGCCAGTTTGTTTACCGATACTTTTGTTTAAAAACTATACGGCTCTGGTGGTTCCCCTACTTTTATTCAATAAAAACATTGCAAGTAAGGCATTGTTATTTTATTTTGGGTACACAAGGAGGTTTAGTAGAGCGGCCGATAATATTTATGAACAAAACATTAAACTACCTTCCGCACCTCGTCGGCCCCAGTTGTTACGAGATAATCTGGCTTGTGCTGTGTGGTGACGGCGACAAATATCAGAATATCATCACCCCATCTCATCCCGTGGGGGGCGTAAAACTTCACCCGAAGGAATATCTACCAATAGACGGGGAGCGGCTTCTGTCTGAGTACTATGACCATTACACTGCCATCGCCAACCCATCGGCCAAGCGTGGCAATTATGGCAAATCCCCCCAAGATGATTCTTGGAGGAGGCTTTTATCCTGCAGTGGACTTCTTACAGCTGTTATGATGAAGATGATGATGAATCCGTGGGAATTTCAAAATATCAGATTAACAATATCTTTTACTATGTATATAAATACTTAAAATTTAAATTATACCAGCGAAAATATATTGGTAAGAAATGGCAATATACAGTATGTTAGGTTAAACGAGGGACATATTCAAACCCATAATAGTGTATGCTTATATGATACTAATAAAAATATGAACAAAAAAAAAACACTGCTAAATAACAAACAGAACCATACCAAAAATTTCGCAAAAGTCTCACAACGTGTATACACCCTTGCGCTAACGTGTTTAGTATTATCGCAGAACATGTGTGCGGGTCAATGACCTTTAGGTAGAATCCATTTTCGCTTCATACTTTAAACCAAATGGGTCTAAAATGGTATAGGTGCATTCCTTCTTCATGCAGCAGCTTCCACACAGTCCAATGTGATACGCCGAATCGTCTTGCAGCATTTCGAGTGCTTTCTTGCGGGTGATGCTCGAAGTATTCAAAAATGGCTTCTTGTAGGTGCACTGGGTATGGCTCCCTCCCTCGTCCTTGGGCATGCGTCGGTACGGTGAACTGACCGAATGTTCGCAATCGTTGGTTGACACCTAGCATAAGGTTGTACAACGGAATCTGGCGGTTGGGAAACATCTCTCGGTACAAATTAATAGCTCCTCGTACACTATCATTCGATAACACGTAGGTACGAACCATATCCCAGTATTCTTCATTGGAATATTGATATGACGTCATTTTTAGTTAGTCAAGTACACGTTTACAGAACACCCTTATCGGTAAGCGGGGTTGTTTATGCAATACGTGGATACGCCAGACATGCATGCCGAACTAACGGCGCGCTCGCATAGACTGCGGGTGCGGTCAGCGCGGGGGTGGGTCCTGTCGGTGTATAGGAACAACACAGAAGAAAGGGCGAGGGGGAGGGTGGAGTTTACGCACGAGCTTCTACTGTTTACAAGTTCACTTCTTGCGCGCTCAGTAATCATGATAATGTACTTTATAGGACAATTACGAAAAAAAATTAGGTTATAGGTTTTTTAAATATTTGGGACGAGAATAGAATACTGAACACCCTCCCTTAATATGTCCCTCGTTTAACCTAACATACTTACTCAATGTGTGACGTGATGGTTAAGGTACTACCTGAGCTCACTCGTGTTGTGGTCTCGATCCCCGCACAGAATAACTATTTGTGTGACCCATAAGTGGTTACGTTGTCCGTACGTACGTACGTTGTTTTCTAATGACTACAACCGAGACCGACAGCTTAACGTGCCCTCCGAAGCACGGAGACGCTCAGCAATAAAAGCACTTTGGTGGTCACCCATCAATGGACTGAACGCCAGCCTAGTTGCCGATCACTGACGGATTTGTTTCCATTAATAGCCTGTTTCTGGAAGCTCGCCACGATATATGTTTCAAAAGTACACTATCAATAATATTTTCATTCGAATTGAGTGTGTGTACTCGTATTTAAGGATATTATACACTTAGTTTTAATGAGTGTTTCGGAATTGTTATGAGATCACAATATTAATAACTAAATATAAGAAAACTAAAAGATCTTCAAAGTTACTTTCGACATCATAGCCAAACTCATGAATTCTTTTGTGAATTGTTGAGTCGTGATTCACATGTACCTAGTTGAAACCTGGGCGCCCAAGAGCGACTTTAAAAAAATACAAAATATTAATTGTAGAGACGAGTTTATTGTTCGAAGATCGAACACCAAGTGTCCGCATAAACCATTGACAATAATTATGTAGTAAAAATATTAGACTTAAACTAGATAATTAAACATAATCTCTTGACAATTACTTGATACGAGCTAGCTAAATATCATTGCTATAATAAAATAAATTTTATAAATGTTTCCATACAATGTGTACCTACATATCTATGTTACTAGAAATAATAATGTATACAACTATATTACTACAAACATGTTCTGACTATTTACAAGCGCTTTTTAATAGTCTACGTGAAAAAAAATGACAACTTAAGCTAAGACAGAGTGGGTGGTGGAATAGACCACCGAGATGAGCAACGTATGCATAAAACTTGTTTTGACGGATGCAGCCTGTGTCTCGACAGACTGCTGACTCTATGAAAGGATGTTTAGACTTCCATATATCATATGCTATCGATGTGCTGTGCTGACTCTATGCAAGGATGTTAAGACTACCAGGTCGTACGGAACCTTCTGAAATATATGCACACATAACTACCTACTTTAGAGTAAAATAAGCTAATTTCCTTGTTTGTATCCATTGTTTAGTTTTACTTATTTTTGCAATAAAGTGTATTTCTTCTTCCACTTTACCCATATTTATGGTAAAACCATCTATATAATTACTTTACAGACACAATTGTTACTAGACATTGCCACAATCATAAGTAGAGAACATAGATTGCAATTAAATGCGTTAGTACTATAATATCTATCTAGGGACAATGTCGCACAGATCATCCTAGCCCCAAACTAAGCAAAGCTTGTACTATGGGTACTAGGCGACGATATACATACTTATATAGATAGATAAATACTTATATACATAGAAAACATCCATGACCCAGAAACAAATATTTGCACTTACCGGGATTCGAACCCAGGACCACCAGCTTCGTAGGCAGGAGCACTACCAACTAGGCTACGGTGACCGTCAATATATATAAAAATAGATTGAAAAGAACCTCTTTTGTTTAAAAAATTAAAATTTCATCCATGCGAGCGAACATCCATGCAGCAGAGCTGTACTAAAAATAAAAATATTATGCAACAGCACTAATTTACTTAGTACTTCTAAAACTGAACCAACAAAACTGTTGTTAGCTCTCGGTATAACTCCGCCATTATGCTGTTAGGGGCATTTCTACAAATGTATATAATTTGTCTAGTAGTTTTCCACTTGGCCTGCTTGCCTTGGGGGTTTAATTAATCCAGTTGGCCCTATTACTGTTTCATGATGTATGAATTCTCTTTGTACTGAGATGTCTTTGAAACCCGATTTTACCCTGGAAAATGTTTGTAAGATTCGGAATAATAAAGGTTGTTTGTTAATCTTGTACCTACTATTCCAAGAATTTACCATTTGGCCACTGTTATATTGTAATAATTAGTTATTGAATTATTCTTGTTAGCCTTTGTCTTTTGAGTGGTGTATTTACAAGATAGGTTATTCTCAAACGTGCTTAGAGAACTAATAATAACAAGAAAAACTTGAGAGGTGTCAAGGGACACCCGGATGGAACGAAGTTTTTCTTATTATTTATTATGTCCAAAAAACCTGTATACACTCAACAAAAATAATCGCCGCGACACCACACTGTTCAATGCGAAATAGAAATGAAAATATCTGGCTCGCTTTCTATAAGAGAGAGAGAGAGACAGACAAACATGCGCACGCCGCACAGCTGCAAAAAGTGTCGTGACAACTTTTCGTAAGAATTTTTTCCGTTTATCCCCCTTTCACTACGCGCGATAAGGAACTTCGTTCCAACAAGCATTACTCAGTGTATGGTCTAGAACAATTTATATATTATTGAAATTGATAAGCATGAAACAAAAGTTTATATTTATTGTACGACTAAACGCCGACAGACATTACGCCGACAGACTGTACACCGACAAGACTTTAATTCGACTGTACATTTCGCCGACAGAACACTTTGCCGTTAGTATTCATAATTATTGGCTTAGGTTAGGTTAGAACTGTGATCGCAACGCACGAGCCGAGCGAGCAAAGCGACCGTGCCGCGGCAGCGGCCGGCGAAGTGCCAGAACCGAATCGGTCTTATATTACACTTGGTAAATGTTTATCTCTGAGGTTGAGATCTATAGAGCGTACTAAGACTTTGCTCAGACTTTACTTAGACAGAAGTTAATGCATGTAACGAAATTACAATTGGTGTTTAGACTTTGTCTGTCTTAGCTTATGCTAAGCATAATCTTAACTTCAAAAAGTCTATAAATACCAAATCAAAGTATAAGCTTAGCATACATTTAGCAAAGTTTTACGTAAGTAAAGTTTGAGCAAAGTCTAAGTACGCTCTATAGATCTCAGCCTCAGTATGAGTGAAGTGTTCTATCGGCGAAAAGTACAGTCGAAGTAAAGTCTTGTCGGTGTACAGTGTATCGGCGTAATGTCTGTCGGCGTTTAGTCGTACACTCATTCATATTAATTACTTTACTTAAGTAAAAAGATCTAACATACGACCTCTGGCTTAGCAGTCATGGTCACTAACCACTACACCAACACGCATGTCGGAAGTTGATAGATCAGATCAATTAATGAGCTCGTGTAGTTTGATCATTAACCCGGATTAAAAGTAATTTTGGCTCTAAATACGGTTGTTATATTGCAAATATGCGTATAACCATCATGATATCAGCCGAAAGATACCCACTGCTGGATAAAGGCCTCCCCGAAGATCTTCATAATGCCGGTCTTACGCTACCTGCTTCCAGTGGCTTCCTGTGACCTTTGAAAGATCAATACAAACTGTATATGAATATTTTTATTTCAATGACGTTCTTACCGAGTTTAACAGATAACTTTGATCACAAATTAGGCATATCTTGTGTACCAAACTCATATTTTGTACTTAGTGTATTATATACCAAGTTTAAATGAGCAGTTATGAAGAAAAAATACAGTTTAAACTTATATAGTGAGATTTAGCCTTAATATATTGGTATATTATTTGGTATGACATAAAATAAATGAGGAGATTAATATTTAATAATGATAATAATACTATCCTGGGACAATATTCCCACACTGCCATCTGACCCCAAACTAAGTAGGTAGAGCTTGTTCTATGGGAACCATATAACTGATATATTACATATACTACTTTTCTTTTGTAAATACATACTTATATCGATAATTATACACAGACTCAGGACAAATAGACATGTTCTTGCTCTCAAATATCTGTTACGGGCCCACGACCTGCTGCGTGAAAGCCAAGCATTTACCAACCACGCCAACTGGCCCGTCAAATGTAATAAATTATTTCTACATTTAGTATTAATCTTAAGTGCTCTAAGAAAACTTATAGATATTTTATAACCCAGTCAAGACGAATCCTTATGAAATATAGTATGTTATTACAGAACTATAACAGGTATTATGAATATTACATACTTGTGAATATTTTAAGTAAGAGAAACTAAACAATAATATTTTCGTTGCCCACAGTTGTGCCCAAGGGGATTACATCAAAGTCTACTCAGAAGGTGGTGTCCATGGCCCTGGTCCACCTGGGGTGAACGAGTACTCTGCCTGGTCGAGGATCCTCTGCGGCAGTAGAGTCGATACCCCACCAGCTTTATACTCGCATGGACCTCTGCTAGTCATCGAACTACATACGGGACATAAAGCCACTAATGCTACTGGATTTGTTGGGAACTACAGGTTTATAGACAGAAGTAAGTATCTTTTTATATAAATTCGACCCACGTATAAACATTGAAGAGATTGTGTCATAAAAGTGTACACAAATTAAATATGGCTTCTTCTAGAGAAGATTAAACCTTTCGTTATAGTAGGTATAATCAGTTTTGAATTAATCTGATAATAACTTATATTATCACATTCAATAAAATGTAATTATAATTAAGTTAAGTTTAAGTTTTTTTAAGAGACAACTCCCACACTAGGTTAATTGATATCGGTTTACACTATTTTAATTTTCGCATGGATTTCAATTTTTGTCAGGTTGTTTATGAGATTTTCCATTAGGTACAAAGAAACAAATATACAATAAATAAATCTTTTCTCCGTATAATATCAGTTGTGATGCCATAATTTATTTTACATCTTACAGGAAAATATTAGCGTTCTAAAAAAGATACATAGTTATTTGTAATAATGAAGTCATTACTTAAATCCGCTCAGTTCAAATTCAAATAATTAATGTCGAAAGTGCTTTCAAGCTAGACATGAAACTTGGAATACTGAACTGAAATCGTTACTGAATACAAAAGACTTACATTAAATTTTAATACCCAACTTAGTTAAATTAAGTATTTATTATTTAGTAGCAGCCATTAATTTGTTTTACAGACATTCATTTTGACCCTTCATTTTCCATCTCCGTCCGATTAAATCAATGTACGGTTCACTGCTGTAAATATCAATTAAAAGTTGATGCTACAAATGACTTGAGTAATGCTGGAATTAGGCAAATGAACAAGAAAAATCTAGAGGATTAAACTTAGGTGAGACAAATACCTCTCTTTTAATGGAAAACATTTCGTATTTTCCCTTCGTTGTATTTTACACTGGCTTGTGCCCAAAACTTTGACTGCGCGGAATTAATGGGGATAAAATGTGCTTTACTGCTATATTAAGCTTTTTTATACTACCATATCAGTTAATAATATGATCCGTTTCTTGGTAAGGGGCTATCGTATACAACATGTAACTTAATTAACGCACATCCTGAAAATAGTTTGTTCAGAATCGTTTACTGAATCGATTTATATAATTTTGAATATAGGTATTTTATTATTCCAAAATAATTTAAAGTACGGAAATTATCGTTTTTTTTTAACCCTGTACAGTCAAAACAAATTGAAATGGACCGTAAGTCAAAGTAATAAGACTTAAATCGCAGTTTTATTTGTATTCATACAAATTCCACCATTCTACACAAAATAAAGAAAAATAAACTTTATTCCAAGAAACTAATTTAGTAAATAACAATGCATATATAATATGTCAAATTAAAAATTTTGTGTATGTATTATGATTATAACATAATATTCTAATTGGGGTGTCTGAAGGTGTGCGTTAATTACGTTACATGTAGTATATCATATATACCGATGACTCTTGTGGCATACCAGAATCACTTACGAATTGCCGTTCTTTCACCTCCAATAAGTTTTTGGTAATTTCAAGAAACATAGCAAATGTTTCTTGTAATATAACTGGGTTTCGGTAGCATATAATTTGTTACGAATTTGATGACTATGGACGATTGATTTATAATAAAGCCAAAGTTTGGCCGAAATTTCGGCTGTAGCCATCAGTCTCAAAGGAAACTTGTTAACTACGAAAGATGTATTGGAATACAGAAGTGTGTGTGCTCACGGATGTATTCTTAATTTCTCGTTCTCATATTCGGCGCGGAACTAACAGCTTTAAGTGTCCTGAAAGGCACAAATATATAAAAACATCGCCAACTTACCGATCAAAAAGTGTCGCAAACATACCTAGGTGTTTTTCGCCGAAATTTGGCTTCGGCGACCATTCTCAACGGAGACTTGCCAACTACGGATGACATATTATAATGAAGAAATGTGTGTGCTCACGAATATATTCTCAATTTCCTCGCTCTCATAATCTCTGTTCCGATGGGATGGCTACGACTGGAGAGAGATCAGTAACTGAACCAACGGCTTTAGGTGTTCTCCAAGGCCAAAACATATAACACCGCCAAATTTGTTGTCGCCTCGCCACTTCTGCCACGCAATTTATAAACGCAGTAAAGAACATGAACGAAATGTTCTTTACTGCATTTATAAATTGCGCGGCAGACCTTGTGTCCCGGGTGCGATTTTTGCACAGTATAACTATTTTTGTGACCCATAAATAGTTGTCCTGAGTTTGGATGTACTTTGTGTCATTATTTTACCTACTGTGGGCGATGTCTTTTTAAGCACCAAAAAAACACCTATTTGTTTATTGTAACACTTTTTGATCCTACTCTTAGGATTTGGACCCAAGACCTCAATATCTGAACGAGGTAGAATTTTATGTATAGTATTTGTATGAATCATAAATTATTTTTTATTACCGTGTGGTCGCGCGCCTTCTCGTCCTCTCTCTAGCCTATAGGGCTATATAAGTACTTAGGAGTAATTGGTTTATAAAACTTTGCCGTTATATTACACTATAAATAAAGGATCGTGTTAAATAAATGTGGTCTACTACTCACACAGTAACATATAGATGTTTCATAAGAAAAATCAACTAATTCAACCTATTATGCGCCAAAGTAACAGTTTAGTGTATGAATAATTGTTTTTAAACCTAAATATAAATTAATTCTATGTCAATTCTACACTAGATTAGTACTATATCCGACTTCTTAAGAGTTCAAAGTCATTTAAAACTTTATTTATTATTTCTGAAACTAAAAGTGATTAAAATCTTTTCAAAGTGTCAAGTTAGACATACGCAAGAAGAGTCTGTAAATGTAGGATTTAAGATCAAAAATACGTAAATAACTGTTAAGTGGTTCATTAAATATTGATTATTTAGCAAATCGGAATAGGACGAAATGATAACTATCCCAAAAATGTGTGATAAACTTGCAAAAACTTGCAAAGACGAATGACTGGCCAATGTCTACTGAGCCGACCAATCTTTACAGTTAATGTGATAACAAAAAGAAAATACCTTTTCAGCGCTGCTTCTCAGCCTTAATATATTCCACTTCTTTTCAGATAAGGTAACTGCTTAGAATAAAATAGTTTATAGCTAAGTAAAAGTACGATAAAACATTGAACGGAGATTGGAAAGGTAACATTTGCATTCCGCGCTTAGATTCAAACATTTGAATAGATACCCATTCGTTCGGTCAAGTATCTGGGTAGTTGGTAAATGAAATGTACATATGATTCGGTAAGCATGCAAGGACTAATTAAATATACTATGGGATAAACTACTTATTATATAGGTACTTATTATATTATAAAACTTTAAAACTGAATGCATGTATGTAAATAACCAACTTGTAAACAATGACTCTTTGTAGTGACTTCTTCGTTTTGGAAGACAACGCCGACACACGGGTTGCAAATCCCTGTATAGCGGGAGTCTTTACACACACAGAAATGCACAAAGCAACTATTTGTGGGTCATACAAATTGATGCTGTATTCGGGAATAGGGAAACATATGACACGGGTGCCGAGATAGTGAAGGTCTTACCGCGGTGTCGTCTTCTTTCATAACTTAATCTGGGAAAAAATGGATATCCCGTATATTGTGGTCATAACAAAATGCACTAGTATTAAGAATTTTTAAATATTGGAACGAAGTTCCTTATTGCGCGTCGCAAAAGGGGGCGAGACGGAAAAAATTAAGACAAAAAGTTTAAGACAATTCCTTCACTAATTAATCGAAAGGAACTTCGTTCCATCCTAGTGTCCCTTGATACCTCTCAAGTTTTTTATAGTTAGTTTTAGCATTATTAGTAAAGCAAAGTGTAATCCTATATGTAAATCACCCGAAAGGGGAAAGCAAAGGAATCCAAAATTTGATCTGTGTCGGTGTGTATCATTTGTAGCTTAACGCAGAGTGCATACCCCGGTATGTTACAGGGGGCTGGTTCGAGATCCACCGCCGATAAAATTTATGATTCCCATTTTTGAGATTGAAACTGTTTGGGAATCTTAGTATCACCCGAACCATATTCCAAGAAATCTTCCATTTCTTTTGAGAAAATACATATTAAAGTAAAAAGAAGTTCTGAATATCTTGAAATATTAATCTTACAAAATGAGCGAAGCACATTCTTTGAAAGTGCTAACAATAAATTTATTATTATCGTATAAAATATTTAAATCTGCAAGTGAGATAGCTGTGCGCTCAATTCAGGGCCTTAAGTCAGCGTTTACAAAGCATTGTTGGCCGCAAGCCAGCCAGTTATTATTTAAAAGGAAGTAACATTTTAATTAAGTACTATCAGATTATGAAAACTATCACAGTGTATGCAGTAAAAAGATAATAAAAATGTTTAAAACGTGTTTTATAGTATATATCACTGCGGAATATTTGCATTTCATAACTTTAACTTAAGTGATTCCCCAGTCGCGCTGCTCTTTGAGGGAAAGAACGCTATGACCATCCCAACCATTTAAAAAAATGGATTTATTCTAAATATAAAATTTATTATGACTATCAGAAGAAATTTACTAAATTTCTTAATCAAATACAATGTAAGGTTGTGATCTAAACAAGCCATACTTTCTGTAGTCTTCTGTGACTTTTCATTGTGGCCAGGGCCTCTAGCACGAGTTCCTGCACTTTACTTACTCGATCACACGTACAGTTTCGTCCCATACATTGAGCACCAGAATTTTAGTTCTTAATAGTTTCCGCGAGAGGCGCTGGTGCTCAATGTATGGGAGAAACTGTACGTGTGATCGAGTAAGTAAAGTGCAGGAACTCGTGCTAGAGGCCCAGTACGGTTACAACGAAAAATCGCGCGGGAAGGCGTTAAATTTCGATGGAGAGAGCATATATCGCGATTTACAAGTTAACATATAAATTTTGAATAAGTAACGACACAATAAAACAGCAGCTATGAAATACCGGCTTATAATATCATCACCAGCTCGCATGCCAAGCATCGTGACTGACTAAGGAAACATTATAGAAATCTTTTGGGTACGACTATGTCCAGCAGTCGACGATATCAGGCTGATGATGAATATAGCATCCATGATCAGGTGCCATTACCGGTCTATAACTGATCAGCGATCGATGTAAGTGAAGCTCCTAGCAGTGCAGTCAGCCATTAGATAGATCACTGCCTAAATAGTTTCATTCGGGAGGTTCCTCCGTGATTAGATTTGATATTAACAATAAAACTTAAAATAACGTAACACTTGATAGAGATTTACTTAAATCATTATCATCATATCAGACGAAAGACACCCACTGCTGGACAATGGCCTCGCCCCAAATATTAGAAAATTGCCTGGTCTTGCGCTCCAGCAATTTCAAGCGGCCCATCATCGGTCCATCTTGTAGGGGGCCTGCCAATTATATTATAACTTTTTTACCGTACACCGTCACCGTAGCGTAGTTGGTAGTGCTCCTGCCTACGAAGCTGGTGGTCCTGGGTTCGAATCCCGGTAAGTGCAAATATTAGTGTGATGAGCACGAATATTTGTTTCTGAGTCATGGATGTTTTCTATGAATTTAAGTATTTATCTATCTATATAAGTATGTATATCGTCACCCTGGTACCCATAGTACAAGCTTTGCTTAGTTTGGGACTAGGATGATCTGTGTGACATTGTCACTAGCAATTATAATTATAATTATTACTTAAATATTACAGATAAAATAGAGCGTCTCTAATTAGCACTTTTGTAAATAATCTAAAATGTATGCCAAAAAAGTTTAGTTAAGTGTATTAATTTTAGGCTTAATAGGTATTTTTATATTGCGCAATTCTGATTTGCACTTCGAGGTTTTATTGTTTACTTTTATAATTACCATAACTTTATATCCGAACAACGAAAATTTCTATGTCAATCGATCGATGATCAATAGACATGACAATTTGTGTGACTCGTATACAATAATTTTGAGTTTGGATGTGCTTTATGTATATTGATTGCCTGTTCAAAAAGTCTTCCGCGATAAAGGGATGAACCATACTAGTGCGGGTGATGTCATTTAAAAATTAAATAATAAAAATAACGATACAGACTATTTTGAAATCAGGTATGTATACAGGTAGCTAAGTTACACGCATTTCCCCTTGGCGTATTAGTTATCCCTAGCTTTCGCAGAATAGATTCCCAATTAATTAGTTATCCCTAGACTTCCTGTGACAGATTACTAAAGTGAAACATTGAGTCATTGAGACACAAGCTACAAATAATGAAAACTAGACTTTATCACACAAAATACAAAGCACGCTTTAAATAAAAGAAGATAAGTTGTTTTTTTTTGCGATCTTTGTTCGGTGCTGTGTTTGATGGTATACATCATTACAGATGAAATAGTCCACTGCTGGACAAGCCTCCCTCAAGAATCATCTCAGGGGGATACGCCACAATCGCCACGCTTGTGAGACGATTTTGCGATCACAGTAAGATGGGCATAGTTTACAGAAAGAAGCTGCTGCCCATTCTCTAGTAGATATTTCCTCGGGTCGACTTCTACGCCCCCCATGGAGTGAGATGGGGTGATGATATTCTGATATTTTCCGCCGACATCACACAGCAGCTGATTTTTGTGGTTAACTATGATTAATCCCTGGCAATTTAAAACTATTTCAACGGAAGTAGATAATAAGTGTATAAAAAGTCATATGAATTTATAACACGTACACTTTACATTCCTTTGTGTTCAAAGTTTTCCAATTTACTAACTTGTGTGTCGTTTTGCAGGAAATTTCGAGACAGACGGGTTACAAGTGCCGGATACGTGGTGTGATTACGTGTTCCACTCACAGCCGAACCGAGCGGCTCATGGAAAGCTATACAGTCCTCGATACCCCTCAAGCTATCCCAGTAATGTGAGGTGCAATTATCATTTCAGTGGCAGGTTTGTATTGCACTTTCCTACGAATCAAATCATTACGGCTCGCATAAAAAAAATATATAATTTTGAATTACGAATGTGGTTTAGGGGAAATTAAAATTTCAATAAAAATCCAGCAAATAGAAAAATATAACAAGAACATGTGGGGCATGGTTAAGACAATCGCCAAGCTATTTCGTGTCCCGGGTTCGATTCCCATGCAGGTCATTTGTGTGTCCCATCAATAGTTGTTTTGAGTCTGGATGTACTTTGTGTGTTTAACTGTTGCGGGCGTTGTCACTAAAAAAAAGAAAAATCGAAAATAATTCCAAAGAATGTTATAGTGCCTGTACAATAAAAAAAAGTATTGGCGTAAAAAGCTCCAGATTCTTTAAGACAGCAGATAATTTTATTTTCAATTTTTATTATGAATGCCTTATCACTGTTACGTCAGTGCTATAATTTATATAAGCCTTCAATCCTTAATAGTTTGTAGAAGCCAAGTAAGAAGTAATGTAATTACATTTTCTATATTATTACAATTTATAAGTTCGATTAAGCTCTTAAAAGTATGTACAGCACATCCAACTACCCCAATCTGTCAAATTTCTTTTATAAATTTTCAACTTTAATACAAAAGCATAAGGTTCACTTTCAATTGGGGAAATTTGACAGATTGGGGTAGCTTGATGTGCTGGCTTCTGTACCTACAGGTTTACTTGTAAAACACCAACAAACACGCAGGGCTAGATAGCTAACACCATACGAAACAACTTTTATTCTACGAGTTCGGACATAACTCAATACATGAAAAATAAAATTTACATGGACGACTGGCGACTAGGTAAATGGGTCAAGTTCAAAGGCGCCGAACCCCTTCCCCGCGCCCTCGCAATTTTATATTTACGTACCATCTTTGTGATGCGCGTAGACTTATACCCCGTTCCCGTTGACAATAACTTAATACAATCTAGCCAAATATCATGACTATTATAAAATAAATTTTATAAATGTTAAAAATCCATGTACCTAAATATCTATATGTAACTAGAAATAATTATGTATACTTAACTATATTATTACAAACATGTTCTGACTATTTATAGGCACTTTATTAAAGTTTACGTGAATAAAAACTTTTTTAAAAACTTTAAACTAGGTAATTCAATTTAAACTTATTTTATTACTAAAATAAAATGTAACAAGTTTTGAAAAGGTGTAAAATAAAACTTGCTGTTTATCATATTACTATGGTGTTAACTATCTAGTCCTTCGAGGTTGTTGGTTTTTTACAAGTTACCCTGTATAATATTTATGTTCAAACGCCAGCACATCCAGTTAACACAATCTGTCAAATTTCTTGTATAGATTTTCAACTTTATCACAAAATTATAAGGGTCACTTTCAATTGGGAAAATTTGACATATTGGGGTAGCTTGATTTGCTGGCCTCTGTAAAACATTTTAGGTCTTTAGTACGCAATAAAGTTAATTAAAGTTGTTTCAACTCAAGTTATATGAAAGATTTACTTACTCAACTTATAAGTCAATACTTTGCTGTTTACTAATTTCTAGTTTAACTTTCTTACGACTCTGGCTCTAACAGGGTCAGACGAATGACTAGAAGTCAGTAAGCAAAAAGTAGTTATTGACCCACATTACAATGACTGAAGTTTGATAGACTTCATTATTTTCTGTTATAGGCACAACGAGAGGATCAAGTTAGTTTTCGAAGAGTCATTCTTACAGAAAGGCGACGAGAGGTATTTAGAAGTTTGGTTCTTTAAGGTCGCTGTCCACTGACCAGTTTGTATAACACACAGAATACGAAATCACATCTTTGGAAGTATTACTACAGCTTCTTTATACATAAACAAATTTTTAATTTGAAGTAATTCAAACACCTTGTGCAATAATGATTGAAAAATTGTAGTTATGATACAAGTATATGCACATTACAGCAGAACTTATGGTATAAAAATCTATATTGCCCTCGATTCGATATAATACCAACTAAAGTTATTTTAATACTAATGGGTCGATCTTCAGAGGCATTTTTTTTCATGTCGGGCTGGATAAACCCATTTTAAAATCGAAAAACGTTTTCAAAATATTTTTTTATATACAGTTCGGTGTCTAATCTATGTGATACAAGGCTAATATTATGAATAAGTTTATTTAAAATATTTAAAAAAATATCTTAAACCCTAAAATCCTGATCGCTCTGGGTTGACCCAACTCCCGCTTGAATGAAAAAAATATTCTTTAACTTTTTAATGAGAAGGTTTATATGAAACAACTTATTTAAATTACATAACAAATAGTAAATTTTTATAGTCATCAAATATTTTTACTTATATTAATAATACTTTTGCCGCAATTTGAATTTAAAAACGTGACCGGGCACTTTATCTCATCGCTCTGCGCGGACGCAAAACATCGCTCTCATCCCTAGTAACGCGTTATAGACACTCTATTCCCCTTCCCTGGGGCAACACCAGCAGTGGTCTAATCGCCGAGGAGGATACCTTTGTGCCACGTTCCCTAGTTCCAACATTACGAAGGTAAGTTTATGATTGCTCTGGATTTGGTTCTCGAATTTTATGATTGCTATGGCACGTTACTTAAATTAAATAGTAAGCTTGTGAATGTGTTTCTTATATGAATTAAGTGATGGTTATGATGTTTTTTATGAGACGTAATCACAACTTTCTACTGCTTTTAAATTCGGCTATATTTATGATTTTGTGACTTTTTCTGATCGCTATGGCTGTGATTGCTCTGTCCAATAAGACCATAGTGATGATATTTTGCATTAATTATACGTCATAAATCGATTTTAAGTAGTAGTATCGCACTGTTACAATGACAAATGATGAACTATGCATAGAACCTTTAATTTATAACCTTTCCTGGGTTTCTTTGGTCCATAAATGGATTTGAGGTTTGAGGTCTTCTCTAAAACTTAATGGCAACTATTGTTGCAGAGGGATAAATACACGACAGCATGTGATATTGTGATTGGAAGAGAGAAAGTCAAACAGGTGAAAGAGTTTTTATATTTGGGAACTTTGTTGACGAGAGATGGGAAATATGAGAAAGATATAGTTAGAAGAGTAAATGCGGGGAACAGCGTGAATGGGGCACTACACGCCTTTATTAGGTCTCAAAGAAGTCTCAAAGAAGGCTCGACTGGCCGTGCACGATGGAGTGTAAATGCCAACTTCAATGTATGGAAGTGAAAGTTGGGTATGGCAGAAAAAGAATGAAAGTAAAATAAATGCAGTGGAAATGAGAGCTCTGAGAAGTATGTGTGGTGTGACTTTGAGAGACAGAATTCGAAATAATGATGTAAGAGAGCGTTTTGGTGTGAAAGATGATGTAGTCACAAAGATTGAAAAAGGTATGCTGAGATGGTTTGGCCATTTAGAAAGGATGAATGAAAGAAGATTAACAAAAGAAGTATACCTGGCCTGTGTGAATGGTACAACTGGAAGGGGAAGACCTCGTAGAACATTCTCTGATCAAATCGGAGATGTACTCAGGAAAGGTCAGGTCAGAAGAACCCTAATCCGGCGAGCATGTATGAAGAATATAATGCCAGTAAACGAAGCGAAAGAGGTGTGCAAAGATCGTGACAAATGGAAGTCAGTTTTCTCTGCCTACCCCTCTGGGAGACAGGCGTGAGTCTAGTTGGAGATTGAAATCATGCCTCGAAACAAATTATCTATTGAAGAAAAACGTCTTAAGAAGAAATTGGCTGAGCGTAGAGTGGCCAAGATAAAAATTATACGCACAATGGCTTGTAAAGTCAAGAGAGACTAACAAAGGAATAAGCTCGGGACACAATACTACCAATGAGTGTTTTCACTACAAGACAGCAAAATATTCACAGGAAGAAAAGTAGGCAGTTCTCGACGGTATAAGTTGCCAGCAATAGATGTATCTGAGAACCGTCATCCTCTTTCAAATGTTCCTCAATCATCTCTAGCCAACAATGTAACAAAACATAGAGATATACTGCAAACTGTAAAACAAGATGTTGAAATGAGTTTAAAATTATTAATCGTGTAAAAGTTCATTGTCATACAAGGTTCTGTCTTCCAGAGACCTTTAAAGAATACGAAAATTTGTCTTATTTTGATTCACCCGTCTCACCGATTAGTAGACTAAGAAAAATAACCAGATCAACTGAACGGACGAACGAACTAACATGCATTGGAAGTGCTTCCTCTATCATCTGTCCCGGAAGTCAGCAAAGCACAATTAGCAACATATCACATACGTCTCAAAAAAGTTTAGATATATTCATCATTCATCATATGATATATACCCTTATTAAGAAAGATCAAAATCAAAGCAGAGAAGGTAAACGTTTAGAAAGAAAAATGTTGGTTTTACCTCCAAACAAAGCTAATGTACAATAAATAAAGCATAAGTAAACAACAGCTAATAAAAGATATGAAACTGTTTTTTTTAAAGATGACGATGCTCATCTGTTAGTCGCCTAAGACGTCATGCTGCCTATGCATGACGTCTTAGGCGTCAAACAGATGAGCAGTACTTTGCTGTCGACAGAGCCAACTTCAGCTGTTGACAGAGGCGACTCCAGCTATCGTCATTGGTCGGCGTTTGCTATCCACGTGTCGATGGCAAACGTCGACCAATGTTGGCAGCTGCTGTTGCCGCTGTCGACAGCTGAAGTTGGCTCTGTCGTCCGAAAAATGCTGCTCGTCTGTACGAGGCCTTATATGCCCTGACCTTTTTCTAAAATGATACATTTCTCTTACATATAATATTGTTACACGTTCACTGAATATGACTGAAAACGGCTAAATAAATCATTTTTTATCAATTTAATTTTTTTTGTTTCACTCTTTTCAACATATATGATCGCTCAGGCATCAATTATGATTGCTCTGGTCGTGAACAATTTTGAACTTAAATATTTCCATAACTGTTTCAGTAAATTGAAGGCCAATAGTAAAAATGTACTTTTTGAAAATCAATCTTTCTAATGTTATACATAATTACCATTAAATATCAATAACTGAAAAGCACCAGAGCGATCACACGAATACGCCCGTTTTGGAGATTGATCCTAATACATTTATTTTTAACCCCCGACGCAAATGGAGAGTTTTTGTTATAAGTTTGACGTCAAAATCCATCTGTCTGTCTGTCTGTGTGTATGTGGCATCGTAATTCTCAAATAGATGTACCGATTGCAATGCGGTTTTTTTTTGTATTTTAAACTCAGTTTCCTTGTGATGGTTCTTAGCTATGTTTGGTTAATATCGGTCCCGTAGTGTAAGAGTGTAAGCTCTTTTCCAAAATGATTTCATTTTTGTTGGAGTCGGGGGTTTTCTAACGGTTAGGCTAGGTTAGTTATAATATATTACGCGAAATCGACTTTGTTGATAATAAATAACTTAGTCCTTATAAAAAGGATCGAGTAGATTTAGTTGTTTCAATTTAGTTTTGGTGGTGTGGTGGATGTTAGAAATTGTAGACTAATTATGCTTAGCGCACACATTTAATAATTTGACAGTTCCTGTTCTTTTCATTCGAACTATATAAGACAGAGATGTAATGACCTTAGAATTAATTTAGTCGTAATTGATTTAAAATAAAGTAAAATGAATACTTAAACATAAATATTTCTAACATAGCACATCTAAAGAAGCTATAGTTTTATATATTCATCAGCACTATTTTTGGTATTTGAAACACCTTATAGCGTTCTTAATATTAAGCTTAGTTAATGATGTCTCGGTGACTAAACTATAGATAGTTCAGTGAGTAAAGACCTTAACTAAAATATCCTTAATATTCCTGAGCTTTTAGTGTTATAACTTTTCCACTTTTCAGTTGCCTCAATCGCGCAGATATAATAAAAGTGTTCGATGGAAGAAGCTCTTTGGCACCGGCGTTAGCAATGCTCTGTAATGAAGTTTTAGGTAAGATTGACTACTATGGACAGTTCTAGTTGGATTTAGATACGTCGTTTTAACTTGTACAAGCGGCTCATCTTAAAACAGCGTAACATATAATGCTAGATAGTTGCATTCGAAGGTTTCATATTAAGTTTTATGAACTATCGCGATTAGACTCGTTTTTTAACCGTGCCTGGGAAGCCTTCTATTTATTCTAGTTCACTAACAATTCTAGTTATATTCACAAATATGTCAAATTTTAACAACTTTTGATTTGAAATTTAATAGTTAATAAAATATCGGTTCACCGCAGTTTTTCATCTAATTAGGTACTTGTAATATATATGGAAATTTATGAGTGTGAAATAAAGATTTATTGATAAACCACCTAAAACGAGTACAAAAATAAATTATTGACCATTTCTTAAGTATAAATAGCAAAACTTGAACAAGAGAAACTAACCTTAACCAGACTTGGCTATATTTATTCAAGCTCTGGAAAGAGATTTATTATAATTTATAGATTAGGTTTTTTTAAACAAAACTTTTAATATTAAATAGTAACTGAGCAAAATTTTACCATTACTTTAGAATTTTTTACCTAGATTACCTAGCCTAAATTACTTTACTTAAGAAAAATATTACTGACGCGGAGTAGTTATTATGCCTAGATCGAATAGTTACTCGACCAAAGGCGGTGGTGGTACAGTCAGGTGGTACAATGCAAAGTAACTTACATATAGCAGACATCTATTTATGATAGTCTGGTGTACAAATCTGCCGCGCAATTTAAAAACGCAGTAAAGAACATGTCGTTCACATGTTCTTTACTGCGTTTATAAATTGCGCGGCAGACTTATTCTCAGTTTACTTGTTACTCGATGTTTTAATTCACCTTTATATGTTGTATTTTAATTATAAATTGCTTTTGATAATGTCTACAGGTTACGAAATCCTATCAACGGGACCAGATTTGCTGGTACAATTCACGGCTAATTCTAATACACCAGGGCAAGGATTCAAAGCAAGCTACCAGTTCCAGATGGACGATAACACTAATACAGGTTAAGTAAGCATGTTAATTTAAAGGAGAATGTGAAATTTGATATTTTTAAACAATGTAGATCATCAATCATACCCCAGAAACTTTAACTGACACCTTATGGCTATGAATGTTTTCACTACATATACAATTTTGCCAAAACGACGTCATATTTGCGTCATATACGTCGATGTAAAAATTACGTTACATAAACTTTTAAATCAAATAGGAAATTGGAGCGGTTGGTAAATACTTGCCTTTCACGCCACAGGTTGTGAGTTCGATTCCCAACCAAATTAGATATTTGTGTGCAGGAACATGTCTGTTTGTCCTGTGTCTGGGAGTAATTATCTATATAAGTATGTAGAATGTACAAAAGAAAAGTAGTGTATGTCTATATCAGTTATCTGGTTTCCATAGTAAAAGATCTGCTTAGTTTGGGATCAGATAGCCGAGTTTGATACTCTAGTTCGAATGACATTACCTCGATGATCATTACCTCGATGTCTCTACCTCGACGGTACACTTCATCGATGGTTCGTTACCTCGAAAGATCACTACCTCGAAGGATCTCTTCCTCGACGGGTCTTTTTCGATGGTACATTTGATCGATGGGTTGTTACCTCAAACAATCATCAAAAGTACAGTAAAGGTAAAGTATTTGTGTGTGTAACTGAAAGGTGTAAAAATACTAGTTAATTGAAATGAATATCATTATAATCATAAAGGCAACAAAATATTGTGATCATAAATGTAAGTAGGTCACAATATTTTTAACATTTAAACAACAAACTGTAATTTCTGTAATTTATTAAATAATCAAAAAGTTAAAATAACTGTGAAAAAAAAATACTTGTCTTTATTTTATCAAACTGTGAACTTGAATAACTGATTATTATAATTAATTGCCGATTGCAATTTCTTTTTCGGGGGTGTCTTGTTCACACATGAACGCGCCTTTTGAACAATGTGATTAGTGCTGTTTTGTTCTTTAATAAGTTCGCGAACCGTCGCATAGAGACCAAGACGCCTGTTATTCAGTAAGCTGTTCCACCGCCTGTGCCTAGTTCATTATTGCGTTGGACTGACCAAATGTGGGGTGGAAATAAGGGTGGAGTTCGGGTAATAGTAACTGTAGTTACTCCTCCTCCCTGTGCTGATTTTATTTTACCATAAACGTAATATGTCTCGAACCACTCCGTCACGGGTTCTACTTCCTCGGGCAAAACTTCTTTTTTCAGCATATAAAATGCTGTCGGAATCTTATCTGGCGGTAAATATGCCAAGGCAATTAAATGTCGTAGGCTAACAGCAAAGTGACTGTCCTGACCATATCGTACTGATAATCCGAACTCTTGGATTCGTTTCCATACGTTTGTCCTAAATGAAATAAGCATCCATTATGAACAGCATCTGGAAATTCAATTCTAACCGCATTAATTGTGGCAATTTCAAAATCTATCATTATATGATCCGGGTTCAATTGATAACCATTTTCGGCTGCGTAAGATTTCAGTTGCTGAAAAAAGTGCATGTATACTATTTCTCTTTTTGTGGTCATAAAAGAATACACCAAAGGCACGATTTTTTTATGTTCGTCTATTCCAATAATACCGTGGATGGAATAAATCTGTTGAAATAACCAAGGGCAGGTTTTGAACGTACCGTCCATAATCCATATCAAAGATTCGTGTAAAATCTTGACATTTTCTTTAGTACAAAATAGTATTATTCGCTCACCATCGCCAAATGAAAAATCACGGGCTATAAATATTTCACCAGCTACTGTCCTATGCTCACCTGGAAAGTCAATTTCTTCCATGAAAGTAGTTGGTTCTTTCGGTTTGTTCTTAGCGCGAGCACGTTTACGATTTGTCTTAATGCATTTTTGTTACTTATGTTGCATGCACTTGTGCTGGGTACTTGTAATAAATGCTTATTGATAAGTTGCGTTGGCTTATCAGAGCTCGTCAACGCATCCTGCTTGAGGTTGTTTGTTAGTTTTATAGTATCTATTTTGCTAGGTGACGGTGCATGAGATTGTTCTGTCATCTCTTTGATTACATTGTGTCCTCCTGAATTAGTTGTTTCTGTTGTTATAGTGCTTGTACAAAACTTATCATCTTTTTCATTGCAACATCACTAACATTTGTTGTTCACATTCTTGTTTAAGTAAAAACAATATTCACTACAAATTATTAACTCATTTGCGCGATTAGTTTTTTCCACTACTATTGACGCCGACATGTTTCCAACTGCTTTGATATATATTTAACTAAATAGCGAATGACTCTTGACTAAATTGAAAATTTGGAGGTATTTGATTAAAAAGTTTTGGCATTTTCTAGAAACTTAACGAGATTAGTATGTACATATTCATAATGAATGTGTTATTGAAATAATAATAATTGTAAGACATTCATACTAGTGTATACACGTAAAATAAAAGTTTGTATATTTTGTTTTTGTTTGATTTTGTGTATTTTTTTAAACGCCTTATAAAATTCTCACAGCAAATATTTAGGTGACACGATTGTAATTTTTTTTGAACAGTCAAATGGAATAATCCCGTATTTTTACGGTGTATTTTCAGTAACATTTTGATAAAAGAAGAAGACGAAACGAATATGTAGTGTGATAATAAATGTTGCCTCTATGATTATATTCATTTCAATTCACTAGTATTTTACACACTCAAATACTTCCTTTACTGAACTTTTGATGATTGTTCGAGGTAACAACCCATCGATCAAATGTACCATCGAAGAAAAGACCCGTCGAGGAAGAGATCCTTCGAGGTAGTGATCTTTCGAGGTAACGAACTATCGATGAAGTGTATCGTCGAGGTAGAGACATCGAGGTAGAGTATCAAACTTCAGATAGCCATGTGTGAAGTATATCCCAGAATAATATAATAAAATAGGGAATATTTGTGTTGATACATCAATATTTTGTATAGGTCTATGCTAAAGGTACAATTTACTGTGTACTGATGTGTTACATAGCGTATTAGCTCTCTCCATTTAGAATTTCATCATAATCTCTTAACCATAAAGCGTAGAGCAAAAAAAATATACATACTTAAACATACTCAAAATTTCGCATTTCTAATTACTATATACATATAACTTCAAAATAATAAGTATATCAGTTGATGTCTTTATTTAACCCCTGCATAGCACAATTATATCCAAGGGCGTTAACGCAATAAGCAGGTTACGCTTGTTAGGATATAATAGCAATAAAGACGACCATCGTTTTCGTCGCTATCCAAAATGCCAAAAGCCAAAGTAAATTAATACTACGGTTAAAGATATTTATTTTTCTCAAAAGATTACAGTAATCGCTTACAGAGACAAATACACTTAAATACTTAATATATTAACCAAATAGCGTATCTAGCTGTAGGGTAGTTTGGAAAATTATTAAAAAAGTATCAGTACAATGACATTCCAAGTTACGCTAAAACAGTCCAGTTGGCGTAGGAACAATACAAATTTATTAAGGCCTATGCCTTAGTGATGTGTCACAGTTAAAATGTAGTGTCGAACTTTATGTCAATTTATATACAATTTGATATGGCGATTTAAAGAACTAATACATATATATATGTTTGGTGGTTATGCTTTTGTAATAATTAAATATATTATGTGTTTAGTCGTTATGTCATAGATAGTAAGTACTGATATAATATTTGTTTTTAATACTAAAGGCTTAACTTGGACGAAACTACACGTTTAAGTCATGATTGAGCAACGTCCATAAGTGACAGTACGTGTGGCGCAGGGTAACGGTAGCCGCCTCGATAGTTCAGATCTATTCGGTTTTACATCTGTTTAAAGGAATCACCGTCTTGCAGATATGGAGCCTCGAAACAATTCTTGGCACACAATGCCAAAGATTGTCTACCGCATTTGTATGTTTAGGAAGTAAAAGTATATATTGTTTACTATCTGTCTTCTGGGCCACCTAGATGAAAGAAATATACTAAGTTTGGCATATGGACGTGGAAATTTCGGACTTAAACAACAAACTTACTGTTTATTAAACCATTCAACTGATTCCAAATTGTCTTAACACCACCGCACCATACAAATCCTATTTGAACAAAATGCTAATTATGAGACCATTTTGAAAGGTTTTCATTAAGTTTATCCGAATTTCAAGGTCAGTTAATACTAATTATAAATATCTTGCGACAACTAACACATTGCCATCTGATACTAAATTAGATTGACCTGTGTTATAGTAACCAGACAACTGATAAACATACCAAAATATTTCTAAATGTATACATATTAGGCTGATTTCAGAGTCGCGCCGGCGAGCGGCGCCGTCCAAACGCGCGCGCTTACAATTACACTAGATAGTAGTTGCGTTTCATAGTCACGCAGTTCAAACGCGCCGCCGCCGGTGACACACGCGCTGTCGGACAGCGCTCACCGAGCTCCTCTACTGGCAGCTAGCGTTTCAGAGTGACGCGTCTCGCACGCGTCGTTGCGTACACTTAAAATGGCTGTTGAGACGCGCTGGCCGCCCGCCGGCGCGTGCTGCGCGCCTCACTCTGAAATCAGCCTTATAGATAAATTCTCTCATCCCATAAAATCTGTCCTAGTTTAGGATCGAACTCACGACTTCTAGCTAAGAAGTAAGTGTCACTAACCACTAGACCAACAGGCCAGTTAAAAAGATATACTTGTATTATATGATTATAACCTACTGAACTATATATTGTGCAGACGCCAGCACATGAAGCTATTGGATAAAGTTATATGTGTACAGTAATTAGAAAAATGCGAAATTTTGAGTATGTTTAAGTATGTTTTTTTTTTGCTCTACGCTACATGGTTAAGAGATTATGATGAAATTCTAAATGGAGAGAGCTAATAAGCTATATATCATAAAGTGAAACTTATGCTTAAGTGATAAAGTTGAAAATCAATAAAAGAAATTTGACAGATTGGGGTAGCTGGATGTGCTGGCGTCTGTACCTTTCATCTGGTCTTTTAAAATAATTGAAAGATTATTTTAAACAATATATTTTTTCTATAAACCACTTTTTGTTGTAATTTTAATGTTTGTTATCTTTTCCTAACAGATGGGGATATTAATAAGAAATCAGGCACCACAGATGCAATATCCGGCTTAGGACCCGCAGTGAGCGCAGCGAGTAAGAACTTTAATAATGTCACTAAGTAACAAAGCTACTGCTTTTATTAAGTAATTTTGAAACATATTAAAAATATAGCTCTGTTTTTGTGCGAAACGTTTCAATAGACATAGCTTTGAGATTTTATAGGGATCATCGTAGTTAACTAATGGTTTTAAGTATCAAAACATTAATTTGATATCATTTGATAATGAAAATCGATAAGTAAAATTACTATGAATTCTATCCTATTAATTAAATCCAATGTTGTGTGGTG
The DNA here is from genome assembly GCA_951640165.1 of Pseudoips prasinana. Taxonomy (NCBI): domain Eukaryota; kingdom Metazoa; phylum Arthropoda; class Insecta; order Lepidoptera; family Nolidae; genus Pseudoips; species Pseudoips prasinana. The sequence continues at coordinate 24,821,556 of OX621245.1, forward strand.
ACGGCGGCGAATATCAGAATATCATCACCCTATCCCATCCCGCGGGGGGCGTAGAAGTCGACCCGAGGGAATATCTACCAGAGGACGGGCAGCAGCTTCCTTCTGAGTAGTATGACCATCCTACTGCGATCGCCAACCCGTCTGCCAAGCATGGCGATTATGCCATATTCCCCTAAGATGATTTTTGGGGGAGGCTTGTCCAGCAGTGGACTTCATTCAACTGAAATGATAATGTTGACAATGATGAATCCAACCTTCGCACTGTTCCAATTAGTTTCGTGAATTATACTCTTGAGGGTGGAAAAAAACGCAAAGAGCTTCCGAATTGTTCTTAAATTGGTGGCAACATCCAAATTAGGTGGCAAATGCTACTTAAATATATATGTGGTAATGTATTCAGTATCTAGACGAAAGTAATTTATTGAAAAACCACTTTACAAACTTTACTTTAATAGATTTATTTGAGGCATTTATTTGATTTAACGACATAAAGCAGACTGATTCATTATTCATTATTTCATCATCATCATATCAGCCGAAAGACGAGCACTGTTGGACAAAGGCCTCTCCCAAAGATCTCCACAATTACCGGTCTTGCGCGTCTAGCAACGATAAAATTTATATAAACTAAAGTTGCACTTTAAAAAAATAATCTTCCTCTCGCCTATTTTTCCAAAGTAGCTGTGCCCGAAAGAGTGCATAATTGTTACATTTACTTATATATAACCATCTTTAATGTTTAATAGCACTATTGTTTTTATTTCCTAAACCTAAGTCCCATACATACCCATAACAGACTATTCAGAATTCATAAACACACAAGCTTTTTTACACAATGTCTAATCTTAATATTATTATTACTGTTATTTATTTATATCTCTACTGTTATAGATTTAGTATTATGAGTTTGTTACCAGGACTATTATATTACACAATTACTATAATGTACGTTCACCTCGGAAAGTCCTATAACAAGCACGAAATTATAATTACAAAGGAAGCAATATTTAATTCAATCTGCGGAGTGCGGCACTGGTGACCTGTAAGACAGGTTTTCCCAAACCTAACTCAGGCACCAGTCTCTCACAAAACTGGTTGCATTTATAACTGCTAAAATGTACAATCCTAAATGTCATCTTATTTAAAAAATGTAAACTACTTTTGTGATGAGAGAAATAAATGCATATTCTATTCTTATTTTTAAATTACCAATGCCCAATGAGAACGTGGTACGCCTAAGCGGAGATGGTGTGATGACCTGGACTCATTTTGAAACGACTTACTTGAAATGACGAAACACATTAAATTCTGGAAAATCCAGCAAAAGGTCGTTGCTTAGCAGTTGGACACAGATATAATATCAATAATTGAAAATCATCTTCATTTCTAAGACCTCTACTTTTAAAAGCACTCATGAAAATGTATCTCAATAAATTGAGTTTAACTTGGTGTTCAATAATAAAATTCGTGTCAATAAATCTTCCCGTATTTCAAAAGCATTTGAAATAGAAACGTGCCAAATTGGAAAACGATTTATTAGTGTGAATTCTTGTGTAGGTAACTTAAGACTAGGTGTTTGGATTCTTGCCATAGGTATGTTTCTACCACGAGAAATGGGGTTAGCGGGAAACAGGTCGCTATTTGTGATGTCCTGTTTAATTTAAAATTAGAAAACTTAATGAGATTTCAATCATACTGATAGAATAGAATAGAATACTCATTATTGTATACCATAAGAATATTTATGATATGAGATATTACATAAACAAGCTGTACAAAGGGCGGTCTTATCGCATAGAGAGATCTCTTCCAGACAACCTTAGGATGAATAGAAGCTGAAGAATAACTAATAGCAGTAGGTGTGCAACATGAGATATACCAAAATTATGGTATATCCATAAATAAAATGAAAAATTATTAAATTTGCTTTTAAAAACAAGGAAATGTAAAAATATGTGAGCCAATTTTCAAATAACATTCCGAAATTTAGGACAGAACTTACGAGAACTCTGCACTTCTGTCCAAAACCCCACTCAAAGATAGTCAGGTGCCACTTTAATCCTCTTAAACGTCACCATGGAAGTACCCTTACCCCAGATAATATGGAAAGTATGAATGCTGCCTTACTTAGTCTGCTGACAACAAGCGGTTTAAGTTAAGTGTATGTAGCGAGCGTCAACCTATCCTCATATTGCATTCGCTCTTTGAAACATATAACTTAGACATTAAGGAGAGATTGATCTTTGTTATAGCTTGTCTGCTGTCTCTAATAAAACACTAGTAACGTGGTTAAACGTTTAAACACTAAATTGAATAGTTAAGGAAAAGACTTGAGAGGTGTCAAGGGACACACACAGGCGAAAAATCAATAAAAGTCGGACAAAACCTAAATGGGTTTTAATATTATAGGAAACGCTTAAATATGGAATTATATGTAAATAAAACAACGTAGAAATTTTTTTTGTCAAAAATTATTTAATACCAGATTCGTCTAACATAGTTAATACATCTGTACACAATGGATCCGATTTTTTACCAACTAATTTTCTTAAACCAGTTATAAAAGGATCGGAAGACACCATTAATTTTTTAAATGTATCTTCCATTGCACGTATTACACGTATAAGTACGTGTAAAAAAGAACTTTTATTACACAATTTAAATAATAGAGTCATAGTTTCAAAAGACAAGTTTGTTAAAGCGTCGCGTACGGACGCATTAAAATATGATTGCCTATTATGAATCAATGTTCATATTTTCTAAATTTACTAGAAAGATACCCCGGAGGTTCCGTATGGTACACTTTACCCCTTCATGAAAATCAAGAACATGCGAAATAATAGTTAATTTCTTTAACATTTTTTTTAAATATAAAAACCAGAAGTATTCTTATAAAAATATAAATAAAATACATGTTTATTACCTCCTGGAAGGGAATCCATCACAAAAACTTTAACTTTCACGACACAAATGATGAAAAAGCTAACACTTAAGTAACACTCTGAGCGCCGTAAACACATCCGCTGTTGAACAAGTCAAACTTTGGAATGACACCAAAACCCGTAGGGGGCACATAACCAGTGCCACCTGTGCATTTAGCATGCATTGTTTATCGGATTAGCCGATAAGAACAAGTTCTGAATTTTTTGAATGCTTTTGTGTTTTTTGGTTTTGTCCGACTTTTATGGATTTTTCGCCTGTGTGGGACACCCGGATGGAACGAAGTTATTTCTTACTATTTATTATGTACAAAAAACCTGTATACACTCAACAAAAATAATCGTCGCGACACCACACTGTTCAATGCGAAATAGAAATGACAATATCTGGCTTGCTTTCTATAAGAGAGAGAGAGAGAGAGAGAGAGAGACAGACAGAGAAACATGCGCACGCCACACAGCTGTAAAAAGTGTCGTGACAACTTTTCGTAAGAATTTTTCCGTCTAGCCCCCTTTCACAACAGGCGATAAGGAACTTCGTTCCAATAAAAAATAATCAGAACAGCTGTAAGAAGTCCACTTCCGGACAAGAATCATATTGGTGGGATATGCCATAATCGCCACACTCAGCAAACAGGTTGGCGATCGCAGTATGATGGTCTTAGTACTCAGAACGAAGCTGCTGCCCGTCCTCTGGTAGATATTCCCTCGGGTCCACTTCTACGCCCCCCACGGGATGAGATGGGGTGGTGATATTTTGATATTAACCGCCGTCAACGTCACACAAAAAAAAAGATCATAGTAATTAAAAGTCCTCAAATTTTAGTTTAAAAAATAATATGATAGTATCTTTCGTTATATGTAATAGATCATACCGTATTCATAATAACATTAATATGAACATATCAAGCGGCCATGTTTCTATAATCAAATCCGTCGGATGGCTCTACGAGTATTTATCGATCATGGCTTAACGCCGAAGTACCTAGTTGTCAGGGCAGATTCGGTCTCTGCCGGATGATTAAATTAATTTTTCCCAGTTTTTAATTACTCGATAGCCAGAGATAATTTAATAGGTTTCTTAGTAAAAAGAAGCTAACAGTGAAGTAAATATATGTATTAGTATATTTGGTCTAGCGGTAGCATGTTCAACCGCAGATAACGAGGTCCTGGGTTTAAATCCCGGGTCGTACCAAAACGGTGCCCATGTGTTTGCGCACACGCTTGTGTACTATAATATGTCATGTCCAGTTGGCTAGTCTCCACTTAGACACTTATATTGAGGACATTTATATTAAGTATTAGCTGACCCGGCAGACTTCGTACTGCCTCAATCGATAAATAAAATACCTAAACTTTTGTTTTAGAAAACGTTTATATGGAAAAAAGAAAAGGGCCGTTTTAGGGTCTTCCCGGCAATTATTCGATTTTTTCTCAAACCCTTCCATTTTAAACCTTGCCTAGACCTCCACAAACATTTCAAGACCAAGATGAGATAAATCCGCTGAGCCGTTCTCAAGTTTTAGCGAGATTAACGATCAGCAATTGATTTTTATATAATAAATAAAGAAGATATGTGGTTTTATTTGCATGTGTTATTACTTGTTTTTAGGTTCTGTGTGCTATCAACTATTCAGCAGTGACAAGAGTAAAGCGGGTAAACTGACGTCACCGTTGTACCCAGCTCCATATCCTCAGAAAACGTCGTGTCATTACGACTTCTTAGCTCGGGGTAGAGAACGAGTGAGACTTGTATTTGAAGACTTCAGTTTACAGCGGATAACAGAGAATATTATTGAGTGAGTATAATTATAATAGTATATTCATCTTTATATTATTTTTTAGCATATTCATTTGGTTCGTCCTGATGATGATGATTATGTTTATTTACTTGAATTACGTATACATAATACTATAGTAATAAGTAGGTATTAAATATATACTTAATATTTGATACCTACTTTTTCTGTTTCTTTTAATCTTTCTCTTTTTACTGCATTTGTTACACCTTCTACCCGTTTCCATTACATACAACTCTTGTCAACCCTAAGGTTGTCCGTAAGAAATTGCAGCTAGTGATAAGACCGTCCTTTGTACAGACACCAGCACATCCAGCTGCCCCAATCTGTCAAATTTCTTTTATAGATTTTCAACTTTATCACAAAGGCATTAGGTTCACTTTCAATTGGGAAAATTTGAAAGATTGGGGTAGCTTGATGTGCAGCTAGCGTCTACATTATTATGCTACTATGTTCGTTGTATTTTTGTAATGTATTTGGTGTACATGAAAAGTGTATAATATTCTATTATTTCTTCACACAAGGTTGCGTTCTTAAAATACGTATTGAGACAAACTAACGACATGAAGCAGCTTAGAAAGTATTTATAAATGTCACCGGTACGCATCCTGGTACATTACAACCGTGTAATCAATTCTGCAAGTCAGTTTAATTTGCTAGATAGGGATTGAAAACACAAGACAGAATAGAAAAAGTAACGCAGATTGGTTCATAGTTTATGTATGTATTTAAAAACTGAAAGTTGACGTTGATCATGTTGAATAACGCATATTTCTTGAAAAAACCAGTTGTATTTCAATTCTATTTTTGGGCGGCCAAATAGATTTTCATGAAACATCTTTAAACTAGCGATCAGATAAAAATATATTATTATACTTCATAATACAAACACACAAATATACACAGGCTTTTAACTATTTTAGATGGTCGTTACAACCCACAACATAAGCAGACATATTGTAAATACAAACCGTAGATAGATTAAGGGCCGATTTCACCATTAAAATTAAACGCGATCAATGCGCGCTAAACTCGGTTCCGCTTCCTGTAACTGAGTTTAGCGTCCATTGATCGCGTTTAATTTTAACGGTGAAATCGCTTCTAAGTCTCGAAAGTTCTAATCAGCCCGTCATTGTTTCCTCCATAATAATAATATAATAATAAAAAGTATTTATTTTCTCTCACAAATAGGTTGGATACATTAACAATAACATGTCTCGCACTGCTAAGCCTATGTACATAGAATTTGTAAGTATGCAACCTGTTTTATGAGAGACTGGTGCCTGAAGAAATCATGTCATCAACATAAGATAGAGTCTGAGATATATTAGTACTATCGAACGTTAAGTATCTATGAGATGGCTTTAAATTATATCTTAGTTTATAAAAAAAGAAGCAAATAAAATAGTTTTATTAGTCGCAAAATAAAATATTTATTAAATTTATTTATTTTTTTCAAAAAATTAAGACAATAACAATAACGGTGAAGAGAAGTATAGGTTAGTACATAAAAGCACAAAAATATTAAGTATATGTTTAAAAGGTATACCATTACAGCTTATATAAACTGTAACACTGATTTTCATGCATAATCTTCCATCCATAATGCGCTAGGCACATATGATAAGAAAGAACTTTTTTATGTGACACGCGGGGAAAATGAGTCAAAGCTTTTTAATATTAATATAAATTGGGTAGTATTTAAACGAGTGACTGTAAATTAAAGTTTTAAGTGACAAAAATAATTAATTTACGCATAGTATTACTAAGTGAGCGACTGACTGCGAGTGACGAGAAATCAACAGAACAGCAACTAAAAAATATTAATTTGAGTTACTTAAAATACAAAATGAGAAGCTTCATAATATTTGAGTGACCTAATATTTCTTCGCTTTGACCAATCGGAGAGACCAGAGGCTTGTGCGGCGGACTTCAAGCGAATTTGTTTAGATTTGCATTGTATGTCTCCTGAAAAATTCAAAAAGCTCCAAAAACTTTCCACCAATCTTCACTAACAATAGTGTCTAGCTTGATGGTCACAGTTCTAACCTAACCTAACCCAAAGAACTTCCGGAAAACTCGTCTCTATCCTAATATGGAAGTTACCCTCTCTGTATTTCTAGTCGCTCAATTAGTAATTTAGTCGCACGGCTAGAGTTTTGATATCTGAAATGGATTAATGATTAACCCACTTTTTGTAAGCTTGTTCTGGATTTTATTATTAATCAATATCCGTCGTTAGTTTAGTTAATTATTCGCTTACTCAAATTCATGCCGTTCAAGTTATTAAAACAGTATCTCAACATCAGTCGCTAAGTATTTTTGTATTCGATCGTTTTATAATTCCCCATATAAATTTAGTTTATCCTAAGTATGCTTCTCCCCATTTCATTACATTAGCTTAGCTGTTCGGTGCCTAAAAATAATACACAACATTGGTTAACTACTGTTGATTATTATGTTGATAGATTATCTGATATTTACCCTCAAGATAAGCAGATATATATTCTCATTTGAGATCTTGAAGGGTTATGATTCTAAACAGCATAAAAATACTTTATTTTAGAGGAAGAATTATTAAAACAATTTACTGTTTATTTCCTACAAGTTATATGTATTAGTTAAACAAATGCTAAACTTTGACAACACTTAGTCCTGTAATAAAGCTTGATAGCGCTTCTAGCCTTCTTAACGTTCTGTGGAAATTACAGTTAAAGTTTTTACGACGGTATTACTGTTTTTATTGAGTATTTAATTTGAAGCATTTTTAGATGTTTCTTTGTTAGTAGTATTTAATTTTTTAAATAATATAAGGTAAATATTTTCTGTTTAAAATACGTTCTACGACGGCAACTGTTCAAGGTCTTAACTATCTTCACTATTTTCTTGGACTATCGCGGTCTTGCGCACTTAGCAGAAGGTCAGACGGTGAATAAAGCATTTATTACATGTGAGCGTTCGTTGCAGCATTTGAGAAACAAAAATCGTCGAAAAGGCCACATTTGAGGAAAAATAGTTTCTTGGATTTTGCACCATGACAACGCGCCATATTATAAGGCCTTGACTGTGAAAGAAGTTATAACCAAAAACTCAACAAAACCCATCGAATAACCACTGCATTCACCAGATATTGCTCTGGCCTACTTTTTTTACTTTCCGAAACTCAATCGGGTGCCCCGTTTTCAGTCGATCGAAGTCATAGAATTTGGGGCGGGAATTCGAATAGATCCCAAATAGTGGTCTCTTCCTAGCGGTATAGGTCTTTATCCAGTAAATATGTAGACTAGATATACAACATGTAACGTAATTAACGCACACACTCAAACACCCCAATTAGAATATTATGCTGTAATCATAATACAGACACTGAAATTTTAATTAGACATGTATATGCATTGTTATTTACTAAATTAGTTTCTTGGAATGAAGTTTATTTTTCTTTATTTTGTATTGAATGATGGATGAATACAAATAAAACAGCGATTTTAAAGTTTTATTACTTTGACTTACGGTCCATTTCAATTTGTTTTGACTGTACAGGGTTAATATGACAATAATTTCCGTAGTTTTAATTATCTTGAAATAATAAATTACCTATATTAAAAATGATATAAATCGATTCAGTAAACGATTCTGAACAAACTAATTTCAGGATGTGCGTTAATTAAGTTACATGTTGTATATATATAAATTTGTACATCAAAACCATCTCTCTTCATCACTTTATTTATTTAAAACAAATCATCTAACCCTCCAACGACGACAAAATACATAAGCAAAGAAAATGAAGCGCTCGAAATGATATCGGATAAACAAATTTACTTTTTTCTACTTTGTTTCAGTTGCGAAAGTATGGATTCACTAGATGTATTTTTGTATGTAGACGGTCGTCCCGAAAAGATGGCATCATTTTGCGGCAATGACATACCCAAACCAATAATGTCCAATGGACCTAAGCTTTCTATCGAGTTCCGTGGAATGTACTCCTCAAGCCACAGTAGAGGGTTTAAGATATCATATTCTTTTGTTGAAGGTAAGTCTGTATGTTTATCTTAATTTTGTATGTGTTGGCATGTTCTTGTTTTATTGCGGAAAAAGATTGATTGGATATATTGATAGGAATATCAATCACAATACGCAGTAGTAACAGTTTGATTTATCAGTTTTGGCGTACCGTCATTAAATGCCGAATGGAGACGATTGTATGTTGTCTATTTAATCCAAGCGGGAATACGGGATATTCTATGTTTGTATTTGCCTTTTGGAAACATAATTTTGAAATTGTATTTACTGCCTTCCTAAAATATCCAAGAAAGAAGAGACTTATAAGAATATAATTTAATTTATTCTTACAGTTTCTAGACTAGATAGGTAGTTCATCCACGTTTTATTACGGTTTCTTGTGTAAAAATGTTATAAAGGTAATTAATAATCTCTCTTATACGCATATATTAAATATGAATACGCTTTGTTGTTGAAATAATTATTTCGTACAATAATTTGTTTATTAACAAAATACAGACACGACTAAAACTAACAATATAAATCCTTTTTACAAGATTGTACCAATAGCAGCTATATTGCTTGAAGCTATCTTTTTCAGGCAAGCGTTCTATTTGATTGAGAAAAACTGTCTATTCTGTGCAGGTTCTAAGAAAAATATTGAATATTGTTTTTTATTTTTGATTTCATTAACTTAGTACCAAATTATTCGTCATACTACCAACGTTGCTCAATTATTTCTCGCATTACTCAAGTTGACAACTTTACATCACTTTAAGCTTCAAATTTTAAAGCTAACAACATTGAAATATCCTTAATTTGGAAACACCATTAACTCTGAAACATCTGAGACCTAATTGTTATTAATGTATCCCACAAAGTTTATGTGCGTAAGATTAGTGGCTTCTACTTTCGTAGACAAATTTTCATTGTGACCTTGCATTTGGAGCTAACTCGAGGTTGCTACACTTTTATTGAGTTTCTTTATTAGCTATGGACGACTGTTCGTACGATGTAAATGGGCTTACAATTTAAATTCAAGTACTTCAACTATATAGTTTAAATGCAATTACTCGAAATTGTATAGTATGAGGCGATTTTATGTGCTCTACCGAAATAAGAATAGTTAAAGATGAAAAGGCACTTAAAAATCTTTATAACTCGAACCCCTTTTTATATATATTGCAGACTCCCACACGACTATTAACAACGACCAAAATAACGAAAATAGTCATATATTTTGTTTTCGATGTTCTGTTCTTGTTGACTTTATAACAATATACACTCTGTGAAAACTTTAACTTCTTTCTGCTTCTTTTTCTTTATCCTTTAGATCATAGTTACCCTACTATAAGACTTGTTCAAGTTCCGTTGTCTGCGTATCCCTCTGGGAAATAGGCGTGAGTCTATGTACGTATGTATTTACTTATTACGATATACCTTAAAACAATCCTTTCTCTTTCTTAACTAACATTAAGCTTACTGATTTGGACCTGAGACCCATGAACATAAGTATAGATATCCGAAATATTAATTTAGTTATAAAATACCGTCAACGGTACCTTATATTATTACGTAAGTATTTAAAATATTTGCTCTACACAGTTTAAGTGCAGTAAATAATAATAATAATATTCTGGAATATTATTCACACACGGCTATCTGATCTCAAACTAATCTGAGCTTTTACTATGGAAACCAGATAATAAAATATCTATTTAAGTATTTATTTTGTAAATACATACTTATATACTAATTAATCCCAGACTCAGGACAAACAGACATGTTCATGCACACAAATATTTGCATTTATTAGCATTTGCCAACCTCGCCAACAGCCCCGTAAAGGATGTAGATATAATTTATACTTCGTCATTAGATTTTCTATTAAAGTTTTAAAGTTAATGAAAACCAAAAAACAAATCATCCTTTGCATCCTAGTTTAGGCATGAAAAAGGCAATTGATATCCAAACCAGGCTGAATATGATATTCCCAAAGCGTCGAGATCATTAGGAATGATAAAAACTGCACGAATGCATCGTCAACGTGTTTCCAATGCGAACGATAGAGAATGTGAGGAATTGTGATCAACCGCTTCAAGAGTGATGAGTGGTGCAAACGTGATAGCGTGAATGGTGCCGATACGAATAATGATTTCTGCATACACCAAAGAAATTGCAAAGGGTTTGTGGCACTTACGGCTATAAGTGCCGGAAATCCTTTGCAATTTGTGGTGCCCGCAAATTCATTAAGTTACCCTCACTGATCCAATGAATCCGAGGTTAAGCAACTAGCCACGTAGTCAGTTGAGTGACCTTAAAAGTGAATAAATTTCTGAGCGCTTCCATACTTTGAAGGGCACGTTCATCTATCGGTTATATAGGATCTATATTATGAAAATACTAGTAGGTAGCTTAAACATTCTCACACTACAGTAACCACAATCCATTCGAATGAATAATAGGATAGACAGACATGTTCATGCACACAAATATCTGTCCTGGATGGGAATCGAACCCAAGACCTACAGCGTGAAAGGCACGCATTTACCAATCACGCCATACGGCCCGAATGACTTGTAAAGAAATGAGAGATGTACACTTATACTTACGACTTTCTCACTACGCGCCCTGACCCGTTCAATCTATAGGTATTTTTTCGTATGAAAAATATATATAGTCTTCTTAATAGAAATAATGTTTAGGTACCATTTGTTCACATTGACTGTTCAGAACTGTTTTAAGATAACTTGTTCTATTTTCGAAAGAATGCAATAAATACGGATATGAGTTTGTTTGTTACACTTTCAAGCATTAACTACCTACTTAAAAAAAAAAGACGACGCTCTGATTCATGTGTCGCGGGGTACTTTACAAACACCGATCATAATTAAATATCGCACAAACTGGACAGATTCGAGAAAAAGTACTATTCCAGCGGGTGGAAATGGACCTGTTGAAAATTGATTTTTAGGGTTTTCTTTGAATCAACGTAGGAATGAACAGTTTTAGGAACAATCAGTTGTTCCTTTTATATGTTTATTATATAGCCATTTCAAAGAACCAATATCAAGGAATAACAACAATTACCTAGAACTCTTGAACTGAACAATTTGTGCAGCAATTATTTTAGATACATAATTTTACTTTTCATACAAACAACATGTTGCTGCTAGAATTCACAATAATTGTGTTCACGTTCGAAAAATGTGTTTCGGTCATATTGCGACATTAATACTGCACGTGTGGCGCAGCGGCTAAGACAGTCGCCTCGCCGCTTCATGTCGCGGGTTTGAGTCCCACGCCGGACCACTATTTGTGTGACCCATAGATAGTTGTTCTGAGTCTGGATGTAATTTGTCTCCGTCTATTATATGTTTGTAAAGTACCCCGTGATACAGGAATTAGATTCCCTAACGCCGCCGTTGTCTTTAATGAACAAAAAAAAATACCGAGATATTATAACCAAATTTAAAAAAAATTGTGTCCTTCTTTTTTGTAATCACAGTTGAAAAAAATGTTCTCCCATTTATTTCGTTATTAATATTTTGGAACATTAATTTCGATTACAAAAGCACCTTTTTTAGTTCAAACGATAGTGTTTAAACAATGTTTTTAACATAACAACACGATGTATGTGCCTTTAACAGAGAAATAAACCATTTAATTAACTAAAAAAAAAAAAAACTACATGATGTGTGTTAACGTGATAGCTGCGTGCTGAATTTTGCGGGGATCGGACCCATGTCACTTGGTCGTTATAGTAATAACAAGGCGACTGCCATAACCACTGCCCCACACATGCAGTCCTTAAAGTATATTTTACCGTCTTTTGGATAATATTGAGACCTTTAAAAATTGAAAATACTAAAAATGGTATCTTAAAACAACTAACACTGCCATCTGATTCAAAACTAGGTGGAGCCTGTGACGACCAGATAACTGATAAACATACTTATATATTTCTAAATGCATACATTTTTTTTATATATCTAGGTACCATGTCACACATATCATCCTAGCTCCAAACTAAGCAAAACTTGTACAATGGGTACCAGGCGACGATAAACATACTTATATAGATAGATAAATACTTAAATTAATAGAAAACATCCATGACTCAGAAACAAATATTCGTGCTCATCACACAAATATTTTCACTTACCGGGAACCCAGGACCACCAACTTCGTAGGCAGGACCACTACCAACTAGGCTACGGTGACCGTCAAATTAACTGATGAACATACTTATATATTTCATAATGCATACATATTAAAGATGAGTTATACCTAGACACATAACAAATAAACGTGCTCATCACACAAATATTTAATTTTGTCCGGGGTGGGGATCGAACTGACGATCTCTGGCTTAGTAGGCACTAGAACTGCTTGCTGTGTGGTGACGGCATAGAATATCATCACCCCATCTCATCCCGTGGAGGGCGTAGAAATCGTCCAAGGGAATACCTACCAGAGAACGGGCAGCAGCATTTTTTACCCGACTGCGGGACGCAAAGGGTAATGTGTTTATCAGGCTATGTATGTATGTATGTTCCTTTGAAGCACTATACAGACCAAACGCCTGGACCGATTTTAATGATTCGCACGTCAATCGATTCCTTTCAGTCCGGAAAGTGTCACTAAAGACATGACGTTAGTGAAAATTCAATATGGCGACTACTGGACGCCATATTGTGAAAATTTAAAAAATTAAAGTCAACAAACTATGTCATGTGTGGTATCGTTGAATAGGTATTTAAAAAACATTTTTAGTTTTCTTTCAACATTTTTCGATTTGCCCGGCCGTTTAGGAGCTATGTCGATTTAAAGTTGCGTAACAACTATTCTCACATATAGGTTTTAAAACAGTAGAAAATTACGATGAAAAGACGAAAACTTCGTATGACTGTGCGTGTGAATGTTGATGGACATATACTAAAGTATCTATTAGGTATATTGGACTACCTAAAGTATCTAACGTCTAACACGGTCGCCCATTTCCAACTTCAAACGATTTAGTACTTAACTTCACTTGAAAAACTATATATAGGTATACCTACCGAAATCGAATTGTTTTAAATGCAATGACAAACAGATATCAACAACAACGTCCCTTTGGTTGGTGTGAGAATCGAACTATCAACAACCGAATTTCATGCGCTTTGTGGACAAGGTAAAATTTAAAGAAAAATGTTACCTTTAATATTATGTTGGGGAGTAACTGTACACAAGTTGCAAGGGACATCTTTGAATCGAGCCGTTGTCGATCTCAGTTCGTGCATTTTAATTTTGAATTGAATCGAATTTTTCATAAAGCCAGGTTAAGTCTTTAGATGGTTTAATTATTAGTACTCTGTACCACCGCAAGCCACTAAACAATCCTCATGATATCAAATATCTCAATGAAATCACGAGATTGCGAAATTTGCAGTCATATAACAATAACAATGACTGACTTATCTCTCAGCTTAAAGAGCTGCTTGTATTAACGTGATATTTGGCCCGGATGTTTATTTCGACTCATCCGTAGAACAAAGTCCGATCTGCTGGGATGATAGTTTTCAGTAGAGGCTAGAGAAGTTGTTGACATGTGTAACTCTTGAACGGTGAGATTTGACATTTAGATTTTTTGGTATGTTGTTATAACACCCCAGCCTAGTTAAATGATATATAGATTATATTTCTTATGCTTTTATTTCACGTGATAATGAGTTCCATATCAACATAGGACATTTTATAGCGGAAGAGCGTGGGTCCGTAGTGAACATTATACGTTGTTTAATGGAGACGTTTGAATTAAATGACGTTCTATATCAATATGGGGCATTATTTATTGGAATTATTCATCTATCGAGAGTCCTTTATAAATAACCACCTCAAAATATTTAAAGATTACGTTGTATTCGAAGGTATTCATAAGACTACCTTTGAATACAACTAAATAATAAACTAAAACTGTCGTTTAATATCGTTTATTAATTAAAAATAAACTTAAAATAGCTAACAAAAGCATTGGATGGCATCACTTTGAATAGCAATCATATTATTATAAGTACATACTTTAAATTAGTATTGTCCTGTGAAGTGGTGAAAGCCTTCTAGGCTGATTGTAAAGGTCATGTAAAATTAGCACAGTCTACAACTGACAGCATGAAGCAATTTAAACTTCGTATTAGTTATAAATTCAACGATAACATATTTTTTCGAAATACCATTTAGTTTTCATTATTTTACCAATGAGAAGCATCGTGACCTAGATGAAGTTCTATGCTAAGGAATAATTTTAAACTGTATACCTGAATTGTCTTCGTAGCTTGATATAGTCAAAACTTAAAATAGTAATTAAATGGCATATCGTATCACAGCTTGGTCACTAGGTAACCTAAACGATTACGACACGGACTTAAATAGCAGTCTTGAATTAACGTAAATATTTATTATAATTACAGAAATTATTATTTACTATATAATTATATATTAATTACTTAATGCAAAATAAATCATAACAATCAGTCTTTATAATATTAGCAATTAATATCATGACCAGGCCTATGTGCACATACTTTATAGTAATGAAACCGTACGTAGACAAACATTTTTTATTAATTTGAGTATTTACCAGAATTAGCATTGCTTGGTTGTTAAATTATTACCTAGAATACAGGAATATTGATTATACTCTAAAGGAAATACTTTTGAGCGACACATATCCTTTAACTCTTTTTTAGCAGGAGGAACGACAACACGTCCAAAATATGCAGGGTTTAGTTCAGTTTCTCGTGTTGCCACAAAAATATATAATAAGGATGAGTCAGGTTCTATTTATAAAACAATTAGTTGGGATTACTACCATCTGAATAAACTTCTGAAATTGAACTCCAGTAAAACTTTTTCCCGTAATATCTTCAGCCTAACTTTATTATTAAAAGATATTTAAAGTCAAACATATCAGCTTCTCCTTCATTCTTGGCCAATCTTACTAATAAACGATATTCATAATCATATACCCCATATATAGTTTTGGTTTGAGAAGCTCCCTCGATGACAGAATGGACACTGTCCCTTCATTTTATGTATGTCTCTTCTGAAAACGTGGCATATATCTACAGTGAAAATACGATTACAATTTTGACTAGCAATTGTCTGAACAAAAGCGAAACTCTTTGGCCGCTCGGTCTATATTAGCCTGGGTAAAATTTAATAGGCAACTGCTGACCTAAATTGCGTCAAATCTTGCCACAGTTTCATCCCATTTATAACAAACGGTCTTTCTTTTAGCCACATCAAAAACCGTAACGTATAAAGAGCTTTCTAGTAATATATGTAAGATGGCTTCACAGTAATATATGTTTATATTGCAACGAGGACACTGCAATACTTTTTCAAAATCCGATACAGCAGTATATTTCACTATGATGACTAGGTTTCCGTTAGACTCCTCAGCGTCCTTTTAAATCTTTAAGTATGAAAAAATAGTCAGAATGATAACAGATCGAATGGACATTAATAAGACACGGCATAGGAGTTTGCACTGATAGTTAGAAACTAACCGGGCTAGATCTTTTGAAGTGAAATTTGAATACTTTGAAAGCTCACCGTCAAGTTTTAAAGTAATAATATTATTCTATTCATAAGGACTTGCTTCATATGAAGAGAAGATTATCTTGTTTTATTTCGAATTATATTTTTATTTACAGTGTTATTTAATATAGCATAATGATTCTCAATTCTATCATTCTACTTTATTTTAAATGTATTTATATGGGTACAAAATTGTAAAAATAATTTGTGGACAACGGCTGGTTCCACTGTTCGTTACTTTTAGCATTTAAGTTATTTATTATACCCTCAGTGTAACTGTTTGTTGTCCTATACAATAATAATAATAAAAAAGATCTGTGGTGAGAAACTTCTAACAGTTTCTCGGTCTGTTTACAAAACTAGAAAGTATTTACAACAAAAATATATTTGGTTGATAGCTGTAAACATCAATGGCAGACGGATGAGACATAACAATTGGTATTCTGTCGCAGATAGTTTTTTTTTTGATTTTCCCATTCTTACGCTGAACTTCTTCCCATATATCAATACCTGACAGATTCCTTCTGAACCAGAAGGCAAAGATTTGTTGTATGATGTCAACGTCATCAACATTCACAAATATACAACAACTAAAGTAAAAAAAAATGTGTTAATTTATTATCGACATTCATAAAATACTCTTAATAATTATCTAGCAACTATTAAACCAATTTTTAGTAAATATCTAACGATATTTTTAAATGAACAACGTCCTAACTGATTTCATTAACCGAGTATCAAGGTCTCATTTTAATATCGAACCAACAAATCGTATCACAGATTTCGTAGAAATACGTCTAATATTCACATGAAATCCTTAGAAGTTCAAAAGCGTTCGAACAAAATCGTCCTAATATTTTATAAGACCTCAATTTTTTACTGTTTATTATTACAGAATAAATTATTCCCCTGTAAATATGCATTATGCCTATCTTATTATTATACTAAAATTGCGTTTATATGCCTTTCCATCAATAAACGTTCTATGTAAAAATCGATCGCCCACAACTATTTACTGACCCAAAAAGCAATATAGAGACAATTTTTCTTAATTTTAAACTTAATAGTATGTAATCACCAAATAGTACAACTCAAATCGTCAATTTACCGGCATTTACACTTTTCTTTATATAAATAACAGAAACATTTGAAAATAATTAAACAAGCTAAGGCCTTTAAATATATTTTTTAAGCTTATCCAACATTTACCGTGATCGTAAATTCTCTAAAAATATGTCTTTTCATATAAAACACTTATAAAACTTATCTTTTTCGTCAATCTGAAAAAAAGTTAAGCGCATGACACAAAACTGCCCTCACTCCAACAAACAGCGGCCGTACTGCTGACCGGACGGGGCGCCCGCGCCACACCCGCTCTCCCCGCGCCGTCGCTTGATCACTTAGGGCGTTTATATGCGGAGCTAATGTCAGATAGAACGTTATTCGATTCTATATTTCCGAAACTAAATGAGATACAAAAATTTTAAAAACGTACGTTTGTAGAGTTAGTATTTCTAATCTCGTTTATCTATTTTAGTCGTTTTCGCTCTATGATCACATGGGACTCTGTTCTACGGATAAGTCGATTTATTCATTATCATATCACAGATAAAAAAATAGAGATTAAAAAGAAAACAGTAACAAAAATTCCACTCTGGAATGTGGAAGTCTAATTAAATATTGCCAATCGGACTATCTCGTAAATAAGCATGGACTCTTTTTCTTTTCTATATTAATGTCATACCAGATATAACTCATTATACATGCACTTTGTTTGCTTTTACTTTGAGGAAGGGGAGGTGGTCAAAGACCTCAATTTTAGGTTTTACGCTAATATTTCAAAAATGCCGCGTTTTAGCAAAAAATGTTCTCAGATGAAATGAAAGCTTATAAAATTTTCTATAACTTTGATACTTTTCCATATCCCATCCGTTTTTAAACTACAGGCTCTGGAAAAGTGCAATTAAAAAATGTTTTGAAATATTAGTTTCTAAGTCCAATTCTGTGAATGATTCACATTTTTATTCTCTTAGGTCGTGAGGGTCCTGGAAAAAGGTCGTTTTCTGTGATATCTTCTTCCTCGCCTTCCTCAGTGGAAAGTGGTTCTTGCTGAGAGGGCTATCAATCATCTTCATGGTCATTCTCGTCGTCTTCCTCGCTAAAAGACACGCCGTTGAAGCATTTCCCTTGGCAATAAAGGCACGCAGTAGAAAATTTCAGAATAGCTTCGCGACATCCACATTTGCTACCGCTACAATCCTTGGTGCGACAAAATATTGTTTTTAGTAAAACCTGGGGCGCCGGTAAATCTATTGTTGTTCTTGGCGCCAAGATATCACCATAAATTTTTCCACCCCCACTCTAGAGGGAGCAGCTCATTTCCAAGCCACTGCTGCACTTGGTGATGTGTTCTTCAGGAATTATATTTAGCTACTCTCTTAGTGGCTGTGTGGTGACGGCCTAGAGAATATCGCCACCCCTCTCATCCCGCGGGGGGACGTAGAAGTCGTCCCGAGGGGATATATACCAGAGAATGGGCAGCAGCGTTCTCATGAGTACCAATGTCTACCTTACTGCGATTGCCAACCTGTTTGCCAAGCGTGGCTATTATGGCAGATCCCCTCAAATGAAGGACACAATTAAACCGCGGCCCCCAGACCCCGGTAGCCCTGCTATTCCCAGCCGTGGTAACAGCCGTGGTTACGGCAGGGCAGGGGGTGCTAAGAATCCCCGGCAGATTCCGCGTTACCAAAACCGACGACCTCTGGCCCTGGCAACATACAACACACGCACACTGCGGACCGACGAGAAGATGATCGAACTGGAGGAAGAATTGAGCAGGTTACATTGGGACATAATAGGATTAGCTGAAGTTCGAAGAGAGGGGGAGGACACTATAATCCTGAAATCCGGGAATCTGCTCTATTTCCGGGAGGGCGACCAACTGTCCCAAGGTGGTGTTGGGTTCATAGTACACAAGTCCCTCGTCCACAACATAGTGAAAATCGGGAGTGTGTCGACTAGGGTTGCGTACCTTATGCTCAGAATTACCAAGTGGTATTCGTTGAAGGTCATACAGGTTTACGTGCCGACTTCGACGATGAGGTTGAGGTCAGGTTGATATTTCTAGAGCCATACATACCTCGAACTCTTATTTCACTGTGGTCATGGGGGACTTTAACGCGAAGCTGGTTAAACGATTCGGGAATAAGCTGAGAGTGGGGCAATTTGTAACTGGAGACCGGAATCCCCAGGGCCAAATGTTGGCCGACTTCACGGAGAAGGAGGGACTCTTTATGATGAACTCCTCTTTCAAGAAGCCGGAAAACCGCAAATGGACCTGGGTAAGCCCCGATGGTAAAACAAAAAAACGAGATAGACTTTATCTTGTCGACGAGTAGACATGTTCAATGACGTCTCAGTAATCAATACGGTTAAAACCGGGAGCGATCACCGACTGGTGAGAGGCTCATTGAACCTAAATGTCAAGCTCCAGAGGTTCCGACTGATAAAATCTACGCTCCGACCTTTAACATCTACATCCAAAACCCTGAACCCTTTCAGCTCGAACTGCAAAACCGTTTCGAATGCCTAGCAGATTGCGAGGAAGTGGACTCATACCACGACAGGCTCGTAGAAGCTGTCCATAAGGCTGGGTCTAAGGTCTTCGAGGCCCACCGTACAAACAGAACCAAAAAGATCTCTGACTATACCCTGCAGCTTATGGACGAAAGACGGAAAATGGTTCTGCCATCCTCTGACGATGCTACCAGATACGGGCAGCTCAACAGACAGATCTTAAAGTCTTTGACTCGCGACACGCGTCAATTTAATACAAATTGTATTAAAGAAGCTATTGAGCGGAACAAAGGCTCTAAAGTGTTTGCAAGAGAACTATCTGTTGGACTGAGGCAACTGACGAAGCTGAAGACTGAGGATGGCAGAATCGTCACGTCTAGACCTGAGTTGCTGGGAGACATCGAGAGGTTCTACGGACAGCTGTACAGCTGTATACGAAAACCCAGTCACCTATCGATAGTTGTGCCTCAGATCCCAGAGCAGGACTAATCCAACACTTACCGACGACATCCCGGACGTCAGCCTGTGTGAGATTAGAATGGCTCTCGAACTGCTTAAGAACAACAAGGCGCCTGGTGATGATGGAGTTACGGCAGAGATTCTGAAGGCGGGTGGTACACCAATCCTACGGGCCCTTCAGAAGTTATTTAACTCCGTCATACTAGAAGGTCAAACGCCACAAGCATGGCACAGGGGTGTGGTGGTACTCTTCTTCAAAAAGGGCGATAAAACCCTCTTGAAGAATTACATTGAGAAAGGTCACTTTTGCTGGTGTCCCATACCATTTCAGGCAGCACACCTTCCCAGCTTCTGCAACATCACTATGGTTGGAGCTTGGGTTGTAAAAGATCTTTGCTGCTTCCTGAATAATTTCCGAATTTAAATACAATTTACAGAAACCCACCTTGCTTCTTCTAAACGTTGCTGATGTTATATCGTAGCCGGTAAATGAGTGTAAGAAGAGGATGTGTTCATATCCATGCTATTGCATCTCATTTTTTGTCATTCATTCATTCATCATCATTTTGCAGTTTTGGCCAGTAAGGTTGCGTTTCCTACAGTGTGCATTGAGCGAAAAGCAATCTTGATGATGTTTTTCCCGCCTAAGCTCAGTTATCCGCTGTTACAAAAAAACGCGATATCTTACTGTTACCGCCCTTACCACGTGGAGGTACTCCCAGCTTATGTTAAAATAAATTTAGAGATAACTCGGGCATCAGGTAATGGTCATCACGCTGAATAACTCATCATCATCTTGTTCCCACTAAGTGTGCTAGTGGGTATGGTTTCCGCACTTGGTCCCGATGTGGACCATTGTACGTGAGCCATGACAGATTCCATCCAGCACACCTCCCTCCAGAAGCATATCAGGTCTCCTAAACTTCTCAAGGCATCTGTAAGAGTTCCGCTGAATAACTTAAATTTTCTATATTTCTGGCGCGTGTAGATCATAAACGAATGGAAATATGAAAAAGTATATGAGATCAAAGTTATAGTGAATTTTGTAAGCTTTCACTTTATCTTAGATAATTTTTTGCTAAAACGCACCTTTTTAAAGATATTAGCAAAAAACCTAAAATTGAGGTCTTTGTTCCCTTCCCCCCTCCTCTCTCCGCCTAACCTCCTAGACGTCAGGACTTTTAGTATGTTTTCCCTCCTTGTACTCTGAACAAGTTTCTGAAAATATCCCTTAGGTTTCCGCTCACGCACTCTATACCCTCCTTTGAGTCATTCCTTAATCGGACTAATAGCAGTTGATCGTTATTGTGACTGGCAATTGCACATTGATCAAATATGCATCAGAATCAATAGGTTTGTATATGTTTTGTCACGACTTCGCAAAACAGCCTTATTACCAATCGATGTTGATGGCATATCTATGGGGTAATTCAACAGATAAATCGAGAGCATTTCTATTACAAAAAAATGCGTTAAAGCAACTACAGGTACGCCTCCGTTTGTCTCATGTAAATCATTGTTAAAAGGACTAAAAATTATGACTAGTGTGTTTGTACATTTTTCAAATTGGTGTATTTGTGAAAACGCAGCCACAGTATTTACTAGAGCTAAAGATGTTTTTTCTCGCAACATGATAACTAATACAACACTATTTCAAAAAAGTTCCTATGCTGTATGTGTGAAAGTGTTTAATGCTTTGCCGCAAAATATTAGACATTTTTCAGCGGCAAAGTTCAAAAACTAACTCAGACTGTGGCTCCTAGAAAAATTATTCTATTCAATCAAATCAAATTTTTTACTGCACGTGAGGCGCAACGGCTAAGGCAGTCGCGTTGCCGCTTCGTGTCGCGGGTTCGAGTCCCGCGCCGGACAACTACTTGTGTGACCCATAAATAGTTGTTCTGAGTCTGGATGTAATTTGTGTCCGTCTATTATATGTTGTTAAGTACCCTGAAACACAGGGATTAGATTCCATAGTGCAAGGGTTGTCTTTAAAAAAAAAACTAACTGTGATTTATTTTATTAATTATATTATTTGTGTAAAATTTGACATATAACAATCACACATTTCGCATGTTGTTTATGAGTAAAATTGATGAGACTAACCTAATAGTAAGACCACCACTGTACTCTATTTTAAGTGAAATAAATAAATGAATGAATAATATTTAATAACTAAATCTAGATAATGAATAATAAAAATATTTAAAAAAACATAAATATTAAGAACAAAAATTATAATATATAATGTGATTAACTTATTTTTGAAACTGGCTAGGAACTCATAACTAAAAAGTACAAAATAAAAAATTATTTAATAAATAAAAAACCCAACTGCGTAAATAATGATCCAAACTACGTACATAGACAAAGAACTGAAAAGAAAAAAACAAGCACATAGATGGCTGGTGGTCTAAAATTATATTATGTACTATTGAATGAATACTATTGAAGAAAATAAAATATATTCTAATAATGGAACATAACAACTGAACAGTCGGGATCCATTGACAAATTAGATTGGCTGTCGACTAATGGATCCCGACTGTTCAGTTGTTATGTTCCATTATTAGAATATATTTTATTTTCTTCAATAGTATTAAGTAGTAACGTAGTTTGGATCATTATTTACGCAGTTGGGTTTTTTATTTATTAAATAATTTTTTATTTGTATAATTTAAAAGTATTACAATAAACGCTATAGTTTACAGTCTCTTCGCATTTTTAATTCTACAGCCTTTAAAGCTCTTTTAGATCCCGCAAACGGAAATGGAATTTTCTTATATTACCTGCATAACATACATTAAAACATCACTCATACATAGTAACGATAACGCGTATTATATACGGTGGAAGAAGAAATATTGCAGCGCCTACGACGATTGTAGCGCCTAATCTCTGTATTGTAGGGGTTTTTGCGGGAGATTTGTGCGAGTCCATAAATCAATCTGAGGCCAAAAGATTCCTTCAACTTTTTGCTACTATCCCCGTTCGAACATGGATAGCAAGGATATAGTGTAAGGTGTAGTTTTATACAGGCGTATCACTTAAATAAAATCTTGTTAAATTTTATACGCTTTCGAAGTCTACAAAATTTTATTTTGTTTGTTGGTAGATTTGGTTGGAGTATGTAGATAGAGGTGGACTTAAGTGGCACTGTACTGAACCGAATTATCAAATTTAAATGCTTAATAACATAGCAGTAACAACCAAGAACAACTTTCGTGCGTTTAAGTTCTATTAACATAAGAAGGTACTATTTTTTTAATATTTTTGGCATACCGCTCCAAATGGCAACGCTATAGAAACCTTTGGGGGAGGCCTATGTCCTTATGACCAGTTGTCAATCACAATGTGAAACAGAAAGTATGAGAATCAATATGTTACTACCCTCACACAATCAACATCAGGTCATGATTTCATTTTTAATGAAGTATCAATATTGGTTACAGTTTGATGTAACTCAGTATTTGCGTCACAACATTTACCTCTTAGGGGCGCTAAATACAAGCGGGTCGTCCCATTCGGTTAGGCTGCGACTACTAGCATCATAAAAAATAAAAATAATATATAAACATAAAGATTTAAAATTCATAGACCTTTTGTGTACATTACCAACGTAGAGCGATAGATTCACAAAACACCCCTAAAAAGCTATGACCCTCTTATGCATGTTCAGGTCGGTAGCAGTGTTGCAATCTCATAGGGGGTGCCCTCCGTTGCGGGTACTTAGTTTGTACTCTTTATAAATAAATATAAGTACATTTATTAAAATTAAATATATTTATTTATTTATATTCTAGAATATTAATATATCTACTACATATATTCGATTATGTCACCTTGCTGTGCTGATTAATGCCGGTCCAGTACGGGCCGCTAACCATTCAGCTCAATTTTTGTGTCGCTTTCAAATAACGATCTCAACGTCTCTTTCAAGACAAAGAAATAATAAAATACACAATCTCAGTGTCAATGAGTCACACTTGAGACAAATGGCATAGAAACTTGATAAAACTCTGTTTTTCCAACCTAAAAAGGGAATCTCGAGAAAATAAATAACTCGTCTTATTGCAAGACATTGTTATCAAAACTACTCAACTTTGACTAGATGGTAAAGAAAATCACGTTCTAGAGATTCCCCAATCCACTTTGTCTGTAGCCTGCCCGTCAACCAAGTAACGTCCGATTAATTAGCCTTATTAGTTCCCCTTCTGAAACTCTAACTAAATAATTGGTTACGATAAATGTTATTCGCCGAACTGTAATTGGTTTTCGTCTTATTTGTTTGTTCCCCGTTGATTTTTCTTTTATTTGTGAACTATGACCGTCAAACTGCGATCGCCAACCCGTCTGCCAAGCGTAGCGATTATGGCATATCCCACCATTCTTTGGGGAGGCTTTTGTCATGATGATTACCACTTGTAATGATAAATACTAATTTATTGTTACAATTCGTAATATTTCAATGAATATTTTAAATATTCAATTCCAATTAGTGTTATTTTGGATCTCATTAAATACAAGCCAATTTATAAATAACAAGCGGTACAAAATATTTTATTGATACCTGCATTAATTTACTTAAATCTACTGTAATTAAATACTATTTGATTTGAATAATGAAGGCAGGTTAAACGTATCATGCATAATAAACGTATATATATTATTTTACATATTTTGAATAATATCGCCAACTAATAAGTACAAAATAATCATATTGGCCGAATATGAAATCGACCAGTTGCATTTCAAATTAATATTTTATTTATGACAGGCCGTTTAGCGTGGTTGGTAAATGCTTGCTTTTCAGGCTGGAGGTCGTGGGTTCGTTTCCCACTCAGGACAGATATTTGTGTGCTGCGAGCTATCCTGAGTCTGGGTAGCATATATCTAAGGAAGTATGTAATTCCAAAATAAAAACAGTATATTTAATACTAGCTGTGTCCCGCGGTTTTACCCGCGTTTAACTTTATAAATTATCACAGCTCCTCCCCCGTAGGTGATAGCGTGATAATATGTAGCCTATATGTTGACCCAACCTCTTAGTAATATCCATGCAAAATTTGAAGTAAATCCATGCAGTACTTTTTGAGTTTAGCCCGGACATACATACAGACAAACAGAAAAAAAATTCTAAAATATTTTTGGCTTCGATATCGATTGTAGATCACGCCCCAGGTATCCATTTAAAAAAATATTCAATGTACAGTTTTGACTTTCCTACGATTTTATTATATGTATAAATATCAGTTATCGTTTCCATAGTACAAGCTCTACTTAGTTTGGGATCAGATGGCCTTGTGTGAATAATGTACCCGGATAATATTATAACAATGGGCGGTCTCCCATTTATTATGTAAATTTTCTGTCCACTACAATAGAGTTGTAAGTCCCTTAACATGATTTTGCAACAAAATTATGGCCTAACTCAACCACCTTATTCATCCAGAGGTAGCAGGTATTGAACCCTAGATAATGAGGTCTCGTGTTAGATTAATTGGTCAAAGTGGAAGAATCTTTGATATATATATTAGTTATTAGATAAGTTATTAACTGGAAATCATAGAGATGCAGATTACAAGAGTTCGACTCCATTAAAATAACTTTTAATGCAGACACGGAATTTGAACACAGGACGGGACAAAATTCTGTGACTGCATTAAAAGTGTTCTTGAAATTATTCTATGATTAAGGGAATTGTCATAATTCTTCGGATCAAACAAATTCTTAGCATATAATGTAACAAATATAGTTAGCTAGTCCGTGAGGGAATAAAGAGTGCACATATACCTACTTGTATTTTAATATGTTACACAGGTGGCAAGTTTCTGTTGAGATACTGGCTGCCATAGCCAAAACTAGACCAAGATGACATTACAATTATCTTAACAGGACTAGACTTTAGAAAAACACTTTTAAAAGAAGTACAAGTTTTTATTTTATGTTAAACATTAATACTACCTCAAATATAAAACTATTATATATTTTTCCGGTATTAACGTCCGACCAAATACAATTTTTTTAATTCAAAATATATCTAACGAAAGCATAGCGATGGGCTCAAAAGGTCTTCCTCAATATTTCAGATAAATACTTCAGATAATCCCTCAAACGGAAATCTCTAGCCACTCTCAAAGAAGGAATCAATCCCGCTCTGTAACTTTTACATAATATTCATGGAATAACAGATATTTCACGTTTAAGATGGGGTGGAATATAATACTTTCAAATTGTACTTTTGGAAAAAAAAACTTATTGCATGCTACACTTTTCTCTTGATAATCTATTCTAACATTAAATTTCTCAGTCCGGTGTCAAATAGTTTGATTATTTTCAGCTTCGTATAACATACATAAGTAAAAATTATAACATTTCAACATATAACACTGAAAATGGTGACAAGAAATGTCGTGAACGTCGACAAAACGTTTTGTATGCTGAGCTTCCCTTTCCTCTTGATTAGCTATCTTGACATTATAAAATGTCTCAGTCTAGTGTCGAATAGTGCGATTATTTTCAGCTCAGTGTAATATTTACAACTAAACATTGTAAAACAATGCCCATGGTTGGAAAGGACAACGATTAATAATTATAAAACAAAACCCACGGTTGAAAGGGACATTTGTTGGAGGTAGTGCAGCGTGTGCTTAATGTTTTCTCGATGACAATTGCCAAAGCATACGGTTATTCTACAGATGGATAACAGTTCTCCGTGCTTGCTTTCGTCTTTCGACAACTACTAATCCTAATGGGTTGCTTAAACAACTTTGACACATGGGTAGCCGCTACCCATTCGAATAAATAAATAATCAAGTTATCGCACGCAAGTAATCATCTTTTTGACTTTCAGATTACGGGACCGCGACGGGGAATCAACTTTTAGAATTTCCATGTGCCTTCGTATTTAATAGCAGTGAGAGGGGAAGGGGGATTGTGACGTCACCGAACCACCCAGGCCTCTATCCAAGGGACACAGAGTGCAATTACTTCTTCTATGGAAATGAAAATGAGAAAGTACATTTACATTTCACTTACTTCGACGTCGAAGGTGTGGTTCCGTAAGTAATATATTTGAATAGTATTAGACTTTTGAAAAATCGGATTCCGTATGGATTTATAGCAAACTTTGTTTTATTTTAGTCTCATTTTCTTATGTACTATTGAAATGTAACAATATTCTTTTACGACTTTCGACTTTTACGCAATCTGGTTAGTAAAACGACTAATATCGTGGCCGATCGTTACCGTACTTTCCAATGCACGGAATCGGCGAGCACTTTAACCAATCGGTGGTGATTGTCATCAGAACTTCTAAAACAAAAGAATAACTATTCTATTGTTTTAGAATGTCTTGACTTCTTGAACCTAAACAAACCTAGTTTAAGGTAAATAAGATAAAGTTTATTATATATTTTTTTAAGTATTTTGAAGAACTGATACTCATAACCTAAAGACACCAGATACTATTTGGAACTATGTTCTGTAAACATAGTTCAGTCATAAAATTGGAGAAGTGCTAAAATGTAGATAAACTTATAGCAATCAATTTTACTTAAATGCGTAATATAGGAATTATATTCACGAAATATCGTCTTTTTGTCTATTTTCTATTTTATAGGAACTGACATTAATTAGCCTTCAAGTCAAACCTTCCTCTAGTAGAAAGTCTATACTATTTATACCATATTTTTCATTCATTCTTAAAAAGTTGTGATAGCAGGCACAGGAAACCGTGGACCAAAATGGCTGATAAATATGACTTCAATGGCACGGCGAGGTCTTGGGTTCAAATCCTGGTCAGACTTAAAAGAACTATAAGGATTTTTCTAGCAAGAAAACTGAGGGCATTTCTTGGCAGTGTTATAAACCCGTCCCTCAAGAGCACGAAAAGCTGTCGGCCTGCATTTGATCTCTCCCCAGTCGTGTTGGATAGCCGCCCTGTAACATTATGAGTGAGAGGGAGTAGAGGGTGCATATGTTTGTGTTACACACTCCTATAGTTTATATAAGAATATCAACTGCACGTGTGGCGCAGCGGCTAAGACAGTCGCCTCACCGCTTTGTGTCGCGGGTTCGAGACCCACGCCGGACAACTATTTGTGTGACCCATAAATAGTTGTTCTGAGTCTGGATGTAATTTTTGTCCGTCTAATATATGTTTGTAAAGTACCCCGCGACACAGGGTATATTTCAGTAATGCGGGTGTAGTCTTTAAAAAATTCCAACGTTAGGCTAGTCTCCATTGCGTTATTATGCGACAGCTAATAAATATCATTTTCTACTAGTTGTTAATAATGTTTATTTCATATGTAGATGCGAAGCAGTATCCGCTAGCGACTACGTTCAGTTCTACAGCCAGATGATCCAATCTCAAAGCCATAGGCACTGCGGCCAATTGAAAGAACTACAAGTGACGTCCGAGAAGAATTTTCTAAGAATCACCTTCAGGTCTAACGACAGACTTGATGGCACGGGCTTTAAAGCTAACTATATTTTCTTGAGGGACTCTGAGATGCATAGTATGATTATGCCAGATACTGTGGATAAAGGTAATCCCCGTTTTTGATATACTAATAAAAAAAAAAAAACCTATTATATTACACCCGTAAACTATTGGCACCTCAGCATTAAATAAAATCAACGTAGCCAATTTTAAATTATATTATTTTTTTAATAAATCAGTTATTTTTAAATAGGAAAAGATATATTTGGCCGTGTAGGAGGGAAACTAAACGTCATACGAGAACCTATTGACTAATTCATCGGACGTAATAACCAAATTTATTTAATCGACAATATAGAATCCGCTGTCCCTTTCACTCGATATATTATAAAAAGAAATGTTACATTTAAAATAATTCGTAGTATAAATAAAATACTAAATTTTTACTTTAGGTAATATAACTTTTTCATCCCATAAATGTTCCTCAACTGACCGAAATCCCCGTTGCACTTTAGATTAGACCGTAATTTATTCATCTAAATATATTATCTTTCTCAAACCATTCCTTAGTAGTAAATTGTAAAAGGTTTCATTACCTTAGAAAAATATACGAGATCCTGTAATACGTAAGTTAATGGAGTCAATAAATTGAGAGAGTTTATGATTTGGAAACATCTTTTCATGTTACTAGTAATAGTTAAATTGAAGAAAATATTATGTTGACTTGTTGGCTAGACAATTTCAACGATCTTTTTCTCTTTGAAGAAAATCTTTCTGATAATACGAGTTCTTTAAGAATTTATTGACCTTCAGTTTTCAAATTAAGTTTAATTGTCTATTAGCTGTGATGTCTTCTGTTTCTGACTACTCTCCTATGCGTCTGATGTCCTGGTACGCCTATTGAAACAGTGATTGGTAGATACTTGCCTTTCACGCCGCAGGTCGTGGGTTCGATTCCCACCCAGGGCAGATATTTGTGTGCATGAACATGTATGTTTGTCCTGAGTCTGGGTGTACTATCTATATAAGTATGTATTTACAAAAAAGATAAATAGTATATGTTGCATATCAGTAGTCTGGTTAGCATAGCACAACCTCTGCTTAGTTTGGGATCACATGGCCGTATGTAAAACAGGATATGATTATTATTACGAATTCGGTCATGTTTTGAAATCGCAACGCCCAACGGGTCAAAAAATATTGTAAAAGCAAGCTATATCGCCGTATTATATCCGGTGCACAAATTAGTTTGCACCGTTTCAATGCAGAGCGCTAACTGAGCGATAGTTGGCAGTTAAGGGATAAATTGCCGCTGGGTATCCAAAGTCTCTAGCTTACAATGGTAATTTCTTAAAGAGTTCTGTACCATAAAGCTAGTTAAGACAAGGTAAAGGATGAACGCAAATATTTTCCATACTGACATCTCTTCTGTATATAGCAAGAATAAAGATAATAAGACGTTTAATTATTCTACCAACTGAGCCATAACGACGGCCGTGACTCAGTTGTTAGTGAGTTTATCTTCTGATCGAAACGTTGCGGGTTCGATCCCCGCACAAGACAATTATTTGTGTCCATGAAAATGTCTATTCGTCTTATTCTGGGTGTATTCTATGTATTGTATAAATATTATAGAAAAAAATGTACACTATGTAAACTAAAATAAGTAGTGTGGCCGTTGTCAAGTATCCATAGCACAATCTTATTGTGTGATATGACCCGGATATTTTCTTTTTAAGTTTATTTAACAGTGATTGTTCATTTAAATAATAACTGTAATAAACATTTCACCAAAGTTGGAGCTTATGATAACCTGTTTAAAAGTAACAAATATTGGGGTTGAAAGAATAATTAACTCTCATTAATTTTATTTTTTTCAGGTACAGCGTTATCGACTTCTAAATTTCTAATACTGGTATTGTTGTGCAAAGTTATATAATATATAACGTCAGATAGTGAATATAAATAAACGTTTTTACTGTGGTGAAGAAGTCATTAAATAAAATATCTGTGTTACTAAAAATATGTACGTTTTATTTTAATTTCCATTGTAGATGGATAGCCTGATGCCTTAACTGCACCAATTTTGTTAAATAGGGGAATCCCATGTACATCGTAACCCATAGTAAATTAATAATGTCCTCCTAGTCGAATTTCAGCCACGGCGGCCCGTCTCAACAGAGATTAGCAATCTGCGCGGGACATATTATAGTGCTCAAGTGTGTGCGCAAACACAGGAGCACTTTCTATCCATCACTCTCATGAGCCGATGGGACGCCTAGCGACACGACCGGAAAGAGGTCAGGTATAGGACCGACGACTTTACGTGCTCTCCGAGGCACGGGGGTATAATACCGCCAACTACCAGACTTCGGGCTGATGCTGAGAAATTTTTCTTTTTATAGAAAAATCCCGAAATCACTTTTGACCCGACCCGGGATTTGCGGGTGAACATGCTACCGCTAGACCAACGAGGCAGTCATCAATCAATAACTAGGTAACCAGAAGTCAGATTATCATACAGACTGTGATAGATTGGAAAACTTAATCTAAGTAATAATTAAAACGCGTGTGGCGCAGCGGTTAAGACAGCCGTCTTGCTAATTCGTGTCCCGGGTTCTATTCCCACATAAAACACCTATTTGGGGTCACCCACTTCACACTTCATATGGGTCACCATATGAAGTTGTTATGTGTTGGGTTTTGCTTTGCGTCCGTTAATTATATGCCAGTAAAGTACCCCTGAGACGAGGATTCATTTCCCTAGTGCGGTCGTTACATTATCTATACATATAATAAAATCGTAGGAAAGTCAAAACTGTACATTGATAATTTTTTAGAAAGGTCGGGTCAACATATAGGCTACATATTATCACGCTATCACCTACGCGGGAGGAGCTGTAATCATTTATAAAGTTTATCGCGGGTAAAACCGCGGGGCACAGCTAGTTAAGAATAAAGAAAAGTTTTGATGAGGAAATGGTATTAGAATAAGCAAACGTTATGTTTTATTTTACATACATTTTCTTTTCATAAATTGCTTGTAAATAGTCCAACAATAATCTTGGTGGGTATGGCGACTCTATGATTGCGAAGACCACGCCACTGAAGCTATCAGCCGATGCGTGGTAGGTATATGTGGTTAAAAGTAAGATTGTTTATTGATAGTTAATAATAATTACCGTAGCGCTCAAAGGGTAAATACAACATGTAACTTAATTAACGCACATCCTGAAAATAGTTTGTTCAGAATCGTTTATTGAACCGATTTATATCATTTTTAATATAGGTAATTTTTTATTCCAAAATAATTAAAACTACAGAAATTATTGTCATATTAACCCTGTGCAGTCATAACAAATTGAAATGGATCGTAAGTCAAAGTAATAAGACTTTTAACACACAGTTTATTTTTATTCATAAAAATGCATTCATTAATACAAAATAAAGAAAAATAAACTTTATTCCAAGAAACTAATTTAGTAAATAACAATGCATATATACATGTTAAATAAAAAATCAGTGTATGTTTTATGATTACAACATAATATTCTAATTGGGGTGTTTGAGGGTGTGCGTTAATTACGGTACATGTTGTATATTGTTTTAGTCAAATTAGAGTTTTAATATATTTAGTTTCGACTCTTATAGTATATTTAGTCCTATCTGATTGAAGTGTAAGTTATTATTAAAGCGCACCCTAAGTGTATGACAACGGTCTTACTTTAATTCTACTTCAACATCTAATGCGGGTTACCCGGGGGGACAAAATCAATGGGTTTTATCATGCATGGCAAATAGCACTTTTAACATGAATAAAATATTTCCCATTTATTTAAATTGCGTCAACATTTTAGTAAAGCATGAGTTTTATATATACTTTAAATAAACCAGTTGTTTTAATATAAGCCTTTAATTCGTTTATTTTTATAACTTGTCTTAAATATGGGCAGTATCTTACCCATTTTTATTAAGAACGGAAAGACATCACTTATGCAGCAAATGGAGATGGTAAGTATAATATGTAAATTAATAACTACGTACATATAAAATTGCTTAATTTTAGTACTTATATGAAACAAAATAAACGAGATGCGAAGTAATAATTTGGCCAAAATATGCAAAGTACTAGCCCTGGTCAGCTATTGACGTATGATTAAAGTAATACAATATCCAACTTTCTGAGTAGAAGTATGCACCTTTGTAACGATTTTCAAGATCAAACTCTTCTACGATGTAGGTTATATTAAGGCGTGTAGTATATAAATACAGCATAGTTACGTATCATCGATGGCTAAAACCATAGCCACATATGCTTTAATTATATGAATAAAAACTGCTTTAAAAAACAAAACACGGACTTTAAAACTAACTATAGAGTATGAAATTATTTTAGCTATACACTATAGTGTATACTCGTATACCCATGTAATTATTGACACCAATTTCAAATTATTTACACTTTTAGATTGTTTTATTTTTAAACAGATATTTTTTTGCAATTCAGTGGTATTTTATAAGGTTTTAATCCAAAATCAAAATAGCATAATTGATCACCGACGTCTTAGGGGATTGGCACACTGCCAAGCACCGCGCTGCATGTTCCGATGCACCAACGCGCGTACTTGCGGGCGTGCAGATCAACATCATCGTGCGCATTTTTTACGCATTCACGCGCGTAGTTTTATTTCATGGATTCACGGCGGCTCTGTCGCATTTCATTCAAAGCTGTTCGCTGTGTTAATAGTGCAGTTCAGAGCATGGCGTCAGTTTTGATACTTAAAATGTTTATTAGTGTGGAACTCATTCAGGATGCTGCAGTTATAATAACTGTTTGGTTTTTGTACAGTCAAATTAATTGAAATCACCGTAGGTCACCGTAGCCTAGTTGGTAGTGCTTCTGCCAACGAAGCTGGTGGTCCTGGATTCGAATCCCGGTAAGTGCAAATATTTGTGTGATGAGCACGAATATTTGTTTCTGAGTCATGGATGTTTTCTATGTATATAAGTATTTATCTATCTATATAAGTATGTATATCGTCGCCTGGTACCCATAGTACAAGTTTTGCTTAGTTTGGGGCTAGGATGATCTGTGTGACATTGTCCCTATATATTATTATTATTATCGAAATCGTGCCCATTGTTTCACTTTCTGCGCTCAGTTACTGTATTCATCGCATTGAATATTCCAAATAGCTGGGTGAATTTCAATTTCGAATATAAATCGATCGATATCGAGATCCATTTTCAAACACTTGTCAAGCCCTTACGCATGGCATTGCGTTTCGCCCCGCACCCACACACGGGGGTGCATGTTTCTCCGCTTGTAGCCACGTGATCTACATAAACGCACGTGGATACATGTTCTGTGTTTTGGACTGTGCGTGTTTTCTATACAAACGGAGGTACTTACAACGTTAGAACACGCACTCACGCACTACGCTGCATCATGCGGTGCAGTGTGCCAATCGCCTTACCCACAGAAACTATTACGAACCTTATAAATCCGTAAAGCTTATAAGCAAATAAGAAAAAGGTTTGTAGTAATTGAATTAGATCATCCTTGATATTAAATAAACGTTATTAAATATTTTTTGACATATTGTAAAAATCTGATAAACGATATTTTTATACCGTATATTTCATACTATTTAACTCGGTCTTTGACATATTGCAGGAGTCCTCTGACTGTGGGAACTATTAGAAGCTTTAGTTTTAAATATACCCTGAAACTCAGTTTTGTTAACAATGAAACGGATCTAAAATTAATATCTAGTGTGTTATTTTATTTTTTCAATTTATCCAGGTCGAACGTGATGTATAATAAACAACATTTCTGCTAACAAAACAGTGTTGCAATCAGGTAGCGTTATTTAATCGTAAGTACTCTTTTGGTCCAACAATAGATTATTCAATCGGAAATAATGTAGTCATTTGTTTAATTCTCTGGTCGGGTGGAAGCTATTTCTATTTTTGTCGATTAGATACATTTTCATAGTAGGTACCTTCACCGGATTTATAATTAGTCGGTGGAACATTCCCATGCCTCTGCGGTACGCTAGACGAGAATAAGTTCTGCTTCTTTATAATCCCGACGCAAAAAAAGGGGTGTGATAAGTTTGACGTCGATGTCTGTCTGTCTGTGGCATCGTAGCTCTCAAACGGATGAACCGATTACGATGAGGTTTTTTTTATTTGAAAGCCAGTTTCCTTGCGGTGGTTCTTAGCTATGTTTGATAATATCAATCCAGCAGTGTAAGAGTATCAGCTCTTTTCCAAAATGATGTAATTATAGTTGAAGTCGGGGGTTTTCGAAAGCTTAGGTTATTTCAGTGTCGGCGTACACATGTAGTCTGATAATGAGAAAATACAGTGAGTAGTCGGTATTTGGACATACATGTTCAACCTGTTATCGTCCACTGCCGGACATAATAATAATAATAATAATAATTTATTTCCAGATAATTAAAATCCATATTTGTTAGTAAATAATTTATGAACTTAAACACTATTGTTAGTTACTTAAAGCCTATACCTTAAAGCTAAACATTCAAAAAACACCCCATTGGGGTATGTTTGCGCATCCAATGTTCCAGTATTGGGCTGTCCCACCGGTCCAACCCACCGGCCTCCTCCAAAGGTTTATATAACATTACCATTTGGAGGGATTTGCCGTAGTCACCGCGCTTGGCATGTGAGTTAGCGACAGCAGTTAAGTGGTAGCTACTGTACACAGGTAGCTCTGCTGCCCGACTACGTGGTGTATCCCTTAGTCGCCTTTTATGAATCCCACTGGATAGTATGGATATGTATCCATATATGTATACAAACAAAACAAAACTGCACGTGTGGCGCAGCGGCTTAGACAGTCGCCTTGCCGCTTTGTGTCGCGGGTTCGAGTCCCGTGCCGGACAACTATTTGTGTGACCCATTAATAGTAGTTCTAATTTGAGTCTAATTTGTATCCGTCTATTATATGTTTGTAAAGTACCCCGCAACACAGGGATTATACTCTATAGAGCGGGTGATGTCTTGACAAAAAAAAATACAGTTTTCAGTAAAACTGACGCCGTGGCTAAAATACAGTCAGTTAGATATTTTATCCTCAAATAATTTTAGGTACACCAACCCGATAACAAATCTCAAATATTACTAATATTCATAGCTCACTGGTCCAAGTAATAGGTTTCGTCGCTCGCTATTTCATTATGCATAGGGTCAAGTCTGGGGCAGTTTCTCAAAATGTTGCTTAAATGACCGACATAATTATATGCAAACTCAGTAGCCTTTGGACAAAGGTTGAACCAAGTCTGCAGCCAGAGTATAATTTAAAGTTGAAGACAGAAAGTATTTGGTCTATGCTTTGTTAAAAGGAAATTAACTTGTAAGTTTTTAATGTTGTTGATTATTCGACCACAAACTATGAACTCCCTGGATTGTATTCCCGGATTTGATGAAATACGTAATGTCGGGATTTTCGTGTTCAAGAAATATTCTCAGTAGCGAGACGAAGTCACAAAATTATCTATAGTGTAAAACCGATACCATTCGCTTTATTTTTCCTAAACATTAAATATAATATTGGTATTATTAACATTTTATATTATGTTTTGTTTCCGTGTCATTAGATGACCATATTTAGAATAAAATAAAATTACAAATAACGTAACTGGACTGCACATGTAGCACTAAGACTAACGTACTCTCCTTTCTACGCGCTGACAGGTTCCCCCATATTCGTGACTTTTTCAAGTCTGGGTGTGGTTTGTGATAGAAGGATGTAAAGCCTTGTGATACTTTTTTTATAATTAATATCCTCCTAGCTGAATTTCGGCCACGGCGGCCAGTCTCAATAGAGATTAGCCATCGTTGCGGGTCATAGAGTATATAATGTGTGCGCAAACACATGAGCATTTTCTATTCCATCACTTTCATGATCCAATGGGATGCCAAGCGACACGACCGGAATGAGGTCAGGTACAGGACCGACCTCTCAGATTATGATACCGCCAACTCCTGAACTTCGGGCTGATGCTGAGAAATTTTTCTTTTTACAGAAAACTCCCAAAATCACTTTTGGCCCGACCCTGGTTTTGAACTCTTTAACTCTTTCTATGTGGGTAGATACGCTATCCCTAGACCAACGAGGTAGCTTATGATACAGGGATTTCTCAATTGAGGGCTTTATATAAAAATACGAAAAAGAACATCAAACTTGGTGTTTCCGGCTGAAAAAAACAAAGCAGCATAAGAGTTACGGCACAGAAAGCGTTAATATAAGACAGTTTCAGCAGGATCTGCGTCTAATATCAGGGTCGTTTTGAGTTGATCTCAGTCATCTACGCCCAATGTCCCTTTATTTTACGCTTTGCAAACTTTAATACCAGACTTGGTGTGGTGAGATATTATGAAAATGAATCTTCGAAAGGACTTTAAATTTCCATTTGTTAGTTATGAAGCGTTTGTAAATCTAGATTGAGTATAAATTGAATTTTGCTACGCTTAAATAAATAGTTTTATCTTTGATTAGTCTTTGGATGATAAAGAGAGAACTTGGAGTCAATACTTCGTTATAACTAGGGATGTCGATCGATGCTTTTTGATGGTCGTGATTACATCTATTTTAAACCCCGATGTGAGACTTTTAAAAGAGGTAGGGCTTAGCGTACATTCGCTCAAAGAGCAGCCCGACTGGGGAAGTACCTCCACCTTACAGAAGACATTCCTTAATAATAACATTAATACCGCCAGAGTTCATTGGGGTGGGGGAAGGGTCAGGAACAATTATTTGCTGACTTTTAAAGGCCGACAACGTACCCGAGACTCCTCTGGTGTTGCGAATGTCCATGGGCGGCGGTGATCACTTACCATCAGGTGACCCACTTGCTCATTTGTCGCCTGCTGATATGAAATAAAGACTCCAACTGAGTACATGTCTACATATTGGTTTTTAAATAACCGAAGCAGCCAAAAATATCTTTATTTACTTATTAAATCTTATACATGGGTGTAACATAAACAGTTAACGTAACTTAAGGAGGTTAATTCACCTATGTAACTGAACACGTCAGCTTGCAAAGTACACAAAAAAATATATCCTATACAAGAATCAACTGATGCATTTTATATGAAGAGATGAAATAAAAATTTTTCCTATTTAACAAAATGGCTTCGTTTCATTTGTTCAGCTTTATGGGTAGATAGCCCTTCTTGAGTTTCAACCACTTCAAACATAAATTGGCAGAAACTCTAACTGAGAAAATTAATATACAAGGTGTAAAAACAAATTGTATATTTATTTTCTCAGTACATATTTCCTTAAGCTTTAGATTTAAAAAGACAACATTTGCACTATAAAAACATAAACGAGTATCGCGGGGACTTAACAAACATACAAACACACCTAAATCTCTTTTGACTCACCTAATAGTTTTCATTCAAAATTTAAAAAATATAAAGATTTAAAAGTGTATTTTACTAATTTAGTGGATGAGCAACAGTTACCTAAAACCTTTAGATTAATCAATTGCTGTAACATCTCGAAAACAGATAATACTGCGCTATCATTACCTCGCGATTATCAGTTCCGTAAAGCTCAGAGATTAAAGCATTATCCGCCTCAGATAGTCCTTTGTACCGGAAACTTGAACTAAGCAATGGACTTACCAATGATTTAAGTTAGAATAATGATAGTAATGTTGACCGAATTTATATTACAGTGGCCAATCTCAATGGAAATTTGCTATATCTGATAAAATGTGTAATGCCTAAGTGTGTGCTTTAAGTCGATGCGTTGGCAATATTACACACTTGTTAAGATATCAGGTGCAGGACCAAACGGCTTTATATCCCTATTCCGGGTGCTACTGAGAGGTTGTATATTTTTGCAAGATAAATATTATATACCAACTGTTCCCCACAGTTTCGCCCGCGTTAAACTTTATAAAGCCTATGTCTTATTCGGTTACATAAGCTATATTACTACAAGTTTCAATAAAGTCCGTTCCGTAGTTTTTACGCAACAAAGTAACATACATCTGTTAGAATCTAATAGATGTATGTTACTCTGTCGCGTTAATCTTTCGTGTTTATCATATTAATTGCACTTTTAATTGATTGGTCTAAAAGTCTTGGCTCGTCCAATTGATACCAAAGAACTCACTGCTACATTTATTGTAAACTAGCTGTTACCCGCGACTTCGTCCGCGACCATTTTGAATGATGACCAATGTAACCTACAATAAAAAGTCCCAACATACGTGAAAGACTCACTTTGAGAAACTGTGTAATGAATATGAACACTAAGGTTAGGCCAGTGCATTAAAAAAAAGTATGTCGTTTCTGTCAGAAATGGTATACAGAAAAAAACACGGCCTTTTAAAGCATATTTTCATTACAAAATCTTTCACTGATTCACATACTAAGTTTAGGATAACTTTCCATTGGCCTACAATTTTGAAATTTGGCACCATAAAGGAAAAAAGAGAAAATTATCGTTACACGAAATTCCTTATCCGAATTTCGTGTAACGATAATAACCGATTATTACTACATAAATGTAGTAATAATCGGTTATTTCAATATTACAGACAGACACTTCAATTATATTTATTTTTTTCTTGGTTTTTTTTTCTAAAATAAAATAATTTTTCTTAAATGAACGTAGCCTAAGTTACTCCTTATTAGATAAGCTACCTGCCAATAAAAGTTCCGTCTAAATCGGTCCAATCATTTCAGAGATTAGCCGGAACAAACAGACAGACAGACAAA
The DNA here is from genome assembly GCA_951640165.1 of Pseudoips prasinana. NCBI lineage: Eukaryota > Metazoa > Arthropoda > Insecta > Lepidoptera > Nolidae > Pseudoips > Pseudoips prasinana. Next base: position 24,861,134 of record OX621245.1, read on the forward strand.
AATTGAAAAAAATGTTATTTTGGTGTATGTACCGTATATATATGAATAGATGTGTCTTTAAACCAAAGCTAGCGTATTTGTAAGGCAGATTTAAAGAGAATATTCTTCATAAGTCCATCCTTATCTAACAATTCTAATTAGTATTATAAAGGCAAAGATGAATTAGTTTGTTTGTTACCCTTTCATACGTTTACTGCTTAATCGATTATCATTAAACTAACCTTAAGGTAAATTAACCTTAAGGCTTCGCTTGCATTACCCCTGGGGACAGGGTATCTAGGACAAAGTGTTAGTTGTTCCCAGGGATAATGCAAGTGAAGCCTTAAGGTTAATAAACTCTTCTAAAGGAATACAAATTAATATTCATTTAGAGTATAAGATTCCTCCAGAATTATGAATAGATAATAGAATTTTATTAATAAAAGTCCCTTCTTTCTGTCCATTATTGAATTAGGAGCAAAAAATACGTTGGTTTATTTGGAATACAAATGGTTCAAGCAAAAAATGACAATGAAATACTTAAGTGAATAATATCGTCCACCATTTTTCACCATTTCACTGTGTGGCTGATGGCATAGAATATCATATTACCATCCAATCTCCTCCCGGGGTATTATATACCAAAGAATAGGCAGCAGCATTTTTTTAACTATAATCATCATACTGCGACCTCAAACCCTTCTGCCAAGCGTGGCGATTATGGGGAAACCACCCCAAAATGATGGACACAACAAAACCACGGCCTTCAGTCCCTGGCAGTCCTGCTATGCCCAGCCTTGGTAATAGCTGTGGTAGCAGTAGGACAGGGGGTGCTAAATATGTGAAGATCATCGATTGGAGGAGGAACTGAGCATGCAAACCAAAGTAACCACACTGTCCGAAGAATTACTAAGCCGAAGTGTCGCAAGACCGTTGTATTAATACCGTTGTGTTACCTACATTGTGTAGATTTATGCGGGAGGCAGGTTTCTCCAGCAATGGACATCCTAGACCTGTCATGATGATGACTACATTATAAACAGAATATAATTAAATTTAGCGCGATGCTATATACATGTTTTTTTTTGTAATTATGTGTTTACTTTTGTTTGAGTGTCAAACTCCAGTGGTGCTCAGGGCGTTTTAGCTGGTAAATATAACTAAAATACTAATAATATCCTGGGACATTAATTACACACGGCCATCTGATTCCAAACTAAGCAGAAATTGTACTATGGAAACCAGATAACTGATATGCTAATTATACTACTTTTCTTTCGTAAATACATACTTATATAGATAATTACACCCAGACTCAGGACAACCAGACATGTTCACACAAATATCTGTCCTGGGTGGGAATCGAACCCACGACCTCCGGCGTGAAAACAAGCATTTGCCAACCACGCCAACAGTCCCGTCATAACTATAAACTTCAATATAAATACTGAATACTTCGATATAAAAAGTAGCTTTGTGTGTCGAGCTGAGTGTCCTGAGCGAGACCCGCATCACCTTTCGTCGACAGCTAGGGGGGGAAGGATGATGAAAGTCAGCGAGCTGGTCGGAGACGTGAGCCCAGAACCGCCCGATGTGATGTCTAGAACACTTTATCTTATGGGACAGTGGTTTAGCTTCCTTTGCTATTATTTTAGGCGCCTTATAGACCGCTGACATGTCTTAATGACTAATTTCTAAATAGTATAAGTGTGACCGACACCTTAACGTACCTCCACAGTAAGTAGATACTTCGGTGGTCACCCAAAATTAAACCAATATTGGCGGTATTCTATCTATAATCTCACCGCGTGTTTAACCTAGTCAATCACTTAGGGACCAGATGTACTCGTAGAAGCAACCGACTATGATCAAATGGAGGTAAATGAATCAATCTTAATATTTAATAAAAGCATCGTACCTCTATTCAATCGGGCCAAGCGCAAATATTTTATGAAGGCGCTGGACCGCATCCATCGGACCGTAGTAACGAACTGGAGGAGTCACTTTCTGGATTGTTTACACGATGCCGTGATGTGGGTGGAAGTGACGTTTAAGCTGTTTCGTCTTTCAGTGATAATATTCAAAAATAGAAATTGAAACAGAGATCAATGAGTATATCATTGATCTCTGTTTCAATTTCTATTTTCGAATATTATCACTGTCGAGGAAAATAATACAAAACAATATTTATTTTTTTAATCTTTTTTTATTATTGTTAGTAACGGCCTAATGGACAATAATAATTAATATTTTTTTTGAGAAATTGAATTATTTTTTTAAGATAATTTAAATTTGGAAGGAGATAATTTTGCGCCCTACCAGATTTGTTATTATACATACCAAGAGACTATTTAGTCAGTTAACATCTTGTAAGTTGACGGTCACGTGTTTACAAATCCACATTAACTTTCTCTACATCATTGCATCAGTGTAAAGAATCCGAAACTAATCAATTTTGACCGCAAGTTCTGACAAACAAGAAAACACTCACTTTGACCGAACTCTGCAAAAGGTACATAACTACTACATTTTATACAATAAGTGAAGTTTATAAAAACTGAAGGTTAGACAGTAGTAAGTAATTTGTATTCTTAAGGTGCTACAGCATCTTAAGAATACAAATTACTTACTACGTTGTTATTAAATAAGATTTGCTATTCTTGAGTGGCGTAACCCTAATAAATAATTATTTATGCCCAAGAAAGTCTGAAGTAAAATTACTGATTTAGGCATAATACGTTCATTTTAGAAAGAGCTAACTGGGAGAGATATTAAGGTATGCGGGTTTCTAACTGTAACAACTGTTTGTCGAATACTTTTATGTATAATTGATTGCTTTTGCTCTAGGTTTATTATTACTCGTGATTAATAAAATAATCTATTAATAAAGTAATCTATTAATAAAAAAGTATGTAATAAGTCAGGATATCATCTATATATTTTTGACAAGTTTTCTGAAAACATAGCGCAGAACATAATATCATTTTAGTGTAACCAAGCAAATACGCGTTTATCTATGAATAGAACGGTTAATAGGCTATTAAGGCAGTAATATTCGGTATAATGTTACATGTAAGGTGTAAAGTACCCAACACCGTGTTATTACAGATTGTCACCCGGGCCCTTGTATACCCGCCCAGCCAACAGATTCAATTGTTTGCAAAAATATGATCTGTTTACAAAACCATAGATAATAAGTTTGAACTAGATTAGCGGTAGCTGAATCAAGAACTATAGTAATTACTGTTGATAATGTGGCGCTTAAAAATGTTAAATTATTGAGGTTTACACAATTGAAATATTATACATGATCCCTTAGAAAATAACTTAATATAAGCTAGGTTAATAGCATTACTATTATAAAATAAGTTTTATTCTAAATGTTTTGTACCTAAATATCTATATGTACTTAGAAATAATTATATATACTTAAATATATAGTACTACAAACATGTCCTAACTATTTAAGTGCAAGCGCTTTTTAAAATCTACGTGAATAAAAACCTTTTTTATTTTTAAAAATAATCTATTTATGCCTTTGCCGCAGTGGTTAAGATAGCCGCTTCGCCCCTTTGTGTACCGGGTTCGATTCCCGCACAGGACACCTATTTGTTTGATCCATAAATAGTTATTCGGAGTCTGGAGGTGCTTTGTCTCGGTTAATCATATATTTTTAAAGTTCCCTACGATACAGGGGTCAAGTAAATAAGGGCCAGCATTCATTAAAAAAAAATCGAACATTTTATGTTATTTCTAAACATCAAACATTAAGTGTAGAAAATAGTTGATGTGAAATAACAGTTAACAGCTTTGAGTGTATTTCCTTTCTTGCAATCTAGCCCGAACGTTATCACGCTACTGATGGAAACCAAGTTTTCTTGATTACGAAGGATATCCATCCATGCATAATAACAAACACTAAACCAGGGGTTTCGTATATATATGCTTTAGGTCTTCAAATAGCATGTTATAATATGTGAGATTTAATTTCCTTTCAACTTATACTGAATTTAAACAAAAACATCAGATAATATTATATAACCGACTTCAAAAGAACTATTTTGTACAAAAATGTCGAACTCTTTTAAACTACACGGTGGAATAAAACTTGTACATGGTTAAAGGTTTGTTTTAGCTGTTAAAGATAACTTCTCGTTTGACTGCATAACTCTGCTGCAGAAAACCGCTTTTCTTCTATTCTTCGTTTTTTTTTTTACTCAAAACTGTTATTTCAGATGAAACTTTTCAACTCCTGAATTTTATTACGAGCTTCGATGGTAAATTTCTTTAGTGAACATCTTCCACAAAGACATTAAAATGGATAATAATAATCTACAGGAATACTTAAACCTAAAATATTGATAATTTTACAAGTCCTTAACCCAATTAAAAAAGCATAAATCGTGAAACAATTTCTCTAGCAATTGTGATAACATTGTGGCATGGCATTTATGGCAGATATTAAAAAAAAACAGGTGCAGTTTAGAATTTTCCGATTTTCCGATGCCTATATCGAAAGGAAAATTCGAATCCGATGATAAAATTCCGATGATTTTGGTAACTAAATAATACAAAGACGTTGTCATTCCAATTGGGAATTTCCAAAAATCAGGACTATTTTATTTTTCTATTTTAATCATGGTGTCCTTACATTCAGTACGTGTCGAATAGAATGGTTCATAGTATTACAGGCGTTGTTAGTTTAGGTACAAATTCTTTTTTTGATTCTTATACTAATGGCATTAGAGTTCGATTATGAACTGAGTTTAAATTGTTGGTTGCCCGTTCTAGAACCCTTGGTTAGATAAAGAGATCTCTAAATGCCATCGAGTGTGTTAATATTTAATTGTTTGCGACTCAGTTGTCTCGGTACTGCGTTCAAACATATATAGGGAATGCTCACAGACATTGCATTTAATAACTATTAGTATGAGTAACGGCACGAGTCGTGAGCACAATCTTAATAGGTCTCTTTGGTGGGTCTCGGGAATAGTTTTGTCAGTAGACACTCGTCAAATATTGGACTGTGAGTCAAATACACGACGAGTACAACAATAGGACTTATAAAGGCTGTGTTCACAATTATTTTCTTTAAATAATATGCTGAATTTATTTATTTATTTAAACAAATAGGAGGGAAAACTTGCAGCAGTTCAAAGATGTAATTTGCCAATTTCTTAAGCTAATATTTACATAGCGTCTGTAGGGAAGCATGTGGTGAGTTGATGATGAGTAGTAAGATCACAGATTATACTGTCATCACATCACTCACCAACAGATTCAGCTCACCACTTACCTCGCAAGAAACGGTTTGTAAATAATAGGTACGTTTATCTCCCTACGCTTTAAAGACTTCATGTAAGGTTATGATAAAACTTATATTAATTAATTTATAAATAAATATAAAAGTTAAAGGCAGTGATCTAAGTTTAAAGTGCGGATCTACAGATTTTGTAAAGTGTATCTTAAATTAAAAGAGTAATCTACTCACATATCTGAACTTATTCAGAACAACAGCTAGCGAATGAGTGTTTGTACAAGAAGTAAAAACGTTTTTTGAGCAAGATTTGCAAATTTAGGTTTCACACGTACGTCGTTTTCATAGGTAAATGGAAATCTTTATTTATGAAACGTCACTGAAACAAACGCAGCTTACAAAGCCCTAGTTTCAAATATACTAAAAGCTAGAGAATCAAGTACACATACTTCAACGTCTTCTACTAACGACTATTACGCATATATTGTATATATCCTTTTGTTTTCTCACGTCTTCAATCAATTTACTCCACTAGTTACCACAAGCCGTTACCAATACGATATACAAACACAATCAACCTTTATATGAGGAGCATATTAAGCGCTATACAAACCTTAAGACTGGTAACTGGTAGCAAACTTATATAGAGAAACATTTAAACTTAGGAAGTAGAAAATTACATACAAAATGGGAATACTACAAGTGACTTGGCTACTGATCATTAAACCAGTGATATAAGATCATATAGTTGTAAAAGACCACGATAATTAACAGAGAGCTTTATCAAAAAACCAGTAATAATTCACGAAAAAGAAACTGTCTTCATGTGATAGATTTATAAGTAAATGTTTATTCTGAGAGAAACCGTATCTTATCGAAGTAATGTACAATACTTTCTCCTAATAAAAAAAAACTGGTAGTGCCAAAAATTAACATAACTTGACATATTTTTCGGCTGACAGGCCACGTCCACTCGATTCTTATACCAATAAAATTATAGAATAGAATTATAATATAATAATAGAATTATTATACCAATAAAATTTTCATTCAGATAAAATGGTGTAAGTTCATGTATTCATGTTCGGTTACTTATATTTCATCATGATAACAACCCTATTTGGATTGAAAATTAACAATTTAAATTCATGTTTATTAGAAGGTTAATCATTTTTATTTTATGATATTGATATATAGAATTGTTATTAGGTACTTCGTTTTCTTTTTGTGATAAGGCAAGGGTAACGCGTACATCGGACTCGCACCGACTAAACCTAACCTGCCGTGAACTTCTTCTTAATACCCCGGGAACGCCGGTATGCTGCTCCGTCGCAGTCCCAGCAGTCCCAGGTGATTAGGACAAGTACTCTGGGAAAACTCGAGTTAACCCTGCATTGCCGACTTCTGCCGGTCCGGCAAAGCAACTGCGCCACAAACAGATCGCTGTCTTCCCGGAGCTGATTGCACATGTCGGCAGTAGAGGACACTTACTGCCACCTCAGCCCCGAGGTACTTACTTCGTTATCTTATTAAGATTTTCTGAGCCCTTCAGGGTCCAAGATGTTCTTAGCTATTAAGTGCTCATTTTACTAATACCGCTTTGTGGAATATAAATAAAACGTACGTATAGAAGTTTGCATCGACTTACCTCCTATTCGATAGGTAATCTGTTAGTAGGTGTACACAGCACTTGATAGTATTGAAACTGAGATCTATGAACAGCTTCTAAGTGTCTCTTAGCTTTGTGTTTGATTAATATAGTTAAAATTACAGTTTGAATAATATTAGTTTCATGCATTAAGCAAGTAGGTACACATATAGTTAACACGTAGTTTCAATCTCATGTAGCTTAACCCTCGTTCGCCTCTATAGCCTGGCAAAGTAGCGGAATTCCCCTAATCTAACGTCAAATAAAAAAGGAGATTAACTTTAATAAATTTGGGACAGTATTACATTAGCGTATGATTGTCTAGAAGAACAAGTTAAGTCCTAGCCGTCTAACTTTCGGCCTTAGATCCTAAATCCAATATGAATGAATATCTTAATCTCAGTGAAATTACTTCGCATGGTTATTAATTTTGTGTTGTAGGTTGCTCGTGACATTTTTTTCAGATTTGTTCTAATTTTAATCATATCAAGAGTACCTCTTTACCTATCCATACAAGGTAACATTTTCAATATAGTCACATTGGAGTCGACTATGAAACTTTAATAAACTACTTACTTTTAAAGCGATTTTTGTATCGTGAAAACCTGTGTATTCCACGTAAAATTTCCTATTACAATTATAAGGCAACTTTCGTAAACGAGAGAAAAAAACATAGGATAGTATTTATTGGTACAGATAGTTTTAAATAGAAAAATAAAAACAAAATAAGTGTGCCATAAATATGTGCCAGCTTCAGGCTTCGAAGCAGTGTTTATATTCTCCCATCGATGACACAAGCATAATAAATACAAAAATGATTATATGAGTACCCTAAATTAATGAATTAATAAAATTCAGCAGATAATATAACAGTAAGGGAAATAGGTGTATACAGAATGATATTGTGCAGTCTTGTTGACTGCGTCGAATATCACCAGTACATCGTCATCCATCTCGAAGGGGGCGTAAAGTTGTCCCGAAGAAATATAATGTAATAGATTTTACAACTAGTAGAGTATTGTATTCCGATAACCAACCCGTCTGCCAGCATAGCGATAATGACATATCTCCCAAATGATGGACACAGTCCCATTTTGCAGATCCTTGCAGAGAGTCTGTTCAGCAATGGACGTCTTTCTACTAGTATAATAATAGGGATATCTGTCACGAATATACCCTATTTCACTTTTATAGATAAAGCTATTGTTTAAAAGTTATTACTCTCCAAACATCAATAAACAACACTGTATTAAATATTCAAAAATAAATGACAAAATAAAATGTCGATAAAAATAGATCAATTTAGTTTTAAAGGCCGAAATTGAAAAAATAATAAATTTTAGCATTTTTATATTATATGCATGTGTGGACAGCGCAACAGTTTCACTACTAGATATTCCTCTTACCTAGACTTTTTGACTTTATTTTTGTTTTATTTTTTTTTCACACTTTATGTATTCTGCCAAACTGCAGTACAGTTTGTCGGCAGTATTCTCGCGGGTTCACATCTTAATAGTTAACAATTACTACTATATGTATATAAACAAATTACAGCTCCATCATCCAACGCGACCAACCAACAGCTTGTCGTGGAGAGCAAGTAACTTTACTTGCTATCCACGACAAACCGAGGCCATTAGTTTGTTTACGGACACAGTGATAGGTAATATTTCACAAGCAACTTTTTTAATACACTTTTAGACACATTTTCAGTTATTATATTACTTGGTAATTCATTAAGTAATGTGGGAATGAGCCACTGTCTAGTCCGTTGTCCATATAAGTTATAGATTTTTCTAACAATGAATTTTGATGCGCTTTTTCACAAATATAAACAAAATCTTGCGCGCAGCAATGGTGGCCATTGCGACCTCATTTGTGCTGTAGATTGTGGGCCTTAAATATTTAACTCATTGATGTACAAATATAATAATTTATTTAAAGTGAACTCATTTATTTGCATTGACAATGCCTTAGATTACAACAAATGAAAATATTATGGCCTATAACGAGACGTGAAAAAGGTAAACAAGTAAAAAAATCTCCTCAGTATTCCCTCCAGTTCATTAAACAAAGAAGGCTAGAACTTCGAAACGAATACAGCGGGCGGATGTTACCGATTCTAATTTTCCACGCGAATTAATTTCAGAGTAACTTTTGAGAATGTCTTCAAACTTTTTTTTTCTGAAATTGAGTAGGCTGGTTATATTCGAAGGGTTTTAAAAAGGTTTGCTGCGATAAATATTTTTATGTGCCGTAGGTATTTATTTTTTTGGATTTGCATCTCTTTTACTTTCTTCCAGATTTTAATTAATTGGATATGTAGCTGATGACGAATACGAGTATAGAAACTAAGGTACAGTAAAAGTAAATTGTTGGTGATGTTTTCTTTACTATCAACTTTGAATTTTATAGCATTATTCACAGTGAAAATCGTTAATCTAATCTCAAGAATAGGATGATATATTTATGATTTCATAAATATATCATCCGGTGGGTCTCGGACAACACCATCTACCAATCCGGGGTGGGCGCTCTTTGTTAAGCTACGAACGGTACACACTGGCAGATTAAATTCAGGATTCTCTTGCTAACATCCTTCCGGATGATGTTAGTATTATCCATCGGCTTTGTTTACTAGCTTTATACCTACTTTCTAGCTTTATACATAGTCTTTAGACAGATAATAGTTATTTTCTCAGTCAAATACGATTTATAACCCGACCGTGTGGTGGATAGTTAAAATGTGCACTTCCGATGATTTAAAAAAGTATGCTGGTTAGTAATATCGCTACATTTTTATTTTATTTTTATATTGAAGTGAACATCTGTTAATATTTCAGAATGACACATTAAGTCCTAACCTATTGCTTTTTTATTTATTGGAATTTCAATCGAAAATCTCTAAATTTTTTGACAACTTTAAATTGATCTTGGATCTGTTGCAAATAAAAAATCTGCATATTGATCTCTGGATGAGTCATAATTAAATTAAGTATCTAAAATAAAATTATTACCTTTTACTTTCAACCCTACTTTCAAAGACAGTAACAATATTTGCTCAATTTTTCCATCACACTAATATTATAAAGGCGAAGTTTGTGAGTGTGTGACTAAATTTTTGTTACTTTTTCACGTTTAAACGCAAGCTTTTATTAAAATTAGGTATGGAGTTAGATGACACCCTGGTTTAACATATAGGCTATAATTTATAAAGTTTAACGCGGGTAAAACCACAGCTAGTTTACAATAAAGTTGAGAATACTGCTAGGACAGACCGATGGGCGAATGAAGTAGTACTATGGCTTCCTTTTTGCCATTTTATATGAAATCCTAACAGAAGAACATCGGTATTCAGTTCTATGGGTAGATGGAGTAGATTTCATATAATAACAGTACAAAAAGTATCTATGTGGTAGATTCATAGATTCTAAAAAAGCACCGCAAAATAAAAATGTACCAATGATTTTATTATTTTTATTTGACGGGCGGTTGGCGTGCTTGGCTTACCTTTCACGTCGCAGGTCGTGGATTCGATTCCCACCTAGGACATATATTTGTGTGCATGAACATGTCTGTTTGTCTTGGGTCTGGGTGTAATTATCGTATTTACAAAAGAAAACTAGTAATGTAATATACCTATCAGTTATCAGGATTCTGTAGTACAAGCTCTGCTTAGTTTGGTATCAGATGGCTGAGTGTGAATAATGTCCCAGGTTATTATTATTTAAAAGAAAACCACTTTATTTTCATTGCGGCTATAATTTAAACAAAATACCGCTTATATGAAAATATTGTATTCTTTCAGAATAAATTGATTATTATCTATTGATATTTAATGCGCAATTAATATGATACCGATGGTAAATCCCAAAAGTTGGTCAAAATATATAAGACTAGGCTTCATAATACTTTACACATAATATATGAATAGTATGCAGAAGCTTGTATTGTGTATTAATTAAACAACACATACATACTCTGTAACCTAGTTACATACCTAGTAATAAAACCCGCTTACATATTAACTTTGGGGAACCTCGTCCCCAGTGCGATATGATAGAAAAAGTTTGGCATGCGGGCTGACATTACATGTGTTCACATACACAGGGCCGGATTTAGTTTTAGCTATAAGTATAGTTTGGGCGCCACGAAGGCGACATGCTTCGCTTATATTGGTTCGAGCCAAAACTACTTAACTACGCCAGGAGTGCAACAATAATGTTGTGATATTGATTTACTGTACATGCGTAAGGTCGCCTGATTTTTTCTGTAATGTTTTCAGTTGGGCTAGGATGCTTTCACTGCTTCACCGGACTATAAAGGTCACCAGAGCTCAGACAGCAAACTAGGAAGAAAAGCCTCAACGCGTGAGTAATGCGGCGTGATGCGGTAAGTAGCAATATCTTACAATGTAACAGTTTTTGTGCTCGCCTTCTAATTTTTTCGTTACTTTTTCAATTAAAATAAAACATTATGGAATCAGGAATGATTAATCAAGCTGAAATACTGAAATATTGGCACTTTCCACCCACCAAAAAATTAAAACTCAACAGAAACATACCCAACATGTGATTTAGTCTCGACGGAACTTATTATTATTTTTTTTATTCACGTACACTTAAAAAAGCGCTTGTAAATAGTCAGAACATGTTTGTAGTAATACAGTTATTATTTCTAGTTACTTATTACAGATATTTAGGTATACGGAATGTTAAAACATTTATATAATTTATTTTATAATGGTAGTGACATTTAGCTAGCTTGTATTAAGTTATTGTCAAGGAGATTATGTTGACTTGAAGTTTTTAATATTAGGTATTGAAATTTTACTACATATTGTCTGAATGGTTCGGTCTATATTGAGGTATGAATTCAGTATTATTATTATAACGGGAACGGGAATTCTTAAGGAATGTTAGCTCATCGGGTGTAAGAATGTTAGCTCATTTTGATGTGATTGTGTGCATATTGGTTGTGGGCAGGAGGTTATGTCCCCCCCCCACCCTCTTATATACTATGCAACGCCTGTAATCTAGGATAAACGGTGGCACACAATGAAATGTCACTGAGCGGTAAAGCTCAGGTATGTCCAGGGAAATCGCTTGAACTGTCTTGGATCCCGTTATGAATTTAATCAGAAAGTAGTTCCAGAGCAAAGCGGGAGACAGAATGATATAATAAGGCTGGGGTCTCTTTAAACAAGAGAATTGCTACTAGAGAAGCCAGCCACAAAACCACCTTAAATATAATTTTGAATTTTGGCTGACTGTAATTAAATATAATTTTACTTATATCATTCTAAACCCGGTTCTGCTCATAGCTTTTGTTCCAAATACTTTTAGATGGAAAATTCTTGTTCCTAGACTTTTGTTTACGTGCAGTGCGGGCGAGTTTATATTACGAGTAATTAATTTACCTAATTATATGCCGCATCACTCCGAAATAATTTAATGAAAGAAGTACCTAGTCAGTCCCATGAGTTGTGAGCAATGTTGTAAAATTAAGTTCCCAAAGCCCGCATGACATACAGAACTTTGTCTACCTGAATTTGACAATTTTGTTGAAGAAGCAGATTTAAATCATTTTGAGCGAATTAAGCTATGATGTATTATTTGAACCACCACAAAGCCATGATGAAAAGTTATTGAAACATTTGTTTATGCAATGACAAATGGATAGAAGGTTGTCAGAAATTGGTTTGTAATGGTAGTTTCAGTTTCATAATGAGCAAATCCCAAAGAATTGCTAAACTGAAGTTGGATTTTTTTGGGGCAAATAGCTCGTAGAACACTAGGTCAGAAAGGTTTTTGAGTGGTGACCACTAACGGAAGACGTAGCGAAAGCTGGTCTTTTCAAGGTGGACCAACGATTTTGCAAGGGTTGAAGCAAGCCGCTGGATACAGGCAGGGAAAACCGGCCATTATGGATATGGAGATCCTTGGGATGAAGACCCAGCAGTGGACATCTTTTGGCTGACGTAGTGATTATGAGGCATACCACGTGCTTAACATCAGCTAAGGAGGCCAAGGGTATTATATATGATGCAAGTAAAAAAAAATACTTAACAGAAAAACATAATCTCACTTACAGGCCGGTTGCAGGAAGGTTGGGAGGGTTATACGGAAGGCAGATGAAGTAACTCTCTTACCGCATATGACAGTACTGCGCACAAAATATACTATTACATGCCCTATGCATATGGTTAATTTTCTTTGGCACCGGACCATCGCCAAAATTACTAGCATACTAAAAACGACCTCATTTGTGTCACCCTCAGCTTACGCAATTAAAAGCGACCAAACAACACTATAAATACTTCAGGAGCACATTAATCCTTAAAACAGGTAATTATAATTACATTTTGTCGCCATAGTCGTGTGAGAATAATTTAGTACCACATTATCATACCGTTAATAGTATTTTACCAGTTTTCCATGTTATATTCTATGATAAATAATGCCTCGTTGGCCTAGCGGTAGCATGTTCAACCGAAAAACAAAACTGATTTTGGGATTTTTCCGTAAAAAGAAATTTCTCAGTGTCAGCCCGAAGTCTGGAAGTTGGCGGTATTACACCCCCGTGCCTCGGAGAGCACGTAAAGCCGTCGGTCCTGTACCTGACCTCTTTCCGGTCGTGTCGCTAGTCGGCCCATCGGATCATGAGAGTGATGGAACAGAAAGTGTCCCTGTGTTTGCGCACACACTTGTGCACTATAATATGTCGGCCGTGGCCAAAATTCGGTCGGGAGGACATTATTATTATGATAAATGAAGCGTGGATTTCGAATTTCCGCGCGTTCAAGTTTAGTGAGTATAATGTACCGGTATTTTATTAATCATCAACCACTCAACAACGAGTACTTAATGAAGATGGCTTTGTATTAATTATTCAAGTAGATATTGCATTTGGTAACCAGATCTGTGACCTAATTACACGCGAATAATGAATTTAACATTTTGATACGAAAGCGTTAACGATATACCTAGAGATTCCAACTATACGAGTGTATGGGTGTAAGCAGTAAATGACAGTAGGTTCTTTTTGAATTCTTCTATACCCCGCGTTAAACTTTATAAATAATAATATCACACTACTTAATATAATAAAAAGTAGTGGTAAAAGTTTGTGAGTGTCTACTTTGTGAGTACACACTCACAAATTTTCGCCTTTGTTTGTTACTCTTTCACGCAAAAGCTACCAAACTATTATTATTATTATTCAATTGTGATCTTCATATGGACTAATTTGTCTGGAATAAAAGTTTTTATTTTTATTTTATTAATTATTTTATTGCAATTTTGAATCCAGTGTCAATCGTAAAAATACGGTCGTTGGGACTAAATCTAATATTTCCGCATTAAATGCAACTGTTGGTCCAACAATATGATGATGATGACGAAGCTAACTCAAAAATATTTGAACGTAAGAAATATTACACAGGGCCATAAATAATTTAATACAATAATAAAACATTCGCGATTTGTACACATTTTTATATACTGTGGACACGGGTCTCATCGCGATAAATGTTTAGGTAAATCATTACCTTGTTTACCCGACGTTTCGGCATGGATTGCACCAGCCGTGGTCACGGGTCGACTGGTGTGGCTCGGCAGCGTCGTCTCCGTGAAGCTCGGGTTTCGGTATCTACCCTCGCATGGTCTTGATATTTTTCATTTTCCTTTACGAAACTGTCGGTACACACGACACTAATGAAATCAGCGCCCGGGCGCACTACGTTGGTTACGCGACGATGGCACTTCGTTATTACAGGATTCCAAGATGGTGAGAGGCGGTATCCACACACATAGACACCGTAAACAATTTATCGAATGTGACGCTTGATAACACCACCAAAAATATACTGGCGAAAGGGTTAAATTATGCAATAACACCAAAACGAATTCCGTATGAAAACGTCATAAGTGCCGTCGAGGAAGCTATATTACGAAACAAAGTACCGTCTACCGATGCGGACACGCTTAGACAAGATGTGGCAGTAATACTGCGAAAAGCTAAGTCGCCGAAACAGAACATTACTACGGAAGAGCGTCAAGCACTAAAAAGGCTGCGTGACAACACGGAAATCTTAGTGCTTAAGGCTGATAAAGGTAACGCCACCGTAGTGATGAGTTCTAGTGACTACGACAGCAAAATGCGGAGTCTACTTAAAGACACGGCTATTTATAAACAAGTGTCGTTTAATCCTATCGCCAGAGTCACTAAACGTATACGTGCACTGATTAAGGAACACGAGGAGCTTTTCACGGACGATGTTTTCGAACGCCTCTTCAGACCTAAGAGCGCTCAGCCACCAAAACTATATGGTTTGCCAAAGGTTCATAAAGAAAATGTACCATTGCGCCCGATTGTAAGTCAGATCAATTCCCCCACTTATGATCTAGCGAAACACATCACTCAGGTACTGCAGCCATTAGTAGGTAAAACTGAATCGTTTGTGAAAGACTCTCGCCATTTTGTTGACATCATCAAGAGCATGAGAGTGGAACCTGACGAGGTGATGGTGAGTTTTGACGTTCAGTCACTTTTTACCAACGTTCCCATCAAAGACTGCCTTGAGGTCATCGGCAGGAAACTGGCAGCTAATAACATACCGAGTGAGTACATAGTTCTACTGAAGAACTGCCTAGAATGCAACTACTTTTTATACCAAGGACAATATTACCTCCAGATTGACGGAGTGGCTATGGGCAGCCCTGTGGCGCCGGTAATGGCCAATATCTGGATGGAACATTTTGAAAATATTATTGCACAACATTTGGTCCACGTGAAGGTATGGAAACGATACGTCGACGATATCTTCTGTATCATGAAAGGTAGCACATCGGAAGTAGAACAATTGACCACTATCTTGAACTCCGCGCACCCTAACATCAGGTTCACTTATGAAATGGAGGTAGAGAGATCGTTGCCTTTCCTCGATGTGAAATTGAGGGTGAGAGAAAATTGTTCCCTTACACACACGGTATACAGAAAGCCCACACACACAGACAGATATCTACACGCCCACTCTCATCACCATCCGCGACACCTGTTATCCGTAGTTGCCTCGTTAGCAAACAGAGCGTATGACATATGCGACCCTGAATGTTTAGAAAGTGAGCTCACACACGTTTAGGAGGTACTTAGGCAAAACGGCTACAGGGGGGGCATTAAACGGACGAAGAGGAGGGAGAAGCATCCGGAAGTAAGCAGAGCACCAGCGTTTTTACCTTACGTGAAAGGAGTAACGGATAAAGTTGAATCAGTACTAAAGAAATACTCCATCAAGACTGTATATAGTCCGATCTCCAAAGTCTCCAACCAGCTGCGTACACCGAAGGATGTTATTCCTCTTCAAACACCGGGTGTCTACAGGTTTGAGTGCAACTGCGGTATGTTTTATATCGGCCAAACTAAAAGGTCTATTGCTGAAAGGGCCAAAGAACATATCGCAGCTGTCAGGAACCGACAGGTTAATAAATCAGCAATAGCTGAGCACGTAGTCGACACAGGATCCCAACACTGGATTACAAATTTACACAAGCCACAGGTCCTCTCCACCGATCGTCACTATTACTCCAGAATAGTACGTAAAGCGGTTGAAATAAAGAAACATATCAATTTCAACCGGGAGGACGGATACCGCCTCTCACCATCTTGGAATCCTGTAATAACGAAGTGCCATCGTCGCGTAACCAACGTAGTGCGCCCGGGCGCTGATGTCATTAGTGTCGTGTGTACCGACAGTTTCGTAAAGGAGAATGAAAAATATCAAGACCATGCGAGGGTAGATACCGAAACCCGAGCTTCACGGAGACGACGCTGCCGAGCCACACCAGTCGACCCGTGACCACGGCTGGTGCAATCCATGCCGAAACGTCGGGTAAACAAGGTAATGATTTACCTTAATATTTATCGCGATGAGACCCGTGTCCACAGTATATAAAAATAATAAAACAGTTAAGTTTAAGTAAGCAAAGTGACGCAAAATACTCAAATTTGAACAGGAAGCGGATATTAATACAATTATTAATGAGAGAGAGTTATTTATTAAAGATGAAATTAGAATAATGCGGATTTGAAAGTTTAACAAATTATAACTCAGTGACAAAGTTACTAAGCACGTACAAAAATCAGCCTTATTTGGTACTTCATACACATTTTACGAACTCATCTGTAACGTGATCCAACCCAAGCACCAACAGTGCTAGGCAATTTCTATTTAATTGAAAATTATTCTAAGTTTTTCTCACCATACACCAGGAGATAATGAATACAGAACAAATCCTCGAGCGTGATACGTCTACACGCCTCTGTGCCTTTCATTGTGATAGGTACTTAGGGCGGAAAGATGTCAGAAACATTTTCAAATTAAACCAATCCCGCTAATGTACAAGCTACATCCATCGCAAATGTATTCTTGTTAACTTGCATACTATTTTAGTTTCAAACTAAAGTTCTATTCAGTGCATACACAATCATGTTTTATTGCTATAAAAATGTTATGAAGCGGTGAACGGGTCGTCATATTTTTGTATAGAATTATTAGTTGCCTATTTTTCAGGTAACTGTATCTGTTACGGACCAAATTTGATGATAGGATAAAATAAATTGGCCTAAAAAATGTCATGCATAGTTTCACAATTAGGTCAGCTTGGTTTTGGGAATGGTTTATTGATTAGGTAAAAAAAGCAAGGGTTTTTTATATTAATATACTGGGGCATTATTACACACGGCCATCTAATCCCAAACTACTAAAAGATAACTGGTACACTACATACCTATACTACTTATATAAATAATTCGATTGCACGTGTGGCGCAGCGGCTAAGATAGTCGCCTCGCCGCTTCGTGACGCGGGTTCGAGTCCCGCGCCGGAAAAATTTGTGTGACCCATAAATAGTTGTTCTGAGTCTGGATGTAATTTTTGTCCGTCTATTGTAAAGTACCCTGCGACACGGCGATTAGATTCCCTAATGTGGCCGTTGTGTTTTATATAACAAAAAAAATTATACTCAGACTCAGGAATCGTGCAAACAAACATCTATCCTGGGTGGGAATCGAACGCCATGGCCATGTGTGTTATGATGTGGAATTATTCACAAAAATGTGCTGCTTTCGCTAATACTAGTTTATTTTAATATTGATACGAACGTAGCAACAGTAAACGTGAAAACATTTTCGAAACAATCTCATTCTAATATTTTGGCATATTACCCTATCATCTAACGCCCCATTTATTTTATTAAATGCCACAGTTTAATTATATGCAGCCGGTTCACGATCTTTTAAGTCAGATCTTCAATACTCCTCACAAGCCAAAGAAGTTTCGGAAAATAGCAAGTGCCTAACCATTAAAGTGGCTTAACTACCTTTTCTAAAGAACCATTTTGTTTTCGTTTGCGTTTCGAGCCCCTGTTTACAGTAATGAAGCCCTCTTACCTTCTTCTTTTTCAATCTTGGAATTTATATGGAAGGGGTGTTAATCGTTTTGGTGATTAAACTTGTCATCAGCCGATTATTTTTATCTGTGAAGAAATGTTTCCGTTGGCCCACGTACTGATGGGTTAAACGTCTGGTAGGGTGGAACCGCATCCGCATGCATTCTCTACCAATAGCGGGTAGGTGCTCTGCCATTAAGGTACATACGATACAAACACAGATCAATTACAAATAAAAAAAGTGAGCCGTCACGGGACGCCTGGAAGATGTGAAACATCGACATTATTTTGTAAAAGTAATATGCAGAAAAGAACATATTGTGATAGGAACTAAATATGTCATAATGATAAAATAAAAAGTCGATTGTGCATGGCGACGCGTCGCCACACCGTACACACTACTATCGTATAGCGAGTTTTACGTGCGGCTATAGATATGAAATATCTATAGCCGCACGTAAAACAGATTTCTGGCGTGGCGATGCATGCCGTGGCGACGCGTCGCCACGCTATACGATAGTAGTGTGTACGGTGTCCTGTGACGGCTTTGATAAGATTTGATTTGCCGTCAGTGTGTATCGTCATAGCTTAACAATCGTGCTGCTTTGATCCCCACCGGACGATAAAATTTGTGATTACCACGAATAATGCTATAAATCAAAAATTTTAAATTTTATGTTTTATGTACGAGTATCTTTGACATGGTCCCGGGTATGACCTTAAACTGCCTCTATCGGGGGCTCTAGAATCTTAGGATTCATCAGAGGCCTACGATAGCATAGTTACTATCAGTACAGGATAGTAACTTAGAGCGGCGGCGGAAGAGTAGGCATAATTATGCATACCAACGGCGGCGCTCACAGGCCGAGTTAGCTGGCTTACTGTACGCTCACCGAGACGCAGGGGACGAGCACAAGTGAGCTATTTAGTCCGAGGGAGCATACCCGAAACAAAACCCCGATCCAAAGTGTCATCCGACCCGTGCTGAGGGATCCATGGCCAGAGGGTATTCTGGTCGATAACGGAGGGTGTCTATGTTGGCGGTCATAGGACACAGAATGGATCCGCCTTACCCCCGTATAGGGCTCTGCGAGGGTGGACCGTTTAGTCCCTAATACTCGTGGGAACGCAATGGAGATAAGAAATTTTAATCCTTTAAATGGCGGCGACGTGGTCCGCCACCCGTCACGTCTCGTTTCCCAGAGTGGCGAAAAGTGGTCAACGGAGAGACGTTTTGCTACGTTGAATGTTGGAGGAGGAATAGAAGGTAAGATGGACGAAGTATGTCAGCTGATGAGTGAAAAGCGGATCGATGTGTTGTGTGTGAATGAGACGAAGCGGAAAGGGTGTGATACTACAAACCACGGACTATACACGGCGTATTGGTCTGGAGTACCGAACACCACCCGAGCTTGCCAAGGTGTGGGTCTCATTCTTTCCACAAGTATGTCTGAGTGTGTGACTGAGTTCGAATGCGTGAATGCAAGAGTAATGTGGTTGAGAATGAAAGTTGGTATGACCCGTATCTTCCTAGTAGGAGTGTACGCTCCTGTAGATATGGGTGCAGTTGTAATACAGCGAGAACAAGAGGAAAGAAAGGCATTCTGGGAGACCCTGAGAGATGTGTTGCGGTTAAGTCGGTATAATGAAAGAGTAATAATGTTAGGTGATTTTAATGGATGGGTTGGGGTAAAACGTGATGGTTTTGAAAGAGTACTAGGTCAATTCGGTGACGAGAGTGAGAATGAGAATGGGTACAGTCTGCTTGAGATATGTTTGGAATGGGGTCTTTGTGTTACAAATACTATGTTTGAACATAAAAGAATCCATACGTTTACACGAGAGAGGAAAAATGTGAGAAAGAGTATGATTGACTTCGTGATTGTAGATGAAAGACTGAGAAAGAATGTTCTAGACACAAGAGTCTATCGTGGGACCGCAATCCATACAGACCACTTTCTGGTGATGAGCCGAATAAGTGGTCTGTCCAAAGGATGGCGCCACCGAATCCCTGAGACTAAAAGTGTACTAGAGAGAATAAAAGTAGAGGAACTGCAAGAGGAAGAAGTGGCAGACGAGTACAAAAGTAAGTTGGTTGAGAAGTTTGAGGGATCTGAAGACATAAGAGAAGTAGAAGAGCTATGGAAGGTAGTCAAAGAAGGTGTGGTGAGTGTAGCTGGTGAAGTATGTGGTGTAATAAAGAGAAGAAGAGGAAGAAAGATGAAGAATATTTGGTGGGATAAAAGTGTACAAAAAGTTGTATGTGAAAAGAAGAAAGCGTGGTTAGACTGGCTAGCCACCAGAGCAAACGAACGAATGAATAAGGCGACGAATGAGGATATAGAAAGGGCCTGGAATGATTATAGGAAAATGAAAGTAATTGTAAAGGATGTGGTGAACGAAAAGAAAAATGAACAAAAGGATAATTTTGATAGAAGGTTGTCTAAGGATTTTCAGACGAACATTAAGTTTTTCTGGAAATCCGTTAGATCAGTAAGAGGCATAACTCAAACCTCAGAACTGAAATCCATACGAGACCAAGATGGAAATATAGTGAAAGGGGAAGAATGCGTGTTAAAACGTTGGAAGGAGTATTTTGAAAGTTTGTATGAAAGAGGTGTAACAGAGAGTGAACGTAGTTCACTAAGTATAGACGAGAACAAATGTAAAGATGAAATTGGTATGGATGAGATTGTGAAAGCTATTAAGGGTATGAAATCAGGTAAGTCACCAGGGTATGACAGGATAACTTCCGAGATGCTGAAGGCTGGACATGGCGTCATAGCGAGTCAGCTGTACAGCCTTTTCAATCTATGCTATACCACCGGCCAAGTGCCAAGTGATTGGTGCAAGGCTGTCATTGTACCTCTTTACAAAGGGAAAGGCTCACGGCAAGACTGTAAAAACTATAGGGGCATTAGTCTGCTCAGCGTCGTTGGTAAGTTGTATGCAAAAGTATTGGTTGAAAGAGTTGTGAAAGAAACCGATGCGAAAATATGGGATGCACAGGCGGGTTTTCGGAAAGGAATGGGATGCACGGATCAGGTCTTTTCTCTGCGAAGTATAGTAGAGAAGTTTTTGGGCAAAAACCAAAAGGTCTACTGTGCCTTCGTAGACTTAGAAAAGGCCTACGATAGAGTGTTGAGGAATGAACTATGGTCGGTACTGTCCATGTATGGGTTGAACGACAACCTTGTTCAAGCACTGAAATCTCTTTATAGGGATTCCAGAGCTTGCGTGAGGATTAACGGGTCATACACCGAGTGGTTTAGCATCCAAAAGGGTGTTAGACAGGGATGTGTAGCGTCACCGTGGTTGTTTAACCTATTCATGGATAGCTGTTTAAAAGATTTGAAAGAAAGTGAATGCGGTGTAAGGATGAATGAGTTACTCATCAAATGTCTGCTTTACGCTGATGATCAAGTTTTACTTGCATCATCGGCGGACGAGTTGCAGGTGATGGTAACAAATATGTATGAATCCTTTGAAAGGAAAGGGATGAAAATGAATGTAGGTAAGACGAAAGTAATGGTATTTGAGAGGGATGAATACACGACAGCGTGTGATATTGTGATTGGAGGAGAGAAAGTCGAACAGGTGAATGAGTTTGTATATTTGGGAACTTTGTTTACGAGAGATGGGAAATATGAAAAAGATATTGTTAGAAGAGTAAATGCGGGGAACAGAGTGAATGGGGCACTACACGCCTTTATGAGTAGCCGGCAAGTATCAAAGAAGGCCCGACTAGCCGTGCACGATGGAGTGTTAGTGCCAACTTTAATGTATGGAAGTGAAAGTTGGGTATGGCAGAAAAAGAATGAAAGTAAAATAAATGCAGTGGAAATGAGAGCTCTGAGAAGTATGTGTGGTGTGACTTTGAGAGACAGAATTCGAAATACTGATGTAAGAGAGCGTTGTGGTGTGAAAGAGGATGTAGTCACAAAGATTGAAAAAGGCATGCTGAGATGGTTTGGCCATTTAGAAAGGATGAATGAAAGAAGATTGACAAAAGAAGTATACCTGGCCTGGGTGAATGGGACAACCGGAAGGGGAAGACCACGTCGAACATTCTCTGACCAAATTGGAGATGTTCTCAAGAAAGGGCAGGTCAGAAGTACCCTAAACCGGCGAGCATGTATGAAGAATATAATGACAGTAATCGAGGCAAAAGAAGTATGCAAAGATCGTGACAAATGGAAATCCGTTGTCTCTGCCTACCCCTCTGGGAAACAGGCGTGAGTCTATGTATGTATGTATGTATGTATCTTTGACATCAAACTGCGGATGTATCGGACTGTAAGGTTTCCAGAAACGGAACCATTGAGGTTAATTACAAACCTCAGTGATTTACGAATGCAATATACCTAATTTTGCTTGTGTATTAAAATTTTAATTAAATAAAAATATCCGTAAGATGTCAACAAAGGTACTCAAACAAAAATTTTGAACTAGTCCATGCTGATTGTTTCAATCCTTAACAAGTTACTTAGCTACTATTTTTAAATATAGTACTATTATATTGAAATTAAACAATTGAAGACTCCGAGCAGTTGGTAGCGCAGAAGGTTCTCAAGCAGTACCTTAACTTAAGCGACTAATGCCTGAGGAGACCCTTAAGCCGTAATGGCCACAGCTCAGGGGGCCGCTGAAATAAACGACGGAATTGTTAAAGATATCTCTGTTCGATTTTATGCTATAAATCTTTTGTATCTTGATATAAATTTGAACGGCTTAAACATGCATTCATCACCTTTATCCACTCATGTTTTCAATTATATCAATAGTTCTGGTCTGTTTAAAATCTTCACACTGCTATAATAATTTATTTGTCCTTATTGAAACCTCATTATTTCATGTTTCAGTGAACAATTGTTGTTGAATACAAAACAAGAATAATTTGAGGTCTACACCTGATTTTGTGAATATGTTGTGTTTTCATTGTTTGCAAAGAGACAAAGAGTAACAAAGGATTTATGAAGGAGAAAAAGAAAGAATATTATTTTTAGATAAAAGACCACGTATGGCGGAATTGCTAGTGTAGTAGCCTGATTTTGGCGCTACTAAAAGGCTATACTTTGACGGGCCTGAGGCGTGGTTTGAGAATGCTTGCTTTGCATGCCGCAGGTCGTGGGTTCTGTTGCCACCCAGGACGTATATTTGTGTGTATAAACATGTCTGTTTGACTGAGCCTGGGTGTAATTAAACAACCATAGCAATCAAGAACATAACCTAATACATGTAAGTAATAAGTACAATACACGCTCGATGTCAACCGGCAGACTGACAGTACCTAGAATTACAAACTATTATGGAGACCGAACACTAAAAAAACGCTTGCCGTACCTGTTAAATAGTCTGCCGGATGACATTCGGCATGAAACTGTTAAAAAGAAATAAAAATTTAAGTTAAATAAACACTCATTAGATTTAATTTAATGTTATGCAAATATTTATAGTAGTAGTATTTTGTTATAAAGAAAAATAGTTACTGTACACAGAGACTCGATCCACGATCGATTACACGGTTTTTGGGACATATTATGCACACTTTATATACAACTTTTGAAAATATATTTATAATAAATAAATTAAATAATAATAAAAAATAATATCTATAAGTATAAGTATTTATTTACAAAAGAAAAGTAGTATTTGTAGTATATCAGTTGTCTGGTTTTCATAGTAAAAGCTCTGCTTAGTTTTGGGATCATATGACCGAGTGTGAATAACGAACTAACATATTATTATTTTGTTTTTTTTTTTTCATTCTCCCTTTTTAGAGGGGTAAGTTTACTTGACATACGGGCTGTAGCCAAGCACGCCAAGCTACATAAAGCAACCTGAGGAAATTGTGGATGAAGTTAAAAAAAATCTAGTAATACGGCAAGTGTTTAGAATTTAGTAGCTTTCTGTATTAAGTGGATAATGTACGTGGGTATGTCAAGAAGTTCTAAGCTGTGTGTAAGTGTTTTAGGGATAATACCAGTGGATGATATTACTATCGGTACTATATGGACCGTCTGAACTCTCCACCGAGTTTTTAACTCTATTGCTAAATCTTGGTAATTAGCAAGTGTTTCTGAAATAGTCGACTGGTTATTGTTGGAGTTGGGTACGGCTATATCAATGAGATACACGGAATTAGACTGTTTATTAAATAGCGTTATGTCAGGTCTATTGTAATGGATAGTTTTGTCAGTAATAATGGTTCGATCCCAGTAAATTTTGCAGAAAGTAGTTATTTTCCAATACTGTGTTAGGTTTATATCTATAATATAGGATGTTTTTGTGTAAAAATTGGTATTGATGAGCTAGGTGTTGGTGTATTATTGCTGCAACCTGGTCATATCTGTGCTTGTAGTCCGTTTGTACCAAAGATTTGTAAACCCCGGTAATATGCTCTATTGTTTCCGAAGCTGCTTTACAATGTCTGCAAATATCTGTAGCTTGACGAGGATTTTTTGTAGTTATTATCTAGTCTTGTATCGTAAGCATGAAACCCTCAGTTTCGGGAAACAGTTCTCCCCTTCTAAGCCAAATGTTTGAAATCCCGGGTTGGGCCAAAATGATTTTAGGACTTTTCTGTAAAACGGAAAATTCCACAGCATCAGCTCGAAGTCTGGGAGTTGGCGGTATTGTACACCCGTGCCTCGGAGAGCACGTAAAGCCGTTGGTCCTATACCTGACCTCTTTCCGGTCATCTCGCTAGACGTCCCATCCTGGAATAGAACGTACTCCTGTGTTTGCGCACACACTTGTGCACTATAATATTTCCGGCGCAGATGGCTAATCTCTATTGATCCTGGCCAACGTGGCCGAAATTCGGCATCGAAGACATTAACCAATTTAGTGGTCACGCAATTTATAGACTGCGTGCCTAGGTTGTACTACCTCACTGACCACTTAAGGTCCGCTGACCGGTGAAGGACACAGGTTATGAACGCCTTTCTATTTCTATACATATAATAAATTCGTAGGAAAGTCTGTACATTTAATATTTTTTTAAAAGGATACTACTGCTAGAAGGGCGTGATCTACAATCGATATCGAAGCCAAAAATATAGTATTTAGAATTTTTGTTCTGTTTGTCTGTCTGTCTGTGTGTAAGTCCGGGCTAAACTCAAAAAGTATTGCATGGATTTACTTCAAATTTTGCATGAATCGGGTAAACATATAGGCTACATATCATCACACTATCACCTACGGAGGAGGAGCTGTAATAATTTATAAAGCTTAACGCGGGTAAAACAGCGGGCCACAGCTACTATAAAATAAAATATTTAGAACATATAGAAACAAATATTTCCCAAACAACACGCCAGCTATTCAAAAACGAACCCACTTCCTGTCACGATTATTCATGGAAATGTACGAAATAATCCGCTAAAATCACCTTTTACGGTGTGAAGATCCCTGGAATTCACAATTCCCTTTTTTAAAAAGGTTCAATGGAAATGAATTTATTTTAGTCATTTTTGTTCGTGGTTTTTACTGAATACACAGTAAGATTACTCCCAACAAAAAAACAGTTTTATTCAAATTTTCTTTGCAAAGCTTATATTTTCCAGCCACTCATGTTATATAGAAGCTTAAAACGCACCTTTAGGGAAATATTAGTATTAAAAAAAACATTCAGTCCCTGTTTTTCGTCGTCACAAGTCTTGTGTATCCGAGATCTACCCACTTTTTACACGAATAGTGGTTTAATATTACATTGGACATTATTCACACACGGCCATCTGATCCCAAACTAAACACAGCTTGTACTATGGAAACCAGATAACTGATACTGATATAATAATAAATGTTTATTCACATCTCACAAGGAATTACAAAAAACACCAGGTTTACAAAACCATGGTCTGAACTAGGTCGACACTTCTGTCGCGCCTCCCGCCATTTGATCTGCTGGCGGCAGTTGACGCGGCAGTTGTCTATGAAATCCGCGTTCGCCAGGGGAACGGGGGTGCGACAGTATAGACGGGATGCCCACCGGCAGGTACTACTGCAGTGGCGCGCGCGGCTAGAGTTACGCCGAAACGCGCGCCAGCGTGCCGTCGGTGCCATCCTGCCTCACCTCGAGGCCTGGGTGGGAAGAAGGAGTGGTTGCGTCACCTACAGACTGACCTAGATACTCACCGGACACGGGTGTTTCGGTGAGTATCTAAGCCGGATCGGCCGAGAAGCGGAAGCGACCGTGACTTTGCTCAGCACACGCTGGAGGAGTACCCGCCCTGGGAGGCCGAGAGACGAGTCCTGGTCGCTCAGATCTGACGGGATCTTTCGCCGCCAGCGGTCGTGTATACGATGCTGGCTGGCGACTCCACTAAATGGGACGCCGTGGTCTCCTTCTGTGAGGCAGTCATGCTCCAGAAGGAGGCCGCCGAGCGGGATCGAGAGCGAGCCGATCCCGCTCGCAGATGGAGGCGTCGAGGCGGCGGCAGCAGCCGGTAGCCCAACTCCCCTCGAGGCTGCGGTGGCAGTATGAGAAGTGTCCTCTACTGCCAGCATGTGAAATCAGCTCCGGGATGACAGCGATCTGTTTGTGGTGCAGTCGCTGTGACGGACTGGCAGGAGTCGGCAATAGTGGAGGGCAATCCAGAATATGGGTATGTGACCCGATCATCTGGAACATGGCGCAAAAGGGAAGCACCGGAGCAGCATACCCGTGTTCCCAGGACTCGCCCCATCAGGCGCCAAGAGAAGTCCACTGCAAGTTAGGTTTAGTCGGTGCGAGTCCGACATACCCACCCGCAGACACTTTTTGCGGATGGCATGCGTAGGCATTACTCCTGCCTTATCAAAAAAATAAAAAGGTGCATCGAATGAATGTGTTGTTTTGTGTGATGGTTATGCTTATTACGATAATTATATATTTACGAAACATGCATATTTTATAATATATATTAAATGATCCTATGGGAGTGTGTATGTGGAGTAGGTATGTGTGAAATTTGTGTAGGAGTGTGTGTACCGTGTGTAGGGCTGTGCGTAAGAAGTCTCATAGCTTGTGTATGGAGGTGAGAACAAGGTAATGTGTTTTGGGTCTTTGGGTCCCTACAGTCCGTGTTTCCGAAACAGGTTTCTATAGGGGTAAATTGTGAGATTATTTCTAAAGTTTAATGGATAGTATTCATCAGGTCTTCAGTTTCTTCGTATGACAGTGTAAGTGGCCGGGCTATTAGTTTTCTTTTCGCTTGGAATTACTTATCTGAATATATAAATACTTTTTTGTTGCATAAAAAAGGGACCCAAAAAGCCGTAAATACTACTTTTCTTTTGTTAATATGTATTAAAAAAAGAAAATATATCTATGTAAGTATGTACCTACTTATATAGATAATTACAACCAGATTCAGGATAAACAGACATGTTCATAACCACACATATTATCTGTCCTGGGTGGGAATCGAACCCACGACCTGCGGCGTGAAAAGCAACATTTATTCACCAGCCCACAGGCCCATCAAATATTATTACAAATAGACTGATGTTCCGATGTACTTCGAGTTGAAATAATTTACTATATTCAGATTCAGATTGACGTCAGATGGCAGTTGAGCTGTGAACCAATTGTGAACCAGTAACCATGTTGGTTATAGTAGGTGACAGTGTCCATTGTTATTCTACTATCCTATGATAGTAGAATAACATTCATTCGCTCGAAGAGCAGCCCGACTGCGGAAGTACCTCCACCTTACAGAAGACATTCCTTAATAATAACATTAATAATTTAATGTTGTGTTTCTGAGTGTGAGTAAGGTCGCCAGAGCTCATCGGGGTGGGGGGGGAGGGTCAGCAACACTTGTTTGCTGACTCTTAAAGGCCGGCAACGCACCCGCGACTCCTCTGGTGTTGCGAGTGTCCATGGGCGGCGGTGATCACTTACCATCAGGTGACCCACTTGCTCGTTTGTCGACCTCTGTCACATAAAAAAAAAAAAAAAAAATAGTAGAATAACAATGGACACTAGATGCTCTCATTGGTCCGTAAGGGATCGGTGAGGTTAAGCAACTAGGCTCGCGGTCAGTCCTTAGATGGGAGACCGCTAAATTGGTTTAATTTCTGAGCGTGTCCGTGCTTCGGGGGGTACGTTACGCCTACGGTCCCGGTCGAGGTCATTAGACAACAGTCTCGAAGCCATGCCAGAGGCCTACTCGGTGGCTTGAACAACTCTGACACTAGGGTAACCACTGCCCATACGATAAGTAACTAAGTAAGATTTTCTGTTTACCTATAACAATTGTCATTTTCGTCTTCATGACAACCCTTACCAGCGTCTACACCTGCACTTTGTAAGGCACGGAGATAGCGTCATAACTAAACAGACCCCGAAATAAATATTTCGTTTAACACAAAGATTTTTCGGCATGGAAATCGAAGCCGCAACCTCCCAGGTGCTGAGGTTCGAAGGGACGTCTTACACCTCTAGGACACAGACAACATCGAACACAAGGAAATAACACAGTTACACTTATATAAACACAATAATAATATATGCCTCGTTGGTCTACCGGTAGCATGTTCACCCGCAGAGAACGAGGTCCTGGGTTCGAACCACGGGTCGGGTCAAAGTGATTTTGGGACTTTTCTGTAAAAAGAAAAATCTCAGCTTCAGCCCGAAATCGGGGAGTTGGCGGTATTATACCCCCGTGCCTCGGAGAGCACATAAAGCCGTCGGTCCTGTAACTGACCTCTTTCAGGTCGTGTCACTAGGCGTCGCATCGGATCATGAGAGTGATGGAATAGAAAGTGCTCCTGTGTTTGCACACACACCTGTGCACTATAATATGTCCCGTGCAGATGGCTAATATTTATTGAGACTGGCCGTCGTAGCCGATATTCGGCTACGAAGACATTATTATTATAATAAGCTAGTGTAAAATAGGTCACATCTATCACAATTTAGACCCTTATACAGTTAATTGTTCTCCTGGGTGTACTTAGTAGACAAAGTGATTAAAATACCTACCAATTCCAACACGAAATCCCTTACATAATAATATTATAATCCAGCCAAGTCTGACTAAGTCGAACCAGAATAACAGAGAAAACTCTGTTACTGGAAACAGTTTTGCATTCAAGTCATGTTTGCATGCTAAAACAATCGGGCATGCAGGGTATATGAGTATATTATTTTGTTTACTTTAAAGAGAAAGTTAGGTACTTGTATTGTTCATGAATATTACCGCTAACATGAGATGAGTCTTTGTTCTGGGCTTCACTAAGCTCTCCACATCATTGGCGGTATGGTGTAGGTTTACTTTGGATTGTTAGTATGAAAGAAAACATATACAAACCTGAGCAGTGGCGAGGCGGCGGAGGTGAAGTAATGTGGATTTTAGAAGTTGTAGTTACAAAAATAATCAATTTTTGTTACAAATATTTTTGTAACTATGAAACCTAGTCATCTTTAAAATGAGTGATGGAATGAAAACTGATCAGATTACGCACCGTCCATTGAATCAAACATTACACAATACTAAGGCACTCTTGTATTGTGGGAGACTTCACTAACGCCTTGACTATAGTGAATTTGCCTTGAATAATCATTTTTGCGTTATAACAACTAGTTGTTCAATGCGGGAATCAAACCCAGGAATAGTAAGAGGACTACCTATGACGACTACCTTAACCACTGCGCCCATACGTGCAGTCTTAACTGATTAGTGGTTTTGTTTTGTCACTTTTTGACGTATTGCTAAGTAATAAATGAATAATTTAATGTTGTGTGTCTGAGTGTGAGTAAGGTCACAAGATTTCATCGGGGTAGAGGAAGGGTCAATAACACTCGTTTGCTGACTTTTTCAAAGGCTGGAAAGTCACCTGCATCTCCTCTGGTGTTGCAAGTGTACATGGGCGGCGTTGATCACTTACCACCAGGTTACACACTTGCTCGTTTCTCTGTCCCTTATATATCAAAAAAAAAAACCAAATGTATACATGTTTTTCCAGCATATTCTGAAAAAGTATGCATAATAGCAATAAAATATCGAAACATTGCTCGTCTATGGACTATTTTTTTAACATCTATATCAACGAGCAATATCACGTACTATAATAATATTATAGCTATCGTTTACGACAACGAGAACCAAAATGTAGGTACTGACGCCAGCACATCAAGCTACCTTAATCTGTCAAATTTCTTTTATAGATATTCAACTTTATCACATAAGCATAAGGTTCACTTTCAATTGGGGAAATTTGACAGATTGGGGTAGCTTGATGTGCTGGCGTCTGTACATCGTTGTACTAAATAAGATATAATCACGTTCATATTTGTGCCAAGTTTCGTTTCTTGCATTTTTAGAGCCTGCTCTGCTTGCTATTCTCTTCTTAGTATTCGAGTTCTTCGTAGGTCTATGGCTGTGTCGGTGTTTAGAAATTAACGCAATACTGTTATATTAGAACTTAAAACTAGAAATTAAAATTAGAACCTAGAAATATAATGCAATAATAACAAATAACACAAAAACTTGAATAATAATAGAACTATAGCTAAATAACGTCCCTGCTCATGGCAAGGAGTGGCGATTGTATCATCACAAAAAAAAAACAAAACTGTTATATTTATATATTATTTGCATTACAAATTTGTTTGCGCCGCCTTTTCTCGGTATTTGGCAGCATAGCACCAACTAAATCAACTATTTGGGGACTTGGATTTTACAATGTAAGTAGCTGTTCCATATTTTTCTCACAGAATAAAAAGACTACCTGTCCGTATTGAAGTAAGAGGATTGAAAGAAAATACATTGAGACTTGCCTTCGACTATCACCTCTTTCAATTACTTCATTTTCCTTTCTCTCCTATAATTATATAAACGACGGTCACCGTAGCCTAGTTGGTAGTGCTCCTGCCTACGAAGCTGGTGGTCCTGGGTTCGAATCCCGGTAAGTGCAAATATTTGTCTGATGAGCACGAATATTTGTTTCTGAGTCATGGATGTTTTCTATGTATTTAAGTATTTATCTATCTATATAAGTATGTATATCGTCACCTGGTACCCATAGTACAAGCTTTGCTTAGTTTGGGGCTAGGATGATGTGTGACATTGTCCCTAGATATTATAATTGTATAGAAGAGATCACATATTATGATAAGGCTGCCCGTATTTATAATATAGTTTTACATTTTGTATCTTTTGATTGGTTATTCCTATTGCTTTTTGATGAAGAGCTAATTAATATCTGCTGTTTGATCAATAAGAGTATTGTATTTAAAACATTTTTTTATCCACGCTCTAAATTGGATTTTCAAAAAATATTTCTTCATTTTAATACACTTATTATTTTCTCACAAAATAGTCAAAATAGCTAGGTTGTAGTCGTAAGACCGTTGAACCGTGGAGTCATGAGACTCGAGTTCAAACTTAAGGTTCACTGACCCTTCGAATTCATGTATGTATTATAAATTTATAATCTCGTACTAAAACTTCATCACGAGGAAACCTGCACGCCAGAGAATTCTCCAAAATGTTCTTGATGGAATGTGAAGTCTCACAATACGCAAGAGGCCAGCGTACTATGACCTTTACCTTCCCATTGTGCGAAGAGACGTTTGCCCTGCAATACCGCTTCAGTTTGGATATTCTTCGGGCTACGAGTATGTCGGTTATTTGGTTCACCTGCAGCTTCCGACATTTCTGATTCGATCTCGCAGGGATACTGCAAGCATAGCCCTCTTACTAAGTTACCATGTCTCTTTTCCGTAAGCCACCACTAGCAACACACACTGGTCGAACGCTGCCCG
Source organism: Pseudoips prasinana (assembly GCA_951640165.1). NCBI lineage: Eukaryota > Metazoa > Arthropoda > Insecta > Lepidoptera > Nolidae > Pseudoips > Pseudoips prasinana. The sequence goes on from OX621245.1 coordinate 24,893,221, forward strand.
GCTGAGTTGGATTCGATAATTCTCCTCTTTTTAGAATTAAGACTTACTTAAGGTGAATGGTCTGTCCTAGGTGGCCTAGATCTCCAAGTTAAATGCAAAGTCCCAAATCTTAACTTGAGTGGGGGCAACAACGACGTTCAACATGGTTTTCGACTTAAACATGTTCATTTTAAGACAAATTTAATGTTTCAGTCAACCATTACTATCGTTCGAATGGTGTCGCATGTAACGTGAACGAATAAAGTGTTCAAGTAAAATCTGTTTTTAACCAAGAACTCGATAATAAGGAGTCACTGATCTCACAAATCTTTAAATAAACACGAAACTTTTCAACTTTCCTTCGAAAAGTTACTCTCCATGGCAATGAGAAAACGCCTTACAAAATTTCACGAACACCGCTCGACTGATCTAAATTATTCATCGCACGGGCCAGCGACCGTCGTCCTGTCGCACTCAACTTTAGTATTCTCCTGTGTATGGTACTTACAGAATAATGTATTATGTTACGCCGTAATATGTACGTGGGCAGAGATTATTGTAAGGTCGCGTTAGTACTGAAAAGTCTAGATTTGGAAGCGTGCATTACTGCAGCAAAATATTGTGCTAAAAAGAGTATAGCAAATAATTAGTTTATCATGAGGAGTAATTTTGACTGCACGTGTGGCGCAGCGGCTAAGACAGTCGCCTCGCCGCTTCGTATCGCGGGTTCGAGTCCAGCTCAATTATTTGTGTGGCTCATAAATAGTTGTTCTGAGTCTGTTTGTAATTTGTGTCCGTCTATTATTTGTTTGTGAAGTACCCCGCGACACAGGGATTAAATTCCCTATCGCGGGCGTTGTCTTAAAAAAAATTGTTCACTAATATCAAAATTTGTTTAGCAAAACCATTTACAAGCATTATAATCTTAAGAAAATATGTCTTGGAGGATTATCTCTAAGAGCAGCTTGAGTGACAAAGTAACTCTTACCTAACAAAATACATATAGCCATGATAACTTATTATTGTGTGGGATGAGGGTTCAGGCAGTAAAGCTTCTTGTTATAAGAAACGCCCATACATACAGAAGCCATATAACATTAGACTTTGATAATATTAATGTTTTAAAACTTTTGCGATTTGTACACATATTTATATACCGACAGTTCCGTACAAGAAAATAAAGGAAAATATCAAGACCATGCGAGGGTAGATACCGAAACCCGAGCTTCACGGACACGCCGCTGCCGAGCCACACCAGTCGACCCGTGATCCGTGGTGCAATCAATGCCGAAACGGCGGGTAACCTAAAGGTAATGATTTGATAATATTATTGCGACTGCCTTGTTGGTTAAGCAGAAAAGTATTCAACCGCAGATTATGTGGTCCCGAGGCGGGTCTAAAGCTGTTATTACCATTCTTCTGTTAAGGAAAATTCTCCGTACCAGCCCACACCAGACGATGGAGGTGTTACACTCTATACACGTAAAGTGACCTCTTCCGGTTAGCCCTTTCATTAGATCATGCGATGTAGCCGAATATGCACTTGCGTTTGCGTATACACTTGTGCACGAGTCTTGTAGAGTTGTTGCCATGGCATAAATCGACCAGGTGGACGTTATTAATAATTTAAGACAAATATATTTGCGAGTGTACATGAACGACGGTGATCACTTACCATCAGGTGATCCACATGCTCGTTTGTCATCGTCTCATATAAAAATAAAACTTACAGATAAATTAGTTTTAATGCAAGTGTCAACTGTTTTTTTTTTTGTATGAGAGGGTGACAAACAAACATGTGGGTCACCTGATGGTAAGTGATCACCGTCGTCCATGTACACTCGCAACACCGGAGGAGTTGCTGACCCTTTCCCACAATGAGCCCTGGCGACCTTACTCACACGCAGAAACACAACATTGAAATTATTAATGTTACTATTAAAGAATGTCTTCTGTAAGGTGGAGGTACTTCCTCAGTCAAGCTGCCTCTCCAAAAATATTATTTGTTTTTTTTTGTAAAGAATAATATTTTATATAACGTCCATGTTTTTTGTAAAGTAATTTATAGCAAACGTATTTTAGAAGCTGGCAGGATAATCACACCTTTTGGAATTAAATCTTGGTTACAGGATTGGTGAGTTAAAGGTAACAGTTTCGTATAATGAATTATTAATGCCAATATGACATCTATTAGCTCTAATAGCTCATTGGGGTGGGGGGAAGGGTCAGCAATACCTGTTTGCTGACTTTTAAAGGCCGGCAACGCACCCGCGACGCCTCTGGTGTTGCGAGTGTCCATGGGCGGCGGTGATCACTTACCATCAGGTGACCCACTTGCTCGTTTGTCGCCCTCTGACATAAATAAAAATAAATGAATATTAAGGCTGAGTGGCAAGAGTGATAGTTTGGATTACAAGTTCGATCTATGCACTGGCAGAAAACATTTAAACATTTTATTTACTTATTGACTTTATATCTTAAATATTTAGTCCTCAATCAATGAACAATAAATCATGTAAGCTGAATAACGTCCACTGCTGGACAAAAGCGTCCCCAAAGAATGGGGGGATATGCCATAATCACCACGCTTGGCAGACAGGTTGGTGTTCACAGATAAATTCTGCTGCCTAGCTCACTATAGATAACTATTGCAAATGCCACATGTCCCAATCTTGAAGTGATGCTGCAAAGGATAGAAGAAGAACTGTCAGCCAAACGAAAAAATCGGGATGGACCACCATCTCAAGCCCACATTTCGTTTAAAGAAGCAAAAAAGCGCTCGATATGGGTTACATTGAACAGGGTCTCAGAGAATCACCAGCCTGTGAATGCAACGCCAAAAACCAGTTCCAGCATTCTCCGCCAAGGACTATCCTATCTATGGATTTCTAGGCAGCCAGGAAGAAATGCATCGCTTTAGTCCAGTGGCTGAAGGCTAAAACAGTTGACATTAGTCAACTGTTAATATATCTACCGTCGTGAGTAAGGATTATGTATTTATCATCGGTTAATATTAACGTATAACACAATCAACTTAAAAACATACGCATGCAGCACCGTACACTTGATAGAAGTGAAACTATACCTCAACTGTTTATATGTAGCTTCTGAGGCGTACATTTAAAATAAGTAATGTCTTCCTGACTGAATTTTGGCCACAGCTTCCAGTCTCAATGGAGACTAGCCATCTGCGGGGTTATAGTGCACAAGTGTGTGCGCAAATACAGTGGCACTTACTATTCCATCACTCTGATGATCCGATGGGACGACTTGCAACACGAATGGAAAGATTTCCAGTACATGACCGAAGGCTTTACGTGCTCTCCGAGGCACGGGGTTTGTAAATTCCGCCAAATCCCAGACTTCGGGCTGATACTGACAAATTTTCTTAACACAAAAATTTATTTTTGGCCCGACCCGAGACTTTAACCCAGGGCCCCATGTTTGAACACGTCACCGCTAGAACAACTAGGCGTACATCCACAACGCGTGCATTTGCTACAATATCTTATTATATTGGTGTGTATACATCACTCTCTATTGTTCAACTCCCGTAGTAATACAATATATGAATATATCTCGTTCTCTCTCACACATGTAACGAGATCTGCCTGAAGGAAAATAATATAAAAGTTCAAATTTTGATCTCAAAAGAGTAAAAATATGCATCTATGTCACAAAAATCCATTCATATAAAACTCATAGTCGCCTTTATCCCCAATAAGAAACATTGCTCATAATAACACAAATGAACGTAAATGGTCATTAGTATAAAAAGTGCCAAGAGAACTGCAACCGCAAAGCGATCCCTGGAGCACAAAGCATAATAAATTGTATAATTCATCGCTATAACAGGTCGTCCCTTCTCTAAGTGGAGAAATATTACAACAATCTCGCATTGGCCGCTACAGTGAACCTTTATTCATATTTTTTTCTGTTTCAAACAACTTGCTGTTAAGGAATGCTTTGTTGAGAGCAACTTTGTGAGTAAAAGAAACTACTTTTCTCTTCTTCGAGCTTTTATTATCTTTATTCATTAATGTGGGCAGTAGTTTCGTAGTGTCAAAGTTGTTCAAACTATTAATAACTGTTGGCCATGGCAGCCATTCCCAATGCAGACTAGTCATACAGGAACGAAATAACATATATTAGATAGAACATATTATTGTGCACAAGTGCGTTAATACAGGTGGAGTACCGTTCCTCGAAGAACGCATAAAGCCATCCAAAATTCGTTTGAATGTGAAATCACTGCTAGTAATTGGTCTTAACAGTAGTTTCTTTACATAATGTACTTATCAAATTTAAATTCACAGACTTAGTTCAGCGCCTGCATGCATATACAACATGCATTTGAACAAATCGAAAGAAAGGTATATAAATCACCCAACTAACAAATTACTTTCAGCTACATTTACAACGTCATTAGATTCAAAATACAAAATCTTATTCAGCCACAACAACCATTGCTAGACATACCACATCACCGCCATATGGTCCTGTCCAACATGATATATCACGACCCACGCCTAATTGCTCCTATTTTTGCACAGAATATTGTCTGTATTACCATAACCTGCGTTATTTTTGGCAACAAGTAAATGCTTTGTATAAAAGAAACATGGTCTTACGTAGAAATAAATATGTCTATAATATCGAATATAAAATCTTATCTAAGTTGTACAAGTAGAAATCTGTATGCTAAATACATTTAGAAAACTTAAATACAATATACATTTATATCGATATGGGATATGCTTTGTTAATAAAATCAAACTGTTTGTACAACTTTTTGTTTAAGGAAAATTTACACCAATATCTCTTGTATTCAATGGTATCATTGCACCAAAGCAGAGTGGTGACTGGTACAAAATATTTTTTATATACTGTGGACACGGGTCTCATCGCGATTAATATTTAGGTAAATCATTACCTTGGTTACCATTTAACATTAATGGTACAAAATAGATTACAAATAAAAAATGGAGTACACTTTATTGCACCAAAAAAAACAATACACTAATATAAATATAATAATACGTATAGAAAATATCTGTCCTTGTAAATATTCTAGAAGTTTCCTATTGTTGTGGACAAAATCTTTCCCCGAATTATCTTTAGTTAAGTTAGTTAGTTGTCAAAAAGTTGTCATCAAGTTCATATCGCTGTGATTATTTTCGGTGTTTATAAATAAAAGAAACTAAGTATAGTTCTATAGTGAATTGTAGAAACACTTATAGTCATCTATTAAACAACATTAATTATTATACAGTGTGTATGCATAGTAATTATTCCATTATACGACTAAAACTATTAATTGTGTATGTGAATCATTCTAATCTACCCTTTTTATAAAATAATCAGAGTGAATTATAAGAAAACGTACACATAAACTTAAAGTGTTACTTCGAAAGCGTGCTCGCTGGAGCATTCCCCATAGTGAACTGATTGTGAAGGTTGGGATAAAATTTAAATCCTTTAAATTTAAATCTTTCATAACACTATATACAATACTAGCGACATCTAGACGCAGTCTCTCAAACAAACTAGCCAGAAAGATTACAACTTTCTAGGCGACATCTACTGGGGCTAATTTATTTTTGATGGATTTATGCAACCTGAGAAAGCGCTAACCGTATTTATTTTTTTTAGGTTAGAGGTGTAGTAGATTAGTATTATAGGATTTTAGGTCATTATGCATGTGAGTGGGTTTTTTTTGTAAACTATTTTATAATAATAGTTATTAAAATAAAAATAATAATAAGTTTAAGTTTCTTTTAGGTTTTCTTTTTGATATTTTTTTTTGTGTTTTTTTTAGGTTTTTTTTTTATTTACTAATATACTTTTTGTTATAATATGGCTTTATTTTACTTAAGTTAATTATATTATTACATTTTTTTGTTATATTTATTGCGATAGAAGGGAGAAGTCCTTTAATATATGGTTACAAAAATAATCAAATTTTGTAACAAATATCTTTGAAACTAGGTTACAGACAACTTTAAAATGAGTGATGGAATGAAAACTGGTGAGATTACGCACCGTCCATTGCATGCAACATTACACAACAGTAATACACCCTGGTATTGAGGGAGCCTTCACTAACGCCTTGACTATAGTGAATTTGCCTTAAATAATCATTTTTGCCTTGTGACAACTAGTTGTTCAATGCGGGAATCAAACCCGTAATAGTAAGAGGACTACCTATGACGACTACCTTAACCACTGCGCCATATGTGCAGTCCAACTTGATTGGTGTTTTTATTTTTATCTCTAGAACTTGACCACTGACGTATTGCTGAATAATTAATTAATAACTTAATTTTATGTTTCTGAGTTTGAGTCAGGTCACCAGAGTTCATCGGGGTGGAGGAAGGGTCAGTAACACTCGTTTGCTGATTTTTTCAAAGGCCTGCAACGCACCTGCAACTCCTCTGGTGGTGCACATCGGCGGCGTTGATCATTTACCACCAGGTGACACACTTGCTCGTTTCTCTGTCCTTTATATATATAAAAAAAAACCAAATGTTTTCAGCATGTTCTGAAAAAGTATGCATAATAGCAATAAAGTATCGCAACATTGTTCGTCTATGGACAATTTTTTTAACATCTATATCAACGAGCAATATCACGTGCTATAATAATATTATAGCTATCGTTTACGACAACGAGAACCAAAATGTAGGTGCAGACGCCAGCGCATCAAGCTACTCTAATCTTTTATAGATATACAACTTTATCACATAATCATAAGGTTCACTTTCAATTGGGGAAATTTGACAGATTGGGGTAGCTTGATGTGCTGTCTGTACATCGTTGTACTAAATAAGATATAATCACGTTCATATTTGCGCCAAGTTTCGTTTCTTGCATTTTTAGAGCCTGCTCTGCTTGCTATTCTCTTCTTAGTATTCGAGTTCTTCGTAGGTCTATGGCTGTGTCGGTGTTTGGAAATTAACGCAATACTGTTATATTTATATATTATTTGCATAACAAATTTGTTTGCGACGTCTTTTTTCGGTATTTGGCAGCATAGCACCAACTAAATCAACCATTTGGGGTACCTGGATTTTACAATGTAAGTAGCCGTTCCATATTTTATCATTTTTCTCACAGAATAAAAAGACTACCTGTCTGTATTGAAGTAAAACGATTGAAAGAAAATACATTGTGACTTGCCTTCGACTATCCCCTCTTTCAATTACTTCATTTTCCTTTCTCTCCTATAATTATATAAACGACGGTCACCGTAGCCTAGTTGGTAGTGCTCCTGCCTACGAAGCTGGTGGTCCTGGGTTCGAATCCCGGTAAGTGCAAATATTTGTGTGATGAGCACGAATATTTTTTTCTGAGTCATGGATGTTTTCTATGTATTTAAGTATTTATCTATCTATATAAGTATGTATATCGTCGCCTGGTACCCATAGTGCAAGCTTTGCTTAGTTTGGGGCTAGGATGATCTGTGTGACATTGTCCTTAGATATTATAATTGTATAGAAGAGATCACATATTGTGATAAGGCTGCCCGTATTTATAATATAGTTTTACATTTTGTATCTTTTGATTGTTCATTCCTATTGCTTTTTGATGAAGAGCTAATTAATATCTGCTGTTTGATCAATAAGAGTATTGTATTTAAAACATTTTTTTATCCACGCTCTAAATTGGTTTTTCATAAAATATTTTTTCGTTTTTTTACTCTTATTATTTTTTCACAAAATTGTCAAAATAGCTAGGCTGTAGTCGTAAGACCGTTGGACTGTGGAGTCATGATACGAGTTCAAACCTAAGGTTCACTGACCCTTCGAATTCATGTATGTATTATAAATTTATAATCTCGTACTAAAAATACATCACGTGGAAACCTGCACGCCTGAGAGTTCTCCAAAATGTTCTTGATGGAATGTGAAGTCTCACAACACGCAAGAGGCCAGCGTACTATGGCCTTTACCTTCTCATTGTGCGAAGATACTTTTGCCCTGCAGTACCGCTTCAGTTTGGAAATTCTTCGGGCTACGAGTATGTCAGTTATTTGGTTCACCGGCAGCTTCCAACATTTCTCATTCGATCTCGCAGGGATACTGCAAGCATAGCCCTCTTACTAAGTTACCATGTCTCTTTTCCGTAAGCCACCACTAGCAACACACACTGGTTGAAGACTTTTGACTTGAGACCCTACGGTATTTGGAACGAAAAGATTTCACACAGCTTCCCGAACGCATCCCAGATGAGTTGGATACGTCGATTCTCCTCTTTTTCGAATTAAATGCAAAGTCCCCAATCTTAACTTGAGTGGGTGCAACAACGACGTTCAACATGGTTTTCGATTTAAACATGTTAATTTTAAGACAAATTTAATGTTTCCGTCAACCTACTATCGTTCGAATGATGTCGCATGTAACGTGAACGAATAAAGTGTTCAATTAAAATCTGTTTTTAATCAAGAACCCGATAATAAGGAGTCACTGATCTCACAAATCTTTAAATAAACACGAAACTTTTCAACTTTCCTTCGAAAAGTTACTCTCCATGGCAATGAGAAAATGCCTTACAAAATTTCACGAACACCGCTCGACTGATCTAAATTATTCATCGCACGGGCCAGCGACCGTCGTCCTGTCGCACTCAACTTTAGTATTCTCCTGTGTATGGTACTTACAGAATAATGTATTATGTTACGCCGTAATATGTACGTGGGCAGAGATTATTGTAAGGTCGCGTTAGTACTGAAAAGTCTAGATTTGGAAGCGTGCATTACTGCAGCAAAATGTTGTGCTTAAGAAAGTAATTCACAACTATCAAAATTTGTTTAGCAAAATCATTCACAAGCATTACAATCTTAAGAAAATATGTCTTGGAGGATTATCTCTAAGAGTAGCTTGAGTGACAAAGTAACTCTTACCTAACAAAATACATATAGCCATGATAACTTATTATTGTGTGGGATGAGGGTTCCGGCAGTAAAGTTTCTCGTTTTTAGAAACACCCATACATACAGAAGCCATATAACATTAGACTTTGATAATATTAATGTTTTGAAACGTTTGCGATTTGTACACATATTTATATACCGACAGTTCCGTACAAGAAAATAAGGAAAAATTTCAAGACCACCAAGGACCAGACAATGGTAGTTACCGAAACCCGAGCTTCACGGAGACGACGCTGCCGAGCCACACCAGTCGACCCGTGATCCGTGGTGCAATCAATGCCGAAACGGCGGGTAACCTAAAGGTAATGATTTGATAATATTATAGCGACTGCCTTGTTGGTTAAGCAGAAAAGTATTCAACCGCAGATTATGTGGTCCCGAGGCGGGTCTAAAGCTGTTATTACCATTCTTCTGTTAAGGAAAATTCTTCGTACTAGCCCACACTGGACGATGGAGTTGTTAGACTCAATACACGTAAAGCCGTCAGTCCTGTACTAACCTCTTCCGGTTAGCCCTTTCATTAGATCATGCGATGTAGCCGAATATGCACTTGCGTTTGCGTATACACTTGTGCACGAGTCTTGTAGAGTGGTCGCCATGGCATAAATCGACCAGGTGGACGTTATTAATAATTTAAGACAAATATATTTGCGAGTGTACATGGACGACGGTGATCACTTACCATCAGGTGACCCACATGCTCGTTTGTCACCCTCTCATATAAAAATAAAACTTACAGATAAATTAGTTTTAATGCAAGTGTCAACTGTTTTTTTTTTTGTATGAGAGGGTGACAAACGACCATGTGGGTCACCTGATGGTAAGTGATCACCGTCGTCCATGTACACTCGCAACACCGGAGGAGTTGCTGACCCTTTCCCACAATGAGCCCTGGCGACCTTACTCACACGCAGAAACACAACATTGAAATTATTAATGTTACTATTAAAGAATGTCTTCTGTAAGGAGAAGATACTTCCTCAGTCGGGCTGCCTCTCTAAAAATATTATTTGTTTTTTTTTATTGTAAAGAATAATATTTTTATATAACGTCAATGTTTTTCGTAAAGTAATTTATAGCAAACGTATTTTAGAAGCCGGCAGGATAATCACACCTTTTGGAATTAAATCTTGCTTACAGAATTGATGAGTTAACGGTAAAAGTTTCGTTTATTCAATTATAAATGCCAATATGACATCTATTAAGGCTGAGTGGCAAGAGTGATTTTATTTGGATTACAAGTTCGATCTATGCACTGGCAGAAAACATTTAAACATGGTATTTACTTATGGACTTTATATCTTAAATATTTAGGTCCTCAATTAATGAACAATAAATCATGTAAGCTGAATAACGTCCACTGCTGGACAAAAGCGTCCCCAAAGAATGGGGGGATATGCCATAATCACCACGCTTGGCAGACGGGTTGGCGTTCACAGATAAATGCTGCTGCCTAGCTCACTATAGATAACTATTGCAAATGCCACATGTCCCAATCTTGAAGTGATGCTGCAAAGGATAGAAGAAGAACTGTTGGCAGAGTATATCCAGGGACAAGTAAATAAAAACGTAATGATTACTTTAACACGCATGCATTTATTCCGGCACTCAACTAGGAACTAACTTAATAGATAATGCGGCGCGCGCGGGCGCATCGGCCGGCTCGTACCTATATACCTACATACAGCCACGCATAAAACATTCAGGTAGGCACAAGCTCGCTACGTCGTCGTCCATCTTCAACACCTCCCCTCGAAGTAGTGAGCGATCCAAACACTTACACACGATTCATTCATTAATTAGTTAAATAATAATGCTCAAGTTACGCACACACTCATAATGTTTTGATGCAGACAAACCTTTCGTCAAAACATCTGCGGGCATTCTTTCCGTACATAAGTATTTTAGATCTATAACATTTTGCTCGCACATATCTCGAATAAAATGGTGCCTAACGTCGATATGTTTAGTACGGGAGCGATAACTTTTGGTTTGAGCTAACTTAATCGCACCCTGGCTATCGTTGAATATTGGTACACAATCACAAATTATACCTATATTATTCAACACGCCACGTAAATACACAGCCTCTTTAGTAGCTTCCGATAATGCCATGTATTCGGCCTCGGTGCTCGACAATGCAATAGTGCGCTGTTTCCGAGCTTCCCAGCTGATCGGAGCGCCCGCTAAAATAAACGCGTAGCCGGAGTACGACTTCCTATCTAACATGTTTGTACCCCAGTCCGCGTCGACCATGCCGAATAAGGGCAAACCTGTACTTTTGTATACTAAACTATAATTTATTGTGCCTTTTAAATATCTTAATAAACGTTTCGCAGCTTTCCAATGCTCAACATTATAGTTAGTATTAAACTGGCTTAAAAAATTAACGGCATATGCAATATCGGGCCTAGTCGACACTGCTAAAAACATTAATGCACCTATCAAACTCTGATAAGGGTACTGACTCATTACATCTTTGTCTAAAAATTCAGGTTTAATTAATTTTAAATTGCTTTCCATTGGTGTAATTGAAGGCTTACATTCACTCATCTTAAAACGATTCAATATTTTCTCAACATACATACTTTGATTAAGACACACTCTGCCGTCATAATCACGAGAAAATTGAATGCCTAAACAATTACTTATTTCACCCAAATCTTTCATCTCGAACGAGTCTGATAACTGTTGTTTTACCTGTTTCAGCCATTTATTATTATTTGTAGATAATATTATATCATCAACATAAATCGCAATCAACATAATACTGTCATACTTCTCTGCAATAAAAATACACGAATCTTGAGGCAAAGAGTAAAAACCGATATTATTTAACTTTCTTACCAACTCCTTATGCCACTGCAATCCAGCCTGACGCAAACCATACAAAGACCTTTTTAAAGAACAACACACACTTTCACTATCACTCAGACCTTTATACCACCGTTTAACAGTCTCTATAATCTTCTTATCTTCTATTTTCTCCTTCTTTGATCCAATCTTTTGGTTAGTTATTATTTTCTCTAAAACTTCTTTTAACTGTTCTGGTATTTCCATAAAAACTTCTTCCTCTAGTTTTCCGTTCAAATATGCAGTCACGACATCCATATGATGCATCTCAAGTCCAAATTCAGCCGATATAGCGGCAAGCATTCTTATAGATGGTGATCTCACCACGGGTGAATAAGTCTCATAAAAATCCTCCCCTGGCCGTTGTGAGCATCCTTTTGCGACTAATCTCACTTTTTTGCGTTCTACATCGCCAGTAGTTTTTGTCGTAAAAACAAAACGAGTCCCAATTACTTTTCGGTCACGTGGTTTCGGTACTATTTTCCAGGTGCCGTTCTTTATTTGCGCCAAGAATTCATCTTCTATAGCAGATCTCCAAGCCGGAGAGTCATCCGAATTTTCTGCTTCATCCCACGTCATTGGCTCAATAGTCGCAATGCCCGCAACATAATCCTCATCACTATCATCTGAAGATTTATTATTTTCATCCTCACTTTCTGAGTTTACATCTATTATTGGTCTATATTCCATATATTTCTTACGGCAAGCACGTATTGGTCTTCCTCTACCCCTTTTCGCAGGTTCTATCAGTTCTTCCCATGAAATAGTAGCATCTCTTTTTCTTCTACTTTGTGTACTATATCTATAATCTGTCTCATCATTTAGACTTTCCAATGATTCCCTTATTTTTTCTTTATCTTTACTAGCTTTTAGAGGGGGTTTTCGTTTGTTTTCTATCTTCTTTTCAGGTTTGTTCAACGTGACGACCACTTTTTCAGTGTCTATACTTTCTTCTTCATCAAGTATCTCTTTATATTCATGTTTGAATGCTGTCTCATCCAAGAATTTTACATTTCTAGTTATAATTAGTTTTCGGTTTCTCGGATTATGGATACGATATGCTTTAGATTGCAAATCATAACCCATAAATATACCTAATTCAGAACATGGATCAAACTTTCCTTTCTTAATCCCCTTCTCAATGTAGTAAACTTTTGAACCAAATGTTCTCATATACTTTACTGTAGGTTTTTTCCCTTTCCATACAGTAAAAGGTATACCTCCTTTTAATGTTTTAGTAGGACACCTGTTTCTAATATAATTCGCGGTGTTGACCGCCTCAGCCCAAAATGATGGTGGGCTTCCTGCCTGGCTCATCATACATCTTGCCATTTCTATCAATGTCCTGTTTTTCCTTTCTGCTATCCCGTTCTGCTGTGGTGTGTGTGGTACTGTTAATCTCCTTGTAATGCCATTCTTTTTCAGAAAATCATCAAAATCTTTGTTCACGTATTCTCGTCCATTATCAGACTGTAGACTCTTAATTTTCTTCCCGGTAAAGTTCTCCACTTCAGCCTTATATTCCTTGAAAGTCTCAAATACGTCGCTTTTGTTTCTAATACAGTATACTTGACACCACCTTGATCTATCGTCGATAAACGTCACAAAGTATCTTTTACCTCCGAATGATTCTACTCTCATCGGACCGCATACATCCGAATGAACAATCTGTAGTAGATCAGTAGTACGATCAACGGAACCTTTAGGAAATGGTTTGCATGTTTCCTTCTCACGGGTACATATTTCACACTTAGACAATTTTTCATTATCATTAAACTTCATGTCATATACCAAATCATTTTTCATCAGAGCCTTCAAATCTTGCTCATTTAAATGGCCTAATCTTTCGTGCCACATATCTATGCCCTTCTTTGGCACCTCAGCGTTTTTCACACTGTTCTCACACAAACGAACATGATAAAGATTGCCAACTCGGTCAGCGCGCATGTGAACTTTATTTTTCCCGTCGAGTACAACCGCTCCATTCTTATTAAAATGCACCTCAAAACCATGGTCTGTGATTTTCGCTACTGATAATAGATTAGTGCGTAAATCTGACACATAAAAAACTTTTTCTAAGTTAATACGGCGCTCTTCGCTACCAGTGTCTACTGAAATACATACTTGACCGGTTCCAGTAATTCGCGTGCTCTCAGAGTTTGCTAAATTTAGCTCATTTTCCACGTTGGTGAAGCTTTTTATCATTTTCTTCTCATTACACATGTGTCCTGTGCACCCACTATCAATGCACCACACTGTACCTCCATTCGAATCGCTCAGCATCACATCTTCTGTAACACTTAGCATAGTAGAATAGCTACTAGCCTGTTTATCTTCCGAAAAATTCTTCTTTTCGAATTTACTTTTACAGTCCTTTGCAATATGACCGTGCCGACCACAACGAAAACATTTTATAAATGTTTGATATTTATTTTTCTTAAATGTGGAGTTCATATTCCTGTGAGCTTGTTGTCGTCTATTCACATACAAAGCACCTTGTAAGTCGCCACCTTCTTTTGGTTTACGGCTCTCGTAATCTTCTATGATTTTGACCTTCAACACTTCAGTCGCCGGTAAATTGTCACGAGTCTCAATGGCCGTTCGAAACATCGAGAAGGACTCTGGTAAACTATACAATAATAAACCGGCAAGTAGTTCGTCGATAACCACTAGCCCGATTTCTTTGAGCTTCCTTACGGCGTCAAAAAAATCTGCAATGTGCTTACGCAGGTCATCTTCTTCCTGCATGCGAGTTAACACAAGCCTTTTCAACAACGACGCTTTTCGCGCTGGCCCACTAGATGCATGTAAAGATTTTAACTTGTCCCATACCGCTTTCGAAGATGCCAAGCCGTCCAAAGCAAGCAATTCACTTGAACTCACGGCTAGTAAAATGTCCGACTCCGCTTTCCCATCCAACTTCATCCACTCACTATATTTTGGATCCGTAGGTAATGGCTGCGGCAAAACACCAGACACATATTCCCACAAGTCATTTTTCTTCAAAATAGCTCGCATATGTATCTTCCACGTGTCATAATTGTCGCCCGTAAGCGGATCGATTTTTATCGTAGCCGACATGAAGCACTTGTTTTTCCAACACAGTAAATAATGTCACGATAATGTTCACTTTTATACACTATTTTACACGAAAGTGTTATTCATATTGCTGTCTACCTGGGCCCATAACCTGTTGGCAGAGTATATCCAGGGACAAGTAAATAAAAACGTAATGATTACTTTAACACGCATGCATTTATTCCGGCACTCAACTAGGAACTAACTTAATAGATAATGCGGCGCGCGCGGGCGCATCGGCCGGCTCGTACCTATATACCTACATACAGCCACGCATAAAACATTCAGGTAGGCACAAGCTCGCTACGTCGTCGTCCATCTTCAACAAGAACTGTCAGCCAAACGAAAAAATCGGGATGGACCACCATCTCAAGCCCACATTTCGTTTAAAGAAGCAAAAAAGCGCTCGATATGGGTTACATTGAACAGGGTCTCAGAGAATCACCAGCCTGTGAATGCAACGCCAAAAACCAGTTCCAGCATTCTCCGCCAAGGACTATCCTATCTATGGATTTCTAGGCAGCCAGGAAGAAATGCATCGCTTTAGTCCAGTGGCTGAAGGCTAAAACAGTTGACATTAGTCAACTGTTAATATATCTACCGTCGTGTGTAAGGATTATGTATTTATCTTCGGTTAATATTAACGTATAACACAATCAACTTAAAAACATACGCATGCAGCACCGTACACTTGATAGAAGTGAAACTATACCTCAACTGTTTATATGTAGCTTCTGAGGCGTACATTTAAAATAAGTAATGTCTTCCTGACTGAATTTTGGCCACGGCTTCCAGTCTCAATGGAGACTAGCCATCTGCGGGGTTATAGTGCACAAGTGTGTGCGCAAATACAGTGGCACTTACTATTCCATCACTCTGATGATCCGATGGGACGACTTGCAACACGAATGGAAAGATTTCCAGTACATGACCGAAGGCTTTACGTGCTCTCCGAGGCACGGGGTTTGTAAATTCCGCCAAATCCCAGACTTCGGGCTGATACTGACAAATTTTCTTAACACAAAAATTTATTTTTGGCCCGACCCTGGACTTTAACCCAGGGCCCCATGTTTGAACACGTCACCGCTAGAACAACTAGGCGTACATCCACAACGCGTGCATTTGCTACAATATCTTATTATATTGGTGTGTATACATCACTCTCCATTGTTCAACTCCCGTAGTAATACAATATATGAATATATCTCGTTCTCTCTCACACATGTAACGAGATCTACCTAAAGGAAAATAATATAAAAGTTCGAATTTTGATCTCAAAAGAGTAAAAATATGCATCTATGTCACAAAAATCCATTCATATAAAACTCATAGTCGCCTTTATCCCCAATAAGAAACATTGCTCATAAAACAAATGAACGTAAATGGTCATTAGTATAAAAAGTGCCAAGAGAACTGCAACCGCAAAGCGATCCCTGGAGCACAAAGCATAATAAATTGTATAATTCATCGCTATAACAGGTCGTCCCTTCTCTAAGTGGAGAAATATTACAACAATCTCGCATTGGCCGCTACAGTGAACCTTTATTCATATTTTTTTCTGTTTCAAACAACTTGCTGTTAAGGAATGCTTTGTTGAGAGCAACTTTGTGAGTAAAAGAAACTACTTTTCTCTTCTTCGAGCTTTTATTATCTTTATTCATTAATGTGGGCAGTAGTTTCGTAGTGTCAAAGTTGTTCAAACTATTAATAACTGTTGGCCATGGCAGCCATTCCCAATGCAGACTAGTCATACAGGAACGAAATAACATATATTAGATAGAACATAATTATTGTGCACAAGTGCGTTAATACAGGTGGAGTACCGTTCCTCGAAGAACGCATAAAGCCATCCAAAATTCGTTTGAATGTGAAATCACTGCTAGTAATTGGTCTTAACAGTAGTTTCTTTAGATAATATATAACGGAGAAACGGGGGTATCGTTGTCTTTAGTCATGATGACGTCAGCAAGACTGACGTCACTATTATCTGCTCGTTGGTTATCCACTGAAGGTTGTTTACTCATGGCGATAGTAAAACCCAAAATATGTTTCGTGAAGTTTTATTCCATAACAATCTTCAATACAAGGTGATCCGTACGGTCCGACGGCTCGAGCGAAAGTGCTTTGTACTCGACACGTCGGCCGTATTTATACGAAATGTGCGGCGACAAACATGTTACGTATTTTCTTTGTTCGATGAACGAATGTAAATTAAACTATTGAAATCATCAATTGTACAAATCTTAAGATGGTTTATAAATCGTAACTTGATTTTTAACACTAAATTCATTAAGTTTAACTAACTATTTAAGAGTAATTTAAACAAAGACTTAAAACTACTCCTATGACGCATTTGTTTTTGGTTAAGTAATGTTGTTGCGCCGATACGGCCATTCTGAAAGGCGGTGCGCGCTCTGCACCAGCCTCAGTTCTCTTTGTCCTTTTAAATCTGAAACAATAAAGTTTTGCTTTTGAGTTTGGTACCTGTAAGCAACTAAGTTGCTCATTAATAGTTATAGAGATATTGCAATAACCAAGTCACATTACACATGTGTTGGCTTATTATTATTATATTTTGTTTGTTATTTTTGTAGGTAAAAAAAAAGATTAAGTTCTCGTAGATTTCTCGTAGATTAAGGAAAAAGGAGTGGTGTTATATTGTGCTATGCAGCTTGTTATCACAGTGGCATACAGTTGTGTAATACAAGGAAATAAGGTTAGGAAGGCGAGGGTAGGTTTAGTTCTCGTAGATTTCTCGTAGATTAAGGAAAAATAAGTGGTGTTGTATTGTACTCTGGAGCTTGTTAACACAGTGGCATACAGTAGCGCAATACAAGGAAATAAGGCTAGGAAGGTGAGGGTAGGTATAGTTGTTGTAGAGTTCTCGTAGAGTTCTCGTAGATTTCTCGTAGAGTTCTCGTAGATTAAGGGACAAGGAGTTGTGTTATATTGTGCTTTGAGTGGGTGATAACACAGTGGAATACAGAGCCACAATACAAGGCAATATTATTAGGAAGGTACTGTGATCGTAGGTTTATTAGTAGTTCTCGTAGAGTTATTTAGAGTTATTGAATTAAGTTACTTGCCCTTTACTGTGAAGGTTGTCTAGGTCTTCGTGAGGTTGATGCAACTGGCTTGGTTGGTTCTGCAACAGAATTCCGGTGAGAAGACTTTTCGTTTCCCGCCGATACGGTTAACTGATCACCAGGTTGTAGAGCATGGCGCAGCACAGATTCCAGCTGCTGGGTGTTGGTTGGTTTCTGTTTATCAGATGATGAGTTGATGTAGCAGCTTGGGTGCTCGATTGTTTAATCTTACTACATTCTTCACACGCCTTGTGTGATGTTCCTGAAAATAATCATTTTGCGAAAAGTTAAAAAAATTGTACAGCCCTTTGGTGTGTCAACGACACAGACGTTAACGTGCCTATCCAGCAATGAACCAGTCACGTTGCTGGTACTGCCTTCCTTGCTGCTATGGCTAGGACAGTTTTTCGTGGCTCGCAGTGCCGCAGCTGCCAGCAAACATCTTTTTAAAGCTGGTCCATGTCATTTTACGGTACTGAATAACGCTTGATTCAATACTTAACTGGAAGAAATACACGGAGGTGAAGATTAACAAAGCCCAAACAATCTACTGGCAACGTAGAAGGTTCATAGGGTAGAAGTGGTGCTTAAAACCATGTATGACCCTATTACCGGGCACTGCACACTAAACAAACACTCCTTCAGAGTAGCGACAGACAGTTCCCTACAGAGGATGCACTGAATTTGAAGAATCACCAGCAAACATACCTCCACAATGCAGTAGCGCTTCCTGCAGTCCCCAAAGATAAATCCACAGTTAATCACAACCAAATGTGAACCAAAATCAAGGAACACTCCAAACAGCTCATAAAAGGAGTAGAAAAACCAAAGGAGTTCAACACCCAATGGAAGTACAGGTGGAACCAACTACGACTAATAGTAGCAGTACCACCACTATGGTATGACACAGAATAGCCAACCTGCGGCTGGCATATCCAGCACCAGGAGACTACAATGAGCTACTCCTAACAAATCTACTAAAGTATGTGCAGACTGCATTCAGGGCACTAGGGATAGAATAGAAAATAATGGTTCTTAGTACGAAAGATCCTGAAGGGTCGAAATGCTGTACGTAAGTACACCCCGACAAAGTCAAAAACGTGTGACAGCCACGCCGAAACCCGCCTGACTCAAAGACATCATGAAAGCAGTCCTTTGTAAGTCCGGATCACATATCGATACACATGTCTGCGGCCGTACACGTTATCCTTATCCGGGTTTAACTCTGAATATTTTAGCTAGCAGAAGGCAACCTCATTGCCTCTATCAGCTCAATAAAATTACGATTTAGCTGCTCCCCAAGTAAGCGCCATTTACTATCTTCGTCATCAAGGGTGTTTTCACGCTGGTCATCTTCTGGGTTGAATCCCACTTCTGATAACGGAGAAACGGGGTATCGTTGTCTTTAGTCATGATGACGTCAGCAAGACTGACGTCACTATTATCTGCTCGTTGGTTATCCACTGAAGGTTGTTTACTCATGGCGATAGTAAAACCCAAAATATGTTTCGTGAAGTTTTATTCCATAACAATCTTCGATACAAGGTGATCCGTACGGTCCGACGGCTCGAGCGAAAGTGCTTTGTACTCGACACGTCGGCCGTATTTATACGAAATGTGCGGCGACAAACATGTTACGTATTTTCTTTGTTCGATGAACGAATGTAAATTAAACTATTGAAATCATCAATTGTACAAATCTTAAGATGGTTTATAAATCGTAACTTGATTTTTAACACTAAATTCATTAAGTTTAACTAACTATTTAAGAGTAATTTAAACAAAGACTTAAAACTACTCCTATGACGCATTTGTTTTTGGTTAAGTAATGTTGTTGCGCCGATATATACTTATCAAATTTAATTCACACACTTAGTTCAGCGCCTGCATGCCTATACAACATGCATTTGAGCAAATCGAAAGAAAGGTATATAAATCACCCAACTAACAAATTACTTTCAGCTACATTTATAACGTCATTAGATTCAAAATACAAAATCTTATTCAGCCACAACAACCATTGCTAGACATACCACATCACCGCCATATGGTCCTGTCCAACGTGATATATCACGACCCACGCCTAATTGCTCCTATTTTTGCACAGAATATTGTCTGTATTACCATAACCTGCGTTATTTTTGGCAACAAGTAAATGCTTTGTATAAAAGAAACATGGTCTTACGTAGAAATAAATATTTGTATAATATCGAATATAAAATCTTATCTAAGTTGTACAAGTAGAAATCTGTATGCTAAATACATTTAGAAAACTTAAATACAATATACATTTGTATCGATATGGGATATGCTTTGTTAATAAAATCAAACTGTTTGTACAACTTTTTGTTTAAGGAAAATTTACACCAATATCTCTTGTATTCAATGGTATCATTGCACCAAAGCAGAGTGGTGACTGGTACAAAATATTTTTTATATACTGTGGACATGGGTCTCATCGCGATTAATATTTAGGTAAATCATTACCTTGGTTACCATTTAACATTAATGGTACAAAATAGATTACAAATAAAAAATGGAGTACACTTTATTGCACCAAAAAAAACAATACACTAATATAAATATAATAATACATATAGAAAATATTTGTCCTTGTAAATATTCTAGAAGTTTCCTATTGTTGTGGACAAAATCTTTCCCCGAATTATCTTTAGTTAATGTCGCCTATAACTAACTTCCTGTACCTTTTTCCTGGAACACTACTTTATTCAGCAAATTTAAATACAGCTACTAAAGTAGATGTATTTTAGAAACCACGCTGCTCTTTGGGAAAAATTAAACGTACCTCTCCAACAGTATAAATGAAAAAATATATTATCTCGTAATTTAAAACATACTACGTCATTTAAAAGTAGTATACGTATAGAATGGGATTCCACACATGGTCGTTAGCAACGCTGTTTAATGACTCAAATGGTCCGTTGACATAATGACCTCAATGCTGAATTGGACAGATTTGCACCTCCGCATTTCAGGTGGACGCCACTGTAAACGCTAATATGGTCGATACTTACCATAACCTTGACTTTGCCTACAAACTTTAAAACATCTATCTGGTTACAGGAAGCGTGTGAAATTAAACATACGCGAGTTGCTGTAATCGGTCTATAAAATAAGCGAGGTTAAGCACCTATACCTACCCTGTGACCACTTAAGTGAAAAAAAATTAAACTGACTTTATCTTTGTTTGACTAAACTCAAGACTATATAATAAATAATATTGTAACGCGCTGTCCCAACGTTTAGTTAGAATATGTACCTATCTTACGCGGTAAAAGGGAGGGCTACCCTTCCCCCCGCTTCAGCGCGCGCCATGTGCCCGCGCACCCCCGGCAGTCCGTCCACGAGAGTCGTTGCAATGCGCACGGTCTGGCGCGCTCGCGACTACCTACTGTCTTAACCCTCCGTGCACCAGGTGGGGTTTGACAAACCCCAGTCCTTCAAATTTTGCAATAATTTTAAAACTGTGAACGCGCCGAAGTTCAAATTCTCAGTAGCTGGAATTGCGACGTTGCCGCTCCGATCAGTGTCGCTAAGTCAGTCCGGCGGCAAGCGCCAAGCGAGCTACACGTCTTTAAAGTGCGTGTGGGCGTCACACTCCCCACCTCGTACGGCGCGTTGATAAAAAGGTAAGAATTTTATTTGATCTAATTTATGTATTTTTTTATTTGTGTGTGTTAAATTTATGTAAGTTTAGCATTTTAAATGGATTTTAATTCGTTACAGATAACAGTTTACATGAAAAATGTCTCATATCAAGGAAGCTGATATATTACAAGCACTTTTAGACGAAGGAGATGACTTTGAGTTAGAATCTTTAGGTTCTGGACCGGGATCTGAAGATGAATCTGAACATTTGAGTATTCAGAGTGACACGAACAGCGAAGTTGATGCGGAAATGATTTCTTCCGATTTTGGCAGTGACGACGATGTGCCACTTTCAGAGCTTCGCCCGTCTAGACAAAGGTATTATACTGGCAAAGATAAGACAACGAAGTGGCAAAAAGAACCATACAGGAGCAACGTTCGCTGTAGAGCAGAAAACATTATAACTCATTTGCCTGGTGTGAAAACAGCTGCAAGGGGTAAGTTATCACCTCTTGAATGTTTTCAACATTTTATTTCCGACGCTATGACAGACGAAATTGTGAATTGCACTAATGAAAAAATACTCTCACGACCAATTAGTGATCCCCAACAATCACAAACTACAAAGGAGGAAATGAAAGCAATTTTCGGTTTACTTTTTCTATCAGGTTTGGCTCGTTCTGGTCGTCAAAGTACAATCGATTTATGGGCTACTGATGGGACAGGAATGGATATTTTTCGAGACACGATGAGTAGAAATAGATTTTCTTTCCTATTGAATAACTTGAGGTTTGACAGTGCAACTACACGAAGCGAGAGATTGAAGACTGATAGATTAGCTCCGATAAGAGATGTTTTTGAAAATTTTATAAAAAACAGTCAAGATGCCTACATTCCATTCGAAAATCTAACTTTGGATGAAGAATTGGTTGCTTTCAAAGGACGATGTGCATTCCGTCAGTACATTCCGTCAAAACCTGCCAAGTACGGAATAAAAATATATTCGTTAGTTGACAATAAAACCTATTATACTTTGAACATGGAAATATATTGCGGAAAGCAGCCTGAAAACAGTCCCTTCGCCGTGAGCAACCAGCCGTACGATGTGGTCGATCGTCTAGTCCAATGTGTATCTCAGTCTTCTTGGAATATCACTATGGATAATTTCTTTACTAGCTACGAAAGTACAGAAAATTTACTTCATAACCATAAGCTCACCGTTGTCGGAACTTTGCGCGCCAATAAGACGTGCATTCCTCCAGTTTTCAAGAAACATCGTGAAGAACATACATCACTATTTGGATTTCAAAAGGATTTTACTATTTTATCTTACGTACCAAAGCCGCGTAAAATGGTATATCTGATGTCTTCACTGCATCATGACAGAGAAATAGATTCTGCAACCGGAAGTCGACAAAAACCCACAGTGATAACATTTTATAACCAGACCAAAAGTGGCGTAGATATGGTGGATAAGCTATGTCGTACTTATGATGTTTCCAGAAATTCTAAACGTTGGCCGCTAACGATATTTTTCGCGTTGCTGAACCATGCAGGTATAAATGGTATGATTATCCACATGTTCAATAATGGTATTGAAAGAAATAAAAACAATCTGAGAAGTAAATTTATTCGAGAATTGGGTATTTCTTTGATAAAAGGCCACTTAAACTCCAGACGGCAGAACCAGAAGCTTCCAAGGGATCTACGCAATAGAATTGCTAAATATTTTGATGATTCACCTGAAAATTTAACCGAACATACAGCAAGAAGGTCTAATGGTCAAAAAAGATGCTTGAAGTGCCCTAGAAATAAAGATAGAAAAACAAAATACTCATGCAAAAAATGTTACGTACCAATATGTATGGAGCACACTGATTTTTTTTGTCAAGACTGTGGTCAATTGAACACTGATAATAACAATTAAAATTTATCTTTCCTGTGTTAAATTTTTGTTAAGATAATAGAATATATATTATAGTTTGTAAAATTAAAATGATTGTGATAATTAAAAGTGCCATTTGAAATTAGTACATAAGAAATGACTGTTAAGTTACATAAATTACAGAAGTTGTGTTTTTTGTTCTTTTATAATAAAAAAATATTTTAATACATAGTTTCTACTCTGTGTTTTACTTAAACCTGATAATTATTGTTTATTTATAAATACCTAATATTTCATTCTGCCAAAAAATCAAAAAAATATGTAATTTTATCACTTTTCTATTTTGGGGTTTGTCAAACCCCACCTAGTATGGGATGAGACTTTTAGTCACCTCGTACACGGAGGGTTAATAATGACTGTGCAAACGTGATTGTTTTCTTATTCTTGTTGCAAACGTTCGCGAAAACCCCAAAGAACAAACGTTATAAGTGGCGCTCCAACTCGTGGCCGCGAACGCGTTTAAACCAGTTTGTGCCGGTCGACCGCTAACGTTTTTCGGTGTTCCTGTGTTCCTGTTCTCTGGTACCTACGTAAAGAGTGAAGATGCCTCCACGTAAAGTACGAACGGACCCAAAGGCTAGTGACGCTGACGCGCACTCCAGCTCTGATGAAGAAACCAGAAGACCTTCGCCAGTGCTCATGTCTGGTGACCAGCTGACTTCATTTCTTACCGCCTTCGCGAATACTCAGGCGGAAGCAAATCGGCAGCTCGTCGAATCCCTCATGGCATCGCACGCGGCAGGTGGTTTCTCCGCGGCAGCGCCCTCACCGACACCGTCGTTGACTAGCAAATCAGGGAACATGTCCAAGTGTACGGCACGTTTTGATGGTTCGAACCGAGATCCTGAAATCGTGGAAGCCTTCATCGACTCCATCGAGATGTACAAGGAGTGCGCACTGGTTAACGATGACCTTGCGCTTCGTGGTCTCCCGATGCTGCTCCATGGCGAGGCTGCAGTGTGGTGGAGAGGGATCCGGACGGAAGTGTCCTCGTGGTCCGAAGCCGTCAAACGACTACGTAGTATGTATGGTACTCCGTGTCCTGCTTACAAGTTATATCGAGAGATATTCGCTAACGAACAAAATGAAGAACTCGCAGACTCCTTCATTGTACGTATACGAGGCATGATTGCTAAGTTTCCTTACGTATTACCCGAAGAAGCTAAGATAGACATAATATACGGATTATTACATAAACGTATTCGAAAGCGATTACCCCGAGATACGGTTAGCAGTATTGAGTCGTTAATCGACAAAGCTCGAGACATAGAAGAATCCATCATGGAAAGTTCCAGTGCAAGTACTTCATCGCAGGCGGCGCCAGCGGAGGCGCCTCGCGAGCGGTACGCGCGGGAGGAAACGCGGGCGCCGCGCGCCGCCGCCACGTGCGTCAATTTGGCGGGAAATGGTGCGACGTCCCCGTCGCTCAGTGGTGCGGGAGCTCAGCAGTCGACCGCGCGTTCACAGGGTCGATCCGTTCGTAACAAGTGTAACGAAGTGCAAAGTTCCGATAAAAATAATACTGCGAGTGAAGCAAAGTTATTCTGTGTGTATTGCAAATGTCGAGGTCATACGCGTGATTTGTGCCCAAAGAAAGACTCTAAAGTATCGTCTAGTAATAATAAGTCTAGCCTTATTTGTTATGGTTGTGGTGAAAAAGGGTATGTAAGAGCGAATTGTCCTACCTGTAAAAATAATAATATATCGAGTTTGAGTTGTAATGTTACTAGTTCAAATGAACCACAACCTCAACGTAATATATTTTATTCACTTACCACGACACAAGACTGTTTTAATGTTAGTAGTACTTCGAATAATACCATCACGCAAGACCGTCCAATTTTAAATATAGAGATTTTAGGTTATAGTGGTTCAGCGCTTATAGATACTGCCGCCCGGCGTAGTATCGCGGGTTCAACGCTGTATGCGCTTCTTTTACGTTTAAATGTTAAATTTACATCGCAGACTATGTCGGTTAGACTGGCTGATGGTAGTAGTCGTACGAATACTGTATTGTTAACATGTGTTAATGTGAATTGTATGTCTTTGTGTATTCCTGTTGAGTTTGTTGTGTTTCCCGATGCCTCAAACAATGAAACGCTTTTAGGGATAGACTTCATTACTAAGTCTAAGTTGGTTTTGAATTTTTCTTCTATGACATGGTACACAGCTGATCGGCCTCAGTTCATTCACCCCCTACTGACGGAGAGTTCTCGTGAGGTGGTGGAGTGTGCCTCTCTCAACCTACTGAGGGCAGATGAGGGCACTCTGTTGACTGAGGAGGAGCGTGGTGATTTGCAGAATCTTTTATGTGAGTATTCCGATATTTTCGATATAGTCGGAGAGCCGACTCCATTTGCAGAACACCATATAGATACCGGCGATCATCCGCCTGTTGCTTTGCCCCCGTATCGTGTTACGCCTGCCAAGAAGCAAATCCTGCGCGCCGAGTTAGACAAGATGTTGGCGGAGGACGTGATCGAGGAGTGTGAATCCGCCTGGGCAGCACCGTGCGTCTTAGTACCGAAACGTAATGGTACGTATAGGTTTTGTGTCGACTACCGAAGGTTGAACGCGGTCACCAAGACGGATGCATACCCCATGCCGCGTATAGACGACCTTTTACAGTCAACCAAGAAGGGTTGTGTAATGAGTTCTCTAGACCTTCGCAGTGGTTACTGGCAGGTAAGTACCGCCGATCGTGACAAAACGGCGTTCGTCACGCCTTTCGGTACGTACCGCTTCAAACGTATGCCGTTTGGCCTTAAGAATTCGCCAGCTACGTTTCAGAGGCTCATAGATCGTTTCAGATCAGGGTCTTCTCTTGGCGGTAAGACTATTTTAGGTTATTTGGATGACCTTTTGGTTATTTCGGAGGACCTGGAGTCCCATCTAGCAGATCTACGTGCGGTATTCGAGCGTCTCCGTATTTTTAAGCTTCGAGCAAACCGAGAGAAATGTGTGTTTGCCAGAAACCGGCTCAAATACCTTGGCCACGTGATATCTCGTGATGGTATATCTCCGGACGAAGAGAAGGTAAGTGCTGTTGTAGAGATGAAGGAACCGACAACCCTCCAGCAACTTCGTACCTTCCTCCAAACCTGCTCATGGTTCCGTAAGTTTATCCCAGAGTTCGCCAAAGTGGCTGAACCACTTACTCGCTTAACTAAAAAGTCTCAGGCGTGGGTATGGAGTTCGGAGCAACTTAAGTCTTTTGAAACTCTTAAGAAACTGCTGACCACGGCCCCTATTCTTGTTCAAGCGGATTATACGAAACCATTCGTATTGCGGACTGATGCCAGTAATTACGCACTGGGCGCAGCCTTGCTCCAGGGGGAGTCACCGAATCAGGAACTTCCAATTGAATATGCCAGTCGTCTGCTAACTCCGGCCGAGCAGAATTATTCCACCACGGAGAGGGAGGCTCGCAGTCGTGTGGGCAGTAGAACGTTTCCGAGGTTACATCGATGGTCACCAGGTCAACGTGATAACAGATCACCAACCCTTGAAATGGCTCTTTACCCTCAAGTCCCCAAGTGGCAGGTTAGTACGTTGGGCCTTGAAGTTGCAATCTTTCGACCTGCATATCGATTATGCCCCAGGTAAGGTTAACGTACTTGCCGATACGCTCAGCCGCCCCGTGACATCAGATGGTCCTGCATCTGAATCGGCTATCTGTCCTGTCGTAGTTGATATACCCCGCTGGAATGCAACCTCTACCCGTGATGCGCAGTTAGCTGATCCGAAAGTTGCAAAGATCATCCATGACCTCGAAGGTAAGGATGAACTTAATATAAATCGTTGGTCTGAGAGAGGCTATCTCCTGAATCAAGGTGTTCTGTATCGGTATGTACTTGATACTGATTCCGAGGAGCCTCAACTCGTCGTACCGGAGAGCCTGCGGAAAGAAGTCATGATCGAATGTCATGACTCGCCTACCGCCGCTCATGGTGGTATTGATAGAACAATACATCGTATCTCGCAACGTTTCTATTTTCCTGGTATGAGACGGTTTGTAACTGAGTACTTGAAGACTTGCATCGAGTGTCAACGTTATAAACCTTCAACACTCAAACCAGCCGGCTTGCTTCAAACTCCTGTCCCGTCTCAAAGGTTTGAAACTATCGCAACTGATCTTTTTGGTCCGTTGCCTAAAGGATCCCAAGGTGAGAGATGGATACTCATAGTGGAGGACACCACCAGTAAGTGGGTGGAAGTGTTCGCTCTCACCGAAGCTACAGCAGAGACGTGTGCTAAAACTTTGGTCAATGAGGTATTTATGAGATTTGGTCTTCCTAGACGGATGATTTCTGATAACGGAGTGCAATTTGTGGCAGATGTTATGCAGAAGGCGATGTTTGTTCTAGGCGTTAAACAAAGTTTGGTGCCCTTGTATCATCCCGAGGCAAATCCCGTTGAGCGGAAAAATAGGGATCTAAAGGCTCAGCTCGCCATCTTAGTGGAAGGTCACCATCAAACTTGGCCAGAGGTACTACCGTTTGTACGGTTTGCTTTCAATAGTTCAGTAACTAAGTCTACGGATCAGACCCCAGCTTACCTGACTTTCGGACGTGAGCTGCGGTCACCCTTAACTGCTCAGGCAGACCTAAGAGCAGTAGTGGAATCCGAGAATTATGTTCCCCAAATTACGCCTTATCTGCTCAAGCTCGCAGATAGCGTCTCGACAGCTAAAGAAACTCTGGAACGGCAACAAGATGTCCGTAAGACATATGCCGATAAGGGTCGCACGTCAACCCATGAATACCTGGAAGGAGATTTAGTCCTGATGCGGACCCATACGCTTAGTAATGCCGCAAAGGGTGTGACCTCGAAGTTTAATCCAAAACGAGATGGACCGTACGTCATCTCTAAAAAGGTAAGTCCTACTACTTACCTCCTAGCTCATGATAAGACAGGAGAAATTTTTGGTAAGTATCACGTGTCAGATTTGCGTCCTTACCATGCTAGAGAGGGTGAATGTCCTGAGCCGATTATTCCTAAACGTAATAGAGGTCGCCCACGAAAGGTGATCTAACTGTAGCGTGCCTTGTTACCATTTTTGTTTGACCACTCGGGAGACCCTTCCCTGGTCAAAAGGGGGAGAGTGTAACGCGCTGTCCCAACGTTTAGTTAGAATATGTACCTATCTTACGCGGTAAAAGGGAGGGCTACCCTTCCCCCCGCTTCAGCGCGCGCCATGTGCCCGCGCACCCCCGGCAGTCCGTCCACGAGAGTCGTTGCAATGCGCACGGTCTGGCGCGCTCGCGACTACCTACTGTCTTAATAATGACTGTGCAAACGTGATTGTTTTCTTATTCTTGTTGCAAACCTTGTGTGCCTAATTAGACATTATTCTAATAACAACTTGTTTTCTTTTACTCGTTCGCGAAAACCCCAAAGAACAAACGTTATAATATTAATATTATAAACGCGAAAGTTTGTAAATATGATTGAATGTTTGTTACTCTTTCACGTATAAACTACTGAATGGATTTTTATGAAACTTTACAATAATATAGCTTATGCATCAGAATAACACATAGGTTACAATTTATAAAGATCTTGTGTGAATTGTCCAAAATATGACGATAAGTGTCAAGTAAGTAAGAAAAAATCTACCATTTGCGAGCTATTCCGGCGTGCACTGCCAAAACCGCTAGAGGTACACATTTTACTAATATTATAAATGCGAAAGTTTGTGAGTATAGATGTATGTATGTTTGTTACTCTTTTACGCCAAAACTACTTTAACGCGGGTGAAACCGCGGGGGGCAGATTGTAATAAATAAATAAAAAAATGAAATGTCATATTTGAAATAAATCGTTCTTATGGGAAATTTGGAAAAAGAATTCTTTGTAAGAAACCAACAATCTATCGTAATTAATTAATAAATTACCAAATAAATAATAAAATGTTACCAATAAAATTTTAAAAAATAAAATTAAAATAATGCTTTGGAGAAAGGCTTTGACAACAGATTTACTGACTGATAAATTGTGATTTGACTGATTCTAATTACTATTGTTTAGTTATATAAAGGAAATGAATATTTTAACCAATAGACCAACAAGCCCAATATATATAGCTTAGATTAAACGGCGATTATTTAAAACTAGCTGTGCCCCGCGGTTTTACCCGCGTTAAATTTTATAAATTATAGCCTTTGTGTTTTTCCAGGGTGTCAGCTAACTCCATACCAAATTTTATTAAAATCACTCTAGCCGTTTAGACGTGAAGAAGTAACAAACATACACTCACACACTCATGCACTCACATACTCACTAACTATTGCCTTTATAATATTAGTGTGATAAATACGGATAATTTTATGAAGGAAAAATAGGATCCTACTTCCTACAAATATTATAAATGCGGAAGTTTGTGAGTGTGAAAGTATGGATATATGGATGTTTATTATTTTTTCAAGAAAACACTGTTAACCAACATTACTGAAAGTTTTTCTCAAATTCATCAAAATCCATTCGGTAATTTTTGCGTGAAGGAGTTACAAACATCCATGCATCCGTACTCATAAACTTTCGCATTTATAATCATTGACTAATATGTATAACTAGACACGCTGTTTCAAATAAAAACTCTTTCCCAGTCCGGCTGTGCGCGAGGTGAGGGGCGCGGGCGCGGCGGCCAAAATTGCTCACTGAGTTGCAGCGCGGGCGCTGCAACTCGTGAGCAAATTCTCAATATGGGATTGCGCGTCTAGTAGAATACATACCTATAGGTCAATGTTTATAATACCTGTAGGACTAAGGAACCGCGCTAGTTTCGCACGGGATGGTAGATAGCAGTAAGATACAATAATAAATTATCTTTCTGATAACTATAACAATTAGATTTATAACTTAATAGATTTTTGTGGGTAATGATGAATAGTATGAACATGTAGTACATAATTTTATGTATCAGCAATTGTTTTTGGAGCGTACGCAACATGATTTATATTTTTATAGGCATTTTTTTATCCCTTTGCTTATTGCATGTCTCGTAAGGATCTCTTTTTTTTTATAAAGTATAGCCAATTTTACTCTCTCATAATTTAGCTATTCTTGAGCTTGTTCAATACAAACACTCAAACAATTAAAAAATCAAATATTTATATCGTAATACGAGTTCAGATAAAATTTAATTATTATATTTAATTTTACAATATCTGATTTTTGTAACATTATACTTTAAATGTAATTCAAATAAATAATTTTTAATTGTGATGTACACACATAGGTATTACTTACAACCTGAAGAAACAACGATGTATTTGAATGACTATTTAAAACATAAAATATGGTTTATACCAACTGTTTGGGTACCATTACGAAGATTATTGATCCGTATATCAGTAATTGGCAGCCTATTCACGTGTGTACTGCTTATTTCTATGACAGTGCTAGATTCCTTGTCTTCTGGGGCATTCTGAAATATAAATACATAATAAATTGTAATTGTTTTTTTTTAACTACGCGCGCACTATGTAATCTAATCCTTGTGTTGCAGGGCACTTGACAAACATATAATAGACGGTTTGTGTCCGTCTGTTATCTATATATTACACCAAACAGACTCAGAACAACTATTTATGAGCCAAATAAATACTTGTTCGACGCGGGAATCGAACCCGGGACATAAAGCGGCGAGGTGACTCTCTTAGCCCACGTTGTTCCAAGTATACATACATATGTTTGATTAGAAGGAAAAAATAATTGAACACAAATAGTTCACAAATAACTTACGGGTGCACTAAGAAATATGGTTTTGCAAATAAGTAGCTACATTTGACTATTTACCTGCTATTCTCAAAATTTGTCAAAGTTATTTTCTTGGTTTACTGCACCGTTTGTTAGCATTTCGTAATATATCAGTACAAATTATAATTAACGAACATACCAATATCCAAAGGAAAAAGCCTTCTTAAACATTGGTATAGAAAATTCTGCCACATATGTAATAGATGTTGAACTTAACTTTTATTTCAATAAAGAACAAAAAAAAACCTAATAAATTGAGGATCATTGTCCATTTCTATTTGTATTATGAAAGAAACTGCTATGAAACTGATATCCTTTAGATTGTAACTTTCTTAGCGGTACCGACAAGCCCTCTTTTCATTGATAAGTTATAAACAAACATATGCACACATAATTGCCCGTGACACGAAGGGGTAAAGCAACTGTCTCAACCGCCGCGCCACACGTGATATTTTATTTCATCATCATCATCATGTCAGCCGAAAGACGCCCACTGCTGGCCTTGCGCTATTCGTATCCAGCAGCTTCCAGCGACCCGCATAAGATCATCGGTCCATCTTGTAGGGGGCCTGCACACGCTGCGTCTTCCGGTTCGTGGTCGCCACTCGAGAACCTTTCTGCCCTAACGGCCGTCGGTTCTACGACCTATGTGCCCCGCTCACTGCCACTTCAGTTTTGCAATTGTTTACTTAATTACTATTAATTATTTTCTTACCGAACAATTATCCGTATAGGGGTGTACAGTATAGTAGAGTGGTGATGTATCTGTAATAGTTTGTCCAATCACTGCGTCATTCCACGTTAATAGCTCAACAGATTTAGATGGATCATCCTCTGAATACGGAACTGAGTTTACACAAATGTATGTAATCTTGTGGCTTACTGATGTTGATTGGCTTCGGAGCCAGAATAATTGGTCTTCTCTCATCTAAAATGGACAATATTTTATATATCTCTTATCACAAACATATTATTTTATAAACGTTTTTATGTTATTACGGGTATATTCCCCTAGAAATGTTAAATACATCTTTCTCTAGTAAAAATAAATAAAGGTTAAAAGCATTTTAAGCACATTTTGCTAACAATGACTTAAATAATTCAATATATAAGTACTACCAAACCTGCGGTAAACAAAATAAAGAAGAAAGGAGTATATAGTATATACCGCCCTGAGAAACAGGCGTAATTCGATGTTTGTACGTATATATATAATAATAATAATATCTTAATACATTATTTACACACGGGCATCTGAACCCAAACTCAGCAGAGCTTGTACTATGGAAACCAGATAACTAATATACTACTTTTCTTTTGTAATTACATACTGATATAGATAATTACACCCAGACTCAGGACATAGAGACATGTTCATGCACTAATATTTGTACTGGTGGGAATCGAACCCACGACCTGCGCCGTGAAAGGCAAGCATCTACCAATCACGCCACAAGCCCGTATATAATATAACATTCCAATAAAGTACTCGTATATAAAACAGTTTTCTTCCACAGTTGTTTGTTGATCTATTTATTTACGTCACAAATATAAATATCATGTCAAATTTGTTTTAATATCATTTCATTTCTTCCTGACGTTTATAAAAAAAGACAGGGAGTTTTTGTTTACTCGCATGAAATTGCATTAACATGAAATTGAACATAGATGAAATCTGCATAATGGACGCTAGGGTATGAAGTCAGTTTCACTACAGCCGAGACAGAGACTGTCTTGTTGTTACCTACTGTGTTAGACTGTGTATAGTCTAACACAGTAGGTAACAGATGTTTGTAAGAACTTGGTTGACGAAAATCTGAATATTTTGAGTTTACGTGATACATCTATCAGGGGGCAATTTGAGTGAACGCGATATATATTATCCTGTATGTCACTACGCATCCCGACATATAAGTACGTTCAGTCCAAAAAGGATTAACCACTAATCCAGTAAAAACAGTCGAGACAGAGACTGATGAATAACCTTTCGTCTAACACAGTAGCAGATGTTTGCAAGAACTTGGTTGACGAGAATCTGGATATATTGATTTTACGTGATACATCTATCAGTGGGAGCTTCGAGTGAACGTGATATGTATAATCCTGCATGGCACTACGCATCCCGACCTATAAGTATGTACAGTCCAAAAAGAATTAACCACTAATCCAGTAAAAATAGTCGAGACAGAGACTGATGAATAACCTTTCGTCTAACACAGTAGCAGATGTTTGCAAGAACTTGGTTGACGAGAATCTGGATATATTGATTTTACGTGATACATCTATCAGTGGGAGCTTCGAGTGAACGTGATATGTATAATCCTGCATGGCACTACGCATCCCGACCTATAAGTATGTACAGTCCAAAAAGAATTAACCACTAATCCAGTAAAAATAGTCGAGACAGAGACTGATGAATAACCTTTCGTCTAACACAGTAGCAGATGTTTGCAAGAACTTGGTTTACAAGAATCTGGATACATTGAGTTTACGTGATAAATCTATCAGTGGGAGCTTCGAGTGAACTTGATATGTATAATCCTGTATGGCACTACGCATCCCGACATGTAAGATCGTACAGTCCAAAAAGTATTAACCACTAATATGACCAGTTAGTGGCGGTGGTTTAAAATATTTTGTTGTGTAATTTTCGTAGTCTAAGCTGAATTTAGGTAGTATAGAAACAAATACAAAATTTAGATACAGGTTTTCAATGGTTGTTCGTGAATGATTTGGAAACATGCATTTGAAATGTCTTAGCGTGGAAAACATCATTGTCCTTGCCTTTTCCTCTTGGAAAATGCATGAATATATGAGTATATGTATGTATGCAATTTGCTCTGTCGTCGTACAAGCTTTGCTTGGATGTAGATCGTCTCGAGTTCCCGGAGCCATCACCCACAGCACCGAGAGGCTAGGCTACTGCGGTGTTTTTAGTGGGTATCCCACGGGGATTCCTACATACACCGGAGTCTCCCCAACTACAGGCCCCTATATAAGGATTCCTTCACGTTAAAAATAAAAGTACAAGTACAAGCTTTTCTAATTTTGGACTAGGTAGCCCTGTGATATTTATTTACCTGTAGCGTATCCATGATGTTGATTCCAATCTCACTTAACCAGAAGGGGCCAATTTCACCCGTGAATGTCTTGAAAATAGGGGATTTTCCTTTAATACACGTCTCCAGTGATGTCATATTACAGTATACTTCGAGTAATCTTTCTGTTATACCCATGTAGTAAGGTTTATCTGAATCTGGAAATAAATTTAGTTATTAAATGAGTTAAATTATGCACTCGTCTATTTTTAATATGACGTTTACGGTTAGCCTAGGAGGCTTTCACTACTCCACTTTGAAACATTATTTTCTTAGTAACGATAGCATGTAGACATCACAGTCACAAGATACAGTGTCTTAGTTGAGGTAACTTTTGCGATTATTTTATATTACTACTTACTTATCGTATAAGCAGTAGTTACCCTGGTATCTGAGTTGTTGAAGCCGCCCAGTAGGCCTCTGACATTTCTTAACGACTGTTGCCTAATGGTTTCAACCGGGACCAACAGCTTAACGTGAGGAACCGATAAGTTTCCCATTATTTTCGTTCGAATTTCATTTTACCGAAAACTATTGACCGACGTCTTTTTTGCTATATGCATTATTTGACATATTTTAAGATCATCGAAGTATCATGTGTTGTGTTATTTTACCGAACTGTTTTTCGCCGATATACAAAATAACTGTCTGGACCGATGCCTTTTTTGAACTTTCTTCATTTTCCAAATGATATTTTCCATATTTTCACCAAACCAAAACAATATTTTACTGATAATTGGTCTCAAATGTATAGACGGTTACTTGGTAGCATTTTCAATATTAAATTTAAATAGTGTCATAAAAACTCAATATGTTGTGCTATAAAATTTTGTGACAGAAACGAGTCGCTGCAACACCGACTTCACACAGTCTTGTTTGCCCGACCCGTAGAGTGTAATTTAAGCCGATTCAGCCGAAGCTGCAATGGTGAGCGTTAAAGCCATCTACGACAATAATGTATGGTTATTAAAACAATGGTATAATCAATGTTCGGAAACATAATACTTCGAACGGATGTAATTTTAGCTAAGTGTTAAATCGGTGAAAAGTTTTTCGACCAAATGAAACGTCGGAGTAACAGGAAAAAACGAATTGATAATACGTCAACTGATACATTGGCAGGCGTGACGTCGGTGAAGTAAAACAAAACAAAACGATAAAAGTTGAAAAGTTTTCGGTGAAATGAAATTCATTCAAATATTTTTCGAACTTATGATAGATAACCCTTAACGTGCCCTCCAAAGCACGGAGCTGGACAGAAATTAAACCACTTTGGTGGTCACCTATCTGTGGACTGACCGCCGCCTAGCCTGCTTAACCTCGCCAATCACATACGAACCGGTGAGAGCATCTAGCTGTGAGCGACTTATTTTATATTAAAAGTATTAAAACTAATCACATTAGATAGATGCCAAAGTACGAATTAAGAAAATATAAACTTATTACCAGATATTTTTCCCAAGTAGTTTTTGCAAGGAGCTGTCAGAGGATTTCCAAGTTCTCCTTCATTTGCGTCGTGTTTACTCGTAGGCAAATCTAGTAAAGCATGAACTGGCATAAGTTATCAGAGAAATATGTACTACATCTTCTATAAACAAGAAAAGTAGAAGGGATAAAAAGTATGTGGATGGAATTTCAGACGGCGATAGTTTGGTAAATCACAATTGTATCACCAATAAATGTTTTATTCAGAACCATAAATTTTAATAAAATTTATGGAACACTCTGGAATACATTCCGTTACATAGGTATATCTTCTTAAACTATTGTTTTATTTATGGGAATTAATATAAAAACTTCCTACTACACTTATCATGATATGAATTATTTACAGTGTGTATGATAATCGAGTAAATCCAGTGATTGGTGACAACGTTTTTAGTGGTCTTCATACAATAAAAGCGGCCAAGTGCAAGTCGGACTCGCCCATGAAGGGTTCCGTAGCAGCAAGTATTTGAAGATTGAATCAAAGGTAAATTGCGGCCTCTCGCACAAAGTTTTCAGTTTCGAAAAAAATGATATTAGAATCCTCAAAATAATTTTTGAGGACCTGTCCAAAGATGTATGAGCTATAAGAAAAAAAAAATTGAGTTCCGGTTCTATGTATGGGGAACCCTAAAATTTATTATTTATTTTTCAATTTTTGTGTGAAATTCTTAATGCGATTCTCAGAATACATCTACTTACAAAGTTTGAACAGTACAGCTCTTATAGTTGCGGAAAAAGTGGCTGTGAAATACGGACAGACACACAGGCAGACATGACGAATCTATAAGGGTTCCGTTTTTTGCCATTTGGCTACGGAACCCTAAAAAAATACAATAGACATAGTGACGGTTAGGCATAAAATTGATGGTGTGTGCGCTGCTTGATTTTAACAAAGCATTAAATAATGTGGTGGTCAACGTTTCAACTTGACATATTACACTCATTTAACATATCTCCAATGGGAATGAACTGGATTCTTATTTACCTATCTGACCGTCGGCAACGGATATGTATTGACAATACCTACTTGTCGTGGTGTTACACTAGCGCTGGTGTGCCACAGGGTGATATTTTATCCCCACTATTCTTCACTATACTATATGCAACATACTCATTCCATTCCCAGCACTAGAGTTGTTTATCTGGTACCTTTGTCTTGTGTGAACTTGAACTGGTCCCGAAAAGTAATTTTAATGAAGTAATCAAAACTGCTGAACAAAGGCCTCCCTCAAAAGATTTCCACAGTGGGGCTGAATCCATCATTTGGAGGCATATGCCATAAACGTTACGGTAGGCATACGGGTTGGCGATCGCAGTCTGATAGTACACAGGTACGTGCTGCTGCTCGTTCCCTCGGGTTGATTTCTACGCCTCCCACGGTATGCAATGGGATGATGATATTCTTTGCCGTCAGCGACACATCAGGACACGTGGTGTCAATTATATAATCATATATATATAAATCAATGCCACTTTTCGTTGTAATGCTATAACTCAACAACGCCTTTACCGATTTGCCTAATTTTCGTCTTGAATTATTTGTGGAAGTCCAGGGAAGGCTTGTACGTAGAGAAAAGTTTAAAAAAGTGTAAAATCAACATCTTTTTATACAAAAAAATTGTGCTAATACTTAAAAGCGTAGCGAAGCACGTACCGGGCCGCTAGTAATATATAGTTGTTAGTTGACATTTTACTATTATGTGTCTAAACACGTTAATAAAAAGTTGTGCTTATGAGAAGTAAGAATATTTAGTATTTTGAAAACTCATACCTTGTTGACACGGGCAGATTGCAGGTAGTCCAGGTAGACCTGGTGGACCTGCTTGACCTTTGGAACCCCTCTCCCCCTTAGAGGACAATAAATATTAATCATTCTTATCCAGATAATGTTTGTATAGTTCGGAAAAAATGGTGAGCGGAACGGATTAAACATATAATTAAAGGAATAAAATAAGTTAAGAATTATCTGTGCTTCTTGGGAAACGTTAATCCTCAACTTAATTTAGTTCCAAAACTATTTTCTTTCTTTCTATTTACATACATAAATTCACGCCTGTTTCTGAGAGGGGTAGTCAGAGACAACGAATTACTTCACGATCTTTGCACACCTCTTCTTTCTATTTACACAAATATTATCTGGTGTTTGGTAATTAGTGCCTACCCTCTAAATTGCATTTGCTATGGGCTCACTAATAATAATACCTAATAACGCCCTCCTAGCCGAATGTCAGCCACGACGCGGACGGCCAGTCTCAATACAGATTAGCCCTGCGCGGGACATATTATAAAGCACAAGTGTGTGCGCAAACACAGGGGCACTTTCTAAACCATCACTCTAATGCTCCGATGGGACGACTAGCGATACGACCGGAAAAAGGTCAGGTACAGGACCGACTGCTTTTCAAATACCCTATTTATTCATAGCTGTAAATTTCCATAGATATCATATCTTTCACATTGTTATAAACATTTATTATTATTTGTTGTTTAGTTTAACATATTGCAATAAAAAATTAAAATAATTAATAATTTCCAGGGATTGCCGTTGCTCTCATCGGATTGTAAGTGATCGAAGAGGCTAATCACCTGGGCACGCGGTCCGTCAACCCATTGTAAGCTGTCGGTCCCGGTTGTTGTCATATTGGAAACAATTGATAAGCCATGTCAGAGGCCTACGGGGATCAACATCCCATACGATAAAGAAGAAAGATAAATCTAAGTATCTTCAGTTTCAAGTTACTAACTTGCAAAATATGCATTTATGTATATCACATAAAAATATTTTACGATCTGCAGTGCGGTGTTTCACACTATGCTAAATGGTATAGGGAGGACAGTGTAACCGTCGCACCTATTATTATTATCTTACTTATCGTATGAGTGGTTACCCTAGTGTCAGAGTTGTCCAAACCGCCCAGTAGGCCTCTGACATAGCTTAACGACTGTTGTCTAATGACTAGAACAGGGACCGACAGCTTTAACTCTCCGAAGCACGGAGACGCTCAGAAATTAATCCACTTTGGTGGTCACCCACCTATGGACTGACCGTGAACCAAGTAGCTTAACCTATGTTGGTAATGATATTAATAATGCAATTGAGACTCACCTTTGTGCCCTTACGTCCTTTTTCACCTTTTTCTCCCACATCTCCATTCACCTGTCGTTTTAGAAAAAACATAGATATTTATACAAATCCGCGAATCAAATAGTTGTAAGGGGTATGCATTATATTAGTCAAGGTGACCGTTTCTTGTCAAACATATGGAACATATCGATAATAATATAAACATCTAATACTAGAAGAATACAGAACTGGCCTGTGTGAATGGGACAATCGGAAGGGGAAGACCTCGTCGAACATTCTCTGACCAAATCGGAGACGTTCTCAAGAAAGGGCACAGAAGTACCCTGAGCCGGCGAGCATGTGTGAAGAATATAATGACAGTAATCGAGGCGAAAGAGGTGTGCAAAGATAGGTGAGAAATGGAAGAGGTAGCCAATGGAAATCCGTTGTCTCTGCCTCTGGGACACAGGCGTGAGTCTATCTAATACTACTTGTATACTTGTTTTTGTATTTGGTGTAGCACCTTAGCTCGATTAGTATTTCAATTGGGTAGTAATCGAACAAAGGAGAAAAATACAATGTAGGTTTAAATGGTTGGTAAATGCTTGCCTCTCACGCCGCAGGTCGTGGTTGCGTTTCCCACCCAGGACATATATTTGTGTGCATGAACATGTCTGTTTGTCCAGAGTCTGGATATAATTAGTATGTATATAATTATTAGCAATTAGTAATATTTACTTTTATTTTTATAAGTATGTATTTACAAAAGAAATGTAATATATCAGTTATCTGGTTTCCATAGTACAAGTTCAGCTTAGTTTGGGATTAAATGGCCGTGTGTTAATAAAGTCCCAGGATATTATATTATTATTTTATTACATATATATTATTATATAACTAACCAGGTTATAGAACAAATCACCCTCATACGCAATTTGTAATGGCAGTAACACAAAAAAAAACAACTTATATTACTGTTATCTCGAAATTTTAATACTTACACCTTGTAATCCTCTATCACCTTTTTCACCAAGATTTCCATGATCGCCCTGTAACAGAATATAGTTATAACAGTAATTGAATAAACTAATTTCAAGCATTATTAGTTTTCGTATTCGTATTAATTTTTTGAATTTATTTTAATTCGTAAATGTTTAAAATTTATTTGTATTTATTCCAGAAAGTATTTCATGGTGGATAATTTTGACAAGATTACGATAGGTTCTAAATTCCAAAAAGTATTTTAGGAACTTGAGGCTCTTTTGAACTGATAATCATCAACACGTCTAAGTTCTTCTTGAAGTTCTAGAAACCTGAATTACCCACTCTATTTTGTATTAGTTGTTATTTATTTTACTGCATATTTATTATTGTTTTTTTTAACTATACTCTCTTTCAATGTGTATCAATTGCAGTCTTTCCGACGTTTTGGTTATTACCGTGTCCGCAATTTTTTAAGTATTTTTGAAAACTCACTTTGCTGCTCAGTTCCTGAATCACTATAAGATGTTCAATTTCCAAAAAGTGAATTAAAATATGTGACTTCCTTTGCTTGTAGCAGGAAAATATTAACATTCTAAACTCTATAGACTGCGTGTAAATGACCATAACACAGCACTGTAATACGATAATCTGATA
The DNA here is from genome assembly GCA_951640165.1 of Pseudoips prasinana. Lineage (NCBI taxonomy): Eukaryota > Metazoa > Arthropoda > Insecta > Lepidoptera > Nolidae > Pseudoips > Pseudoips prasinana. The sequence goes on from OX621245.1 coordinate 24,933,752, forward strand.
TATAGAATTTGTAACCATTTGCAAGACAGACCCGTATTAAAAGATTAATAGCTATAACTAGAGCATAATACACTACTACCCAAAAAACTGAGCCAAACATTGCTTCGCTCACTTAGAACATATCCATTTCATTTTGAAAGTTAGCTGTTATTTATGCTTGCAGATTAAATCGCGGACAGAGTTATTTTACAATTCATATTACTTACAACTATACCAAAATCGCCCTTGTCTCCTTGTTCACCTCGGTTCCCCTGTAAAAAAAGATATTTTATACAAAATCCTAGTACACCATAGAGATCCTACAATAATATATTTGCTCAGAAGTAGTTTAATACAGAAAATACTTTTATTTTACTTTTAGGTAGGTTCGCACTACGTCCAATCCGTATCAGACGGTATTCAGATATTATGTTTCGATCTAAATCAGTGATTCAGACCGACGTCATTTTATGCAAAACTACAGGTCACATCTTTTCAATCAGCGTCAACTTCTTATAACAGATTTGGATCGGACTAAGTGCAAAACCGCTCTGAAGATGAAGATATTACGTGTACAAGTAGTGCTTAAAACCTGATTTTTCACATGTCACATTATCCACCTAGCGGAAAATGTGGAAGTTAGGAAAAGCGAACTTTTTGTAAAAGGTTTACTTCGCATGCTAAAAGATGGCGCTCTAGATAAAAACATACGGTTAATTCTATGAATGGACATTATTGATATTATAATAAAATTCGGTGACAGGTGCAACGTATAACCAATTAAGTTACTTAATTTAAGTTAAGCGAGGACCGTAGTGGCTCACTTGGTAATTAAACTTAATTCGGATCAAAGACAAGTATTTGTGTTTGTTACTCAGTAATACAAAAGCTGTTGGTTGAATAAATCTAAATAGTATATAAAAACTATATGAGTATGTATATTCACTGCGGACTCCAAAACACCCGTTTTAAAATAGCTCTACCCGGAGCCATTTTGTAAAAAATTTCAGACAATCTTCATCCAACCAATATCGATCGGTGTAACAGATATTTTTCTTTTAATTTTTGGTAATTTTCATATACATGGTACTGTTACGCTTTTTGGGTATAGCTACTAATATATCATTTTTTTTTTCTAATTGGACTGGTCCCTGACTCTTACCCACCGCAATAGTGGGTAATTGTCAGGGACCAGGAAAAAAACTAATCATCATAATCATATCAGCCGAAAGATGTCCACTGCTAGACAAAAGCACCCCCCCAAAGATCTCCACAATTGCCGATCTTGCGCTATCCGTATTCAGCGATTCCCAGCGACCCTCACAATTAAAAATACTAACATCAACTATAGCACGCAGGATCAGGGACTTGTCCCGGAGAATTGCTTCAACTGTACTTGATCCCGCATCGATTTTCATTGGAAAGTGGGTAAAAAGGAAGACTTGGAAAAAAGAGTTCCGCTGCCTGTTAAAGTAAAGCGGGTGATTGACTGATATCACGGGGCTACAGCCTCATGAAACAAAAAAACCAACAAGAAAAGATATTGCGCGTAGAATAATAATACGTTTTTGAACTTCAAGCTCAACCAGAAATGCTCCCGCTAGTACAGATAGGCCCTCTGTACCGGCTGTTTTATAAAATTTACACGAGATAATCAAAAAAATATTAATGTTGACTAACCTTTTGTCCTGACTCGCCAATTTTGCCAGCTTCTCCTATATCCCCCTTTTCACCCTGAAATCATATGTAACCTGACTGTTAAACACTATTATAGAAAATCATAAATTCAAAAAATAGAGTCAATCGGTCTTACGTTTCAAGTCTTCCACGTATTAAAACAGCAGATATATTATCGTGTACTATTTGTTTTACCTTTTCAGTTGACAGCTTGGAAACATCCGTCGTCCCTGGTTCACCGCGAATTCCCTGCAATACGTATTTACTTACTTTAAATAGTACATAAAAATCTAAATGGTTTTTTTCAATCTATACTAATATTAAAAAGAGGTAACGTTTGTGAGTTAGTGAGTTTGTGACGTTGTGAGGGGTAATCTCTGGATCTACTGAACCGATTATCAAAATTATTTCACCAATAAAAAGCTACGTTATTGTGGAGTGTCATAGGCTATGATTCATCATCACAATTTTTATTTATCCCGAATTTTTAACTCGAAGTATTACGCGGGACAAACGGACAGGGACAAAAATATTTATAATTAGGAATGAAGTCCGCGAGCACTGCTAGTAATTTAATATAAATATACGTACCTTTATTTAATTATCTATTTATCTACATATTTTTTAGTTAAATGTTTATTACACACAAGCAAGTCTTGAACAATACTTTGTTTATCTAAATATTTCTTATGATAGCTCGCCATCCTACAAACCTTTCCACATTTATAACAAATGGTTCGATGCTACCCGTGACCATAGAGTAAAGATTGCCCCATACTGCTACCCTAGTTATTGACGGCGACTCGGAGCGTATACCAAAATTACCTTTGTTTTAGTATAGTTTAGTTTAAGAGTTATGAGACATAAAGTCACAACATATTACATTTTATTTCGTATTTAGTTTTAATTTCTCTTAAAGTATATATGTATACAGTTAACGAAACAAAAAATAGATCTTACTTCAACTAATTCAGTGTCGATCAGTGGCTACGAATTAAGCTAAAATTGTGCTAACATATAATTAATACTTAGGTTTTGTTTAGTAAAACAGAGATCAGATCAACACAGTCAAGTTTAATGCACATAAAATCATAACATTTTGTAGGGATTAAGCTACCAATTTTGTGACTTAGTTTTGAACTACGACTAACGTGCTATAGAGCAAAACAAAGGGAAGCTGGAGCAGTGAAGACGATATTCCAAGAGGCCGTGATATAGGCTTGCATGTAAGTAACTTTTTATTATACACCAAAATAATAACACAAAATAAATTTCATCATTCACCGGTCACCATAGCCTAGTTGGTAGTGCTCCTGCCTACGAAGCTGGTGGTCCTGGGTTCGAATCCCGGTAAGTGCAAATATTTGTGATGAGCACGAATATTTGTTTCTGAGTCATGGATGTTTTCTATGTATTTAAGTAGGTATTTATCTATCTATATAAGTATGTATATCGTCGCCTGGTACCCATAGTACAAGTTTTGCTTAGTTTGGGGCTAGGATGATCTGTGTGACATTGTCCCTAGATATTATTATTATTATTATATTATTATCATATCAGCCGAATGACGTTGACTGCTAACGTCTCCTCAAAAGAAATCCATAATGGAATAGTATCCATCATTTGGAGGGATATATAATAATCTCTACGATTGGCAGACGGGTTGGTGATCGCATTATGATGGTCATAGTACACCAAGGCTCGTTGCTGCCCGTTCTCTGGTAGATATTCTTTGGGACGACGTCTATGCCCCCCGCGGGATGAGGTGGATTGGCGATATTCTATACTGTCAGTCTCACAGCAAAATTAAATGTCATAATATTGTGTTTCAAGCTACCCCAATCTGTCAAATTTCTTTAATAGATTTTCAACTTTATTACATATACATAAGGTACACTTTCAATTGGGGAAATTTGACAGATTGGGGTAGCTTGATGTGCTGGCGTCTGTACAAATGCCAGCCTTATTGGAATTGCACGCTTTTTGCCTGCCTACATGCTTGCCTGCACATTGCATGAGTTTTTTGTCATTCGTAAGCGTAAATCCCTCCTCTACTTGCCCTAGTTAAGTATATCGTTAACTTAGCATAATTAGCTTATAAATACTAATGTAATATCATAATAAATGATTATTATTGTTCTGATGTTAAGCTAACTATAGTTTTTTTATTGAAACGCCCGGGACCCAACCCTTAATTCATGCTTGTTTCCACGCTGCATGCTTTCATGCTTTTTTGCTTGCTGCCAATAGTTGAAAAGTTTTAGGTGAAATGAAATTCAGTCATATATTTGTTCGAACTTATGAAACGGAACTAACCTTTTCACCTTTGTCTCCTTTTTCACCCGGATCACCCTGCAATAATCAAAAATATCTATATTTGCATAAAATCTGTGATATAAGACTTGATTTAATATTATATTTAACTCACTTCATTTCCTGGATTTCCTGGATACCCCTTCTCACCCTTTAATCCCTGAAAAATTACCATACCATATAAACATTTAATAAAACTTCAATAAATGAAAGTATATTTTACCTATATCTATTTATCTTATACTTTCTTTGAAAGTAAAGTATCCGCGTATCATCAGAAAAGCTACCGTCTAATTCGCCGATCATCGTGATCGTGATCGACATTCAAATAGATGAAGATTAAAAAGGAATAAATAATTCGGTCACTCGGCTTCCATGAGCACATGTGACGCCATAAATGGACCGAAATCGATGTTCAAAGTTTTAGCCATTGAACGAATGAATTAATCAATTTTAATCTTCATCTATTTGAGCGATGATCTCGATCACGATGATCTGCGAATTAAGCGGTTACCTCCCTGAGCAGGAACATTATTTTAAGATCCATATGGTCAATACAGCAATGTCTACAGAGTATTTTGAACAATGAACTAAACCACATTAATAATTGTATACGAACATTACTTTTAAGGAAATTAGCTCCTATCTTTACCAGGAATTCTTCAAATCACACTAATATTATAAAGACGAAAGTTTGTGAGTGTGTGACTATGTGAGTGTGTATGTTTGTTACTTCTTCACGTCTAACGGCTGTAGCGATTTCAATAAAATTTGGTTTGGAGTTAGCTGACAACCTAGATTAACACATTGGCTATAATTTATAAAGTTTAACGTGGGTAAAACCGCGCGGCATGGCTAGTTATTTATAAATATATCCGTATAGGCAACGAAAAAATGTTTATTAACAGCCTTGACCTTTAAATAAATGCTACGAAATAACATCGAATTGATGAAATTTTTCATACAATATAATTATATAACTATCATATAGTTAAGAAAACTTAATCTTAGAAATTAGGTAAAAAGTTACTTACACGTTGAACTGTGCAGGCACCTGAAATATTGTAAGAAGTTGTTAAATACTAAGTGGGTATGTATAATAGCATGAAATTAGGTACAGGTATGATTCTTTGAATGACAGGTGTCATAGTCTCAAAAATGGGAACTCTTAAATTTTATCGTCCAGCGCGGCGGTTCGATTGACGAATCGAAACAGCACCATCTACCAATCCGGGGTTGGCGCTCTCTTTTGAGTTTAGATAAACTAAAGCATCGCGAATAATGTCGAATAACCTCATCAAAGTCATCAGCTTGGCACCACATGTCCCGAATGGAAACTTAACAACTGATCAGCTGCTCCGCGCAATAAAAATTTTACACGGTTGCCATTATGTCATGCGTTCAACATTCATTTATTTTCGAAGCAGTCAAAGATTATACAAATCTGTGACAATGCTATAAAATATATATATTAAAAGTTTATAAATTTGGATGGTGATATCAATATAATATTATGATGTTTCACATGCAACTATGAACATATCAGTCGGCCGCGTTTCTAGAAAAACTAAGCCGATGGATAAGTAATACCTATAGCCTCCGGAAGGGTGTTAGCAACGGAATCCTAAATTTGATCTGCTAGTGTGTAACGTTCGTAGCTATATTGATAGATGGTGCTCGTTTGAGACTCGCCGGACAATTAAATTTATGATTTCCCATATTTGAGATTGGAAATTGCATGCGAATAATTCTATAAAATTCAAATTTAGTATAATATTGTTGGATATGGATATTGGTCTGCTTATATTCCTTATACAATAAAATGTACTCCTTCCTCTTCTTAATCTATATTCTAGAACCATATTAGCGCAGCCTGTCAATAAGACGACGTCACCTACTTCATCACCATCATCATCTCATCCGACGGACGTCCACATACTGTTCCACAGTGTCTGGTCTTACCTACTTACCTGATTTCTATTACCAGGGATAGAAAAATACTTCGCCTCAACGAAAAATAAGTTTACTTTTTATGACTATAACGTCGCTGTAAGGCTAAAGTAAGTAAGGTATTATAATAGATAATAGACTACTGACTGACTCGTTGGTCTAGCGGTAGCGTGTTCACCCGCAGTTAATGAGGTCCTGGGTTCAAATCCTGGGTCGGGCCAAAAGTGATTTTGGGACTTTTCTGTAAAAAGAAAAATTTCCCAGCATCAGCCCGAAGTCTGGGAGCGGGCGGTATTATACCCCCGTGCCTCGGAGAGCACGTAAAGCCGTCGGTCCTGTGCCTGACCTCTTTCCGGTCGTGTCGCTAAGGCGTCCCATCGGATCATGAGAGTGATGGAATAGAAAGTGCTCCTGTGTTTGCGCACACACTTGAGCACTATAATATGTCCCGCGCAGATGGCCAATCTCTGTTGAGACTGGTCGCCGTGGCCAAATTCGGCTAGGAGGACATTATAATAGATAATAAGGTTATTAAAATACTTACGCACTTTACTAACGACTCGACTAGATGTTACGATCGGTCCTTTGATATCCTGAAAAATGATAATTTCATAATCATCATGTCAGTCTGACGTCCACTACTGGACAAAGGCCTTCCCAAAAGATTGGCACAATGGAGTTGTGTCCATCATTTGGGGGGATATGCCATAATCACCACGCTTGGTTGACGGGTTGGCGATCGCAGTAAGACAGTTATCGGTTTTAATGTATATGTACATATGTGTACGTTCGCAGCATTAAGGGCATTTGGTAGGCTGGGTGTATGTAAAACGACATCCAGTTCTGAACAAAGGCCTTCCCAAAAGATTTCCACAATGGAGTTGTGTCCATCATTTGAGGGGATATGCCATAATCACCACGCTTGGTTGACGGGTTGGCGATCGCAGTAAGATAGTCATCGTTGTTAATGTATATGTCTGTGTACAGACGCCAGCTCATCAAGCTACCCCGATCTGTCAAATTTCCCCAATTGAAAATGAACCTTAAGCTTAAATGATAAAGTTGAAAATTTACAAAAGAATGTTGACAGATTGGGGTAGCTGGATGTGATGGCGTCTGTACCTTCGCAGCATTAAGGGCATTCGGTAGGCTGGGTGTATGTAAAATGCATTTTCCTTTTTGCACTAAAATTGGAAACATCAATTAATGTAAGCAGTAGAATAGTTCTACAAAAGATTTGCACGAATTATGATGATAATTTTTTTTTATTGAATGTATTATACTCCTATTTGTTAAGAAGAGGTTGATTTATAGTAGATTTTAGCCCAATCTATAAGTATTTTTTTAATCTTAACTTTAAAAAAAATAAATTTAGTTTTATGTTTTCGAGATTATTTTGGGTTAACCATTTTTAAAGGCGAATGTATGATTTTATGCACTTTATGATTATTAATGTTGTGTATATTTGTCATAAATATTACCTTTATTTTTCTGAAACTTAATGTTATATTTCACCTTGCTTTTTTACTATTTTAATCGGCTTACTCTTTGCAGTCATTGTAGACCCATAATTGATAGCTTATACGGGCAAGACGTGATACGTCAAAATTGGGTGTTGTCGGTCTCTTAACTAATGATACATATTTCTAAAGGTTCTTTTTATATTTCAAAACATATTGTAAGATATTTAGTACTTACCGATTCACCATCAGTGCCTGAAATAGAAAACACGTTACTATATTATATTATACCGGAGCTCCTAAGCCGATTAAAAAAAATCTTAAGCCAACCTTATTTAAGTAACACAAACCCTAAAATTTGGTTGTTTACGAGTCCAAATTGATTCGGACCCTAATACATACAATAAATCCAGTATCTAATATTGTAATATGTTACACAGATTAATGCTACCGCATACGTAAGCTTTGGCTTTAGTAATCCTACATGTAACTACTGGGTAACGCGATGCGTTAGCAATATTTCAACGAGGATATAGCATTTCTATCACTCCATTTAATTCTATATATTTTCCAATTTATGTACATTTCTTACTTAATATAAGGATGGGTGGTTGTTACTCTTTCAAATAAAAACTACTGAATGTATTTAAATGAAAGTTTGCAATAATATAGCTTATACATCAGAATAACACAGGCTACAATTTATAAAGATACTGTGTTAATTGTCCGAAATATGACGATAAATGTGAAGTAGGAAAAAATAGACCATATGCGAGCTATTCCGGCGTGCACTGTCAAAACCGCTAGAGGTAGGTACTAGACTAGAGGTACGAGTAGCTCTAGCGGTTTTGGCAGTGCACGCCGGAATAGCTCGCTAGATGGTAGATCTTTTCCTACTCTTACTTGACACTTATCGTCATGTTTTGGTCAATTGACGGGCCTGTTGGCGTGGTTGGTAGATACGCTGCCTTTCACGCCGGAGGTCGTGGGTTCGATTCCCACCCGGGACAAATATTTGTGTGCATGAACATGTCTGTTTGTCCTGAGTCTGGGTGTAAATTATCTTTATAAGTATGTATTTAAAAAAAAAATAGTATATGTAGTATATCAGTTATCTGGTTTCCATAGAACAAGCTCTGCTTAGTTTGGGATCAGATGACCGTGTGTGAATAATGTCCCAGGATATTATTATTATCATATAAAAAAACACACAATATCTATATACATTTTAGCCTATGTGTTATTCTGATGTATAAGCTATATTATCGTAAACTTTCATTAAAATCCATTCAGTAGTTTTTACGTGAAAGAATAACAAACATCCATCCATCCATACTTACAAACTTTCACTTTTATAATATTAGTAGGATTATAGAATTTAGTGTTTTTCAACGTGTGGGTCGCGACCCCCCGGGGGTTGCGAGGCTTTTATAGGGGTGAATGGAATATTTGTCACATATTAAGATACATTAAAAGAAAGCAACGTTTAGGGGGTCACTAAAAATTTATTCATACTAAAGGGGCCGTGTCATTAAAAAGTTGAAAAACACATATAGATGAATTATACTCCGTGAACAAATAATCGTTGTCATTATACAACATGTAACATAATTAACGCACACCCTTAAACACCCCAATTAGAATATTATGTTGTAATCATAATAGATACACTGAATTTTTAATTTAACATATATATATGCACTATTATTTACTAAATTAGTTTCTTGGAATAAAGTTTATTTTTCTTTATTTTGTATTGAATGATGGAATTTTTATGAATACAAATAAAACTTATTTATGAGTTTTATTACTTTGACTTACGGTCCATTTCAATTGGTTTTGACTCTACAGGGTTGATATGACAATAATTTCCGTAGTATTAATTATTTTGAAATAAGAAATTACCAATATTAAAATGATATAAATCGATTCAGTAAAGCATTCTGAACAAACTATTTTCAGGAAGTGCGTTAATGATGTTACATATTGTATAAAGACTTGTCCTGGTTGGGGCTCGAACCCACAACCCCTGGCTTAGCATAAAGTGTCACAAACCACCAAGCCACCAACAAGCCAGTCAAAGTTCTGATAAGACATATTGAAAAAAGTATCTTACCATCGGCTAAAGCATGGTGAGGTCCAAGATATAAAATTGTAATTAAGCTAATTACATATACTGAACACAACTTTACGTCCATATCGAAACTATGAGGTAAATAAAATGACTAAACTGATAGTTGATGTCTACTACTTTAGGTATATGACCCCAGTTATTTTTAATTATCCTGTACGGGAATAACATATGATTTAGATATGTTTCATGTTTATGGAATTTGCCTTATATTATACATATCGAATACTACCGGTCTCGGTATTCAGTTAGTACTTCTTTATTTCTCACCTACACACGTAATCACATTTCTTTTCGTTTTTTTTTTAGTTGACAGTGTCAGCGGGTGGGTATGTTGGACTCGCACCGACTAAAAATAACCTGCCGTGGACTTCTCGTGGCGCCTGATGGGAGGAGCCTCGGGAACACGGGTATGCTGTTCCGGTGCCCTCCTTTTGCGCCATGTACCAGATGGACACTTCTCAAACTGCCACCGCAGCCCCGACGACCCTCAAGCCGCCTTGAAAATAAAACTACACACTAAGTACCCGCGCCGGAGGACACCCCCTTTGGGATTCGAACTTAGACTCTTGGTGGTTACTGAAGGGGAGATACATGAGAATACAATAGGCTGTGAATGCTATGCTGAAATCATTTCAATGTATACGACCCCCTGAAATGTTTGCCAGCAGCGCTAGCATGGCAATTATTTAAAAGTGATACGTTTCTAAGAGTTCATTGATTCATAGTTAATTACTAGTACTTATATCATAGTTATTTTTTCAGTGGGTCCTTATTATTTGATATTAACGCCCTCTATTTTGTTAAAGGTGAACTAAGGGAAGGAAGTGTCATTGAAACGCCATCTATTTATTTACACTTACCGACCCGACACGACACACGCGATAATGCTCGACTCAGGGGAAATACATACGAGTATAGGCATAATCCGTGTAGGTTAATTACTTATTGTCCTTCCTGAATTTACTCAATACAGCTAAAATAAATTAAAATATTTTACTATCCTTAACTGTGCGATTCATGACAGCCAATATACGAATTAATTCCGCTTAAAAGTTTCGCTAATTGTCTCAGAAAGACGCTGCTGCCCGTTCTCTGGTAGATTAGATAAATGTTTCCTCAGGAGAACTTCTATGGGGAGAAATATATGGGGTAGTGATATTTGTCACCGTCAACCACACAGCATAGTAGGTACAATTGTAACAACTAGAATAATCAAAATATAAATAATCATCAGCCCGATATCGTCCACTGCTGGACATAACCCTCCCCAAAGGTTTGTACCTAATGTTGCCTTAGTCACCGTGCTTTAATCTCACTCAATTAGGTGGTAGCTAGTGCACAGGTGACGCTGCTGCGCCCCTAGGCCCTGTTTAATAAAGCTAACAAGTCGACCAAAAAATGACTTAATTGTAGAATTGTCGTGCTCAGGCTGTATAATATATTTAATAAAGAGCCCAGACTCATAAAAGCACTACCATTTTTCAAATTTAAACGTTACTTAACCAAATTTTTTACGGATAAATGTTTTTATAGTATACAAGAATACCTTGACTATAAGCTGTGAGCCTTGTGTGTTTATATTTTTTTTTTAAATATATAGTGGTATGTATTTTTATTAATAATGAATTAAGTATAAATTGTATGGTAATTTTTTGTATTAAAATGTATATTTGCATGCTGAAAAGTAGAGTAAGAGATACCTATTTGTATTATGTTAAAAACTTTTGTCACCTTATTCACGTAAATAAATGACTTTTATCTTTATCTAATAAATTAGACAAATATGTAATAAGTCGACATAAAATCTTTGACAAAATTGTCATTTAAAAACGCGTTTAATAAAACTCGACATATGTCCAAAAACTACAGTCAAATTATTGCCGACAATTTTCGGTTGACAATCGTCGGATTGTCGTGACAAAACTTATGACATATTTTGTGATCATTCTGTTTTATGAAGATAAATAAGGGTACAACAAGAAAAAAAATATCTAAAAAGTAATAGAATGAATAAATCACTACTCTATTGTTTGTTTTGATAGCGTGTAAAATGGAAATACACAAAAAACTTAATATTTTGGGCCTTATTTACGGAAACTAGAAATACGCTAATTGGGAAGTGACCAATTGACCCAGGATAAAAAATAAATAAATGGAAGGAAATAGCCGAACAAATAACAGCATTGGGATTTTTCAATAAAGACTGGAAATACCTCCGTGATGTAGTTTCATCATGGCAAAATTGGCGCAAAAGGACCATGGTAAGGTTTAACTTCAACTAGTTTTATTATTGTTATAGACTCACGCCTTTTTATCTCCGAAGATGTAGGCAGTGGTGTAAGACACCCACATCTGCCATTTTTATTTAGTCTCACGTAACAGGGGGCGAGCCTATTGCCGTACCAGGCATATATATTATCTGATATTTCATTCATATCATATGGAGGAATGGTCGTAAATAATTCTACCACCGTACGTTTCCCAAGAAACTTATGCATACTACCGTAACAATCCAACGATACTACTTCTTCTTGATCTATTTAAGGGCAATTGACAGGCTGAATGTGTAAAAATCACATTTGGTTAGAGGTAAGAATTAGGTCGTACCCAGAGAGAGCGTTACTACATATCAAAACTTTCCCTAAGCATGCATTCTTATTTTTTAGAGGCTTTCTATTCAGTTCAATGGTGATAAATCATACAATAGTTTCATTTAGACATAAAATATTATATATCCAACAATAGAGCAACAAATAAAGCAATATGTACATTAATCATTTTATTTATATCATTAGTCAATAACTGAGTTATTCAGGAACACTGGATTACAATTTATTTCCAATTGTGGTAGTACTTTATCATTTACATTCAGTATACAAGAATCATCCAAAGCAAAGTTCCACGTTTTCGATATAAATCTCTGGATGAAGGTCATTGTCAAAATCGTTGATTAGTATATCAGTAACTGGCAATCTATATTTATTAGAACTGTGTATATTTATTATAGTACTCCTAAGTTCTCCGTCAACAACCTGAAATAAGAAAATCTATTAAAATATTGCACTATATTTTGCACTTTATCACGGGTGAAATTGAAAACTATTTACAATAATTATCAAATAATTTTCACTCCTACCAGTTCAGAGTGGAAGTTTAAGAAGATTAAAAAAACATCTAAGTATAGACGCCAGCAAATCCAGCTTCCCCAATCTGTCAATTTTCTTTTATAGATTTTCAACTTTATCACAAAAGTATAAGGTTTACTTTCAATTTGGAAAATTTGACAGATTGGGGTAGCTCGATGTGCTGGCGTCTGTACATCATTACCGAGTAAAAATCTGTTTCAACTGGAACTGAATAAAACAACGGAGATGACTTCGAGGGCAATGGACCGATCACCACATCATTCCAAGTCAACAGTTGAATAGATTTGGAGAAATCGTTCCTTGAATATGGAGTGATGTTTTTGCACCAACATTTAATTGTCTGCCTTGCAGACAAGGACCTTTCTTGTAACCATGTTATTTGTTGGACATTCAACTGTAAATAAAACAAAAGACACGTTTTTGTAAATTATTTATGACCAATAACACCGGTTCTTCAACTGGAAAGTTATTGTTTTCCTTTTATATCAACGAGTACTGCGTAACGAATTCTAACTTGCTGTTATAGACTATGTAACGCACACCCTCAAACACCCCGATTAAAATATTATGTTGTAATCATCTATTATTATTACATATAATAAAATCGTAGGAAAGTAAAAACTGTACATTGAATATTTTTTAAAAAGGATACTTGGGGCGTGATCTACTATCGATATAGATGCCAATAATGCCAATTTGTCTGTATGTATGTCCGGGCTAAACTCAAAAAGTACTGCATGGATTTACTTCAAATTTTGCACGAATATTACTAAGAGGTCGGGTCAACATATACGCTACATATTATCACGCTATCACCTACGGTGGAGGAGCTATGATAATTTATAAAATTTAACGCGGGTAAAACAGCGGGGCACAGCTAGTAATACATACATTGAAAATTTTAATTTAACATGTATATGCATTGTTATTTACTAAATTGGTTTATTGGAATAAAGTTTATTTTTCTTTATTTCTTATTGAATGATGGAATTTTAATTAAAGTCTTATTACTTTGACTTACGGTCCATTTCAGTTTGTTTTGTCTTTATAGGGTTAATATGACAATAATTTCCGTAGTTTTAATTATTTTGGAATAAAGAATTACCTATATTAAAAATTTTATAAATGGATTTAGTAAACTATTCTGAACAAACTATTTTCAGGAAGTGCGTTAATTAAGTTACATGTTGTAAACATCAAAATATGAAAACCAGCCGTTTACTATGTTGTAAGTGCTTTGAAGTCAGCTAGTATGAGCAGGGAGGACGTTAATGAAAGAATTTCAATAACTCAGTAAGGTGGAAGATTTTTGGATTCATTATTATTATTTTAATTAGTGTCTAGTGGCCGCCTTATTTATGCCAAAAATGTTAAATCATCATTAAGATTGGCATGGCAAAAATAACCATTTCACAAAAAATGTCAGGTGAAGACCTTATCTTCTTTTGAGTTAGTATTTCATACATAGTGCTATTTTGTACCAGTTCTGTGGCTACATTAACCGCTTCGGAGGTTTATTGTCACGTTATTTATAAACTTAAGTAGGTAATTATATTTATATAATTTTTATAATTTATAAATATATATAATTTTTTCCCAAAATATTTATATTTTGGGAAAAAATATATCACATAGAAAAGAGATGATATCGACGGAGCTTTACGGAATCGGAAAGAAGATTGGATATTATAAAGCACGTAGAAAATTTTAAAACCAAAGCCTACATTGCGCTGAAATTTGTAAAGTTTGATTATTTAAACAAATTTTGAAAGTCCTGAGAAGATAATTAATGAGAAGAAATATTAGCACTGCATTGAATGAATCTGCAGTTTGGTTCTATCGTATTAACTACCATTGAATGCAGAAAAGCGAGCATAGCCATTGCCAAAAAATGTCAACCACTAATATAATTTATTGGATTTGAATTTGCAACTTAAGATCTAAAAATCCTTTAAGTTGAACTCTGTTTGAATGGTCTGCATTTTGTTAGTTATACATGTGATCTATGGTTTACTATGTGTTCATTGGAGTATTATTTCAAGAACGACTACGCCTATATGTGGTACGAATTAAGATACAAAGTTATATTATTAAAAAAATTACAAATCCTTATTATCTTCATAAAATATGTTGAATTAAATTGTCATTGTCGTAATCAACAATCACAATGAATTTAATTATTTGTGATTTAACCATCACAAATAATTTAATATAATATGTTAAATTATTATTTCCTTAAGGGCTAAATTTAGGGCCTACACACCACGTTTTTTAATCGTGACGCGCGATTCTAAAACGCGCATCGACGGCGCGCTTTTCTCCTACAGAGAATTGTTTTTGTATGTATCGCTACAAACGCCCGTCAACGGCGCGCTTAAAAAACGTGGTGTGTATAGGCCCTTATAGTCCTTATATATTATCTGCTTACCTTGTACAACTCGTCTATATTCATTCCTAACCAGACTGGTTGTGTGTTAGACAAAGATTTAGTTTGATTAACTTTGTGTGTGCCACGTATGCAAGTCTCCAAAGTTGTCATATTGCAATATACGTAAAAACTTGATGTTAACGACGACATTTCATATAAACCTGGAAACAATGGTTCAGTTTTAAACGTTAGTTATGAGAAATTGGATCTAAATCTAGAACAGTATGAAGCATTTGCTGAAATTAAATAGTCAGTAGATACTGCTACAAGTTATAATATGCTTTGAACTTTACTGTATTCTTATTATTTTTAACGTCGCATATTGTGGCTATGATTACTTGGTATTTGAGTAAGAGGTCCTGGGTTGAAATCCTGTGTCGGGTCAATAGTGATTTTGGGACTTAACTGTAAAAAGAAAAAAATCTCAGCATCAGCCCGAAGCCTGGGAGTTGGCGGTATTATACCCCCGTGCCTTGGAGAGCACGTAAAGCCGGTCGTGTTGCTAGGCGTCTCATCGGATCATGAGAGTGATGGAATAGAAAGTGCTCCTGTGTTAGCGCACGTATTAGAGCACTATAATATGTCCCACGCATCGGCGTGCTAATCTCTGTTGAGACTGGCCGCCGTGGCCGAAATTCGGCTAGGAGAACATTATTATTTGAGTACTCTACCGTAATTAAATCTACAATATTTAAGTTTCTACATAAATTGGCAACATGGCATACTAAAAATTGGCAACATTAATTCAGACGTTCCAATGGAAGAGTTGTATAAAAGATTAGCACGAATTTTGTTATGTTTAGATTTAAAAGCAATTGAGGATTTGGCTAAAGTTGTTTAAAGGAAATTTCCTTTAAAACAACCTATTTGTTGTCAAATTGTGGACTTACTCATTAGTTAAAAAAAAAGATAATTTCCAAAAGTCGTATAAATATGTTGCACAACTTTTCTATTGTTTTTATTTGTTAGTTGTTGTGCCCGCAGTTTTACCCGCGTTAAACTTTATAAATTATAGCCTATATGTTAATCTAGGGTGTCAGCTAACTCCGTACCTAATTTTATTAAAATCACTCAGGCCGTTTAGATGACTGTGAAGAAGTAACAAACATACTGTATACTCTTTCTTACTAAGAGCAAAGCCTGAACCCTTTTGGAGGCGAGACCTTTTTCATCGAGTGCGGCTTAAGCCTCTGCTGATTCCGCCTAGCTGATAGGCGTAGACGGTTTGTTTCTTGCTTTTTGAATTTTTTTTATTTTAAAAGATTCTTACTTACACCTTTACTACCTCTATTATTATTTTTAGTTTTAATTTTTAACAATACAACTTTGGTTTCTGTACACATTTACAACATTAAGGATCTTCAAGTTCGACCGTGAACTTCAAATTTTAAAAATTTATGAATTAACGTCATTGTGACGTTAATTCATAAATTTTCACATCGTAGCGTATCATAAACAAGTTATGTTTATCCACTCTATCAACAATGTCTTGCATTCTTTAAACGGTTTATTATAAATATCTAGATGTTTATTTATTTTGTTGTATAAAAAAGAGGAGCGTTTTTCGTACTGAATATTTGCAAATTCTGTTTTTACGATAGTAGTGGAAGCAATATTGTATTTCCTTCGTCTAGTTAATACATTAGGATCATAAGGAATGGTTTTATATTTTCTTAATACTATTTGTATAATGTATAGTTTTCGGACTGACAACAAATTGCTTATTTGGTATAGCTCATGGGTGGGAAAAGTCCTTTTTTTGAAGTACATTACCTTTAGTAATGTCCGTTGCGAAGAAAACGTGTTTTACGTGCACCACCCCAAGTGGAAATACAATAAATTATTACAGATTGGACTAGCGAGATATACACCTTATTTAGGATATTATTTTCTAAGCCACTCGTTGGGATAACATGCCGTAATGTTTTAAAAATCCAAATAAATTTACGTATCCTCGCAGCAATTTGTTCAATTTGAGGGTACCAGGACAGGCTTTGGTCCAGCATTATACCTAAGTACTTGACGTGGTTAACTTTACTGATGGTTGGACAGTTGCAGTCGTATTCACCAGCTCTCCTACACTCGTGTATTTTAATATTGTAATTAGGTTCTGGTTGGACATTTTTGTTTATTGAGAAGCAGACATAGTTAGTTTTGCTCGTGTTTAAAGTAAGGAGATTTGTCTTTAGCCATGAAGCCACTTTCAACATACCTTTTTCTGTGTTAGTTTTGGTCTCAGCCCAGGTAAGGCCGGTGAAGACGATTGCAGTGTCATCGGCATACGAAAATATTTTTGCTTTATCTAATGTCATTTGACATAAGTCATTTAAATATATTAAAAATAGAGTGGGACCCAAAACGCTTCCCTGAGGTACGCCGCAAGTCACATCAACGTCCTCACTAACCAAATTATCTAACTTAACCTTCTGTTTTCTGTTTGACAGGTAATCTTTGAAAATGGATAGTTGTGTATCTCTTATACCAATTTTTTCTAATTTTTTGATAAGGATGGAGATAGAAACCGTGTCGAAGGCCTTTTTTAGGTCTATGAAAACCGTTAAACACCTAGTACCATTGTCGAGTTCTTTTGTTAGCACTGCAGTTAAAGATGTGATAGCGTCTTCTGTAGACATACCGCGTCTAAACCCAAATTGAGATGGGGATAAAATGTTATTGGTTTGAAGATAGTTTAATAATCTGGAATTTAAGAGTTTTTCTAATATTTTTGCTATGACAGGAATAACAGAAATTGGTCTATAATTACTAACATCACCCGCCTGCCCACCCTTGTAAATGGGGGTTATAATTGATTTTTTCAAACAGCCAGGAAAAGTGCCGTATTAAAGCAAAGATTAGCTAAGTGCGTTATAATTGGAATCACTTCAAGTTTGACGTGTTTTAGATACCTAGTGGAGATATTATCCCATCCTGGGGCACTATCTGTTTTTAGAGAATTTATTATACTGTTGACTTCATTGGCATCTGTATCCAGGAGACCAAAAGATTTTGAGAGACTAGGTAAGGAACGTATATAAAGGTTGAGGTCAGTCTGGATTACGGTTTGTTGAAGGTCATTTGCCAGTTGGTTACCAATATTTGCGAAATATTCGTTTATGAAGTTTGCTGATTCCGTAGGTGTTGCTTTTATATTAGTTAACTGAGGATTAGTTCCAGTAGATTTATTTGTGTATGTGATAGTTTTTAGGGTTTTCCAGAGGAGTTTATTGTTGTGTAACGATTTATTAATAAGGTTTCTTTCGTATTTTCTTTTTAGTTTTTTTATAAGGTTGTTACAATGATTTCTGTAACGAGCATATGTAATTTTGTTTATTTCATTATAGGGATCGTCTCGGAATTGTTTATGGAGCTTGTTACGATTTTTTATACATCTTAATATGCCTTCCGTGATCCAGGGCTTAATTATTCGTTTGCTTTTGGGGATCCTGTGAATTACAGAGTTTCTTTTTAGTGACTCAATAAGACCTTGAGTTAAACATTCTGTTATGTAATTAGGGTTTTCACAAAAAAGTAGTGTCGATAGATTTTTTTCTTTTAAATTTTGCAAGGCACTTTCAAAATCAATTTTGGTAATAGTTTTTGATGTAGCTTGGTACAGTTTTGTTTTAGATATTGATAGAAAGGTTGTGCGGTGGTCTGTTATAGTAGTGCGTAGAATAGCAATAAAAGCGGAATGCCGTTTCTTGTTTATTTTTAACATAAAGTGATCAAGACAACTGGTTTCTCGTGTGGTTAAGGTGTGACCAGGGAGAATACCATAACCTGATAACATATCCAGGTAAGATGTTCTATTTTTAAGTTCGTATGTTTGTTCAGTGTGTTTAGGTTTTATGTTAATATTGATGTCACCAGCGATGATAATATTTAATTTTACAGAATTTAGCTTCTCTAAATGTGGTGCCAAAGAATTTATAAAAGGTTCCGCGTTAGTGTTAGATGGTGAACGATAGATTCCTAAAATGATAATATTCAATATATTTACTTGTAGGCATGATGCGTGGCTTATGTTTAATTCTGTGACACAGGCTTTTAGAGTGTCTTTGATATATACTACAACTCCGTCGTTTTGATTTAATTGCCGATTTGTAGCGTAGGACCGATACTTAGATAATGTCGGTATGGGTTTATTGGGGTCGAGTCGGCATTCAGTCAAGATTATTACATCTGTTTCAAGTTTGAGGCATGACATATTTACTATGAAGTCATCGAAATTGCAATATATACTCCTAATATTTTGGGATATTATTGTAAGTTCACTTTTAGTTGTGCTATATTTGTGGGCGAGTTCACTAAAATCGCATTCTATCGATATTCAAATTATCGATGTCATGTATAGTTTGTATTAGATCACTCATAATTAGGTTTTATTAAATACACGGTATTTATTTTAAACAGGGTATGCATTATAAGAAATGTTTGAACCCGTAGGAACACTTGAGATATGCATGATAGTAGGGGTTGTAGATATATATAACAATTATATTGCAGTAATTTGATTTTTTTGTAAATATCAGGAATCATTGTAGTTTTAGTTATTAATAGGTGTTTATATCTATATATTGTTCTGTTTAGTTTTTTGTAATTAATTAAAGTTAACACAAGCGTAAATAACCTTTTAAGTAAATATAATGTATGATGACGAGTGTGTGTGTGTGTGTTTATTGATGTATTTGAAGGAATATAGAATAATGTATGTTGTGTGAAAATTGAGTAGGTGTAACAGACTTTACATACCCAGTTTGATAAGCACAAGAAATAAGCAAAATAGCAGAGATAATAACCCGGCCATTCGTAATAATAATTTAGTCATTGTTGAATAATCAGCTGTTGAATTTGTGCTTCGCTTTTAATTATAATGGACGGAGAGACGTCTTCTTTTTTAAGGTATACCCGACCATATGAAGTAAGACCATATAAGTCCAGCAGTATTTGTAAGTTTTTGACTTCACCAGGTCACGTGCAAGGAAGTGTAGGCGTGCAGCCTTTGCAGTAAGCTGTTCAGTGATAAAGATAGGTGTATCCTCGTTTGTGCGCATACCTAGGTGTTTGGCACATAGTTTCGACTTTTGTTTAATGTTGAATGACTTACAAGATTTCAGAATGTTGGTTTTTATCAATGTTGAGTTTGTTTCCACTACAATTGGTGCGTTACTAGAATCTTTCCTTGCATGAACTCTGTAAATATCACGGATAACCGTTTTGTCGATCGGGCAACCCACTGAGTTTGATAGGCTTGTTACCATATAAATTAGGTCGTCTTTGGTTTCGTTTGACTTTTTCGGTACGTTTTTGATTTCAAAATTAGCCTTTCTACTGTCCTGTAGCATGCTTTCCATTTTATCTTCCAAAATAATGATGTATTTTTTATCCTCTATTATTTTGTCTTCTAAAGAAATAAGTTTTTTCTTGAAATCTTCGTTTTGCGCCGTCAGAAAGGTAATGGAACTTTCTATGTTGCAACTTGATTGTTGTATTCCCTGAAGTATGGTGGAATTTTTTTTAAACTCTTCCTCTTGGGTTTTCATCATCGTCGCGAACATAGACTGCATCTCCTCCTTAAGTGTAGCAAATTCTTCAACAAAGTTTTCCTCTCGTCTTCGATCGGTTCGCTTTGGTCGAGATATTACGAAGTTAGGGGGTGTTGAATGCTCCGGTTCCTGCAGCCCTGCCCGTTGCGAATCCGTTCCAGACAGAGATTTATCTAAGTTGACTCGCTCCATTCGGTATATTGTAGAATTCGTAAGTGTAGCTGGCGGCCGTAGCGTAGTAGCGTAGTTCGTAGCTGCGCGCACGACGTAGCAGATCAGTTGATGTCGTAGTGTTTCTACGTTGAGTAGTTACGTAGTGGGGCGCTGATGAAGGTGCGTGTAAGCGAGAGACAAATTATGAGGTGAGTCTCTTTCTCGCGGATCGAGGTACGGGGGGATAAGGTGCGGCGGTTCGGCGCGCGTGTCTTGAGAACTGGGCACCAAAATGTCTTGTATAACACTCCGTATTGACGCGAAATTATACTTTTTACCGTTGGTATACGAACTGTTTTCTATTGGCACTGATTTTAATTTTTAAATAAATATTTGTGAACACGTCTATCTCGTAACGAGACTCAGAAGAAAGAGGAATTACATATGGGTCCCGCCATATATAATAAATTACCAGATAGCTTTAAAGACGAACCGATAACAAAATTCAAGCGTAAGGTCATGCAAACTACTAATTGAAAACTGTTACTACTCAATAACAGAATTTTTACTGATAATTTATAATTTACTAACTATATTATTATTAATAGGATTTAGCTGTATTTTTGAAATTAAATTTAACCAATAATGTAAATTATGCATACCGACATGAATATTAAATTTTATTCGGCTACGTACCCGTAGGACCTCCTAGTTTGGATCTCGTCTACAAAGATGACCCTTTGGACCCCTTTGTACCGTTTGGACCTTCAAACTTGGATGATGTCTATACTTGATTACCTATTAGACCTTCTATTAAGCAACGTGTTCTGTTGGACCTCATTCACATGTCTTCGTATAAAAAGCTAAAATACACTCACGCACAAAAGTGACCCACCTTATCAAAAATAAAACACTACAATATAAATCAATGTTTTAATCAAAAATATAAAAGATCACAACGTTATGTAACAAATAAAATCACATATTCCAGTTACATTTTCCTAATTTGACAGATCTTCAAGACCGTATACATAAAAATGCATGCAATATATTAATTTAGAATGTTTATACCACATTTTGAAAGAAAGAAACACTGATATAATAATGTAATTAAATCTAAATTGTATACCGTAGCAACTGAATTTGTGAAGATTGGTTCTACAGGCAGCAAATTATTAAATTTGTAAATATAAGATATCTTTGTATTTTACGGTCACCATAGCCTAGTTGGTAGTGCTCCTGCCTACGAAGCTGGTGGTCCTGGGTTCGAATCCCGGTAAGTGCAAATATTTGTGTGATGGACACGAATATTTGTTTCTGAGTCATGGATGTTTTCTATGTATATATGTATTTATCTATCTATATAAGTATGTATATCGTCGCCTGGTACCCATAGTACAAGCTTTGCTTAGTTTGGGGCTAGGATGATCTGTGTGACATTGTCCCCAGATATTATTTATTTATTATTACCTACATATTTGTAAATCACCTTTCAAGTAATCACAGTCTTACTCTCGTAGATTTTTATAGATTATAGATAATAATCTATAATCTCATAAAGAATAATACAATTATAATATAATAATAATATCCTAAAGCACACCAGTTTCTAGCGAAAATTAACAAAAACATCCGGAAAAGCTTGTTGAAACCTATGTTTGGAGCATTGCCCTTTACGCTTGCGAAACCTGGACGTTACGACGGAGAGAACGAGAAAGCCTAGAAGCTTTTGAGATGTGTTGTTGGCGTCGAATAGAAAGAGTCTCCTGGACTGAAAAAGTGACAAATGATGAAATATTAAATAGAGTGCAAGAAGAACGGCAAATTCTAAAGATTATAGTAGACGAGGAATAATGATTGGACATTTAATTCGACACGAGCAGTTCATCACCTCACATCTTAGAAGGCAAAATCACTCAAGTAATCACAGTCTTACTCTCGTAGATTTTTCGTAAATTTAAAATAATGTATATAAGTAAAATTAAGTATATAAATCAAAGATCAAATGTTAAAATCAGTCTTATTTTTACCCATGTAAACTAAGTACACTTAATAAAATTATCATATTTTTTATCATAAATCTCGCAGATAATTATAATAAAGTATCGTTTTGCCTTACATTAAGATCAATCATTAAAATCACAGTATTATCGTACAATTTAACTAAACAAAATTTGTTACTAAAACCAAAGAAAACTGATTCTATTTGTACATGGGGTTTTTTAAAATATTTATCCATTACACACCTGTAAATTTTCAAGAAACATAGTTTTCACTATAATTTCTTGTGTTTCTTCTACTGACCACGGATTGCTGTTTGTTGTTAGTGTGCCTGTATTCGCTTATGCTATTTCGCCTAAATATTAGAATTCTGGTTAAACATTTTCAACACAACTGTATCTTTTTTTACTAAAATAACACCCGGCGAATACTAAATAAAAACATATTTTATTAAGGTCCAAAAGGTATTAGAATAGAGGTCCAACAGGTTCATCTTTAGTAGTTTTAATTTTGAAGGTCCAAAGGGTACTTAAAAAGAGGTCCAATGGGCACATTGATTATTATATTTTAAAGAAGGTCCAAAGGGACTTAAAATGAGGTCAAACGGGTACTTTTGCGATAGAGGGTCTAATCTTGTAGGTCCAATGGGTACGCAGCCTTTTATTCCTTTGTAACACTATTTGACATATTAATTATTCCCTTCATTGTCTATTTTTATGTACTATTTAATTTAATTAATCTTGACATTCATTGTAATTGTTAATTTTAGTTGTTATTGCTATTAATTAAATGTATTACCTTTTGCATGCTTTTTTGGTAGAATGTATAGGATCCTAATAATAATTGTAACACCTAAATGTCTATGTACTTACCTGCATTCTTAGTAAATAAAATATTGATTGATTGAGACTATGTTGGTATATATTATATTATACAAGTATTTTTTTTACATCAGAGGGCGACAAACTTAGTGGGTCGCCTGATGATAAGTGACCACCGCCGCCCATGGATACTCGCAACACCGGAGGAGTCGCGGGTGCGTTGCCGGCCTTCAAAAGTTAGCAAACAAGTATTACTGACCCCCTCCCTCCCTCCCGATGAGCTCTGGCGACCTTACTCACGCGCAAAAACACAACATTAAGTTATTATTAAAGAATGTCTTCTGTAAGGTTCAGGTATTTCCCCAGTCGGACTGCTCTTTGAGCGAATGACCGCTATATGATATTGAATTATAATAGTTGCCTTATTGGCAAGTTGTTGGCATATATTGTATTTTTGTTTTCTTAATTAATATTTGTATAACGTTAACCTACACACTGAGCATCTGTTGAGGATAACTATCATTGGCCATTCGTTAAATTTATAAATGTCGTTAAACTTTAAATAAATAATTAATCTTGCCAATTTTGTCACAAAAATAAACACACAGTTAGCCTATCTCAAGTAATTTTTTTTAATTACTTGCAGTCACACTATTTGTACAGTTTCGTGAGACTGTTGAATTCATAAGGTCAACACTGTTTATAATAATCACAATAAATAATAATAATACGTATCTTACCACTTCCTATATAATTAAATTTGCATGGCATATATAGGACTTCGCTATCGCCGGTGTAATCATCTGTAACAGATTGTTGATATTTATTAATAATAATCTATAATCTCATAAAGAATAATACAATTATAATATAATAATAATATCCTAAAGCACACCAGTTTCTAGCGAAAATTAACAAAAACATCCGGAAAAGCTTGTTGAAACCTATGTTTGGAGCATTGCCCTTTACGCTTGCGAAACCTGGACGTTACGACGGAGAGAACGAGAAAGCCTAGAAGCTTTTGAGATGTGTTGTTGGCGTCGAATAGAAAGAGTCTCCTGGACTGAAAAAGTGACAAATGATGAAATATTAAATAGAGTGCAAGAAGAACGGCAAATTCTAAAGATTATAGTAGACGAGGAAAAATGATTGGACATTTAATTCGACACGAGCAGTTCATCACCTCACATCTTAGAAGGCAAAATCGAGGCAAGAAGAAAGAGAGGCAGACCGAGACGTAAATATATGGACCAGGTCACTCATAAGTTTGTACACATGTATTTCCTAGTGTGAGGATAGAAAGTCTGATATTTTGTTTCACACGGGGAAATGCTGCTGCCTGAAAAAAAATATAGCATTCACTTAAGAATGGTCTTCCCAAAAGTGTTGTCTCGATCCCAGTTTATTATTATACATTAACGTCAAAACCAATCCAGCAATTTTAAGACTGAGACGTGTAAATAAGCTACTAAGAAAATTACCCAGTTACTCCTACTGATCAGGACAAACTCTGCCTGAAACCTGCACTGCCTTGAGACACACCATTATGTAAACTGTTTTGTTTAACAAACGACTCTCGCATTAGAGTGATGTTCAAAAAATGTATAAGCTGTGTTCAAGCCGTCCAATAGGCCTATCAATGGCTTAACAACTCTTTTCCAATGACTAAAGCAAGAAGCAATATCTTAGCGCACCAAAGCATAGGGAGGTTCAGAAGTAAAACTACGATTGCGGTCCCACATTCACAGACAGTCAGTCGCACTAACCTTGCCAATCATATATGGACTTGCGAACTCAACTGGCTATGATCGCCTCTCATCTCTTAGGCGATTGGCACACTGCACCGCAAGGTGCAGCGTAGTGCGTGGGTGCGGGTTCTAACGTTGCTTGTAAGTAGATACTTAAAAGCAACGTTAGAACACGCTCTCACCGTTTGTATAGAAAACACGCACAGTCCAACACACTGAAATGCTCATGTGAACTGTTCATGCAAATGCTCTGTGTGATGTTCTGCATGTTGGACTGTGCATGTTTTCTATACAAATCGAGATACTTACAAGCAACGTTAGAACACGCACTCACGCACTACGCTGCATCATGCGGGGCAGTGTGCCAATCGCCTAATTTCAAATATTAGTTCACTACTACTCCCAAGAAAAGTAAAGTAGAGGCATTACTTACTTACATACATTGGAAATAAATAAATAACAAGCTGACTTACACGTCGAGGGTGGCGAAAGACATGTACCGGGATTTCCGGTTGTGCCTGGTGGCCCAATGATACCCGGGGAGCCTTTTGGACCCTAAAAATCAGAATTAGAATTCATCTTCATCGGATAAGAAATAAAGTTACTAAAACTATAAAGAAATTAAATGTCGCATTAAAGCACTTGACGAGTTAATATTCCCTGAGAATGGTCCGTGGTGAATGAAACACGTGTTGGATATCATACTGGCGAATGTAATTTGCATTTTTTTATTTTCTTTCTTGCATGGGCATATTTTTGGGGGGCGGGAGGGTGTCGCATAAAGCATCCCGGCTTATTAAAACTGATAATTAGCGGAATTAACACGACTTAATCACTTTGTATTTTGAATTTAATGCAAAGTAACGCCTGACTCAGCGCCGAGTAAGTCATATGATAGTTATGAAGCGTGGGTATTAGTTACCCACGCTTCATAACTATACTATCAAGGAATATTTAACTAAATAATAAACATATTATCATTCATCTAGTGACCCGCCGCATTGGATGGATGATGTACTGTGTTAGCTATATTTAAAACGATATTGCCTTAGGTTCTCAGTCAGTTCCATCCACACTGTATTATTAATAAAATATTTTTTTTTAGTTTTTTAGATTTTATTAATACATATGCCTTTTACATTAAGCTTTAGTTTTACTAAATTCATTGTTTAAGTTCTTTATTAATAGACTTTCCGTAATGTTTTACAACGCTTGTTTATTAAACTTTCTTCCTTATAAAATGAAGACAAGATTTGTTACTTAGTACTTATCAGAAGTTAATTCTGTGTGAGCAAGATGTGAACGTTTTGAAATAGAGTTCTATTTATACTCTTTGTTTTCATTTTATTGCTGTTGGCTCTCATGATGCTTCTTAACTATTTTTTTTAAATTCGAGGCTATGGATGCCGATATGAGGCATTAATGACTGCACGTGTGGCGTAACGGCTAAGATAGTCACCTCGCCGCTTCGTGTCGTTGGTTCGAACTAGGGTTGTAACGGATCTTCGCCTCCGCTTCCGTTACTGCGGAAGTTCCGCATGAAATCGTACCTTCGCATCCGCCTCCGCCTCCGCAATTTCTTTGCGGAGTTATAACGGAGTTTTATTTACGGCATAATCATATATCTCTGCATCACCCAAAGGTCGACTGGCATAGAATGCCTTTGGCATCAATTCCGCCTTTGTCAACATCATCGTCATATCAGCCGAATGACGCCCACAGCTGGACAAAGGCCTCCCCCAAAGATATCCACAATTGCCGGTCTTGGGCTATCCGCATCCAGCGACCCGCACAAGATCATCCGGTTCGTGGTCGCCAATCGAGAACCTTTCTGCGCCAGCGGCCGTCCGCTCTACGAACTATGTGCCCTGCCCACTGCCACTTCAGCTTGGCAAGCTTTTCTTCGGGTTAAGTCGGTTACTTTGGTTCGCCTGCGAACCTCAGCATTTCTCATTCGATCTCGCAGGGAAACTCCAAGCATAGCTCTTTCCATTGCTCTATGGGTGACCTTGAGCCGCCTGATAAGACCTACAGTGAGCGACGACGTCTCTGTTCCGTTAGTCATCACTGGCATCGCACACTGGTCGAAGACTTTCGAATTGAGACACTGCGGTATATGGGACGAGAAGTTATTGAGTAGCTTCCCGAATGCTGCCCAGCCAGCAGAAAACAACTTGTAAACATGGCTCAGCATTGGGTCTGTATTTTTCAAGAGGGTATTATCGCCCTTTTTATAGAAGAGCACCACCACACCTCTGCGCCATACTTGTGGCGTTTGACCTTCTATTATGACGGTGTTAAATAACTTCTGAAGGGCCCGTCCATCATCACCAGGCGCCTTGTTGTTCTTAAGCTGTTTGAGAGTGATTCTTATCTCGCACATGCTGATCTCCGGGATGTCTTCGGCGAAGTGTCGGGTTAGTCGTGCTCTGGGATCTGAGGCACAACTATCGACAAGTGACTGGGTTCTCGTATACAGCTGTCCATGGAACCTCTCGATCTCTCCCAGCAACTCAGGTCGAGACGTGACGATTCTGCCATCCTCAGTCTTCAGCTTCGTCAGTTGGCTCTGTCCAACACAGTTCTCTTGATAACACTTTAAGAGCCTTTATTCCGCTCGATGGCTTCTTTAATACATTTTGTATTAATTGGGCGCGTGTCGCGAGTCAAAGACTTTGAGATCTGTCTGTTGAGCCGCCGGTATCTGGTAGCATCACCAAACGATGTCAGAGATCTTTTTGGTTCTGTTTTTACGGCGGGCCTTGAAGACCTTAGACTCAGCCGTATGGACGGCATCTACGAGCCTGTCGTGGTATGACTCCACTTCCCCGCAATTCAAGCAGTTCAGTTTTGCAGTCCGAGCTGAAAGGGTTCGGGGTTTTCGACGTGGATGGGTAAAGGTCGGAGCGTAAACTTTATCAGTCGGGACCTCTGGAGCTTGACATTAAGGTTCAATGAGCCCCGCCTGTGATCGCTTCCGCTTTTAACCGTATTGATCACAAAGACGTCATTGAACTTCTGTCTTATCGTCGACAAAATAAAGTCTATCTCGTTTTTTGTTTTACCGGGGCTTACCCAGGTCCATTTGCGGTTATCCGGCTTCTTGAAAAAGGAGTTCATCATAAAGAGCCCCTCCTTCTCCATGAAGGCCAATGCAAATTGCCCCACTCTCAGCTCATTCCCGAAAAGTTTACCCAGCTTCGCGTTAAAGTCTCCCGTGACCACAGTGAAATAAGTGTTAGAGGAATGTATGGTTCTAGATATATTCTCATACATGACCTCAACCTCATCGTGGGAGTGCGTCAAAGTCGGCGCGTATACTTGTATGACCTTCAACGAATAAATTCTGAGTATAAGGTACGCAACCCTAGTCGACACACTCCCGATTTTTACTAAGTTATGGACGAGGGATTTGTGGACTATGAACTCATCACCACCTTGAGACTGTTGGTTGCCCTCCCGGAAATAAATCAAGTTCCCGGATTTCAGGATTATCGTGTCTCTTAGGACTTCAGATAATCCTATTATATTCCAATGTAACCTGCTCAATTCTTCCTCCAGTTTGATGATTTTGTCGTCGGTTCGCAGTGTGCTTGTGTTGTATGTTGCCAGGGCCAGTGGTCAGTTTTAGTAACGCGGAATCTGTCGGGAATTCGTAGCACCTTCTGCCCTGCCGAATACACTGCTGTTACCACGGCTTGGAATAACATGGCTGCCGGGGACTGGGGGCAGCGGTTTAGTTGTGTCCTTCATTTGAGGGGATGTCATAATCGCCACGATTGGCAGACGGATTGGCGATTGCAATAAGATAGACACGTCCCCCCACGGGATGAGGGTGGGTGGCGATATTCTTTATGGCCGTCAGCCACACAGCCAAAAATTTCCGCCTTTGTAGTTTTGTGGAATAAGTTTCAATAAAATAAAAATAAATCATAGAATAATAATAATGCGCGAGCCGAGACGCCCGATTACGACTCACTCGTTAGGCCGAATTTTGCTTTGCAATGCAAAGTAATTGTTATTGTTTACTCAAGTCATACGAAGCCAAAAACAAGTGAGGTATGAGAAAGAGAAAGAGATTAAAAAATATATTAATATTACTCATAAAATACTATTTTTTCACATCCACTTTCACCTTCGCATTCGCATCCGTTAACCTCCGCATCCGCGGAGGTGTAATCCGTCATCTTCGCATCCGCCTCCGCCTCCGCTAAGAGGCCTCCGTTACAACCCTAGTTCGAACCCCGCACCGTACAACTATCTATTTGTGTGACCCATGAATCATTGTTCTGAGTCTGGATGTAATTTGTGTCCGTCTATTATATATTTCTAAAGTGCCCCACGACACAGGGATTAGATTCCTTAGTGCGGGCGTAGTCTTTATAAAAACATAACGTTGCATTTCTTTCTAATAAAGTTATTATGAAAAAATCAGAGCATCTAAAGTTCTGACAAAAAAAATAAAACACCAACCAAAATTCACTAAAAGTAATTAGATTGAACTCAGTATGAGGGATTATAATAATTTAATTTAAGCATAAAAAATTAAATTAGAATTTAGTTTGTTCTCACCAATTCACCAACTTTACCGGGTGGCCCTTTAGGGCCCGGAAGACCTGGCAATCCCTGAAAATTATAAATTCTATTAAATTAATTGATTATTAATAAATGTATATAAGAATTAGTCAGATTTAACATTTACAGAGAACTTACATATTTTCAGCTAAGTAAATAATTTATTAGAAAAGCATAAACAACAAGTGGGTATTATCAAAGTGAGATTCATACTTTTTTAAGTGGCCTCTAGCCTTTTTAGGTGGCAGTGGAGTCTATAGACTACGCTGCACCGGATCAACATGCCCGCGTTCCCGGGGCTCGCCCTATCAGGCGCTAGAAAAAGTCCACGGTACGTTAGAATTAGTGCAAGTCCGACATACCCAACCGCAGACACTTTTTACGGGTGGCATGCGTAGACATTCCCCCGAACTTAACAAAACAACAAACACAAACAAGAAAGGCTACACTATCTCTCACTTGGTGATTTCTGACGTCACTCTAGAGCGAGCGACCTGCCGTGGACTTCTCTTGGCGCCTTATGATGGGAGGAGTCCCGGGAACGCGGGTCGGCTGCTCCGGTGCCAACCTTTTTTACCATGTCCCAGATGGTCCGGAATTGGTTAGTTAGATGTCCCCAGATATTCATGTGTAGAAAACAAAAATAATATTCGCAATATCAACTAAATAACTACGTTACAACAAGCTTGTTTCAAAGGAGATCGGCAACCGGCCCATACACACCTGGAATGGACATAAATAAAACAATATGCATTTTGAAGAGGTACAAATATTCTATCGCCCTGCATATTTATGTTTTATGTAAAACATGAGAGTTATGTAATATAAGGCGTATAAGGTGAACAATATTTCAATATTGTATGAGAGCATGGAACGAATTTTGAAAATTTGTATATAATAATTATGCTACTTTCCATATATAATAAGTAAAACAGGTTAATAGAAATGTTTATGACAACCGGGGTCTAAAAATTAACCGCGGCAATACTTGCACGACAAAATCAGTGGTCCGAGGTGCAAATAGCAAAGGTAAATCGTGATGCGTATATCCAAAGTCCAAGAAAGCCGGGGTCAGTCGGGAAGTCGAAAACAGAATCCAGAAACAAAGCCAAAGGTCGTCGTAAATATACAAGCCTCAAGAAAACATTCACGATGCGAGTCAACAAGCCCAACACAAATGTAAATCAAAATTAAATCAGCTCAATATGAGAAATAAAAAAGTGTTGCCAATTACTATGAAGAATTGATTCCTTCATTGATTTATAAATCAACATTGATTAACTATTGATTTATATTATTACTATTGAGGATAGTATTATATATGCAAATAATACATATATTAATACAGTGAAATCATAACCCCTCTGATAATGACAGTGTAATAATAACTTCACGACTGGAAAAATATATATTTCCCCAACGGCTCAAAAACCGAACCAGCCAGACCCTAAAAGACAGTTTAAAAACCCGAATGCCAGAATAAAATAATTAACTTACTTTTAAGAATTGAAATCATTTTTCTATGTTGTACAAGGAAATGAAAGGCATGGAGAGATTTTAAATATTATGATTTCTTTTTTAAATAGTAATAAACTTTTGTCCATCACAGGCCGGGATTTTCCCATGTCCTTTAGACGGTAGTTTTATTAAGTTACCACAAATACATATTGTTTACAATTATTATGTAAATGGAACAGCACTTACACGTTCTCCTCGTTCGCCTTTTACACCGTTTTTACCAGGATCACCCTGAAAATATATTAGTTTTTAAACCCCGCCGCAAAAAGTTTTTGACATTTGTAAGCCTTGCCCTTGTTGTTTGTTGCCCTTAGCCGCCCGTAAAAACCAGCTAGACACGACATTAGTCCATGGATAGGAGCGCCAAAATATAAATTGTTAAGCGTCTGAGTGCTTCGAAGGTTATGCTACAATGTCAATCCTGATTGTACTCGTTACACAACAGTTTATAAGCCATGTCAGAGGCCTACTAGACGGATTAAACAACTCTGTCACTAGTGAAATCACTACCCGTATGACAAAGGAAATAGACAAGAGTTTTAAAAGATATCATATGTTAATTTTATCGTCAGCTTAAAGACCACTCTGGGATGTGGGTGGGAGAGCTTTTAATTAAAAGAACATATGAAGAACTTTTTGTATATATTTTCCATTCACCCGCACTACAAAGCAACATTAATATCATCCAAAGATTCCAGAATAAAGTGTTACGAGATATCATAAATGCACCTTGGTATATAAGAAATGACGATTTACACTGGGATCTAAAGATGGACTCCGTTGCAGAGACCATTCGAAAAAACGCTACAGCTCATGAACATAGGCTTCTACATCATGTGAACGTCGTGGCGATCCAGCTCCTCGACATTACAGAGCTAGTGAGACGTTTAAAGAGAACAAAACCCTTTGAACTAGTGTCGTGATTAGTGATTAGTGTATTTAGTGATTAGTGATAACAATAATGTAATTATACCTAAAGAACACATGAACAAAGTGTCTTCCCCTTAACAAATATGACTAAGTCGGTGGACTGATTCTTAGAATTAATTATGTTTATGTAGAAGTTTAGGTTAATATAAAATTTCTTATTAGTCTCTAGACTAGATTGTAATATATATAAAGTACTATACTTGGTACTTTATTAAATAATGAAAAAAAACCCGCACTACACTGTGGCTGAGCACGTTATGTCAAAGTCACTATCAAAATCATTGTCTTAAGGTAAAAAAGGAAATTTCATAACATTTTCCAACTATAAAAACTTACTCGGTCGCATCTTTGGCCTTTATCTCCTTTTTGTCCTGGTTCACCCTGTAATGAAAAATAAACCTTAAATTTCATATGAATTGTTGGATCTGGGATGCATTAGAAAGAAAGAAAATACATTTATTCAGTAAACAAGCACAGATAATAATAATGGGCGGCTTGAACAACTCTGACATTAGGGTAACCACTGCCCATACAGTAAGTAGTAGTGGGTAGTAACAGTTCTAAGTAAGCCTCCATTTTATACTGTTAACATTGAAAGAGTGTGAGACCCTACTAATATTATAAATGTGAAAGTTTGTAAGTATATTTGTGAATAACAAACACCCAAACATCTGGGGTTCTACAGGCTAAGTTGCCGAATATCGATTTCTTAAATGGCGTTCATATAAATAAAGGTTAAAAATGACTTAATCTATCGTTTAAACGGCTTCGATGAGCACATGTGACGTCATATATGGTCCGAAATCTATTCTCAACGCTGAAATCGATTTAACGATTGATTAAGTCATTTTTAACCTTTATTTATTTGAACGCTATTTAAGAAATCGAAGTTCGGCAACTTAGCCGGTAGAGCCCCTGTATGGATGTTAATCTTTTACGCCTAAACTACGAACCAGATTTTGTCAAAAATTTATAGTAATATAGCTTATATATCCGAATAGCACATAGGCTATATTTTATAATGTTTAGCTCACCTTAATTTTGCTGGGTGGTCCATCTTCTCCTGGATCACCACGGATACCCTGGATTTTTTTTAAATAATAATTACGAAGTTGTAGCTATCTGTTATTATTCCTAAAAATCAATCTAAACATACTATTCTTATCCAATAATACGTAAAATAAGAATGGGCAATTGTATTAGGTTTTATAACAAGCTTATTCCTTAAAATAAAATATGTGCCAATAGCCTACTACATATTTTTGGAGGTGTCGATTCGCACACCAATAAATTAACTTCGTGCGAATCGCCTACAGAAAAAATCATATTATTTAAAAGAGTCGATTCGCATGTTTCATGCGAGTTCTTTTCGTGCGAATCGTCCAATAAGCCAACATTTCTTGTATGTCACTTTCGAATTAGTCAAAATTGTTACAACATTTTCTCGTGGTTGTTAGAATTATGCTTGTAATATATATTGGATTAGATATTTAAATATGACTCACTGTTTAAATATATAATTTGGAAATTAATACTGATGATATTACCTTTTTCCCTGGAATAAATTCGCCTAATTTTCCGGGATCACCCTTCATTGCCTAGAAAACAAAACAACTACTGGTACATATGTAGGTTATAATAACGATCTTTAAAAATGTGTTTGGTATGTAATTTTCCTACTCTTCATATAACATTTATAATTAAATTTCTCCAAAATCAAGACATTATATACAAAGCTATTACGGATAAGAAATTTGAAAAAGCACAGACAAGATACTATCATAATATTATAAAATCGTATATAGATGATACGATGTTTTTAACTATTGTGTGTGTTGTGTACGGAATGTGTTAAGTAATAGTTAAACAATGGCAACTGCCATAATTAAGCTTGATTGCCTGAACGGATAGCAACCCTACCATCCGTCCGGGCGTCCGGGGAGCTGCCGGTACATTTATAGTCCAAGTTGAAAAGAAATTAACTCTTTGGCCGCGGCGCTGCTGAGCGACGCTATTCGATGAAGGCGGTGGTGTGGACTACTAAAAAAAATTTGAGAGGTGTCAAGGAACACCCGGATGGAACGAAGTTATTTCTTATAATTTATTATGTACAAAAAACCTGTATACACTCAACAAAAATAATCGTCGTGACACCACACTGTTCAATGCGAAATAGAAATGAAAATATCTGGCTTGCTTTCTATAAGAGAGAGGGACAGACAGATAAACATGCGCACGCCGCACAGCTGCAAAAAGTGTCGTGACAACTTTTCGTAAGATTTTTTTCCGTCTAGCCCCCTTTCACAACGCGCGATAAGGAACTTCGTTCCAAAATCGACACTGGCACTGACAGTGAGTCGCAGGACGGTGTTGACTGTTGATATGTTCGTGTTCGGGGCTCCAAAATCCAGCGTTCTCATGCGTCTTGTTCTTATTGCCAAATTTTAAAAGTGACAACCCTACCTCATTGCAATACAAATCTTGCATACCTGAAAACCTTGCAGTCCTTTTAGTCCTTTTTCTCCTTTGGGTCCCTGAAAAAAGAGTATAAAATAAAAAAAAAGTTTTTATACACTTAGATTGCAAATAGTCAGAACATGTTTGTATTAATATAGTTAAGTATACATTATTATTTCTATGCACAGACACCAGCACGTCAAGCTACCTCCATCTGTCAAATTTCCTCAATTGAAATTGAACCTTATGGTTATTGTTATTAATTTTCATCATCATATCAGCCGAAAGACATCCACTGGACAAAGGCCTCCCCCAAGGATCTCCACAATAGCCGGTCCTGCGCTGCCCGCATCCAGCGGCTTCCCGCGACCCTCACAAGATCGTCGGTCTACCGTGTAGGAGGCCTGCCCACGCTGCGTCTTCCGGTTCGTGGTCGCCACTCGTGAACCTTTCTGCCCCATCGGCCGTCAGTTCTACGAGCTATGTGCCCTGCCCACTGCCACTTCAGTTTGGCAATTCTTTGGGCTTTGTCGGTTACTTTGGTTCGCCTGCGGATCTCAGCATTTCTGATTCGATCTCGCAGGGAAACTCCAAGCATAGCCCTTTCCATTGCTCTTTGGGTGATCTTGAGCCGCCTGATAAGGCCCATAGTGAGCGACCACGTCTCTGTTCCATAAGTCATCACTGGCAACACACACTGGTCGAAGACTTTCGACTTGAGACACTGCGGTATTTGGGACGAGAAGATATTACGTAGCTTCCCGAACGCTGCCCAGCCGAGTTGGATTCTACGATTGACCTCCTTTTCGAAGTTGGACCTACCTAGTTGGATGGTCTGTCCTAGGTAAATATAGTTCTCTACAACTTCGAATGCAGAGTCTCCAACCTTAACTAGAGTGGGTGCAACATGGATGTTCGACATGATTTTTGTGTTATCCATGTTCATTTTCAGACCCACTTGTTGAGAGACTCTACTGAGGCCATCGAGCATTGTACCGAGGTCGTCAAGGGTCTCAGCCATGACTACTATATCGTCGGCAAATCTAAGGTGGGTGATGTACTCGCCATTGACATTGATGCCAAAGCCTTCCCAGTCCAGAAGCTTGAAGACATCTTCCAATGCAGCGGTGTACAGTTTCGGAGATATGACGTCTCCCTGTCTCACGCCTCGCTGCAATTGAATAGGTTTCGAGTTCTGGTCCTGAAGTCGGACTGACATGGTGGAGCTTTCGTACAAACACTTTAACACCTGGACATACCGATAGTCAATTTGGCACCTTTGAAGAGACCTCAGCACGGCCCACGTTTTGATAGAATCAAAGGCTTTCTCATAGTCCACAAACGCTAAGCATAATGGCTGGTTATACTCCTCGGTCTTCTGTATAACTTGCCGCAGCGTATGTATGTGGTCTATGGTACTGAAGCCTTTTCGGAAACCGGCTTGTTCGGGAGGCTGGAAGTCATCAAACCTTCGTGCGAGACGATTCGTAATGACTCTCGAAAACAACTTGTATACATGGCTCAGCAGTGAGATGGGTCTGTAATTCTTCAACAGGGTTTTATCGCCCTTTTTGAAGAAAAGCACCACCACACTCCTGTGCCATGCTTTTGGCGTTTGACCTTCGAGTATGACGGAGTTGAATAACTTCTGAAGGGCCCGCAGGATCGGTGTACCACCCGCCTTCAGAAGCTCAGCTGTTACTCCATCATCACCCGGCGCCTTGTTGTTTTTCAGTTGTTTGAGAGCCATTCTAATCTCGTACAGGCTGACGTCCGGGATATCTTGGGTGTAGTGTCGGGTTAGTCTTGCTCTTGGATCTGAGGCATGGCTATTGACAGGAAGTCGCGTTGTCGTGTACAACTGTCCGTAGAACTTCTCGATCTCTCCTAGCAACTCAGGTTGCGTCAGTTGGCTTTGCCCAATAGACAAATCTTTTGCGAACACTTTAGAACCTCTATTCCGCTCGATGGCCTCTTTAATACTAATAGTATTAAATTGGCGTGTGTCGCGAGTCAGAGACTTTGAGATTTGTCTGTTGAGCTGCCTGTATCTGGCAGCATCACATGAGGATGTTAGAATCATTTTCCGCCTTTCTTCCATAAGCTGTAGGGTATGGTCGGAGATCTTTTTGGTTCCATTTGTACGTCGGGTTTTGTAGAAGTTAGACCCGGCCGTGTGGACAGCTTCCACGAACCTGTCGTGATATGTATCCACTTCTTCACAGTCTGCTAGGCATTCGAATCGGTTCTGAAGTTCGAGTTGAAAGGGTTCGGGGTTTTGGAGGTGGAACGGTATGGGACGGAGCGTAGACTTCATCAGTCGGGACCTCTCGACTTTGACATTTAGGTTCAATGAGCCTCTGACTAGTCTGTGATCGCTCCGGGTCTTAACCGCATTGATCACAGAGACATCATTGAATACTTGTCTCCTCGTCGACAGGATGAAATCTATCTCGTTTCTAGTTTTCCCATCGGGGCTCACCCAGGTCCATTTACGATGTGCCGGCTTCCTGAAGAAGGAATTCATCATAAAGTCAGCCAACATCTGGCCTCGGGGGTTCCGATCCCCGGTTCCAAATGGCCCCACTTTCAGCTCATCACCGATTCGTTTGCCCAGCTTCGCGTTGAAGTCCCCCATGACCACAGTGAAATAAGAGTTCGAGGTATAGGAATCACCTAACAGCCGTAAAACGCACTCTTGCCAAATCCACTAAGCTCACTCATGTCATGGGCCCTACAATATACAACAAGTTACCGGATGCCGTTAAATCAGCTCCTACCTTACAAAGTTTCAAATACCGTCTCAAACGCTGGCTTGTTGAGCAAACTTTTTATAATTATAACGAACTATTAAATTCCAAGGGACCAACTCATTGACATATATAATTTTATTTTATTTTCTCTTGTTTTAGTTTTTAGTTGGACTTTTATTTGAATTCTATTGTTTTTATTTTTTACTTTATTTTGTGATCATCAAATTATAACAATTATTGACATGTAAACTGGCTTTACGAAATAAATGAATATGAATATGTATGGCTCTGGAAATGTCCTCATACATGACCTCTACTGCATCATCGGAGTATGTCGAAGTGGGTGCGTATACCTGTATAATCTTCAGCGAATACCGCCTGGTGATTCTGAGTATAAGGTACGCAACCCTCGTCGACACACTCTCGATTTTCACTACGTTGTTCACGAGGGACTTGTGGACTATGAACCCAACACCACCTTGGAATAGTTGGTCACCCTCCCGGTAATAGAGCAGGTTTCCGAATTTCAGTATTATAGAGTCCTCCCGCTCTCTTCGGACTTCAGATAATCCTACAATATCCCAATGTAACCTGCTCAGTTCTTCCTCCAGTTCGGTTATCTTCTCGTCGGACCGCAGTGTAAGTGTGTTAAACGTTGCCAGGGCCAGAGGTCGTCGTTTTTGGTAACGTGGAATCTGCCGGGGATTCTTAGCACCCCCTGCCCTGCCGTAACCACGGCTGTTACCACGGCTGGGAATAGCAGGGCTGCCGGAGACTGGGGGCTGCGGTTTGGTTGTGTCCTTAATTTGAGGGGATTTGCCATAATCGCCACGCTTGGCAGACGGGTTGGCGATCGCAGTAAGATGGACATGTTACTCAGGAGAACGCTGCTGCCCGTTCTCTGGTGTATATATTTCCCTCGAGACGACTTTTACGTCCCCCCACGGGATGAGAGGGAGTGGCGATATTCTTAGGCCGTCACCATGCCACGCACCACACACCACACCACGCAGTTATTAATTTTATGAGTATTAATCCCAAAATCATTTTTAACCAGGATATCTTTATCTGCGGTTATGTGATAAAGTTGAAAATCTATAAAAAAAATTTGACAGAATGGGGTAGCTGGATGTGCTGGCGTCTGTAGATATAAATATTTAGGTACACGGATTGTACGACACATTTAGAATAAAATTAATTTTATAATAGTAATGATATATAGGTCAATTCATCGCCGTGGGGTGCGCGATTATCGATTGTTTGATCAATCATCATGCCGGACAAACGCAGGTAAACGTGCACCCATTCAGCGTTTAATGCAAATATATAATGAACAGTTCATAGATGTAGATATATTCATGCTAAATAAAAGTTCTTTTCGTGCCCAAGTTATTAAAGTACTGAACAACTTGAATGTATCTAGTGGTAACTGACTAGTTTGTAATGTATTTTAAATTATTAAGTGATTCCTTGATTCTTCATCACAGCATACCTCTTAATTAATACGTGGAAAATGTTGTAGTTATTGCATTGATTTTGTCTTATATACTTACTTTACTAATAAGTGTTATTTGTAATGTAATATCGTTTTTTTTCCCAAATAAAATAAAAAAAAAAAAAAAAAAAAAGATATTTAGTTACCACGGCTGGAAACTGCCGTAGGTATACATCCCATCTATATTTGTGCGGTTACAATGGCCTAAAATAATATTATAGAACGATATGCATTTTATCGTAATGTTATTCTTACCATGTCTCCAATGTCACCCTTTTCGCCCCGTAAGTCCTGAAAATGGAAGTAATTTTGAAATCGTTTTACGTTTTTGGTTAAATATTTGACGGTTTGCAGGCGCTTTGGAACTATACCGGGTAAGTACCTCAAAAGACATTTGCTCCTTTTAGAACTTTATTTTACTATATATATGGGTTGTTTCTATGAAATAAAATATTTTTGATTTTGGTTTATATAACTATATAAAAATTACGTTTTTAATTTATATTTGTGTCCATAACGTATTCTCCGATTGTTTGATGTTAAGGGCAAAACCGTGATGTTATAACTTTAAGATCATTAATAAGCTCAAAAAAATTCGCATGCAATACCTATGATCCATCAAATTAAGTTTAAATACTAGGTAACAGAATGTCATAACAGATTTTTTTTTTACTTTAGCTGCAAGGAGTTGCTTGTTTTTCATCATTATCATCATACAAGCCGAAATACGTCCACTGCCAGACAACGATCTCCACAAATACCGGGCTTGCACTTCCCGCATCCAGCGACTTCCAGCGACTTCCAGCGACACTCACAAGATCATCGGTCCATCTTGTAGGGCGCCTGCCCACACTGCATATTAGCATTTTTATATTATAACAAAATTTTGATTACTTACGTATGCCAAATTGCATTTCTCTGAAAACGAAAACGAACAGCACTTAGTTACAATGGAAATTAAAGGAAGAGACAAACTAAAGTCACAAAATTAATATAAATTTCGCTTCTAATATTAAAACGATTTAAATTAGAATTAGAGAAATAATTCATTGGCGGTTGACATTGATTATTTGTTTGTCAGATTTGATTCCTTACTTCTAATCTATATAAATAAAAAGACAAGTCCTGACTGACTGACTGACTCATCAACGCCCAGCCCAAACCCTTGGACCTAGAAATCTGAAATTTTGCACAAATGTTTGTTTTATAATGTAGACAATGAATAAGGAAGGATTTTTCGAAATTCAACCCCTAAGGGGGTAAAACAGGGGCGCTAAGTTAGTATGAAACTTTGCCGTTTTTGAAGTTTAAGGCATAAAAATTGTTATTTGGCCTTCCAGTTAAAAATAAAAAATCACGTATTTCAGGGTTTTTGGAAATTCCAGCCCGAACGCGGAAAATAGGGGGTGTAAGTTTGTATGAAAAATGTGACAAATTTTAAGTTAAACGCATGAAAATTGGTATTAAGCATTTCAGT
The DNA here is from genome assembly GCA_951640165.1 of Pseudoips prasinana. Lineage (NCBI taxonomy): Eukaryota > Metazoa > Arthropoda > Insecta > Lepidoptera > Nolidae > Pseudoips > Pseudoips prasinana. The sequence goes on from OX621245.1 coordinate 24,974,313, forward strand.
TAAAAATATATATTTCAGGATTTTTGGGAATTGCACCCCTTAGGGCGTAAAATAGGGCATGTAAGTTTGTATGAAAAATGTGACTTTTTTGAAGTTAAACCCATGAAAATTGGTATTTGGCCTTTCAGTTAAAAATAAAAATATGTATTCCAGGATTTTTGAAAACTCCACCCCAAAGGGCATAAAATAGGTGATGTAAGTTTATACTGACTGACTGAAATATCAACGCACAGCCTAAACGGCTGGAGTTAAAGACTTGAAATTTTGACAGAAGGTACCTTTTATGACGTAGGCATCCACTAAAGAAGGGTTTTTGAAAATTCCACCCCCAAGGGCGTAAAATTGGGGATGTAAGTTTGTATGAAAAATCTGAAACGTTTTAAGTTAAACGCATGAAAATTGTTATTTGGCATTTCAGTTAAAAATTTTTAAATATATATTTCAGAATATTTCAGAATTCCCCCCCTAAGGGCGTAAAGTAGGGTACGTGAGTTTCTATGTAAACTGCGACTATTTGTTAAACGCATGAAAATTGGTACTTAGCATTTCAGTTAAAAATACATATTTCAGGATTTTTGGGAATTCCACCCCTTAGGGCGTGAAATATGTAAGTTTGTATGAAAAATGCGACATTTTTGAAGTTGGTATTTGACCCATATATATAAACCCATGAAAATTGGTATTTGGCCTTTCAGTTAAAAATAAAAAAATATTTATTTCATTTTTTTTAATATTTATTTCATTTAGAATTCCACCCCTAAGGGTGACAAATAGGGGATGTAAGTTTGTATGAAAAATGTGACAATTTTGAGGTAAACGCGTGAACATTGGCCTTTCATTTAAAAATTATAAGTATATATTTCAGGATTTTTGGAAATTCCACCCCTAAGGACGACTAGAATAGGCGATGTAAGTTTGTATGAAAGTCTGTATTTTTTTTAGTTAAACGCATGTAAATTGGTATTTGGTCTTTCAGTTAAAAATAAAGCAATCCAGGGAATAATTTGTTGTTAAAAAAAGGTAATCCAAAACTGATTCAATAGATCGCCACGAACAATTTAAGCAAACTCAAATTTAAAAAAAATAGTTATTGTGCCAAGTAGCTTAAAATGTCGTGGTCGCTGTCGTCTAAGTAAAGATTTAGCGTTTTATAACATTCGTAACTTCTTTTTTTTGGTAAATTTTATAACAAATTAAAATAACGTCATTTTAATCAAATTGGGATAAAAAACACATCATCTTAATTTTACTGATCTACATGTTCACAATTTTGTAACTAGAAGGCGTTAATGTCGTTGCAGATCGCGGAACTTAATTGGCATATCGGTTAAAATAAATAAATGCTTGAAATAAAAGGTAGTCCACAACTGAATCAATAGATGATCGCCTAAATCTCACCCAAAATATATGCACACATCTTAATTTTACCGCTTTACAAGTTTATATTTTTGTTAGTAGATGGCGTTATCATCGTTTTAGATCGCGCTATGGTTTCGTTCACAAAATGTCGCAACCTAATCTAATGGGAGTTACTTTTGTGATTAATGCATCGTTGATTATTATTTTACTTTATTTAACTTACTGACTATACTTAAAGACAATTGATATGTATTCTTTGATTTTTGCTTGATGATATCGGGTCCTTTTTGTAAATAACAGTAGCAAAGTAGTCTTTCATTTATTTCTTAGTAAGGTTATTTATAGGTTAGGTTTTATTCAATTTATATTGCTTATTTGTTTTAAAAGTTATATTTTTTAGATTAAGCTAGAAGTAGGTAAGTAGTTACATTGGTCATCATTCAAAATTGTCGCGGACAAAGTCGCGGGCACCAGCTAGTTGGTGATAAGAAAGGAAAGCGTATCTACACGTACGTCAAGATAGTCTAGTGTTTAGTCGGTTGTAGGTACTGTGGAGTCAGTGATCTACAGTTCAAAACCAATGACTTATAGAATTCATCTGCACGTTAGAAATTTATTATCTCGTAATTAAAATGGTGAAGGTTTACATCGTGAAACCTGCATGTCTGAGAGTTTTACAGAATATTCTTGATGGCATGTGAAGTTTGTCAATCAGCACCAGGATAGGGTGGTGGACTATGCAGAAGAACGAGACGGCGCCGGTGAACCGGACATTAAGGCTAGTGTCCGCTTCATCGCGCGGCATCGGCACCGGGGCTGGAAACTAGTCCCAGCGACTAGTGAGACTGGCTACTGTGGTGGTTTTAGTGGGTCGAGCCCCACACCCCGTGCGACTAGAGCATTTCCCCGAGAATAAAAAAAAAAAGTAGGGTGGTATGACCTATGCCTCGAAAAGTAATGCAATGGGCTGCCCCATTGTATTACTTTACGTGTGTATTGTATCAACAAACGTTACTTAAAGACTACTGAAGTTAATTCGGTACCGAATTAACTTCCTCCATTCTTCCTTCTTTGTACAATCTATCCTTCTTTAGAATGCGCTACCTCCAGTAATCAGAATGGGTAAGACTTGTTTAATATAAAAAAAAACTCGAAATCACATTCTTAAAAAAATAAGGCAGAATCATCTCAACATTAAAGGTTATGTATGTTTATATCATATGTATAAATCTATATTATTAGGTATATATTTTATAGTATGTTTTTTTTTATAATAAATAATTCACCAAACTGTGTAACAGTTTGTCGGCGGGATTAGCGCTCGTTACATAATAGTGTTCCTTAGATTAAGTACATAACATAACATTCTAGGTATTCGTAAAGAACTATTGCACAACTACTTTTAGTTGGTTACATGGTGATGTTCGTTGACAGTTGCATCAAACTTCTAATTTTAATGTATCAGCGAACTCGGTAAACAATATTTGTCTTTACTTCTTTTTAAGCGAAAATTTACTAATTCCACCATGGTCTCATCGGAGCCAGGGAATTTTATTAAATATTGTTGAGATCAAATATTTGTTGGTTCTTTGGCCGTAATAATTATTATATGTATTTATATAATTGTATGTATCTATTTATATTATAGTATGTAGTTATGTAAGTATGGTATTCATATCTTTGTACTTTCTATTATGTAGCCTGTTTTAGTAATTTTATTATATTATATCTATAGTGCACCTACCATGTTATCTCTGCATCACCCAAAGGTTGCCTGGCAGAGAATGCCTTTGGCATTAAGTCCGCCTTTGTACGGTTTTGTGCAACAAGTTTAAAAATAAATAAGATAAATAAATACTGTACATATAACGAACGGTTACCGTAGCCTAGTTGGTAGTGCTCCTGCCTACGAAGCTGGTGGTCCTAGGTTCGAATCCCGGTAAGTGCAAATATTTGTGTGATGAGCACGAATATTTGTTTCTGAGTCATGGATGTTTTCTATGTATATAAGTATTTATCTATCTATATAAGTATGTATATCGTCGCCTTGTCCCCATAGTACAAGCTTTGGTTAGTTTGGGGCTAGGATGATCTGTGTGACATTGTCCTTAGATATATTATTAACTAGCTGTGCCCGCGACTTCGTTCGCGTGGATGTCGGAACTTAACAATGTATTTTTTAGTGTAAAGCGCGGTGGGAGGATACCGAAAACATTTTTTTATTTAATTTAGTGCTTCTTTATTTTACACGTGGAACCATCTGGAGCGTACACAAAAACGTTATTGGGGTTGTTTACGCGTGAAAGAGCTACGTATAGTTGACCATGGGAAAAGCATCCAATACTTAGGTCCACCCCCGCAACGGATAATGTCTGGACCTGAGCTTTACTAATCGTCATGGCATAACAGAGACTGACTGGGAATTGCACTCGTTTGAAAGAGAAAGGAAAGTTTTTAGGAATTATAGGTATCCTTGGAATAAAAACAATATCACCGGCGCCGCAACCTGTTAATATTTCAGCTTCGATAATGTTGCAGATTTGTGAGTTTGAGCCGAGTGCCGTTACAAAGTTTGGGAGGACATTAATTTCTGAGGAGAATGATTGGTACACCAATTTTTAAAACTATTTTGTGGGCTGAAAGTCCGGGCGTGCTGAGGGAATCCAAAAATTCTACCGGGTAGTGCGTGGCGTTATCTTCTTCCATAAATGTATTTATTGCGCTATATTCTCTACTATTACCGGACGCATGACTCAATATTTTGAAATTAATTGCCGCAGCTTGGTCATTGTGGGGATTCAAAATAGCTCGCTGACATAGCCAAGAACCGGCTTGATTTCCCATGTTTGTGGTATCTCCGTACACAGAAGAACTTAGCTCTTGCTGTGGTGTAACCTAAGAACAGAGATTACCAATCAAAATAACTTTTCCATCTTCTTGTACGGGGTATGTGCCATCGCCTATTTTTAACAATAAAAACTCCTGTGCCTTTTCGCAGCCTCTGACTGATCGGGTACCCTCCTATACTTATAACTATCATTTGAATAGCCAATAAGGACCTGTTGTGACAATTTTCACGTACCCTGTCAGTAATTTGTCCATCAGTATTTAGTTGTACATGTCTCATAAAATCTTCAGCAAACTTGTCATGGTACTTTTGCCATAACTGTTTAGCGTCCGATAACGCACAAAAGGTCAGTAAGATGGCAAACAAATGTCGCAAGCGATGTGGACTATCGCTCACGCATGCTTCCGCTAGAGCGTCATCCCAATGCTTACCTCCAACTAATAAATGGCGTGCTCTGCAAGCGGCCTGGTATGTGGGATGTTCAATATCATCCACTTTACGGCGCTCAGCAAAATACGTAGGTCCTCGCTCTACATGGATCAGACTGTGGGATGAACTCACACGTGAGCACGCCACGTGAACCTGCCCTCCTTCCTCAAGTCAATTCCAGCTAACTTGAGGGTTTGCCTTTGCAATTTGTTGATGGTTATCGCGACACACACTTTTATAGGGAATTACAGTATTTTAAACTGAAAAGGGAGATCATTTGGCACTAACGGAATACGTGACACGAACACTGCTTCTCCATGGGCGGATCCAGGCATAATAGTAGACTCTATAACACGATGCAAAGTTTGGACTTGAAGTCTCACAAACATTATAGGTATACCCACACGCAACATACATCCCCTATTATGCGCCCTTAGGAGTGGAAATTCGTAAAATCCTGAAATACATATTTTTGATTTTTAACGGAAAGGCCAAATACCAATTATCATGCTTTTCACATAAAAAATTATACACTTTTTATACAAACTTACATCCCCTATTTTACGCCCTTGGGGTGGAATTTCCAAAAATTCTCAAATATTTATTTTTATTTTTGGCTAAACTACTAAATATCAGTTTCAATGCCTTTAACTTCAAAATCTTTCATTATCTTTCATTCTCTGTTTTACCCCTTTAGGGTTAGTATTTCCAAAAAACCCCTTCCTTAGTGAATGCATACGTCATAAAAAGTACCTACCGGCAAAATTTCAAGTCTCTAACCCCAGCCGTTCAGGCTGTGCGTTGATATGTCAGTCAGTCAGTTTCCTCTTTTACATAGGTAGGTATATAGATTTATGCTGAGAAAATTATGAGAGACCGAGTTAATTTTACTACATTCAAATACATTCAATCGGACAGGCTCAATAAAATTCGAATCGTCTGTACATTCGCGTTACAAACGAATCGACAGCACAAACTTTCGATCGATTGACATTATAATTTAAAATTAAATTATAACAAATCCAACCATGTACATAATTCAATTTGCCCAAAGAATACAGAATATTTTAATAACCAATTTTGGACAACGACATACTTCTAGCCAACCAAGACCTTATTTCGAAACAATTCGGAACATTCTAAGCCCTACGTACCTCATGCAATTAGCAAACACGGGCAAATCTTAACACCGCGGCTCAAAAGGAATGCACAACGACATCTATCGAAATAAATATCAACTATCAAGCACAACGACATGTATCGAAATAAAAATCAACTATCAATAATTTAAAATGAAATTATAACAAATGCAACCTTCTACATAATTCAATTTGCCCAAAGAAAACAGTTTTTTTTAATAACCAATTTTGGACAACGACATACTTCTAGGCAGCCAAGACCTTATTTCGAAACAATTCAGAACATTCAAAACCCTACGTAACTCATGCAATCAGCAAACACGGGCAAAATTAACACCGCGAGTCAAAAGAAATACACAACGACATCTATCGAAACAAAAATCAACTATCAAACTAGTTCATTCAGAAAAGAGATGTCATAATATGCACAAAGACATCTATCGGACAGTTTAGTTCAACTATAAACATTAGTTCATCTTGAAGTACCGAAATGTGTGTTATTTTTCTCCATGATTACTTTAAAATCTAATATCTTTTGATAGACTGAACCGATTGCAATAAAACAAAAACTAAATGTTACCTCAAGTTACGCTCAATCGTTGTGTATAAAAGTTATCTACATTACTTTCGTATATTTTACGTGATACCCGAACATATAAACAGACAAACAGACAAACAGACAAAAATTCTAAAAATGCTGGAAATGGGTTCTATTGGTTGTCCTTTAATACCCTGGCTATTTTTTTTGGATTTTCTTTTCATGTACAAAAATGATTTTTCTACAGATTTATTATATGTATATAGATTATTATTATTATTTAACGGAACAACTTTTTACCTCACTATAAACCAGATTGTAATTATGTGACTATCAATATAAGTGTGTGCATATAATACCTACTTCCGGTCTTCTATTTTCCTTAATAATTAAGTATGTGTTGGCCGATGGCATAGTGGGCATAGTCGTCTTTCTGACTTCCCTTGTGACTCAGTAGGAAAAAGCCTCGCTACTTCCTCGGTGTTTTGAGTTCATTCAACTATTTGAGAGCCTCATTTATAGTTTTTCAGAGTCTGATAGTGCTTTGGGTCCGCGAATTAAATAGACTAAAATAATGCTGCGCGAGTGGCACAGCGTTTAAGACAAGCGCTGCGCTGCTTCGTGTCCCGGGTTCGAGTCCCGCGAAGGGCAACTTTGACTGCACGTGTGGCGCAGCGGCTCGGACAGTCGCCACGCCGCTTCGTGTCGCGGGTTCGAGTCCCGCGTCGGACAGCTATTTGTGTGACCCATAAATAGTTGTTCTGAGCCTGGATGTAACTTGTGTCCGTCTATTGTATGTTTGTAAAGTATCCCGGGATTAGAAAGCTAAGGCCTATCTTTAAAAAAAAAAGTTCTGAGTCTGGATGTAATTTGGGTCCGTTAATTATATGTTTGTAAAATACCCCACGGCCACGACACAGGGATGAATATCACTAGTGCGGGCGTTGTATTTAAAAAAATAAGCAATTGATATTTTTTACTTACCTAAATCAAAAGCATTTCCACTGTTATATATAAGGCATATAATAAATACTGAATATTTTCTGACGTCCATTATGACCGGTTCAACTGCCACAAATACCGTTACTGACGGGTATTGTAACCCTGCTATTAATAATATAATTATCCTTATTATATAAATAGCAATTACATGTGACTAAAATAAAATACTGATATTTCCTTGTCATATATTATATGAATTTAAATTCAATGATATAATATGTATCATAAAAGATATAATATGTATGACATATAAGATATAAAAGTGATTTTGGGATTTTTCCGTAAAAAGAAATTTCGCATCTGGAAGTTGGCGGTATTATACCCCCGTGCCTCGGAGAGCACGTAAAGCCGTCGGTCCTGTACCTGACCTCTTTCCGGTCGTGTTGCTAGTCGTCCCATCGGATCATGACAGTAATGGAATAGAAAGTGCCACTGTGTTTGCGCACACAGTAGTGCACTATAATAATTATGTCCTGCGCAATTGGCTAGACTCCATTGAGACTGGCCGCCGTGGCCGAAATTCGGTCCGGACGACCTCATCATCAACATCATCACATCGTCGTACTACACTGGCCTAACGGTATAGTGGTGAACCGTATGTAATGCGGTCCTGGGTTCAAATCCCGGGCCGGACAAAAAAGTGTGATGTGATTTTTTGGCAGCCCGGAATTTGGAAGATGGTAGGTACCTATTATACGTCCAAAGCCTGGTATTATCCTGCGCCGGAGTCTGATCTCCCACTGCCCATACAGACAGCAGCCGTCCATTCGCCCATTCCGACATTCTATTCTATTCTATATGATTATTATTTTTTTCCTTTTTAAAGAGACAACGCCTGCATTAGGGAAATGAATCCCTGTGACGCGGGATACTTTACAAACATATAATAGACGGACACAAATGATATCCAGACACAGAACAACTATTTATGGGTTTTAGCCGTTGCGCCACACGTGCATTCAATTGAGCACATTTAAGTATAAAGTAGATTATGAAAGTGAAGAAATAGTGTGCACCCGTGCTTCGACTTCGAATTCGAATGCGACAATTCGAAATTTGGAGCCCTATTTATTATATAGAATGTCAATATAAATCAAACTTATTAGTATGGCAGTAAGAACTTACACAGATTTTTTTTGTCGCCGCCTTAGTTTGAGGAATAATTAAATACGTAGGTATATGTTTCTATTAATGTCTCGCGGTACTTAAATGAAACAGTGTTGAAAAATTATGTAGCTATCGAGGGGGCAAACTATTCCTATATTCTATTCCACTCTAATGATCCGATGCGAGCGACACAGTCGGTAGACGTCAGTGCCTCTAGCACGAGTTTCTGCAGTTTACTTACTAGATCACACACGTACAGTTTCGTCCCATACATTGAGCACCAGAGTTTTAGTTCTTAATAGTTTCCGCGAGAGGCGCTGGTGCTCAATGTATGGGAGGAAATTGTACGTGTGATCGAGTAAGTAAACTGCAGGAACTCGTGCTAGAGGCACAGGTACCGACTGCTTTACTAGCTCTCCGAAGCATAGAGGCTTAATTAGCGCTTACTTCCAGACTTTTGATTCTACCCGAGAATTAGACCAACGAGGCAGCCAAACATACACACGCCATATCATATATCATAAACACCATATCATAAATATCTAATTTACATCAATAAAGATAGTGGGAAAGTTGTTATAGTAAGACGCTTTCATTAAAACATGTGAGGCACTCATAGCCAGGTGGTCTCACCGATCCGTAAATGATTGGCAAGGTTAAGCAACTAGGCTCGCGGTCAGTCCATAGATGGGTTACCGCAAAAGTGGGTGGGTCTCGGGTAGAGCAGTTAGGCAACAGTCGTTAAGCCATGTGAGAGGCCTAATGGGCGGCTTGAACAACTCTACAACAAGTACTTATAAGAAAAATTATATACGGAATATTCTACACAAGGGTATAAAATTCCAACACAGGGGTAATCTAGCCTAATTGGGGCGCTGTCTTTAAGTAATAAAAATAGTTGAGGGAAGGAGAAGTCAAGGATATCTTACTACACACGTATCAAGGAGTCAACCACTTCGAAAGATAGGGACGAATGGACAAAACTCTACAGATTAGAGCATAACTCTTAAGCTGCATAACAAGACAACGAAGGTTTACATCGCATTAAGTAACCTTACACGTATGATTCCAAATTACCCAGCGGTAATATGATAATGAATATCCAATAAAAAAAACCATACCTACGTTTATTCCTTTCGATACTCACCTTCAACCACCTGCATACTTTACCTAAACAAATATTTTTTACCAAAAATACCTTAACTTATATAAAAGGCGTAGAATTAACACTCCTACCATCCCACGTACATTATACCAAAGTAATTTTGTTTGTAGTGGGAAATCTCTCTTTCTTTAATGTTCAATGATAGTCTAAACTTTTTCATGACATTTTGAATTGTAAAATGTCACGTTCGGAAATCCGTCGAAGTTTTAACCTCTGCACACTTATTTAATCGGATATGGATATGGATGGATTTTGGGTATGGATAGAAATCAAAACATAGTAAAATTTTTTGAAATTAACACTTTCCATTTACAGTCTAGTGTCGGTGTCGTGTCGTATAAAGGGCGAATGAGGTTGTGACTGTTACGCCATCTATTTTACTAAATTAAGATTAACGCGCAACTAACTCGAGGTTGTATCATGAAGGGTTCAAAGAAAAGTACCAGGCATGTTTCAATTCTAATTTTAACTTCGTACAATAGATGGCGTTCATATAAATGTTAAATATTAGTAGGTGTTGCGATCGCATCATGCAAAACAAACCTTATATTATGTAGATGGCATGTTTAGGTTGACGTTTTGGCGATGTTTCTACGGTCGTAAATTTAATTAGGGCTAAAAGTAATTTATTTTAAAGTACCCGCCATATTTTGTGGGTCAGTCGATCTCGCACCGGCTAATGCTAGCTTGCTGTGAATTTCGATTACAAAACTCTTAAGGTCCAACCACACCAAACGGCCCGCATCGGCCAGTATCGCACCGCACGGGCGCGGTCGGATGCCGCCGCATCCGACCGGATGCGGTCGGATACGGTCGAATGCGACGGCATCCGACCACGTCCGGCCGGACGTCGCGTCGTCGCAAAGTTTTAAGCCTTGAGTGCAGACGGGTCGTATTTTAGAATTTAGAATGTGATCACGCGTCCCCAGCGCACCCGGCGGAATCCGAAGCAGGCGGACGGCTCCGAGCGCATTCGGCGGTATTCGAACGTATGCGCCGGTATCCGAACGCATGCGGACGGAGCCGATCGCGTGTCGCGGAATGTCACCGGCTGTGTTTACCCTTGACTTGGTAATATAAACTTTAAACACTGTATACAAGATTTAATTTCGTTTAAAGATTGTAAAATTCGTTTCGATGCGGGCCGATGCGGGCCGTTTGGTGTGGTTGGACCTTTATTCTATTGCTATGCTCGTCTCCAAGCAGGGAGAGGTCTAGGTGATTAGTCCTGAGTTATTGTGCTTACTCCACTATTATTACGATTATTATTTTATTTTTATCATTATTTATCACTAAATCATCGTAACAGAAAGTAATCTATTAGGATAAATGTCACTTTTGATGGTTATTTAGAGTAACATTTGCCGTGCAAGTTACACTTAATTATGACCCTTTAGCATATGAAAATTGACTATAATTGGTTCACCTCTGCTTTTAGGGCTCCCATGTGATTAAAAATATTAAATACTGAACACTATTTTTTTATACATTTTGTATTATTACAGAATACCTACATTTACTACCCGCACTAGGGAAATGAATCCCAGTGTCGCGGGGTACTTTACAACTATATAATTGACGGACACAAAGAACATTCAAACTCAGAAAAACTATTTATGGGTCACACAAATAGTTGTATTGCGCGGGAATCGAACCCAGGACACGAAGTGGCGAGGCGACTGTCTAAACCGCTGTGCTACATGTGTAGTCATAAATATTATTATTTAATTGATATCGTATCTCGTATATAATAGGGCTAATTATATGCAACGTTATAATTGGTATGGTCAAAAGTAGAGGTCGTTTAAATATATCTCTGTGCCCTGCCTTCAGAGAGGTAGGGCACAGCGTTCATTCGCTCAAAGAGCAGCCCGACTGGGGAAGCACCTCGACCTTACAGAAGACATTCCTTGATAATAACATTAATGTTGTGTTTCCGAGTGTGAGTAAGGTCACCAGAGCTGATCGGGGTGGGGGGAAGGGTGGGCAACATTTGTTTGCTGACTCTTAAAGGCCGGCAACGCAACCGTGACTCATCTGGTGTTGCGAGTGTACATGGGCGGCGGTGATCGCTTACCACCAGGTGACCTGATTGCCCGTTTGTCGCACTATGAAATAAAAAAATATAAGCTTTAATTACTTCAAAATTATTTATTTAATATGACACCTAGAAATACATATAAATATCATAGTAAAATTAATTCCATTTGAAACACAGTTCTTCGCTTTCCACGGATATTATTTGAGTTTTATCACGAATATCGTTCATTCTTATATCCGTGATAGGAAGTCTTATCACCTTATTGCTCCGTATCTCTATAAGCGTATCATCTTTTTTACCTCCAGCTCTCTGAAACCAAAACATTCAAAAGTTATAGTCACATCACCATGTAAACTAAAAAAAATAGAATGTACAGACGCCAGCACATCCAGCTACCCCAATCTGTCAAATTTCTTTTACAGATTTTCAACTTTATCACATAAGCAAAAGTTCACTTTAAATTGGGGAAATTTGACAGATTGGGGTAGCTTGATGTGCTGGCATCGGTACCTACATAGAGATTCTTATTTCAAAAGATATCATAACTCAATCTGGAGTAGGCGCTCTGCGTTAAGCTACGAACGATACATACTGGGAGATAAAATTTAGAACTTACACCCTTCCGGAGGGATTTGAATTTTATTAAAGCGTTTATCTAATCATACATTGATTAGATAAACGCTTTAATAAAATTCAAATTTAATAGAGATTCTTCTTATGAGCTGCGTTCATAGCCAAGTGCTCTTACCGCTAGGAAAGTGATCAGCGATGTTAAGCGTTCGCAGTCAGTTTGTAGATGGATGGATGAACCATCTCGGTGGTTTAGTTCGTGAACATCTCCGTGCTTCGCAGGGCACGTTAAGCAGACAGTCCCGGTAGATGGCATAATCAAAACACACCCCTATCCATGACATAAGCCTACTTGAGAAATTATATCACATTTAAGAGAGGTAGGGCACAGCGTTGATACGCTCAAAGAGTAGCCTGACTGCGAAAGTACCTCCACCTTACAGAAGACATTCCTTAATAATAACATTCATAACTTAATTGTTGTGTATCTGCGTGTGAGTCAGGTCGCCAGAGCTCATCGGAGTGGGGTGAATGGACAGCAACACTGATAATGATCTTTTAAAGGTCGGCAACGCACCCGCGATTGCTCTGGTATTGCGAGTGGGCATAGGCGGCGGTGATCACTTACCATCAGACGGCTCACTTGCTTGTTTTTTGGTAGTGGAGTAGGAGGGGTCTTATATAAAAACCAAAAAAAAAAATACAAGTGGCAATATGAGTGGCTTTCCTTGATTATACGTAATTTAAATTGTTTTCACTAAACAAATATATTACAACGTCAATTTAAGAACTTACCGAACATCCATCTGTAGTCTCCGGTACCGTGTAGTTGAATGGAGACAGAGATGTAGGAGTGGGACCAATAACCTTTTCATTCCAACTTAACAACCGTATAGATCGAGGCAAGTCACTTTTATGAAACGGCATCGAGTTTTCACAGTTATACCGAATAGTTTGTCTCGCCGAGTTCGATGATTTTTGTAGCCATTCTATTTGAAAGGGTTTTAACTGAAAATAAAATTAAAATACAAATAAAAATTTCGAGTGGCGACCACGAACTGGAAGACGCAGCTTGGTCACGCCCTCTAAAAGGTGGACTGACAATCTTGGGTCGCGGAAAACCGCTGGATGCACACACATAAGACTGAGGGCTACCAGCTAAGTCGCCGAACATCGGGATAGTGATCGGCGTTCAAATAAATAAAGGTTAAAAATTACTTAATCAATCGTTAAATCGGCTTCCATGCGCACATGTGACAACATAAATGGTCCGGAATCGATTTTCAACGTCGTATTTTAAAGTACTTTTGATAAATATTTAGAACTACTGTTCTCTATCGAATATTACATCATATATCTTGGTGGTACCATGGTTGGAGGTTCAATTGGCGATACTCCCACAAGACAAATATTTTTCTTGGCATGGGTGTTTTTTGTGTATTTTTTATTTATACTTACAATAAAAAGTACACAAGTATTTCTATGCGTTGTCTAGTAATTACTTATCGTATGGGCTGTGGTTACCCTCGTGTCAGGTTTATTCAAGCTGCCCAGTAGACTTCTATCATGGCTTAACAATTGTTACCTAATGGCTACAACCGGGGCCGACAGCTTAACGTGCCTTCCGAAGTACGGAGACGCTCAGAAATTAAACCACTTTGGTGGTCACCCATCGAAGAACTGACCGCGAGCCTAGTTGCTTAACTTCACGGACTGGTGAGAGCATCTAGCTATTATCTCCATTAACAATATCCATAGTAAAAGCTTTGCTTAGTTTAGGATAGATGGCGCTGTGTCATATATTCCAGATATTTATTTATGTCTATACTTACCCCATAAATATCTCTCAGATCTACTCCAACTTCACTCAACCAGAATGGGTTCTTTTTGTCTATTTTAAGAGATCTTGCCTTGTTTGTTAAGATACAAGTTTCAAAAGTTGTCATATTGCAATATACTTCAAATGTGGTATCCCCATATCCTATTTCATATATACCTGTAAAAAAGCTAGTTATATTGGTGGACATTTTAATTTTTAATTAGATTAATGGTTAAATAAATGACAGAAATTAAAACTCATTTAATGACATTCTTCTTTTTTTAGTTTTGAAAACTATTATTTAGCTAAAAAAGGGTTTTATACAAACATATAAGTAATCAAAACTTACATAATAAATATATATAATAAATACCTACAAATAAAAAAATACCCTGTTGAATAGTTAGGCTAATAGGTATGTTATTTTCAGTATGAGCCAGCTCTATGGACACCATACGATTTGATAAGACGCCTGAACAGCTCCCTAAAGAAAACCCGTGCGTTGCCGGCCCCAGGGACCCATTGTTTCCACCCCGAAAAGAATAAAAATATATCCTTCACCGATGGATATTAACGGTTTAGATTTTTGGCCGTCTCGCTCTCGAAGTATTAGTGCGCATTGGAAATGTAAGAAAACCATAAAATAGATATATCCATATACAAATCTATATACGACAACTGACAGCTATAACTGCACTCATCTTAAACGATCAGACCGATTTTTATTATTGTTTTGGGTGATCGAGTGTTGATAGTTAAGATTTATTGTTATTATTGAATTGGATCCTTTAGGGGGAAAGTTATTATTTTCATATAGTTTCATATATTTTACTTTTATATAATTACCTGCTGCGGTGTTTTCTCAGCGCTACGACCATGAACTTCTTTAAACGAGGTACATACGCCAGCACATCCAGCTACCCAATCTGTCAAATTTCTTTTATAACAAGCGCATAAGGTTCACTTTCAACTGCGGAAATTTGACAGATTGGGATAGCTTGATGTACTGGCGTCTGTACAAAAAGAGTATTAATCTCACGGTAGGCAGCGGTTTGCTGTACCCCCTGGCATTGCTTTGTCCATGACTAGAGATTACCACTTACCACCAGGTGGGCCGTTAGCTCGTCTGCCTCCAAAAGCAATAAAAAAAGCTTTATATGCACGAGTAGCGCAGCTGTTAAGACATTCGCCTCGCTAATTCGTGTTCCGGATTTCCGCACAGGATCACTATTTGTGTGACCCATATTTAGTTGTACAGAGCCTGGATGTACTTTATGTCCGACACTTAAAAGTTTGTCAAGTATCCCGCGACACAGAGTTTCATTTACTTAGTGCGGTAGTATTAAGCGTGTTACAGTTCGTGGTCGCTACAGAGAAACTCCATTCTTCTTTTGGGGGACCTTGAGCTTTTTTAAGAGGCTCATAGTAAGCGACCAAGTCCCTGTTCCTGGTATTACTTATCGTATGGGCAGTGGTGACCCTAGAGTCAGAGTTGTTCAAGCCGCCCATTAGGCCTCTGACATGGGTTAACGACAGTAACCTAACGGCTACAACCAGGACCGAGAGCTTAACGTGCCCTCCGAAGTAGGTCTAAGTAGGCTTTGGCGGCCACCCATCTATGGACTGACTGCGAACCTAGTTACTTAACCTCGCCAATCACTGAAGGCCGGTGAGCGCATCTGGCTATGAGCGCCTCTGTTCCTGGTATTGTGACATTATGACGAGTACAATACTGTTGAGTATTTATTATGGATTATAATTCTACAGGAATGTTTAAGAATGATTTTAGATTTTACTAAGTTATGGCAACTTGAACTCCATCTATGTCAAATGCCATATATTTGGAACAATAGTTCTTAATTTAAATAAGAAAGTACCTATATATATATAATATATATTTATAATAACCTACCGCTTGGGTCCGAATTCTCGGAGTGCAACTCGCATGTAATTGTTGTTGTTTCTGGATCGTCCTCTGCGAAAATATAATATTATTATACTTAGTCGTTTATACCTATAATCTAACGTAAAGTAATAAGTCTAGCGGAAGCGGGTTTAACCATAGATAATGAGGAACTGGGTTCAAAACCCTGGTTGGTTTATTTTTGTTAAGTTAATTTCTCAGTATCAGCCTGAAGTCTAGGAGTTGTCGGTATCACACCCCCGTGCCTCGGAAAACACTTAAACCCGCCGGTTCTGTACCATGAGTGTTGGAATAGAGAGTGGCCATGTGTTTGTGCACATACTTGTGCACTATAATATGTCCCGCGCAGATAGTTGGTCTCTATTGAGACTGGACGCCGTGGCCGAAAGTGGCCAGGAGGACATTATTAGTTTGATCATGCGCGCGCGCTCACCAGTGACGTACGTATCGCAGTGTTCGCCGAGGCTATCGAAATATTCTTAGCAATGGCGTTTACGTTGAAGTGCAATAGTTGCAATATAATTATTGATGAAGTGTTAGCGTACATTCAAAATAAGTTGTCAGGCTAGTTTGACCCGTATTTGTGTGTCTAGTTTCTCTTCGGAGGAAATTAAGCAGTCGAAATCCCTATTGTTTGATGCGGTACCCTCGGATCAAAAAATGAAAACGCGCAAGAATAAAGGAAAAGAAAATCGTGATGTGGAGGATATTATAGCTCTTTTGAAGGTCACGGATCCAGACAAGGTACCAGTGTTTGTAGCCCGTGATCTGAATTAGCTGCCTCCCATAACATTCAATAGTTTAGACGTTACAAAATTACTAAAGGATCTCGTAACATTACAGAATGATGTTGACAAAGTCAAATCTACTTTTGTGACCCAAAATGAGTTTAAAAAACTTGAGGCGGATTTTCATTATCTAAAATCCTTGCCACTATCAGAACCAAATTACAATGTTAACAGTGCAAGAGCATCGCAATGTGAAGCTCGTAGTGAGGACACGAGCGCCTCTTGCAGTGGAGCTACAGCTTTGATCTCGGAGAAAACATCGCAATTGTCGATGCAAAATAGTAAACAATCGTCTATACCGAGTGATAATAGTAGGCAGAAATGCATAGTGAGCGCTACAGAAGAAACTTTGCAAACCGGTTTGCCGGTCGAGCCGGCAGCGGCGAAGGAGATCTATGCCCCCGTGACGTCAGTTGAGATAAGAAATCAGCCGTCCGCCGTCTCGAGTTTAAATGATTCGATGACAGAGCCTATAAATGAGGTAAACAAAACCGAAAATAGATGGATTACTGTGCAAAGTCGAGGTAAAAAGCTACAAAGTCGCTTTATCGGTACATGGGGGTCCCTGGTGATAGTACAAGTAATTTCAAAGCAGCCGAACAGAAATCTCCATTATTTATCACAAATATTCACAAAGACACCTCACAAAAAGATATTATTGATTATATTCACAGAAAAAACGGGTGTTACCGTTACATTGCAAAAGTTGAATATTAAGAAACAGTCTGAATATGATGCTTATAAGGTATTTGTACCTAAGTATAAAATAGATATATTTTTAGAGGATAAACTGTGGCCACAAGGTGTTTTATTTAGGCGCTTTGTAAGCACTAAGCCCTGGATGCCGACTACCGATACCATGAAAAACGGACCTCAAAAAGATGCAACTAATGTGTGATGATAAGTCATATAAAATAGCCACATATAATTGCAAGAACGTGAAACGGTCTCTTGAAAGTATTAGAGAACTGTGTGCATCCTACGATATCGTAGCTCTTCAAGAAACCTGGTTACTCCCAGAAGATATCTCGTATCTAACCAGTGTTGACCGTGACTTCGCCAGAGTTGGTACTTCTGCAGTCGATACCAGTAAGGGGATGTTATTGGGTCGCCCCCATGGTGGAGTGGCATTATTATGGCGGAAAAGTGTTTTCTCCAATGTGTTAGTAGTTAGTTGCGACAATCCACGTGTGTGTGCTATTAAAATTATGATGCAGAATAAAGCTGTGTTAGTGGTGAGTTTATACATGGCTACGGACCAGGCGGATAATCTAGTCGAGTTTACAGACTGCTTGGGGCTGGTGAGTGCTATTATAGACACTGAAGAAATAGATTCAGCTTTTGTTTTGGGCGATTTTAATGCTCATCCGAATGAACCATTTTATGACGAACTTATGAATTTTTGTAAGGAATGTAATCTTACCTGTGTAGATATTGAACAACTAGGATTAAATTCCCGTAGTTACACTTTTGTGAGTGAAGGTCATGATACGACAAGGTGGCTGGACCATTGCCTGGTTACAGAATCTGCTTTGAAAACAGTAACAAATGTACATATAAATTACGATGTTTTGTGGTCAGATCACTTTCCATTATGTATCAGTTGTAATTTTGATCATTTAAATCCGAAAATTTTTAGTAATGCCATGTCTTCGGAAAACGTTACAACATGTGTGGCATGGGGTGATAGGAAACCCCCTCAGATAGCTCAATATACGAAATATTGTAATAGTCGTCTACGACTTATAGACTTCCCGTCAGTTTTTAGAGAATGTGGTGATAAGATGTGTACTAATAGTCACCACAAAGTAATTATAGACCGTATGTATAACGACATAGTTACTGCCCTTTGTGACTCATCTATGGCTAGCAAACGACCGCAGCAGCGAGGAAGCGGGCGTAGGAAGGAAAACAATGTACAGGGATGGAATACCTATTAAGGACTCTCACAGGGTGGCCAGGTTAAATTTTCATAACTGGGTTTCGCACGGTAAAGACTAGTATCGACGGAAAGCGCCATTTTGTGCTTGAAGCACACTGAAGCACTATACCGATAGACGAACGCCGATCTACGGCTGTTTTCTCGATATGTCAAAGGCTTTCGACATGGTGTCATATGACATTCTGTGGCTGAAGTTACGGGACATAGAACTACCTTGTGACTTGATAAATATATTCAAGTACTGGTATAGAAATCAAATAAATACTGTGCGTTGGGCGGGAGCTCTTTCAACTCCTTATAAACTAGAGTGCGGAGTGAGGCAAGGTGGGCTTACCTCACCCCGCCTTTTTAATTTCTATATCAATGAGCTGATTGTGGCGCTCTGTAGTGCCGTGTTGGCTGTCACATAGAAGATGTGTGTGTTAATAATATAAGTTTCGCTGATGACATGGCATTATTTAGTGCTTCGGTTTGTGGCATTAGAAAGATGCTAAAATATGTGAGGGTTATGCGGCGTCCCACGGTCTAAAGTACAATATAAGCAAAACGGTGTACATGGTGTTTGTGTCAGGTACTAAGTGCCCCTCTAGTGTTCCTCCTATCAAGCTAAATGGCAATAACTTGGAGAGAGTAAATCATTTTAAATATCTGGGACACATATTGACAGTAGACCTAAGGGATGACACGGATATGGAACGTGAGCGGAGAGCACTATCCGTGAGAGCTAATATGATAGCACGCAGGTTTGCACGTTGTTCAAACGAAGTGAAAATAACCCTTTTTAAAGCATATTGTACATCCCTTTACACGTGCAGCCTGCGGGCAAATTATACACGGAGAGCCCATAGTGCTCTCCGTGTTCAATACAATAATGCATTCAGGACATTGTTGCGGCTGCCCCGCTACTGCAGTGCATCGGGCATGTTTGCGGGGGCGCGCATCGATTGCTTCTACGCTACTCTGCGCAAGCGGTGCGCGTCCATGCTAAGCAGAGTGCGGGCCAGCCGAAATTCCGTCTTGGCTGTCATAGGAAACAGGCTAGATTGCCCTTACGTCAGTCACTGGATCGGTCTGCATGTGCAGCTTGATACACTAACTCACGCAATAAGCCATTGCTGTTAGAGTTGTGAATGTAAAATTATATTGTAGATACTAACATAATTTTTAAGATTTATGTTTTACTAACAAAATGCATCCTTTTTATCTGATTGAAAATAAATTTATTATTATTATTATTATTAATTATTACAATAATACACTGTATTCAGTCGAATGGAGTGGATTATGAGTCTAACCAAGTAAGTGTCGAGTAAGTGTTTCTGTTTACCACTTTTGATCAGCTCCTGCATTTTTTCTTTACAATAACACTGTATAACGATATGATTACTTACTTATCGTATGGGCAGTGGTTACCCTAGTGTCAGAGTTGTTCAAACCGCAGTAGGTCTCTGACATTGCCTATCCGCCGACTTATAGCAACAACCGGGACCGGCTGCTCAACGTGCCTTCCGAAGCACGGAGTCGCAAAAAATCACATCATATTTGGCGGTAACCCAACTATGGACTGACCGCGAGCCTAGTTGCTTAACCGTAAGACATATCCATGAACCTTCGAATTATGCTTAGGCCTAGCTTAAAATAATGTAACAGGTAAGTAAGTCGTTTTTAAATTGCTTTTTTTCTTTCAATTAGATATTGCCACAGTTTCCATATACATATATTTTTACCCGTTTTTATCCACCCTGGAACGGCAATGGCATTTCTACAACTGATGTACAGTTGCAGAAATGCTATGTTTTTCTTCACTGAATGTACCTTCAGTATATTCAGCCATATTTTGTTCTGTACACCACCTACTACCGCCGTCTTTCTATTCACTTACTATTCTGGTCCATTCATCGGTTGCCTGGACGAGATCGCTTTTAGCGACAAGGCGGACCATTGTACTATGGGACTACTAAAATACATTAAAATATAATACATTGTACTATATTTTAATGTATTTTTACTTATTCTAAGTTTATGTGTTTGGTGTGCAATAAAGAGTTATCTATCTACGTTGCTTAAAAACTAGTAATAGACAATATTTTATTGCATATCCTAATTATCGTCTAAGTAAGTTTACTAGGCATCAAACTAAAGTTAAATACCCGGAGTCACGATTACACATTCTTCTTTTTCAGGCTGACCATCCAATCCTGGACGTCCTTGAGAACCAATGGCACCATTATTACCCTGAAAATTAAAATATTTTTTTTAACTAGCTGTGCCCCGCGGTTTTACCCGCCTGAAACTTTATAAATTATAGCCAATGTGTTAATCCAGGTTATCAGCTAACTCCATACCAAATTTTATTAAAATCGCTCCAGCCGTTTAGACGTGAAGAAGTAACAAACATACACACTCACACAGTCACACACTCACAAACTTTCGCCTTTATAATATTAGTGTGATATATTAGCACGGAGTCTGGAACTTGGTGGTGATACACCCCTGTGACTCGGAGAGCACTTAAAGCTATCGCTCCTGCCTCTGTCCGGCTAGACCGTCCCTTTGGATCGTGGGAGTGAAGGAACTACGTGTTTTCAGACATCTTTAAAAGGAATTGTATAAAATTAAGTGCGGGTGGGAATCGCTTGAAGCTTTAAACTATTCAAAAATGAATAGTTTAAAGCTCCATCTGTTGGAATTATCCGATCTAAGTTTTCTTACGTTCTCCAGCCGTTGTAAGCCGTGTAGGTTTCGGTAAGATGGCGTTAAAGCGCATTAAATGCTTTAAGAAATATCGAATGGATTGTATAAATTCGAAGTGCCAGTACCACGGTGCGGTGGCGGAGCGGTTAACGCACATGGGGCCGGATACCCCGTGGTCGTGGGTTCGATTCTCACCCGCACTTAAATTTATACAATTCATTTTAATGATGATTTAAAATGCTAAAAATAATAAATGAAATCATAGTTAATAATAAAAACTATGTTTTATTAAATATTCAGGAATTACCTGTGTTTGCTCACACACCAGTACATTATAATATGTACCGTGTAGCTGACTACTCTCCGTTGTGTCTGGCCGCCATAGCCAAAGTTCATCCATGAGAACATTAATGACCTAGTTTCAAGTCGTTATAATTTAAACAATTTAACGGCTTATAATTTGATTAGACACTTTGATCACTCCAAACTTCCAATTTCAATTTATTTATTACAATCATAGGTCTGTTGCTCAAGGTTACCCAAAGAGCAATGGAAAGGGCTATGGTTGGAGTTTCCCTGCGAGATCGAATCAGAAATGTTGAGATCCGCAGCCGAACCAAAGTAACCAACATAGCCGTAAGAATTGCCAAGCTAAAGTGGCAGTGGGCAGGGCACATAGCTCGTAGAGCCGACGGCCGCTGGGGCAGAAAGGTTCTCGAGTGGCGATCACGAACCGGAAGACGCAGCGTGGGCAGGCCCCCTACAAGTTGGACCGATGATCTTGTGCGGGCGCTGGAAATCGCTAAATGCGGATAGCGCAAGACCGGCAATTGTGGAGATCTTTGGGGGAGGCCTTTGTCCAGCTGTGGACGTCTTTCGGCTGATATGATGATGATGATGATAGGTCTGTTGCAAAAATAGAGTAGGTACAGTACCAAACATTTACAGGCTAGGGCACAGCATATTTTTACATTCTATTTTATCATTTTAAGAATAATTTATTTCCCAAAGTAAAGTTACATACATTCTTGGTTATATCTAGTTACTAAAGTAAAATACAAAAATGAGCATAACTATTTCTTATGGTTTTCACACTAGGGGTAGCCTGTCTCGTGAAAACCCAAGAAAAATATAATGAGATACCTAC
Source organism: Pseudoips prasinana (assembly GCA_951640165.1). Classification (NCBI taxonomy): domain Eukaryota; kingdom Metazoa; phylum Arthropoda; class Insecta; order Lepidoptera; family Nolidae; genus Pseudoips; species Pseudoips prasinana. The sequence continues at coordinate 24,996,825 of OX621245.1, forward strand.
ATATGTCTTTTAAGATACATAAATTGTTACAAAATTATATTACAGTTACATTTGTTTAAAAATATATTAAAAGAGAAAACTATATAATAATGGCTATAATAAAAAGTGTGTGTATGTATGTGTTTATGTGTGAACATAGTAGGTAGATATTATTGGTTTAATTGTCATAACGTGTGATGTCATGTCATGAGTTTGTTATGTACAGACGCCAGCACATCAAGTTACCCCAATCTGTCAAATTTCCCCGACGAAAGTGAACCTTATGCTTTTGTGATAAAGTTGCAAATCTATAAAAGAAATTTGACAGATTGGGGTAGCTTGATGTGCTGGCGTCTGTACGTAGGTATTGCACGTATTTCAATTTATTTATTGCAATCATAGGTCTTAACAATAGAGTAGGTACAGTACCAAATATTAACAGGCTAGGGCACAGCATATTTTACCTTTTATTTTATCATTTTAGGTAGATATTATTGGTTTAATTGTCATGATGTGTGATGTCATGCCATGAGTTTGTTATGTATGTAGGTATGACACGTATTTCTATAAGAAAAGAGAGAAAAAGAAAATGAATTATTGACATTGCTAATTGCATTCAACACTTCTGAGCAAGTAACGTTACAGTCGACGTTTTGTGGGTGAATACACTTTGATCTTTACATCGTTCATGTTAACATGTTGATAAAAATTTTCTCAGAAATGATAAATATTTGGAAATTATTTTATATATTCTGTTTCGTCGATTTGTTTTATGTTTACCCCGTCCGTACTAAGACCATAACATATCTAAAACATATTCATTATATTCATTAAATTTTGTCTAGTGAAGCAGCTTCTTAGGCTAAGTGGAAACGACATTTAATACTAAACTAAAAAATCAGACTATTATGAAGGTACTTGACAACCAAAATAAATGGACACAGTCGATATTTCTAATCAAAACTGACAATAACAACAAATTGAAATACAAACGGCCTTTGACTACAAATGTTAACTTCGTACGTTGCAGTTTTCAATATTTTTTATGTTTTTATAGTTGTATTTTATCTATACATATTATTACATATAATAAAATTGGAGGAAAGTCAAAATTGTACATTGAATATTTTTTTAAAGGATACTTGGGGCACGCCCCAAGTATCCTTCGTGGCTTCGATATCGATTGTAGATCACCACCTACAATCGATATGGAAGCCAAAAATATAGTTTTTAGAATTTTTGTCTGTTTGTCTGTATGTATGTCCGGGCTAAACTCTAAAAGTAGCATGGAATTACTTCAAATTTTGCATTAATATTACTAAGAGGTCGGGTCAACATATAGGCTACATATTATCACGCTAGCACCTACGGGGGAGGAGCTGTGATCATTTATAAAATTTAACGCGGGTAAAATCGAGGGGCACAGCTAGTATTCAATACATTTCAATCGTGATTTTGAGACATAGAAGGCAAAGGAGCGCAGAGATTCCAACCGGCTACTGCGGCTGAGAACAATTAACCACACTTGTACCAACGCTAGCTGCTCTTGTCAAATGTATTCTATGGAGTGCTGAACTATGCAAGTAACCAAATCACTCGTCCAGCAAGCATGGTTCGGATAATAAGCGGCTGTTGTTCGACAAAAGTATTTATCTACGTAATGTTTACGTTGAGTACATACTTTTGGTTTGGTACGTACAAAAGGGTTGTTAAAAACTAAAAATTTAAATTAATTTTATTATAATTATAGACGACAGCGGTCGCCATTAGAGTTCCCTAATAATAAAAACAGTTGTTCGTTTTAAGGTGGCGAGCCAAAGTGACTATTTTTAGGAAATTAAATAATACGGGAAATCTTTTCGTGTACGACAGCAGCCACGACGTCGCCAAGACAACCAATTGACATAATAAAACAAAAAAGAAAAAAATATTATAGCTATCTAAAAGTCCAATTGACTCGCCAAAGAGTATTTATTGTAAATGGGAAATACATCGTCAACAATAATGATACGTCCACACCGATTTGGTATCAACGGCATCATACAGAGACGGCTGTATCTGCATAAAAACTATTCTTAGAAGTATATCTCTTAGTTAGCTTAAACTATATTACAATACTAATCTAAGGCAGAGGGGCGAGGTGTATCCATAACTACATAGAAACTCTCTTAAATCTATTTTTCTTTTTTATTACTTGGAAAACCAACAGTTATACAAAAAATATATTACTGCTAGAGTGGAAACATGGACCCAATTTCAGGTTTTCAATAATACTATTACCTATTTAATCAGAGTAAATATTATAAAAAAATAGTACATAAATTGTAATAATACAAAGTTTATCACTTTTAGACATATTCTTATTCAAAAAGTAGTCAATAGACATATTACTTAATACATTTTCAGGTTAATTGTTACTTCTGGAAAATTTGATTATTATCTAACTTATAAAATGATTTATGACTATCTTACCTTATCACCAGAATACCCTTTTTCTCCAGGCTCACCAGCTTTCAATTGATTGAGACCCTGCAAAAAATTATAAAAGTTGTCATTAAAACCATGTTTAACATAAAACTAAACTAACATTAAAACATACATTTATATTTACTACTAGCTGTGCCCCGCGGTTTTACCCGCGTTAAATTTATAGACTATCACAGTTCCTCCCCCGTAGGTGATAGCGTGATAATATGTAGCCTATATGTTGACCCGACCTCTTAGTAATATACACGCAAAATTTGAAGTCAATCCATGTAGTAGGTACTTTTTGAGTTTAGCCCGGACATACATACAGACAAACAGACACACAGATAAAATTTCTAAAAACTTTATTGCTGGCTTCGATATCGATTGTAGATCACGCCTAAAGTATCCTTTTAAAAAAATATTCATAGTACAGTTTTGACTTTCCTACGATTTTATTAATGTATAGATAAATGTATGTCTGAAAAAATACTCTAATATATTATTTTATTATTATAATTTTTGTTATATTTCTGCCTCGCTATAGATTAAGCCCTCGCTCCCCTCTAATGTCTGATGAAGCAGTAAAAGTTTCCTAGACTAACTGTAAAAAGAGAATGGCAGAATTCGTATCGCATACTTCTGTTGTTGTTCAGCTATATAATTTGTACCACTTGTTAAGACAACTAAGGTATTGATTTTAATGTAAGTATAATATTTTTAGAACTTGGAATTAATTAATAAAATCAAAAAGAATATTTCAATTATTATCAATAAATAAACGTAATAAAATCGTAAACTAAACGCAGTTACGTTTACAAAAATTGCCATGTGTAAAATAATATAAATGTCGAAATTATAATTAATTATTTATAAATGGGAACAACATTACATATAAATCATATAATAATATACTTATTTATTATACCTAAGAAAGCACAGTAGTTGCATTAAATCGTAATAATTAATGATTTAGAATAGGAACGATTTTCGTCGTCAGTATTTTTTTTTGTTCATGGTAATTATTTATTGACAGGCAAAGACAATCTGTCAGGTATTTATTGCTGTTGTTTTGATACATGTCATCAATTTAGCAAATAATCTTGCAGATATTACGTGAGTTCAGCATCAGTTCCTCCGTGCTATAATATATATCTGTTGACAGTGGATTCACGAAAGGACGCTTTATCATTTAATTAAAATGACGAGTTTGCAATGTGTTAATTGCAACATTCGTTTGCCCCGTCTAAGAAGACAAACATTATCCGAAGAGAGTGAAGTTCTCAATAAACCCAATGTTGCTTTGTGCTATGTGATAATTATTGTTTGGTACTTATATGAAGATATTCTTAGATGAAGTAATACTTAGGATAAATTAATAATAATATCAATAAGATTAATGTAGTTACAAAAAACAAAGAATCTATTGTTTTATTAATTACCTCCACTCAAAACCTCATATATAACCCCTCGCAACCTCACACTATGTAATTAATGGCAAAAAAGACCTTTTCATTATTTCAACAAATAATAGCTTTTTGCATCTTCCTAACCTAACTCGCGACCCGTTTAGGGTTTTCAGGGCAGGTTCGGAATAAATCAATGTAAAAAACTATAAAAAGAGCTACAACATTTACTTTATCACCATAACAATGTTTATGTAATAATAATAAAAATATCTAGGGGCAATGTCACACAGATTATCCTAGCCCCAAACTAAGCAAAGCTTGTACTATGGGTACCAGGCGACGATATACATACTTATATAGATAGATATATACTTAAATACATAGAAAACATCCATGACTCAGAAACAAATATTCGTGCTCATCACACAAATATTTGCACTTACCAGGATTCGAACCCAGGACAACCAGCTTCGTAGGCAGGAGCACTACCAACTAGGCTACGGTGGCTACGGTGTAAATATAATATGTAACAATCTTCATTGGTACACTAGTTAACACTAGCATTTCATTGCCACATCAGTAGACACACTTTGATATTTACAGTATCTTTATTACTTAGGCAGTAAGAGTGATTTTTGAACTGCAATGTTTCCACGGTCATGGGGTTGACCCACAGATTACCAAACGTAACCTTAAAATAAAACTGGCTATAACTTTTATATCCCAACTTCTAAAAATCTAAGAAATTAAAAATGCCTTTTCTATCGCATTAACCACCAATTAAAACATAAAACATCCCGAAACACGAAATTTTACTAGCGGTACAAAATTCTCAGACATTCTTGCCGTTTACCAAATCAAAATTAAAAGCGCATCTTTACGTAATTTTGAATAATGTAATCCAAGTTGCGGGACAAACGGGCAGGGACAAAAATATTTATAACGCGGAACGAATTTGTGGGCACTGCTAGTAATATATAAATAAATATGTAAAATATAGAGTTCTTACAGCAGCGGGATTTTATCGCCCTAGGTCGCCAGTGTTTGTTTATTAAGTATTATAAGATTTTCTGTAGTTGTCGGTTTCACCTTTTAATATTCCAGTCACGGTGGCTAATATCACCCCAAAAAAGACGTTAAAACATCGTAGTAATACACGTATACGTGAACTACTACGGTGTTCTGAACGAATTGTCTGTGAGATTGGATGCCTCTAGTCTTTTGTTTATTATATATTACTAGCTGTGCCCCGCGGTTTTGCCCGCATTAAACTGTATAAATTATAGCCTATGTGTTAATCCAGGTGTCAGCTAATTCCATACCAATTTTTATTAAAATCGCTAAAGCCGTTTATACGAGAAGAAGTAACAAAAATTCACACTCACACAGTCACACACTCACAAACTATCGCCTTTATAATATTAGTGTGATAGTAGATGCTCCACCATTCGCCGCAAGGTATGCATTCAAGATGACGCCTTACCGAATTCCTGTTCTTCTTTCTTATCGTATGGGCAGTGGTTACAACACGTGGCCGACCCACAGTACACAGTTGTCTAATGACTACAACCTGGACCGACAGCTTAACGTGCCCTCCGAAGCACGGACACGCTTAGGAATTAAACCACTTCGGTGGTCACCGATCTAAGGACTGACCGCGAGCCTAGTTGATTAACCTCATCGATGACATACGGAATAGTGAGAGCTTCTAGCTATGAGCGCCTATTAATTTCATCCTACATTATTTATTTAGTCAACTGTGCATACGATTACTTTGTGGTACTGAATACATGTACACTTCCATACAATATAATAATATTTTATAGCAGTGGTAATACAGTCGCTTGTTGAGTAAATTAAGGGTACTGCGCTTCTTTAGAAAATTAAGAATAGGTACTGGATTTGTTTAATTTACCTGAAGTCCACGATCACCTTTGGTGGTCCCCCCTGGGATTCCCTGAAAATATTAAAAAGAAAAAATACAATAAACATATATATTTGTGTGTAGTTTTATTTGCATGAGTTATTATTCCACTGTTCACTCGACTAAATTACTCTGGCAGATGTACTCTGGCGACTACTCCGTCAATTATTTCTTTGTAATGTATCATCCAGACTCAGGACAACTAATTATGATTCACACAAATTGATGTCTTGGGTGGGAATCGAACCCACTCCAGGCCACTGTCTTAACCGTTGCTTCACACAAGCATTTAAATATGCTATGCTCCGATTACATCTTTCTAAACATGTGCAAAGTGTACTTTATACTTACTTGTGAACCTTTTTCCCCTTTTTCTCCCTTAATGCCCCTGTCTCCGTCTATTCCCTAGAATGAAGAAATTTTATTTAACCGTGTAAGAAGCAATGAGTTACATGTCTATAGACACGTAGATATTTTAAAGAAAACGAAATTGTTAGAATTTCCTACAGAACGCACGGTAATTTTTCTATATTGATGTTTCAGTACGTAAAAGGTATAAGATTCGGAAAATCTATACATTTTGAATGATTTTAATGATAGGCACATAGCCAAAACAATACAAATTGTGTTAAATAGTGCAGTTCTAATATATGTACAGACGCCAGCACATCCAGCTACCCCAATCTGTCAAATTTCTTTTATAGATTTTCAACTTTATCACTTACGCATAAGGTTCACTTTTAATTGGGAAAATTTGACACATTGGGGTAGCTTGATGTGCTGGCGTCTGTATAATACCTAATGACAGATAGTAACGGGTATTTCACGTGATTAATTTTAAGTTGGATTCCGCCAACAGTTTCGATTTCTTATTTACGTGAGTTTACTTTCTTTCATTATGTTAGCTCCTCACGTCAGTTTTATTAATAATATGCAATACCTGCGTATATATTTAGAAAATAAAAGTAAATAAGTATTTATCTACGTAGTCTAGTATCCATCTTATAAGCAATGCTTCGTTTGGGCTAGATGGAATATTAAGTTTGTACGTCTAATAAATTTTATTAAATACTATTAAATATATATTGAATTGTTAGTTATTCGTTTTATTATATACTGAATGATTCTATCAATAATAGAACTTTATTCAATTATTATGTAAAAATAAAGAAACACATATTACATAATTAACTTAACTTATAAGAAACAGAAAAATAATGAAATATATATTAAACTTAAAAAGTACTTAGTTTGATTAGTTAAGGATTTTACTCACTTTGCTTCCAACCCGGCCTGGAGGCCCAATCTGTCCTTTATCTCCCTAAAATCATAGTAATAATTGTTAATATTATATTAAAATAATACAAGTCCATATGTTTTACATATGCCTTCGTAACTGTTATAAAGATAATATTCTCCTTGTTGAATTACGTTCGTGGTGGCCAGTCTCAATGGATACTGGATGAGCTAGACACAATTTGAGTAAGATCAGGTGTTAGACCGACAGTTCTACGTGCTCTCCCAAACAAGGGAGATTAACACTGCTAAGATGCGGACTCCGTTTTGCCATTACGAATCAATAGACAACCAGGATTTGAACTCGGGTCGTCATGATCTGTAGTAATACTGGTCACCGCTAGACCAACGAGCCAATCAAATGTTAGGTTAATATTTTGAGAATAGAGGTGCTTTGCGTTCACCGGCCGAGGCGAGGTGATGCACACGGTCAGTCTATAGATGGGTGACCGTTAAAGTGGTTTTAATTTTAAGCGTCTCCGTGCTTCGGAGGGCTCGTTAATATGTCGTTCCCGGTTGTTGTCGTTAGCCATACCAGAGACCTACTGGGCGGTTTGAACAACTCTGACACCAGGGTAACCACTGCCGATACGATAAAGATGAAGTTTTCGGTAATATTAGCTGTAAGCAAGTATTTACAACGAAATAAAATTTACCTGAAAATTAAAATAAAATGTAATTCTTTTAATACCTGTAATCCAGTTGTAGGGTTTCCTGGAAAACCTTTATCTCCCTGTTAAATAGACAAAAAGTTGTATGTTACTCATATTATAATTTTTATTATAATCACTAGGTATCTTGAACGAATAGATAATAATCTGGTTGCAACATTTTATAATACGAACCTATTTATATTAAAATTTATTATGACTAGAGATCACACTTGTTCATAATTCGACTACTAAAGTTCTGTTGTCAAACACTATAGACATTAACGAAAAATAATATTTATCAGTTATTATTTGTCGTTATAATCTAACAAACTGAGAGTCAAAATTGACTTTCAGTTTGTTAGATGACAAACTGAGAGTAAATTTTTACTGTCAGTTTGTCATCTATTCCCAGTTTGTCAGTGTGTCAAAAGCATGGTAGTGTGTGTCATGTTTCTTTTTTATAAAAATAATTTATTTCTAATGCTTATTATATTATATATAAATATTTTTTACTTTTCCAAATTTCAAACTCCTTCAGCGGTGCTATTTTCGCAAAAACTGAAACAAAGTTTTGTTTCACGTATTAACTGGCAAGTAGTTGAATCAATTTGTCTCACCTTCTTTCCTACCACAGTAACTTCAGTAAAACATAATATAATAAAGATATCAAAAATATAAGTAAGCCCGGGGAACTTAGAATCACTAAATCTGAAGATGAACTTTGAATTAAAGTATATTATAAATAATTTACTTCCTTGCGAAACTAACAAAATTAATTTAAAAAATTCCCTTATTATTATGCTTATCATGTAATAATTTTTCCCCTTGAAAATTTTAGTAAAAATAAGAGATATTGTAAAATTATGTTTTTATGTCTTAGCATAAACTGATTATTTCGATGGTTATGTTTTTTACGTATGTTGTATACCTACATATGTAGAAATTTAACACTGTCCCAATCTCAATAACTTGTCTTCTTTGAATGTTTAGTGTTAAGTTGATAATTTATCTATTACAATAAATAAATAAATACCTACATCAGTAGTCGTTCCTATAGTTCAAGGCTTTTAACGTAATCCCACCTTTCGCTGGTTTTTTGTGTAATACTAATAATCAATTGTAGTAACTTATTATATAATATAGGTACTTACTTTTTCCCCGGAAATGCCCCTTTCGCCCATAGGCCCTTGCTTGCCCTGAAATAATTTTTTTTTTCGATGTTAAATAAATAAGGTAAACCGGGCTTAGCATCCAACATACATACATACATATTTATTTTACTAGTGGTCTAGTGTTTAGTTACCCTGACTTGTTTGTTAGTTGTCCCAAGGTTTTTTTTATTTCATTTATATAATTAACATTATCTCAAATTTATAATTTCTTGTAGATATCTAATTATATAACGAGTTCACTTACTTTTAGCAAGCTTTTTTCGCCTTTGTCGCCTTTTGGTCCCCGTAAGCGCTGAAATATTATTAAAATGCCAATTTATAAAACTATAATACCATCGTACCTATTGTTAATTATTATATCACATAGTTTTTAAACATCAAAAACCAGGATATCATAAGGTAGAATGAATGCAAAACAGGGGTCGGTTAACTTTTCAAAATGTTCTATATTATTTTAAAATATCTATACAATGAACTTCTCCTCTCTTACTCATAGGACTCTTTAAGATTTGCCACTAGGTACCAGATATTCAAAGCTTAAACATAATTATACGTTGCTATTCACTAAATCAATTATAGGTTTTACTGATATATGTTAGAACTGAGAGTATTAGCTTTCAGCTGGAGATAATGAAACCATAACAGATATATGATTTTTTTACTCTGAGGTACAGTTTCAATTGAAACTGTACCACAACTTAAGTACAAAACTGTACACTGTACTATAGTCTATCACTCAATAAAATTGATTATATATTTTATTTAATGATAATTTTTTGGCTCTATTTTATACGTTTTTCCCCAGTTGGATGGCAGGAAGTGTCGTATTGTATAGGTATACCGTCCTCACACAGGAAAATAACACTTATACGCCTGTATTGCACAATATTTGCTATTAAATGACTATTTGAAAAAAAAATTGGCATAACGATCATGCTAAAATAAATTAGGTTCTGAAATTGATTTAAGTGATTCTTTAATTAAACAGAATCTGATATCGTACGGATATCAGATTCTGTTCAGACTACGACCACATAAATCTCAAAGTTACATGCAACCAAGGCATAGTCTTTCGAACCGCTTACCCTTTATTACCAGATATTTTAAAGCACCATAACGTGGTCTGTTGCTTTGTATCAAAGTCATTGTTATACTTTTTTACTAGCCATACGCCGCATTTTTACCCGCGTTAGAATTTATAACTTATAGCCTATGTCTCGGATATATAAGCTATATTACTACAATGTTTCATCTAAATCCGTCCGATAGTTTTGCGTGAAATAGTATCTAACAAATATCCATAATATACATATCACCAACTCTCGCATTTATAATATTAGGAGGATTCATTTCTTCATTTCTCAGTATAAATTATACTTTTTTTTATTTATCATAAATATGCACAAACCGTTTCAAAATTCTTTCTGAACAAAAATTATACTGAGGCTACCTTCTAACTTATGTTTGTTGCTATTTTGTTGGATATTAGATAAATTAGATTAGATTTAGACATTAAAAGTCCTCTTGACTAACAAGGGTTGGAAGCCATACTGAGTTCCACGAACAAGTTGGATGCTTGCCTATTACTGCGGTAGTGTGTAACTTCAGTAACTTGCCACGTATCGGAAAAAGTACCTACCTCCTACCTCATTTAGTTTAGCATGTCCGTCGTATTTACAGTATCTTTATTACTTAGGCAGTAAGAGTGATTTTCAAACTGCAATGCATCCACGGTCAGGGGGTTGATCAAACGTAACCTTAAAATAAAACTGGCTATAACTTTTATATCCCAAGTTCTAAAAATCTAAGAAATAAAAAAATGCCTTGTCTTTCATATTGATTACCAATTAAAACAAAAAATATCCCAAAACACGAAATTTTACTAGCGGTACGAAAGTCCCTTGTTAACCTGCCGTTCACCTTTAGAAACGACAGCGTAGTGAAAGTGGCAAAAATACTGTCTTAACGACAAAATACAGTTTTCAATTGTTTAATAATATCTATTCCACTTTCCTCCTAATTCCGTCTTTAAGAAGTGTTCTTATCCCGTTAAACGGACATAAGTCTTCTTAACTAGATAAATATATAATGTCCTCCTAGCCAAATTTCGGCTACGGCGGCCAATCTCAACAGAGACTAGCCATCTGCGCGGGACATATTATTGCGCACAAGTGTGTGCGCAAACACAGGGGCACTTTCTATTCCATCACTCTCATGATCCGATGCGAAGACTAGTGACGACTAGACACGACCGGAAAGAAGTCAGGTACAGGACCGATAGCTTTACGTGCTTTCCGTGGCACGGGGGTATATTACCGCCAACTCGAGAAGAAGAAGACAATTTTTTTACAGGATAATTACTTTTGGCCCGACCCGGGATTTGAACCCAGGACCTCGTTAATTGCGGTTGAACAGGCTACCGCTAAAATTAATTAAAAGTGATGTAAAGTAATGAAAAGTATTATTATTAATGGTTAAAGCAAACAAAAATGTCACCAACCGATATGTCCGGCACATACTTTATTGTTTTATCAACAGATTTAATTAAATAATGCCCCTTAAAAAGCAGTTTAAATTATAAATTGACTTACCGTCATATCGTTCATATCTGCAAAATAAATAATTATTCATATGAATATTCATTCTCGGATAGACCAGTAAATTTTCATTTCTATAAACAACGTAATCCACTTACTAGTTTGTGTACTACATTGTCTATTACTTTTGTCACCAATGGTCTGAAACAAAAAAGTCATGTGAATACACTGTCTGTACACACGGCTATATATTAAGCTATACTTTCCAATATAAGCTGACCTGTCATTGTAAGGAAATCCTATACCACGCGAGATCAGCTTATACTGGAATGTATAACTGGATGTGTAGCCGTGAGTACTTACGAAAAGAACTGTCAGGGAACTCATCTTATGGCGAAAAGACTATAATTGCATATGAAAGAATATACATAGGTACGACTTTTTTTCCTAGTATTCAACGTATTTATAAGATCAATAATACATTAGTTACCTTAGACTTAATATTTAAGACTAACAAAAGTATTTCTATTTTTAAAACTTGTAAATCTGTAAGAAATAAAGGCATTTTTATTTTATTTACATAGGTACGATAATTCTTCCTAAACATTTTTTAAATTTGGACTAATTTTGACGGGACTTTCACTGGCATGGCAGTTAGAAGATGTTACAAGGAGTAAAATAATATTCATTAATACATATACCTCTTGTACTGTGAATTTTGTTTAAAGAAGTAAATATACTAACGGTGCCATCTGATCTGAGTATATATATCAGAATATATTGTATGATAGCAAAAATATTAATAACATTACAAAAAAAACTGCATAACATAAATACTAGGAATAAAGACAAACTTGCAATGCCAGGCTTTAGAGTCAGCAAAACTAATAAATCATTTTTAGGAAATTGTATTAGGTTTTATAACAAACTTCCTACTCGTATTACTGATCTGCCTGACACAAGTTTCAAGACACATAGGTATTAAACGTGTACTTATGGCAAGGGGTTATTATACCACTAAAGAGTACATCGATGACAAAGACGCCTGGCGCTCAACACCTACCTGCACATTGCTCGCTAAAAATCTTGTAGCTATATAGACATGACTAATTTGTTGGGTTACGTGAACAATCTGTGACTATCTGTAATATGATTGCTAAAATATACTAAATTTAAATTTATTGACTCTGTCTCAAAATGAATAATGGTATTGTTTCGATGTTTTGCTTTTGTTTCCTAAATATAATCTAAATTAATATTCATTAGACAACCGATCGAGCAGATGTTGTGTTTGCCTACTAAATAATTGCTTTAAGTGGACCAAATGCCGTATTCATGCCCGCTTGAGTATGTTTCGCCGGACCGTCACAACTGGGCCGTGTTGAAACCGGTAGTAGGTGAACCCGCTGAGTTTGTTTCGCTGGGTCTTCTCAGTTGGGGCGCATTGGATCCGGTGGTAGCATTAAAGTGCGACCGTCGTTTTAAACACAAGGTCCGTTATGATAATAATACTGAATTCATACCTTAATATAGACGGAACCATTCAGACAATATGTAGTAAAATATAAATTTCAATAATTAAACCTAAAATAATCTTCTTGACAATAACTTAATACAAGCTAGCTAAATATCACTTCAATTATGAAATAAATTGTATCAATGTTTTAACATTCCGTGTAGCTAAATATCCGTAATAAGTAACTTGAAATAATAACTATATTACTGTACTACAAATATGTTCTGACTATTTACAAGCGCTCTTTTAAAGCCTAAGTGAATAAAAACCATAAAATCCTTTTTTTATTTTACACTCTACGAACTGATCAAAGATCTCTGAAAATTTCCCGCGTCGATATTGCAGGTAACTCTAGAAAAGAAAATTTAACCTCAGGTTGACGGAGTCTCTAATAGTGAAGTGAATTAATCATACGTTTCATATATATGCTTAACGTTTATGTGTAATAGAAAGTTTATTAAATTGAAAAAGTCACTTACCAATGTTGCAAATTCAGATTGAGCTGTTGGAAGAAATAACAATAATATTAATTAAGAGTACTAAGCCAAGCCAACGCAATTTTTATGTAAACACTTTGGCCATGACTCGTGTTCTTAAGAACTTAGACAATAAGGGCTATTTTAGTAGTACAAATGTTTCTATCGTCTGTGTTATTAAGCGATACTTTTTACAGTAAAAAGTCACTGAAAGAAACAAAACACTGTCAAGGTCGAATTTTGAATTTAAAGAGATCGAACACTGATTCCGAAATTAAAATGATTTCTGTTTCTAGAAACGCCAGCACATCAAGCTACCCCAAATTTCCCCAATTGAAAGTGAACCTAATGCTTTTGTGATAAAGTTGAAAATCTATAAAAGAAATTTGACAGATCGGGGTAGCTGAATGTGCTGGCGCCTGTACAAAGTGTACATAAATATAAAAGACTATGATTAATAGTAATATAAAAATAAAAGTTTATATAAATAATAATATAAAACTATAGAAATAGTTACCCGATGCATGTTGTAAATCAGAGCACATTAAACATCCAATTAAAAATAGTGTCCAAAATGCGACGTCCATTTTAAATAAAGATAATCAACTGACTGGCTGGTACCGATCATAGTATGTATTTAATTATAGTTATAATTAATTTTTCCTTCTTTAATATTAATGTGATTTTCCCTATACATTTGAATTGGATATGTAGGAGGCAAATAGAAGCAAACCTGTATATGGGAAGGTCACAAAGAAGTCCAAAAAGTATTCCGTAGAAAATGAATGTAGATTATTATTTTGTTTATTATCAGTGTAATATACTTGTTATGGCAAGAAATTCTAGCGAATGACGTTGACATAAAATGCACAGACGCCAGCACATCCAGCTTCCCTAATCTGTCAAATTTCTTTTATAGATTTCCAACTTTATCACATTAGCATAAGGTTCACTTTCAATTGGGAAAATTTGACAGATAGGGGTAGCTTGATGTGCTGGCGTCTGGACTTTAACACTCTTATTTAAAATAATTCCTTGATCCGCCGCTTAACCATGTCTCAGCTAAACCCTGCTCAACCACTTAAACCCCGCTCAACTATTTCTTTATTTAAAAACCCTACTTAAAGGTTTCTCAGCTAAGTAACGTCATTTTATTTTACACTGTCAACATTTCTGGGACTGGTATAGAGCTTGACCAAAATTAATCGACTAAATCGGATTATGTATCAAAACTTTATGATTTTCGCTCTATGGTAGACATGGAATGATAGATTTATGATCGTAACAGTGCATTTTCAAGGACTATTGATTTTCTTCGGTGGATTTTGAAGTTTGTGATAAGATTCCAACAGGAATTCAGTATTTATTTAAAAATTAAAACGGTTAGTAACTTCAATAAAACCTCCATTCACAAACAAACGTCAAACAAAACGTCAGCTGATGCAAATAAAATCCGCCATATTTGAGCAAGGTTTAAACCAGAAGACGACATGGTTTAAATTTTGACATGGCTTAACCGCGGGTCAAACTTAAATCGTGTTTTTAAATGAAAAATTTGATAAACCATGGTTGAGCGGCCGGCTTAAATTTAAGTAGCGTTTTTAAATAAGACTGTAAGAAACTACAAGCCTAGCCGTATGGTTTCCGCTAGCCGTGTGGTATCCGGCCACGAAAGAACAACAGGGCCACTCCATACCAGCCCGTGGGTGTCGTAACAGGTGACTAAGGGATAGGTACACCAAGTAGTCGGACAGCAGCGACTCCTTAGTATAACTACCGCCTAACCACCGTCACCAACTCGTATGCTCCCCTCCAAATGGCAAAGTTTTAGAAATCTTTGGGGAGGCCTATTTCCGGTAGTGGACAAAATCCGGCTGATTATGATGAGCTGTTCTGGTGCTGGTCAAATAATTAATTATATAATTTTTTATTGATTTAAAAAAGAAGGAAGATTATGGCTATACTCGATTTCGATTATTTGTTCGACGCTCATTTATTTTAATATTAAATAATAGTTAAAGTCAGTTATGTGTTAAAACAATAATTATTGAGTCATTAGTCGGAGGGCCACAGTTAGTTTGTGCATTTAAGTACAGTTGGACAGATTATAACAGTAAGATTTCCACCTACATGCGGAACCAAAACTAACCTCATTCTGAGCAATGATTTCTAACTTAGTCTAAGATTTCCCTGTCATTTGCTTTAAAGGCCCTCATTACGAGTACTAAGAACGTAATAACCGATATTTACCGCTTCAAATCCCGTTGAATCCACTATTGAAGTGGTAAGATGGGATTAAAGTTAGATGAAAAGCGCACGAAATTTTCTTGGGTTTTTGCTTGTTGAACTTGTATTTTCAGTATTAGTGAACTAACTAAATTACTTTTGGGGGAACTAACTAAGTGAACTAACTAAATTACTTTTGGGGGATAAGGGGGAGAATGACGATAACATCTGGTCAGCCCCAAATGCCAACCTCACCTGCACGATCCGGACGCTTCACAGGCGAAATTGGATACGCCGGCTTACCAGCTGTCGTGGCGCTCCCTGCTAGATAACAGACGAGGCAATGGCGACCGAGCCGTGGCGGGATAACCACTCCCTGCTCAGGCGACTGGGCAGAAGAGGCTCCAGCGGCCTTGGGATCTAAATAATCCCAAAAATTTTCTGGCGCAGAAGGCAAGGGGAAACCACTGCGGCTACATTCCCAAGAAAGTCACATGAGAGCACAAATAAATGAGACACGATCGCCCTGCGAACCGACTAGCGACCGGCGCCGTGCTGCGTCCGGGGCACGCGGTGTGAAGTTGGCTACCGGCCATGGCGGGGTAGGAGACCAGGCCCCCCATGGAGTTTCTGCTACTGGAAACTCTATCAAGCTACGACACCTTCAGAAAATTGGAACATGGAATGTTCGCGGCTTAAACCAACCTGGAAAACTTACCGTGTTAGAAGGAGAAGTAGTTAGAGTCGGTATAAACATCTGTGGTCTAAGCGAAACACACTGGCAAGGCAGCGGACATTTATCTACAGACCGCCATATCATTTACTTTTCTGGCAACGACACCAGCAGCAGGCACGGCGTGGCCTTTTTGATACCAGTAATTCTAAAAAACTGCGTGATGGGATACGAACCGGTAAGCGATCGGATTATCAGCATTAAGCTAAAAGCTCTACCAATTAACCTCAACATCGTTCAAGTTTATGCCCCGACCTCCACCGCAAGTGACGAAGCAATCGAGAAGTTCTACTCCGAATTAGAAGATACAATATCGAAAGTACCCAATAGAGAGTTATTAATCATTCTAGGAGACTTGAACGCTAAGATCGGAGAAAACGCACATCAGCTAGGCAAATGTGCGGGGAAATTTGGGCTTGGGAAGCGGAACGAACGAGGTGAACGCTTAATACAATTCGCTACAGAAAACGACCTCATGATTCTGAATAGCCTTTTCCAACACCACCCTCGAAGGCTGTACACTTGGATATCACCCGATGGAAAAACCCGCAACCAAATAGATTACATCATGATTCGATCGCGATGGAGAACATCTGTAACAAACACTCATACGTTACCTGGAACCGATTGCGGGTCTGACCACCAACTTTTGATCACCAAACTAAAACTCAAGTTGACAGCAGCCAGAATCATTAAAAAGCCGAGAAAGCTGGAAGTGAAAGATACTTCGAGATTTCATTCGATTATCGAGAAAAACTGGTCACTATGGTCTGAAGCGGATCTTGTTAACGAAACATCGGATATACTTTGGAACCGAGCTAAGACACTCATCGCTACAACTGTCTCAGAGGCCGCACCACCAACTGCAATTCATAAAAAACAACACTGGATGACTGATAGTACCCTTGAACTCATCGAAAAACGCCGGAAGATGAAAGCAGCGGGAGCTGATATCAAAGATCTGAATAAAATTTCGACACAGATACAACTCAAATGCCGACAAGATCATAATGATTATCTGCGCAATATTTGTAAAGAAATTGAAACTCATGCAGACAGACATGAGTCAAAAGACTTATATCACAAAATCCGTCTCATTACGAAAACGCTGCCGTCAAAATCCTTGGCCATTGAAGATCAGAATGGTCAAACAGTAAATGAACTGGATGAAATTTCGGAAGTTTGGAGGAACTACTGTCAGTCCTTGTACCAAGATCCTCAGTCGCGAAACTTCACACCCACGGAGCCTGCGAATGACATGCTTGAGCCGGACATACTTGAGTCAGAAGTAAGAGCTGCTATACAACACCTTAAGAACAGGAAAGCCACAGGGAAAGATGAGATCCCAATAGAAACAATACGAGCATTGGGAGAGCATGGTGTTCATATTTTTCACATCATATGCAACAAGATATGGATCACAGGCAAATGGCCGTCTGAATGGGCTCATACAGTCTTCACGCCTCTTCATAAAAAGGGCACCACAAAGAAGTGTAGTAACTTTCGACTTATTGCACTGATATCGCACGCTAGCAAAATAATGCTACACATCATAAACGAGCGACTGAAAGCATATCTATCCAGAGAGATTGCGCCAGAGCAAGCCGGTTTTGTGAAAGGAAAAGGAACCCGTGAACAAATCCTCATCGTTCGTCAAATCATTGAAAAAGCCCGAGAGTTGAACAAACCGACGTACATATGTTTTGTTGATTTCTCCAAAGCGTTTGACTCAGTGAAATGGCCAACGCTGTGGAAAACACTACTGGACATGGGCACGCCGCAGCACCTAATCCACCTGCTTAGGGAGCTCTACGAAGGAGGAACGGCCTCAGTGCGGACAGATGACCTCCTCTCAAATAGTTTCCATCCAAGTGCGGGCGTGCGACAGGGATGCATAATATCACCTCTACTGTTTAACATCTATACCGAACTTGTAATGCGAATCACTCTCGAAGACTGGAACGATGGTGTTGTAGTTGGTGGATATAAAATTGCGAACTTACGATACGCAGATGACACCACCTTATTTGCAAGTAACGCTGGCCTTATGGAGGAGTTACTTCTCAGAATGGAGCGCGTGAGCCTAACGTTCGGTTTAAAGATAAACCGATCTAAGACCAAGATGATGATTGTAGATCGCGTCAACGACAACTCGCCCGAAGTGACACAGATTGCGAATTGCGACGTGGTTCAGACATATGTATACCTTGGGGCTCTAATCTCAAACAACGGCAGCTGCGTAGATGAAGTAAAACGACGCATGGCCATTACCAGAACTGCGATGGAAAAATTAAGAAAAGTGTGGAGTAATCGTAACATTACTAAAAGCACCAAAACCAGACTCGTGCGTACACTTGTGTTCCCCATTTTTCTTTACGCGGCAGAGACATGGACAGTGCGCGAGTTGGAAAAGGGGAAGATAGATGCTCTGGAGATGTGGTGCTGGAGGAAGATGCTCGGGATATCGTGGACGGAGTTCCGCACTAACAAATCGATACTTGAAGAGCTCGGCATCACGCAGCGTCTATCGGCCATAGTACGGTCGCGCATACTGCAGTACTTCGGACATGTCTCTAGACGGGATAACGACTGCATAGAACGACTGGTTGTGCAAGGAAAAGTGGAGGGAACCAGATCACGTGGCAGGGCACCTATGCGCTGGACTGACCAAATAAAATCCGCAGTAGGAAGCTGCGTATCTGACTGTGCCAGACAGTCCGCCAACAGAGAGAGATGGCGGGAGATCGTGCGGAAAGCTGTGCCCACCCTTACCACCAACGTGGATGCCTCGATGTGACCACGACCGCTCTGCCAAGAGCGTAACGAAAGAGAAGAAATTACTTTTACTGCCTTGTTGACTAAGGAGTAGCGTATGCAGGTCCTAGGTTCAAACCTCAGGTTACTTTTGAATAATAAACTGATCCAAGAAGTTCTTAATATATCTACATTAGTACATATCTATTTTTTTTCATTTTATTATCGTTCATGGTAAGTTGACAATTAATAAAATAATCGAAGAGGCTTTTTCAATTATAAACTTTTGACTGCACGTGTGGCGCAGCGGCTAAGACGACTGCCTCGCCGCTTCATGACGCGGGTTCGAGTCCCGCGCCGGACAACTATTTGTGTGAGCCATAAATAGTTGTTCTGAGTCTGGATGTAATTTGTGTCCGTCTATTATATGTTTGTATAGTACCCCGCGACACAGGGATGAGATTCCCTAGTGCGGGCGTTGTCTCTTATAAAAGAAAGAAAGAATAGAATAGATTAAAAAGTTTATAAATACTTGTAGCAATGAAAAAGTCTCAAAAACAGAACTAGTAAGCTTATTTGACGGGCTTGTTAGCGTGGTTGGCAAATGATTACGTTTCACGCTGGAGGTCGTGGGTTCGATTCCCATCCAGGACAGATTTTTGTGTGCATGAACATGTATGTTTGGCCTGAGTCTGAGTGTAATTATCTATATAGTTGTATATTTACAAGAGAAAAGTAGTATATCTAGTATATCAGTAATCTGGTATCCATAGTACAATATATGTTTTTTTATATCAGCCGTCGACAAATGAGCAAGTGGGTCACCTGATGGTAAGTGATCACCGCCGCCCATGGACACTCGCGACACCAGAGGAGTAGCGGGTGCGTTGTCTGCCTTTAAGAGTGTTGCTGACCCTTCCCCCACCCCAATGAGCTCTGGCGACCTTACTCACACTCGGAAACACAATATTAAAATTATTAATGTTATCATTAAGTGGAGGTGACTTCCCCAGTCGGGCTGCTCTTTGAGCGAATGAACGCTATGCCCTACCTCTCTTGAAAGCTCTGCTTAGTATGGAATCACTTGGCCGTGTGTAAATAATGTCCCAGGATATTATTATTATTATATTTCACTCACTTCCTTCCCCTCAAATGAGTGTGTTTGAGACAAAACATCGTCTTTTTAGTGGACATGATCTCATTGTTGAAAATAATACGGGTTAATGTCATTTGTCTTATTTTTCCGATCTCAGTGGAAATAGAGTCAGACACTAAACATCTTAGTCATAAAACTTAATACTTAATGGAAGACGATTAATGTCATTTCTTACAGTTCATTAAAGCGGACCGTTAAAAACAAGTCTAGTAACCGTTAGAACATTTAAAGAGATTGCAAACAAAGAGGTTTAACTGCAATATAAGAAATTTTACCAATTAGTAAAAAAGTAAGCCTTATTTTGAATCGATTAATTATTATGTGTTTTATTACCAAATGCAACAGTTTTTTTTTATACTAGCCTATAATAGTGTCCCACTGCTGAGCAAAGGCCTCCCCCTTGGTTTTCCAGATTTCCCTGTCTTTTGCAATTTCAGGCCAGTCGTTACAAAACCAGTTCAGGTCATCACACCACCTCCGTTTGGGCATACCGCGTCGACGTCGGCCATTTTGAGGAACCCAATTGGTTGTGTTCTACGCCTATCTGTCTGGAAGCTTACGTGAAGCATGTTCAGCACAGTTCCACTTCACCCTGGCGGTAATTTTGCCAACATATTCGAGTTTTGGAGCGCAGTGTTGTATTTCGGAATGCTACAATAAAGATGTGATTATCTTTTTACTTTTGATCCGCACTGAAAAATTGAATCCCTGTATTGCGGGGATTCTATAAACATTTCACAATTCATGGATTCAACGCGTACACAGACTCAGAACCACTATGTATGTGTTGTGTGAAAGTGAACCTTACGCTTTTGTGATAAAGTTGAAAATCTATAAAAGAAATTTGACAGATTGGGGTAACTGGATGTGCTGGCGTCTGTACAACAAAGATGCGATATTATATCTTTTTACTTTTGATACGCACTGAAAAATTAAATCCCTGTATTGCGGGGATTTTATAAACCTGCAATACATGGATTCAACGCAAACACAGACTCAGTACCACCATTAATGTATGTTTTATGCTGACTCGGCTAACTATTGGTGTGTTAAACAAATAGATGCAGACGCCAGCATATCAATCTACCCCAGTCTGTCAAATTTCCCCAATTGAAAGTGAACCTTCTGTTTAAGGGATAAAGTTGAAAATCTATAAAAGAAATTTGACAGTTCGGGGTAGTTCGATGTGCTGGCGCCTGTACCTACTCTTTCGGGGAATATCCCCGAAAACATGCCGACGTAGGTATTTGCGAGAATACGGGAGAAAACTTACCTCAACAACTGCGCCACACGTGCACTCATTTATTGAGTGAGTGAAGAGAGTTCTCTGCGTAGATTTGGATAAATGACAATTTCTATGTTACACACATAGTAATCGATGATTGTCCGTTGACATTCAATTCGTTATTTCAATGGTCATAAATTCTGCCTGGAACGATATTAATTTTATAATAATATGCGTAAGAAAAATTACTTCTTCAAACATGTAATTTTAACTAACTAACTAGCTGACCTACTACTACTAATATATAACTAACCAACCCCTAGCAAAAATAATATCTTGGAACAACTACAAAAAACAACTTTCAAAGAGACTACAGCATTTAAGGTTTCAAAGGGTCGCGAACGTGCTAATGATGTCCCTGGTGTGGCAAGCGTTCATAGGCTACGACGACCACTTACCATCAAGTGGGCTGTATGATTGTATGCTAACTAATTTATACAAAAAATAAACAAGACTGCCACTGCCATCTGATCAGACGAATTTTAATAAACTTATATATTTCTAAATCTATACATAATAATATAATAAAATCGTAGGAAAGTTAATATGTTCATTGAATATTTCTTTTAGAGATACTTTGATCGTGATCTACAATCGATACCGAAACCAAAAATATATTTTTTTGAATTTTTGTCTGTTCGGCTCTGCATGGATTTACTTCAAATTTTGTATGAATATTAGTATATTACTAAGAGCTCGGGTCAACATATAAGATACCTACATATTATCACGCTATCACCTACGGGGGAGGAGCTGTGATAATTTATAAATTTAAACTCGGGTAATAGGGGCACAGCTAGTACATACATATTATAGACAATAAGTATTCGCTAGAAAACAGCACTCAAAAGTGCTATTCTAAAATTGGAAAATGTAGATACATGGTTTTGTTTGGCATCTCTCCATTCTATCTAGAACACCCGCAAACATTAACTGCTCCATTTTTATTGCAGTAAAGTTCTAAGAGTGGATATCATATATATATATTGCTGCAGTTAACTATAAACATTAAAGGTTTATTGAATTGGAATATACTGCTTTCAAATCTGGTCGTAAATATATTATGCATTTTTTTTTAATATTTGTTGTCCATGTCGCCTTAGTATCCTTGTGTCGTTACGTATAGTTATTATTATTTTACATATACTCACACCTGATTTCCAGAGGGTTAGGCAGCTAGACAACAGATTTCCATTTGTCACAATCTTTCCACACCTCTTTTACCTCGTATAGTGTCATTACATTCTTCATTTCTACATGCACGCCGGTTTAGGGTACTTTTTATCAATGTGTTTATAACATGCACTTTTATATATATACTAGTTGTGCCCCGCGGTTTTACACACGTTAAATTTTATAAAATGTCACAGCTCCTCCCCCGTAGGTGATAGCGTGATAATAATATGTAGCCTATATGTTGAGCCGACCTCTTAGTAATATTCATGTAAAATTTTAAGTAAATCCATGCAGTACTTTTTGAGTTTAGCCCGGACATACATACAGACAAAAATTCTATAAACTATATTTTTGGTTTAGGTTAGGTTTAAAGAACTTTATTTCTCATAAGAACTTTACAGCTCGCTTGAATGAGATACATACTCGTAGTTATGACATATTAAGTGACATAAACTGGTTACATCTAATTTTAACATTTCTTAAATATTTCATTTAAACGTGCACAGTTGACATTACTTTAAAATATGAATATGTAATAAATAACAAAAAATAATCAAAAATCTAAATTAATTAATTCTTAGCATTAAAACTTTAACATTGCAATATAAAATAAATAATTTAAAAATAATCTACCAATCAATTCATAACAATTTAACATAAATTTACAACAAACATTCAGATTATTATGGAAATTATAGTAGGTATTGTCATGTCGGGAACAAGAACGAAAACACCAGAGGCAAGTATAAAAAGTATATAGTTTTTGGTTATTTTTTTTTTTCTTAACTTTGTCTAGAGGCATATATGTATATGTGCATGTGTAGGTAAGTATATATTTATCACATAATTTTATTTGGAACTTTTTAAGTCAGATTTTAAGATTTTGTATGTGCCTTTTAAGTTTTATTTTATATATATTCAATGTTTTACATTCCTTTAGGTAATTTGGCAAACTATTGTAAAGTTTCCCGCCCTCATATAGGACGTTCTTTTTACCATAATTGGTTCGCGGATGGGTCAGTTGTAATTTGTTACGGCTTCTAAGATAGTGTCTGTGTTCTTTTTGTGTGGATGTTATGTTTGAGTGTATATGTCCTAAGATTATTTTCTTAATCAGTACGCATGTGTTAAACAAATAAATTTGCGATATGTTGAAAATCTTGGTTTTAGCATACAATGTTTTGGTGGGGGTGAGAAAATCGTAGTGATATAGTACCTTAATAAGTTTATTTTGTAGAGTTTGTAATGTGCCTAAGTTTGTTTTTGCGGCAGCTCCCCATATTTCAATCAGATACTCTAAATGCGGTTTTATTAGAGAATTATATAAAATTGTGCGAATTTTGGGTGTTATACATTTATTAATTTTCCGTAGAGCTCCTAGTGTTGAGGTCAGTTTAGCTCTGACGTGCTCAATGTGTTCCCTCCAGGTTAACCTGTCATCTAACCAAAGTCCTAGGTATTTTTCTTTATGCGATCTATTGATTGTTGTATCGCTTATGCGGAGCGGTGGGTGATCAGTGATTTTTTTATTTTTCGCGGAGAAAATCATATATGACGTCTTTGAGGTATTTACTGTAAGAAGGTTACACAAAAACCACTCATTGAGTAAGTCGAGATCCTTTTGAGCCTGGTGAATGAGGTCACGTATTGAGTTACCAAAGTAAAATAGGCAAGTATCATCGGCGTAGACCGTCAGGTGTCCCGTTAATCCTATGTTATTAATATTATTGATATATTTAAGGAAAAATAGCGTTCCGACGACTGACCCCTGGGGAATTCCGTATGTGATTTTTTTACGGTCACTACAATGTGCGCCGATTTTAACTATCTGGTACCTATTATTCAGATAGCTTGCACAAGTGTTAAGGGCTGATCCAGTGATACCTATATTATTAAGTTTCTGTAATAACTTGACATGGCTTACAGTATCAAAGGCTTTTTTCAGGTCTATGAAGACGCCCAGTGAAATCTGCTTATGGTCAATACTTGTTCTAATTTTAGTGGTTAGATCTAGGGTTGCTGCGAGTGTATTTGATTTGGACCGAAATCCGTATTGTTGCTGAATTAATAATTTCTTTTTAGTTAGGTATGTATCAAGGCGAGTGTATAAAATTTTGTCAAAAATTTTCGATAATACTGGTAACACGGATACCGGTCTGTAATTACCTGTGTCAGTTTTTACGCCCGACTTGTAAATAGGGCTTACTTTGGCAATCTTAAGGGAGTCTGGAAACATACCCTCTTTTAAACATCGGTTAATACATGCCGTTAAACTTTGTACTATCACATATTTCATACATTTTATTACCTTTGTGCTAATTCCATCTATCCCAGTGCTAGTATTACTATCCAGGCAATCTATTAACTTAATTACCTCGCCTACGGTGCATGGTTCGAACTCATCTAAAGTTACTTCATGTGTGTAGTTGCTGTTATACATGTGGATGTTTGGATGTGTGGTGACGGCCTAGAGAATATCACCACCCCCTCTCATCCCGTGGGGGGACGTAGAAGTCGTCCCGAGGGAATATATTCCAGAGAATGGGCAGCAGCGTTCTCATGAGTACCAATTTCTACCTTACTGCGATCGCCAACCCGTTTGCCAAGCGTGGCGATTATGGCAGATCCCCTCAAATGAAGGACACAATTAAACCGCGGCCCCCAGTCCCCGGCAGCCCTGCTATTCCCAGCCGTGGTAACAGCCGTGGTTACGGCAGGGCAGGGGGTGCTAAGAATCCCCGGCAGATTCCGCGTTACCAAAACCGACGACCTCTGGCCCTGGCAACATACAACACACGCACACTGCGGACCGACGAGAAGATGATCGAACTGGAGAAAGAATTGAGCAGGTTACATTGGGACATAATAGGATTATCTGAAGTCCGAAGAGAGGGGGAGGACACGATAATCCTGAAATCCGGGAATCTGTTCTATTTCCGGGAAGGCAACCAACTCTCCCAAGGTGGTGTTGGGTTCATAGTCCACAAGTCCCTCGTCCACAACATAGTGAAAATCGAGAGTGTGTCGACTAGGGTTGCGTACCTTATACTCAGAATTACCAAGCGGTATTCGTTGAAGGTCATACAGGTTTACGCGCCGACTTCGACGCACTCCGACGATGAGGTTGAGGTCATGTATGAGGATATTTCTAGAGCCATACATACCTCGAACTCTTATTTCACTGTGGTCATGGGGGACTTTAACGCGAAGCTGGGTAAACGATTCGGGAATGAGCTGAAAGTGGGGCAATTTGGAACTGGAGACCGGAATCCCCGGGGCCAAATGTTGGCCCACTTCATGGAGAAGGAGGGACTCTTTATGATGAACTCCTTTTTCAAGAAGTCGGAAAACCGCAAATGGACCTGGGTAAGCCCCGATGGTAAAACAAAAAACGAGATAGACTTTATCTTGTCGACGAGTAGACAGGTGTTCAATGACGTCTCAGTGATCAATACGGTTAAAACCGGGAGCGATCACAGACTGGTGAGAGGCTCATTGAACCTAAATGTCAAGCTCCAGAGGTCCCGACTAATAAAGTCTACGCTCCGACCTTTACCCATCTACATCCAAAACCCTGAACCCTTACAGCTCGAACTGCAAAACCGTTTCGAATGCCTAGCAGATTGCGAGGAAGTGGACTCATACCATGACAGGCTCGTAGAAGCTGTCCATACGGCTGGGTCTAAGGTCTTCAAGGCCCACCGTACAAACAGAACCAAAAAGATCTCTGACTATACCCTGCAGCTTATGGACGAAAGACGGAAAATGGTTCTGACATCCTCTGATGATGCTACCAGATACCGGCAGCTCAACAGACAGATCTCAAAGTCTTTGACACGCGACACGCGCCAATTTAATACAAATTGTATTAAAGAAGCCATTGAGCGGAACAAAGGCTCTAAAGTGTTTGCAAGAGAACTGCCTGTTGGACAGAGCCAACTGACGAAGCTGAAGACTGAGGATGGCAGAATCATTACGTCTAAACCTGAGTTGCTGGGAGAGATCAAGAGGTTCTATGGACAGCTGTATGCGAAAACCCAGTCACCTGTCGATAGTTGTGCCTCAGATCCCAGAGCACGACTAACCCAACACTTCACCGACGACATCCCGGACGTCAGCCTGTGCGAGATTAGAATGGCTCTCGAACAGCTTAAGAACAACAAGGCGCCTGGTGATGATGGAATTACGGCAGAGCTTCTGAAGGCGGGTGGTACACCAATCCTACGGGCCCTTCAGAAGTTATTTAACTCCGTCATACTAGAAGGTCAAACGCCAAAAGCATGGCACAGGGGTGTGGTGGTGCTCTTCTTCAAAAAGGGCGATAAAACCCTCTTGAAGAATTACAGACCCATCACACTGCTGAGCCATGTTTACAAGTTGTTTTCGAGGGTCATTACGAATCGTCTCGCACGCAGGTTTGACGACTTCCAGCCTCCCGAACAAGCCGGTTTCCGTAAAGGCTTTAGTACCATAGACCACATACATACGCTGCGGCAGGTTATACAGAAGACCGAAGAGTATAACCAGCCATTATGCTTGGCGTTTGTGGACTATGAGAAAGCCTTCGATTCGATCGAAACTTGGGCCGTACTGAGGTCTCTCCAAAGGTGCCAAATCGACTACCGGTATATCGAGGTGTTAAAGTGTTTGTACGAAAACGCCACTATGTCAGTGCGACTCCAGGACCAGAACTCGAAACCTATCCACTTGCAGCGAGGTGTGAGACAGGGAGATGTTATATCTCCGAAACTGTTAACCGCTGCATTGGAAGATGTCTTCAAGCTTCTGGACTGGAAAGGCTTTGGCATCAACGTCAATGGCGAGTACATCAACCACCTTCGATTTGCCGACGATATAGTAGTCATGGCTGAGACCCTTAACGACCTCGGTACAATGCTCGATGGCCTCAGCAGAGTCTCTCAACAAGTGGGTCTGAAAATGAACATGGATAAGACGAAAATTATGTCAAACATCCATGTTGCACCCACTCTAGTTAAGGTTGGAGACTCTGCACTCGAAGTTGTAGAGAACTATATTTACCTAGGACAGACCATCCAACTAGGTAGGTTCAACTTCGAGAAGGAGGTCAATCGTAGAATCCAACTCGGCTGGGCAGCGTTCGGGAAGCTACGTAATATCTTCTCGTCCCAAATACCGCAGTGTCTCAAGTCGAAAGTCTTCGACCAGTGTGTGTTGCCAGTGATGACTTACGGAACAGAGACGTGGTCGCTAACTATGGGCCTTATCAGGCGGCTCAAGGTCACCCAAAGAGCAATGGAAAGGGCTATGCTTGGAGTTTCCCTGCGAGATCGAATCAGAAATGATGAGATCCGCAGGCGAACCAAAGTCACCGACATAGCCCTAAGAATTGCCAAGCTGAAGTGGCAGTGGGCAGGGCACATAGCTCGTAGAGCCGACGGCCGCTGGGGTAGAAAGGTTCTCGAGTGGCGACCACGAACCGGAAGACGCAGCGTGGGCAGGCCCCCTACAAGATGGACCGATGATCTTGTGCGGGTCGCTGGAAAACGCTTGATGCGGATAGCGCAAGACCGGCAATTGTGGAGATCTTTGAGGGAGGCCTTTGTCCAGCAGTGGACGTCTTTCGGCTGATATGATGATGTGGATGTTGAGTGTGTTTGTGTGGTAGCGATAAGGTATTTCATTTGCTAAGTTTTCTCCTATGGACGAAAAATAATTATTAAATGCTTCACATACCTCAATGCCTTGGACGGGCCCAATATACTCGTAAGTTTAGGTAATATACAATCGTCCCGTGTCCTACCTCTGGCGAGTTCGTTGATTAATTCCCACGTTTTCTTTGGTTTATTAGCACAATTATGAAACTTATTATAAAAATATTTTTGTTTCGTTATTTTTATTGTTGAATTAACTCTATTCTGTAACTCTTCAAATGTATTTCTTATATTTTCATTGTTGTCGGTTTTTGTCAGTTGCCATAGGATATTCCTTTTGTTTATTAAATCCACAATATCTCTATTGATCCAGTCCTTTCGCGGTGGGTTTAATATTTTGGTTTTTTTCGTTTTGCACAGTGTTACCTGTTCTTTGATAAATGTTTCCAGTATTCCAAATTCATGTTCTAGGTTGCTGTAGTATCCTTCAGAGACCCGCTTTTTTAGTAAATCATAATCCAATGCTTCATACTGCACTCGTTTATTAGGTTGCGGCACGGGTTTAAGCATCTCGACAAATATTTGTTTATGGTCCGATAGGCTTGATTCAAGGATTGACATATTAAAAAAACAGTCTCTTAGGTTGGTACACACGTGATCTATAATTGTCCATGTCTTTGTAGTTTCA
The DNA here is from genome assembly GCA_951640165.1 of Pseudoips prasinana. Taxonomy (NCBI): domain Eukaryota; kingdom Metazoa; phylum Arthropoda; class Insecta; order Lepidoptera; family Nolidae; genus Pseudoips; species Pseudoips prasinana. The sequence continues at coordinate 25,025,904 of OX621245.1, forward strand.
CGAGTACAGTATGCCTTTTCGACTTTATTCAGTATACGGTATCCGGCTTCTTTCAGTACATTTCTATACTGAGTAACAGAGCTCGCCGCGCTAAGTAAATCAATATTAAAGTCGCCAAAAACTAAAGTTCGTTTCCGTTTTTCCAACTGTACCGTGTAAGTCTCCAAAAAAGTCTTAATATCACTCCTACCAGGTCTATATATTCCACCTATATTGAGCGACATTTTTTCGATGTATATCCACAAATAAGGATTTCCATTTTCAAACGTTTGTTCTGTTATTTCGTACTTTATGCTCTTATGTAGAAAAAATGATACACCACCCCCTTTACTATTACTTCTATAGTTATAGATATGTGTATAGTTTGGTATTTGGTACAATTGCGCGTCTTGTTCAGAAGTAATCCAGGTTTCCGTGAATATTAAGATATGAGGCGCCTTTGGGGTTGCTTTAAGGATGCATTTAATCTCATCAAACTTTCCCGAAGTTCGTATACTCCTCAAGTTATTGTAAAAAAATTTAAGTGACGATGAGTCGTATGAGAGTTCATGATATTCGCTCAATAGGTAGTGACTTACTTGTTGTGAACTGCTATCGCCACGGGAGGTATTCTGTCGCAGCGAGTTATTAATTAGTTTTTTGACTGGGATTGTTCTCTGATAATTGTAGGTTTGCCTTTTATAAACTTGATAATCAGACCTTGTTCTCCATTATCTTTCCGATTTTGTAATTCCTCTTTTAGAGATTTCAAGAAACTGCGTTGTGTCGGGGTTTGGTCTGAGTAGATATTAACGTTTTCGGTTAAGCGAGATTTGTTGCGCAACAAAGCTTTTGGAATTTCTGCATTACTGTACATAACTTTTAGGGGCCGGTTCTTATCGGGAATATATTTTCCTAACCTCATTGTCCTAACGTGACGAGGACATTTTTCATGTACTTTTCCTAATATCTGAAGTATTTGTTCATCATCATAGGCACGCCGGACAGCAGAATTACGATCGGATTTCTCGGGTATACCCGTTATTATTATGTTTTTTGCTCGATCGCTGCGGTCTTGAAACTCATATATTAGGTCTTCGTGGCTAGAGAGAAGCGATTTCTGTTCTGATAATGTGGGGTACTTCTTTGTCTCGTTAATATTGGCTTCAATTTTTTGTATTTTTTCTTGAGTTGCAGTATTATTGCATTTTATCGAATTTATTTCTTGATTTATTTTATTGAGGTCGTTACTCAATTGATGTGTTGTGGTTTGTAAGCTGATAATGTCTGTCTTTACGGCCCGAATATCTTCACTTATACTATTTAGAGTCTCAGTTTGGGTTTTAGCAAAGTCCTTAAAGAAATCCATTATTTCGGCTCTAAATTCCTTTAATTCCTGTCGGTATTCCCATTCCTCAGTGCGTTCCTTACGCCGTCTCATATTTATGTTACTATTTGCGCTATCTGTATCTACGCAGTGATGAGGGTGAGGCACTAAATCGCTTTCGCTTCCGCTAGCGCTTGTTAATGTAGTATTGGTCATAGTTGTTGCTGCGTTGGTAGCCATATTGCTGTGCACCAATCAAAACTCGTCCTTTTCTTGAGGGCTTGGAGTGGTACCTACTACGATGCGCCGTGTGACTGTGCGACAGAAACAAAAAATAATCCTCTCGTTTTCGCGGGATGGAGCGGGGTGCTGCTGCGTGAGCGCTAGGCGCACACACTAGAGTGATAATAGCTTAAATCACCTTAGACAGTTTTTTCACTTTACACTGTATCTTGACACATTAGGGTTCACTTTTGAATGGTCCGTAATTTAATAATTTGCAATTATTTTAGTAGCACCACTGTACACGTCTGCATGGTCTGATCATGGTCTGAATGGAATGGTCATGGTTTCGTTGTCGAATGCAGATAACGCCCCAAGTATCCTTTAAAAAAATATTCGATGTACAGTTTTGACTTTCCTATGATTTTATTATATGTATAGATTATTCGTTTTAATGTAATATTAGTATATCGAAATTAAGTAATATCGGTTGTATATTCCGGTCTCCTACAGACAACGCACTCAAGTGGATGCAGGCGGGAATATTTACAATTACCCGCCATCACAAATATCAGATGGGGGCAGACGGTAGTACTGTAGTTTCCACCCTTGTATTTCTACTCTCCTTTCTATATGTATAAAGTATGATATAAAATAAAATGATGTAATATAAAATATGATATAAAAAGAAGTAATTTTATCATTACTTGAATAACGACTAATGCTCCGACTCGGCGACTAGGCGACTATCAGAATTATATGTACATATTATTCAAAATGTAATAAGATAGAAACTTAATATCCTTGGCAACACCCAATATCTCCAAAGCACTTCATCAAAGCGATCTTGTTTGTATGAGTAATAAGTCATACAAACAAGATGCATTTGGACAATCCAAAATACAAACATTGCTAATGAATGTACGAGCCTCGTAATTCATTCGGAGCAGATACCATTTTCTTCAAAGCTGCGAGAACAAAGATCTTGATGGCTCCCACTTAAGGAAATAGCCCGTAATAAGACATCGATAAAAATAAATTTGGTATTACAGGGGCTCTGCAGTTCAGTGTTTTTTTAAAGTAAATCTTTAAAAAAAAAGTTATACTACGCTTAAGTTTTCAAAGGTACATTACCATAGTACCTTACGCTTACATAAGCGTCACATATAGCGGTATAAAATTAATAAAAAAAGTTTAATAAAAAGCCTACCATAAAAATAGACAGGTGAATAGAACATTTGATTGTATTATTTTGAATTAACAGATCCAAATTCAGTATTGTTGTAACTTTGAATTAAGGTGACCGTCGCGTTACCATCTCGGAGCCCTCGTGTTTCGAGTACGAACCCCTGACGTTATAACAATTTGTGTGACCCATTAATAGTTATTCTGGCTTAGTAGACGGGTTGGTGCTCGCAGTATCATGGCCATAAGATAAGATAAATACTCTTTATTGCACACCAATTACAGCTAAAAATATAGAAAACATTAAAAGAAAAGTGTACAATAGGCGGTCTTATCGCAGTCAGCGAACTCTTCCAGACAAACTTTGGATGGATAAGAAGCAGAAATATAGAAAGACAACACGATAAGGGTAGTGCAAGAAAATAATTTAAGTAGGAATCTAAATACTTACAAACTAATAATGGCATTTACTTAATAGTAATACTACCATGTCATTAGATATAATACATACTTAATTACATAAACATAATGATACATACATAGTCATACATAATAAACAATATAATATGGAAGGACAGTGGAGATGCATTCATAGTGACAAGTAGTGGTTTTTTACTAGAGTTTTGAACAAACCAAGGGATTGAGCACGTCTAATTGTTAAAGGCGACGCATTCCAGAGGCGAGCTGCCTCAACAGTAAAAGATTTACTAAAAAAGTTAGTAGAATGTGTTGGTAAAGACAGGTTTAGGTTTTCTGATGATCTCAATGATCTCACATGTGTATCACTTAGAAATTTAAATCGTTCTTTAAGATAATAGGGGGTAGCAGGATTAAAGATAATGCTGTATAAAAGGGACAAAATATGTGCATTCCGGCGAAGGCGTATAGGGAGCCACTTGAGTTTTGTACGAAATTCAGATACGTGGTCATACTTGCGGAGCCCAAATATGAACCTTATACAAACATTTTGAATTCGCTCAAGCTTGTCAAATTGCTCTTGGGTCAAATCGAAATAACTGGCATCAGCACAGTCGAGAACAGAGTATATCCCCAAATTTTTCACTTTATCACTTAAAGGTATAATTTCATTGGCAAACATTATATTAGGGACTCGTGACCAATCAACTTTGGATCTCATTCTGGTACTGCCAACCAAAATGGCCTGAGATTTAGGCGGGTTTACTGTTAGTCCATAAGATTTACTCCATGTGCATTGAGTAAATCTTATGTGAGATTCCTCAGACGTACCACCCGCCTCACTCTATGGTACACCTTTAAACAGAGTCACTCACTTCAAGTATCCTGGCCACTGGGTCACCGAAGACCTTAAAGACAACATGGATATGGAGAGAGAGCGCAGGGCGTTGTGTATCCGCTGTAATATGTTAGCTCGCAGATTAGCTCGTTGTACGCAACAAGTGAAGGTCACACTATTTAGGGCGTACTGTCAGACCTTCTACACGTGCAGTTTGTGGGCTAAATACACTCAGGGGACGTATAACGCCTTGCGTATACAGTATAACAACGCGTTCAGGGTGTTGATGGGGGTGCCGCGCTATTGTAGCGCATGTGGCATGTTCGCAGAGGCGCACGAGGACGGCTTCCACGCCATCATGCGTAAGCGCTGTGCATCGATAATGGCACGGGTACGCGGCAGCCCCAGCGCCATTCTGGCCGGGTGTGCCAGCCGCTGGGACTCGGTACTGATGGCTCACTGTATAGGCCTTCACACGAGATCAAGCGCCTGATGTAATTGTACCCTTTACTAACATAAGGCTAAGAACATTGTTACTAACTACTCGTGATCTGTATTTTGCTAACACTAGGTTAACAACACTGTTACTAACAAATTTATCGACCAAAGTCTGAAATAAATGAATTAATTATTATTATATATGTAAAAGATCTGAATTAATAGATTCTAGGTGATATGGTGATAGGCCATAGTACACACAGAGAGCTGCTGCCCGTTCTCTGGAGGTATTCCTTCAGGTTGACTTCTACGTCCCCCACGGGATGAAATGGGTGGTGATATTCTTTGCCATCCGCCACACAACAATTATATTTAATAATATTTTTTTTTATTTATTAATATATTATTCTAGTATCACTCCGTGGCTTCCACGGGTACATAGAAAAGTAAACTAGTATTTTAGATTTGTAAAATACTAGTAACTGCGTAAATTTAAAATTGCGTCAAATAATGTCTTTTACAGGCAAATTTTTGAGACATGGATTTAAATAAATAATAAATATCCTGGGGCATTATTTACGCACGGCCATTTGATCCTAAACTAAGCAGAGCTTGTAGAGACTATGGAAACCAGACAACTGACATACTATATATAGTACCTTTCTTTTGTAAATACATACTTATATAGATAATTACACCCAGACTCAGGACAAACATACATGTTCATGAACACAAATATTTGTCCTGGGTGGGAATCGAACCGACGACCTCCAGCATGAAAGGCAAGCATTTGCCAACCACACCAAGAGGCCCATTTATATTATTGAAATCTCAATTTTTTTTAATAAAATACAGTTGATTTTACTTACTGAACATGTAGCTTTCCATAAAGAAATAATTTAAAATATCACTTAGGTAACTTTTGAGTTTACCCATTACAAACTAATAAACAAACATACATAAATGTCTAATATTTTCTCTTTATAGGTAATACTATTTGATATTTATCCATATTATCTATCATGAACTTGTGGTTAGCCTTCTGATCTCTGCTACGGCGTAGAAACAAGGACGACTAATTGCACAACTAAGCTGGAAAGCCTTGACAAATGGAGTACTCAGTAAATCAAAATAGTTTCTCGGATAAAACAATTATACCATCCCTTGGTTTAGAAACTAGAATGCCTGAAAATATATGTAACATAATTTCACGAAAAATTCTGTCAGGTAAGTATATCTTTCATGGTTGATGGCTAATGGCACCACTCTATCCCAGCTAAAAAAAACCGGCCAAGTGCGAGTGGGACTCGTACATGAAGGGTTCCGTAGCAGCAAGTATTTCAGTTGATTAAATGAAAGCAAATTGCGGTTAACGTTTATGACGTATAAAAAAAACTACTTGCTCGTTCAAACCAATTTTCGTTGTTAGTTTGCATGTTAATGTACATCATATATTTTTTCTAGTTTTATCTCTCTTATTTTAGAAGTTACAGGGGGGGGGGGGGACACTCATTTTACCACTTTGGAAGTGTCTCTCGCACAAACTATTCAGTTTAGAAAAAAATGATATTAGAAATCTCAATATCATTTTAAAAAGACATATCTATAGATACCCCACATGTATGGGTACGATGAAAAAATAATTTGAGTTTCAGTTCTATGTATTATTTTTATTATACCCCCTAAAATTATTGTACTTTTTCTATTTTTGTGTAAAAATCTATATGCGGTTCATTGAATACATCTATTTACCAAGTTTCAACACTATAGCTCTTATAGTTTTGGAAAAAAGCTATTTCCAGTTAGTGGCTCGCACGCTTCAAACGTGCAGTTGATTGCAGGCGCCTGCCAGGTGCCAGAGAGCAAAACAACCTGCATCGTCGCCTTGGGCAAGTCATAGGCGTTTTCAATTGTAAATGCCATATAATCAGTCGTGATAAGATGCTTCAACCTTGCGGCTAGCGTACGTAGTGTGCTTACAGTAAACTTGCATACCGCGGGCAGTGCCTGGTGAGCGCGCTGGCGGCTAGTGGTAATCAAAATTCAAGACCGCTGTCTTGAATTATGGTTACCACTAGCCGGCTTGTTGGCGTGCTGCAACTGTACCGTTACGGTGCCGGGTACAGTGTGCCATATCCTTAAGCGTGTGTTATCTATCACTCATACATACCGTAGTATATTATTTTGTATTTTAACATGGCGTGAAAAAAAACTTGGCATAAACAAAACAGTGAAAGCCTTCTAGGCTAATTGTAATTGTACCTTCCTCTCCTTCACCAGACAAAAAAGTGACCGGAGGCTCAAGCTCTCTCGTAAATAAGACTACAAATTAAATATCCCGCGCCGGAGGGCGCCCCTTTTCGAGTCCGAACCTGATTTCATCTCATTTCAATGATCCAAATATTATTAATCACCACTTTTTAGACGTCCCTGGGAACACAGAAACATCTCTATCTCACCTGACTTTCTACGAATTTCATAGATTTAACAGTACAGTTTTTTCCTTACAGACAGTGGACCAAATAGACATTGCGAAAATTTTAACTGGCCTCAAATCTAATGCGGAAGGTTGCGATCATATCACACTGGACATGTTTTTGTTGAGCCTTTCCCAAACTTTGGAAATACTTACATCGATTATAAATACCTCTATCACGACCTCTATCTTTCCTGAACTTTGGAAGTTGGCCTGTGTGCGCCCTATTCCAAAAACACCTAATCCAGCCAATTTTAAAGATCTGAGACCCATTAGCGTATTGCCTTTCTTGTCTAAAGTGCTGGAAAAGGTGGTTAACAGGCAGCTTACGAAATATATCGAAGATAATAGCATTTTTCCGAATACCCAGTCTGGTTTTAGAAAGGGACATAGCACTACCTCAGCTCTACTGGACGTAACGGATAATATCCTGGCAGCTCAGGACGATGGGATGTGTACGCTGCTTGTGTTATTAGATTATTCCAGAGCATTTGATTCTATTAATATAACCTTACTTCTCTCAAAGATGGCATATTATGGTTTCGATCCACAGTCGGTTAAGTGGTTTAATAGCTATCTTAGTCATCGTGCCCAATATGTAGAGATAACTGATGTAGATGGGTCTAAGCTATCGTCTAATATATCTCTCTTAGATAAAGGTGTGCCACAGGATTCAATTTTAGGCCCTACTTTGTTCAATTTTTACTGTGCTGACATTGTTAAAGTCATTTTAAACTCCCATTATCATATATATGCGGACGATATACAATTATATATATCTTTTCGGCCTGACGACTTCTCTAATGCCATTAAGACTATTAATGAGGATCTCGGTAGAATTGCCAAGTGGTCTCAAGACAATTCTCTCATTTTAAATCCCGATAAAACAAAATATATGATTTTCGGCACTGACAACCAACTGGAAAAGGTTCGAATAATTAGAGAAGTTCCTGTCGTAAATATTCTGGGCAAGGAGATCGAACGTGTAAGTGAGGCGCGCAACTTAGGCTTATTAATGGACCAATCTCTACGTTTCGAAAAGCATGTAACGAATTGTGTACAAAATTGCTTCTTTCGACTTAAAGTTTTGTACAAAATGCGTCCATATCTAAGTCAACAACTACGTATGCAGCTTATAGAGTCTGTTGTTCTTGCAAAACTTAATTATTGTGATTCAGTTTTTGGCCCCAGGCTTCTAGCTCGTACCCAAAAATTACTACAAAGGGTACAAAATGCTTGTGCCAGATTCTGTTTTAACATTCCACCTAAGAGCCACGTAACACCTTATTTAAATAAACACAACCTACTTAAAATGAAACTTCGTAGAAAGCTTCACCTTGCTTGCCTTCTTTTCGGTGTAATTGGAAGTAAGTGCCCATCATACCTCCATGCAAAGCTCACGTGGGTGAACAATCACCGTCAGCGTATGAGCAGACGTTGCGCGCAGCAATTAGCCATTCCCACGCACAGATCTGCTGCTTTCCGCGGCAGTTTTAGATACGCAGCCTCCAAAGTTTGGAACAATATACCGCCACCAATCAGAGATCTTAAAAGTATATATAGTTTTAGAGTTCAATTAAAACGGTTTCTTTTTAATAATCAAATTCAGTTTGAAGCAATAAAGTGCAACATATCTATAATTTGATCTGCTTTTGACTGTGTATTTATCTATTAAGGCTGAATACAAAATATGCAAAATGAGTGGCATGAACGAGACCCCAATAATATAATATAATTTAAGTACCTACCTTATATATTTATCTATTATAACTTTTTATTAATTTATTTATATTAAGTCCCCCACACACTAATTTGCACTGACATACAATGATCGTCACGGGTACCAACGGAAGATCAGCGCTGGGTGTAACCCAGCAAATGCTGAGATGGTGACCCTTTCGGCAGGACATACAGGACCTATTGCTTAGTGTTAAAATATGTTTTTGTTTGATTTTTATATGTATTTAGTTAGTTCTGTTTGTAAATTTCTTGTATGTCTATTGTCGAATAAATGTATTTCTTCTTCTTCTTCTTCATTTGAGATTTGGAAGCTCTTGAGGTTTATTCTAGGCGATTATATAAATAAGCAAGAAACATTTACTTAAGTCAAATTCTTTATCTTCCAACTCAATTAAATGAATTAAAGAAATATGATGAACCTTCAACAACATCGTTCTTCATCATGTCAGTCAAATGTTGTTCAGTACTGTACAAAGGCCTTCCCGAAGAATTTGGAGGGATATGCCATAATTTGGCGGACGGCTTGGTGATCGCAGTAAATGGTCTAGGACGCAGAGAAATGCAGCTGCTTGTTCTCTGAGATATTTCCTCGAGACGACTTTTACGCCGCCCACGGGATGTTACGTGGTGGGACTCTTTATCATCATCCGCCATCGCATCGCTATTACGTCACAGTTAACATACAATAAGTGTGACCGATTACACTTAGATATTCTGCCGTGAATAGTTGTGTAGTTATCCTGTATTTTATCTACCTTTACTGCCACAAATATCTTTAAAATATCTTCCAGAATATTCATTGTGACGATCTCGCATCGGAGACAGAACCAGTAAGTACTTCAAATAATGCTCGATGGAATCGTAGTATGATGTTGGCTACAACACAGCAGGCTTGGTTGATGTGCGACCAAACTATCCGAAATCGTTTTACTACGCGTCTACTACGCGCTACAACTCACGCTACTACATCGACAACAACACGCTTACAGAACGGGCATCTCAATAGATTTAGATTAGACACGCAGTTGTAGGAACTATAGAAGCAGCTCTATCTGGCAAACTGGTGACACTAGGCGCTTTCATTGACATCGAAGGAACGTTCTAACACTCCCTTTACCAAACTAGTAGTGGATCAAAACATTAATGCCTGCATTGACAAGCTTCTGAGACTGAGAGCTATAAATGTTATGATGTCACCAGGGAGGTGAAGTCTCGCCCCTGTCACGGGAGATCGCGATGGATGCTTTAAACCACAAATGCTACTCTACTACACCGTCACCGCTGATGACATCCTATTCCGATAAAAGGCAACTCAGAAAATATGATTTGTAACCACATGCAATCCGCCTTCAAAATCGTGTGACAATGGTAAGACCAACACAAATTAACGGCCAATACAAGAAAACAGAAATAAATGGTCCTATTTAAGAACAAGTACGTATATAATTTGTAAATGCACCTTGTCCTAGTGGTGGTAACTCGTGAGCCTGTAGAGGCTTACGAGTTACCACCACTACGACCAGGTGCGTTTTGAGACAGCGGTGACCCCTTAGTACCTGGGACTGGTAAGATAATGAAAGAATAGTAAAATATACTACAAAATAACGCGTCTATTTTATAATTTTACATAAACCTACCATTGCTTCTGTGCTGTGCTATAAAGGTCGCTAATAAAGAGACAAGACACCTGTTGTGGAGGCTGTTATTTTGGCACGTGACAGGATTTAACTGAAGCTATGGCCAATTAAAGTTTTTGGGTCACGCAATGTGACCTCTATTTAATTAGTATTTAAGTTACTAGTTCAAAGCGAAGCATTTTGGTAACATGTTATTTTGAAAGTAAAAAAAAATAAAAACTTGGCCTCACTAGTAAACCGCGGGATAGATTCCCTCGAATATGTAATGAAATTTGTATAATAAATACAAAACCATTCTAACTGTACGTGTGTCGCAGCGGTTAAGACAGTTTGCCTCGCCAGTTTACCGGGTTAGATTCCCGCGTAAGACGACTATTCGTTTGACTCGTAAATAGTTGTACTGAGTCTGGATCTACGTTGTTTCTGTCAACTATAATAATATGTTTGTAAAGTACCCCGCGAGTCCCGCGACACAGCGATTCGTCAAATTAGTGCGAGAGATTTCTTAGAAAAAAAAACGATTGCTAAAACTAAGTAGTCCATTTATTATGTAAGAGGAGTAGAGATTAGTTTTATTCCCGTGATTTGTCTAACTTCACTTAAGTATAAATTACTGTAGTACATTTATAATTTAGCAGATAACTGACGAGATAAACTTAAATTGTAGAGCAATATAATTAGCTTCTAGGTATTAAAAATGTTATTTATACCAAAATCAGATAAAATTGAACCAAAAAGAACACCTATTTATATTTTGTGTAGGCTTAATTGAAGTCAGTTGTTCAAAACCGTTCCAGATTACGGTCCCCAAAAAATCTCATCGCAAATCATTGAGCGCAACTATTTTTGAAAATGGAAAATGGTAATTTGTTTTTGACAAGCAAAGACTCCAGGCTCAATGACTCGCGCAAGGGTTTCAGCCCAAAGGAGGTACTCTTTTGGGGATCGAATCTTGGCTCAGGGTGATTAATGACGGAGGTGAATGGGTGAATCGGGTTTAGGGACCTTTGTGCAAATATTATTCTACGTTAATATGGGAAGATGACAGGGCCTCTCATTGGATTAAGGATCGGGAAAGGAATTTTATCGACTCGAATGTAACGTTGACTACCTTCGCTCCCCATGACATTTAGTGTCATGGGGAGCGAAGGTAGTCAAAGCATGTTTGCGGTCGTTTATTCGGCCTTCGAAAAATAAAAAAATACTTGGAACTTCTTGTTTTCTTTTCTGTCTATAGACTCAATAAAGATTGAATACTTCTTAAATCATAGTTTTTATAATTAACTATGATTTCATTTATTTGAGAAATCCAGGTTTGGACTAAAAAATGATTTTGGGTTTTTTCCGTAAATGAAAATACCTAAGTATCATTGACGGTATTTATACCCCCGTGCCTCAGAGAGCTCATAAATCTATTTGTCATGTACCTGACCTCCTGACCTATCGGATCATGAGAGTGATCGAATAGAAAATGCTCCTATGTTTGCACACACACTTGTGCTTTATATTATGTCCCGCCCAGTTTGCTAGTGCCAATTGAGGCTGACCGTGGCCGAAATTCGACTAGAAGAAAGTTATTAAATAAGAACTCAAACAAATTTCGTAAAATTTTAAGACACAACATTTTTCCAACAACCTTTGGAATAAGATATGGATACAGATACAAAAAACCATCGATATGTTACAGGATGACTGTGTTACATATTTTGCTGTCTTTTTCGTGTATTATCTAAAATAATAATAATTATCTACTATAATTATGTACTAATAATTATCAAGAATAACTATATTATAGTTATTCCTGTATATCTTTATGACTAACTCATAAAGAGATGCTGGATGTTAGGTATTACATAAAATAATAAGATAGTTAATCTTATTATTTTATATAATACCTAACTCTGCCCGATTCTTGATTGAACAATTAACAGCAAAATGTTTCGAATACTGATTAAGCTGCCAGTGGATTGTTGGCCTAAGGTAATTGTAAAATTTACATGATTTGTACCTCTCTTAACGACCAGCTAACGATCGTCAAAAGGGAAAATGGAATGGATGAAAAGTTAATTGGAGCTGTAGTGTTACCAAAAAAACGTAAGAAATGCAAAATTGCGCAATCGTGAATCTAGATAGATTCTGAACTTAATACAGCAATAGAAAAACAAGTCAGCCAAGTACGATGCGGAATAGTACACCAAGAAATCTGTAAAAGTATACAGTGTATTTTGCAGGATATACCGGGGGGGGGGGGGGGGGTACCGGAGTAGCATACCCATGATCCCGGCTCCTCCTATCAGGCACCAAGAGAAATCCACGGCAGTTAGGTTCAGTCGGTGCGAGTCCGACATAAACACCCGCAGAGACACTTTTTGCGGGTGGCATGAGTAGGCATTCCCCCTGCCTTATAAAAAAACAGGTATACTAGGAAGTTCCTAAACGCAGGTTTTAGTAGCAGTTGAACGCTGTATTATTCATATATTTATTTTTCTTATGGTCCAACCGCGATTTTGTCCTTGAGATGCGAGGAGCTTTCTAAATCCTACGTATAAACAACAAACAGTGGTATCACTTATCTAGTATACAGCAAGCGGCTTGCCGTCTAACATATTGCTAAACATACTTAATCTATATGGCCATATACGATTATAAGGGTATATATGCAGCAATAGTCTCACTAATTCCAAAGGGTAATTCAAGGAAGCTCAATCAGCGTCGTCCACTCACTACAAATACACACTTCCTTCTTCTCACAACGTCACAAATATCTATCTCAAATTATATTGTAACTTTTAGTTTCTTTTCACAATAATTATTCAGTACTCAAAATGAGCCAATATGAGTGCCGCACTTATTTATTAATCTATTTTTACTCTCTGAACAGACCGAACTATACTTTACGACCGCCCGCGTCTCGAGTTATAAGGTAAAATAACAAGCGTTGGATAAGAAATACTTTTATATATCACTAGCTGTGCCCCGCGGTTTTACCCGCGTTAAATTTTATAAATAAAACGCTATCACCTACGGGAGAGGAGCTGTGATAGCTCCTCTCCCGTAGGTGATGGCGTGATAATATGTAGCTTATATGTTGACCCGACCTCTTAGTAATATTCATGCATAATTTGAAGTAAAGCCATGCAGTACTTTTTGGGTTTAGCCCGGACATACATACAGACAAACAGACACACAGACAAAAATTCTAAAAACTATATTTTTAGCTTCGATATCGATTGCAGATCACGCCCTTTAAAAAAGATATATTATTCAATGTACAGTTTTGATTTATTATATGTATAGTCTTTAATGTATTATCTATTTAATGTTGAATTGATGTGCCAATATTTTAAAATCGGTATGAATTAATCGTATTTATATTTTTACGTGCTTTTACAAGTATACAGTGTTGGTCTTTCTTTCTCCGTCTCATTGTATAATATGCAAATGTGCGTGTGAAATAATTTTTTTTCCTAATCATTAAATGCACTAATGAAGAGTAAAATCATCTAAATGAAGAGTAATTTCTCTTATTCTTAATCATTTTAGAGGTGAAGTGATATTTTTTAATCACGTGAAAGTTGATAAATTTTGATTTGTGAGCAATGATGTTTTTCAAAATATTAATGGCTAAAATCCTGCGGACAAACCAATTCGGCTGAATACAGCACTTTAATGGATGTTCAGAGCCTCTCAATGCTTCGTATCTGTAAATTTCAGTCCAAGTATACAAGGATTTATTTTCGCTAGGGCGGACTTTATCTTTTTAAATAAGACAAGTTATTAGTGATTCGCGATTAATATCGCCAGGAGCAGCAAGACAGTTTAGAATAAGTATAAATGTTTAATTTTATACCAAAGGTTAAAAATAATGGTTCTCGAGTGGCGACCACGGTGGGCAGGCCCCCTACAAGGTGGGATGACGATTTTGCAAGGATCGCGGGATGTGAGCTGCGGAGGACCGGCCATTGTGAAGACCCTTGGGGGAGGCTTTGTCCAGCAGTGGATGACTTCTGGCTGATATGATGATGATGATGATAGTTTTACCTACGTACATGGTAACAATGATCACCAAATCATTCTATTTGTACCTAATATACTAAATTAACCATTACCTTGTACGTAAATACGTCTTTCAAAGTAATTTTATATTAAATATATGTTAGCTTATGGCTTAATGGAATATTCGGTATTGCGGAAAGCGCTGAGTTGCACGTCTCGGGTGCATCGTTAAAACTTCGAGCTTCAGGTTACAAGTTTGTACTACCGAAGGAATAAATAAAATACAAATATTGTATATGTATTCCAATAAGTTCTACTCACAGAAATGAACTAAAAGTGGCCGTTGCGGCTCTCGTATTTTACTACAGTATTTAGAAATATACGTATTCTACAGACACCAGTACATCAAGCTACCCCAATCAGTCAAATTTCCCCAATTGAGAGTGAACCTTATGCTTTTGTGATAAAGTTGAAAATCTATAAAAGAAATTTTGCCAGATTTGGGTAGCTGGATGTGCTGGCGTCTGTACACTTTTAAACTTTCGTGTATCACAATAATACAATATTCTTTACAGGTATTAACGCGACTAACCTTTATTGTTATTTTCCCGATGTTTTGACCAAGTTGCATTGATCGTGGCCACGTCAGGAAAATAACAATACAGGTTAGCCGCGTTAATACCTGTTAACAATATTGTATATTGTCTATGTGACAATGTTGTATTGACAATATGTAGTAAAAATATAGCTAAACCTATAAATTTTGATAATTAAACTTAAACAATCTCTTTGACAATAACTTGATACGAGCTAAGCGCGAACAATAGCTAGATATCATTGCTATTATAAAATAAATTTTATAAATGTTTTTATACAATCAATACAATGTGTACCTAAATATCTATGTTACTAGAAATAATAATGTATACAACTATATTACTACAAATGTTCGGAGTTATGAAACCGAACAGCTCAGCGTTTTCCATTTGTGCATTGCATGCACAATTGGTACGCAGCTAATTTATAATTTTATTAGAGTTTTAAGTCAGTTCGCAATCCGCCAGCGACCGGGCTTAATTACCACTTTACCATTTAACAATAATTTACCATAAACCATTTAATTTATTATCTAACACTTATAATAGTATTAATTGACCATTTTAGTTTATATTACCAGTGTACTACCAGTGTAGGCCATTAGATCTTAGTTTTGAATACAATAGTTTTTAACCATTAAAGTCAGTGTTTTTAATAAACCATTAAAATCAATAAGGAGCTCGCAACTCGATACAACAAACGTGTTCTGACTATTTACAAGCGCTTTTTTAAAGTATACGTGAATAAAAACCTTTGTTATTTTAATTTAATTTTTATTTATCAAATCGGGTTGCTTGTAAGTACACCACGGCACGCTATTGTTACAAATATCTTGTGAAGAGACCATAAGACATCTGGTCCGGATATACAATGTAAAATAGTTTGATAAATAAATAAAAAAGAAATGTTGGTTTGCAAAGTCATTGTGACTAAAATCCTTTAACCTCTTCATAGCCATCACGTTAAAGTTTTAACTATCTAGTTATGAGTACAGCGATGAAATAAACGCTGCAGTGCTGCTTACCCTGGGCGTGAAGAGAGAACGCTGACGCTCAATATCTCCTGTCTCGGCCTTTTGCCTCTCAATTTAACCCGCCATGCCACCACCGCAGTGATCGGCTATTAAAATAAAATAAAATGTATTGTTTCATAAATGGTTGAACTTAGATATTTAAGGTGACCCTGGAACCCGCACTAGGATACCCTGTGATGCAGGATCCAGTTTCGTCCGTCGAGGATTGTTTTACAATAAAATGTGCTTAAAATATTCTTCATGTTACATAATTCAATAATTAAAATTAAGTGTTGGTACATTACATCAAAATTCTGAATACTGTATAGATAATTGTTTGTACTAGTGTGTGTGTGTGTGTATGTGTGTGTGTTTTTAGTAGTCAAGCGTATTAATAGTCAAGCTTTGATATTAGCGATCTAGATTCAGAACCTCAAGTATCGTTCTTTATAATTAAGCCGTTCTAGAAATAAATAAATCTATCTTTTATTAAATTTTGTTTCAGCCTTCACATTTGAGTTTCTTTCAAACATAAACGTAAAAAAGGTGCGAAAATTCAATACCGCCAGAAAAAGATTCTATTGGCACAAATCCGTTACCAATCTATTCGTTTTGTAAACCACGCGAGAACTACAGAAGAATTCTTAAGTAAAAGTTGTGTTAAACTTTATTTTGCTCACGTAGCAAAAGAGAATGGGCAACATATGAGCACACGTTGGCAATGCGGTCACGGATACACCTGAAGGCGCTGTTGAAAATATCCTTTGTTTAGTAAACATACGGGAATGGGATTGGGGCGGGCAAACTGGGGCGTTCTTAAATTACTTTCTAACCTACACTCTACAATTCTCCTTATAAATAGTTTGTTACAGCTAATTTGCTATAAGGTACATATCTTTTTTGTATATTTGAATCCAACGATAACATACAATAGTTTTGTTTGTGGTCTAGGAAATATATAGGTAAAAAAATTCTATAATATTCCAAGACCTGTCCAATAGTTTAAAAATAATTTATTGCGCTATACTAATATTAGTATAGATCGTAGTAGCATCGATACTATTTATCCTTGGAAGACTTTGATACAATGCTCATTGACCTGAGCAGAGTCTCTCAACAACAACAACATCCATGTTGCCCCCACTTAAGTAAAGGTTGGAGACTCAGCACTCGAAGTTGTAGGGAACTATTATTAACCTAGGACCAGACCATCCAACCAGGTTGATAACTCATCTGGATATATTTTCTCTTTACATTATTATAAAGAGAAATTATTAGATTATTGAGTTTGTTTTTATTTTGCAATGGATAAAATTAAAAAACCACCAACCTGATTATAAAAACTACATTATCAGTAAAGATTTATTTTTAATAAAAAAGAAAATTAATATATTTACGAAAACTACAATAACGTAAGACAAAGTCTCAAAAGGAGAAGGGAATGACTCCATACATTCCTGGGCCCAGGTGTTAACTGAATCAAACTAGCCTTATTTGTGAGAGAATATAATAACAAGACCTCACTGAAATGTTGGTGAAATTTGGCTATCCAGGAATCAAGTTATATGAAGTATTGTTAAAGTGAGGTTAAATTATAGTTTTTAACAAAATATTTATGAATGGCTTAGGTTGTGTTATAGTTTTATGCATGGAGAATGTGACATGTCGAAGATCTGGCACATTTGGATCCCCGCGCCCCGGGCAGTCACTACAGTCGAAGAAAACCACAAATAAAACATGGAAAATACGTGCGCACTTAAAATGAAAGACAACAAACGAGTGACAGTCAAAGAGCATGTAAAGGCTGTCAGGCAGAGAAGTGTTGCCCGAAGAAAAATTAAAAGAATATGATCCGCTATGAATCGATTCCACGGAAAAAACTTGTCACTCGATTTTCAAACATATTCTGAGATTTTACCGATTTATTCTTAATCGATGGCGAGCAATTCATCATTATTTTATCGATTATTTCGTTTCATAACTTAATTTAAGTTTTCTTGCTTCCTAGATAGAAACATGATACCATATTTTGTGATTTCCTTCATAAAAATATAACGGTTTTTTTTAATCCACATTTCAACTAGTTAACTGCTGGGCCCAGAAGTTTCCTTCTCCTTTACCTATAAATTACTACGCAGCACACGCATACACGCCCCGTGTATGCGTGTGCTTGAAAATTGATAGTTCTTTTACTTTTATTAGTAAGACGCAACCGATGCGTCACTAATATTAACCCGTGTACACATACTTACCTTATTTTCACACTTGACAAAGCATCGCCTGATTCTATACACGTAATACAGTCTCGTTTATATTGACATTTTATGTCCTAACCCTATGTATCTTTCTTTGTTGTGCTTATTTTTATGGCAAAAAATATACAACCCTATGGGACTTTTAACACAAATTCATTTTTGTTGTTTTTTTTTACTGTAAATTTTAAGAGCTTTCGACGGTTAAATGTGGATGTTAGTTTTGTTTCAAGAGTTTTGCGACCTTTAGATATAATATAAACTTACTGAACAAAGCGTGATTGATGAGGGTTCATATGGATGATGTAAGCATTTATAATATGAATTGAAAATCGATATATAATACGAAATTGTTTTCTAATCAAAGGTACATAAGAGTCTCGATATAGTTGTTTTTGACGAATAGCATTAGTGTGGAACTTGAAAGGAGTACATCAGGCTCTAAAATAGTTTTGCTAATGGTCTATTATGACTTGCTCCGACCGATTTTCGAAAATCGGTCTTCAACTCCTAGTCGCTACAGCGCGCGGCGATGGTGCGCCCAAAGATGGCCATAGCTAATCTTTATAGCAGAGAGTAAAAGATTAGTGTAAATAGAGTTACGAATGTCTAGAATGGTATTCACATTTTCTTACAAATATATCTGTTGAACTTTGGTACATACTGACGATTTATTGAAAAATTTCGATCTTTACGTTGCTTTAACAACTTGAAAACAAATAGTATTTATTAATTGTACAATACATTCTAACAACGTAAACGTCCTTAAATTGAGTAAGCACAAAACTATTTGTGGTCTGCAATATGATGACTGTAAAATTTGGGCGTCTTGCGTCAGTCTATACGGATTCATTGTTAGAATCCGTATTAATAATTTTTCCATGTTAGGGTAATGTGTTTGACGGTCACCGTAGCCTAGTTGGTAGTGCTCCTGCCTACGAAACTGGTGGTCCTGGGTTCGAATCCCGGTAAGTGCAAATATTTGTGTGATGAGCACGAATATTTGTTTCCGAGTCATGGATGATTTCTATGTATTTAAGTATTTATCTATTTTTAGAAGTATGTATATCGTCGCTTGGTACCCATAGTACAAGCTTTGCTTAGTTTGGGGCTAGGATGATCTGTGTAACATTGTCCCTAGATATTATTATTATTATTAATGCAACAAAGCACCCTCATAACTGCATCAAATCTTTTGCCTGTTGAAAGAAGTGCAAAGCAATAGTTAAATCTTAAAAAAACTCATACGATTTGATAAGTTGATAGTACAAGAGATATTACTGCCAATTCTGTTGTTTACAATCGATATCGTCCACTGCTGGACATAGGCCTCCCCCAAAGGTTTATACAATGTTGCCTTTGGAGGGATTTTCCGCAGTCACTGCGCTTGGCATGCGAGTTGGTCACCGCAGTGTCACTAGCTGCTGTCCGACTATCTGGAGTAACCTTCTACCCTTAGTTGTCTTTTAGGACACTCACGGGATGATATGGAGTGGCCCTTTCTAGCCATAACACACGGCCACAAATGCCACAAACCTTCACACCACTTAACGTATGAAGAGGATAGAGCATACATAGAACTGCCTTACTACTAAAATTCCATATAATATGCGCATCTATTACGAACATCTGGCTCTCATTTATGAACCCTATGAGCAATGAACCCTAATGTGTACCTTATTTCTCCTCAGTATTTAGTGCTAAAACTAAATTGACACCAGTTAAGATGCCCTGTCTTTCTCATAAGTCTTCTCTCGAAACACAAAACTAATGTCAGGAATTGCTGGTGAAAACTTTTGAGATGAGCCTAGGAATAATGGCAGAAGATGATACTCAAAAATTAATCTCACTTGGAAGCCGTTGCAAAATATATTAAAAGAGGAGTCTTGCTTTAAGCAAATTAACATTCTGGAGTATTCTAGCTCAAACTGTAAGTAAAGAAAAGATTGAAAAGGAATGTACCATTACAGGAACGCAAGAAATCAAGCGTCAATTTAGTATTTAAAAGCTAATTTCGCTACTTAACATGGAAAGCTCTGCTGTGTGGTGACGGCGACAAATATCAGAATCAGAATATCATCACCCCATCTCATCCCGTGGGGGGCGTAGAAGTCGACCCGAGGGAATAACTACCAGAGGAAGGGCAGCAGCTTCCTTCTGATTACTATGACCATCTTACTGCGATCGCCAACCCGCCTGCCAAGCGTGGCGATTATGGCATATCCCCCCAAGACGATTCTTGAGGGAGGCTTGTCCAGCAGTGGACTCATTTAGCTGTAATGATGAACATGGAAAGAGGACTTTAATTCCGTGGGTAAGATAAAATATTCTTCTTGCCTACAACTACACTACGACACGACAGTAGTCATTCAAATTTAATCTATTTTCAATCCATCTCCTCAATCAATCATTCCATCTCCCAAGGTCTTTTTCCACGTCTGTGGAAGGACACCCAAATCACACCAATACCCAAGAAATCCCATCCTAAGTCAGTTTCTGATTTTCGTCCTATCTCTATACTCCCTTTCCTTTCCAAAGTTCTTGAACGACTCGTCCATTCCCAACTCAGCGCTTTCTTACACAAGAACAATCTCCTCAATCCTTATCAATCCGGTTTCCGTCCTGGTCACAGTACCACCACAGCCCTGATCAATGTTACGGAAGATATTAGGTTAGGAATGGAAGATGGAAATCTGACAGTGCTTGCATTGTTGGACTTCAGCAATGCATTCGGCGCTGTTGATTTTGATATTCTACTGGCTATCTTACGTTCACTTAACATATCTCCAACGGTAATTGACTGGTTTCGTAGCTACCTGTTTGGTCGCCAGCAGCGTGTTCGCATAGAAGATTCTTTCTCTTCCTGGTGTAGCACTAATGCCGGTGTACCACAGGGCGGCGTTTTATCACCTTTACTTTTTGCTATTTTTATAAATGCCATCTCTGATCAATTAATTTCCTCTTACCACCTTTATGCAGATGATTTACAAATTTACTCCCAAGCACCACTTGAAAAATTATCGGAAGCCATCGAAGTTATTAATGCAGATTTGTCACGTATCAGTAAGTGGAGTATGAGATACGGTATAACAGTTAATCCTACGAAGTCCCAGGTAATAATTGTTGGTAGTGCCCGAAAATTCCTAAATATTGACTATTCACAGATTCCTCTTGTTGTTTTTGACGGTACTATTATACCTTTTTTGGACAGAGTCAAGAACTTGGGTATTGTTATGGACAATACCTTATCGTGGGGCTTTCAAATGCAAGAAGTAAGCAAAAAGATTTTTGCTTCTGCAAGTTCCTTGAGACGTCTGCGAAACTTTCTGCCAACTGCTACCAAGATTGCACTTGCTCAGTCCCTTCTTCTCCCTATCCTTGACTATGCTGACACCAGTTATCTTGATCTAACGGAGGAACAACTTGATAAACTTGAGCGACTTCAAAACTTTTGCATACGTTTCATATTTGGTTTGCGCAAATATGATCATATATCCGAATTTCGCAATAAACTCAAGTGGCTACCAATACGTCTTCGTCGGAATACTCATATCGTATCACTTCTATACAGTATTCTGTTCATCCCATCTACTCCACATTATCTCAAAAAACGATTTAATTTTCTTCACACAAATAATTCAAGATTTTCGCGGTCATCAGAAAACTTACGACTTAAAATGCCCTGCCATTCTACAAATTTTACTGACAAAGCTTTCAGTATACAAGCTGTCCGATTGTGGAATGCATTACCTATCAAAATAAGACGCGCCCAGTCACTTAGATCTTTTAAATGTATGGTTAAAGAACATTATTTGAACTTACCTAGCTGCCGTTGAGACTTTACTTGAATCAGCCGAAAGTATGCTAGTTTACATATTAGTTTTTATGTGAGTATAATTAGGTTTATATATTTATTTATATATGTATATATTTATATTAATATATATGTATATATGTTGTGTATGTATGTATACAGTACTGTATATAAGTATTATTCTTACGTATATGTATATACGTAAGCTATCTTTTCTTATTTTCAATAAATTCGTACACCTTTTGCTACCATTATCCATAGATATTAAATTCTGGTCCATCCAACGCAAATAGGTTGCCTGGAAGAGATCGCTTTTAGCGATAAGGCCGCCAATAGCAAAAATGAGGTTCTATGCATACTGTACTTTGTATATTATTTATGCAATAAAGTGTACTTCTTCTTCTTCTTCTATTTTACCGAGACTCGTACGTAACAAAATATAATTCGTTTAACAAATTAATGTCAAAACTCTAGAAGTGAGTCGTTGAACATTGTTTTTTATGGTACAAATATCTTTATGTATGGCAACCAACTGATTGTTATAATACGAATAAGAAAATTTACTGATATTTTGATTATTACTTGTTATTATTGATTTTAGCGTAAATTCATGAAATTTCCTCGGTAAGCAAGTAAAGCCTCGGTTTGATACACGGCCTCCAGTCATGTCATCCATGCCTTTGAGTCATCAGATTATGGCAATCTATACTCTATACATATAATAAAATTATAGAAAAGTCAAAACTGTACATTGAATATTTTTTTTAAAGGATACTTGGGGCGTGATCTACAATAGATATCGAAGCCAGAAATATAGTTTTTAGAATTGTTGTCTGTTTGACTGTTTGTCTGTATGTATGTCCGGGCTAAACTCAAAAAGTACTGCATGGATTTTCTTAAAATTTTGTATAAATATTACTAAGAGGTCGGGTCAACATTACAAGCAAACATATTATCACGCTATTATCTATGGGGGAGGAGCTGGGATAATTTATTAAATTTAACGCGGGCAAAACCGCGGGAAACAGCTAGTAGATAGTACAACTATATTTACGCATATATTGGCTGAACTTTGACCAGAGGACTTAATATTATTACATTCAAACGGCAGAAGGAAACATAATATTATCATACTTTTATTAACTCTTTATTCTATTTATAATTTTTCACAGGGATAACGTGTAGGATTTCTAAAGCTAGAGCCTACAGTCTCAATAGTTAAATGACACTACCACCAGTATTTTCTAACAATTAAGTAACATAGCCCGTTATGATTATGTTATGGCTAACCTTCCCAAATATATTGAAACGTAGCTAACTTACTTGAGTCAATTCCACTCTACACTACGGTATACTCAATAGAAATAACTTTGCATCATGTTCAGGTAGATTTTGCTTTGAAATGTATGGAAACTTTGTGTATGTATTTAAATATATAGATGTTGCAAACAGTGCTGTCGGGGACTTTGAGGGTACAATGAAATTCTGCTTTGTTCGAGACAAAGTCTCATTTGAGGATGTATTCTAAATGTATAGACAATAAATATATTTTTATGTCTTTATTTAAGTCTGTATATGATTATCATATATTATATAATATAGAGACGTAAATAAATAAATAATTATTTGTACAGTACACTAAAGAACTTTTTTTAATCTAATTTAGCTAATACTAACCTTCAAAATTAATAAATAATAACAGTTCTATTAACAATCAGAATTATTTTTAATCATCAAATGACTTTGTATCATTTTTGCCGATTTCAAAATATAAAAGAAATAAAACGCGGAGCATATACGGTAATTTGATAGGAAATTACATATTCGAGCCGTTTGGGGTCAAAACGCTTGGAACGGGAGGTCCAAGTCCCTGTATTCTATGTCGACAGATTTCAAAACCTTTAGTTAACGCCTACCGTGACCAGAGGGCTGGCTTTTTCTTTGGCCAAAGAACAAGTTTAGCCATTCAACGTGGTAATGCGGTCAGTCTTCTGGGCGTTTTCTCATAGCCATTTATCTTTATATATAATTTACTTTATTTGTAGTATTAGTTTATTACCCGACTGCGGGACGCAAAGGGTAATGTGTTTATCAGGCTATGTATGTATGTATGTTCCTTTGAAGCACTATACAGACCAAACGCCTGGACCGATTTTAATTATTCACACGTCAATCGATTCCTTTCAGTCCGGAAAGTGTCACTAAAGACATGAAGTAAGTGAAAATTCAATATGGCGACTACTGGACGCCATTATGTGAAAATTAAAAAAATTAAAGTCAACAAACTATGTCATGTGGGGTATCGTTGAATAGGTATTTAAAAAATATTTTTAGTTTTCTTTCAACATTTTTCGATTAGATCGGCCGTTTAGGAGCTATATCGATTTAAAGTTGCGTAACAAGTATTCTCACATATCTATATAAATAAAAAGAGAAGTCCTGACTGACTGACTGACTCATCAACGCCCAGCCCAAACCCTTGGCCCTAGAAAGCTGAAATTTTGCACAGATGTTTTCCTTATAATGTAGACAAGGAATAAGGAAGGATTTTTCGAAATTCGACCCCTAAGGGGGTAAAACGGGGGTGCGAAGTTAGTATGAAACTTTGCCGTTTTTGAAGTTAGAGGCATGAAAGTTGGTATTTGGCCTTGCAGTTAAAAATAAAAAATATATGTTTCAGGATTTTTGGAAATTTCACCCCCAAGGGCAAAAAATAGGAGATGTAAGTTTGTACGAAAAAAGTCCCAATTTTTAAGTTAAACGCATGAAAATTAGCATTTGTCATTTTAGTTAAAAATAAAAAATGTATGTTTCAGGATTTTTGAAAATTCCACCCCGAAGGTCATAAAATAGGGGATGTAAGTTTGTATGAAACATGCGATATTTTTGAAGTTAAACGCATGAAAATGAGTATTTGGCCTTTCTGTTAAAAATATATAGCATTTACTTCAGGATTTTTGGAAATTACACCCCCAAGGGCGGAAAATAGGGGATATAATTTTATACTGCCTGACTTACATATCAACACACAGTCTAAACGGCTGCAGTTAGGACTTGAATTTTGACAGTAGTTACCTTTTATGACGTAGGCATCCACTGAAGAAGGGTTTTTGAAAATACCACCCCTAAGGGACTAAAATAAGGGATGAAATATTTTATGAAAGTGCTTAATTATGATGTTAAAGGCTTTAGTATATAGACTTGCAGTTAAAAATTAAAATATATATTTCAGGATTTTTGAATATTCCACCCCCAAGGTCGTAAAATTGGGGATGTAAGTTTATATGAAAACAGTGCCAACAAGTTTTAAGTGATACGCATGAAAATTGGTATTTAGCATTACAGTTAAAAATTAAAAGTATGTGTTTCAGGATTTCCGAGAATTCTACCACGTAGGGTGACAAATAGGGGATGTTTGTATGAAAAATGTGACATTTTTTAAGGTCAACTCATGAAAATTTGATATTTGACCTTTCATTTAAAAATATGTATTTCAGGATTTTTGGGAATTCCAGCCCTTTAGGGTGACAAATAGGGGATGGAAGTTTGTATGAAAAATGTGACATTTTTTAAGGTAAACGCATGAAAATTGGTATTTCACCTTTCATTTAAACATTATAAATATATCATCAGGATTTTGGAAATTCCACCCCTAAAGACGACTAAAATAGGGGATGTAAGTTTGTATGAAAAACTGTTTTTTTTTTTTGGAGTTATAAGCATGTAAATTGGTATTTCAGTTAAAAATAAAGCAATCAAGGAAATAATTTGTTGTTAAAAAAGGTAATCCATAACTGATTCAATAGGTCAACACCAAAAATGTACGCCAACTTAAATTATAGAGAAATTCGTTTCTTATTGCTTAAAATGTTGTGTTTGTTGTCGTCTAAGTAAAGATTTAGCGTTTTATAAGATTTGTAACTTCTTTTTTTTGGTATTTTTCATAACATATTAAAAAACGTCAATTTAATAAAATTGGGATAAAAAAGTCATTGACCTAAAATTCGAGTTAGCGTAGTATAAATTGTTCGTGTCGAGATGATCGCACCCAAAAAATATCATCTTAATTTTACTGATCTACAAGTTCACAATTTTGTAACTCGATGGCTTTTATATCGTTTCAGATCGCAGAACTCATTTGACATATCGGTTAAAATAAATAAATGCTTGAAGTAAAAGGTAGTCCAAAACTGAATCAAAAGATGATCGCCTAAATCTCACCCAAGATATATGCCCACATCTTAATTTTACTGCTTTACAAGGTTATATTTTTGTTAGTAGATGGTGTAATCATCGTTTTAGATCGCGCTATGGTTTCGTTCACAAAATGTGATATTAGACCTATCAATGCCGTGGTCGCAACCTAAGCTAATGGGAGTTACCTTGGTGATTAATGCATCGTTGATTATTATATAACTTTATTTGACTTACTGACTTTACTTAAGGACAATTGATATGTATTCTTTGATATTTTTGGGTTTATGATATCGGGTCTTTTTTTAAATAACAGTAGCAAAGTAGTCTTTATTTTATTTCTTATCTAGGTTATTTATAGGTTAGGTTTTCTTAAATTTATATTGCTTATTTCTTTTAAAAGTATTTTTTTTTAGATTAAGCTAGAAGTAAGTAGTTACATTGGTAATAATTCAAAATTGTCGCGGACGAAGTCGTGGGCACCAGCTAGTAGGTTTTAAAACAGTAGAATTTTTACGATGAAAAGACGAAAACTTCGTATGACTGTGCGTGTGAGTGTTGATGGACATATACTAAAGTATCTATTAGTTATATTGGACTACCTAAAGTATCTAACGTCTAACACGCTCGCCCATCTCCAACTTCAAACGATTTAGTACTTAACTTCACTTGAAAAACTATATATAGGTAGGTACCTACCGAAATCGAATTGTTTTAAATGCAATGACAAAGATATAAAGAACAACGTCCCTTTGGTTGGTGTGAGAATCGAACTATCAACAAATGAATTTCATGCGCTTTGTGGACAAGGTAAAATGTAAAGAAAAATATTACCTTCAATATTATGTTGGAGTGTAACTGTACACAAGTTGCAAGGGACAATTTTGAATCGAGCCGTTGTCGATCTCAGTTCGTGCATTTTAATTTTGAATTGAATTGAACTTTTCATAAAGCCAGGTTAAGTCTTTAGATGGTTTAATTATTAGTACTCTGTACCACCGCAAGCTACTAAACAATCCTCATGATATCAAATCTCTCAATGAAATCACGAGATTGCGAAATTTGCAGTCATATAACAATAACAATGACTGACTTATCTCTCAGCTTAAAGAGCTGCTTGTATTAACGTGATATTTGGCCCGGATGTTTATTTATTCATTATCATATCACATATTAAAAAATATAGATTAAAAAGAAAACAGTAAAAGAAAAAAATGCCACTCTGGAAAGTGGAACTCTAATTAAATATTGCCAATCGGACTATCCCGTAAATAAGCATGGACTCTTTTTCTTTTCTATATTAATGTCATACCAGATATAACTCATTATACATGCACTTTGTTTCCAGACGACATCCTTATAGTTTTGGCATAGCATAAATTTTTCCACCCCCACTCTTGAGGGAGCAGCTCATTCCCGAGTCACTGCTGCACTTGGTAATATGTGCTTCAGGAATTATATTTAGCTACTCTCTTAGTGGCTCTTAGTGGCTGTGTGGTGACGGCCTAGAGAATATAGCCACCCCCTCTCATCCCGCGGGGGAACGTAGAAGTCGTCCCGAGGGAATATATACCAGAGAATGGGCAGCAGCGTTCTCATGAGTACCAATGTCTACCTTACTACGATTGCCAACCCGTTTGCCAAGCGTGGCTATTATGGCAGATCCCTCAAATGAAGGACACAATTAAACCGCGGCCCCCAGTCCCCGGTAGCCCTGCTATTCCCAGCCGTGGTAACAGCCGTAGTTACGGCAGGGCAGGGGTGCTAAGAATCCCCGGCAGATTCCGCGTTACCAAAACCGACGACCTCTGGCTCTGGCAACATACAACACACGCACACTGCGGACCGACGAGAAGATGATCGAATTGGAGGAAGAATTGAGCAGGTTACATTGGGACATAATAGGATTATCTGATGTTTGAAGAGAGGGGGAGGACACTATAATCCTGAAATCCGGGAATCTGCTCTATTTCCGGGAGGGCGACCAACTGTCCCAAGGTGGTGTTGGGTTCATAGTACACAAGTCCCTCGTCCACAACATAGTGAAAATCGGGAGTGTGTCGACTAGGGTTGCGTACTTTATACTCAGAATTACCAAGCGGTATTCGTTGAAGGTCATACAGGTTTACGCGCCGACTTTGACGCACTTCGACGATGAGGTTGAGGTCATGTATGAGGATATTTCTAGAGCCATACATACCTCGAACTCTTATTTCACTGTGGTCATGAGGGACTTTAA
The DNA here is from genome assembly GCA_951640165.1 of Pseudoips prasinana. Classification (NCBI taxonomy): domain Eukaryota; kingdom Metazoa; phylum Arthropoda; class Insecta; order Lepidoptera; family Nolidae; genus Pseudoips; species Pseudoips prasinana. The sequence continues at coordinate 25,054,267 of OX621245.1, forward strand.
CGCGAAGCTGGTTAAACGATTCAGGAATGTGCTGAGAATGGGACAATTTGTAACTGGAGACCGGAATCCCCGGGGCCAAATGTTGGCCGACTTCATAGAGAAGGAGGGACTCTTTATGATGAACTCCTATTACAAGTAGCCGGAAAACCGCAAATGGACCTGGGTAAGCCCCGATGGTAAAAAAAAACGAGATAGACTTTATCTTGTCGACGAGTAGACAGATGTTCAATGACGTCTCGGTAATCAATACGGTTAAAACCGGGAGCAATCACCGACTGGTGAGAGGCTCATTGAACCTAAATGTCAAGCTTAGTCTACGCTCCGACCTTTACCCATCTACATCCAAAACCCGGAACCCTTTCAGCTCGAACTGCAAAACCGTTTCGAATGCCTAGCAGATTGCGAGGAAGTGGACTCATACCACGACAGGCTCGTAGAAGCTGTCCATACGGCTGGGTCTAAGGTCTTCAAGGCCCACCGTACAAACAGAACCACAAAGATCTCTGACCCTGCAGCTTATGGACGAAAGACGGAAAATAGTTCTGACATCCTCTGCTGATGCTACCAGATACCGGCAGCTCAACAGAAAGATCTCAAAGTCTTTGACTCGCGACACGCGTCAATTTAATACAAATTGTATTAAAGAAGCTATTGAGCGGAACAAAAGGTCTAAAGTGTTTGCAAGAGAACTGTCTGATGGACAGAGCCAACTGACGAAGCTGAAGACTGAGGATGGCAGAATCGTCACGTCTAGACCTGAGTTGCTGGGAGAGATCGAGAGGTTCTACGGACAGCTGTATACGAAAACCCAGTCACGTGTCGATAGTTGTGCCTGAGATCCCAGAGCACGACTAACCCACCACTTACCGACGACATCCCGGACGTCAGCCTGTGCGAGATTAGAATGGCTCTCGAACAGCTTAAGAACAACAAGGCGCCTGGTGATGATGGAGTTACGGCAGAGCTTCTAAAGGCGGGTGGTACACCAATCCTACGGGCCCTTCAGAAGTTATTTAACTCCGTCATACTAGAAGGTCAAAAGCCACAAGCATGGCACAGGGGTGTGGTGGTGCTCTTCTTCAAAAAGGGCGATAAAACCCTCTTGAAGAATTACATTGAGAAGGGTCACTTTTGCTGGTGTCCCATACCATTTCAGGAAGCACACCTTCCCAGCTTCTGCAACATCACTATGGCTGGAGCTTGGGTTGTAAAAGATCTTTGCTGCTTCCTGAATAATTTCCGAATTTAAATACAATTTACAGAAACCCACCTTGCTTCTTCTAAACGTTGCTGATGTTGTATCGTAGCCGGTAAATGAGTGTAAGAAGAGGATGTGTTCATATCCATGCTACTGCATCCCATATTTTGTCATTAATTCATTCATCGTCATTTTTCAGTTTTAGCCAGTAAGGTTGGGTTTCCTACAGTGAGCATTGAGCGAAAAGCAATCTTCATGATGTTTTTCCCGCCTAAGCTCGGTTATCTGCTGTAAGAAAAAAACGCGATATCTTACTGTTACCGCCCTTACCTCGTGGAGGTACTCCCAGCTTATGTTAAAATAAATTTAGAGATAATTCGGGCATCAGGTAAAGGTCATCACGCTGAACAACTCATCATCATCTTGTTCCCACTAATATGCTAGTGGGTTTGGTTTCCGCACTTAGTCCCGATGAGGACCATTGTATGTGAGCCATGACGGTCTTCACTCCATGCAGCACACCTCCCTCCAGAAGCATATCAGGTCTCCTAAACTTCTCAAGGCATCTGTAAGAGTTCCGCTGAATAATTTAAATTTACTATATTTCTGGAGCGTGTAGCTCATAGACGAATGGAAATATGAAAAAGTATATGAGATCAAAGTTGTAGTGAATTTTGTTGTACATTTTTCAAATTGGTGTATTTGTGAAAACGCAGCCACAGTATTTACTAGAGCTAAAGATGTTTTTCCTCGCAACATGATAATTAATACAACACTATTTCAAAAAAGTTCTTATGCTTTATGTGTGAAAGTGTTTAATGCTTTGCCGCAAAATATTAGACATTTTTCAGCGGCAAAGTTCAAAAACCAACTCAGACTGTGGCTCCTAAAAAAATCATTCTATTCAATCAAATCAAATGTTTGACTGCACGTGAGGCGCAACGGCTAAGGCAGTCGCGTTGCCGCTTCGTGTCGCGGGTTCGAGTCCCGCGCCGGTCAACTACTTGTGTGACCCATAAATAGTTGTTCTGAGTCTGGATGTAATTTGCGTCCGTCTATTATATGTTGTTAAGTACCCTGCAACACAGGGATTATATTCCATAGTGCAGAGGTTGTCTTTAAAAAAAAAACTATGATTTATTTAATTAATTATATTATTTGTGTAAAATTTGACATATAACAATCACACATTTCGCATGCTGTTTATGAGTAAAATTTATGAGACTAACCTAATAGTGAGACCACCACTGTACTTTATTTTAAGTGAAATAAATAAATGAAAGAATAATATTTAATAACTAAATCTAGATAATGAATGATAAAAATATAAAAAAAACATAAATATTAAGAACAAAAATTATAATATATAATGTGATTAACTTATTTTTGAAACTAGCTAGGAACTCATAACTAAAAAGTACAAAATAAAAAAATATTTAATTAATAAAAACCCAACTGCGTAAATAATGAACCTGGCTGGTGGTCTAAAATTATATAATGTACCATTGAATGAATACTATTGAAGAAAATAAAATATATTCTAATAATGGAACATAACAACTGAACAGTCGGGATCCATTGACAAATTAGATTGGCTGTCGACTAATGGATCCCGACTGTTCAGTTGTTATGTTCCATTATTAGAATATATTTTATTTTCTTCAATAGTATTCATTCAATGGTACATTATATAATTTTAGACCACCAGCCATCTATGTGCTTGTTTTTTTCTTTTCAGTTCTTTGTCTATGTACGTAGTTTGGTTAATTATTTACGCAGTTGGGTTTTATATTTATTAAATATATTTTTTTTCTAATGTAGTTAGTTAAGTGTATCCATAAGTTTTGGTATCTACCTAAATTATTTTGTTGTAAATATTAAAATTCAATAACTTATGATAAAAAAAGAAATAATAACTAGGTAATTTGATGAAGTTTGTGAACCAATCTGTAACACAAAACTTCGGAGATAATGTCGAGAGTAAGAATTGTTTTTATTTATTTTAATAATAACTGGAAAACAAGTTTTAAATATTATATGATACAGCCTATAAACATATCTATGCTTATTTACAATTAAACTGCAGTGAGGCATATTATTTTTTAAATTAGGCTTTAATTTAATTTTTTGCTATGTACAAATTTCTTTAAATTATGTTTAAATAAATACAATTTCTCAACTTTTCCATTTGTTATATAGTGAGAATACTATTTCAAATAATTCCCAATTTTCAAAGATATATCACTGTGATAGACAGAATAGACATACCGAAATGAACTGAAATTCTTTAATTCCCCGTAGCTGCATGATCCTTTTTTTCGCCTTTAGTTTTTATTTATTTAAAATACTAAGTCATTTCATTTCCATGCAAACGATGAGCAAATTACAAACAAACTCACTGTAAAATTATTGTTTCAGCACTGCACAATCAGGATGGTAACACGCAGAAAGTATGGGGGTAGGACACATTAAAATGAGAAATAGTCGCGCTTATCTAAATACATTGCGCAGCTTGATGGGAACAGAATGTTAATGAATTACCTTGCTTAAATTTTAGCACTTTATCAATTCGGCAAAAATTCGGAGCTTTCATTTTTCGCAGCATTTTTGTATTTTCAAGACTGAAGTGTAACCTTAATTATTAAAAATGATTTCAAATTCAAACTTCTTTATTTAGTATAATAAACCTAATACAGGAGTTTGCATGCATGTATCTACATTATATGCTTAAAACTATGGTGTATCCACTAAATTTGCATGGACCATGTTATTTTAGGCTATTTTTAGCATATTATACCCGACCCTCTGAACTAGTTTAGACTGTGACTCAGAAGGTAACTGTTCATTCGTGCTAATAATATCCTAAATTACAAATATGTCCAGGTGGTTGTTTGATGGAAGGATGTGCATTGAGATATTATAATATTATTTATAATATATAGGGACAATGTTACACAGATCATCCTAGCCCCAAACTAAGCAAAGCTTGTACTATGGGTACCAGGCGTCGATATACATACTTATATAGATAGATAAATACTTTAATACATAGAAAACATCCATGACTCAGAAACTAATATTCGTGCTCATCACACAAATATTTGCACTTACCGGGATTCGAACCCAGGACCACCAGCTTCGTAGGCAGGAGCACTACCAACTAGGCTACGGTGACCGACAAAGATATATATAAGTTTTTTTTTTTAGATGTTAGGAGGAGCGGTGGATAAACATTAAATATTAGTCGAGTTATAACCGGAAGTGATTGAGCGTTAACAGTTTGCTTCGAAGTCTTTCACTACTTCACTGGCAAATAAGAGTGAGCGAACCCTAGGTGGCTTCTAAATAAGAAAGCAAACTGAAAAAACCGCGCTAGAGGGCATTCCCTCTGCTGTTCGAACCTTTACTCTGTTCTGTTAGTACTGTTACTGACGTGGAACTCTTTCTGGAACTGTTTGAGGATCAGAGGCCACGGTTCATCGATATGATTGAAATCGAGTTTTCTATTGTTTTCCCTCCTTAATTTTAAATAATATTTACTAGATATGAGGTAATGTGATTGTAATATGACTCGCGAGTCTGATTTGGTTAACTAATTTCTTTGACAATATGCGTCTGTTTTTCTAATCTTACCAAATTAGATGGACAAGGTAAGGCTATAAAATAAACGTATGAAATAGGTGTATAATTTGTTTCATGTTTCTGTCTATGTGTGTAATATTGTAACTCCCAAATAAATAAAACGATTTAAATGACGATTTTTTTACTTGCGGGGTAGAAATAGACTAGGAAGCTGAGGTATTTGACATTCTAAAGAACAGTATTTTATATTTCATTTACAATGTACTGGTGGTTATAGTTACATGTATTGTAAATCTACTCGATGACACTAGATCGTACAATAGTATAATAGTTACCACCCCATTTTAAACTCAAATAAGTGTATAATTTCTGTAGTCTGTAATATTGTAACTGCCAAATAAATAAATTGATTTAAATGGCGATATTTTTTCATGCGGGGTAGAAATAGAACAGGAAGCTAAGGTATTTGACACCTTTAAGACCAATATTTTCCATTAAAAGTATCTCGGAGTCCATGTACTGCGTGTAGTGCTAATCTGATAACTTGGTGACAATAGTTTGGACAATGGTATAATAGTTACCACCCAAAAACACAAAAATAACCGAATAAAATAAAAATTATTTAATAAATAAAAAACCCAACTGCGTAAATAATGATCCAAACTACGTACATAGACAAAGAACTGAAAAAAAAAACAAGCACATAGATGGCTGGTGGTCTAAAATTATATAATGTACTATTGAATGAATACTATTGAAGAAAATAAAATATATTCTAATAATGGAACATAACAACTGAACAGTCGGGATCCATTAGTCGACAGCCAATCTAATTTGTCAATGAATCCCGACTGTTCAGTTGTTATGTTACATTATTAGAATATATTTTATTTTCTTCAATAGTATTCATGCAATAGTACATTATATAATTTTAGACCACCAGCCATCTATGTGCTTGTTTTTTTCTTTTCAGTTCTTTGTCTATGTACGTAGTTTGGATCATTATTTACGCAGTTGGGTTTTTTATTTATTAAATAATTTTTTATTTTGTACTTTTTAGTTATGAGTTCCTAGCTAGTTTCAAAAATAAGTAAATCACATTATATATTATAATTTTTGTTCTTAATATTTATGTTTTTTTTAATATTTTTATTATTCATTATCTAGATTTAGTTATTAAATATTATTCATTCATTTATTTATTTCACTTAAAATAGAGTACAGTGGTGGCCTTACTATTAGGTTAGTCTCATCAATTTTACTCATAAACAACATGCGAAATGTGTGATTGTTATATGTCAAATTTTACCCAAATAATATAATTAATTAAATAAATCACAGTTACTTTTTTTTAAAGACAACCCTTGCACTATGGAATCTAATCCCTGTGTTTCAGGGTACTTATCAACATATAATAGACGGACACAAATTACATCCAGACTCAGAACAACTATTTATGGGTCACACAAGTAGTTGTCCGGCGCGGGACTCGAACCCGCGACACGAAGCGGCAACGCGACTGCCTTAGCCGTTGCGCCTCACGTGCAGTAAAAAAATTGATTTGATTGAATAGAATGATTTTTCTAGGAGCCACAGTCTGAGTTGGTTTTTGAACTCTGCCGCTGAAAAATGTCTAATATTTTGCGGCAAAGCATTAAACACTTTCACACATAAAGCATAAGAACTTTTTTGAAATAGTGTTGTATTAATTATCATGTTGCGAGGAAAAACATCTTTAGCTCTAGTAAATACTGTGGCTGCGTTTTCACAAATACACCAATTTGAAAAATGTACAACAAAATTCACTACAACTTTGATCTCATATACTTTTTCATATTTCCATTCGTCTATGAGCTACACGCTCCAGAAATATAGTAAATTTAAATTATTCAGCGGAACTCTTACAGATGCCTTGAGAAGTTTAGGAGAATATGTTAAATATAATAGTGTTGTATTAGTTATCATGTTGCGAGGAAAAACATCTTTAGCTCTAGTAAATACTGTGGCGGCGTTTTCACAAATACACCAATTTGAAAAATGTACAAACACACTAGTCATAATTTTTAGTCCTTTTAACAATGATTTACATGAGACAAACGGAGGAGTACCTGTAGTTGCTTTAACGCATTTTTTTGCAATAGAAATGCTCTCGATTTATCTGTTGAATTGCCCCATAGATATGCCATCAATATCGATTGGTAATAAGGCTGTTTTGCGAAGTCGTGACAAAACGTATACAAACCTATTGATTCTGATGCATATTTGATCAATGTGCAATTTCCAGTCACAATAACGATCAACTGTTATTAGTCCGATTAAGGAATGACTCAAAGGAGGGTATAGAGTGCGTGAGCGGGAACCTAAGGGATATTTTCAGAAACTTGTTCAGAGTACAAGGAGGGAAACCATACTAAAAGTCCTAACGTCTAGGAGGTGAGGCGGAGAGGCGGAGAGAGGAGGGGGGACGGGGACAAAGACCTCAATTTTAGGTTTTTTGCTAATATCTTTAAAAAGGTGCGTTTTAGCAAAAAATATTCTAAGATAAAATTAAAGCTTACAAAATTCACTATTACTTTGATCTCATATACTTTTTCATATTTCCATTCGTTTATGAGCTACACGCTCCAGAAATATAGAAAATTAAAGTTATTCAGCGGAACTCTTACAGATGCCTTGAGAAGTTTAGGAGACATGATATGCTTCTGGAGGGAGGTGTGCTGGATGGAGTGAAGACCGTCATGGCTCACATACAATGGTCCTCATCGGGACTAAGTGCGGAAACCAAACCCACTAACATATTAGTTGGAACAAGATGATGATGAGTTATTCAGCGTGATGACCATTACCTGATGCCCGAATTATCTCAAAATTTATTTTAACATAAGCTGGGAGTACCTCCACGAGGTAAGGGCGGTAACTGTAAGATATCGCGTTTTTTTGTAACAGCAGATAACTCAGCTTAGGCGGGAAAAACATCATGAAGATTGCTTTTCGCGCAATGCTCACTGTAGGAAACGCAACCTTACTGGCTAAAACTGAAAAATGACGATGAATGAATTAATGACAAAAAATGAGATGCAATAGCATGGATATGAACACATCCTCTTCTTACACTCATTTACCGGCTACGATACAACATCGGCAACGTTTAGAAGAAGCAAGGTGGGTTTCTGTAAATTGTATTTAAATTCGGAAATTATTCAGAAAGCAGCAAAGATCTTTTACAACCCAAGCTCCATACCATAGTGATGTAGCAGAATCTGGGAAGGTGTGCTGCCTGAAATGGTATGGGACACCAGCAAAAGTGACCCTTCTCAATGTAATTCTTCAAGAGGGTTTTATCGCCCTTTTTGAAGAAGAGCACCACCACACCCCTGTGCCATGCTTGTGGCGTTTGACCTTCTAGTATGACGGAGTTAAATAACTTCTGAAGGGCCCGTAGGATTGGTGTACCACCCGCCTTCAGAAGCTCCGCCTTAACTCCATCATCACCAGGCGCCTTGTCGTTCTTAAGCTGTTCGAGAGCCATTCTAATCTCGCACAGGCTGACATCCGGGATGTCGTCGGTAAGTGTTGGGTTAGTCGTGCTCTGGGATCTGAGGCACAACTATCGACAGGTGACTGGGTTTTCGTATACAGCTGTCCGTAGAACCTCTCGATGTCTCCCAGCAACTCAGGTCTAGACGTGACGATTCTGCCGTCCTCAGTCTTCAGCTTCGTCAGTTGCCTCAGTCCAACAGATAGTTCTCTTGCAAACACTTTAGAGCCTTTGTTCCGCTCAATAGCTTCTTTAATACAATTTGTATTAAATTGACGCGTGTCGCGAGTCAAAGACTTAAAGATCTGTCTGTTGAGCTGCCCGTATCTGGTAGCATTATCAGAGGATGTCAGAACCATTTTCCGTCTTTCGTCCATAAGCTGCAGGGTATAGTCAGAGATCTTTTTGGTTCTGTTTGTACGGTGGGCCTTGAAAACCTTAGACCCAGCCGTATGGACAGCTTCTACGAGCCTGTCGTGGTATGAGTCCACTTCCTCGCAATCTGCTAGGCATTCGAAACGGTTTTGCAGTTCGAGCTGAAAGGGTTCAGGGTTTTGGATGTAGATGTTAAAGGTCGGAGCGTAGATTTTATCAGTCGGAACCTCTGGAGCTTGACATTTAGGTTCAATGAGCCTCTCACCAGTCGGTGATCGCTCCCGGTTTTAACCGTATTGATTACTGAGACGTCATTGAACATCTATCTCCTCGTCGACAAGATAAAGTCTATCACGTTTTTTTTTTACCATCGGGCTGCCCCAGGTCCATTTGCGGTTTTCCGGCTTCTTGAAAAAGGAGTTCATCATAAAGAGTCCCTCCTTCTCCATGAAGTAGGCCAACATTTGGCCCAGGGGATTCCGGTCTCCAGTTACAAATTGCCCCACTCTCATCTTATTCCCGAATCGTTTAACCAGCTTCGCGTTTAAGTCCCCCATGACCACAGTGAAATAAGAGTTCGAGGTATGTATGGCTCTAGAAATATCAACCTGACTCAACCTCATCGTCGAAGTCGGCGCGTAAACCTGTATGACCTTCAACGAATACCACTTGGTAATTCTGAGTATAAGGTACGCAACCCTAGTCGACACACTCCCGATTTTCACTATGTTGTGGACGAGGGACTTGTGTACAATGAACCCAACACCACCTTGGGACAGTTGGTCGCCCTCCCGGAAATGGAGCAGATTCCCGGATTTCAGGATTATAGTGTCCTCCCCCTCTCTTCGAACTTCAGATAATCCTATTATGTCCCAATGTAACCTGCTCAATTCTTCCTCCAGTTCGATCAGCTTCTCGTCGGTCCGCAGTGTGCGTGTGTTGCCAGGGCCAGAGGTCGTCGGTTTTGGCAACGCGAAATCTGCCGGGGATTCTTAGCACCCCCTGCCCTGCCGTAACCACGGCTGTTACCACGGCTGGGAAAAGCAGGGCTACCAGGGTCAGGGGGCCGCGGTTTAATTGTGTCCTTCATTTGAGGGGATCTGCCACGCTTGGCAAACAGGTTGGCAATCGCAGTAAGGTAGACATTGGTACTCATGAGAGCGCTGCTGCCCATTCTCTGGTATATTTCCCCTCGGGACGACTTCTACGTCCCCCCGCGGGATGAGAGGGGGTGGCGATATTCTCGAGGCCGTCACCACACAGCCACTAAGAGAGTAGCTAAATTTAATTCCTGAAGCACACATCACCAAGTGCAGCAGTGGCTTGGGAAAAATTTATGGTGATATCTTGGCGCCAAGAACAACAAAAGATTTACCGGCGCCCCAGGTTTTACTAAAAACAATATTTTGTCGCACCAAGGATTGTAGCGGCAGCAAATGTGGATGTCGCGAAGCTATTCTGAAATTTTCTACTGCGTGCCTTCATTGCCAAGGGAAATGCTTCAACGGCGTGTCTTTTAGCGAGGAAGACGACGAGAATGACCATGAAGATGATTGAGAGCCGTCTCAGCAAGAACCACTTTCCACTGAGGAAGGCGATGAAGAAGATACAACAGAAAACGACCTTTTTCCAGGACCCTCACGACCTAAGAGAATAAAAATGTGAATCATTCACAGAATTGGACTTAGAAACTAATATTTCAAAACATTTTTTAATTGCACTTTTCCAGAGCCTGTAGTTTGAAAACGGATGGGATATGGAAAAGTATCAAAGTTATAGAAAATTTTATAAGCTTTCATTTCATCTTAGAACATTTTTTGCTAAAATGCGCCATTTTTGAAATATTAGCGTAAAACCTAAAATTGAGGTCTTTGACCACCTCCCCTTCCTCAAAGTAAAAGCAAACAAAGTGCCTGTATAATGAGTTATATCTGGTATGAGATAGTCCGATTGGCAATATTTAATTAGAGTTCTTTTTTTTTACTGTTTTCTTTTTAATCTATATTTTTTAATCTGTGATATGATAATGAATAAATAAACATCCGGGCCAAATATCACGTTAATACAAGCAGCTCTTTAAGCTGAGAGATAAGTCAGTCATTGTTATTGTTATATGGCTGCAAATTTCGCAATCTTGTGATTTCATTGAGATATTTGATATCATGAGGATTGTTTAGTGGCTTGCGGTGGTACAGAGTACTAATAATTAAACCATCTAAAGACTTAACCTGGCTTTATGAAAAATTCGATTCAATTCAAAATTAGAATGCACGAACTGAGATCGACAACGGCTCGATTCAAAGATGTCCCTTGCAACTTGTGTACACTTACTCCCCAACATAATATAAAAGGTGACATTTTTCTTTAAATTTTACCTTGTCCACAAAGCGCATGAAATTCGGTTGTTGATAGTTCGATTCTCACACTAACCAAAGGGACGTTGTTCTTGATATCTTTTTATCATTGCATTTTAAACAATTCGATTTCGGTAGATATACCTATATATAGTTTTTCAAGTGAAGTTAAGTACTAAATCGTTTGAAGTTGGAAATTCGGCGACCGTGTTAGACGTTAGATACTTTAGGTAGTCCAATATACCTAATAGATACTTTAGTATATGTCCATCAACACTCACACGCACAGTCATACGAAGTTTTCGTCTTTTCATCGTAATTTTCTACTGTTTTAAAACCTATATGTGAGAATAGTTGTTACGCAACTTTAAATCGATATAGCTCCTAAACGGCCGGGCAAATCGAAAAATGTTGAAAGAAAACTAAACATGTTTTTTGAATACCTATTCAACGATACCCAACACGACATAGTTTGTTGACTTTAATTTTTAAAATTTTCACAATATGGCGTCCAGTAGTCGCCATATTGAATTTTTACTAACGTCATGTCTTTAGTGACACTTTCCGGACTGAAAGGAATCGATTGACGTGCGAATCATTAAAATCGGTCCAGGCGTTTGGTCTGTATAGTGCTTCAAAGGAACATACATACATACATAGCCTGATAAACACATTACCCTTTGCGTCCCGCAGTCGGGTAATAATTCATAGGCGAGAGCCGTCAGAAATATAAAAAAACAGATGGACAAGCAACGTTTTAAAACGTTCATTAGTATCAAATATAACTGAAAGAAGGCGATAAATCGTATAGGAATTACTTACACAATATCAAAAACTTTAAAAATATAGGAAATTAAACTAGATAAAAGTGCTGCAGCTTTAAATGGCAAAACGAATATTCAGTTCACTATAAACAGTATTTTAGAAAGAAACATAGGACACACATTTTAAAACACCTCTTTTAGGTCGACTGATGAAAATTTAAAATAAAAAGTTTAAATCTTTTATTTGAATTAATATAGGTACACTCTGTATATATTACCAGAAATGTCTCTCAGACAATGCGCCGTAAATCGTCTGTAACAGACGCAAGGCCATATATATATATTACCATTATATTATATAATCCTTCTATGAACGGTTCACTGTAATAGAGAAAATGTTCACTGGAAACATAGGATGTAAATTTAAAACATACCTCTTTTATGTCGATTCTTGAACATTAAAAGAAACGTTTAAAACTTTTATCTGACTTAATAAACACTCTGTATACATGCAGAGTGTACCTTTTTATATAATCCCACTATCTTCAAGTTGAAATATTGATAAGACAAACATTTTCCATTCTATCAGGCCCAAAAAATCCTTGTAAGTAAATCAGGACGTTCGTACGTTTAATATATACGTTGCGTTGATTTTGTTTTAGGAAGAGTTTGTGTACCTAATAAATCCGTAACCTTGATTAACTTTAAACAGTTAACATTCATTAGTTTCAAATGTAGCTAAAACAAGGCGCCAAATCGCGAAGGAATTACTTCAGCAGAGTAAGGATTAACACAAGCTGAGAGCGTCTGATTTGGATCAGACGTTGATGGATGAACTAGAACGTTTTTGTCGATAAACTCTACTTAAAATAAAAAGGCAACGTATTTGTTAAGCGTGCGAATGTCGTGATTTACTTACGAGGAATTTTGGTGCTCTATGGACTGGAAAATGTTTGTTGTCTCAATATTTCAATTTGAATATAGTCAGCCTATATAAGAAGGTAATATAAATAGAGTGTTTCTTAAGACGAGTAAGAAGAGCTTTCGACAAGTCTGATATAATTTTGTGACCTATGTTTATGTGGCACCAAATTAAATCATAAACAAATGGACCGATCTTAAGGCGTATTTATTTTCTTCCTAAAGGATAACCATGCCAACCGGCCCAGTCATTATTCGGAAAACAAAGTGTAAATCTAAGCTCAGAACCTAACCTGATTGAAATCCTGGACCACTCTATCTGACGATCGTTTATAATTGCGTGTGGTGGTTAAGATAGTCGCCTTGCCTTTATTGTTTAGGAATGCCTGCGCATGCTAACGGCAGAACAGTGTCTGCGGGTGGGTAGGTTGGACTCGCACTGACTAAACCTAACCTGCCGTGGACTTATCTTGGCGACTGTTGGGGAGAGCCCCAGGAACGTGGGTATGCTGCTCCGGTGCTACCGTTACCTTGGGACATGTACCCTGCCACCAACAGATTCCGTCTTTCTGCGTGCACTTTGCGGCAGTAGAGGACACTTCTCTTGCACCGCAGCCCTAAGGGAAGACCTTCTTTGGAGGCTAGATATTAAAACTATAATGCTTCTTGCATTGTTTTGGAACTTTGTAATAGGCTAACTGTACTTGTACTGTATAAACTAGAAAGTATCGTTGTAAACATAGCTGTAGAGTTTCCGACGATGGGCCGGTTGGCATGGTTGGTAGGTGCTTGCCTTTCACTACGCAGGTCGTGGGTTCAATTCCCACCCAGGAAATATATTTGCGTGCATGAACATGTGTGTTTGACCTGTGCCTGAGTGTAATTATCTATATAAGTATATATTTACAAAAGAAAGTAGTGTATATAGCATATCATTTTATTCGTTATCTGGTTTCCATAGTACAAGCTCTGCTTAGTTCGGGACCAAATAGCCGTGTGTGAATTATGTCCCTGGATAGCCAAAGTACGTCCACTGCTGGTCAAAAGTCTGCCCAAAGAATGGAGGATATGCCATAATTACCACGCTTGGTAGACAGGCACAGAAAAACGGGATATATATTTCCTCGGTCGATTTTTACGCCCCTTACGGGATGAAATGGGGTGATGATATTCATTGCCGTCACTACACAGCAAATGTCCCTGGATATTAATATTAAATAAAAAATAAAGTACTGCAGACATAACAAGATCACTGAATTTAAACGTCCAATTACATCTGCTTCGTAATTACAAGAAACTCGACCACAATACAACAGTCCGTAAACTTACAAGTCAATTTGTTAGCAATTCGTGTAAACACAAGAGGTCCACAAACTTCGTGGTCAAAGTTATACAATGGAAACTATTCTATCCATTGTTGCGGTATTCTGATGTCGAATTGGACGACTTGGTACAGTCTTTAACATTATTCATTAATCACTTTGAGAGGCAATTAATTTTGACGTATGTATTGGAAGCTACCTTTTATGTTATTGACACAAATGCTCCCGAACAAAGACCAAAAATTTTAGCGGACACTGAATGATTGGCAAAGTTAAGTACCTAAGTCAATCTATACTTGCTTGCTATCGTACGGGTAGTGGTAAGTCTAGTGTCAGAGTTGCTCAAGCCGCCCAGTAGGCCAGTGACATGGCCTGTCTAATGACAAAACCGGGACCGACAGCTTAACGTGCCCTCCAAAGTACGGATACGCTCAGAAGTTAAACCACTTTGGCGGTCACCCATCTATGGACTGACCGCGAGCCTAGTTGCTTAACCTTGCCGATCGCTTACGGACCGGTGAGAGCATCTAGTTATGGTGAGATATACTTATAGGGGTGAATGGCAATCTTGTTTAATATTTCAACGATTCAATGTTACATCGTGAAAATTAATTAAAACAAACGGGACCGATCCCGTTTGTTTTAATTAGACAAGAATCGTTAAGCCATGTTACAGGTAAGCAGCTTTTTAATTCTGGCACAAATGTAAACACTGCACACAGGGTAAGTGCACAGTAACAGGCAGTGTTAAGTTGGATAAAATATATTTCAATAAAAACTACTACCAAACAATAATATCGATCATTTATGATAATTATCTACATGGCAACATTGGAACAATTAACAGTGTGGAATCATAAAAAAAAAAAAAATTACAAACTGAAGAACTATCATTGTATGCATTCCTAACTATAAAATACGGTCCCAGATCTCAATTAAATTCGCTTTGCCATTTCGTAAATCGCACAAGGCGAACCTAAAAATAGACCCTAAGAATTATTACTTACTTACTTCTTCCTTGCATCTTTCCATTTTCTCCTAGCCTCCTTGCGGTAAGCTTCTGGAATCAAACTACTGCCATCTGAACTGACGGCTAAATGATCTTTCCGATGCACGGAGTGTCATCTTTGAATGAAATTTCCTGACACTAATCTTTATTTTTACATAAAGAGTTTTCTGTGTAGGAATCGAACACATGAAGTCCCGGCCGTTAAAGATCGACTGACACCGCTTGGACATAGGGTCCTTCAGAGTTAGCACCTAACTTTGAAAACATATTTGGTTACCTAACGGAACGTTATCACGCCAGTGTCATTTAGAAAGCGACTTCAGCTTTAAGATCAAGTATAAAAGGGCGTACATTGCATAAATTAGGTAATCCTAGTTGAATTAATGATAATATAATAATAAATAATGTCCTCCTAGCCGAGATCCCGGCTAGGAGGCCAGTCTTTAAGGAGACTAGCCATCTGCGCGGGACATATTATAGTGCTCAAGTGTGTGCGCAAACTCAGGAGCACTTTCTATTCCATCACTCTTATGATCCGATGGGATGAAAAACGACATGACCGGAAAGAGCTCAGGTACAGGACCGACGGCTTTACGTGCTCTCCGAGGCACGGGGGTATAATACCGCCAACTCCCAGACTTCGGGCTGATATTAAGATTATTTCGTTTTACAGAAAAACCCTAAAATCACTTTCGGCCCGACCCAGGTTTTGAACCCAGGACCTCGTTATCTGCGGTTGAACACGCTACCGCTAGACCAACGAGGCAGCATGATAATATATACTTATATTATATTAGTTTTTATCTACTTCTTTTCTTTGCTTTTAAAAAGCCCTAACTAAATAATCTAAGTCTACTTTAATTCTCTTTGATATATAACTTAAGATAAAATATAATTGCGCGAAATCTAGAAATTTCTCTAGTTTAAATTTGACCTTTATACCTAGGCTGAATTCTTCAATAGTATAAAGACTATTTATCCACAACACAAATAATCACATTAGTTTAAAAGCTGTCCCAAAATTGCAAAGTGGTCTTGATGATTGATCACCTATAATTAGGGTTGCCATACGTTCCGTACATACGGGACTGTACCGTATTTAAGTATCACGTTCCGTATGGTTACTGGTCCCGTTTTTGTCCCGTTTATCAATATAAACTGGGCGAAGAAACCGTAACCTCTTCCTGGTGGTTCTTCTCAACAGTAATTGAACTGGTTTTCGATTAATTTATCATGATTGGAGTGAATTGTATTTGCTGTCTTTTATTTTCATTATAATAAATCGTTACTACCCTTATTTTCAGTTTTTTTTTAATTCAGAGAACAATTTAACAATCGTATTTGAATATTAGGTCTTTACCTATGAAATTGCCGTTCTGCAGTACTGGCCATTTCAAATCAAAATAATTTTTGTTTGGCTAAGAATTCTAATTTCAAATTAATTTTATTTTAAAAACATGGATTCTTTTTTCCAAAAGTAGTCATTTCTTTATTGATTAGTGTTACATTTTCATCGCATTTCAATCTTTTTCGTCATCATGGATACGTTAAAAATTCGAGTAATTATGGAATATGAGTACCGTCGTGGCAGCAACGCGGCACAAGCGGCACGCAACATCAACGACGTTTACGGAGCTAACACTACAAACCAACGCACCACCTGTTATTGGTTTGCTCGCTTCCGTTCTGGAAATTTCGACCTGAAAAATGAACCTCGCGGTCGTCCGAAGACTTTGGTCGACAATGACGAATTAAAGGCGGTTGTGGAAGCTGATGATACACAATCTACGGCTGAATTAGCAGCAGCTTTCGACGTTAGCGTCAAAACAATATTGGTCCATTTGCGTCAAATTGGCAAGGTAAAAAAGCTTGACAAATGGGTGCCCCACGAACTCAATGATCGCCAGCGCGAAGTACGCGTCGAGACGTGCCTTGCACTGCTCAACAGACACACAAATGAAGGAATTTTGAACCGCATTGTTACCTGCGATGAAAAATGGATTCTGTTTGATAACCGCAAGCGCTCAGCAAGTTGGTTGGATCCTGGTTCAGCACCTAAACAATGCCCTAAACGAAAACTTACCCCTAGAAAAGTGATGGTCACTGTTTGGTGGTCTAGCGCCGGTGTGATTCATCACAGCTTCTTACCAAACGGGGTGAGCATTACTGCAGATGTGTACTATGAAGAACTGAGCACAATGATGGAGAAGCTGGCGCATCTCCAACCAGCATTGGTCAATCGCTCGTCTCCGCTGCTCCTGCACGACAACGCGCGACCTCATACTGCACAGCAGACGGTCTCCAAGTTGCAAGAACTGGGGTTGGAAGCTCTCCGTCATCCGCCCTACTCACCAGACCTTGCGCCTACAGACTACTACTTTTTCCAGAATTTGGATAACTTCTTGGCGGGAAAAAAATTCAATACCCGAGAGGCAGTACAAAATGCCTTTGAAGAATTTGTTGCCTCCCGTCCAGCTGATTTCTTTAAGAAGGGCATCAATAAACTGCCACTGCGATGGCAAAGATGCATTGATTGCATGGGTGATTACTTCGATTAATACAAATAAAAAAATTCATGAAAAAAATTCGTTTAAATTTTTTCATACAAAACGGCAATTTCATAGGTAAAGACCTATTATTAATGAAACTTTTTTTATTTTTAGTGCCTAGTATGTAACTAGGCAAAAAAATAAAAGAAAAGGAAATTATATAAAACAAATAATAAAATACAATAACGAATAAAGCTACGACGAAGCATAATGACGGTCACCGTGGCCTAGTTGGTAGTGCTCCTGCCTACGAAGCTGGTGGTTCTGGGTTCGAATCCCGGTAAGTGCAAATATTTGTGTGATGAGCACGAATATTTATTTCTGAGTCATGGATGTTTTCTATGTATTTAAGTATTTATCTATCTATATAAGTGTGTATGTCGTCGCCTGGTACCCATAGTACAAGCTTTCCTTAGTTTGGGGCTACGAAGATCTGTGTGACACTGTCCCTAGATATTATTATTATTATCACATGTTTATTAGCACTATTATTTACAATACATATATTATATAAGGGTATTTTAATACAAATACCACTTATAAAATATATTATTATTATTATAATTAATTTAGTCACCTTAAACTATAAATTCGTCTATTGAGTAGAAGCACCCTTCCAGCAAAAGCTTTTATAATTTTACTTCTTCTTTGAGCTATATTGGTCACTAATAAGTCCCATATCAGTTCTCAACAATAATGGCAACCCTGCCTATAATGCTCCACTACAACATTATTCTTTTGCATAGTCTTAGTCTTGTATACTAGAAACATTTACCCAAGTTTACTCCCACGTTCCATTTACATTACTTATGAATCCAGTGTTTCTAGAAAATACTTTATCATAGGTACTCCTCGCGTTCTCAATCAATCATTTTACGTCTGAAATGTGCTGTATCTAGTTTCCCCTCACGTCTTCACGTTAGCGTCAAGTAACACTTTGTTATACGATATCTCGCTGAACTAAATTATATTGGGTTAAATCTATATCTAGTATCTGTACTAGACATGCAAAGAGAAACAGTTAATGTAGATAGTGTATGGTGCTTGATACAATTTGTCGAAAAATAATAGTCTAAATAACAGTCAATAGTCATTTGACTATTGACTGTTATTTAGACTATTATTTTTAGTAGTCAGAAATAGTTATGTCAACACATAACAAATCTTCAAACTAAATTAAAACATTATCACTATTTATATTTTTAATACATATAAATAGTGACTAGATTAAAATGACACAATGTAAATTAGAATCTGTATTATTACAAATAGCCTTGTAATAAAACAGATATTAATTTTCATTGTGTCATTGAAATTAACTTAAAATTATTATTAACAAGAATTTAATAGAACTTAATTAAATTTGTATAAAAAAATAATAGTGTTCATTCTTTCGGGCAGTGTAATACCCTACTGTCAGAGTTGCTTAAGCTCTCCAATCTAGGCCTCTGACTATCGACCGATAGCTGATGATATACACCATGATAATATAAATAAGATCCTACGAGCTTTTGTAAATAATCCTATGTAATTTATTTTTATACCTGTTTTTATTTTTAACCTGTTTTCATTTTTAACTTATATTATATTCTTATAATTTAATTCTGTTAATGTTATTAATGTAATTTTGTTATCTGTTTATAATAATGTAAATTTTATTCATAATTTAAATATTAATCAACCTAATTTAACCAATTAACTTTTAATCACACATTCTCATACCATTTTTTTTGTTGTATGTAAATTATTGAATGATAATAATTGATTACTTATTTTTTGTATGTATAATTTCACTTAGTAGTACCATAATTAGTTATAATAATGTTAAAACATTATATAAAGCCGTTATTTTTGTGCATGTGGTGTTAACCTGTAATTAATTGTTGCACTTGTAATTGTCACCTGTTTAAGTTGTAAATGTTTATGTGTAAACAATTGTTGGTTAACCTTAATAAATAAATAAATAATAAATAGCTTACGGTGCCATCTCAAGTTCGGGACGCTCAGAAACCTGACCAATGAATGATTTTTTTAAGACAACGCCGAGAGATCTTACTAACATTCAGTTCACGAACACAAAGCACTCTCAGACATTAAACCACTTTGATGGTCACCTATCTATAGAACTCGCTGATCCATATTTACAAAGATTTTTTCTAAAATCACTAAAATGTACACCGAAGAAGACAACAACTTGACAGAAAATCCAAACCTAAAATCTAAACATTATCATAAAATCATATAATTCTATTTTACGTATAGTAAATGAGTACCTATACCTAATTTTACCTAAAGCATTATTTTTATTTGTTGCGTAGTGTATTGTTTATGCAAAATTGCTCATCCGCGCGCAATACGGCCATTTCAAAACACGTGTCTACATACAAATTAAATCCTCGCTCTTAGATTGCACATGAAACTATACCTGGCCTTTTGTTATTCCACCTACCCACTACTAATATAATATTAAGTTAAGGTTTCATTCAACCTGTCTAGTCTAGGTAATAAATTTAACATTTACTAAAAACATGTTTCCAAGCAATCTCATATACTTGGACCGCGAGCTTAACGTGCATGGAGTACTCAAAGAATATTATAATATTATTTCATAGTTTAAGCCTAAATTGTCCATCGAAAAGCCAAAGGCCTAAGAAGTTAAAAAATATTTTCAGTAAATCAAGACAAAATCCTGAGTCAAATCATAACCGGGTTTACCTTGCTACTTGATACATAATTATCGTTGGTAGAAATAACGAGGGAAGTACTGACCCTTTTAAAAATGTAAAGTGCCTTGAATACAGAATGAGGGGTTTCGTTAAAGAATCATAATGAATATATACTAAAAATAAATTAAAATTGTTGCTTTTTCTTTCAACTTGCCCCACTTTTAGCGCAAGCTGAAATTCCAGGTGACCACAGAAAAAGTAGAACGTTACGTTAATGTTTTATTTAGTGTTTGCGTTACCATTGTTCGGAAGAAAAACGCTCGCTTAGTTATTTGTAAGGTTCTTTGGATAAATAAGGTATGAGTCAACATTGTATGTATATATATATATTTTATACAACTTAGTTGGCAAACAAGCATACGACCCACCTGATGGTAAGTGGTCACCGTAGCTTATAAACGCTTGCAACACCAGGGGTATCATAAGCGCGCTGCCGACCCTTTAGAAACCTTACAACTCCCTTTTTGAAGGGTCCAATGCTGTAGTCTCTTGGGTAAACCGTAACAGGGAGTTCATTCCACAACCTCAACGTACGTGGCAGGAAGATATTTTTAATCTAGTTAGATTTTAAATATAATGTTAGTTTATATCTGCACGTGCATTTATCACGGGGAGTGTTCAGAGGAATTGTTCGAGCATATACCTGCCGCCACATTCCGCCACAGACCCTCTCGCCAAAAGTGGAAATTTCATCCTTATCACCTGGATGAATGGTCATCCACCACTGTGCGTTTCACAAGAAACTTTTTGCCGCGCACTACCGCTCTGTGGAATCAATTAGCTGCGGAAGTATTTCCGATCCGGTATGACATGGCAACCTTCAAGAAGCGAGCCTATTCTTTTCTTAAAGGCCGGCAACGCACTTGCAGCACCTCAGGTGTTGCGAGTCATGCGGTCCATGGGGGGCGGTGATCACTTACCATCAGGTGACCCACTTGCTCGTTTGCCATCCTATTATATATAAAAAAAAACGTGTTTAAGGTTGTTACCTCGCTACTAGCTCGTTGGCAACTCGTGTTTCAGTTTCGTTTACCACGCGGGACAATTATTTGTGCAATCCATACATTATTGTTATCAGTCAGAGTGTGCTTTGTGTTCGTGAACTGAATGTTTGTAAAATAACTCATGTGAGATATTTATTTATATACAGAGTGCAGCTGTGTCTTAGAAAAATCACAATAACCATTGGTCAGGTTTTTTGGTAGACTGGCTTGCTCTGGACTAAAATCTTACCTGGTAGTAAGCGGTTATGTAGTATAGGCTGAACCACGCATACCCATAATATGTCTGTTCAACTGGCCTGGAATAAACACGTAGTCGGAGAGAACTACTTACTAGAACTTACTTACACTTGGTAATGCTTGGCATGGCTAGATGAAGCGTTAAGGACAAAGCGTCTCCACTGACCTGTACCATCATCATCATCATCATATCAACTGAAAGACGTCCACTGCTGGACAAGGGCCTCCCCCAAAGATCTCCACAATTGCCGGTCTTGCGCTATTCGCATCCAGCAGTTACCGTGGGCAGGCCCCCTACAAGATGGACCGATGATCTTGTGCGGGTCGCTGGAAAGTGCTGGACCTGTACCATAGGGTCTCCAATAAAATAAAATTACGAGGATACAGTGTAAGACGGACAAACTTTAACCTAACGCTGATGATTCAAGTTGTTCGTCAGGTTAACAGCATCGAAAAGTAATATAACATATGGTCATAGTCGCTTGATAGGTAATTTACAGAAAAGTAGTTAAATGACACTTTTAATGTGGTATAATAAATATGTATGAAGCAAAGACATTTAGTCACAATTTCAATAATCACTTCGCAGGCGAAATTATCAAAGCTGCCAAAAATACCGTGCTTCTATCCTTTAAAAAAACCCAAAAACCTTTCACAAAAGAATTTAAATTTGAAGCTTAAAACACAATTTAAATTCACTACATGACCGTTTATTACGAAGGAACACAGAATATTCCCGCAAATAGCAAACCTTTTTGTTTAATACACTTAACAAAGATAGCGTTTCAGGTTATGCCATTTAAAATTGTTACTTTTTTGTAGCGCAGCCATAGTGTTAAGTAAACCTGAGAAAAATACTTTTAACTTGTAAATAGCTGCAGGAAACAGGATTTGGCCTAAAAACTTCTGTAAGTTTGCTTACGTACAAAACTGAACTTTATTTTCACAACTTAAAGTTCCATGGATTTTTTTAAGAACCTTTCCTGTAAAGTGAATAAGGTTTTAGGGTTCTATAGCAGAATGGTACAAATAAATCTTTATAGTCCGTTGTTAGTACGTCCATGCGTCTGGTACAGCGGTGTATCACATATTTATCATTATTTAAAACATAAAATCAGTTAAGATTACCTAGAGTGGTATTATGTTATAGGCAAATTATATTGAATTTAGTATAAATTAAAAGAAACTTTATCATTCCCCAGAATGAATTCTTTATTATGTCCGATGCTTATGATGCAAATAATCTAAATAAATAAATATCTTGTGACAACTAATGCACTGACATCTGATCCTAAACTAGGGAGAGAATGTATTATGGCAATAGGACTACCTATTAACATACTAACATATTTCTGAATACATGCATTTTATAAATAAATTACACCAAGACACAAAGCAACTAATCCTACTCAACTCACAAAAATTTCAAATGGTGGGGATCGTACATATAATAGTTGCTTGAATATTACTTGAATATTCCAAGAATTAAACAATATTACTAAAAAGCAACTTTATTTAAACCATCGAATCTTTTACAATTTAGTAATGTGGTGAAGTTTTTATGTGTCCAAGGAAAGAATGGAACCCTTGTTATACGATGGTAACTCGCTCTTCGCCTGTTTTATATTGGGTGTATACAGCGTGTTGCAAATAAGTTTCACGAAGTGTAGTTTGGGTCGCTGCAGTGTTAATTTTAAAAGTTGAAAAAAATGCCGCCTTGGAGAAATGTAACACTCTTACAAAAATATATGGAGTTAGAAGGAAATTGCATGTCTACGATTAAACAGGGTAAATGCAGAGCGAATATTTATTTCACACAATTTGTCCAACGTCGGCTTATCATTGTATTGTAGAGAATGCGGTTACTAAGGTTTGTTTATATATTATATTATATTATATATATTCCTATTTCCGACACAATATGTTTACGTGGTTTGTAGATACTTGCCTTTGATTCCACAGGTCGTGGGTTCGATTCCCACCCAGGACCGATATTTGTGTGCATGAATATGTGTGCTTGTTCTGAGTATAAGTGTTATTATCTGTATGTATTCACAAAGGAAAACTAGTATATGTCGTATATCAGTTATCTAGTACCTATAGTATAAGCTCTGCTTAGTTTCAGATCAGATGTGCTATGTGTAATAATATCCCACGATATTATTATATTATTATTTATTTGAAAGCAGTGATCTATATGTTCTGTTAGCAACTTCTCTTTGATAGAGATGAAAAATAAATAATTAAGTAACAAATGAATTGTTTTAATTGCCGTAATAAGGACTGACGTTTACGACGATACTAATACAGATTGTAGAGTAAAAACTGTAAATACGAGTAGGTTCTTCTATTAAGACTCGCTTCCTGTAATTATAAAATGAAAAGGAAGAACAGAATTGTGCAGACAAAATTAGTATCTACGTTTTAATTATTTACTAATTGTGAGTTACATACTATATAGTTTTAACTCTTATATAAAATGTTATAACTACATTACTAGATATAATAATGAACCTAAAATACCCCTTAAAATGACTTCGTTTCAATTACTTAGACATTTTACGAATTCACCACAATTGCACAAAAATATATCATCAGAATAAACTGAACTGAAAAGTCTAACGATCAACAAAAAGCTTGGTTTTCTTACAAAAAAAAGGGTATTTTTAGGTTTTTAAATTGTATATAATTTTTAGATTGTTGAATGTTTTATAAACTATTATCTTATTTATTTCGGAGACGTTCTAAAGAAAGGGCATGTCAAAAGTACCCTAAGCCGGCGAGCATGTAATGACAGTAATCGAGGCAAAAGAGGTGTGCAAAGATCGTGACAAATGGAAATCCGTTGTCTCTGCCTACCCCTCTGGGAATCAGGCGTGAGTCTATGTATAGACAGTAGACACTCCCAGTTATAGGAGAACAATAAATCGCCCATCCTGACTATTCAAGTAAGCATAAATGGTCTTACTGCTTAAAATATTGAATTGTCATCGGTCCTTGATTTAGTATGCCACATTTCGATTTAATCTGACGTCTTGAAAGAGGTCAAAATCATGTTCAAAGTTTCCGTTACATTCATGTTAACATACGTATGAAGCCAAAAGCGTTATAAAATAGACAAATTTCCCAACAATATACTGAATCAAACTTTTATTCTTGTATATCAGATGAATGTTAATAGCTTTCCAAAAGCAAATTGGTTAGTTAGATGGAATACTACCGTAGTAGTACCGTAGCTCGTAGTAGTACTGTAGCGCGTAGTAATACGTAACAAAGTAAGAAATAGAGTAACACAACATTTTATCGAAGAAGTTTTATACAAATTGCAGCTTTATATGAAATAAAAAGTTATGGCTGTGGTAGTTGTAAAAATCTTCAGTAAAGTGGTGTATGCTATGTGTTTAGCTTGTAAAAATTCTACTAAGAGTGGAAACTTTATTAAAATAATCCATTGCTCAGCCATCATTTTACTTAATGTGTTAACTTGATAAAATATTTTATTTTATTAGAACTACAGTACGCTACTGTGCTGGGTGAGTAATGCTGTGTGGTGACAGCATAGAATATCATCTCATCCCGTGAGAGCGTAGAAATCGACCGAGGAAATACCTACTAGGGAACGGGTAGCAGCGTTTTTCTGTGAACTATGATATGACCATCAAACTGCGATCGGCAACCGTCTGCTAAGCGTGGCGATTATGGCATATCATTTGGGGAGGCTTTTATCCAGCAGTGGACGTACTTAGGCTAACATGATGATGATGATGACAGTACGCTAAGCACCTACAACTTGACGACGCCGTGCTTAAGAGTATATATATTTTATTTATAGGTTATTTCCATAGACATATAAAAATAAACCAAGTAATTTTTAATTTGATTTGATAATGACCAGCCGGTTGGAGTGGTTGACAGATACTTGCCTTTCACGCCGCAGGTCGTGGGTTCGCTTCTCACCCAGGACAGATATTTGTGTACATGAACATGTCTGTTTGTTCTGAGTCTGGGTGTTATTAACTATATCAGTATGTTGTTATAAAAGAAAAGTAGTATATGTAGCATATCAGTCATCAGGTTTCAATAGTACAAGCTCTGCTTAGTTTGGGATCAGATGGCCGTGTGTGAATAAAGTTCCAGGATTATTATTATTTTAATTATACAATAAACTTATAATTATATCCTATTTGCATATATTTTATTATACGAAATACAACGTGTATAAGTCGGAAAACATTTAATTACTGTCTGGTGCAGCATTGAAAATTTGCAAGGGCTGATAACGAACATTTCTAAGATTCAAAAAGTTTTGCAAAGCACCGGTTACTAGTTCGCGCAACCTTCAGATGATTTATGATTTCTAATAATAATTGTGTTTATATTAATTTTCCTGGAAATATGATTAATCAAAAGCTTATTAGAGTTTGCAACCCAACTTTTCCAGAAAACATATTACTTTCTGACTTTGGGGTAATAAAATGTAATTTGATTTGAGTTTTCTAACTGTAAATGTACGGTAGGTAATTTATATTTCCCGTGTAGTCGACCATTTTGTGAATAAATAATATGTTGGCGTTTTATTTGTTAACTTCTCTTGATTTATATGGTCGTTAAAATATTTTTTTCTTGCTGTTTATTAATTACATCATATTAGTGACAAAAGATCTTAAATTCATTCTGATAAATTCAAACACATTAAGAACGAAAGTGTCCTGCTGTTCTAACTGCATTCAACTTTATAAATTACTAGCGGCCCGGTACGTGCTTCGCTACGTATAAGGCATAGTAATAAAAAAAATGATTATTAAGTTCATTTATTCAAACAAAAAAATATCTTAAATTGCTAAAAGATGTATTTACACTTTTTCAAGACTTTTTTTTTAATTTTCTTACGTACAAACCTTCCCTGGACTTCCACAAATAATTAACGACCAAAATTAACCAAATCGGTAAATGCGTTGTTGAGTTATAACATTACAACAAAAAGTGGCATTGATTTTTATATATATAGATAGTCTATGTGTTATTCGAATATACTAGTATTCGGATATAGCTATATTACAACGCAATACATTTATAATCAGCTCTTTATAATATGTAGGTGCTTTAAAGGTGAAGTTGTAGAACCTAGGGGAACTGGAGTTATGGCTATAAAACTCAACTCTGTAATTTTCACAGCAAAAAGTTCTCAATATTCCCCTATCTTCCTTCGTTGCACTACGCTGGCGCCACGCAATAGTATAGCCATGTCTGCCATAGAAGTTCATTACCACCTAAACAACAGGAGTGACATCATGGCCGCAATTGATATGACCTCATGGAAACTTGGTAACCTGAACGAAGTGAGGGACATTTTCCCGCCTAAACATTGCGTTGAGATGATTTTGCTGAGTTTTTTCTAGATATTTTGGGTTGGTTGCAAATTATTGGGGTGCACGTACTCGAGTTCGTACCCTCGTTTGCTTCAATTTGGTCACCAGGGTTGTTGTAACTGGGAAGCTCAGGCCGACTCTTAGTGCCACTTTTAGACTTGTTTCTGCTGGCAGTTCAGCGTTCACTAAGAAGCCGCTGTACTATACGCAACTTCTGATTCTCCTCTGATAGTAGCGAAGCCTCTAGTGGTAGTGGTGCAAGTTATTTGCCCACCAAACTTTCAATTTTTGTTTTTATTAGTCGATGTGGGCAGGTCCACATTGGGCATGGACTTATTTTCTTTCCGCCGATGTTGTTGGTGAACTCCCTCCCGGCATAGGTGGTGGGTTTTCCGGGGGCTACGGCGTCTGAAGATGCAGGTTTAGGGCTTTCGGGTAAATGGGCAGGTGTGATGCAGAGGTGCTTATTGGCTTCGAGACTTAGGTCGAGTATCTACCGGAACGGGGTGATCGAGCTTTTAATGGGCATCGCTGAGGGGGTGAGGAGAAATCCCTCGCCACCTTCTTCCATTTCATACACGACTGCACTCGGCGCACGTCAGAGCATTCGAGTTAAGAGTGTCCTGGACATCACATCAGGCGCTGCGCTCGCGTCTCCGGCTGGTTCGCTAAATTTCAACGTCCTTCCCCACCTCGGAAACCAGCCGTCAACCTAGGCGGGGACTCGCTCAAGGGGCTCAGCGCGAGCACCATTGAATCGTTACAGTTATTTTATAATTGAAGCTAATAGTTTTATTTAGTAGCTGAGAACTCCAGAGCACAACTGGAGCTTGGCATTCAAACAGAGAGCTACGAGTATTAAGCACTGTTATTATATTTTATACTTTTGATGTCAGCAGGTAGAAAGTATTGTTGAAAAAGAAATATTACGGTTCGCGATTCCACAAGAAAAAGGCTTAGTATCAAGCCATATAATTTTTTGTTTTCAACCTGATTTATTTTTACTTCAAAAGTAATATTATTAATAGCAGTATAATTAAACGGAACACTGTTTTTACACAAAGAATAAATAATTCCCTTTTCACAGCTAAATACCCGACATTAAGGCTCATTTTCTAGAAAATAATTTTAGTACTTTTTTGTTCGTGAAATATGTTCGTAATATTTTTTTCTTGAGGAGTGACAGATGAAAGATGAGCACATATTTTGGACTTTTCATTCGATGTGATTCTTTTGTTAAAATTTTTAGTGTGCGATATAAAATATTTATTCAGATGATAGATCGTTCTTGTAAATTGTTCTCTATTGTGTACGATTTGTTAACGGGCACGTGAATCGGAATCGACTAGGTGAGTGAACTTGAAATTGTTGGGTCTTTATCTAGATTGCACGTACTTGTTGTTAATAAAATCACATATAGTATGATTTTTTAATGACATTTACCGCTATCCTATGAGACTAGATATACTACTGTTTCACAGGATATTGAAGGCGAGTGTTGGCTCAAATCATTCGGGGAGTCAAAATAAAATTTTGTTTTTTTTTTTTCAAGATAAGCCCCCACTAGCGAATTAATGTCCTGTGGTAATTTACGAACGTGTATTTGACAGCCGAAAAGTACATCCAGACTTAGAACAACCGTTTATAACTCAAATAGTTGTCCTGTGCGGGAATCGATTCCGGGACACGAAGTGGCCAGGCGATTGTATTGACGGCTGCGTCATTATATTTATCTAGTGCACACATGCAGGATACGATAGTAGACGTTTCTATTCCCGGCTAGCTGACATGACTGGAGAGAGGTCCGGTACGGGAATTTTTCTTAATCGAAAAATCCCGATATCAATCTTTGGCCCGCCCGTTATGTTGAACCAGGACCTCATCATCTGCGATGGACCACTCTGCACCAAACTAGCAGGAAGGATTATCATCATGACAGCTGAAAGACGTCCATTGCTGGACAATGGCTTCCCCAAGGGTTTCCACAGTGGAATTGTGTCCATAATTTGGAGAGACTGCACGTGTGGCGCAGTGGCTCAGACAGTCGCCTCGCCGCTTTGTGTCGCGGGTTCGAGTCTCGCGCCGGACAACTATTTGTGTGACCCATAAATAGTTGTTCTGAGACTGGGTGTAATTTGTGTCCGTCTATTATTGTAAAGTACCCCGCGACACAGGGATTAAATTCCCTAATTTTCCCTTTCCCGGGCGTTGTCTTTTATTAAAGATAAAAGATAAAGAAGGTATGCCATGGGGGTGGCGATATTCTATGCCGTTAGCCACACAGCATGGAAAGTATATATACAGGAAAGAATATATATTACAGGAAGGATTATATACTTAAATAATGACTGTATCGGTATTCTACACAGGTAACAGAATTCGCGACAAATATAAAAATAACAGCGTGTAAAGCCACTCTATTTATTTTTATGAGGCTACAACGTGATACCTTCATCGGCACTGTTTCGTAACTTTTTAATAGCATAAATCATGAAAGCTGTATAAAGGTGTAACATTGAATTTTTATTAAACATTTTTAGTCTAGCTTGATTCATGGGTTTTGTGCATTATATATAGAGGTTTGGAAGTGTTATTTTTATAGGACGGCGCATTTCACTCTGCTATTTGGATTTTAATAGTTCCATGTGTATTATATCAATATATTCTAACCTAAAATAGTAGGAAGTAATAAGAAAGAAATAATAATAAGTAGTAGATGTAATATATAAGTTATCTGGTTTCCATAGTATAGTTCACACAAGGCCATCTGATCCCAAACTAAGCAGAGCTTGTACAAACCAGATAACTGGTATACTACTTAATTTTGTTAATACATACTTATATAGAATATTACACCCAGACTCAGCACAAACAGACATGCACATAAATATCTGTCCAGGGTGGGAATCGAACCCACGATTTGCGGCGTGAAAGGCAAGTACATATCTACCAACCACGTCCACCCGCGCGTCAAGTATTAATCTATGTTTAGAGCCATGTCTAAAATGACTTGAAAAAATATACAATCACTGTCGTAAGAGCAACTGTAGTAGAGCCAATTTAATATATCACACTAGCTGTGCCCCGCGGTGTTACTCGCGTTAAATTTTATAAATTTTCTTTGCTATAAACCTCACGGAGCCCGAGACCTTTCCAACGAATGCAAAACCGTGGAAATCGGTTCGTGCGTTCTGGAGTTATAGCGTCAGGAAGGAAAACCCGACTTATTTTTATATAGTAGATTTGACATTTCATCAAAATTCAACAACGCAACCTTAACCGACCTTAATTTTCGTAGTTAGAACTGTACATTTGCGTATTTTTTTTTTCAATGACTATGCCTCTTTGTTCGTATAATTACCAAATAAGGTCATTTTACAATTCACTTTACTAGAAACTGACAGATGTCAAATGTGATCTATTAAATTGGCCCTGCTATGCAGCCTTAATGGTCTCACTATACCGAGTTCTTAGTTACCTACTTTTTATGTATACATTAAAAATTTACTTAACAACGAGGAATTCCCGAGTCTTGTATCCAACAGTAGAGAAATATTCAAATGACTGAGCCACTCACAGTTCGGTCGTTACATGAACTTTGTTGGAGTTTTAATTTAATTTAGTATTGGGAAGTCTAACCTATGAATTTGTGAACATTATTTTTGAGTATATATTTACGTTAATCTTTTTCGAAAGGAAAGTACAGGCATCCGCCTCCAAGAAGTAAGGTTTGATAATGTTTCGCAAAATAGTCCATTTCCAAGAATGCGTAGACAGTACAATAAAATATGCTCCAAAGTTGATATATATTGTATTTCATCAAAGCTATAATGCATTCAAATAATTTTTGCAAAGGACAATGTTTAGTTTTCTGTTGATTAGTGTATTTTAAATTTAAATTATTGTAACAACCGTAGGTACTAGTTATATATTCCATTTAAACTCGTAGTCTTAACTCACAGATTTTAGTAATTTTTAAATGTTGTGTACAGATATAATTGGACCTCGGATTTATGAGGAGTGTTATAAGAAATGATTTTATTAATTTTTTATTAGACTGTAGTTGTGTTTTTGTACTACTTCTGTAGTACTGTTTCTGTACTTATGAAATAAAATAAAAAATAAGCTTAAATATCGTCTCATTTGGGCGTATTGTTTTTTTTTCAATTAGTCCTTCGCACTATAGTGTGGTATTATTTCTTAAAAACTAAAAGGTAAATGAAAGTTTGTATATATTAGTATGTGTCTATGGAATCATAGCGCCAATCGAAGTATTTCAAATTAATCCGATCAGACATAAAATAGTAATTTCTCTTTTACTAGTTTGAGTCGGGAATTTTAACACTTAGATTTTGATCTGTATTAGCAGATCGTGGATTGAATTCCATTTCCAAACTATAATTGAATAAATGGAAGATTGGTTTTGGAGTGATATAAAAATATCTATGACAATCGTTATAAGTTATCAGAAGCCAAATAGAGACATAGACTTGGTCCAATCTTATAAGCTACTGGTTTTGAGATCCAATAGCAGTCAGCCAAATAACTAGCAATAAGTAAGATAAGGATGATTGACAACACGTGAAATAGTAAAAAGGCAGGTGTGAAGAAAAAAATGTCATGTTAATGAGGCAAAGGGATCATGAAACTCACAAAAAGCACAACTAACGGAATGCATCAAGAAATAGGATATATCGCGTTACAAAATTATGAATATAATGAAAATCTGTTACTATAACTTAACGCCATCTAGGCTAAACTAAGCAAAACTTAAAAAAAAAATAAACTTCTAGCTTAATTTGATAACTAAACTGCCTCGTAAGTCTAGCGATAACCTATTCAACCCCAGATGTGGTGCAGGGTTCAAAAGTGGGACTTTTCTGTTAAGAAAATCATTCAATATCAGCCCAGTTGCTAGTGTTATACTCCAATCCCGTCTCATCTCCGTCCCTCGAAGAACACGTAAAACTATCGACGGTTAGTGCACCACACCACATTGCACCCATCCTCTTTTCGTTAGTCCATCCCGTATTCGCTCACACACTTGTACCACATAATACGTTCCGCGCCAATGGCTACTCTCCTGGTCCCCCTGACCAAAGTTCGAGCAGGAGTACATTAATTACCCAACCTGATCTTTTTCCAATCATTTCGGCTATCCCGTCTCATTGTATCATGAGAGTAAGGAATAGAGACTGCACCTATGATTGCAACGACACAATTTTTTTTAAACGACCGCTCTTGGTAAACTAATCCCTGTGTCGCGGGGTACTTTACGAACATATAATAGACGGACACAAATTACATCCAGACTCTTTATGGTATAGAACAAATATTTATGGGTCGTACAAACATATGGCTAGCCTCCATAGAGACTGTCCGCTATGTCCAAAATTCAACCGGGAAAGCATTATTACGTATTAGAGGTTTAACGCGTCAGGCGCTTTTCTATGAACTTTAATAAAAAGATCGTCTAAAACCCCGTCACTGATATTACCGCAAATGTTTATTCAAATATTTTCACAATAAATCCCGTAACAATGACTCAAAGTTATAAACGCGAGTGCTACACAAAATAACCAGCTTCAGCGTTTATTTATTTTGCTCAACCAATATTTCATGAGGTTAGGTTAAATTCAATCAAGAAATAGTATAAACTGCACGGGTAAACTTAGTCATTGTAGTATTACTGTCTAATAATACTGAGGTTAGCATAAATTTACTCAAGCAAAATTTAGTATAAATATGTGGTCGATATCTTTTGCAGGGATAAGTCAAGTCACTATAGTATATTATTCATCATCATCATCATCATCATGTAAGCCAAAGTACGTCCACTGCTGGACAAAAGCCTTCCCAAAGAATAGGGGGATATGCCATTATCTCCACACTTGGCAGACGGGTTGGCGATTGCAGTTTGATGTCATAGTTCGCAGAAAAACGCTTCTTCCCGTGTCTAACAATATTTTTTTACGGGTGTTGGCATAAATTACTTCAAGAAATAGTATAAAGGTGTAATGCTATTGTCTAATAATAATTTCTTAGCGAAATTGGCACAAATTTACTCAAGAAATAGTATAAATATGTAGCCGCAATCTTTTGCAGTGATACGTCTAGTCAATGTAGTATTATTGCCTAATAGTCTTCTATTGGTCTAGCGGTAGCGTGTTCACCCGCAGCGAACGAGGTCCTGGGTTCAAATCCCGGGTCGTGCCAAAAAAATGATTTTGGGACTTTTCTGTAAAAAGAAAAATTTCTAAATATCAGCCCGAAGTCTGGGAGTTGGCGGTATTATTCCCCCGTGCCTCGGAGAGCACGTAAAACCGTCGGTCCTGTACCTGACCTCTTTCCGGTCGTGTCGCTAGGCGTCCCATCGGATCATGAGAGTGATGGAATAGAAAGTGCTCTTGTGTTTGCGCACACACTTGAGCACTATAATATGTCCCGCGCAGATGGCTAATCTCTGTTGAGACTGGCCGCCGTGGTCGAAATTCGGCTAGGAGGACATTATTATTATTTATTATTTCACATTATTATTATAGAAATTTTTCTTTTTACAGAAAAGTCCCAAAATCATTTTTTTGGCACGACCCGGGATTTGAACCCAGGACCTCGTTCGCTGCGGGTGAACACGCTACCGCTAGACCAATAGAAGACTATTAGACAATAATACTACATTGACTAGACGTATCACTGCAAAGATTGCGGCTACATATTTATACTATTTCTTGAGTAAATTTGTGCCAATTTCGCTAAGAAATTATTATTAGACAATAGCATTACACCTTTATACTATTTCTTGAAGTAATTTATGCCAACACCCGTAAAAAAATATTGTTAGACACGGGAAGAAGCGTTTTTCTGCGAACTATGACATCAAACTGCAATCGCCAACCCGTCTGCCAAGTGTGGAGATAATGGCATATCCCCCTATTCTTTGGGAAGGCTTTTGTCCAGCAGTGGACGTACTTTGGCTTACATGATGATGATGATGATGAATAATATACTATAGTGACTTGACTTATCCCTGCAAAAGATATCGACCACATATTTATACTAAATTTTGCTTGAGTAAATTTATGCTAACCTCAGTATTATTAGACAGTAATACTACAATGACTAAGTTTACCCGTGCAGTTTATACTATTTCTTGATTGAATTTAACCTAACCTCATGAAATATTGGTTGAGCAAAATAAATAAACGCTGAAGCTGGTTATTTTGTGTAGCACTCGCGTTTATAACTTTGAGTCATTGTTACGGGATTTATTGTGAAAATATTTGAATAAACATTTGCGGTAATATCAGTGACGGGGTTTTAGACGATCTTTTTATTAAAGTTCATAGAAAAGCGCCTGACGCGTTAAACCTCTAATACGTAATAATGCTTTCCCGGTTGAATTTTGGACATAGCGGACAGTCTCTATGGAGGCTAGCCATATGTTTGTACGACCCATAAATATTTGTTCTATACCATAAAGAGTCTGGATGTAATTTGTGTCCGTCTATTATATGTTCGTAAAGTACCCCGCGACACAGGGATTAGTTTACCAAGAGCGGTCGTTTAAAAAAAATTGTGTCGTTGCAATCATAGGTGCAGTCTCTATTCCTTACTCTCATGATACAATGAGACGGGATAGCCGAAATGATTGGAAAAAGATCAGGTTGGGTAATTAATGTACTCCTGCTCGAACTTTGGTCAGGGGGACCAGGAGAGTAGCCATTGGCGCGGAACGTATTATGTGGTACAAGTGTGTGAGCGAATACGGGATGGACTACGAAAAGAGGATGGGTGCAATGTGGTGCGGTGCACTAACCGTCGATAGTTTTACGTGTTCTTCGAGGGACGGAGATGAGACGGGATTGGAGTATAACACTAGCAACCGGGCTGATATTGAATGATTTTCTTAACAGAAAAGTCCCACTTTTGAACCCTGCACCACATCTGGGGTTGAATAGGTTATCGCTAGACTTACGAGGCAGTTTAGTTATCAAATTAAGCTAGAAGTTTATTTTTTTTTTAAGTTTTGCTTAGTTTAGCCTAGATGGCGTTAAGTTATAGTAACAGATTTTCATTATATTCATAATTTTGTAACGCGATATATCCTATTTCTTGATGCATTCCGTTAGTTGTGCTTTTTGTGAGTTTCATGATCCCTTTGCCTCATTAACATGACATTTTTTTCTTCACACCTGCCTTTTTACTATTTCACGTGTTGTCAATCATCCTTATCTTACTTATTGCTAGTTTATTTGGCTGACTGCTATTGGATCTCAAAACCAGTAGCTTATAAGATTGGACCAAGTCTATGTCTCTATTTGGCTTCTGATAACTTATAACGATTGTCATAGATATTTTTATATCACTCCAAAACCAATCTTCCATTTATTCAATTATAGTTTGGAAATGGAATTCAATCCACGATCTGCTAATACAGATCAAAATCTAAGTGTTAAAATTCCCGACTCAAACTAGTAAAAGAGAAATTACTATTTTATGTCTGATCGGATTAATTTGAAATACTTCGATTGGCGCTATGATTCCATAGACACATACTAATATATACAAACTTTCATTTACCTTTTAGTTTTTTTTTTTCAGACAACACTTCTCCTGAATTTGGGATATCGAAATGGTTGGCTTCAAGCGCTAAAAAAGTCTGAAGCAATGGTTGGTCTAGTTAAAGAATCTATCAAATAGCTTGCTGATCTTCAAAGCCGTATGTATTAAGTGTTAAGACTGTCTGCATCACCGACTGGAATCCTTGAATTTTTAAAAGCTATACTGCGATTTCAACGACGAGACGAATTACCTATTTAAGTTGCCATGATCCTTAGCCTCAGTATATATAATATGATGTACATTTTTATTGCACCGGAAGGGGAAGACCACGTCGAACATTCTCTGACCAAATTGGAGATTTTCTCAAGAAAGGGCAGGTCAGAAGTACCCTAAACCGGCGAGCATGTATGAAGAATATAATGACAGTAATCGAGGCAAAAGAAGTATGCAAAGATCGTGACAAATGGAAATCCGTTGTCTCTGCCTACCCCTCTGGGAAACAGGCGTGAGTCTATGTATGTATGTATGTATTTTTATTGCACATAAAGTTCCATTTTATATTTTATTGTTTAGTTAAGTGAGAGTATTATTAATAACTGATATAATTTGGATATGTTAGTGTCTTCTTAATAGCAGACATAATTTGGAAAGATAGAATATTTGCCTTAGCATTTTGCATGTTGTATAATAGAATTGACATTTCGTCAGTATCATCATCATGTTGCCCAAAAAGCTAGTGAACTTTTTAAATAACAAGATTTGTTCAAAATTATGTAATTTCTTTCAACATTTTTGCAAGTCCATCAGAATAGTTTTTGAGCGTAAAAGTAATTAAAAATATGCTTCATTCAAATAAAGAAGCCTTAAATTAATAACAATAACCGTAAAAATTATAAAAAGGATACTACCTAGTTTATTATATTAAATATAACAATAATTTAAAGTCGGACAAGAGTTTTTGTGCTAGAGAGTAACATTAGGTATATGTTTCCTTCCTTCGTTTTTGAGAGTATCGATACTCCTTATACCTAAAGTGTATTACACTTCATTGGAATAAGATACCATTAGCCTATCTTCGGGAGAGGTTATAAGGTTAATCTTTACCAACTTTCTGTCATATAAATTTCTCGATTAACTCCAGAAATTTTGCTTGAAATGTGTTCCTAAAATAACAACTTTAAGTAAAACTTAGGCTAAAACTCAGTAAAGGTAAAAGTGTGTACAAAAAACATAAAGCTGATTAATTAAAATAATTTTGTCATTGAACATAGTATGGAATAGAACGGCGATAGTTCTTGTAGAATATATTGAACTCTTTATTGTGCTTCGTAATCCCTGTATATAAAGTTTTTTTTACATATTGGTGCATGAACAATAACATTGTAATTCCGATTAAGTTACATTAGTTAAGAAATGTGTTTAGGTAGCTATTAACGCTTACTTCAAAGTCAAAGACGACAACAATACTGTATTTAAAGCAGATAGAAGTAAGTTAATAAATAAAATAAATTAAGTTACTATACATAATCTAATTAACAAAGTAAATTCAATTTCTATTGTTATTCTATTTGTATTTAAATTTCCATTCTATTTCTATTTCTTCACTTATAAGTCGGCAAATAAGCACTGCAATTGGACTGCAAGCGGCACCGTAAACGATAGATTAGAAGTTACTGCTGTGTCCATCGCTGTTTTCACTCACCAGTATGGAAGTGAACAGTGAGGTAAAGCACCTAAGCATGCGTTACCCAGCGCGGGGACCGAACCAGAAACACGAGAACATAACACAACAGGTAAAACATATCAAGTATTTAACAAGGTCCTTAATTAAAAGGGCATAGACAAACTCCTTAAATATTTGATGTTAAGCTTATATTTTTCAGGTCTGGTCTCTATCATTTTTCTTTTTACAGAAAAGTCCCAAAATCATTTTTTTGGCACGACCCGGGATTTGAACCCAGGACCTCGTTCGCTGCGGATGAACACGCTACCGCTAGACCAATAGAAGACTATTAGACAATAATACTACATTGACTAGACGTATCACTGCAAAGATTGCGGCTACATATTTATACTATTTCTTGAGTAAATTTGTGCCAATTTCGCTAAGAAATTATTATTAGACAATAGCATTACACCTTTATACTATTTCTTGAAGTAATTTATGCCAACACCCGTAAAAAAATATTGTTAGACACGGGAAGAAGCGTTTTTCTGCGAACTATGACATCAAACTGCAATCGCCAACCCGTCTGCCAAGTGTGGAGATAATAGCATATCCCCCTATTCTTTGGGAAGGCTTTTGTCCAGCAGTGGACGTACTTTGGCTTACATGATGATGATGATGATGAATAATATACTATAGTGACTTGACTTATCCCTGCAAAAGATATCGACCACATATTTATACTAAATTTTGCTTGAGTAAATTTATGCTAACCTCAGTATTATTAGACAGTAATACTACAATGACTAAGTTTACCCGTGCAGTTTATACTATTTCTTGATTGAATTTAACCTAACCTCATGAAATATTGGTTGAGCAAAATAAATAAACGCTGAAGCTGGTTATTTTGTGTAGCACTCGCGTTTATAACTTTGAGTCATTGTTACGGGATTTATTGTGAAAATATTTGAATAAACATTTGCGGTAATATCAGTGACGGGGTTTTAGACGATCTTTTTATTAAAGTTCATAGAAAAGCGCCTGACGCGTTAAACCTCTAATACGTAATAATGCTTTCCCGGTTGAATTTTGGACATAGCGGACAGTCTCTATGGAGGCTAGCCATATGTTTGTACGACC
The DNA here is from genome assembly GCA_951640165.1 of Pseudoips prasinana. Lineage (NCBI taxonomy): Eukaryota > Metazoa > Arthropoda > Insecta > Lepidoptera > Nolidae > Pseudoips > Pseudoips prasinana. The sequence goes on from OX621245.1 coordinate 25,092,583, forward strand.
CATAAATATTTGTTCTATACCATAAAGAGTCTGGATGTAATTTGTGTCCGTCTATTATATGTTCGTAAAGTACCCCGCGACACAGGGATTAGTTTACCAAGAGCGGTCGTTTAAAAAAAATTGTGTCGTTGCAATCATAGGTGCAGTCTCTATTCCTTACTCTCATGATACAATGAGACGGGATAGCCGAAATGATTGGAAAAAGATCAGGTTGGGTAATTAATGTACTCCTGCTCGAACTTTGGTCAGGGGGACCAGGAGAGTAGCCATTGGCGCGGAACGTATTATGTGGTACAAGTGTGTGAGCGAATACGGGATGGACTACGAAAAGAGGATGGGTGCAATGTGGTGCGGTGCACTAACCGTCGATAGTTTTACGTGTTCTTCGAGGGACGGAGATGAGACGGGATTGGAGTATAACACTAGCAACCGGGCTGATATTGAATGATTTTCTTAACAGAAAAGTCCCACTTTTGAACCCTGCACCACATCTGGGGTTGAATAGGTTATCGCTAGACTTACGAGGCAGTTTAGTTATCAAATTAAGCTAGAAGTTTATTTTTTTTTTAAGTTTTGCTTAGTTTAGCCTAGATGGCGTTAAGTTATAGTAACAGATTTTCATTATATTCATAATTTTGTAACGCGATATATCCTATTTCTTGATGCATTCCGTTAGTTGTGCTTTTTGTGAGTTTCATGATCCCTTTGCCTCATTAACATGACATTTTTTTCTTCACACCTGCCTTTTTACTATTTCACGTGTTGTCAATCATCCTTATCTTACTTATTGCTAGTTTATTTGGCTGACTGCTATTGGATCTCAAAACCAGTAGCTTATAAGATTGGACCAAGTCTATGTCTCTATTTGGCTTCTGATAACTTATAACGATTGTCATAGATATTTTTATATCACTCCAAAACCAATCTTCCATTTATTCAATTATAGTTTGGAAATGGAATTCAATCCACGATCTGCTAATACAGATCAAAATCTAAGTGTTAAAATTCCCGACTCAAACTAGTAAAAGAGAAATTACTATTTTATGTCTGATCGGATTAATTTGAAATACTTCGATTGGCGCTATGATTCCATAGACACATACTAATATATACAAACTTTCATTTACCTTTTAGTTTTTTTTTTTTCAGACAACACTTCTCCTGAATTTGGGATATCGAAATGGTTGGCTTCAAGCGCTAAAAAAGTCTGAAGCAATGGTTGGTCTAGTTAAAGAATCTATCAAATAGCTTGCTGATCTTCAAAGCCGTATGTATTAAGTGTTAAGACTGTCTGCATCACCGACTGGAATCCTTGAATTTTTAAAAGCTATACTGCGATTTCAACGACGAGACGAATTACCTATTTAAGTTGCCATGATCCTTAGCCTCAGTATATATAATATGATGTACATTTTTATTGCACCGGAAGGGGAAGACCACGTCGAACATTCTCTGACCAAATTGGAGATGTTCTCAAGAAAGGGCAGGTCAGAAGTACCCTAAACCGGCGAGCATGTATGAAGAATATAATGACAGTAATCGAGGCAAAAGAAGTATGCAAAGATCGTGACAAATGGAAATCCGTTGTCTCTGCCTACCCCTCTGGGAAACAGGCGTGAGTCTATGTATGTATGTATGTATTTTTATTGCACATAAAGTTCCATTTTATATTTTATTGTTTAGTTAAGTGAGAGTATTATTAATAACTGATATAATTTGGATATGTTAGTGTCTTCTTAATAGCAGACATAATTTGGAAAGATAGAATATTTGCCTTAGCATTTTGCATGTTGTATAATAGAATTGACATTTCGTCAGTATCATCATCATGTTGCCCAAAAAGCTAGTGAACTTTTTAAATAACAAGATTTGTTCAAAATTATGTAATTTCTTTCAACATTTTTGCAAGTCCATCAGAATAGTTTTTGAGCGTAAAAGTAATTAAAAATATGCTTCATTCAAATAAAGAAGCCTTAAATTAATAACAATAACCGTAAAAATTATAAAAAGGATACTACCTAGTTTATTATATTAAATATAACAATAATTTAAAGTCGGACAAGAGTTTTTGTGCTAGAGAGTAACATTAGGTATATGTTTCCTTCCTTCGTTTTTGAGAGTATCGATACTCCTTATACCTAAAGTGTATTACACTTCATTGGAATAAGATACCATTAGCCTATCTTCGGGAGAGGTTATAAGGTTAATCTTTACCAACTTTCTGTCATATAAATTTCTCGATTAACTCCAGAAATTTTGCTTGAAATGTGTTCCTAAAATAACAACTTTAAGTAAAACTTAGGCTAAAACTCAGTAAAGGTAAAAGTGTGTACAAAAAACATAAAGCTGATTAATTAAAATAATTTTGTCATTGAACATAGTATGGAATAGAACGGCGATAGTTCTTGTAGAATATATTGAACTCTTTATTGTGCTTCGTAATCCCTGTATATAAAGTTTTTTTTACATATTGATGCATGAACAATAACATTGTAATTCCGATTAAGTTACATTAGTTAAGAAATGTGTTTAGGTAGCTATTAACGCTTACTTCAAAGTCAAAGACGACAACGATACTGTATTTAAAGCAGATAGAAGTAAGTTAATAAATAAAATAAATTAAGTTACTATACATAATCTAATTAACAAAGTAAATTCAATTTCTATTGTTATTCTATTTGTATTTAAATTTCCATTCTATTTCTATTTCTTCACTTATAAGTCGGCAAATAAGCACTGCAATTGGACTGCAAGCGGCACCGTAAACGATAGATTAGAAGTTACTGCTGTGTCCATCGCTGTTTTCACTCACCAGTATGGAAGTGAACAGTGAGGTAAAGCACCTAAGCATGCGTTACCCAGCGCGGGGACCGAACCAGAAACACGAGAACATAACACAACAGGTAAAACATATCAAGTATTTAACAAGGTCCTTAATTAAAAGGGCATAGACAAACTCCTTAAATATTTGATGTTAAGCTTATATTTTTCTGGTCTGGAACAAGCCTCCTACGGTTTACAATTTCTGGACAAGATATTTACTACTACTAGAAGTTTTCACGGGCATAATTCCAAGAGCTGAATTTCTGAACAAGTCCGTAATATGACAATAAGGACGATCACAAAATTCAGTGTCTGGTGTAAATTTCGCCAGGTAAAGTTACCCCGAACGGCTCAGAATCTTCTATAAGTTGGAATTAGTTAAGTAAAAGTTTTCATTCAGTTCATATTAAAATGGCGTTATTAGACAGAACTCATAAAAATATTACCAAACATTTTACTTAAATATATCTTTAAAGATTAGTATTTGGACAGTGAATCTGTATATCGCGAGAAAGTTTACAAACATGCAATTTACGGACAAAAAGTATACCCTGGCTCAGAACAGCTATATAAGTGTCAGTTAAGCGCAAAAACATGTCTATTCTCTACACCTTTACTTTCATGGTATGTTTTACAGGGCAGAGGTCGAAAGTGGGGCCGAAGTCGAGCTCTCCGAAGCACATGTCTCGTTTTCTGACTCAGAGTTGCTCAGACTCAGTAGCAACTTTGAGTCAGCAAGAAAACTTTGAGGAGTTTTCTTGCTAGAAGAATTCTTTCAGTACCGACCGTGGATTTGAATCGATGAATGTATTTCTGGTTGATCACTTTACCTAGAATAACGAGAAGTGCATATACTCGGATTGACGAAACACACACAGAATATAAGCCGAATGCGATTTGATAAAAATTGGTACATTTAGTAAAATTGATTCTCTATATTATCCAGAGATATTATAATAATATCCTGGAACACCACCGTGTGTGAATAATGTTCCAAGTTCCATGTATTCTACTTAAACCACTTTTCTTTTGTAAGTACATGCTTATATAGATAACTATACCCAGAGCCATCACTAATAGACTTGAACACAAATATCTGTCCTGGGTGGGAATCAAACCCAGGACCTGCGGCGTGAAAAGCAAGATCTACCATCCACCGGCGCGTACTAACACAGTGGCGCGCACGGCTTGAGTTGCGCCTGAACGCGCGCCAACGTGCCGTCGGTGCTATCCTGCTTCACCTCGAGGCCTGGGTGGGAAGGAAGGGCGGTTACGTCACCTACAGACTGACTCAGATACTCACCGGACACGGGTGTTTCGGTGAGTATCTGTGCCGGTTCGGCCGAGAAGTGACGACACATTGTCACCATTGCGGGAGCAACCTGGACTCTGCCCAGCATACGCTGGAGGAGTGCCCGGCCTGGGAGGCCGAGAGACGAGTCCTGGTCGCTGAGATCGGACGGGATCTTTCACCGCCAGCAGTCGTGAATGCGATGCTGGCTGGCGACTCCACCAAATGGGACGCCGTGGTCTCCTTCTGCGAAACAGTCATGCTCCAGAAGGAGGCCGCCGAGCGGGATCGGGAACGAGCCGACCCCGCTCGTAGACGGAGGAGGCGTCGGGGCGGCGGCGGCAGCCGTTAGCCCTACTCCCCTCGGGGTTGCGGTGGCAGTATGAGAAGTGTCCTCTACTGCCGCCACGTGCAAGCAGCCCCGGGAAGACAGCGAACTGTTTGTGGCGCAGTCGCTGTGCCGTACTGGCAGGGGTCGGCAAATGGGGAGGGCAACCCACAGCTCTCCCCGGGTGTATGTCCCGACCATCTGGGACACGGTGCAAAAGGGGGGCACCGGAGCAGCATACCCACGTTCCCGGGGCTCCCCGTATCAGGCGCCAGAAGAAGTCCACGGCAGGTTAGGTTTAGTCGGTGCGAGTCCGTCATACCCACCCGCAGACCATTTTTTGCGGGTGGCATGCATTAGCATTCCCCCTGCCTGATCAAAAAAAAAAAAAAAAAGATCTACCATCCACGCCAACCGGTCCGTCAAAGTTTCAGTTAATGTATTGTTTATTATTAGCTCCTAACATATCCTACACTATCTATATTACACGCTGTGAAACTTATAAACAAAATAACGTCTTATAATAAAGGTAACTTTATCTTTTCCTACTTTAACCACAACTTTCCTTTCAAGCAGGTAAACCAGCGAAGCGACCTATAATGTTATTAGGAAGCTTCATCATCGTATTATAATATTAAGTATTTCAGACAGGTTCTACAGTATTGGTAATTTTATAGAGTAATCTACATTCATAACGGGTCCATACATTAATATTAAAAGAAGCTTATTAAATTCACCTATCTTATAACATAGCTTATTCGAAAGCTAAATACGCGGACGAGATTATGTAGTCACACTAATATTATAAAAAAGCGAAAGTTTGTGAGTGTGTGAGTGAGTATGTTTGATACTTCTTCACGGCTAAACGAATGGAGCGATTTTAATTAAATTTGGTATGGAGTTAGCGGACTTACTATAACTAGTAGGAGGACCTAGGAATAAAATATTATAATGTTTAAGTCATAGTAGGAACTATGACTTAAACATTATAATATTTTATTCATCATTATTTATTCATCGTATAGTATAATATAGTTATTATTTATCGTGATACAAGTCTCTTGGTGGTAGTTTTAATTCAACTAATTTATGTAATTTAGTTGTAATTAGATGCTAATTTCAAACTGATATTTTTTTTAATACAATAGGATACTTAGTTTTAGACAGTGCTTTCAGTAGGTGCCACGTCAGTCACTGCTCGGTGGAAAAATATGTATATGTGAAGAAAAAAAAAATTGTAATATTTGCCGAAGAAAATATACATGACTATGACACTTGCATATTACTTGTGTTTCGAAACCATACTTTTTATTTATTTTTTATTATATATTACTTTATTTTTATTTATTTAACAATAAGCGTTTAAGAGCCCTTTACACTAAATTCGATGTGTTTATTATTATGAACATTAATTAACTTTCCATTTTTACGTCTAGTCTTCATCCATGCTTCAAATCAAATGAAATAGTTTATTTCAGTAACTTAGTCTAATAATACAGTATCAAGTGGTTGGAGCCACCCTTTAAGCAAATAATGCTTATTACAAATATATGGCAAAATATATGGCAGCATTCCGGGAACGCGTCGCCTCACTTTGGCTTCCAGTCCCCACGGCCTCAAAAACTTAATTTATTATTTATTGAGCAGGTGCAACAAGAACAAAATGTCACCCATTATACCGATGACTTCGCTAAGAATAATGCCACAAGTTGCCTATGCTAGGCATCCCATTAAAAGTTCACGCCGACACCACAGAAACAGCCAACTTAATTATGTCAAGTGAAAATTAACGGACACCACTAATTTCCTTTAAAATTGTTTCTTCTCAATTTCCAGTGAAAGTAAGTACGAAAGTACTTTAACTCTAAATAAGTTATGAGCGCCAAGGAAATGTGACCTATATACATGGTATGCTATTTAAATTTCAATACATAATATTAAAAACTTTAACTAAACATAATCTCCTTGACAATAACTTAATACAAGCTAGCTAAATGTCACTACTATTGTAAAATAAATTGTATAAATGTTTTAATATTCCGTGTACCTAAATATCTGTAATAAATAACTAGAAATAATAACTGTGTTACTACAAACATGTTCTGACTATTTACAAGCGCTTTTTTAAAGTCTACGTGAATAAAAACCTTTTTTGTTTATTTTTTATTTTATTTTAAAGTGTATCAATAACAATGTGGGATACTTAGGGAGAATCCGCTGATTATAATAAATAATTTATAAATGTCTTGGGACAACTAACATAATCCCGATCTAGGTAGAGCCTGTTCTATGCCAACCAGACAACTGATAAACATACTTACATAATTCCAAATACATACATATTACAGATTAAATACTTTTAGAACAAATGATCGTACTCATCACACAAAGATTTGACCTGGGTGGATTCGAGCCCACGTCCTCTGGTTTAGCCGGCAGGGTCACTAATGCAAGGCCAGTCAAGGTATTATAGGCAAATTACACCAATTGTAGGGGGTCTATGTCCAGCAGTGGACGAGATCAGGCTCATGATGTAATCTTGATCAGAATGTTTATATTATGTGATATTTTTTCGTCAAACACAAAAACCTCCTTATAAATATTTAACATTCCTTTCAACTCATTTTATCAAAGCCCAACGTCTTCAGTCAAAGGAATAAAACCTACTAAAGTGGTCTAAATGGGCAAAATTTGTCAAGAAGTTAAGTTGTAAGTTATGGTAGCCATTGTCATAATACGCGAGGGGTAAGCCGCACTTATCAACACCTAACAAAGATATATGATTGGGTGATATCTTTTACTTTTCCTTTTTATATTTTATGGTAAAAAAATGGTGTATGTATATTTTTATCTGGCTTCTGAGTGAATAACACGTTTGTTTATTTGCCTTTTTCATATGGAGTGAACTAGATGCGGTGGCTGTGATTTAAAGTAATGGTAATGTCTAACTTAGGGTAACATAGACATTTTTTCCACCCCTCACAAAAAAGGACATTCGTCTTAGGTTAAAGTTTGCGTTGTTCAGATTTTTCCAAATTTTCTTTTTGTTTTTAAAAGACAACGCCCGCACTAGGGTATATAATCCCTGTGTCGCGGGATACTTTACAAACATATAGTAGACAGACCATATTACTTCCAGACTCAGAACAACTATTTATGGGTCCCACAAATAGTTGTCCGGCGACACGAAGCGGCGAGGCGACTGTCTTAGCCGCTGCGCCACCTGTGCAGTCATTTTATCACGTATTGTGCGGGAAGGGAACCCTGGACCTGAAGTGGCGACGCTCCGCCACACGAAACATAACATTAAATAAATGTGAAATATTGTCTCTTTTGAAAATACTAATAATACAATCTAAACTACTAATATTCCGGAAGGACCTAAAGAAGATACTTCTAACTACATTCAATAATAATTGCAATTAATTGTTTATACTTTTATTTAAGTTTTCAATTTTGTGATTTGTTCTAGTTTTAAGATTCCTTTTCTTTTTTGTAGAATATTCGTTTTAATGTTATTAATATCTAGTAGGCATTCTTATAAATTTATTTAGGTATATTTTATTAGTGTATACATTTTTGTTTACTTATAAGCTAATTTACGCAAGCTGTGGTCTCCTATAAGTGAAGAAGAACACTGCTTACTATCTTTTTGCATGCACTATTTTATCGAATGTATTGTGTTTATTCTTTGTTGGAGATCCTTAAATAAATAAATAAACTAAAATATAATCTATAAAAAATAATAAGATTTTTTTTTCCCTTATTTGCCTTTTTCATATTGAGTGAGCTAGATGCGGTGGCTGTGATTTAAAAGAATGGTCATGTCTAACTTAGGGTAACATATACATTTTTTCCAACCCTCACAAAAAAATTGAATTCGTCTTAGGTTTAAGTTTGCGTTGTTCAGATTTTTCCATTTTTTTTTTGTTTTTAAAATACAACGCCCGCACTAGGGTATGTAATCCCTGTGTCGCGAGATACTTTACAAACATATAGTAGACAGACACATATTACTTCCAGACTCAGAACAGCTATTTATGGGCCCACAAATAGTTGTCCGGCGCGGGACTCGAACCCGCGACACGAAGCGGCCAGGCGACTGTCTTAGCCGGTGCCCACACGTGCAGTCAAAATAGAAATATTTCCTAGAGATCTTACATTGATAATTTCAAATCAAATATCTAATAATTTTAAATCATATATCTGTTTGATTCCCTGAACATGATTGCATTGTTAACATATTCATGTCGACATATTCTGCCCCACGGGCCCTGGACATTTTGTGTATTTCGTAATGATGGATTGTTTTATTAAATGATAATTTATAACATACGTTCATGACTATTGGTTTATAGAAGTTACATACATTTAAAACAATAACATAGTTGTCGTCTAAATATACATCATATTCCATCGCTATGTTTTTATCGACCATTTGGACACTATATCACACTAATATTATAAAGATGAAGGTTTGTGAGTGTGTATGTTTGTTACTTCTTCACGTCTAAACAGCTGGAGCGATTTTAATAATATTTGGTATGGAGTTAGCTGACACCCTGGATTGACTCAAAGGCTATAATTTATAAAGTTTAACGCGGGTAAAACCGCAGGGCACCGCTAGTAGTAAAATATACCTAAAACTTTAGTTTTGCAAATAACCCAGTAAATTCACTTGCTAATTTTCTGAACAATAAATATTGATTAAAGTTAACTATATTAAGTACTACAAACATTTTCTGACTATTTACTACCGCTTTTTTAAAGTCTATGCGAACAAATTAAGTTTTTTCAGTTTATTGTATTATTTAGTGCTGATTATAACATAATTTAAAAAAGTTGATTACAGAATGAATTTAATTCTAAATATGTTTTTGTTTTGACTTGTGTAAAACATCATATAAGCTGAAAGACATCCACGGCTAGACAAAACCCTGTATAAAACAGGAAAAAATTTAATTCTTATTATTTTATTTAGATTATATTTTAGTTTAGATTGTATTAGGTTGTACTCTGTGTACCCCGTGACACAGAGATTCTTAAGACTAATGATGGCATCGTCTTGAAAAACAAAATGTCTCATAGATCGTGGATACATTTTAAGCATCTAAGAAATTCATTCATTTAAATTTTAAAGTGCACTTCTGTACAACACGATAGCATCTGTGGCTGCATCCATTGAGTGCAGTAAGTAGGTACCAACTCACTGTTTCCTCATTCTCATTCTTCAGAATTTTTATAAGAGAAAAATAGCGCTCTGCGCTTAGAATTATAATGTTTTCTAGTTTAAGTGTTCATTTCAAAACGTACCGAACTGACTAACCATTAACTGACTTAACCATTTTATTTGAGTCCACAATGTATCAAATTGTGTGTTGTAGTTTAACCTAAGTGGTCAGAAATATTTTTAATGTCATCATTCCCACCAACATTGCAATTACAATGGGTCGAGAAGACCGGGTCTATAATTTTTTTGAAAAGAATAGCCCTGAATGAGCACTGCTTACAGTGATCAGTCCACTTGCTGTATTAGCTAGGTATACTTTTGGTAATGTAGTCATGGACTCTTGTAACTACGTGCAGTTTGGTAATTTATAATACACCCGCGGATAGTCATTGAGCTCTAGGTTTTCCTATTGATATGACTAATTATTCAAAGTTGTAATACTCCGTTGCGAATATCGGAGTATCCCAAGTCTAGGCTTCTACCAGTGTGTGTTGACATTAATTAAGGAACAGGGCTGCGTGGTCGCTTACTATGTGCATATTATAAAGCACAAGGTCACCCAAAGAGCAATGGAGAAAGTTACGTTTGAAGGTTTTCTGTGAGATTAAAGAAGAAATTACGAAGCTAGACGTGCTTCACTGGTAATAGGTAGATTACTACATTTATGTAAAGGCGAATAAATGAAAAGACAACCGGTCAGTTTAACGTATGAAAGTATATTATTAAAATAAATGATCTTATGAGCTAGGTACAAATACAATAATTAGGTTGCACGCGTACACCATATACGGAAAGTTCAATATACACTTAGTCATACATCACATCATCCCCCTGATTTTGAGAAAAAAAAAATAATGGCATTACAATAACATTTTTTTTTCTTAAAATTAATACACGCATACATATTGCATCATCACTCTAACAACTAGTTTCTGAGTACATAAAGACCTAAAGATATTTGATACTCTATTTATATAATAACACATTGTCTTAATCTTAGCATGAATAACATAGCAACTTTAAACATAATAATAGATATGCATAACTACTTATAAATGTACACTCTTCACAATAATATTATAACTCGTTACATATAAAATGGAATAGTTCTGTTTTTGTGAACAACATTTTCCTTTCCCTTTTGCATTATTTTAACATTTACGCCTAATTCTTCTATAACCGTAAAAGGACCTAAATATACTTGATCTAATTTTTCCCTATTTTCATTTCTTAAAAGTAACAAATCTCCAGTATTATAGTTAACTGAATTACATTGTCTGTCATATTTTGTTTTTCTACAAATTTTGGATTGAATTAAATTATTTCGTGCATCTTCACATGATTTTTGTAGTCTAAATTTTAATTCTTTGGGATAGTCATCAAAATTATATACTGGGTCTACATTTTTCAAAAGGTTGTTTGGAATGTTACATAATTTGCCAAAAACAAGTTCGAAGGGTGTATATCTAGTTTCAGAATGCACTGTTGTGTTGTACGAAAAACACCAATATTGTAACCAGTTGCTCCACATATGAGCCTGGTTATCTGTTTGTATCCTTAAGAAAGCTCCCAAGGCCTTGTGAGAATTTTCTAAAGAACCAATCGACTCATGGTGATATGCTGTTGACTGAATACAGTTAATACCCAATAATTGACATGTATCTTTCATGGTTGATGAGATGAATTCACTACCTCTGTCTGTCGCGATTTCGCGTGGAATACCGTAACGCAGTATAAAATTGTCAACAAAAGCTCGGGCAACTGTTTGAGTTTCTTTATTTATTAACGGGTAAGCTTCTACATATTTTGTAAGTTCACATTGAAGAGTCAATATGTAACAATAGTCATTACAATCTTTACTAAGCGGTCCAACCAAATCCAAATATATTTTATCGAATGCTGACGTCGCTGTTGTAGTTATACACATTGGCTCTCGGGTGTGCTTATGGAACTTTTGTTTTTGACACTGTTCGCACTTTCTAACAAAATTAGCTATGTCACGGTCCATTCCTGTCCAGTAATAAAGTCTTTTAATGTTATTAGTCATCCTTCGAATACCAGCATGGCCACTGCTGGGTAAAATATGGTATACATTCAAAATAACTTTACGATCGTCTTTATTTTCTACTCTACTCACTCCTTTAATAATACATAATCGTGGACCTTCCCACTTTTTCATTTTCGTAATAATACGTGCTAACTCGGTAATTATTTCTTTATTGTCATTATTTCTAATTATGCATAATTCTTTTATATCATTTTGTTTACATATCTGCTCTAACTCTCTCACGAACAAATCTCGTTTGAAACATGATCGAGAGCTTCGATTTACCGATATTAATGACAATGACGGTGAATATATTAGGTACCTATTTCTACTATAACAATTATCGGTTTGTTTATTATGTATGTGTAAACATTTTTCATCAAAGTTTAACTCTGTAAAATGATATGGTTTTTTAAAAATTTCCGCAACTCTTGGTTGATCAGACCGATCATTGCCGGAACTCTTATCAGTCAATACATTTTCATTTTTCTCTTCTTCCATTCTTCTATATTGCGCTCTAGTCATGACCCCTATCACACACTCATACATGCTCTTCAACTCTTCACTCGTCAATTCAATCCTAGATAGTGCATCTGCAGCTGCATTATCTTTTCCTTTCATATATTCTACTACAAAATCATATTCCTCCAGACATAATCGAAACTTTGTTAACCTACTGGAAGGGTCGCGCATGTTAAATAAATAAATCAACGGTTTATGATCCGTGATAACCCTAAACCGGCGTCCATATAAATAAGGGCGAAAGTACTTAACAGCCCAAACTATCGCCAAAAGCTCTTTCTCAATTATCGGATAGTTACGCTCCGCTTTGTTTAGTGGGCGAATAGCATATGCTATCGGGTTGTTGTCTCCATTTGCTAGCACACACCCAATCGAAAACCCCGATGAATCGGTATTCAAAATAAATTCATCTTCCTTTGAAAAATTTGGATATTGTAATAATGGAGGACTAATTAACGCTTTTTTCAATGTCTCGAACGCATGTAAACATTCCTTACTCCAATTAAATTCTATATATTTTTTTGTCAAGTTCGTTAAAGGTAATGTAATTTTAGCAAAATTCGGAACAAATTTCCGATAATAATTTGCAAATGCAACGAATCTACGGACCTCGTCTGCATTTTTCGGAATCGGATAATTTTGTAAAACTTTAACTTTATTTTCATCTGGCTTTATACCCTCTGGTGTTACCACGTGACCTAAATACAAAAGTTCCTTCTTCAAAAATGTACACTTTAATGGATTTAACTTCAAATTTACGTCTCGAAGCCTTGTAAAAACGTCAATTAGGTTTTTATTATGTGTTTGCAAATTTCTACCCATTATTATTATGTCATCTAAATAAACAATGCACTTTTCGTAATTTAAACCCGATAGTGCTACAGTCATCGCTCTAGTAAACGCACTCGGACTTAATTTTAAGCCCATAGGAAGGCGTTTCATTTGATATACCTTGTCAGCTAAAAATGCAGTGTATTTACGACTCTCTGGGTCTAATTTAATTTGGTAATAGCCTTGATTAAGGTCTAAATGGCTGAAATACATAGCCCCTGACAAAGAATCCAAAATTTCGGTTATGTTTGGTAGTGGAAAATTATCATTTTGTATGCACTCATTCAATCCCCTATAATCAATCACAACACGCCACTTTTTTTCACCCCTAGCATCAGTCTTTTTCGGAACAATCAGTAAAGGGCTCGACCATTCAGACGTCGACTCCTCTATAATGTCATTTTCCAACATTTGTTTTATTTGTTTATTTATTTCTGCTTTTTGAGAATGTGGAAGACGATAAGGTTTTTTATAAACGGGACTAATATTTTCTTTTAAATGAATTTTTTGTTCATACAAGTTTGTTGTATTTAATTTGTCCCCGGGTAAATGAAAAATATCCGCAAATTTTGCACAAATATTTGCTATAGAAGTCTCCTCTTCTTTAATCAAATAATTAAGATTAAGCAAAGAAAACAAAGATTTTACCCTACCCGCGTTATTTACTATTCTATTAAACGAATAACAATGATATTCTTTTAAATCACGAATTTCTGGTGTAAAACAACGTAAATTAACATCAGTTTCCCGTGTGTTCATAATACGCATGGTCACCCTACCGTTTTTACTCTTACATATCGAATTAGCTAAAAATACACCTTCGCAAATCTCATTTGAAATTACTACACAATCACCTGTCCTATTAGTTGGAATATCTACTTGAATTTCACATCGCGCGGGCAACTTTATACATGCGTTATTATTTGTATTTCCTATCGAATATAACTGTACAGGTAAAATAATCGGAATTCCCTCAATATTTTGTAACGTTAATGTTTGATTTTCAAAATTAATTATAGAATTAAATTTTGATAGAAAATCTTGTCCTATAATTCCGTCTACATTTAATGGCAAATCGTTAAAAATGTAGAAGTCATGTGTAAATGATTCATTATTTTCGTTACGTAATATCAACTCTATGCACCCAGTAGATGTAATTTGACCACCAATATCATTTATGTGTGTCGTCTTAGGGCGAATAAACTCGCTCGATGCGTGAATCACGCTTTGTTTCACAGCAGACAATGATGCTCCGGTATCAATGAGCCATGTACACATATAGTCATCGATATACAGATGTATAGAGTTCATATTCCGATAAGTTAATATGTAATTAGTCGCGAAAAAACTGAAACTTTTCGGTTTCCTCCGATTTAGAACTATCTTGCGATTCATGTGTCACATTGACATGATGTTTTTTCGAATTGAAATTTTGCTGGCTATTATATCCACGGGACCTACTACGGCCTGAAAAATTACCACGACCCCGACCGCTACTACGATAATACGACGAATCGTAAAATGTCCTATTATTATTTATGTTGTTCCTGAAAAATGGTTTTCCGCGAAACGGTGTAGTGGTACCGCGCCTCGAAACACTCTGCCCTCGGTATCCATTATTTGGGTAACCCCTATTATTATTAAACATCCTACCTCGAGCTGAAAATATCTGTCCTGATGTGGAAGGCATATTTACCTCCTCATCTTTAGCACCTTGTATAGCTTCCTTTAATGAACTATAATTACGCGCAGCAATGACAGTACTAAGCCGCTCATTTCGCAACCCGTCGGCAAATTTTTGAATAGCCTGTTTTTCATTTAAGGGTTTTAATATCTTGTATGCTTCAGATTTGCCCTCGGCTTGTGAAATTGTTAGATCCACAAACAGTTGCTCTAAGTCTTTCCCATACTGATCTATAGACCTACCACCTTGATAAGCGGTATGCAACTTTTTTTGTAACGCGGTGTCCGATTTTTTTGTTAAAAGATGTGTTTTCATTTCAGCAACCATTTCGTCAACAGAACCATATGAATCTGCCAAACGCAATTTTGCACTATGTGATAGCCTAGTTTTTAAAACATATTTTATGAGAAGTGACGCATCCGTATCTAAAATCATAGTAGAATATAATTCTATTGCGTCAATTAATTGTAAAGTAACTTTTTCGGTGTCGTCCATTATTGGTAATAGACTAACCGCCACTCTCAAATCAAAATTGGGTTTGGTAGTCATGGTTTCGCTGCTATTTATACTCATCATTAAACTTTCTATATCAGCATAAATCGAGTCTATCTTATTTGACAAGTGTAAATCAACATCACTTAACGATATTTCGGCTTTTTCTACCTTATTAACATATATGTCAAATATTTCGGTATACTTCTTATAAATCTTTACTGCTTTTTGAAATTGTTTATTCGCAGCTTCACTATTCTGTCACCGATGCGATCCAATTTTAATTAAATAAGTTCTTATATCTACCAACTGCACATATATATTTTGTAATTCTAACATTAGCTCTATATATTGAAAAACAGTAAAACATATTATAAAACAAAATATTACGTTTTGTAAAAAAAATAACCATAACGGAAAGTATCCTAAATACTTAAAGATAATTAATATAAAGTTCACTTACAGAATTTATTTGTCACCATTTGCACTTATTCGACACTTGTCCAAATTTCTCCACATCGTTAGTTATTAGCCGGGTCCTATTACACTGAAACTCGCTGCAAAGCAATACCCGTCGCCTGCCTTTCGATCTTCTTGGTAAGGCATTTATGTACTTTTTTCCATAAGTTGTACGCCAAGAAAATAGCACACATTACAATAACTGCAACCATCATATATCGCATTTCCATAGAGTAATCGCTCTCAGACATACTGGATTTCGCTTTATTTCCTTGTCCCTGTTGGGCAATTATTACCTCCTCTTTGAATTCCTTGGATACTTGACTGCCCATTATAATTTTTAATTATTATATCCTGAAAAACTGAAACACTAAAGATCCTGGCATGGTCGCCATACGAAGCTAGACGTGCTTCACTGGTAATAGGTAGATTACTACATTTATGTAAAGGCGAATAAATGAAAAGACAACCGGTCAGTTTAACGTATGAAAGTATATTATTAAAATAAATGATCTTATGAGCTAGGTACAAATACAATAATTAGGTTGCACGCGTACACCATATACGGAAAGTTCAATATACACTTAGTCATACATCACAAAATATAGAAATCCACAGACGAACCAAATTAATCAACATAGAACCCAAAGAATCGCCATTAAAGTAGCGGTACCTAGTCCCTGGATGCTGGAGCTTATGACTAGTCATTGTGGAGACTGTAGAAGGGTTTTTGTCCAGCTGTGGACATCTTTCGGGTGAAACAATAAATACATAGCGCTTGTTTATTGCAAGGGTGACATATCTCAAAAACACGGAATTTTCGGATTATGTGAAAAAAATACTAATTATATTTTTTAGTAAATAAATATATTTTTTAGTACTAGAATGGCATAAAGATCCTTCCACACGAATCCGCTAGGTGGCTACACATGTCGTTTTTGCACGCTCATGGCGAGGGCATTCGTTTGTTTCAATATAGTGCTATCTCAGTTACTCAAAAGTGGTCGACGCAGAAGCACGCATCGTGTTTCTCAAGGACGTCATATTTGGAGTTAATACGTTCTTGTAACATATGATAAGAGCTATTCTCACATTAATAAGTTTGTACAATATGCAATTATTTTGTATTAGAACACTATTGCAACGTAAACTGAGTTAAATTGTTTTGTATTATTAAACAAAATTACGTTATTGCACGTAAAACTAAGGGTGTTTTTTAATTATTTATCGTTAAGTCATTATTGTAATAATAACAATGCATTTCAACATTGAAAACTAAAAGTCATATTTTGAATTATACCGTTCTAACAGAAAACATTCAGAATTTTTTAGTATTATTATGAGTTATGTTACTATTGCAACAAACAAAATATTATTTTGATGTTAATTGTTTCTCTCCTATTTGTTCTCGGCTTCGCGCGGGCGATTATTAGCTAATCTTATTGAGGCAAAAGAAAGCGCAGACATGGAGAAATAAATTCCATTACCGGAAGTAACAATACCACAACTGCCCAGACATTGGCATAATCCTCTGTTTCATCCAGATCTAAATCTTCAAGTTCATCTAGTACATCAAGCGAAGACGAAACGGAGTTTGAGAACAGAAGCACTCAAAAGCAAATTCCGTCATTGCAGGATAAGGGCACAGTCATTGCCAAGAATTTATACAAATTACTTTATAGGATAATTTCTTACTTTTACCATTTTATCTTTTTTCACAGCTTCTACTAGTAAACCACCTTTATTTGAACCCGAAGAAGAATGTGATGATTCTGATAGAGATAGCAATTACGGACCTACGATAAATAGAATACACGATACAGGAGGCAATCATTCTAATGACTAGTTACTTCGCATTTTTTAATAAAATTCAAATAACATTGTTTATTTACATTTAACTAAATTATGTAGTTACCATTTTGTTCGATAACTTTTTTGCTATCTTGTAGATAGACACATGATCCCATTGCTATAGAAATTTTGGGACTTCTGATCAAAATACTGCAACACGTGGTTTTGGCAGTCCTCTTGTGATGTTAACCTGACACTGCCTAAATAATTCTGAAGAGACCGAAACAGGTGGTGGTCTAAAGGTGCAAGGTCAGGATTATATGGCGGATGCATTAACACCTCCCAGCCAAACTCTCTTAATTTTTGCTGAGTGGCTAAAGATGTGTGAGGTCTAGCGTTATCATGATGAAAAACCACACCCCTTCTGATGATTAATTCCGGCCGCTTCCTCTCAACTTCTTGCTTTAATCTCATCAGTTGTTCGCAGTAGAGTTCAGAAACGATGGTCCTGCCTGGTAGTAACAGCTCATAATGAATAATGCCCTTCCAATCCCACCACACACCCTGCATCACCTTGTTGCGAGTTAACCCGGGTTTCACCATAGTCTGTGAAGCCTGACTGGCCTTTGACCACGACCTTTTTCGGACGTTCTTGCTGTACGTGATCCACATTTCATCACCAGTTATCAGCTTCTTCAAAAATGGTTCGGTTTCATTCAAGTCTTAATAAATAATCACAAATGAGACCACGGTTCATAAGGTTTCTTTCAGTGAGCTCGTGAGGTACCCACATATCGAGCTTTTATGTGTACCCAGTTTTTTTCAAATGCGCCAAAACTGTTTTGTGGTCAATTTCCAGTTCTTCAGCTACGTCGTTAACTACTGACATGCCGATCTTGCTCCACTTTTTCAAAAATGGCATCCATTTTATCCGTCATAGGGCAACCAGAGCGACGTGTATCTTTGACATCAACATTTCCGGATTGAAAACGCTTAAATCAAATTTTTGCTACTCTCACAGATACTGCACTAGGTCCATAAACGTCGCAAAAGTTTTCGGGGCTTGCGTTGCATTTTTACCTTTTTTGTAGTAAATTTTTAAAATGTATCGAATTTTTTCATTACATTCACTCATCTTGACAGTACGAAAAACAAATTAAAACACACATTTTCCTAATTATGCTCTTTAAAATTTAAACTTTCAATGATACCAAAACCAGAGAGATACAAATAAGTATAGCCAAAGAGATTTTATGACAAGTTCATATATACTATAATGCGAAATGACTTTTTCCCCAACCTAAAATTTTTCTAATAAGTGCGTAGGTAAAATGCAAAAAGATTTATATAAAGTTGATTATTTTTCTTTATTTTGCAACAAAAAAATAATGGTTAAAACCTGTAGAAACTGTTTTATTTCTTTAAAATGAGTTCAACCTTTTTTGCAATAGTGTCATTATTTGTTTAACTAACGAATTTTGTTAAACTTTCGCATATGTTTGTGGTGTAAGAATGACCTATTTTGGGAAAATACTTTTAAGATTTATTTATTTTCTGCAACAAAGACACAAGTGGGGACTACTTCTCGTTTTTTATTTATTAGTAGACAAAGACAATATTTATATATATTTTAGTACATGCCTTTACAAGTACAGTAATGTACAAATCTATCACATACGGCTTGCCAGTACTTTATTTATAATTTGGATGTGTAACTCAAATTAAATATTTAAAATCGCTCTCCTGAAAAATTAGGTTTTTTTAGTTATGACAGTCTTGCAACAAACAAGCGATAGGTTCATTGAATTATTGATTCGTTAATATCAGAGTCATCATCAGCCTGATATCTTCCACTACTCGACAAAGGCCTCCACCAAAGGTTTCTAAAACGTTGCCATTTAGAGCGGTTCGCTGTAGTCGCCGCGCCTGGCATGCAAGTTGATGACCGCAGTTAAGTGGTAATTAGTACACAGATGGTGCTGCTGCTCCACTCCGTGGTGTATGCCTTTTACGACACCCACGGGATGCTATGGGGTGGCCCCGTTATTCTTTCTGGGCCGAAAACGTGTGGTTTCCGGCCCACGGATGCTACGGCTACGGACCTCAGGATATTTATTTAGTTGTCATTAACTTGGAGTCACCCATTTTCATGAACATAAAAAACCTAACTAAAAATTTATGTTAGCTAAGACTTTATTACTTTTCTAGTGCCTCATTTATTTCGATGTTAAAGCACTTAGATAAACGTTACATTTATTGTCAAAAACATTTCAGTACTTTGCCATCAAGTACTTAATTAATATTGTAGTTAAAACTCTTAGATAAAAATATGGCGGGTACTTATTTGCAGTAGGATTTTATAGCAAGATTTAATACTAATGACCCATGTAAGTATATTTTAAGCAATGTTTAGACCATTAACGTTAGAGCACTTATTATGAATCTAAAATTGTAGTTTATATAATTAAATTATTTAGGATTACAATTTATTATTTCGTATCGGCTTACTTATTCAACTTTCGGGAACTGTATAGATAAATTGAATGTAAAATATTAAGAATAGAGTGTATGGGGACCGTCTGCAACTTTATGATTTGTGGTCGGTAACATACGTCAGTAGTATATTATTGGGCATTCTATACCACTATCGGCAAGTTGCTCGGCGAGTGCGCCTCGCTGCCGATAGTGGTATAGAATGCCCAATAATTGATAATCGACTCGCCTTTCCACTCGACCGATAAACTCGACCGAGACAGTACATTTTGCTGCGTACTTGATGAGCAACGATGATCATCCATCAACTCTCCGTTTACTTACTCTCTAGTGTATAACTGTATACAACCAATGATCATGCGAGTTTGCTATCGCTCTGAAGGGTGGTACAGAATGCTTAGTAATGAACAATCCACTCGATCAATGACCAGTAACGCAAAAGAGGTTGTGGTAAGTTTATAAATGTTAACGTACTATATACATTCACTCATTTTTAATCGGTTCATTTCCAACAGTAATCATGAAATTTGTAAAACAACCGCAATCGCTGCATGTTGATACAGTCTGCGATGATATTTGTAAGACTAGTTTTCGTCATGGGGAATTATTACCTAACTCAGTACGATGTATCATTTGTGGTCCATCTAATTGTGGAAAAACCAATTTATTAATTGGCCTTCTTATACACGAAAATGGATTAAGATTTGAAAATGTTTATGTTTATTCAAAAACTCTGCACCAACCTAAGTACATTTTCTTAGAAAGAGTTTTGCAACGGGTTCCCGGTATTTCCCTCCAGAAATATCAGGGAAATGAGGAAGTACTAAGCGTTCAGGACGCAAAACCCAACTCCGTGATTATTTTTGATGATGTTGCTTGTGAAAATCAAAATAACATGCGTGATTATTTTGCAATGGGAAGACACAAATGCATAGATTGTTTTTATCTGAACCAAACATATAGTAAAATCCCCAAGCAGTTAGTAAGAGATAATGCGAACTTAATCATACTTTTTAAACAAGATGAAATTAATTTACGGCATATTTATGAAGAACATGTCAACACTGATATGACATGGATTGAATTTCGTGAAATGTGTTCGAAAATATGGAGTGAACCTTTCAATTATGTAGTGATTAATAAGGATTGCTCCAAAAATAAAGGATGTTATAGAAATAAATTTGACACTTTTGTTGTCTTTGATTAAAAATATTTATATTTAAGAGTGTTACCCTCGCGATATTATTATTCTTCAGACATCGCTTAATCAATCACGAACTTTTTGTTACTATGGAAAAATCACTGAAAAGACAAATTGTTGAGGCTGCAGATGCTGTTAAGAAGAAGGTGCGAAAGATGAGAGATGCTGAGCTTAACAATCAGCAAGTACTGGAATCAGTTTTCAAGCCGGTAACAGAACCACTCAACCAAATTGCTAATGTCAGTAAGCAGGCTTGTGTTCCGCATAATATAGAAAATGAAGAAACCGAAGTTCCGTTTATCGATAAAACTTTGCAAAAAGAACCCACAATTAGTAAAGGAACCAATGATAATAACGACAATGAAGACGAATATGAATCTGATATCGAAAGTGACTCTTCGTACAAATCATTAGTTGAAAACAACCAAGGTATTGATTCATCATCCTGGTCACTGTCCTCAGAAGCTCTGACCGATATTCCGTTTGGTGTCAGAAAAGAGGGCGGAAAATTGATGTTAGGTTCTGCTCGTATAACGATCAGTGATGAGTATATCATCGTAGCTGGACGCAAATACCGAAATACGCCTGGTTTAAAACAGTTGCTGTTGAAAAAGAATGTCGATTTAAGCTTGGTTACAGAGAGTGATATGAAACATTATAAGTCGATGCTACTTGACACAAACGCACATCGACGGGACTATGAGCCCAGTAAACCAATCAAAAGTAATAAAGGACAAAAATATTTGCAAATTATTAAGCCTCTATTCCAACTACGAAGTACAATTCAGGACCACCAAACGAAAGGAAAAGGACTACCCTTTACAAAAATGTGGAAGAAAAATGTTGATTTTGTTTATTGGGACGATCCAAATGAATTGGTAGATAGGTTAAAATTACTAATTGCATCTCGAGATGCTGGTAACACAGGATTAGATAATGAAATTATATCTATCATTGAAGAATTGCGTGAAAGTAAAGTTATAAATAAATAAATATTTTAAAATGTGTTTATTTTATTATCAGCTTCTCGATACAATACACCTTAAATATGAACGTAGACAAATTCGGACACTACATTCACAAAAGAATGCGTTTATCAGAGTTATTTGAGTTTAATGAGAACGCATTGTTAAAATTAGAAAACGGAGATTTTGATTTAAAAACATCAAGATTAAGAGGAGTCCGATCTCCAGTAGAAGCAGGCGATGCTGTGAACAAGGATTATGTAGATCGATTGAATGCTAACATGTTAAAAGAATTAAATAACCTGACCGTGAACAAGGATTACGTAGATCGATTGAATGCTAATATGTTAAAAGAATTTAATAACATGATTGGTTCATTGCGCTCTCAAATCATAAAAGACACAAAGGACACAGTTCAGGCTACTTTAAAAGCAAAGATACCTGAGATTTCAACTCATTTGGAAGATAAGTTTTATACCCAAGCAGAGGTAGATAAATTACTACAAAAAACTCCGTAATGGCAAAACAGCAAATTGTTAATGAAATACATAAAGCAGCACGAAGAAATTTCGTTAGACGTCCTGTCATTCTAAAGGGGATCGATGACTTGTGGCAAGCTGATCTGATGGACATGCAAAATCTAAGAAAATATAATAAAGGTCATAATTACATTTTAGTGGTGATTGACTGCTTCTCAAAGTACGCTTGGGCAGAGCCATTAAAATCAAAAAATAAACTTGATGTTACTCATGCATTTAAACGAATACTGATTAACAGCAATCGCAAACCGGTTAATTTACAAACTGATATGGGAACAGAATTTTATAACAACTCATTTCAAACGCTTATGAAGACTTACAATGTTAACCATTACTCAACGTTTTCTACTAAAAAAGCTTCGATCGTAGAGCGACTGATTAAAACTCTTAAAAATAAAATATATAAATATTTTAGTCTGAACGGAAACTATATGTGGTTAGGTATACCGTTAGAGGTTACGTTAAAGATATATAACAACACAAAACATCGTACCATTAAATTTAAACCAATTGAAGTAAATAAATCTTGCGAGTCTGTTATAAAAGAAAATATTAAAAAAGCCTTAAATCATGTAACCGTCCGTAGAAAACCTAAGTTCAAAGTAGGTGACTTTGTTCGTATCAGTAAATACAAACACCATTTTGAAAAAGGTTATACACCTAATTGGTCAACTGAAATATTTACTATAAAAAAAATTAATCATACCATACCAGTAACATATCATATACAAGATCAGCGAAAGCAAGCCATAATGGGAACATTTTACGAGCAAGAACTTCAGAAATCTTACTATCCTGGTATTTATTTGATAGAAAGGGTTTTAAAAAGAAAAGGATCAAAAATGTTTGTGAAATGGTTGGGTCTAAACAACGAAGAAAATAGTTGGATCGAGAAAACTGCAATAGTGGATTAAAATAATTATATAACGATTACTTTTGCATCATTTCTCTCATTACACATTAGACAATGCAAGGAGGTGAACTTGTTAATACCTTAATTAATAATCTACCGTTCGAACTTCATTTACCCGGCTACAATTATTGCGGTCCCGGAACTAAATTGCAGAAACGTTTATTACGAGGTGACCGAGGTGTAAATAAGCTAGACGAAGCTTGTATGCATCACGACATTGCATATGCAGACCATACAGACTTACCCAATCGCCACAAAGCTGATTTGCAACTACTAAATATGGCTAAACAAAGACTTAAATCGAGCGATGCTGGGAAAGGTGAAAAACTTAGTTCATGGTTAGTGAGCAAAGTTATGAAAGCCAAACTGAAATCTGGTTCTGGCATTAAAACGTTTAAAAGTTTCGTGTCAAAAATAAAAGCAAAAATAAAGAAACTGAATCCAAAGGACAGTAAAGCTTTAATTAACGCTGCTTACTCAGCAGCAAAAAAAATAATCCCATGCATTCAGAAAATTCGAGTGCCGCGAGTGATACCCTTACCAAAGACTGGAGGTATTCTACCTTTAATCCCAATTTTTGCGGGTTTATCAGCTTTAGGAACTTTAGCTGGTGGTGCGGCTGGTATTGCAAAAACTGTTAACGATTACAAAGCAGGTCAGCAAAATTTGCGAGAAACACAACGACATAATAAGGCTATGGAGTCTTTAAAGTTAGGTCAGGGCTTGTACATTAAGTCACATAAAAATGGTAATGGTTTATTCATTAAGTCTTCAAAAAACTGAAAAATAAGCTACCTAATCGTCCTCTCACTAATATAGACATCCAAAGGTATGCACGCAACATCCCTCACTTTCGAGGAGTATACATGAAGGATCAGTTACCAAGGACGCCAAAACGGGTTGAATGTGGTGTTGTTAACTTGGCCGACTCTAAGAACGAAGGCACGCATTGGGTAGCTTATGTAAAAGTATGCAATTATTGTGAATATTTTGATAGCTTTGGAGATTTAAAACCTCCAATGGAATTAATGCGATATTTTAAGAATTGTAATGTTTTTTATAATTATACAAGATATCAGAAATTCAACACTGTAAATTGTGGACACTTATGTTTAGAATATCTAAGGAATTTTTGGAAATAAAACGTATAAAACTTATGCTTTTCTTTTATTTGAATCATTTGCAAGATGTCACTCACATTATCGATAACTGGAAACTCGTCAACTTTATCTACTTACTATCCTAACACGTTGCAACTATATGAACAGTATGAGTGTGCCTTATTGCATTTCGCAACATTTAATTCTATTCCAAACATTGACAAAACGAATAATAAGTTCTATTATGGTTCTAACGAAGTTATTGAAATACCTGACGGCACCTATGAATTGCAAGATATTAATGATTATTTAAAATCTGAAATGAAAGATGCATCAATCAAACTACAGTGCAATAACAATACTTTAAAAGCTGCTGTATATTGTACAAAAGACATAAATTTTAATAAAGAAGGTACGTTTAGGAATTTGTTAGGGTTTAATAAGCAGATCTTAAAAGCAAATAAATGGCATGTATCGCACTTTCCAGTCAACATTTTACCTACAACAGTGATCAGGATCGAATGTGATATTGTAAGCGGCTCGTACACAAACGGAGAACCCAGTCACATTATCCACGAATTTGCTCTCAACGTGCCTCCCGGATATAGAATTATAGAAATCCCGAAAAACGCGATATACTTTCCAATTAACCAAAACAACATTAGCTGTATACATATCAGGCTGTTAGATATAAATAACCGCTTAATCAATTTGCGCGGTGAAGAAGTGCAGCTGTATTTGCATCTCAGAAGAAAAAAATGATTGACTACAATAAATATATGCATCAACAAATCAAAAATATCAGTCCCGCTCAAGCTTTCAACCAAATAAGAGCTCGCTCTAAGAAGAAAATTAAATTAACTAAAGAAAACAAGGCATTTCTCAAAGCGATCGGTTTGCTAAAATGAATATCTTAGACGTTTTATCTGCTCCGACTTATGACAACACTGTTGAAGGAATCGAATTTCATTCTTACAAGCCCTACGTAACTAGTTTCAATAGAAACGATGAAATCCGCATACCTATTAACCAACAGGACTTGTATATACTTCCCTCAGCTAGTACCTTGTATTTGGAAGGAACTGTTGTCGTAAGTAAAAAGGATATGAAAGAGAAAGCCACTAGTGTTAATTTTACGAATAATGCTCTACTCTACTTATTCCAAGATATAAGATATGAGCTGAATGGAGTGGAAATTGATAGAATAAAAAACGCTGGCATAACTACCACCATGAAATCGTTAATATCAATGAGTGAAGGTGAATCAAAGATAGCCAATGCATGGGGCTGGAATATCGATGGAATAAAAAATATTAATGGGGGTAGTTTTTCTGCTTCTATACCCCTCTGTAACATTATCGGTTTTGCAGAAGATTTCAAGAAAGTCGTGATAAATAGTAGGCACGAACTGATATTGCTACGAAGTAACACTAATCTGAATGCTGTGAAACTTAACACCGGGGAATTTGTAGACGACGTTCAGATAAATAAAATCATCTGGCGTGTACCGCATGTTAAAGTATCCGACAAAGAAAAAATAAGTTTGCTAAAACTGTTAGAAAAAGATCGACCACTCCAGATGATATTCAGAAATTGGGATCTGTACGAATATCCAGCTTTACCTAAAACTACAAAACATACCTGGTCTATCAAAACTTCCTCACAAATAGAGAAACCAAGATACATAATTATAGGTCTACAAACAAATAGAAAAAACAATTCAAGTTCTGATATGTCCCAGTTCGATCACTGTCATGTTCGTGACGTTAGAGTATACTTAAACTCAACTTACTTCCCGTATGAAAACCTAAATGTCAGCTTCGCGAATAACAGAATCGCTTTATTATACGAGCAATACATCAGATTTCAACAGTCTTATTACGGACGTCGCTCGGAACCCTTATTAAGTGAGAAACAATTCAAAGATTTGGCGCCGCTATTTGTCATAGATTGCTCTAGACAAGCTGATAATGTAAAGACAGGTCCTATTGTGGATGTAAGAGTGGAAATTGAGAGTGATTCCGATATACCAGATCAAACTTCTGCATACTGTCTTATATTGAACGACTGCATAATTGAGTACAAGCCATTGAGTAATACTGTGAGAAAAATATCATGAATCCGAATACTATTATTTTAGATGTTCAAGGGTTTAAAGACCTGAACAATAATTTTATAATAAAAGAATTAGCTTTTGCAAGTCGTGATTATACGCAAACATTTTTAATAAAACCGCCATACTTGTTTAAATACTTAACAAGTGACGAAAAGAGACAAGTTAAATGGTTGGAAAGAAATAGAGGTATTTATTGGAATGAAGGATATATTGACTATAGAGAATTTCGGCGTATAATCGTTCCATATCTAGAAAATAAGGAAATTATTGTAAATGGTTTGGAGAAGGTGAATTGGATAAAGGAACTGTGTGTGAATTGTAAAGTATCAGACCTTGGTACAGAACAATGTCTTAGTTTCTCTGTTTTGCATAAAAAATACTGTGAAGGAAGATCTAATTTTAATTGTAATAAACATCTAAAGCAATGTGCTCTTAAAAATGTGCTTTGTTTAAGGAAATATTTAGAATGGGTATAAATGTATGTACTCATATGTGTAATGTATTTAGATTATTGGTTTTAAGGTTTTTAAATAAAAATCAAAATAATGTAAATTTGCTTTTATTTTGTTAAACACCCCCACGCTACTCCACAAATAACACAACCTAATACAAAATTAAATAAAAACATCATAATGAAAATACAAATATTAACTACTTTACAAAAATGGTTAATAAAAGTCAGTACCTATTAAAGATTTTGATATTTTCTTAACTAAAGACTCAGTTTCGTCCATAACACTGTCGATGGGATCTTGAACAATATATTGAGCGTTTATAATAACGTTTTCACTGTCACTATCACTGTCTATGGTTTGAGGATTGTTGTTACACAGATCTACCACTGAAATTTTTATTAACTTAATCCCTTTTCGATGTAGTCGACTCATAACGAAGGATTTTGTAGGATTTTGCTTTATCGATTTTTCCCTGCACCGTTGTTTTGGTTTTTTATCTTTCGTGACTTGTTTGCTTTGCCCGGGTTCACTGCGAAACATCTCGGAGAATCCCTCGTAAGGATTCTGAGCATACTGGCTGAATACAATCTCGGTGTCAGAATTCTGGAACAAAATATAAACACAATTTATACCACTATTCCGCTAGTATAGCGTTTTAATTGGGTTTTCAATCGAGAAAGTCTAGATTTACTTTAGATTAGTGACAAAAGGCTCTGGAAAAATGCAACACAACACAGCTGCGAACACAATCTCTAATTATAAAACAATCATAAAAAAACGAATTAAAAATATTTTACTCACCGACATGATAACTTTTGATGGAAGTTAAAAAAATATTAAACAGGTGTTCGCGCCGAATAATATTTCGTAAATGATGACAAAATAACTAAATAATTACAAGTCATACTAATATTGTCAACTAAGCGTTTGTGTCTCAAGACTAAGGCCAATGAACTGCAACGTAGGTAACACTTATACAATGACAAACAACGCCTTGTAAGCATGTTACTTAATCGTAAAACGTTAGTTATTCGAAAATCAACCTTATGATGCATGGTATTTTAGGTGCATAGTGAGATAACTGCAATCAGTGTTAACTTTGTTTACCGATTTTAAAAGTGTAATGATATTTTGAAATAAACAGGATTTCAGAAATAAAACAAGTCAATAATTATAATAATTCACACTTTATTTCATTTTTTGTATAATATTAACATTTATTATTTCCTAAAACTAAACTATGAGTAGGTAACACTTAACTTAAAATTATGATCAAAGTAATTCATTCTTAAAAATAAATGCATGCCCCCAGGCTCGGGTTGATATTTGATCCACAGATATCGATCGTTTGTCATCATTTCTAGATAAAGCAACTTTGTTGACAGTCCGAGTAAATATTTCGTGCTTTATTGATTTAAACATATTATTTTTTCTCCGGATTACTCCACCATTAAATAAAATGGTTTCATAGTCTGATAAGTTTAAATCCCTGACCACGCATGATTTTACTCCTTTTGCTTTTTTAATGATACTATTAGGGGTTCTTATAGAGTAAAGTTTCGATCTCAAACCAACAAAATCAGTAATATATTTTCCTCCCATTTCATCTTTAAAGAGACCGGGAACCTTTTTATTTTTTAGCGGTATCTGTAAATCATTTGTGATTTCATAGTTACTGCTGTCAAAATATTGTAAAAAATTATATTTCAAATCATTGTAAAAATCGTTGGTGTATATTTTATAGACAAAGGAATCGGTATCTGTGTAACATAGCTGCACTCGATCTTTATAAAAAGGCTTTACAATATTGTAATGAAAGTAATACATGTGTGCTTTTGAAAGTTCTAATACAGCGAAACCTATGTATATAGGTTTATCTAAAATAATTTGATCAGGTTTCATTTGTATTGCAACTAAATTTTCTGATAAAATAGATGCACTGTGGAAATAGGGGTTGGCTATAAGTTTCTCAGCGGATATAAATTTCTTAGTTCGATTGGACTGATCGCACCATTGATTAACTAAATGTACGGTTACTCTATTTTCAGTATTTTCTAATGTTTTTCCAAAAACACTGTTATTTAATAACTTAAAAAAGTCTTGTTCGAAGGAACTTTTTGCTTTCTGTCTTAATTGAGTATTTAACTCTATGTACTGTTTTAAATATGGACTCTGTCTAAAAGTAATTGCTCTATGAATTTTACGTAATATTAAACCATGTTCTAAACATTTTTTTAAATGAACGTAGTGAATCACATAGTTGTACTTATTATACAAATTTGCTATTAATTTCTTTGTTTTACCTCCCGGGGGTACACATTTTTCGGGACAAAATGGTAAGTCATTATGGTCATTATGTAAATGCTCGGGATACAATAGATCGACTTCTAATATGAAGCCCCAGTTTGCGTTATCCTCTATAGTGGTAACATTAAAATTTGCTAATTCGTTATCACTTAAAAATCTGAAACTAGAGTATGGTAAATACTGACACATGCTAAAACCGTAAAGATTATTACAATCTAAATATACTATGAAACTCTCAGGTTGTGATGGATTATATTCAGGCATGTATTTGTGATTGGCTCTAGCATGCCGATGGGAACACATGCACAAACCGCCGCGTATACCGCTTTGTATCATTCTGATGATAGCTAAGTCCGACACGAGTTCTAACTGAACGCCCGTTTTTAGCAACATTGCATCGAAAGATAAACTAGGTGCAGTAATGTAAAACGCCGGGTCAAGACTGTAATATTGTTTACAGGTTTTCCGAAAATTTTGAAATATGTCTGTTAACAAAAGCACATCCGTTTTTAAGTATAGATCCGTATACTCGCCGAGGTTATTAATATTGAATTCAGCCCAAACAGCCTGTGCGTGATTATAATCCTCATCTGTAATGTCTTCGTTAGTCAAATAATTATAAAAATTACCCTTAGACGGCAATGATTTTTGATCGTAACATTTCCAATTGGTCATGTAATCATAAGGATATATACCTTTTCTTGTCAATAAATTAAACTGTCTGTCTTTAGAAAAATGAAATCGAAGATTAACAAAATCTTCCACCTGCAATGTTTTAGCGAGCTTGTCTAAACTTGTCCCTAAAAAGTTGAATGAATCTAAAAATCTTATACAAATAAACTCATTATCAGCAATAGGAATAAATTTGGTGAATGCGACGTATTTTTCTTTAGTCTTAGGGATTATTTTAATTGGACCTGGAATTTCGCCTAACTTTTTTATAAATAAATGACAATCGTACCCGGATAAATTGTGAAAAAATATTGGTATAAATTTTGGTACTTTATGTTGCAAATTACAGTGTCGATGTGCTGCACCTCGATACAGGCCTGTAATATGACAATGATCTCTTACTTTATCGGTCAAGAGTAAATTGTCGCAAATATGACACCTAACGGCACGTTTGAACTCTAGAGAATTGTCATCAGTGAATATCATAGGCTCGCTTTTGGATATAATCTGATGTATTTGTTTTACATCCTCAGTAAGAAAATTTATAAATTTTGAAACACAATCATTGCCGCGATAACTTCTATAGCCTTCAACGCTATCATTTTTATTTGATGACACGACATTGTAAGCGAATGCAGCCGGCACGTGGCGTTTAGAGTATGACGTATTAGCGGTGTTGAAATCATCGTCGGAAATGGGTTCAAGTAACGTTTCGAAATCAGCGTATATGACGAATGGAATGTTTTGTTTCCTATCATAATTTTTAAATTTTAAAAATGAACCTTGTTCTGGTAAAACTGTGACGATCCCCCCACACAAGTGGGATTCAATTTGACTAAGCGTTGGAAAAAACAATAAACAAGTTTCACAGAAATATAGTTTACCATGATGTTTGGTCATCTGATTTCTAACTAAACGAGATAAATCTTTGATAAGACAGTAATGAGAATTATTATTGTTTTCTATAAACAGTAGATGGATACTTTTATTAGACTTATTATTCAACGTTTTATAAAGCGGTCCAATAATTGTCTTCTCGTTTTTTAAACCATACACATATATATTAACAGAAGGATTATTTTTCTCAAAGATAGCTATGTCCGAAAATGTGATTGGAAATGTCAAATTATTAACATTCAAAACATCCTGAAAGCGGGGATAAGACGAAATCCTATCGGGATGTCTATTTGTGGGGTACAATGCCGCCACAACACACCACAAAAAGCAATACTCATCATTGTTCCGAATATTCAAACAAGCTCTTTTACTTTTTATGAATTTCGGCAAAGTTAAAAATTTAGATCCGCTGAGAGGTTGATATTTATTAATATTTAATTCTAAATGTGAATTGCATAAAAAAGTCCAACCACTATCCCTTTCCTCAAATTCTTCAATTTTTTTTAGTAGTAAATCAATAGTTAGTTTATAAATAGAATCAAAATCGTAATTAAAATGTGTAATAATGTTGTTTGTACGGAATGATTTTATTTCTTGTTGATCATTTTTATACATAAGAAACGAAGCAAACAGTTCAAAATTTATTTTGACAGAGGTGTGTTTCTCTATTGAATTGTCTATTAAATGTTTGACTTGTGTACTAATACTTTTGAGAAACACCTCAGGAAAACTATGTATTTGTTCACCTGTCGCTATGATTTTGTAACTTTTGATTCGTTCTTTAAAAGAAGAATTAATAATTACAACATTATCATACATAGGGTTAGAACTATTGTTTTTATGTACATTGCTACGTAAATGACCAGACCATCGACGATTGTCTACAAATACTTTACAATCAGAGCAGTGAGGCATTATATTATTGTTTGAAATCAAAGAACACTTGAAATTATTAGTTCAATAAATTTGGATTAGATAATACTTACAACTAATATTCACCGTCTTAGGTATACCAGACAAAATATTTTATATAATTAGTACAACTTGGTCAGGACAATTTTACGCTGATTTCAAGATCCTTGTGTAATTTTTCACAGGCAAGTCGGTAATTATGTTTAGGCAGGATGTATCTGAAATAATAAAAAAAAAAAAAAAAAAAAAAAAAAATGGATGCATTAGGTACATAATCTGATTAGGTGAGATTAATGGTATATTCTGGGAAGAAAAATATATTTCATAATTACCTGCAAAATATGAAACTTTGTATACATAAGAGTACGTGTATCTGCGTGGTCCAAATATGTAGATATACTTCAAGTAATTTAATAATTCTTCACAGGCAAGTCAGTAATTAATATTATGTTTAGGCAGAATGTATCTGAAACTAAAAAAATGGTTTATTGGTACCGATGAAGAATTAGGTAAAAAGCTGTAAATTCTAGAATGAAAAATAGTCATAATTATTGTAATGTTCTAAATAGTTATCGTATTATTGTTGTGTTATATTTGATAATTACCTGCACAATATGAAATGGTTCATACATAAGATTATGTATTTGCGTGATCCAAATATGTATGTATATTTCAGCACCCCGATATAACGAACACAGTTGCTCCAGTAGCTGAAATTGTTGTTGTTTCTGGTGTGAGATCAATTAAATATTTATTTATAATAATTAACTTGATTGTACTGTAACAGTTTAGAAAGGTGCTCGCTCCGAGAGACTTTGAGGTAATAAATAATATTTTAGGGATTTTTTTTGTTTTCTTTTTTGTCTACAAAGCAGAAAAATATTTCATCATAAAAGTTGTTATTGTCTAATTGTTACACGTGTGCTAAACATAATTATTTATTTCGCAATCACAATAATCAGCTATTTTGGTTAGGGTTGGTAACAACTTGGTAGGCATTCAAATATACAAATTTCACACAATGCACTTAATCGATTAAAATATATCATAGTATGTCGATAGACGACATGACGATGACGATATCATATAACGTTCATGGTTTCGTCATGCCCGTTACCGTAGTTACAGGAATTATATTATCTATTTATTTTAGGAAATCTAGAGAAGTACGCGGTAGACGGCAGTAAGTTCATTTTTTCTACACGAAACCTAAATGTAGATGATGAAATAATTACCTTGGAAACATTTATTTACTTCTTTAAAATAATAAAATCTATCTGGTTTGTGGCGATTCCGTTCACGCTAACGTTTGGTCAGCCCTAGCTTATTTCGCTGCATCGACATTCGATACAGTATAAAATTTTCCAACGCGTATAATACGACTATAGAAAAAAAGTTACTTTAACAAAGCAATACCGGATTGATTGTAGTGGATTTAACATTCCTAACTTATAATTCGATTTTAACTTATAAGCCACAAGTTTTTCTGTTCGGTACAAAGTTTTCGCAGTCTGCAAGTGCAACGAAGTGCACTTGTATAATCGGTCTACAAACACTCCGTGTCGCCTACAATATCAGTGACGGCATTGTCGATAGCCATCCGCTGCTGTCACCACCAGCCAAGTCATCAAACCGAGTGGAACTTCTGATCGGAAAATAATGTAAGTCTGATAAAATAGTCGGTTCGTTTTCATGGATCACACTTGTGATTAGCCTGTCATTTATAACTACATATATTTGTTTGTGAGCGCGTTACTTCACAGATCACCCGATCTGTACATAGTTAGCTCAGTCTCAGTGCTATCCCATTTAAATATTAGAGAACCAGTGTTTGCCCGAACACTTGTGTCCTATAGTATGTCCAGCGCAATGGACATTACTCCATTGGATTAATTAATAATAATTGTGTGACTACATTTCCTCTATCTTTATTTCAGGTCAGACTCTGAGTGTGATTACTCGCAAGCATCGATCACTGGACACAAAGTGAAGGCCAGACGCAATCCGTCTGCAGACAGCAATGGGAAACGCAAGATGCAGTCACAAACAACAACCGTAACTCGTAGCAGGTGAATAATATTTTGAATTTATTATCTCCTAGTTCTGATTAAATTAAAATAGTAAAGTAGTACGTTTCCACTAATTGAATTATAATAGTGCAATTTGCATAAGTATTCCATTCGCTGATTAGTTACTTGTAATATTTTCTACAGAAATATCCGTGGTGCCGTTCATAAAATATTATGCGATTGTGTGCGCTGCTTACACACCGTTGTTATTTTTTGTTTGCCCCTGCATCTCTCGTTGTAAACATTAACTAATAACAGTTTTCGTTATTATTTCAGTAAAAAAACCAACACTGACATGGACATATTCGGCATCAGTAAAAACCGCGACATCCCACACAAAGAACATTCATCGGATCACCTAACTTCATTCTTTGTGAACCGCGTAGCCAGCGGCTGTGAGCGCCGAGCAACGAGCACCGACGGAGAGTACTACATCGACTGCAAGGTGTACAAGGCTGACGACGCTCGCCTCACCGACTCCGCCGAGCTGTGGAAGAAAGCGCTCGTCCGAATCAAGTTCCAGACCGACGCGGACTCTCCTCAGTGGCGAAAACTACAAGAGCTCGTGCGTGCGGCTGATATTTTGTTTCCAGACAAACCAACATTTTATGATAATTAAACCAAGTACCTAAGTTACAGTTGTTTATTATTTACAGTAACAACCCGTTAACGCTTTAGTCACAAGCTTTGGTTTGTTACAATCATCGGTCACCATCACTCTCGCTCGACATTCTGTTAACAGCGAATACAAACTCGAGTGATCGGTCGAGTGCAGTAAGTAAACGGAGAGTCGAGTTGATAGTTGACAGTTCATCGTTCTCCGAAACGCCGCATACTGGTCAGACGTATGGAATATAGTGGTAAGGAGTAAGTTACTAGTCAATGGTCGAGTAAAGCTCATCCAGTACGCGACAAAATGAACTGTCTCGTTCGAGTGTATCGGTCGAGTTGAGTGGCGAGTCGAGTATCGATTTGCTCGAATTATCGTTCCAAATCAAGTTCTCAGTACAATGTACTGTCTCGGTCGAGTGGAGAGGCGAGTAGATTATCAATTATTGGGCATTCTATACCACTATCGGCAGCGAGGCGCACTCGCCGAGCAACTTGCCGATAGTGGTATAGAATGCCCAATAATATACTACTTACGTCACAATAAGGATTTCGGGCAGAAAAGTATAATTCTTATTTCAAAAGACATTTGGTTATTATAAAATAATATTTTCCCACTAGTATGCAATCCCAAAATTTAAGTAAAATCTAATCTAATCACATCTATACAATTTCTAACACACACCATGAACATGTCTCTAATGTTCAAATTAATTAAAAGCGTTATAAGGAGTTTTATTTTAAGACAACGGCCGCATTAGGAAAATTAATCCCTGTATCGTCACAATACCTACATGTAGGCTTAGAACCATTATTTATGGGTGACACAAATAGTTGTTCTACGCGGGAATGGAACCCGGGACACGAAGTGGCGAGGCGAATGCCTTAACCGCTGCGCCACACGTGCACTTAAATAATTATAGTATAAGGCACTTCCCATATTAATTAAAGTTAATAAAGTTAATCTCAAAAAATAGTTCGTGGAATGTTGTCTTTTAGTGTATAAGTTTTAACCAGCGTTGCTGTCTCGTAAACGCGTGTAAGCATAAATGTATATTGAAAATGGTGAGTGTAACAAGGACAATAAGTAAGGAATACAAATAAGTAAGAACAACACATATAGGTATGAAGGTCAATGTATGTATAAAAACGGTGACGGCATAGAATATCATCACCCCATCTTATCCCGTGGGGTGCGTAGAAATCGACCGAGGGACCTACCAGAGAATAGGCAGCAGCGTTTTACTGTGAACTATGACCATCAAAGTGCGATCGCCAACCCGTCTGCCAAGCGTGGCTATTACAGCATCCCCCCATTCTTTGGAGAGGCTTTTGTCCAGCTGTGGACGTACTTTGGCTGACATGATGATGTATAAAAACAAATGGAATGCATAGAGCACTGTATCCTAGGACTGGTTATTATGTGTCTCTTTTCATAGGCTGATATGCTACATGTAATGTTTGGTAAATAAGCAACAGTTTCCAATAGTTAGTGAGCACAATTAGCGCTAGTATAATTAATTTAAAGGATTAAATAGAATTATTAAAATTTGCATATAACGTTTCATAATATTTAGGGCACAATTAATTTACGGGCATATCACCACAGGTTTTGAATAAGCATGTGAACACAGGGGCAGATTACCAACGCGACATGCATGTCGCGTGATCTGCCTGAAGCGCACAGAACGCAAGCTGTGCAGGACTGCTGCGGAGCGGCATCAAAAGAGCGCATGGAGCCACCTTAAACGCAAACTTGTCGAGCTGTCGAAGCCCATGCATGTGTAATTTTTGGTCATTTCAAATCGTTAATATACCTATTCTTATCCACAAACCAAACGTTGTAGTTTGTGATAAAAAAAATCGAAAAATTCTACTAAATCAACTCGCTGAAACATCAAATAATGTGACATAATAATCTCACCAAACTGTGAGTACTGTTTGTAGACAACCTTTATTTGTCCCAAGGAAGATATTTGGGGAACAACAAAAACAATAGAGCTGGTACATAATCAAATTCAGTGGTTTACTTAATAGCTGAACTTTTTGTGTAACTGTAACCACTCTACGAGTTTCTTGAAAGTTTCATTTGAAATATCGCCAGAAAACAGGAAAAAAATCTAAAATTCATTGGTTTAAGTTTATGTTCCATTCCTTTTAATGTGGTTAGTTAAAATGCGAATGATACAATATTTAATCCCAATACTGGAAAGTATTTATTTCTTGAAAGTATCAGGTAAGTATATTTTAGCTATAATTTAATTAATATTAACCCAATCTACTGTGTGGCTGGCGACAAAACAACACCAACAACACCTCATTTCATCCCGTGGGGAGCTTAGAAGTCGACACGAGAGAATATCTCCCAGAGAACAGGTAGCAGCGTGTCTCTGTGTACCCTGACCATCATACTGCGATCGCCAAACAGTCTGCCAAGAGTGGAGATTATTGCATTTCCCTCCAAATGATAAACACTACACACAAACTATTGTGGAAATCTTTTGGGAATGCCTGTGTCCACCAGTGGGCGTCATTCGTGACATGATGATGATGATTTACCGAACCCAGGCTGGCTTTAATTCCTATGTCGAAGTTAACAACGTACTCCTATATTTCGAAATATAAACGTAAGTTAATGTCGTTAATTTGTTATTCAAAGTGTAAGTGGGGATCTGATGTCTAGACACCATCACTTTTGATGTGTGTAACAAATAAAAGTTGCTTTACCTTTTATTTTTTAAGGCATTATGGGCATGAGGAAGTTTTGAAGTGTTACAAGTGTATAGCGTATGCGCGTGTTCATCTGTTTACATAACGTTAACATTTCATAATCAATATTACGATCAGTCATTACCAAGTTTTACTTTAAATAAAATTTCTCGAAATGTAGCATTTGAAATGTAGTACAAGCTTTGCTTAGTTTGGGGCTAGGATAATCTGTGTGACATTGGCCCTAAATATTATTATTATTAATATTTGAATATCCCAATTCCCATTTTGAAGTTAGCTAACAAATATATTATATATCAACATATAAATCTGAATAGCACTTAAACAGTCATTTTGTGTTTTTGTTGATACAAAATTTTAGTTATAAGTAAAATATGTATAAATTTTTGGTGGCTTTAAAAGGCTTAATAATCAGTACAAATATCAAAACCCTTCGAATCTTAAGTAACATTTCAAATGCTACATTTCGAGAAATTAAATTTAAAGTAAAACTTGGTAATGACTGATCGTAATCATGATTTTAAAACGGTTTTGCTCCGATCATTTCATTTCACGATAACATCATTTCAAATGGTAATATCTCCGTTTATTACAGGTGTTTATTAGGCTTCTGAAAATTAGCAGCATTGTTTCAAGATCCGTAATTTGCAAACCGCGAAGAAAATTAACAGGACCGTCAGCCTATTTGAATAATATTTCAATTGTAAGACTTTCTGGATTTGAACCCGGTTTATTTTCTTTGTAGAATTCAATTTTGTCTTTCTAGAATTTAATTTTGATTTGAACTACATAATTGCGCTCTTTCGTAAAAATAATTTTAGATTGCAATGCAGAGTTCAAGCTTGTTATTATGAATAGTATACGATAGTAGTAGTAGTACAATAGTAGCATTACGAATAGTATGAGTCTCGTATTACTGGTGACTCTAATAAAGTATCTACATGTAATTTCTAGTAAAGTAGTAACAAGTAGGTTAAGTGCTTGTAGCAAGCGACAACATATCCTCTTATTGAGTTCGTTATATGTAACATAACCCAGGTAATACTGACAAAATGAGCGCAATATATCATAATATAACTAGTATAAAAGCCCTATAAGGTACTCTAGTAACGAGTCGGATATAGCATGTTAGTAGCATGTTCAACCGCTCATAATAAAATTTGGGGCATTCTTGGGTAGGGCTTTATCAGTATCTTCCTGGAAACAAAAATACATACAACATTAGTATATTCAATACCAGAGTGAACAACCCTAGACTACACCTCCGTTTGCCATCAGGCGTCCGGTGAAGAAGTGGTAAAAAACATCAGGTGGGATTTTAAAAGTAAGGGATTGTGGCTTCAGCCAGTGTTTTTGCTAATCTCAAAAATAGGAAATCATAAATCAAATCATCTGGCAGGTCTCGAACCAGCGCCATCTATGTACAGACGCCAGCACATCAAGCTACCCCAATCTGTTAAATTTCCCCAATTAAAAGTGAACCTTATACTTATGTGATAAAGTTGAAAATCTATAAAAAGTTAA
The DNA here is from genome assembly GCA_951640165.1 of Pseudoips prasinana. NCBI lineage: Eukaryota > Metazoa > Arthropoda > Insecta > Lepidoptera > Nolidae > Pseudoips > Pseudoips prasinana. The sequence goes on from OX621245.1 coordinate 25,131,583, forward strand.
GCTACGAACGATACATACAAAGTGTCAGCTAGAGCATCCTAAATTTGATCTGCCAGTCTGTATCGCAAAGCGCCTACCCCGAATTGGTCGATTTTATTAATGCTTTGCATTGCGAATAATGCTATCAAAAATTAAATATTGCTTTAAGCACGTAAAGTCATCGGTTATGTATCTGACATTTGTTCGGTCATCCATCCTTTTGATATTGTTTGATACTAGAGTTACCTGTGGTACTCACGGCTACATATCAAGCTATACATTTCCACCGGTCACCGTAGCCTAGTTGGTAGTGCTACTGCCTACGAAGCTGGTGGTCCTGGGTTCGAATCCCGGTAAGTGCAAATATTTGTGTGATGAGCACGAATATTTGTTTCTGAGTCATGGATGTTTTCTATGTGTATAAGTATTTATCTATCTATATAAGTATGTATATCGTCGCCTGGCACCCATAGTACAAGCTTTGCTTAGTTTGGGGCAAGGATGGTCTGTGTGGCATTGTCCCTAGATATTATTAAAAAAAAAATATATAAGCTGACCTGTCATTGTATTGAAATCCTATACCGACCCGAGAAGCTTATACTGGAAATGTATAGCTTGATGTGTAGCCGTGTGTACATGCGCATTTGTGTAAATGCTATAATAGATAACTCCCAAGTAGATGAATCTCCGCTGAATACAACCGCCATGGCCGAATTTGGACTCTGAGTAGGACATATTTCGTAAATATTCTGCCTTCATTGTAATATCTGATTCCATTAGCAAGCTTTACTACACAAGGTACTTCTTAAAGGCTTACTTCCATTTAACCTTTTTAGACTAGACTGAATAATTAATAATATGAACATTTACAAAGGTACTTTTGGGGTTTTTTTATACATTATTGAAATAGAGTATCAGAGTAACACGATTATGCAGGGTTTCCTATGAAAATATACCTGCAAGTCAATTTATTATAATTGAATTAAGGCTTAACGGTATGAATAAATAAGCAACTTGGGTCACAGAGTTTTATTTTGTTCTACTAGTTCAAATAGGAACGCAAAACAACTTACAAAGTACGCTGCAGAATATTTATTTATTTAATAAAGACAACTCCCGCACTAGAGAAATGAAGCTGGGTACTTTACAAACGTATAATTGACAGACACAAAGTACATCCAGACTCAGAACGATATTTATGGGTTACCCAAATAGTTGTACCGTGCGCGAATCGATCCCGGGACACGAAGTGGCGAGGCAACTGTCCTAATTGCTGCGCCACACGTGCATTCATACAATCCGTATGTACATGTATACATGCAACATATACACGTGTATTTTTGTAATAATATTTACTGAAATATTATCGACCTTTATATCCAGATCAAGTCAAACCTATTTAAATGAATTATTAAAATTATGTTCTCGAGTGGCGACCACGAACCGGAAGACGCAGCGTGGGCAGGCCCCCTACAAGATGGACCGATGATCTTGTGCGGGTCGCTGAAAATCGCTGGATGCGGATAGCGCAAGACCGGCCATTGTGGAGATCTTTGGGGGAGACTTTTGTCCAGCAGTGGACGTCTTTCGGCTGATATGATGATGATGCTGAATAAAATCCTTTGTTATAACAAACCAAATGTTTTTTTTTACATAAAGCCACAAAGCATTTTATTTCATTTTATCATATTATTGTCCATTGTCCAACATAAGTAAATCCAGTAGGTACAGACGCCAGCACATCCAGCTACCCCAATCTGTAAAGACCGGCAATTGTGGAGATCTTTGGGGGAGGCCTTTTTCCAGCAGTGGACCTCTTTCGACTGATATGATGAAGCATTTTTTGTCGTTGCAAATCACATGAAACGTAACCGTGATCTTAACGGAGACTGGCCGTGTGCTCGCAGACAAGGTGCACTCTCTATTCTCTTTCTCTCATAATCCGATGTTACGACACACGCTACCGCTAACTCAACGAGGCAGTCAAAATGTTTAGAGAGATCTTCTCTTAGTTTAAACTTTTTTCTTAATACGAATAGAATACTATTACTAGTTAGCCCATTTCACGAAGGTTACGTAGGACTCACTTGCGTGTTTTATTATGTTGTGACTATTTGTACTAGAAATAAAGCATTGGCGGCTTTAGGAAGTTGAAGGTTCAAGGGATTTCAAGTAATTATTGAGAACTTACACTCGACCTTTATATTAATCTATAATCTTCATCCCTAAGCCCAGATGAAAGGGCAGATCCTTAGATCAGTAAGATTAATTAACACAGCCCTTTAGTTACTTATGGTCCTTTTTGTTTTGTATAATGAGGAAATATGGTTAAATTGGGATTTGTTAAATATTTTACATAAAAATATAAAATTAATAGGGCGATAAGGAGATCGTTTATTTTCTCCAATTTCAAAATTCTGATATTATTTAACAAAATCCTATTGCTTGGTACGTAATTTCAAAACTAATAAATAAGAAACATATTTCAAGAACATATTAAAAAACTTCGTAGAAGTGCATATTAACTGTACCCCGCGCTTTCAGGCGCGTTTAATCGTCTAGCCTGTGTTATTTCGATATACTACTACTAAGGCTATATTACTACTAAGTTTCATCAAAATCCATTATTTAGCTTTTGCGTGAAGATTTTATTTCACTGTGTGTCACTGCGCATTCGGGGGGTAAGGTACAGGGAACAAAAAAAGTGGTGCAAATAGGCACAAAGTTACAAACAATAGGGAACTGACCTTAGCATGATTCCTGTCTTCCTCCTTAGGGTGATGAGGCGCGATGAGTTAGGATTGTCTTATAATATATACGCAAACTATACCCTATTAATAGCCGGCCGGCTGATTATACACAACCCTTGATCAGAATATTTTAGAATTTACATAGGACACGTGTCTGGGTGCGAAAACGAAACTGTACGAACTGACCTCTCTCAGCGACGCGGGTACTTAAATAAAATTCGCGCGAGAAAGATAGGCATCTTTCCAATACTCGCGTCATGCCGACATGGTGTATACCTACATATTTATGGAAGTACCATACTTGTAGATAATAATTTTACACATCCTTTATTAGTTTAAGTAAATAATGTAAATGATAAAGTTTTGTGCTTTCGCATCGTGTATTTTATTTTAAAGAAAACCCCATTAACTGATTGTAAAACATTTTCATACCGTGAATAGTAAAGTTTTCCCAACCCATCAATTTATGAATACTTTCACAACTACGTTGGTTGTTTCAACTACATCAGATGCGTCAGTACGGTAGTAAAACGGGCCTGTATTACAAGTAGCATTGTTTTATCGTGCATTTACGAGGTTTTTATTACCACACACTATTATAGCCACTGGCTTAAAACATAAAATCTTTGTATTGTTCAAGTTACTACTTATCTCCGCAAACGCACTATCCATATAAAGTTTGGGTAGTTTATTCCGGGTAAATAATGTAGGTACGGACTTTATTTACTGTTGCTTATTTTAGTGTAAACGTACGCTTCATGAGGAAACGAGATGTAATAAGCAAACATCCACTTTAGATACCTTTCCTTCTATTATAGGAAGCAGTAGTTACCCTTATGTCAGAATTGTTCAAACCGTCTTTCATGCTTCTTATATAGCTTGAGTAATCTTGGGTACAGTCTTTTAAGCTACGACATCAAACCACTTTGCAGAGTTAGAATATAAATGGTTCGAGCCTGCATTTGTACTGATGAACCAAACTAAGTTCGAGTAGCTCATGTGGCATTGAAAGTGCAAAAGAGACCAAGCGATTCGAACCAAATTGCTGACAATATGTTCTCGGCCAATAATAACAATCGAACATTTTATGACAACTCTGATTGGTCTAGAGGATATGATAAGCTACTAAATACCAAATTGTTTTGACTTAGAAAATAAGTCAAAACAATTTGGTATATACAATTTGGTATATAGACAGTGTTCTATACCTAGCACCGAGGAATTATAAAATACTAGCTGTGCCTGTTTTATCAAAATCCGTTCGGTAGTATTTTCGTGAAAGAGTAAGAAACATCCATACATCTATACTCACGAACTTTCACATTTGTAAGCTGAGAGGTTACGCATTTATACTCTATATTATAGGTCAAGGTTAATAATTTATCGTCGGGTATTAATTTTAACGTTTTTATTGAAACTAACGAGAAAAAAAATACCACTTAACGCGTTTTTTTGTCTGTTATAGAAAGTTGCTGTGTGATAAATAAAGTTACTTATTATATATAAACAAGCCGCAACACAAGTAGAATAGTATGCCTAGTAATAGCGAGCTCTTATTAGGGTAAAGGTAGGTAAGTAGTACATTAAAATACTATCTACACGATACCCGTAGCACGTAACCTGGTCCTAATACAATGTTATGAAACCTAAATTCATTATTTTATCAACCACGACCGTTGTAAAACTTTATATTCGTTGGTGCCTAACGATAAAATACAATATGGAACGAACGGAATATCATAGTTTTGTATATTTTTTTAAATGTGTTTGTGTTGGTGGGGAAATCAGGAAATTTAGAACAACACCACTATGGGTAACTGTTATTGCTGATTTTAACTATCTTTGTTGTATCAACAATAATCAAAAGTGTTTAACGTACAAGAATTACAGTGATATGTTAACGAATTGCTAATATCTTACTTTAGTTTCTACATAATCTGTATTAAGGACGAACTAGTCATGGTGTTTTACATACAAACGTATTCGTAGCATATGTCCACTATTTAATCACCTATACGCAAAATAAATCATTATATCGATTGGTCTCGACATAATCAACATGTCTTCTTTAATATAATACTAAAAAAATACATATTATCGAAACTATAAACTTCTAAACATCCGTATTTTCGCCGTAATTCGTCTCAACTTTGGACGTTAATTAATAATTTATGGATTATGAAAACACAAAAAATAAGAAAAAGTTTGCTAGACAATCTATCAAAAAGTTCAAATAATTTCATTTGTTAGAGATATATCCTTGTTTTTTTTTAGTTTCTCCCAAATACCAAAGGTCTATTTATACATTATACGCGCTCGAGTTTTGTATAAATCGTCTTGCCTCTCGCTGCACATATTACCCCCTGACGTGAGGTCGGTGTGGGCGGGGGGAGCCAAGCCACTGCCGCCGGCATGAATAGCGCGCGCGGCCGCTTTTCATGCGCCTGCTTCAGTCGCCTACTGGCCAAAATGTAAACGCAGTTATAGTTTTTCTGTTCTCTTTGCTACCAGCTAGCCTTCGTTTGTGTTGTGCGCACCGTGTTTGTGACTCCAACAACTGGTTCGTTACTACGAGCACTATCATTTGTTCGTATTTCACACTGACCCATGGCATAGTATTTTGGACAGCGATATCGAAACCTATAGTGATTGAACTTGGCTCTGCACCCAATTTTGGACATTTGATTTTATTATTGTATGGTATTCGTTGCATTAAATTGTTGTCATTAGTGATTATAGTATATTTTATCCATACGTGCAAATTGGCGCACCTACCTACTGAGGTGTTACGGAACTAATAACAGTAGGCAACTAGCGGCTTCCTTGCCGACTTTTTGTGAAGAACTAAATGTTTTCTTTCATTACACTCTGTTGCTCGCTGACTTGACTGCTTTGGGGTCTAGCGGCAGAAACATCTGACTGTTGACCGTGAAGTCCCGTGTTCGATTACCAGGTAGGGCAAATAGGGTAGTAGGGTTTTATTGGGTTTTTCTGTCAGGATATTCCTAGTAGCAGCGAGGAGTCTGGGTTGTGCCAAATAGACGCAACGACGTGTTATTGCGAGTATATTATTACCACGTAATGGGGGACTCGCCCCCCATTACGTGGTAATAATACTCACTGATAATTGAGCTTTCTATAGGTATTTTTTTTGTATTATTATTATTTTCAAGTACAAGGCCACTTCAAAATAGGTTTTGGTCTATTTAATAATATACAAAAATGGATGTGAATATATAAATAATATGATATATAAATATAATGGAGATTCGTGATATGCATGAAATATGTGTGTGTGAGCAGTATGTGTGAAGAAAACAATTAGCTCGTAGTTTTAGATATAAAATCTTAGCGAGATCAGAGTGTATTACACAGATTTTGGCAATTTGTATAAGATAATACCTATGTTTATTTTGACAGTTTGTACATGTTTTTGTGAGGGTTCCCACTAACGGGTTTACTATTTAATTTAATGAAAACTAGTCAGCAGGACTTCAGTTTCTTCGTAAGAAAGGGTAAGTAGCCAATTAGTTAGTGTTCTTTGAACGTGTGGTTTATTGTGCTGGTATATGAATAATTTTTTTGTTTGCAGAGATTCTATGGTTTTCTGGGCCCATTTTTATATAACAAAAATATTAAAATGGGCCTAGAAAACCATATGATCTCTGTGCCACTGATGTACGATAGTTGCGTGTTTGTTTACAGACATTATAGGACTTGCGCTTTGTCATTAGCGCAAGTCCTATGATGTTTTTTGTAGTCACAGTGGATGTCAAATGGCATGGAAATAGATAATATTGATTATGATTCCTTATTTAGGCCGGAAGAAAAATATACACTTATTATTTCACTTCACCTGTTGTAGGTACTAACAGTTAGTTATATAATAATGTCCTCCTAGCTGGATTCGGCCACGGCAGACAGTCTCAATAGAGATTAGCCATCTGCACGCGACATACTATAGTGCACAAATCGTTCTCTACGGGTGAACACTTAGCGCTAGACCAACGAAGCAGTCAATAGTTGGTTAGTAGGTACTCGTACTTAAGGGGGGCACCGGAGCAGCATACCCGCGTTCCCGGGGCTGCCCCTATCAGGCGCCAGAAGAAGTCCACGGCAGGTTAGGTTTAGTCGGTGCGAGTCCGACATACTCACCCGCAGACACTTTTTGCGGGTGGCATGCGTAGGCATTCCCCCTAACTAATCAAAAAAAACAAGGTACTCGTACTTATGCTCCCACCTTACGTAACGGTACTTCGCTCGACGGGATGAGTCAACATTATTTGGACCGCTCTATTTAAATGTATGGGCTTAAATAATTAAAAAATAATGTTTTGACAATTTGAATAGCTTTGGGTCAATAATTGTATCTACTGTAAAAACTTTATTTTAATTTAAACTTTACTAACTTTAAAACTTTAGGCTCTATTATGCTACATTCTTTCCCCCTCCTAAAATAAGTAAGGTCTAATAGTAAGTATTTATTTGTCTTGCCGTTTCCGCGCGCTTTGCCGCGTCCGCTAGTGTTAGTCAATGAAATTGCGTTTTTGGGCGCTACTACATTATAGTAAACGCATCAACTGGTTCGTGCTCGCTGATTTCTGACCCCATCTCAGTCGCACAATTTATCAGGTGAGACGACACGCTTTGAGGCCGCGCCCACCGTCGAGTTGGACCGTGTGGCTAGTTGGCTCTTAAATAATTAAAACGCTTATTATTTAATATCTAAGGGATTATTAAATATTATAGTGAGGAATCTCATTTAGCTGAGTTACAAGTATTATATTTGTTGTAGTTTGATTATTAGTATGAAGGTGTAAGTGAAATTAGTGACCTCGCTTTACGGTTTGCTACACGAGTTATTTCCTCCAATTTTCCAAAAATCCCTCCAAATTGACACAGACACAGATTTGCCGTAGATATATGTATTTTATGTAGTTTATTATTTAAAATTATGTATGCATTTATGTATATGTTTTTTTTTATCGTATGTATGTATATCATCCTACACACTCATATCTTCCTCTCTTTAAAATCTCTTGTAGGTCTACTGGAAGAGATTACTTTAGAAATAAGTAGTACCTTTGTACAATGTCTTCTCTGGTTTATTCTTTCTTTCTTTTATACTTTTAGTGTGTACATAAATCTATACAAATAAATAAAATTGGAGTGTCTGTTTGTAATATTGAAATAGCCGGTTTTTACTACATAAATATGTATATATATACGCAACATACACCAAAATAACATTTTTTACAATTTTTGTCTGTCTGTTTTTTCCGGCTAATCTCTGAAATGGCTGGACCGATTTTGAACGGACTTTTATTGGCAGGTAGCTGATGTAATAAGGAGTAACTTAGGCTACTTTTATTTTAGAAAAAGTCTTTTATTTTACTAAAAAACTAATTAACACGCGGACGAAGTCGCGGGCACAGCTAGTTGGAAATAAAAATAACCTCTTTTTCAGACATCTTTAAAATGATTTTTTATTATCCGTTGTCTCTGCCTACCCCTCTGGGAAACAGGCGTGAGTCTATGTATGTATGTTTAAAATGAATTGTATAAAAGAGAATGGCAGAATCCGTATCGCATACTTTCTTTGTTGTTCAGATATATAATTTGTACCCCTTGTTAAGACAACTAAGATATTGATTTTAATGTAAGTATAATATTTTTAGAACTTGGGATTAATTAATAAAATCAAAAATAATATTTCAATTATTTTCAATAAATAAACGGAATAAAATCGTAAACAAAACGCAGTTACGTTTACAGAAATTGCCATGTGTAAAATAATATAAATGTCGAAATTATAATTAATTATTTATAAATGGGAACAACATTACATATAAATGATATATGTCGGAGATTCTGACAGATTTAACTCCGAAATATCGTCGGTGTCCGCCATCATGTACGTGGTTAAAAGAATCAGTGCGCACACCCGGCGCCGTCGAGCTCTGTATGCCAACTGTGTCGTGTCGCTAACACACTAATGTCACTTAGACAACTGACAGACGTCAAACGTCACTTAGACAACTGACACACGTCAAACGTCACATGCGACAGTTCATAAACAACCTCGTCTCGAACTACTGACTCAGTGAGTAGTGTTTTCCAAACGCTAATAGATGGCGTTACTAGTACTTAAACAATCCTTTTACTTAATTTCTCCCACACGGCCATTCTGATAATCAACGCGCTCTCGCGTTGTTACTCGCTGACATAATCAACATGAATTACAGCTCTTCAGTTTGGCAAGGACACAAAGCGTTACAAGCAGCTTTCGATGTTATACAAAGCAAAGCGTAAAGGCATCATTAGTTAGAGGGCGTACCTCTCACACAATGCAAAGCGTTGAAACTTTCAGCATAAAATGCAACGCATAGCAAAACGTTGCAGCTTTCAGCATAAACTGCATCACACAGCAAAGCGTTGTAGCTTTCAGCATAAACTGCAACACGCAGCAAAGCGTTGAAGCTTTCAGCATAAACTGCAACACGCAGCAAAGCGTTGAAGCTTTCATCATAAACCGCAATACACAGCAAAGCGTTGCAGCTTTCAGCATAAACTGCAACACACAGCAAAGCGTTGAAGCTTTCAGCATAAACTGAACCCCCCAGCAAAGCGTTGAAGCTTTCAACATAAACTGCAATACACAGCAAAGCGTTGAAGCTTTCAGCAAAAGTTCAATTACTCGGCAAAGCGTTACAGCTTTCAGCATTGCTCAGAAGCAGCACTTAAAACACGCTGCAAAACGTTGCAGCTTTCAACATCAACTTTGGGTCACGACAGATGAGCCCAACCTTACTGCAAAGCGTGATGGCTTTCAACAGGACATCAGGACAAAGCGATAAGGCTTTCAATCCACCCTTCAATAAAGTGTAGTAGCTTTCAGTTTCAATAAAACATTTTATAAATCAGCAATGAACATAAGTCTTTTATCAACACAGGTTTACGTTCAAAAAAACAATGTAATTATCGTTTCAACTCAAACAATGATCATGATTCAATACAGTAATTCAATCAAAATTACTAATTACACCAAATTAGAATACCAAATTAATCAATACAATTTGTTCCATAATTAAATAAAACTATTCAATTATGGGTACTACAGGATCAAAACATTCTGAAAATTCAGGTAAAATAGCTGGATATTTACGTAGTCGTTCATGGCACACATATTGGGCCCATCCCCCAGATACTGGTTCCACCATATAACGCTCATTGGAACACACTTTAGCTACCCAGTAAGGGGCTTTTCTCTATACTCTTACTTACAGTACAATTCAAAACGCCTAAGACAGACTTCCAGGATTTATTTTTATAATTTTCGGCTACTGTAAAACAATTTGTCAAGGTTTACATCATTCGCTCCACCTGACCATTAGCTCGGCTAACACCACTAGCAATCTCGAGGAACTCAATCGCCCAACCTCGGCATAAACCCTGAAAGTCTTGACCAGTAAAAGATGTACCTTGATCAGAGATAATTCGTTTCGGGGTTCTAAATATGTGGACAAAGCTACGTAGTGCCTCGCAAGCAGATCGTGATGTTAAATCTTTGACACACATTAATTGATAAAATTTCGTAAAAGCATCTACGATGACTATCACATACAAGGAGTATGTCTTGCTACAAGTTTGAAAATGGTGTTCTCCACCCAGGAACATTATAAGTAAGTGCGCAATGCAGTGACACGAACTCAAAGCACGAAGCTTGCGATAGTCAATTGTCACAAGCACGAAGCGCGGAGCTTTCAATACGCAATCGTCATAAGCACAAAGAGTGGAGCTTTTAATGCTCAACCACCACAAGCACAAAGCGCGGAGCTGCTTTCAATGCTCAACTGCTACAAGCACAAAGCGTGGAGCTTTCAATGCTCAACTGCTACAAGCACAAAGCGCGGAGCCTTCAATGCTCAAGTTTCAGGAACTCTAAGTAGTAGTATTTCCCTCGCCACAAAATTTATTTCAAATCAACCAGCTTTATTACTCATAATGTAACACATAAATGTGTCTTACAATGAACTCCAATAATTATTTTAAACGTTAGAATTTAACTCAACCATCGGCATTAACTACACTGTTATTTCTGACTACAACTGTCAAATTCAAGTTTTTCGTAACATACGTAGGTACTTAACGCGTCCACCAGCTATTGGCTCTTCCTTGTATCTATCGTTGTGATAGACCTCTATTATCTTACAAGGATAAACTTATCACTTAATTTGTTTATTGTTAGAATAGAATAGAATACTCCCCATTGTACATACTCAAACAGGACAATTACATAGAAGACAAAATAACACAATTCGTTAGGGTTCTTTCCGACAAAAACAATGTCTCTTATTTTAAATGGACGAATTTTAACTTTGGTATTGCCATAACGCACCTTATCAGCATGAGCTAGCTAGTCCATCCTGCATTTTGCCTCACATCTAAGTTCATAGAGGTTAACCTTACCATATTTTTGGACATGGGCATTAATTTTGGACGAGAACTTTTATTACAACCCGTCAACAATTGAAGCGGACTTTTAACTGTAATTCTAACTATGGTACAATTTAGCGCGATTTGGATTTCACCTGAAGCTGCCTTCCAGAACCTACGCTCGTGGTTCTCGGTTATAGTGAAGCAATTAATTAGAATAGTTCGGGAAGCTACGTAACATCCCCCCACCACAAATAACGCAGTGTTTCAAGTCTAAAGTCTTTCACGTGGTCACTCACTACTGGTCTCACAAGAAGGCTCAAGGTCACCCAAAGAGCAACGGAGAGTGCCACGCTCGGAGTATCCCTGCGCGATCGAATAAAAAACGTCGCAATCCGCAGGCGAAACAAAGTAGCCGACATAAAAATTGTGTCACAAATCAGTAAGTTAGTATTTTGAGTTTAATATACCTAGTTTGTAAGTACAACATTTGTATGCCATGTAAAATATGGCAAATGTGTGAAACTTAAATGATCTAAACAATAACACCTGTATTCACCACATTTACACAAATAAAGATATTATGATTATGATTATAACCAAAGAATTGCCAAACCGAAACGGCAGCGGGCGGGGCACACAGCTCCCAACACCGACGGCCGCTGGATCAGACAGGCTCCCGACCGGGGACCACGCACCGGAAGACGCAGCGCGGGCAAGCCCCCCACAAGGAGGGCCGACCACTGCGGAGATTACCGGGGGAGGCCTCCGTCCAGTAGACGTCTTTCGGCTAACATAATGATGATGAATTATTACTTGAACAGACACGAATCTCTCCACTTGTCAGTAATTGAGAAACGTCTTTACAGTCGATCAAATCAATACGCAATAGCTTGTACAAGTGTCAAGATTCTGTAATAAACAAACTTCAGCATGGACCTCGCGAGTGATGCGGATGACTTTGTTACTAATAGTCAAGCTCAATCCCGGTTAAGTAAAAACATCTCTACCTATCATAACATCATGAGGCAAAATATGTGAATCTACAATTACAAAAGTCACTTCTCACACACGAGTACTTCGTTGACCTTGACAGGCAGATAAGTAATGGAATCAGGCGTTACTTTGCGGAAATCCATAACAATCAAAATACAAAATCAATATGTAGTGTTAATTCCGCTAATTGTCACCAGTACGATACCCAACACGTGTTTCAGTCCTCCACGGACCATTCTCAAGGGCTACTAACTCGTCGAGTGCTCAAAGGAGACTCCTATTTTGATTGACAGGCAGACTAATACGGGAAAAAGAAAATGTAATGTTCGACCCAATACCTGTCAGGCGCGTGGATATAAAATCTCAAGTACCTGTATGGTTATCAACAAATCATTTACGAATTAGGGAAAAATCGCAACCACTGTCCACAAGAGCGTGTAATTATAAATTATCGACATTTACTTCGGCTTATCGGGCTTCAGATGGCAGGCATACGTTCATTCTGGCGGGAACGTGAACTTAAGAGGTCATTTGTAACTTTTAATTTTTCTCAAAAATTTTATGATTTCCCAAATCATAAATTTAATCGTCCGGCGGGTCTCGAACCTGCACCATCTACCAATCAATCAAAATCAATAAATATTAATTTTTGTTAAATACTAAGAGGTCTTTCGTGCCACGAAATCAGTAGGCATGTTTTAAACAAGTCTGAACATACCTGAGTATCCGAGATACCTGCGATAACAACTTCGATATTGTTACCTTCGCTCCAAGCAGGCTCCAACCGGTCAATCAAGGCAAGCTTGTAAGTCGAGTACTCCACGTATGTAAGTTCTCGCACGGTCACTGCACCATACGGCACCATATCTTGAAAAAGGGCATCAATCTCTCGGTCGCCGCAAACTGTCTTGATACGCGCTCCTTTGATTCGTCTAACGTTTTGCACAACGGGTACGACTTCGAAGTCCGCTTGCGAGCTTGACATCGAAGATGTGTCAATGTAACGTGTCGAGTTTCGTAATCGGTCCACGAGTTTGCGATACAGCCGTAAATTCACAATCAGCGGGTTTGTATTTTCATCGTTATTTATCAAATTTGTAACGACACTATTTTCGCTACGTGGTGGAACCGAATCACGAAAATATTGTTGATTTTGAGTAGCAGGCATTGCGGTAGACACGTGGGATGATTTTGGAATCCCGATATCCGATCCCACCGCTGCTGTCGGAGATTCTGACAGATTTAACTCCGAAATATCGTCGGTGTCCGTCATCATGTACGTGGTTAAAAGAATCAGTGCGCACACCCGGCGCCGTCGAGCTCTGTATGCCAACTGTGTCGTGTCGCTAACACACTAATGTCATTTAGACAACTGACAGACGTCAAACGTCACTTAGACAACTGACAGACGTCAAACGTCACATGCGACAGTTCATAGACAACCTCGTCTCGAACTACTGACTCAGTGAGTAGTATTTTCCAAACGCTAATAGATGGCGTTACTAGTACTTAAACAATCCTTTTACTTAATTTCTCCCACATATAATTATAGACTTATTGATTATACCTAAGAAAGCACAGTAGTTGCATTATATCGTAATAATTAATGATTTAGAATAATAACGATTTTCGACGTCAATATTTTTTTGTTCATGGCAATTATTTATTGACAGGCAAAGACAATCTGTCAGGTATTTATTGCTGTTGTTTTGATACATGTCAGATATTTATTGCTGTTGTTTTGATACATGTCTAACTACTGCGTTACCAAAATCTCTACAGCTGCAAATTGTGGACGCTCTTCGGACCGTACAATCTCCTTCGTTTGACGGCCTATCACTACACCCTGACATTGGCGAAATTGTGGTCGTTTATCCACAAAAGCCATTATAGAAGAATTGAATTGAATTGATACATGTCATCAATTTAGAAAATTATCTTGCAGATATTACGTGAGTTCAGCATCAGTTCTTCCGTGCTATACCTAATATATATCTGTTGACAGTGGATTCACGAAAGGACGCTTTATCATTTAATTAAAATGACGAGTTTGCAATGTGTTAATTGCAACAATAGCTTGCCCCGACTAAGAAGACAAGCATTATTCGAAGAAAGTGGAGTTCTCAATAAACCCAATGTTGCTTTGTGCTATGTGATAATTATTGTTTGGTACTTATATGAAGATATTCTTAGATGAAGTGATACTAAGGATAAATTAATAATAATATCAATAAAGGAAATTGCCCATTCTTCTATAGAGCTTCGTCCCTCTGTAAATAATTTTGTATGATTACCAAAATTGTAGGTAAAAGAGGAGTGATATCATGATATATAATAAAGTAAAAAATATAGAAATATTTTGTGGGGTTTTCTTAATAATATAAATCAAAGTTCAGTTTTGAGGTTAGGTGTAGATGAGTACCTACTCAAAAAATATTGGTAAATTGAAAGATGGGCTCTGCAACAATGTAAGAATAATATGAAATATGTCCCCTTTAACTAAATAGTTTTTTACAGGTAAGATGATGCTAGAACTATCAAGCAATAACGATAATGACACTCAATATGAAAGAGAAAGAATAAGCTTTGGCATGTTATTCTTTAATTGAACATTAACAACAGTAGAATTAAGCTAACTATAGCCTGACCTAACAACGAACGGCGGCGACACACTTAATTAAAGCAAAAACAGTGGCAACAAACGATAAAAACATCCGAAAACCATGCTTGTTTTTCACCAAGTAAACATGACAGCCAGATAGACATTGATAGTTCTTTTTTTTACCGTTTACGGGGATCGTTACGCATACTGTCAAGTGTCAGTTGCTCTTGTAAAACTCACTTTTTTTAATATCTATCTATTAATTAACGATATTAATACATTTAAATAATGAAGAACTTAATATAATGTAAGTTATTAAAATGACAAGACCTCTAGTTTGATATTTACTGCAAGTGATTAATGTGATCGTAATGATTTCAGTCTTTAACTGTCTTTGCAAATGTACTCAAAATAAAAATTAGACAAATAAATAACCAATAAACATGAAAACTTAAACCCCACAAAGTTTTTGTGCGTAACAAATAAATAATAATTATAAAAATAGGTTATGAATAATGGATTTTATTTCATGATCATACTCGGTTTAATTTAAGGGAGACAGAAATGGGCAATCACCATTAATGTAGTTACAAAAAACAAAGAATCTATTGTTTTATTTACCTCCACTCAAAACCTCATATATAACCCTCCCTCACATAAATGTACACTGGGTTATGAACTATGTAATTAATAGAAATAAAGAACTTTTAGTTATTTAAAAAAAATAGTTTTTTTGCATCTTCCTAACCTAACTCGCGACCCGGTTAGGGTTTTCGGGGCAGGTTCGGAATAAATCCATGTAAAAGACTATAAAAAGAGCTACAACATTTACTTTATCACCATAACAATGTTTATGTAAATATAATATTTAACAATCTTCATTGGTAAACTAGTTAACACTAGCATTTCATTGCCACATCAGTAGACACACTTTGATATTTACAGTATCTTTATTACTTAGGCAGTAAGAGTGATTTTCGAACTGCAATGTCTCCACGGTCATGGGGTTGACCCACAGATTACCAAACGTAACCTTAAAATAAAACTGGCTATAACTTTTATATCCCAAGTTTAAAAAATCTAAGAAATTAAAAATACCTTTTCCATCACATTAACCACCAATTAAAATATAAAATATCCCGTAACACGAAATTTTACTAGCGGTACAAAAGTCCCATACATTCTTGCCGTTTACCTTTTATCGGGTGAGAAAAAAAAAAACTCAACAAAAAAAGGTTTTGTAATAGCAATTATTTTATTGATGTACTTAATATGTATTGATGTAACTTAATATTTAATCCGTTATATTGCATTTTGAGCTTATTACTACAGTAGTTTTCTTGTTTGAATTTCAAATGTAAAATAAATTTAGCTTTGTAATATATTGTTTGTGTAATAATATGCTTGTGGGGTGCAGAATGTCTCCTACTGAGAGTCAATCATTAAAAGTATTAAACCTTATTATTTAAAAATAATCAATTATATAATATAACTCAAACTGATGGTGGTATGGACCCTACCTTAGGTGAGCCCTGTTAGTTAGTTTAAAATTTCAAAAGATTTTTTTAAAAAGAACTTAAAATCTTCTGACACCATTGGATCCAGTTCATCTAGATATTTATATCAAGTACCTATACTTAAACCGAACTTTATAGTGACAAATAAGTGCCGGAAGCTTTGAGCATTTATTAAAGCTCATTTCAATTAAAGCTTGGTTTTTGGAGATATAAATAACGGATAAGCTTCTCCCAAAGAACTTTATACCCTAATCCCCATCATCGTGTCAGCTGAGAGATGTCCACGGCAGGACAAAGCCAACCTCAAAGTTCCAGAATGGCCGATCTTACGCTACTCGCAATAAGCGGCTTCCCTCCTCAATAGACCGTCAGTAGAAATTTTTGTGGGCCTACCCATGCTGGGTCTTCCAGTTCTCATAGTCATAGTCTCCTTATAACAATAAATATGTCTGTTTGTTACTACACTGATGTTTGTAGGTCAAAAACAGTCAAACGAATTGAAATGAGTTATCCCTGAATGAACACATAAGCTATTCCTATAATAAGTTACGATGCGATATTTACACCATTTGCTCAAGAGATGTAACCAAATTTATTTCTTCGGTATTGGATCTTTTTAACAGTTTAGTTATCAAAACAAACAAATATCACTGACCGATGGAACGAATGCACCAAACAAATAAAAATAATCCACAGCTATATTATCTTAAGTGATGACTACCATAATAAGTTAATTTCGTTATCGCATGTCCGAGTGTTTTCTATATTTATATTAATAGGCATTAATCATGCAAGACACCCATTTGTCAGACCCCATCTGAAATTATAATCTACGTCTATGGTAAAACTGGTAAAGAAGTGTTTCTGTACGAAAAAGTTCGTTTATCTCTCGTTTTTAGTATTGCTTTCTTTTTCAAACGTATGTATGCCTTAGTTGTGGGGATTTTTATAAGTTTTTCTACAGCCAGGTCTGCCGCATAATGATGCAGAACTACAAGTACTACCGAAGTAAAAAGAGAGAAGATACCTGCACTAGTCTACCAAAAGCTTATAGCCTAATAATAATAGTATATTTATTAATCCGTGAGCGCACTTGATATAAATAAAAATAAAAATTGAACTTTGGAACATAGTAACAAGGGTCTTAATCAGAACCACGTTCTATATGTGTTGTACTATCCTGTTTTGAAATATTAAGAATAGAACTTCATTCGTTATGTGTATTAACGTTATGTAATAATATCGTTGCTAAGTATAACCAAGTAAGCTAGCAAGCATACGGCTGTCTTAATTGTAAACGGTTACAGTTGCATTTGATGCCTGCAACACATATGGTACCTCTTACCATTGGTACTCACCACTTCCGTTGGTACCCGTGACCGTGACGGGTACCAACGGAAGATCAGCGCTGGGTGTAACGCAGCAAATGCTGAGATGGTGACCCTTTCGGCAGGACATACAGGACCTATTGCGTAGTGTTAAACTAAGTTATTGTTTGTTTTTTATAAGTCTTTGATATTTTTTGTGGTAGAGCCACGCTGTAAGCAGCATGAATGGGCCGGCTCGACCGGGGAAGTACCACACTCTCGCAGAAGACCGGAGTCCGAGTAGTAGCGTTTCGTTTCGCTACTGCGCTTCGTACGGTGAGCGAGAGGGCCGAAGGCCTAAACCCCCCCCCCCCCCTTTTCTAACATGGCAGCGGAATTAAAAGAAAAAGTACCCCAGTACGCTACGTAATGGAGAATCCCTCCCTGAGCATTCTTGCTCAGGCTGCCCTGTGTATTCTGGGGAGGGCAAAATCCCGCTCGCAAATTCTGCCTCAGGCAAGAGCACAAAAAACACGGCGCTACCACCTGAACTCCATGTACATTTTTGCAACATCAGGGGATTACAAACCAACCTAAACCCTGTTCACCATCATCTTGAGACGGAGAAGCCGGCTTTGCTCTTTTTGACGGAAACTCAGATTTCGTCTCCTGCGGATACATCATACCTAGACTACCCAGGCTACAAAATTGAGCACAGGTTTGTGTTTAGAGCCGGTGTATGTGTATACGTGAGAGATGATATCTGTGTCCGCCGCCTAGGCAATCTTGAAGGCAGGGACCTCTCCTCCATCTGGCTGCGTGTTGATTGCGACGACCACCCTCGCATATATGCATGCCTCTATAGGTCCCACAGCGGTGATGCAGAAACAGACCGACTCTTTGAGCACGTCGAAATGGCCATCGACTCCGTGCTAGAACAGACTCCGTCAGCCTCGATTGTGGTGCTCGGTGACTTCAACGCCCACCACATTGAATGGCTTGGTTCACAGAGAACTGACCATGTGGGTAGATCTGCTCATGCCCTTGCCATGGCCTATGGTTTAACACAGATGGTTCCCTCGTTCACACGTGTGCCAGATGTGGAAAACCATATGCCTTCACTGTTGGATCTTCTGCTGACCTCTCATCCAGACGGCCTACAAGTTACCGTTGGTAACTCAGCTCAACTCGGCTCGTCAGATCACTGCCTGATTTGAAGTGTGATGCTACTCACGCGCCGACTGCGTAATCGCACTGCGGGCTGTCGCCGTGTCTGGCACTACAGGTCAGCAGATTGGGATGAAATGCGGATCTTTTTTTCATCATACCCATAGGGAAAAGTTTGCCTCTCGCTGGAAGACCCTAGTGCTATTGCTGACTCCATCGCGGATGTGGTACTGCAGGGTATGGAACTTTTCATTCCAAACTCTTCGGTGCCCATCGCCGGCAAGTCCCAGCCCTGGTTTTCCTCCTCTTGCAAGCTGGCATCTAGCCAAAAGCAAGAAAACTTTCGAGCCTGGGCCGATGCAATAGCTACTAAGGATGCGAAAGCTTGTCAAATGAAAAAGGAGTACAACTTTTCCTCCAGATCCCTCAAAAGAGCGCTGGCCATGGCAAAGGTAAAGCACATCGGCAGAATTGGCGAGAGACTTGCTCGTTTACCTTCAGGAACACGCGCCTTTTGGTCTCTCGCCAAAGCTATTGAAGGGAATTTTTTTAGCCTTCTTCCTCTGCGCAAGGGGAACGATGCACTGGCTCACGACGCAAAGGAGAAAGCTGATCTTCTGGGTTCTCGTTTTGCGTCGAACTCCACTTTGGACGACGGGGAGAAACCACCGCCAACGATCCCACGGTGTGACAGCACTTTAGTGGACATTAAGTTCACTCAAAAATCCGTGCAAAGTGTACTTCTCTCCCTTAACATCCACAAGTCCAGTGGGCCTGACACTATCCCCCCTATTGTGCTGAAGACATGTGCTCCGGAGTTGGCTCCTGTTATACCGCGTCTTCTCCGACTCTCCTACGAAAAGGGCGTAGTCCCGCAATCATGGAAGACGGCCTTAGTGCACCCCATTCCCAAAAAAGGCGATCGCTCTGATCCAGGTAACTACCGTCCTATTGCCATTACTTCCTTGCTCTCAAAAATAATGGAAACCATTATCAATCGCCAACTTCTATCTTGAGGATCATCACCTTATTAGTGACCGCCAATACGGATTTCGTCAGGGTCGGTCTGCTGGTGATCTTCTTGTCTACCTGACCCATCGTTGGGCGTTGGCGATTGAAAGCAAGGGGGAGCCCATGGTGGTAAGTCTGGACATTGCAAAAGCCTTCGATAGGGTGTGGCACAAGGCGCTACTTTCGGGGGTTGCCAGCTTCCTCACGGAGCGCAGCGTCAAGGTCGTTGTCGACGGTACATGCTCAAACTCCAAGCCCGTGAACGCTGGTGTCTCACAAGGCTGTGTGCTTTCACCAACCCTGTTTCTTCTGCATATCAATGATATGTTACAATTCCATGACATTTATTGCTATGCAGATGACAGTACGGTGGATGCCTCTTACTTTGGCCACTGCAATATTTCTCGGGCACACGTCATTGAGAGTCGGAGCAATCTTGTGTCTAAAATTGAGACAACACTTGACCAAGTCTCAAACTGGGGGCATATCAACCTAGTTCAATTCAACCCCCTAAAGACACAAGCTTGCGCGTTCACTGCCAAAAAAGCTCCCATTGCCATACCTCCTCAATTTCAGGGCACTCCTCTGGATATCAAGCCGAAAGTAGGGATTCTTGGCGTCGACATCGAGAGTGACGTCAAATTTCGCGGTCATCTGGAAGACAAGGCCAAACTGGCCTCCAAAAAGCTGGGTGTCCTTCGCAGAGCTAGGCGATATTCCACATGGGTCCATCGCCTCCAATTATATAAAGCGCAAGTTCGGCCGCATATGGTATACTGCTGCCATCTCTGGGCCGGGGCACCACAGTATCAACTTCTTCCTTTTGATCGCATACAACATCGTGCAGCTCGAATGGTCGTTGACGACGGGAGTCCCACTATTTGGCTTGATACTCTTACCCTGCGGAGAGACGTGGCGTCTCTATGTGTCCTTTACCGCATTTACCACGGGGAGTGTTCAGAGGAATTGTTCGAGCTTATACCTGCCGCCACATTCTGCCACAGATCCTCTCGCCAAAAGTGGAAATTTCATCCTTATCACCTGGATGAATGGTCATCTACCACTGTGCGTTTATCAAGAAACTTCTTGCCACACACTACCGCTCTGTGGAATCAATTAGCTGCGGAGGTATTTCCGATCCGGTATGACATGGCAACCTTCAAGAAGCGAGCCTATTCTTTTCTTAAAGGCCGGCAACGCACTTGCAGCTCCTCAGGTGTTGCGAGTGTCCATGGGCGGCGGTGATCACTTACCATCAGGTGACCCACTTGCTCGTTTGCTAAACTATTATATAAAAAAAAAAAAAAAAAAAAAAAATTGACGGCACCGTAGCCTAGTTGGTAGTGCTCCTGCCTACGAAGCTGGGGCTCCTGGGTTCGAATCCCGGTAAGTGAATATATTTGTGTGATGAGCACGAATATTTGTTTCTAAGTCATGGATGTTTTCTATGTATTTAAGTGTTTATCTATCTAAATAAGTATGTATATCGTCGCCTGGTACCCATAGTACACGCTTTGCTTAGTTTGGGGCTAGGATGATCTGTGTGACATTGTCCCAAGATATTATTATTATTATTATTTAGTTAGTTTTGTTTGTAAATATCTTGTATGTCTGTTGTCGAATAAATGTATTTCTTTATTATCCTTTCTTTCTACGCGTTGTCGAATCTTTCACCAACCTTGATAAACCTTGCGACTAAATAAAATCTTGCAACCTCTCTCACATCTAGGACCACATCATTAATATAGAAATAAATAACTTTCCTGTATTCTAGAAGGCATTTTTGACAGGCCGTGGTTGGTAAATATTGGTTGCTTTTTACGCCGCAGTTAGTGGATTCGATTCCTTCCCAGGACAGATATTTTTGCGCATGAACATGCCTGTTTGTCTTGAGTCTGTGTGTAATTACATTATATAAGTACAGTTTACAAAAGAAAAGTACTATATGTAGTATAACAGTTGTCTGATTACCATGGTACAAGCTCTAATTAGTTGGCGATGAGATGGTGTGTGAATAATATCCCAGGATATTATATACATGTACGATATATATACTTCGTGCGACAATATAGTATTTATAAAAGTGTTAGTAGTTAAGTAAGACAGAACATTTTATTGCGTTATAGTGACTTGAATTTATCTTCGTTGTTATAAAATAGCTTCGTAATAATGTATCACAAGTTTATGATTTATGTGACAAGATAACCAGTTTATGTATTATTATAAAGTTTTGGGCCGATACTTTAAAAAATATGGCTACTTGCGATAATAAATTACAGGTAATATATTTTCTTAAACTTCTGCTAGAGAGATAAAACTAAAATGGGTAATTTATTTTTCTTAGACTCGTTGACACAGGGAGGCCAAAGTCGATTCGTGCCCTTGAAAACTAGCCGCAGGCCGCCACTTTGGTTGCTTAGAAATACTTAGGTATAAGAAACTGAACAATGCATGGAATAATCGCTATTAAAGAAATCTTAAAATCTTTTATTTATAGAATACAATTCCAACTACTTTTGTTCATCAAATCATTCGACGACGCACACTGCTGGACAAAGGCCTCCCCCAAAGATCTACGCAATTGCCGGTCATGCGCTATCCGCATCCAGCTATTTCCAGCGACCCTCACAAGATCATCGGCCCATATTGTAGAGGACTGCCTACGCTGCGTCTTCCAATTCATGGTGGCCACTCAAGAACCTTTCTGTCCCAGCGGCTCAGCTCTCTTTTTCGGGCTATGTCTTTTTGGGTGACCTTGAGCCGCCTGATAAGGCCCATAGTGAGCGACCACGTCTCTGTTCCGTAAGTCATCATTGGCAACTGTTTTTTGTTCGGATCAACCAGTAGGTACCTATTCTGAAAATATATTTTGAATAGGTACTGGGCGAGAAAGACGATTTTGCGTAAGATTCCTATTAATTTTCCTGATCTGATGATTTGTTCTGTAAATGGCTGAACAACACCTTAATCAGTCCTCAACACCCAAGCACAAAATTAGTCAAGAAATTTAGAAATCCTTATTCATAGCTGTCTCAAAGCCAGTGATCAAGTGCTTCAAGATAAAAAAAAAATATGAGAATTTAAGCGCTACAAAACATGTGCAGTAACACTGATTCTTTCCGGATACTGCAAACTAAACCAGCACATAATCAACCTAGAGGTGGCCAACAGCACTATCTGCAGAATCTAATTCGCTAATGCGTTGTAGAAGTATCTACTTAGTACACATCATCGTGCAAACGGAAGAGATACAGACACGCATTGCTCGAACAATCTGGAAGCTTCTTGATACTATAGGACTATAAGAAAATTATAAGCTTTAGAATAAATCAGCAATGGATCCTCACACGTATTTATGGCCCACGGCCACCTTCTACCATCGAACCTCTCGCTACACACAGGGAGTTCATTCTCACATCCTCGAACCTCTTCTATCTCGTACGGTTCGGTTTCAGTGAAACTTCTTCCCACGTACGTTGATGCTATGAAATTAACTCCTTTTACGGTTTTACCTAGAGCCTACAATATGGGGCCCTTCAATTAAGGATTTATAAGGTTTCTAGAGGATCGGCAACGCCCGAATGATGCCCCTGGTGTTGCAAGCGTTCTCAAGCTACGGCGACCACTTACCATCAGGTAGGCCATATGCTTGTTTGCCAATTAAGTTGTATAATTATTATTATATTATATAATAATTAAAAAATAATAATCAAAAAAGCACGTGTGGCGCAGCGGCTAAGACAGTCGCCTAGCCGCTTCGGGTCGCGGGTTCGAGTCCCGCACCGGATAACAATTTGTGTGACCCTTAAATAGTTGTTCTGAGTCTGGATGTTACTGTGTCCGTCTATTATAATATGTTTGTAAAGTACCCCGCAACACGGTATTTGATTCCCCAGTGCGGGCGTTATGTTTAAAAAAATTATATACAACGCCCTTTTAATCTATATACACCCAAAATTTATCCATATAAGTAACACATTGTGCCGTAAAAACAATATTGCGCCACCAGGGGTAAATTTCATGGGTCAACAATTTCACTACATCTCGGGTCCAAAGTCAAGCCTTTCCGAAGTTTATTATTTCCCGTTCCTTGATACCCTGTTAACGGGTCCCGTTTAATCAATCCTTTGATATTTACATGTTTCAGATCAAGTTGGTAACTGTTAAACCCAAGCTTTTGTTGGCTAGTTTGTGTGTAGGTACGAGTATGGTCGGAATTTAATTAATGCGTTGGCGAAACTCTTTGGTTTTTGCGTAAACATACCTATGTTAACATTTGTTTACAAACAACGGGTAAAGTTTTAAATTAGATGCAATACAGGGTGTACCATATAGTGTTTAAACCTTACAAGCCCTATCAAAACTTCAGCAACACTTGTTTGCTGACTTTAAAAGGCCGGCTACGCACCCGCGACACCTCTGGTGTTGCTAGTGCCCATGGGCGGCGGTGATCACTTACCATCAGGTGACCCACTTGCTCGTTTGTCGCCCTCTGATATATAAAAAAAAACTTGAAACTGAATAGCTACACGGTGTTACCCGCGATTTAGCAATGTATTGTAGCCTATATGTTATTTCAGTGTATATAACCCATTTTCATTTCAAATTTCATATGTTGCTTTCCTGATGGTTTTACTTGATTGGGTAACCAAACATAATCCAATCCAAAAATATAAACGAAACAACTTTCCCATTTATTATATTAAGAGTGTCAGATTTAAAAATACACTAAAATATCGCTGAGATACTTTCTGTTAAATGAAGCTAAATCATAGCCAGAGGCTCTCACCGGTCCGTAAGTGATTAGCGAGGTTAAGCTAGTTGCTTAACCTTTGCTGGCTAGCGGTTAGTCCATAGATTGGTGACCGCCAAAGTCGTTTAATTTATGAGTGTTTCCGTGCTTCAGAGGGCACGTTAAGCTATTGGTCCCGGTTGTAGACATTAGGCAACAGTCGTTAAGCCATGTTATAGGCCTACTGGGCGGCTTGAACAACTCTGACACTAGGGTAACCTCTGCACATACAATAAGTAAGTAAGTACTAATACTAACTACTTGTAGACATTCGTTATGTATAAAAATCTTATTAACTTTTATCACACACGTTGTATTGCCACAGTTATTGCCATAAGCCTTGCAATACTGCACAGTTAAAATTCTATGCCTTGTAAAGGTGATTTTCCACCAGAGTGGCGAGACGAGACGAGGAAAAATGAACGAGGAAGAATTGAAATCGTACTGACCCTTTTCCACTAAAAATAGCCATCGCAAGCTCGCGCGTGACCGCCGCGCCGCCCGTAGGCTTCATTAGATTAAGATTAGGGTTGTAACGGATCTTCGCCTCCGCTTCCGTTACTGCGGAAGTTCCGCATGAAATCGTACCTTCGCCTCCGCCTCCGCCTCCGCTGTTTTTTTGCGGAGTTATAACGGAGGCTTATTTACGGCATAATATATATTATATTCGATATATCTCTGCATCACCCAAAGGTCGACTGGCAGAGAATGCCCTTGGCATCAATTCCGCCTTTGTCATCATCATTATATCAGCCGAATGACGCCCACAGCTGGACAAAAGCCTCCCCCAAAGATATCCATGATTGCTGGTCTTACGCTATCGGCATCCAGCGACTTCCAGCAACCCGCACAAGATCATCCGGCTCGTGTTCGCCACTCGAGAACCTTTCTGCCGCAGCGGCCGTCGGCTCTACGAGCTATGTGCCCTGCACACTGACACTTCAGCTTGGAAATTCTTCGGGTTGAATCGGTTACGATTCGATCTCGCGGGGAAACTCCAAGCATAGCCCTTTCCATTGCTCTTTCGGTGACCTTGTGCCGCCTGATAAGACCCATAGTGAGCGATGACGTCTCAGTTCCGTTAGTAATCACTGGCAACACACACTGGTTGAAGACTTTCGACTTGAGATACTGCGGTATTTGGGTTAGGAAGATATTAAGTAGCTTCTCAAACGCTGCCCAGCCGAGTGGGATTCTATGATTGACCTCCTTTTCGAAGTTGGACCTACCTAGTTGGATGATCTGTCCTAAGTAAATAATATAGTTCTCTACAACTTCGAGTAGACTATCCTGAGGCCATTGAGGATTGTACCGAGGTCTTCTAGGATCTCAGCCATGACTACTATATTGTCGGAAAATCGAAGGTGGGTGATGTACTCACCATTGACATTGCTGCCAAAGCCTTCCCAGTCCAAAAGCTTGAAGACATCTTCCAATGCAGCGGTGAACAGTTTCGGAGATATAACATCTCCCTGTCTCACACCTCGCTGCAAGTGGATAGGTTCCGAGTTCTGGTCCGAGAGTCGCACTGACATAGTGGCGTTTTCATATAAACACTTGAACACCTCGATATACCGGTAGTCACTTTGGCATTTTTGGAGAGACCTCAGTACGGCCCAGGTTTTGATTGAATCAAAGTTTTTTTCATAGTCCACAAACACTAAACATAATGGCTGGTTATACTCTTCGGTCTTATTTATGTGGTCTATGGTACTAAAGCCTTTATGGAATCCGGCTTGTTTGGGAGGCTGGAAGTCGTCAAACCTGCGTGCGAGACGATTCGTAATGACTCTCGAAAACAACTTGTAAACATGGCTCAGCATTGTGATGGGTCTGTAATTCTTCAAGAGGGTTTTTCGCCTTTTTTAAGAACAGCGCCGCCACACCTCTGAGCCATACTTGTGGCGTTTGACGTTCTAGTATGACGGGAGTTCAATAACTTCTGAAGGGCCCGTAGAAGAGCTAGAAGCTCTGCTGTAACTCCATCATCACCAGGCGCCTTGTTGTTCTTAAGCTGTTTGAGAGGGATTCTTATCTCGCACATGCTGACGTCCGGGATGTCTTCGGTGAAGTGTCGGGTTAGTCCTGCTCTAGGATCTGAGGCACAACTATCGACAGGTGACTGGTTTCTCGTATACAGCTGTCCATAGAACCTCTCGATCTCTCCCAGCAACTCAGGTCTAGACGTGGCGATTCTGCCATCCTCAGTCTTCAGCTTCGTCAGTTGGCTCTGTCCAACAGACAGTTCTCTTGCTAACACTTTAGAGCCTTTGTTCCCCTCAGTGGCGTCTTAATATATTTTGTATTAATTGGGCGCATGTCGCGAGTCAAAGACTTTGAAATCTGTCTGTTAAGCTGCCGGTATCTGGTAGCATCATCAGAGGATGTCATAACCATTTTCCGTTTTTCTTCCTTTAGCTGCAGGGTTTAGTCAGAGGTCTTTTTGTTTCTGTTTGTACGGCGGGTCTTAAAGACCCAGCCGTATGGACAGCTTCTACGAACCTGTCGTGGTATGACCCCACTCGGTTCTGCAGTTTGAGCTGAAAGGGTTCCGGGTTTTCGACGTGGATGGGTAAAGGTCGGAGCATAGACTTTATCAGTCAGGACCTCTGGAGCTTGACATTAAGGTTCAATGAGCCCCGCCTGTGATCGCTCCCGCTTTTAACCGTATTGATCACAATGACGTCATTGAACAGCTGTTTTATCGTCAACAAAATAAAATCTATCTCGTTTTTTGTTTTACCTTCGGGGCTTACCCAGGTCCATTTGCGGTTATCCGGCTTCTTGAAAAAGGAGTTCATCCCTCCTTCTCCATGAAGTCAAATTGAAATTGCCCCACTTTCAGCTCATTCTTCATTTAAAGAGATTAAAAAAGATATTAATATCTCTACTATATAAAAATAAGTCGGGTTTTCCTTCCTGACGCTAAAACTCCAGAACGCACGAACCGATTCTACGGTTTTGCATTCGTTGGAAAGGTCTCGGGCTCCGTGAGGTTTATAGCAAAGAAAATTTATAAAATTTAACGCGGGTAACACCGCGGGGCACAGCTAGTTACTCATAAAATACTATTTTTTCACTACCACTTTCACCTTCGCATTCGCATCCGTTAACCTCCGCGTCCGCGGAGGTGAAATCCGTCACCTTCGCATCCGCATCGGCCTCCGCTAAGAGCCCTCCGTTACAACCCTAATTAAGATATAGGTACAGTGCTGTTTGAGTTTGTCTTGCAATACACACGCACAACGAACAACAATAAGCCTCTCGCGAGAAGCGTGTTTCTGTTCTAAGGTAATTTATACTCTAAAACGGAAGCAATACGGTTCATTTTTACACAAAAAAATATTCACGCCTCGCATATTCTCGTCAATCCACAATGTTTCCACCAAAGATGCGCTGGGAGAGGATTGAAAATTTGCCATACAAATTTCAATTCTCTCCTCGCCTCGCCTCGCCAAGCCACTCTGGTGGACAATCACCTTAAAACTTCACGGGGACATTACTATATGCGTTGTAACACTACATAGTTATTACTAAATGCCTTGTTACTACACAGTAATCTTTATACGCCAGTAAAATAGGTTATAGTAAAACAGGGCAAACATGCATATGATTTTAACCTGTTACTGTAGTCTTACGTTACATATTATGATATTACTTCACGCGACTTTACTCACACCTAGCATTATAACATTGACTGTATAATAATAAACCTATTAAATGTTACCGATTATACTCAGCACAGATTATAAGCTATGCTCTAACACTATATATAATAATAAAAATATCCTGGAACGTAATTGACATACGGCCATCTGATCCCAAACTAAGCAGACCTTGTACTATGGAAACTAGATAACTGATATACTACACATGCTACTTTTAATGATAATTACACCCAAACTCAGGTAAAACAGACTTGTTAATGCACACAAATATTTGTGTTGGGTGGGAATCTAACCCACGACCATCGGCGCGAAAAGCAAGCATTTGCCACCCACGCCAACAGGCCTGTCAATATAGGTTGCTGTTAAGCGTGATTTATGTCACGTGGAGGGTTTCTAAAGTCAAATCTAACTGACTACCCTAAAATTTTCTAACACTATTTAGAATTTAAGTTTCATAGTAGGTTTTTGTTTAATTTACTTTATGCTACATTCAAATTTGGCTCGGAAATATAGAGAAATAATTTATTTCTAGCTAACTTTATAATACTTGAAGAAAAGATATCTTATCAAAAATAATTAAGATATAATCAAGTGAAACGTTTTTCCGAATGTTTTAATTACTGAAACGAAACAAAAAATATGCATCAATAATTAATTTAAGTAAATAAATTTCAATTTTCATTTAATCCATCTTTTGATGTCTACTGAACAATTGAAATGTTATTGGACCTAATTATAATTTATTCTAGAAAGTAAACGTTATCAAATTTTAATCACAATTCTCGAGGTAAGATTAGTTATTTTTAATTTAAATTCAATTTACATTATATACTTTAAAAGAGTGTCCTGCACTCAAATAATAACCTAAGTCACCAATTATTGTATTCTAAAAGTTAATTTTATTAGTTATAAGATTTAATTAATAATTTAATTAAAAATACCTTAGTGTCTCAAGCCGAAAGTCGAAGAGACCGATGGCCGTTGGGCCAAAAGGTTCTCGAGGGGCGACCACGAACCGGAAAACGCAGCGTGGGCAGACCCCTACAAAATGGACCGATGATCTTGTGAGGGTCGCTGAAAGTAGCTGGATGCGGATAGCGCAAGATCAGCAATTGTGGACATCTTTGGGGTGGCCTTTGTCCAGCAGTGGGCGTCTTTCGGTTGATGTAAAAGAGGATTCACAGTCTTATCACTTACAAGACCTCTTTATAGTTACAAGATTAAATTGATAATATTAATAATAGTGATTTCTTACCTTAATAATATATTTAAAACAATAAGAATTAATTAACCATTTTTACAATAAGCTAGGTATTTAAATTAACTATTCATATCATGAATAATTAATCATTACTATAATAAAATTATAGTTCTATATTATCAAATATGAGCCACAGATCTAATAAGCTATTTGAACTTAAGATTTCATATTTATAATTAACTTGCAATACATCCATGTTATGACTATTTGCTACTCGTATAAGCGCTTCTTAAAGTCTATATGAATAAAAACAGTTTTATTTTATTTATTATTTCACTTTAATAATTTCATTCAGAAAGCCTTACAAAATCAGGTCTTTTGACAAACCGAATTTCATAAGGAAACAGCTCTTCATAATGGTTGTACCTCGGAATCATTTTAGCCAGCAAATTGAATAGACGTGACTCGAAATGGCAAAGCTAACGTTAGGCTAAGAGCTTGGGAACTAACTCATGAGTGTCTCATAATAACTATCAATTTAAAAAAATAAACAAACACCCTTTAGTAAAAAAGAAAGAAACATTGTTATAGCATCGGTGAAAGGCAATTAAGAATAGAATAGTCATATAGTACGATATCCACTGCTGGACAAAAAGGGATTATGGTATATCCTACCAGGATTTTTGGGGAAGGCTTCTCAAGAATCATCTTGGTGCGATATGCCATAAATGCCACACTTGGCAGATGGGTTGGCGATCGCAGTACGATGGTCATAGTACTCAGAAAGAAGTTTCTGGACGTCCTCTCGGAGGTATTTCCTCGGGACGACTTCAACGCCCCCCACGGGATGAGATGGGGTGATATTCGCAGCCATCACTACACAGCATAGTATGCTATAGAAACAACGAGTGCTGATCACTTAGATTCCCTTATTTGTATTTAATGTACACAACTAATTGTCTTTACCGTAGAAAAGAGATTTAGGCTTTAGCCCTAAGATTTTAAATATGAATACAGTGGGCACCACTAACCTTTTACTTAACATTTATAATATTTTACTTCATCTATTAAAAACAGTATAGATATATTTTAACTATTGACGGCACGAGCTCTCGAACTATTTACTACGTTTTGAGCCATATGAATTAAAAATGAAGGATATATATACCTACTGCGGTTGTTAAAAGTCTCATTTTAGTCAGCATGCTAGTTATAATGATGTTTATTTACATTTAATAGGAATCATTTAAGGCCGTCAAACTTTCTAAGTAGGTAATTGAATCTGGATGTGTTTGCCGTAGATACCGCGGTTGTCATGCGAGTTGGTGAGCTCAATTAGGTTCTAGTTATATACACAGGTGGTACTGCTTCCCTACGTGGTATCCCTTAGTTGCCTTTTACCATACCCACGGGACGGTATTATTCTTTCTAGGAACCACAAGACTGGTGGCTATTTTCTTTTAATACTCCGTTTCTCCTCTCATGACCAGTACCTATGTACGATCTTAATTAATATATTAATAATTATTATTTAAAATTATTAATTGAAATCATGGTTGTACTAACTGCGTCTGCGACTTCACATAATTTATTAAAGTCTTTGTGTGCTCGCATAATAAATACATATGTTTGTTGCCCGTAATTTGAGTATTACATCGATTTGATCTCTATGTAGACTTGTAGGTAATTAGGTCTCACCCTTCAAATTGTTTGTACCTATAGAACTGTTCATACACGATAAACATTAAATATTAGGAAGTTCGACAAATATAATTAAGATTATTCGCAGTAGATACTTTTTTATTTAATAATTTCCTGCACTTATTGCACAAAGGCGGACTTAATGCCTAAGTCATTCTCTACCAGCCAACCTTGGAGCAATGCAGAGAAAATATGGTAGGTGGACTGAAGAGTAAAAAATAAATATTGTTGGTGAGAAGATATAAGCTGCATCAATTGCATAGATATAAAATTTAATTCATACTATATCTATATATAAAAATCAATGCCACTTTTCGTTGTAATGTTATAACTCAACAACGCCTTTACCGATTTGGCTAATTTTGGTCTTAAATTATTCGTGGAAGTCCAGGGAAGGTTTGTACGTAAAGGAAATTAAAAAAAATTGAAAAAGTGTAATATCAACATCTTTTAGCAATTATTTAAATATGTTTTTGTTTGAATAAATGCGAAGCACGTACCGGGCCGCTAGTAATAAATATCGACAGGCCGGTTGTGGTGGTTGGAAAATACTTGCCTTTCAAGCCACAGGTCGTGGGTTCGATTCCCACCCAGGTCAGATATTTATGTGCACATGCTTGTTTGAGTTTGGGTGTAATTATCTACTTTATTGACTACTTTTTTTTTAAAAGACCACGCGCGTGCTAGGTAATCTAATCCCTGTGTCGCGGGGTACTTTACAAACATATAATAGACGGACACAAATAACATCCAGACTAAGATCTCCGGCGCGGGACTCAAACCCGCGACACGAAGCAGTGAGGCGACTGTCTTAGCCGCTGCGCCACACGTGCAGTCAAGCAGCAAACTGTTTAAACAAGGTGTGACATAGTGGACGAATATAATGACTGCATCTAAACATAAGGAATCCCTATACAAAGCGACTCACAGATAAGAACTTTGAACTAAACTCCGGATGCTCTCACAAAAATTAGCCAACTCCAGTAACAAGTTATCCTGTTCAGTAATGGTCCTGTCAACAGAGATGTAATTACAGGGTATCGGATTTGGTTTAGGAGCTTCATATATAGGAAATATATATGTATAATAATTATGAGGATATATGTTGTAATTCCTAGATTTTAAGATTATTTAATGTCATAAATAAATAAAAATAAATAAAATAAATAAATAAATAATCTAATTATTTATATAAGTACTAGCGGCCCGGTACGTGCTTCGCTACGTATGATTATTAAGTTCATTTATTCAAACAAAAAAATATTTTAAATTGCTAAAAGATGTTGATTTTACACTTTTACAAGACTTTTTTAAAATTTTCTCTACGTACAAACCTTCCCTGGACTTCCACGAATAATTCAAGACCAAAATTAGCCAAATCGGTAAAGGCGTTGTTGAGTTATAACATTACAACGGAAAGTGGCATTGATTTTTATATATATAGATGTATTTTCAAAAGTAAAGTAGTATATGTAGCATATCAATAATCTGGTTTTCATTGTACATGCTCTGCTCAGTTTGGGACCAAATGGCCGTGTGTGAATAATGTCCCAGGATATATTATATTATGATTAGGTAAAATGTATGGTATGGTATGGTATTACATTAATATTTCAATAACTTTACTACATTTCAACTGTTTACATCTATCACAAAGCGGCATAAAAAGTAACAAGGCAGACCACGGCGTAATTTCTATTTTTTCTACAAAATAATCGTTAAAAAAGCAAGGCTTTTACAAAATATTCAAACTTTCGGCCGATAGGCAAACAAGGTAACGAATGTACATGTTATATATCCGGTTTCAAATTGCAACATTGTTGTTTTGTTGTAAAACAACGAGTAAGGGCTTACCTGCAACACCGACAACAACGACACGATGTATTTGCATGGCTTGTAAAGCCTTGTAAAACTAATACACTTACGAGATTTGCTGCACAGTCTACAATTGACAACAGATAAGAAAGACTGTAAAAAGAGGGAAAATGCTGTATTTAACTTTTTTCGTGTTATTTGCCGGTGCATCACGACTTTTTTGCTGAATTTAATATCTTCACTTTCTGCGACATCTAGGCCCTTGGTTCGAGCTTTAGATTAAGTCAGCTATGCATGACGTTTTGTAGAGCGCCTGTATATAGGCAATGAACATGTGTACACTCTACATCACCACTCTCATAATCTAATGGAACGACGATCCGGCTCGGCTGATGATAAGACGAGATAGGTTTTCATTTTATGTAAATCATATCACAATAACACTTTTTGACCTGGTCGATTTGAATCCGTGTCATCATGACTTGCAAATGAACTCTGCCGCCAGACCAACCAAAAAAGAAAATACTTATATTGTATGTAACTAATGTAATTATTTAACATTAAGCGTGAACTAGACCATATAGATCATACGTTAAAACTTTATATTTAATTCTATGAATATTAAGAAAGGTACATATCATAAAAGATTTAACTGTTCTGTGTTTGCTCGGGAAATATAGTACACAAGTGTGTGTGCAAATACAAAGGCATTTTCTATTCTTCATGATCGGACAACTATGGACACGGAAAGAGGTCAAGTACAGGACCGATGGCTTTATGTACTCTCTGAGGCACGTCGTTATAATGCCGCCAACTCTCAGGCTGAGATCTATAGAGCGTATTTAGACTTTGCTCAAACTTTACTTACGTAAAACTTTGCTAAGTGTATGCTAAGCTTATACTTTGATTTGGTATATAGACTTTTTGAAGTTAAGAGTATGCTTAGCATAAGCTAAGACCGATAAAGTCAAAACACCAATTGAAATTTCGCTACATGCATTAACTTCTGTCTAAGTAAATTCTAAGTACGCTCTATAGATCTCAGCCTCAGACTTCGGGCTGATAATAATAAATTTCTCCACCGGCGGACCTTTGACGATACAGATATTTATTATCTAAGTGCGGGTGCCACCTTCATAACAAGAAATGTTAAGTTACTGTATGTTGACTTGATATACTGTGCCCGATTTTACAATAAGTCCACAAAGAGCTGCACTGCCTCCATACGTCCGTATCTGAAACGTTGGAATCGTTTTCGAGAATGTTTTGAGGATATATCGAGATGGCACAGAATAGGATTACTACCTCTCTGTGAAATCAATAAGCTGCGGAGGTGTTTCCGATCCGGTATGACATGGCAACCTTCAAGAACGAGCCTATCCTTTTCTTAAATGCCGGCAACGCACTTGCGGCTTTTCTGGTGTTGCGAGTGGCCATGGGCGGCGGTGATCACTTACCATCAGGTGACCCACTTGCTCGTTTGCCATCCTATTATATATATAAAGGATTATCATAATCCTTTTTTTTCTTTGGGTGACAAGTTACTTGAAATAAAATATATGTTCTAAGGAGAAATACGTGAGTTTATTTGTATAATAATTTGTTGATATAAAACTATGAACATTATTTGATCAGCTTTTTGTCTTTCTCCATTAGTATGATTCATTCATTTTTGTATCATTATTGTAAGGTTCAAACAGTTATTGTGAAATATAACGACTAATAACTACTAACTAGAAATGTTTCTAGGTATTTAAGTTCAGGAATGATTAGTAAATCATATCTATCCAAGTAACACATCCAGAAATTGTATATTATAACTGTAAACTTTCTGTCTTTGACTAGTATTTATAATTTATTGACTGCATTATAGGACTAGAGAAAATTTTTAAATCATTTACTTTTTTCATTAATAGAGGTTGCTTACAAAATATTTTGCATTAACCTGTATATGTATCTATATATGTATGTATTTGCACAAAAAAAGGAGTATATGTAGTATATCAGTTATCTGGTTCCGATAGTACAAGCTCTGCTTAGTTTGTAATCAGATTGCCGTGAGTGAATATCATGCCAGGATATTATTAGTATTATAGTACAGACGCCAGCACGTCAAGCTACCCCAATCTGTCAAATTTCTCCAATTTAAAGTGAACCTTATGCTTATGTGATAAAGTTGAAAAT
Organism: Pseudoips prasinana; assembly: GCA_951640165.1. Classification (NCBI taxonomy): domain Eukaryota; kingdom Metazoa; phylum Arthropoda; class Insecta; order Lepidoptera; family Nolidae; genus Pseudoips; species Pseudoips prasinana. The sequence continues at coordinate 25,166,709 of OX621245.1, forward strand.
CTATAGAAGAAATTTGACAGATTGGAGTAGCTGGACGTGCTGGCGTCTGTACAAGCTCTGCTTAGTCATCGATGGCCGTGTCGGAATACTGTGTCAGGATATTATTATTATGTAATAAGAATATTTGTAATTTTTTACACTTAACATGCTCTAACGCTGTATTTTCCATATTTAGGTGAAGCCAAACATAGACATTTGGTTTCCAGTGGGCGCAGGTGCTATGAGGTCACAGCCGCAACGCGGTTACTGAAACTCAGTATATTAATAATTTCATGAAATATGTTCGTGAGTCTATGTCGTACCGCTTCCGTTCTTACGCACAAATTCTAATATGAGTCTGTTGCGGAAAAGGGGAATATGTATTACTTAAGTAGATACGGTACGTATATTGCTTATCTTCACTTAAGAGTGAAGATAAGCAATACACATAAAAAATGAAAGTAAAGGTAGATACGCATTTTCAATGAAATGGTTTAATTGAAAATGAGTCTCAGTCGTATTTAGAAAAAGAAAGAAACAAATTTCAATCAAAGTAGCTGCTTCAAATTTTGCTGTGTATGCACGGCTACATATCAAGCTATACATTTCCAGTATTAGCTGATCCCGAGTTGTATAGAATTTCAATACAATGAGAGATCAGCTTACACTGGTACTATATAGCTTGATATGTAGCCCCGTGTGTACCATAAATGAGTGCCAACTTCAGCATTAGCTACATCAAGAATTGCTGTAACACTGTTATTCTAGGTAGGCCCAGTGACTGACGCCATAACTATATATTATTTCTATAAAAGTACACATTACAAAAATTAAACTGAAATTACACTACAAACTAAGCAAATTATAAAAATATTAATAAGAACACTTAGATCTTACAATAACATAGAATCCGTTTTCTATGATTTTGTACGATCTATGTGTTCTTATTCATATTTTTTTTACTTTAAATACATGTGATTTATATTATTAAGTTGAAAATTATTAAGTTTTCCAGATTGACCCAATGTATATTGATTGAAGGTATTATCAAAATCTATTCACAAAGAACAAATAAATCGCATAACATGAATATATAGAGATACATTCGAAACATAAAATCGGGTTAACAGTCTTTTCCTTTGAAGTCTTGATATTTATTAAAATCATTAATTATATCATTATCATATGTGCCGAAAAACGTCCACTGCGAGACCAAGGCCATCCCCAAGGATTTCCACAATGACTGGTCGTATGCTACATCATCCAGCCGTTTACCTTCCGCGATCCTTGCAAGATCGTCGGTCCAACTTGTAGGTGGCCTGCCCAAGCCGCGAATTTCAGTTCATGGTCGTCACACAAATTCTCTACATTACACAGAGCGTTTAAACAAAGTGATAGTTTTTCTAGAATCTTTTTTATTGCGTATTTTTGAAGCTTTTCTAACTTTTCTATCAAGAAAAAGTTGTTGAAATGTGTTTTGGGAACAATTAAGTTCATATTTTTTAAGCAACATAATCCGAAGTTAAAAACTTGCGGAAAACTATAAATTTTGATGTTGTCAGCCCTTTAAGAGGATAATAAAATAAAACGTACACTGAGATCACAATTAACAGCTGCTCTCAACTCTTACAATTCTTATCTTTGAAAGTGCTCGTTTGTCTATTTTTACATTTAGCGTGTGTGAGTAGATTTATAAGTAGTTCTATCTTAAAGAAGAACTAGGAAGTGAAACTGGGGTAGATTAACTGAGAGCACGTATTTACGTGGTTGAGGCAATAGAGAAAGTTATATAATAGTTCTTTGACTAAACGTACCTAATGAAAGGTTAAAATTCGACTGGCTAGTTGGTTTATTAGTTAGTGGTCGTGACTCTTAAAAAAGTATGACGTACAATTTAAGATTAATTTTGACATTTTATATTATTATTTATTGTACAATCAAAGTGATTTTGGTTTAATAATTAGTTTTGGGTTAAGTGCATGCATAAAAGTACAGTTTAGTAGTGTTTTTTATTTATATAATTTTGTATGCCCAACTGGCAGAATATGGATGTACTTTATTTAATTATCAATATCACCTGTATCCATAACCTATGTTCACATAATAAATTTGATTTGATTTGATTTGGTACCTATGTTTTGTTTCGTTGAACTAATACGATTTTATGGTAAACGACCGTACGCAATCTAGGTGTGAGATAGATGACCGCCAAATTGGGTTAATATCTGAGTGTACACCCGGCTACATATCAAGCTATACATTTCCAATATAAGCTGACCTCTCACTGTATGGAAATCCTATACAACGCAAGATCAGGTTATATTGGAAATGTATAGCTTGATATGTAGCCGTGTCTACTTGGGAGGGAACTTTAGGTCATCGCTTACTATATTAGTTGGGTCATTCACTTGCTAAGCAGCCTAATTGCATAACCATTAATGTAATGAAACGGTTCCATATTTATTGGTTTTTTATTTGCTATACTATCTAGATATTAGCTTGTCTTCCTCTGGGTATAATAATAATATCCAGCTTCCTCATTCCTGCCAACAAACACGTACACACACAAACTTACTATTATGAGTACTCCGTCCAAGAGCAATGGCGGCATTCAATCCATTTCTCTACCCCAAGCCCTTTTGTCACTTGAACCGCAAATCATAGTGTTCTATGTAATTTAATTCTTCAGAATTTTTTATTGAAGCTATATTACAAATGATTCCCAAAACACAGTCGGCAAAAAGCAAACAATTACAATACAACGAAAAATTCTCCAAAGTTTCAGTCATAATCACAAAATGACAAAGTACCTCTTAATAAAAGAAAATCTCATGAGGGCTGCGAGCATTAATTTCAGGGCGAAGAATCAAGATGAATTACAAACGAGAAAGTAATGAGACGACCGGTAAATGTCAGAAATGTGGACCAGAGCCTCACTTGAATAACTTTAGGGAAATCAGTGTTAGAGATGGAATAGAAATTATGTTCTACATTCGTGAACGTTGGGTTCCACGGAGAATTTTATTCTGCTTAATGTAATTGTAATAACAGGTCTAGATGTCTGAAATGCTACTATTATTTTGTCCTCTAGGTTGAATTATGGGCGTACAGATTAGCCATCTACGCGGTACATATTAAAGTACACCGGTGCGTGTGAAAGTTTTGGGTGATGATGGGGCTGCCGCGGTTTTTTAGCGCATCCGGTATCGACATATCGACAGTTTTCCGGCTATTATTCGCAAAAGATGCGCCTCCTTATTACGCAGAATACGCGCCAGCCCCAACACCATCTTAAGAACACTGGCTGAACGGTGGCACTCTCCGATTCTGGGATGCTGGATACGTCTCCATGCAGTCAAGTAAACAGCCTCCGACTTACGGATTACGGACGACCTAAACGAATTACGTATTATTGTATTTAAAAGTGAATTTACACACTACTTAACAAGGTCCCTGACGGAGGACCCAAAAAAAAACAAAATATTTTCCCAAAGATTTAATTCTAGTTAAAAATTATGTTCAAAGTTACAAATTAATTATGTGTCTGATTCGAGTTGATGTTGGAACAAGAATGACTTACAACTACTGAATATTAAATACAATGAAATATCAATGTCAGCAGAATTGCCTCAAGCATCGATTGTGTTCCGATCCCACGTTCATGTCTTCATGTCTTCAATTGTGTTCGGTGCCACGAATTTAACGAGCCTAGTGATGCGCCTGCACTATGCTTAGTACTGAGTACTATAACACACTAGCGTGTAAGGTTATATATATATTTGTTTACTAACAAAATATGGATGCAAATCTGAAAAACAAGTTTTATTTTTTAAAAGCATGCTTTTCGATGCGACGTCTAGCTGACACGACTGAGCAAACGGCTTTTCGTGCACTGCGAGACACGTGGTCGTAAAAGTAGGTAGAGAAAGTATCTTGACAGAAAGTTTTAACCTAAATTGAAGAATCATAATCTGTTCACAGAAATTAGGTTTACCATCAAATCATCATTATCAGCCGAAAGAGGTCCATTGCTGGATAAAGGCCTTCCCCGAAGATCTCCACACCGGCCGGTCTTGTGCTGCCCGCATCCAGCGGCGTCCCACACCCGCGACCCTTGCAAGATCATTGGTTCACACTGCGTTTTCCGGTGCGTGGTCACCACTCAAGAACCTTTTCTCCCCAGTGGCCATCTTCTACGAGCTATTTGCCCACTCACTGCCACTTCAGTTTGGCAATTCCTTGGCTATGTCGGCTTCTTTGGTTCCTATGCGGATTTCGACGTTTTTGATTCGATCGCGCAGATATACTCCTCGCCCTCTCCATTGCTCTTTGTGTGATCTTGAGTCTTTTTATGAGGCCCATAGTGAGCGACCAAGTCTCTGTTCAATATCAGGTTTATAAGAACAACGACTTTCTTACGTAATATAGTATATTTACCACTTTTGGTAGTTTATCCCAAATATAGAAAAACGATCGTGTCCTCGTTATTTCCCAATGGGTTGCTACATATTTCTTCTGCTAGATTGGAATACCTTTCCTTAACTTAGAAAATATAGGATATTATGTAATTAATGTCCACAGTCCAAATTGATGGTGGATAGGTAAACGTACATAAATTGGAATTCCAAAATGAAATTATTTATGTTTATCGTCAAGGCGAAGTTACAGCATTAAAAATAAATAAAAAACAATAGAATATTGAATGTCAGAATTATTTGTTACTATTTGTCTACTTTATTTGTTAATAACATTCTTTTCGATACGTGAAAGAAGTAGTTTTAATCTATTTCCAATATTTATATCTGTATAGTTTTAATTTATTTAATCGTTATATTGTTAATTCACTTAAAATATGATCTTTGAATATTATATATATTTTTTACTTCTTTATAAAAATATGTGTCGCACCCAGAGAATTGAACCCGCGTTAAATTACCGTGTTAAATAAATTAAATAAAAGTTCTAAATTACCCCGCGGGTAATTTAGGAACATATAATTGACGGTCACAAAGTACACCCAGATTCGGAACAATTACTTATGGGTCTCACAAACTGTTATTCTGCGATACGAACCTGTGATACGAAAACTTCTTTGGCTGTTTTAATAATAATTAGCGAAGCTGCAAGGTTGAATATATTTTTAACTATAGCGCTGCACAGAAGGGTAACTCATTAAACAGGTATTTTTCATAAAACCTTTTCATGTAGCTCTATATTTATGGTACCAAAATATTGTTAAAGTCGAAACAAATTATAGCAACTAACACTACAATAGTTGCGTAAGTGGAAACTTTGACATAAAACAGCTTTCTGTTGCCCTTCCAAACTAATTCATAGTTCGTTCGGTGATTCGAAAGTTACTTTTATTTCTGACGACACGATATTCACATTACTAGTTATTATAACCTATAAACTTTGCCGTAGCGTAATTTGTTTACGGGTATTAACGCGACTAACCTTTAAGTGGCGTTAATACCCGTAAACAATGTAATATTGTTACAGACATTTTGTTAATTAATAATATAAAATTGAGTTATTTGGAAAATAAATATAATTTCTGGTTGAGCTCCACAGGTACTGAAAACAATGGTTTATTGATCCGGAAGTATTAAATATTTTATAAAATATTCTAAAATTAATGATAACTTCATATTTTATTATTTTAGGTTTAAATTAAGGTCTTAAATTTGTTATCAAATTATACAAAAAAAAAATACATAAATAAAAAAAGTTAATTCAAAAATCTTTGCAATTACATATACGGTGAGATATTTTTCGACAGTCAATTTGTGGTTAGTCGTGAATATATGGACAACTTCGTACCTATTAATGTTAATTTATAAAATTACTACCCTTATAAGTTACCCTTACTATGTGAGATCATCCGAGACTTAAATTATATCCAGATTTACCACAGTAGAGGATCTCCACACAAGAAAATCCCAAAATAAGAACTCCTCATATATAAATTAGATTTCTCCGTATTGTAGGCATAATAATCTCTACTTGAAGAGACAATAAGCGCCTTCATAACTTTCATTATTATTATTAAAAATAGTTGTATAGTTGAATCGAACCCACAAACCAGGCGGTATCCCGCCCCATGGTCGTTCCCTCTCAGCCACCGGTCTGTGGTAATCTCGAATTTATATTATCCACTCGACGCTCTATTATTAACTTAATGCAACGTTGACGATTTTATGTTTTTTTTTGGCAAATAACAGTTGTACATTTATAATACTTATAAATATATGGCTTTTTACAACAAACCTACAGCCGAACAAAAAATTCAGTAATAATATAATTTTTACTCTTCATTTGGAAGGACGCGTATGACAAGATTTGATTAATATTTAAGAAAATAAATGATGAAAGATAGAATACATAAATTATACATAAGCTGTCAAGAAATGTTAAATGTACGTTTTCATTCTAATTTAAGACTATTGAGCGAGTTATCGAAAAGATTTATGTCTCTGAAGTCTCTGTTATAATTGTTAGTGGAACGGCATAAGAATAAGTTACCATTGTAATTTTTACAAAGTATTAGTAGGTAGGTAGATGTTGTTGTAAATTTATTTTTTAACCGACTTCAAAGAGAAATTAATATTTTTTGATGTGAAACATCTATAGCCGCACGTAAAACAGATTTCTGGCGTGGCGACGCATGCCGTGGTTTTTTTTAGTTCCTATCACAATATGTTCTTTTCGACTTCGACTTCTACTTGGACTTCGACTTGACTTCGACTTTGACTTCGACTGCGACTTATACTTCGACTTCGACTTATACTTCGACTTCGACTGCGACTTATACTTCGACTTCGAGTTCGTCTACGACTTCGACATGACTTCGACTTCGACTTCAACCGCGACTTATACTTTGACTTATACTTCGAGTTCGACATCGACTTCGACTTTGACTTCTTTGACTTCGACTTCGACTTCGACTTCGACTTCGACTTCGACTTCGACTTCGACTTAGACTTAGACTTAGACTTAGACTTCGACTTCGACTTCGTCTTCTACTTCGACTTCGACTTCGACTTCGACTTCGACTTCGACTTCGACTTCGACTTCGACTGCGACTTCGACTTCGACTTCGACTTCGACTGCGACTTATACTTCGACTTCGACTTCTGCATAATACTTTTACAAAATAATGTCGATGTTTCACATCTGCCAGGCGTCCCGTGACGGCTCACATTTTTTTTTATGTTACTCGATTACAACGTTGTTTGTGAGACGATTTAGGTACACTGTAATGATGGGATATGTTTTCTCTAAGATTACAAAGAATATTTGTTGAACTAATGTCCAACAAATATTTTTAATATTTAGCACATCGATTGTCATACAGAAAACTGGAAAGGTGCTGAAATCTTTTTGAATTTTTATAGCAATGTTATTTATTATCATTATTATAGGTAGTTATTTAAAGTATAATATCCTGGGAGGTTATTAATATCCAGATATCGGCAGCTCAACAGACAGATCTCAAAGTTTTTGACTCGCGACACGCGTCAATTTAATACAAATAGTATTAAGGAGGCCATCGAACGGAACAAAGGCTCTAAAGTGTTCGCAAGAGCTCTGTCCGTTGGACAGAGCCAACTGACGAATCTGAAGAATGAGGATGGTAGAATTGTCACGTCTAAACCTGAGACGGCTAATGTGACACAATGACAAAGCACACGGCCATCTGATCCCAAACTAAGCCGAACTTGTACTATGTAAACCAGATAACTGATATACTGCTTATACTACTTTTCTTTTGTAAATACATACTTCTATAGATAATCACCCCCAGACTCAGGATAAACAGACATGTTCATGCACACAAATATCTGTCCTGGGTGGGAATCGAACTCAAGGCCTGCAGCGTGAAAGGCATTTACTAAGCCCGCTAACCTACCTGTCAATATACATATGTACAACAAAGGTACTAAATAATAATTATATCTAATTTAGATTCCTAGTTCATTTTAAGAACATCCTGTGTGACAGATAAAATGAGCTGACCCTATAAAGGTATTGTTCTTTAATACTGGCATGGAAACCAAAAAATAAGGATGCTATTAAACTGGGGAAGTCGTAAACTAAAACGATCCAATCTTAACCTTTCACAAAAACAATCTCTTACATTGTCTTTTTAATATTTGAGGAATAAAATTCGGAGGCATTATTATGCAAGTGCTTGGTCTCAGTTTATTTCCTCTGCAGCGCGGAATTTATTATGCCACATAACTTATAGAATTAATTTGAAGAACATTAAAATATTAACATAGTTTTAATTAATTTTATCTGCGACGAGCAGGCGGATACTTAAAGGTTAGGAGGAATAAAATGCAAGACAAAGTATTAAAGTTAATTGTATGCATAGACTTAGTTCACCAGTTTAGTTAATGAGCCAAGTCTAGCGCAGCGGTTCTTGTTTAAAATAAAAATATTCTGGGACATTTTTTACATACGGCCATCTGAACCTCAACTAAGCAGAGCTTGTACTATGGATACCAGATACCTGATATACTACATATACTATTTTTAATTTTTAAAAACATACTTATACAGTTAGTGTAGAATCTAGTTTTCCCGATTCGGGAAAGATCTCATTCTTTTAAATCGCATGGCAATTTATTTTATAAATGGATGAATTGTAATAAAATATACCTTCAAATTCCAAAAAAGCAGGCAGCAGCAGGTAATTTAGTTATAGGCAATAGTGGAAGTAAGTTAAGGAGCTAAATTTTACTATGATACTGAACAACGTGGAGCACATCAACATGCAAAATACATTTAAAAATTTGTAACTTCATACAAGAATTTAGATTATGGATCGGCAATTAATAGTTCTACCATTCCACAAACTAGGTACATTTGTTTATTTTTTTCACACCAACACCAACACCTCGTATATATATTTTTGAAGACCACGCCTGCACTATAGAAGTAAATCTCTGTATCGCGAGGACTGTACTGATGTGCAGTTCATGGACACAAGCACACCAAGACTGATTGCTCAGACAAATATTTGTACTATGCGAGGGCGCTAAGGTAGGAAGTAATTTATCACCCAAATTGCAATGGAACAAACATATGGATTTCTAGGAGCTTCAGACACACACACACTTAGACGTGTGTCCTTGTATATGTGTGTGTCGGAAGCACACATAGACACAAAGTTATTATATAACTGAATCCAGTTGTCTAGGAACTCGCTGAATTAGTTTTGCTGGGTCACTCTTTTGGAGTATATTAGACCCAGTGCAGTGGTGCAACTAAGCTTGCGGTCAGTCCATAGATGGGTGACAGCCTAAGTGGTTTTATTTCTGGGCGACTCCGTGCTTCGGAGGGCATGGCTGTCGGTCTCGCTTGTAGGCATTAGGCAACTTTGACACTAGGGTACCACTAAAAAAACGATAAGTAAGTATTAAAGCGCGCCATTACATTCATAATAACCGACATAATAATACTTACTATTGAATTTACCAATATAAACAGAACCAATAGACACGCTGTAGTAAATTAAATTAAAAACTATAATCAAGTACTAATCTAAAGGTAGGTAAAGAATAACCATATGAAAATAACTTAAATAAGCTCGCTGTAATATCTATATAAAATTTACCCATAATATATACTTACTGAAGTGACATACAATGTACAGCGCTACGTCAATATATACAAGTACCTTGCAATAACATCCCTTGCTGCCTACGTAATAAAGATACATTCAAGGCCAAAACGTATCCACCGATACAATGTTAATAGTACCGCATGTATGTTATGTGTGTATTTACTTACGTGGCGGTATGGGATTACTTAGTACAAACATCCACGAACTTCCTCAAAGTGTCTATTGACAATCATAAACGTATATGTATATGTCTACAAAGGAATCTAATATTGAAAACTGTCACATATGTTTACCATCGAAATCTTTGATCTTCATGTTTCAACTTACATGTAGTAACTAACGTTATATCAGCGATTTTATAACGCCCAAAGTTTAGGCTTCTGTACCTTAACAAACGGATACTCTACTAAGTCTCACCTCTCACTTCTTTATTAGTTTGTGTGTTGTTTTTGGTTTAGTTCATCATCATCATCATGTCAGCCAAAGTATGTCCACAGCTGGATAAGTGCCTCCCCAAAGAATGGGGCATAATGCATATGCCATAATCGCCACGCTTGGTAGACGGATTGGCGATCGCAGATTGATGGTCATAGTTCACAGAAATACGCTGCTGCCCGGTCTCTGATAGGTATTCCCTTGGTCGATTGCTACGTCCCCCACGGGCTGTGATGGGGTGATGATATTCTATGCCGTCACCACACATTTGGTTTATTTACGTAAATATTTACTATTTATAAGTAAGTGAATTGTGAATTGAAGTGCTCTAAAAGGGGACAGATGTTACACCTAGAAAAAATAATATAACCGTTATCCGTTTTCATATCGTGGTCTATAAAAATCACTTTACATAGTTTTCGTCATAACTCGATTTGGACCAGAACATAATAGTTCCTATAATAGTAAAAATAGACACGCCGTTTCGGTATATTTTCCTTATAATCTAATGCGATGTTTGTAAGATATGTTATTTCCTCAACTTCTATTCCAGTCCGGAAACGATCGGCGAGGATAAACGCCTAGTCCGCAGTCAATCCATAGAGAAGTGAACGTCAAAGTGATTCGGAGCGTCTTCGTGATCCGTTTTATCCGTCTCTTTTACAATTACCTCCTAGCCGAATTTCTCAACAGAGATTAGCCATCTACGCGGAACATATTATAGTGCTCAAGTGTGTGCGCAAACACAGGAGCTCTTTCTATTCCATTACTCTCATGATCCAATGGGACGCCTAGTGACACGACCGGAAAGAGGTCAGGCACAGGACCGACGGCTTTACGTGCTCACCGAGGCACGGGGGTATGGTACCGCCAACTCACAGACTTCGGGCTAATGCTGTAAAAATTTCTTTTTACAGAATAGTCCCAATATCACCTTTGGCTCGACCCAGTATTTGAAGCCAGGAACTCTTTATCTGCGGGTGAACACGCTACCGCTAGACCAACGAGGCAGCCGTCTCTGTTATAGTCGCTGCATAACAGTTGTTGAGGTCTTTGTATAGTTTTAATGTTTGCTTAATACAGTTTTCATTTTCTACCAAAATCGGAAACCCTAATTATATACTCGCTCATAACTAGATGCTCTCACCGGTCCGTAAGTGATTGGCTAGGTCAAGCAAGTAGGCTCGCGGTCAGTCCATAGATGGGTGACCGTCAAAGTGGTTCAAATTTCGGCGGGCACGTTAAGTAGTTTGTCCTGGTTGTAGCCATTAAGCCATGTCAGAGGCCTAATGGGCAGCTTGAACAACTCTGACACTAGGGTAACCACAGCCCATACGATAATTAAGTAAGTAATTTAAAATTTAAACAATATAAAAAAGTGAGCAATAGATTTCAACTTATCACTAAGATGATGGCTTTAGCTTGGAAGTGATCTCTTGGGGTTGTGGACGGCCGCTGGTATGGGATGCTACAGTTAGTCTTTATTAACTGCGCCAGACAACTGTAATTAACTGTGTGCTGTTATACTAATGTCCTACTAGCCGAATTTCGGCCTTGGCGGCCAGTCTCTATCTCCCAGACTTCGGGCTGATACTGAGAATTTTTCTTTCTACAGAAAAGTCCCAAAATCACTTTTGGCCAGACCCGGGATTTGAACCCTGGACCTCGTTCTCTACGGGAGATCATGCTACCAACGAAGCAGTCCAGCTATTAATAATTGTTAGTTAATACGTACACCTTTCCACATACCAAACCAATGTTTTCATACAAGCCGCGTTACCAAATATCTATGTGTACCTAGAAATAATGAAGTATACTTAACTCTTATACTACAAACATGTTCTGCCTATTTTCAAGCGCATGAATTTTTTTCTGAATCATGAAATTTTTATAGAACTTATCCACACGCCGCGCGTCGCTTGCCAGGCGTTTATCTCAGCCAGCTTTTAGGGACCCACAGATGTTGATTTGAATGGAATATTTATTTGAAGTTTGTTTCTGAATTAGTTAATAAAAAATTTCATATTATAATAAAAAATTATTTAATAAATAAAAAACCCAACTGCGTAAATAATGATCCAAACTACGTACATAGACAAAGAACTGAAAAGAAAAAAACAAGCACATAGATGGCTGGTGGTCTAAAATTATATAATGTACTATTGAATGAATACTATTGAAGAAAATAAAATATATTCTAATAATGGAACATAACAACTGAACAGTCGGGATCCATTAGTCGACAGCCAATCTAATTTGTCAATGTCATAATTTTTTGTCCTTTTAACAATGATTTACATGACGCAAACGGAGGAGTACCTGTAGTTGCTTTAACGCATTTTTTTGCAATAGAAATGCTCTCGATTTATCTGTTGAATTGCCCCATAGATATGCCATCAATATCGATTGGTAATAAGGCTGTTTTGCGAAGTTGTGACAAAACGTATACAAACCTATTGATTCTGATGCATATTTGATCAATGTGCAATTTCCAGTCACAATAACGATCAACTGTTATTAGTCCGATTAAGGAATGACTCAAAGGAGGGTATAGAGTGCGTGAGCGGAAACCTAAGGGATATTTTCAGAAACTTGTTCAGAGTACAAGGAGGGAAAACATACTAAAAGTCCTGACGTCTAGGTATAGGTATAGGTTAGGCGGAGAGAGGAGGGGGGAAGGGAACAAAGACCTCAATTTTAGGTTTTTTGCTAATATCTTTAAAAAGGTGCGTTTTAGCAAAAAATATTCTAAGATAAAATTAAAACTTACAAAAGTCGCTATTACTTTGATCGCATATACTTTTTCATATTTTCATTCGTTTATGAGCTACACGCTCCAGAAATATAGAAAATTTAAGTTATTCAGCGGAACTCTTACAGTTGCCTTGAGAAGTTTAGGAGACCTGATATGCTTCTGGAGGGAGGTGTGCTGGATGGTGTGAAGGCCGTCATGGCTCACATACAATGGTTCTCATCGGGACTAAGTGCGGAAACCAAACCCACTAACATATTAGTTGGAACAAGATGATGATGAGTTATTCAGCGTGATGACCTTTACCTGATGCCCGAATTATCTCAAAATTTATTTTAAGATAAGAGTACCTCCACGAGGTAACAGTAAGATATCGCGTTTTTTTGTAACAGCAGATAACTGAGCTTAGGCGGGAAAAACATCATGAAGATTGCTTTTCGCTCAATGCTCACTGTAGGAAACGCAACCTTACTAGCTAAAACTGAAAAATGACGATGAATGAATGAATGACAAAAATTTAGATGCAATAGCATGGATATGAACACATCCTCTTCTTACACTCATTTACCGGCTACGATACAACATCAGCAACGTTTAGAAGAAGCAAGGTGGGTTTCTGTAAATTGTATTTAAATTCGGAAATTATTCAGGAAGCAGCAAAGATCTTTTACAACCCAAGCTCCAACCATAGTGATGTTGCAGAAGCTGGGAAGGTGTGCTACCTGAAATGGTATGGGACACCAGCAAAAGTGACCTTTCTCAATGTAATTCTTCAAGAGGGTTTTATCGCCCTTTTTGAAGAAGAGTACCACCACACCCCTGTGCCATGCTTGTGGCGTTTGACCTTCTAGTATGACGGAGTTAAATAACTTCTGAAGGGCCCGTAGGATTGGTGTACCACCCGCCTTCAGAATCTCTGCCGTAACTCCATCATCACCAGGCGCCTTGTTGTTCTTAAGCTGTTCGAGAGCCATTCTAATCTCGCACAGGCTGACGTCCGGGATGTCGTCGGTAAGTGTTGGGTTAGTCGTGCTCTGGGATCTGAGGCACAACTATCGACAGGTGACTGGGTTTTCGTATATAGCTGTCCGTAGAACCTCTCGATGTCTCCCAGCAACTCAGGTCTAGACGCAACGATTCTGCCATCCTCAGTTTTCAGCTTCGTCAGTTGCCTCAGTCCAACAGATAGTTCTCTTGCAAACACTTTAGAGCCTTTGTTCCGCTCAATAGCTTCTTTAATACAATTTGTATTTTATTGACGCGTGTCGCGAGTCAAAGACTTTAAGATCTGTCTGTTGAGCTGCCCGTATCTGGTAGCATCATCAGAGGATGGCAGAACCATTTTCCGTCTTTCGTCCATAAGCTGCAGGGTATAGTCAGAGATCTTTTTGGTTCTGTTTGTACGGTGGGCCTTGAAGACCTTAGACCCAGCCGTATGGACAGCTTCTACGAGCCTGTCGTGGTATGAGTCCACTTCCTCGCAATCTGCTAGGCATTCGAAACGGTTTTGCAGTTCGAGCTGAAAGGGTTCAGGGTTTTGGATGTAGATGTTAAAGGTCGGAGCGTAGATTTTATCAGTCGGAACCTCTGGAGCTTGACATTTAGGTTCAATGAGCCTCTCACCAGTCGGTGATCGCTCCCGGTTTTAACCGTATTGATTACTGAGACGTCATTGAACATCTGTCTACTCGTCGACAAGATAAAGCCGATCTCGTTTTTTTTTACCATCGGGGCTTACCCAGGTCCATTTGCGGTCCATTTGCGGCTTCTTGAAAGAGGAGTTCATCATAAAGAGTCCCTCCTTCTCCATGAAGTCGGCCAACATTTGGCCCCGGGGATTCCGGTCTCCAGTTACAAATTGCCCCACTCTCAGCTTATTCCCGAATCGTTTAACCAGCTTCGCGTTAAAGTCGCCCATGACCACAGTGAAATAAGAGTTCGAGGTATGTATGGCTCTAGAAATATCAACCTGACCTCAACTTCATCGTCGAAGTCGGCGCGTAAACCTGTATGACCTTCAACGAATACCACTTGGTAATTCTGAGCATAAGGTACGCAACCCTAGTCGACACACTCCCGATTTTCACTATGTTGTGGACGAGGGACTTGTGTACTATGAACCCAACACCACCTTGGGACAGTTGGTCGCCCTCCCGGAAATAGAGCAGATTCCCGGATTTCAGGATTATAGTGTCCTCCCCCTCTCTTCGAACTTCAGATAATCCTATTATGTCCCAATGTAACCTGCTCAATTCTTCCTCCAGTTCGATCATCTTCTCGTCGGTACGCAGTGTGCGTGTGTTGCCAGGGCCAGAGGTCGTTGGTTTTGGCAACGCGGAATCTGCCGGGGATTCTTAGCACCCCCTGCCCTGCCGTAACCACGGCTGTTACCACGGCTCGGGATAGCAGGGCTACCAGGGACTGGGGGCCGCGGTTTAATTGTGTCCTTCATTTGAGGAGATCTGCCATAATAGCCACGCTTGGCAAACAGGTTGGCAATCGCAGTAAGGTAGACATTGGTACTCATGAGAACGCTGCTGCCTATTCTCTGGTATATATCCCCTCGGGACGACTTCTACGTCCCCCCGCGGGATGAGAGGGGGTGGCGATATTCTCTAGGCCGTCACCACACAGCCACTAAGAGTAGCTAAATATAATTCCTGAAGAACACATCACCAAGTGCAGCAGTGGCTTGGAAATGAGCTGCTCCCTCTAGAGTGGGGTGGAAAAATTTATGGTGATATCTTGGCGCCAAGAACAACAAAAGATTTACCGGCGCTCCAGGTTTTACTAAAAACAATATTTTGTCGCACCAAGGATTGTAGCGGTAGCAAATGTGGATGTCGCGAAGCTATTCTGAAATTTTCTACTGCGTGCCTTCATTGCCAAGGGAAATGCTTCAACGGCGTGTCTTTTAGCGAGGAAGACGACGAGAATGACCATGAAGATGATTGATAGCCCTCTCAGCAAGAACCACTTTCCACTGAGGAAGGCGAGGAAGAAGATACCACAGAAAACGACCTTTTTCCAGGACCCTCACGACCTAAGAGAATAAAAATGTGAATCATTCACAGAATTGGACTTAGAAACTAATATTTCAAAACATTTTTTAATTGCACTTTTCCAGAGCCTGTAGTTTGAAAACGGATGGGATATGGAAAAGTATCAAAGTTATAGAAAATTTTATAAGCTTTCATTTCATCTTAGAACATTTTTTGCTAAAACGCGCCATTTTTGAAATATTAGCGTAAAACCTAAAATTGACTTCTTTTACCACCTCCCCTTCCTCAAAGTAAAAGCAAACAAAGTGCATGTATAATGAGTTATATCTGGTATGACATTAATATAGAAAAGAAAAAGAGTCCATGCTTATTTACGAGATAGTCCGATTGGCAATATTTAATTAGAGTTCCACATTCCAGAGTGGCATTTTTTTTTACTGTTTTCTTTTTAATCTATATTTTTTAATCTGTGATATGATAATGAATAAATAAACATCCGGGCCAAATATCACGTTAATACAAGCAGTTCTTTAAGCGGAGAGATAAGTCAGTCATTGTTATTGTTATATGACTGCAAATTTCGCAATCTCGTGATTTCATTGAGATATTTGATATCATGAGGATTGTTTAGTGGCTTGCGGTGGTACAGAGTACTAATAATTAAACCATCTAAAGACTTAAACTGGCTTTATGAAAAATTCGATTCAATTCAAAATTAAAATGCACGAACTGAGATCGACAACGGCTCGATTCAAAGTTGTCCCTTGCAACTTGTGTACAGTTACTCCCCAACATAATATTAAAGGTAACATTTTTCTTTAAATTTTACCTTGTCCACAAAGCGCATGAAATTCGGTTGTTGATAGTTCGATTCTCACACCAACCAAAGGGACGTTGTTCTTGATATCTTTTTGTCATTGCATTTAAAACAATTCGATTTCGGTAGGTATACCTATATATAGCTTTTCAAGTGAAGTTAAGTACTAAATCGTTTGAAGTTGGAAATGGGCGACCGTGTTAGACGTTAGATACTTTAGGTAGTCCAATATACCTAATAGATACTTTAGTATATGTCTATCAACACTCACACGCACAGTCATACGAAGTTTTCGTCTTTTCATCGTAATTTTCTACTGTTTTAAAACCTATATGTGAGAATAGTTGTTACGCAACTTTAAATCGATATAGCTCCTAAACGGCCGGGCAAATCGAAAAATGTTGAAAGAAAACTAAAAATGTTTTTTAAATACCTATTCAACGATACCACACATGACATAGTTTGTTGACTTTAATTTTTTAAATTTTCACAATATGGCGTCCAGTAGTCGCCATATTGAATTTTCACTAACGTCATGTCTTTAGTGACACTTTCCGGACTGAAAGGAATCGATTGACGTGCGAATCATTAAAATCGGTCCAGGCGTTTGGTCTGTATAGTGCTTCAAAGGAACATACATACATACATAGCCTGATAAACACATTACCCTTTGCGTCCCGCAGTCGGGTAAAAAATGGTATTGTATGTCTGTTTCAATAAAAAGTTTATTTAAGTTAAATAGTAGAAACTTAATTAGATATGAATTTATCTATATGATAAGAAGGTTTTTACTGTATTCTGTAGAATAAAAATCGAAACAAAACTGAGAATGACCAAATTGAATTATTTACTGTTTCGTTGAGATCTAAGAATTTTCCTAAGTGGATTCCAAATGTGAATACAATTTTATTGTTGAGAAAATATATTTATTTTATTCGAGGTTTATTTATTGAGTAATAATCTGCTTGTTTGTGTCATTATCGAATATTTTATTTCAAAAATAGGAGATCATAAATTTTATCGTACGGCGGATCTCAAACTGGCACTAATCCGGGGTAAGCGCTCTACGTTAATATTACTATATATGTATATAACGTTAATATAATACACACTGACAGATCAAATTTAGGATTCCCTTGCTTACACACTTTCAGAGGATGAATGTATTCCTATTTTTTAAATTAGATTTACATTTTGGATTGGTCGCGAATCATGCTTAGTTGTTGTTGCAAAAGTTCCGATGGCACACTATGTGCCTTTTACTTTAGCGTAATTATATTCGATGATATCTTTAACTTATTAGCATAATATTATTTCTACGTCGTGAGTGTTGTGACGTAGCAGGGTAGTCATACTACCCAGACTACTGTGTTGTTAAAGTTATGCGATCTTTTAAATTTATGATTATTGTTTGTCTTACTGTTATGATCTTTAACTGTTAATTTGTATATGTGTGTTTTAGTCTAGATTATTGCCTTCATTTTATAATGTGTTTTCCATTTAAAATTAATATTTAAACGATTAGCTGGTGGGTGGACCAACGTAATGTAACATATTCGTTTCGAGTAAATATATATATTATTATTATTATTAACTTATTTTATAATATTTATTGTATATTGGTATATTGTTTATTTATATATATTATCATGTCTGATTCTGGAAGTGATATTGAAGATTTTATCTCAGCGTGCAGTGACGATGACAGTTTTTGCAGTATCCCCTCTTTAAGTGACACCTTACGGTCTCAGTTCTCTGATGAATCTAGGAACTTCAATGTTGTTCACATTAATGCCCAGAGTATTCCGGCACATTACTCCGATATGCTGGCCAGTTTTGACTGTAAGAATATTCACGCCATCCTAGTCTCTGAATCATGGCTTAAACCATGTCTGCCCTCTACCTCATATTCCTTACCCGGTTTTCAACTAATTAGAAACGACCGGATAAACGGCGGTGGTGGCGGGGTTGCCATATACCTCAGACCACATATTCCTTTCCGCGTTATTAGTATGTCTACGCAGCCCTCGCCACCTAACGCTGGTGAACATCTTTTCTTAGAAGTAGAGCTGCATCACACTAAAATTCTCCTTGGGGTTTATTATTGCCCTTCGCTACGTATAAACTTCTTCTCCTCTTTGGATACTCTCTTGGCAAACTTAATTCCGTCTTACAGTCATACAATAGTCATGGGTGACTTCAACACTTGTCTTCTTAAAAATGATTCACGTTCTTCTTCATTTCGCTCACTCATTGAGTCTAATAATCTTTCTCTTTTGCCTTTAGCTGCTACTCATAACTTTCCTAACTGCATTCCATCACTCCTTGACCTAATTTTCGTTTCTTCCACAGAGCACGTTGCCAAATATGGCCAGTGCTCGGCAGATATTTTCTCGTATCACGACCTTCTTTACCTTTCCTATAAAATTCGCCCACCTAAGGCAAAACCTAAAATCGTGTTGCAGCGCAATTTTAGTGGCATGAACGTAACTAATCTTAAAGCAGACGCGGATAACGTTGACTGGAGTTCACTCATAGCTGCACAAACTATTGACGAAAAGGTGTATCTATTTGAAACATATATAATCCAGCTTTATGACGTCCATGCACCTATCAAGGCAGTAAAACTTAAATATCTCCCAGCGCCGTGGCTCACGCAAGATATTAGAAAATGTATTGATAGAAAAGCAGGGGCTAAAATGAAATATAAATCCCATCCATCTGATGAGAACAAAAATAAATACATTTCGGCCAGAAACTGGTGCAACAAGGTGTGTAGAAACGCTCAACGCCAACACATCCATAGCTCTGTACAAAACGGAGACCCAGCAAAAGTCTGGAGATACTTGAGATCTCTAGGGATAGGAAGATCACGCCAAATTGATACTCCCAATGATTTAGACATAAATTCACTGAACAGTCACTTCTCAACTTCGTCCAACTTCGATAGGACAACTAAACTAAAAACCTTACAATATCTTTCATCAATTCCTATCCCTGATCACCCTCAGTTTGTATTTAATCAATTCTCCACTTGTGATGTTAAGAAGAGCGTACTATCGATCACGTCCAATTCCGTTGGAAGTGATTGTATCAGTCGTAATATGATCCTTCCTATCCTCGACGAAATCCTCCTTGTCATTTCCCACATCCTTAATTTTTCAATATCTTGTGGCACTTTTCCAACAAAATGGAAAACTGCAGAAATAATTCCGTTACCTAAAAAACCGAATCCCTCATCCTATTCCGAGTATCGTCCAATCTCCATACTACCATTCCTTTCCAAAGTTCTAGAACGCCTCATCCATAATCAACTGAGCTCATTCCTGTCTAAGAATGTCCTCTTTAATCCTTTACAATCCGGATTCCGTCCTGGTCATAGTACAGTCACCGCTCTTGTAAATATTACGGATGATATTCGACTAGGTATGGAGTGTGGAAAGTTGACAGTTCTTGCGCTGCTTGATTTTAGCAACGCATTCAACACTGTCGACTTTGACATTCTACTTGGCATACTACGCTCACTTAATATATCTCCAATGGCAATTGATTGGTTTCGTAGTTACCTGTTCGGCCGTCAGCAACGGGTTCGCATCGATGATACCTACTCATCGTGGTGTTACACCAGCGCTGGCGTGCCACAGGGTGGCGTTTTATCCCCACTACTCTTCACTATATTTATAAATTCAATTTCCTCTCAGCTAACTTCTTCCTACCACCTGTACGCTGACGACTTACAAATATATACCCAGATACCAGTTGAACATCTTAACGCTGGTATAGAGACTATTAACAATGATATGGCTAAAGTTAACACGTGGAGCATTAATCACGGCCTAACAGTAAACCCCTCCAAAACTCAAGTTATCATAATTGGCAGTTCTCGAATGCTTGGCAAAATTGACTGGACCCATGCCCCTCAAGTAATGTTTAAGAATACAATTATTCCATTTAGTAAAAAGGTTAAAAACTTGGGGGTATACTTTGACGAGACATTATCATGGGCTCCACAAATTGAACAAACCAGTCGCAAACTATACGCCGCAGCTGGGTCGTTGAGGCGCTTACGCAATTTTCTCCCAACTGCCACTAAAATTGCCCTGGCACAGTCCCTTCTTCTTCCAATCCTTGACTATGCTGATGCCAGCTATCTTGACCTTACGGAGGATAAACTAGATAAACTCGAGCGTCTTCAAAACTTCTGCTTAAGGTTCATATTTGGGCTCCGCAAATATGACCATGTCTCCGAATTTCGTAGAAAGCTCGAGTGGTTACCCATTCGCCTTCGCCGAAATACTCACATACTTTCAATTCTATATAGTATTCTATTTAATCCCACATCTCCCTCTTACCTCAAGACTAGGTTTGAATTCCTATGTGATACACACTCTAGGCCCTTGAGATCGTCAGAGAATCTGAAACTACATTTGCCCACTCATTCCACAAATTTCTACGACAAATCTTTTAGTGTTCAAGCCGCCCGTATGTGGAATTCACTGCCTCTAAACATCAGACGCGCGCAATCTATAACTTCTTTTAAAACACTTTTAAAGAAATATTATTTATCACTCTAATTTTTATCTCCAGCTTGAGATCTTCCACCTTCCTTCAGAACTCCTTGATTCTTCATTATTATTGTTATTTATTTGAGTATATATATATATATATATATATATATATATATATATATATATATATATATATATATTTTAAATATATATTTATATCTTAAATAGTAGGGATATATATGTATATCTATATTCTATATATAATATATATATATATTTATATATACACAGTATATACTTAATTATTAGAAATTATATGTGTATATACCAGAATTATTTGTACAGAAGTACATATATATGTTAATTTACATTAGTTGATGCACTGCCAATTACCACTTGTCTCCCTGCAGTGCTTTGGTTCACCCACGGTTGTCTGGAAGAGATTGCTACATTAGCGATAAGACCGCCGTTTGTACCTTATAGTTTTAAGAACATTCATGTTACGATGTGATATTTTTATTTGGTGCAATAAAGTGTATCTATCTATCTATCTATCTATCTATCTATCTATCTATCTATCTATCATGCTTTAAAAAATAGAATATTTTGTTTTAAACAACTAAATCGGAAATCAAGCATACGGATAACCTGATATTAAGTGATTGCTGGTAGCCAATAATAGAATCTAAGGTTCCAAAAATTGACAATAAATTAATTTAAAATCTAATTTGTAGTACAATAAAAGAGAATTCTCTCAAAATGGTAGTTAAATAAGGAAGCCAATTACTATCGAAAGACATCTTTATATACTCAAATTTGCTATTGTTCTCCTCTTCGACCATTTAGTTCTCCCACTCACTGTAAGTTATGATAAGCTTACGCTGTTTGTCTTATTCACAATCCACATGTTGTGAAAATAATTATGACTGGAGGGCGCGCACCTCCAGTCATTATTATTTTCACAACATGAATGTGGATGGCCGTTACTACTGAAAGGAATTTTGGAAATTAAAATCTTGAGTATGTATCTCGTGGGGTGAAAATTAGCGTGGAAATGAGCTCCTTCAGTGCACAAGTCTCACAAAAAAATATCGTTAATTTATTTGGTACTACGCCTTTAGCACGAATATTAAAAAAAAGAATGTGTTATTTTTTATTTTTTATAAAAGGAATACTTTATTTACCTTTTTTGTAGTCATGATAATGACAATTGACAACCAAAACAACAAAATAGACTCCTTTTTTAAATGTTATATAAATAATCCGCATTCAGTATTCTGTACTATTTCTATAACTAACTAAAATCCAAATTCTAGAACATTCTGATTGTAGTTCAACAAGAAAATAAATTATGTCAGGCCACAGTTAGTTAAATTTTCAGTTGAATATCGTTGGGCGGAGCTTACACGATGAAATATTCATGAAGACGGTGTAATTTGTTACCGATATTGCCCCTAAAAGCCCGTAATATTACAATGCACGTTGCGACTACAAGTATATTAGATTTTTTATATAAATATGAAGCTCAAATGTTTATAGGCTCTCTGAGTAGTTAATCTGATTTAGAGTCACGAGTTATTTTTAACTAGCTGTGCCTCAAGGTTTTACCCGCGTTAAACTTTATAAATTATAGCCTATATGTTAATCCGGGGTGTCAGATAACTCCATACCAAATTTATTAAAATCGGTCCAGCCATTTAGTCGTGATGAAGTAACAAACATACACACTCACACACACATAAACTTTCGCCTTTATAATATTAGTGTGATATCACAAGATCGACAAACAAATATACGATTTTATTCACGTCAACTTTAAAAATGCGCTTGAAAATACTCAGAACATATTTAGTGAATATATAGTGAAGTATATTTAATTACTTCTTGGTACGGGCTTGTATGAAAACATTTAGAAATAACATTTATTTTATGTTAGTAATGATTTAGTTAATTAGCTAGCTTATTTAAGTTATTGACAAAGAGATTATTGAAAGCTTTAATCATAGTTTACAGTTTTAGATATATTTTACTACATCTGGTCTGAATGGTTCTGTTCATATTTAGGTAAGAATTATCTCCTAACATTATGGTGAACCTTGAGTTTATAACGACGATCGTGTTTTAATGCTACCAGCGGATATGTCATCATTTGTGCGATGCGACCCGATACTATGAAACTCCGATTACCTGAAGTGTATTTTGTAATCAGATAGTGTGGGCACGGGGTGCAGGTAAGTGTGTCCCGGTGTTGCAACGCGACGCCAATACAAAGAAAGAAGAGGGGGGGGGGGGGAGCTCGCGGTCGTGTTTTTCACGACACGACTGACATTTGTTTTGCCCTGTGATCGCATTTTCATGCAAGTTCGGTGTCTAAGACGCTCAGTTTTCATGTCATTCCTTCTATCTCCGGATTTTATAAGCACACTGTATATGGACGAAACAAAAATCAACGACTTCACGGTTAACGCATCGGGTAATACACTCACCTTGCCACTTCGTGTTCCGCGTTTGAATTTACACAGGACAACTATTTGCATGAGCTATAAGAAGTTGTCAAGAATGGTAAACGCAGGAATGATTTGAATAGTGCACGTGTGTGTGACTTAAAAAATAGTAGCGCCTTTACAGAGATCATCAAGGTGAGACGACCTACCTTAACCACTACCCCACCCTTATTACCATATAGTGTTGTGCTCTTTTTGAAAACCTTTCTAAATAACATAAAAGTAACGCAGCTCATCAAAGATAAGGCTTGGGACTTTTATACCCCACATAACTTACAAGTAAATAATAGATTACTGAACATACCTTTACGGGTCAATATAGGTTTACGATAACCACCGTCGATACATGCAGCAAATGTTTGAGGTAACGCGCTGGCAAACCGTGCTCTTGAATGTAGACGCCAGCACATCAAGCTACCCCAATCTGTCCAATTTCCCCAATTGAAAGTGAACCTTATGCTTTTGTGATAATGTTGAAAATTTATAAAAGAAATTTGACAGATTGGGGTAGGTGGATGTGCTGGCGTCTGTGCTTTAATTTAGTACCCATTTACTTGATATATTACTTAACTTTAATGCCAAGTCCTTGGAGGCGACATAATTTCAATAGTTAAAATCGATTTTGGCATTGTGCTTTCGGCTAACCGGATAACGAACTTACGTATTGTTATTATAATTTTTATATGACGTTCTTCAGTGCACGTAAAGTCGTCGGTCCTGTACCTGACCTCTTTCCAGTCGTGTCGCTAGTTGTGCCATCGAATCGAAAGAGTGATGGAATAGAAAGTGCCTCTGTGTTTGCGCACACACTTGTTAGGAAAAGATCTCTTTGGTAGGTCTTATCACACAGTTTAGTTGACAATAACTATTGAAAAACGTGATTAAATGCAATATATTGAAATAATATAGTATTTAATAAAGATTCAAAAATAATATAAAAATTTTGAATTGTGGTACACTATTGTGAACAGAAAACTGCTATTTTCCGGTGTATTTTTTTAATGAGAATTTTGTTCTCTTTTTATTAAAATGCCGCATATATAATAGTTTCGTTATTTTTGACGAAGCATATAAACATAAACTTATATCAAGTTTTCATCAAGGTACTGTTTCCAATTCTTAACACGATTGTGTTTATGATGATGATCTTAATCTATAACTATACATATAATAAAATCAAAGGAAAATCTAAACTGTACATTGAATATTTTTTTAAAAGGATACAATGGGTCAACATATATAGGCTACATATTATCACGCTATCACATACGTGGGAGGAGCTGTGATAATCTATCTATACATAATAATAAAATTGTATGAAAGTTAAAACTGTACATTAAATACTTTTTAAAAAGGATAATTGGGGCGTGATCTACAATCGATATCGGCGCCAAATTATAGTTTTTACAATTTTTGTCTGTTTGTCTACCTACAGACAAAAAGACTTGACTAGACTTGACTTGACTAGAAAAATTGTAAATGTCCCGGCAAAACTAAAAAAGAACTACATGGATTTACTTAAAATTTCGAATGAATATTACTAAGAGATTGGGTCAACCAACATATAGGCTACATATTATCACGCTATCACCTACGGGGTAGGAGCTGTGATAATTTATAAAATTGAACGCGGGTAAAACCGCGGGGCACCGCTAGTTTAAAATATAAGAGCCCAAAAGTCAATTTGAGTTCATTCAACTTTAAACGTTTTCACAATTCAGTGGAATTCAAATTCAAATGTCTTATTGAGAAGTCCGTTTGTTTGTATTCAGGGTTACTTGACAGCAAATCTCGACGCTCTATTAACTGTACGTCGGTCACAGGGTCGCTCAAAGGCCTAAGGGTTTGTTCTGAACTTCGATTACAATAAATTGACTACGGATTGAATGTGGTGTAGCAATATGTGAAATAAAGGGATTTTTATTTACATTTCATAATATGTTGACACTGGATCCAATCTTAGGAAAGAATTTTGTTTATCTTATCGCCTTATACAACAAAGATATTATATATAATAACGAAAAAAATCTAAACCAATAAAATTATGGACAAATATTTTTTAAGAATATTTATAGTCTAGAGGTATATTCAACAATATTTTCAGCAGAAGGTGTCAAGTTTTATTCTGGAATCTAATCGTATTCAATTGTAAATCTAATCCATGGAAGCATCGACTTAAAAACGTACAAATAATTTAATCATAATCGGTTGAGCTGTTTAGGAAGAGTTCAAGCACATCCCACAAAATCCTCCAGAACGTAGCAGTGGGACACAAACGGCCAACGATGGATGAAAATTAAAACGATAGCCCCTTGAATCCAAAAACTCGTAGTTTTGTTAAAGATGAATCCTGACGCCAAATTAAATCCCCTTTTGTTCCCATCCTACAAGGTAATATTGCCAGCTTTTCGTTTACCTTGCCTGCAGACGGAACTAAAATGTAGATTTTTTAAAACTTAATTGACTTTTAACTATAATTTGTTGAAAATAATGGCATCAAAAATATGTTCATAATTATATTAAAACAATTTAGACGATCGACAATAATGAACGATATGATTGATTTGACAATTGACAATATGTTTTAACATTTCTTAATTCAAATTTTTTTTCGTGATTATTTGAGCAGCATATAACCATGTCCATTCTAATTCTCTAGAAATAAGAGGAGGAAAACACAAATGGTAAGAAACAACCATTACGGATGTGACGTAACTTGATAAAGATTTCACGTAAAGCGATACCAAAGTCGACTTAAATACGTGAAGCCGATCCTTTTAGATTGTTAAAACATTTTACCGATCTTTTAACGAAATTCTTGCTTCCGTACTCTTCGTAGCTGTAATGTATTTTAGCATGACAGCCCAATTTACGCTTGAAAACTGTTTAAATAAACCAGCTAAACAAGTCCATCAAGTTCACTTTAAGTGCTCTAGTCTCTAGTATCTGGGGTATCCTAATACAACTAAAGTAGTACTAAAGCGTATCTCTGAGTTAAACATTTTGGTTATTACGTGGACAAAAAAGGAAATAACCACGGACAGAAAATAATATGAAATCTATATTTTTTTTCTTTCTATAAAGAACTTGGATGATAGACAATAGAATTGATTGTTCTAAGTTAGTGGCATTGGCTGCTAGTCCAGAGGTCGTAGGTTCGATTTCCATCCGCGTCTAATCTTTGGGTGATGAACATACTTATTTGTTCTGTATCTAGGTGGAATATATCTGTTATTTGTATGTATTTTAGCATGACAGCCCAATTTACGCTTGAAAACTGTTTAAATAAACCAGCTAAACAACAAGTCCATCACGTTCACTTTAAGTGCTCAGCCCCTAATATCTGCGGTATACTAATATTTTCACTTCTATACAACTAAAGTAGTACCAAAGCATATCTGTGTTAAATACTTTGGTTATTACGTGGACAGAAAAGGAGGTAACCACGGAAATGATATAAAAATAATATGAGATCTATATTTTCTTTCTTTCTATAGAGAACTTGAATGATTTACAATAGAATTGATTGTTCTAGGGGTCTAGTGGTTAGTCACCCTGACTGCTAATCCAGAGGTCGTGGGTTCGAATCCCACCTGGGACAAATTTTTGTGTGATGGACAGACTTATTTGTTGTGTAATTTATCTATAACTTTTATGTATTTAGAAATATATATACAGTTGTCTGCTTACCAGTATTAGTACAGGCTCTGCCTAGTTTGGTATCAGATGGGAGTGGGTTAGCTGTCCCAAGATATTTATTTATTTATTATATCAACCGCAAAACGCTCACTGTTTGACAAAAGCCTCTCACAAAGATCTCCACAATTTCCTATCTTAATTTATGTCTGTACCTAATTTATTTTTATACATATATACATACCTACATATATTTCAAAACTAACTCAGGGGCCTAACGGCCACTTTTACCACAGAATGTGTAGTAAGGCGCGTTGCACTTTTTAACCGCCATTGTCACCGGGTTGTTTAATTAGTGGTTGAACGATTAAATAGATGCCTAGGAAGCTTTCATTACCTCACCGGATGGTAAGATACTAGCAATTAGTAGGCTTTTCATTCTGGTACACCAACAAACAAGTCAAAAACAAACAAACAAGCCAAAATGAAAGCTAACCCATTGGAAAAAGCTGACTCAAATGTCGTCGGTTCATTTTTAATTGACTTTGCTTCGACACTACAGCGCTAACTGCGATCAAATCAATATGGCGTGAGCTGCTGATATCGAGATTGTTTATTTTTTTTTATATTGTCATATTTGAAAGTTGAAAAGTAGTCAAAACTAGTTGTGCCGCGCGGTTTACCCGCGTTAAACTTTATAAATTATAGCCTATGTGTTAATCCAGGCCAACTGGATACCAAATTTTATCAAAATCGCTCCAACCGTTTAGACGTGAAGAAGTAACAAACATTCACACTCACAAACTTTCGCCTTTATAATATTCGTGTGATTGTTAACAGGAATTAACGCGACTAAGCTTCGTAGTTATTATCCCCACGTTTAATGGTCCTAACAAGTGAGCTGTTGAGCTGTTGTACTTGATACGTAGGAAGCCCTCATAGTCAGATACTCTCAGCGCTCTGTAAGTGATCGGTGAGGTTAAGGAACTACGCTCACGTTCAATACATAGATGGGTGACCGCTACAGTGGTTTCATTTCTGAGCGTCTCTGTGTTTCGGAGGGCACGTTAAGCTGTCGGTCCCGATTATAGCCATTAGGCAACTGTCAAGCCATGTCGGACGCCTAATGGGCGGCTTGAACAACTCTGACACAAAGGTAACCACTGCCCATACGATAAGTAATAACTAATACGTCTGCAATATTAGCAAAACAGCAATTTTAAGTATTGTTAAAGATTATAGAGAGTAGACGAGGAAAAATGATTGGACATTTAATTCGACACGTCCAGTTCATCACCAACATCTTAGATGGCAAAATCGAGGCAAGAAAAAAGAGAGGCAGACCGAGACGTAGGTAAATATATGGACCAGGTGAAGGAAGTTGTGAAATTGGAGGCTTACAGGGAAGTAAAGGAGAAGGCATACGATAGAGAAGATGGAAAATGCTACACCTACAAGTGCACAAAACTTAAATTAGAGAGAGGATAAATACTAAACTGAACATGACATCGGTGTATTCAAAAATTCGATGTAATAGACCACAAAAATATATTCTTCAAATTTATTATTACACCCATTTTTCGCCGTGGTTTAGAAATACTAATATAATCTTTAAAAAAAATATTGGATTAGGGAAAACAAAATGAAATAGTTTTATTAACTTACATTTTTTATGTAACGTCATACACAACATACACCGGCTACACCGTTAAAGTGTAAAGATCTCGTGTAAATAATATTATATACCAAAATTCTGACCCAAATTAATTAAATATTATTTTAGTTAGATCAAGTTAAGATCAAAACAGACATTGTTTTGTGCAATCTGCTACGAATAACTCAATTAATTATCACCTATCAATCTCAGCAGGAAATCATCTTCAGAGCGACCTGTACGATGCAAGATACAGAGCGAATGCATTTGGGTGATACGGGCTGTCGTTATCAGCGTCATCTGATTGAAGAAGACGAAACGCTTTGTGGTACGAATTGATTTGTAAGACTGTTGGTATATGAGACTGTCTTCAAAAGCTGGGTCTATTTATTAGCACCAGTTTCTACGTAACAGAAATAAACTAGCCACCATCGCGATTAAAGTTTGTGCATTCTAGTAATTTCTATTGCCCCACACATCTAATGCGGGATGAATACTTTTTAAAACCTCTGGAGCAGGTAATTTGTGTGTAGTTTTATTTGCTTGACGGTTTGAGTCACGCTCGCCTCTATAGTCCGCTGAAGCAATGAAATATTTCTAGGCGTCACGTTATATAATAAAAATGTAAAACAGCTTCGTTTCCAGCCATCTTACGGTAGACATGGTGTTACTGTTTGTTCCTGAAATAAACTTTGCTGCTGACGTCACTCTTTATAAAAACAATAATGTTCCGGCCTCCTCGTCATATAAATTTATATCAGTATTCCATAGCAAAGTAATGCATTTGTGCACTGCAGATTTGTCTATAATCTGTACAGAATAAATGATTTGTTTTTAAGTTTTTGCCTTACTATAGAAATAACCTGTATTGCACGGGTCTTTGGAAACTAATAAACTCACGGACACAAAGCATACTCGGACTCAGTACAGCAATTTATGGATTACACAAATAATTGTCCTGAGCGGGACTCTAAATCGAAACACGAGGGCGCCGAGGTAGCAGCGAGGCGACCGCCTTAACCACTGTGACACATGACGTCAGTCTATGTGGTTGACGGCGTCGAATATAACCACCCCATCTCATCCCGTGGATGTGTAGGAGTCGTCGAAGGGGGGATACCTAGTCGCCCTGAGGGATTAGAAGAAGAAGAAGAAGAAGAAGAAAAAAGATTTATTCAGAGAATTGCACAGACAACAAGAATATAAAATAACATAACAAAAATTTAAAATCAGACACTAGTTGTCCGTGCAAGCCTGAAATGGCACCATCTCAGCATTAGCTAGAACATTTTATTGTTCTAGCGCTGGTCATTCTGATGATGCCAAGTGACTGTCACGGAACATTAAACTTAAATAATGAAGATACAAGTATGTCACGGACAAAAACGATAAAATAAGAATAAAACAAACACAATTTTTAACAATAAAACAAAACAACATGGTTTCTACACCCTAAATAGATAAAAAATAATTAAAAACTGGTGTAATTGGTATGCTAGTGGCGCATCACTAATATTCGTTCCCTTGGAGCGTACCTTGGAGTTGGAGCATTATGCGTTCCATATCCAAGCGAAGTGAAGTGAGTAGAGAGTCGTACTAAACACGTTATATACTCTTTGGAACAAAGGTATAAAAGTTATATTATTTGCTCTGTGGGCAAACAACAACAAGATTCGTTATACTGGTTGGTTTGTTTACATTACGTACCTATTACAGGAACATTATTTTCCGATCATATAAACACAAATTTATCAGACACGACAATACTAAAGACTAAAGTAATGAGTTAAATGTAATGTATACATGAACTGTCGTATGAAGCACTGCTGCTTGTATAGCCATACTCATCGTGTGAAACGGTAAAGTGCACCATGACTTATCGAAAATGTCACAACTGTAGAACGAAAGCAAAATTTACCTCTGCTAAGGGATTTCCAGTCCTCCCAGCTATACGATGCACAAACCTAGGTAAGTAATATTTTTTTATTGTAAAACTTGTAAGTTTACTTCATTTAGTTAACTGTGTAAATTTTGCTGTGCTAGTAGTAATTTTTTTTATTTTATGTTAAAAGACCACGATGTTCGCAGGCATCTGAGCGGAGGCGGTATGGTTGTTCTATGTTTTGGTGTTGATATGAGGTAAGCCGATGCTCTGGTATTATATAAATTGTGGTCTCTAGACCAACAAAGCTTTGAGTAAAGGTATTGTGGTCTACGTGTCGCGATTAATCCAAAAACCAAAGTAGAGAGGTGAAGTAATCTACGTGATGACATTTTCGTCATATTTCCGCTATTCAGGAATGGAGTGACATGTGACCGTGGAGGTAAATTATAACAGAAACGTGCGCATGCGTTTTGCAGTCGCTGTACTAACCTTTCAGATTTTTTTAATAGGCAAGCTCCATACACCGTGTCACAGTAGTTTAGTCGAGACAATATGAGTGACTCGCAGAGGGTTGTCCTAATGTGAATATTAATATAGGGTCGTATTCTATACAACAGTTTGAGTCTGTAAAAACTGTTTTGTACAGCTTGTTGTATGTGGGTTTCAAACTGTAGTTGGCCATCAAATACAACTCCTAAATTGCGAGCTTCAAGTACTTGTTCTATTGGCAAGCCATCTAACATGACATTGGGGGAATTTAAAGCAATTTGTGTTATGATATTCTTGGAACCCATGATTAAAAATTTTGATTTAGCTGGATTTAACACTAATGAGTTTTTATGTGACCAGTCTGCTATCCTATCTAAGTCATTATTTATTTTCATTACAGCTTCAAGACAATTAGAAGGAGTAAATGAAAAATACAACTGAAGGTGAGATGGAAACTACAGTTCCTTATGGATTGAGAGATATCTGCTGTGTAAATTATAAAAAGCAATGGGCCGAGGATTGAACCCTGGGGTACGCCTCGTTTCACTGGACATTGTGAGGATTTGACCTCTTTGCCAATAGTTTTATCTCTCATCTGAACAGACTGGAAACGATTACTAAGGTAACTATGGAACCACTTAACTGCTTCCGTGCTACAGCCATAATATGAGAGTTTGGAGAGTAATAGTGAATTATCAATGCAGTCAAATGCACGAGAAAAATCTAATAAAGTAAGGATAGTTCCCATGCCCTGATCTCTAGCTTCTAATATATTTCCTACTACGTCTAGTAGTGCAGTTGATGTGCTGTGACCTTTGCGGAAGCCAGACTGGCATACCAGCAGTATATTAGTGTACTCCACATATTCAGTGAGTTGATCACATACCACTCTCTCTAGGATTTTAGAGAGGCAAGGCAATAAGCTTATTGGACGTAGATCTTTAGGGCTAGAAGGATTTGACTTTTTGGGTATTGGTAGTACTATTGCTGTTTTCCAAAAGTCTGGAAAAGTGGAAGTTGATATAGACATATTTATGATTTTAGTAATTGTTGTTAAAGTCTGTGGAAGTGTCAAAGTCAACATGTCAAGTGAGATGTTGTCGATCCCCATAGAATTTGACTTGAAGCTGCGGAATATTTTTAGAACTTGTTGTTCATTAACAGGTTGGAGGGCAAAATTCCCAGCACTAAACCTATTATACTCAAATTTTGTTAATTGAGATATGGTAATGGTATCTTTACAGGGAATCTCTAAAAAGTGTTTATTTAAAAGGTCAGGGTTACTGTAGTGTGGTGGTATATCACTATTTTGTGTTTTGTTGAATGATATATTTTTTTTTAAGTTTTTCCAAAGTTTCTTAGGGATTTTTATGTTTCTATTTATGTGATTGCTATAATATACAGACTTTTCCCTTTCAATGGCAGCTCTGACTTCATATTTAAGCACTTTATAAAAATTTATGTGAATGTCTGACTTAGTGCGCTTACATTTACTGTGATGCATGTCACGAACCCATATCATTTCTTTTATCGTGGGAGTGATCCAAGGATAGTTTCTTTCTTTGACTAGGATTCTTTTAATTGGTACATGGAGATCAAAGAGGGCTAAGATGTCCTTGCTTAAAGTCTCTACCATATCATTAACATTTTCTAGTCCACCAATATAGTTCCAATCCATCCTGATCAAATCACTTTGGAATATCTCAGGTATAATGTCATTCATTGGACGGTAGGTAATCCAATGTGGGATGGGCTTTTCTATTTTAAAACTAAATTCTGCTGAGACAATAGCATGATTGCCTAGCTCTGGTATATGAGACACTGAAACCCCACAGACGCTGGCGTCAGTACATTTTAAATCTATGAGTGTTTCACTGTGGTCAGAGAAATGTGTAGGCTCAGTTACAATGTTGGTAAGGCCAGTGGTCTGCAGGAAGCAGTTAAGAAGTTTTGTTTTACCATCTATGAGGTTCAGCGCATTAATGTTAAAGTCTCCTACTAGAATTATTTTGTCTGTGTTAGGAAAGGAAGCCATCGACTCTGTAAGAGCATCTAGGAAGATATTAACATCAAACCAGGGAGGTCTATAAGCCGTACCGATGACAACTGAGTATGTATGGCGTATCCCTCCAAATGATGGGCATAACTTCGTAGTATAAACCTTTTGGGGACACCTTTATCCAGCAGTGGACGTCATTCTGCTGACATGATTTAGTTGTAGCGCAAAATACTGAGGGAAAATAAGCGACAAGTTATTTAAAACATGTCTACTAATAAAGCGTTTGGAGCGGGTATTAAGCAGTTTTACTAATTTGTCAGTTCTACATATGCCCCATTCTTTTCATAAGAGCTAGATTAGAGTGAGACGTAATGACAAATAAATTAATATAAAAGCGTATAACACAAAATCGCCGGCATTATACATGTATAAAATTTCAGCTGCTAGATCTATATGCCTACTGTAAGGGGCGGCTTATATTGTATTCCCGTTTTAATGTAACGTTCCGATTTTGACGTCTTATCTTATAAGAAACCCTAAGGGAAATCAAGAACCGTTCGATATACCGTCTGGAAGTGAATTAACTACTACCTGTGTTTATATATCTTTGCCTACCGAAACGAGTATTGATAGCCTGTTCAATTGGAGATAATGAGGTCGTAGCTTCAAATCCCAGGTCAGGCCAAAGATATTCTATTCGGCCGAATATTCTCACTAACAAACCAGAAAAAGAAAGTGGCCAGTGTTATACACCATCTGATCATGAGCATCAGGGAATTGCGATTTAACCTTGTAGTTAATTGATAAAAAAATTGCGATGGCACGTCTAAAAATTCTCAAAAATTAAATGGATGTTTATTATCAAAAAATGAACAACCAATTAGTTAAAAAAAATCTGTGTTTACGCACACACTTGTGCATATTAATACATCTCGCGCAGATAACAAATCGTAGCATACGTTGGTTAAAAAAACCACCGTAACATCATCCATTAGTTCAGTTAGGAGATTTTAATTGGTGGAACTTGTGTGTTTTGCCATAAGCATAAGTTGCTTACGACCACACTAGTAAAACCTCATAAGGCCCGGCGCCCACTATCGGTGGGCATCGCTGCGGCTCCTTACGGCGGCTTCGGGCGGCTTCGGGCGCCTGAGAGCTGCCTCGGCAATCGTAAGCACACCTAAGGACGCCGTAGCTGATTTTGGGTAGCCTCAGAATAGTTCGGGTGGCACATCGCAGAGCAGTCGTAACGTTACGTGAAAACAGTTGTGCGTATGTATTTATAATGGTGGATTGGGACTTAGTTCTCATTGTTCATCTTGCTGAAGAAGAAGAGAAACTTGGAGCCTTAAGACAAATAAGAAAAATTTGGGTGGTTACGGCTGCCGCGGCAGCCCGAAGCTGCCCAAAAACGCCGTAAGGCGCCCGAGCTGTGCCAAGCCGCACCGATGCCCACAGATAGAGGGCGCCGGGCCTTACTTCTTGTCGTACAATGAACGTGGTTGAATGGAGCCAAGTATACGCGATACAATGCGTTATCGACCAGAGGTCAACTGGAGCTGTATAAGCCCGATTCAGCGTCACCGATTCGAACGTGATGGTTCACTTACGTTAAATAGATAGAAAGAGTTATCTCTTCAAGAAATATTTTTAAAGTAGTTCGTGTGACATAGACGGCGTCTATATATTGTAAAGAAAAATATATATAATACATTACATATTGATAAAAGATACTTACTAAGTAAAAACGTAACAATGTTAATAACAAAAGTTCATATTGAGTTGAATGAATACCTTAGTTTTCCGAACAAAATTATGATTAAACGTTTATTTTCGTTTGGGTCTTTGAAAAACTATATTGGAATGTGTACCTACATAGCTTTCTAGCTTTTCAGTTGTTTTTGGGTTCGAAAGTAATCGCAGAAAGGTAATTGGAAAGGTACAATCGTCATATGGGCTTGAAGGTAACACATAGCAAACCAAAGAGATGTTACAGAATTTTAAGGAAAAGCTTTTGAAACTTCCATATTTTTCAACTACGCTTCAATAGATACACCAACGTTGCGTCAATATTAATGACTTGTCATAAATAGTTTAATAATTATAGGTTTTTATGATTTGATGTGTGAACCTACAATTTAGTTAGAGACAGTCACCTCGCCACGTGTTCCGGGCTCGATTCCCGTGCCAATACTATAACCAAAACTATTTGTTTGACCCATAAATAGTTTTTTAATTATATGTTTGTAAAGTATGTATATATGTAAGTATAAGTCTAGCCTTGTCAAAACAAAAAAAACTTATTAACAAGGTTATTCGCGATAAAAATATCCTGATCATCGCTTTGATTACCAAATGCTATTCTTATATTTTTATGAATGCAGTTTTTTAAACGACTTCAAAAAAGAGTTTATTCATTCGGCAAGGTATATGTTTGTAACGCGATTTCAATAAAAACTAACTCTTTTAATATAATCTCCTTATGTGTACATGGAACTAACCAAAAGCTAAAAATTGAGCTAAATAGGTTAAAGTTTTGTAGTAAACTTGTCTCTAATCTTCTACTATACAAAAATAAGTCGGGTTTTCCTTCCTGACGCTATAACTCCAGAACGCACAAACCGATTTCCACGGTTTTGCATTCGTTGGAAAGGTCTCGGGCTCCGTGAGGTTTATAGCAAAGAAAATTTATGAAATTTAACGCGGGTAACACCGTGGGGCACAGCTAGTTCTATATAAAAAGGCAGTATTTGGTAAAAATTACACTTCATCTATTTGATATAATCACTATTACTAAATACTTATCCTGTAAACATTTCTAAGTGACTGTGTTGTTATATTTGGCAAAACGAGCGTGACATTTTGTTAAATAGTTTGCAACCAGTGTATGTAGTAGTTAGGAACAATTCCGAGCGTCTAAGTGCTTTTGCTATAACTACTATAGGAACTTTACATGACTAATAAAATGCTGGCTTCTCTAGTTGCAACTATCCCGATTTATTAGGCTCTAATCTCGATATAACATTTTGCCCTCCACTTTGTTCTAGAAGAAAGTGAAAATAGTTTTATAACTCATCATTTTTCTTTCTGATTCAATTCGTTGCAGGATCCAATACAGTTGAAGTGATTCCCTGGGACATGCATGAGCCTCACCACTCAGTCTTAGGTCCTATTGTGCCACGGTTTATACTGGCTCATAGGGGTTTCGGTGGTAGGTAGAGGGCGGGACTAGTCCCATTTAAAAAGTAAATATGATTGAGTACAGGTTCTGTACTCAATCATATTTCTAATAATTATTGGTTTATTGGTTAGTTAGGTATCTTGGGCAGAATATCCCTGATAGTGTGATTGTAAACGGCTGGTTAAGTTATTATCACGCAAGTTACCCAAGGCTTTTTCGGTCTCGTAATGTGATTGAATTGGGATTTTCCGCAATCACGATTAGTTTGCTTTCAACAAACTATCGGTAAGGACACAAAGTCCTATTGAGATATAAATGAACAGGTAAACTGTTTGCATTTCGTTGTAACAATTACGTCTGGTCGATATTTCGGTCACGGCAATTTATCGCAACGGATACTTGTAATATGTATATACAACATGTAACGTAATTAACGCACACCCTCAAACACATAGAATATTATGTTATAATGAAAAAAACCACATCGAAATTGGTCCATCTATTTCAGAGCTACGATACCACAGACAGACTTACACACACAGATATCGACGTCAAACTTTAACACTCCTCTTTTTGCCTCGGGGGTTTTAAATCAAAGATATACAGAGCTCGGAATAGCTCGATTGAACTTAATTAGGTTGTCACTATTTAATTGAACGGATTGACGTGGTTGGTAAACACTCGCGTTTATGCCGCAGGTAATGGGTTCGATTCCTACCCAGGTCATATCTATAGTTGTGTGCATGAGCATGTCCGTTAGTCCTGAGTCTGGGTGTAATTTCCTTTACAAGTATGTCTTTACAAAAAAAAGTAGTATACAATATGTGACGTAATTTACGCACACCCTCAAACACCCCAATTAGAATATTATGTTGTAATCATAATACATACACTGTTTTTTTAATTTATCATGTATACGCATTGTTATTTACTAAATTAGTTTATTGGAATAAAGTTTATTTTTATTTATTTTGTATTGAATGATGGAATTTATATGATACAAATAAAACTGTGATTTTAAAAGTCTTATTACTTTGACTTACGGTCCATTTCAATTTGTTTTGACCGCACAGGGTTAATATTACAAAAAATCCGTAATTTTCATTATTTTTAGAATAAAAATTACCTATATTAAAAATGATATAAATCGATTCAGTAAACGATTCTGAACAAACTATTTTCAGGATGTGCGTTAATTATGTTACATGTAGTATGTATGTAGAATATCAATTATCTGGTTTCCATAGTTGGTACAAGCTCTGCTTAGTTCGGGATCAGGTGGCTGTGTGTGAATAATATCCCAGGATATGATATATCCTGGGATATTATTCACACATAAAAATTTAAATTTCTTAACGAACTGAGTATTCTGGACGTAATGTCTATCGGACGGTCACCGTAGCCTAGTTGGTAGTGCTCCTGCCTACGAAGCTGGTGGTCCTGGGTTCGAATCCCGGTAAGTGCAAATATTTGTGTGATGAGCACGAATATTTGTTTCTGAGTCATGGATGTTTTCTATGTATATAAGTATTTATCTATCTATATAAGTATGTATATCGTCGCCTGGTACCCATAGTACAAGCTTTGCTTAGTTTGGGGCTAGGATGATCTGTGTGACATTGTCCCTAGATATTATTATTATTATTATCTGTGGGTCACACACAATAAGACCAACTGTGCGTATAAACACTTGTCTGTTGGTCGAGAGCAGAACAAGGCAACCGTGTTGCGGTTTGAGTTCCTTTGTCCAGTGTCTCCTACAAAAGTTTGTTCCAGTCAACCATCTCTACAATTACGTTGGCGTAGATTTGGCTAGCGTGTCGCATGGAACACACAACTTGTTCATATATTATAGCATTCACCACACAAGTATAATTCAGATATACAACAAGTAACGTAATTAACGCACACCCTCAAACACCCCAATTAGAATATTATGTTATACAGTGAATTTTTAATTTAACATGTATACGCATTGCTTTTTTCTAAATCAGTTTCTTGGAATAAAGTTTATTTTTCTTTATTTTGTATTGACTGATGGAATTTGTATGAATACAAATAAAACTGCGATTTTAAAAACCCTATTATTTTGATTCACGGTCCATTCCAATTTTTAATTATTTTTAAATAAAAAATTACCTATATTAAAAATGATATAAATCTATTTAGTAGGTAAACGATTCTGAACAAACTATTTTTAGGATGTGCCTTAATTAAGTTACATGTTGTATATGTGTATATAGATATATATAATTGAGATATGCACGGGTATAAGTCCAGCCGAGTACCTAATATGATCTCGAAAACGGAAAAAATAAACACAAGTTTAATTTCGTATTTAAACCTGATCTAGATATGATGCAAAATATTTTTTTTCTGTAAAATTAAAAAAGGAACTTTTTTCATTCGACTAGATTCGTCTGTCCGTGTAGGTCAACAGCTTATCAAAGCACAGCAATATTTCTCCACAACTTCTATCTATATATATGCTATCGGTTCCAAGTTGATAATTGCTTACCCAAATCGAATGAAAAGGAAGATGATAATAAATTTTCTAAAAAGTCTAATTTCAAGTTGGATACCATGTAAAAGCGATTTTTAAAGATCCTTAAACATATAACTCTTTCAACTTAAGTAAATAGTATTATTAGTATTTAAATAAATATAAGTATGATTATGTGAATCACGAAGGAAGACATCACTACAAAGCGATAAGACGGCCGATTGTATCTGTATTTTCTTAATTTAAAATGATGTATTGTGTTTTTTGTGCAATAAAACCTAACTATATATGTATCTACTGTAGGTTCTCCAACTATCACAGTTAGCGAAGATTTCAATATCATTGCCCTAGGGCATGTTAATAAATGTAATGTAATTCCCGAATATGAATAATAATAGTAAATATAATTTTTTAAATATATATTTGTAAATGTATGAAATAAGAAAAGACACGAAATAAAGGAAATAATAATAATATCCTGGGACGTTATTTGGACACGGTCATCCCAAACTAAGCAGCTTGTACTATAGAAACCAGATAACTGATATACTACATATACTACTTTACTTTTGTAAATACATACTTATATAGATAATAACACCCAGCCTGGACGTAGCAGGACAAACAGACATGTTCATGTGGGAATCGAACCCACGACCTCCGGCGTGAAAAGCTAGCATTTGCCAACCACGCCAACAAGACCAACAATAATTATAACACACGATATAAACGAAAAATATTTCTTCAACCGTTTCCATGAAAGGTTCTGTTACGCTCTGATTGTGGGTTATGTGGATTTCATTTCCTTGAAAATTAATTATACAAGGCCGCCATCTCCACACACCTGTCAAATAATAATAAGATTTCCTTCCTTCATACACCTCGTCTTACCTATAATGGCTGTTAGTCTAATTAACCCAACATCAGTGGAAATACTTGTACCACGAAAGCAAAACCACCCTTACCACTTATATAATAAAGACGTTCTCAAGGTCAAAGTGTATCCATCGTGGTGGCGTCATTAAAAAATTCAACATAAAACTGTGGCCTGGAAAAAGAGTTGTTTGCTTTCTATCTTTCATTTGTTTTAATATTAATGATCGTAATAAAGTATAGTTGTAATAAATGGAGCTATCACCAACCCATCTTATCTCGTCAGGGCGTTGAAGTCGTCCCGAAAGAATATCTACCAGAAAACGGGCAGCAACTTGCTCAGTGTGTACTATACAATACAACACTCTTTATTGTACACCAAATGAATTACATAATATAACTTAAATACTAGCATAATAATGTACAAAGGGCGGTCTTATCGCTAGCTGCGATTTCTTACAGACAACCTTAGGATGGACAGGAGTTGTATGAAATGAAAACGGGTAAGAGGTGTAACAAGTTCAGTAAAAGAATAAAAAAAATATTTAATAAGTAAAAAACCCAACTGCGTAAATAATGATCCAAACTACGTACATAGACAAAGAACTGAAAAGAAAAAAACAAGCACATAGATGGCTGGTAGTCTAAAGTTATATAATGTACTATAGAATGAATACTATTGAAGAAAATAAAATATATTCTAATAAAGGAACATAACAACTGAACAGTCGGGATCCATTAGTCGACAGCCAATCTAATTTGTCAATGGATCCCGACTGTTCAGTTGTTATGTGCCATTATTAAAATATATTTTATTTTCTTCAATAGTATTCATTCTATAGTACATTATATAACTTTAGACTACCAGCCATCTATGTGCTTGTTTTTTTCTTTTCAGTTCTTTGTCTATGTACGTAGTTTGGATCATTATTTACGCAGTTGGGTTTATTATTTATTAAATATTTTTTTTATTTTGTACTTTTTAGTTATGAGTTCCTAGCTAGTTTAAAAAATAAGTTAACCACATTATATATTATAATTTTTGTTCTTAATATTTATGTTTTTTTAAATATTTTTGTTATTCATTATCTAGATTTAGTTATTGAATATTATTCATTCATTTATTTATTTCACTTAAAATAGAGTACAGTGGTGGTCTTACTATTAGGTTAGTCTCATCAATTTTACTCATAAACAACATGCGAAATGTGTGATTTAAATGTCAAATTTTACACAAATAATATAATTAATTAAATAAATAACAGTTAATTTTTTACCCGACTGCGGGACGCAAAGGGTAATGTGTTTATCAGGCTATGTATGTATGTATGTTCCTTTGAAGCACTATACAGACCAAACGCCTGGACCGATTTTAATGATTCGCACGTCAATCAATTCCTTTCAGTCCGGAAAGTGTCACTAAAGACATGACGTTAGTGATAATTCAATATGGCGACTACTGGACGCCATATTGTGAAAATTTAAAAAATTAAAGTCAACAAACTATGTCATGTGGGGTATCGTTGAATAGGTATTTAAAAAACATTTTTAGTTGTCTTTCAACATTTTTCGATTTGGCCGGCCGTTTAGGAGCTATATCGATTTAAAGTTGCGGAACAACTATTCTCACATATAGGTTTTAAAACAGTAGAAATTTCCGATGAAAAGACGAAAACTTCGTATGACTGTGCGTGTGAGTGTTGATGGACATATACTAAAGTATCTATTAGGTATATTGGACTACCTAAAGTATCTAACGTCTAACACGGTCGCCCATCTCCAACTTCACACGATTTAGTACTTAACTTCACTAGATGGTTTAATTATTAGTACTCTGTACCACCGCAAGCTACTAAACAATCCTCATGATATCAAATCTTTCAATGAAATCACGAGATTGCGAAATTTGCAGTCATATAACAATAACAATGACTGACTTATCTCTCAGCTTAAAGAGCTGCTTGTATTAACGTGATATTTGGCCCGGATGTTTAATTATTCATTATCATATCACAGATTAAAAAATAAAGATTAAAAAGAAAACAGTAAAAAAAAATGCCACTCTGGAAAGTGGAACTCTAATTAAATATTGCCAATCGGACTATCTCGTAAATAAGCATGGACTCTTTTTCTTTTCTATATTAATGTCATAACAGATATAACTCATTATACATGCACTTTGTTTGCTTTAACTTTGAGGAAGGGGAGGGGGACAAAGACCTCAATTTTAGGTTTTACGCTAATATTTCAAAAATGGCGCGATGAAATGAAAGCTTATAAAATTTTCTATAACTTTGATACTTTTCCCTTTTGATACATATCCCATCCGTTTTCAAACTACAGGCTCTGGAAAAGTGCAATCAAAAAATGTTTTGAAATATTAGTTTCTAACTCCAATTCTGTGAATGATTCACATTTTTATTCTCTTAGGTCGTGAGGGTCCTGGAAAATGGTCGTTTTCTGTGGTATCTTCTTCCTCGCCTTCCTCAGTGGTAAGTGGTTCTTGCTGAGAGGGCTCTGAATCATCTTCATGCTCATTCTCGTCGTCTTCCTCGCTAAAAGACAGGCCGTTGAAGCATTTTCCTTGGCAATGAAGGCACGCAGTAGAAAATTTCAGCATAGCCTTGCGACATCCACATTTGCTGCGGCTACAATCCTTGGTGCAGCGACAAAATATTGTTTTTAGTAAAACCTGGGGCGCCGGTAAATCTTTTGTTGTTCTTGGCGCTAAGATATCACCATAAATTTTTCCACCCCCACTCTTGAGGGAGCAGCTCATTTCCAAGCCACTGCTGCACTTGGTGATATGTGCTTCAGGAATTAAAGTCTTTGACTCGCGACACGCGTCAATTTAATAAAAATTGTATTAAAGAAGCTATTCAGCGGAACAAAGGCTCTAAAGTGTTTGCAAGACAACTATCTGTTAGACAGAGCCAACTGACGAAGCTGAAGACTGAGGATGGCAGAATCGTCACGTCTAGACCTGAGTTGCTGGAGACATCGAGACGTTCTACGGACAGCTGTATACGTAAGCCCAGTCACCTGTCGATAGTTGTTCCTCAGATCCCAGAGCACGACTAACCCAACACTTACCGACAACATCCCGGACGTCAGCCTGTGCGAGATCAGAATGGCTCTCGAACAGCTTAAGAACAACAAGGCGCCTGGTCATGATGGAGTTACGGCAGAGCTTCTGAAGGCGGGTGGTACACCAATCCTACGGGCCCTTCAGAAGTTATTTAACTCCGTCATACTAGAAGGTCAAACGCCACAAGCATGACACAGGGGTGTGGTGGTGCTCTTCTTCAAAAAGGGTGATAAAACCCTCTTGAAGAATTACATTGAGAAGGGTCTGCACTTTTGCTGGTGTCCCATACCATTTCAGGAAGCACACCTTCCCAGCTTCTGCAACATCACTATGGCTGGAGCTTGGTTTGTAAAAGATCTTTGCTGCTTCCTGAATAATTTCCGAATTTAAATACAATTTACAGAAACCCACCTTGCTTCTTCTAAACGTTGCTGATGTTGTACCGTAGCCGGTAAATGAGTGTAAGAAGAGGATGTGTTCATATCCATGCTATTGCATCTCATTTTTTGTCATTCATTCATTCATCGTCATTTTTCAGTTTTAGCCAGTAAGGTTGCGTTTCCTACAGTGAGCATTGAGCGAAAAGCAATCTTCATGATGTTTTTCCCGCCTAAGCTCAGTTATCTGCTGTTACAAAAAAACGCGATATCTTACTGTTACCGCCCTTACCTCGTGGAGGTACCCCCAGCTTATGTTAAAATAAATTTAGAGATAATTCAGGCATCAGGTAATGGTCATCACGCTTGTTCCCACTAATATGCTAGTGGGTTTGGTTTCCGTACTTAGTCCCGATGAGGACCATTGTATGTGAGCCATGACGGCCTTCACTCCATCCAGCACACCTCCCTCCAGTAGCATATCAGGTCTCCTAAACTTCTCAAGGTATATGTAAGAGTTCCGCTGAATAACTTAAATTTTCTATATTTCTGCAGCGTGTAAACGAATATATTGACATATTAGATTGGCTGTCGACTAATGGATCCCGACTGTTCAGTTGTTGTGTTCCATTCTTAGAATATATTTTATTTTCTTCAATAGTATTCATTCAATAGTACATTTTATAATTTTAGACCACCACCCATCTATGTGCTTGTTTTTTTCTTTTCAGTTCTTTGTCTATGTACGTAGTTTGGTTCATTATTTACGCAGTTGGGTTTTTTATTTATTAAATATTTTTTTTATTTTTAAGACAACCCTTGCACTATGGAATCTAATCCCTGTGTTTCAGGGTACTTAACAACATATAATAGACGGACACAAATTACATCCAGACTCAGAACAACTATTTATGGGTCACACAAGTAATTGTCCGGCGCGGGACTCGAACCCGCGACACGAAGCGGCAACGCGACTGCCTTAGCCGTTGCGCCTCATGTGCATTCAAAAATTTGATTTGATTGAATAGAATGATTTTTCTAGGAGCCACAGTCTGAGTTGGTTTTTGAACTTTGCCGCTGAAAAATGTCTAATATTTTGCGGCAAAGCATTAAACACTTTCACACATACAGCATAGGAACTTTTTTGAAATAGTGTTGTATTAGTTATCATGTTGAGAGGAAAAACATCTTTAGCTCTAGTAAATACTGTGGCTGCGTTTTCACAAATACACCAATTTGAAAAATGTACAAACACACTAGTTATAATTTTTAGTCCTTTTAACAATGATTTACATGAGACAAACGGAGGAGTACCTGTAGTTGCTTTAACGCATTTTTTTGCAATAGAAATGCTCTCGATTTATCTGTTGAATTGCCCCATAGATATGCCATCAATATCGATTGGTAATAAGGCTGTTTTGCGAAGTCGTCACAAAACGTATACAAACCTATTGATTCTGATGCATATTTGATCAATGTGCAATTTCCAGTCACAATAACGATCAACTGTTATTAGTCCTATTAAGGAATGACTCAAAGGAGGGTATAGAGTGCGTGAGCGGGAACCTAAGGGATATTTTCAGAAACTTGTTCAGAGTA
Source organism: Pseudoips prasinana (assembly GCA_951640165.1). Classification (NCBI taxonomy): domain Eukaryota; kingdom Metazoa; phylum Arthropoda; class Insecta; order Lepidoptera; family Nolidae; genus Pseudoips; species Pseudoips prasinana. The sequence continues at coordinate 25,211,624 of OX621245.1, forward strand.
CTTAGAGGGAAATCATACTAAAAGTCCTGACGTCTAGGAGGTGAGGCGGAGAGAGGAGGGGGGAGGGGGACAAATACCTTAATTTTAGGTTTTTTGCTAATATCTTTAAAAAGGTGCGTTTTAGAAAAAAATATTCTAAGGTAAAATTAAAGCTTACAAAATTCACTATTACTTTGATCACATATACTTTTTCATATTTTCATACGTTTATGAGCTACACGCTCCAGAAATATAGAAAATTTAAGTTGGTACAATGGTCCTCATCGGGACTAAGTGCGAAAACCAAACCCACTAACATATTAGTTGGAACAAGATGATGATGAGTTATTCAGCGTGATGACCATTACCTGATGCCCGAATTACCTCAAAATTTATTTTGAGTACCTCCACGAGGTAAGGGCAGTAACAGTAAGATATCGCGTCTTTTTGTAACAGCAGATAACTGAGCTTAGGCGGGAAAAACATCATGAAGATTGCTTTTCGCTCAATGCTCACTGTAGGAAACGCAACCTTACTGGCTAAAACTGAAAAATGACAATGAATGAATGACAAAAAATGAGATGCAATAGCATGGATATGAACACATCCTCTTCTTACACTCATTTACCGGCTACGATACAAAATCAGCAACGTTTAGAAGAAGCAAGGTGGGTTTCTGTAAATTGTATTTAAATTCGGAAATTATTCAGGAAGCAGCAAAGATCTTTTACAACCCAAGCTCCAGCCATAGTGATGTTGCAGAAGAATTGTGCTTCCTGAAATGGTATGGGGCACCAGCAAAAGTGACCCTTCTCAAAGTAATTCTTCAAGAGGGTTTTATCGCCCATTTTGAAGAAGACCACCACGACACCCCTGTGCCATGCTTGTGGCGTTTGACCTTCTAGTATGACGGAGTTAAATAACTTCTGAAGGGCCCGTAGGATTGGTGTACCACCCGGCTTCAGAAGCTCTGCCGTAACTCCATCATCACCAGGCGCCTTGTTGTACTTAAGCTGTTCGAGAGCCATTCTAATCTCGCACAGGCTGACGTCCGGGATGTCGTCGGCAAGTGTTGGGTTAGTCGTGCTCTGGGATCTGAGGCACAACTATCGACAAGTGACTGGGTTTTCGTATGCAGCTGTCCGTAGAACCTCTCAATGTCTCCCAGCAACTCAGGTCTAGACGTGACGATTCTGCCATCCTCAGTCTTCAGCTTCGTCAGTTGCCCAGTCTAACAGATAGTTCTCTTGCAAACACTTTAGAGCCTTTGTTCCGCTCAATAGCTTCTTTAATACAATTTGTATTAAATTGACGCGTGTCGCGAGTCAAAGACTTTAAGATCTGTCTGTTGAGCTGCCCGTATCTGGTAGCATCATCAGAGGATGTAAGAACCATTTTCCGTCTTTCGTCCATAAGCTGCAGGGTATAGTCAGAGATCTTTTTGGTTCTGTTTGTACGGTGGGCCTTGAAGACCTTAGACCCAGCCGTATGGACAGCTTCTACGAGCCTGTCGTGGTATGAGTCCACTTCCTCGCAATCTGCTAGGCATTCGAAACGGTTTTGCAGTTCGAGCTGAAAGGATTCAGGGTTTTGGATGTAGATGGGTAAAGGTCGGAGCATAGACTTTATCAGTCGGAACCTCTGGAGCTTGACATTTAGGTTCAATGAGCCTCTTATCAGTCGGTGATCGCTCCCGGTTTTAACCGTATTGATTACTGAGACGTCATTGAACATCTGTCTACTCGTCGACAAGATAAAGTCTATCTCGTTTTTTTTACCATCGAGGCTTAACCAGGTCCATTTGCGGTTTTCCGGCTTCTTGAAAGAGGAGTTCATCATAAGGAGCCCCTCCTTTTCCATGAAGTCGGCCAACATTTAGCCCCGGGGATTCCGGTCTCCAGTTACAAATTGCCCCACTCTCAGCTCATTCCCGAATCGTTTAACCAGCTTCGCGTTAAAGTCCCCCATGACCACAGTGAAATAAGAGTTCGAGGTATGTATGGCTCTAGAAATATCCTCATACATGACCTCAACCTCATCGTCGAAGTCGGCGCGTAAACCTGTATGACCTTCAACGAATTCCACTTGGTAATTCTGAGTATAAGGTACGCAACCCTAGTCGACACACTCCCGATTTTCACTATGTTGTGGACGAGGGACTTGTGTACTATGAACCCAACACCACCTTGGGACAGTTGGTCGCCCTCCCGGAAATAGAGCAGATTCCCGGATTTCAGGATTATAGTGTCCTCCCCCTCTCTTCGAACTTCAGATAATCCTATTATGTCCCAATGTAACCTGCTCAATTCTTCCTCCAGTTCGATCATCTTCTCGTCGGTCCGCAGTGTGCGTGTGTTGCCAGGGCCAGAGGTCGTCGGTTTTGGCAACGCGGAATCTGCCGGGGATTCTTAGCACCCCCTGCCCTGCCGTAACCACGGCTGTTACCACGGCTGGGAATAGCAGGGCTACCGGGGACTGGGGGCCGCGGTTTAATTGTGTCCTTCATTTGAGGGGATCTGGCATAATAGCCACGCTTGGCAAACGGGTTGGCGATCGCAGTAAGGTAGACATTGGTACTCATGAGAACGCTGCTGCCCATTCTCTGGTATACATATTCCCTCGGGACGACTTCTACGTCCCCCCGCGGGATGAAAGGGGGTGGCGATATTCTCTAGGCTGTTACCACACAGCCACTAAGAGCCACTAAGTAGCTAAATATAATTCCTGAAGCACATATCGCCAAGTGCAGCATTGGCTCGGGAATGAGCTGCTCCCTCAAGAGTGGGGTGGCAAAAATGAAGGTGATATCTTGGCGCCAAGAACAGCAAAAGATTTACCGGCGCCCCAGGTTTTACTAAAAGCAGTCTTTTGTCGCTGCACCAAGGATTGTAGCAGCAGCAAATGTGGATGTCGCAAAGCTATTCTGAAATTTTCTACTGCGTGCCTTCATTGCCAAGGGAAATGCTTCAACGGCGTCTCTTTTAGCGAGGAAGACGACGAGAATGACCATGAAGATGATTGAGAGCCCTCTCATCAAGAACCACTTACCACTGAGGAGGGCGAGGAAGAAGATACCACAGAAAACGACCTTTTGCCAGGACCCTCACGACCTAAGAGAATAAAAATGTGAATCATTCACAGAATTGATAGTTCGATTCTCACACCAACCAAAGGGACTTTGTTCTTTATATCTTTGTCATTGCATTTAAATCAATTCGATTTCGATAGGTACTTACCTATATATAGTTTTTCAAGTGAAGTTAAGTACTAAATCGTTTGAAGTTGGAGATGGGCGACCGTGTTAGACGTTAGATACTTTAAGTAGTCCAATATACCTAATAGATACTTTAGTATATGTCCATCAACACTCACACGCACAGTCATACGAAGTTTTCGTCTTTTCATCGTAATTTTCTACTGTTTTAAAACCTATATGTGAGAATAGTTGTTACGCAATTTTAAATCGATATAGCTCCTAAACGGCCGGTAAAATCGAAAAATTTTGAAAGAAAACTAAAAATTTTTTTTAAATACCTATTCAACGATACCCCACATGACATAGTTTGTTGACCATATTTTTATAAAATTTTCACAATATGGTGTCCAGTAGTCGCCATATTGAATTTTCACTAACGTCATGTCTTTAGTGTCACTTTCCGGACTAAAAGGAATCGATTGACGTGCGAATCATTAAAATCGGTCCAGGCGTTTGGTCTGTATAGTGCTTCAAAGGAACATACATACATACATAGCCTGATAAACACATTACCCTTTGCGTCCCGCAGTCGGGTAAAAAGATTAAAAGAAACAGAAAAGGTAGGTATCAGATATTAAGTAGGAGTACACCTACTATTAGCACTTTAGGTACTGTAACTGAACTGACAATAGTAAAAATATTCATCCATTCAGATATCGAAACTACGGACAGTTTAACTAACCGTTAAGGTCACAGTTAAATTGGTTACATATTCGACGGTGTCGAGATTATCAAATAAAAATAATCCTTTCTAAGCGTGAACGCTTTGAGTTTTTTAAACCCTCGAGGTAAAGTCTGTCGTTCTGCTACTTCTCTTCTCCTTGGAATGCCTACCCACACCTCCAGCCGTTTCGATGACTATTTTACGGTCCGTACGTCAGCGATGGGTTTGTAGAATTCTCTTCCATGATCTCTTGATGGCAGCAGAAGAAGAATAAAGAACCTCTTTTGAAATTTTGGGTTATTTCATCATCATCATATCAGCCGGAAGACGTCCACTGCTAAATAAAGATCTCCACAACTACCGGACTTGTACTACCTGCATCCAACAGCATCGCGACCCTTATAAGATCATTGGTCCACCCTGTGGGTGGCCCACGCTGCCTCTTCATTCTGCGTAGGTATATCCACTTCTTTTTCATTGGTTCGGTCCCCAATCTACACTGTTCGATTGATTGCCAGCTAACCTCGTAATCCGTAAGGTAAAAGTCACTAAGAAGGTTAGACCAGGTGTTAGATTCTTTTTGGCTACTCTTAGAACAGTTAATTACCTATTACGATTGATATAGATATCTTATAACAACCGGGACCAAAGGCACTCTTTCCCGGGCAGTGGCGACATAGTTGCCATTATATTCTGAACTCTATTGCTTTGAGATAAAGTTTAAAATCGACATTTTACAAACATGCCTACTTCTTTATTAATAGTTAATGTACTATCTGTGGCAGGTATGTAAATGGCGCAGCGGCTAAGACAGTCGCCTCGTGTCGCGGGTTCGAGTTCAACTCGAGTTCAACGGGGACAACTATTTGTGTGACCCATAAATAGTTGTTCTGAGTCTGGATGTAACTAGGGCGTTGTGTTTAAAAAAAAATTATTAACTAAATATTTGTTGTGCACACAAGTTCGTACAAGTTACACTCTGCCCAAGGTGTACTTGAAGAAAAGTCATAATAAGCAAAGCTTGCTTACCTCTGTGCAATAGTTTAAAAAATATAATTTAGAAATGTAATTTTGTGTACCATAAAGAAAGAACAACGCTTAAATTATAAGCTTGTAGAAGAGTAAGCTAATTTTACGACTCTTACTGCTGCGTAATAAAATAAAGGTAAAAATGATGGACCATTTCTCATAATACCACCGTTATTGAAATCAAACAATCATAACAAAATAATTTACGTACCCTCATTAAATTCTGGATCCATCCCACCGGGTTTTATATCAATGCATTAAATTCAGTACCGGCAGTATATTAATCAATTGGTACAGTCAAAAACCAATAAATATAAAACTTAGAAATAATTTCACTTTTCATTTCATATAAGTACTGTAACGAGTTATAATTATGTAAAAATTCTATATAAAGCCGTTTTTGTGCATGTGGTGTTAACCTCTAATTCATTCTTGCACTTGTAAAGGCCCTAGCCTTTAAGTTGTAAATGTTTATTTGTAAACAATTGTTGGTTAACCTTAATAAATAAATAAATAAATTAGAACTTAACCATAGGGTTCTTTCAGTCGATGATCAACTCGACTGAGTAAAACCCTTGACCTCAAAGAATGCGCTGTCTGTTGTAATAGCATTAGTCTAGAGATAATGAGGCCTTGGCTTTAAATCCCAGGTCGTGAAAAAAGTGGTATTAGTGTTCTGCTAAGGAAAATTCTCAGTATCAGGAGCTCATAGCCAGATGCTCTCACCGGTCCGCAAGTGATTGGCGAGGTTAAGCAACTAGGTTCGCGGTCAGTCCATAGATGGGTGAAGGTCAAAGTGATATAATTTCTGAGCGTCTCCGTGCTTCGGAGCGCACGTTAAGCTGTCGGTACCGGCTATAACCATTATATTTGGCCGGCAACGCACTTGCGGCTCCTCTGGTGTTGCGAATGTCCATGGGCGGCGGTGACCACTTACCATCAGGTGACCGAATTGCTCGATTGCCATATCTTAATAGTAAAAAAAAAGAAAAAAAAATGTAGGCAACAGTCGTTAAACCATGTCAGAGGCCTAATGGGCAGCTTGAACAACTCTGACACTAACACTGCCTATATGATAAATACATACTTAAGTAAGTATCAGCAGTAAGAGTAAGTGCTGACTTAGAATTTGAGCACCTAAAGTGCTTAAAATAACTTTAGTATCTATATCTTTTTAAACGTTTAATATACTTAAAAAATACTAGTCGTTATTGGTTTAAAGTTTGTTAATTTATAGATGGGTAATGAACTTCTCTTAGCTTTGAGGTATTTATTGATCGAGTAGCGTGTTTAGTTTCTCTACAAGTTTATTGTGTCACGCTCAAATCCACTTTAAAAGCTTTTTAGGTGACTTGTTATTTTCGGGCAATACAGTGACAAAACTTAATCTCAAATACATTTATAATTTACAGAGCTTTTATTTGATCCCTCCAAAGTGTTCAATACAAGATGTTTTTATTTTAGTACTTTTTTAATAACATTAATGTCGATCATTTTTGACTAATATTGTAATACTAGCTGTGCCCGCGATTTCGTCATCTTACATCAAGAAACACAATCCGATAAACCTTCCATATTTCCATACAAACTTTCATCCCCTATTTCCCATTGTTATTTTACACCCTTGAGAATAAAACTTTTACATACTTTTAATGTCAAATTTATGTATATTCAATGAACGGCGTAAGAACTAAAGAGTATTTAAGTTGCAAGTTTCTAAAAATGGCTATCCTTCCATACACATTTTCACCCCACTTTTCAACCCCTTACAACCCTTTATCGCAATAAAAAGTAGCCTGTGTCCTTTCTCAGGCTCTAGACTATCGGTGTAAGACATTACATTTAAATGGGTTCAGTAGTTTTAGCGTGAAATAATGAAAAGTCAAGTATCGAAATCGAAAAGTAAAATCGAAAGTAACTTGTACTGTGCCTCTAGCACGAGTTCCTGCAGTTTACTTACTCGATTATACGTACAGTTTCGTCCCATACATTGAGCACCAGAGTTTTAGTTCTTAATAGTATCCGCGAGAGGCGCTGGTGCTCAATGTATGGGAGGAAACTGGACGTGTGATCGAGTAAGTAAACTGCAGGAACTCGTGCTAGAGGCACTGGTCAACGTGCAAGCGCGACAGACAGACTTACTTTCGCATTTATAAAATTAGTAAGGATTATTGAGCAGTTCTAGTTCAATGAGTTAGATATATTAGGAAACTCGGAATGCAATATTTTTAAACATTGCAGATACTATAAAAATTACTTTAGCATGTTTGCTTTGTCTGTTCGCAGCTTTGGTAGGCTCCCTACAAGGTAGACCAACAATCTTGCAAGGGTCGAAGAAAGCGGGATGCGTGCAGCACAAGACCGATCATAGTGGAGATCCTTGTGGGAAGCCTTCGTTTGGCAGCGAATATCTTTCGGCTGATATGACTGCGCTCAAGACCTTCATGAACTTATCCCTTTTTTCTTCGGACTACTAGGCGTCGGGAGGGTTTTCACCGCTTTGTTGTTGACTTCCCATTCTGCCGTACGAAGCGCTTTGCTTCCTCCTTTATCATACGCACGGCTAAGCAGTGGAAGACCCTCCCGAACCGGCTAGAGTGAACAGGCATCTTATGCGCGGTCCATCTTCGACCACATCTTCACTTACCATCAGGTGATATCATGGTCAAGCAAACCCATTAAGCATAAAAAAATGACGATTGTTATCAAGTTCTCAATAGCCGCGCAACGGTTATGACGTAGTTGCTATGTTATAATTATATATTTACATTGTGATTACTTATTTAATTAGTGATTATCAATTATCATTGTATCAATTACTATAGTAGATTCTGTAATAATTTTACATCTTAAAACTATTATTAATTGATACAAAACTCTCAATTGCTCATCACTGATAATAATATAAATAGGGTAAGAGATTATTAAATATCCATTCCTTGTTACGACTCGCAATCAAAACGTTACTCTGTTCGATTAAATATTGTGCGTGGAAAACGTGTCGGAGTTTTAATGTGCAAAACCTACGAGTGCATAATACGATGTTTAAATTGAATCTTTATTTTTGAGTACATACTTTAACTGCTTACATATATTTGTCGGTTACTGTACACACCTACGAGTTCGATATGAATAACCGAATATCCGTTATTTACCCTTACTTGGGGTTATTGATGGGCAAACGTTGTTGTAACGGTCAACTAGGGACCCGGAGATACAAGTTTCATTATACGATAAGATAACGAAATATCTGTTGTAAATATAAAATTTATGATACCATTATTACGTTGAGGATCAAGTTAAGTCTGTTTTATTAGAGTTTTTTTTTTCGTATTTGTACAGTTGATTTTGTTCCAGACTCCCTAAACGAGGATAATGGTCTAGCTAGACTACCACTGTATGGTTTTATTATTTTCAGTTGGTTCCTAAGATGCCCACTTTTTATTACCTTTTTATCGTACATCGGCAAAAAGGCATTTTATGGGTTGTTTGCTTAATCTGTATAAATTTGGGATACCTGATAAAAAAAGATGAAAACAAAAATAATGTTTACCTACATAGAACTTTACGCTTAAAGCTTCAAATTAAGAGCAATAATTAGTACGCCCAATGAACATTAATTATTATATTAATAATAATTAATGTTCATTGGGCGTACTAATTATTGCTCTTAATTCACAATGCGATTGTCCGTACTAATTATTGCTATTAAGCAATAATTAGTACGGACAATCGCATTGTGACGTATTTTCATACGTCACAATGCCATTGTCAAAATAAATATTTGTAAACGGAGGCCCTACTAATAACGTACTTTTATACGTCACTATGCCATCGTTGAGTAAATATTTGTAGATAGCGGCAAGACGATTATTTAAACGACACAATGGCATCGTCTGATAAAATATTTGTCAATGCGGGCCATACTAATAATGCTACTAACTAATTTATGTTTAAAAAAGTATGCAACCAACATTAGCTTCTTTTTATAACAACCGAATTGTACATTTCTATGGTACGATCTCGAAAGTATTTTGTTTTGAATAAAAAATCAAACTACAAATCAATAATAACCTTGTCGCCGGATAAAAAGGACCTGCAATTGTTAAAGCTTTTCGATTCATTTTTTTCGATTTCATCCTCATGGTAGTCGAAATCAGACATCAAAGAGGTTAAAATAAATAAATCAAGATCATACTTACAAAGGACGAAAATGACTGGCTGACTGTTTAATTCACTGGCTGATAGATCAAAGTTTGTTTAATCTTAAGGGCTTAAATATTTAAAAAACGCTGAAACATTTATAAGATTATAAATGCCTAGTTTGAAGATGATCAGACCAAGATAACACGTTGTTAGATACAAACTTTGGATCCCTTTGCCATTAGGTGTTTTATTTTCAAAAATCCGTTCTTAGTGCACACCCACGTCAACTAAGTAATATTTTTACAAAATTGCATGGTTCTGGATCCAGCGGTTTTAGCTATGCGTTGATCGATCAGTTAGTTTCTGTTCTTATCACACTAATATTATAAAGGCGAAAGTTTGTGAATGAGTGACTGTGTATGTTTGTTACTTCTTCTCGTCTAAACGGCTGGAGCGATTTTAATAAAATTTGGTATGGAGATAGCTGACACCCTGAATTAACACATAAGCTATAATTTATAAGTTTCACGCGGGTAAAACCGCGGGGCACAGCTAGTATATAATAGGACTAATAATTATAATAATAAATATTGATTTACTAAAAGTGTACACACCCATCGTTATACTTAAATCTTTAAGTTATTTATGTCGAAGACAACAGATTTATAACGAAGCCACAAATTGTCATTCAAACTAGATTTGGAACTGTACATGTATGTCCACTAATTTACATTCAAATATTTTTAAATATTTCAACAGTGTATTTCAAATCTCTGAGGATCATTTAATTTTGTATGAATTTACAAATGTTATGGTTTATAAACACAATTCAGTGTAAACTTTAGTGATTCCGCAAACATAAAATTTTATGTATAGCTCCAATAAATGTCCTCGTTTATGGCGTCAGTAAGTAAAATAGTTTCCCCTCAACAATATTTTATAGTAATTGTAATATTATACCACTGGCTGTGGCCTCCGTTTAACTTTTTAAATTATAGCCTATGTGTTATTCGAATACATAAGCTATATTACTGTACAATACTGTACAATGTTTCATCTAAATCCGTTCCGTAGATTAATACAGGGTGACAGCTAACTCCATACCAAATTTTATTAAAAACGCTGTTTAGACGTGAAGAAGAAACAAACATACAACAAAAACACACTATAATATTTGTATAAAGGTGAAGAATAGTAGAGAAGAGAAGAGATATAAGTAAGATATTACCACAAAATGACATCTAAATCCATTCCGTAGATTTGCGTGAAAGAGTAACAAACATCCATAAATCTATATATCCATACATACATACTCACAAAACTATCGCATTTATAATATTAATAGGATTAAATTTTCTATCGTTTTATAAGTTATTGTATAATAAACTTATCGCGTGATCACATGCACATTATTACTTAGTGCTGATACTACAGAATGTCTGATACCAGCGGCCTCCGAGAGGCACAATTTAGCCACGCACTGGTCGAAATGACTTTAATTTACGAATTTTGAAAGTAGAAGCTGTTTAAACGATAAAAAGTAATACGAAGTAGATTAAGGCAGTTTCGATGCTGAGACTGTGATACCTCTTTAGAATACAAACTGAATACAAGATGTAACATAAATAGTCGAGGATACTTAATCACCGCTATCTATCGAAGAATAAAAGAAAACCAGTTTGTGAAAAACGTTAATGATATCCATGAGTGTTAAGTCCTTAAGAAGGCCATCATACAAATTATTCATATATTATCATAGTCAAATTGAGGTAGGTAGTTAATACATTAGTGTACAATATAATATCTTAGCATCCATATTGTACTACGAAATCCTGCTACGACGAGCTACGAGGTAGGTACAGATCGTTGTCGTGCGATCTATGGCCCTTTACGGGGCGACCGTCTGGTCTGAACGCCTGACGGGCGCCTCCCGCTGCAGAGCAATTCTGAATAGCCTGCAGCGTGTGGTGGCCATACGGATCGCACGAGGATACCGTACGGTATCCTTTGAGGCGGCGACACTCTTGGCGCGCCTCCCGCCTTTCGATCTCCTGGCGGCTGTCGACGCGGCGGTTTTTACCGAAATACGCGTCCGCCAGGGGAGTGGGGGGGCGCCGGACCGGACGCTCATTGAGTATAGACGGGATGTACACCGGCGCGTACTAATACAGTGGCGCGCACGACTTGAGTTGCGCCTGAACGCGCGCCAACGTGCCGTCGGTGCTATCCTGCCTCACCTCGAGGCCTGGGTGGGAAGGAAGGGTGGTTACGTCACCTACAGACTGACTCAGATACTCGCCGGACACGGGTGTTTCGGTGAGTATCTGAGCCCGATCGACGATCGACGAGAAGTGACGACACATTGTCACCACTGCGGAAGCGACCTGGACTCGGCCCAGCATACGCTGGAAGAGTGCCCGGCCTGGGAAGCCGAGAGGCGAGTCCTGGTCGCAGCGATCGGACGGGATCTATCCCCACCAGCGATCGTAGGCGCGATGCTGGCGGGTGACAAGTGGGACGCCGTGGTCTCCTTCTGTGAGACAGTCATGCTCCAGAAGGAGGCCGCCGAGCGGGTTCGGGAACGAGCCGATCCCACTCGTAGACGGAGGAGGCGTCGGGGCGGCGGCGGCAGCCGGTAGCCCAACTCCCCTCGGGGCTGCGGTGGCAGTATGAGAAGTGTCCTCTACTGCGGCCACTTACAAGCAGCTCCGGGAAGACAGCGATCTGTTTGTGGCACAGTCGCTGTGCCAGACTAGCAGGAGTCGGCAATAGGGGAGGGCAATCCCAAGCACTCCCAGGGTACGTGTCCCGACCATCTGGGACATGGCGCAAAAGAGGGGCACCGGAGCAGCATACCCGCGTTCCCGGGGCTCCTCCCATCAGGCGTCAAGAGAAGTCCACGGCAGGTTAGGTTTAGTCGATACGAGTCCGATATTTTTATGTGCAGACACTTTTTGTGGATGGCATGCGTTGACATTCCCCCTGACTAATCAAAAAAAAAGTCACTCCACAGTGTCAGTATTGTGCCATAATGTTTCTGAAACAATTAGCCTTCAGAGTTATTTTATATTGAAACAAGGGTAACTTGAACTACAGTTTAACCCATCAAAACTATAGTTGTAACAGATCTTTTCTTAAATATGCAGAACAATGGAAATTGCACTGTATCACTTCCCTAAAAACGATCGGTGACTTTCTTAGCTTTAGTACAGTTGTGAACTCAAGATTTACACAACATAACAATGTTTTTTTTTTTTTTTTTTTTTTATTAATTATGGCAATCTGCTGAATATTTCAACAATTTGTGCCAGTGTCAAGTGTTGACTACACATGGGTATATATTAACAGCCAATAAAACTATCCAGTATTTGTCATTATGGAGTCAGTTTGGGGCCTGGAACAAAAGACATTCACAAATAAGTGTTAGTAGAATATATGCTAGTATATATGTATATAACACACACAAATATAACATACTTATATAGTTATAACTTTATTTTGTTAGTAGATATGAATATAATAAATGCCCTAATCATTAAGGGATTAGGGAAGAAAGAAAGAAGGTGACGAACATTAACTGGTTGCTTAATATTTAATTTTGTGATAATCTGTTCATACAGGAAAGGTTTATTAAGATGGCAATTTAGAAATATATGGTCCAGGGTGCCATCATCCAGCCCACATTCACACAGTGAGTTATCCCGTACTCTGATTTTATGTAGGAAGACTGGGGTGCAGCAGTGGCCAATGCGGATTCTACAAATAACAGATGTAACAGTTTTGGGAACCTTTTTAAATTTGTAAAACCATGGCTTAGCAGGTATAGAGGGTTGAATAGAGGCATATAGACAGCCTTTTGTCCTGCTTGAATGAGCCCAAGAACTCTGCCAAGATTTGAGCATGCTGATTTTGGAAGAGTGAAGCAAATCATATACTTGGATGGAGGAGTGTTTAAGATCAGCTAAGTCACTGGTAACAGCATCTTTGGCCGATGCGTCAGCTAATTCATTGCCAGTAATACCTGCATGTCCAGGTATCCACACCAGTATAACCTCTATGTCCTTAATGGAACAGAGATATAGACATTTTTTAATTTCAAGGATGATAGGGCTATGAAGAGGATCTTTGAAAGGATTTTTAATAACAGCCTGTAACGCACTTAGGGAGTCTGAAAAAATAACTGCCTTTGTAATAACATTGTGCGCTAATATAAAAAAACATGCCTCGAGTATGCCAATGCACTCTCCTGTGAAAACTGATGACTCTGGTGGGCATTGGAACTGGAGATAAATCTGAGAGTTAGCATAGTACACTGAAATACCAGTTTTACTGTCATTCGTTAATTTCGAAGCATCAGTGAAAAATTTATGATAATCCCTCCATTTGCCATCAACAATAGAGGAGAATATAGTATTAGCCTGAACTGTATCTTTACTGATGCCAATATATGATACAAAATTTGGATTAAAATGTAACACTTCATATGGTACATCATATATAGGAAGTTTACCACACTGGGAGATCTGATTATTTTCTAATACCTTACCTATTTTTCTAAAAAAATGTATATACAAAGGTGCATCCTTATGTCTCCAGTAATCACTATGATTTATTAGCCTATCAAGATTAGCTAGTTTTGACAATATCATGTGATTGCTACGAAAGTATGCCTTATAGATAAATCTATCTGCCAGATATTGCCTGCGGATATTGAGAGGAGGGTCGCCACTTTCTACCTGCAAAGCATTTGTTGGAGTAGATCTCATGCAACCCAATACAATGCGTAGGGACTTTGATTGTATGATGTCCAGTTTTTTCAGAGCAACTTTACTACAGGGCTCAAGAAAGAAAGAACCATAATCTAATATACTCCTTATCGTGGCATTGTATATGAGTTTTAAACTAAATGGATGAGCTCCCCACCAAACACCCGCAAGAGCTCGCAACATATTTACGTTTTTGTCGCACTTATTACTTATATAGTTAATATGAGCGATACCTGTTAATTTGGAGTCCAGGATGATACCAAGGAATTTAACTTTTTCCTCTATCTTGATTGGGGATCCTTCAATCTCAAGGTAAACGTCTGGAAATGATCTCTTACGAGTGAAAACCAGTGCGCTGCTTTTCGGAGCTGACAGCTTAAGACCATGTGAGACAAGCCATTGGTTTAAGGAGTCGAGGGACACCTGAATAGATTCCGCCGCAGCTGCTATATGCAAATCAGGGACATATAGGCATAAATCGTCAGCATACTGCAGAATTTGGCAGTTTCTGTTGAGGGACAAATGTAAATCTGACGTATATATACTATACAGCAGTGGGCTAAGAACAGAACCCTGTGGGAGGCCTCGCCAGACTGTTCTGAGATCATTTGAATCTCCTGGGACATGTAGCTTCACAGTTCGTTCAGACAAGAGGTTACAGACACAGTGTAAGATTCTTGACGGCATACTCAACTTGCGTAGCTTACTCCTGAGTATGGAAAGATTGACACTGTCATATGCAGAAGATATGTCTAGAAAGACTGCAACTACTGACTCATTCTTGCTGAATGCAATACGAGTGTCTGCAACTAGTGTGCCCAAACTGTCCATAGTGCTGAAGCCTTTACGGAATCCATATTGGGATTCTGCTAATAGTCCTCTGCTCTCTATAAACCATTCTATGCGATTTTTTAACAAATGTTCGAGGGTTTTGGCAATCACGGGAGATAGGGCGATAGGGCGGTAGTGATCAGGATTATCTGGGGATTTACCTGGCTTTAAGATTGGGATAATAAGTTGGGATTTCCAACTAGCTGGGATGGAACTATAGGAAAAGCAAACATTAATAAGATCTAAGAGGTATTGGCGGCCAAGTGTACCTATCTTTTTATAAAAGGAATAAGGGAAGCCATCACAACCTGGGGCAGAGTCACGTACATGACTTAGTACTGCTTCCAATTCTTTAATAGAAAAGGGAGCATCCAAGGGGTCATTGGAGACACTGGCTACACCAGAAGGAGAGGGACATTCTCCTAAGGATGGGACATAGGCAGGAGCTAACTTATTTAAAAATGAGAACATTATATTTGAAGATATGGGATGGGAATTTCGAGGGGAACAACCACGTTTAAATCTTTTTAGGTTTTGCCAAACCAAGCTTGATGGGGATGATGGAGAGAGAGAGGAACAAAACCTTTTCCACCCCTCATACTTATTTTTCTGAAACAGTCGCCTGGACCTTCCAACAATCCGATTATATTCCATCAGGTTTTCATAGGACATATTGTTGACATACCTAAATTCAGCTTCATTTCGAGATTTAATTATGTCTGTGCATTCTCTATCCCACCAGGGAGGTGAAGATATCTTCCCTGAAGCAGAATTTTTTAAGGGGATGGCCTCCTCAGCCGCTGATGAAATAGAATCAGAAAATTGAGTAAGACACGCAGCTAGATTAGCAAACGAAATTGCAGGCATGGAAAGGATTTTATCCTCCACAGCTTGTTGATACTGGTCCCACTTGGCCTCTGAAAGTCTATATTTTAATAATGGAGTTTTATCTACAATAGGAAGGGATCTATTTATGAGGGAAGTGCAAATAGGATAATGATCACTACCATATGTCAGGTTCAGACGAGACCACTCTAACTGGGCAGTTAAACTTGCAGAACACAGAGTAAGGTCCACACAGCTCTTTCCCTGACCTTGCCTAGGAAGCCTGGTTACAGAGCCATCATTAATGACACATAGTCCAACCTCGTCCATTAAGTCTGCTAAATCCAAACCAGGGGGGTCACCGTGGTCAGACCCCCACATTGGATTATGGCAATTAAAATCCCCAAGGATTATTATGGGACTATATAAAGTACAAATCAATTTAATAAATTGGAAACACATAGGATTGGGTGATGGGATGTAAATAGAGATAAAATTAATGTTGAGGAGATTCACTCCAACTGCATTAATTTCATCTCCATGGTTGGGCAAGGACAGAGGAGAGGAAGGGAGGGTATTGTTCACCAGCATAGCAGCCCCGCCATAACCGTCAGAGCGGTCATCGCGAAGTATGCTATAGCCGTGAATATTTATCTGAAGACGAGGCAATAACCACGTCTCAGAAATTGAAAAAATTGCAGGTTTATACTTATTAATTAAATGAATAATCTCATGCTTTTTTGGCAGCATGCTCCTGGCATTCCACTGTAAAAGATGGAATGTGGCGTTTTTGGAAATCTCTAATAATGTTGAGTGCAACGTGGTCAGGTATATTATAGTTAATTAGTAATGAGGATAATAAAGAGATAACAGACTCTACAGTCTCTAAAGTCTGGTTATTGTCAGAAGTGTTAGTAGGTTGGTTTAGGGCACAGCCATTTTGGGAGGATGGAATAGCATAACTATTGACTAACTCCTGGTGGGCTCTACGGTCATACCCTGGAGAATGATTAGGAGAAGATCTTGGACTAGTTCTTATAATTTTACGATGGGAGTTTGAAATTTGAACTCTTTGCTGGGGCAAATGATTGAGGACTATAGAAGGATGAGGAGAAGGGGCGGGATTATGGCTTGACGCTGCAACTTCTGAGTATGACTTAGTTACTGATGGGAATTTGCGTGAGGCTTCTGCATAAGATAAACTATTTTGTGCCATAACAGTTTTTATATTTTTTTGTCTGTTGAATTCAGGGCATATCTTGCTATTAGCAGGATGATTACCTGAGCAGTAGAGGCACTGGACTTCATCAGAGGTACATATATCCCCAGAATGCGAACCACCACAGCGATAACACCGTGGGTTAGATCTACACTGGGTCTTAGTGTGACCATACCTACAACATTTAAAACACTGGATCGTGGGAAAAAGGTAAAGATTGACAGGTAGCGAGTTGTAGCAACAGTACACCCTATCTGGAAGGATACGGCCATCAAAGGTAAGTACAACGGTAGGAGTAGGTTTCCATTCAGTGGTGCCATCAGTGACAACCTTCCTATTCATACGTCTGACTTTCAATATTTTTCCACATCCAGTTGGAGTTTTGAGATTATCCATGACTTCAATGTCTGTCCATTCATTTGGTACACCCTTTACAACTCCCATACGTGTAATATTGTATGTTGGTATAGACAAAGTATATCCTTTTTTAACAAATTCCTCATTTGCCAGAAAAGAGTTGGCATCTTCAGGTGCTTTGAACTCAATTGATATCCTGTTCCTACCTACCCTTTTTATTCCATCCTGTAGTATATTTTTTACATTCAATCGGATCAAGAGCTGTCCAAACTTTACAGGATGAATAGATGTTCCTGAGCTAGGGTCAACTTCTTGCAATGTGGCATGGACCAGAAATGGAGCAATATCCGTGGCAGAGTACTTGGACCGGGCAACAAGGGAAGGGGCAGATACTCTATCGCGTTTAGAAGCTACTGTATCGTCATCATCATGAGTCGAGTTTGGCACACGTAAACCGCGTTTGCGGCTTTGGTCCGCCTCCACTGACTCGAAACTTGAAAGTGGGACAGTTATTGTTGGGGTGTGAGCGAATAAATCCTGCGATTCAGAAGGAAGGGGGTCTGGCGGTCGCCCAGGAGGCCGGTCATCCACCTCCATGGTCGATCGGCATCCGCTAAATAAAAAACACTTAATATATGAACTTACCTAGTGTAAGAACCCACAAACACAAATATAACAAATTAGACGAGCACAAACAGTAAGCGAACACCAAAAATAACACCAGAATGCTATAAAATGACTGAAAAACACAAATGATAACAATTCCACATGTGCTTGTCACAACCATCCAAAGACAATCTATGATCCCATAACAATGTTAAAAATATGACGGCGTTTACGTCAAACGTCAGGTTGACAGGACTGTCAATGTCAACCTAGCGAAGCGTCATTGTCGATGGTAGTGTGGGCGGCCATCTTGAAGTCACTTTTGAACGAGACGGCGCCCGCGCACCACCCTTGTGACGAATCGCTGAGAATCTTCGCCATCACGATATTTTAAGATTTAATTTGATTGATTTTACGTTGTAGTAATCACTAAACATCTAATTAAATCGTGATTCTTGTGAATTACGTTGATTGTAATTTATTTCTGTTCCGCCCTCACCTACCCATAAAATTATAAGAGGATGAGTTGTGGTGAAGAGCCTTCAAGCCGTCCTGCCTCTACATCAGGCGTGGGATCAAGAACCGAAGATAAGCCACATGGTGAAGATATTTTTCGAAAAATGTTTGACCTAGAAAATAGCCGGATGTTGAGTCTGATGGAAGCGATTTAAAATCAAGTGAGCGCCCACAATATAAAGCAACTCAAATTAGACCCCAAACTGACACAAACGCACGTGCTTGGGCATACTGTTGACCTTTGTTTCGGTGAAAATCATTTATAATAGCTATGGTGCGCTGAAAAGCACGGCGTCGCAGTGGCTATCACAAATATCGTTCCTTGAGATGCGGTGGTTGCAGATTCGAGTTATTTACTCCACGGAATGATAGTGTTGAAACACCCGCGACTGACCTCATTAACCTGCAAAATAGCAAACGCAAGGAAAACGAATATCTGTGCGTGACCATACATAAACCTCAAAATGGACAAATATGAGCGAAGACTACATTGCTGTCCACTGCACTGTGACATTCGTCAAAATTTCACAACCACCTACAACGATTAGCCTTCAATACGGAGATTATTACGAGAAAGAAGCTGCAGCGAGAATTGAAAACGTCTACTTTAGGAAAGGAATGCGCCTCAAGTAGCTGAATATAATTGTGTACACGCAAAACGATCCGAAACTGTATCGTTCTTAATGTGGTTTTATAGTGTTTTTAAATTGTTTTTTAAAGTGCTTTTAAAGTGTTTTCAGTGCGGCAAGC
The DNA here is from genome assembly GCA_951640165.1 of Pseudoips prasinana. Taxonomy (NCBI): domain Eukaryota; kingdom Metazoa; phylum Arthropoda; class Insecta; order Lepidoptera; family Nolidae; genus Pseudoips; species Pseudoips prasinana. Next base: position 25,230,568 of record OX621245.1, read on the forward strand.
TAGGACATGGTGCATGTGAGTGCATGTGAGTGTCGTCCGAAAAAGAGACGGTCAACAACGCCGGCAGCGATGACGTCTTCTGCGACCAGAAACCAGACATCGCTGCTGTTTACGCTGTGGCCATTTAGCTTTAAAGTGCAACCGTGGGAATAAACAACGTGATCACAAGAGATGCCCGTTAACGTCTACGTCGTTAACACACCAGAGAGGACATTTTGGTGAGTAGTTCCATTTTTATACGTTTCTAGAGCTGATTGCTCACTCATGACTCATGAGCTACAGACGGCTTATAAATTTCGAGCAAAACTGTTTTATAATGTTGTTAACTATTCTTGTAGCTTACAAATTTCAACACAGATGGAGATCGATAATATTTCGTTATTTTTCATGGACAACCTAATCGTCGTTTACGTTACGATATCATGATTTAACGCGAGACTTAAAAACTGGCCACGGCGGCCAGTCTTAGTGGAGATTGGCCAGTTTAGTGGGACGTATTATGGTGCAAGGGTGTCCGCGCGGGAATGGGGGCGCTTTTTGTTCCATGACTCTCGTGATACGATGGGTCGACTGACGGCGCGACCGATGAGGGGTCGGGCTCGGGACTTACGGATTTGCGTGCTCTTCGAGGCACGGGGGTGTAATGCTGCCAGCTCCCGGACTTCGGGCTGATGCTGGGAGGTTTCTTTTTGCGGATAAGTCCCAAAATCGTTTTTTTTTTTTTGCCCGAACGGTATCGAACCCAGCACCTCATTAACGGCTACCGCTGGACCAACGAGGTGGGCAATACGACCTGTAATAAACTGACATTTTATCTGTCTAAAATAGTTAACCTTTGTGACGCGACTGAATTCAATATTGATTTGGTTTCTCTCAATAATTATGTAGTTCGTAGTGCCCTTGCAATTATTTGATAGTCCGTTTGCCACCGGAGTACCTACTACTTTGCTAATAATACCCCTATGACGACGTTCCGATGTCCTAATAGATGAAGTCCAAACTGCGCTAGTTTAGTGTGGTGTAGTAGTAAGTAAACTAACTGCATGAGGCAAATTTTATTCGAGCTAGTTTGTCACTATTCTCCTCTCCTTACCTTCTGGTAAAGGAAAGGCACTGAAGCGATAGAATGTGTGTCGACTACCGTATGTTTGATGATAATATAGTGTCCGATAGGTTTCCGCTACCCCTCATATCTGACCAGATTGATCGATTACATGGTGCGCGATATTTCTTAATTTTTGTCATGGCTTCAGGCTTGAATGAACAGTACACATTGAAATCTTTGATTTGTCTGACGTAGACAACCCCGACGTGAACCCTTACGACATAGACTTAGACTTTTGACTTCTTTACAACAAACTCAACACATTACTAAATATTTATCCACTCAACAAAAATTGCTGTAAATCAACACTGGCGTCTTTTCTTAAAACTCTTGATTATGACACTACAGAAAGATTATTAACTCCTCTCCAATAACCCACTCAATTCGACTTTTTGGCACCAATCTTAACATTGTACTAGCTAATAACTTTTATCATTTACATATTAAGCACATTTTCACATACACTCTCACACCTACATCTACATCCATACTAATACACTACATAATTCATATACACTCTCACACCTACATCTATATCCATCTATATCTCTACACTAATAGATAATACAGTCACTCTCAAAATGGTAATTGTTACTGTTATTTAAGTTACATAGTTATGTAATAGCCGCGGGAGGGCACTGGTGACTTGTAATACAGGTATCAAACCTACATCAAGCACCAGTCTCTCACAAAGTTTTGTCATATGCTGTGATACTATCATAATTGTAAACCTGTGTGTACTTTGTGATACGAGAGAGAGATTAAATGACTTATTATTATTATTATTACTTACAAGTAATGACAAAGGGGATGGACGTTTGTTAATGTGTCATTATGTGGTATGAAGGTCGCTCAGACCGCTGGTACCTCCATGGTATTCGTAGGCTTAGGTGGAACATCGGGCTTCATTTCCCGTCTCAGTGCGTTTGGCGGCCGAGGTGTCAGCGATCGCTGAATGGGTACCGGATGGAGGTAGCCCACGCGATGACGATGGAGGCTTGTGTGTTGAGATGTAGAGTATTACATACCGAATTATAGCTCACGAAAATTATGTAAGTGTTTTTCACTTAGTGGAAATTTGTGTGGGAATGTGAGTGAAGGTGTGATTTGACAGATTGTTTATACTTTGTTAAATGTTTGCGACTACAGCTAAGATTATTTGTTTGGAATAAAATGTTTGATCATCCCGGCCGTTGAGTCCGCAGTTCATATTGACTTTTCGAGAATGCTTAGCGGGAAGAGTGACCGGAAGTAGAATTATAACTGACGGTTTTACGAAATACGTTTTACTCGCACATACCACGTCTGTTAAATGCAACGCGTGCACTCCAAAAAGTAGTTTACCTTTTTGGCTCGCCAAAAAGAATCATCGCAGATCAAGGTCGTCAGAGCTCATCGGGGTCGGGGGAAGGGTCAGCAACACTTGTTTGCTGACTCTTAAAGGCCGGCAACACACCCGCGACGCCTCTGGTGTTGCGAGTGTACATGGAAGGCGGTGCTCACTTACCGTCAGGTGACCCACTTGCTCGTTCAAGTCAAGTAAAAAATTATTAATTCCGTAAAAATTTAACATTTATGTGTTGTCGCTGCCCATATAAAAAAAAATCGCGTCTAACGTTTTAAATGAAGTAGAGGCCGAGACGGCGTCTGATCATGTAGAAAATACTTCGTGCTCAGATAATAATAACGAGTTATTAGACCATCACGACACCTTGGCCGTATGCTCAGACACTGGATCGGCTGACTTAAACACTGTCACTGCAAACTCAGATACCCCGAGCGTATACTGAAGTATAAGTTGAAGTGCACATTTAACAGGACAATACTACAAACTATCGTTACATTATTGTAACTATGATAAATTGTTACAATGGTACTATGATAAATTGTTACAATGGTTGATCCTGGGCGAAGAAGCGTTGTCCTGACCATTCCAGGTGAGTAGTTAGAGGGCACACCTCACTCGTCATAGACGATAGACGAAATTGTGTCGTCCGAGTCAGTTGCCTCGAGAGGGCTGACTTGTCATGGATGATCGCTTGTTATATCCGAGACGAATTGTGTCGTCCGAGTCAGTTGCCTTGAGAGGGCTGACTTGTCATGGATGATCGCTTGTTATATCCGAGACGAATTGTCGTCCGAGTCAGTTGCCTTGAGAGGACTGACTTGTCATGGATGATCGCTTGTTATATCCGAGACGAACTGTGTCGTCCGAGTCAGTTGCCTTGAGAGGGCTGACTTGTCATAGATGATTGCTTGTTATATCCGAGACGAATTGTGTCGTCCGAGTCAGTTGCCTTGAGAGGGCTGACTTGTCATCGATGATCGCTTGTTATAGCCGAGACGAATTGTGTCGTCCGAGTCAGTTGCCTTGAGAGGGCTGACTTGTCATGGATAATCGCTTGTTATATCCGAGACGAGTTGTGTCGTCCGAGTCGGTTCCCTCGGGAGGGCTGACTTGTTCTGGATGCTTGCCTGCTAATTGTAAGAAGAATTGTGTCGTCCGGGTCACATCCTTGTTAGGATTGGCTTGTCTAGATGTTCACAAGAACGAAAATGTGCTGTATTGGCTGTTTGTCGACTGGTCTTACTGAAATGTAGTCCGAGTCACACCTCACGGTTGGCTAAGCGATACACTTGGCTGGTTAGTCAAAGTCATTAAATGTTTTTAGTGTTTGCATACTGATGAAAATGATTAAGTCAGGATGAGCGAACGGACTATGCAGTTATCTTAGTTTGTTTCAGATAAATCGCCCGAGGACGGTCGTACGTCAGTCCGGCCGTGACGGCGTTTACGTCAAACGTCAGGTTGACAGGACTGTCAATGTCAACCTAGCGAAGCGTCATTGTCGATGGTAGTGTGGGCGGCCATCTTGAAGTCACTTTTGAACGAGACGGCGCCCGCGCACCACCCTTGTGACGAATCGCTGAGAATCTTCGCCATCACGATATTTTAAGATTTAATTTGATTGATTTTACGTTGTAGTAATCACTAAACATCTAATTAAATCGTGATTCTTGTGAATTACGTTGATTGTAATTTGAAGTAATTTATTTCTGTTCCGCCCTCACCTACCCATAAAATTATAAGAGGATGAGTTGTGGTGAAGAGCCTTCAAGCCGTCCTGCCTCTACAAATAAATTAAGTATTTCAAAACAAACAACTTGTATATGTAATATATAAATTACCACCAGATTATTATAAAACCAAGCAGCTAAGTTTAACTTGTACATAGGAGGACAAGGTAAAGTCATGGCAATTTTGCTGGTACACTGGTGATCTACTGGATCCAACATACTCTATCGCTTCCGTGGCGAAATCCAACGGATTTAGGCCACATAAAAATAACAAGGGTTGGCTATTTTGTAATTGCTTAAGGTTTACCAATTATTCGAAGATTGGTCGTACCAACTCAGAAACCTTCGTGGGCTCATGGACAATACTTTGCTGAAGATCATCACATGATCAAATGAATAGCTCAAGATTATATAAAGGACATGCAGACAAACATTTATTTACATATATACGATTTATATATATAATTTACTAAACGAAGCCTATAATCTGTATGATCTGGTACGATACGGTTTCAGGCAAACTTCATCTCACGTACGAATCGAATCAGGTCCTTGGCACGGTTTTCCGAAGAGCCTATTGCTGAACTTCTTCAAAAAAGGAGTAATAAGTTTTCTATAATCGGCAACATCTCTCTATAGCTTAACTGATACCAGCCCTGTTTTTTGGCCTCCTGGCCACATAGCCCACACTGCAATGCAATGACGACAAATTGAATAATGCAATGACACTACACTCGGACTGGTATTTCGGAACGACCAATGGCGAGTATTTAGACTCAGAAAAACCAACGGGTTGTTCTGAAATGAATTGAGCCGTGGTCGTGGTGGAAATTTATCGGATATCATTTTTACTTAATTACCTTACTTAATAATAGCATAAAAAATTAATAATCGTCATCTTAATTTAAAACATTAAATTATGATGACGATTATTCTTTTTTTGGCGACCAATGGCGAGTATTTAGACTCGGAAAAACAAACGGGTTGTTCTGCAATGAATTAAGCCGTGGTCGTGGTGGAAATTTATCGGATATCATTTTTACTTAATTACCTTACCTTACTTTATAATAGCATAAAAAAATTAATAATCGTCATCTTAATTTATTGTTTTATTTTAATGTGCAAAACAAAGTTCTCGATGAAATACCCTAAATAATATTCAATATTCTTAATGTATCGAAATTAATAGTCTTTGATCAATACAATATAGTTAAAAGCCTTAATATACAATTTAAACAATATAAATACACTGTTGCCCGTGTGTCCTCTACACAGAAGAAGTAATTTATGTGAGCGATTATACCAGTATTCATCTTGTAAAGCTATGTGACAAAACGCGCTGTTTAACGATTTTCTTCAAATACCCGCTTGTGTTTGTCCTACTAAAATATTCAAAGTGGAGGAACCGTTGTTTTGTGTCGCAACATAGTATTTATAACGAAATTTAAAAAATGAATATTTTATTACTTGTACTAGTATCTATAAAGTTATTTTCGAATTCTGTGATGCTTTTCTTAATCAGTAGTAAATGATCGAAGAATTTTTGGATTTATAAATAATAAATTAAAGATGGGTATTGAAGCCATTTTCTTGTCTTAGTAGATAGTGTAGTGTTTCCAAACCGTCTCACGGCCAAGCAGAAACTATATTCTTGTGGTGAAACGCTTAAGAGGAATCCTAACTGCCGATATTGGGCAGTTAGGATTAGTACGTGGGAAGCGCCTCACTGTTACAAAGAAATCAATACCTAATTCTAAAAAATCAAGGTTTCATTTAGTTCTTTTTCTCTTCCAACTACGAATTGATTTCATTTTATTTCTCTCTAATCAAATGACCTAAGCTTAGGTTATATCTGTCAGATTTGTTGACGAGTCATTTATTAGTGGCACTTTTAAATAACCTATTTATTAATTTTGGTAGTACCAATACTAATAAAAACTCAGAACAGTACCATAAGGGAACTTAAATTGTCTTTGAACCCGCAACGAGCTAATTGGAGCAGTAAGGCAGAAACTTGGAGGAAACATGTCTCAGTGGCCTTTGCGTGAGTTGTTGTGGAAACTCAAATATATTGTGGTTGAGTTGAAGCTGTGTTGAGTTAAATGTTTAAACAGAATTCACAATAAGATATTGTGAAGATCTTCAAACATATAAAAATAACACGAAAGGAGGTCGCGGGGATAAGTGGCGAATATTTTTTTTCTTCAACGTTCGCAAGATTAAATGTTGCGTGTAATGTAACGACTTGGCCCAGGGAAACAACATTTTCTTTAAGGGGAACATAATAAACACGATATTTATAGTTTATTTTGGTACATTTACATCAGTATTTTACGCAATCGGTTTTACATTTACTCGTGCTAATGGCTGCTCACTTTAGATGTGTCGCTTTTGTTCGAAGTTTGTTGTTCTTGATACAGAGCTATTTGTTCCTCGTTCTTGGTGTTAAATACTTTGATAGTCTAGCGGTAGCGTATTCAAACAGATTCTGCGCCTAGTAATAATTATTTAGATCTACCTCTAATTTTTCGAGGTCATTATGTTTTAATCATTATCAGAGGTGATATTTTTATCGGTGAAAGTAGTGGGATCAATAAAAATGTTATTCAATTTGGCGTATTGGTCTTTTAACAAAATCAATCTCGTGGTATTAGCGTGGTATAACTAGTCGAAAATTACCAATTTGACTGATGTCAGCGCCTTAACATTTTCATACTTTGGAAGAAACGTTAAACTTTAGATCACAGCTTTACTTGTCAGACTAGTCGTTAAACCATGTCAGAGGTCTACTGGACGGCTTGAACAACTCTGACTCAAGTAAATTCAAGCATAATTCTGAGTCTATTTTATAAATCATTCATTTTAATTACTAGAATGTATCCTAAAACTAACTGTTACTAAGAAAACTAAACATAATATGAAACTTTGACTCAAATACAAATATAAACTAAACCAAACTAAACAATAGGTAAACCACTAGACGCTCCGCATCGGCATCAAAGGGTATCGTGCCCAAATGACGGATAGCATTGCCACGTTGTATGGAAATCAGACATTTATGCCAACTATCTGTAATTCACAGATACGTGGTATACCGTAGTCAAAACGGCGCCAAGGTACCGTCAACAAAAATATCAAAGGACTTAACGAATGGTCAGCGCATCAGTGTAAGGGGATATAACAAAGAAAACTTATGTGTTTGTCATGAAATGCATTATCAGGAAAAATCTTGTTTTTTCCTTTTGGAGAACCGTATTTGAGATTGCTTAAGCGTTCGAAATATATCGCATTTACCTTGAGATTATGACTTCGTTAACCTCAAAAGTGAGTGGTCTGGGGAAAAATACATTACTCATAGAGAAAAGTAAAAATAGGTGTAGATAGAAAGCGAAGATATAATAGACGTGATAATTATATTTTTTATAAAGAAATATCTTGGGATAATTAACACATTGCCATCTGATCCCAAACTGGACAAAGCCTGTGCTATGGCTACAAGACAACTGGTAAACATATTTATATATTTTTAAATTTATACATTTTATAGATCAATACAGTTCTTTGAGTTTAGTAATAATTAATTACACCCAGACACAGAACGAATCATCGTATTCATCATACAAAGATTTGTACCAAGTGGGAATCCAATCTACGACCTCTGGCTTACCAGTCCAACAGGCCAGTCAGTTAGTCAGTTTTTATATAGTATTCTAAAATAAGTTAATTTTTAAACATTATATCTTAGATTTTTGAATTTGTATAATTAAATATTGTTTATATTTTTAATAAAGGATAAGTATACTTTTTAAGCCATTAGAACGCCTGTGGTACAGGTTTAACCTAGTACAGGCACAAACTGTCTATAGCTTAGTATTAATTATTTTTACTATAAATAGATATAAATTTTGTACACATTTTTTCTTTCTTGAATAAATTTATTTAATATTAAAAAAAAAATACTACCAAGTCGGCAAAGGACCATACAACCTAGCCGATGATTTCTGATTCTGATGGTAATCGGTTACCATAACTTTTGGTTCTAGCAAATCTCACGCCTTGCCCATCCTCCCACCTTACTGAGCTTTGGAGACTTTACTCACATCCAGGACAACAACATTACTTTTTAGTTTACTCCTTTTATCAAAGTTTTTATTTCCACCAACTCAGATCAGCTGACTATTTCTAACTAAGGTAGGTGCTTTCTATTTGTGTTATTGAGTGTACGGTGGAGATAAAATAAAAAGTAACTTCTACATAAATTTACGTTATGGGAATAATAAAAAAATACATTTTATCAAAACAGGACTTTAAAAGCCCACATTTAGTTAAGCATGATAGTACAATTAAAAAGGTTCACTAAGAGGCAATTAAAAGTCCTCTCACATAACAATGTTATGGGCAGTTTATATTCAGGTCAGTTGGTAAATATTTAGGTTTAGGGCATGCAAATTAGTAACAGTTCCCAATTTTTGGTAGTAAGACTGGACTGAACTCAGTCCCGGGAATCTGCGATACTTACTGCGAAATAGTTTTCTTTACTGGTCTCTAACTAAAGTGTTATATATGTAGGTCATGAAATCAAATAAATGAGTAATATATAAGTTAAATAAAATATTTCATAATTCATAATTTTTTTACGATAAGATTTTATTATGCATTGTGCTCGTCGCGTCACCTACGTTCAAACAAAAATGGACTTCTATTATAAATGAAAAGTTGTGTATGTGACTACGTGTGAGTGTAAATTATATGTGTAAGGAAGATTTGGGGTAACAACTCCTTTAGGCTGAAAAGGGTGAATGGAATAGGATGAAAACAGGAATTGATAAAGCGTGCACTTTGAATAAACAAAACGGTTTTAATAAATGGCTTAACAGCAGGTACTTAAGCCACAGCTCGTAATTCATATTTTTTCAGTTGTTTAGTAATCTATCGAATTAATCATTAACTTCTGCTTGCCAAGTTAAACATATAGGATAGACAGAGAGTTTATGTTTATGTGTATGTAATAACTAATATGGTTTTTAAAACAAATAGGAATCTTTTTAAACTCCTGACCAAACGGACACTACATTAACGTTACTGGAGTTCCGTTTTTAACTTTTAAGGTAAATATAATGGTTATAAGTCTCAAACTAAGTCTTGATCAAAAAAGAGGTTTTGGGTAGATTTACCGTTTCCATTTAGGCAATGTTTTAATTTTAATCAGGAGTAGGCATAAAACTGTCAACTTTCAGTTACAGTATAATCAGTCTTTTAAGTCCCGAGGTTTCCCAGTACCGGAATCATTGTGAATTTTTCGGTACACCGCATCCTTAAGAAAAAGGGATCAAAACAACAATGTTTGTTTTCCGAGCGTGACTTGTCTGAAGTTGTCAACTACAGGCAAAAAATCGTGAAGTAAAAACATTATAAAGGGTACACAAAAGCCCTTTAAATAATTTTCGTAATACAAAAGTAGCAACAAGAATTTTCTTTACGCACGTAAGTAAATTTTGAATGTCTGTGATTCGTTTGAATTATTTATTTAATGGACGGGTGGGAGAAAGGTTACTCTTTTATTTTTATCGTTAAACCATATAAATTAATAAACCTAAATAAAAGTTTTTAGCAGACTTTTAAAAAGCACTTCTAAATAGCCAAAGCATGTTTGTAGTAATATATTTAAGTAGGTATACATAATTATCTCTAGAGACATGTAGATATTTAGGTACACGAAACATTTAGAAATAATATTTAATTTGTAATAGTTTTGAATTAGTTATTCAGCTAGCGTATATCAAGTTATTGTCATAGAGATTATTTATAGGTTTAATTATCAAGATGTATATAAATAAGATATATTTTACTACATCTTGTCTGAATGGTTCTGTCTATATTAAGCTATGAATTCAATACTATTATTATGGCGGACCCTGTGTTTATAACGACGGTCGCTTTAATGCTGCCACCGGATCCGATGCAAAATATATGCGATTCCAATAAAATAAATATTAATATTATAAGAATACATAGAATTAAACAGTAATTGCTTGTAAATATCTACCCTGTTAATTTATCGTAACGTTTAGGAGCCACAGAGCTCGATTAAATGAATAGTTACAACTTTTTAATCATGTGGTGTGATCTGGTAAAGCTAGCAGCAAGATAAGGGCTTTTTAAGCTATTTAAATTTTGTTATTCTGTATTCCTGACACATACTCTGTGTGACAATCAAACACTCGTTTTATCTTTAATCTTAGAATATGATTTATCACATCATTTTTTTTCCTTGTATGTAAAAAATACATTATTAAAAGATTTTTGTTGGATACATTTATTTGAAAATGATTTATTAATTATTTATTTGTAACCAACATAACTTCTACTATTACAGGATAAATCCCAATGCAGTAGCGAAGACCCCAACTTGTCTACTTCCTAACATATTACTTTATATGCTGTCCTTGTAAATTCACTATTACATTTGTTATAAATGTGTAAGTTTATTAATTAAAATTAACTATTACATTTGTTGTAAATATGTAAGTTACTCCAAAATTGTTTCATCTTTAATTGTAATTCAAATACTAACGTGCGTTCATCCTCCATCCTCGAACCTTTTCGACCTCTTACGGTTCTTTGGCAAAACTTCCTCCCACGTATGAGGTTGTGGAATGAACTCCCTATTACGGTTTTCCCTAGAGACTACAGCATGGCGCCCTTCAAGGAGTTATAAGGTTTCTAAAGGGTCGGCAACGCGCTAATAATGTCCCTGGTCTTGCAAGCGTACATAGGCTACGGTGGCCACTTACCATCAGGTAGGCCGTATGCTTCTTGGCCAACCTAGTTGTATAAAAAGGCAGTAAGGATCTTTTTCTAAATATCTCTGAAAAAAACGCTTGTAAAAAACCTGTTGCCAACAGCGTCGTAGCTCATCACAATACCTTAGTTGCTCAGTTGGCTGTCAATCGGGCTGTACGCCATCATCATCATCATCATGTCAGCTAAGATACGCCCACAGCTGGACAAAAGCCTTCCCAAAGAATGGGTGCATATGCCATAATCGCCACGCTTGGTTGACGGGTTGGCGATCGCAGTTTGGTGATGATAGTTCACAGAAAAACACTGCTGCCCGTTCTCAGGTAAGTATTCTCTCGGACGATTTCTACGCCCCCCACGGGATGAGATGGGGTGATGATATTCACGTCACCACACAGCAAACGATGTACGCCATCAACGTATCAGTAATTCTACTGGATCTTTTATTGCAGATCCAGAAATGTTACCGTGACTGTCACTCCTAGGTTGATCATTTTAGTCATGAATAAAAGTGCATATTTGTACTATAGGTAACCTAGGGCCATCAGTCATCAGCAATAGATGTACAAATCCATTGATCGAAGGATCGAGACTTTATATCTAGTTCTATAATTATTTAACAATTTGATACTTTTGTTTACTTTGTAACATTATTCTACGGGGCTTTTAGATTTCGTTTCCTGAAGGCAAATTGCATATCTGTAATGAAAATTGGACACATTTTAAAAGATATAATTAACAGAACCAAACTGCTGTTTCATTCGATACTGTAAACAAATCGGTGTAATTTCGATCGAATTCTGTTTACACAATTAAATTTATTTCATTTCATTTTGTTCACAATAAATTGAGTTTACAGTTAAATTAAGATCTTTTTAACCATTTTATAATTAAACCATGATAGGTTTTCATTCGGGTAGATTTTAAAAATGTTTGCACTGTTTAGTTATATAGTTAACTGTTAACTTCACATAATTATTTTGGGTTCTTCATCAACTCGACACGAGAGACTGATCACACGTGTGTCCAGTTGGTGAAACTTTAAATTAGTACTAATTATTTTTTCGTCATTTCGACATGCCAAAGTTTCTATGTATGTCCACATAGTGAAATTTAAAATAAATTACTTTTATGTTTTCGTCAACTGGACACACGTTCACATTTTACCCGAATTCATAACAAAGTACAGTCACGCAGATAATTTTTTTGAATCAGAATTATCATTGTCCTCTAAATGTCCTACTGCTAGGCACGGGTAATTTTGTAATTATTCACCATTTATGAATTTATAAAGATTGTATTTTTAACACCGATAGTGTTCGAAAGTCACTATTACCATGTTACTATGCTTGTCTATAATCTTCAACATGGAACCAGTTTTATTACACTCTTTTGTATTCCCGGCGGCCGGCGACTTAAAATGACGTAGTCTGCTCTAATTGGTTGAAGCAGGTAATAAATCCCAACCCGGTAACCCTTTGGTCATAATTCGTTATCAGTTTACTTCGTTTGGTGTGTGCATTAAGTGCAGTATTTGTGCCATTTAAAAGTGACGTGGATTTTAATATAGGTAAGTATTCAGTAAGTTTTAGATTTAACAACGTATTTTTTTTAATTATTTTAATTTAGCTATGCCGCGGTATTTAATTCCTTATAAAAAAAACTTGTTTATTGTTTCATGTAAAGACAAATATGTCTATAGAAGAAGTCGCAGGCCCATCATTGGCAAACAGAAATACATTTTCATTCATAACTTCCCAAAGAAATCAACCAATTTTATTAAAAGATGGATACAAATATGTACACCTAAGAAAAAATAAAGATAAATCTTCAATGTGGCGTTGTTCGAAAAAGTCAACTTGTCGAGCTATGATCAAATTAAATTTCAATAACACCACTATATTAAAAACAACTGATCATAATCATGAGGGTGATATAACGAATAACGAGATTCTAATGAATTTAAATGATTGTGAGGATCAAGTAAAGCATAATCTAGCTGCTTCTGTTCCAAGTCTATACTTTGACACTATTGAGCGAATGGAAGAAAAAGGACTACATTTAGTTGCAAATATCCCACGTTTCCAAAGTGTGAAAAATAAACTATATAGAAAAAGGAACAAATCATTGGGCGTTCAACGCATTTCATTCAATAATATAGCCGAAACAGTTGTACCTGAGCAGTTTCAAGATATCTTGCTTGCGGATCGCATCGGAGATCAACGTATTCTCGTTTTTGCCCACCACAACATGAGAGAGATTATTGCAAACTCTAAAAGATTCTTCTGTGATGGAACGTTTAAAACATGCGTTAGAAAGTTCCATCAGCTATTCACAATTCATGTCGATATTGGAAGTACGGAATATCATACAAATATTATTCCCACTATTTATGCAAAGCATAAATAGTGGGAATAATATTTAATAATATTGCCCAATAGAACAGTTGAAAGTTACAAAACATTATTTTGTTTAATTAAAAGCCAAATACCGGAGTGGAACCCAGAAACCATCACATGTGATTTTGAAAAGCCTCTTATTCAAGCTTTGCAATATGAATTTCCGAATATAAAAATTGTGGGATGCTATACTCATTTCAAGAGATGTCTGTGGAGAAAAGCAGAAATGTTGCGACTAACAAAGTCTAAATTGGGAAAAGATCACGTGAAGAGATGTTGTACATTGCCACTTTTACCGATTGACGCACAACCAGATGCCTGGTTATATATCATGGCGGAATGCTTAAACACTGAAGATGCAACAACATTTAACGACTATTTTATCAAAACGTGGCTGGATGATAATTCTGATTATGCAAACACATACAACTGTTATAAAGAACATCATCGCACTAATAATTCTGTAGAGGCATGGAATGCCAGAATAGCCAAAAAATTAAAACGGAAACCAAATATAGTACAGTTCCTGGTCGCGATCAAAAGAGACATGAATGATTTTTGGCGCCAGGTAATGATGGACGGACCTATATCAAGAAAAAAAATGGAAACTATCAGAATGAACACTATGATCGCAGACACTGTTAGAGAGTTTGAATCAAGAGAAATTAGCATCGGTCACTGTATCGAAAAATTGAAGTAAATAAAAATATCTTTATATTGTTAGGAAAAATTATATTCTATTTTTTATTGTTGATTGTATTGATCTCTATATTATCTTAGTCTAGTCTTAGTAAAATGATTGTGATACTATTAGTTTAATTATTATTATTACTGTAATACTCTTTTTTCTAAATGCCATATATTATTGTTACAGAGTTGTGTGGAATGATTATTATTGTTTGTAAAATTATCTATTATTGTTATCTCATAAGTATGCACTATTGATGACTATTTTGTTTGATATTTTATTTTGTGCCACCTATACCTACTCAAGATTGAATGTTTCGACTCCGCTCTCATATAAACTTTACTGCAAACTGCAACTAGTAGGTACATTTAAGTTTGTATAGGAGTGGAGTGTATCGTTCAATATTAAAAAAGTCATTGAGTTCAAGCTTTAAAAAGAAAAAAATATATTTTTCTAAGTTAAGTTATTTGATATTTCTGTGATGATTTTAAATTATTAGGTATATTTAGAATGTTTAGATCTAGCTAAGTATGCTTGCCTTTATATTAACAAATCCTCTAATTAATATTTGATTGTTAGACATTTCTTTTATTTAAATTTTTACCCTGACTGTACCTTTTTTTGGAAAAAACCTAGGTGTGTTCAGTTGACGAAAACATAAAAGTAATTTATTTTAAATTTCACTATGTGGACATACATAGAAACTTTGGCATGTCGAAATGACGAAAAAATAATTAGTACTAATTTAAAGTTTCACCAACTGGACACACGTGTGATCAGTCTCTCGTGTCGAGTTGATGAAGAACCCATTATTTTAAGGTAATGTAGATCTTTCATTTGTTTGAAATCATTAGAAATAATATTTATTTATTTATTTTATAGGTATTATGGGATTTTTGAGTTTTCGAAAACAAAAAATGTTCTCTAGTCCTCGTATCGTCTTTCTGCTGACATGATGATGATGACGTTTGTGTATCGTATTGTGATACATACAGTAGAAAGATGTCCATTGCTGAACATCGGCCTCTTCCAAAAAACTCCACAATTGCTGGTCTTGCGCTCCCCGCATTCTTCCATTCTTATTCTTCTAGCAACTTTCATAATCCATGTCGAAGAGAGCGATGCGTCTTTCGAGAACCTATCTGACCCTGCGACCGTCGCCTTACAACTACACTACCACTCCAGCTTGGCAATTCTTCCGGCTATGTCAGTTTGTTTTGGATTTTCACCTGCTCATTTCAATTTCTGATTCGATCTCGCATGATAAATCCAACCGCTCTCTCCATTGCTCTTTGGGTGACCTTGAGTCTTCCTATGAGACCGACTAAGGGCGTCATACACCAATAGTATTTACGGAAAACAGATTAAACTGTACTCATTACTGCCTAATACTATTTTTCTAATTACGATGAAATCTTTTCTCTGTAATGCGCTCACAGCCAGATGCTCTCACCGGTCCGTAAGTGATTGGCGAGGTCAAGCAACTAGGCTCGCGGTCAGTCCATAGATGGGTGACCGCAAAAGTGGTTTAATTTCTGAGCGTCTCCGTGTTTCGGAGGGCACGTTAAGCTGTCGGTCCCGGTTGTAGCCATTAGGAAACAATCGTTAAGCCATGTCAGAGGCCTACTGGGCGGCTTGAACAATTCTGACACTAGGGTAACCACTGTCCACACGATAAGTAAGTAAGTAAGTTCTCTGTAATAATCGAAATATTGTTTTTTTTATTTTTAGACGAAATTGGATAGCAGCTAGAGGCGAACCTTTATCCTTTTTAACCAGTTACATTTGATTCAGATACTTCCAACTGTTGCGGGTTGTGTGTGTGGACGAGAAAATGATGTAGGCTGATTTTAGGTTTCAATTGATGTATTGAGATAGCGAAGTTTTACAAATTTTTCTTCTTTTTGTTTTACGGAATTATACAGTACTAACGGCGGTCAGATGTCTAAGTCGAATGAGACCCGCCACGCGCACAAAACTTAGGAAGATATAAGAAATATGTCGTGATATTATTTCACTGCGATTGGCCCGCGATGACGTGATACTTTTCTATGATTGGCGGACATCCAATGCGCGGGATGCTAAGCTCCACAGCGCCATCTAGGTTAAGATGTAGTTATCAATCGCCTTAACATACTCCCGGCCTTGGAAGCGATGGCTTTCAACTTGATCTCCATTGATTGGCAGAGGGCATATCTTGGAGAATGCATGACGAATTGTACCACTCGCGGTTTTGATATCAGCCACTCTTGAAATGTTGTCCTTGCCAGGAAAAGTTTTTATGATTCGTCCCAGAGTCCATTTCAGTGGGGGCTGGTTGTCATCTTTGATCAAAACAAGGGTGTTTACTATAAGATCGGCGGAGTGCTCCTTCCATTTTAATCGTGTTTGCAGTTCAGAGACGTACTCCTTTGCCCATCTTGTCCAGAAATTCTGGCGTATCTGTTCCACACGTTGATACCGACTCACGAGGTGTGTCAAAGTCTCACTCAGGTCTTCACTTACTGGAGCTGTCAGAGAACGGCCGATCAGAAAATGCGCTGGGCTGAGCGGCTGCATGTCCTCAGGATTCGTTGACATAGGACTGAGAGGACGAGAATTCAATACAGCCTCAATTTGCGTTAAAACTGTATAGAATTCCTCGTACGTTAAGTGTGCGTTACCTACGACGCGCCGCAAATGGTACTTGCAGCTTTTAATTCCCGCCTCCCAAAATCCTCCAAAATGGCTAGCGTATACTGGCATAAACCTAAATTCTATCTCGAAAACTGATTCATCAACCCTACGAAGTTTTTCCCATTGTCCGAGAAAATAGCAGCAGGTTTACCCCGACGCGAAATAAAGCGTTTTAGTGCCAACAGGTAAGCATCGGTTGATAAATCACCAACTAGTTCAAGATGAACCGCACGAGTGACAAAACATATGAATAAGCATATATATGATTTTATTAATTTTGCGCCCCACCCTTTACGGTTCAGTATGAGAACAGGTCCTGCGTAATCTACACCACACTTGGTGAAAGGAGCGCAAGGCTGCAACCGTTCTGATGGTAAGTTGCCCATGAGTGGCGTCAATGGCTTTGCTCGCATGCGAGCGCAATTCATACAATTATGAACAACAGTTCGAGATAAATTTCTACCACCTACGGGCCACCAAGTCTCCCGAAGCGAATATAAAAGCAATTGCGGTGCCGCGTGCATCAATTGTTTATGTTGATGTCTAAAAATTAATAAAGTAAAATGATGAGTCGGCGAGAGTAAAATTGGATGTTTTTTATCGTAACTAAAAAGAGGTGAATTTACAAGCCGACCACCAACTCTTATTAAATGGTTATTTTCATCCATAAATACGTTAAGTTTATTTAAGTAATGATTCTTACGTAACCTTTCATTTTTCAATAAGGTATTATATTCGTCAAAATATGATTCTTGTTGTGAATAGCGCGCGAGCATCAACATAGATTCATTCAGTTCATCGGCCGTCAGCGCGCCGGACCGCCGCGTTGATTTATTGCGTATATTATGTACAAAGCGAATTACGTAAGCAGCGGCTCGCTGCATGCGAACGAACTGAGAAAATCTATGAAACGGAAATAATGAGTTATTGTCAACAGCATGATGCGTTAACAAAAGTTTTACAGCGTTGGATTTTATTTCAGGCAAAATATTTGGGTTTGAACGTGCGACTGGGTACGTGCAGTCGTAGTCATAATCGTGAAGGAAAGCCGGACCGTTCCACCACAGATATGAGTCACTTAGTGCGTCTAAGTGCAGCCCGCGCGACACTAGATCGGCCGGGTTATCCCTACCTTTGACATGCCGCCAGAGAAGGTCCTTTGTTAATTCATGTATTTCAGAAACCCTGTTTTGTACACAAGTTTTTAACTGATTAGGGGACATATGTAACCAACCTAATACTATTGTTGAATCAGTCCAAAATATCACTTTATCAAAGTGACTCTTGCACGATTTATTTATTTTGAAATAAAGTCTCGAGCCAGTCAACGCTCCCAACAACTCTAATCTTGGAATAGAGGTGGGAGCTAGCGGCGCGACTTTACCTTTGGAACATAACAAACGGACCTTCACAGCTGACTCATTGTCTATACTACGTACATAAGCGCACGCGCCGTATGCCACCTGCGAACTATCCGTAAAAATATGTAATTCTTTGTAAATACAATTCTCACAAAGAACGTAACGAGGGATATTTATATTACTAAGATTACTTAGGTTATTTATAAACTTAAACCATGTTTGAGCTATGTCATTGGGCACTTTATCGTCCCAGTCTAATCGTAGAAGCCACAACTTTTGTAATAAGATTTTAGCTAAAATAATCGTAGGACTTAATAAACCCAGTGGGTCAAAAATCTGTGACGTTACAGACAAAATAATGTGTTTGGTTGGATGTTGATCATTTATTTCAAAACGGGTATGAAAATTTAGTTGATCAGATTTATTATGCCAACCAAGTCCGAGCGTTTTGTTTTGTGCTTGTTCACCTAAGGTAAGCTCCTTTGTGTGATCTTTCAAATTTGAACTTTCATGATCGAAATTGAACACCCATTTGCGGAGAGGAAAACAACCCAACTTTAATGTTTTTGTAGTTTCTGCGCAAATATATAATAATTTATCTATGTTATCCTCAGAATAAATTATGTCATCAACGTAAAAATTATTTTTGATTACATCTGCTACTTCAGGGATGTTACATTCTTGTGCTAGTTGTTTTAAACACCTGCAACTTAAGAATGGAGCAGATGTCATACCATAGCTGATGGTGTTTAGTTGATAAATACCTAATTCATCTAGTGAACTATCGCGCCACAGAATTAGTTGTAAATCGCGTTGCGCAGTGTCAACTAATACCTGTCTATACATCTTTTCGACGTCAGCGCAGGCAACGTATTTATTTTCGCGAAATCTTAGTAAAATTGCGATTAGATCCCCTTGCAAAGGTTCCCCGGTTAATTGTAAATCATTGAGTGACATTCCACTAGACGTGACAGCGCTGGCGTCGAATACTACACGCAACCGAGTAGTGGTACTGTGTTCACGAAACACACCGTGATGCGGAATAAAATAATGCGGGTTGCCATATGATGTTATGCGACTCATATGACCTAAATTGATATATTCGTGAATAAAATCCTTATATAATTGCCTATATTTATTTATTTATTTATTTTCTTAGGAAGACCAACAGCATTTATCAACACAATGTTTATGATATATTCATAGGCAGCAGAAAGCCATTTACAGGTCTCCACGAATAAAATCCTGATTACTTAATTAATAATGCGCAGAATAAATATAAACTTATAGAATACGAACCATCTAAATCATTATTATGTTTTACATAAAACTTTTTTGGAAAAAGTTAAGGCTAAGTACCCATCTCACTGTTTCAGATTTATTACAAAATATGTCAAAATTAAAAGCTTTGACTTGTTTATTCACACTGTTGCCCGCTCGCCACAGGAATGCGTTCTGTCGGTAATTTGTTGTCACTAATGGAATATGTATAGGGGTGTAATGTCTCACGACTTTTGTAGGGAGGTCAAAAGCAATTTTACTAAGCAACTCGGGACTATCAACTTTCCCAGATATGATATTGAGCAAGTAAATTATATCGGCTATTTCTCGACGCGTTGATAGAGGGAGGATGTGAAACTTAGCGCATAGTTTTAGATATTCTTCGGATTTGTATTTAAATTTAATGCGATAGCAAAGATACTTCAAGAATTTCAACTGTAAATTCTCTATACGCGATATATATGTATCATAGCGTGGATTCCAGGCTTGGCTGGCATATTCGAGTATGGTGCGTACATACATACATACATACATAGACTCACGCCTGTTTCCCAGAGGGGTAGGCAGAGACAACGGATTTCCATTTGTCACGATCTTTGCAAATTGGTGCGTACAAATGTGCAATATAGGATCTTGAAGGTCTTTGCTTCTTTAAAATTATTTGACATCCTCATCACGAATCCTAGGGCCTTGGATGCCTTTTTTATAATGCTGTCGATATGATCGTTAAATAATAATTTAGAGTCATGTATCACACCCAGATCGCGCATACTCGAACACCTTTGGAGTTTATGCCCTTCCAGAGTATAGTCAAAGTGAATGTTGTTCGTTTTCTTACTGTAAGTCATGACTCTACACTTTGAGGGATTTAAATCCAATTTATTAATAGTGCAGTAATTGCACAATTGGGTGAGATCTGATTGAAGGGCAATGGCATCAACAGGTGAAGATACGGCTGTAAATATTTTCATATCATCAGCGAAACATAATAGTTGCGAGCTTTGGATACACTTGTCGACGTCGTTTACAAATATCAGAAATAGTAACGGTCCCAGTAGCGATCCTTGGGGAACACCGCTAGGAACAGTTACCCAGCTGGAAATGTAGTTGTTTATCACTACCGCTTGGGAACGATTTGATATGTAAGATGAGAACCATCTCAGTAGGTCTCCTCTTATACCGATGAGTTGCAATTTGGTCATTAACAGCTGGTGGTCTATTCGATCAAAACATTTGCTGTAGTCTGTGTAAACGACGTCGACCTGCTTTCCTTTACTCATAGCCTCAGATATAAATTCATTTAGCAGTAATAAATTAGAGGAGGTTGAGCGCCCTTTCAAGAATCCGTGCTGAGTATTGTTAAAACTAGAATTTATGGAGGCGTACAATTGGTTATATACAATCCTTTCAAATACCTTAGCCAAAACACATAATTTGGACACCGGTCTATAATTAGTTACGCCTGATCTTGGTCCTCTCTTGTGTATAGGGCTGATAAATGCAGACTTCCATATCAACGGTACGGTACACTCGGATAGTGACTTTTTAAAGAGAATACTTATGGGAGTTGCAATCGTATCAGCGCATTTAATCAGAACGATAGGGGGTATATGGTCTGGACCGGCTGACTTGGCGTCGTCTAGAGTCTTGAGAATCTTGACAACATCTAAAACATTAATATGTATACTGGCTATGTCCGAAATAGAGTTATAATCGCTACAAGGTATGGTACATAGTGGTATTGATGATTGAGTAGGTTGTAAGAACGTAGAGTAGAAGTACTTCAGGAAAAAGTCGCAGATCTCTTCTCCAGTGTCCGCAATTAATTGACCATAACTGACAGATCCAGGTATAATAGAGGATTTCCGATGTGCTTTGACATATGACCAAAAGTTTTTAGGGTTTTTCTTAATCGATTCTTCCACTGACGAAATATAATGGTTGTAGGAATCCTCCTCCAATCTTTTACATCTATCCCTCAGCAACTTAAAGGTTTCATAGTGGGATCGATTCCCATAATTTTTAAATTTTCTAAAAAACTTATGTTTTTCTTTTAAACATTTTTTTAAAGCTGATGTATACCATATAGGGAAAATCCTTTTATTATTTAATTTAATTTTTGGAATATGTGTATCCATTATTGATCTCAGGGAAACATAAAAATGATCAAGGGCAGCCTCGACGCCCTTATGCGAAAACTCCTGGTGCCAATCAATACTTAAAATTTTAGAGTTTATCTCACTATAATTGCCTTTGTAAAACAAATACTTAGTCCTAGCTGCAGGTTTAAAATAAGGTAAAATAATCGACTCTAAACATATATTTAATGCCTTGTGATGGGGATCAATAGGTACGAATGGTTCCTCACATTCAGTCACGGTCACAGAGTAGTTAGATAAAACTAAGTCTAATATTCTTCCGTAGGTATTAGCTACATGATTAAATTGCGATAAGTTATGGGTGTGCAATGCGTCGATAAGTAAGTGCTCCTCAAAACTTTTGACATTATTAGCAACTAAATTATTAGTGTCCTCTCTCCGCTGCCAAGAAATACCGCTTAAATTAAAATCCCCGACTATTAAAATCCATGCTTCAGGATTACTCATTACAATTTCGTCCAGTTTAGAGAGAAAATGTTGTAATTGAACTGAGAAAGAATGGCCTGAGTTTTGTTTGCAAAGGTATAACACACCTATGAATAAATTGGAATCGGATAGTGAATTTAATTTCTTAGCGGGTAGCTTAAGCCACAGATCCTCAGCGGTAGACGAGAAATGTTTTTGTAGATTACCTGATAATTCTTTCCGTACCGCAATGAGTACCCCACCTCCGCGAGTTTGATCGGTAAGTTGATAGTCCCTGTCGCGCCTCCACACCACATACCGATTGTCAAATAGCTCCGAGTCACTAATGCTATCGACTAACCACGTCTCCGTTAATATTATTACATCATATGAGGTTAGACTTAAGTTTCTAAAAAATTGAGATGTTTTAGATCGAAGCCCTCGTACGTTTTGGTATAAAATAGATAAATTGCCTTTTACACTATTATCCCGCATAACAGAGAAATTATCAGATGCCATTTGACCAAGAGCTAAATAAACACAGTTTTACTACAAATATTAGTGGAACATCATATTGCGGTATTAGCGGATGATTTATAATAATAATGACAGTACTGTTCTTAAGCAGGTAAGTAACTAGTGTATTAGGAACTAACGATGAGTATAACGTTTGATCAGACTTCCCTTTCCGACAGAAACACTCCATTGGTAAGTACTGTGGCAAGAGCGAGATAGTTATATGGCAGTGATTTTTTACTATAATGTAAACAGATCGATGCATACATATGCAACGGCAATGTGAGAATCTATGAGTGATGTACGGAGTAGTCAACCTTTGACAAAAGAGACAATGTTTTTTTATATAAGATAAAATAAAATATGAGAACTTAAAATCTATGTGTGTTAAAGACCATGCAAAGTTAGTTAATTGTTTTAAAAAAATAACATTTAAGGTGCAGTTAATTAAGCAATCTTGTTTAAATCTTCATGTGTGTTAATAATGAATGTATGCGATGTTTCATTCTTACGAACATGTATTTTTCCATACTTCACCCACACGAAGTTATAATTGCTGCTTTTTGCTACATCTCTGGTTTTATTAAGTAAAATTTTGGAATCTGCATTCAGGTGGTCGTTAACGAAAACTCTTTGTGTTGAGTCTGGAAAACCTATGGCGTCCGCTTTTAAGCTCTTCTTGGTATATGTAGGATTGCATTCTAAACGTCGTTCCAACGCTAGAAAACGCTTCTGTGCTTGGAGATATGACTCACCCAGGACGTCAGGTGACTGTTTGAACGGAATGCGAACGCAGAACCTTCCATCAACATTTCGCTTTGTTGACTTTAAGAAGTGTTCTTCGCATTGCTGTTCATCTACACTGCGCGTAGCACCTAACTGATGGCTGGGTAGCTCCTCTAGCTCCCAGAACATACGTACTTGCCTATCTATATTTTCTGTGCCTATAGTAGTGAAATTACAAGATACGTTACGTGGGAGTTGTCTATTGTTCTGATAGATCGGTCCGGACACGATCCAGCCGAGTTTTGTATTTTGAAGATAAGGTCCATTAGAAAGACGCATCTTACCTTCGGATAAAATGTCATAAAATAAGTCACAACCTATCAACATATGAATAGGTTGGCTTTCGTAAAACTCGGGATCCGCTAATTGAATGTCCGAAGGGAAAATAAATTTATTTTTATTAATAGTAAAAGCTGGTAAATTTGATGTTATTTTCGGCAACACTAAACAGGAAATGTGCCTGGAAAATGTTCCACAAATTGACTTGAAACTAACATCACATAAACGAGTAGTTTTTGTGACTATGTTACCAACTCCGTTTATTTGTATAGTGGACTGTAAACAATTAAGTTGAAGTTTTTTAGCTAACGATTGAGTTATAAAACTGCGCTCGCTGCCACTGTCTAATATGGCACGGAATTTATTGTACCTACCATTCTTATCAGCTATCTCAACTATTGCAGTAGACAACAACACGGGCCGCTCACATGATTGTGTGCAAATTGTATGCGTACTCTGCGTGTTTAAATGTGTGTTGTTGTTTACCTGATGGTGAAGCGAGCGCGACTGGCCAGCCATAGACGGCTTATTTGTCAGAACGAGTGACACCGTGTGCACATTTTCGTCGTTCTCATTACGATGTATTAGCGAATTATGTTTTTTATTGCATTTTCTACAGGGGCCAAATCGACAGTCAACAAGCGCATGACCAGACTGTAAACAAATTTCACATAAGTTATTTTCTTGTATTAATTTAATTTTATCATGTAAATTTAAACTTAAAAATTGTGTACAAGAATATAACGGGTGGCTCGCGTTGCACTTAACACACAGTGTTGTACGTGCATTTTTTTGTGATGGTTTAAACTTGTTACCTACGACATTACAGTGTACTTTTGAGTTATTTTGTGAGTTCGACACCGTATTACGCTTATGATCAGTTGATTGAGGGAAACTCGATTTTGAATGAGTTACTGATACCTTTTCTAAAACATCGGCTTTGTTTTTTAAAAACATCATTAAATTATCCAACTTGATTTTTAATGAAGAATCGCCGGACGACAATAATACATTTTTATGGTGCTCCCCACTCGCGTTCTGTAACTAAGTCTAACTTGGAAACCACTAAATAAATAATTAAAGTGTCCCAATGCTCTGTGGGCTCACCAATTAGCTTTAATGCTCTCACATTTTTTAATACGGTGTCAATAAGTTTGCGAATTAACGCCGGCAATTCCTTATTCACGGCTGGAATATTAAATAATGATTTAACGTGGTTATGTACTAGAAGTCCGTTGTTATTGTACCGATTTGTTAATAATTCCCATGCGATAGCGTAATTATTTTCGGAAAATTCAACGGACTCAATCACTAGTTCCGCACTGCCCTGTAACGATGATTTCAGATAGTGAAATTTTTGTATATCTGAAATTTCAGTAGACTTATGCACTAAAGCCAAATACGTGTCGCGAAAATCTAGCCATTGTTCATATTTGCCGCTAAAGGTTGGAAGCGAAATAGTTGGTAATTTTACCGATTTATTCATACGAAAAGATTCTTCGCGAGGTTCGTCATCACTGATCATACACTCAGCTTTCGCTAAAACGCTGTAATAATCGTTTTCAAACGATTCACGAACCACTAGCTGCTGCTCCTCAGTCTCTGGGATTAACGACTCAATTTTATTTTGTACTTCGTTAAAATCGTTATACAAGTTTTTAGCACCCTGTAAACGTAACTTCAATTCTGCGCGTTTTAAATGAGTTATCTTTAACGAATCAAAACCATTTAGATAGTTTTTGAATATAGTTAACCTAGCCTTAATGGAACCTCTGCGTTTGTTGAGGTCTTTGTAGGTGTTACTATCCTCAGCCAGTTCGTACTTAGACATCTTGGAGGAAATGAAAGGCAAGAGTACTTACAGCCACAACCACCAATGCAAACGCACCAGAAACAACGACACCCTCGTCCAATTCGATTGCCGCTGCGATTTGCGTAATCTGCTTGCTCGGTACCTTCGGCTGCAGGCACCCTTGTAGATTGGATTGGCAGTGTACTGGTCGTCACCGGCTCCGGTCCTTTCCTCTCGAAGCGTCACATGCGCCGATCCTCGTCTTGAATCCGACTCGGAGGTCCAAATTTATGTTGCGGGTTGTGTGTGTGGACGAGAAAATAATGTAGGCTGATTTTAGGTTTCAATTGATGTATTGAGATAGCGAAGTTTTACAAATTTTTCTTCTTTTTGTTTTACGGAATTATACAGTACTAACGGCGGTCAGATGTCTAAGTCGAATGAGACCCGCCACGCGCACAAAACTTAGGAAGATATAAGAAATATGTCGTGATATTATTTCACTGCGATTGGCCCGCGATGACGTGATACTTTTCTATGATTGGCGGACATCCAATGCGCGGGATGCTAAGCTCCACAGCGCCATCTAGGTTAAGATGTAGTTATCAATCGCCTTAACACCAACATACATTTAAGGTTTAAGTTTGATATACATATAGAAAAATATGACATTAAAGAAAATCGTTAAGGGACAATAATAATAGAGGCTAGACGGCAAGTAATACTGGCTGTCGTCCAAAGAAATTCTGTAGAAATGCAGTCCAAATATTTATACATATACAATATTTGCACATTTATAACACATTATAAGTCTGTAAGACGATTTCTACGTAACGGGACGTGGACTAGAAGAAAACTAAAGATTTTTTTAAATAAAATCGTCCAAGTATGAGTCTGATTCACTCACCAAGAGTTCAATACCATCGAAGAAGATTGTCAGTCATCGAGTTTAATCCATGGCCATTTCACGTTACCGGTTTTCCCTTTTTTTTATAGTGCTATGTATACGGTTCATGAGACATACGGATCGACAGCGGAGGCTAACAGGGCTCCGCTGCCATCCTTCGATTGGAGAACCTTAAAAACTGCAGATGCTAAATATTATCGCTTACTATATCTTTTCCGTCTAGTACATAGAATGAGGTAGATGTACCGAATAACAACAAATGCATAACCAACATTTGTTTTTCCCATAAATTTATTGCGTCTACAACTTGGGTGGTGCGGACATATCTGACGCAAGTTGGATATAGGTGTGGCAAGCAGCTTCTGTGGCCAACCCCTAATATATAGATGGATAAGAATTAAGATGAATAGAAAATAGAAGATATTAAGAAACAGCGCATGAAAAGATGCAATATCAAGCCCTGTAAGTGGGAAGGGTTAGCGAATGACGTGGACGTGGTGAAGAGATAAATACGCGTTTTTGAGGAGTAACGATTAGCTGAAAGGCCGACAACCCGTGACTCCTCAATACAATTATTTTAATGGGACACTGAACTGCTCTCGGCGCACACGACATTTGGCTAAGAACATTGGCTATGGTAGCCATCTTACACTAACGCCGAACCGACTAGGAGTTGAAGTGGTAGCCATTACCGAAATCAATCTGGCCAATCATCATCACATTTGACATGGTCCGCCGAGACAGTTTACAAAGCATATGTTTTAGATAGAACACGTTGAATCATAATTTGAGTTCAAATTTTTTTATAGCAGAGGGCGACAAACGAGCAAGTGGGTCACCTGATGGTAAGTGATCACCGCCGCCCATGGACACTCGCGAGAGGAGTCGCGGGGGCGTTGCCAGCCTTTAAGAATCAGCAAACAAGTGTCGCTGACCCTTCCCCCCGGACAGAGCTCATTGGGGTGGGGACCCCAATGAGCTCTGGCGACCTTACTCACACTCGGAAACACAACATTAAAATTATTAATACTATTCCAGAAGCAGTATGACGGGTGATTAGCAAAGAATTCTTTCTGAGACATCTATAAAATCCATGTATTGATGATTTCACAATGTATATTATCGATGTTCATGTTTAAATTACCTTGCTTCTTGCTAGCGAGGACCTGTGATTGGCTTTATGACGCTTAGTAACGCCATTTATATTTGTATTTTCAAGCTGTTGTCTTCCTATTCAATAAATAAATAATGTTATTATTAATGAATGTCTTCCGTTAGGTGGAGGTACTTCCTTAGTCGGGCTGCTCTTTGAGCGAATGAGCGCTATGCCCTGCCTCTCTTATTTATTAATTATACATATAATGTGTATTTTCGGGGTTTGCGGGTGAGCCGTTAGACCCCAATTGTGATTCTAAGCTTACCTAATAGATCTCATACTGTGAACTATAAAACCTACAATAGTTTTTTATACAACTCTCGCACTAGGGGTATTAATCCCTGTGTGTTCTTTACAAACATATTATTGTTGTTTATATTATTGGTGTTCGTCAATTATATGTTTGTAAAGAACACACAGGGATTAATATCCCTAGTGCGGGAGTTGTATAAAAAACTATTTTGATATTGACGGTCACCGTAGCCTAGTTGGTAGTGCTCCTGCCTGCGAAGCTGGTGGTCCTGGGTTCGAATTCCGGTAAGTGCAAATATTTGTGTGATGAGCACGAATATTTGTTTCTGAGTCATGGATGTTTTCTATGTGTATAAGTATTTCTCTATCTATATAAGTATGTATATCGTCGCCTGGTACCCATAGTACAAGCTTTGCTTAGTTTGGGGCTAGGATGATCTGTGTGTCATTGTCCCTATATATTATTAAATTCCTAAAAACGCACTTAAATATTTAACATTTTGTGCACATCTTATTTTAACTGTCAGATTATATTATATTCTATATGTATGATCTCGTACGAGCTACATCCCCATTCAGCCCGTACGCCCGTGACATATGCACCATTATATATTTTCATGAAACAATATTACAGACAACCCTTTTTCACACGTTATGGTACACCGGTTCCGAGCCGATCTTCGCATGGAAGCAAAGAATGGCTGCGTAACGTTTTTTTATGTTAGCAGAATAATTCATTTTCCTCCTTGCAGATGAGACCTTGTAAGTTCACATAGATATTATTAGTTATATTAATATTGCTTATAGTTATATTTGACTGCACGTGTGGCGCAGTGGCTAAGACAGTCGCCTCGCCGCGTTGTGCCTGGTCACATCGATTACCGCCCAGAACTATTACTTCTGTGACCCATAAATAGTTGTACAGAGTCTGGATGTAATTTGTGTTCGTCTATTATATGTTTGTAAAGAACCCAGCGACACAGGAATTAGATTTCCAAGGGCGGGGGTTGTCTATAAAAAAATATCTAATTCTAATTAACAAAGGATTTCATATTAACTATTATGAGATAATACGCTTGTGGTGCTTGCTATTACTATACTTAAAAGTCTTACTGTGTAAAATAGACCAATATATTTTCTAGGCAAGATAAATACCTGCCACAACTACGCCCGTTCGTATGCGTTATGACTCTCCAAATCAATAAAAAACCGGCCAAGTGCGAGTCGGACTCGCACATGAAGGGTTCCGCAGCAGCAAGTATTTCAGTTGATTAAATGCAAACAAATTGCGGTTTATGACGTATTAAAAAAAACTACTTGCTAGATCTCGTTCAAACCAATTTTTGTTGTTAGTTTCCATGGTAATGTACATCATATATATTTTTTTTTTTGGTTTTATGATTATCTTATTTTAGAAGTTACAGGGGGGGGGGGGGACACTCATTTTACCACTTTGGAAGTGTCTCTCGCGCAAACTATTCAGTTTAGAAACAAAATATATTAGAAACCTCAATATCATTTTTGAAGACCTATACATAGATAGACACCCCACATGTATGGGTACGATGAAAAGTTTTTTTTTGAGTTTCCGTTCTATGTATGGCAACCCCGCAAAATTATTGTTCTTTTTCTATCTTTGTGTAAAAATCTTAATGCGGTTCACAGAATACATCTACTTACCAATTTTCAACAGTACAGCTCCTATAGTTTCGGAAAAAAGTGGCTGTGACATACGGACGGACAGACAGACAGACATGATGAATCAATAAGGGTTCCGTTTTTTGCCATTTGGCTACGGAACCCTAAAAAGCCTATTTAAAATGCCGGCTTTACGTATCCGTAAAACAAGTCTGGTGTCTTTAAAGAAATCAAAATGGTGAGGCAAGCCTAATTTGCTTGTGGTGTGTTAACTAAAGTAAACATTTGAAATCGGTTCAGTTTTTTAACAGGACAAGCGAGTATACAAAACCTCAAATTTTGTCGTTTTTGGGTATTGTTTTCTTTATTGGAGACTTGGCTAATGGGATTCCTCTTAAGAGAAAACAATGACTATAAATGACATGTTTGCAAATCAGTCAGTGGTCATAATAAGCTAAACCAATTTCAATTTCATATTCAGCACAAATAAGTCTTAAAGTTAACTGAAACGAGTTATACTCAGACGAGTCTACGTATTCTTATGTAAACACATATGAATACGTAGACATAAGAAATCGTTTCACACATTTGCGTCTAAAAACCTTTTTAATCCAATGGTTCCACATTTGTTTTCTTTCACTGAAATAATTTTAATAAATATAGCTTTAGTTCAACGTCCTGTTTATACTGGTACAAACAACGCTTTTAAATCCGAGCGAATTTCGTGTCCTTGAGATCGAGGTTCAAGATTTGCATAATCAAAAGAACAAAAAATCAAATGTAACAGAAAACCGCTGCTATTTGGTTTCATTTCAGTGAAATAAAAAGATTGGAATATATGTATGATTTTAGATAGAACTTTTGTAATTCTTGATTTTGCCTGAGGCAGCTTGGGTGTATTCACTTTAAACTAGTTTTCTCTGAAAATATTATACCTCAGGTTTAAGTGTTAATTACTTTAAGTGGACCAAATCCCGTGTTCATGCCCGAATGTTTCGCCGGACCGTCTCAACTGGGCCGTGTCGAAACCGGTAGTAGATGAACCCACTGAGTTTGTTTCGCGAGGTCTACCCAGTTGGGGCGCATTGGATCCGGTGGTAGCATTAAAGCGCGACCGTCGTTATAAACACAAGGTCCGCCATAATCATAATACCTTAATATAGACAGAACCATTCTGACAATATGTAGTAAAAATATAGCTAAAACTATAAATTTCGAAAATTAAACTTAAACATAATCTCTTTCACAATAACTTAATACAAGCTAGCTAAATATCATTGCTATTATAAAATAAATTTTAAAAATGTTTTAATGCAATACGTGTACCTAAATATGTATGTAACTAGAAATAATTATTTATACCTACTTAATTATATGACTACAAACATGTTCTGACTATTTACAAGTGCTTTTTAAAGTCTACGTGCAATAAATCCTTTTTTATTTTATTTTATTTTACATATCTTTCAGTTCCGCGAATAGTATAATATCAATATCTATGACAAAATAAAATTTAGAGAATCGTTATACTTCATTTATCCGTATAGCCAGCGGTTACCTTAGTGTACTAGACGTTATAACAATGAAATATATCTAATTAACTCACCCCGACACAACAAATACTCGTGCGTATCACACAAAGATTTGTCCTGGGTATAGCTATTGAGTATTGCTATACTCATGGGTAATAAAGAATAAATAGTACAGACGCCAGCACATCAAGCGATCCCAATCTGTCTAATTTTCCCCAATTTAAAGTGAACCTTATGCTTTTGTGATAAAGTTGCAAATCTATAAAAGAATTTTTTACAATATGGTACAGTCTATAGCGAAGTCTTTATTGCGCAGGCGGTAAAAGCGGTTTTTGTAGTGGAAATATTTTATCTAACGTGGCATCAAATACATGCAAGCTTATCGCAAATCTGTAATAAAAATACCTTCAAAGGTAAATTCACATTATTTTTAAAATCATGATATATGAATGTCACTGTTTTAATTAAGTGGGTAGCCCATAATATATGAATCATCATCATAATTCAGTTAATACAAATATTATTGTTCGACCTTTTAACACAATGTTTATTACTTTGACCCAATTGAATATATACCAAAGTTGCGACTGCCAGTGCTATCTTAAATTTTTCAAAAGCCTCCAACTTTCTTGTGAAATATACCCACTAATCATAGAGAATTTGAATGTTAACGATGCTTTTGTTCTCAGTGAAAACGGATCATTAATAAAACTTCTTAAAGGAGGATCTGCATCTTTCATTATTTATATATATTAACTAGTTTTGGCTCATTATGACAGTATTTTGAATATTGCGCTCAAGTGAACCAACTCGTAATATACTTTAATATTTCGAGTTTATAAACAAAGAATAACACTCAAAATTGTATATATATCTTTGTAAGGCTTTTGTAGAAGATGAAACATTCAGGCCAATTGTAATTAAAAAGTAGTTACACTTGCTTGAAGTTTTCAAGTAAATTATGTAGATTTAGTTACTTATTATATTCATGAAAGTAGTATACTTTTGGCAGCAAGCTTCTTCGTTCCCCGACAAAGAAGCTTGCTGTTAAAATTTATCGAGCGAGTATAAGTTTATTTTGAATACCATCACTGCCATATAGAATACAATGGGCCTTAAAATAATGTACTTAACTAAGATTTCTACTGCTCTGTGAAGGAAGTGTAGTATAGTGATGTGGATGCAAGATATTTCTTACATATTCACGCTTTGCATTGCGAATAATGCTATTAAACTAAATCTCGATATGTAGGAAGGTGTCATCCGTATGATATGATCTTTCAATAGCAACTGTAAACATATTAGTCAGCCATATTTTAGAAACATTTATAATGTATATATACACCTCCGTAAGAATTAGCAAAGGAAACCTAAATCTGCCGGGATGTTTCATTCGTAGCTTAACGGCAGACCGCCTACCCAAGATTGGTAGAGGCAGCTTGTTCAACTTCCGCTTGAAAATCTAATTTATGATTTCCCTTTTTCGAGTTAATATATAAAACAAGGTTTTAATGGCATGGTGTTACACAACCGTAATTAATAACCTTTAATGGTATCTGTATTCAAGCAGTATAAGCTATTGAACGGATTCCATCGGACTGAGTCTGGCGTTGACCTTAAGTGTTGGTTTTCGTGCTGAAAATAAAGGCTAAAACATATGTAGCCATATGCCTGTTGTTAAAAGGCCAAGACAATCTTTATATGTTCCAAAATGCCTAACTAAAATCCAATACCTCAGTTACAGGTTACCTATATTATTATGAGTTTAGAGATGACTATTGTACATTCATATCATCTGGAAGGCCCTCTAAGAGTTTTTTAATGTGTTCATTTGCCTAGGCTTTTAACATATGCGATTAACATATACATTGACGGGCCGGTTGGCGTCTTTGGTAAATAATTGCCTTTCAAGCCGCAGGTTGTGGGTTCGATTTCCATCCAAGACAGATATTTGTGTGCATGAATATGTATGTTTGTCCTGAGTCTGTGTGTAATTATCTATATAAGTATGTCAATTTAAAGAAATTTCGTATATCAATTATCTGTTTTCCATAGTACAAACTGTGCTTTACAGTAGATACGGGATCAATTTCTCCGTGGCGGCACGTCGATTCAACTTCCTACGAGTTGGATAACTGCGGTGCCACCGTTAACCCTACACGTTACTGCGGTACGTGATTGGATACGAACTATATTTAGGATTTGAAATACTGTGTGATCACTGGACGTGTAGCGCGTGAGTTAAGCACTAAGTGGTTCAGTGTAAAGTACCGCACTACAAATATTTCCTTAACGCGGGCGTCCTACACGCAAACGTAATAATACGTCAATTTAAACATAACTAATCAATAAGATTTGAATATGGTTTTATTTAAAACCTATAACAATAATGGCTGAGATTTTGACTTTTTTTATTCGAATATAGAAAATGGGAATTATAGTATCAGTATTAATCGTAGATTCGTATAATGCACGTATGGTATGAACTGATGATTGTATCATGTATTAGTGCACAAAGTACAGAAGAATAGTTTTTAAATCTGAATAATAAATATTTATTTTATGTAGTTGTTATATTTAGGGTCGTGCACTGGCCAATCAATGGTAACCATTTGAACTTGAATATTTTACTTTAATTAAAACGGTAGAACACCAATTACAATAATTAAAGATAATTATAACATTAATGATTTTAAATATTAATATGTAATCATAAACATTGATTTTAAAATACAATCATACATCATTCTAACAGAAACGACAACATTCTGACAATGTAATATGTTATTAGACTGGGAATGATTTTTTTTTCAGTGAACATCGTAAAAGTTTTGTTGTTAAACATTTAAAGAACTTTCAGAAACGATTCACTTTTGCATGTGTCTAATTTTTTTATGAACATATGGAAACCGTGTTATATTTTTTTAAATTGCACAGAAGTAAAATCGATTCTATTGGGAGCTGTTTTGGATAGACCGAGTGATTCGATAACTAAGTAACTTTTGTATTATGTTTGTATCGTAATGTGTATTCTTGGTTCATAATAACATCGTGTATTTCTTGTATTTAAATGATCACTTTCTTATACAGTTCATTAATAGAACTTCTAACAGATTTTGTTGGTTTTCAAGCAATTAAGGCTTTTGCTGTTTGCTTAATAGTACCTATCTTAGCTAAATTTTAAAACTTGTCTTTCTAGTTTTAGATAATAAGTTCTAACATACAAATTGTAAACATTCACTCAATCTATTTTATTTGTTCACGGTAGGCAATGAATACTTCTACTAGTTTAGACTGAATACTGTTTCTCCATAGGTTTACGATGCACCTCTAGTACATTGAACCATTTGGTGTATTTCAGGTTCACTAAAATGGGAGTATAATATGTAACTGTACCGATACATTTTAAAATACTAACTTCTACTACGCAGTATGCGTAATATAAATTATATTAATTCCTGAGTAACGAGGCGAGTCTATGAAAAATGCTCGACATATAAAAGTTTTCATTTTACATGTCTAAAACCGAGAAATAAGTCATCAAGTATGTATATATAAAGTACTTAAAAGTAATTTAATAGCTTTTACATCTGAGGGTAATGGAAATTAAGGATTAATGACTTTAGAAACGAGAGTTATACTGCCTCTAAATCGTAAGTGTAGAGCTCTTTTACGAAAGTTCGTTAATAAAACATTCAAGCCTGTGTAGAGAACATTGTCAAAAGTTATACAAACCGTGCGCCAGTACAGAGATCGGGCGTTGACCATTCAAATAAATAATCTATTCATATAATAAAATCGTAGGAAAGTAAAAACTGTACATTAAATATTTTTAAAGGGATACTTGCGGGGTGATCTATTATCGATATCGAAGCCAAAAATATAGTTTTTAGAATTTTTGTCTGTTTATCTGTATGTATGTCCGGGCTAAACTAAAAAAGTACTGCATGGATTTACTTCAAATTTTGCATGAATATTACTAAAAGATCGGGTCAAAATATAGGCTACATATTATCACGCTATCACCTAAGGGGGAGGAGCTGTGATAATATATAAAGTTTAACGCGGGTAAAACCGCGGGGCACAGCTAGTTTAATTATAAAATGCTTCAGCTTTTATATGTTAAATTATATTATTAAGAGCAAAAGAATGAGTTCTTGTTTGTCTGTTAGTAGTATATGAACCCAAAAATTTAAATATATTTATTTTATCTAATGTTATATAGTATAATTTCTTTAAATACATGGGGGTCTCTACAAAAATTTCGATAATCCAAAATGATGGTGAGAACAATCTAGATAAACCAAGGCGTAATTTGCTGTAAAATACAAATTTATCTAGAATAGTAACTCACTCATATAGATACCCGGGAGAAGCCAGGACAACACACTAGTGCACTATGAAAAGTAAAAGTAATGTGCACTGAAATGGTGCACTATCCATAAATCATTCTTATATTTGTCATGCTCTTAATCCGTTAAATGTAAATTTTGAGATTAATCATTCAGCATTCTACAATTCTCTTAAATTCTATTAGATTAGCCTTGTGGTTTCTGTTGAAGATAGACGATGTAGCGAGCTTGTGCCTGCCTGAATGTAGGTATATAATAATATGCGTGGCTATATGTAGGTATATAATAATGTCCTCCTAGCCGAATTTCGGCCACGGCGGCGGCCAGTCTCAACAGAGATTAACCATCTGCGCGGGACATATTATAGTGCTCAAGTGTGTGTGCAAACACAGGAGCACTTTCTATTCCATCACTCTCATGATCTGATTGGACGCCTATGCGACACGACCGGAAAGAGGTCAGTTACAGGACCGACGGCTTTACGTGCCCTCCGTGCACGGGGGTATAATACCGCCAACTCCCAGACTTCGGCCTGATGCTGAGAATTTTTATTTTTACAGAAAAGTCCCAAAATCACTTTTTGGTCCGACCCGGGATTTGAACTCAGGACCTCGTTTTTCTGCGGGTGAACACGCTACCGCTAGACCAACGAGGCAGTCAAAGTAGGTATATAGGTATGAGCCGGCCGATGCGCCCTGTATTATTTGTAATTGCTAGTTGAGTACCGGATTAAATGCATGTGTGTCAAAGAATCATTACGTTTTTATTTACTTGTCCCTGGATATAGTTTTCCAACAGTTTTTTTTTATATAGTATAAATCCAGCAGTTTTCAGCGACCCCACAAGATCATCGGTCCATCTTGTAGGGGGCCTGCCCACGCCGCCTCTTCCGGTTCATGGTCGCCACTTGAGAACTTTTCTGCCTCAACGGCCGTCGGTTCTACGAGCTATGTACCCCGCCCACTGCCACTTCTGTTTTGTAGTTCTTCAGAATCAGAAATGTCGAAATTCGCAGGTGCAGACCTGCGAATTTCGACATTTCTGATTCGATCCCGCGGAGAAACTCCGAGCATAGACATCTCCATTGCTCTTTGGGTGACCTTGACCTCCTGGAAACTGCTGGATGCGAATAGCGCAAGACCGGCAATTGTGAAGATCTTTGAGGGAGGCCTTTGTCCAGCAGTGGTCGTTTTTCGGCTGATATGATGAAGGTGATGATGGTAATATAAATAACCGATTGTAACGAACTATTTATTAGAACTTCCAGGTATATTTTTTTTGTAATTGTGAGTGAATATTTATTAAACTAAATTTAAACATCTATATATTCTAAACACTTCGGATTTATAATAATTCGCTACAGTTTAAATTATATTATTCTTTTTCCAATACTAACGACATAATGGCAAAACAAAGCTAGTTGTTTTCACATTTTGAAGGAAACTGTTCCAATTAACAAAAATCTTCAAATAAATAATGACAACTTTGACATTATATTTATAAGAACAATATCGTATTTCGAATTACTCTTACGATATTATTGTTCCATATATATTATTTAGGTTGTTTTTTTAAGACATCGCGCGCACTAGGAAATCTAATCCCTGTGTCACAGGGTACTTTACAAAGATATAATAGATGGACACAATTTACATCAAAACTTAGAACAACTATTTATGGGTCACACAAATAGTTTTCCGGCGCGGGACTCGAACCCGCGACACGAAGCAGCGAGGCGACTGACTACGCCACACGTGCAGTCAAAATAGCATTATTTTTATTCAATTTATGCATTATTATACTTTAGATAAGAACTATAAAGAATAACTTGTGTGCAGTACAAGATATCTAATTATTATAAAAGTATAAGGAATATGACTTTTTATGACGTGACGTATTTACTGCAATATGTAAATTAATTTATTTCGTTTTAATGTCTCTGTTCTGCTTTACAATGTTTAGTTTCAAAGTGTTTATGGTTCTTTTGTTTGTATTTAGTGCAAGGTTTCAGTAATGTATTGTTATTTACTTTACTAATGCATGGTACAAATGCTGTGGCTGTCTTTAATTCTGTACGCGTACATGTGAGTGCATGTGAATGATTGACAATCCTTAAATAAATCCAGATCCGAAAACCGGCCACGTGCGAGTCGGACTCACGCACGAAGGGTACTATTATCTATAAAAATGAGCAAAAAAATCACGTTTGTTGTATGGGACCACCTTAAATATTTTTTTTGTTTTATATATGTGCTATAGCGGCAATAGAAATACATCATCTGTGAAATTTCAACTGTCTAACTATCACGGTTCATGAGATACAGCCAAGTGACAGACAGACAGACATACAGCGAAGTCTTAGTAATAGGGTCCCGTTTTACCCTTTGTGTACGGAACCCTAATAAAAACGAAAATATAATAAAAGGGATTCCCCGGGACATGCCTGAGCCTCACCGCTCAGTGTCTCTCCATTGTGTGCCACTGTTGATCCTGCTAGTGTTGCAGTGGTGGGTAGGAGCGCGGGACTAGTCCCTATAAACAAAAAAAGAAAATAACACCAGGCTTTTTATAACTTATTAAAACTGTTCATTTACTTACAACAATGTTAATTGCAATGAGCAGAGAGCTTTTCCAAACGAGAGGACTAGAAAACCAAAGTTAACTGACTAATAATGAAGCCGATGGCAAGGAGCCAACTCTTAGAAATTTTCGCTTTGTTTTTCAGGTTATTTTGGTGTTCTGATTAGATCTATCATTCGAGAAGAATTCAAAATTTTAATGATTTATTTAAACGGTCATGTATAGATGACAATGTGCCCAGCACGCCACGATCACGACCATGTAGTCTAACAAGCTGCCATATATACAACATGTAACGTAATTAAGGCACACCCTCAAAAACCCCAATTAGAATATTATGTTGTAATTATAATACATACACATTTTTTTTAAATTTAACATATATATGCATTGTTATTTACTACATTAGTTTCTTGGAATAAAGTTTATTTTTCTTTATTTTGTATGATATGATGGAATTTGTATGAATACAAATAAAACTGCGATTTTAAAAGTTTTATTACTTTGACTTACGGTCCATTTCAATTTGGTTTGACTTTACAGGGTTAATATTACAATAATTTCCTTTTATTATTTTTGAAAAAAAATTACCAATATTAAAAATTATATAAATTGATTCATTAAACGATTCTTAAGTTACATGTTGTAGATAAAAAGCCGCCACAGTGACAACAACTAATAGAAATCTACTATAGCTTCATAAATAACATTTTTTTTGTCTTTTATCCACTCTTTAAAATTAATTGTATAAATTTAAGTGCGGGTGGGAATCTAACCCACGACCTCGGGGTATCCGGCCCCATGTGCGTTAACCGCTCCGCCACCGCACCGTGGTACTGGCACTTATGAAATATTTTTTTTTGAATTTATACAATCCATTCGATATTTATTAACGCATTTAAGCATTCATTCATACTTATATTTACATATTAAGTACGGTACTTTTAATTTTTCTTTTTGACAAGGCAGGAGGAATTCCTACCCATGCCACCCGCAAAAAGTGTCTGCGGGTGGGTATGTCGGACTCGCACCGACTAAATCTAACCTGCCGTGAACTTCTCTTGTCGCCTGATAGGGGGAACGCGGGTATGCAGCTCCGGTGCTCCCCTTTTGCGCCATGTCCCAGATGGTCGGGATACGTACCCTGGGAGGGCTATGGATTGCCCTCCCCTATTGCCGACTCCTGCCAGTCCGGCACAGCGACTGCGCCACAAACAGATCGCTGTCTTCCCGGAGTGCTTACACGAGGTGGCAGTAGAGGACACTTCTCATACTGCCACAAGTTATACTCGTACTTACATATAACGAATATATAGCCTAATTAATTCAAAAACTTTGGGTAGTTTATACGCCAAATATTTAAATTACTTTTAATTAAATGTTAGTGTCCGACTAAAGAGTATCTCGTGACTATATCTTTAACCTTTAATATACAACATGTAACTTAATTAACGCACGTCCTGAAAATAGTTGGTTCAGAATCATTTACCGAATCGATTTATATCATTTTTAATATAGGTGATTTTTTATTCCAATAATAATTAAAACTATGGAAATTATTGTCATATTAACCCTGTACAGTCAAAACAAATTGAAATGGACCGTAAGTCAAAGTAATAAGACTTTAAAAATCGCAGTTATATTAGTACTCATATAAATTCCATCAGTCAATATAAAATAAAGAAAAATTAACACTATTCCAAGAAACTAATTTAGTAAATAACAATGCATATACATCTTAAATAAAAAATTCTGTGTACGTATTATGATTACAACCTAATATTCTAATTGGGGTGTTTGAGGGTGTGCGTTAATTACGTTACATGTTGTATAAATCAAATTAAGCCATATGCAAGATTCGTACTCCAGTAATTGTAGAATACTATAACACCTTGTTGTACATATAAACAATACAATATACTATATATAATACTGTAATGAATAACTAAAATACTAATAATTATATCCTGGGACAGTATTCCCACACGGCCCTCTAATCCCAAACTAAGCAGAACTTGTACTATGGAAACCAGTTAACTGATATATTATTACATATACTACTTTTCTTTTGTAATTACATACTTATATAGATAATTACATCCTGACTCAGGACAAACAGACATGTTCATGCACACACATATCTGTCCTAGGTGGGTATCGAACCCACCCAGGACGTCCCATATTATTTGGTTGCCAAGTTAGGTGGTTTATTTGTATAATATTTTAATTACTGCTAAATAAATATTAGTGGCCAACTAAACAGCCTCTTAAACACGTAAGACTTTAACCGTAAGACCTTTAACCTTTCAAATATAAATTAAATTACAAGATTCGTACACCATTGTTATTGTAGAATACTATAACACCTTATTCTACAAATAAACAAAACAATTACTTTAATGAATAACCTAATTAGTAATAGATTAGGCAACGTAATTTCGTATTATATTCGTATTTCATTAAGGAGAAATTTAACTAAAATTTGTCACTGTACAAAGCGTAAACAGTTGATTTGGGTATTGTTATTACTAGGTACTGCTAGACGTACCTAGTAATAACAATACCCAAATCAACTGTTTTTCCCAAATCAATTATCATGTCTGCGACTGTTACATGCAAGAGTGGAACATTTTGGTTAGAGTTTGTGCCATTAATATCTCAGTGAGAATTCTTAACTAGTGCAGACTGCTTGTACGAGAACAATGCTATTGTGATTTATTTAATTGTAAGTAAGATACGTTAGATTTAGAACTAGCTGTGCCCCGCGGTTTTACCCGCGTTAAACTTTACAATAGGTATACACAGCTCCTACCCCGTAAGATAAAATGTAGCCTATATGTTAACCCGACCTCTCAGTTATATTCATGCAAAATTTTAAGTAAATCCATGCAGTGCTTGTTGTGTTTAGCCCAGACATACATAAAGACAAACAGACAAAAATTCTAAAAACTATATTTTTGGCTTCGATATCGATTGTAGATAACGCCCCAAGTATCCTTTAAAAAAATATTCAATGTACAGTTTTGACTTTCCTACGATTTTATTATATGTATAAATAATCTCTTATTTCTTGGGCTCTACAATTTTTTTTAGATTCGACTGCTACCCTATTTAATGTCTATCTAACGGAATTGGCGAAAGCGTGACGAGAGCGGTACGTAAAAGTGTGATCAGGCGAGACAAATGGTAGTTGGGAGGGAGATATACGTAAGTAAACGTAGAATAAGAGAGAGTTACGTTTCGTTAATTACTATAGGGGCGACAGAGAGGTGCGAGCATATATTTTCTTTCTCTCATAATTACGGTTCGTATCTTCGTTTTACTTCAGCAATTGAGTCTTATGTACGCTATTTTTTATGATATGTTCACAGTGCACTCTTTACATTGTACATGAGACGTAATTAGGTTTTAAGCACGATTTCATAGACTACTTCTTAAAGTTGGTCACAGCCGCATTTTACGATATTGCTTCGATATTCTATCTATCAAAAGGCGGTAAAACTAGTTGGTAGAAGATAAAAAAAAACTATAGAAGAAGTGGTCTTATTCTATAGTTTATTTTTATCTTCTTAATAGATATTAAATGTTATTTATTTCGTAAGCTCACAGAGACGGATTTGCTTATTTGCTAATTGTTAAAATGTTTGTATGAATACTTATGTTAAGTTAATTACAAATTGGTCAAAGGTAACTTGCGCGGCATATTTGCTGAAATCAAATAGATCTGGCCATAAAATTCCTAATCTAATTTTTCGGTTCGACCTTTTTTTTTTTTTTTTTATAATGCAGTGGGAATGCTAATGCATGCCACCCGCAAAAAGTGTCTGCGGGTGGGTATGTCGGACTCGCACCGACTAAACCTAACCTGCCGTGGACTTCTTCTGGCGCCTGATAGGGGGGCCCGGGAACGCGGGTATGCTGCTCCGGTGCCCCCCTTTTGCGCCGTGTCCCAGGTGGTCGGGACACGCACCCGGGGAGAGCTGTGGGTTGCCCTCCCCATTTGCCGACTCCTGCCAGTACGGCACAGCGACTGCGCCACAAACAGTTTGCTGTCTTCCCGGGGCTGCTTGCACGTGGCGGCAGTAGAGGACACTTCTCATACTGCCACCGCAGCCCCGAGGGGAGTTGGGCTAACGGCTGCCGCCGCCACCCCGACGCCTCCTCCGCCTACGAGCGGGATCTGCTCTTTCCCGATCCCGTTCGGCGGCCTCCTTCTGCAGCAGAACTGCCTCACAGAAGGAGACCACGGCGTCCCATTTGGTGGAGTCGCCAGCCAGCATCGCATACACGACTGCTGGCGGCGAAAGATCCCGTCCGATCTCAGCGACCAGGACTCGTCTCTCGGCCTCCCAGGCCGGGCACTCCTCCAGCATATGCTGAGCAGAGTCCAGGTCGCTCCCGCAATGGTGACAATGTGTCGTCACTTCTCGGCCGATCCGGCACAGATACTCACCGAAACACCCGTGTCCGGTGAGTATCTGTGTCAGTCTGTAGGTGACGCAACCGCCCTTCCTTCCCACCCAGGCCTCGAGGTGAGGTAGGATAGCACCGACGGCACGTTGGCGCGCGTTCAGCCGCAACTCAAGCCTTGCGCGCCACTGTGTTAGTACGCGCCGGTGTGCATCCCGCCTATAGGCAACGAGCGTCTGCTCTGGCGCCTCACCGCTCTCCCGGCGGACGCGGATCTCGGTGTAAACCGTCGCGTCGACTGCCGCCAGGAGATCAAACGGCGGAAAGTGCGCCAGGACTGTCGCCGCCTCAAAGGATACCATCCGGTATCCTCGTGCGATCCGTATGGCCACCACACGCTGCAAGCTGTTCAAAATAGCCCTGCAGCGGGAGGCGCCCGTCAGGCGTTCAGACCAGACGGGCGCCCCATAAAGGACCATGGATCGCCCGACACCTCCGTAGAGGCGGCGAACTTCTTCCCTGGGACCCCCGAGGTTCGGCAAAAGCCGGTGTAACGCACCGGTTACCCGGCGCACTCGGGGGGCCAGACGCTCGAAATGCTCCTCGAAGCCCTATCGGCTGTCTAGGGTGAGGCCCAGGTACTTCATGTACCGCCCCACCCTGACCTTTCGGTTCGACCTAGGATCTGAACCTAAGATCTCATCACGATTATCGACTGAATTGAAAATTTTCAGAACGTCGTGAATATATATTTTTACAACAAACAAATATATGTAACTATTGTCACAGAGGGTCATAGGGTGGGAACCGATGCTTAAAGTACATTCCGAGAGTGGTCCTTAAGCCCACCAGATACTGAATCAAACGTTACTAAATAAAGATAATTAGGTATGGAAAACGATCCCGCGATCTCCCTAGATATTATTAAACATAATTACTTCAAAACTCGACCATAAACTAACAATAATGGTAGTAAAAACTATTTCCCATCGAATAAAAAAAAAGAATTATCAAAATAAATAATTACTGTAAAATGAAACCACTTCTACTGTTCTAAACATTACCGATTTAAAAAAAAACTATCTTTTCATTTTCTATTCGACGAATACGATTTCAGACGACTAGCGACAGGACTGGAAAGAAGTCAGGTACACAACCGATGGCTTTACGTGGACCGGTGCCTCGGAA
Source organism: Pseudoips prasinana (assembly GCA_951640165.1). Taxonomy (NCBI): domain Eukaryota; kingdom Metazoa; phylum Arthropoda; class Insecta; order Lepidoptera; family Nolidae; genus Pseudoips; species Pseudoips prasinana. The sequence continues at coordinate 25,273,909 of OX621245.1, forward strand.
AGCACGGCTGTATAATATTGCCAACTACTTGACTTCGGGCTGATACTGATTTTCTCTAAGGAAAAACCTCAAAATCACTTTTTTGCCCGACCTGGGATTTGAACGTAGGACCTCATTCTCTACACTTGACCGCGCTAGCGCTAGATCAACGAGGTAGTCAAATTACTTACTTATCGTATGGGCAGTGGTTACCCTAGTGTCAGAGTTGTTCAAGCCGCCCAGTAGGCCTCTGACATGGCTTAACGAAACACTACAACTGGGGCCGATAGCTTAACGTGCCCTCCGAAGCACGAAGTCACTCAGAAATCTAAACCACTTTGGCGGTCCCCCATCCATGGACTGACCGCGAGCCTGTTGCTTAACCTCGTCAATCAGACCGGTGAGAGCATCTGGCTGTATAATATATGTTTTTGTATTTTATTATGTTTGTATTTTCTGTCTATGGGTCGCAATTAGTTACCCGAAACATATTTTATTAACCGACTTCAAAAGGAGGAGGTTCTCAAGTTCACCGGTTTTTTTTATGTTTGTTTTTATTTATGATGAGCGCCAAAGTTGAATTAATAATTGTTTTAATAGAATTTGGTTTGAAATCATTCCCCCTAAATTACAATCGGATTATAAATAGCTTTATTATTGTTAAGGGAGTGCCAATCAAGACCCCATATCACATGATTCCAAACATAGTTGACGATGGGTGTAATACATCTCCCACTCCGCTGGGGAAAGGCGAATGCTATGTCAGCTCCACGTCTCTCCGGAGAGCTTGTTCATATTTGTACACCGTGAAATTGGAACTAAAATAACAATTGAGGTGAAGAATAGACGTATAGTTCAAAAGGTTGTTTGTTCAGTGAAGATTTCTTTGTCTAGCGAGGTATTTTTTTCTATTAGGTTTAATCAATAGTTTAACATTGTTTATATATGCTTGGAAATGAGATAAGGATCCGTGAAGATGATAATTACTCATTTGGTTAACTGATACTTATGATAATTATAGTATGACTGCCTCGTTGGTCTCTGCGGGTAAACGGTAGCGTATTTACCCGCAGAGAACAAGGGCCTGGATTCAAATCCCGGGTCGGGCCAAAAGTGATTTTGGGACTTGTCTGTAAAAAGAAAAATTTCTCGGCATGAGCCCGAAATCTAGGAGTTGGCGGTATTATACCCCCGTGCCTCGGAGAGCACGTAAAGCCGTCGGTCCTGTACCTGACATCTTTCCAGTCGTGTCGCAAGTCGTCCCATCGGATCATAAGAGTGATGGAATAGAAAGTGCTCCTGTGTTTGCGCACACACTTGTGCACTATAATATGTCCCACGCAGGTGGCTAATCTCTATTGAGACTGGCCGCCGTGTCTGAAATTCGGCTAGGAGGAGATTATTTTATTTTTACTAGATACATACATTTACTCACGCCTGTTGCAGTTTCTTTGAGGTAGCTCTTTTACATAATTATATTGCCGTTGCAAACTTTCGCATATCGTTTGATTCATCTGTCTCGTTTGTATTCATTACTAGCTGTGCCCCGCAGTTTTACGCACGTTACACTTATTTTATAGCCTATTTGTTATTCGGATATGTAAGTTATATTACTACAATGTTTCATCAAAATCTGTCCGGTAGTTTTTGCGTGAAGAAGTAATAAACATACACACTCAAAAAATTTGTCTTTATAATAATAGTGTGATGTTCTTCAAGTTACTTTCATCTTCGTCTAGGTTGCTAATGCCTAGCAACTGTCAACAACATCCTCTTCAAGGCTGAATCTCAGAGTTAATCAATTCATCCCATTTCCGAGATTAAAATAGCCGGCAAAATACCAATCCCATTAAATCCAACTGCAACCAAAGTTATTCGTGTTATTCGGTTCGTTAAACATCAGCTCGGTAAATGTGGTTATTTAAAAAATGAATTTATCTTATTATTCGGGTTCCTCAAACATTATTATCGAAGCGTTTTTTGATAAAATTGAGAATATTTCATATTTATTTTGTTTTTGTATCGGTATTTATCAATGACGTTTTTTTTTTGGTCTCGGACAAATAATAGAACCTAAATGTTTAACGCTCACTAAAACCATCGAGAAGTTCGTTACTTAATGATCTAATTACTACTAAAATTATTATTTTGATTAATTTGTATGTTTTTTATATCTTCTTAATTATCCAATAGGACTTTTTTCAACAACACCTGCATTAGGGAAATAAATATCTGTGTCACGGGGTACTTTAAAAACATATAATTGATAGAACAACTATTTATGTTTTATTATTTTTTCCACATACATTCCATATAATATTGTCACATCCTACGTTTATGTCCTAAGCGGAATAACGAAAGCGCCGGAACAGTTAGATAATAAAACCTAAACGTTCCGGGACCTTCGTGATACTTTGAGTTGAGTTTCCAAGCATTAAAATGTATGTATGTACTGTAAATTGGGTACATGTCGTCCTGTCTTCCGAACTTTATTACCCTAACGTTTCAAGTTTGGAGCACTAGGCCTAGATGTATGACCTATTCACATGTATTCAAATGCAAGTTTAAAATTTATTAAACAAGATCAAAGTTCAGCTAGCAACATATTACTTCATCAGGAGTTCAAAAGCCATACAATAACGGGTTGGCTTGGATGGTAAATACTTGCCTTTCACGCTGTAGGTAGAGGGTTCGATTCCCACCGAGGACAAAAACTGTGTACATGAAGATATCTGTTTGTGCTGAGTCTGGGTGTAATCATCACTGGGTGTGTATGTTTGTTATTTCTTCATGTCTCGTTTAGACATGAAGAAATACCAAACACACACACCCAGTGATGAGCGGAGTGAGTGAGTGAGTGAGTGCTGGAGCGATTTTAATAAAACTTGGTATGGACTTAGCTGATACCCTGGATTAACACATAGACTATAATTTATAAAGTTTAACGCGGGTAGACTGTGAGGCGTAGCTAGTTATCTATATAAGTATGTGTTTACAAAAGAAAAGTAGTATAATTGTAGTATTTCAGACGTCTCGTTTCCGTAATACAAGCTATTAGGAACAGCCCAGGATATTAGGAACCATTAAATAAACATATTTAATTATTTTTATATATTTCATAAAAGGGCTACCTTAAACATGAAGTTTCATGTCCCTGTATGCGATCTGAGCGACGATATACTTAATCACTTTCTGAACGTGTGTGGCTAATTGCGCGCGGATGCGCAAATTCGCGGAAACAACTTTTCTATACTTATTGATAAGAAAAATAATCAAAGTATAGGGGAGGTAGGGGAGGAACGGGCAGTCGGGAGACATGGGCACCCCCCTTTTATTCTGATCCGGTCACAGATTTAAATTTTTCTCTAATTTGATAGTTTACTTTACCGACTGGCAAGACTTTCCATCCATAGACTATATGTAATTTCTATCAGTTGTTAAACAGAGACTCGTTTAAAGGTTATGCGGTCGTAAAAGTGAATATTTTTGGTGGTTTGAGATCGTGTTAAAGAGAAAACTAACCAAAGGTTTGTCTATTTTTATATGTATATCTATTCTTTATTTACTAACTTATAAATTAAACTGAAATTCACGCTTAGATACCTAAATGAAAACAAATACCGGAAACTTATGTCGAAAATGTATACAGAGGGAGCAATGGACATTCTGATGTGAGGGAGGTTTGGGCATGCCCAAGGCTCCCTGCTATATGTTGAGTATAGGAAGATTTATTAAAATTCTAATTTCCTGCTTTAATTATACTATTTCAATTATTTTTAATTACAGAGAGATGTCGATTAAATTCAAAAAGAAAGGTATGCGGCGGGAAATTCCTAAAGATTTGATATTACGAGCCATATTATCATGTTAAGGTATCAAAAGGATCAAAAATAAAAACAACAGCTGATTAATATCAAATCCCTTGATTAAATTCGCAACTGTAGAGAGAAGCAGGAAAAGAAGGTTCTTAAAAATATAGAGAAGATTATTTAGATTCCACCAGAACTAACATTGAATTGAGTAAAGAAAAGGTAAATGAGCAGTAGTGATAGTGATATAGAAAATGTTTTACTCGCTGACAGTTCTGATGGATCATTTGTTGGAGAAACGTCAGAAGACGAGTTAGATGAAGATGATGTGATAATGATTGACAGATTTCAAATGAATGATTTTCTGCACGTTAAATTTAATACAAAAAAGACTTTTCAAATGAATGATTTTTTGCACGTTAAATTTAATACAAAAAAGACTGTTGTGCACTATGTCGGCCGAATCAATGACGTTAGTCATACCATGACCACAATTAAATTTATGAGGCTGGGTAAGATAAGAAACACCTTATTTTCCTGAAGTAGATGATATAGCAAGTGTTCCACTAGAAGACATCAAAACTAAATTGCCTGGACATGCAATAAAACCAAACATCGTAGCTCTAAGTACTCATTTAATAAACCTTTCTGGGTTGTACCCTTATCTTAGATAAGATACTATTTAAGATTTTGTTTTATTTGTTGTTTACTTTTATTTATAATATTATATTATTATATTTTTCTGTTATGGATATAAAGTGTTTTATAGGCCATGCCCAAGCCTCCCACAGGGGTGTCCAAACCTCCCTATGGCAGGGAGGTTTGGGCAGTTGGACTTAATTTTTGAAATTATCTCGTAATGTTAAGGCTCATTATAATTTTAAGAAAATTCTATCTAATATATCTAGCCAAATGTGTGGTGCAATTAGAATTGGCATTAAATGTTGATTATCTATAAAATCTGATTTTTTATACATTAAATTGTTAAAAAGTGCCCATCCCTCCCCTACCTCCCCTACATGGTATTATATATTAGCTTGGGTCTTAAAATATATCAAAAACTATGTGTGTAAAATATGTATGTATATATGTTTATTTGGCTTATGATAAATTTTGAACAGAAAAGCGATAACATTTTTGGAAACAGGTCATAACCCATCCCTATTACTTATCGGTAAATACTTTTTACCATTTTGCCTAGCACCTGACCATTCATAAAAGGGACCGGAAAATCCCCCAAAGTAAATGGTCACAATCAAAAAGAAGTATCCGAACAATATGAACGCCGTTCAAAGGTTCACTTTTCTTTTGGTAAAGATATAAGTCACCATAGATACATTTGTGTGCTTAATGGAAAAGAAATCTTCAACATTCACACAATAGGATGAATTGAATCAGTTATGAATTTACCTGTCAAACTGAATAGGATTTCTAAGGCGGCTCTTTGTGACATCGAAATGGATTTATTTTGTGCAGCTTTAAGACAGAATCGAAACTACTGATCCGTATAGTTACCTGAATTATTTAAATGTTATGTATAGCAATATAGTTGTTTAAACATGTTCATACTCAAACTCAAAAGTCATTTCTTCCGTTAAAATATTACATTTGTTTGGAATCGTCAATTTTTTTTACCCAACCCTGCAGTGTATGACGTGGCAGCTACTGAGAAACACTGCCAGAAAACTCAGTAGGAATCCTTTTTTTAAATATTTATTTCTTAATCTAAGATTACATTGTATGTACCTAAACGTGTTAATCTAGAGTGAATCAATCCCATAACGTATTTAACTAAAATAATCAGAAAAGGAATAGCAAACATTTAAATAATTTAAGCAACTGTATCAATCCGCGACTCTATTTTCAAAAGCGGCTGCAACTTTTCCATGGTTAAATCAATTTTCAAGTGACAATACTAGTACCATTTCACTTAAATTATATTTCAGAAGATGAAAATAGCCACATCCTATGTTTCGCATTTATGACTGTACGAACAAGGTGTAACCAGAACCAAAAGTTCAAGCTTATGATGTGTCTCTATTCCAATGATCTTAACAAAAATTCCGATCACCTCAAATGTTGTGCATAGTGATTTTTTTGTCAAGATCATTTTTTTTAACACAGATCATCCTAGCCCCAAACTAAGCAAAGCTTGTACTATGGGTGCCAGGCGACGATATACATATTTATATAGATAAATAAATACTTATATACACAGAAAACATCCATGACTCAGAAACAAATATTCGTGCTCATCACACAAATATTTGCACTTACCGGGATTCGAACCCAGGACCACCAGCTTCGTAGGCAGGATCACTACCAACTAGGCTACGGTTATACGCTATTATAACACATCACTAAGCAATACCGTGCAGTTTAAGAGTGCTTTAGCCGCCTAATTACTGTATTTCCCCACGACATTACATCATAGATTTGTTTATGCGTACGTGATAATGCTATGCATATAAAGAAAAGATGACGCGTTAAAAAAAAGGTTGCCTGGAAGATATCGCTTTTAGCGATAAGCCCGCCAATTGTTTTAACATTACTGTTGTTTATTTCTCTGGGTTGTAGATTATTTGACCCAGTAAAGTGTTTTTATTATTTATTAAGAATCATGTTTTTGAAGAATTAGAAATATATAGTTATATTCACTGAAATTGTATTAATATGCGAACCTTTGGACCAGCAAACGCGGCTCAATGCTGATGATGATGATGTCCTTCCAGCCGAATTTCGATCACGGCGGCCAGTCTCAATGGAGATTAGCCAATTGTGCTGGACTATTATAGTACACAAGTGTGTGCGCAAACACAGGGGCACTTTCTATTCCATCAATCTCATGATCCGATGGGACGACTAGCGACACGACCGGAAAGAGGTCATGTACAGGACCGACGGCTTTACGTGGTCTCCGAGGCACGGGAGTGTAATGCCGCTAGCTCCCAGACTTCGGGCTAATACTGAAAATGTTTTTTACGGAAAAATCGCTACCGCTAGACCAACGAGGCGGCTCAATAGTCATTGCACGTACCATCTATGCCACGCCAGTGGACACAACACAAAAACCGATCTTACTGCCAACATAATGAAGTCGACTTCAAGTTCAAAGTGTATGGCCTGAAATCTACAGCAGCATTGTTACGTTTAAAGGTTCCAAGATTTGTATCCTGACTGGCCAGTAACTTATAGAAAGTTTTAACGGTTAGAACTTGTATTTTGTGAGTGTTCCTCGACTTTATTGCTGACTTTACTATTGAATGGAAGAAGTAACTTACAGCACAAAACCAGCTATTGACAGTTAAACTTTTAATACGGAAACTGCTAAGAGGAATATAAAGGAATCAAATAAAATAGGCAACTTTCGGTGAAGTTAGTTAATGTTACTGGAGTTACTGGACTGCTTGAGTTATTAAACTAGAGGGGGTTTAGGAGTTTGTAGTAGTTTTGTAACTCTGAACTTTTTATATCTCGTCAAATAATTAATAATGATATGATAATGATGTGAAATTATCTGTTATTTTGTTTATCAATGGGAATTAAAATTCCCATCCCATAAAACTGATTGCTTCTCCAACTCCTTCACTGTTCAGGCGGTTAGGCTGTGGAACTCTCTTCCGCCTATCATTCGAAACTGTAATACAATCTCCAAATTTACAAAAACGTTAAAAGAACACTACCTCTCCTATTTGCCTTAGATATATGTATTTTATGTAGTTTATTATTTAAAATTATGTATGTATTTATGTATATGTGTATTTTTATCGTATGTATGTATATCATCCTACATACTCATATCTTCCTCTCTTCCAAAATCTCCTCTTGCAGGTCTACTGGAAGAGATTTCTTTAGAAATAAGTAGTACCTTTGTACAGTGTCTTCTCTTGTTTATTCTTTCTTTCTTTTATACTTTTAGTATGTACATAAATTGGAAATAAATAAATTTAATAAGGCAAATATCTTTGGACATATCATGTAGAGTTGAGTCTCAATCATAAACAGATTTTCGAGCATCACTCAAACCTGGTCATTACCTGGTTTAAGTGATGATCGAAAATCTGTTAATGTTCAGAAACAAATCAAGCTATTTCCATTGAAATTTAATTTGTTTTTTAGAGCATTCATAAATTTTGAAACATTTACGAGTTAACTATATAATAGAACTTGATTAATGACTACCTATTAGAACAATGTTATGCTAAATAGGGAAAAATGTAATTTATGGCGCCAACGCGGAATAAGACGGATCGGGGCATTGTTTCATTTTTATAAACTGGTGTAAATTCGAGTTTTTATGTGTAAATATGGTGGATTTTTAGACATAACATCTTCGACAACGTACACAAGTGAAGGAAAGTGCCATATTGCCGTGAATTGCGATTTTCTGTGTTGTATCCAAAACTCCATATAAGCCTCTGTAAAGTCTCCACTGCTTTACTGGGGCTGGACAAGGACTATGTATGACTTGACTGTCACGGACTTTACTTGACAATGACGGAAATAAATGATAATAAAATATATTTACTGAAGGCTCATAAGGCCGAAGAAGCCAGAGCCGTAAAACGGAATTAAAAAAAAAGGGAAAAACGTAGATTTATATAAATGCATTAAGAAACAAATTATGGCAGAAATGGTAATGGTTAATATTATGTTAATTGATTTTTTAAAATTTGAATTTAGTGTGCATGTGTCTAATATGTTAAAAAATAAAGAGTAATTTATACAAATTACACATATCTTATTCTTATCTTTGTTGGGGTGTACTTGCGTGCAGCACTTCGAGCCTTCACGATCTTTTGTACTAAAATTATACATATCAGATCGAGTGGAAGCAAATAAAACTAAAAACTAAGTACATTTATGCTCTGCTTAGTTTATGATCAGGTGGTAGTGTGTGTATGTTAGTTGTCCCAAGATATTTACCTTAAAATCAAACAACAACGCAGCATTTTTGTATACACTCAACCCTGAACAACATGGTATACTTATAATACTATAGAGTATGATAAGACAAAAGGGTTGGTTTTTAGTGCAACTGTCGCTCTTAGTTATATGCGAACTGCTCATACAATTGTGTATTAGAGAACTCAAAGGTTAAGTTTCTGTTTTTGATCTACATTTACTATAAAGTATAATGAAAAACATGTATCACAAACTTCTGGTAAAATCACTCAACGAAATGCACACGGTATTATGTTAATATTGGGTATGTAATGTGGTGATAATGTTATTTAGAAATTATACACCTTAACCACATGTTACGTCTGCAAATGCATTTGCAGCTTTGAACACCACAAAGCAGTTCCTGGAAATGTGTTTCCACCTACGTGGCATGACAAGATTGTATTGTACAGACGCCAGCACATCAAGCTACCCCAATCTGTCCGATTGCCCCAATTGAAAGTGAATCTAATGCATATGAGATATAGTTGAAAATCTATAAAAGAAATTTGTCAGATTGGGGTAGCTTGATGTGCGTCGTACTTTAAATGTCTGGCATTAAGAGCGACGTGTCCTTAAAATTATTTTATTGCGTTTTTGCTTCCGTATATCGTCTCTCTATATCTATCTGTATCGTCAATCCAGCAAAACCGTGTAACTGAGTATATCTACTAGGAGAGAGAAAATAACGCGCCTTTCGCCTCCTATCGGCACACATCTACGTTGCGCGCACAGGCTCTGCCTAGTTTGGGATCAGGTGGTAGTTGGTTAGTTGTCCCAAGATATTTATTTGCCTTAAAATAAAAATAATGCCTAGGGACAATGTCACACAGATCATCCTAGCCCCAAACTAAGCAAAGTTTGTACTATGGGTACCAGGCGACGATATACATACTTATATAGATAGATAAATACTTAAATACATAGAAAACATCCATGACTCAGAAACAAATATTCGTGCTCATCACACAAATATTTGCACTTACCAGTATTCGAACCCAGAACCACCAGCTTTGTAGGCAGTAGCACTATTAACTAGGCTACGGTGACCGTCAAAAAATACAAATCATCAAACCGTAAAATCCAGCAACTACGCAGCATTTTTGTATACTTTTAACCCAGAACAATATGGTATAACTATAATACTATAGAGTATGATAAGACAAATCGATTGAATGTTTTATTTTCCGTATATATAAGAAAAAGTTATTCATCATCATCATAGTTAGTTAGTTGGGCGATACGTTTCCGCACTTAGCCTCCTAATTGGGCCGTGATACTTGTTTGGCTACTCGAACCATTTTATTTCCATCCAGAAGTCCAGGAGACCACGAAAGCCTGGCTTGAGGGCCTCCTGCAGTGTCTTCGGATCATTCAGGAACTTTGCCCGTTGGTAAGTATCATCATCATCATATCAGCCGAAAGACGCTCACTGCGGGACAAAAATCTCCACAATTGCCGGTCTTATACTACCTGCATCCAGCGACTTCCAATGACCCTCACAAGATCACCGGTCTGTCTTGTATGGGGCCTGCCCACGCTGCGTCTTCCGGTTCGTGGTAGCCACTCGAGTACCTTTCTGCGGGAAAAGAGAAAACAAAATGTATAGATAGCAAAGAAGTCTATAAGAAAATATAGGAATTCACTGCATTAGTCCCTACAGAACCTTATAAACGAGTTCAAATGTAAAGAAAGACGGCTCAACAATAACTCAACTTCACAATAAAATCCATTATCCGCTTCACTGCGCTCGAAACTAAATTCCATCTAATTCAGAAAATATTTCATACAGTTATGGAAAAGTGGCGCGCGAATTACTAAGTTACGATGGAGAATATACAGAAACCTATTGGGGGCGTGTCAGAAAAGAGATATTGGTTGATTTATAATAATAATTATCGTTTTAAAAAACATTGAACTGACTCCAACCTTTTTTCACTTCTTTTGAAGTCGGTTAAATATAAACAGTAGTCTAACTTCAATAAATATGACATGAAAAAATATGGGACCAATTTTAAAGTAAGTATACTCGTTCAAGTATATAAGTTTTTCAAATCGGTTTATACATGGCGGTGTAATGAAGTAAAATAACGTGTTATGAAAATAAAATATAACTGAATTGAGAACCTCCTTCTTTTTTTGAAGTCGTTTAAAAATAGACGTAAATAGTCTTAAGAATCTAAGAAAAGTGAGAGAATATGTTACATCCTTGATACACTCAGAAAAAGCTGATTTCAAAGGCAACGGAATTAAAAATGTTTAAACAAAGCTTTGCGCATATTATTCGTTTATGAATAATTAGGATTGAATTGTCTTTGCCATCGATGTAATTTTTTAGGATAGATTCCGCTGTCCATCTGTCTGTCACCAGGCTGTAGGTATCTCATGAACCTTGATAGCTAGACGGTTGAAATTTTCAAAGATGATGGGTTACTGTTGCCGCTAACAACAAATACTAAAATCCTATATCAATACTGTTAATTTTGTTATTTTTATATTTATTGTAACTTTACCAACGAACACAACAATAAAAGATTTATCTATTATTCTCTATTCCGTAATTTTACGCAATCTAATAACGATTCGGAATTACTTATTACAAACAAGTAATTGAGTATTGTGAATACTATTTATGTTCTATCTCTAAATGGATGATCGCCAAACTGATTTAATTTCTGAACGTCTGCTTTAGTCGTTCGCTGCGTTAGTCACGGCCATAGTTATAAAAAGAGTTTAATTCATTGTATTTTGTATTCAAATTCCTTTTCATTGTATTTATTTTTGTTAATATATTTTATTGTAGAATGGTGTTAGGCTGTAGAACCTCTATGTAACACTATCATACTACGCTATTGTTGTTGCTTTGTTTGTACACACATTTTATATTTCTGTAATTTGGGGGTTATGGTGTCAACACCATAACCCCCAAAGTTAGTTGTTGTTAGTTGAGTGTACAGTTATTGAATAGTTTTAATTTATTATTAACTACCTAAGTGTTCTTGTATACCTGTTTGTTTCCATAAATAAAATTAAAAAAAAATTAAAAAAATTCTATTATCTATACAATATATCTATATAATTATAGTTACTAACAAATGTGAGTCATGTTACTTGAACTAAATAAATTATTACTATTATTATACTACTACACACACTACTTGGAGTTTCCCTGCGAGATCGAATCAGAAATGCTGAGATCCCCAGGCGAACCAAAGTAGCCGACATAGCCAAACTGAAGTGGCAATGGGCAGGGCACATAGCTCGTAGAACTGACGGCCGATGGGGCAGAAAGGTTCTCGAGTGGCGACCACGAACCGGAAGACGCAGCGTGGGCATGCCTCCTATACGGTGGACCGACGATCTTGTGCGGGTCGCGGGAAGCCGCTGGATGCGGGCAGCGCAGGACCGGCTATTGTGGGGATCCTTGGCGGAGGCCTTTGTCCAGCAATGGACGTCTTTCGGCTGATATGATGATGCTGATGGTGACACACACTACCAAAAAGTTTCCGTGGACAACGTTTGAAGCTACGAGTATAAGCGAATTTCCCCGCACACAATTTGCGCCCGTATTTACTGTAATTTTTACTTAAAAAAGTGCGCAGCCCTTATAGTAACGAGGTCTGGATGCAATTTGTTGAATTTAATGACCGTTGTTGACTGCACGAACTGTGAATGTTACAAAGGTACCTATTGTTTGACTCTCGCAATTAAAGCTGGAAGTTATGTTGAGAGTTTAGAATTGGATTTCCAAGAGAGTTGCTAGATTTGAAGAAGCTTTGTTTAATTGCCGTCAAAGTAGGCTTAATTGATCTACTTGAAAATGTAATTGAAGGACACACTTCCAGAGTAGTACAGTCCCAATTTATCATCATATATTGTTACTAGCTGTGCCTCGCGATTAGCTCCGCGTTAAACTGTGGAAATTGTAGGTTATGTGTGTATTCGGTCATATAAGTTATACCTACAAAGTTTCATCAAAATCCGTTCAGTAGATTTTTGCGTGAAAGAGTAACAAATATCCATATATCTATACTCACAAACTTTTGGATTTATAAAATTAGTACGTTGGATTTATAATATTTGGGATATATATTTTAGAATATAGCAATCTAGCTTACGCGGAATTTTAAGTAAGAAATTGTGAAAAATTCTTAATAAATTTTACTTGAATTTTTATTGTTTTTGTTTGTTATTCATTATACATAAATGGTTGCAAACTTTACCCTCCGTTGTTTGTCCCGCCAAAGAAAAAATTACCTCCGGGACATAATTTGCCATGGCCAACCTGGAGGAATCTTAATAGACTACGTACCCAGGTTGATAGATCTAAAGAAAACATGTGCAGATGGGGTTACATCCATCTGCGAGTGTGGCATGTCCCCCAAAGTATAGGCAAGGCATATTTCCACTCTCTATTAATTTACTCAATTTCATTTGAATAATGACGGCCGCTGGGGCAAGAATATCCTCGACTCGCTACAAGCCTGACCAATGAACTTGTGAGGACATTGAAAACCGCTGGATACGGCTAGCACAAGACCAGCTGATAATCGAGATTACCTTTCAGAATTCAATTTTAAAAAGTTTACAACAGTCATCAGTATACAAGATCCATACTTCCGAATAAAATAACATCTATATAATAAGTTACCAATTAGTATAAGAAATAAAATAGATCAGCAAATATTTAAAAAGGAACTCCATAAATTTCTGACAAACAAATGCTACTATTCCGTCCAGGAATATTTTGATGACAAATGATAATAATGTAAAATTGGCATGATATTAATTGTAATTTATGTGACTAACAAATATTTTTTTTGACTTTTACATGTGTACCCAAGCAACATTTGCACACCGAAATGGTAAAATATGGACAGGACATTAATGTTAAACTAACACCACTATGTACTCATATTTCGCAAATAAATAATTTGAATTTGAATATAAGAAATGATCAATAATCAGGCTATTGAGGCTGAATTCCACCTAATTAGCTTCAAACCCCTTCACAACACAAGAAACTTCGCTATTCCTTAATAGATTAGCACCACTAACAACTGACGATATCCATACGTCATGACACCGTTGTCCCAGCCCTATTGGAATACAATTGATTGATGTTTTGACTTGCCTACTAATGATACTCGTAGATTGATTGATAGAGCTAACTTTCCTGAGATCGAGTTTAATCAGTCTTGTTCAGTGTGCATAGCGAACAGCTTGCTCATCTATTTGTAGATGTAGTAAATGGTGAAACAGGAGTTTTAAAACAAAAGATACATATCACACATTGTACAGACGCCAGAACATCAAGCAACCCCATCTGTCAAATTTCTCCAATTAAAAGTGAACCTTATGCTTATGTGATAAAGTTGAAAATTTATAAAATAAATTTGACAGAGATTGGGGTAGCTGGATGTACTAGCGTCTGTACGTCTGTCCTACGTATAATGCAAATATCCAACAACCACGGCAACCGGACCGTCATTTATGCGCCAGAGATAATAGATATATTTAAGTTGGGAATAATAAGTAATAAACAACAACGTAATTAAATGTATACAATGAAAAAGTGAAAGAATATGAGAATTTTACGCGTACCGACTATAAATAACATTTTGTTTAAAATTTATAGCAAAATTACGCTATAAAACAGAAATAAAACTTTATTTACTTATAACATGCTCCAAAAACCTTTCAAATTTGACATCGGGATTTTTTTAGCATAATCGAGATATATGGAATAGCTTTGAAATACTGTGATCACTATTTCATATTAATATAAATATTGATTCCATCCTAATTCTCTAAAGGCCAACCAACCATACAAATTTAGATCGAAACTGAAACCTATTTTCATGACAATTAAAATCATTTTTCTGTACCCATTGGAATGTGCTGTTACAAGTTCGATACATAATAATATCCTAGTGTGCATTATTGGCTAACCGTTTTAACCCTTTATCAGTCATACATAAGGTATGTTCATAAGTCATTGGTTTTATGGGTTATTACAGCACAATAAAGTTTAGAATAAGGAGGTAACTCTGATAACATTTTAAGGTAGTAAGTAAGGTTCGTGATCTTACTTGGTATCTATTGGAATTTGGAAAAAACCCCTTGTAAGGCGGTTTGATATAGGTAACCATTATATGTATAAGTATAGCTACTACTTCGGTCTAGCAGTATCGTATTCAACTAGATAAAAAACCGGCCAAGTGCGAGTTGGACTCGCGCACGAAGGGTTCCGTAACATTATTTATAAAAACGAGCAAAAAATTCACGTTTGTTGTATGGGAGCCCCCTTAAATATTTATTTTATTTTGTTTTTTTAAGTATTTGTTGTTATAGCTGCAACAGAAATACATCATCTGTGAAAATGTTAACTGTCTAGCTTTCATGGTTCAAAGATACAGCCTGGCGACATACGGACAGACAGACAGATAGACAGACAGGTCTTAGTAATAGGGTCCCGTTTTACCCTTTGGGTACAGAACCCTAAAAAATGGGGGATTACTCATAAGGCACACCAAAATTAGAAGCAATTATGTCGATCGAATAACATTATTGTATTTATATAAAGAAGCTCTTATTACTTTTCATAGGTACAGACGCCAGCACATCCAGCTACCCCAATCTGTCAAATTTCTTTTATAGATTTTCAACTTTATCACAAAAGCATAAGGTTTACTATCAATTGGGGAAATTTGACAGATTTCGGTAGATTGATTGCAGGCGTCTGTACAATGAATCTAATTTGTACATTCAATAAACATAATCAATTTTAGTTAATATGCCTTAAGCAAGGGCAGAAGAAGAATGTGGTGTTAGAACCCGAGGAAGACTGTCATGATATGAGAGCATGTAAAGTCAATATTTCAATGTGTACGATTCGCCTCCCATTGGACTATGAGACATATACAAAGAAATATGGAATGTACACGTGATTGACCACTCAGGTTTTGCATTGTAATATGTTAGGGTCCAGATGGAAGCAGATGTATAATCGTAAGTCTATAGGTAACTTCAAACTATTTTAAATTTCAAAGGTAACGATATGCCATCAACAGGTACCAGCCACAACCTCATTCTGCAACCTCAGCGTACGTGGGAAGAAATTTTATTTTTATGTCATCGGCCGCACTTGGGAATGTAATCCCTGTGTCGCGGGGTACTCAACAAACATATATAGATGGACACAAAATACATCCAGACTCAGAACAACTATTTGTGGATGACACAAATAGTTGTCCGGTACGGGACTCGAACCCGTGACACGAAGCGGCGAGGCGACTGTCTAAGCCGCTGCGCCACACGTGCGATCAGTTTCACTGAAACCGCACCGTATAGGATCGGTAAAGGTTTTAATGAGTGAGGTTAAACGTGGTTGTCTATAGGTAACCGCTAAAACACGGTTTTTGCACGTTAAGTCTTTCTATTTGAGCAATATCCAAAAAAAGTTCTACAGTTGATATAAGTAAATTTTTGAAGTTGATTTTTTGAAGTAATACTTCTTTCTGCACGTGTACTTGGGGAGTAAACTGGTGAATAATTGACGTGAGCGTTACGAAAAGTGTGATCGGGCGAGGCGAACTGAAGTTGAGAGGGAGATAGATATAAATTAGTGAAGATAGAAAGAGAGATAGTTACGTATCGTATATTACAGTAGGGGAGGAAAGAGAGGTGCGTGCCCACATTAGCTTCCGCTCTTTCTCTTATAGCCAGTTGCGTTTTGTATATCTAAGTTTTACTTCAGTAGTGTGCTTCTAAAGCATATTCGTTTTATTTTCAATAAGGGGAGTTCTATTTGGAAGAACTTTCAAAATAACACAGACTATTAAATTTTTTTGACACCTTGATATATCCTACTAATATTATAAACGTGAAAGTTTGTAAGTATGGATGGATGGATGTTTGTTACTCTTTCACGTAACGTTCTACTGAATGGATTTTAATGAAACTTTACAATAATATAGCTTATATATCAGAATAACACACAGGCTACAATTTATACAGATATTGTGTGAATTGTCCAAAATATGGCGATGAGCATCAAGATATTAGGAAAAAATCTACCATCTGCAAGCTATTCCCGCGTGCACTGCCAACACTGCTAGAGTACACATCCTACGAATATTATAATTGCGAAAGTTTGTGAGTATAGATGTATGTTTGTTACTCTTTTACGCCAAAACTACTGAACAAAGTTTTATAAGACTTAGTAGTACTATAGCTTATATCGTCACCGTAGCCTAGTTGGTAGTGCTCCTGCCTACGAAGCTGGTGGTCCTGGGTTCGAATCCCGGTAAGTGCAAATATTTGTGTGATGAGCACTAATATTTGTTTCTGACTCATGGATGTTTTCTATGTATAGAAGTATTTATCTATCGATATAAGTATGTATATCGTCGCCTGGGACCCATTGTACAAGCTTTGCTTAGTTTGGGGCTAGGATGATCTGTATGACATTATCCCTAGATTATATATATATATATATATATATATATATATATATATATACATATTTATAAATACATAGTGTATTAAGTACTCGTATCAAGATCACTTCTTGTAGCGCATGTCTTCAAAGCGTTCAAAACACACATTGTTAACGAGTGCCTGCTCAAATTCCGCGTGTTTGTAACAAGTATAATTTTCACGTCAGCCGTGGTATAGGTATACGACGTGATAAATTGTGTTGACGTCACGTTAACCGTGTTATGGCATGGGAGTATGATGAGGTTTAAAGAATACAGTGGCTTTATAAACTTATCATTTGACAAGCACAGCCGACGTTACGATTGAATACTAATGAATTTCAATATTCTTTTTACAGACAACGCCCGCACTAGGGAATCTAATCCCTTAGTCGCGGGGTATTTTATAAACATATAAATGAGGGACACAAGGTACATCCAGACTCAGAACAACTATTTACGGTTCACACAAATAGTTGTCCTGCGCGGGATTCTTACCCGGGACACGAAGCGGTGAGGCGACTGTCTTAGCCGCTGCGCCACACGTGCAGTCAAATATCAAAAGTATATTTACATATTTAAGTATTTATATATTATGCTGTGTGGTGACGGCGGCGAATATTAGAATATCATCATGTCATCTCATCCCGTGGGGAGCGTAAAAGTTGATCCGAGGGAATATCTACCAGAGGACGGGCAGCACCTCCCTTCTGAGTACTATGACCATCTTACTGCGATCGCCGTTCGCCAAGCGCGGCTATTATGGCATATCCCCTAAGATAAATCTTGGGGAGGTGTTTTCAGTGTTGAACTTCTTTGATTTGATGATATATAGTACGAATATATATTATATTATGTTCTATGTATGTGTACATCTTCTCACCTAAAATATAACTCTAATATAATAAAGGCAAAAGTTTATGTGTGTGTTTGTTACTTCTTCACGTCAAAACGGCTGAAGCAATTTTAATTAAATTTGGTATAGCTATAGTTAGCTGTCATCCTGGATTAACACACAGGCTATAATTTATAAAGTTTAACGCGGGAAATACCAATATATATTTACACCACTAAACATGCCTTTTTAATATATTTGACGCGAATCCACTTGATAAATGGTTTGTCCCGTTCGCTCAAATAGGAAGTCACATTTGATTGTCAAGTACTTACTGGATTTACTAATGTTGGACAATGGATAAAATGAAACAAAATGCTTTGTGGCTTTATGTAAAAAAAATATTTGTATGTTACAACAAAGGAATTTATTAAATAACTAGCTGTTACACGCGACTTCGTCCGCGACAATTTTGAATGATGACCAATGTAACCTACAACAAAAAAGTCCTAACATACGTAAAAGACTCACTTTGAGAAACTGTGTAATGAATGTGAATAACTAAGGATAGGCCATTTCATTAAAATTTTGTATGCCATTTCTGTCAGAAATGGTATACAGAAAAAAACACGACCATTTAAAGCATATTTTCATTTTCATTATAAAATGTTTCACAGACTGACATACTAAGTTTAAGATCTTAAACTCCCATTGGCCTACAATTTTGAAATTTGGCACCAAGAGATAAAGGAAAAAAAAGAAAATTTTCATTACACGATGTTCCTTACAGTTATTTAGGTAGTAAACAACGGTTATTTCAATATTGCAAACAGTCACTCCAATTTTATTTATTTATATAGATGACAATAGCTGTACCTTCGCTTCGTCCGCGTGTTAATTAGTTTATTTCGTTTTTTCTTGTTTTTTCTAAAATAAAAAAATATTCTAAAGTGAACGTAGCCTAAGTTACTCCTTATTACATAAGCTACCTGCCAATAAAAGTCCCGTCAAAATCGGTCCAGTCATTTCAGAGAAAAGCCGGAACAAACAGACAGACAGACAGACAAAAATTTAAAAAAATGTTATTTTGGTGTATGTACCGTATATATTATAGAAGAAGAAGAAGAAGAAAAAGTATTTATGGAGCACACATAATAAAGATACAAAAAGACACAGAGTAACAATGGCAACAAACAATATAAATACCATACAAAATACTCTATTGTTGTTACTAAAACAGATTTAGTGCGCTCAAATGGCTAGCAGCTCAGCATGATGTTACAACCACAATATGGCTGTAACGCTGATTTTCAGCTACCTGCCACAGTGAGTCACAAATGTGCTACATAAATTACATACATAAGACATAAGACAATACGTTTCTTAAAAATTATATATATAGAACAAAATAAAAGAATACGGTTTAAAAGAAAGAAACAAAAAATCTAAATTAACAATATTACAATAAAATCAACATAAAATAAAATAAAATCATACTGCTCCGATTCGCTGTCAATATACCGTAACCCATTGCAAATATACTTCAGGCGATAGCTAACAATCGTACTTATAAATTGCATCAAATAATAGTAAACAAGATAAATATAATACACACACACACACACACACATACACATACACACACACACACATTCTCACACATTCACATACTGAAGCTAAATTGGAACTTATTGTAAAATTTAAATTATTGAATTATTTTGGTTTATATTACTAAACTTTAGCTGCGTACCTATAAGGAATTGACGCAAGCGTTTCCGGAATGTGTCAATAGTTTTAGCAGTTTTAATGGGTGGGGGTATATTATTCCATACTTTGCTAGCGGCATAACGAAAGCTTCCTCTGAATGCAGCTGTTTTATGTTTTGGTATAGATAGTTGCTGTGCGCATTTTCTACCTGTATGTTTTCTTCCACCCGAGATCCAGACAAGCTTGTTAAATAAATATGTAGGCTGATTAAACTGTATGACACCGAATAACAGACATGCCAAGTGCAGCTTCCTACGAGATTTCATTTTCAGCATGTTTTTATTGTTTAAAAAGGGTGTGACATGAGTTCTCGGTGGGATGGAAAAACAAAATCTGGCGCAAGCATTCTGGACTCTCTGTATCAGTCTATCTGTTCGCGCTAACAACCGGGGGCCATAAACAGCATCTGCATAATTTAATTTGGAAAGGACCAGTGACTCGACCAGTTGTATCCGCAACTCTTCTGACAAAAACGGTCTAATTTTATATAGAACCTTCAGACGAAAAAAGCAGTTTTTAGCTGCGTCGGCTATGTGACTTTCGAACCTGAGATCGGAGTCTAAATTAAGGCCCAAATTACGGGCTTCGTATACTCTTTCAACAGGTATTCCCAGGTATTTCCATTATGTTCATATTTATGTAGTAAACAACGGATATTTCAATAGTACAAACAGACACTCCAATTTTATTTATTTGTATAGATGTATAGATGACAATAGCTGTACCTGCGCTTCGTCCGCGTGTTAATTAGTTTATTTCGTTTTTTCTTGTTTTTTTCTAAAATAAAAGGATTTTTATAAAATAAACGTAGCCTTAGTTACTCCTTATTACATAAGCTACCTGCCAATAAAAGTCCCGTCAAAATCGGTCCAGTCATTTCATTGATTAGCCGGAACAAACAGACAGACAGACAGACAAAAATTGTAAAAAAATATATTTTGGTGTATGTACCGTATAAATGTTCATATTTATGTAAGTAGTAAACAACGGTTATTTCAATATTACAAACAGACACGCCAATTTTATTTATTTGTATATATATAGATTACAATAGCTGTACCTGCGCTTCGTCCGCCTGTTAATAACTTTATTCAGTTTTTTCTAAAATAAAAGAATTTTTCTAAAATAAACGTAGCCTAAGTTACTACTTATAACATAAGCTACCTGTCAATAAAAGATCCGTCTAAATCGGTCCAGTCATTTCAGAGATTACCCGGAACAAACAGATAGACAGACAAAAATTGTTATTTTGGTGTATGCGCCGTATATATGTTCATATTTATGTAGTAAACGACAGATATTTCAATATTACAAACAGACACTCCTATTTTATTTATTTGTATGTTTACATGACAATAGCTGTACCTGCGCTTAGTCCGCGTGTTAATTAGTTTTTTCTTGTTTTTTTCTAAAATAAAAGATTTTTCTAAAATGAACGTAGCCTAAGTTACTCTTTATTACATAAGCTACCTGCCAATAAAAGTTCCGTCTAAATCGGTCCAGTCATTTCAGAGATTAGCCGGAAATCACAGACAGACAGACAAAAATTGTAAAAAAAAAATATTTTGGTGTATGTACCGTAATATATGTTCATATTTATGTAGTAAACGACGGATATTTCTATATTACAAACAGACACTCCTATTTTATTTATTTGTATAGATAACAATAGCTGTACCTGCGCTGCGTCCGCGTGTTAATTAGTTTATTCCGTTTCTTCTTGCTTTTTTTCTAAAATAAAAGAATTTTTCTTAAATGAACGTAGCCTAAGTTACTTTTTATTACATAAGCTACCTGCCAATAAATCGGTCCAGCCATTTCAGAGATTAGCCGGAAAAAACAGACAGACAGACAGACAGACAAAAATTGTAAAAATTGTTATTTAGGTGTATGTACCGTATATATGTTCATATTTATGTAGTAAACGACGGTATTTCAATATTGCAAACAGACACTCCAATTTTATTTATTTGTATAGATGTATAGATAACCTATGTGTTATTCGGATAAATAAGTCACATTGCTATCAAGTTTCATCAAATCCGTTCGGTAGTTTTTGCGTGAAAGAGTAACAAACACCCTTCCATCCTTCCATTCACAAATGTTTGCATAAATAATATTAGCAGGAAGTAGACATGTGCGCCGATGCTTAAATTATTGGCGAGGGAGTTTGGCATCAAATATGTCGGCGCCGGCGGCGTCATCGGCGTAATCAGCGTGAATGTTGAAAATAAGTGAAATATGCTTTAATTTAATATATAGCATCCAACATCCAATACTCTTAAGTATTTCCAGCGTTAAACCACTACAGGATTATCCTAGGATTATCCTATCCAGCCACTTTACTACCAGGAGTTGTTTATTTTTAAGTTGACGTTCACAGGTAGCCTAGCAGGCTTTCACTTCTGATTGGAATAAGTCGCAGCGTGTGGTCGGCACCAGCGTATCCGTCGGAGCTGGAGATGCAATGCAGAAGAGGCTGTCGGATCGATCACTATAGCGGAAGCTCAGTTCTGGAACGAGCTCATCGAGGGACTGAATAGGGTTCCATGAGGGCGCCCGTACAAAATGGTACCGACTTCCACTCGACTTCGACTTTGACTTCGACTTCAACCTCGACCTCGACCTCGACCTCGACCTCGACCTCGACCTCGACCTCGACTTCGACTTCGACTTCGACTTCGACTTCGACTTCGACTTCGAATTCGACTTCGACTTCGACTTCGACTTCGACTTCGAATTCGACTTCGACTTCGACTTCGACCTCGACTTCGACTTCGACTTCGACTTCGACTTCGACTTCGACTTCGACTTCGACTTCGACTTCGACTTCGACTTCGACTTCGACTTCGACTTCGACTTCGACTTCGACTTCGACTTCGACTTCGACTTCGACTTCGACTTCGACTTCGACTTCGACTTCGACTTCGACTTCGACTTCGACTTCGACTTCGACTTCGACTTCGACTTCGACTTCGACTTCGACTTCGACTTCGACTTCGACTTCGACTCGAGGAAACTCCGGGAAGACAGCGATCTGTTTGTGTCAGTCGCTGTGCCGGACTGGCTGTCAGCAATAGGGGAGGGCAATCCTGAGCTCTCCCAGGGTACGTGTCCCAACTATCTGGGATATGGCGCAAAAGGAGAGCACCACCGGCGCAGAATACCCGGGGCTATTCCCATCAAGCGCCAAGAGAAGTCCATATCAGGTTAGGTTTACTTACTCCACCAAATGGGACCGTATAAATGTTCATATTTATGTAGTAAACAACCGTTATTTCAATATTACAAACAGACACTCCAATTTTATTTATTTGTATATAGATTACAATAGCCTGCACTTCGTCCGCCTGTTAATTACTTTATTCCGTTTTTATTGTATTTTTCTAAAATAAAAGAATTTTTATAAAATAAACGTAGCCTAAGTTACTCCTTATTACATATGCTACCTGCCAATAAAAGTCCCGTCAAAGTCGGTCCAGTCATTTCAGAGATTAGCCGGAACAAACAGACAGACAGACAAACAGACAAAAATTGTAAAAAAAAAATATTTTGGTGTATGTACCGTATATAATAGGTCTTTACCTATGAAATTGCCGTTTTGTATGAAAAAATTTAAACGAATTTTTTTCATGAATTTTTTTATTTGTATTAATCGAAGTAATCACCCATGCAATCAATGCATCTTTGCCATCTCAGTGGCAGTTTATTGATGCCCTTCTTAAAGAAATCAGCTGGACGGGAGGCAACAAATTCTTCAAAGGCATTTTGTACTGCCTCTCGGGTATTGAATTTTTTTCCCGCCAAGAAGTTATCCAAATTCTGGAAAAAGTAGTAGTCTGTAGGCGCAAGGTCTGGTGAGTAGGGCGGATGACGGAGAGCTTCCAACCCCAGTTCTTGCAACTTGGAGACCGTCTGCTGTGCAGTATGAGGTCGCGCGTTGTCGTGCAGGAGCAGCGGAGACGAGCGATTGACCAATGCTGGTTGGAGATGCGCCAGCTTCTCCATCATTGTGCTCAGTTCTTCACAGTACACATCTGCAGTAATGCTCACCCCGTTTGGTAAGAAGCTGTGATGAATCACACCGGCGCTAGACCACCAAACAGTGACCATCACTTTTCTAGGGGTAAGTTTTCGTTTAGGGCATTGTTTAGGTGCTGAACCAGGATCCAACCAACTTGCTGAGCGCTTGCGGTTATCAAACAGAATCCATTTTTCATCGCAGGTAACAATGCGGTTCAAAATTCCTTCATTTGTGTGTCTGTTGAGCAGTGCAAGGCACGTCTCGACGCGTACTTCGCGCTGGCGATCATTGAGTTCGTGGGGCACCCATTTGTCAAGCTTTTTTACCTTGCCAATTTGACGCAAATGGACCAATATTGTTTTGACGCTAACGTCGAAAGCTGCTGCTAATTCAGCCGTAGATTGTGTATCATCAGCTTCCACAACCGCCTTTAATTCGTCATTGTCGACCAAAGTCTTCGGACGACCGCGAGGTTCATTTTTCAGGTCGAAATTTCCAGAACGGAAGCGAGCAAACCAATAACAGGTGGTGCGTTGGTTTGTAGTGTTAGCTCCGTAAACGTCGTTGATGTTGCGTGCCGCTTGTGCCGCGTTGCTGCCACGACGGTACTCATATTCCATAATTACTCGAATTTTTAACGTATCCATGATGACGAAAAAGATTGAAATGCGATGAAAACGTAACACTAATCAATAAAGAAATGACTACTTTTGGAAAAAAGAATCCATGTTTTTAAAATAAAATTAATTTGAAATTAGAATTCTTAGCCAAACAAAAATTATTTTGATTTGAAATGGCCAGTACTGCAGAACGGCAATTTCATAGGTAAAGACCTAATATCTACCGTTTAATTTAAAATATGGCTGATCTCAACACTAACGGTGTTGCTATATTTGGAAATTAAAAAAGGTGTACTAAGAAGAATATTTTTTTTAAGAAATGGCGGTAACAAAACTGAATTGACCGGAAGATTAAATTTTCGGGGACATCAAATTTATAATTTTTTTAAATATATAAATACAGTTATAAGCTGTAATAATTATTTTGATATACGCAATCTAGTTAATTTTATGTAAAAAAAATAAAATATATAATGGTGTCATACAAAATATTATTAGAAATTGTACTTAAAGTTTTCATTTGTGTCTGGGGACACGTCAAAATAATGCTGGCTGTTTTATTAAAATAATCTTTAAATATTCAGTTTTAACTGAATTACACTGGGATTAAGTTAAGAACGTAGTAAAATATATAAATTTTCAATTATAAGGCATTTATTATACTAAATAAGTTGTCAAATTTCTAAAATAAAAATAAAAAGTAGAGGGACATGCCAAAATGGCAGTTGTACTAAATTTTTGAATGTCCTCATATATGTTCATATCTATGTAGCAAACAACGGTTATTTCAATATTACAAACAGACACTCCAATTTTATTTATTTGTATAGATATGATTTATCATAGAGAGGATATGCCTACATGATATATTATATTTATATAAACTGTCTTCCTCGGAGTATAATGAATCGCCAGTAAATGTTTGATTGATGGTCGAATGTTAAATATTACACAATATTACCTAACAAATAAAAATATATTGAAGGTCTTTCTACTACCTAGGTATGTGATTTGAAATACTTAACATAAAAAATTAGCTTTTTCGAGGCTATTTCAGAAAAATGTCTACGAATAAGTTTAAAAGAACTATAAAAACCAGATGGTTCATTATCATCAGCCTGATACCTGCTGGACATAGGCCTTGCCCAAAGGGCCAGCGCAGACCGAGAGGAGCGCAGCGGAAAGGATTTTATTTAGGCACTAGAAAATCAACATTAATATTATAGAAATAAAGTGCATTTATGCTTGAACCTAACATAAAATGCTCGCGCGGTCCCGGGCGTATAATGTTGAAGCATATATGCACTTTATTTCTATAATTTTAAAGTTGATTTTCTAGTGCTTTAATAAAATCCTCTCCGCTGCGCTCCTCTCGGTCTGCGCTGGCCCTAAGACGTTGCCATTTGAAGGGGTTTGCCGCAGTCACCGCGGTAGCCGTAGGTCGTAGTTAATACACAGATACAAAAAGAAATACAAAAAATATTTATTTCCATAAACACATTACAATTATTAATGCAAGTTTCTTTTATTATGTAGGTTTGTGTGGTGTACGTATATGTGGCGTATGTATGTATTTGTCTATTTGTGAGTGTGTTTTGCATGTACTGGTTGTTAACTTAGGTGTTCAAGAAGTGACTCAGTATCTTTATGGAAAAGTCTCTTCATCCAATTTGTTATCTGTTTTAAATCCGTTGGTCTAGCGGTAGCGTTTCCAACCGCTGATAACGAGGTCCTGGGTGCAAATACCGGGTCGGGACAAAAGTGATTTTGGGATTTTTGTGTAAAAAGAAAAAAATCACAGTATCACCGAGGTCTGAGAGTTAGCGGTATTATACTATGAGGGCACGTAATGCTGACTGTCCTGTTCCTGACCTGTTTCGCTGTTGTCACTAGTCGTCCCATCGGATCATGAGAGTGATGGATTAGAAAGTGCCCCTGTGTTTGCGCACACACTTGTGCACTATAATATGTCCTGCGCAGGTGGCTGGTCTCCTTTGAGACCAGCCACCTGGCCTTTCTGCTTTCTAGCCTTTCGGCTTTCTATGCTTTCGGCTAGGAGGACATTCATCATCATCATCATTATGTCAGCCAAAGTACGTCCACTGCTGGAAAAAGCCTCCTCAAAGAATGGGGGAATGTGCCATAATCGCCACGCTTGGCAGATGTGCTGGCGATCCCAGTGTTATGATCATAGTTCACAGAAAAACGCTGCTGCCCGTTCTCTGGTAGGTATTCCCTCGGACGCCCCCCGTGAGATTGAATGGGGCGATGATATTTTATGCCGTCACCACATAGCAAACTGCGTGACATGAACTGAGGATAGTTTTATTACAATATTTTAAAGCTGTTAACCGTTTTGCGTTCATTTAGGTGGTACCCTTATAGTTAAGTACTCACGCATTCCTGCTTTTTTTGACATTTTTAATGTTCTATGTATTTCCATTTATTATTTTATTATTTTGCATTAGTTTAAATTTACATTAAGTTGAGCTATTGTTACACCTATCTACCTTATTTCCCCTTTCTTCGTCTATCCACTCCATAATTGGTTGTCTGGAAGAAATCGCAGTAGCGATAAGACCGCCTATTGTACCTAATTAATGTATGATAATTTTAATTTTAAGTTATGGTTACAATAAAGGGTATTTTACTTTCTGCTTTACTTTACCCAGTTCATAAATGATGGTTTCCAACCCTAAGTATCTTTGTTGTAGTGGCAATATTCTTGAGTCACGTGCTGTAGGGATGGGGGCTTGAGCACGCTCGGTCACTCAAGTGTCCGTCCGACCGACCCTCTTATTACCGAAGCTTGTGTATCAACGATTGTCTTTCACTTTACTGTGTTTGCAAATTTCTTTGTAGAGTCAAGATTTTTGAAGCTCTTTTCTTGTAGATAGCTTTTTAAAAGTCTAGTTATGTTGATCAAGAATGATTGATTCAGCATTTTCAAATACATTCGCTTTCTTTACTTCGGGCAGTACATAATTGCGTTTCACAAGATTTTTTTTTACCAAGCTCGATTATTCTGTGGAATCAATTAACCGCAGAGGTTATTTCAGTGAGGAGTTAATTTTTCCATTGCGTAGAATAAAAATATCCTGAGACATTATTTACACACGGCCACGTAATCCTAATCTAAGCAGTGCTTTTGCTATGGAAACTGGAAATTTGAACTACATATCCTACTTTTCTTTTGTAAATACATACTTATATAGATAATTGCACCCAGATTCAGGACAAACATACATGTTCACGTAAACAAATATCTGTCCTGGATCGAAATTGAACCTGCGGCGTGAAAGGCATCCATTTACCAACGACGCCAACCGACCCGTCGATTAGTTTTCTTTGCTTCGGGGAGGACATAATTGCGTTCCAGAAGAAACTTTTTGCCACGCACGACCACTTCGTGGAATCAACTATCCACATAGGTAATTTCGATCCGGTATGAGTTTCAACTTCAAGAAGCGAGGCAATTCGTTCCTTAGAAGTTCGGGATTAGACGGCAGTGTGTTAGTTATCCCAATTTTTTTATTTAATTTACTATCTGTGGTTTTACCCGCGTTAATTTTTTTAATATGTAGCCTATATGTTGACCCGACCTCTTAGTAATAGTCATGCAAAATTTGAAGTAAATCCATGCAGTATTTTTTTAGTTTAGCCCGGACATACATACAGACAAACAGACACACAGACAAAAATTCTAAAAACTATATTTTTGGCTTCGATATAGTTTGTGGATCACGCCCCAAATATCTTGAAAAAAAAAATTAATGTACAAATTCAACTTTCCTATGATTTTATTATATGTATAGATTTTACATGGCTAGTATAGAATCTGCGTCTTCTACTTTGCCGTTAAGCTAAAAATAATCTTTCGTTATTTTTCGTTTGCAGTTCAATGCCAGAACGCCTTCGACCCCAACGGGATCATAAAATGTATGATTTCCTAGTTTTGGATTTAAATTTTACAGTTTGCATAACAAGTAATGCTATAAAACTGAAATTTATTAATGCTAATCTGTTTTGGAATGTGTAAATGAAGCCCATTCATAATACGATTCCCAGTTAAATCGTCTCGGTCCAGACGAAATGGAGGCAAACGAAGCGAACAGTTCACTTTTGTTGGAACAAGTTTTATAACGACTAATCGGTATGATAATTGGGTCAAATTATATCTTCAAAAGCCCAACGGTCTATTTATTCCATTTGGTCACGTATTTGTTTGGGTAAAATGATTCCTGCTTGCTTATATTATGGACGTAATAGAAGCTAGAAAAAATTGTTTTTAACAGTGGAGATAATTTTGTAGAAGTCTTTGTCACTTTGATTAAAAGGTCTTAAGTCCATAGATATTCGGGAGTTTAATACAGGGACATTCATACATAATCGTAATCTTATATTATATTGTACAATTTAGTTGATATCCCTTGATCCTGTGCTAGTTGAAGTAAACCTGTGTTACAGAACCACTATGGAACTTGTGGGATGGCATAGAATATCATCACCCCATTTCATCCCGTGGGGTGCGTAGAAATCGACCGAAGAATACCTACCAGAGAACGGGCAGTAGCGTTTTTCTGTGAACTATGACCAACAAACTGCGATCGCCAACCGGTCTGCCAAGCGTGGTGATTATGGCATATCCCCCCATTCTTTGGGGAGGCTTTTGTCCTGCCGTGAGCGTACTTAGGCTGACAAGATGATAGAATTTTAACGATTAAAACAAGGAGATTTTTGAATGATTTAACAGCATTAGATGGAGAGAGATAGAAAATATTTCCTAGTACTCATAATGCCAAAGAAACGGACCGTTCGTCAATATTCTGTATAACTAAGCGGGAAAATGAGTTAAAACATTTTAAGCTGATACGTGTCGATAAGTGATAAACTATAGATACTTCGAAATAGCTAGATTGGATAAATTTCTTATGCTTTGTTAATTACTTCAAATTTAAACTCTGGTAGTGCCAGATGTTAAGCATAGAGGGACTATACGGGAAGGAAATTAAAGTAATTGTATAACTCGTTTGAGTATTGTGTCTCCAGTTGTTGCCGCCACAAAAAACTAGAACTTGCCTATTTGAATCTGTAATTTATAGTGTACTTTATGTTGGGTTCCGTGCAAAAATAGTAATAAAGGACCCTTGTTGTTGAACTCCATCCATACGTCTGTCCGCTTGTATATCCGCCGGTATCTTAGTAAGCAAAGCAAAATAATGCACATGATTAAGGTTCCAAACAACGTTTTCCCAAATTTTATGCTAATTAAGAAAATATTTAAATTTTTCTTCCAAAGGAAAATGGACGATATATATGGATAATTTGTTAGCCGGACATCAAATAAACTTCTGTTAATTATCTTGTTCTTTGTGCCCATGAATTGCATGCTTGTAAACTCCCCCGCGATACTAAGATTAAATTCTCTAGTACGTCCTTGAAAACAATATAATTAAATATCAGTTATTCTTAACATACATTTTAGTCATGCGGTCTTGTTTAAAGGTTATATACCTTTATACGGTAATAACTTTTATGCGATCAAAAGAAGTACGAAACCCTCGACCTTAACTCCGACTCCCAATTGAACGGTATTTTTGTATTTCCAACGTATCAAGTAGTTGATGAAATTACGATTGAAATTGTAACAGAAATTGGACCTAAATGTAATACAACAATAATAAATTTCAGTCGAGAAACAACATGACCCAAATTATTATTTATAGATCCCAAATTTTCCGCTCCGTTTGATTTGATACTACCCACAATAGGTTTAATACTGTTGATGGAGGTTAATACACGACAATTTAAGGGAAGCGTATATGAACATTTCGAGTAATGTTAACCTTCGTAAAGCATTTAGTTTTTTTTGCTACATGCGTAGATACACTGGCTCCGTCACACGTCCAAACTACTTCAAAGGTAGCGGGTGCTGCCGCAGATATAGCAGAGGGCCTCAAGCGGCGAAAGTATGCTTCCATCGGTGACGGGTATATTTTATTCGGTTCGCGTTTGAAACTATGGGCTCATGGGGCTCAAATACGCGAAAATTTGTAAAGAACTTGTCCAGACGCCATGTCAAAACTTCAGGTGACCCTCGGCCAGCGTATCAGCTTGGCTATACAACGAGGCAACGTTGCTAGCTTTTTGGGTAGACTACCCACAGATTGTGACTTAAATGATATTTTTATTTATTAATTGTTTTCTTTTTAAGTAGAAGTGTATCTAGAATCATAAAAACAAATAGTGTAAAAATTAAAAATATGTAGGGACAAATAATAATTAGATCGTGACTTATATTTGATCAAATAGAATAAGCTATAAAATAAGCTTTGGGCAAATAATCCTTAATAGATCTAAAATGATTTGCCTAAAGAGTCCATCTGGTTTTTAGGGTTCCGTAGCCAAATGACAAAAAACGGAACCCTTATAGATTCGTCATGTCTGTCTGCTCGTCCGTATGTCACAGCCACTTTTTTTCCGAAACTATAAGAGCTGTACTGTTGAAACTTGGTAAGTAGATGTATTCTGTGAACCGCATTAAAATTTAAACACTAAAATAGAAAAAGAACAATAATTTTAGGGATTCCCCATACATATAACTTAAACTCAAAAAAAAAAAATTGTAGCCATACATGGATAGGTCTACAAAAATGATGTTGAGGTTTCCAATATAATTTTTTTCTAAATTGAATAGTTAGCGCGAGAGACACTTCCAAAGTGGTAAAATGAGTGTAACCGTAACTTCTAAAATAAAATAATGATAAAACTAAAAAAAAATATGATGTACATTACCATGCACACGAACAACGAAAATTGGTTTGAACAAGATCTAGTAAGTAGATTTTTTTAATACGTCATAAATCGTAAACCGCAATTTACCTTTAATTAAATCAACTGAAATACTTGCTGCTATGGAACCCTTCATGGGCGAATCCAACTCGCACTTGGCCGGTTTTTTCCTATTTATTATTTTGGCTTATTAATAGAATTTTCAGGATCGAATGATACCGCGTCTTAAATAAAGTCTCTATCTGTAAATGTCCGATTCGATTTATAGAACACTGATCAATGCTTAACTTTTAACCCTCATATAAATATTAACAATATCTTACGCCAATCTCTCATTAACTATTGCATTACGTCCTGTAGGTGTATTTTATTCCCACATATACAGGTTGCGAGAGCCCAGAGAGCTATTCTTAAAGTGGGCGCCATACTCCCCTGTCGCTAGCCCACAAGAGACCTGTTAAAATGGGTTTTACTCACAGTCAGGTAAACTTTTGTATTGCACATGAACTTTCTCATGCGACGAAAAGGTAAAGTTGACCCGTCGCAAAAGTGTCGTACATCGTTGTCACATAAATTCTTTTGTTTTATTCATCCCCAAACAACATCATTGCCAGACAACACAAATCAGTTATAGTCATTCATCATCAACATCATATCAGCCGAAAACCGCCCACTGCTGAACAAACGCCTCCAACAAAGATGTCCACAATTGCCGGTCTTACGCTATCATCCAGCGACTTCCAGCGACCCTCACAAGGTCATCCGTCCATCTTGTAGGAGGCTTGCCCACACTGCGTTATAGTCATTCATCATCATCATTATCATATCAGCCGAAAGACGTCCACTGCTGGACAAAGGCCTCCCCCAAAGATCTCCACAATTGCCGGTCTTGTGCTATTCGCATCCAGCAGTTTCCAGCGACCCGCACAAGATCATCGGTCCATCTTGTAGGGGGGTCCATTATAGTCATTACATAGTTATAATCTCTAGACTACGATAAAACAGAAAATTTACTGATCTCTCTACAATAATCCACCATCACCGACCTATTATCACCTAAGTTACAGATTCTTAACAAAATCAGGCACCGATTTCTGACAAAGTTTTATTTTGAGCAAAGATTATTACTACATATGTTGGTAAGAATTAACTTGTAATCGGAGAATAAATATATTATTATAATCATTTTTATTATATTAAAAGATCTATAGAATGTTTACACCACTTTTGTTACAGACCATGGACTCCATAAGAAAAATGAGCAACATTGTATACAAGTATCAGAAATGTCAACTTCACTTTTAAAACATTAGGTTTTGTTGCAGAAAAGGAAAAAATATGTAGATCACAAAAAAAATATAAAAAGTGCTGAAAGCAGTGCTAAAAAGGTAATTCTCATAAAGCTGTATAGATATCCCACTTTAACTCAATACTTTGAATGCAAAATATTTAGTTTTAAAAGCAGCCACTATAGTGCGCCAGTAAACGGTAATAGTTTTCCCAAGAGACTACAGCACGGGGTCCATGAAAAAGGGAATTATAAGGTTTCTAAGGGTTGGCAACGCGCTAATGATGCCCCTGGTGTGGCAAGCGTTCATAGGCTATGGTGACTACTCCCGGGCCAAAACCTTGTAAGCCAACTATAATGCGCTCCTAGCTGAATTTCAGTCACGGCGGCCAGTCTCAATAGAATTTAGCCATCTGCGCGGGACATATTATAGTGCACAAATACAGGAGCTCTTTCTATTCCATGACCCTCATGATCCGATGGGAGGAATAGCGACACGACCGGAAAGACGTCAGGTACAGGACCGATGGCTTCACGAGCTCTCCGAGTCACGGGGGTATGATATCACCAACTCCCAGACTTCGGGCTGCTGTTGAGAATATTTTCTTTTTACAGAAAAGTCCCAAAATCACTTTTGGCCTAACCCGGGATTTGAACCCAGGACCTCGTTCTCTGCGGGGGAATACGCTACCCCTATACAAACGAGACGGTCAACTATATTACCAACTAGATTGTACCTTTATAAAAAAAAACACTAGAGTACCAACCTATTACAGCGATGGTTATATATAGTTCCAATTATTTCCAAAAGAACAACTTCTACCATTCTTTATAGTTTATCCATTTTTTTTACTTATACAGTAACACATGATATATGATCACAAAACAAACCCACCCACCAGCAGAGCAAAGAATATACAAAAAATATTATTTTAATCCCTCTCTGACCTATATCGAACACACAGAAACACACTCTACTCAGATGCACGTGTTTCTTTTGTATTTTCGTTATTGAAAAATCCAATAGACAATAGTCATTGTGAAATGTTTCGGAACATATTTTATTGGTTAAATTATAATTAATTCATATTGTTGATATCAAGCCTGCAATTCTTAAATCGCAAAAAAATTGAGTGTGCCCATTTATGTCTAACTAGCTGTGCCCCGCGGTTTTACCCGCGTTTTACTTTTTTTTTTTAATATCTAGGGACAATGTAACACAGATCATCCTAGCCCCAAACTAAGCAAAGCTTGTACTATGGGCACCAGGCGACGATATACATACTTATATACATAGAAAACATCCATGACTCAGAAACAAATATTCGTGCTCATCACTCAAATATTGCAAATATTTGTGTGATGAGCACGAATATTTACCGGTAGCCGAACCCAGGACCACCAGCTTCGTAGGCAGGAGCACTACCAACTAGGCTACGGTGACCGTCAAATAATTTATAGCCTATGTGTTATCTATATAAATAAAAAGACAAGTCCTGACTGACTGACTAACTCATCAACGCCCAGCCCAAACCCTTGGACCTAGAAAGCTGAAATTTTGCACAAATGTTTGCTTTATAATGTAGACAAGGAATAAGGAAGGATTTTTCGAAATTCAACCCCTAAGGGGGTAAAACAGGGGCGCTAAGTTAGTATGAAACTTTGCCGTTTTTGAAGTTTAAGGCATAAAAATTGGTATTAGGCCTTCCAGTTAAAAATAAAAAATCACGTATTTCAGGGTTTTTGGAAATTCCACCCCCAAGGGCGAAAAATAGGGGATGTAAGTTTGTATGGCAAATGTGTCAATTTTTAAGTTAAACGCTTGAAAATTGGTATTTGGCATTTTAGTTAAAAATAAAAAATATGTAATTCAGCATTTTTGGAAATTCCAGCCCCAAGAGCGTAAAATAGGGGGTGTAAGTTTGTATGAAAAATGTGTCAATTTTAAGTTAAACGCATGAAAATTGGTATTAGGCATTTCAGTTAAAAGTTAAAAATATATATTTCAGGATTTTTGGGAATTCCACCCCTTAGGGCGTAAAATAGGGTATTTAAGTTTGTATGAAAATGCGACTTTTTTGAAGTTAAACCTATGAAAATTGGTATTTGGCCTTTCAGTTAAAAATAAAAATATGTATTCCAGGATTTTTGGAAATTCCACCCCTAAGGACAACTAAAATAGGGGATGTAAGTTTTCATGAAAATCTGTTTTTTTTTTGGAGTAAACGCATGTAATGTATTTGGTCTTTTAGTTAAAAATAAAGCAATCCAGGGAATAATTTGTTGATAAAAAAAAGGTACTCCAAAATTGATTCAACAAATCGACACCAACAATTTACTCAAACTAAAATTTTAGAGAAATTCTTTTCTTTGCCAAGTTGCTTAAAATGTCGTGGTCGTTGTTGTCTAAGTAAAGATTTAGGGTTTTATAAGATTTGTAACTTCTTTTTTTTTGGTAATTTTTATAACAACCCAAAAAAGCGACATTTTATATTTTATATTCGAGTTAGCGTAGTATAAATTGTTCGTGTCGCACCCAAAAAATATCATCTTAATTTTACTGATCTACAAGTTCACAATTTTGTATCTAGATTGCGGTAATATCGTTTCAGATCATGGAACTTATTTGGTATATCGGTTAAAATAAATAAATGCTTGAAATAAAAGGTAGTCCAAAACTGAATTAATAGATGATCACCTAAATCTCACCCAAAAACTATGCACACATCTTAATTTTACTGCTTTACAAGTTTATATTTTTGTAATAGATTGCGTAATCATCGTTTTAGATCGTGCTATGGTTTCGTTCACAAAATTTTATATAAGACCTATCAATGCCGTGGTCGCAACCTAATCTAATGGGAGTTACCTTTGTAATTAATGCATCGTTGATTATTATTTTACTTTATTTGACTTACTGACTGTACCTACTTTAGGACAATTGATATGTATTCTTTGATTTCTTTGGTTGATGATATTGGGTCGTTTTTTTAAATAACAGTAGCAAAGTAGTTTTTAGTTTATTTCTAAGTTAGGTTATTTATAGGTTAGGTTTTCTTAAATTTATATTGCTTATTTGTTTTTAATGTTAATTTTTTTAGATTAAGCTAGAAGTAAGTAGTTACATTGGCCATCATTCGAAATTGTCGCGGACGAAGTCGTGGGCACCAGCTAGTCTATATATAAATAAAAAAACAAGTCCTGAATGACTGACTGACTCATCAACGCCCAGCCCAAACCCTTGGACCTAGAAAGCTGAAATTTTGCACAAATGTTTGCTTTATAATGTAGACAAGGAATAAGGAAGGATTTTTCGAAATTCAACCCCTAAGGGGGTAAAACGGGGGTGCGAAGTTAGTATGAAACTTTGCCGTTTTTGAAGTTAGAGGCATGAAAGTTGGTATTTGGCCTTGCAGTTAAAAATAAAAAATATATGTTTCACGATTTTTGGAAATTTCACCCCCAAAGGCAAAAAATAGGGGATCTAAGTTTGTACGAAAAAAGTCCCAATTTTTAAGTTAAACGCATGTAAATTAGCATTTGGCTTTTTAGTTAAAAATAAAAATATATATTTCAGGATTTTTGAAAGTTCCACCCCAAAAGTCATAAAATAGGGGATGTAAGTTTGTATGAAAAATGCGATATTTTTGAAGTTAAACGCATGAAAATGAGTATTTGGCCTTTCTGTTAAAAATATATAGCATTTATTTCACGATTTTTGGAAATCTATAAAAATAAAAAGAGAAGTCCTGACTGACTGACTGACTCATCAACGCCCAGCCCAAACCCTTGGCCCTAGAAAGCTGAAATTTTGCACAGATGTTTTCTTTTTAATGTAGACAAGGAATAAGGAAGGATTTTTCGAAATTCAACCCCTAAGGGGGTAAAACGGGGATGCGAAGTTACTATGAAACTTTGCCGTTTTTAAAGTTAGAGGCATGAAAGTTGGTATTTGGCCTTGCAGTTAAAAATAAAAAATATATGTTTCACGATTTTGGAAATTTCACCCCCAAGGGCAAAAAATAGGGGATGTAAGTTTGTACGAAAAAAGTCCCAATTTTTAAGTTAAACGCATGAAAATTAGCATTTGGCTTTTTAGTTAAAAATAAAAAATATATATTTCAGGATTTTTGAAAATTCCACCCCAAAAGTCATAAAATAGGGGATGTATTTTGTATGAAAAATGCGATATTTTTTAAGTTAAACGCATGAAAAAGAGTATTTGGCCTTTCTGTTAAAAATATATAGCATTTATTTCAGGATTTTTGGAAATTACACCCCCAAGGGCGGAAAATAGGGGATATAATTTTATACTGCCTGACTGACATATCAACGCACAGTCTAAACGGCTGCAGTTAGGACTTGAATTTTGTCAGTAGTTACCTTTTATGACGTAGGCATCCACTGAAGAAGGGTTTTTGAAAATACCACCCCTAAGGGACTAAAATAAGGGATGAAATATTTTATGAAATTGCGTAATTTTTATGTTAAATAAAATGCTTTAGTATATAGACTTGCAGTTAAAAATTAAAATATATGTTTCAGGATTTTTGAATATACCACCCCCAAGGGCGTAAAATTGGGGATGTAAGTTTATATGAAAAAAGTGCCAACAAGTTTTAAGTTAAACGCATGAAAATTGGTATTTAGCATTACAGTTAAAAATTAAAAGTATGTGTTTCAGGATTTCCGCGAATTCTACCACGTAGGGTGACAAATAGGGGATGTTTGTATGAAAAATGTGACATTTTTTAAGGTAAACTCATGAAAATTGGTATTTGACCTTTCATTTAAAAATATGTATTTCAGGATTTTTGGGAATTGCAGCCCTTTAGGGTGACAAACAGGGGATGGAAGTTTGTATGAAACATGTGACATTTTTTAAGGTAAAAGCATGAAAATTAGTTTTTCGCCTTTCATTTAAACATTATAAATATATCATCAGGACTTTTGGAAATTCCACCCCTAAAGACGACTAAAATAGGGGATGTAAGTTTGTATGAAAAACTGCTTTTTTTTTGGAGTTAAAAGCATGTAAATTGGTATTTCAGTTAAAAATAAAGCAATCAAGGGAATAATTTTTTTGTTAAAAAAGGTAATCCATAACTGATTCAATAGATCAACACCAAAAATGTACGCCAACTTAAACTATAGAGAAATTCGTTTCTTATTGCTTAAAATGTTGTGTTTGTTGTCGTCTAAGTAAAGATTTAGCGTTTTATAAGATTTGTAACTTCTTTTTTCTGGTATATTTCATAACATATTAAAAAACGTCAATTTAATAAAATTGGGATAAAAAAGTCATTGACCCAAAATTCGAGTTAGCGTAGTATAAATTGTTCGTGTCGAGATGATCGCACTCAAAAAATATCATCTTTATTTTACTGATCTACAAGTTCACAATTTTGTAACTCGATGGCTTTTATATCGTTTCAGATCGCAGAACTCATTTGACATATCGGTTAAAATAAATAAATGCTTGAAGTAAAAGGTAGTCCAAAACGGAATCAAAAGATGATCGCCCAAATCTCACCCAAAATATATGCCCACATCTTAATTTTACCGCTTTACAAGGTTATATTTTTGTTAGTAGATGGTGTAATCATCGTTTTAGATCGCGCTATGGTCTCGTTCACAAAATGTGATATTAGACCTATCAATGCCGTGGTCGCAACCTAAGCTAATGGGAGTTACCTTGGTGATTAATGCATCGTTGATTATTATATTACTTTATTTGACTTACTGACTTTACTTAAGGACAATTGATATGTATACTTTGATATTTTTGGGTTTATGATATCGGGTCTTTTTTTTAAATAACAGTAGCAAAGTAGTCTTTAGTTTATTTCTTAACTAGGTTATTTATAGGTTAGGTTTTCTTAAATTTATATTGCTTATTTGTTTTTAATGTTAATTTTTTTAGATTAAGCTAGAAGTAAGTAGTTACATTGGTAATCATTCAAAATTGTCGCGGACGAAGTCGCGGGCACCAGCTAGTTCGGATATATAAGCTATATTAACTACAAAGTTTTATCAAAATCCATCTAGATTTTGCGTGAAAGAGTAACAAACATACACACTCGAACACTCACAAACTTTCGCCTTTATAATATTAAGTATTGTGATAACATACAACATTAACTGCGGAGGTATTTCCGATCCGGTATTTAAAAATAATAATAATAAAAAAGGTTTATATTCACGTAGACTTTAAAAAAGCGCTTGTAAATAGCCAGAACATGTTTGTAGTAATATAGTTGTATACATTATTATTTCTAGTTACATAAATATTTAGGTACACGGATTGTATGAAAACATTTACAAAATTTATTTTATAATAGCAATTATATTTAGCTTGCTTGTATTAAGTTATTGTCAAAGAGTTTGACATGGCAACCTTCAAGAAGCGAGCCTATTCCTTTCTTAAATCCCGGCAACGCATTTGCGACTCCTCTGGTGTGACGAGTGTCCACGGGCGGCTATGATCACTTACCATCACGTGACCTACTTGCTCATTTGCCATCCTATTACATAAAAATGTTCCCGGTAATAATTTATTCCATAAAGGGTTCAATAGAGAGAGGTTCAACTATACATACCTATGGTAATATAAGATATTCTTGTAATTTTGGAAGCAGTTTGTACTGTTGCATTATCATTCAAGAACATAAGCTTATTTGGGGATGAATAAAACTTCCAATTAAAGCTGACACACTATGTGCATTGTGTCTGTTTTATTAGAAAGTTTTGGTAACCCACCTCACTAATTGCGTCCATTTACACAATAGTTCTATTTAAATTTGACTACACGTGTGTCGCAGCGGCTAAGACAGTCGCCTCGCCGCTTCGTGTCGCGAGTCCGAGTCCCGCGCCGGACAACTTTTTGTGTGAACCATAAATAGTTATTCTGAGTCTTGAGGTAATTTGTGTCCGTCTATTATATGTTTGTAAAGTACCCCGCGACACATGGAATAGATTCTATACTGCGGGCATTGTCATTAAAAAAACTTCAAATTTGACGGTCGTGTTGCCGTGGTTGCTAAATGCTTGCCTTTGACGCCGCAGGTCGTGGGTTCGATTTCCACCCAGAATAAATATCTCCTTTTATGGAAATGGTTAAAAAGTTATTATTTATTCATAAAATCCTTTGTATTGAAATCCCAATTTCGGACTTTATTATTAAATTTTGGAAGAGAATCAAATAACACGTCCAGACCAGGCAAGTTATTGTTTAATTCATTGAACTGTACGGCGACTCGAAATTGAACAGAATGGTTAGCAATATTTGTTCTACAAGTTTAGGAGCCGAACAGAAAATCAGTTTTCCATGTGGATTCAATAGAATATTTAATAATAATAATAATA
Organism: Pseudoips prasinana; assembly: GCA_951640165.1. Taxonomy (NCBI): domain Eukaryota; kingdom Metazoa; phylum Arthropoda; class Insecta; order Lepidoptera; family Nolidae; genus Pseudoips; species Pseudoips prasinana. Next base: position 25,313,812 of record OX621245.1, read on the forward strand.
TCCTGGGACATTTTTTGCACATGGCCATCTGATCCAAAACTAAGCAGAGCTTGTAGGTACTATGGAAACCAGATAACTGATATACCTACTACATATACTACTCTTCTTTTGTACACACATTTATATATATAATTACACCAGACTCAGGAGAATCAGACATGTTCATGCACACAAATATCTGTCCTGAGTGGGAATCGAACCCACGACCTCCGGCGTGAAAAGCAAGCATTTGCCAACCACGCCAACAAGCCCGCCGATGAATTAATGTAAACCATTGAAGTAATTGTTCCTAATCTAAAGTACCTTTAATTCATCATGTCAGAAGAACGACATCCACCGCTTGACGAAGGTCTCACTAAAAGATCGCCACAATGAAAGTGGGTCTATTATTTGGAAGGTTTAGCTATGCCATAAGTGTCACGCTTAGTAGAGGGGTTAGCGATTGCAGTAGGTAATATTGCACAGAGAGAGGTTGCTTGTTCGCTGATAAATATTCCCACGAGACGACTTCCATGTTCCCCACGGGACGTGATGGATTTGTGATATTCGATGCCGTCAGCCATACCGCATCACCTTTAATTGTTTTATGGAAATATGTTAAGTCCGGACAAATTCGCTGGACAACTATTTGTGTGAGCCACAAATAGTAGTTCTAAGTCTGGATGTACTTTGTTTCCGTAAATTAAATGTTTACAGAGTACCCCGCGACACAGGGATAAACTTCCCTAGGGCGAAGTTTATTAAAAAAAAAATACACATGAAAATATAAGACCAAAAAAAAATAGGTATATTTCAATCTTAAAATCTAAGTCAGTTGGTAATTAACATTTATACAACTTTATGAACCGCTCCCCATCAATACGATTAAACGATTATTTATTTATATAAATTACAACCACATTATACATATTACACATTAAAAAATATATAATTACATGGTTTTGCATCTGATATGCATAACAATTAAGGTCTACATAACATTTACCAGCTATAAATTAGAAGTATTTTTGACATGCAAATTGATAATAAGCACAAAAAAAAAACTTAAAATTATAATATTGATGTAGAACATATAGCAGTATAAAAACTTGCTCCGTTGATCTATGTTTGCATGTTCAACCGTAGAAATATAATGCGGTTCTAAGTTAAAATTTTGGATATGCCACAAAGTGATATTGGGAGTTTTCTGTCAACAACCATTCTCAGTTGTAGCGCGGAAAAGCACTTAAGGCGTCGATCATGCACCTGACGTGTCAGTTAGCACGTCCGATCGGTATCTGAGACTGAGGGATTAGAGAGTGCACTGCCTTTAACCGACGGGCCTGTTGGCGTGGTTGGCAAATGCTTGTGCGCGTGAACGTGTGTGCATGAATATGTCTGTTTGTCCAGAGTCTGGGTGTAATTATGTATATAAGTATGTATTTATAAAAGAAAAGTAGTATATCTGGTTTCAATAGTACACACGGCTACATATAAAGCTATAATTTCCAGTATAACCTGATCCTGCATTGTATAGGATTTCCAGACAATGAGAGGTCCGCTTATATTGGAAATGTATAGCTTGATATGTAGCCCTGTGTACAAACTCTGCTTAGTATTGGGATCAGATGGCCGTGTGGAAATAATGTCCCAGGATATTAATAAATTAATATATGTGCTTATTCTCCTCCTATGGGCCTCTTTGGTTGAAATTCGACCATGTGTGAAAAAATGCCGGCTTAAAGCTAAACAAAATAATGAAGTAAGTTCACATAGCTACACTTCATAAAGAATTTTGAACGAACGCCAAAAAATAAGTATGGTGAATATTTTTTATACCGAAAACCTTAAGCGACTGTATAAAGAAATGGTATCATTTGACTAGAGCTCTTATCAAGGAAAAAATGTTTATACACGAAAGTATTTTGTAACTTGTAATAAGTTTATCAAGCTTTCTATTCAACGTAGGCTGGTTAATTTACATATTTAAACATAATAAGATAAAGGAAGGATACGGGATAATGAATGGTTTTAAATTGATAATAATTCGCCGGAATCATTGTCCTAATTTTCAGGTCCTGGGCACCGTGTTTTTAATTAATTTCGCCACGTGTATCATAATCATAACAAAATTTATATAAATGTATGGGCCTTACTCAATATAAAGCATTCAAATATGTTAAGGGCATATAAACACATTTCAACACACTATTTTAGATAAATTAATGTATCTCAATAATATTATAAAGGCGAAAGTTTGTGAGTATGTATGTTTGTTACTTATTCACTTCTAAACGGCTGGAGAGATTTTAATAAAATTTGGTATGGAATTAGCTGACGGCCTGGATTAACACATAGGCTATAATTTATAAAGTTTTACGTGGGTAAAACTGCGGGGAACAGCAAATTTTTAACATAGTTTAATTATTTACCAGCTACACCCTGCTGTGTTTCTCGACTTAACCGTGTATTTTAGCTGAAGTGTTAATTCAGGACTAGTAACTCCATTCCAAATGTCATCCATAGAGGTAGGGCATGGCGTTCATTCGCTCAAAGAGCAGCCCGACTGGGGAAGTACCTCCACCTTACAGAAGACACTCCTTAATAATAACATTAATAATTTTAATGTTGTGTTTCCGAGTGTGAGTAAGATTGCCAGAGCTCATTGGGGTGGGGGGGAAGGGTCAGCAACACTTGTTTGCTGACTTTTAAAGGCCGGAAACGCACCCGCGACACCTCTGGGGTTGCAAGTGTCCATGGGCGGCGGTGATTACTTACCATCAGGTGACCCACTTGCTCGTTTGCCGCCCTCTAATATATATATAAAAAAAAACAGTCAAGATATAATAAAAATACTAACTCTTATGTACAATGACTTTCGCATTTATTATAATGGCGAAATTCAGTACTGAAACTAGATTATTTAATGTGGGGGCACCTCAGCATACCTACGTTGCCCCCTCAGGCACCACGAGAAGTCTACGGCAGGTTAGGTGTAGTCGGTGCGAGTCCGATATACCCACCCGCAGACACTTTTTGACTGTGGAATGTGTATGCATTCCTCCTGCCTTACCAAAAAAAAGATAATCATCTTTTTTTTGGTAAGGCATGTAGTCCTGAGTCATCTTGCTTAACTTTAAAGCTTGTTCCACTCTCACTTAATCGGTAAGTTAAACCACAGTTTTAACGTCAATATCTTTATCACCAGTCCTTGAAAGAGTTTCAACGCCATGATAAAAGTTAACAGAACGTAAAAGACGGCGTAACAATGACATAAAATATTTGAATCCGCCATTTTATACGCCTATTAAAAGTAACAACTCTTTTCATTGTGCCCTAAGCCCTGTATTTTAGGCTATTTGACTCTATATATGAAGAATGAAAATAAGTGCTTTCCTTAACATATTCAAGACAATCGTGAAGTATGAAATTTCTACCCATTTCATCCTTATAAACTGTCTCTGATAAAAAAAATAGCGTTTACGAGTACATTTATAAATGTAATAAGAAAACTCCTGACTCACTGAATATCTCATTACCCAGCCTAAATCCAGAAATACAAAATTATGCGCAGGGTTTAACATTTTCAAGGCATAAGGAATGAATAGCGCTCACAACTAAAGTCAAAAAGCTCATACAATATGACAATAATAATAAATATCATAGGACAACTAACAACTGCTATCTGATTGCAAACTAGGCAGAGCCTGTACTATGGCAACCAGACAACTGACAATCATACTTATATATTTCTAAATACATACAAATATATTATTGATAAATTACACCCAGACCCAGACCAAATAATCGTGTTCATCACATTTAGATTTGTCCCAGGTGGGAATCGAACCCACCACCTCTAGGTTAGCAGTCAAGGTTTCTAACCACTAGACCAACAGGATAGTTAGCACTTCAACTGACCCATGAATTGCGTAACAACAACTCTTTTATCACCGTAGCCTAGTTGGTAGTGCTCCTGCCTACGAAGCTGGTGGTCCTGGGTTCGAATCCCGGTAAATGCAAATATTTGTGTGATGAGCACGAATATTTGTTTCTGATTCATGGATGTTTTCTATGTATTTAAGTATTTATCTATCTATATAAGTATGTAGTACAAGCTTTGCTTAGTTTGGGGCTAGGATGATCTGTCTGACATTGTCCCTAGATATTATTATTATTTATTATTATTTTATCGTCACTACACAGGCCAACGTCACAACTTCAGTTTTCAAAATTTAATATAAAATATTGTTGCTCTGTTCAGAGGTTCAGCTCAGTCGGCTTCATCAGCATTTTTATATGGGATTTTGATTTAATATATGTATAATATCTTGGGACATTTATTTACGCACGGCCATCTGATCCCGATCTAACCCCAGACAACACTAATAACACTACACACTGTGTAGGACTGTTAACGCTTGTTAACATGTCCGTTACAAGAACTAATGGACGCTACTGACAACGCTCAACTCGTAGCTGAATTCTGGGCTGACTTAATTTAGATTGCCATCGACACGCTAAGAAGACAACACTAACATCTGACATACTTTTCTTTTGTAAAAAAATACATATATAAATTAATACACCTAGACTCACGAGAAAAATGGATGTGCACACAAATATCTGTCCTGGGTGGGTGGGAAGGAAAGGCAAGCATTTACCTGCACGACTGCATTTGACTGCGCGTGTGGCGCAGCGGCTAAGACAGTCGCCTCGCCGCTCCTTGTCTCGGGTTCGAGTCCCGCGCCGGATAACTATTTGTGTGACCCATAAATAGTTGTTCTGAGTCTGGATGTAATTGAGTCCGTCTATTATGTATTTGTAAAGTACCCCGTGACATAGGGCTTACATTGCCTCATGCATGCGTTGACTTAAAAAAATTGAAAAAAATACCAACCACGCCAACCAAACAATAAAATGGTAAGATGCTGCCTATTTTCTAGTCGTTTGATTACTGAACCAGTTGAAATCGGCTCAATCCTATAGCCGAATTTGGAGCAGAAAATAGGAATGTTCTCCTATGAGAACATTCCTATTTTCGGCTCCAAATTTGAACTGAGGTTTCTTTGTCACTTGTATGCGCAGAGACCGACATAATCTTAACAATAGGGATTCTTTTTCCGGAAGGCGGGGACTAACACTGGTGTCTAATGAGCACAATATACCATTGTACGACTAAACGCCGACAAACATTACGCCGACAGACTGTACACCACAGATATCTTGCTCTGAGCTGTACACCAACAAGACTTTAATTCGACTGTACTTTTCGCCGACAGAACACTTTGCCGACCGTATTCATAATTACTGATTTAGGTTAGGTTAGAACCACAGATACCTAAAATAGTATTGAATGCTCTGAGGTTAGAACTGTGACCATAACGCACGAGCCTAACGAGCGAAGCGTGCGTGCCGCGGCAGCGGCCGGCGAAATGCCAGAATCGAATCGATCCTATATTACACTTGGTAAATGGTTCTCTCTGAGTATGAGTGAAGTGTTCTATCGGCGAAAAGTACAGTCGAAGTGAAGTCTTGTCGGTGTACAGTGTGTCGGCGAAATGTCTGTCGGCGTTTAGTCGTACACTCCAATATACAGCCCCGTTATTGGCGACTTATACGGCTCGGTCGCAGAGGTTAGATTAATGTATTCTGTATAATTTATTTATTGTACAAGTCATAAACGAATCCAAAAAGTTTATTAATAGGCATTCCGAAGGTGGATGGTTGATCCCCTGAATAGCGCGTACTGAATTTATAATAATCTTAGTTTGTATTCTCGTTAATGTTGGTGAGTTCAAGAGCAGAAGCGTTATAACAATAAAAGGAGTGCGCTTTATACCACACGACTGAAGTAAATCTTAGATATACGAAACGTGTACGTTAAAAGCGCGAACGTCGTTATTAACACAAGGTCCGTCATAATAATAATACCTTAATATAGACAGAACCATTGACAATATGTAATAAAATATATTTTATAAATGTTTTCATACAATGTGTACCTAAATTTCTATGTTACTATTAATAATAATGTATATGTCGGGAAGAGGGTCACCATCATTATAATAAAATATAGAAATAACTCTTCAGTACTTGATTTTATTTAATTAACAACTTTATAACTTATTTCGACAATCACTTTCACGAATTAATTATTAATAGCACCATAGCAACACTATATAAGACAGGCACGGTACAGCATGTGTATCGGGCGACTGTCGACCAACGAACTCCCTCCGTCGTTTTTTTTATTTATTTATTTTTTTAATATGACGCGTGCAGTTAACCTCTCGGTTTTTACTGCTTCACCGGACAGTAAGGGTGAGCGTGGGCTCTAACCGCCTAGCAAAAAATTCAACTACAAACTAAGTACCCGCGCCGGAGGGCGCCCCCTGTGGGGCTCGAACCTCGGCTCTGGGCGGATACTGACGTGGAGAGGGCAAGATATCGTGGTTTTAGGGGATTTTGTGCAACTGTCGCTCTACGTTAATGCGCGACGCGGGCCTCGCTACCGGGCGTGCATCGCCTTTTATATAGGAAATACAGCGAACGTCGGCTAGCGACAGACGCACCTGCAGGTGCAGCTGCAACAGCTGCTCATTAGCCGTTGCACCTGTTGTTTACCAATGTAGTTGCTGCGCCGTCATATACAACTATATTACTTCAAACATGTTCTGACTATTTACAAGCGCTTTTGTAAAGTCTACGTGAATAAAAACCTTTTTTATTTTTTATTTTACGTGTCCCGACCATCTGGGACATGGCGCAAAAGGGGGGCACCGGAGCAGCATACCCGCGTTCCGGGGGCTCCCCCATCAAGCGCCAAGAGAAGTCCACGGCAGGTTAGGATTCGTCGGTGCGAGTCCGACATACCCACCCGCAGACACTGGTGGCATGCGGAGGCATTCCTCCTGCCTTATCAAAAAAAAGGTATACGAAACGACCATGCGGGAAAGAGAGAAAGAAAATGTGCTCGCACTTCTCTCTCTTGACTCTATAGTAAAATACGAAACGTAACTCTCTATCTTTATATCTTTACTAAGTTATATTTCCCTCTCAATTTCCGTTTGCCTCACCTGATCATACTTTCTCCCCAAGTAAATCGTGCGTAGAGAAGTTTTACTTCAAAAACGGCAAGAGTTCGTGATGAACCAGGAAACATGGAAGTTATTATGAGATTCCTAGCTTCAGACTTCTTACGCGTACTTTAGAACCTCTGTTAGATTCTCTAACCAAGGATTACAAAACACTGTCATATAAATATAAAATATAAAAAAGGTTTTATTCACGTAGACTTTAAAAAAGCGCTTGTAAATAGTCAGAACATGTTTGTAGTAATATAGTTGTATACATTATTATTTCTAGTAACATAGACATACACACTGTATTGATTGTATGAAAACATTTATAAAAATTATTTTATTATAGCAATGATATTTAGCTAGCTCGTATCAAGTTATTGTCAAGATACAAGACTACACGTGTGGCGCAGCGGCTAAGTCGCTTCGTTTCGCGGGCTTGAGTCCCGCGCCGGACAATATTTGTGTGACCCAGAGTCTGGATGTAATTAGTGTCCGTCTATTATATGTTTGTAAAGTACCCCGCGACACAGTGATTAGATTCCTTAGCAACCGGCAGGTGTTATCTTTAAATAAATAAAAAAACACAGATTTCTATAGTAACAGCGTATATTATCTGAAAACTAGTGCAATAATTATCTATCATCCTATGAATAATAAGAATTTAAATATAATGATAGAGAATATTGGTATCCATTTTCATAGTATCATTGGTCTAGAGGTAGCGTGTTTAACCGCAGATAACAAGGTGGTGGGTTCAAATACCAGTTCTGGCTAAAAGTGATTTTGAGATTTTACTGTAAAAAGAAAAATTTCTTAGTATAAATAATATAAATAATATCTGGGGACAATGTCACACAGATCATCCTAGCCCCAAACTAAGCAAAGCTTGTACTATGGGTACCAGTCGACGATATACATACTTATATGGATAGATAAATACTTATATACATAGAAAACATCCATGACTCAGAAACAAATATTCGTGCTCATCACACTTATATATTTGCACTTACCGGGATTCGAACCCAGGACCACCAGCTTCGTAGGCAGGGGCACTACCAACTAGGCTACGGTGACCGTCGATATCGACCCGAAGTCTAGGAGCTGTGGCGGTATCATTCCCACGTGTCTCGGAGAGCACGTAAAGCTGACGGTCCTGTACCAGACCTCGTTCCGGTCGTGTCGCTCCCATTTGCGTCCCATCGAATCATAAGAGGGATGGAATAGAAAATGTCCCTATGTTTGCGCACACATGTGGCTAGTCTCCCCTGCTAGTCTCCGCCATTATTATTATTACATAGTATCGAAAGCGATGACCTTAACAAGATTATTTCAATCTTATTCTCGTCATGTAGATACAGATGAAACAGCTCTTGAATATCATATTTCTTCAAATACCAACTACATGAGAGAAAGTTATGACTTTTTACTTATATCTAGATTACCACAACTTGTTTTTTTTTTTTGTAGACCTGTATCACTTACGAGTAAAAAATATTGCACAAGTTATTTCAAGTTTTATGATATGTGTAAGTTGTTTTGTAAACGTGTATTATATATTACTATATTGCTCACCTACAATTTTTATTCATAAATTTACTTTGAAATTTATCTACTAACTGAAACAAAGATTTGAAATTTGATATCGATGTTTATTAACCGATTTATTTTTTAGGTCATGTGACCTTAAAAGTAAATCCATGTGGGTATAGGTATAGTTGGTTATTGGCATGATTGGTATGATGACGGTCACGCTTTTTTAAATGTTAACTTAACTTGCGGAACAGACTTAATGAGTTGTCTACCACCGCGGCACCGGTTTAATTGTGGCCCAGTTGAAACAGTACAGCGAAAGATACTCAAGAGGGTTGCGCGGATTTGGTCCAGTTAGAGTATTCATTTATAAGCCAAACAGAATATTTTAAATGCAAAAAAGAGACATCGGTCATATGAGTGTTTCAGTAGAGGAAAATCCCATAGCTGAGCATGTAAAGCCCAATATATCGTGAAGGATCAGCTCAATGTAGAGAGAAGCAACACATGTTCATAGCGTCAAATCAAGCCTTTGAGTCTAATGAAAACGATGGTAACATAATTTTTGTTGTAGACTCTGGCGCACCAACCAAGATTTTGTAAAATAAATATATTAGAATATTTAACAAAAGTAAAAGAACTATCTACCAAACAAAATAGGTGATTTGATGTATACAGATATTGCATAACTAGCCAGACGAGTAATTGCAGAAGGTTATAGGTATTTTCAAACTATTACAGTTATTCACACTTTACTGTCACCATGTGCCTAAATTACAAGATGGAATCATATTTCATCCATATTTAATTTTAATATTAGGTCTTTACCTATGAAATTGCCGTTCTGCAGTACTGGCCATTTCAAATCAAAATAATTTTTGTTTGGCTAAGAATTCTAATTTCAAATTAATTTTATTTTAAAAACATGGATTCTTTTTTCCAAAAGTAGTCATTTCTTTATTGATTAGTGTTACATTTTCATCGCATTTCAATCTTTTTCGTCATCATGGATACGTTAAAAATTCGAGTAATTATGGAATATGAGTACCGTCGTGGCAGCAACGCGGCACAAGCGGCACGCAACATCAACGACGTTTACGGAGCTAACACTACAAACCAACGCACCACCTGTTATTGGTTTGCTCGCTTCCGTTCTGGAAATTTCGACCTGAAAAATGAACCTCGCGGTCGTCCGAAGACTTTGGTCGACAATCACGAATTAAAGGCGGTTGTGGAAGCTGATGATACACAATCTACGGCTGAATTAGCAGCAGCTTTCGACGTTAGCGTCAAAACAATATTGGTCCATTTGCGTCAAATTGGCAAGGTAAAAAAGCTTGACAAATGGGTGCCCCACGAACTCAATGATCGCCAGCGCGAAGTACGCGTCGAGACGTGCCTTGCACTGCTCAACAGACACACAAATGAAGGAATTTTGAACCGCATTGTTACCTGCGATGAAAAATGGATTCTGTTTGATAACCGCAAGCGCTCAGCAAGTTGGTTGGATCCTGGTTCAGCACCTAAACAATGCCCTAAACGAAAACTTACCCCTAGAAAAGTGATGGTCACTGTTTGGTGGTCTAGCGCCGGTGTGATTCATCACAGCTTCTTACCAAACGGGGTGAGCATTACTGCAGATGTGTACTGTGAAGAACTGAGCACAATGATGGAGAAGCTGGCGCATCTCCAACCAGCATTGGTCAATCGCTCGTCTCCGCTGCTCCTGCACGACAACGCGCGACCTCATACTGCACAGCAGACGGTCTCCAAGTTGCAAGAACTGGGGTTGGAAGCTCTCCGTCATCCGCCCTACTCACCAGACCTTGCGCCTACAGACTACTACTTTTTCCAGAATTTGGATAACTTCTTGGCGGGAAAAAAATTCAATACCCGAGAGGCAGTACAAAATGCCTTTGAAGAATTTGTTGCCTCCCGTCCAGCTGATTTCTTTAAGAAGGGCATCAATAAACTGCCACTGCGATGGCAAAGATGCATTGATTGCATGGGTGATTACTTCGATTAATACAAATAAAAAAATTCATGAAAAAAATTCGTTTAAATTTTTTCATACAAAACGGCAATTTCATAGGTAAAGACCTATTATATAAAATTTGTCTCAATAACATTGGAAACTGAAGTGATATACAACATCTATTATATTTCATCTGTACGCATATTTGCTAAGCGAAATTACTCTGACTTACGACCTACCCCACTTTATGTAATATGTCCTCCTAACCAAATTTGGGCCACGGCGGCCAGTCTCTTGCTACGCAGGACATATTAAAGTGCACAAGTGTGTGCGTAAACACAGGAGCACTTTCTATTCCATCACTCTCATAATCCGATGGGATGCCTAGCGACACGACCGGAAAGATGTCATGTGCAGGACCGACGGCTTCACGTAGTCTCCGAGGCATAATTCCGCCAACTCCCAGCCTTAGGGCTGACGCTGTGAATTTTATCTTTTTACAGAAAAGTACCAAAATCACTTTTGGCCCGACCCGAGATTTGAATCCAGGACCTCGTTCTCTGCGGGTGAACAAGCTACCGCTAGACCAACGAGGCAGTCAAAGCCTGCCACTTTATATAAAATCGTTTTCAGTCTTTAATATTGAGTAAAATCAATATAATAATATAGTCTATATAAATATTGGGTTAAATAATATCAGTGAATAAAACTTCACGGCAACGCGGGTATTGATAATATCATATGAAATTCTAAAACTATAAAATACACATAAATTATATAATATTTTCTTAAGTATCGCTTCGCTTTTTATGTTTGAATAAAAACCCCAACTGCCTCTGAACGTTTGAAATAATAATGTCGTTGTTGATCGAAATACATTTTTCTATAATAATATTTCAATAGGTGCGCTCTTAATTCTGGACCATAAGTATAATATAATATAGATAGTAATATCCTGGGACATTATTCACAGTTTACACACTGATCGTAACCTAAGCAGAGCATGTACCATGGAAACCAGGTGACTGATATACTACTTTTCTTTTGTAAATACATACTTATATAGATAAATAGATGTGCCAATTATAGCCTATGATTCGGATATATAAGCTATATCAATATCAATAATATATTAGGTCTTTACCTATGAAATTGCCGTTCTGCAGTACTGGCCATTTCAAATCAAAATAATTTTTGTTTGGCTAAGAATTCTAATTTCAAATTAATTTTATTTTAAAAACATGGATTCTTTTTTCCAAAAGTAGTCATTTCTTTATTGATTAGTGTTACATTTTCATCGCATTTCAATCTTTTTCGTCATCATGGATACGTTAAAAATTCGAGTAATTATGGAATATGAGTACCGTCGTGGCAGCAACGCGGCACAAGCGGCACGCAACATCAACGACGTTTACGGAGCTAACACTACAAACCAACGCACCACCTGTTATTGGTTTGCTCGCTTCCGTTCTGGAAATTTCGACCTGAAAAATGAACCTCGCGGTCGTCCGAAGACTTTGGTCGACAATGACGAATTAAAGGCGGTTGTGGAAGCTGATGATACACAATCTACGGCTGAATTAGCAGCAGCTTTCGACGTTAGCGTCAAAACAATATTGGTCCATTTGCGTCAAATTGGCAAGGTAAAAAAGCTTGACAAATGGGTGCCCCACGAACTCAATGATCGCCAGCGCGAAGTACGCGTCGAGACGTGCCTTGCACTGCTCAACAGACACACAAATGAAGGAATTTTGAACCGCATTGTTACCTGCGATGAAAAATGGATTCTGTTTGATAACCGCAAGCGCTCAGCAAGTTGGTTGGATCCTGGTTCAGCACCTAAACAATGCCCTAAACGAAAACTTACCCCTAGAAAAGTGATGGTCACTGTTTGGTGGTCTAGCGCCGGTGTGATTCATCACAGCTTCTTACCAAACGGGGTGAGCATTACTGCAGATGTGTACTGTGAAGAACTGAGCACAATGATGGAGAAGCTGGCGCATCTCCAACCAGCATTGGTCAATCGCTCGTCTCCGCTGCTCCTGCACGACAACGCGCGACCTCATACTGCACAGCAGACGGTCTCCAAGTTGCAAGAACTGGGGTTGGAAGCTCTCCGTCATCCGCCCTACTCACCAGACCTTGCGCCTACAGACTACTACTTTTTCCAGAATTTGGATAACTTCTTGGCGGGAAAAAAATTCAATACCCGAGAGGCAGTACAAAACGCCTTTGAAGAATTTGTTGCCTCCCGTCCAGCTGATTTCTTTAAGAAGGGCATCAATAAACTGCCACTGCGATGGCAAAGATGCATTGATTGCATGGGTGATTACTTCGATTAATACAAATAAAAAAGTTCATGAAAAAAATTCGTTTAAATTTTTTCATACAAAACGGCAATTTCATAGGTAAAGACCTATTATCAGTAGCTATTTTAAATAGCTCTTTATCTAGTCAGACCAGACGGGCGCCCCGTAAAGGGGATCGCACGACACCTCCGTAGAGACGGCGAACTTCTTCCCTTGGATCCCTGAGGTTCGGCAAAAGCCGGTGAAACGCGCCGGTTACACGGCACACTCGGCGTAGCTATTGCGTGAAAGACTAAGTTTGTGAGTGTGTATGTTTATACACACTCACAAACTTTCGCCTTTAGCTATTAGTGTGTCTAAACCCAGACTCAGGACAAACAGACATGTTGATGCACACAAATATCAGGCTTGCACAAAAGTATCATAATTGTAAAATATACATAGCATACAACGTGCCTTTTAGATAAAGCACCCCCTTTATTCAAAATTAACTTATGCCGTAAAAATGTTACCTTTGTGTGGAATCGTCAACATTTTTTTTTAACCCTATCGTGTAGGTCATGCCGTAGCATCTACTAAGATAGCTATTCAACCACGTTATATTGGCAGTAATTTCAATTTGTATAGTGTGTTGTAGCCTGGTTCGGAGTACTTGCTGATAAGAGACAGAAGCGTCATGAAAGCGGCTCGGCACCAAACTTCTCTTGTCAGGCCTGCGGCAGGCTATGTCGCTCTCGCATCGGTTTGTTTAGCCACCAAAAGAAATGTCTCTCAGACAATGCGCCGTAAATCGTCTGTAACAGACGCAAAGGCCATATATATAGTGTATTGTTATGTAGGGCCATCTTTATACATACGGATAACTATAAATGAACCAAATATGTTTGATTTATTAGGGTAAAATATACCAGTTGCATTTCAAAGATTTATTAGCTGAATTACTAATGGACAGGCAGTGCTTTGACGGTACGAAATTTGAATAGGAATAATTTTAGGAGGCTATTTCTCATGATATGTAATTTTGAAGGCATGTGAAACGGATTGATAGACATATATTATGTTAATTAATGTATAACTGTAACTTATCTGCATCGTTCATAATGCAAAAAGGGGTTAATGAAGACAACTTTGTCCCAAGTTAGATTTATCGATCGGGCCTAAATTTAAATTCTTCAGGATAATATAGATCCCTATCATGATAATCCGGATCACTTGTACAACTCCTTATTCAATTTGATTAATGATGAGTTCTGCACAATGTTCACACCCAAACAACTGTCTGTAAGTGACCGTCTAGTATTCAGTGATTGGGCAACTCCAGGCATCTATAAAAGTCGGAATCGGTTGTATGAATTGTATGAAGAAAGATCCCATAATCATAATACAGATTTTCAAGAATATGTGAAACAATATGCCAAAAAATTTAGACGAGCCTGTACCGCTGCTAAATCTTTGCACATAAAAAATATACTTAAATCTTCTACAAATATAATCAAAACTACTTGGAAGATAATTAATGCTGAGACAGGTAAAACAAAAATACGTAGTCGTGATTTTAACTTACTAATAAACAACATAGATATTAAAGGTGATTTGGAGATTGCGACTGAGTTTGAAAAATATTTTTCGAATATTCCAGTCATACTTACTAACTCTCTTTCATGTTCTTCTACATCTGCTGAGCAGATACTCAAGCAAAGCGTAGGGTCGTGTGACACAGTTTTTGAATTTTCGGTGGTTAGCCCAAAAGATATTTTAAAAGCTTTCAAGAGTATTTATCTGTTAAGACTGTTTCATCAATTATTACTACAATCGCCCCACACTTAGCTACTGTGTTCAATTGCTGTGTTGCAGCAGGTGTATTTCCTGACTTGATGAAGTATAGTAAAATCATTCCTTTGTTTAAAGCTGGAGATACTTCAGACCCTTCAAATTTTTGACCTGTTTCCGTGCTGCCCACTCTTAGTAAAATATTTGAAAAGCTTATGCTTAGCCAGCTGCTCAGACACTTTAATATACATAATTTACTACAGCGGAAACAGTTTGGATTCACAAAGGGTTGTTCAACCATAGATGCAGGGGTCAACTTATTAAAAAGTATATTCGCGGCGTGGGAAGACTCGCAAGATGCATTAGGTATGTTTTGCGATTTGTCCAAAGCGTTCGATTGCGTTCATCATGATACTCTGGTCAGAAAATTACATCACTACGGTATTAGGAACAAGGCTCTCGAACTTCTGACTTCTTACTTGGGCAATAGAATTCAGAAGGTCGAAATAAACAGTAAAATATCTCCGGGATCTCGAGTGGTGGGTGTCCCACAGGGGTAAATTTTTGGCCCATTTTTGTTTTTAATTTATATAAATGACTTACCTTACTATGTAAGGGATAAGCATGAGATTGTGTTGTTTGCAGATGATACTTCCCTGACGTTCAAAATAAACCGACAATTAAGCAATTTTGACGATGTTAATGATGCAATCTCTAAAGTTGTTCATTGGTTTAATGCCAATAATCTTGTGCTTAATAATAAGAAAACTAAAGTCATTAAATTCACTACACCGAATGTGAAACAGGCGACAACCAATGTACAACTTAGTGGAGCTAGGTTGGACCCTGTTGAATCAACTGTGTTCTCGGGTATCACTATTGACTCAAAGTGTAGCTTTGAGTCAATAGTGTCCAGTCCAATAGTGTCAGGGTCCAACCTAGCTCCATGGAGCCCACAAATAGAAAAACTGTCCGGCAAATTAAGTTCTGCAGCATATGCAGTGAAAACTATTAGACGGCTGACTGATGTTGTAACTTTGTGATACTAAAATGATTTTGTTATAATTTTTGGGTCTAAAGACACGACTTATACGGCATCAATTGATACATATTGATATCACACTAATATTACAAAGGTGAAAGTTTGTGAATGTGTATGTTTGTCACTTCTTCACTTCTAAACGGCTGGATCGATTTTAATAAAATTTGGTATGGAGTTAGCTGACACCTTGGATTAACACATAGGCTATAATTTATAAAGTTTAACGCGGGTAAGACCACGGGGTAGGTACAGCTAGTATGATATAAAGCAATGTCCCCGATTCTATGAAATACAAACTAAAGCAATTTTGATGTCACTGTATACCTCCCTAACATAGTTCTTACGAAAAAGACTTCTTTCTGAATCTTTAATTCAATATTAGAAAGATGTAATGACATTTAAATTAGTTTTGTGGTGGAAAGGGCAAAACCGCCAGCAATTTAAACTATTCATACAGAAATTGTAAACTTTTAAAACCAACTAATATTTTAAATGCGGAAGTTTGTGTGTAAGGATGTTTATTACTCTTTCCAGCAAAAACTACCAAACGGATTTTGATGAAACTTTGTATTAATATAAATAATATTCTTCGACATTAATTACACAAGGCAATCTGATCCCAAACTAAGCAAAGGATGAAATGAAAACCAGATAACTGATATACTACATATACTATTTTTCTTTTGTAAAAACATACTTAGGTATATAGATAATTACACCCCGAGTCAGAGCAGACAGACATGTTCATGCACACAAATCTGTCTTGGGTGGGAATCGAACCCACGACCTGCGGCGTGCAAAGCAAGCATTTGCCAACCACGCCAACAGGCCCGTCAAAGTAATGAATATAGCTTATATATCCGAAAAACATCATAAAGTGTAAACACACAGTGGGCACAGATACAGGCATATTTTTGTAAGAAAATCTATATAATCTTTGTAAGGCGCGTACGCCATATTATACTAAGAAAAAATACGAGTAGATTACGTCAACTATTTACAGTAGAATAGCTGAGCTCTATCAGTAGCTATTGAGAAGGACAACATTCATCATCATCATCGACATCATATCAGCCAAAAAACGTCCACTGCTGGACAAAGGCCTCCCCCAAGGATCTCCACAATAGCCGGTCTTGCGCTACCCGCATCCAGCGGCTTCCCGCGACAAGGACAACATTAGTTAGATATAATTTCAGTTAGTCCACAGAAAATTAATAAACACATCCTTTGCAAAACCCACTACCCTTTAAATTTAATTTTAGCGCACAATGGTGCAATTGTCTGCGGCGTAGACAAAATTAAAGTACATCATGGCACTATGGTCTTAACTTTTTAAATAAATGCTGTCTATCGCGGGAGCGGAAGCGATTCATTTACTTAACGGCTTGAAAGTGAACTGAAGACTTCCGATACAACACAGTAAATATGAATCATGATTTGGAATCAGAAGTTTGGAGTGATCTCTGAGTCTACTATTATAAGTTTAGAATTAAATCGAACATCTTCATACGGTTTTGGGCGTTTTATTAATATATTTTTAATTTCTGTCTATACCTATACATACATGGGCCACAGTCCACCCGGTCATAAGTAGTTACGATAGGCTATGGCGCTTGCATACACATGAAATCCCTCGTTGCCGACGATTTTCCCACCGCATTTCTATGTCTGGTACCTTACCCGCGTCCAAGACCACAACATTTTCAATCAATTGGACAGTATTCTACAAAGAGGGTGTGATCACTGGCACGGGATCACAGATCAAAGTAACCCTCGCCGGCAAGGACCGTAGCCTAGCTAACCCGCGGCTTTCACTAATAGCTACCTAGGTGGATGATTCGGAGAAAATAGTCGGAAAGAAATTACGGGCTTACTTATTTTCTCTTCATTTGCATTATGCTCTCGAATATTTAAATTTTGTCTGCTTGTACTTAAATTGTGATGGGATGTGGGTTACCGGGCAGGACCGTTATGCTCTAGCTAGTTCATCAAAATAATTGTGAGGCGATAACAATAACGTTCGATTTCACTAAGCGATTAGAATAAACTCTTGCATAACGAACAAAAGGTGGTGCATCCGCGCACATTTACAAAATTAGCAAGTCACACGAAGCCTGTCAGAGCACACAACTGAATAAAAAAAAATTAAGTGAGTACAATAACAGGAAGTCGCTGCTATTAATCAGCATTACCTATAATAATTTGAATTCATTATTTTGATGAATTACAAATTCAAAGTGTTGTCGATTTCATTAAATTGGGAGCTTATTCCAATAGAAATTAAAAAGCAGAGAAATGAATGAACGATGTCACAGCTATCCGCTTCCGCTTACAACTGGGTCAGGCTTAAAGGTTGTAACCACTTAGTTTGTTCGGAATGTCAGTGACACGACACGGATATGACCAACAGTCGCGCTACGGATATGAAGTTTTGTCTAGCTCAGTTTATTTTTGAAACACTTGGCAAAAATAGTGACTGTGAAATGTTTCTAAAGTTTAAAGCATTTATTTCTTAACGTTCTTTCAGAGTGCGGCTTTAATTTTCTCTGCTAGTGTGTAATGTTTTTGTTTCACGATTTAACAACTTCAGTCTTAAGAAAGAAAACGAACTTTTGAGTTCAAAAGGAGTATACTAATTAAATTTATGGACTCGTTTATACATTTTGGTTTTTACCGCTTCCTACTGAATGTTTAGCCATTATTTTCTTGTTTTCTCTAAAGCTTTGCAACTAAAAGAAGCAAGTTTATTATTACGTGCTAAAGTTTAAAATACGTTTCTCTAAGAAAATTTGGGGTTAAAATTAGGATGAGTTTCGTAAAATACAATACATATTTTATAATAGTTAGCATTAAAACCTTTGCTTTTTTATTTTTTTAGCTGTGCCTCTTGGATTTACCTGCGTGTATTTTTACAAATTTTAGCTTATGTGTTATCCGGATATACAAGCTATATTACTACAAAGTTTCATCAGAATTCGGCGGGTAGTTTCGCGTGAAAGAGAAACAAAATACACACTCACAAACTTTCGCCTTTATAATATTTGTGTGATATTTTTTTGATGTAATTCAACGTTATCAATTGCAATTTGATAAGTTCCTTTGTAATTATTATTATAGTTATGATGTTATTGTTGAATGAACAACCGACGCATACGACTACCTACTGCGGCAGACGTTATTCTTTTACTACTGTACTTAGATCGAACTTCGAATGTCTTCTTCTCTACTTCTTAAGTGCACACTGTGGCCACTACAGGTACTTCCATTAACTTTACGTGTTACTGTGCAATAAAATCAAACAAATCGATTCAAACGTTCCTTTTTCTGATTGTACACACGGCTACACATCAAGTTATAAATTTCCAGTATAAGCTGATCTCGCGTTGTAAAGGATTTCCATACAATGACAGATCAGCTTATACTGGAAATATAGCTTGATATCTACCCGTATGTATGTACAGTCAGCACCAAAAGTCGATGAACAGAATGTATATTTAACAGTACAGTTACGGCGTCAAATCAGGGTAATCTAATGATAATATTTAATGGATAAAAAGTCTGTATAGACGCCAGCACATCCATTAAATATATCATTAGATTACCCTGATTTGACGCCGTAACTGTACTGTTAAATATACATTCTGTTCATCGACTTTTGGAGCTGACTGTACATCGTTCTGCAACCTTAGTAATATCCTGATGATACGTATATTAACGTGTAGTTAGCGTTAAGTAAGTTACCGTTAAGTATTTCTCTAATAAGTATATAAGTATTCCATAGTACAAGACTTCCTTAGTTTGGGCTAGATGGCGCTGTGTGATACGTCCAGATATTTATTATTATTATCTCAGATCTGAAGATCAAACTATTTTAATTATCATTACATCTCTTTGGATTCTAGGTGGTATGAAAATGACAAAGCATACTTACAACTGTCAAACTAATAAAACTGTTTATCCGGAGCGCGAAGATATTCAGTCAATAGGCCCTAAAGTGATGCCTATTTTCGCTCAGTATAACGCAACTAAATTAAATGGACAGGATTCAGAATGTCCCCTTCTTTTCATAAAAAGTATGCAAGAATGAATTATTACCCGTCCGCGATAAGTTGAGACCTGAGCGCAGTGGCGTTGTAGAATGTGTAAAAATCCTTTAGTTTCCGCCCGTTTACCTGTCGGTAAGTACCAACCTGGGCTCGATGATGTTGTAGGAAACCCGACGTTTTACCAGTGTGCATGTCGACAGATACACATCACATGTATGTATCATCACCGCGCTCAGGTCTCTCCTTATCGCGGACGGGTAGTAGTATTTTTGCTTAGGATACGAAATTTTTTGTTAGGCTTAAGAAAGATATTTCATATGCAGTTAAATAAAAAATTAAAGGTACCATTTTGTAAGCCACCTACGAAAAAAGCACAGTTTCAAACAACGTGTCTACTAATAAAATTTTTAGAGATTCGAGTTTCGCGATTCGTAGACATTATCATATATTATGGATTCTCGCCTCGATTGCGATAATATTTTAAGGCAATTATAACTGATTTCATAAGTTTTGTTTGAACCAACAGTACAATAAAAATATATATCAGGGTGAATTTCCCAAATGACTTATTTTTTTGTCTTCGGTGAAATTAGTATTTGAAAAAAGGAATACTGTTCTGAATTATTTTTTTTAGTATTCAATAGATAGTTATTGCGTTGTGGCAAAAATATAATTTACCTAGGACTATTACAAAGGTAGAAATATATACATAAACCTCTATTTTTTTCAAATCGGTGCTGTCCCTCTACTTTTTTTACAAACAAAAAGCTTATACACTAATAAAAATAAGTAAGTTAAGGATATAACTTATTCTATTTCATAGAATATTAGTTATATTATTAATATATAACATATTTTATTACATAATTAACGATTATTATTACTGAGAGGCACAAACGTACTTGTCCTGCGAAATGTTCTCATATCGCTGGATAAAAGTAATTTAAACCTAACTTTACATCGACGAGTCCGACAGCGTCCCCACCCCAATTTTATTTCTCTCGTTAGTGTGTGCTAGTGCGCAGTCAAGACGGACGTGTGTCAAATTGCTACATATTCCCGCCAATAACGTAAGTACGCCATTTCAGTGGCTCCCGGACAATAATTTTATATTATCGGTGGTTGCATTTTTCTAGTGTAATGAGTAGTTTCATTATAGTTGTTTGGTTCTAACAGAGGTAGTGAGTGAATTAGCTTCATTGACTGTTATTGAATTTATCCTAGATATTATGCATTTTTTCTAATTTTCTAAAAATTGAGTTATTTCTCACGTCGCTGTTCTCATATCGCTGTAATCGGTGGTCTTTATTACCACCGATGTGATAATTTACACCGAAATGATGAGAAAAAATCAATCGGTGTCTTATATCTAATATCGGTGTTTTGATTCATGATCAACGCACAGTTTTGTCACATCGGTGGATTGCTTTATCATATCGGTAGATATTTTATCATCTCGGTGAGTCGTTTTATCATATCGGTAGATCCCGTGTCATTTCGTTAAGTATACAAAGAAACAATGGAACATACAAACATACATCCAAACACATACATTATATACATACATATACACCGTTAAATTTCGGTCGTTTTAATCCCATGGCTGGTCGATCTGGTACATGGAACACTATCGATTTGTAGCGATAAAATCAAAAAATAAAGTACCTTTTTTTAAACTCGTATTAATTTACGCATGTACGAAATCAATTTCTTTAAGAAAAAATCAGCTGAGCGAGTTCAATGACCAGTAGGTAGTAGTCGGTCGTTGCGTACTAACTACAAATCGATAGTGTTCCATGTACCGGATAGACCCTCCACGGGATTAAAACGACCAAAATTTAACGGTGTATTCCTACGTACAAACATTCATACATACATACATACTTACCTACATAGACTGCCAAAATGAGAAGAATGAAGATGTATAAATGTATCATTAGAGGAGGTTTGTATTCGGTAGTGTACATCTATAGGCTGAAATGATAATGGTGAGGTGGAGTGGTTTTTTAGTTAAAAAAATAGTAAGTACATAATTATAAATAGATAAAAAAAAAACATAATAATAGCTTAATTTTGTTTATGAATGCCGAGGCCAAAATTAAAAGAGGAGGAGAAAAAAGAGAGAAAGAAGTTGCTGGAAAGAATAAGAAAAGCTAAAAATAAAAAGCGATCCTGTGTTAAGAGAAGAGCATTTACGAAAAGATAGAGAACGTTTAGTTAGACGAAAGGCAGCCGGACTTATTCCAACCCGAAGCGAAATGACTGCACATACATGCACGTCGCATTGCACAAAAAAAAATCGAATCAGTGCCCGTGCATATTATCAGAGGAAAAAAGCTAAGGCAAATGTGGCCAGAAACAACCAAACAAGTGTTTCAGTAACTAATGATGTAACAGAATGGCTACCAAAAAATCGAGATAATAAGCCTAGTATTTCTCAAGAACCAATAAGACCTCATAGCCCACGGCTATTAGTACAGAATGTTCGATGTAATAGTCCTAATCTGCGTATTGATGCCATAGTAGCGAGTAGTTCTCACTATTTACGTACAAACAGTCCTCTAGATTAGTCAATAGCAACTCCTTTACGAACGCCAAGTATTAGTTCAATAAATTCAGAAGAATCAACATCACGCCCAAACAGTCCTAACTTAGAGTCGTCTCTTGCAACTATTAAATTGAATCAAGACATTCAAATGAAGTTTCGTGAATATCAAAAATTTAAATCTCAGCAATTATGCGATTTAAAAAAACAATTGGCAAAGGCTAATAAAGAGAAACTGATGTACAAAAAGAGATACATGAGGCTACATCAAGAATTTAAGAAATTCAAACAGAGTAATTTAGAAGTGAGACAAATCCCGATGAAGCCAAATAATATAGACCTGCAAAAACGTATCCGTAAGATTGTCGTTCAGTTTTTTGAGGATGATGACAATTCAAATCTTTGTCCAGGTAAAAAGGATACTGTTACACAAAATGGAGTAAAAAGACTGATGAAAGACACAATTAAAAATTTACACAAAAAATACATGACTTCGGGCCATCCTCCAATCAGTTATGTCAATTTTACAAGAATGAGGCCGTTTTGGGTCACACAGCCAAAATTAAACATGAGAAATACATGTCTATGTGAGAAACATGAGACCATGGACCTTCTCATAACATCCTTAAAACTAAATCGGATCATAAAAGAAAACACCGCGACTGAAGTTCTTAGTAGTATTTGCTGTGATATTTTTAAGTTAGAATGCATGCAAAGAACGTGTCCTACCTGTAGAAACCGTCACTTAAATTATCAGGAATTTGATAACTCCAAAGATGTTGTTTATTGGACTTGGAAGAAGATAAAAAAAATACAAAAAGAATGGAGTCGATAAAACAGCCATTAATGTAGAAAAAGTAAAAATAACAGTTAAACCTTTGCAACTGATCAACATATTTGAATAAAATCTGAAACCGATCTTAGTACATTGCAGTAATATACGAAATCAAAGTCAAGCTTTTAAGCACTATAAACAAAACATGTCTGAAAAGGATTGTGTTGTTCACATTGACTGCAGTGAGAACTATAGCACCAACTACGGTTCCGAAATTCAATCTGTGCACTTTGGTGGCAGTCGTCAACAATTTACATTACACACTGCTTTAATATACTATAAAATTAAGGAAGAGAATATAAAAACTCAATGTTTCTGCACTATTAGTTCTTCACTGAGACATGATGCTGCCGCCGTTTGGGCTCATCTTGTCCCAATATTAGAAGAAATTAAAAAGGAAGTTCCAACTGTTCAGAATCTTATTATTATTTCGGTTTCTCCATCAGGCCAGTATCGGAATAAAATTTTTTTTATATTATGTCCCAACTAAATATTTACTGCTCTTCTCTGACTAACATAATATGGAACTATAGTGAATAGGTATGGAAAAGGTGCGTCAGATGGAGTAGGTGGGCTACTGAAGAGAACGGCGGATCGAATTGTTGCACACGATGGTGATATGAATAATATAGATACTTTTGTAAACTATTTAAAATCTTCTGTCCAAGGCGTGAAAATATGTACTGTAGAAGAATACGAAGTGGAAGAAAAGGACTGGCTTCTCCCTACTAATTTGAACACATTTGGTGGAACACTGCAAGTCAAACAAGTAGTTTGGACTAAAGAAACTAAAAATCGTATAGTTTTACATCGTCTTTCTTGTATAGAAGATGAATGTATAAAATATGTTGTTAAATGCCGACATGGCAAACATCTAGACTTCCACAATTTGTCAACTGACCACGACATTAAGTCTAAATCTCAGCTTGCTACTCCAAGTCATAAAAAATCCATCACTAAATCAAAAATAGATATCATTAAAATGCGACCAGTAAAGTTAACTGACAAATTAATTTTGTTCCCACAGCCATCATATTTAAAGTATTCTACACCATCAAAGACACTAAGAATCTCGGAAAATGCGGGTCCCATATCATCCTCTTCGACAAAATTATCTGAAAATTTGGTATTGAACTATGTAGATCTTAATCAAAGTACAAGGAGTACTTTGATTAAGATCTACATAGTTCAATACCAAATTTTCAGATAATTTTGTTTCAGATATTTTTGTTCATTTCTAGAAAAAATTGATACGAATATTTTAGTTGATTTAGAGGAGTCAAGTCAACTCGTAAATAAGAGGATACCGTAAAAGCATCTAAGAGTGTTTCAAATCCTACCGTGGAAGACAGTGATACTGATGAAGACATATTTAGTATAAATCTAAAATTAAGTTTAAAAATGAGCCTCGTGAGCAAACTTCTAATACCAAACGGATATTTAATTATAATATATTTGGTGGCAGTGACACCGATGATGACTTATTTTAATCTGGTCTGATTTGTTTTAATTAATTTATATTGTTAATTGTTGTAACTAATAATAATAATTAAAGTATAGATATAAGTGCTGTGATTAACTATGTATACATAGTCTCTTTTGACTTAAAACTCTAATTATGGTCCAATCTTACAAATGCGGAGTACGAAGATGGCAATTAAGTTCTGTTGTGATTAATGTTTAACTTAAAGGCTGATTAACATAAAAACCAAAATAATTATACTGACAGATTTAATTATGTTTCATTTTACTAAATATTTGACTAGGTGCAGAGTATTTGCTTAGTAGTATTAGCGTAAAGATTTTTACTAGATGTAAGATATAAACGATCTGTAATCTGTGATGTGTACTGAGAACAAATATTTAAAAAGTATTAAAGTAAGAATTAATTAAAGCTGTGATTATTGTAGTGTGGTTGTGATTAATGTTAAACTTAAAAGGCTGATTAATTAGGTATATAAAGTTCCTATTCTTATTATTGTTAAACCTAGGTTTCAATGTTTTAAATGTACACCCGGCAAAACCATTGCTTGGATCGTCCACAGTAATAAATGTGTATTGTGCAATTTTAACCTATAAGAGATTTTTAATTTTTTTATACTTAATTTTAATAAAGACAATGATAATAAAAATAAAAGTTCTTTTTTTAATTCAAAGTACCTATAGTAAATATAATAAAATAGATTTCAAAGAACTCAGTTCTCTTTGGATGTGATCTACTCACATAAGACCCTCAGTTCAGGTCTTCAGTTCTAAGTCACCCTAGTAAAAATATATAGGTACCTACTAACTATTTCCTGTTTGATGTTCAAAGGTGGACAGATTATCATATCGCTGGATATGTACATCATTTCGGTGGATAAACTTATCATATCGGTGTACAGAAAAAATAATCGGTGCCGGTTTATCATATCGGTGGAAACCAGAATTCAAACTGAATTTTCTCTTTAGTCTTAAATGTTACGTTGATGATATTAAATTTGGGGATATTTGATATCCTAAAGATTACATAAAACCTGAAAAATATAAAAAAATAACATAAATGAAAAAGTTCACCGAAATGATAAAAAAATGGCATTTGTTGAAATTCACCCATCAAGACCATAGTCATAGTCATAGTCATTTATTCATAAACAATATCAATTGTGTTTGAATGTAACATAAATGATTAAAATATAATAACCACGCGAGGGTAGTTACCGAAATTCGCGTTTTTTTGGAGACAACACTGCCGAGCTACATCAGTCGACCCGTGACCACGGCTGGAGCAATCTATGCCGAAACATCGGGTAAACCAAAAGGTTATGATCTGCCTTAAAATATTACTGCAATCGAAACACGTATCCACATAATAATGTCTACTAATTGACAAAAAATAAGAAGCAAATTCAAATTTACCAAAAACATGAACAGGTGAGACCTGTTAATCAACTTGGATTCAAATAAGCATTAATTTGTCATCGGAATAATATTCTATTGAAAGAGATGCACAAACCCACTCCTTCAATTATAAATGGCTCCTATTTCACGTCATTTTGATTCCGAATAAATTCAATATCGAGCTAATTAAAGCTCGGTAAGGCCCGCAAAAGAGCAATAAACAAATGTAGCTGAACTTTGTTAATTAAAGCTGATTGTGAAATTGTTTATTGCTTCTATTTGAAGTGTTACCATATGACGCTCTTAATATTGTGTGAAAATATTTGGGGGTTCGTATCTGAAGAATATACGTACATTAATACGAGTAAATGCTAGTGCTGTTAGTACCCAAAGATAATTGTGTATAAAGAATTCAATTTGTTTCTAAAAATATATTTGACGTACGTAGGCTCCTGATAAGGCTTATAATTTGTGTATACAATTGATATCATTATATATTATATTTTACTGTTTTATATTAGTCTGGGATATTTTAAAATATTTGATAATTTTATTCTAAAACAATGATCGCCAATTTCAAGATACAATTTACTAAAATAAACCTAACATCACAATGATGAGTGGCCCAGCGGCTAAGACAGTCGCCTCGCCCTTCGTGTCGCGGGTTCGAGTCCCGCGCTGGACCACTATTTGTGTGACCCATAAATAGTTGTTCTGAGTCTGAATGTAATTTGTGTCTGTCTATTATATGTTTGTAAAGTACCCCGCGACACAGGGATAAAATTCCCTAGTGCGGGCGTTGTTTAAAAAAAATAAGAAAGAAAGAAAATAAATCACGTTAGCGGAAACTAGCTCTCTGTGAGCAAATTTACTTCAAATATATTTAAATTATAGTTAATAAATTAAAATTTTATATTATCTCTAAAAAGTCTCTCTTTTATATGAGATTCCGCTGGTAATTTTTATGACTGAGAATTTCTCTAGTTTCTGAATATTCTGGGTTCATCACATTCAGAAACGAATTATGCAGATGATTAAACATATACAGAATATCTCCAAATCAACAGTCAAGCATCTCTCCTAACCTCCTAACCTGCCCCGGAAACTAATCGTTACATCAACTAAGAACTTGTACAGACGCCAGCACATCCAGCTTCCCCAATCTGTCAAATATCCCCAATTGAAAGTGAACGTTATGCTTATGATATAAAGTTGAAAATCTATAAAAGAAATTTGACAGATTGGGCTACTGGGATTTTACATATTTTCTCTTGGAAGCTATGGGCTTATGAATGAAGGTTCTCTGAAAAAGATCGTTGTTAGCGATAAGACCGCCTTTTTACCCGACTGCGGGACGCAAAGGGTAATGTGTTTATCAGGCTATGTATGTATGTATGTTCCTTTGAAGCACTATACAGACCAAACGCCTGGGCCGATTTTAATGATTCGCACGTCAATCGAATCCTTTCAGTCCGGAAAGTGTCACTAAAGACATGACGTTAGTGAAAATTCAATATGGCGACTACTGGACGCCATTACGTGAAAATTAAAAAAATTAAAGTCAACAAACTATGTCATATGCGGTATCGTTGAATAGGTATTTAAAAAATATTTTTAGTTTTCTTTCCACATTTTTCGATTAGATCGGGCGTTTAGGAGCTATATTGATTTAAAGTTGCGTAACAACTATTCTCACATATAGGTTTTAAAACAGTAGAATTTTTACGATGAAAATACGAAAACTTCGTATGACTGTGCGTGTGAGTGTTGATAGACATATACTAAAGTATCTATTACTTATATTGGACTACCTAAAGTATCTAACGTCTAACACGGTCGCCCATCACCAACTTCAAACGATTTAGTACTTAACTTCACTTGAAAAACTATATATACCTGGTACCTACCGAAATCGAATTGTTGTAAATGCAATGACAAAGATATAAAGAACAACGTCCCTTTGGTTGGTGTGAGAATCGAACTATCAACAAATGAATTTCATGCGCTTTGTGGACAAAGTAAAATTTAAAGAAAAATATTACCTTTAATATTATGTTGGGGTGTAACTGTACACAAGTTGCAAGGGACAATTTTGAATCGAGCCGTTGTCGATGTCGATCTCAGTTCGTGCATTTTAATTTTGAATTGAATAGAATTTTGAATTTTTCTTAAAGCCAGGTTAAGTCTTTAGATGGTTTAATTATTAGTACTCTGTACCACCGCAAGCTACTAAACAAGCTTCATGATATCAAGTCTCTCAATGAAATCACGAGATTGCGAAATTTGCAGTCATATAACAATAACAATGACTGACTTATCTCTCTGCTTAAAGAGCTGCTTGTATTAACGTGATATTTGGCCCGGATGTTTATTTATTCATTATCATATCACAGATTAAAAAATATACATTAAAAAGAAAACAGTCAAAGAAAAAAAATGCCATTCTGGAAAGTGGAACTCTAATTAAATATTGCCAATCGGACTATCTCGTAAATAAGCATGGACTCTTTTTCTTTTCTATATTAATGTCATACCAGATATAACTCATTATACATGCACTTTGTTTGCAGACGACATCCCTATAGTTCTGACATAGCATAACTTTGACATAGAAATAAATAATACGATAGAAATTAATTCGCTTCATAAAAATAATCTGACCGCGAATTTGAGCAAGACACACTTTATTAAATTTTTGAGCAAAAGAAGTAAATCATATTTACTAAATATAAAATACAATGGTCATAAACAAAGTAGAGAGTGTGAAGTTTTTCGGTATATAGTATAATTAATAAAGTAGTTGTAGAGTGCGTGAGCGGGAACCTGAGCGATTTCTTCAGAAACTTGTTCAGAGTACTTAGAGAGAAAACGTACTAAAAGTCCTGATGTCCAGGAGGTGAGGCGGAGGAAGGGGAGGGGGACAAAGACATCAATTTTAGGTTTTACGCTAATATTTCAAAAATGGCGCGTTTTAGCAAAAAATGTTCTAAGATGAAATGAAAGCTTTTAAAATTTTCTATAACTTTGATTAACTTTGATACTTTTCCATATATAGTTTTCGAACTACTGGCTCTGGAAAAGTGCAAATAAAAAAAGTTTTGAAATATTCGTTTCTAAGTCCAATTCTGTGAATGATTCACATTTTTATTCTCTAAGGTCGTGAGGGTCCTGGCAAAAGGTGGTTTTCTGTGGTTTCTTCTTCCTCGCCCTCCTCAGTGGTAAGTGGTTCTTGCTCAGAGGGCTCTCAATCATCTCCATGGGCATTCTCATTGTCTTCCTCGCTAAAAGACACGCCGTTGAAGCATTTTCCTTGGCAATTAAGGCACGCAGCAGAACATTTCAGCATAGTATTGCGACATCCACATTTGCTGCTGTTACAATCCTTGGTGCAGCGACAAAATATTGTTTTTAGTAAAACCTGCGGTGCCGTTAAATCTTTTGTTGTTCTTGGCGCCAAGATATCACCTTCTTTTTTTCCACCCCCACTCTTGAGGGAGCAGCCCATTCCCGAGCCAATGCTGCACTTGGCGATAGTTGCTTCAGGAATTATATTTAGCTACTTAGTGGCTCTTAGTGGCTGTGTGGTAACGGCCTAGAGAATATCGCCACCCCCTCTCATCCCGCGGGGGGACGTAGAAGTCATCCCGAGGGAATATATATACCATAGAATGGGCAGTAGTGTTCTCATGAGTACCAATGTCTACCTTACTGCGATCGCCAACCCGTTTGCCAAGCGTGGCGATTATGGCAGATCCCTCAAATGAAGGACACAATTGTTTAATTGTGTCCTTCATTTCCCCCAGTTCATGGCCAATCCAATCCTCACGGGCCCTTCAGAAGTTATTTAACTCCGTCATACTAGAAGGTCAAACGCCAAAAGCATCCCACAGGGGTGTGGTGGTGCTCTTCTTCAAAAAGGGCGATAAAACCCTCTTGAAGAATTACTTTGAGAAGGGTCACTTTTACTGGTACCCCATACCATTTCAGGAAGCACAATTCTTCTGCATCATCACTATGGCTGGAGCTAGGGTTGTAAAAGATCTTTGCTGCTTCCTGAATAATTTCCGAATTTAAATACAATTTACAGAAACCCACCTTGCTTCTTCTAAACATTGCTGATGTTGTATCGTAGCCGGTAAATGAGTGTAAGAAGAGGATGTGTTCATATCCATGCTATAGCATCTAATTTTTTGTCATTCATTCATTCATCATCATTTTGCAGTTTTAGCCAGTAAGGTTGCGTTTTCTACAGTGAGAATTGAGCGAAAAGCAATCTTGATGATGTTTTTCCCGCCTAAGCTCAGTTATCCACTGTTACAAAAAAACGCGATATCTTACTGTTACCGCCCTTACCACGTGGAGGTACTCCCAGCTTATGTTAAAATCATGTATGTACCTCTACATTCTGTAACGCCTATGATCTCAATAAATATTTGTATTTGTATTTGTAAAAATAAATTTAGAGATAACTCGGGCATCAGGTAATGGTCATCTCGCTGAATAACACATCATCATCTTGTTCCCACTAATATGCTAGTGGGTATGGTTTCCGCACTTGGTCCCGATGTGGACCATTGTACGTGAGCCATGACAGATTCTATCCAGCACACCTCCCTCCAGAAGCATATCAGGTCTCCTAAACTTCTCAAGGCATCTGTAAGAGTACCGCTGAATAACCTACATTTTCTATATTACTGGCGCGTGTAGAGCATAAACGAATGGAAATATGAAAAAGTGTATGAGATCAAAGTTATAGTGAATTTTGTAAGCTTTCACTTTATCTTATATTATTTTTTGCTAAAACGCACCTTTTTAAAGATATTAGCGAAAAACCTAAAATTGAGGTCTTTGTCCCCCTCCCCCCTCCTCCCTCCGCCTCACCTCCTAGACGTCAGGACTTTTAATATGATTTCCCTCTAAGTACTCTGAACAAGTTTCTGAAAATATCCCTTAGGTCCCCGCTCACGCATTCTATACCTTTGAGTCATTCCTTAATCGGACTAATAACAGTTGATCGTTATTGTGACTGGACATTTCACGTTGATCAAATATGCATCAGAATCAATAGGTTTGTATATTTTTTGTCACGACTTCGAAAAACAGCCTTATTACCAATCGATATTAATGGCATATCACGGGTACTTTGGTTCTATCCTGCGGTATGGTATCTTACTATGGGGCAATTCAACAGATAAATCCAGAGCATTTCTATTGCAAAAAATGCGTTAGAGCAATTACAGGTACTCCTCCGTTTGTCTCATGTAAATCATTGTTAAAAGGACTAAAAATTATGACTAGTGTGTTTGTACATTTTTGAAATCGGTGTATTTGTGTAAACGCAGCTACAGTATTTACTAGGGCAAAACAACTAAACAGACGGGATCCATTAGTCGATAGCTAGCCAATCTAATTTGTCAATGGATCCCGACTGTTCAGTTGTCATGTTCCATTATTAAAATATCTTTTTTTTTTTCTTCAATAGTATTCATTCAATAGTACATTATATAATTTTAGACCACCGGCGATCTATGTGCTTGTTTTTTTCTTTTTAGTTCTTTGTCTATGTACGTAGTTTGGTTCATTATTTACGCAGTTGGGTTTTTTTATTTATTGTAACTTTTTAATTATTCATAATAAAATCTTGTAAACTATGCTCTGTAAATTGTGTGCAATAAAGTATCTATATAAGTAGGTATTTACAAAAGAAAAATAGTATATGTCGTTATCAGTTATCTGGTTTCCCTAGTACAAGCTCTGCTTAGTTTGGGATCAGATGGCCATGTGTAAATAATGTACCAGGATATTATGGTGTTGTGTTAATCTTATTTTAAACTTTAGAATTCTTTCGTTGGAACACAGAACCCCAAAATAGCGAATAAAATTTAATCGTCCATATGGAGAGATGTGTTAAATGTGACTATTCCGTACACCCTGGAGTATTTGCGCAAATTGAGGTTGACAAGGTAAAACTATTACAGTTATGAGTGCGACATGATTTTATTTGAACATGTGGGCCTTCCCGACGTTTATATTTAGACGTTAAGATAGGTCAGAACGTGATTATAATATGTACTGAGTTAACTATTTTTAGCTCTATATAAAACTAGGAATGCCCGCGGACTTCGTTCCGTGTTATAAATATTTTTGGTCCCTGTCCGTTTGTCCCGCGTAATACTTCGGGTTAAAAGTTCGGGATATTTTTTTTTCATAGCCTATGACACTCCACAGTAACGTAGCTTTCTATTGGTGAAATAATTTTGAATTGGGTTCTGGAGATCCAGAGATTACCCCTTACAACGTCACAAACTCACAAAATCACAAACGTTACCGCTTTATAATATTAGTATGATGATAAATTATTTACAAAGGGGATCAATCAGTATCTTATTTTATAGGGGATTAAATGTTATATTGTAATGAGCCTTGGGTTATCGTACCTTGGAGCATAGAGTTAATTTAATATTCGAGTTACGGATCAGGGGCTCTACCGGCTAAGTCGCCGAACATCGATTTTTTAAATGGCGTTCAAATAAATAAAGGTTAAAAATGAATTAATCGATCGTTAAATCGGCTTCAACGTTGCGATCGATTCCGGACTATTTATGACGTCACATGTGCTCATGGAAGCCGATTTAAGGATTGATTAAGTAATTCTTAACCTTTATTTATTTGAACGCTAGTTAAGAAATCGATGTTCGGTGACTTAGCCGGTAGAGCCCCAGTAGTGATACCCGATCATGACCACTGCTTATGTCTTCTTTCGTTTATAATAATTATCAGAATATTGTACTTTAACAAGCGCTTTTTATTTTCATTTTAACCTCAGACAACGGTATCTGCGGTTAAACACGCTACCACTAACCAGTGGCAGATATAACCTATATATTTGTAGTTAAACGTATCACTGCTATTTGTAGGCAATCGTATAAAATATGAGACACTGTAAATATTATATAGGGCTAAGAAATTACAGTGTTCCGTATTTCTTCCCTCACATTCCCACGGGACTTTTACTTATCTTCAGCGCACAATATCACATCTTCAAATACAGCGGTAGTTTGACACATTATTTCTTGAATAGCCTAGCAACCATCACAATCCTGTTCAGAATTAATCCGTATATTAATAGCAATAAGATACATTTTTGCATTGAATTCAAACGGCAGGTTGGTCTACGAACGAAGATTGTTAGACATGAACAAATATTTATATTTACCTTTGCAGCTTCTATACAATTCATAGCGATATTGCAAGCTTTGGCGTCATATCTAGGTGTTAAATTGAATTTGCTGAATCAGCTGAACAAATAACAATGTAACCTGAAATAAGATAAACGGTAAAAATTTCACTATATAATAATACTATAAGTCATAAAAAACACTTTTTTGTTTCAATTTAGAAGTTGTAGACTTTTATCAACGATTAAAACTTTAAAGGTACTAAATATGATTGACTGAAATCTGAGTAGGTACTGAATATGACTGAAATCAAATTGACTGAAAATGACCATTTCTGACAGTTAATGACCATTTTTGACCAATTAGACTGTAAATGACAGTCAGTCTAATTCAGTCACTTTAGTCATTTTCAACACTACCCGCGTTAAACTTTACAAATTATACCCAATGTGTTATTCGTATATATAACCTATACTACTACAATGTTTCATCAAAATCCGTTTATGCGTGAAAGGGTAACACTTCGATACATCCATACTCACAAACTTTTGCATTTACAGGATTATTTTTTATTATTATTTAGGATGGGGGCTCATATATTTATGCACACACTTGACCACTATAATATCTGTTAATTAGGGGACTGGTCTCTATTGACATTGGCCAGTATCCAAAATTCGGTCGCAAGCTCTACTATCTTTATTATTTCTGTTCTCTATTAAGTACTTTACGAAGATCTAAAAGCTTATTTAAGTATGTACATACTTATTTTAAAACATTTCCATGACAAAACATTTAATATGATAATAACCTTTGTATTCTAAAGTCTAAGTTAATTCATTCTATTGCATTTTGAATAATTTACTAAGGTTTTCATCCAAATTCATAAATCTCTGAAACGTTTTACTTGCTACAGAGCCATATTAAAGAGAGATTCTATTCATTCTAAAATCCACTCTATCACATTGAGATACGGTGTTTATTTGTAAATGGTAATGTTTCACGGTTCATTAGCTATTTTTAACTTTAGGATAGGCCAATAATAACTTACATCCATTAACTACAATACGAATATATCCCCAATGATATGACCTTAAACTAGGCAGAGCCTGTACAATGGCGACCAGACAACTGATAAACGTATGTATTTCTAAATACATATATATTACAGATAAATTACACCCTGAACAAATTATCGTGGTCATCACACAAAGGTTTGTCTTGCGTAGGAATCGAAGCCACGACCTTTGTCGTAGCAATCAGGGTCACTAAGCCCAACATGCCAGTCAATCATGAAATATCATATTACGATGTAGACAAATTAGATTATCTATATTCCCTGCACTCTGTATTCCCTGACCCTCATGACTCGATAGAGTGGCGAAGCTAACATGACAGGAGAGAGGTAAGGTTCATGACCGAGGGCTTTACGTGCTTTCCAAGGGCCGTGAGTGTAACACCACCAACTTCTAGACTCCGGACTCCTATTGAAAACTATTATTAACCGAAATGTCACAATATTACTTTTTGGCCAGAGGCGGGATTAGAACCCAGAATGAAATGATCTTTATTTACCAGAAGCGTGGTACAATTCAGATGTTAACAAAATGGATGCCCTAGTCACAGTGCACTATATTATTATACATAGATAATACATGGCATGCAAAGTTATAGTTTAATTTTACATTACTGGTAATATTATACTTTAGTTAATTTATTGAGAATACCGATAAAACAATGAATTAACACAAGCATCAATGAAGAAGCCTTTCTATCTCCCATTAGGAAATAAACAAATAAACACACACATACATAGTAAAAAATGTACGCTAAACTAATTACTTCCTGATTTTTTGGCTGATTTCAGTGTGACGCGCGCGGCACGCGCCGGAGGCCAGCGCGTCTCAACAGCGCGAGCTTGACACGCGGACCACTGTGAAACGAGTTTTAGTATCGCGCGTTTCTTTGCAATGTACAGTTGTGTACAATCTAGTTTAGCTATTGTTTTTTATAGAAATAGTGCAACAGCGAAGTCGTCGTAGAAGATTACAATTTTTTCCGTTCAGTGCCACAAGGTTACTAAAGTTTAAAGACATGTATTCTCATTAAGACATACGTCACTCACATGAGAACTTAGATATAAACAAAATTATAATATTATATGTTCGTTAGCATGGGTAAATACATAGTAAAAAAATAAAATCGGAATGAACATAAAACAAAAAGTAAAAACATAACGACAATATTTATGCTACGTGGTTCTAATCATAACAAACTTAAACAATGTTATACTTATCTAGGTGTAAAACTACTAAGAGGCGCCTTCGTAACATCGTTCCCCGATTTACGAGAAGATACTTAGTTACAGATTTTTTATACATTTTCGCATATAAGTGTACGCAACAGCGCGTGCGACCCGCGTCACTCTGAAACGCTAGCTGCCAGTAGAGGAGCTCGGGCCGCGCGCGCTTCGCCAGCGCTGGCCGACGGCGCGCGTCTCACATGCGGCGCGTTTGAACTGCGTGACTATGAAACGCAACTACTATCTAGTGTAATTGGAAGCGCGTGCGTTTGGACGGCGCTGCTCGCCGGCGTGACTCTGAAATCACCCTAGACATTTATATCGTGCTTGTGTTTATCGGTAGTGTGTATATTTGATTGGTGATTGAAATTGTTTTGGTTTTAGAGATAGAAAAGTACCGCAATCTCATAACGAATCAATAAATTTCTATGTATTTCATAACTCTAATTTGATCGGGATGGTTCCCTTCTATTGCATTTTAGTTCAATTGCAAGTTTTAGCTATATTTCTTGTTAGTAATATTATAAGTTTCCACTATCACGTAGGTAGTTCTTGCTTTTATTTTCACCGTTAAAAGCATCGTTTGAAGCTAAAATAATAGAATATCCTCTCGGCGACTGTTAGCACTTATCGTTTGCTTCCCTAGGGCGATGTTAGCACTTTGTAGAATTATCTAGCAGCCTACAATGCGTTGCTATTCTGCTGTTGTTTGCTGATTAAAAAGTGGCCATGTTGCGTATCAAATGGTGTCTTGGTAATATCGTATTATTCCCTTTTTTTAAGGCAGGCGGAATAACTATTATTAACTATGCATGCCACCCGCTAAAATTGTCTGCGAGTGGATATGTCGGACTCGCACCGACTAAACCTACCTGCCGTGGACTTCTTTTGGCGCCTGATGGGAAGAGCACCGGGAACGCGGGTATGCTGCTCCGGTGGCCCTCTTTTGCATCATATCTCAGATTTTCGGGACACGTACCCTGGGAGGGCTCGGGATTGTCCTCCCCTATTACCGACTCCTGCCAGTCCGGCACAGCGACTGTGCCACAAACAGATCGCTGTGTTTCCGGCACTGCTTGCACGGGGCAGCAGTAGAGGATCGTATTATCATGACTAGACTAATTCATGTAAGATGAGACCCATTTGAGTGGTGGCAGACCTAAGCAAAACATTGAAACGTTCTGAATATAGCATCAATATTTATTATTTGTGATCTTATATGACTTGTATCGATTGTTTTGGCTTTTATCAATAACTACTGGCACTATTTATCAAAAGGTAAAAAAAGTAGCATATGATATCAAGGTACGACAGACATAAACAGTTACTCGCTTATACAGGCTGGCCAAGGAGTTGACATTCAAACGCAAAATTTAGATACTTTAGGATGAGGAGTATCCGAATCACCCCCATGTATGTTCTACGATTTTGCATAATTTTCGTGATAGAACTTTTTTAATGTTCTTTTTTGCGTTAATTTCACCTAAAATCAGTTTTCGGTTTTTTTCTCGTGCTGTTGAACATTTCTGGTTCAGTTTTCTGTGGTAACTAATTAGCATAGTTTAACCTAACACCCTTAAAAGTATGGTTTATCTAATCATTGGAGAACTGACTTAGAATTTATTCGAATTTGCGTTTGAACGTCAACTCCTCTTCCACCCTGTATATAGTATAATAGTAATGATTTGAATATGGCAACAAATTATTGTTTCCGGTTTTTGATTCCTGGGATTGCTATAAATATATATTTCAAAGTCACCCAGAACAGATATTATTATTTGTTGCTTGCACGCTATGCATAGTTTGGGATCAGATGGCCGTGTGTGAATATTATTTGTATATTTTTACTTGGGGTTCAATATCATTTTCATTATTCCGTTGCGACTCTAATTACTTCTATGAATTACTTCAGCTTGTATTAATATCCGAAAGGTAATTCTGGCACCAGGACGATGTTATCGTTACTCCTGCCAAGAAGATTCTGCAATTTATCTATGTTGCAGGGTTAGACAGGGCATCACTGGACGCAGTGTTACCAGGACCTCCGGGGACTGGAAATAGCCGCCACCAGAAGAATAAGAATAAATGCCTCTGATATAGCTTAACGACTGTTGCCTAATTGCTACAACCGGAACCGAGAGCTTAACGAGCCCTCCGAAGCACGAAGACGGTCATAACTTAAACCACTTTAGCGGTCACCCATTTATGAATTGACCGCGAGCCTAGTTGCTTAACCTCGCTGATTACGGACGGGTGAGAGCATCTGGCTACGAGCGCCTATAAATAAACCTTTTTAAAATTTTTACCGTTTATCTTATTTCAGGTTACATTGTTATTTGTTCAGCTGATTCAGCAAATTCAATTTAACACCTAGATATGACGCCAAAGCTTGCAATATCGCTATGAATTGTATAGAAGCTGCAAAGGTAAATATAAATATTTGTTCATGTCTAACAATCGTCGTTCGTAGACCAACCTGCCGTTTGAATTCAATGCAAAAATGTATCTTATTGCTATTAATATACGGATTAATTCTGAACAGGATTGTGATGGTTGCTAGGCTATTCAAGAAATAATGTGTCAAACTACCGCTGTATTTGAAGATGTGATATTGTGCGCTGAAGATAAGTAAAAGTCCCGTGGGAATGTGAGGGAAGAAATACGGAACACTGTAATTTCTTAGCCCTATATAATATTTACAGTGTCTCATATTTTATACGATTGCCTACAAATAGCAGTGATACGTTTAACTACAAATATATAGGTTATATCTGCCACTGGTTAGTGGTAGCGTGTTTAACCGCAGATACCGTTGTCTGAGGTTAAAATGAAAATAAAAAGCGCTTGTTAAAGTACAATATTCTGATAATTATTATAAACGAAAGAAGACATAAGCAGTGGTCATGATCGGGTACCACTACTGGGGCTCTACCGGCTAAGTCACCGAACATCGATTTCTTAACTAGCGTTCAAATAAATAAAGGTTAAGAATTACTTAATCAATCCTTAAATCGGCTTCCATGAGCACATGTGACGTCATAAATAGTCCGGAATCGATCGCAACGTTGAAGCCGATTTAACGATCGATTAATTCATTTTTAACCTTTATTTATTTGAACGCCATTTAAAAAATCGATGTTCGGCGACTTAGCCGGTAGAGCCCCTGATCCGTAACTCGAATATTAAATTAACTCTATGCTCCAAGGTACGATAACCCAAGGCTCATTACAATATAACATTTAATCCCCTATAAAATAAGATACTGATTGATCCCCTTTGTAAATAATTTATCATCATAATATAATAATATTATAAAGCGGTAACGTTTGTGATTTTGTGAGTTTGTGACGTTGTAAGGGGTAATCTCTGGATCTCCAGAACCCAATTCAAAATTATTTCACCAATAGAAAGCTACGTTACTGTGGAGTGTCATAGGCTATGAAAAAAAAATATCCCGAACTTTTAACCCGAAGTATTACGCGGGACAAACGGACAGGGACCAAAAATATTTATAACACGGAACGAAGTCCGCGGGCATTCCTAGTTTTATATAGAGCTAAAAATAGTTAACTCAGTACATATTATAATCACGTTCTGACCTATCTTAACGTCTAAATATAAACGTCGGGAAGGCCCACATGTTCAAATAAAATCATGTCGCACTCATAACTGTAATAGTTTTACCTTGTCAACCTCAATTTGCGCAAATACTCCAGGGTGTACGGAATAGTCACATTTAACACATCTCTCCATATGGACGATTAAATTTTATTCGCTATTTTGGGGTTCTGTATTCCAACGAAAGAATTCTAAAGTTTAAAATAAGATTAACACAACACCATAATATCCTGGTACATTATTTACACATGGCCATCTGATCCCAAACTAAGCAGAGCTTGTACTAGGGAAACCAGATAACTGATAACGACATATACTATTTTTCATTTGTAAATACCTACTTATATAGATACTTTATTGCACACAATTTACAGAGCATAGTTTACAAGATTTTATTATGAATAATAAAAAAGTTACAATAAATAAAAAAACCCAACTGCGTAAATAATGAACCAAACTACGTACATAGACAAAGAACTAAAAAGAAAAAAACAAGCACATAGATGGCCGGTGGTCTAAATTATATAATGTACTATTGAATGAATACTATTGAAGAAAAAAAAAAAAGATATTTTAATAATGGAACATGACAACTGAACAGTCGGGATCCATTGACAAATTAGATTGGCTAGCTATCGACTAATGGATCCCGTCTGTTTAGTTGTTTTGCCCTAGTAAATACTGTAGCTGCGTTTACACAAATACACCGATTTCAAAAATGTACAAACACACTAGTCATAATTTTTTGTCCTTTTAACAATGATTTACATGAGAAAAACGGAGGAGTACCTGTAATTGCTCTAACGCATTTTTTGCAATAGAAATGCTCTGGATTTATCTGTTGAATTGCCCCATAGTAAGATACCATACCGCAGGATAGAACCAAAGTACCCGTGATATGCCATTAATATCGATTGGTAATAAGGCTGTTTTTCGAAGTCGTGACAAAAAATATACAAACCTATTGATTCTGATGCATATTTGATCAACGTGAAATGTCCAGTCACAATAACGATCAACTGTTATTAGTCCGATTAAGGAATGACTCAAAGGTATAGAATGCGTGAGCGGGGACCTAAGGGATATTTTCAGAAACTTGTTCAGAGTACTTAGAGGGAAATCATATTAAAAGTCCTGACGTCTAGGAGGTGAGGCGGAGGGAGGAGGGGGGAGGGGGACAAAGACCTCAATTTTAGGTTTTTCGCTAATATCTTTAAAAAGGTGCGTTTTAGCAAAAAATAATATAAGATAAAGTGAAAGCTTACAAAATTCACTATAACTTTGATCTCATACACTTTTTCATATTTCCATTCGTTTATGCTCTACACGCGCCAGTAATATAGAAAATGTAGGTTATTCAGCGGTACTCTTACAGATGCCTTGAGAAGTTTAGGAGACCTGATATGCTTCTGGAGGGAGGTGTGCTGGATAGAATCTGTCATGGCTCACGTACAATGGTCCACATCGGGACCAAGTGCGGAAACCATACCCACTAGCATATTAGTGGGAACAAGATGATGATGTGTTATTCAGCGAGATGACCATTACCTGATGCCCGAGTTATCTCTAAATTTATTTTTACAAATACAAATACTAATATTTATTGAGATCATAGGCGTTACAGAATGTAGAGGTACATACATGATTTTAACATAAGCTGGGAGTACCTCCACGTGGTAAGGGCGGTAACAGTAAAATATATATTACAGAATATTTGAGAATTCCCCCCTAAGGGCGTTAAGTAGGGTATGTAAGTTTCTATGTAAACTGCGACTTGAATATGCCAAGTACCAATTTTCATGCGTTTAACACGCATGAAAATTGGTACTTGGCATATTAGTTAAAAATATATATTTCAGGATTTTTGGTAATTCCACCCCTTAAGGAGTAAAATGGGGGATGTAAGTTTGTATGAAAAATTCAACATTTTTGAAGTTAAACCCATGAAAATTGGTATTTGTCCTTTCAGTAAAAATAAAAAAAATATTTTAAGGATTTATGAAAATTCCATCCCGAGGGGCATACAATAGGGGATGTAAGTTAAAAATTAAAAATAAGTATTTATTTCAGAATTTTTGAGAATTCCGCCCCTAAGGACGACTAAAATAGGGGATGTTGTAAGTTTGTATGAAAATCTGTATTTTTTGGAGTTAAACGCATGAAAATTCTAGGATAGTTTGGGAATAATAGTAATTTGTTATTAAAAAAAGGTAATCCAAAACTGATTCAACAGATCGACACCAAAAATTTACGCGAACTCGAATTTTAGATAAATTCATTTTTTATGCCAAGTTGCTTAAAATGTCGTAGTCGCTGTCGTCTAAGTAAAGATTTAGCGTTTTATAATTTGTAACAATTTTTTTTTGTAATTTTTATAAAAAATATAAAACGACTTTTTATCAAATTGGGATAAAAAACGAATTTACCTAAAATTCGAGTTAGCGTAAATTTTTGGTGTCGATCTGTTGAATCAGTTTTGGATTACCTTTTTTGATTGTTGGTGTAGAAATGGAGACCCAAAAAATATCAACTTAATTTTAGTGATCTA
The DNA here is from genome assembly GCA_951640165.1 of Pseudoips prasinana. Taxonomy (NCBI): domain Eukaryota; kingdom Metazoa; phylum Arthropoda; class Insecta; order Lepidoptera; family Nolidae; genus Pseudoips; species Pseudoips prasinana. Next base: position 25,355,457 of record OX621245.1, read on the forward strand.
CAAGTTCACAATTTTGTAACTATATGGCGTTAATATCGTTTCAGATCGCGGAACTGTTTTGGCATATGGGGTAAAATAAATAAATTCTTAAATAAACGTAGTCCACAACTGAATTAATAGATCGCCTAAATCTTACCCAAAGAATATGCACACATCTTAATTTTACCGCTTTACAAGTTTATATTTTTGTTAGTAGATGGCGTAGTCATCGTTTTAGATCGCGCTATGGTTTCGTTCACAAAATGTGATGAACCTATCAATGCCGTGGTCGCAACCTAATCTAGAATACATCTTTGATTTTTTGGTTGATGAGATCGGGTCCTTTTTTTTAAATAACAGTAGCAAAGTAGTCTTTAGTTTCTTTCTTAGGTGGGTTATTTTGGTTAGGTTTTCTTCAATTTCAAAGGTTATTATTTAGATTAAGCCAGAAGTAAGTAGTTACATTGGTCATCATTCAAAATTGTCGCGGACGAAGTCGCGGGCACCAGCTAGTGTAGAATATAACGACAGTGAACGAAGCAAAAGACGTGTGCAAAGATCGTGACAGATGGAAATCCATTGTTTCTGCCTACCCCTCAGGCGTGAGTCTTATGTATGTATGTATAAACTGTACCTACATTTGTCGTCCCAATCTATACAAATGAATAAAATTGGAGTGTCTATTTGAAATATTGAAATAACCGTTGTTTATATATACGGTACATACACCAAAATAACATTTTTTACATTTTTTGTCTGTCTGACTGTTTGTTCCGGCTAATCTCTGAAATTACTGGACCGATTTTGACGGGACTTTTATTGGCAGGTAGTTTACTCTTACTTTTTAACTTACTCCGTATTACACGGAGTAACTTAAGCTACGTTTATTTAATAAAAATCTTTTGTTTTAGAAAAAAACAAGAAAATACGAAAGAAACTAATTAACACGCGGACGAAGCGCAGGTACAGCTATTGTCATTTATACAAATAAATAATATTGGAGTGTTTTTTTGTAATATTCAAATAACCGTTGTTTACTACATAAATATTTTTACATTTTAATGAAATGGCCTATCCTTAGTTATTCACATTCATTACACAGTTTCTCAAAGTGAGTCTTTCACGTATGTTAGGACTTTTTGTTGAAGGTTACATAGGTCATCATTCAAAATTGTCGCGGACGAAGGCGCGGGTAACAGCTAGTTGATTAATACAATAAAACCGGCCAAGTGCGAGTCAGACTCGCGCACGAAGGTTTCCGTACCATTATCTATAAAAACGAGCAACAGCTTCTATCTGTAAACTATGACCATCATAATGGGATCGTCAACCTGTCTGTTAAGCGTGGCGATTATAGCATTTCTCTACAAGTTATGAAGCCATCTCCATTGTGGAGATCTTTTGGGTAGGCCTTACACCAGCAACGTACGTCATTCGGCGAAGTACTTTACAAAATATGTAATTCACGAAAACAAAGTAAACCCAGACTGGGAATATAAAAAATAATTGACCTGTGCGGGAATGGAACAAAAATATGAGGGTGCCAAGATAGTAGACGACTACGTTACCCATCGCGATACACGTGAAGTTTATACAGTTCTTGAGTCAAAAATTTGTAGGATGGTAGGAGCGATATAATAAAGCTTTATATTAGGCGGGCTTGGCAAAATTTGCTTTCGGGATTCTACGGTAAGAAAGTGTTTTTCGTAAGAGCCAGGAGTCAAGAAGTTGGGTATAGGTAACAAAAATTTATGCTGAATTCATAAAAAAATATTAGGTAAAATTATTTCAAATTCTAACTTTAAACTTTTACCCGCGTTTAGAGATGTAAAATGACTGAATATGACTAGTCACAATTGTCATAAACCTTGAATGACCGGTCATTTACTGTCAAATTCAGTCAATTTGACTCAATTATTTATTTATTTAGGTACCCAATATATGCAAGTTTAAATGAAGCAACGTTTTATTTTGTATTATATCACGAGAGGATAAGACGCCATCAAAGTCGATGCGCGAGGCGATGCGACGTTGCCATTTTGTCTTAAATGCACGCATGATTAGAAAAGTAAAATGATATTTTAATAATTATTAATAATTTTAATTTTTAACTTACATCCCCTATTGTATGCCCCTCGGGATGGAATTTTCATAAATCCTTAAAATATTTTTTTTATTTTTACTGAAAGGACAAATACCAATTTTCATGGGTTTAACTTCAAAAATGTTGAATTTTTCATACAAACTTACATCCCCCATTTTACTCCTTAAGGGGTGGAATTACCAAAAATCCTGAAATATATATTTTTAACTAATATGCCAAGTACCAATTTTCATGCGTGTTAAACGCATGAAAATTGGTACTTGGCATATTCAAGTCGCAGTTTACATAGAAACTTACATACCCTACTTAACGCCCTTAGGGGGGAATTCTCAAATATTCTGTAATATATATTTTATTGTTAACTTAAATGCCAAATACCAATATTCATGCGTTTAACTTAACATTTGTCACATTTTTCATACAAACTTATATCTCCAATTTTACGCCCTTGGGGGTGGAATTACCAAAAATGCTAAAATGTGTATATTAATTTTTAATTGCAAGGCCAAATACCAAAGCCGTTAACATCGAAAATGACGGATTTTCATAAAATCTTTTATCCCTTATATTACTCCCTTAGGGGTGGTATTTTCAAAAACCCTTCTTTAAACGTAGGACGTAGGCACCCCTACGTCATAAAAGGTACGTACTGTCAAAATTTCAAGTCTCTAACTCCAGCCGTTTTTGGCTGTGCGTTGATTATGTCAGTCAGTCAGCACAAATTTACATCCCCTATTTTACGCCCTTGGGGGTGGGATTTCCAAAAATTCTGAAATAAATATTTTATGTTTTTTAACAGAAAGGCCAAGTACTAATTTTCATGCGTTTAACTTCAAAAATATCGCATTTTTCATACAAACTTACATCCCCTATTTTATGCCCTAGGGGTGGAATTTCCAAAAATCCTGAAATCCGTGATTTTTTATTTTTAACTGGAGGGCCACATACCAATTTTTGTGCCTAAACTTCAAAACCGGCAAAGTTTCATACTAACTTTGCACCCCCGTTTTACCCCCCTAGGGGTTGAATTCCAAAAAATCCTTCCTTATTCCTTGTCTACATTATAAAGAAAACATTAGTGCAATATTTCAGCTTTCTAGGTCCAAGGGTTTGGGCTGGGCGTTGATGAGTCAGTCAGTCAGTCAGGACTTCTCTTTTTATTTATATAGATAAATGCTCGCCGGTTATGGGTACTTTTGACCTAGCCTTTCTTGAGAACAACTCCAATTTGAGAATGTTCTACAAGGCAACCTTCCGGTTGTACCATTCACATAGGCCAGGTATACTTCTTTTGTTAATCTTCTTTCATTCACACCTTCTAAATGTCCAAACTAACTCAGCATACCATACATTTTTAAATTTTTGTGACTACATCCTCTTTCACACGACAACGCTTTTGACATCACTATTTTGTATCCTGTCTTTCAAAGTCACACCACACATAAGTATGTGTTCTCAGAGCTAGTACAGTTTATATCCAGATATTATTTGTTGAGGACAGATGGCAAGTCAAATAATTCAGGAAACAAACAGAAGGTTCTCGTAAAGGCTTTGTACCTTTATAAGCAGCTTATAACTATATTTGGAACTACCTGTGTGAAGTTTCAGGGGTTCGTGAATATTTTGTACGGAATACTTAGTATATAATGTGCAAATAGGAGTATTTAGAAGACACTATCTGATCTGACCCTTAGATAAATAAACATTCTTGATAATACTACTACTATAGAAGAAAAACCTTCCAACAAAACTTGTGATTTACAAAATCTTTTTCCTTGTTTTTTCGCATTATTATTGGGGTCAGTTTAAGGGTTGCATGTTCAAAGTGTCAACGTAACCATATTTCTAAGCCTCAGTTGTCCATCCGTCCATCTGTATGTCAGTGGGCTTTATCTCATGAACCGTAGTAAGTATACAATAATAATAATAATAAAATTATTTATTTCTCTCAAAAAGTAAATTATTTACAAATGATCACAAGTTTTATGCTAAACCTAGCATAACACTCTCTCTCTCTCTCTCTCATAAAGTCTCGCTGTAAAATCTTCCACGATGTTATTAGCCTTTCAAGGTGCGATTCCGAGTCACACTTGGCTGGTTTCAAAATTTCTAGAATACTAGCTAGCAATGGATTCGATTGCCACCCAGGGCAGATATTTGTTTGTATGAATATGCCTTTCTGTCCTGAGTCTGGGTGTAATAAAATTATCTATATAAGTATGTTTTTACAACAGAAAAGTAGTATATGTATGTAGTATATCAGTTATCTGGTTTCCATTGTACAAGCTCTGCTTAGATTGGGATCAGATGGCGTCGTGTTAATAATGTCCTAGGATGATATCATGATCACGGGCAAAAAATACGCCCACTTGACCCAACTATTTGCGAGCCTCACGAATAAGGCCCTGTGCGACCCCAAAACACATAACTCGTAAGCATAGGATGACTAACTCAACCACTGAGCCACGCATATAGTCGTCATCTATATCGCAACCTTTATAGTACTTATACGTAAGGCAACGGTTAAGATATGTAGTCGCCTTGCTACTACTGCGCTTATGCACTATGCGCATAAGATTTGGCCTGTACAGGCAAATGTTTGACGTGTCCCACATAGATATAATAGTTCTGTACGTATCCCGACTATCTGGGTCATGGCGCAATAGGGGGGCACCGGAGCAGCATACCCGCGTTTCCTGGGCTCCATCAGGCGCCAACAGAAGTCTACGGCTGGTTAGGTTTAGTCGGTGAGACCCATCACACCCATAGACACTTTTTGCGGGTGTCATGCGTAGGCATTCCCCTTGCCTTATTAAAAACAAAAGAAGGTCTAGTAGTTCTGAGTACGAATGTACTTAGTGTACCTCAATTGTATGTATTATAAAGTTACCCGCGAATCGGGCCTTTACTACGTTCAAGCATTCTCTTTTTAAAAAATAAGCCTTTATTGGAACGAAGTTCCTTATCGCGCGTTGTGAAAGGGGGCTAGACGGAAAAAAATCTTACGAAAAGTTGTCACGACACTTTTTGCAGCTGTGCGTCTCCGTCTGTCTGTCTCTCTCTCTCTCTCTGTCTCTCTTATAGAAAGCAAGCTAGATATTTTCATTTCAATTTCGCATAAACAGTGTGTTGTCGCGAAGATTATTTTTGTTGAGTGTATACAGGTTTTTGTACATAATAAATAATAAGAAATAACTTCGTTCCATCCGGGTGTCCCTTGACACCTCACAAGTTTTTTATATTAATAGAACAACATTACTCATACTTTACATGCAGAACTAAGCAGTAAATAAGTTTCATAATTAAAAAGAAACAAATACATTCACCCATTTGTATTCCCTCAAAAGACGCCACTATACAAAAAAAAAACTCCATTGTGATTTTCATCAAAATTCCTTCCACTTTTCCTTATTGTAATCAAACAAACAACAACAAACTAAAGAATGACCGATACTCGCGAAAACAAAGCCACCAATTTTTATTTGTCGTGAATGACACATTGGGAGAGCAAAAGAAATAGGTTTATCGTGAAACCAAAAACAATGCAAGTAACTAGTGATGGGATCACATCTATCGAAAAATTAATAAGAAACAATGGAATAAAGTCTATGAATTCGTATAGTATACGTTTGAAAATATATATAAGATATTTTTGTTATATAAGAAGACAAACGAGCAAGTGGTTCACTTGATGGTTAGTGATCAACACCACCCATGGAGTCTCGCAACACCGGAGGAGTCGCGAGTGGGTTGCTGGCCGTTAAAAGAATCAGCAAGTATTGCTGACCTTCCCCTACCCCGATGAGCTCTGATGACCTTACTCACACGCAGTAACACAACATTAAGTTATTAAAATAAAATAAAAATAAAAAAGGTTTTTATTCACGTAGACTTTAAAAAAGCGCTTGTAAATAGTCAGAACATGTTTGTAGTAATATAGTTGTATACATTAGATATTATTTCTAGTAACATAGATATTTAGGTACATCTTGTATGAAAACATTTATAAAATTTATTTTATTACAGAAATGATATTTAGCTAGCTCGTATCAAGTTATTGTCAAGAGATTATGTTTAATTATCTAGTTTAAGTCTAATATTTTTACTACATATTGTCAATGGTTGTGTCTATATTAAAGGTATTATTATTATGACGGACCTTGTGTTAATAACGACGGTCGCGCTTTAATGCTACTACCGGATCCAATGCGCCCCAACTGAGAAGACCCAGCGAAACAAACTCAGTGGGTTCATCTACTACCGGTTTCAACACGACCCAGTTGAGACGGTCCGGCGAAACATACTCAAGCGGGCATGAACACGGGATTTGGTCCAATTAGAGTAATTATTTAGTAGGCAAACACAATATATGCTCGATCGGTTGTCTGAATGCTTATTATTTTAGATTATATTTAGGTATACAAAAGAAATTAATTATCCTTATTAATGTTATTATTAAGGAATGTCTTCTGTAAGGTGGAGGTACTTCCCCAGTTGAGCTGCACTTTGAGCGAATGAACGCCAACGAACAATTTAAGAGAGGTAGGGCACACCCTCGACTTGAGAGGGTGTGTCGCAGTGTCTCAAGTCGAAAGTCTTCGACCAGTGTGTGTTGCCAGTGATGACTTACGGAACGGCGACGTGGTCGCTCACTATGGGCCTTATCAGGCGGCTCAAGGTCACCCAAAGAGCAATGGAAAGGGCTATGCTTGGAGTTTCCCTTCGAGATTGAATCAGAAATGATGAGATCCGCAGGCGAACCAAAGTAACCGACATAGCCGTAAGAATTGCCAAGCTGAAGTGGCAGTGGGCAGGGCACATAGCTCGTAGAGCCGACGGCCGCTGGGGCAGAAAGGTTCTCGAGTGGCGACCACGAACCGGAAGACGCAGCGTGGGCAGGCCCCCAACAAGATGGACCGATGATCTTGTGCGGGTCGCTGGAAATCGCTGGATGCGGATAGCGCAAGACCGGCAATTGTGGAGATCTTTAGGGGAGGTCTTTGTCCAGCAGTGGACGTCTTTCGGCTGATATGATGAGGGCACACCCTACCTCTCTTAAATTGTTCGTTGGCGTGAAAATCATCAGACTTTAATATACTAAATAATGAATAGGTTAAAATTGTAAATACATCCCCTGTTACTTGCTGATAATACAGCTATAGGTGGAATCATTTTAAAACAGTTAAGTAGTGTTTGTTTGAGTTATGCATTACAAACATAAAAAAATATATTCACTAGAATCTTTTATTGGAGTTGATTCGCTCTAAATTAATATTTGTAATTTTATTTTCAGACTAAATATATTCCCTACTGAATGTTCTGGCAGTATTTCTCAGTAGAAGTCACCTCATGCTCTGCTCGGTATGGAAAAAATATAATTGACGATTCCACACAAAAGTAACATTTTAATGAAATAAATGAATTTCAATTTGAACCTATAACTCTATATAATATTAGTTCAGATTAGGTGAATTCGTGTTATATTAGGTATATTTGATTGATGATTATTTGTTGAGTTCATAATTATCCGTGTCCAATATGATAAATGATGCATTTAGGCGGCAGGTGGGACTGCCCTGGGTATGCAGTGAGTCGGCAATGCGGCGGGAATCGATTGTTTTTACGCCTTTATCCGCAAACGCGCGGCATTGTATCGAGTAAAAGGCAGCTCCGATAGAATGCTAGCCATGATAGCCGACAGGACGGATTATCTATACACGACCCAATGCTGTCGGCATTCGGCAACATACATTCCACTGAAATAATATATAATAACAATTAGAACGATTTATTTTATGTTAGTGCCAACACTAAAAATTCCCTTTCTTGTATACGGTAGTACAAGATGTTATCGGGCATTAACTGTTTGTTACTTGTATATGAACCATTAAAAGCCCCATTGAATAGCTCAAAAGGGCTACTTTCATTTTACGACATTACTTATCGTATAAATGGCCTACATATTTCGTGCGGTGGATTATTTACCAGCAACAGAAAAAATAATGGTTGGATCCAACTCTTATATTCTGTCTTTGAATATAATCATAAGGTAAACTCAGATTTGTTTATTAATGCACCAGTAGGAGCATCAACGATATTTTATTAAAATCAAAACTTTTTTTAAATCGTGAAGTTGTTCTTAAGTAATGACAACGGCATATTTCTAATAAAAAATTAACACTTTAGAAGGTTTCTTCTACTCTTGAATAAAAAATAACTGAATTACGATTTTTTGAAGCTGGTTGCGTCCCGTTAATATACAATCCTATATTCTATCTAGTCTTTATTTTAAAGTGATCTGTAAACATTGGCTTTTGTGTATTCTTGCGAGAAGTTTAAGTAAAGTGCAAAAGTAATCACGTTGAATAATAAATTATATTCATACAACTTTGATGAGCTTCAGCTGAGGCATCGGCGTTAGCTCTTCTCAAACCAATCTCAGGTAAAGAACTACAAAATCATAACATCCATTCAATTTAAAATTAGACTGTAATTCTTTCATCATTTACAGAAAAAATCACTATGCCGTTACTTCTTATAAGACTTATACTTACACATCTAATTACTGAACGAAGATCTACTCAGCACAATGTGGAGCGTATGGCACTCTCACAGCTCTTACAGGTGACTGGGGTGACAAGATCATTTAAGCCTTTCATGTTACCTATGCGACGAGTGACGCAAAAGTAGTGGTATAGCAAGAGAAGATAACGCCAATATTATCTTCTCTTGCTATACCACTACTTTTTACACTCAAGTTTTTAATGTTACTTATGCGTTGAGTAACGCAAAAGTAGTGGTACAGTAAGAGTGTGTGATATTGGCGCACAACATGGGGCGTATGACACTCTCACAGCTCTTACAGGTGACTGGGGTGACGAGATCATTTAAGCCTTTCATGTTACCTATGCGACGAGTGACGCAAAAGTAGTGGTATAGCAAGAGAAGATAACGCCAATATTATCTTATCTTGCTATACCACTACTTTTTACACTCAAGTTTTTAATGTTACTTATGCGTTGAGTAACGCAAAAGTAGTGGTACAGTAAGAGTGTGTGATATTGGCGCACAACATGGGGCGTATGACACTCTCACAGCTCTTACAGGTGACTGGGGTGACGAGATCATTTAAGCCTTTCATGTTACCTATGCGACGAGTGACGCAAAAGTAGTGGTATAGCAAGAGAAGATAACGCCAATATTATCTTCTCTTGCTATACCACTACTTTTTACACACAAGTTTTTAATATTACTTATGCGTTGAGTAACGCAAAAGTAGTGGTACAGTAAGAGAGTGTGATATTGGCGCACAACATGGGGCGTATGACACTCTCACAGCTTTTTCAGGTGACTGGAGCGACGAGACCATTTTTTTCACTAAAGTGTAATCTTAAAAGGCAATCAACTATCTCAGTGGAGATAACGAAATGACAATTGGATTGTCTTGCATTTAAAAACATGTTAGACAAACCGTGTCCTAAACTCATATCACTAGTAAGTAAATATGTTCCCAAATGGGGTACTTAAGCATAAAATAAGGATAAACTGACAATATAATTATTAATACTTTGTGATAATATATTCTAAACAATTACCAAAATGTTAGACCGAGAACTATTAACTAACAGTAGGTATTAAATTAAATTACACCACATTCGTGAAATGGTCTGGCATTAATTTTCTCCTAGTTACAGCAAGCATAGGAAAGATTAATTACAAAGTACAATATGTGAACATTTAATAAGATAAAGAACATATGTTTTGACAGCACGTCCAGCCCGGCGGTTAAATCAGTCGCCCCACCACTTAGTGTCCCGAGTTCGAGTCCCGCACAGGACAACTATCTGTGTCTTTGTGTCCGTCAATTAATTATTTTATTAATTTCCCCAGTTTATTATCCCAGGCACAGGTTTTTTGCCTAGTAGCGCCTGCACTAGGGCAATGAATGCCTGTCTTAAAAGAAAGTGTTCATGGAGAAGGCTTTATTTTAATAATATTTTTTACACGCTTGTCGCAATAAACTCGCTCGTTACTCTTCTGGCTGAGTTACAAACATAGAAATTCAATTTCTGTGCTTCTAACATCATATTAAGCTAGAGGTACTCAGCGGCTTAAACAACAGACGTGCAAACACTACGGGAAATCCGTGTCCATGTGCAATATTCGCTCAGCTACCGCACAGTAGTCAACCAATCAATCATTTATTGCTGAAGGTGTAGGTACAAAATACACATTTCAAAATGTCGGAGAAATGTAGGTATAGTTGAATAGGGGAGGGCAATCTCGAGCCCTCCCAGGGTACGTGTCCCGACCATCTAGGACATGGCGCAAACCCGCGTTCCCGGGGTTCCTCCCATTAGGCGCCAAGAGAAGTGTTAGCGGGTTCCACGGCAGGTTAGGTTAAGGCGGCGTGCTAGGTCGGAAAACCTCCTCGCGAGCCCAAGACTACTGGTCTCATTCGAATATTCATATTCGGTGGGAACAGATGTTTATGGGACGGTGCACGCCGGGCGCAGGTAGTAATCGTTTCTCGTAATGGGATTAGTCCCACATGAAAGGGTTACTGCTTGTGGCTAATTCCGACACAGGGGGGGGGGGGGGGGCGGAATCTGCCAAGATCCTGTGGTCGTATCTTGGCGGACCTTCCATACATCATCCATGTATGGTCGGAATTCCGCGACGACCACCCGCGTGTTTGTGCCGTGCGCGGGGACCCGTACGGGGGGATGAAGGAGTCCTGGAGGTTGAGCCGGTGAGGGGTCGGGCAGTTGTTATCCCTCACCCGCAACACGCCTCTTTGGTCCGGATTTCCCCTTACACGGGCGGTCGGGGTCTAGCCGGGCCCCGATCAATCGGCTGCGACGTCCGGTCGGACGGCCGTCAAGGCTAGCCATGGGTAGGCGTATCTGCAGGTGGCGTCTGGGCTGGCGCCGTGTGCCGGTCTGCAGACGAAGGCGCGCGCCGTGCTGGACGTTGGGCTGTCCAGTATCGGTTCGCGTTGGAGGTCTCGCAGATTGGCATAATCCCATGGCTATACCGCCCAATATCCCTGGTGTTTGTTAAGCATCCCCTTTGAGGGCTCGGTGGAGGGTGGGGAATTGGGTTGGTGAACGCTAAATAAGAAGTATTCCATGGATCGTCAGAACAAAAATAATGCCCAAGGTTACGGCCTTAACTGGAAAGGAGTTGGCGGGTGTGCCAGGTGTGGCGCAGCCCGTATCAGAGAAGGAGACGGCAGCGAAGGCTGCTGCCAAGAGGAAGGCCTCGAGGAGGGTCAGGGAGAACTTTTCCCGCTCGGCCACTCCGGTACCTGGAGCGTCGACAGATCAGGCCGCGGGCATGGAGAGCGATAGCTCTCTTAGGTCCGCGGTGTCTATGGAGTCGCTATCCAGTCGAGATGGCCGCGCGGGGACTCCGGGTTCGAAACGATCGAACCCCGCCGGGCAGGATGGGCGCCGGGTCAAGGCCGCAAAACTGTGCGAGGATGCGGATGACGAGGCGGACTTGGCATTCATCCTAGACCCTGCACAGGGCCCGGCGGAATCTAAAAACAAGAGCTGACTGCCCCGGGTCGAGTAACTGGTAGAGGAGCTACGCCAGCAGCCCTCAGCCGACCTGGGTGCAGTCATCCAGGAGTCGTTGGCGGCGGTTGAGAAGGTGGCGGACACGTCCCGAAACCTAAAGGGAAGTTTCGTGCGTGTCCTACGTCTTGCGGCGCGAAAAGCTCAGGCGGCCGCCACTGAATTACACGGGAGGACCAGCGGAAGCTTACTGGAGCTGGAAAACCAGCGGCTGCGCTCCCAGCTGGCCTCCCTGGAGGCGCGTGTGACCGCCATGTCAGCGGAGATGGCGGAGCTCCGCGGTAGAGAGTTCGGGGCGTTTCCGCCATTGCCTTCGCCTTCCCGGCCGTCACCTTCTGTGCGGTCTCCTCTGGGGTCACCGCCACAACCACCACCACGGTTGTCGAATCCGTCGCCGCCGCGCGCAACCGAGAGGAGCCTACAGGCGGCACCTGCGGCCCTGGAGCAGCGGAGGAGCAGTGCTGGCGCTCCTCCTTCTGCTCCTGCTCGGGAAGAACAGCTCTCGCCAGAAGAGAGGTTTGCGGTCATCATGGACCGCAAAATGAGAGAGATGGGGCGCATCTGGGACCAACGTCTGGTCCAGATGCGTCAGGAGGTCATGGCGGAGATCTTCCCGGGCACGGCCATCCGCCCACCGCTCGCTAGGAGCGCAGCGCCGCCACAGGTTCCACCCACCGCGAAGCGGGGTGGCCGGCAGCGGAGACGGGCTGCCGCCGCAGAGGCTGCTGCGGCTAGGCATGCGGCGATACCGGCGCGGTCAGCGCCACCGCCACCCGCTGAGGGCACATGGGCCCAGGTGATTGGCCGGAAGGCCAGGGCAAAGGCTGCCCACCAAAATCGGCCACCGCCGCCTCCGCCTCCAAAGAGGCCGATCGTGCGATCGCCACGACCTCCTCCGTCCGCGTGATAGCACTTCCACCCAGAGCTGTTTAAATGTTACCGCTGCCTGGAAAGGGGCCACGTCAGGGCTCGGTGCACAGGGTGCGACCGGAGCGCGTCGTGCTTCGTCTGTGGCCAACAGGGCCACTAGGCGAAGGAATGCACGGCGCGCGCCCCTCATTGTGTTGTGTGTGCCGACCTTGGCAGGCCGGCAAACCATCGCCTGGGCAGCGGTAGGTGTACGCCACCGAAAAGAAAGGGAGCAGGACGACCTGCCACGTCCGCTCCAACATCGTCGCGGTCCAACGATCCGGGCTCTGACCCCGGCGGGGTGTCCATGGAGGTCTAAAATTCTTTCCCCCCCAACTTATTTTGCAGGGCAACTTGAACCACTACATCGCTGCGCAAGCTCTTCTTGCGCAGACGATTGCTGAGCGTTCGGTTGCCCTAGCGATAGTGGCGGAGCCTCACTCCGTTCCCGACCACCCTCGTTGGTTCGGGGCGGATAGGGGCCTCGTCGCCATTTACTGGGCAGGGGGAGAACGAGATCCCCATTGCGCACTCCTGGCCATGGGGCCCGGATTCGTCGTCGTGGAGTGGGGACCAGCAGTCGTGGTGGGCTGCTACATCTCCCCGAATTGCGGCCTCGCAAATTTTGAGGCGTACTTGGACGGGCTAACGAGCCATATTAGCTCTTACCAGTCCCGTCCGGTACTCGTCCTGGGTGATTTTAACGCCCACTCTAGTGTGTGGGGCGATGCCCGGGACGACGTTCGAGGGGAGTCACTGCTGGAATGGGCCGCCGGACTGGACCTCCGTCTTTTAAATCGGGGTTCAGTCAGCACCTGTGTGCGATGGCAGGGGGAGTCGATCGTCGACTTGACGTGGGCGACTCCCTCGGCCATGCACCTGGTCTCGGGATGGAGAGTTGCGGAGGAAATTGCCACGCTGTCGGATCACCGACACATCGTTTTCAGCGTGGCCTTCCGTCCGCCCCGAGGCGGCCCTGACCGCAGCAGTGTTGTCCCGCCACGGCGCTGGTGCCTACGCCGCTTGGACCGCGACATGTTGACGGCTGCCGCCGTCGCCATCGCCTGGGGGGCGAGTGAGGGTGGAGAGAGGATCACGTCCGATCCCAATTCGCAAGCGGGCTGGTTCCGGGGCATCATGTCTCGCATCTGCGACACGTCGATGCCCCGGATCCGCCCGGGTGACAGACGAGGCTCGCAATATTGGTGGTCAGCCGAAATCGCGTGACTCCGAGCGGAGTATGTCGCAGCGCGTCGCTGACACCAGCGGGCCCGTCGGAGGAGGCGAGCCAACGCCGAAGAGGCTGCCGGAGCGCACAGGGCGTATCAAGTCGCCGTCAAGGCGCTATCCACCGCGATAGCGGAAGCCAAAGCTCGGTCCTGGAACGAGCTCATCGAGGGACTGGATAGGGACCCATGGGGGCGCCCGTACAAAATGGTACTGGGCAAGCTCAGACCATGGGTCCCTCCGTTGACGAGTACCCTGGACCCGGATTTCCTGAGGAGGGTGGTGGACACCCTCTTCCCTAGGGTCCAGGACAGTCCCTCGGACCCTCCGTCACCGTCGTACAATGATTGGGACGACCAGTTGGAGGTGACGGAGGGGGAGCTGGACCGAGCAGTACGGCGACTTGCGGCCCGAAATACCGCCCCTGGCCCGGATGGGATACCGGGCAGGGCGTGGGTTTGCGCCTTGGTAGTACTGGCGGACCGGTTGAGGCAACTGTTCACCAGTTGCCTCCGTAGTGCCGTGTTCCCCACCTGCTGGAAAGAGGCAAGGCTTGTGCTTCTGCAGAAGCCGGGCAGGACCGCCGATTCTCCCTCGGCGTTCCGACCAATATGCTTGCTGGACGAGGCGGGCAAGCTCTTCGAGCGTGTCATAGCCGCCCGTCTCAGCGAGCATCTGTCGCGCATTGGCCCCGACTTATCGGACAGCCAGTTCGGATTCCGGCAGGAACGTTCGACGCTGGACGCGATCAACCGCGTCCGCGCCCTGTCGGAGCCCGCCATTCGGGCGGGGGGGGTGGCGTTGGCGGTGAGTTTAGACATCGTCAACGCCTTCAACTCCGTCCCCTGGCGGGCGATACGGGAGGCACTGGTCCATCATAACGTGCCTCCCTATCTCCGTGGTATAGTCGGGGCATATTTGCGCGACAGGACGATTCAATTCGTCGGTCGGAACGGGATTGAGATCCAGAGGGAGCTCTCCTGCGGGGTTCCTCAGGGGTCCGTGTTGGGACCTCTGCTATGGAGCCTCGCGTACGATGCGGTCCTGCGGATAAGCCTCCCTCCCGAAGTGAGCGTCGTCTGCTATGCGGACGACACGCTCGTCATAGCCCGGGAGGTAAATTTCCAGCGGGCGGTACGGCTCGCCGAACTCGGAGTTGCGTGTGTCGTCGCGGCCATTTTGAGACTGGGCCTTCGGGTAGCGCCTCACAAGACCGAGGCGCTATGGTTCCACGGCTTACGCCGTAGGGAGGAACCACCCAGTATGTCGATGCGTGTAGGTGACGCAGAGGTCAGGGTGGGGCGGTACATGAAGTACCTGGGCCTCACCCTAGACAGCCGATGGGGCTTCGAGGAGCATTTCGGGCGTCTGGCCCCCCGAGTGCGCCGGGTAACCGGTGCGTTACACCGGCTTTTGCCGAACCTCGGGGGTTCCAGGGAAGAAGTTCGCCGCCTCTACGGAGGTGTCGTGCGATCCATGGTCCTTTATGGGGCGCCCGTCTGGTCTGAACGCCTGACGGGCGCCTCCCGCTGCAGAGCTATTTTGAATAGCCTGCAGCGTGTGGTGGCCATACGGATCGCACGAGGATACCGGACGGTATCCTTTGAGGCGGCGATTCCTGGCGCGCCTCCCGCCGTTTGATCTCCTGGCGGCAGTCGACGCGACGGTTTACACCGAGATCCGCGTCCGCCGGGAGAGCGGTAAGGCGCCAGAGCAGACGCTCGTTGCCTATAGGCGGGACGCACACCGGCGCGTACTAACACAATGGCGCGCACGGCTTGAGTTGCGCCTGAACGCGCGCCAACGTGCCGTCGGTGCTATCCTGCCTCACCTCGAGGCCTGGGTGGGAAGGAAGGGCGGTTACGTCACCTACAGACTGACTCAGATACTCACCGGACACGGGTGTTTCGGTGAGTATCTGAGCCGGATCGGCCGAGAAGTGACGACACATTGTCACCATTGCGGGAGCGACCTGGACTCTGCCCAGCATACGCTGGAGGAGTGCCCGGCCTGGGAGGCCGAGAGACGAGTCCTGGTCGCTGAGATCGTACGGGATCTTTCGCCGCCAGCAGTCGTGTATGCGATGCTGGCTGGCGACTCCACCAAATGGGACGCCGTGGTCTCCTTCTGCGAAGCAGTCATGCTCCAGAAGGAGGCCGCCGAGCGGGATCGGGAACGAGCCGACCCCGCTCGTAGACGGAGGAGGCGTCGGGGTGGCGGCGGCAGCCGTTAGCCCTACTCCCCTCGGGGTTGCGGTGGCAGTATGAGAAGTGTCCTCTACTGCCGCCACGTTCAAGCAGCCCCGGGAAGACAGCGAACTGTTTGTGGCGCAGTCGCTGTGCCGTACTGGCAGGAGTCGGCAAATGGGGAGGGCAACCCACAGCTCTCCCGGGGTGCGTGTCCCGACCATCTGGGACACGGTGCAAAAGGGGGGCACCGGAGCAGCATACCCGCGTTCCCGGGGCTCCCCCTATCAGGCGCCAGAAGAAGTCCACGGCAGGTTAGGTTGAGTCGGTGCGAGTCCGACATACCCACCCGCAGCCACTTTTTGCGGGTGGCATGCATTAGCATTCCACCTGCCTTATCAAAAAAAAAAAAAAAAAAGGTTAGATTAAGGCGGTGCGAGTCCGACATACCCACCCGCAGACACTTTTTGCGGGTGGCTTTCCCACTGCCTTACAAAAAAAAGGTATAGTTGACTATATTTTACTTGATACGCCATGCGAAATATTATGTCACAGGTTCTCAAAAAAGTATTTTAACGAATTATGTATTTTAATTTAATTTCAAGTCAATAATAATGTGACATCCCTTAATATTAACACTTTCCGGTTGTGTCGCTCTATCGGATCATGGAGTTATGGAATAGGAAGTGTCCCTGCGTTTGCGCAGACACTTGTGGCTTATAATATGTCCCGCACTGATTCGAAATTCGACTCGGAAGACATTATAGTTATACTACACTAGTTTT
Source organism: Pseudoips prasinana (assembly GCA_951640165.1). Classification (NCBI taxonomy): domain Eukaryota; kingdom Metazoa; phylum Arthropoda; class Insecta; order Lepidoptera; family Nolidae; genus Pseudoips; species Pseudoips prasinana. The sequence continues at coordinate 25,372,228 of OX621245.1, forward strand.
ATACCAGCAAGACAAAGAGGAGGTCTAACTGAACAAATGCAGTGGGTTCTCTACGACTGGTTTAAAGGTGCCATTATAACAGTGATTCGATTATTTAAAGGTACTCCCACGAAAAACGCCATACTCTTCTCTTACTAAAATAATCCAAGAATCTGACCATTTTATACATTCTCATCTGGAGATACGTAGAATTAGGTACATTAAGTGTACGATTGCTATCGTAATGTTGACTTAAGTAAGTTTTGAATAGCCATTGTTGCCGTAATCACCATTCTTGCAAGATTACCTTTTCTGTGGAGTAAAATAGACCTATTGGATTTTCGGAACTGACTTTTATAGACAATTTAAATCTGCCGCCGTTTACAAATAGAGTTCCTTACGAAAACCGAAAAGATGCAAATGGAACCCTAACACTAAGCCTCGGCTGTCTATCTTTCCGTTCGTCTGTCTGTCAACGGGCTGTATCTCATGCACCTTTATAAGTAATCAGTTAAAATTGGCGCAGACTGAATATTTTTATTGTTACTATGGGTAATAAAAATGAATGATGATGAAAAGTTATTATGTAGTTTCAACCAGCCAACTCATAAGCATACCTACATATTTTATAAATATATTATACCCAGATATGGAACAAATAATCGTGATCATCACACATTTGTCTTGAGTGGGAATCGAACTCACGACTTCTGGTTTAACAGTCAGGGACTAACCACTAGACCAACAGACCTGTCAAAATTATATTTTTTTGTTTATTTTTTCGAAAACCAACAGCTATACATAAAAAATACAGCTATAATAGGAAACATAAAGCCAATTACAGGTTTCGAATTCGTTAATTAGGTAGCCTATGAGTTATTCGAATATATATACTACATATATTTTCAAGTTACATCAAATCCGTTCGGCTGTTTTTTCGTTCTATACATCCATACTTAAAAACTTTTGCATTTATAATATTAGTAGGATAATAATATTGGTCAGATGGTGCATTCCTCTAAGAGATTGCTATACTTGAATTTATTAAAAAAAATCATTATTGTATTCTGCGTAATTAATTTGACATTAAATTAATAACTTTATAAATAAAACAAAATCACACAATAATCTGTAAATCAGTTATCTGGTTTCAATAGTACTGCTAAGTTTGGGATCAGATGGCCGTGTGTGAATAGTTTCATCTTGGGATATTATTCACACACGGCCATTATCTATTATCGAAAACTTGCCACTCAATTCAAACTGTTTGTTGTCTTGTATTTGTTATTAAGTTAATATTTCAACAGCAATTAATTGTTCTTTTTTGTTTTTTTTACACGTTGTTTTGATAGTTATTGTGTTATGTACTCGATTTTCACCCTCATCCAAATTTCTATTATGTAATTTCCAAAAAGTTTATTACGTTTAGCGTTTAACTTTTGTTTTTTTTTTGTTTATAAGTATCAGACATATTTTAAAATGAATTGTATAAATTTACGAGCAAGTGCAGGTGGGAACTAAAATTAAATAATTAATAAAAAAAGAAAAGATAAAAGAATATATACAATATAAAGTACTGTAACTAAGTTATACAGAATTGTATTTATTAATATATACTACTAATTTATCATTCCAATAAAAACTATTCTAGTAATTAAAATAATTAACGCTAAATTAAAATCTAAACTCTAAATATATCAAATTCAAAACTCGTGCCAGTGGGTAACGTTCCTAGAATGCTGGCAGCATTGCCACGTTGTATAGCAATGCTCAGTTGTTGAGCTAAATATAGGCCAGCATTTCGGGAACGTGTCGTTTCTCCTAGTCGAGCTGCCGTTTTACTTGATTTTACGTTTTCGTTTACCTATTTAACGCAGCAAAGCACATATAAAACATTACTATAATGCATTTTATTAACCACCGCTTATAGTTTGGTGAGCAGTTTGTACGCCGAGCATGTTGGAACTCGAATTACTCGTAGCTACCTACAGTACTTACTAAAATTCAGTAAGGCCGAGTCTTGTCACGATTCGGCCATAATCTCTCCAGTTTGTTTATACCATTTGAGTCTTAACATCAACTCTTTGGCTTTATGAATTACCCTTTATTGGTTATGGACTATAAATTGGGTAGTTTAGAGAGATTCAAACGGATTCCGTGCTTTGGTAAAATGGGAGAAGAAGGAAGTTGATTTTGTGAAGTAAATGAACGATCGAAATATGAGGTTTAATACATTGACTTATATGTATAACTAGACACGCTGTTTCGAATAAAAACTCTGTCTTAGTCCGGCTGTGTGCGAGGTGAGGGGCGCGGGTGCGGCGGCCAAAATTGCAACTGAGTTGAAGCGCGGGCGCTGCAACTCAGTGAGCAAAATCTCAATATGGGATTGCGCGTCTAGTAGAATACATATAGGTCAATGGTTTAATACTTAGTATTAATTCTGTGAAGTGAACGATCCAATTGTGTCGCCAGTAAAAACTAAACTCAAAAAGCTTTCTAATTGACGGGCCGTTTGGCGTGGTTTGTAAATGCTTGCCTTTCACACCGCAGGTCGTGGGTTCGATTCCCACACAGGAAAGATATAGAGGCCATGTGTGAATCCCAGGATATTATTATTATCTTATATGCAACTTTGTCTTAGTTATTATTATTGCTATATTTTCGGGCTAACCAACGCGGTTCCGACTAGGAGTTGATGTGGTGATGACCGAAGTCGCTTTAAAACTGTTGTCTGGCGAGAAGAAACAGGACTGAGAGCTTAACGCACCATTCGTAGCATGGAGACGCTCAGAAATAAAACAACTTTGCCGTGCTACTAGCCTGATTGCTTCCCTAGGTGCTTTACCTTGTTAATCACTTTCGAACCGGTGGGTGCACCAAGCAATGAACACCTCGATGCCGATAATTAGAAATCATCTTCCCGATCAGAATTTGCCCATCCAATTATCCAAATCACTTACTAATTCGATACTTGAATAAGCAATTTCTTCCATTTTTGTCTACATAAGTAAAAATACAACCGTTGTTGATAGACCGGTTGGCGTGTTCGGTGGATACTTATCTGTCATGCTGCAGGTCGTGGGTTCGATTCCCACACAGGACAGATATTTGTGTGCTGAACATGTCTGTTTGTCTTGAGTCTGGGTGTAATTATCTATATAAGTAATTATTTATAAAAGAAAAGTAGTATTTTTAGTACTAGCTGTGCCACGCGGTTTTACCCGCGTTATATTTTATAAATTATCATAGCTCCTCCCCCGTAGGTGATAGCGTGATAATATGAAGCCTATATGTTGACCCGACATCTTAGTAATATTCATGCAAAATTTGAAGTAAATCCATGCAGTACTTTTTGAGTTTAGCACGGACATACATACAGACAAACAGACACACAGACAAAAAAAATAAAATCTATATTTCTGGCTTCGATATTGATTGTAGATCACGCCCCAAGTATCCTTTTTAAAAATATTTAATGTACAGTTTTTGACTTTCCTACGATTTTATTATATGTATAGATATATATGTATTATATGTATAGATATCAGTTATCTGTCAGTTTACATAGTAAAAGCTCGGATTAGTTTAGGATCAGATGGCCGTGTGTGAATAATGTCCCAGGATATTATTTATTTATTCAGACAGTTAACTTCCTTAACTGTATTGCATTAATATATTACATGGGCAAATCTGTACGAGTAATAGTCATCTTGTATAAAATAATAAATATCCGAGACACATAACCAAACTAAGCAAAGTTTGTACTGATGATACTAGACATCGGATGGAAATTGAATAGCATAATTATTTTCATTTCTTGCCAAACATTGCACTATATATGGAGAAAAAATATGTTTAGATAATAATTAATTGAGAGATTTGTCCAGCAAAGATAATCTGGACTTAATAGTATATATTATTTGGTTGAACCTCAGTATAGAATAATAACCTAGAATATTATCTACCAGCGCAAGGCCTGAAGAAAATTAATAAGGTACTTTGACACTTAGAATAATAAGGTCATATACGTAGGTTGAACTGCGTAGTTTTACAACCTTTTTATATTGTTTACTTAACCTAAGAATAGCGCACTCTCATTTGCCAGTAATGTCATAAGATTCATCTCAAGGTTGACTCATAGAGTACGATATTGTCTTGGGTAAGAGCGTCTTTTAACCTAAGTGATACTCTCAGTAAAGAGTTACTTATTCATACATTCTGAGTGTACTAAAGGTCATACTACCTTGATCTTTTTGTTGATTAGTTCCTAAAATAACTACACTTAAATCCGCCTTTAGATATGAAACTCAGGCTCGGAACCGTGCTTCATATCAAGCTTAAGGTGCTGTTTTAAGTCTTCTTGATTGATACGCTCTTAAAACTTTCCATGATTTCAATCTGAGACTCCTTATGTACAATTTAAAAAACCAGGAAAGTGCATTTGGTGACTACGGACCAAACCCTGTGGAGGTTTAAAATAATACTGTGGGTTAGTTGTAAGTTATGTAATAAAATATTTTAGTTAGAATAATAGATATCGAAAAATTAAGTCTAAAATGCGGGGATTACTGTTTTAAAAAAGTACCAATTTGAACAATACCTTAGAGACCATTCAAAAAACAAAGTTAATATGTGTCAGTTTAATCAAGCTGGGGTGGAATATGCATCACTCTCCCGCCCATAAAAATAGAAGAACAATATAGACGTGCAAATTAGATGCACCGGTATGATACCCAACACGTGTTTCAGTCCTCCACGGACCATTCTCAAGGGATGCTAACTCGTCGAGTGCTCGATGTTATGAATTTACGCAAAGTTAAGACTGATTCAATTACTTATATGGGACCATTCCGAAACCATTTCTTTTTGCATCAGTTTGTGAGTGTGTGACTGTGTGAATGTGTATGTTTGTTACTTCTTCACGTCTAAACGGCTGGAGCGATTTCAATAAAATTTAGTATGAAGTTAGCTGACACCCGAGATTATATATATACCCGATAGGCTATAATTTATAATGGCACAGCTAGTAAAAAATAAAATTGCGACACATACATAAAAAAATACGTTTTTGAATTTAAAACCGCCTAATTTTTAACCTCTTATCTCGCCTAATTTTTTAACTTGAGTTAATCTTCATAGTAATAATGGCCTCCTGGTCGAATTTCGCCCGAGGCGGCCAGTCTTTATGGAAACTAGCCATTTGCGCGAGACATATTGCAGAGCACAAGCAAACACAGTGTTACTTACTATTTTATCAAAATCATGATCCGATGGAACGACTACTACCAGAAAAAGGGAGGTACAGGACTAAGGGGGTAAGCTAAGCTCTCCGAAGCACGGGGGTCAAATACTGCCAACTCTCAGGCTGCGATCTATAGAGCGTACTACTACTTTGCTCAAACTTTACTTACGTAAAACTTTGCTAAATGTATGCTAAGCTTATACTTTGATTTGGTATTTATAGACGTTTTGAAGTTAAGATTATGCTTAGCATAAGCTAAGACAAAGTCATAACACCAATTGTAATTTCGTTATATGCATTAACTTCTGTCTAAGTTAAGTCTGAGCAAAGTCTAAGTACGCTCTATAGATCTCAGCCTTAGACTTTGGGCCGCTGAACTGAGGAACCTAGAAATTTACTTGACAGGAAAATCTCCAAATAAATTTTTGGCCCGACTCAGGTTTTCAAGCCAGGAGTCCTGGGTTCAAGTTAGAATCTCATTATCTGCGGTTTAATATGCTACCGCTGGATCAACGAGGCAGACCTACATAGCGATAAAATATAATATAAAAGGTTTTTATTCACGTAGACTTTAAAAAAGCGCTTGTAAATAGTCAGAACATGTTTGTAGTAATACTTAGTAGTTATTATTTCTAGTTACTTATTACAGATATTTAGGTACACGGAATGTTAAAACATTTATACAATTTATTTTATAATGGTAGTGATATTTAGCTAGCTGACCCGGCGAACTTCGTTCCGCCTAACAGTCGATTCTTTACCTTATTAGTTTTTTTTTTTTATAATGATACCTACTTAATTCATTTTATTTTTACTTATTCCAAATGTTATAGTTTTATTGACAATAGCTGTACCCACGCTTCGTCCGCGTGTTAATTTTTGTTTTCTTTTTCCTAAAATAAAAGATTGTTTCTATAGACGGACAAAAACTGTAAAAAATTTTATATTGGTGTATGTACCGTAAATATATTGTCGTGGGACTTTGCCTATATATATGGCGAGTCGACCGATGCTCTCTCTTTAACGTAGAGCGACAGTTGTACAAAAATCCCTTAAAATCACGATCTCTCGCCCTCTCCCCGCCAGTATCCGCCCAGAGCCGAGGTTCGTACCCCACAGGGGGTGCCCTCCGGCGCGTAGTACTTAGTTTGTAGTTTACTTTTGCTAGGCGGTTAGAGCCCTCGCTCACCCCTACCGTCCGGTGAAGCAGTAAAAGCCGAGAGGCATACTGCACGCGTCAAATCAAAAAAAAAAAAAAAATGTTCTCTCTCTTTTGGGGCCAGACTTCGCCGCGAGCGGAAGCCCTGCCGGATTACATAACGATTTTTTTCAAAATTCAAAATTCAAAAGTCGTTTATTCCGTTAAAATATTACATTTGTGTGGAATCGTCAATTTACCATTTTTAATTTCAAACCCAGGTATGGTGTGTCATTTCAGTGATTACTGTGTTTGTCGTTATAAGTGATTTGTCGTAAGAAAATTGTTGTTGATTTCTAAATTATTTATTCTGAAGTGTGAATAAACCTCTTCCTATAATTAAATCCTTTTAATTCCTAAAAATACAATGTAATGTAGTAAACAACGGTTATTTCAATATTACCAGCAGACACTCCAATTTTATTTATATGTATGTACTATGTATTACATGTATAGGGTATAGATGTATAGATTATGGCTTCTTCGGTGATGACAATTAAGGCAGCCACTATATAATTCTTCAAATGTACAAAAGTAATATAAGATTAAAGCAGCTTTACTTATTCAAGTTAAATAATACCAAAGTTTCTCGCTCACTAGGGAAATGAAAACTTGTACCACACGGGCTTTACAAACACGATATTCACAGACTCGGAACAACTAAAACGGTTCAAATAAATAGTTTAATGAACGTGATACACGAATGTATTATAATATTTCATGTTACGATAATTACAATTCTCCTAATGTCAAAAACATATAAATCAAAGAATTTGTATTCTTTATTAGTTCGTACTATGGCCTAGTCTATTGGCTACCGTCGCTCTATATTTATGAAATACTAGCTCTGCCCCGCGGTTGTTGTCGCGTTAAACTTTGTAAATTACAGCCTATGTGTTAATCCAGGGTGTCAGCTAACTCCATACCAAATTTTATTAATATAGCTCCAGCCGTTTAGACGTGAAGAAGTAACAAACACATTCACAAATTATCACCTATATAATATTAGTATGATATATGTTTATACGGAAACATCAAGAGCTATTTAAAACAGCAAATCAAATTGAAATAATGATATTTATTCAGCACTTGGGTATTTACATACACTTGTACTTGTCAAACTCACAATGTATTACATTAACACAGTTTAAAAACAGTAATTACAGCAACAAAATATTTTAAATTAGTTCGTCCGTGCGGTCTGTTTCGCCACATATATTTTTAACATCCTTAAATAAATAATAAATAGCAAGTTACTAAGCTATTATTTTTTTATTTAGCAATTGTATATTAAAATTAAAGAATTGAAAACGAGTAGTTGGCTAGCGCAAATGGCTCTCAACCAGTAGCTTAATTTAAGTGACTAATACCTGAGGGCACCCTTATGGCGTTCGGGCCACATCGCAGGCGGCCGCTGAAGTAAAAAGATGGAATTCGAAATGGGGGTCAGATCATTTGCACGAGATTAACGATCAAGTGTTAAGGGGGCAACGCGATCCTCGCCGCTGAGGAACCTACCCTAGCTAGCATGCTAATTCATCCAACAAATAGACAAGACCCATATAGGCTGGTATTAAGTGACTGACTAAATATAGGGTTACCATATCTTAAGATTTGTCCTGATACTTCAGGACTTTTGGACTCTTCTCAGGATTACGGCTGGATTTTGCTAATTTCATAAAATATCAGTATTTCTTGATTTTTTTATAAAATTTGGCCGCTTATTCGCAGTGTATAAAATTTGCCGCTTATCCGCAGCGTATAAAATTACTACTTTCACTTTAATTGTTAAGTACGTTTGCTAGAAAATTCTCAAACAGTAAATAATCTCAGGATTTCAGTGGAAATCATGCCTTATCTCCAGACTTTGGATTTTTTCAACTGGTAACTAAATATAATAAGTTGCTTAGCTATGGGTATGGGTTATATAAGAGCCCTGAGCATCTCAAAAGAAACTCATATGTTGTTATTTAAGACAAAACCTACAGCAATGGCTGCTGGACATTTCTAGACATTAAATTATAATTATATATTGATGTAAGTACAGACGCCAGCACATCCAGCTACTCCAATCTGTCAAAAGCATAACTAAGGTTCACTTTCAATTAAGGAAATTTGACAGATTGGTGTAGCTTGATGTGCTGATGTCTGTACTTCCACGCTCAATATACTTAGCAAAACATGAATGTATTATGTAAACATTTGTAACACCTGTGTATAACATGTTTTTGGCAAATAATGAACATCTTATCAAGACGCAGTAACTACGTCATGGACTGGTCGAGAATATTGACCCAATTGATTTACTACAAAATTTCAACGACAAGTATTAATATATAAAAGTAAATTTTCTATAACAAACGAACATTTCTAAACAACCCAAAGTTGTTCCCAATTTTCTGTCTCTGTTTACATTTTGGTGAACTTTTGATTCTATCGCGAATGAAATATTATATTCTTGATTAATGTGTCCAAATTATGGCGGATAGTTAAAACTTCGGAAACTTTGCGAATATCTAATTATTATCTGACTCTCTATAAAGATGCCGAGTTTTCATGGGAATGGAATGGGAGATAGGAGGCGAATTTATTATTATATTACGTCCAGAAATAGCTAGATAATAATCAACGGCCATGATATTACTTTTCTCGACAAATTAAGTAAATTCATTTGAAGTAGAATATATTTATTTAATTGTGTAGGTAGTGATAATTCTAGATTTGAGTAGGTCAAGACATCGAGCAGGCCTCCGTTTTCTTAGCGCGTCGATGGCAATCTGAACTGTGTCTGCCCAGAACTTGGCTACCAGAAGCGCATTAATTATTTTGTGTAATCCTATGTAATCGATTTTTTATTGGGACTTAGTGCCTGAATAAATAAACTTTTATAATTATTATTAGGAGCGTCAAGCAAAACATAGGACAGCACCACATTTGCATTTCAGGCTGCGATCTTCAATGTTTCCCCACTTAAAACATTTGCCTTGCTGCGGCCAACCTGGGTTCGAAGCTTATTCAAGAATTTCCAGGCTAACCAAGACAGTTTCTATCCAGGGTTTGAGATTTTCTGATGGTGGAATAAATAGTGTAAGCCGCTGATATATGTGTATGTATATTATCATATAATTGTTGACACTACCGCCGGGATAAGCGTTGCGTGGCCTCTCAAACATAATTGTATATAGAAGACTGACCACTAACATCGTTTAATTTCTGAAAATGACATCAGCATGACTCCGCGCATATAATTATGTGCTTGTCTAATCTTTTCTTGAGCTACTTTGCCTTGATTGATAAACAGTTAACCTCGCAGATTACTTACCAAACCGTTACGATTTATGGGTGATTAACGTCTCGGTGAAATAGCATACTCTTAAGCCCTGAAGTTAGTTTAACACTTAAATTACCGGCGAACTACAATATTAATCTTCAATTGTTTCAGTACCCCGCGGAGTTCTTCGCGTACAGTTGTAGTCTTTATAACAATCGTTTTGAATTAAAATTTCATCACATCATCAGTCGGATGTCGTCCACCGCTGGTCATAGGCCTTCCTCATAGGCGTTTATAATGTTGCTATTTGGAGGGGATTGCCTTAGTCACCGCGCTAGGCATGCGAGTTAGCGATCGTAGTTAGGTAGTAGCTATTACACAGGTAGCGCTGCTGCCTTTTATTACACCCACGGAATGGTATGGGGTGGTCCTGTTAACTGGTCCCATGTAAATTTAGCCATGTGGTTCCGGCCTAGAAAGAAACAAAACTTTAATTATCGAAATCGGTCCACTAAAACAAAAAAAATATATATAATTTATTACACATAAAAACTATAGCTGTTTGTTTTTGTATGTTACACGAATTACAGTCAAATCCCAAATTCTCATTCTTGAAGTCATTAAATACTCTTGATGTCGCTGAATTGCAGTTAGACAAAGTTTTCTGAGTTATATTAATATCTCAAGTGTTGGCGTTGACTTAAAAAGACCAACTTCTAAGGGCTGTTTAAACAGCTTTGTACAGACGCCAGCACATCCAGCTAACCCAATGTGTCAAAAATCTTTTATAGATTTTCAACTTTATCACTTAAGCATAAGGTTCACTTTAAATTGGAGGAAATTTAACAGTTTGCGGTAGTTTGATGTGCTGGCGTCTGTACAATCGCTACATGTCAATAGATACAATTACCTACTTAAACAAAAAAACACGCGGGCCAGTCTTTGGGGACTGCCGATAGAAGTGAAAACTATTTTTTCATTCCTTATACACGGAAAGCAGTGTTTATTTGATCCGAGTAGCGAGTGGTAGATGCTACTTCCCACCTATAGGCGATACAGACTCGTAGTAATTGATTCCCTCCCTATGGTGGGAACAAATTTTAAAATCAGAACTAAATTTGATAAGGCAGTCAGTCAAAAAATCGAAAATAATTAAGAAAAAAATGCTTTGTCATGTGAGTGTATAAACTGCCAGTGTGAATTAAAAAAGACCCTCCGTCTTACGAATATTCGATCAGGGCGCGTGTCCTGACGCGAGTTTAAAATTTATTAACCTACCCCCAAAAAGTGCACAACGCCTCTAAAAGAGTTTTCATTAAAAAAATATACCTTAACCACCCGTAATAAAAATTCTCTCAAGGTCAAAGTGTATCCTCCGAAGTGGCTTCGCCTGTAAAACCATTTCCAGGGACATCCTGCTGCTATAATAATTAACAGGGACTGCCAACCGTCTGAGTTACCACTTATTTGTCGCAATTTGTTGGAGAGGAAAACCCGGAAGTGTTTATGATCCGGTAAAAAATGGGCTTGAATAAAACTCGAGTTTTATTTTGCGGTCTGCGGCGTAAAATGCCACTTCTTTACAATGTTCCAGAATGTCAAGTGTTTGTCCGAGCTCGGGGACATCTTTGTGGGAACTCGACTCAACTAATAAATTACATTTAGTCATACCTCCTACTTAATCTTTACGTATAATAAAATCGTAGGAAAGTCGAAATTGTACATTGAATATTTTTTGGGGCGTGATCTGCAATAAATAAAAATAAAATAAAAAAGGTTTTTATTCACGTAGACTTTAAAAAAGCGCTTGTAAATAGTCAGAACATGTTTGTAGTAATATAGTTGTATACATTAGATATTATTTCTAGTAACATAGATATTTAGGTACATCTTGTATGAAAACATTTATAAAATTTATTTTATTACAGAAATTATATTTAGCTAGCTCGTATCAAGTTATTGTCAAGAGATTATGTTTAATTATCTAGTTTAAGTCTAATATTTTTACTACATATTGTCAATGGTTCTGTCTATATTAAAGGTATTATTATTATGACGGACCTTGTGTTAATAACGACGGTCGCGCTTTAATGCTACCACCGGATCCAATGCGTCCCAACTGAGAAGACCCAGCGAAACAAACTCAGTGGGTTCATCTACTACCGGTTTCAACACGACCCAGTTGAGACGGTCCGGCGAAACATACTCAAGCGGGCATGAACACGGGATTTGGTCCAATTAGAGTAATTATTTAGTAGGCAAACACAATATATGCTCGATCGGTTGTCTGAATGCTTATTATTTTAGATTATATTTAGGTATACAAAAGAAAAACTTCGAAACAATAACATTATTCATTTTGAGACAGAGTCAATAATTTTAAATTAAGTATATGATAGCAATCATTTACAGATAGTTCACGTAACACAGCAGATCAGTCATGTCTATATGGCTACAAGATCTCCAGCGAGCAATGTGCAGGTAGGAAGTGAGAGCCAGACGTCTTTGTCATCGATGTACTCTTTAGTGGTGTAATAACCCCTAGCCATAAGTATACGTTTAATATGTGTTTTAAAACTTGTGTCAGGCAGATCAGTAATTTGAGTAGGAAGCTTGTTATAAAACCTAATACAATTTCCTAAAAATGATTTATTAGTTTTGCTTACTCTAAAGCCTGGCATGGCTAGTTTGTTTTTATTCCTAGTATTTATATTATGCAGTTCACTTTTCTTTTTATAATTATGAATATTTTTTCTAACAAACATTATATTCTGATATATATATTCCGATGGCACAGTAAGTATATTTATTTCTTTAAACAAATTTCGCAAAGAATCGCGACTGCCTAAACCATAAATGGCTCTGACTGCTCTTTTCTGCAATACAAATATAGTACCTATGTCAGCCGCCAAACCCCACAGCAGAATGCCATACGACATAATGCTATGAAAGTACGCGAAATACACTAATCTAGCAGTTTGTTCATCTGACAATTGCCTTATTTTCCAGACAGCATAGGAAGCCGAACTTAATTTACCTGCTAACTTTTCAATCTGAGGACCCCATTGCAATTTTGAATCAAGTGTCAATCCTAAAAATACGGTCGATGGGACTAAATCTAATATTTTCGCATTAAGTGCAACTGTTGGTACAATTTGAGTCACATTCGGCAATGAGAACCTGATGCATTTAGTTTTCCCTGCATTTAACAAGAGATTATTTGCCGAAAACCATTCTGATATAAAGCTGAGTGTTTTATTATGCTCAATAAGATCTTTATCCTTTCTATTTACTTTAAATATGAGCGACGTATCATCAGCGAACAAAACTATCTCTGATACTTTCTCTACCAGATAAGGGAGATCATTTATATAAACTAGAAATAAAAATGGGCCCAATATAGATCCTTGGGGCACCCCCATTTTCACAGGATGACGTGCCGAAGTGGCACCGCCTATCGAAACCATCTGTTGTCGCCCCGATAAATAGGACATCACAAGATCAAGAGATGTGCCAGATATTCCATAGTACTTCAGTTTAACAACGAGCGTACGATGATCAACGCAATCGAAAGCCTTAGAGAGATCACAGAAAACTCCCAGCGCATCCTGTGATCCCTCCCAAGCCTCCAATATTGACCTAATTAATGTGCAACCTGCATCCTGAGTAGAGCGGCCCCTTGTAAACCCGAACTGCTTGTTATGCAATATCTCATTCACGTTAAAGTGCGACAACATTTGGCTGAGCATCAGCTTTTCAAATATTTTACTTAAAGCTGGTAGTATTGAGATAGGCCTATAATTCGTGGCATTTTTTGAACAACCTGCCTTGAAAATGGGTATTATCTTACTTATTTTCATTAAATCGGGAAAGACACCATCACTTATACAGCCATTGAAGATGGCTGCAAGGATTGTAGCAATGTTTAGTATGATTGATTCAATTGCTTTAACAGACAGTCCCCACAAATCTTCTGTGCCTTTCCTTTTAATACTCTTAAAAGCTTTTATAATATCATCACTTGTTACGGATTTAAAACTAAAGTTAGGTACAGTTTGTTTTACGCTTTGATTTAAAAAGAGTTCAGCCACATCTGGTGATGATGCGAGACACTATATCCACGGGTATATTTGCAAAAAAAGCAGCTAAAAAATTGGCAATGGTAAGCTTGTCTGAAACCAGTTCATCACCAATATTCAATACTAATGTTTGATCTCTTGATCTACTTTTACCAGTTTCAGTATTAATTATTTGCCAAGCTGATTTTATTTTATTATCAGAATTTTTAATTTTATCTCTTATATATAAAGATTTAGCTTGAATGCAAACCTTTTTAAAAATTTTTGAATAATTTCTAACATAATTAATGAAATTGACATCAGGGTTATAGGACCTTCTGTCATACAACTCATATAAAAAATCTCTACTCAGTCTAATGCCTTGAGTTGCCCAAGAACTAAATTTTATCTTATTGCTGTCAACCGTTATGTTTTTTATTTTACAAGCTTTATTAAATTCTTTGCAAATACAGTGGAATAATGTAGTGTACATATCGTTAGGCTTTCTTTTGTTTGGCAATAGATGGCACAAACTATTCTCCAGGTTGTTACTGAACTTTCCCAAATTAGATTTTGTTAAAGGTCTAAAACTAATTTTTTGTTTATTTATATTTATCTCATTTTTTATCTTTACTATTTGGCATTTATGGTCAGAGCGAACACCAGCCACCAAACACTTCTCAGAGACATCAAAGTTGGTAATTATGTTATCAATGCAAGTAGCAGATGTGGGTGTGACTCTCGTGGCCTCAGAGAACAAGCATTTAAGGTTAAAGGACCGAAATACAGATAGAAATATGTTTATTTCAGGTGAATCTGCTAAAATGTTCATATTAAAATCACCACATACAAGGATTTTTTTTTACTTTTAATTTTCCTAAGTATGTCTTCTATTGTTGCTGTAAAAAGCTTTAAATCGGATGCTGGTGGTCTATACACACATATTATACAATAAAACTGCGTCTCTACACATGCCACCTCACACACACGCTCAATAGATAGTTGGCATATATCTTTACGTTCTTTAAATTTAATTTGGTCTCGAAGTAGTATCAGTACTCCACCACCCTCTGCCGAAACCCTATTATAAAAGCTTGCGACCCTATAGCCACAGACACTAAAAGCCATCTTGTGTGCCTTCAGCCATGTTTCTGTAAAACAAAGGATATCTATTTCATATTTTTCATTAAAAAGTTCTATGTCTAGAATTTTGCCAGAGAAGCGGTTTATATTTTGATGTGATAGAATTAGAAAGTTATCACACTTCTCTATTGTCATGCTTACATGTTTAAACTACTAACTAAATTGATTTTAATAACATTACTAAAAGATGGTATAAAAAGTGACTTCATCATACTACTTATGACTGAGTTAATATGTGCCGCTACTAAACTTGCAAGTATGTTCAAAAATTTTCTTGAAACAGTAACTGTACTCATGGTTACCCTACAAGAATCTATAAAACTATTTGTGTCCAAAAATATAAATTTATCACTATAATGGCTAACCAAAAACTGTAGGTGCATATTTAGCTTGTGGATATAATTATTTGTACTATCAGGCACATTGGACACATAGGGGAAGGCACACAATATTATCTTATTACAGTCTAATTCTAACATCTCAGTGAAACTATCTGTAATGTCTTTTTTCTTTAAGTTTTTACAATTTCCTACCATTAGAGTTATACATGATTTGGCACTGTGTTTATTCTGAATTAATTTATGTATTATATCTTTATAATGTAATCCTGGCATACAATAGTTGACAAAGGAACAACTCAGCTTATTACAAAGCAAGGTACCAAGGCCCTTACCCATTTCGTCGGAATACAGTATGGAGCTATGTTTAGTAATGTCATTTTGTGGAGATACTGGTGACTCTGATCCCAGCTGTGTGTATGACTCCACTACTGCACTACTGGTGTTAATCGGTTCCAATGTCCTATTGCTTTCAGGATTACACTTTCCAGCTAGCAATTGCATTTCATTTTTGTAAAACTGGAAACTGTGATATGAGATTGCTAGGGACTTCTCGAGAGTTTTTATCTCAGAAAGCAACGACTGAGTGTCTTTTTCATAAATTAGTTTGCTATCCTCTAATTTAATTTTATAATTTTCTAATTTGTTTAATAATGCCCTACGTTCTTTACTTAGTTCAAGTATGTATTGTTTTAGCTTGTCACTACATAAGGAATTAATGCTTGGCTGGCAGTCTACACAGTCATCGCTAGTCAAATCAATGGTCACCGTTGTATTAATAGGGAGACCCACCGGACTACAACTGGCCAACTCGTCATACAAGCTCTGATTAATGGAGGCTACTGGACAAGTTGTGTTTTTTACATAATTTGACAACTTCTCATTACAATTAATTAATTCTAATTCAAGATCTCTAATTTTGAACAGTGCTTCTTCATATAACACTCTACACTTATCAAAAGACTCTGTCTCCGCATGCAATCTGTCTCGCTCTTCAATAGTAGACTCTAGTTGGTGGTTGAGTTTCACAAGTTCTCTTTTCAGTGATGTGTTACTATCAATGACCCTTTTTATCTCTATCTCATTCTCCTCACGCTCCTGTTCAAGTTTATGTCACCGATCTTGGTATGTCTGTAAGTCCTTGAGAGCTGATTTCAACTTATGTTCAGCTACTTGAGTTGCAGCCATGCTTCGGGTCTGCATGATGTGAGGTGAATGAGGATGGGCTGAAAACAAAGAGAGGGTGAACAGAAAACTAGACAGAAACAAGAGGTTAAGATGTATTTGAAGTCAAAGGAGTGAGATATGAAAAATAAACTACAGAGATCTATAGGTAGAAATAATATAAGTAAGTATATACAAGACAGATGGGCAATTAACTTTATAATAGATTTATAATAAAGCAACACTTAAACATTTAGTTACAAACTGTAGTGGGTCACTTTTAACTTTATCTATATGACACCTAATCAGAGTTCATTACTAGGGTCTAGTCAAGTTAACTTAGTATGTGTAGATAGGAATAAATTTATCGAATGCCAATCTTATATCAGTATAGTTAAGGAGTAATTGAAGTGTGTGATGTCTGTAGCCAGCTAATTAAGTCGTCGAATTTGCTTCCACAATGTACGTCAAGCAAATGGAGACAGAATATGGCAGTGTGAAATTGGACGTGACTCACACCAATGAGTCGAATAAATGTTTGGTTAGGTTAGTATGTATGTGTAAAATAAAGAATAAGTAATATACTCCCCGGGATTTCACACAAAAGTTTAAACTTAATCGTTGGACACGAGCAGCGCAGTGACAGACAGCTGATGCGTCGACAGATATCAGTTGTTTCGGGTTTATTTCTTCAGAAAACTAATCACATTCAATTATTTACCTTACAATTTAGATTGCTAATAGGAATATTTTATATTTTACAACGTAAAAACATTTATTTATAAATAATTATTAATTTTAATTCACTAGTACAATTTTTGACAACCGATCGGCAGTGTCGAAGCCTAAAATATAGTTTTTCGAATTATTGTCTGTTTGTCTGTATGTACGTCCGGGCTAAACTCAAAAAGTACTGCATAGATTTACTTCAAATTTTGCATGAATATTCCTAAGAGGTCGGGTCAACATATAGTCTATCATATACATAATTTAATATTATCATATATATAACATACATATTATCACGCTATCACCTACGGGATAATTTATAAAAAATAACGCGGGTAAAACTGTGGGGCACAACTATGATAAAATAAGCCAATATTCATAGTCTATATCTAATATATATATACTTAATCAAATATGAATTCTGTTTGGATAAACTAATTACTGTAGTTGAACTTAGATATTGATGATTTCTATTAGTAATAGACCTTCAGTTTTGAATGGTCCCTATAACAAGATTTCTAGCGCTTTCTTTCATTAATATTATCGACGATTTCATTTGAATATATACAACTACATCATTTATTTTTCATCAATTTAATTCAATATACACATAATACAATACAATATATAGAGGTACTGTTATTATTTGTATATTGATATTAATGTAGAGGGCATTAATTATATATTATCACGCCCTTTTTTTTGGGGAGAAGCCAGGGGGAATGCCTACGCATGGCACCCGCAAAAAGTGCCTGCGGGTGGGTATGTCGGACTCGCACCGACTAAACCTAACCTGCCGTGGACTTCTCTAGGCACCTGATGGGAGGAATGCGGGTATGCTACTCTGGTGCCCCTCTTTTGCGCCATGTCCCAGGTGTTCGGGACACGTACCCTGGGAGGGCTCGGGATTGCCCTCCCCTATTGCCGACTCATATTATCCCCCCGCCCCCTAACTTCGCACGGTTAGATAAATAGTAAAATAATTAAAAATTAAACTCCCAGACTTCAAGCCCATACTGAGATGTTTCAAATCACAGAAATCACTTTTTGCCTCGCCCGGGGACCCAAGACCTGATTATCTGTAGTTGATTGCGCTACTGCTAGCCCAATGAGGCAGTTAATTTAAAATATAGTATACACTTTTAGAATATAATAATAATAATGTCCTCCCAGCCGAATTTAGGCCACGGTGGCCAGTCTCAACAGTGATTAGCCATCTGCGCGGGACATATTATAGTGCTCAAGTGTGTGCGCAAACACAGGAGCACTTTTTATTCCATCACTCTCATGATCCGATGGGACGCCTAGCGACACGACCGGAAAGAGTTCGGAAGTTGGACCGACGGCTCGACGAACGAGGCACGGGGGTATAACATCGCCAACTCCCAGACTTCGGGCTGATGCTGAGAAATTTATATTTTTTGTAAAATGTCCCAAAATCACTTTTGGCCCTACCCGGGATTTGAACCCAGGACCTCGTTCCCTGCGGGTGGACACGCTAACGCTAGACCAACGAGGCAGTTCTGCACATATGACTTATCTCAGTTGGAAAAATGTTACCAGAAGCTCATAATTATAATTCATTCTCATCTACAGTTCTGTTCCAATTAGGCCTCTTGATATTTAGTTGTTATTCGATTACGGGAACTCTTGCGGGATTGTTGTTCGATAAAATGAGATCATTATTGCCTAGCTATCGTAAAAACTGTTACTGCTCTACCCTATTTGACGTTAATAGTATCTAAACACGTCCAAAACCTCTTTATTATCATTGTTTTTCTGCTTGTGGTCAACTACTTCGGCTTTTAGTGGTAATCTATTTATTAGCCCGCTTATGTATCTACCTGTAAGTAATTTTCATTCGGTTTGTATTTTTTTTGCTGTATGGTGACAGTCATATCAGAATATCATCACCCTATTTAATCTTGTTGGGGGTTTTTTGATAATAATATCTAGGGACAATGTCACACAGATCATCCTAGCCCCAAACTAAGCAAAGCTTGTACTATGGGTACCAGGCGACGATATACATACTTATATAGATAGATAAATACTTAAATACATAGAAAACATCTATGACTCAGAAACAAATATTCGTGCTCATCACACAAATATTTGCACTTACCGGGATTCGAACCCAGGACCACCAGCTTCGTAGGCAGGAGCACTACCAACTAGGCTACGGTGACCGGTTTGAAGTCGACCCGAGGGAATATCTACCAGAGGATGGGCAGCAGCTTTCTTTTGTGTACTATAATCATCTTACAGGAATCACCAACCCATCTGCCAAGCGTGGCCATTATGGCATATCCCCCAAGATGATTCTCGGGAAGGCTTTTATCCAGCAGTGGACTTCTTACAGCTGTTAATATGATGATACATTTTCGTTTGTTTGAGGACGGCATAGATTACAATAGGAAGTATTGTAATCTATGCCGTCCTGTGTCCTGTGTCCGTATCACTGTTCTTTGGTAAAAATCGATATCAATATTTAATTAGCACCGTTCGTATTGCTATACTACGCGCGTTATCATCTGAGTCTTAGGGCCATAAATCATTTCTCTATATCTATCTCGCTTGCACTTACGGGTCTTACGGAGCCTTTTATGACCTGACGACTCAGATGATAAGGCGCGTACTAAAAATATACACGGTATATATACCTGCGACTTTATGCTGTGTACCCCCTATAGTAGGTCGGAGGAATTATTGATGTGCCTGCCCAGCTACCGTCCTCTCAATTAATGCAAACGCTTGTGTCTGTATGAGAGAGCCAGTGCCGGAACAAGATATAGGGTTTAGTCTTTTCGCTCAAAGATTAGGCTAACTATAAAGAGGTTTTTTATAGTCAGCCTAATCTTTTCATATTACAGAAAACATGATAAGATATTGTGTTGGTGAATGATGCACCTGGAGGGTGCATCATTCACCATGCCACACCATGCACTAACCCACCCGTAAATGATCGGCGAGGCAAAGCAAACGCGGTCAGTCTTTAGATGGGTGTCTATAAAAGTGGTTTAATTTCTAAGCTACGGAGGGTCTGAAAACTAAGTGTTTGTTGGCCGCGGTTATTGTCGTAAGACAATTGCCGATAAGATGCTAAAGAGTAATAACCATAAATAGACTTAGCTAACCCTCAGGAATGTTTTCATGCTTATTTTCTGACTTATCTGTATATGTACTTCCCATACATATCTACGATATTTTTATATTCCTTACAATATCCAATTGCTAGGGCGAGATAGCTGCGCTATAAAGCTCTGGGCTTTAAAAATGTGACAACCATTGGTCTTTCGCCTTGCCTGTCAAACGTCACGGCTTGGTGTTGCCACATAAATAATTATTATAAATCGATAGTTTTTATTTCAATAAATATCATCCAACCAAACAGAAATAATTTGACCACATAGTATTACCAAATTGACAATCAGAGCTAACAACAGTGAAAGTAATTCGCAAAAGCGAAGTTCACTCCAAGATTCCACAACTTTCGGAATGACCGACATTTTGGCCGATGTTACAATGTCACAATGGGCGGTCCAACCGTCCAGAAGGGACAACCGTTCACACCGTTATGCGGGAAACGAAAATAGAAAGAGAAATGTTGAGGAAAAGCTAAGTTATTTTCACTTTGTTGTTGTTACTATGACGTAAAGAAAATAGTCAGGGAGGAAAACGTTAGGTTTTCCTTAAGATTTCATTGATATCTGACTGAAAGTTCAATAGTACTCTCATTTCTTTATTAATTTATATTATACTAGCTGTGCCCCGCGGTTTTACCCACGTTAAATTTTATAAATTATCACAGTTCCTCCCCCGTAGGTGATAGCGTTATAATATTGTAAGCACACTCGCAGCTGCAAGAGGTATTTCTATACGGGATCTAGGGAGATCTTCTCAATGATAACACATGTATTCACAAACAATCACTGATTTTATTTAAAATAATTATATTAGATTCACAATGTTTACTTTAGCACACCATTTTTATAACTATTGACAAACATCAATCAAACGTAACACCATACTTTTTATTTGATTCGAATTCGATTCTCATTTTAAAAGCTATGTTTAGTTATTTTAATAAAATGACCAGAGCTACTAGCTATCTTGATAAAAGAGGTTTTATTCTATAGGAGGGCAGGTAATATCATTACAATATGTAGCCTATAAATGTTGACCCGACCTTTTAGTAATATTCATGCGAAATTTGAAGTAAATCCATGCAGTATTTTCCGAGTTTAACCCGGACATTCATACAAACAGACAAAAATTCAAAAACTATATTTTTGGCTTCGTTATCGATTGTAGATTACGCCCCAAGTATCCTTTTTAAAAAATATTCAATGTACAGTTTTATATAGATTAATTAATAACAGAGCTACCTTAAAATAACTATTGTAATTAATCTTAGAAATCAAACCGTGAATCATCAAAGCAAGATAATTTATTACAATAACACCAACAAAGTCAATTGAACGCGGTAACAAAGTCATACCGCGATGTAAGTCTACGCCAACGACATCTAGGGAAGATCGACAAAACAAATAATACACGAAATTGTACAATTTGTTTTAAGCATGTTTTATGCATGTTATAGGTGATCGTGACGAGCGAAAGTGGTTGAATCGAGTTTAGAATTCAATTATTTTCTTACAAATACAGACAAATAAGGAGTTGATGTTTTTTAATATGATGAACCGCATAGTGCTTTCTAATAACTTGGGGAAAAATCACCAATTTCGATAATGTTACCGCACTATAGAGCGTGTCTCTCCGTAAAACAATTAATTTCTACTAGTATAACATAACCAAAAATTAACATTAATGACGACTATAACATATTGTGGCCAATTAACTTAATTCGGCTTGCGGTAGGAGTTGGCTAGTTGCAATCGTCACGTTAATAAAAAGTGTTATGCCCTTGACGTATATGTACAATTAAACTGCATTACGGTTTAAAATGAATACGCTTTTGGTAAAATAATATTGTCATTTTTATACTTTAAATATAATAAATTGAACTAATATGAAACAATATTGTGATAAAAAAGGGAATTCATTATAATGATCATGTCACAAGAAATTTCTAACGCCCTACGATATGAAGTGAGGTGGTGGAATGCAATGCGGTCACGACACAGCTTTAAGAGGAAATATTTGTTAAAATACTAGTTACCATCATCATAACAGCTGTAAGAAGTCCACAGCTGGACAAAAGTCCTCCCAAGAATCATTTTGGTGGGATATGCCATAATCACTACGCTTGGCAGACGGGTTGGCTATCTCAGTAAGATGGTCATAGCACTTACAAAGAAGCCTGCCCATCCTGTGGTAGATATTCCATCGGGACGACTTCTACGCCCCCAATGTGATAAGATGTCGTCTCCACAAACCACTATTACATTATTATTATTCCATTCAGGGAAGTTCAAACTACCGTTCATTTCCGGTGATACTAGATGTACTTAGGATTTATGTATGTATATGTATACTCACAAATCAAGCTCCTTGTATTAAAATAAACACGACGAATGAACCCCACAAAATTTTCGATATATCCTTTTAATGTATGCAAAGGCATACACTGGACTTGAATAATTATGAATGTTTACGCAGTCATACTTTATGTTATTAAAAGATCCACCAACCCCTACGACACAAAATTATGTTTACCGACCAAACCACATGGAAAAAGTGGACATTTATTGTTGGCATTAATCAATTTTAATGCAACAGAGACAAACAGTGGCTTACACAGATAAATGATGTTATAAGTAAAAATAATGGGCATTACAGTACGGTGTGACAGTTTCAATGTTTAAAAGGTTGCCTTATAAATCTTACTTAAACGGTGACCCACTCGGATAAATTGAATCTTAAACCTTCTACAGTTGGTATGGACAATTGTGTCCAGTTTAGTGGTACTTTTGATTCGATTGCAATATTAAGATTGTTTAAGAGACAAGTCTGTAAAGTTGCCGTGTGGCTGAAGGCTAAAGAATATCGCTACCCCATCTCATCCCATGGGGGTCGTAGAAGTCGTCCCGAGGAAATTCTAGAGATCGGGCAGCACAGTCTCTCTGTGTGCTATGACCATGATACGGCCAACCCGTCTGCCAAGCGTGGTGACACGTCCGGAAAGAGTTCGAAAGGTTTACGTGCCCTCCTATATAGAGATATACTGAGAAATTTTCCTTTTTTGCAAAAGAACCTTTGGTCCTACCTGGGATTTGGTCCCAAGATTCTTCGTTATATGCGGTTGTACACGCTACTGCTATGTAATATATCTAGGTCTATTATTACTATAACTAATACGGTACACCAGAAGTAGAATATTAATTAAGTAAAGGACGTTTATTATAATGTTTTTAGCTTTTATTTCTCGTTTACACGTAGACCGTAAGCCAGATACGAACTTTTAAACGCAATACCAAAGAAATTCCAATTGTCAATTACAGAGTACTCTCTTCAATGGAGACTTGTGGGTACTCGGGTTAAGTTTTGTTCTACAAAGAAGCAATTTAAGCGGTGTTTGCAAGTTTAAGTAGCAAGCGTACTGTTTTAACTGGCTTAGTTCTCAAAGGAAGTGAAAATATAATTTTAAAGATGCACAGTGGCTTATAAGAATTGTGTGATACTACAAATACTAAAATATTACATCTATAGATGGATTTTTGCAGTTTATCTTTACAATATTATAAATTTGGTCGAGTTGCTAAAACGGTGAAGGAGAACGTCGTGAGAAAAACTGCATACCTCTAAAGGTTCTCCAAAAATACTCTTGTTAGCATGTAAAGTCTGCCAATCCATACTAAACCAGCGTCTCAGTATACATACATATGAACAGTACGGAAACTTCCTTACAAACGCTCGAAACGGCTCACTCACACAAACATGCGCATCGACAATACCACTAAGCGGTTGTCGCGGCGCTGTTAGTAGTGAGTAGTGTTGAGTTTTGTTTGGTCAAAAATGGTCATTAACTGTCAAAAACGGTCATTTTCAGTCAATTTGATTTCAGTAATATTTTTGTACCTTTTAAGTTCATGTCGTTAATAAAAGTCTACAACTTTTAAATTAAAACATTAAAGTGGTTTTTGTGACTTATAGTATTTTACATTACATTTTACATTTCTAATCATGCGCGCATTTAAGACAAAATGGCAACGTCGCATCGCCTCGTGCATCGACTTTGAGGTCGTCTTATGCTCTCATGTTATAATAGAAAATAAAACGCTGCTTCATTTAAACTTGCATATAAATTGGGTACCTAAATAAATATATAATTGGGTGGTAGTCGAGAATAGACAATAATATTTGAGTCAAATTGACTGAATTTGACAGTAAATGACCGGTCATTTAAGGTTTATGACAATTGTGACTTGTCATTTCAGTTCAGTCATTTTACATCTCTAGTAGTGAGTACCGCGTCAAGACGAGTGGTCACGTATAAGTTTTCTACGAGATCTTTTTAAAAATGCCACGATGGTTAAAAGTTACAACCCTATTGCTTTAATGGAGCGTAGATAATTATTTAATCAACTAGGCTTAGTTTCCGTACTGTCCATATATATACTGTGCCAGCGTGGTGGACTATGTTATCAATTGAGAAAATATTATATATAATTGGTTCCTTATCGCGCGTTGTGAAATGGGGCTAGACTGAAAAAATTCTCACGAAAAGTTGTCACGACATTTTTGCACCTGTGCGGCGTGCGCATGTTTCTCTGTCTGTCTGTCTCTCTCTCTATTATAGAAAGCAAGCCAGATATTTTCATTTCAATTTCGCATTGAACAGTGTGGTGTCGCGACGATTATTTTTGTTGAGTGTATACAGGTTTTTTGTACATAATAAATAATAAGAAATAACTTCGTTCCATCCGGGTGTCCCTTGACACCTCTCAAGTTTTTTAAAACGGTAACGGGACAGCACTAAGAAAATGATTATTGTATATGCAGAAATAATGGTGTGCAGCATTGGGTAGGCTCATCCAGTTGCACATCATACGACCAACTGGTAGAGCCTGGCGCCAATTAGAAATTGTTATGTACAAAGTAAATAAGCATTAAATTATAAGTATTAACATAGAATAAGAATCTTACTGACCTACTAAAATTAGCAAATAATTAAGATAAGAACATATTTTTCAGACAATTTGTTACTGACACAGTGGAGACTATGTAGTTCTGTAATAAAGAATTATAATTATTAAGACGGATTTTCTTTAATAATGCCGAAAACCCAAAAAAGGGAGGAGGAAGATAGAGGTTAAAAAGTCATCCTGAATTCGTGTTTCTTCAGATTATACACTCATATTTGTATATTTGCAAAATATACACATATGAGTATATTAATTTCGTATAAAACTTCATTTTATGCTACATTGTTCCTTAATAATTATCTTCATGTATTTTCAGTTCTTCCGCCCTACAATTTAGTGACACAAATGTATAATATTTTACGAATATACGAACGTTAATTATATACGTGGTAACAAGAATGGGTGTAGAAATCACAAATTATAACCGGAATAGGGTCTTTCTGCCTACCTCATACATCAGCGGCGAGGATGATATAGTGAATATAGTGAAGCCGATTCTCAACAGGTTATATCCATAGTCATGGAAAGAACTTAAGAACACGGGAATGGTAATAATATAATATAATAATGTCCTCCTAGCCGCATTCCGGCCACGCCGGCCAGTCTCAATAGACATTAGCCATCTGCGCGGAACATATTATAGCGCACAAGTGTGTGCCCAAACACAGGAGTACTACTTATACTTATGATCCAAATAGACGCCTAGCGCGAGATCGGAAAGAGGTCAGACATAGGAACGACGGCTTTACGTGCTCTCCGAGGCACGGGGGTATAATACCGCCAACAACGGACTGATGCTGAGAAAGTTTTCTTTTTACAGAAAAGTCCCAAAACACTTTTTGGTCCGACCAGGGATTTGAACCCAGGACTTCGTACTCAACGAGGCAGTCAATATAATTGAATCGTTATAACCGGAGAGTGAACAAGTCTCCATTTATTGCTGTTATATATGGAGTGATTGAAAGATATATGGTTCACTTACTCCATTATCTCCTCTGTCTTCTTATTCTTCTATCGAACGACATTGCGGTCAACTGCTCCGATTTTCTATAGGCATAGGAATACAATTCGTTTTTTTAAATACACAAAAGTATAGATAAATACTTGCTGTACCCGGCATGCGTTGCAATTCTTTATTTTAATTATCTTTTATTTAGATTATTTTTGTTTCTTTCTTTCATAACGTATTCTTTTAATTTGTTTAATGTATAATTTTTAAGAAACATATTGTTTTATGTATCTTATTTGTGTAGCATATCTATGACTCACTGTGGCCGGTAGCTGAAAATTAGCGTTACAGCCACATTATAGTTGTGGCATCATGAGCTGCAGCATGCTGAGCTGCTAGCCATTCGAGCGCACAAAAAATGTTCTAGTAACACTAATGGAGTATTTTGTACGGTATTTATTTATATTTTATGTCGCCATTGTTACTCTAATTGTGTCTTTTTGTATCTTTATTATGTGTGCACAATAAATATTTTATCTTCTTCTTCAATTCCGCATACAGGAAAATTACCATAAATAAAAAAAAATCGCCACCAACCTTTACAGGATCTCTCACAAGACTAATATAAAGATTGTCTTAAAAAATTCATCAATATCGCTGTAGCCCTTTTAAAGCCCTAAAAGATATCATTTTACACTAATTCTATTATTTTACGTGTTTTCATAAATGTGTGCCTCCTTTGCCTGTATGATCTATAGAAAGGAAGCCGATGAGAATCGTGTTACATTGATCCTATGTCACTATAGTACTTACGAGTATTTCCGCAGTTTATGTAGGTAGGTATTTGCTAATGTGGTTTCATTAGAAGGTATTATCGAAGGGAGCAGTTCTTAACTTAAGTATTAGCTGCTTGTAATTACATCGTTAATGTATATATGATAAGAGTATTATTGTGAGGATTAGGCTTAAAACTATATAGGAAGTCTTGCAGTGTTACCGAAATATTTGGATTAAATTATCACGGTGTGTCTTGTGTAGTACAGTTTAAAAAAAATACGAATGAATGTCATGCTCCAAAATATACAGCAAACCATAGTTATACAGTTATTTTAGTATAAGACCAATTTATCACTATTATTAATTTTTGTTATTTTTTATAATTATTTATTGTCTTGTGTAATAATATCGATATCTTTTTATTTTAAGTTAAAGGATGTAGTTCTAGGGGACAATGTCACACAGATCATCCTAGCCCCAAACTAAACAAAGCTTGTACTATGGGTACCAGGTGACGATATACATACATATATAGATAGATAAATACTTATATACATAGAAAATATCCATGACTCAGAAACAAATATTCGTGCTCTTCACACAAATATTTACACTTACCGGGATTTGAACCCAGGACCACCAGCTTCGTAGGCAGGAGCACTACAAACTAGGCTACGGTGACCGTCAAGTTGTAGGTAATATTTAAGTTGAGTGCCTATTTCGCCAACAAACTGTGTAATGCAGTTTGGCGAATACTAATATTAATTTAATATGTATTCTTTATTTTTATAATAATAATAAAAAATAACGCGCTATAATAATAACAGCAACAATATCCTGGGACATTATTCACAAACGGCCATCTGCCCAAAACTAAGCAGAACTTGTACTATGAAAACCAGATAACAGATATATTACATATACTACTTTTCTTTTGTAAATATATACTTCTATAGACAATTACACCCAGACTCAGCACAAACAGACATGCTCATGATCACAAATATTAATAATAACAGCAATAATATCCTGGGACATTATTTACACACCGGCCATCTGATCCCA
The DNA here is from genome assembly GCA_951640165.1 of Pseudoips prasinana. Lineage (NCBI taxonomy): Eukaryota > Metazoa > Arthropoda > Insecta > Lepidoptera > Nolidae > Pseudoips > Pseudoips prasinana. The sequence goes on from OX621245.1 coordinate 25,400,252, forward strand.
AACTAAGCAGAGCTTGTACTATGGAAACCAGATAACCGATATATTACATATACTACTTTTCTTTTGTTAATATATACTTATATAGAAAATAACACCCAGACTAAACGCAAACAGTCATGCTCATGATCACAAATATTTTTCCTAGGTGGGTGGGAATCGAACTCATGACCTGCGGCGTTAAGTGCACTTATTTTACCAACCACGCCAACCGGCCCGTAAACGTATTTATTAATGTTGGACGATTGACTGTTAATTTATCTAGCTTTATTATTCGATCCTACGGCTGACCTTACGATTTAAAATATGTACACCTTTGTACATACAAAGGTGTACATATACTGTTGTGAATTAAAAATTGTTTCCTGAGTAAATAGCAAATGGGATACGAGTACCATATTATTATCCGGCAAAAAAATTTACCTTCTACAAATTAATATTAAAACTGACCTTCAAAATACAACTGAGTGACTACTAACGAATAATCTAATAGTATTTTGTACCCACAGGACTCGATCGCGGTAATATTTTGGTTTACCCGACGTTTCGGCGTGAAGTGCTCCAGTCGTGGTCACGGGTCTTCCCGCGCTGCCACGGCGATGCCAGATAATGTTTTGCCTTAAAATATTACCGCTATTGAGACCCGTGCCCACAATATGTGATAATCTTAAAAGTAAACCTCGACAAATCCGAAATAATGTAATTTAATCAAAAAATAGCCAAGATGAAGTGGCAGTGGGCAGGGCATATAACTCGTAGAACCGACGGCCGTTGGGGCAGAGAAAAATCGTTAGACTGGAAGACGCAGCGTGAGCAGGCCCCCTACAAGATGGACCAATGATCTTTTGAGAATGGCTGGATGCCGCTGGATGCGAGTAGATCAAGACCGGCAATTGTGGAGATCTTTGGCAGAGGCCTTTATCCTGCAATGGGCAGTCTTTCGTCTGATATGATGATGATGATGAATCAAAAAACAAATAAACCTAATTGACCACACATTAGGAAAGTGATTAATAAGACAAATATTGCAAGATTCTAAGAAAAGGCTTCAAATTGACAGCTATGTAACAGAAATATCAAATAATTTATTCAAAAGATTGAACTAATCTATATTTATACATAAACTAGGGCAACATAACAGACAGGGACGTTGCTTTAAGAGCCCTAAAGGATGTCTACGTTCTTTTTTTTAAACTGCAATCGACAAGCAATTGTTAACAATTCTTTTAGTAATTAAAATTACTCACTACCATCCACATACATATTACAAATTTGCATATTTTGAAAAGTAACTTTCACTCATTTCCTGCTCTTAACTTTTGACTCTAGACGTCATCCAAATACCATTGAGAATGGTAATGGGTCACACTCGCTGGTAAGTGATCGGCCTGGTAAAACACCTAGACACGCAGTCAGTCACATATTATGGGTGACTGTTAAAGTGGTTTAATTTCTGAGCGGCTCTGTTATTCGGAGGGCACGTTCAGGTGTCGGTCCCAGTTGTTGTCATTAGTCAACAGTCGATGAGTCATGTCAGAGGCCTACTGGACGGCTTGAACAACTCTGACAACAGGGTAAACAGTGTCCATACGATAAATAAAGAAAGACCCTACAATACAGCGGTAAACGCAAAAAGCATGGTATGACCTCGAAAATATATAATAAAATACCACCAACCCTTTGTAACCAGGACTGTACCAATTTATTTAAAAAATATACGTTTTGAGTTATTAGTATACAGGTGTTCGTACTCAATCATAGGCTTTATAAACGATAAGCAAAGTTATGAGAGTTAGACTTATTAATGTAGTTACGTATGACATGCAATGGATATCTCATAAATATGGACTGATTTTATTCGACACGCAATGTATTGATATGATTATACTTATTATTTCTCTTTTTGTCAATTTTTATACAGGTTTACTTCTAAAACACCATCAATCTCACAGTACTAGATAGTTAACACCATAAGTTACTACTTTTGATAATAATTTGTTAGGTTTTATTTTCATACAAAAACTAGCGGCCCGGTACGTACTTCGCTACGTATAAGGCATAGTAATAAAAAAAATAATTATTAAGTACATTTATTCAAACAAAAAATAAATTATATTGCTAAAAGATGTATTTACACCTTTTCAAGACTTTTATAACATTTTCTCGTACAAACCTTCCCTGGACTTCTACGAATAATTCAAGACCAAAATTAGCCAAATCGGTAAAGGCGTTGTTGAGTTATAACATTACAACGAAAAGTGGCATTGATTTTTATATATATAGTATACAAAAATAAGTATTCATTTAATTTCCTGCTTGAATGTTAATAACTCTACGAGCATCGCAGACGGGCGCACACGCGTGCTATCTTAGCGTCTTCGCGCGACTCGTCCTTTCGTTTATGAATGAAACATAGACCTACAAATGTCACGACAGTACAGTCAACAGCATAAGTAGATGATCAAAATCGGACCTGAGTTTTGAGTTTATGATGCTATTGGGCGGCAGTTTTCACTAGTTAATATTTTTACTCTTAACACTCACGCACACCTTCAACTAGATACTCTTCACCACCACACTATTTTGTCGCAATTTATGATAATTAGTATTGAATATCCGACTTTGATCATCTACTTTTGCTGTTGACTGTACAATAAAAATTTTTTTAAAGCATTTTCTTTTCATGTATTGTGTTATGTCCGAGCTCGTAGGACAAAAGTGGTTGCTTATTATGTTAGCAATGTAGTGCTGCGAGTCTGTATATAGATTTTATGTAGACAATCCTAATTTGATACGCCGATTATATACGGCTAAACATAGCGCACTGTTCTGTTATAATTAAAACCTATGTTTTGTACACCTATGTTTTTCAAATAATATAAATGATTTTTGATTACGGAGTCATACATATGGCTTCAATCCTCTTTAGATTATTAAAAAAAATGTTGGAATAGAGACCATCGTCATCATCATTACCATCATATCAGCTGAAAGACGTCCACTGCTGGACAAAGGCCTCCCCCAAAGATCTCCACAATTGCCGATCTTGCACTGTTTGCATCCAACCGCTTCCAGCGACCCGCACAAGGTCATCGGTCCATCTTGTAGGGAGCCTGCCCACGCTGCGTCTCCCGGTGAGACAGAGACCAACACATCAATAGTATTGTAATGTCTTCATTAAAGGTACGATGTTATCCCAAACATATATTCTAAAAACACGTGTTATTTCTTATGCTTAACCCTAAATTCCGACGGGCAAAACACCTATATTTTTCCACAGTAAGTCCTTGAACAACTGTAATGTCCCCGCAAATTCCGCTGAGACAGTTATTTCAATAAATTCACTATGAGCCACTCATTTTATTTCGAAAAAATATTCCCTTTGATCATTTCCATGTTCGTAATTTAAGGTTTTGAATCTTGAAAATAAAACAGAACATTTATTTCCGTTGAAATAAGAGTGATTTCTATTGAAACATCAGAAACTTATGGTTTAATTAAATATTATTCATCAAGTAAATATGCAAGATATTATAAATAATATCTTGCATATTTACTCTCGCCCTCTTCCCCTACCTATTAAAATAGGTAGGGGAAGAGGGCGAGAAGCCTATGAAAAAATATAGCTTCGCAGTAACAAAATATATACTGGACATACAATATAAACTGGAATTGAAATCATTATTATGTCAGCCGAATGACTTCAACAGCTGGACTAAAATCTTTTGGGGAGGCCAAAAGATTTTCACAATGGGGTTCAGTCCATTGTTTGGAGGTATCCTACTAATATTATAAAGGCGAAAGTTCTTGAGTGTGTTTGTTACTTCTTCACATCTAAACTAGGCTATAAATTATAAATTTTAATGCGGGTAAAACCGCGGGCCACAGCTAGTATGCCATCAACTCACCTACGTTGACAATTATTAATGTATTAGACATTAAAATTAATATGACATGCAATACATATTTTGACATTTTTATTTTTAATGTAATTATTGTAACTAATATGTCTGTAATATTATAATATAATATAATATCTAGGGACAATGTCACACAGATCATCCTAGTCCCAAACTAAGCAAAGCTTGTACTATGGGTACCAGGCGACGATATACATACTTATATAGATAGATAAATACATAGGAAACATCCATGACTCAGAAACAAATATTCGTGCTCATCACACAAATATTTGCACTTACCGGGATTCGAACCCAAGACCACCAGCTTCGTAGGCAGGAGCACTACCAACTAGGCTACGGTGACCGTCACTATTATAAGTTAAAGTATTCATTAATATATATTATAAGTTAAAGTATTAATTAATGTTAATTAAAAACAGTATTTGTACGCCTCTTGGCATAACATAGAGGATCTGCCTGTCTGTAACATCTCACAAAATGTTGTAATTTGTCCTATGTTAATAAATAAAGATTCTAATTCTGATTCATAATCGCCACGCTTGGCAGACGGGTTTGCGATCGCAGTATGATGGTCATGGTAGACAGAGAGACGCTGCTCCCGTTCTCTGGTAGATATTCCCACGGGACGACTATTCTATGCCGTCAGCCACACAATTTAAATTATGAGTGTCCATGGGCGGCGGTGATCACTTACCATCAGGTGACCCACTTGCTCGTTTGCCATCCTATTATATAAAAAAATATCATGTTTAAATAGGTTCATTTAAACATGATATTTTTTTATATAATAGGATGGCAAACGAGCAAGTGGGTCACCTGATGGTAAGTGATCACCGCCGCCCATGGACACTCTAAACACCAGAGGAGCCGCAAGTGCGTTGCCGGCCTTTAAGAAAAGAAATTGAAATATATACCTAACTAGATGTTACCCGCGACTTCATCCGCGACAATTTCGAATGGTGACCAATATAACCTACAAAAAAAGTGCTAACAAACGTGAAAGACTCACTTTGAGAAACTGTGTTATGAATGTTAATAACTTATGATAGACGCTTTCATTAAAAAAAATTATGCCAATTCTGTCAGAAACGGTATACAGAAAAAAACACGCCCTTTTAAAGCATATTTTCATAAAAAAATGTTTCACTGACTCACATACTAAGTTTAGGATAACTTTCAATTGGCCTACAATTCTGAAATTTGGCACCAAGAGATAAAGGAATATAGAAAAAATTATCGTTACACGATGTTCCTTACAGTTATTTATGTAGTAAACAACGGTTATTTCAATATTACAAACAGACACTCCAATTTTATTTATTTGTATATAGATGACAATAGCAATGTGCCTGCGCTTCGTCCGCGTGTTAGTTTATTTATTTTTCTTGTTATTTTTCTAAAATAAAAGAATTTTTCTACAATAAACGTAGCCTAAGTTACTCCTTATTACATAAGCTACGTCCCAATAAAAGTCCCGTCAGAATCGGTCCAGTCATTCCAGAGATTAGCCGGAACAAACAGCCAAACAGACAAAAATTGTAAAAAATGTTATTTCGTTGTCTGTACCGTACATATATTTCATATTCATGTAGTGAACTACGGTTATTTCAATATTAAAAACACTCCAATTTTATTTATTTGTATATGTATATACATGTACCTATAGATAACTCCCTTACATAAACTCGAAGGCGGGACAAATTGAGAAATGTAGCAGTTGTTTATAGAACAAAACTCCGTACCGATATCATTTTGTTCGGTTTTGGTATGTGAATTTTCATTAGCCTGACCCCAAATGCATACTTCACTGCCCAATATTTTCTTATTACGATAAAAAAGCAAAAAGGAACCCAACGAACAAAAATTGGAACAAGAGTTACTACCATGTTTTTCCAGTGGCAACACCAACTTTTTTAATAACGCTCCATTATGAGAGTTCCGTATCACTTTCGATTCCATATCAGACCACTCTCGCACTTTTGGAACTTTTCTGAGTTATTCTTTCTCGCTTTGAAATCAATCATCTAATATTATTTTTGAAGCGCTGAAGGGGATAGTAAAATGTATTTCCAATTAATTATCTTAATTTTAATCGAATCTAGGGTTGTGTGTTGACTGCGGCGAATATCAGATCTATACATATAATAAAATCGTAGGAAAGTCAAAACTGTACATTCAATTTTTTTTAAAGGATACTTGAGGCGTGATCTACAATCGATATCGAAGCCAAAAATATAGTTTTTAGAATTTTTGTCTGTTTGTCTGTATGTATGTCCGGGCTAAACTCAAAATGTACTGCATGGATTTACTTCAAATTTTGCATGAATGTTACTAAGAGGTCGGGTCAACATATAGGGTACCTATTATCACGCTAGCACCTTCGGGGGAGGAGCTGTGATAATTTATAAAGTTTAACGCGGGTAAAACCGCGGGGCACAGCTAGTAATATAATAAAATTTAACCGAGGTACTAAAGGACGGGCAGCAGCTTCCTCCTGATTATTATGACTATCTTACTGCGATCGCCAACCCGTCTGTCAACCGTGGCGATTATGGAATTTCCTCCCCCAAGATGATTCTTGGGAGAGCCTCATCCAGCAGTGGACTTCTCTTCACAGCTGTAATGATAATGATGATGATGAATCGAATATAATTAATAAACTAAGTACGTAATTTAGTTTATTATTTCTTCTCGATTTAAATTCAGATATTTGTCTTGAGTCAGCCTGAGTTTTCTGATTGTGTATTGAACAGCGGGCAGCCAAACGGTCAGAATGGCGGACTTTCGTCCAAGCCAAAGTCAACTGTTTCGCGTCTGGAAGGTGCGCTGAGCTGGATACCAAGCGGGATGAATTGAAAGCCAGACCACCTTCGGCGATCAATTACAATTATGACAATGGTGTGCTCACATGCCCGCAATGTGCGAGGATTTTTTCAAATAAAATTGGCTACATAAGCCACATGCGAGCACACGAACGTCGGCTATACCTAGTAGGAGAAGAAGCGGTCGCCGTGGCCGAAATCGGCCCGTACCACATCATCAATATTAGTGTTGATAATTGTTAAACTAATATTACGCCAATAATGATACAATTTAATTGTAAACGTTTGTAACCCAATTAACGATAAATAGTTACTTATCGTATGGACAGAGATTACTCTAATAAAAAGGCGGCTTGTAAAACTGTGACACTATTCTCACAGTTTTTCAAGCCGCCCATCAGGCCTCTGATATGGCTTAACGTGCCCTCCGAAGCACTGAGACGTTCATTAATTGAATAACTTTAATGGTCACTCATATAAAGACTGACCGCGAGCCCAGTTGCTTAACCTAGAGAATCACTTACGGACCTCTGAGAGCATCTGGCTATGAGGCCTTTATTAATACTATGTGGTTCACATATACTAAATTTGTGGCAACATCCAAGATTTATGCGTCTAGAACCATCCTTAACTCACCACTTTTGGCCTTTTCGTTGCATGCCACTGCAGGTCGGATGTTAAATAAAACAACTGAATCTATATCTATACATATAATAAAATCCTAGGAAAGTCAAAACTGTACATTGAATATTTTTTTAAAGGATACTTGGGGTGTGATTTACAATCGATATCGAAGCAAAAAATATAGTTTTTTGAATTTTCGTGTGTCTGTTTGTCTGTATGTATGTCCGTGCTAAACTCAAAAAAAATGTGAGCCGTCACGGGACGCCTGGCAGATGTGAAACATCGACATTATTTTGTAAAAGTAATATGCAGAAAAGAACATATTGTGTTAGGAACTAAATATGTCAAAATGATATAATAAAAAGTCGATTACGCATGCGTCACGACATGCGTCGCCACGCCAGAAATCTGTTTTACGTGCGGCTATAGATGTTTCACATCAAAAGTACTGCATGGATTTACTTCAAATTTTGCATGAATATTACTAAGACGATGGCTCAACATATAGGCTAGGTACATAATAGGTCTTTACCTATGAAATTGCCGTTTTGTATGAAAAAATTTAAACGATTTTTTTTCATGAATTTTTTTATTTGTATTAATCGAAGTAATCACCCATGCAATCAATGCATCTTTGCCATCGCAGTGGCAGTTTATTGATGCCCTTCTTAAAGAAATCAGCTGGACGGGAGGCAACAAATTCTTCAAAGGCATTTTGTACTGCCTCTCGGGTATTGAATTTTTTTCCCGCCAAGAAGTTATCCAAATTCTGGAAAAAGTAGTAGTCTGTAGGCGCAAGGTCTGGTGAGTAGGGCGGATGACGGAGAGCTTCCAACCCCAGTTCTTGCAACTTGGAGACCGTCTGCTGTGCAGTATGAGGTCGCGCGTTGTCGTGCAGGAGCAGCGGAGACGAGCGATTGACCAATGCTGGTTGGAGATGCGCCAGCTTCTCCATCATTGTGCTCAGTTCTTCACAGTACACATCTGCAGTAATGCTCACCCCGTTTGGTAAGAAGCTGTGATGAATCACACCGGCGCTAGACCACCAAACAGTGACCATCACTTTTCTAGGGGTAAGTTTTCGTTTAGGGCATTGTTTAGGTGCTGAACCAGGATCCAACCAACTTGCTGAGCGCTTGTGGTTATCAAACAGAATCCATTTTTCATCGCAGGTAACAATGCGGTTCAAAATTCCTTCATTTGTGTGTCTGTTGAGCAGTGCAAGGCACGTCTCGACGCGTACTTCGCGCTGGCGATCATTGAGTTCGTGGGGCACCCATTTGTCAAGCTTTTTTACCTTGCCAATTTGACGCAAATGGACCAATATTGTTTTGACGCTAACGTCGAAAGCTGCTGCTAATTCAGCCGTAGATTGTGTATCATCAGCTTCCACAACCGCCTTTAATTCGTCATTGTCGACCAAAGTCTTCGGACGACCGCGAGGTTCATTTTTCAGGTCGAAATTTCCAGAACGGAAGCGAGCAAACCAATAACAGGTGGTGCGTTGGTTTGTAGTGTTAGCTCCGTAAACGTCGTTGATGTTGCGTGCCGCTTGTGCCGCGTTGCTGCCACGACGGTACTCATATTCCATAATTACTCGAATTTTTAACGTATCCATGATGACGAAAAAGATTGAAATGCGATGAAAATGTAACACTAATCAATAAAGAAATGACTACTTTTGGAAAAAAGAATCCATGTTTTTAAAATTAAATTAATTTGAAATTAGAATTCTTAGCCAAACAAAAATTATTTTGATTTGAAATGGCCAGTACTGCAGAACGGCAATTTCATAGGTAAAGACCTAATATTATCACGCTATCACTTACGGGGAGGAGCTATGATAATTTATAAAATTTGACGCAGGTAAAACCGCGGGGCACAGCTAGTAGTAAATATACACTAAAAGTAGTGCAATAATACAGAACACATAAACGCAATTATTGACGCCAACTGCAAAAATATTTAGTATATAACTAAAATCATGTTATACTTTTTATTTGGTTTAAAGTCGTTTTGTTTCTAAAATAGCAATAGATTCTTTAACACTTCTAGTAAAAAAAATCAGAACTGGTAACTGCGGGATTTTTATGGGCGCATGAAGCGCCAATGAAATTAAAGTTACTTATTAATGGTCCTAGTGATGCCATACATTTTGTCCCCTATATAATAATGCCAGTTACAAATAAAAATATTTGATTTTTTTTATATACTATGTATTAACGTATGTATATATGTATTATGACGGTCACCGTAGCCTAGTTGGTAGTGCTCCTGCCTACGAAGCTGGGGGTCCTGGGTTCGAATCCCGGTAAGTGCAAATATTTTGTGTGATGAGCACGAACATTTTTTTCTGAGTCATGGATGTTTTCTATGTATTTAAGTATTTATCTATCTATATAAGTATGTATATCGTCGAGTAGTACCCATAGTACAAGCTTTGCTTAGTTTGGGGCTAGGATGATCTGTGTGACATTGTCCCTAGATATTATTATTATTAAAATAATATATATTACTTCTTCTTATCGTATGGGCAGTGGTTACCTTGGTGGCATAGTGGTACAAGCCCCAGTAAGCCTCTGACATGGCTTAAAGACTGTTGCTTAACGACAATAGCCGGGACCGATTTTTTTTTTTAAACTCGCAGATCATCGACGTGCGTTAATCTGGCTATGAGCGCCTCGTATCCCAGTAAGAGTAAAGTAGAATATAAGCATTATTTAGGTATACCAGAGATCGCCCCTGTACGAAATTTGAAATTTGATGATGAATGTCTATCAACTATACAACAGTACGTCAACAGACGTCCACTGCTGGACAAAGGCCTCCCCCAAAGATCTCCACAATTGCCGTTCTGCGCTATACGCATCCAGCGATTTCCAGCGACCCTCACAAGATCATCGGTCCATCTTGTAGGGGGCCTGCCTACGCTGCGTCTTCCGGTTCGTGGTCGCCACTCGAGAACCTTTCTGCCCCAGCGGCCGTCGGCTCTACGAGCTATGTTCCCTGCCCACTGCCACTTCAACTAGGCAATTCTTACGGCTATGTCGGTTACTTTGGTTCGACATTAAAACAAAAGTAATATTAATCTGTTCTCAACACAAACCAAACCTGGTTCTTACACAATACCAAAAAGTTTACCTAGAGCTCTTGCATGAAACGGGCATATAATTGTAACTAATGGTTTCAGTATAAGTTAGATAAGTCTATATTATTATGTTATCCCGTTAATTTTATCATAAGACTGTTAAACAAAACTTAGTTACACGTAATTTTTGGTATTGTGTAAGAACCAGGTTTGGTTTGTGTTGAGAACAGATTAATATTACTTTTGTTTTAATGTCGAACCAAAGTAACCGACATAGCCATAAGAATTGCCATTGAATCGTCAGTGTGTTAAAAGAATAGTAGTATGTGTATATTTTTTATGAAAATAATTTACTTCTAATGCATATTACATAAAATATTCTTTTCTGCACTCCTTCTCCATATGAACTTTAACTGATCTAAATTTCATACTTCCCGCCCGTAGAATTTTCGTAAAAGTCGAATAAAGTTTTTGCTTCACGTTTCACATTATGATAACGAGTGTATTTTATTTCATGTAGCGCCTCATATCAGAGTAAGAGTAGAGTAGAATATAAGCACAATTTAGTTATAGAATTAGTGTGTTTTATACTTAAAGATATTTATGAATAATAACACTGTTTGGTATTGCTATCTCATTCATTAATTTAGAGTCAAGGAGTCTTGTACCCAGTACAAGACTGGTATTATGTCTTGTTTATCTTTAATAGCAATTGCTGAACCCATAGTCCTTTAACACCCTGTATAACAGTTATATCTCCATTGTAAACCAGTAGGAACTTCATTGTATCGCTATTTGGAAGTTATAGGTATAATATTGCTATCTCACTCATTAATTTAGAGTCAAGGAGTCTTGTACTGGTATTATGTCTTGTTTATGTTCATCTTTAATAGCAGTTGCTGATCCCCCAGTCCTTTAACACCCTGTATAACAGTTATGTCTCCATTGTAAACTAGTGGGAACTTTATTGTATCGCTATTTGGAAGTTATAGGTATAATATTGCTATTAAACATAGTCATTATATACGTGAGTTGGATACCATACGATACTTTGTAACTTTTTATGACTCTTGTTTGTAACTATTACTAAAGCGTATTAGTTTTTGGTTGTAACTAAGTTAATAAGAAATTGGTTTGAAAATATTTTGTATTTATCGTTGTTAACTACTCTATAATAGTATGAGTAATGAGTAAAGGTTCAACTATTTTTAGGATTCCGTAACCAACAAAACTCTGACTCTGCCATCAATTTATATTCTCGAAGTGGCATTGTTTGTTAAAATGAATCAAAGTCTATTTATATCTAGGGTTGATCATACGTCAAGCACTAATAAGGTCTCAATATAAAAATAAATTATATACGGGTAATTACAAGACGGCCTTATTAGGGAAGAGCCTTTTGCGAATGGGGCCCGTTATATATAATAAAATACCCCAAAATTTAAAAGATGGCACAACACACATTTTTAAAAAGAAATTGACTCAACTACTGGTGGAAAAGTGTTACTATTCTGTTAATGATTTTAGCGATCATTCTTTGTAGGACTATTGATTGTAAACATAGTTATTGCTGAAAGTATTAATTTATAATTTAATGTAATTCATTTAATTTATGTTTTACTTTTGCTCGTAACAATTGTAATATGTTTTGACTAATATATCAAGATGACATATTGAATTTGACATTTAATTTCACTGGTATAAGTAATTTTGCATGCCGTTATGGTAGAATGTATTGGATTCCATTTGTTAACGCCAGCAACACCTTTATTTGGTTACCTACATTCATGGCAAATAAAGAATGATTTGATTTGATTTGAATATGTAGCCTATATGTTGACCCGACCTCTTAGTAATATTCATGCAAAATTTGACGTAAATCCATGCAGTACTTTTTGAGTTTAGCCCGGACATATATACAGACAAGCTGATAAACAGACAAAAATTCTAAAAACTATATTTTTGGCTTCGATATCGATTGCAGATCACGCCTCAGGTATTACTACGATTTACGATACTTTCCTACGATTCAATGCAATACATACTCTATATATATATATATATAAATATATATAAAATACTATACTATGCTATTCAATCCGATCATGTAGTCATACATTTATAATTAAGGGGTTTCTGCTAAGAATTTCCGAAGGATATGCTCTCGAACTTTCCTTTTAAATGTGAAGCGACTCTTGGTCATCCTGATTTCGAGAGGTAATGCATTCCACTGAAGAATAGATTCCACAAAGAAAGAAGAGTGAATGAAGTCAGAACGGTGAGATGGACATTGAAGGAGAAGATTGTGAGAAGAGCGAAGATTTTTACTGTGGTTGGTAAAGAGATATTGAAAGTGGGAAGATAAGTAAGATGGAGTAGAAGAAGAGTCTAATATAGAATAAAGGGTGGTTAGTGCTCGTGATGTGCGTCGTTGCCGTATCGGTAACCACTTAAGTTGGGAACGGTGGGAGGATATGTGGTCATACTTACGAAGATTGAAAACGAATCGAATGCAGTTATTCAGAAGTCTGTCAAGTTTATTGAGGTGATCTGCATTCAGGTCAAAGTAGCATACATCACCATAGTCGACTATAGGGAATATTAGGGCCTGCACGAGCATTGCCTTAGTTTTACCTGGAAGGAAATTTTTAAGCCGATAGGGACAACGCAATACGCCTGTGACTCTTAGACTGACATTCGCTATTTGTTTTTGCCAGCTTAGTGTCGTGTCTATGAATAAACCAAGGTTTCTGACATTTTGGCTGATGGGAATGCTCGTGGAATTGTATACTATTGGCGGAAGATCGCGTAAATCCACCTTTGACATTGAGCGCGAGCTCCCAACTATTATGGCTTGGCACTTTGTGGGATTTACGGTTAAGCCAAACTTATCAGACCAATTTTTTATAGCATCTAAGTCCCGATTAATCTTACAAATAGCCTCAGGGAGTATGTCGATTGGCGTTTGAACGTAAAGCTGAAAATCATCGGCATAAAGATGATATGTACACTGAAGATCGTCAATTGTGTTATGAGATTTATGAAGATAGAAAATAAAAGAGGAGAGAGTATACCGCCTTGTGGAACACCAGCAACTAGGTCACGCCAGCTCGATGAGGACTCACCGATGCTAACCGACTGCTGGCGCCCCCGAAGATAGGAGGAAAACCATTCCAGTGCTTCATCAGAGACCATGAGATGGGAGAGAACAGATAATAGGATATCGTGACTGACGGTATTAAAGGCGTTGGAAAAGTCAATCAAAACCATAACGGTAATCATGGTACCCTCCATATCTGCCCTAATATCGCCAGTAACTTTAAGGAGTGCGGTGATGGTACTGTGGCCTGGTCTAAATCCGGATTGAAACGGGCTTAGGAGATGGTTGTTAAGTACATAATGGGAGAGTTGTTTGTAGACACAGGACTCAAGTACCTTGGAGAGGAAAGGAAGAATAGAGATAGGACGGTAATGGGTAGCAAGTGAGGGATTCGAGGACTCAGGGAGTGGACGGAGAAAAGCTTTACGCCATAAGGTGGGGAAAGATCCAGTATTCAGGGAATAATTAATAATGTGGGAAATTGCATGGAGGAGATAGTCCAGGATAGGAATAATCATCCGACGACCTATCTTATCACAACCAACTGCATTGGATTTAATGGAAAGGATTATTTTTTTAATCTCTTCAGATGAGACTGGGGTGAACTGAAACGAATTAATATTAGGGCACGACAAACCATTCAAATAGTCGAGAGTATCACATATCGTCCGGTGATCCATCGTAGAAGTGGTAGAGAAATGTAGATTAAGATCATCCAGACTGATAGAGCTAGGAGGGTTTGAAAATTGCGACTTACCGATACCTATAGTTCCGAGGAATTTCCAGATACCAGCAGGAGTAGATGCAGAAATATTGTCAAAAATGTGCCGGCGTTTAGCGTTACGTACCATCTGGTTACACAGATTTCTAGCCAATTTATACAGACTCCAATCGGCATCAGAACGACTTCTTTTAAATTTATGAAACGCCCGGTTCCTTCTTCTCATAGCCATCTGAATTCCCCTAGACATCCAGGGTGCAGGTGGACGCATCATATCATCAATCAATCATATGCATATGGATGACCTCAATATTACTTATCTTCACTTGGTAACAAACTTTATGAACGTTTCTAATATGCATATAAAAAGTTAAGAACGCAAAAATCTGCAATTAGTTTTAATAAATTTAAATTAACCTCATTTAAATTGTTAATTAATATTTGCATTATATAATGGGCGAATACTTGGTTACTTAAATTTTAGCTTAGTTAAAGATTTTGCTGCTTGATATAGTAAATTTTCCTGTGTATTTAAAGACAGGCAAAAAGTTTCAAAAGATTTCAATTTCTATAGCAAATTAAAATAGTTCGTTTGTCAAAATCATAATACAGAAATCGAATCTAAGCAATAAAGAAATCAAATCTGTATTATGATAAAATTCCAATATTACGTAAAAATAATATACAAGGTTTTTTCGTATGACCTCATGTCTCTTTCGTCAGTAACACATACATTATTGATCAGCTTATTTATTATGTTTATATTATTTACATAAATAATACAAAGACACCGAAGTATCAAGAGCCATGTATGTAGAAGCCATCTCACGCTTAAACGGCGGGCGGCTTAAACAACTCTGACACAAAAGTAACCATTGCCCATAATATGATAAAATAAAGCCGATAGTTGCGGGATCCAAGACTGTTAAATCGATTCCCCGGGACATGCCACCGGGACATTTCATTGCCACTGTTGGTCCTGGCTTACAGGAGTTGCAGCGGTGGGTAGGAGAGATGGTCTAGTCTGATCCCGATGCTCATAACCGCATTTTTTAGGGTTTCTTTGATGTTCGGGTTAAACAAATCACTGCATTTGACTTGTTAAGGTTTACCATTTGTTTAAAATCTACTTTAATAGGTTTTTAAATAAATAGAAAACACAAAAATATTAAAATTATATTACTAAATCAGATGTGTAACCCAATCAACCATGAAAGACATTACCATTATGTACGTTCACCTTCCAGCAAGCAATCACAATTACGAAGTAAACAATTACCGATGATTATTGGCCATTCAATTTGCGGAGTGGGGCACTGGTGACCTGTAATACAGGTTTTCCCAAACCTAACTCAGGCACCAGTCTCTCACAAACTGGTTGCATTTCTAACACCTGTACACTGCTAAATGTCATCTTATTTGAAGTAAATATAATAATAATATCTAGGGTCAATGTCACACAGATCACCCTAGCCCCAAACTAAGCAAAGCTTGTACTATGGGTACCAGGCGACGATTTACATACTTATATAGATAGATGAATACTTATATACATAGACATCCATGACTCAGAAACAAATATTCATGCTCATCACACAAATAATTGCACTTACCGGAATTCGAACCCAGGACCACCAGCTTCGTAGGCAAGAGCACTACCAGCTAGGCTACGGTGACCGTTAACTACTAAATTAACTACTTTTGTGATGAGAAAAATAAATGCATATTCAATTCTTTTCTATTACATTTTCACTACGAATAAAAGCTCATAAATATAATTAGCAACTTCTAAAGACGTAAAGTTGAATTTCATTAGTTAAATTGATATAAATTATTTGACTTCTCTTTAATTAACAAGCAGGGTGTACTCGTATATACGGAAAACGACGGTACCAATTAAAAGTTCTTACCTCCTGATAAACTTTATTTAATGTGTAGTCACTTTCGTTGCAGATATTTAGGGTCAGTATATTTTGTCTCGCTCATGTCCACTTAATTTCTGGTTCTAAGAAAGAGAAGATTGTTTTTGACTGGTCTGTAGCGTGGTTGGTAAATGCTTGCTTTGCACCCGTCGGTTTGATGGTCGTGACTCCCATCCAGGTCAGTTATTGAACATGTCTGTTTAACCTGAGTCTGGGTGTAATTACCTATTTATTTTTCACGCTGAATGGGTTTGCGCTTGACTACGATTTCATCTGATGGTAAGTGAAGATGTGGTCGAAGATGGACCGCGCGTACCCATAAGAGGCCTGTTCACTCTAGCCTTGAATAAACCCATGTTGTATGAGTCTGGAAACACGTCATTCGGGAGGGAGTTCCACTGCTTAGCCGTGCGTATGGTAAAGGAGGAAGCAAAGCGCTTCGTACGGCAGAATGGGATGTCAACAACAAAGCGGTGAAGACCCTCCCGAGGTCTAGTAGTCCGATGAAAAAAGGGAGAAGAAGGGATAAGCTCATAGAGGTCCTCAGCGCATTCTCCATGAAATAGCCTAAAACCGATAAGCTATATAACCGATAAACTATATAAGTATGTATTTACAAAAGAAAACTAGTATATGAGTAATGTGATTTCCATTGTAAAAGTTTAGTTTGGGATCAGATGGCCATGTGTGAATAATGTCCCGAAATATTATTATTATTACATTATGTTTACAATTAGCCTAGGAGGTACAAAGGCCCCCTGTAAGGTTCGAACCTCGACTCTGGGTGGTTACTGGCACAAGTGTATGCGCAAACACATGTATGCGTCATATTGCCTCACTCTAATGTTCCGATGGTACAGCTAGTTGAAATGACCGGAAAGAGTTCAGGTATAAGACAAAAAACACCAATAACACTTTTATGTGAACCCAAGACCATTACCCGTGGTTGAACATCCTACAGTTAAACCAACGAGTTAACTAATTAATTATTTAGTACTAAATTGCTACGTACATAATATTACCCTAAGTTGTATTTGCCTACATTTGTATGTTTTGCTTAATTACATTATCATAATTAAACAAATTATACAATTACGTACTTATAAAACAGTATCTTACTTCAGTGTAGTTTTTAATTAGTTTAATACTTATTTAGAAGCTGATAGAGATAGCATTATTAACGATACGAGTGGCCGGTTAGCGTGTTGGTAAGTACTTGTCTGTCACACCGCAGGTCGTGGGTTCGATTCCCAGGACAGATGTTTGTGCGCATGAACATGTCTGTTTGTCCTAAGTCTGAGTGTAATTTTCAATAGAAGTATGTATTTACAAAAGAAAAGTAGTATATCAGTTATCTGGTGTCCATATGCTCGAAGGGTTTTCATAGTACTAGCTCTGCTTACTTTGGGATCAGATGGCTGTGTGTAGATAATGTCCCAGGATATTATTATATTATTTATAAGGATACAGAAGACGAGGTGAACAATGACACTGTACCAGTCAATCTTCATCGGAAATGTAACTATAATCGACACCTTGTCGCCGTCGTGCCGGTGGATAGGTACACTTTGACCTTTGACCTTGATAGCATATTTATTAAGTAAGTAGTTAGAGCGGTTATTGGACAGCAAAAATAATATATCGTCAATGCCAGGTACTACAATACATGTGTCTTTATTACGTAGGGTTTAAGGGCGGTTTTCGTAGCACATATGTATTCAATCCCAATCCCTCTATTCTTGCGGGAACCTCGGGTTTTGGCGGCAACGCGGAAAAAGACACATCAGGGCATTGTTTCATTTTCAAAAACTGGTGTAAATTCAAGTTTTTACGTGTAAATATGGTGGATTTTTAGACATAACATCATGGACAACGTACACAAGTGGAGTAAAGTGCCATATTGCCGTGAATTGTGATTTTCTGTGTTGAATCTAAAACTCCATATAAGCCTCTAGTAAAGTCTCCACTGCTTTACTGGGGTACGACAAGGACTACGTATGACTTGACTGTGACGGAATTTACTTGACTTGACGAAAATGAATGAAATAATAATATATTTTACGGAATGATGACATATGTATGTATATATAATGTCATTGTTCATCGTACATCAAAACTTAGTGACTTTGTTTTGGTTATTTTTGCCAATATTTCCATAACGCGTCACAAATTATTAGTAGGTACCTAATGGATTAGAACCTGATCATTTAATTTATAGGCATGTTATTATCCAATACTACAAAATGGCTATTGATGGTGTATCGGTATTGTAATCGGATTATAACTGTGTGTCGCCCGCCGGCAACTATGTTTAGTGCATTAAAATCGGATGTCCAACTCGCGTTGCAAATTAAACTTACAGTAGTTAAAATAAAGTAATTTTTGCTATAATATTATTTGCTCTCGGTATAGCTATTACCGGGCACTTTCCGTGCACTCTTCTCTGTCATATTCTTACTTCAGTTCTAACCTATTTTTTGCAAAATTCAAATGGGATTAGATAAAATTTCTTATAAAATTCAATTCAAGCGTGAAAGAATATAACATATCAGTCTGCCTGTATAAAAGCTTTTCACTTTTAAGAGATTTCAACTTTCTAAATTGCATAGAGGTTATCTTTACTGCCCCTTATTTTTATTCTTGTCTGTGATAGGCCTTTAGTGTACTTGTATTTGAGAGCTCACTTGTCTAAGGTATTATCCATCTGGCTTGTGTCAATTAAGACCGGCCACCATAGCCAAACATGATACTAAGCATATTCTTATTAATCTGGATTTAGCTAAAAAATAATGGTAGTTATATTTTTTAATAAAATAAAAACTATATACTTCTCGAATATTGACAAAATTGAAGTCTTTTAATATAAAATAAAAAACTACCCTTTAATGAAAAAAATTACACGATGCTGACAGCAATCATATTTTTATATTTTCTAAGTTTTCCTTCAACAGTGTTCCTCATACTTAACATGAAGGTTAAGTATGAGGAACACTGTTGAAGGAAAACTTAGAAAATATGACTACATAATATATTCTTTACATATATACTTCCGCGTATGGGTCACAGAAATTCATATCTGTACTGAATACCGATATGAATTTCTGTGTCCCAAAAGCGGAAGTCTTTACTGGTACTGTTTGAGCAAATTGGCTGAGGCAGACCCCTTAAGGGTTTCGTTTCTTTATTTACGTACGGAACCCTAAAATCGAATATCAACGTAAAATTATTACCGCTACAATTTTTAATCACCTCACCAGGTAACCACTTGATATTTCTGAGCTCATAAAAATCAAGGTATTAATTTCGACGGTCCTTTTATAAAATCTGCTAAAATGAATTACTGACCTAATTAATATGAGGTAAATTTAAATACTAATATATAGTAAAAGTGCTTTCATCTCTCTGTTAAAATTTTAGAAAAAATGTGCTAGAAACTGTGCTAATGGAGTATACGAACAAAAGGAGGTTTATAATGTGCTGAAAACATTATTACACTTCACACAATGTTTATTTTAAGCCACTAAGGGACTTTGTTATTTTACACATTTTTAATTAATGAAATACAATAGTACATTGTTATACGAGAGCAAAATTTAAGCAATAATATACGGGATTTTACATAATTAGTATCCACTGTCCCAATAAGTTGTTCGGAATCATGAGATAAAGGAAAGAATTCTTTATATCTGAAGGCTCTGAAACTTATAAAAAAATATCGCTAATCTTGAAGTTTCCCGTGAATATTGCGGGAGAAATAGAATAATAAGCTTTCCAACTAACGAGTTTTTTGGATCATCAATTCAAACGTTTTACGAAGATATCTATACTCGGTTTATTTTTAAAACTTCTTTTTAATAAAATTGCAAGGCAAACGAACAAGTTGCAAAGCGGGTCACCTGATGGTGTCATTTTGGATCCAGTGTTTATTCAAGAGTAACTAACTTAACTTTATAACTTTTTTCATACTTGTAGGCAAACAAGTATATGGCCAACTTGAGGATGAAGTAGCCTTATATTGCGCCACATATGGCATCACTAACTTGTTGCCGACCATTCCCTCTCCTTGATGTGCTCTGATGACCTGACTTACAGCTAGGACCACAACATTAATAGTAAAATGCCATTACTGGTAATAATATAGATAATGGTATTCTCTAAGATAGGAAAGTACTTACTCGAGCTGCTTTAAAGCGAAAGTATTCATTCATTCGGTTTTGCTTAAAAAACCTAGTTCTATAGAAGATACGAAGTATTCCCCGGTACACGAATCCGACACACATTGGATTGTTTTAATAACGAATAAACTCAATCTTCCTTTGTTCTCAATGTGTCAATCATTTTTTAATAAATAAAATATTGGTAAAAAAAAGTAGTATCTTTCATACATTTTTGGAGTAAATTGTTTTCGATCCGCTATCAAATAAATATAGCTTACTTCTTAAAAGACTATATTAGAACATTTGTTTCCCCTAATCTATAACACAAAAAAATACCTAATTATACTATTAATATATCTTAGCCGCGTGGTTCTCGGCCCAGAAATAATACCAGAGCCAGAATACCACTCCATCACTTCCCGTGGGTGTCGTAAAAGGCGACTTAAGGATACAGTAGATACTCAGACAGCAGCGCCACCTGTGTACTAGCTACCATCTAATTGTGGTCTCCAAATGATAACGTTGTGGAAACTTTGTGGGAGCGATATGTCCAACAGTGGACGATATCAGGCCGATGATGATGATGATATTTTTAAGAAAGAAATAGCATTTAATTCCAGTTTTAAAATTTTTAATTAAAATAGCGTCGTCGTGCAATTAAAACCATAATGTCTTTAAGATGAAGTAATAAACTCACCCGTAAAGTTACCGACTGCGCCAGATGTTGAAATCTGTAGTTTGAATTTGATTAATCACTTCCTTACGAAGTATTTCGAGTTGAAAACTTATAGGAGTTGAAATTTGTCTTTCTAACATGTGGTTAAAAGATTAGTGTAATTTATTTTCGTTATTGAATTATTTGTTGAGTAAAAATAGCCTGAGAGTTACTTTTTGTATACACCTAAATCAATTAAGACAATGACAGTTATTATCATGATTTGTTTGTTTGTGCCACGCGGTAATATTTAAGATTAATTATTATGTGTTCACGTTAATATTGGCTACATAAAATAGCATCTACCAGAATTAAAACATAGAAATAATATTGTACGTGTCAGTCTGACTATTCACGCTTATCTCCAAAACTACTAAACCGATTTTCATGCGTAAGTTAGTTGGAGCAACACACTGTTTTAGTATTTCGATATTGTCGCATTTAGTGCATTTTCGTATTGCATTGTCGTAGATAGAAGTCGCATTACACATTAAATTGCATCAGGTATGTTTGCTAAGGCTAGCATAGACTGCTTTAGGCCTATAGCGGGCGTTGACTTTAAAAAATACAGCCTTCTGGCTGGCTGGGAAGAGTTGATTGTCCGGTTGTGAGGCACTGGAATACTGTACACGTACTGGATCTGGAGGGGTCCTATTGAATGTAAAATAGTGCTCATGTACATAATAATGTACTTCGATTCGCCGATGATATAGTAGTCATGGCTGAGACCATGGAAGACCTCGGTACAATGCTCGATGACCTCAGCAGAGTCTCTCAACAAGTGGGTCTGAAAATGAACATGGATAAGACGAAAATCATGTCAAACGTCCATGTTGCACCCACTCAATTGAAAGTTGGTGACTGTGCACTCGAAGTTGTAGAGAACTATATTTACCTAGGACAGACCATTCAACTAGGTAGGTCCAACTTCGAGAAGGAGGTCAATCGTAGAATCCAACTCGGCTGGGCAGCGTTCGGGAAGCTACGTAACATCTTCTCGTCCAAAATACCGCAGTGTCTCAAGTCGAAAGTCTTCGACCAGTGTGTGTTGCCAGTGATGACATACGGAACAGAGACGTGGTCGCTCACTATGGGCCTTATTAGAAGGCTCAAGGTCACCCAAAGAGCAATGGAGAGGGCTATGCTCGGAGTTTCCCTGCGGGATCGTATCAGAAATGTCGAAATCCGCAGGCGAACCAAAGTGACCGACATAGCCCGAAGAATTGCAAAACTGAAGTGGCAGTGGGCGGGGCACATAGCTCGTAGAATCGATGGCCGTTGGGGCAGAAAGGTTCTTGAGTGGCGACCACGAACCGGAAGACGCAGCGTGGGCAGGCCCCCTACAAGATGGACCGATGATCTTGTGCGGGTCGCTGGAAACAGCTGGATGCGAATAGCGCAAGACCGGCAATTGTGGAGATCTTTGGGGGAGGCCTTTGTCCAGCAGTGGGCGTCTTTCGGCTGATATGATGATGACATAATAATGTTATAGTTTGTAATGTTCATATTTAATATTGATATACTAACATAGTTATAAGTTTGATAATATATGGAATATTTAAGAATCCGAAATAAAATGAATAATAATAGTTACAGAAGTAGAATAAATTTTATTTTGAGATAAATGGGTTTTGCATGTATTCAACCTACCCCAATACCCTTAAATTTGAATAAACTTCTACTCCAATTTGCATGATCCGTCTACATGTGTCATCGTAGTTTCATTAAAAAACAATCAATCAATCTCTAATACGTCTCTGATTCTATTACCATATCGATTGCTATCATCAATCACAACTTTCGTATTAACCAAGAATATCACTTTCATTTACTCTGGTTTCTCGGAAACTTATATTTCCAAACTCTTTTATTATAGGCACGGTTCAAGGTTATGTTTACTGCTTACAGACAAATAGATTTGACTTCCTTCGGTCTTGCTTACGTAAGCATCGAGTTAATTATATGGCGGAGCCGAAGACATTCCAAAGAAAAATGGTCGCAATAATTCTCATTGAGTTGGAGTAAATAAAATAATTAATAAAATCTTACTTCATAAATGGAGCGTATCTCAAGACGGAGTGTATCAACTCATGTGAGTAAAATTAATGGACTGAGTGAGAAATTTTATATAACCTTACATCGCACTTTATTTAATCTATTTTTTTTTTACACTTGACATATGCAAGCTCATCGTCGTCATCATCATCGTTACAGCTGAAAGAAGTTCACTGCTGGACAATCCTCTCCCAAGAATCATCTCGGGGGGAAATGAAATAATCTTCAATGAAAAAATGAAATTTATTCAGCACTTGGGTATTTACATACACTTGTACTTGTCAAGCTCACAATGTATTACATAAACACAGTTTAAAAACAGTAATTAAAGCAACAAAATATTTTGAATTAGTCCGTCCGTGCGGTCTGTTTCGTCACATATATTTTTAATATCCTTAAATAAATAATAAATAGCAAGTTACTAAGCTATTATTGTTACATTTAGCAATTGTATATTAAAATTAAAGAATTGAAAACAACGAGCAGTTGGCTAGCGCAAAAGGCTCTCATCCAGTAGCTTAATTTAAGCGACTAATACCTGAGGGGTATTACCTCTTGAACTACTACGTGAACCACCCCTTATGGGGTGGTTCACGCTTGGTAAAGGGATTGGCGATCGCAGTAAGATGGTCATAATACTCAGAAGGAAGTTGCTGCCCGTCCACTGATATTCTGGTATTCGCCGCCGTCACCACACAGTCTACCAAGCTTATGTTACCTTAATTTGGTTAGGCATAGGGCATAAGGGGTAACGATTAAGTTGGAGTAATCAAAATGATTAATATTTGGAATAGTAACATTAATTTTGAATTTCCAGTCCATATCTGAATGACATCCATATAGTTTAAAATCACATTTTAATTGAAAGTCTCCCCGCCGTTTTCCTATTATTAGGTTAACAGAAGGCAACGCCTGCCCTAGAAAAAAAATCCTGTATTGATTTGTTTGTTTTCTATATAAACATATATAACAATTAACACAAAAGCACACCCTTACTCCGAAAAAACATTTAAGGTTCACACAAATATATGAGACCGCCAGTAGAGACACCCGCTGCATTAAAGCGCGACATGGTATAAAATAAACACAAGGTCCGCTATAACAATAATAATATAGTATTCTTACGTATTGTTAATTATGACTAAAACTATAAACTTCGATTATTAAATTATTCTCTTCAACAATAACATAAATAAGCTTGCTACGTATCAATATCATTTTTATCTTAAATTAAATATTAATTATATCTAAATGTTTTTATACAAGCCACATTTCCAAATATCTATATGTACCTAGAAATGATTGTGAATCCCTACTTAGTTAACTTACTACAAACATGTTCTGACTACTTACAAGCACAACAGCATGCAACAGCAGCGGCAACCAGACAATTGAGAACCATACTTATACATTTCTAAAAAGTAAATATCTATATCTATATACTTATAATAAAATCGTAGGAAAGTCAAAACTGTACATTGAATATTTTTTTAAAAGGATTCTTGGGGCGTGATCTACAATCGATATCGAAGCGAAAAATATAGTTTTTAGAATTTTTGTCTGTGTGTCTGTTTGTCTGTATGTATGTCCGGGCTAAACTTTAAAAGTACTGCATGGATTTACTTCAAATTTTGCATGAATATTACTAAGAGGTCGGGTCAACATATAGGCTACATATTATCACGCTATCACATACGGGGGAAGAGCTGTGATAATTTATAATGTTTAACGCGGGTAAAACCGCGGGGCACAGCTATTTTATATAAATTACAACCAGACAGAAAAAAAAATCGTGCTCATCACCCTGGGTGGGCATCGAACTCACGACTTCTAGCTTAGCAGCCAGGATCACGACTAGACCAACAGTCCGCCTGTCAATAACGTCTTTTTAACTTTTCAGCAATCGACAAAAAATATTAACTTAACATTAAAGCATTCATTATTATAATAATAGTTAGTATTACCTTAAACTATCATGAAACAAGTCAAAAGAAAAGCTAACCAGATAATGTAGTGTTTAGTTGTCTATTTGTAACTTTGCCAAATAAACAACGCTAACAAACAACAATACCAGTGAATCTTAGTAAAGATCTAGACTTGAAAACAGTAAATATACCTATCTTAAATCTGAGAAAATTCATGCTTTCTCTCAAGGGAGTCTACGCGGGCAAAGTTTTGTTGCTCTGCAAAGACCAATAACATAAATATTTCGTTCTGGCTTACCTACAATTTTGTTTAGATTTTAACCAGTTTGTATTGGTTACGTGTTAAAGCACAGAAAAAATGGTCGCTGTTTGGATCCGGTTCGCCTGAACTACGATATTTAAACAGAAAAATTCTCAGAAGTAGGCTTGCAACAGAAACTTGTTGTAGCAACTGACACCACTGGGCCGAGATTCCGACAACTGATCTCTCTTCCAGTAGTATCAGTTTGTTAATCGCTTTTAGAGTATATCTTAAGTCTTCTACGTTTGTACAAATACTAGAACTCTCGGCTGAACTCAGTTGACTCCCCCGCATAACAGTTTTTTTTTCACGGGTAACATCTTTCCTTTCGGTTGCTGGATATTTTATGTGGGAGTGATTTTGGAAAAAGCGCGTTGTGCGCTATTTAAATTGGCCAATGAGCGTGCGTGGTTGCCGAGAGATGACTAGCATATGGTGCCAACTCATTTTGCGTTAGGTTGGTACCACAATGCACTGTCGGCTAACATAATGTATGCGATACAGGCAGCCATCTTCAGGCGCACCACCGCCGTACCGACTAGGAGTTGTAGTAGTCACTATGACCTAAATCTGTTGGACCAATCATCACATACATGCATTAAAATACGCCTCAATTTTCCAGCCAGAGGTTTATGCCATCATTGTATGTGCAGAGGCCAACCTGCAAAAAGACTATGTCAATCACGATCCAAAATCAATTTACATCCATTCAGACAGTCAAGCGGCTCTCCTAGCCTTGTACTCTGACACTATAACGTCAGGGCTGGTTATGAACTGCATTGACAGTCTCAATACCCTGTGCCTTAGGAATAAGGTGATATTATTTATTGATTAGCTGGAGCACGAGCACAATAGTTAATCACTGGACGCAGTGTTACCAGGACCTCCGGGATTGGACACCAGAATAATAAGAATAAGATACATGTATTTGTCCAAGTTTGTTAAGTGAAAACGTCAAGAAAACAGACACCAGCATAGTCAAGAAGTGGTAGTACAAGTAATTGTGCAAGTAATATTGATGAAGTAATGAAATTTATTCAACGTTTTGATATTACCACACATACAGAGACTCATGCCTGTTTCCCAGAGGGGTGGGCAGAGACAACGGATTTCCATTTGTCACGATCTTTGCATCTCTTTACTGTCATTATATTCTTCATACATGCTCGGCGGTTTAGGGTACTTCTGACCTGGCCTTTTATTGGACGAACAAAAAAGAAAGCAGATAGAAACTCCGAGCTTACTTTTTTCGCCTTCTTGTGCCTTTGGCTTTGCTTTGATGTGAAATACAAGCTGACAAAAAGCTTGTATTTCACATTGTGATTGGCTGGTATAAGTTTAATGCACTTAAGCAATAATTTTTGGTGATGTTTAGGAGGATCTCTTCTTTTCCTAAGACACACTTCTTATGTAGTTTCTAATAGACAACAATAAGGCGATTATAATAAATTGTTGTCACGGGTCCGTAAACGACCGGCGAACTTTAACACCAAGGCCATTGGCTATTGATGAGTGATCGCAGAAATGGTTTAATTTTTAAGCGACTCTTGTACCAAAATGCAAGAAGTTGAAATAAAAATAACCAAATTAACTGAGCTTAAACATTTGCAACATACGTGCAATTTTTTAAACACTTTGTCACTAAGTTTAACGGTATAAAATAATTAAATCCCAGCTCCAGTTTTAAAAGAAAAAAAAGCTAAGTAGATGCGTGGATCCCAAGTGTTCTGAATAGCACTGCAAAGATCTTAAAAATATTTCAATAGGGATAAAGGAAAACTTAAACCCCTGTATTTACAACTCGTTAGCGCCAAATGATGAGGAACTAAGCTGAAGTAACATATGGCTTATCCATTGTGTTTTACAACGTGCAACAAAATAGGTAGTTGTATTAAAGAGATAAAATAGAATATTTTTTAAAAATCTATGTTTCATATTTCATTTGGTATATAGATAAGAAACTTGATTCGTGAGTATTAACCATATGCTCTATTTTTCAGAAGAATTACAGCTTAAATAGCTGATACTATAATAGCTTGAAATTCTCTCGACATAAAAAAATAAACGTAAGCTATCCTGGTTTAACTATGCCACCATCTAGAACAATATACCGATGACAATTAATGTAAAAAGTAACAATTGAGTGGCATAGTTCGACGAGGATAACTGATACTACCAAAGGACTTCAACCATTTTGGGCTAACCGGTGAACAGCTGTATTGGGAAAAAAGAAATTCATAAATAATTTAGTAATAATATTTAGTAAACATTGGTTTCTTTTGGGAGTGTCAAACTAAATGATATTAAAAACGAATAAAAAAGATTTTTAATTGACTATTGGTTGTGTATGGTGACAGTTGCTTTGCTGTGCAACATGCGGGATGCATTGAGTAAGGGTTGCCAAAATAAAAACTCAAAAAAATAACATCGATATTCGATGTTTCAATTCGATAGCTTCAAAACATTAAAATGTTTGATGGAAGACCGAGCTTTATCTAGCCGTTGTGGAATATTCATCATTAACATCATCATCTAAACCTCACACAAATAATAAAATATATTTTATGAAGATCAACATTTTTTTTTAAGTGTTAATAATCATCAGCTTGCCTACCCAACGTAGAACAAACAAAGAAAGTTTTTATCGAGAAAAAATTTAATAAACGTAACAATTGTAATAATTGTCGTATTTGGTATTTCGTCTTCGTTCATTTGAGTTTTGTCCGTCATGGTAGCGAGTATTATTAACGCGTGCTTTTCTTGAAGATTCTAATTAGAATGCAACATGGGCCATAACCAAAATAATTACGCAAAGCAAAACAGCTCAGCATAATATACAAAAATAAAACGCAAAGCAAAACAGCTCAGCATAATATAATATACGATTCCTATGGAATCGATTTCAACGACTGATTCCTAGTGCAGAGAACTAACTCGCAACCCCGATCCAGAATCGATTGGTGATCGATTGTCAATGTCAGTGTCATTCGCTCTGTGTTCGTGCTCTTGTTAGTTTGTGAATATTATTTCGACTTTGGATATTTTTGACAACTTACGCTTTTCAAAATGGATTCTGATGATTTTTTACCTAACGATCCCGGCTCACTCTTGGACTCAAAACCCGCTTTAAACGTTTACCCTGGCATTTCTTCGGATAATGAACCCGTTTTACATGACTTCCCGATTTTGCCTAGTGAATCTATGCATTGTACCTATAAATGTTCCACCAAAGGGTATCAGATAGACCAGATTCAGGACAAATTGTAAATCTGGTAAATGAAAAACTGCACACAAATAATATATTAGCTGATTATGTAATTGAAAATAATTTAAATCGAAGACGGACACAATTCTCCAACTTAAACGCTACTATTGAAATTGTTGAATTTCTTAGATTAACATTTGATGAACTTGTGTTATTAGCATGTGGAAAATATCAGATTAAACAGGCAAAGTCTTATTATGGGGAGCATATAAGAAATGATGGTTCCTATACTATTGAAGTGTGCATTGATAGAGTCAGTGAGCTTTTACAAGTATTTCCTTCGGTCGAGAATTGCACATTATTGCGAGGGAAAAAACAAAGCCGACATATAGGCCGTAAAATATATTTTGTATATATATTATATGAAGATAATAATCAAGGCATACAAGCTATTAAGCATTATTGCTGCAATTGCATAGTCGGCCGAAGAACTGTAGGTTGCTGCGCTCACATCATGTCTGTGATATGGTATTTAAGCTGGGCCAGGTATGAAAATATAACTCCACCGGCCCAGTATTTAGACCATGTTTTATTAACTTACAAAAATGAATAATTTTACAAATAAATTGATTTATTTTAAAGTTTTGAAGTTTTATTTTTTATTATCATATTAAACAATTTGATACAAAACTTCCTACATATATGTTTTCTATTTACTATAAGCCACTCAATAAAATCAAAAATAGTGCCTTATTTTTATGTTCATGTTCAAGCCCAAACGCCATACAAAGTGGTTGATGTCCTTTGCTGGTATTTGTACATTTGTTTGAGGAGTAATTTTAGTGATGAGCTTACCTTGTACGGTTGGAAATATATGTATATTGGCCCTTGTTCAATATGCAATAATGATAATGGGGTATGAATGATGACAATTAAGTGCAATATCAAAGTGACGCCATGCCATATTCTAAAGTATCTTTATGCACCGAACCTGCGCTCTAAACTGAGGTCATTATTCTATTCTATAATATTTATGATATTCTATGAAATGCTCTTTAGCACTGTGTTTTCTGGCGTAGAAATAATAACAACAACAATACCATACCGTACCGTACTAGAAACTGCTACTAACTCTCCAAATGGTAACTTTATAGAAAGGGGGAGGTCTATGTCCAACAGTGGACGATATGTGGACGATATTTCATTCCATTTGAGGTTGATTATGAGTGCTCTTTATTGGATAGATAAATGTACTGAAATATGACTACCTTTTTTGCTAAAGCTAGAATAATTTTAGAAGAAGAAAAATATTTCCAGAACATAAAGATTTTAGTGTCTGCGAAGAGAGCTTAGTGGTATAATGCTTTTAACATTTACATTTTTTAAACACATGTCTAAGTCGGTAAGAAAAAGATCATACACAAGTTACAGAATACTTATATTAAAAGTTATTTTACTCATTGACACGGACACCTTTTAGAGTAGGTAATATGCTTCAGGTTCTTTTTTCTAGGATTATAATTTACCTTCCCAAATAACTAAAAAGTTCTTTGGGAAGGTAAATTAGGTAAGTAAGTAGGTCTGTCTACTGTAGCGACTTAATCATTTTCAAATCAGCCGTCAGATACTTCTTCAACTGAAAAAATAAATAGGAATTACTATCTTCTTGAAAGTAAAGAAGAAACTCGATTATTTTAAAGCCAGCATCTCAATTGCAACCATTGCAAAGGTTTGTGTGCCGCGTATTATCTTGATGAATCAATACAGGCTTACGTAACTGTTTTTCATGAATTTCGATTAGTAAAATAATAATATCCTGGGACATTATTTACACACGGACATCTGATCCCAAACTAAGCAGAGCTTGTACTATGGAAACCAGATAACTGATATACTACATTTATTTTGTGAATAAATACTTATATACATAATTACACCCAGACTCAGAACAAACAGACATGTTCAAGCACACAAATACCTGTCCTGGGTGGGAATCGAACCCACGACCTCCGGCGTGAAAAGCAACCATTTGCCAACCACACCAACAGGCCTATCTTTTTTAAATGCTTAAGAATTAGTTTATTCCAATTACAGTTTGCTAACAGTAAATTGTTTTAAATCAGATTAAAGCCAAACCCTTAAGTTTATTTTTCAATCCAAACTTATCAAAAGTTTATACATTTTAATTTTCAGTAGAATAATAATAATGTGTTTTACCCACAATCAAAGCCCTTAATCCGTCTCTATTATGACAAATGAAAAAACGGTTATGAATTTTAACTATCAAACTAGGAGTATTAATTATATTTCAATAGCTCCAAATGAGTTTTTATTCGTTGCTACTAAGGATAATATAAGTGTTTGTTATTTCAGGATATGTTTATACAAAGAGATTTATGCTCGCATATTCTCGTTACGGTGCTCGTTTTTTTGCTTTACGATGTTTTGTTATGAAGGGGCGGCTTATTAAACCGTACTTATAGCAGTTATAGGTATTTTGTTTGTATATCTCAAGGCTTCCGTTCCGTGGAAGTTATAGCGCACTCAATTTTTATAATGTCGTAGGATTATGCAGGAATGGTGGTAGATTGA
The DNA here is from genome assembly GCA_951640165.1 of Pseudoips prasinana. NCBI lineage: Eukaryota > Metazoa > Arthropoda > Insecta > Lepidoptera > Nolidae > Pseudoips > Pseudoips prasinana. The sequence goes on from OX621245.1 coordinate 25,431,399, forward strand.
TGGAAGCAGTAGCTGTTATATTAATAAAGTATAGTATTGCTGTGCAAGGTGCTCGTCTGTGGAATGCACTACCATTAGTAATTCGTCAAGCAAAATCACTACGACAGTTTCAGAATCTTGTGAAAGAACACTACTTGTCTCTTCAACAAAGTACAAATTGATTACTTTTAATTGGTCTAGAACTTCAGCATTAAAAATAGCTCTTGTGTACATTATGGTTATAATTTTCAAGAATGTATATATATTTTATTTATATATGTATATATTTATATATATGTATATAGTATATGTATATGTTATGTAATATGTAAGTTAAGTATAAGTTTGTAGCGTATTAAGTTCACTGTTTTTGTCATGGTACCAGTGCGTACCATGTCATCATTTTTGTACACTGACAACTACCGCAACTATTTTGTTATATATTCCAATCCCTGCCTAGGCTGTCTGGAAGAGATCACATTTAGTGATAAGGCCGCCAATTGTACATTTCTGTAATGCATCCTTGTTCCTTATATTTTATTTTACTTGGTGTACAATAAAGAGTTATCTATCTATCTATCTATAGTGCTGTTAGCCGAAACTGAAACTGTAAATCTAACACACGCGCACTCTGTATATTTTTTTTCCTTTTTATTTATGGCAACGCCCGCACTAGGAAATCTAATCCCTGTGTCGCGGGGTACTTTACAAACATATTATAGTCGGACACAAATGACATCCAGACTCAAAACAACTATAACTGGTCACCGTGGCCTAGTTGGTAGTGCTCCTGCCTCCGAAGCTGGTGGTCCTGGGTTCGAATCCCGGTAAGTGCAAATATTTGTGTGATGAGCACGAATATTTTTTTCTGAGTCATGGATGTTTTCTATGTATTTAAGTAGGTATTTATCTATCTATATAAGTATCTATATCGTCGCCTGGTACCCATAGTACAAGCTTTGCTTAGTTTGGGGCTAGGATGATCTGTGTGACATTGTCCCTATATATTATTATTATATATTATAATTATAGGTCACACAAATAGTTGTCCGGCGCAGGATTCGAACCCGCGACACGAAGCAGTGCGGCGACTGTCTTAGCCGCTGCGTCACACGTGCAGTCATCATCATCATCAGCCTGATATCATCCACTGCTGGACATAGGCCTCCCCAAAAGGTTTCTATGAAGTTGCCATTTGGAGGGGTTTGTCGCAGTCTCCACGCCAGGCATACGACTTGGCTACCGCAGTTGGGTGGTAGTTAGCTGCCCGACTACCTGCTATATACCTTAGTCGCCTTTTACGGCACCCACGGGATGGTAAGGGGTGGTCCTGTTATTTATTCTAGGCCGGAGTCTACAAGGCGTTAATCTCTGTTATAACCCGGTAGGACAGCTTTAAGTAACCTTCGGGGTGTTACTAAGTGAATTTCTTGCCCGAAAAATCCTAATAACACTTTTTAGCCCGACCCAGAATTTCAATCCAGGACCTCATTATCATTACCAAGAAATTTTACGGTTTTAAACGCCTGTACCTTGGAGAGCATGTAAAGCCATCGGTCCTGCAATTTAATAATTTTTGGTAGTAGTAGTAAAAGAAAGTAAGTTACTATGATTGTAGTTTCATCAGAAGGCTTTTGTTGTACCTTAAGTGGCGTATCATCGTCTTTAGGTAAATCCAGTTTTAGCCCGAAAGTACCAAGAACAATTCTGTTTATTCTATTTTTAGACTAATCTCTCACGTGTACATGAATAGTGTCGAAAAACAATATGTGAAATCCCATAGCCTAATGGCACTCGTTCCAAAACGACCATTGAAAAAACCAGATGGCAAAAATAACTGAAAACCTTCACAACCTCAGCAGGAGCAATATCCAATGCAAAAGGAATACAGATATGATGATAAATGAAGGATAAATCTATTCACAATACCTGACCGTATCCCATCATATGAATAAAACGATAGGAATCCACTACCGCAAGCCGTTGGGCAAATGTTTGCTCATACTAAGTGGACCTTTTTCAATCCTCTACCATATTGTTTGATTTTAGATTATGCTAATATGCACAGTGTGCAGTGATTTGTGGTTGGCTACAGTTGCAGTTTATATCACAATGTTTAGATCGGAGTTCATTTGAATAGTTTCGGCTTTATGGCTGGGTGAACCGGATCCGATTGCGGCTTGTGGTGGAACAAAATTGAAATTTTATTTATACTTTGGAAAGCAAAGTTTTATTTTATTTCTCCGCATAGTCTGATATGAATATCTTGAAATTATTTCACTGAATTGTTCCTTAAACGGTTATTTGATCTATTTTACTTTTATATTCAGAAAATAAGTCAGCTACGGATGTTAATAAGGTTGTATGTTTCTTTAACATTTATTTTTAAAACGTATATAGCAATCATCGATAAAACAATAACAACTGAATGCAGTTGTCAAAATTTTGCATATAAGTGAAATAATTTAATTAGTCAATAAAATTTATACGTTTTAAAAATAAATATTACATAATCAATGATAGTTTTCTGGCACACCATTGTAAAGCTAGCATGCCCTAATCAGAAACGAGTTCTTCTAGTGGATATTCTTTGCGGCTGGAGTATGAAGAACGTGGCGTTTTCGAAGAAACGTCGATAGTACGCGCAAAACAATTTTAGTAAGCAATTCGGTAATAACTTCTTACATACATCCTCTACTGTTAAACGAAGTAGATATTTATTTACTTACATTTATATTTCATTTATAAAGTATACATCAGGCATCTAGATGGTTACAATAGGTTTCAGATTTTGCCTTTAGACTACGTGTAACGACTGTCATAAATGTTTAAGACGACCAGGACCTTAACGTGGTCTCTGATTTATGGAAGATAGATCCTTAATTAAGCAGACACCGAAAATCTTTGTATTTACGCAAAGGTTGTTCGGTGCGCAAGAATAAACTCTCGTCCTCCCAGGCGTTAATACCGAACCGGATGGCTTAGACCGCTCGGACACTGAGGTTAAAAAAGAAGTAAATTAAGATATTAAAGAAAAATACCTTCATGTGGTCAATCATTATATTAAATTGTGTATTGGAGGCGTAAAATTGATATAGTAAGAATTCCTGTCCCTTGGTCCGTCAATACCAAGTTTAGTAGTTTTTAAGATTTCAGTAGGCCTCATAATTGTACTTTATATTATGTAATTTAAGTTAATCTGACTCCAGTAAATTTAAATAAAACAAAATAAGAAGAACCCATTGACAAGTAGGTATATTCGAAGTCCTCTAACAAACACATATTGCAAAATTGACGACATAAATAGCGCAACATTACTTAATAAAAAATATTTAAATATCACATTGTTTTTCTGAGATAAAGCAATACCTATAAACAAAACGTTAACGACCAGAAAAAACAATTAACTCAAATTAACAACCTGCATCAACTTCACTATATTGTCCCACGAATGTTGTCGCTGTTAGCGATAAGACCGCCTATTGTACCTTTTTTTTAATTATTTGAGATCAGGATCTCAAATAATTAAAAAACACCATTATACATAATAGTTACAGGTAACTATTATGTATAATGGTGTACACACCGCTAAATATCAACCTATACATTACCAATATAAGCTGACCTCTCATTGTTTGGAAATCTTATACAACGTGAGATCAACTTATACTGGTAATGTATAGCTTGATGTGTACAATTAAGTACTTTTATCTTATCTTATGTTGTTAGATAAGTGGCCAGCTCGGAGTACGATATTTGCACGATGTTATTCGCGGGCAAACATTTTGCTCTTACCCTCAAATATTGTAATAATGTTGTAAATCTAACCGACCTCAAAAAGAAGGAGGGTTCTCAGTTTGATGTGTACGTCTATTATTTACTTTTTATTTTCGTGTAAATACAGTAATTTACATTACATTACGTAAGTCAGGAACTCTTGGTGAAACTCGCGTTAATTATGACAATTACTCAGTTACGACAATTACTCAGTTACGACAATTACTCAGTTACAATTACTCAGTTGAAGTATATCGTTTGTAACAATATTTTTATTGGACCAAAATCAAAAATCAAAAGTAATTTATTCCGTTAAAATAATACATTTGTGTGGAATCGTCAATTTTTTACCCTACCGTGCAGTGCATGACGTGGAGACCATTTCGAAATAATCAATTATTATGATAATAATGTCCTCCCGACCGAATCGGTAAAGGCGGCGAGTCTCAATGGAGACTAGCCAATTGCGCAGGACATATTATAGTGCACAAGTGTGTGCGCAATCACAGGGGCAGTTTCTATTCCATCACTCTCATGATCCGATAGGACGACTAGCGACACGACCGGAAAGAGGTCAGGTACAGGATCGACAGCTTTACGTGCTCTGCGAGGCATGGGCTGTAATACCCCCAATTTCCAGACTTCGGGCTGATACTGAGAAATTTCTTATTACGGAAAAATCCTAAAATCACTTTTTGACCCGACCCGGAATTTAAACCCTGATGTGGTTGAACATGCTACCACGCTAGACCATCGAGGCAGTGAATTATTATAATTCTGTTTTAAACTATATACCTATATGGAAAGCTTTCGCAAATATCCCAATTCATATCTACAAATAACGAAGATTCGAAAATAATAATAATAATATCTAGGGACAATGTCACACACAGAACATCCTAGCCCCAAACTAAGCAAAGCTTGTACTATGGGTACCAGGCGACGATATACATACCTACTTATATAGATAGATAAATACTTATATACCTACATAGAAAACATCCATGACTCAGAAACAAATATTCGTGCTCATCACACAAATATTTGCACTTACCGGGATTCGAACCCAGGACCACCAGCTTCGTAGGCAGGAGCACTACCAACTAGGCTACGGTGAACGTAAAAAAAACGAACATACAGTACTTCATAACCTCCTTCTTATGAAGTAGGTTAATAAATAGATAGATTTTGCTTACAAGCTATCCAACTAGTATCTCAGTATCCGTCTCATTGGACCTTTGCCAAACAGTTCAAAATAGTCGAGATATGAAAAGGAAGCACACACAAACTGTATTCATTCATATACTTCCTAAAACTCCAGTGTTTTATCAGATTTATGCTATCAAAACTTTCCGACTCCACAAATGTGGGTGAATTTTAATTTTCCTATCTGACATGCGCGGAAATGAAAGTCAGAACTTGAAATCCGAAATTTGGTTAGGAACTTCCCGTGTTACGTATGAAATGCGAAAAGAAAATGCCACGAGAAACTAAATTAAAATACAAGACTTTTTGCTGGCGATTCTATATTTTACACGACTTAACTAATTTAAATAATATCTATATGTACCTGGAAATAATTATGTATACTTAACTATATTACTACAAACATGTTCTGACTATTTACAAGCGCTTTTGTAAAGACTCATCATCATATCAGCCGAAAGACGTCCACTGCTGGACAAAGGCCTCCCCCTAAGATCTCCACAATTTGTAAATACACACACTTTGTGATTGTAAAGACTACGTGAATAAAAACCTTCTTTATTTTTATTTATTTATAATGTCATTGGATTTCTTTCCATTACATGAGTTATCTTTCATTAAATGACCTTTTCAAATCAGTTGTACCTTTATTTGTATCCTATTTAACTGCGAAAGTTTGTGGATGGATGACATGGACATGGATATGGTATGGATGTTTGTTAATCTTACATGTAAAAACTACGATACGGATTTACATGAAACTTTGTAATAATATAGCTTATTGTACTTACATTTGAATAACACATAGCATCTATACATATAATAAAATCGTAGGAAAGTCAAAACTGTACATTGAATATTTTTTTAAAAGGATACTTGGGGCGTGATCTACTATTAATATCGAAGCAAAAATATAGTTTTTAGAATTTTTGTCTGTTTGTCTGTATGTATGTCCGGGCTAAACTCAAAAAGTACTGCATGGATTTACTTTAAATTTTGCATGAATATTACTAAGAGATCGGGTCAACATATAGACTACATATTATCACGCTATCACCTACGGGGGAGTTGCTGTGATAATGTACAAAATTTAACGCGGGTAAAACCGCGGGGCGCAGCTAGTTTATTTATAAAGTTTAACGCAGCCAAAAGCGCGGGGAGCAGCAGCTGTCAATAAACTGTAGTCTTGTCAACTTCTTAATTTTTAACTATGGTCAATAACAGAACAGTTTTGTGGCAGAAACGTCGCACATATATTTCTCGAGATAAAGAAGTACACTTGACATGATGATGATGGTCATGAAATATTGTGTACTAGGATTAATATGCCTCCTTGATCTAACCGTGCATGGTCAATCGCAGATAATGAGTTCCTGGGTTCAAATTCCGGGTCGGGCCAAAAAGTGATTTTGGGATTTTTCTGTTAAGAAAATTTCTCAGTATCAGCTCGAACTCTGGGAGTTGCCGGTATTACACCCCGTGCCTCGAAGAGCACGTAAAACCGTCCGTCCTGTACTTGAACTCTTTCCGGTGGTGTCGCTAGTCGTCCATCCACATCATGAGGGTGATAGATAGAAAGTGCCCCAGAGTTTGCGCAGACACTTGTGCACTATAATATGTCCTGCGCAGATGGCTGGTCTCCATTGAGACTGGCCGCCGTGGCCGAAATCGGCTAGGAGGACATTAATATTATTAGTGTAGCCTGCCTGGATAATAACGTAGTCGTGGAAAAAGCTTACTAACCAAATTAAAAAACCTTCGATATTTCTGCACGATTTTGATCCAAAAGAGTATACTTGCAGGGTGGTTCCATATATGTACATTTTATTAAGAACGCATAAATAATCTCAGGGTTTATAAGAATATTACTAATTCAAGAGAGACAGGCGATGTTAATATATTTCGATAAATAAAATATTTGAATCCACTTCATGTCCATAATTCTTATATTGTTTCCCATTCTTGTAGGCACCAACATCCAATATTATCAATTACAACACAATATTTACCAACACTTAATACTTACTTACTTATCGTATGGGCAGTGGTTACCCTAGTATCAGAGGAATTCAAGCCGCCCAGTAGGCCTCTGACATGGCTTAACGACTGTTGCCTAATGGCTACAACCGGGAACGACAGCTTAACGTGCTCTCTGAAACACGGAGACGCTCAGAAATGAAACCACTTCGGCGGTCACCCATCTATGGACTGACCGCGAGCCTAGTTGCTTAACCTCGCCAATCACTTACGTACCGGTGAGAGCATCTGGTTTTGAGCACCTCGAACACTTAATTAAAAGTTAAATAAATATACATACATACATAGACTCACGCCTGTTTCCCAGAGGGGGAGGCAGAGACAACGGATTTCCATTTGTCACAATCTTTGCACACGTCTTTTGCCTCGATTACTGTCATTATATTCTTCATACATGCTCGCCGGTTTAGGGTACTTCTGACTTGCCCTTTCTTGAGAACGTCTCCGATTTGGTCAGAGAATGTTCGACGAGGTCTTCCCCTCCCAGTTGTTCCATTCACACAGGCCAGGTATACTTCTTTGGTCAATCTTCTTTCATTCATCCTCTCTAAATGGCCAAACCATCTCAGCATTCCTTTTTCAATATATATTTTCAAAATAAATATATACCTTTCTATTATACAAATATACTCTATTACAAGCACTAAAATTCAAAGCATTCTTGCACATGTCATCCACCGGCAACGTGCTTAGTGACCTGGCAGCATTTCCACACTGTATGGCAATGATCATCAGCTGCCCTAAGTAAGAACTAGTCCTCTGGTCACGAGTAGCGGTAACCAGGCGTTTCGATAACTCGAGGAATTTAAGCATCACAGCTATAAACTTCCAAACTCTTCATAGATTTGCGCACATCAACGTGTGATTATTAGACGGTCACCATAGCCTAGTTGGTAGTGCTCCTGCCTACGAAGCTGGTGGTCCTGGGTTCGAATCCTGGTAAGTGCAAATATTTGTGTGAGTAGCACGAATATTTGTTTCTGAATCATGGATGTTTTCTATGTATATATGTATTTATCTATCTATATAAGTATGTATATCGTCGCCTGGTACCCATAGTACAAGCTTTGCTTAGTTTGGGGCTAGGATGATCTGTGTGACATTGTCCCCAGATATCATTATTATATATTATTATTATTATATTATTAACGGTTGCCTGGTAGAGATTGCACCTAGCGATAAGGCCGCCATTTGTAAAATCTTGATAAGATGCTCATAGTTCTTAATATGTATATGTTTTGGTGTACAATAAAGAGTAACTTACTTACTATTTAGAACTTCCACTAATGGGGTAATTGTGCAGGCACAGAGTGTATTACGCAAGGTCTACAAATTCCAGTACCAATTTACATTAACATTCGGTATGAGGTACTTTTAGATGAAACTTAACAAGGGCAGCAGAAATAGGTTCTATGGACTTTAAAAACAAAGGATATTAGGACAAATTGGCTATAACTGGACGGGCCTGTTGGCGTGGTTGGAAAATGCTTGCTTTTCACGCCAGAGGTCGTGGGTTCAATTCCCACCCGACAGATATTTGTGTGTATGAACATGTCTGTTTGTCCGGAGTCTGGATGTTATTATCAATTAGTATGTATTTACAAAACAAAAGTAGTATATGTAGTATATCAACTATCTGGTTTCCACAGTACAAGCTCTACTTAGTTTGGGTCAGAAGGCCGTGTGTAAATAATATCCCAGGATATTAATATTATAACTATTTTATTCCATATTTTACTTTTGGTAAATATATTAATGAGCCGTATATAAATTTTAGTATTTACGCTTAGGCAGAAGAAATTGCCTATGTATAGTAGGCGAGGTTCGTTAGATATTTTTGGAAATAAAATTCCCGATAAATTAAAATTCAATGTATGTACACCAACCCCTTCATTTAGTAGATAGATTTTATTGAGTTCACAAGAGTAAAATCTCCATCGGTACTGAACAAAAACAACCAATCAAAGCTCAAGCCAGATTTTGCTGACATGCAACCAGATAATACACATCTGCTGAGAATTTTTCGTTCCCGTTTGTTATATCGTGATAAGATACATGAATGTCTCCAAACTAAGTAAGGGGGAAATTGTGGACGTTGCAAAATGCAAGCGAGTTGATGTTCTAGTAAGTAAAATATGTCATGATATGATATTAGTATAGTTCATCCACTTCAGTTCCTTCTAGCTCAGTGTTCATACTAAATGCTCTCACCGCTCCGTAAGTTATCGAACGAGGTTAAGCAAGGCTCGAGGTCAGTTCATAGATGGGCGACCACCAAATCGGTTTAATTTCTGAGCGTCTCCGTGCTTCGGAGGGCACGTTAAGCTGTCGGTCCCGGTTGTAGATATTAGAAAACAGTCGTTAAGCCATGTCAGAGGCCTATTGGGCGGCTTGAACAACTCTGGCACTAGGTTAACCACTGCCCCCTGCGATCGCTGGTGTTTGGGGGAGGAGAACTCCATTCGTCTTGTATAAGCGGTCCCGGGAAGAGGTAACCTGCTGTAGCTCAGGTTGCTTATACACGTTTGTTCGTGCTGGGGAGGAGGGGAGGCACTCATGCGCCCTCCCCTCCCCGGGTGAGAGCCTCGCTGGGGCTACAGTATACTGGTGTGATCGTTCACGAGTACCCAGAGCCCCCGCTACAAGCACTGTGAGGCTGGGTACCGTGGTGGTTTTAGTGGGTCGAGCCATACGATAAGTAAGTAAATAGGGTTTTATTAAGTTTTTAGTTTTGATACTTGCAGTTCAGTAAGTGAGTAGGTGGATTTTTGAAGAACTGGATGATTATTTGGGCCTTATTGCGTTGCCGGGACTGGGTAGATCACCGCAGAACGTTACAAACGCCTTGTAGGCTCTTTAGTGTCATTACGCCGCTGTACCTGGTTTGAGACTAATTTATGGATTGAATACCAAGAATACCAATACCAAAACCAAGAATTCTATGTATTATTAAATCTCAAAAATAGGAAATTATACGCCACGCGTTAACCCTTAATCAGACAATGGTAGAATAGTTACCACCTAATTTTAAACTCTATGCAGTTGCAATAAGAGCTAAAACCAATGAAATATGAACGTCTGCTATAACCGATTAACAGTTAAGTTACGAATGATACACACTGGCAGATCAAATTTAGGTTTCCCTTGCAACCCGTTCGGAGGCTACTCTACTATTAAAAGGCTATGATAACAAGAATTAAAAGGAACAGTTTAAGAAGAACAGTTACGTCGTAGAAATGATTAGAAGACAACTAAGTCTGGTACTTGTAGTTTGGCTTTATCAGTCTATACGTTAATCTCACTAGTGGCGGAAAGCGTGGGTGTCTTAGGACACCGCCCACTCGCTTAACTTAATTTTATCACCCTAATATTAAGTTTGTATTTAGAGAGGCGGTATAAGGCCTTTCGATTTAACCGCAAGTTCTTAGTGTTGGTAGTATGTTGCTTGATAACGTAAATTAAACATTTTGATTAATAATACTATGTATAAAATATAGCTCTGACTCGGTTCAAGGTCATGATCACCCTGCAACTGGGGCTACGCGACTTATCGAGCGAAAAAACATGCGATACCTGTAAAACTTTCACATTCACTAATAATCTAAACATTTTGTAACAGTTCTGATCTAAAAAAAATTACCGAAGACGATTCTTTGAACCCAGGACCTCGTTCTCTGCGGGTGAACACGCTACAGCTAGTGCCAGACCTTGTATTAATTCTTTATCGAATGAGCAGTAGTAACCCTGGTGTCAATTGTTCAAGCCGCCCAATGAGCCTCTGGCTGGATTATCGCCTGTTGTCTAATGACAACGACCGGGATCGACAGCTTTACCTGCCCTCTGAAGCATGGAGACTCAGAAATTAAACCATTACAACAGTCACCCATCTATGGCCTGACAGCGTGCTTAGGTGCTTTACCTCGCCCATCACTTACGGACCGGCAACTGACCATAAGCGCCTAGATAGATATATTTTGTGCTAGTTTGATTTATCATCATCACATCAGCCGAAAGACGTCCACTGCCTGACCAAGGCCTCCCCCAAAGATCTCCACAATTGCCGGTCTTGCGCTATTCGCACCAAACAGTTTCTAGCTATTTTGATTACATGAACTCTGTGTCTAAACTTCTCGTCAAAGTTCTCAGCCTCACATGTATTTTTCATACCCATATTCAAGCTGAGAGTGCATAGTTTCTGACATTACGAAGAAGCTCTGCTGCTTGATATTTTCCCCTTGAATCTTCGCAGCCTTCCCGAAGACAAGCTGACGGCATCCAGTTAAGAGTCCAAATACACTGAGCTTTTAGGGAGATACTTACGTAGAAGATTTCGACGATCGCGATTTATTATCGCTCACAAAATTGTAACTGCATGCCAGAGACTATTCCACCATTTTTACCTAAAGCTAACTTGAGCTATACAGCTCAAGTTACTTTCATGTGAAAATGTAACCTGATCTGTTTCGATCAAGTTATATTTAGGTGGAAAACGGTTTCAATGGTGTGAAGTATGTTTCATACTGAAAAATGTGAAATTATAAGCCTTTCCGTATCATTGTTGTTAGCTGCCATATGATACCTACACAGGAATATTGTCAAAATTCATACCAGCGATAGTTTTCATACTAGATGAGTTTGGGACAGCAAAGTCGTAAATTTTAGAGCAAACTGGATTCAAACAGTTAATTTGTATTACACAGCGGTATGACTGGATAATCAAAATTTAGAAATACATTTATTTAAAATTTAATTATCCAGCGGGGTCGAACCTCCACTGCTACTAACAATGTACACCCTCAGATCATATTAAGGGCCCGCGCTGACAGCTGTCGCGGCACGGCACGGCGTGCTTCGGCAGCTTGAAGGACGTTGCAGAATGCCACGACTTGCCGCAGTATGGTTGTATCGCAATAAAGAAATAAGAATTCTAATATCGATGACATAAGGATAAAAATTACTTGATCAAAAATAAAATTCTTCGTCAGTCAGCGCCGGCCTTTATGAGTCCCTTTCTAACTTCTCTACTCTACCATCTCCAGTAATTTCTTATTCAATAGTTCCTTATCATTTATGCAGTTTAAAGCTAGGCCTCAACATCTTCCATTTTAATTCCAACTACCAAGCCAAGGGTAATGAAATAAGCCTTTTATGTTCAAAACATTTATTATTTTCGGTTTTCAATGTTGACAGTTGACACCATTTCACTAATCCCTGCTTTACCATTAGTAAAGCTTTAGACAAACATAGATACAATAAACGAGTAACATCAAATAAAAATATATATCTTGTTTTGTGGGGTACAAAGATAGCACATTTAAATATTGTTATGAAGTAACAAAACCTAAATTTATAAATATAGAACAAGACACATAAAATCAAAAAGACAATTTGGTCGGAAATGTCACAGTTGGGAATACATAAATAGAGACTTTATAAAATTACAGTTAAACTTTTTTACAAATTTGATATTCCTATTATAATCTTAGCATCATACTTATTAGAAATTGAGACGCTTAAGGCACAGCAAAATTACATCTAACTAGAATATACAACTATTATAGACACTCTTGGTAACAATCTTTATTCTATTTTGCAAATTGTGATATGTACAAAAATATTTATTTCATCTTTATTATTAACTAGCATTATTATTATTATTATATTATTGAATTAAAACACATTTATAGTATACATTGTATACAATAATAAATGCAGAATGTGATGACATATATAAATAAAACAGAATGAATAAATAAACGTCGCTAAGAATAACAATTATCCCAAATAAAAAGCAGATTACACAAAACAATACACTGAACTGAAATAAGTCTTTTGAATTCCACACATTTGTATTGGCACATTTCACTATATTTAGTCTCAGTGTCAATAACGATCGGTTCCACTTCTAGAACCGATATTCTTCGAATCAGGCACGCGAGGTCTCTCTTTGCCTTTCCAGTTGTTTTCTATGGTTATGGCGTTTTCTCGCAATTATTGCTATTAGTATCACAACAACAGCCAATGCTACAGCTATTCCTATCCACCAGTAAGTATTATATGACGCTTCTTTCGTATTTGCATTATCATTTTGATCTCCAGCTGCGACAGGGTTCTTAATTTCTAAGACTCCGACAGTAGATGTTTCGACACTGAACTTTGAATGCGATTCTTCACCAGTATCAATAACGTTATGACTGATATCTTCATGAGTATCTACACTTGGAGGTTTAAAGGGCGCTTCTTGATTTTCTGCTGCTGTTTGAATCTCATTATCTTCAGGTATTTCATTAATCGCCGTTTCATCATAATCATCCGAAATGGCAGTTTCAGTCGATGGTTCCAATTGTTTATCTAAATATTCATCCAAAAATTTGTAGTAGTCTGTCATTCCTGTATATTCTAAGCCATATTCTCGTTTCGCCAATAGATCGCTAACCATCTCGGGCCAGACGGTTCCATAACCTTGCATCATTACGTCACTGTAAAGAAATATAAAAATTAGGAGAATATACAAAACATTAAACTATAGTTGATTTAATTTGGAATTTTCTTTGCCAATAAACAAAATCAACTAGCAAAAGCCTCTAAACTCATAGGGCACCAGTAACTTATGTGGTTAAATTACTTACTGCATCAAACTAGATTTTTAACTTAGTTCACAAATAAATGGTCTACTATAAATGGACTAAAGCATCTTCTACACGGTCGCAAACCAACGTCCCAACAGAGGTCGCCCTGGTGGTTGCCATCCATCTAGACTGCAGTTGTGCAGTCTAGATGACCACCCTGGTGGTTGCCATCCATCTATCCTGCAGATGTGTAGTCTAGATGGACGGCAACCACCAGGGTGACCTCTGATGGGACGTTGGTTTGCAACCGTATAGATGATGCTTAACCTACATCTCTACAAGGCACGTAGAGTAGACGCTTAAAAGCCCATATATTTACCAGTTAATATACAAAGAGAAATTCGTGGCCACACAGCACATCAGCTAACACGGCACAAATGCGGTGATGATCGTGATTCGTGTTCGTATTTTTTTTAAATAGGTACTTACACAAGTCTATCGTTGTTTGTTGCGATATGCTGCAGTAAATCATCATCATCAGAAATCAGCTCTTCCGCAAACGATTGATAAATCTGATATTTTAGAATAAGCCCCATAAATTTCCTGTAATCAATGATTATTAATTTAGAAAACCATTGGATCCCGAAATAATAATTAGGTACATTATTAGTCGCATTCAATTCTTTGAAGTAGTTTATGAGATATAATAAAATGACATAACAAATTATATTACGTTCATAGATGGTATAATAATTTTACAGTTAAATAATTATAATACAGAGTTTTAAATAATTTGTGTGATTGGTTATTCAGCTTCATTATTAAGTCATAATATACATGGAAAACAAAATAAAGGTTAGCAGTCAATACTACTAGTATAGTAGTTGCATAGCAAGATACAATCTAAGGTTTCAATAACCGCTGTGACCTAATTACTTTCCTAATTCAGTGTGTATAGGATAATTGGAAAAGTAGTCTTCTCTCACCCAAATATAACATTCATATTGAAATGAAACTTTCATATTTATCGTGATCCAATAACGCTTTGTAAGAACCTAAGCAAGCTACTTATTAAGCTAATTACCGAAAACTCTGCATTTCACAAAAGTTATTCTATAACGAAAGTTTCACAGATCAAAGTTTTTAGCCACGGTCACTATCAATAACTTTTACTAACCCAATGAAAGGTTTGTTGAAAACCATATAAGGGTCCCCAAGGAAATCACTGTTAGATGTTTCTATTAAGGAGAAATTTTTACGGAAGTCGCTCCAACTATTCGGTATTTTATCATACGGGATGGCTCCCATTAAAACTTTTATTCTCCATTCGTCGGCTGCCAAATAGAAGTTAAGTCTGAAAGGAAAATATTTTGATAAGTCAACAAGTATGGGTGAAATTGGAAATAAGATAACAGAAACGATATCCAAGTTCCTTTTAATATTATATGAGACAACGTTTTTTCTCGATAAAGTTTATACTATTTTCAATTTAAATTTAAAAGTACTTAAAATATCTGTAAAATTCAGACTTACTTCGGTAAATCTCTCAGCGCCATTATAAGCTGTAGTACTAGGCGATGATAATTTCGGTTGTAGTTGAATATTTCCAACGGGAACAGTCCAGCTTTGCTCAAAGCGTGTGGATTTAAAGAGAGTAGCGAAACGAAGCCAGGTATAGCCTCTACCACCGCTGCAACAAATAAGTCCGTGAAACTTCAAGTTTTCAATGAAATAACTTTGGAACAAGTGGTAACTAGAAATAGTGAATCCTTACCGGAATAACGCGAGGCTTCACTCAATATGTAAGTGTTATTACTGTGTAGGTTAATGGTTTGTTTGTAGGCTATCCTCATCACTGCCTCATGGGCTTCTATGTAGTTGCTGAGACTGACATCTTTACATGTGATCATTCTAATTTTGTTTGGCTTACACCAATCAACTAATGTTGTTGGGCATGTGCTATTAAATACGGAGTCCGCGAAAAGGCTAGGGTCGACGTCACCTAAATTCAATTCTTTAATGAGTTTCGCTGCTTGTTTGAAGGCTGTAGCGCCACCAAGATCCTGTGAAACATTAAACATATTAATTTTATAATTATTTGCTTTAACTTTAGTTGCATGTGTTAACAATATTTATTAAAAACCAATTCTATGAAGGACACTAGTATATATATGACGGGGACTCTTACTTGACGAAATTGAGCTCCACAGTGACCCTGTATGGTGTTACATTTTTTGTAAATTATATTTCATCATGTCAACTGAATGCCTTCGACTGCTGGAAAAAGGCCTTTCCAAAAAAAATACACAATGGAGTTATGTCCATCATTTGGAGGGATATGGCATAATCGCCACGCTTAATTTAATTAAGGGTTGTAAAGGAAGGTACTGGTTATTTTATTACCTTTAATTGCAGATTCGCATGTACTTTCTGGTAGATTCCGGCATGTTTTGGTAGAAGACTTTCGATGAGATTAGACCAGTCGTTACCGGTTAAAGATCCTGAAAAGTTACAAAAAGTAGTAACAATAATCAGCGCATAATAAAATTCATCGAGTTCATCTTATTGAAGTCAGTCATAACGAAATTGTTGGATATCTATTCATTAAATTATCTAATGAATCGTTTATTGTCAGTACAGCTAGTTTGCATAATTTAATTATTCAATATATACGTAGAGAAACTTAATTGAAGTCGTATCGTTTTTGTAATCTGTTTTAACTTAAGAACATTAGTCATCTTTATGTCTAATGTTCTTCTTAGTTCTATATAATTTACATTAACATAGAAACAAGATGTAATTTTTACTGAACGTTATAAAGACAATATGTGAGTGTGTTGAATATTTACTGTGTTAAAATTGAGATCAACTCCACGGCAGCTTTAGAAGCTACATTGGTTCTATTTCGATGTCGTCTTTTGAGTAATTTTTCCTTTTTATACTTTCTTCCTTTAAATTTTAGTTTCAAAACGGCATGTTATATACAAATATTTATAGTTACGGGATCTCTGGTCTAGACCAACAGCGGAGAAGGCTTGAGGTAAAATATACAGTCTCGAGGGTGTCGTAACCTACGAGTATATTGTACTTGAGATTTACTTATTTCTAAGTTTTGCTTCTACTACAACTCAACTGTAAGTAAACTGTATGTTAATATAGAACTTTTCACATTATTAACTCGGTATGAAAATTTGGTAAAAATTGTCCATATTTATTGGTATGATTTTGAGAGCATGTATAAATGCTTTCGAATCAAGTCACTAGGATCATTGGAGACTTATAATCTGAAGTCAAAATTACCGATTTTCGCAGACATAACTTATTGGAACGAATTTGTGAAAGGGGGCTTGGTTTCTCTGTCTGTCTCTCTCTCTCTCTCTCTCACTCTTATAGAAAGCAAGCCAGATATTTTCATTTCTATTTCGCATTGAACAGTGTGGTGTCGCGACGATTATTTTTGTTGAGTGTATACAGGTTTTTTGTACATAATCCCTTGACACCTCTCAAGCTTTTTTTTACCTTTTTATCCCTGTTATCTCAGTAAAAAATAGTATCGAAATTAACTACTATTATTAGTATTATTTAAACAAATAAAAATAATAACTTTCTCTTTTTATTTTTTTTATTCTGTACTAATGTTTGCTAGACTATTTAAATGTAAAGGGCTCATAGTACGGAAACTTATGACATATAAATTATGTAGTTGCATCACCCCTATGTGGATCTAAAAAAAATAGTTTGAATTTTGCTGTTTATAATATTTTATTTTTGAGGATTAAAATGGGTAATGAGTAAATACTTCTTTACTTAGAATCCAGATGGATTTCACGCCGCGGGCTATTTACTTTAAAATGTGGCGCGAATACACAAGCGGTTTCTAAATTAAATTATTATGCTCGCATTAGGGATGAGCATTATTCTTTGTTTTCAATTAATTCCACAGTTATTTTGCGTTGCGCAGCCGCTATAGAACCACCGTTCTCGTTAACGGGAACAAAACAGTGCAATTGCCTAGGTTTAACTTACCACGGCACATTGAAACTATTTATTTTGTTTACCGACTGCGCCAGCTTCCCCGGTTTTAATTTTAACTTTCGTATAACTTTTGCATCTGAATATTCCATGTACGATGTTCGGCTTGGAATTTTTATTCTTGAGGTTGTTTGTGGTTAGTTTAATAATATGGTTGTAGAAACAAATATTTATACTACCATATTATGAAATAGAGCTTTCATTCTGATATTTAGTATGTTTATTCAAATTAGTTGATACAATTATTCTGCGGTGCAACTGTAATTCATTCATAGACAAGAAAAAGTGTTTAGATCATTTTTGTTCCAACCTAATTTTATCGTTCATATTGGTTTATAAAAACGGCCATTTATGAAAATAAAAAAAAATATTAACATTGTTAAAAATAAAATGTTAAATTTGTATGTTTATTAGGTACTCATTAACGACTATCTGAATATGAAGGAAATCGCACACAAAGAATTTATTTTTTATATCCGAATAAATTAAGATTTCTGTGGGATTATAAAAAACTTCTTTCTGGACCCAACTCAAGTAAATACGTACTAAAGCGCGGGCTAGTATTCATTAAATACGTTATTTATTATTTAATACTCAGTTAAATAGTGGCTACAATTTATTTGAAACAAAAAGTATTCTATAGCCATAACATAGTTTCTAATCTTATTTGCTATATGTTTTTGAGTTTCCTCTCGCCTCTCTAACTGTAAACTTAAAGTTAAAAAAAGAGCATTCTTCATTTTCAGCATGAGTTTTGAACCAAAAAATATTGTGTGCACATTTTGAGTAATGTATTAAATGTTCATTAAATCGTTACCAAAAATGTCTACACATTATTGTAATAAAATAATAGTAAGTAATTAAAGTATGAAATGAACAAACATGTTACGTATGTACGTTGCTAAAATCATTTTGTTCTTTTTTGTCAGCCGTTCTTCGAAAGTATTTTCAAATTTAAATTATATTGGGTGATTGATTGAAACTTTGTTTACTCGATATAAACTTAAGAACGCTCTTTTGATGTTAAGATAAACATGCAATTATAACTTCGAAAGAAAAATAATCTAGAAAAGGAAGTCTCGGGCATATTTTTACAACATTTTTATGTCGAAAACAGAAAGCTCTTACGATTGGAAGCGTTTTGAGGCTTATCAAGAAATCCTAATGTATTTGTCTTAACCTAACGTTTATAGGACCTATAAGTCAGATTAAAAAAATATGAAAAGGCTTTCACTATTTCTTCGGACTAAGCAACCCGCCCCAGAGGGCACCCCTTTGGGGTTCGAACCACGTCTCAGGGCGGTTACTAACTTAAAGATGCATAAGAGGGATGATTTTATGGACGCTATAACTGCACTACAGTATGATAATTACTTTCAACAAGAATAAATTATAATCTTTATTAATCATTGATGAGCCGGTTGGCCACACCAACCGGCCTGGTAGATATTTGCCTTTCACGCCGCATGTGTGTGCATGAAAATCGCTAAAAGCGATCTCTTCCAGAGTTGAGTTGGAAAAACCAAAATTTATATGTTTAACGAAAAGGGTAGAAGATAGTCTACAGAATAGATAGGACGGTACTTATTAAGTACTATGACGTTCTGCAGCTTCAGATCGTCTTCAGGATCTTTTAAGTATCGTAAGTAAAACGCTTGAAGACGAATAAAATTTTATATTTTCTTCAATTTTATTATGATAGGTAACAGGGCTTGCTATCCTATCGGGATCTTTTGTAGACTCTCTCTGACTTTTCGTTTGAAATATTTTCAAACGCGTTCTTTTTTTAATGATTTCTTTTTAAATGTTTGGACGAACGAAGGTGCCAACCAAGAAGGTCGTCACAGTACTAAGGTACTTACGGAACAAATGTGCTGGAAGAGGCTTGCCAACAGCGCCAGCGCCTTTCAGCCTGAGTGCTATGTATTTGTGGAGTTTGAGATAAAGTGGTTTCACGTTCTCCCATAGTTCCCTGGCCTTAAGGATGGCACCTTCATACTCGCCGAGTGCGTCCCAGTATTCTTCTACGGTGTTGTAATCTGTAACAAAAAAGAAAGTTAATCATACAACCGCACTGTTTTAATTTTATGAACCTTTGATCTTTACGCCGCATGACCTGTGGGTAGTTAGAGAATTTCAGGGATGATTTCCGTATTTTCGTGAATAAAAAAGCTGTTTAATTTTTTTTTTATTTCTTAATGACCATAACAGGCTGGAGGTCATTACTACAAATTGGTCCTTCGAGCCGGATATGAAACAAGGCCCTGGCATTGGCGTTGGGTGACATCTAGTGTGGGTGAGAAAAACGTGGAATTAAATATAATTTGTATGCTTTAGTTTCTTGGACACATCATGATATTCGTCAAGCTAATGAGACCTCTGCAACCCTTAACTTGTAATAATTATATTTAAACTATCATTAATTATTTTTGTCAATTTTATATCAATAACGAAGATAGGTAACGACAATATTTTTATATGAAGGAGATTTTGTTAGAGTGTTGAATTTGTTAAAAACTGGTTATTATCAATAATATCTGCACTCAAAATTAATGATTGCGCATTTCAGCAGTACACAACACAGCAACATTAATGTTACTAGGTGCAATTGGGTGATTTTTTAAATACGCAATCGTAAGTGCACTCCCTGTCCTGTCTTTGCACGTTCATAATCCGATAGAAAACAACTAGACAATTAGACCAACAATTTACGTACTCTCCGAGGCACGGGCGCATACTATCGTCAAGTTCCAGGATGGAAGCTGTTGCCGTTTTTCTAGGCAGTAAGATCCCGATAACACTTTTTTGCCCTACCCAGGGTATGAAATGAGCACGGGATAGCATAGCCCCGGGACCGTTATAGCACCGAGATCAAATTTTATTTACCGGATTAAAAGCTTTAAACGAAATTACTTAATGACTAATTACTGATTGAAGTTCCTCAAGGGAACTGCTTACTCTTAAAATGTTGGTTTAATATTAATTACTATTATTCGTTCATCTCTCCAATCAGATTTAAGTCATTTAAATTATACCCAGTAACTTTCTCGGTAGTAAATTTATTAAAATTAAAATAATATTTTGAAATACCGGTAACTTGATACTCTTGACTCATTATTTTAATGACTGTAAATTAATATAGACTTTTAGGTTTTAACTAATATTATTAAAATAAAACTAAAAAACAACGGCAGGTGATCATAGCCAGGACATTAGCCATGTGGTTTTAGCCCAGGGGCTCTACCGGCTAAGTCGCCGAACATCGTCTTATAGAATGCCATTCAAATAAATAAAGGTTAAAAATGACTTAATCAATCGTTAAATCGGCTTCAACGTTGACAATCGATTCCGGACCATTTATGACGTCACATGTGGTCATTGAACCCGATTTAACGATTGATTAAGTAATTTTAAACCTTTATTTACTTGAACGCCATTTAAGAAATCGATGTTCGGCGACTTAGCCGATAGGGCCCCTGAAATAATAACAGGGGCCCGTTATCGTTGTAGGTATCGTTAAAGGCGACTAAGGGTAGACCAGGTAGACCAGGTGGTTGGGCAACAGCTTCATCTGTATACTAGCTACCACTTAACTGAGATCGCCAACTCTCATGACAAGCGCGGTGACTATGACAAACCCCTCCGAATGGCAACGTCATAGAAACCTTTGGGCGAGGCATATGTCTAGCTGTGGACGATATCAGACTCTCCCGATGTACAGATTTAATGGAAAATAAAATATAGTAATAATTATTTTTTTTTGTGAACGTAATCTTGAGTTGAACTTTGCATACCGAAAAGCTAATATGGCAGAACTGTGTTATTTGTAAAAAACCGGCCAAGTGCGAGTCGAACTCGCGCACGAAAGGTTCCGTACCATTATCTATAATAACGAGCAAAAAAATCACGTTTGTTGTTGTGGCTCCCATACAACAAAAGTTAATTTTCAACCCTTAAATATGTATTTTATTTGGATTTTTTTGTATTTGTTGTGATAGCGGCAACAGAAATACATCATCCGTGAACATTTTGACCGTCTAACTATCACGGTTCATGAGAAACACCCTGGTGACGGACAGACAGGCAGACAGCGAAGTCTTAGTAATATGGTCCCGTTTTACCCTTTGGGTACAGAACCCAAAAAATTAAGTAAAACCCATATTTTAGCAAAATAAATAGATAAATTGTATTAAATTGAACAGATTAGCTGAACCTATCCCTATAATATACCAGCTTTTATACTGGCAAACCTTATTTAACCTATATCCAGGTGTCTATTATTTCGGGTGATATGATGATCGTGACGATAATGATGATGAAACCTTTTTAACAATAAATTTTGGTTCTAATCAATTCAACTATTTTAATATTAATTTAATAATTCTTCTCAAATATTACAAACGGACAGATATACGCAGTGAATTTTGAAGGCCATTAACTTTAATACTAGTAGGTACAGACTCCAGCACATCCTGCTACACCAATCTGTTTTTTTTATTTTTTTGCAACTTTATCACAAATGCATAAGGTTCACTTTCAATTGGGGAAATTTGACAGATTGGTGTAGCTTGATGTGCTGGCATCTGTACATTATAATAAGTACGAATCTAAGAAATCACAGTTCAAAGTAAATGTAGTGTGGAGTATATGAGATTCAAATTCGGGTCCTTTTCGATGACGGTGTCCCCATTAAATTATATTAATAGACAATCCATCGATACGGAATGCGACTGTTTTATGTCAGGAAACTGCCATAAAATTTTCGCGTAATATAATTAGGCAGCCACTTATCCTTCTCATTAATTGCCTCAATTATTCCGTAACTAGGTCACGAATTTTTTTCATCTAATTTCTTTTGTCATTTCACATTTTAATTTAATTACCTTTCTTTCTTAAGACGTCATCATATTTTGACATACTTCTATTTTAATCGACATAATTGTTTACAAATATTAAAAAATAAAGACTTCTTTACAGAATCGATTTGAAAAACTTTATATATTTGCCAAAGAACAAAAAAAAACCGGCCAAGTGCGAGTCAGACTTGGCTGGTTAAGTTAAGTTAAGTGATAAAATATCAGGTTTGTTGTATGGGAGCCCCCTTAAATATTTATTTTATTTAGTTTTTTAGTATTTATTGTTATAGCGGCAACAGAAATACATCATCTGTAAAGACGGACACACAGACAGAGAGACAGACAGCGAAGTCTTAGTAATAGGGTCCCGTTTTACCCTTTGGGTACGGAACCCTAAAAATAATTATAACAATCTGTTCATAAACAACGGAGAAATTCTTATTCCTTGCCTAAAATCGATTTCAATTCGATTTTCATAATTTGTTGTATTCATATGATGATAATGGCGTTTCCGTTGATACGTCATACTCATCATATCAGCTGAAAGACTTCCACAACTGGACAAGACCTCTCCCAAAGGTCTCCACAATTGCCGGCCTGGCGCAAACTGCAGCCTGTTCAAGATCGATCTCGAAAGGAAACTCTGATCATATTTGGGACGAGAAGATGTTGCGTATGCCCACTTCGATGGTCTTTCCTAGGTAGATATAGGTCTCTACAACTTCGAGTGCAGAATATCCAACCTTTTCTTGAGTGGGTGCAACATGGACGTTGGACATGTTTGTTTTGTCCATGTTCATTCTCAAACCCACTTGTTCAGAGACTGCTGAGGCCGTCGAGCATTGTACCGAGTTTTTCCAAGGTTTCAGGAATAACAACTATATAATTAGCAAATCGACATACATATACGCATGTGCAATTATTGCACTCAATTTGCTATCGCATGTCTTCTGCAAGATATTTTATTTACGTAGTTTGTTCCCTCATGTTTCAGAATAAAACAAATGTAAAATTATCTAGCTCTAGAAATTAAGTTTCTTCCTAATCGACTTCGAAAGAAGAAAGCTATAAATGCTAACTGTTGTTTATTTTTAATTAATGTTACGCAATGTCTCCGATTTTGAGAACCGATTTTAAGCATTATTTTTTAGTCAAAAGGGAATAAAAAAGGATTTGAACCAAATTTGTAAGGGACCATTAAATTTTTTTTTTTAACAATTAAGATCGTTATTCAAAACGGTGAAGTCACGCAACATACGTATCACGTAAACGCAACGTACGAAATATGTATAATCCTTGGTGACTTGTAATGGAGGTTTCTCATAAACCTCCATCAGGCCCCGGTCTCTCACAAAGTAGGGTTCTAACAAGGCAGCAGTCTCATTTCATTATTAATTGTCACTAGATTCTAGATTGTGAAGAGAAAATAAATATATTTTGAATTTCGGTGTTTCATCAGAAATAGGTCATGACATTAAGTGCTTTAAATGCCAACTCAGACTGCTCTTTATATAAAATATTTTAATAGTGAAATGGAAAGTCCAATTTTCAATATTCATCATTACGGCTGAAATCAAAAGCAATCAAATATATTTCAATCCGTCAGAAATCGTTATAAATTTTTGTAAATAATATATATTCAATAAGAAAAAAGTTACATACCGTTGTTTGTTGTAAATAATATAGGTATATTCAATAAGAAAAAAGTTACATACCGTTTTGTTTCGACGCATTCCGCAGTAAAGGAAGGATGTGTTCTAAATAATCATGCAGATCTGGTAGGTTGTTGTCCCAGGATTGTTTCATGCGACGTAACGTGTCTTCGTCTTGTTGCCTTGCCAAGTTGTAGTGTAGTTCTGTGAAATGAAATTATATTCAATATTACTAGAGTAAACACTGAGTCGGTCTACCAAGGCAATTGTGATGCCAACAATTGTATGAAAGAAGCCACAGCTTGTAGTGAATAGTTAGAAGACATAGTCGAAATTGCGCGAGCGAAAAAGAGTCAGAACGACATTACAACAATCAGAACAAAACAAGTACTCGTGCATATGTGTCATCTTCCTAATCTTGTCCATAACTGGGTAAAAGCCTACCCTAAGGATCTTCACAATGGCCGGTCTTACGTTACCGCCTCCAACGGCTTCCCGCGCCCCTCGTAAAATCATTGGTCCACCTTTTTGGGGATATTATAGACGACACGGGTTCTGTTCTAGCTTTTCTCCTGTCCTTTATAGAGTACTCTTGTAACAAGCGAGTTAAATGTTTCGAACTTTCTGTACGAAGTGCAAATCTGTATTCTGTGATTATACAAATGGTGGTGTTGCAAATGCGATGCACCCTCACAAAGTGTAAATCTTGTACTCATTTATGGAGACACTGAACACTTCCATCATTTACGTGTGTCAAAAGGAAACTAACAAAGCTTCTCCTTGTTAGTAATATGAGTTTAGTTGTTTGTCGGAGACAGAATTCGTACGATCCCCACAAACAGCCGCAAGGAAGTTGAAAGGAAACTCTAATGTGTTTCTTTGATTAACGCCGAAGCTAGTCACACGATTGGTGGAACAGTTACATTTCACACAGAACTCGTAGTTATAAATAGAATTAACTACTAGATTTCTATAACGAATAAGAATATTATAGACAATACAAAATACAAATAGTTGTCCCAAAACATTTTGTATGTGTGTCTGCCATCTGATCTGATCACACATTGTCATCTGATACCAAACTAAGCAGTGCCCGTACTGTGGCAACCAAATACACTGATTAAAACATACTTATACATTTCTTAAAACACTTCTTAATACATATTATACATAAATTACACCCAAACAGAACAAATTATCGTGCTCATTACACAAAGATTTGTCCAGGGTGGGGACCCACGACCTAACAGTCAGGCTCGCTTACCACTAGACCGACAGCCTAGTCAAAATATTTGGTTTTACCAGACATTTTTTTCCAGACCAAGGCTAAATTAATCGTTTACCAGTAAGTGCACCTTGTGCAAGAACTAGACGCGCCAGATTTTAAACGATCAGGTAGTGCTAAAAAGTTATAGAAACAGACAAAGGCAGAAAAATATTAGGAATTACTAACTGGTATATTTTAGCTGCATGCTTGAACCCTAAAGATCTATTTATTTTGAGAACAGTAAGCTCAACATTTTGCTAATTGTGTTTGAAATATTTATAGTTTCTCTTATTTCATACAGTACCTTATTATTAAAGGATTAGACGTTCGTAATTGAAATAGAAAATTACATTTTGTAAAGCAATACAAAATGTAATGTATGTTATCCCATTTCTGACTTAGCAAAGTCAGAAATGGGATAATAAAGCTAAGACTGGGAGTAGTATACCTGAAGAAATAAAGGCATAATTCGGATCTAGATGGCAACTGCACACGCCGCGCCGCGAAAGTTTTCTAGTTTAGCACAACACTCACATAAAGTAAATTGTAGCTGTAGTGACATAATGGCGTGCTTTAAGTAATCGTCTTGAAAAAAGTATAATTCTTTGAACATACTTCTGACTCTTGTCTGTTTGCAATAAAAATCTGTTCAGATAAGGACACAGAGACGATTTGGAATTGTAATGCAAATATGACGGTGACCCACAAACAACAGTTTCCCGAATATTTACACAATGAATTTATAACTCGTAGACATAGACCATCCCCAGTATTCACTATTGGTACTCTATATGTGACGGCCCTGTTGGCGTGGTTGGCAAATGCTCGCTTTTCACGCCGGTAGTCGTGGGTTCGATTTACACCTAGGACAGATATTTGTCCTGAGTCTGGGTGTAATTTATCTATATAAGTATGTATTTACAAAAGAAAGTAGTATATGTAGAATATCAGTTATTTGGTTTCTAAAGTGCAAGCTCTACTAATTTGGGATCAGATGCCCGTGTGTAAATAATGTCCCAGGACACTTACGCTAACAGGACTCCTCTCCTAGATAATGAGTACATAATAACTAGGTCCTCCTGGTCCAATTTCGGGGCGGACAATCTCAATGGTGACTAGCCCAGGGCACTTAATATTCCATCACTAATCCGATGAAACGACTCGCGACCTCACCGGAAAGAAGTCAGGTACTACAGAACCGACGGCTATACATGCTCTACTTTCTTAGCAGAAAAATCCTAAATTTCCTTTGCAGAAAAATTACAAAATACATTTTTGCCCACACCTGTGATTTGTACCTAGGATTTTATTATCTGCGGTTCAGAACTACTTAAGAACTAATAAGTATTCATTAAAAAATAAACAATTTTTTAAAGAGGCAATATCTCTATTGCATAAGCAGTTTTCTATTTTCATGTTACTTTGTTGTACCGTACACGGAACTCTCTAAAATATGACATACACTTATTACCGCCATAAACGTTGCTATTTCCGTCCCACAGTAAACTTGGTTTAAAAATCTCTGTTAAAATAACTCTTACGTGACGTCTGTCAAGTTTATTTACGACGCTGGAGGACAGTTTGTGTTTTAACATGGTGCATGTTTTGTTTGGTGTATATTTACTGTGCGGTTGTGTGACGTATGTTTGTTAAATGGGTTTACTTTTGTCTAACTATTCACATACCGTGTAAAAAATGGGACATTATTTACACACGGCCATCTGATCCCAAACTAAGCAGAGCTTGTATTATGGAAACCAGATATCGAAACGAAAAAAAGATTTTGTAAGTACATACTTATAAAGACAATTACGCCGAGACTAAGGACAAACAGACAGTTAGAGGTAATTAGCATTAAGTCGGTATATGTATGTATATTGGATTATTTTAATCTGACTGACCTGTTGATCTAGTGCTAAATATAAAATAAATATTGACTTTTTTACATAATTTCTTTCATCACATTTAAAATGTATTAGTAATAACATATATTATTACGTTACACTGCACGTGTGGCGCAGCGGCTAAGGCAGTCGCCTCGCCGCTTCGTGTCCCAGGTTCGATTCGGCAACTATTTGTGTGACCCACAAATAGTTGTTCGGAGTGAATGTAATTTGTGTCCGTCTTTTACATGTTTGTAAAGTACCCCGCGCCACAGGGATTAATTTCAATAGCGCGAGCGTTGTATTAATAAAAAAAATACTTAAACGTTAAGTGGCACATATTACAAATACAATAATTAAGTAATTACTATTACATTTGGTTGTCATGACCACAGCTTAGGAGTTCCATATTTGTTAAGCTGCAATCAATTAATAGATTGATAAATAAATTTAATGTGAAACTGAAATGTATGATTTCCCATTTTTGAGATTAGTTTTCACTTGCCATTTCGAATAATAAAAAAAATATCCTGGGACATTATTCACTCACTGCCATCTGATCCCAAAATTTGTAATCCAGAGCTTGTACCATAGAAAACAGATGACTGATATATTACATATACTTCTTTTCTTTTGTAAATAGATACTTATATAAATAATTACACCCAGAGCAAGGACAAACAAACATGTTCATGCACCCAAATATCTGCCCTGGGCGGAAATCGAACCCACGACCTATTGCGCCAAAGGCAAGCATTTACTAACCCCGCCAACAGGTCCGTTAAAGAAATAAGTATAGAAAAATACTATAAGTCTAAAATTACTATTTTAATTTTGTTGTACCTCTATTAAGGTATTGACGATTCAAATTTAATTTATTTTAGTTTAGTGTACATTTAAATAGAAGTTACGTGTTTAGGTATCTATACATATAATAAAATCGTAGGAAAGTCAAAACTGTACATTGAATATTTTTTTAAAGGATACTTGGGGCGTTATCTAAAATCGATATCGAAACCATAAATATAGTTCTTAGAATTTTTGTCTGTTTGTCTGTATGTATGTCCGGACTAAACTCAAAAAGTACTGCATGGATTTACTTCAAATTTTGCATGAACATTAAGCTAAGAGGGCGGGTCAACATATAGGCTACATATTATCACGCTATCACCTACGGGCGAGGAGCTGTAATAATTTATAAAGTTTAACGCGGGTAAAACCGCGGGGCACAGCTAATGAATAAATAGAATTCAAGAGAATTAAAAAGAAAAATAAAAGGTTAACTCCAATACTGTTATACATTATAGGTGTAACCCAAAAAGAGCCATTAATTTTAGTCGTTCCTCAATTTTCCACAAAAGTTTTACTTCCTTCATATTATTCCTTACCAATTCAAATGTTTGAGTTAGTCATTTCTGTATGATACTCGTATGTCGGCCGACCATTATAAATGCGAAGCATTTTACTTTTTATGATAAGTATTTATTTAAGAGGTCTAGCAGCGGGCGAATTCCCAACGAGACTCGTCCTTTAACCGCGCACTCCTACATTTACGAAACCGTAAAAATCTCCCGATCTTTTTTCTATATGGGGTTGTAGGTAACTTGGAGCGTACCTATACTATAAGGCCTAGAGACGAATAGATTAATATCACGGTTTATAAATATTATTTCTTCTTTGTCGCGGCATTTGGCGTGGTTGGTAAATGCTTGCCTTTCGCGGCGCAGATCGTATGCATTTACAAAAGAAAAGTAGTATAATATGTAGTGTATCAGTTATCTACTTTCTATAGTACAAGCTCTGCTTACTTTGGGATCAGATGGCCGTGTGTGAATATTTATAATTATTATATTATATTATATTCTTCCGTCTTTCTTCTGCGATTATAAAATACACGTAGTACGGTAACTCAACTAATGGTTTAAAGGTACTGTCGTCTCATATTGCATTGCTTAATCTCAATGTTGAGACAAGAGCATCAAATTAAATCAAGACGAAATAAAGACCATCAAACTATGAGAACCAGTAATAAGACAATTTTCTATTCTCATAGTTTAATGGCCTTACTGGTCCGTTAAAACAGCGATGTTAAATTGGTACACAGGTGTTGTCTCTCGGTATACGAATGACTGACTGCATGTGGTTAAATTTCTAAGTAATGTCGTGACTTGGAAGTGCATTCAATTCAAGATAATGATTGTTGCTTAATCAAAAGCTTACTTTGCACTTAATGAACTATACATTTAAATAGATACTCTTTATTACGCAGCAAAGAACAATAGATAAACGTAAAAGCAGAATTACAATAAAAACATGGGCAATTGTATTGTACAGCCGCTTTTTGGCGGATTTATTACAGTAAGCTTCCAGAAAACCTTAGGCTGTATAAGAAGTATATTAAATAGAACGATGATAGGAACCTAGGCGAGTGGTTAGATGCGTGATCACAAAAGTGATTAATTTCTGAGCGTCTCCGTTCTTCGGAGGTCACTGCTGGTGCTCGGTCGCGGTTGTAATCGCTTGTCAAGAGTCGCAAAGCCATGTCAAAGGCGTATTAAGCGGCTTTAACAACTCTGACACTAGAGTGAGCACTGCCCAGAAAGTAAAGTTGGTATATATATACAACACTACTCATATCTTTCCTAGTAAAGGAAACCTATAAATAATAAAGCAATATCATTTGGATTACAGCATAAGAAGAAGTCTCATTTGAATATTTGTTGGTATTAAAAATTCCACTCTCCGGTCAGGTCCACGAGAGGGTATCGGGTGGGCCTGATATTCTTTCTAGCCTGGAAACCACACGGCCGTATTCTGTAAGATGTAGCTACTAACTTCTCTTGCTGAATTAACGTATTCTTTATCTTCGAAAATTCTCTCCAGTCAGGTCAGGTTTCTTTTAGCTAATAAGAGTGATCAAATAGAAACACATACCAACTTGTGTACTATAATTGTTATGCGCAAATAGCAGCAAGTTTTCGTTAAGACTGGGCACTATGGCTTGTATTCTACCTCTAGGACATTATTATATATAAAGCTAAATGCCATAAACTCTTTGCCACTTAAGTCGTTTCCCCCCGACCTCCTAAAACTCTCAAAGAAAAAACAAAGTGCTCTTACGAAAGATGACAAATTAACTTTTTACGAACATTGTTGGGCGGTGTTATTAAAAGTTTACTCTTTATGAAATTTGTAATGAGTTGTGGAATTTGGAGAAAACATCGGTACTTTTTTCTCGATTTGTCTTCGACTTCCGCCTTTTCTTCCAGGTCTAATTTATTTTTAAATTGGCGATTCAATTTATTGTTATCTCATAGACGAGTTTTCTTGCGATTGTTTTAACTGGATTCCGGGGATGAAGCAGCAATGTTCTATACTTTCGCCGTAACATTGATGATTGAATAAAGTAGGAATAATAGGATACGCCTAATATAAAAATAACCCGATATTAATATTAGCCTAAATAAGTTCCGAATGATTCTAACTATACATTCAACGAGGTAGAAACTTGGATGGATATGTACAAACAATTAAAAGATTAACGACCTGGTGTTGACTTTTATTTTATTTGAACACAGATTAAATTAAGAATTTTACGCAAAACTTTTTTAATGTCTATTGTTTTTTTCTACATTTGACATACTTGCTGTGCCCCGCGGTTTGACCAGCGTTAAACTTTATTAATTATAGCTTCAGATATATAACCTATACTACAACCAAGTTTCATCAATATCTGTTCGGAAATATCCTTGTCCCAAAAAAATACAATTAGCAGAATTAACACTAGATATTAACTTGGTATTTTAATTTCATAAATATCAATTTGATATGACAATTAAAGTAAGGTTAAAATAATAATTTTAACATAATTTTTTGTTTTATAAAGCTAACCTTGATTTCTATAGAATTTTATATTGCCTTATAGATTTACATGACATCCCTACCGTTTCAAAGAAAACCACTGTCAAATTCAGTCCAAAAACGTAGAAACACCCGAGTAGCTAATGTATATAAGAACGGTATAGACGGCACGTATATCCTCCTGTTTGAATTCTATTAAAAATACACCCCTTCACAAAGTACATATGATACTTGAAAAGTTAATGTGGTTCTCTTTGGTAAATGTCTATGGTGATACGTTCACCTTCCACCTATCTGCACGTAAATTTTTATTATCAAGGTAATCATCACTTATCACGCGCTATGCCCTCATTATGACATCATAACATTAGTTACGTCGTAACAACCTAAACATTAAACGTATTTGGCGTATTTTGAACCATATTGAGAATAATACTCCTTATTATAAAAAAAAACCTGGATCAGTCACACACGGCCATCTGATCCCAAACTAAGCAGAGCTTGTAGGTACTATGGAAACCAGATAAACAATTTACAAAGTTCTGTAAAACCTTTTAAACATTAGAAAACCATATTCGAAATTAGAACATCCTCCTTTTTTTAAAGTTCGGTTCATAAAATGGTTCTTCTTCTTGTTAGCGTGTCGATGGCAATCTAAATTAAGTCAGCCCAGAATTCAGCTACGCGTTGAGCGTTGTCAGTAGCGTCCATTAGTTCTTGTAATGGCATTAGGGCACGCAGGACATGTCAACAAGTGTGCCATAGATTGAGGAACGGAACCACACTTGCACTCTAGGTTGGAATTGTTTAAAAATCCCCACCTGAGCAGGTTTTCCTTGCTTCGACCAACTTGGGTCCGGAGTCTATTCAGGGACTTCCAGGTTGGCCACGGCAACTTGTGTCCAGGCGGAAGTTTTTCAGCGGGAGGGACGAATGGGATGGGTAGGCAAGCACTGTCTCGCCACAGTTTGAGCCGTGTCTTAGACCGTTCGCCAGAAAGTGGAAGCACACACTTCAGGAAGTTTTTTCGACTTTTAAGCCTTTGTCCCACTAGCTTACTGTTGTGCATAAGGTGCCGTGCATCGCTGCTCATTTTATACCTTTCATTGGAGCTTGCCACCGCTCTGCGAACATCTGGTGGCGCTATGCCTGCCAGCGGATATAACATCTGGAGAGGCGTCGCTTTGAGACAACCAGTGATGATCCGGCATGTTTCATTCAAAGCGGTATCCACTAATTTTGCTTGGGCTGAACGACTCCATACGGGGCACGCGAATTCTCCACATGAAAAAGCTAGCGCCAGTCCAGAAGTCCGCATGACATCAGGTGAAGCACCCCATTTATAGCACACAAGACGTTGCAAGATATTATTGCGAGATTGCACTTTCTGCTTGAAGTTCTTGCAGTTTTTGCTAAATGTGAGTGATCTATCCAAAGTAACACCAAGATATTTTGGGAAGCAACTGTGCTCGATAGATACACCGTCCCAAACGATGTCAAGTTTTCGACCCCCCTCTCTATTACAAAGATGGAATATGCACGACTGGGTTTTGCTCGGATTGGGCCTAAGCGAGTTAGCGTGGTAGTAGTCAGCCAAGATTTCAAGAGCGCCAGACAAATAAACCTCGATCTCGTCGAATGTTAGGGCCTGCGCAGTAAGCGCCAAATCATCTGCGTAGAGAAAGCGAGACGTATTCGGAATGGATGGCTGGTCGTTGGTGTAGATGTTGAAAAGCAGCGGTGCTAGGACACTACCTTGAGGTAAACCGTTTTTTTGCGCCCTCCAACGACTTTTGTCTGCGAGTAGATGGTTCTTATTTCATAGGTTAAGCCATGGTCCAGGTTTAGCCATACAACAGCCATACAGCCATACTTCCATGTATCCAAACAATTTAGGTTTATTATTAATAGACTGAGAAGATCAAATGGTTATATTGTATAGCTTCAATTCTGCCCGTACATTATATTGTACTTCGATGGTACGAAATAGAATAAATAGAGAACTATCTAACAGATAAATAAAACACAAGGGCAAAATAAAATTGTATGCCAACATCTAAGACAGCACATTTGTTCTAATCATAAAATAATTATTTAAATAGAGTCTTTCCAAATTTTTAGTTTGAAGCTTTATACGGGTGGCATTGAATTATTCTTTTATATATTCGCTTATTAAGGTATTCATACACGATATTTGTTTTCAATTTTGAAGAAACTGCACTGACTTGAAATACACACATACTATTTAAAAACTTATATGGAAATTCCATTCTATCGAATCTAAATATTATATATGTGAATATATACACATATAATATTTATTTATTATTATATTTTAAATATCTGTTGCATATGCACGATCGATTGACTGCACGTGTGGCGCAGCGGCTAAGACAGTCGCCTCACCGCTTCGTGTCGCGGGTTAGAGTCCCGCGTCGGACAACTATTTGTGTGACCCATAAATATTCTGAGTCTGGATGTAATTTGTGTCAGTCTATTATATGTTTGTAAAGTACCCCGCGATACAGGGATTAAATTCCATAATGTGGGCGTTGCCTTTAAAAAATTGCATTTAAATGTATTATGTTTATTTTGTTTTCCGATGACTGTAATTGCGTTATTGGCAAGTTGTTGTTAGTTTCCTCTTTTAATATTTGTTTAACGTTAACCTACACACTGAGCACTGTCGAGGATAACTATCATTGACCATTTATGTAATATATACTAAGAAGCACAACTAATTTACTCCATTCTCCTTACCTCTTAACGTGCAGTTGCTAGTCACCCCACAGTCGTAGTTGGTAGCAAATCTCATTTTGTTCATGGCCTTATCACCAAACGTAACAAGCTGAAACAAAGAAACTAATTAGAAAAAACTCTTTATACAATGAAAATACCAAGTATAAATTAATGTAGTAAGTCCCAGGAAAGTCGGTGGACAAATGAGAAAATGCTTTACTAACTGTTTTAAGAGAACCTTTTAGAAGTAAGTTAGCGCTTGAATCTAACTTAATTCCATTTGTTGTCAAAAGTAATAAGAAAGCATCATTTTGAATAACAACGCTCTGAATACTTAAATGGACAGGCGCCAGCTCATCAAACTACCCCAATCTGTCAAATTTCCGCAATTGAAGGTGAACCTTATGCTTTTGTGATAAAGTTGAAAATCTATAAAAGACATTTGACAGATTAGTTTAGTTGGATGTGCTGGCGTCTGTACATATAGAACTTATAAGTTAATGAATTTGTAAAGACAGTGTTCAAAATATCATAAAGATGACAGGCATCGCTATCTAAAATGGGTATTGTTAAAGAACTTCATTGTGGAATCATGTAATCATTACAAAAGACTCATTATTCCACTTGAAGTGTTAAAATATTCCATTATGAAGCTAAGTCATAAAATGATTTGTATAAATTTAAGTGTGGGTAGGAATCGAACGCACGAACCATGGGGTAACCGGCCCCATGAACGTTAACCGCTCCGCCAAAGCATCGTGATGTTCCTTCTCTATCTATAAAACCAAATGAGAAATGATGGAGGCACTCACAGCTAGTTGCTCTTACCGGTCCGTAGTGATCGATGAGGTTAAGAGTTTAGACACGCGGTCAGTCCACAGATGGTTGACCGCCAAAGTGGTTTAATTTCTGAGCGTGTCGGTATATTAAGCTGTCGGTCCCGGTTGTCATTAGACAACATCCGGCATGCCATGCCAGAGGCCTAATGCAGCGGCTTAAACTTTGACATTAGGGTAAACAATGCCCATATTATACGTATAAAAAACTTTTTATACAAATTTCTGTTTTATACAGAAATCTGTGTCTGTGAGTTTACATACTTAGATGTAGTTGTCATAATTACATCCTGCATATCATAAAAATATACGAGTATATTACAATATAACATTAATTGTCAGTATACATGATCTGTAGAATATATATTTCTTTCCTTAGATATAGATTTTAAAGGTGTCCTACCTTTTTTTTAATATATAATAAATCGAATTCATAATTGTACTTATGTAAATTAAATCAAGTACTTACAGACAAAAACTATTCTGACGTTTACTGCTAATGTTGAGTAGAGACCGTTGACTTATCATTCTATGAAAATGACAATGTCACAAGAAATAGTTTATATCTAGCAGATAATTAAGCTGTAGAAATACGGGTTTGTTTATTAAACAATGACCGAAGAAGGGCGCCGAGGTCGCCGCGTGTCAGTAGTACTAATTGTAGAATTATAATATCATCTTCACTGCACAAAATCTACATTATTTCATAAAAATAATAATAATGTCCTCCTAGCCGAATTTCGGCTACGGCGGCCAGTCTCAATACTATCTGCGCAGGACTATAGTGTACAAGTGTGTGCGCAACCACAGGAGCAGTTTTTATTCTATCATGATCATGATATGATCCGATGGGACGCCTAGCGACACGTCCGGAAAGATGTCAGGTACAGGACCGACACGGCTTAACGTGCTCTCCGAGGCACGGGGGTGTAATACCAGCAACTCCCAGACTTCGGGCTGATGGAGAGAACTTTTTCTTTTACAAACTACAGATATTGATATCTGCGCCGTGTTGTCATTGTCGATGACCGTTTGGCGCTCAAACTGACCGCCGGGCTCGACCGCGCGAATAATCACATGAAAAACAAACGAAACACGATTTTTGAGATAGTGCTCCAAGGACATCCTACTCATGGTCTACTGTGGCATGACAATTTAAATGTCTTCATCGTCATCATCATATCAGCCGAAAGACGTCCGCTGCTGGACAAAGGTCTTCCCCAAAGATCTCCATAATTGCCAGTTTTGCGCTATCCGCATCCAGCGGTTTCCATCGACAGCGACAAGATAATCGGTCCATACTGTAGGGGACCTGCCCATACTGCGACTTCCGGTTCGTGGGCAAGAACCTTTCTGCCCCAGCGGCCGTCGGTTCTACGAGCTATGTGCCCGCGCACTGCCATTTTAGCTTTGCAACTCTTTATTTAGATATAAACTTGTCGAATTGTAAGGAAACACAATTTCCAAAGATAACAATAACATGCCACCTATTTACTGACAATTGGAGTCTGTTTGAGAGTTTAATTTTGATATGGATTCTATTATATAGGAAATTAACTTCTCTAAAGCATTAGGTAGTATAATAACAATAGCAATATGGGCCTTCGCAAAATCTATGAACATGACTAAGTAGATTTCGTATGTAGCCGTTGTCAAGAGAACACTAACACCATAGTACAAATTCTATTGTCATTAGATTCTATAAACCAAATTGAATAATGGTTAATTGAATCGTACTCATTATCTAAGTACGATAGATTCGGAACAGTCTGGACCCATCTCAAAGAAACTGTCTAACCAATCTACAGGCAGTTGTACTGTTATAAAGACGCTATTTAGAACTATATTGGCGAGCAATAAGCGGAAATTAAGTATATTTTTTTAATTTTAACTCAAAAAAAAAGACTTCACACAAAAAATGTCTTGTCTCTGAAACAGTATTTTGTATATAAGTAAAGTACTAATTAATAATTAAATACACGAATTCAATAAATCGTTTTTAGGGTTCCGTAGCCAAATGGCAAAAAACGGAACCCTTATAGATTCGTCATGTCTGTCTGTCCGTCCGTATGTCACAGCTACTTTTTTCCGAAACTATAAGAGCTGTGCTGTTGAAACTTGGTAAGTAGATGTATTCGGTGAACCGCATTAAGATTTTTACACAAAAATAGAAAAATAACAATAATTTTAGGGGGCCCCCATACATAGAACTGAAACTCAATTTTTTTTTTCATCATATCCATACACGTGGGGTCTTCTAAAATAAGAGAATGATAAAACAAAAAAAAATATATGATGTAGGTACATTACCATGCAAACTAACAACGAAAATTGTTTTGAGTAGTAAGTTGTTTTTTTTAATACGTCATAAATCGTAAACCGCAATTTGCTTTCATTTAATCAACTGAATTACTTGCTGCTACGGAACCCTTCATGGGCGAGTCCAACTCGCACTTGGCCGGTTTTCTCTATGATTAAATAAGTCATTTGTTTTTTAGAGTAGCACAAAATTAAATGTTTTCATCGGAACTTTATTATTAAGCCTTCGCAGTTCGTCCATCCGTATGTCTGTTAGCGGGCTGTGGTTGTCATAGCACAGGCTCTGTCTGTATTGGGTTCAGATGGCAGTAGGTTATTTGACACTAGATAGATAGATAGATAACACTTTATTGCACCAAATTGAAGCATAACATTATAATATCAGTTAACTTATATAATAAGGTACAAACGGCGGTCTTATCGCTAATACAGCAATCTCTTCCAGACAACCGTTGGATGAACCAAAGCAATGCAGGGAGATAAAGTGATAGTTGGCAGTGCATCTACTTATATAAATTTACATATATATACCTACCTAGGTACAAATATTATATATATATATACACACAATATATAGATATATAACATAAAAATATATCTTTATATAAATATAAATAGTTCCCTACTTTTTAATATACTATAAATAAATATAAATAATAATTATGAAGACTAAAGAAATTTTTGAGGAAGATGGAAGATCGCGAGCTGTGAAGATTAAAGTGATTGATAATGGTTTTTTAAAAGTGTTTTGAAAGAACTTAAAGTTTGCGCGCGTCTGATATACAGAGGGAGTGAATTCCACAATCGAGCAGCCTGTACAGTGAAAGATTTGTCGTAGAAATTGGTGGAATGTGTGGGCAACTGGAGTTCTAGATTCTCTGACGATCTCAAGGACCTAGAATGTGTGTCACATAGGAATTGAAACCTAATCTTGAGGTAAAAGGGAGCCGTGGGATTAAATAAAATGCTATAAAGAAGGGAGAGTACATGGTATTTCGGCGAAGGCGAATGGGTAACCACTCGAGTTTTCTACGAAATTCGGAAACATGATCATATTTGCGGAGTCCAAATATGAACCTTATGCAGAAGTTTTGAAGTCGCTCGAGTTTATCTAGTTTGTCCTCCGTAAGGTCAAGATAGCTGGCGTCAGCATAGTCAAGGATTGGAAGAAGGAGGGATTGAGCTAGTGCATTTTTTTTTAATTAATATGTTTCCACAGCCTTGTTTATGAATAATATTTAGTTGGTTTCTTGATCAACGTAAATTATTAAAAAATAAGCTCCATTAACGACACATATTTACCATAATATTTTGAACTAAAATAAAATTCCCACTTAGCAATTAGAAACAAATTGGCTGCGCCTTATAAAATGTTCAACGTAAAATCCTTTACCTTTTCATAAAAGCGACGTGCCTCGCAAGATGAAATCTACTGCAGTTAATAGCAACATAAAGGACTTATCTACCACTAACACGCCTTGGATAATAAATACATTTAGTCATTTTTATTGCGGTTGGTACGTGGAAGTAATTGGACATAAATCTTTGGTTTTATTTATAAGGTAGGTGGAGTCTTATCCATAAAATATATCGGTATTGCTACCTGGACACAAAAAAGGAAACTCATATGTCAGGGCGTAGGATTTGTTTTTATAGTATACGATTTTGGCGTCATCTACATTTGCAAGCGGCGTCGGATGTCTTAAATTGGGTTTCATAAAAGCACGGCGGTATCCCGACTTTAAGATAAGAACTGAGAAATTTTTGCACTGCATTCGATCATTTGATAGTTTACTAGCTTAAAATGAAAGATTAAAAACCGGCCAAGTGCGAGTCCGACTCGCGCACGTAGGATTTCATACCACTGTCTATAAAAACGAGCAATAATTCACGTTTATTGTATGGAGTCCCCTTAAATATTTAATTTATTTTGTTGTTTAGTATTTTTTGTTATAGCGGCCACAGAAATACATCATCATCTGTGAAAATTTCAACTGTCTAACTTCATGAGATACAACCTAGTACTGACAGACGGACGGACAGACAGACAGACAGACAACCAGACAGCGAAGTCTTAGTAATAGGGTCCCGTTTTACCCTTTGGGTACGGAATCCTAAAACGACCCTTGCTAGAATATATATCTGTATCCTAACACAAAAAGCACACCTGGACATAGAACAGCTATGTATGTGTCATATAAACAGTTGTCCTCTGAGGGATTCGAACCCGAAACAAACAAGGGTACCGAAGTACTAGCGCAACAATTAACTTTAACACTGCGCTACAGTCACAAATACGCTATACTGGTAAATTGCTATATTATATCCAAATTTATACAAATCGGTGTCACGGGTTCGAATTCCGTGCCAGTTTACTATTTTTTTTTAATTTAAATAATATCTGGGGACAATGTCACACAGATCATCCTAGCCCCAAACTAAGCAAAGCTTGTACTATGGGTACCAGGCGACGATATACATTCTTATATAAATAGATAAATACATATATACATAGAAAACATCCATGACTCAGAAACAAATATTCGTGTTCATCACATAAATATTTGCACTTACCGGGATTCGAACCCAGGACCACCAGCTCCGTAGGCAGGAGCACTACCAACTAGGCTATGGTGACCGTCAATTTGTGTGACCCACAAATAGTTGTTCTGAGTCTAGATGTAATAATATTTTGTTTTTTTTATTTTATTCAAGAAAAATATGTGTACAAAATGATATCTATTTATATTAAAAATAATTAATACTAAGCCAAGCTATAGACAGCATGTAATTTATGTCCGTCTATTATATATGTTTGTAAAGTACCCCGTGACACAGGGATTAGATTACCTAGAGCGGGCGTTGTCTTTTTAAAAAAATGTTAGGTTTTGGGTGCTGTTGGGTCGGCCACGTTTCTGTAGCGCATCGGGCATGCTGAAGCCAGAGTGGACTGTTTCTACGCCACAATGCGCAAACGGTGTGCATCCCTGGTGAGCAGGATTCGTGGCCACTCTAACAGCATTCTGGCCATGATCGCAGGCAGATTTGACTGCCTATACATGAATCATTGCGGCGCTCTTTCTCACGGAATGGGGCATCAGTGATTCATGTATTCCACTAAACAAAATCTTAGCTATATTTTTACTAACATAGAATAAGTCTTATGTATTACTAACAATTTTGAGTCTTTGGTTACTTTAATAAAGAACTTTATTATAATCATTATTATTAGGCACCTACTGCCCAAAAATACTACAAAACGTTGCGTCAAATGAGGCCATTTGTCATAAAACGTTTGACGCAACGTTTTGTAGCATTTTGGAGCAGTAGGTGCCTAACATTTCTTTAGTTTAAAAAAATTCTTATGTCTTCAGGAGGAAACTCTTGGCGAATACTGAAAGATTTTTTGTGATAAAATTATAAGTTTGCCATATGATAGCCAGATGCTCTCACCGGTCCGTAAGTGATTGCCGAGGTTAAGCAACTAGGTCGCGGTCATTCCATAGATGGGTGACCGTCACAGTGGTTTTAACTGAGCGTCTCCGTGCTTCGGAGGGCACGTTAAGCGGTCGGTTGTAGCCATTAGACAACAGTCGTTAAACCATGTCAGAGGCCGGCGGCTTGAACAACTCTGACACTAGGATAACCACTGCCCCTACGATAAGTAAGTAAGCAAGTAAGTTCGACTGCACGTGTGGCGCAGCGGCTAACACAGTCGCCTCGCCTCTTCGTGTCACGGGTTCGAGTCCCGTGCCTGATAACTAATTGTGTAATCCATAAATAGGTGTTCTGAGACTGGGTGTAATTTTTGTCCGTCTATTATATGTTTGTAAAGTACCCCGCGACACAGGGATTAGATTCCCTTTTGCGGGCGTTGTCTTTTTAAAGAAAATACGTAATAAGTTTTTTGCCAAACGTAAATAACACTATGCTTATGCCGTCGGCGCATGAACTAAATTATGTATTCTATCAGTTTGTCAAGACGATTATAGAGAGCCATTACAACATACATTACGAACTAATTACTTAACATAAATTACTTAAGTTTAGACATCTCGAGTGAGTTTCGACGAATATTGAATGGGCCGCTTTGAAGCCTGTGGTAGAGAATACATTAAATTAGTGTCAACTGATCTTCACAGTTGGGCCGCCTAAGCGCGACCGCCGTCATACACACAAAGTCAATTCTAATAATATGTTCCTGATTATCCACCTCAATAAAGGTAGAACAAAAAAACACGACATCGTTTAGATATTATAATAATAACTTCCTGGTCAAATTTTGGCCGTCACAATGGAGACTGCTGCCCATCTGCTCGGGACATATTTTGACTATACGCAGCTAGCCGCTTCGTGTCGTGGGTTCGAGTCCCGCGCCGGACAACTATTTGTGAGACCCATAAATTGTTGTTCTGAGTCTGAATGTAATTTGTGTCCGTCTATTATATGTTTTTAAAGCGATATAGGGATTAGATTGCATACTGCAGGCGTCGTCTTTAAAATACATACATATAGTGCACAAATGTGTGCGCCACG
This sequence comes from Pseudoips prasinana, assembly GCA_951640165.1. Taxonomy (NCBI): domain Eukaryota; kingdom Metazoa; phylum Arthropoda; class Insecta; order Lepidoptera; family Nolidae; genus Pseudoips; species Pseudoips prasinana. The sequence continues at coordinate 25,472,948 of OX621245.1, forward strand.
TACACGGCGCGTAAGTTTAATTATATATAAGGTATTCTGCGCCTTATCTATACATATAATAAAATCGTAGGAAAGTCAAAACTGTACATTGAATATTTTTTAAAAGGATACTTGGGGCGTGATCCACAATCGATATCGAAGCCAAAAATATAGTTTTTAGAATTTTTGTCTGTTTGTCTGTATGTATGTCCGGGCTAAACTCAAAAAATACTGCATGGATTTACTTCAAATTTTGCATGATTATTACTAAGAAGTCGGGTCAACATAGAGGCTACATATTATCACGCTATCAACTACGGGGGAGGAGCTATGATAATTTATAAAATTTAACGCGGGTAAAACCGCGGGACACAGCTAGTTATTAACAAAATACGCGTAGGCCTTGCTTAACCATAAGTTAGAGTTGCCCTCACTGCCTTTGGTATCGCTATTTATATATTATGAGCCTGTACTTTCCCACTCGAAGTTAAACCTCTTTTACTTTTCTAATAATGACACTTATACTTTTCAAGCTCAGAATTAATTAGTAAAGCCAAATTACAATATTAAGTTCTTATTATAAGAAACTTGATATGAGACTATGGGATAGTCCATCGCACAGTGGTTCGTGTAGAACAAGCTAGCTGGACAATATTATTTGTTTCGATTTTTATTTATAAATGAGGTTATTAAGCAAAGATATAAGGGTCATAATACTATTTGAGGTCCATTGGTCGTTTGAGCAGGTATAGTGAAATAAAAACACAATATTTTTTTAAACAATTTTATAAATAAATTTAACTATAAATGTAACTATAAAATCTAATATCAGATACATAAAATACCTACTTAAAAACTAAATCGATCACTCATCATCACTATCATCAGATGAATCATCCATTGAATAGTCATGATCATGAGTGGCAGAACTATGAAAACTAGAAACTATATTAACATTTTGTTCCTTAAAGCTAGGTTGAACTAATAAATCTAGGACTTCGATAGGGAATGAACCTATTTTCTTCCGGGGAATTTCTCTTAAACCATTTATTACAGGGTCAGATGTTATCAATAACATATTAAGTAAATCTCTATTCGTAGCTATTCTTTGCACAGCTGCTATTTCTTGCACAGCTGCTCCACTTTTCAGCCAATTTTGAAGAATATTTTGAGATGATGACCTTGACGTCTCTCAGGGACTGCTCCGTAACACCATCAAAGTCATGTCTCAAAGATATAAACCGAAAGAGCTCCACGTTTCGCGTTTCCTTCGGGTGTTTTAGCCATTCTTCAAAAAAGTCCATTTTTGAGACGGTGAAAACTGTTTAAAGAAAAAAAAAGAAAAAAATTAGTTGTGCAAATAATTCGCAATATTTTTTTCTACTAATTACTACTAGATACTTGTGAGAATCATATAAAATAGATTTTACAGAGTGGACATGAGTGGACATGTAATATTTTGACTATTGAATTCAAAAATATGGGTGAAAAAGTCCACTTTTATCGAAACATTTAATTTAATAAAATTAAATAATGAAGATCCTGTGATAAAAATTAACTAAAACAAAACTACTTACCCTTATGTACACAATCCATCACAAAAACACTATCACAAATTTCTTTTAGTGACTTAAAATAATGTTAACAATATGGTGTAAAAATGCAAATGAATGCACTTTGAATTATCAACACTTTATATACTTACCTTAATGACGGGCCTAATGAGGGTAATTACGAAAATTAATAGATGTATTCCTTAATGTATAGGGCTAATGAGTTCATCTTAATAATTAACTATTAGGAATTGAAGAGTTGTTTTTGTCCAGCTAGTTTGTTCTACGCGAATCACAGTGCATCGGTGCAATCGGTCCTATCACATATATGGTGTCGTCAAGGAATTTTATAACACATATTTTTTAATCAAAACTTCAATATAAATTTAAACAAATCGAGCAAGTGATGAATTCGAAATACGAGTGTTTGCAGCCTCAGGTATGAATTCGAGACTTCTGACCCAACAGTCCAACGATCGAACCGCGAACTTAGTTATCTTAAGTCATGAACTTACCCTAATCCACTGTTCAGTTTCCAGCAACGTGTCTCCAGGCTGCAGCAGGAGCTTTACTTTGCGCCGGAGCACGTTATCGTCGGCCGCCAACACATGTGCATTAAGCGCGATCTTTATGTCCGTCGTTTGTTGACACACGAACATGCCAAATGCTTTATCTCGTTCCAACTGTAAGGAAAAACAATTTTGTTGAGTTTCTACTGAGAACTATTTTTGAGATAACTTAAATTCTCTGCTCACTGAGACTAACTAATGTCATCCTAGCCGAATTTCGGCCACGGCGGCCAGTCTCAATGGAGATTAGCCATCTGCGCGGGCCATATTATAGTGCACAAGTGTGTGCGCAAACACAGGAGCACTTTCTATTCCATCCCTCTCATGACACGGCCGGAAAGAAGTCAGGTACAGGACCGACGGCTTTACGTGCTCTCCGAGGTACGGTGGTGAAATTTTTCTTTTTACAGAATAGTCCCAAAATCACTTTTAGACCGACCTGGGAATTGAACCCAGGATCTCGTTCTCTGCGTCTAAACACGCTACCGCTAGACCAACCAGTATGTAATTCACGCGTAGAATTTAAAGTATATAAGTAAGTTTCGAAACAATAATGTTATTGTTTCGAAGTTTTCTTTTGTATACCTAAATATAATCTAAAATAATAAGCATTCAGACAACCGATCGAGCATATATTGTGTTTGCCTACTAAATAATTACTCTAATTGGACCAAATCCCGTGTTCATGCCCGCTTGAGTATGTTTCGCCGGACCGTCTCAACTGGGTCGTGTTGAAACCGGTAGTAGATAAACCCACTGAGTTTGTTTCGCTGGGTCTTCTCAGTTGGGGCGCATTGGATCCGGTGGTAGCATTAAAGCGCGACCGTCGTTATTAACACAAGGTCCGTCATAATAATAATACCTTTAACATAGACAGAACCATTGACAATATGTAGTAAAAATATTAGACTTAAACTAGATAATTAAACATAATCTCTTGACTAACTTGATACGAGCTAGCTAAATATCATTTCTGTAATAAAATAAATTTTATAAATGTTTTCATACAAGATGTACCTAAATATCTATGTTACTAGAAATAATATCTAATGTATACAACTATATTACTACAAACATGTTCTGACTATTTACAAGCGCTTTTTTAAAGTCTACGTGAATAAAAACCTTTTTTATTTATTTATTTATTATTATTAAAAAAGCAAACTGTAGTTAGGAACATCTACACATGGCTTTAGGTAAGCAAAGTCCATGCTCCGAAAGGATTGTTCTGAATCTTTCATGCATGTTGGTCTAGTGGAGGGATCTTGACAATTAAGCCAAAGTCGTGAGTTCGATCCCCGTTCAAGATAAATCTTTGTGCGGTGAGCATGATTATTTGTTCGCGTCTGGGGTATATTACATGTCCATACTAAGTTGTGTGGTTGCCATAGATCAAGCTCTATCTAGTTTGGGATCAGATGACAGTGTGTCAGTTGTCCCAAGACATTTATTATTATTTTCTATCACAGTAAGCAATCAAAACTAAATGTTCTATAAAATGATAAAAATAATGTCCTGGCACATTATTCACACACGGCCATTTGATCCCAAATGAAGCAGAGCTTGTACGATGGAAGTCGATAACTGATAAACTACATATACTATTTTTCTTTTTTAAATACGTACTTATATACATAATAACACCCAGACACAGGACAAACAGACATGTTCATACAGACAAATACCTGTCCTGGGTGGGAATCGAACCCACGACCGGGGGCGTGAAACGCAAGCATTTACCAACCACACAATCCTTAACCTTAAGCTCTAAGTTTACATTTAAAAGAATGTTATATTACCCGTACAACCGCCAAAACATAATGTCACGGATATGACAATAGTTAAGTTGCCGAGAAACGATCATCGTGTAAATGAGTCACAAAATTATTTCTCATGTACGGAGATCGAATCCGCAACCCGTGGGACTTTATTGCACATTAAAGTCCTAGGTCGTTAAAGTGCAAGCAAGGCAACTAACTAAATCATTCTTGATTCAACCGATTTGATCCAATATTAAGCAAATCGGTTTTTTTTAACATTCGAAAATAACCCCAAATAGCAAGGGTATCCTTAATTTGATGTGTATCGTTCGTAGCTTAACGCAGAGCGCCTACGCCAGATTGGTACTTGATGCTAGCTCGAGATCCGCCATACCATAAAATTTTTGAATAAATTTACACTTTGCATTACGATGATCTTGTGCGGGTCGCTGGAAACTGCTGGATGCGGATAGTGCAAGACCGGCAATTGTGGAGATCTTTGGGAGAGGCCTTTCTCCAGAAGTGGACGTCTTTCGGCTGATATGATGGTGATGATTACGAATAATAAAGTATGATTTAATGCCAAAACAAGCCTGGTTTGTGCTCCAAGACAGCCCAATTAGCGAAAAAAAATAGGGAGAATTTGGAATAGAGATAAATGAAGAACGTACTCCGAAAAAGTACCAAACCAGACACCAGATCTTGTTCGGAAACTAATAAGATCTTATCGTAATGTAGTAGCATTCTACTCATATTACAAATGTTTGTAAGTTCAGATGTGACTTACTCAATCACGCAAAAATTACTGGACGGATTTAATAATATTGTCTATTTGAAATTCGACTAGGAGAGTCGAATTTCAGCCACGGCGGCCAGTCTCAATAGAGATTAGCTATCTGCGCGGGACATATTATAGTGCACAAGTGTGTGCGCAAACACAGGAGCACTTTCTATTTCATCGTTATGCTCTGATTGTACTATATGATAATAGTCGTCATGTCAGCCGAATTACGTCCACTCCTTGACAAAGGAGATGAAAGATTGCAACATGGAGTGGTGTCCATCACTTGGAGGGATGTATCATAATCACCAAGCTTGGCAGGCGGGATAGCGATCGCAGTATGATGGTCATAGTACGCAGAAACACGCTGCTGCCCGTTCTCTGGTAGGTATACCCTTGGGTCGACTTCTACGCCCCCCAAGGGTTGAGATGGGGTGGCGATATTCTATGACGTCAGCCACACAGCTCGAGCTCAAACAATAATAGTAATAAAACTAAAAATAATAATAAATTGCAAAGTTACGCGTAACACCGCGGAGCATAACTAGAAGACAATAAATAAAATTAATCGTTTCTGATTTTATGAAAGTAAACTCAAAGTGACAGTATATTGTAAAAGACAGTCGCCTCAGTTCATTTTCTAAAATCAGAACCAATTAATGTTATTCATTTACAGAAGTCGGCGACAATGGCAGAAATAAATTGATTAAAATTACTGGGATCCTCTTGTCCTCACAAAAACAAATATTAATGTTTATTTCCAAACTGTTTAGTTTCCAACGAATTGAATCGCTCTACTGTTTTGACTTCATTTACATAATTAAAACGGTCGCGTCTATCAAAATAAAGTTACTTTAAATAACCACCAAATATTTATTTTAAGATTCCACGAAAGGTGATAAGAATTTTTGCGATTAAATTAGCTCTTAATTAGAAAAATATTCATCAAATTCTGTGTGTATTAATTTTATCACAATTGTCGGTCTCGCGCTATTAGCATGCAGCAGTTTCCAGCGACCCGCACAAGATCATCGGTCCATCTTGTTTCGACTGGCGACCACGAACCGGAAGACGCAGCGTCGGCATACCCCCTGCCGACGCTGCGTCTTCCGGTTCGTGGTCGCCAGTCAAGAACCTTTCAGCCCCAACAGCCGTCGGTTCTACGAGCTATGTGCCCCGTCCACTGCCACTTCAGTTTTGCAATTCTTCAGGCTATGTCGGTGACATTGGTTCGCCTGCGGATTTTGAGGTGTATACCTACGTGTATTAATTTAATTCTTGACTATACCTTGGCTGCCAATCCCTTGGAATTTCCTGTCAGCTCATTCCATGCGGCATTGGATCTCTGCTCACAATGGTCTCCATAATCAAACTCCACCAGATCTATCAAAGACACCAGCCATCTCCTGTCTTCACTGGAGGACGTGCCGCAGTGGAGTGAGGATAGCAGCGCGTGGAGGCAGATGGATAGGAGTGTGACGGTCAGCCTCATTGTGAATCTGTGAAAGAATTTTAGCGTTAATTACAAGTTCACTATTATGCTATTTATTTTGATTGTAAGTATGTAATTTATGTAGAATATATATGTGTTTAGAAATATAGAAGTATGTTTATCAGTTATCTGGTTCCCACAGGCTTTGCCTAGTTTGGGATCATATGACTGTACATGTGGCGCAGCGGCTAGGGCAGTCGCCTCGCCACTCGGTGTCGCGGGTTCGAGTCCCGCGCCGGACAACTATTTGTGTGATCCGTAAATAGTTGTTGTGAGTCTGAGTGTAATTTGTGTCCGTCTATTATATGTTTGTAAAGTACCCCGCGACACAGGGATTAGATTCCGAAGTGCGGGCGTTGTGTTTAAAAACAAAAAAAAGATGGCAGTGAGTTAGTTGTCCTAAGATATGTATATATTTTTATTTATTAATATATAGTCGTATAGTATAAAATAGATATATTGAAATATTAGACAAGTATAATTGAGTCAAATTTGAAGTAAAGATATTTTGATGTCGGCAACTCATCGTTACAAATGAAAGATACACGATAGTGTATCTTTCATGCTTTTTTTTCAATTACATAGAAAACACATTTTTACTATGATACGATACGACATTTATGTTTTTTTTATTACTCCGTAAATGACCATGTTGGTCTGCTTCTTCGACTTCCATCCTTTTTGTCTTATATAGCGATTTTCGCATAAAGATGCCGTATCCCGGATAGTTTTCGATTTCCAGGTCACTGAATTTATTCTATAAGTTCGTAAAAACTAAGTTTACGAGGAAAACATAAATGTCTTTATATATATATTTATTTTTACCTTTATACGTGTTTTCTTTTTTAATTTTTTTTTTTTTTTTTTTTTTTTTTTAATTGTTTATTCATAAAAGAAAATTACATTTTTACAATTAAATTGTTCCTCGCCAAGCGACAAAGCTTGTTGGCGAGACGCGCTCGTTTATATAATATTAAAGGTAGTCACAATTTTTATTATACTATATACTTAAATATTTTAAAATCTTAAATCTATGTTAAAACTAGTGTCATGTTTTAATTTTATATGAGACTATTTATTCCACAATTTTTAATTAAACACATTTTATGTCTGCCGTTGGAGTCTAATATTGCGAAAGGTTGATGATGTCCTCCCGACCGAATTTTGGCCACGGCGGCCAGTCTTAATGGAGACTAGCCAATTGCGCAGGACATATTATAGTGCACAAGTGTGTGCGCAAACACAGGGGCACTTTCTATTCCATCACTCTCATGATCCGATGGGACGCCTAGCGACACGACCGGAAAGAGTTCAGGTACAGGACCGACGGCTTTTACGTGCTCTCCGAGGCACGGGGGTGTAATACCGCCAACTTCCAGACTTCGGACCCATACTAAGAAATTTCTTTTTACGGAAAAATCCCAAAATCACTTATTGGCCCGACCCGGGATTTGAACCCAGGAGCTCATTATCTGCGGTTGAACACGCTACCGCTAGACCAACGAGGCAGTGACAAAAGAGGTGAAAGGTTAACATAAGTTGGGACACTCTTAAAGTTACCCAGTTGGTTATAAATTCATACCAAGTAATGTCTCAAGTTCATTTATGACAGCCAAATTGATTTAGCGGTGGCTTGTTCAAGAGAAGATAACGAAGTCCCGGGTAATAATTCCAAGTCTGTATTATTGGGGTTATCCTAGCAAGAAAATAAACCCATTGCGCCTAGTACGGAAGTTCATCATTATCATGCCAGCCGACTAACGTTCACTGCTGGAGGCTCCCCTAAAGATTTCCACGGTAAAGTTGTGTCCATAATTTGGAGGGATATGCCGACAGCATTCGGGGATAGTTGAATACTTTACTAGCAGGATGAAACGGATTGTGAAGGACTGGCTTAATACTCTATCAAACGAGGATACGGAACATACCCTCACAGGCTTTGCCTGATTATCTTATCACACAACACACACACACACCTGCTCCCACACACACGAATACATAACCACTTACAACCAACAACCCCATGAACATGCACCCACATTTATTACAAAATACATTCTTATTTCGATTAATTTTATTGTTAAGTATAGTTTTGTTGTCTGCTATTTTTATTTACTTTACTGTCCAATGTTTACCTGGTTCCTGCCATACAAGTATAATAGAACTTAGTGTCATGTATCATTTATTACACAAAACAATTGACATTGGTTCCCCAATATCAATTGTTTTGTGTGATAAATGATATTTTGTTAAATAAATGAAATAATCGCCACGCTTGGCAGACGGGTTGGCGATCGCAGTATGATAGTCATAGTACACAGAGAGATGCTGCTGCCGATTCTCTGATATTCTCTCGGGTCGACTTCTACGCCCCCCACAGGATGAAATGGGGTGGCGATATTCTTTGCCGTCAGCTACATAGCAAAGTTAGCAGTATTACATCCCCATGCTTTGGAGAGCACGTAAAGCTAGCTATTACTTGATCTATCTCCGGTCGTATCAGATAGCCGTCCAATCGGATTTAGAGTGAGAGAATGGAGATTGCACCCGTGCACGGTGCATGGATACAAACTTCTGTGCTATAAGACGGTTAGTCTCTGTTAAGATTGGTTTTGGTAACCGAAATTCGGCCAACATCACTATATTATATTTTTTTTTCAGTCAGCCTGTAACCACGATCAATGCAATTTGGTCGAAACGACGGGAAAATCATAATAAAGGTTAGTCGCGTTAATACCTGTATACAATGTTTATATCTATTTTATATAATTTTAAAAGTCGCATTCGATACCCCCTATACACATTGTTAAAAATGGCAGACTTATTACATTGCTTAAGGGCTTGGATAGTAGTAGTAGAAAGTGTGAAAAACACATTTTTCTTCTTGTAATTAATCGTCTGCATTAATGAAAAGTTACAAGTTACTTGTGCGTTTCACAAGAAACTTTTTACTTTGTGGAATCAATTAACTGCGTACCTATTCCTTTCTTGCAGGCCGGTTTCGCCCGTGCGGCTCCTTTGATGTTACGAGTTTGCATGGGCGGTGGTGATCACTTAGCATCAGGTGACCCACATGCCCGTCTGCCTTTCTTACAAAAAATGTAAACAGCAGTAAAGCTGTGCAATAAAGTAGCAAGGCTTTTGATAAGCTTAGCTACAATTTGCTGTTAAACAGCCTACTTGTTAGCGAATTGTAGCCACAATCTGTAGTTAAAAATAAATCATTAAAATTTGTGCAAATCTATTGGATAACTTTTTTACTAATTACTGTGGGTCTAGTGTACCCAGACCGCTAAGCCAGAGATCGTGGGTTCGATTCCCATCCAGGACAAATGTTTGTGTGATGAACACGATATTTTGTTTTGTGCCTGGGTGTAATTTATCTATAAAGTGTACTAGAAATATGCTAGGCTTTGCCTAGTTTGGGATCAGATGACAGTGTGTTAGTTGTCCGAAGATATTATTTTTTGCTGTAGCGGCTTGTAAGGAAAAACCGAACACAGAACCCTATTTTATCAAATGTTTAATTTGGATAGTCTAGTTTGTAAATTGGGGCTTTTCTTTTCATTATCCTTAATCTATCTCCAGCTACCACGTACGTACATCTACAAATGACCACATTACCCACACCTCATAGCCTCCATTAGTGGGCGCTTTGATAAGAGCTCCGCTAATCTATATTGGATTCGCGCGGATTTACTAAAATCCCTTCCTATTGAGGGTTTCTTTTATCTCAGAACAGAGGATTAAATTGTGAAGAAAAAGGTAGTTCTTTTGTATTAAGACACTCTCTATGGAGTATTTTATAGAGCTGTAAAATGTTAAGTTTGCCGGTAGTTTGGTTGGAGGTAAGTACAACCCACAACTTCACTTTTCGTATAAAATGTGAGTGTGCTACTTGTTTGGTCAGTCAGAATTCTTTTCAATATATTTATTTATTTATGGATCTCCAACAGAGGATACACACAATACAATGTCTTAAAAAACAAAAAAATACAGGTATTTTTCCCGTGTGCTCCTCCAATTATAGGAAGCCACAGCGTGCACTATTTAATACCTACGTTAACAATAATTTATAATGTTGAAGACTCATATATAATCATAAGTTATCATCATCATCATCATCATATCAGCCGAAAGACGTCCACTGCTGGACGAAGGCCTCCCCCAAAGATCTCCACAATTGCCGGTCTTGCGCTATCCGCATCCAGCGATTTCCAGCGACCCGCACAAGATCATCGGTCCATCTTGTAGGGGGCCTGCCCACGCTGCGTCTTCCGGTTCGTGGTCGCCACTCGAGAACCTTTCTGCCCCAGCGGCCGTCGGCTCTACGAGCTATGTGCCCTGCCCACTGCCACTTCAGCTCGGCAATTCTTACGGCTATGTCGGTTACTTTGGTTCGCCTGCGGATCTCAACATTTCTGATTCGATCTCGCAGGGAAACTCCAAGCATAGCCCTTTCCATTGCTCTTTGGGTGACCTTGAGCCGCCTGATAAGGCACATAGTAAGCGACCACGTCTCCGTTCCGTAAGTCATCACTGGCAACACACACTGGTCGAAGACTTTCGACTTGAGACACTGCGGTATTTGGGACGAGAAGATATTACGTAGCTTCCCGAACGCTGCCCAGCCGAGTTGGATTCTACGATTGACCTCCTTCTCGAAGTTGGACCTACCTAGTTGGATGGTCTGTCCTAGGTAAATATAGTTCTCTACAACTTCGAGTGCAGAGTCTCCAACCTTAACTAGAGTGGGTGCAACATGGATGTTCGACATGATTTTTGTCTTATCCATGTTCATCTTCAGACCCACTTGTTGAGAGACTCTGCTTAGGCCATCGATCATTGTACCGAGGTCGTCAAGGGTCTCAGCCATGACTACTATATCGTCGGCAAATCGAAGGTGGGTGATGTACTCACCATTGACATTGATGCCAAAGCCTTTCCAGTCCAGAAGCTTGAAGACATCTTCCAATGCAGCGGTGAACAGTTTCGGAGATATAACATCTCCCTGTCTCACACCTCACTGCAAGTGGATAGGTTTCGAGTTCTGGTCCTGGAGTCGCACTGACATAGTGGCGTTTTCGTACAAACACTTTAACACCTCGATATACTGGTAATCGATTTGGCACCTTTGGAGAGACCTCAGTACGGCCCAAGTTTCGATCGAATCAAAGTCTTTCTCACAATCCACAAACGCTAGGCATAATGGCTGGTTACTCTTCGGTCTTCTATATAACCTGCCGCAGCGTATGTATGTGGTCTATGGTACTAAAGCCTTTACGGAAACCGGCTTGTTCGGGAGGCTGGAAGTCGTCAAACCTGCGTGCGAGACGATTCTTAATGACCCTCGAAAACAACTTGTAAACATGGCTCAGCAGTATGATGGGTCTGTAGTTCTTCAAGAGGGTTTTATCGCCCTTTTTGAAGAAGAGCACCACCACACCCCTGTGCCATGCTTGTGGCGTTTGACCTTCTAGTATGACGGAGTTAAATAACTTCTGAAGGGCCCGTAGGATTGGTGTACCACCCGCCTTCAGAAGCTCTGCCGTAATTCCATCATCACCAGGCGCCTTGTTGTTCTTAAGCTGTTCGAGAGCCATTCTAATCTCGCACAGGCTGACGTCCGGGATGTCGTCGGTGAAGTGTTGGGTTAGTCGTGCTCTGGGATCTGAGGCACAACTATCGACAGGTGACTGGGTTTTCGTATACAGCTGTCCGTAGAACCTCTCGATCTCTCCCAGCAACTCAGGTCTAGACGTGACGATTCTACCATCTTCAGTCTTCAGCTTCGTCAGTTGGCTCTGTCCAATAGACAGTTCTCTTGCAAACACTTTAGAGCCTTTGTTCCGCTCAATGGCTTCTTTAATACAATTTGTATTAAATTGGCGCGTGTCGCGAGTCAAAGACTTTGAGATCTGTCTGTTGAGCTGCCGGTATCTGGTAGCATCATCAGAGGATGTCAGAACCATTTTCCGTCTTTCGTCCATAAGCTGCAGGGTATAGTCGGAGATCTTTTTGGTTCTGTTTGTACGATGGGCCTTGAAGACCTTAGACCCAGCCGTATGGACAGCTTCTACGAGCCTGTCGTGGTATGAGTCCACTTCCTCGCAATCTGCTAGGCATTCGAAACGGTTTTGCAGTTAGAGCTGAAAGGGTTCAGGGTTTTGGATGTGGATGGGTAAAGGTCGCAGCGTGGACTATATCAGTCGGGACCTCTGGAGCTTGACATTTAGGTTCAATGAGCCTCTCACCAGTTTGTGATCGCTCCCGGTTTTAACCGTATTGATCACTGAGACTTCATTGAACATCTGTCTACTCGTCGACAAGATAAAGTTTATCTCGTTTTTTGTTTTACCATCGGGGCTTACCCAGGTCCATTTGCGGTTTTCCGGCTTCTTGAAAAAGGAGTTCATCATAAAGAGTCCCTCCTTCTCTATGAAGTCGGTCAACATTTGGCCCCGGGGATTCTGGTCTCCAGTTCCAAATTGCCCCACTCTCAGCTCATTCCCGAATCGTTTACCCAGCTTTGCGTTAAAGTCCCCCATGACCACAGTGAAATAAGAGTTCGAGGTATGTATGGCTCTAGAAATATGCTCATACATGACCTCAACCTCATCGTCGGAGTGCGTCGAAGTCGGCGCGTAAACCTGTATGACCTTCAACGAATACCGCTAGGTAATTCTGAGTATAAGGTACGCAACCCTAGTCGACACACTCTCGATTTTCACTATGTTGTGGACGAGGGACTTGTGGACTATGAACCCAACACCACCTTGGGACAGTTGGTCGCCCTCCCGGAAATAGAGCAGATTCTCAGATTTCAGGATCATCGTGTCCTCCCCCTCTCTTCGGACTTCAGATAATCCTATTATGTCCCAATGTAACCTGCTCAATTCTTCCTCCAGTTCGATCATCTTCTCGTCGGTCCGCAGTGTGCGTGTGTTATATGTTGCCAGGGCCAGAGGTCGTCGGTTTTGGCAACGCGGAATCTGCCGGGGATTCTTAGCACCCCTGCCCTGCCGTAACCACGGCTGTTACCACGGCTGGGAATAGCAGGGCTGCCGGGGACTGGGGGCCGCGGTTTATTTGTGTCCATCATTTGGGAGGATATGCCATAATCGCCACGCTTGGCAGACGGGTTGGCGATCGCAGTAAGGTAGACATTGGTACTCATGAGAACGCTGCTGCCCATTCTCTGGTATTTATTCCCTCGGGACGACTTCTACGTCCCCCCACGGGATGAGAGGGGGTGGCGATATTCTCTAGGCCGTCACCACACAGCCATATGTTATATTAAGCATAAGTTATATTAAGCATAAATAATCTAACTGAAAGAAAGAAACTAATTAATATTACATATATTTAAGCTTTTCTTCAAATGAAACTGGATCCCTAATTCGTGATTTAACTCGAAATTACCGCCTGGGGCTACAATGATATTGGGCCCTTCCCTTCATTAACTCATTATTTATCCAGAAATTCGAGCACGGCTTAAACAACTGCGCAGTATCAATTATCTCTACCATAACGGGCACCCAAAGGCGAACATTAATGAGGAACTTTCAAAATTAAAGATTTTTTACCCCAAGTCATTAGAAAGGTGGCTATTCAACCTTTATCCCTCTGAAAGGGTCACGATTATTAAAAAAGAAAATTAAAGACCACCATTTATACAGCGATTGTTGCTTTTACTCATTAGTTTCAGACGAGATATTAAAACTACATAAAGGGGGAAGGAGAAATTACGGAAATGCAAAATACTTTTTTATAATGCAAATCACATCGTCAGATTATGTAAATTTCAGGAGAATTTTGATGATGAATTAAATTTAATGCTGTGTGGAAAAAAACGCTTCTGCCCGTTCTTTGGTAGGTATTCCCCTACCAAAGAACGGGCAGAAGCGTTCTTTTGTGAACTATGACCATCAAACTGCGATCGCCAACCCGTCTGCCAAGCGTAGCGATTATAGCACTTTTCTATGCCATTTGGAGGGGTTTGCCGTTGTCCTCGCGTATAGCATGCAAGTTGACGACCGCAGTTAGGTAGTATAACTGGTGTAACACTTAGTCGCCGCTTACGACACCCACGAATAATGATAGAAATGTAAAGAAGTAAACAATTGTATGTAAATAAACGCGAATACAACTCAAGGGAAAAAGAACCCAAGCTACAATGTTGCTGCAATACAATAGCAGCAATGAAAAAATATTAAAAAAAAAAATGATTAACAAATTCTTCAAGAAAATAATATATTTGAAATTTCCTGGGTGTTACATATTTTTAGGTGAAAGAAAGCTAAGTATGTTCGTTAGCATTTCACCTTGTACGTTAACAAGTTTTGCTTCCGTTTACGTTAACAGAAAACATGGAACAGTAATTTGTCTCCTTTCAACTCCACCTTATTCTGCATAAGCAGTGACACGATCTTTCTCATTTATGTAAATGTCCTAACTTTCTTTGACAAACATTTCGGGGATAATAACTCAATTTCCCGGACTCGTTCCGCTTGAATACTGGTGTCAAGTTGTGTGACCTATTTCAACGGAATTTGCCTATTATACGGTACGTCAAGTTTCCTATGAAAGCCAGTACCCTCACCATCGGTTTCAATCGAATGGTACGAAAAATACAAGTTGGCGAAAAGTTAATAACTTTCGAGCGTTTACGTTTTCCTGACGGATAATATAAAATTTAACAACCGTTTTTTTATGTTCTTAAACGTTTCGCCAGCGACGCTGATAATTTAAACTATACGACAATGACAAAATACATACTATCTGCATATTAATTAAAATATTTAATTTCCTACAATCTCGCGGTGTAATATTTCTTTTTATTTGACTTTTATGAAAAATATTAGCCTAGGAGGCTTTCACTGGAACACCGAACAATTGAACCAAGAAAGGGCTCTAGCCGTCTGGCAAAATAAAATACAAACTAAGTACCCGCGCCGGAGGGCACTCCCTTTGGGGTTTAAACCTTGTCTCTGAGCGGTTAGTGACGGGGAGATGCATGAGAAGGTAGTATCGTTTTGTGCCACTTTCGCTCTACGTTAATACGCGACGTAGGACTCTCATCCGATAGAGGGTTTGGAGAGGGTCGAACTCTCGTCCGGCGAGTACGATATATTTATTTATTTATTTATTAAAGTACTGCCACATGACACATATTATAAGTACACAGTTAAATAACATCTATAATACATTGTCGGATATGCATCACAATAACGGCGTACATAGCATTTGCACTAATTTTGTAAGTAACGACAATTTATATGTAAATCTAAATTAAATTAAATGAATTAGGAGCTAAACAAACAAATATAAATCAATAGTAACGTGAACGGCATATATATTACATAATATTATTATTAAAGTAATCAGTTATTCTATTAATGAACTCTGATATGCCATCATCGAAGATATCGAGATCAGGAATTCTTTGAGACAAAAAGTTATAGTCGGAATAAATTCGTGCCAAAGGAGATTGTGAGCCGAGATTAGTCTTGGCCGTCGGAACGAAGAATAGTCTCTGTATGCGATTTCTAGGGTATTTATAAGGCACTGACAGCGACACGCTTGATATTAAGTCACTACAATTCAAACTCCCATTAATTAATTTATGCAAGAAAACCATGCTCAACATCACTCTTCTATTATGAAGACTTATCATTTTAAAATATGATAGTATTTGGTTGTATGGTTGTCTATGTGAGAACCCGTGAGTGATGAAAGCAAGATGCCTTGTAAATGATCGTTGGATACCCTCCACTCTCTGCGAATGTACCGAATAATACGGGTTCCATATCGGTGGAAGGGAATTTTAAGAAGTTCGTGAATTAAGTAAATTCATAAAGTAGGCTGAATGTTAAGTGTCACATTCAGAGAAGGCACTTCATGTATGGCTTCGTAATTCTTTTGTGAAAATTTCTGGACGGTGGAAATAGTACTTGCCTAAGAAATAATTACATGTTAGTAAAATACCTGTAGGTATATATTTCAAATCAAGCGGCAAGTCAGTCCAATTTGGTCAATTGAGGTTTTTAAATATCTCAAACACAAGTTATTTATTTTATACCAATTTTACATTATCAAAGCCGATGGTGATGGTACAGTTCAATTGGGCGCAACGGTAGCGCGGAAGATGGCCGTCATATTGATGCGACTGCTTCCATCAATGAATGAAGCGGTTTAAAGACCTAACAATATTTATATTTTCGATTTAAATTCAAATACCATAAGACTCAAAATTGTTTGTAGGAATCGAGCCTTTTCGCTTTGGAAGTTATTATTTAATACTGAAACGCATTTGAAGGATGGACGATAAGTGAATCAGGTGAAAACGAGATTTGCAGTTGCTAAGTTGTTTTAAAAATGACAATAAAACCTGTTTGGTTCCAAGCCTGCAAAATGTTGAAACAAGTATTTACTAAGTTTCTTATTTAATCTATTCTTTTTTTTTCAATGGATACTAGGCAAAGGATTGTAAATATATGCATACATTATACAGAAAACAATCATACTAAGACAAATAGACACGTTCATGAACACAAAATATATGTCTTGTGCGAGCTCCTCGAATCAGAAAGCATGTTCACCACCAAAACAGTCACGCGACCACCGTGACTCTTTTCATTATATACTATTATATCTATATTTTCGACGAACTCATTTACCCAAACTTAGTTATTATAAATTAAATATAAATAAAGTAAAGAAGTGAGTTCATTCATTTCGCAAAGTTCCGGTAATTTGATCTATAAATGCACATATAAATAGATTTAAGGCCCTAATCCCCGCCAGTAACCCCAAAGCCCCTTTAAAGGAAGTAAATAACAAATAAACTTCAAAGTAACACAACCAAGAAACCTTTGGCAAAGCAGCCTTTGAGAATATGTATGGATTAAGAATGTGTTCATAAGAACGGTTTTTTTAATTACATGAAATCAACAATTATTCTACGTCTTAAGTTACTTACAAAAGCGTTAGTATATCAACCAAAACACAGTACAGAGGCAAAAAGGTTCTCGAGTGGCGACCACGCAGGTAGGTCCGCTGCAAGGTGGACCAACGATCTTGGAAGGGTCTCGGGAAGGCGCTGGATGCAGGCACCACAAGACTGGCCATTGAGTAGATCCTTTGGGGAGGCCTTTGTCAAGCAGTGGATGTATTTCGGCTAATATGATCATGATGATTAATACTTTTTGATAAGAAAATCTCGCAGTATCAGCCGGGAGTCCGGGAGTGGTCGGTGTTAGACCTCCATGGCGGGGAGAAATCACACCCAGTACACAATGTGGCATGTTTTCCGGGACAAGATCAGGTGAAATACAGAATAATTTTACCTGATGTCTTGACTGAATACAGACCTATTGCATTATGAGAGTGAGGGGAAGAATAATCTACATGTATTTCAGTTTATACATATAACTTGTGCTCTATAATGCATCCTGTCTCTTGTTTATGTAAATCAATAACTAGAAAACAATATATTGTGACACCTACTAGTAATACACGGCCATGTGATCCCAAAACAGAGCCTGTAGTATGGCAATCAGACAACTGATAAATATACTTATTTATTTCTAAATACATACATGTTATAGATAATTTACACCCAGACAGACATCGAATTATCATTCTCATCACTCAAGAATATGTCCTGGGTGGGGAACGAAACCAAATCTTAGCAGTCAGAGTCCCTAACCACTCGACCAGCAGGCCAGATTGACTCCTAAAGCCAAAATTCGGTCAGGTCAACCTTTTTTTTTTCAAGTCTACATTGCTTCATTTGCTCCTGCTTTTAAAATTGTTAAAGTATATTAATAATAGATTAAAAGCTTTCACGAACATTCTTGCAAGAACTCTTATTATTCCACTTGCGTAAGTATAACCGAGAAATCACGTTTTAAAGTTAGAAAAAAAAACTTACTCAATTTAGTAGCGTTCTCTCTGCGGGGACATTACTTAAACTTTGGGCATGCTGATATGACTTTAAAGTTTCTTGAATGCGCTAACAGCTGATGCAGATGGGACTATCACGATTTAATGAGCGCTATTTTTGGAATAGCATGTACTGTAGACGTCATGTAAGTGGTTAGTGTGGGTACACGGACATAGAAAGCACTTTTATTACGTGGGCATTTAAGGCGAGATACGTACAGCAAGTGTAACTTCTGACGTTGCGTCTACTGTACTTTTAGTTAAGAGTTTGAGAACATTACTTAAGATCACATGTGTGGTTTTAAAAATTTGCTTTTTTAAAACAGTCATTCCACTCACATTTTTGATACAGCTGCATCAACAAATGGCTCGGAATAGAAAGGCTCCAAGCATTAATGCTCAGGCTCTTAAGTAAAGACCAAACTGAATTTGCCGTCAAAACATTTTAAACCATCATTTTAACCGATCTCAAAGCAAAGGAGGTTTTCAATTTCAACTGTGTCTTATTTTGTATGTTGGTCCCCGGTTTCTCTTCAAAACTGGAATGAAAAGATTTCTGTAAGGTTGGAAAATCTTTACAAACTTCTTCTATAATAAAACACATACATCTCATAACTATTTTTTGTGTCCTGAGGTTATATAGAAAGTCTCTGGTAATAAAATATTGTTGAAATAATAAAATATTGTTTGATTAAAATAATAAAATATTGTTAATTGTACTTTTTGGTTTCGGTCACATATTTCGTTTACACGAATTGGTAATAAGGCCAATAACAAAGTTATGTTAAGCATAATTTTCAATATATTTTTCAAGAACATATTCTATTACAAATAAGCAACGTGCCTAATAAAAAAGTAATGTTCAGCCTACTTCTAATCCAAAATCTTATTGTATTTCCAAGAGTTCATAAACCAATTGGCAAAGCATAAGAGCAACAAAAAATGTTTACTGAGAACTTTTGTGAATGTCTAATGTCCTATTAATTTTCAAAGGATTCCTAATGTTATTTAGATTAGAAATAAAGCTAGAAACTAAGTATTTTTGGCTGTCCAAAATTCTATATTCTTTTTAAGGATTTGTTAGGTTTATTTTTAACGATTCATTTATTACCTAATAAGTCTAATAAATCCTGGGACATTATTCACACACGGCCATCTGATCTCAAATTAAGCAGAGCTTGTACTATGGAAACCAGACAACTGATATATTACATACACTAAATTCCTTCTATATATACATACTTATATAGATGATTACACCCAGACTCAGGACAAACAAACATGTTCATGTCCAAAAATATCTGTCCTGGGTGGGAATCGAAACCACGACCTCCGGCGTGAAAGGAAAGCATTTGCCAATCACGCTAACAGGTCCGCAAAGTAATAGGCTTGAAAAATTTTATTTTTAGCATAGTGCCCAAAAACCTATCATTTTTTTCAAAGGGTTTCTGACTTAGATGCTTACGTGGCACAAAGCATTCAGATCACGTATGATCTTCAATTACTTTCCTCACGGTCTGGTGAGCCCACTTTGTTGCGGCTACGCGGCTCATCAGGGAAGTCATTAGTGCTAAACTTCCATTTTGGTAAGGATAAAGTAAGATTTTTAGGATATTCCAAATTGCGAGCGCTCATGAGAAAACCACAGCCGATTTCGTAGACATACAGGGTTAAATATGGCCCTATAGCGGCCATATATATGGACATGACGAAGGCATTCGATTTAGTTAACCATGACATTCTATTGAATAAGTTGAATGCATATGGTGTAAGAGGAAATGTCCTTTCTTTAATTAAATCCTACTTGCATAATAGGACACACTATACAGAAATTATTCGAATAAATAAGTTGTCTAAAATAGAAACAAAATACCTATCTAAAAAACTTTATGTTTCTAGTGGAGTACCTCAGGGCAGCGTACTAGGTCCGCTGTTATTTCTTGTTTATATTAATGACTTTCCACAAAATATAGTTTATCCATTGACACTGTTTGCAGACGATAGTACTTTAATTGTGAAGCAAAATAATTACAACGAGTTAAAAAATGACATAAGCAATGCATTAGAGCAATCAGTTGACTGGTTGGAACACAATAAATTAGTCCTTAACCTTGACAAAACTAAAATCATGAATTTTCATCAAAGAATGACCACGCCTGAACTTAGTATAACATTTCGAAATAAATCAATTGAAGAAGTAAAAAATACAAAATTTTTAGGCCTCACTATCGACAGCCAACTTACATGGAAAGAACATATATCGGTGTTAGTAATGAAAGTTAATAAATTTGCATTTGCATTATATAAAATAGGAAAAATTGTAGATCAGCCTGCGGTTGTCACCGCTTATTATGGGTACGTTGACTCAATAATACGTTATGGCATAATCTTCTGGGGCAACTCCAGTGAAAGTGAATTAATATTCAAAGCTCAAAAAAAATGCATTAGATCTATATGCAAATTGAAACAGACTGACAGTTGCAAACCATATTTTTCGTCACTGAAAATCTTAACACTACCCTGCTTGTACATCTTTGAGACGGCTTTATTCGTGAAAAACAACATTCACTTATTTAAAAAAACTTCTGAGCAAAGGTTAAAGCCTACAAGACAAATACATAGACATGAGCTATGTTTCCGACCTGCAAAAACCGCACTTATGCACAAAAGCATATTTTGTATGGCACCTAAGATTTTCAATAAAGTACCTAATGTAATAAAAGATTTACCGCTTGCTAGTTTCAAACATAAACTAAGAATAATGCTTAATGAAAAGTGCTATTATACCATTACCGAATTCCTAGTTGATGACATTTAAGATGTATTTACTAATAGCTATTTGTATTCAATGACATGTTGTATTTTGTTTTCTTGACATTGTATTTAATGACACCTAATCGACCTGTACGGGTTTCAAATTTAATCTCATTTTGACATATTTAATTCTTCATGACAAATTTAATATTTAAGTCTTTGACATATTACTTTTTTTAACCATAATATGACATTAAACTTGGTGCCACTAAATATGATATTTTAATATATTGAATGATAGATAGATTTGATAATAATGTAATTCCAGAGTACAAATTTATGTAATTTAAAATAAAATGTATAGCAAATTATTGTATAGATTGTATAATATCAAAGCAAACGTGTACGCCTTTTTTGGCAGATTTTTGAGGAACTATGTTTATTTTAAGACCCTGTATTACCAAAAAACACACGAATAAATGAGTTTGAGTTTGAGTTTGAGTTTAAATTAAATTTGTGAGCGAGCTAAAATTCGCAGAAATGATAGATATCAATTTGAAATAGATTACGTGGGAAATATTAAATAAATTACAATAATTACTAACTAAATTACTCTCGTTATCCCGCAGAAATTCGTTGAAACCGTTCAGTTACCTTTAGTTGATTTTGTTTTAAATCGGTTGTTAGTTTATTGACCCACTCATGTGAGGTCTCCGCACCACACAAATCTTTTTAATAATGTTGAGTATTTTTAGTATTATGACTTTAATAACCTGTATCGACTAGAGTTTTGTTTAGTGTTTCACAATGATTTGATAACATAGTAGAATGCTGCTGCTGTCATTAGTGTTGTGTGTAGACATACCGACAGTTCCGCACAAGAAAATAAGGAAAAATATCAAGATCATGCGAGGGTAGATACCGAAACCCGAGCTTCACGGAGACGATGCTGCCGAGCCACACCAGTCGACCCGTGACCACGGCTGGTGCAATCCGTGCCGAAACGTCGAGTAACCTAAAGGTAATGATTTGCCTTAAATTTTTATCGCGATTTAGACCAGTGTCCACAATATATATATAACACATAGTAGAACTCAAATATTATTTCCTCGTTGTTGTACATGTCAGCCTAAAGTTGTGCACTGCTGGACAAAGATCTCCACAATGGCCGTACTTGCACTACTCGCAACGGGTACACAATCAAATTGATATTCCCTATTTATTTTATTTTTACGGTTGTACGAGTATGTATGGGATTTTGAAGCACCAATTTGAAGATTATGCTTAATTAAAGTAACACGTAGGTTTTCGATGTGAATTGTTAGTGTGTGTGTTTGTATTTTATAAACCGAGTATAAACATATGGAAATAATTAGAACTTGTAAGTTGTAATTTGAGTTAAGTATACAGTGTAAGGGATAGCTTGGCGAACACAAACGCCAGACGGTCCAGTAGGTACAAGCTTCTTAATATTTGCTTATCTTTATCCCTTCTTATATAGTAAGGTAGGTAATATTAATCATCCAAATACGTTTGTTAAGAATCTTTATTAGATCAAAATAAATATAAGAACATGGAAAAAACATCACGTCTTTTCGTAAAATTGTCAACCGCAAAAATTTTTAACGCGAAATGATATGACACTTTTTTGTGTTTCTTGTGATTTAAAACCTACTTTGACAGCGAATAATGTTTACCTAAAACAGTATCTGCTCTCTAAATATTTAAAAAAAACGCCCGCACGATTGAACTAAATCTTTGTACCGCGGGGTACTTGACAAACATGAAATACACGGGCCAGACTAACTATTAACCATTAGAATTACCAGAGTATAACCATTTCTGGGTCATACAAATAGTCCTCCTCGAGATTCAAACTCGAAACAAGAGGGCTGAAGTGGTAGAGAGGCGGCTACCTTAACTACTCAGCCACACGTGCAGTCCTTCAGTCAGTTTGTAACCACTAACGTTCTTTTTCGGTACGTTTTCACTAACACCATTCATAAAGTAATAATGGAATGTTACGAAGTTAGGATAAGATAAATAAAAACTTTTATTGTACAGATTTCGTATAAAGTAGCTTTATTTTACTTGACATGTTTACATGAAATATATCTTATAGGCTAAAATTGGATCGTTTTGTCCTGGATTTACATGATTTTTATTGTTTTCAAAGCTAGGCGAGGTCCTCTTCGCCTAACTTTGAAAATAAATAGGATCTAGTGAGAATTATCCTAAATAGATAGGAACCTATTAAGGACATTTCTCACTAGATAAGAGTACTGGCCGTAATGTGTGGTTTTTTTTAGCATAGTATGTCAGAAATGTGTGGTTTGTTTAGCATAGAATGTGCTTAATATAATATGATATGTGGATACTGATTGCAGGCACTTAGCTTAAACCACTTGTAACAAGAGTACCCTTTATGGCTCAGCAGATAATAATAATATTTATGAATTAATCATGACATGTGGTACCTGCATTTTTATTTTAAAAACACCTGTCTTTTTAATTCTAGTTCCATTTACAAAAAGCGATACATACTTTTCATATATTTTTTTCATCAAATAAGGTTGTGGTGTTATGTTTTTCGAAGTTATACTTCTTTTGGCGCGATGGAGAAAAATGATGAGAGTGAATTTTTACGATGCGCGCGCACACCGACACCTAAATTTAACAGCATGAAGTTAGTTCTAGATGAGAGTGAATTTTTACGATGCGCGCGCACACTGACACCTAAATTTAACAGCATGAAGTTAGTTCTAGGTGGTATGAAAATTGATAACTATGTTCAAGTTGTATATTCTAGTATTTTTATTTAAATAAAATCTTTTTGATTAATTTTAATATTTATCGTTAATCACTACTGCATTTTAATTATTTTTTTATTTGCCAAAGAAGTATAACTTCTAACGCGTGTACATAAGTACACACAGAATTTTTTTTTCATCAAATAAGGTTGTGGTGTTATTTGTGGTATGTGGTTTTAACGCGGCTTGTGGTAGATGTTGTCTTGTAGAAAACATCACGTAAGGAAACAGCGTTATACCTCTGCATTTAAATTTCTCGCCCTATATCTCCGTCTATTATATGTTATATAGTGCATGTGTGCGCGAGTATCGAGATTCGAGCTGACGGGCATTATGCATGACCGATTGTATAACTTTTAAAGTACTGTACTTGTAGAATATCCAAATTACAATTTCGAATAACATTCGGAGTTGAATAAAAAAAAGAAAACACGGAACAAAAGGGGTTTCAACGATTTTTTTTTAAACATTTGAATAAATATGTTGTTTTATTACTGTACCTCTTTATTTAAAACCTATTTATGTAGCATTTTATATTTCTAAGTTCTTCTACATAATTGAATTACTAAAATTATGTACCAATTATCTTAACACAAACATACCACAGGTACCCGTCCTTGCTCTGTTATTATCAATTTCAATTTAGGAGTGTAATCGGACTGGTTCCTAAACTGACAAGTCAAATTATTCGCATGAACGATCTGAAGAGAACTCGGGAGGGAGCGCGGTTCACTTACCAACAAACCAAAACTGAATAAGATTTTCAGTTCCAGAGTGTAGCTACTGGAAACTTTTATAATTATTCTAAAATTCATCCATTTATTCGTATGGGTGGGTTGTGGTTAGGTAAAATCAGAAATTTTCCGGTTATTAGGCCGCTGATATGGCTAGAAGACTGTTGTCTATTGACAGGGACAGATACAGAGACAGAGAGCAGGGACCGCGTGCCTATATTTTTTTATAGCTTTACGAAACAGACGAGCTAGCGGGATGATGGTAAGTGGTAACCGCTGCTCATGGGCATTCACAGTGCCAAGCGTGATATAAATACTCTTTTTAAACCTCGTTTGAAGAAGGATATGTCATAGCGCTGGGGAAACACCGTAGCAGGTAATTCATTCACCGTGCTTGACGTGATGAACCTTACTGCCAGTGCGCGTGGTGCGATGATAAAAAGGGGACGATGGCACCAGCTCAAACAGTTCCTCAGAGCATTCCCCGTGAAAGAGCCGGTAGAACACGCAGAGAGATCCAAAGTCTCTCTGCTGTTCTAACGACTCAAATCTGTCCGTAAAATTGGAATCACCAACGATTCTAATAGCACGCCTTTGGAAGGAGTCAAGTGGATCTAGCTGGTATTTGCCTTCCAAAGCACTGAGATGCTCAAAAATTCGATAAATATTACGATGACCCCACAAATATATTGACTGGCCGCGACCATAGTTGCTTATTAGACTCGTCGAATCGATAGGGGCACATAGCTATCTGGCTTAATTTTTGGAGTTTGTTATTTTTACCAACTTTAAAAAGGAAGTTATCTAATCAACTATATATTTTCTATATATGTCACTCTACTTCTCCAGGTTATACATAAAATCAAATAAGTTCATTTGAGTGTCTGTGTTTCATTGCCTGGACACATTACAAACATTCTCCGCTTTTAATTTCATGAATCAGAAATATTTCATAGACAAAATGATTTTATATAACTATATATATATATATATATATATATATATTAAAGACAACGCCCGCACTAGGGATTCTAATCCCTGTGTCACGGGGTACTTAACAAACGTATAATAGACGGACTCAAATTACATCCAGACTCAGAACAACTATATATGGGTCACACAAATAGTTGTCCGGTGCGACGGGAAGCAGCGAAGCGACTGTTATAGCCGCTGCGCAACACGTGCAGTCAATTATAACGTTCGATCAAAATCACGAATCATCAATATGTTATGTGGTTTTGCGCCTGAGAAAACTCGGCAGAACTTATTGGGGTAAGTTAGAAGGTTCGGCAAGGCATGAGAAATGCCATGCCGAAGTATTGCAAGCATCTTACGATGGTAAGATGCTTGCATGCTTGGCATTTCTCATGCCTTGCCGAACCTAATTGCGAAAATAATCTACAGACTGCAACTACTGCAAGCTACAATCAACAGTGACACACAACAAAATGAGCGGGCAACCCGGTCAGGCATGTCCCGGGGAATCGCTTCAAATGTCTGGGAATGGATTTAATCAAAAATAAACAAGGAGTTTCAAAAAAGTAGTTCCACTTCCTTCGAGAGTTGATAAAAATGTACATAATGTTAAATCTCAAAATACGAACCTAAAATACTTCAGTCTAGTCTGCCGCGCTACCTAGACAGCTGGAGCCCATTAAACAATATATTTAATCAAAATTGATTAAAACCCGAGGAGACTAATATCTAAGACTTCGGACTAGAGAGATTGCCTCATTTGCACGTACATATTCCCAGAGTTCCTTCTATTACGTACTTAGCCAAACTATTGTCTGGAGCCTCTGATGCACTACTCGATGAAAGTACACCGAACCCTATTACCCTCACGACTTTATTACATTAATATCATGCAGCAACCCTAACAGGTTAATGGAATATAAAGCTTTTCTACTACGTGTTAGTAATGAAGTTGGTGCTTGTAAAATAGGGTTGATACAACGAATATGTATATAAGAGTGCAGGTTAAAAGGTGGAGAAGAGTTATGAAGCGAGGGATAACAGAGAGATGGTTGAAATAAACAACTATTTATGTTGATTAAAAGGTGGGTGAAAAGACGTTCCTGTGTTAAAGTAGAACTATATAGAGTAGGTTCATTCATTGCATCAATTTTTCATATTCTATGTTTAAGTCTAGGAATAGAAACCGTGTTCTGTCTGATTCTGAAATTCTCTACGGATGCAACTTTGTAGGGGTGTGAGTTTCTATAGATACTTATGTAAACCAGTGTTTTTCAACCTGTGGGTCGCGACTCCCCGGGGGGCTCGCGAAACTTCTATAGGGAAGTTTCTATAGAACGCTCGTTGCATCTAGCTTGCTTATTCCCTCAACTCGCATTTTTATTATGTATTGATCTGAACCCTAATTACGAAAAGTAATAGATATGTTGGATTCAATATTTGTAACAAATAAAATACATGAAAAAAGCGGGTAAAAACGGGTAGAGCGGTCGCGATAATATTTCTTCATTCTAAAGGAGCCGCGTCATGAAAAAGGTTGAAAAACACTGATGTAAACTAAGCACTTTACAAACAACAGCGTGCTTGCGAAAGGTTATAGTTCTATGCTTGGAGTATCTCGGTTATGACGTAATAATCTCACATTTACACTTAGATAGGATTTTATTTGTTCATTGGATCGAGTATATACAGTCCAAAATTAATTAACCAAATAAAGAGATCTTTGGGGACTGTCTTTATCCAGGAGTGGACGTCTTTCGGCTGATATGATGATTATGATGTACTATTCAGCTAAGTTAATCACAGATATTTTTATTGTGTTATCGCCTATTTAATTGCACGGCTTACAATAAATATTTTACATTCTGACAAGTACAAGTGAATACACAAGTTAGAAGCCTTCGCTTGCTCGGTTATCAAGATTGAGCACGCGGTTAAAAAGCAACTTGGCACTCTTGTATAACAAACTAGCTGTGCCCCGCGGTTTTACACGCGTTAAATTTTATAAATTATCGCAGCTCCTCCCCCGTAGGTGATAGCGTGATAATATGTAGCCTATATGTTGATCCAACCTCTTTCAACAAATTTTGAAGTACATCCATGCAAAATTTGAAGTAAATCCATGCAGTACTTTTTGAGTTTAGCCCCGACATACATACAGATAAACAGACAAAAATTCTAAAAACTATATTTTTGGCTTCGATATCGAATGTAGATCACGCCCCAAGTATCCTTTCTAAAAAATATTCAATGTACAGTTTTGACTTTTCTACGATTTTATTATATGTATGATAATTATTATTTCGTGTTTTTTTTACAGTCTACTCCCTTTATTATCCTTTATAATACCTTTTTATTTTATATATTTTGTAACAGGTAGTGTTAGTGCACAAATAACATTCTCTTCAATGTAACCGACAAAGATAAAAGTTTAAGTCGAAATTATACTATCATATACTAAAGTAACTCAAATTACAAGAACGCCAAAGGAATTCACATCAAGCCTTAACGTGTACACACACGAAAGCCCTAAGAAAACACTTTGTCTATAGAAATAATAGCTCATCTAGCGAGCAATTGTCCTATTCTTTTCTTATGTATTTGTGAAGCAATTCCTCTCATGTTTTCCTTTTCATTTCCAATGAAAGAATATTTAATTTTATTTGATAATACAATTTGTTAATGTTATCGGCTCATGGTAATCATAAGGTCCAAATATCATTTACTTTCTACAATTTACTATAAAAGTTTATTATTAAAGTCTGTTGTGTGGTAGATGGCATAGAATATCGCCACCCCATCTCATCCCTTGGGGGCGTAGAAGTCGTCCCGAGGGAATATCTACCAAAGAACGAGCAGCTGCGTCTTTCTGTGTACTTCGACCAACATACTGCGATTGCCAACCCATCTGCCAAGCGTGACGTTAATGGCATATACCTCCAAATGATGGATACAACTCCATTGTGGAAATCATTGAGCAGACACGATTTGAAAAGTAGTATATTTGCTGCTTCGTTTTTAAAGAGCTGAAGAGAGTGGTACCAGTTATTGAGATTCTTATGAATCAAAAATCTCCCAGTATGTGCCTGGAGGTCGAAAGTTGGTGTTGTTGCCTAGAAAACAACGTAAACAACATTTTTGTTACCTTATCTCTTACCGGTTGTGTTCCGTCCCATTGGAAGAATAATTGGATTCGTTTGTCGTTTGCTTACACATGTGAAAATCACACTAATATTATAAAGGCCAAAGTTTGTCAGTGTGTGAGTGTGTATGTTTGGTACTTCTTCACGTCTAAACGGCTGGAGAGATTTTAATAAAATTTGGTATGGAGTTAGCTGACACCCTGGATTAACACATAAGTCATAATTTATAAAGTTTAACGCGGGTAAAACCGCGGGGCACAGCTACTGTTTAATATGTCTGAATATGGTATCATATAGACAGATATAACAACACCCAAGGGATTACTAGCAAGATATATCAAAGCGTGTATGTGTTTATCGAACTCCCAGAGTAACGCTTTGGGCTACGAAGTCTACAAAAAGTCAGTGGACGTACACATAGAGACTACATATTCAGTTTTTATATTTACTTTACGCTTGCGTCGTTGGTTATACGTGTTCAAGATAATATGTCCTAGCGTAAGACCGTTGGTCCTACATCTGACTGCAAAATTCTCTGATGTAGCCCGGGGTCAGGAAATTATTCCTGATCCTCGGAGAGCACGTAAAGCCGCCGGTTCTCCATCTGACCTCTCTCTGTTCGTGTCGGCTGGCCGATTCTATCGCGTCACGTGAAAGTATACCGACGTTTGAGCCACTTGAGTACCATAATATATTCCGCACAAATGGATTATAGTGTGGCTTTTACCTATTCAAAATGTTATTTACGATATATGAAAGTTTAAAAGTATATTAAGTGCTTTAAGTTTTTAAGTGCCAATAGCGTTTTAGATATGAATTATTGTTAGTATTCACTTAAATCCCCTTAATGGATATACTTTATAAAGGCGTATTTACTAGCATTTTTCTCTATAAAACAACTATGAATGTCGTAAACTAAGCGCTTAACATATAACTTTATTATGCTAAGAGTTTAAACCATGCAAGTACAGTCGACACCGTCGTCATTGAATATAAGTCCACTCCGAAAACTCTTACTAAATACGTAATAAAAATAATAATTATAATAATAATATATTTATTTATCTCTTTCACCGGTTTGGTGTACATACGGGAATTATGTAAAGAAATACAGAGAATAAACTATCATAACTTTGGGAGAGACTGACGTCTATAGTAGGTAAGACCTGTGTTACAGATCACCAGGCTCCCACCTCTGGGTCACATCTTGGCGATAATTACAAATTATTGACAATACTATGTACTTAATCTAAATATACTATATATATATATATATATATATATATATATATATATATGTAACTTTATGAAATAACGAATATAGTAAAAATGAAACTTACTAATTACAATATTGGTGTAGTGTGAGTGTGTGCAAGTGAGAATTTGTCAGTGAGTGTTTGTTTTGTTTAAAATAATAATATTAGCACAAAAAGTTCGAACCTCCACACTCTACCAATCGCGGTATGCGCTGTACCGCTATGATACGAACGATACACACTAGCAACTGTAAATTGATTTCATCATCAGCCTGATATCGTCTACTGCTGGACCTATGTCCAGCAGTGGACAAACGGGCCTAAGCCTCCCCCAAAGGTTTCTATAACGTTGCAATTTGGAGGGGTTTGCCGTTGTCACCGCCCTTGGCATGCGAGTCGGCGAGCGCAGTTAGATGGTAGCTAGTACACAGGTGCCGCTGCTACCCGACTTCCTGGTGTATCCCTTAGTCCCCTTTTACGACACCCACGGAATGGTAGAGGATGGCCCTGTTATTCTTTCTGGGCCGGGAACAACACGGCACGCACGGCACGTTAAATTGATTTGAAAGTGTGTATCTTCCACAACATTTATGGAGTGACTTTGTTAGCAGATAAATTGCTAACGTATATAATAATATCTAGGGACAGTGGAATACAGATCTCCCTAGCCCCAAACTAAGCAAAGCTTGTACTATGGGTACCACGCGACGATACACTTACTTATATAGATAGATAAATACATAGAAAATATCCATGACTCAGAAACAAATATTCGTGCTCATCACACAAATATTTGCACTTACCGGGATTCGAACCCAGGACCACCAGCTTCGTAGGCAGGAGCACTACCAACTAGGCTACGGTGACCTTCAATTTTACATATATTCATAGTTGCATGAGAAAGATCATATCATATTGATAACACTTTTTGAAACTTAATTTGGCATGGTTCGTGTATGGTTTGCCTTTCACGCCGCAGGTCATGGTTTCAACTCCCACCCAGGATCTGTCTTGGGTGGGAATCGAACCCATGACCTGCATGAACATAACTGTTTGTTCTGAGTCTGGGTGTAATTATCTACAAGTATATATGTACAAAAAAAAAGTAGTATATCAGTTATCTGGTTACCATAGTACAAGCTCTACTCAGTCTGGGATCAGATGGCCGTGAGTAAATAATGTCCCAGGATATTATTATTATAAAAAATTACGCTATTAATGTGGCGTCGACTGTACCTACCAAACAAAGGCCACAATAAACGTTCCCCAACGTCCACTAAATTAGAGACTTTGAGCGCTTGTATTGAACATAGTTTTAAATCCCTCCATACACACTCGATTTACTTAAGTACTTCCAATAATAATAGAGACTTATCTGTTTTGTGAGCATTTAAGGCCGATTTTGCTAAATTGTATTAAGGGAGTAAGCCAATAAATTGGTTTTCGTAGTTGGGCAAAGCGGTTTTTATTTGTCTTTTGTTCTATGAGCAGCTCATCTGGGGAAGAACCATTGATTAATTACCATCTTCTCTGATGAGCACAGCATATGGGTGCTGTTGAAAGGATCACCACGGGAAACAATTTTGAGACCAACATTATAATGTAGATGTTCCTAATCTGCGTGTACTTTGTTTCCCTAAAGTGTATGATTGTAAAGACCCAACTAGAATTGTCTTCGTTTTGTGGCCGTTATCTTTATACAGTTATTTATATTTAAAGCTGAACCTATAGTGTTCACCTTTTGATTGTGTTTTCTTGGTTCTTTGTAATTCAAATCACAAATTAAACATTAATAGGACTAGTGTATATACTATATTTTGGTATCTTAGTTACAACTGTGGAAAAATTTATATATATAAAAATTAATGTCACTTTTCGTTGTAATGTTATAACTCAACAACGCCTTTACCGATTTGGCTAATTTTGGTCTTGAATTATTCGTGGAAGTCCAGGGAAGGTTTGTACGTAGAGAAAATTTAAAAAAAGTCTTGATAAAGAGTAAAATATTTGTTTGAATAAACGAACTTAATAATCATTTTTTTATTACTATGCCTTATACGTAGCGAAGCACGTACCGGGCCGCTAGTATATTATATAATAATGAATAGTCTTACAAATAGTCATGTCACCATCGTTTATGTATGACGTTTGTCAAACCGGCTTGAGAAGAACATTTTCGTGTTACTAAGTCAACAAAATGTAGATCAATGGCCAAGGCATTCGTTCCGCTAAGGCTCGGGGTTCGAGCCCCAGTATCTGAGAAGGTTTTGGTGACATTTCAAGATTGTTCTAGTTAATAGAACAAAAGAAAAAGGATAGCTAATGAAAAGGACATAGAAAATTCATGCTACAAAATTGTCTAGAAAGAGATGGTGTGAATTCATATATTAAATTCCTGATAGAAAAGAAGAAGCAAAAGTAAGAAAAAGTAAAAGTGCAAGTGAGAAGTGTACTGTGTATGTCAGGTCTCTCGCACAGTGCTGGTTACGGGGAGTCTGTAAGTGCTCCAAGTGTGAACTCTCACGCATTGCTTGTTGTTGGGACTCTAAATAGGTGTATGTGTGATTCGTGTCTCAGTGTTACAGCAATTGTCTCTGGCAACGTCAATAAAGGCTCGTTCGCAAAACCAATCCAATCCTGTGACTTACCGGTCGCTACAATATATTTAGAAATCTATAACGAAAATAAAATTACCAATCACACTAATATTATAAAGCTGAAAGTTTGTGATGTGAGTATGTAAGTGTAGGAGTATGTGTCTTTGTTATTTATTCACATCTAAACGGCTGGAGCGATTTTAATAAAATTTGGTATGGAGTATGCCGACATCCTGGATTAACACATATTTATAAAGTTTAACGCGGGTAAAACCGCGGGGCACAGCTAGTTGAACATATTTCTTAAATCGGCCTTGACCTATACAAAAGCTAGACTGTTAAGATGGGACTTATCTTCACTTGAATTCAAATGTTAATAAATATACAATATACCTAATGACTTAAATATTAAATTCAAACAGAACGAATATGACAGCTACAAAACTGCTGTATTAATATATCAAAGAGCTTATTCCGTTAATACACAGGTGTTTTCCTCATTACTTCTTCACAGAGGCAACCAAGAATTCAATAGACGTTCAAAATATTTTCCTTACCCTATATAAAGGCACAGCTAAGATTAATCGATCCTTTTATCTTATTTACTCTTAGTTCAAATGTTTACTAACATTGACAAAGATATAATGTAATACGAACAGGCGACGACTCTCATAGCTGCTTATTGGCTCCGGAAATAAGCCATGTAATAGTTTATTCAATTACTATATAGGTATTTATCACATTATGATCACAGAGGCAATCATTCATTGAATGGATATCCTAGGTTTATTCCAGGAATGTCCACTGATATATCCCCAGTGCGGCGCTCTTGGTTAGCTAGCCGGACTCAGAAATTAAACCACCTTGGTGCTCATCCATAGACTGACTGTGTGACCACCAAAGTGGTTTAATTTAAGAGCGTCTCCGGGCTTCAGAGGGCACGTTAAGCTGAGGGTCCCGACCGTAGTTATTAGAAAACGTTTAGCTATGTCAGAGGCCTACTGGTCGGTTTGAACAACTCTGTCATTAGGGTAATCACCGCCTATACGATAAGAAAGTAATTGTCCCCAGTGCTATAGTGAGTTTTATTTCCAGAGATCCCCACTAGTTAAATAAAATAAACCCAATAAATTCAATAAAAACCAGGTGTTTTATTGAATCCGAAACCTTTAATCAATATTAATAATTAAAGCTATTATATAGCTATCTATTGACATATTTACTTACTTATCTTATTAAACTTATTTTTGTTTAACCAGTGGTCATTTCTGGAAAAAGCGAAATCCTAAGTATTTCTTGTAGTCGCTGAATGGTATACACAGTCAAGATCAATTTACAATATTGTATCATATGCCCTTAGCTTAAATGTTAGTTTACCTTGGCAAGAAAATAATGTAGTACAACGAATACACCGCTGTTTAACGACTGTGTTAATACGGTATGCAAACTAGTTCTCATCTAGTTACTTTATAGGCATTTTTCTCATTAAGCCTGCACAGAGGCAACCATTCATTCCATAAAAGTGCTACGTATTGGCTGTAATTCTGCTAGTATACAAAGGCGGACTTAAGATTGAACTATACTATTATATTCTCTTCTGTTAGCTTTAAAATTCCTACAAATGATGGACACAATTCCATTATGGATATAAAGAAAGAAAGAAAGAAATAATTTTATTTTCATAACTATACGGAAAATACATTGTGGTAGCTATACATTTTAAACATTATTAGTTTAATCCGTACTGGTATGAAAATCTTTTGACGAAGCCTTTGTCCAGCTGTGGAGGACCTCCACAATGGGTGCGACCCTTGCGAGATCGTCGATCCACCTAATAGGGGACCTGCTCACGCTGCGTCTTCCGTTTCATGGCCGCCACTCGAGAACCTTTCTGCTCCAGCGGCCGTCGGTTCTACGAGCTACATACGTGCCCCACCCAATGCCACTTTAGTTCAGCAATTCTTAGGGCTATGTCGGCTACTTTGGTTCGCCTGCGTATTTCGACGTTTCTGATTCGATCGCACAGAGATACCCGACCATAGCCCTCTCCATTGCTCAGCTGGCATGATGTGCTTGAAAATGTGGCGTTGTCCACTTAGATTACTCGTCCGTATAGCACCAAGTCTAGTCTACGAATTCAATAACGTCCTATTAAACAAATACATCCCAGCACTAGGCTGCTGAGCCGTAGGTGCTATTCGTAGACACAAATGTAAAAATAAATTTGTATCCACGAATAGCACCTGCCCAAAAAAAATTCGGTGCCCTTCGTGGACAAGGCTTGGTGCTATTCGCGCCGGTACCATTTGGAGGGATGCTCTAAGTCGACTAAACACATCGACATGGACCAAATAATTATGTAATTCAAACAGAGCGACTATGACCGCTGTTTAACGACTGTATTAATACGGTATGCAAGGGCGTATTCAGCTACTATACAGGCATTTTTCTCATTAAGCGTTCACTGAGGCAACCATTAATTGAATCGAAATTCGATACATTCACTTTAGCGTCATGTTCGTTTGCTTGTTTTCTCTTTCACCAATTTACGTGGAAATTTGAGCGAATGTTCTTTCTTGATCCTTTAATATTGGAACTTTGGCTTTATTTTCGGTTATCGTATCATACCGATGACTTTCTCGTTTAATAAAAGGTATCGTGTTCAATCTTAGATAATGAAGTCCTGGATCAGGCCAAAAATAATATTCCCGCCAAACCACAGGTCACGCCGCCAATCCACTCGACACCTCTGTATGAACGCACTAATTTAATCAAAATAATTTAGCCCATAATACATATTAAAACTTACCTACCAAAATAAAACTTATCTGGAAACATTTATATCATAAGATCATATGCGCCACGACATTACTGCAACACAGTATGTATCTCACGACAATCTGAAAACAGCTGCTTTTTGCTTATAAAGCTAATAATAAATATCATGAAAGATCGTTACGCTGCCATTTGATCCCAAACTAAATGTGGAATCGAATGCCAAATAGTCGAATATAAATTTATCGTCTAATAAGGTATATTTGATACTACCCATTTATTTATGTGAATTTTTATTCAATTTATGGTTAACTGATTTAATATTAACTTGTGCTATTATAACACATTGCTAATTATTCAATGTTATGATTCTAAGACAACAAGAAATAATACCCTATAGATTTTGATTCTCTTAGGAATGTCAAAGTATGCCCCAGCCCGATGCTATTTTAATTCCAAATAATATAATATCAATTGATCGACCACTATAAATCGAATGTCTTAAAATGCGAACGCTCATAATATTACCGTTCCAGTAATTAGACATTCGATTTATAGTGGTCGATCAATTGATATTAGATCATTTTATCCTTATTGACATGTGTCTGAGTCTAAGTGGTCTAGGTGGAGACCGAACAAAATAACATTTTGTCATAATCCCGCCAGATAAACTATAGCATGATTTTGTTATAACTAAAATTCAAAATAGACTTTTACTATACAAAATACA
This sequence comes from Pseudoips prasinana, assembly GCA_951640165.1. NCBI lineage: Eukaryota > Metazoa > Arthropoda > Insecta > Lepidoptera > Nolidae > Pseudoips > Pseudoips prasinana. The sequence continues at coordinate 25,508,802 of OX621245.1, forward strand.
TATTGCTTTGAAATATTTATATAGTTAGTTCTAAATATCTTTAGATAGACTTACAGCTTCAATTTACTACCAGAAAATCCAATTTCTTCCAAAGCAATAATTTATCCCAAAGCCACCACAAATTCGTGTTGAAAAATGCATTTATTGATAAGTCAGTCGCAAACCTTAGCTTAGAGGTTGGAGCCATGAAATATGCATACCGTTACTCACCCGATGTGCACTCACTTCAGTTGCAGTAATATTGGGACTAAATATGAAATGTGTTTATCCATAACGTATATTTATATATACATAAAAAGCTTTTTACTCGGGCTAAAAAAGTTAACAAAAAATCTAGATATTTTGACTAAGAGCTCTATATTTTTAATAATTTAATATTATCTATCTATCTGGTGGTTAGAGACCCTGACTGATAAGTCAGGTGGGTTCGATCCCCACCAAGAATAAATATTTGTGTGATGAACACGATTATTTGTTCTATGACAGTTCGAATCTCGACATTTGTACGCACACTTTTTTTTATGTTAACCGTGATCTAATAAGGATTCGGTACAAATACACTTTACTAAAAATATTATAAGGGCCGTGTAATCTACTTATAGCAATCTATATAATGGCAAATATCGATATTGTTTGCTGTCACTCAATAAAAGCAATGTACTAAATGGACTTCTTGTATCATGCCTATGTAACGTCGAGACAGAATGAGAACGGATATATATCGGTGATATATCTGCAGATTACGAATATTTACAGGGATCAAAAAATGTCTCTTCTGCGTCAGCTAAAGCTCCTTGTTAATATGAATAAACTTTTTCGGTTATAAATAATGTAGCGGGGTACTAATGAGTGCTCAGGCTACGTTATAACAACGCGTCGCTCAAAAAATTATATGACGGAAATAATACAGGACATATTGCTTGCTTATCGTATGGGCAGTGGTAACCCTAGTGTCAGAGTTGCTCAAGCCGCCCAGTAGGCCTCTGATATGGCTTAACGACTGTTGTCTAATGACTACAACCGGGACCGACAGCTTAACGTGCCCTCCGAAGCACGGAGACGCTCAGAAATTAAACCACTTTGGCGGTCACCCATCTATGGATTGACCGCGAGCGTAGTTGCTTAACCTCGCCGATCGCTTACAGACCGCTGAGAGCATCTAGCTATGAGCGCCTCCATAGGACATATTAATTTTCAAGAACAAAGAGTAATGTTTATAGCTCAAATGATTAGTAAGTGAAAGAGGTGAGTGCAGGCCACATCGCTCCCAGTACTACCAACCGCTGGGGAAGAAAGTTCTAGTGGCGACGACTACATGCAGGCCACAGCCCCCAAGATGAACTGCCCACCTATTGAAATTTGCAGGGATCCACTGGACGCTGAAAGATTCTTTTGGATATTTTAGGTAAAAGCATATTTGCAGCGGTGGACGACGTCAGGTCGATGATGATAATAAGGAAATTATTTATTTAATATCCTTCTCTTTATCGTGTGGGCAGTGGTTACCCTGATGTCAGAGTTGTTCAAGCCGCCCATTAGGACTCTGACTTGGTTTAACGACAACAACAGGGAACGAGAGCTTAACGCGCCCTCCGAAGACGCTCACAAATAAACCACTTTCTTTTTTGACGTGACGCTATAGTTAGTCTAGGAGGCTTTCACTACTTCACCGGACTATAGAGGCGAGCAGAGGGCTCAAGCCGTCTTGCAATTAAGTAACCCGCGCCGGAGGGCACCCCCTGTGGGGTTCGAACCTCGACTCTGGTCGATTACTGGCGGAGACAGGGCAGAGATCATCATTTTAGGGAGTTCTGTGCAACTTTCACTCTACGTTTATGACATGACGCGGCCCCCTCCGCGTTGAGGGGGCTTTTTATCGATACGATATGCAAACTAAGGGTCATGGAGGGCGTTGGTGGTCGCGACGCGTTCGCGGTCGTACTCTCTACGAGTACGAATAATCGGTGTGTGTATAGTGTCACGAGAGTTTCTAATGACTTTAATCTGTTCTAAGTACAAATAAACCACTGCGGCGGTCACCCATTTATAGCATGACCGCGTGCATAGGTGATCTACTTCGTCGATCACCGGACCGATGGTGTCGCAGTGAGCAACTGGCTGAGAGAGCCCTTATTCAATATTAAATTGTAGTAAGTATGAACATTAAATTTACAAGTAAACATGTTTGTCTCCATTAAGTTTTACCTTGTGTACAACCGGAAGAGGATAACCGGCCTCGTCGAACATTCTCTGACCAAATCGGATATGTTCATAAAAAAGTCCCTAAACCGGCGAGCATGTATGAAGTATATAATGACAGTATACCGCGCAAAAGAGGTGTGCTAAGATCGTGACTAATGGAAATCCGTTGTCTCTGCCTACTCATCTGGGAAACAGGCGTGAGTCTATGTATGTATGTAAGTTTATATATAATTAAACATTAAAATAATTATAACTCAATTAATTATGTTGATTAGCACTTATTTTTATTGGTATTTTTGCAATTGGGCGTCCATTTCATACTCTGTTACAAACCGTCGCAACTTATGTATTTAACTAACAAAGTTGCTTTAATATATAACATAATATACATAGTCTCTACCTACGTTCTTCTCACCAAGATTCATGACTGAACTTTAATTTCTACCTACAAGATGAAGTCACAATTTTTAAGATATAACTTAAGAGGGTGACAATACAAAATTTTAAAGATTGAAGCATTTTTATAAGCCAAGAATATATTCGAATCTGCACGATCAAGATATATTGAAACATATCTATACCTATACACAATTTAAGATTAGGAACTTGCCACTCGCGTTCAGAGCCTAATCTTAAATTGTGTATAGGTGTCATACTAATATTATAAAGGCGAAAGTTTGTGAGTGTGAGAGTGTGTATGTTTGTTACTTTTTCACGTCTAAACGACTGGAGCGGTTTTAATAAAATTTGGTATGGAGTTAGCTGATACCCTGGATTAACACATAGGCTATAATTTATAAAGTTTAACGCGGGGAAAACGCAGGGCACTTTTTATTATAAAATAATAAAATGTCTTACATAATTGAAAATATAAACTTATGTTATTAAGGACAAGCATGTTGATATTTATCCAAAATGCACTTAATAACAGCCTATTTTATTAAATAAATACTATTATTTTATTATTGAATAAATATCCAAGATTGATTCAATAAAACTACAACGAATATAGCTAAATCGTATTACGGATTTATCTTCATGCCTTCATTGTGTAATAAACCATACCATAAAGTATTGAATATATTGAATATCTAAAAGACGAAGAGGCTTGGATGTGAGATTCTGTTTAAATATTATTTAAGAATTTATTGCTAATTTTTTTCACCGTTATGATGTATAGAAAAAAATCAAGGCATCATACGAGTATATATTAAAAATATTTATATATGACATCATTCACATGACTAAAGTGTATTTTAACTTCGACCTCCCCCCAACACTTATAAAAGCGTAAATCACTTAAGCTGTAAAAGTTCAGTTTGCAAACTGAACTTTTACAGCACAATACAGTACGTGAACCAGAAAAAGCCCACGGCTACTTGGCAATTAGCTGAAAAATTTAATTTAATATTTCAAACTATTGTTACCATTCATCCTTGGATAGATTTCTGCATCAGATTCCACACTATTAATCTAACACGTTGTATAGCCAGATAGCTTTATTTCTCGTCTTGTGAACCGCAATTTATTGGAAAACTAGCTGTGCCCCGCAGTTTTACCCGCGTAAAATTTTATAAATTATCACAGCTCCTCCCCCGTAGGTGATAGCGAGATAATATGTAGCCTATATGTTGACCCGACCTCTTAGTAATATTCATGCAAAATTTTAAGTAAATCCATACAGTACTTTTTGAGTTTAGCCCGGACATACATACAGACCAACAAATACACAGACAAAAATTCTTAAAACTATATTTTTGGCTTCAATATCTAATTTAGATCACGCCTTAAGTATCCTTTTTAGGAAATATTCAATGTACAGTTTTGAATTTCCTACGATTTTATTATATGTATAGATAACTAAAAGGAAATGGCTGGTGTCTGCCTTTTAAAGTCATAATATGAAACCGCAAGCTGCTACGGAATGAAACGACTAACATTTTTACTGCTATGGAAGGATGTGGAACTTATATTGGGGTTGTAGCTATCAATATTCAAATATGCGACAGTTGGGTGAAACCCAATGAGTGACTGCACCTTTATAATAATAATATCCTGGGGTGCATGAAAGGAGCCTCCCAGAGTGACGTACCTCACAAACCCGTACATTGGGCGCACCCTGAGCAACAGTTAGCGACTGGTCAATCCCTTCACCACGAGGGCAAATTATAATACCACCCCACCTGGTCCAGTGCATAAGCCGGCTCTGCATGTAGTTTCAATTAACATCGAAGGTTTCTCTGAGGACAAATCGGAATTGTTGTCGGAGCTCCACCGTAAAACACGCTGTGATGTCCTCTGCGTTCAGGAGACCCACCGAGATGAAACACAGAGCCGTCCCCACATAGCTGGACTGACCCTCATTTCCGAGACTTGCCACCCGAAACACGGAACGCAGTGTTTGTTACTCCCGAAATGAGTGTCCTATCGACTGACAGCTCGACCCAGAACGGCATAATAATATCCTGGGACATTATTCACACACGGCCATCTGACCCCATCGAAGCAGAGCTGGTACTATGGAAACCGGGTAACTGATATATTACATGTACGAGTACTACTTTCCTAGGAAGCCTCAGGTTTAAGACATGGCTTTGTGACTGTTGGTTTGCTGTTACGTCCTGATTTACAGACCTCTGAAACAAAAGTGTTAAAACATTTCGAGTATCATCAATATTTACGAAGGGTACCGATGATCTTATATTTTTACAGAAGAGGAGAGAAATCGCTTCGTTACATACAAATCAGGAACTGAGCAAACAAACCATGTTGACGACAAACTTATTCGTTGACACAGCTAGTAATTTTACTGGATTGTATTCATAAAAAAGATCTATATTGGACAAGTAAGCTTTGTAGCCTAGATACCAGACATGATAAAAACGTATAGAGGTGAGCTTAACGCAAACAAACACTACATTACGTCATGAGCTAGAGATGGTACCGAAAATCTATTATCCCGATCATCAACAGTTACAATCAACTACAATAAAAATAAATAAAGAAGGCTTTCATCCATATCAATTTACATATACAAAAGTGATTGGTTATTTAAAAACGAGTTCAAGAAAAGATTAATAAAAATAATCATGTCGTGTCTAATTCGTGGACAAGAAAACAAACATTACATGACGTCATGAAATAGAGTTGGTAACGACAATTCAGTCTATTAAACGTATTTATTCACGTGCACAACAAAAGCATAATAAAAATAATAATGTCCTATTGAATTTGTGGACGAGTACGGACGAAAACACAAGTGCACTATTCTCCTTGACCGAAACGCAATCAGTTCCAGGCTAGATGATTTAACAGATTGTGGTATGTTGTATGGTTCAACAATGTCGACTTCATCACCGGGGTGTTTATGAGATTTTTCAACTCTTTTTAGCCTTGCCTGAGAACCCGGGATCCGGATATTTAACTTGAACTTAACTGTGGTGTTTATTTGTTTAAAAAGAAGAACCAGATCCCGCATTATGAGGTGATGGACGAGGAAATCTACAAATTTATTAATATTTTCGTTGTTGCTAATCTAGAACTTCAGGGTAAACCCGAGAGGTTTGGAGAGAAAGTGTCATGCCGTATTCCATCAAGGCATGTGATTCAGATTTACTTCAAAGACGCGTCGCCCCGGAACAAAGTACTTTTAGGAGCATCACTAAAACAAATTTACAGAGTGTACGTAAATACAGAGGGAAGTATCTGACCGCAGCCATTCCTATAATGAGTTACAAACTTATCTGTGGTGGCGAAAACAAAGTTACCTGAACAAATACTGATGATCTCGACTGTTGGTTTACAAGTCTATTAGTCAGCTGGTTTCAGAGGGAATTCCGAGTTAACTAGTTAGAAGTTACACTATCACAACTCTTTACCCAAAGTAAGCAGGTACGGTAAAGTGTTTTCTTCGGAACAAAATAGTTATCTTATACTTGAACTTGAAGTATAATATAGTAGGACCAATTTAATAGATCATATTTGACATCTGTCAGTTACTAGTAAAGTGAATTGTAATGTATTTAATTGTATACATATAATAAAATCGTAGGAACGTCAAAACTGTACATTGAATATTTTAATAAAAGGATATTTGGTGCGTGATCTACAATCGATATCGAAGCCAAAAATATAGTTTTTAGAATTTTTCTCTATGTGTTTGTTTGTCTGTATGTATGTCCGGGCTAAACTCAAAAAGTACTGCATGGACTTACTTTAAATTTTGCATTATAGGCTACATATTATCACGCTATCACCTACGGGGGAGGAGCTGTGATAGTTTATAAAGTTTAACGCGGGTAAAACCGCGGGGCACTAGTTATTACAATAAAGATAATTCGTAATTGAAAAAAAATTACGAAAATGTGCAGTTCTAACTACGAATAAATAAATTCTATGCCCGCCGGTTACGGTTACGTTGTTGAATTTTGATGAAATGTCAAATGTGATCTATTAAATTGGCCCTACTTTAGTAAGTAGTTTTTTATCCAATCATGTGACCCCAGTATTAGGTTAGTATTTAGCAATTAAACCAATTAGCGGTCATCTATTTATAGATAGACCGCGAGTCCATGTGCTTAACCTTACCGATCGTTTACGAACCGACACAAGCCGTGAATAAGTCGTAAGTAAATTACAAATAAATATTATGGAATACATTTGCAACAAGCTCCTCATATAAGCCGAAAGACATAATATCTGGGGGACAATAATATCTGGGGACAATGTCACACAGATCATCCTAGCCCCAAACTAAGCAAAGATGGTACTATGGGTACCAGGCGACGATATACATACTTATATAGATAGATAAATACTTATATACATAGAAAACATCCATGACTCAGAAACAAATATTCGTGCTCATCACACAAATATTTACACTTACCGGGATTCGAACCCAGGCCCACCAGCTTTGTAGGCAGGAGCACTACCAACTAGGCTACGGTGACCGTCAAATGCAATGCTGGATAAAGGCCTCCCCCAAAGATCTCTACAAACCGCTCTTGCGCTGCCCGCATCCAGCGGTTTCCAGCGACGCTGCCAAGATCATCGGTCGAGCTCCTTTAATATAAGTTATTTTAATAATAAAAAAAACTTGAGAGGTGTCAAGGGACACCCGGATGGAACGAAGTTATTTCTTATTATTTATTATGTACAAAAAACCTGTATACACTCTACAAATATAATCGTCGCGACACCACACTGTTCAATGCGAAATAGAAATGAAAATATCTGGCTTGCTTTCTATAGGAGAGAGAGAGAGACAGAGAAACATGCGCACGCCGCACTGCTGCAAAAAGTGACGTGACAACTTTTCGTAAGATTTTTTTCCGTCTAGCCCCCTTTCACAACGCGTGATAAGGAACTTCGTTCCAAAACTAATAGATAATATAATATGTCTATAAATTTCTTAAAAATCCGACAATAAGTAGGTACGTAGTATTTCGTCTTGTCAGATAAGGAATTCAATTAAAGCGACCTCGCTAGCCAAATACCTTTTGCCAGCCATTTGAACTATTCACATCCCGATTTAATAATCACTTGATAGGTGTAAAAAAATCGATTGAGCTAGTTTACTCAGGGAATTCAGTCACCCAGGTACGTTTATATTTTTGTTACCATACAAAAAAGAAGGATGATATTTAAAGTTTAATTAGTTATAAGTTTATTCTATATGACTATCTACATACGTCTCCTCGCCATAGTGGCCAAGCAAAAGGGTCAATTTCATAGCAATTTATAATACAAGGCAGGTTTATAAGTTACTCTTTTTCTAGCGGATGGTAGTGTTTATTGGCGGATAGATTATATTATTACTATTCTTATTAAACTCTTTATTGTACACCAAAAAAAATATCAATACAAGAACAATACACATTAGAGAGAGCAGTACAAATGGTGGTCTTATCACTAAAATGTGATCTCTTCCAGACAACCTACTTAGGAAATAGGAGAAAGGATACAGTTACGGGTAGTTGCCGGTGTACAGAGAGTTTTAATAAAGGTACTCTTGGGTACATACTACATACAAAACTACAATTAATATAAAAAAGATATTCTAATATGCATTCTACTACGTACATTAAAATAATTATAAATAATATACTAGATATATACTAATACCATAAACTACATAATAATGTCCTCCTAGCCGAATTTCGGCCACGGCGGCCAGTCTCAACAGAGATTAGCCATCTGCGCGGGACATATTATAGTGCTCAAGTGTGTGCGCAAACACAGGAGCACTTTCTATTCCATCCACTTTCATGATCCGATGGGACGCCTATGCGACACGACCGGAAAGCGGTCAGGTACAGGACCGACGGCTTTACGTGCTCTCCGAGGCACGGGGGTATAATACCGCCAACTCCCAGACTTCGGGCTGATGTTGAGAATTTTTTTCTTTTTACAGAAAAGTCCCAAAATCACTTTTTGGCCCGACCCGGGATTTGAACCCAGGACCTCGTTCTCTGCGGGTGACCACGCTACCGCTAGACCAACGAGGCAGTCATAATAAACTACATATAATCGTATACATACATTTGTATATTACATACTGTAATAGAAGTCATCTATTACATTGAAGATATACTACTGATGAACTGATAGTGATAAATAATGAACCTTTAAAAGTTTTTTTTAAATTCACGCAATGATTTTGCTTGCCGTATGGTAATTGGAAGCTCATTCCAGAGACGGACACTTTGAACAGAGAAAGATTTGTCGAGGAAACTGGTGGAATGAGCTGGCATTATATTATATGATATAATTATTAAAAACGTTACGTCACAAAGCCCAAATTATTAGTACGGTTTGACGCGGCCGGTTGGCGTGGTTGGTAAATGCTTGCCTTCGTCGTCGTAGATTCGATTCCCACCCAGGACAGAAATGTGTGTGCATGAACATGTCTGTTTGTAAATCTATACATATAATAAAATCGTAGAAAAGTCAAAACTGTACATTAAATATTTTTTTAAAAGGATACTTAGGCCGTGATCTACAATCGATATCGAATCCAAAAATATGGTTTTTAGAATTTTTGTCTGTGTGTCTGTTTGTCTGTATGTATGTCCGGGCTAAACTCAAAAAGTACTGCTTGGATTTACTTAAAATTTTGCAAACATATTACTAAGAGGTCGGGTCAACATATAGGCTACATATTATCACGCTATCACCTACGGGGGAGGAGCTGTGATAATTTATAAAGTTTAACGCGGGTAAAACCGCGGGGCACAGCTAGTATCTATATAAGTATGTATTTAAATAAGAATTCTATTAAACTCGTATTACATATACTACTTGTATATGTAATACGAGTATATCAGTTTGGGATCATAGTTAATATTGTCCCGGGATATTATGTACCTAATGCATTATTCTACAAAATACAATTTAGTTACTGTCTTATAGTACCATGAAATTACAATGGGGATCTTTAATTACATGTACGTAAGTTGAAGTGCATTCTCCCAGGTGTGTGAAGTGTACAAGCGAACAACATTACAGTGTACACACAAAATTAAATGAAACAGTGGAAAACTACACTTCTCTAATTAGTAAACCTCATAATTCCTTGGATTTTGTACGAAATTAGTTCGTTTTAACAGGTTTGCCTGGAAACAAACTTGACTCTTAGAACAGGCTAATTTCGTTGCTCGACTAATAACAATATAAAACGAAATTAAACAACAACGTTGGTTGTTTTGTGCTAAAATTATACAGTTTCAGGCCATAAGTGGTTATTAGTAGCCGTATATAAACTTTTCTTAAAAGCTGGCAATGCACATGTGCCCTCTCTGTTGTTTCGAATGTCTGTTGTCGGCGATGATCACTTACCAGTAAGTTACCCACTTGCACGTTTGCCTTGATATTCTATAAACAAAAAATGTATCAAACGTTTGTTTGTCGAATAATAATAATAATATCTAGGGACAATGTCACACAGATCATCCTAGCCCCAAACTAAGCAAAGCTTGTACAATGGGTACCAGGCGACGTGGGTATATACATACTTATATAGATAGATAAATACTTATATACATAGAAAACATACATGACTCAGAAACAAAAATTCGTGCTCATCACACAAATATTTGCACTTACCGGGATTCGAACCCAGGACCACCAGCTTCGTAGGCAGGAGCACTACCAACTAAGCTACGGTGACCGTCAGAGAGAATCTTCGACTACATGCGTTAGCTATATATAGACTACTAGCTGTGCCTCGCGGTTTTACCCGCGTTAAACTTTATAAATTATACCCTATGTGTTATTCTGACGTATAAGCTATATTATTGTAAAGTTTCATTAAAATCCATTCAGTAGTTTTAACTTGAAAGAGTAACAAACATCCATCCATACTTACAAACTTTCGCGTTTATAATATTACTAGGATTATAGGTACTATTAGGCTGCATTAATCCGAGTGAAGTGAGAAAACCTAAAGGAGTTAAAGTTATAATTTCCTCTAGGTTTTCTCACTTGGCTCGGACCAATATAAAGTCAATGGGCAAAGACAGTGACGATAATCATGTTCATTAAATAAAAAATATATATATCAAAAATATTAAAATATATATATAAAATAAAAAATATAGATAAAATCGTCCACTACTGGACACAGGCCACCTCCAAAGGGTTCCACAAATTCACCATTTGGAAGTGATTCCGTAGACACGTACAAATGAATGTTATGCGATCTCCATTGTTTGTACATCGATTGATTCGTTTTTTTTTATTCGGTAGGGAATACTTTCGTAATGATGATGAATTAAATTACTGTCCCACTGCAGGGTAAGGGCCTCTTCTCACAATGATAGGGAATAGGCCATAATCTACCGCGGCCGTCTTGTACGGGTTGACGGACTTCGCTTGCCATTAAAAAAAATTATGAAAAACTCTAAGGCATGCAAGTTTCCACATAATATTTTCCTTCACACTTTAAGTACAAGATAATTCATTTCTAATACGCACATGAATTCGAAAAATCAAACCTTGAGTTTGAACTCAAGACCACTGAATCCGCAGTCTAACGGTCTTATCGCTAGGTTATATCGTCTTTTGTAATGGCGCCATATAAATACCAAATATAAATACCAAAAAGAATATTTGAAGATGGTTCTGTGTTGTTTAATTATGCTACTAACTAAGGAAAAAATACACTTTGGGATGGGGTTGCCAACTTTTTTTTACTAGAAATAAAGTATATTCAGGTCCATGAAATATTAAACAGTATTTTATTTATTTATTGTTTAAAATAAATATTTTTAGAGCTTCTCGCACAACTTACTAATTTACAATCTTTGTGGCTGCGCTTCATTGAGCAGTGAACGCTCTCTGACTAAATAAATGTAACTTTATTTTTGGTCAACAGTAAAAAGTATAATTTAGAGAAAAACAGTATAATACTGTTCAAAACAGTATAGTTGGCGACCCTATTTTGGGCCTAAATTCTGCGTTTTCAACCTCATTAATATTAAGTAATGGAATCAGGCGTTACTTTGCGGAAATCCATAACAATCAAAATACAAAATCAATATTTAGTGTTAATTCCGCTAATTGTCAGTTTAATCATGCTGGGATGCAATTTGCACCGCCCTCCCGCCCGCAAAAATGTGCACATTGTATGCAAGAAGGACAATATAAAAAGCAAATTACATGCGCCAGTACGATACCCAACACGTGTTTCGGTCCTCCACGGACCATTCTCAAGGGCTGCTAACTCGTCGAGTACTCGAAGGAGACTAAAAGTCAACGAGGCGAGCGCTCTTTTATATACTACCAACCGCATGGACAATTATTTCTAACTACCCCCAAATATTCGTAGTAAAGGAGATGAAACTAAATTTGTTTGGTCATTGAACAATGCAAAACTATTACTGCTATGTTTTAATATTTCTAATTGTTCCAACACACATAACCGGAAACTTTTATCACAACTATGTAAAATATTATACGTATTATTGTCGTCCAAGGAATGGCCAGTTTCAATTAAATGTTTGGCGTAATGAGATTTATCAGGATGGCCATTCCTATAAGCAGCTACATGCTCTTTATACCGTATTTCAAAATTTCGGCCTGTCTGACCTATATATACCGCGTCACAATCATCGCAGACCAACCTATACACGCCGGATTTCTTGCAATTTTCCAATAAAATCCAATAAAAATTATCTTTTCCATTACAAAGACGTCGTATAGTTTGGTCCGTCCGAAATGCAACGTGAATATTATTTTTACGGAGTAAATTGGCAATTCTATCTGAAATTGGGCCCATATAGGTCAGACTACCAACATATTTGTTAATACGGTCAGGGGGGCATGCATACAGTAAAGAGCGAACCCTACATCTCTGATTATTTTTAATCAAATTATCAATAATAGATTTTGGATAACCGTTTGATAACGCGATTTCATAAAGAATATTAAGTTCTTTTATGTAATTCTCATTAGATAAGGGTTAATGTCGGTCCCCTTGTCTAGTGAGAATTACATAAAAGAACTTAATATTCTTACAACAAACTATACGACGTCTTTGTAATGGAAAAGATAATTTGGAAAATTGCAAGAAATCCGGCGTGTATAGGTTGGTCTGCGATGATTGTGACGCGGTATATATAGGTCAGACAGGCCGAAATTTTGAAATACGGTATAAAGAGCATGTAGCTGCTTATAGGAATGGCCATCCTGATAAATCTCATTACGCCAAACATTTAATTGAAACTGACCATTCCTTGGGCGACAATAATACGTATAATATTTTACATAGTTGTGATAAAAGTTTCCGGTTATGTGTGTTGGAACAATTAGAAATATTAAAACATAGCAGTAATAGTTTTGCATTGTTGAATGACCAAACAAATTTAGTTTCATCTCCTTTACTACGAATATTTGGGGGTAGTTAGAAATAATTGTCCATGCGGTTGGTAGTATATAAAAGAGCGCTCGCCTCGTTGACTTTTAGTCTCCTTCGAGCACTCGACAAGTTAGCAGCCCTTGAGAATGGTCCGTGGAGGACCGAAACACGTGTTGGGTATCGTACTGGCGCATGTAATTTGCTTTTTATATTGTCCTTCTTGCATGTGCACATTTTTGCGGGCGGGAGGGCGGTGCAAATTACATCCCAGCATGATTAAACTGACAATTAGCGGAATTAACATTAAATATTGATTTTGTATTTTGCTCATTAATATTCTTTTAATTTCTTTGGTCTTCACACCCTACTGTCTTGGGAAATTCACGAAAGTACCAAAAAAGATTTTCCACTAATCACATGAATTCATGTCATAACCTTATCAAGTAACGAAACGAAGGCCATTTCCTCAATAATATTGTTTTATCACGTAGTCCATCCATCAACTCAGTTCCGTGCCTTGTTTATTGCGAGTTTATCAGAAGAAAATTTATTATTGGAAAATTCTTATCGGTTCCTTTAATATTGTTCGTATCTAATACGAGATTCTGCAGAAAGGGGGAAATGGAACAGAATTTTAATAAAATTGATCAAGTATTCAAACTAGGATGTTATATTATTTGATTTTCATTAACGGAGTTATATAAAAGGATGTGGAGATGAAAACCTAACAAATTTTATGAAAAAATATCTATTATATTTGTCAATTTTACACACAGTTATTTCGTGTTTTATCTGAAGATTTATAAATAAAAGCAACAGAAAGCGATAAAGGCTCTGTGCAAGTTATAAAAAAACTAAATAATTAATGATTAATTACTGGTAGTTACAAATATACAAATTAACTACCAACCTTTTGTAATTATTCAGGGAACTCGATGTCCATTCAGGGTAACAGTATTGGGAGCCGATAAATAAAAGCTTAGGAAATTCAGGAGAAGATGATAATTTTATAAATAGTACAATGAAAAGACAGAGAAAATATCGAAGTGTAGGTATTGATAAGCTCTAAACAAAAGACGAGAGAATTCTGCTGGAACAATCGCCCTTCTGAGTCACAGACTAAATAAGTTGTTTATATGCAACATAGGAAAGTGTCTGTGTTACCAAGCGCTAACCAGGATGCAATATTGGCAATGCTGATACAAATAAAATACACAACGTCTAGTATCAGTTGCTCTTGGCTAAAATAAGGCATCGTGGATGGAGTGTTCTTTTTAGCAAAGCAATATATCACAGACTTCGTTTTGCAAAAAAATGTTACTTGAGTAGATAGAGTAGACAATGTACTGTCCGAAATGCTTTTCTAATACTAGATATCCATGACAGAGCAACTTTCTATTCATTCTTAATGTAATGTGGGAATTCTAAAATGCCATCACATTGAAAATGAAAAAAAATTTCTCAACTTAATTAAAAAACGTAACATAACGTAATTTATTTGACTGCCTCGTTGGTCTAGCGGTAGCGTGTTCAACCGTAGATAACGAGGTCCTGGGTTCAAATCCTGGGTCGGGCCGAAAGTGATTTTGGGATTTTTCTGTAAAACGAAATAATCTTAATATCAGCCCGAAGTCTGGGAGTTGGCGGTATTATACCCCCGTGCCTCGGAGAGCACGTAAAGCCGTCGGTCCTGTACCTGACCGCTTTCCGGTCGTGTCGCTAGTCGTCCCATCGGATCATGAGAGTGATGGAATAGAAAGTGCTCCTGTGTTTGCGCACACACTTGAGAACTATAATATGTCCCGCGCAGATGGCTAGTCTCCTTTAAGACTGGCCGCCGTGGCCGGATCTCGGCTAGGAGGACATTATTTATTATTATTATTTCAAGAATTTACATAAATTCAAATACACACTGGTAATAGTCTAATCAATTTTACATTATATAATAATGACTACTAAATGAATTAATTTGCTGTGTGGTGACGTAGACGACTATGATCACTAACACTGTGTCAAACTTGAAGATGATCGGTTGACCGGTTCAAGCGAAGTACGATCAGGAACGAACTAAATGAGTCGGAAACTGTGCCCACCACGTTTTTTAAACGCACCGTCGCGCGTCTTCGCTTTTATCCTACAGAGCAGTTTCTTGTTGTTTGTATAGCTACAAACGCGCGTTGACGGTGCGTTTATAAAACGTGGAAACGGCTCGTAGAAGAGCTTCGTTACCCAGCTCTATATTCGAAGTATATCTCCCTAAGTCATGATTTGTTTTAGATATTTATAAAATATATCATGCTGTAAAGGATTGACTACCTGAAGAATAAATGAGTTAGTCATTAGTTTCATTTCCTAGACTACAATGGGCATATTAAGGTAAAATAAGGTACTTAACAACCGACAAGAATAACAATAGAATTTATGATTCCCTGAACTTGAGAAGACAAATAGGTCGTCTCCCGCCATTTCGGTCGTCGTCCACTTTTTAGGATCGTTCAATCATATTCCCTATTGTCAAGAGTCCCTTTCATATAAAAACATTTCAAACTACAATACTAAGAAAAATCTTGGGCAAACATTTGCACAAAACAAATCCATTTTTATTCAGAGTATTCAGAGACCCTTTTTACAGTTCCGCAGTGGAAAATAAATTGGAACGTTTACGAAGCTTCGCTGTCAGTGGCTATTAGGGTGTCTAGTTGTTTTCTGGCAATTGAGCTTTATAAAGAATTGTGTCGTGAATGAAAATTTATATATGCAGGGTGTTTACTCAGAATTGCCCAAAAGGCGTTCATAAACTACGGATAAAGATAATCCATAAAAGAAAAAAAATATTTAAAAATAAAATCTTCTTCACATAACTATTACATAAACAAACAGTAAATGTATGAAAACAGTTTATTTGTTCATTCGGGTTTCTTTATTTCAGAAATAATCAAAATAATTAATGTCATATTTCTCAAATCTTAACATTTTTCCATTATAATACTGTAATTCGATACCTATATTGTTTTCCATTTACCGCGATATACTAAAACCTTGCACATTAATCAACCACTGTAAAAGTTTAAAAAAATCACGGTCAAATCCTTTCAGTACTTTTCAAGATAAACACTATAAAAAACGCATCAGGCGACTTTACTCTATACAACACACACCATCACAAATTATTCAATAAACAGTAATTATAAAAGAAGGATCGGACAACTTTTTAGAAACTGATTAAAACTAATCGTAATAGATACGTACAATACAAATAAAGTTCATCATCATCATATCATGATTATTTTATTATTTATTTTTACAATTACATTTAACATTATCATCATGTTAACAACTCAAAGCTACCGTAAACGGCTTAAACGGAAAGATATACTAGCCATATAAATAAATATGGCCTAATAAGGAGGAGATGCCTCACTGGAGGACACACTCTTAACTGCCACAGCGTACATCACACATGCTTATAGCGAATGCTGATTGCAGATACAATAAGAAAAAAAAAACATCATATCAGTCGAAAGACGTGCACTGCTGGACAAAGACCTCCACAATTGCCGGTGCTACACTACACGCATCCAGCGAATGTTTTGGGTAGTTATAGCGTGAAATTGGAATGAATTTACACAGCCAGTTAGTTGGCTAGGACATTTATAACATAGATGCACGGGGCCAATCTACCCTAGCGGGAATAGGTGAGAAAGCACGGCCAATCACTTTATGTACTCGGGTACGGGCACATTAGGCGATGTGGCACGGGTATGTCATCATCATCATGTCAGCCGAATGACGTCCCCTGCTGGACAGAGGACTCTCCAAAAGAATTTCACAATGGACTTACATATGTCTATCATTTGGAGGGATATGCCATAATCGGTACGCTTGGCAGACGGGTTGGCGATCGCAGTATGATACTCATAGTGCACAGAGGGACGGTGCTGCCCGTTCTCTGATAGATATTACCGACTTTTACGCCCACCACGGGATGAGCTGGGGTGGAGATATTCTACGCCGTCAGACACACAGCAAAAAGCTATTGATTTACACATATTCATATTCATTTATTTTTCATAAACATGGATTAGGTTTACAGTTGTACAGTAATTGTGATGTACGCCATGTTTTACCTATGGCGTATGAAATTTAGCAATTTTACATAATTATTAATTAAAAATATCACTAAATAATAACATTATATACTAAATAATAATATAACATTTCTAAATAATAATTTAACATCAAAATAAGGATATTAAAACAATATGTCAACATTATCCGAATACAGCAATGCTACCTGCCAATAATTTTACACTTGAAATTACAATTGAAATTAAAATAAAAAAATGTCAGTAAAATTAAATTGCAAAAAAAATATATATTCATAGGATTCCAACCTGTTAGTTTTAATATAATTTATCATTTAAAAATTCATTTATTTCATAGTATTTCGTTCGATTAGCATGCGGCTAATCGACCGTACCGGGTATCGGTGTAGGCAGGGTCCTCCGAGCTTTATTGATTTTTTATAATCTCATTGAAGTTTTTTATCCCGACCTATGCTTTGACTCAAAAACTCATTATCTGTGGTTCATTAAGATCTGATAGTATTAATGACTTACAAGTTAGGAAATTTATTTTCGTATTGCCATCGAACTTACTCGACAAATAAGTCCGTAAGACATACGTATTTTTCATCTCTTTGGGGATACATAATTTACTGTGAATTTACCATTAATCAGAAGTTCTGTTGCCTTTTTGAATAAATAAGTATCAATACTTTCCGTATACATAACTAGTCCCTCGATAAACATAGAATCTGTACTGAAACTTAAATTTAACCTACCTCAAAAATAGGTAAATTTTGGGGAACATTCAATGGAAATACGCCAGATTTCTTACAGAATGTTTGGAGAATGAGTTGTGCATCTTTTTTAGACACTTTCAATTGTTATTTGTCAATTTCTATGATATATCTCTGAAATTAAGTAAACATACTTAGTTTATTTCATAAAATTGGAAGAATACATTCCTTAATAATAACATTAATAACTAGCTGTGCCCCGCGGTTTTACCCGCGTTAAATTTTATAAATTATCACAACTCCTCACCCGTAGGTGATAGTATGTGATAATATGTAGCCTATATGTAGACCCGACCTATTAGTATTATTCATTCAATATTTGAATTAAATCCATGCAGTACTTTTTGAGTTTAGCCCGGACATACATACAGACAAACAGACATACAGACAAATATTCTAAAAACTATAGTTTTGGCTTCGATATCGATTGTAAATCACGCCCCAAGTAGCCTTTTAAAAAAATATTCAATGTACAGTTTTGACTTTCCTACGATTTTATTATATGTATAGATAACTATAATGTTGTATATCTGCGTGTAAGTAAGGTCGCCAGAGCTCATCGAGGTGGGGCGAAGGGTCAGCAACACTCGTTTGCCGGCTCTTTTAAAGGCCGGCCACACAACCGGGACTCCTCTGGTGTTGCGAGTGTACATGGGCGGCGGTGATCCCTTACAATCAGTTGACTCGCTTGCTCGTTTGAAAAAATGGTAAATATTTTGACCCACTTCAGAGAAGGAGGAGGTTATCAATCATTTTCAGTTATTTATTTGCCGCACGCTTAACCCTACAGCCTTAATTCTATATTCGCTCGTAAAATTGTACTAGATTTCGTATTGTAAAATGTATAAGCAGAGAGGAAAAACTATGGACGTGACTCTATTGTGTACGTTGTAACATTAATGCCTTATTTCACGACTAACATTTTTGCATAATAGCGGCAAACTGTAAAGTTATTCGTGGAGTTTTCCTCGTGCCAAGATGCAAATTATACGACTTTTAAGGGCTGAGATTGAAAATGAAAAATTATTGTACCATTTAACACCAAGTTTTAGATTTATAGCATTATTTTCAAAAGTAAATTTAAACTAAAAAAACTGGGAAATTGAAGCATTCAGCGGGGTTTGAATCAGCGAATCTTTGACCAAACAAAAGTGACCGTTTGCGATTAAAACCACGAACGATTTACACGGAAAGATCAATTTACGAGTTCCCTTGAAAACACCCTTATAAGGATGTAAGTGCCATCTAATGGTATAGTTTCTAGAAATGCCTGACTAACAAGTTCACGGCTACACGTGAAAGGTCATATCATATTGGTAACACCAACTAAACCTATGAACTGATGTAATAATGTACATACATAGACTCACACCTGTTTCCCAGAGGGGTAGGCAGAGACAACGGATTTCCATTTGTCACGATCTTTGCACACCTCTTTTACCTCTGTAATAATATATTGGTGTTTTTAATAAATACAACATTTATAAGATCTTTTGGGGTTTCCTAAATTTCTAAATTAAGCGATAGATTGGAGTAACCGTTCAAATAAAACACGTAACCTGTTAACGTCAGTCCGCTTGCTCGATGTAGTGGGCAAACCCAGTTTAATAATAAACTCTCAAATTTCCTAATCCGAGAGCTAAAGTACATAAATCAAATCTCCAAATAACTCTCAGAAATGTTAAAATCAACCATTATTAGGGAACCACGACTTAAACAGCAACATCTGAAGTACTCAAGTGCACATCAGGGCGGATTTACACAGCCCTTTGCTCAACAACAAGGAGTACTTACTACTAGTCATGAATCATTTATTACGGAGGGCTCCTGCGAATAGGGACTTCGGTAAAACATTCAGAGACGTATGAGAGTACTGTTCTAAAGGCGAGTTTACAAATACTATTAAATACTGCCTCGTTGCTCTACAGGTACGCTACAAAATTAATATAAATAATATATAATATATGTAGTGTTAATTCCGCCAATCATCTGTTTATTCAAGCCGCAATGCAATATGCATCGCCTTCCTGCGTCCGTACAGTTAATTATGTATTTTGAATTTTATGGTTTGGCTTTCGCAAAGTAAGGTCTGATTCTATTAGTTACCAGTAATTTATATACAAAATATTTTGGCATATCCTAAATCAAAAAAGACTAAATGCATAATTCGTGGCTTAATTTAGAAGTCTAGGCGGTGATTCTCTTCTCTATTTTCATAGTATATGTAATATGTAGGTATAGATGTGTGTAAATAGAGCATAAGGTACAATGGGACGCCTCCCATTGTACCTTATGCTCAGGCTGCAAGGTGTTTTTATCCACACCGATACGCCTATCGGTGTGGATAAAAACACCTTTTGTTATGATTATTTTTATTTTTTACTAATAAGGAAACAGTAATTAAGGTCCTGAGAGAGACATGGTGTGGCGTGGTTAAAAGAGTCGCCTCGCCACTTAGTTTTCCGGGTCCGATTCCCGAACAACACAAATAATTCTGTGTAAAGTGACAGTTGTTCTGAGTCTGGGTGTACAGTATGTTTGTAAAGTACCCCGTGACACTGGGAATTTTCAGGGACATTTCCTTAGTGTAGGCGTTTTTTTTTAATCCGGGTCGCACCAGCTGGATTTTCTGGCAAGACCCATGCCTCTAAGAGCATGTGAAGATCCTCCCCGATCGTGTCGGATAATCGTACCATTGGACTGTGAGGGAGTACGGAGTGCAAGTATTATTACTAGCGCAGACCTGCAACCTTCTTTTTCCACGTGGCCCTTTTCTCCTTGTAGTTATGATGGTCCACCTATATTCTGTGTATCGTGATACCAGCCTTCTGCCATTTTAATTTTAGGGCTTTTGTGAAGGCATCCGTTACCTTTGTCTATTGTCTCATAACTAGTCCAATATACACTACAGTATTTCTTCGGGATTCTAGAACTGTATTGGATAATTCTTTGACGATAGAGTAGGTCAGATAAGTAGCGAAGTGTGAAGTGAGATTAGGAGCTAAGGCTTAATAAAGTCGGTTTAACGCTTTCTGTAACATTAAGTAATTGTTTGTTTATATGACACTTACTACCCTTAAATTTATACATATAAATAAAATTGGAGTGTCTGTTTGTAATATTGAATTAACCGTTTTTTACTCCATAACTATGAATATATATACGGTACTTCACCAAAATATCAGTTTTTACAAATTTTGTCTGTCTGTCCGTTTGTTCTCTGAAATGGCTGGACCCATTTTGACGGGATATTATTGGCAGTTAGCTGTTGTAATAAGGATTAACTTAGGCTACGTTTATTTTAGAAAATAAACTAAATAATATAATTAACACGCGGACGAAGCGCGGGTACAGCTATTGTCATCTTCTAAACATATAAATAAAATTGGAGTGTCCGTTTGTAATATTGAAATTAATAAAAAAATATATTAATATAAGTAATAAAATTATCCTAAACTTAGTATGTGTTAAATAGTAAGTCAGTGAAACATTTTATAATGAAAATAAAAGGCCGTGTTTTTTCTGACATACATAATTTTAATGAAATGGCCTTTCTATAGTTATTCACATTCATTATACAGTTTCTCAAAGTGAGTCTTTCACGTGTGTTAGGACTTTTTGTTGTAGGTTACATTGGTCACAATTCAAGATTGTCACGGACTAGGTCGCGGGTAACAGCTAGTAATTGAAATATAGCGCAATTCTATTCAATAGAACTTATTTTCATTCACCCGTGTAAAAATTATCGCGAATGGCTGACAACTACCAAAATTTTGTCAATACTAGAAATTGCCAAAATTGTGCCCACGCAAGCCTCACCTTAAACCAAGACCGAAATAAGTTTAACCCACGTCTGTTCACACCTTAACATTTATAAAGCGCTGAAAAATTCAAGAAGTGAAAACTTATCGTTCATTCTGTCAGGATTTGAAGTTTTGTAGTGAAGTGGTAAATTTATGATCTTGTACATGATTTTAATATTTTAGTACACGTTCAGAAACTACAATCAGGCATGCTTATACCAACCGTCTTAGCCTTGTATGATTCGGTAATATCTTAACGAATGGATAATACGGCAGGATAGTGCAATGATGAACCTTCAATTCATCGCGTTAATGCCAATGCACTATCCAGCCGTCTAAGAGCCGATTTCACCGTTAAAATTAAACGCGATCAATGGGGGCTAAACTCTGTTCCGCTTCTTGTAACTGAGTTTAGCGTCCATAGATCGCGTTTAATTTTAACGGTGAGATCCGCACTTAGCCGTGTAGGTTTCGTAAGATAGTGTTAATTGCGTTAAGTTAATGGAGTATCAAATGAATTGGCTATTTGAATTCGAATACCATGGTATGTTTCAGAATGATAACCGCACATAGAGCTTGATACACAAATCATTTTAAAGATGTCTAAAACTTTGACAGACTTATGATTTAAAAATCATTCAACTTGACATTAAAAAAATAAAATAATGAATATGAAAACATTTTATTCGGGATAGCATTTCATATAGCAGACAGCATTTTATAACACACATGAATCACAATAAGATATAACACACAAGAAATAAAACAACATAAATTCTAAGAAAAGGAAATAAAAGAAGGTAGCAATTATATCATATAACAAATGAGTCTTGCATGGTCTGCCGAAAGGGTCACCACCTCATCATCAGCTAAGTGTGATACACCTACCGCTGGTTGTCATTTTGCATCTCAGGTATAGTGACGCACGAACTTAATTTTGGTTAATGAAACTTTAAACAATAATTTGCCGTTATAGGTCCTTACTGGTGAACGGTAAGTGCACTAGTTATGAGCGCCTGTACTCATTTGACTAAATGTAAAGTTTTATTTGAACGAATTGTTAGTAATAAATCACACACACTGTTACACATATGTATTCAGAATAGGTATGTACATAAACACCTCTGAAACCAGTCCAATAAGATTGTGCATGTAAATATGATAAACAATATTACGTCCAATGAGGTTTGAGATAGAAAATTACAAAGAAACTTGGCTATAAATTAGTAACCAAATACAATATGAAGCTTAAACATGTACATGGATTTAAAATTCAGAATAGGTATGAACAGAAACACACCTGTAAGAAGCGTAAGGAGACATTGTAAATGTAAATATAAAAAGAAAATATTACGTTCAATGAGGTTTAAAATGTCAATTTCCAAATTGGCAACTTGGGTTAAATTAACAGCGAAACACAGCTCCAAGCTTAAACGAACACAAATATTAGAAATCAGAATAGGTATGTACAGAAACACTTCTGAAACGAGCCTAGTAAGATTGTGCAGAAAAGAAATATTACGTCTAATGAGGTTTAAGATGGCAATTTACAAACCAACTTAACTTTTCATTGGCAGTCAGAAAAGCAAAGCCTCAATCAGACCCAAATAACAAAGCTGCGGTTTTCGGTGTCTTGTTAATAAATGTTTCAATATAAACTTTGTCAACAACGTTAACATTGCCAGACCCGCATAAGACAGTTTTATCCTATCATAACAATGTGTGAATATAAACCCCTTATTAGTATTTACAATTTACATAACAACGACTATTTCGCATATGCATTGTTCCGAAACAGTTGCTCATTACACTGTTTATCTTATAAGGTAAGCAAGTTAGTTTTAAGGGATTAGAGAGACATCTCAGGAAATTGCTTTTTGGGTTAAGAAGGGTTGTATTGTTTTAATTACTTCGGAATTGGGCCTGTGTATTATTAATGTGTTTAACAGAGTGGCTTAGAAATTGTATTTCCTTTGCATATATTAATTTGGCGTTTCCTATATATATAGTATTGCGTAATAGAATACATTTAGAACTAGACTCTTTTATTTCTGACCGAAGGTCTATTTTACCAAAATCACGCATGAGGTCATCATTGGATAGGATGAATTTATCATCCTATGCAATGCCCTTATGTGTGACTTTGGTAAAACACGGTAGCAGGTCGGCTTGCTGTTGAAGTACTCACTTAGGTTTAAAGGTTGCTTAAATATTTTGTTTTCATACAGTTGTCGCCTTTGGTACTTACTGCTTGTGTCTAATTGAATTAAACATACCGTGATGGATACCTGTAAAACAAAAAAATAAGAAGTTACTTACAAATTTTAGATAAAATCAACACCGCATTCCAAACAAATATTAATAATAATAAATAATGTCCTCCTAGCCGAATTTTGGCCACATATTATAGTGTACAAGTGTGTGCGCTAACACACACTTCCTTTTCCATCAATCTCATGATCCGATGGCGACATGACCGGAAATAGGTCAGGTACAGGACCGACAGCTTTACATGCTATCCGAGGCACGGTGTATAATACCGCCAACTTCCAGACTTCGGTCTGATAATGGGAAAACATTTCATTTTATAGAAAAATCCCATAATGACTCTAGGCCCGACCCGGGATTTGAACCCAGGACCTCGTTATCCGTGGTTGTACACGCTACCACTAGACCAATGCATGTTAAATGTCTGCTTGCATGTTACATGCTTGTTTACACGCTACACGCATGACTGTTTGCATGCTGCATGCCTACTTGCACACTGAATATCTGCTTAACATGCTTGTTTACACGCTACACGCATGACTGTTTGCATGCTGCATGCCTACTTGCACACTGAATGTCTGCTTTACATGCTTGTTTACACGCTACACGCATGACTGTTTGCATGCTACATGCCTACTTGCACACTGAATGTCTGCTTTACATGCTTGTTTACACGCTACACGCATGACTGTTTGCATGCTGCATGCCTACATGCACACTGAATGTCTGCTTTACATGCTCGTTTGCACGCTACACGCATGACTGTTTGCATGCTACATGCCTACTTGCACACTGAATGTCTGCTTTACATGCTTGTTTACACGCTACACGCATGACTGTTTGCATGCTGCATGCCTACTTGCACGCGGAATGCCTGCTTCCATTCTTCATGAATATTCGGAAACATAATACTTCGAACTAATCATATTTCAGTTAAAAGTTAACAGTTAAAAGTTACGTTAGAAAACCAGAAAAAATCTGATTAATAATAGGTCAACAATACAGTAGCAGATGTGACTTCGATGTGCAAACAAAAACGAAACGATAAAAGTTGAAAAGTTTTAGGTAAAATTCAATTGGGTCAAATACTTTTCGAACTTATGATAAGTAACCATTTCGAACCTTCTGCCTCTTACTCTGTGTTTCTAAGTGTGAACATTTGTATCTTTAAATAGGTAAAATTGTAAGCATGTGCTTTTTCTCCTTTAGACACATTTGTTTTTCTCTTTTCGGCACATTTCTTAAAGCACCCTTGAATCTTTAATATTGTGTGCCGACGGCTTACTTTCGTAAGTGAAAGTAAACAGATGAAATCCCGATCAAATCTCAGCTTCCAAATTCAAATCCGATCCCCTAAACAATTTTGACAAATACCCGCAAAATACACACGTTTTGAGCTTTATTCCTGTTCCCAATCGAAAGGGGCTTCATAAGATACACTCACAGATTCCATTCGATGTTCTTGCCATATTCCCCTTACTTACATAAAAGTTCCAAAAGTGTTGTATCTTTTTCACTCTAATATAATTTTACATTGGGTCGATTGAGAGAAAACTTATCCCGCTCGTGTAAGGATAATAGTTTTGGTTCTATTCATTTGTAGACCTACTTTCGCTCTCATTGTTTGGCTGTTTCAGCGAATATGATTTAACTGTAAACCTGCGATAATTCAAACGATAATTGTATCATTAGGTATGATATTAAAAAATATATGGAACTGGGTTCATTTTCTATATGTTAATGAAAGTTTTGGTAACCCTGACTAACAAGTGGCTTTGCCCCGACTAATGCCCTTTAAACTAAAATTATTTTCAAACTCGTAAATGTAACTGAATTGAATTAAAATACATTTAAGCGGTGGCTATCACAAAGTTAGACTACGTTAAAAACTTTAACGAGTGCTTAAATTAGAAGTTAGTTGAATTTTAATAGTCTCGAAACTTTTAAAATATTCTTAATTCTTTGTTGCATTCCACAATGTAGGTAAGTATATAAGTTAGTTGTAAAATAAAGTAGGTATCAATCGTGCACCCTGTAAGACACAGATGTTAGAAGAGAGGCAGACAAATGATGGTTCAATATCTACCTTTTTGTCCGTCCAATAAATTGATATTATAATATAATTCACTATAATATCAGCAATAATACGAATGTACTATATGATATCTTCTAAAAATAAATTGTATTAAAATAAAATGTAATGATTTTTTAAAATAAAATTTGCAAAAATATGGTCAAGATTTATTTAAAAAAACTAAGTTTATCTTAACTTAGTTGAGCGGTATCTGAAATTAAATCACTAATAACATAATAAATATTAGTATTTTAAATAAGTATTATTTATTTATAAGTAGGTAGTATTTACTGGGCAAAACAATCCTTATCTTTTAAGAGAGTTGGAAGCCAAATAAAAACGATAAACAACACTGCACGTGCAGCGCAGCGGCTAAGACAGTCGCCTCGCCGCTTCGTGTCGCGGGTTCGAGTCCCGCGCCGCATATATATTTGTGTGACCCATAAATAGTTGATCTGAGTCTGGGTGTGATTTGTGTCCGTCTATTATTTGATTGTAAAGTACCCCGCGACACAGGGATTAGACTCCCTAATGCGGGCAATGTCTTAAAAAAAATCGATTTAGATCGTAAAATAAAGTCATGAATCACACTACACCAAGTTGTTTTTGCGGTAACCTAAAGGTTTCACGTGTCAAAGGTGTCCGTAAGTGATTCGCCGATCACTTCGTAAGCATCTAGGCAAGTGTCAGTGTATAGATAGGTGACCGTCAAACTGTGCTTCGGACAGCACGTTCCGCAGTCGGTCTCGCTTGTAGACGTTAGACAACAGTCGATTATCTAGAAGAACCTACTAGTCAGCTTAAACAACTCTGATACTAGGGTAACCACTGTCCATACGACAGAGTAAAGTAGCTAGACCATAAAGTACTCGAGAAACCAATTTTTTTTTTATCGGGACCAGTCCCTCCCTCTTACCCACCACTGCAACTCCTGTAAGCCAGGATTAACAGTGGCACACAATGAAATGACACTGAGCGGTGAAGCTCAGGCATGTCCCGGGGAATCGCTTTAACTGTCTTAGATCACGCAACGAATTTACAGGTCAACTTTTTGTACAGGTCATAAGATTATGAGCAATTTTCGGATTACGAGTTAAGCACCGCCGAAACGTCGAGACCTCCAACCATCGTAAACCTTTGTTTCCTTGCCTACCGATGAAATGAATACAAATAGGACACCTATTTTATTGGAAACCACACAGCATAAAACTTGGGTATTATCGTTATGGGGCCGCTATGCTATCCCCACAACATCCCATTTGGCAAGAAACAACTGCATCCAATAAATTCTCCATTTTCATTCGCAGAAGCATAGTAAAATTTTATTGAATCTTCCATTGCTTATCGAATTCCTTCACAGAACATTCTTTCAGTTAATCCTGCTAATTGGAAAGTACGGGCTCTTTCATGGTATTGCGACACGAAAAGACATAAATCTAATGAGATAAGAACGCACTGGTAGGCAATTTTCCTTGTGAAGCTTATAATGGCTAGAATTTGATTTCTCTTCATTAACGCCCAAGGGAGACTTCGCAGATACAATAATTTTCAATAAAATCTAATAGATTTTATTTAATGAAAGTAATAAATTAAATTTTGAAGGACTGGACGGCCCTCTTCGATATTCATAGCGCTTATTGGAGACACTTTTCCTTGTGAAGTGTTTCATTTATATTCGAAAGGAAGAAATCCATTTTGTTTTATTTCTGCCTTACTTTATTTATGAACGAAATATTTTAAATCAGTGCTTGAATGATTTATGTAAACCTTTTATTTTACGGTAGTAGACAGACAAACTAACGGCGCCCTTAATGATACGCGGATTATTCTTTGGCCTTATCCGGGACTCGGACACGTCATTATCTACCTCTATAATGAACAAAGTAAAAATATCTTATAAATTGCACCAACTACTACTAATAATATCCATAAGTATCCACTACACCCGATCTGAATCCACGAAAACACGGTTCCAAGTAGTTGCAGAACTTTTTGTATGGTAATACGGTACGAATTTTACGATCTGTGCGTAACCGTTCTTAGGCGATCAAAATCCATGCGAAGTATGTTAAAACGTAAATGATCAAGTTAAAGATTGTATTCCCTTGTAATTTTGTCAACGTTCAAGAGATTTTAAAGAAGAGAAGAGATTGTATATTACGAATATAAAATTAAACCAGAATCTACATTTTTATTCTTTCAAGCTGCTACTAGACTTATGAGCACGAATTATGCAATCGTATAAAGTATTTACAATTTACTAACCCAAAATTAAATTATATTTCCTATAGACTGAGATAAATTATTAGTGTTTTACGTGGTAGCCTGGGAAAATATTTTTGTCAAACTAGCAGTGTATTATACTAACAGTGTTTAACTAGTAAGGGAGGGCTTATAACGTATAAGGCCTTAGGAAGGATGCTTAAGCAAATTAAAGTTTATCGTTAAGTCTTCTTAAAATAGGACAGTGCTTATATTTCAACTTGGACTAGGCCTATCTAAACTAACATAGTTGGTGAAATGAAGGACTAAGTTTATTATCCCCTTCCCTCCGGATCACGAAAGTGTTTAGACGTGTGCATCTATGTAGCTTAAATTAATAAAAAACACATTTAAAATTCAAAATATTCTAATAAATAAATTCATAAAGTACTAGGCGCGCATAACGTATCAAGCGTCGCACGGTGCTAGTGTGAGTGGGATAACAACACGTGTGACGGCAATAGTTACCGGAGGTACGATTCACACATACCACCTGTCAAGCCACTGACATCTGTCAACAGTGTTACCAGAGTAAGAAAAGTGTTTTTAGTAGAAGTTAAATTAAAATAAATTTCTGCACGAGTGAATCGAGTAGCATGCCTCTTCGACGTTCTCCACCGCCAGCCCCAGTCGCTTCTGCGCCCGGATCTATGCACTCTACGGCAACTATACATGCACCAGTGACTTGTGAGTCTGATACAGCATCAGAAAGAAGCGGCCGTGACAATGTCAGTATTCGTAAGCGTAGACGTGACGACGAAGACATAAAGGATCTTAAAAGTCTGATCTCGTCATTGACAACGAAGGTTGATCAAAACTTCCTTGAAATGAAGCAGAGCAATGATGCGCTTCAGAAAAGTGTGAAGTTTATGTCGGAAAAATATGACACAATCCTAACTACGCTTCAAAGCCTAAAGGAACAAAGAACAGAAGACAAAAAAACTATACAGAAGTTAGAAGAGAAGATTGAAACTCTTGAACGTAAAAATAGGTCTGCAAGTTTAGAGATACGAAATGTGCCCATCAACTTACAAGAGAACCAAAAATATGAATCTAAGGAAGATGTTAGTAGAATTGTGCAAGGCTTGTCTAAAGTTGTCGACATCGATATACAGGACGGTGATATAAGAGATATCTATCGAATCCCGACCCACAGAGAAGGGAGTAAACCTATCTTAATCGAACTCAACAGTGTCATGAAAAAAGAAAAATTGTTACAAGCGGTCAAAAAATTTAATAAAAACCAGCGAGATAAATTAAACACTACGCATCTAAACATTCCTGGGCCTGCCAAACCAGTGTACATATCTGAAGCCTTAACTCCCAACGCTCAAAAACTGTTCCACGCTACTCGGCAGTTTGCTCGAGAAAATAGTTATGCCTACTGCTGGACTTCACGAGGTGCTATATACCTCCGTAAAACCGAAGGTGCGCCTCAAACGCGGATTGAGTCTGAGTCAAGCCTTAGGGTTCTTGTCAAGAAGTGACTAGCTTGCTTTTACAAATGGCAGCTGAATTTGCTGATACATTGCTTGATAGCATTGTGTTGCCTACTTTTTATGTGTAGTCTTATAAGTATTTATACTGCAAATGCATATCTTAATAATCTAGTTATAACTTTAGCTATTATTCCTTTTTGCCTATATTTTGAATATGTTTACATAGATATTATTATTATGCTTTTAATCACCCTTGTTCAAATTATAATATATAGGACAAAACTTAAATTTATGTATTTAAATGCAACTAATGGCAGTAATTACAACTCACTACCACAATTACAGTTGCAAAACCCACCCATTCGATCTAAGCACAATAACACACACAAGTACGGGTACCCTAATATAAACACTAAAATAACATTCAATCCCTACTACTATATTAACCTATATCTAATGTGTAATTCAATGATGCCTTGTCGTATTAATTTACATCGGTCATTTTTAATTACAAAGCAAATTCGATCGTGACAACTTAAACCAATTTATGGATTCGGTTGAATCACTTGATATCTGTCGTTCATATGTGAGTTTACCTAACCAATGTCTTAAGCATCTACAGACTTCCAAACCAACTTTAAACATATTACATGTCAACATACGGAGCTTAAATCGCAACTTTGACGGTCTCGTAGTCTTGTTACAGTCCATGGATATAGTGTGTGATATTATTATTCTTTCAGAGTGTTGGTTAAGTAAAGTTACAGATATACCCTTCTTAAGTGGATTCATGTCAGTTGGATCTTCATTCAATAACCAGAACGATGGTGTGGTTGTCTACATAAGTACGGCATTAAGCTATAGGACAATTCAGCCGGTAATCATAGATGCTAACTGTCTCATTGTGAAGCTGGGTGTAGATACAGCCATTGTAGCAATTTATCGCACACCTTCAGTCAGAAATATAGACCATTTCCTTAACTCCGTAAATAATATTCTAGAGTCCCTGTCATCACTACCGACGGTAATAGTAATGGGAGACCAAAACATAAATATTCGACCCGGTAATACTGACACAAACTCAGAGGAGTACCTAAATGCATTGGCATTACATGGGCTCCTGCCTGCTCATGTACTTCCTACTCGGGTAGACAACTGCCTGGATCATGTCATTCTTAGAACTGACAAATACTCCACAACGCTGGTTCTGGAATCTTCTATTACTGATCACGCCCCCATTCTATTCAGCATTGAACGCAACCTGCTACACGCTATTAAATCTAGAAGTGTGACTCGATATTTAAACATTCCTTCTGTCATTAGTTGTTTAGAAAATACAGATTTTTCCGATGTTTTAACTTGCACCAGTCCTAATCAAAGCGTGGAACTACTTATTGCTATCATTTCAAGAACAATTAACCAGAACAGCTCTGAAAGAAAAGTGTCGCATAGGAAACGTATTATTAAACCATGGGTGACCCCTGGCTTACTGAGGTGTATACGAAATCGTGATCGGCTACACAGAAAGACAAAACAAAATCCCAATAACCCTACTACTAGACTAATATATACCAGATATCGAAATTTTTGTAATAATTTATTAAAGAAAATTAAATGCGATTTTGACAAAAGTATGCTTCTCAGGGCCAATGGTAATCCTAAAGCAACATGGGATGTAATAAGGGAAATTAGTTACAAAAACACTTCACGTGTAAACAAATCAGACGAACTCCTAAACATCTGCAACGATCCAAATTCGTCTGTAAATTTGTTGGACCTGACCTTGCTCAGCAAATTACGCAAAGACAGCATTTTGGACGATCAAATTTTGAATTTAACTGTTTGATTAATCCGTTAGGTAATTCATTAGTATTTCTTGAAACTGATTGCTTAGAAATAGAAAGCATAATCACAGCACTTAAATATGACTGCGCCGTTGGCCATGACGGAATTCCAGCTTCTATCATCAAAGCAGCCAAGCATGTTCTTGTTCCAGCAATCACCCATGTCTGTAACTTATGTATAAAAAAAGGCACCTTCCCTGATACTTTTAAGAAGGCATTAGTCACACCGGTGTTTAAGGGCGGGGATGGAGATCGTGTCGAAAACTATAGACCAATTTCTGTGCTCACGGTATTGTCCAAAATTATGGAGAAGATCATGAATAAAAGATTGCTAGGCTATCTTGAACGTAATAGCATCATTGCTTCAAACCAATACGGTTTCAGAAGAGGTACCTCAACAGAAGATGCAGTTCTTGAGTTGACGAACCAAATAGCTGGAAATCTTGATTCACGGACGAAAACCATAGGCATATTCCTAGACATAGCCAAAGCTTTCGACACGGTCTCTACCCCCAACCTAATTCGCAGCTTGGAAAGTTTGGGTATTAGAGATATTAGTCTGAATTTATTTCGTGATTATCTCACAAACAGAAGCCAACGAGTTAAGGTAAATAATTACATCAGTGATGAAGTGAACTAACTAACTAACTCATGGCGTGCCTCAGGGAAGTGTACTCGGTCCGACCCTGTTTCTTTTATATATAAATAGATTCTGCCAACTCATAATACCTAATTGCAAGATCTTCGTTTACGCAGATGACACTGCGCTTGTCATAAGTGCTAAAACATGGGAGTCTGCCCATCGTGCAGCGGAACTTGCCCTAGGGATAGTCATGGACTGGTTTTCATCTAATCTGCTTTCAATAAACGTGTCCAAAACTCACTATGTCCCTTTCTCTGCTAATACTGTCACACAACCTAATCTGCCCGATATTAAGATCCATAGCTGCCTGTCAATAAGCACATCTTGCAAATGTCCATCTTTATAAAGAAGTTCATTTGTTAAATACCTGGGTGTTTATATTGACAACACACTGGGTTGGCGGAAGCATATCGATGCGACAGTGTCACGAGTTCGCAAATTAATGTTACCCGTGAGGAAATTAAGACGAGTAGTTGATGGCACTCTATTGAAAACCATTTATTATGCTTTAGTTCAGTCATTATTTGCCTATTGCATTTCTGTATGGGGTAGTACATTTAAGACCTACTTGTTACGACTGGAGAGGGCGCAAAGAGCGGTTTTGAAGGTCATGCTTTACAAACCCTATCGCTATCCAACAACCCAATTATTCCAAGACGTATCTGCCCTCACTGTCCGACAACTCTGTCCGCTTAAGATCATCTTGCGAGTGCAGTCATCTTTAACCTACGACCCTAAGCTAAATGAGCATAAACGGCGTAAATATCTTGTATGCCCAACTATAGCTGCCAAAACAGATTTAGGCAGCCGAAGTTACCCAACTGTTAGCGCTCGTCTATACAACACTATAAACAGATTATGCAATATATATCCTTTGCCTAAAGTGAAATGTAAACTTGTGGTCAATGATTACTTACAGAAGTTAACCTACGAGGAGACTGAGCAATTATTTTCAAAAAAACCTTCATAATTCCTATGTAAAATGGAACTCCAGCCCGGTGATATACATACTCAACAAAATTTACATAAACACATACGCAATCCCACACTTACACACACCTCAAACACACTATTATCTATGTATATTGTAGTTGTACGATATTTAAGATGTCTTAATCATAAGTTTTATTTACTAAATATTATTAAAACTGCAACGTCTAAAATTTGTTATAAAGCAGCAACTCATCAATACTAGGACTATTTTTATCACATAAATTGTAAGAGGAAGGCGCCAGTGTCTGTAACACAGTTAATACTATCATAGACACTGACGTTCACTCTATCTCTTTATTTAAGCATCATTGTATATATTTGTGCATTTATGTGTAGATGAGATGGAAAATTTGTACTTGGCTTTTTGATAATAAATTATTATTATTATTATTATTATTATTAAAGTTTGTACAGATACTTATCCATCAGCTGTGAAGAGTCTAAAATATGATGAGATCCTTTAACTTTGAGACTGATAAAAAAGATTATACCTAATATAATTACGTGTTCTCTTTTACATATTTATCAATAAAAGAGGTTTTTATTCACGTAGAATTTAAAAAAAAGCGTTTGTAAATAGTCAGAACATGTTTGTAGTAATAAAGTTAAATATATATCGGCGCAACAACATTAATTAACCAAAAACAAATGCGTCATAGGAGTAGTTTTAAGTCTTTGTTTAAATTACTCTTAAATAGTTAGTTAAACTTAATGAATTTAGTGTTAAAAATCAAGTTACGATTTATAAACCATCTTAACATTTGTACAATTGATGATTTCAATAGTTTAATTTACATTCGTTCATCGAACAAAGAAAATACGTAACATGTTTGTCGCCGCACATTTCGTATAAATACGGCCGACGTGTCGAGTACAAATCACTTTCGCTCGAGCCGTCGGACCGTACGGATCACCTTGTATCGAAGATTGTTATGGAATAAAACTTCACGAAACATATTTTGGGTTTTACTATCGCCATGAGTAAACAACCTTCAGTGGATAACCAACGAGCAGATAATAGTGACGTCAGTCTTGCTGACGTCATCATGACTAAAGACAACGATACCCCCGTTTCTCCGTTATCAGAAGTGGGATTCAACCCAGAAGATGACCAGCGTGAAAACACCCTCGAAGATAGTGATAGTGTGAGGCAATGAGGTTGCCTTCTGCTAGCCAAAACATTCAGAGTTAAACCCGGATAAGGATAACGTGTACGGCTCCGGACTTACAAAGGACTGCTTTCATGATGTCTTTGAGTCAGACGGGTTTCGGCGTGGCTGTCACACGTTTTTGACTTTTGACTTTGTCGGGGTGTACTTACGTACAGCATTTCGACCCTTCAGGATCTTTCGTACTAAGAACCATTACTCTCTATTCTATCCCTAGTACCCTGAATGCAGTCTGCACATACTTCAGTACGTTTGTTAGGAGTAGCTCATTGTAGTCTCCTGGTGCTGGATATGCCAGCCGCAGGTTGGCTATTCTGTGTCATACCATAGTGGTGGTACTGCTGCTATTAGTCGTAGTTGGTTCCACCTGTGCTTCCATTGGGTTTTGAGCCAGCTCTTCTCTACTCCTTTTATGAGCTGTTTGGAGTGTTCCTTGATTTTGGTTCACATTTGGTTGTGATTTACTATGGATTTATCTTTGGAGACTGCTCAAGGGCTATCACAAATTAGTTGGTTGACTGATTTGTCACTCCTGATTGGGCCATTGTGCGTGGGCTTGTTTGGCTCGTCTAACCATTTTCGTTCTGTCCGCAGGTATAAGACGCCTCGAAGGTTAGGTTCGAGTACTTCCTGTAGTGTCTATGGATCATTTAGGAACTTTGCCCGTTGGCAGGAAGCGCTACTGCATTGTGGCGGTATGTTTGCTGGTGATTCTTCAAATTCAGTGCATCCTCTGCAGGGGATTGTCTGTCGCTACTCTGAAGGAGTGTTTGTTTAGTGTGTAGTGCCCGGTAATAGGGTCATACATGGTTGTAAGCACCACTTCTACCCTATGAACCTTGCCAGAAGGTTGTTTGGGCTTTGTTAATCTTCACCTCCGTGTATTTCTTCCAGTTTAGTATTGAATCAAGCGTTATTCAGTACCGTAGAATGACGTGGACCAGCTTTAAAAAGATGTTTGCTGCCAGCTGCGGCACTGCGAACCACGAAAAACTGTCCTAGCCATAGCAACAAGGAAGGCAGTACCAGGAACGTGACTGGTTCATTGCTGGATAGGCACGTTAACGTCTGTGTCGTTGACAAACCAAAGGGCTGTACAATTTTTTAACTTTTCGCAAAATGATTATTTTCAGGAACATCACACAAGGCGTGTGAAGAATGTAGTAAGATTAAACAATCGAGCACCCAAGCTGCTACATCAACTCATCATCTGATAAACAGAAACCAACCAACACCCAGCAGCAGGAATCTGTGCTGCGCCATGCTCTACAACCTGGTGATCAGTTAACCGTATCGGCGGGAAACGAATAGTCTTCTCACCGGAATTCTGTTACAGAACCAACCAAGCCAATTGGATCAACCTCACGAGACCTCATAAACCTTCATAGTAAAGGGCAAGTAACTTAATTCAATAACTCTAAATAACTCTACGAGAACTACTAATAAACCTACGATCACAGCACCTTCATAATAATATTTCCTTGTATAGTGCCACTGTGTCATCAGCCACTCAAAGCACAATATAACACAACTCCTTGTCCCTTAATCTACGAGAACTAAACCTACCCTCACCTTCCTAACCTTATTTCCTTGTATTGCGCTACTGTATGCCACTGTATTAACAAGCTCCAGAGCAAAATATAACACCACTCCTTTTTCCTAAATCTACGAGAAATCTACGAGAACTCTACGAGAAATCTACGAGACCTCTACGAGAACTAAACCTATTCTCACCTTCCTAACCTTATTTCCTTATATTGCGCTACTGTATGCCACTGTGTTAACAAGCTCCAGAGCACAATATTACACCACTCCTTTTCCTAAATCTACGAGACCCTCCGAGAACTCTACGAGACCCTCCGAGAACTCTACGAGACCCTCCGAGAACCTACTCATTGATATTACCAAAAGACAGCTACACAAGTTGCTTACAGACTCACTACTCAGAGAAAAATTGTTTCGTTCTTTTCAGGTCTACGAGAATCCATAACAATCTACGAGTATCCATAAGAATCTACGAGAACCAACGAGGCTGGTGCAGAGCGCGCACCGCCTTTCAGAATGGCCGTATCGGCGCAACAACATTAATTAACCAAAAACAAATGCGTCATAGGAGTAGTTTTAAGTCTTTGTTTAAATTACTCTTAAATAGTTAGTTAAACTTAATGAATTTAGTGTTAAAAATCAAGTTACGATTTATAAACCATCTTAACATTTGTACAATTGATGATTTCAATAGTTTAATTTACATTCGTTCATCGAACAAAGAAAATACGTAACATGTTTGTCGCCGCACATTTCGTATAAATACGGCCGACGTGTCGAGTACAAATCACTTTCGCTCGAGCCGTCGGACCGTACGGATCACCTTGTATCGAAGATTGTTATGGAATAAAACTTCACGAAACATATTTTGGGTTTTACTATCGCCATGAGTAAACAACCTTCAGTGGATAACCAACGAGCAGATAATAGTGACGTCAGTCTTGCTGACGTCATCATGACTAAAGACAACGATACCCCCGTTTCTCCGTTATATACATAATTATATATTTGTATTTGCTATATAGGCTGATACTAAATTGGCTGTCTTGTTTGCGCTAGCGCATTCAACCACAGACAGTGAGATCCTGGTTTTTTCCCGGGGCGTGCAATACAATAGTGTTCACTAGAGTTTTCTGGCAAGAAGCTCAGAGTACCAACCGGGTTTTAAATACAGTTTCCCCAGCCTAATTGCAAAATGATTTTCTTTGCAGTATGATGTCAAACTTTAAAGAACAGGTTACAGTTAGGCATCGGTATCCGTCAGGTGAGGCATTTATTTGCCATTCCCTAACAAAATTTGTAATGATAAAAATATCAAAAATATATCGACCCCATATTATCTCAAAAGTTTGTTATTCTATCTTAGATCTATAATAATATTAGGTTACGTAAATATTGTAGCACAAATTGAAGGACTATATAAAGCAAAATTACAATATTTTAACTAGATGTGCCCCGCAGTTTAACCCGCGTTAAACTTTATGAATTATAGCCTATTTATACACTATATTACTAAAAATTTTCATCAAAATCCGTTCCGTAGATTTTGCGTGAAAGAGTAACAAACATCCATAGCTCCATACATCTATACATCCATACTCACAAACTTTTGCATTCATAATATTACTATGACTAGGATGTGACCACAGATCTTGAGGATCCATAACTGCTATCTAAATTTACTGTGTTAAAATCAAAGCTACGTGTACAGAAACTTAACAATTTGAAAAAATAAATACGTTCATAACGGCATAGTACACACGGCTACACATCAAGCTATACATTTCTAGTATAAGCTGATCTCGCGTTGTAAAGGATTTCCATACAATGACAGGTCAAGCTACATAATGGAAATGTATAGCTTGATATGTAGCCATGTGTACTCTGAACCAACTCAACTAGACCGATTTTGCCCAGCACTGAATCAATCACTGTCAGCGCGACACTTCACCCAGCACTTCTATTACAAATATCCCATTACAAACACACGACTGTACACAATTTTTTCATTAGTTCGTTTTTTACCTCCATGAACCAAAGTTGAAACCCAGGTTCATCGAATGTTAGATTTATTAATTGTATTGTAGGGGCCTTATGTTTCTTTTCTTGTAAATAATAAAGATGCCGCTGGATGCAAGCCGCGCATAGACCGGCAATTGTGGAGATCTTTGAGGGAGGATGACAACCTAAAGGCCTTGTCCTCTGCTGGACAACGGACATGATTTAATTATTAATTTAAGTTATTTTTATGGACCTCCAACAGTGGATACACACATACAATGTCTTCGCAAAACAAAAAAATACAGGTCCTTTCCAGTGTGCTCCTCCAATTACAGGAAGCCACAGCATGCTCTGTTCAATACCTTTTTTTTTTTTTTTTTTTTTTTTTTTTTTTTTTTTTTTTTTTTTTGCGGGGTGGAAAATCCTGCACGGATGTCCTCCGCCTCGGGGGAGGCGGAGGGGTCTGTCAGACTCCTACTGACTAAAAACCACCCCGGTGTTCCATCTCACACCTGCGCCGGGGGTCGCGGGAACAAACAATAAACTAAAATATAACTTGTAATCTATTTCATATAAAGAACTAAATTAAACTAACTTAAATTAACCGAATAACTAATTTTAACTTATAACTAATTTTAACTAATAACTAATTTTAACTAATAACTAATTTTAACTAATAACTAATTTTAACTACCAGTATCAAAATAAAATATAAAGAACTTAAGATTTCTTATTTCTGTATTGACGATGATGATGATGATGATGATAATGTTGTTTTACCAACATCTTCATTCTATTCATAATAAAGTTAAAGAAGTATCAGCCTGCCTAATAGTAGGTAGTTTATTGATTTATTACCGCCAGCAATTGTATATTCTTAATTAGTAATGAAGAGGAACAATTACTTATGGGTAAGCACCTCATGCATTTTAAATAAGATAAAAAAAACTATAAATATCATAATTAAGGACAAAACATAATGTTATTCTATTCAGCCTAAGTCTACAGATCTTTTCCCATGGTGAAATAGATATTTTTGTATACATCTACCACGAATTATAGCATACAAATAAATAATAATTTAATTATGTTCCATGGTGACTTTTGATGATGATAGTATTGTATAGCTAGGAGCCGCAGGGTATAGCTAGTAAGCTATATTACTACAAAGTTTCATCAAAATCCGTGAGGTAGCTTATGCGTGAAAGAGTAAGAAACATCTATCCATCCATCCCATACTTACAAACTTTCGCGTTTATAATATTAGTAGGATATATCCGAATAATTTATTAATTTATAAAATTTAACGCGGGTAAAACCGCGGTGCACAACTAGTATAAAATAAAAACATCTGTGGACTCAAGGATACACAAAGGAATTTCTTTGACAAACCAATTGGCCTTACAATCGACAACAATGAACTTAATAAAACGCACACTGATACAGATCTTATTGCAAATAAAACGCATCTCTTAGTGTCCCATGAATCACTAAACATGACTCTTATTAATTAAGATGAATATTGTTTAATATTAGTGTAATTACTTCCATTGCCACTATTTCATTTATCTGATTCTTTTAGGTGTCTTGTTTCTGCAGTTGCAGGCGCGTCATAAGACCAGTAGCAGTGCCACGAAGCAACACATTGATATAATTATTGATTTGTAAGAAATTATATTTCAATTCAAGGTTTTGTCGAATAATTATAATCTGGCTATATTTAAGGAAAGCGTGTATTTATTTTGGCAAATTATGTTTATAAAATTTATGTAAATTTGTACCTAACCTGTCTAAATTTTCTTATACACTTTCTTGCACTTGTGTGATAAATTGTCATGGCTTTTAGTATGATGCCTTATTAGATCAGACTAAACATCCATGTTTCTTAATAAATAAATTATTGAGACTTGATTTGGCATAACTCAAATGATCAATCACTATTTAGAAAGAACATATTAGGTCCACATTCCAAATTCGAACATCAATCCATTTAAAGGCTACAATAAAACTATTCCCTTCGTTAAAGCTAACAAATGGGACTCTTTCGATTCAAATAGGAATCAAGAAACAGATTAAACTCGACAATCTCTTGACTGAAAAGTGCACTTAAAATAAAGAGAAAAGCGCACCTCCAATAGAATTCCAACAAAGAGCTTTTAAAAAGTTCCAAACACACATACAACGTCACACTGCGCGAAAAGAAGCTCGATAGGTCACAAACTTACAACTTACCCCGTCGGCCGAGGCAAAATCTAAAGTAGGTAATCTCCCTGGATTGAGATTTTCCCCAAAGGAATGAATCGAAAGTTTACCGTACAGAACCAATTATTTACGCTTCCCTTAGAGCTTTTTATACGTACTGTTGTCTGAATTTATTATTAATATTTTCATTCCCCGTTTTCGACGTCAATTTAGATTGTGGAAAACTTTCGTGAAAAAGGATTTAATTTCTAGAGCTCACAGTTATTCTGCAATAGAGACATTTGTATTCAATACAACAAGTACTTCAAGAAAGATAAAACTGCATGCATTGGTATTGCCCTGTGTAGTCGAAGTATTTGTTACCTCTTTGTTACTTCTGCGAGAACTTTGCGCACACCGCAATAGATACGCCACGACGCAGTCGGAATTCACATTAAGTGTAACAATAAACTTCTCCTTTACTTATTCCGTTCTACCGATCTTAGAGGTTCATGAATCCAATGGATGGAAGTTAATAGTTGTTTCTCCAGACATTCATTTGTTTTTAACGCTCAATTACTGATCAATTGGTCGGTTGAGATGTTGAGCAGAATTATTCTAAATGTATTTTGTTTTGGTACGGGTATTTACTTTTGAATCGCGTTAAACGGTGTTTATTTAGCCATTGATATTTTTGACAATGTCTGAATTCGTTCAGCTAGAAACTACTCTAATCATGTTAAATTATTCAAGAAATCAATCGATTATCGCTAAAAGATACATTCGATTGAATCGAGTATATTTACATTCGATTTGTAGTGGTCGATAAATTGATATTCGATTATTTTAGCATTCAATTCGGCATAGTACACACGGCTACATATTAAGCTTTACATTTCCAGTATAAGCTGGTCTCATGTAATATAGGATACAATGAGAGGTCAGCTTATATTGTAAATGTATAGCTTGATACGTAGCCATGTGTACACCCAAATAAAACATGTATTAAGCGACACATTTTATAACTTGGTGCTATTTGTGTTTTATTGGTATGTATCCTTATAAAACAATTGTTACTTTCTCTTCCCCATATTATCTCTCCTTTTGTTTCCATTTGAACCATAGTATCAATGCGCAAATGGTGTGCGTCCCTGATAACCAGGATTCGTGGCCACTCTAACAGCATTCTGGCCATGATCGCAGGCAGATTTGACTGCCTATACATGAATCACTGCTGCACTATTTCTCACGGTATGGGACATCAGTGATTCATGTATTCCAGTAAACACAAATCTTTGGTATATTTTTAATATCATTGAATAAGTCTTATGTATTACAAACAATTTTGAGTCATTGGTTACTTGGTTACATTGGTTCTAACGAATCCATCGGCTCAATCGCGTCTACGAGTATGTAGATCGTCAATAGTTCTTATAGACAAAAAGATGTCACATTGAAGTAACTAATTGTGTGTTTTTTTAACGCAGTCAAGAATGCACTTGTTTATTCTGATAGTGAGCACAGTAAGAGTTTAAAATGTATCAAGCAAATTTTTGTAAATAGGCTCTTAAAGTTATTTATTACAATAAAAAAATAAACCAAAGCTTATAGTAGCTAATTAGTAACTAATTTAACTTATAGTACTTAACTTACATATATAAGCTTAGATACGTACAATTATGTGTAGGTTGGCTCGTTAGTAGGCATGGTTTTGCTGACTTTTATACCGTACGCCCTCTACGGTAGGTAAGGCGTTCCCTTCACTCGCGGAGAGAAATGTCCAAGAATTTCCTTTCGTAGAAAAATTGGTATAATATTTGGTCCTTGTATTTATATTTATAATATTACCGTTTAAATGACTATTGATGTCAATGCAACATATTTCACAGAAACACAATTCAATGAATTTCAGAATTCATTTTTGTTTACCAAAATATTCAAACAGTAGAAAGATTTTTTTACTAATGTTGTTGGTTTGGTGTATTTTTCCAAACACAAACAAAAGACAAGTAGTATATATGTAGTATATATATAGTACATCAGTTATCTGGTTTACAGAGTACAAGCTCTGCTTAGTTTGTGATTTAGTTTGACTGCACGTGTGGCGCAGCGGCTAAGACAGTCGCCTCACAGCTACTTGTCGCGGGTTCGAGCCCCGCGCTTGACAACTATTTGTGTGACCCATAAATAGTTCTGCTTAGTTTGGGATCAGATGACCGTGTGTGAATAATGTCCTAAGATATAATAAAAAAATTAATACAAAATAAATCTATCCTGGTATAGTTAGTACACACGGCCATCTCTTTTTCTTTCTTTTCATTTTTTTTCTTTTTTAAAAGACATCGCCCGCATTAGGGAATCTAATCCCTGTGTCGCGAGGTACTTTAGAAACATATAATTAGATGGACACAAATTACATTCAGACTCAGAACAACTATTTATGGGCTACACAAATAGTTGTCCGGCGGGATTCGAACCCGCGACACAAAGCGGCGAGGCGACTGTCTTAGCCGCTACTCCACACGTGCAGTCCTAATCCTAAGGAAATATGATGAATGAAAATTGTAGATATAGCCTCTTAAAATACCTATATTATTAACGCCGAAAATTAAAAACGAACAGAAATAAAACAGAAAACAATTTTCAACTTTACGGCGAATGATGGCCGGAAGCGAAATTCGATTAACACCTGTGAAACTCGCAAAGTTTTTCCGACAGCCAACTCAATCGAGGACTTAGTTAGCCGTCCTTAGCAATTCGTAAATGAACTTGTTAGGCGATCTGGAAAACAGGGTTTTCTTCAATTAATACTTTGGGCTCCTAAAAATTTTGACTTAGTTTTAGTTTGTCATTTACACCTACAGTTCTTCGTTGGTCTAGCGGTAACGCGTTCAACCGTAGATAACAAGATCCTGGGCTCAAATCCAGGGTCGGGCCAAAGTTTTAGGATTTTTCTGTAAAAAGAAAAAATCTTAATATCAGCCCCAAGTCTGGGAGTCGGCGGTATTATACCCCCGTGGTGCAGAGCACGTAAAGCCGACGATCCTGTACATGACCCCTTTCCGGTCGTGTCGCTAGTCGTCCCATCGGATAATGAGAGTGATATGGAATAGAAAGTGCTCCAGTGTTTGCATTCACACTTGAGCACTATAATACGTCCTGCGCAGATGGCTAGTTTCCGTTGAGACTGGCCACCGTGGCTGAAATTCGGCTAGGAGGACAATATTATTATTACTTCTAGCTATGAACGCAGTTTCATTAAACTTATTACAGAATTTTGAACGCCTATATTCAAAAGACTAACAACAATGATTGCATTTAGTAAGGTCATGTAAACTGTTATAATAACTACTGCTAGTCTTACGTTGACCGTTTAGCTCTGATCAATAATGGCGTGTGAAATCAACCTCACTAAGGCTGATTACAGAGTCGCGCCGGCGAGCAGCGCCGTCCAAACGCGCGCGCTTACAATTACACTAGACAGTAGTTGCGTTTCATAGTCACGCAATTCAAACGCGCTGCGTGTGAGACGCGCGCCGTCGGCCAGCGCTACCCGAGCTCCTCTACTGGCAGCTAGCGTTTCAGAGTGACGCGTCTCGCACGCGTGCTGTTGAGACGCGCTGGCCGCCAGCGCGTGCCACGCGCGTCACTCTGAAATCACCCTAAAAAACGTTTTCGTCGAATGACTTGTATTTGCATACGAATATTTGAGTGAACAGTAAATTCGAAATTTAAATTTATACTGTCGATATTTTGACTAAAGCATCTTCTACACGGCCATCCATCTAGACTGCAGTTTTGCAGTCTAGATGTATGGCAACTACCAGGGTAACCTCTGTCGGGACATTGGTTTGCAACCGTGTAGATGATGCTTTAAGGACATGATTGCTGTCAAAAAAAAAATTTTTGGCGCGAACCTAGAAGTAAAGTATTTTGTCGCGGGTGACTTTACAAACGCAATGAGCGCAATCAAACTCAAAATATTTATGGCTCACGCATTTATTGCATTATCTGGATTCGAAGGCGAAACACGAGAGGTGATGACGAGGCGGCTATTTAACTAGTGAGAATTCAAATCAGTGCAGTCTGTATATATAAGAGTATAAACTGAATTAAACATTTATTTTCTTATTAGCCTATATCTGAGTCCCACTGGCTAAGGTTTCTCGCTTAGTTTTCCAGATTTTCCTGTTTGTCTCAATTTCAGGCCAGTCGTTACAAAACGAGTATAGGTCGTCAAACCATCTCCGTTTGGGCCTACCAGGTCGGCCATTTTGAGGATCCCAATTTGTGATCTGCGCCGTCTGTCTGGGTACGCACGTGAAGCATGTCCAGCCCAGTACGGTAATTAAAACATAGGCTACAATATATTGCGGGGAATACCGCAGGCCGAAGCTATTATTTAAATAAATCAAATAACTACAGCATAATTTAACCTGAAATCCATCATAAAACCAGCGCTGCAACTGTTAATGTTGCAGCTAGTGCTGAGATGGGACCAATTCGGACTCACACAGATAAGAATTAAGGACTTCTGTTTGTATACATTTATATATATTGTTATTATTATCTGTGTCAGTTTACTGAATAAATGGATTTTCTTTCTATCTTTCAAATTCAATAAATTTCATATAATGAAAAGCCTTGTAA
The DNA here is from genome assembly GCA_951640165.1 of Pseudoips prasinana. Classification (NCBI taxonomy): domain Eukaryota; kingdom Metazoa; phylum Arthropoda; class Insecta; order Lepidoptera; family Nolidae; genus Pseudoips; species Pseudoips prasinana. Next base: position 25,553,595 of record OX621245.1, read on the forward strand.
ATATATTTTTCTCTTTTGGGCTTTGTACTTAAATATTTGAACACGTGATTCAATAATAGCTCATTTAACTCCCAACGCTTTCAATGGCTAGTTTTATTAGCAAATAATGCTTTCATTTAATAAATGAATAAGGTGAGGTTTTAAACATAAAGCCGTGTACGCACTTACGAACACGAACATAGTGAACACAAACATCAAACATGAACATTTGGTTTGTACGTATGGACGGCATATTCGAACGCGAACGCGAACATAGCTCGAATAAAGTTCGCGCACAACAGTCGTGAACTCTATTTCACTCAATATCCATGGAGGGGCCCTTGAAGGTGGTCGATTTTGAAGTAGCGGAAAGTATGCAGTGAATCACGAGATAATGTTTCCTAAAGCGGATCCTACTAGGTGGGAAACATTTACCCCTCTGCCGCCCCGCCCCTATACCCCGCCAAGTTCATACGAATTGTTTTGTAACGTAACATTTATTAAAGCTATTCGAACACCGTCCATACGGATCATACAAATAGGATCGCCGCAAACATGTTTGCTGGGCATAGTGTTCGATGTTCCTAAGTGGTACACACATGCGAACAAAGTTGTTGCGTATCATGCAACGCAACAAATTTGTTCGTACGTGCGTACGCGGCTTAAGTCAAACATTTTTATTAATACGATATTTGTCTTGCCACTTCGTGTCCCGGCTTCGATTTCCGCCCAGGACAACTATTTGTGTGACCCTAAAATAGTTGTTTTGAATATGGCTGTACTATTTGTGCCCGCCAATAATGTTTGTAAAGTACCCCGCGACATAGGGACTAATTTTCCTAGTGCGGGCGTTCCGGTTGGCGTGGTTCGAAAATGCTTGCCTTTCACGCCGCAAGTCGTGGGTTCAGTTCTCACCCTGGTCAGATATTTACGTGCACATGTCTGTTTTTCCTGTGTCTAGGTGTGACTATCAATATAAATATGTATTTAGAAAAGAAAAGTAGTATGGTGTAGTATATCAATTATTTATTTTCCATAGTACAAGCTCTGCTTGATTTGGAATCAGATGGCCCTGTGTGAATAATGTCCCTGGATATCAAACATACATTGCTTTCACTGCTTTCTCGGATATAAGAGGCTTGCGGGGGCTCACCCCTTCCAGTAAATAAGACTACTTACATGCCAAATCCTACCAGGAGGTACTCTGAGGTTCCAATCTTAGTTCAGGGCATAGAGATGCGCGAAAGAGTTGGTTTTGTGCATCTGTGGCTCTACGTTAATACATGAAGACGTAGACCATTAATCGATTGAGGATTGGAGAATTTCGTCGATACAAAAAATAATACTTATAAGTACGTAAGTTTGATGACGTTAATCCATGATATGGTTTCTGAAAAATGGGTAATCTCCATTAGAATACAAAATTATAATTTTAAAAGATTATGATAAAGTCGTTTAATTTAAAACCACCAACTTGTACGGTAATCGCTTCATACCGAAACCCCTGAATAATGTATAGAAACCGTTCGGTCCAATTGCATACCTAATGACAATATCTTTAGTTCGACAATAGAAGTTCGACTAAAGTCAATCGAGAACTAGTTTCATATTAATTTGCTTTCAGGAGTTTAAACATAATATAACCAGATGGCGTTATGCAAGTAGTCTTAATAGAAGTAGTATATACATATAATACTAGCTGTTCCCCGCGGTTTTACCCGCGTTAAATTTTATCATTTATCACAGCTCCTCCCCCGTAGGTGATAGCGTGATAATATGTAGCCTATGTGTTGACCCGACCTCTTAGTAATATTCATGCAAAATTTTAAGTAAATCCATGCAGTACTTTTTGAGTTTAGCCCGGACATACATACAGACAAAAGACAAAAATTCTAAAAACTATATTTTTGGCTTCAATTTCGATTGTAGATCACGCGCCAAGTATCCTTTTAAAAAAATATTCAATGTATAGTTTTGATATTCCTATGATTTTATTATATGTATGGATATATAGATATTAAGTAGGATATAGACTTAAAGTGCGTGGCTGTAGCGCTCTCTAATTTAGATATTTTAAAGGATATTAAATTCTTGCATTTATTGAATACTAGCTGTGCCCCGCGGTTTTACCCGCGGTAAAATATTTTTTTAAAGAATTATAAATTATCACAGCTCCTCCCCCGTAGGTGATAGCGTGATAATATGTACCCTATATGTTGACCCGACTTCTTAGTAATATTCATGCAAAATTTGCATTAAATCCATGCAGTACTTGTTGAGTTTACCCCGGACATACATACAGACAAACAGATAAACAGACAAAAATTCTAAAAACTATATTTTTGACTTCGATATCGAAGGTAGATCACGCTCCAAGTATCCTTTTAAAAAAATATTCAATGTACAGTTTTGACTTTCCAACGATTTTATTATATGTATAGATGTGCTTCGGTTATTTTGTTATATTTAAATTCAAAAAAATCTAGGACTTGTTTCGTTTTCTGTTTTGTGCAATCCAAAATAAACAAGAAAATTATTTATCTTATATCTTGTGGTAATTACAAATTGTATTGGAATACAAACTTGTTCTAGATATTATGGCTTATTCTTCGCACATGATGACGGAAGCAGCATTTGTATAGAAGCCAAGACTGACTTTTGGGGACTGACTTTTGGGGACAACTTCAAGACGACACGAGTGTTTTATCGTGTCGTCTTGAAGTTGTCCCGGCATTTGTAACCATTGGGGTTATTGTTGACCCCAAAATCAGTCGTAACTTCTACAAATGTGCTTAAGAAGAAAGTCGATCACGAAATTGTGTCTCACAGATGACAATATATGAATTCGTTAGATGTATTTAACTCGTGGACGTCACTGGCCAAAGCGGAAATATTACAACTTTATAGAACAACGTGAGCTCAACCCCAGTGGTTTATACTTTTTTATTCACCAATGCAATCATGTTCTTCATTGTTTACATTTTAACGAAACTCCTCTATCACTTTTTTTGTGTTTTAGTGATATAATATTTACAATAGAAAATCTGCACAATTGTAGCAGAACAAATACTATTCAAATGACGTGCCCGTGTATTCTTTCCTAGTATGTAAATGCAGTATGAATATACTGCATTTACACTACTATAATAGAGCTTTGCTATTCAGTGAACTGAATCCATGATTAAATACATATTTCTTAGTCTTTGTTGAGATTTTACTTATTTTACTTGTTAGCCAAATAGTTCCCAGTTTTATGGTTGAGTATGAGGTAAAGGATAGTCCGATGTCGTCTGTGTCTAAAAAGCCGTAAGGCCGGTCTGGTCAGGCATTTACTTTATTCACCTTCTGTCAAAGCTTTTACACTAGCAGCCTAATAGTTACTCGCAACGGGGCTATAACAAAATGCTCTCAGCATTTTGTTGAAGTAACTTCAAGTTTGTACAGAATCCTGAATATGATTGCTAAAAGGCCAGTTTCTGCAGACATGTTAATATTTTGACCGCCACAGACTATAGATGACAATACAAAATGTTCCAAATACGAAGTCATCTAAACATGACTGTGGATTCAAAAGATTAGACTGCTTGTTCACGTAGGAACGCGCGCGCGCGGAGATAATTTCCTAGTAGCCGAATTTCGGCCACTGAGGCCAGTCTCAATGCAGAGTAGCAATCTGAGCGGGACATATTATAGTGCACAAGTGTCTGCGCAAACACAGAGGGACTTTCTATGCCATCATTCTCACAATCCGATGGGACGAATAGCGACACGACCGGATTGAGGTCAGATACAGATCCTACGGCTTTACGTGCTCTCCGATGCACGGGGGTATAATACCGCCAACTGCCAGACGTCGAGCTGAATCTGCGAAATGTTTATTTTTATATTTTTACAGAAATATCTCAAAATCACTTCTGGCCCGACCCGGGATTTGAACCCAGGACCTCGTTAGTTGCGGTTGAATATCCTACGGCTAGACCAACGAGGCAGTCAGTTGTATACAAAAATATTTGAGTGCGCTCAATTCAATTACCATATAAACATGATTGAGCATCCATAATTGTAAGTGTAATTTTCCACTGCTGTTTGTAATTACATTCATTAGCGTAATAACAAAATATGGAAAATTAATTGCATTATTACTTGCCCTCAATGTACCGATAGTGAATATTATTATTTCATATACCAATTAGGTTGATTGTTAAAATACATCAAATAGGCAGTTTGACTGTGTTCAATTTAACTAATCAATTCACAATACTGTAATGTGTTAAATCAATCAATAATTAAGTTACGCCGAATTAATTTTAGACGCCATAGAGAAACAAGGACATAATTTATTTTTTAATATTTGTTATAGTTCGGGGCTTTAAAAAAAATCACGCATCATAAAATAAACAAACAGACATCAAACATTTAAATTAACTATATTTTTATGAAAACGGTAAACTAAGTTAAATTATTTAATTACACTTTTGATAACTTACTTTAACTATAATTACTTATTTGTTTAGTTAAACTATTGAATAAAGAAATATATATATATATATATTACATTGCTTAATTATTACATCATGAAAAACCTGTTAATTGTTTTAAGTAGCAACCAGAATAAGCAGCTGAAACCAACAACGAAAATAACAAAAATCTGACTTCAAAACCAATCTAAGTAAATTTAAGTTATAATATTCGAAGTCAGGCTCAACAATTTGATTTCGCATGTTCAGACGCCAGCACATCAAGCTACCCCAATATGTCAAATTTCCCTAATTGAAAGTGAACCTTATGCTATTGTGATACAGTTGAAATTCTATAAAATAAATTTGACAGATTGGTGTAGCTGAATGTGCTGGCGTCTGTACGTCATTAGCACTAACATAATTCTTAGCACTCACAATCATTTCTAGCACAATGTTACAGTTTTATATTGTTTTAATATTAGTACAGCATGCCTAATTAAAATAATTAAAAAGTATTAAGTTATTTGTTGTATTAGTGGTACTTACTTACTTATCGTATGGGCAGTGGTTACCCTGGTGTCAGAGTTGTTCAAGCCGCCCAGTAGGCCTCTGACATGGCTTAACGACTGTTGCCTAATAGCTACAACCGGGACCGTCAGCTTAACGTGCCCTCCGAAGCACGGAGACGCTCAGAAATTAAACCACTTTGGCGGTCGCCCATCTATGGACTGACCGCGAGCCTAGTTGCTTAACCTCGTCGATCATTTACGGACCGGGGAGATCATCTGGCTATGAGCGCCTCAGCGTATATATTATATTAATATTTATCTATGGCTCACGAGCGAAACACGAGCCAAGCCTCGCGATTATGGCATATCCCTCCAAATGATAGACACAACTGCATCGTGGAAACCTTTTGGGGTGGCCTCGGTCCAGCAGTGAACGGCATGCAGCTGACCTGATGATGATGATGATAGTTCACGAGCTTATAACCATACCCTATAAAGACAGCTGAAAGACAGCAAACCTCGGCCAATAAATTCCTTAACATAGAAAAATTAAATATAAGATTCATCGCACGAGTGGAGGGTTTAAAGAGACTTGTTTACACCCAAACATTTAGAAACTTGGAATTTTGCCAAGGGCCGGTTCGTACAACAAATCTGGATATATTTGTATACAGGGATATATTGTAGTCCGAAGTCTAAGCCGGCCTAGACCAAGTTTTGTAAGTCACCTATAAGACTTTAGGCATTGCAATCTAGCGATATCAGCCTTATAGAACGATTAGTTTTGTCTTTGCGGCTGCCATTTGCTTACGAGTCCCTATGTTTCAATATATTTCATTATCATCATCATCTTGTTCCCACTAATATGCTAGTGGGTATGGTTTCTGCACTTAGTCCCGATGTGGAACATTGTCACGTACAATGGTCCACATCGGGACTAAGTGCGAACAGCCATGACAGCCTTCATGAAATAGTGAAATTTATTCAGCACTTAGGTATTAACATACACTTGTACTTGTCAAGCTCACAATGCAGTACATAAACATAGTCGAATATAGTATAAAAATTACAAAAAAAAATAATTAGTCCGCCCGTGTGGTCTGTTTTCTCAGATATATTTCTTAAATCCTAAAATAAATAACAACTAACTAATTCGTGACCAGAGAGCTGGCCTTTTTGGGTCAAAGAATCAGCATTGCCATACAGCGTGGCAATGCGGCCAGCCTTCTGAGCACGTTACCTCCCGACGATGCGGGGGAATTCTACGACGCCCTATAAGTTAGCTATAGTAGTTAGTTATTATAGTTAATTTAGCTGATATTTTTCTGTTTCTTATAAGTTAAGTTAATTATTTAAATATGTATTTCTTCATCTTAGTTGGTTTTTTCAATAAATAAGTAACTGGAGTTTACTAATCTATTATTTTGAAATTTTGTTGTACTATATTAAAATTAAAGAATTGAAGGCAATGAGCATTTGGCTAACGCAGAAGGCTCTTAACCAGTAGCTTAAATTGAAAAAAACTAATACCTGAGGCACCCTTTTGGTGTTCGGGCCACAGCTCAGGGGGCCGCTGAAGCAAGAGGAAGAAAGGAGGAGAGAAAATTCTAAGAGAGGGTGTGATCAGTTGCACGGGATTACCGATGATGCGTTAAGGCCAAAGCGATCCTCGCCGCTGAGGAACCTACCCTACCTAACCTGCCGCTTTCTATAGCTACCTAGGTGGACGGAGGTATATATATATTTCATTAACACCTTGCTGTGTGCCTGACGGCATAAAATATCGACACCGTCGATCGCAAGTCGTCCCGTGGGAATATCTACCAGAGAACGGGCAGCAGCGTCTCTCTGTCTACTATGACCATCATGCTGCGATCGCCAACCTGTCTGCCAAGCGTGGCGATTATAACATATCCTTCTAAGTGATGGGACACATCTCCATTGTGGAAATCTCCAGTCCCCAAAGACTCCTTGCATGTTTTTAATTTCCCTGTTTTAATTTCAAGACAAGTTTTTCGCTCATGTACCTCTGACTTAGGGCTGCAGCATTACGTTTATGACATAATAATTTAACGGTCCTTGGCACATCAGCACAGGCAAAATTAAAAAAAAAGACATTGTTGAGGATATGACCGATGACGCTTCCAACACATATGGCGTACTGGGAGCGTCATCAGTCATAGGCTAAACATGTTTTTCTTATCGGTCTTTGTGTGCTAAATCGCAACGGAATTATAGATGTTGCATCACAAGTATTTATTTAGGACAACTTACAAAACATACACTATTACATGTTATAAAATTACGTGCTAAATTTTGCTTTACTTACAAGTCGCCACGGCATGGTAAAGGATAGTTATTTTTTTTTATTTACTTACTAAAATTAAGGGTACAAAATCTTACAAATTTTATAATTCTAATTTAAAGAGTTATACATATTTTAACGAAACTAACTCGACTCGTAGCAATAGACCATTAGGCATATAACACAACACATAAACATGATCGAGACCACGGTACCATATTGATATATTTTCGATATATATTAAGAAACATTGAAAGATGCCATTATGTTGCTTTTAAATTTTGGAAGGCTGTTTGAGTAAATGTCCAAATTGATTTCATGATTTTTCGTTAGCTTATTGTACTTTCTCTGTTCGTATTAGTGTAGGTGTCTCGTAATGATCGCCCCATAGGTCTAGCGGTAGGCTTTACAACCGCAGATAATGAGAACTTGGGTTCAATGTTGGATCCCAAAAAAAGTAATATTGCGATAAAAAGAATTCCCAGTATCAGCCCGGCGTACTGTTGTGCCTCTGAGAACGTAAAGCCGTCAGACCTATACCTGAACTCTTTCCAATAGTGTCAGCTAGCTGTCTCTTGGGGAACAGAATGTGCACTGGTGTTCTCAAAGAGACGCAAGAAGAAATACTTGCAGGATGATTATTAATGTAGATAAAATACGATTTTCATTCGCATAGACTTAAAAAAATCGCTTGTCAACAATAAGAACATGAATAAAATTTGTAGTATTACAAATCCCACTAATATTATAAATGCGAGAGTTTGTGAGTATGGGACTGTGTTTGTTTGTTACTCCTTCAAGTCTAAATGGCTAGAGTTAGCTGACACCCAGGATTAACACATAGGCTATAATTTATAACTAGCTCTATATGTTAATTCGTTAAAGGCAAATAGATTATTAGAACGTGACTTATATTTGATCCTATGGAATTATAATTTCGTATTACTATCAAGATGGACCGATGATCTTGGGCGGGTCGCAGGGAATTTGGATGCGGATAGCGCAAGACCGGCAATTGTAGAGATATTTGGGGGAGGCCTTTGTCCAGTAGTGGACGTCTTTCAGCTGATATGATGATGATGATTACTATTTTAGTACAGAACCCTAAAACGATTGGATGTTATAATATTCTGGTTTAGATAAATGGCCAGTTTCTTTAAGTTATTGATTAAATAGTTAGGTTAAGTACATATTCATAGTTTTAGATATATATTACTACATTTTATCAGAATGGTTATGTCTATATTAAGGCTTATACGACTTAGAAAACTTCCAATACGTAAATAACCCACTATAATAGGAAAACAACTTGTCATTGTGATTAGTAACATCGGAACTACTCTGACAGCTTCCTTTTGTTAAGCGGAACTACCAAATATTTTTACGATAAAGTGGTTGGTTATAGCATCCACTTCGTCAACAGAAAATCTTGGCAAACATACTGTATCTAACGAAATAATGTGCTGACCAATATTTGCGAGGGAGTAAGTAGTCATAGCCATTTGGAAAGGATGTTTACTTGGCTCCAGAAGAGGCCGATTGTACAGACGCCAGCACATCAAGCTACCCCGATCTGTCAAATTTCCCCAATTGAAAGGGAACCTTATGCTTTTGTGATAAAGTAGAAAATCCATAAAAAAATATTTACGGATTGGGGTAGCTTGATGTGCTTGGCGTCTGTACTTATCCGCCCTTATACTAGTGGCAATTTTATATCTATTACTGCCTTATTAACCCACGCGTAAAACGGAGGAAGGTTTTCAATTCGATTAGTTTTTCGTGTACATACAGCGATTACTCGGACTTTTGTAGACCAAGTTTTATTTTAATTTTTTCATTCGAATTAGTATGCTTGCGAGTTGGTCCCTTCATTAAGGTCGGATAATAATCTTTGAATTGCTTAGGAAATTAACCGTTTGAAGAAACCGTAGGCATAATAGTGTTTTAAATTCGAGAATGGTCAAGTTAATTTCGAGAATGGTCTAGTTAGTACTAGAACAAAAGAAAAATGATAGCTAATGAAAGAGAAAATTCCTAATGCTAATTGACAATTGACATTAAATGATTCTATAATGAAAAGAAAGAGATGACGCTAATTTCCTGAGCAAAAGGAAGAGATAGGTACGAGGACAGACGTATTTCAATATTGATTAAGAGGAAGAAGTCAAAGTGGAAAAGTGAAATGGCACAAGTGATCAGTAAAAGTAAACATTGCCAAGTGTTCTGTACATAGAGAAATGTACCGTGTACGTCGGGAATTTCGCACATTGCTGATCGCGAGGACTTCGTAAGAGCGCCACGTATGATCTCTCAAGCCGTGCTTTTCACCGTGACTTTAAGTACGTGTGTGCCGTGATCTTACTGTTAAAGGTTCCGTTTGAAAACACTAGTTTTCTTTCCAATATCCCAACCCACCGCTCGCCACAATATGTATTAGGCATCTGTTAAAATCTTTTAATAGATACCGAATAAATATTTACACACAAGTTCCTCATAATAATATTATTGAATTCTTACCACGGTATAGACAGAAGAATTCTGACGAGAAGTAAAATATATAGACAGTCTGTTGTACATTATGTTCTTTATATCTATAAAATAATGTATTTTTGTACTTTTCGATTTGATTGTGTACAATAAAGAGTATTCTATCTATCTATCTACATATATTTAAATTATAAGCAGTGACAATTAGTATAAAAAAAACCAATAAAAAATTATTTGGACAATAACTTCAACATGACCTACTTAACTAAACTAATACTTTCATAAATAAGATTATATTTCAGATCTAATAATATATTTGTACCTACTTAGAATTAAATATTATAATTAACTAGTAATAGTACTAACTATGTTCTGCACAGCGCATTTAAAAGTCTATGTGAGTAGAACAGCCTTTTATTTATTAATTTATTTTAAAATATTATTATAAAAACTGTTTTTATAAAGCAAGTCATCGACTGGAAAACCAACTTCCTTAACTTAAATCAATATTCCTCCTATAGACTAAGTTAGAATATTTCAAATAATTTTATAATTAAGTAAACTAATATTTTTAGTGCCAACTTACTTCAAATGTTATAATTTGGTATTTTGCTAGAAATATTTTATACTCTTTTGATAACACCATCATTATGGTGATTTTATGAGACAAAGAACCATAAATCCAAAAATCAAGAAGTAACTTTTTAATTACAGCCACACATGATAGTATAATTAACATCTTCAAAAATATTATCCCCTTTCAATGTTATGATTACCAATATCAAGTGTGATATGCTGTTATGATTACCATATTAATTAAATATTAAAATACAAACTGTAAATACGAGTGCCATGTTTATTTGTATACCAAAATAAACATTTATTTTGAGCAAATAAACATAGGTTCGAATGAAAATTGCGAGGTTCAAAGTTTTGTATATTTTATTTTTGCTCATTATTCTTGTGAATGGTAAGTCAAATGAAACTTTTTTATAATAATTTCTTTGTCTTATAATATACATAATTATAGACAATAATAGAAAGTATTTACTTTTAAGATACGTAATACGGGGTATAATTTTATTAGGGTTCCGTAGCCAAATGGCAAAAAACGGAACCCTTATAGATTCGTCATGTATGTCTGTCTGTCCGTCTGTCTGTCTGTCTGTCTGTCTGTCTGTATGTATGTCTGTCCGTCCGTACGTCACAGCCACTTTTTTCCGCGATAAGAGCTATACTGTTGAAACTTGGTAAGTAGATGTATTCTGTGAACCGCATTAAGATTTTCACATAAAAATAGAAAAAGATCAATAATTTTGGGGGTTCCCCATACATAGAACTGAAACTCAAAAATATTTTTTTATCATAGCCATAAATGTGGCGTATCTATGGATAGGTCTCCAAAAATGATATTGAGGTTTCTCATATCATTTTTTTCTAAACTGAATAGTTTACGCGAGAGACACTTCCAAAGTGGTAAAATGTGCCCCCCCCCCCCCCTAAATATATGATGTACATTACTATACAAACTTCCACCAAAAATTGATTTTTAATACGTCATAAATCGTAAACCGCAATTTACCTTTCATTTAATCAACTGAAATACTTGCTGCTACGGAACCCTTCATGGGCGAGTCCGAGCACTTGGCCTGTTACTTTTTAAATATGAACTGGCACACACGACTATCTGATCCCAAATTAAGCAGAACTGGTATGGAAACCAGATAACTGATAAACTAATTTTCTTTTGTATATAGACTTATTCATATAGATAATTACACTCAGACTCAGGACAAACAGACATGTTCCTGAATGGGAATCAAACCCACAACCTGTGGCGTGAAAGGCAAGCATCTAACAACCACGCCACACGCCCGTAGTCTCTTAGAAAACCAAAGCAATACCACATTTACACACTACTGATACTCTATATAAATTAACAAGTGAAAAGAAATTAAGCCGCAATTTTTACTAAAGTAAACAGTACCGTGGTACAATGTACTTCTTGTGAACAACATGAAAGTATAGATTTATTTTTGAAAAATTATAACTAATATAATATTATTCACAATTATATTATTGACATTATTTAATTATAACAAAAGGTTGAGAGCCACTGCGCTTAAAAATACATGTTAGAGACATATTATCTGAAATATTTGACGTTTTCATAATCAAATCAAGAGATGTTTAATTAAATCGTAACATGTGTAAACAAAAACAGAGATTAATCCGTCGTTGTTTCAGTATTTTTTCATTAAGCATAACAAAGCCCTGTTTATATCAAGGGAAATGACATTTCAAACAAGTTGACATGAACGCTGTATTGCTTTAAATTATAAAACCACAGCCTTTCCAGCCCAGAAAAATAATGGCGTAAGCGCCCTTATTTTTCCAACGAACTGAACAAATTTAAATGTTTTGTTCTTAAGGTTAGTGTAGGTAATAGCACACATATCAACTCGGAAACGGATCGTCACCGTATCAACTCGAGTCGCTCAGTATTCTTGTATGAAACTCCCTACTGCAAAGCACCCTAATCGGGAACGTAACGTAAACGACTCACCTCGGGACAGGCTAACCGTAAGCGCAGCTTCGTCGAGCCGTAGCCGGGCGTAACCTACCGTAGATGAGGCGTCGCCTAGCCGTAGCAGAATCGATGTATCGGAGTTGCTGATCCGATTTGGTTTCGTTACGTTGACGCCTGCTTGACGGCAAGAAAACTTTTCGATTTGATAAGTGTGCGGAGTCCTTTAACCTTAGTTCCGTGCCTCTAAAAGGCTTAAAGCGCAGCTTTCTAAGTCAAAATCTAAAACATCGTTAATCATGCATCCTCCTAGAGTACGCGAAAGAATTTAAATGCCGTAAACTAGTCGGTGGAACGGCTACATAAGAAAAATTTAACAAAATCTCCAATATATTAATATACAGTTAATTTGCTTTGATATCTTTAAATGCAAGTTATTTATAAGCGTACTTCCTATTACTACCCTTTATAAAGGACAACATACCAGTAAGAGATGTCATCCCGATGATCATATCGTATAAAATAATCGCGCAATATTACCATTCAATTAAAATTATTAATTCATATATTTTTAATATAATTTTATGATTAGGATAAATAGATTTGTATTTTTTTTATTTTACGTAAATATATCATGAACAATTCCCATTAGCGATTATACCGAACCGATGAATGGACTAGTGATATTTGGAAAGAACTCGACGACCATCGTTGAATGTTATACTAATTAAATACATATTCAATACGCATGATACGTTCTTTTATTCCGTCCAACGCAAGACCGTTCTACCCCTCATCTGTACATACGCTAAATTAATACGGAGCGGACTGGCCCAGGCGGCCGGGCAATTCAGTGAACACATATGGTCACATTAAAAGTGGTGAGTGACTCCGACGTGGTTTTGAGACTTTTCACGGAAATATATAGGACTTATATACGATATTAATTTTGTACATATGCTAAATTAATACAGACGGACTGGCCCAGCGGCCGGGCAATTCTATGTACACGTAAGGTCACATCAAAAGTGCTGAGTCACTCACACGTGGTTGTGGGACTTTTTCATGAAACTATGTAGGTATTTTTAATAGTTTCAGATGGGTTTTGTAAAGGTGATTTTTTAATCCAACCCTTAATGGAATGCCGTATCATCTGGATGTAAACAATAACATGACTTTGTTTGGCATTTATGCATGTGACTTCCGGTACTTTCTTTATTGACGCGCACTGCCCAGTGCACAGTCCACATTTATCAAATTGATAACCCAACCCTGACTTGCTGTCAGATGCAATGAATGAAACGCCGCACGTAAATAAGTCGTGCTATCACCATTTGTATAAATAGATTTAGATCAGAGAAAATAGAACGAAAGTGTTATTGAATTCATTGAAATTGAAGGAACACATTAATGTTACAATATTATATAACTCTCCAACTAGCTGTAATTTCGGACGGGTAATCAAAAGTTCATAACGTAAAGCTTGGAATCATCGCAATTAAACTTAGTTTCAGATTTAATCAATTTCTACGTCTGACGGCAGTTGGGAATTTAGCGTTGCTATCCGTCCAGGTTTCCACGGATTTGTCCAAGTTTAGAGGGCGTCCGAGAAGCGTCCGGGCGGAGAAGCGCAGCGGGTTTAAAATGTAAAACCCGCTGCGACGGTAGCAGCGACTCACCCGCCGCGGTGTAGACAACCGAAAAACGGCACTGGCATTAGCAGCGAGTCGCAGGACGGTTATGACTGTTGACATATCACGTTTTCACGCGTCTTGTCCTGATTGCTGGCAACCCTAGTTGGGATGCAAATTGATACTACCCCGGTTTTTGTGTAGTGGATGAATAAGGGTATGTTCTACATCTACCATACAAATAAACGGGTCAAATTCCCTCAAAGTGCAAGTCACATGCAAGACTAATAGATGTAGTTTTGACACCAAACTCAGCTACTTAAGTTTTTCGGAGCTTCTATAAATACGTGTATGAGTTTTAGAGCGAGTTGCATAAAACTAATTAGGCGATGTATTGTGATTCCCCAATTGAAAGTGAACCTTATACTTTTGTGATAAAGTTGAAAATCTATAAAAGAAAATTGATAGATTGGGGTAGCTGGATGTGCTAGTAGTCTGATTTTCTGATTTGGCATCAAATATTTTCTAATATTAAATTTGTAAATCGAACTTACTGTTAGAGTTCAGTTTAATACTGTAATGTAATATGTGACGTCACAAGCTTATGACTCCCGCTTCCCCTTTTAATGGCCGCCTTCCTTCACATGTGCCGTAATTTGTAGATGACCCCATATGAAGTCCTAACCCTCCTACTTAATTTTTTGATACCTACCTTCATTTTGATTTCTTTCAATCTTTCTTCTTTTACTGAACTTCTTACACCTTTTACCCGTTTTCATTTCATACAACTCCTGACCATCCTAAGATTGTCTGTAAGAAATCGCAGCTAGCGATAAGACCGCCCTTTGTACAGACGCCAGCACATCCAGCTACCCCTGTCTGTCAAATTTCTTTTATAGATTTTCAACTTTATCACAAAAGAATAAGGTTCACTTTCAATTGGGCAAATTTGACAGAATGGGGTAGCTTGAGGTGCTGGCGTCAATACATTATTATGTTACTATTTAAGTTCTATTTTTGTAATTAATTTGGTGTACAATAAAGTGTATTGTATTGTAAAATTGTCTTTATATGGTTTCATTCACAAATGAATGTAAGCAGGGTTAGCCTCCAGGAAGACACCCCAATTCGATGGATTTTAATGTCAGCCTCCAGCTAACAACCAAACGAATTATCATGTAACCCTTTGAGTATTCACGTTCCCACTTGAAATTCCCTGCAAATTGAACGGCAAAATTGACTCGTCGAGTACTAAGCTATAAGAGGCGCTTACAGCTAACTGAACAATAGGCTCCGAGCCTGTCAACGTGCTCTATCTTTCCATATTATTTGTTTGGTGTTTCATTACCGTTTAAATTAAACGTTTTCGGCATTCCCCTTGGCACAAATTTTAATTGAGGGGCCAATTGAGAACTTTGTACGTACTTTGAAGTTCATATAAACCGGCTTAATGACTCTGAATGTGTGGGTTTTAATCGTTTCGTGGCAATATCTATGGTTGTTATAATTAGACGGTTTTGTTATTAAATGCCGGTCTGTAACCGGTTATGAGATGGTTATTGTTATCAAGAGTTTCGACAATAATAGTGTTGTTTTAATATCGTTTAAAGATTTTGTACTGTTATTTCATGTAACTGTTGACTTTCATTCGTTTATTAACGGTTAATACGTTCCTGTTTAGGGTTATGTACGCAAATATACCAACGGAACTCTGTTTTATTTTATTTGATAAAAATACAGTGACAATTATCTAAGGTAGTATAAAATAAGGATAACTTAGGACTATTTAGCATTTTCCATTTATATATTGCTAGACTTCCTCCGTCCGACCGTCGGTCTGTGTCGGCACACTGTATCTCATGAAAACACATATTTCCGACAGAGATCATTCTAAACAGCCACTTAAATGTTTCCATAAGATTTTATGACACTTGTAAAACTCTTTACTTTATAAGAAACTGTACTGGCACGTACGGCCTACTAACACACACTAGATGTCGCTTAGCGCCCCGTACGATCCCTCAGTCATCTGCTAACCAATGTCAGAGAGCCTTTGCTGTAGTATCTCAAATGAGTGCAACCAAAGACTCACTTAATTACACTTCAAACCTCTATAGCTCATAATAAATAAATAAATTTCACAGATTAAAAGGGCGCATTACATTTAACTGTGTTAAATTTGAGCAAAATCCACATACACACCTGCGAAAAAGTAATTTTTATCAGCCCCAAAGAAGTAAGAGATGACATATTATGATTAATTAAGCTATACTATTTCTCTAATATACTCAAATGAACATAACGTAGCATCGTGGAAAATGTAACAAACATAGATTGAATATAAATGAGAGCCCTGAGATGTATTTGTGATGTGAGTTTGAGAGACAGAATACGAAATACTGACGTAAGACATCTTCGTGGTATGAAAGAGGATATCGCAAAGATTGAAAAAGGTATGCTGAGATGGTTTGGGCATATAGAAAGGACGAATGAAAGGAGATTGACAAAAGAAGTATGCCTATGTGAATGGTACATCCGGAAGGGGAAGACCGCTTGGAATATTCTCTGACCAAATTGGAGATGTTCTCAAGAAAAGGCCCTAAGCCGTCGAGCATGTTTGAAGAATATAATGGGATTCAACGAAGCAATTTTCCTTAATTTTAGTTCGTTATTTTAATATTTTTATTCACATAGGTATGCGTCTTTTCAGTTACCTAATATGCAATAAAGTCTAGTTTTCATTACTTCACCTGTGGCTTGTAACTTTATGATTCTTAGTTTTGATTGTAAGACTAAAGGCAGTTATTAGCGCTAAACTTGTATATGCCGCGCGTTCTAGAGATTACTAATACGTGACTATAAAATATACACGACATATCTCATAACAATACGTCCACTTTAAACCATCAATTATTTATTGATTCGACATTCCGCCTCGTTCACATTTCGAATAACAACGGAACGTCCTTGTTTCTTGTTTACTGGCGGGAAAACTGGGCTATTGTGTCTGCAAAGGGAATAAAACATGTGGATTTGCTTGTTTACAACAAAAGCCACCTGAGGCATTGCTATTGTGAGGTGCATGCTCTAAGATGTAAGAGACAATAGTCAGCGTACCGACAAAATTTCAGGCTTACGCCATTTTGTGAATGGGAAAATATAAGGAGAGCGCGCTTTGCAAGAAGTTTGTTCTTGTTTTAATGTCATGGAAATTAATACGATCCGCATATTTTTTCATAGAAAAAGAAGGACAGGATAATGTGGATGGGACTGTCCACATTACTCTAGTTGCCAACAGTAGACCTGTGTTACACGGCACATTTGAAGCGACCGGACGAGTACAAAACTCATCTGAAATTTTGCGATGTTTCGTATTCGTCCGTTCCGAAAATACCTATCTATAATTCCACACGCGTACCTAATGAAATCAAAATATGTTTTAAAAAACTAAACATCAATTTAAAAGGCAGCTAAGAACTATTCAATAAATTGAGGTATATTGTAGTTAGCAGTACTTTTTACTTCTCATAATCTTCATTCTCATCAAAAACCAGTCAACAACATCTGAATTTGTACGGAAAAGTGCACGTGTGGCGCAGAAGTTAAGACAGTTGCATCGCCACTTCATGTACCGGGTTCGATTCCCGCGCAGGACAACTATTTGTGTACCCCATAAATAGTTGTCCCGAGTCTGGATGTTCATTGTGTCCGTCAATTATATGTTTGTAAAGTACCCCGCGATACAGGTTTATTTCCCTACTGCGGGCGTTGCCATAAAAAAATATACAAAACTAGCTGTGCCCCGCGGTTTTACCCGCGTTAAACTGTATAAATTATAGCCTATGTGTTAATCTAGGGTGTTAGCTAACTCGTTACCATTTTTTTTAATCATTCCCGCCGTGTAGACGTAAAGAAGTAACAAACATACAGTAATTCACAACTAAGACCTGTCATACTTTCTATGATTAGTATGTAATGAAATTCTGTAGCAATAAAATAAAATTTCGGTAAAAGTTTTGTGACTGAGAAACTCCAAAGTGAGTACGCTTTTTAAGAAGTTCATTTATTTCTGACGAAATGGTAATGAGAAGGCAACATAAAAGTTTTCCAGAGACTAATTAATTATTAGACTATATTTTATTAACGCTAATTGTATTCGTCGAATAATAGGTCTTTACCTATGAAATTGCCGTTTTGTATGAAAAAATTTAAACGAATTTTTTTCATGAATTTTTTTATTTGTATTAATCGAAGTAATCACCCATGCAATCAATGCATCTTTGCCATCGCAGTGGCAGTTTATTGATGCCCTTCTTAAAGAAATCAGCTGGACGGGAGGCAACAAATTCTTCAAAGGCATTTTGTACTGCCTCTCGGGTATTGAATTTTTTTCCCGCCAAGAAGTTATCCAAATTCTGGAAAAAGTAGTAGTCTGTAGGCGCAAGGTCTGGTGAGTAGGGCGGATGACGGAGAGCTTCCAACCCCAGTTCTTGCAACTTGGAGACCGTCTGCTGTGCAGTATGAGGTCGCGCGTTGTCGTGCAGGAGCAGCGGAGACGAGCGATTGACCAATGCTGGTTGGAGATGCGCCAGCTTCTCCATCATTGTGCTCAGTTCTTCACAGTACACATCTGCAGTAATGCTCACCCCGTTTGGTAAGAAGCTGTGATGAATCACACCGGCGCTAGACCACCAAACAGTGACCATCACTTTTCTAGGGGTAAGTTTTCGTTTAGGGCATTGTTTAGGTGCTGAACCAGGATCCAACCAACTTGCTGAGCGCTTGCGGTTATCAAACAGAATCCATTTTTCATCGCAGGTAACAATGCGGTTCAAAATTCCTTCATTTGTGTGTCTGTTGAGCAGTGCAAGGCACGTCTCGACGCGTACTTCGCGCTGGCGATCATTGAGTTCGTGGGGCACCCATTTGTCAAGCTTTTTTACCTTGCCAATTTGACGCAAATGGACCAATATTGTTTTGACGCTAACGTCGAAAGCTGCTGCTAATTCAGCCGTAGATTGTGTATCATCAGCTTCCACAACCGCCTTTAATTCGTCATTGTCGACCAAAGTCTTCGGACGACCGCGAGGTTCATTTTTCAGGTCGAAATTTCCAGAACGGAAGCGAGCAAACCAATAACAGGTGGTGCGTTGGTTTGTAGTGTTAGCTCCGTAAACGTCGTTGATGTTGCGTGCCGCTTGTGCCGCGTTGCTGCCACGACGGTACTCATATTCCATAATTACTCGAATTTTTAACGTATCCATGATGACGAAAAAGATTGAAATGCGATGAAAATGTAACACTAATCAATAAAGAAATGACTACTTTTGGAAAAAAGAATCCATGTTTTTAAAATAAAATTAATTTGAAATTAGAATTCTTAGCCAAACAAAAATTATTTTGATTTGAAATGGCCAGTACTGCAGAACGGCAATTTCATAGGTAAAGACCTAATATTATTTTAGGGCTTGAGATAGGTAGAATGTATGCAAAACACATTTTTGTTATTGTTCCAAAATCGGCAAACAATAGGAGAGTTTTGCAATAGATTTGCACGACGCGACGAACTGGGCGGCTTGCAACTCTCTGACACTAGGCTGCCGCCCGATCACTTAAATGCCATTTCAGAAATAATGTATCAAGGTAAAAGTAACTTTATGACGTTTGTACAAAGTAGTATTAACGGTGGCAATTTTCACTACATTACGGCTTTTTAGCATATGTACAGCAGTAGGGCAACCAATACCCATGCAATAAAGAAGTAGAAAGAAGCGGTTATTTCCAGATCATAATATTTTAATAATATAAACAGATATTTAGTTTATATAAATTTAATGTGTTATCACAAACTGACACATATTTATTTTAAAGTAAACAATTTAAAATCTGGTCGCCGCTTGTTTATATTTTCGTCACATTGAATAGTTCAACACATTAAAAAAATATTTTATAGGTCGTCATCGGTGACGGAGGGGGAGCTGGACCGAGCAGTACGGCGACTTGCGGCCCGAAATACCGCCCCTGGCCCGGATGGGATACCGGGCAAGACGTGGGTTTGCGCCCTGGCAGTCCTGGGGGACCGGTTGAGGCAACTGTTCACCAGCTGCCTCCGTAGTACCGTGTTCCCCACCTGCTGGAAAGAGGCTAGGCTAGTGCTCTTGAGCAAGCCGGGCAGGACCGCCGATTCTCCCTCGGCGTTCCGACCAATATGCTTGCTGGACGAGGCGGGCAAGCTCTTTGAGCGTGTCATAGCCGCCCGTCTCAGCGAGCATCTGTCCCCGTTTATCGGACCCGACTTATCGGACAGCAGGATTAATCGCGTCCGCGTCCTGTCGGAACCCGCCGTTCGGGCGGGAGGGGTGGCGTTGGCGGTGAGCTTAGACATCGTCAACGCCTTCAACTCCGTCCCCTGGCGGGCGATACGGGAGGCACTGGTTCATCATAACGTGCCTCCCTGTCTCCGTGGTATAGTCGGGGCATATTTGCGCGACAGGACGATTCAATTCGTTGGTCGGAACGGGATTGAGATCCAGAGGGAAATCTCCTGCGGGGTTCCTCAGAGGTCCGTGTTGGGACCTCTGCTATGGAGCCTCGCTTACGATGCGGTCCTGCGGATAAGCCTCCCTCCCGGAGTGAGCGTCGTCTGCTATGCGGACGACACGCTCGTCATAACCCGGGAGGTAAGCTTCAAGCGGGCGGTACGGCTCGCCGAACTCGGAGTTGCGTGTGTCGTCGCGGCCATAACGAGACTGGGCCTTCGGGTAGCGCCTCACAAGACCGAGGCGCTATGGTTCCACGGCTTACGCCGTAGGGAGGAACCACCCAGTTTGTCGATGCGTGTAGGTGACGCAGAGGTCAGGGTGGGGCGGTACATGAAGTACCTGGGCCTCACCCTAGACAGCCGATGGGGCTTCGAGGAGCATTTCGAGCGTCTGGCCCCCCGAGTGCGCCGGGTAACCGGTGCGTTACACCGGCTTTTGCCGAACCTCGGGGGTCCCAGGGAAGAAGTTCGCTGCCTCTACGGAGGTGTCGTGCGATCCATGGTCCTTTATGGGGCGCCCGTCTGGTCTGAACGCCTGACGGGCGCCTCCCGCTGCAGGGCTATTTTGAACTGCCTGCAGCGTGTGGTGGCCATACGGATCGCACGAGGATACCGGACGGTATCCTTTGAGGCGGCCACAGTCCTGGCGCGCTTTCCGCCGTTTTCTCTCCTGGCGGCAGTCGACGCGACGGTTTACACCGAGATCCGCGTCCGCCGGGAGAGCGGTGAGGCGCCAGAGCAGACGCTCGTTGCCTATAGGCGGGATGCACACCGGCGCGTACTAACACAGTGGTGCGCAAGGCTTGAGTTGCGGCTGAACGTGCGCCAACGTGCCGTCGGTGCTATCCTGCCTCACCTCGAGGCCTGGGTGGGAAGGAAGGGCGGTTGCGTCACCTACAGACTGACACAGATACTCACCGGACACGGGTGTTTCGGTGAGTATCTGTGCCGGATCGGCCGAGAAGTGACGACACATTGTCACCATTGCGGGAGCGACCTGGACTCTGCCCAGCATACGCTGGAGGAGTGTTCGGCCTGGGAGGCCGAGAGACGAGTCCTGGTCGCTGAGATCGGACGGGATCTTTCGCCGCCAGCAGTCATGTATGCGATGCTGGCTGGCGACTCCACCAAATGGGACGCCAAGTCGGGAAAATTCTTCAGAGTTAACGCCAAAGTTGCCACCTTCAGCACACATGGATCAGCAAAATCATCTTCGACACGATCTTCATAGGAATCGAAATTCGAAAATTTTTGTCGCTCGGTAATAAATTTAGGCTTTTATTTTTATTTTATAATTAATTAATTATAACCTTATATCTATTTTGTAAATATCTAAATATTTTTACGTTCCCAAAATACACCAAATGGGACGCCGTGGTCTCCTTCTGTGAGGCAGTTCTGCTGCAGAAGGAGGCCGCCGAACGGGATCGGGAAAGAGCCGATCCCACTCGTAGGCGGAGGAGGCGTCGGGGTGGCAGCCGTTAGCCCAACTCCCCTCGGGGCTGCGGTGGCAGTATGAGAAGTGTCCTCTACTGCCGCCACGTGCAAGCAGCCCCGGGAAGACAGCGAACTGTCTGTGGCGCAGTCGCTGTGCCGTACTGGCAGGAGTCGGCAAATGGGGAGGGCAACCCACAGCTCTCCCCGGGTGCGTGTCCCGACCACCTGGGACACGGCGCAAAAGGGGGGCACCGGAGCAGCATACCCGCGTTCCCGGGGCTCCCCCTATCAGGCGCCAGAAGAAGTCCACGGCAGGTTAGGTTTAGTCGGTGCGAGTCCGACATACCCGGTCGATCTTCTTAGTACACACAATGCCATAAATTACACTAAAATATCAGAATCCCCGACTAAAACGATCAAGTCACGCCAAGCGAGCCGGATTCCTCACGCTCCAGTCAGAAATAGAACTCCCAAGTCGGGAAAACATCCCGAGTCCAAATCACACACCCAATTCCGTCCAGAATTCTTCAGAGTTAACGCCAAAGTTGCCACCTTCAGCACACATGGATCAGCAAAATCATCTTCGACACGATCTTCATAGGAATCGAAATTCTAAAATTTTTGTCGCTCGGTAATAAGGCTTTTATTTTTATTTTATAATTAATTAATTATAACCTTATATCTATTTTGTAAATATCTAAATATTTTTACGTTCCCAAAATAAAATGAAACATATACTTAGTCGATTTTAGAATTTCATCCTTTTCTGAAATCGATTTAAACTGATAAGTACATAAAATATATGAAAATTCCATAGATCCTTAAAAATCTGACAGCAAATTTCAGACATTCAGACAGATCTCATATCAAGTCTTGAGATTGTTGATAACAATACGAGTTAAAGCTTTATATTTCATCTATTAGAATGAAATAGTAACACAAACAAAGAACTTATAAGAAATTCTATATCATTAAAAAGTTGTAGACTTATTAAATTACATACAAATAAAAAACTTTTAACAAAACGCTTAATAGGCGATCTACTTAAATTTTCCGAGAGCTCGTTAGGCACTCAAAAGAAATACCTATATTGGCAAAAAATAGACCTGCGTTGATATTGATTTATAAACGGCTGATACCCAAGTTTCTTAATTGTACCCCATTGGTCGTAAGTATGAAACCTTTTACTGAGGTTTTTTTCTGGCCTAATAGTTCTTAAACGAATAGGTAGATTTATATGCACTATTTTTAACATGATGAGCTTAGTGCTTAGGCGGTATACACTGCTTCACCGGATACTAAAAGCGCATAACGGCTCAACCACGATTCGCCAACCTGACAGATAGATGCATGGGAGGGTCGGCATACTGTGCAATATTATTTTAATATCGTTTTAAGGCTTACATACATACATACATAGACTCACTCCTGTTCCACAGGGGAGTAGGCAGAGACAACGGATTTCTATTTGTCACGATATTTACACACCTCTTTTGCCTCGTTTAATTTCATTAAATTCTTCTTACATGCTTGCCTGTTTAAAGCCATAGCCATCTCAGCATATCTTTTTCAATCTTTGTCATTCAATTCTCTTTCACACCACAGCGCTCTCTTACGCCACTATTCCGTATCCTGTCTCTCAAAGCCACACCACACATTCACACTTCTCAGAGCTCTAATTTCCACTACATTTATTATACTTCCATTCTTTTTCTGCCATACCCAACTTTTAC
Source organism: Pseudoips prasinana (assembly GCA_951640165.1). Lineage (NCBI taxonomy): Eukaryota > Metazoa > Arthropoda > Insecta > Lepidoptera > Nolidae > Pseudoips > Pseudoips prasinana. Next base: position 25,577,204 of record OX621245.1, read on the forward strand.
TGCTTCACCGGCAAAATGGTGCTACGCGCAAAGACGCCAAGCTGCTCATCCGATTGAGGATCTGGGAGTAAATTTTATCGATACCTACTTCGCTCCCCTTTTTATGGTAACAAAAATTCTCTTTAGGATTTAGGAGGACCTTCTTACTTTAAAAATTGCATTAATATTCTACACATACTTATCTACTCGCGTCGCAAAACCAACCTCTAATTCACGACCTTTTCTTAATCTATTTTATTGCACTAAAATTTTAATTAAACATCTACGTGACGATAAATTTTGATGGCTATAAAGGGGATTCATGATAAGCCGTAGACACGTATCAGCAGATTTAATAAATATATATAGACACTTAACGTGATGAATGTTACAGATTTATCAGTGCTATCTGCCCATATTGATTGACAAATTAATTAAAATTATTCACCCATCGGCAGTGTGACACTAGCTAGATTATCTATGTCATAGTTAAATGTATAAAGACCGACTATTTATAATAAATCTAGCATGACCTAATAAGTAACTCTATTTTATGTGAATAAATGATTATGATTATTATGATTGTAAACTAACGCAAAATAGTGATCGGACAATAAAATGTCCGATTTATGGTACATATATGATAGTTTATTATAATATACTAGGTACCAGTTGTTTGCACGTGACTGACTCGGTTTATCTCTAACATGTCGTTTTCCTGGTTTTCCTATGTACTGGTATGTAACCCTGACAAAGTGTGTAACAAAGAAGTCAAGGTATGAAAAATAATAATATAATAATAACATCTAGGGACAGTGTCGCACAAATCATCCTAGCCCCAAACTAAGCAAAGCTTGTACTTTGGGTACCAGGCGACGATATACATACTTATATATATAGATAAATACTTAAATACATATAAAACATCCATGACTCAAAAACAAATATTCGGGCTCATCACACAAATATTTTGAACTTACCGGGATTCGAACCCAGGACCACCAGCTTCGTAGGCAGGAGCACTACCAACTAGGCTACGGTGACCATTATTATTAAAAACAAAGTCACTTTCGCAATTATAATATTATATTTGTATTTGAACGAATATTATAAATGCGAAAGTTTGTGATGGATGTATGGATGTTTGGCTCTTTCACGTAGAAACCACAGAATAAAAAGTACTTACGTAAAAACTACCGACCGGATTTTGGTCAAACTTTAAAGTAATATAGGTTATATATCCGAATAACTATAAAGTAAATAATTTATAAAGTTTAACACACACACAGCTAGTATTATATATAGATCCGTGCCCTTAAATCCCGAATTGAATGAAATTGGCCATGTTGGCGTTCTCACATTTACCTATATGTATTCTACTACATATAAGTCCACTCAGTTTGGTCGGTAACAACACTAATACAAGTGTAACCGTATGTTTAAATAAATAAGTTACTTTAAGGGTCTCAAATTAAAGTATTTTTAAATTCGAAGACGTAATTTATGTATTTGATTTAGGGCTTAATTTAGATTTTTAGATATAAGGTGTATGTACTTTTTCTACGGATAGTCCTAGAGGACAAAAACTCCTTAAATAAAGAAAAAAAAGTATTTTTAACAATAGTAAAATGTGGCAATAGAGTTGCGCCAAGATCGTGACAAATGGAAATCCGTTGTCTGTGCCAACCAGCCTTGGGAAACAGGCATGATTCTATGTATGTGTGTATATATAAAATGTGAAGGGATAAAGAAACTGCCCATATACGGACAGGAAAGGATAGGAGATTCTGCTTGCAAATCTCACCGAAATAAATTATAACTTCAAACAATTTTTTTGTTTGACTGTACTTTTTATGGCTTGAACAATATTTATTTTGTTAATTTATGAGTGGTCCCAGTCGTCAGAAGAAAATAATTAAAATTAAATGTATCCGGCAACCGGGACCGCGGTCCGAGATAATTACGGTCCCAGTGCCGGAAACCCCCTGACATAACGCTTATTTTCCTTCAGTACCTCGCGTATAAACTAAGGATACACTGTAATTTTTCAAGAACAACATTGATATTAAATTATGGTCCATCCAACGCAAATAGGTTGCCTGGAAGAGATCATTTTTAGTGATAAGGCCGCCAATTGCAATGTATTGTTCTATGCATATTGTATTGTGTATATTCCTTATGCAAAAAAAAGTTTACTTCTTTTTCTTCTTCTTTTCAAGAACTGTGTTAGAAAAAAATGAAAACATAATAAAATTTGTTTAACAAGTATATAAACTTGTTGCATACAATCGGGGTCACTGAAAACAGTAACAGTATCTTGGGACGGAGAGCAATTAATATCTTTCAAAATCAATGAGGGCGCATAACTAAGCAATTATTGATTATTCATTGTAGAAAATGAAAAGTTCCACTTCTGATCGATTCAAATTTGAAAAGACAGTGGTGAGTGCCGTGGGTTTGAACTTGTCCCCACTAACTCCAGTGTGACCACTAGGCTATCTTTACTATATATCTATATAAATATATTTACTATATATAGCAAGCATCTATCTCCACTCTCCAGACCTTAACATAGGGAAGGCAATGGGCGCCCAAAAGTCAGTGACACCATGTTTGCTTTTAGCGTCGTAAGCTACAGCTACAGTGTTTTGTTACAGTAACTCCTTACCATCACTTAGCCTACAATTTTATTGTCTGTTCTTATAAAATATGCCAAATTTCTGTATTATATTTAAAAAAATAAAATACTTTATTTCATTGGCTACAAAAGTTTCGATGTTGTTTATTAAATTTACTTTATTGAGAAATTATATTATCATATGTAAAAACAGTTTCTGACAGCCATATGCTTAAGAAAATGCTGGAGAACCATTTTTATTTTTAAACGAGTTGCATTCATTTATAATGAGTAGAAATGAAATTCAAAGCAAATTGCTTCAACCTACATTACACTGAAGGTCATTCAGAGCAGTGACTGTGGAATTGAAAGAGTTATACAAATGAGATTGATAAGTACATTTACTGAACACTAAATCGATATAAATTTAAGAAAATAAGCATACATTCTAATGAACTATTTGCGGTCTTATCCCGCAAATATGACTGCACGTGTGGCGTGCGGTTAGGACAGTCGCCTCGCCACTTCGTCCCTCGGGTTCGATGCCCGTGCAGGACAACTATTTGGGTTACCCATAAATAGTTGTACTGAGTCTGGGTGTACTTTGTGTCCGTCAGTGATATGTTTGAATCCCGCGACACAGGGATTATTTTCCCTAAATCAGGCGATATCTTGAAAAAAAATGCTATCGCTTCGATAGTTCGAAAGAATGGTTTATAAAATATGTATATGTAAATAATTAATATCAAGACACCCTGTAAAAGTAGATGTAAGTTGGTGAAATAAATAAATAAATATTTGTAAAATAACACTGACACTGGAGATGATCTCAAAAAGCGGGGATTGGTTAGTTCTTGTCATCTTATTTATTCTACCGCCAAATAGGAATGAGTAATTGGAACCATTTGCTATGTCGGTACATATCGGACCTAATATCTGTATTTGTTGACTTTGACCTCTTATGACCGTTAATAAAAATATTTATATTGATATTATCATTGCTGAGATATAAAGCTGTCACAGACGGACCATATAAGCGTTACTTTATACCAATTTGGTACGGAACTCGTACTTTCATTTAGTATTTCCTTAATTTTTTCTCACTTATTTAAACAAACGTTATGAAGCTAAAATTTCATTCCTATCTTTAAGCGTTCAATTTGGCAAGACGGTTTGAGGCGAAATGGCCGGCAATTTAACGATTGTAATAATTGAACTATTTACATGCTTTTAGGTTATTAGTATTAGTTATTTATTTATTTAATTTTTATTGAAGTAAACCTTCTTTTAGTACGCTTGACTTGGGGAGGAATCTGGTGAATGTCCGATGAGAACGTTACGAAAAATGTGATCGGGCGAGACGAACGGAAGTTGAGAGAAAGATATAAGACAGAAAGAGAGAGTTGCGTGTCGTGGTCTAAGCACACCCCGTTTTTTTTTTATATTAGGAAAATATTAGATTTTGTGTAATGTGTAGGTATGCTTACTAACATAGTCGTATGTTACTAAGATTTAAAAAATATATAACATATTTTATTCCAAATTTAATGTTTAGTTACAGTGTTAGTGATACCTTACTCCATTCATGATAATCTTATCTAAGCGTATTAAAAAAAAGCGTAATATTTCGTTTACACAATATTATGCTTGGCCATTTTAGTAAAATATTAATTAGTTAGTATATACCTACATGTGTGCTTATTCAAGATTATCTTCTTATCTTATGTTAGTTTAGGATAGCCTTAGTGAATTTATGTATAGCTTAAGATCAAGATAATGGAACAGACATGATATAATTTGCTATCTAAACGATAATGACTGGAGTTGTTAATTAATCCGAAAGGCAATTACATAAGATTTATTAAATTATTAATGGATGGATAATATCCAAACATCAATTTATAACATTCCTACTTAAATTTATGTTATTTTTATTAATTACTAGCTGTCCCGAAGAATTTCGTACCGCCCGCGCCATATTCTTTTTCCGTCAATACTGTCTAAAGTCTGATATTTTAATGCATTGTATAGACGCCAGCACATCAAGCTACACCAATCGGTCAAATTTCCCGAAAGTAAACCTTATACTTATGTGATAAAGTTGCAAATCTATAAAAGAAATTTGACAGATTGGGGTAAGTCGATGTGCTGGCGTCTGCACAACATTATTCATTGTTTCTTCCGGAGACAAAACCAATACCAAAAAATAACAAGTTCTCACAGTCTTCTGTCTCATTCCCACACAGAATTTTCGAATATTTTTAAATCAGTCAGGAACACTTAAAAGATTTATCCAATTTGGCGCAATCGTTTCGAAGTTATTTTTTGTTAGTTTTTAGCGTGCCTCCAAATATTTCGGTAATGCATTTTTATTTATATAAATTATTTTATTATAATTCGATATTTTTGAGGTACGCTATTGCACTGTCGCTCCTAATGTACAGTCAACGTCACCACCAAATTAGACTTTTATCTTAACAGTAACTTCATACGAAGGCAGGAAAGCTATTTTCGAAGTGTTACAATCTTAAGTGGAGTCAATGTTATAGTTACTACATATTTTTATTCCATTCTTGTATTTAATGTTTCTGTTTAAAAAGAGAATTTCTGTCTATAATGCAAAGGAGGTTTATTTATATATTTATACTATCATTCTGCGTGTCCTTATCAAAATTTATAGTAAGGAACAATACGGCTTGCAACTTCGGGCATTACCCCAGATGAAGGGAAAAATACATGAATTTTATTCGAGAAACTTTTGTTTACATTGACAGTAAAAAAATTTATTAAAATTTAAAAATTGATATTTTATGAAAGTTGTTAATCAATTGGATTTTAATAGACATTTATTAGGATAACTAGTTTATTTTTGACAGCCAACAAATAGAACAAGGTGTTGGAAGTTTGAGTTTATTATACATTATATTTGTCCATCTGTTTTGCCTAGTTAATGATACATTCATTAGGCAAATACATAATATAAATCATAAGGCCAAAATGCAGTTAGGCATTTAAGCATTTTTATTCGGGACCAACAGCATCCCTATAACTTAAGCACTAAGGCTTTGTTTGAATAAGGGTTTTTTTTTGTTTAAGGAGGTCGCCGGTACTGTGGTAAGAATCCCTATGTTGCGGGGTACTTTACTAACATATAATATACAGATACAAATAACACTCAGACACAGAACCACTACTTATAGGTCACACAGATGTGATGATATGTTGTCCTGTACGGGATTCAAACGTGCTGAGGCTACTGTCTTACCTTTAGCCAGGCTTTGTTAATTTATTTTTCATTGTTTTTTGACCATATTCTTAAGCGATAAGGTTGAAATTGATGTGTTCTCGTCAAGTCCACAACAGTTTAAGGGTTAACCGTTGCGCCACACGTGCAGTCAAAAGTCACGTGCATCCATTGATATGACGCCAACTGTACTAATTAGTATAATATAGTATTTATTGTACTATCTAAGTCTAGATACCTCTTCAGCAATACGAATTTATACAAAATTCATTTGTAGATGTACAACAATAGGTCGTTAAAATCGGTTAACAAACTACGGAAAAATCACGTAACATATATACCTAAAAGCACATACAGTCCGCCGCAGATATTTTGTTAACACCCTCATTTTACAAAGTCGGTAAAACATAAACTTAGTAACGCCGTCTTATAAATATAATATTATTTGTTCACTATGACATTCCCGTCAAAAAGTTCTCGTCAACTGTTTTGTTTATCCCAGCGAAGGAATATCAGCGTCAGACGAAAATATTTTATAAAACAAAACTTCAAAACCAACTTAAGTATAAAATAATATCAGTGTATATTTGTCTCATAGTCATTTATAATAATAATAGTATTTTGAATTTTTAACACTAGAAAGACGGGAGCGGTTTGTCGGCAATTTTAAATTTAATGTTGAATAACTGACAAACCATTTGACTTAACATATTGAACTGAATATCAGCGTCAGACGAAAATGTTTTATAAAAGAAAGGTTCAAAACCAACTTTAGTAAAACATAATATCAGTTTATATTTGTTTTATAGTCATTTATAATAATTATAGTATTTTGAATTTTTTAATAATTTTTCTCTTACGGAAGCTGTGAACACCTCACAATGCTAAACAAAATACTTATTTCTGTATTACGATATCGGATGGGACATTGACAGAGGATAAGTAGTAACTTAGATAGTGTTAACATGTACTGATAATAAGACACACGGCCTATCACATGAACCCCAAACTTATTTATAGGCGGGAATAGTGCCCCATCTAGTATTCAGAGATTACACGTGACAGTATGTACGAAACGCCTCATTCCTGTAAGCAGTGGCGATGGGAGCATATAATGCGATTCTTATCGGCTTCTGTTTAATTAATTATGGTCTTGAGATATTATTGTCATTATGTAAAAAAAAATAATTCACAAAATCAATGAATACTGGCCCTGGGGGGAAGTGGAATTATTCATTTTCTAACTCCTCCTTTTTTTCTTATTAAATTCGTTGCGGGATCCAAGACAATTAAAGCGATTCCTCGGGACATGCCTGAGCCTCACCGCTCAGTGTCATTTCATTGCGTGCCACTGTTGATTTTGGCTTACAGGATTTGCAGTGATGGGTAGGAGGGAAGGATTAGACCCGATAAAAAAATCAATGAATACAATGACACATTGTCTACAGTAACTGAACATAATACTAGAAACGTAAAAAAATGTGAAATCAAATCAACGCCACGTCGGCCAATACACTTTAACAGTGCCTTACGAATGATTTTCATACTTCAAGTATAGCAAAATATACAATATGCGAAAATAAAAAAAAAATATAGTGTTTTTAAAGTTGTTACCTACCTGATATAACGTTATAGATATAACAATCTTCTTCACTTCAAGGTAACATGCAGTTAAGTTCAAAGATTACTTATATAAACCTTTGCCACTGCCCGAACGAATACAATTTAATCTTAATGCAATCTTTAAGCAGATTTCCATTGGATCTTTAGATGTTCGGCTTATAGCACTAAATATTTGTTGTAGAATTAATATCAATCGGCTTCATTTGAGAAATATGTCACCCCGCACCCCTGCCAATAAGAATATTATTTGCCTCTTTTGATAAAGAAGGCGATACCAGTACGAATTGTGTGGAATATCAAGTAAGCGAGAAATGGGATTTGTACAAAAAATATCGCATTCTTATTGGGATTACTAAAGTTTTCCAAAGAAAGTCTAGATAGATTTGGAAGGAATATTAAGTTACCGGCTGAGAAAGAATAATAGGGCCACCCTGTACCATCCCTTGGGTGTCATAAAAGGCGAATAAGGGATACACCAGGTAGTCAGGCAGCAGCGCTTCCTGTGTATTAACTACTACCTAACTGCGGTCGCCAACTCGCATGCCAAGCACGGTGACTACGGCAAATTCCTCCAAATGGCATCGTTATAGAAACCTTTGGTGATGATGACGATGATGATTACGAGTTCACGAGAATTTTATAAATAGGATATACATAATTCTTAAACGGTAAGTATATAATGATTATATTTTAATCTATTAAGACATCAAATTACTAGGGTATTAATGTACCCCAATAATATGACATGGAGGCAAAGAATTAGATATGAATAAGGCATTTTATCTCCTCTGTTCTCGCTATACACTTAAGATACCCCTTATTGCTAAGAAAGCCCATCTGACTCTATTTGTAAGCTTGATTGCTTTATAATAGTCCGGCACTAGTCCAACAGCCATCTACAACCTCAAAATAAGCCTGATTTATGAAGAAAAGTACTAAATTGTGTAAACCTTGCAAAACAAGTTGTTATAGATGAATGTTGGCTATAAAATTCATCCGCCATGGATATTTAAGATAAAGGGCTTTACTTTGTAATCCTTTTTTTTTCTATGAGGCCCATTAGTATGAGCTCATTTACTATTGATGAAATTTAACCTTTTTTGTACATTTATTTTTATTGTATTTAACATACCAAGTCTTAGAGAAAAACTTTTTACTATTATCAATTTTTAAGGCTACTATTTTCAATATTTATTTAAATAAGTCTAAGTCTAAATAAAGGCAACTAGACTTATTTAAAAACAAATTTATAACATAAAATTATACTGAATAACATTTAAATAAATTCTCATAAGCCTCAATTATTAAATAACTCACTGGATGAAATAATTAATTCTGCTAATCTAGTCAAAAAATGGAAATAATTATATTAAGCTCGTGTTTTAATTGATTTTGTTATCAGGACCGAACTTTGGAAAAAACAACTTCGGGAATAAATGATGATCGAATTAAGGCACAGATTTACTTAGCAGCGCGGTTGGCAATTAAAACTTGGCGTACGTTTAATATTGCTAATTTTATTTAAGGTGATTAGAAGAAATATGGATCTAATTTCTGAAGTAAGTATTCTGATTTGATTGACAAGGGAACTTGTGTAATCCAGAAAGTTTAACTTCAAGTTATAAACCACTAGCTTGCGCCATCAGGTTCAGACGCCAGCACATCAAGCTACCCCAAACTACTAATTTCCCCAATTGAAAGTGAACCTTATACTTTTGTGATAAAGTTGAAAATCAATAAAAGAAATTTGACAGACCAATCTGTATAATATTGGTATCTTAAATATTGAGTACTACGTAATATGATATAATTTCGTTCCCAATTTTAGGCGAATGGATTAGGGAACTGAAGTAACTAACAGATGTATATTCTTACAGTATTCTATCAATCTTCTTCTTTCTTCTTTATCGTATGGGTAGTGGTTACCCTGGTGTCAGAGTTATTGAAGCCGCCTAGTAGGACTCTTAACATGGTTTAATGACAGTGTTCTAACAAGAACAACAGAGAACGACAGCTTAACGTTCCGTCCGAAGCTCGGAGACGCTCAAAAATCAAAACACTTTGCGGTCACCCATCTATGGACTGATCGCGCGCCTAGGTGCTTTCCCTCGCCAATCGCTTACCGGCAGGTGCAGCTGACGAACATAACATAACATATCTCTATGACTCTTACAGGAAAAACAAAATAAGTTTCATATAAACTTCAGGTCTCCTTAAATGGGCCTTGTTTCATCTTAACTGAAATTCCCAACGTATAAACCTTCTACCTGCCAAATTTCAACTTCATACGTTAAAAAGTTTTCGAGCTTATACTGTTAGTATACTTTTGCTTTTTAATGCCGGGATATTAATGCGAGAAACACTGGTTATAACCAGTATTTCTCGTGTTGACGTGTCGCTTGTTTTACTCAGTATTTGACGACAAAACTAAAATATCATACACTATACTAAAAGAAAACTTTTTCAATAACACATTAACGAAAAGCGTTCAACATGCAGTATATACACGGGCTGTCGCTCGGAACCAGTCAACGGACATCGTCTTATGCATATTTTTCCTCGGTTAATAAATAGTCTACCCACAAGCTTGCGTCATAAAATGACCCCAAATAATATTAAAGAAAATCTTAAGTCCCATTTCAATGAAATATGACAATTTAATTTTTTGTATGATTTAGATATGTATCTACCAAGTTCTAACTTTATTTTTAATATTAATTTATAAGTTCTGTCTGTTTATTAACGATGTAGACGTATCACTAGTGTAGCATTAATTAACAACCTCAGTGGTTTACGAATGCTATAATACTTATTTTAATTATGTATTCTAAAATGTGAAATAAATAAAAAAACAAATTGTAATGAAACTGAAATGTGTAGTTTGACTGAAAAGTTGTGTACTTTGAAATTGTAGTAAGAAGAAAGTACCAATTCCTTCAGACATAGTGTATTGACGAGAAGAATTTTACTGAATAAATCATTTCTGCTGATTTCAAGCGCTTTTGTGTTCAGTCTACAAGCTTTGTGAGGATAGTAACCTTTTAACAAAACCAACGAAACTCGTCTATACAGTGCACAACACTGAACGTCTCATTAACTTCTATTTATTTGAAGTGTTGAGCTTTGTCGGTTTCCTGGGATGTTGCTTTTGATACAAAGCCTTGGAAAAGAATTTCCATTCCGTTTTAGATTAAAAAAAATCACAAGCCATTATCTCTTTACCGCCAGCGGCGTTTGAGGATTTTTCGATTCTCAGTTGAAAGAATTAAAATTTGCAGCGTATTTGATTAAAATAATAACGGCCAAGTGTGAGTCGGATCCGTGCCATCGAGAGACAAATTCAAAATTTGTACTTTATTTTATTATTATAATTTGTTTGTCATAGCGGCTATAGAAATAGATATTCAATAAAAATGTTAACTTATTACTTTCAAGAGATTACAGCCTGCTAACAGACAGACAGCGTAAGTTTTGGTATAGAGTTCCGTACCTATACTTTGGGTCAGAACCAGAACCATAAAAAGCATGAATTTCTCAAGAGCTTCGTGCTTTTTTGGGTGTATAAAAAGTGATTTAGAGAATAAATTTGATTTCGGAGACATTTCAATGATTTAGTAGTCCTATTTTTCTGTAATATATTTTTTAATTTAATAGCAAGGCAAACGAGCAGGCGGTTAATCTGATGGGAAGTAATCGCCGCCGCCCATGGACTTCTGCAGCACCAGAAGGGCTGCAAGGCCTGTATATTCATAAACATCATATAACTGTAATTATTTTAAATGTAGGTTTAAACATCTGAATTAGTTACAAACTTTAGTGGTATTATTTCTTATATTTTAAATGACTAGTTCATTTGGCTAACAATCAGTTATTCGAATGTCAGCTTTTTTGGCTTGGTGTTAAACCAAACCAAAAACACTATTTGCAATGGAAATGGAATAACCCTTTCATTTGATTCATCAGTTTCATCACTTGGACTTTCAGTCTATTTCATTTATTATCATTTTTAAGTTGTGAAAATCATAACGGATAACTCACATAATTAATTCTATGTCGGAATGACGAATATCTGTAAGGGCCTATAGACACCACGTTTTTTAAATGCGCGTCGACGCGGCGACGGCGCGCTTTTATCCCACAGAGCAGTTTGGTGTTTGTTTGAATCGATACAAACGCGATGCCAACGCGCGTCTGTATCGCTAAAAACGCACGTCACCGGCGCGCTTAAAAGACTTGGTGTGCATAGGCCCTAATATTTGCAGATGTCACGCATCTGTTTTAAATAAAAAAATAAACTATCTACTAATATACTATCTACACAGTACAGTCCTCTATAGCGGACAAATTTGCTCTATGAAACTATTCATTACTCCGAGAACTGTACTCAAAGTTATTTATTTACACACTATTGTACGTACGTAGGTAGTAAAATGTCACGGATTTACAAGATCGAATAAAGATCTTCCATTTTATTGGGAGTCGACCCCAATATGTGTGACACGCGAAAATTAGGATAGATAGCCTGGCTATTTCACGGATACATTGCAAACGTACGGCCGTAAGTAAAATAACAAACAAATAAAACTATTCTATTTTAGCAGAGTAACATTTTATTAGAGAACATACTATTAATGTAGGATTTACACAAGTGCCAATCTAGATGAAGTTGGATAACTGTCATTTATACGAGACAATCAGAAACAACTCAACAGTTTTTGCTTTAGAGACCTGCTCTGCTGGAGGTATACATATGTCCTCGCATGATTAGGGCGGGATAGTATAAAACAAAGTGGATTCCACCGTCTGTACGCTCACTGGTTTTATGGTTTAAGACATTTATTTCTCATAAAGAATACATTCATTTATCTGAGAAATACAGAATACTTACTTAAAATAATTTAAGCTTATTACTATAATAACAAGAATTCACAAAGCCGTATTGAGTAAGTATTAAAAAAGAAAAGTTATTTTATACATTTGATAAAAAATAATACATAGTTGGTACATTCGATGAAAAATAAAGACAGTGTAGGTATTACGAGAACAAAATATTAGCAATGCCACAACCTAACACTATTGACGCAGGCCCCTATTATATGTCATAACATAATTTTAAACTAGGCAACGGATTTTTATGGGGATTTTCTTCGTTCGATCCTCACCCAAGATAAAACTTACTATGATGAAGACGATTATTAGTTATTTATCTACAATATATATGTATGGATTTATAAATATTTAAGTATGATTATCAGTTGTCTCGTTGGTACAGTATAGGCTCTGCCTTGTTTGGGATCTGATAATAGTATGTCAGTTGTCCCAAGATTAATTCATTTACATTTTATTTAATATAAATAGACAGAGTGATTCAAGTGAAAGGTTTATAAGTAAAACACATGCATACTACAGGAGAGAAAGGCCGAGATATTTGAAAGATTTGTAATGTGATGTCGTAAAAACATATTTTTATGTGCTTACATTGCAAACGCTGACTAAAACTTAAAGATCTACAAAAAAAGCTTCAATGGTACATATCCATCTCCTGAGAATCAAAGCGACAATTTAAATCTATTACATATTACAATGATAATAATAAGGGGTTATTTACGAAGCTAAACCAATTCCTTGCGTAATTAAATATTTTAGATAAAATTGAGCATTTCCTGAACATCAAAATTGCCCTGTTTAGATGTAAAATATAATTGAAATTAAGATAATAGAGGTTTAAATGCGGGGGCTAAGTGGCCGTCAGGACGTACGCACTTACAGGGTGGCACGAGCACCCGCGTCTCCACCAAACGGACGCGCTCGCGCAGCATCCTCACCAGCCAAATAATCAGTTTGTGTGGACGTACCTCGGGGCCGTTCGGCGCACGTTGAGTCGGCCGAGCGTGCCACGAGTTTGAGTCGTGAGCTGTCGGTAAATAAATGCGACAAGATCAAAGGTGCCTCACTTGTGTGTGGACGGTTGATTTGGCTCTTGAGCGCCAGCAGCAGTAATAACATAACTATCCATCGTAAATACGGACTTCTGATGGCTCCTCGAAATTTTTGTTCACTAAAAAGTCCATTTCAAATATACTCGCCTCGCCCGCCATAAACATATACGGGCTTAGCGGAGCTCTCTCTATAAATTAATCACTGCACACTGGAAAAACATTAGTATCTACAGTTCATCCCTTCCGAAGCCGGGGCGAGTTACTAGTTACTTAATAAACGCTAGAGTTTATGAGATGTACGGGGCCCTCTCGGCATTTAGACGGAATCAATATTATTATTTTTAAATACACGCGTGGCAGTTAAGGTAGTCGTCACGCAACTACCTAGTACCTAGGTATCGTCGTGTTTCGGGTTCGCAAGAGTCAACTATTTATGTGATGCATAAATTGTTGTTCTGAGTTAGTGTGAGATTTGTACCTATACGTGAATTGCTGTTTGTAAAGTCCCCGAGATTCAGGGATTTAATTCCCTTGTGTAGGCGTTGTTCTCCAAAACAGATGACTCCACAAATAATTTTCTTTTGAGGAAATTTTATACTTTACTTTTAACGCTTTGAATTTAATAATTATAAACAATTTGTGAAAAAAATTGTGCTAACCAGGAAACAAGGAAATAATTAGAGCCTACTTTACATTACTTTTCTGTCTAGAATATTTATTTGCTGTGTGGTAACGGTGCTGAATATCGCAACCCCAATTACATCCCATGGGGGGCGTCATGTCATCCCGACGGAATAGCTACCAGAGTAGAAGCAACGATGATAGCCATATACCGCAAATGTCAACTTGACCTTTGAATTGGGACGAAGTAACAAATATTTATTTCTCCATGTAAGAAATTTCGAGTGGTTTTATTTGCGTTGAGTAGAATTTATATCGTCCCACGCTCTACCCTATTACAAGAACCATGTTATAATACTATCAAGATTAAAAGACATAGCATAGTCCTATGACAGGGATCATCTCACTCGCAAATTGCTTTCTCACTCGAGCGGTCCCACTTTGTGTAATCAAAAGGACACATCTGAACCTACGAATTTCTCTGCCGGAAATCTGGAAGTTCGCGGTATTACACCCCTGAGAATGCATCTGTGTTTGCGCTCACACTAGAGCACTATAATATGTACAGCGCAGGTCGTTGATCAAGCTTAACAGAATAGCCAAATAAACCATAACAGGAGTGCTGAGCAACAGTAGAGCGCGGGCGACCAGTTAGGCATTGTTGCAGGTAAATAGCCGTTAGTTTTTCGTACAAATATTGGCGATTTTCTGCGTAGAAATCCTCTCGCCTCTGTGATCGGAGCAAAGAGACGGACAAACTCAGATAGGAGTCTCACCAAGACAACGCACCCATACACAAAGCCGAAATTGTGATTCGAGATTTAGCTTTTAAATTGCTTTATTCGCAAAATCTACATACTCTCTTAGTTATTTTACCTCAGCTCAAAGAAAAAGCTTCGAGGAAAGAAATTTGAAACGATATTAGTAGGAAATCACGACACAGATTGTTTTTCGCAAGGTCAAGACGCGAATCATATTTAACGTTCAGAAAATTGTCTGTGAAAATAGCGCTATACGAGACAAATTAGCATTAGTGGTTGCAGGTTAAGCTCCCCCTCCAGGTCTATCATTATGAAAAAACTGGGATGTTTTCGGGGTTTTTACCTTCTCTGCCTCTTACCGCTCCTCTATTAGTTTCGAGTTCCAATGGTATTAAAGGCACTTGCTCATGTAAATCTGATTGCCAATTACGTTAAATAGTAAATTGAACTAAAAATATTTTATGTGATTTTGTATGATTATTTTTGTAATAAATTTTGCTTAGGTTTCCTTTCTTAGCATAGTTTTAATTCGTTAATAAAATTACTAACAATTATTAATCATGGCAAATATAAATGCATAGATCTTGCGTCAAAATGTGAACCGTACCAACCATGTTACTTTGAATCCCGCTGTTGTTTATAAATGTTTGTTGAGTACATCAACCGACCGCGCACCGCAACGTTTCTTCGCCAGGGGACGGGGCTACCGATTCCAGCCGAGTGCCCGTTCGGCCGCGCTCGGCAGTCAGCTGATAGCTCCGACGCACCGCGCTCGCGCATACATTACTTTATATTAAAATTTATATTCTTGTACCGTTACGATAACGTTAATCTGTAGTGTGGTTATTAATACATACATCTCAATATACAGTCCACTCATTTATTACACCCGCTATCGAACCTGCATTGGCCTACACAGGTCAAAACATTGGTCCTTCGAGCCGGATGTAATAAATGAGTGGACTGTATATATACGGAAAACCTGATTCTTCCTGAATCTCACAAACTCGGTGCCTAACAAAAGTACGGAGAAGGTTCGGTTTTGAAGAAAGCCAACCTAAGACGATTGTAGAGTCGCTCCAAAATACAGACTCTTGTATATTTAGAGTGAGTGACTGACTTACTTTCTTATGTAATCTTGTACCTAGCAATGCTGCGCAGAGCTCCAACCTTGGGATGGTTGTAGGTTTAATTGGACAAACCTTGCTCTTAGCAGTAAGAAGATGAACAAAGATCTCACCATCTGAAGATACACTACGGACGTAGATGCACGCGCCGTAAGCCCTTTCAGAAGCGTCGGTGAATACGTGGAGTTGAATAGAAGTTGGCGAATTGCATACTATCCAACGAGGTATCTGTAATGTATTCAAGGTAGGCAAAGTAGTCTGAAAGACATTCCATAAATTTTGTATGTGTTCAGAGACTGGCTCGTCCCATGAATATTTAGAAAGCCATAACTGCTGCATAATAATTTTGGATTCCACTACACAAGGAGCGACAAGACCAATGGGATCAAAGATCTGCGCTATGGTAGACAAAATCTGGCGCTTTGTTACTCTTTCATATGAAACTAAATTTATGGCAAATGAAAATGTATCATCTAAGCATCGCCAATGAAGCCCTAGTGTTTTAGACATTTCGTAATCACTAAAGTCAATAACGCTAAAAGAGTCTTGTATACCAGATAGAGCTTGTACTACTTCAAGTGAGTTAGCCTGCCATTTTCTTAAATTATACTTTGCTGATTGAAGAATTGTTATAACTTGTCGACATTGACTCACTGTAGACTCTATAGTAGAGCTATGTTGAGTACATCAACCGACCGCGCACCGCAACGTTTCTTCGCCAGGGGACGGGGCTACCGATTCCAGCCGAGTGCCCGTTCGGCCGCGCTCGGCAGTCAGCTGATAGCTCCGACGCACCGCGCTCGCGCATACATTACTTTATATTAAAATTTATATTCTTGTACCGTTACGATAACGTTAATCTGTAGTGTGGTTATTAATACATACATCTCAATATACAGTCCACTCATTTATTACACCCGCTATCGAACCTGCATTGGCCTACACAGGTCAAAACAATGTTGCAACATATATTCTGTGTACATATGTTCTAAATATTTATGTATGTGTTTGTAACGTTGATAATCTTTAAATAAATAAGTCAAAAGAAATAAATAAATGTATTCTAAAATATGCTTGTGTTTGAAAATTTCACCATACCCAATAGTTCAATAATTTTGATATGTTTATTTACTAAGAAACAAAAACATTTAAACAACCAAAAACCAATCACAATGGAGGGGGTAAGCTATAATTCACCATGGTGGCCTAGTGCGGGTTGCCAGACTTCCGACTGAAGTCATTTT
The DNA here is from genome assembly GCA_951640165.1 of Pseudoips prasinana. Lineage (NCBI taxonomy): Eukaryota > Metazoa > Arthropoda > Insecta > Lepidoptera > Nolidae > Pseudoips > Pseudoips prasinana. The sequence continues at coordinate 25,594,359 of OX621245.1, forward strand.
AAGTACGAGAAAATTCCTTTCTAATGTAAATCTTTTGAATATATACCACCCACCCATATCATTTCTTTATTAAAGATGCTGTCAAAGTCAAAGTGTCTCCATTGACGTAACAACAACTGTACTTATGTATAATAGTTACGTATGTCAAAAGAAGTAATGCGATAACTCTGAGCCATTTTCTTTCTCTCAGTAATAATACTGTCTGTGTTAAATTCAGTGCCTATTATAATATTGTACCTTAGTGTATAAACTTTGTCCTTTATAACTTTGCTAGAAGTCAACCCTAAAACAAATCCGGATGAAATTACTCATTCAGGTGACGTAGTTTAAACTTCGTGCTAGTTAATAAAATCTCGGGAAATGTCTAACTTGTTACAGCGAGGTAACATTGTGAATACCAGACTAAAGTTTTACATATATTTTTGTTAAATTAATTAAAATATCGGGGAGGAGGAAAACTTGGCAACGCGTGAGTTATGCCAAGCGCCTAAGCTCATAATCTAACCGCTTATCATCATATGGGCGAATATGTGTTTGCCGCCACGGCATTATAAAAAAACTAAATTGAAAGTTCGCGTTTTCGTAGTGCCTTACGTAAACATGTTACGACCTTGCTTATCAGTTTCCACTTTAGAGATATATTTATCATTTAAGCATAAGACTTGCTATCATTAAAAAAAGGCATAATGTGAAGCGGCTTTAAATATAATTTGTCTTTACCTAAGGTTTTATGAAAAATCAAAGCTACCAATCAAATGGCCGTATGTTTGTTTCCCGATTTGATAGTATTATAATCGTAATTATTCAATGTTCGAACGGCGTTCGTATGTCGTGCCTTAAAACCTTACGTATAAAGCCTTCAGTAATTTTCATATTTCAGTAGCTTATAAGTTCCCACGATTGAGATATAGCTATCACCCAATTAAACATCTGTTATCAGCACTGCCCTGCATACGCTAAATAGCCATAATAAAATTACATTTTTCATTGTCAATGCTAATCTAAACAACCGTAATAAAGTGTAATTTAGCTTGTCAGATGTCTCTCTGTTACGGTGTTTTAGTGATTGAACGGCAGACCGACTAAGGGCAAAATGTGAAGCGGCATATAATTACCATTAAATATAACATATCAGTTTCCACGTTTGAGATATACCTATTATTTATGTTCAACAATTGTTATCAATGACAAAGCGTCATTCAATTCGACTTGTCTATACCTAAGGTTTCAGGAAAAAACATAGCTATACATTTTCTTTATATTGAAAAAAAGAAGCTTTGAAAATTTTATGATTTTGTTGGATAGAGATTTCCCGACAGCTAGATATCTGAAAATAAATTTCATTGTCATATTATAACAATAAGTGGATGAAAATGATTGATATGACATTGAAATTGTATTGCTCTTTATTAAGATGTTGGATACTTTGAAATCTAGTAGTATATTGTGTTTAATTATAGAATACGTACGCCTGATGGTAAAAACACTATCTGTTTTAATATGGAACACGAATTCTAGCCAATGAACGTTAAGCGTTAGCCCTTAGATACACACAAAACAAGAATGAGGCAATCGGAAGTGCACCTGTTATTGCGCAGACATGGATAGTCTCCATTAAGACTGGACGCCAAGTCCAAAATTCGACCAGAAAAACATTAAAATTATAATACAAGTAAATCTTCAGTCGAAATATTAGGTATTTGCAGGTAAATTTTTGCAAACGATTTTTACATAAAACTAGCCACCATATTAATTGCGAACAAAACAGTATGTATGACTATAACATAACTTTTTTTACAGTTTTTGAAAGAAAGAAAGAAAGAAAGAAAATACATTTATTCAGTAAACGAGCACAGACAATCATTATAATATATATAAATAGGTACACATACAGAAGTCCTTATTGGTTATCTGTGCGAGTCCGAATTGGTCCCACCTCAGCACTAGCTGCAACATTAACTGTTGCAGCGCTGGTTTTATGATGGAACCATGTAAAATATCTCACAGACAATGATGTGTTAGTACAGCTCGCAGTTACATCTTCAAAGTACCTGGACACTAATATTATAATAACTCATAACTAATTAAAATAATAAATGTATGGAAAAACGAACTTATACAATAAAACATTAATAAATTAACACTAATTTCTAAATTCATATCAATCACACACAGTATCTAAAATAAAATGATTGTTATACTCTCGACATGATTGTCATACCTTGTTTATAACAATAGATACACCAAAAAATAATAATATCGACTATGTCACAACCAGTATACATTACATATTTAATCCATGTTATAAGCTAATTCTGTCAATTATATGCTCTCTGTCAGATTAGGTTTAATTACTCTTTGGGTCAGATGAAAGAAAAAGGGACGCGGAATTTAAATCAATTGAAAAATCTTTATGAACAGTAACTCATTGTGATTCCTAAATACAAAGTACTAAGTTTATAGCTTAAATATGTTTGATGAGTAGGTAATAGTGGTAATTGGTAGGTGGTTTTTGCGGGCATGCGTAACAATTTAGTGCTTTTGAATGTTTGCCAGATAGGTCAATGGTACCCAAACGAAAACTAAACTTGTGAGTATATCGGATTAACGTATTTGGTCTGTCTGGACTTTTTTGTATCGCATATAAAATGGCAGTTTCTCTATTGTAGTGATGAAAAAGGGAATCTAGTTTGATTCGCGCCGGGAGGTTCCTGACCTCGTGGTAAATGAATTTCGGCTTTCCGAACATCATATTTTATTTGTATAGGCCGTGATTTACGCAGAGTTGATAGGTTTTCTACGCAATAAATGGAAATCTGCCTAGTCTAAAGGATTTATTTCTAAATTGAGAGACAATGGACTCTACTTAGAACTAGGCAAAGTTTATTAATATATAAATAAAAGTATCAGTTTTTAACATGAGTGTTAATTAATTGCTGTAGCTTTGTCTTTATTTAGCGGAACCAAAAATAAATTCTTTAGGTGATAAAATTAATAGGAATAAAAATAATTAGGAATAAAAATTGTGACGAATAATTCAAAGCCTTTTTCTTCTCTTCTCCCATTTAGATTATTACTTTTTCTACGATAAAATACTTTTTTATGTATACTTTTTATGAGTGGAACACGTTTATGGGGATTGGTTTGATCTTTACCTTCCTTTCAGAGCGTAAGACAGAGTGTATTATAAAACTTATATCATTTGATATCATGCAAGCCCTCGGATAATTATTTAGTTAATTGTATGGCACTGGCAATAGATTGACAATAATCGACTGCCATGTTGGTTAATACTATCAGATGTTACGGCTTAGGCGTAATTAGTCGCTTTACCAACCGAACCAGTACAAGGAATTTTTAATTCGGAAATCGTACCCGAGAACTCTTGGGCGCAAATTATACCTTTGCGCCCAAGGCAGGGTCGGGGTGAATGTGTATTGTACTATATTTAACGAACAAAATACAATAGCTATGAAATATTTATGTCATAATTTAATTAATAGTTCTATTAGGCTGATTTCAGAGTCGTCTTACAATTATACTAGATAGTAGTTGCGTTTCATAGTCACGCAGTTCACACGCGCCGCGTGTGACACGCGCGCCGTCGTTCATCGCTGCCCGAGCTCCTCTACTGGCTGCTAGCGTTTCAGAGTGACGCGTCTCGCACGCGCCGCTGTTGAGACTCGCTGGCCTCCGGCGCGTGCCGCGCGCGTCACTCTGAAATCAGCCTTAATGAAATACGTTTGCCAACTGACATTATATTAAATAGATCGAAATCAACGACGGTAATTAATAATACTGAATTGACATAACCGACATAACTATTTGGTTTCCGGCCTGCAAAGAATATCAGGGCCACCCCACACCATACGGTGGGTGTAAAGGCGACAAGGGATACACCAGGTAGTCGGGCAGCAGCACCACCTGGTTACTAGCTACTACCTAATTGCGGTCGCCAACTCACATGCCAAGCGCTGTGACTACGGTAAACCCCTCCAAATGACAACGTTATAGAAATCTTTGGGGGAGGCAGCAGTGGAGTCTATCAGGCTGATGATGATGTGATTTTTTTTTTTAAATCCTAGCCCCAAACTAAGCATAGCTTGTACTATGGGTACCAGGCGACGATATACATACTTATATACTTAAATACATAGAAAACATCCATGACTCAGAAACAAATATTCGTGCTCATCACACAAATATTTGCACTTACCGGGATTCGAACCCAGGACCACCAGCTTCGTAGGCAGGAGCATTACCAACTAGGCTACGGTGACCGTCACCTCGACCGTCAAATGACATAAAACCTCATTCGGTTTAGTGACTTCTTAGGTCAAGCCTATATGAGTTTCCATTTGGAACAACAAACGAATGACTTCGAGCTCTCAATGGATAGTCCGCACTGTGATCGATATATGTTTTTCCAATCACATCACAGCTCGAATTTATGCCTACATTTCTTTTTCTATAGGCTTATACTAAGCCTACTTATGTCAATTGTCTATTATGTCTTGTCATTTCAAGCCAAATGACACACGATTCAATTGATGCAATTCATATCGGAGAAAGTTCCCCGTTCAGTTTTCCAGTTCATAGTTCTCGAAAATCTTTTGCCAAAAACCGTGCAATGGTTTGACGTTGAACGAACAAACTGGATTTTTAACATTTCCTGTCCCAACTGAAATCACAGAGAAAAAGATTATGTCACTCTTATACGGGAAACCAGTTTTATGGGAAAATGCTTAAAGGAAAATTCCGAATTAGGTAGAAATGTTTAACGATCATTTATAAAGACATACTGAATATGTTGCGTGGGATTCCATAAATTATATAAGGAAAGAGTTTGCGACAAAAAGCTTTTATTAAATAAATTGTTGTGGGCTTTATTTATTTCAATTTATTTTTACTTGAATAAAATATTATCACTCCCACAAAAGCAATTGTACTTATTAGTATAAAGGCGGAATAATAATTGAGATGTTCTAAAATCAGAAGGAGGTCGATCCAGGCTTACTTAGCTATATTTGAATTTATTATACGTTGACACAAAAAAGGGGTCCTATCACGTGTCTATTGAGGTTTGAACAATCTATCGAGGTATCGAATTGAGGTTTGAACTATGTTCCACCAGGTCGTTTCGGTCTTGTGTGGGTTACTAATAACGTTCCACTGGATCATCTCTATCAGGTGATCTAAAGTGACCCAAATGAGATGATCTTTACGGCGGCCGCATTACTCTTCGGCCGTCTTCTACCCAGTAGAATTATAATGTGGCCATCGTCATAGATACACGGTCCGCTCTAATAATAACTTCCTGAATGCCCCCCTCAATATAGACATTACGAAACGGAGAGAACGATATTGTCCAATATTGTTCATATTACGGAACTAAAAAGAGACTAATATACGCTTTCTTCATTGTATTAATAATTAAAGAAATAGAGATATGCTTATATATAAAAAAAATCTCAATGTTATGAAGTAATTGCTATCAAATAATTATATTCCAAGCATAGTAAATGAGTATTAATTTTTAGCAGTAATGAGCCAACATTATATCGTCGCTTAGATAGCACGCGGGAACATGCATCTTCTGTTTGAGGTAGCCCCTTAATAAAAAAAAAAATTAATAGCTAATAATATCCTGAGGCATTATTCACACACGGTTATCTGATGCCTAACTAAGGAACCAGATAACTTATTTACTATACCTATACTTAAACTACTTTTCTTTTGTTAATACATACTATAATAACGACGCCAACCGGGTCCCATGTATTAAATTTACACACACGATTACATAGGTACAGAATAAACAAATACAAAACAAGACAAGAGAACTGAATAATTAATACTAATTAAAATAAAATAATATGTAATTAAATAACTTTATATTTAGAAATTGCAATTATATCCAACATTTTATTACTTGTCTCTGAGAGCTGGTTATAGAGGCAATTCTATCGATTTGATATCATCATCAAGGCAGTATTAGAGCTGGTTACACTCATGTGTTATTTGTTTATTAGGTCGACTCTATGTAGAGTAATTGAGGGAGTAGAGCTTGTACTATGGAACCAGATAACTTATTTACTATACTTATACTTAAACTACTTTTCTTTTCTTAATACATACTATAATAACGACGCCAACCGGGTCCCATATATTATATTTACACACACGATTACATAGGTACAGAATAAAAATATAAAACAAGACAACAGAACAAAATAATTAATACTAATTATAATAAAATAATGAGTAATTGAATAACTTTATACAACATGTAACTGAATTAACGCACATCCTGAAAATAGTTTGTTCAGAATTGTTTACTGAATCGATTTATATCATTTTTAATATAGGTAATTTTTTATTCCAAAATAATTAAAACTTCGGAATTTATTGTCATATTAACCCTGTACAGTCAAAACAAATTGAAATAGACCGCAAGTCAAAGTAAAAAGACTTTTAAATCGCAGTTTTATTTGTATTCATACAAATTCCATTATTAAATACAAAATATAGAAAAATAAAATTTATTCCAAGAAACTCATTTAGTAAATAACAATGCATATACATGTTAAATAAAAAAATCTGTGTATGTATTATGATTACAACGTAATATTCTAATTGGGGTGTTTGATGGTGGGTGTGCGTTAATTACGTTACATGTTGTATTTAGAAATTGCAACTATATCCAAAATTCTATGACTTGTCTCTAAGAACTGGTATAGAGGCAATCCTATAGATTTGCTATCATCATCAGGACAGTATTAGAGCTAGTCACACTCATGTGATATTTGTTTAGTAGGTCGGCTCTATGTAGAGTAATTGAGGGAAATTGGGCCAACCCGCATAAATATTATTTACAAACAAACTATAAATACAAATCTGTAACGAGGACAAGGCTCGCTAATTTCGTGGGACCACAGATATAAAAAAACCGACGAAGTGCGAGTCGGACTCGCGCACGGTGGGTTCCGTACCATCACACTAAAATTATAAAGGCTAAAGTTTGTGAGTGTGTATGTTTGTTACTACTTCACGTCTAAATGGCTAGAGCGATTTTAATAATATTTGGTACGAAGTTAGCTGACAACCTGAATTAACACATTGGCTGTAATTTATAACGCGGGTAAAACCGCGGGGAACAGCTAGATATCTACAAAAACGATCAAATTTAACATCTGTTGTAAGGGAGCTCCGTTTAATATTTATTTTATTTTTTGTTATAGCGGCAACTGAAATACATCATCTGTGAAAATTTCAACTGTCTAACTATCACGGTTCATGAGATACAGCCTGCTGACAGACTGACAGAAGTCTTAGTAATAGGGTCCCGTTTTACACTTTGGGTACGGAACCCTAAAAATTGTATTAAAGATGATTCATAATTGTATAACAACAAAAACGACATTTAATACTCAAGCAAAATAAAAAAGCCTACTCGTTTTATTTTGTAAGACCGGAAATAAATTGAAGATATTATAACACAAAGGGGAATGACAAATAATTTGGATGTTGGTAAACCTTCTTATTTTTGAAGATGTCTTCAAAGCTTCTGATTGAAACACTGTTTTGGAAACGATATTTGGATATTGTATTTCAAAGGTTAATCTCTTCCGAAATAAAAACAGAAAGGTGGCATCAACTGTAGGGAAAACTTAAAAATAATAATGTATTTCCCTTGTTTTCACGTCAAAGAACATTCTGTCTCTCACACTCACATACACAACTCACAATTTGTCAATCTTAATTTTATTTTGTACATATTACTTTATTTTATAATGTTTCTTGCTTGCATGTATTTAAATAAATACATCTGTAATAATGTGTTAGGGGACACTTTTCCCTGAAATATAATTCACACTAGTTCAGGGGACAGGACATCCACAATATATTTATATATATTTATTCTCTCTCTCTTTAACACCAATACACACACACACACACACACACACAACTCACAATTGGGTACGGTTGATATTGGGAGGTTTAAGATACTTGCATTTCACGATGCAGGTAGTAGGTTCTATTTCCACCCACGATATATATTCGTGTGCATGAACATTATATATATAAATATACTAGCTGTGCCCCGCGGTGTTACCCGCGTTAAATTTTATAAATTTTCTTTGCTATAAACCTCACTGAGCTCGAGTCCTTTCCAACGAATGCAAAACCGTGGAAATCGGTTCGTGCGTTCTGGAGTTATAGCGTCAGGAAGGAAAACCCGACTTATTTTTATATAGTAAGAATATAGGGAAATAATATATAAGATATATATATATATATATATATATATATATATATATATATATATATATATATATATATATATTATTTCCCTTATATAGTATAATAGATTGAGAACAACTTAATAATATAATAATTATTAAGTTGTTCTCAATCTTAATTATTTAGGTAGCCTCGGAGAGTACGATAACCCAAAGATCATCTCGCAATAGTCTGCTGTCCTTTATTGAATTCCGAAGTAACAAGGGGATTAACCTAATTGTTTATGATGAGCGATGATTCATCCTCACATTAACCACGCTCAAATAATAGTGCTAGTAACTGAATTCAGCTGCGGAAGCCCATTTCAATGGAGACCAACTAGCTACGCATACATAGTACAGGAGTATGTGCGTAAAGTCTGGTGCTATATTATAACCTTATAGGTCAACTCCAAGACAACGGGAGAAAAATCAGGCGCAGGATTGCTAGCTTCACGTGCTTTCAGAAACACCGCTAACTTCCATACTCTGGGGTGCTGCTTGGTGCTTTCCTTCCCATAAAAATCCCAAATATACTTTTTGATCCGAGCTCGGATTTGAATCCAGGACCCTATTAGCTGCGGTAAAATACTACTGCATTAGACGGTCACCGTAGCCTAGTTGGTAGTGCTCCTGCCTACGAAGCTGGTGGTCCTGGGTTCGAATCCTGGTAAGTGCAAATATTTGTGTGATGAGCACGAATATTTGTTTCTGAGTCATGGATGTTTTCTATGTATTTAAGTAATTATCTGTCTACATAAGTATGTATATCGTCGCCTGGTACCCATAGTACAAGCTTTGCTTAGTTTGGGGCTGGGATGATCTGTGTGACATTGTCCCTAGATATTATAATAATATAGATATTATATTATGCTCAAAATTCTTGGTGATCACCAAAAATTACGACCATAACGAGTTCACCCCAGTTAACCAGGGGTGAGCTCGTTTTGTCGTGACCAGTTGCCAGTCACTATGTTAATTCTGATAGTTACTGCATTTGGTTAGCCTAAAAGTCGCAAGGTAGAAAAGTTCGTACTCATAGTGGACGTAATAGCAGAGTTAAGTCACACAATGTACGCCACCACATGACAGTACAACTGAACATAGAAACATCTTAATAGTAAGTATTTATCTAGCTGAGAGCACTTGCCATGCCCCCATTCTCAGTACAATAGGAACTTAACTTCTAGTGCCAGCCATATTCGTACTAATATCCAGTATTAATATCCACTAAATTACAATATGTCAACTGTAGTGTTTGTTCGCTTAATTCAAGCAAAAACTTTGGTGATTTGCGACATGTCGGGTAATTGCTGAGGACGCCCCCTGGCCATGTTGTAAGCAATTACTTTTCTGGGACACAGACGTATTTTGACCTCCTTTTCTTCCTTTGTTTTCCTCGTTTTATTCTGATATTGTTTAATAAAATATTATGTGTATTAAAACATGCGGTTTTTTCATTTTATTTCAGGTTGAAAGTAAAAATAAGTAGAGCAAATAATTTTTTGGCGAAGCGGTTTAAGCCTGCAAGGCGGGCTTTTGTTGAAATATCTTTGGGTAAATACGAAGATTTGTTGAAGAGTTATTTTTATAGAATAGCAAGGCATAGAAGAAAGCGTGTCACCTGATAAGTTAGAACGTGATAACTTAGTTAAGAGGTAAGTTATCACCACTTACTCACCAGTTAACACCAGAGGCACCGCAAGTGTGTTGCCGGGCTTTAGGGAAGGTAAAGGGTCGCTTCTAGAGGTTTGCCCTTTCCTACCGGATCGGATATACCTCCTCAATCAGTAGATTCCATAGAGATGTAGTGCACAGTAAAAAGATCGGAGTTAAGACGATCGTTCATCTAGAATTCTAGATGATAGGAAGAAGTTTTGCACTTCGAACGAAAGGATCAGTGACGGAACAGGTATAAGCTCAAAATATTCCTCAGAACATTCCCCAGGGTCTGGTTAGTTAAGGTTCCTACAACAACAAAATTTTAATACGCTTTTGAATTAAAGAAAGGAAAGAACTCGCCTTGTATAGCTTTACAGCTTAGCTTTACCATGGCTACCTCCATTGGGCATCAAGAAGATAGGAATGACCGCCAAGTGTTATTAATACCCCACGTACGGTAACTACTTACCATCAGACGGGCAGTGTGCTTGTTAGCCGAATCATTTCATGAAGGTAAATAATATATATCCACTTACATACCTGTAACAGAAGAAAGCCAAAATTAATATTTAATACACTATAAATTATACATTAAGAGGAATCCAAATTCCAGACAATAATTTAAGAAAATAGAAAATTTTGTTCCCATATGGAAGTGAAAATACTTCCTACTTAAAATTATTGAGCGCCGTTACAAGGAGATTATAGTATTAAAATAGGGCTATTATTAGTATCACGCTAACGATGACGACAGCCGTTTGTGGTTTGGGTATTGTGTTAGGACTTTTTAATATTATGAGTGTTTTCATAATAATTTATAGTAATAATTGATTTAATCTCAAAAATAGGAAATCATAAATTTGATCGTCCGGCGGGTCTCGAACCTGCACCATCTACCAATCCGGGGTAGGCGCTCTGCGTTAAGCTACGAACGATACACGCTGGCAGATCAAATTTAGGATTCCCTTGCTAACACCCTTCCGGAGGATGTAGGTATTATCTATCGGTTTTGTTTTCTAGACCCGCCGGACGATCAAATTTATGATTTCCCATTTTTGAGATTAGATAAACGCTTTGCATTGCGAATAATGTTATAATATATAATTTAATAATTTATTTATCAAAAGTAAGAAATACAATCCTTTATATATAACCATATTAGAACCTTAAAAAGATAAAATTTATTAACATTATTTATATAGATATAGATTCAAAATTAAATAATGAAATTAAATTAAATTATAAGCTAAAAATGTGAAAAACTAGTTAAAAGTTCGAATTTTTATAACATAACTAGCTGACCCGGCAGACTTTGTACTGCCTCAATCGATAAATAAAAGACCTAAACATTTGTTTGAGAAAACGTTTATATAGGAAAAAGAAAAGGGCTGTTTTTAGTTCCACGAACATTTCAAGGCCAAGATAAGATAATAATAATAATAATAAGTCATTTATTCTCTCTCACAAAGTACACACAGGTTTACAATTATAATAGCATCATAGCATATGACGAAACTTTGTGAGAGACTGGTGCTTGATGTAGGTTTGATACCTGTATTACAAGTCACCAATGCCCTCCCGCAGCTATTACATAACTATGTAACTTAACTAACAGTAACAATTACAAGAGAGTGACAGTATAATCTATCAATCTAAAGGGAAGTGTTATTATATAGTGTATGAGTATGGATGTAGATGTAGGAGTGAGAGTGTATGTGAATTATGTAGTGTATGAGTATAGATGTATGTGTATCTATAAATCCGTTCTGCCGTTCTCGAGTTTTAGCGAGTCTAATGAACAACAATTGATTTTTACTACAGATATATATATATATATATATATATATTACATATAATGTCCGATTCAACATCGAAAAAAGGACAGGCCGAGCCTAGTGCGGGGACGCACTAGGCTCGGCCTGTCCTTTTTCGGCCTGTCCTTTTTCGGCCAGGGAGTTTCTTTTCCTTCATTTTAATAATTGTACGTATCTGGATTAACAAGGAGAATTAAAGAAAATTAAAGAGGAGCTGTGGTAATTTATAAAATTTAACGCGGGTAAAGCGCGGGATCCAGCTAGTATATATATATACATATATATTAGGAATATTCACGTAACTCTCTTTCTGACAACAAGATTCCATATAAAGTATTGTTATAAAAGAATTAATGTATTAATCACGGCTACTACGACCAAGCAATATTTTTTCATTGTTGACAGATAGGTCATGCTCTCGGCAGATTTATTGCTCAAGCTTTTATTCTGTTTGAACACTAAAACGTGCGCCACGCCTAACGGCTAGAGTTGGCATAGTTACTGTCAATTGTTCGGTGAAGCAATGAAATCTACATAGGCTTAAAGCTATGAAAAACTGGACGAATTATAGAGAGAGCAAGAAGTTCGATTCCATTCTTGTGTTAGAAATAGAGCCTCTTAACGGGTTTCATATGGTAAATGGTACTAAATAATATAGTCTTGTCTAATAAAAGTATATTATTTAACAAAGTTCTTATCAATATTACCATCTAGCTTCAAGATTATTAACCAGAAATTGGCGAATTAACCGAAAAACTTGCCTAGCAAACTTCTAATAATAATAATGTCCGCCTTTTCGTCAATTTTGTCTAGCCATATGCGCATGACATATCATCATGTCAGCCAAAGTACGTCCACAGCTGGACAAAAGTCTCCCCAAGGAATGGGGGATAGACGGGTTGCCGATCACAGTCTCTGGTAGGTATTCCCTCGGATGATTTCTACGCCCCCCACGGGATGAGATGGGGTGATCTATGCCGTCACCACACAGCAAACTATATAATACTGCACATATTTGCGCGCAAATACAGATGACCTCTCTGTTCCCTTAGTCAGAAAGGTCGTTAACAGACGTCGTAAAATGTTTGACTGGCTCCGAGTTTTCAAGCTGTACCCTCAATATTAGACCGAACGAAAATTTCGTAAAATAATTCTTAGCTTAATTTGAAAATGCAGTCTTAATAATAAATAGTGGACAGCATTTCCTTAATAACTCAAGCATAACAATGATATTAATAGACAGTAAATAATAAAATATGTAAAAAACTCATACGTGGAGCGCAGTTGAATAATCTCGACTTTTATCAAGCGATGTATTCAGTACTTGTAGATGGCATTTCACTTGACTTTCTATACGATATTTTTCCTCTACGTGACTGAAATTTAAAATAATTATAAATTTCACTGTCACAACACAAAAGACCAATGAAAGAGATAAAAATAGCGTAGTAGCTATTTCCTACATCCATTTATACCGGTGGAGTTCTCCAAATGTGCGGTAGGGAACTTAACGGCCTAACCCTTTTTCTACGAGGACCCACAATCTATTTAGTTCCAGGGGCATTTACGTTCCGTATGTTAAAGTATGGTCTCCTATCCTTAAAAGATAATCATGAGACATTTCGATGCTTTTAAGTAAAATATGGAAATTATTGGTAACGGTAAACTCAAAGAAGAAATAATGTTGTCACCTGGCAAGCGCTGATCCCTTTTTCACTTATTGAGGGCGTGCTTAGCCCTACAGCAACGTGTCCTACAGAAAAATGAGTCGATAGCAAACTAACAAAATTTTTGTGGCCCAGAACATGTCCACACTGTTTGATGTACTTGTGGCATTCCTAAGATCCTGCCATGAACATGTGGCAGGGCAGGCATGATGTTATACCTAAAAATCGTGCCCAGCCTGCCCATGCCTGCCCATGCTTGGCCATGGACTTGTTACCCGTTACTATTATCACACGTTATTTGTCTTATGTTTTTAATAGCTGCTATTCTTCTTCCTAGCGTTTCGATGGCATACTCGTTAAATTTTTGTGGCCCAGAACGTGGCCACACTTATTGCCCTGCTTGTGGCATTTCTAAGATCCTGCCATGAACATGTGGCAGGGCAGGCTGGGCAAGCTGTTAAATGGGCTATGGATTGGACCGATGCTCCGAAAATACAGTCCATTTTGGGGCTGCTCAACAGTCCCAACCTAGACATGTTTTCTTTGCTTCCTTAATTTTTGTTTTCCCAGTTTTCTTCAGATTCCGACGTATTCAGCAAATTGATATTAATAAACCTGCTTGAAATTTATGCAAATTTAAATCTACTTTAAAGTTTATTCTAATTTTGCTACTTGACTGCAGTTCAAAACCAGCGAGATTAAGAACGGTGCAACTTTACTTTCGACATTACTCATTTCTTCACATTGATTAAAAAGCTGCCACAAAATGTAACCTTATTGAAACTTGAAAGCTAGAGTTGCTTGGCGTCGCAAAAAACTTATTTCAGCAGTTCGTATTGCAGCCGACGACGCGACGTCCCGTCAGAACAGAACGAAAACCAATCGTACTGCTTGCTAATATATACGCAGTCATAGTTAAAAAACAAAGGTATTACTTTTTTATACTAGCCTCGCAATACGCTGGAGTTTCCTTATGTATTGCCGACCCATCCTTTCTCCTAAACTACAGACTGTAAAGTGTAGATGGTCTTACCGGTCTGCAAGTGATCGGTGAGGTTAAGCAACTATGCCCACGGTCAGCCCATAGATGATAAATAATTTTTTTTGGCCTTAATTGAACGATATGGATGTAGGCGACTTGTGGTTCCAGCAAGACGGCGCTACGTGCCACACAGCGAGACACATGATGGAAATTCTGCATGAAATGGGAAGGGTTATCTCTCCCAGAGGTGAGTTGAATTTGCCACCAAGATCGTGAGATTTGACCCCGTTAGACTTTTTCTTATGGGATTTCCTGAAGTCACAAGTCTATGCCAATAAACCGCAATCGACTAATGTTCATGCACACCCGTTAGACTTTTTCTTATGGGATTTCCTGAAGTCACAAGTCTATGCCAATAAACCGCAATCGACTAATGTTCATGCACACAAATATCTGGTTAAGACAGCCGCCTTACCAGTTATAGTTGTCTTTTTAAAATAGAACCACAAATAAATCTATATTTCAGATAAGGCCTAAATACTTGTAAATCGTATCTAAATCGCCTACTCTATTCAATACATGGACATATCTTAACGGAATAAGTATTTATTCCGTAAAGATACCTAGCCGACCCTTATTTGTCTGTATTTCCAAATGTCTACGAGTAATGTCTTCACGTCTAACTTGACAGAACTTGGACGTTGTTTTTGACAGTTCCTATGATTGTATGAATTTAGTTTAGAGTGTTCATTATTTCAAGGGCTTTACAAGACCACTGTAAAACCAAAACGACTGAAGTATAAAATAGAAACGTTAACGTTTGATGTTTCAAGCTTTAATAGTTTTACCCGTTCTTTGATAAGTAAATTATTTAATAACCGAAATATTCACTCATCAACGTGCATTTGAAATTACTATAGCTAAATTGTATAACTTGACGTTTATAGTTAGCCTAGGAGGCGTTTGCCACTTATACTACTTACTTTACTTATATGCTGCTGATTTATCTCGAGCGCATACTTCCTAATAGCGGGCTGAGTTGGGAGTCAGTCTGTGGTCAACCGTCAATGAGGACGGGCATGGTGGTGCGTAGACGAGCCAATACATTTCCCTTGATTCAATATGTAGCGTGGATCCATATAGCAAGCGATACTAATAACTTAATAAAGAACTTTTGGTCCTCGGCTCACGGTATAGTAGGTACGCGAAGACGCTCCCCCGATTGGAGATCGAAGGTGACATTTCATTACTACGCATGTTATTATTATAAGCATATTTCTTTCTTAAATGAACACTTGGGTGTCAAAGGGCAGCGGTGATCACTTACCATCATGTGACTCGCTTGCATGTTTGCATTGCTTCTATAATGAAAAATCTTAAGGCTGAAAAATTCAAGTCTCATACAATTATAAAGATCAATTGATGTGGAGCCGAAAAAAAAACTTATTTATGAACCAGTTTACTTTAATTAGATCAGTTTTATAAGACTTAAGTTTTCTCGACTATTTATTACCTATGCTTAAGTTTCCGATAGGCCCGGTTTCGTTAGACCCTTCTTCAAGTAACTTTAACATACTAAAGTACCTAGTGATTGATATTCTAAGATATTTCGAGCCGCAACGGATATACCGTCGAACTATGAACAACCTATATACTGATACCAAAGACAAGCGGATATTAGTCGGTTAGTACTAGGGTTAACATGTGATGGTCATGAAATCTGTTAATTCTTGTGCAGTTAATAGACTGCCAGCTGTTCCCCAAGCGTGTTGCTACGCCACAAAATAAAAAAAAATTGGTATGATAGCGGCGCTATCTGTCGAAGATTGTCGTACCAACTCAGGGACCTTCGTGGGCTCATGCATAACGATTCTTTAAAGGACATAGACAAACACATAGACAGACAAACACTAATGTTTATATTTGTAGATAGACTGCACAAGAATTAACAAATTAAATGGTTACATTTAAAAAATAAACTCAATATTTCCTTCACTCTCACATAATCAAAATATTCCATGCTTTTTAAAATATTTGTAACTTATATACAATTCTGTTCAGCCCTTTATAAGTGAAATAAGAACACTGGGAGTGATATAACAACTGCGAAATTGATTCTTTTATCTCTTTAAGTAGAGCGCAAAATGCGTAAGTAACCTTTGTATTTGCGACCCTTTTACTCCGACCAGTCGCATTTGTCGAATGCCTTTCGGTACGTAAGCCCGGATCAGGCAGTTCATACATAAATCATTATTCAGTACGTTTGTATTCAACCTGAAACTCCGTAGGTACGATATTGGTTCCAAGTTAATTAACGAAACACTAATTGTGCAAACAACATCGTGATGCTTTAGACAGTTCATGTGTGTCACGGTAGTGACGTAATTGGAATTCAGGACGTCACTTTGTAATGAATTTTCCCACAAATTTCATACTGAATTGAGTCACATCGAATCAGGTGTTTTCAAAGCTATAGATAGCCTCCATATACTCGTATTAGACTTCAAAGACAACGGTTGACCCTTAAAACAGTTGACTGCTGTGTGGCTAACTGTGTTCCGAGGGAATATCAACCAGACAACAGGCAGCAACGTCTCTCTGTATCATATGAGCATCATACTGCGATCACAAATCCGTCTGCGAATCTTGGCGATTATAGCATATCCCTCTAAATAATGAACACAACTCCATCGTACCTAGTCCTTCGTCATTCGGCTGACATAATAATGATAATATCTACTCAGGGGCTCTACCGGCTAAGTCGCCGAACATCGATTTCTAAAATGGCGTTCAAATAAATAAAGGTCAAAAATGACTTAATCAATCGTTAAATCGGCTTCAACGTTGACAATCGATTCCGGACCATTTGTGACGTCACATGTAGGTACTCATGGAAGCCGATTTAAAGATTGATTAAGTAATTTTTGACCTTTATTTATTTGAACGGCATTTAAGAAATCGATGTTCGGCGACTTAGCCGCTAGAGCCCCAGTTTTTTATTCACAGTATAATATAGTTGATAGGTTTCAATTAGTTCACCAGCTCGTTTAGGGTTTTCAGAAAGTAGGAATTAGAAATATTTTATCCTCCTTCTTCTCCAGCAGCGTGAAAGTCTAAACAGCCTAATGGTTAGACCGTTGGACTGCTGAGTCTAGAGTACAAGCCCAAGACGGGTGCCGCTGAATTTTTGAATTCATGTGCGTATTAAAATAAATAAATAAATTATCTCGTACGTAAATCTATGAAGGAATAGATCGTGAGAAAACCTGATTGCCTGTGAATTTACCAAAATGTTCTTGATGGCATGTAAAGTCTGCCAACCTGCACCATGCCAGCGTGGTGGACAACCGCCTATGCCTTCTATTAATGATGGTTGATTAGGTAAACAAATTTACGTATTAAAAACAACTTTTGTGTGGCTGAATGCTACTGTGTGGATGACGGCGAAGAATATCAACACCCAATTTCATCTCGTGGGGGCGTAGAAATTGACCCATTTCCCAGAGAATGGGCAGCGGCGTCCCTCTGTGTTGTGTACTAATACCATAATACTGCGATCGCCAACCCGTCACCCGTATGCATTATGGAATAACTATCCCTCAAAATTAAGGACCGAACTCTTTTGTGGAAATCTTTGGAAGGTCGTTGTCTAGCAGTGGACGTCATTCGACTAACATGACAATGATTAAAAAATATTACTTTACTACCAGGTCGGAGATTTTTATACAACAAGCATTACAAACTCCGCCCTGATGAGTTCTGCCGACCATACTCACACCAAGCACAACAACATACTCATACATGAAATGAATTCCCAAGTCGAGCTGGCCATAGACCAAAAGAACCTTCACAAAATATATTACAAATAATAAAAATAATATCTAGGAACAGTGTCCCTAGATATTATTATTATTATTTGTTACTTTACTACCAGGTCGGAGATTTTTATACAACAAGCATTACAAACTCCGCCCTGATGAGTTCTGCCGACCATACTCACACCAAGCACAACAACATACTCATACATGAAATGAATTCCCAAGTCGAACTGGCCATAGACCAAAAGAACCTTCACAAAATATATTACAAATGATATGGTATTACGCGTAAAAGACGCGTAACAAAGATTAAGCACTCACTTAAAACTGATACGTTACGAAGGGCAAAGGATTTGTCACAGTTAAAGAACGCTAATATGTAGCCGCTTTGTTTTACCGTCACAAATTATTTCCCCTCAAAGCCCTTATAAATAATATAGGAGCAAGAGACGCTTCTATATAAACAAAAGGAATGACATCTTTTCCAGTAAATCTGACAAATATTTACGCAAGCCAAACATTGCGAAACGGATTAATACCAGACTTGTCACTGGAATAATAAAAATGTAACAAGGCAACAGAGGCATTGTGAACTCGAAAAATGCGAGGATTTTAGGTTTATCATGTTTATTTTTTGGTACAAACATACATACAAAGAGAATCTAAATAGTAGTTAGTACAGTTGACACCACACCGCTGGAAACACTTTGAACGTGACGGCATTTTTATTGCAAGCAGTTTAGGCGCTTTTTGGTGTCGATGTGGCGTCCAACGCGTGTATACGTATTAGCTATCAAACCCAGCGTTCAAGTTAAATTAAATTAGTGAGCAGAACTTTGCTATAACCTAACCGAAAATACTCGACACCCAATAGCAAATCCAGCTGTATCTTTTGAATGGTCATGGTTAAACTTGCTTAAACAGATAGACAGATATTGGTTAAACAGATAGAAAATAAAAATAGGTACGTAACGACAAAAGTATTACTAAATCATTTGGGAGCAATGTAATTGGTGCATTCATTTGTGAGTTACGTAGTGCCTGTGAGATAGGCATACGTTTTATACTGTTTTAAGTATTTCTATGTCATGACGTTAAATAAAAAAGAAACGAGTGTGCTTTAAACCACTTTAGTAAACGAAACATTGCTGGCTATGAGAGAAAAAGAGAAAGTAAATGAGCGCTCGCACCTCTCTTACAGCCCCGTGCCTCGGAGAGCACGTAAAGCCGTCAATCCTTTACCTGACCTCTTTCCGGTCGTGTTGCTAGTCGTCTCAACGGACCGTGAGAGTGATGGAATTGAAAATGCCCGTGTGTTTTATAATATGTCCCGCGCAGGTGGGTAATCTATAGACACATAATAAAATTGTAGACAAGTCAAAACTGTACATTGAATATTTTTCAAAAAGGATACTTGGGGCGTGATCTACAATCGATATCGAAACCAAATATATAGTTTTTAGAATTTTTGTCTGTTTGTCTGTATGTATGTCCGGGCTAAACACAAAAAGTACTGCATGGATTTACTTAAAATTTTGCATGAATATTACTAAGAGGTCGGGTCAACATACAGGCTACATACTATCACGCTATCACCTTCGGTGGAGGAGATGTGATAATTTATAAAATTTAACGCGGGTAAAACCGCGGGGCACAGCTAGTCTCCAATGAGACTGGCCGAAACCCGATAACGGCGATGCAGTGGCTTGAGTTGGGACTTTGTAACAGTGTAAATCTGCATATGAATATCGTGACCTATTGAGTTGGTTAGCTTAATTGACAATACTCTAGGCCCCCAACATTACATTAGACCAGCTGGCAAAGCTAATGTTACTGAACTAACTATACTGTACTAACTACATAGTATTACTGTTCATCAATGTGTACTGCAGTTTAATGGTATAATTGTGAGAGTCCATGTTTATTAACTTGCAATTGATATACTATCATAATATTCTATGGGACGTAAGTGCTCTCAATGCCGCATCAGTAGAAACACTTTGGATTCGACAACATCTTTATTCAATAAGTTGTAAGGTTGCTTTTTATAGTGTACTGTCACGGTTGTTGCGTGGACTTTACGGTGGCAGCTCAAATTTTTTATATATTGCCTATTAAACTTTTTTTATATTGCCTTGCTTACCCTTGAAGAACGACGCAAAGTACTGGATATGTGCCTACTGTATGATATATCAATGGACGCCTTGATTGCCCCGACTTACTTTCACGGGTGATATTTAATACACCACGCCGACGCACTCGCCACACTCCAATGTTACACGTACCACTTCATGCTACTAATTATGCACAAAATAATGTAATACCACGCATCTCTCGAACATATAATACCAATTATGGACAAATAGCCATGTTTTCAAGTTCTAAGAGAAAGTTCAAATGTCAAATAATTAGCGCCCTGAAACAATAACGTTTAGATGTAAAAACTAAATTCCTATATATTTATATGTTTTTTTTCATTTGCTATTGTTTCAAGCACTATTATTATTAGTTATTAGTAGCTATTATTAGTAATCAACCATGTATTATGTTATGTATTCCATGCAACTTAATATTTCTTTAGTCCGTTCTTTAGTCGATCTACACTATTCAAATTGTACTTAGGAAAACCTGTAATTGGCCTTACTATATTGATTGTACTATAAAGCAAAAATTATTTGTATTACGCTGTTGGTATTATAATAAATAAAATAAAAATAAAAATAAAATTGCCTAGTTTGTTGAGGGGTAACACGTTTAACCGCAGATAAAAAAGTGCTGGGCTTAATCGCGAGTCAGACGAAAAGCGTTTAAATGTACAGACGCCAGCACATCAAGTTACCCCAATCTGTCAAATTTCACCAATTGAAAGTGAACGATATGCTTTTATGATAAAGTTAAAAATCTAAAAAATAAATTTGACAGATTGGGGTAGCTTGATGTGCTGGCGTCTGTAGTTACTGTAGCTTACGTACTCTTTGAGTACCCTTGTACTCAAGTAGAACATAAAGCAGTCGGTTCTATACCTGACCTCCACCGTATCAGCTAGACCGCCCCATAGGATAGTGACAAGTAAGGGCATAGAGACCGCATCTGTGTTTGCACATATACTTGTGCACAATAATATATTCTGTTCTTTGATGGCTAAACGCCGGCAAAACTGGTGGCTATGGCTGAATTTCGACCTAGAGGACATTATTAGATATATATAGGTATTTGTTATCACATTTTCATGCATACAATACATGTATACGTACAATACATGCATGCATACACGTAATGAGAAAAAGTCAGATGATACACATCATAGGCTACTGTAAGGCTCGCTCGTTTTTTATAAGTATTTTGCACGCATGGCGCAGTGGTAAAGATAGACACCTTGTTTATCTAATACATGTATGTCTACGTTTCGAGTTTGATCATCACACAGGATACTTATTCGCTTGATTCATATTGTTCTGAGTCTGGGTCTGCTTTGTATCCTTGAATTTCATATTCATACTAAACCACTGGTTAGGCAAAATCACGGTTGGCTTATTATATTTTATTAAGTTTCATACCACGTAGTTCTTAATAATTATCCGTTTTATTATCATCATTAAAGTCCGCCGCGATACAGTTATTTATTTAAACAGTGCGGGCAACACTTTTAAGAAAAAGTTCTGTAAACAAAGTGGTATTCTCTAAGAACTTGAGGAAAATATCCAATTTTTCTGTTATAACCCCCTTGTGTTTGACGGTGGTCCTTAATATTTACATACTAATAGAATGCCTACAGACGACCCATATAATTCAATGAATTACCAAACGTGTTTTCTTAATTGCATTGCCTTTAAATATATCACGTAATAGCAAGGATCGTACTGCTTTTGCATAAAAATCACTTCACACTATATATATATTGTAATAAAACTCCACATAAAGCTAACTCTTATATATTCATTACAAAACTATACACTTCTATGTTCGAGTACTATTCGTATAAATATTACCACCTTATTTTGACACGACCAACTTGTAGCGCAATTTAGGACAAAGTGCCGATCCATTCGGTACGTCTTCCTGTCAAACGTTTTTTTTTTCTTCTTAATTCCGTTTTAGGCTCTGGCTTCTTTGGCCTTATGAGCCTTCAGTAAATATATTTTTATATCATTTATTTCAAGTAAAGTCATTGTCGAGTAAAGTCCGTCACAGTCAAGTCATACACAGTCCTTGTCCAACCCCAGTAAAGCAGTGGAGACTTTACTAGAGGCTTTTATGGAGTTTTGGTTACAACACGGAAAATCACAATTCACGGCAATATCGCACTTTCCTCCACTTGTGTACGTTGTCGAAGATGTTATGTCTAAAAATCCACTATATTTACACATAAAACTCGAATTTACACCAGTTTTTGAAAATAAAACATAGCCTCGATGCGTCTTTTTCCGCGTTGGGGCCAAAACCTCCCCTGTCAAACGTCACCGCTTGGTGTTACCAGTTAACGTAAAGATATGATAAGTATATATAAAATATCATAAATAAATAAAATATGGTTACTGTGTCCCAATACAGTGCATAACAAATCATATTGAAGGAGCCCCATTTAGTGATTAACTACTTGTATTGGGGATGTATCGACAATTGAGGAATACAAGATTAAATTAACTTACTAATTATGAAATTAAAACCTATATAAAACTAAATCTGTTCTGAGTCTGGATGTAATTTGTGTCCGTTAATTATATGTTTCTAATGTATGTCATTTTAAAGAAAGAAACAAAACTTGTGTGATGACCACAATTATTTGTTTTGTGTCAGGATGTAATTTATCTATAATATGTATGTATTTAGGCAATGTAAGCATCTTTATCAGTTGTCTGGTTGTCATAGTACAGACGCTAACACATCCAGCTACCACAATCTGTCAAATTTCTTTTATAGATTTTCAACTTTATCACATAAGCGTAAGGTTCACTTTCTATTGAGGAAATTTGACAGATTGGGGCAGCTTGATGTGCTGGCGTCTGTACAAACTTTGGCTAGTTTGGTTTCAGTTGGCTAGTTTGGTGTTAGTTGTCCCAAGCTATTTATTTTACTCCAATTCCTCGCAAATAGTAGATACAATATAGTGATGTTTATTGTAATTCATGCCTATAGTAATATTTTCGTATATTAAAGAGCTGAATTATCTTAGTGAGGGATATATCGTGGATTGTATCTCATGAAATCACGGTCGAACTTAATTCTTTGGTTCCCTCTATGACGAGAACAATGAAAGAAATGAATGCCGAAAATCTAAGAAATTAAAAGTTAACATTCCAATTTCAAAATTGGAAAAAGAAATAAATAGCAGCCAGTAATATTTTATTAAATAATACAAAGTTTGTCTCAAAACGTATGAACACACGAGGTAGATACATCTACTCAGTAAGGAGTAGGTGACGGTAATCCATCAACTGTATACAGCATACTTAACCCAACAGTTGTCATTACAAGGTCTAACAATCAATATCTAAAACTGCACTTTTCTTCAGGAGCCACATTAACCTAAAAGTAAAGATAGCTCTTTGAGTAATATCAATGTCTGCCACTTACCCAGAAAAGGCTGCCCATTACCCAGATGTATTCAAAAGTACGCTCGTCTCCTGACGAGAACAGCGGCTCCCAGTTACCAGAGGAAATTGATGTTGATGTTAATATAATCTAAAAGTATACAGCTATCCCGGCTGCGGGGTAGCTGCGCTGTAATGAAATTTTCCGAGGTCAAAGACAATTCTCGTATCCGCTAAATTTTATATGATATGGATATCTTGTTTTCAACATTGAAGTTGTCGTCATCGTAAGGCCTTTATTAAATCCCTGTTTGGAATATGAAATGTAATAATGAGGTATTGTGTTTTTCGACTATGCGTTGTACGATGTAGTTTTGAACGAAAATATTTTCTGTGAAGAGTATTTACAACTGAGATAATATTTTACAAAAGCAAAATCGACGATTGGCGTCGTGGGTTCGATTCCCACCTAGGACAGATATTTGTGTGTATGAACTTATCTGTTTGTTCTGGGTGTAATTATTTATATACGTATGCATTTACAAAAGACAAGTAGTATATGTAGTTATCTGGTTTCCATAGTACAAGCTCTGCATGGTCTGGGATCAGTTGACTGGGTTGAGATTAGTTTGGGATCAGATTCCTGGTTCGTTTTATGTTTTCATGGCAGAATAACGTCTCCCAGGACAGTTAATTTTATTTTTAAGCCCTAGAACATAAGCAATGTGAATATTTGCTCATATAATTATTAGCTTTCTTAAGTTTAATGATGTCAATATGTCGCTATTGTTAGTTCTCAGCAAACTATCTAATTATGGTAGTATCGACATATTTAATACTTAGTTAATTTTAAGCACACGACAGAATTTGTGGCGATATTAGCCAGCTGTTATGTTGCAAGTAATTTGTAGAGCAACATTTTACACTATAATTTCAAGCAACTTTATAACTTGACAACGTAACTACGTTGTTGCCCAGTAAACTTACACATTAAGGTATCAACTAAAATTGTAAATAAAATTGAAAATAAAAACAACAACAACTACTGTTTTTAAAATCGTAACCATTTGCCACTTAATATTTTTTCCGAAAAATAAGATTATAATCTTAATTGAATAACGAAAATGGCATCATCTCGAAAGCCTTTTGAATTGACAAGGATTATGAAAATCGGTAGGGAAACACCGTAAATAAGTTGTGACGAGGCATTAGCGTATCATATTTATTCAAAATCAACAACTCAATCATACACATTATCATTAATCACATCATTAATGTTTTATATATATATATATATATATATATAACTATATATATCTCACTTCTCCAGTTTAAAAAATACATATTTAGTTATTAATGTTAACGTTGTTATATTAGTTGTAGGTTCTATCTTTAATATAAGACCACATTTTAGGTAATATAGATTTTTTATAAGTTTTTGTATTGTAATAATATTGTAAATGTTGTATGCACCTGTAAAGGCAAATCACACAGAACTTGTATTTAAACATGAATAAAATTTTAAGTTGCATTGTGAACTGTCGATAGTGTAGGTATCATTTATAAATAAATAAAAAAATACACAAACAAACTACGAAGGGGACTATGAAAGTCGAGCATCACTTGTTACGACCATATGGATGCATATTTAAATCTAAAAAAGCGTGCTGTCCTTCCGAGTATCACAATGTCAAGCAGAAATTGGGCTACAAGCTATTTTGAATATAATACAGAACGTTTAGTAGAAGTTCAGAGAGATGTTGCCATAAGTGTTTTCCCCAATTCATCGTTTACTCTTATGAGTAAATGGGGATGTGACGAAAGTTCCATACATAGTGCTTACAAAAATCAATATTAACACTACTACTGTAAACGTTACTAACATTAACAAATAACCTTTTAACTGCACGTGTGGCGCAGCGGCTAAGACAGTCGCCTCGCCGCTTCGTGTCGTAGGTTCGAGTCCCGCGCCGGACAACTATTTGTGTGTTCCATAAATAGTTGTTCTGAGTCTGCATGTAATTTGTGTCCGTCATATGTTTGTAAAGTACCCCTCGACACAGGGATTAAATTCACTAGTGCGGGCGTTGTCTTTTGAAGAAATAAATTTACACACTCAAAAAGAAACTAAAACTAAACAAAAATGAACTCTTCTACCTATTGTTAATTTATATTCGCCTTATTAAGATTTATTTCATACATAATAAACGCATAGAACCCTTCTATTAGTATTAGTCAAACTTCGGACTGATCAAAATGTTTTAAAAACAATTTTAACAATTGATACTATATGTATACAAGGGTAACAAATCATCGTGACCAAGAACACCCTCCAACACCGGATCTACGGCGTGAAAACGCCATAAAAAGTGATTGATAATATCAAACACGACTGGCTATAGGTTATCATTCATCACGCAAAATGTAAACATGTAATTTGTGACAAATGTTACATTTTTGAGGGTGGGAGACTTCTATAAATTTTATGTGAAAACATTTAAACTTGATTTTGTGATGTGTGTTTTTATACAATGATGGCTATACTGCATCATAGACGACTATACTATATTAATTACTAGTTGTGTCCCGCGGTTTTAACCGCGTTAAATTTTATAAATTATTACAGCTGAGGAGCACATATTATCACGCTATCACATACGGGGCCTTCCCCGTAGCGTGATAATATGTAGTAAATTTCTCTGAGTAATATTATTTTTCTGTGAGTAATATTCATGCAAAATTTGAAGTAAATCCCTGCAGTACTTTTTTTAGTTTAGCCAGGACAAGAAAACTAAACATATACTTAAAAAAAAATTCAATGTACAGTTTTAACTTTCCCACGATTTTATTATTATAGTTTGATTCAACTCTTTGACACATACACTGACACTGACAGAGCGCTGAACATTTTTATTTTCTCGCAAGGAGGCAAGACAACATAGTATTGAAGGTCTTTAGTGTTTCACATCTAATAAACTTGGGCCTTGACTCAACGAGGACCGTTTGGCTCTCAAGGTCAAACTTTATTGAATTTCAGCGTTTAGATGTTTTATCATTCCTATAAGCTGTTTACATCGTTGGAATTTTGCTGTTACGCCAGGGTAATTGAAAACCGTTATTTAATCATACTAACTGTGCTGCAATTTCATAAAGTGGGCTTTAATTTTAAAGGTGTTTGTCAGAATCGCTTTCGTTCAGACTCCGCCACCATACTGTACCCGTATAAGTGCTACGATGGCGCTGCAGTCTACTGCATCATTTGCAGTATTTTTCCTATTGAATTGTAACTTATTATTAATTAAATTTTAATTTTATAGCATTATTCGCAATGCAAAGCGTTTATCTAATCTTAAAAATGGGAAATAATAAATTTAATCGTCCGGCGGGTCTCTACCCCGGATTGGTAGATGGTGCAGGTTCGAGACCTGCCGGACGATTAAATTTATTATTTCCCATTTTTGAGATTATTGTTAATTTTCTGTTGCATTTAAGATGTCGTTATTTTATAGGACTAAAAAGCTAATAATATAATAATAATATCCTGGGACATCTCCAGTATGTCGAACCCTAGATATGCTAAACGCCCTCCTGATTGCCTATCCTGAATGCGATGTGTTTGCCGGTAGATGGACAGACATTAGGCGAATATGTTTGGTTTTCTGCGAAAGAAAGTATGCAAGGATGTCCAGTATTTTGTATTGAATTTTGTATGTAACCCTAAAAACAAATTATGTTATTGTTTCTATGTTAATTAATGTAATTGGTTATTAACCGTTTTATTTAACTATAAATAAATAAATACACGCGGCCATCTGATCCCAAACTAAGCAGAGCTTGTACTTTGGTAACCGGATAACTGATATACTACATATACAACTTTTTTGTAAATACATACTTATATAGATAATTACACCCAGACCCAGGACAAACAGACATGTTCATGCACACAAATATCTGTCCTGGGTGGGAATCGTACCCACGACATCCGGCGTGAAAAGCAAGCATTTGCCAACCACGCCAACAGGCCTGCCATTTCAGTGATAGGCTATTACCGATGACTATCAAAGTACTGTTCGTATCGTGTTATAGGATTTTGACGCCATAAGTTTATTTTCGTTGTACCACTATTTTAGCCCGCAATTCTTGGAGTAAGAACTGTAATATCTACCAATAATCTATCCGTTTTAAAACGTTGCAAACAGTATTAATTACAAGACTTTCCCGTATTACTTTCACCCTAACCGCATCACCAACCGTAATCCTGCACCGCTAGATTGGAAGCATTAATATGGCATCTTAAGACGTCACGCTATCGTCACGGCGTCGTCAGACCAAAGAATTTCATATAACCAGGAAAAGAAGGCGATAGTAATGAGACACCCATTTGTCTTCTTAAGGTTTCACGAAAATGTAGGAAGGATGGCTCTTACGACTAGGTACTTTACGACGCGAATGCCACATCAATTTTGCCGCAGGATTTTTGAGTTGATAAACGCCGCACCAGTAATGAAACGAAATTTTAGTGGAATTCATAAAGTGTGTGAACGATATTTTTGGAGAATATTTGGTATACAGTATTAAGTATCATCACATAAAGGTATAAAAATGCAATGCAATATAGCTGCCAGAGTTATTATGCATATTTTGAGGTGAGTTATACCAATATTTGCCGTCATAAGCTCACTGAAAGATATATTTGCATTTTATGACAGTATAAAAATAGAACTTACGTCAGTAAATTATTGAGGGAATTTCTCAAATTTGGAAGGTAGTTACTAAAATAACCTTTATGAAGAATGAAATTTTGAGCTGTCATCAATTTTTCAGTACTTCGCGATTTGAATACAAGTTATTTTACTTCTGGAAATAGTTCAAGCAGGAGATGCGACAGTATATTTTGATCATTTTAACGTTGTTATTAAATTAATGTAAGAGCATTTTCTTAATAAGGATCTCCAACGAAGATTACCCATAACATTCATCTTATAGCTAGAATAAGATCCATTGTTCCTATGCATCTTTAATCACAGGGACCAACAGAGACCAAAGTTTGCAACACGATATCAAACCGGACCATAAATCATCAGATAATCATACAACACTACTTCGCCAATACTCGTAGATTATACATAGAACTATTTTTCAATCCTTGAATTTGTTCACAAATGAGAATTGAGGTTCTGGACTGTATTTCTGTAGAAATAATCACAAAACGTAGTAGTTATTAACTTAAGCAATTTTGTATGTACGTTTATACTAAGTGTACAATCGTCAGTACAAATAATATTATTAATATAGTATAACAAATGTTTTGAATATTTACAAACGTTCTTAATGTATATTTTTAAATTTTATTTATATGATATGCGGTGGAATTTAAAATATACATATAATTTATAAATGACTAGCTATGCCCGCGGTTTCACCCGCGTTAAAGTAGTTTTGGCGTAAAAAAAATAAAAAACATACATTCATATCCATCTATACTCACAAACTTTCGTATTTATAATATTAGTAGAATGTGTACCTCTAGCGGTTTTGGCAGTGCACGCCGGAATAGCTCACAGATGGTAGATTTTTTACTTGACACTTATCGTCATATTTTGGGACAATTCACACAATATCTTTATAAATTGTAGCCTATGTGTTATTCTGATGTACAAGCTATACAATTGTAAAGTTTCATTAAAATCCATTTAGTAGTTTTTACGTGAAAGAGTAACAAACATTCATCCATCCATCCATCCATAATTGCAAACTTTCGCGTTTATAATATTGGTAGGATATGTTCAGGTGCTCGATATTCTAAAATGAAAAGTTAATTTCTATTCTTTTTTGTGTATTTTGTATGTTGGTGTCCTACTCGTTGTTTCATCTTGTATAAAATAAGATTACAAAATTCCCCTTACCTACAACCAAGTTAAAGCTTACGTTATCCACTCGGTTCCAAAACATAAAACATCAATTTTGCCCTTGTATCACAATTTACTATTAAGTGAGAAACTTTTTGTAACGCATAAAAAAGATTATTTACCGACCAGTAGCGTTTATATTACATGCTCCCTCTCGGGTATACTTAAAAAAACATATCATATATTATATCTTCTAGTTACAAGAGATACATGTGTCAGTGTACTATGGCTTTAGATAAAGTGACCTCGTTCTTTATATAAACCCTAGAGAAGATGGCATTTCCTACCTCTGCCAGGCTGGACTACTTAATACTAATCACTGACCATATGCCTATTTAGTCACCTGTAATCAAATTAATTTGATTGTAAGTGACTTAATAGTCATATTCACCATTGAGTAAATTGAATAAATTCCGGGTCGCCATCTTACGACTTATGTGTTCAATCGACTTCCCTCATGAAATATATCACCTTACGCCACTGATGCTGACAACAATGTTGCCTGTTTTTCTATAAAAAGATATAAAAGTCAAATCATTTATCATGAGCGTGCTCTCTAAATCAAAATAAATCTTTACAGTTCCGTGCTTCTGGGCCATTGTTAGAAGATTGTAATATTACGGCCTTTTTATACTTTAACAAGGCATAAAGTTCTCTTTACGATATTGAAGTACACAAAATTCGACAGTTCAATATAGGTCATAAAATTGTTACATTAAATCTTATTAGTATAAACGGTGATGTCATTTTAAGAACTTACTACGATCATATATTTTTTGGACCTAAAACCAAGAACTAATAAAAAGAAGCTTTTCTGCGGAGCAAGGCGATGAAGACAGATGGATATTTATTATTTGACATTTAGTGTAAGCCTAGGAGACTTCTCCGCAAATAAAACTAAAAACTAAGTAACCGACACCTACTTTAAGTCCCGAACCTTGGCTTAAAGCGGTTACTGACATAGCTATGCACGAGAAAAATCT
This sequence comes from Pseudoips prasinana, assembly GCA_951640165.1. Classification (NCBI taxonomy): domain Eukaryota; kingdom Metazoa; phylum Arthropoda; class Insecta; order Lepidoptera; family Nolidae; genus Pseudoips; species Pseudoips prasinana. The sequence continues at coordinate 25,625,010 of OX621245.1, forward strand.
GACACAGTTTTATTACGTGTCTCAATTCAAAAACATGGTAAGTACTAGTTATCCTGTGAACGATATAAAGCTGTCTGAATTTGCGCTTGACTTCTCCTCCATTGGTCTACCCGTGTCATCGGTTCATAGGACTAAAGTACTAGAGAGTCAACTTATATGTACACATATAATGACAGATACGCCTAGACGCCATGTCCGAAACTTGAGCATTAGGACAATAGATGAAACTCTTATTATGAACCTTTGTAAATTATCGGGCTTACTCATAATATTAACGACTTAATGACTTGGTACCCTAAAATGGTGCGGACGGAAGAGTATGTAGAACAGTTAAAGTTCATAATATGGAGAAGAAGTGCAAAAAGCTAATAATTCAATATAATAGGCAAAAGAACGCTTTTGACGCACTGATAAACTGACAAGAAATGACAAACTGAGTAACAAAACTAAGAACAGATTAAAAATATTTGTCTTTAATGTCCATAGTCTTTGACAATAGATCATTAATGGTTAAATTTCGAACAAGTGCGATCTTTAGTTCTGATTCATTATCTGCCATCCCACCTCATTCCGCAATGGGTAGTTCAAGTCGTCCCAAAGGAATGAATAGTCTACCAGAAAACGGGCATTATCAGCACCGTCTGTCCTCCTAAATGATGGACAAATTCCATTTTGGAGATACTTGGAGAGGCCGTGGTCCAGCTGTGTTCAGGTGATATGGGAAATGGTGGAGGTGAAATGATTAATTGTCTACCAATGTATCAGATATTTCTCCGCACCAAATTTTATTTGTTAGTAATTGATTTTATGTTGACTAAATACACATCAACCGTTACATATTTCGCAAAAATGGAATTGAGGTCCAGGTTACATTTATCCCAGACGACTGGTTATGTGGCAAATTGATATCACTTCAAGCTTTCCCACAAAAAAGAAACAATCCGCAAATTGATGCCGTGTAATAACTCTTTACATTCCTTTGGGAACACAAACCAAACTGGAATAAAATACCAATGTCACACTTCCGCAGCGTTACGAGCTGATACCATCCGTCAAGTTAGATTGTTCACATTTCGTCACTAGTTGATCTGTTTTATCGACAGGTTTTAGGCTTCCCTCTAAAGGCTTATGTATGGAATGTTAAATTTTAGTTCTGTTTTCCCAGCGATACAAGATTAGTGTATAATTTTACTAAATTTATATTTTTTACGTATGTATGTTCTTCGCATTATTTGTTCTCATTATTCAAGTCAACTGCTTGTTATGCGACGTTTCCTAATGACGATAATCATTACTTTTCGTAATGATTTTGACTGCACGTGTGGAGCAGCGGCTAAGACTGTCGCCTCGCCGCTTCGTGTCGCGGGTTCGAGTCCCGCGCCGGCCTACTATTTGAGTGACCCATAAAACGAAATTTCGTTCCAATCGGTTGTCTAGAACAAAAGTTGAAATCAGTTGAAAATAGTAATGATTTCGTTAAGAACTTGACATGTATTAGTGGTGCAAAATATAAGACAATATTTTTTTATTACCAGCCTAAAACTGATCTTTATCACCTGGAATGGTCACCTACCAAAAAGCGTTTCTCAAGAAACTTTTTCCGCGCACTACCACTCTGTGGAATCAATTACACAATTTTCAAGGAAACTATACTACTTCGCACGAGAATTTGTTAAAGCGAATAATAACTTCTCCTGCTGGACCTCTTATGGGAAGGTTTATCAATTGACGAATCGCTTACACAATTTTCAAGGAAACTATACTACTTCGCACGAGAATTTGTTAAAGCGAATAATAACTTCTCCTGCTGGACCTCTTATGGGAAGGTTTACATCAAAGAGAAAAACAATGAGAAGGCGCCTGTTTTCCTCATCAATTCTGAAGAAGATATTAAGAAAATTCACTCCATCTGACTATTGTCACTTAATTTTGTAATATCCTCAATTTTCGTATGTGTACTTATCTTGTTACTTATAACTCTTATACTCTACAATAGACACATACACATATATCATAATATTTATCTAAATTATAATTCATATATAAATAAACACGTTATAAAATATACACACAAATTTATGTCATATACCACGTTTTTAATCAGATGGCCACCGACTCGTATGTATGAACTTACAACAACAAACCGCTCAAAAATGCATACTTTTTCATTTTATTCTAAAGAAAATACGCACAATCACCACATAAATTTAACTAGTATAATACTCTTACTTTGTACAAAAACTAATAATAACCTTCTGAAAACATATAAGAATTTGATGAATACCTATGAACCAGTATATCAAACTGTAACCTCAAGCTTTTGCATACTATATCCTATTGTTACTTATAATAGCAAACCTACTTATACTTTTCTTCAACATTCGATCAAATAAATATTGCTAATGAACTAGAACAAATTACGAACTATGAGTCAATAACTTGTGAAGTAGAATCTATTGCTCAACATTCACCTCCCAGTAATTCTTGCTTATCATTTCTAACTCAAAACATACGAAGTATTAACCGCAACTTCCTAGACTTTGAGATTCTTCTTGATAGAATCAGCGTAGATTTAGACCTAATAATTCTGACGGAGTGTTGGCTCTCGTGTAATACTACACCTCCGTCATTAGACGGGTACACCAGTTTCAACTCAAAAAATCACTTCAAACAAAATGATGGAGTTGTTGTTTTTGCAAAAAATCGATTAAATATTTCGATAGAAGAACCCAATATGGTAGATGCAAATTGCCTCATAATTAAATTAAAGCCAAGCACCGTTTTATCGCTATTTACCGATCTCCATCATACCATAACATTACACCATTTTTAACATCTCTCAATGAAATTTTGGACAGGTTATCTGATTACCAAAATATTATAATTACTGGGGACTTAAACATCGCAATAAATCCAGAAAAACATGACATTAATTCCGATAGTTACCTTAACCTAGCTGCTTTCCATGGGCTCTTACCTGCTCATAACCTAATAACTAGAGACATGAGTGGTTCTTGCATCGATCACATTTTATTAAAAACTGAAAAACGTGCCCTCACCATTGTTCCTCCAACGACAGTCACTGATCATAGATCTGTAATCTGCTTTCTCCTAAATTCAAGTGTACTTTGCCATGAAAAAGCAATTTTTAACAAGGTAAACTATGAAGGAGTAGAATCAGACTTTTTAAAATTGGATCTTAATCCAATATATCTCTCAGATGATCCCGAATTTTCAATGAATTTACTAACTAAACATCTATCTAGTTCTATTGAACGGAACACCTCGGTTGTACAAATTAGCAGACGCAAAAAAACGTTAAAACCATGGACAACGCAGGGTATGCTCCGATCTATGCGAAACAGAGATTATCTGCACCTCAAAGCCAAAAACGACCCAAAAAATGAAATTTTGCAAACTACTTATAGACGTTACAGGAATTTCTGCACCACTCTCTTTAAAAAAATCAAAATTGACTATGACAAATCACAAATACATAAAGCCGGAAAAAACAACAAGAAAATCTGGGAAGCGATAAAAAACATTACATATGCATCAAAATCAACAAAACGTCTTCCAGTTGAACTACTTGACATAAAGACAGACCAACAAAAATCAATCAACCTAGTAAATGAATACTTTACCAATATTGGCAAATCTTTAGCGGAAAAAATCGTAGGGACACTAATTATACTGCTACAAAATTTGACTATAACAAAACCGGTAAATCTTTTGTTCTCCTAGCCACGGATCCAGATGAAATCGAACAAATAATTTTATCACTGAAAACCGATTCTGCTGTAGGTTGGGACAAAATTTCAAGTAAAATCATTAAAAATCTTAAATCTCATCTGGCACCTCCTCTTGCTTTCATATTTAATACTTGTTTCAGCAAAGGGATCTTTCCTTTTTGCCTTAAAAAATCAGTAGTTATACCAATTCATAAGGATGGTGATAGAAATCGTATCGGAAACTACAGGCCCATATCTTTGCTACCAGCCCTATCTAAAATCCTAGAAAAAATAATTAATAATCGATTAACTAATTATATTGAAAAGCATAATCTTATCTCAGATAATCAATTTGGTTTTCGACGTGGTAGATCAACTACTGATGCGATATATTCACTCACTGATTTTATAACGCAAGCTTTAGACGACGGCAAGCTTGCAGCTTGCCGTCGCAATGCTTAACTATCTTCCTGGACCTGGCGAAAGCTTTCGATACGGTTTCTGTCCCAATCTTGCTGGATAAACTACATAACATTGGCATAAGAGGCAATCAGTTACAACTTTTTAAAAGCTATCTAACTAACCGCTCTCAAAGAGTGTCAATCGGAGGATACTCTAGCTTAGATATGCCTATGACATACGGGGTTCCGCAGGGCAGCATCTTAGGTCCCACTCTTTTTCTCATCTACATAAATGATATTTGTTCAACATCACTCATAAAGGGCAGAATAGTTTCGTATGCAGACGACACTGCTCTTGTTTTTACTGGTGATTCCTGGAGTGAGACCTACGATGTCGCCCAAAAAGGTTTAAACATTGTGACAGCCCTTTTAAGGAATACCCTTTTATCTCTTAATGTGACTAAAACAAAATTTATTTGCTTTTCTATCCGAAATATTGATTCACAAAATAATTTTTCTTTGACCGCGCATTCGTGTACTGATTCTTTGGGTCCGTGCTCATGTCCCCCATTGGAAAGAACCTTAAACATAAAGTATCTGGGCATTGAAATTGACTCCAACTTAACCTTCAAACCCCATATTACAGCCCTCAGTAACAAAATCCGTAGGCTGTTAGTTATCTTCAAAAAACTTCGACACGTCCTCGGCCCTAAATTACTAAAATCTACATACTTTGCATTATGCCAATCTATTTGCACCTACGGCATTCTCATATGGGGTGGTTCGCCGAAAACAACAATAAAACCAGTAGAAATTGCACAAAGAGCATTACTAAAAGTATCACACTTTAAACCGTTCTTATACCCGACTAAATTACTATACCAACATTGTGAAGTTTTAACCATCCGGCAACTCTTTATCTTAAACATAACACTTCGACAACATGCCGAACTAAAATTTGACCCTTCTTTATTAACTAAACGTATATCTTATAATATTTGCAAACAGCTTCGTAACTTTCACACATCTTTTTCACAAAAATTCTATGGTTTTCTAGGCCCCTATGTATATAATATAATAAACAAACTTTTATGTATTTACCCAGAAATAAAAATACGAGTTAAATATAAATTAATTAAATGGCTACTTACTCTATCATACGATGACACAGAAAAACTAATTACTAGGACCGTTTAAATAATTATAACTATAACAGGTTTCGACCTAGTTCAGACTCCAGACTTTCACAAGGATTATCTATTACTGTAAAAATTTGTCAACATTTACTAATAGTTATACTTGTTATTCCTTGTGAAAAGTAAATAAATCATTTTTATTATTAAAAAAAAAAAAAAAAAAAAAAAAAAAAATTAACTGCGGAGCTATTTCCGATCCGGTATGACATGGCCACCTACAAAAATCGTGAAGTGTAGTATGTAGATTAATAAACGTGGTAATCCAGTTCAAATGCATTTACTTCACTCTACTGCTTATCCCCTACACTTCAACGAGCCTATTCCTTTCTTAAAGGCCGGCAACGCACTTGCGGCTCCTCTGGTGTTCCTTGCGAGTTCCATTCTAACTGTACCATCTCAGTATATATATGAAAACTTACTATATGTGCATAAAAATATCGATTTCTTATGTAAAAGGAGCGATACACATAATGTAAATACTAGATATAAGAATAATCTCATATTGCATACTACCCGTCTCCACAAAATAATTAACTCTTCTATGGGGCAATATATAAGATTTTATAGCAAACTTCCCAATGATATTAGAGAATTGTCTACGAATAAGTTTAAAAGAATTATTAAAGCCAAATTGTGTAGCAGGGCATATTACATAATTTCTGATTATTTAAGAGATAAAAGTGCTTGGGATGGAGTTGTTCTGAGTCAACACACATGATTGTAATTAATCTTAAGTATATTTTATTTTAAAAAAGGATTCCTACTGAGTTTTCTGGCAGTGTTTCTCAGTAGCTGCCACGCCATGCACTGCACGGTAGGGTAAAAAAATATGACGATTCCACATAAATGTAAAATTTTTACGGAATAAAGTTACTTTGACTTTGACTTTAGTGTCCAAGGGCGGTGGTGATCACTTACCATCCGGTGTACTACTTGCTCGTTTGCCTTGCTATAATATAAAAATATAGCTATAGCTTAAATATATTCTTGTGTAGGTAGGCACCAATGTAATTAATTAACTTAGAGCTACTTAATAAAATTATTTTATTCCCAATACTATTTAAGTATAAACTTTGCATACATTTAGTTGGGTATTATATTAACTAAGCCGGGCTATGTAACTTATTCCTGACTGAACATTGCCCAGAGCCATAGAAAATGTAATCAAACTGTTACATAAACCACCTCCAGCGTTATTCTAGTCTTTTTACAAAAACCTGATATTGTATGCATTTTTATTTGTAATTATACTGCAATACGGTGTTACTAAAATGTTTGTTGCCCAAATAAAATCCTTATTTTGAGAACCAATTTTTGGTTACGCGATGTGGGAGCATCCCGCCGATTTGCATGTTTTAATAGAATCTGCCGAAATGTTTGGCCTAGGGTCTCGTATACTCTAAGTAGTTATATACTGTGAATGTGTAACACAGTAGTAAAATAGGATTAGAACTTTTATATTTTGGGTAACTTTGTTCCACTTGAGTAAATAGTTACGCTGTCAATGTAGACAGTTAAAATATCTACAACATGTGTGTATAAAGTTTAGTGAAGAGTACTGCCCACCGAGAGCTCGGAATCCTACGATCTTCCGTTAAAAGTCCCGGGGAAATTTATCCGTGTATTTTAATTTCGGCCGACATGTTTGCGTTTGTTTAATAGGTCTGATATAATCTGGATAGTCACTTACTATATATAAATGTGGAAGTACAGTGGTAAAACACATAGTGTAGTTTGTTCTTCGTAAGGTTAAAATATCTAGTACACATGTGAGTCCAACCACTGTTCTCGAGTGATATACGCCATATCGGGCTCAGATCCGTGAAACATCTACAAACATATAAGTATACAACGAGATTTTTGTGAGCAATTTCGGGCCATGCAGAGCATTTAGAACACATTTACAACCCATACCATTTATGATAAACGATGCAAGAAGTACCTCAGTAATAGAAGTCTAATAGAATATGATTTCTGGTCAAATCGTTACTGGTTACTAAGTGCAAGGTCAGACGGCAGTCACTTTTATGTTTAGTAGGTAGCCTTAGGGTAAGTAAATTAAACTGGGTAGGATATTGGGACTACGACTTTGTGTGAATGGACGTGTGACGTAGTGGTATAGTATCTCTTATAGCTGGCGCGCATAGCTAGAGTCTCTCACCGGTCCGTAAGCGAACGGCGAGGTTAAGCAACTAGATAGATAGATAGGTACACTTTATTGCATATCACAGAATAAAAATTTAGATGTATAACATAGTTTCAATTTATGTACAATTGGCGGTCTTATCGCATAAGAGCGATTTCTTCCAGACAACCGTTGGATGGACTAGATTAGCAATTGAGAAAGGTGGCTAGCAATGTACTGTAAAATAACTTTAAATTCGATTTAAATAGATACTAAAATGCATAGACTAAATAAATATATATATAGTCTATGTATTTACATTGTCAACTAGACTCGCGATCAGACCATAGATGGGTGACCGCCAAAGTGGATTAATTTCTGAGCGTCTCCGTGCTTCGGAGGGCACGTTAAGCTGTCGGCCCCGGTTGTAGTAATTAGACAACAGTCGTTAAGCCATGTCAGAGGTCTACTGGGCGGCTTGAGCAACTCTGACACTAGGGTTACCACTATCCATACGATAACCAAACAACTATTTGTATGACCCGAAAATTAATGTTCTATGTTCGGATGTGCTTTGTGACCGTGAAACACAGGATACTAAAGGGCAACGTGATAAAGGTATTTAATGTCCAAGTCTTTCTTTACCCCAAATCAGGCATAGCTATATTTTGTTTCATTCTTTATGGACCTTAGTCCAAAGTGATAAGGTTGAAATTGATGTGTTTTGGTATAGTCCACAGCCGGTTCAAGGGTTAAGATAACGGAGACTGATAGCTGGTCAAATCGGCGGTTGGCGTGTTTGGTAGGTACTTTCCTTTCACACCGCAGGTCGTGGGTTCGATTTCCACCAAGGACAGTTATTTGTGTATGATATGAACGTGTCTGTTTGTTCTGAGTCAGGGTGTAATTATTTTTTATTTTTTATAGCGGAGGGCAACAAACGAGCAAGTGGGTCACCTGATGGTAAGTGATCACCGCCGCCCATGTACACTCGCAACACCAGAGCAGTCGCGGGTGCGTTGACAAGCTTTAAGAGTCAACCAACAAGTGTTGCTGACTCTTCCCCCCATCCCGATGAGCTCTGGCGGCCTAATCTATATGAATTTACAAAAGAAAAGTAGTGTAAGGCAGGGAGTTCTGTAGCTGTAGAACCCAGAGTAAGACTTTCAAATCACTGTATGGTACGAATGTATATTTCGGAATAAACTTAGCCTACTTATATCTTCATTTGTTATACTACAAGAGGTATGCGTTAAAGGATCATATTTAATAATTTATCGACGCCGACATCTATGCTTTTACATACTATGTATTGCAGCTACAGTAGTATATGTAGTCAATCAGTTGTCTTGTTCCCATGGTAGCACTGCTTAGTCTGGAATCAGATCGTGTGTGAATAATGTCCCAGGATATTATTATTTATAATTAAAATATACAAGGTTTGTTATTATTGTGTGAGGTTTAAGCCTTGGTGGAATCTTGCTACTTCGACCATTGTTGATTTACTGATGCAAAGCTTCTTGGCTTGGTTATAAATCCTATAGCTTCAAGCAATTGTCAGATTGTTTGAACAGTGAGCCTTTCTATCCCTTCCGGTTGCGTGATGTGGTGGACGTAACTCCATGAAAATATGGCAATATTATTATGACAACATGTTATCTTCCTCAATATGACACATGCGGTTGGCACATAAGATGAAACGTAGGTTTAAACATTAATATCCTTCTTAATATAACTGTTTGTTACTCTTTCACGCAAAAACTACTGAAAAGATTTTGTTGTAACTTTGTAGTAATATAGGGTATATATCCGAATAACACATAGGCTATCACAACTAATATTATAAAGGCGAAAGTTTGTGAGTGTGTATGTTTGTTACTTCTTCACATCTAAACGGCTGGAGCGATTAAAAAAAAATTGGTGTGGAGTTACCTGACACCTTGATTAATATTAATAAATTAATTAATAGTTTAGCAATACATATTTTTCAGTCCCATTTCCTATATAATTATGTCTCGCAATTTGGCATAGGCCTCCTCCAGCTTTCTTCACTGATTTTGTCTTCTGCAACTCTGGTCAAGGGTCTCAGGCCCCAAGGTTAGGCGGATATTTCTAATTATTACGTTTACTTTAAACTTAAATAAAACTGAGTCAGTTAAATATATGTACATAAAGTTATGTAAATAAACTGAATTGAGGAGGTAACATTAGTGCTGTGTGGTGACAACGAAGAAAATCATCACTCCATCTCATCCCGTAGGGGGCGTATAAATCGTCCCGAGGGCATACCTACCAGAGAACGTGCAGCAACGTTTTTCTGTGAACTATGACCATCAAATTGCGATCGCCGAACCCGTCTGGCGATTATGGCATTTCATACCTTACTTTGGGGAAGCTTTTGTCCAGCAGTGGACGTAATGTAGCTGATATGATGAGGAGCTAACAAAATGAAATTTTAACGGGTGACTCACGTAATTAATTTTAGGTTGGATTCAGCTAACAGTTTCAATCTCTTCAGGAGATCATCTTCAGGGTGAATGCGACCCACATGTCGTCAAAAGTGCACGCGGCTTGAACTGATGGCCGAGTCCAACACAAAACTAATTAGACTATTACTAGTAGTTACTAGTTACCAACTACAGTTTCCACTATAAATAAGGTTGATAATGCTGAATATACAATGTATGTTATATGTTTAAAAGACAATGTCCTAAATGGCCCTGTGGCAATGAAGAGTATCAGAATATACGATAATTAATCGCCTATTTTATTATATAAGTTGCAAATACTTCTGTATCACGGACTAGCTGTATTCCAAAATGTATTTTTAATAGAATTTAAGCGACTAATAACATTAGATCGCCATCTTCGCCTAATGTCATGTCGTGTCGAAAGTGAAATAGGGATGTACCTACCTAATTATCTAGGTAGGTATTATGATACTTTTCAGTTATGAAAAATTATAGGTAGGTACTAACGTTTAATATTCGTTGTCATGGTTAGATTATAACCTCAAAATCTGATACTTCTTTTGAAATATATCTTTTCTGCAGCTAGTCCGCTATAAAAACAAGGTCTTCTAGGAGTCTACAAATGATAGAGAATACAATACATAATTATCCGATGCTCTTGGCTCCAGGGCCAACAATGTATGGACGCAGAGCAATGTCCTTTAGTTATGTTCCTTTTACACCTATGTCATGTTTAATGGCATTGGTTTAACTTCAGGAAAATAAGACGAAGACGTTTCGAATTAGTTTTATTTTCATTCTGTGTATCATGACGGCGGTTAGTCGACTCGAGCGTATATCTACCAGAGGACGGGCAGCACCTTCCTTCTGAGTACTATGACCCTCTTACTGCGATCGACAACCCTTTTGCCAAGCGTGACGCTTATGGCTTATACCCTCAAGATGATTATTGGGGGCGGCTTTTGTCCAGCAGTGGAATTTTACAGCTTTTAATTTCTGTGTGTAATTTGTAACTATATTAGCGATTGATTTCGAATCAATCAAACATGAAATATAGGAATGCTGCTTTATAATTCACTGTAAATTCCATTAATTATGCTAGTGATAACACCGAGGTCGTCGATTTGAATGCACTATCTTAGTGCGAAGCATGATACTGTTGTGCATGCATTATAAATAGAAACGTACTTCGTACTACACTAAATGTACAGTGAGATTCATGAATAGTATATACAATTCCTATAATCTCATCTAACAACATTTCAACATCAAGTCATAAACTATGTAGGTAGGTATAGTGCCTAATTTGACCGCATTCTAGGACAACGAGTCTAAAAATATCGTTGCAATAAATTAAAGTTTTAAAATATAAGAAATATTTTAAATCGTGTACAAATATAAGGTCAATATGGTTAGCAAGTTTCTATAAATGATGATCTCAACAATGAGTCCCTGTCAAAATAATATTGATTCGTAAAGTGGATCAAATCTTCGGGCTATGTCGATGATTTGATCCACTTTTCGCCTGCGGATTTCGACATTTCTGGTTCTATCTCGCAGGGAAACTCCGAGCATAGCCTCTCCATTGCTCTTTGGGTGACCAGAGCATTCTAATGAGCCCCATAGTGAGCGACCACGTCTCTGTTCCGAAAGCTATCACTTTCACCTTTCGGTACCTATGGGAATACTTTTTACGGGGACATATTTGAAGCTAAATAATGCGTTGAAAATCACTTTTACAGATTTAATCGTTTCTGTTCCGTTCGTTTCCCAGTATACTGGGAACAGAAATCGATGATATTTATATTATAATAGTTTATATATTAATAAACATAATTTAAAATGTATCTTTGGGAAAGACTACCTAATCAAAATAAAATAAAAAGGTTTTTATTCACACAGACTTTAAAAAGCATTTGTAAATAGTCTGAACATTAATAATATTTGTAGTATTACAAATTGACTATGTATATTAATTCTAGGGACAAATAAATTATTAGATAGTGACTAATATTTGGTCATACGGAATCATAGCTATAGCTTTACCTGAGCAATCAATGAAATTCCATTGAAACGCCAAAAGTCATCAAAACTACTGCCCTGTATATCCAAACGTTTTCTGAAACGACCAAGTGATCACTTTCACAGGATTAAGTCCGTATTTGTACAATTATGGGCGTAAAGATTTACAGAAATCAATATAAATTAAAAAATAAAAGAACTATGTCCAGATGCCATCGGGATCATGTAGATATTGGTATGGGGAATTAATATTTTAATGCAATAAATTAAGGCAGATAAAAGTGTTTAATTCTCAGTTGAATATCAATTCAACTGTGAATTTTATCTGCCTTAATTTATTGCATTGTGAATTAGACACTTTTATCTGCCTTCTTGTAATTATATTCTACTAGCCGTGCCCCGCGGTTTTACCCGCATTAAACTTTATAAATTATAGCCTATGTGTTAATCCAGGGTGTGAGCCAACTCCATACCAAATTTTATTAAAATCGCTCCAGCCGTTTAGACGTAAAGAAGTAACAATCATACACACACACACACACACTTACACCGTCGCAAACTTTCGCTTTTATAATATTAGTAGGAAGTAGGATTTACTTTACAATGACGTTACACGTTTCATAGCTCCTAAGGGCTCTGTTGTCGCAAGACAGGTATATCAAATCAGTTTTCCACGTTTGAATATTTTCAAACTATTCCTTTTTTTTTACTTCTTTATTTTTTTTTTTTTATTTGACGAACGAAGGTCCTCGATCATGAAGATCGTCACATCTTAGATTATATATGCATTTATTCAGACTGTAAATTGTACCTACATACAGTACAGAATTAGTAAGACTTGTAAGTACTGAGCTCCAGAACCTACTGCTATCTATCACTCCTGTTTACTGGTAATGTATGTTATTTGTACCATTCCATTAACGTTGTTTGTAATCGTTTGAACGTTATTTGCTTGGAAACCAGATATTGCCATTCATTTTCTTATTCATATACTATAGATGAAGACATGTTAAGATAACTGAACTGCCTTGAATAAGAGCCATTAAGAAAAGAAAGGAAAATGAATATAGAAACCTTTGTGAATGGAGCTTTAAAAAAAATGATGCCTGAATGGTTTATTACTTACTTATCGTATGGACAGTGGTTACCCTAGTGTCAGAGTTGTTCAAGTAGGCCTCTGACATGGCTTAGCGACTCTTGTCTCATGACAAGGTGGACCGACTGAAACTCCGAAGGACTTGGACCGAACGAAACTCCGAAGGACCGGCAGCTTAACGTGCCCGAATCACGGAGACGCTCAGAAATTAAACCACTTTGATGGTCACCCATCTATGGACTGAACGCGAGCCTAGTTGCTTAACCTCGCTGATCACTTACGAACTGGTGAGAGCATCTAGCTAAACCACTATCCATCTTATTACTACAATAATGACTGCACGTGTGGCGCCGAGGTTAAGGTATTGGCCTCGCTACTCCACCGGTGCCCTGGTTTTTCGGGTTCGATCCCCGCGCAGGTCAGCTATTTGTGTGACCTATAAATGGTTTTCGGAACCTGGGCGTGATTTTAGTTTGTTAATTCCAGAACTTTACATTACTACCATATTCTATTTTTCAACACTTATGTACCTACCCACTATTACAAAAAAAATCACAACTTGTTCTAAAACACAGTGCACATTATAATGTTTCTACCATTTATAACTTGGGATATGCAAATAAACGACTTGATTAGATTTGAATTGCATGTTTGTAAAGTCCCGTACGAGACAGGGTATTATTTTTCTTATGCGAGTGTTGCCTTTTTATAAAATATAAGAGTTACAAAAATTATACCTCCTTTAATTAAATATATTTTACGCATTACTTTCTGTTCAATTATAAAAGACGATACAGCGGCTGAATTTTATTGAAAATTGTAAAAATCTTGAGATTTCATGAGATTAGCAAAATCTAGCCGCAATCCTGTAAACAATCCAAAAATCCTGAAATCTCAGGACATATCCTGAGATATCGTAACCCTTCCCAAGAGGCATCTGACATGACATCAAAACTGCTTTTAAATGACTACAACCAACATGTACTCCTAAACGAGACCCTCCGAAATTAAACCAATCAATCGTTCATCCATCTATTATATAGACTAGCCATGATTTAGATTTTTCCATCGGTATAACAATCAATTTAAACTATTAGGTCACAACAATGAATCACTACTTATACAAACGTATGAATAGATTTATAGCCGCAACATTGCTTAGTTAACCATCGTATAGAACCATAACTGGAAGTTATGAACGTTTTTAATAAGCCAAGAATAAACTCTATTTGAATCGGAGTAAACTTCAACGGTTCTAAGTACAATAAGGAACTGTTAAATGAAATGCGTAATGATGCAATAATATTTTATAGGGAACACTATTACGTCTAGCAAAACTAGATAAAACTGGATTACGAAATTACGCTGTATATATTATTATATGAAACTAGCGGCCCGGTACGTGCTTCGCTACGTTTAAGGCATAGTAATAAAAAAATGACTATTAAGTTCATTTATTCAAACAAAAAAATATTTATATTAAATTGCTAAAATATGTTGATTTTACACTTTTTCAATACTTTTTAAATTTTCTTTACCTACAAACCTTCCCTGGACTTCCACGAATAATTCAAGACCAAAATTAGCCAAATCGGTAAAGGCGTTGTTGAGTTATAACATTACAACGAAAAGTGGCATTGATTTTTATATATATAGATAATATGTTATGATTTGCTTATTTAATGGTTAATAGTGGTAAAAAGCATAACTGGAAGTTAGAGAGATAGAGCGTTCATTAGCTTCATTCTCTCAAAGATCAGCCCGACTGGGGAAGTACCTCCACCTTACAGAAGTCATTCCTTAATAATAACAATAATAATTTTTATGTTGTGTTTCTGCATGTGAGTGCGAGGGGTCAGCAACACTTATTTGGTGCCTTAAAGGCCAGCAACGCATTCGCGAATTCTCTGGTGTTGTGAGTGTCCGTGGGCGGCGGTGATCACTTACCATCTGGTGACCCACTTGCTCGCTTGTCGCCTTCTGACATAAATATACCTTTACACATTATTTATTATACACAACTTATACATGGGTCAATTAAGTGAAATGTATTAAAATCCATATTTATTAAATTATGGATAATATTTAACAAAATTGACTTTAGAAGAGATAATTTCTATGAGATACGGAATGGAATTGCCATTTTAATAAAAAAATAGATAGCACGTGTAGCGCAGCGGCTAAGACACTTCGTGTCACGGGTTCGAGTCCCGCGACGGACAGCTATTTGTGTGACCCATATATAGTTGTTCTATGTCTGTTATATGTTTGTAAAGTACCCCGCGACACAGGAATTAGATTGCCCAGTGCAGGCGTTGTCATAAAAAAAATTCGCGCTATATACCACTAGTTTTGTTACATGTTTTTGGACCAAAACCCCTTAAATATCTGCCTATCCATGGTAGATATTTGATAGTACAAACTTTGACGAAGCCTTGGAGAAAAACAGTGATGTTTTGTTGAATCGATGGCTATTACGTTTTTCTTTCATTATAACTAGAACAATATCCGTAGATAGTAGTCTGGAACTAAATTAGGGAACAGGAAAATGATTTGATAACACCAATAACGTTACGTATTTTTGCATTTAGTCTTTATATTCCCATACCCTACAGAATGCTACCCAATCTACCCACTTCATAGAATTACAACCTACCCCCGAGGGAACGTTAAACAGCCTGTTAACGTTTCCTCGGGGCTAGGTCCCTCTACTGCTGTCACTTGCAAGCATCACTCTGTTTATGGCGCAGTCTCTGTGCCGCAGGAGCCGGAAACCGGCATCTAAACTAATATTATAAAGAGAAAATATTATATGTTTGTTTTTAATGGATAATCTTGAAAGTAGTTAGGAGATTTAAAAAATGATATTTTAAAATCTGGTTATAAAAAATTAGGTTATTTTAATATTAGGTTTTTGAATATTTATTAAATCATAGTTTAACAATGATGTGAAACATCTATAGCCGCACGTAAAACAGATTTCTGGCGTGGCGACGCATGCCGTGACGCATGCGCAATCGAGTTTTATTTCATCATTATGACATATTTAGTTCCTATCACAATATGTTCTTTTCTGCATATTACTTTTACAAAATAATGTCGATGTTTCACATATGCCAGGTGTCCCGTGACGGCTCACATTTTTATTAATTATGTTTTCATTTATTATTTTTAGCATTTTAAACATGCTACACTGAAAACAATTTTTCAGAGATCTTTAAAATGAATTGTATAAATTTAAGTGCGGGTGGGAATCGAACATACGAATTCATTCATTCATTCGAAACAATCGAATGGATTGTATAAATTCGAAGTGCCAGTGCCACGGTGCGGTGGCGGAGCGGTTAACGCACATGGGGCCGGATACCCCATGGCCGTGGGTTCGATTCCCATGATACTTAAATTTATACAATTCATTTTAAAGCTGTCTCAAAACTACTTAAGTGATTTAAAATTTGCATTTTAAAATCTGGTTATTAAAGATTCGGTTATTTTAATACATACATACATAGACTCACGTTTCCCAGAGGGGTAGGCAGAGACAACGGATTTCCATTTGTCACGATCTTTGCACACGTCTTTTGTCTCGATTACTGTCATTATATTCTTCATTCTTTATTTTAATATAAGGTATTAAATTAAACACCCTGGAGAAGATATTACATCATATATCATCATCTTGCAGTGGACCTTTAATCAACTGCTGGACATAGGCCTCCCCTAAAGTATTTTATACCGTTGCCACTTGGCATGCGAGTTGGCGACCGCAGTTAGGTGGTAGCTAGTAGATAGGTAACTCTGCTGCCCGACTACCTGGTTTCGATTTGTACCTTTTACGACACCCACCGTTTAGCATGGGGTACCCCTGTTATTCTAGAGCCGTAAACCACACGGTTGAGATATATATTATGATATTATATTATTATAATTAAAACAAAGCTTCGAAAGGGGAACCAAGTTTAAATCCTAATGAATATAAATGACAGAGCAATGAGAATAATCACACTCCAGCCTCAAGCCCTTACGAGAGTATCAAGTCGCTGTCATCCAAGTAACTTCTTAAACAATGCTGATGGATACAGAGTTACCGCTTCCTACATATAAAGTAGATATTTTTTGTTTTAAATTTCCTATGGTAATATTCTAAGAAATCTAGATGTGTCTCTAGTTAATTACTAAATAAATAGCTGCAATATTTAACACGCTACAGCGAAACCTAGTTAACGTGTTTAGCCGTAGATATTGAATTACTGGGTTGGGTTTACTGGGATTAATACTAATTTTCAGTAATTTTATTTAATACATGTTCCCGGTTAGTACTACATAAATAATTGCTATATTAATAATTCGGAGCGCGATTTGAAATAGCGCTTGTCTAGATTTTTAAACCATGTTGTGATTTGTTCTGAATATTCTAACATTTTCAATATAAAAACCGCAATGTTTCGTATAAATACGATACGATCATGTTCCATCCAATTTTGTCCATATATTTTACGCGTCTGTATGAGAAGAAATTTTAACAAAATTTGCAAAACAACTGAGTGTAAAAAATGCAGTGCAAAATAATTTCATATTTTCGACGATACCTAATGCAGATTCTTATTAAAATTTTCGCTACGCGGCATTATTTGAATAAAATTCGGAGCAAAAAGTCAGATTATTCTACAAACTACACACAGTTTCTTTTTATACGTTATCGTTTTGTTTAATTTTATTATTATAAACATGTTCACCACGGGTTAGGTGAAAGTTTTAATTAAGAACCAAGTATCCAGAAGTGCTGATTTTAGTATATACAGCTCTCTATCACTTCTAGGCAAATTCTCTTTTTCATTACTTCAAACATCTATTCATTTCTTCCAATTTAATCATTCTCAAAAGAAGCCCTCACTCATAAGTATTATACATAATACAAAATTATAACGTAATATATGAATTGTACTCGGAATTTGCTACTTCCATAAAGATTTAATTCATCATAGCTAGCTTAGTTACGCCTCCACAGTAAAGTCCACATACAGTAGGTAAAGTTAGCAAAGTCAACACTGAAACACTGAAAGAGTAAACACTGAACTTTCCCAACTAATTTTAAGATGCAACCACTTGATGTGCAAATTAACAATCTAGTTCCTACTTCAAGTAAGTAGGTAGCTTGCTTTAATTTTACCCCCAAGTTAAGAGTGTTCGGCCCCGAAAATTAGCTTAAGTCAAGAGGATAGACTGCGGTCTTAGAAAGTACAGACGCCGACACATCCAGCTACCACAATCTGTCAAATTTCTTTTATAGATTTTCAACTTTATCACAAAAGAATAAGGTTCACTTTCATTTGGGAAATTTGACAGATAAAGGTAGATTGATGTGCTGGCGTCTGTACAAAGACTACACCATAGCGTCCAAAGTGTGACGAGTGAGTGCTTTTGCGTGCAACGTATTAAATAATTTACCAACATATTATCTACATGGCTTTGACGGGCCTGTTGGTGTGGTTGGCAAATGCTTGCTTTTCACACCGGAGTTCGTGGGTTCGATTCCCACCCAGTACAGATATTTGTGTACATGTTCATGTCTGTTTGTCCCGGGTCTGGGTTTAATTAATGTATGTATATAAGTATGTATTAACAATTTTAAAAAAAGAAGTATATGTAGTATATGTCAGTTATCTGGTTTCCATAGTACAAGCTCTGCTTAGTTTGGGATCAGATGGCCGTGTGTAAATAATGTCCCAGGATATAAAAAAAATATGGCTTTAGAGACAGTGGGACATTAAAATGCTAACTTAATCTATCTGTCGCCTCGCCACTCGTGCCCCGGGTTCGATTACGCGCCGGACAACTATTTGTGTGACCCATAAGTTGTTCTGAGTCTGGATGTAATTTGTGTCCGTCTATATGTTTGTGAAGTACCCGCGACACAGGGATTAAATTGCCTAGTGCAAGCGTTGTCTTTAAAAAAAATGCAGAAGTGCGGGCACCCCTAGACTCATGCGCATCGCTCGTACGCCGCTCTCCGTGCCGCTGGCTTCGAGGCCATTACCATCGAGAGAAGCCGCTCCCGCGCCGCTGTCGCCGCCGCCCCATGCGCGCTGATTTTATCTCAGTGTCCCTAGATGAGTAAGTACTAACAAATAGCATCAAAAGGCGCAAGTGCGATAGTGAATGCGTATTTGTGTGTGGGAAGGTGAATCAAGTATAAACTGTCGACAAAGATTAAGAATAAGAGAAACCTAAGTATACGCTTGTTCAGTACAAAGTGGGCGGGTGTGCTTTGAATCCGTGATTTATGTCTGCAAAGTCCCCCGAGACGCAGGGATTTACCTCGTGTGAGGATTGTATTATAGGAAAAAAGAATATCTGTTTGTATAGAATATGAAATAATATTAATGTATTTTTCTTTAACACATCCATATAGATAACGGTCATAGATTCCGCACCATTTATGACGTCAGACTCAAGGAAACCGATAGAATAAATGATTAAGTAATTTTTCTCTCATGTCATGATCCGTTTACGGCTAGACGACATGACCGGTAAGAAGTTAGGTTAAGGGGATCTACCGGCTAAGTCGCCGAACATCGTTTTCGTGAATGGCGTTCTAATAAATAAAGGTTAAAAATGACTTAATCAATCGTTAAATCGGCTTCCATGACCACACGTGACGTCATAAATCGTACGGAATCGATTGTCAACGTTGAAGTCGATTTAACGATTGATTAAGCCATTTTTAACCGTTATTTATTTGAACGCCATTCACGAAAACTATGTTCGGCGACTTAGCCGGTAGAGCCCCTTAACCTGACTTCTTACCAGGACCTACTTTGCGTGCTCTCCGAGGCACGTTGATGTAACACCGCCAACTTCTAAATTCCAGTCAGATACGCGGTACTTTTCGTAGCAGAATAATTCCAAAATCATTTTGGCCCAAACCAGGATTTTATTGATTCAGACGCGAGCACATTAAGCTACCCCCATCAGTCAAATTTTTCCCCAATTAAAAGTGAACCTTACGCTTAAGTGATAAAGTTGAAAAACTATAAAGAAAATTTGATAGATTGGGGTAGCTGGATGTGCTGGCGTCTGTACATGGGACTTCATTGACGACCGTTGAACAAACTGCCAAGGCAGTTAAAATTAACAGTAACAGATATATTGGTAATTGCATTTATGCAATCCATCAATCTTCTTGTTTTCCAGCAAAGTGTAGCTTTACATCAAACTCCTGTGCTCATAGAAATTATATCTAGAAGGGAAGTAGCTAGTGGCGTTGAGAGATATAAGCAGGAGACAGATAAAAAATACCCTCTTTATATCTTTACTCCAGCTCCCCAAAGATTGAAAAGTCGTAAAAGTTTCCTGGCCACTACCACAGCTACGATCGATGCACAAAAAGCGAGGGCAACCTTGCTCCAAATTTGCTCCTCCTCTATTTGTCCCGCCAAAGGAAAAATTACCTCCGGGACATAATTTGCCATGGCCAACCTGGAGGTCTCTTAATAGACTACGTACCCAAGTTGGTAGATCCAAAGAAAACATATGCAAATGGGGTTACATTCCCATATCATGAAACATCTGCGAGTGCGGCGTGTCACCCCGAAGTATGGCACATTTATCTGATTGTCCCTCTTGTCCAGTCTCTTGTTCCCTTCAGGACTTGTATGACGCTTCAGCCAAAGCGGTCAGCGTCGCCCGATTTGGGAAGATAAAATATAATTCTTATCATCGACAGTATAAGAAGAAGAAGAAGAATAGAAATTATATTCACAGCAATTACCATAACGGATTTACTGTGAGTTTAGGTTACATGGGAAAGTTAACTATACCACGATGATAACAGAGACTCGTATAATCTCGAAGTATAGTCAAAATTACATTGCAAAATTACCTTCGTAATAAAGTTAAGCGGGAAGACTTAAACTGTGTACAATATTACACTTCCACATAAATGAAGTTATCTTATTACTTTAACTTGCAATTTTAGTACTTGGTGACTATGTTAGGTTTATCTGCAGATACGTGGGACGCATTAAACGATCCGAAATAATAATAATCATATCCTGGGACATTATTCACACACGGCCATCTGATCCTAAACTAAGCAGAGCTTGCACTATGGATCCCAGATAACTGATATACTACATATACTATTTTTTTTTTTGGTAAATACATACTTATATAAGTAATTACATCTAGACTCAGGACAAACAGACATGTTCATGAACACAAATATTTGTCCTGGGTGGGAATCGAACCCATGACCTCCGGCATGAAAACCACGCCAACAGACTTTTATTGTATCTGAAAATAATCTTTCTTAGCATAAATGCACTTATTTCACTCCTCCGTGGTAACCAAGGGAGCATGCTTATTATACTCTTACTCAACAGCCTATTTTTGTGATGAAAATTGTAGACCGCGCTTAATTCATAAAAACAGGAAGAAGTCTAGTAGTGGTGCTAAGGAAAGACTTCATGCAATTATATATCTAGGCTAGATGCTCTCACCGGTCTGTAAATAATCGGCGAGGTTAAGCAACTAGCTGCCGGTCAGTCCATAGATGGGTGACCACCAAAGTGGTTTAATTTCTGAGCGTCTCCGTGTTTCGGCAGACACGTTTAGCTGTCGGACCCGGTTGTAGTCATTAGATCACAGTCTATAAGATGCGATAAGACCGCCCTTTGTACAACTTGTCTATGTAATATCTCATGTTGTATTTATTTTTAGTGCGTACAATAAAGACTACTCTATTCTATTCTATAAGATGGTTTATTGCTAAAAGCAGTTTGAAGGCAAACGACACTGCTGAGGCGTGATGTTACACTGAAAACCATAGTAAATCTAAGACAGTCGCCTCGCCGCTTCGTATCGCGGGTTCGATTCCCGCGCCGGACAACTATTTGTGTGACCCATAAATGGTTGTTCTGAGTCTGGGTGTAATTTGTGTCCGTCTATTATATGTTTGTAAGGTACCCCGCGACACAGGGATTAGATTCCCTAGATCGGGGGTCGTCATGAAAAAAAAATTACGTAGACACCCAATGTAAGCAATGACATAATGCACTGCATTTTAATGCAAAAGAGTTCAATTTTCAATTGAGTTGTTTCAGAGATATACTACGGTGACCAGCAGTTATTACTTACGACAGAATTCAAAACTTGCTGAGATATTGTCGCAGTCTATTTATGGAAAAGCAATATTTCGTAAAGTCGACTAAATGAAAACGTAACCTAGCTTATCGTGGTTGGCTCGTGCTTCTGTTGATTCAGGGGTGTCCAATACAAGTTCGTCTGTATCGGTTTCATAAAACACCGGAGAATATCGGCGACTCCTAATCGAGCTCGATACTCAGAGCAATTCATTTTATTACAGTTACATATTTTGTAAGCTTTGCTGTGTTGAAGGCATAGAATATCGCCACCCCATCTCTTCCCGTGGGGGCGTAGATGTCGACTCGAGGGTCTCTTTGAGTACTATGACCATCATACTGCGATCGCCAACCCGTCTGCTAAGCGTGACGATTATGGCATAACCCTACAAATGATGCCCACCCACCATTCTATTGTGGTGGAAATCTTTTGTGAAGGTCTTTGTCCAGCAGTAACTTAATTCGGCTGACATGAAGATGATGTACATATTTTCTTCGCTTTAAAGTCCGAACTATATAATCTACCTAAGATATTTCATGACCTTACCCTGTATTGGGACAGTATGGTCTGCATTATATATGCTATATGTCCTACTTACCATCAGCCAAGACTAGGGCCAAACAAATAGATTATTCGCGTCAATACAAATCTTTTGAAATCCTAAAAGCTTAATTGAATAACACAATAAAATAATGGTTTCCCTGACAATAAGCCCACTCCGAAACAACAAACTGCCCGTACCTCGTCGATACATAATTGATCACGAGTGTTAGCTTGATAAAAAAAACATAGTATAATTCCAATGAAATATTGCACATTTTCTAATTATTTGGCTATAGATTTGACTAAAACGTGTTAATTATTACGGAAGTTTGTATAAAATTAAATATTAATTATCTTTCAATTTACCATAAAACATGTTGATTTTAACTTGTAATTTTAGAGTATGTTTATATTTTTATTGTTATAATTATTAAAATTATTAGTAGCTCTATTTTGACTTCCGACAGTTGTGGCAAAAATAATTTAGTTTGTCATTGATATGACTAGTTGTTTTTTCATTTGATGTTATAATCTAAGTCTATTTAAATGGCAACACAAGTGTCGACGAGGCAGTCGTTGTTGAGCTACGAAGCTCGTTGGTTGTCAGAGTGATAAATTGTGTTTACGTAATAAAGTTATTGTTGAAGAACAGTTTTGTGTTTTAACTTCGGGAAAATTCTAACAATTCAGAAGCAGGGATAACACCAAGGACTTCTGGTATATTGATACCACCCTGGTGGGATCATACGCTCACAACAAGGTATGTTAATAATTTATTTTGATTATGCTTATACGATTTCTATATGTGTGATGTTTATTGCAAGAAAGGTACCTACTAAAATTGTGGAGCTATTATATTAAAGCCCAGAATGTGGCCACACTGTTTGCCTACTTGTGGCATTCTTAAGATCTAACTACATGTTCCTAACCTCACTCACAGGAGAAATTAGATTTATTAATGAAGTACACGAAAAAGTGGATATATTCTTATGTAATTTGAGTGAATTTGTAAAGATCCTGTTAAGTCTAGTTAGTTACAGGAATAATTCGTTTTAAAATGTAATTAAATAAGGATTTTATAATTTTAATACCAACACTATCGCATTAGTTCAAGACCTGTAATGATAGATGTTAACTATGTTAAGGAGAGAGAAAAATAATTAAATAAATCTTGCCATGAACATGTGGCAGGCCGGGCTGGGCACGTTGTTAGATGGGCCATGGATTGGACCGATGCTCCACAAATACAGTTCATGTTGGGGTAGCTAAAACAGTCCCCACCTAGACATATATTCTTTGTTTCGGCCCACCTGAGTCCGGAGTCTATTTAGGGACTTCGGGATCAGCCACGGTAATTTATATCCGGGCGGAAGGCTTTCGGAAGGCGTGATAAACTGATCCAGAAATGATTTTGTGACATGATGCCAAATTATATGTCGCTTTATTAATATTGTACCTATGGCTCAAAATTTTCAGTTTTCTAAAAACATCGTTTCGCATTTGTCGTTGAATTATATTTTTTTGATAATTTAATTAAAGGTATAATTAAAACCCTTATATTATTATGTGTGTAATGTAGATATTTAATGAGGTAATTCATTTCTGAGAATCTCGTTTGTAAACTCAAGTTCGCATTCGCTTTGTTCATTAGTATATGGTACATGCTTAAAAGAAATAGATACTCGTTGTTTCAAAATAAATTTCAGGAAATTGGACAAAGTACTGATTGTACAATCAAGTGAAGATGCCGGGTGACTGATGGACGTCTTCTGGAATGCATCACAGCATTGTGCTCATCGGGGATCATCGAGGCGCAGCCTATCCAGGGCGCGCGTCGGGGCACAGCCGATCCCGGGCGTCCGTCTGGCATCGTCAAGGCGCAGCTGATCCCGAGTGCGCGTCGAGAATTGTCGAGGTGCAGCCGGTCACGGCCGCGCGTCGAGGCGCAGTCAATCCCGAGCGCGTGGTGAGGCGCGGCCTATCCTGATCGTGTGGTCGAGGCCCGAGGCAAAGTCATTGCCCTTCTGTAGCGCCCCGCACCGATAGGCGTGGTTTCGAGCGGCGCAGATCGGGATGGTCACCCTCAAGGCTGAGTCGCAGATGGTTCACGTAACACAGCAGATTGATCGTGTCGATGGCTATAGTATCGCCAGCGAGCAGTGTGCAGATGGCACCGTGAGTACATTTATTTCTTTAAACAAAGTACTAAGACAACCTAACCCATAAAGCGGTCCGCTACCGAACCCCACAGCGAGTGGCCATGGCCATGGTGCAGTGGAAGTACGTGAAATGTACTGGCCTGGCAGTTTAAGTTGTAGTTTGAGTTGTAGTTTGACAACTGTCTTATTTTCCAAATGGTTTGGAAACCGAACTGAATTCAGCTGTTAACTTTTCAATATGAGGAACCCATTGCAATTCTGAGTCTAGATTCATGTCAATTCCCGAAATACGGTTGAATGGGCTAGGTCTAATATTTTTTCATTGAGTGGAACTGTTGGTATAGCATATGTCACATCCCGTAATGAGAATTAGTTACATTTAGTTTTCCCTGCATTTAATAAGAGTTTATTTGCAGAGGACCATTTTGATATAAGGCTGAGTATTTTATCTTGTTCAATAAGATTTTTGTCCTTCCTGTTTACTGGCACTTTTCTCCACCAGATAAGGTAGGTCGTTTATATATATTAGAAGTAAAATTAGGTCCAGGATAGATCCCTGGGGCACCCCTATTTTCACGGGATGACGTTCTCAACTCGATAAATAGAAAAATACAAAATCGAGAGATGTATCAGATATTCCCTAGTACTTCAGTTTTAAAATGATCGTTAGATGATCACCGAAATCGAAAGCCTTAGAGAGATCGCACTTCAGTGGCGTGCACCCCGCGTCTTGGGTCGGGCGGCCCCTTGTAAAGTCAGACTGTTTGTTATGCAATATCTCATTCGCGTTGGGGTGTGACGACATTTGGCTAAGCATGAGCTTTTCAAGTGTTTTGCTTGGGGCTGGCAGAGTTGAGACTGGTCTGGGTTCGTGACTTTCTCACGGCCTGCCTTAAACACCAGTCTTACTGATTCTCATTAAGTCTGAAAAACACTATCACTTATACAGCAGTTGAGGATGGCTGCGGAGATTGTGGAAGGGTTTTGTATGATTGATTCAGTGGTTTTAGCAGACAGTCCCCATAAATCTTTTACTATTGAAGGCTTTTATAACGTCTTCACTCGTTGAGAATTGAAAGCTGAATTTAGGCACATTTTGTTTTAAACTTCCTAAATTTGATTTTGTAAGAAGTCTAAAAGAGATTTCTGTTTATTTATTAGTTATCTCATTATTTATTTTGGCTATTGGTCATAGCGAACATCAGTTACCAAATACTTCTCGGAGACTTGGTAATTGTGTTATCAACGTAGGTTGCAGTTGTGTCATTGTATGCAAGTGTGACTCTTGTCGGCTCAGTGAATAAGCATTAAAGGTTAAAGGACCGAAATGCATCTAAAACTATTTTTATTAAAATCACGACATACTAGGACTTTAAGAAAGAATATCCTAAGAATATACTCGATTGTAAATATAAAGTGCTTTAGATCAGTGGTCGATACACACATTATAATACAATACAATTGCGTTTAAATACATGCTACCTCACATACACGCTCCATAGAGAGAGATATTAAAAATACGAAGTCCACTTCAACCATTACAATTCATTGAGACTACTTTGGGACATTTGGTTTACCAAAACTACTGATTAGCAAAAGAGGCACCTCATTTCCAAGTTCGAAATTCAAAAGTTTTCTAAACTGAAGTAAGGAGTTAAAAATGCAGTTGCTTCTCCTAGAGTAAATAGTCAGGGGAGTGGTATAATCGAACTGTATTGGATTTTTAGCTTCACAAAACCACATAATCATATATATTGTTGTTTGTACATGTGTACACATAATTGATGATAGCCTAGATGAGACTCGTAACATTTATACGCATAATTATATAGTTTAAAGATACATTCATAGGCGCAGTCTTAAAATTTTCTCATGTTCCGTACACTATTTACACAACACATATCTACCCAAATGTATAAATTCAATCCCTGAGTAACCGATAAAGATCAATAAGTCCATTCGATAAAATTAATATTGTCATTATTGGTATTACTCTGAATCACTAATTAAAGCCATGGGGATTACTACTATGTTCTATTTCACAATATATTTAAAATACCACATACCTATGTACAAATTATTATTCAAAATGAGAAATGTCCTAAGAATGAGAGTTCCTTTATCATCTGATCACATGAGGATGTACTTTTGGCCATTTATTAATTAACAGTGTTCACAGTTGATCACAATCAATAAAATCCGTAAATCGTCTGCACACATACGAAGGGCTTTTTAAGTCTTTCCATAGCAGAATAGGCAAAAATTATCCTATTATATGACCTGATTCAGTCTGAAACACAAAGATAAAACTAGCATATTATGTGTGGAATAATTAAAAAATGAAAAACAATTTAGCTGGATAGATTCTATTGGGTATAGTGAGTTACTCTTATTACTAAATAAGAAAGTTTAAATACAAAAATTCTAAACCGTCACTGCTATGAGCGTGAGTGTTAATAATTACTGGAAGTGCAAGTATGCACGTATGAAAGTTAACTGCTATGACCAAACATGATTTTTTAGGTGCAATGTGCACATTAAAATATAAACAGCTATGAGTTAATGTTACTTTTGAAGTGCAACGTGCATAAATTATATATATTGTCCTCCTTATAGATTTCTATAACGGCGACCCTTCGAAGTCACTTTTGTTTGGTGTGTCTTTAGATGGCTAGCTAGACCGAACTTAGTTTTGAATTCTCGGTCACAACCAGAACAATAAAGTTGGCCTGCCATGTTGTATGAACCTATACGTGTAGGTGGGCTTAGGCTGCTCTTTGCGTATTTGGCGTTACTCAGTTAACGATGTGGGGCGCTTTTCTTTCAAAACATCTTATGTTTTAGTGAATTGTAGTACCCCAAGACAACCTGTGTAGAGAGAGCCTCTCCCAACCTGTAGGGTCAATAGCGCAAGCGTTCAGATTCCTCTTGAGTACATCCTTATAGCGGAGATGTTGACCACCTTGTTTCCGCTTACGTTCTGCCATCTCAGAGTATAAATACTGCTTGGGTTAACGGTGGTCTTCCATGTGGAGTACGTGACCACACCACCTGAGCTGACGCTGCAAGAGCAGGGTTTTGATGCCATACATGTGGAACGACGCAAGACTTCCGTGTTGGGAACATGGTCCGTAGCATGTTCAAGATCGACCTGAGACACCTTAGGTGAAATGTGTCTAGTTTCCTAATATCTGGTTTGTAAAGGCACCATGTTTCTGCGCTATATAGAAGACAAGGTAAGGATAGTGCCTTGTAATCACTGATCTTTGTCTCTAACTTCAAGTCATCATTAAGCCATCTAAAGGTTGAAGCGGCGTTTGCAATGCGCGATGGTATCCCCGATGCCAGAGAGAGTTTGTCATGTCGTATGGTACTTCCAAGATATTTAAACTGTCTGACTTCTTCTAGTGGATTTCCATCTGGATTAAGTGTGGTTTTATCAGTTTCACCGCCTCGGGGTGGTTGTTTAAGGACTTGCGTCTTGGAAGCACTGATGACCAATCCAAATCGATAGCACGATTGATGAAGTGCATCGACATAGCTTTGGGTCATATAAGCCGCTATGAGCGATCAATCGTTTTGAAGTGCAAGGTGCACAAAATCATATAAGCCACTATGAGCGAAAATTACTTTTAAAGTGCAAAGTGCACAAAATCATATAAGCTGCTATGAGTTAAAGTAACTTTTGAAGTGCAAGGTGCACAAAATCACATGAGCCATTATGAGTGAACATAACTTTTGTAGTGCAAGGTGCACAAAATCATGTAAGCCGCTATGAGCAAACATGAATTTATAATCTTTTGGTCAATAATAGGATATGTTGTAAAAGGTTAATTATTTTGCGATAAATTAATAAGTTAATTTAAATGTAAACCGCTATGAGCGAACATTAGTTTTACAGTGCAAGGTGCACAAAGTCATATAAGTCGCTATGAGCGAACATTACTTTTGAAGTGCAAGGTGCACAAAATGATCTAACCCGCTATGAGCGAACATTTCTTTTATTGCAGGCACAACATTATGTAAGTAGAGAGTAATTATGAACAGCTATGATTGTATTTTACTTTTGCAGAGCAAAGTGCCCTATAACTGAAATAGCCCAGTTATGAAATTGTAGATTGGTGAAAATTATTAATGCAATACAATGAGTATTCAGTGTCTATGTAATTTTTTATGATTTAATAATAGTATGTTTGCTGTGTGGTGACGGCATGGAGTGTCATCGCCCCGCCTCATCCCGTGTGGAGCGTGGAGGTCATCCGAGGGAGTACCCGCCGGGGAACGGGCAGCGGCGTTTTCCTGTGAACTGTGGCCATCAGACTACGATCGCAAGCCCGTTTGCCGGGCGTGGCGATTGTGGCGTGTCCTCCCGCTCTTTGGGGGCTGTTGTCCGGCGCTGGGCGTGTTTTGGCTGCCGTGGTGGTGATGATGATGATGATGATGAATTAGTATTAGTATAAGATGCTTCAAAATCTGAAAATTTTTTCATTGTCTTAAATGTGTAATTCCAATCAATTCTTATAATACAATTCGCGAGGACGCGAAAGTAGTCAGGATGGGCGATTGTTAGCTTGATAAAAAAAACATAGTATAATTCCAATGAAATATTGCACATTTTCTAATTATTTGGCTATAGATTTGACTAAAACGTGTTAATTATTACGGAAGTTTGTATAAAATTAAATATTAATTATCTTTCAATTTACCATAAAACATGTTGATTTTAACTTGTAATTTTAGAGTATGTTTATATTTTTATTGTTATAATTATTAAAATTATTAGTAGCTCTATTTTGACTTCCGACAGTTGTGGCAAAAATAATTTAGTTTGTCATTGATATGACTAGTTGTTTTTTCATTTGATGTTATAATCTAAGTCTATTTAAATGGCAACACAAGTGTCGACGAGGCAGTCGTTGTTGAGCTACGAAGCTCGTTGGTTGTCAGAGTGATAAATTGTGTTTACGTAATAAAGTTATTGTTGAAGAACAGTTTTGTGTTTTAACTTCGGGAAAATTCTAACACGAGATTGAAATATCAAACATGAAAGTGAAATATCAAGAGAGACCCATAGCGCTATAAAATATTCGGAATCGAATAATGTTCTTGTCAGGTGATTTTAACGTTAGGTTAGGGTATGGAATGTTTTATGACGGTTTAGTTGGACAAGGAACAACCAAAAATACAATTTATATAGCTTAAGTTTTAAAGTTACATACATACATAGACTCACGCCTGTTTCCCAGAGATATTTGGAGACCTCTTTTGCCTCGTTTATTGTCATTATTCTCTTCATACATGCTCACCGATTTAGGGTACTTCTGACTTGGCCTTTCTTAAGAAAGACTCCGATTTGATTAGAGAATGTTTTACGAGGTCTTCCCCTTCCGGTTGCACCATTCGCACAGGCCAGGAATACTTTTTTTGTCTATCTTCTTTCATTCATCCTTTCTAACGGTCACCGTAGCTTAGTTGGTAGTGCTCCTGCCTACGAAGCTGGTGGTCCTGGGTTCAAGTCCCGGTAAGTGCAAATATTTGTGTGATGAGCACGAATATTTGTTTCTCAGTCATGGATGTTTTCTATGTATATAAGTATTTATCTATCTATATAAGTATGTATATCGTCGCCTGGTACCCATAGTACAAGCTTTGCTTAGTTTGGGGCTAGAATGATCTGTGTAACATTGTCCCCAGATATTATTATTATATTATTAATTGCCCAAACCATCCCAGTATTGAAGTACCTCGTCAATTATTTACGGACCTGTAAGGGCAACAATTTATCAACTTCATTGAGTAGATGTTCCATGTTGTACACTACAACACGCTATTACTTACTTATGTTAGCACATATATCAATATAGCACCGTTGGCCGCCACACCGACAGGTGATATCTGCTCCACACGTCGAATACTGACACTACTGCATTGACGGAATTGGAATTAATGTTGATTAGTGCAATCTACGGCTGTTGGTTTGGATTATATTGGCTTACTGTTGTCTCTAGTATTGCAGTGGCCTATATAACTTCATATGTAATTGAACGCTATGATTCCTAGTAGAGTAACAATGGAACGATAAGCTCGCAATTATGGTGTGTCGGAATACTCATCAAATAACTTTATTCCAGGCAGAAATAAATATAAGAGAATCTTATGAGCGAGCGTTGTCCATACAAGTTAAAACAAATTTCTTTTTACCTGTTTTCACAGGTAATGTGAAATGTGTAAATCCAAACTTTAGGACATTCTATCTTTTGTAAAAATAACGTTGATTTTTTTGTCCCATTCATCTAAAATGAACGCATATATCGGCTTCAGTTAATGGATGTAAACCTGGATATTAATATCTACATATATAGAAAATATGATGTTGGGGAATGATTAGTACTTTAATTAATAATGCATTCATTTATAGATAACACGAAGGCCCCGTTCAAAGATACCATAGTTTTTCTTTTATATAATTGGGGCATTCATGCGGAGTGAACTTCTAGACACCACCACCAAAATGGCACATAATGATAAGGCACGCAGCTCAGGCAAAACCACTGCTTCTAAACGAGAAATGAATATGGGAATGCACCCTTCGTTGTTTCAGCCTTAGTTTTCTCAGCAAAGACAATACCCGAGACAGGCATGTAAACAAAGAGGTTTTGCGCTGAACCATAATGTCATCTGAAGACGAGCCTTGCATGACAAAAATGATACAAAGCAAAAATGATACCCAAAGGATCGAACTAGGAGTAAGTCTTAACGGTAAGACTTAACAGGTACAAGAAATTGAGCATATATAGAGTGCTCAGTTTTTTGTACCTGCATTTAATTACGGTTAAATCTTAGTCGTTGTCCCAAGATATTTATTATTATATAAATTATGCATAGCATTCATAGCCTGAACTCAGTAATGCGCGCAATGTATTTGAATCTATCAGCTTCTTAAATATCTAGCTAACTTTAGTGCCAACTTTAATGTATATAAGTGAAAGTTGGGTATAGAAGAAAAAGAATGAAATTCAATTTTATTTGCTCAATACAGGTATTACAATACAGAGGATGGTACACATTAAACTTATTTGTACGCTGTATTCTACCTAAAAACTAAGGCATGCAAATTGTTTCATATACAAGTTTCATAGACAATGGAGTGACATTAATATCAAGTAAAATATTGAAATCATTTACTGAAATAGAATTAGTTATATCGATGAGTGCAATTATATATAAATAGTAATTCTCAAAACTCAAGTTATATAATTATAATTAGATCACAATATAATCAATTAATTAAGTAGATGTTTCGATGTCAAATAGTAGAGTATCCGAATCACCCCCATGTATGTTCTACGATTTTTCGTTGATCCGCGGTTCGTCAACCGTTAAAAAAGAAATCAGTCTTCAGTTGTTCTGTCTTAGCTCTCCGAAAAACTACAGTAGAAACCAATTGTAGCAACAAATTTCGTCTTTGTGTGTTAAGCTCGGAAATCAGTGAAGCGATTTTAAGGTGACTTTTATAACTCTAGTTTGTTTTTACTGCGGGGCTGTGACAGTAAAACTCCTCGCTTTGACTTTACTACATGGAATAAAGATCGCCATCGGGTAGAATGATTAGACGAAAATAGTACCAGCAAACAACAAATGCAAGTGTGGTTCCCATTTAACTGTTTCAACTATCAATCTATACATATTAGTAAAATTGGAGTGTCTGTTTGTAATATTGAAATAACCGTTTTTTACTACATAAATATGAATGTACGGTACTTACACCAAAATATTTTTTTTACAATTATGTCTGTCTGTCTGTTTGTTCCGGCTAATCTTTGAAATGCCTGGACCGATTTTGACGGGACTTTTATTGGCAGGTAGCTGATGTAATAAGGATTAACTTAAACTACTTTTATTTTAGAAAAAGTTTTTATTTCACAAAAAAAAACGAAATAAACTAATTAACACGCGGACGAAGTCGCGGGCACAGCTAGTCTATACATATAAATAAAATTGGAGTGTCTGTTTGTAATATTAAAATAACCGTTTTTTACTAGATAAAAATGAATAAACGGCACTTACACTTAAATATATTTTTTTACTATTTTTGTCCGTCTGTCTGTTTGTTCCGGCTAATCTCTGAAATGGCTGGACTGATTTTGACGGGACTTTTATTGGCAGGTAAGTGATGTAATAAGGATTAACTTAGGCTACGTTTATTTAAGAAAAAATCTTTTGTTTTAGAAAAAACCGAAAAAATAAAATAAACTAATTAACACGCGGACGAAGCGCGGGTACAGCTATTGTCATTTAAAAGGCCGTGTTTTTTCAGTATACCGTTTCTGACAGAAAACGGCATACATAATTTTAATGAAATGGCCCTTCTTCAGTTATTAACATTCATTATACAGTTTCTCAAAGTGAGTATTTCACGTATGTTAGGACTTTTTGCTGTAGGTTACATTGGTCCTCATTCAAAATTGTCGCGGACGAAGTCGCGGGTATCAGTTAGTCTTCAATATGATAACGAAAAACGGTTATTTACCCTAAGTTCGGCACAAGTATTTTTTTATATATGAAATCTGATGTGACTTAACTGAATAAATAGTTTTAGAATTATTTTTTCAATATATATATATATAAAAATCAATGCCACTTTTCGTTGTAACGTTATAACTCAACAACGCCTTTACCGATTTAGCTAATTTTGGTCTTGAATTATTCTTGGAAGTCCAGGGAAGGTTTGTACGTAGGCAAAATTTTAAAAAAGTCTTGAAAAAGTGTAAAATCAACATCTTTCCATACTCCCAAATACAAACAATTTATACTAATACTTAAAAGCGTAGCGAAGCACGTACCGGGCCGCTAGTATTTTATAAAGTTATTTGAATCAAAACGGGTGTGCACCGACATTCAACACTTTTGAAAGTGATTAAATTTATTGTATTCCGTATTGTTAAAAATGCTCACTAGATGCCAAAACGCAACCTAAAATAAATAAACAGACCATAAACAAACGAACGACGAAAAGCAAGTTTAGATACGTATAACTTTTTGTACCCTAGAGTATCTGAGGACCCTATGTCATTTCTTTTTTTGCCTTATTATCAAGATATTCGGTGAAACCTTTACTGTCCTTTAAATTTAAGTTTTACGTCATAACTCGTAACCTTTAATTAAATAGCAGGGGGACAAAGCTTTCATTCCGATTTTGACTTTGTGGGGTGTCGCAGGGGTGCTCCACTGTCAGATGTCTACATCTATACAAATAAATAAAATTGAAGTGTCTGTTTGTAATATTGAAATAACCGATGTTTACTACATGTATATGAATATTTATACGGTACATACTCCAAAATATATTTTTTTACATTTTTTGTCTGTCTGTCTGTCTGTTTGTTCCGGCTAATCTCTGAAATGGCTGGACCGTATTTAACGGGACTTTTATTGGCAGATAGCTGATGTAATAAGGCGTAACTTAGGCTACTTTTATTTTAGTAAATTTTTTATATTTGAAAAAACAAAATAAACTAATTAATACGCGGACGAAGTCGCGGGCACAGCTAGTTATAAATATATTTCTTAAATACATTTTTAAACAATATCATTAACATATTTAGTTAAGCCTTTACAGACGCTCAAAAAGTAACTTACCTTCCACGATTTATTTATTATTTACACTTTTTTACACGATTAATGATGTCGAATATATATTTCGGTACCTAAGTAAACGCGCCGCCGGTTCGTATATACATAATATATATCAAAATGTGTTCCAACGAAAATAAGAAATAAGACTGATTAATTACTCACAGTAACATAATAAATAATTTATTGGCAGATAGGGGAGCATTTATAAGGCTTAATTTAATGAAGACTCATTCTCGTGGCCGTCTAACGACCGTAGATCGATACATTTACAGGGCTAATAAACGACTTCCGGCCTGGTATATATCTATAGGTACAGACGCCAGCACATCCAGCTACCCCAATCTGTCAAATTTCTTTTATAGATTTTCAACTTTATCACAAAAACATGAGGTTCACTTTCAATTGGGGAAATTTGACAGATTGGGGTATCTTGATGTGCTGGCGTCTGTACATCTACTGTAACTAGCAACTAGGCTCGCGGGCAGTCCATAAATGGGTGACCACCGAAGTGGTATAATTTCTGAGCGTATCCGTGCTTCGGAGGGCAGGTTAAGTTGTCGGTCCCAGTTATAGTCATTTGACAGCAATGGTTAAGCTATGTTAGGGGCCTTCTGGGCGGCTTAACAAACTCTGACAATAGGGTTAAGACAGTCCATACGATAAGTATTCCTTAATTAAGTTATTTAGTTACCGTGATAAGCGGTACCCAAATCCAGGGTTATTCCAATAAAAACACTATCGCTCAAACAATAACTATCGCCCCTTTTCTCTTTAATAATTATGTATCCGATCATTCATTATCTCAAAATAACCCATTCACGACACGTTAGCTACTCATTTTTCACTACAATAAATAAATAAAGAGCCTGGAGATTCGTCACACAGGTCTTTGAACCTCTTACGGACTCCAGCTCTCACAAGGTTTAGAAACTTATCAATAGCTAAATTTACTTTGTAAAGACTACTGTAACCTTCTGAGAGAAATAAATGAATTTATTATTAATAAAATTACGCTGTAATATAACTTCAAACAATGTAAAATTCTAGCATTTTTATCTGAAGAATAAAAATTGTCCTCATAAATTCCAATTTAAGATTCGTTGCATCGCAATGATAGTATATTATATACATACTAGCGGTGTCCCGCGGTTTTACCCGCGTTAAACTTTATAAATTATAGCCTATGTGTTAATCCAAGGTGTCAGCTAACAGCATACCAGATTTTATTAAAATCACTACAGCCCTTTAGACGTGAAGAAGTAACGAACATACACACTCTCACACTCACAAACTTTCGCCATTATAATATTAGTGTGATGTATGTTGTGCACTTAAAACAAGGTTGTCATTCTCATCTATGTAATAGATTTTGACATCACATGGAATACAGATAAAAAGGATCTCCAATCATGGAAAACACAATTCAAAAGAAAGTATGTAATAAAATATTCATAAAGAAGAGGGTCTCGGGTGAGTGCATTGTTCTCGTAGTCAGTGAAGAAAGGAAAATTCTTGTTTCACAATTCTCTGCATTTCGGATTATATTTTTCTATCGTGCGCAGTGTCAATACAATTTGAGTTAATACTGCTTTCCAATCCTTCAGAGAATGAACTTTCCAATCTACAGGTGAATCAAGTAAATGTTAAATACTAATCTATACATATAATAAAATCGTAGGAAAGTCAAAACTGTACATTGAATATATTTTTTAAAGGATACTTGGGGCGAAAACTACAATCGATATCGAAGCCAAAAATATAGTT
The DNA here is from genome assembly GCA_951640165.1 of Pseudoips prasinana. Lineage (NCBI taxonomy): Eukaryota > Metazoa > Arthropoda > Insecta > Lepidoptera > Nolidae > Pseudoips > Pseudoips prasinana. The sequence continues at coordinate 25,661,298 of OX621245.1, forward strand.
TTTAGAATTTTTGTCTGTTTGTCTGTCTGTCTGTATGTATGTCCGGGCTAAACTCAAAAAGTACTGCATGGATTTACTTCAAACTTTTCATGAATATTACTATGAGGTCGGGTCAACATATAGGCTACATATTATAACGCTATCACCTACGGGGGAGGAGCTGTGATAATTTATAAAGTTTAAAGCGGGTAAAACCGCGGGGCACAGCTAGTTTACTATAAACACAACTATAAACTATTTCAGTCAATGATCAAATTATTAGAACATACAGGTAATGTCCTAATGTCTACAAATAAATCTTAAATACTTACATAAATAATTACACCCAGACTGAGGACAAACAGACATGTTCATGCACACTAATATCTGTCCTTGGTGGGAATCGAACCCACGACCTGCAGCGTGAAAGGCAAGTATCTACCAACTATGCCAAGGTGAACAACCAGATTAGGTATAGTGCCTGAAAATCTTTCAAGTTTTCTCCGCATAGTGTAAAACTGCAAAGGATAACTCAAAATTTAGTTTGAGTTACCCGTTTCGTTTTTACACTGTAATAATATCTAGGGACAATGTCACACAGATCATCCTAGCCCCAAACTAAGCAAAGCTTGTACTATGGGTACGAGGCGACGATATACATACTTATATAGATAGATAAATACTTAAATACATACTGTATATCACTAAAGATTTTTTTAAATATGGACCTAAAACCGTAAAGTTCTACAATTTAACTCTTAAGAGGCTGTCAATAGCCCTATTTTTTTTTTTTTTTTTTTATTACCTAGGACACCATTTGAACCCCACACAAAATCATGGGATAGTAAATAATCAATTTAAATTATTATTTTAAAATATTGATTATAAAATAAATTGATTATTTATAGATCTTGTACAATTTAATTTTACGCCTGTCTTCAGTTTTCTTGAAAGAGTTTAGACTGATTTTCATTCCAACTCTATTTTGAACCGTAACGTCTAGGCTATACGGGTTAAATTAGGTCTTGTCTCATCAGCTCCTTAAGTTCAGACCATAAATAGAGATAACATAATGGAAATGTGCAAGTACTTGGAGCCCATTCTTTCCACTTGCACACACATAGGTTGGTACATATTTACTAAAAGCTTTTTAGAAAGCATTTTGTTCACTCAAGCAGTGCTCAAATGTATTTGACATGAAAATTGGGGAATGAGTTATCATTCGATTTTTGTATTCCTTTATGAAAAATATTCTTTTAAAATACCTCTGCCGTAGGCCGTTCTAAAGAGTATTTTTTGCTCAGCAGAGTAAACTCCCGCCTGATGATCAATGTGTTGCATGCTTATAAAGTGAGAAGTATAAGTTCATTGCTTAATTGTTTAAAAAAATACCTCTATGGCACCATCTAAAAAAAAAGATACTTTATACTTTTATTATTATTTATAATTTTTAATATTTATAATAATATACTTTTACCTAAACAAACTAGATATTAATTTATGCACGTGTAACGCAGCGAGAAGAAAACAGTCGCCTCGCCGCTTCGAGTCCCGGGTTCGATTCCCAGGTTGTTATTAGTATGTATAACCTATATTACTATAAAATTTTATCAAAATCTACCGTTCTATAGCTTTTGCGTTCAAGAGTAACAAACATCCATACATCTATCTATATATCCATAATCACAATTTTTTGCATTTATAATATTAGTAGGAAGAATTTCGTGTTGCGAACCGGATATCTATATTTAAAAATATTCTTTTTTTTTGGAATTACATTAATTCAGGGTGTTAGCATTTTTTATTTTTTGGAAAGAATGTTGAATATTTTTCATCTAGCCCAAACTATGCTTCTGCTATCGATACTAGACAACAGATAGAAATACTTATATTATATAGGGTGGCCGATGAGTTAATGTTCAAACGTAAAATGTAGATACTTTATGATGACGAGTATCCAAATCACCCCCATGTATGTTCTATGATTTTGCGTAGTTTTCGAGATAGAACATTTTTAATAATTTTTTTATAATTTTCACCTAACATCAGTTTTCGATTTGTTATCTCTCGTTCTGTTGAACATTTCTGGTTCAGTTTTTTATGATAACTAATTAGCATAGTTTAACCTAACACTCTAAAAAGTATGGTTTATCTAATCATTGCAGAACTGACTTAGAATTTATTCGAAAGTTCAAAATTAGGGTTTGAGCTCAGGACTCATTGCAAAATACCAATAAAAATTTTAAATGGGGAAATTACATGGGGGTGGTTAATTCGGATACCTCCTCATCATAAAGTATCTATCGACAATATGCAGTAAAAATATAGCTAAAATTTAAAATTTTGATAATTAAACCTACACATGATCCTTGACAATAACTTAATTTAAGTTAGTTAAATATCGTTACTGTTATGAAATAAATCTTATTGTAAATTATTTCCTACAATCCGTGTACCTAAATATCTATATGTACCTAGAAATAATTATAAATTAATTATATATTACTACGAATATGTTCTGACTATTTACAAGCGCTTTTTTAAAGTCTACGTGAATAAAAACCTTTTTTATTTTATTATTATTTTTATCTAAATTTTCCTTTTGTAGGTCAACTCCTCGGCCACTCTGTATAATATTAGTACTATTTCCTTAACTGATTTACTTGAATTTGTAATCTGACATGAATAGATTGCGCCTATTATTTATGTTACACGTTGTATATGTAGGCTCCATAATAAGGGCTTAACAGATAATACGTTAGTATCGACTTTGCCGAATACGTAACATAATTATCTGTTGACTGCGGCTTCCTTAATGCGCGTAACTGAATATTCATTAAGATAAATACCACCTATTACAATCTCGTAAGCTTAGCATAGCTTGTGTTTAATTTATAATTAATGGAAGTTATATCTGAACCTCATGAAACCCCAATTGATATGTCGCTAATAATTACTAGGAACGTTAAAATTAACATATTTTAAATACATAAATAACATATACTTAACAAATAAAAAAGGTTTTTATTGATAAAGTCTTAAAAAAAATGTGAGCCGTCACGGGACGCCTGGCAGATGTGAAACATCGACATTATTTTGTAAAAGTAATATGCAGAAAATAACATATTGTGATAGGAACTAAATATGTCATAATGATAAAATAAAAAGTCGATTGCGCATGCGCCACGGCATGCGTCGCCACGCCAGAAATCTGTTTTACGTGCGGTTATAGATATATATACATCAAAAACTGGCCAAGTGCGAGTCGGACTCGCGCATGAACGTTTCCGTACCATACATCTATTAAAACGAGCAATAAATTCACGTTTGTTGTATGGGGACCCCCCTTGAAGTTCTACTATTTCACATTGTTTTAAGTAAATTACAGTGAAACACTGCAAGAGCAATAGTATCTTTATTGGAATATAAATTTGGTCATATCTCAAAACAATGTGCATTTCTGGAGTTTAGTACGACATTTCCGGATAAAATACTGTTGTGGTATTACTTAGATATTTCTGTTCGGTGGTAACTTTAGTGCTTTTAGGTGGATATTTATTCAAGTACATTGCTATCAGATAAATGAAAAATGTTTTATTTATTTAATAAAATAAAAAATAAATAAAATTAATTGTTTCACAAATGGTTGCACTTAAATATTTAAGATGACACTGGAATCCGCACTAGGATACCCTGTGTTACAGGATCCAGTCTCGTCCGTCGAGGATCGTTTTACAATAGAATGTGCTTAAAATATTCTTCAGGTTACAGAATTACATAATTAAAATTAAGTGTTGGTACATTCCATCTAAATTCTGAATTCTGTATAGATCATTGTGTGTACTAGCGTGTGTGTATGTGTGTGTGAGAGAGAGTTTGTGCGTGTGCGTGAGTGTACATGTGTGGGGTGTGGGTGTGTGAGTGCAGGTAAATACACATATTATGTGTGCATGTATCGATGAATTTATTTATTTACTCTTTACAATTATCATTATACTTATTGAAGCTAATAAGATCCATCGAGTACGTTATGAAAATCTTGTTACACAGATGACGAGAGACGCTTGTTGTACACACTTGAACAGGGACATGATGATCGTAATATCGGAGTTATGTGAGATGGAGGGAGGTGAATATAATGTTGGGTGGTCGTTCGTCATAGACAATTTAGTGAACCTGCATGTTACAGCACTTTGTATGAGATACCAAATTAGTGAATGGTGATTTAAGTTATTTTTTATTATTTTTTTTGTCACCATACATTTTTGACTGGCCTGTTGCTCTAGTGGTTAGTGGCCCTGATTGCTAAGCCCAGAGGTCATGGGTTCGAATCCCACCTGGGACAAATCAGTTTATCAGTTGTCTGGTTGCCATAGTACAGGCACTGCCTAGTTCGGCATCAGATGGCAGTGAGTTAGTTGTCCCATGATATTATTTAGAAATTTTATTAATTTATAATGTAAAGCATAAAAAAGTTGTATGTAAATAATTGGGCTACAATTTGCTAGAAAGCAACCCACTACTAATCTAGTAGTAACCTAATTGTAAAGTTCCTAATGATCCTAAGATATTAAAAGAAATCCAGTTTATTTCACAACATATCTACTCTTTACATTTTTAATTCACATTGACGATTTTGATACAAAAAGAAAAAATGTTTTGCACATATTCATCGTACGCAATGCTTAAAATAATATAGTAATATCTGGTTTATGCAGGATAAATTTAAGTGTTTTGTAAGCCCAATAATATTTTTTTCAATTTTTGGTTATTTTGCATATTAGTGCCTTGCACGTCGTTCAGTTTCGTGGGTAAATTAAGCTCCACAAGTTACGCCCGCTAGTTAAGTTACAGTCAGCGAACTCTCTTCTTAGACACTTAGGTTAATCTGCTTTTATTTACAGAACTTTATAATAAACTACAGACACTAGTCTGTAGTTTATTATAAAGTCTTAATGGTTTTGATATCTGGGTCAATTTATTAATTTCTTTTTTAGCTCACTTGCTGTTTCTATTTTCATAAAGTTTTTGTTTTAGAATTCGACTTCTAGTTTTATAATAATAACATTTAATTCGTACCTTAATATAGACAGAACTATTCAGACAATATGTAGAAAAAATATAGCTAAAAATTAAAATATTATAATTAAACCTACACGATCCTTGACAACAACTTAATTTAAGTTAGTTAAATATCGTTACTGTTATAAAATAAATCTTATTGTAAATTATTTCCTACAATCCGTGTAACTAAATATCTATATGTACATAGAAATAATTATAAATTAATTATATATTACTACGAACACGTTCTGACTATTTCAAGCGCTTTTTTAAAGTCTACGTGAATAAAAACCTTTTTTATTTATTTTATTTTATAACGTTCAGTCCATAAACTTTATTTTCCTCTTTAATAGTGAGCGGATTTAATCGTAGCGAAGTCTGCTAATCAGTGTTCGCATAAAGACCCGGTAGTAAAATTTATTTTATAGGTATGCTATCGGAGCCATAGGTCTGGAGAGGTCAGATGGTAATCGCTTAATCTTCATGTTAAACTGCACTAAAGAGAAGCCTCAATTTCCAGTTTCCGTATCTTGTCGTTATCAATTGACGATAGTCTCGTAATATCCAGGTTAAGTAATAAACACTTATTGGGTATGGAGAACAGTAATTTCCAGACGACGCTAACATCAAGATTATTTAAATGTATTTTGTAAACTAATGATCAACTATCAAGCTGTCGAGCTGCATGAATGAGCTGCGTAAGATCACTATTAATACTACAAGTAAAACTGCCACTTTCTTGCTTATCGTATGGGTAGTGGTAACCCTAGTGAGTTGCTCAACCCGCCCAGTAGGCCTCTGACATGGCGTAACGACTGTAGTCTAATGACTACAACCGGGACCGACAGCTTAACATGCACTCCGAAGCACGGAGACGCTCAGGAATTAAACCACTTTGGTGGTCACCCATCTATGGACTGACCGCGAACCTAGTTGCTTAACCTCGCCGATTGCTTACAGACCGGTGAGAGCATCTATCTATGCGCTATTAGAATGGGTAGTCGTACATTATTACAAATAAAGATGTATGGCACTCGGTGCCTTCAGTATCAACTCTCTGAGGGCCCTATAGCTGTCATAGAAAAGATTACGTCACTATTATAGTTATTTGTAGTAATTCATGAAATGTACACTTAGTTTATATTATTGATAAAATAAGAAGGTGACTTTAACTATCTTTAATATACCGTGTTGGCTGTTAAATTTCACGGTTTTGTGCTTTAAAGCAATAGAATATATTAAAGAAAGTAATACATAGTATTATTCTTTATAAAAAAAACTACTTACTACAAAAGATGAACAAAAGTAAACACTTCACTAAATATATATATATGATGTATATACTAAATATATATAATGTCGTTCTCTCTCTGTAATCAATCATGTTTAATTTAGCTACCAAGCTCATCAAGTATTCCAGTCAGTCCAACCAAAAACCAGGAATCACATCACGAGTTACAAACAACCCCAACTATACGTGGGCACATCGAATCTGTTTACTTACATTTGTATGTGGAATTGACCAATGAGTCGTAACAATCGAAAGCTAAACATCATAGAAATAAGAAACATTTTCCAATAACAATGTAACTTGCGATCTGCTGGTAAATTTACTATTGTTGAAACTTACTTGCACAATCAGCTATGAAACTATCAGACCTGGAAACAAAATAAATTTGTATTAGTAATAGCTACGAAATGTTTAATAAAAGGAGTGAATTAAAGATAGGATCCATAAGGGCCTATTCACACGTTTTTAGGGTTCCGTAGCCAAATGGCAAAAAACGGAACCCTTATAGATTCGTCATGTCTGTCTGTCTGTCTGTCCGTCTGTCTGTCTGTCTGTCTGTCTGTCTGTCTGTCTGTCCGTCCGTAGGTCACAGCCAATTTTTTCCGAAACTATAAGAGCTGTACTGTTGAAACTTGGTAAGTAGATGTATTCTGTGAACCGCATTAAGATTTTTATACAAAAATAGAATACGAACAATAATTTTGGGGGGTCGCCATACATAGAACTGAAACTCAATTTCTTTTTTCCATCGTACCCATACATGTGGGGTGTCTATGGATAGGTCTTCAAAAATCATATAGTTTGCGTGAGAGACACTTCCAAAGTGGTAAAATAAGTGTCCCCCCCCCCCCACTGTTACTTCTAAAATAAGAGAATGATAAAACAAAAAATAAATATATGATGTACATTATCGTGGAAACTAACAACGAAAATTTGTTTGAACGAGATCATCAAGTGGTTTTTTATTAACACTACTTGGCCGGTTTTTTAAGCGAGCCGTTGACGCGCGTTTGTAGCGATACAGACGCGCGTTAGCATCGCGTTTGTATTGATACAAACAACAACAAACTGCTCTGTAGCATAAAAGCGCGCCGCGCGCGTCGTCGGCGTCGGTGCGTTTAAAAAACGTGTTATGCACAGGCTCTAAGTTATGCAGCTTGTGATTTACTTACATTATTGACTTGAAATTATTCTGTTTTTAAAACATAACAGAAAATCGGATGCAATATAAAAATAAATAAAACAATTTTTCTAAATAACTAAAATAAAATAACATTACGACAGCAAGACGGAATTAAATTGAATTGATCCATTGGATAGTTGATCCTGACTGCGAAGATAGAGGTCGTGGATTCGATCCCTTGGGGACGACAAATCTTTGTGTGATAAGCACGATTTTTTTTTTGTTTTTTTTTTATTTCAAAATGTCACACAGATCATGCTAGCCCCAAACTACGCAAAGCTTGTACTATGGGCTGGTACCTATAGTACAAGCTTTGCTTAGTTAGGCGACGATATACATACTTATATAGATGGATAAATACTGTTAGTTCTCCCAAGGTAACTAACACACTGAAATATAATTTGAAATACATTAAATTAGATTTTATTAAATATTTGCAAACGAATAAGAAAACCGAAACCCGAAACGAAAACGAGCATATGTTTGTAAGAATCTAAAGACTTTTTTCATCTCCTTCTTTTGACGGGCCTGTTGGCGTGGTTGGCAAATGCTTGGTTTTCACTCCGGAGGTCGTGGGTTCGATTCCCACCCAGGAAAGATATTTGTGTGCATGAACACGTCTGTCCTTTTTGAGTCTGGGTGTAATTATCTATACAAGTATGTATTTACAAAAGAAAAATAGTATATCAGTTATCTGGTTTCCATAGTACAAGCTCTGCTTAGTTTGGGATTAGATGGCCGTGTGTGACTAATGTCCCAAGATAATATATTATTATTATTTTACAGTTTGTTAAAATATCTTTACGTTCATAAATCTTACAAAATCACAGATCTGAACCCCATATCATATATTAAATTGAGCGTAAAGCGTTTGGATTTAGATATTTTTGCCATTGTGACTGTGTAGAGCGGACCCTTAATGCCCATCTACCCACCACGTTTTTCAATGCAAATTCCATATTTTCATAAGGAAAATACGAGTAGCTGACCAAATTCCATATTCTCGTTTCGCTTCCACAAACAATTCTAGTTTAGTTTATGAAACGAATATCTTCAAACTTAAGTTCGTACGTTTTTTTTCTTTAATATGATGTTCATATTTATCCTAGGTTTTTACTGCTACAAGAAACAATAGAGGCGAACGGGGCCTCAAGCTGCTTAGCCAATAAAACTATGACCTAGATACTCGCGCAGGAGTGCGGCCCCTTTGGGGTTCGAACCTCGACTCTGGGCAGTTACTGACATGGAATCAGGATCTTTTGTACTAAAATCTGTTTTTAGTGGTGACTGTGGGATATTTTTTTATACTTACTTAGTTGCTTATGGTACTGACTACGGGCAGTGGTTACCCTAGTGTCAGAGTTGTTCAAGCCGCCCAGTGGGTCTCTGAAATGGCTTAAAATCTGTTTCCTAATGGCTACAACCGGGACCGACAGCTTAACGTGGCCTCTGAAGCACGGAGGCGCTCAGAAATTAAACCACAATAGCGGTCATTAACCTATGGACTGACCGCCAGGTTAGTTGCTTAATTTCGCCAATCAATTGCGAACCGGTGAGAGAGCTTCTGGCTATGAGCGCCTTTTTTATACTATAAAATTGGGTTAGCCTCTTAAGTAAATATTTTCTACCAGCCGTAAACGCGTTCTATGTGATTGATAACAAGTACATTTCTTTTATAAGAGCGAAGTGATTGAAGTTTTACAGAGAACGCTAAATGATGAAGTTCCTTCTTGTTCTGACTACAAAGGGAGTGCCTTCAAATCAAATTGCTATATTTATTAATTGGATTGCTGATGGCAACGAGAAAAATGTACCAATCACTGTAAATTGATATCAATAGAATAAGAACTACGCCATCCTGATCGATGCCAATCTTATGCATAATATTGTATTATTAATGAAAATAGTATTTGACTTGGAGGCTGCATTTATCGAGATCAAGACGTGTAATTGGGGAATCTTTTAAAATAGCATTATAATAAGTTAGTTATGTGTAGAACGTGCTTGGTATAATATAAACTTAACTTGATTAGTTTAAGTATATTTACCAAGAAAACTAAAATGAAGGACGTTATTAATTTTACTGTGTGTTACTTTTTGTACGAACGTTCAGCAATAGTTATGATATTTAATATATTTATATGTATTGTATTACTAATAATGAAAATAGTATTTGACTTGGAGGCTGCATTTATCGAGATCAAGACGTGTAATTGGGGAATCTTTTAAAATAGCATTATAATAAGTTAGTTATGTGTAGAACGTGCTTGGTATAATATAAACTTAACTTGATTAGTTTAAGTATATTTACCAAGAAAACTAAAATGAAGGACGTTATTAATTTTACTGTGTGTTACTTTTTGTACGAACGTTCAGCAATAGTTTTGATATTTAATATATTTATATGTATTGTATTACTAATAATGAAATAGTATCTGACTTGGAGGCTGCATTTACCGAGATCAACACGTATTATTCTAGATTCTTTTTTACATTATGATTAGTTTTGTGTAGAACGTGCTTGGTATAATATAAACTTGACTTGATTAGTTTAAGTATAGTTTCCAATCGGCATCATTTACTGACTTATAAATAAGGTGCTTATAAATTTTTGTATTTTACTTTTTGCACGAGAGTTCAGCAACTTTTAGATGTTTGCGACCATTTTTTTTATATGGTGCTTACGGAATGAGTCCGTACAATGGTTACGAGACTGGCCTGTTAATTCAGTGGTTAGTTAGTAGTAGGTTGTGGATTCGATACCCATCCAGGACAAATCCTTTTGTGATGAGCACGATTATAATTGTTGTTTCTGGGTGTAATTTATCTAGTTTTTGGGTGTAATGTATGTATATTATAATATATTATATTATTTAAAATATATAAGTATGTTTATATGCCAAGATCTGAACAAAGCAAACAAAAGTTCGCTTTCTATCAAAGTTAGACTAAAGAAACTTAAGCGTGGATTTCAGAACTAGGGATATTTTAATTATCTAAATCCTTTACGGAACTTAAAGGAAATTGTGAATTAACTATTGATGCTGAATACTCTCAGAGACTGTTCGAAATACTTCATTAAAAGGTAGTTGTTTCGGTACTATTACGGCGACCATGTGTTTCGGGGTTCAATCCCAGAATAAGATTTATAAATATATGTAGGTACATCATACTAATATTATATATGCAAAAGTTTTTGACTATGGATGGATGTATGGATGTTTGTTGTTACTCTTTCAAGCAAAAACTACCGAATGGATTTTGATATAATAACACATAGGCTTTAATTTATAAAGTTTATCGCGGCTAAAACCGCGGGACACAGCTAGTATTTAATATTTGTGGGACCCATAGATAGTTATTTTGAGCCTATTCAGCTCTATCGTTTACACGTTTTAAGTCCCCTGCGTTACTCCCGGATATTGTATATTGCTGGTTTTGTCTTTGAAAAACAATATGTTTTGCCATAAATATTATTGATTGAGTTCACGTGAGGCGCAGTAGTTAAGGTAGCCTCACCTCATGTTTTGGGTTCGCACAGGACAAATAATTGTGTGACCCATTACTGGTTCCTTTTAATAAAGTCTCCACGATACAGAGATACATTGCGGGCATAGTCTTTTAATTAAAAGGAAATTGTTATTAATGTGAACATAGACGGTACAAGTCTCCAACTATTAAGACACTGAATAAGATTTCTTACCTAAATACGAGATTGAGTAGGTCAATCAATGCGTTTTACTAGGAAATGAGGTCAAATTTAAATGACCCTTTCGGCAGTACATAAGCGGTATAAAGGAAAACTGCTCAGCATCGTATTCACAAGGAATAATAATAATGTCCTCCCGATCGATATTCAAGGCCAGTCTCAATGGAGACTAGCCAATTGCGCAGGACATATTATAGTGCACAAGTGTGTGCCCAAACACAGGGCACTTTTTATTACAACACTCTCATGATCCGATGGGACGACAGCGACACAACCGGAAAAATGTCAGGTACAGGACCGACGGCTTTACGTGTTCTCCGAAGCACGGGGGTGTAATACCGCCAACTTCCAGACTTCGGGCTGCCACTGAGAAATTTCTTTATACGGAAAAATCCCAAAATCACTTTTTGGCCCGTCCCGGATTTGAACCAAGGACCTCATTATCTGCGGGTGAACACGCTACCGCTAGACCAACGAGGCAGTCAAACGTAACGCTGGCAGTAGTATTTATGAATATTGATTGAAATTTAAAACCCTGCCACTAAGCGTGTCGGGAGTTGGTTGAAATAATTTATACAGAATGCAGTTCGGTTATGAAATAATTATTGTGTTCGAACCTGTACGGACAATGTAAAATTATATTTATTATGCACTAGTAGCAGTACTTTAATGCTATTACATTTATCGCCACTATTCGATATTTTATCATCATAACAGCTGGATATGCCATAATCGCCGCGCTTGGCAGACTGGTTGGCGATCGCAGTTTCATGGTGATAATATCCTGGGACATTATTTAGACACGGCCATCTGATCCCAAACTAAGCAGAGCTTGTACTATGGAAACCAGATAACTGATATACTACATATACTATTTTTCTTTAGTAAATACATACTGATCCGCAGATATTTTTGTGCATGAACATGTCTGTTTGTCCTGAGTCTGGGTGTAAGTATCTATATAAATATGCAGTTACAAAAGAAAAGTAGTATATTGGTGACTCCTACTAAAGTACTATATCAAGTATCTGGTTTCCATAGTACAAGCTCTGCTTAGTTTAGGATCAGATGTCCGTGTGTGAATAATTTCCCAGGATATTATTACAAATATACATATATTATAGTTTTCTCAACCATCCTTTTGTTCTTCTTCTTAGCATGTTGATGGCAAACAAACTGAATTTCTTACGCCTAGAACGTGGCCACAAAGATTGCCCTGCCTGTGACTTCTATGAGATCCTGCCATAAAAATGTAGCAGGTCAGGCTGGACAGGATGTTAGGTTATCAGCGGTCATCAGCGGAACGGGGCATTTTGCAAATTTCTCCTTAATCTTTTAAATTCGCTTTCTAACGAAGTTAGACTAAAGAAACTTAAGCGTGGTTTTCAGAACTAGAGATGCTTTAATTATCTAAATAACTTTACGAAACTTAAAGACAGTGGTGGATTAATTACTACTACTGAATACTGTTCCTAGGCAGTTTATAAACGGTGATCTATACCTGTCACAAATTACTTAGTTCAGAGATGGTTCAGACTAGGTTCGAAATACTACTTTGTTAGCGTAGTAATTGTTTTGCTTCTATCTCAGCCTCCATGTGTTTCGGTTCAATCCCAGAACAAGATTTATAAATATACTAGCTGTGCCCGCGACTTCGTCCGCGTGTTAATTAGTTTATTTCGTTTTTTTTATGTTTTTTAGTAAAATAAAAGACTTTTTCTAAAAATTAAAATAGCCTAAGTTACTCCTTATTACATCAGCTACCTGCCAATAAAAGTCCCGTCAAAATCGGTCCAGCCGTTTCAGAGATTAGCCGGAACAAACAGACAGACAGACAGACAAAAATTGTAAAAAATGTTATTTTGGTGTATGTACCGTATATATATTCATATTTATGTAGTAAAAACCGGTTATTTCAATATTACAAACAGACACGACAATTTTATTTATTTGTATGTATGTATAGATTATGCATGTACAGATGCCAGCACATCAAGCTACCCTAATCTGTCAAATTTCCCCAATAGAAAGTGAACTTTATACTTATGTGATAAAGTTGAAAATCTATAAAAGAAATTTGATACATATTTGATATTTGTGGGCCCAAAGATAATTATTCTGAGCGTGCTCCGTTCAATCACTTACTCGTTTTAAAGTTACCCTCAGATTTGATATATTGCTGGTTTCGTCTTCAAAAATTACCTGAGTTTATTAAAATGCGATGTATGTTTGATTTATCTATAAGTGTTTCATTTTGCTGTTAATAGAATGTGTGGCGTGTGGTAATCGCCTCACTGCTCAGCGCCCTCTCATGGACCGTAAAATGAGTTACACATCTAATACTTTCGTACTTTGTACTAGCGAGTAGCTATCTAGTTCAAAGTAATACAACTCTAAGATTACTAACAATAATAATAGTATAGTTTCCGCGTTATAATAGTAAGAGAATGCGTTGCTCTGGAAATTTCGTCCATTAAGCATTCCTAGCACATAAAAAATGAAAGATAAAGCCATAAAGTTGTTCCGGCTGTAGCGAAGAATCTGGAAGCTTGTTTGCGTAAATCTCCGGCCGTCTTGGATCCCGCAAACAATTTATGTAATCACGAACAAAAATACGAGCTACAATAAAAATACGTCATACATATGTTTGGAGTTTCCTTTGCGACGTTTATTTATATTATCAATGAGCGTATTTGAACGTTATATATGCCCTTTAAGAAATCTACTCTCACCGGCACGGAAACTTAGCCACCAATAACTTGCCGATAATTTCTATTTAAATATTTAATTTTCACTATATTATGGGTTTATGCACTAAATTAGGGTTTTTTTATGGTTTTGTAACTCAGTTATTGAAAAAATGATGCACCAGCAGTAATCTTTAAAAAAATAAGCAGTTTCACAAAAATATTGGTTTTAACACTGTCAATTTAAAAAGAACACAAGATGAAAAATAACCAAAAAGTCTTCGTTGTGTTTGCATTTTAATATCGGGTGTTTCCTCCCCTAGCCCCGATAACAGCTTGCATTCGTTCTGGCATACTTTGGATGATGTTTCTGATCTCAACTTGTGGTATGCTTTCCCAAGCGGTCAGTGCTGCATTTTGAAGCTGATTCAGAGTTTCAGGCGGGTTGGAGGAGTACTTTATTTTTCTTTTAAGCTTGTCCCAGATATGCTCTATTGGATTTAAGTCTAGACTACGAGCTGGCCACTGCAATTTTTGAATACCAACCTCTGTAAGGTATTCCTCCACGCAATGTGCAACGTGTGGGCGCGCGTTATCGTGCATTAGGAGGAATTCGTCAAATCCAATAAACCCTGAATATGGTAACACGTGTTCCTGAAGAATCTCCTCGATGTATCGTGTTGCCGTTAATCGGTTATCGACGATAACTAACTCCGTACGTGCATCGGAACTTATTCCTCCCCAAACCATTATAGAGCCTCCATGAAAACTAACAGTTTGTGTGGTGGTAATGGGTAAAAACCGCTCTCCTCTTCTTCTCCACACTCGCTCCCGACCATCTGGAGCTCGTAAAGCGATTCGACACTCATCTGTGAACAGTACTCGAGCCCACTGCTCATGGGTCCAGTTGGCGTGTTCTCGTGCGAATCGAAGTCGAGCTACTCGGTGACTTCTGAGAAGTTCTGGGCCGCGTGCTGGTCTACGAGCTTGTAAATTCACTTCCTCCATTCGTCTTCTCACTGTACGTTCACTAACATTGACACCTCTTGTGAACTGGAGTCGCTGGCGTATCTCAACAGCGGTGAGGTAGCGGTTTCTCAAAATTTCCAGGACAATAAAGCGGTCATCCCGGGCTGATGTGCATCTGACGCCTCCGCTGCCTGGTCTGCGGGAGTAGCGGCCTGTCTCCTGGTATCGTTTCAGCGCATACTGCATCGATGAACGTGGTACATTCAGTATAACAGCAACTTCTCGCTGTGTCAGCCCTTGTTCGATCAATGCTACAGCTTGTGCAACCTGTGATGGTGTTAATGGCATTTTTATTGGAATTAAATCACCTTTAGTTATTGAAGTAACAGTACGATATCACAATAATTGAACAACCTAACAATAAACTTTCACAAAACACAAATTTAAAACAGCAACTTAGTCGCTCAGATGTCCGGGTTCAACTAAAACTTAAAAATAACGTCATATTGCACTCAAACATGATAAATTACCCTCTTGAACTAAAGGTAAACATTTTTTAGACCAACCTTCATAATAAATACTCATAGGAAACACTTAAAGCTCTTGTTATCGCGAAATACGCGCTTGGCCAAGATTCCGTGCCGGTGAGTGTAGTATAGGCTAAATTAATCCTGAATCTTGAAGAGTGACTTATAATTTCGTTAAAAAATAATATGCGCCGAGTAAATAAAACTGGTCATAGGAAACTGCGCCTCTCTGTGTGCTATGACAATCATACAGCGATCACCAACCCGTTTGCCAAGCGTGGAGATTATGGCATACGAGTATATCCTTATTATGGAAGCAACTCCAGCAGTGGACGTCATTACACGTGGCTGACATGATGCAATAAAACTGAGCCGAGTGGCCACCTCATTCCAAATCCCCTGGGTGTCGTAAAGGGCGACTAAGGGATATACCAGGTAGTCGGGCAGCAACACTTCGTGTGTACTTACTACGAACAACTGCGGTGGCCAACTCGCATGCTAACTACGGCAAACCTTACCAAATTCCATTCCAACCCTTCCAGGTTCCATCATAAAACCAGCGCTGCAACAGTTAATGTTGCAGCTAGTGCTGAGATGGGACCAATTCGGACTCGCACAGATAACAATTAAGGACTTCTGTTTGTGTACCTTTATATATATATTATTATTATTATCTGTGGCAGTTTACTGAATAAATGTATTTTCTTTCTTTCTTTGAAATGACAACTTAATGGAAACCTTTGGGGAGGCCTGTATCCAGTTTTGACGCAATTTCATTTCATTATCGTCCAAAGAAATGAAACTGCGTCAAAACGCTTTAGCCACGTAACGTTCCATAATCATAATATTTATGTATATTGTGTAATCATGAGTAACAAACCTAAATATTATAAAAAAATGCCCAAACCGGGTTGCCACGATGTATATGCATTGATTTCTAACTATTTCAACTCAAGTTAAATGGGATATACCATTTTTTTCATCCCACAAAATACTATTCATATTCTAACTTTATCGTATGTATGTATTATAAATGCGAAAGTTTGCGAGTATGCGTGATGGGTAAATGGTGAAAGAGAAGACCCACACATCGGATGTTTGTTACTGTTTCACGCAAAAACTACCGAATGGATTTTGATGAAACTTGGTACTAATATAGCTTATTTATCCCAATAACACATAGGCTATAATTTATAAAGTTTAGCGCGGGTAAAACAGCGGCAGAACTTTTTTTGTGGTGCAAAGCTAGTACATACGCCAGCACAACCAGCTACCCCAACCAGTCAAATTTCTTGTATAGATTTTCAACTTTATCACTTAAGCATAATGTTCACTTTCAATTGGGGACATTTGAAAGATTAGGGTAGCTTGATGTGCTGGCGTCTGTACATAATTATGAAAGCGAACGAATGCGGTAGGCAGGCCTAGTCAGAAACAGCGCAGCGGTAATGACAGTCGCCTCGCCACTTAAGTGTCCCCGGTTCAATTCGCGCACAGGAGTCAACTATTTGTGTCAATTATTTGTTTGTAAAGTACCACACTTACGACACATGGATTAATTTCCCTAGTGCGGGCGTTGACTTTTAATTAAAAAAAGTTTTTTATATGAGCTCTTTCATCTGCCTCCGGTCGTGTTAGATAGACCCACATATCGTATATTAAGAGAAAGGATAGTGAGTGCATATGTATTTCAACGCACATTTGCACTCTACGTTCAGCTTTGACGGACTATTAAGACTGGGCGCTATGACTGGATCTATAAGGACTGCTATTACTATTAATATAAATATATGCTTGGTAGATACTTGCCTTTTCGCCAGAAGTCGTAGGTTCGATTCCCATCCAGGAAAAACAGGACTAACAGACATGTTTATGTACACAAATATCTGTGTGTGCATAACCATGTCTTTTTGTCCTGAGTCTGGGTGTAATTATCTACATAAGTATGTATTTATAAAAGAAAAGTAGTATATGTAGTATATTAGTTATCCGGTTTCCATACTACAAGCTCTGCTTAGTTTGGGATCAGATGGCCGTGTGTGAATATTATTATTATATGTCAAGTTATTCGACACGTGACAATCGGATAACTAATTGAACGAGAGAGGACGACATTGCTGGTAAATGGAAAGTTTAGAAACCTGAAGTCCTAACTCAACAAACTCACAGTTAAAATGGAACTCAACTCAGTAGATTAAACCTTCAAAGGGTTTTGATGGAAGTTTTGCAACACGTTAAAATTCTCAAGTAAGTACATAAAAAGAGGAGTTACTAATTGCAATTAACACCAGTACCTAAGTGCCCTTTATTAGATGCCTCTCAAACTTTATTACAAACCAAGGTTAGTCTCCGGAACCCCCAATTTCTTAAATGTCCAACCGGTATTTTACTTTTGTTGAAAATTAATCCGTATCACTAAGATTATAGGATTCAATTTTGAACGGCCGTATCCTGATCAAACACGTGGTCCACCATTAATTTTTAATTAGATCGTGTTAACTTGAAGTTGTTTGGTTTAGAAACCTTGGAATTGATTATACTTACTGGATACATTTACTGAAATTATCATCAATTATAGATGGAAACGAACTGGTATATTGTTATTGTTATTTTATTTATATATTCTTGTACAAGACATTTAATCGACAGAGACAAGTACGAAGAAATGATTATTACAGACGCCAGCACATCGAACTACCCAGTCTGTCACATTCCCCCAATTGAAAGTGAACCTTATGCTTTTGTGATAAAGTTGAAAACCTATAAAAGAAATTTGACAGATTGGGGTAGCTGGAAGTGCTGGCGTCTGTACTGCTTATTTCGCAATAAATTACTTCCAGTAGAACCGCGACGGGAGCAATTTTAAACAGCCCATAATAATGTGGTTTTGTTTCTTTTTTTTTAATTTTTGACACTAATGAAGGTAATTATTTACAATACTATTATACTGCTATTAAAATACTATAATAATAACAATAGAAGGTTGTCTTGGCATGGTGGTACTGACTTGGTGGATATGAAATGTAGTGTAGTTTCAATGTATTCGATAGTTACACGAGTTATAAACTTCCAATAGATAGGTCGCATGTCTCACACCTCCATGTAATCGATACAGCAACTAGTTAATCGCACTGGGAAGTTTCAATAACGATCGCAGTTCAGAGTGTTCTTCGAATAAGGATGTGGAGTAATTACAATGTGCGCATAACTGGAACTCTCTGGTTCTTAATGAATGGAGAGCGAGGTGAACAAGAGCTTATACTACAGTTTCAGGTTATTTTGGATTTTGTACAGACGCCAGCACATCCAGCTACCCCAATCTGTCATATTTCTTTTATAGATTTTCAACTTTATCACATAAGCATAAGATCACTTTCAATTGGGGAAATTTGACAGATTGGGGTAGCTTGATGTGCTGGCGTTTGTACCAAAATAGTAAAAGCCATTCAGCATAGGGCCATTACTGTCCTACTACGGGGAAAGGACCAGTCTCTCTCTCTCTCTCACTTTCACATTGAGAGGGTATAGGCCATAGCTCACTACGCTGGCCTAGTGCGAGTTCAGCGGGTTGGCAGACTTCATGCCATCAAGAACTGGCAGAAGGGTATTTTCATGATGTTTCCCGTCACTGTTTTAATTAAGTTCAACGCGGGTCACACCGCAGGGCGCAGCTAGTAAGTAACAAGTAAAGAACTGGTACCTTAAACATTGGGTAGCAGGTGGAATCATGAAATTGCGGTTATTTAGTTAAGCTCTATAAAGCTTACAGTTTCAAGCATAACCCGGACGCTTGAAAGTGTAAGCTTGTGATCATAATGTAGGACAAAGTTTAAGTAGTTTCATGTGAATGTGTATTTAGTCCTATAAAGTTAGACCGTTGAGAACTGCTCCAATCTGCGGAAATATGAAATACGGGCGTTTTTAAAGCAGTTTTTCAGTCTTAGAAGTAGACTTAAAAACCGGACAAGTGCGAGTCGGACTCGCGCACGAAGGGTTCCGTAGCATTATCTATAAAAACGAGCAAAAAATTCACGTTTGTTATATGGTAGCCCCCTTAAATATTTATTTTATTGGAACGGGGTTCCTTATCGCGCGTTATGAAAGGGGGCTAGACGAAAAAATTCCTACGAAAAGTTGTCACGACACTTTTTGCAGATGTGCGGCGTGCGCATGTTTCTCTGTTTGTCTCTCTCTCTCTCTCTCTCTTATAGAAAGCAAGCCAGATATTTTCATTTCTATTTCGCATTGAACAGTGTGGTGTCGCGACGATTATTTTTGTTGAGTGTATACAGGTTTTTGTACATAATAAATAATAAGAAATAACTTCGTTCCATCCGGGTATCTCTTGACACCTCTCAAGTTTTTTTATTACATTGATATTGCAAATAAGTAGTTAGGCCTTACAATAGTTTATAGAAGGTCCATGGCAGCGATTACCTCGTACGTCTAGCGGTTGGGTGTTCAACCGCTGTTAATTTGACGTGCCGTGACTCAGTTCGAAGTGAACGTGCCTCCTGATCAAAGGGTTGCGACCCAAAGGGTCCGATCAACTAGAAAAATACTTGTATTCAGGTTAATCTATTAGTCTTGGTCTAGGAGTTTTCTGTGTATTGTATTTATATAATTGACGATCACCGTAGCCTAGTTGGTAGTGCTTCTGCCTACGAAGCTGGTGGTCCTGGGTTCGAATCCCGGTAAGTGCAAATATTTGTGTGATGAGCACGAATATTTGTTTCTAAGTCATGGATGTTTTCTATGTATTTAAGTATTTATCTATCTATATAAGTATGTATATCGTCGCCTGGTACCCATAGTACAAGCTTTGCTTAGTTTGGGGCTAGGATGATCTGTGTGACATTGTCCCTATACATTAGGTATTATTATAATATGTACACGCGGCTACACATCAAGTTATACAGTTCCAGTATAAGCTGATCTCACGTTGTATAGGATTTCCTTACAATGACAGGTCAATTTATATTGGAAATGTATAGCTTGATATGTAGCGTGTGTACAAAAAAAACACGTATGTTTGTTAACGTATGTTATCCTTTATCTAACTCCAAGTAGTATCCAAGCTACAAGCTATGTCCAGTTTATATCGGTCCAGCAGTGTAAGAGTATCTCCTCTTTTCCGAAATGATGTAATTATAGTTGAAGTCGGGGGTTTTCTGTCGGTTAGGTTAGTTAACAATTTTTTTAGTATTCTTCTTACGAATATGTCTCTGGTAAGGGCCCGAGTTAAAACGGTGACGGAAAATATCTTACTCTCTGACTCTGGCCTACTTCTCATGCTAATAACGATTCTTCACGACAAAAAATGATTTTAATCTACATTGTCACGTAGCCATGTAATAAGGTTTATATTGTAATCCTTAATGTTTAAACAAAGCGAAATTGAAATTAGACAAATTAAATATGCGAGTCTGGCTTGAAAAATGAAATTACAGAGTTGACGGTTTACTGGGCAGACGTTCTCTTTGTGGTTATATTTTAGCCGTCCCGCGATACTAAGAATGATCCCCATATCTAATTTATTACATTTAAGGCTAATTTCAGAGTCGCGCCGGCGAGCGGTGCCGTCCAAACGCGCGCGCTTACAATTACACTAGATAGTAGTTGCGTTTCATAGTCACGCAGTTCAAACGCGCCGCCGCGCCGGTGACACGCGCGCCGTCGGCCAGCGCTGCCCGAGCTCCTCTACTGGCAGCTAGCGTTTCAGAGTGACGCGTCTCGCACGCGCCGTTGCGGACACTTAAAATGGCTGTTGAGACGCGCTGGCCGCCGCGGCGCCGGTGCGTGCCGCGCGCGTCACTTTGAAATCAGCCTAACGTTGAAGCTATATGGTTTATAATTCTAACACATCTCCTGGTTCTATGAGGGCCAATTTGGATACGCTGAGTTTGTGCTAAACACGTTTTATTTAAATACATGATAGCAGGCAAACGAGCAGGTGGGTGACCTGATGGTTGATGAGCACCGCTGCCCGTTGACATGCTAGTGTTCATGGGCAGCTTACACCAGATTTGTGATTACAGTTTCTTTTAAAGAATGAATAATGCTAGTTAAGAAGTAGGTTGTTTTAGAGCAAACTAGCTGTGCCCCGCGGTTTCATCCGCGTTAAATTTTATAAATTATCACAGCTCCTCCCCCGACGGTGATAGCATGATAATATGTAGCTTATATGTTGACCCGACCTCTTAGTAATATTCATGCAAAATTTGAAGTAAATCCATGCAGTACTTTTTGAGTTTAGCCCGGACATACATACAGACAAACAGACACACAGACAAAAATTCTAAAAACTATATTTTTGGCTTCGACTTTGATTGTAGATCACGCCCCTAGTATCCTTTTAAAACAATATTCAATGTACAGTTTTGACTTTCCTACGATTTTATTGTATGTATAGATTATTGCCCATACCATCATCATTAGCATATCAGCCGAAAGACGTCCACCGCTGGACAAAGACCTACCCCAAGGATCGACACAATGGCTGGCCTTGTGCTTCCCGCATTCATAGTCAATATGCTAACAAATACCCTTCTACTTCTCTTTAAGCCTGGTATATTTAACGGTTGCCTAAAAGAGTTCGCATATAACGATAAAACCGACATACAATCTTGTACATCGTGTTAATATTTTATTTATGAACGAATTTTCGTGTTCAAGAAAGAATTACTTTCTTAAACAACTTCACTTGGAGGATTACTTACTTTACTTGAGGAATTACTTTGCAAAAGTACCTATGTAGGACAGACTTATGAGAACCTTTTATTCTTCAAAAAACAGAAAATACTGAAGAGTTGTTTCGTGTTATAGGGGTATGATCACTTAGTATAAGTAATGAGAAAACAACGACGTAAGAAAATCACGGAGAACCTAATCTGCTTTATCTTCAGCCGTTGGAACGAACGCCTGAAGTAACTCATTGCTATATTTCTTTTTAAAGACAACGCACTACTTTTTTTTTTTAAACACAAAGGAAATGCTTTTTTTATGTATTCCCTGTGTCGCGGGATACTTTACAAACATTGAATAGACGGACACACATTACATCCCGACTCAGATTAACTATTTATGGGTCACACAAATACTTAGTCGTCCGGCGCGGGACTCGAACCCACGACACGAAGCAGCGAGGCGACTGTCTTAGCCGCTGCGCCACACGTGCAGTCGATGATGTCATATATACCTACATGCATTACTCGTTAGTTATATCATTAAATTTTATTATAATTTTATAAGTCACATTCATAACATATATTTGTGCCTAGCTGGACCACCACAGCTGGACAAGGCCTTCCGAAAAGATTTCCATAATGGAATTGTGTCCATCATTTGGATAAGCCATATTGGCTACGCTTGGCAGACGGGTTGGCGAACGCAGCATGATGGTAAGAGTACACAGAGAGACGCTATTGCCAGTTTTCTGGTAGATATTCCCTGGGGTCGACATCTACGCCCCCCACGGGATGAAATGTGGTAGTCATATACTTTGCCGTCAGCCACACAGTAAATTTAACTATTGTACTAAATACTACTATCATAAATAATATATTATATGTGGCTTAAATTAAACTACTGTCTTCAATTGAATAATAAATAAATAAATAATATCCTGGGACATTATTTACACACGGACATGTGATCCCAAACTAAGCAGCGCTTGTACTATGGAAACCAGATAACTGATATACTGCATACTAGCTG
Organism: Pseudoips prasinana; assembly: GCA_951640165.1. Classification (NCBI taxonomy): domain Eukaryota; kingdom Metazoa; phylum Arthropoda; class Insecta; order Lepidoptera; family Nolidae; genus Pseudoips; species Pseudoips prasinana. The sequence goes on from OX621245.1 coordinate 25,684,423, forward strand.
GTGCCCGCGACTTCGTCCGCGACAATTTTGAATGATGACCAGTATAACTACTTACTTCTAGCTTAATCTAAAAAATATAACTTTAAAAGAAATAAGCAATATAAATTTAAGAAAACCTAACCTATAAATAGCCTAGCTATGAAATAAACTTAAGACTGCTACTGTTATTTAAAAAAAAATGCCCGATGTCATTTTTAAGTAAAGTCAGTAAGTTAAATAAAGTAAAATAATAATCAACGATGCATTAATCACAAAGGTTACTCCCATTAGATTAGGTTGACCCGACCTCTTAGTAATATTAATGCAAAATTTGAAGTTAATCCATGCAGTAATTTTTGAGTTTAGACCGGACATACATAACGACAAACAGACAAAAATTCTAAAAATTATATTTTTGGTTTCGATATCGACTGTAGATCACGCCCCAAGTATCCTTTTAAAAAAATATTCAATGTACAGTTTTGACTTTCCTACGATTTTATTATATGTATAGATAAGATCACAGCTCCTCCCCCGTAGGTGATAGCGTGATAATATGTAGCCTATATGTTGACCCGACCTCTTAGTAATATTAATGCAAAATTTTAAGTTAATCCATGCAGTACTTTTTGAGTTTAGCCCGGACATACATACAGACAAACAGACAAAAATTCTAAAAATTATATTTTTGTTTTCGATATCGACTGTAGATCACGCCCCAAGTATCCTTTAAAAAAAAAATTCAATGTACAGTTTTGACTTTCCTACGATTTTATTATATGTATAGATAAGATCACAGCTCCTCCCCCGTAAGTGATAGCGTGATAATATGTAGCCTATATGTTGACCCGACCTCTTAGTAATATTAATGCAAAATTTTAAGTTAATCCATGCAGTACTTTTTGAGTTTAGCCCGGACATACATACAGACAAACAGACAAAAATTCTAAAAATTATATTTTTGGTTTCGATATCGACTGTAGATCACGCCCCAAGTATCCTTTTAAAAAAATATTCAATGTACAGTTTTGACTTTCCTACGATTTTATTATATGTATAGATAAGATCACAGCTCCTCCCCCGTAAGTGATAGCGTGATAATATGTAGCCTATATGTTGACCCGACCTCTTAGTAATATTAATGCAAAATTTTAAGTTAATCCATGCAGTACTTTTTGAGTTTAGCCCGGACATACATACAGACAAACAGACAAAAATTCTAAAAATTATATTTTTGGTTTCGATATCGACTGTAGATCACGCCCCAAGTATCCTTTTAAAAAAATATTCAATGTACAGTTTTGACTTTCCTACGATTTTATTATATGTATAGATGAACACTTCTTTTCTTATGTAAATACATACTTATATAGATAAATTACTCCGAGACTCAGGACAAACAGACATGTTCATGCACACAAATATTTGTCCTGGGTGGGAATGGAACCCACGACCTTCGACGTGAAAAGCAAGCATTTGACAACCACGACAACAGGCCCGTATAAATAAAATAAAATAGTAAATTTAAATATAAATATGTAGTTGCAAAATAGCTTAACGCAAAACATACCGCACGGACGGACGAGGACGAGGACTAGTTTTATTAATATTATACAGGGTGTCCGGTGGCAAATTTCACATTTAAAAAAATCATAAGAAAAGAAATAATAAAGTTTCCTTTAAAATCTTTATTTTTATAACAAGTACATTAATGTGAGTTTTACTTTTTAAAGATAACGTTTTCTAAGTGCCGACCTTCTTGACGCAAACACTCTTCCCATCTTTGACGCATATTTTCAAACACACGTCCGCAGAGATCACTTGAAATTCCCGCCATTTCAGTTCGAATATTCTCTTTCAGTTGCGCAGTGGTGGTAGGTTGGTTTCGATAAACGACGCCCTTTAGGTAGCCCCATAAAAAAAAGTCACATGGACTCAGATCCGGTGATCTTGCTGGCCAGGGTATGTCACCAAACCGAGAGATAATTTTTCCCGGGAATAATTCCCTTACAGCAATCATGGACGCTTGTGCAGTATGCGCAGTAGCACCATCTTGTTGAAACCATGTGTTTCTGTTAGAAAAAGAACTGTTGCAAAGCTTTTCTTTAAAAAAACTATTGATCATCTCACAATATCTGTCAGAATTAACAGTCACTGCCTGACCACGATCATTTTCAAAAAAATACGGGCCTATAATTTCTCTACCCGAAATAGCGCACCAGACAGTCACTTTTTCGCTGTGCAACGGTTGTTCATGCATTTCTCTGGGATTCTCCGGACTCCAGTAACGAAAGTTTTGTTTATTTACGTACCCTCCTAAATTAAAATGTGCTTCATCACTGAAGAAAATGTTTCTTAGTCGCGTCTCCGTAGAAAAAGTCGCTAACATTCTTTCTGCATAAGTTAATCTTGTTTGATAGTCATTTTCGTTCAACTTCTGGATTATTTGGATTTTATAGGGATGGAACTTGAGTTTTTTCCTAATTATTTCGTGCAATGTTGATCTGGCGATTCCTAAACCCGACGAGCGCGCTCTTAGTGACATCCGTGGATTTTGCATAATTGAATCACTAACACGTTGGATATTTTCTTCAGTAGATACAGACGGAACTGGGCCTTGATGACGCGTAGATTCAGCTGAGCCTGAAGTTCTAAATCTTGCTACCCAATATCGAATTAAACTTTTTGACGGCGCATCTCTTATTCGTGGGATATTGAATCGATTACAGAATTTACGCTGCGCCGCAATGAGCGAAAAACTACTCGTTAAGTACGCCTCAATTGCAAAAGCGCGCTGCTCTCCCGACCAACGCCCCATTGCGACTAAAAAACTCACGACACTGGCGCTACGAACGCCCCACCCCGCACCCTTCTAGCTGCCCGCGTTCAAAAGTAATAACTTTTTAAAATGTGAAAATTGCCACCGGACACCTTGTATTACACTTACTGCTGCTTTGTGAGCTTGACAATCGTAATGTTCCCATGTACTGAATTAATTTAATTGTTTCATTTCATGATAATTATAAATATTAATGTACAAACGCCAGGACATCAAGCTACCCCAATCTATCAAATTTCTTTTATAAATTTTCAACTTTATCACATAAGCATAAGGTACACTTTCAATTCGGGAAATTTGACAGAGTGGGGTAGCTTGATGTGCTGGCGTCTGTACACAAGGTTAGTATATGCAGGTTGGTATAGCAACTGTCATATTTTGAAGTACAAAGAACTACCACAAAATTATCTCTAGGTACTAGAAAATTGGGAATAGTTATAAGGCCAAGGTCAGCGGACCTAGCTAAGACGTATCAATTAAGAAAATCCCTGGAACAAATCGGATATTTCGAATTTCCTCAGGATGATTTATTAGAGCACTGTACCTTTTCAAAGTTCATCGAGGTATTAGAGTAGGATTAAAAATCTGAAATAAAACCTTCGAACGTCTGCCTCCGTACAACCGGTAACCGCGTGTTGGATCGCTTCAGTGATCACGTCATACAATCCAAACTCAATTGATTTAACACGTTTGAAGGATTTCCGGGGTTTAATGTTTCTTAAACGAGAAAATACGCAGCATATTCGTCTTTTTATTGGAATCCTTAAATTATGTATTATGTATGGAGCTGAAGCTAGCAAAATAAATTGAAATATGACTCGGATTAACATAGACTGATGCGGCACAGAGAATTACTTAAGATAGTACAACTTAGTTTGAGGAAAGTTATATTTACGAAAGCTTGGAGAGTTTCGCGCAAGTATAGATAAATTTACCATTTATATTATCACACTTATATTATAAATGCGAAAGTTTGTGAGTATAGATGTATGGACGTTGGTTACTCTTTCTCGCAAAATCTACGGAACGGATTTTGATGAAACTTGGTAGTAATATAGCTTATATATCCGAATAACATATAGGCTATAATTTATAAAGTTTAACGGGGATAAAACCGCGGGGCACAGCTAGTTAAAAATAAATTAATACATAGTCCATAAAATAGGACCTCTTTTATTTACAAATACAAATACAAAAATGATTTATTTCATCTCCACAAATTACATGATATTAACATGAAAGAAATAAAGTTGACAAAATGTAAGAAGTTGCAACTTGTGGTAGATCTGGAGTCCAAACTAAGCCAAGGCCTGTATTTTGGCACTCCAGGCCCCCCCGAAATCCTAATACATTATATAAATTTGTCAGCAAGATACTTTTATGTTATATTATATTTTTTATTTTTTTTATTTTTAGAATCATTAGATAAATTCATTAGATTATTTACCTCAGCAGACTTAATAACGTCTTCCATTTTATGCTGAATATAAGTGTAATCTACTTTTCCATTCCAATCTTTATATTTCTGTGGAATCCAAGACAGTTTGGCGTCTCAGAACCAGCATGAAAATCAAAACTTGAAGTACTCTACTTTAATGAGTGCCTCGTCGAACCTGGCTCATAACAGTCGTAGAGGTGCGTGTGTTAGTTATGACTCCCATATAAAAAGTAGGCATTGTGGACGCTGCTGACCAAACCGAATTCAATTCATATTCTTATCATATTGGACGTGGTTACACTAGTGTCAGAGTTCTTTAAGGCACTCAATAGGCCTCTGACATCGCTTAACCGGTGTGGATAGCTTAACGTGGTCTCCAAAGCACGGAGACAGTCAAAAATTGCAACGTGTTGGCGCGTGTACCTAGCGCTGTCAGTACCTAGATGGGTGACCGCCAACGTGTGCTAACCCGAATTGCTCGAACACATAATGCAACCTTCAACGAAATTGATACCTTTTCTTGTTCAAAAAATAATTTTAAATCCCTAATTATAAGCACTATAAAAAACAAACGACTAAGATCTTATAATCCTATTTGAATTTGTATGTATTCAGTCTTACTTTAGAATGTATATTAATAAATTAAAATTAACTATGTATAACTAACAACATTATATTTTGCTTTAAAATCATTGGACATCGATGTATATCACTTCATTTCTCGCAATTAATACCTACTTAATCGAGACTGCAAGACTACCTACTGCATACAATAGTACTGCTACATTAGTGTGCAGTAGTCTTGATGTAGATCTCACCACATCAATGTCTGATAAATGATTGGTCTCAGCATTATATTTTATGTCCGTTTTTAGCCAACTACACTTTTAATGTTAAACTAAGGAAAACCTGTCATTGGCCTTCTCTTTATATTGTATCCTGTAAATTGTGTTATTATCTGTATCGCTGTTGGTTTTCTTAATAAACAAATAAATAAACGTGGCTTAATCTGCTTGACCACGTCGATCACTTACAGACCGGTAAGCACAACTGGTTCTGAGACTCTAACTCACATAATTTATCTAAAAACTATAAAATCATCTTATCCATACATATAATAAAATCGTAGGAAAATCAAAACTGTACATTGAATATTTTAAAAAAAGGATAATTGGAGCATGATCTGCAATCGATATAGAAGCCAAAAATATAGTTTTTTGAATTTGTGTCTGTTTGTCTGTATGTATGTCCGGGCTCAACTCAAAAAGACATACGTACATGGATTGACTTCAAATTTTGCATGAATATTACTAAGAGGTTGGGTCAACATATAGGCTTCATAATAATAATAATAAAAATCTGTTTATTTCAAAAACCATGCATACAATATTATCACACTTAACTATGTATAATCTTGAATTAACTAAGATTTTTTTATAGTTAAGGAGTTGCGAGATAAGGAACAATTATAAAACATATTATTACGCTATCACCTACGGGGGAGGAGCTGTGATAATGTATAAAATTTTATGCGGGTAAAGCCGCGGAGCACAGCTAGTAAGTAATAATCGTAAGTATTTTTTAATGCCTTAAACCTTTTTGCATAAACATGCATGCATTTAATCAGGCGAAGGAGGTGTACAAGGATTGAGTCTATAAGTCTATGTATTTAATATATACTAGCTGTGCCTCCCGGTTTTGCCCGTGTTTAACATTATAAATTATTGCCTATGTGTTAATCTAGGGTGTCAGGTAAGTCCATACCAAATTTTATTAAAATCGCTCTAGCCGTTTTGACGTGAAGAAATAACAAAAATACACACTCACATACCTACTCACAAACTTTCGCCTTTATAATATTAGTGTGATATATCTTTTTGAAAATATTAAACAGTCAAGGAGTATCAAGTCCATATTTGATTAATCTGTCCTCTAGATCAAATAATATACTTAATGATTTAATTTTGGTCATTTAAATAGTAATAACACCGCTCCGCTTCCTAAATACAGCAGTTCTCAAAGTTCCAAATAAGATTATCAAACTCAACCCCTTTGGCTTTTATCCAGGGACCGGACAACCCCGCTTCTGAGTTAAGCCGTTTGATAGGGTAACCCGTTCATTGGGTAACTCGTATCGCAGTGTTACCCTTTGATTGACTTACAGCCTCGAAACCCAGTGAAAGGGTTAACACGTTTCTTAGGGTAACCCCGGGAAGGGGTTAACCCCTTCAATGACTGAAGCCCTTGAATAGCTTACCTTCTTGAAAAGGTTTTATTCGAGTTAACCTGACTTACCCAATCAACTTAGCAGCGTGTAGATGGGAGTAGGTATACTCGCACCCGTGCGGTGCCTCATTGCCTAACTACTTTTAGGTAGGTACAACAAATTTGACGAACGAACGACTTTTTATACTTTAAATTTGAAAGTTTAGTGACGACAAATAGTCGAGCTAATAATTAACGTGTTATTTAAAGAACTGACTTACTTTAATCTTAATTTTGTGACAATCTGTATGATGTGATTATATTTTGTTAAATAGGTATTATAATATTTTGCTGTGTGGTGATGGCATAGCATATCATCACCCCATTTTATCACGTAGGGGGCGCAGAAATCGACCGAGGGCATACCTACCAGAGAACCGGCAGCAGAGTTTATCTATGAACTATGACCATCAAACTTTCTTTCGCCATCCCGTCTGCCAAGCTATGGGGCTCTGGGGGTCTGCCAAGCTCCCATTCTTTGGGGAGGTTTTTGTCCAGCAGTGGACGTACTTTGGCTGACATGAGGATGATGAAATAATTGACGGGCGTGTTGGCATACGCCACGGGGGTGGTTGGCAAATGCTTGCTTTTCACGCCGGAGCTCGTGGGTTCGATTCTATTTAGGACAGATATTGGTGTGCATGAACATGTCTGTTTGTCCTGAGTCTGGGTGTAATTATCTATATAAGTATGTATTCACAAAAGAAGAGTAGTATATGTAATATATCAGTTATCTGGTTTCCATAGTACAATCTCTGTTTAGTTTGGGATCAGATGGCCGTGTATAAATAATGTCCCTGGATATTATTATTATTAAAATTATTGTATAAAATGAACTGATATATTATGGGTATTCTAAAACATCATTGACGTGACTAAAATGTTCATTATCATAAGAATATTATTACTTTAAGAATTTTCAGAGTCAATCAATCTTAGGTTATGTAACTATCTATATATTTCATATATAGACAGCAATCTTGGTCTGATAAAAATACATTTAGGCGACCACCTAGGTACAAGTTTTCCAAGACTAATTCTGTATTGAATAAAGTTCTTTACCATAATTTCATATTAGTTACTAATTTATTTGCAAATATAGTTGAAATAATAATACGGCTTCTGTGGCCTCATTAATTGGCTTAAGGCAACTGCCTGTTTTTGTGCCAAGAAGTCATGAAAAAATGACAAACTAGCTATCTCATATATCTTTTACAGAAACCAATGGCCTTAGAATTTGACAAATGGATGACAATCTAGTAGGACAATCAATTATACGGCTTCCGTAGCCAAATGGCAAAAAACGGAACCCTTATAGATTCGTCATGTCTGTCTGTCTCTCCGTCATTATGTCACATCCACTTTTTTCCAAAACTATAAGAGCTGTACTGTTGAAACTTGGTAGATGTATTCTGTGAACCGCATTAAGATTTTCTCACAAAAATAGACAAAGAACAATAATTTTGGGGGTTCCCCAAAAGAACATACATAGAACTGATGCTAATTTTTTTTTCATCGTACCCGTAATTGTTGGGGATCTATGGATAGGTCTTCAAAAATGATATTGAGGTTTCTAATATCATATTTTTCTTAACTGAATAGTTTGAGCAAGAGACACTTCCAAATTAGTAAAATGTGTCCCCCCCCCTGTAACTTCTAAAATAGGAGAATGATAAAACTGAAAAAATATATGATGTACATTACCATACAAACTTCCACTGAAAATTGGTTTGATCGAAATCTAGTAAGTAGAATTTTTCAAGACGTCCTAAATCGTAAACCGCAATTTACCTTTCATTTAATCAACTGAAATACTTGCTGCTATGGAACCCTTCATGGGCGAGTCCGACTCGCACTTGACCTGTTTTTCTAAATATTGAGATGTTATAACGTTTTTCGAAAAAAAGAAGGTTACCGCCGCTCTTGCAAGTAAATTGCAAGCTATTAGCTTTAACAGCGTGTTCATTTCTGATTACATTAATAAATATATGGACGTTTGTATTAATAGTTATAGTATTTACATATCTCTCAGTCACCAACATTTTAGTCTTCGATCATACCAATTCAATCAATATCTCCTATTATTCTAGAGCAATGAGCTGCCAACAATCTTGTCATTTTTTTATAATAACTGCCATTGTTACTAGTGATTGAAAAATAATTCAACACCTCTCAAACTTAATATTTTAGGAAAACGCCTGTTTGTTGTTTTAAAATTTTTCAAACAGCTAAATTTCTAACTGACTAACTTGGCCTTGTCTGAAATATTGTAACTTAATGCCTAAAGACCTTTTAAGATTAGATAAGCATGGTTCTTAAACAATTTAAGAACAATAAGGCTCCCGGTGATAACAGAGTTACAATAGAGCTTTTAAGGCGGATGGTATACCAATCCTACGAGCTTTTCAGAAGGTATTTAACTTCGTCATACTGAAAAGTCAAACGTCACAAGGATGGCACATATTGGTGTGGTAGTGCTTTCTTCAATAAGGGCGATACAGATAACAGACCCATCACGTTACTGAGCCATGTTTACAAGTTGTTTTCGAGAGTCATTACGAATCGTTCACGCACAGGTTTGACGTCAACCACCCTACTGAACAAGCCGGTCGCCGAAAATGCTTTAGTACCATATACCACATACATACGCAGCGGCAAGTTATTCAGAAGACCGAGGATATATCCAGCCATTATGCTTAGCGTTTGATTGAATCGAAACCTGGATGTACTGTGATCTTTCCAAAATTCCAAATTAACTACCGGTATGTCGAGGTGTTAAAGTGTTTGTATGAGAACTCGCAACCTATACGATTGCAGCGAGGCGTGAGACAGGGGGATATAACATCTCCGTCTCCAGAAGTATTCATCGCTGCATTGGAAGATGTCTTTAAGCTCCTTGACTGAAAGGCTTTGGCATCAATCTCAATGGCGAATACATCCCTCACCTTTGTAATCATGGCTGAAACATTGAAATACCTCGGTACAATGCTCGAAGACTTCAGCAGGGTCTCTCTACTAGTGGTTCTCAAAATGAACATGGATAAGACGAATATCATGTTGAACATTCAGCTTGCACCCATTCCAGTTAAGGTAAGGGACTCTGCACTCGAGGTTGTGGAGAGCTATACCTAGGACAGATCACCCCACTAGGGAGGCGGTCCAACGCGGTGGTTTTCACCGAAATCTGCGTGCGCCAAGAGAACGGGAGGGCGCCAGAAGAAACGTTCATTGAGTACCGACGGGATGACTACCTGCACGAATTAGTGCACTGGCGCGCATGGCTAGAGTTACGCCTAAACGCGCGCCAGCATGACGTCGGTTCCACCCTACCTCACCTCAAGGCCTGGGTGGAAAGGAGTCTGCCCAACACACTCTCGTTGAGTGACCGGCCCGGGTGGCCAAAAGGCGACTCAAGATCTCAATCGGACGGGATCTGTCCCTGCCGGCAATCGTAGGGGCAATGCTGGTGGGTGACTCTTCTTAATTGCACGCCGTGGTCTCCTTTTATGAGGCAGTCATGTTCCAAAAGGAGGCCGCCGAGCGCGAACGGGAGAGATCGCAGACGCAGGAGGCGTCGGGGTGGCGGCTGCAACCGGTAGCCCAACTCCCCCTCGGAGCCGCGGCGGCAGTAAGAGTCAATGTTACCAGCTAAAAGAAGACAGCGATCTGTTTATGGCGCAGTCGCTGTGCCAGACTGGCAGAAGTCGGCAAATAGCGAGGACAATCCAGAGCCCTCTCAGGGTACGTGTGGGACCATCATACCATCTGGAACTTTTCGCATAAGGGGTGCACCGGAGCAACATACACGCGTTCCCGCGGCTCCCCCATCAGGCGCCAAGAGAAGCCCACGGCAGGTAGGTTTAGTCAGTGCGAGTCTGACGCATCCATCCGTAAACATTTTTGCGGATGGCATACGTAGGCATTCGACCTGCCTTATCAAAAAAAGGGTAAGAGGTCCACTTCGAGTAGGAGATCAATTGTAGAATCTAACTTGCCTGGGCAGCGTTCGGAGCTAAGCTTCTGGTCCCAAATACCAATCAAAAGTCTTCGATTAGTATGTGTTGCCTCTGATTAATTAGGGAACCAAGACGTAGCCGCTCACTACGGGGCTAATAAAACGGCTCATGGTCACCCAAAGAGCAATGGAGTACGCCATGTTCGGATTTTCCCTCCGAGATCAAATCACAAATCTCAAGATCCGACCAAGAGAGGCAAATCATAAAAACCGACATAGCTTGAATAATTGCCAAGCAAACGTGGCATGGAGTACGCCATGTTCGGAGTTTCCCTCCGAGATCAAATCACAAATCTCAAGATCCAACCAAGAGAGGCAAATCATTAAAACCGACATAGCTTGAATAATTGCCAAGCAAACGTGGCGGTGGGCAGGGTACATAGCTTGCAGAATCTACGGCCGCTGGGGCAGAAAGTTTCTCAAGTGGCGACCATGAACCGGAAAACGCAGCGTGGGGCCGCCAACAAGATGGACCGATGATCTTGCGAGGTTCGATGACAGCCGCTGGATGCGGGCAAGGCAGGATCTGCAGTTGTGGAGTATCTTTGTGAAACAATGGACTTTTCCCAGCAGTACCTTCGGCTGATATGATGATAATGGTGAGGGTTATGATGATGATGCATCTATTCAATAACAGTGTACGCCACCACGTCTCCGCGGTTTAACTTTAACAGAATGAAAATCAAATTCTTTGTTATAATATAATTATGTCCTCCTAGCCGAATTTCGGCCCCAGCGGCCAGTCTCCATTGAGACTGGCCTCCATTGGGACATACCACAAGTGTGTGTGCAAACACAGGGGCACTATCTATTCCATCACTCTCATTATCCGATGGGACGACTAGCGGAACGAGCGTACAGGATCGACGGCTTTACGTGCTCTCCGAGGCATGAGACTATAATACCGCCAACTCCCAGACTTCGGGCTGACACTAAGAAATTTTTCTTTTTACGCAAAAATCCCATAGACACTTTTGGCCCCACCCGAGATTTGAACCCAGGACCTCGTTATTTACGTTTAAAGACGCTACCAGTAGACCAACGAAGCGTAACACATACTTTAAAAAAAGAACTGCTAAATTGCTTTTACTTAATTCTGTAGTACCTACCGAGTTCCAAATTAAAAGAAATTATGACAATAAACAAGAACAGACACGAAAAAATAATATTACAGTGTTTAGCGACAAGCAAAATTGAACTTTAAAATAATAAATTCCAAATTATTGCGAGTAGATGTCACGCGCGGTGGTGTTTATGCAATTACCAAACCAATTTCGATGCGAAAGAGTGCATATTACAATGTCTTGGCTGGAATGGCTTACCCTGTTACAGTGTTACAGGGTATGAAAGGGTAACCCTTTCGGAAGCGGTTCATTACACCCGTTCGAAGGTGTAACTCGTATCATAGGGTTTATTTTTTAAGCGCTTAAAAATACCCGTTCAAAAACCCGTTCAACGAGTATCCGGACGGTCCCTGCTTTTATCGAACGTACAAATCTTTGAACTGCGAACCCACACGGAAAGTCTTGAACACATTACTGAATTACAACTTCAAGATCGTTTTACGGAAAACACCAAAGTTTTAGGAACAATGTTATCCTTAATTTGTTAAGGCATTTACACACTTGATTTATTCATATTAACACACTTCAACATACGCTTCGTATCGGTAATTGGTGAGTTTTCGTGTTGGTCGTTTTATTTAAACTCTTCGGTGATTATACTGCTAATGTATTGTTTACGCCAGCTTATTTGTGGGCGATTAAAAATACAACACATACGAGGTAATTCTGTCTGTGATTTAACAGGATTATGTAAGTATATTTCATTTGTATCTTGCTTGCAGAAGCTATCACTAGAAGTAGAGTTTGTAGATTTAACATTAGTAGCGCTAGGGAGAAAACTTTCGGCTGATATGATGACGACGATGATGAGATAGTACATTAGATTAGTTGTATAACATCGTACTGCAGGTTACTCTGAAGGTCCTCTCATTTAATTCGGAGAACATTTGTCTGTTCAAACACAAACGAAACAAGTCCTATCGACAGTACTTATTCACCCACAGCTATTCGGAGTTCGACAGAGAGATGTACTGTAGTGCAGACTGTTCCCGTGGCTCCTCCCATCAGGTGCCATGAGAAGCCCACGGCAGGTAGGTTTAGTCGGTGCGAGTCCGACATACCCACTCGCAGACACTTTTTACGGGTGGCAAGCGTAGGCATTCTCCTGCCTTATAAAAAAAAGGTGTACCTTAAGGGTATATTCAAATTATAATTCAAAATTGATTTGTACATACACATAATAAGGTTGTCACCAAAGTAATTGCTTTCAGTGCCCTTATTAAGTTGAGCTCGGTTCAATGAACTATGTAATACGTTTAAATTTCATATTAAAGTACAGTTGTCGCGAAGTCGTATACACATGCACTATGACAATCACCCTTATTGCCTACGTATTAGAGACGCTGTCAAGGTCAAAGTGATACCAATCACGTGCCGTCATTTGTACGTTTCGTTAGACATTAATTGGCATGTTACGTCCATGTCCAGTTTAAAAGAAATTAAAATACAATCAGATGAGCTTCTTGCTCGTTTGTCTTGCGATTACAGAAAAAAAAACTAAAGAAAACTCAGTACAGTCCCGCAAACTTATCTGACCCGGTGGCAGCGTCGCTGTTATCGCATTTAGTGTTGCTAGTAAATATTTTTTGCAATAAAGTGGGTAAAAATAATATGCACATTGTAACGTAAATGTTACTTCACTAAAAAGCAAACAAATACTGTCATTACTAATCTTTATATTTTGATACAATAATTATGATCATTTACATAAAATGTATGCTAAGTGTTCTCTAACGGAGATACTCCAGGTATTATTATGTAACCGGAATGGTTTAATTCAGAAGTCATTTCATCATCTTCATTATCGGAATCACTGCTTTCACTTTCACTACCTAAATGAATGATGAAAGGCTCGTCTAAGTATCCATCCCTTTTTCGATACACATTTTCAATATTTTTGTACATTATTGCAATTCTTTTGCCATTCATTGACTATTATTTTATCAAAAGCTTCTGCAATGAATGATAGGATTTCAGAATTCTATCTACCATGCTCTTTTTCTTTCACAAGTTTTCTTACACATCACTCCCGGACACCTACAAAGGAAACAGCAAAAATTAAATAAATAATAAATATTTTAAAAGATATATTTGAATTTAAAGTGCGAGGGGGAGTTTCGTATTTTTTCAGAAGCTGACAACACTAACCTGTAGCAGCAGCTACGCGTTCATACAAGTTATTGAAGTGTATAATTGGTGCCTGAAGGCGTTTTTCTTCCATAATATAATTCAATACTTGTAATATTACGTTCCTCGCATCACTTTTTAAAGCTTTCGGCATTTTGCATAATTAAAAACCACAAAAAGAAAAATAAATACGCGCAACAAACAATCAATGGCAGGAATGTCATGGATTGACATTTCAAACTGGCGTCGTTAGTTCTACTTTTGGCCACCGGGCCAGAAAAGTTTGTAGCACTATATAGGTAATGAGAATGTGTATAAATAAATAAAAAAGGCTTTTATTCACGTAGACTTTAAAAAAGCGCTTGTAAATAGTCAGAACATGTTTGTAGTAATACAGTATTATTTCTAGTTGCATATTACAGATATTTAGGTACACTGAATGTTAAAACATTTATACAATTTATTTTATAATAGTAGTGATATTTAGCTAGCTTGTATTAAGTTATTGTCAAGGAGATTATGTTTAGGTTTAATGATTGAAAATATTTTACTACATATTGTCTGAATGTTTCTGTCTCTATTAAGTAATGAATTCTGTATTCTTATTATAACGGACCTTGTGTTTAAAACGACGGTCGCGCTTTAATGCTACCACCGGATCCACTATATTTAAAGATATCATCTTATTCTGTATGCTTTTGTTACTATATCTATGTTATAACAACTTGAAAAGCAAGTAAGCAGGATAGGGCCTGGCCAAAAACAAGATAAAAGAAAACGTTATCTATTTACATTATTGCTCATATAATTGTTACATTATAATGAATAAAGAAAATACCAGGGTTCCATCCAATATTCTGACGATTTTATTCCTGTAACGTTTTAATTATAAAAACAAATTATAATCAACATCAGCATGTCAGCCAAGGTACATGCACTGCTGTACAAAAGCCTCCCCAAAGATTTTTTTTTTTTAATCGGGGCTAGTCCCTCCCTCTTACCCACCACTGCAACTACTCTCACTGTAAGCCAGGATCAACAGTGGCACACAATGAAATGACACTGAGCGGTGAAGCTCCGGCATGTCCCGGGGAATCGCTTTAACTGTCTTGGATCCCGCAACGAATTTAATCAGAAACAGAAAAAAGGAGGAGTTAGAAAATGAATAGTTCCACTTCCCTCCAGAGCAAAGCGGGAGACAGAATGATGTAAAGAGGCTATAGCCTCATAAAATAAGAGATTTGCAACTAGAGAAGCCAGCTGCAAAAGCACCGAGGAACAATTTAAGGGTCCTAAGTGAGCTGTTATATTTGATTCCAATAGTAGGTATGGCAAAAGCGCTTAAACGCACGGAAGTTGTTCCTTGTTGCTACAAGATCCGTATAATAAACTACTCCAGATATTGGTTGCAAGCTGTTTAACATAATATCACGCTGATTTTGCCAGAGATCACACTCCCACAGGATGTGGTGAGCAGTTTGTTCATATTCGTTACTGAAAGTTGAGCACAGACAGATTGGTGAAGATACTAATTTGAAACTATACAATTTACTTTTAAAATTGCCGTGTCCGGTAAGAAATTATGCAACACAATGGTCTATGATTAGCCAAGTTTTATTTAACCGTTCGCGTACGTCCGGAAAGGTAGAGGTATTCCATCTACATTGCCATTCATTTAGTAGTTCGTTATTTAAGTCAGCTATTGGCATAAATAGCCTGGTTATTTTCGTATGGTCGCGTAATGATAAGAAATCATTTTCTAAATTATCGCGCGTAGAATAATACATCGCTGCTCGTCTTTGAACTTCAAGATCAACCGGAAGTACACCCGCTAGGACAGGTAGGGCCTCTGTGCTTACTGTTCTATAGGCTTTACACAGAAATATCAACGCCAACCTCTGGCTTTGTAGTAATTTACCGCGAGCAGCTCCGATGGTAGCCCTATCAGCCCACACAGGCGAGCCGTAGCATATACACCCAAGATAGGTTGCCCCGTAAATGATTTTTAGAGTATTAAAAGAGAGGCCCCAGGTTACCCTCGATATCCTTGTGAGTGCAAAAAAGTTTCGCTTAGCTTTTTCCCCAACTGATTTAATATGTTCTATAAACGAGAAATTCTTTTCTAAAACTAAACCCAAATAACATGTTGATATCTTGCGTTTTACAGTAACATTATTAAGTTTTACGCTCGGGGGAGATTTTAGTTCACCTTTAAGAAGGAGTTGGTAGGTTTTATGAGGAGCAAATGTAAGGCGATTTCTTTTACCCCATTCACTTATCATACTTAAGCAAGTTTGAGCCAGATTTTCCAACTCTCTCCTGGAGTTACCCTGTATAAGTAAGAGACCATCGTCGGCATATGCCGTTAGAGAGCAGCGTGATGGCAAGGGTAATGTCAAGAAGTCATCAAAACCCAAGTTCCAGAGATACGGCGCGAGCTCTGAGCCCTGGGGGCAACCCATGGTTAACGATTTAGTGACTCTGTAGTGACCAAGCTTAAGAGTTGCAGAGCCATGTACAAAATAAGATGTGATTATCGAATATATATTACTGTAACAACCGCGTAACTTAAGATTTTGTAACAAAATTGGCCACCAAGTATTTTCAAACGCCCCTGAAATATCTAGGAATATGGCCAAAACGTATTTACATTCGGACGATTACAGCTTTCCTCACTGAGATAGCTGCGTCCACTGTCGATTTACCCGCAGTAAAACCAAATTGATTTCCGTGAAATTTTGGTCCTCCCGGTAGCAATCGCGGTACGATAAGTCGTTCTAGAAGCTTGCCTAAGGAAGGTAGTAACGTTATTGGTCGATATGACTTAGGGTCTTCAGGCAGTTTATCGCCATTTTTTGGTATAATACGAATAAAACCGCTGCTCCAAGTACGCGGAAAAGTCCCTTCAGATATGCAACGATTAAAAACTTTTAGTATTGAATCACCGGATTGTTTTGTGGCTTCTATTATCATTTTGTTGGATATTTTATCTTCACCTGAAGCTTTGTTAACAGGTAGCGATTTCACAGTATTCATAAACTCAAAGAATGGGGGGATATGCCATAATCGCTACGCTTGGCAGACAGGTAGGCATAATGCTTTAGTAATGCATCTTAAATTGAATTATATTTTACTTGAGCAAATATAAGTCTCGATCCAATAATCTACTTGTACAGACACCAGCATATCCAACTACCCCAATCTGTCAAAAGAGAAGAAAATGACTCCATACATTCCTGGGCCCAAGTGTTAACTGAATCAAACTAGCCTTATTTGTGAGAGGATATAATAACAAGACCTCACTGAAATTTTGGTGAAATTTGGCTATCCAGGAATCAAGTTATATGAAGTATAGTAAAAGTGAGGTTAAATTATAACATTGTAGTTTTTTACAAAATATTTTTGAATGGCTTCGGTTGTGTTATGGTTTTATGCATGGAGAGTGTGACATGTCGAAGATCTGGCACGTTTGGATCCCCCGCGCCCCGTGCAGTCACTACAGTCGAAGAAAACCACAAATAAAACATGGAAAATACGTGCGCACTTAAACCGAAAGACGACGAACGAGTGACAGTCAAAGAGTATGTAAAGGCTGTCAGGCAGAGAAGTGTTGCCGGAATAAAAATTAAAGGAATACAATCCGCTATGAATCGATTCCACGAAAAATACTTGTCACTCGATTTTCAAACATATTCTGAGATTTTACCGATTTATTCTTAATCAATTGCGAGTAATTCATCATTATTTTATCGATTATTTTGTTTCATAACTGAATTTAAGTTTTCTCGCTTCCTAGATAGAAACATGATACCATATTTTGTGACTTCCTTAAGAAAAATATAACGGTTTTTTTAATTCCCATTTCAACTAGTTAACTGCTGGGCCCAGAAGTTTCCTTCTCCTTTCTTTTATAGATTTTCAACTTTATCACAAAAGCATAATAAGGTTCACTTTCAATTGCGGAAAGTCAGTACCAAGAATTACATTATCTTTAGTTAATTTGTAATACTATTCATGCTCCGACTATTTCCAAGCGCTTTTAAAGTCTATGTGAATGAAAACCGTTTTATTTTATTTATTTATTTTATTCTAAATTTTAAAATAATAAGTTGTCTTAGATCATTTCTCCTAGGTATAAACATGGTTGATATGCAATTTTCACTGATATTATAGACATATCATTGCTGAAATAATATATAATTACCCTGGCAAATTTAGATCGCCGTCCCATCATCATCATATCAGCCTAAAGACGTCCTCAACTTGCCAAAGGCCTCCCCAAAGATCTCAACGATTGGCCGGTATTCCGCTACCCGCATTCAGCGGCTTTAAGAGACCCTCATAAGATCATGGGTTCAACTTGTGGGGGCACACAAAACATTAAAGTTTTAGCTAAAACTATGAAATATGAACCCTAACATTATCTGGACATATTATGTGGAACACATTAATTCATTATATTATTCAAGGCCTTCCATTTCAAGCTATATTATGCCAACTTCTCATAATTCTAGTTAATTTCCATATAAATGTGGGAATGAAAATGACAAAGGCTTGGCTGAAAATGTACCTACTTTATTTGTAGACAACGAACGAATATGAATATTATGAGCCTAAGCACACACGATTTTCACTTTTAGTATCGGCGACCGTGATACTTTTGTTTTACGACGCCGCCCCCACTCTTGCGTTTTCCTTTATCGCGGGTATGATTTACATACTACCTACATAATATTATGTTACACGTGGACGTCACAGCTACACCTCTCTTTGGTAGTGATATCCTTTGTGGAGACACATCGCCTGCGGTAAAACGGTGGGTTAACTTAACCACAACCAATTAACCTCAGTTTGTGACATGGGTAGATGGAAGGTCTACTGGTCACGACAAAGGGTCAGAGATAAAGCACGGGATAGGCAACATTACCTACTCGCTGTGCGTGAAGTGGGGCTGTACCATCACCAACTGAATCTATGACGCTATAATATCATCCCAGATGGTATAAATAAATAAGTCTGAATGGGACAAGACTCGTATCTACATGTGCGACACTTTCTATTCCATCACTCTAATAGTGATATGGTGGGAGAGCTAACACACAACCGGAAACAGGTCAGGTACACGACCGGAAGTTTGTGCTCTCCGAGGCACGGGGACGTAATACCGCCTAGTCCTAGACTGCTGGCTGATAATTTCTAAGAGAAATATCCTAAATGTACATTTCTGGACCGTCCCCGGACTTTATCCCATTATCTACCATAAAAAACGTAACCGTTAGCCGGGGGAGTTGGCCTACCAGCTGCCGCCGTCGTCGTCCCGATGCCTCCTCCGTTTGTGAGCAGGATCGGCTCTCATTGGATCCCGCTCGGCGCCCTCCCTATGGAGTATAATTGCCTCACACAAACACACCACGGCGTCCCATTTGGTGACCCGTCAGCATCTGATCCAGGACTCGTCTCGGCTTCTCAGACTGGGCCCGTAATTATGAGCTTCTTACTATACAACTAGCTTTACGATACATATTTTTTGTTATGACGTTTGAACTCTACTCAAAAACGAAATCACTAATTCCATAATAAAAGCAACGAGTATATACGACAAGATTTGGTGTACCACACAAATAGACGACGGTGATTTTCAAATGCCACCCAATTCATTAACTCATTCCGTAGTATTGTTTGCTCACGTAGTGATGCTGGAATCGCATCGAGATCGTGGCCGTTATTCGTTTATAGTCTTTTTAGATCGCTTTGTTGCTTTTTACTACCTTTGAGTGGACTGAATTACGAGTGATTAAAGTTCAAAGGAGGCCACATCTATCTAACGTATGTGATCATTAATTCTCGTCATTTGTGTAAACATCCGTAGGACTTTTGATCAAGCATTGTAGGCATGAGTATAGAGTTATGCTCCAGTCTTGTGGATGAAATCTTAACAGTGAACACTTCGAACTATTCGTAAAATAAAGTTACTTCTGCAAAATCATTACTTTAGAGGAGAGCTATTTTAAATTTGTCTAGAACAAAATCAGCTATAACATTTTACACATTTTTTGTAGCAATTTGATATTTATTTCTATAAATAATTGTAATTGTAATTTGTAGAGTTTAGTGTGTTACCGATTAATTGCTTAAGAATTTTCTACGATATGATCACAACGCGGGAAAGAAGTTAGCACCCAATAGATCACCAGGTCAAGTGCCTTGCCTGGTGTTTATTATTTAACATGTTGTAACAGACGAAAATAATTGTTACGGTGGTTAGTTATAGCATGCTACTGATATCTTAGAGTATGTATGGACATTCATGTATCTCTTCTTAAGTTTGTCGATACAAACTTAAGAAGTGGGGTTATGAGAAGGAACGACAAGTGAAGCCCAGTTATAGACTATGCTAAAATTGTTCATTATGGCCCAATACCAGTTTTATTACGAAACTTTCAATGGGCTTAAATATTATAATAGACCCACAGATACTTGAGACACTTCTACATTTTTCCCGATCGTTTCCATAATTCCCTAAAAGCCCTGATTTTTTTTTAAATGTAGTTCATCATGCTTTTATGAGGAAGTTCTTCTAGTTACCAGCTGCCATCCCGTTATGCGTCAACACATTGCACTGATTATTACTTCTGCCACTGAGTATAATGTGGCACAACTACTAAACGTATTTTGTCAAAAGACTCCTAGCAAATGTATTGCGCTTAATAAGATGATAAACTGAGAATTCTTTTGAAGACTTTAGAGAATTCTAGATACAAATAATGACAGATAAAGATTTAAACATTTCATCAATAACAAACCGGACAAAAAAAAGAAATAATAAACATTTTTACGACAAAAGGAAGTTTACATACTTACAGCCTTTCGGCCTCGCAGAAATACCGCTGGGAATGCAATTTTGTAAAGCAAATTCGTATGTTGACATCGACAATATTGATGTTGTAGGAACGTGAGCATAAACAGGGGCCGAAGATAATACTTTCCGAAGCCATATTATGGGAGAACAGGATCTGTGTAGAGCGTGTAACAGCGAATACGTTGAGTGCTGCATATTTTGGACTTATGCCAACATTGTAAAACTTTAAGTAAGCTAGGCAAGGAAAGGAAGATCTGAACGCTAACATTTTGAAATATTTCCCGATCATTCACTGTCCAGTAATGCTATTTGACAATAAAATACAGTGGAAACTTTTGACGTGGTCATTTATAAATGATACTAGCTGTGCCCCGCGTAAAACTTTATAAATTATAGCCTATTTTTTATACGGATATATAAGCTACATTACAACAAAGTTTCATCAAAATCAATTTCGTAGTTTTTGCGTAAAAGAGTAACAAACATCCATACATCAATACTTACAAACTTCCGCATTTATAATATTACGTGGAATGTATGTATCTGTGTTGAGTTGTTTATTGAGGAAGTGCCATAATTATTTAACATTTCTTTCCAGTGTAGCTGGATCTATATCTTATAAGTAGTTGAGAACACAATGATAGTTTTATTGATAGTTTTACTTCGATTTATCCATTATCGATTGAATTTATGTTAAAATCGCTTTGGATAAAAGCATGTCATTTTACGGCTACCTTTAAGTCAAGCGATGTTCAAGCCGACGCTTACACTTGTCAAGGGACCGACACCGTAGCGCGCCCTTCGAATCACGGTGATTCTCAAAAACTAACCAATTCGGTTCTACAATATAAACGAATTGGTTAGTTATTTTTTCTCATTTGCCAGAAACGATACTACTATAATGACGCCTGGCAAAGAGCGCGATAGTCATTGGCATCGATTACCGTGGCCGATCTGGAAGTCCCTAAACAGACTCCGGACTCAGGTAGGCCGAAGCAATGAAAACATGTCTAGGTGGGGACTGTCGACCAATCCCAAAATGGACTGAATTTGCGGAGCATGCATCGGTCCAATCCATGGCTAGAAAGTTAGATGAACAGCTTGCCCAGCCTGCCCTGCCACATGTTCATGGCACGATCTTAAAAATGCCACAAGCAGGGCAATCAATGTGGCCACGTTCTGGGCCACAAAAATTTAACGAGTTTGCCGTCGAAACGCTAAGAAGACGAAGAAGATCATTGGCATCATCAAACAATTACGTTGTCCTTTCTTAGATTAGCTTTATTAGCTGTATCAATCAAAGACCAACTAACATTCACAATTTATATAAATTTTCACTCATTTCAATGACACACTAGTTCCTTTTAACATAACTACTCGTCTTGTACGATAAAATATTTACTACACACGGCACAGTAACCCGTTATTTTTGGCAAGACTCCAACCAGCTTGTAAGTGCCTCGCGGTTTCGGTTCTTCGCATTTTCTTGTCAGGTATTTTACTTTATGAATGGAAATGATAAGATCTCAAACAATTTTTGATATAACAATGTTATATAATCTTGCTAGTGCAGTATGGATGGTGTAACTAGCTCTGTGTTCTTCATTTCATCTCAGTTAAAATCTTAAATGTACAGAAGAAAAATATATACCCCGTTTGTACCTATTATATTTACTTTGTTAGTATTCTTCTTAATTTATATATTTGCTGAGCATGTTACAAGTTCCTTTCTTATAAACGCAAGTTAACATACATAATAAATAAATAGTAACATAATATTACTAGCTTTTATTAAATGAAAACCGTTTACAAGGGATTTAAGGCTATGAGCTGAAACGTATAAATTACTAAAGGCATTTGTTTTTGTCTGAAATCTAATGCAAAATTTACCTTATATCATTAGAATACCTTAGACTAGCGCCGCGACCCAGCTTTGCTCGGATATAATTTATCCAAAAATATGTATCATATAGGTATTTATGATCAATAATATAAAGACACCGATGAATTATACGCTAAACGTTCGCAATTTGAAACTAATACTTTTGTCATAATTCGTGAAGTGATTAACGAAATTTTAAGGCTGCAATCGATTCGTATATACTCGGTCTTTAACATAACATCAAATAAACTATCAAGCGGCGTTAAATCACATGATTGAATTGGCCACTTAACAACTGAATTTGGTGAAATTATACTATCGGGAAATTTGGTTTGCAATAAATTCATTATTTCGGTGGCTGTGCGTCTTGTTGAAACCACGTGTTAGTGATAGTCATATTCCTATCACTAACATGTGGTTTCAATAAAAAGAAGAAGATCCGAAATTGTCAATTCCTGGTAAGTAATGCAATTACGGTTAATGGATTACGCTATCGAGAGATGTTTACAACTCAATTTTGACATATAAATTGATGATATCATCAATTATATGTCAATGGATTACGCTATCGGGAGATTGAGTTTGACTCAGGGCTACCATGTACTGACTTGAGCGACACGGTCGAACACGTGTTGGTGTTATGTACATATATTATGTACTGAGGGTCAGTACATAATATATATACATAACACCAACCCTATCGACTCATATTTATTGACCAAATTCTTAATAACGAACTGAAACTATGTTGACTGAAAATATCCCGAATTTTACTAAATGTAACTTTTATAGATCCACCATAATGATAGTGAATTATTAATATTTTAATGCTATTTTCGAGTGAAATTGAATACATTGCAACAATTGCCCAAGATTTTTCAAAAATTAAATGTCAAAAATGAAATATTGAAAAACAAAGTTCTTGTTGAAATACCCTTTATATAAAACTCTAAACCACATATACCTACAGTTTATTTAAGTATTTAATGATGTGCCCTACTACTACATTTTACTTAATAATTTTCAAATAATTGATAATATCGATACTTAACAATGTTATTAAACATTCTTGCACTTTGACGTCTCTTTGACGTGTGTAAATTACGTTTGGACCGTACCTGGTTCGTATTGGTACCATATATCAACTTCTTTCTTCTATTGATTTTCTAATAGTGTTGACACTACTATGTACACAGAACATAATAAAAGCTATCATCGCTAGAAAATCAGTCCAAGTCGTAACATAACAGTGTAATAACAACGCTGCAAAGCTTTACGCGGTCATTATCGAATGGACCTTTCCGTTGCGACAATACTTACTCAATTAAT
The DNA here is from genome assembly GCA_951640165.1 of Pseudoips prasinana. NCBI lineage: Eukaryota > Metazoa > Arthropoda > Insecta > Lepidoptera > Nolidae > Pseudoips > Pseudoips prasinana. The sequence goes on from OX621245.1 coordinate 25,708,280, forward strand.
TGCTAACGAACACCAGAACTCATTACACAGAATTCGATACAGTTCCGCGGATAATGTTCGGTTGGTTTTAGTATTGATAGAAACTTAATACAATTACAAGGTTTCTTCCTTACGTAGTAAGTATTTGCCAAATTGTTTGTAGATAGGTACTAGAATATATATTACGTATTTGGGATTTTTCTGGCAAGAAATAGACGTAGTAACAGCTACAAATTTAGTAGCGGTTCTGTACGCCTACAACTGTTAGTATTCGCCTAAGTTATTCGCCTAATCTTCGGATAGCCGTTTTATTAGATTATAAGAATGTTTAGCTTCGTGGCGTATCTGTGTCCCTTACCGCATTTATCACGGAGAGGGTTCTGAGGAGTTGTTAGAACTAATGCCTGCCGCCACGTTCTGCTACAGACACCAGAAGTGGAAAATTTCTTCCAGATCACCTTGCTGAAATTTCACGTCGTTTTTTATTTGATTCACAAGAAATTCTTTATTGTAGTATCAATTAACTGCGGAAGTATTCCTGATTTGGTCATCATCAGCCTGGTATCGTCCACTGCTGGACATAAGCCTCCCCTAAAGGTTTCCACTACGTTCCATTTGGAGGGGTTTGCCGTAGTCACCGCATAAGGAAAGAAGAATCAGGAAATAGAAAGTGTACCTATGTTGGCACACACTTTTGCACTATAATATGTAGTAATTCCGTAAAGATTAAGCGCCGTATCCAAAATACGACCAGGGGCTCTACCGGCTAAGTCACCGAACATCGATATCTTAAATGAGATAAGTCATTTTTAACCTTTTTTTATTTGAACGCTCAAATAAAAAAGGTTAAAAAAGACTTAATCAATCGTTAAATCGGCTTCCATGAGCACATGTGACGTCATCAATGGTCCGGAATCGATTGTCAACGTTGTACGGTAGAGCCCCAGGACCACTTTGTCTTGTATGTAATCTATAATTAACTTACTGCTTATTGTGATCCTACCTACTTCTGAAACTGTCGTTCTCCGTTCATACCTGTGAAAAACAAAAACCAAATTGTAATATAACAAAAAAAAATTGTTTACTTGGATTTTACACCCTGTTATGCGTAAATCTAAACTCCAAACTGGGAATTCATACATTTTATCCGCCGGCGACGATCTAATCTGCGGCCTCTATCAACCCGAGGTATGAACTTCACCGTAATGCTATGAACGATACACACCGATGATTATATGTATCTTCAAAACTATTGATCTGAATCTAGATTAAATACTGAAAACTTATAAACTACCAAACGCCTAAATTGTGATCGTGATCCTGGATTAGGAAACAATGTTGGTTCAACTTCCTCCACACTATTAAATTTGTGAGGGGTATCGCAACGGTTACGTTCACGTTTCAGTTTTGATTTAAACTTAACTTAAAGTTACAATACAGGTATTTATGGAAATAAATATAGACTATAAGCCACCACCCGACATTTAAAAATAATATCGCCTGTCTGGCTAAATTAAGTACATTTAATCAAGAACAAACGAATCTTCCCCACTGACCTTTTCCGACAATAGTAACGGTCTGAGAAAGTCCAGACGCTAGACTAATTAAGTTTATCTCTTATATTCTTTGAAGTGGGCAGCGTCTGTCGATAATTGTTCGTACGCATCTGGTACGCGTTAGTCAACGTCAAGCTAAAGCACTGATATACGGTTAACTTAACTTAGGGACAAAGTCAAAATTAGGCGAATTACGCCGTGTTAATTCTGCTAAACAGTTTAAGTTCAGTTTAATGAAGGTGGGAAGCAATTTGCACCATCTCCGCAACAAATGTCCACACACAAGAAGAATAATATGACGGGCCCGTTGGCATGTTTGGCAAACGCTTGTCAGACAAATATTTGTGTGCATGAACATGTCATCAGATGGCCGTGTGTAAATAATGTCACAGGACATTATTATTTTTATTATAATTATAATATTAAGAAACAGAAGAAGAAGAAGTACACTTTATTGCAAAAAAAAGTACTACAAAACAATGGATACAACAAGAAAATTAGCTTATTCTAATGCAAATGGCGGCCTTATCGCTAAAAGCGATCTCTTACAGGCAACCGATTTACTTTGAATGGACCAAAATTGAAAGAATCTAATGAAGGTAGCAGATCAATAATATTCCCAAGACGTGGCGTTGCCTTACCCGGTTCGTAAACGACTGTTGAGGTTAAGCAGCAGTATAAAGATGGGTACTGTAAAACTTGCTGTAATTTCTGAGTAACTGAGGGCATACTTCGCAAGTATGTTAAGGTCACAACAACCATTAAGCCATGTTAAGGGCTTACTGGACACCTGAACAACAGCAACAATAGGACGGTACACATTCGGATACTATTCATTATCATCACCATATAGCAGAAATACGTCCACTGCTCCACAAAGGCCTCCTCGCGATTCACGCTTTTTGTTCACTCAAAACACCTTCCTACAAAACCTTACAGGTAATGGAGTGCATTATAAATTATCCAGGCTATTCTTCATACTAAATAAACTGCACTCAGTAACTAATCAATAAGGCACCGTTTCGTTATTAATTGAAAAGTTCCAGCTAACTCATCAATGATTCGAACCAAACCCATTGAAGCACTTGCACACAAAATGAATCTTAAATAAAAACTACAAAACCTTCTGATAATAGAGTGCATTCTAAATTATCCAAGCTATTCTTCATTCGAACTAAACTGCACTATCTAGTCAATAAGGTACAGTTTCGTTATTATTTGAAAAGTTCCAGCTAACTCATCAATGATTCGAACCAAACCCATTGAAACACTTGCATACAAAATGAATCCTAAATAAAAGCCATTTTCATAGCATTCGTTTTTATACCTTTCGACTGGTGAAGTGAACAGCAATATATGGCAAGAGCCATTGTTTTACTATTTTGTTTGAAATGAACAGATAACAGAAGACATAAAAAACTGCTATAAAACGAATGCACTCAAAAGTAAACTTAATAGATGCGTACATACGGTGCAAAACAGAAAGTTATAAATAAATGTGATAGTGTCCTTTTCAACACGTTACAGGTATCGCAACCAACATCGTCCTTAGTTTGCATTGGTATCAGTAAAATACCCTTTCCGTCATGAAATCTCTCGTGCACCACGTCATGCGTCTGTAAACGCCCAGAGTCGAGGTATAAACCTCAAGGTCCGACGCGGGTACATAGCCTATCAGACTAATATAAGAAAGGCAAAAGTTTGTGAGTGTTTATTAGTTATGTGTATGTTTAATATTTTCTTCACGTCTAGACGGCTGGATCGATTTTAATAATTTGATTTTATTTTAATTTTAGAAATTTGGTGTGGAGTTAGCTGACACCCTGGATTAACACATAGGCTTTCATTTATAACGTTTAACGCGGGTAAGACAGCGGGAACACACGCTGGCCTCTATCTTCCGGTGAAGAAGTGAAACTCCTAGACTAACTGCAAACGTCATGAATGATAACCTAACCGTTGGAAAACCCCCGACTCCAAATTTAATTTTATAATTTTTGAAAAGAGCTGATACTCTTACACTGCTCAGCCGATATTAACCAAGCGTGGCTAAAACCACCGTTTGAGAGCTACGATGCCACAGACAGACACACACGCACAGATACAAACATCGACGTCAAACTTATAACAACCCTTTTTTTGCGTCGGGGGTTAAGAAAGGTAGGTTGTAAGTTGTAAATATCATAATGTGCTTAATATTGTTACTTTGTATCTCATTATTAATGAACTTAAGTTTTAAGAATCTTTACTTAAAACTTAAGTTACAGAAGGTGTAACATAAATAGTGAATTCAATAAAAGGATTCTTTTAGTATCAACCAAGGCTCTGAAAACTTTTTCTTTTTCAGAGCCTTCGTTAATTATAAAAAAGTTGTTATTGAACTTCAATCCAATAAACAAATAAGACAGAAAATAAACAATTTTGATTCTATATTAATTACATAATACATTAACACGTTCGTAAAGATCACCTATCAAATATTTAAGGTGGCCATCAAGACATGAATAAATAATAAATCCATTACATCTATACATCTGCAAATAATTATCTAATGAAACTATATATCAAAACAATCAGAAAACTAAAACTCATTTAATCCATAAGCGGTAGCAGATGGGTGTCCTTCATGAATTTTTAACACCAAACAACCGTACCGTAGAGAAATGTTATCTACGTTGCGGGGCTATATAAACACTCAAATCCCAAACACAGCACACACTAGGTCAAGTCCTATAAAGAAATTAAACAAAAAAAACAATTTTGATTTTATATTAATTACATAATACATTAATACGTTCAAACTATAGATCACCTATCAAATATTTAAGCTGGCCATCAAGACATGAATAAATAATACATCCATTACATCTATACATCTGCAAATAATTATCTAAATATCTAAACTGCATACATCAAAAGAATTCCATAGAAAACTAAGACTCAGTAAATTTATAAGCGGCAGCGATAAATGATGGATGTCATTAATGAATTTTTAACAGCAACAACCGTACCAGGGAAATGTTCTCTACGTCGCGGGGCTTTAGTAAGGCGATTGCATCCACGTGGGTTCATGCAGATGCATGTTCTGTGTGTTGGACTGTACGTGTTTTCTATACAAAGGGAGATACTTACAAGCAACGTTAGAACACGCACTCACGCACTACGCTGCATCTACGGGGCACTGTGCCAATCGCCTACACGCTCAAATCCCAAACACAGCACACCCCTAGGTCATTGTCTGTGAATGTATGACAGACGCCTTATTTTACTCATTTTTATAAAAACTTTTATAGTTATAATTTGGCTTTGATCCTTTCACCGATCTGAAAGTGAAAAACTAGACTCGCGGTCAGTCTATTAATAGGTGACCGCCAAATTGGATTAATTTGATTTGACTCTCAAATTTGATTTAATTTGAGCGTGTCCGTGCTTCGAGGGGCAGGTTTAGCTGCCGGTTCAGGTTGTAGTCATTGCACAACAGTCGTTAAGCCATGTCAGAGGCCTAATGGCCGGCTTGAACATCATTGACAATAGGGTAACCACTGCCCATACGATAAGTAAGTACCTAAGTACTTCTCCCGTCAATTTTAATATTGTGTCTAGATCTAGAGTGCCGCCTACGTTAGTAAATGTCACTGTAAATGTGAATTATTTGTAGCGCCATGATTGCTCAAATGGCAGAGTATCTTCTTTCCTTTACAATGGACATTGACTGCACGTATGGCGCATCGGTTAAGACAGTCTCCTTGCCACTTCATCCTGAAATCGATCCCCATGCAGGACTATTTCTATGACCCATAAGTAGATCTGAGTCTGGGTGTGTTTTGTGTCCCTTATCTATATGTTTGTAAAGAACCCCGCGGCACACACGTGGACTAATTTCCCTAGCGTTAACTTCATATTAAAAAAATAACTATGAGTATTGCAAGTGTCATAAAGTCATAACCATCCTCCGGAAGATAAAAATAACAAAATTTCGTAGGAATCATATGTTTAACTCAATGATTGCATGAAAACGTTTTCAATTTGGTTCAACGCCCGTAAAATAGTAAGGCAATAAATATTTATTTTTATTCATACTTTTAGGAGCGTCTTTATAGCATTTCTGCCAAATTTCGTTGAGTAATGTACACAGTTCTTATGGATGGTCGAGATAGCCGAGTGGTTAGAGAATGGAGACCGTTGGGGAATGGAGTGAAAGATCTCAAATTCAAACCCAAAGCGCACATCACATACTTTTCTAATTCAACTCACACTCACTTTTTCATGTGAGTGCCTGATATAAATGTACCTCACAAATCTGTACGTTTGGGGCTTCCTGGGCAACAGTACTATACTAATAATATCTAGGGACAATGTCACACAGATCATCCTAGCCCCAAACTAAGCAAAGCTTGTACTATGGGTACCAGGCGACGATATACATACTTATGTAGATAGATAAATACTTAAATACATAGAAAACATCCATGACTCAGAAACAAATATTCGTGCTCATCACACAAATATTTGCACTTACCGGGATTCGAACCCAGGACCACCAGCTTCGTAGGAGCACTACCAACTAGGCTACGGTGACCGTCAAGTAGCGAGTCCCTACGCTAACTGGCTGGTCCTTTCACCACGCTGGGAAATTATAATTGACTAGTCTGCCATTGACACGCTAAGAAGAAGAACACTTACCTCGTACTTAAAACGTTGAAGGAAATCATCATAAGGAAACCTGTATGCCTGAGAGTTCTACAAAAATGTTCTTATTAGAATGTGAAGCCTGTCAACAGGCACTAGCGTGGTAGACTATGGTCTAAGCGCTCTCACTGTGAGACGAGGTCCTTGCCCTGCAGCGGGATAGTAATGGCATGCATCACGTGCATATATGGCTTTGCCGAGTTGATCTAATGGTAGCGCGTTCAACCGCATATAATGAGGTCATAGGTTCAAATCTTGGGTCGGAGCAAAAAGTGATTTTGAGATTTTTTTCCAAATTTTTTTTAGTGATTTCCCAGTTTCGGGTCGGAGTCTAGGAGTTGGCTGTATTTCACCCCCGTCCCTCATACTTGACCTCTTTCCGCTCTCTTTCCGACGCTAGTCATCACATCGGATCATGAGAGTGATGGAATTGAAAATGCCACAGCGTACACTCGCAGATAGCTAGATTTCATAGAGACTGGCCGCCACTAAGACGACATTATTATATCAAAGTATCTGCCATTGTAGGTATCCATGTATAAGATACTGATGAAAATATTCACTTTAGCCAGCAAGGGAGCCGCTTAATTATTATAATTTTACTTTACATACACAGAATAGAGGAGTAAAGTACTAAGTCTAGTCTAGACATCTAGCATTAACAAAGTAGATCTCTAGAGACGAATTGGATTTCAAATAGGTAAAGCCACTTTGAATAATATAATTCTGTACTACAAATTATATTCAGAACCTTATTGACAATATCACTTGCCAGTACATATTATAGTATGATATGAGAAAATTGGTTCTCCGAGATACTTTGGCAAGAATTAACCGGATTAATAAAATTAAGTAAGTAACTCTTTCTTGTACAACAAATACATATATAACATTGACAAAGAACAAAGAACTATGAGCATGTTATCAAGAAGATTGTAGAAGTGGCGGCCTTATCGCTAGGTGCGATCTCTTCCTACCTTGTATGGTCGCAATTCTAACCTAACCTACTTTTCTATTAATGTAATACATTTTCAGTTACGCCCTGGTAAATTTTATATGAAATCAGTATATATGATATGAAAATTATTTAATTAATGAATATATATTGATAGGTGATGGATGAGTTCTTTCATGTGCATTTAAAGTAACCCAAAAATAATACAAGTATCTATCAGGACTGTATTTTGCTAAGAAGAATAATTACCCAATCGAGCTGGTCGTAGAGCGATGAATCGTTAAACTCTTCCAGAAGAAGACTTGAGTTTAAACCTTCAGAAGCGGTAGCAAACGAAAACCCAAAACACACGAATATACTGTAATGTTAAATATTTTTATTAACAAGCACAGTTTGAATTTTGGGTTGGAATTTTATGAATTTTAACGTGCTAAAACATGTACATTACCCCTGGGTTGGTGGGTTAGCAAATTTAATTAAGGACGCCTAAAAACATGTAACTTCATATGTGGGTTAAAGTTAATTTAAACTAAATACGGACATGTCGACATATTACAATAGTACTGACTGAGCACTTAAGGGGCGCCCCGTTTACTAACGCTTAGAGTCGCTACCGGGTCCGACAGATCTAGATTTTAATGTTATTTGTTTCTAATATTGTTTATAATATGAAACAACAAATTGAATTGTAAACTTAACATGATTTTACCATATAATGAACTGTTGCTAAAACCTAGAAGTCAATCATACCATTGTCATTTATTTTTCTAGTAGTATATTTAGTCGGTGTTGTATTTATTTTTATGGTGTACAATAAAGAGTATTCTATTCTATTCTATTCTATATTTAGTCGGCGATTCAGGTCTGCATGGTCTTTTCATGTATATAATGAGAATGAATGGGATTTGTTCGTTGAAAAATTTGGTCGTCGAAAGTCTCAATATGAAAGTTTGGGTCTAGAAAATTTAGACGATTTGGAAGACAAATGGTGACATACCCGGGACAAGTCAAGGGTTGGTTATAGAGTCACTAGAGTTTCCAATAATCTCTCGTGACACCATAAATAATTCAACATACCTATTCTGATCTGGTAGCTAACTGCCCCCAGCAAGATGTCCTTAATGGAGACCGGAGACACGCAAATGCGTCCTCAGAGGCCCGACTCTCCTATCGTCTACCTTGCCCTTTGCTTTGTATTCGTATCAATGGAATGCACCATCCGACGAGAAGAGATTGCACCTATAAGGCCGCAATTTGTACAATCTTGTTAACATGCTCATAGCTCTTTATATTTAATATTTTTGGTGTACAGACGCCAGCACATCCAGCTACCCTAATCTGTCAAATTTCTTTAATAAATTTTCAACTTTATCACATAAGCATAAGGTTCACTTTCAATGCTCAATGGTTGGGTATAGAGCCATTAGAGTTTCCAATAATCTCTCGTGACACGATAATCTGGTAGCTAACTGCCCCCAGCAAGCTGTCCTTAATGGCGGCACGCAAATGCGTCTTCAGAGACTCGACTCTCCTGCCCTTTGCTTTGTATTCGTATCGGTGGAATGCACCATCCGACGAACGGCCGGTGGAAACATACAGTGAATGATGCACAACACGTCCTTAAACAACAACCCTCACATACGAATCACTACATCAGTAACCACTCTGAGCCCCAAATTCGAACTACAAAGAAAGCACCTTCTGTGACGCGGGTCTTAGTGTACAGTCTTATTTGCTAGCTAGATAACTTGAGCCGCTGTTAGCCTCTATCGTATAGCTGGTTTTCAAACTTCTCCTAAAAAAGAAATCGTTTTTAAAGAATTCCGCTTCTCTCATCAATGATGTATAATCCTAATATAAACAAAACCAGATGCTATGTTCAATATACTCGTTACAGTGGGCACAATGTGATCGCACTATCATTTTACTAGACGCATGTTTGTAAATAATGATGTAGCTTTGTTCGATAAACCTTCGGGCAAACTGTATGATCATTAATAATGTCCGGTATTGTCAGTACAAATAATTTCTATAGGAAATTTAATACGGTGACACTCAATACCGCTACAATACTTAAACAATGGCGTTTGCCTTTCGTTGGCATGATTGCAGCTTAAGAGTGTATAATAGAGTAACAGCAATTTTAAATAAATAAAAGGGTCGGTTGGTGTGGTTAACATACTTGCCTTTAACACCGCAATTCGATTTCTACCCTGGGGCTCTACCGGCTAAGTCGCCGAACATCGATTTCTTAAATGGCGTTCAAATAAATAAAGGTTAAAAATTACTTAATCAATCGTTAAATAGGCTTCCATGAGCACATTTGACGTCATAAATGGTCCGGAATCGATTGTCAACGTTGAAGCCGATTAAAGGATTGATTAAGTAATTTTTAACCTTTATTTATTTGAGTCTGGGTGTAATCGTAACTAATATTATAAATGCGAAAGTAACTCTGTCTGTCTGTCTGTGTGTTACTCTTTCACGCCAAAACTACTGAACGGATTTGAATTAAATTTGGTATACAGATGGTCTAGACCCTGAGAAAGAACATAGGCTAATTTTTATAGTTAGGATAACACAAAGGCCATATTTTAAAAGTTTAACGCGTGTAAAACCGCGGGGCACAGCTAGTTATCTATATAAGTATGTATTTACCAAAGAAAAGTTGTATGTTATCTGATTTCCATAGTACAAGCTCTGCTTAGTTTGGGATCAGGTGGCCGTGTATGAATAACGTCCTAGGATATTATTTTTATTATAGTATTACCCGATATATTACTACATATGTATATCAAAGATTAGAAACAAATTATAATGGTATACAATCGGTTCTTGGAACAAGCATTGAAATATTTAATAGAAAATACACACATACAAGCGATCAGCCTTTGGTGTAGGTATATCAATAAAGACGTACCTACACTTTGTTATAATTAAATAATGAAACTTATTCAGCACTTTGATATTACCATACACTTGTACTTGTCAAGCTCACAATGCCGTACATTCATATCGTAAAATACGGTATAAAAGGTACAAAAAATTAATTAGTCCGTCCGTGCGGTCTGTTTCATCACATATATTTTCTTAAATCCTTAAATAAATAACAAGTTACTAATCCATTATTTTGAAATATGGTTCTATTATAAAAAGAAAGAATTATATATAACTAATAACTGAGGGCACTCCTTTGGGGTTCGGGCAATTCTAAGTGAGGGTGTGATCACTTGCACGGGATCACCGATCACGCGTTAAGGGGCCAAAGCGATCCTCGCCGCTGAGGAACCTACCCTAGCTAACCTGCGGCTTTCTCTAGCTACCTCGGTGAACCAACCGTTAATATTGACTATGTGTTTCACTAAACATTGTATTAAAAGATTCCTATTACATTCCGGTCATTGTTTCTTAACAAAGCCAATTCAGTTCAGTGCTCCGTAGTACCTTCTCACTCTTTTTCTTTGAAACTTTTATTTGCATGGATTCTTGTTTGAATAATTCCCCATTCGCAAAGGTGCTCCTAAATCCACAAAGTTTCCTTTCCATGTTCTAAACTTTAGTTCACCAGTAAAACTATTCGGGTCAAAGAAAAGTGTACACTATTTTGAACGCAATCGGATTGATTTTGCAGTACAATGCTGAGTTACTTGTAAAACAGGAACGTCAATTCGTATTCCATTAGGATCTATTTGACAAGATTTTTGAGTGAATTTCGTGGTTATTGACAAATTATCCTGTGTTCTGCACAACGGTTTAGCTCAAGATAAAAAAAATATACTTACCAAATCTGTAGATTGGGAAAGCATACAGTTATACTACACTAATTTTAATATCATTGCATATATTTCTAAGATAGTTCTTATGACAACATGGCATGTTTGGAAATATTGAGTAAAAATTAGCGACATGTTAAATAAAACCTGTTGATTGATTATGCGCGCGGTGCGCGTATTAGTGTGCAGTTTTAAGTTGCTTGACAGTTTTATTGTAAGCCCTGTTCTTGTTGTACGATCTATATTAGAGAGACATTTAAATTAATTTAAGCGTGTAATAGACAGAATTTCCAACAGTACCCTACGTTATATAGGATATAATATTGTACACACACAGCCCAAATGCCCAGAGCTTGTACTATAGAAACCAGATAACTGATATATTACATATACTACTTTTCTTAAGTAAATACATACATATACGAACAGACATGTTGATTCCCACAAATCTTTGTCCAGGGTGGAAATCGAACGACCTGCAGCGAGAAAGGCAAGCATTTACCAACCACGCCCATCGGCCCGTCATATATAGATAAATAGATAGATAGATGAAGCACTTCATTAGTGCACAATTAGCGGCCGTATCACTTATTTGCGATCTTCTCCAGACACCTAAGAATGGACAGCAGAAGGGATTATTAGGCGGGGGGGGGGGGGGGGGGGGGAGTAGTGGGGAAGATAAATGATGTCTATTTCAGTTTCAAGCATCCGGTTAAGAATAAACTAATAATGATTATTTCTACTCTAGAACACAAAAGGGTACTAAAAAGGCTATTATACTCGTTCTAGTTTAGAACACAGGTCTGATATAAATGGGTATTCTACCCCATCAATTCCAACATCTACCAATAAACTGGCTTTATTTACCGAACACATAAACTATTTTATAGCTACTATTTATTTGATCCGACAAATTTATCGGCTGGAATATCATCCCACTTAAGAAAAGGAGAGTAATCGTCAAGTCGACAACTGACACGTTATTAGAAAATACGCCTGAAATCTGATATTTTAATGATGGATTTCGGATCTAATAGCAAGTTACTGTGGAATACTTTGAAAGGTGAAGAAGATTTATGTACTGTCGATGTCGCGATGGTGTTTACACTTTGGCCTTGAAAGGGTCTGTTCTATATTGCGTAGACAATATGGTTGGTTTTTGTAGTGCAAATGAGTCCACTGACAGCGTTGATTGAGCTATTGTGATGGTTTTGATGTAACGACAATAAACAAGCGATGAAATCTCCGATTACTTTACACAAAGTCGAACAGATTACAGTAATTAGTTTAACTTAAGTGAAGTTGTGATAGACAGTCCTTTATTAAAAAACGATACAAAGCAAATAAACAATATTATTTAGGTTCCTAGTAGATAGGCACCACAGATAATTTAATGTTTCAACTCTGTATACGAAGGAAAATATATAATAAATTTAAATTACCAGTAGATTTGGATAAACAAAATATATTTTTTTTAATAGCATACGTACCACATGCTGTTTAGCGGTTATAGTTATCTAAGTAACCTAATACCATGGTCTTCATAAGGAGGATGTAATATATTAAGGTATTTTTTTAAATCCAATAACATCCTTTTTAGGGTTCCGTACCCAAATAGCAAAATACGGAACCCTTATAGATTCGTCATGTCTGTCTGTCTGTCTGTCTGTCCGTCCGTATGTCACAGCCACTTTTTTCCGAAACGATAAGAGCTGTACGGTTGAAACTAACTGTAAGTAGATGTATTCTGTGAACCGCATTAAGATTTCTACACAAATTACACACATTACTACATAAATTGTTCAAAAAATTTTTTTCATCGTACCCATACATGTGGGTATCTATGGATAGGTCTTCAAAAATGATATTAAGGTTCCTAATATCATTTTTTTCTAAACTGAATAGTTAGCGCGAGAGACACTTCCAAAGTGGAAAAATGAGTCTTTCCAAATATTGCATTAGTACAAAAAATGTTCCTAAAATTTCTCTGGGTAGTGAAATTTGATCAAAATAACTTCGGCAAACAGCAGGACCTTCAAATCAGTAAACGACAGAAATACTGGAAATATCAGAATATTTACTCGTACGCGACTTATTTGTGTGCGTTACCAATATATATCAAAAATATCAGCACAATTTTATCTCTGAAATATTCCCCTGCGTGTAATCATACATCTGGTCGTGACACGGTGTCAACAGCCCTCAGGGTAAGTAGGATGTTCGGAGCTCCCTTAAGCCCAATAAACGTCAGTAGGTACTTATTTTACCAGAGAAGAAGTCTTTACTCCTGAACGTAAGTTAATCAACTGGTAAAATTGAATCCATTGATCCTCTTACATCATTCTATATGGCCTTGCAATATTAGATGAAATTCGATATAATACCCAAAGAAACATTTTCACTATAGATTCACTAGCGCTAATAATTATCAGTTGATTCTCACCTTCTAAGCAAGTTACGGAACTAATTTTAATATCTTGGCATTTGACTGCACGTGTGGCGCAGCGGCTAAGACAGTCGCTTCGCCGCTTCGTGTCGCGGGTTCGAGTCCCGCTCCGGACAGCTATTTGTGTGACCCATAAACAGTTGTTCTGAGTCTGGATATAATCTGTGTCCGTCTATTTTATGTTTGTAAAGTACCCCGCGACACAGGGATAAATTCCCTAATGCGGGGGTTGTCTTTAAAAAAAATCTCTTTCTTACATAGTTCTTTGTCATAAGAACTATGTAAGAAAGAGATTTAGAGACGGGGCATATTTAGTATTAGCGCGAATAACTTAAGTAATTGACACCGGTCAACCACATTTAGTAGTTTGACAGTTCTATTTATTCCATCAATGATTTTCTAAACACAATGTCATTACATTCCACACAACTGTTCAAAAACGCAGTAATATAGCTTATATATCCGAATAACATATAGGCTTTAATTTATAAAGTTTAAAACGGGCAAAACCGCGGGGCACAGATAATAAAAAATAATTGCCAAATTGGTTGGTAATCAAGTTCATACCCAGCGTTCATCTTACACCAACGCACTCTACTATAAGTTCTAAATATCCCAAAATTATATAACACGTTGTATTTAATACACGCATTCAGCATAACATTTCATAACTGTACATACGGCAACATATCAAGCTATCCATTCCCAATATAAGCTGACCTCTCATTGTATCGAAATCCAATACAACGCGAGACCAGCTTATACTGGAAAAGTATAGGTTGATATGTAGCCGTGTGTACCAGATATTCTCTTTGTTCGATATTTTTGGCGTTGCATGCCAAAACGGTTCATTGTCGTGTCGGACATTCAACGTTTTAAAGCTGTGTCAAACAGTAGTAAGCTTCAAGTAATCTAGGCTACAATTCCTGGCACAGAGCTTAACTACAATTAATTTTGTATTCAAGCCTTCCTTTACACAGTAAAATCGTGACCCTAAGTTGTTTGTACAAACATAAAACAGAACCAGAACAATCAAGAAGAGTTTACCTACCGAATGTAAACTTAATAAGACCGTCCCTAAAGAATTAAGCGGGTACTAAGTAAAAGGTAAATAATAAATAAATAAATAAATATCTTGGAAGTACTAATACAGTGCCATCTGATCCCAAATTAGGCAAAGCCTGTACTATAGAAACCAAACAACTGATAAATACACTTATATATTTCTAAAATATAAAAATACATACATATCTACTATATAAAAATAAGTCGGGTTTTCCTTCCTGACGCTATAACTCCAGAACGCACGAACCGATTTCGACGGTTTTGCATTCGTTGGAAAGGTCTCGGGCTCCGTGAGGTTTATAGCAAACAAAATTTATAAAATTTAACGCGGGTAACACCGCGGGGCACAGCTAGTTATAGATAAATTACACCCAGACACAGAACAAACAATCCTGTTCATCACACAAATATTTGTCCCGAGTGGGAATCGAACCCTCGACTTCTGGTTTAGCAGTCAATGTCTATAACCCACCAGACCAACACTGTTAAAATTATCATTTTTTTAAGTCGTCACCTGTAGTATTAAATTGTGTCCATGTATCACAGGGGACTTTACAAGCATTCAATTAAAAGACATATAGCACTCCCAGACGCTGAATAACAATTTATGGGTCACACATAAATGATTGTCCTGTGCGGGACTCGAACCCGTAATACAAGCGCGCCGAGGCAGGCAATGCGATCACCTTAGCCACTGCGTCACACTATATAATTGTATTTATCAGTATATTTAGCAGTTAAGTATACATCCATAGAGTTACTTGTAAAACACGAACAAACTCCCAGGACTAGATAGCTAACATCATAAGTAACAACTTTTATTCTACGAGTTCAGACATAATTCGCGTAACGCATTAATAAATTAATTTTAAAATAAAAAAATATGAGGGATATAAAAATATTCTATCGACTATGACTAGAGTAGGTAAATGAGATTACGGTCTTTAAAAAGATGGTACATCTCTCAATATTGTGGGTTGGTAAATAACATATCTATCATATCTGTACGGTATGTCAAGAATTATAAATACTCTCACTACTACTGTTTTCTACTTGAACAGGTCACGAATGTAGTCAAGTACAATTTAGATAAAGTTATATCTAAATAAAGTAGTTTTCTGACTATTTTAAGTTCATATTTAGATATTCGACTCGGACTGAAGCCGTGCTGAAACATCGAACAAGCAAAGCGTGTTGAAACTTGAGGAACTGATTAAACAAACAGATTCATGAGTTAGCTTCTCAAGTCAAGCACGGCTTCGTATTGAGTTCCAGTAGTTCCTCTATATAAGGTATATCACACTAATTTTATAAAGGCGAATGTTTGTGAGGGTGTGAGTGTCTAAACGGCTGGAGCGATTAAGATAAAATTTGGTATTGAATTAGCGGACACTGTGGATTAACACATCTATACATATAATAAAATCGTAGGAATGTCAAAACTGTTCATTGAAATTTTTTATAAAAGGATACTTGGGGCTTGATCTACAATCGATATCGAAGCCATAAAATATAGTTTATAGAATTTTTGTCTCTTTATCTGTTTGTCTGTATGTATGTCCGGGCTAAACTCAAAAAGTACTGCATGGATTAACTTCAAATTTTGCATGAACATTACTAAGAGGTCCAGACAAAATATAGGCGGCATATTATCACGCTATCACCTACGGGGGAGGAGCTGCTGTGGTAATTTATAAAATTTAACGCGGGTAAAACCGCAGGGCACAGCTAGTCTTAAATATTTGCAAGTAATTTCTATATGCTTAGTAGGAAATGTATACGATTCTATCACTTTGGCGACTGTCCATAATCTATAAAACAGCGTTGTTGCGACGGAACTTGCATTTTGTTTGCTTCCAGTATAATAACAATAAACCACCAAAGAGTTTTCCAGTCTTCTATAAAATGATGATTCGTTACAACCCTGTCATTAAATTCTGTATCATTAAATGTTCAGTAACAAATGAAATATAGTTAGTTTATAAAAGTACGTAGTTTACAGACAAAATAGGGTCTATGCTAATAACGATACGACAGAAGGAGACTTCTCGTTGACTATAAAGTGACAGTTTCAGTAACATTTCGTTTCACCCTTGAAAGGCACAGCGATTTACAAATTATGTCTTAGTATCTCAGCTGTACCACATTTGTTACATATTAAATCATTAATAACTGTAGTAAATTGAATTAAATGCAACCAGAATGTTCATCTCTACAAATTACATTAAATTGAATGAAATAATAAGCAAAGCGTTATGCGTATAACGTAACGTCATAGACGTATATAGGGATGGGATGGACTGCTACGATGGGTAGTCGATATTTTTGTATAATAAAAAACGTATTTTGTGCATAGGTAAATTTTTATTTTTAAAATGCAATATTGCCTATAATATTTATACAACATAACATGAGAGTAAGGTAAAAAATGCATTTAATTAGTCTGAAATCGTATCAGATCCTAACCCTGAATTGTCACTTAATTCATCATCAGAATCTGTGACGGATATTATTAATGATGACTCTATTATATTGTCAATATGGATGTCACGATCCCAATCAGACATAATGTCCCTTTTTATTTTATTCGTCGTATTATTAGTATCGTTAGCAATAAAAATGTATTGCACATCCCTAGTAATGTGGTACTTATAGATGTCAACGTCAAATAAGCAACTGTCACCCGCACCATGCTACAACGCAAAAAGTATAGTAAGTATACGCAATTAAAAATGTTGCCCGAGCCACGCTGCGAATATAATAGATAGAATAGTCTAGATAGTCGTCTCGGTAAACAGTCTCATAGCAAAGTAGTATAGAGTATTGAACATAGCATAGAGTATTGAACGAAATTTTAAGATGCGGTCGGAGATCAAAAACCAGGCTTATACAGAAGGCGGCAATTATGGGAACGACACGCAACTTACTTGCTGCCATGCTGACCACCGGCGGCCTGCGGCGTTAAGCATTAAGGTTTACGTGTTAATATATATAATCTTTTTATTTATAAAGATTATATAAATTAGCATGTAAACCAGTATATCAAATTTATAGTAATAAACATATTTTTTACATATAAAACATAAGAAAAGAAATAAATAATGTGGAATTATAATAAATTAATTTTTCGTGTGGGTAATAGCATCCTGACTACAGACCACTGCAACGAGTTCGATACTCCTTGCTATGAGACCGTTTACCGAGACGACTATCTAGACAATTATAGTTGAGTTTACATTCTCCATGGCGGCAACCTAAGTATTTTGGCAACTTGTCATTTTCGGCTTATACGAGTTGGTATGGTAATGGTATCGTCAAATGGTATCAAATTATCTATCAAAACCATTATAGTTATCACTGTGAATGTCGAACGTGTAAAACCCAACTGTCCTGGAGGTCAAGAACAGCTTAAAACTTGGCTATGAGAGTAAGGCCCCTGTTCACTCTACTCTTAAATAATGTTTATTATATCGCCCATGGCTACATGAGGAAGATACCCTAGGTTTTCCAAGGCTTATTTATTATACAGAATATTTAGGTGCAGCAACACTTCCGCGCTAAAAGATTTCCTTATTTCCAACCAAGCCCTTAAAGAGTACGCATCATTAAAATGGGATAAGGAAATCTTCACGACTCTCTCCTAGAAATATAGTCAGCTTTTGTGGAAATATAACAAATAAAAGTGTCGAAGCAGTCAACTCGGTGAATCTCGCTCAATTTATCTGTTGATTTCGCTGAAATAAATTTTTAAGGGTCCATTGAAACATTAATATTGATTTAGTTGAAATGGCTGTACAGATATTGTCAGTAGATAACGTTATAATTAAATTGGTCGTACTTTATTTCAGTTTTATTGTTCTATCGATAAATGAGTTAAACGCTTATAAAAACGATAACGATTGAAGTTAACGTATAAATCGTGACTATTTATTTTTGAATAGTTACAATATGTAAAGGTGCAATGCATGTGAGGGCGGTGAATATCAGAATATCATCACCCCATCTCATCTGGTAGGGGGCGTAGAAGTCGACCCGAGGAAATAACTACCAGAGGACTGCTTCTTTCTGAGTGCTATGACCATCTTTCTGCGATCGTCAACCCGTCCGCCAAGCGTGGCGATTATGGCATAACCCCCCAAGATGATTATTTGGGGAGGCTTATCCAGCTGCGGACTTCTTTCAGCTGTAATGATGATGATGAGAAAACAAAAAAACTAAATAACATACTGAGTTCTTACCGAGTTTATACTCAATAGGAAACCACCCGATGATTGTTTCACTAGCTGCAAAGTCTTCCACTGCAAGGTGAAAAAATAAAAACAAATATTATGGAAATTTATATGACAATAAAAATTATATACCTATGTCCGTAGCATAACGCAAAATTGCTGTACAGGGTCTGGTCCAGACCTGCCGGACCATTAAATGTACATATGATGTTCCATTTTTGAGAGTAGATTTACGCTTTGCACTGCGGATAATGGAATAAATACTAAAATGTTGTCTTATAATTTTGTTATAAATTTATTTTTTATTACGTATGTTATGTTATAGAAAGAATCAATTACTTTTTTAGACTTACAATTTAATGGTTAATTAATTTAAAGGGTTAATTAATTCACATAAAAACCTACAAAAAATTCATTTTAAATGCATTTTCTTCGATCATGTTCCCTACACCGATTGCTCTTGCATTTATGTACCGATTTCTTTTGTTTTTTTTATATGTAAGGTCGAGCTTGCTAGGCTTAGATATTGTTAATTTTGATTTAACTGTATACATTCTAAGCTTTCATTTCATTTCGGTTTAAATTTACGATCAAGATCTAGCAAAATATTATACAATTCTCAACCTTGTTACAATGCGGCCGATATTCGGAAGCAACTTAACCTTAATAATTTAAAAATAAATATGAATATTTTTTGTACATGCGGATGTGACTTCCTACGTTCTTGCATACGGTAGTCTCAGCATTGGGACCTTACATAACTTTTTACTGCTAACATTTAGCATTTTAGAGGTCATTCGAGACCCGTGATTAAACTAAGCACACTCATAGGACCAGATAAGTATAATTGTAGGAATAATTTAACGCAATTATACGAGTTTCGCTACTTTCACTGATCGCATTTAGCAAAGTAACTATAACAGGCTTGTTGGCCTAGTGGTGATGACACTGACTGCTAAGCCATGGGGCGTGGGTTCGATTCCCATCCATGACAAATCTTTGTGTGATGTGCACGATTATATATTCTGTCTGGGAGTCATTTATGAAAAATAACTATATATTTAGAAATATATAAGTATGTTTCTCACATGCTTTAGTACAGGCTATGCCTAGTTTGGGATACTGTCCCAAATAATACCAGTTTTATAGGAGTTTTTGTATTTCATGAACTTTAGGTAGTTGAATGTTTACGATGGGCGGTAAATCCTGAATAATCTTGATCCTAAATCGGGTTAGCCAGCTCTTTAATTGGTGCCTGTTTAGTTACCGACCGCTGTCATTTAGTTTGAACACTAACCGGATTTAGCACTTAGAATCAACAATAATTATAACAGGCTTGTTGGCCTATTGGTGGTGACACTGACTGCTAAGCCAGGGGTCGTGGGTTCGATCCCCACCCATGACAAATCTTTGTGTGATGTGCACGATTAATTGTTCTGTGTCTGGGTGTAATTTATGAATAATAATTATGTATCTAGAAATATATATCTAAGTATGTTTATTAGTTGCTGGTCGCCATAGTACAGGCTCTGCCTGGTTTGGAATCAAATACTATCCTAAGTAATAGTGTTTTATTTTTGCTACTGGACGATTCAGTTTTGTTTTATGACGATATTACTAACTTATCGCATGGGCAGTGGTTACCCTAGTGTCAGAGTTGTTAAAACCGCCAGAGCCTGACAGAGCTTAACGACTGTTATCTAATGACAACAACCGGGACCGACAACTTAACGTGTTCTTCGAAGTACGGAGACGTTCAGATATTAAACCACTTTAGCGGTCAACCATCTATGGTCTGGCCGCGAGCCTAGTTGCTTAACCTCGCCGATCACTTACGGACCGGAGAGAGCATCTAGCTATAAGCGCCTCTATGACAATATTGTACTTTCAGCATTGTATGTGATTGCAATAATGGAATAAATATTGCATTTTCGAATTAAAAAATTACATATTCGAAAATTAAGTCTCTAATCATAATTTAAAGTTGGTAGCGCTACCGTTTACAAGTTGCTAAGACTTACTAAGCTTCAGTTTAAAACAAGAATAGCTGATAGAGGTTGTACTACACAAACAACTTACGAGGAAAGTAAGATAACCCTCCACTGCTACGTACTTACCGTGTAGATAAATTACGGTCAGTAAACACGAAACTTGAAGCTACAGGGTAAGCCGTTTTGAATAATTTTGCTGGTAAGGACATGTTCAAGTTTGGCTCCGAGACAGTGATGACCGCAACGTTAACCCTTGCGTTATGTGCTCTATAATAATTTGGAAGATCAACTCAGTACTTTGTAGATATGAGCAAATTTTAGGAGGCATTTCCTTTTATATCAACTTGTTAGATTTGTTTTACTTCTGTTCACAACCAAATGTGGATCAAAATCAAGGAACTAAAACGCTCCAAACTGCTCAGAAAAGGAGACGACAAAGCTGATCCAAAAACTTATGGAAGTATAACTGAAACCAACTACGAAAAGTAGTAGCAGTATTCACGGGCCTCTACGGCACCAACTATCACCTACATAAACTGGAACTGTCAAATAGCCCGACCTGCAGGACCTGTGGGGAAGAAAATGAAACAATGCTGCATATACTATGTAAATGTGATGTGTTGGCGAGACGCAGAATAGCCATCCTGGGGCTGGCATACCCAGAACGAGGAGACTACAAGAATCTACCCCTTACAAGCGTTCTGAAGTTTGTGCTGACTGCATCTCTAGGGATGGAAAAAAACACAAAAGGGGGTTATGCAAAAGATACTGAAGGGTTGAAGAGCTGAAAGCAAGTACACCCCTACCAAGACAAGACATGAAAATAATGTTCACATCAAGGAACTATTGACTAGCCTGTTGGTATAGTAATAATAATAATATCGTGGGACGTTTTACACACACCGCCATCTGATCCAAAATTAAGTATAGCTTGTTCAATTGAAATCAGATAACTGATATACTACATATACTACTTTTCTTTTTATACATACTTGATAATTACACCCAGACGTAGGACAAACAGACATGTTCATGCACATAAATATCTGAATAGCAATTTACCAACCACGCCAACTAGCCCATCAAGTTCTCTAGTGGTTAGTAAGCCAGAGGTTGAGGGTTCGATCCGCACCCAGGACGAATCTTTGTTCGTTGAACGAATCGTTGTCAAATGTATGATAACAGTTAATTAATGGCATCGATCAAGTATCATTTTTATTTTCTTCAATTAGATACCAGTAGACAGCGGGTTCCATAAACACGGCAAGCCGCTCTGTAGCGGTTTCCAAGTAACCGATTTATTCGCCACCATAACCTCCATTTATAACGATATTTTCGTAAAAAGTTTTGATGGTCCATTATCTTAATTTCTCCAGTAATAAATATATACATTGCCCTTCGAGAAAACCACTTTAATGCAAAATAACATCAGCATCTTCACAGCTTAAAAATATTTAAGATCGTGTAGCTTTCAAAAACTTTCAAACAAACATTAATTTCTTCCATCACATTTTAAGTTACGGAAGTGGATAAGACCGCATAATATGTAGTTTCCATTCATTCGGAATGAATGAAGTGAACGATGACACATTAATCAACCCTTTGAATGTAGGTTTGTTAAACTTCAACAAAAATGAGTAATAACATAGATAGGAAGTGAAAAATACACTTTGGCCAGGTACATATTTTACATTTTGCAGGTGTGTAAAATGATTGTCCTAAAGGATCACATTTATATTAAAAGAGTAAAAATAAAATACTAAATTAACTTTAAAATCATGTTAACTTACGACAATATTATACACTGTAACATTATTTATCATTAATCTAGATAAAAGCCCCATGTCATAGCATGCACTTCAATAATTTAATCCTCTATAATGTCACATAAAAATCCTTTTCATATGCTTTATCGATGAACTTATAGATCAATTACGAATTTAAAGTTCTGTGCCCTTTTCGTCTCGTGTACATGGCTGATTTCAAATGCCTTCATTTTTTTAATGACATCTATCTACTGGTGTTGAATATTTTCGTACAGCGAAATGCTTTACAAATATACTATTCATGGATACAAAGGATACCAACACTCGGAACCGCTTTACATAAGTTAATAAATAGTCGTCCTGCGCTGGGATCAAACCTAAAACACGAAGATGCCAAAGTAGTATAGAGGCGACTACCTTATACTGTGCAGGGCAGTTAGAGGAGAAACACAGTTAACGACACATTGAAAAATCTAAGAAAACTTCCCTTCACGTTAAAGTTTGCGAAAGTTCTGGGGAATTTTATTTCCTGGTTGAGAAATATAAAACTTGATTGCCCATATAAATGTAAACCATTTTAGGAACTCATAATTCAAATTTACTGTCAACAACTTTATGAAAAGAATACCATCTTTGGCGAATATTTATGATCCTTAAAGATATTCCGAACTAACATTCGATTTCACATACTTTTTATACTGTAAAAATTACATTTTTATATAGAATCCAATTAAATTTTTCAAAACATGGAACACATATTTAGGATAGGGATATTCACCCAAATGACTTTTATTAATATGCTACCCGTCACTATCCGGACACAATATTAAAACAATGGCGGTGGAACAGAGACAGTGACAGCAGCAGGATGTCACCGTTCACTAGTCTGTTGTCCCTGATAAGTGCTATAGTAACCAGCACTTAGCTATCCTAAGTATCTACACATGCTCCTATAGATCTTCTCTATTTTACTAGAACCAGATATTAGGATACGATTACGTTTCTGTGTGGTGACGTATATCAGAATATCTCATCCCGTGGGGGGCGTATAAGTCGACCTGTGGCTCTACCGGCTAAGTCGCCGAACATCGATTTCTTAAATGGCGTTCAAATAAATGAAGGTTAAAAACGACTTAATCAATCGTTAAATCGGCTTCCATGAGCAGATTCCGGGATAGATTGTCAACGTTGAAGCCGATTTAACGATTGATTAAGTAATTTTTAACCTTTATTTATTTGAACGCCATTTAAGAAATCGATGTTCGGCGACTTAGCCGGTAGACCCCCTGAGGGAATATCTACCAGAGGACGTGCAGCAGCTTGCTGCTGACTACTATGACCATCTTACTGCGATCGCCAACCCGTTTGCTAAGCGTGGCGATTATAATTTCCCCAAGATGATTTTTGGGACAGGCTGCCCAGCAGTGGAAGTTCTTTAAGCTGTAATGATGATGATGATGAGATATTACGAGTATCACGTCATCACTACTCACTAGTCTGTTGTCTCTTGTTAATTGCTGTAGTATGAAGAGCTTTTCTGGACTAAACAACGACCGATAACGACAAAACGGCCCCGAGATGTCAGTAGAACTATTCGTAAAACAGGTGTAAACAGTCCAATAATATCCCCATCATATTACATGTGACACGTAAGATGCGGGACAAATACAAGAGGCCTCGGCGTAGGATACGGGCGCGCGGCACTTCTTTGATATTTCATACAAAATGTATAGAAGAGGTGAGTCGCGACTAGTCGCGTGACATACTGAGACGGCTTGGCGCGGGTGCGGGGCTGGCACGGGTACGGCGCTGACGCCGCCGCTTCTTCGCCCTCGGCGCACCCGCAGTTAGTAGTAGCATGCCGGACAGTGTAAAAAAGGAGTGAACTAGACGTTGTAAAAACGATCTGTATAGTGTATTGCATATTCCATATAAATGAAAAATCTATACTCTTGTCGTGCTTGCCACACAGTATGGACCTCATATCATCAGATTTTTTTAAATCCTCCAAATGCACCTGAGCTTGCAGATCCTCTTCATTGCCGATGAAGACGTAATGTTTTGTTAATGACACTAGAATGCCCCAAATGCATCCCCATGTGCGCCCACGCCTCTCCTTTGCGCTATGCCTGTTCTGCACTGCACCGGCGCCGCGCCCGCACCTAGATGGCGCCTCGCACGCGCCTCATTCGCGATTACCCACGCCTCGCCTCTCGTATTTGGCCCGCGCCAAGTGGTGTCTAGTATTGAGCTAGCATAGAAGTATTGCGTATAATAGTCTAATATAAATACTACTATACTAGCTCGCTACAACACTGTCGTCAGTGCGCAAAACACACAGAGTACAAAATGTCAGCGCCATTTTGTCGCTATCGGTCTTCGTTCGTGCAGAAACTGGTTTCTACTTACAGTTTAAATAAAGTACAATTTATTATTTCCATTCAATATTTAAGGTCTACTCGTAAAATCAGTTTCACATCGCAACTAATAGTCATAAAATTGTTGTAATAGTTTATTACCTACATATCTTTATTGCATCAGAAATAGAACGATACGTGGGTTACATTCAACAAAGCACTTGTAAATCTTTGGGCGTTTTTTAATTTTTCAATCCATCTTAAATCTAACACCAGATTTAAGATGGTTTGAAAAAATTCGATTCGAATAAAATTATAAAATGTGTTTTTATATTATTACATTTCTTTTCAGTTTTCATTTTATTGTACTAGAGTACATTTATAAGGATTAGTGCCACCTTCTCACCCGCTACTGCAACTCACAAGGAGCAACTGTAGCAAACAATGAAATGACACTGACCGGTGAGTCTCACACACGCCACGGGGAAATGGGATTCTTGGGACTGGTCTACTGTCCCTTGTAACTGTGATAAAATCAAACTTCTAAGCCAATACAATCAAAAGATACAGCCGTTTATGCCGCAAATTTTCGACACTCGTGAACTCTGTTCTAGAAATTTGGTACTAAGCAACATCATATAGCACAGATAAAATAAAAATCACGAAAGCTTTAAATTTTTAGTTACATCATATAATAAAAATACTTTTAATAATTTTAAAATGACTATCCCTTTCCTCATGAACGTGTAGAGGTATTGAATTGAAATTCATATCAAATACTCAAATCTATAATACCTCTAAGCAGTAACAAAATGTACAGGTTTGTACGGATTCCTCGGTGTGCGAGTCCGACTCACACTTGGCCGTTTTTATTATATTTACCGTAATGTAATATTTGTTTTCAGCACAACCAAGTTGGACAATGAGCACATATCTGAGCTTATGAGACGAATATGGTATATGGTATATTTTTCCTGTCAAAGAAAGAATAAGAAGTTCGAGGCAATTTGTTTGAAGCGATATTCAGTCCACTTCCTGTGTTAATTAAACACAGTGGCACTTAAAGGCTTTTGCACTACCTATAAATTATCGTCAATGTCGAAGAGAACAATCCCATTAAACACTAATGGTTTTGTACCGAAATTGGAAACTGTCTACATTTCTGCATATTGCAATCATCATTAAGCAAGCCTGCATTGCAGCTCAAGGAAACACTTTCATTAGCGGCTGCCATCCTTCGGTACAAAACGATTGTGTTTTAGATAACCTAATCCAAAGCAAACCATTAGGTGCCTGCGAAAAACAGTTTTCTCTACTAATTAATGCGAATATATACTGAAAATGGTATTATTGCCGCGATATATATATATCTTTCACGCCGCAGGTCGTGGGTTCGATTCCCACCCAGGACAGATATTTGTGTGCATAAACATGTATGTTTATCCTGAGTCTGGGTGTAATTATCTATACAAGTATGTATTTACAAAAAAAATAAGTATAAAATGTAGTGTAACAGTTACCTATCTGGTTTTCATGGTACAGTCGCCAGCACATCAAGCTAGCCCAATCTGTCAAATTTCCCCAATTGAAAGTGAACCTTATGCTTTTGTGATAAAGTTGAAAACGTATAAAAGTAATTTGATAGATTAGCTGATAGGGGTAGCTGGATGTGCTGACGTCTGTACAAGCTCTGCTTAGTTTGGGATTGGGCCGTGTGTATGTTTGTTACTCTTTTACGTAAAAACTACCGAATGGACTTTAATGAAACTTTACAATAATATGTATATATATAAAAATCAATGCCACTTTTCGTTGTAATGTTATAACTCAACAACGCCTTTACCGGTTTGGCTAATTTTGGTCTTGAATTATTTGTGGAAGTTCAGGGAAAATTTGTACGTAGAGAAAATTTAAAAAAGTCTTGAAAAAGTGTAAAATCAACATATTTTAGCAATTAAAAAAATTTTTTCGTTTGAATAAATGAACTTAATAATCATTTTTTTATTAATATGCCTTATACATAGCGAAGCACGTACCGGGCCGCTAGTAGCTTATACATCAGAATAACACATAGGCTATAATTTATAAAGTTTAACGCGGGTGAAACCGCGGGGCACAGCTAGTAATGTGAAAACGGGAAATCCGTCAACATACATATTATATGTAACACGTTTACCTCGTGTGCAAGCTTGTTAATTATTCCCTCGGCCCGCACCACTGCAGGAAATTTTTGAACTGGTTACCTGTAATATAATCTATACAAATAAATAAAATTGGAGTGTCTGTTTGTAATATTGAAATAATTGTTTTTTTCTACATAAATCTATACAAATAAATAAAATTGGAGTGTCTGTTTGTAATATTGAAATAACCGTTTTTTTCTACACAAATATGAATATATATACGGTACCTACACCAAAATATTTTTTTTTACAATTTTTGTCTGTCTGTCTGTCTGTCTGTTTGTTCCGGCTAATCTCTGAAATGGCTGGACCGATTTTGACGGGACCTTTATTGGCAGGTAGCTGATGTAATAAGGAGTAACTTAGGCTACTTTTATTTTAGAAAAAAACATTTATTTTAGAAAAAACAAAAACAAAATAAACTAATTAACACGCGAACGAAGTCGCGGGCACAGCTAGTAATAAATAATAATTTATTGCTCTAGTTGACTGCCCTGTTTGTCTAGTGGGTAGTAAATCTGACTGTGGGTTCTATCCCTATCCAGGACAACTCTTCGTGTCACGAGCACGATTATTTGTTTTGGGTCTGGGTGTTATTAATCTATACTTATTGATAGTTGACGGGCCTGTTGGCGTGGTTGACAAATGCTTGCTTTTCATGCCGGCGGTCGTGGGTTCGATTTTCAGCCAAGCCAGATATTTGTGTGCATGATCATGTCTGTATGTCCTGAATCTTGGTGTAATTATTTATATAAGTATGTATTTACAAAAGAAAAATAGTATATGTAGTATATCAGTTATTTGGTTTCCATAGTACAAACTCTGCTTAGTTTGGGACCAGATCGTATGTAAATAATGTCTCAGGATACACTTAGAAATATATGTAATATGTATAATGATAAACTTCAAAATCCTGCTGCTGATTCACATCAACAGACTCAGACAGAGAGACTATCGTCCATAAACGATACCAGTCTGTTGATCATAACATAGGCCCCTCCTAAAGATTTCTATAAAGTTGCCATTTCAATGGGTTTGCCGCAGTTTGGGCGTCCCAACCGCAGTTAGGTGGTAGATAGTACACAGACTACTTATTAGAAGGCTCAGGGTCACCCTAAGAGCAGTGGAGGGGCCTAATGCTCGGAGTTACCCTGCGAGATCCAATCAGAAATGTCGAAATCTGCAGGCGAACCAAAATCATAGCCCGAAGAATTGCAACACTAAAGTGGCAGTGGGCGGGGTAAATATCTCGTAGAACCGCTGACCGTTGGGGCAGAAAGGTTCTCGAGTGGCGACCACGAACCGGAAGACGCAGCGTCGGTAGGCATCTACAAGATGGACCCATGATCTTGTGCGGGTCGCTGGAAGCCGCTGGACGATTAGCGCAAGACCGGCAATTAAGAAGATCTTTAGGGAAGGCCTTCGTCCAGCATTGGACGTCTTTCGGCTGATATGATGATGGTGATGACATAATATAGTGATGTATTTGTACTACTATAAGTACTAATTTACTTTTTACGTGCACAACAATAATATTTCACGATTTAAAACAAAGCCTCTTAATGTTTTATTGGAAAATAGAAATACAAATTATAAAGAAAAAAAACTATTATATTGAAAACTAGCCGAAATAAAAGTTTTTACACAAAACGTTAACCGTTTTACAACCTGTCTGCACCACCAGTGAAACTTTGCAACAAAATTCAACCGCAAAGTTAAAATGTGTTCACGTTTGAAAAACTGCCGCTATTCATCGCTTCGCGTTTGTTGCACTGACACAATGTAGATAAAGATACGTCATAGAGAATTATACCAGTGATCTCAACTGTCGTACAGTCGCGTAGCCGAGTTCTTAGTTAGGTCTAGCTCATTTATATTTAACCAATGGTCTCTCCTACTAATATTATAAACGCGAAAGTTTGTAAGTATGGATAGATGGATGTTTGTTACTCTTTCACGTAAAAACTACTGAATGGATTTCAGTGATACTTTACAATGATATAGCGTATACATCACAATAACATATAGGCTACAATTTATAATAATTATTGTGTAAATTGTCCAAAATGTGACGATAATTATCAAGTAAGTAAGGAAAAATCATCTGTGCGCTATTCCGGCATGCACTGCCAAAACCGCTAGAGGTACAAATCATACTAATATTATAAATGCGAAAGTTTGTGAGTATAGATGTATGGATGTACTCGTATGTTTGTTACTCTTTTACGCTAAAACTACTTTAACGCGGGTGAAACTGCGGGGCATAGCTAGTTAGTAATAAATTAGTCGCGACGTAAAAAGAGTCGGACATATTAATACCACAGCTATCCAGGTATTATGAAGTCTCTTAGTTATAAATTACTAGTGCTTATATAAATTAATGGATTTAACTGGTCAAAAGCAAACAAAGATATCAAGGGGAGGTCAGTTTAAAGTTTAAATCCAAGTTTGTGGGGTTGCAACCCTTGTCCTTCATGGAAAACCCTTAATGAAGAAACCGAAAAGTTGTATATAGATTTTTTGTTCGTCAGATAAACCGTAAAAACCATTTCAACCCCTTTTTCCAAGATGGCGGCTGTGGTACAAGGGTCTGTCCCACAAACTTGCATTTAACTTTAAACCTTGACATCAAAAAAATAGAATTGCATCCTCTCAGAAATGAAAGAAAGAAAGAAGAAAGAAAGAAAATCCATTTATTCAGTAAACTGACACAGATAATAATAACAATATATATAAATGTATACAAACAGAAGTCCTTAATTCTTATCTGTGTGAGTCCGAATTGGTCCCATCTCAGCACTAGCTGCAACATTAACAGTTGCAGCGCTGGTTTTATGATGGAACCACGTAAAATAACTCACGAACAATTAGTGTACAGGTCGCAGTTAGAATTTTACAGTACCTGGACACCAAAATATAACTTATAGCTAATTTAAACAATAAATGTATGCAAGAACGAACTTAATAAATAAATATTAATAAATTAACACCAATTTGGAGATGCATAACACAGACAGTATATAAAATAATTGTTATAATGTCGACATTCTGCTCATAATTCGTCCATAACAATACATAAGTGCACCAATAAAAAATGACATTACATTTATTTAATCCATATTTTTTAGCTGAGTCGGTCAATTATATGCTCTTGGATTGACTGTCAGACAGATGTCAAGAAAAAAGGGACGCGGAAATTGAATTACTTGAAAAATCTAATATGAACAGTAAATTATTATGCTTCTTAATACTAAGTTTATAGCGTAAATATGTTTGATGTATAAGTAAAAGTGGTAATTGTGAATTTTCGATATAAAAGTGAAATATGTATGAAAACAATATTGATCGAGTAATGGTGATGCTATTGTGACGGAGTTCTTCACTGCATGAGCGTCTGGGCATTGTTGTGTTGAGCTCATTAATAGTGTGTCTTGCGGTACTCCTTCCCACAAAAGTGTGCAAAGAGATGGGTAAGTTCAGCCTTGAAAAAGTATTAAATAGTATTTGAACTGAGTTTTTGTCGCGTCAACAATTCATTTTTATAATTGGCATTAAATGTATATACTGTTCGCAGGCACTTCAACGGAGGAGGTATATTGCACCAGACCTTTGCGGCGGCATATTTAAAAGATCCACGAAAAGCTGCAGTCCTATGTCTCGGAATTAGGATCAGGTGAGCTGAAGACCTGGTTTTATAACTATTGACATCTGTTGACCAAGTTAATTTCTTGTACAGATACTCAGGCCTTTTGTTGGCAATCACACCAAATACAAGAGTTGCCAAGTGGAGTAGTCTACGAGCTGACATTTTTAACATGTTGCCACTATTTATGTACGATGTTACATGTGTTCGTGGTGGTACATTAAAACAGAAACGGGCACAGGCATTTTGTATCCGCTGGACTAGCCGTTGTGTTCTAGCCAGTAGACAGGCTCCATACACAGTGTCTGCATAATTTAGGCGAGAGAGGATAAGTGACTCACATAGTAATATGCGTATATCGGTGTTTATGTAAGGTCTTATTCGATACAATAGTTTGAGGCGATAAAAGCAATTTTGAACTGCACTTGCTACATGCTTTTCAAACTGTAATAGTGGATCGAAAATAACACCCAGGTTGCGAGCCTCATATACCTGCTCTATAGAGTCTCCATCAATTTTAATAGTAGGGCAATACTGCTCCATTTGACTTATGGTGTTTTTCGACCCCATAACCATAAACTTTGATTTTGATGGGTTTAGGACTAGTGAATTTTCACATGCCCACTTAGATACTTTACTTAAATCATAATTTATTTTTGTTACAGAGTCAAGACAGTCTTTGGGATGGCATGAGAGATACAGTTGCAGATCATCTGCATATTGATGGAATTTGCAATAAGTTATGGAATGGACAATGTCTGCACTGTAAATCAAGAACAGCAGAGGCCCAAGTATTGAGCCTTGTGGTACGCCCCTGTTTACTTGACGAAGCGAGGATGAAGCTTCATGATTATTTTTGTCACCACTAATCCGTACTAATTGGTATCTTTTTGTAAGGTAACTATGAAACCACTTAACTGTCTCCACACTGCACCCATAGTATGTCAGTTTGGACAATAGAAGGGAAATATTTATACAGTCGAATGCACGAGAGAAGTCTAGTAAAGTTAATATAGTTCCCATGCCCTGGTCCCTGGCCTGGAGTATATTATCCACTACATCAATTAAAGCTGTAGTAGTGCTGTGGCCTTTACGGAAGCCTGATTGCCTGGAAGGTAAAATACCAAATTGTTCTACATATTTGCTTAATTGGTCACATACCACCCTCTCCAAAATTTTGGATATACATGGCAATAAGCTAATTGGGCGAAGATCCTTAATATCATTGGGACTATCTTTTTTAGGTATTGGTCTTACAATAGCAGTCTTCCATATGTCGGGGAAAGTTGATGTTGACACTGACCTGTTTATGATTCTCGTGAGGGTTGTCAGTGTTTGTGGCAGTGTCAGTGTTAACATGTCTAGTGATATGTCATCTATTCCCATGGCATTAGACCTAAGGTTATGGATAATCTTTGATACCTGCTCCTCATTGACTAACTGAATTTGAAAACTACCACAACCAAACCTGTTGAATTCAAACTGTGTAAGATGGGATATAGTTACTTCATCACTACTAGGTATATTTAAAAAGTGAATGTTTAAAAGTTCAGGATTGTTGCAGTGCTGTGGTAAATCTTGGCTTTGGGTTTTGTGCTTTGTTAAATTTTTCTTAATGGACTTCCATAATATTTTAGGTTGTTTTATTTTGCTGTTAATATGAGTCTTAAAGTAAGCAGTCTTTTCTCTGTCTATGGCTGCCCTTACTTCATATTTAAGTTTCTTATAGAATTCTAAATGAATGTCTGATTTGGTCCGCCTAGACTTAGTGTGCTGTTTGTCCCTTATTTGCATCATATCTTTAATAGTGGTGGTGATCCAGGGATAAGATACTTCTTTAATCAAAATTCTTTTAACTGGAGCATGTAGATCAAATAAAGTTGTAATGTAGTTGTTTAGAGTCTCAACCATGCAATTGACATCTCCTAGCTTGCCTATGGAGTCCCAGTCTATACACCCTAAGTCATACTGGAATAAGTCTTGCAGTATGTCATTTAATGGCCGATATCTTACCCAGAAAGGGGCAGGTTTATAAACCTTAAAGTTAAGTTCAGTTGTGGCGATAGCATGATGTCCAAGGTCAGGTATGTGGTTTACTGATACTCCACGGACAGAGGCATCTGTACAAATCAAGTCAATCAAGGTCGCACTGTGATCAGTAAAATGAGTTGGTTCCGTAATTATATTAATGAGATTGGTGCTGTGTAGAAAACAGTTGAGTAGCTTCACTTTGTTATCAGAGGTATCAAGTAAATTAATGTTAAAGTCGCCCAGTAATACTATTTTATCAACATTCCGGAAGGAAGTAACAGAATCAGTAATGGCGTCAAGAAATACGCTGACATCGAGCCAGGGCGGCCTGTACGCGGTGCCGACGACCACCGATTGTGTGTTCACGCTCAGCCGGAGCCACATCTGCTCTACAGTTGGTACAGACGGGTGCGGCAACGCGCGGACTCGCAGCCCCTGACGCACGTAAAACCCAACGCCGCCACCTCGCGACCTTCCCGAGACAGCTGTACGTGGCATGTGTTGTAGTCTATAGTTAGGAACGAATGGTGCCCTACCTTCCTCTCCCGCTTTGATCCAGGTTTCGTTTATTGCCATTAAGTCCACATCCAGATTCTCCATGGCTACTATAAATTCCTCATGCCGTGTTCCGAGTGACCCCGCGTTGAAAAGTCCAACTTTTAATTGTTTTTGTTTAACCATTTGTGTATAATAAGTAATGTGTGTATTGATATGAGATGTATTGAGTGTTAACCAATAATGTGAACTGTATGTAGAATAAGCTATAACCTGTGTCTATATATTTAGACAATTTACACAATATAGTCAAGAAAATATCTATACAAATAAAACGATGACATTGTAAATATTTATATAAGTTAAACCCTATGTTTATTAATTTAGAAAATTGACAATAAGCCGATAAAAGAATAATGTTTAAATGAATAATACAATGTAATCGTAAATATTTACATGAGCCACTCCTAACCAAATTGTGCAAACATGATATATTCAATAGGTGAAATATGGTGTATATGCAGATCCTAAACTGTAAATATGATATAAAGACAGCACTAAGAATAATCACATTAGTAAGAGGAGTAATAGTACCACTTTTTACATTATTCTTCTTCACAACATTATGCTTCTTTGTCAAACGACTGCTCGCCAAAAACACGACGGATGTCAGCCTCTGTTCGGATCACAAAGGTGCGCTTTCCATCAGATTCCTTTGCCAATATTTTACCATGCTTAGTCCAAGTGAAACGCCAATTAACGCGCTGGGCAGCCTGTCGAACGAGGTAGAACAGATGCCTGTTGACGTATGTTAGCCTCTCGTTGACATAGAACCTCTGGGGCGGCGCAGCCAGGCCGAGGTGCTCGGTGTCGACAGCTCGGCGGACGCGCGCCGCGCGCAGCAGCTCGTCGCGCAGCTGGCGGCGCGCGAGGCGCAGCACGACGCGGCGCGCGCGCGGCGCCGGCCCGCTCGCAGCGCCAGGCAAGCCAGGCTCGGCCACTCGCCCGGGGCCCAGGCCCACCCGTTCGGCAAACACTATGTCTCGCGCTTCGAGGGTGACCCCAAGCTTCTTGGCAGCTAGTTCAACGGTGTGTATGATGTTCTCACCCCTATCCTCAGGGAGGTTAGTGATCTCCAAATCCGAGCTCAACAGATCCTGATCTCGATCATTAATCTGTGACTTCAGCTGCGCCACTGTATTTTCCAGCTGCTTAACGGAGTCATCTGTTGCTGTGGTGGGTGGTCTTTTTTCAATGACTGTAATCTTTGATTCCAAGTCATTGACCCGTTGCTCACACTTAGACACCCGCGTCCCTAGTGCTGATACCTGATCCGTCAGCTTCCTGATATCTCGCCTAACTTCAGCCCTCATCTGCTGAATTTCAGACTTGATTTGTCTGAGCAATTCCACCTGTGATATTGGCGCTTCATTCGGGTCCTCTTCATGCTCCAAGTCGGTCAGCTCTCCAGCATCTTCAAATGCGGTGTTGGGGCTATTTTGCGACATAGAACTGCAGCTGTTTGCGTCCGTCTCTTTATGCAGGGTTTTTGCCCTGGAATTGGAGTTTACGCGACATCCGCCACACTTCCAGGTACCCGCTTTCGGTACTGCAGACAGCTGAACACAGTCTAGATGGTATTTTTTCCTGCAGTTACTGCAGGTGGCGCCTCCACGTACTGACAAAAATTTACCACAATGCGCACAGTTGGTCATTCTAAGGTAAACAGATAGCGTTAGTACTTCTGTTAGCTACTAGATGGCGCTACGCGATCAATAATGTCTGTCTTATATTTAAATATTGTATTTTGATGTAATTAATACAACAAGGCGGGTTATTATAGGTAATTTATATAATTAGGCCGAATCCAGGCACTTAACTGACAGTTTATAGTACTTATATAAATATCACTTTCACTTTTAGTTCACTGTGAGGTAGTTTATAAGATGTAAGTTATGTTAAAGTTGTATAATTTAGTTTATATTACACTATATCTTTAAATAACAATTGTTCTTATTAATCACAATATTATCCACTTCGGGCAACAAAAATCTTGCACAGTTATTACTTTATTTAATTAATATTAATGAATTTTTATTTTTTAACTGGGAGCTATACCTTCACGTTTGACAGTTCCAATTTGACAGTTCCAAATGCAACCCCATATGTAATTTTTCAATGGACTATTACAGCCGCAATGCATTTTTGTTATAACCCTTCTCTGTGCCACATACCAGAAAATGGGCAGACCGATTTAACAGCTTGTCATTTCGGTGAAACAATTTTTGAGAGATTTAAGATAAACATTTTGTACGGTAACAAAAATATTAAAAAACCGTTTAGGCAGATAAAATATTCAGCAATATGTGTTATCACCGCAATGCGTTTTGGTGGTTGTTAATAGTTAATTACAGCAATTTCTACGTTATTGCTTATCATGACTGGCCTGTTTTTTTTATTTATTATTTCACAAAAACAATAATTTAAATAGTTACACGTTTAGTCCCACAAAACCGTGTTTACGGTTTGACTGTGAGATCTAGTCTCCGTACATTAAAAAATAATAATGTGTATATCATACTACTAGGTCATACCGGTTTTAACAATTCTCCAGGTAGTCATTCCTTAACTTACGTTCAAAAATTATTTTGTTATTTTCGTGCCTGATGTCCTCTGGTAAAGTGTTTAATAAATATGGTAGCCTTTTGTTTAATGTTCTGTCTCCGTAATAATTATATATTCGAGGTACAATGCATTTTCCAGAGATCATCGAGCGGGTATTATGGTTATTAGTTACACAAGTTATATACTACTGACGATTGCTATGGTTGTTTACCGCTAGTAGATATTTATGTTTTACAGTGATAGGTAGTATTTTACATATTTTAAATAGTTTTGTGTAGTCATTTTTACACTGTTCTTTTGTATTATTACTAACTAATAGTTATAGAAATCTTATTTGAATTGATTCAAGTTTACTAATATAAGTTTTGAATGTAAGTCCGTAACAATCGAGAGCATAGCTGAGGATAGAATCCACTAAGGACATGTATACACACCTCAATGTGCCAATGGGTACTTTGAAACTTAAGTGATAAAACTTTCCTAATAATATTCTAAGTTTGTCAGAAATATGACTGATGTTATGGATCCATGAGAAGTTTTTATCAATTTTCATTCCGAGATATGTCACACAATTAACTTTTTCGATAGGTTTACATTTACAATTTAATAACTTACTTCGAAAGCATGTAAAATCAGGTGCATACAATAATGGTTCCGTAAGTGGATGTAAGTAGGGAGAATGTATAACTAGTAGTTTAGTTTTGTCTGGGTTTATGACAATTCCGTTGTCGTGCGACCACTTAATAACCACATCTATATATTGCTGCACTAGTTGACAAGTATTTGACATATCTGTCCCAGCGCGTAGCAAACACAAGTCATCAGCGAACATATGAGCCGTGCAGAAATTCAGCACATTGCACAAGCTATTAACATGCATCAGGTAGCTTGCAGGTCCACATCCCGATCCTTGTTGAACGCCGTACTGCACGTTTATGAGTATGTCACCCAGTGACGAGATAAACGTGGGAGTGTTGGTCTAGTGGTTCGTGACCCTGACTGCTAAGCCAGAGCAAATTTTTTTTTTTTTTTTTTTAACATGACGCTACAGTTAGCCTAGGAGGCTTTCACTGCTTCACCGGACTATAGAGGCGAGCAGAGGGCTCGAGCCGTCTAGAATTTAAGTAACCCGCGCCGGAGGGCACCCCCTGTGGGGTTCGAACCTCGACTCTGGGCGATTACTGGCGGGGAGAGGGCAGAGATCATCATTTTAGGGAGTTTTGTGCAACTTTCGCTCTACGTTAATGACATGACGCGGCCCCCCGTCCGCGTTGAGGGGGGCTTTTTATCGGTACGATATGCAAACTAAGGGTCATGGAGGGCGTTGGAGGTCGCGACGCGATCGCGGTCGTACTCTCGTCCGACGAGTACGAATTATCGGTCTGTGTGGAGTGTCACGGGAGTTTCTAATGGTTTTGATCTGAGCTAGGTAAGTAGTAATCTCGTCGTCCGGTTCGTCCAAGACGGACCTGGGACGACGGTGCTTACGTGAGAAGCCCTTGAATGGGGTGTACTTGACCGCCTTTACCACCAAATGGTTTGGATGGTGAGTGGCCGAGCCAAAGTATGTTTTAGACGCTTGCTTCATCCACTGCTTGATGGTAGGCAGTTGGAGATCGGCGTGTAGGTTTTTGTTGCGGACGTACCATGGCGCGCCGCATGAACCGATTCTGCAGCGTTTGGAGTCGGTATAGGGATTTGTGACTGGCGTACGCGAACACCGGGCTGGCGTACGTCATTATCGGTCGAATGCACGTCTTGTAAATTCTCACCTTGTTAACAAGGGACATTTTACTGCGTGCATTCAAGAGGCAGTGTAATCGACCAAGAGCAAATGCGGCCCGATTGCGAACGGTCCGCAGGTGCTCCCTGAAGTTTAGCCTGTGATCGAGGATCACCCCTAAATATTTGGCTTTCCTATCCCAAGGGATAGGCTCGCCGAACATTCGGACGGGTGGTAGGATCGGGGGGGCTCTTGCCCTAGAGAAGAGCACGGCAGTGCTCTTGGAGGGGTTTATCTCGATCCTCCATTTCCTGAACCAGTCGCCTAAGGCGTTGGCTGCGGATTGGAGTCGAGAGTGAATGGCACTCGGGCTCCTGCCCGAGTAATACAGAGCGGTGTCGTCTGCGAAGAGGGCCAGATGGGCCGCCTTGGGGGTGGGAATGTCGCTGGTGTACAGCGAGAACAGGAGGGGGGAGAGGACTGACCCCTAGCCAGAGCAAACTGCTTTGGGTGCAATATATTGCCTAAACAGGTTTCATACAAATAATTGTGGCTGGAATAGAGTGTAGTAACTGCATTTTCTTTTTATGGACGAGCAGTCAATTGAACCCAATCCAGTACAGTCCAAAATTAGATCGAGTGTTGAAGATGTACAGCACTAGCCCAAATCACCCGGTGCCATGAAATATATGTACGGGGAGTGAATTCTATTTGGTTACAGCACGTTAATTGTGCTGCCCGGTTCCTAACTTTCCATTGAAATGGTAGCCACAGCAAAGCATTAACATCGAATCTTAGTACCTGTTTTTCAATGAAGAAAAGAAGAAATAATAAAAGGCAAATGTTCCTCGGAGTACTTGGCATAGAACAATAAATAGAATGTGCCAACCGCGGCAATATCGGGACGCAGTTGTAAATTAACATTAGGAACGAACCATGTAATATTATGTATGAAAAAATACGCCAAATACATTCTAGACTCTACATGATATTCGCATCAGTAGACGCCTTCGTAAAAATACATGAATTCACAAAGAATTCTTTGATCCTACTGTCCGTAGAATATCTTTCTTTATAAATATTAATCAGTCCTTTTATATTCTACACAATAGGATCAATAGGTTCGCACATTATACAAAAACTAAATGTTAAGTAAGTATATGAGTATTACATTATTGAAAACCCGATACATATTTTATGAGGTAATTAAATATTGACTGAATATTTCAGCCTGGGCAGGGCCCTTCAAAATGGGCCGCTGATCTTGTGACGTTCCGGAAGAACGGCAATCGTGGGGATCTTTGGGGAGGCCTTTATCCAGCAGTGGACGTCTTTCGGCTGATATGATGACGTTGAATGTTTCATGGAAATAGGAATAGATGAATTTATAAAGGTGGGTTCATACTGTAATATTTGGTAAAGTCAGT
Source organism: Pseudoips prasinana (assembly GCA_951640165.1). NCBI lineage: Eukaryota > Metazoa > Arthropoda > Insecta > Lepidoptera > Nolidae > Pseudoips > Pseudoips prasinana. The sequence goes on from OX621245.1 coordinate 25,747,213, forward strand.
GCCACCTGTGTACTAGCTACGACCTAACTGCGGTCGCCAACTTGCATACCAAGTGCGGTGACTACGGCAAACCCGTCAAACATGGCAACTTTATAAAAACTTTAGGGGGAGGCTTATGTTCAGCAGTGGACGATATCTGACTGATCAGTCTACTACTGGATATTTTACAGTAGTGCAGAGGATGTGAGGATGCCGTATTGGTCAACGTTTGTCTAAACTTGTCCCTCACCTGCAAAAGCCACTTATTTATTAGTGCCTATGGCACTTCTTGTTGAGTCGATACTAAGACGTATAATTACTGAATAAAATGGGTAACGCTGTCAGTGTCGGTTAAGCTTCATACAACTCGTCAAGGGAGAAGCAAACAGGCGACAGACCTTTCTTGATTCCTCAAAGAACAATACAATCTTAAAGTGGAGTAAATACTCCTTTTAATTGTAACTTTATCGATCTTATGTTTATTATGTGAACATAGCGTAGGTACGTATGCGATTGACACATAGTAGGAAGTTGAGTTAACCAATTAACTAATGACTTCCAAGTAGGGCCTACAATAGGAGGCTTTTAGCTATTCAACAGGTGAGTAATTAGATAATTACGCACGAAAGACTATTTGAGTCTAAATTTATGGTAAATAATAACGAATCTACACTTAAGTTATATCATCATAGTAGTTAATAACTAATCTACACTTAAGTTATATCCTAAATATTCTACATTTTTTTTATTCAAAAATCTATGTCATCTAACTGTGCTTTGCAGTGACGGTAACAAATGTGATCACCCTGTAGAGGGTCTAGAAATTGTACCAAGGAAACACCTACCAGAGAACGGGCAGCTGCATCTGACTGAATACTACGACTATCATACAGCGATCAGCAAGACTTTCTGTTTTTAGTTAATTTCACTTTATGATGATTTTTGTTCAAATAATTAATAAATGTTGTTAATTGTAGCTTGTTGTGTAAATGTAAAAAATATGTGTACCTACTTTCATTTACTATCACAATAATTATGTTGCCTCTATTATTATATCGATATTTATTTTAATTTACTAGTATTTTTACACCTTTCAGTTACACACACAAATACTTTACCTTTACTGTACTTTTGATGATTGTTCGAGGTAACAACCCATCGATCAAATGTACCATCGAAGAAAAGACCCGTTTCGAGGTAACGAACCATCGGTGAAGTGTACCGTCGAGCTAGAGACTTCGAGGTAATGACCATCGAGGTAATGACATTCGAACTAGAGTATCAAACTCCTGCCAACTATGTTGTAGCTTATGCTGAAGTTGGAACCCATTTATGATACACAGCAATTTGTTTTATTTTTAAGCACCTTTTAACTAATTTGTGTGTATGTGTATTATAAATAAAAGTATTTCTTTCTTTCTTCTGCCAAGCGTGGCGTTTATGGCATTTACCTACTTTCTTGGGCGAGGTTTTTTTCTAACACTGGCCGTCATTCGACTGGCATGATGATACTAAGGTAATATTACAAATGTAATTTATATTAAAAAATATGTACTTAATGTATTTTTTGATATTTAAGACTTATTCAGCTTAGGGCCCACCTGATGGTAAGTTGTTTTATTATCTTTATAAATATAACGTAAAAGACGTAATAAATAAGAAAGATGTAAGTATCAGTATTTCTGAAAAACCTTTTGCCGAATCAAACCACAATAGAATTAATCTAATCGAAGGAGATTATCGCTTTGTGTATGAACTTATAACGAAATTTATTACATTAAGTACCTTGTAGTCCCACATCGTATGAACAACCACCTGTATTTTTTTAGAACGATGCCCCTATGTAACGGTACGTGGAAAAGATAGCCTTCAATTTTGCTTTTTATTTTAAAGGCAACATAAAAGAATTCAAATTGAAATTAATGCTATATTCTTCTGGTAACTAGCATAGTTTTGAAACGACCAATATCCTCAATGTGAGTAAATTTCTACAGTTAAAAAAATTTAAAGAACAATCTGATTTGTTTATTTACCGCCTAAGTTATGAGAGAGAATAAGCCATAGTCCACCACCCTGGCATAGGTTGGCAGACTTCAATCAAATGCCATCACACTTATCATACTAATATTACAAAGGCGACAGTCTGTGAGTGTGTAACTGTGTGAGTGTGTATGTTTGCTAGTTATTCACGTCTAAACGGCTAGAGCGATATCAATAACATTTGGTATGGAGTTAGCTGACACCCTAGATTAACACATAGGCTATAATTTATAAAGTTTAACGGGGGTATAACCGCAGGGCACACTTAGAGTAGAATATTCTGGAGAACTCTCACTCATGCACGATATTTTCCGTCACGGTTTAAAGTATGCGATAATTTTTTTCTAATGCGCACATTAACAGTTCGAAGTCACTAGTTAATTCTAAGTCTTCTTGGGTTAGATCTCAAAACCACTAACTCCACAGTCCAACGGTATAGCCTATACTTTTTTATTTCATACTAGCTGTTCCCCGCGGTTTTACCCGCGTTAAACTTTATAAATTATAGCCTATGTGTTATTCCGATATATAAGCTTTATTACTACAAAGTTTCGTCAGAATCCGTTCGGTAGATTTTGCGTGAAGAAGTAACAAACATACACACTCACATACTCACAAACATTCGCCTTTATAATATTAGTGTGATAAATTTATATAAATTTAAGAATTTACTAAACATGGCTGTCGGAGCCCATGTGGCTATCATGAACTCATCACGATGCTCTTTTCCAATATGAAAGATCTAAAGCATATTTATTTTAGTGACACATTACTCGTGCACTAAAAGTTATATAAGTATTTGTTCTTGAAATGGTTCCTAGAACAACTTTCAACAAAAACAATTTTTAGCTCACCTTTAACTGCGGTACAAAAAGGTAAGGATTCTTTTAGTACTAAAGTCGACAATCTTTTGAATGCAAGTCGATACTTGTTAACCCCAGACGGTACCGTACTTTAGGCCAAATAGATTTATCTAAACGTGCGTAGAAGGAACTAATTTAGCCTGGTTTAGGTTATCTAAAACACGCGTACGGACTGAACTGACACTGAACTGATACGTCTTGACGACCACGTAGGTCACTCGCTCGTACGACGAGGTATCAGTTCAGTCTAGACTGTAGTAAATGAGATTATATTTATGAGCGTGTGTAAAAACCACTAGTTTAGCATGGTTTAGGTTATCAAAAACACGCGTACGGACTGAACTGACACTGAACTGATACGTCTTAACGACCACGTAGGTCACTCGCTCGTACGACGAAGGTATCAGTTCAGTCTAGACTGTAGTAAATGAGATTATATTTATGAGCGTGTGTAAAAACCACTAGTTTAGCATGGTTTAGGTTATCAAAAACACGCGTACGGACTGAACTGACACTGAACTGATACGTCTTAACGACCACGTAGGTCACTCGCTCGTACGACGAACGTATCAGTTCAGTCTAGACTGTAGTAAATGAGATTATATTTATGAGCGTGTGTAAAAACCGCTAGTTTAGCATGGTTTAGGTTATCAAAAACACGCGTACGGAATTAACTGACACTGAACTCACTGAACTGATACGTCTTAACGACCACGTAGGTCACTCGCTCGTACGACGTATATCAGTTCACTCTAGACTAGAGTAAATTAGATTATATTTATGAGCGCCCGTATGAACCACTAGTTTAGTATGGGTCAAACTATTTTTTTTTCTTAATACATATTATGCATAAATTATCACCCAGAAACGGAAACAAAAACCGGCCAAGTACGAGTCGGACTCGCGCAAGAAGGGTATCGTACCATTATTTATAAAAACGAGCAAAAAATTCACGTTTGTTGTATGGGATTTGTTGATTAAGTATTTTTTGTTATACGGCAACAGAAATACATCATCTGTGAAAATTTAAACTGTCTATCACGGTTTATGAGATACAGCCTGGTGACAGACGGACAGACAGACAGGCAGCGAAGTCTACGTAATAGGGTCCCGTTTTACCCTAAAAATAATCGTCCTCAAGATTTGACCCCGGTGGAGATCGACTTAGTTTAGCAGTCAAGGTCACTATCCAGACCAACAGGCCCCAAATAAATACCTTTAAGCGAATCACGATTTTCTACCCTTGGATTTCCAGAAAGTAGTAAACGCCTAATTCCATTACTAACAATCAACTTTAATTCACTTACGAACTAACTTTATTCAGGAAAAATTGAGTGTACTCAAATAGAATGCTTAAGCTACGTTTTATTACATACGAGCCAGTAATTGGGAGCTCTCATTTGACAATACAACATCGAGATACTTGGTATGCCTTTGTTCATACACAATGTGTATCGGAATGATCGGAATCTATTATTCAGCGATCATAAAAGGAATACACGTAAAAAAGACAATTATCAATCACAATGGCTCCGCATTTTCATGACGTTGATAAGATACTTGCAGATAGGCAGTATCTCTATTATTCTTTTTCGCCTGAAAACATCTGAAGGTAATCAAAAATGTAAGCATTTAATACTCAAAAAAAAAAAAAAACATGAATACTCTTGACAGTCCGCGGAAGTAAAACAGTTTCTACTAGGGTTGTAACGGATCTTCGCCTCCGCTTCCGTTACTGCGGAAGTTCCGCATGAAATCGTACCTTCGCATCCGCCTCCGCCTCCGCAATTTCTTTGCGGAGTTATAACGGAGTTTTATTTACGGCATAATCATATATCTCTGCATCACCCAAAGGTCGACTGGCATAGAATGCCTTTGGCATCAATTCCGCCTTTGTCAACATCATCGTCGTATCAGCCGAGTGACGCCTACAGCTGGACAAAGGCCTCCCCCAAAGATATCCACAATTGCCGGTCTTGGGCTATCGGCATCCACCGACCCGCACAAGATCATCCGGTTCGTGGTCGCCACTCGAGAACCTTTCTGCGCCAGCAGCCGTCCGCTCTACGAGCTATGTGCCCTGCCCACTGCCACAGCTTGGCAATTCTACGGGTTAAGTTGGTTACTTTGGTTCGCCTGCGAACCTCAGCATTTCTCATTCGATCTCGCAGGGAAACTCCAAGCATAGCTCTTTCCATTGCTCTATGGGTGACCTTGAGCCGCCTGATAAGACCTATAGTGAGCGACGACGTCTCTGTTCCGTTAGTCATCACTGGCATCGCACACTGGTCGAAGACTTTCGAATTGAGACACTGCGGTATCCCATATACCGCAGTGTCTCAATTCGAAAGAGAAGTTATTGAGTAGCTTCCCGAATGCTGCCCAGCCAGCAGAAAACAACTTGTAAACATGGCTCAGCATTGCGATGGATCTGTAATTTTTCAAGAGGGTATTATCGCCCTTTTTGAAGAAGAGCACCATCACACCTCTGTGCCATACTTGTGGCGTTTGACCTTCTATTATGACGGTGTTAAATAACTTCTGAAGGGCCCGACCATCATCACCAGGCGCCTTGTTGTTCTTAAGCTGTTTGAGAGTGATTCTTATCTCGCACATGCTGACGTCCGGGATGTCTTCGGTGAAGTGTCGGGTTAGTCGTGCTCTGGGATCTGAGGCACAACTATCGACAGGTGACTGGGTTCTCGTATACAGCTGTCCATAGAACCTCTCGATCTCCCCCAGCAACTCAGGTCTAGACGTGACGATTCTGCCATCCTCAGTCTTCAGCTTCGTCAGTTGGCTCTGTGCAACAGACAGTTCTCTTCCTAACACTTTAGAGCCTTTGTTCCACTCGATGGCTTCTTAATACATTTTGTATTAATTGGGCGCGTGTCGCGAGTCAAAGACTTTGAAATATGTCTGTTGAGCTGCCGGTATTGGTAGCATCACCAAATGATGTCAAAACCATTTTCCGTGTTTCTTCCTTTAGCTGCAGGGTATAGTCAGAGATCTTTTTGGTTCTGTTTTTCCGGCGGGCCTTGAAGACCTTAGACTCAGCCGTATGGATGGCATCTACGAGCCTGTCGTGGTATGACTCCACTTCCCCGCAATTCGAGCTGTTCAGTTTTGCACTTCTAGCTGAAAGGGTTCGGGGTTTTCGACGTGGATGGGTAAAGGTCGGAGCGTAGACTTTATCAGTCGGGACCTCTGGAGCTTGAAATTAAGGTTCAATGAGGAATGAATCGTATTGATCACAAAGACGTCATTGAACTTCTGTCTTATCGTCGACAAAATAAAGTCTATCTCGTTTTTTGTTTTACCATCGGGGTTTACCCAGGTCCATTTGCGGTTATCCGGCTTCTTGAAAAAGGAGTTCATCATAAAGAGCCCCTCCTTCTCCATGAAGGCCAATGCAAATTGCCCCACTCTCAGCTTGGCACGATTGGCAGACGGGTTGGCGATCGCAATAAGATAGACACGTCCCCCCACGGGATGAGAGTGGGTGGCGATATTCTTTATGGCCGTCAGCCACACAGTCAAAAATGTCCGCCTTTGTAGTTTTATGGAATAAGTGTCAATAAAATAAAAATAAATCATAGATTAATAATAATGCGCGAGCCGCGGCCCGATTACGACACAGTCGTACGACCGAATTTTGCTTTGCAATGCAATGTAATTGTTATTGTTTACTCAAGTCACACGAAGCCAAAAACAAGTGAGGTATGAAAGTGTTTTTATGGAAAAAGATTAAAAAAATGATTAATATTACTCATAAAATACTATTTTTTTACATCGACTTTCACCTTCGCATTCGCATCCGTTAACCTCCGCATCCGCGGAGGTGTAATCCGTCATCTTCGCATCCGCCTCCGCCTCCGCTAAGAGGCCTCCGTTACAACCCTAGTTTCTACGATAAATCCTTGTGAATATATTTGTAAAGTTGTGCGTGCCAGAGAGTTGACATAGACACTTAAAATACGCATATAAGTTTCTGTCATTTACCCTCACCGAGGTGAATATATTTTTGTCAAAAAAATATAATAATAATGTCCTCCCGACCGATTTTCGGCCAAGGCGGCCAGTCTCAATGGAGATTAACCAATTGCGCAGGACATATTATAGTGCACAAGTTTGTGCGCAAACACAGGGGTACTGGCTATTCCATCACCCTCACGATCCGATGGGACGACTAGCGACACGACCGCAAAGACATAGGAGTACCAGGTACAATTTCTTTATACGGAAAAATCGCAAAATCACTTTTTGGACCGACCCGGAATTTGAACCATTATTGATTTAAAATATGGTTGTACCAAAAGTATAATGAGTGAAATGTTTTATTTTTATTTATAAATTGGCAAGGGAAACGATCAAGTGGGTGATCCACCCGATGACAAGTAATCCACGGATGGACAGTCGCAACCGCGTCCGCGAATGCATTGCCGGCCTTCAATATCGGAATAACTCCATAATTGTGCGCGATGCAAATAATATTCATACAAAATATGAACTGTAATGCACCCATTACACAGTTCCCGAACAAAACCAGCATTATACTCGTAAATAGTTTTCATTTCAATAAAACCATTTGTTATTGAATAATTATATTCGTTATCGCAACATTGGTCATTAATCAACCGTAATCATTTTGCTTTATGTCCTAACTTTGAACAAAATAAACGATGTGATTGTGTATAAAGATTGACAGGTCAGGATAGATGATATAATTATTCTCTTAAATGCATTTGGAACTGTAGAAGAACGTTTATTTCGATGAATGAAAACGTCTGATAGTAATTTGACTGTCATGTTGGCGCGGTTGGTAAATGCTTGGGTTTTACGCTGCCCAGGTCATGGGTTCGATTCCCACCCACAACAGATATTTGTGTGCATGAACATGTAATCATCTATATAAGTACCTATATATTTACGGAATAAAAGTAGTATCTGTAATGTATCATTATCTGGTTTCCATAGCACAAGCTTTGCTTAGTTTGGGATCAGATGGACCTGTGTGAATAATGTCCTAGGATATTGTTATTATTATTATTATTGTACATATTTTTTGAAATTAATTATAGGTCAGATAGTTTAGCCAGTTTGTTTTGTGTGTGATGTGACCTGAGGTTAGATTCACTAATGAAATATTGCTTACACATTGCACCCAAGTGCACATATAAAACTTTCATCTACCCAATGGGGGAGTATCTACCGCATTGTCGATGACATTCCATTACCAATTTCGCTTCCTCTCTTCTCATTAGTACGACAAAGCTGTGGAATCCTCTCCCGGGCTACGTGTTCCCGTGAGTAGGCATCGTATGGGTCCATCCTAGACTACATCTCTGCTTACCATCATATCAGAATGGAATTAAAATTTTATATTCAATCTGAATTCAATTTTTACGGTTCATAAGCCCAGTTTTATAATTTGACTGCTAAGTGAAATCATTGGAAGATCCTGGCTTATCTATCGTTTACGTTAGAATTTAAATTTCAGGATGTATAAATTTTCTTGGAACATAACTCGTAGAACCGACGGCCGTTGATGCAGAAAGGTTCTCGAGTGGCGACCACGAACCGGAAGGCGCAGCGTTAGCACGCCCCCTACAAACAGACCCTTGGGAGATTCTTGCGGGAGGCCTTTGTCCAGCAGTGGACGTCTTTCGGCTGATATGTTGATGATGATGGTGAACTGCACTATATCATTAAATTCATATCCAGTATGGTTTGAATGAGGCCATAGAATACGGGCGAACGTTCGCCGAGCGCGAGTTCTATGCTCTTGAGGAAAAAAGGAATGTCAACAATAAAGTATTGACACCCTCGTGTTTTTTGATGTGTCGATGGAAGATAGACTTACCCAATGACGTCATTCCTCCTATACGAATGACGCCATAGAGTTAAATCTGTAAAATAACGACAAGCATGAAACCTGGCTTTTAGCCAATAATAACTACAGTTTCTTTAAAAATATATATATAAGACTAAATTTATGAAACGTCTAATAAATAATGTGGGCGTCCAATTTACCCATAAACTAAACAGCTTTTCAGTCATTTGTTTAAGAAAGTTGGCGAAAAAAATGTGCTTCAAAGTGTTATATAGTCTAAGGTCGTAAGCACGTCCCGGGAATATGCAAAACTTCTTTGGAACTCACAATGAATTTAATAATGAAATAGAAAATATCGGAGTTGGAAAGGTATGTATAGGTACGAGTCTTCCCTGTACACAACAACAGGAAAATTATATTGTAAAAAACAAACAGCCTTAAAGAAACCTAAAGATATCCACCTATCTATAGGATTGCACTTTAGATTCGTGTGCCTTGAAATTTAAAAATAAATTGTAATAAACTAATTGTAATTCAAAATAACATAATAATTAAAAGATAGAACCATAAAATATATATTACAAACTCTGCTTAAGTTAAACTTTTTAGAAGATTGATTAGATTTACCAAAATGTATTAACTTATATGTTGATTATTGATTTTAAATGTAATCAGGCTTCCCAAAGTTTAACTTAAGTATCTTTCCTAAGATAGCTTTAAAGGAAATTATGTGTTGTATTATTTCGTCGAAAACTAAAAACACTTCGGTCTCAAGACGTCTAACAAACTACATGATATACAGGTTATGATTAGAATCATAATTAATTAAACTGAGTTACGCTCCACAAACAACTGCTAACTGCTAATGAAATGGGTAATAAAGATGCTTGGGAAGCTAGTACTCGAAAGGGTTTGCAGATAATTTCACAGATTAGCCAAAGTTCTCTGTTAATTGGGATTTCAAATTATTTCAGTCGTTACTTAAGCCATTTCGAAAACAACGAGGAAACAATAGCAACCTTAAATATATAATGTATATAATAATAATTCTCCAGAATTTAACTACTTTAGTAGGTACTTAATAAACAGATTATTATTTTATTTATTGGTTTAGTAAACTATATACAAACATATACTTTAAGAGAAATGAAAAGGTAAAATTTATATAAAATATTAAATTTAATCTAAACATATAATAAAATCGTAGGAAAGTCAAAACTGTACATTGAATATTTTTTTAAAAGGATACTTGGGGCGTGATCTTCAAGCGACATCGAAGCCAAAAATATAGTTTTTAGAATTTTTGTCTGTGTGTATGTTTGTCTGTATGTATGTCCGGGCTAAACTCAAAAAGTACTGCATGGATTTACTTCAAATCTTGCATGAATTATACATAGAGATCGGGTCAACATATAGGCTACATATTATCACGCTATCACCTACGGGGCAGCAGCTGTGATAATTTATGAAATTTAACGCGGATAAAACCGCGGGATCCAGCTAGTATTAAATAAAGTGTGAAATATTGCTTATATTTATAACTACTTAAATAAACTACAAGCCATCTCGTAGACGATCCGTACCTATGCATCGCTATCATAATGTAAGTGCTCGAAGGCCTTTTTATGCCAAAAATAAGCCAGCCTTGTTGAACTTAGGATACAGTTAAGTCAAGTGGGTCGCTTAAACACCTCTGACAGCAAGCAGTAACCACTGCTTCTACCATAAAGAAAGATCGCAACTAACACAAACCTGAAATTGTTTCTAAATGTCGCTATTTCAATAAAATCTAGATAAAATTTGATAAGCTTTCTGGAGAAAAAAAAAGGAGAACTAATTACTTAAGAGTCTGTAAAAGATATCGGATCGAAAATCTAATCTCTCTAGCTGAGTGTCGAGACCGAAGGAAAAAGCTTATCATTGATAGTATAGCACATTGATATAACTGAAGTAATTCGAAAACAAAATGATAAGAAAATGTCTGTCTGGCTTTGGTCCGCCAGTCGGTTTGCTACAGTGTAATAATTCAGAAACTACCAATACCGTTGATATAATAGCTTTGGTATGAACCGCAAATGAAAAATGAAATAAAAGTATCTATTTTATTACCAAACATGGCCGAAATGGTGAGATTAAATATCGAAGTACGGGTCCCGGTTCAATTGGAGTCCCAAAATGTTTTTTTTTTTAAATAACGTTATCTTCTTCTCTCTCGTTACGCTCTTGGCAGAGCGGTCGTGGTCACATCGAGGCATCCACGTTGGTGGTAAGGGTGGGCACAGCTTTCCGCACGATCTCCCGCCATCTCCCTCTGTTGGCGGACTGTCTGGCACAGTCAGATACGCAGCTTCCTATTGCGGATTTTATTTGGTCAGTCCAGCGCATAGGTGACCTGCCACGCGATCTGGTTCCCTCCACTTTTCCTTGCACAACCAGTCGTTCTATGCAGTCGTTATCCCGTCTAGAGACATGTCCGAAGTACTGCAGTATGCGCGACCGTACTATGGCCGATAGACGCTGCGTTATCTACATAAAATCAAAGACGCAAATCTGAAATCAGTCGCGATGGAATGGAACAATGAAAAGTGTTATTTTGCGATATCATTGGCCTACCGGAGTAGAGATATATAAATATGTAGGCATACACTGCTATGTTATGTTTATGTAAATATTTTAATATTTTGTTTATTTATTTTAATAGGTTAAGCAACGATTATTTGTTATAAGTTGAATGTTACAGTTTTTCTTGTAGTAATCACTTATAGGCTAACACTTTATTATTATTATATAAATGTACATAAAATGTAGTTTAAAAAGCAATAACAATGTTAATTAATTTACAAAAACACTTCACATTAATTATGATTAGTAATAACAATTTATAAAACGACTAAATATAATTAATTTTATTAAATAATTTCAATAAGTCTAACAATTTATTTTAATTGAAATTAGGACAAGATTAAATTAAACCAATTGGGTTGAACAGTTTTCATTTATTGTTACAGCGGCTACGACAGTCGGCTCGCCTCTGCGTGTCGCGGGTTCGAGTCCCGTGCCGGACAACTATTTGTGTGACCCATAAATAGTTGTTCTGAGTCTGGATGCGCGACACAGGGATTAGATTCACTTGTGCGGTCATTGTCTTTAATTTTTTTTTTTATATATAGCGAAGCTAAAGAGTAGTAAACCAACAATTAAACGCACACTTATAAATATCCAAGGAAAGTACGAGACCCTCGGTGATTCCGCAGTTTGGTTCTTTTTAATTAGCGAGTCAACGTTATATGTATACCTATACATGAGTTGGTCAGATCAATCTTCAACATAATGCAGTACATTCCAAAGATGGTCAAGAACAAACAATGATCAAAATTGGTCACGGCAATTTCTTTATGAGCGTAGATAAAGCGGCATGACTACAATACATTAATCAAGACAAAGCCCAAATGAACAAGCCATTATGATTCATACAGCAATGTATGTTAAAATAATTCTACCATAAAACTTTATCGGCTACAAAGTTACGTCAAAGTTTTCATCCCATGTTAATTGAATTGATCAATTCTGGTAAGAAATAACAAAAATATTAATGGAATTCAAACAATCCTTTATAATTTTAATAGATGGAACAAGTTAATAGCGATAAATGCCGCTAAAATATATCTTGACAAATCAAGTGCTTTCTTATCAGAGAATAACCCCATTCTTAATCATGACGTGCCCGTTGGCGTGGTTGGCAAATGCTTGCTTTTCACGCCGGAGGTCGTGGGTTCGATTCCCACCCAGGACAGATATTTGTGTGCATGAGTCTGGGTGTTATTATGTATATAAGTATGTATTTACTAAAGAAAAGTAGTATATCAGGTATCTGGTTTCCATAGTACAAGCTCTGCGTAGTTTGGGATCAGATAGCCGTGTGTAAACAATGTGCAGGATACTGACAATTATATCCATACTTTACAATATTCTGTACAATCCCGCTAGTCCCCACTACCTTAAGGACCGCTTGGAATTCCTACGTGTTTCACATTTAAGGTACTTGAGATCATCAGAATATCTGAAGCTGACAATGCCGGTGTACTATTCAGACTTCCTAGATAAGTCTTTTACAACTGTGGAATGCACTACCAGTGCCAATACGACTTGTTCAAAATTTAACATCTTTTAAAAATATGGTGAAAAACCACTTGGTTGATAGTTGGTTGGTAGGTAGTCTGCAAGAAATCGCTATTATGCGATAAGACCGCCAATTGTACATTATTTCAGATATTAAGCTCTTTATCTGTAAACTTTTTTTATTATCCGTGCAATAAAGTGCATCTATCTATCTACCTTAATATTGACAGAACCATTCGGACAATATGTAGTAAAATATAACTTAAACTATAAATTTCGATAATAAAACCTCAACATAGTCTTTTTGACAACAACTTAATACAAACTAGCTAGGTATCATTAAGTACCATTATAAAATAAATTTTATAAATGTTTTAACAATCCGTGTACCTAAATATCTACATATATGGAACTAGAAATAATAATGTATACTTAATTACTACAAATATGTTCTGTATCTCTCTGTTACTACAAACATGTTCAGACTATTTAAAAGCGCTTTTTTTAAATTTACGTTACCATTTTTGTATATATTTATAAAATCACTTCATAATATTCGAGAAAAAAGTTAAAGACAGGGCATTTTAGTGCTGTCAATTCAATTTAAAGGACAATTAGTAGAACAGTCCACTAATTATGCGCTCCGGACGCGCGGTTTAACTAGTTTGGCAGCTCTTATAATGCCCTCTCTTTTTAAAAACGACTTAGTTAGAAAGAGACGTAACTTTACATAAATTAGTAAGTCTATTGAAGAAAGAATTAGATATATTTACTTCTCAGATAAAGTCTAAATACTAAAAGTAGTGTAGTGTTTTCAACCATTCGTCTAGTGTTTTGAGCGTCCAAGAAATATAGTAAATGTCCCCTCCGGTCACCTATCGCTTAAGTGACCCGATTTTTCAAGAATGGACATATAGTCACATTTGCGCAAAATTCCCCTACAATGCATCTCCACGTTAGTAAATGCCCTGTTCCTAAGTTCGAACGTGAAAGGAAGTGCCCTCTGATGTGGGTTGCTTAGCTTATTTGTAATAGTCTTATTTGTATGTCATATTAGTTACATTCTTATTAAAATTTGCTGTGCACTGTTTGTAACCCATTACATATAAGCTCTCACTCTGACAATGGTTTGTTGTAAGAGAACTTATAGTATGTTAAGCTTACCTGTGTACATGAGTTTTCTAATCACACTAATATTATAAAGGCGAAAGTTTATGAGTGTGTGAGTCTGTATGTTTGATACTTCTTCACACAAAAACTACCGAACGGATTTTGATGAAACTTTGTAGTAATATAGCTTGTACAACTTAATTAGTACTTATGTAACTTAATTAGCGCACACCCTGAAAATAGTTTGTTCAGAATCGTTTTCTGAATCGATTTATATCATTTTTAATATAGGTAATTTTTTATTCCAATATAATTAAAACTACGAAAGTTATCGTTATTTTAACCGTGTACAGTCAAAATAAAGAAAAACTTTTGTTATTTACTAAAAAGTATTTGTAGTAAATAACAATGCATATTCATGTTAAATAAAAAATTTAGTCTATGATTTATGATTACAACATAATATTCTAATTGGGTGTTTGAGGGTGTGCGTTAATTACGTTACGTGTTGTATATCCGAATAACACATAGGCTATAATTTATAAAGATTCACGCGGGTGAAGCCGCGGGGCAGACCTAGTCTATACTATAAATGTATGTGTGTGTCAATAAAGAAGATCAAGAATAAAGAAATCAATGATTGTTCAGTGAAGGAATCAAACCACACGACTTGCCGGTCACAAAAGTTAGACCGGATCATATGCTGAGACACCGTTATTTTTTAATTTTAAATCGTTGCTGCTTAAACGAGGACTATATATATATATTCAAACCACGATCAACGTCCAGAGCAAATATATAACAATTAATTTAGTTCTGCGCAGAACCAAGAACACACGAAATCATAAACATGATAAGAACTTACCGCAAGGCATGTGTCGAATGATACTCAAATACGAAGAGCAAGGTATTTGTAAGGGACCATTTATTGGATACCTGGCCCGCTTAATGAGAAAAGCATATACGAATAGTGATCCCACGTGCCGATAAATTCCTGTACGGTGAACGTAATGACGACAGAGGGACTAAAACGGATCTTGAGGCGGGCAAGTGTCGATATGGCCCATTGTTATTAAGACCACTATAAGATTTCGTAAATTCTACTAGTAAACTCAATGTGATCTTTGGTCTACTTTGTACATATACAAGGTGTAAATAACATCCATCGTGCACGGCCATCTGATCCCAAACTAAGCAGAGCTTGTACTGTGGAAGCTAGATAACTGATATACTGCATATACTACGTCTTGTTTGTAAATACGTACTTATATAGATAATTACACCTAGACTCACTCAACTATGGGCCTTTTCAGGCGGCTCAAGGTCACCCAAACAGCAATGGAAAGGGCTATGCTTGGAGTTTCCCTGCGAGATCGAATCAGAAATGCTGAGATCCGCAGGCGAACCAAAGTAGCCGACATAGCCCAAAGAATTGCCAAACTGAGGTGGCAGTGGCAGGGCACATAGCTCGTAGAACTGACGGCCGATGGGGGAGAAAGGTTCTCGAGTGGCGACCACGAACCGGAAGACGCAGCGTGGGCAGGCCTCCTACACGGCGGACCGACGATCTTGTGCGGGTCGCGGGAAGCCGCTGGATGCGGGCAGCGCAGGACCGGCTATTGTGGAGATCCTTGGGGGATGCCTTTGTCCAGCAGTGCGTCTTTCGGCTGATATGATGATGATGATGATGAGACTCACTCAAACAGATATGTTCATGCACACAAATATCTCTATTGGATGGGAATCGAAACCACGATCTGTGGCGTAAAAGACAAGTATTTACCAACCACGCCAACCGGCCCGTCAAGTACCTAGTGGACATAAGTCAAGGAGCTTAAATGTAGCACATCAACATGTAAAATAAAATATGAAGTCCCCATACAAGAATAACGATCAGTTTAATGTGTTCGGTGTGGGACGACAAAAAAAAACTGGAAATGAAACGAAATTTATTCAACACTTGGATATTTTAGATTCACGACTGAAGTAAAACTCCAAACGTAACTGGCTGTAAGAGACAGAGATAAAGAAAAAAGTGTGGCCGCACCTCTCTCTTGCCCCCTACAATGATATACGAAACGTAACTCTGTCACTTTCTATCTTCAATAACTTTTATCTCCCTCTCAACTTCCGTTCACACTTTTCATAACGCTCTCGTCACGCATTCGCCAACTATTACAACAAAATATCGAAGTTATAAGCCGACCAAAAATAATCATAAAAAAAACGGAACCCTTTTAGATTCGTCATATCTGTCCGTCCGTATGTCACAGCCACTTTTTTCCGAAACTATAAGGACTATACTGTTGAAACTTGGTAAGTAGATGTATTCTGTGAACCGCATTAAGATTTTCACACAAAAATACAAAAAAAAACAATAAATTGTGGGGGATACATAGAACTGAAACTCAATTTTTTTTTCATCAAACCTTTACATGTGTGGCAGTGTGGAAGTTTCTAATATCATTTTTTTATAAACTGAATAGTTTGCGCGAGAGACACTTCCAAAGTGGTAAAATGAGTGCCCCCCCCCCCCTGTAACTTCTAAAATAAGAGTAATAAAACTAAAAAACTACAATAATAATGATGTACAGACGCCAGCACATCAAGCTACACAAATCTGTCAAATTTCCCCAATTGAAAGTGAACCTTATACTTTTGTGATAAAGTTGAAAATTTATAAAAGAAATTTGACAGATTGGGGTAGTTGGATGTGCTGGCGTCTGTACATTACTTTGCAAACTTCCACCAAAAATTGGTTTGAACAAGATCTAGTCAGTAATTTTTTTTATTACGTCATAAATCGTAAACCGCAATTTCCCTTTCATTCAATTAACTACTACAAGAACTTTTATATTATTACTTGCTGCTACGGAACCCTTCATGGACGAGTCCGACTCGCACTTGGCCGCTTTTTACGCCAAATTACTAGCACTAGCGGTTGATGAGGCGCTCATAGCTAGATGCAATCACCGGTCAGTAGCGATCGGAGAGTTAAGCAACTAGGAACGCAGTCAGTCCATAGATGGGTGACCATCAAAGTGGTTTCATTTCTGAGCGTCTCCGTGCTTCGGAGGGCACGTTAAGCTGTCAGTCCCGGTTGTAGTCATTAGACTACAGTCGTTAAGCCATGTCAGAGGCCTACTGGGCGGCTTGAACAACTCTGACACCAGGGTAACCACTGCCCATACGATAAGTGGTACTAGCGGTTCGACTTTATCCTAAGCGAAGGAATCGTTCATTTACTGCTAGATGTATTTTAAACTATAATGCTAGTGCTAAATAGTGTATACGTTGTTATTAGTTTTCTGTTGGAACGTCCATCATATTTCTTACCACGACGTTGTTAGGCTTACTTGGGTCATTTTCGTAAGCCAATAAATCTTTGCTGTCTAATATGAGGCTCTTATGTAATACACTTTCATTTAGGAGGATTATTTTGAAAGTAACTCAGTTAACAAGAGAATTAATAGCTGAAATAGCAATTATAGTGAGTACATCGTCATCCTGATACCGTCTAGGACATAGGCCTCCTCCAAAGGGGTCTATAACGTTGCCGTTTGGAGGGGTTACAAAATACAGGAGCTGTTTTGTTTTTCTTCTGTTACAATTTTTGATACAAACGAGGCTAAATAGAATTGGCCAAAAACACCTCAAATTCATCTATGATATGTAAACGGAACAATCAAATCACCGTAGCCTAGTTGGTAGTGCTTCTGCCTACGAAGCTGGTGGTCCTGGGTTCGAATTCCGGTAAGTGCAAATATTTGTGTGATGAGCACGAATATTAACTACTAATTACTACTATGTATTTAGAACTATGTATTTAAGTATTTATCTATCTATATAAGTATGAATATCGTAGCCTGGTACCCATAGTACAAGCTTTGCTTAGTTTGGGGCTAGGATGATTTGTGTGACATTGTCCCTATATATTAATTCATTATAGTGAGTACATCGTCATCCTGATACCGTCTAGGACATAGGCCTCCTCCAAAGGTTTCTATAAAGTTGCCATTTGGAGGGGTTATAAAATAAACATAAACAGGAGCTGTTTTGTTTTTCTTTGGTATAATTTTTGATGCAAACTAACTAACTAAACTTCATCTAAGGTATAATAATAATAATATCCTGGGACATTATTTACACACAGCCATCTAGCATAGAATAGAAATATTTATTGTCAGAAAGTGTGGTACATACAGGTGTTATGGTTACAATACAAATACCCTTAACACTTAGTCATAGTCATGACGTGACCTTGGTTTACATATTTACAAATTAGATACATTCAATAATCACTTTTAAATTCAACATTATTCTACTACAAAATGAAATATTTAACAATTTTTTACATGTCAACAGCAATATCTATTAATGTCACAATATATCTGATCCCAAACTAAGCAGAGCTTATACTATGGAAACCAGATAACTGATATACTACATATACTATTTTTCTTTTGTAACTACATACTTATTTATATAGTTAACAGCCAGACACAGGACAAACAGACATGTTCATGCACACAAATATCTGTCCTGGGTGGGAATCGAACCCACGACCTCCGGCGTGAAAGCAAGCATTTGCCAACCAAACCAACAGGCCCGTCCAAAGTTGTATGTAAACGGAACAATCAATTCTGTTCTGATAGTAAAAATTATTTTTGAGGCTATGCTTTGACAGCTATAGGCGTTGTTACAAGGTCTGTATAATAAGTTTATTATACAGACCTTGTAACAACGCCTAGCTGTCAAAGCATAGCCTCAAAAAAACTAGCAACCAGTATCTGGAGTAGTTACTCCAGATACTGGTTGCAAGATTTTTTGTCGTAATATTACGAGATCACACTCCCAAAGCATGTGGTGGGCGGCTTATTCATAAACGCAACGAAAAGTTCTTGTTAAAAAATGTGTAGGTACCGCAACTATTCTCCCTACTACAGCAACTATTCTAAGAAATAAAGTTTATTATTATTCCACATTATTTATTTAAAGTTCTTATTTTTAACATATTTATATCTATAAAATTTATACAAAAAAAAAACAATTTATATAAATAAATATGTAAAAAATAGAGGTCCTCCAGCGGCGAGGTTTGACGCCCTAGGCCGCCGGTGGTCAGGGCGACAGAGTAAGTAACCTCCTCACAATGCGTGTCGTTCCCATTATTGCAGCCTTTTGTATCCGACCCTTGACCCAGTGATCTAGCGAAAGCCTCTTTAGATGTTGGTCGAGGCTTTTCGCTATGAGACCGTTTACGACTACGGGACAATTATTGTTAAGTCCACATCCCACATGGCGGTAACCTCGTAAACCAAATCTAAGTATTTTGACAACTTGTCAGTCTCGGCTCTTACGAGGTTCTCGTCAAATGGGACAGTGATATCAACAATAAATGCCCGGCGCTCCAACCGGTCTACCAAAACGATATCAGGCTTATTGGCAACAATAGTCCTGTCTGTAATGATAGACCGGTCCCAGTAGTATTATTATTATTATATATTATAAAAAATAGATCTTAATTTTTAACTGGCCCAGAAATACCAGTTACTTACTTATCGTATGGGCAGTGGCTACCCTAGTGTCAGAGTTGTCCAAGCCGCCTAGAGGCCTCTGACATGGCTTAACGATTGTTTTCTAATGACTAATTCTATCGACAATTTTTTGTTATAGTTTGAGTGTAGAGATCAAGCTGAGGATTTCCACAGTTCGATGGCTGCTGATGTGCATTGGTCGTTGAGAATGGAATAGGCCCTTAGCTTGTTTATAACCACAAAATCAGGTCCGTAACTGCTCCAAGTCTCGCGAGCTCATATGCCTCCTCATTCCCGTCTATTCCTGAGTGCCCAGGTACCCATCTGAGCGTAACTCTGTTGGATTGTCCCAGGGAATTCAGGTTTTCTTTAATGTACCGACGGCTTAACGTGCCCTCCAAACCACGGAGACACTCAGAAAAATAAACCACTTTGATGGTCACCCATCTATAGACCAACCGGGAGCCTAGTTGCTCAACCTCGCCGATAGCTTACGGACCGGTGAGAGCATCTTATGCATAGACTCACGCCTGTTTCCCAGAGGGGTAGGCATGGACAACGGATTTCCATTTGTCACGATCTTTGCATACTTCTTTTGCCTCGATTATATTCTTCATACATGCTCGCCGGTTTAGGGTACTTCTAACCTGCCCTAATGAGCATCTAATGAGCGTCGGAAATACCAGTTTAAACGTTAATAAGTACTCTTTTCCCTAATACTTCGACGTTTCACTTCTCGTCTTAAAACGGAATTATATTTTCTATAGTTTCCATTGTAGGAAGGCTGACGACGCGACGGCGCCAGCTATTCGCATCTAATAGATAGAGATAGTTCTGATATTGGGATTGCAATGGCTGCGGTCATGGCGCTGAAATATCTAAATATTATGCTAATATTAATTTACTGAGCGTTTTGCCTTAGCGTGTACGGTTATTGCCAGATATATTCATTTATGTTTAATACAAATATAAGTCGGTACTAATAATAATGTCCTAGGGCTCTACCGGCTAAGTCGCCGAACATCGATTTCTTAAATGGCGTTCAAATAAATAAAGGTTAAAAATGACTTGATCAATCGTTAAATCAGCATCCATGAGAACATGTGACGTCATAAACGGTCCGGAATCGATAGTGAACGTTGAAGCCGATTTAACGATTGATAAGTCATTTTTAACCTTTATTTATATGAACGCCATTTAAGAAATTGATGTTCAGCGACTTAGCCGGTAGAATCCCTGATCGAATTTCGCCAACAGCGGCTAGTCATAATGGAGACTAGACATTTGCGTCGGACATATTATAGTTGCGCAAATCCAGGGGCACTTTCTATTCCATCACTCATCATGTTTCTTTCATGATCCGATGGGACTAGCGATACGACCGAAAAGAGGTCATGTACAGGACTTCAACAAAATAAAATATCGGCGAGGTAAAGCACCTAGGCCCGCCGTTAGTCCATAGATTGGCGACCGTTAGAGTGGTTTAATTTCTAACCATCTCCGTGATTCGGAGGTTAAGCTGGCACCCTGATAAGCTAAGTCATAGGCGTACTGGGCGGCATGAACCACTACTCCACCGATTAAGAAGAACTATGGATGGACAATACATAGAAATTCTTATGTATAGACAAATAGACATATTCACAAATCCAAATATTTATCTTGGGAGAGGATCGAACCCTTGGATCAGAATGCACGTGCAATACCAATAGACTAACGGCAGCCGTCAGATATCCAGTTATTGCATTTATTTATATTACTCACACGGAACTGTTAGAAGTTCTAATACTCCCAAGTCCCTCTATAGTCAGTAATTGCATATTCGATTTCAAATCAAGACATTCCATGAATTCTTCCGACTTCAAGACAATCACTCAGTGGAAATAATATAGAAAACGAATAATACTCCATTTACTCAAGAAAACACTTCTAAATGATGAATGAACATCTTTTCAATAATATTTTTGCTAAAACACTATTCAATTTCGCTTAGAATACTGATTAATATTCTATATTATTTTTACAAACAGTATGATTTATCGTAACTATATTTAGCCAAAGAATAACTATTATCATTCCATTTTTCAAAGATTTTACCAATACCGAGGTAGTATGCTTTATAATAAAATAAACAAAATAATTTCAATAGGAAAATGCCGAAGATTTGAATGTCAAAATAAGATCAGCAAGTGGTTACTTAAATTGGACTATACTGAAACTGAAAAGATCATCGTTCCGTTCCAATAAGCCCGTTTCCATAGTAACACAATTTTATATTGTAACATTATATTCATATCGTCATTCTATTATCAACCTTACTATATATTATATATAAATACATAAAATAAATATTTAAAACAGTATATTAATGGATACTTTTGTTATATTGTGATATACATCCTAACATACACACACACTCACACACACTCACACACAACTCACACACAACTCACACACACAAACACACACACAGAGTCAAACTCGTTTATATAACTGTACGTTGACAATATTCAAGTACGCATCTATTTTGGGGAGCGGGGGGGCTGGAGTGCTAAGATACAGGCTTCGGCTTAGTTTAGACTCCAGATCTCCCACGAGTTACATAATTATTATGCTCTATAGTTTGTCAACACTGTTTTTGTTAAAAAACGTTGTAATTTGTGGAGATAAAAATAAAACATTTTTGTTTTGTTTTTGTTTTGTAAATTATGACATCGCAACGGTGTGAGAAATAAAATATTTTTTTTTGTTTAGTAGAATATACGTTATAATAACAATAAGGCTGTAATGATTTTTTTATTAATTTAAAATTAAATAAAACCACTTTGCAATTTTTTTTAAATATCTCATTGATTAATCGTTTAAGCGGTTATAACATGTTGAATTCACAAAAGTAATTAATTAAAGCAAGTTCAATTGGAGTAGCATCTCTCTGTGTACTATGATCATCATACTGCGATCGTAAACCTGTTTGCCAAGCGTGAGGATTATGTCATATATCACCAAATGATGGACACAACTCCATTGTGGAATTTTAGTGGGGAGGCCATTGTCCAGCAGTGTCTAGCTATCATCCGGCTGTCATGATGATGATAATGAAACGTGAAGAAGTGTTATCACTTCGGACTATTTATATCCTGGATTAACACATAAGACTATAATACGTTAACGGCTCACTTGACATAGTATTAAAACAATGGGGTCTGTCTTTCACTGGCGTAATCGCTGATTAGGGAATAACCAATTTTTCAACCGCGGGTAACAACTAATTCATCGTTATTTATAATCGAAATATTTGTGACATTTCCAAATCTTTCGGTATTAATTGTTCGACTTTGTGTGGTAATCTACTATCACATTAAATTCATAACCTTAATCTTCTATCGATTTCTTTTGTATATTTAACCTTTATACATGACCATGGCTATCTTAAGGACCGTGCTTATTTTCACCTGGTGATAAGCGAAGATGTTGTCTAAGGGAGACCGCGCGTGCCATAAAATGTCGCCTGGAGTAAACCCAAGTTATGTGTCTCCAAAAACGTGGTTCAGTAGGGTATGCCACAGCTTTGCCTTGCGTACATACACCAAGTTAGGATGTTAACAACGACGCGCTAGTAACCCTACCGATGCAAGAATTAAGTTATGGATGACACTTTTAAGAAAACATTACTACAAAACTCCTTGTACCTACAATGACAATATAAAATAGTATCAGAAATTAAGAAAGAGTACCTATTGTCCAATCAAGATTTCGGACTCCAGTAAGCTGTTAATTTGAAACGGGATTAATTGAAGGAATCTGGCCTTAATAGTCTCGCCTCTTTCCAATTAAAGATTATATACTTCAGCACCCTTGCCCTTCAAAGGTTACAGAGACATTGATCGACTTTCTAACTTAATGAATTTCCCTTTCGTTATGGATAATGTAATAAGAAGCTGAAATTCTCCCGCCACAATTATAAGAAAGGACGAATCGTTATAATAAACCGTTCACACAAACACGGAAATAGTGCTTTTGTAAGAACTTCGCCACTCTTATCACAAGCTTATACGAGGTAACATAAGGCGGGGTTTACGACTATCATTTGTTGGAAAGAAACAGCAAATCCTACGCTATTAATATCTCATATCTATATTATTATTCGAGGCGCTCATAGCCAAATGCTCTCACCGGTCTCTCGCGGTTAGTCCATAGACGGCTGACCGCCAAATTCGTCTTATTTGCGAGCGTCTCCGAGCTTCGGAGGGCACGTTAAGCTGTCGGTCCTGGTTGTAGCCATTAGGCAACAGTCGTTAAGCCATACCAGAGGCCTAAGGGGGGACTTCAACAACTCTGACTCTAGAGTAACCTCTGCCCACACGATAAGTAAGTCTATATTATTGGATGTTTCTTATATTTTATAAATAAATTAATATCTTGGTACAACTATAGCACTGCCCACTGATCGCAAACTAGGCAGAACTAGGCATCCAGACAACTGATAAAGATACGTGTATAGATATTTCTAAATACATAGGTATACAGCCAGACGCGGAACAAATAATCGGGCTAAACGCACAAAGATTTGTACTAGATGGGGATCGAATCCACGACCTCTGGCTAAGGGGGGACTTCAACAACTCTGACTCTAGAGTAACCTCTGCCCACACGATAAGTAAGTCTATATTATTGGATGTTTCTTATATTTTATAAATAAATTAATATCTTGGTACAACTATAGCACTGCCCACTGATCGCAAACTAGGCAGAACTAGGCATCCAGACAACTGATAAAGATACGTGTATAGATATTTCTAAATACATAGGTATACAGCCAGACGCGGAACAAATAATCGGGCTAAACGCACAAAGATTTGTACTAGATGGGGATCGAATCCACGACCTCTGGCTTGAAGCAGTCAAAGTCATTAACCACTATACCAACATCCCAGTTTTTCTAGCCGTCTGTTCATGAGGTCCAGAGTTCAACTTCCGGGTCAAACCCAAAAAATGGTATTGGCAAGAAAAACACCAAGTCCACCCAGTCTTGAAGATGGCGGTGAAATATTTCCGTGCCTCGTAGAGCACGTATAGCTAAGGCATTGCCGTCCCATTGACATCTGAGAATGCTGGAATAGAGATTATTCATACATTAAATGGTATATCTAAATGTTTTCAGACAATCCGTGCACTTAAATATCTATATGTACCTAGAAATAATTATGTTTACTTAACTAACATGTTCTGACTATTTACAAGCACTTTTTTTAAGTCATCTAATGTTTAGAAAGAAAAAAACAATAGAATTTAAAGCTAAGAACAACTTTTTACTACAATTTGAATCATGCCAGATGATTTGTATATGTGTGAAAGAGGGTGTGTATGTGTACGCGTCTGTGATTGCTACCTTAAGGTTCTATCAGCTCTTCAGTTTGGAGAAAGTCCATTGTAGCCATTCTTTGAAAGCGTTTATTGTAGGAAAGAAGTGACAAATCCTATGCGTTTTAAATATCATCCAACTAATATTATAAACGCGAAAGTTTGTAAGTATGGATGGATGGATGTTTGTTACTCTTTCACGTAAAAACTACTGAATGGATTTTAATGAAACTTTACAATTTATACACATAGGCTACAATTTATAAAGATATTGTGTGAATTATCCAAAATATAACGATAAGTGCTATTCCGGCGTGCACCGGGGCGCAGTTTGTATTTTTTTTTTATAATTAAAGGTGAATATTCCTTTTACGAAACTAAAAGATTCCTAACGAAGAGCCAATCAAGAAACTTCCTTAAGTCTTATGAAGGAAGGTCCAATTACGAATAGTATAAACTGTGACGTTTCCTTTGCAAATAGGATAACGGCCATGCTTTCATCCCTTTTCTGAAATCAGGCAAAAAGGCTTATTTAAATGAAGACAAAAAATTGGTGAAGTGCGATTCGGACTCAAGTCCCGAGGGCTTTGTGCCTTCCTTATACGTATAAAAAGTAACTTAGTTAATCATAAACCTGTAAAAACCAGATTACGTGACTTAAGTTTGTTGGTAAATAACTGATCTAAGGCTGCAACACTGATGCTTCCCATACGAAAGACGCTGGATAACCTCCCACATATGCGCCTCCAATCTCGCAGACCTATCTGGTCCGACCCCTACCTACAAAGTAACGAAACCTTCAATGTCGATACCGAGTGGAAAAAATACTGGCATGACCAGGGGTGCAACTCTAACATAGACCCCACCAAAACCCCCACTGGTTTTAAAGAAAGCCGAAAGATATGGGTCACTCTCAATCGAATAAGAACAGGGGTGGGTCGATGTAACCACAACCTTCAAAAGTGGGGTTTCACACCATCAGCAGCCTGGTGCTACCAGACCAGACCATTGCGCACATTGTCGAAGAGTGCCCCATAAGACATTTCTCAGTGGGACTTAGGGGTCTGCTTGCGCTTACAACGGAGGCAAGGAACTGGTTACTAAATCTAGACATAAAATTGTAATTTTAGATATAAAATTGTAACTTATAATAACGGGAAAATAGCCTTACGAAAAGAAGAAGACTGACCTAATAAGTTTTGAAATATTGAACTTTCTCTTTCTATTCTTTTTTTTTCCACTTTTTTAATTTTCTAGCATTAGTAGGATGCCAAAGGCTCTCAGCGGTCCGTAAATGATCGGCGAGGTTAAGCAACTAGGCTCGCAGTTAGACCATCGATAGGTGACCACCGAAGTGGTTTAATTTCTGAGCGTCTCCGTGCTTCGGAGGGCACCTAAAGCAGTCGGTCCCGATTGAAGTCATTAGGCAACAGTCGTTAAGCCATGTGAGAGGCCTACTGGGCGGCTACTAGGCCTCTGTCATGGCTTAACGACTGTTGCCTAAGGTAACCACTGCCCATATATGATATGACAGTGCCTCGCCTCGCCGCTTCGTGTCGCGGGTTCGAGTCCCGCGCCGGACAACTATTTGTATGACCCATAAATAGTTGTTCTGAGTCTGGATGTAATTTGTGTCCGTCTATTATATGTTTGTTATAAAATATTTTGCATGCCCTATCAGGCAGAACATATTGACCACACCTACATTTACCTGACATCTTGAAATGTACTATATATTGTAATTACTGTGTTCAGCAATAAATTATTGATTGATTGTTTGATAAAGTACCCCGCACGTCTTTAAAAAAAACATAAAAAAGCTGTGCATTATCCTCGTTGTGTCAAACGGATGGGCTGGATGAATAAGGCGCATCATAAGGGCTAATGTTCACCATGGTGGTACCGAACCCTAAAAATACCAGGTGGGGACAACAAGGTCTTGAATTTGCATACTTAATCCCATATTATTATTCTTTTTTAAAAAACAGCTTCAAGTGGTTTGTTTTCCGTATTCTACATTCCGGGTTTTATAAATACCTGGGGGAATTACGTCTGTTCACATAAAAGGTTAAGCAAAAAGAACTCTATGTATTTTAATTTAAAGTTTGGTTTGTTTTGAATGGATCACAGGAGAGTTTAAAACCCACGTAATGGAAGGTGGTTATGGTAAACTTTTTGTATTTCGTCGCATTTAAATATCATTATGAGGTTCATTCTATTTTAGGACTGACTCCGAAAAGGCCGCGACGGTAGAAGAATAAATATACTTTATAACAAAGTATTAATTGAAATCAAAGTTACAAGAAAAGTTAATAAAATAGCTTTCAAATGAAGTTGATAGACTTTTTAAATAAAATTGGGAGATTGCATTGGTCTTTTAAATTGGTTGTGAGAATTGCTACGTCCATGTCATTCATAACTTCAGAGACCCAAAACTACCTGTTGCTTGCTGACAAGAACCGCAAAAAGTTAGACGACCTGGGAATACTATCGTAAGTTCCTAAGCTTGCTCTGTCTAGGTTCTTTCGGATTTTATTTTCAGTTTTTTTTTACATGGCGATATATCCTCGCAAGTTTTTAAGGTTCCGTACCCCAAGGGTAAAACGGGACCCTATTACCAAGACTTCACTGTCTGTCCGTCTGTCTGTCTGACTATTAGTCTGTCTGTCTGTCCGTCTGTCACCAGGCTGTACCTCATGAACCGCGATAGTTAGACAGTTGAAATTTCCACAGATGATGTAATTTCTATTACCACTATAACAACAAACACTAAAAAAACAAAATAAAATAAATATTTAAGGGGGCTCCCATAAAACAAAGGTTTTTTGTTCATTTTTATAGATAATGGTACGGAAACTTTCGTGCGCGAATCCGACTCGCACTTGGCAGTTTTTTTTTACATAGCGATATAGTCTCGGACGCTTTAAATTTGTCACTGGATAATAGAGGCGTGCGGGGTTTCAAGCCATTTAACAAATTATATCATTCTATTATGGAAATTCTGCGGGAGGCTTTAGTAAAGGAGTAGAGGTCTTATTCTTATTTAGAGAATCGTGAAAGCCACTACCACAGAAACAGAAAACCAGGGTAACCTTATGGCGATATAAATTTGCTCCCTCTTTAGTCTCGCCAAAGGAAAAATAGCCTCCGGGACATAATTTTTCATAGCCAACCTGGAAGATTCTTAATGGACTACGTACCCAAGTTGGCAGATCCAAAGAAAACATATGCAAATGGAGTTACATTCCCACATCACAAAACATCATCGAGTGCAGCGTGTCACCCCGAAGTATGACCCATTTGTCTGCTTGTCCCTCCTGTCTAGTCTCATGTTCCCTTCAGTAGTTATATCAGGCTTCAGCCAAAGGGTTAGCGTTGCCCAATATTGGACAGATAAAATTTTATTCTTACCATCGACACGATAAGAAGATTTTTGAAGTCGGTAAATAAATATAAACTACACCATTTCTGGCGAGTAAATATATCTTATTTTGAGCGTCGGTTTGTAGGAACGTTATCTGCATCTGCCGCTTTATGTTACTTCGCCAAGATGCGGACCGCTCGTTCCACCGAAGATCTCGTGGCATTTTATCAATGGGAAGGAGATGATGTCGCCAGCGGAAACCAATAGGTTAAAAAGCTAGCCAAAGCCAGCTGTTTTAATGTCATAGATGGGTGAACGCCAAAGTGGTTTAATTTCTTAGCGTAGAGAAAGCTGTCGGTTCCGGTTGTAGTCGTTAGACAACAAGACTGTGGTCTAACGATTTGCAGTTACAACCGGGACCGACGATGGTCGCCCAATATGGGCTAATCGATAAGCCATGTCAGAGCAAGGCGCCCAGTGGGTACTCGGCGCCTTGAATAACCCTAGGGTACTACCCATACGTTAAAGTAAATCAAGTAGCTAATAGTTATTCAACATGATGAAATTGATCATATTCCCTGAATACCAAGGTTGTCTAGTAATTCATATAATACTAAAGTATTTTATAAGTAAATAACAATGAACAAACAACCAACTTAAATGAGTTTGAACTAGTTCATGTTTTATTCATATTACATTAATATTGCGCAATATTTAATTAAGACGATGTGTGGAATTGCAATCATATAAGAGTATATTATTATTTTACTTACTTCGCATACAAAAAGACGGCTGCATTATTATTCACAGCGTCACATAAAAACCCCTGTATTGAATCTTATGTCTGAGAAGTGATTGCAACCTTGTGTTTCTTCTGCCGCCAGTTTAATGGACTGTGGTGGGATGAATTGATCTGATAAAGCCCACGGTGACTCTCTATCATTAAACTCTTCTGCCGCCAGTTTAATGGACTGTGGTGGGATGAATTGATCTGATAAAGCCCACGGTGACTCTCTATCATTAAACTCTTCTGCCGCCATTT
This sequence comes from Pseudoips prasinana, assembly GCA_951640165.1. Classification (NCBI taxonomy): domain Eukaryota; kingdom Metazoa; phylum Arthropoda; class Insecta; order Lepidoptera; family Nolidae; genus Pseudoips; species Pseudoips prasinana. The sequence continues at coordinate 25,776,461 of OX621245.1, forward strand.
TAATGGACTGTGGTGGGATGAATTGATCTGATAAAGCCCACGGTGACTCTCTATCATTAAACTCTTCTGCCGCCAGTTTAATGGACTGTGGTGGGATGAATTGAACTGATAAAGCCCACGGTGACTCTCTATCATTAAACTCTTCTGCCGCCAGTTTAATGGACTGTGGTGGGATGAATTGAACTGATAAAGCCCACGGTGACTCTCTATCATTAAACTCTTCTGCCGCCAGTTTAATGGACTGTGGTGGGATGAATTGAACTGATAAAGCCCACGGTGACTCTCTATCATTAAACTCTTCTGCCGCCAGTTTAATGGACTGTGGTGGGATGAATTGAACTGATAAAGCCCACGGTGACTCTCTATCATTAAACCTACACATGATCTCCTTGACAATAACTTAATATAAGCTAGCTAAATATCATTACTATTATAAAATAAATCTTATTGTTTTTTTTTCATACAATCCGTGTACCTACATATCTGTGTGTACCTAGAAATAATTATCAATTGTTTAATTAATTATATATATTACTTCAAATATGTTCTGACTATTTTAAAGTCTACGTGAATAAAAACCCTTTTTATTTTACATCCTAGAACGACGGTCTCGCACGGTACGGTTTCGGCAAACTTCGTCCTACTTACACTGACGCTGTGGAATGAGTTCTCCCTGCCACAGTTTTCCTAAGAGACTACATCATGAGAACCTCTAAAAGTGAATTAATTAAGTTTGTATAAACATGAAGTCTCGTTTGTTTAAGAGTCCATAGACAACGGTGATCGCTTACTAACAGTCGCTTATACGCTTGTTTGCTGTGTAATTTAAATAAAAAAAACCATCTATACCAACTACGGGTTTGACATCTACCGCACCTGATAGAAAGCGACGATACTATCTAAGACAGAGCATCCATTTACAGTAAATGCTCGATTTTTTGCTTCAGAGGCTGGCAGAGTATTCCACTCCTTCACAATTGATAATATATATAATATGAATGATGAGGGAAAACGAAAACAACTGAACTGGGTAACTTAAGATTCTGTAGAATTTTACCATTGAACGTGCCGTACCGTGGTTTTAGGTCTTGTAATGGAAAGTAAAAGTTTTTTATTCAACCAAGGAGCCCAAACCAAAACATTAAAGTGCAGGTTTGCGGTTAATAAATTATCATTGTGAGTGACAAAACGGTTCTATTGATATAATAAATTCAGTGGTTTGATTTCAGCTTAATCTGCGGGGATACTAAATGTTTCAACCAGACAAAATAATCCTCTTAAATCTAAATGACATCCGACCATTTTGTTAGGGCAAAATTGCCTGTTACTTTAAATATTAACATTTCAATTACAAAGCGTAGAAGTTGAAACGATTATACTATTAAAAAGTACTTGCTCTGGAGTCCTTGTCAAAGTACATTTATGTTACCTTACCTTATTATTACTTTTACTTAGAAGGTTTTTATCAGGGCCTACGAAATATAATACTGGGTAAATACTTCCTCAGATTTGTATAATTAAGTATATCTAATAGTATCCTTAGCGTACCAGGTCCACTGTTATCACTAAAGATGGGATATACCTACTCTGCATCCGCACATTTACTTAAAGTAGAGATGTCGGCTATTATGAAAAGCACGTTTTATCGATCTCTAGTTATGATCCTAGACTCGGCCACTGAGTTATAATTAACGAGAATAGAGCGAATTAAGACAAATCAATTTTTTTCTTAAAATACAACCCGACTTAGCAGAAGATACTAATAAAAGGCAATTTTTGATTGACTAAACGTCGTACTCGGGTACACTACATGAGCACGATAATTTGAACTGAGTTTGGGTGTTATTTGTCTATTTATAATATGTATGTATTTAGAAATATATGAGTAAGCTCACCAGGTTGCTATAGTACAGGCTCTGCTTAGTTAAAGATCAGATGGCAGTGTATTAGGTGTTCCTAGATATTTCTTTATTTATTATTATACTGGTTCTTGTAATTTTGACAAACATTACGGGTAAGATTTGTTATGGACATTTGTTTGGAAACATAAAAAAAAATCCTCAATAGTTCTCATTGAAAAAGTAAATATACACAAAATAAATTAAACAACTCTATTACAAATTTTAATGCATGTTAGCCGTCCATTAGCATGCATTAATATTTGTCTATCAAAATATACTCATAATATAAATAATAAGAAATATTTAAGTATGTGTGTCGTGTGGTTTCCGGCCCAGAGGAATACAAAAGGTAGTGGGGTAGCATCGTCACCTGTGAACTAGCTTCCACCTTACTGTGGTGGCCAACTCGTATGGCAAGCGCAGTGACTACGGCAAACCCCTCCAAATGGAAAAGTTTTTAGAAACCTTGAAGGGAGGCCTATGTCCAGCGGTGAACGATATTAGGCTGATGACATATGATGTAGGAGTTGGAGAATGACAGCAATGGCCTGTCCATTGCTGTCATTCATTTTAAAGGTGGAGGGAACTTGAGAAGACCTATGTCGCAAGACAGCCTGACCTGGTAACTGATATTAAAAGTTAAGTTATACATATAGGAAAAATATAAATAAGTATAGTTTAGTTAAGTATAGTTAGTATAGTTTATATTCTACTTCATTACAAGATGTGAAAAGGTCAGAAGAAAATAAAGGATATTTTATTTTATTTATTTATTTATTATATGATGTATGTATTTAAGTTCCCTATAACAATGAAACCGTTCTTGTAGAACGTCGCTTTGTAAAACTCTGGACTGAAATATTTAATATACTACCATAAACTACACATCATGTCAGCCAAAGTACGTCCACAGCTGGACAAAAGAATGGGGGGATATGCCATATTCGCCACGCTTGGCAGACGGGTTGGGGACGTAGCTTGATGGTTTTTAACAATACCATCATAAACTACACAAACTAATACAAATTATTTCTGAATCATATAAACTATCGACAGTTTTGTATGACGGCTGACACGTTGGCTGACGAGTCAGCCGTCATAGACGACCACAAACAATGAGTTCAAATCCCACGTCAGAATTGATATAGAGATTTTTCTACCAAGAATAGTTCTCCTCCGTACCTCGGTGAGCACGTAAAGCCATCCATCCTGTACTTGCACTTTTTCCGGTCGTGTTAGCAAGATGTCACATCAGTTCCAACAGAAAGTACACTTGTGCTCTATAATATATCCTGCGCAGATGGCTTATCTCCATTGAGAAGGCGGAAATTAAATCTGGTGGACATTATTTATGACTATTTATTAATGACATAAGATCGTGACAAATGGAAATCCGTTGTCTCTGCCTACCCCTCTGGGAAACAGGCGTGAGTCTATGTATGTATGTATTAATGACAATTTTTAGGTTGTTCTACCCGTTGTTCCGTTTTAGGTTTAGATGGACTTCCTTCGAGATCCCATTCTATTTATATTACACATTGTAAATTCGATTTACCAACCGCATCGTAGTAATCTAACCTCATTTTACAGTTTACTGACCCTCATGTTCTTTATACCAATAGCTAACCGGCCACGTTTTATATAGTATGTAAGTGATAGCTTAACCCGCTTACTGCTATTGCACACAAAACAGCAGACCAGTGAAAGGTTATATGCTGATGACTAGTGTCTGTGTTACGTAAGTGACTTGATACTTTGTTAGATTTGATTTTCGTAAAAAAATAAGTATTAATTTAATATCCCTCTGGAATGTTTATGAAAATCAACGCGCATCACAAAAATTACTTAAATATACCATACACTTACTAGGGCTCAGGGAAGACGTACAGCGATAGCGCCTTTGAACTTGCCCATTTCGCTAGTCGCCAGTCATCCCAGTAAAATATTTTTTTTTCATGTATTTAGTTTTTGTCTGAACTCGTAGAACAAAAGTCGTTGCTTATGGTGTTAGCTATCTAGTTCTGCGAGGTTGTTGGTGTTTTATAAGTACCTGTGTATAGAAGAAAGAAGAAAATGTTTTTATTGAACGCATACACACAAAAGTGTATATACCTCTATACTTAAATTAATCCGCATGCTACTACTTCACGTCCAGTGAGACGTTACAACCTAAAGTTTAAGACTTAAGTCTAACAAAAATATTATTTGAAAGCGGCGTGCAGAGCTTCTGAAGGCGGGTGGTACACCAATCCTACGGGCCCTTCAAAAGTTATTTAACTCCGTCATACTAGATGGTCAAACGCCACAAGCATGGCACAGAAGTGTGGTGGTGCTCTTCTTTAAAAAGGGCGACAAAACCCTATTGAAGAATTATAGACCCATCACACTGCTGAGCCATGTTTACAAGTTGTTTTCGAGGGTCGTTACGAACCGTCTCGCGCGCAGGTTTGACGACTTCCAGCCTCCCGAACAAGCCGGTTTCCGAAAAGGCTTTAGCACCATAGACCACATACATACGCTGCGGCAAGTTATACAGAAGACCGAAGAGTATAACAAGCCACTGTGCTTAGCGTTTGTGGACTATGAAAAAGCCTTTGATTCTATCGAAACATGGGCCGTGCTGAGGTCTCTCATAAGGTGCCAAATTGACTACCGGTATATCGAGGTGATAAAGTGTTTGTATGAAAACGCCACTATGTCAGTGCGACTCCAGGACCAGATCTCGAAACCTATCCACTTGCAGCGAGGCGTGAGACAGGGAGATGTTATATCTCCGAAACTGTTCACCGCTGCATTGGAAGACGTCTTCAAGCTTCTGGACTGGAAAGGCTTTGGCATCAATGTCAATGGCGAGTACATCACTCACCTTCGATTTGCCGATGATATCGTAGTCATGGCTGAGACCATGGAAGACCTCGGTACAATGCTCGATGACCTCAGCAGAGTCTCTCAACAAGTGGGTCTGAAAATGAACATGGATAAGACGAAAATCATGTCAAACGTCCATGTTGCACCCACTCAATTGAAAGTTGGTGACTCTGCACTCGAAGTTGTAGAGAACTATATTTACCTAGGACAGACCATCCAACTAGGTAGGTCCAACTTCGAGAAGGAGGTCAATTGTAGAATCCAACTCGGATGGGCAGCGTTCGGGAAGCTACGTAACATCTTCTCGTCCAAAATACCGCAGTGTCACAAGTCGAAAGTCTTCGACCAGTGTGTGTTGCCAGTGATGACATACGGAACAGAGACGTGGTCGCTCACTATGGGCCTTATTAGAAGGCTCAAGGTCACCCAAAGAGCAATGGAGAGGGCTATGCTCGGAGTTTCCCTGCGGGATCGCATCAGAAATGTCGAAATCCGCAGGCGAACCAAAGTCACCGACATAGCCCGAAGAATTGCCAAGCTAAAGTGGCAGTGGGCAGGGCACATAGCTCGTAGAGCCGACGGCCGTTGGGGCAGAAAGGTTCTCGAGTGGCGACCACGAACCGGAAGACGCAGCGTGGGCAGGCCCCCTACAAGATGGACCGATGATCTTGTGCGGGTCGCTGGAAACTGCTGGATGCGAATAGCACAAGACCGGCAATTGTGGAGATCTTTGGGGGAGGCCTTTGTCCAGCAGTGGACGTCTTTCGGCTGATATGATGATGATGATGAACCATAAAAATGTAATACTTCTCAGCACATTAGAGATTTTAATATTTGCTGCTACCTTTAAAGAGCTTTTCTATGAGTGTCGAGATCAACGATTTTTTTTTTATTTATTAAAATTTGTAAAAAAAAACTTGTGTGTACTTATGTACACGCGTTAGAAGTTATACTTCTTAATATACAACTTGAACATAGTTATCAATTTTCATACCACCTAGAACTAACTTCATGCTGTTATTTTTACGATGCGCGCGCATCGTAAAAATTCACTGTCATCTACATCCACCTAGAACTAACTTCATGCTGTTAAATTTTTTTGCGTCGGTGTGCGCGCGCATCTTAAAAATTCACTCTCATCATTTTTCTCCATCGCGCCAAAAGAAGTATAACTTCAAAAAAAAAAAACAAATTTATTGATGTAATTTTATCCAGTACCGTTTTGCATCGTTTATAATTTTCAGTAAGTCCCGAACAATTAGATAAAGTGTGGTCTTTACATTAAACTGTTCCTGTATCTGTCGCTACTAATCGTCGTATTAAGGGATTGCAAACCTTTTAACAGCGAAATTAAGGTCTGTTTTTCTATTTCAAGTCTTTCATATAAAACTCCCGTCAGTTGTCAGTTATTACACCCAGACTCATCACAAACATATATAATCATGCACACAAATATTTGTCTTGTTTGGGAATAGCAACCCACAACCTGCGGCGTGAAATTCAGTTATCTACTAAGCACGCCAACTAGCTGGTAAAGAGGTCAGTGAACGAATTTCTTTTAGTTTCGTGAATCACTTCTTTACATGCTGCTACTTACACCCTGAATATGCACTGCTCCATTTTAAATACACATCACACGTTGATACATTAACCTAAATAAATAAAGTATTATTATGTGATACAGAGAGAAGGTACACTTTATGTTATCTCGATTTGGAAGCTTTTCAATTCTTGCAAAACAGTAAAGCAATCTAATAACTTTCAAGCTGTAAAACGAATAGTCATTATTTATGGACCATCCTTCTTCCATATTTCGAACCTAACGAACTATACAAGATGTAACAAAAATAGTGGAGGAAAGTTGAAACTGAAGTAAATAAAAACTTATAAATACTTGACTGGTCTGTTGGTCTAGCGGTTAGTGACCCTGACTGATACGCCTGAGGTCGTGGGTTCGATTCCCACCCGGGACAAATCTTTGTGTGATGAACACGATTATTTGTTCTGTCTGGGTGTAATTTATCTATAATACCTATGTATTTAGAAATATATAAGTACTTATTTTTATCAGTTATCTGGTTACCGTGCCGTCTGAACCCAAACTAGTTTGGGATCAGACGGCAGTGTGTTAGTTGTCCCAAGATATTTATTTATTTATGCCCAAATGCATCATCATCAACTAGTAATCTTTTCTTGTATGAGATGTTTTATTTTTGTGTATTTTGCATGTTGATTTGCTACACGGGATTCAGTTTCATAGGCAAATTAAGATCTTTAAGGTAGCAATACTAGTTATTTTAGTAAACCACGCCATACAAATTTAAATATAAGTAGCAGTTTCTATCATAATTTTTTCATATTATTTCATTGTGTTTTATTGATCCGTATCATAAAAATATTAATAATAATAATTTGCATGAAATGATTGTATACCATTACTTGAAATATTTGTATATTATTTTGTTGGCATTTAAATGTTTTAATTTAAAAATTCTCAACGGTATTTAACAAAAACCTAATCAGATATTTTGGGTTCACAGATTTTAAAATTTAATGAATAAACTATTCTCATGAATTAATAAAAGTCTAGTCTCAATATAATAAAGTTTGCATAAAAAGTTCTTTCTAATGTTCCAAAACGAAATTTTTACCGACTTTATTGAAAATCTTGATTAAAAACTAACTGCCAAATCTAACGAATAGTTTTAGAAAATTTTCTTACTAAATCCATAAAATTTTAACAAGTTTTTGCAAGCCACAAGGATTTTTTACTTACACTAACTTTCACTTTGTCTAAGTTTAATCCAATCTCGTACTAACCTGAAACAAAAAAGAACACTTTGATCAATTAAGTAAGTAATACCCAAAATATATATTTTTGTGGGTACTGCATTATTTTTGTAACCCATGTACATATCTACATGGGTTAAACTACGGTGTACGGAAAATCAAATTAATATAAGTATATACCAGGGCAGCACAATACCGGCCAAAGTGGAGATCCTTGGGGTATACCTTTGTCCAGCAGTGAACGTCTTTCGGCTGATATGATAATGTTATCATCACATCATAATAGCTGTAAGAAGTCCGCTGCAGGACAAAAGCCTCGCCCAAGGATTTCCACTATAATATCCTGGGACATTATTTAACACACTGTCATCTGATCCTAAACTAAGCAGAGCTTGAACTATGGAAACCAGATAACTGATATACTACTTTTTTTGTAAATATATACTTATATAGATAATTACACCCAGACTCAGGACAAACAGACATGCACACAAATATATGTCCTGGATAAGAATCGAACCCACGACCTCCGGCATGAAAAGCAAGCATTCGCTAACCGGCAGACAAAAAGACGGCTCGCGCTGCCTTGATATATACCTACTTATATTAATCTGGATTTCCGAACACCGTTTATTCGCCACGCTTGGCAAACGGGTTGGCGATGGTCATAGTACTCAGAAGGAAGCTGCTCCCCGTCCTCTGGTAGATATTTCCTCGGGTCGACTTCTACGCCCCCCACGGGGTGAGATGGGATGATGATATTCTGATATTGGCTGCCGTCACCGCATTTGCATTCGATGAGACGCAGCGCTATAATTGGTTGCTGCCATGTTGCTGACATATACATTCATCAATTACAATGTTATGGCCCCATCGAAAGCATTCCCTTTCGAATCATCGATTTCGAAAAATTGCGATGACGAAACATACCTATGTACAGACGCCAGCACATCCAGCTACTCCAATCTGTCAAATTTCTTTTATAGATTTTCAACTTTATCACAAAAGCATAGGGTTGACTTTCAATTGAGGAAATTTGACAGATTGGGGTAGCTTGATGTGCTGGCGTTTGTAAATACCAACAAGTTGTCCTATCAGCCGTGTAATTTTATTTACAACTAGCAGCCCGTCCCGTTTATTTAGTAATGGAAACGTATTGTGATAGCTGCTAAGAGAAGAGTAAAGCTATCGCTATCCTAAATTTCATTAAAATCGAGTCCAACGAAATAAAATATTAGAAATTATTCACTTTTTTAGGGTTCCGTAGCCAAATGGCAAACAACGGAACCCTAATGGATTCGTCATCTCTGTCTGTCTGTCCGTCCGTATGTCACAGCCACTTTTTTCCGAAACTATAAGAACTATATACTGTTGAAACTTGGTAAGTAGATGTATTCTGTGAACCGCATTAAAATTGTCATACAAAAAAGAAAAAAAAAACAATACATTTTGGAGGATCCCCATACTTAGAACTAGAATTAGAAGTAGAATTGCCATCAAACTAATAACTCGATCTCGTTCAAACCAAATAATATTAGAAACTTCAATATCATTTTTGAAGACCTAGCCATAGATACCCCACATGTATGTATGGGTTCGATAAAGTACAGCTCTTTTAGTTTCGAAAAAAGTGGCTGTGACATACGGACGGGCAGACAGACAGACATGACTAATCTATATGGTTTCCGTTTTAGGCCATTTGGCTACTGTTTTATGCACAGAGACTTTAATAAGCGCTTGTGCGGAACATGAGTATGAGTGATAGTAGTATTACAAATTAACATTATGTATTCATAATGAAAGATTGTAACGTCCATCTTTCATTATATATGTATTTAATTTTATTTACAAATATATTATTAAACCGTGACTTATATTTAACAATATAGAACTATAATTTCATTTATGATAGTAACGGTTTAGTTAAATAACAAATATTGAGTAGTTATTGGCAAATTGATTATTTCAGGGAGGAAGGAATAATCCATCCGTTTTTACGTGACAGAATACCAAACTTGCACATATATAATACAAGTTGCGCCCCGCGGTTTCACCCGCGTTAAAGTAGTTTTGGCGTAAAATAGTAACAAATTTACATACATACATCTATACTCACACACTTTCGCATTTATATTATTAGTAGAATGTGCACCTCTAGCGGGTTTGGCAGTGCACGCCGGAATAGCTCGCAAATGGAAGATGTTTTCCTACTTACTTGACACTTATCGTCATATTTTGGACAATTCACACAATATATTTATAAATTGTAGCCTATGTGTTATTATGATGTATAAGCTATATTATTGTAAAGTTTCATTAAAATTTATTCAATAGTTTTTACGTAAAAGAGTTACAAACATCCATCCATACTTACAAACATTCGCTTTTATAATATTAGTAGGATTAGATGTATAGTAGGATCTAGGCCTAAAAACAGACCATGGCTTAATATTTTCTCAGGATTAACTATCCTCATAACAGCGCCAAGCCATCAATTATGTTCCTCCAATAACTTATTTATTAAAGTATCGATAAAATTGATGTAGTGCGGGTCAAAAGTACTACTCGTATATCATATGAATTAGGATTGTGGAATATTTGCGGAAACTATGCGTACAACGAAAGGTTGCCTCCGGACGTGAGGTGGTACTTACTGAAGTTCATAAATCATGACATGTAATTTTGGAAGGGAAAGCTATACAAGACCTGGTGTATACATAGATTTAGCATTCCGTACGAGTGCCTGTTCTACACGACCGGATAGAGTTGGCAATATTTCGTACATTTCATTTAAAAAATATCTAGGGGGGGGGGACAATGTCACACAGATCATCCTAGCCCCAAACTAAGCAAAGCTTGTACTATGGGTACCAGGCGACGATATAAGTACTAAATATATTTGGGGAGTAAATATTTGAAGACAATAGTTAACAATTAGGATTGAGGAATATTTGGGGACCTTGCATGGAATAAAAGTTATATAGATAGAATACTCTTTATTGTACAGAAGCCAGCATATCAAGCTACCCCAATCGGTCAAATTTCCCCAATTGAAAGTGAACCTTATGCTTTTGTGATAACGTCGAAAATCTATAAAAGAAATTTGACAGATTGGCGTAGCGGGATGTGCTGGCGTCTGTGCACACTCTAACAGAAAAAATATATATTGTATATAAAGAACCTAATGTACAACGGGCGGTCTTATCGCCTTAAGCGATCTCTTCCAGACAAACTTTGGATGGATAGGAACTGTGATATAAATATATTGCATACCAAAAACTTAGTATGACTTCACAAATAAAAGTATGTTAATAAACATATCATACACAAATTATAATACTTACATACATAATAGGGACTTACTCTCCTTTATAAATCAGAAGTTGTATGGAAAGTTTGATAAGACCTGTTTTAGACATAGTTTTAGCATTCGGTACAAGTGTCTGTTCTATTCGACGATATAGAGTGTATTTGGTAAATTTCATTTATGAATGTAATAATATTAATTCTACGTTTGCTATATATTAATTGTACGCTATTTATAGCTGAATAACCTGTTACAAATTTCGAAGAAATATTTTTAGTATAAGCCAACCAAAAATAATTCGTAATAATTTCAAAGTAAATCGGACACTTCATTAATTACAAAAAAAAGTTACACCATTTTGTTTGGAACGCAATTGGTTTCGAAGTTCAAAAATCTCTCCTTTTTAATTTGATCCTTGATCGTTTGCGATAAAAACTGGCACTAGCAGCAGAACTGAAGAAACAGACCAGTCAGAACTGTACCTTATATAACCAGTAACACGAGGTATTTTCTAATAAAAGGTTACCTCAGACGTGCAGCCGAAGCACATCAAATGCCAAGAAAAGTAAGTAAATTAAACTTTGCCCAAATATTTTCTCACAAAAGAAGAATTTTCGTTTGATCGCAATAAAGTTTAATTTCATTTCATGTTTGTGAGTTTTTGTCTTTATTTTACAATCCTTTTATCAATGTTTGTAAGTCTTCCTTTTAAAAGGAGGACTTTGTTCATTCTGTTTTCTAATAATAAATTGCTTCTGAATTAAAATGAGTTTAAATATTGAGTCTGTGTATTATACGCGCACACGAATTTAACTCATAGCAGTAGCAGTAGGTACGGTTAGCAAAAACATTTTTGTAACAATTTTCATTTTTCTATTTACTATACTAAATATATGCTTGAGACAGGATTTTACTTCTGATCATTGGTGATAGGGATGGCTAGTACCTTGATGGATTATTTTAATGATAAAGATGAGTTCATTTCAATAAAACGGAAAATAAGGTGGTATATATAGAAATACTAAATTAGGATCATCATGCCTTAAAATTGCTTAAATGCCTTAAATTATGCTTATCTTATTTCCTGGCCTCACCGTGTAATTCATTTTTACATATGCTTATTTAATAAATAAAATTCATAAATATTATAATTAAAATTATTAATAATAAAAATTTTAAATAATCAAGTTACTCACCATTAAATATGTGTATTATTATTATTGACCATTTTTGACACTCAATTTTTGATCATTAACATAAAAAAAATCATTTGGTAAGTTATTCTGAATTAATAAAATTTTTTAAAGGCCAAATTTAATAAAATTTTAAATGATAATGCTAATACGCACATTATTAATTTTTATTATTGCATAGCATGGCTTTTCGGTACGGATTGTGTGGCAAGGTATGTAGATCCAAATTTACCATTTCCGTAGGTATTTATCATTATGTACGCACGGCTACATATCAAGCTATACATTTCCAATATAAGCTAACCTCTCATCGTATGGAAATCCTTTACAACGCGGGATCAGCTTATACTGGAAATGTATAGCTTGATATGTAGCCATGTTTAATAGACATGTTGTAAACAAAAAATTTATCTTTAAAATACATGGTTAGGGCGATTAGAAACGATGAACTAAAGAATATTAACAAAAGAAATATACCTGTCCTGTGTGAGTGGCACAACCGGAAGGGGAAGACCTTGTTCTCTGATCTCTGACCAAGTCGAAGATGTACTCAAGAAAGACCAGGTCAGAAGTATTCCAAACAGGCGAGCATGTGTGAATAATATAATTGGGTAAACGAGGCAAAAGGAGTGTGCAAAGATTTTGACAAAAGGAAATTCGTTGTCTCTGCCTACCCCTCTGGGAAATTGGCAAGTAATTTTTTTTGAGGTAAAAATTAAGTCGCTATGAAGTAACTTATGTTGTTGTTTACCGGACAAAATAAATATTTAAAAAGAAAAAGAGGGACGACAATATTTAAGTTATTTGCATTTGTTAAATAAAATCCTAGCAATGAGATCTGATTACTGAATAGGCTAATAAAATTTAATATTAAATAAATACAGTTTTATCTAATTAAAACAAAAGTTCGCTCTTGTGGCGATCTTTTATATCAATCCCTTAAAATTAATGTTAGATTAATAGTATCATTTTCCAAGTGACTAAACGAATCGAATTTCCCTACGAAGTCATCATTGCCAGATTCCTTACCTATCTTGGATTTCAATTGCGTCCTTGTCCTTTAGCTACCAGAATAACACGACCGATCTTGAAATACAATACTAGTTGAATCTAGAAATACAAAACCGTTTACCGAGATAGCCAGGCTATATTGTTCTGTTGAACTACTGAGTACTTGTGACTATTGTCAAGATGTTCTGTTGATTGCCGTAACTGAAGGTTTTAAGGTGTTATTCGAGTCACAAAGAGTGGTTTTGTGTGTTTGTGTTGTACCTCAAAAGTATAGTCCCCAAAACAAAGCTAAGTTTCAGTAGTCCTTGTCCGATGAGTGAGTTTTATTCTCGTTACTAAAAGATTCCTTATTTAAAAGAAAAGGAAAATTCCAAAGTTACCTGTTTAATATTCAGTATAATAAAAACCGGCCAAGTACGAGTCGGACTCGCGCACGAAGGGTACCTACTGTACGGTCATCTATAAAAACGGCAAAAATGACGATTGTCGTACGGGAGCCGCCTTAAATATTTATTTTATTATATTTTTTGTATTTGTTGTCATACATCATTCATGAAAATTTCAACTGTCTAACTATCTCGGGTCATGAGATAGTGCCTGTTGACAGACGGACGGACAGACAGATAGCGGAGTCTTAGTAAAAGGGGCCCTCTTACTAAGAATCCGCTGTCTGTCTGTCTGTCCGTCTTAACATTTGGGTACAGAACCATAAGAACGACAAATGATGTCTTAAGTTTTTATACTTTGCCTTGAGATATCAACAAGACTTCCGAAAAAGTAATAATTCATGATATCTTTATGAAATAGACGTTATAAATCACATAATAAAATTTGAAAAATTATCTTTGAAATTTTAGATTCGGTAATTTTTCTGATTGTCCTTAAAAACCGGAAAAAGCGCGATTACGAATTCACGATGCGTGTGGAAAATTTATGTCCTTTAATCGGAGTAACGTCTTAAATACAAAACGCCCAAACTATCATCTCATCTTCTTCTTCTTTGCTCTCGCCTCTTCCCGTTACGTGGGGTCGGTTGGCGGTCTACTTCTCCCTCTCTTTCTTGTAGCCAAGGAAAGGTAATAGGTGTTACTTTCAAAGACCCCTTATGTGTTCATTACGCAATTTGTCTTTGAGAGTGACTCCTCCTGCCCAACGTAACATACGCATAACAGTGTTTTTGCTCATGAGTTTTTGTTAAGCCTATGTTTCGCTACCGTAGAGTAAAACAGGTCAAACTATCATCTCATGATATAGTAAAAAATGTATTAACATATGCGCAAACGTTGTGCATCCCTGGTGAGTAGGATTCGTGGCCACTCTAACAGCATTCTGGCCATGATCGCAAGCAGATTTGACTGCCTATATATGAATCACTGCTGCACTGTTTCTCATGGAATGGGGCTTCAGTGATTCATGTATTCCACTAAACAAAATTTTAGCTATATTTTTACTAACATAGAATAAGTCTTATGTATTACTAACAATTTTGAGTCTTTGTTTACTTTAATAAATAACTTTATTATTATCATTATTATAAATAGAAGAATAACATATACACTTATAAAGTGTCTATGTTATTCTTTTACTTTGTATATAAAGTAACAAGCACTCGTAAACCCTTTCGCGCTTAAAAGTAACTTTATCGATGACGTCAGCGAACTTAAGAGCTTCGCCAGCCGTTGCGATACCATTCAAAAGTACTTAATCCTGACTAAGGAAATTTCGTAAATACGTAATGAATTACTCAGAGTTGCGGAGTTATGAATACTAAGGTTAAAATATTCTGACAGAATTCATTTAGGTTATTATTATTAAGTAATGGAATCAGGCGCTACGAGCAAATTGTCAGTTTAATCAAGCCGGGATGCAATATGCACTGCCTTCTCGTGATCATCATCATATCAGCCGAAAGACGTCCACTGCTGGACAAAGGCTCCCCCAAGGATCTCCACAATGACCGATCTTCTCAATAATGGCTGCCCGCATCCAGCGGCTTCTCGCGACCCTTGCAAGATCATCGGTCCACCTTGTAGGGGGCCTGCCCACGCTGCGCTGCGTCTTCCGGTGCGTGGGCACCACTCGAGGACCTTTCTGCATATAAAAAAGACGTATTTATAACCAAACTTGGTGTATTTATTATATGTATGGCATTGCATGCCAGCTTAATTAAACCGACAATTAGCGGAATTAACACTACATATTTATTTTGTATTTTGAATGTATTAACGGGTCATACACCGAGTGGTTTAGCATCCAAATGGGTGTTAGACAGGGATGTGTAGCGTCACCGTGGTTGTTTAACCTATTCATGGATAGCTGTTTAAAAGATTTGAAAGAAAGTGAATGCGGTGTAAGGATGAATGAGTTACTCATCAAATGTCTGCTTTACGCTGATGATCAAGTTTTACTTGCATCATCGGCGGACGAGTTGCAGGTGATGGTAACAAGTATGCATAAATCTTTTGAAAGGAAAGGGATGAAAATTAATGTAGGTAAGACGAAAGTAATTGTATTTGAGAGGGATGAATACACGACAGCGTGTGATATTGTGATTGGAGGAGAGAAAGTCGAACAGGTGAATGAGTTTGTATATTTGGGAACTTTGTTTACGAGAGATGGGAAATATGAAAAAGATATTGTTAGAAGAGTAAATGCGGGGAACAGAGTGAATGGGGCACTACACGCCTTTATGAGTAGCCGGCAAGTATCAAAGAAGGCTCGACTAGCCGTGCACGATGGAGTGTTAGTGCCAACTTTAATGTATGGAAGTGAAAGTTGGGTATGGCAGAAAAAGAATGAAAGTAAAATAAATGCAGTGGAAATGAGAGCTCTGAGAAGTATGTGTGGTGTGACTTTGAGAGACAGAATTCGAAATACTGATGTAAGAGAGCGTTGTGGTGTGAAAGAGGATGTAGTCACAAAGATTGAAAAAGGCATGCTGAGATGGTTTGGCCATTTAGAAAGGATGAATGAAAGAAGATTGCCAAAGGAAGTATACCTGGCCTGTGTGAATGGGACAACCGGAAGGGGAAGACCACGTCGAACATTCTCTGACCAAATTGGAGATGTTCTCAAGAAAGGGCAGGTCAGAAGTACCCTAAACCGGCGAGCATGTATGAAGAATGTAATGGCAGTGATCGAGGCAAAAGAAGTATGCAAAGATCGTGACAAATGGAAATCCGTTGTCTCTGCCTACCCCTCTGGGAAACAGGCGTGAGTCTATGTATGTATGTAATGAATGTATTATTATTTGCAATTGCCAAGAAGACGTGGGTTGTTGATGTAGTGTGGTAGCAAGAACCACCAACTTACGTTATGCAACTGACTGACAACAGCAAAATATGACTTTTCTCTATGTTAGACGCATTACTATACGTTTTACAATAAATAATGTATGTTACAGTGTTATAGTAATTATCTAAAACATGTGCAAAATGGTGAAATGCATGAAACGATGAATATAAGCCTCTTAACGCAAAACTAAAATCGTACTACCTATGTAAGTGTTGATAAAGTTTGAAGTTTCATTCAGGAGCGTGGGCTGGTTCTTATTTGAACTCCTTAAAACTTTTGCGTCTCAAACTGACCACCTTAGGATATCTAAAGTCATTGAACAGCAAATGGAAGAACTTCGTACAATTCAACTTACTACAGACCAAGAAGTTGCAAGGGTCTGTTTATTCGTATGAAAGTCGATAACTGCCAGCAAGTTGTATTCATACGAATACTAATATTATAACTATAACTCGCACCGAAACTTCGCAGCATCTGAAATTTGCTTTAACAACAGTCATTGCAATAGAAAAGCAGTGCAGGTCAACATTATGCTTTCTATGACCATTGCTGTTCTGTTAGATCAAGTACCGCTTCAAAATAACGTGAACCCGCAAGCGTAATGGTTTTACGAGACTTCCGACCACCATTAAGTGCCTACAATGAATGTCCATTGTTTTCTTAATCCATATCCCAAATATTCGCAAACATGGTAAGTAATGCATATGCGTTTTCCGGTCAGAGAGCAACACGACTGAACTGCTTCAGCTACTGTTTTTTTTATAATGGTAGTGACATTTAGCTAGCTTGTATTAAGTTATTGTCAAGGAGATTATGTTAAGTTGAAGTTTTTAATATTATGTATTGAAATTTAAATTTTACTACATATTGTCTGAATGGTTCTGTCTATATTAAGGTATGAATTCAGTATTATTATTATAACGGACCTTGTGTTTAAAACGACGGTCGCGCTTTAATGCTACCACCGGATCCAATGCGCCCCAACTGAGAAGACCCAGCGAAACAAACTCAGCACTGTTAACTATACCCTGCAAAATATTACTGGTCCGTGCACGAATGATCATGAGAAACATCGCCAGAGTTAATAGTATTAACTTTATTCTTTCACATGCAAGTCTCGAAACATACATCCGGGCCGCCTGGTTGCAAGTCGATACCAAAGACGCCGTCGCCATGCTCACATATTACCGACCCCTCTCATACCCGACGAGCTCAGGTGAGCTGTCCCACACCCAAGTTTACAAAGATACATAATAATGCTATTAATAGGAGTGTATTATAATATAAGATGGCGGTACTACCGCCTAATTCGTATTCTGTAAGATGGACATACTTCTCCAGTCTAATGTATATAGGTGTTAATAGAGCGAAAAGATGCTATGCTCTATCGACTCACTTAAAAAAATCCCATTGGAAAAGGAGACGAGGGAACCAAACGCATGAGCGATCCGCCTGGTGTTGTTGACAACATACCAAGCAAAGCAACTATGATCGCTTCAAATCGGTTGGGCTACGGCCCACTGATGCTCGTTAGCCGACGTAGTAGAATTATCAGCCATACTATTTATGGCAGATTCTAACATGAGTCTGGAAGTGTCCCGGTACTTTGCCGTTGTTGACTCCAACATCGATAGCTGACGAGTAACAGCCCCTACTTAACCCACAGCCAGATTTGAACAACGAATAAAAAGAAGGCATAATTAATCCATATAGATGGTAGAAATGCATGTTCAAACAGCTGGAATAAAATTTGCCAATATTATAGTTTTTTTTGCAATTACTCTAATTGGCACTTTCATTACATTGGGCTTTCGTAAATTTGATATATATTTTCCAACAAATATGGCCCAGGCCCTGGTTTTAAGAATCTTCCCAATGTATAAGTCTGACGTCATGTTTTGGCCCTGCTTATGAAATGACGTCACTCTGAACTGCTACTAGTATATCATTTCATTCGTAGTCCCATATTTATTTTTTTGGTAGTGTAGTAGGCATAAATCCAAAACAAATAAACATCGAAACGCAGTTCATTGGCATACATTCAAAATACATATATGAGTTATGGCGAAAAAATCTAATGGCTCCAAGCTGGTGAATATTAAGTGAAAAGATCGCCAGCCAAACAACCGGATGAAAGCTTATATAATGTGCTCACAATTTTGCACTATGAAAAGTTAAGTGGTCAGACTAGCTGACGCGGGGCGTTGAACGGGATTTCGAACGTCGCGCCTAGTTGCCCGATTAGCATTGTACCCTCAGTTTAAAAAAAAAATATTTGGTATTAAAAGGTAGAGCGACAGTTGAACAAAACTTCCTTAAACACCGAACCTATGATGTGTCTCACATCGTCACATCATCAGCCTGATATCATTCACAGCTGGACATAGGCATAGGTTTTTATAACATTAACACTGCGCTTGTCAAGCGAGATATACTATTAGTATATATGTATATAATTGTACACTAATACCGCACGGAGGCATATCTATGAACACATATACACATTATACATATAGCTCATGGGAAGCGAGCGGTGACGATGATACGAGTTTTGCACTGTTCACAATATATATACACAGTATACATATAGTGATGACTTAGGGAACAGAGAAGTAGTCGCTGACTATAGGCCTTATTAGAAGGCTCAGGGTCACCTCAAGAGCAATGGAGAGAGCAATGAGCTATTCTCGGAGTTTTCCTACGAGATCGAATCAGAAATATTGCAATCCAACCCAAGTCACCAACATAGCCCGAAGAATTGCAAAGCGTGGCAGAGCGAGGCATATAGCTCGTAGAACTGACGGCCGTTGAGGCAGAAAGATTCTCGAGTGGCGACCACGAACCAAAAGCCGCAGCATGGGCAGGCCCTCTACCAGATGAACTGATGATCTTGTGCGGGTTGCTGGAAACTGCTGGATGCGGATAGCGCAAGACCAGCAACTGTGGACATTTAAGAGGGAGGCTTTTAGCCAGCAGTGATGATTTTTGTTCAAAAATGCTTAACGCGTCTAAAGAAGTTTTCACTTCAATAACGACTTATTCAGCAATTAAACAGCTTAAGACTGGTTTTCTGTTAAACATGCCCATCGCGAAAATAGTGTGAGAGCTATTATAAAAGCGCCCCTTACGTGTAGATTCAAAAACCAAAGGGCGAATAATAAAGTATGTGTCGTGTATATCATACTATTCGACTACAAGCCGTTATGGCAATGAATAAAAGATGCTTTTTGAACTGCGGTTGGAGCCACCAGGTCACAATAGACAGTTTGTTAACAAAGTTGTGATTTAGCGTGTACAACACTGTATTGAAAACATCGATATTTATATTTATATTCCTTTCGTCTATTCGTGAGAGTTAACCAACATCTGTGCGCTATTCATGGCTAATAAAAGAAATGTTTTCCGTCAGTGTGATTTGAAAGTTTAATAACAGAAACAGAACATTAAGATGATTACTGATTTTTTTGGGATAAGGCAGGGGGAATAAGCATTCCCCTTTTTACACTTTTTACGTTAAAGGTGTCTGCAGGTGGAAGGCGTGGACTTCTCTTGACGCCTGATGGGAGGAGCCACAGGAACGCAGGTATGTAGCTCCCGTGCCTCCCTTTTGCACCATATCCTAGATGGTCGGGACGCGTGCCCTGGGGGGGCTCTGTACTGCCCTCCCCTGTTGCGAACTTCTGCCTGTCCGGCACAACGACTGCGTTACAAACGGAGCTGCGTGCACGTGGCGGTAGTGGAGAACACTTCTTGTAAGTACTGCCACCAAGATGATTTCTGACTAGTGCCTGTAGTTCTAACCTTACCACAAACATTAATACAAACTAGAAAATTTATATCTACAAGTTTCAAAACAAAAAGGACCAATATCACGCAGTGTGTCGTATTATATGAATGCTAATAATTAGCTGAGACCTTCCAAATGCATATTGGCTTCTAAAAATACCAATAAACGTTTTGGTGGAATTACATGATTGTCACAATCACAACACGAATTTCTATGTGATCGTCTGGTTTGCGCGTTTTTAAAAGCATCACCAGCAATTTCACAGCGACCATAGCGCGTAGTGAGTACTTTTTTTCTCAATAAGAGTTTGTGGTTTTTGAGCTTAACATGTATCGTTAACGCATACAGTGGAACGATTCTATTCGCGATGGCTTACTTTTATGCGCCTTTCATTGACCATAGCTTTTCCCAACTCAAATATGTTTCGCCGGATCGTCTTAACTGCACAGTGTTGAAACTGCTAGTAGATGAACCCTCGAAGTTTGTTTCGCTGGGTCATCAGATGCGCGCATTGGATCCGGTGGTAGCATTATAGCGCGATCGTGGCACAAAAGGTCCATCATAATTATAATAATATTCAATTCTTTCCTCAGTAACGACAGACAAGATGTAGTTAAATATAACTAAAACTATAAGTATTTAAAACGCCTTAAACAACCAATTTGACAACAACTTCAAGAAATCGCTATTTAGCTGAATCATTATTATCTTTAGGTAATTAAATTATATTATATATGATCACATATGTACTAGTCACGATCTAATAATCTATTCGTACCTAGATTTAAAGATATAGATAATATTTAATTTGTAATACTGTTCATGATCCGACTATTTACAAGCGCTTTTTAAAGTCTATGGGAATAAAAACCGTTTTGGTTTATTTCTTTTATGTAATGCTTTTAAGACATTTCTACGGGCTTTTTAATTTCTAGTATTACTCAAAGTTAAGAAGTTTATAAATTTATACTAAAGAAAAAGCGAAGATAATGTCAAATCGCGCAAAAAGTCCAACTCATTGCGATTTCAATTTCATTAATTTATTATGATATATATTCAGAAAATAGACAAAACAGCCAATCTTATCTGAATTAGAACATAATTAAGTATAGTATGGAAGTGTTTGGCGAAATTAAAATGTATATTTTGATTTTTTTTATATATATGTATTTCAAAATGTATTTAATAATAAAACGGTTTGTGTAATGATAATAATAAATTATATTCATAGTATAGTAATAGGTATAATTTATTATAGTAATACATGTTAATAAGAACCAAATAATAACAAAAGATGCCTAAGTAACGTCCAATTTAATTAGAGGTTTCTTAGATAGGTACCATTCGAATACAAATAATTAATTAATTTAGATACATTCGTAAAGAAAAAACAACCAATCAAAAATATTTATTCAAAGGAATTTTATTAATATGAAAATATTCATCTTTATATCATTGACCGTTGGGCATTGGACTGTGAATCGTAACTTATTATACACGGATGGGCAGACTGACTGAAGGAGATGATTTTGATCTTCTTCCGCTGGTCTGTATCAAACACGTGGGGCATACGCTTAAACGCGTGATCTACCCTTACCCTATAAGGGTCATGTTTGAGTTACGGAGACCTGTGTCACGTTCGCGGGCTCTAATAAAATTTGGAGCTTATGGGTTTTCTTCCAGTATCGAATAAAACAAAAAAAATCAATTAAATTTTTTTATTTATTTAATAAAGTACCAAGTAAAGTACTTTATACATATGTATGTATTACAATTTAGTCTAGTGGCTAATAAGTAATTTTATATTAACCTAAACTTCTACATAAACATAATTCATTCGAAGAATCAGTCCACCTACTTTCGTGAGTCTTAATTTGGCTAGGTCTCTCAAATATAATTTATTAGGGATAGCTAACTAATCAATTAAATTAAGCAATTTATTTTAAAAACCTTACGTGTGGCAAACGGTTTTAAAACAAAACAGTCGCCTCACCACTTTGTGTTCCACTTTTCGTCAATTATTTGTGTGACCCATTAATAGTTGTTTAGAGTCTGAGTGTACTTTGTTTACGTTAATAATATATATGAAAGGTACTCCGCAATGTAAGGCTGTTCAATTCCCGCGTACGGTCGTAGTCTTAAAAAAAACTTTGCCAAGTTGCAATTGGTTCAGCTGGCTCAGCGTGACATCAATAAACAAAGAAATTCATACCAAATAGTTCCTTCCCTAGTTTATACACGTGTTTTTATTGGTCACGTAACCTTGAACCAACTTTTCTACGTTACTACCTTTATGGATGAACAATTTTATTGCCTGTTACTGACATTGATAGACGACTCTTTCTTCCTAATTCACATTTGAGAGCATAACAAAGAGAAGACATACATTGCCATCAATAGAGAGATGCCAATTTTATGTACACTATGATGGGTAAAGTGTAATCACTTTATCGCGCTGAAAATAAGATCTAAATTCATTTTATGTTTCTAAACCTTGTCATGTTTTCGGCAATCTAACAAACAGATGAAACGTACGTAACTAGTGACGCAAATTTCATGTAAACAGTAATGGGTAATTTGAGATCATACTAACAATGCTTTAAAAAGGAGATAGAAGTTTTCCAAACCTTGTCGAATTCTTCAGCGTTTTGTCCTCACAGATGAAATTACTAGAAAAAATAAAACAGTGGCACTCCGCGAGTGCGGACAGAAGTAGATTGAAAAAATTCGTGGTGTCGGTAACAGTAAGTGTCGTGATTACAATGGTTTTTTTACCATGGCAAAATCCATGTGTTACTAAGTTCGCACATGTACACTTATTATACATACTTATATACAGAGGTGTCAGTAACGGTCACGGTAACAGTGACGTTAAATTGATTTCCCATCTGAAAATAATCCAAAGCGCCTAACGAAGATTTCACTTCAAGAATCTCGTTCCTATTTTTATTACTTTAAGAAATGCAATCTTGCACACCTAAATTGCAATAAAACACATAAACAACAATACACTAACTCTAAACAATAACAATTATATACTTTTTGTTTTGAAATATTATTTTTCTCCTTCATCAGAAGATTCTTATTTTTTTATAAGATTAAAGTGCTTTTTATTCTACAGTCTACTGAGCCACAAGACAAAAATCAAACTCCACAACTAACATCACAAGTCAGTCACTAGCTTCTCTCGTCTGCACAAACCCACAAAAATATGTGTCACAAGCTTAATATTTATAGGTGACTGATAAGCTATCATATTTTTAATGTCCACCTGTACACGGATTAAAATACAACACTATCTAACGTATCTAATCTATATTTACTCGTACGTCTCTATCTATGTGTCAAAATTATGAGTAATTAAGGAATTTCATCAAACGTCTACACTTTTATATGTACAGACGCCAGCACATCAAGCTACCCCAATCTGTCAAATTTCCCCAATTGAAAGTGAACCTTATGCTCATGTGATAAAGTTGAAAATGTATAAAAGAAATTTGACAGAATTGGGTAGCTGGATGTGCTGGAGTCTGTATATCAACAATATACACAAATCTACATGTTATCTGACCCATTTCATAGTGAAGAAATATTATGTTCCGGTATTTTTACGACGTTATACTTCACTGAGCAGCAGTAGGCCAGTGGGCTTACTCGAGCAGTTGCCTCGTTGTAAACATTACTTCATTCATGGAGGTAAACAGCAAGCTTGACAACTCCAAAGTTTATTGAATGACGGGCCGGTCGTTGGTGCGATTCCATCACACGGCCATCTGATCCAAATTAAGCAGAGCTTGTTTTATGTCAATCAGATAACTGATATACTACATATATACTTTTCTTTTGTAAATACATACTTATATAGCTAACTAGCGGCCCGGTACGTGCTTCGCTACGTATAAGGCATAGTAATAAAAAAAATGATTATTAAGTTCATATATTCAAACAAAAAATATTTCAAATTGCTAAAAGATGTTGATTTTACACTTTTTCAAGACTTTTTTTAAATTTTCTAATTTCTACGTACAAACCTTCCCTGGACTTCCACAAATCATTCAAGACCAAATTTACCCAAATCGGTAAAGGCGTTGTTGAGTTATAACATTACAACGAAAAGTGGCATTGATTTTTATATAATAGGTCTTTACCTATGAAATTGCCGTTTTGTATGAAAAAATTTAAACGAATTTTTTTCATGAATTTTTTTATTTGTATTAATCGAAGTAATCACCCATGCAATCAATGCATCTTTGCCATCGCAGTGGCAGTTTATTGATGCCCTTCTTAAAGAAATCAGCTGGACGGGAGGCAACAAATTCTTCAAAGGCATTTTGTACTGCCTCTCGGGTATTGAATTTTTTTCCCGCCAAGAAGTTATCCAAATTCTGGAAAAAGTAGTAGTCTGTAGGCGCAAGGTCTGGTGAGTAGGGCGGATGACGGAGAGCTTCCAACCCCAGTTCTTGCAACTTGGAGACCGTCTGCTGTGCAGTATGAGGTCGCGCGTTGTCGTGCAGGAGCAGCGGAGACGAGCGATTGACCAATGCTGGTTGGAGATGCGCCAGCTTCTCCATCATTGTGCTCAGTTCTTCACAGTACACATCTGCAGTAATGCTCACCCCGTTTGGTAAGAAGCTGTGATGAATCACACCGGCGCTAGACCACCAAACAGTGACCATCACTTTTCTAGGGGTAAGTTTTCGTTTAGGGCATTGTTTAGGTGCTGAACCAGGATCCAACCAACTTGCTGAGCGCTTGCGGTTATCAAACAGAATCCATTTTTCATCGCAGGTAACAATGCGGTTCAAAATTCCTTCATTTGTGTGTCTGTTGAGCAGTGCAAGGCACGTCTCGACGCGTACTTCGCGCTGGCGATCATTGAGTTCGTGGGGCACCCATTTGTCAAGCTTTTTTACCTTGCCAATTTGACGCAAATGGACCAATATTGTTTTGACGCTAACGTCGAAAGCTGCTGCTAATTCAGCCGTAGATTGTGTATCATCAGCTTCCACAACCGCCTTTAATTCGTCATTGTCGACCAAAGTCTTCGGACGACCGCGAGGTTCATTTTTCAGGTCGAAATTTCCAGAACGGAAGCGAGCAAACCAATAACAGGTGGTGCGTTGGTTTGTAGTGTTAGCTCCGTAAACGTCGTTGATGTTGCGTGCCGCTTGTGCCGCGTTGCTGCCACGACGGTACTCATATTCCATAATTACTCCAATTTTTAACGTATCCATGATGACGAAAAAGATTGAAATGCGATGAAAATGTAACACTAATCAATAAAGAAATGACTACTTTTGGAAAAAAGAATCCATGTTTTTAAAATAAAATTAATTTGAAATTAGAATTCTTAGCCAAACAAAAATTATTTTGATTTGAAATGGCCAGTACTGCAGAACGGCAATTTCATAGGTAAAGACCTAATATATAGATTACGTCCAGACAAACATCTGTCCTGGGTGAGAAACGAACCCACGACTTGCGTCGTGAAAGTGGAAGTGTGATCGGAACATGCGAACGGAAGTTGAGGGAGATATATGTTAGTGAAGATATAAATATAGTTTCGTTTCGTATATTACTAGAGCAGCCCGACTGGGGAAGTACCTCGACCTTAGAGAAGACATTCCTTAATAATAACATTAATAACTATAATGTTGTGTTTCTGCGGGTGTGTAAGGTCGCCAGAGCTCATTGGGGTGGGGGAAGGGTCAGCGACACTTGTTTGCGGACTCTTTTAAAGACCGGCAACGCACTCGTGACTCCTCTGGTGTTGCTAGTGTCTATGGGCGGCGGTGATCACTTACCATCAGGTGACCCGCTTGCTCGTTTGTCGCCCTATGACTTAAAAAAGGCGCCAAAACATATTTTCTTTCTCTCATAGCCAGTTACGTTAAGTATATCCAAGTTATACTTCAGTAGTGTGGTCTAATGCAAACTCGATTTTTTCTTAACTATGCTTCCAATATCTAGTGATTTTGGTACAGATATTTCAAATTAATAAGTATTAGCTACTCTAACAAATGTTTACCCACTACTGATTTATTTTCAGTGATAAATCTTTTTACTATTCTAACACTATTAATGGTAAAAGCTTGGTAAACCGCGGTGCTTGCGTGAAGTGGACTGCGAAAGCGGAGTCAAGATTTGAGAGGCTCTCAGCTGAAGAGTTGAGTGTTCTTTATTTAGCCACACAATAGGTCCTCGGTAATATCACGGGTTTTGAAACTAGCAAATTTTAGTCGTTACACTACGTTTTATTGGAAATTGAAGATGACCTACAGGGTTATATTATTTCAAAACCCCTTGAAAGAATTTGTGATCCTATGTCTGGGCATCGTAGCTACTAATTTATGAAATCAGACGGCCAATTTAATAAATTACGCGGCAGACATTTCAGATACATAACGAAGCAAAAGTTTTGGCTGTATATTAGCCGTTCGCCAGTTGGAAGGTTAAGGTACTTTGTTATGTTTCGTAAAAATCTTTTAAAAGACTTTGTAAAGTGACAGCTTTGTTTCTGATTGGAGGCGAGACTTTTTACCGATACTTATAAAAATCATTATCTAGTCTATCAGGTAGCTATCACCTGATGCGTGCTAGAAGCAAGACGTTACAGTACAGTTAGGTTAAATTATTTTATTATTACCTCACAGTTGCCTAACTCTTGAACAGAGTTCATCATCAATAACTAGATTAATTTACGAGTTACAGAAATTGCGAGTGTCCATGTGCGGCGGTGATCACTATGACCCACTTGCTTATTTGTATTCCTATTTTATATAAAAAAAACTAAAGGGCTCTAAATTACAACCCTACACCGCATTCAAACTGCACAACTTTCTCCATAGTGCAGTCTAGATCTGGCGAAGAAACTTGTCAGTTTAAACGCTTTCAAAAGACAACATTTTAAGGTACAGACATCAGCACATCCCAACCCTAATTTGTCAAATTCCTTTTATAGATTTTCAACTATTTTCACAAAAGCATAAGGTTCACTTTCATTTGGGGATATTTGACACATTGGGTTAGGTAGATGTGCTGGCGTCTCTACATAAATAGCTTATTGCTCCGTACGTGCTTGTTCACGGATCGTTTCTGAAATCCTTCTACCTAGTCACGACGGGCTTTCATCCAATCCCAACAATTTGTCATAACGACCGAGACTATTTGACTTGCTATAAACGTTGTCTAAAGTGTTCGTCGACGATAGTTTAAACCAATATATTTGGTTTATGGGAGAGCGTGCAACAATTTATTACAAAACATTTAAAAATTGCTGTTTGTTAGGCTGTGGTTGGCGGATCCGATTAACGAAATCAATAGAAGATAAAGACACATATTAATATAAGCCGGTAAGTAAGTCGCAAATTAAAATGAATTAATATAAAAATGTAACAACTAATTGATCTGATCCCAAACTTAGCAGAGCTTGGACTATGGAAATGAGATAACTGATATACGAAACATACTACTTTTCTTTTGTAAATACATACTTATATAGATAATAACATATTAT
This sequence comes from Pseudoips prasinana, assembly GCA_951640165.1. Lineage (NCBI taxonomy): Eukaryota > Metazoa > Arthropoda > Insecta > Lepidoptera > Nolidae > Pseudoips > Pseudoips prasinana. The sequence continues at coordinate 25,804,128 of OX621245.1, forward strand.
ATTGTTAGTTGTAAATCTAAATTAATCCATCTGATCCCAAACAAAGCAAAGTCTGTACCTACTATGGCAAGCAGACAACTGGTAAACATATTCCAAAATCTATACAAATAATAAAATCGTAGGAAAGTCAAAACTGTACATTTAACATTTTTTTAAAAGGATATTTGGGGCGTGATTTACAATCGATATCGAAGCCAACAATATAGTTTTTAGAAATTTAGTCTGTGTATCTGTTTATCTGTATGTATGTCCGGGCTAAACTCAAAAAGTACTGCATGGATTGACTTCAAATTTTGCATGAATATTACTAAGAGGTCGGGTCAACATATTATCACGCTATCGCCTACGGGGGAGTAGCAGTGATAATTTATAAAGTTTAACGCGGGTAAAACCGCGGGGCACAGCTAGTACATACATATTATAGAGGAATTACACTACACGGATCCAATAATTGTGTTCACCACACAAAGTTTTGTACCGGATGGGTTATCAAACCCACGACCTCTGGCTTAGCTATCAGGGTCACTAACCAATACACCAACTGGCCATATTGTAGAATATTTTAAATATCTGTTCTAAAAACTGTGATTGGCGGATCCGATTAACGAAAGAAATAGAAGATAAAAACACATGTTGTGTAAGTAGGTAATTAAGTCGTAAATTAAATACTTTGATAAATATTTATTGATGTACTAGCTGTGCCCCGCGGTTTTACCCGCGTTAAACTTTATAAATTATCACAGCTCCTTCCCCGTATGTGATAGCGTGATAATATGTAGCCTATATGTTGACCCGACCTCTTATAATATTCATGCAAAATTTGAAGTAAATCCATACAGTACTTTTTGAGTTTAGCCCGGACATAAATACAGACAAACAAAAATTCTAAAAACGAAATTTTTGGCTTCGATGTTGATGGCAGATCACGCCCCAAGTATCCTTTTAAAAAATATTCAATGTACAGTTTTGACTTTCTTACTATTTTGGCTACGTACCCGTAGGACCTCCTAGTTTGGACCTCGTCTAAAAAGATGACCCTTTGGACCCCTTTGTACCGTTTGGACCTTCAAACTTGGATGTTGTCTATACTTGATTACCCGTTAGACCCTCTATTAAGTAACGAGTTCTGTTGGACCTCATTCACATGTCTTCGTGTAAAAAGTTAAAATACACTCGTGCACAAAAGTGACACACCTTAATAAAAATATAACACTACAATATAAATCAATGTTATTAATCAAAAATATAAATGATCACAACGTTATGTAACAAATAAAAACACATATTCCAGTTACATTTTTCTAATTTGACAAATCTTCAAGACCGTAGGTATACATAAAAATGCATACTATATATTAATTTTCAATGTTTATATCACATTTTAAAAGAAAGAAAAACTGATATAATAATGTAAGTAAATCTAAATCTAAATTGTATGCCGTAGCAACTGAATTTGTGAAGATTGGTTTTACAGGCAGCAACTTAATTAAATTTGTCAATATAAGATATCTTTGTATTTTACATATTTGTAAATAACTTTTCAAGTAATCACAGTCTTACTCTCGTAGATTTGTTGTAAATTTAAAATAATATATATAAGTAAAATAAAGTATATAAATCACAGATCAAATGTTAAAATGAGTCTTATTTTTACCTATGTAAACTAAGTACACTTAATAAAAATATCATAATACATACATAGTTTTCTATCATAAATCTCGCAGATAATTATAATAAAGTACCGTATTGCCTAACATTAAGATAAGCTTTTCAAAAACAAAAACAATTATGTTATTAGCTATAAATCACAGATCAATCATTATAATCACAGTATTTTAATTTTCCTAAAAAAAAATTGTTACTTTAACCTAAGAAAACTGAACCCTATCTAATACATAATAGATCACAAATATCAGGTCAAGTTTAGACAAGTTTAGTCAAATTATTTAAATAAATTAGTGGAAAAACATTAAGTTATGTCAAATAAAAAATCTAAAACACATATGTAAGTAACTTTTCTAAGCAATGACCTACACTGTGCCTGTATTCGCTTATGCTATTTCGCCTAATTATTAGAATTCTGGTTAAACATTTTCATCACAACTGTACCTTTTTTTACTAAAATAACACCGGGTGAATACTAAATAAAAACATATTTTATTAAGGTCCAAAAGGTACTAGAATAGAGGTCCAACAGGTTCATCTTTAGTAGTTTTAATCTTGAAGGTCCAAAGGGTACTTAAAAAGAGGTCCAATGGGCACATTGATTATTATATTTTAAAGAAGGTCCAAAGGGACTTAAAATGAGGTCGAACGGGTACTTTTGCGATAGAGGGTCTAAACTTGTAGGTCCAACGGGTACGTAGCCACTATTTTATTATATGTATAGATTGCTAGTGTACGGGTAGTGGTTACCCTTGTGTCAAAGTTGTTTAAACCGCTTTTTAGTGCACCAATTACTAAGGTCAGCAGACAAGTGAGAGGTAAGGTTCAGATCCTTGTAATATTTGCATTGGTATAAGTACGACGGAGTGAAGTCAACATTGGGATTGGTGGTTGCTCTTCAAATACATACATACATACATATACTCACGCCTGTCTCCCAGAGGGGTAGGCAGAGACAACGGACTTCCATTTGTCACGATCCTTGCACACCTCTTTCGCTTCGTTTACTGACACTATATTCTTCATACATGCTCGCCGGTTTAGGGTACTTGTGACCTGACCTTTCTTAAGTACGTCTCCGATTTGATCAGAGAGTGTTCTACGAGGTCTTCCCCTTCCGGTTGTACCATTCACACAGGCCAGGTATACTTCTTTTGTCAATCTTATTTCATTCATCCTTTCTAAATGGCCAAACCATCTCAGCATACCTTTTTCAATCTTTGTGACTACATCCTCTTTCACACCACAACGCTCTCTTAATCAGTATTTCGAATTCTGTCTCTCGCTCTTCAAATGCACGTAGATTTACCAGTTTGTTACTGCGGAACTAATTAAGACAGCAGACGAGTCCAAGGTACTGTCCTTATGCCCGTAATACCTGGGTTAAGCCACCTAGTAGGCTTTTGACGTGACTTATTGACCGTTGCCGAAATACCACATCCGACGTTTCAGTTTTAACGATTGACTTAGGCAACATTTTAAGGTAAGATACGATAATTATTTATTTCTCTCCACAATACCTACTAATTACAAAACAAAACTTTATACGGTAAGAGTTTTATATATTTTTTTTATACATTAGTAAGTATTATTACTGTGGTAGACTGGTGCCTAAATTTCAAGGCCTGTATTTCAGGGCACCAGGTAATACCAGGATAAAGGTAATAACAAATAGTTATTCCACAGTCCGTGGCGGTTCATGGATCGCTTCTAAAATCCTCTTACTTAGTCCCGGCGGGATTATATCCAATGCCAACAATTTATCATAACGACCGAGACTATTTGACTTCCTACAAACGTTGTCATTGCTGTTCGCCGACTATAGTCTTAGCCAATATATTTGGTTTATGCGAAATCGTGCAACAATTTATTCGATAACATTTCTTTAGAGACAAATCTCGCACTAGGAAATCTAATATGATGAGGAATCTAATATCCCCTGTATCTTCGGGTACTTTACAAACATTTAATAGACGGACCCAAATTACATCCAGACTCCGTACAACTATTTAAGGGTCACACAAATAATTGTCCCGCGCGGGAATAGTACCCGCGACACGACTTAGCCGCTACGCCACACGTGCAGTCGAACTTTATAAATTAAAGCCTATGTGTTAATCCAGGGTGTCAGCTAACTCCATACCATTGTTTTAAATACGGCCCAGCCGTTTAGACGTGAAGAAGTAACAAACATACACACTCACACATTCACAAACTTTCGCCTTTTTAATATTAGTGCTATGACCAGCGCGGACTAGCGGAGAGCATGGACGGAGCTAGTGCTTCAAACTGCTTGTTCTTAAATATATAATCTCCAGCGATTACTACAACTAAAGTAATTAAAAACAGTAACCTCTACGTCTTTGCATTGTATAAGGAGTTTTATATACTTGAGAATGCAGCAGTTACTTCATGTACTTCATATGTAGCTCATTTTTTTGTAGAATTTACGTCTACCCTGTGGTGGTAATTCTTGACACCACGTGTAATAATAATGATCATTGTTTGATTCATTCTGTAACTGAAACCCGTTCACAGAAACATAGGATAATACAGATTTAAATATTAAAATAATTATAAATTAATAATTTTATATTAAATATTATAATATTTCTAATTAAGACCAAGTCAAAGATGCTAGATAATATTCAATTTAGATCATAGGCCTAGTGGATTTTACAGAAAATGACTGTCTGGAGTTCAGTACCATATCATCATCATCATCATAACAGCCGAAAGTCCGCTGCTGGACAATGGCCTCCAGCGACCCGCACAAGATCATCAGTCCATCTTGTAGGGGGCCTGCCCTCGCTGCGTCTTCCGGATCATGGTCGCCACTCGAGCACCTTCCTGCCCCAGCAGCCATCTACCACGAGCTATATGCCCCGCCCACTGCCACTTCAGATTACAACATACATGCATACCATACATTCATTAAAAAATAAAGATATAACTTCATGGAAAAATTATTCATCAAACACCAATGAATAATATAAAAGGACATCAATGATTTATCAACCAAAATTGGCATCAAACATGCAAACGATATTATGCCATATGACATGCATGGGTATGGCTGAAGGTAGACCAAGGCATAAACGAAAGCGTTTTAAAACATAAAGTATCCGTCAAAAGATTTCAACTACTTCACGAAAGTTCTTGCCACATTCAAAACCTAGCGGTCTACCAGCTTACATATGCCAAAAAATACATTATGATTTGATGGCACAGACTGACGGATAGGTTAAATAACGAATTCATTAATGCCTGAATCCATACTCTACATCCAGTGGAAATACGGGTCAAACAAACTTGTAAATTAGAGAAATATGTAGTCTTAATTCCACTAAATATTAGTACCGAGCGGTTTATTCCCAAAAGGCCTCCCTCGATGGTTTCTATAAAGTTGCCATTTGGATGGGTATGCCGTAGTCACCGTGCTTGGCATGCGAATCGGCGACCGCAGTAAGTGGTAACTATAGGTGGCGCTACTCCCCGACTACCTGCTGTATCCCCTTTACGACATCCTCGGGATGGTATAAGGTGGGCCTGTTATTATTTCTAGGCCGGAATCGACACGGCTAGGCCGGACCCCTTAAGCTATCTATTCTAACACTTCATCATCATCATCTTATCAGCCGAAAGACGTCCACTGCTGGACTAAGGGCTCCCCCAAAGATCTCCACAATTGCCAGTCTTGCGCTATTCGCATCCAGCAGTTTCCAGCGACCCGTACAAGAGAATCGGTACATCTTGTAGGGGGCCTGCCCACGCTGCGTCTTCCGGTTCGTGGTCGCCACTCAAGAACCTTTCTGCCCCAACGGCCATCGGTTCTACGAGCTATGTGCCCCGGCCACAAACACTAATACCTAATAAAATTTAATTATTAAAATTTTTATTATTTTTCGTCATTTTACTTCGTATCCACTGGATATGCTATATACTACTATACTTGTACTATACACAGAATTGTACTAAAACTACTACTATCTGTATCAATATGTAATAAATTCCTTACATACTTTATGGTTCCTTTTTATTTTATTTTTAATCACGTTGTTCTGAAATATGCTTCAATTAGGCTAAATATGTAAACGGTGCCTTATACTTGGTATAGAAAGATATATCTCTTATATATAATAAACTTAGCAATATTATACCAAATACTTAATATAGTATTAAATTAAATTAATTTAACAAACGAGCGAAAAGTTTACTCTTATAAAAAATAAGGTTTACTGAGGGTCAAATATTTCATTAGAGAGAACTAATTTACTTAATTTCGATTTACAATAAAGGTGTTGAAATATAATAAAATTATACATTAATCTTAAGTCTGCCAAAATCTCTCCAAAATAAACGTCTGCTAAATTGAAGAATTGTTAATAATGACAGAATGGGCTTTATTCTTTTACTTGATTGCTTTAGTGCTAATAAATTTGCTTGGCGTGCCAAATTGTTTAACTTGCACTTATTTATCTCCTTTATCAAGTAAATTCACAAATAAATTAAAAGAAAATGTCTGCTTCTTGGCTATCTGAGTAATGAACAGTGTGAGTGAGTGCAATTGGTTAAGAATTGACCACTTAACCTTCGAAAACGTTCCGACTCCTAATTGCCATTTCGATTAAACTTGCTGTCAGATAAAACAACTGTATAGAAATCGGTTCACCCGTTTTAATGCCACCGCCAGCCAGACACACTAACACATTCTTCAGTGTTTAACATTTCTATTTTTCGGTCGGCCATTAAGAATGCCATAATTAGCGTTGATAAAACTCAAAACATTACTGGCATCCTGAACTATACTAACCTTCTTTTTCAGTCATGTTAATAATATAAAAAACCTATTACTCGACGGGTTGATAGACAGAAAAATATATAAGTATTTTAAATTTGTACTTTACGCTAAATAATGACTTTCATAGGACATTTTGGAAACTTTGAATTATTTCTTGACCTTGAAGTATTTCTGAAAATTAAACACAGCCCATGTTACATCCCATAAACGCTCATAATGTAGCTTTTTATATGTGAAAGATTGTTTATTTAGGTTAAGAAGTTTTGAGTTAAACAAAAGAAACATACAACTAATTAATAATTTTTTTTTCACTATTTAATCATATTTAAGATAATACAGTTTTTTAAAAGATATTCTCACAACGCAACTAGATTTTAACTTAATACTTTGCAAGTGTCACTGATATCGAGTGATAAGCATTCGAACTGACAATTTAAATCGCTGGCGTAGCCTATCATTAAGTTTCTAATTTGAAATGAATACCTAACTTATGATGTCTTTGCTGATGTCCGAGCTGATGTGCGTTTCATTTCAGGAAAAATCGCAGTAACACTTTAACGGCCTGACTCGGGAGTCAAACCCAGGTCCTCACTGCGATTGAACATGCTACCAATAGCCCGATGAGGCGATTAAAAAGGAAGTTTCTTTATAGTTACCGCTTTAAACAAATTTTATATTTGGCCATCTCAAAAGCACTTCATGAAATATTGCGTAATATAGATATAAAAAAACATACAACTCCTTCTTTTTGAAGTCGCTTAAAAAGGGCTATGTCTCAAGAAAGATTGTCTCAAGTTCTCTTTATTAAAGTGACACGGGTAATATTTAGCTCAGCATCCTCTGTTAGAATCTAATGTAAATAAATGGGTTGGTAAAGACTAAAGACATCAGTGGTGAAACTTTGGGACAGTTAAAAATGAAGGTCTCGACTTTGAAACGACAATCGCTCAACATTAGCGAGACACCCTTGAAACTACAGGTGGGTTGGAAGTTTCATGTCTGAAATTCGTATTGTCATCTATTAGGACTTGTAAAGTCAAAACTGTGATTTATTTTGTGACGAAACTGAGCTTAAATGTGTTAATAGAAGTAATGTGTACTGATTTATCAAAACACTCACAAAAATCTATAAGATTAGATAATGATAAAATCGTTATTTTTTAGAAAACATAATTAAAGGACATTACCAGCAAGTAGAATTATTAAAAAAAAACACAAACAAACAACGCAAAAAACAAAGGCTTCGGGGGCTGCCGATAGAAGTGCAAACTGGAAACTACTTTTACTTCTACCGGCTTCTTACATTTCTCTTATAGGAAAGTAGTGTTTATTTGACGCGAGTAGCGAGTGGAAGCTGTAGCCTTGGGGCGGTAAAGACTCTTAGTAATTGCTTCCCTCTCTATGGTGGGAATTTAAAGATAGAACTAAATTTGGTTAGGCAGTTGGCTGTAAAAATGTAACATAATTAAGAAAAAAAAAGTGCACAACACCGCTAAAGAAGTTTTCACTTCAAAAATGCTGCGGTAATTGAGTGTAGCCAGTGTGAGTGTGAGTTAGCAAAAAGACCCTCCGTCTTACGAATATTCGATCAGGTCACGTGTCCTGACGCGAGTTTAATATTTTTTACCCATCGCAAAAAGAGCACAACACCGCTAAAGAAGTCTCAATTAAAAAAAAAAATAGTGACAATTAGGTATTGACGGTCACCGTAGTCTAGTAGTTGTAGCTCCTGTCTACGAAGCTGGTGGTCCTGGGTTCGAATCCCGGGAAGTGCAAATATTTGAGTGATGATCACGAATATTTGTTTCTGAGTCATGGATGTTTTCTATGTATTTATTTATTTATCTGTCTATATAAGTATGTATGTCGTACCCTTAGTACGCCTGGTACCCTTAGTACAAGCTTTGCTTAGTTTGAGGCTAGGATGATCTGTGTGACATTATCCCTAGATATTATTATTAATTAGGTATATCTGCCGAAAATAAAAGACGCCCAACTGTGACATTGATGCTGAGATCAACAGCAGGATCGGTATAGCTTCAGCAGCATTGGGGAAGTTGTGTTCGAAGGTTTTCTGCTCACATGACTTGAAACTTGCCACTATCATCTTACCACCGAGATGTTATCCAGTCGTATTTAATGCGTCGACCTCTTCGGTGGCGCGGATACATATTTGGCGAATAAATGTCTGGCGAAGCAGATATTTTATTCTGAACTGATGGAGATTCGCAAAATATCTTACTTGATTGTTCTTTTTGTCGGAGTATCTTTTGATTAGGTAATATTTGTTGTTCACACTTTTAAGTGTTACTATTATTACTTGTACTACTTCAAACTAGTATTACTTCAAAGTATCTATTATAAATAACATAGTATAGGTACCTACTTACCATTTAGAAGGTTTTTTTAAGGTGAGAAACAGAAGATCTGTACATCATATATCTAGTTTTAAGTATATAGTGCCTTTTGATATTATTTAATGGTTAATTATGTATTTATTTATATATTGATTATTGATGAGATAATATCGGCTAAAACCATTGTGATTTATTACTTCCATAACACAGAATAAGATTGATAATATTTTTATTTTCGTTCAGGCTTTAAGAAATCTTTTTATTGAAAAGATTGGGCATTGTTTGAACCTAATTGGGTTTTAAGGATTATATTACCAATTAAGTACTATTATTAGACATGATCGGTACCTTTTGACCTTTTGTACTAAAATAAACTAAGGACGGTATTAGGCTATTAACGGAATTAGGTCCAAAAGGTATAATGAATAGCGGTTATAAACCGGAATGTAATAAGTGAGACGAGTGTTCTGTTGTCTTATGATCTAGTGTGTTTAACCGCAGACAATGCGGCGCGAGGTTCATATCCTGGGCCGGATCAAAATAATACTAAGGCGTTATTACTGGTAAGGATAATATAGCAATAATATTTTTCCGCCGGAAGTTAAATAGATTACGGATTCAGAGAGTATGTAAAGCCGCTCCTGTGTATGATTTTCAGAGTTAAACAGAATAGGGAATGCACCTGAATTACCTACATTATCTATTTACTATCGTAATATAATCTACGTATATATTATTTTAAACTACCATGATAGAAATAATCAAATTCATTACAATCTTTAAATTTGTTTCTATAATATTATTCGAATTCAAATTTGTAATTTTATACTACACTATACTATAACTATAACATTATCTATACATAATAAAATCGTAGGAAAGTAAAATATGTACATTGAATATTTTTCAAAAAGGATACTTGGGGCGTGATCTACAATCGATATCCAAGCCAAAAATATAGTTTTTAGATTTTTTGTCTGTGTGTATGTTTGTCTGTATGTATGTCCGGGCTAAACTCAAAAAGTACTGCATGGATTTACTTCAAATTTTGCATGAATATTACTAAGACGTCGGGTCAACATATAGGCTACATATTATCACGCTATTACCTACGGGGGAGGAGCTATGATAATTTATAAAATTTAACGCGGGTAAAACCGCGGGGCAAATCTAGTTAATAATATTTATTTTGTGAACATATTCCACGTTGTTACACACATATAAATATATAATTATTGACTCCATATCCTGCACCGGAAAGCTATTTGTGCTATTGTTAGGTTCATTACTGGTCCCATAATATGGATATGTTTTGATAAACAACCGCAATGTATCGATTCCATTGACCTGTAGCGTAGCTATTTCAATGTTATAAATTAACATACAATCAATAATATTACGATAACATAGAATAGAACATAGTTTACTATCTGTGCCCCGCGGATTTCCCCATACGTAACTTTATAAATTTTATTAACTCCATACCAAATTTTATTAAAATCGCTCCAGACGCTAAGACGTGAAAAAGTAACAAACATACACACTCACAAACTTTAGCGTAATTACTTGGTTAAGAACATTTTACATGTCACTTCACACTAATATTATAAAGGCGTAAGTTTGTGAGTGTGTGACTGTGGGAGTGTGAATGTTTGTTCTACACGTCTAAACGGCTGGCACGTTTTTCATTAAATTTGGATGGAGTTAGCTGATACCCTGGATTAACACATAGGCTATAATTTATAAAGTTTAACGCGGGTAAAACCGCGGGGCACAGCTAGTAAGAAAATAAATTAGACACAGTGTTATGGTGTTTTGTTATAAGCGCATATTGTCTAATGGGGGATGTTTAGCAACCTATTTCTATAATCTTCCCTTACTTTACATTTTGTAAATACAATGAAGAAGTAAGGTTTGTGGTTTTACGATTCCAGCAGGTATTGGAATACCTGCTGGAATCCAGTATAACAACGGATTTAGGGTGATATTCGGACTGCCACGCTATTGCACTGCCTCGGCCATGTTTGCAAAAAAGAGCGTGGATATGTTTCATGCCATCATAAAGAAACGATGTGCCTCTATGATGTAACGCCAACGCGATCCAGTTCGAATAGCATTCTGAGTGTGTAGGGTTGTCGCTGGGATTCGCCTTTGTTCCGGCACTGGACATCCTTACACTCTACAGGTGGTCGTGTTCTGGGCTTGGTATAGACTTGTGCCCATCACATTATAGTGGAATTGTTATCACTAACACTAGTTATTAAGATGTATTCCATTTCCATTGCTCTTTGGACGACCTTGAGCCGCCTGATAAGCCCCATAGTGAGCAACCACGTCTCTGTTCCGTAAGTCATCACTGGCAACACACACTGGTCGAAGACTTTCGACTTGAGACACTGCGGTGTTTGGGATGTATTCCTAACAAATAATATGGACTGTGTCTGAATTAAATGATAAATTATTATTATTTTCGGTTTTTTTTTCACGTAAATCTTTTTCGGTTAATACTGATACTCACGGGCTTACGCCAAGTCAGTATAAAGTTCCATTTGGGACTCATAATGTGGTGTATCATCCTGCATAATATTTTTTAACGATTCTACAGGTGTTCAAAATCACAGCATTTTGCATATTTATGTAGGTGTTTGGCTCTAAGTCTAAAATACGTAGGGAGTGGTGTAAATACCTTGGAATTAATATTATTCTTACATGTTAATTACCAATATTATTTACAAGCTATCATACAAGGGTATTTTAATACAAATGCAACTCAAATACATATATGGGCTACATGGACAGAAATTTCCGCACAATCCTGGCATTCACCAGCAAAACCGCCTTCTGCATGTAACTCTCCAGCCAGATATCAAGCACTACTAGCAAGGTTGATTTTCAGGGATTTAGGAATAACTCTATTTGTGGATATAACAATTATAATAGGTATGATCGTATCGTAACCCATATATTATTATTATACCTGCTTGTACTTATATTTAAGCGTGACTTTACGAGTCAGAGCCTGCACTGTCATTGCGATAATATTGATACGACCCCAAAAGTTACAAAGTTATCCGCTGTGGAGCAAGTAAAATCTTTCATCTACGTGACACTGAAAAGGCGTACGAAAAAAAGGACGAAGGGTGAATATTGTCTCAACAGAATGTTTAAACGCTTTCTTCCCTGGGCGAAGCATCTTAAAGAAAGTTAAACTCCAACTTAAATCGTTTATTCTGGCCGCAGTTTTATTCTTCCCAACTGGTAACGACAGTTTAACACTGCGAAAATGTATATCTAGGTGAGCAGTTAAAACTGAAAGTACCTAGTTTCAGTATTAACTGCACATTGAGGTTTTGAACTGAAGCTTTTTATGGACATTTGGGATGTGGATGTAGATGAGGAAAAATAAACAAAAGAAGACGTGAACGACCTAAAGAGGGGCAATTGGACCTATTTTATTATTTCTTCTTCGCATTACCAGGGACCTACCGCCTAAGTCACCGATCAAATAGATGGAGATCGGCGTTCAAATAGATGAAAATTAAAATGATTAAATAATTCATCCAGCGGCTTCCATAAGCACATGTGACGTCATAAATGGTCCGGAATCGAATTTCAACGTTGAAGCCGATTGAATGAATGAATGATTTAGTCATTTTTAACCTTCATCTATTTGAACACCGATCACGATAACTGGCGAATTAGACGGTAGCCTCCCCTGGGCATATATTGTATACAGTTATTTAGATTCGGGGAACTCTAACTACAACAACAGCTACCGCACTGGCACGGTAAAACGGATTTTTAAGAAAGCCAACTACCAACCATCTTGAATAACTGAGATTTCTAGACGTCATAAGGCTATTAGAAACTCTCGTGACAACAATGTCACAAGAGTTTCCAATAGCCTTTTGTCTTCGGCAAGTACAAAATGTTGGATTGTATACAAATACAATGCAACTGTCGTACTTGCCAGCGACAAAACGGCCGCGAACTCGCCGCGCCAACCACCACCATCGAATACTCTTAGTTTGTATTGCTTAATGCCAGATGCGCCAGATTTTGTTTTTCCATCCCACCGAGAACTCATGTCACACCCTTTTTAAACAATAAAAACATGCTGAAAATGAAATCTCGTAGGAAGCTGCACTTGGCATGTCTGTTATTCGGTGTCATACAGTTTAATCAGCCTACATATTTATTTAACAAGCTTGTCTGGATCTCGGGTGGAAGAAAACATACAGGTAGAAAATGCGCACAGCAACTATCTATACCAAAACATAAAACAGCTGCATTCAGAGGAAGCTTTCGTTATGCCGCTAGCAAAGTATGGAATAATATACCCCCACCTATTAAAACTGCTAAAACTATTTACACATTCCGGAAACGCTTGCGTCAATTCCTTATAGGTACGCAGCTAAAGTTTAGTAATATAAACCAAAATAATTCAATAATTTAAATTTTACAATAAGTTCCAATTTAGCTTCAGTATGTGTATCTGTGAGAATGTGTGTGTGTGTGTATATGTGTGTGTGTGTGTGTTCTTGTTTACTATTATTTGATGCAATTTATAAGTACGATTGTTAGCTATCGACTGAAGTATATTTGCAATGGGTTACGGTATATTGACAGCGAATCGGAGCAGTATGATTTTATTTTATTTTATGTTGATTTTATTGTAATATCGTTAATTAAGATTTTTTGTTTCTTTCTTTTAAACCGTATTCTTTTATTTTGTTCTATATATATTATTTTTAAGAAACGTATTGTCTTATGTATGTAATTTATGTAGCACATTTGTGACTCACTGTGGCAGGTAGCTGAAAATCAGCGTTACAGCCATATTGTGGTTGTAACATCATGCTGAGCTGCTAGCCATTTGAGCGCACTAAATCTGTTTTAGTAACAATAATAGAGTATTTTGTATGGTATTTATATTGTTTGTTGCCATTGTTACTCTGTGTCTTTTTGTATATTTATTATGTGTGCTCAATAAATACTTTTTTCTTCTTCTTTCTTTTCTTCTTTCTTTCTTAATTTGCAGGTATCGATGAAATGTTTTCATCAATCCATAATCATATGAGGTTTACTACCTAGGCTTAAACACTTAGTATAAAAATATCCACCATACTGTATACTGCTGCGTGCTGAAGGCATAGAATATCATCACCCCATCTCAACCCGTGGGGAGCGTAAAAATCGACCGAGGGAATACCTACCAGAGAACAGGCAGCAGCGTTTTTCTGTGAACTATGACCATCAAACCGCGATCGCCAACCCGTTTGCCAAGCGTGGCGATTATGGCATATCCCCCCCATTCTTTGGGGAGGCTTTTGTCCAGCAGTGGACATACTTTGGCTTACGTGATACTGTATACAAAACCAACAAAGGTGTCGAGAGAAAATACAGCACGTTACAAACAGTTGTCAAGACACAAGCTCTTAATTGAGATTGATTCAATCCAGTTCATGTTCACATTGGAAGTCACATGCCTCTTGATCTTGATTTTAATTTATGTTATTGCGTCCTTTTGTTATTGAGCTACAGTTATTGACAACGGGTAGAGGTCGAAATGAGCAGATATTGAGTTAACCGGAGGTATGACAAACTCGCAAGTAGTAATATTCATACGTATTGACTTCATTTGATGTAACCTCTCATTAATTTGCTGTCCCTTAAAAAGTGGTGGTAGTGGCCATAGTAATATATATTTTATTTAGTAACAATTAACAATTTTTTTAACAGTCACATTTTTACAGTACTTTATTGCAAACTCAGTAGAAATTAAATTAATTATATAAAAAGCGGCCCAGTGCAAGTCGGTCTCGCCCATGAAGGGTTCCGTAGCAGCAAGTATTTGAGTTGATTGAAAGATAATTTATGATAAAAAAATACTTATTGCATGGTAATGTACATCATATATTTTTTTTTGTTTTACCATTCTCTTATTTTAGAAGTTCCGGGGGGGAGACACACATTTTACCACTTTGGAAGTGTCTCTCGCGCAAACTATTCAGTTTAGAAAAATGATATTAGAAATCGCAATATCATTTTTGAAGACCTATTCAAAGACACGCCATATGTACGGGTTTGATGAAAGATAAATTTTGAGTTTCAGTATGGGATTGACAGTTTTCTGATGTCATTGGGTAGTTTGTTGTAGAAGCGATGATAAGTAGCAAGCAGCTATACCAGTTGGCCACAGAAGTCTTTTTCAGTTTCTAAATAAATTAATAAATATATCTGACAATTCATCTGAAGTCATGATATTTAATGCATGACATGATCAAAGAGGAAGCAATGACTATAGCTAAAGAAAAATTTATTACTGTTGCTCAATTGTATAACATAAAATTTACGATTTAGTATTTCCTTTCAATACTGAAGGAAATACTACATCGTAAATTTTATATTATACAGGATATATATCACAGGCTTGTCCAACCATTACGATATCAATAATCAATATAAATATTTATTAAACATTATTCTTATAAGTCTTATAAACATATAACTCTTTAAGTCAGAGGGAACGGTGTTATAACTATATTTTGAGCTATATCTGCTAGAAAGTTCAAAAGGAATATATCTGAAAGGACCTACTGCCTTTAATATCATTTGCCATACAATTATTATATTAATTAGCTTGGCAGCGTCCGAAGCTGTAGTATCCATGCAACGTATAGAATAATAGGACCGTACCTGGCTCGTCTTCACTACACGAGCCAGTCCTACCTCTCTGAAGGCATAACACAGACTCAGCCCATATTCAGGCGACATTGTGACGATGCGCTCGAGACAAATAATAAGTATACCCACATACACTACAGTAGCTTATCGGTGCTTACCACGGAATGGTAAAGGGAGCTAATTCGAGACCCGCCGGACGATTTAACTAGATGATTTCCTATTTTTCAGAAGAAACCATTAGATATGTATGCATTTCTTTACTATTCAAATTATGTTCCAGAAAAGGTTTGTGAACGTCACCAGTTTAACTGCACCCCTATATCAAACACAAATAGAAATTTTTCGATACCAAAACTATAAGGTTAAAAATAACATTTTTTGACCATAATATGGCTGAACAAATTCGATAATCATTTTTCACAATCTTTTTATAATAGGTGCAATAGCCTTTACAAGGTATTTCAAGGTATCAATACAAAACAACTGATTAGGCACAGAGCTGAAGCATTTAATAGTTTCTATTAATACCGCGACAAATACGATAAATGTTAAAAGACGCCGACCAGACAGGATAATAAATAATTATTTAATGTAGAGAAGACAATTTAATAGGCATTAATTAACCAGCGTCACACTAATTCGTCTTCAAGGACTTTATGCAGTTTTGTCACTACCTAAAATCGAGTTAAACTAAACCTTGTGTCGTCTAGAAAACGTTAAATTAAATGACTAATTTAATTTAATGCCTGTGAGTTGACTCAGTTGGTAGTGAACCTGCTTACAGATCCAAAGCGGGTTGCGGGTTCAATCTTTGCACAAGACAAATATTTGTGGTCATGAACCTGTTTGTTCTTGGTGTTTTCTATGTATTCTGTGTATGTATAACAGCATCTTATGTGCGTTACGAAAATATCGAACGTATTGTATAAATTCGAGTCTGAGATCCATGGTGCGGTGGCGGAGCGGTTAATGCACACGTGTTTGTGGGTCCAATTCCCACCCGAACTTAAAAGAGAACGGCAGAATTAGTATCGCATACTTCGGTTGTTGTTCAGCTATATAATTTGTACCACTTGTTAAGACAACTAAGGTATTGATTTTAATGTAAGTATAATATTTTTAGAACTTGGGATTAATTAATAAAATAAAAAGAATATTTCAATTATTTTCAATAAATAAACGTTATAAAATCGTAAACTAAACGCAGTTACGTTTACAGAAATTGCCATGAGTAAAATAATATAAATGTCGAAATTATAATTAGTTATTTATAAATGGGAACAACATTACATATAAATCATATAATTAAAGACTTATTTATTATACCTAAGAAAGCACAGTAGTTGCATTAAATCGAAATAATTAATGATTTAGAATAGGAACGATTTTCGTCGTCAATATTTTTTTTGTTCATGGCAATTATTTATTGACAGGCAAAGACAATCTGTCAGGTATTTATTGCTGTTGTTTTAATACATGTCATCAATTTAGCAAATAATCTTGCAGATATTACGTGAGTTCAGCATCAGTTCCTCCGTGCTATATTATATATCTGTTGACAGTGGATTCACGAAAAGACGCTTTATCATTTAATTAAAATGACGAGTTTGCAATGTGTTAATTGCAACATTCGTTTGCCCCGACTAAGAAGACAAGCATTATCCGAAGAGAGTGAAGTTCTCAATAAACCCAATGTTGCTTTGTGCTATGTGATTATTATTGTTTGGTACTTATAAGAAGATATTCTTAGATGAAGTAATACTAAGGATAAATCAATAATAATATCAATCAAATTAATGTAGTTACAAAAAACAAAGAATCTATTGTTTTATTTACCTCCACAAAAAACCTCATATATAACCCCTCGCAACCTCTGACAAATGTACACTGAGTTATGAACTATGTAATGAATGGAAATAAAGACCTTTTCATTATTTCAACAAATAATAGCTTTTTGCATCTTCCTAACCTAACTCGCGACCCGTTTAGGGTTTTCGGGACAGGTTCGGAATAAATCCATGTAAAAAACTATAAAAAGAGCTAAAACATTTACTTTATCAACATAACAATGTTTATGTAATAATAATATCCAGGGACAATGTCACACAGATCATCCTAGCCCCAAACTAAGCAAAGCTTGTACTATGGGTACCAGGCGACGATATACATACTTATATAGATAGATAAATACTTAAATACATAGAAAACATCCATGACTCAGAAACAAATATTCGTGCTCATCACACAAATATTTGCACTTACCGGGATTCGAACCCAGGACCACCAGCTTCGTAGGCAGGAACACTACCAACTAGGCTACGGTGTAAATATAATATGTAACAATCTTCATTGGTACACTATTTCATTGCCACATCAGTAGACAGACTTTGATATTTACAATATCTTTATTACTTAGGCAGTAAGAGTGATTTTCGAAATGCAATGTTTCCACGGTCATGGGGTTGACCCACAGATTACCAAACGTAACCTTAAAATAAAACTGGCTATAACTTTTATATCCCAAGTTCTAAAAGTCTAAGAAATTAAAAATGCCTTTTCTATCACATTAACCACCAATTAAAACATAAAATATCCCGTAACACGAAATTTTACTAGCGGTACAAAAGTCTCATACATTTTTGCCGTTTACCTTTATACAATTCAATTTAGATATGTCTAAATAATATTATTAAAACTGATATGAGGAGCTAACATAATGAAACAGAGTAACGGGTAACTCACGTAATTAATTTTATGTTGGATTCGGCCAACATCTTCAGGGCGAATGCGACCCGAACGACGTCGCGTCCCGTCTCGCACTTCTTGAAGAAGTTGAAACTGTTGGCCAAATCCAGCATAAAATTAATTACGTGAGTTACCCTTTACTATCTTTCGAGATGTCTAAAACTTATGTACATATAACCAAAAAAAACAAAAAATAAGCTTTGCTTAGTTTGGGCAAGATGGTGCTGTGTGTAATGTTATACCAGAAAGTATGTTAAAAATAGATGTCGTAAATTTGATATCACAGCGTGGATTCATGTAATGGATTGGCTTAGAATGACAATGAATAATTTAAATTTATGATTTCTCAGTTCTGAGTATAAGGGCTAGTTCACTAATGTAATTTGCGAAAAAGCCCCTCTCGGTTCCGACTAAATAAATGCTTATAACTTGGGATTTTTATGAAATATAGATACGAACCTTCCCAATATAATAATAAAATTACCTCCGAATTTTAACCCAGTAGCTCGGTTTTCTGCGATTCCCAATATAATCAGATTCCTAATAAGTCATATCTATTGAGGAGCTACAATGCCTAAAACAATCAGTATTTGTCTAAGATGTCAAAATTTTCTTAAAAAGACATTGTAGGGATTTAAAGTCTTTTAAATGTTTTTTATTTCGATTTTAATACTTCGTGTGCCCACACAAAAACATTAAAAAGAATTATACATTCTAATCAGCCGGATAGAACGTACAATTACACTCTGCTCTGTCCTCGAGATCAAGAAAACTATGTAGTAACGCGCAGCTACTGCTATCCAACCACTAAATTTGAAATCAACAGATTAGCAAAAATAAGTACAACTTGCAGCGCCCTCTCTCGATATGTCATTCGCGTTTTAGTGCTCACGCTATCTGCCACGCATTTTTTCGTTTCCCTTAAATAATTTAAATATTTAAATTATACGAAGTGTTTTTTGGCTAAGAATATAAAATTTGAACGGAACATTTGAACGGAATGTGTCCGCCATTAAAATAAACATAGCGGTGTACAATTCATAGGGATTGATACCAGTGCTATAACAATATCTTTGTGAACATTACAATGGAATGTTTCCGGCATGATATTGATTTCAAAATATCTACTTTTTAGTAGTAGTATTTAAAATGTTTCCTTTGAGCTGTTGATGTGATTGTGAACATTAATTACAATGGAATGTTTCCGTCACGATTTCCTACATACCTACTTGGTAACTTATATGACGCAGTCAAACCCACCTAAACCGCACACAAAAAGAAGGCCATTCCTTGACGTCACAATTCATGCCCATTTCAGACGAGCCATTTAGAAGCAATAGTGATGAAGGTCCCTCAACGTCTCTTAAGATACCCCTACAATCAATCGAACTGAATACAAACCCTGCAAATGAGGCAGTAGTCCCGGCTAACCACAGGGATAGCACATCAGGGAACCCTCCAGAGGTAGCAGCCTCTAAAATATTCTCACCTGAAGTGACTGATAGCGCCATCGAGGGCATACTAACCATCGAAAACCAACCAATTCAAGACATTCTTCCAGATGATATTTTAGAAATATTAGGCGAAGCTCCTGTTGGAGATAAAAGGTTCGGGCCAGCAGTAAATTCAAGTCTGGCTATTAGGTGGGAGCATACTGCGACAAATGGTCTTTCTAAAGAAGTAAAGAAGGACATCTTGGCCAAACATGACATTCCAGAAAACTGTAAAAAAATTGACGCTCCTATACTTAATCAAGAGGTAAAAGCAGCCTTGTCAGATTTTCTCAATAAAAAAGACAAAGCTATTGAAAATAAGCAAAAACAAATTGCCTTGATAATCGCTTGCTTAGGAGATGCTCTTTCACTTGTCTTATCATCGGACAATACTAATTTAAAGCTTGTTAAGTCATTAACAGATGCTGGAAAACTGGCTTGCGACTTGCAACACACGGAATCCATGATTCGTAGAAGTTTTATTTGCTCTTCCATTAAAAAAGGCATAAAAGATCATCTCTACACAACTCAAATAGACAGCCATCTCTTTGGCAGCCAGTTGGGTGACCTTTTAAAAGCCGCAAAAGCGATAAACAAAACAGGCGAGGAAATGAAAACTGCTGCCCCTGCACCTGGGTTTTCAAGACGTTTTCCTAATCCCATGGGAAATTTAAACGCGAGACGCCCACCTCCGCCCACGGGCAGGCAAACAGGAGCTGCGGCGAGACGTCCGATGATGCCTGCGCCGACCAACCGATCAGAGTATCATCGCCAACAGCGCCGCGCTCCGCCGCCGCCGACACAGCCGCGCGCACCCTACAAGCGCTCACAGACCCACGCACCGCACCGCCGCTAGAACCGGTGAGTCATGCAGGACGTTTGTCATACTTCCTTGAAAGATGGCGCCTAATTACAAATGATGCAGTACTATTATCTTGGATTGAGGGTTATAAATTACCTTTTAATACCAATGCGTTACAAAATCACACGCCATCATTACCTACCTTAAACAAGTCTGATTTAAGAAATTATGGGGTGATTATCAAAGATTTAATTAAAATAGGCGCAATATCGCCCTGTCAGCCATGTTATGGTCAATATCTATCGAGCACATTTCTTGTGCCCAAACCTGATGGAAGACAACGATTTATCTTAAATCTGAAGTCTTTAAATAGATTTATCGATACAAACCATTTTAAATTAGAAGATCTTCGCACTACGATAAAATTAATTTATAAGAATTATTATCTAGCTACAGTTGATTTAAAGGACGCATATTTTGTAATTCCAATTGAAGAAAATTTTCGAAAATTTTTACGTTTCAAAATACCATCTATTCAGGATCTGGATAAATTTTATGAATTCAATGTCCTTCCATTTGGTTTGTGCACAGCTCCATACGTTTTTACGAAGCTTCTTAAGCCTGTGATGGCTTTATTAAGAAGTTTAGGCTATTTGTCAACAATTTATTTAGATGACGTATGCTGTATTGGAAAAACTTATAAGGAATGTCTAGAGAACGTTGAAATGACTAAATTAATTCTAGAGTCTTTAGGATTTGTTATTAACTATGGAAAGAGTTCATTGACTCCAAAAACCAGCTGTAAATATTTGGGCTTTATTATTAACACAGAGTTATTTCATATCAGTTTAACTTGTGATAAAAAGACACATATCATAAAAGAGATCAATTATTTTATGACACTAAAAAGTTGCAAAATAAGATGTCTCGCTCGCCTTGTGGGTCTGCTTGTATCAGCTTGTCCAGGTATTCAATACGGCTGGTTATATACAAAAGAGTTAGAGAGGTGTAAATATTTAGCGTTATTAGAATCAGGTAATAATTATGAAAGTTATATGGTTATACCTTCACATATACACCAAGATTTATTTTGGTGGTTGAAAGCTATTATAAACAACGTCAATCCTATTCGTGACGAAAATTATTTGATTGAAATATTTTCTGATGCGAGCAAAACAGGGTGGGGGGTGGCATGCGAAAAAGAGACGGCAAAGGGACAGTGGACTACTACGGAAAAAGATCTGCATATTAACTTACTAGAACTAATGGCAGCCTTTTTTGGACTGAAGATATTTACCAAAAAGCTTAAAAATTGCCAGATTCTTTTGCGCATTGACAATACCACAGCCATATCCTATATTAATCGTATGGGTGGCATTAGGTTTCCGCATCTAAATAAAATTACAAAACAACTTTGGCAGTGGTGCGAGGAAAGAAATATTTATGTTTTCGCCTCTTATATTAGTTCTGGAAATAATGAAATAGCTGACGCAGAATCTAGGGCTACACATCCTGACATAGAATGGGAACTAAGTAATCATGCCTACAACAAAATTGTCCACACGTTCAGTACACCAAAAATTGATCTGTTTGCATCCAGAATCAATAAAAAATGTGATATGTATGTGTCATGGCAAAAAGACCCTGACGCTTACGCAATCAATGCCTTTACACTGAATTGGAATAATCTAAATTTTTATGCATTTCCACCATTTGCTATCATATTAAAGACTTTCAGGAAAATTATTACAGATGAAGCTGAAGGCATTGTTGTTGTGCCATACTGGCCTACTCAGCCATGGTTCCCTTTGTTCGAAAGTTTGTTAGTATCCAAACTTATCCTGTTCAAACCGAATGACCAAGCTCTTTTGTCATGTTCCCACAGACCACCACCACCACGGCTTACCCTGGCTGCAGGCAGATTGTCAGGACGGCACTACTAAAAAGAGGCGTCCCTCCTTCTTCTATTGATATTATGTTTGCTTCACTTTCTAACAATACTATGAAACAATACGATACAGGTTTAAAAAAATGGTTCAATTTTTGCCAATCTCATAACGTTGATTTATATGAAGCTTCTATTCCTAATATTATATATTTTCTTACAAGCCTTTATAATGGTGGAGCCCAATATGGAACGTTAAATAGTCATCGATCAGCGTTGTCATTAATAATTGGATCAAGAATTGGATCTGATGACAGAATGATTCGTTTATTTAAAGGTTTCTTTAAGTTAAGACCACCGGCTCCAAAATACAATGAAACTTGGGATCCTTCGATCATACTAAATTACTTGCACAATTTATATCCTAATGATGAGTTGAATCTAGAATGTCTAACCAAAAAAACTGTAACTCTAATTGCATTAGTCACAGCCCACAGGGTTCAGACAATTTCAAAAATTAGTATAAACAATATTTGTGTTAATTCTGACTATATTAGTATTAAAATTCCAGACTTGATTAAGACTTCATGCATTGGATCAACACAACCCTGTCTTCACCTACCATTTTTTACCAGACAGCCACAAATTTGTCCGGCAAGCGCACTTAGATCTTATATTAAAAAGACTCAGTCGATTAGAGGTGAAGAAGAACATCTTTTCATAAGCCTTAAAAGTCCATATAAAGCTGTAAGTTCACAGTCACTAAGCCGCTGGATAAAGAATGTTTTATGTGACAGTGGTGTTGATACCAGTAAATTCAAGGCACACTCCACCAGACATGCGTCTACTTCAGCAGCTCTTAGGTCAGGCGTATCCATAGACCTAATTAGAAAAACTGCTGGCTGGAGTGGGTCTTCATCAGTATTTGCCAGGTTTTATCAAAGACCCGTGTTAAATAATAATGCCAATGATTTTGCTTTATCTATTTTAAATGCCTAAATAAAAGGTGTTAATTATAATGAATATTATGATATTTCAATTTAATAGTTTAGTAAGACTTGTGTAACCAATAAAAAGTGTTATACCACGTATATCTTTTTATTAGAGATATATATATATATATGTATATACATATATTACATACATACAACGCATTTTGATGCTTTCAAATTCTACATAGTTTTCTTGATCTCGAGGACAGAGCAGAGTGTAATTAATTGATGATTAAACGAACTTACCTGAAGTGAAGTTCTATCCCAATTACACGAAGGCTCTGTCCGAAGAGATCAAGACCCACCCAGTCCCTTACACTCATAATCACATAATATTTATGAGTCCCTAATGCGTTTTATGTATGGTAACTGAGGATCCCGTTCCTTTACTTTAAACTAAATGACATATCGAGAGAGGGCGCTGCAAGTTGTACTTATTTTTGCTAATCTGTTGATTTCAAATTTAGTGGTTGGATAGCAGTAGCTGCGCGTTACTACATAGTTTTCTTGATCTCTTCGGACAGAGCCTTCGTGTAATTGGGATAGAACTTCACTTCAGGTAAGTTCGTTTAATCATCAATTATTTTCAAGTAGCTGTGCCCCGCGGTTTGACCCGCATTAAACTTTATAAATTATAGCCTATGTGTTAATCCAGGGTGTCAGCTAACTCCATACCAAATTTGATTAAAACTGCTCCAGCCGTAAGTAGAAGTAACAAAAATGTGTATGTTTGTTACTTCTTCACGTCTAACGGCTGGAGCTGGCTGGAGGACACTCACAAACTTTCGCCTTCATAATATTAGTGAGATGTTTAACATCGAGGTTTTACAACACTAAGTAAAACAACCTGTATATATTAGTAGATTGCACAAAACATTAAGGGGATTGGATAGGCTGAAAGTGACACAATTTCGTCGGTGAAACTGCAATACCGCGTAATTAAAAATGTTGACTACGCATTTCTAATGCTTATGCCTTAGATGAAATAAGAGTTATAATGGCGTAGCAAACATTTCTGGTTACGTTTTTCTTTTCCTTTTTTTGACGTGTTCCCAGACTCATATAACGTGGTTTTATTCAAGGCAAGAGTGAACACTGAACAGGCATCTTATGGCTGCGGTCCACCTTCAACCACATTATTCACTTACCATCAGGTGAGATCGTGCTTAAGCGCGAACCCATCCAGCATAAAAAGTGTTCAATAACAAAACTGTGCAATAGGTTTGTACGATTTTTGATTAGTTAATATTTAAAAACCAAATGTATTGGACTAAAAATAGTTATAAAGCAACCTACTTGTAAGGAAATTGTTGAATAATTCATTCGTTTTAAAACAATCTGATATCATCAAACGTTGTGCAAATCTATTCCACACATTTTATATTGTTTACATGTTGAATGAATGTTGCCAATTTTGGTCCTATAAGAAAAATGTGTTTATACACACTCAGCCTATCCATTGCCCTTAAAGGACCAATAGAAAAAGCACTCAGAGCTGTCGTGGTTCGAAAAATAACATTTCAGCGTTGATATATATTGGACTGTAATTGGCCCTCTACAGGATCTAGAGTGCTGGCCAAACTAATAACGCTAAATCAAATTAATCTGGATTTCTAGAATGAGCTAAGAATTATTTAATCCAGAAACGTTACAATGAGGTCAACCAAATCGATAAATAAGGCCTGAATTCTAAGCGACTCTTTTCACACTCCCATTCGAGTTCGTTTTGGCCGACCGCCAATCACAAACTAGAGGCTTAAATGCTAACACTTTTAAACAATACACCCGCTGATACAATACTTCAACTTAGTACAGAACATAGCTTTACTTACTTACGTTAACTCATAGGGAAGACTTCGGTTTATCGGTATAACAACTGATTAGAGCCAAAATGGATATGCGGACATACAGAATGCATTGCCTATTATCTAAAAGAAGAACTATCAAATTTCGTTTTTGACTGCACGTGTGTGGCGCAGCGGTTAAGACAGCCGCCTCGCCATTTCGTGGACCGCATTTAATTCCAGCACAGCACAAATATTTGTATGGCCCATGATTAGTTATTCTGAGTTTGCATATGCTTTAGCGTAACATCCAATATAAAATCATATTCGATACCTCCTCTCTATAGAACAATTTAATATGTTAATGTTATTTAATATTTTAAAATGCGCTCATAGCTAGTCTGTCTGTATGTGAGCTCCAAGTTAAGCACGTAGACACTCGGTCCATTTATAGATAGTTGACCGCAGTAATAGAAAATATCTGAACGTCTTCGTCCTTCAAAGGTCACGTTAACTGCGGAATTAAGCAAGCATGTATGCCGTTCGCGGCGCTTCACTAACTCTGTATTTTAGTTAGGTAAGTACACAACTAAATGTATTATTAACGTAAGGCTTAGTTATACATATAAAGCATGATCCGCAATGTAAAGTGAACGATGATTTATAAACAATGGGAAAGATTGGTAGCACAACGACCAAAATGGCGTGGGCTTGAAAATACGTGGCAAATACGCGTTTTTGTCGAGCAGTAAAAAGCTGAGCTCGATATTAAACACGATGAGCTGGTAGCCCGCCAACCCGCGACTATTCATAGTGCGCACGATAGTTGACTGAAAAGATTGCCTATGGCAGCCATCTCCGAGCCCACCAACGCCATACCGACTACGGCTTGAAATGGTAGCTATCGGGCCGAAATCGGTCGGACCAATCATCATATCATCAACATAAATCAAAATGTTCTCCTTTCCATCCGGGGTATGCTTAGGTGGTTTACCCCGACAATAGCTTACGGACAGATGGATAAAACTGGCCAGGAGTGCCTCTGGTGAGCTCTTATTATGAAAACTGTGAAGATTACTGAAACATCTTCTTTCCCTTTTATTATTCCGTGTTGATCATAAATTAATAACGTTCGTTTTGCGCTTATTTGTTTTTGAAATACTTACCCTACTTATTTTGATATAGATTCTGATTTTAATAAGTCACAATGTTTAATCAGGTGTTCCAGTCTTTAATTTATTGCGTTTCGGATAATTAAGTTCCCATTGTGAATTCGTAAAATATTAGTGCATATTACGTATAAATAATTTTGTATTAAAACTTTTGCTACTGTATGGAATAGTATTAATAATAATAATTATATTCTGGGACATTATTTACACATGGTCATCTGATCCTCAACCAGGAAAGGAAACCAGATAACTGATATACTACATATACCAATTTTTTTGTAAATACATACTTAGAATATATAAATTACACCTAGACTCGGGACAAACAGACATGTTCATGCATACAAATATCAGTCCTGGGTAGGAATCGAACCCACGACCTCTGGCGTAAAAGCAAGCATTTGCCAACCGCGACAACAGTCCCATCAAATAATCAATAAATAAAAAATCAGCCAAGTGCGAGTCGGACTCGCACATGAAGGGTTCCGTGGCAGAAAGTATTTCAGTTGATCCCCCAAAATTATTGTTGTTTTTCTATTTTTGTGTAAAAATCTCAATAGTACAGCTTTTATAGTTTCGGAAAAAAGTGGCTGTGACATACGGACGGACAGACAGACAGACATCACGAATCTATCCGTTTTTAGCCATTTGGCTACGGAACCCTAAAAATGGTTATATATTTTACACAGGCCTCGCCAAAACATTTCCACGATAGAGTTGTGTCCATAAATTGGAGGGATATGCCATAATCGCCGGGCTTAGCAGTTGGCGATCGCAGTATGATGGTCATAGTACATAGAGAACCGTTGCTGATTATGCTCTGGGAGATATTTCCTCGGGACAACTTCTACGCCCCTCACGGGATGATACGGGGTGGCGATATTCTTTGCCAACAGCCACACAGCAAGCGTCTGTTTGATTAAGTATTGCCAATTTCCTAATTTGTTAAAAAATACATCACTCACACTAGGGTATTCAGACCTTGTAACGCATACGTATCAATCTTCCGACTTTAGACACATGCAATATTTATATATTGCATGTTTTTAAAGTCAGAAGACTTGCAAGCATAGCAGAATACTCAGAAGCATAGCCAAATTCAGGAAGACTATATATTATCATCATCATGTTAGCCGAAAGAAGAAATCTACGGACACCAAGTACACACTTATATAAAAATAAATAAATACAATATCGCTTCTTTTATTTAAAGCACATAAACTATTGCGTTTATAATACCTATTAATAAGATCAAACCTCCAAAAAATTGGTTTCCAATTTCAATTATATAAAAAAGGTAAAAGCAAGGGTCAAAATAACTCTGTCTCTCTGTTACGCTTTCACGACTAAACCGCGGAATCAATTTTTGATGAAATTCGCTATTAAATAAGCTACTCGAAGTACTAACCCTGTGCAGACGAAGTCGCGGGTACCAGCCAGTATTTAATAAAAGACATTATTTTAGTTTGGAGAAAGTTTTCTAAAACTATACTAATTACTACTAAAGTAAAAAAATAACGAATCGTAGACGAAAATAAAAATGGCTTTATTAGGGGACTTGTTAGCGAACAATAGCTAGTCTAGACTTAGGCAGCATTAAAATTGTTCTCGTTATAGTAACTAATACGCTACAGATACAATAATACAGAAAAACACTCATATATACTCCCAAAATTATTTAAACTTTTCTGAAAGAAAATTTCTATGATATAAGTTGTCAGGCTGTCAGAAGCAAGATTCTTTAAACAAAATACTGAACTATAAATAAAAGTGATAAAGGCCTCTAGGTTCGCCTTTTATAAAATATGTCGCATCCATATTTTTCAATTCCAAAATAATTATAAAAACGTATGCAACCGAACTAAGACGTGTGCAAGCCTCCTACAAGATGGACTGATGTACTTGTGAAAGTAGCTTGAAGCTGCTGAATGCGGTTAGCGCAATACCAGCAATTATGGAGATCTTTCGGGGAAGCTTTTTCCAGCAGTAGACGTCTTTCAGCTGATATGATGATGATGATACAACCAATCCGATGCACAAGCATACGCCTACTTTTTTATACATACATAGACTCACGCCTGTCTCCCAGAGGGGTAGGCAGAGACAACGGACTTCCATTTGTCACGATCCTTGCACACCTCTTTCGCTTAGATAACTGACATTATATTCTTCATACATGCTCGCCGGTTTAGGGTACTACTGACCTGAACTTTCTTAAGTACGTCTCCGATTTGATCAGAGAATGTTCTACGAGGGCTTCGCCTTCCGGTTGTACCATTCACACAGGCCAGGTATACTTCTTTTGTCAATCTATAATCTACCTTTTTATTTCGTGATCACAGCTGGAAAAACACCGAGGATTAATTTTAAGGGTCCTAAGTGAGCATGCTTCAGTCAGTTTATTTAAATTGTAGCAAAAAAAAAATGTCCACTAATTTTGTAACACCTGATATAAATGCGCACCAGAGTATCATCCCAAGCAATTTAATCAACAACCGTTCTTTTTTATACAAACCTTTATAGAAATGAAAGTGATGTCATCAAATTACTTCTATTTGTATTGAAGAGAAAATTGTCGCCATTGGCTATTGAGTATCTCAATCTTAGATTAATCTTCGCACTTGAACATCAAAGCATCGAACGAAATAATGGCTTTGTCCAACAAATGTCAAACTGTAATTCAAATTAATTACAGTTTAATCGCACTTCAAGTAACAATTAATCGGTGAAATCGTAACTAAACTAACTCACTTACTTCTTGATTAAAATGTGAATCATTGGAGAGGTGGAAGATGTATGTTACCTGAAATAATAGAAATATTGAATTAGTAAAATTACAATACAAAGATAAATAAATAAATATCATGGGATACCACACCGACATTTGGTCCCAATCTGGGCACAGCCTATATATTTTAAAATACATATTAAATAAAATTATTGAAATTAAGTAACCTACTTTCTTCATAATTAAAGTCGCAATCTATCACCTGATTTTGGCTTTATAAACGCACTGTATATCACCATCGGAATTTCATTTCGCAACGCAGCCAATCACAGCACAGCGTTCTTGCAAAAGCTACTAATGGGGGCATTATCCTCAAAGTATCCAACACGACGAAAATTGTATTTCACAATAGCCGCTGTATTTCAACACAAATGAATAGTCCTCAATGGCTCATTTCGTGATGCCGCTCAATTAAACACTATTGCAAAATGTGAGGACACTCTGTGAGTTGCAGTGGTCTAAATTGGTCTCTAACACAGTGATGCTAGACAATTAGATTTCTATAATTTTCGTAGAGTTATTGTACTAAATGGAAAGCGTAACTCTTATTGTTGATTGCAATACATTATCGAATGTATAGCAATCAACTCTGTGAATGTGTGAATTGGTGTGGTAACAAACAGCATATTGGCTGTCAATATCAATATAATCAATACCTTATTAGATTTCCCTTGATGACGACTTTTAATTTTTTTTAAACAACTGTAAAATTTATAGACATTCCACCTCTAATATGTGTAGATCTCATCATCATCGTTATGTCGGTCGAAAGATTTCCACAGTTGCAAATCAACATCATTATTCTATCAGCGCTACCCGCATCCTGGGCTGCAGCGGTTTCCAGCGACCCTCACAAGATCAACGGTCCACCTTCTAGGGGGCCTGCTCACATTGCGTCTTCCGGTTCGTGGTCACCACTCGGGAACCTTTTTTCCACCTCAGCTATGTTGGTTACTTTGATTCGCCTGCGGATTTCGAAATTTATGATTTAATCTCGCAGAAATCTCCGAGTATAGACCAGTAGGCATTGCGTTTTGGGTGATCCTGACCCTCTTTGTGAGGTCCATACTGAGCGACGACGTCTAAGTACCATAAGTTATCACTAGTAACACGTACTATTAATCGATTTTTTGTTAAACGTTAATATTTCAATTCATGAAATATTAACGTTTAACACATAAAAATACTTTTTAAATAAAATACGTTATTTAATATATTAATTTTAATGAATATAAATATCAGGCGGCTCAAGGTCAACCAAAGAGCAATGGAAAGGGCTATGCTTGGAGTTTCCCTGCGAGATCGAATCAGAAGTGTTGAGATCCGCAGGCGAACCAAAGTAACCGACATAGCCGTAAGAATTGCCAAGCTGAAGTGGCAGTGGGCAAGGCATATAGCTCGTAGAACTGATGGCCGCTGGGGAAGAAAGGTTCTCGAGTGGCGACCACGAACCGGAAGACGCAGCGTGGGTAGGCCCCGAACAAGATGGACCGATGATCTTGTGCGGGTTGCTGGAAATCGCTGGATGCGGATAACGCAAGACCGGCAATTGTGTAGATCTTTGGGGGAGGCTTTTGTCCAGTTAAAATAACGATTATGCAAGAAGTAACTTAATTCTACGGATAGGTCGAACTGATTGCGACGATGACTTGGTACATAAATTTAATTAGAATACCTTAAGTTTTTCGGTATTAGAAATATAGATAGATTTAGGTATAGAATTTTAAATGAACTTAAGTGATGTTCCGTAAATTGTCATAAGGAAGTCGAGTCGCAATTTTCTGACTCTGTCCGGTATATTCTGCCCATCTTGATCACTGCTAATGACGCTTGTGACACTCATGGCTTCTCATGAGTTGCCGAACCTCGTCTTTGATATTTTTGTAGTAAATGAATAAACCAAAAGAAGCAGCTTAACAAAAATTTTAAAAGATACATGGGCAAGTTTTCCCTTGCAACGTTGCTGCAATTAACCTAAAATACAACAGCTGAGTGCCAAAGTATGTTGCGAAAGTTGGAGATCTTTTTTGTCCAGCGGTGGACTTGCGGCTTTGGACATGAAGACGATGATGATGATTCGCATACTGTGTGTTAGATGACAACCTTAGTACGGGTACCTTAAAAAATATATTATTCAGCAGTTCTTACTTGTCTGTATCGACAGAAGTATTAAGATGGATTTCTTGCCAAAAAGAATAACTTAATAAGGGATTAAAATATAAATCAAGTTTATTAAATTACGCACCTTATTGAAAATGGTTAATTTTTTACCATTTTCAATATTATTATATTTATATTTTTTTTTTTTTTACTAATATGAAGAAATTTTTTTAATAAGAAATTTTAACTATAATGCTATAAACTAAACTAAAATAAACTATTTATAATTATATAATATTTATAATTATAATATTTATAACTTTATCTTTGTTGTACGGGGAGTTGAAACTGCAGCACCGCAACTCTTGTTCATGCCGTCTCTGTCATATTTCTGTAATGTTATCATGTGTGGGTAGGGGATCGAACCCTAAACATGAAGGCTACAAGGTAGTAGCGAGGACATAGCGCAACATACAAAATATAAATATTATGTTACTCACTTAATTGTATTATTCAATCGCACTTAGTAATATTTAATTTAAAATACAAATATTATACATTTTTTTTATTTATACTTTATGCAACTTTAGGTACAACGGTGGACTTAATGCCTAAGGCATTTTCTCCCCGTCAACCTTAAGGTGGTGCAGAGATAATTAGATAGGTGCATTAGGTACAGATATAGGAGAGCGATATAAGATACGGTACGGTAGAAGAAAAAAAAATAGGAATATGAGATCAATAGATATATACATAAATATATATAATAAATAATATACAACTTAAACATACATAAATATTATATATATATATATATATATATATATATATATATATATATATATATACATATATATATAACGAAAGGATATGTTGATTCAGCTCACACATTGTTAAGGGGGCACCCAGTAAATGTACTCGTAGTTTATTCTTAAAAGAAAAACGACTCACTATGTAAACGACACAAAAAATATGTGCATGCACGAAGGACACTATAGACAAGTACATTATACTATCTGTTTCATACCCAACACGTGTCAGTTCTCCACGGACCATTCTCAAGGGATGCTTACTCGTTGAGTGCTCGAATGAGAATGTCGTATTCGAGCACTCGACGAGTTAGCCAAGTACCGCCCAATTCAATTACTTAATAGTTCTTTTGTTAGAGCAATCTCTTACAAACATTTTCAAGTTAAAAGTTAAGTTACGATTATACATAAAAAGGTTAACTTAATGGACGATGAAAATCAGATTTACAGTATTATTCGTATATTGCCAATTCAATGAAATAAAATGAAAAAATAAGAACTAAGATGAAAATATTAAGTGGAGTATAAACACATTTATTTTAAAAGCATTTTACCAACTGTATTTTCATTTGGCTCTTCAATTCGGGGATTTACTTTTAATAATATCCTGGGAGATTATTTTGCACACGGCCATATGATCCCAAACGAAGCAGAGCTTGTACTCTATAGTACAAGCTCTGCTTCGTTTGGGTAGTAGTAGTTTGGGCTTCGTAGTATATCAGTAATCTGGTTTCTATAAACCAGATTACTGATATACTACATATACTACTTTTCTTTTTTAAATACATACTTATATAGAAATTACACCTAGACTCAGGACAAACAGTCATGTTCATGCACTCAAATATCTGTCCTGGTTGGGAATCGAACACACGACCTCCGGCATGAAAAGCAAGCATTTGCCAACCACGCCACCAGGCCAGTCAAATTCGTCGTGTTATAATCAATACCATGAGATAATACACGAGTAAAGATAATTTTCCAAGGAATAAAAAATAGCCAGGTTACTTATCGTATGGGCAGTGGTTACCCTAGTGTCAGAGATGTTCAAGCCGCCTATTAGGCCTCTGACATGGCTTAGCAAATGTCGCTTAATGGCCACAACCGGGACTGACAGCTTAACGTGCCCTCCGAACCACGAAGACGCTCAGAAATTAAACCACTTCGGCGGTCTCCCATCTATGGACTGACCACGAGCCTAGTTGCTTAACCTTGCCAATCACTTACGGACCGGTGAGACCATCTGGCTATGAGCACCGTAGCCTAGTGGAGTCAGTGGTCGCGAGTTCAAACCTAAGACGCACACCACTAACAGATATATGTGCGTAATAGAAATTCATAATCTCGCTCTTAAAAAGGTGAAAGAAAAGATAGTAAGAAAATCTACATGCCTGAGAGTTCTACGAAAAAGTAATTCATATAAATGAAAGTTACACAGTGAAATATAACGCATGCGCAACACATAGTCGCTCAAATTTATAGGCATTATACTTATTTTTCACCCCATCCTAAACTAGTCGGTTTAACCTAACCGGCTAATTCTTGTAGCTTAATAAATCTGCCTTTAAGCCTCTACTATTCTCTATCTCATACGTGTATTCCAATACCTTTTGTCCGATATTGAAAATAATAACCGCCTCATTATATCTCTACTCAAGAGTAATTAGACGTGATTAATCTCCACCCTTTTTACATTAATTCAAACCATCCTTTTAAACGACACTCGTTGACTTGCGGACGTGAGCAAAACCTAAACGGCCACGCAAGTAATTTCATTAATTGGGACAGAAATCAAGGCCGGATGTGCAGTATCGGCACCGATTTTTTCATAATTGCTCGAAGGGTTCGTGTGAATTAACCCGAATACCTACCTACCCTACCACTCATTTGGGGCACAGAAGATCTAGTTAACAGAATAAGAACTGTCCAAATAATGAAAAAAAAAATTGTGGTCTTTAAAATCAATTATTTTTTATTTGTATAAGATATCTGGACATTTTATAAAAAGAAAATTACCCGTTATATGACGCCTGTCTGAAGTTTACAGTTACCGTATTCCCGACGCTTGTTGAATTTAATTCGGCAATCTTATTGCGTACCTAGACGTCAAGCGGCAGAAAACTTTCTGGGCATAATTTCTTTTAATTCCCACAACTTTCCGTATTTATAAATTAAGAGCAGTTATTGATCAAATTTAGTCATCGCTTGGAGTCTGCAAAACACTATAAAAGATATCTTTCACGCGGCAATGAGCTATCCATTCACACATTAGCATAAAAAAGTTAAATAGCTGCGATTTCCTGTAAGGAGAAGGCACATTTTCAGTCAAGTTGTTATTGAAAGGAAAAGAAAACGCTATGCTTTAGATTTCTTTTGAAACGACTTCATAAATATTATTCTTCTGTAAGTTGGCTATCCGATTTGTCGATGGTTTACGCACAAATTGTTAATAATTTTATAAACTGATATTTATAAAATGAATTCAAGGCGGTTGCTAAAAAGTAATCTTAAAAGTGAAAACAATAATTATTTCATATTCGTTCTATTACAGTTCTAATCAAAAATTTCTCTTTCTTGAGTTCTCTTACTGCGTATAATGTAAACTGTGTCTGGAGTTTGCGGTGCCCACACATATTTTTGGTATTATCTCTCTTCGTTCCTCCGCTTTCTTCCCTTGTAATTCTCATTTGGTTGTACGACGCAATGTTATCTTATATTAAATGCTTATAATACTGTGCGGAGGACGTTATTCCGTACTGTCTGTGGGTTGCGAAATCGTAGATTTACGAGTGTGATTTAGGAACGTAATTATTTCTGACCTTTCGACGTTCCTATGTAGGTGTGAGTACCAATTTTATACCTTACACGTTATCAAAGGTCGATGAATTTCTCATATTCTAAAGACGATAAGCTATTTTTCCTTTGTATTTTTCGCAACGAAGCCGTAAATCAAATCTCTTATATATATAATCATATTCTCACGTAGGTATCAGGTTTTTATCGAAATGTTTAAATATGTATAGGTACAGATTCTTTATAGATACACTGAAACACAAATATATTTACAATATAGCCGTTAATGTTATATTTTTTTAAATTGAGAAAGTCCTACCAAGATTACAATAATATAAACCAAAGTATAAAAGTGATTATTTGGCTGAAGTAACAATAATTTCAAACACAAATTTATCGACCTATATATCTACCAGATGGGGTGGAATCACGTACTTGTATCGTATCAAATAAAATCTTGTTTTATTGTGTGAAACACATAAAAAAAATATTTATCATTCTAACTAATCTTCAGCTTGCGACTTTCCTAAAGAACACCTTCATTCTTCATAATTATGACTATTGTTTATTTATTTTTTCACTATTATATATTTATATCTGCATTGTAGATGTAGATTTATATTAGTAGATGCCCTGTAGCGGCGCGAGCTAATTCTTGTATGCGATGATTGATAGGCCAAAAATGATATAGGAAGAAATAATATTTATTGGTCAAACTATCGTAAAACACTTATCACTAACAACTTATTTCTTATGGTACTTTAATTTATTATTGATAAATGGTCATACAATACAATACAAATACTCTTTATTGTACACCAAGATTTACAATTAAAGTAAACAGTTGTATTAAATATGGTACGGTCTTACCGCTAATTGCGATCTCTTCCAGACAACCTTAGGATGGACAAAATCAGCAAGAAGAACAATTAAACGAGTGATAGGGGTGTAGCAATTTAAGAAAGAAATAGTAAATATAAATAGACTAGTCTAGTAGATTAAGAGGAGAAAGTACGAAAAATAATCTTGAAGTAACGCCTACAGCTCGTAGGTATTACATATATAGGTATATGTTAAATGGTTATGTAATTGTAATGGTTAAATGGTAAAGTAGTAATTGAGCTGGTTGATCGCGAACTGACTTAAAAAGTCATAAAATTATAAATTAGAAGCGTACCAATTGTGCATGCATAGCACAAATGGAAAACGCTGAGCTGTTCATCAATGTTTCATAACTCCGAAAATGTCCTGCCAACTACCACTTTATCTCACTGCAGTGCTTTGGTTCATCCGACGGCTGTCTGGAAGAGATTGCTATATTAGCAATAAGACCGCGGGGGTCAAACTCGCGCCGTTTGTACCTTGTAGTTTAAGTAAACTTTTGTTACGAAGTGGTATTGTGATTTGGTGCAATAGAATGTGTCTATCTATCTATCCATCTTATTTAAAATATATATATATATATATATATATATATAATATAATATATATTTTGAACCAGCCTGTCGTAACGCTGTAACAGTGCGGGAGTCGCGCCCGCTGTGTAAGCTACGTTAATACGTAACCCTAAAAATCTCGTCAAATATTTCCAGAACATCGAATAGACAATAGACATTCTTTATTACCCTTTATTACTGTTCCTAACTTAAAGCACATTGATAATCCTCCAGCGATTTATTTGACCGCTATTGAGAATCTAAATCATATTCATTGGCTCACAAGAGTCATAAGCTTATATGTAGGTATATTGTTCAGCTAATGTTCTTGGCACTGAACCAGAATAGCAGAATTACAACTTAGTATTCGTAATTTATAAGGCCAAGGGGTTGTGACGTATGGTAGACTTTTTTCAAGGAGATATTTTTTTAGCGTGGGAGCCGTATGTTCTCATATCGTTTTCCACTTAAAACGAAGAGTTGAATAGGAATAACGTTCTTTACACAGTTTTAGATACGAATATATTATTTAAATATCGAGTAAATAAATAAATATCTTCGTCCAACGTGGTCCCCGGCGAGGATCCCATCCTAACTTGCAGTTTTTCCTAGCTACCTATTTGAGGTTCAAACCCACGACCTCTGGATCAGCAGTCAGCGTCACTAACCACTAGCCCAAGAGGCAAGTCAAAGTATTTTGTGAGACATAAGGTCGATAGCGGAAGTGAAACTAATCCTAGTAAGGCTATATAATTCTTATTTAGCGTCAGTATGATTAATAACCTGATCACTTTTTGTAAAGTCCTAGCTGGCATTGAGAAATTTTTCTTTACAGTAAAGTAACCTTTTGGCCCGACCCGGGATTTGAACTCGGGATCTCATTATCTGTGGTTAAACACGCTACCGCTACACCAAAGAGGCAAGTGAGAGAATATTTAATCGGTATAAAATCCCAATGGACGCCTTTTTTGAAACCTTAAAGCTTTTGGAATTTGTAGACAAAATGGATTGTAATCAATTGCCAGTATTTCGGTATCCTTGAAAGAAAAGTTTATCACACTAATATCATAAAGGCGAAAGTTTGCGTGTGTGTATATTTGTTACTTCTTCACGTCTAAACGGCTGCAGCGATTTTAATAAAATTTGGCTATAATTAAATTAAGCTATACTTTTTATAAGTTTTAACGCGGGTAAAACCGCGGAGCACAGCTAGTCTACCATATGGACGCTATTTAAGTACGTCAAAATAAAACACTCATACGAAGCTTTCACTGCTTGCTAGAAGTATCGTATGTGATATAAAATCTCTTATCTTTCATATTATAGCTCGGTATTTCCCATGAATAGACTTACACTTCAACACTAAATATACTATAGCCTCAATAAAGCGTGCCTTCTTTTTACGACGCCAATATCGGTCAGTATACAAACGATATCAAAGAAAAATGCATAAAATATATAGGGATCTCAAGGGTGTCTTCTTTGCGTAGCTTGAATATTGGCTCATCATCACCAACACGATGACATCCACTGCTGAACATAAACCTAAACCTCAGTTATAAATACCTAACAATAATAATATCCTGGGACATTATTAACATACGGCTATTCGATTCCCAACTAATCAAAGCTTGTGCTGTGGAAACCAGATAACTTATGTAGTACATATAATACTTTTCTTTAGTAATTACTTATATATAACTTATAGAAACCCTTTGGCCCGACCTTGGATTTGAACTCAGGACCGCATTATCTGCGGTTAAACACGCTACCGCTACACCAAAGAGGCAAGTGAGAGTGAGTGAGTGAGTTATATATATATTAAAGACAACTCCTGCATTAGGGAATTTAATCCCTGTGTCGGAGGGTACTTTACAAACGTATAATAGTCGGACACAAATTATATATATAGATAACTACACTCAGACTCAGGAAAACCAGATATGTTGATGCACACAAATGGGTGGGAATCGAACCCACGACCTGCGGCGTGAAAGGCAAGTACCTATCTACCCACCACGCCGTCAATCTAGCTAGTACATAGACACGCTGCTATTGGAACGAATGTATAGCTCAGGAATCGGTAATTATTAATAGTGGTCTCAATGTGTTCTATAGCAAATAAATGTGGAATTATTTAAATGTGCTCATTCATTCGTTCGCCCTAACTCGTAACCACTCTAATCAGATACTTGACACGTAATACATTGAAGTATTTCTCCCCATGTTGCGCATTGCGTCATAAGCAAATACCTACTACTATCCCTTCCTTACAAATATCATGTGATAATAATATCCTAGAATATTATCACTTCTAACATAACGGACCGGAACAATTAAACTGGAGAAATCTTATTTACAATTAAACAAGTTTTACACGGGCAAAATAAACGAAAATATAAATTCCTTTGTTTGAATTGTTATTTAAATAATTTTTAAGTTGTTTTTCTGTATATATATAATCCTTTCCGCTGCGTTCCTCTCTGTCTGTAGTAACCCTTATGTGCCGAACAAGCGTGCTTAAGAACTACGGTGAATCGTCGAACAATTTTATCGTACGAGCATAAATCGC
Source organism: Pseudoips prasinana (assembly GCA_951640165.1). Lineage (NCBI taxonomy): Eukaryota > Metazoa > Arthropoda > Insecta > Lepidoptera > Nolidae > Pseudoips > Pseudoips prasinana. Next base: position 25,843,009 of record OX621245.1, read on the forward strand.
ACATCCAATCGTGAGCTCGATGCACTCGGCAAAATCGTACGTGGATAACGTGCAATGCCATGAAATAAATTCGAATTATTTTTAGTTATTATTAGTGAACGGAGTAGGTAGAGCTATTTAAGGCTAAAGACTTCAAATGTATATATTAACTAGTTAGTTTTGAGTTTAGCCCGGATATACATACAGACAAACAGGCAAAAATTGTAAATTACGCCCCAAGTATCCTTTTTTAAAAATATTCAATGTACAGTTTTGACTTTTCTACTATTTTATTATATGTGTGGATATGGACACGAAATCGTATTCCAGGTAGCCTGAATTGTAGTAGTGCATATTTTGTGACTAAATAAATATAGCATCAATAAAATTGATTACGATTTCAACTTACATTATCGATGTAAAACTTAACCTCCTTGTTCACGTAAGTTTAGGTATAATATATATTTATGCGGTCAAACCTCAGTTTATCATGTATGCACACATTCGCACGAGAGCCTCTAAAAATGATTACCAACCTTAACAATAATTATATAATGTAAATCTCAGTGAATCCTGGGATCCCAGGCATGTCCATACTATTAAACATGTCGCAAGTACCAAAAAACGCTCTACCTACTCCGATCTATGGTTATTATCTAACAGTATCTGCACGTAGAGATCTCAATGACTTATTTAATCGAGAATACCACATTTTACTTCTCACATTTTATTTTATTTGATCCAACATAGATACACAGAAATAAAACCTTCTGAAATAACAACAAACAAATACTGAACCCTACATAATAACCTTCATTGAAATATTCATAGTATCATCCCAAGTCTGACAATAAATTCTGTAGTTTGGTAAAAGAACAGAAACAAGGGTTAAGGCGCTGACATCACCCAAATTGGTAAATTTTTCGCAAGTGTTTAGTTTACGAAGTTCATCTTCTCAAAAAATATACACCGATTATTTATTAGTTGAAGAAACCATTGATCTCAAAACACAATTCATCTACTCGATTTAAAAGACCAAGTCACCACTGATAAATAATAATATCTAGAGACAATGTCACATAGATCATCCTAGCCCCAAACTAAGCAAAGCTTGTACTATGGGTACCAGGCGACGATATACATACTTATATAGATAGATAAATACTTAAATACATAGAAAACATCCATGACTCAGAAACAAATATTCGTGCTCATCACACAAATATTTGCACTTACCAGGATTCGAACCCAGGACCACCAGCTTCGTAGACAGGAGCACTACCAACTAGGCTACGGTGACCGTCAAATAAACTAAATAATCGTGGAAAATTACAACTCAATTTCAATTATTTGGCGGGCCGGTTGGCGTGGTTGATAAATACTTGCCGTTCACGCCGCAGGTCGTGGGTTCAAATCCCACCCGGACAGGTACTTGTGTGGATGAACGAACACGTCCTGAGTTTGGGTGTAATTATTATATAAGTATGTATTTACAAAAGAAAAGTAGTATATGTTGTATATATCAGTTATCTGGTTTCCATAGTACAAGCTCTTCTTAGTTTTTGATCAGATGGCCGTGTGTGAAAAATGTACATCCATACGTATATGGACTCACGCCTATTTACCAGGGGGTAGGTAGCAGCAACAGGGCATGGGCAATTTATTATTAGAAAAAAACATTATTGTATTACGTTTCTCATAAGCATTAAATTAATGTTTTTGTTTGACTTCGAGTCATCATCACACTACCGTGTAGGTACGGCTCATTATTATAAATTGAACCGAAAATAATCAAAACTCGTAGATAACGTGTTTTAAGTTTTTGGTTCACTTTATATTGCGCCGATAGCATGTCACGATAAACTTGGTTGTTGTCAGCGTCTTAATAGGCTGTCACTGCCTTATTTTCTTCTTTAACGTAATTCTCACACACTTTATCGTACATATAAGAGCGCACGATAACTTGTAATAATAAATTAAACAAAAAATGTTGTCCAAAATTCTGTGTAAAATTAAAAAATCATTTTTTTTTATGATTAATAACAATAAAATAGTTTAAAGTTCAAAATATCTATTACTATCTAGTTATCTACAATCTATAAAACTTAAAATACAACATTCAGCAATAGATGTGTAGGTACTATTACGCTAAGTACTTTGCTTTTAGTAGGATCGGTATGTTATTCGAATTCTAACTTAACAATAAAATGTTATTCTATACATACATTAGCACTACCAAGAATATCACGAGTCTTGATATTTAGTCCTAAATTCTGAGTAAAATTAAAAGGCGTATACCAATATAGTCCAAAATATCTACACTCGCGAGCAACCAAATCGACTCAAGCCTTGTCGGCGCACACATACATTGATACAACTAAAATCATGAATGGAAATTATTAAAATGATATGTCATTCGAAAGCTTAAGATGTCAGCTTTAATTTGATATCATTATCATTGAAATCCATCCATCATTTTTGAAATAAATGATGTCTGAATGCAAGAGTAGGAAAAACGGGAATTTAGGAAAAAGGGTATGTGTCTCGTATTTGACAAATTAAACAAAAAAAATTAAAAATAAAATTATTTTATTTAAATCAGTATTTCGTATTGCCCCCTCTAGCCCTAATTACATCCCGCAGTCTGTTTTTCATGGACCTTATCAATTTTTTGACATTTTCTTGAGGAATGCCGTCCCACTCCTCTAATAATGCTGTCTTTAGCTCGTCTACGCTTGAAGGGACTGGATTTCTGGCCCGAACTCTTCTTTTAAGCTCGTCCCATAAGTGCTCGATGGGATTCATGTCAGGACTGAGCGCAGGCCAGTCCATCGTGCGTAATTCGACCTCTTGCAGAAACTGTCGAGTGACTCGTGCCGTGTGGCAGCGGGCATTGTCGTGCATTAACACGAAGTCTTCACCGACAAACCCTGCGTAGGGCACAACATGATCCAGTAGAATGTCGGTGATGTACCGATCAGCTGTTAGCCCGCCTCCTCGGCCGCCCCCAGGCACGAAAACAAGTTCGGTTTTTCCCTCTAAAGAGATACCAGCCCACATCATGCAGGAACCGCCGCCATATGCCACTGTTTCAGCGAAACAACATTGGGCAAATCGTTCTCCCGGACGCCTGTAGACTCGGCCTCTCCTGTCACTGCCATGCAGACACATTCTGCACTCATCAGTAAACAGGACCGATCGCCATTGCGCAACGCTCCAATTGAGATGCTCTCGAGCAAATTGAAGGCGCGCTTGTCGGTGGCCTGCAGTCAACTTAGGGCCCGTCGCAGGTCTTTTTGGCGTCAAGTTGGCTTCCTTCAAGCGTCTTCTCACTGTCCACTCGCTGACAGCCACTTGTCGTACACGTCTCAGTTCTTGCTGCACATCAACGCCCGTAAGGTGTCGATTGCGCAGCGAGGTTGAGACAATGAAGCGGTCGTCTCTCTCTGAAGTGCACCGGTGGCGGCTCGTTCTTGGTCTCCGATTGAAGGCACCAGTCTCTTGGAACCGTCTGTATACTCGGGATACAGAAGACTGGCTCAAGTGGAGCTGGGCAGCGATTGCTCGCTGACTTAACCCTTGTTGCAACAATGCAACAACTTGAGCGGCTTCTTCTGGTGTGGTATCCATGGGTTAGCGAAAACAAGGAATGCAATTTACGGAGATGTGTACCGGTCAACCTGTAACAAGCAACTGATAAGATAAACCGGAAGTGGGGGGTTTTATAGCGGGAGCAGGTAGCGCAAGTCGTGGATTCCTAAAGAGGTAATTTACGCTGACGGCCAATTAAAATGTGTCAATAAATCAGCGCTTAGTTTTTTTTAAGGTATTGATGTTAATTGAAAGCCTAATTCTTCAGCTTTCGAATGACATATCACTTTTGTAATTACCATTTATCGTTTTAGGAAAATCAATGTATATGTGCGCCGTCTAGGCTTGAGTCGATTTGGTTGCTCGCGAGTGTATTACTATCTATAATTTTTTTTAAATAAAAATACAACATCTGGATATGTAGGTATTATCAAGCCAAGTACTTCGCTTTTAGTAGTATTGGTATGTTATTCGAATTCCAACTAAACAATAAAATGTTATTCTATACACAAATTAGTACTACGATGAATATCACAAGTCTTGACGTAAAGTCCTAAATTCTGTGTAAAATTAAAAGGCGTTACCAATATAGTCCAAAATATCTATTACTATCTATTTTTTTTTTATATAAAAATACAACATCTAGATAATATGTAGGTATTATCAAGCCAAGTACTTAGCTTTTAGTAGGATTGGTATGTTATTCGAATTCAAAGTAAACAATAAAATGTTGTTCTATACACAAATTAGCACTACCAAGAATATCACAAGTCTTGACGTAAAATATTTCTGTTCGCTCAATATTTCTCGGAGATACGCTTTATCTCTAAGAGCGTAATATAAATGTGAGGTTCGTAAATGCGCGCCAGGTGGCTGATTGATGGCAAAATGTTATTTCATTATGATCTTCAAGAAATGCTAAAAGGTAGGCAGGGAAATATTTAGCAGTTACAAAGAGAAAAAAAGCATATTACGTAAGAAATTGAATTTTTTCGTGGGAGTGTGATATTTTTATGGCATAATGTCATTTTAATAATCTGTCGACTGCCGCCGACGCTCCAGCTTGGTTTTATGTCTTCTACTAGCTGTGCCCCGCGTCTTTTACTCGCATTAAATATATATATACATTAATTACAGCCTGTGTGTTAATCCAGGGTGTCAGCTAACTCCATACCAAATTCTATTGAAATCGGTGCAGACGTTTAGACGTGAAGAAGTAACAAACATACACACTCACTCACGCACAAACTTTCACCTTTATAATATTAGTATGATTTAAGTATTCTTTTTCAAGAACTATTTACGTAATTTTTAAATACAATTAATTTGTTTAAACAATAAAATATTGGAGAAATGGTTTCAGATTTAACCAAATGCTAATTTAGGGAATAAATATATTTAAGTTTCATTTTTAGGGTTTTATATAGTTATATATGCTCCCACCGATCTGTAAGTGACCGGCGAAGATAAGCAACCAGGCTCGCGGTCAGTCCATATGCGGATGACTGCCAAGTGATATTATTATTAAGCTTCGCCATGCTTCGGAGGGGTCGCGGTCGTTAAGCTGTCGGTCCTGGTGGTTGTTATTAGACAACAGTAAGTTGTCAAGTCATGTCAGAGGCAGAGAGACATGGCGTTTTGAACTACTCCACTAGAGTAACCACTACCCATACGATAATTAATTAGTAATATAGATAATTTTGATATGAAGTTATTTTATATATTAAGAAAATTTATAATAATAAATAACACTTTAAAATAGTGTTTTTGCCTTCCCGAAATTCGACCAAGGGCTCTACCGGCTAAGTCGCCGAACATCGATTTCTTAAATGGTGTTCAAATATATAAAGGTTAAAAATGACTTAATCAATCGTTAAATCGGCTTCAACGCTTACAATCGATCCCGGACCATTTATGACATCACATGTGCTCATGGACGCCGATTTAACGATTGATTAAGTCATTTTTAACCTTTATTTATTTGAACGCCATTTAAGAAATCGATGATCGGCGACTTAGCCGGTAGAGCCCCAGGACGACATTATCGCCATCATGTTGGCCGATTGACGTCCACAGCTGGACAACGGCCTCCCCAAAAAATCGGTGATGATGGCATATCCTTCCAAAAGATGGACAAACTCTATTGTGTCCATCTTTTGGAGGGATATACCATAATCGCCACGTTTGGCAGGCGGGTTGGCGATAGCAGTATAATTGTTTAAATACAGAGAGAGACACTGCTGCGCGTGTATGAAAGGGATGGCTTCTATGCCTTCCACTGCTTGAAATAGGGTGGTGACATTATTTGCCGTCAGCCACACAACAATTATATTGGACATGATATTGTTAATAAAATAAACTTAATACATACATACATACATTGACTCACGCCTGTTCCCCAGAGGGGTAGGCAGAGACAACGATCTTCCATTTGTCACGATCCTTGCATACCTCTTTCGCTTCGATTACTGACATTATATTCTTCATACATAAACTTAATAAAAGTAATTAATCAATAACATCTGCGTTATAAAACTGACGGATGGATTTTGTCAACTAATTATTTTTATTGCTGAAATATATATTTTACCTTCTGATTCTGTCAAGTACAAGTGTGTTAATTGGTGCTAAATAAATATAATTTATTTATTTTGGTACGTATTAATTATTCATCCACATCTATCATCAGTACAGCGTGTGGTCCGACCACACGCTGTATTGACGATAGATGGGTTGCCTATTCTTTTCATCATGTCATCATCATAATAATATATGTTATTGTAAAAATGTTCAGGTTAAATACATAATCGTATTTCCCGGGATTTTTATTACAACAGAGGCCACTCAAGTCTGCTACTCGTACAATCATAGCCAAGTTTTATAATCATTTTAACGTTGATGTAAAGAACGACACGCATGAGCTTAGCTGCCTATTGTATTATATTAAAAAAAAAAAACGAACTTTATTACATACATTTTACCCATGCCCATGACCTACAAATGTCTACAATTTCTAAGCGCCATGATAAAAGCGTATGTATAATAATAATAATAATTTATTTAATAACAGGCAACAAGGCCCACTTGTTAGTAACAAATTTTAACTTAAAACTAATGTTAGTAAATACAATTCAAGATAATTACACATTCACAATAACAACAAACAGAACAATTATTACAGCTGTACCACTGCTACATGGCGCACATGTTTTATATATGCAGCATGCAGTGGTGGTTCACGTATATGCAGTCAAGTCTGCTTGCAAACATTTTTAGGATGCTGTTGTTGCTGGCTCTAACCCTGCGCACAAGTGACTCGCCACGTTTCCTCATTGTAGCATGAAAGCAGTCTAAATTTGAAATATAGTACATTGGCCTGTTGGCCTAGTGTTATTAATGCTTAGTTTCCCTGTCTACTAAGCCACAGATCAGCGGTTCGAAACCCATTACACATCTTTGTGTTATGGGCACGATTATTTGTTCTGTGTCTGAGTGTAGTTTATCTATAACTAGCGGTGCCCCGCGTTAAACTTTATAAATTGTAGCCTAAGTTTGTGTTAATCAAGGGTGTCAGCTAACTTCATACCAAATTTTATTAAATTCGCTCCAGCCATTTAGACGTGACGAAGTAACAAACATACACACTCACAGACTCATACACACTCACAAACTTTCGCCTTTATAATAGATATTAGTGTAATAGTAGTGTATGTATTTCGAAATATATATTTATTTTATCTGGTTGCCATAGTTCAGGCTGTGACTAGTTTGGGATCAGATGGCAGTGTGTTAGTTATCCCAAGATATTTATTTATTATTTATTTCTTTAGATTAAGTAAAAAAAATAAGTAAATAAAAAATAACCACAGAGCTAATATTCTCTCTAAATAGCCCCATTGAACAGACCCCATTCCAGAAAGGCGAAGTTTTATAAACACATGGGAAAATATACATATATATATACATAATGCATATGTAATATATCTTCTATCACTTTCTTTAGCAACCATTTCTAAACGCCGACAATTAACGACACATAACAGTACCTCAAAATATAATATGACAAAGCACTTCCTTCCGTTTTAAATCAAATAAAGTCAAGCCGAGAATGACGTCTTTACAGCGAAGAACGTTGTCAAATTGAATAAGCATACATTTCTATTGGAATGTGAATTCTATTGTCAACATGAGAGAGTAAATAGGAATCCGATGATGTTTTTTGCCCGATTACCAAAAGAAACTCATGATAATCTACATACAAGTGGATGGAACGTAAGGAGTGCTCTTTACCCATGAAACTGTTCAAATTACGCAAAACAAGTAAAAAACTCTTTATTGTACACCAAAATATATTACATACCATTACCATCTAGGTAAAGCGCTTGTACAAACGCCAGCACATCCAGCTACACCAATCTGTCAAATATCTTTTATAGATTTTCTACTTTATCACATAATTTTAAGGTTCACTTTCAATTGCGGAAATTTGACATATTGGGGTAGCTTGATCTGTACTTTAGAAAAATTTAAGTCTACTTATGAGCAATTCGTAGTCTCAAATATTCAGAACGAAAACATGACTTTAGTATATTTATGCTCATTAATTATAAGAAAATAGTTTATGGTCATTATCAAATATTACAAAATACAAACTGTTCTGAGCTTCTAAACTAATATTATAAACCGAAAAGATATGGTTTCTTGTATGTCTTTGTCTATAAACATAAAGAATAATTAACTAATTTTAAAAATTCACCTAAGTATAGCATGCTACATCATTAGCGAGTAAAATGTGCTATATTTTCCTTATGAAAATTACAATAATGTAACCCACCTCGGGTTACATTATTGTAAAATTTACCAAGATTTACATATAACTATTATATTATATATTCCATTTTTCGAATTGCTGTGTGGGGACACCCCATCTCATCCCATGGATGGCGTAAAAATCAACCCGAGGCAATATCCAGAGGATCTGCCGCAGTGTCTCTCTGTGTATACTATGACCATCATACGACCGTCTGCCAAGACGTGGGGGGATATGCCCCAAGATGATTTTTGAGGGAGACTTTTGTCCAGCAGTGGACTTTTTATAGCAGTTATGATGATGATACTCCATTTTTAGGAAGTAAATACAAAATTATGATACGCGAAAGTTTAAAAATGTATAAATACAAAACCTTTATATCCCATAAAACATACCAATGCGCAAGCGTGTTAGCGGCTCTCTGAATTCATGGCCTTAAGTGAACGAGACAAAAAATTCTTAAGCTGATCGGTGTTTCAATATTTTAATAATTTATGGGTTGTAAGAACACAAGTACTCAAGGATTACCTATTGGCAGCAGTTAATAAGATTCATAATACCCACAAAAAGTGTTAAAAGACGAGTGGTGTCCACACTTTTTTGCGTAGGTAAGTTTATAAGGAACTAAAAAAAGTTAATGATGTGATCTTAACATCACGAACTTTTTTTAGTTTCATTTTTTTATGATGCTTTAATAAGCTTAAATGGTGCTACCAGGTCCAATCGGGCAAAAAGTGGGACAGAGAGTGGCGCCGAAAATCTTATTTACGAAGTATTGATAGATTGTGACGAAAGGAACCTAAAAACCATTTAGTATGAAATAATACTCAGAACAAAAAACGCGTATTTAAATACGGAAATTAAACGTATTTAACGTTTAATTTCCGCTATCTTAATCGCACGATGTTCACACATTTTCATCAGGAGGACTGTTTTTTTATTGTTATAACATTTAAATACGTTGCCTGGTTTACTGAAATTTAAAAACACGTTCGTTCCTCCAATTATATTTTAGTTGGAGCCCGTCCCGGGGTTATTTTCAATAATTTGTGTTCCAGGCAGCATGGCGTCACCCAAACTGTTGACGAGCCAGACGCACCGTAGATCGCGCGCACGCTTTGTAAATTCGTCTCGGACGGGATCAAAGTTATAGTTACAAAGGGATATATTCAAATATATTTCATTCGCAATTTAAGCGAATAAAGCCCTGGACTTTGAGGATCACTTACGATCAGGTGCCCCGCTTGCCCTTTTGCCTTGCCATTCTACAATAGAATATACAAGACTGCCCGGTTCATAAGCGTATGTTGAGTAGGATTATCATTTTTTAAGAATTCCATTGAAACCTTTACCACTGCTGGAAGGGGCTGCCTAGACTAACCAAATGTTATATGTACCAAGACAGTTAAAGCGATTCCGCGGGACTTGCCTGAGCCTCTCCGCTCAATGTCATTTCATTGTGTGCTATTGTTGATCCTTGCTTACAGGAGCTGCAGTGGTGGGTAAGAAGGAGGAAGTAATCCCGCCTATTTACCAATTATAACAAAACGTCTCAGTCATCTCTTTAAGATTGGGATGTCCTACGAAAATATAGATGTATGGTAACCCTACAAACACACATCTACCCCACTTTTGTTTATCTCAAGACGAAATTCAGTAAGTGACAGAATCGTTATTGAATCAGATATTATATTACGTTCCGTGTATAACATTACATAATAGCACATTGACCGACTAAATCGGATTACGGCAGCAATTTTATCACAACCTCGACACAATCCTTCAAGATTTAGGTACAAAGGGGAACATTGTATACAGAAGTAAGTAAAGTGTTATTCAGATTTGTTAATAGTAATAAAGTTCTTGGCCGAGTTTTGGCTAGTACACAGTTTAGCCGAAACTGTGTCAGGAACTTTAAGAGTGCTTGTAAGTATAAAAACCAATTTGTGTTATAAAAACTTTAACAAAAATAATACTTTTTAGAACGATTATATTTTTAAATACTGAACCAACCTTTAATTTGCTATATGACAACAGATTTTAACCGAATATGCATTCCGAAAGCTTTCCCTACGGATTATAAACATTTATAAAATTCTGTTTACAACTGAGGTAATAGTGTGAAATAAAATTGTATAATAATAATAAAAACAACATATTGTCGAATTTCCAACCTCACGCTTTTGAAATTGAGTCAAAACTAAAATACGCTTATAGTCCAATGAAGGCGCGATATTAAACTAAATTCGAAAACACACATGATTTTGCACCTCTCGCTTGACGTAGCGGAAATAATTAAAACATAGTATAAGATTTTTTTACAAACATGTGCGTATTGAAAAGTATATCTACAACAAAATTTGGATAAATATGGTCTACAACAAAATTTGGATAAATGGTTTGGTACGGGTAATAAAAACGTAAATATCCGATATGTACTAAGTAATGTTTAAAAAACATATAACCTACTTTAACTTGTCTGTATGCCAACCGATTTGTACAAGAGTTATGTGGCCATCCCAAAAGCGTTTCCTATCGAATAAAAAAAGAATTAAAAAACAAGGGAGAATCACGAAACACACATTTAAAAAATACATAGGTACCTTCGAATTTTGAAATCGTTTCAAGTTCCGGATTTTCAGCATGATTGACGGAGGATCTTCTCGTATTTATATACGAGTTTAAAAGCTAATCGAGCGTTCTATTGAAATGATCGGGTACATTTCTATTTGACTTATTTATTACGAACATTTTCTAAATACCCACATATTGTATAACCGTCGGCTAATGTGTTACGCATTTCAACCTAAATATCGTGCTTTTATCGCGTCTTAACCCAGTTTCTTTATATAAAACAGATTACTGTTACATTTAATAGCTGGCTTGGTCTAATGGTTAGTGACCCTGACTGCTAAGCTGGTCGTGATGAGCACAATTATTTGTTCAGTGTCTGGGTGTTATTACTGACATCGTCCACTACTGGCTATAGGCCACCCCCAAACTTTTCTATAATGTTGCAATTTGGAGGAGTTTGCCTTAGTCACCGCGCTTGGCATGCAGGGACGTGACGTGGATGAAATGCTGCTGCCCGACTACCTGGTGTAACTATCCTTTAATCGCCTTTTACGACACCCACGGGATCATACCCATCCCGTTTGGCCCTGTTAGCCTTTCTGGGCTGGACCACACGGCCAAATAACAATTTGTTTAACTATCTACCACTTATTAATTTAACGTGAACTAATAATATATTTTACCTGATAAAAAAGACCGAAGAAGGTTATAAGATCAATTCGACTGTATATGTTTTTATCGTAGTAACTTCATGTAGTTTACTTCCTCGATGATACTTGCAGTTTTTTCTAGTACCACATTAACTCCAGCGCCAGGAGCTATTCTCCCCGGCTGGATGCCGCCCCTGGGATCGCTGGCGTTTGGAGGAAGGAAACTCCACTCGTCTTGTATAAGCGGTCCCGGGAAGAGGTAACCTGCTGTAGCTCAGGTTGCCTAAACGCGCTTGTGTGTGATGGGGAGAGTCTCGCGGACGCTCAGTGCACAGCGGGGGTACTGGCGAGATCGTTCACGAGTACCCAGAGCCCCCGCTACAGGCACTGTGAGGCTGGCTACCGTGTTGGGTTTAGTGGGTCGGCCCTACACAAAGTGCGAATGGCATTTCCACCACGTAAAAAAATAGAAAGTACCACATTAACTAGCACCGTTCCTAGCGGAAACTTCAATGAACTTTAAATGTCTGTGCAAAACGCAGAGTCGCAGTAGAGGTTCAGTCGTTGATAAGAATAGTTGAAGTCGGTTGTATATTTTTAAATACAGATATTATTGGACTAGCTGTTTATTTGTACATCAAACACAATTCCTATAGTAACGAATGGAATCTATAGTAAAATCGAATTTGCAGAATAAAATCTTGAAAATACCCTAACCTCTTTTCGGTCATGTCGCTAGTCGTCCCATCGGATCATGAGAGTGATGGATATAAGGTGTCCCTGTGTTTGCGCACACACTTGTCCACTATATGTCCCGGGCAGCTGCCTAGTCTCTATTGGGACTGGCCGCCGTGGCCGAAATTCGGCTAGGAGGATATTAATATTTATAATAGTATTAAATGGTAATTATAATTTGCACTTGGAAATCACGAGTTTAGTATGTACCACATTAGCACTGACCGCTATTAATTAACTAAATTATGAAACATCAACTATGCTTATAAGTACTCAAAAGAGATAATTGGCATGAAAAAAAACCTAATTAGTAGTGTTTAATTATCACTTGTAAATAGCCTTCGAGGCTATGCATTGTACACTAGGAAAAACTTTTTGGTGTTAAAGATCTTTCCTACGTCATCATTATTAGTTTTTTTTTTTCATATATTAGCAAGGCAAAGGTGCGAGCGGGACACCAGATGGAAAGAGATTGACACCGCCCATGGACACTCCAAATACCAGAGGTACCCAAGTGCTTAAAAAATAAGCTCGCGTCTTTAATTCCCTTAATCTGACAATAGTATAATAGTTACCACCTAATTTTAAACTCTATGCAGTTGCAATAAGAGCTAAAACCAATGAATTATGAACATCTGCTATAACCGATTATGGGTTAACGTTGCCATATCAGCTGAATGACGTCCAACCTCCCCATAAGCTGGAGCTGCAGTTTTTTTTTATGTCAGATGTCGACAAACGAGCAAGTGGGTCACCTGATGGTAAGTGATCACCGCCGCCCATGGACACTCGCAACACCAGAGGAGTCGCGGTCGTGTTGCCGGCCTTTAAGAGTCAGCAAACAAGTGATGCTGACCCTTCCCTCCAGCCCGATGAGCTCTGGCGACCTGACTCACACTCGGAAACACAACATTAAACTATTTATGATATTATTAAGGAATGTCTTCTGTACTTCCCCAGTCGGGCTGTTCTTCGAGCAAATGAACGCTGTGCCCTACCTCTCTTAATGTTAGTGTAGTCTCTTAGTTGTGTCCATCATCATCATCATCATCATAATGGCCACGCTTGGAAAACGTGTTGGCGATCGATGAAAGTGATAGTACACAGAGAGACGCTGCTGCCCGTTCTGTGGAAGATTCTGATTCTGATTCCCTCGTGACAACTTCTACGCCCCACACTGGGTAAGGTGGAGATATTTTTCGCCGTCAAACACAGTATTGTAATTTGTATGGTGAAGAATAATTAACTAAAACTCAGCAGCTCTATATTTAACTAGAACTAGCGACTTCGCTTCGCCCGCTAGGCCTCGCTCGGGTATATAGATAGAAAGAGAGATAGAGATAGAAAGATAAATAAGTACTTTATTTAATAATAATATCCTGGGACATTCTTTACACACGGCCAGCAGATCCCAAACTAAGCAGAGCTTGTACTATGGAAACCAGATAACTGATATACTACATATACTACTTTTCTTTTGTAGACTCAGGACAAACAGACATGTTCATGCACACAAATATATGTCCTGGGTGGGAATCGAACTCACGACCTCCGGCACGAAAAGCAACAAGCATTTGCCAACCACGCCAATAGGCCCGCAAAAAAACCTTACTGTAAAATTATAGCATCAAAACGCGGGTAAAATCGAAAGATGCATTGTCTTTTGAAATGTCACATATTAAATTGCAAGTTTTGATTTTGATTTCGTTGATCCAATTGAGTTTAGTAATTAGTAAGCTAATCGTAGCCTAGCAACATAATAACTGAAAACATAATTTACTGAAGTTTGAATGTTCATTGATCAGTTAAATTAGCAATAGCAGTACCTACCCATAAATAAGTGATTCGGTACGGATTGCGATGTTGATTGGAATTTGTTACCGAATTCAAAATAGGAGGAGTGGTGTGGAATCTTTTATGATAAAATTTCATCATAGTTAATTCTATATAGGTAAATATTATTAAGATCCATCCAATGAGCATGGAGTTTCTCTGCGAGCTCGAATCAGAAATGCTGAGATCCGTAAGCGGTTCGCTTACGGTCGCTTAAAGTCACCGACATAGCCCGAAGAATTGCCAAGCTGAAGTGGTAGTGGGTAGGGCACATAGCTCGTAGAGCCGACGGCCCCTGGGCAGAAAGGTTCTCGAGTGGCGACCACGAACCGGAAGACTCAGCGTGAGCAGGCCCTCTACAAGATGGACCGATGATCTTGTGAGGGTCACTGGAAGTCGCTGGATGCGGATAGCGTAAGACTGGCATTTGTGAAGATCTTTAGGGGAGGCCTTTGTCCAGCAGTGGACGTCTTTCGGCTGTTATGATGATGATGATAATTAAGATTTATTAAAAAAAATGATTAATATCTGTTGATAATGGTCCAATATAAGTATAGACATACCAACCGTTTTAGCTGTGTAGGTTTCGGTAATATGGCGTTAAGCGTCTTCATTTCAAAATTGAGTCCAAACACCACGTCCAGTACAAGATATGTTTAAATTACATTATGAATTAAGGATTATTTTAGAAAGTGATTTGAAGTGAATTTCAATATTTGTTTTAACTGACTCCAAAAAACATTTAACAGTATTTTTTTTTGTATCTATCTAACGCAGTTACTTCGTTGTTGGTGAACAGATGTTGTTTTTTTTATTCCATAGGAAATGCCTTCGAGATGGTCCCGTAAACATTTTATACAAATTGGTTGTTATTGTAAATAAAAGTTGAAGTCGCTTGAAACATTTATTATCACTTACAATTTAGCAGATATTTCATAATTTGTTTTACACAAAGAAATGTTCATCTTATGTTAATTTTAAAAAAATATGAATTTTAATAATTATGTCAATTATGGTGCCCTTGAAGACCTTGATTGTACGTTGTGTATAATCTATATCTTTAACAGTCATGACTTCATACTACGGAAGCGTGTCAAATATTTAACATAAGCAGGTACACTAACCACATCATAAATTATGTCACTGGTTGAAACTTTAATACCTATAAATACTTATATTATTAAAAACCCTTATCTCGTTCCGTTTTGGTAATCTCCGTGACGTGTTCACAAAGTACATATACCTACATTTCATATCCACTCAACCTTGGATGACCTAATATTTGCTGTTGAAATCAGTGAATATTAGTAGCAATAATCCGTAAGTAATGTTATCCGATACCCTCTCATACATTATCTTATCATCTCAATCTTATTGTACAGACCCCAGTACATCTAGCTACGCCAATCTTTCACATTTCTTTTATAGATTTTCAACTTTATCACTTAAGCATAAGGTTCACTTTCAATTGGGGAAATTTTACAGATTGGGGTAGCTTGATGTGCTGGCGTCTGTAAAATAAAGAGTATTTGTATACATCTCCACGTCAGTGGTCAGTTTCAGTTCTCTTTATCACAACCATAGGGTTGTTGCGATAAAGACAACACAGTTTTTTTAATGAATATCTTGTGACAAGTAACGCACTGCCATCCGATCCCAAACTAGGCAGAGCCTGTATTATGGCAACTAGAAATGATAAAGTTGTTTAATATACTAAAAATAATAATTTTAAAATGAATAATTTAAAGCGCCATCTGTTGGAATTGACCGATCTATGTATTGGCCTCTATGTATTCCATTCGTTAGCCGTGTAGGTTTCGGTAAGATGGCGTTAAAAACGTCTTAAATGCGTTAAGAAATATCGAATGGATTGAATAAATTCGAGTGCCAGTACCACGGTGCGGTGGCGGAGCGGTTAATGCACATGGGGCCGGATATCCCCGTGGTTGTGGGTTCGATTCGTACCCGCACTTAAATTTATACAATTCACTTTAGTTATTTGAGAAATACTTATATATTTTAAAATACATACCTATTATAGATAAATTACACCCAGACACAGAAAAAATAATCGTGTTCATCACACAAATATTTGTCCCGGGTGGAATTTGAACCAACAGGCCAGTCAATTCAATTGAATAGTACATATTGAATTTAACATCTAAATATTAGTTTTGATAGAAATTTATATAAAAACTAATTTAATAAGTAAGAAAGTTTAATAATAATAATTATTATTTTGTGTAACACACTAGCAGCTAATTAGCTGATGCGTGAGTATCAAATAGCTTGGAGATGTTTTCCTTGTCCAATCTGTTCTTGAAGGAATTTAAGTTGATATTGATGCGATTGCTAAAATTTGTGTGTGTATGTGAACGTGTCTATGCTATAAAATGATGTTAGTTTTCAATTTCTGTGTTGCAACAATGTTTTCAATAAAATTGTTAGATTCTTTTACAGGCATGTGGTACAAAGGGAGATGTTTATTGATTTTATTATAGATGTTTACACTGAGGAAGTAGGCATGTTTTTTGGGCAAACGATGTTTTGGGGATATTTTTTACGACCAGTTTACCCTTGTACCTCTTACTATTTTCAGAACAGTATGGCGCATTTAGATGTTCTGGATAAAGAGCTGTGAAATGAAAATGTGTCGCACATTCAATATCATTGAGCTGTGGAATACCTAAAACATTTCCTATGTCCATTACCATCTGACTACACACGTTATATCAATATAGACAACTAGAAGCATCTTTATTTGTGTTTCCTGTAGACAGTGGTTACCTTGTGACACAGTTTTACAAACTTCTTCTACTTCTGGCATGACTTGACTAGTGCTGTCCAATTAATATAACGTGGCCTCGTTGGTCTAGCAGTAGCGTGTTCAGCCGCAGAGAACGAGGTCCTGGGTTGAAATCCTGGGTCGGACCATAAAGTGATTTTGGGGCTTTTTTTTTAAAAGAAAAAATTCTCAGCACCATCCCAGTCTGGGAGTTTGTGGTAGTATACCCCCGTTCCTCGGAGAGCACGTCAAGCCGTCGGTCCTGTACCTAACCTCTTTCCGGACGTGTCACCGGATCATGAGAGTGGTGGAATAGAAATTACTCCTGTGTTTGCGCACACACTTGTGCACTATAATATGCCCCGCGTAGATAACTTATCTCTATTGAGACTGGCCGCCGTGGCCGAAATTCCGCTAGGAGGACTCTATATATGTATTATTATTATAACACGGCCGACATCTTAACGTCACGAGGACCCGGAGAATTCAACCACTTGGGCAGTTACATCTATCCACTGAGTTAAGATCGACTCTGTGAAGCTACAATTTGGCAAGTAGGTAATTTCTAAGTACTTAAAGTAACTTAAAAGGGCCCATCCGTTCTAAGCTGGTTCTTCTAACAAGATGAATAGTATCTAATCCATGGCCTACGTATGGACTAGCGTGAACTACTGTACCTATACAGGCCAACTACAGAGCTGAACTATAGTAGTATCGAATTAACATGTATACAAATATATGTTGCTTCATTGTTAACTAAAGTAGGGCTTCTTATAACCTCTTTTTTATTTTACGTGGTGGAAATGTACTTCCAATGCGCACCGCTTGGGGCGACGACGCGACGCGACGGTGGGTTAAGTAGGACACCCTGAGTGAATCCCAGTCTACCCACTAAAACCACTACGGTAGCCATCCTCACAGTGTGTGTAACGGTTCTTATTACCTGCTCCAATGCATTATGGTTGATCATCATCATCATCATCATTATATCAGCCGAAAGACGTCCACTGCTGGACAAAGGCCTCCCCCAAAGATCTCCACAATTGCCGGTCTTGTGCTATTCGCATCCAGCATTTTCCAGCGACCCGCACAAGATCATCGGTCCATCTTGTAGGGGGCCTGCCCACGCTGCGTCTTCCGGTTCGTGGTCGCCACTCGCTTATGGTTGATAGTAATAGAGAATCTAAAATAGCGCACAAAAAATAATTCACGTATACATTTCGGGCTTAGCTTATGGCCTATACATAAACACGTTTAAGCAGAGACATTAATATTAGATATCTGTAACAATAATACAAAGAAAAGTATATACTGATGTATGTATGATTTATTGGATTTCCAAACAACCCATATAATTAAGTAAACAAGTTCTAAATTACCAGAAGCCAGCGGAAAGCGGATGGCTCCGGAAAATATGGGTCATTAATTTTTATTCGATGGTACAGTTATGGTTAAATCCTATGAATAGTAGAAACCTAAAAGTAACTTTCTTCTCTCGCATAATAATCTATACATATAATAAAATCGTAGGAAAGTCAAAACTGTACATTGAATATTTTTTTTAAAGGATACTTGGGGCGTGATCTGCAATCGATATCGAAGCCAAAAATATAGTTTTTAGAATTTTTGTCTGTTTGTCTGTGTGTATGTCCGGGCTAAACTCATAAAGTACTGCATGGATTTACTTCAAATTTGGCATGAATATTACTAAGAGGTCGGGTCAACAAATAGGCTACATATTATCACGCTATCACCTACGGGGGACGAGCTGTGATAATTATAAAATTTAACGCGGGTAAAGCCCCGGGCCACAGCTAGTATATGCAATAAAATATTGAAAGTGACTTTATTTAATATATTTTGTTTCATTGGGACTAGTCAGTGTAAGTCAGGATCAACAGTGGCACAAATGACACTCAGTGGTGAGGCTCACCATATCCCATAAAACGCTTTAACTGTCTTGGATCCCGCAACGAGGAGAAATGAATAGTTCCACTTTTATTTTATGTATATAATTAATAAGCTCACCGTTAGAAAAAGTCCGACTCCCAACTATAATTACATAATTCTGAGAAAAGAGATGATACACTGCTGGACCGATTAACCAAACATAGCTTGCAACCACTGCAAGGAAACTGTCTTTCAAATAAAAAAGACCGTAAAGATATCAGTCCATCCGTTTGGGTGCTACGATGCCACAGACAGACACACACACACACACACACACACACACACACACACACACACACACACACACACATACAGACAGACATCCCCGTCAAACTAGTCTGTTCACCAATCTGTCTGTGCTCAACTTCCTGTAACGAATATGAACAAACCGCTCACCACATACTTTGGGAATGTGATCTCTGGCAAAATCAGCGTGATATTATGTTAAATAGCTTGCAACCAATATCTGGAGTAGTTTATTATACGGACCTTGTAGCAACAAGGAACAACTTCCGTGCGTTTAAGCGCTTTTGCCATACCTACTATTGGAATCAAATATAACAGCTCACTTAGGACCCTTAAATTAATCCTTGATGCTCTTGCAGCTGGCTTCTCTAGTTGCAATTCTCTCGTTTAATGAGGCTATAGCCTCTTTATATCATTCTGTCTCCCGCTTTGCTCTGGAGGGAAGTGGAACTATTCATTTCTAACTCCTCCTTTTTTTTTTCTTTCTGATTAAATTCGTTGCGGGATCCAAGACAGTTAAAGCCATTCCCCGGGACATGCCTGAGCCTCACCGCTCAGTGTCATTTCATTGTGTGCCACTGTTGATCCTGGCTTACAGGAGTTGCAGTGGTGGGTAAGAGGGAGGGACTAGTCCCTTTAAAAAAAAAAAATCCCCGTCAAACTCATAACACCCCTATTTTTGCGTCGTGGGTTCAATGGTTAGGGTAACCAGTAACCACTGTTCATAAGATAGAAAGTAAATACCGTACATAATTACATACCTGCGTGTCAATATAATATAAATATAAGTTTTCGATCAATACTGCCAATTCATTTATTACAGCAACAATATTACAATAATACCTACATATATCATGATTATACTCACATTTCTCAGAGTTTGTAAGCTAATAAGAAAACAAATGGAAAATTTGGAAGTAAATGTACGTATCCTAATATTAGATTTCTTTACGCTTTTACGTCAATAATTTTCGATATTAAAAAAGTTCGTCCGTAATAAAGTAATGTTAGGGACTAACTAACTTATCATAATCCAAACACAGACAAAGAAATCAATTAGGAGACAGAACGTCGCCAAGATGTCTATGTATTTGAAAATCCAATTTAGGTGCTAATTTGAAATAAATGTATTAAATTCATAGACTTTTCCTCCTGCTTTTGTCTAGTAAAGATGTCTTTAGAGATACCTTTGTATTTGGAGTATGAAGTCACTTTGAACCGATTGCAAAATGAAGAAGTTAGCAATTCAACTACTTTTTGAAAATTGGCATGTCATCATCATCATCAAATCAGCCGAAAGTCATCCACTGCTGAACAAAGGCCTCACCCAAAGATCTCCACAATTGCGGGCTTGCTCTATTCGCATCCAGCGGTTCCCGGCGACCCGCAAAAGATCATCGGTCCATCGTGGCATGTACGCAAACCTAATCAGAATTTTTGAATTATAACTGAAACAAACTCTATCAAAACGAGTATCAGAAGCGGCATTATTAAGATCATACCAAATTTGGCTAGGAAGAGGGGGGAACACTGAGAGACAGAGAAGATGAGCATTGATGAATCACAGGGGGGATGGGGGGGCCTTAAACCTACGTCGTCTGAGTCGCAAGTTCCAGACTCTGTCGAGAGTTCCCTCCTCTATCACACGATGGACCCTAAATAGAATGCTAGGAGTTAAGTCTTATTTTTGTAATAAAAATACTTTCGCCATGGACGATATTTCTACACAGTATAAAAGTGGAGAGGTTTTTTTTTTACTTAGGATTCTTGCTTACATTACTGAATATGACAAGGGAACAACTTAATTTTGCCTGTCAATTACTATTCTTATCGGTTCTCATATATAATATGTAGGGAAGCTAGCTAGGAAGAGGGGGGTACACTGAGAGACAGAGAAGGTGAGCGTTGATGCATCACGGGGGGGAGGGGGGGGCATAAACCTACGTCTCAGTCGCAAGTCTCAGACTCTGTTGAGTGTTCCCTCTTCTATCACGCGATGGAATCGGTTTCTGCACAGTGAATCCATGGAATTCTAAGAATTAGATCTTATTTGTGTAAAAAGAAAATACTTTCGCCATGGACGATATTTCAACACAGTAAAGAAAGAAATGGTGAGATTTAGTTTTAGACCACTTTTTTAACTTATGATTCTGACTTTTACTACTGAA